>OY723402.1:51749287-57007973 GCA_963210345.1 Inga oerstediana | reverse complement strand
TGACTTGCCCAAGCACTTTTGATGCTTGGTTAAGCACCCGGAGTTGTTCTAGTTGCAAAATACTTGTCAAGCTTCCCAACCCCAATTGCTTTCCTCTTTGTGACACTACTCTCATTAGATGTCCTAAGTAGATGTGAAGCTATTGGCTCTTCAATTTACATATCATCAATCTCTTATATATTGTCACTAGCAATAGGTTTTTTCTTTGCACCCTCTATCAATGATTCTTTCATTCTAGCACGTATATGATGAGATACTTTCTTACAAGAAAACACTTGACCACTTATAACAGCTAGATGTTGCTTTAACCTATTAATTCCACCTCCCCTGTAACTTGATGCACATAAAAGGCAAGTAAAAACATTAACTCTCCCCTCTTTTTTGACAAACACATATTGTCAAGCAGGATCAGTTTTTTTGACACTTCATATTGACTCTGTGGGATCAGAGACATTCGGGTTAAGGGGGTTGCTAGACTCTTCTGTAGGGGCAGTGGTGGTGGGGGGATTATCACTTCCTTCACCACTTCTGACCTCTATGAGCAAATAAGGAAGTAAATCCAAATACAGGGTCTTTTCAGTCAACAAAAGAAAGCAAACAAGAAACACCTAGTTCGATCACAAACAAGCTACAAATTAACATAAAAACAGTCTCAGCTACCCACAAGCAAGAAAACAATTAAATTGTAATGAGCATAAATTATTTTCCCCTAATTTAGGTGGTATCTTTAACTACATTTTGACATTCATTTTGAAACAAGAATTCCCCTAATTTGCATCGATAAAAAGAGGATCATCATTAATATATAACACAGTTTATGATCATCTCTATAGCAGCCTTCGGCATTTTACAATTTCAACGAAAGAGGTGAACGGTGGCAAGATAATAAACTTAACAAAGTTAAATTTATGTTAGTTGAGAGGTGATAATTGTTTTATTTTCAATACATGAAGGCTAAAATTACACCTTTAAATAATTTGGAGTACTTAGTGCACCTTTAAAAATAGTTTGAAGTGGTCAGTGCACCTTTATCCATTTCATTTTAATTTAAGAGAGTACAGTAAAGTTTCATATATTGTTTAGGAGCTAACTGAAATTTTCCCATTAAAATATGACCAAATTGATTGGGTGTCCTTTATTTCTGACAAGATATACAATATCATTGCCCAGGGGGAGGGAACTTTGATACTCTTTGGGCAAGAAATGACTGATTCAATGATTTGCATATACACCAACAAGGACCTTGATACTTTTTTTTGGCTCAAATCAATACGTCATTAACAGTTATCCGAAGACTCATTAATCTTTATTTTTTTGGATTTTTTTAAAAAAGAGAGGTAGAAGAAGACTATAGCTTATAATCATAATTTAGTTATTTTACTGGTATATATGCAAATCACTGAATCAGTCATTTCTTGCCCAAAGAGTGTCAAAGTTATCGGGAGTGAAATGTCATTAATTAAGAAAAAATTAAAAAGAGTTAAAATAATTGTTGATCTTGAACGAATTTTAGTTTTGATTCCTGTAGTTTTAAATCATTAGTTTTGGTAACCAAAACTTGTAGGTATCATTTGTTAAACTTTGACCAAATCTTTATGGAGTTATAGGAATCAAAACCAAAAATTTAAAACTATGATGACTAAAACAAAAATGCGATCACATTATAAGAAATAATATTAACCCTGATAAATAATAATATTAACCCTGATAAAAATTAAGCAAAAAAGAAATAGGAAGCCGTGTTTTAGTGCTCGTTTGAGATAGCTTATTTTTAGGCAATAAGTGCTTATAAATCGTGATTTACAGTATACAAGGTAAGTATGTAAAAGGAGTTTTATCCAAATGGTAAATGACTTATTATGATTCTGACTTATTAAAAATGACTTAATAAAAAAGTTAGTTTTTGTAATTTGATTTTATGTTTGGATGAGTGGTTGAATAAGTGATTTTCCATAAGTCAAAACATATTTGGATTGGCGATTGTATAAGTGCTTTTTTAAAAGCAAAAACTTGTTTGGATTAGCGATTACATTAGTGCTTCTGTGTTAATTATAACAAAACAAGACATTTAAAATTAAGAATTAGTTGAAAAACAGAAGTTAAAAAATATGATGCCAAAATACATAATTTAACATAAAAATATTACATAACTAATTAGATCATATGTCCCATACAAGTCGATCTCTAATCATGTCATGAATGCGATTCATACGGGTTGAAGATGTCCCAACATCATTGGATGAGGAAGCCGCATCGTCTAAAGTATTATTACCTTCATGAGCTACATTGCCATGTTCAGCTGCACGAAAATTAACATCACTCTGAGAATTTCTCCTAATAAAGTTATGAATGGCCATAGTTGCGCAAACTGAGCGAACTTGCGTTTCGTAGTTGTATTTACGCATTTTTTGCAATAATTCAAATCTATTTTTCCACACTCCAAAAGTCCTTTCAATAGTTGACGTCAAACTGGAATGATAGTAATTGAAGGTCTCTTTAGCATTTGCCAAACCAGGTTGATGCTGAAATTCTGGCAAGTGATAACGCTCACATCTGTAAGGACCAAGATACCCAACTGGTGTGGGATAGCCAGCATCGACCAAATAATATTTGCCTAATAAATGCTCATATAATTTTAAAGGTGTGAAATTAAGCAAAGTACGCACTGAAAGTAATTCAACTGAATGGGAAGAAAATATACCTGTAGGTAGATGAAGGAAATTCATAGCTGGATTTGAGACAACAGCTTGAAACACACAAGCGTCATGTGCAGAACCTTCTCAATCCGCCAACACGAATGTAAAGCACATATCCCAATTACATACAGTCATTACATTCTGTGTTGTATATCCCTTTCTCCCAATATATTTTTCCCGGTTGGGACCAGTGATCACACACTTGATGTGAGTTCCATCTATTGATCCAATGGCATCCTTAAAGTAGGGATAATATCGAGGATTGTTAAGTATTTTTGGGTGGCATCCAGTGAATTCAGGATTAGAGGGTTTGATATTTTCTCACGCTAGGCTAATACAAGCCTGTAGCACCATGTGCAATAGCCGACTAACAGTTTCTCCTGAATGCTGAAACAGCTCTTGGACCATCCTATTGCCGGCTCCCTGGCCAACTGTGAGCAAAAACATCGCAACCATTTCTTTGACTTCAACGTTCTTAGAATTTTGTAACCCATGTTCGACCAATTTACTGCACAACTGGTAAAACACATGTTTTTCAACTCTAAACATGTCCTAACAATGTGTTTCGTGCTCTACCAATATTTCTTAGACCCATAAATAACCGATGTGTTTACTTGTTTTACGAGGTTCTTTGCACATGAATGGAACCCAATATTGGCACAACAATGTAGTTAATTGTTCATACTCTGTTTGCTCTTTATCTATAAGAGCTAGTATCCGAGAGTCGTCATCTTCATCCTCCATCTAATTTGCCATTGCTGATGTAACCTGTGCGTTGGATTAAAATATATATAACATGAAGAAATTCAGTCAAAGTTGTAATATATGTCATAAAAGGAATGTTGAATTAAAACATACATAACATAAAAGTATTTTAGTTGAAGTTGCACTATTGGTCCACTAATAACAGAAAAACCAGCATGCATACAATACTACATAATCACTAAACTAATTTGCCATAAAGTTCATATCAGGATTATGTCGGCCACGGAAAACAATATCGATAGTGGCATAACCATAAATCGTAGCCACTCAATCAAGGGTCGTAACCATATAAAGCAACCACGCAATCAAGGAATCCTTGTTCCATTTAACAAGTGAGAAAAATGTGTCCTGACTAGTCTTATCCATTATCAGCCTGATACATCAGACTTGAAATTCCTCAACTGGTTGCCCTTATTCCAACTCAAGTAAGTTTGCAATAGCGGTATCAATACTCCTTTCTTGAATTTCAGTGATGGTTGCAGCTCTGTTCTTCGATGCTTCTACTATTACACTAACCGCATCCACAATTTGCTTTGCAGCTGGCATCTTCTGCTTCTTTGTCTTCCCTAAGCGATCAACTCATTTCCTCTTTCCCTGACTTCTAAAATTAGTTGGAACAAAGGATGTGGTTGGATTAGAGGGTGGGGTTTGGGTTGATAACCTAATGCCTGCTAGCTCATATGTCACTCCTATGCTAACTGCTGGGTTAACTCCAAAGAGGTCATCTTCGCTGTCTCCTGAACCTTCATCTTCGTCCATAATAGGTCGGTAGACATCTTCTTGCTTTGTATCCTATATCTGTGTGTCTATGAAAGACAGTGCAAAGAAATCCTCGCCTGTTGCCACGACGTCCTTGAATATAAAACTCAATTCTCTTTCATTCTTGAGGCCTGAATGGTAAAACTTTCTATACGCCAAATTCTCCTACATACAGACAAGTAACAAAATCATTAGCTATATTACTAAAGAAGATGATTGAGGCAACTGAATTACTATTTTGAAATGTTATAAGTAATTGTAGGCATTACTAACCTGACATTTGTGCCGCCACTACTCGGGTGAAGCAACGACATTTTCAATTCCAGGCTCTCGGCCTACACCAGTCTCTTTTGTTAACGCTTCCCAAGTCCTTAAATCCTTTCGTTACATATCAAACTTATTTTTTAACTATTTCTTCTCGTACACTTTCCCAATTTTCTCATTGAATGTAGCGACAATAGCGTCCCAACCATATTTCAAAAAAAACAACCCTTGCCGTTCTTTTTTTAAAATTTGGTCAACCATGGCATGGACAAATATTTCAGTGGACGGGTTATCCCAGAGTGCTCTGTCATTCATCTTTCTATGGAAATGTTTGGCATAGCATTTATTAACAAATTCCCCAAATTAACAACACAAACCCTATATTCTACTACACGCACCACTAATCTGGCGACACTAGCATTAAAACATCTTGATGAAATTCAAGTAGATGCAAAGGTAAATACGACATATTAAAAATTATAGACATTGTCTTTTTTAATAGAACTGAAGGATGCATTAAACACTAAGCAACAATTATAACATCATTAGTACTAAAGTACCAAGACTCCTTTCATCAACTACCACCTCCAAGCACTAAGTTGTGGGGATATTATATTGATCAAAGGTACAAGAGCTAGCCAATTAACAAGAAGTTCATGAAATTGCCAAAAGAAAAAAAAAACAGGAAGTTCATGAGAAATTTGAGCTAACACCTACGCATTTGTTAGCGTCAATATGAGGGTGATTAACTATAAATACTGTATTAACTGTATATCCCTAATTGAACAGCAACCAACAAATTAAAGGGAGTAAATACAATATAGGGTAAATATATCACAGTCTCATATATAGTAACAAAGTCGACCGAGAATCGAAACTGTTAACATGCAGCAATAGAGACACTGCAGAGACATTTCTACTGAGACCCAAGTTCTAAACTAACACCAGCAACAGAGACACTAGCAGAGACATACATAAATTTGAAACTCCAGCCAAAAATGAATGTCGAGTAGGAAAAATGCATGAATAGAGATAGGAGATCAGAGTATATGAAGAAACAATGCGAAACAAACCTTACCACGCACAAGAAGACTCCACCGGACCTCACACCCACCAATAGAGACAAGAGATCAGAGTGTCATCGCACAAGGTCGAGCCGACGACAAGTGACAGTAGATCTACAACCTCCCAACCCAGAAGAGAAGATCAAAGTGTCGACGCACAAGATCACCAAACTGCTTACCAAGCACAGATCTGCCACATGCAGACCGAGAACCTTCCCGCCGGCCTTCACAACACCCATCAGAGTCGAAGATGAGGACCACCTTCCCGCCAATTGTAATGCCCCAAATTTTGATTAAGGGCTAATCATGATTTTTGTGGATAATTATGAATTTAATTGGCATTATTATGTGTTTTATGGCAATATTAATTTAATATGTCATAATTAGCGGAAAAATATAAGAATGGAATTATTGGCCATAAGTTAGTGATGAAGGGAAAATTAATTACTAACTAAAAGGAAATGAGAAGTGTGATTAAATGGTTAATGGAGGAATTAAAGTGGCTAATAGGTAATTTAATTTAAGGAGAACCAATGAAGAGGTGACATGTGTCAAGGTGGGAGTATGAGAGAGCATGGAAAAAAGTAAAAAAGAAACGAATAAAATATTATTTTCTCTTTCTTCCTCTTCCTCCATTTCAGCTGTAACATGGGAGAGGGAGTAAGATCATCATTTCATCTCTCTCCACACTCCATCTCTTCCTCACTTTCTCTCTCCCATTCATCCTCCATAGCTGCCAAGTGAGAGGAAGAAGAGCTTGTGATATGGGTGAGTAAATGGCCTCCTTTGCTCAAATTCTTTTCTTTAATGTTGCTCCATGATTTATGGGCTTTATTTTGATATTTATAGTCTGCCTATTGGTGTTAGTTTGAGCTCCCCATGAAATTTCGGAGATTAGAGAATCAAAGAACCTCTTTGGCAAAGTGAAAGAGGTAAGCAAGACTAATCTATCTATCTAAGTTTTATGCCAAATGGTCTAGTTTAGAATTTCTAGAAATTGTGACCTTTAATCCAAAAATGAGAGTCATTGGTATAGTAAGGGTATATTGGTATGAGTTTTGGATAGATTGATTGATTTGGGATTAAAATGGTATGTTTGTATGATTTTGGAAATTTGGATGATTATATTGCCCAAAACCAAAGCATGATATGGAGTAGGATTTGGATAATTCTGATGATTCCATTGAATTCCTGGGATATTTTTGTGTGAGAGTAGCTTTGGTAAAAGTTTCAGGTCCATTGGGATCATTTGGGCAAGTGTTAGGAAATATGGTTAGTTTTGCTGCGTTTTCTAGTTTCTGATAGAATCAATCTAGTGATTGGGGTTCACTTGAGTACAAGATGAATAACACTTGAGTGGTGATGAGTTCCACTCAAGTGCGGTAGTACATACTTCCTTTCGGCTCTGTGTTCTTGTTGCACTTCTGTGGTCAAAGGTAAGTGTTGCCTCACTTGTGAGTGTGGTGGAACATCACTCGAGTGAGCTTCCTATCACTCGAGTGAGGGTTTATTTGACATCAAGGACTTGCCTCTCAGGTTGTCACTCACGGTTGTGGTGCAAGAGTGTGCCTTTTCACTCACGGGTATGTGGTATTCACTCGAGTGCAATGGGCTGTGCTCGAGTGATCCTGATCCTTGAGAACTTTTGTGCTCTCAGGTCTTCACTTTCGGGACTTCACTCTCTAGTGTTCGAGTAAAGCATTTGGCTATCACTCGAGTAAGGTCCAGTGTGCTCGAGTATTGTAGTTTCTGAAAAGTTCCTTATGCTCTCGGGTATTCACTCGCTGTTGTTCACTCTCTAGTACCCGAGTGTAGACCGTACCATCACTCGAGTGAGGCCTTCTTCACTCGAGTATCCGTACAATATCATTGGAGTGAGGCTATCTTCACTCGAGTGTCACAGTGTAAAATGTCAATTTTAGCTTTTAAAAGGGGATCTTTGGGGATAGTCTTCTAACCCTTTAGAGCTATTGATAGAGTTGTACATGGGTACTAAAAAAGCAATAATGATAACCAAATTAAGTGTTAAGAAGCCAATGAGAATTGAAATAGAGAATTGACACTTCGTCACTTACTATGAATATAGGATTTGATATTTGCCCTACTCGGGAGAGACCGACGCTAGGACACACACGGAAGGATCAAGGTAGTAACTCTTCTCTCATGTTGTGTATAATGTTTTGGTATACATGACTTATTATTAGGTTTTGTGAACTGTGTGTACCATGGTCCATTACAGCGTGAGCAATGTAGCATGAGCCATTTAGGGATTGACACTGGTCATTTCTAGCGTGGCCGTTGTAGTGCCATTGTAATCGACATGGATCTTTGTGAATCCGACCTATGGGGCGAGCGTTTGTGAATCTAACCATAGGCTGTGTGTTTGTTTCTTACCTGTATGGCTTGTGTTATGAAATGCTTTATATGAATCCTAGCTGTGGTGAAATATATTGTGTGGATGGTTGTGATGCAATGCATAGTGTGAACAATTCAGCGTAAGCAAATGTAAGGGTGACATGAGTCATACCTGCCCTTGTCGCTGTAACTGTCGTTGTAGTTGCCATATATGTGTAATGATTTGCTTTCATGCCTTATTATTGTGCATACTATGATTGATTTGATACTACGGGGATTCTTTAGAATCTCACTCTCCCAAATATAAACTTTTAGATAGGGAAGAACGATCGAAGGGAAAGCGGGTGACGAAGAACGGCTAAAGCTCTGTTATAGGAGTTCATTTTGACTATGTGGTTGTTGGTTATCATGTAAAATCCATTGGATATCTCTTTTTGGATCAATTGTATATATTGGGATATATTGTATAGTTTTGTGTAATCCCCAAGTAAAGGAAAGAAGTTATGGGCATTATGCCTTGTAAGAACCCTTTTATGAATTAATAGATCCTGAGTGTGTTGGGAATTTATGTTGTACTCTTATATGTATGAATAAAATCAACCTGTATAGGCCATTTATGTTTTGAAATGTGGATATGAGACCGTTGAGAACAGGTTTTGTAAAAGTTTTTGAAAACTCCAATTTTGGGAAATTTACTTTCTTAAAGTCCCAAATCGTCTATGGTCTCTAATTCTACCTTAATTACGTGTTTATAAAAGTAAATCTCGACCTTAATAGTAAAGGGAATTACACCGATCACCAAAAACCACCGACCACACAGCAAAACAAGACCATCGAAACACAAGCAGAGCAACGATCCAACTTCCACGACTTTAGCTGGGCGCCGAGGGAGGGAAGATCTGAACGAGAATCGAGTTTCTAAACTCAAAATGAACTTGTTGCACTTTCGGACAAAGTGAGAGGAGAAGAATGAGAACAGCGAATAAGAGATGAGTTTCGGAGGAAGAGAGACGACAAGAAAGAGAATGAAATAATAAATAACCTGGGACAACATTAAATTCTCTAACGGTATTAAAACGCTCTAATAATAAGCTCCATCTGTCCGCTTTTTCAATAAGCCCCTTATTTCAATCGAGTTCCATTTTGAAAAAGCTGAACCAAACAAAGCAAATAAAATCACATATTCATTCGGGCTTTTATTCTTTGAAAACGGGCTTATGTGGCCCAAAACATGGAACTAAACACACAGTAAATCATCCACAACATTGCTAATAAAGGTTGATCAAGTTAACAAAGGGTGAGGTTGGCTCATAACTATGGCCCTATTTGGTACGTATGTGGCACTGAATTTTGATGGATTGGGATTATGACTGAGATTGATGCTTTAAAAATATATTTGGTATAAAGTAATAGTTGGTGGAAATAATTTCATTAATCTTATTTAATAAATAGTCATTAATTATGAAAAGACCCAAATACTCATGCCCTAAATCCCAAACTTAGTCTACACTCTAGCTTAGATGCAAACTCCACCTTCACCGTCCGTCGTAGATGGTTTCTAGAATTCGACGTCTGTCACATATGGGTCTTCGACTTTGACAGGTGGTTCTAGTAATGTACTACTATTTTCCAGGATAGAGTTGCGATATTGATTTATCTATAATCATTTTCCAAGTTTGCACGAGGAGGCAATGACTTGTTGTTGATGATCTTATTTCAAGGTTATATGACAAATGTTTATAGTTATTGTACTGTATTTATTTTCTTTCAAAATTTTAACTTGTTCTTCAAAATGAAACTTTATTTCCTCTTTTAAATGCCTTTTATTTTCATGAGGAGTTTCTGCTATAATATCTGAACTTTATAAATTTACTCATATTTTTTAGGATATCATTGGAAAAAACAGATGTTGAAATTTTCATAGGATCTGGTGTTAAAGAATCTCAAGATTTTAAGAGAGAAGTTATAGAAAAAGGCTTGCTTGCAAAAAGGGAAATTAATTTCAAGATAGAATTATTTGGTTCAAAGACATTCTTGATTTATGTTGAACCTGTTTTTAGCAAGACAGGGGAGACCCTAGGAATAAACTACATGGGAATGGATGTCACAGATCAGGTAAGTGATTTTGCATTTAGTCACACTTTCGTTGTTTTGTATGCTAAGAAGAAAATTAATTTTATGGGCAAACTACAAGTGAGAAAAAGGGAAAGGATGAGGAAGATTCAGGAAGAAATTGAGTTTCAGAAAGTGAAGTATGAGGGATTATGTCGTTGGCAAGAAAAAAAAGAGAGAGAGTGATTATATGAGAGGGATGGATTCTAGGTTAAAATCAAGGGGATTATTTTCTTATTTAGTCAATACGTTTATGCCTTTAGGCAATATATTTCCTTATTTAGTCAATACATTTCAATATAAGTATACCTTTACAAATGCCATTATTGAAATGGTGAATCCCTTTACAAATATTGTCATTCACTATATAAGTATAGTCAATAAGTAAGACATTACATTTTTATAATTATGAATGTTTTCAACCATGCACGTTCCAAATATGGTAAATATTTATTCAAATGTTGTCAATTGCATTATCAAAGTTGTCAATGGCATGTGGCCAAATCAATTTTAAAATAAATAATGTAATAAATTGATTAATTATTTTAAAATTCTAAAATTTGAATTATTAAAATAAATATTTCTACAAAATAGAATAAAAATCTAATTAGCTATTTTTTATTTTTATAATTATCAATGCTGTGAATCACGTTACAAGTATAGTAAATATATATTGTAGTGTTGTCAATTGATTTATAGAAGTTGTTAATTGCATGTGGCCAAATCTTAAGAGTTTTTTTTTTTTTTTTTGGTCAAAGAGCTAAATCTTAAGAGTTAACTTATATTTATTTGTACATACATATAATGTTGTTGGTTGGTGGCTTAATGGTCACCTTTATTTCGTGACCATCAAAGGGTTGAGGGTTCAAACCCTCCCTCCAACACCTTTGGTATACTTTGGCCAAAAACAAATCTTGGCTCAAAAACATATTATAGTGTTGAAGCTCTGATGAACTTGCCTCTTTAAAAAAAATGAGGGGTATTTTTATAAAAACACAACATTTCAAAATCTTATATTCTCACCTCATGACCTATTTTGTCCTCCTCTTTTTTAACAGACTTTTTGGAATTTTATAATTTAAGTGATATTTAATTAGAATTTTCCCTAACTTTTATGCCAATATATTCAACATTTTTTAATAAATACAATGAACATATTTACCTTTTTTAGAAAGTTCAATGCTACTTTGATCCTATTCTATAACTAAGTCCAACATTCAATTCAATTCAATTTAATTCACGTATTTAATTCCATTAATATAATCAAAGGACATTAAATTAGAAATAAAATCGGTATAATTAATAAATTATATCAAGAAATAAGAAGTACTCCATTTAGTCTTATATATATATATATATATATATATAACTAACATTCTCTCACATAAGTTGGTCTAAATATTAATAACAATATGTGTTTATCTAATAATTATTGCATTTTCTATATTTTTTTCCTCAATATTAATTACATATCTCTATTGTCTCCTTTTTTTTCACTCATTATCTCTCTTACCCATCCATCATCTTCAAGGGTATAATATGGAAAAAAAAACATAACTCATATGTTTACTACTCTTAACTACTTTTATCCAATGCTTTTGTTGGCGTGAATTTGAATATTTGTTCCTTGTAAAAAAAAATGGAGTATTTAATATAGTCTTTCATATGTGTGTCTTTATTTAATAAGGGTAGTTAGAAAAAGTAGAAATTAATAGTAGTATAATGTTAGAGTTTAGTGTAATATACTCCCTCTGTCCCTATTTATAAGATCTATTAACTGAATTATGTTGCTTAAAAAATAATTAAAATTAGTTAAAAACAATAAATATGTGAGAAATATTTATACTTATTTTTTTCAACTTTGTCTTTATTTATAAATGAGTGAATAAAAGAGTAATAATAAGAAAAATGATGAAAGAGAGTGTATGGGAAAAATTAATTAGGATAACATTTTGATAAAAAAAAAACATTTAATGCGCAAACAACCTTAAAAAAGATACATACAAACTTCTAAAATAAGACAAAAATTACAAAATCGTTAATTTATACAAACAATCCATTTCTTTAAATTTATAGGGCTCACAAGATTTCTCTCTACAAAAAATAACAATGTTTGCCAAAATTAATGAATTTGTCATTTTTGCCCCATTTTAAAAAGCATCATATTTTTTTACACCCAATAAAATTTGGTGATATCAAGTGTGATTTTAGAAAAACATTATGATTATATTTGCAGCTTAACCCATTCAAAGAATAGGATTTTATAGTGAGTAGTTAGTATACTTATGTCTTGTTTGGGTTAGTAGTGGTAGAAGTGACTTTTTTGCAATCTGACTTTTATAAAAGTTAGATAGAAAAAAAAATCATATTGTAAATGTAATTGGTGTTTGGATTCGCGGTAACAGAAGTGACTTTTTTTCTAACCTTAATATGTTTGGATTATTATTTAAAAAACCCATTTAGATGGAAAATAACTGAAAAATGGTATGAATCTTATTGAATACTACGTATATATATTATTTGTATATATTGTGATAATTGAAGTTAAAATTAAAATTTGATAAAATACAAAAAGTTCAATTATTATTGGAAAAAAAAAGGAAAATACATTAAAGCACTTAATTAAAAATGGATAAAGTTGTATTTAAATTAGAATGCATACATGAGGAAGTATCAATAAGGGTAAATTAAGAAAAGATTTACAAATGTAAAAAAACATATTTTATATTTAGAACCAATATCAACCTTCTAAATATATCCTATATAAGAGTAGAATAGAACATAAAAGTAATTTAAATAAAAAATTTTAATTTTTTTTTTAAAAAAAGTTGATAATTTATTTATATTTTCATATTACTCATTTAAACTATCAAAACGTGTTACTAAAAAATAAAAATGCTACCACCTGCTACTTTAGTAGGCGGTAGTTGATGAGAGATTTTGTGGGAGGCCTCTGTTGGAGGTTGTTACTATTATAATTCCTAGGTGGATTATTGTAATCCAGTTTCTATTAAAAAAAAAATAAAAATGCTTTTTAGAAGACTTCTCATATTATACACCATGATGATATATATGTTAAATTGTTTCATAATCACTCAAATTATAGTTTTATTAAAGCTAAAATAAACGTGGACTAACCATAGTTGAAGCAAAGGCATCAGTTGTGAGACCCACGCTCAATCTTCTCTCTCTCTTAATTGTCACACACACTGAAGGCTGCACCCCGCAGGAAGGAAAAAGCGGCTTTGTTGAGAGTGTGTTTGGATTAGCTTTTTTTAATAGCTTCTGGAGAAAAAATGGAGAATAGCTTTTGGAGAATAGATTATAAGAAGAATAGATTATGAGAAAAAAGTGATTTTGATAAAATGAGAGTGTTTGGATGTTTTGATCAGAATAGCTTTTTTCATGGTCAAATTACATAAAAGGACATTAACTTTTGTGATAATTACATATAAAGAATAAGATTATATTTTATGTATTATTTAAGGATTTATATCAAATTTAACAGCCAAGTTTTTCCTGAAGAACGTCTGGTACAAATAAATTTTGGAAGATGGAAAATAACAATGAACAATTAACAAGGATGTAAATTTAACGAAACCGTTAAATTTGACCTAACGGAGTTAAATTATAAGAGAAGAAAACATCTAACGGTATTAAAATTAATACATCTTAACCCATTATTTAACATTAAATTTCATAATTAATACCAAAAATGAAATAATTTTGTCTATATGTAATGTTAATTAATTTAACTAATTTTTTTTAATATAATTAAATTAGATAAATAAGTCTTAAATAGGATAAGAGGGAGTATTAAAATTTTAAAATTCTAAAAAAAAAAAGAGAAAAAACGTTGAAATTCAAAAAAATAAAAAAGATGAGAGAGAGAGTGTGCTGTGGGGCCCACAAACATAAAAAGAACCAATGAGAATGAGAGGGTGGGACCCACAAAGTTGAAAAAATAAGAAAAAATGGATTGTTCCCAAACCAAGGTTTGGGCCTCCCAAACCATGGTTTGACATGGAAAATGGATTATTCAAAAATTGTGAGTGTTTGGATGAATATTTTCCAAACCATGGTTTGGCCTCAAAAACAATTTTTTTAATTGCATCCAAACACACACTAATGCCCGTTTGGATTAACGGTGGAGAAGTGGCTTTTTTTTTCCAGCTGACTTTTGAAAAAGTAAGGTAGGATTAAAAGTGAAAATGTAAATGTGATTTGTGTTTGGATTAGCGGTAGCAGAAGTGACTTTTTTTTCTAACGTTAAACCTGTTTGGATTAGAGTTTGAAAAGCCCGTTTAGATGCAAAATGACTGAAAAGGGCATGGATGCTATTGAATATTACATACATATGATATAAGAATATTTTGATTTTTGCAAGTGTGTCTGTATTTTTTTAAATTATTGTCTGCAAAGAAATTAATGAAAATTATTCTGGTTTTCTTCATTCTTTTTTAGTAAATATTTTGATTTTTGCAAGTGTGTCTGTGTCTTTTTAAATTATTGTCTGCAAGAAAATTACTTGCTGCCCAGGTCTGTATATATATACTTGAAGTGAGGAAAATAAACAAAATTTAATTAAAATAACTAAAATTATAATTTTAAAAAATATACATAAAAGTATTTCACTAAAAATGGATAAATTGAAATTAATACTACAATGCATACATGAAGTGGATCATGATAGAATCATCTACCACTAACAAGTTGGTCTCTGATTGTGTTATAAATATGATTCATTTGTGTTGAAGATAATCTACGAATAGTTGATGTGGATGCTGCATCAACTAGATTGATTGAACCATATTTTAACATGATATTTCATGATTAATTTGGGATTTTTAATGTATTTTCTGGGACATTGTTGCATGATTAAGCACAAATTTTAACTAGGAACATTTGTATTGAATTAATTGTAATAAAGGGTAAATTGGTCATAATTTGTTAATTATTCGTACAAATGATTTTTTTTCTTGAACTTTTGATGCTACTTGTGCTTAAACTTGCATTGTAAGTGTTTGAAAGAAAATTGGAGATTTTGGAGGGTCAAAATTATTATGTTGATGTCTGGGGAAAATTACAGAAAAGTCCCTAGATTGTTGTGAAAATTACAAAGAATAAAGGAAAAGGGCCAGAGAAAAGTACATAAAAGTACCCCAGAATTTCAGAATTTTCAGTTCAGACCATCAACGTTTCAAAAGTTTCATCTAAGTCCCTCCAAAGAAGTTTTCATTTTTTCACTGAAGTCCCTGGTCAAAACGCACGTTTTGACCAGGGTTACTATTCATTTTCTTCTTCAGCCAGATGGACCCGAGAGTGCAGGCAGGCCTAAGACGCAGAGCAAGTTGAGAGTTGTTATTGCAGAACTGATTCCATTGGACCGGACTTAGATGTTCATTGTGGATATAGGATCTGGACACGGTGATACCTGAGAGGTACACAGACACGAGCTGAAGGGATATATAGGTAGAACAGCGCCTCACTGCAGAGCATCTGTAGATCATCAGCGAATCATCGATCATCATCAGACCTCATCCTTCCTCTCCTTCTCGTTGCCGGCGGCGAGCTTCATTCTCATCACCATTGCTGCCGGTGACCACCTTGAACCAGAGCAGAGGCGAGCTTCCTTCACCATCCGCCACTCATAGATCCGAGAGCAAAGACTGGAGATTGAGAACTTGGACAGGGGTCTGGAGCTGAGGGCAGCTGAGACGAGAGCACCACTTGAGAGGAGAGGAAAGAGACCGACAACACACTACCACCATGCGTTAATGGCTCCAACGGTCGACTGTGGTCAGCATTTATCTTGCAACGGTTTTCTGAACCAACATTGATGGGAAGAGAGAGAAGTGCAGTGGTTGGAAAAGCTACTCGAATGAGCTTCGAAAAAAAGCAACGGTGATGAAATAAGTGATGCGAATAAAAAAAGCCTTTCCAAACGATATCATTGTGGACAATGGGCTTTTTTTGAGTGGAACGCGCAGTAAAGCAGATGTGCCGCTTTGCCAAACAGACCCTTAATAGTTAACAAGGGTGAACCACCTGATTAAATTAAAAGTAAATGCTTGTTCACTTTTCCACACAATTGATCCTATTCTCATTAAGTCTAAACATTCAATTCAATTTATTGAAGAACGTCGAATGCAACTTCAGTCAAAAAGGAAAAAGCCCTCAATTCAGTTGGTATAAATAATTGGGCTTAGCACTCTAAAATATTTTCTTATGTGCTTCCAGTACCTTGAAGCAATTTATGATGTCTTCAGCATCCTGAAATATTTTTTTATGTACGCCCAATACCCATAAAGAAATTTATGAGACGTTCAACACCTTAAAGTTTTTTTCTATATGTGTCCAGCACCTTAAAGTATTTTTTTAGGTGTGTCTAATATCCTAAAATTATTATTGAAAAAATACTTTAAATGCTGAATACACATTCACTTAAAAAACTTTTTGAGAGTTTTTAGCAGGATTTTAAGTGCTCCTAAAAAAAATACTTTATGAGCAAAATTTCTCCTGAAAAAATTACTCAAATAGTTTCTTTTTTATAAGGAACACTTAACTGAATAACATATATTAAAGTGCGGTTAAGGACAATAAATATGTAAATAATGTTAAGTCTTTTACAAAAAAAAAAAACCATTATTTATGAGGACATTGGGAATAAGAGATAAAATAAGAACATTATTATAATAAAAAGGATTGTAGGAGAGAGAGAATAAAAAAATTAATTTTGTACGAGTAATAAAGATAATTGTATAAGAGAAGGAATGTGAGGTAGAGAGTGTGTTTCTTATTAAAAAGGGGCAAAATGGAAAAATAATAGACAAAAATTAAGACATTATTTAAATGTTTCTTATAAATACGAACGAGCTGAGGTATATGTAATGGTTGTTAAAGGGAACGGAGGGAGTAATATTTTAAGGAAAAACTGTGCCACAAAATATTTTAGGGTGCTAGACGCACTTAGCAAAATATTTTAGGGTATTAGGCACACTACAAATTACTTTAGGATACTAGACGCAACTGGAAAACTATTTTAGGGTGTTGGACGCACCTTATCTCTAATTAGTTAGATTAGTACTCCTCTTGTCTCTTATTATAAGATCCTGATTTTTAAATTGGCTTGTCTCCTTTTATAAGATCTACTTTGAGGATGTTTGAACATTGAATATATTTTTACCTATTTTACCCTTAATCAATATACTCATTCATTATCATTTTCACATACAGTCTCTCTCATCTTTTTCTCACTCTTAGGGTCTCATAGCCCAATAACAATTCTAATTTTAATTGTTTATGATTTTTAACTAATTTTAATTATTCCCAGTCTCCCCCATACATTCATATTTATGACTTTTAATTAATTTTAACAATTTTTTAACCAAACAATTCAATTATAAGGATCTTATAATAAAGGATAGAATGAGTAGAATTGAAGAACACAACTCATGCTAATTGTGAATTTGGTTAAACCGGTGAGTTTACACATTGAGTTTATCATTTTTTTACATTTCGAATTTATAAAATCATGTTAACTATTCACTCTTAAACTCGTGTTAACATTTTCGATTCAATCATGCTCAGTGGATTTATATATAAATTTTTAGAAATTTCTTTAAGTATAATGAATTATGAATGTTGATAGATTTAATTTCAATTATTTGGATTTAAAATATATTTAAATCAAATTATTGCCACTTTTATATTTTGATTATTTAATTATATACTATTATAGTACCTATTTACCGATAAAATAAACTCTTACGAGTTTACAATTCAAGTTCATCATATAAGTTTATGTCACTATTATTATGAGTTTGTTTAAAGTCGTTGGTTTAAATCATTTGCTTCAAACAATATTTACTTTAAAATGGAAAAAGGAAATATAAATAATCCATATTAAGCATAAAAATAACTTCTAGCTATATCAATATATTCATTTTTTAAATATTTGACCATCATGAACATACTTTGGGAAAATTGTGAAAAAATATCTCATTGGAAACTTATTTGTTAAATGGGACCTTCGGGTGCAGAATATCTTCCAAATATGCAAAATATCTTCCTCTGTATACAAAACATCTTCTTTGTATGCAATATTCTTCCCTATCCGTATGCAAAAATATTCCGTCAGTGTGTAGATATCTTTTCAGATCTCATTTAACAATTAGCTTGTCGATGAGGTCTTTTTTAGCAATTCTCCCTACATTTTTTTTAGAGAGTTCATCAACCCTATTTTGATCATATTCTAATTAAGTCTAACATGCAATTCAATTCACGTATTTAATTCCAGTCATACCGAAGGAGACCAAATCAGAAATCAAATCGGCAGAATCAATAATTAATCAGTTACTTAAATTATCTATGCCGTTTATTTCCCTTCCTCACCATCCATCCTCAAACCTCTCTATTTAAGGGCTCTCAAATTCAAAAGACATGGCACCGACAAAAACAAGCCTTCTTTACCTCAGAGTAGCAATCAATCAGATTCGTGTGTTTTCAAAGAGAGACAAGTTATTATACACAAAAAGTGATTATGGCACTGAGAGGTAGCACACACTTCTTGGCTTTGGCTTTGTTTATGGTGATTGGAATTAACATGTTATGCAACTTTCATGGGGTCACTGCACAATTTTGTCAAGGAACTGCTCTTTCTGAGATCAAGGCTATATGCGACAAGTCCGTCACGCCATCCGGTCCGGAGGTTCCTCCGTCGTCGGGGTGCTGCTCCACAATGAAACTCGCCGACCTCCCCTGCCTCTGTAAGCAGTTTACTAAAGAGGTCGAGAAAGTTATGAGTCCAAAGAAAGTGGTCGATGTTGCTAGGACTTGTGGAGTGTCTGTTCCGGCTGGATTACAATGTGGAAGTATGCTCTCTCTCTCTCTCTCTCTCTCTGTATTTCTTTTTTGCTTAAATTTTAAATTCTAATTTTTTGATTTTTTAATTAAAATTATAATATTTTTTAGGTTAGTAACTTGAAATAATTGTGATTATTATTAATTTGAGTTTTTAATTTAAGAGCGACTTAACTAATTTTGGACTAAATCTATAATAAATGAATTGAGGTATTATATTTAAGACTAAATTCAACTTTTAACTAACTCTTATATTAAAAATTGAAATAAATATCATTATAAAATATTTAACTTATGCGTATAATATTTCTAACGGTGTTAAAAACAATTTCAGGTTATAAGGTTCCACCACCACATGCCTAATCTGATACAACATTCAAGGATCAATGGCTCCAAAAACAACATATATAGAGTGTATCTGCTTTATATGCTTTTGTATTTTCTCGTTTAAGCTATTATGTATTTAATCAAGGCATTATAAATACTAAAATTATATATATATATATATATATATATATATGTTTAATCTTAATGACAATTTCGTAACTCCAATTCTGTTTACTTCTTCTTCATTCTTTTTTATTTCTTTTAAACTTGATTCAAAATTCAAATTATTTAAATCTACTTAATCAAAATATGACCAAATTGGCTATAATTAGGTTAATAATTTTTTGAATTTGATGTATAAAAAAGATTTTATAAAATTTTAAAAAATCAATATAAAAATTTTCCTAGATTAATATATTCAAATTCAAATAAGGAAATCCCCATCTATAATCACAGTTTAAATTTAATTATTACAAGCAATTCACAATGAACCATCTATATATCAACAAATTTATGTCAATTTAATATATGCCATTTCAACAAGACCACCGCCACCCCCATTATTAAATTGGACGATCGGAATCCTCTCATAATTTTTTTTTCCCCCTTTTTCCTCTCCTCGTCCCATCTCTCTTTTTAGAACAAAAATTGCGTCCTGAGGCGATGAATCTGTCAAGATATACGAATCCCATCCTATTGATGAGGTACATATCAGACATGATTCATTTTTTAATGCCATTTCTCCTAAATTTTGTTGTTAATTCTTTTTAAAAAGTTATATTTGATTTTTTTTTTTTTTTTTTGGTCTTGAGTAGTACTTCATTTTTTTAAAAAAAAAATTTGACTTCTTCCATTAATATATTTTTCATTTAAAATTTTGATCAATTTTTCCAGGATGTTTTAGCGGCCGACCCGGGTACCTAGGTGCACCTCGTGATACTTATCAAAAAAAAAAAAAAGATCAGTTTCATAATAATTGTCACTTTACGAATTAATAGCGTCGTGATTTCTTTTTTACTATTTTATTCATCATTAAATCTTATTAATGAATACAAAGAAAATATGTAGCAGATAATCAAGGAATCTAAATCAAATATAATCATATTCCTTTTATTTAAATTATTTAATAGTATCTGTTATTTTCGACACACGAATGTATGTAGAAATATTTTTTCGGGGAAAATATTGAAACATGAAGAGTAATGTAAGTAAATCATCCACATAGGGAGTATATGGACAGTAAATATATTATTTCAATTTTCAAATAAATGTCATTAGCAAGGTGTCTCTCCCAAACAACAAATGGGCTTATTTGAATTGTGGTCATATTTCCTCAGAGATAATAACTCACAAGGACCAACAAAAATAAATAAATTAAATGAAATTTAACAATCATGAATTTGTGAAACGCGCCAGAGAATTACCAAAGTTCAAAAACTAAAAAATAAAAATAAATGGAAGAAAATACCCTTATACAATTGCTAACATGACTTTGTTGCGTTGGCCAAGAAAAACATAATTTTGTTGCAAATCCTAAAATCTTAGTTGCAAATATCAAGCGATTAATTGCTAAGTGTATAACGTACACTTAATTTTGAGCCATAAATCAAATGATTTAGCTAATAATTGGTGAAATGTTGCAAGATATCAAGGTTCAATATCAAAATAAACAATAATGAATTTCCACTGTGTAGAATCAGATTTTTGCAAATTGGAGCAATATTAATTTATATATATAACTTGACAATCATTTCAATATGGACATAATTCAACCAACAAGCTTAAATAAGATTCCAAGAACTCCAAAATACACTCAACAACTTTCTATAACTTTGAATGAATGTGCAATTCAATATGAATCAGATTTCAAAATGCACTCAACACAGCTTATGAATCAATCTCAATATGCAATATGAAGGATTGTCCAAACAGACAAATTTGCCCAGAAATGGATGCAAAACTTTGAATGACAATGGCAGCAATAAAATTGAAGGTTTGATACAAGTAAGCAACAGCAGAAATTCCTCAGTTTTACAGAATACAAAGGGAAGAAAAAGTACAGATTCCCTCAAATCTCATGCCAGTATCACCCATATCGCCAAAATTGTCCTACACAGATACATAAACCCAGTTAGAAATTTGTACAGTAGGAACAATACATATGAGAACAATGTATAATGTAATATTGGATTCAAAGACTCACTATTTTTGTAATAGCTCATGGATGAATTCAGCACAACATGTGCGAATAAAATCAATATCTTCTTCAGGAAAGGGATCATCATGATCAAACATCTGTAACACCAAAACCAGACAAAACATTAACTTAGTAACTTAAAAATAATAAAGTAATACAAAAGTTCTGAAATATAAATTTACCTCTTGAGTAAAATCAGTCGTGCCTAGAGTGATAATATTGTAAATGTATTTCAAAACATAAAAACCACATAAGTTGGACCCCTGTGGTTGCCTACGGCTCTAAGAAAAAACATGATATCATTAAAACAAATATAAAGGCATGGCTTTTTACATTCTTTAAACAAATCAATATGTACTAACCTTTGGCATGATCCATGTAGGGTCCTTTAAGTCACGAACATGCTTACCACAAGCAGTGTGTAGGAATGTCAGCATAGCCCTATGATCATCAAAATCACAAAGGTTATTTATTTTATACAAATTCCATAAACTTTGCACACAAAGGTAATAATGCAAGAAAACTAATGAGTTCATGGTCTTTTTCAAATCATTCCATAGTTTGAAGTGAAGGGAGCATAAGAGGATGACAGTGTCACTACTCTTACATAGAAGAACCAACTACCAATGATCACTGAAAAAAAAGAGAAGAATATTAAGCAAACATAAAACATGATATAAATTATAAAATATCAGTTTGTTTCTTACCCATGCACATATGGAGCCAAGAAACACTCAGTTCCAGTTTCACTAAGCCTCTCTAATAAGTATCTATGTCTGATAGCAGCAGTGGTCCCTTTCTCTTGGATGTGATGGGGGCATAAGAATCCAAATTTTTCACTTTTGCCAGAGGAGACCTACGATGCATGTACCTACAATAATGCAAGCACATAAATCAAAGGTAAACGGTAAAACTTTTAAAATATTTACTTTGAATTGCAGAAGATACTTACATTAAGAACATTTGGACAATCCCAATCATAAGATTTTGTCTAGGAGCTACCAAGGACATCAAATCATCCCTCTCAAGATAGCATGTCACCCCTAACTGTCCAATAACTGAATCCGTAGGCCAATCTCTTATTTTAAAGGATATATCATATGCCATCAGAATCACTTGCTGCATGATATTCAATGGAGGCTGTGAAACTTCTTGAGTGAAGGGAGCTGGACTTGGTGGGGCTTTAATCGAACTTTCCTCAGCTCGAATAGAAACAAGGTTATTTGGCCACAAGATGAATGTATCTAGGACATCACTTACGATCTTGAATTCATCAGAAGGGATAGGGACAAGTGCATCTGCAATGATCACCTCATCAACTAATACTCGGACTTGATCAGCTTCCATTTGTTGGTGGTGGAGAGTTGATCCCAGGTTATGTACTCTACCTCGTGCAACTAACTGTCTTAGAGGATCCTCAACAAAAATATCACAAGGCTCAGTAATTTCTCTTGCAGGACCCTCAGATGACTGCCCGATGTTGCAACAATTCCCTTTAGTGCTCTGCTTATTAGGATCAATCGATTGTGGCTGGGGAGCACTAGTATCTTGTTTTGAGCTCATAAATACTATCATTTCCTCTTTCATATTGTTCAACCGGGTCTCTAATAGTGCATCAAATGATGCTTTAGCCTCGGCCTTTACTTCTACTCTTGCAGTGGCCAACAAAGTCTCCAATTCCTCCCTAGTCACGATGTTTGAGGAGTGGCGTACGGGGGCTCCAAAGTAATCCTGTATCCCCACCCCTCCTCCAACTCCCCTGACCAGCCTGGATGCTTATGTTTGCCAGTAGCAACAGTTAGAATATCATTCCTACCCTCTAACTTAAAAGATCCCTTAGCTTATTTTTTTTCTAAGTTCCTCCTATAAGATAATACAAAATAACAAACATAAGTAATCAAGTATATTTCTTATGTAATTAATAACAGCAACGATATATACTTACAATTTTTTTCACCTACTATACGAGATTGTTCACTCGTATAAAACCCACTCCTCTTTTAGTGAGCAAATAACCATTTTTCTTCGCGACAAATCAGAGATGGTGGAGAAAGAAGAACAGAAGGATCCAATTGAGATGTTTCTTCCAATCTCTTCCGTTTAGCAGCCAACAAGTCTATTTCAGCCTTTGCATAACCCCTACAAGACATCGTATGAGGGCAATCATTCTTTCTACCACTTCCTTGTGCTTTTTGCCTGCAAATAAGAAATTAAACAAAAGGAAAATGTTACAATCAATTAAGATAATTGATAAGTAAATAAAATGAAAAATAAGTCAACTAACCAAAGATTTTGGAGTAGTCCGAAGCCTAACAAATGCCTGCCAAGTTTCTTGATCAAGAAATGTATACTTGTCGCATGGATTAGGACGAGGCTGGCCATCTTTCACCTCGATATGAATGTAATTATTGGTCAGATTTGTCTTAAACTTGCTCTAGCCTCATAACAATATGTCATTGTCTTGTTGTACAAGATCTCATTCTGAGGAACGTCGTAGGTGAGCTGGAATGCATGCATTGAAGGAGTAAGTAACAAATTTGTGAAATGTTAGATAATAATTACATAAAGAATGGAAGAGAATTGTATACCTGAATAGTGTCCCAAATATGTTGCTGCACCTTTTTATCGACATTTCTCCACTCCTCTATCAAGATGCTCAGCTTATTGAGTGCAAGGAGGCTGACAAAACTCCTATATCGGCTTGCATTAGGCCCAATTGGTTTCCAATATCTATCAAACTCAATCGGTATCTTTTGGTTTGCACTTCGACTGAGGGAAACGTCTGTCAAGCATGTGCCACATCTACCCCTCCATACAGACTGGCTACTAGGCTCACTATGATCCTAGCTCCAAGTATTGCTAGGCTCGCTCTGATTAACACTAGATGGCTGACTCTGATGAGTAATAGGTAGCTGACTATAAGGAGCACTAGCTGGCTGACTCTGCTGGGTAATAGGTGGCTGACTCTGAGGTGTAGTAGGTGGCTGATCCTCTACACTAGGATGTCGGGGATCTGTCATCTGCTTGTAACGACAACAAAGAAAGATAAATTGTAAATCTTAAACATGAGAAGACTATATCTATGGAAAAACTATCTACATTATTCAAATATAAATCATAATCATAATTACTTTAGATCAAAGTAGTATCATAAAGAGATATCCTCCTATATTCCCTCATGATGATCATTTCTTGTGCCGTGTTCATTATCTGCTTCATCTTCTTCGTTCAATTCTGGTAAACCCTTGGAAAAAGAAGGAGTTTCAAGAAGATTATAATTTGAGCAACTTTTCTCATCAATATCAACGACCCTTTTTCCTTGGAAAGCTACATACCACATTTTATTTACTTGATCAGTAATATAGAACACTTGTTGCGGTTGATCTGCCATAATGAAAGGTTCATCCCAAAAACTTCTATTATTCAGATCTACTAATGTAAATCCTAACATATTGACCTTCACACCATTATTGACATCAACCCAGTTGCATTTGAAAATGGGAAATCTGATTTTAACATAGTCAACAACCTATATCTCTTTAATAACCCCATAATAAGGTATGGCAGCCAATTTAGGGTTCTTATCTTTTGAACTAGAGAAGTTCATAGATTCAGCCACTAATATAACACCACTATTCTGGACGATGCTCTTATCATCTAGGGACTTCGTGTAAAAGGTATAACCATTAATCACAAATGAATTCCAACTTATGACATCAACTTTAGGACTACGTACTAACCAATTTATTGTATCAGAAACACATTTTCTCTGTCAAACTTTTGCTTGAACCAATTTGCAAAAGTTCTGTTATGCTCCCTAATTAACCTTTATTCAGTCATTTGACTATTTTGTTTCCGTACAATTTCTTTATGGGCATTCATGTAATATTGAACTTCATCAACATTATTCAAGATGTACAAGTGGACTTGTTACAATTCATCAGCATCTACGCTCTCTACTGTTGCCCCGCGTCTACCCCTTCTTGATCATGACATTTAGGAAGCTCAATATGTCGTAAGCTCAATATGTCGTACATTTGACAAATAATGTTGACAAAATTCCATAGCTTCTTCAGAAATATATTTCTAAACAAAAGATGCTTCAGACCGGTTGGGGTTCTTCACATACCCTTTTAGGATTTTCATAGTTCTTTCAATTGGGTACATCCACTGGAAATAGATAGGGCCACACAACTTTATCTCCCTCACTAGATGAACAATCAGGTGTACCATGATGTCAAAAAAAGAAGGAAGAAAAAGCTTCTCAAGCTGGCACAAGATCATATATCCTTCATTTTCCAATTCCTCCAATCTTTCCGTGTCAATGACTTTACAACAAATGGCATTGAAGAAGAAACAAAGTCTAGTCAATATGTGTTGAAGATCATATTTGATAATGCCTCGAATAGCTACTAGGAGTAGTTGTTGTATTAAGACATGACAATCATGAGACTTTAGCCCTATTAACTTCAAGTCTTTCATCAATACAAGCTTTTTAAAAATTGAAGAATACCTTGAGGGAACTTTAGCACCATGTAAACACTCACAAAAGCTTCTTTTCTCATCCTTAGAAAAAGTATGAGCAGTTGGAGAATAAAAAGTTCTATTACCATATGGCCTTGAATGTAAATCTTCTCGTATTCCCATTTCTTGTAAATCTAATCTTGCCTTCACGCCATCCTTAGAACTTCCTTTTATGTTGAGCAGTGTCCCAACAATACTATCACATACGTTCTTCTCCACATGCATGAAATCAATACAGTGTCTGACGTCATGATTGCACTAATATGGAAGATCAAAGAAGACAGAACTTTTTTCCATATATTTTTTTCATTTCTACTCTTTGATGACTTATCAAAGATAGTATTGATATTTTTCACCTTTTCAAAAATTTTCTCCCCAGTCAATGACTCTGGAGCATCTTCAAACTCTTGGCCACCGAAAAAAGCTTTTTTTAATCTACAATAAGGGTGGCTTCATCTAAGAAATCGCTTATGGCCAAGGTAAACCGTTTTTCTTCCATGTTGAAGTTGATGGTAGCATGTGCCTTCTTTACAAATCGGACATGCTTTGTAGCCTTATAGCATCCTGACAAGTTCCCATATGTACGGAAGTCATTTATAGTACAAAAGATTATTGATCGCATATTAAAAGTCTCCTTCTTGTTCACATAAAAAACATCGACACCTTTATTCCACAACTCTTTCAAGTCTTCGATCAAAGGTTCTAGGTAAACATCTATGTCATTTCTGGGTTGCTTTGGTCCCAAAATCAATATAGACAACATAATATACATTCGTTTCATACATAACAAAGGAGATAAGTTGTAAATTACCAACATAACATGCCATGAACTATGTATACTGCTTAGTCTATGATAAGGATTCATGCCATATATGCTAAGCCCAAGCCTGAGATTCCTAGGTTCTTCACCGAAGCTAGGAAATAATTGATCGATTTTCTGCCATTGAGAAGAATCAGCTAGATGTCGAAGCTTTCCATCAGAAATCCACTCATCTGCATGTCATCTCAAATTTTTGGCATCAAGTTCATTAGAAAACAAGCGCTTGAACCTTGGTATGATTGGAAGATACCACAGCACTTTTGCAGGGGCCTTGTTTGATTTATACCGCGGAGTTTCACATATCGGACATTGCTCCTTCTCTTTATGCTCTTTTCTATACAATATGCAATCATTAGGGCATGCATGGATCTTTTTATAGTTCATCCCTAGTGGACATAGTATTTTCTTAGTATCATAGATCGAGAAGGCAACATATTATCATCAAGAAGCATGTCTTTAAAGGTCTCAAGCGTTTCTGAAAAAATCTTATTGCTCCATCCATGACGTGCTTTCAAGCTTACCAATTTCAGTACAGCTTTCAGCAATTGGTATTTTTTACACCCTGGGTACAGCTGCTTCTTAGCATTACTGCACATACTACCATATGCATGTGATTGTTCAAAAGCCTCTTCTCCTACATCACGAATAATATCCTCTATCCGATCATCCAGATCTGTGTCATTATCATCACAAGTCACTCCCCCTGTTAAGATGCACTTAGCATTTCTAATTGTTCACCATGCCATACCCATACTATATATGTCTTACAAAACCCTTCACAAATTAAATATGTATATATATCTGCAGTACTTAATCGCTTCTCCTTCAAACATTTTACACAAGGGCAATAAAATATCCCACTATTATCATCCGCATTTCTTTTTGCAAAGTCTAAAAAACCCCTCACCCCAACATCATATTCAACACTCGTATGTTTAGCTTGTATCCAACTACGATCCATATATTCCAACACCTTTTTTTTGTTTTCTACTTTTTCCCCTGGAAAAGGCAGGACTATAATGTAACCCCCTTCGATAATCAGGCCGAGATTAGTGTTTAATCACATTTAATAATCGAATGAGAAATCCTGAACAATTAAAAAAATTTTGCGGAAACTGTACAACTGGATCTCCATTCATTTCATTCATTAAAACAAATGGCCTGTTTGGTCTGTTACATATACAATATCAGAGTATCAGCACAATTCCTGAAGTTCACCCGGGATAATAACATTTAATCCAAAATATTGTTCAGGGCATCATCGCCCATCTCAGTATCCATACCGGGGATTACACAAAACTATAGTACTATGATCTATACAATATATTTACATTGATCCAAAATGATAACCAATTCGATATACAACCAAAATATCTAACTAAGACTACCACTGGCAGCCCTAATTGCCCTTATCCACTTGCTTTCTTTTTGATCCACTTGCCCTGTCTAAAAATGTTATTTGGAAAGAATGAGATTCTAGAGAATTCCAGTAGCAACAGTTTATTTATATGATGCATATATACAAAGCAAGTCACATATATCACAATGCAGCAATCAATATTCGAGACCAGGCTTTCGCCACGTTCCCTTCACTATATACAAGGTCGGGCTTACGCCACGCCCCTTTCACTTTATCTATATTCGAGTCCGGGCTTTCGCCACGTCCCCTTCACTTTCACTGTAATCGATTACTAATGCAAACAAGCAATGTAATACACATGATATAGGATAAAGTGTTACTACCTTGTTCTTTCCGTTCTTATTCAGGCGTATGCCTTCTATTTTCCAGGCAAATATCAAATCCTATAATCATTAAGGATGATAGGTTATTACTTATTCCAATACTCAAATGACTTCAAAACACTTAGATTTGGTTATCAATAATGACCCTTAAGAAGCTATAATTGGCTCTAATAAAGGCCCTAAAGGATTGGGAAACACCGGGTTGGAAACCACTTTTCAAAATCCCAAGGTGCTGAAAACAGGGGTTGGCTGCAGCCAAGAAACCTCTAGTTGCGGCCAAAACATGCACAGAAGGTTTCTGGCTGCGGCCAAAACGCACACAGAACCTTTTGTGCTGCAGCCAAGACTTTTCTGCTACAGCCAAGACTTTTCTGCTGCAGCTAAGGCAACTTCAGAAATTCATAACTAATTATAGAAAAATCAAAATGAGGTAATCCCAAAGCCCATTGAAATCTATTTTAGTCCTCTTCATAGGAAAAATATGAACCAATACTGGAAATCACCATACAAATCCCAGAATTACACAAAACGCATCACTACCCCAAAACAGAGTTCTGTTTCAATCCCAAACTTTGGACAATCATAACTCATAGAATACTAAACGAAATGACACAAAATATATATCCATTTTGAAGCTTGGGATGTGAACTTTAAGACCGGAAAGTTTCACAATTTTCTGAAATCATTTGGTCATTCAAAATGCCAATACAAACAGACTGCCCAGAATAGACTTTCAATGGCAGCATTTCCAATTTTCTACCAAAGTGACCAATGGCTCCAAAATCAACAATCAAGCCTATTCCTTACACCAAAACACTCAAGGAATCCAATAAAACCATTTAAACAACCTAATTTCCACTACATTAGCATGTTTTGGTCCATGGCCACACTAAACACTAACTTTCCAAACTTTCCAATCTCACTCATTTCTTTCCCAATCAATCCTATCTATCCATACACATTCCAAATATACCATTTCTATAACTTTAACATGCCAAATGACCAATGACACTCATTTTCGAAAATAGCCAATAAATCCCAGAAATTCAAAGCTACCTCAAATGGCACAAAACTTAGATGGGTAGATAGGTTTCACTTACCTCTTTAACATTCTCAAAGTGACTTTTCAATTCTCCAACTTTCACAATCTCTTGAGGTCACAAACTAACACCAATGAACACATTACAACCATCAAAATAAAGCTCTTCATTCAAGGATCAATATTAGAGAGGGAAGTATGAGCATTTGGAGACATTTCCCTTACCTTTTTGAAGCTTTTCTTCCTTCCCTTGGTCTTTAATGGTTGACGAAGAGAGGGAGAAGAGAGAGAACGAGAGAGATGAGAGGGAAGAGTGATGAAGAAAGAAATAATCATACTCCCTTCCCTTTTCAGTTTTTCCAGCGTAAAAGAGGGAAAGAGAGGAGAGAGAAATGCTTAAAAAAACCCTTTGACTTTTCTCTCACACACACACACAAAAGCCAACTTGCCACATGTCTTCTTCTCATTGGCCCTCACACAATAAGCATCCAATTAGCTTATCTAATCCCTCCATTAGCAATTTAATCCCACTTCTTATTTTTCTCTTAGTTAGTAATTAATTTCCCATTATCACCAACTTAAACCAATAATTCCATTCTTTAAATTTTTCATCAATTATGACATATAAATTAATATTGTCACATACATACATTAATTCCACTTTAATCCGATAATTATCCTCAATAATTATCATTAGGCCTTAATCGAAAATTGGGGCGTTACATATGATGAGAGCATGCAATCATTACACCCAAGTACCTAGTTTAACTACTATATAATGAACAGGTAGAACAGAGTTGTGTTTTGTTCAATATATAGCCTGTTTAATATGGCAGCGAGTTATGTTTTGTTCAATGTATAGCCTGTTTTTATAAATTGCTTAGCAAAACAAAGGTTTATCAGAGTATAGGTTTGCCTAACTTAAATCTCCAGTGCCATTTCAACATACATGCCCATAATGACAAAACATGGTGAAGACCAAGCATCATAAAGAGTTTCATGTAAGCAAATATATCAGAAATCACCCAAGATAGTAACAAATTATGCATAGTTTCTAAGACAGGCAAGAGTAGAAAATGGCAACTACAAATGTATTAATATTAATTTTCCCCATAGGACATAGGTAGCAACAAACTCATAAAGTATAGATTTTCATGAGTCCACCAAGATGTGCTCACAGGGACTTGTCATAATGGAATGTACAGCGTCCTTGTCAGAAAAACATAACAGTGTCAACAGTATCCATTTATATATATATATATATATATGTATGTATGTATTTACTCATCCATAAGTGCTAGTGATGTGGAAGAGCTTAGTTTGAACAATCACATTACCTCAAAACCAAAGGAAAATTGACCCAACTTAGATACAATTCCTTTGTTCTTTACCTTGAACAACTTGAGGGTTCAGCTATTGGCCATATAACAAATAAGTTCACTCTTGGGTTTTGACAGTGTTCTCCACTGAGTCTCAGTTGCTATTGAAATGAGTCACTAATTAACACAGTTCCATGATAGAGCAAAGTCTGATAATTGAAGGGGTTTTCTAGCTTTTCAACTACATTTTAAGGTTAACTGTTGCCAACAGTTCAAGAAGTCAAAATGTAGCAAATTGACTGAACATGAAAAGGGAAAAGCAGGGAACAGTTATTATGGGCAGCTTGGAATCACCTATCAATTAATATGATAGATACAAGTGTTATCTATCTTCTGAGAACAGATTAGCACATAATGTGTTGCAGCCTGAAAAGAACAAAAAGGACGAAAACAAAAAGCTTACACGAAACCTGAAATAGATAAAGTTGGCAGAGGAATGAATGTCAGAGACGTAAAGGAAGATAAAAAACACCATAAGTATAAGCTAGCACTATCGCAAATAATCCTGAAAAGAACAAGGCATCCCAGACTTAGCTTAGAATGAGAAGATCCTAGGGATATATAGAATAGAGTCGCCAAGGAATAACTACGACAGAAAGATTACTTACATGACTCTCTTTAATAAAGGATATCCACGAAGAGAGTTGAGCTCACAGACTTTGGCAGAATTCAATAAGGGATTTCCAATAAGGAAGGAAACATACTGACTTTTTCATAATTAAGTGGAAGTAGAGGAAAAGATTGATTCCATCCATCCACCACCGGCGTGAATAGAAAACTCAGTCTAAGAGGATAGCGTTACACCTAAGGTTATAGTTGTTGACCAGTAATGGCGCAGAGTACAGCTCCTAGAGAAATTCAATTACTTCAATACATTGGAAAAGAAACACTAACAAGTTTCGACCAAATAAACAGAGGTTATGCTGGAAAAGAAACACTAACAAGTTTCTTAATATAGCATCACAGATAATGATTGAAGAGAAAAAATCGAAGAGAAGCAAACAATGAATAGAAATATGAGAGAGCCACCAAAAAATTTGATAATAAAACATTAATAAAGAAGACGAGGAAGCATAACTGATGAAGACGGAAATGCAGTGAATAACAGATGGAGCTGACCACCTGAAGTAATGGATGACAGTGACCCACCAGCGACAACAATGAGCAGCTCGACCGGATTCGATTGTTCCAATTCAAAGCTCAATTAAGGGACGAGGAGTCGAGAGCTGAGCTGAGTTGAGGCGCGATTCAGAACGGAATTGAAGAGGGATTTCAGAATGGAAGGGCGGGGAGCTGAGCTGCGAGAATAGGGAGCTGATCTGTGGCGCGATAATATAGAATGGAAGGGCGGGAGCTGAAAATGGGAAGAATTTTAAGACTGGTTAATAAAATAGGCCTTAAAAGCTTTTTAAGACCGATTCTCTAACAACCGGTCTTAAAAGTGGACTTTTAAGACCGGTTGTTATAACAACCGGTCTTAAAAAGAATTATTTTAGACTAGTTATATTATTAACCAGTCTAAAATAAATATATTTTAGATTGGTTCTTACAGTAACCGGTCTAAAAAATATATTTTTTAGACTGGTTAGTGTAGAACCGGTCTAAATTAAATACTATTTTTTAGACCGGTTAATATAATAACCGGTCTCCTAACTTGTTTATAATTACAAAAATGACACCGCACATTTCTTTTAGATGTCATCCGCTACAACTAGTTTAAATGTGCCAGTCTAAAGCACCCTTTTTGTACTAGTGTGCCCTGCTCGTATACGAAAATAGAAAATTTACACCTTGAATCCACCTCACTACTCCTATATAGAGGCTCTAAAAGCCTCCTCTTCTCCTTATTTCGTCGATGTGAGACTTCTTAGTTTGTTTATTTTATTATTTATTTATTTATACACACATAATTAAAATTAAATACTCTCATTTAACCTCTACTAACTTTATTATTTTATATTTTCTTAAAAAAATTCAATAATAATAATAATAATTAATTAATTATATTTTTATTAGACTCTATTTAAATATAATGTTTTAATTAATTTTAGATTTATCTTCCATATTTAAACCATTATTCACTAAATTATATTTATTGCTAAATACTTCCTTTATAAGATTATCTAAGTCTTAAGAATGAAAATTTGGGATGATACATTATGCACAGTATTGTCAAACTCGTGAATTGACTTTCCGAATTTATTGTTTTTATGATCATAACTTACAAAATTGTGTTAATTTACTTTTAAACTTGTATTAATTGTAAACTCAGTTAAACTAGCGAATTTACCAATAAAGCTTACCCTTTTTATATTTATAGTTTACAAAATTATGTTAACTCGTTTTTAAATTCAGAATAACTTTTCATATTTGATTATGTTTAATGGCTTTTTATATAAGAATTTTATAGAATTTTTTAGTATAATAAATTATAAATGTTGATCAATTTAGCTTCAATTATTTGGATTTAAAATATATTTTAATCAAATTGTTGTTAGTTTTATATTTTAATTATTTAATGTTATACTATTATTACCTATATATTGATAAAAGTAAATTTTAAGAATTTACAATTTAAGTTTGCATCCTTATTACGAGTTCTCTTAAATTCATAAATGTGATGATTATGAGAAATTGTCAATGCATCAGTTGAATTATTTTAATATTATAAGAAGTTTTTATAATTGTAGAGGATGTCAACATACCATGTAACTGTATTTATATTATATCATTTTAAGATAATAATTTAATTAAGAAAAATTGAAAACCCAACTATAAATTGGATGATTTTGCATTTATTATAAGAATAAAATTATTAATGTATGAATGAAATAAAAAAAGCTAAATTAACAATCGATATAAACTGTTTAAGAAAGACATTAATAATCAATTTTATGCATTATTAAATGATTCACCAATCACATACATATTAATTAACAATGCATACAAATACATTTAAATTTCATAATATTAATATTAATATTATACTTAAATGATGTAGGATATTTTAGGATGAAATAATTTAGGAAAAAAAATATTTAAATACCATTTCAACTTCCAAAACCCAAAAAAAGGCATTAAAACTTGTAAAGGACTGAGAAAGGATGGGGGTGAGAATATGTTTTTTTTTTTTTTAATGTTTTGGCTTACACACCAAAATGCCCTTAAGACTCATTTAAAGATCAATTGAGTAATGAGATTAATTAAAACAGTAATGTTTTTGTAACACCCCAAATTTTATATTAACAAAAAAAAAATTGTAATTAATTGAGAAATTCAATAAAATGGTGAATATTCATGAAATATGGATCTTTTGAATTTTGAAATATTCATGTTCATGAGGAAATGGACAAATTAATTCAAGAAAGGAATTAAATTACAAAGGAGATAGCAAAATAATAATTTTGCCAATTTTTCCAAGATAAATTATTTTCCAATTAATTGGAGTTAAGTTCAATTAACCAAGGAAAATAAAGGAAAATGTATAAATTGATTATTCTTGATGGAATAAATCAAGAATTGTGAAATTAGAGGGAATTATACATAATTCATTTAAATGAATTATGGAATTGTTGAAATCATTTTTCCTTTCCTTTCCTCTTGTAATTTCGCCTATCACATGAAAATGAGAGAGAAGAAAAAAATTGAATTCCATGAGCACATACCAAATTGCTACATGAACATGATAATAATGACAAAGGTGGAGTGTACATTTCATGAAGTATGGTAAAATGCATGATGGGAATTAGCTTGAGTAAAGGAATGGATGAAATTGACTATAAGTTTGGATTTAGTCGGAGAAAGGCAAGTGATTTAGTGAAGCAAGAGGGAGCACGTTTTTTTTTGGGCTAACTAAGAGGAAGAAAGTGATTCAAATCTAATAGGAACCAAATGGAGTAAGTAAGTCAAAGTATGGGTGGAAGCATGAAGGGAAGTATGGGGTTGGCAAGTGTCACTATGTTAACTCTTGATGAGATCAATGGTGTAGAATTAAGGGAGGAAGTTTATGAATCATTTCTCTTCCCTTCCCTTCGTACACTTCATGCAGAACACAAGAGAAGGAGAGAGAGAAAGTTCCTTGGAGAAACTTTGAAGAGTTAGAGAGAAGGAAGAAGAAGAAGCTAAGGTAAGTATTGTCTCTTAAGTGTTCGTCTTGTAAGCATGCATGAAATCCTCCTCTAAACCTTGTTTCTTCATGAATTCTTGATCTTCAAGACTCATTGTTGGCTCAAGGAGAAGAGAGAGGGAGAGAGAGAGAGAGAGAGAGAGAGAGAGAGAGAGAGAGGATGCATACGGAGATAGGATCTAAGAAGCTTAAGAGGTAACTACACCAAACTCAAATATATACTTGTATGAAGTTGGTTTTGAAGTTTGTTGTTAGTTTGGTGATTTTTGGTTTAGTTGAAAAATTGGAAAAGCCATAATCCTAAGGGGTTATGCTGCCCAAATTTCTTTGAATCATGGTTAATATGTGCTTAAGTAAGTTAATAAGGGATTAGAAGTGGAAAAGTACAAGTTTTGAAAGCAAAAACACAAAACTCTAATTTTTCTTGAATATTTTGGCCAGCACTGTTTTAGAGGATAGGAGCTGGATTTTCATGAAATAAATGGTTCCACTGGATTCAGTGGGCAAAAATAGGTGGGGTTACAGTTGGTCAATTTTTCGGAAAAGGCCAAAAAAATATAATTACGAAAATGCCCCTGAAATCCCTAAACCGGGGCTGTCAAGGGTATTTTTGTAATTTGACAGTGAATTTAGTGATTTCGAGCTTTGGAAATGGATTCCTTGGGCGAAAATATGTCAGGATAGCCCTAGTCAAAATTTTGGGAAAACGTGCCATTGGGGCGGGCCGGGTTCTCGGGGGCATTTTGGTAAATTTTCACCATAGACTAATATAACCACAAGAAACACTATGGAAGAGTCTAAAATGATACTTGGATAGGTTATGACCTATTTCTTATAAATTTAATATTTTTGGACCGAGTCAGAGGCCGGACATGACACGTTTTACGAGACACATCTAAAAAAGGGTTTATAAAGCTTTGAGTTAGGAACATTATCCTTCATACATCATGCCATAGTTATATGGTTGTGTGGATGCTAATGTTTGTAAATGAACTTTATTAATTAACATGAATTGCCTAGAGAGTGGCAGTTAGTGTCGATGTGCACTTACACTGGGAGTTGGAGGAAGACCAACTGGTGTAGATCGTGGGGTTGGGCCCTACTCATTTATACATGACAATGATGTGTTTATATTATTCATTAATTAGTGTATACCTTGGCACATGTTAGCATGTTTCTACTAAGGTTCTTCAAAATCTCATCATATTTTTAAATAAACATCTCAGCGGGTGCTAGTGTCTCAAAGGGCAAAGGCATAGACACCGGGAATTGATTGGCACGTGTCTCGAGGCAAGAATATGATCGTGGTTATAATTAGTTTATGTCTAGATATTTTGGGGGAATTTTGTAAATATTAAGTTTCCGCTGTATTTTCTGTATTTCGTTGGCGAACAACGAAGGGATTGTAAATGAATATTTTTATCAGTCTAATTGTACTTTTCTTTATGCCTATGGAATTCCATCTTTATTACTCTTCAATTATCGAAATGGAAATGAGTGTTGCAAATTTTTGACAAAAATCGTAATGGTTTTGACAAAATCAATAAGTACTGACAAAATGTATGAAATGATTGGCTAAGAGTTGTGAGCTGTGACCAATTGAATAATGGAATTTATTAAAGCAGTAATGGTTTTGATAAAATTCGTAATCGTTTTGACAAAATAAATGAGTACTAACAAAATGTGTGAAAAAATTGTCCAAGAGTTTTGGGCTATAACCAATTGAATAATGAGATTGACGAAAACATTAATGATTTTGACAAAATTCGTAATGGTTTTGACAAAATCAATAAGCACTAACAAAATGTGTGAAAGGATTGGCTAAGAGTTTTTGTCTATGACTAATTGAGTAATGGGATTTAATAAAACATGACTGATTTTGACAAAATTGTTAAGTATTGACAAAACGAGTACATGCGTTGACTAATTTTGTTAATGGTATTGATAAGTTTAGTAATGGTAATAATAAATGTAGTGATGGCGTTGACAAAAAACTAGAAATGTTTATAACATCAACTTCTTCGACTTGGTAATGCTGCATCTGCAATCCAATCTCAAAAATGAAAGGCTCGTCACATTCATTTATCACCCAATCACCCCTCAGAAAAAAACATTTTCGTTGTTATCACAGCTACGAAACAGATCAGTAAAGGAGTATGAATCCTTCGGACTCGCCATATAATCAACGATGACCTCCTCATCACCTTCGTCTTTGGAGTTGTCAGCAGCAAGATAATCCAGCATCTGGGTTACAGATAGCCCTAAGAGACTGAGACTAGGTTGGGTGTCAATGACCTACCAAGAGGTGAGGCAGGCGTTGTTAATGATGTTAGAGGGTTTGAGCTTGTGGGCACCTTCGGAAAGAGTTGCAGCCGGGGGGCACTTGCTGGTGAACTAAATGATTGGATTCGAGATTTACAGGGAGAGGCCAAAGAGTTGGGATTTGATATCTAAAGCAGGGGAAGGAGATGACGGGAAGATCGAGAGAGGGAAGAGGGGCGAGATTGGGGAAGAGGGAGAGAGAGGGAGAGAGGGTGAAGTTTTGATTTGAGAGGCAGTTTGATCATTTGGTACAAACATAGAAAACCCAAATTCCCTTTTAATCCCCTCATTGTCATTTGTAAATGTTAATAGACTTTTCTGAGTTTTGACAGTTCATATGATATTTATATGTCATTTTTCTAATAATTTAGTATGTTGGTAATTAATAAAAAAAAATAAATTACATGCAATGAATATTGTACACTTGTGTTAAAAACTTTATAGTTTAAGACAAGACACAAAAAAATCTCATAATTTTGACTAAAAGATACGACTTCTTTTTCGTTCATAGCTCATAAATATAGCCTGGTCACATTCATCGCACAATTTACAAAGCTCATCAAATATGGGAAACTGCTAATCGACTTTATTATTGTGATCTTTATTTCTCCCAACAATCTGACGTCCAAGATGCAATTTTGGGGCATATATGCATGTTTCTATTTGTATACTCCACGTTTTTATTAATAACGTGTATTTTTTTAATAGGCTGGTACATTTTTATAATTTTTTTGAGCTTTTTTTTATTAATAAATATTTTTTTTTCATTTTATCATTAATTAATTTCTTATATTACATCATTTTCTTTATTCCTTTACATCATTTTTTCTATATTTTCTTTCATTATTTTTCTTATTATTACTCTTTCGTGCATATTTATAAATAAGAATATATTTAAAAAAATATATTTATTATTTTTAACAAATGTTAACTATTTTCTTAGTAAAAGTAACTCACTTAAAAGTGCCTCTATAGGTATATTAATTTCGGTAGGGAGGGAGTAATATATTGATTATTTGTGCTCATATTTAATGGGACATTCGAGTAATAGCTAGGAATTGTCAAAATTCAACCTTCAACGGACAAGAAAGAGTAAAACAAGTGTCTTCCTTTGAACTACTTCTCCGAACAATCTACATAAAAAATTGCAAAGGAACTCATTCCAAGATATTTTCTTTTTTGGTTTTAGATTTTCACCTACTTTTGATTTTCTTCCTTCGGGGATTTACTTCGTTTGACCCATTTTGGCTTCTCGGAAACAGTGTGTGACGTTTCTCTAACTTCCGCGCTCCCTCCTCCTCCTCCTCAGGCTTTCACTGTGCGCCCGTTACATACATTTCTCAGGCTTCTTATTTTTATTTCCTTCATAAATTTCCTGTTCTCCAACCAAACCCTCTCTCCTCCTTTTTTCGGCGCCTAAAACCCAATTTTTCGAATTATTTTTTTTTGCCTCGTATAGGGATCACAAGCTGTGCTGGGAATTATAGTTCTTCCTCTTCTTCAAAATGGAGTTCGTGGGCAAAACTGTTAAGAAGGAGGTCAAGGGGGTTGGGATTATCTCGGGAACAGTGAAATCTTTCGATTCATCGTCTGGGTTCGTTGAGATCGTTTACGAAGATGGTAATTCTGAGGAGCTTGAATCGTCTGACGTGGCTTCTCTTGTTCAAGGTGAACCAGAGCTTGTAAAGGTGATGAAGCGCAGGGGAAGAAAGCCCAAGAAGAGGCGTCGTGTAGAAAAGAAGCATGACACCAGTGGAAGCCCAGGTAATATTGATGAGAATTTAGGTGTTTCTGTGCTAAATGATTCTGAATTTAGGGGGGTTTCGGATGAAGGGGTTTCTTCTAGTGGGAATTTAAAAGTAAATGGTGAATTAGATAGAGAGTTGAAGAGAAGCCCAGGTATGGCAAATGGGCCGGGAGGGAATTTAACTTTGGGAACTGAAATCATGGGGAATTTGAATTGGAGTGCCAGCTCTAATGGGATCAAAGAAGTTCAATGGACGGAAAGCGGGCATGATGAGAAATCCAAAGAAAGTATATCTACTAATGGTAATTCCAGCATAACGGATTGTGTAAAAGATGGGCTTGATTTGAATGCTAGACTTAACCTGAACGAGGCTTTGGATCTGAATGATGGTTGTAGTTCACATGCTAATATTGAGGATGATTTGGAGAAAAGGGGTTGCATTGATTTAAATGTGGATGTGAATCATGAAACTGATGCCAGCGCGAACTTGAGTAATTTAGGTTGTCCAGCAGCTGAAATGTTGAAGCGGGAATGTAATTTTGATTTGAATGTGGAGGTATGTGATGAAGCTAACGAAACTCAGGGTGATGGTGCTGGAGACAAACTGTCAGATGGAGGTGATTCGGTTGGTAAAACGGGGCAAAGCCCTAATTCAGAGGCAGATATTAATCAAAATTCTGTACAAGACGATTGTATTAAAAGGAATTTGGATGATATCACTGATTCGGTCAAATTGGAGGGAATTGATAGTTTCCATGGGTGTGCAGGTCAAGACACATCTGTGAGTTTGATTGAGGAAAAGGAAGATGGAGTTTACAATGGAGGTACTGTGGCTCTTGACTCTCTTGGGGTTTCAAATGCTATTTCTACTAAGGATTGTGATTCTGCGGAGGTTTGGCAGGAGCATAAGCCTTCTGAAGCTGGTATTGCTATAACTCATGAATGTCAAAATGAGCCTGGAAGCCAATCTAAACAAGGAAGTGGCCGAAGGAAGAGAAGAAAACTATCAGATAATCTGAAATCTGCTCCAGAGACTGTTTTAAGGAGGAGTTCTCGCCGTGCATCAGCTCTAAAACGTGATTCAAGCCCTATAACAATGAATGCAATGGATGATCCTTTGATGTCTCCAGGGCCCAGTGCCATAACAGAAGAAAAAACAGTTGTTTCTGGTTCCGAGCAGTATGAACAGTGCAGTCAACTTAAGCCAAAGCTGCAACTACCCCGTTCTTCTCAAAATTTGAACTTAGATGACATTCCTGTTCTTGATCTTTTTTCCATTTATGCTTGTTTGAGGTCCTTCAGTACTATACTATTTTTAAGTCCTTTTGAGTTGGAGGATTTTGTAACTGCACTGAAGAGTGTAAATCCTAACATATTATTCGACAACATTCATTTTTCTATTTTACAAACTCTTAGAAAGCACTTGGAATACCTTTCAAATGAGGGTTGCCAATCTGCATCCGATTGCTTGAGGTATATTTTATTTTTGCATCCATTGGTCTTAGAAAGCACTTGGTATTTGATCTTGATTCTTATAGATTATATACATGTTCATTGTATTTTTTCTTGCAGAAATTTGAACTGGGATTTGTTGGACCTTGTCACATGGCCCATTTTTATGGCTGAGTATCTTCTGATTCATGGTTCTGGACTTCAAACTGGTTTTGATCGTAAGTACTTGATGTTTGGAGGTGACTACTACAAGCAGCCTGTAACTTTGAAGATTGAAATTCTTCAGTGCCTTTGTGATGATATGATGGAAGTGGAAGCCATAAGGTTGGAGCTTAACAGAAGATCTTTGGTGACTGAGGCTGATATGAGTTTTGATCAAACTATGTATTTTGACATTTGCAAGAAAAGAAGATCTCTAATGGACATGTCTGGCAGCTTTTCCATGTCTGAGGAGATTGTTAATGTCACAAATGACTGGAACAGCGATGAATGCTGCCTTTGCAAGATGGATGGAAATTTAATATGTTGTGATGGTTGCCCTGCTGCATTCCACTCCAGGTGTGTAGGGGTTTCAAGTGACCATTTACCTGAAGGTGACTGGTATTGCCCTGAGTGTGCATTTGGCAGACGTAACCCTTGGATGAAACCACAAAAATCACTTCGAGGAGCAGACCTTTTAGCGATTGATCCTCATGGTCGTCTTTATTTTGATAGCTGCGGTTACCTGTTAGTGTAAGTGTGTATATACCTTTTTCTGGATATAATTACTACTTCCTTGCTACTATAAATGTCAAATCTTCTTTTACCATAAGTGATTGCACTGGTTACCATATAAATAGTAATTCTCAAGTTTGGGGGCATATGTAAGAGGAATGTGTAATATGGATATACATAAATTGGATGTAAATCAAGAAAAACTAGGTTGTGTTTGGATGGATAGCTCAAGATGGAATATAATGGAATGAAATAGTCAAAGTGGGCAATTGTTTAGGAGTTTTATTTTAATGATTGAGTGGAACGGTAGTGGACAGCCTCTGAGACCACTTCTTACCATTCTCCAGTTAGCGTTTCAATCAATTACAATTATATCCTCCTTGGTTAAAAACTTGCTAGAGTTGCATTCTAACTATAAGGAAAATATTTCAAATAATTTATAAGCCATTCCATCCCAGTTAAAGACTCCCTGTCTTGCCACATCAAACTTTCAAACAGTTGAGTGACTTATGACTTACCATTTCATGAACTTCCTAACTTAATTCTAGTCCTATTGTCATTTTGGCATGATTTGCAATGAACTGGTGACTTATATTTGATATTTTAAATCCCTCCCTGATCTGATTCACTGTGTTGCCCTGCACCTTTATATGATAAAACGTCACTGTGTTGCCCTGCACCTTTATATGATAAAACGCTAGCCACATTGTATTTAGAATGATACAGATTTTCAAACCTATATGCATTTGTATTGCTTTTGATCATATTGCTTTCTGCTCACTTTATCTGCTTTTTAAAACCATTTCAGGTCAGATTCATCTGACATGAGATCCTTGTTCAATTACTACCATATAAATGATCTGCATGTTGTAATTGAAGTGTTAAAAGCGGCTGATGCTTTCTATGGTAACATATTAATGGCAATCTGCAAGCACTGGGATATTCCTTTTAACTTTATCTCAAATCAAAGTGCTAGCTGGAGCATGCATATGACGACAGAATACTCTGCTACATATCCATCCTCAGCACCTTTTTCATTCTCAGAAGCATTCTTGGACAAGCATCAGGCTGCTGATCAAAGAAAGTATGAAGAAAATTCTACTGTACAACCTGTTGGCCAAGAGTTTCTCAAATGTGAGACACAAGTAGATTCAGTGATAATGACAGAAAGTCCGTGTGTTGCTTCAGAGGTATCAGCTGATACCACAAAAATGAGGTCAACCACTGATGAAGATCCTCTAATACATGGACTCCATGATTCCAGAAGATCTGATGGGGCCCTAAATCAGCCAGGAATACCAGAGAAATTGCCCCCAGTCAGTCACTCTTCTTTGAGGTCTTCCCGCTTACATACAAGCCATAAAGCAAACTTAACATCTGCAGGTATTGGTAATACTGCATCGGCTATGTCCACTGGGAATAGAGCTACTTCAGAAGTGCCATGTGGAATTGACTACATGAACTATTACAGCTTTGCTCGAACAGCTTCATTAGTGGCAGAGGAGTTGATACGTAAATCCCCTGAAAAGGTCAACAAGAGTATTGAAATGTCTGAAGAGGACTTAATTTCAGAACAAGCGAAGGCTATTATTAAGAAATCTAGGAACTTCTACTGGCCAAGTTCTCAAAATATTAATACAGCTGCCCGAAAGGAAAAATGTGGCTGGTGCTTTACGTGCAAAGTTGAAAATGATGACAGAGATTGCTTGTTTAACACTGTGGTGATGCCGGCTCAGGAAGTGTCTAAAAGTGATTTAGTTGGGTTTCAGCCAAAGAACCAGAATGCTCATCTTAGAGATGTCATATTTTATATTCTCTCCCTCGAGGATCGATTACGTGGGCTTCTATTGGGGCCTTGGTTGAGCCTCCATCATTCTAAGAATTGGCGTAACAATCTTCTCAAGGCATCTGATGTTGCATCTATTAAATGCTCATTATTGACTGTAAGGATATGTTTTCTATGTCTCAGTTACTTATTGCAAAATATATCTTTTTATTATCAGCTGTGTGACTAGCTTTTGTTTTCATTACGATTTATGATCTTTTTGATATCATTGGTCAAGTCATTTCATGTTCAGTAGTATTAGGATGATCCATGTAAAATTTTCTCACAAATCCTTATTAGCGCTACTTAAGTGGAAAAAACTAATGTTGTTTTATGCCAATATAGATTTAACCCTGCGCACGAGTGGGTAATTATGCAATTTTAATTTTCTTTTAGCACTATTTGTTGATTGCTAAATAGTAAAAATTGAGATCATACCTAGGGTTTGGCCTGGGGATGGTGAGGATCAATTATTGAGATCGATTTTATTAATAGGATTCAATTAATAATTCGTTAGATCATACGACACCCTGCACATGATTGGGTAATTATGCAATTTTAATTTTAATTGTGATCATACCTAGGGTTTGGCCTATGGATGATGAGGATCAATTATTGAGATCAATTTTATTTTATTAATAAGATTCAATTAATAATTCGTTATCTGTCATATGAAAGTAAGTTTTGAAAACGTATATTATTTCTTTCTGAATCATTAATTAGCATATTATCTTCCTAGCCCTCATTAATGTAGGAGTCGCTTGGAGCACGTTGATTAAACATAATTAAGTATAGAAGCTATATTCCATATAAAATGTGTATCACACAACTTGTTGATTGGCAATTCTGTTTTTCATCTACATAATTAATCATGCTTTTATATTGATAGTCACAAGTGTGGGCTTGAAATTGTTCCATTGTTTGTGTTTAAGATTAGCCCTTTTTATTTTTGGTTAAAAAACAAAAGATTCACCAATTTTATGTTCTGAATTGTGATTTTGAAAACCGTGGTTTACTTTTAGTTGTTTTTTTTGGGGGGGGGGGGGGATCAGTTGAGGATCCATTGAGGTCATGATAACTTAGCTTATGGCATTTAATTTAATCAATATATGTTTTAAAGGTTCCACGCCCATGGCAAGTGTGTTGTTTGATTACTGGCTAAGGTGGCTTGTCTTTTGTGTGAGTGTGTGCAACTCTATTCTTGCTTAACTGGCTGCATACTGGCTTATTTTATGGGTCATATAATGATTCTGTTGTTATTGAGGATGAAATAATGGTTTTTAGATTAATTGGATCTTAAGCCTCATCACCACAAAAGAGTTCTTTCAAACCTGGCCTGGGCTCAGATCATTTATGTTTGGATTTATATTGTCCTCTGGTTCATACTTAAGCATCCTTAATATTTTCTGCAGTTAGAGTCCAATTTGCGGGCTCTTGCTCTCTCGGCAGACTGGTGGAAACATGTGGATTCTGCTGTTACCATGGGTTCGGCCTCTCATATTGTGGTCAGTTCACGCACATCTTGGAGGCATAGTATTGGAAGGAAAAGGGCAAGGTGCTCTGATATTGAGTCCAGTGCATCTTCAAATGCAAGTGGTTTGGGATTATATTGGTGGAGAGGTGGTTGGCTTTCCCGTCATTTGTTTGATTGGAAGGTTCTGCCCTACTCTTTGGTTACCAAGGCTGCTAGACAAGGTTTGCAAATTATTTTCACATGTAAATTGATTGTAGTGCTAGAACTCAAAGTTGATTAATCTTAGCGATTATTTTGAATTTGTCTGAAGTTTGAAAATTTTCAGCTGGGTGTACAAAGATACCGGGCATTCTATATCTTGAGAATTCTGATTTTTCAAGGAGAAGCAAATGTGTTGCTTGGAGAGCTACTGTTGAGACATCAATTAGTGTGGAGCAACTTGCTATCCAGGTATGATCACTTGACCTGCTGACTGCTCTTGGCATCTATATGAATGATGCTTATCTTTAATTTGGATCTAAACCATTTCTGGTCTTTAACACAAGTATCGTGGTTGGATTATTTGGGATAATATTCTTGTTGGTTTTGGTACCTTAGTTGCACTCTTTTTTCTGTAATCAATGCGCAGTTTCAAATTGAGGCTAATCACTGGCATATGCTTTAGTGTTCTCACTTAATTTAGTCTTAATGACATCAATAATGTTGTTCTTTAATTCAAGCTGGTCAATCAACATTTAACTGCGTTCCTTAACAGCTCCCCAATATTTTTCTTGCAATCTATTCTTGTTTTGTCAAGAACATTAAATAAAAGGGCCCGAAGGTCATTACAGTCAAGTACTGCAATATTGTATTAAGAGAGAGAGAGAGAGAAAATGAATCTGAATAATTCGTGTATATTCATAATCAGAGTATGTGTTTATATTATTATAAAAAAAAAGAGTATGTGTTTATATACAAGAATGAGGAGCCTTCACATTAATTGGCTCATAATGATAATTGACCTAATCACAATCCCTAATTATCCTCTATATTTACAATCCCTGATTTCTAGGTAACAATTCCTGATTATTTCCTAACACTTCCCCTTAAGTTGGAGCATTGTCAATCAAGTTGAACTTTTTACAAAGATAGTCAACACGAGTCTTGTTTAAGGCTTTAGTCAGAAGATCGCCCAATTGGTCATTAGATTGCACATGCCCTATAGAAATAATGTTCTCTTTGATCTTATCGCGTACAAAGTGACGGTCGATCTCAATGTGTTTCGTACGTTCATGAAACACAGAGTTGGAGGTTATGTGTAGAGCAACTTTATTATCACACCACAGTTTCTTGGGCAACGACGGCACAAGACCAACCTCCATTAATTAGTGAATCCACACAATTTTCTGTACCGATTGAGCCATGGCTCTATACTCTCAGCTTCTGCACTAGACCGAGTAATCACATCCCGCTTCGTACTCCTCCAGGACACCAAATTTCCACCCACAAACACGCAATATCCTATGGTGAATCTCCTGGTAGCCTTTGGCCCTGCATGATTTGCATCACAAAACATTTAATCTTGGTGTGGCCATAATTTGTATAGAGTGTACCACGACCAGGTGAATTTTTCAAGTAATATAAGACATGCTACAAAGCTTTCCATTGAGCAACGGTTGGTGCTGCCATGAATTGGCTAAGCACACTAATTGGAAATGTTATATCAGGGTGAGTCACTGTGAGATAGTTCAATTTCCCAATCAGTTTATGGTATCTTTCAGGATACGCAAATGGTTTGATCTTCTCAGAGTCAACCTTTTTTCTCATATCTTCAGGTAGCTCTGCAAACGATCAATGTCCAAAAAAGGGTTAGAAATCATGGGAAAGCTACTTGGTGCTGCTTCAAGTTTCCTAGTTTCTTTTAGCAGATCAAGAACATATTTCCTTTGTGTCAAGAGGATGCCTTTTTTGCTTCTTATAACCTCGATTCCAAGAAAGCACTTTAACGGACCCAAATCTTTCGTTTGGAAATGAGAATTAAGAAGGGCCTTGAGTGATGAGATTCCTGAGGCATTGCTACTCGTAATAACAATGTCATCATCATATACCACTAAAAGAATCATGCTTGCATCCGTCTGCTGATAAAACACAAAATGGTCGTACTTACTTTGATTCAGGCAAAATTTCTTAACCATAGAGCTAAACCCGTCAAACCAAGCATGAGGGCTTTGCTTTAAACCATATAAAGACTTTTGAAGGTAGCATATCTTCCTATGCTCCCCTTGAGCAATAAAACTAGGTGGTTGCTTTATGTAAACCTTCTCAAGAAGATCACCTTGTTTTAACTAAGATTTTTATAAACAAACACAATTGAAAGGAACAAATTAGTGAAAACAATGATTTTGAATATTTTTACCTTGTTTTAATTGAGATCTTTATAAACAAACACAATTGTTTTTCAAAATTTGAGGGATAAAGAAAATGCTTCCTACAAATAGCAATTAAACTGTACTAGAGTTGATGACTGTTTTTGGAATGAGATGCCTGTGATGAAAACATACCTACTCATGCAAACACCCAAACTCAGGCATGGTTTGGTAATTTTTGGTATATTTTGACTTTATGCTCATAAAGGTGCACTTATTTTCATGAAGTAGCTTTCTCTTATATTCTAAGGTTCATTTGGCTATGGGGTGGTTTCAGGTTAGAGAGCTTGATTCAAACATTAGGTGGCATGACATTGAGAATACTCATCCTCTATGTGTGTTGGACAAGGAATCCAGAAAATCAATCAGGCTGTTCAAAAAAGTAATTGTACGCAGGAAGAGCACTGAAAAGGAATGTGTAAAATATCTTCTTGATTTTGGGAAGAGAAGGGCTATTCCAGATATTGTCAAGAAACATGGTTCGTTGTTGGAAGAATCCTCAAGTGACAGGAAAAAATATTGGCTGCGAGAACCTTATGTTCCCTTGCATTTTATAAAGAATTTTGAGGACAAAAGAATTGCTCGCAAGTCCAATGAAATGAAACCAGGAAAAGTTCTGGAGAATAGTGGATTTAATAAGAGATCTACCCAAAAACGAGGTTTTTCATATTTGTTTTCTAGGATGGAAAAGCCTACCTATCATCAGTGTGGCCACTGCAACAAAGATGTTCCAACCAGGTATCTCTAGGGGTCACTTTTGCGTAGAAATGTTTTGATTCGATCCTGTACGTGTTTTTCCCCCTTTCTAGTTATGTCATTTGCAGCTCTTTCATATTCTGGTTTGGTTGTATCTTAGATGCTCTTACCTTTTTAAGTACTTAATTATTATCTAGTAGTAACTTTCCCCCTTTTCAATTGCCAGGGAAGCTGTGAGCTGCCAGTACTGTAATGGTGAGCATTTGCACTTAAATTTGGTTCTTTTGTTTTCTTTTGATGATGTTTACTTGCAGCTTGTAGATGGAATTTTTGTCGTCTTTCACAATACCATTTCAATTGCTTGAACTTATGTCTTGAATCAAAATTTTTTAGCCTTTGCTTACAGAAAGACAAATTGTTAGCCTTTCAATGTAGACACAAGACGTAGCCATCAATATGTTTACATATAATTTTTCTGCTTTTTTGGGCAACACATTAGTTATTTTTATTTATGATTGTAATTACATTTACCTTTTTTCTAGATGAAATTTGTATATAGGATGTACGGGTTCATTCATGATTGATGTTGAAATCTCAGCATGCTTATTTTTGTGAGAGTTGTCATGATCATTTCTTTGGTGCTTAAATTTTCAAACTTTGGGATAATCTTCAATTGGATGCTATGGGAAGAACTCACCTCAAGGATATAATTGTAATAGTTGGTATTGGTTATATGGGGTGTTAGTGGTAGTTAGACTTGTTGAGAAAGCCCTGGACTAATATGAAAGGGCTCAGATCCCCATGCAAGCATCGTGAGAATAATAATGAAGTGAATTGGCGGAATCCATTGTTGTTGGTGTCTGTGAAAATCACCTTTGCGTCATTGGGTCAAAAGTCTTCCTATCATGGATTTTATATGCAGAAAATTTTATGGTAATTCAAATGTGTTTAGTGTACGGCCCCTATATCATAAATTGAATGTATAATATTATTTGCAAGTATAAGAAGCAATTACCTACTTGCGTGTATTGATGTTATTGAATCTTTCTGAAAATTGGCATGCGGGATAAATGGGGTTATTAGTTTTAATTTGATGGTCCGAACAGTGAAAAGTGCATTCTATAATAGGATATTGAAAAGTTTATACTTGCATGTATTGATGTTATCGAATCTTTCTGAAAATTGGCATGCAGCATAAATGGGGTTATTAGTTTTAATTCGATGGTCCGAACAATGAAAAGTGCATTCTATAATAGGATATTGAAAAGTTTAAGTGTAAATTCTTTCTGATGTCAGTAGATTCCTAGTCTCACATACATGGATTTTGCCATTATGCAGTTTATGGAAAGTGGAAAAAATTCAAAACAAGGATTATAAGATGAAGTAACATGAAGCCTAATGGAAGTGAACATAAAATAAAAGGCTATTTTGAGATGGACAACATGGCGAAGTAGGTATAGCTAATGTAAAAGGAAAATAAATGTATTCTTAGATCTTCTAGGTTGTGGTTTCTAGTTATTTTGGCATGTCTAGTAGAGAGTTTCAAAATACGTGCATGGGCAGCTCCTGAACCTTGGTTTGGTTAAGGCTTAGATTGGCACTAGTTGTTCAGGTGCTTGAGATGCTTTATGGCAAGGTGCAAGACTAGCTTCTTGCTCCTTAGTTTCTTTTAAATCGGGGAAAAGGGAAAGTGAGCATGTAAGGGAACCCCTAGATTGATTTATGTACTCTTGGAGTTAAATTTATTGGTAAAGTTGTTACATAAACTACTTATGGAAACTCTAGTTGAACTCTAGTGGCAACATTATGATATATTCTCCTTGTGTTATACATGGGTTTAGTAGGGAATCAACTTTGGTAAATGAGGAAAGCATATTAAGCAATAGAGATTTTGTTTTTGTCCGTTAGCCAATGATGGGTGAAGTTGGGAAAAATGTTTTACAAATGGTAAAGAAAAGGAAATTTAAACTTATTGGATGGGCCAGTTTGGGCAAAATATAATTAGATGAAAAATCAGTTAAATTGAATACAAGGATATGTGGACTCTCTTTTGTTTTTTATGTGTGATTTTGCGTTTATTCTTCATTATGCCTATATTTGGATGTAAATCCATTTTTTGACTTCTATAATTGTGACTATTGTTACATAATGGAAGCATTAAAAGTATTGTTTTATTGTTAATATGCTTGCTTCACTTGGGATGCACCTCACATTTTCCTGATGGATGCCTTATGGGAAAAAAAAACTGATTATGTTCCCTATTCCTACCTTTTCTTAGGGCGAGACATGGGAAATATGTATGGATTTTCATTTGACTCAATATTTGAAACGTTCTATGCTTCTTATGCAACTGCTTTCCCCCTTTCTGGTGTTGTGTTTATCCTGAACTTATTTGTACTCCAATATCTGATTATTATGGTATAATGGACAGGATTCTTCCATAAGAGGCATACCAGAAAATCCGGTGGCACTGCTGAATGCACATATTCATGTCACAGATGCCTGAATGGGATGCGTGTGAATTCTAATTCAAAAAGAAGAAAACTTGACCCAAAACTAGGGAATATTCAGCCACAAAAGGGTCAAAAGGCCCCGTCTGTGGGTAGAGGTAGACCAGTCAAGCAAAAAGGCAGTAAAAAGCCATTGAGTAAGAGGCGGCAAGGTAAATCTCAAACACATAAAAAGGCCCCACCGAGTATACCTCTTCGTCGTTCAACCAGGAAGGCCAAATGCTTGTATGTGCAAAAGAAAAGGAATGTGGGACGTAAAAAAGGAAAGAAAAGTAAATCCAAGAAGATAACACCAAGGAAGCCTAAGGAAATGGTTACTTCTAGTAAGAAAAGGGCTCTAGTCTCTAAATCTAAGCAAACAGTAACTTTTGAGCGTAAGAAAAGAACTCAAGTCTGTAACAGTTACTGGCTTAATGGTCTTAGGCTGTCCACAAAGCCAAATGATGAACGAGTAATGCTGTTTAAGGAAAAAAATCATCTTGCCCCCTCAGAAGGTTTTTCGGGCACCTTTGATCAACCTAAGTGTCATATCTGTTGTGGAGATGGGTGCACTTTGGATTATATTGCTTGTGAAATCTGTGGAGGTAACTTCTTTCTTTCCTTCTGTTCTTTACTTTGTAGCAAGGGGATAGGACGGAAAGGAAATATTATAACTAGTGATATAATATTTTTTAATAGTTGGGACACTATTTGAACTATGTCATATACGGTATTAACTGCTGTTTTCTGTATTAAATATGTAATGCAATGTGATCTAACTTTATGTGTTAATATGCAGAGTGGTTTCATGGGGATGCTTTTGGACTCACTCTAGAGAATGTCAGGCAACTTATTGGATTTAGATGCCATGTTTGTCGTGATAGGATTGGACCAATTTGTCCCCACAAGAACAGTAATGCCTTGACTCGAGATGAAATCAAAGCTGCAACTGGGTGTGCCGAGGAACTACCTAATTCTGTTTCACTTCAGTCATTGAGTCAGGTACACTCTTGCAACTTCTTAGCTCAACTGGTTGGTTGACTTGCAATGAAATGATAGAACATCGATGAAAAGATCGTATTGTGGTAATTACACCTGAGTTTTACAATGACAAGCATTTCCTGGTATTTAATGACTTATTCCGCGCTAGGTTTTTTGACAAAAAAGAATAGTATTTATTAGTGGTCAGCTGTTTGTAATCTTTCTTGGAATGATTTTCTTGTGAACTATGTTCACATTCTGGCTCTATTAATGAATTAGAAAGGCTAGCTTCTTGTGGTTGATTGGTTTAACTAGTTAGATCAGTGGCATGAAACAATTATAAGAAACCGAATACTAACAACTTTGGAACACTAATTTTGGATTATTTGGCCTTTTTCATTATTAATAATATGACTGAAATGTTTTGATAGGATTCTTTATGAAAACGGGAAGTCCTTTCCTCCATCTCGTCTTCAATAATGTGACTTGACCTTTTCAAACACAAGTAAATTTATTAGGTGACACTGGATCACACACCCTTGTCCCTATTAAAGTAAGTCACAGGTAATTACCAAAATGAAAGAGAACTGTAGCCAGAACATTTAGTCATAAAGGATGCCTAAAACTAGACTTCTTTATGTCACCATACAAGTGCTCAATGTTTATCATGTGGATGTGTATACGTGTATGGATATATGTTCTATTGATCGTACATGGTCTAATAGATGTCCCATTGAAGCCAAAAAAGCTGTCCCCTCAATGATCATACATATAAAGTTTGTACAAGATTCTTATTATCATATCTGGCTTCACTGCAGGTTTGATGATTTGTATGGAAAGGTTATATAGTTGGACACCGGACACCAATTTCTTGTAGGTCCTTTTTCTTCCTGCAGGAGAGCATCAGTTTTCATTCAAATTCAAAAAAAGAAAAGAAAAAAAGAAAAAAAAAAAAGAAAAAAGAAAGAAAGAAATAGAGAAAACTAACCAGTTTAATCGATCGGAATCTTGTGGTGTAGCATGCTACCTTCTAGAGGGAGAAAGAAGAATAATGGGAATGACAAACATGTCAGAGAGGCTGAAGGAAATTTCATTTGAGGAGGAGGAGGATAGCTTAGAGAGTTCATAGATTAATTGCATTATTAATGATTGTCAATCTAATCCATGTGTATTCATTGTAGTTACATTCTTTCTCATGTAAGTCATATTGGAATTATTCCTTAGTAGTTGTCTTTTTTATTTAAACCTTTTTGAAGAAATCAAATATATGACCATAGCTTAGCTTAGCTTAGCATAGATGAAGTATAGCTCTCTGCAAGAATGTTTCTGCAGCACTCGTACCTGTTTATACTTTTGATCAGGAAAAAAAAAGGGAAAAGAAATTAAAAGATCTCCTTCAAGGTTTTGTGGCAAGTAATGAGAAATCATCTGGCCATTATGTTCTTTGGGGGTCCAAAGTGTACATATAGTAGCTGCTATTTTATCAATTTGGCTCTAATCAATAATATATGTTAATAAAACTTGTAGGATGTTGTATTGCTCACTGGCTGTGAACAACAAAGGTTAGCTCAGTTGAAATAAAAAATATGTAATAGGATGCCAAGGTGAACAAGCTAACAAATGTTAGTTCAATTGGTAAAAGGGTTAACTTATAATTCTAAGGTTGTGAGTTTAAATTCCCTTGATGTGATGATCTTATTGGTGGGTGATTTGTAAGTACAAAACTCACACAAAGTTTTGTAATAAAAAAATAATAATATGAACGGGTAAGTATAATATGTGTTTGATCTTGAAATAAGTGAATTCTTGAAAAAGTTCATGATGACTTGTACCTCTTATGTTTTTGTTAAAAGCATGATTTGTAATGTTTATGGACTAAGTTGTTCAGTTGTGGTAGCTTTAACTTATATTATCAAATTTTATTTGTCAATCACAAAAATAATTTATATACTCATTAAAGAAAGGTGAAAATTTGTGAATAGTTTTCCATCTTTATGAAATAGAGAAAAATCTCATTTAAAAAGACTTCATTTGTAGGAAAAATTTCAGTAAGACTATCATACTAGCCAGATGTTAATATTTTTGTAGTTGTTGAAATTAATCAATGCCTTTGGTCTTTTCGCTAAGATTCAAATTTTTGAATTTGTCTGGTCTTTTACTCTTTTTTATAAAATTTAGTTTGGGGTTTTCTAAACATTAAATTCATTTTCACAAAAAAAATCAAATTCTTTTTTATCAATTTTACTCCTAATTAATTATATTTATACTCTATCTTTTCCCTATACATTTCCTTTCGTCTTTTTTCATATTATTTCTCTCTCTCTCTCTCACACACTCACCCTTTTATAAATAAGGATATATTTAAAAAAATGTAGATTTCTTACATATTTATTAATTTAACTAATTTTTAATAGTTCTGGCCAAAAAAAAAAATTTTAATGGATTTTTTAAATCACACAATTTGATTATTTGAGTCTTGTAGAAAAGACTCAAGATATCATAGCGAGTTGAGAAAATATTAGAGTTGTTTGAATATTGAAAGTGAAAGAAAATAAAATCAATTCCAAATTATACATAAAAAATCAATTAGAAATTAAAACACTTGTAAGTTCATTATAGGGAATCCATCATCCATCAACACAAAAATAAAATATCCAAAAAGTCAAATTAATTATAAGTTGCAAATACTGAAACTCGCCAAAAATTTCATGCAGCCTTTGGCAAATGTGTTTAGTTCATAAATATTTATTAATGTAAAATATGTTAGGATAAAAGATTAGAGGAGTAATGCTGAAATTAAAAAATAAGGTGAAATGATGCTTTTAATTTTTTAACTTTTTGCAAAGTTCATTTTAATCCCTTAATTTAAAAAATTATCTTTTCAGTTATTTAATTATAATGCCGGTAACCCAAAAAAAAAAAAAAAAATCTCTTGGTCATAGATAAGCAATCATAAAAAATATTTACAATAAAAAAAATAAAAATTATAGATATTTTCAAATTTCCATTCAAATTGGATCATAAATGTAGTATTAATCATGCCTAGCTTGCTTATCCATTCATTCAAATTATCTTTAGGAAATCCCATGGCAAGGGTATTTAAGTAAGTTTATTACAAAAATTTAATCTTGGATTAGTTCCTAGGGGAGCTTAACAGTGGATAGGATATGCCACTTTCGAGGTATTGAATTGAGATTTTTGAATGATATGGATCTCGGGTGCTAGCTGCGCCTTTGTAGCTGCACTCTTTACTATGTCCCCATTTTGGAGGTTTTCTTAAATATATTTTTTATGGTTTATTGGATTATTAGATTCTATATAAAATGGGCGATATTTTGATATCTTATGAGTAAAAAATGAAATTGTTTTCAATTTTTTTATGATTTATCAAAGATATTTCAGAAAAAAGTGCTTAAAATGAAAAAGAACTACGATTTTTCTGAAATATCTTTGAGAAATCATAAAAAATTGAAAACAGTTCTATTTTTTGCCTATAAGATATCAAAATATCGCTCATTCCGTATAAAATCTAATGATCTAAAGGGCTTGTTTGGTCTGAGCAGAGGGGAGGAAAAGTGGGTGGAGGGAAAATTTTTTTGAGTTGAATTTTAAAAAATTAGGGATGTGGGGTTAAAAATTTTTAATTAATTTTTCTTACTCTTTTATCTTATATATTCTCTTTATTAAAATTTTATTACCCCATCTTTTCAATATTTTAAAATTTAACTCATTAAAATTTTTCTCCCTCTTTAAATCCCTCACACCAAACAGACTCAAAAAATTATAAAAAATACATTTAAGAAATCCTAAAAAATGAGGGCGCAGCAGAGGGGTGCCAGCTGCACGACACCATCTAATCTTAGGGCCCGTTTGATATGCTGGAATTAATTTTGATGAAAATGGAAATGGATATAGATATGGAAATGAATTTGGAAATGGAAATGGAAATAGGGACTAAAAGTATGTTTGGTATGTCATGGAAATAAAATCTAATTTTTGTATAAAAATACCAAAATGTCCTTCAATTTTTTATTTTTTATTTTTTTTGAAGGTAGTGGAGGGTAATATATGGAAATGATCACATGGAATTGTAAATCTTAGGTATTTTGATGGAATTGAGCCTATTTGACTTCCACATGGAATTGGAAAATTTTCCAATTCCATCATACCAAATAAGCATCATGATGGAATTAATCTTCAATTCCATTTCCATTACCCCTAATTCCATCATACAGGGCCTTAGAATATTAGTTCCCACTATGACAGAGCTTTGTGCTCCTTTCTGCTTGGCAAAACGGCACCGTTTCTTGTACCAGATCAAACGACGCCGTTTTCAGTTGCCTCTCATTTCTCCTTTGAATCTTCAGTGGCTCCGTCATTGTTTGTCGCACTCCAAAAACATCATCGGCACAGTGCTTTGCGCTTCCGACTTCAGAGTTCAGGTTAACTGCTTGGCAAAGAGTAAGCCCTATTCGGATATCTTCTTTTCACTCTTCTCTTCTCTTTCACTATCTTAGATCGAAATGGTGAATAATTTCAGGATCTTGTGCTTCTGTCTCTCTTCTCTTCTTCAAAGTCTGTGGCACTCTGTGATCTGACATTAGTTTGTTTGGTTCTTCGGCAAAAAAAAAAAAAAAAAAAAACATGCAGGCCAGAATGCTTGTCTCTTCTGTTTGGTCTTTCAACGATGTCAGAATCAACCACATTTCGGTGGTGCACTATGTCTATCAAGGCTTTTTATCAATTTTAGTACTTGAATTGGAATGTCGTGAACTTTAGACTTCCTGGTGCTTTCTACTTTCTTATGGTGCATTTTTTTAGTGAATTGGAACGATTTTTTCATTTTCCAGCTGATCATTTATGACGATTCTGTCATTTCGTAGCTTTCTTCAGTAATTAGGAAAGGTGTTGGTTGATGGCCAAAAAGAAGGAAAGGCATTAGTGAAGATTATTTGGTTTTATTATTGTGTGTTCTTTGCTTATATGTGATTTTCCTTTCTCACATTACACTGCAATCCAGATTTTGCTACAGTTCCATGATGGTTTTATTAAGAATTAAGAACTAATTGAAACACATTATATATCTGCAATGAATTTCTTGAAGATATCTCAATTATTCAAAGGTCTTTCTTCATTGAAATGTTTTAGTTTACCTGATTACCGAAGTCTGAATTATCTTCTGAATGTTTTATGCTATTGGGTATACTTACATGGGAAATGAATTGATTGGAGGAATTTCTAAACTTGTTAACCTTATGCGAGCCATCTTTGTTCACATGCAGGTTGATTTAATGTGAGATTAAACCTGCAGGCTTCACCATGAGCCGAGGATCTTCAGCGAAAAAACCTTTTTCGCATCCTGCAACAGCACCAACTCCAAGATCATTTGCAAAGTCAGTGCAAAGGAGGAAGCAAAGTCCTCGAAATCCATTGCAGGATTTGAACCGCATTTCTGGTGGTAGCAATAGCAGCGACTCTTCCAGTGTCTCAGCTGAAGCCTCAAGAGGTTGCCTCAGATTTTTCCTCTCTCACTCTTCTTCTTCTTCAAAATCCCCTGCCTGTAGACCAAAATACCTCTCCAAAACCCCCAATTCAATCTCCAATTTGCCTCCTTTGAGACAGCCTAAAGCAAAAGAGAACCTTGAAAAAGGTGATAGTGGGGAGCACACTAAAAAGCTTATGTCAGAGAAGGCTCGGAAATTTAAGAAGAATCCCCCATGCCTCTACCAATGGCAATCTGGTAAGAAATCTGGTTCTAAAATTGGCCAAAAATCCATGTCCTCCTCTGTTCTAGACGACCCTTGCAATTTTCTTCCTAGATTGTCATCTGCATTTGAAGAGTCAAAGCTACAAGAAGATGGACGCAAGAGGATAAATGACCAAGACGATGAGTGTTCCCAGCTCAAATCCTGTTGTAATGAAGTAACTTTGACTCCTTTAAGTAAAAGAGCGTCTGAGTCAGATTTGGATATTGTACGTGCTGATGGGGATGTTAAAGATAACTCAGATACAAGCCTTAGTAAAACACCTCCAATTCAAATATCTGTTTCCCCAGAGATACAATGTGGTTCTTCTTTGGTTTCAGCTACTACACCAGCCTGTTATGGTGCTGGCTATATAGTTTCGGGTGTCACTGACAAGAGAAAATGTAGGCCTAGAGGTGTTCTTATTGTGGGAGAGGACAACCCCAACTTTAATTATGGAGCTGCTGATAGTTTTGATGATGACAATGGGAAAGAAATGATGGGCGCCGTCATTGATGTCAGCACCTCCTTGTTGCCCCTGCCATGTGAAGCTTCTATGTATTGGGTTAGATCACCTCATAACAATGGAGATAAAGATGCCACGGTGACATCTGAAAATGAAGCTAGTCAATATGAGGAGCTAGCAGAGTCCACCAATCTTCGCTTCATTTCTTCACCATCGTCCAGCCATAGAGTTTCTTTGGGCATAATTGATAGCATTGATTTGTCCAGTACTGGTTACTGTATCAGGAGAAAAGCAACTAATTCAATTTCTCCTTGCGGGCTCCCTGAATTTCAAGGATTTTTAGATTCCCTATTATCACCTTCTCATTTACCCATATTTTTTTCTCCCAATTCAACATCTAGCGGCAAGGCAGGTGGCTCAGGAAAGGGCAAAACTTTTCAACACAATAAAGAGAACTCGCCATTCTCACTTAATTCTTTGAGTAGTGAAAATGTTATTCAAACTCCACAGTCAGACTCCAGTTCAGATATCCATGTTGGCAGGCCATGGGTGCGTGGAGACTATCTGAAGAAAGACAATTCTAAGATTGACCTTGATTCTATAGGTGAAGTAATTCCATCAACAGGCCTCATGTCTGTGCCATTTGAGGATTCTGTTAATTCAAGTTTCCGATTTGATTGTTCAGCTCTGCCTTCTGATTCAATTGATCTTAGTAAACTTCCGAAATTTTGGGACGATCAGGTTCCTTGGTCATCAAGTTCTACAGTTGAGACAACATCACAGTCCCAAACGAGGATATCATGGAGGGAAGGGTTAATGAGCCAACTTTATGAGATGGATGACTTTGATTGTTGCAGATGCTTGTCAGATGAAGAGGACCTTGCTAATGACTGTAACAGCAATGGATTATCAATCCACGATGGTTCTAAAGTCAATGACAGAGTAGATTTTGATAAAATGTTGGATGGTGTTGTCAAAATTCCTGAACCTGATGATAAAGTGCTGAGAACTGAGGGGTTGGGCGAAGAAATATTTCGGGGTCTGCTATCTTGTTCAGGGGCTGAGTCTATAAGCACTGATGGAACTAGTATGGTTGCTTCAAGAGATGATTCAGATTGGACGTTATGCTATAAGAATACATTATTTGAAGATTAAGATTAAACTTTGCTGTCTATTCATTCCTGTAAGAGCTAGGCTAACATGCTAAAAGTTGGTCTTTAGGAGTTGACTCTGTCTTTACTCATCAAATGTGTTTGACTTTCCACTGGAATTTCAGATCTCTGGTGTTGAATGTAATGCATTTACAGTGAGATTATCTTGACATAGTCTCATCATCTGATTCCATAGCTGATTTACACCGCTGAAGATTGTCCTCATCACTAGACGTAATCTCAGTACAGTGCGGGTGAAAACTCAGAATCAAGCCTTGATGCCTTAAAGTTCTTCTCGATTGCCATGGTACATAACTCCAAACTGCTACCACATCTTATTTATGGCATGATATGAATCTTGAATATTTTGTGTGCTGTCTCTTTTCTTCAGTTACAGTATTTTGGTAGGATATTTATCTCTACGAATTTGCCTTGCATGGGTATATACCATATTGGTATTGTATGTGCATGTTCAAAACAGTCTGTTCCTAAAATGAATAATTTTCATAATGAATATATGTGTGTGTGTGTATATATTTATTGCAGCTAGAACCAACATAGAAATATTAAAGTCAATATGGGCATAAGTGTTAATATTGTATGAGCGAGCAGAAGAAGTGAAGCTTCTATCACTATGATAAGTTCATCATCCAAACTGATGGCAAATTTTCTTCACAGAAGAAGTGCAACTCCGGTAGGCCAATATCAAAAATTTATTGCCCACCAAATAAAATTCATTCAAGTCCTAACATGAAGAATACAAATATCATAATGACTAAATCTTAATCTTGAATAAAATAAAAATTTAACCCACAAGTACATTTCAGGAAAGAGATATAAAGTAATGAACAAGAATTAAGAAGCTCCAACAACAAAAAAACGAACAGCAAAGCCAAGATTTGTTCACATAATACCTGAATCATAGCAAAGGAAAGAAAATTCCAAACACAAATTTGTGGTTTATATTGGAGCAATAAGCTCAGATTTTATTGATATTTAGAAATGGGAAGATTACATGATATATATAGATAAAACAGAGAGGGAGAGGTGCAGAGATTGACAAAGAAATAGATGAAGATGAGGTAGTTAACATACTAAAGTCAAATAACAAGAAAATTGAAGGGATTTTGTCTCTGACTTTTAACACTCCCCCTCAAGCTGGAGAGTATATGTCGATCATCCCCAGCTTGCACCGAAATCCTTCAAATTTAGTTATGCTTAGTGGTTTTGTCATAACATCTGCAATTTGGTCTTCAAATCTGATGTAGGATAGATTCATGATACCTTCTTCAATCTTTTCTTTAATGAAGTGTTTGTCTATCTCAACATGTTTTGTTCTATCATGATAAACTAGGTTTTTGACCATTTCAATGCTGGTTTTGTTGTCACACCAAACTTGTATTGGTCCCTCATGTGGAATCGCCAACTCCTTCAGTAATTTGATGACCCAAATTCCTTCACATACTCCATTGTTAACAGCTCTCAGTTTGGCTTCTGCACTACTTGTTGAGACCACAGTCTGTTTCTTACTTCTCCATGTAACCAGATTTCCCCACACATATGTGCAGTACCCTAAGATTGACCTTCTAGTCTCCTTGTCTTTTGCATGATCTGAATCAGTGTAGATCTCAATATTCTGAAAGTATCTTTCTTAAAGAAGATCTCTCGTCCAGGATTAAACTTCAAATAGCTTAGAATTCTGTACACAGCCGTCATGTGTTCTTCTTGTGGCTGGTGCATGAATTGACTTACTATTCCAATTGTATAGCTAATGTCTGGACGTGTGTGGGTTAAGTATATGAGTTTCCCAACAAGTCTTCTGTACCGTTTTGAGTTGACTGGGACACCATTTGGCTTGATTTCCAAGTGACAACCTTCTTCCATTGGTGTTCCTTCAGGTTGTGCCCCTAACATTCCTGTTTCATGCAATAAATCTAGGGTATACTTCCGCTGGGATACATCGATACCCTTCCTGGTTCTTGCTACTTCCATACCCAAGAAATACCTCATTTGTCCGAGATTTTTGACTTGAAACTTAGTTGACAAGTTTTGTTTTAGTTTGGCAATGGATTCTTCATCGTTTCCTGTAACGACCATGTCATCAACATAGACGATCAAGATGGTAACTTTGCCATTGATACGTTTGATGAACAATGTATAATCTGCTTGTCCCTGAGTATACCCAAGCCTTTTCATTGTTTTGCTGAATCTACCAAACTTTGCCCTAGGAGATTGCTTAAGTCCATATAATAACTTGTTAAGTTTACACACAGAGTTGTTAGGAGCTAGAATTCCATCTGGAATCTCCATGTAAACTTCTTCTTCCAAGTTTCCATTCAAGAAGGCATTCTTCGCGTCTAGTTGGTGCAATGACCAATCTAAGTTGGCTGCGATTGATAGTAGCACTTTGATGGTATTAAGCTTGGCTACTGGAGCAAATGTCTCCTGATAATCAATTCCGTATGTCTGGGTATATCCTTTTGCAACAAGTCTGGCATTGTATTTGTTGATACTGCCATCAGGATTGAATTTTGGGGTGAATATCCACTTGCATCCTACTGGTTTCTTTCCTTTGGGAAGAATTGTAATCTCCCACGTTTTATTTTCCTTGAGTGCCCTCAACTCTTCTTCTGCAACTTGTTTCCAATTTAGATCAGTCGTAGCTTGTTAAAATGTGTATGGAATTTTTATCTGTGCACTGTTTACAACAAAGCTTTGCATTTTTGCAGACAGGTTACCATATGAGACAAAACGTTGAATTAGATGCTGAGTACAAGATCTTACCCCTTTTCTCAATGCAATAGGCCAACGCAATTCTTCAGGATTTAATTCCGGATTGGAGTTACGATCATTCCTTTGAATGGGAGAGATAGTACTACCGGTGTTGGATTCATCTCTAACTTGTAATCTAGACTCGTCCCCTTGTCGTGATTCAGTATCCATCCTTGAATTGATTTCAACATTTGTTTGCAGTTCATTAGGTGTGGGTTCAGGTTGAGGTGGACTATGTGGTGATTCAGAATCAAGTTGGATAGGACTAGGTTGGTTTGCGGGAGTGAGTGAGTCAATAGTGGCTATAAGATGAGGTTGTGGTGATTTAGAGTTTGATTGTTCTAGGATTAGCCATTCCATGTCAGTATACTCCCCCTGAATGGGCAATCTAGGATAATATGCTTCGCCTTCCGAGAAGACAGTGTCTTGGGAGATAATAAGTCTCTTAACATTTTTCTCCTTGCCATGCCATGAAAGAAACATGATTGGTGATAGCAATCTCGTAAAGTTTGTAGCAAGGGTATCCAACCAATCCTACCCCTCCATGTTGCGAATCTTATCACATACAAAATAATAGAATTTTTCTTAAAATCTAAATCCAAATAAATTAGAAAATAGAATAAATTACAAAATACGAACACTAATTCAAAGAACACAACAATGACGAAATTAATCTCAAGTTCTTCTGTTCTATAATGCATGTTGATACTTCAAAGAAACAACAACACCATAATTTGAGACTCCAGCATGTTTTGAAAGAGAGTCCATTCTTCATTCTCATCTCCAAACCATTTGAGGAAATGGTTTGTTTGCAATTCATCAATCTACTTGCATCAAATTTCCGTGTTGTTATAAGAGTAGTGCCCCCAGATTGTTTTTCAGCATCAAGAATCCCCATGACTTTGAAATCAAGAACTTCCCAATCTGGCCTTTAATTTTCTTAACACCTATGACATTGGGACAATGCATAAGACAAAGAGGGCCATCCTAATAATGCAGATGGTGGATTGGTGCTGCCTATGGCCTTTCGACTTAAACGTTATTACCCTTTCTTTTCCTCTTAGCTTATTGGAATTTTGATAAAAGTATATAACTAACATTGATATTATGCTTTCATTCAAGTATCAAGTTTAGAAGTTTATTTCATGTATATATAACTTATTTAATTAATTCATATTCAACGTGAGACTTCTTCCTATTCTTAGCTCACACCACCCACCTCCATCATCTACATCGATTTTTCCATAAGTGAAAACCGACAAATTATAAGGATCAAATCATAGGATTTGATTCTTGTTGAGATTGAAGGATCACATTGAAACACAGAAAAAATACTAATATTATTGATCTTTAAGATAAATGAGAGTACAAGGAGGCCTTTATATAAGCAACAGCAAGAATAGACGAACTCCAACCTTAAAATCTATGATAATCTAATCAAATAAAATAAAATTATAATATCTTAAAGATATATTCCTAAAATATAATATTCATATCTAATCCTAATAAATACTAAACATATTCCTAATAATAATAATTAATTAATATTTCTAAACTTGATATTCTCAACAATTCTCAAAGAAACAATTTTTGAAAACATACAAGCATTCCTTGCAGAATCGTTAACTGTCAAATGAGCTTCCAGATATGGAATATTATACATCCAAGTAATCAAGTATGAAAATATAGTTCAACTAGATAGCTCATTAAGTAAGCCATCAATTGGATTACAGAACACATTCCACAAGCTGTTGTCACACAAATAAATAGTCAAACAATTGTATTAAGTCCTCTTAAACTTTATTTGGTCTTTCAAAGAAAGCAAAAGAAGCATTAACAAAGGTTTCTATTAGCAATGTTGTGCTCAAACTGGCTACCTAGGTCTGACCATTTATGATCAACTTGAAATAGTTGTTGCTAAGCATTTATTTGATCTTCCACCATCTCTGACTTCTCTTTTCTCACAGTCGCAATCTCCTTCTTCAATTCTATAGCTTCTGCAATATATTTACTCTTTCGCTCTTGAAGAGACAACAATTCAGTCTCATGATTTGTTGTCTCTTTCTCCAACCTAGATATCTGCTCCTGCAACATAGCTTTCTTCTCTTGAGCTTCATCCATAAACTTTTGGGTTTTAGATATTTTGGCAACAAGAGCCATAGCAACTTCCTTTCGTTGACTTAGCTCGTCCTTGATGCTTTTATCTCTTTCTTCAAGCACTGTAAATTTATTGACAGTAGCAAATGCTTCCTTGAAAGAAGGCAGAATGTCAGGCAAATCTTTGTGCATAGACTTTATCATAGCTATAACTCCATGGGATAGGGCTCCATCTTCCAAGGAAAGGCGAGACAGGAAGTTGAGAGCTGTTTGTAGGCGAAGACTATTGGCCTTTGAGGTTGCTATGTCCTTAAAAGGCATCTTCAAGGAGTCTTTCAAGTCGGCAAGGGCCTTTGCAACAAGCTCATCTTTGGCGGTAGCAATAGTAGGAACAGATAATATTGGTGATTTACCACCATAATCATCCTCCATAGATTCAAGCACAATGATGAGATAATCGTCTTTCAAGTCTTGAAGATTTATCATAGGAGTTGCCGTCCCGTCTTTTTCCACATCTGACTTGCTTGAGTTGAACTTGATTTGACTTTGAATCGAATAATAAAAAATGGATTTGAAAAACAACACATAGGAGTCCTAAGCCAGAACAAGATTCTCCATTCTGCTAGGATAAAAGCTATATATACAAGTTTTTTTAACTCCTTTTCAAACAGTGTTTCATTTTAAAAGCTATATGTGTGTGTATCACTTATGCTCAATTATCATATCATTGCTACTAATGGTGTAGCCACAAGATCATGAATCATGACTATGTATAAGACTCAAAAAATTATATAAGTACCCACAAAAGATATCATCACATACCAAGAAAAGTATTAGAAAGCTTACAAGTGGAACTGTGTTTGGCGAAGAAGTAACTAAGATGCCAGGCAGCGAGCTTGTTAACTTTGACTCAGTTGATGGGGTAATTATCTCAGTATTCTCAGATGATGGAGAACCTTCAATGTTTCCTTCAATATCCTATAAAGCAATAAGACATATTTGGTATTTGAATTAGATGGTAGGGAGTTGATTTCTTTTCCCCACTTTTTCCCTTGATATGTTTTCCATTCGAGCACTTTGACCTTCCAAGTCTCTAACAATCTACATAGTACAAATGAAAAAGAAAGAATAGGTTGGCCAATATATGTGTGCATTACTTTGATTTCATGAAGAATGACTTTGTAATTTGAATTTTTACTTGTGATTGTTTCTAGTCCTTCAAACTTTATTGACTAGTTGATATCGTATACACCAACTCCTTACACACACACACACACACACACACACACACACACATCAATGAACATATAGTTAAAATCAGATGGGTTAGTCTCAAGGAGGAACTTATTTGCAAATACTTCTATAGTCTAAGAGGCTCATTAAGGATACGTACAGTTTCATCAATCAACATAAAGTTAAAATCAGTTGCAAATACTTTTAAAGCAGGCATGATTTGATTGACACTCTGAGACACCATATCCAAAAAGGTTGTTAACTAATGTCACAAGCAGAAGAAAGACTATCAGTGCAAGATGTAGGATAGTAAGATAGTGAGGCTAACCTTGGTTGAGCTTTCTGCTTTTGCATGTGATAATGGAATAAATATCTGGACATTCTTTGAGGTAGTACACTTTTCTGCTCTTCCTTCAACACTCTACTCAACAACAAAAGATATGTAACCTTAAGTCAATATTAACTGAACCAATAGCCTGAGCTGCTATTACATTTTCCTCAGACATGCCTTGCTTGTGTGCGCTTCAATCATCTAACTCTTTCTTATTTTCTACTCCAGAAGAGTGAATAAATTGCATTTTATGTCATATTGTACAAAATGATGTCTATTAAGCATGGCCAACACCAAATCAAAAAGATATAAAGAATTTGCTTGGCATTTAAGTACGATATTGAAGATATACGCATACATCTGTCAAGTTTGGTGAAGCAATAAATTTCAACTTCAGTTCATTGACCTGACTTCTATTTTCTTGGCAAACAATTTGTTGGGTGCTTTCTCTGCTATAATCATCCATGGATTTGATAATATCTTCCAATCCGGTCTTTAACTCATAACGCTCATCCAAAAAACCTGTTATGCCATCCATCACAAAGAAATTATTTAAATTAGCAATCGTATGCAAATAAATTACATTATAGTTGAAAAATAATATTATTATTATTTTAAGTATATAAAATAGGGATGTTGAACATTATATTTAGATATCTTATAAAAAATATTTTTTTAAGAACTTGAAGAATGTAGGAAATAGAAAATCTAATTAAACTACATGCATCAATGCAGTTTAGAAAGATGTTGATTAGTAAGAATTCATCATGCATGGCTAGACATTATGTTGACCAAAAATTTGCAAAGTATTATAAAATTTGATTTTAATCGTATATATGTATCTGGGTAAATATAGTAAAAATGAAAAACAAGTAACATGAAGCAATTAAAATTTGAAAATTATTGTGTCCTTTGTCAAACTTCTTAACATTTCGATATACACAGAGTAATAAGCGCACAATTCCGTAAAGCATATAGAAGAAATAGTGGAAACATACTGACATTAAATACTTGTTTACAATACAGGAAATTCCCCATAGGGTTTGAAATGCATATATACAAATGTACAGAGTGTTCAAGAGGAACTAAATTACAAGCTAGATAACCAACAACAGTCTCCACGTGTGCACCGAAACTCTATTGGCCGGTAGCCACGGATTTGTTCTTCGAGTTGCTACCTTTAGTTGGAATATTTTTAAATTTGAAAAAGGGTGAGATTCAAAAGAATTTCAGTAGTAACATACAATTAATCATATAATATGCGAAAATTAAATATGTCATACTCCATGTTATGGAACATATTAACAACACAAACAATCATCACGACATTTATATATGAGTTAGGGTTACTCCCCCACTATCCGTAAACCTCGGTTGGGTTCTTACTCAACAACCAAGTAGAAGTGCCTACTCGCACAAATTACCTTGCTCGACAAAACAATGTTCATCAATTATATCATAGAAGATGGCATACACAAACATATAAAATATTCACATAATTTATAAAAGATAGAGTTACTACCTATCTCTTTTCTCAATTTTTCAGTCGTCTAACTTTGATTTCGGCGTGGAAAATTTTCCAATTCCTATAAAAATTTAAGGTAACAAGTAAATGGTTATTACTTGTACCATTACCACCTTTAAATCATAGTATCTATCACAGTTTCGACAATTTCTGCTCAATACAACTATGCTCAATGCAGTTTCACAGTTTTCCAGAAAATTGGCAGATTTTAGGTCAACTTTGAATAATCATAGTTACTTCTAGAAAATTCTAAATTGACTGATTCCAAAGCCTAAGTGAAGCTCTTTAAGTGTATTTTAATGGAAAAATACCCAAGTCTAGCTATTACAACCATAGTATCCCCAAAAATTCGTCAAAACCCTACTGTTTTAGATTGTACTCCAAAAAAATGGTCAAACTTTGAAAAATCATAACTTTCAATCTACAGGGCCAAATGACTCATATTGGCTATCAAAATCGAAGCCCAGGATGTCTACTTTCATCCTGTAAAATATCATGCAATTTGGATCAGGTTTGACTACTGAAAAACACACCACAACAATACCAGTTTCCAAAAACGAATTTGGACAGCAACAACTCAAACTTCCAAAAATTCTAGAATTATGTATAATTATCTAAAAGTCACAACCTCATGTGATTCCACATTATTTTTCGTGTAAAATCCAATGGAATACTCAGAAACATCAAAATCCAGCTTCTTCCCTAGATTCTATACAAAATTGAACAGAACCCCTTTCCCCAAGAATCCAATTTTGCAAATTATGCTACAAGACTTATAATCTAATATCATTAAACCTTCTTTAATCTATTTCTCATGATTACAAGACCATTAAGCTTCATTTTCATGGTGTTAGAAAATTAGTAGGGTAGTCACACAACTCCATGAATAATTACTCAAGCATCACAATATTCGGCTCAAATCAAAGCTTATGCTTACCTGAGCATGATTCTGCAACCAGTTCTTGATTCCGGCAGTACCTGCCTTGAGTAGATGACATCAAATTCCACCAATCAAAAATCTAAAACCATGGAATTAAAGCTCATGGTGAGGAGAAGAAGATTTTTGAAGGACTTTTCGGACGAAAGATGCGATACGGTAGTGAAATTGGTGAATTTTCCCTAGAGTTTTTACTATTCATCACCTTCTTTCCTCTTTTGATTTTTCTTCTGATTTTTGGTAGTTTTTCTTTATTTTTTTGAGCTTCTGGACGTCTTAATGGATAGAGGAAAGATAAATTTTCCCAATTTCCAAAATTGCCCTTACATTTTGTGATTTTTACACTGTTGGAAATCCGGTAGAATTTTTATCAAATTTTGAAAATTCATATATTTATTTGTAGACATTCAATTGAGGTGATTCCAAAGGCTACTTAACCCTTATTGAGTCTAGTTTCAAGGAAAAATATAGCCTTTAACCAACTAAAAGTTTAACATTCCCAGAATTTAAATCTTTAGACGCTATCCCAGAAAGCAGCCAGTTCCACTGGGTAAACATCAAAAATTCATATCTCTTAGTGTATAGGTTCAAATAATTCATATGACATATCAAATTAAAGCTTGGAATATCTACTTTCATTCTAAAAAATTTCACAATTTTTGAACATTGTTTGATCATCCAAAACCATATGAAAAATTCATTGCCTCATAGGAAATTTTCACCGGCAGCATAATCAAATTCTCCCAAAATTCTCCCTTGATTCTATTTGTTGAATAAATATACATTGAATCTTTAGTGTATGAATTTTGGGATATTACAGTTTTCCCCCTTAATAAAATTTCGTCCCTGAAATTTGTTACACATATTGATTCATAAATTCTGGGTACTGCTTGCACATGTCTTCCTCTGTTTCCCACATAGCTTCTCTAGGAGATAATCCCTTCCAGACAACTTTGATGAATGGGATACTCCTATGTCTCAACTGTTACTCCCGTTAATCAATGATTAGGTCAGGTCCAACTTCGTACGTCAAATCATCTTGCACATCCAATTCTTCATATTCAATAACATGTTCGGGATCAGATTAATATTTCTTTAACTGTGACATGTGGAAAACATCATGCAATCTGCTCAAATTTGGGGGTAAAGTGATCTGATATGCTACTGGCCCAACTTTGACAAGATCTCAAATAGACCAATGTACCTAGAACTTAGCTTCTTCACTTTCAATGCTCTACAAATCCCTGTGACAGGTGAAACATCTATAAACATATGGTCACTGACCTCAAACTCAAGAGGTTTTCTTCTCTTGTCAGCATAACTTTTTTGTCTACTCTAGGCAGTTAATAATCTCTGTTTGATCAGCTTGATCTGGTCTATTGTTTGATCAACAATATCTGGCCCAAATGAACGTCTCTCGGATAACTCTGTCCAATACAAGGGTGATTAACACTTCCTTCCGTACAATGCCTCATAGGGAGCCATTTGTATACTTGAGTGATAGCTGTTATTGTAAGAAAACTCAGCAAGTGGAAGGAATTGGTTCCAACTACCTTTAAAATCTAGCACACATGCCCTTAGCATATCCTCTGGTGTTTGAATGGTTCATTCCGTCTGGCCATCTGCATGGGGATGATATGTTGTACTGAACTTGAGCTTAGTACCCAAAGCCTCATGCAATACTTTCAAGAAATTGGAAGTGAAGCGAGGATCTCTATCTGATATGATGCTCTTTGGTGTACCGTGCAATCTCACAATCTCTTTGATGTAAATATCCACAAGCCTATCGGGAGAATAATGGATGCTAATTGGTAGGAAATGAGACGTTTTTGTGAATCGATCAATGATTACCCATATAGTATCATGATTTTTGATCTTGGGCAACCCCATTACAAAATCCATTGTAATATCCCAAAATTCATACACCAAAGATTCAATGTATATTTATTCAACAAATAGAATCAAGGGTGAAGTTTGGGAGAATTTGATTATGTTGCCAAAGAAAATTTCCCATGAGGCAGTGAGTTTGTCATGTAGTTTTGGATGATCAAATGATGTTCAAAAATTGTGAAATTTTTTAGAATGAAAGTAGACATTCCAAGTTTTAATTTGATAGATAATATGAATTATTTAGACATGTACACTAAGAGATATGAATTTCTGAAATTTACCCAGTGGAACAGGCTACTTTATGGGATAGCGTCTAAATATTTAAATTCTGGGAATGTTCAGCTTTTAGTTGGCTAAAAGCTATATTTTTCTTTGAAACTAGACTCAATAAGGGTCAAGTAGCCTTTAGAATCACCTTAATTGAATGTCTACAAATAAAGATATAAATTTTCAAAGTTTAATGAAAATTCTGCCGGATTTCTAGCAAAGTGTAAAAATCACAAATTGTAAGGGAAATTTTGGATTCTTGGGGAAAGGGGTTATGTTCAGTTCTGTATAGAATTTGGGGAAGAAGCTGGATTTTGATGTTTCTGAGTATTCCATTGGATTCTACACAAAATTATGTGGAATCACATGAGGTTGTGACTTTTAGATGATTATACATAATTCTAGAATTTTTGGAAGTTTGAGTTGTTGCTGTCCAGATTCGTTTCTGGAAACCGGTATTGTTGTGGCGTGTTTTTAGTAGTCAAACCTGATCCAAATTGTATGATATTTTATAGGATGAAAGTAGACATTCTGGGCTTCGATTTTGATAGGTAATTTGAGTCATTTGGCCTAGTAGATTGAAAGTTATGATTTTTCAAAGTTTAACCATGTTTCTGGAGTACAATCTAGAACAGTAGGGTTTTGATAAATTTCTGGGAATACTATGGTTGTAATGGCTAGACTTGGGTATTTTTCCATGAAAATAGACTTAAAGAACTTCACTTAGGCTTTGAAATCAGTCAATTTAGAATTTTCTAGAATTAACTATGATTATTTAAAGTTGATTGAAAATCTGTCAGTTTTCTGGAAAACTATGAAACTGCATTGTATAGAGTTGTATTGAGCAGAAATTGTTGAAACTGTGATAGATCTTATGATTTAAAGGCCGTAATGGCACAAGTAATAACCATTTACTTATTACTTTAAATTTTGATAGGAATTGGAAATTTTCCGAGCTGAAATCAAATTAAGCATTGTGCACACACACGATATAGTATGGATTTTCATTTTACATTATGTGGTGCATCGCATATTTAATTTTTTTTTTATTTTATATGATTGATTGTATGTTACTACTGAGATTCGTTTGAATCTCACCCTTTTTCAAAATTAAAATATTCTAGCAGAAGCTAGCAGCTAAAAGGCCAAAACGGTAAATACCGACAACTGAGGTGTTCGGGTCAAGAAATCAGAGTTGTTAGTTATTATTAGTTTATTTTGATATTTTTGGACAAAATTGTATATATATATTTTTAAACCCTGAGGGGAAAACCTATAATGTAATCAAGTACTTTGTATCAATATATCAATATATTTACGTTATTCCTTTATTGCTCACTGAACTGTGCAAAGGCTACTCTGATTAATATCAATGATAAGTGGTATGTAGATATGGATCTTACATTTTGATATAAGAGCAAGCGGTTTTAGCAACATGATAGTATACTAATAAGGTCTTGATTATATGACAAAAGGAAATATGCACAGAAAGGGGCATCAGAGAGGTGAATCACCCCTATTAAATTGAGAAGAATACAATGAACATCACCACTTAGATGTGTCTTAAGAGTTTGAATGATATCATCCAATGACTTCTTATTCAATCCATTCTTTATGAAATTAATTTTATCTCCTCGATTTATAGAAACCATATCTTTGCTCTTACAGTGCTTATCACATGTTCACCTTGCATATTTATGGCAGACATTCATTCTTTTAGCTTTTCTCTTTTGGGAGTAAGAACTTCTTCCCATTCCTGGCATAGGTTTAATAAATGACTCATGAATCTCACATGCTAAATAAACCTTAGCTTCAATAATCTATAGCTGTCGACTTGAAAGAAAGAAGATATTCAAGTTGGGCCTTCCTGAGGATGTACGTTGGATCATTGAAGCAAATGTACGTTTATCAGGTAAGATTCATAAGTCAATTATTAAATCTATGCTAGGAATGGAAAGAAGTTCTTACTCTAAAAAGAGAAGAGCTAAAAGAATGAATGTTTGCATTAATGTGCAAGGTGGACGTGGGATAAGCGCTGTAAGAGCAAATATATGGTTTCTATAAATCGAGAAGATAAAATTAAATTCATAAAGGATGGATTGAGTAAGAAGTCATTGGATGATATCATTCAAACTCTTGAAACACATCTGAGTGTTGATGTTCATCATATTCTTCTCGATTTAATGGACATATTCAACAAAGAAAAATAGCGCTACTATCTTGGAAATATGATATTAAAAGATCATGTTTGCCAGTTTATAAGAAAACTAAATGGAGAGCAAATCCTTGATTCATAGAAAGTGTTTAAGCCATTACTAGACGTAAAACCAGAGGAAGATATGAGCCAAAATCATAACTACTATACATAATCATGCTTTTGTCTAATCTGTTTTATCTTTTCAGTATTTTTTGTCTAATCTGTCTTATTTTTCAGTAACTTTTGACTTTCTTTACTAGTTTTGTTTAATTTCTTCACGCAAATTATACCGGTCATTCTGTGTCAGAAATTTTTTCAAATTTCTTTAAAAAATGTATGATTTTGTTGTTGCTATTTTAGTAGTATAAATATGTATTCTTTTATTTGTAAATATAAACTCTTCACTTGTAAATATGCACTCTTCTACTTGTAAACACAAATTGTCTGAGAGAAAAGAAGAGAAAAAGAGTATCAGATTAAACTGTCTACTTACATCTATCTGCATTTTTTGTGAAATTGATTCGGGTAAGGATGAAGAGTTTCTAAATGCAACAAAAGAACTTGGAATTGCATTAGCTGCTAAAAAGATTAACTTTGTATACGGGGGAGGCATCCAGGGCCTAAGGGGAATTGTAGCTATTTCTGCATCTATTAATGGAAGTAAGGGTTTGTATGTAAGGGTAAAGAAATTGGAAGATCACACATTTTCTTTAGGACAAGAGTTACAGGTTTCAGGCTTGCTTGAATGAATGGGATGAATGTCCTATCATGCTGAAGCTTTTATCACTCTACCCGGTGGTTTGGAGATGTTGAATGCGATTTCTAGTATTGCATATTGGGCAGAGTTAAACTTTCACAAAAAGCCATTAAAATTGTTAAATGTTAATGGTTTTTATGATAATATGTTATCATTTTTTGATTATGCTGCGGAAATAGGATTTAGACCTTAAGCGACTCGTCATTCCATAATTTCTGCACCAACTGCTGATCAGCTGTTTGATCAACTGCAAACCTATGAACCTAAAGTAGATCTATTAGTTAAGCAAATAGGTGGACAATTTTTAAATAGCAGTCAAAAGTAGAATCTAGATACCACTCTTCAGTTGTAACTGTCCTTAATCTTTTGGTTTTACTCTTAACCTTTTGATTTACTTTATCATGCGTTTATGTTTTAAAAAAAAGTTCTCTAAGCTCTGAAAAACATTGAGGACAATGTCTGATTTAGATTGGGGGGTAGTTAAAAAAATTAGTTAGTTAGTAAAAACCATTAGATGCATGAGGTGTTAAAAAAAATGGTAAAGTAAGGAATTATTCTTAACTCTTAGACGCATTTTATTAGTTGCATATTTTTGTTCCCTGTTTTTTAAAAAAATAAACAAAAAAAATCATCCTATTTAGGTGCTTTGTAATGATCTTAAGAAGTATATAAGTTTTAAGTATGAATCAATCGAATTTAGAGATTTCATAGCATGAATGAACTACTGATTGTTGCAATCAGTGATGCATTTTGAGATTGAATGAGTTGAGTTTGAAAAAAAACCCTGACCGTGAGCTTTTGAGCTTAATTGATCAATAATAATTATTTCTCTTGTGTGTGATATTCACCTATTAAATTGTCACTCTAGAATTTGTTTTAAATCTTGTTGAGATTATATTTCACATACATATTTAAAAATGATAAAGGCATTCATTTTCTTTAGTAAAAGTCAAATAGTCAACCTTACAATTTTATCGTTGATAAGCCCCTTTGAGCTTAATTGATTGTTTCTTTGTTCTGAACCCATTAACATGTGTTTTAATGATCTATAAAGTGCTTTTACATAATTTGAAATATTAGCAGAACATTATAAATTCTTGTGAAATGAGCTTTGACAAGTGTAGGGAGTGTATATATTATTAACTTTAGAGTTGCAAAATTATGAAAAAAAAGAAAGAAAGAAAGAAGAGAAAAAGAAAAAAATGGAAAAAAGATATTATTAAGTATTCAAATTGTGAGTTATTGTGATAAGATAAATTTATTCATCAGTAGCCCATTTTTCAATTGCACTATTCGATTTCTTAAATACAGCCTTTCATATCATGTTTTACATTCCTTTTATCTTAACCCAATTACAACCCTTAATAAGTCCTTTTGATTTGAATTATGCATGTGAATTGGGTAGTGGAGATTGAGATTTTTAGCATGCCTATGGTAGTGCAATTTTTTCGGTTGAATTTGAGCGAAACACGTACCCTTAAACACTTGAGAGATTAAGATAATGAGTTACAATTACGAACTCGGTTCATTCATTTTTAAATAAAGTTATCAGTTTATATTTTCGTTGGTTTATGAATATTATGATCTATTTATTTTTCAATATGTTCTTACTTATGACTTGATACTTCTGATTTTGTTGGAAGCACTTGTTAGTCACTCCTTGTCCGAGGATGTCCGAGAGCTAAGTGTCGGAGAATTTGATAAATAAAATATTTGTATATTTATTTTTCCTTATATGATGATTTTATGGACAATATTTGAAATTAATGTAAAAAATTTGGGTATAATTGATATATAAAGGATGATTTTGACATAAGTATTTTTATTACTATTATTATTACTACTATAATATAATATTTACTTACTTTTTTTATAGCTACACAATAAGAGAAGAAAGGAGACCTAAACCTGGACCAATGGGATTGAAAAGAGAAGGCACTGTTCAAAATTTATTGTAGCATTGGCACTATACAGAGCACTATTTAAAATTCACTGTAGCGACAGACATTGTAGCATGCGTGAAGAAAAAGACTTCAGTTAATGTAGAGCCTTCTGTTCATTTGAAGGAAAACATGTACGTTTACCGACAAATCACTGTTCATCTGAAGAAAAAATGCGTACACCTGCCACAGTTACTATTCATCTGTGAAGAGAAACGCGTCTATAACTATCTATATATATATAGGTGTGCATCATCACAAGAAAGGGGGGAAGTAGAGGTGTTCTTCTCTGACAAGAGGAGGACATTGTATTATATCTTAGATTTAATTTCATGCATTGTATTACTTTTTGTATACCTCCATCTTAGAAGGCTTAGGTAGACTTTCTTTATAGACGGTATAGGTAATCCTCTTTTATGGAAAGTATAGGTTGCCACCTACATGGAAGATTTTACCTCCTAAAGGAACGGCTAGTTTTCTACATTTTCATGCATCTTGTAGTTGTATATTTATGTTTTCAAATTCAATAATCAAGTTTTATGCAATGTTTGTGAAGTTTTCAATTTATTTTTGAATTCATCATGAGTTAAATTTTTACTTTCATAGGGCAATGATGTAGCTTACTAATGGTGGATTGAATTTTAACTTATAAAATCTAAATTTAATTTTTTTCTTCATTATTGAGTTTTAATTATTGTTCTTAATGCTTTCAATATGTATGTTGAGATCGGAAGAAGATGCATGTGTATAGATCTTATAATGAAAACCATAATTTGCATATGAAATAGGAATATATTCATATAAGTTATGTAATCTTAATGAGTTTCATAAATCTTAATGGATGATTTATTGCTTAAATTCATATAGGAATATATTAGATTAACAATTAATTATAGAATTGCATGATCTTGAAAGAGGCTAGTAATTAAATGAGGGAAACTCGACCATCAATCATATAGAATAAATTGGACTAGAATAGATAAGTGATTCAATCCGAAATTTGTTAAGTGAAATCTGACCGTATACTCTTAATGAGTTCCATAAATCTTAATGGATAATTAATTGCTTAAATTCATATATGAATATATTGAATTAACAATTAATTATAGAATTGCTTGACCTTAGAAGAGGTTAGTAATTAAATAAGGAAAACTCGACCATCAATCATGTAGAATAAATTGAACCAGAATAGATAAGTGATTCAATCCGAAATTTGTTAAGTGAAGTCTGACTCTTAGGGATTTTTCTCATAGTTGTTTTCATATTAAGTGCATTTATATTTAATCATTTTCTATTTTGTACTTTCAATCACCAACTAATCAATCGACTAAATAGAATTAAAATTATCCATTTTGGTACTTAGTGATCAATCCTCATAGGAACGATACTCTACTCTCTTCTATATTACTTGTTTACGATAGTGTACATTTACACTCAAAACAGAGACCATTGAATGTAGTTTTTCCCATTAAGTGTATGTTTAATGACCATAATCTGATTTTTAAGGAATTTTGGTACATTGGTGTTGATGGAAGAGCCAGGAGAAGACATAGAGGAAGAAGCAGTACTGGAGGTGGAGGTTGTGGTTTGAATTTGACCATTGGTTCCCGACATAAGGGTCATTGGAATGGACTCAAATAATTGAAGAAATTGTAAGGGATCCATCAATTTAGGTGTGAAAATGATGAAAAATTGATCTGGAGTCGTTAAAGGACTCTGAAGAGGCTGGCGTATGGGGGTCTTGTGCGGCCAGGTGTTGCCAGTGCATGGGTTCACGCGCCAAGACAGGGAAGGCATGCTGTCCAAACTTCTGGGAAACTCCGATCGGCGCCTTCTAGTCACCCTGGAGTGGGTGGTGTAGTCCCATGCTCTCCTTGTCAGTAGCCTAAGGGCACGTATTTTGTGCTCTATCTCTTAGCCTCACCGTTGCGCCCTTCACACTGGTTCTGCCTCATTTTCTAGTAGAGGACCAAAGCTCAAATGCTCTGATACTCATGCTAATCGCCGATTTGCTCTTGACTTTTAACAGATTTAAACATAGAATTATGTAGAGACACTTTACACAAAAAATTGGTATTTGTGTCCACTGTTCTATTGAGTCTCTAAAAGCATTTTGTTTGTGATTTTTTTTTTTTGTAGAAAAGATAATTAATGCATATTGTTCAACAAATAATGACAGCATTAGAGCAAGTTGAAATGAAGGATTGCATATGGTAATATGCGAAGGAAAATATATTCTTATCAATGAAAATTTTAAATATTTAGTCTCATAGTTTTGACTCGACTACAACTTAATCCTTAAAGTTTAATTACATACAATTAATCTCAAATTTTAGCCATTTAATATGTTGGTTGTAATGCTTTATGACTTGGTCACAACTTATTCCATAACGGAATGGATGATTTTCTGAACGTCCGGTGGATTTAGGTTTTGATATGAATGTAAATGATCAATTAAATAGTGCAAGTGTGCACTGTCGTAATCAAGTAATACAGAAGTGGGTGGAGCATCATTCGCTCGAGGATTGATCACTAAGTACCAAAATGAGTAATTTTAACTCTATTCAGTCAATCAATTAGTTGGTGATTGAGAGTACGAAATAAAAGATGATTAAATATGAATGCAAATGATATGAAACAATTATGAGAAAAAGCACTAGGGTCAGATTTCACTTAACAAATTCCGGGTTGAATTATTTATCTATTCTAGCTTAATTTATTCCACATGACTGATAGTCAAGTTTCCCTAATTTAATTACTAACCTCTTCCAAAGTCAAGTAATTCTATAATTAATTGCTAATATAATATATTCCTATTCCTATAGTCAAACAATTAATTATGCATTAAGATTTATGAAACTCAATAAGACTACACAACTCATATGAATATATTCCTATTTCATATACAGGTCATGATTTTAATTATAAGATCTATACACATGCATCTCCTTCCGGTCTCAACATACATATTGAAATCATTCAAAAGATTATCAGTCAATCAAAAGCATTAAGAATAATAATTAAAACTCAATCATGAAGGAGAAATTCAAACTAGATTTAATAAGTTCAGATTTAATCTGTCATTAATAAGCTACGTCATCACCTTAGGAAAATAGAAATTTAGATCATAATGAAATTAAAAACAAAACCAAAATAAATTGACATTATATAAAATTAGAATGAAATCCTCATAAAAACTGTATAAATTTGAATATTAAATTCTTAAACATAGATATACAACCAAAAGATGCATGAAAAATAGAGAAATCTAGCTGTCTATTTAAGAGGTAAAACCTTTCATGTAGGCGACATGCAAAAAGTAATGCAATCTTAAGCCTTCCAAAATAGAGGCATGCAAAATGTAATACAATCTTAAGCCTTCCAAGACGGAGGCATACAAAATATAATACAATGCATGAAATTAAATCTAAATATTAATACAATGAACTCAAAAATGTTAGAGAAATATCTCTCCCTGTCAGAGAAGGAAACTTCTGCTTCTCTTCCTCTCCTCTTGAGCTTGGCCTTGATTTCTATTTATAAAGGAAAAACAGCATGCTACAGTGACTGTTACAGTGAATCGCTATAGTGCATGTCGGAAACAGCTACAGTATCCCGCCGCTGCTACAGTGAACTTCCATTTTTTCCCTCGTTTTATTTTTAAATACTATTGATTCCAAAAATATTATTTATTTATTAATTACAACCAAATTTATTATATTAAGCTCAAATATCGTTAATAGAATCATCATATAAAGAAAAATAAATATGCAAATATTTTACTTATCAAATTCCCCTACACTTAACTTTTAGATGTCCTCAGTCAAGAAGTAACTAATAAGTGCTTATAATAAAATCAGAAGTGTCAAGTCATAAACAAGAACACAATTGAAAAATAAAAAGATCATAGTATTCATGAATCAATGAAAATATAAACTGGTAACTCTAATTGAAAATGAATAAACTGAGTTCATACTTGTAACTCATTCTCTCAATCTCTCAAGTGTTTAAGGGTAAATGTTTCGCTCAAATTCAACCGAAAAATTGCACCACCATAGGTTTGCTAAAAATCTCAATCTCCACTACGTAATTCACATGCATAATCAAATCAAAAGGACTTATTAAGGGTTGTAATGCGATTAAGGTAAAAGAAATGTAAAACATGGTATGAAAGGCTAAAGAAATAGAGCAATTAAAAAAATGGGCTACTAATAAATAAATTTATTTCATCACAACAACCCACAATTTAAATACTTATTATCTTCTTTTTTTTTCTTTCTCTCTCTTTTTTTATTGAATTGAGACTGTAAAGTTAATGATATATACACCCCCACACTTTGTCAAAAACCCATTTCACAAAAATTTCAAATGCTCCACTAATCTTCTGAATAAGGTAAAAGAACTTTATATATCATTAAAGCACATGTTAATTTGTTGAGAACAAAGAAACAGTCAATTAGGCTCAAAGGGGCTTATCAACGGTATAATTGCAATATTGGCTATTTAGCTCTAACTAAAGGAAATGAATACCTTTATTGTTTTTGAATGTATATGTGAGATGTAATTTCAACCAGATTTAAAGTAAATTTTAGAGTGACAACTTAATAGGTGAATATCACACATAAGAGAAATAATCATTATAGGCACAGAAGCTCACGGCTAGGGGTTTTTAAACTCGGTTCATTCAATATCAAAATTCATCATTTATTGCAATAATCAATTGTTCATTCATGCTATAAAATTTCTAAATTCAATTGATCTATCCTTAAAACTTATATATTTCTTAAAATCATTACAAAGCACTTGAACAGGATAATTTTTTTTAGAAAACAACAAAAACATGTAACTAAAATGCAACTAATAAAATGCGTCTCAGGAGTTAAGACTAACTCCTTGTTCTGCCATTTTTTTTCACACGCCATGCATTTAATGGTTGTTACTCACTAACTAAAAAAGGAAAAAAATATTTTTTCTCCTCTCCCAACTAAAATTAGACATTCTCCCCCAATGTCTTTTAGAGCTTAGAGATGTTTTTTTTAAGCATAAACACACAATAAAATAAAACCAAAATGTCAAGAGTAAAACTAAGAGATAAGGAAAGTTACAACCGAAGAATGGTATCTGAATTCTACTTCTGACTGTCATATGAAAATTGCCCATCTATACGCGTGACCAGTAGATCTAGTTTAAGTTCATAAGTTTTCAGTTAATCGAGCAACTGATAAGCAATTGGTGTATAAATTATGGAATGACGAATCGCTTAGGGTATCAATTCTGTTTCCACAGTATGATAAAAAAACAACATATTATCATAAAAACCATTAACATTTAGCAATCTTAATGGCATTTTATGATAGTTTAATTTAGCCCAATATCCAACACTAGAAATGCCATCAAACATCTCTAAAACACTGGGTAAAGCAATGAAAGCTTTAGCATGGTAGAACATTCGTTCCATACGTTCAGACAAGCTTGAAACCTGTAACTCTTCTCCTAAAGAAAAAGTGTGATCTTCCAATTCCTTCACCCTTACACTTAAACCCTTGTTTCCATTCATGGATGCAGAAATGGCCACACTTCCCTTTAAGCCATGGATGCCTCCCCCGTACACAAAGTTGATTTTTCTGACAGCTAATGCAATTTCAAGTTCGTTTGCTACTGTTATAAACTCTCCATTCTTGTCTAAATCAGTTTCACCAAAAATGCAAACGATGTAAATCTACATTTTTGTGTGATACCCTTTTTTTCTTTCTTTCTCTCGGACCATTTGTATTCAAAAGTAGAAAAATGCATATTTACAAATAAAGAGTATATATTTACAAGTGAAAGAGTACATATATATAACACTAAAACTGCAACAACAAAAACACACAAATCACGCATTTTTCAAAGAAGTATGAAAAAATTTCTGACACAGATGACCGATGGGCCATTGCATGAAGAAATTAAACAAAAAGAGGAAAGAAAGTTAAAAGCTACCGAGTAGATTAGACAAAAACTGCTAAAAAGATAAGAAAGATTAGACAAAAACAACGGAAAAGATAAAACAGATTAAACTAAAGGTACAGTAATTGTGATTTTGGCTCACATCTTCCTTTGATTTTACGTTTAGGAAAGGATTAAAATATTTCTATGAATCGGGGATTGGCTTCCCATCTAGTTTTCTTTTAAACCAGCAAACAGGATCTTTTAACATCATATTCCCAAGATAGTAGCGCTATTTCTCTTGGTTGAATGCATCTACTAAATCAAGAAGAGTACGATGAACATCACCATTCGAATGCATCTCAAGAGTTTAAATGATATCATCCAATGACTCCTTACTCAGTCCATCCTTTATAAATTTAATTTTATCTTCCCGATTTATAGAAACCATACCTTTCTTCTACAGCGTTGATCACATGTCCACCTTGGACATTTATAGTAGACATTCATTCTTTTAGCTCTTCTATGTTTGGAGTAAGAACTTATTCCCATTCCTGCTAAAGGTTGAACAACTGATTTATTAAATTCACCTGCTAAACATATCTTAGCTTCAATGATTTAGTGAATGCCCTCAGGAAGGCCTAAACGTGTGAATATCTTTATCCTTTCAAGTCGATAGCTATAAAGCTTCCTGAGAAAAACTTTGGGAAAAGTGGGGAATCTGTTCTTAAGCTTTGCAAGAGATTCCTTCATAGTAACTTAAAATGAAAATGATGAAAACTAAAATTCTTCAATGTAGTGTAGTATGTTTCAGTAAGTAAGAAAGAAAAATGAGAGAGTAGGAAAGAAGTTTTGAGAAAGAAGAAAAGAATTGAGTAAGTAGGAAAGAAGTTTTGAGTTGCCTTCCAAATAGCCACTCTTCTTTAATATCTTTAGCTAGACAAAGATTAAACCAAAAAATATTCCTCTTTTTTTTTATATATTTTTTTTATTTGTAGCTACCAAAGTGAAATACATCATCAGGGCTATCAGAAATCCTGCAAAATCACACTAAAACATCAAACCAAGCCTTGAATTGCCTCCCAAGCAGCGCTAAATTAATAGTCTTCAGCCAGACTTCCCAAACAAACTACTAATCAAAAGTATCAAACACTATGATTACCTTTTCTTCATTTCTCTTCAAACAACAATGTTTCAGACACCAACAATGATCATTCAAGTTAATTATTTGTATTTCTTCAATCATAGACAATTTTAGAGTACAAATTTTTACTGAATTCAAATAAAGCACCACATGCATGTATTTACAAACAGATTTAGGAATTTCCAAAATTTTAGAGCATCCAATAAAATCCACTTGACTCACATAAGCTAGAGTCAACACTTCAATAGGAGAGACATGAACAACAACCTTTGGAACATCCACATTAATTTCAACATCAAAGTCACAAAGATTAGGCTCCACAGCCGAAACCTCAATTGGACATTCACTGTCTCTCCAAAAGTGATTTCAAGCTCTTTATCACATTCCACAAGAGCTAAAGTTTCATTCAATTCCACATATTCAACTTCCTCACAATAATCATCATCAACACAAGGAGTGGTCTTCATGCTCAAAGAATTATCTTGCCTCATAGTTTCAAGTGACAAAATAATTTAACTTGTGTATATTCCAATATTTACTTACCAAAACACACTGCACTGCGTTGAGAATTTGAGTTTTTATTAGTTTCATTTTACGTTACCATAAAGGAATCTCTTACAAAGTTTAAGAACATGTTCCCCACTCTTCCTAAAGATGTGCTCAGGAAGATCTATAGTAGTCGACTTGAAATGATAATGATATTCAATCGTTTGAGCCTTCCTGTCAACTTGAAGCTAAGGTATGTTTAGCAGGTAAGATTCATAAATCATTTGTTAAATATTTGCCATCAATGGGAAAAAGTTCGTACTCTAAAAAGAGAAGAGCTAAAAGGATGAATGTCTGCCATAAATGTGCAAGGTGGAATTGTGATTAACGCTGTAGGAGCAAAGGTATGGTTTCTATAAATCGAGAAGATAAAATTAAATTTATAAAGAATGGATTGAGTAAGGAATCACTGGATGATATCATTCAAACTCTTGAGACGCATCCGAGTGGTGATATTCATCGTATTCTTCTTGATTTAACGGACAAATTCAACAGAGAAAAAGAGCACTATTGTCTTAGGAATCTGACGTTAAAAGACCCTGTTTGCCAGTTTATAAAAAAACTGAATGGGAAACAAATCCTCGATTCATAGAAAGCATTTAAGCCGTTATTGGACGTAAAATCAGAGAAAAATGTGAGCCAAAATCATAATTACTATACATAATCATGCTTTTGTTTAATCTATCTTATATTTTTCGTAACTTTTGTCTAATATGTCTTATCTTTTCAGCAGCTTTTGTTTAATATGTATTTTTTTAGTAACTTTTGATTTTCTTTCCTCTTTATATTTAATTTCTTCACACAATGGCTCACCGGTCATCTGTGCCAGAAAAATTTTCAGACTTCTTTGAAAAAATGCGTGATTTGTATTATGTTGTTGTCATCATTTTTGTAATATACATATGTACTCTTTCATTTGTAAATATGTACTCTTCACTTGTAATATGCATTCTTCTACTTGTAAACACAAATGGTCCAAGAGAAAGAAAGAGAAAAAAGGGATCACTAAAAAATGTAGATTTACATATATTTGCATTTTTTGTGAAAACTTATTCGGCTAAGAATGGAGAGTTTATCAAAGCAGCAAAGGAACAGGGAATTGCATTAACTGCCAGAATGATCAATTTTGTGTACGGAGGAGGTATCCAAGGCTTAAGGGGAAGTTAGCTCTTTCTACATCCATGAATGGAAGCAAGGGTTTGAGTGTAAGGGTGAAGGAATTGGAATATCACACTTTTTTCTTAAGACAAGAGTTACAAGTTTCGAGCTTGTCTAAACGAATGGGACAAATATTCTACCATGCTAAAGCTTTTATTGCTCTACCTGGTGGTTTAGAGATGTTGGATGGCATTTCTAATGTTGCATATTGGGCTAAATTAAACTATCACAAGATAGTCATTAGGATTGTTAAATGTTAATGATTTTTATGATGATTTGTTATCTTTTTTATTATGCTATGGAAACAAGATTCATACCCCAAATAACTCGTCATTCCATAATTTCTGTCCAAACTGCTAATGAGCTACTTGATCAATTGCAAACCTATAAACCTAAATCAGATATATTGGTCAAGCAATTAGATGGGAAATATTCAAATAGCAGTCAAAAGCAGAATTCAAACACCACTTTTTGATTCTAACTTTTCTTAATTTCTTGGTTTTACTCCTAATATTTTGATTTTACTTTATTGTATGTTTATGTTTCAAAAAAAAAAACCTTTCTCTAAGCTCTAGAAGACATTAAAGACAATGTCTGAGACGCATTTTATTAGTTACAGTTTTTTGTTGTTCCTTCTTAAAAAAAAAAAGTAAAAGTAAAAAAAAAATCATCTTGTTCAAGTGCTTTGTAATGATTTTATGAAGTATATAAGTTTTAAGTATGGATCAATTGAATTTAGAGATTTTATAGCATGAATGAACAACTGATTGTTGCAATTGGTGATGAATTTTGAGATTGAATGAACTGAGTTTAAAAAACCCCTAACTGTGAGATTCTGAGCCTATAATGATTATTTATCTTATGTGTGATATTCACCTATTAAATTGTGACACTAGAACTTGCTTTAAATCTAGTTGAAATTACGTCTCACATGCACATTCAAAAATGATAAAGACATTCATTTCCTTTAGCCAGAGCCAAATAGCCAACCTTGTAATTATACTGTTGATAAACCCCTTTAAACCTAATTGATTGTTTCTTTGTTCTCAACCCATTAACATGTGCTTTAATGATATATCAAATGCTTTTACCTTATTTAGAAGATTAGTGGAGCATTTGAAATTCTTGTGAAATGGGCTTTTGACAAAGTATGAGGTATACATATCATCAACTTTACAGTTGCAATTCAAAAAAAAAAAAGGAAAAAGAAAAAATAAAAAAAAAAGAGATATTAAGTATTTCAATTGTGAGTTGTTGTGATGAAATAAATTTATTTATAAGTAACCCTTTTTTCAATTGTTGAATTTCTTTAGCCTTTCATACTATGTTTTACATTCCTTTTACCTTAATCCCATTATAACCCTTAATAAGTCCTTTTGATTTGATTATGCATGTGAATTAGGTAGTGGAGATTGAGATTTTTAGCAAGCCTATGGTAGTACAATTTTTTGGTTGAATTTGAGCGAAACACTTACTCTTAAACACTTGAGAGATTGAGTTATAAGTATGAACTCGGTTTATTCATTTTCAATTAAAGTTACCAGTTTATATTTTCGTTGATTCATTAATACTATGATCTCTTTATTTTTCAATTGTGTTCTTATTTATGACTTGACACTTCAGATTTTGTTGTAAGCACTTATTAGTTACTTCTTATTCGAGGACGTCCAAGAGTTAAGTGTGGGAGAATTTGATAAGTAACATATTTGCATATTTATTTTCCCTTATATGATAATTTCATGGACGATATTTGAGTTTAATATAATAAATTTGGTTGTAATTAATAAATAAATAATCTTTTTGGAATAAATAGTATTTAAAAATAAAAACAGGAAAAAATGGAAGGTACTGTAGCAATGTTAGCACTGTAGCAGCCGACGGACATTGTAGCTATTGACGACATGCACTGTAGCGTTTATTGTAACAGCCGTCAGCCACTATAGCAATCACCAGATCACTGTAACAGCCGCTAGTTCATTGTAGTAGCCACTGTAGCACATGATTTTTTCCCTATAAATAGAGATCAAAGCCAAGCTTAAGAGGAGAGGAAGAGAATTAGAGGTCCTTTTCTGACAGGAAAAGATCTTTTCTCTTCCCCCTCCTCTTGAGCTTGTCATTGATATCTATTTATAGGGGGAAAACCACGTGCTACAGTGACTGCTACAATGATCTGGCGGCTGCTACAGTGATCTGGCGGCTACTACAGTGACTACGTCTGCTACAGTGAACCGCTACAATGCATGCCGCCAACAGCTACAGTATCCGGCAACTACTACAGTGCTGACATGCTATAGTAAACTTCCTTTTTTTTCCTATTTTATTTTTAAATACTATAAATTCCAAAAACATTATTTATTTATTAATTACAACCAAATTTATTATATTAAGCTCAAATATCATTTATAAAATCATTATATAAAGAAAAATATATATACACATATTTTACTTATCATTCTTCTTTTTTCACTTTCCATTGAGTGTAAAGTTCACGGTAATCATTTGTAGGGACCAACCAATTAAATGGCTGAAAGTTAAGTGACTGAGTTATGAGTTAAACTTCAGAAAATAAGTTGTAACTAAGTTGAAATTATAGGGACTAACTAATGAATTATCTAAATAGTAATTTATATGGAGTTAAATATTTCTTTCATATATTGACAAGTCTGTGTGTGTAATGAATTTTCTATATAATAATTTATATGGAGTTAAATATTTCTTTCATATATTGACAAAAGTGTGTGTGTGTGAATCTGCCACTTCACTTCTCTTAATATAAAACTTATTATTCTAAATCATGAGATATCTTTAATATTGTTGCAATCATATTATATGTATTTTATAAAAAAAATTCATGACTGACAATACCAAAAGAGGGGCCGGGGGGGGGGGGGGGGGGGGGACAAATACAGCTTTACCAATGGGTCGAAGGAAATTGTGCAAATGTTGGGGTTGGTTAAGTTTCTTCTCCAAATCTGAGGGCAGCAAGAAACAGAAGCACCAAGTAGTATCAGTAATCTTTCACATACATCAACTTCAAGATGAGAGATACGTATGAAGAAGACTTTGTAGACCTAATCAATGAATTAATCAAGTCAAGGCTTTTCTCTATATTGAAATAGCAATAAGTGAAAAACGCAAGAATTATAAAAACAAGAGAACACGGGGGAATTCCTAATCTCCGAGCAAGCAACACACAAAATAGGCAATCAATCAGCATTTTTCACTTTGTTCCCCGCTTTGATTAAATGCTTTTCCTCATAATCTTGTTGAACGCAACATTTGATTAGTGGATAACCATATTTCCTTCATTTTTATAAGTCTTAATATTAAGAAGGAATCAAAATCTCTGTATTAGGTATCAAAAGATGTTCTACTTCTTATTTGTTTTTAGTTCTGTATTAGGTATCAAAAGTTTCGACTGTGATCGATGATAATACACAAGGCGAGAATATTATATTGAAAAAGCTTTACCTATAATTTTGTGAGGAAATTCAGCATAAGATGGGACTTCCATTCCGGTTCTACTCCAATCGACCTGCAGTTATGAAACAGAAAATAACCATACTAGAAAATAAGAAGAGATTTTTCAAATTTTGTGGTCCTCAATTAGCATCGAGTGAGAAAAACGCAGGAACACAAGAAATAAGGCATGGTTAAATTAGCAAAATCCAAACACAAATCTACCTCTTTTTTCTCAGGAATTTCGATCTCCTTGTAACCCCAGAAGCACAAACACCAGTTTCAGTTCTTCTTCCCCTTTCTTGTTTGGTAGTGATGAGTAATAAGCCTGTCCGCAATTTCTGACAAGGCATGAGAACTAAATAATTTCTCACCTTGACATTTCGGAAGTACCTTCTCAGTCTCTCACTCTCATCACCAATCCAGCGTTAACATATGGAGCTCTGAAAGAATCTTTATTATCAGTAGGCCCCCACCCAACGAAAAGTCAGCAAACGACAGCCGACACCTAAACCCAATCCTCACAGCTGTCTTTGACTTTTCATGTCATTTCATGATTCAAGCCAACTCATCATCTCACTTCTGTCTGTTCTTTTTTTTTTTTTTTTCACGCTACGCTAACTTTAATTTTAATTTTTAGTTTTTTACCGCTCGTGATAATCCGCTCGTTATTAGTAACAAGTTGCTGCAAGATTTGGAGTTAAAATGATCATGATTTTATCAAGAAGCTCTTAGTTAAAATGGTAAGTGGTTTTGTTTATATAAAGAGAAAAATATAAATTTAAATTTTGAAAGTACACTTAATACTATACTAGAAATAAAGGCTTTTTACGCTTCAAATTTCAAAATAAATTATACCCAGATCAGAGTAAAATGATATGTTCTTGTCAAAAAGGAATCACATTGATATATCAACCACGACATATCGCCGTTGGGAGAAAAAAACCAATAACATATTGCCACCCTAGCAATAAAATGTTAGACTTTAATCCGACTAATCTTTCAAGCAAAATTGTTCTAGTAATATAAGATTTTAGTTTTGAGTTTGAGTTTAAGAAGAGATATCTGTATTCAAAGGAATAGACACAAATCCCAAAACTCAAATAGTTAGTTGCTTGGATATTAGTTGATGGTATAAGAAAACAGTGCGGATTATTAATTTTTTAATTGCCACAAAAGCTGGTGAGCTGGTCATATGTAGAAGATGTTTACTGGTTACTGGGGATTAAGCAGCTCTGTCGTAACTGTTGGACTGGCTATGCTGATTTTAGATACTTCCTCTGTTTTTATTTATAAATAATTTTTTTATTGTATAAAACGAATTAATAATTAAAAATAATAAGTGTCTCGAAAATGTCATATTTTTTTTCATATATATCCCTATTTATGAAAAGAGTATAAGAGAAAGAATAGATACAAAGTATAAGAGATAATGAGTATTTAATAATGATAAAATAAGAAAAAGAAGCTTACATTTTCAGATAAAAAGTAAAAGTTGTTTATAAAAGACATCAGCCCTATGAGAGAGAAATTTACTTATAAATAGGACCGGAGGGACTACCATTTTAGTACTTTCATGGTGTTTTCTTGCAGCTATACTTTGTGAAGCATGAATATATGTTCATGTTTCGTGGTGGCGTTTCCTACATGAGGATTTCTGAGAACTCTGATCATGCAAGTTTCAACCTTTTGCTCTTCTGGACACTTTGTATGTTGCCGAGGATAAGGGATGACCGGAGATGATGTGGACTTCAAGTTTCTGCTTTGCTCAGTTCATGGGCTTGCAATACCGGAGCATCTCTTTTGGGCCCTGTTGATCCAATACGCCAACTTTACCAGCTTTTTTGCTTCACTAACCTATGCACTGGACCCTCTTATTTGTCTGAATAAGGGGCCTTTTTGTAATTCTCTTTGGAAGTGAATGAAAGTTGACATTACCGACCTATAGCTGGTCTAATGATGTAATGCCCCGTTAGATCTATTTAGAATTCGATTATTTGGCCAAGAATGAAGAGTTTATCACAGCAGCAAACGAACAGGGAATTGCATTAACTGCCAGAAGAATCAATTTTGTATACGGAGGAGGTATCCAAAGTCTAAGGGGAAGTGTAGCTCTTTTTGGATCCATGAATGGAAGCAAGGGTTTGAGTGTAAGGGTGAAGGAATTGGAAGATTACACTTTTTTCTTAAGACAAGAGTTACAAGTTTTGAGCTTGCCTAAATAAATGGGACGAATGTTCTACCATGCTAAAGCTTTTATTGCTCTACTTGGTGGTTTAGAGATGTTGGATGGCATTTCTAGCGTTGCACATTGGGCTAAATTAAACTATCACAAAGAAGCCATTAGGATTGTTAAATGTTAATGATTTTTATGATGATCTATTGTTTTTTTTATCATGTTATGAAAATAGGATTCATACCCCAATTATTTCAAATAATATTGCTGAAATCTGAAAAGATAATAAACATTACTAATTAATTCCTAATTAGTCCTGAGATGCTTATTTTTTCTAGAATAGATAAGCCTATAATGATTTAGGCTCTTATCATTTCTCCCACCTTGGAAAGTCGACTTGTCCGCAAGTCAAAAAGAAGGAAACTGGGTTACCACGAGATCATATTCCTCCCATGTATCCTCATCTGGAGGGCTTTGGGTCCATTCAATGAGTAATTCCAGCCGGTTGTCAGGGGTCCAGCGGTGTTGCACGATATTGGAGGGTGTAAGTAGCAACTCCATATCGGCAGAAATTGGTAGTGAGGGAGGAGGGGTGGCGACGATCTGTCTATGTGCAGGGCGGAGCTGAGAAACATGGAAAACAGGGTGTATTTTGGCATTTGCAGGGAGTTTTAGTTAATATGCCAACTTGCTAATCCGCCGAAGTACCTTAAAAGGGCCGAAGAATCTTGGTGATAATTTCTCAAACCTGAAACGAGACAAAGATCGTTGGCGGTAAGCCTGTAGTTTAAGCCAAACCACGTCCCACGGAGCAAATTCAAGATCATGTCTATGTTGATCAGCATGCAACTTCATGCAGCGTTGAGCCTTGAGTAAGTTTCCCTTCAAAACTTGTAACACTGTGTCACGGGTTTCGAGTTATTCTTCTAAATCAGCCACTTAAGAAGGGACGGGGGGTCCCGACCATAGACCAATTTGAACGAAGTGCTGTTGGTAGCCACATGATACCCTGTATTAAAGGAAAATTTTGCCCAACAGAGGAACATACTCCATTGCCTTGGTTGCTCATGTGTAAAACAACATAAGTAGGTTTCGAGGCATCGGTTGACCACCTCTGTTTGTCTGTCGAATTGAAGGTGGTAAGCTATGCTCATGTTTAAGCGAGTTTGGCTTAGACGGAACAACTCTTGCTAGAATTGACTTAGAAAGAGAGGATCCCTATCCGAAACAAATAGACCATGACATGCCGTGTAAACGAACTGTTTCCTGGTAGAAAGCATTGGTGACGGATTTGGCGGTATAGGAATGAGAAAGAGTAATAAAGTGATTGTACTTACTGAGGGGATCAACCACCACCAAGATGACATCAAATCCTTTCGATTTCGGAAGGTTGATGATGAAATTAAGAGATATATCCTCCTAAATCCACTCAGGGATGGGGAGAGGCTATAGAAGGCTGGTTGGCGCCAATGTCATATACTTATTTTGTTGACAAGTAGGGCAGCATTGGATGTAATGTTTGATGTCACATTTCATCCCTCTCCAATACAGTTGATCACTTAATCGATGCAAGGTTTGCAGGTAACCACCATGGTCCCCAGTTGGATTAGAGTGCGCTTCTGCCAATATTTTTTCACGGAGATGAACTTGATTGGGAATCACTAATCTTGACTTGTAAAATAAGTGTCCATTAGAAAAATGGAAGTGGGAATGTTGATCCGGGTGCGTTTGCAATTCTGTTATCTTACCCCTTGTTTTAGGATCATCCAACAGAGCCTGGGGTAGGTGATTGAATTCACGTGACATGGGAATAGCCATTTGGAAAAAATCACCGTGAAGGGGTCGGCGAGATAGGGTGTCAACTGCTGCATTTTCTCTACTTGGTTTGTAGTGAATGGTAAAATCAAAGGGAAGAAGTTTTACCATGAGTCTTTGCTGGGATGTGGTCACAATTTTTTGATCCAGTAAGTGCTTCAAACTATGATGATCTGTTTGGATATAAAAATGGTGCCTAAGCAGATAGTGGCACCATTTTTGAAGAGAGAGCACCAAGGCAAGCAACTCACGATCGTAAGCGGATTTATAGCGGTTGGAAAAAGAGAACCCTTTGCTGAAATAGGCTATGGGATGACCATGCTGCATTAATACTGCCCCAATCCCATCCATGGAGGCGTCACATTCAACCATAAAAGGTTGCTAAAAATCTGGTAAACGAAGAACGGGGTGGTGGCAAGTGCAATTTTGAGTGCCTCAAAGGCAGACTAAGCTTGTTCGGACCACTGGAATGCATCTTTCTTGGTTAAATCAGTTAATGGGCGAGCGATGATCTCGTAGTTTTTCACGAACCGCCTGTAATATCCGGTGAGGCCTGGAAACCCACATAAATCCTTTACTGAGCGGGGTGTAGGCCAATGAGCAACGGCCATAATCTTTTCATGAATGACCTCAAGTCCACCATTAGTGACAATATGCCCCAAGTAGTCAATCCTAGTTTGTCCCATAAAACATTTTTTAGCATTTGCATAAAAGGATTGGTGGTGCAAAAGCTAAAAGATAACTCTGAGATGCTCAAGATGGTCCTGTGCTGTGGCATTGTATACTAGTATATCATCAAAAAAATACGAGCACAAACCTCCGTAAGAATGGCCGGAACAAATTATTCATGATAGATTGGAAGGTGGCAGGGGCGTTAGTGAGTCCAAAAGGCATGACAACGAACTCAAAGTGCCCTGTGTGTGTTAGAAAAGCAATTTTATGAACATTCGAGGGCAACACACGAATTTGGTGATACCCAGAGTGCAAGTCAATCTTAGAGAAGTATTTAGCACCATGCAATTCATCTAACAACTCATCAATATTGGGAATGGGATACTTATCTGGAACCGTGATTTTGTTGAGGCGACAGTAGTCCATGCATAAACGCCAAGTGCCATTTTTCTTACTGACCAATAATATCAGGCTTGCAAAAGGGCTGGAACTAGGACGGATGAAGCCTCTGTCTAATAAAGTTTGTACCTAAGATTCAATTTCATCTTTTTGAAAGTGAGCATATCGGTAAGGCCTTAAGTTTGGTGGAGATGGTTTGGGTAGCAAGGAAGTTGTGTGATAATGCCCACGAGGTGGGGGAAGGTAGTGGGTTCTTCAAATACAATGGAAAAGTCATGAAAAATTTGATTGACGTCGAGAGCCGAACGTTTTTCTGTTTTGGTTTGGTGGAACTCAAGGCTTTGAAAAGAGACCCGAGGTGCATTCATTGGGGGTTCGCCTTGCAATTTATACTTTTTCCCCTCGACCCAGAATATCATGAACATGTCATTCTAGTTTGCTTGAATTGTCTTTAAAGATGCTAGCCATTTAATTCCCAACACTAAATCAGATCCTGCTAATGAAAAGGGGTAGAAGTTCTGTTTAATGATTAAACCTAGTAATTGGACCTCTAAATCTTTGCACATCTGATTACAACAAAAAATGCTACCATCCCCAATTTGAACGCCAAAAGGAGCTACTACACTTGTGTTAGATCTCATGTTTTGATGATAACAAAAGAATGGTATGAAAAAGATTTGATTAATAAATAAGTTTGAACAAAGTAATAACAGGGATAAGCATCACTTGAAGTAAGCATTGGAGTAATGAGGAAAGACCAAGAGAAAATGCTGAGAAACTTGAGCAGGAGCAATTTTTCTAAGGCATTACTCGAGTATGTACTTGAGTAATGAGACAAAACTTGAAGTAACCAGAGGCACCTTCCAGTAACCTGACAACGTTACTCGAGTAAGTACTCAAGTAATAGTGTAAATATTTTCAAGTTGCTCTCAGCCTGCCAATGTTACTCGAGTGGCTACTCGAGTAACCAGGTAAAAAACTTGGAGTTGCTCTCAGCCTGCCAACGTTACTCGAGTAGCTACTCGAGTAACCATGTAAAAGTTTTCCAGTTGCTCTCGGCCTGCCAATGATATCGAGTATGTACTCAAGTTACTCTGTTTCAGAAAATGTGTTGCTCTCGGCATTTTGTACCACTGCCAATGTTATTCGAGGAGCTACTTGAGTAACCCTCTGGGTAAGTGAAAACTTGAAGGTAGTACCCGAATAACTTGATTTAATATTATCTCATTTTCTTCGAGTCATTACTCTAGTATGGAAGTATTTAATGTTTTATTTTAAGTGGATTACTCGAGTATGTACTTGAGTATGCAGAGATATTTTTAAAGGAAAACCTCAAGTCATTACCCGAGTAAGTTATGCATAAAAAGTAAGTTTACTCGAGTATGTACTCGAGTAACAAGGTAATCAAACTTGAAGTGCTCTCGGCCTTGAAATCCTGCCAACAATACTGGAGTAAAGCATCGAGTAACCAAATGTGTATTTGAAGGTTTACTCGAGTTGGTACCCGAGTAACCTATGAATATATAAGTGCATTACTCGAGTAGGTACCCGAGTAAACAACTATTTCCAAAGGTTTGAGATTTAGTTTATTCCATGCACTACCCGAGTAATCTTATATTTGTTTGTTGACTTAAAGTTGATTAAAGTTTTCCCAATGATACTCGAGTAAGTACTCGAGTAAACTTCAAGGGATACTCGAGTAGCTACTCGAGTAAGCAAACCCAGAAATTCAGAAATCATTCCAAAGTTCATTGTTTTGCTTCCTATATGATTAACCTTTCATTGTATTAGTATTCTTAGCCTATTTACAGCTGAACAATGAAGAAATTATATCAAGCAAGGAAATTCAAATGAGAAGTTCAAATCCCACATACCGCCAACGGATATTTTTCAAAAACTTGAAAAGTCAATAGTGGCTGCGCACTCTCCAACGGACGAAAGGAAAATGTTCCAACGGTCTTCACCAACATATCTATATATATGTGAACATCCAAACAGAGAAATAAGAAAAAGAACACACACAATCGTATCATCAAGTTCATTGCTCTGTTTTTACGTTGTAATTGTAGTTCTATGCTTCAGTGATTCTTATTCACTCTGTAAGAGAGATATTACATTCAAACTCAATATTTGTTATTGAGATAACTTAAGGTTGTGGAACCTTGAGTTGGGATTGGATTACAACTTGTAAGGGGGAGCGAGTGTCCAGACGAAGGAACTTGCTTGTACTGTGGTGCCAAGAACCCACTGAATCTTGGAAGTTATAGTGAAACTCTCAGAGAAGCTCTGAGGACTGGACGTAGGTCAAAGTGGTTGTGACCGAACCAGTATAACTCCCAGTGTACACTTCGGTGATATTTCTCCTTACTCCTTACTGTTTTAATTTCACTGTCAAGTTTCATATTTGCAACGAAATTTTTAATATCACCCAATTCACCCCCCTCTTGGGTGAAACGCTTACTCTAACAACTTGTGGATATACTGAGTCCCCTTACCAAGGTAGTTGAAATAAAATTGTGGGTGGACCTACTGTCTACTAACAAAAATACCTGTCACGAATGTAGGGAACCTTTCAACTTCATAGTGGAAGCCGACGGTGTGCCAAGAATGGCATTGAAAGCAACCTCTGTTTCTGTCGCTTCTTTTGGTTCAGCGTCGACGATCTGTTCGAGTGGCTCAGAGATTGGATTACCGTCATCGTCGACCTCTATTAAGGAAAAAGGGGTGTTGTATCGATGACCAGGACGAAAGGGTTTAACACACCTGTAACATAGGCCTTTATCGTGCCTTTACTGATGTTCTAAATCTATGGACAATGCACAACCAGAGTGGGAAGGTGCGGAAGAGGAAGAAGAGCTCAGTACGGGGTACTTACTTGTGTTCGGAGTTGAGAACGTAGGATTCCGGTAGTTCCGCAGAGTGTATGAGTCACATGCTGAATATGCTTGTTGGCTTCGGTTTTGAGAGGAGGAAGCGTTGAGTTTGGACCCCCATATAAAAGCATATTGCTTCTCAAATTCGAGTGCCAGACTAGCAGCCCTGTACACACTCTTTGGCTTGTGAAGGCGAACGTCAGTTCTGAGTTCTTCCTTGAGGTCGTTCATGAATACACCGAGAAGGCAGTGCTCCGGCCAATTAGATATAAAAGCGACACACCATGCCCATTCCTTCTGATATTCTTGCACCGAACCAATCTGCCAAATGCTGCATAAATTCTCATCAGGATTAAGATATTCAGGTGGACCGTAGTGTTCTTGAAAAGCCTTAACTAAATCATCCCAAAACAGCACAGTACTCTGTGAATTGTGTTAGAGCAAGCGTTTCACCCAAGAGGGGGGTGAATTGGGTGATACTAAAATTTTGTTGCAAATATAAAATTTGACAGTGAAATTAAAACAGTAAGGAGTAAGGAGAAATATCACCGAAGTGTACGCCGGGAGTTATACTGGTTCGGTCACAACCACTTTGACCTACGTCTAGTCCTCAGAGCTTCTCTGAGAGTTTCACTATAACATTCAGTGGGTTCTTGGCACCTCAGTACAAGCAAGTTCCTTCACCTGGACACTCGCTCCCCCTTACAAGTTGTAATCCAATCCCAACTCAAGGTTCCACAACCTTAAGTTATCTCAATAATAAATATTGAATTTGAATGAAATATCTCTCTTACAGAGTGAATAAGAATCACTGACGCATAGAAATACAATTACAACGTAAAAAACAGAGCAATGAACTTGATGATACGTTTGTGTGTGTTCTTCTTGTTTTTTCTCTGTTTGGATGTTCCCATATATATAGATATGTTGGTGAAGACCGTTGGAACATTTTCCTTTCGTCCGTTGGAGAGTGCGCAGCCACTATTGACTTTTCAGTTTTTGAAAAATATCCGTTGGCGATAGGTGGGTTTTGAACTTCTCATTTGACTTTCCTTGTTTGATATGATTGTTGGAAATTGTGCCCTAAGGGCCAATCATTGTACTTTAAACATTATTATTTTAATGAAATTTCTCCATTCTGTTATCATATTATTTGCATGTTAACTGTGATAATTGTATCCTTGGATAATTCATAAAGATTGTCCTAAAATGTCCCTGGTCGGTCATCTATGCGGGAGCAGAGATGAAACAAGACCAGTATGACTTTGATAAGATATGGAGATACGAATCAAAGTCTTAGGCATTTGTAAGAGTACAAGGTGCTGGATCGACCCACTATGAGAAAGCTACATGGATCAAGTCATAAGCTTTTCTCATGTATAACCACGTCACAATGCCCTTAGACCTGAGGTCATCATGGATTCCTACATGAGAGTTGCTAAGCTTTGAACTAGTCAAAAGTCACTTTTGACCGGGTGATGATAAAGGCTACGATCGGGCTTGGTGGTTTTTCATGTAGAGGAATATGAATGATCAAGATGGAATTTGTCCCTCACATTAGTAGAGAGATATTACTAGGCCCCTCGATGAGTGAGTCTGAGAAATGTATGGCCATACTATGATGAAAGGAGTTTCTGTCTCTGTTATCAGGCTACTCAGGAATCGAGAAAGTAATGGTCAGGAACAAGAGGATGACATTTTCCATGCCTTATCCTTGATCAATATATCGTGTGACAAAAGGGACGTGACATGGTTGTATGACAGGTTGCATAGTGATAACGATCCTCTTATGAATTGGGTAGTCGTAATGTCTTGCTAGAGGCCGCTTGCGACTTTTGGGTTAGTGTAGTTATTGGTCCACTGCCAACTTCATATGGGCCTACAAGGTCGCACACAAGAATGGCCCAACACGAGATAATGTTTGATTTAAGGTGGATGAATTTTATATTTATCTATATATATGTAATAAAAAATTCATTAATAATATTATATAGATATCTATATATTTTCGAAATATATATCTTATATATATATATATATATTATATTATATTATTATATTTAATAATATTATATATATTTTCGAAATATTATATATATATATATGTATATATATTATATGATATTATTATATTGTGTTGGTTTTAAATTTAACTTATTAAGATATATTAAATTTAATAACTAACATGATAGAGATATAGTATCTCAGATTTAATTTATGAAGATAAATTAAATCTAATGGCTCTTTATTTAGATTAAATAAATAGGTTAAATTAAAACTGTTGGACAGATTTAATTTAAACTGAATTTATTTAATTAGCTCATCAAGATAATTAATTGTTAATTAATTTCGAAATTAATGATGATTAATTTTGAAATTTGAAAATAACCCTCATGGGTTATAAACTTGATAGAGCTGATAGACTCAGGTACATCAGAATTGAGAGCCGCAAGTTAAACCCTTGGAGACATTAGAGGCGCTAGCACGCAGTCTCGGTTGGAGAGCATTCGTGTGGATACCGGTAGAGGGAGCGGATCTGACGTGTTGGCTCTTAGAGATCGTGAAAACTCTAAATCATCAAAAAGGTATGAATCCTTCCAACTTGGTTTAAACGCCGTTGATAGATCCTCGATTAGGATCGGTGAAAATTTTTTAAATTCTTCCGCTGTGCTTACCGATCCTACAATGATTTCTTCATTGTTCATCTGTAAATAGGCTAAGAATACTAATACCATGAAAGATTAATCATATAGTAAGTAGAATAATGAACGTTGGAATGATTTCTGAGTTTCTGGGTTTGTTTACTCGAGTAGCTACTCGAGTATCCCTTGAAGTTTACTCGAGTACTTACTCGAGTATCATCGGGAAAAACTTGATGAACTGCATGTCAGCACACAAGAATAAGGTTACTCGGGTAGTGCATGGAATAAACTAAATTTCAAACCTTTGGAAATAGTTGTTTACTCGGGTACCTACTCGAGTAATGCACTCTTTTCTTCATAGGTTACTCGGGTACCAACTCGAGTAAACCTTCAAATACACCTTTGGTTACTCGATGCTTTACTCCAGTAATGTTGGCAGGATTTCAAGGCCGAGAGCACATCAAGCTTGATTACCTTGTTACTCGAGTACTTACTCGAGTAAACTTACTTTTTGTACATAACTTACTCGGGTAATGACTTGAGGTTTTCTTTCAAAATATCTCTACATACTCGAGTACATACTCGAGTAATCCACTTAGAATAAAACATTAAATACTTCTATACTTAGAGTAATGACTCGAGGAAAATGAGATAGAATAAGATCAAGGTATTCGAGTACTACCTTCAAGTTTTTGCTTACCATACTGAGTTACTCGAGTAGCTACTCGAGTAACATTGGCAGTGGTACAAAATGCCGAGAGCACCACATTTTGTGAAACAGAGTAACTCGAGTACCTACTCGAGTAACATTTGCAGGCCGAGAGCAACTTGAAGGTTTTCATATGGTTACTCGAGTAGCTCCTCGAGTAACGTTGGCAGGCCGAGAGCAACTCCAAGTATTTACCTGGTTACTCGAGTAACATTGGCAGGCCGAGAGCAACTTGAAAACTTTTACACTATTACTCGAGTAACATTGGCAGGTTACTGGAAGGTGCCTCTGGTTACTTCAAGTTTTGTCTCATTACTCGAGTACGTACTCGAGTAATGCCTTAGAAAAACTCCTTCTGATCAAGTTTCACAGCTTTTTCTCTTGGCCTTTCTTCATTACTCCAATGCTTTCTTCAAGTGATAACCCTGTTATTACTTTGTTCAAACTTATTTATTAATCAATTCTTTTTCATACCATTATTTTGTTATCATCAAAACATGAGATCTAACATTCTCCCCCTTTTTGATGATGACAAAACTTGGTGATTTTGAATATGGTTTTTCAAATTGAATTTTGAATTAAATATGTCTTATTAAGTTTAGATTCATAGCATACACCTTGCATACACAAAAACTTCATTAGTCCAACAATATATCATAATTTAAAGTTTAAATGGACTTAAAATGAAATAATAACTTAAACACACTTGCATTAAAATTAAAAGTTGTATATTACAAGATAACAAGATAAAACTTAACAAGTTTAAAAACGATAAAAGCTTTAACAAAAGACTCCCTAGAACCCATATACACCCAAATACCCAAAGAAACTCAGAGACTTCCACAAAATCACACTCAAGCTCTTCTCCCCCTTTTTGTCTTCATCAATCAAGTGGAAGGCTAGGAGGCTTGACCATGGAAATGGGTGTCACTGGAAGAACCATAGAATCATCTGAACCAGAAGAATCAAAAGAACTAGAGGGGACTGGTTCAGGCAGATTCACTGGAGGGATATGGATGTCATCACTGGGAGGAATAGGAGAGGGTTGGAAGACAACCATTGTAGAGGTTTTACCTTCTGGAGTGGTCTCAACCGCTGGAGTATGATGTTCAGAGAAGGAGGAGGGAGATATTTCCTCAGTGTGGGTAGGAGAGGGAATAGGTTTAGGAGCGAGTTCAGGTTGAGGTTTGGGAGGTGAATCATCAATGACGACATGAATGGTCTCATTGGTATCTGGGTTGTCCACTGTATATAGAATGTCTTTGGCTTGAGACTCAGGTGGACTAGATACCAGAGGGGTAGATGGTTTAGCCTTAGTGAAAGGAGTGTCAGAAGGAGGGTTCACTGGAGGTGGTGGTGCTGCAGAAGAAGATGGACCGGCAGAAGGTCCGGGACCTAAAGAGTCCAGCCGTGCCAGAATCAATCTCAGAATCTCACCCTGGGCACGTTGCTCTGCTAGCAACTCCTCATGCCTCTTGTCCATTTTCTCAACCAACTCCTCATGCCTCTTGTCTATTTTCTCAACCAACTCCGCCATCTTGAAGTTCGTCTTGGTAATCAATTCAGCGTTCGTGTTGGCGATATCCACATGGAATCCTCTGAGCATGTTTTCCATGAAGTACTAGAGAGTGGCATTGAGAAAGGATGGTAATGAAGTGGTGGCAGCTGGAGCCGATGACTGTGTGTCATCCATCTTGCTGGTCTCTGCCTCAGTGGTCTTCCTCTTCTTCTTTGACCCAGACTCCAGAGGGCCCTTGAGAGGGATGTCAATATTCAGCTTCCCAATTTGGTTTCTCCCAACTGGAGTCATCCTCTCAATAGGCTCCTTGCTATCCAAATACCATATCTTATTCTCTTTTAGAATAAGTGATACAATTTGAGGATATGGCATTGGTGTTGTAGCCTTTCCATCCACTCTGTACCTCTTCATTTCAGAGAAGATATACTCCCCTAAATCCTTCTGCTTCTTCAGGAGAAGTGAAGTAAACCACCTAAAGTCCCTATAAGAGAAGTGGGTATAATTGTTGGCTTTGTTCACTAGGGACCTAGAATAGATGTACCATAAGACTCTGTGATGATCACACATATCACTAGGGTTGAAATTTAGAGGGCCAACTAACTCATCAGGTTTAAGGATAGAAAAGATTTGGTTTGGTTCAAGTTGGGAGTAAATATCATCCGGGGGATTCTCTATTCCTAACCACAAGTTAATCCTAGAGGGTGATATGAGAATTTTTTGTCCTCTCACTGTGGTGGTCATCTCTTCCTCGGCTGAGGTTCTGTTTGGCTCATCTATAATCTCTAGATTACAGTAAAAGTGTGTGATCACTTTAGTACAGAATGGTAATCTAATGGATAGCCAAGACATGAAAGGATCTAAATAAGGACTAAGGTCGTGCTTCAATACCTCCTGAAGTAGCTTAAGATCAACATAGTGTGTCTTACACACTTTCCTCCTGGAGAACTGAGACAGATACTTCGGAGATTCCACCAACTTGTTGACATTGAACCCTTTTAGAGGGTTGGTGATCTCCTCTTCTGGAAATTTGGATTTTTTGGAAGATTGCCCCTTCTCCATCTGATCTAGAATGCTTGCCATAGCCTTAGCCACATTCTTGTCATACTTAGGCTTTTTAGGCGGCTTTAGAGTGAAAGAGGGGGTAGAGGAATCAGAGTGAGGAGGTGAGGGAGATTTGGCACTCTTGCCTTTCCTGGTGGAGGTACTCTTTTTGGATTGAGCCCTTGTAACAATAGGCTCTTTAATCACCACTCCTTTGGGTTTCGGTTGAGATTGAGGTTGAGTATGAATTTTGGCTTTTGATCTCGGGGTAAGTTTTCTTCTCTTAGTGGGAGGAGAAGAAAGAGGGTCAGGGTTTTGTTGTGAGTCAGAGGAATCTGTGAAGGAAAGATTCTTGGTTCTTACCATCTTGAAACATAGAAAATCAAAAAAACTTAGAGAAACAGAGTCACTGACGAGAGTTAGGGCACAGAGAATCTGAGCAAGATAGGAGGTTTTTGGGAATGAAATCTGTTGGGTTTTGTCGGTAATGAAGCAAGGAATCGATTGTGAAAAGTTTTTGAGAGAGTGTATAATGATTTACTCGAGGAGATTTTGTGGAAATGACCGAGTTTGTGACAGTTAAAGACCTAAAACCCAACATTACTCAAGGCCTTACTCGAGTAACCTTCAAGTTTACTCGAGGCCTTACTCGAGTGATCATACAGAAAATCTCTAAAATAATTCATTTAAATTGCGTACCTGGCATGAATAATATTGTAATTATCCATGTATGTTCCCTCGATCATTGTCAATCAATTTTGAACAGATTTGAGTCAATTTTGCATCAATTTGGAAATCTGGACTTCCAGTTACTCGAGTCCTTACTCAAGTAAGCTTCAAGTTTACTCGAGGCTCGCCTCGGGTAACCTGTCTTTTCAACTTCTGACTCTTCATTTCTTTGTAACTGAACCGTTAGATTTAAATTCCAAGTAACTTGATCTGTTACTTCCAGTTTTGAAGTCCATTACTCGAGTACGTACTCGAGTAAAGTGTTACTTTACTTCAAGTTGTTCCTCGGGTAATGCCTCACTGTTAGTCATTACTTCAAGTTGGTACTCCAATAATGGTGTCCTCTGATAACCTCTATTTTTGTTTCTCAAAACAGAATTTCTACCTTCCTGCAAAACAATTTTCTATACACTCCGATGCTTAAATTAATAATCATCAAAACATTATCAAATGACTTCATCTAATATTATGAGAACTTGAAATAACTTACAACTCATTGGGATTTACCATTCCCAATTCTCTTCTAATGTATAGAAATTGATCTTTTGCAAGGGGTTTTGTGAAGATATCAGCTAGTTGAAGATGAGTAGGAATGAATATCACTTTCACATCTTTCTTTTGAACATGATCTCTGATGAAGTGATGTCTGACATCGATATGCTTGGTTCTAGAGTGTTGAACTGGATTCTTTGCCAAGCTTATCGTGCTAGTATTGCACAATAGATTGGTATTTCTTTGAGATAAATACCAAGATCTTGTAGTTGTTGTTTTAACCATATCACTTGTGCACAACAACTTGAGACAGCTACATATTCGGCTTCCGTTGATGAAAGAGACACAATATTTTGTTTCTTGCTAAACCATGATACAAGTGATCCTCCAAGAAATTGTCCTTATCTGCTGGTGCTCTTTCTATCTGTTTTGTATCCTCCATGATCAGAATCTGAATATGCAACAAGATATTCACTTCTTCCTTTGGGATACCACAGACCCAATTCGGGTGTGTCAGCAAGGTATCTAAAGACTCGTTTGACCGTTTCAGCATGCGATTCCTTTGGTGCTGATTGATATCTTGCACATATGCCAACACTAAATTAGATGTCTGGTCTACTTGCCGTGAGATAGAGTAATGATCCAATCATTCCTCTATATTTTGTTATGTTGTAGTCTTTCCCTTTGACATCAGCATCAAGCAACGTAGTTGAGCTCATAGGCGTGTCTGTGCCATTTGCTTCATCCATTCCATACTTCTTCAATAACTCTTTTAAATACTTTGTTTGAGATATGAAGATTCCATTCTTTCTTTGTTTGATTTGCAAACCAAGAAAGAAATTCAATTCTCCCATCATTGACATCTCAAATTCTCCCTGCATTATCTCAGAAAATTCCTTACACAGAGATTCATTAGTAGCACCGAAAACAATGTCATCAACATATATTTGAACAATTAAAATATCATTGTGTTTTCGTTTTATAAAAAGTGTTGTATCAACTTTTCCCCGTATAAAACCTTGATCGATAAGAAACTTACTGAACCTTTTATACCAGGCTCTAGGAGCTTGTTTTAAACCATATAAAGCCTTCTTTAGTTTGAAAACATGGTCAGGTTTAGTAACATCCTCAAAACCTGGAGGTTGTTCTACATACACTTCTTCCATGATGTAACCATTTAGAAATGCACTCTTTACATCTATTTGATAGAGTTTGAATCCTTTGATGAATGCAAAGGCTAAGAGTACACGTATAGCTTCCAATCTAGCCACTGGAGCATACGTTTCCTCATAATCAATCCCTTCTTCCTGATTATAGCCTTTGGCTACCAATCTTGCCTTGTTTCTGACAATAATTGTGGATTCATCGAGTTTGTTCTTGAATACCCATTTAGTACCAATAATTGGATGATCTTTAGGTCGGGGTACCAAATCCCAAACTTGATTTCTTTCAAATTGATTTAGTTCTTCTTGCATTGCTATAACCCAATCATTGTCTGACAGGGCTTCATCAATGTTAGAAGGTTCAATCTCAGAAATGAATGCAGAAAAACTTACTTCATTGAAAATTCTATTTCTAGTTTTGATCCCTTCATTCACATCTCCTATGACTTGATCTAAGGGATGACTTTTATTGTATTTCCAAGCTCTAGGTTGTCCTAGGGATTGCCCTTCTTCCTTGGTTTCATCAACTTTTGGAATAAGAGATTTAGAAATAGATTGACCATTCTCTTGATTTAAAACAACTTCCTGTTCTTTATCAATAGTTTTGTCAGAGGATTCAAATTCATCAAATACAATATGAATTGATTCTTCAACAACACAAATTCTTTTATTGAAAACTCTATATGCTTTACTTCAGTTAGAATATCCTAGGAAAATTCCTTCATCAGTTTTAGAATCAAATTTTCCCAAGTTATCTTTGGGGAAGTCGATTGTGGTATATGGAGCCCTGTGGGTGCGTTGGGAATAATCTGAGTCGTTATCACTGTCCTCCGTGCGAAGACGCGACCTTCCCTTATTTCAATGTAGACGAGACGTCTTCATCTCCAAGGCGTGAAGCTTATCGTGCAACTCGTCAACGGAGTCGAGTCGGGCATGAATGGCTGCGAGTGGGTCGGATGATGACATGACTTGGGTGGCCAACGGGTGCTGTGTGGAGTGCGACAAATGGGTCTCGACCATCATGGATCGGAGATGGCTCTGATGCCAAATTGCTAGATACCGACAAGGGAAGAAGAACTGTACGAATAAAAAAATGGAAAATTAAATACTCTGTAAAAGAGGGATAACAAGTATCTCACTAATCTCTCTAAAATAGCCTAGGAAGATCTCCAAATGTTTAATAAACTCTCTGAATATTCGATGCTTTATTGAATAGGCAAGACGCCAAATTTATAGAAGTACAGAGAGATAAAAATCTAATTCAAAATTCAAACTAGGAAATCCAAATAACATCTAAAATCCTTATTCAAATTAAGAAATCCAAATAACATCTAAAATACTAAAGTAATATCTAAAATCCTACTTGTGAATATTCCACTTATTTCAAATAATATTGCTGAAATCTAAAAAGATAATAAATATTACTAATTAATTTCTAATTAGTTCTGAGACGTTTATTTTTTCTTGAATAGATAAGCCCATAATGATTTGGGCTCCTATTAGAAAGACTATCACGAACCCCGATGATAATATCAAAAGAAAAGTTGACCCTTTTTTTTAAAAAAAACCTCTTTCAGTCCTAAATCTAGGACCTAATTTGTAGTCCAATTTGACAGTGTACACTTTAGTTTTAGTTTTCTCCACACAAGAGAACTAGTGAAGTTTTTTATTAATAGCGAGAGGAACCCAATTGCCTATTCATGCATTAATTTGCAAACCATCTCATAGTTTCCAGCAAATTATTAACTTCTTAAATTATATTGTTCCATGCTTTTATCAACAACCTTACTTCTGTGATTTTTATTTATTAAAAAAAGCTCGTTTTGATTGAGTTTAATTTTATCACATGAGTTAATGGGTTTAAGAGGCATTGCAGAATTCAATTACGTTAAAGAACAATTTTTTGCAATTTGGCACATACATGGCCTCTCAAAAAGAAAAATGTTTCTTATTTCTCCCAAGAAGAGGAAATTCACATGAGATGTGACCCAAAATAGTCATACTCTGAAACCACACAATCAAGTCACAAACTTGAGGTCTTTCATATTAAACAAACTTGAAATCTGTGTTCAAAACTCACCTCAATTCTCCAAGAGTTGTTGGTCTTTGTTCAAAACTCTTACTGTTTCTGCCATAAAGTTAAAACAACAGCCTCAAAATCTTTTCTCTCGTTCTCCCAACCTTCACATATGCTCATCCTTCTCTTAAGCTTCAACCACAATCTTTCTTGATGCCTTCATCTCTTTCTTTAGAGATTCTACCAAATCTGCCACATGCAAGCTCATCTTTAGGAACAGATGACATTGGTAATTCACCACTATAATCATCCTCCATAGATTGAAGTGAACTAATGAGATTAACATATTTGAGGTTTTGTCGATTTGAAATAGCAGTTGCCTTCATGTCTTTTTCAATATCTGTTTCCCCTTTGGTTGACTTGATCAATTAAGAAAATAAATGTTTTCAACAATGCATTAACCTCTAACCTTTGACAAAAGGGTACTACCATCATTCCTTAATATAAGACCCAGTTGACTTTTTTGAAGATATTGAGGAAACTAAAAAAATTACTTTAAAGTATTCATATTTGTTGTTTTTTTCCAAATTAATTTGCCTGACTTATAAACAGATATATAATATAATGATATAAAACATATATAATAATTAAGTAATTTATCTAGTTTCCTTAATCTCTCAAAAGATGTCAACTGGGAGTACTTCATAAGTTTGAGCTATCAAGGTTTAGAATTAGATGACATAATTGTTTTTACATTTTTCTCTGATGTATTTCTTTCTGGAACCCCATGATCTTCTGTCTTTGTAACACTCTGTATAATAGAGAAAAGTGAGAACGAGTGATAAATAATAATATATAGCATCATGCACAATCACATCAGTTGATGCAGTAACTAATTTAGCATTTTCTGACATAGAACCTTCAACATTCTGCGTAGAAACATAAATGTATATACAAGTTTGCATGACATTTTATTTTCTGGTAGGTCTTAAAAGCAATGCATATTTCAAATTTGGAATCACATATTTTATTGGGAAAATCACTATCAAGTCCTAAGGACGTAAAATATTATCAGAAAAGTCCCTAGAAAAACTGAAATATCTGAAAAGTCCCTAGGGACTTTTCTGATATTATTTTCAAAAGTCAAAGACACACATGCCCCTCTTCTATTATCTCTCTCTCTCTCTCTCTCTCTCACACATTTTCAGCTTGCAGATCTGTGCTCTCTCTCTCCAGTTTCATTTTTTGCAATGGTGAAGGGTGAAGCTTTGAGATGGTTAAAGATTTATGGGCTGCGATGTAAGATAGAAGGAAGAAGAAGATGGAAGGAAGGTGGTGGGATTTTTTTATCTCAAGCTTCCGCCATTTTAAAAGAAGGAAGGGATGAAGGTGATGATGAATAGTCCAACCCATCCCCCTTTTTCAACCTCATTGTGCTTTGAAAATGCTAATATAGAAAAAAATAAATTGTTGTTAATTCGCGCAGTAGTAGTTGTTAATATGGAAAATGAGGTTGGACGCCATGGTGATTTGTTTTTGGGAGAGAAAACAGAGGAAGTGATGTGTTTCAAGTGGTAAGGTGCTACGAAAATGATGATATGGAAAAAAAATAAATTGTTGTTAATTCATGCAGTGATAGTTGTTAATATAACAGTAGTAGTTATTAATACAGAAAACGAGGTTGGACGCCATGGTGCTCTGTTTTTGGGAGAGGAGACAGAGGAAGTGGTGTGTTTGAAAAGGTGGGATGCTATGAAAATGATGATATGAAAAAAAAATAAATTGTTAATTCGTGCAGTGGTAGTTGTTAATATAACAGTAGTAGTTGTTAATACGGAAAACGAGGTTGGACGCCATGGTGCTCTGTTTTTGGGAGAGAAAACAGAGGAAGTGGTGTGTTTGAAGTGGTTGGGTGCTATAAAAATGATGATATGGAAAAAAAAATTGTTGTTAATTCGTGCAGTGGTAGTTGTTAATATAACAGTAGTAGTTGTTAATACGGAAAATGAGGTTGGACGCTATGGTGCTCTGTTTATGGGAGAGGAGACAGAGGAAGTTGTGTGTTTAAAGTGGTGGGGTGCTCTGAAAATGATAGTATGGAAAAAAAAATAAATTGTTGTTAATTCGTGCAGTAGTAGTTGTTAAAATAACAGTAGTAATTGTTAATACGGAAAATGAGGTTGGACGCCATGGTGCTATGTTTTTGGTAGAGGAAACAGAGGAAGTGATGTGTTTGAAGTGGTGGGGTGCTATAAAAATGATGATATGGAAAAAAAATAAATTGTTGTTAATTCGTGCAGTGGTAGTTGTTAATATAACAATAGTAGTTGTTAATACGGAAAACGAGGTTGGACGCCATGGTGCTCTATTTTTGGGAGAGAAGACAGAGGAAGTGGTGTGTTTGAAGTGGTAGGGTGCTATGAAAATGATGATATGGAAAAAAAATAAATTGTTAATTCACGCAGTAGTAGTTGTTAATATAATAGTATTAGTTGTTAATACGGAAAACGAGGCTGGGTGTCATGGTGCTATGATTTTGAGAGAGGAAACAGAGGAAGTGGTGTGTTTGAAGTGGGAATAGTTGATTCTCATAGTGCTATGGCGGTTGTTCTGTTTACAACTGGTAAAGCGTGTTTTCACAAAAGGTTCAATGTATTTTACAACCTCACACACGTTTCTGCTTTACAACTTGTTTTCTGACATTAAGAATTTGTAAGGAATTGTGCTGTTTACAATTCTTAAAGCGTATATTCACATCCTGTTGAGTGTATTTATTTTTTTCCAACCTCATTTTCCGTATTAACAACTACTACTGTTATATTAGCAACTACCATTGCACGAATTAACAACAATTTATTTATTTTTCAATATCATCATTTTCATAGCACCCCACCACTTCAAACACACCACTTCCTCTGTCTCCTCTCCCAAAAACAGAGCACCATGGCGTCCAACCTCGTTTTCCGTATTAACAACTACTACTGTTATATTAACAACTACCACTGCACGAATTAACAACAATTTATTTTTTTTCCATATCATCATTTTCATAGCACCCCACCACTTCAAACACACCACTTCCTCTGTTTTCTCTCCCAAAAACAGAGCACCATGGCGTCCAACCTCATTTTCTGTATTAACAACTACTACTGTTATATTAACAACTAACACTGCACGAATTAACAACAATTTATTTTTTTCCATATCATCATTTTCATAGCACCCCACCACTTCAAACACACCACTTCCTCTGTTTTCTCTCCCAAAAACAGAGCACCATGGCGTCCAACCTCATTTTCTGTATTAACAACTACTACTGTTATATTAACAACTAACACTGCACGAATTAACAACAATTTATTTTTTTCCATATCATCATTTTCATAGCACCCCACCACTTCAAACACACCACTTCCTCTGTTTTCTCTCCCAAGAATAGAGCACAATGACGTCCAACCTCATTTTCTGTATTAACAACTACTACTGCGCGAATTAACAACAATTTATTTTTTTCCATATTAGCATTTTCAAAGCTGAATGATGTTGAAAAAGGGGGATGGATTGGATTATTCATCATCATCACCACCTTCATCCCTTCCTTCTTTTAAAATGACGGAAGCTTGAGATCAAAAAAATCCCACCACCTTCCTTTTATCTTACATCCCATCCCACAATCACCACCTCAAAGCTTTGGCCTTCACCATCACCACCATTTCTGTAGAGAGAGAATGCAGGGAGTTGAAAAAAAAAGATCACATCTGAGAGCGAAAATGCAAAACAAATGAGAGAGAGAAATAATATAAGAGGGGCATGTGGGTCATTTGACTTTGGAAAATAATATCAGAAAAGTCCCTAGGGACTTTTCTGATATTTCAGATTTTCTAGGGACTTTTCTGACAATATTTTTCTTCCTTGGGATCTGACAGTGATTTTCCCTATTTTATTTTACTTGCTTCTGTTATCAGAAGCACACCACATGTGGAGACGCCAAATACAGGTTTCAACTCATCTTACCATTGAATGAAGATTTGGGTTGGATTTGGGAAGAACCAATGCTTCATATCCTCATTTAAATCCTTTAAGTGTCTGTTTGGTGTGAAGGATTTGGAGGGGAGGGAAAATTTTTATGAGTTGAATTTTAAAAGATTGAAGAAGTGGGGTAATAAAATTTTGATAAAGAGAATATATAAGATAAAAAAGTAAGAAAAATTAATTAAAAATTTTTAACCCCACTTCTCTAAATTTTTTAAATTCAACTTAAAATTTTTTTCCCTCCGCCCACTTTCCCTCTCCTCCCCTCAGACCAAACAAGCCCTAAGGGAATTGTTACTTTGCTGTTCTTCAATCTACAAAACTGACTTTTTCAAACAGTGCAACTGTTTTGATTTACAAGTCTCCAAAAAAAATTATGGAGAATTAATATGGAAAAAATTATACAAATATTAATATGGTTCAAAATAAAGATATCAAGTGGCCAATTACATCGGCTGATAATCTTCGAGTGCCTCCAAAAGTTCATAGTGTAGGAAACCTTTTGAAGCAAAAAAATTCATGTCAGCGTGGGAATTCAACATGTTTCTGGCTTCTAATCTCATTGATTTTGGCAATTCATCAAAAGAACAATCCCATATTGTTAGAGACTCGAGCCCTTCTAAGCTCCCTATAAAAGAGATATCACCTAATACCTAACAATATAGCATTAGACAACACAAATTACTTAGCAAGTTGGATGAAATGGGCCATTGAAGAGCTAGATCTTCTTGATCAGTAGGATTTTCAAGAAACAAAACTCTAAGCTTCTCCATTCCATTGAAGAAATCATTTGGTATTGTCACATAAGGCTCTGAATATATGGCGATATGAAGAAACTCAAGTTCAGAACAATTCAAATCATTAGGACATTTATCAACTTCTTCTAGCCATAAGTATCTTATTTCACGTGCCTTCATTATTGTATCCTCTTTCAATTGTCCCATGATCAACTTATTCTCCTTTTGAGCTATCCATAGGGCTACATCACGAACCAAGTCATGCATTTTGACATGATTGCCATCTTTGAATTTTAGGAGTAAACAAGATCCTATAAGCTTCTTTATAGCCTTGTTGATTAAATGGGTCTTTGCCCAATATGAGGGAATCTCTCTAAGTAGACCAAGCCCAAGTCAAATTATGGTTAATTCATCAACTGGAATTTCATAATCTTCTGGGTACACAGAACATAATAAGAAGAGCGATTTAACAACTTCATTCTCTAAATTACCATAACTTAATCGAAGACATCCATAAGTACTTCTTAGACCTTCAATATCTATCTAACTTGGATTTCTCAATATTTCCAATGCTGCAACCCACTCGTCATGAGGTTTATTCTTCAAAGTATTCGCTACTGCTACAATTGCAATTGGTAAACCATCACATACTTTTGTAATATTTTGTGTCATGCCTTTCAAATTATTAGAGATGTCATCAAACAACCCAGCATGCTTCTGAAAGAGGGCCCATGATTCATCCTATTTAAACCGTTCAAGTGAATTATTTTTTGACAACTCATCACTTCACATACATGAAATTTACGTGTGGTTATAACAACAGTGCAACCTATCTGATTATTAGCAATAGGAATCCCTATGTCTATAAAATCAAGCTTCTCCCACACATCATCCAGAATAATAAAAAACCCTTCTCCACTGGTCCATCTCATGAACAAGTGTTTAGCTCTCTCAAGTTTCTCTTCCTTTTTCAATTCAAAACTTAGTTGGTTGGAAATCTTGCTTTGAATTTTTCTTACAGCAGAGGTACTAGACACAACCACAAAGAGTACTTTGTCGAAAAAATTCTCTACTTCTCTGCCCACTTCTTTTACCAAAGTTGTTTTCCCCGATCCTCCCATGCCATACAATCCTATCATATGATTCTCATCATACTTAAGTGCCGTCAAAAGACCATCATAAACTACCTTTCTACTGTCAAAGTGCACAAAATCTTGTGAAGAAAAGTAGTCCATACCTTTCAGTGTAGCAAGTCGAGAAAACTGTAAGAATTTAACTTGATTGTGGTTTTTAATGTCATTAGTCTTCTGTTCAATCTTCTTTGCCAAATTATAACGACTAATCAAGTTTGGGCAGCGCTTAAGACAAGATATCTTGTTTCTTTTGTTAGATTTCTCTTGCAGCTCCGCCACTTCTGCCATAAAAAAGTCTGCATCGTTCAACCACTTCTCAACTTCACTAACAACCTTATGAGTTTTCCTCTTAGCATCTTTAGCACGATCTAAAACCTCTTGTATTTTTTATTGCAGATTCTCTTTTTCTGTTTCAAGCTCTTTGACATATTTGTTGAAGCGGAAAGGATAAGAAGCTTGAAGTGTTGCTTCATCTACTAACTTGTTTAGTATATCAGTCACAATAGAAACAACAACATCCATTGCCCCTGCAATCACAATGTACCCCAAGTATATATGGTGATGATATAACTATAAAGTGTCAAGAATTATGTAGAGACACTTTACACACAATATTGGCATTGTGACCACTGTTCAATTGAGTCTCTAAAGCATTTTGTTTGTAATTTTTTGTAGAGAAGATAATTAATGCATATTATACAACAAAAAATGACAGCATTAGAGCAAGTTGAAATGAAGGGGTGCATATGATAATATACGAAGGAAAAGATATTTTCATCAAATAATAATAATGAAAATCTAAATATCTAGTCCCATAGTTTTGACTCGACTACAACTTAATCCTTAAAGTTTAATTCCATGCAACTTAATCTCTCAAATTTTAGCCATTTAATATGTCAGTTGCAATGCTTTATCACTTGGTCACAACTTATTCCTTAAAGGAATGGATGATTTTCTGAATGTCCAGCGGATTTAGTCTTCTTTTTTCACTTTCCATTGAGTGTTAAGTTCAAGGTAATCACTTGTAGGGACCAACCAATTAAATGGTTGAAACTCAAGTGACTGATTTATGAGTTAAACTTCAGAGAATAAGTTGTAACTGAGTTGAAATTATAGGGACTAACTAATGAATTTTCTAAATAGTAATTTATATGGAGTTAAATATTTCTTTCATATATTGACATGTGAGTGTGTATATACATACATATGTAATACTAAGTTCTTACTATCTACCACTTTACTTCTCCTAGTATAAAACTTATTATTATAAATCATGATATGTCTTTAATATTGTTGCAATCATATTTTATGTATTTTATCAATAAAAAAAAAAGAAAAGAAAAATACATGACTGACAATGACAACAGAAAAAAAGAAAACAACAAATACAACTTTACCAATGGGTCTAAGGAAATTGTGCAAATGTTGGGGTTGATTAAGGTTCTTCTCCAAATCTGAAGGCAGCAAGAAACAGAAGCACCAAGTAGTATCAGTAATCTTTCACATACATCACCTTCCACAAGAGAAGACAGGGGAATTCGTAATCTCCGAGCAAGCAACACACAAAATAGGCAATCAATCAGCATTTTTCACTTTGTTCCCCGCTTTGATTTAATGCTTTCCCCCATAATCTTATTGAACGCAACATTTGATTAGTGGATAACCATATTTGCTTCATTTTTATAAGTCTTGATACTAAGAAGGAATCAAAATCTCTGTATTAGGTATCAAAAGATGCTCTACTTCTTGTTTTTCGTTCTGTTGCACATGTTAATTTTTTTTTTGGGTTAGTAATTTTTGTGCATGTATTTTGAAAGTTGTGACTGTGATCGATGATAATACACAAGGTGAGAACATTATATTGAAAAAGCTTTACCTATAATTTTGTGAGGAAATTCAGCATTAGATGGAACTCCGATTCTTGTTCTTCTCCAATCTACCTGCAGCTATGAAACAGAAAATAACCATATTAGAAAATAACGAAGAGATTTCTCAAATTGTGTGGTCCTCAATTAGCAATGAGTGAGAAAAACGCAGGAACATAAGAAATATGGCATGGTTAAATTAGCAAAATCCAAACACAAATCTACCTCTTTTTTCTCAGGAATTTCGATCTCCTAGTAACCCCAGAAGCACAAACACTAGTTTCAGTTCTTCTTTCTCTTCTTTCCCTTTCTTGTTTGGTAAATTTCAGACAAGTCATAAGAACTAAATAATTTCTCACATTGACATTTCGGAAGTACCTTCTCAGTCTCTCACTGCATTCCAGCGTTAACATATAATGGAGCTCTGAAAGAATCTTTATTATCGGTAGGCCCCTACCCGATGCAAAGTCAGCAAACGACGCCTAAACCCAATCCTCACAGCTTTCTTTGACTTTTCATGTCATTGATTCAAGCCAACTCATCATCTCACTTCTGTCTGTTTTTTTTCTCACACTACTCTATTTTTAATTTTTACGGCTCTTGATAATCCCCCTCGTTATTAGTAACAAGTTGCGGCAAGATTTGGAGTTAAAATGATCATGTAAAGTGGCTTCACTTTTATAAAGAGAATCCCCCTCATTATTATCAAGAAGCTCTTAGTTGAAATGTTAAGTGGCTTCACTTTTATAAAGAGAAAGATGTAAGGTCAAATTTTGGAAGTGTACTTATTGATAGAAATAAAAGTTTCTTACGTTCTAGACCTCAAAATAAATTATTTCCTCATCGGAAAAAAAATGTTGATGTTCTTGTCAAAAATGGTTTACAAATTGATATATCAACAATAACATATTGCCACCAAAAAGTTTGACTTCAATCCAACTAATCTTTCAAGCAATTACTTGCTTCATAAACTTAAAACAAGACAACTAACTCTTTTATAAAGAGTAACACAAATTTGGTTTAGTAATATCATTCTAATTTTGAGTTCGAGTTTAAGGGGAGATATCTATATGGAAAGAAATAGCTACAAATTCTAAAACTTGAATAATTGGCTCTTTGGATATTAGTTGATAGTATAAAAAAAATGAGTGTGCATTATCAATTTTTTAATGGGTTAAGGTGCAAAAATACCCACAAACATTTTTCAAAAGTACGCCTAACATCATAAACTTTTTTTAGTGTAAAAATAACCATAAATTTTTAAAAAAGGGGCAAAAGTGACACTTCTATTAAATTCGGCAAATTCTGTTAATATTTCTTGTGGGCCCCACAATATTAAAAAAATAAAAATACCTAAAAAATTTTAAATTCCCTCCCTACCCTTACCCTTCCCCTTCCCTGTCCTCTCACTCCCAAACCTCCTTTCAATTCTCTCAACTCCCCCACCCTCGTTAGATTCCGACGGCAACGGCATCATCCACGGCCAGTGATGGTGGCCATCATCACATCTCTACTGACCCTGCCCTTTATCCCTTTCCCCATCCTCTCTCTCTCTCTCTCTCAAACCCTCCCTTCCTTCATTCAACCCCCCATTTCTTCTCAGATTTCGGCGACGGCAGCGATGTCACCCATCTATGGACGTTCTCTCTCTTTCTCAGGCTGACCTCCATGATCTCTTCCTCCGGCGATTCTGTTACCGGAGCCTCCTTCCGCTCCGATGGCCTCCTCATTGCAACATATGATGTTGAAGGTTCTGCGTTTTTGGCGCCTTCGATTATCATCACCGCATCCAGATTTGCGCAAGTAATAGGGACATGAGGGAGTGCCTTTGATGGACCTGTATGAGGAGTATGGCTCTGTGGATCACAAAAACAATCGGATTCCTGACTGGGTTTGAAGACATATGTTTTACATATTCACTCTGAACATTCTTCAAATTTTCATTATCATATCGGTGGCAATAGTGGGTCTTTTGGGTTTGCTCTTTGCTGCAAGGTTACATTCAGATTAGAAGCAGAGTTAGATTTCAACCCTTCAAAGCCATGCTTGATGCCAAGTCTACGATTCTCTTTGCTATTAATTTATTATACGTAGGTGCTTGTTTTGGTCAAGAAATTTGCTAATTCTTTCCTGTTTTTTTTCAATACCCACTTGATCTGAATCAATATATTAAAATTTGATTGTTGTTGGTTTAATACGTGGCTGAATTTGATGATGAATCTCAATGTCTTGGAGAGATTTGTTATTTATGATGGTTTATGATGATGAAGATGAAGACAAAGACGAATCAGGGTTCAGAGGGAGACTTTCACTAGGGGTATTTTGGTACTTTCATGATGTAGAAAACGTCTGTTAACTGACTTAACAGTTGTGTCACTCTTGCTCCATTTTTTAAAGTTTACAGGTGCTTTTGCACACAAAAAAAAGTTTATGATGTTGGACACACTTTTGACAAAAGTTTGTGTATATTTTTACCCCTTAACCCTTTTTTAATTGCCACAAGAGCTAGCGCGGTGGTCATATGTAGAAGATGTTGACTGGTCCCTGGGGATTAAACAGCTCCGTAGTAACTGTTGTACTTGCTAAGCTGATTTTAGATACTATTTTGGTACGTTCATGGTGTTTTCCTACAGCTATATTATGTGAAGCATGCATATATATGAATCAAAGTAGTCATTCTCTGAAACTACACAGTCAAATCAAATGTCATCTTGGTAATTTACCACTATAATCATCATCTTTGAGAAATTTTTATTTTTTTTAGATTTGAAATCACAGTTGCCTTCATCTCATTATCAATATCTGTCTCCCCTTTAATTGACTTGGCATTGATTCAAATCAGAAACAATATGTTTTCAACAATGCATTAGCCTCTAACCTTTGACAAAAAGGTACTTCCTAAGTTTGAACTGTTAAAGGTTTAGAACCAGATGACATAATTGTTTTTACATTTTTCTCCCATGTATTCCCTCCGGTCCTAATTATAAGATAAAGTTGACTTTTTTGGAGAAATTAAGGAAGCTAATTAAATTACTTTAGAGTGTTTATATTTTTAGTATCCTTAGATTATATATTAGTTTTTTATTCAAATTAATTAGTTTGAAGAAAAAAATACAAATAAAAATATTCTAAAATAATTTAATTGGCTTCCTTAATTTCTCCAAAAAATTCAACTTTGTCTTATAATTAAGACCGGAAGGAGTTTTTATTTCTGGAATTACCCCATGATCTTCTGTCTTTGCAACACTCTGTATAATAGAGAAAAGTGAGAACAAGTAATAATATATAGCATCATGCATAATCACATCAATTGATGTACTCCCTCCGATTCTTGATATAAGACATTTTTACCTAATTTGATTAGATTAAGGAAGTTAGTTAATATAACATTTATTTTCTAAAACACCTTAGTTATATTTCTTAATTCCTTCACCCCCTTCTCTTTTAATTATTATTTAGAGAGTATCAATAGGGGTTAATTAAAAAAATATTGGTAAATATGAAAATTATATCTTATATTTATAACTAAGATCAACTTCCCAAATACGTCTTATCTTATAGACCGGAGGACTAGTAACTAATTTAGCATTTTCTGACATAGAACCACTACAAAAAACACGTGATTTAGTAGCGGTTAAAAATGGGTATTAGTAGCGGTTCCAACCGCTACAAACAAGGTTAGTAGCGGTTACTCAAACCGCTACTAAATCGTACGTTGCAAGCAGTTTTGTAGCGGTTATATAAAACCGCTACTAAATCAAAAATAACCGCTACATCCTTTGTAGCGGTTCAACTTAACCGCTACAACACCCACATGGACGAAATTTTTTTCAGAGATATTTGTAGCGGTTATATAACCGCTACAAATATAAAAAATTGAAATTTTGAGAGCTAAAAAAATTTTTTTTTATTTTGTAGCGGTTTACAAACCGCTACAAATATAAAAAATTGAAAATCTATTGGCGAAAAAAAATGACATTTTTTTTATTTTGTAGTGGTTAACAAACCGCTACTAATTTTAAATTTCATGAAATTGGTAGCGGTTTTCAAAACCGCTACTAATTTCATGAAATTCAAAATTGGCGCAAAAAAAATTTAAATTGAGTTGTAAAAAGGCGTGTTATTTAGTAGTGGTTTAATAACCGCTACAAATATTTAAAATTTTGTTACAAAATATACAATTATTTTTTTCTGTTTTTTCAATATTAAATTAAATAGTTTATTTTGTTATTATTTTATCTATTTCAATTAGCTTATTATTCAATAGTTTAACTTATTAATAAATAAAAAGGAAAAATGTAATTGAATTGTGTTAGAGCAAGCGTTTCACCCAAGAGGGGGGGTGAATTGGGTGATACTAAAATTTCGTTGCAAATATAAAATTTGACAGTGAAATTAAAATAGTAAGGAGTAAGGAGAAATATCACCGAAGTGTACGCCGGGAGTTATACTGGTTCGGTCACAACCACTTTGACCTACGTCCAATCCTCAGAGCTTCTCTGAGAGTTTCACTATAACTTCCAAGATTCAGTGGGTTCTTGGCACCTTAGTACAAGCAAGTTCCTTCACCTGGACACTCACTCCCCCTTACAAGTTGTAAACCAATCCCAACTCAAGGTTCCACAACCTTAAGTTATCTCATTAACAAATATTGAGTTTGAATGAAATATCTCTCTTACAGAGTGAATAAGAATCACTGACGCATAGAAATACAATTACAACGTAAAAACAGAGCAATGAACTTGATGATACGTTTGTGTGTGTTCTTCTTGTTATTTCTCTGTTTGGATGTTCCCATATATATAGATATGTTGGTGAAGACTGTTGGAACATTTTCCTTTCATTCGTTGGAGAGTGCGCAGCCACTATTGACTTTTCAGTTTTTGAAAAATATCTGTTGGCGGTAGGTGGGTTTTGAACTTCTCATTTGACTTTCCTTGTTTGATATGATTTCTTCATTGTTCATCTGTAAATAGGCTAAGAATACTAATACCATGAAAGATTAATCATATAGTAAGCAGAATAATGAACGTTGGAATGATTTCTGAATTTCTGGGTTTGTTTACTCGAGTAGCTACTCGAGTATCCCTTAAAGTTTACTCAAGTACTTACTCGAGTATCATCGGGAAAAACTTGATGAACTGCAAGTCAGCACACAAGAATAAGGTTACTCGGGTAGTGCATGGAATAAACTAAATTTCAAACCTTTGGAAATAGTTGTTTACTCGGGTACCTACTCGAGTAATGCACTCTTTTCTTCATAGGTTACTCGGGTGCCAACTCGAGTAAACCTTCAAATACACCTTTGGTTACTCGATGCTTTACTCCAGTAATGTTGGCAGGATTTCAAGGCCAAGAGCACATCAAGCTTGATTACCTTGTTACTCGAGTACTTACTCGAGTAAACTTACTTTTTGTACATAACTTACTCGGGTAATGACTTGAGGTTTTCTTTCAAAATATCTCTGCATACTCGAGTACATACTCGAGTAATCCACTTAGAATAAAACATTAAATACTTCCATACTAGAGTAATACTCGAGGAAAATGAGATAGAATAAGATCAAGGTATTCGAGTACTACCTTCCAGTTTTTGCTTACCATACTGAGTTACTCGAGTAGCTACTCGAGTAACATTGGCAGTGGTACAAAATGCCGAGAGCACCACATTTTGTGAAACAGAGTAACTCGAGTAACATTGGCAGGCCAAGAGCAACTTGAAGGTTTTCATATGTGTTACTCGAGTAGCTCCTTGAGTAACGTTGGCAGGCCGAGAGCAACTCCAAGTATTTACCTGGTTACTCGAGTAGCTACTCGAGTAACATTGGCAGGCCGAGAGCAACTTGAAAACTTTTACACTATTACTCGAGTACTTACTCGAGTAATGTTGGCAGGTTACTGGAAGGTGCCTCTGGTTACTTCAAGTTTTGTCTCATTACTCGAGTACATGCTCGAGTAATGCCTTAGAAAAACTGCTTCTGATCGAGTTTCACAGCTTTTTCTCTTGGCCTTTCTTCATTACTCCAATGCTTACTTCAAGTGATGCTTGACCCTGTTATTACTTTGTTCAAACTTATTTATTAATCAATTCTTTTTCATACCATTCTTTTGTTATCATCAAAACATGAGGTCTAACAAATTGGATTAGTATAAAATTTATATTAATAATATTATTAAGGATAGGTAGGTAATAAGGAATTATTATGTTATCTAATATAATGTAATTGTGTATGAAAAATAGATGAAAATGAGATACAGTTATGATATATCTAGAAAAAAAATTGTTAGAATAAATTTTATAGAAAGGAAAGAAGTATTCTAAAAAAAATTAAAAATCTTGTTACCATATTTGATCGTATTATTCAGCTCCTCTACTCATACGAAAGAAGTTGTAAATGAGAGAAAATGAAAGAAAGGTAAGGTGGAAAGAAATTGGGGAGTGTTTGAAATGAGTTGTGGTAAGGGTATTTATAGGGATCCACGTACTATTTGTAGCGGTTAATATAGCGGTTAATGTAGCGGTTATTAATTAGTAGCGGTTATTTATATTTTTGTAGCGGTTTAATATTCATAGTGCTATTTGTAGCGGTTAATGTATCCATTTTGTAGCGGTTATTCATTTAGTAGCGGTTAATTTTTTATTTGTAGCGGTTTAATAACAGCTACAAATATTATTTTATTTTTTTTACATTTTATTTTAAAAAATTTTTTGTATTTTTTGTAAAGACAAAAGCATAATTTGAATTTGATCACTCATCGTCGCCATCCCTACAGAAATTTTGTAGAAAAATTATTGTTATTGATGTATTATTAAATTTAAAAAATTTAATTCAAATGACGTGGACTTAAAAAAACTCACCGTAGTAGAGGTAAATTGTCATCGCCTTCAGGGAAGTAGTTTTCAAAATCAGCTGGTTGAAATAGCTCACTCTCGTAAGCGATGTTATTGCCTTCACCCATGTCGTAAAGGTCTCTTGGTTTTAAATGAACGACCATGTGCCAATCCCTATGCCTCTCGTCTTCGACATAATAAACCTGATGTGCCTCTGAAGCTAGAATATACGGCTCATCATCTTGAGAAATACCAGTATGAATCGAGCATGAGAAATTGACTGATGTGATCCCTAGGTCGTCAGTTGTCAGTCCCTGAGAAGTAGTGGTATTTGCCCACAAACACTTGAACAGCGTCACGGTGAAACGGCCTTGATAATTAAGCTTGACCACATCAAGAAGCTTGCCATAGTAAGGGATGCCTCCAAACTGCATGTTGGCGTCACTGCTGCTCGTATAACTCCTTGTCCCAAATGTGCCATAAACACCCGAATTCTGTGTTTGCAATCCTTGATCCCGTGAAACCGTGCAAAACTTAAAACCATTGACATTGTATGCTGTAAACCGTTTTGCATGATCAAGAGGGCCAATTGCGAGAGCTCTGAAATCTGGTGAGTATGGGTTGTGGTCATTTAGTATTCTGCGCGCAAACCAGCTCGGGAATTCTCTGTGGACCCTCCTATCAACTTCCGAGGATGTCTGTGTACGGATCCTGAGCTGACGCTTAACATGACTTTTGAATTCCCTGCAATTAATAATGGAAAGGCGTTAGTGAAATGAAAGTGAGAAATGTTACGAAAGATATAGATCGAATAACATGTGAGTGTACAATTCTTACCGTATGAAAGGTGCAACTTGAGTGCAATTAATCAAGACATGTCTATGTGCTTGGAACTTCTCAGTTGCCGTTAGTTTGAAGTTCTCAGTTGCTCCAACTGGTTTACCAACACGAGGGATAAATTCTCCTGATGTCGACGTAGGTTTAGGACAATCGTCAACACGAGGCGGGCGGTTGAAAGCCGTCTCAAGATCATCAAAGTACCTTGAGCAAAAATATAGCATCTCATCCCCTATATAGCCTTCAGCTATAGAACCTCCTGGCCACGCCTTATTCCTCACGTAAGATTTTAATTTCCCAAGGAACCTACGAAGTACAGAAGAGAAAATTGATATAAAATGATGAAAAGGACGACTAGCAATAATTACAAAAAACATAATTTAAAAAAAATTAATTAAATATAATTAATTACAAAAAATATTAATTAAATAATTTTAATTACCTGAACCACCTCCTCCCAAGCCTGGTCCTTCGACCCCCTCGGAACGTGCCTCCACGTCTTGAAGTGAAGGGGGAACCGCATCCAAGCTGTTCACACCGGCCACGTCTAGCCTCCTCGTCGAAACGTTCCCCTGCTCGTCTGCACAGTTTACCGCACGTTAGATAAATTGTAATTCAAAGTTAACATTTCTAATTAAAATAAATAATTTACTAAATTAAAAAATTAATTTACCTTCGACCTGCACCTCAAACCCAGTGGACCGCGAAGACGACCCTCGTAGGTTGTTCAGCTCCCGAGCGTCCTTCTCATCAAGGAACTGCTCCATCTCCCTGAACCCAATCGGGATCTCGAACTCCTCCTCGTTGAGGAAGTCCTCAACGCTAATATCTGGCCCCCCAACCTCAGGTACCTCTGGAACGGTCGTCGCCTGTGGGATCGTCTGCGGTGCCTGTGGTAGGGTCGACTCCTGTGGGAGGATGGGCTGAGATGCCGCGGTAGCCCTGCCTCCGTGCTGCCCCTCCCTCTGCCCCCTGCTCGGTTGCTGCCACCCCGTAAAATCGGTCTGGGGACCTCAGGGGCCTTCTCCTTATCCTGTCCTGAAGCCATATCAACTGTAAAAATTAAAAAAAAAAAGTAGTCACATTATTATGCAAAAATATAATAAAAATACAAATATAAATAAAATACGTGTTATATACGTACCTCAAGTGCAAATACTGAGAAATACTGAGCAAAAACTCCTATATAGACGTCTGAACGCTCAAATCTTGAAGAAATCACTCAGAGAAACCTCAGGAAACAAAATGAACAAAAGGAGAAATGAGGGGGGCGGTGGCTTAAATAGGCCAGATTTTAGTAGCGGTTATTCAAATAACCACTACTCGAACCGCTACAAATAATTAAATTTGTAGCGGTTCTACAATAACCGCTACAAAAGTTCACAACGTTTGAAATTCTGTAGCGGTTATTGCCCATAACCGCTACAAATGGCGAGACTCTTGAAATTCTGTAGCGGTTAGAGGGGTATAACCGCTACAAACTTCTTACCTTTGGTATTTTGTAGCGGTTCTGTTGCTGTAACCGCTACAAATAACCGCTACACTGTTGGCGTGCCAACTGGCGGGAATATTGTAGCGGTTTCTGTGCATTAACCGCTACAAAATCACCGTTACAAGTTTTGGCGGAAATTTCGCGCCAAATTTCTAGCAGTTTTGTGTAACCAACCGCTACAAAAAAACCTTGCCGCTACAAATTTGTAGCGGTTTAGGTGAAAACCGCTACAAATACTATAATTTGTAGCGGTTTAATATAACCGCTACAATTGCACCGCTACAAAATACCTTTTTTTTTGTAGTGAACCTTCAACATTCTGCATAGCAACAAAATGTATATACAAGTTTGCACAAGTTATTTTATTTGCTAGTAGGTCTTAAAAGTAATGCATATTCCAAATTTGGAATTGTTATGAATATTAAATATGTGGATGTCCATTGACTCATATTACTCTTCTAGTCAACTTGACATAAAGAAGAAAAGATGACTTGACACAAAACAAAAGCAAAAGAAGACAAGGATATAAAGAAAAGAAGACAAGGACATAAAGAAGATATAAAGTAACCATGGTCATGTAATCAGGGTTAAATATAACCATGGTCATGCAACCAGGGTTAGATTTCTACCTCTATATAAAGGGCTGTAATCGATTATTTCAGTTGAACTGAATGAGAACTTCTCTCTAACTTCTCTCTAGAAATTCTATAATCTTTTTTCTGGATTCTATCAATTTTCTCTCTTATCACATATACTTTTATAACACGTTATCAGCACGAATTATTTTCATTTATTTCTTTAATTAGTTTGAACAATGGCAAACCTGGCAAAACTTGAAATTGTGGCTCTTGATATTACCGGGAAAAATTATTTATCTTGGAAGTTGGATACGGAAATTCACTTGAATGCCAAAAGTCTGGAAGACAAGATTAAAGAAGGGAATAAGGCATCCAACCAAGATAAAGCCAAATCCATGATTTTTCTTCGCCACCACTTACATGAAGATTTAAAAACTGAATATTTAACAGTGATGGACCCACTTGTCCTTTGGAACAATTTGAAAGAAAGATATGATCACCAGAAGATGGTCATTCTTCCAAAAGCTCATTTTGATTGGATGCATTTACGCTTGCAAGATTTTAAATCTATAAGCGAATATAACTCAGCTATGTTCAGAATTACTTCTAAATTGAAATTATGTGGAGAAAATGTTACTGATGATGATATGTTAGAAAAGACATTCTCCACATTTCATGCATCCAATTTGCTCCTGCAGCAGCAATATCGTGAAAAAGGTTTCAAGAAATATTCTGAGTTAATTTCTTGTCTCCTTGTGGCTGAACAAAATAATGAGCTTTTGTTAAAAAATCATGAATCCCGTCCAACAGGCTCAACTTCATTCCCTGAAGTGAATGTAGTAACTAATGAATTTTATTGTGGCCGTGGCCGTGGACGTGGACGTGGACAAGGATGTGGACGTGGGCGTGGCTACAGCCGTGGGCGTGGGCGTGGGCGTGGTCGATATCATGGCGGTTCAAATTCCTACCAGAAGTGGGAAAAGGCTGATAAGAACCAAAAAGGGGAAAGCAGTAGGCATAACAAATATATTGATAATCCATGCTATCGATGTGGTGGCAAGGGCCATTGGTCTCGTACATGTTGTACACCAAGGCACCTAGTTGATCTTTACCAAGAATCAATTAAAAATACTGGTAAAAGATCAAATATTGAAGTTAATCATGTTGATCAGGGCGAGAATTCTGAGTATGGCGATATAGATAATAACTATTTGGATGTTGCAGATTTCTTAATATGATTTGAAATGTTATATTTATTTAAAGTTGTTTCTATCATATGTATTAATTTTTATTTATGTTTTTATGAAGAATGAATCCTATTGGCATCAATCCTGAAGATTTATGTCTCGTTGATAGTGCAACAACCCACACCATACTCAGACATGATAAATATTTTTCTTCCTTGGTAATACGAGAAGCCAATGTTCAGACTATATCTGGTAGTATAAATTTAATTGAAGGCTCCGGAAGAGCTAGTATTTTGTTACCTGAAGGAACAAAATTATGCATTGATAATGCATTTTATTCTACCAAGTCTAAAAGAAACTTACTGAGTTTCAAAGATATCCGCAGAAATGGATATCATTTAGAAACAACAACTCAAAATAATAAGGAATATCTTGTCATTACAAATATAGTTACTGGTAGAAAATGCATATTAGAAAGTTTTCCTATTTTTTCTTCTGGTTTGTATTACACATGTATAAGCACAATTGAAACACATACTATTGAGAACCAGAAGTTCAATAATGCAAACCAGAAGTTTGCCAATTCAAACCAGTAGTTTGATAATGTAAACCAGAAGTTTACTAATGAATTTAATGTTTGGCATGACCGGTTAGGCCATCCCGGTTCAATCATGATGCGACAAATAATTGGGAATTCATGTGGACATACCCTGAAGTGTAAACAAATACCACAATCCCATGATTTTTCATGTGCTGCATGTTCCAAGGGAAAGTTAATTATTCGCCCCTCACCAAGCAAAGTAGAAAGTGAGTCTCTCACATTTCTAGAACGGATACAGGGAGATATTTGTGGGCCAATACACCCACCATGCGGACCATTTAGGTGCTATATGGTTTTAATTGATGCATCAACTAAATGGTCGCATGTTTGCTTATTATCTTCTCGCAACCTGGCGTTTGCGAGATTACTTGCTCAATTGATTAGATTAAGAGCACATTACCCTGATTATCCTATCAAGAAAATACGTCTTGATAATGCTGGTGAATTTACATCACAAGCTTTTAATGAATATTGTATGTCCCTTGGAATTGATGTTGAACATCCTGTAGCTTATGTTCATACGCAAAATGGACTTGCAGAATCATTGGTTAAAAGGTTGCAATTAATTGCAAGACCTTTACTTATGAAATCTAATCTACCAATTTTTGCTTGGGGCCATGCTATTTTGCATGCAGCAATGTTAATTCGCATCTGGCCAACAAGTTATTTAAAGGTTTCCCCCTTACAAATGGTTTTTGGTCAGGAACCTAATATTTCCCATATAAGAATTTTTGGGTGTGCGGTATATGTGCCTGTAGCACTACCACAACGCACCAAGATGGGCCCTCAAAGAAAGATGGGAATATATGTTGGGTATGAATCTCCATCAATTATAAAATGGTTAGAACCATCAACAGGAGATTTATTTACGGCACGATTTGCTGATTGTCATTTTAATGAATCATTTTTCCCAACATTAGGGGGAGAAAACAAACAGCTGGGTAAAGAAATTAGTTGGAATGAATTATCATTGGCTCATTTTGATCCTCGTACAAAACAATGTGAACTTGAAGTTCAAAAGATAATTCATTTACAGAATTTAGCTAATCAAATGCCAGAAGCATTTACTGACCCAAAGAAAGTGACAGAGTCACATATCCCAGCTGTAAATGCTCCTATTAAAATTGATGTCCCTGAAGGACAACCTGCTATGAATGAATCCAAAGCATGCCTGAAGCGTGGCAGGCCCATCGGTTCCAAAAAAATAAAAATCCTCGAAAAAGAAAAGGAGCAAAGAATATAGATGGTCAGGTTGAGGATAATGAAGAAAAATTAGTAGCTCCAGAAGAGCCATCTCCTGAAGAGATATTATCTCCAGAAGAGAACATTGTAGTCCCAGAAGAGACCCAGGTACCTGATATATGTGAAAATAATGAGATCTCAATAAATTATGTTAAGAATGGAATCCGATGGGATAGAAATGAAGTCAATGTTGATGACATCTTTGCTTATCATATAGCATATGATGTAATGAATGATAATGAGGATCATGAGCCAAAATCCATTAGTGAGAGCCAACAAAGAAAAGATTGGCCCCTATGGAAAGATGCCATTAATGCAGAATTAAAATCATTGGCAAAACGAAAAGTATTTGGACCTGTAGTCCTTACACCTGAAGATGTAAAACCAGTTGGATGCAAATGGGTCTTTGTACGAAAAAGAAATGAAAAGGGAAAAATAACTAGATATAAGGCACGTCTAGTAGCCCAAGGTTTTACACAAAGACCTGGCATTGATTTTGAAGAAACGTATTCACCAGTAGTGGATGCGACTACTTTTCGTTATTTAATCATTCTAGCAGTAGATACAGGACTTGATTTACATCTAATGGATGTTGTGACTGCCTATTTATATGGATCACTTGATAGTGATATTTATATGAAAGTTCCTGAAGGACTTAAGATGCCAGAAGCATCCAATTCAAGTTCTCGAGAACAATACTCAGTTAAGTTAAATAAGTCCCTGTATGGCCTGAAGCAATCAGGGCGCATGTGGTATAATCGTCTTAATGAATATTTGTTGAAAGAAGGATACAAAAATGATCCGATATGCCCATGCATCTTTATGAAAAGATCTAATAGTGAATTTGCTATAATTGCTGTTTATGTTGATGATATCAACATCATTGGAACTCCTGAAGAGCTTCAAAAGGCAATTAATTGTTTGAAGAAAGAATTTGAGATGAAGGACTTGGGAAGAACAAAATTTTGTCTTGGATTACAAATCGAGTACTTCAAGAAAGGGATCTTTGTATATCAAGAAACTTATACAAAGAAGGTCCTAGAGCGATTTTACATGGATAAATCTCATCCATTATGTACCCCAATGATTGTAAGATCTTTGAAAGTAGATAAAGACCCATTCCGACCCCGAGAAATCAGTGAAGAAGGTGATGAAGAACTACTTGGTCCAGAAGTACCATATCTTAGTGCTATTGGAGCACTAATGTATCTTGCTAATCACACACGTCCTGATATATCATTTGCTATTAATTTATTAGCAAGATATAGTTCTTCACCAACACGAAGGCATTGGAATGGAAAAAAGCATATTCTTCGTTATCTCAGAGGTACTACAGACATGGGGTTATACTATTCAAATGTATCCAAGCATGAACTGATTGGTTATGCAGATGCCGGATTTTTGTCTGATCCACATAATAGTAAATCACAAACGGGCTATCTATTTACATGTGGAGGTGCAGCTATTTCATGGCGATCTATGAAACAGACTATATCAGCCACATCATCTAATCATGCAGAAATTCTAGCAATACATGAAGCAAGTCGAGAATGTATGTGGTTGAGGTCAGTGATACATCATATACGTACAACTTGTCATTTATCTTCCGGCAAAATGATCCCAACAATCTTATATGAGGATAATACTGCATGTATCGCTCAACTTAAAGAAGGCTATATCAAAGGCGATAGAACAAAGCATATTTCACCAAAATTCTTCTTCACTCGTGACCTTCAAAAGGATGGTGAAATAGATATCCAGCAAATCAGTTCAAGTGAAAATCTAGCAGATTTATTCACCAAGTCACTCCCAGGTACAATCTTTGAAAAACTTGTTCATGATATTGGCCTTCGGAGATTCAAAGATTTCAACTGATATTATCAAGAGGGGGAGTCGATACACGCTGTACTCTTTTTCCCTTATCTAGGTTTTGTCCCACTGGGTTTTCCTAGAAAGGTTTTTAATGAGGCAGCACTCGACGGTGTATCAATGAATGATGTACTCTTTTCTTTGGCTAGGTTTTTATCCCACTGGGTTTTTCCTAGTTAAAGTTTTTAATGAGGCACATTCATAATGGACATCCAAGGGGGAGTGTTATGAATATTAAATATGTGGATGTCCATTGACTCATATTACTCTTCTAGTCAACTTGACATAAAGAAGAAAAGATGACTTGACACAAAACAAAAGCAAAAGAAGACAAGGATATAAAGAAAAGAAGACAAGGACATAAAGAAGATATAAAGTAACCATGGTCATGTAATCAGGGTTAAATATAACCATGGTCATGCAACCAGGGTTAGATTTCTGCCTCTATATAAAGGGCTGTAATCGATTGTTTTAATTGAACTGAATGAGAACTTCTCTCTAACTTCTCTCTAGAAATTCTATAATCTTTTTTCTGGATTCTATCAATCTTCTTTCTTATCACATATACTTTTATAACAGGAATCACATTAACATTCTCCGTCATCCCTTTTTTCAAATACTTGCATTTGTTATTAGAAGCACACATCATGTGTAGACACCAAATACAGGTTTCAACTCATCTTACTGTTGAATGAAGATTTGGGTTGGATTTGGGAAGACTCAATGCCTCACATCCTCATTTAAATCCTTTAAGGGAATTGTTACTTTGCACTTCATCAATTTACGTAACTGACTTTTTCAAACAGTGCAACTGTTTTGATTTGATGCCTCCAAAAAAAATTATGGAAAATTAATATAGAAAAAAATTATACAAATATTAATATTGTTCAAAATAAAGATATCAAGTGGCCATCTACATCGGTTGATCATCTTTGAGTGCCTCCAAAAGTTCATTTTATGCCCTCTGTTTATTCCTTCAATCTCATTGACTTTGTCTTCAAGCTTCTTGGCAAAACTATAATGCATAAGGCAAGGTGCCTTCTTTATTTTCATTACATTTTCTTCTAACTCCATCACTCTTGCTATTAATGAGTCTGCCTTGTTTAACCATTTCTCAACATCGCATCAACAACCTTTTCAATTTTACTTTGATTCAATGGGTTTATAAATTCATTTCACGGATATATAACTAATTTAATCTATTCATATTCAGGGGGGAGAGATTTATTCCTCTCTTAGCTCACACCACCCACCAATTTTTTCATAACTGATTGAATCGATGGATTATCAATGATTAAATCATAGGATTCAAGTGTGATAGAAACAAGTTTTAGAAACATACAAACCTTTTTTTTTTTTTTGCAGAATTAATAACTACCAAATGAGCTTCCAAATAACGAAGTATTATACTTCCAACTTGTTAACTTGCAAAATTTAGTTCAAGTAGATAGCCTATTAAATAAGCTATCAACTGACTTACAGAACACATATGCCGCAAGTTATTGTCCCCACAAATAAATAGTCCAGCTATTGTAATAAGCCTTTCAAAATTTATTTAATTTGGTCCTTCAAAGTAAGCAACAGAAGCATTAAGAGAGATTTCTATTGGCAATGTTCTGCTCAAACTGGCTTCCTAGGACTGACCATTTGTAATCAATCTGAAACAGTTGTTGCTGAGCATTTCTTTGATCTTCCACAATATCTGACTTCTTTTTTTTCACAGTCTCAATCTCCTCCTTGAATTCCATAGCTTCTGCAATATATTTCCTCTTTTGCTCTTGAAGAGACAACAATTCAGCCTCAAAATTTTCTCTCTCTTTCTCCAACCTAAAGATCTACTCCTTCAGCCTACATTCCTTCTCTTGAGCTTCATCTATGAGCCGAAGTTTCTAAGCCAACCAATTCCGGTAAAATCAACGGTGCAACTGAGGCCAATGACCAAGAAGCAAGTGCATAATCTAAAGAATCATAATCCTCAAGAGCTAGATTTGGTATGAGATTACCAGAATCATCTTGAATTCTTGCCGGAGGAATCTTGGCAGTGCCGTCAAGAAAGCGATGAACACGATGTTGTTTAACCATAAGATGCACATGTTTCTTCCAGATTAAGAAATTGTGATCATCGAGACGCATGATGATCTTTTTGTTAGTAAATCCTCGTTGAGAAGTTGCCGAGAGTGGAAATAAAGGAAGGGAACCAGTAGAGGATTGTGACTGTGACATTGTTCCCGAATGAGCCATAAGGAAAAGAAATGTACAAATGACTCAACCTAAATCAGGGAGTGTTCTATGCTCTGTATAGTTGGTGACCAGCGACATCGGAGTCAGGCGATTATGCCTGGCTCTGATACCATACCAAAAAACCAGATCAAAGAGATAGACGGAGAGATAATTTTGAGATGAATAGTACTTTCTCGTCTTATTCAAGAGTGATGCAAGGGATGCAATATATAGCAATTGTGTTCAATCTAACTTGGTGACACGTGTACAATAGTGACAACTAATATGTAACTAATCCTAAACTGATTGTGCAACTAATCACAACTTATCACGTGATAGTCTAATATCCACCTTTTGCCATCACTACCATGCTTTCCTCCACCTATTGCCTTCATCATCTCTCTATTGCCAGTTCCACTGCCTTTTACCATTGTTCACTTTTCTCCTTCAAATAAAATAAGGGTATTTTGTTTCTCTTTCAGGCGATTTCTCTTGTGCTCCATCGCTTGCATTTTTGTCTCTCATTGTTAAGTCCTTTATTGTTTACTACTTTTGGTCTTCATTCTCTAGTTTAGTGTTTTCTCTCGCATCACTTTGTTCATTGTCTTTCTCCTTAATAGATTTTTTGCCCTTTATTCTAAATCTTCGGCTGCTTGTGCCTTTTTTATTTCTGGTGGTCATCAATTTTTATATATTGCTTCTGGTTTGCAGTTTCTCGTCCTTCACATCCGCCTTCACAGATCTGGCCTTGAGCGATAGTGATGAGATTGGAAGAGGGCGATGCTTCAAATTAGACACAATGGAAGGGTGTTTGATTTATGTTCTGTGGAAGGAAGGAGACACGATGCAGGGCCAATGATGATAGAGGTGACATTTTTCCCCTATTTAGAAAAATTCATGGTATTTTTATATTTGAAAAAAGTTTACGACGTTTGATTCACATGTGAAAAAAAGTTTATGAATAAATTTGCAAATTAATCCTTTAAAATTTAAAAGAATATTAATGCAAAATTAGAATAAAGTTTCCCTCCGGAATAAATTAAAATATATATTTTACTCGTTAAGATTATGGGGATTTTTAAAATTATTTTTCAATTTAAATTAAAGCTAACAAACTCATACTTTAAATTCATGTTAGTTCTAATCAATGTTTTGAGGTTGGCCAAAAAGAAAATCAATTCTTCAAAAAATTAGATCATATATTCAGGCAAAATGTTGGGCCTATCAGATTAGGGGCGCCAGGACTAGTCGGTTGTCGGGGGCCCATATCGGTAAATCCGGCGTTGGCCTTTAGGTTAACGCCGGATACCTGGAAGGTGGGTGCACCGAAGGCAAAAAATGGTCCATTGCATAAACCATAAAAAAAAAAACTACGTCCTTTCCACCAATTGCATAAGCGTTCTTGATTTGGATTCCGCTTTTTCAGTCCGAAAAGGATTCCGCTATTCTTATCAGAAAAAAAAAGATTCTGCCATTTTCTCGTTCGCCGTTGATCATGCAGCTTCTATTTCCTGTTGCCATCGTTTGTCTGTGAGGCTTCTTCCTCAATCTATTTGCTTTTGGTTAGTCTGATTGTGGCTTTAGTCATTATATGAGCTTATGCTATTTAATCTTCCATTGTTCCTGCTTTCCTTCTTTTTATTTGTTTTTTGTTTCCTCTCAATCGACCCGCTTCTTCTTGGCGATTGGTTCCTGTCTTTCTCATTGTGTCCTTTAAATATCTTCCATTTCTTTATCTATTTTCAATCCGGATAAAATGCAGTCTAGGTGGCCCAAAAAAATAGATCATCGTAAGATAGGTAGCTTTGAGAAATTGAATATTCCGAGTTCTGACATCAATTCAAACAGAATATGAGAGACCATTAGAGAATGACATACGCTAGAAGAATCGAATAGATTGAATATTCTGATATTTTTCCAACCATATAGCCCAGTTTAACAATGCATGTTCCATTTGTAGGTTTGGTCCGCACAATAGAATTAGTAGAATCACAATAGGAATTTGTTTAATGCAATCCAAAGTTTTTCTATTGAGTTCTCAAGACATTGAGCTCTGCAATCCTTAATGCTTGGAATCTAGTTGTCCATCCAAACATTTATCTCCAAACCATCTGCCAGTTTCCAGCAGCACAATAGGGCATTAGCATCACAAAATTAATAAACTATTAAGGTTTGTTAAACTATATCTGGTTTTCAGATTATAGATTATCCCTTAATATGTTTAGCGAAGAGAAGAGGCTAGCAGGTTTTCGAGTTGTTAAGAGATGTTCTTTTTTGGATGAATCCTCAAGTCACACAAAGATGTTGCAACCAGCTATTTAATTCTAGAGTTCACTTCTCCAGTTGACGTGTTTCAACATAAGTTGAACTCCATAACCACATTTGAGATAAAGAAAATAATCACACCTTTGCTTATAACTAGAGGGGGAAAAAAGCTGGTAAAGAAAAAATAATTTCAAAACAATAACACATACTTTGAATCATTGCAGTTAAATCAAAATATATTCCACAAGTACCGATATCCAATTATTTAAATAGTCAAATAGTTGTTTAAATCCTCTCAAACTTAAAACAGTAAACAATAAAAATCACCAAGAGAGATTTTTTCTAGCAATGGCTAGCTCAAACTGGCTACATAAGATTGACCATTTATGATCAATATGAAACACTTGTTGCTGAGCATATCTTTGCACCATCTCAGACTTTTCTTTTCATACAGCCTCAATCTCCTTCTTGAAATCCACAGTTTCTGCAACACATTTTCTTTTCTGCTCTTGTAGATACGATAGCTTACCCTCACAATCTGTTATCACTTTATCCAACTGAGTGATGTTTTCCTTCAACCTTGCTTTCTTCTCTTGAGCTTCATCCATTAACTTCTTGGTCTCAGACATTTTGGAAACAAGAGCATTTGCAACCTCTTTCCGTTGAGTTAGTTCTTCTTTGTGTTAGATATGATTAGTTTTGATGATGTCAAATATAGATATGAAATGATAAGAGCAAAAAGTTTATATAATGTATTTCTTTGACTAACTACTATATTTAATGTTACATATTTTGTAGATTAGTCAAGCAAAGAATGAAGAAGATTGAATTAATGAAAATGAACAAGAGGAAAAAGAAGAAAAGAAATTGAAGATAGTCAAGGAGATGTTTACTTGGATTATGAAGAATTATTATCAAGAGGAAAACCAAGAAGAAAGATATTGAAGAATGAAGAACTTGGAAAATCTATCATGAATATCAAGATTCAAGTTGTTAGAAGTGATACTGGAGGTTCCTATGATGATTCCGGAGGTTTCTATGATCAAATGATGGTTGGAATAGGTTAATACGAAGCTAAGATGACTTATATGTGAGTTATGACACTTCTAGGGGAGTTATACTTGAGCACAGAGCTTAATACTCGAGCATGGGATGAACTCACTCGAGCACGAATGAACACGCTCGAGCACGGGGTGAATACTCTGTTCTACTCTGTTTTACGTTCAGTCTGACAGAGGTCCGGTATTTGGATCATATCTCTCAAACCACACGTCGGATTGACCTGAAACCGGTGGCATATGAAAGAGGACTCACAACACGTAAAATTAGCATCAAGATCACATTGAAAGAAGCTCAAATGAAGGAGATATGATTCGTGGAAAATGAAACTGAAATTACCGTCATGTTTCAAGATAGGTTCGGTATTTTGCACATAACTCACAAACTACACATCAGATTGAGACGAGACTAGTGCCAAATGAAACTAGACTCAAAGAACTTTCCATGGATAGGTAATTTGCCTAATTTGAACGTATATTCTAGGAGCTATGCCTTCTGGAAGTTGATGCATGTGCAGACTAGCGGAATAGACACTCTTTCGATCATAACTTGCAGAATACAACGAGTTTGGAGCTGATTCTTTTTGCATTGGAATGCATATGGCAAGAGCTTTCTTATGATACATCATTTGAATCAAATAAACAAATTTTTTCTAAAGTATCCCCACATCACCTGCGAGTGCAAAAACGAACTCTTTGTAAAAGTTGTGCGAGTGATGTCCAGAAGCAGCTGAAACGTGAAGAAATTTGTAACACTCGAGCACTAGGATCCATGCTCGAGCATTAGACTATTTCTCACTCGAGCACATGCAAGTTTTGACATGAGAGTGTTAACCCGAGAAGAAGCTTGTACGTGAAAACAAGAGCCGCACTCGAGCAGGACGTGTTGTGCTCGAGTGATGTCTAGAATTCACTCGAGCATATGCGAGTGAAGAGCAGCAAGTGTTTGCCCGAGAGGAAACTAGAACGTGAAAATATCAACTGCACTCGAGTGAGCCATACTGCACTCGAGTGAGAACTTGGTAAAATGCAGAAATGAAACAGAGCCTCACAGCAATCACCGCAAACATGGTTAAATGTTATACAATCATTATGTTTCACTTGTTATTGTTCCTAAACATTAACTAACATATATTTCAAGTGTAAAACAGGAGATTAAATATTTGGATTGCATTTTCAAGAACGGAGGTCACGTACGGCAAATATCATCACTCAACGAACAATCCGAATATGGTTACATGTTATTGAATCATTGTGTTCTCACTTGTTATTGTTTCTAAATGATAGGTAACATATATTTCAAGTGTGAAATAGGATATTAAACGTTCGGATTGCAGATTCAAATAAAAGTCAACTACGGTGAACTTCATCATTACACACCGAATGGTGGCTACCAACCACGACAAGTAACTGACCTACCATGAGAGATTGTCTGAAACACAAAACGCTCCACAACATGATGTACAGCTCAAAATGAATCTTCTTGCTGTTCAACGAGACGCTCTGCTTTGCAACAGAAATCTCATGGTAGCTTGTTTTTCAAATATGCTCAAACGGTCAAAATGACTCCAACGGACGAATGGTCACAACGGTCATCATCTTCATCAACTATAAATGAGAGAGCATTCAACGTCGATGAAAAATAGAGACAGCGAGCAACTACGTGAAAAATGATAGAAATATGAATCCTCTGCTTCTACCCAAACACTCTCTGTTTTCCAGTTTCTATATTACTTATCGTTGAGAGAGTGATTATTTGTATTGTACTTCAGTGAGTATTATACCCACTCTGTGAGAGAGTCTGTAAACACCTTCAAATATATTTCTGAGTTGATCTCAAGGTAGAGGGACCTTGAGAAGGTTGATTTCCTTATGGGAGAAGCTGTAGAGAGAATTACCAGTAAGACATTCTGCTCGTAAGACTTACAAGGTGCAAGCAGTAGAGAACGTTGCTGCTCATAAGACTTACAGGGGTGTAAGCAGGAGAGAACATTGCTGCTCGTAAGACTTGCATGAGTAAGCAGGAGAGGAAGATCTTCGGGATTGCTCTGCTTGTAAGACTTGCCGTAAGGGGGAGTAACTTGGTGAGAGATTTGTAAAAGGTTTCACAAGTACCCGGCTAAAGTTGTGGGATTGTAAAGGCTTTTCTTGTGCCTGGATTAAACGAGAAGATAGTGGATTTGAAAATCTCAGGAGGAGCTTGGGGACTGGACGTAGGCTATCACAGATTGGACCGAACTAGGATAAATCACAGTTTGTATATTCTCTTCCCTAAACTCTTATATTTCCAGCATATATTATTTAATCTAACTGTTGATTTATAAACCTTCATACGGGTACTGTAGCAGGTCAACGGATACTGTAGCAGCCGCCAGGGCACTGTAGCACCCGCCAGATCACTGTAGCAGTACTGTAGCAGTACTGTAGCACACGTTTTTGACTAAATAAATATGTGAATGACTAAGAAGTTAAAAAATTTTGATCATTCACATGTTTGTCTTGTAAATACTCTTATGAAAAAAAATAAAATAAGGTCGTTATTGTCTTTTGACTGAAAAAATCTTTTAGGAGTTAACTAAAATAAAATTGTTTTCATGGAGTCTAAATGATTTTTTCCTCTTAAAAAAATAGAGAGAGAAGACTGGTGCGATCCATAGTATAAAAAGTAACTAAAGTTAAGTCTCCTTAACGGAGTACCTATATCTGCACCCAAATAAATTATTTATGTCTACTTTTGCACCCAAAAATAGATAATCCTTATGGGTGCTCAACGAAAGTGTTCATTGCTAAATTTGCACCTTCGCCCTTATATTTATTGTTTTTTCTCCAAACTAATTTATATAAGTTATAAAGTGATATATAATTTAATCATGCACATCATATGATATGATTAAGTACCTTATTTAGCTTCTTTAATCTCCCCAAAAAATAGTTAACTAGGTCTTATATTTAAGACAAGAGGTAGTATTATATTTTGATTCAAATTTTGAGTTTATAAGTTTACCTCATGTATATATAACTCATTTAATCAATGCAAATTAAGGTGAGATTTATTTCTATATATTATTAACATACACCACCCACCTCAATCAAGTGATTGAACTAACCAATTATTAGAATCAAATCATAGGATGTGATTCTCGTAGAAACAACTTTTGGAAACATACAAACATTTTTTTGCAGAATCATCAACTCTCAATTGAGCTTCCAAACACTGAATATTATATACCCAAGTAATGAACTTTGAAAATTTAGTTCAAGTCGATGGCTCATTAAATAAGTGATCAACTGGAATAGAGAACACACATTCCACAACAAATAAATAGTCCAACATTTATATTAAAGTCTCTCAAACTTTATTTGGTCTTTCGAACTAAGCAAAAGGAAGTATTAAGAGAGATTTCTATTAGCAGTGTCTTGTTCAAACTGGCTACTTAGGATTGACCAATTATACTCAACCTGAAACAGTTGTTGTTGAGCATTTCTTTGATCTTCCACCATCTCAGACTTCTCTTTTCTCACAGTCTCAATCTCCTTCTTGAACTCTACTGTTTCTGCAACGTATTTCCTCTTGTGTTCTTGAAGAGACAACAATTCAGCTTCACAATCTTTTCTTTGTTTCTCCAACAAAGAGATCTGCTCCTTCAGCCTAGCTTCCTTTTCTTGAGCTTCGTCCATAAACTTTTGGGTCTCAGACATTTTGGAGACAAGAGCAATAGCAACCTCCTTTCGTTGAGTTAGCTCGCCCTTGATGCTTTTAACCCTTTCCTCAAGCACTGTAAATTTATTGACAGTAGCAAATGCTTGCTTGAAAGAAGACAGAACGTTAGGCAAATCTTTGTGCATAGACTTTATTACAGCCATAACTTCATGGGACAAAGCTCCATCTTCCAAGGAAAGGCGAGACAAGAAGTTGAGAGCTGTTTGAAGGCGAACACTATTGGTGTCTAAGGTTGCTATGTCCTTAAGAGGCATTTTTAAGGAGTCTTCCAAGTCAGCAAGGGCCTTTGCAACAAGCTCATCTTTGGCCGTTGCAACAGTCGGAACAGAGAATATTGGTGATTTACCTCCATAATCATCCTCTATAGATTTAAGCATACTAATGAGATCATCATCTTTCAAGTCTTTAGCATATGACTTCTTTGGGTTGAACTTGATTTGACTTTGAATCTAATAATAATAAGTGGATTTGGAAAACAACACATGAGTCCTATGATACAACAACAATATTTTCCATTCTGCTAGGATAAAAGCTATTTATCCAAGTCTTTTTAACTGCTTTTCAAACTACTTTTCATTTATGAGCACTCAGTCAACCCAATATATATACTCCTCATATGCTTAATTTAAGAGCTATTTAAATAATTTGTGTAGATTAAAGAACCTAAAAAAATTACTTAATCGTAACAAACGTGACTTGATCTCCCTAAAGTGCCTAGTTATAACATTAGGTTACATATCAATTTATGAATTAATTATATTCAATTGGAAGTAAATGATAAATATTAGAGACAAGCTGAATTTAGGTTTATATTTAGAACCATGACCAATCCCTTAATTAGCTCCTATATTTAAAATAGGAGGAGTATATAATTTCTAGGAATTGTGTAGCTGCCAGATCCAAAATCATGACTATATAGAAGACTCAGACAGTTTTATAAGTGCCAAAAAAATATTAGAAAACTTAAAAGTGAAATAGATATTGTCGAAGAAGTGGCTAATTTTGAATCGGTTGATGGGGCTATTATCTTAGCATTCTCAGATGATAGAGAACCTTCAAAGATTCCTTTAACATCCTGTAGAGAAATAAATTATAACCTGTAAGTTTTACCAATTTAATATTTGAATTAGTAGGTGGATAATTGAATTTCCCCCCTACATTTTCCCTTGATATGTTTTCCTTTTGAGCACTTTCACCTTCCAAGTCTCCAATACTCTATATAGCCAAAAAGCAGGAAAAAAAGTGAGAAGGAGTTGCTCCATTCATATGTAGGACACATGCATTATTATGAATTAATGATTTCATGAGGAATTACCTTCTTTGTAATTTCATGTTCTGCAAGTGATTGTTGTTGCTGGTACTTTGATTCTGATTGACTGGTTGACATTGTATTCACCAACTCCTTGTATTTAAATCAATGAACGTATTGTCAAAATCAAACAGGTAGTCTTAAGGAAGAAATTATTTGCAAAAGCTTGTATAGTCTAAGAAGCTCTCATTTAGGACACTTACAGCTTGATTAGAAGGTGTTTGATGTATAGATATATCTATAGGATTAGTTGTTGACTGCTTGCTAATTGATTGTGGTCGTGGAGATGAAGTTGGCATTACTGTGGATATCTCTAAAGTAGGCATTATTTGATTGACACTCTGAGACACCATACCCAGAAAGACATAGTTAACTAATGTCACAAGTAGAACAAAGACAATATTAGTGCAAGATGTAAGATAGTGATGCTAGCATTGGTTGAGCTTGTTGGTTCTGAATGAGCTAATGAAGTAACTATCTGAACATTTTCTGATGTAGTACACTCTTCTACTCTTCCTTCAACACTCTACACGACAACAAAAGATATGTAACCTTAAGTCAACAGTAATTGAACCAATTGCCTGAGCTACTATTACCTTTTCCTTTGACATTTCCCGCTCGCGTGCCCTTTGATCTTCCGATTCCTTCTCATTCTGCGAGACAGAAGAGCAAATCAATTGCATTCTATATCATATTGTACATAACAATGACTCTAAAAAAGATATAAAAGATTTGATTGGCATTCTATATAAAAGATTGATGTGTACCTCTGTCAAGTTTGGTGTATCAATGATTGTCAACTTCTGGTCATTGCTCTGGCCTTCAGTTTCTTGGCAATTAATTTGTTGCATGGTTTCTTTGCTCGAATCATCCATAGATTTGATAATATTTTCCAATCCCTCCATAAACGTATAAGGCCATATGAAACCACCTACTATATGATTCATGCCAAAAAATATTATTTAAATTATCAATCGTATGCAAGTAAGTTCTATCATATATGAAAAAAAATAATACTTCTTGGAGTACATAAAATATGAATGTTGAATATTATATTTAGATATATGATAAACAAGATATTTAATTTTAAACGATGGAAAAAAATATTTAATTTTATGCACTTGAAGAATGTGTGAAGGAGAAAGTCTATTTGAGCCCCACTCATATATATATATAGTTTGGAAAGGTATTGTTTAGTAAGAATTAAACGTGGATAGCTAACTATATATGTCATGCTCAGTAAATATATGTATTATTAAACGAGATTCTAACAATATACACACACACACATATAGTGTGAGTGTGTGTAGTAGCAGTAGTGATATTATATATATGATACTATTTTACTCATATATACGCATGATGCTATTATAACATATTCAAGAGATGGAGTACCTTTGGACAATTGCTTAAGCAATTTCTGAGGAGTAATAGAGGAAGTGAGAGATAGTTTGGGACATTTCTGCACGACAATGTATTTCATAGTTTGCAAAGCAACGGATAGTGTGACTGAAGTGAGTGAAGGAAGGTTCCAAAGTAGAACATATTCCAAAGTTATGTCATGTTGTTCATGTCCAAATACTTGCTCTAGTGCAGGTGCATCTTCTATGTACAATTCCCTTAGGTTTGGAATTACTCGGCATGCAGAGATGTTAGGGAATACACATTTCAATTTATGGCAACGCTGATGTAGATTGAAACAAGTCTTGGGAAGGCAAGTTGACAAGAAGAATTAGACATATTTTGATCATCTTCTTCTTCAAGGATTTCCTCCAACTGCTTAGAGTCTTCAATGTGTAGTTGCCTCAATTGTGGGAGGCTTTTCAAGATGGATAAATGGAATACTTGTTTCAAATTTCCACAACTCTTTACTTTTAACCGATCAAGATGTTGAAGGAGTAAACAATTTTTGGTACCCCTCCATATATGCCTCAATTGGGGTAGCTCATTGAGCAGAAGGTCATGTAATTTCAAGTTTACTTGTTTCCCATTGATAGGAAGCTGTTCTACATCAAAAACAACTTCTACTTCATGATTACTTAGATTAAGCCACTCTAAAGATTCCAATGAGGCCACGATCACCTTTAGTAGGTCCTATAAAAGTGTAAAAAGGAAATTTTAATTAGATAATTATTGTGTTGCCTAGTAGAAGACAATTAACAAATTAATATTGTACAAGATATGGATAAATGTAGATGTTGCAATAATATAAAGCAATATGACAAGATGAAGTTTACTTCACAAATTGTGAATTGTATGGTGATTATATATATATATATATATCACCTTTTTTTATATTGATGATGATAGATTGTATGAATAATTTGAAAATATTAGAAACAAAGGAATCGTACCTCAAAAGTCACGTGATCGTCCTCTTGTCTCAATTCAGCACATGCAACCCAATGAATGATAGACTTAATATATAGTAGTGGACAATCACTCAATGCGAATGATTTCAGAGAATACCATATTGGATAATGATTTTCTGGATAGATGCTAATGATATTTGGCAAGGAGTGGAGACTAACGTCTTTCAAAGCAGGAAACTGAATTATCTGAGGTTTGTTGGGATTCAGAACTTCGCTAGAAGGGCCAAACATGTATCTCAATTCATTATTTTGTGCTAAGTATAATTGTTTCAACTGTGTGACGCTCTTTGCAAAAGAGATAGGCATTAAGTATTCTAGTTTCTTACAGTTGACTAAGACAAGTAATTCCAATTTGGGGAATGCATTTTCATAACTCTGATAGTCACTTGCATCAACTATTTCCTTCATATCTTCAGTCAATATATGCTCAAGTGAATCGCAACTATCTATGCGAAGATCCTCCAAATTTGCAAAAAGGCCTTGAGGAGGCTGACCACTATATAAAGTTTTCAAATGCTTCACTTTTGAAAGATTTTGACGAGTCAAATTGGAGATGATTCCAACTTGACTTGGATTTGATCGGCCTATTACGCATTCTATCCCATCTGAATCAAGAAGGTCAAGACAAGTCAACTCATTCATACCTCCACCTATTGATTGCCATAGGTCAAGGATGATATTTTTCACATTTTCAGGAATTCTCATTAAAGAAAGAGTCTTTGCCCTTCTTATCATATCCTTACTAGTTCCAAGTGAAATACAACTCTCAAAATCTTCAAAATATAAACCTCTTGCAACAAAAGACTTGCATTGCACAACATCGTCAGTCAACACACCTTTTGCATGTCTATTGCCAAATTGTATGCAATAACTCTCCATTGCCGGTGTAGTAGTGCCAATTTTATCAAAAAATTTAGCACTATTGTTATTTTGGCCCTCCCAATCTTTTCCCCTGTTTCCAAAAAAATACAATACCTCCAACTATGAACATCTTCCCATTACTTCAAAAGGATTCCTTTGAATTTTGCAGTAACGCAAATCAAGTAATCTCAATTGCTTTTGTTGAATGATGCATGTTGGCAATTCATCAAAAGAACAATCCCATATTTTTAGAGACTCAAGCTTTTCTAAGCTCCCTATAAAAGAGATATCACTTAATACCCACTTAAATAGCATTAGGCAATGCAAATTATTTATCAAGTGGAGTGAAATGGGCAATTGAAGAGTTATATCTTCTTGATAAGTAGGATTTGCAAGAGTCAAAACTCTAAGCTTTTCTATACCAATGAAAAAATCCTTTGGTATAGTCACACAGGGCTCTGAATATGTGGAAACATAAAGAAATTCAAGTTCTGGACAATTTAACCCATTAGGATATTTAACAACTTCTTCACACCATAAATATCTTACCGTATGGTCCTCCATTATCATATCCTCTTTTAATGATCCCATAATCAACTTTTTCTCCTTCTTTGCTATCCATTGGGCTACATCACGAACCAAGTCATGCATTTTGATAACACTTTCACCATATAGATCAGCAACTTCTAGTAGTAAACAAGAATCTACAAGCTGCTTTATGGCATTATTGATCACTTGGGTACCTACTCGATATGAGCGAATCTCTCCAGCTAGGCTAAGCCCTAGTCCAATTATGATTAATTGATCAATAGAAATTTCATAATCTTCTGGATACACAGAGCACAATAAGAAGAGTGATTTAGCCACTTCATTCCTTAAATTATCATAGCTTAACCGAAGACATCCATAAGTACTTTTTAAACCTTCTTCGATATCTATCCAACTTGGATCTCTCAATGTTTTCAATGCTTCAATCCACTGGTCAAGAGGTTTACCCTTCAAAGCATTGGCCACTACTGCAATTGCAATAGGTAAACCAGCACATTCTTTAGCAATTTTTTGTGCCGTATCCTTCAATTTACCAAATTGGTCATCAAACATCCCGGCGTGCTTCTGAAAGAGGACCCATGATTCATCTTCATTTAATCCCTCCAAGGGAATTTCTTGACAGCTCATCGACTTACAAACGTAAAGTTTGCGTGTGGTTATAAGAGTAGTGCAACCCATTTGATTATTAGCAGTAGGAATACCTATATCCATAAGATTAAGCTTCTCCCATATATCATCCAGGATAATCAAAAACCTTTCTCCACTGCTCAATCTCATGAACAAGCGTTGAGCTCTCTCTAGATTCTCTTCCTCTTTCAATTCAAAATTTAGTTGGCTGGCAATCTTACTCTGAATTTTTCTTACATCAACTGTGTTAGACACAACAACAAAGACTACTTTGTCAAAAAATTTCTCTGCTTCTTTGCCCACTTCTTTTACTAAAGTTGTTTTCCCAGATCCGCCCATGCCATACAATCCTATCATATGAATCCCATCATCCTTCAGTGCCCTCAGAAGACCATCATAAGCTTCCTTTCTGCTACCAAAGTCCACAAAATCTTGTGAAGGAAAGTAGTTCATACCGACAAGTGTAGCAAGTCGAGAAAACTCAGAGAATTAAACATGAATGTGCATTTTAATTTCATTAGTCTTCTCTTCAAGCTGCTTTGCCAGATTGTAACGATTGATCAAGTTTGGACATTGCTTAAGACAAGAAATCTTGTTTCTTTTCTTTTTTCTTTTGCAACTCCACCACTTCTGTCATCGGAAAGTCTGCTTTATTCAACCACTCCTCAACTTTACTCACAACCTTATGAGTTTTCTTCTTAGCAACTTTAGCACGATCTTGAACCTCTTGTAGTTTTTATTGCAGGCTCGCTTTTTCTGTTTCTAGCTCTTTGGCATATTTGTTGCAGCGGAAAGGATAACAAGCTTGAAGTATTGCTTCATCTACTAACTTTTCCAGTATAGTAGTCGCCACAGAAACAACAGCATCCATTGCCCTGTAATCACAATGTAACCCAGCTATATATGGTGATTATATAACTTTAAAATGCCATGATCGAAAAATAAATTATTGTTATTTGAGTTTATTGAACATAGAATTATATAGAGGAACTTCATTTGTGGGAAAACTTGGTGTTTGTGTCCCCTGTTCAATTGAGCCCCCAGAAGCATTTGGCTTGTGGTTTTTGTAAAAAAAGACAATTAATGCATATTATGCAATAAATAACGATAGCATATAAACAGGTTGCCATGAAGAGATCCGTATGGTAATTATAGGAAGGAAAAGTATTTCCAGCAAATACTAATAATAATAATGATAAAATTAATTATATAATTTCTATAGTTTTGATTCGATTAAAACGTAATTAATCCTCAAGAATTATAATAAAATCTAATGGACTTCTTTTTGTTTTCCTAAAACTACAAATACTTTCCGTAAGTTTTCAAAACCTACACTTTAGTGCAATTTTTAATAGGGTTCCATTAAAGATTCTAAAATTCTTAATTTTTATTATTTGTAATTATATTAAAAAATTAAAATTGTTATCATGCCCTCATAGCCTAATTGTTTCCCCTCTCTCAATTTTCAATAACGCTAAATAATTAATTTTGGCAGAGAGTTAATTAAAGTTAGTAAAATTTAAAGAATAATAAACACAAGTTGTATTGAGCTATTGACTATTTATCCATTGGGATATTAAATCCCCAGCTCATTAAGTTATTTTTATTTACGAGTTTGAAATATTATTTTAGCCAACTTATACATTAAAACTTTAAAAAATTACTAAATAAATATATTTACATAACAAAAAAAATTAAAAGATATGCATTACATTTTTTCAGGTAACCTAAGTGATTTTCAAACATCTTTTGTTTAAACAGGGGTATTTTAATTCAAAAATATATGACTTTATATGGTCAACTAAATATTGAAGCAATGAAAATGGAATCTAAAAAATAAAAGGAACGTTTTGTGTTATGTATAACTATTGATTCTAAGAGAGGTTTGTATGGGTTTTAAACATAAAAAGAAAGAACTTATAAGTAAAATAGATGAAAGGTCAATGTATTGTACTCTAAAATTTAACTCGTTAAAATCCAATCTTAAGTTTTAGCCATTTAATTTTAATCTATTGGTATTCTCACACTTTATGGCTTGGTCATAACTTATTCCGTGACAGAGTGGATGATTTTTTTTTTTTTTTGAAAGTGTAATAAGGACCAACCAATTATAACACACACATCCAACTTTACCAATGAGTCGAAGGAAATTGTGCAAATGTTGGGGTTGGTTAAGGTTCTTCTCCAAATCTGAAGGCAGCAAGAACCAGAAGCACCGAGTACTATTAGCAATCTTTCACATACATCAACTTCAAGATGAGAGATATGTATAAAGGAGACTTTGTAGACCTGATCAATGAATTAATCAAGTGAAGAAATAAGGCTTTGTCGGCTTTTATGCCTTGGTAACCTCTTCAAAATTTAAACCAAGGATTGCAATATAGGGTACAATCCTGGATCGTCTCTCGAAGAGCCTTTTATTAATTACCTAGAAACTAAGTGCAATGATTGACATGAAATGAGTTAAAAATGATATTTGAGCTTTTTATCTAACAACTAAATTGCAATTAAACTAAAATGATTTTAAAACTAATATTTTTGGATTTTTGGAATAAAATTGAAGAAGGAATGAAAATTGGTTAGAAATGCAAGCGATGAAGATGCTCTTGGAAATGATTTTCAATGGCTATCCTTGCTCAATTAAGATATTTGGGGAGTTAATTCACTAAGCTTCTAATATATCAAACCTCAATTACCATTGAGTCTAGCATCACAAGAGAGGAACCCCTACCCTTGAAATTCTATTAAGCCCTCTTAGTGTAATGAGTTTCTCTAAGTTTTCTAATATACCAAACCCCAATTACCATTGAGTCTAATTCTTAAACTCATGAACCCATTTATTTAAGCATTATTAAAACCCCTTAGAGAGTGATTATGAAATAAGCAATGCATTTAGGTTCAACTACAATTCCAATTCAATCAAACTATCCAACAATACTATGTTAAATAGATAGAAAGCAATAGAATCATAGATAAACATATATATAACCATATATATTGATGAGCACAAATCCTCATTACAAATTCCAAATCACAACAACTCAATCCATAAAATAAAACATAATTAAAATTATAGTCTCAATATATAAATGAATTCTTAAACCTAAGAAATCACAAATACAATGAGCTCTAGATAAAATAAACTCCCCTTTGAAGCATATATGAGCTCAAGTCATCTCCAATTCATCTCCATGAGCACAAAATTACCTAGCTACTCATGAGTCACCAAATAAGTTCAAAATTTCAGACGTTGAAGAACACCAACACCCAGCCATTGAGTCACCGATTAAATCACCAATTAACACTAATTCAACTTGACTTGGGGTTGCAATTAAATTCTGAACAGAACAGAGAAATAGGCACGGCTTAAACAGTTCAAGAACAGAGGAGAGGTTGCCGGAGGTGGAGCAGCGACAGTGAGGGATGACGATGGTGGTGGATGAAAGATGAGGGCGATGTATGGTGTTGAGATTGCCGCTGCTCCCTCTTGATTTCGGTTCTGTCTTGGCCTCCTTCTAAAGCTCGCCGGCGACGAAGATGGATGGTAATAGTGAAGCTAAGGATGCCGGTGAGGATAGAAGAAGACGAAGGTGGAGTTGTGATTGGTGGAGGAAGGTCTGGCCACTGATTCTCTGGTTCGACTATGATGATCTGCGATGATGATCTCTCCCCGATTGCGGCGCTCAACTCTCCTCTATATTCCCTCAGCTTCTGCGTTTTCTATCGGGTCTCAACCGGGTCTTCTATATCCATGTGCCATGTCCAGCGGGTCATTCAAGTCGGGTCTGGGCATTCTGTTTCTCTTCTTTTTTTTTTCCTTCTTTGCTTTTGGGCCCTCTTCTCCTTGCGGGCCCAAATCTGTTTCTTTATTTTTTTTTCATTCAGCTACAAGAAGCCCAAAATAGCAGCCCAACTCAATTTCTTTTCTTTTTCCACTTGGCCCAATAGTTTGAAACTCCAAAATCTTCAATTTCTTCTTTAATACCTACAATACAAAATTTAAGCATAAGTAGCATCATTAAAATTTCAAGAAACAATTGTACAAAATAATTAATAATTTTGATCATTTTGCCCCTAATTACCATTAATTCAAAACAATTGTTCCTAACCAAAATTCATGCTTAATAATGCAATAATGTCCCAGAAAATACATTAAAATCCCAAATTAATCATGGAAAATTCATATAAAAATATGGTTCAATCAATTCCCCCACACTTAAACCTTTGTACTCCTGAACAAAGGCAATGAAGCACAAGTTTCTAAATTCAAATCTCTAATGCATTTAAATGACGAGCAATTTCATAATTGGAAAGCAATGGATCAATTAACCAAATTTCTCAAGTCAACACTAATCATAGTCAAGAGATGCAAAGAAATTAGCTAACCACACAATCCAAAATATTAGAATGGAGCACAAGAGAACTCTCAAGAAAACAGTGTTTAACTTATCTCACCTCTTAGTGGTCATTTCACTCTAATTCACTTAATTAACACCTTACCATAGGCTTGTAACAACTCTAACTTCTCCACTACTTATAACATTAAATGTAATGAATCAAGAGGGCTTAAAAAGGTTGTAATGATGGATGAAGGCTAGATGGCATGAATTAATTAGAAAAAGGAAATAGTTGATATGCAAGTCAAAGGTAATGGTCAAGTTCATAGCATCTAAATTACTTCAAAACTCTTGCCAATTCTTTTCTAAATTCATGAACAAATGCCTTCTTGATATTTCTTTTGTTTTTCTCTTTCTATTCAATTTTTTTTTCTTCTTCTTCTTCTTTTTTTTCAATTCCATTTTTTTCAATACTTTTCTTCTTTCTTTTTCTTTTTTTTTTTCAATTCTCTTCTACTTCTCTTTTTTTATATACATGGCATTTCAATATATACCTTGTTCAACTTTTTTTTTTATTTGGCAAACCACTTTGATTTTAAAATGCCATGAACACTATGATTAATAACATGACATGCATACAACATAAAAATGGCTCAAAGGGATAAACAAATGGTGATGAATGAGAGTTTGTGTTTAGGTTAAAAAGGTTTAAAATGAATGCCTCTTTCATTTCCATCACACTAATGCAAATGCCGTTTCGAAAAAGAGTTGAAACAAGTTCTAGAAGATGAAAGATTAAGTGAACATGCACACATGGAAAGAATTCAAAGCTCAATTAACCTTCCAACAAGGTTTCTCTCTAATGCTCACTCTAATACAATCAATTGCATAGGAAGCTAACCACAATGCATTTACTTCACTATTCCTAATGCTAACCTTACAAACATAATCAATCAAAACATTGCAATCAATTATAGTGATGCTCAACTCTTAAATGCACTAATAATGTAAAAGCTTTCTTTTCTCAAAACAAGAAGTAAACAAAAATCCAATTGTGGGTTCATTTCTCTCACCATTCACTTGAAAAGAACAAAACATGGTTTCAACAAGTTGCCAAAACACTAGATCACATGAAAGCTCAAAGAATTACCGACAAATCACATTCCAAAGTGGCAAATGCGACCCTTTACCATTTAGGACATGCATCAAAGTAAGTCATTCTTGAAAAATTTTGAAAAATTTTCTAGTTAATGGCATTTTTCATTTGAAAACAACCAATTCATAGGATTTAAAATGTATTTCCCTCCCCCACACTTAATTAACACATTGTCCTCAATGTGGAAAACAATTAACCAACTCTAAAGAGAATGCTTAGCAAGTTAAAATCCAAGGCACAATGGTAATTAAGTAGGGTAGTGGCCACAAATGTAAAGTATACAAAGGGGGTTCTTATTATACCTATTAAACTAAGTGACTTCTACCTTTTTCTACTGGTTTGTGTCCCTCCCCCACACTTATATTCTTCACACAAAAATTAAGCTCAAAGAATCATAGGATTTAAGAAGAAAACAAGTGAGGAAAGAGACAACCTGTGTTAGAGTATCTTGAGTCGCTTGAAGGAGAAGTTCTCATCCCTGATGAAAATCATGCATTTGTCTTTCAAAATCACTTCTCCCACATTGAATTTCCTTGGTGGAGGTGGCTCAGGATCAATCGGAAGAGGTCCAAGGATGTATGGTAGATGTTGGCTCCTCCGATGACCTTTCCAAGAATATGTCTGTAAAGAAGACAGGCAACCAGCAGTATCCCATCCAAAAATAGAAACATGGAGAGATTTCAAGTGAAGTAAAGGCATATTAAGTTCCAAACTCTCCAAGTAACTATCACATCCAAGGAAATCAATGGTACTCCCATCAGTAGGAGTCAAACAAACAGTTAAATTCTCTTGTGTTTGCAAAGTAGAAGGTGCGGAATCCAACTTAGTGTTGGGGTACACCACATCATCATTGCAATCACAAGAGATGGAAGGGAAAGAGTGGAAGAAGAAGGAGAATTTTTCAAATCATTACCACCCAAAACTTTTGAACCTTCAAAAGAATCATTTTCCTTTTCTATATCGGGTGGCAAATCACAAGAAAGAATCATATGGAAAGATTCATTTTCATTTGTAAAATCATCAATTAAATCATTTGAATCTTTCCGTATGAAGCTATCATGTAATTCATTGGAATCAAGAGAAAGATCCTTTCCTAGGCTATGGTCTTTATCACTCACATCAACCACAGTGGCATTCATACAAGATTCAACATTTTCACAAGTGTCATGCTTAGAAACATCAATAGTACAAGGAGATGCATCAAGATGAACAGTAGAATCAACCACTTCATTAAATGCTTTCTTTTGAAACTCAACAAGTAAGTGGCATTTGTCATGATAACAATCAACACATATTTGATCTACCGCACAAGAACATGAAGATATATCATTCAATTGACCACAATCATCCCTAGTACTATAAAGAGAAGCATTTTCAACAATAGAAGCATCACATAAAGAAGTAGAAGCACAGTCATTGACAAGTACAATCGAATCACTACTATTTGAACTAATGGGTTGAGCAATTACATTTTCAAACAATTGAGGGGATTCAACAATGATTTCCTCAACCACCTCATTATCACTCAAATCATTAATTACTTCATTAGTTAAGGTAGTAGAAGAGTCTACTTCTATAAGGATAGGATCATTACCGAATGGTAGAGAAGCCTCTTCAATGTTCTTTTGTACTCGTTGCACTTCTTTTACTTGTGTGAGAATAGGCAACGGAGGTCCGAAATCTTCCACTTGTGAGGTGGCATATGACTCTTGAGCTTGGACTCCTTGTTCCTCATCCACAGGAAGGGAAGACTCCTCTGGAAGTTGAAATCGCACCTTGTTGACTTTCTTGACTTGAATAGGTGGATTATATGTAGGCAATGGAGGAAGAGTCTCTTGTGGAGTGATGCACTTAGAAATCTTTTGTGAAAGCAACTCCATATTTTTCTTAAATTGTTCAACATCTTTCTTCCATCGCTCTGCTTCGTTTGATGGTTGAGTGAGACGCTCAAAGCCCTTGGCCAAACTTGCACGCTCTTTATCTCCTTGCTCCATTGATCTCATTATTGAGGTCGTGCAATTGGAAAAGGTGTCCTTGTGTGACTACTCCTCATTTATAGTATAAGTCATTGGTTTTTGGAATTCTCCAATAACTCCACCAATAGAAGGTTCTTGGAGAGGCACACATGGTTGAGAATGATGTCCATAAGATGGTTGAAATGGTGAGAATAGAGGCTCATGAGGTGGATGGCATGGTTGGAAAGTGGAATGGAATGAAGGAGAAGGGTCATGATATGGCATGTGGTTATATGATGGAGGATTAGAGTGAGGCTCATGATATGGGTTGTATGGTGGCGGAGAAGGTTCATGGTATGATCTATAGGGTGGGTGTGGTGGGTAATGAGATTGGAATGAAGGTTGAAATGAAGGTTGTTGGTAGGGTTCATGGTAGGGAGGGTAGAATGGACCATTACATTCTTCACCAATTGGACTATCTTGACATCCCATCTTAGCTTGAAGAAGCTGCAACGTTTGTTGAATAGCATGGATGCTTTCAGAGATAGACTCTTTCCTTTCAGTCGAATCTGCTACAGAAGAGTGAGATTGAAAGGATAAACCTTGATTACCATTAAACCAAGCCATGAAATCCAATCACAATAAATTCCAATGAATCACAAAGAGGATTATCTAACAAAAAACTATAAAAACTAGGGGGAAATTCTAAGAGAACACAAATGCAAATGAAAAAGGGGAAAAGGATTTCAAAATGACAAAAGATGCAATATGCTTTGAAAAACATGCAAAACTACCTAAACTAACTAAAATGCAACATAAAGGCTCAAGGTACCAATTAATCAAAGATTGACACTTAGCTACTAAGGAACCAATTACTTATCTCCCCGGCAACGGCGCCACTTGAAGAAATAAGGCTTTATCGGCTTTTATGCCTTGGTAACCTCTTCAAAATTTAAACCAAGGATTGCAATATAGGGTACAATCCCGGATAGTCTCTCGAAGAGCCTTTTATTAATTACCTAGAAACTAAGTGCAATGATTGACATGAAATGAGTTAAAAATGATATTTGAGCTTTTTATCTAACAACTAAATTGCAATTAAACTAAAATGATTTTAAAACTAATATTTTTGGATTTTTGGAATAAAATTGAAGAAGGAATGAAAATTGGTTAGAAATGCAAGTGATGAAGATGCTCTTGGAAATGATTTTCAATGGCTATCCTTGCTCAATTAAGATATTTGGGGAGTTAATTCACTAAGCTTCTAATATATCAAACCTCAATTACCATTGAGTCTAGCATCACAAGAGAGGAACCCCTACCCTTGAAATGCTATTAAGCCCTCTTAGTGTAATGAGTTTCTCTAAGTTTTCTAATATACCAAACCCCAATTACCATTGAGTCTAATTCTTAAACTCATGAACCCATTTATTTAAGCATTATTAAAACCCCTTAGAGAGTGATTATGAAATAAGCAATGCATTTAGGTTCAACTACAATTCCAATTCAATCAAACTATCCAACAATACCATGTTAAATAGATAGAAAGCAATAGAATCATAGATAAACATATATATATAACCATATATATTGATGAGCACAAATCCTCATTACAAATTCCAAATCACAACAACTCAATCCATAAAATAAAACATAATTAAAATTATAGTCTCAATATATAAATGAATTCTTAAACCTAAGAAATCACAAATACAATGAGCTATAGATAAAATAAACTCCCCTTTGAAGCACATATGAGCTCAAGTCATCTCCAATTCATCTCCATGAGCACAAGATTACCTAGCTACTCATGAGAATAGCTTCCACCAAATAAGTTCAAAATTTCAGACGTTGAAGAACACCAACACCCAGCCATTGAGTCACCGATTAAATCACCAATTAACACTAATTCAACTTGACTTGGGGTTGCAATTAAATTCTGAACAGAACAGAGAAATAGGCACGGCTTAAACAGTTCAAGAACAGAGGAGAGGTTGCCGGAGGTGGAGCAGCGACAGTGAGGGATGACGATGGTGGTGGATGAAAGATGAGGGTGGTGTATGGTGTTGAGATTGCCGCTGCTCCCTCTTGATTTCGGTTCTGTCTTGGCCTCCTTCTAAAGCTCGCCGGCGACGAAGATGGATGGTAACAGTGAAGCTAAGGTCGCCGGCGAGGATAGAAGAAGACGAAGGTGGAGTTGTGATCGGTGGAGGAAGGTCTGGCCACTGATTCTCTGATTCGACTATGATGATCTACGATGATGATCTCTCCCCGATTGCGGCGCTCAACTCTCCTCTATATTCCCTCAGCTTCTGCGTTTTCTATCGGGTCTCAACCGGGTCTTCTATATCCATGTGCCATGTCCAGCGGGTCATTCAAGTCGGGTCTGGGCATTCTGTTTCTCTTCGTTTTTTTTCCTTCTTTGCTTTTGGGCCCTCTTCTCCTTGCGGGCCCAAATCTGTTTCTTTATTTTTTTTTCATTCAGCTACAAGAAGCCCAAAATAGCAGCCCAACTCAATTTCTTTTCTTTTTCCACTTGGCCCAATAGTTTGAAACTCCAAAATCTTCAATTTCTTCTTTAATACCTACAATACAAAATTTAAGCATAAGTAGCATCATTAAAATTCCAAGAAACAATTGTACAAAATAATTAATAATTTTGATCATTTTGCCCCTAATTACCATTAATTCAAAACAATTGTTCCTAACCAAAATTCATGCTTAATAATGCAATAATGTCCCAGAAAATACATTAAAATCCCAAATTAATCATGGAAAATTCATATAAAAATATGGTTCAATAATCAAGTCAAGGCTTTTCTCTGTTTTTCCATCTCAATATATATATATATATATATTGAAATAGCAATAAGTGAAAAACGCAAGAATTAGAAAAACAAGAGAACACGGGGGAATTCCTAGTCTCCGAGCAAGCAACACACAAAATAGGCAATCAATCAGCATTTTCCGCTTTGTTCCCCGCTTTGATTTAATGCTTTTCCTCATAATCTTGTTGAACGCCACATTTGAATAGTGGATAACCATGTTTGCTTCATTTTTATAAGTCTTAATACTAAGAAGGAATCAAAATCTCCGTATTAGGTATCACAAGATGCTCTACTTCTTATTTGTTCTTAGTTCTGTTGCACATGTTAACTTTTTTTTATTTTTTGGTTAGTAATTTTTGTGCATGTGTTTTGGAAGTTGTGACTGTGATCGATGATAATACACAAGGTGAGAACATTATATTGAAAAGGCCTTACCTATAATTGTGAGGAAATTCAGCATAAGATGGGACTCCGATTCTGGTTCTTCTCCAATCTATCTGCAGCTATGAAACAGAAAATAACGAAGAGATTTTTCAAATTTTCGGGTCCTCAATCAGCAACGAGTGAGAAAAACGCAGGAACATAAGAAATAAGGCATGGTTAAATTAGCAAAATCCTAACACGAATCTACCTCTTTTTTCTCAGGAATTTCGATCTCCCAGTAACCCCAGAAGCACAAACACTAGTTTCAGTTCTTCTTTCTCTTCCCTCCCTTTCTTGTTTGGTAAATTTCAGACAAGTCATAAGAACTAAATAATTTCTCACACTGACATTTCGGAAGTACCTTCTCAGTCTCTCACTGCAATCCAGCGTTAACAAATGGAGCTCTGAAAGAATCTTTATTATCAGTAGGCCCCTACCCGATGCAGAGGATGGTATACACCAGTAATATAATCATGCTTTAATTAATTTAATACAAAAACAAACACATATTATATAATATTAGTAGTTAGAGCCTCAGTAAATTTTGGCGTGTTTCAGAGGATACTATACACCAGTAATATAGTGAAACCTAGCATTAATCTAACGCCACTTGAAAGAATCTTTTTATTGTCAATGCAAAGTCAAAAGTCATGACCAAGTTGCATTTTTTTTATTGTCTTAATTCATTGCTATTATCTTTCTTAATTTTTTTATATTTACTTTTACGTGTTTTGTGCTCCCCGCCAGCTCATTCCTTCCTTATCAATTCTTCGTGGCCCCCACCCCACTACTTCCCATGTCGACCATTATCTTTGAACCTACAGCTTCTTCAATTTGTTTTTCTTCCTTGCCTCTTTTTTCGAATGGAATGGGATTTCATTCATTTGAAATATTTATAAATACAGGGGTACCTAAGCAAACTGTAAAAGGCTATACAGATACTGGATTCATGAAGACGTGAACTTTACAAAACAGATCTTGTTAGTGAAAAACTTTCCTGAGTATGGTTTGCTATGGAACTAACTTATGTGATAATCCCTGTTATCGTATAAGTTTCCTGTCCGAATAATCTATGATTTCTTGCTTCCCATAATTTCCAAGCTGTGATGCATAACCCAACCTTCCATGAGGTGTCAGCCTTTGGAGTCTTCAGTATTTTACTCAGCCATTGGATAAAATCCCTTCCAAAGAAATCTATGCTCATATCCATGGGTACGCAGTATCTATAGCCGGGAAAATGGGCCGAGTCCGTCGGGCCGGCCCTTTTAGGCCCTGACCCTTCAAGGGCCGGGCTTGTAAATTAGAGCCTCAAAAGGAAGTCGGGCCTAAAAGGGCCGGCCCTATAGGGCATCGGGCTTAAAAGGCCCGGCCCTTTAGGCCCGTTTATTTTTTATTTTTTTTATTTGGAAAGGAACCATGTTACATTTTTGAATTACCTTATTAAATCTATATGTCATTCTGTCCTCATATTGTATAGAATATGATTTTTGAGTATATTATTTTGTCTAATTGAATCATATTGTAATTTTTTAGTATGATTTTTGAGTATATTGTTCTGCCTATTTAGACTAAAATCATATTATATACTATTCTGCCCGATAGAGTATGATTTTTTATGGAGGTTGTGATTATTTGACTACTTGAACCTACTGCTCAAAGTAAAACACAATCAAATATCCTTGAAATTAATGATAGTGGCGAAGAAGGTGAAAATGATAGTCATCATACTCATGTTGTTTAGAGGTTAGAGTATTTAGCTTATTGCCTTCTTATAGTTGGCCTTTGTATGAGTTATTTATGGACATGATTTTACATTTGATTATATATTAGTAACTGTGTTTGTTTGTTGCAAGAGATGTGTTATTTAAACCTTAATGTTGACAACATTTATGTATTAAATTAGAACTTTAATCGTTGTTGTTTATTAATTATATCTCTTTGAGGAAAATACGCAGGAAAAATAGTTAAATATTGTGAAAAGGATTTTCCAGCCCTGCGGGACGGGCCTTAAAAAACTGTAATTTTCCTGACCCTGAGCTTTAAGGCCTGCCCTGTTAAGCCCTGGCCCATCAAGGGCCGGCCCTGATTCCCAGCTCTAGCAGTATCTTCCTTAATTGCCTCTTTTATTTGTTATTAATGCTTTGAAACCATTACTGTTGATAATTTTTAAAATATTAATATATCACTAGTAGAAAAATGGCTTTTTAGACCGGTTAAAATCGACTTTTTATACCGGTTTTGGATCCGGTCTTGATACAACCGGTCTTAAAAGCATGTCAGGTTTAAGACCGGTTTCGTAATCGGTCTTAAAAGTCTCACTTTTAAGACCGGTTGTATTAACAACCGGTCTAAACTTAACAATTTTAAGACCGGTTGTCATGAGCACCAGTCTTAACAGACCTCTAGTGAAAGGCATTTTAGAGAAATTTTTAAGACCGGTTATAAAAATAACCGGTCTTAAAAGTAATTGTAAGACCGGTTTTATATATAACCGGTCTTACAATTACTTTTAAGACCGGTTATTTTTATAACCGGTCTTAAAAGTGTTATATTTTGTTTTTTTTAAATGTGTGTGATTAGGTTTTTACCAGAATGCATCTTTGAATTGTTACCTCCAATACCATACTTGTTAAGTGCCATATGGTGTTCAGTTTGCTTAGCTTCCACTTACAATGTCCTTTTGCTTTAACTTTCCACTTACCATTTCCTTTTGCTTTAACCTTCTACTTACCAATTCCACTTACAATGTTCAGTAGGCATAAATGAATTCAACCGTGTCATATATATCATGCAACCAACAAGTGAATTCATCAAAATATACAAAAATCATCTTAAAACCAACAATATTTGCAACCAATCACCATGTCAAATCATCAATATACACAAAACAATTCCTCAGTTTTACAAGAACTCACTGTTGTAAAAGTTCATAAATGAATTCAGCACAACATTTGCGAATGTGCTCAATATCTTCTTCTAGAAAAGGGTCAGCAAGTTCAAACATCTGAAACATCAAAGCCAAGCAAAACATTAAATTCACTTAAAAAAATAATAATACAAAATTTTTGAAATATATATATACATTTACCTCTTCAGTAAGTTCTGTCGTGTCTAGGGTAATAATATTATACATGTGCCTCAGAATATACATCCCACACAAGTTAGACCCCGGTGGTTGCCTACGGGTCTGAAAAATAATATGATATCGTTAAAACAAGTATAAAATTAAAGCATGACTTATTATTGAATACATTCTTAAAACAAACCAATATGTAACTAACCTTTGGTAAGATCCATGTAGGGTCTTTTATCTTACGCATAGGCCTACCACAAGCAGTGTGTTGGCATGTCTGCATAGCTCTATATCATCAAAATTACAAAGGTTACTTATTTTACACAAATTCCATAAATTTTGCACACGAAATGTAATTAATAATGTAAGAAAACTTATGAGTTCAAGCTCTTCTTCAATTCACTAGTTGGCTTGCTGAGATGGAGGGAGCATAAGAGGATGACAAAATAACTCCTCTTGCACAAAATAGCCAATTGCCAATGATCACTTAAAAGAGGGAAAACTTTTAAGCAAATATAAAATATTATGTATAGTGTGAAATATAAATTTGTCTTACCCATGCAAATATGGAGCCAAGAAACACTCAATTGAGGTTTCACTAAGCCTGTGCGATAAGTATGTGTGTCTGATAGAAGAAGTGGTCCCTTTGTCGTAGAGTTGAACTGGGCATAAGAGTCCAAATTTATCAGTTTTGCCAAAGTCAACCAACCTACGATGCATCCACCTACAATAATTCAAGCAGGGACATTAAATCAAAGTTTAACGGCATAATTTGTAAAATATTAACTTCCAATTTGAGAAGATACTTACATAAAAAAGAGCTGGACAATCGAAATCGTAAGCTGTTGTTGAGGAGCTACCAGGGACATTAAATCATCCCTCTCAAGATAGCAATGCGCCCCTAACTTGCCAACAGCTGACTCAATAGCCCAATTTCTTGTTGCAAAGGACGTATCATATGCCATCAGAATCACTTGCTGCATGACATTCAATGGAGGCCATGAAACATCTTGAGTGGAGGGAGGTGGAGGTGGAGGTGGAGGCGGAGGCGGCGGGGATTCCTCAGCTCGATCAGAAACCAGGTTCTTTGGCCACAAGATGAAAGAGTTTATGACATCGCCCATAACCTTGAAGTCATCAACAGGGATAGGGAGAGGTGTATCTGCAACGATCACCTCTTCAACTGCCACTCTGATTTGATCATCCTTTATTTCTTGGTGGTGGACAGTTGATCCCAAGTTGTGCACGCTCCCTCGTGCAACCTATCATCTCAGAGGATCCTCCATAAACAAGTCACAAGGCTCACCAATTTGGCTACCAAGACTCTCTGATGACTGACAAATGCAACTCCTTTTAGTGCTCTGTTTAGGGTTTAGGGAATGAGCCTAGGGAGCACTGGTATCTGCTTGTCTTGTGCTCATCATGATCATCCATTCCTCCTTCATCTTGCTGAACCTTTCTTCAAATCGTGCATCAAATGATGCTTCTGCCTCGGCCCTAGCTTCTACCCTCATAGTGGCCAATATACGCTCCATCTCCTCCCTAGTCACCATACCACTTGAGGAACGGTGTGAGGGTGCTCCAAAGTAATCCCTTATGCCAACCCCTCCTCCAATCCCCCTGACACGGTTTGTCATTCCTCCCATCCGACCTAAATGATCCCTCGGCTTGTTTTTTTTTAAGCTCCTCCTATAAGACACAGATAACAAATGTTAGTAATGAAATTTATTTACTAAATAATTAATAACAACAAGTCAACAACAATACTTACAATTTTCTTACTGACCACACGAGATTGTTCACTCGTATAAGACCCGCTCCTCTTTTGGTGAGCGAACAACCACTTCTCTTCTTGACGTATCGGAGATGGTGGAGAAAGAAGAACAGAAGGATCGGATTGAGCTACTTCTTCCAATATCTTTCTTTTGGCAGCCAACAAGTCTTTTTCGGCCTTCGCATACCCCCCACGAGATATTGTATGGGGGCAATCATTCTTTCTACCACTCTCTTGGGCCTTTTTCCTTTTTTTCTGCGAATAAGAAATCAAAATTAAGTCATTGTAAATCAATAAAGACAATTCATAATTCATAAACAAATCAAATGCAAAATAAGTCAACTCACCAATGCTTCTGGAGTAGTCCGAAGCCGTCTAAATTCTTGCCAAGTCTGTTCGTCAATAAAAGAATACTGATCGCATGGATTAGGAAGAGGCCGACCTTCTTCCACCTCGATATGCACGTAATTGTTGGTTAGATTTGTCTTAAACTTCCTCCAGCGTTCATCACAATACGTCATTGTCTTGTTATACAAGACTTCACTCTTAGGAATATCGTAAGTGAGCTAGATAGTTTCCCAAATATGTCGCTTCACACCTCTATCGACATTTCTCTACTGCTTTATCAAGATGCTAGGCTTGTTGCGTACTAGGAGGCCGACAAAACTCCTATACCATTGGGCATTAGGCCCGATTGGTTTACAGTATCTATCAAACTCAATCGGAATCTTTCCCCCGATATTCCGATTGAGAAGAATGTCTCTCAATCAAGTGGCTTTCCTACCCCTTCGTCTAGGCCGGTTACGTGGCTCATTGTGTTCCTGGCTCGGAGCATTGCTAGGCTCACTCTGATTTGGATTAGTTGGATCGGGAGTACCCTCATAGGACGACTCATTGTCTAAATACACTTTAAGAATACTATTTAAGGCAATTTTGCTACACGGTGCTTATTGTTATAACACGGCACTATCTACAAAGGCATCGTTCAAAAGCAATTTCCAAGTTATGCAAACATGAACAAATAATTGCAATGCACAAGTTGAAGGAGGAATGATTAATTGCAATTGCAAAAGCAATTCTCTAAAGCAAGTTTTCATATTGGTAAAGATTTTAAATTCAAATCGTATGGCCGAATCAAAAGAAGGAAACCAGAAGCTACAAAATCAATATAACAGAAGCAAAAAGCTTAAACCAAGCAAAACAATATAACAAAAGCTACACCACTAGAAGCAACAAGCTTAAACTATAGTCTTCAACGTATTAGGATCAAAATCATCACTATGACTCTCAAAGTCATCACTTTCAAATGGAATAATTAACCCAGGTCCACTAGAAGTAACAAGCTTAAACTATAGTCTGTAATGCAAATGGAAAACCACCAAAATAAACCCACGTCCACAATTTCAGAATAATTAAACTGTACCTTAAACCTTTGCTTGAGGATCCTCTTCTTCCTCTGGATTTGAACAGTCCTTGGCCACTTGCTGCAAAAATCGAACAAAGAAAATGGAGGATAAGTAATCTCATAATTTCAATGAAAAACCCAAAAACAAAATGGAAACACAAACCTGACAATAAAAACGAGGTTGAGAACGAAACAATCGGAGGGAACAAACGACGATAGCCTTCCGACAATGTATTCAACAGTAAATGTCTGTTGACGGTGGCGCAGTGAAGGATGGAGAAGAGAAGGGGAAAGGAGGAGCTGCCGCGAACAGACGCAGGGGTTTCGCTAATGTGCTTGAGTCTTGAAATGAAATTTTAGAGCTAAAATTATGCGGTTTTTTAAATCCAGGTCAGTTTTAAGACCGGTTGTCAATTACAACCGGTCTTAAAAGTAATATTTAAGACCGGTTCTATTTTAAAACTGGTCTTAAAATATATATTTAAGACTGGTTATTAATAAACAAACGGTCTTAAAAATTGAAACTTTTTAAGACCGGTTATTAATTCATAACCGGTTTTAAATTTTGAATTTTTAAGACTGGTTTTAATTTACAACCAGTCTTAAAAATAATAAATATTTTATTTTTATAATTGTCTTTAATTCAAATAATATTTTATAGACCGGTTATTTTTAAAACCGGTCTAGAAAATATATTACATATATTTAATTTTTTTAATTGTATATATTTTAAGACCAGTTTTTGTTATAACCGATCTTAAAATTATTTTCAAGACCGGTTTTTACTATAACCGGTCTTAATTATTTCATCATAATTACAAAAATGCCACCAGTCATATTTTTAAGACCTTATCCAATATAACCGGTCTAAATGTTCCGGTTTAAAAACCCTTTTCTATACTAGTGTATGCACTCTTTCTTATCCAAAGAAAAAAAAAGGGCTTGCAAGACAGAATTAGCATAGCTTTTTTGGTGAAATGAATTAAAACAGTTTACAATTTGAAAGTGTATTAATGCAAAATCACGATATCAGTTTTTATCCAATTTTGTGCAAGAAATAAAATTAAAATATATCTCTTGCACGTTAACGGTGTGGAGTGTTATGAATATTAAATATGTGGATGTCCATTGACTTATATTACTCTTCCAGTCAACTTGACTTAAAGAAGAAAAGAAGATTTGACACAAAGCAAAAGCAAAAGAAGACAAGGACATAAAGAAGATATAAAGTAACCATAGTCATGTAACCAGAGTTAAATTTAACCATGGTCAGGCAACCAGGGTTAGATTTCTGACTCTATATAAAGGCCTGTAATCGATTATTTTAGTTGAATTGAATGAGAACTTCTCTCTAACTTCTCTCTAGAAATTCTATATTCCTTTCTCTGAATTCTATCAATCTTCTCTCTTATTACATATACTTTTATAACACGTTATCAGCACGAAGCTCTAAAAGAAGGTATGATCTTCTTATGGTTTCTTTAATGATTATATATCTCTTGTTTTATTTTATAGATCTGGGATAATCTGAGCTACTATATGGAATTAGAGAGATACTTTTACCGATTGTTATATAACATCGGGTTCCATGGCTAAGATTAGAGATCGTTATTGTTTTTATATATTATTTACAAGTTATTTTATATTATTATTATTATTGTTATTATGGCCAGAAGCCATACACATCTGATTCTTGAAATTATGACCAGAAGTCATAATGTTTTATCATCTTATAATATGGCCAGAAGCCATATCCATTCTTATTATATAGCCAGAAGCTATATACATTTTTCATCTTATTATATGGCCAGAAGCTATATATATTTTTATCTTTTATCTTATTGTACGGCAAGAAGTCATGTACAATTTTTATCCTGAAGATAATAGTTAATTCCTCATCTTGAGATTAAATGGCTCGAAGCCATATATGGCCTGAAGTCATGAGATTAAATGGCCCGAAGCCATACATGTTTTAATTTTCTTATCTTGCATTATGAATTATTTATTATCTTTATGAATTTACAGTTATTATATTGCATATTTACATTTCATATTTTAATTATTTTCATTTATTTCTTTAATTAGTTTGAACAACGGCAAACCTGGCAAAACTTGAAATTGTGGCTCTTGATATTACAGGAAAAAATTATTTATCTTGGAAGTTGGATGCGGAAATTCACTTGAATGCCAAAAGTCTGGAAGACACGATTAAAGAAGGGAATAAGGCATCCAACCAAGATAAAGTCAGATCCATGATTTTTCTTCGCTACCATTTACATGAGGACTTAAAAACTGAATATTTGACAGTGATGGACCCACTTGTCCTTTGGAACAATTTGAAAGAAAGATATGATCACCAGAAGATGGTCATTCTTCCAAAAGCTCATTTTGATTGGATGCATTTACGCTTGCAAGATTTTAAATCTATAAGTGAATATAACTCAGCTATGTTCAGAATTACTTCTAAATTGAAATTATGTGGAGAAAATGTTACTGATGATAATATGTTAGAAAAGACATTCTCCACATTTCATGCATCCAATTTGCTCCTGCAGCAGCAATATCGTGAAAAAGGTTTCAAGAAATATTTTGAGTTAATTTCTTGTCTCCTTGTGGCTGAACAAAATAATGAGCTTTTGTTGAAAAATCATGAATCCCGTCCAACAGGCTCAACTCCATTCCCTGAAGTGAATGTCGTAACAAATGAATTTTATTGTGGCCCTGGCCGTGGACGTGGACGTGGACGTGGACAAGGACGTGGACGTGGGCGTGGCCGTGGTCAATATCATGGAGGTTCAAATTCCTACCAGAAGTGAGAAAAGACTGATAAGAACCAAAAAGGGGAAAGCAGTAGGCATAACAAATATGCTGATAATCCATGCTATCGATGTGGTGGCAAGGGCCATTGGTCTCGTACCTGTCGTACAACAAGACACCTAGTTGATCTTTACCAAGAATCAATTAAAAATACTGGTAAAAGATCAAATGTTGAAGTTAATCATGTTGATCAGGGCGAGAATTCTGAGTATGGCGATATAGATAATAACTATTTGGATGTTGCAGATTTCTTAATATAATTTGAACTGTTATATTTATTTAAAGTTGTTTCTATCATATGTATTAATTTTATTTATGTTTTTATGAAGAATGAATCCTATTGGCATCAATCCTGAAGATTTATGTCTCGTTGATAGTGCAACAACCCACACCATACTCAGACATGATAAATATTTTTCTTCCTTGGTAATACGAGAAGCCAATGTTCAGACTATATCTGGTAGTATAAATTTAATTGAAGGCTCCGGAAGAGCTAGTATTTTGTTACCTGAAGGAACAAAATTATGCATTGATAATGCATTTTATTCTACCAAGTCTAAAAGAAACATACTGAGTTTCAAAGATATCCGCAGAAATGGATATCATTTAGAAACAACAACTAAAAATAATAAGGAATATCTTGTCATTACAAATATAGTTGTTGGTAGAAAATGCATATTAGAAAGTTTTCCTATTTTTTCTTCTGGTTTGTATTACACATGTATAAGCGCAATTGAAACACATACTATTGAGAACCAGAAGTTCAATAATGCAAACCAGAAGTTTGCCAATTCAAACCAGCAGTTTGATAATGTAAACCAGAAGTTTACTAATGAATTTAATGTTTGGCATGACCGGTTAGGCCATCCCGGTTCAATCATGATGCGACAAATAATTGGGAATTCATGTGGACATACCCTTAAGTGTAAACAAATACCACAATCCCATGATTTTTCATATGCTGCATGTTCCAAGGGAAAGTTAATTATTCGCCCCTCACCAAGCAAAGTAGAAAGTGAGTCTCTCACATTTCTAGAAAGGATACAGGGAGATATTTGTGGGCCAATACACCCACCATGCGGACCATTTAGGTACTATATGGTTTTAATTGATGCATCAACTAAATGGTCGTATGTTTGCTTATTATCTTCTCGCAACCTGACGTTTGCGAGATTACTTGCTCAATTGATTAGATTAAGAGCACATTACCCTGATTATCCTATCAAGAAAATACGTCTTGATAATGCTGGTGAATTTACATCACAAACTTTTAATGAATATTGTATGTCCCTTGGAATTGATGTTGAACATCCTATAGCTTATGTTCATACGCAAAATGGACTTGCAGAATCATTGGTTAAAAGGTTGCAATTAATTGGAAGACCTTTACTTATTAAATCTAATCTACCAATTTCTGCTTGGGGCCATACCATTTTGCATGCAGCAATGTTAATTCGCATTAGGCCAACAAGTTATTTAAAGGTTCCCCCTTACAAATGGTTTTTGGTCAGGAACCTAATATTTCCCATATAAGAATTTTTGGGTGTGCGGTATATGTGCCTGTAGCACTACCACAACGCACCAAGATGGGCCCTCAAAGAAAGATGGGAATATATGTTGGGTATGAATCTCCATCAATTATAAAATGGTTAGATCCATCCACAGGAGATTTATTTACGGCACGATTTGCCGATTGTCATTTTGATGAATCATTTTTCCCAACATTAGGGGGAGAAAACAAACAGCTGGGTAAAGAAATTAGTTGGAATGAATTATCATTGGCTCATTTTGATCCTCATACAAAACAATGTGAACTTGAAGTTCAAAAGATAATTCATTTACAGAATTTAGCTAATCAAATGCCAGAAGTATTTACTGACCCAAAGAAAGTGACAAAGTCACATATCCCAGCTGCTAATGCTCCTATTAAAATTGATGTCCCTGAAGGACAACCTGCTATGAATGAATCTAAAGCACGCCTGAAGCGTGGCAGGCCCATCGGTTCCAAAGATAAAAATCCTCAAAAAAGAAAAGGAGCAAAGAATATAGATGGTCAAGTCGAGGATAATGAAGAAAAATTAGGAGCTCCAGAAGAGCCATCTCCTGAAGAGATATTATCTCCAGAAGAGAATGTTGTAGTCCCAGAAGAGACCCAGGTACCTGATATATGTGAAAATAATGAGATCTCAATAAATTATGTTATGAATGGAATCCGATGGGATAGAAATGAAGTCAACGTTGATGACATCTTTGCTTATAATATAGCATATGATGTAATGAATGATAATGAGGATCATGAGCCCAAATCCATTAGTGAGTGCCAACAAAGAAAAGATTAGCCCCTATGGAAAGATGCCATTAATGCAGAATTAAAATCATTGGCAAAACGAAAAGTATTTAGACCTGTAGTCCTTACACCTGAAGATGTAAAACCAGTTGGATGCAAATGGGTCTTTGTACGAAAAAGAAATGAAAAGGGCAAAATAACTAGATATAAGGCACGTCTAGTAGCCCAAGGTTTTACACAAAGACCTGGCATTGATTTTGAAGAAACGTATTCACCAGTAGTGGATGCGACTACTTTTCGTTATTTAATCAGTCTAGCAGTAAATGCAAGACTTGATTTACATCTAATGGATGTTGTGACTGCCTATTTATATAAATCACTTGATAGTGATATTTATATGAAAGTCCCTGAAGGACTTAAGATGCCAGAAGCATCCAATTCAAGTTCTCGAGATCAATACTTAGTTGAGTTAAATAAGTCCCTGTATGGCCTGAAGCAATCAGAGCACATGTGGTATAATCGTCTTAATGAATATTTGTTGAAAGAAGGATACAAAAATGATCCGATATGCCCATGTATCTTTATGAAAAGATCTAATAATGAATTTGCTATAATTGCTGTTTATGTTGATGATATCAACATCATTGGAACTCCTGAAGAGCTTCAAAAGGCAATTAATTGTTTGAAGAAAGAATTTGAAATGAAGGACTTAGGAAGAACAAAATTCTGTCTTGGATTATAGATTGAGTACTTTAAGAAAGAGATCTTTGTATATCAAGAAACTTATACAAAGAAGGTCCTAGAGCGATTTTACATGGATAAATCTCATCCATTATGTACCCCAATGATTGTAAGATCTTTGAAGGTGGATAAAGACCCATTCCGACCCCGAGAAATCAGTGAAGAAGGTGATGAAGAACTACTTGGTCCAGAAGTACCATATCTTAGTGCTATTGGAGCACTAATGTATCTTGCTAATCACACACGTCCTGATATATCATTTGCTGTTAATTTATTAGCAAGATATAGTTCTTCACCAACACGAAGGCATTGGAATGGAAAAAAGCATATTCTTCGTTATCTCAGAGGTACTACAGATATGGGGTTATACTACTCAAATGTATCCAAGCATGAACTAGTTGGTTATGCATATGCCGGATTTTTGTCTGATCCACATAATGGTAAATCACAAACGGGCTATCTATTTACATGTAGAGGTGCAGTTATTTCATGGCGATCTATGAAACAGACTATATCAGCCACATCATCTAATCATGCAGAAATTCTAACAATACATGAAGCAAGTCGAGAATGTATGTGGTTAAGGTCAGTGATACATCATATACGTACAACTTGTCATTTATCTTCTGACAAAATGATCCCAACAATCCTATATGAGGATAATGCTGCATGTATCGCTCAACTTAAAGAAGGCTATATCAAGGGCGATAGAACGAAGCATATTTCACCAAAATTTTTCTTCACTCACGACCTTCAAAAGGATGGTGAAATAGATATCCAGCAAATCAGTTCAAGTGAAAATCCAGCAGATTTATTCACCAAGTCACTGTCAGGTACAATCTTTGAAAAACTTGTTCATGATATTGGTCTTCGGAGATTCAAAGATTTCAACTGATATTGTCAATATGGGGAGTCGATACACGCTGTACTCTTTTTCCCTTATCTAGGTTTTGTCCCACTGGGTTTTCCTAGAAAGGTTTTTAATGAGGCAGCACTTGACGGTGTATCAATGAATGATGTACTCTTTTCTTTGGCTAGGTTTTTATCCCACTGGGTTTTTCCTAGTTAAAGTTTTTAATGAGGCACATTCATAATGGACATCCAAGGGGGAGTGTTATGAATATTAAATATGTGGATGTCCATTAACTCATATTACTCTTCCAGTCAACTTGACATAAAGAAGAAAAGAAGATTTAATACAAAGCAAAAGCAAAAGAAGACAAGGACATAAAGAAGATATAAAGTAACCATGGTCATGTAACCAGAGTTAAATATAACCATGGTCAGGCAACCAGGGTTAGATTTCTGACTCTATATAAAGGCCTGTAATCGATTGTTTCAGTTGAATTGAATGAGAACTTCTCTCTAACTTCTCTCTAGAAATTCTATATTCCTTTCTCTGAATTCTATCAATCTTCTCTCTTATTATATATACTTTTATAACATGGAGGACCTTTTAAATTATTTTCAATCAAATCGATAAAACTTATTGTCCACAAATCCTTCATATGAAATGTAACAACTTTATTTTTTGAGGTCCGTGCAGTCTGACTTGATCACATGGCTTGGGGTGATGCTTGATTAATGGACCCCTTATTAGCATGAAAACAAAATCATTAAAGTATTACAAAAAATACATACATTAAAAATAATAAAATGAACTTCGAACAAAAAATAATAAAAGGAAAGGAAAAATCAAAATAAGAAAATGATTCCTTTAATTTCATCTTAAACTCTCAATTGTTTAAAAAAATTTAAAAAAAGAAAAATGAAAGAGAGAGGGGAAAAAATATATCTACATCATAACAATGGAAAACTGATTATTAAGTATAATAGAAATATTTTTTAAAAATGTGAATCACTAATGTTAGGAGTTTATTTTAAAAATAAAATCTTATATACATTTTTCACCAAAATCTTATAAAATCTTTGAGATGAGGCAACTCGTACTCCCTAAATATTTTCTCTCTTTCAAATATGGCACAAGTTACTACCAAATGCATAATAGATAATTATTTTTAGCAGATAATAATTAAAAAAAGGAGGATTTATTAAAGTATGCGCTTTATTTTAAATAAGTACCAAAGATTTTGAAATTCCACTGCAATACCAAAAAATTAAAGTGAAATTATGTTTTGATGGTACAAATAATCAAAATGGCTTTCTTTCTTATGGATACTAATTCTAAATTTTTCTATTGTTTGTTGTAAAAATGCATATGTGTATTTGTAAATTTTTTAATAACAGAACATATAATTCTATAAATTAGTAGTTGCCAATGCCAACTTTCATTTCATATGTACACTTGTAACTGTTGTTATTGTGAACTGTTAAAAAGCATATGTGCACTAGCAAACTTATTTATAAATTGTAAATTTTTAACAGGACACATGATTATGTAAATTGAGAGTTATAAATTATCATTTATATACACTTGTGTGAACAAATGAACAAAGGGTATTTTAATCATTTACTATCAAAACATAATTTTTGTTTGATCTTTGATATGCACTGAAATTTAAAAATTTGTCGAGATTAATTAAATAACAAAAAAGTTGCTCCCGTGATATTTAATGAAATTCTCCCAATAAAATAGATCAAGGGTGAAATACATATCAATTCAGTGCACACTAGTACACAAATGGTGTTTAAGAACGGCGTATTTATACCGGTTATAGCGGAAAAGGTCTTAAAAGAGTGACCGGTGGCATTTTTGTGATTATGATCAGCTTTTAAGACCGGTTATACTAAAAACCGGTCTTAAATATATTATTTGACTGTGTCTTTACGCCTTGGGGTCAAATGCAAAATATTTATAACAAAAAATTGTAGTACAATGCAACACTCAAGTCGTTCTCTTGAGGAGCCTTTATTGAACTACCTAAGTAAACTAATTATCATTTAAATGCAATAAAAAAACAAGGGGAAAACGGTTTTTGGATTTTTCAAATTAATAACTAAAATAAAATGCAAATTAATTAAATGCTAAGCTATTGTTTTTGGTATTTTCTTTATAAAAATGGAGAATGATTAAGACACTACTACAAAAAGAGAAAATAGTGACGCACATAGTGTGGCGCTTCTTTAAAAAAGGGCCACAGCTTTCATTTTATTTTTTTTAAAAAAATATACAAATTGTGGCGCTTATTTAAATAAGGGCCACAGCTTGTGGGATTGCTTACGTGGCGCTTGATCAAACAAACGCCATGTAAGCATGTTAAGGACCAGCTGTGGCACTTGGTCAAACAAGCGCCACAGCTGGTGTTCATGCATGTGTGGCGCTTGCCAAGGCAAGCGCCACACTAGGTGCTGTGATCCTCCAAGCCCACGTGAGGGTTCTGCACAATTAAAGCAATGTATCCCCCAATATAATAATGATGGGATTAAATAAATATAAAAAAGAGAAAAGTACAAACACACCCCAAATTTCTTCTTTTTCCCACTTCCTTTTCCTGTGCGCCTTCTTTTCCTACCACTTAATTTGTACCAAGTACCAATCATCCAATTAGTCAAAGCCATCCCTTTCTCCCCTATCCTTCACCTCCAGTTTCGATTTTCTAATATGCACCGCCTCTTACTTTTCATTCTTCATATTTCCTCCAATTCTAGGTCTTCTTCTTCACCATCCTAGTGGCAGCTAGTTAGATCTCTGTATTTTATGGTTTCATTAGGCATTTGGTTTTTAGATCTGCTATATTGTCATCCTCTTCTAGATCTGTTTTTTGGTTCATGGAAACCCCAAAAAATAGGTTCCATCGTTTGAAACTGAGTGGTGAAACAGAAACTTCGCTGCTCTCTACAAGTTTTGTCCTATACGGTATGCTTTGCTTCTCCCCGATTTAGTGATTCTCTTCTTAAGATTGGATCAAAGTACTCGAAATATTTAGTGATTCTCTTCTTAAGTTTCCATCTTTAGGAATATTTTTTATATATTTATTAAATACCAATTTCTGCTGCTACAAGGGCTTTATCTTATATCTTGTTGAAACTCGCTGGATTCGTCTTCTCTGTATGTCTAGGCATTTTATTATAGGGATACCTTTCTTGTTCCAAATTTTTTCTCCTTTCTCTTCCTTTAATTAGATAATTTTTTTTTATTCCAGAACCAGAAGTATATTTTCATGAGCATATTTTGCTCAACCAAATCTGACCATGAATTTAATTAATTCTTTTAATAAAAAAAATAATTATAGGGTTCTAAAAGAAAAATACAAAAATAATTTTTTTTAAAAAAAATACTTTAGGTGGCGTTTCTTTGAATAAGCGCCACAGGAAGGGACCCTCCTGTGGCGCTTGCTAACGTAAGCGCCACAGGAGGGTGTAGTCAGCTGTGGCGCTTGCTGACGTAAGCGCCACAGGAGACCCACCTCCTGTGGCACTTTTTCAAAAAAGCGCTACAAGAGGGTATTTTTTTTAAAAAAAAATTTAAAATGCTGTGGCGCTTCCAAGCGCCACAGCTTTTTTTAGTGGTATCCTAATATGTGGCACTTCTCTAGCGCCACAACTAATGCAATTATAAGCGCCACAGCTTTACTTTTTTGTAGTAGTGAGAGTGAATGGAATGGTGTGAAGTGGAAAATATGAATGAAGAATACTCTTGGTAATGAAGAAATGACAATCCTTGCTCAAAAATATTATGGGAGTTAAAATTCATTAATTTTTAAGAAAAACCTCAAGATAACACTTGAGTCCAATATTCCTAATTAATAGTGACTCCTACAAACATAGCTAACTACTACTTCTTGAGATATTCTTTAAAACCACTTAATGTGCAATTGAAATTGGAATAATGCAATATGGGTCTTCTTGATTTTGTGTGCTAAACAGCCCCTCAAGGATACAAATCAATCACATTTGAAAGATGCAAGCTTCACCCAAGAGGGGGGTGAATTGGGTGATGTTATAAATTTTTCGTTTGATGTGGTGATATGAAAAATATAGTAGATAGAGTAGAGATGAGAATATTTGAACACAGAGAGTTATACTGGTTCGGCCTAACAACCAGGCCTACGTCCAGTCCTCAGAGATCAAGACCTACTGAGAATTTCACTATACCTCCAAGATTCAATGGGCTCTCAGAATGCCACTAGACAACAATCGTCCTTGAATGGACTACGAGCAGAAATATTCTCTCAATAAGAAATTTCTCTCCCCCTTACGACAAGTCTTACGTGCAGAAAAATAACCTATGACTCTTCTCACTTGCTTATGTATACAAGACTTATGAGCAGCAACGTTCTCTCCTGCTTACACCACTGTAAGTCTTATGAGCAGCAACGTTCTCTTCTGCTTGTATCTTATAAGGCTTATGAATGGAAGGTACAACATGGAATTCTCTCAACTGCTTCTCTCGTAAGGAAAACTACCCTCTCAAGGTCCCAATACCTTGAGATCAAATAAACATATAATTTGAATTGTATGAAGACTCTCTTACAGAGCAAATGAATAAACACTGAAGATCAATGTGTATACAGAGAAAATGATGAATAGCAGAGACTCGTGTATAAGCTTGTGAATTCTTGTGCTACGTTATATTTTTGATTATCTTTGAATCTCTGTATATATAGTTGCTTCAGTTTTTGCCCATTTGGGAAATCAACATTTGAGGAGCGGGACTTTTGCAACTATTGAAGGACACGCGCATGTTTGAATATTCTGAATGCGGTAGGTGCGAACGTGTTTGTAATCATGTTGTCTGCCGCTGTTTGACTTTCTCCGTAACAGCTAATTTCAAACGTTCATCTTCCTGTATCACACTTATAATACATTCAAAGTAATGTTAAACAATGATAATAAGTAATGATGATATGAATAAATAACAATAAACCATATTCGGATTGAACGTTGTGAGACTTGGCATTTTTGATGATCTGACAGGGCATCACTCGAGCATGAAAGGCTCACTTCGAGTGATCTCCTATTTTCCTTCATATGCTTCTGTTATCGGGTTGTGCTTGTATAGAATTTCAGAGAGACAGAATCCTCACTCGCGAGTGAAGTGGGGTCTCACTTGAGCACAACTTCCTCTGCTCGAGTGATCTTGCATTTTCCACTGAGAATGTCTTCTCGGGTCATCACTCACACTCCATTTTGACAAGAGTGAGAATTTGTACTCGCGGGTGATATGGTCCCTCACTCGAGCACACACACTCCTGCTCGAGTGAGACGCATATTCTCCAGGAATATGCTCTCAATACCAACACTCGCATCAGGATTTCAGAGGGATAAAATTATCACTCGCAGGTGATGTGGTCCTTCACTCGAGCACACAGACTCCTGCTCGAGTGAGAAGAATATTCCCAAGTAATATACCTTTTAACCAGGCACTCGCATCAGATTTGGAGAGGGAAAGAATTTTCACTTGCAAGCATTGATGTGTCACTCGAGCATATAAGGGTGTGCTCGAGCACACTTGCACTTCTCTGAAGTTCATGACTCTCGGCCCAACACTCGCAGTACCTTGCTCGAGTACAGAATGCTCTTGCTCGAGCATTGATGTCTCTGCTCGAGTGAATTAAGGAAGCATGCTATTATTTGCTCTCGGCCAAGCACTCGCAGGCCCTTGCTCGCATGTGCTCGAGTGAGAGAGGCTTCTCTGCTCGAGTGATCCAGTGAACAAAACAGTGGAATGCCTCTCGGGTGCACACTTTCTGGCTTTCACTCGCACCTGCTCGAGCACAGAAGAGATCTATGCTCGAGTGCAAAATTCATGCTCGAGCACTCCAGTGCAATTTCACAGCAGACATCAGAAAACTTCCTCTATGCATTTGGTAACTTTGTAAACTTTTCTTAATCTCCTAAAAACATGATTTGCACACGATTGTCTTTTTGTTATCATCAAAACTTGGGATCTAACAACATTAATTAGACAATAACACGCTAATTAATATAATCTCATTGTAACCACAAAGAAATTCAAACATATATAATTTTCACACTACAAAATCCAATCTCAACTACAAATATCAAACCAACAGAGACAATTAACATCAATCTCAATTTCAGAATCACATATATAAAAATTCCTAAAACTAGGCAATCCAAATATGTAATTCTAGACTAATGGAATTATAGCAAAACTCCCCTCTATAGTTCAATAAGCTCAAGCACAAATCCCAACTGCCAAGAAGTAAAAGATTAGCCTCTCATGATGTTAACAACAGCCACAGATTGTGTTGAAATTGATGAAATGGCCAACGTATTAACAAAATAGAATAGAGCTATTGGTGCAGAGTGGAAAACAGAGGGAAGGAAGCTAGCAAGCGTCTGCAATGGTGATGCGGTGCTGAAATGACAGAGGCGACGAAAGCTTCTGGTGGTGAATCCTTTATGTGGTGAGAAGAGGATGAAGAGCATCGGTGGTGGTGAGTCGATTGTGGTGAGAAAGAAGTCCCTCAGTGCTATTTCTAAAACTCAAGTTTGGGCTCTCCTGAAGCTTCTCCGGTGCCCTGTGTCTCCTCAAAACTGAACCTCCCTAGCGGTAGAGGGTGTGGAGACGAGCTCGGTATGGTGGTATCTGATGATAGTAGAGAAGCTTCAATCAGTGAAAACAGAGAAGACCGAAGGTGCTGCTGTGTAGTTCTCTTCTCCCTCTCAAGCTCTCGATCTCTAGGTTCTCTTTGCGGTGATCTCTCTCCACAATGAAGAAGGAGCCAACTGCGCTAAGACTAGAGGATAGTGTTGTAGCAGTGCTCACCGTCTGTCTCTCCCAGCACCGTAACTCTGTTTCTCAGCTCTCCCGATCTGTATGTGGCAGTGATGCAGTGTGGTGGAGAAGGTAGTCGCCGGCGAGGAAGATGAAGGGTGAAGGAAGAAGATCAAAAAGTGATGATGCGATGTGGCGCCGAGCTCTGAATGCTCTCAATGCCGTCCCCCAGCTCGCCTCTTTTGACCTAGTAATGGAACTGGTCAAAACGCAAGTTTTGACTAGGGATCATTTTGAAAAACTACAAAGTTTTTAGGAGGGACTAAAGTGCACATTTTGGAAACTTTGGTGGGCCTAAACTACAATTTCCAAAGACTTGGGTACTTTTTCTATAATTTTCCTAGACCCTTTTCTTTCATAAAGTGTAAATTCCATAAAATATGGGGGCCCTTTCTATGATATCTTCCAATCATCAAAATGTTAATTTTGACCCTCCTGAATTTCCAATTTTCTTCTAAAACCTCTACAATGCAAAATTAAGCAAAATGTAGCATAAAAAATCTAAGAAAACATTTGTATGAATAATTAACAAATCTATGACCATTTTTCCCCTAATTACAATTAATTCAATACAAATGTCCCTAACTAAAATTAATGCTTAATCATACAATAATGTCCCATAAAATCCTTTAAAAATCCCAAATTAATCATGAAAAATCATGTAAAAATATGGTTAAATTAAATACATATCAATTCAGTGTACACTAGTACACAAATGGTGTTTAAGAACGGCATATTTAGACCAGTTATAGCGGATAAGGTCTTAAAAGAGTGACCGGTGGCATTTTTGTGATTATGATCAACTTTTAAGACCGATTATACTAAAAGCCGGTCTTAAATATATTATTTAAACCGGTTTTATAAACAACCGGTCTTAAAAAATTAATCATTAAAAAATATTAAGATATGTCTGTATTTTCTAGACCTGTTCTAAATATAACAGGTCTAATATATTTTCTGAAATAACAAAAATTTAAAAAAATATTTTTTTAAGACCGGTTCTAAAAAATAATCAGTCTTAAATTTTGAAGTTTTAAGACCAGTTGTTGATAGGGACCATTCTAAAATATTTTTAAGACTGGTTATACTAAATAACCGGTCTAAAATATAAATTTTAAGATCGATAACAACCGGTCTTAAAAATGCCCTAAAAATCCATTGCGCCTAATTTCAACTCTGAAACATTTCAACTCCGTCACTTCAAGCTTCTTACAAACCCCTCCCTCCTTTTGCGGCAACTCCTCCTTCCCACGTCGCTCCTCCATCCTGAATCTTCACCGCCGTCGACACAAAGGTTCGGTTGAAACATTACCATAAGGCTGGGCATTTGTTTCCTCTGATTGTTTTCTTCTTCAAGCGGGGTTTCTGCCTCCCCTGGGTTTTTGTTTTTAACTTTGTCTTTCCCACGTCTTTCCTACCAATACCGCCGGTTGACGCAGGGCTACGGTGGATTGCATTCCCTCGTTTCCATTGCTTGCCTCCCTTGGGTTTGTTCCTCAAGCTCCAACTCTAGGTTTTAATGTGATAAATTTTCCTTTTTCCGTTACTTGCTCTGAGGCATTGTTCTCACTACTACAAATAGGGGTTTTAACGTCCTTATTTTGGCACTTTTAACATCCAAAAATAGGGGGACGTCAATGTGAGGGGCGTAGTATATTTTAGAAAAGACGTTCCTAAAAAAAGGGATGCCTAAAGTGGGACTTTGGACGTCCCTATTCTCAAATTTGGGACGTTTAAAGTCCTCTACTGGAGGACTTTAGACATCCTTTTTTTTAAATTGGGACGTCTAAAATCCCACTTTAGACCTCCCTTTTCTCTATTTAGGACATTAAAAGATTTTATTTTTTTAAATGATTATTTATATTCTTCATTACCCAGCAAATTAAAACTGTAAATACATAATTGAAGATGGATTCATAAACCACAAAATGTCCCGTACAAAATGGTAAGGACATCTAGCACTGCAATCTTTTTACTATATATATATATGTACAATAACAACAACTCATATAACCTAATATTATATATGTATAATAACAACTAGAAAGTGTCAAAATGTTTGTCACCACACAACTACAAACTAATTGTTGTTCATTTTATCAAAATAAATATACATATGTATTTCCCTCGATTTCCAAGCTCCAAACGTATAAAACAAAATCATTATTAGTATTGCATAACTACTAACAACTAGTTTATGATTTTGGCCAAAAAAACAATAAAGGGAAAAACACTCCAATAACTAGAATCATGTAAAGAAATTGAAAGCATTATAATAATTTCACATTGCAAGTTTAACTTAATTCTTCATGTAAATTTATATTTTAAAAAAAACAAACCTGATGAAAACAGGGGAGAGGGCAGCCAACGGTGTCTCTGTGCTTCCAAGGTGGAGAGAAGACGTTGAAGGAGTTGTATATGCATGGTGGAGAGGAGAGGTATGCCGGAGGCTGAAAAGCAAAGAAGAAGGTGGGAGGTTTACGCCGGAGGGTGGAGGGGGCAAAAAAAGGTGGAGGAGGTGTACTAAAGAAAAGGGAAAAGAAAAGGAAGAGAGGAAGAAGATTGAGGAAGACAAAGTGTAATGAAGAAAAGGGAATAATGAAAAAGCTTACCCATGGTGTAGAGAAGACAAAGTCACGGGAATGAAAGAAAAAAGGGAATGAAGAAAAAAGGGAAGAGAAGTCACGGGGGATGCAAAAGATGGAAAAGGAGGGATGAGTTTCTGACATGGGAATGAAGAAAAGTGAAGAGAAGTCTCATGCATGTCAGAATTTCTGACATGCCTTTAGGAGTCCCAAAAAAATTTGGGACTCATAAAGTAAGACTTTAGGCGTCCCAAATCCCATTTGGGATGCCTAAAGTAAGTCAAATTTTTTTAATTTATTTTTTTGGTGCCAATGGGAATCTTTAGGCATCCTAAATAAAATTTGGGACGTCTAAACTCTACTTTAGGCATCCCAATTCAAATTTGGGATGCCTAATGTTGCGATTTCACTATTTTATTTACAAAAATGCCACCGCCTCTATGTTTTAACCTCCCTTTTTAAAAAAGGGATGTCTATAGGGGTAGTAATATCTTCAACCTGTAATAGTGTCTGCCTTTTGAATTATCTGAACTTGTGAATATTATATATGGATGCAAAGCCTATCTTTCCTTTCTTAGAGCTACTTTTATGTCTCTCGGCCTTTATTAACTCTGTTTTATTGAATTATAATGAGTTTTTCTATTCTTTAACTCTATATTATTGGATTATAATGTGAATAATGTCTCTAAACCTTGATTTTGTAACTTTGTATTGTTCAATTATAATGTGTTAGATTTTATTCTGGAATTCTGTGGATCCCAGTAATGTGTTAGATAGAGTTAGATTCTATTCCTTTTTATAGCTCCAATGAGTTTAGGAGGTGAAATTGTATAGGGAGAGCATGAAAAAGAAATTGTTATAAGTTAGTTGCTGGAAAATTCTAGATTCTAAAGTGGAATTGTGTTGTGCATTTTGATGCCCTGTACGATGCTTAAGTGCCAACAAGGATATAACATAGTCTAGAATGTTAATATAGTACTTGAAATAAAAATTGGAGGCTGAAATTTAAAGTGTCATGACCACATAGGAATATAAATTAGCTCATTCAATTTCAAGTGAGGATAATGAGCCGTCCTACTGAGGGTACTCCGGAGCCAACTAGTGTTAATCAAAGTGAGGGTACTCCTAGCAATGTTCCGAGCCAGAATCAAAGTGGTAACCAACCCAGACGAAGGGGTAGAAGAAGCACCCGATTGAAAGACATTCCCCTTAATTCGAATATCAGGGAAAAGATTCCGATTAAGTTTGATAGATATTGGAAACCAATAAGGCCTAATGCCCAATGATATAGGAGTTTTTTTAGTTTCCTAGCACGCAACAAGCCTAGCATCACTACTACAAAAAAGTAAAGCTGTGGCGCTTATAATTGCATTAACTGTGGCGCTAGAGAAGTGCCACATATCTGGACGCCACTAAAAAAAGCTGTGGCGCTTGGAAGCGCCACAACATTTTAAAATTTTTTTTTAAAAAAATACCCTCCTGTGGCGCTTGTTTGAGCAAGCGCTACAGGAGGCCCCCCCTCCTGTGGCACTTCCTCAAAGAAGCGCCACAGGAGGGTCCCTTTTTTTCTTTTTTTTTTCTTTTTTCTTCTTCTTCTTCTTCTTTTTTTCCTGTGGCCCTTTTTTATGCTTCCTGATTGTGAAGCTTTATATAAAATGAATGGCTTTCGTGTTTATCATCTCCACAAATTGTCAATCTTTCTATTTTATATTTCAACCTATTATATATATATATATATATATATAATTTTCACATTTAAAATTCAAGTTCCCCAACAATAATGTTCTTACATTAATACTCTCCAAAGCTAACATAAAAAATATCACAATACAAGAACTTGATATGTGAACACAGTACATCAACAACTAATTAAGTAAATTAAAAGCTTACTAAAAAATGCAAGCTTGTCAGCAAAAAAATTTAAACAAAGCAAAAAGGAAAATGAAACAAGCTAGGTTTTCACTCTTTCCTATTAAATTAGGAACAAAAAGGCAAACGTTATATTACGGTTTATCTTGACTAAAAAAAATTTAAACAAAGCAAGCTAGAATGAAACAGTCTTCTTCTTACAAATCTATTAATTGACCAGCGCAGGGAGTGGGGGACCACGTTGGTGATGCTAGCTTGAGTGACGAGTGAGCGTGTGGGTGTGTTTTTTAGTGTGAAGATGATAGGAAATGGAGGGAGGGGGCCGACGGATCCACTAAGAAGATGAGAAAGGGAAAGTAGTTTAATGGAGGAGAGAGTAGTTAAATAATTAAAGTGGAGTAGTAGTCAAAAAGAGAAGGAATGGGGGGTGGACACAGGACCACTACACGGGATATGAAATAATTAAGAGATACACTATCTATTTGAATTTTTTTTTTAAAAATGGGCAAGTGTGGCACCTAAATAGTTAGGCGCCACACATTGCCTCTCATCAGCTGTGGCACCTAATGCTTAGGCACCACAGCTGATATAGAATTTATCATGTGTGGCGCCTATTTATTTAGGCGCAACACATGATCTTTGCTGCAGCTGTGGCGCCTAGTGGGTCAGGTGCCACAGCTGCTTGCGTGGCCCCAAGTGTGGCGCCTGGGTAGGCAGGCGCCACACTAGGCCTCCTCAATTGTGGCACTTAATCTATTAGGAGCCACAGCTGGTACCCAAAATTAAAAAAAATATAAAGGTAAAAAACAAAAAAAACAGAGAAGCTGTGGCACTTGTTTAAAGAAGTGCCATAAAATGTGCTCCACCTTTTACCCTTTTTGTAGTAGTGCATCTTGATAGAGCAGTGGAGAAATGTGGATAAAAATGTGAAGCGACATATTTGGAAAACTATCCAGCTCACTTACGATATTCTTGAGAATGAAGCCCTGTATAACAAGACAATGATGTATTGTGATGAACGCTGGAGGACGTTTAAGACAAGTCTAGCAAACAATTACATGCATATCGAGGTGGAAGAAAGTAAGCCTCGTTCTAATCCGTGCGACAAGTATTCTTATATTGACGAACATACTTGGCAAGAATTTAAACGGCTTCAGACTACTCCAGAAGCATTGGTGAATTGACTTATGTTGCATTTGATTTTCTTATGAATTGTCTTTAATTTATTGATTGTAACCTTTTTTTTATTTCTCATTCACAGGAAAAAAGGCAAAAGTTACAAGAGAGTGGAAGAAAGAATGATTGCCCCCATACAATGTCTCGTGGGGGTTATGCAAAGGCTAAAAAAGACTTGTTGGCAGCCAAACGGAAGAGATTAGAAGAAGCAGCTCAATCTGATCCTTCTGTTATTCTTTCTCCACCATCTCCAATACGCTGCGAAGAAATGTGGAAGTATACTCACCAAAAGAGGAGCAGGTCTTATACGAGTGAAGAATCTCGTATATTTGGTGAAAAAATTATAAGTATTGTTATTGTTTATTAATTATTGAGTAAACAAAAATTCATTACTTATGTTTGTCTTACGTGTCTTACAGGAGGAGCTTCAAGAAAAACAAGCTGAGGGTTCGTTTAAGTCGGATGGGAGGAATGATATCTTGATCGTTGCTATAGGAAAACACAACATCTCGGTCGTGTTAGGGGAGTTGGGAGCGGGGTAGGCATAAGGGATTACTTTGGAGCACCCACATGCTGTTCCTCAAATAGTATGGTTACTAGAGAGGAGATGGAGCATATATTGGCCACTGTGAGGGTGGAAGGTAGGCTCAAGGTAGAAGCATCATTTGATGCACAATTTGAAGAAATGTTCAACAAGATGAAGAAGGAATAGATGATCATAATGAGCATAAGACAAGCAAATACCAGTGTTCCCCAGGCTCATTCCCTAAACCCTAAACAGAGTACTAAAGGGAGTTGTATTGGTCAATCATTAGAGGGTCTTGGAAAAGAAATTGGTGAGCCTTGTTACTTGTTTGTGGAGGATCCTCTGAGACAATTAGTTGCACGGGGGAGCGTACAGAACTTGGGTTTAACAGTCTACCACTAAGAAATAAAGGATGATCAAGTCAGAGTAGCAGTTGAAGAGGTCATCATTGTAGATGCACTCTCCATATCCCTATTAATGACTTCAAGATTGTGGGCGATGTCCTCAACTCTTTCATCTTGTGGCTAAAGAACCTTGTTTCTGATTGAGCTGAGGAATCCCAGATTAAATCACTTGCCAAAGAACCTTATTTCTGATTAAATATGAGTGCAAATGATATGAAAGCAACTATGAGAAAAAGCCTTAGGGATTAGATTTCACTTAACAAATTCCAGATTGAATCACTTATCTATTCTAGCCCAATTTATTCTACATGATTGATAGTCTAATTTCCCTAATTTAATTGCTAGCCTCTTCCAAGGTCAAGCAATTCTATAATTAATTGCTAATCCAATGTATTCCTATATGAATTTAAGCAATTAATTATGCATTAAGATTTATGGAACTCAGTAAGACTACACAACTAATATGAGTATATTCTTATTTCATATGCAAGTTATGGTTTTAATTATAGGAAATATACACACGTATCTCCTTCCGGTCTTAACATGCATATTGAAATCATTCAAAAGATTGCCAATCAATCAAAAGTATTAAGAATAATAATTAAATCTCAATCATGAAGGAGAAATTCACACTAGATTTATTAAGTTAAGATTCAATCCATCATTAGTAAACTACGTCATCACCCTAGGAAAATAGAAATTTAGCTCATAATGAAATTAAAAACAAAATAAAAATAAATTAACATTACATAAAACTAGAATGAAATCCTCATAAATACTGCTTAAAACTTGAATATTAAATTCTAAAATATAAATATACAACCAAAAGATGCATATGGAGAAATCTAGTCGTCCATTTAGGAGGTAAAACCTTTCATGTAAGTGCCATGCAAAAAGTAATACAATCCTAAGCCTTCCAAGATAAAGGCATGCAAAAATAATACAATCCTAAGCCTTCCAAGATGGAGGCACGCAAAAAAATACAATCTATGAAATTAAATATAAACTATGAAACAAAGTATTCAAAATTCTCAGATAAAGGATTGCAAATTGTCAGAGAAATATTTCCATGTCTTTAGTTTCTGCGCCTGATGCTCCTATATATAGGCACTAAGTGAACAACGTCATGTCATTTTTCCTTGATGCTATAGTATCCTGTCGGTAGGGGTATGTTTTTTCTTCGGATCAATAGTAACTTTTGTGAATAGTGAACAACACCCGCTATTACAGTAACTGTCGGCAGAATGCCATAGTGTTTTACCGCCTATTACAATTCTTCCATCCGCTAAAGTCACCTCCGTCCACTACAGTAACAGTCTACTACAGTGATTCCATCATGAATAGTGACCCCAATGAATAGTACCACTACTACAGTCCTATCATTTTTTTTCAGCTGTGCCTCTTTGTTTTATTTCAATCTTGTGGGTCTGTTTTAAGGTCTTCTTTCTTCTCTTTTCTCCTTAATATGGTGTACATGGCTATCAAAAGAAAAGCAGGGAAATATTTATCAATTACACCCAAATTAATTACATTAAGCTCAAATATTGTTCACAAAATTATCATATAAGGGTAAATAAATATGCAAATATTTTTCATATCACTTATCGCACAAGCTTAGTGAAACCCTAATTGAGTGTTTCTTGGCTCCATATTTGCATAGGTAAGAAACAAATTTATATTTCATAATATACATAATGTTTTATATTTGCTTAAAAGTCTTCCCTTTTTTCAGTGATCATTGACAATTGGCTATTCTGTGCAAGAAGAGTTATTCTATCATTCTCTTATGCTCCATTCACCTCAGCAAGCCAACTAGCAAATTGAAGAAGATTTTCAACTCGTAAGTTTTCTTGCATTATTAATTATCTTTCGTGTGCAAAATTTATGGAATTTGTGTAAAATAAGTAACCTTTGTGATTTTGATGATATAGGGCTATGTGGACATTCCTACACACTGCTTGTGGTAGGCCTATTCGTGACTTAAAAGACCCTACATGGATCTTGCCAAAGGTTAGTTACATATTGGTTTGTTTTAAGAATGTATTCAATAATAAGTCATGCTTTAATTTTACACTTAATTTTATACTTATTGTATGTTCTGAGGCATATTTATAATATTATTACCCTAGACACAACAAAATTTACTCAAAAGGTAAATGTATATATATTTCAAAAATTTTGTATTACTTTTATTTTTGTTTAAGTGAAGTTAATGTTTTGGCTGGCTTTGGTGTTTCAGATGTTTTATCTTGCTAACCTCTTTCCAGGAGAAGATATCAATCACATTCGCAATTGTTGTGCTGAATTCATTTATAAACTTTTACAACAGTGAGTTCTTGTAAAACTGAGGAATTGTTTTGTATATATTGATGAATTGACATGTTGGTTAGTTGCAAAACTTGTTGGTTGCATGATTTGACATGTTTGTTATTTTTGTGATTATGTACAACTATACATTTATACATGTGAATATGTTTGTCATTGGCCTGCATGTGTTTTAAACAATTATGCATATATATATATATATATATGATGGTTTTAAACAAGACATTACATGAGGATATAAGGCCCATGTTATGTTACAAGTTCCCAAAATGAGAAGGTTAAAGAAAAAGGAAATGGTAAGTGGAAGCAAACTGAACACCTTATGGCACTTAATAAGTCTGGCATTGGAAGTAGCAATTCTAGGATGCGTTCTGGTAACTAATGTAATCATAGACAATAAAAAAACTTATAATACTTTTAAGACCGCTTATAAATATAACCGGTCTTAAAAGTTATTTTAAGACCCGTTTCCCGTGAAACCGGTCTTAAAATTCAAGTTTTAAGACCGGTTTTATGTACAACCAGTCTTAAAATACAAACTTTTAAGACCAGTTATATGGAAAACTAGTCTTAAAAATGTTTCTATATTGCCTATAAAGAGGTCTTTTAAGACCTGTGCTCATGACAACCGGTCTTAAAATGGTTTATTTTAAGACCGGTTATCAATATAACCGGTCTTAAGAGTGAGACTTTTAAGACCGGTTACCAAATCGGTGTTAAAAGTGACATACTTTTTATATCGGCTGTATCAAGACCTGATCCAAAATCAATCTAAAATATCAATTTTAACCTGTCTAAAAAGCCTTTTTCCACTGGTGGCATCAACCCAAAAAGACCTTATATTATTCATTCCATTTTTTATCCTATCAACCAGTAATCCGGAGCCTTTTCCAGATTATTTATTCCATTTTCATGACAACAATCATTTACAACTTACAACCACAAGGCAAGCTAGCCATGCACGGGGCAGCAGAGTGAACAGGAAAACAAGACCTAGATCTATTTCTTCTTTTTCCTTTCCTGAAACACACACTACTTAAATTTCAAAACCTCACCTCTTTTCTCTTTGGCTTCGTGCGAGGAGTTTTCCTCGTGTCTTTGACACAAAAAAATGCCTTCTTTTTATTCCCTCAATCCTTTAAAAATTCAAAAACGTAAGCTCATTTAAATTTTGAGAGAATTTCAGTAAAGTTACAGAGATATACATAAGTTTTAATATGTTTCAAAAGATTCTGAAATTTATTTTGGTGATAAAAGATTCTGAAATTTTGATTTAGTGTTTAAGAATTAAAAAAATAATATCTTGACATAAATGACTAAAATGCCCTTACTTTATTTATTAAAAAAGTCAACCACCCTTAGTTATACATAGTTCAAAAGCTTATACACATAACAAACTCAGACTCCTAATTTACATGCCAACAAGTTACTACTATATTAAAAAATTTACGAGTAGATATAATTTAACTATTAAAATGCCAAAGTTTTCAACTCCCAATGTACATTCTAAGAGCTTCTCATATGAAAATTTACAAGAACACATAAGCATTTTAACAACTAAACTAAGTAAAATTTATAAGTATACATATGCATTTTAACAACTAATGATAACAAACGACAAGTGAAAATTTACAACTCCCAATTTATATGCTTACAAGGTTTGATAGAAAATTGACAAATACATATTGATAGAAAATTGACAAATACATGTACATTTTAACAACTAACCATAGAAAAGATTTATAAGTGAACATACACATTTCGTATGGCTACCAGTGCTCCAGGAACCCACAACTTATTTTTATTTTTTTTTTAAATAGCTTCCTGTGGTGCTTTCTGGAGGAAGTGTCACATGAAGTATGAGCAAACTATGGCGCTTCTCTGAGGAAGCACCATAGCCTGGACACATGCCACAGGAAGTGTATACACTTCCTATGGCGCTTCCTTAAGGAAGTGGTATAGGAATTGATACTTCCTGTGGCCCTTCCCTAAAGAAAAGCCATAGGAAGTATTTTTTTAAAAAAATAATTTTGCATGATTTTTTCCTTTTCAATTCACAGCAAGTTACAGTATAAGTCTATAGCAAAATGAATAAAACCAAATCAGAATCAAACAAAACCATAATGAAATAACTCCAAACAAATAACTAATTCATAAAATCACTACTACATATATTTACAACAATTGTAATATACAACTAATTCCAAGTGAATAAACAACAAAATAATAGGCAAGAAACAACCTAGGTACCTAAATATTAGCTAATTGCCTAACCATATATTTATAATATTCCTCAATTATTTCATCCACTTGCTGGTTAGTTGTTGGCAAAACGTTGATCTTCTTAATACTACATAAACAATCATGCACACAGTAAATTAAAATCACTAAAAATCAATTACCTCCAATACTTGTCAATTATATTTAAAACACAATATAAATTGTGAGTAAAAGGACTTACGTTCACATGAACAAAATTTTGATGATGAGTAACTACATTTTCATGAATTTCATAATATAAAACCTGCAATCATTTTTGTTTGGTTGGAATGGCCACTGCAACAATATAATGAAATAGTTCCTTCATGAATTTCATAATGTAAAACTGCAATCTTTATTGTTTGGTTGGAATGGACACTACAATAATACAATGAAATAGTTAAGTCAATTTTTCAATAAAAATTTTTTAATAACAAAATTTGAGTAAATTCATATATAAATACCTCAATCTTCCTATAGGCATAACTAAGATAGGGTCATTACATTTAGAATAGCTTAATCCAGCTTGGCTTCGATAGGCAGTCAATGTGCTAACAAAACAAGTAGTGACTAATTACCTTTGGTTATTCAATCACACACTCAAATATTAACACATACACCTATACACTTACTTTTTGAACATAAGCATCATATCAAGATGATCCTTTGGATAACCGGCCACTAGAGGATCCAAATAGAAAACGCGAGGGTCGTCAGGTACCCCTAGATAGATAACAATTAATATCCAATGTGCCCTAAAATATTATAAAAAATTCACTTCAACAATCATGTTATGGTAAAAGTGAAACAATAAAAAAAAATATACATTAAAATACTATCACAAATAAAGACCTTATTAGGTGTTGCTCTATGCTTGAAGTAGTCATTGAGATCATTGAATTGTGTTTCCATATATGATCTCCCCCTATGCTACCCAAGGAGATGTGGGCAGACAAATATGAATTTCTACACCCTATCTATGCCCAATAACACATCGTGGTACAAGTGCCTTTATAGAAAACTACCAATATGATTAAAACAAAAAAATTGAATGATGAATAATAATAATAGTGATAGACAATGAAAATAAAGTACTTAATCCATATGTTGATGGCCCTTGTAACCCCTTACCTTGTAAACCACACTTATGATTCAAAAATGCATAATTAAGATCAATGAGAGACCAACAATTAATTTGAAGCTTATTCAAGATCCCATCTTTAAAACAGGGTTTTCAAAATCTATTTAACCTGGTTTCACATTCACATTTCAAATATAATTAACCTACGCAATTCAATTGCATTTATACATATCAGAGTGTAAACTAAGCCCCCGACAACACCCGGGTTCCAAACATTCTCATACCATAGGGTTTACGGGGCATACCCACCCCTATTACTTTCTTATGTCGGGGATTATAGGAAACTATTCCAATTTACAACATATCTAGAATATACAGTCATCCCAAAATATGATAACCCACTATCAAAACGAATACTCCTAACTAGGAGATCTATCTATCTTTCTGTCACTTGCTCCTCCTTTGAACTGCTTGCCTTGTCTGAAGGTTAGTTGATGGAAAGAATATGATTCAAAAGAATCTCAATAGTAACAAATCACTCATACCACACATAATCACATAACATGTAAACAAATCATCAAACATCAACGAACACAGAATATATATAATCTTCACAACATACACATTACATTCACGGCATACACATAGCCATTCCGGCTTTTGCATCCACAATGAACTTATTATCACACCCCACCTCTAACCCCCTTTGTAATTATCATTTGAAATACGTGATTATGACAAATTAGAGACTAATGGAAATTCAAAATGCATTTAAAATCCCATCTTTACAATAAGGTTTTCAAAAAAAACATCTTTTAAAATCTAATACACCTGGTCTCATATTCGCATTTCGAATTCAATTACCTCACGAAGATAAATCACATTCAAATATATCAGAATACATAACACAATTCCTGGCAAACCCCGAGTTCCATATATTCTTTAAAGAGTATACAAACTCCCATTTAGGGGATTACACAATATCATCCTTGATATAAACCCAAATACGCATCCCAAATCCAAGGACGAATACAAATTATACAACACTTTCAATCTATGATAACCAACTACTAACTAATGCTCCTAACCAGGAACTCAACCCGCCTTGGTTACTTGCTTCTTCTTGAACCGCTTGCCCTGTCTAAAAGGTTAGTCAATAGAAAGAATGAGATTCAAAAGAATCCTAGTAGTAACAAATCACTCATACAGTGCATAAACACATAGCATATATGATCATGTTAAGCAGCATCACAATGATTTATGACTTATGCCACAAATGACAGCACTCATGGCTGTAAATACTATGCGTCAGCTTTCGCTGCGATCTCAAAGTATCACAATGTATCACTAAGCGTCAGCTTTTGCTGCGATCTCAAAGCATCACAATGTATCACAAAGTATTCACAATGCATGACAAACATACATACAATGTTTCACACACGGTATAAGAGAAAGAGTCAGTACCTTATTCTTTCCACATGTGCTCCGGCACAAATAAATCACAATCAGGGCAAATACAAAATCCTGACAATCACATCAGGGACATAGGGTTATTCCCTTTTCCAATTCCTCAACTTCCAAACATCAAAGTTGGTTATCATTTAAAACCTTTAGGTGACTACAATAAGCCCAAACATATGCCTAAAGACTTGGGAAACACTTGACCAAAGATCACATTTTAAAAGTTTAAAATGCTGATTTTTGGTGGTTGGCCGCAACCAAAAACATGTCAAAAACATTTGGGCTGCGGCCAAGAAAATCTTGTTTCTTGCCTGAACTTCCAAAAATCATAACTAATTCTAGAAAAATCGAAATGAGGTGATTCCAAAGCCAAATGAAATCTATTTAAGTCCTCTTCCTAGAAAAAATATTGTCCATTACTGGAAATTACCACAAAAATATAGAATTGCACAAAACTCAAAACTATTCCAAAACAGAGTTCAATTTCAATTCCAAACTTTGGACAACCATTACTCCAAGCACACAAAACGACATGGTACAAATTATATATCTATTTTGAAGCTTGGAATGTGAACTTTTAGACTGGAAAGTTTCATAATTTTCACACATCATTTGCCCAGTCAAAACGTCCACACGAGTAGACTGCCCATAATAGAGTTTCAGGGGACAAAATTTCCATATTTTCACAATTGCTTCCAATGTTTCCCATTTTCCCATCAAACACCATTCCCACACAAAATTTCACAAGGAATCCATTGAAAACACCAAATCAATCAAATTCAAATCATATTGACATGTTACCACAACATGTCACACAAATCACAATTCAACCACATATTGCACCAATTTCCATTTCAAATTCCCAAACCAAAACCAATGACATCAAAACACAACTTGACATCATTTTCAACACAAAACACAATCCAATTCTTCCAAGTCACAAATATGCCAAAATCAGGGCAAAAACCATAATTTTCAAAACTCAACCAAAAGTCACAATATGTAGATCAAAAGAGAGCTCTTACTCACCTCTTTCTCTTTCCCAAACTAATTCCTTTATTCTTCATCTTTCCAAATTTTCACAAGCTCTCAAACACCTTCTTTCTCAAATCTAAAACCACAAAGATTAAGCTCTCATCACTATGAACAAGATTAGTGAAGAGGATTTAAGCATTAGAGGACATATACAAGGCTAAAACCTCACCTCTTGCTTTCTCTTTCTTCCTTGAGCTCACGAAAATGGAGGCTTTGGAGAGAGATGAAGATGATGAAGAGAGTGATCAGTTTTTTGGGCAATTAGGCCCCCTTTGGCCAACTTATGAGAGAAAAGAGAGAAGAGAATGAGTTGAACTTTTAAGCAAGATCCTATGGTTCATATTGTGACACTTGTGGCTCACATACACACACATGCACTTGATTCCACCCTTGGATCTATCACAAATCAATCTCAACCATTAATCTTGAAGTTACCAATGAGTTTCCACTTCGGTAACTGACCAATTGGTTGGTAACTTTACCATTTTACCCCTAATTATGGCAATTCCTCTTGAATCAACACCAAATTCATTTTCTCATTCATTTACACCATACATACGCCCTCCACTTTATTTTCATTCAATTTAGATGTTAGCCCATAATTGAACTCAAATATAGGGTTTGGGTATGAATCACAACACATATAAATCACATCTCATATCGTATTTTCCAAAAGTGTCGATTTAACGATAATAACACTCACTTTTGGAGTCAAAATTCCTTAATCAAATTTTGGAGTGTTACATTTCTCCCCCCATTTCAGTAAATGTCGTCCTTGACATTTGTCTCACCACATAACCATAACCTCGGATGTAACCCCCTGCCGTAATTATATCCGAAATACGCGATTAAAATGAAATAGAGACCAATAAGAAACAAAACTTATTTAAAATCACATCTTCACGATAGGGTTTTCACAAACCACTTTTAAAATCTAATTAACCTGGTCTCACATTCACATTCCGAATATAATTACTACACAAAGATAAATCACATTTAAATATATCAGAGTACGCAATATAATAATCCCGGCAATCCCGGTTTCCATATATTAACTCAAGCTTTATAGGGAACATTCGCCCATACTAGCCCTCATATGGGGATTACACAAAGCTTTCTCATACATATACAAATATCCAATAACTAATTTCAAATACATAACCAAATATACTCATCCATAAGTACACATCCCAATCTATATACTCCCAACTATGATGATAACCAACTACCAGAATGACAACCCGAAGGAAGTCCTCATCGCCCTTAGCTGCATGCTCCATCCTTGATCCACTACCCTGTCTGAAAGGTTAGCAGGGGAGGGTGAGATTCTAGAGAATCTCAGTAGGATAACAATATCAATATGCACGTACGATAAATGTTTAATGCATGACATGCTTGCATCACACAGCTCATAATAACACAATGACAATTTGCAAGCTCAATGCTTCGAACAATATACCTTTGGCCATAGCATAAATTGAAACATAGCTTCAAATCACACATAATTATGCAAAGCAAAGACATGCACCAACACACACTAAAACAGATATCAAATACATGCAGGAGATATATGTTCCCTACCCTTAGTCTAGTAAGAGGCAAGCTTCACCCAAGAGGGGGGTGAATTGGGTGATGTTATAAATTTTTCGCTTGATGTGGTGATATGAAAAATATAGTAGATAGAGTAAGGTTGAGAAGATTTGAACACAGAGAGTTATACTGGTTCGGCCTAACAACCAGGCCTACGTCCAGTCCTCAGAGATCAAGACCTACTGAGATTTTCACTATACCTCCAAGATTCAATGGGCTCTCAGAATGCCACAAAACAACAATCGTCCTTGAACGGACTACGAGCAGAAATATTCTCTCAATAAGAAATTTCTCTCCCCCTTACGACAAGTCTTACGTGCAGAAAAACAACCTATGACCCTTCTCACTTGCTTATGTATACAAGACTTATGAGCAGCAACGTTCTCTCCTGCTTACACCACTGTAAGTCTTACGAGTAGCAACGTTCTCTTCTGCTTGTAACTTATAAGGCTTATGAGTGGAAGGTACAACAAGGAATTCTCTCAACTGCTTCTCTCGTAAGGAAAACTACCCTCTCAAGGTCCCAATACCTTGAGATTAAATAAACATAGAATTTGAATTGTATGAAGACTCTCTTACAGAGCAAATGAATAAACACTGAAGATCAATGTGTATACAGAGAAAATGATGAATAGCAGAGACTCGTGTATAAGCTTGTGAGTTTTTGTGCTTCGTTGTTCTTCTTGACTATCTCTGAATCTCTGTATGTATAGTTGCTTTAGTTTTTGCTCGTTTGGGAAATCATCGTTTGAGGAGCGGGACTTTTGCAACTATTGAAAGACACGCGCATGTTTGAATATTCTGAATGTGGTAGGTGCGAACGTGTTTGTAATCATGTTGTCTGCCATTGTTTGACTTTCTCCGTAACAACTAATTTCAAACGTTCATCTTCCTGCATCACACTTTATAATACATTCAAAATGATGTTAAGCAATGATAATAAGTAATGATGATATGAATAAATAATAATAAACCATATTCGGATTGAACATTCTGAGAATTGGCATTTTTGATGATCTGGCAGAGCATCACTCGAGCATGGATGGCTCACTCGAGTGATCCTCCTATTTTCCTCTTTGTGCTTCAGTTATCGGGTTGTGCTTGCAAAGGATTTCAGAGAGACAGAATTCACACTCGCGAGTGAAGTGGGGTCTCACTCGAGCACAACACCTTCTGCTCGAGTGATCTTGCATTTTCCACTGGGAGTGTCTTCTCGGGTCATCACTCGCACACCATTTTGACAAGAGTGAGATTTTGTGCTCGCGGGTGATGTGGTCCCTCACTCGAGCACACACACTCCTGCTCGAGTGAGACGCATATTCTAGAGGAATATGCTCTCAATACCAACACTCGCATCAGGAACTCAGAGAGATAAATTTATCACTCGCAGGTGATGTGGGCCCTCACTCGAGCACACAGACTCCTGCTCGAGTGAGAAGAATATTCTCAAGTAATATACCTTTTGAACAAGCACTCGCATCAGATTTGGAGAGGGATAGAATTTTCACTCGCAAGTGCTGATGTGTCACTCAAGCATATGAGGTGGTACTCGAGCACACTTGCACTTCTTTGCACTTCATGACTCTCGGCCAAGCACTCGCAGTACCTTGCTCGAGTACAGAATGTTCATGCTCGATCATTGATGTCTCTACTCGAGTGAATCAAGGAAGCATGATAATACTTGCTCTCGGCCAAGCACTCGCGGACCTTCACTCGCATGTGCTCGAGTGAGAATTGTTTCTCTGCTCGAGTGCAAACTCCAGTGCTCGAGTGAATCAATGAAAATAACAGTGGCATGCCTCTCGGGTGAACACTTTCTGGCTTTCACTCGCACCTGCTCGAGCACAGAAGGGATCTATGCTCGAGTGCAAAGCTCATGCTCAAGCACTCCAGTTCAATTTGACAGCAAATACCAGAAAACATTCCTATATGCATTTGGTAACTTTGAAATCATTTCTTAATCTTATAAAAACATGATTTGCATACAATTGTCTTTTTGTTATCATCAAAACTTGAGATCTAACAAGTCTTTCCATGTAAGCTCCAGCACCGCTTACTCACGACCAGGCGAATATCGAACTACGTTCAGGGCGAACATCAACCCTATAATCAAAGCAAGGACATAGGGTTATTCTCTATTCCAAGCTCTTACTTTCATATCACTTAAAGTTGGTTACCATTCATGACCTTTAGGTGGCTAATCAAAGCCCAAACATATGCCTAAAGGCTTGGGAAACACTTGGCCAAAGATCACCTTTTAAAAGTCCAAAATGCTGATTTTTGCGGGTTGGCCGCGGCCCACAAATCCACTGGCCGTGGCCAAAAACTGCCCAGAAACATTTGGGCCACGTCCCAGAATCCGCTGGCCGCGGCCAAGAAAATCCAGTTTCTTAGCTAAACTTCCAAAAATCATAACTAATTCCACAAAAATCTAAATGAGGTGATCCCAAAGCCAAATGAAAGCTATTCAAGTCCTCTACACAGGACAAATATTGGCCAATACTGGAAATCTCCATATAAATACAGAATTCCCCAAAACTCAAGACTGTCCAAAAACCAGTGTTCATTTTCGACCTCAAACTTTGGACAGCTATAACTCACATAAGACAAAACGAAATGGCACAAATTATATGTCCATTTTGAAGCTTGGGATGTGAACTTTAAGACTGGAAAGTGTCATAATTTTTTGACTTCAATGGCTCAGTCAAAACGTCCACACAACAAGACTGCCCAGACAGAATTTACACTGGACAGAATTTCCAGTTTTGCACCAAAGATTCCAATGGTTCCCAAATTCACACCAAATACCATTTCCACATAAATTTGCACAAGGAATCCATTGGAAACACCAAATCAATCAAATTCCAATCATATTGACATGTTACCACAACATGTCACACAAATCACAATTCAAACCACAACATTACAACTCTTCCAATTCAAATTCCGAAATCAATTCCAATGACCAAATACCACAACATGGCACCATTTCCAACATAAAACACAACCCAATTCATCCAATCCAAAATCACAAGAAAATCAGGGCAAAATTCAAAATTCATTAAACTCATCCACAAATCACAAAACTTAGATCAAAAGGAAGCAAATGCTCACCTCTTCCTCTTTCCCAAACCAATTTCTTGATTCTCCATCTTTCCACTTTTGCTCAAGCAACAAAACACCTCCTCTCACAAATCTAAAACCATAGAGATGAAGCTCTCATCACTATGAACAACTTTATAGAAGGTGATTAGAGCATTAGAGGACATTAAGCCAACCAAAAACTCACCTTTTGATTTCTCTTTCTTCCCTTTCATGGACGATAATGGAGTTGAGAGAGAGAAAGGGAGTGAAGATGAAGATGAAGAGATAAAGTGAATGCAATTTTGGGATGCCAAAACGTCCAAATAAAGAGAAGAGAGAGGGAAAATGAGGTTTGACACTTTGACCTCATCCAAGGGCTCACAAAGTGCCAAGTGTCACCATCTTGACAAACCTCACATGAGCTCACACACATGTGATTCCACCCCTTGATCTCTTACACAAATCAATCCTAACCATTGATCTTAAAGTTACCAATGAGTTTCCTCTTCGGTAACTGACCAATTGGTCGGTAACTTTACCGTTTTGCCCCTGATTATGGCAATTCCTCTTAAATCACCATCAAATACATTTTCTCATTCATTTTCTTTCACAATGCGCCCTCCCTTCTATTTTAAGTCAATTTAGAGGTTAATCCATAATTGAACTTAAATACAGGGTTTTGGCACTGCTCACAGCACATACGAATCACATCGGGTGCCAACTCACACCATAATCTCCAAAAGGGTTTATTTATCACTAACCACATATACTTTTGGAGTCATTATCTCTTAATCACAATTTGGGATCTTGCTAAATCGGGGCTTAGCAATCCACTTATTTCAGGCTTATTCTCTAGCCTCGAGTCTCAGAATTCGGGGTATTACATCGGATGCCTTTTCACGACGGCTTCCGCTTCACAAATCATTTCATATTGGGACAACCCTTTTTAGATCACCCACACAAATGGTGTGCCACGAATCTGATTCTCATAAGAACCTTACACAACCTAATGTGTCGTGCTCGGTTTCTCACACCAATTCTCAAAATTCTCATAATCACCACATAATTCTCAATCAAATGCAATCGCTTCCATGAAAGATTGCCACAAAACTATCATCACATAACCACAATACCTGGAGGCTCTAGATCTTGAGCCATTTCATCTCGGCAGTTGTGCGGCATAGGCCACCACTCTGCTTAACTCAAACTAGTTACTCCTTCTTGGAGTAACCCTAAAACACCACAACCTCAATACATCAAATGATAGCCTTAGCTGTATACACAAACTCTTCCGCTGTATTCACATCCACAACCTTACCCTCACCCGTATACCCACTAGTAACTCTACTAATGGTAACCGGGACTTTTGGGTATTCACAACAATATCACATTACTGTATCAAATTTCACGGCATTACCTTTACCCATTTGGGACTTTTGGGTCTCACACAATGTCCACGACATATTCACATTGATGCATGACGATTGTCACAAGATGACAATTCTCTCAGTTGTAACCACAATGATAAGTGACTAACATCACAAGATCCACAATCACACAGCTTACCCCTGTTTACAAGAATATCTCAGCTCTCGCCGCTTGCACAAATACACATGGCCCTTCCAGCATTCACGCAACTTCCATATCACATATGCATCGCAAATTCTAATTTTACGCACCGCCTTTCGAACAAGGGTCAACACCGGTGCAACCAGCCTAGTGGCTAGCCATGCCGGGGTAAGTGCCCTCATGAGTGGGAACCCCCGATCATGTAGTCGAATTCGCCATCAACTGAACTAGCTCTACTCTGCTACACAACCACACCCTAAGCCCAGCTTGTTCACATATAGTCAATCCCCCATAAAATACCGCCCCAGTGGAACGGTCCTCTGCCATGGGAATCCCTATGCGGCCGCAGGTGAAAGACACACAAATAACCTTCTGGCTCAAAAATAGTCAATCCCCTGTAAACTACCGCCCTAGCGGAACGGCCCTCCCACTGGAACCCCCGATAGGCCATAGGCGAAAAACTCACAATGTACAATCACATCAAGTTGGAACTGGGTACATCTTCAACACTGATGCCTTTAATAGCTTTACCTTTGGCACCATAACTCTGCTACACAAGTCATATCTCAATCTCAGCCTATTCATATCACAGTATATGTCACATCCCTGTGGCATCACCCACTACTGGCACGGTCCACTGGCACCGCCCCAAAGGCACTGTCCAGGCCTAATACTTGGCAAACACTCCAAGGCCAGGATTAGGAGATGGACACACCACACAACACAAAATAAAACTGGAATCATCGAAAACCCTTTCTTACAAGATAATTTGGCCCCAAAGTTTTACTTCCCGAAGCCACGATCTTCACATCGTTCTTACTGCAAGCTCGAGCTTCTGTTCAACATAATTCTCAAACACATTACATTCACCATGCTTTCATTGCACACTCTGAGGTCTTTCTCCTCATTTGTGCTTTAACAATGTCAGGTTGATTTAGTTTGAGTCCCATAAGAACTTGCCACTACACCTGACACACTCCCAATCCAGATTTATCTTTGCCAGACCTTAGCCCATTTCAACTTGGATCATTTAGAGCCATATGACCTCTCATCTCAAGAAAACCCATTCCCTGTGGGATTCATTACAATACCATATCATGGAAAACCAATGCTTCCAAAGCGCAAATCTAAGATTTAACATCATGGCGGCTGTACTCCATGGTTCATCATCAAGGCAACTGCACTCTAGGGTTCGTCATCACGGTAGCTCCACACTACAGTACCATACTCTCCGTAAGTAGCCCTTTGCTATCAGATTTCCCCATAGGTAGCCTTCTCCGATCAAACTCTCCATAGGTAGCCCTCTCCTATCAGAACTCTCCGCGGTAGCCCTTTCCATTACTCATCTCCAATTGGAAATGTTGCTGTAACGAGAGTCTAGAAACTATTCATACATTCTACTTCCTGTCCCAACCGTGAGACCACAATCTATGGCTACTTGTACAATATATCAAAATGTCACCAACGAAAATCATCATGAATCAACCTAACTATAGTTAGCGGAAGTGATTTATCAAATTCATATACACAGCATATGCATTTCTCACCGTCAACCAATTAAGATCCCATAGGACTTCCAATTGGTAACCTGGCAATCACAACAAATCAACATAGGCACATGCCTTTCTACAATTCTCAAATACTTCACGTAAACATCAGGAATCATAGCCTTAACAATCATTAACATCGTCACAACTAGTTCAACTAGCAGTTTATGCACACATAGTTCCGGGCGCTTCAAAAAATCATCACAATGAAGAAATAACTTGCACCCGAATTAAACAAAGTTTCTAATAAACTACCATTGAGAAAGAGTTTATCTTGGATCTGGTTGGGGAACCTCTGGGCTTCTTCATATATCATAGCAAATACTCTGCCCTGATTCCTAGGCCTTCGACCAACCCACGACCGGTTGCATTCACTAGCAATGTGTTTATGTTGTTGGCAATTATAACATATCACTCGCCCCTTGCACGTTCGGCCTTGATGTGCCTGGTTGCAATAAAGACATATCCACCTCGTGAAAGCTCTCTATAGTTCACGATTCCCGAGCTGATAGGGCTTCTTACTATCACCTTTGGATAAGAAAAAGTATAACTAATTCTAGAAAAATTGAAATGGGATGATTCTAAAGGCTATGGAAAGTTATTTAAGTCCTCTATATAGAAAAAATATGAATCACTACTGTCCATAACCACAAAAATATAGGATTCAAAAAATGTCCACACAGCTCCAGAATTGATCTTAATTTCAACATCAAACTTTGGAAAATCATAACTCCCAACACAAAAATCGAAATGACACCCATTATATGTCCATTTTGAAGCTTGGCATGTGAACTATTAGACTGGAAAGTTTTAGAATTTTTAGACACCATTTCCTCATTCCCATGCAAACCAACTGCCCAGCACAGAGTTTCAATTGACATAATTTCCAATTTTCAACATGTGTTTCCGATGGTTCTAAAATTCACAACCTAACCTATTTCCACAAAATTTTTCACAATGAACCCATTGGAGACACTAAAACCACCAAATTCACATCATATTTACTCATATTCTATTCTTGAGCATATTGCAACACAATACCACTAAGTGGCCAAACTTTCCATTCAATGATCCAAACCAATTCCATTAACCATATAACACAACAAAACACCTATTCCACCAATTCAACCACAAAAAAACATGTATGAATTGCATGGAAGCTATTTCTCACCTCTTTCACTTCCCAAGGCTGGTTCCTTGATTCTTCAACTTTCAAATTTTCACAAGCTCTCAAACTCCTTCTTTCAAAAATCTATAACCATATAGATGAAGCTTTCATTAACATGATCATGATTAATGAAGAGGATTTCACCATTCAAGGTCAAATAGAGCACTTACCTTGAACTTCTTTCTTTCTCTTTCCTTCTTGCTTTAAACGTCTATGGAGTCTTGGAGAGAGAGGATGTGAGATGATGATGAAGATAATGAGAAATCAGATTTTTCCCTTGCTCCTACACTTGTTAGCCAACTATGAAAGAGAGAGGGAAGGGAAAAAAGCAATTTTGAACTTTTGACTTGATCTAATGGCTCACATGATGACACTTGTCATGATCTTGAACCTCCTCCCAACTCCTTCCATGTACATGCATGCATAGAATCACTTTATTATAATCTCTTAAACAATTACACATTCCACATAATCTTCAAGTGATTAGTGAATTCCCTCATCAGTTGCTGACCAACTGGTCGGTAACTTTTCTTTTTCCCATTTTTCCCCTGATTATGGCAATTCCTACTGGATCACACCAAACACATTTTATTATTCCATTTCACCCTCACATGCACCCTCCCTCTATTTTAATCTAATTTAGATGTTAATCCACAATTGAACTTAAATACAGGGTTTAGGCACTGACTACAACACATTTAGATCATAATTCTCATCGTATTCTCCAAAAGTGTTAGTTTAACAATAATTACATTCACTTTTGGAGCCATAATCCCTTAATCACATTTTAGGGTATTACAGCCCTTACACTAAGCTATGCACGACTAAGTATTTCATTTAGCACATCACCATCGACATGATCAGTTATAACTATATTATAGATGTTGATATTAAAAGGTATTATTTGACCTCCTTGGCGAATCAAATCTAGTACCATTAATGCTAATTGTTCGTGATATAAGGCCATTTGTTTGTTACTTTAGTTGTTGGTTAAGGGTTGGGAATTTGGTTGGGTTGTTAAACATTTTGAGTTCTTCCCATGTCCATCAATTCATTTTCTTTTAGGATGAGCAACAACATACAAAAATCATGAAATTAAATCATATAGTTTGATACGGAAGTGTATAGAAAAAGTAGGAGGAATTATAAATTAACTACCTTTTGACATGGCTCAATTAGGCCTATTGGCCATCCAACATAACCACTGACAACATCTTTTACTATTGATTCTTCATCCTGAGAAGCGATTGGTAAGAGCACATCTTTATTTGTGCATATGTCAACTCTTACTCTGAGTGTGTTCGCGAGCAATAGTGAATTATGTAGTGTATCAGTGTTAGTGTTGTAGGCAACACCCACAGCAACTATGTGCTTGAAAGATTAATCGACATGCAACTAACACGTTTATTTGTCCTATAAAAAATAGAGTTAATATATTAAAGTACACTAATTTATAACATAACAAAAAGTTAACTAAAGAAGAAATTAATTGCCAAAGGAATAAGGACTTTAGACATGGAGGGGCAACTATGCCTCACACTTCCGCTATCACACGCTGGACTTGTGCTGCCCTTGACTGCAGTAAAGCATAAATTTGAGCCTTCCAGAGAGCATTTTGCTTTTATATCAAATGCATTTGATTATTAAATTGTTCTTGCACTTGATGCTTGAAGCAAGTCGTGACCTCATTTAGTTGCACCAAGTCACTTTTTAATAGATTGCTTAAATCATTCTTCAACATACGGTTCAACCTCATCAATGTTATGTAGCACATACAAGTGAGCTTGCTCCTATTCATTCACTAATATCCTTATTACATCATTCCCACTTATTCCTTTACATGATCTTCACCTATTATGATGAGACTTTAGGATCCTTATAGGGTCAACATTTGATAGAAAATCAGCACAAACGTCACTTGCTTCTTCAACCATATACCGCTTAGCAATACAACCCTCTGGTCTATATCTATTTTTCACATGCCTTTTTAAAATTTTCATAAATTGCTCATTCGGTTATATTTATCTTAAGTACACTAGACCACACAATTGAACCTCTTTGACTAAGTGTACAGTTAGATAGACCATAATGCAAAACATGAAGGTGGAAAATACATTTCAAGTTCACATAAAGTACAAACAATTAGCCTTTACAAATCTTGTAACTTTGTTGAATCAACCACTTTACTGCAAATCAACTTGAAGAACATGCAAAGTTTAGTGATGATATTCCTTACTTTTTTGGGAAAGATTGATCATATACAAACTGGTACGAAATTCTGAATGAGCACATGACGATCATGAGATTTAAGGTTCTTTAGCTTCAACTCTTTCACTGATACAAGGTTCTTTTTATTTGAAGAGTAGCCCTTTGGAACTTTAATTCCTTCCAAAAACTCACAAAACAATTTGTTCTTTTTCCTCAATAGAGTGCAAGTCACTGGAAATAGATAAGTATAGGTCCCTTGCTTAATCGGTGCCAACTCTTCTCTTATACCTAAGTTAACCAAATCCAACCCAATATTCACACTGTCCTTGGTTTTTCCTTTTTATAATAAGCAACATGCCAATTAGACTATCACAGATATTTTTTGCTATGTGCATCACATCAAGAAAATATCTTACATATAAGGACTTTCAATATGGAAGTTCAAAGAAAATAGACTTCTTCTTCCAGCCACTTGTCTCTATTTGTTTTTGCGAAAGACTTGCTAAAATTGTTATTCAACTATTTGACCTTCTCAAAAACCTAAGGGCCGATCAACATCTTTAGTGGGTTACCTTCTCCTAACTTACCATTGAAAGCCCTTATCCACTTCCTCTAATGATGTTTGGATGGTAAGAATCTTTGATGTCTTATGTAGGCATTTTTCTTACAATGATCCAGTCACACTAAATGAGTGTCATCTTTACATATATGACACATACAATATCCTTTGATGCTGTATTTGGACAAATTACCATAAGTAGGGAAATCATTAAATGTGCGAAACAACATGGCATTCAAAGTGAAACTTTCTTCTCTGCACCCATCATACACATTGACGCCTTTTTTCCTAAAGTAGCTTGAAGACATCAATTAAATGAGACAAGTATACATCTAATCATTCCCAAGTTGCCTTGGCCAAGAAATTAACATGGACAACATCATAAACGTACATTTCATAATCTAGTGCAAAGGAAGGTTATAAACTATTAATATCATCGGGCACATATTGTGTGTACTACTCTGAACCCCGTGGGATTGATTCTATCAATTGAAAGTACAAGGCATAGGTTCCTTGCTTCATTTATGAAGTGAGGGTGCTGATGATCAAATTTTTTCCATTGAGGGGCATTTGTAAGGTGCCTAAGGTTCATGTCTTCAATCCTTTTATTTGCATGCCATGTCAACAGCTTGGCAATCTCTACATTACTGTACAACCATTTGAATCTCAGAATAATAGAAAAATATGATACGACCTTTGAAGGAATTTTTCCTTTCTTCTTATATCGAGATGCATTGCATTTAGGACACTTCTCTAACATTGCATACTAATTCTGAAATAATATGCAATCGTTAGGGCATGCATGTATCTTCTCATAACCCATACCAGTTATAGAGTAATGAATTTGCTTTGCCTCGTATGTCTTGATAGGAAGTACATGTTCTTCTAGGAGTTTATCTTTCACAAGTTCAAGCAGTGCGGTGAAACCCAAATCACTCAATCCATAGCACTCTTTAAAGTTGCATAATTTCAACATTGCTAGCAATCTTGTGTATTTAGTACTACCGACACATAATGGTTTCTCTGCATCACCTTTCAGCTTTTCAAATTCTTTAGGGTAGTTATGAAGTACCCATTCAACCATACTTAGCATTTCTTCAAGACCATCGTTCTCATCACATATTCTTGGGTCAAACTCATTTTAAGCACCGATCATGGTATGCACCCTGATCACTACATGCATCATTCGTCTCACCATACCTTGTCCATCATATATGTGATTGATCAATTCTATGACATAGTCAATGATCTAGCAAATCAAGTAGACTAATCCATTTTCCATAAAAATAAGATAAGCAAGGACACAAGAATTTGTTAGAATAATTTGTATGCTCTCTTGCAAATCTAATAAACTCTTTCACCCCGTCTATATCTTAAACATATTTTTTAAAAGTGGTTAGTTGCTTGCCTCTTACATTTACTACTTACTTTTATCTTCTGTTATTTATTTTTAAAATATTTGGAAGCATAACATCCTAAATTTTGAAGTTTTCCAGGTATTAAACCCTTTCATTAAGTCACAAATAGTCAACCAATTAATCCTGTAATGTCATAATAATTTTTCACAACTTACAACAAAAGAAAACATGTTTGTCAACACTATATGTCATAGTTAAATTAATTGGTTGCATTATAAGTCAACAAAGATACAAGTGTTATAATTATTTTATTTATACAACTCATTAATAACCATTACTATAGCAGCCAAAAATTATAACTATTGTACATATCTTCACATATACAACCTATATATAGTAACATTTAATATTATCTCAATTTATTTTCAACATATACAATGGAGAATAATTTTTTAGATTTCGTAATAAATTAAATATAAAATACATTGAGAAAATTAAACTAGTAACAACTAATACAATTATATTTGTAAGCTCAAAAACTAAAAAAACTTACAATATATAGGAAGTTTAACAAGAGAAAGTTGTAACTTTAAGTAAATACCTGAAAAAAGAATTATAAGCACACATAAAACTACAAGCTAAGATTTGTGACAGATTTTAAACTTAAAAAAAAAAAGGAACTGTTATGCCAATTGAAGGAAGCTTCTTTATTAAAAAAAAGACTTACAAGGGGGCTTTTGTAAGAGGAGACAAGAAGGAAAAAAACATGGCAAACCAAGCTTTTTAGTGCCGACGAAAGTGGGGACCAAATGTTGAAAAAATATGGAGGAGGAGGAGACAAGAAACAAAAAAAAGTGGGGGACCAAGGAAGCTTTTACACTTAGCTTGCCGTTGTAAAAATAGATAGGAGGGAGAGGGGACAATTGTAAGTTGCTGGTGATAATAGAAAGGAAGGAGTAGGGACAAAGTATTATGTAGAAAGAGGGGAGTAGGGAGAATGGATAAAGAAAGATGGTGGATTCATAGAGTAGGGACCAAAAGGATAAGACAAGATTTAGGATAAGATTCTACTAGGAAATGGGGAGCTCAGGAAGATGATGTCACAAACTTAGATTTGGAATTTAATAGGAAAAAGGGCCTCGTATGGCACTTGCCTAAGCCATGCAACAAGGCCCTTTATCAAGTCTAAGTAAACAACAAGGCCATACAAGGAAGCTGCTCGTAGCCCTTCCCATTGTACCTGTGTCTTTGGTGGGCACAAGGAGTGGATAGCTATTGTTGATGTTGGTGTTGATTTGTACCTTCAAATGCTTAAGAGGGATGCTTGTTATGAAGCATGTTATCCTTCAAGCAGTTAAACATGTGACCCATTGCAATAGTATGGTGTCTAGGGCTATCAACAAAACACTCAATATCTGCTAAACCCTCAGGCTGATCATGGGGGAAATGTGCAGCTACCTCTAGTACTTAGGCTACTACTTCCCCTTGCTGCTTCGTAGAACGCCCCTTTATCAACTCTTATGTGAAAATCATATTTTTTTCCTTACATTTCATCCCAATGTTTCTAGAGCTTCTCGTACTTTTCGTCCTTGTTATTTTTTTGAGGTTTCTGTTAACCATAATATTTTGCCTTGGTCAATATAAAGTTGGCACCCTTAAGATGAGCAAGATGGTCATGCCTTAATGTCCCGACCAATACATCTTTGTTTGCAAAAAGGTATCTCCTTATGTTGTAACTTCATGGGACATAGCTTGCTATATATTTAACAATAATGTTCATATTGATAGTTAATTAAAGACATTACTTCCATGAACCAGGGACTAATATTAATGCTTACCATTTTATCGACGATCTCCTTCACCTAGGGATCGTCATAAGAGCCATTTTTATTTTTCTTTATCACTGACCAAAGTTCATGATAAGGAGGTCTACTATCGTCCTCACTCTTAACAGCCAACTTTTCAGCAATTTGAGCATACCGTGTTCACCCTCCCTTATAGGATACTTATTGTTCTTCACCCTCCTCCTATTCACCCGACTTAATTCCTACAAAAACACAACACTCGAGTTAACGTTAAACAGATACAAATAGGTCTTATGAATTGTGAATAACAATTACCTGGAATGTTGGATCATGACGTGAGATGACAAAATTGCTCCAATCATCTAGTTTGATGATGGACTGAAGATCCATAAGAACTTTTATCTCATCAGTCTCTTTAGGATTTTGCAAATTCACCTTCATCAATGCATGATAGAATATGTATAGTGATTAGCATGTCTTCTTGATGACAAATTCCCTAATGTAATCTCTATCTATATGATATGCAAACTACAAAGCACATAATTCAAGTTAATATTTTTTACAAGTACATAGCAAGCAATTAGCAAGCATGTATACCCTACCCTGACATTGTACCAAATAACATATATGTAACCTTCCTATACCCAATGCTATTTATCCACCAAGATAGGAACATTGGTTCTTACTGTTAAGCCGATGTAGTTGATAAAGTGTGACGGATGATGAGGCTAACCGTCATTGTTCAATGTCACCTCAATTCTTATCCTTACAGACTTTGCTTTGTTAACAAAAGTTAAGGTTAAACAGCCCCTCCTTACAATATACCGCACTCATTTTAACACCTGTTATGGGGTCTCGTTTCTAGGTTTCCTAGTGACAACATTGGTACCAATTGGAACATTATTGAAACCAAAGGCACTATCAGAACTAGGGGCATTACAAGTACCGTGGGCAGTAGAACTGGCCATTTTAATAGGAAAATAAAACTCATTCAGTCAGCTATAGAGATAGAGCAATGGGTTTCTAGAAAAACACGATGCACGACTAAGGTCAAAACCTACCTAGGCAGGATGAAGTGAAAAATAAGGAGAATGTGAAATATAGAATAGAGAATGTTGTTACGAGTATAAATAGTCTATTAAATTGTGCAAGTGTACACTGTCGTAATCAAGTAAAACATAAGCAAGTAGAGTATCGTTCCAACAAGGATTGATCACTAAGTCCCTTAATTCTATTTATTCGATCGATTAGTTGGTGATTGAGAATACAAAATAAAAGATAATTAAATATGAGTGTAAATGATATGAAAGCAACTATGATAAAAAGCCCTAGAGGTCATATTTCACTTAACAAATTTCGGATTGAGTCACTTATCTACTCTAGCCCAATTTATTCCACATAATTGATAGCCCAGTTTCCCTAATTTAATTACTAGCCTCTTTCAAGGTCAAGCAATTCTATAATTAATTGTTAATCCAATATATTCCTATATGAATTTAAGCAATTAATCATGCATTAAGATTTATGGAACTCATTAAGACTACACAACTCATATGAATATATTCCTATTTCATATGCAAGTTATTATTTTAATTATAGGATCTACACACATGCATCTCCTTCCAGTCTCAACATATATATTAAAATCATTCAAAAGATGGCCAGTCAACCAAAAGTAATAATAATAATAATTAAAACTCAATCATGAAGGAGATTTTCAAACTAGATTTAATAAGTTAATATTCAATCCGTCATTAGTAAGCTACGTCATCACCCTAGGAAAATTAGAAATTTAACACATGATGAAATTAAAAACAAAACCAAAATAAATTAACATTGCATAAAACTTAATTAATAAATTCTAAAACATAAATATATAACAACTAGATGTATGAAAATTGAGAAAATCTAGCTATCCCTTTAGGAAGTAAAACCTTCCATGTAGGTGAAAACTTATACCATCCATAAAGGAGGACTACCTAAGCCTTCCATGTAGGAGGCATGCAGGAATTAAATACAATGCATAAAACTACTCTAAGATGGTGTATGTGGAGAAGAGAGGAAAGAAATGGATATGAAATAGTTTTATAAGTGGAGAAGAGAGGAAAGTAATATATATGAAAAATGGTTGTTCAAAATGTGAAGGAGAGGGTGGCTATATATAGGGAAGAATAGAGTAGAGTAGATGAAAAGGAAAATGCAATGGTAGATAGAATGTGGTATATGAAGTAGTAGATGAAAACAAAGATGAAGTGGTAGATGGAATGATTCGTGGCATGGTAGATGATTCTTGTACTCAAATTCCAAGAAAAATATGAAACCCTTGGAGATCGAATTGGACTTTGGTCTCAACATAAAAGTTGTAGAGCTCTTTCTTAGCTTTTTATCCATATATAGAACGTCTCAATCCGACATCTAGAGCTCTAGATATTCCTTAAAAATTGAAAGAGGGTCTAATTTAGTATTTTTCAAGAAATTTTATTTTATTTCAAAATCATTATTTATTTATTAATTATACCCAAATTCATTCAATTGGGCTCAAATATCATCTACAAAATCATCATATAAGAGAAAATAAATATGAAAATATTTTACATATCAAATTTCCCCACACTTAGCTCTTGGACGTCCTCGGACAAGGAGTGACTAATTAGTGCTAACAAAATTAGAAGTGTCAAGTCATAAGTAAGAATATAATTGAAAAATAAAGAGATCATAGTATTCATGAATCAACGAAAATATAAATTGGTAATTTTATTTGAAAAAACCGAGTTCGTAATTGTGACTCATTCTCCCAATATCTCATGTGTTTAGGGGTAAGTGTTTTACTCGAATTCAATAAAAAAAATTGCACTATTATATACTTGCTAAAAATCTCAATCTCCACTTCCTAATTCACATGCATAATTCAAATCAAAATGATTTTTTAAGGGTTGTAATGGGGTTAAGGTAGAAGAAATGTAAAATATGATATGAAGGGCTAAATTTAAAAAATTAATAGAACAATTGAAAAATGGGCTAGCTTCTAAATAAATCTATTTCAACACAACAATCTACAATTCGAATAATCAAATTTTTTTTCTTTTTTTCCCTTTTTTTATACTTTTTTTTTACAACTCTAAAGTTGATGATATATACACCCCACACTTGTTAAAAGCCCATTTCACAAAAAATTCAAATGCAGTTGTAATATCCCAATTTTTGATTAAGGGCTAATGACAATTATTATGGATAGTTGTGAATTAAAGTGTGAATTATTATGTTTTTGTGGCTATTTTAATTAATATGTCATAATTGGTGGAATATTGGAAAAATGGAATTATGGGCCATAAGTTAGTGATTAATTGAGAAATTAATTACTAGCTAAGAGAAAAAAAATGAGAAGTGTGATTAAATGGCTAATGGAGGGATTAAGTGATTAATTGGATGTTTACCTTTAGGAGAACCAATGAAGAGGTGACATGTGGCAAAAGTTGGTGTGAAGGTTAAGGAGTTGAGAAAGTCAAATGGGTAATATTTTAAGCATTTCTCTCTCTTCTCTTCCCTCTAATTTCGGCTAGACATGGAGGGAGTACCACCATCATCATTTCTCATTCTTCTTTACACTCCATCTCTCCTTCTCTCTCTTCATTCGGTAGCCATTTTTTGCCAAGGAAGAAGAAGAAAACGCTTGTGATTAAGGTAAACAAATTGCCTTTACTGCTCAAACTCACTTCATTAATATTGATCCTTTGAGTGAGAGCTTCATTTTGATGTTTATAGTGTGCCTATTGTTGTTGATTTGTGCCCACACGAAATTTTGGAGGTTGGAGAATCAAAGAGTGTTTTTGGAAAAGTTGATAAGGTAAGTGAAACCAATTTTTCTATCTAAGTTTTATGCCAAATGGATTAGTTTGGAATTTCTGTGATTTTTTAACTTAAATTCAAAAATGAGAGTCATTGGTAGTTTGGCATGTTATTGGTATAGAAATGGGTGTTTTGGTATGAGTTTTGGATAGATAGATTGATTGGGAATGGGAATGGTATGTTTATATGATTTTGGATTTTGGATTATTATGTTGCCCAAAATCAAAGCATGATAATGGAGTAGGATTTGGATAATTGTAATGATTCCATTGAATTCCTTGGGTATTTTTGTGTGGGAGTAGCTTTGGTAGAAGTTTTGGATCCATTAGAAACTTTTGGGCAAGTGTTAGGAAATGTGGTTAGTTTTGCTGCGTTTTCTGGTTTCTGATAGAATCACTCGAGTGATTGGGGTTTACTCGAGTGTAGGAAGAATAATACTCAAGTAGTGATGAGTTCCACTGGAGTGTAGTAGTGCAAACTTCATTTTCTGCTCTCTGTGTTCTTGTTGCACTTTCGTAGTCAAAGGCAAGTGTTGCCTCACTTGTGAGTGAGGGATGAACATCACTTGAGTGAAGGTGAGTTCACTCGAGTGCTGGTGTATTTGACACCAAGGACTTGCCTCTCGGGGTGTCACTCACGGTTATGGTGCAAGAGTGTGCCTTCTCACTCGCAGGTATAAGGTATTCACTCGAGTGCAATGGGCTGTGCTCGAGTGATCCTGATCCTTGAGAACTTTTATGCTCTCAGGTCCTCACTTCATGGACTTCACTCTCTGATACTCGAGTAAGGCATTTGGCCTTCACTCGGGTAAGGTCCAGTGTGCTCGAGTGTTGTAGTCTCTGAAAAGTTCTTGTGCTCTCGGGTGTTCACTCACTGTCCATCACTCTCTTGTACCTGAGTGCAAATCGTACCATCACTCGAGTGAGGTCTCCCTCACTCGAGTATCCGTACAACATCACTCGAGTGAGGCCATCTTCACTCGAGTGTCTCAGTGGAAAATATCAGTTTTGAGCTTTCAAAAAGGGGATCTTTGGGATAGTCTTCCAACCCTTTAGGGCTTGTGTTAGAAGTGTTCATAGGTACTAAAAGAGCAATAATGATAACCAATTAAGTGTTAAGAAGATATTGAGAATTGGAATAGAGAATTGACACTTTGTCCCTAATTATGAATATAGGATTTGACATTTACCCTACTCGGGAGAGACCGGCGTCAAGACACGTACGGAAGGATCAAGGTAGTGACTTTTCTCTCATGTTGTGTATGATACTTGGTATGCATGTTTATCATTGTGAATGTGTTATCGGCCATAGGGCATTACAGTGCGAGCAGTTCAGCGTGAGCCATCGTAGGGGAGCAATGCTCATAATACCTACCCTGGCCATTGTATCTGTCGTTGTAAGTGCCGAGGCTGCGTGATGGAATCGTGGATTCCTGTTTGAGTATCCAGCCCGCGGGGCTGCGTGTTGTGAAATGTGTTATATAGATCCCAGCTGTGGTTATATATGTGATATGTGGATGTGCAATACAGTAAGCAGTTCAGCGTGAGCCATCGTAGCGGGGCGATGCTCATGATACCTACCCCAGCCGTTGCAACTGTTGTTGTGATTGCTGTGTGTTGTGGATGATTTACTTTAATGCTTTGATGTTGTGTATATTATGAGTGATTTGTTACTACGGGGATTCTTTAGAATCTCACTCTCCCAAAAACACAAATTTTAGACAGGGCTGAAGGATCCAAGGGAAAGCGAGCGACGAAGAATAGTTAAAGCTCCGGGCAAGGAGTTTTACTTTTGGAATATTTGGTTATCATTTTGTAATCATTTGGATACATTTTGTTGGGAATTACATGTACATAGTGGATAGTATTTGTGTAATCCCCTAATTATGGGAAACTTTATAGGCAATTGTGCCTTGTAGAACCTTATTTGATTAATGGAGCCCGAGTGTGTCGGGAAATTATGTTGTACTCTGATATGTATAAATGAAATCAACTTGTACAGGTTATTTGTGTAGTGAAATGTGAATAGGAGACCACTATGAACCGATTTTGAAAAAGTTTTTCGAAAACCCTGATTTTGGGAAATTTACTTTCTTTAAGTCCCAAATAGTCTATGGTCTCTAATTCTACATTAACCACGTGTTTATAAACTTAAATCTCAGCCTTAATCGTGAAAGGGGTTACACTCTGCTATTCTTCCAAATTAGGTAAAAGCACTTGATATATCATTAAAGCACATGTTAATGGGTTGAGAGCAAAGAAATAATCAACCAGGCTCAAAGGGGCTTAACAACGGTATAATTGCAAGGTTGGCTATTTAGTTCTGCCTAAACAAAATGAATGCCTTTATCATTTTTTGAATGTGCATGTGAGATGTAATTTCAACTAGATTTAAAGCAAATTCTAGAGTGACAACTTAATAGGTGAATATCACACACAAGAGAAATAATTATTATAGGCTCAAAAGCTTACGGTTAAGGGCTTTCAAACTCAGCTCATTCAATCTCAATATTCATCACCAATTGCAACAATCAATTGTTCATTCATGCTATGAAATTTCTAAATTCAATTGATCCATACTCGAAACTTATATACTTCTTAAGATCATTACAAAGCACTTAAATAGGATGATTTGTTTTTACTTTTACTCTTTTTTTTAAATAAAAATATGCAACTAATAAAATGCGTCTCAGGAGTTAAGAATAACTCCTTACTTCGCCATTTTTTTCCCACACCCCATGCATCTAATGGTTTTACTAACTAACTAAAATTTTTTTCTCCTCCCCAAACCTAAATCAGACATTGTCCCCAATATCTTATAGAGCTTTGAGAAAGTGTTTTTTTTAAAACAAAAACACACAATAAAGTAAAACCAAAATGCTAAGAGTAAAACCAAGAGATTAAGGAAAGTTACAACCGTAGAGTGGTATTTGGATCTTGCTTCTGACTGCTATCTAAAGATTGTCCACCTATTTGCTTAATTAGTATATCTGGTTTAGATTCATAGGTTTGTAATTGATCAAATAGCTGATCAACAGTTGGGGCAGAAATTATGGAATGGTGAGTCGCTTGGGGTATGAATCCTGTTTCCACAGCATGATAAAAAAACAACAGATCATCATAAAAACCATTAAAATTTAACAATCCTAATGGCTTTTTGTGAAAGTTTAACTTATACCAATATGCGATGTTGGAAATCCCATCCAATGTTTCCAAACCACTGGGTAGAGCAATAAAAGCTTCAGCCATGTAGAACATACGTCCCATATGTTCCGGCAAGTTGGAAACTTGTAAGTCTTGTCAAAAGGAAAAGATGTGACCATCTTACTCCTTTACCTTTTCACTCAAACCCTTGCTTCCATTAATGGTTGCATCAATGGCCATACTTTGCCTTCGCCCCTGGATGCCTCCCCCGTATACAAAATTGATCTTTCGAGCAACTAATGCATTTCCTAGTTCTTGTGCTGCTGTTAGAAACTCTATTTTTTCCCTCATCAGTTTCACCAAAAAATACAAATAGATTTAAACCACATTTTAGTGTGATGTCCTTTTCTCTTCTTTTCTCTCGAATCATTTGTGCTTACAAGTGAAAGATTGCATATTTACACATGGAAGAGTGCATATATATAATACTAAAAAAATGAAAACAAGATCATGCAAATCAGGCATTTTTCAAAGAATTTTGAAAATTTTCCGACACAAATGACCAGCATAATTTGTGTGAAGAAATTAACAAAAAGAGGAAAAAAAATTCAAAAGTTACTGAAAAGATAAAACAAATTAGACAAAATTTGCTGAAAAGATAAGACAGATTAGACAAAAGCATGATTATGTACAGTAGTTGTGATTTTGGCTCATATCTTCCTCTGGTTTTACGTCCAGTAATGGCTTAAACGATTTCTATGAATCGAGGATTTGCTTCCCATCCAATTTTCTTTTAAACTGGCAAACAGGGTCTTTTAAAGTCAAATTCCCAAGATAGTAGCACCATTTTGCTTGATTGAATATATCCACTAAATCAAGAAGAATACGATGAACATCACCACTCGGATGCGTCTCAAGAGTTTGAATGATATCATCTAGGGACTCCTTACTCAGTCCATCCTTTATAAATTTAATTTTATCTTCTTGATTTATAGAAACCATACCTTTGCTCCTACAACACTAATCACATGTCCAACTTGCACATTTGTAGAAGACATTCATTCTTTTAGCTCTTCTCTTTTTGGAGTAAGAACTTCTTCCCATTCTTGGTAAGGGTTTAACAACCGATTTATTAAACTCACCTGCTAAACATACCTTAGCTTCAAGGATCTAGTGTATGTCCTCAGGAAGGCTCAAATGCTTGAATATCTTCATCCTTTCAAGTCAATAGTTATAGATCTTCTTGAGTACGTCTTTGGGAAGAGTGGGGAAACTGTTCTTAAGCTTTATAAGAGATTCCTCCATGTTAACTTGTAATGAAAGAGATGAAAACTAAAATCTCTGACACAATGTGTTTCAGTGAGTAGGAAAGAAAAATGAGAGAGTAGGAAGGAAAAATGAGGGAGTAGGAAAGAAGTTTTGGGTTGCCTCCCAAATAGTTGCCCTTCTTTAACGTCTTTAGTTAGACAAAGACCAAACCACTTAACTCTCTTCTTCTTCTTTTTTTAATTATTTTTTTTCATTTTTTATTATTTTTTAAAACAAAATTTATGAGAAGGAGGACTTATTTATTGGTTCCTCAAATGTGATGACAGTTTTCAAAGTGTTGAGTGCACCATCATTGTATTCTTTGAATGTTCTTGTCATCAGCGGCTACCAAAAGTCCTATAAAATCACAACAAAATATCTAACCAAACCTTAGGTTGCCTCCCAAGTAGCGCTAAATTTATAGTTTTCAGCCAGACTTCCCAAAACAAACTACGAATCAAAAGTATCAAACACCATGATAATTAATTTCCTTTCAAGCAATAATGTTTCAGACACCAACAATGATCATTCAAGGTAATTAATTGTACTGCTTCAATCATAGATAATTTTAGAGTACAATTATTTACTGAATTCAAATAAAGCACAATATGCATGTATTTGCAAATAGACAAGAACAATAGCTGTTGGAACATCCACATTAGTTTCAACATCAAAATGACAATAATTAGGTTCCACAACCAAAACCTCTTCTAGACTACACCCACTATCCTCTCCAAAAGTGATTTCAAGTTCCTTATCACATTCAACAAGAGCTAAAGTTTCATTCAATTCCACATTCTCAACTTCCTCACAATAATCATCATCAACACAAGAAGTGGTCATTATGCTTAAAGAATTATCTTGCCTCAGAGTCTCAAGTGACGAAATAATTTGACTCACATATATTCCAATATTTTGGACACTTGACTCGACACTAGTGACAAGTTCCTTTTGCTCTCTACTAAACTCCTCATATAATCTTTTTAAATCAGACTTTTCCTTATACTCAAGAGTGTGTTCTTTAACATATGGATAAGAGTAGAAAGGAGGGTCAGGACAATACCTGATATATGGCTCCAAAGACTCTTGTTGCTCTAAAATTCCACCAAGATAAAAAGAATGATCAAAATAAGTTTGGTTTATATTGAAATCATCTCTCACATAATGACTGGTAGTGCTATATGGATAATGCTCATAGGAATGATACCCTCCATAATAAGCACCAGAAAAACAATTATAAGGAGAAGAATTTTTAATCCAACCAGCATTTATATTTTCTTGTCTCATTCCATCCACATGCATTCTTGAAAAAGAACTAAGATATGATAATTTATCACTAATTAAACCAAATAAATGCTGTGAATAATTCATTTTTTCAGATTTTTTAAATATTTTTTTGAAATTTTTACATGAAGACTAAATTAGTATTAAAATTACTTGGTATTGATATTAATGATAACAATCATTGGCAATGGCGCCAAAAACTTGTTACGAGTATAAATAGTCTATTAAATAGTGCAAGTGTATACTGTCGTAATCAAGTAATACAAAGTGAGTAGAGTATCATTCCCACGAGGATTGATCACTAAGTACCAAAATGGGTCATTTTAATTCTATTTAGTCGATCAATTAGTTGGTGATTGAGAGTACAAAATAAAATATGATTAAATATGAGTGTAAATGATATGAAAGCAACTATGAGAAAAAGCCCTAGAGGTCATATTTCACTTAACAAATTCCGGATTGAATCACTTATCTATTCTAGCCCAATTTATTCCACATAATTGATAGCCGAGTTTCCCTAATTTAATTACTAGCCTCTTCCAAGGTCAAACAATTCTATAATTAATTGCTAATCCGATATATTCCTATATGAATTTAAGCAATTAATCATGCATTAAGATTTATGGAACTCATTAAGACTACACAACTCATATGAATATATTCCTATTTCATATGCAAGTTATTGTTTTAATTATAGGATCTACACAAATGCATCTCCTTCCAGTCTCAACATGCATATTGAAATCATTCAAAAGATGATCAGTTAATCAAAAGCATTGAGAATAATAATTAAAACTTAATCATGAAGGAGAAATTCAAACTAAATTTAATAAGTTAATATTCAATCCGTCGTTAATAAGCTACGTTATCACCCTAGGAAAATTAGAAATTTAACAAATGATGAAATTAAAAACAAAACCAAAATAAATTAACACTGCATAAAACTTAATTAATAAATTCTAAAACATAAATATACAACAACTAGATACATGAAAATGGAGAAAATCTAGCCGTCCCTTTAGGAGGCAAAACCTTCCATGTAGGTGGCAACCTATACCATCCATAAAGGAGGACTACCTAAGCCTTCAATGTAGGAAGCATTTAAGAATTAAATACAATATATGAAACTACTCTAAGATGGTGTATGTGGAGAAGAGAGGAAAGTAATGGATATGAAAAATAGTTGTTCAAAATGTGAAGGAGAGGGTGACTATGTATATAGGGAAGAATGGAGTGGGCTAGATGAAGTGGTAGATGAAATGTGAAAAATAAAGTAATAGATAGAATGTGGTAGATGAAGTAGTAGATGAAAACGAAGATGAAGTGGTAGATAGAATGTGGTAGATAAAGTAGTAGATGAAAAAGATGATGAAGTGGTAGATAGAATGTGGTAGACAGAATGGTTGGTGGAATGGTAGATAATTCCCGCTCTCAACTTCCAAGCAAAATTTGAAACCCTTGGAGATAGAACTGGGTTTTGGTCTCAACATAAAGTTGTAGAGCTCTTTCTTAGCTTTTTATCCATATATAGAATGTCCCAATCCGACATCTAGAGTTCCAAATATTGCTTGAAAATTGAAAGATGGTCTAATTTAGTATTTTTCAAGAAATTCTATTTTATTTCTAAATCATTATTTATTTATTAATTACACCCAAATTCATTAAATTGAGCTCAAATATCATCCACAAAATCATCATATAAATGAAAATAAATATACAAATATTTTACATATCAAATGTGAATGTATAAGAGAAATCATACTTTAAAATAAGAAAACAGAGCACACGAAGGAATGAAACCTGGCTAGGGCCCTAAAACAAAAAAGTGGGTTAGGTTATCGAAGCGACTAGCGTGGCTGTTGGACCAAAGTTTAAAGAAAGTAGTTGAGAATGTGGTTCGCCTGAATGTGACTATTGACCGCCAGAAAAGTCAACCGGAGTTGTGGGGTCCTGAGAATGGTGAGTAATGTTCGACCAAAGATAAGCTTGTTAAGTGTAACAATATATGAAAGTGAAGAGGTGCGAGATAGTGGGTAAGTGTTTAAAAAAATTTGATGAAACTTACTTACGGTTATAAGTTTAGAACCGTTATGAATGATGGCCTTTTCTTACAGTTCTTAATTTACAACCGTAATGAACCTTTGAACGAAAGTTCACAATTTTAACATCATAGTCGTTAGGTTTTGTAAACGATGATAGTGATTTCTAAAAAACTGTTTGGTATTTGATATGGTATTTTGAAAAGTGACGGATTTTACATAATAACCAAAACTTATTTAACTTTTTTTAATAATTTTTAAAGTTAATTATTCAACCCCATAGTATTATCCCTTATTCTCCTATGTAATCAATGAAAAGCAAAAGTAAGAAGTTGTAATAGAAGTGGATAGCAAAATGGGTTTTGCGGGTTACATCATAGAGACAAACATGTTGGTATAACTTGCAACAGTTAATATAAATAATGATTGTTTACTAATAACTGTGAACATCCTTTAAATTAGTAATAGTCGTTTATTAATAAACGTGAGGAGACAATTGTTTTTTAAAATATTTTTGGGCATTCATCTATAGTTGTAACTTTTATAACGGTTATTTCAGAACAGTGAGGGAATCCTAAGTTCGTCTTGATCATGTGCACCACCAACATAAATTGTCTTTCATTTCTCAATAGTGAAGTAAGACTAAGCTCATGAGTTTAGTCAGAACAAGTTGATAGGATATGTCGTTTCAAACTTTCCTCGTATCTAAGCTTTTTGGCCTGAAGCTGAGGTCGTTATGACCAATTTATGAATGGGTAGGTCAAGTCCTCCATAGGATACCCACTTTTGAAAACTTCTCTTGTTGAGACGAGTCCGATTGAAGTGGATCTAATACCAAGATCCCCCTTTTTTGATTTTACCTTTGTGATTGAAAGAGAAAAATTCTAGAGAACAAAAATGTATTGCCTGTATAGAGAAAAGACAGCATGGCCAGTGACTTTAGCTTCTGCTGCTACTGACAATGGTTACAGCTCTGACTACTACTACGCCCAGTGTGCTCAGGATAGTGTATACTGGATCTCTCGAGATGATGTTTACACATGTACCCCTTGAATCAATGCATTAATTTGACGCTGGGGCTAAACCTCTTTTTGTTTGGCCTCGACTGACCCCCTGATCCTAAATCGGAAGTTGGGTGGCCTTTGACATCCCCCTTGAATGTGGTTCTTCTACTTCTTAGAATAGAAAGGAAGAAAACTCGACTCTTTTTCGCCACACACAGGTGAAGGGAGTCAAACCACAAACCTAAAGCGTCAAACTCACCTCAGTTTAGCAATTCTCGTACAGTCCAGGAGTTGGGTAGAAAGAAAATAAAGTTAAGTCACCTCTGCACAAAGAAGTTCACTCGTGTGCCTTCTTGTCACCGACTTTCTTCTGCACATGTCCCAGTAACAATCGGGGCAGGCATGTATTTTCATTGAGATTGGCTTGCACCCTTCCCACCGAACTAAAGAGGTGGTCATTCTAGGCTGCTGGCTTCTCTTTTTAGAGGTTGAATCGCTAGCCTGCAGGAGCCAATTTTGTTGATGGAAGCGCCCCTCCGAACCAGACATGAAGGTCTCCGTTCATCTGGCTTGTTCGAATGATGAGACTCATTAGAGATAAAGAGGGAATTCAATCGGCTCTGTCAAATAGAAAGAAGTGGGGGAGGAGGATCCCAGGAAGAAATACCCACATATCCTTTGGTCTTGTCCCGTAAGATGCATGAAAGAGGAATAGCAAGGGTCCTGCTCAACTCTATAAACTCAAACTATGTCATCCCGGGTAGTCATCGAAGCAGGAACCAGGACAAAAGCCAACGGCATCAAGGATAGAGTCAAAGGTTAGTAATGGCAGCGAAAACTTAGGCTCTCGCTTTCAGTAACAAAATGAAGAGTAAGCCACATAGACCTGCCTCTTTGGATTTTCCATCTGGGGCTGGCTCTGAACGTTGCGTCAATTAATTTGGTCTTGGGCTTAATTAGAGGAGGCAAGTCACATGGCCTTTCAAGGTCAATACAAGTTTTAAATGAAAGCTCCCATTTTTTCCTCTCCCATTCTTTTGCTAAGATGCTATTGCTGATACGTTCTTGCTTATTGGCATTTCCAAGAGTTTTTTTCCCTCTGACTAGTAGTACCTTTTATACTTAGCATTTGAAGTGTCTGTTAGAGCTTTTTTTAAATATTTTTTGTTTGATATATTCATATCTCGAGCACTTAGATCTTTTCGCTCTTTCACACATTGTGTAATTGATAACAGTAAGAATGAGTAGCAATAAAAGACAAGAACAAGAGAAATTAGCTTGCACAGGGAAATGCTTCAGGCTGAGAAGTAACCTAAAATGTATGATAAATGAATTCAACAGAATTTACGCCTTGTTCCTTCAAAAAGCTCCCGTGATTTTCTCAAAATTATGATACTTGTGATTTTGAACATCTTCCTAACAACTCATAGGGATTCTTTTGAATTTCACATCTCCATATATACATCTAATATTCTCAAGTTTCTTTGTTCTGTGATTCACTTTGGTAATTCATCAAAACAACACCTCTATAATACAAGAGACTCAAATCCCATTAGGTTCCCTGTAAACGAGAGATATTGCCTAAAGACCACCCATCAAGAAATAGGCAGCAAATGTTATTGGTAATATGAGCATTTAGATTAGGCAAAAATGCTCTTTTCATAATCTTACAACAAAAATAGTGATTTCGCTACTTCAATCTCTAGATAATGAATGTTTTGAAGTTGGCCAAAAAGAAAATCAATGCTCTAAAAAATGAGATCATATTCAGGCCAAAAAAAAATAGAAATAAAAAATCAAACTCCTTTTTTTGGGGTAGTTTTCATGAGTTAAAGTTGCGTCATTTCAACCAATTGCATAAAGCGTTCTTGAATCTTGGTTTCCATTTTCTCAGTAAAAAAAAAAAAATCTGCCATTTTCTCGTTCGCCGTTGATGGTACTGCTTCTATCTCTTGTTGCCGTCGTTTGTCTGTGAGGTTTCTTTCTCAATCTGTTTGCATTTGATTAGTCTGATTGTGGGTTTAGTCATTGTGTGAGCTTATGCTATTTGTTCTTCCTTTGTTCACGGTTTCCTTCTTGCTATTTGGTTCCACTCAATCTACTGTCATCTTCCTACCGATTGGTTCCTGTATTTCTCATTGTGTTCTTCAAACATCTTCCATTTCTTTGTCTATTTTTCATTAGGAGAATATGCAGCCTAGGTGGCCCAAAACATATCATAAGAAGGATAGCAATGAGAAATTGAATATTCTGTCATCAATTCAAACAGAACATAGGAGATCACTAGAGAATGACATATGCTAGAAGAGTCGAATAGATTGAATATTCTGATATTTGGGCTCAAGCGTTCGAAAATTTGAAACCTCTAGATAATGATATAGTTTTAGAAGAGATGGCTCCTTTATGAAGAGCATCAATGTCTCTTGATTTTCTAAGCATATAGCCCAGTTTAAAAATGCATGTTCCATTTGTAGGTTTGATCCACACAATAGAATCTGTAGAACAATGACAAGAATTTGTTTAATGCAATCCAAAGTTTCTCTATTGAATTCTAATTAACCTGCATATCTTTAAGACATTGAACTATGCAATCCTTACTATTTGGAATCCAGTTGTCCATACAAACATTTATCTCCAAACCATCTACCAGTTGCCAGTAGCACAATAGGGCATTAGTATTACAAAGTTAATAAACTATTAAGGTTTATTAAACTATATCTGGTTTTCAGGTTATAGGTTATCCCTCAATAAGTTTAAGGAAGAGAAGAGGCTATGAATCCTCAAGTCACACAAGATGTTGCAACCAGCTATTTAATTCTAGAGTTCACTTCTTCAATTCTAGCTATTTAATTCTAGAGTTCAAAAAGGTAGGTTTTTTTTTGTGTGGCAATGGGTATAGATAAAATGGAAAAAAAATACAAGCTCAAAGGGTCGAAGCAAAGGATGTATGTATGAAAAGGGTAGGCTTTTTTGGCTTATCTAGCTAAAATGAAATAAATGTCTTTATCATCTTTATGAATACACAAGCATAAAATGTGACCTCAAATAAGATTCAAGTCAAGTTCTAGATTAAGTAAGGAGATAGAGGATACACACTGAAAAAAATTCATTAGGCTCAAAATCTCACTAGGTATATGATTACTAGCCTAAATTCACCCAAGTCAAATTCATTGCCACTAGGTTCACCAACTCAAAACATGATTAAGCACTTTTCAAATTAAGAATGCATCATATTAAAATTACTTAAAACTTGTAATTTTCACAGTCAAAACAGTCGATCCCTCCCCCACACTTAAATAGTGCTTTATCCACAATGCAAAACAGTCATAGCAAAGCACAAAGACAAGTAATATGCAGCACTATTCAACTCAATAACATTATCATGAGTAATATGACAATGCATGAGACTCAAATCCCGTTAGGTTTCCTATAAACAAGATATCACCAAAAGACCGCCCATGCATCAAGAAATAGGCTGCAAATATTGCTGGTGATATGGGCATGTATAATGGGCAAAAATGCTTTTAAGAATTACAACTTTGAGCTTCTCCATACCTTCAAAAAGAAGGGTTAATACAGTTTTTGTCTTTGATTTGCTGTCATTTCAACTTTGATCTCTCAAGTTTCAAATTTTGGGTTTCATTCCCTTTAGGGGTAAAATTGTCTAGGTTTCTATTGACCAATATTTAAAACAGAATGAACCTTGAATTCGATTTAAACTTAATGGATCAAAATCAAAATGAGGGTAAACTTACCAATATAGAGTTGGTATAACAATATAAGATCCCGTTAGATCTCTCTAGGTCTTGAGTTTGAGTCTTAGCTTAAAGGAAACTTTCTTGTTAGGAGGGGTAGCTACGAATCCCAAACCGGATATCGAATGACATTATCAAAAAAATGAGGGTAAACTTGATGGACCAAATATTATATTAATTAACCCAAGATAATTATAACTTTGAGGTTTTCCATACATTTGATAAGAATGAACTTGTCCACTCTAACCTAGCCCTTCTCCAATTGTTGTCAATTCAACAATTGGAATCTCGTAATCTTACAACAAAAAGAGTGATTTGGCAGCTGCATAATTCTCCAGATTGTCATATATTAATACACTTATATGGACTTTTTAGGCCTTCCACACGAATATAACCTCTCAATTTTCTCAAGGCTTACTTGAGATTTTCTCTTCAAAGTACTGGCCATAATAAGAACAAAACAAGTATTATTTTCTTTAAAAAAAAAATAGCTCAGTTTTAAATTTGAAAGAATACACCTTTTTCTTTTTGGTAAAGTGATCATTTTTATATAAATAAAGGAGATTTACAGCTGGAGTCAATAGCGTAAGGTCTAGGGAACGTGGTATTAATAATACATCAGTTTTATGTAAACAGTAATTGGAAAAAGCTTTTTTCCTGCCAATAGTAATTGAAAAAAGCTGATAGCAGCGGGTTTGTGTCCTTTTCCAAAATGCCTTCAATATTAAAGTGAACAAGGCCATTTAGCAGAATTTTCTTGTACGTAACAATATTGATGTAGTCCAAGGAGGTAGTAAGTGTTGTAGCTACATGGATAATCCAGTGTAACATTAGTCTCAAGCAAGAGACACAAAAAAGAGTAGGATTTGCAAAATGCAACTTTGTCCATTTTAAAGCTCGAATTTCATTTTGACGTAGATAAATTGAAGCGAAACAAGAGGTGTACCATCTAATCTTAATCTTTCTCAAGAAAATTGTCTAACCCTGTGTATCAGATTTGAGAACATTGTGAATATCGCAACTAAGGTAGAGAAGTGATAAGCGCGGAAGAAGAAGCTGAAGAATTGTAAGGAAGATCTCAACAGTTGGAAATATCTTTTACCCGTAGGTCTTGGGCCCTTTTTTTTGGGAAGTTTTCCTAACTCAAAGCTGCGTCGTTTCAACTACTTACATAATCGGTCTTAAATCTCGGTTTCCATTTTCTCATCCCAAAAAAACAAAACAAAACAAAAGAATCTGCCATTTTCTCGTTTGCCATTGATCGTCCAGTTTCTATCTCTTGTTGCCGTCGTTTGTCTGTGAGGTTTCTTCCTTAGTCTATTTGCCTCTGGTTAGTCTGATTGTGGCTTTAGTCATTATATGAGCTTATGCTATTTTCTCTTCCATTGTTTACGCTTTCCTTCTTGTTATTTGTTTCCTCTCAATCGACCCGCATCTTCTTGGCGATTGGTTCCTATCTTCCTCATTGTGTTCTTTAAACATCTTCCATTTCTTTGTCTATTTTTAATCCGGAGAAACTGCAGCCTAGGTCGCCCAAAACATATCAACTTAAGAAAGATAGCTTTGGGAAATTGAATATTCTGACATCAATTCAAACAGAATACGAGAGCGCATTAGAACATGACATACGCTAGAAGTATTGAATAGATTGAATATTCTGATATTTGGTCTCAAGCATTCGAAAATTTGAAACCTCTAGATAATGATATAGTTCTAGATGAGATGGCTCCTTTATGAAGAGTATCAATGTCTCTTGATTTTCCAAGCATATAGCCTAGTTTAGTAATGCATGTTTCATTTGTAGGTTTGGTGCACACAATAGAATCAGTAGAACCACGATAGGAATTTGTTTAATGCAATCCAAAGTTTCTCTATTGAATTCTCATTAACCTGCGTATCTTTAAGACGTTGAACTATTCAATCCTTACTGTTTGGAATCCAGTTTTCCATACAAACATTTATCTCCAAACCATCTACCAGTTGCCAGCAGCACAATAGGGCATTAGTATCACAAAATTAATAAACTATTAAGGTTTATTAAACTATATCTGGTTGTTAGGTTATAGGTTATCCCTCAATATGTTTAGGGAAGAGAAGAGGCTAGCAAGCTTTTGTGATGTTAAGGGATGTTGTTCTGTCTTGGATGAATCCTTAAGTCACACAGAGATGTTGCAACCAGCCATTTAATTCTAGAGTTCACTTCTCCGACTGACGTGTTTCCACATAAGTTGAACCCCATAACCACATTTGAGATAAAGGAAATAGTCACACCTCTGCTTATAACCAGAGGAAAAAAAGCTGGTAAATAAAAAATAATTTCAAAACAATAACACATAATTTAAATCATTGCAGTTGAGTCAAAATATATCCCACGAGTAGTGATATCCAATTAAATAGTCAAATGATTTTTTAAATCCTCTCAAACTTAAGACAGTAAACAATAAAAATCACCAAGAGAGATTTTTTCTAGCAATGGCTAGCTCAAACTGGCTACATAAGACTGACCATTTATGATCAATATGACACACTTGTTGCTGAGCATATCTTTGCACCATCTCGGACTTTTCTTTTCTCACAGCCTCAACCTCCTTCTTGAATTCTACAGTTTCTGCAACACATTTCCTTTTCTGCTCTTGTAGATACGATAGTTTAACCTCACAGTCTGTTATCTCTTTATCCAATTGAGTGATGTGTTCCTTCAACCTAGCTTTCTTCTCTTGAGCTTCATGCATTAACTTCTTGGTCTCAGATATTTTGGAAACAAGAGCATTTGCAGCCTCTTTCCTTTGAGTTCTTCTTTGATGCTTTTATCACTTTTTCCGAGAACTACAAATTTATTGGCAGTAGCAAAGGCTTGCCTGAAAGAAGATAAAATATCAGGCATATCTTTATGCATAGACTTTATTATACCCTTAACTTCGTGGGATAGAGCTACATGTTTCAAGGAAAGGTGAGATAAAAAATTGAGAGCTGTTTGTAGGCGAAGACTATTAGCCTCTGAAGTTGCTATGTCCTTAAGGGGCATCTTCAAGGAGTCTTCCAAGTCAGCAAGGGCCTTTGCAACAAGCTCATCGCCTCCATTATTATCCTCTATAGATTGGAGCAAATTAATGAGATCATCATCTTTGTAGTCTTGAAGATTTATCATAGGAATCACCTTGTCATCTTTATCAATAGCTGACTCCTTTGGGTTGAACCTGGTTTGACTTTGAATCTAATAATAAAAGTAGGTTTGAAAGAGAACACATGTTAGTCCTAAGTTTCAACCACAATTTCCATCATGCTGGGAATAAAAGCTTCATATTTTTTTATTACTCAGTTGACCCATTATATATCTTTAACATGACTCTTATATCATTGCTAGGCAATCGTGTAGTCATATGATTGGGAATCATGAGTATAAAACTTAGAAAATTATGTGAGCACCACGATGTAAAAGTTGTAGAAGAAAGGTGAAGAGAGAGAGAGAGAAGAATAGAGAGTGAATATATAAAGAGAATATGGAATTACTGAATAATTCAAGAGTTAAAAACATAAGAAAATAAGACTGATGATTACCCATATTTACAAGTCATGGGTAATCCAAATTCTAATGAAATATCTAACTCAAATCCTTAAATATCTAATCCAAATCCAATCTTAATATCCAATAATATCAATCTTAATATCTCATGTTTTCAATCCCAATATCTCATAATATCTAATCCTAATCCTAATTAGATACTCTAGCCTTTTTAATTACGACAAGATAATAAAATAACTTAACTACCCTACTGACTTAGTTTCCAATTACATCACACCAACAAATGATACGATGTTTAGGCCAACAGAAGTACTTGAAAGCTTACACGTGGAAGTGCGTTTGTTGAAGAAGTTACTATGGTGCTAGGCTGTGAGCTTGCTAATTTTGAATGAGTTGCAGAGGTAACTTTCTCATCACTCTCAGATGACGGAGAACATTCAAAGCTTCCTTTAGCATCCTGTAAAGCAATAAAACTTGTAAGTTTAAGCTATGTAGTATCTGAATTAGTTGATAGAGAGTTGATTTTTTTTAACATTGTCTCTTGATATATTCTCCTTTTGAGCTCTTTGAAATTCAGAGTCTTTAACACTATGCATACCAGAAAAAATGTGAATAAGTTGCTATATATATGATGCATGCATTGCTTTGATTTTAGGAGGAATTATTTTCTTTGTAATTTCACTTTCTGATGTGTTTGTTGCTGGTCCTTCAAATTTGATTGACTAGTTGATATCTCTTTAACCCACTACTTATAAATGATCATATATTCAAAATCAGATAGGTTAGTTAACTTTAAGAAGGAACTCATTTGCAAATGCCTTGTTCAAAGAAGCGTATTTAGGACACTTGCAGTTTCATTAGGTGTTTTATGTTGAGAGATATCTACAGGATTACTTGTTCATTGCTCACTAATCAATACAGGACGCAATGATGAAGTTGGCACTACTTCAGATATCTCTAAACTAGGTATTACTCCATTGATACTCTAAGACAACATATCCAAAAAAAAGGCATGGTTAACTAATTTCAGAAGCTAAGAAAGACAATTCTGTGCAAGACATAAGATTGTGAGAGAGTGAAGTTGACCTTGGTTGAGCTTGATGGTTCTAAATAAGCTATTGTAGTGATAATGTGAACATTCTTTGATGTAGTGCCCGCTGCAACTCTTCGTTGAACACTCTGCGCAACAACAAAAGATATATTTAACCTCAGGCCAATAGTAATTGAACCAATTGATTGAGGTTCTATTGCATTTTCCTTTGATATGTTTTGCTCTTGTGCACTTTGATCTTTTGACTCTTCCTTTTTCTATATGCTAGAAGAGTAAATAAATTATAGCAAATGTGAAGTAACTGAGAATTTTTTTCAATACTTTTCATTGGAGTGTATGAATATATACTTTAAATTATAGGTTGAATGGCTGATATTTCATTGACTAGCTCCTCATATAAATCAATGAGTAAATAGTTTGGATCCGAAGGGATTTCTCTCAAGACCAAAATTGAAAAAATAAGTTGCAAACAAAAGAATCCAAACTGATTATTTGAAAATTGATCATGCTTATCTGCACAATTAGTCACCTAAAGTTCTTTTGGTCCATCATATAATCTCCCATAAGTAGACCATTAGATGAATTATAGAAGTTACCTCTTTTGGGGAAACACTAATACTAGAAAGTTAGTTAATTTTGAATGAGTTGATAAGGTGCCTATTTGTTCATGTACAGATGCAGAACTACGTAAACTTTTGTTAATGTCCAGCCGCAAAACACATTGTAAATATGTGCTATATAGTATTCAAATGAGTAATAGAAATGATCTCATAAGAAGGCCACCATGAGATTGACAAAGATACTGAAAGCTTACATGCTAAAGTGTAATAGGTAGAGTAAATGAGCCTAGGAGTGAGCTTGTTGCTTTTGAATGAGCTGATGAAGTAACTATCTTAACATTATATGATTTAATGCTTCCTTGAACATTCTGAATGTAAACTCAGAAAGGAAGAAATATATTTTGAATAGCTCAATTGATCATGTACAAAAGAGGGTCTATATATACATGAAAGAGGAGCATTAGCATTTATGGCTCTTAGTGATAATTTCTAAATCTAGCCCCTGGTTTCTAGTGATCCTAATTGATTCCATATTAATTATAATATATTTCCTAACACTCCCCCTCAAGTTGGAGCATAAATGTTAAGCAAGCCCAACTTGTTACAAAGATAGTCAACACCAGTTCCATTTAAGACCTTATTCAGAAGATCGCCCAATTGGTCACTAGGCCTTACATGCCTTGTAGAAATAAAGTTCTCCTTGATCTTATTGCGTACAAAGTGAGAGTCAATCTCAATGTGTTTTGTACATTCATGAAACACATAATTGGAGGCTATGTGTAGAGCAACTTTATTATCACACAACAATTTCGACGTGGCAACATCAACCTCTTTTGTTAACTGGTGAATCCACAGAATTTTCTTCACCGACTGAGCCATGGCTCTATACTCAGCTTCCGCACTAGATCAAGATCCCCCATCCTGCTTCTAGCTTTTCCAAAACACCAAATTTCCATCCACAAACATGCAATATCCTCTGGTGGGTCTCCTAGTAGCCTTTGACCCCTCCTATGATTTGCATCACAAAAACATTCGATCTCGATGTGGTCATGATTCGTAGAGAGTATACTACTACAAAGTGAACCCTTCAAGTAACATAAGACATGCTCCAAGGCTTCCCCCTGAGCAACGGTTGGTGCTGTCATGAATTGGCTAAGCACACTAATTGGAAAGATCATATTAGGGTGAGTCACCGTGAGATGGTTCAATTTCCCAATCAGTCTAGGACAGAGGATAAGGGAACAGATAGAGTAGGTTTATTAGTGTCAAACCCAAGAACACAAGAATAAGAATCATCAGCAATTGTTATACTAGAGGGATTGGCATAAGACACGTATAAGGAGAACAAATGATGGCTACTTGTAGTATGATTAGTGGCACCAGAATTAATGATCCATTTTGAGGAAGAAGTGGCAAGACAGGAATCACATGTACCTATAGCAATAGCACTTGATGTGGACAGACTAGATGCGGGATCAACATTATAGTTTGTCAAGTTCAACTTATGATCAATAATTTTGTTCGCAATTGAAAGAAATTTAATAATAGCACCAATCTTAAAATCTGCCATAAAGTGAATTAGAGCAAATAAAACCCACAAAACAAGGTCGCCGAGAACGAAAAACAAAAAACAGACGACCAAGAATGCTCACCACACACAAAGATAATGAAAAAATCTCCTTCAAGAAACAAAAAAAAAATCCAAAGTACAACTACGAAATGCAATACCTCATAAAATCAATTCGAACAGATGTGTTGAAATACACCAAAGATAGAGACTAAAGAGCCTAGTCACCAAACTCGAATTTTTTACCACTAAACCACCCAAACCTCACCCGAAAAGGGAAGTTGACAAAAGTGAGTAAACAACCAAAATAGTAACCCAAAACCTTGCACACCAGTTTGCACAAGAGACGGCAGCCCTACCACACTTATTACAAGGAAGCAAGCCAAACAGTTGCCAAATGGGGGACCTAGATCTGGAAACCACCGCTAACGGGCCAAAGAAAGTGACCATTGCCTAAGACAAGCTCCATAAACAAATATTAACCAAACAATTGGAACAAGAGGAACCAAGTGAACCAAAAATGCATGAGAGAGACTCAAAACCTGAAAACACAAAATTTTAGCATGAAATCACTAGGGAATCACTAGATTCAGGTGCTCGCGCGTATAGAGGAAGTCGCAATCAGAAATCCGTCAGAAAACACTATCACACGCCGAGCGTGTGGGACTCTGATAGAGGTTGTGATAGCATGTGTATCTCATGCACAGCAGCACAGAGCAAACGACGATCGGATGATTGGGTTCCTCTGATTGGGAGCCCCTGATTCCTCTAGTCCAGCACGTGTACCTTAATTCCTCTAGTGGCAGTGACGTTCAGACTTACTGTACAGAACAATAAGGGGAAAAGAGTGCTCAACACTCAAATGCTCTCATACTGATCTGAAGCTCATTCAAACACTCTTTAGGCTTTGATATCATGTAAACTCATAAAGGAAGAAATATATTCTGAATAGCTTAATTGATCATGTACAAAATAGGGTCTATATATACATGAGAGTGGAGCTTAGCATTTACGGCTCTTAATGATAATATATAAATCTAATCCCTAATTTCTAGTGATTTTAATTGATTACACAATATTCCTAATTGATTCCATATTAATTACAATATATTTCCAAACACTAAATAAATGGATAAAAGATAGGAAACGTCAAATTATATAGTAATTTAACAATTTGGTTGAGCTATGATTACCGTTTCCTCTACTATGTTTAGCTTCTGGGCATTTTGATCTCCTAGCTCTTTAACATTCTGCAAATAAGAGAAAAGTAAATAAATTGTAAGCTGTAGCATTAAGTACATAGATATAGCCTATGAGTGCTACCCCAAAACCATGACTTTTGAGAAAATAATGTTTTCACCACACCAAATATGCTCATAAACATATACTTAAATAAAGCCATTCAATTATATACATGCCTCAGTTGATTTTGGTGATGCAATGGATGCCAATTCTTGGTCATTGTTCTGAGCATTTGAAGTGGAAAGAGATTCAACTTCTCTGCTACAATCTATATTGGATTCAATAATATCTTCCAACGCAAACTGTAACTCCCAACGGTCATCCCAATAAGCTATATCATTAAAAACCAACGAATTATATGAATTAGAAATTGTATGATGATAAACTGCATTATATATATGACATTATATGAATCTTGAATATTTTCCATGCATGAGTCTTCGCTTCAGCTACAGTAATTTAGAAATTACCATAAATTTTCCTTGTATGGGTCTATACCATATTGGTATTGTTTGTGGATGCACTAAATAGTTTGATACTAAATTGAACATTTTTCATAATGAATATATATATAGGGAAAATCCCACAAAACTATCTTGAAAATGTCAAAAAGACAAATCAGTGACTCTAATTTGTATAATTCCAAATCAGCTCACATGTACTAAAATGAAATTTGGAAATGTTGCATTTTTACATTATTACTCCTAACCTTTTTGTTTAAAAAAAAAAAGCCACTCTGCACCCTTATCAATGGCCAGCCACTGCTGCTCTGGTTCTGGTAGCTAGGATTTTTTGTGGCAAAGTTGGTTAACAAAGTGTTGCAAATATCTTGAAATAGTGGTTTTTTTGGATTAAATTATCCAAGTGTGGAAATTGTTAAAACTTGTTGTCATATGCTAAATAGGTATAATGAATAGCCAATATGAAGTGCAGTGAATAGCCCATGGTGTATTCACTACATTTCATTAGCCAATTTTGCCACAAAAAATCGCAACCACCGGCACTTGAGCTCCAGCGGCTGGCCTTCAGCGGGGTGGTTGTCGACCACTAGTGGGGGGTCACCACTAATGAGGGGTGCTAAAGTGGCAATTTTTTAAGGAAGGAGTAGTAACATTTTCAAATTCCTCTCTGGTACATGCGGATTGATGATTTAGGATGTTGCAAATTGAAATCATTGATTTGCCTTTTTGGTATTTCCAATGTATTTTTGTGGGATTTTCCATATGTTTATTGTAGCTAGAATCAACATAGAAATATTAAAGTAAATACGGACATAAGCGTTAATTATTGTATGAGCTAGAAAGAAGTGAAGCCTCCATAACTATCGTAAATTATCATCTTGAAGAGGCATGTGCTTGGACATGTCCGTTTCACTCAAGACACTTAAGCTTAGGATTGTCACAAGCCTATATGCCCTTCATTTTTCCTATTTGTTCTAAATGTGGGGCTTATGTCAAGGTTTTGTCTCTGACATCAATGCTTGTAATGCATTAAGTTTACAGAGTAATGTGTACCTGCTTTCTCATTATCTAATATTTGTAGCAATCGCTGAGGAGTGATAGTGGAAGTGATACTGAGTCCTGGGCATTGTTGCACTAGAAGGTATCTAACAGTTCGCAAGTCAATCCATGGTCCTCCTCTACTAAGTTTGGGTAGTTGCCAGAGTATTACATATTCTAAATTTGGAATTAGATTCTCCTTTCTGATCTCTGTTGTCTCTCTTTGTTCGTCTCCAAATACTTTCTCTACTTCTGATGCTTCATGTATGAATAGGATCCTTAGTTTGGGAAGCGCATGGCATCGAGAGATAGGAAATACTTGTTTCAACTTATGACAATGTCTGATGAAAATTGCTATTAGATTTGGGAAGATAAGTTGATGAGGATTTGACGGACTTAGACTTTCTTCTTCAATTATTTCCTTCAATTCCTTGCATTTCCTGATGTCGAGTTCCTTCAATTGTTGCAGGCTACATGAGACAGATGCAGGAAAGATCACTTTCAAATTTCTGCATTCCTGTATTATTAACTTGCCAAGATTTTGAAGGAGTAAAAAGTTTTTGGGACCCCTCCATATATGCCTCAACTCTGGTAGCTCAAGCAATCGAAGGTACTGTAAGCTTGAGTTCACTTGTTGTTCAGTATCAGAAAGCCCTTCTCCATCAAAAATAACTTCTATTTTAGTGTTTTGCACAAGAAGTGATTGCAAAGTTTCTAATGGAGTCACCGTTGCCTTATGTAGTTCCTATAAAGTAGTAAAAAATTAAATGAAAGAACAACAAAAAATTGAAAAAATGTACAATATCTGGATATTTTTACGGTATAAAGCAATATGAATAGATAAAAGACAACAAAGTGTAGATATTGCCATAACCCTTTTGTCACATCTATGTTCATATCACCCACTTTATGATGTTCAAATACCAACCAGTTGACCATGCTGCACATGCAAGTTTGCCTGCATAAAGTTTCATATATAAATTGTTCTTTGTTCTTCTAATTATTTAATGATCATTGACCTTAAATCAAAAAATGCCCCCATCAAAAAATTTAAATCCCAATGAACATGTATTGTATAAAAACTAGGTCATGTAAATATTGCGAACAAAATCAAAGTTCTCAACATATGGGTGGTACCTCTAATGTTTCATAATCATGTTGTCCCAAACCAGATCTAGCAATCCAATAATTGATGGACCTGAGGTCTAATTGTGGACATCCTCCCACGTACAAGCTTTTCAAAGATGGCCAAGATGGATGATAATTGTCTGGACAAATGCTGATGATATTTGGTAAGCTGTTGAGAGACAGGTAGTTTAAAGCACAAAACTCGATCATTTGAAAATTTTCTGAACTTGGATCTTCATGAATGAAATTGCCAAACACACTCTTTAATTTATTAGCTCTCCTTATATCCAAAACTTCCAATTGTGTAAGGCTTTGAGCAGAAGCTATAGGCATTAAGTATTCTAGTTGCTTGCACTGAAAGATTATTATTGTTTTTATTTTTGGGAATGTCATATGATATTCATTATCAGCTACAACTATATCTGTCACCTCATTTGCTATTATATTCTCAAGTGATTGACAGCCACATATATCCAAGACCTCCAAGTTTGCAAAAAGGCCTGGAGGAGGTTGACCATGACACAAAGTTTTCAAATTTGTCATCTCTTTGATAGTCAAGTGAGTCAATGTAGAGATGATTCCAACTTGACTCAAATGTTTTGCATTGTCTATGACACATTCCATCTTGTCTGAAAAACAGAGTGAAAGTTGAGTCAAAGCATGCATGCCTCCTCCTATTGTTTGAAATAAATCAGGGATTATATTCCTACAGCTTTCATGAATCCCCCCCAAAGAAAGAACTTCTGCTCTTTGCATCAGATCCTTAATTGTTGTATTGGAGATGCAAGTCTCAAAGTCTTCAACGTATAAACTTCTTGTAATAGGAAGTTTTTGCCGGTAAAAATCACCATGATTTTCCCCCAAATCTATACAGTAACTTTCCAATGCTGGTGCAATAGTATTATTATCAAAGAATTCAGCACAATTTTTACCTTGGTCCTCCCAATTTTTTCCATAATTCTGACAAAAATACAATTCTTTCAATTGCGCACATCTTCCAATCACTTTATAAGGATTGTTTATAATATTGCATCTCTCTATATCCAGTGATCTCAAGTTCTGTTCTATAATGCATTTTGGTAATCCATAGAAACAGCAACACCATAATTTGAGAGACTCCAGTCTTTCTAGGCTTCGTATGAAAGAGATGTCACCAAATAACCATTTATTTAGGAACAGGCATCGTAGATTGTTTACCACAGGGAGTAACTTTGACCACTGTAGAATTGATTGTTTGTCAAAATTATTTTCATTTTCAAGAACCAAAACTTTGAGCTTCTTCATACCTTCAAAAAAATCATTGGTTACATCTATAGGGGTCTCAAACTTGACGGAGATGAAAAGAAACTCAAGTTCAGGATACTCTACCTTATGTAAAAGTTTATCCATTTTATTGATCCATAAATATCTCACTGTATCGCTCATAATGACATCCTCTTGAAATGCATTTTGACCTCTCTCTTGCCCCGTAATCAACTTAATTTGTTTCTTTGCTATCCATAAGGCCACATCACGCACCAAGTCATGCATTTTGATAGAAGTCTCACCACTAACTTCAAGCAACAAACAACAATCTACAAGTTTTCTTTTTGCTCTAATCACTTGGTTTTTGGCCCTTTCATATGAGTAACCTTCAACTAGACCTAGCCCAATTCCATACATGACTAATTGATCAACTGCAATTTCATAATTTTGGGGAAATACAGCACACAATAAGAAGAGTGATTTGGCCACTTCATCCATCAAATTATCATAGCTTAATCGGAGGCATGCGTAAGTGTTTGTTAGGTTGTCTTCAATTTGCACCCAACTCGAATCTCTCAATGTCTCCAATGCTTCAACCCACTCAATTTGAGTTCTTCCCTTCAAAGTGTGGGCCACAGCAACAATTGCAATAGGTAAACCATCACATTGTTTTGTAATTCCTTGTGCCAAACCCTTCAAAGTATCAGAGTTGTCATCAAAGGTCCCAGCATGCTTTTGAAACAGAGCCCATGTTTCATTCTCATCTAAACCATTTAAGGAAATGGTTTGTTTGCATTTCATCATTCTACATATATCAAACTTTCGTGTTGTTATAAGAGTAGTGCACCTATGTTAATTTTCAGCATCAGGAATCCCTATGGCTTTGAAATCAAGCATTTCCCATACATCATCCAAAATTAACAAAATTCTTTTGCCACTTTTCAATCTCATGAACACTCTTCTAGCTCTCTCTGATTCCTCTTCCTCCTTTAATTCCAAACTTAGTTGCCCTGCAATCTGGCCTTGAATTTTCTTAACATCAATGACATTAGACACAACAACAAAGACAACTTTGTCAAAAAATTGCTCCACTTCTTCACCCACTTGCTTCACCAACATGGTTTTCCCACATCCACCCATTCTGTGCAATCCAATCATGTGAACTTTATCATCTTTGAGTGCCTCCAAAAGTTCATTAAATGCCCTCTGTCTACTGCCGAAGTGTAGGAAATCTTGTGAAGCAAAATAGTTCATGCCTACAAGTGTAGCGAGTCGAGAGAACTGCGGGAATTCAACTTCACAATGCCTTCTTATCTCAGTGCTCTTCTCTTCAAGCTGCTTGGCAAAACTATAATGCCTGATAAAGTTAGGACAATGCAGAAAACAAGGTGTCTTCTTTCTTTTTATTGCATTTTCTTCTAACTCAACGACTCTTGCTATTAAACAGTCTGCCTTATATAACCATTTCTCAACATCATTGACAACCTTTTCAGTTTTCTTGGCTGATTCTGTTGCACGATCAATAACACTTTCAACTTTTGATTGCAGGTTCTCTTTTTCCTTTTGAAGCTCTTTGACGTGCCTATTGAAGCAAAATGAATAACGAGCTTGATCTATTGCTGCATCCACCAACTTCCTCACTATTTCAGCCACAATAGCTATACCAACGTCCGCCATTGAAAGCAAATCAATCCAATCAAGGTTCGGTATCTGAAAGTAACATTTTTCACTTTAGTAACATCATTCCTGTGTATATTTGAAATTCATGCATGTTATGTTCTTAAGGAGGAGTATTATGTTTGTTAATAAAAAATAAAGATATGTGAATTTATAAAAGTATGAAAAGGTAGGGACTAGTGAGGCTGAGCGGTTGAAGGTTAAATGAAAAAGTGGAAATAGTAATAAAGGCTAATACACAAGATCAAAACATTGCATTGAGAATGTTTTACCTGTAATTTTGTGAGGAAATTCAGCAAAAGATGGGACTGATTATGGTTCTTCTCCAACCTGCTTGCAGCTATGAAAAAGAAAATATAATATAAATAGAAAAAAAACAATATCAGTAATTTCGTACACTTTGAGATAATTAATAGATATCTCAAATTTTCTTCCCTGCAATTAGTAATGAGTGAAAAAGCACAAAAACAAAAGAAACAAGTATGGCTGAATTTGCAAAATCTAAACACAACTTTACCTCTCTTTCTGAGAGATTTCAATCTCCTTGTAACCCGCGAACACAAACACTACTTTCAGTAATGCCTCATCATAATTCCAGGAAAGTGATAACACTGACTTTTCAAAAGGAATCTCCCCACCCCCCAAAACAAACAAATTGGCACTTGTCTACATCGATATGTGTTTTCTTGCTGTGAAAAATGCAATTTCATATTCAATATGAAGTGGATATTAATAAACAAAAAATTTTAGATAATGGGAGCATGTGGTGGACACTTTTTCCTATATGATTTTGTTGAATTTTTATTTTTATTTTGTTTCATTTCATATGACAAACAAATCATGATTATGTGTGAATGCTCAGAGGAAAATGAAAAAGAATCTAGTAATGAGCCTAGTCTTTGAAACCCACATAATTTTCCCTCTTTATTAACAATGCAAGTGATGGGGTTAGGGCTGTTTATAGCCTTTCGTCTATTATCCCTTATTTTGCTTTTAGTTTATTGAAATTTTGGTACAGGTACATAAATAAATCTTGATACTAGCTCCGGTGCTAAATATAAGACCCATTTGACTTTTTTTTTAGAGAAATCAAAGAAGCTAATTAAATTACTTTAAAGTATTTATTTATTTTTTTCTCCAAACTAATTTTTCTGAATTATAAATTAATATATCATTTAATTATACACAACATATGATATGTTTAAGTAACTTACTTAGCTTCCTTTATTTCTCCAAAAGAAATAAAGTCAACTAGATCTTATATTTAGAACTAAAGGTTGTATTATATTTTGATTCAAATATTGAGTTTATGAATTTACTTCACATATATATAATTTATTTAATCATTTCATTTTTAAGGTGATATTTATTTCTATATATTATTAACATACACCACCAACCTCAATCAAGTGATTGAACTAACGAATTATCAGATCAAATCATATGATGTGATTCTGGTAGAAACAACATTTGGAAACATACAAACATTTTTTTTTTGTCTTGAAGAATCATCAACTCGCAAATGAGCTTCCAAACACTGAATATTATACATCCAAGTAATGGACTTTGCAAACTTAGTTCTAGTTTCTTGCATTTGACTATGTAAAGTGATTTCAATTTGGGGAATGCATTTTTCTAACTCTGATAGTTACTTGCATCAACTATTTCCTTCGCATCTTTTGTCAATATATGCTCAAGTGAATCACAACTATTTATACGAAGCTCCTCCAAATTTGCATAAAGGCCTTAAGGAGACTGGTCAGTTTTCAAATGCTTCACCTGTGAAAGAGTTAGATGAGTCAAATTGGAGATGATTCCAACTTGAGTTGGATTTGATTGGCCTATTACGCATTCCATCCCATCTGAATCACGAAGTGCAAGACAAGTCAACTCATTCATACCTCCACCTATTGATTGCCATAGGTCAGGGATGATAGTTTTCAAACTTCCAAGAATTCTCCTTAAAGAAAGAGCCTTTTCCCTTCTCATCATATCCTTACTTGTTGCAATTGAAATACAACTCTCAAAATCTTCAATATATAAACCTCTTGCAACAAAGAATTGCAATGCCCAAAATTGTTGGGCAACACATAGTTATTTTGGTCTTCCCAATCTTTTCCATTATTATTAACAAAAAATACAATACTTCCAACTGTGAACATCATCCCATTGCTTCAAAAGGATTCCTTTGAATTTTGCAGTAATGCAAATCAAGTAATCTCCATTGCTTTTGTTGAATGATTCATGTTGGGAATTCATCAAGAGAACAAGCCCATATTTTTAGAGACTCAACCCTCTCTAAGCTCCCTATAAAAGAGATATCACCTAATGCCCACCCATATGGTAACGTTAGGCAACGTAAATTATTTATCAAGTGGAGTGAAATGGGCAATGGAAGCGCTAGATCTTCTTTATAAGTAGGATTTGCAAGAGTCAAAACTCTAAGATTTTCCGTACCATTGAAAAAATCATTAGGTATAATCATAGAAGATTTTGAATAAATGGTGATATGAAGAAACTCAAGTTTAGGACAATTTACCTTATTAGGAAATTTATCAACTTCTTCAAACCATAAATATCTTACCATATGGTGGTTCATTATCATATCCTCTTTTAATGATCCCATAATCAATTTATTCTCCTTCTTTGCTATCCATTGGGCTACATCATGAACCAGGTCATGTAGTTTGACATCACCACCACTATGTTCACCAACTTTTTGTAGTAAGCAATAATCTATAAGCTTCTCTATGACTTTACTGATCACTTGGGTCCCTACCTGATATGAAGGAATCTCTCTGGCTAGGCTAAGTCCTAGTCCAATTATGGTTAATTGATCAATAGGAATTTCATAATCTTCTGGATACACAAAGCACAATAAGAAAAGTGAATTAGTCACTTGATCCTCTAAATTATCATAGCTTAATTGAAGACATCCATAAGTACTTTGTAAGCATTCTTTAATATCTATCCAACTTGGATCTCTTAATGTATTCAATGCTTCAACCCACTCCTCACGAGGTCTACCCTTCAAAGCATTGGCTACTGCTGCAATTGTAATAGGTAAACCAGCACATTCTTTAGCAATTTTTTGTGTTATGTCCTTCAAGGTATCAAAGTGGTCACCAAACAACCTGGTGTGCTTCTGAAAGAGGTCCCATGATTTATCTTCATTTAGTCCCTCTAAGGGAATTATTTCTTGATAGCTCATCGACTTACAAAAGCGTTTCTCCACCGCTCAATCTCATGAACAAGCATTGAGCTCTCTCTAGATTCTCTTCCTCTTTCCATTCCAAACTTAATTGGTTGGCAATCTTGCTCTGAATTTTTCTTACATCAAATGTGCTAGACACACAACAAAGACTACTTTGTCAAAAAATTTCTCTGCTTCTTTGCCCACTTGTTTTGCCAAAGTTGTTTTTCTAGATTCGCCTATGCCATACAATCCTATCATATAAATCCCATCATCCTTAAGTGCCCTCAGAAGACCATCATAAGCTACCTTTATGCTATCGAAGTCCACAAAATCTTGTGAAGAAAAATATTTCATACCTACAAGTGTAGCAAGTCGAGAAAACTTGAAGAATTGAACTTGATTGTGCATTTTAATTTCATTGATCTTCTCTTCAAGCTGCTCTGCCAGACTGTCATGATTAGTCAAGTTTGGACAGTGCTTAAGACAAGAAATCTCGTTTCTTTTCTTTGTTTTCTCTTGCAACTCCACCACTTGTCATCAAAGAGCTTGCTTTGTTCAACCACTCCTCAACTTTACTAACAGCATTATGAGTTTTCTTCTTAGCATCTGTGGCACGATCTTGAACCTCTTGTATTGAGATTCTCTTCTATATTTTTGTTTGCTCCTACTGTGGCTGAAGTTTGCAATGAGATTCTCTTCTCCTTCTTCTATTTTGAGCGCTGCTAAGGGCATAGGGTGCTAGAGTCTTGGTTCCTCTCTTTTCCCTTCCTGTGATGACGTTATGAGATGGTATGTGGGTTTGTTTTGTTTTGTTTTTTTCCTATTACTTCTTGTGTTGTACATGGATTTAAGAGGGAAATCCACCTTTATTTGGGGATGGCAGTAGGTTCGTGAAGCAAGGTGAATGGAATGGGAGGCAAATTGAAATTTTAAGATAAAGAGCTTCTTAAAAAGGTATTTATATTTCATAGGTTTTTTATTGTTGAGAAGGAAGAAAGCTTTAAGTTGATTGAAATGATTTTAATTTCAGATTTGCTGAAGGTGGAAAAGTATTTTTCTAAAGGGATTCAAGAATTTGTTTTATCTACTTGCGTTAGCTATTTAGGTGCATACAAGGTGTTTGATGAAATGCTTCAGAAATTATATACCATGCTTATAATTATTTGCAACGGTTGAGTTTAGAACTCGGGATATATAGATGCTCCCCAAGTGTTAGTGTTTAAAAGGTTTAGAGAAAGAAGCTATCATGAAGAACAATTTGAAATCATATTGAATATGAATTATGTATTTCTATAAGGTTATAGCCATAATGATTATAATGTTGTTTGAATGCTAGGGGATCAAAGTTGAATCGATTTTGAAGCCAGCATAGTAGGATTAAGTATATAGCTATTGGGACTATCAAGTGAGTAAATAACGCCTCACTTAAATATAGAGGTGGTATTTTTAATTAAATCCTACCTTAAATGTTTTCATCTATTTTATTTTCTTACAAATGCTTTTCTTGAGTACTTTTAAAAGAAATGAGAATATGTTTTATTTGACTTTGTGTTCCTCTATTCAAGTTTAACTTAGTATACATATATGGAAGGGATAAATGTTCTTAAAGAAAACACTTAGTTATGTCGTACTGAAGTGAATGGAAGACAGTTTACTTCTATGAATACTAGGAAAAAAGTGTTTTCAAAGGACTGGAAGCAGAACACTAATTGCTAATGGCAGTTCCATTAGCCCTTGGCGTGCCATGGTACAACCCAACTAGCAGGGTGATTAGGAGGTGCTAGCCCCGTGTGACAGCCAACACACATGGTACGGAGGGAGGATTTTTGTGAGTATCACTCACGCCAGTTTTTCATGGCTTCTAGCCACGCGAATTGGTTACTTTCTCTTGTGGACTGTATGTCTATGCTTGTTATTATTCTATCTAAGCCCTGCTAAAGAATAAAAATTTTCTAGTTCAATCTATTGGTTTTCAAATTGGTAAAGTTTTTATGAAATTATCTTGCTCTCTAGTTTTCTTTGTTTTAGGCCAAAAAATTTAATTTTTTTCCTTATTAATTTGTTGCCCTTAACTATTTCACACTGAAATGTTAAATGGTTATACGGTTGATGTTTTTACATAGAGTATGATATTTTGCTTATAAAAAATAGTTGATGCGTGTTCTATAAATTATATATACATTTAAAAGATTAATGCATTAAATGTGAAATAACAAATGTTATTATATTTATAGCTAAAATAATTATTCTTATTTACAAAGGCTTATTATGGAATGAGATTTTCTTGTATTATGTGCCGGTCATCCCTAAATTTTCAGGGCGTGACAATGAGCATTTGGCATAATCAAAATTTGAAGTGTGTGAAATTAGACACAATCTTTTAAAAATGAAGTAATTTTAACAATTTCATTAAATGACCCAAATGTACATCTCTTTTTTACATGAGACCTGTTTATTCTCCCTCCAATCTTTATAATGGATATTTAGACCAATTTAATGGAATTGATAAAATTGTGTCTACTTTTATACTCTTCAAAACTTAATTGCGTGTACTTTTGCACTCTTCAAAATTTAATTGTGTCAAATGTTCATGGTGAAAAACTTGATCATTAAATTGCCCCTTAAGTCAAAATAAAATGATATAAATCTACAAGTGCCTATTTGGTTCACGGAATCAAAGGTAATGTAATGTAACGTAATAATGATTATATGAATTTATTTGGTTCATCATTAAGGAAAAATGAAGCATATGCATAAAAATGTTTGGTTAGATTACATCGAACATGAGAATATATGAAAATAATATAGCAAAAGGCAAAATTATCCCTAAATACACATATCTGTATAATGTACATGTAGCGTTCTTGGTAAGTTTTTCAATTTTTGTAGTGTACATGCTGGGTTCATTGTAATGATTAATATTTAATGGTGGAAATATAATATAATGTACAGGTTGGGTTCATGGTAATTTTTTGATATTTAATGGTGGAAATATTATTTAATGGAATATCTTAATAGTTTTAACATTGGAATATAATTTTTTTTTAGTTTTTTAATGGTTGAATTTTTAAAATTTATATTATTAATTAATTTTTTAATATTTAATTGTGGTAATTATTTAACATTTAATAGTGTTTATGGGTGGGCACTTTGGTCAATTTAAAAAATGATAATAGCAATAATATCTTTTTCACTTGATTACAGGATGTTTGCATTCTCATTCATCAGTCCTAACAGTGTAATCCTGATTACATCAAATGATGTAATCAGGATTACAAAATGTAATCATCTTTACATTACATAAGCCTAACCAAACACTGTAATTGGTTTATTATATCAAGATTATATGTAATATTCTCCCATGAAACCAACCAAACAGGCTATAAATGTATGGAAGGGTAGGGACTAGAAAAGTTTGAGTGATTGAAGTGCAAAATGAGAAGTTGTGATTGTCATAAATGATATTACTTCCCATTTCTAATATAAGAGTTACTTTTCTGGTTTGGTTAGATTAAGAAAATTAGTTAAGTTAATTATTTGTAAAAAATGTGTGTTGGTTTCTTTAAAATACCATATTTAACCATATGCCACTATGTATTCAAATATAAGTCACTTATACCTCATTCTCGCATACCATGGAATGTATTTAATTGATACAATTTTCTACATTTTCCCTCTTTATTTTTTTTTATTTTTTATTTTTTTGTATATCTACTTTACAAATGATTTTCACACCTCTATTTCCTCTTTCCACTTTCCAATATAAATTAAATATGGGTAAATTTGAGAAAAGGTGATTAACTACCCTACTAGTGACTTAAACTTTGAACCAAACATTTTCCTACAAGTGACTTACGTTTAGATACAAGATGGTACATATTGAAACTACTCCTTGAAACCCCCTCAAATATGTTCAATAATTATATCATGTAGGGATATTTTAGGTAGAAAATTATAAATTTGGGAGACAAAATGAATTTTGAACCAAATTAAGCTTCCTATCTAGCTCCTATATTTAGGATTGGAGGAAGAAATACACAAAATCAAAAACATTACATTGAAAAAGCTTTACCTATAATTTTGTGAGAAAATTCAGCAAAAGGTGGTCTGATTATGGTTCTTCTCCAATCTTCCTCCAGCTATGAAATAGGGGAAAAAATAAAAATTATTTTAGTAATCTCTTTTTTTTTTAATAATTAAAAGTTTAGTTGAGTTGGGTCATCGGTGCTCACTAGAGCCAAGACATGCCTCTTATTAAAATAGTGCTTATAGATATACTTATAATCACCTAACAACAAGGTTCTCACATAACATTTGTTATGCAACTTTAAATTGATATTGTTATTTCAATTTTGGGCTGCTTGTTATAGTATTGCTGGAGGAGTAGTACACCTTATTATATCTAAATCGAGAATGGATTAAAGTGATACATACCTGTGTTTGGTTTTATTTATAATTTTATCATCTTATGCTTCTCAAAGAAAATCAATGCCTCATGATCATTTAAATGCGCAACATTTGACGGAATATTAAGAACAAGTGTAACTGTAAAATATACAAAAGTACGCCCCCAAACTTCTGGTCAATTACATATAACTTCCTATTATTTTAAAGTCTAAATTTATCGTATTTAGCATTAAACCCCTCTACCGTTATTTTGACAGTTAACTAATGGAAATTGTCATGTCATATTCATGACGACGACTAATTTAATTTAAAAAAAAAAAAACATAATAGGATGATCAGATCATGCAATGAGCTTGCTTTAAAAGGTACTAGTTGGGGGAAAAATCTTGGGAAATGCCAATAGGCAAGAACGTATCGGCATTCGGCAATAGCTTCTTAGCATATGCCGTTATTTTGGCTGTTAAGTAATTAACTGAAACAATGGGAGCTTTCATTTAAAACTTGCATCCTCTAATTAAGCACAGGACAAAATTAAACAAAGGCACCACTCACATGGCACGTGAGATGAAATATTCACACAGGAAGAAAAAGACGAGAGTGATCACATATAAACCGCAGAGGCGGTGCTGAATTCAATTACGGTAATTAAAGAACAATTTTTTTTTTTTTCAATTTTGCTGTGTTGCACATGGATTCTCAAAAAGAAAAATGTTTCTTATGAGTCCCCTCTCAACTTACAAACTAATATATACTCTCTTCGTTCCTTAATATAATATATATTGGAGGAGTTGGTATTAGTTATAAATATAAGATTTATTTCTTATATTTGTCAATGTCTTCTTAGTTCACCTCTAATTGAAAGGGAATGAAGGAATTAAGGGCTTGTTTGGTATGAGGGGAGGGGAGGGAAAGTGAGTGGAAGAAAAATTCTTTTTAGTTGAATTTTTTTAAAAAAAAAAATGGAGAGAAATGGGGTTAAAAGTTTTGAATTAATTTTTCTTACTCTTTTATCTTATATATTCTCTTTGTTAAAATCTTGTAATCCAACTTATCTAATTGTTTTAAATCCAACTCATAAAAATTTTCCCTTCCTTCCCTCCAAATCCCTCATACCAAACAAATCCTAAGGAAGATGATTGGAATTTTTTAGAAAATATGTTTCATCTTAATAATTAAATTACGTAAATATGTTTTACATTTGATCCTACCTATTTTCTAAAATTATTAGTTGTACGTAGTCAACCTCCTATGAGGAGGCTGAGATGTAAATCAAAGTACAACGGGCCTAAAAAAGGGGGGAAAACAGGAGGAAGAAGAATTCATAAGATCTGAATCAAAATAATCACTCATAATGTGAAACTACACAACCATATCCAAAACGTATTTCAGAATTAGAATGTCTTGAAGCCTCAAAAATTTGAGGTGGTCTTTCAAATTAAACCATAAAAAGCAATAAGGGATATTTCTGTCAGCAATAAAATATTCTGTTCAAACTTTTTACAGATAACTGATCCATTTATGATCAACCTCAAACAGTAGTTGTAGGTGAGCAAATCTTTGATCTTCCACTATTCCTCACAGTCTCAGACTGTTTCTTGAACTTTGTTTCTACAACAAATTTGTAATTTTGATCATTACGAGACAATAAGTCAGCCTCTTTATCTATTTCTTCAAAGAGTCCAACAAATCATGCTTAGGATCATATGATAGATATTGGTAATTTACCACCATAATCATCCTCCATACCTTGAAGTAAACTAATGAGATCAACATCCTTCAAGTCTTTAAGATTTGAAATGGCAAATGCCTTCATGTCTTTATCAATATCTGTCTCCCTTTGGTTGATTTTACATTGAATCTAGTAAAACACAAAAATATTTTGAACAATGCATTAGCCTCTAATCACTGACAAAAGGTATTTTCATGAGTTTATATCCACGAGGGATTGAAAGCCTCTTACCTTTAGGTTTTATGTAATAATAAAAGGAAAGAGAGACAGAGTATTAAAAAGTGCTTTCTAATTAATTCTCTATAGTTTGGTCAAGGAGACTTCCCAACGTTGTAAATTTCGCGATTTTCATCCCTTGTATCCATTTCTATTATGCTTATGAATTAAAATCCTATATAGGAATTCAAATTGAATATTTAAAAGCAGAACACCAGCTGATAATGCTTATTAGTATTAATCAACTAAAATTATATATCTGGACAAATATTGTATGGCCTTTCATAAGTGGATGGTAACAAAATCAAAGCTTACATATGGACGTAATTCTGGCAGAGAAGTAACTGAAATGACAGTGAGTGAACTTGAATGAGTTGAAGAGGTAAATATCTTTTGGATTTTCAGAAGCAGATCGATCCTCCACAGCTTCATTTAAACATCCTGTAAATCAATAAAACACCGGTAAGAATGAATTACTTATTATTTGAAATTATTGTTAGAGCTTTTTCAGAGGGAAATGCTTAGGTAGAAAAGTAAGTGATGAGCCTAAGGGTGAGTTTGGCAGTTCCAAATGCATTGATGATTTAACCCCTCCTTGAACACTCTGTCCAGCAACAAAAAAGATAAATAAATTTGAGCTCTTAAGGTTTAGAATCAGATGACAGTTGTTTTTACATTTTTCTTTGATGTATTTTTTTTTGTGATCTTCTTCCTTTGTAACATTCTGTATAGCATCATGCATGACACATTTGTTTGATTCCTTGAAGAGTTTCATTATTAACAGTAATATAAATTTCTCATAGTGATTGTTTCTATGGTCTCTCAATGAATTCATTGGCCAAGGAACATAGGAGTGAGCTGGGTGGTTGTAAATGAGCTGATGTAGTGACTAATTTAGCATTCTGAGATAGAACCTTAACAAGCTGCATAGCAACAAAAAGTATGTAAGTTTTCATAACATATTTTATTTCTTGCAGAATTTCATTATTGACATTATCTGTGACTTTTATTGGCCCCTCAAGCAGTGAAACTTGGATTCATTGGAAGATATTTCATTCATCATCTCCTCATATAGGTTGATGAATATATCTATATACATATATATTCAGAATTAAAAGGAATATACATTGAAAATAGCTCTCTACTTTCACAGTTGCATGAGGAACAGCTTAGGAATAATTTGACAATTTCTATTTGCCTGGCTGACCTTGATTTGCTCCCAAACAAAACATACAAAGATGAATTGACAATATTTTAGCCTTCAACTATAGCAACTGATACTTTCTTCATTAGTTTTTCTTATCGAAAGAGTATGAATATATAACTTATTGGTCAAACAATGATGAATTGATTGAAGATCAAACAATTTCATAAAGCAACTGATATTTTCTTCAACCTAGGTATACTTCAATTATTCCAATTCAACAGTTGGAATCTCATAATATCTTACAACAAAAAGAGTGATTTGGCTACTTCTTTCTCTACATTGTCATAGCTGAATTGAACGCATGTATAAGTACTTTGTAGAACTTTCATACGAATCTCTCTATGTTTCAATGCTTCGCCCCACTCAAACTACTTCATATAGCAACTGATTTTCCTTTGCTTTTGCCAATAACTTTACAACAAAAAATAAAGACTCTTAAGACTTTGAAGGGTAAAAACAATGCTCACAAGAAATAGTATATAAAGGTTTTGCCCGAAAAAAAAACAAGTTTGTGACATCCGCCACACGTGTCCCTGGGTGACAGTACAATTAACGAGGACACGACAAATTTTGGAAGAGAATCCTCAAGTGACACAGATTTAGCAACCAAGTATTTAATTCTAGTGTTCACTTTTCCTAGTGACGTGTTTCAACATAACTTGAATTCCATAATCCTATTTGTGAAAAAGAAAATAGTCACACTAGTATTAATAACCAAAGGCAAAAAAGCTGACAAGGAGGAAAGATTTTCAAAACAGTAAAACACTTTAAATCAGTGCAATTGAATCCAAAATATAGCCCACAAGTAGTTTTATCACAATTAAATAGTCCAATGATTGTTTAAATCCTCTCAAACTTAAAGATGGTATTACAGTAAACAATAAAAAGCATTAGGAGAGGTTTTCTTTGGCAATTGCTAGCTCAAACTGGCTACATATGACTGACCATTTATGATCAATCTGAAACACTTGTTGCCGAGCATTTCTTTGATCTTCCTCCATCTCAGACTTCACTTTTCTCACAATATCAAGCTCTTTCTTGAACTCTACTGTTTCTGCAATATATTTCCTCTTTTTCTCTTCAAGAGACAATAATTCAGCCTCACAATTTGTTATCTCTTTCTCCAACCTAGAAACTTGTTCCAGCAGCCTAGCTTCCTTCTCTTGAGCTTCATCCAAAGTCTTAGCAACCTCCTTTCGTTTAGTGAGCTCATCCACAATGCTTTTATCACTTTCTTCAAGCACTGCAAATTTATTGGCCGTAGCAAATGATTGCTTGAAAGAAGACAAAACGTTAGGCAAATCTTTGTGAATAGACTTTATTATAGTCATAACTTCATAAGATAGAGCTCCATCTTCTAAGGAAAGGCGAGACAAGAAGTTGAGAGCTGTTAGTAGGCGAAGACTATTGTCCTCTGAGGTGGTTATGTCCTTAAGCGGCATTTTCAACAAGTCTTCCAAGTCAGCAAGGGCCTTGGCAACAAGATCATTTTTGGCAGTAGCAACAGTAAAAACAAATAATTTTGGTGATTGACCACCAGGACCATCCTGCATGATTCAAACTCACTGATGAGACAATCATCTTTCAATTCTTCAGCATCTGACTTCCTTAGGTTGAACTTGATTTGACTTTGAATCTAATAACAATAAGTGGACTTGGAAAACAACACGAGTTCTATGATACGACAACAATAATTTTCATTCTGCTAGAATAAAAACTATTTATACAAGTCTTTTTAACTGCTTTTCAAACAACTTTTCATTTATGAGCACTCAGTCAACCCAATATATATACTCCTCATATCCTTAATTCAAGAGCTATTTAACTTATTTAGGTAGATTAAGGAAGCGAAATAAAATATCTAATCATAACAAATGTGATTTGATCTCTCTAAAGTGCCTAGTTATAACATTAGGTTATATATCAATTTATGAATTAATTAAATTAGATTGGAAGTAAATGATAAATATTAGAGCCAAACTGAATTTAAGTCTTATATTTAGAACCAAGACAAATCCCATAATTAGTTCCTATATTTAGGACAAGAGCAGTATATAATTTCTAAGAATAGTGTAGCTGCAAGATCATGAATCATGACTATATATAAGACTCAGACAGTTTTATAAGTGCCAAAAAAATATTAGAAAGCTTACATGTGAAACAGATTTTGTCGAAGAAGTGGCTAATTTTGAATCAGTTGAAGGGGCTATTATCTTAGCATTCTCAGATGATAGAGAACCTTCAGAGATTCCTTTAACATCCTGTGGAGAAATAAATTATAACCTGTAAGTTTTACCTATTTAATATTTGAATTAGTAGGGGGATAATTGAATTTTCTCCCTACATTTTCCCTTGATATGTTTTCTTTTTGAGCACTTTGACCTTCCAGGTCTCCAATACTCTACATAGCCAAAAAGAAAAAAAAAAGTGAGAAAGGAGTTGCTCCATACATATGTAAGACACATGCATTATTATGAATTTATGATTTCATGAGGAATTACCTTCTTTGTAATTTCATTTTTTGCAAGTGATTGTTGTTGCTGGTACTTTGATTTAGATTGACTGGTTGATATGGTATTCACCAACTCCTTATATTTAAATCAATGAACATATTGTCAAAATCAAACAAGTAGTCTTAAGGAAGAAATTATTTGCAAAAACTTGTATAGTCTAAGAAGCTCTCCTTTAGGACACTTACAGCTTGATTAGAGGGTGTTTGATGTATAGATATATCTACAGGATTAGTTGTTGACTGCTTGCTAATTGATTGTGGTCGTGGAGATGAAGTTGACATTATTGCAGATATCTCTAAAGCAGGCATTATTTGATTGGTACTCTGAGACAGCATACCCAGAAAGACATAATTAACTTATGTCACAAGTAGAACAAAGACAATATTAGTGCAAGATGTAAGATGGTGAGGCTAGCCTTGGTTGAGCTTGTTGGTTCTGAATGAGTTAATGAAGTAACTATCTGAACATTCTCTGATGTAGTACACTCTTCTACTCTTCCTTCAACACTCTACACGACAACAAAAGATATGTAACCTGAAGTCAACATTAATTGAACCAATTGCCTGAGCTGCTATTACCTTTTCCTTCAACATTTCCTGCTCGTGAGCGCTTCGATGTTCTGATTCTTTCTTATTCTGCAAGACAGAAGAGCAAATCAATTGCATTCTATATCATATTGTACATAATGATGTCTCAAAAGCATGAGCAACACCAAATACAAAAGATAGTAAAAGATTTGATTGGCATTCTATATAAAAGCATGATGTGTACCTCTATCAAGTTTGGTGTAGCAATAATTGTCAACTTCTGGTCATTGCTCTGACCTCTAGTTTCTTGGCAAATAATTTGTTGCATGGTTTCTGTGCTAAAATCATCCATAGATTCTATAATATTTTTCAATCCCGTCTCAAACACATAATCCCCAATGAAATAACCTATTATATCATCCATAGCAAAAAAGTACTATTTAAATTATCAATCGTATGCAAGTTCTATCATATAAAAAAATAATACTGCTTGAAGTACATAAAATATGAATGTTGAATATTATATTTAGATATCTAATAAACAAGATATCTAATTTTAAATGATGGCAAGAAAATATTTAATTTTATGCACTTGAAGAATGTGTGAAGTAGAAAGTCTAATTGAGCTCCACTCATATATATATATATATATAGTTTGGAAAGGTATTGTTTAGTAAGAATTAAATGTTGATAACTGACTATACATGTCACGCTCACAAAATATATGTATTGTTAAACGAGATTCTAACAATATACACACACACACATAGTATGAGTGTGTGTAGTAGCAATAGTAATATTATATATACGATACTATTTAACTCATATATACACATGATGCTATTATAACATATTCAAGAGATGGAGTACCTTTGGACAGTTGATTAAGAAATTCCTGAGGAGTAATAGAGGAAGTGAGAGATAGTTTGGGACATTGCCGCACGACAATGTATTTCACAGTTTGCAAAGCAATGTATGGTGTGACTGAAGTGAGTGAAGGAAGGTTCCAAAGTAGAACATATTCCAAAGTTGTGTCATGTTGTTCATGTCCAAATACTTGCTCTAGAGCAGATGTATCTTCTATGTACAATACCCTTAGGTTTGGAATCACTCGGCATGCAGAGATGTTAGGGAACACACATTTCAACTTATGGCAACGTGTAATGAAGATTGAAAAAAGTTTTGGGAAGACAAGTTGATGAGAAGAATTAGACACATTTTGATCATCATCTTCTTCAATGATTTCCTCCAACTCCTTACAGTCTTCAATTCGTAGTTCCCTCAATTGTGGGAGGCTTTTTAAGATGGATGAAGGGAATACTTGTTTCAATTTTCCACAACTCACTACTACTAACTCATCAAGATGTTGAAGGAGTAAACAATTTTTGGTACCCCTCCATATATGCCTCAACTGGGGTAGCTCAATGAGATTAAGGTAACCTAATTTGAAGTTTACTTGTTGCCCATTGATAGGAAGTTGTTCTACATCAAAAACAACTTCTACTTCATGATTACCTAGATCAAGATAATTTAAAGATTCCACTGAGGCCACGACCTCCTTTAGTAGGTCCTGTAAAAGTGAAAAAAGGCAATTTTAATTAGATAATTATTGTGTTTCCTAGTAAAAGATGATTAACAAATTAATATTATAGAAGATATAGATAAATGTAAATCTTGCAATAATATAAAGTAATATGACAATAGGAAGTTTACTTCACAAATTGTGAATTGTATGGTGATTATATATATATCACTTATTTTTATATTGATGATGATAGATTGTGTGAATAATTTGAAAATATTGGAAACAAAGGAATCGTACCTCAGAAGTCACGTGATCGTCCTCTTGTCTCAATTCAGCACATGCAACCCAATGAATGATAGACTTAATATATAGTAGTGGACAATTACTCAATGCAAATGATTTCAGAGAAGACCATGTTGGATGATGATTTTTTGGACAGATGCTAATGATATTTGGCAAGGAGTGGAGACTAACGTCTTTCAAAGCAGGAAACTGAATTATCTGAGGTTTGTTTGGATTCAGAACTTCGCTAGAAGGGCCAAACATGTATCTCAATTCATTATTTTGTTCTAAGTATAATTGTTTCAACTGTGTGACGCTCTTTGCAAAAGAGATAGGCATTAAGTATTCTAGTTTCTTGCATTTGACTATGCGAAGTGATTTCAATTTGGGGAATGCATTTTCATGACTCTGATAGTCACTTGCTTCAACTATTTCCTTCACATCTTTAGTCAATATATGCTCAAGTGAATCGCAACTATTTATATGAAGATTCTCCAAATTTGCAAAAAGGCCTTGAGGAGGCTGACCACTATACAAAGTTTTCAGATGCTTCACCTGTGAAAGAGTTAGATGAGTCAAATTGGAGATGATTCTAACTTGATTTGGCTTTGATTGGCCTATTATGCATTCCATCCCATCTGAATCATGAAGTGCAAGACAAGTCAACTCATTCATACCTCCACCTATTGATTGACATAGGTCAGGAATGATATTTTTCAAACTTTCAGGAATTCTCCTTAAAGAAAGAGTTTTTGCCCTTCTCATCGTATCCTTACTTCTTCCGATTGAAATACAACTCTCAAAATCTTCAATATATAAACCTCTTGCAACAAAAGACACACAATGCCCATAATCCTTGACGAACATATTGTTTTTCTCTCTATTGCCAAATTATATACAATAACTCTCAATTGCTGATGTAAAAGTGCTAATTTTATCGAAAAAATTAGCACTATTTTTATTTTGGTCCTCCCAATCTTTTCCTCTGTTATTAAAAAAATACAATACTTCCAACTGTGAACACCTTCCCATTACTTCAAAAGGATTCCTTTGAATTTCGCATAAACTCAAATCAAGTAATCTCAATTGCTTTTGTTGAACGATGCATGTTGGCAATTCATCAAAAGAACACTTCCTTATTTTTAGAGACTCAAGTCTCTCTAGGCCCCCTATAAAAGAGATGTCACCTAATGCCCACCCATATAGTGCTAGGCAACGCAAACTATTTATCAAGTGGGGTGAAATGGGCAACCGAAGAGCAATATATTCTTGATAAGCAGAATTTTCAAGAATAATTACTCTAAGCTTCTCCATACCATTGAAAAAATCTTTTGGTATACTCACACAAGGCTCTGAATATAGGGAGGCAAAAAGAAACTCAAGTTCAGGACAATTTAACTTATTAGGAAATTTATCACCTTTTCCAAAGCATAAATATCTTACCATATGGTGATTCATTGTCATATCCTCTTTTAATGATCTCATAATCAACTTATTCTCCTTCTTTGCTATCCATTGGGCTACATCACGAACCAGGTCATGCATTTTGACATAATTGTCACTATATTCACTAACTTTTTGTAGTAAGCAAGAATCTATAAGCTTCTTTATGGCTTTATTGATCACTTGGGTCCCTACCCGATATGAGGGAATCTCTCCAGCTAGGGTAAGCCCTAATCCAATTATGGTTAATTGATCAATAGGAATTTCATAATCTTCTGGATACACAGAGCACAATAAGAAGAGTGATTTAGCCACTTCATTCTCTAAATTATCATAGCTTAATCGAAGACTTGCATAAGTACTTTTTAAACCTTCTTCGATATCTATCCAACTTGGATCTCTCAAAGTTTTCAATGCTTCAACCCACTCATCATGAGGCTTACCCTTCAAAGCATTGGCTACTGCTGCAATTGCAATAGGTAAACCATCACATTCTTTAGCAATTTTTTGTGCCGTATCCTTTAATGTATCAAAGTGGTCATCAAACAACCCGGCGTGCTTCTGAAAGAGGGCCCATGATTCATCCTCATTTAATACCTCCAAGCGAATCATTTCTTGACAGCTCATCGACTTACAAACATAAAGATTGCGTGTGGTTATAACAGTAGTGCAACCCATTTGATTATTAGCAGTAGGAATCCCTATATCCATAAGGTCAAGCTTCTCCCATACATCATCCAGAATAATCAAAAAACTTTCTCCACAGCTCAATCTCATGAACAAACGTTGAGCTCTCTCTAGATTCTCTTCCTCTTTCAATTCCAAATTTAGTTGGCTGGCAATCTTGCTCTGAATTTTTCTTACATCAAATGGGTTAGACACAACAACAAAAACTACTTTGTTAAAATGTTCCTCTGCTTCTTTGCCCACTTCTTTTGCCAAAGTTGTTTTCCCAGATCCGCCCATGCCATACAATCCTATCATTTGAATCCCATCATCCTTAAGTGCCCTCAGAAGACCATCATAAGCTACCTTTCTGCTATCAAATTCCACAAAATCTTGTGAAGAAATGTATTTCATACCTACAAGTGTAGCAAGTCGAGAAAACTCAGGGAATTCAACTTGATTGTGCATTTTAATTTTATTGGTCTTCTCTTCAAGCTGCTTTGCCAGATTGTAACGATTGATTAAGTTTGGACAGTGCTTAAGACAAGAAATCTTGTTTCTTTTCTTTGTTTTCTCTTGCAACTCCACCACTTCTGCCATCAGAAAGTCTGCTTTGTTCAACCACTCCTCAACTTTACTAACAACCTTATGAGTTTTCTTCTTAGCATCTTTAGCACGATCTTGAACCTCTTGAATTTTTGATTGCAGGTTCTCTTTTTCTGTTTCAAGCTCTTTGACATATTTGTTGAAGCGGAGAGGATAACAAGCTTGAAGTATTGCTTCATCTACTAACTTGTTCAGTATATTAGTCGCGACAGAAACAACAGCATCCATTGCCCTATAATCACAATGTAACCCAGCTATATATGGTGATTATATAACTTTAAAGTGCCATGAAAAATAAATACTACCTTTGGTCCTAAATATAAGACAAAGTTGACTTTTTTTTAAGAGATCAAGGAAGCTAAATAAGTTACTTAATCATATTATATGTTATGTATCCTTAGGTTATATATTAATTTATTAGTTAAACTAATTAGTTTGAAGAAAAAATAAAAATACAAATACTCTAAAATAATTTAATTAGCTTCCTTAATTTCTCCAAAAAATTCAACTTTATCTTATAATTAAGACCGGAGAGAGTAATAGGTATTTGAGTTAATTGAACATAGAATTATATAGAGCAGCTTGAATTGTGGGAAAACTTCGCGTTTGTGTCCCCCGTTCAATTGAGCCCCTAAAAGCATTTGGTTTGTAGTTTTTGTAAAAAGACAATTAATGCATATTATGCAATAAATAACGATAGTATATGATATGAATCCCATTTCCTAGCCTTATCTCATCCTTATACAGCATCCTCGTTAGCTCAAATCTTTTTAGACCATGTTTACAAACTCCATGGAGCCCCTACCAAAATTATTAGTGATAGGGATCCACTTTTTGTAAGTAATTTCTGGAAGGAGTTCTTGAGAGTTTTGGGGATTGAACAAAAGCTATCTACCGCATATCACCCACAAACCGATGGGCAATCAGAAGTTCTCAATAGGTGTCTAGAAACTTATTTGAGGTGTATGTGTTGGGAGAAGCCAAAGGATTGGAGTAAATGGTTATCACAAGCGGAATGGTGGTATAACACAACTTTTCACACATCTACTCAAGCCTCTCCCTATGAACTCTTGTATGGCCAAAAACCACCTATTCATTGTCCCTACTTGCCTCATAATTCAGTTTTGGAGGCTGTGGACAGAAGCTTTGAAGCAAGGGAACAGGTGCTAGCTATGCTGAAATTTCATCTGCACCAGGCTTCTAATAGAATGAAACAAAAAGCTGATCTACATAGGTCTGACAGGGAATTTGTGGTTGGCCAATGGGTATTTCTGAAGTTACAACCCTATAGACAAATTTCAGCTGCTGTGAGAAGTTCTCAGAAGTTAGCTCCCAGATTTTTTGGGCCTTATCAAGTGTTAGAGAAAGTGGGTCAGGTCGTCTATAAGCTGGAGTTACCTTCTGATTCGCGCATCCACCCTACATTTCATGTCTCACAACTGAAATTGTGTCCTAACCCTACTGTTCAGCAGAGGCACCCTCCTCCGGACTTCCCTGAGCCTCCACCTTCTTTATTCCCAGAAAAAATTTTGAATAAAAGGTCTGTTAAGAGGCGACGACGGCTGATCACAGAAGTTCTTGTGCAATGGAAGGGGTTGCCGGATGAAGAAGCTTCATGGCTTCCCTTGCCTCAATTCCGGGAACAATTTCCAGATTTTGTTGTGACTCATCCTTGAGGACAAGGATGTCAAAATGGGGGGGGGTATTGATATGAATTTGTAAAGATTCTAATTGTGAATCCCTAATCCCCAAATTGTGTTCCCTAGCTAATTAGATAGGATTAGGAAATTAGTTAAGTGCAGATCTGCCCCTGAATTAGTTACAGTGCAGATCTGCCCCTGAATCCCTCAGCTCTATATATATGAGCTATTGACACTATTATTGTTGTTGTTGACTCAGATAATGAAATACACGATTCAGCAGCCACGTGTCTCTCCCTCTCAGAATCTCTGTTTTTCTCTTCTCTGTTCTCTCTCTTCTGATTCGATCATTCTGTTTCTCTTCATCTCATTCTTCTTTCCTTCTCCTTCTACCTATTTCACTTCGATTCTGGGCATATAATTCCAGAATCTTAACAGTATATAAACAGATTGACTTGAAGAGAGCATATGATAATTATAGGAAGGAAAAGTATGTTCAGCAAATACTAATAATAATAATTATAAAATTAATTATATAATTTTTATAGTTTTAACTCGATTAAAACGTAATTAATCCTCAAAAATTATAATAATGCCTAATGGACTTCTTTTTGTTTTCCTAAAACTACAGAGACTTTCCGTAAGTTTTCAAAACCTACACTTTAGTGCAATTTTTAATAGGGTTCCATTAAAGATTCTAAAATTCTTAATTTTTATTATTTGTAATTATATTAAAAAATTAAAATTGTTATCATGCCCTCATAGCCTAATTATTTCCCCTCTCTCAATTTTCAATAACTTTAAATAATTAATTTTGGTACAGAGTTAATTAAAGTTAATAAAATTTAAAGAATAATAAACACAAGTTGTATTGAGCTATTGACTATTTATCCATTTGGACATTAAATCCCCAGCTCATTAAGTTATTTTTATTTACGTGCTTGAAATATTATTTTAGCCAACTTATACATTAAAACTTTAAAAAATTACTAAATAAATATGTTTACATAACAAAAAAAATTAAAAGATATGCATTACATTTTTTCAGGTAACCTAAATGATTTTCAAACATCTATTGTTTAAACAGGGGTATTTTAATCCAAAAATATATGACTTTATGGTCAACTAAATGTTGAAGAAATAAAAATGGAATCTAAAAATAGAAGAAACGTTTTGTGTTATGTATAACTATTGATTCTAAGAGAGGTTTGTATGGGTTTTAAACATAAAAGGAGATAACTTGTAAGTAAAATAGATGAAAGGTCAATGTATTGTACTCTAAAATTTAACTCGTTAAAATTCAATCTTAAGTTTTTGCCATTTAATTTTAATCTATTGGTATTCTCACACTTTATGGCTTGGTCAGAACTTATTCCGTGACAGAGTGGATGATTTTTTTTTTTTTTTGAAAGTGTAATAAGGACCAACCAATTATAACACACACATCCAACTTTACCAATGAGTCGAAGGAAATTGTGCAAATGTTGGGGTTGGTTAAGGTTCTTCTCCAAATCTGAAGGCAGCAAGAACCAGAAGCACCGAGTAGTATCAGTAATCTCTCACATACATCAACTTCAAGATGAGAGATATGTATGAAGGAGACTTTGTAGACCTGATCAATGAATTAATCAAGTCAAGGCTTTTCTCTGTTTTTCCATCTCAATATATATATATATATATATTGAAATAGCAATAAGTGAAAAACGCAAGAATTAGAAAAACAAGAGAACACAGGGGAATTCCTAATCTCCTAGCAAGCAACACACAAAATAGGCAATCAATCAGCTTTTTTCGCTTTGTTCCCCGCTTTGATTTAATGCTTTCCCTCGTAATCTTGTTGAACGCCAGATTTGAATAGTGGATAACCATGTTTGCTTCATTTTCATAAGTCTTAATACTAAGAAGGAATCAAAATCTCTGTATTAGGTATCAAAAGATGCTCTACTTCTTATTTGTTCTTAGTTCTGCTGCACATGTTAACTTTTTTTTTTTTTTGTTAGTAATTTTTGTGCATGTATTTTGGAAGTTGTGACTGTGATCGATGATAATACACAAGGTGAGAACATTATATTGAAAAGGCTTTACCTATAGTTTTGTGAGAATATTCAGCATAAGATGGGACTCGAATTCTGGTTCTTCTCCAATCTATCTGCAGCTATGAAACAGAAAATAACTATATTAGAAAATAACGAAGAGATTTTTTCAAATTTTGGGGTCCTCAATTAGCAACGAGTGAGAAAAACACAGGGACATAAGAAATAAGGCATGGTTAAATTAGCAAAATCCTAACACGAATCTACCTCTTTTTTCTCAGGAATTTCGATCTCCTAGTAACCCCAGAAGCACAAACACTAGTTTCAGTTCTTCTTTCTCTTCTCTCCCTTTCTTGTTTGGTAAATTTCAGACAAGTCATAAGAACTAAATAATTTCTCACATAGACATTTCGGAAGTACCTTCTCAGTCTCTCACTGCAATCCAGCGTTGAACAAATGGAGCTCTGAAAGAATCTTTATTATCAGTAGGCCCCTACCCGATGCAGAGGATAGTATACACCAGTAATATAATCATGCTTTAATTAATCTAATACAAAAAAAAATACAAATTATATAATATTAAGAGAGTAGTTAGAGCCTCTCAGCAAATTTTGGCGTGTTTCAGAGGATACTATCCTTGAAAGAATCTTTTTATTGCCAATGCAAAGTCAAAAGTCATGACCAAGTTGCATTTTTTTTATTGTCTTAATTCATTGCTATTATCTTTCTTAATTGTTTTTATATTTACTTTTATGTGTTTTGTGCTCCCCGCCAGCTCATTCCTTCCTTAACAATTCTTCGTGGCCCCCACCACTTCCCATGTGAACCATTATCTTTTAACCTATAGCTTCTTCAATTTGTTTTCTTCCTTGCCTCTTTTTTCGAATGGAATGGGATTTCATTCATTTGAAATATTTATAAATACAGGGGTATCTAAGCAAACTGTAAAAGGCTATACAGATACTGGATTCATGAAGACGTGAACTTTACAAAACAGATCTTGTTAGTGAAAAACTTTCCTGAGTATGGATTTCTTGCTTCCCATAATTTCCAAGCTGTGATGCACAACCCAACCTTCCATCAGGTGTCAGCCTTTGGAGTCTTCAGTATTTGACTCAGCCATTGGATAAAATCCCTTCCAAAGAAATCTATGCTCATATCCGTGGGTACGTAACGTAGTATCTTCCTTGCCTCTCTTTTTTTTTTTTGGCGAAAAAAAGTTTAGGTAGATTCGGCACCAATCCCCTATCAAGATCAAGGCACGGCCTCAGGACTCTTCGAGCGCTTATAAGGGACTTACGAGTCTTCCTTACCTCTTTTGTTTGTTATTAATGCTTTGAAACCATTACTGTTGATAATTTTAAAAATATTAATATATGCACTCTTTCTTATCCAAAGGAAAAAAAAAAGGACTTGCAAGACAGAATTAGCATAGTTTTTTTGGTGAAATGAATTAGAACAGTTTACAATTTGAAAGTATATCAATGCAAAATCACTATAAGTTTTTATCCAGTTTTGTGCAAGAAATAAAATTAAAATATATCTCTTGCACGTTAACGTTGTGGAGGAACTTTTAAATTATTTTCAATCGAATCGATAAAACTTATTGTCCACAAATCCTTCATATAAACGGTAGCAACTTTATCTTTTGAGGTCCGCGCAGTCTGACTTGATCACATGGCTTGGGGTGATGCTTGATTTTTTTTTTTTTTTGAACAGCAGTGATGCTTGATTAATGGACTACCACTTAGCATGAATACAAAATCATTAAAGTATTACAAAAAATACACACATTAAAAATAATAAAATGAACTTCGAATAAATAATAATAAAAGGAAAGAAAAAATAAAAATAAGAAAATGATTTCTTTCATTTCAACTAAAACTCTCAATTGTTTTAAAAAAATATTAAAAAAAAACTGAAAGAGAAAGAGGAAAAAATATATCAACAACAAAACAAAGGAAAACCTGATCATTAAATATAATAGAAATATTTTTTAAAAATATGAATCACTAATGTTAGGAGCTTATTTTAAAAATAAAATTTTATATAATTTTTTCACCAAAATCTTATAAAATCTTTGAGATGAGGCAACTCGTACTCCCTAAATATTTTCTCTCTTTCAAATATAGCAAAAGTTACTACTAAATGCAAAATAGATAATTATTTTTAGCAGATAATAATTAAAAGAAGGAGGATTTATTAAAGGGTAAATCCCATTTAAATTCATTTGAAATACTTAAATTCAGAATCAGGCCTGCACTTTTAACAAATCCTTAATAAGGCCTATAGTCCTAATTAGGGATGTTTGAATTTATTGATTTTACTAAGATGCCCTTTTACTATTCTCTCTGTGTCTCATTCTCGTTTTCTTTTTTAATAAAATCTCCATCTCTATCTCTCAACTTCTGCCTCTCCTCTTGACTCCTCACCTCAATCTCCGACTCAATTCTTGTTTTTTTTTAACCGAACCCTTCCCCTTCACATCGAAATTAGGTTTCCTCCATGCTGGCAATCCCTGAGTTTTGGTTCAAGTTCTTTGTCTTCATTCGGAAACACCAAGGCCAAATCACCGCACTAATACCCTAAACCATGACCTGAGTCGCATCTATTTTATCGCTTGAAGGTTATCTCTTTCAAGTGGGTAATTGACTTCATCTGCCTCCAACTCATATTGCGGTTTTACTTTGATTTGGGGCTTCATATTTCAAACTTTCAATACGAAGGAAAAGGTTTTACAAAGGAATTTTTGTTTTTTTCCAAACTTCTATCATTGAATTTTTATCTTGTTTTACACTATATCTAGTATGTTGAGTTTGCTTCCGTCTGATCAATTTCAAATTGTTATTGAAGCCTTGTGGGAAACTCTCCAAATTATTAATTTCTTCAATAATCACTCGGTAAGTACAATATTGGATCCAATTCCTGACCCTCTTTTTTTCAAAAACAAAAGAGTAAATAATTCTGTGATCCTAGAAGGTATGGAGAACTGGAGATTATTGAATTGATAGTATGGTTAACAGTATATGAGAATTTAAAGTTAAAAATATGCGTTTTTTTATTGAATCGGGCACTATGGTCTTTTAACAACATTATTGAATTCTTAATTAGGTCGTAAGGAATTTATTGAAAGTGTAGGCCAGAATTTGGATTTCACTATTTCGGAAGGCTTTAATTAGAATTCTCCCTTAATTAAAGACCACTTATGCACTTTATTTTAAATAAGTACCAAAGATTTTGAAATTCCACTGCAATACCAAAAAATTAAAGTGAAATTATGTCTTGATGGTACAAATAATCAAAATGCCTTTCTTTCTTCTGGATACTTCCAAATGTTTCTATTGTTTGTTGCAAAAATGCATATGTGTAATTATAAATTTTTTAATAACAGAACATATAATTCTATAAATTAGGAGTTGCCAACTTTCATTTCATATGTACGCTTGTAACTTTTGTTGCTGTGAACTGTTAAAAAGCATATGTGCACTAGTAAACTTATTTGTAAATTGTAAATTTTTAACAGGACACGTGATTATGTAAATTGAGAGTTATAAATTATCATATATATAAACTTGTGTGAAAAAAATGAACAAAGGGTATTTTAATCATTTACTATCAAAACATAATTTTTGTTTGATCTTTGATATGCACTGAAATATAAAAATTTGTCTTAATTAAATAACAAAAAAGTTGACCCAGTGATCTTTAATGAAATTCTCCCAATAAAATAGATCAAGGGTGAAATACATATCAATTCAGCGCATCAATTCAAAAAGACCTTATATTATTCATTCCATTTTTTATCCTATCAACCAGTAATCCGGAGCCTTTTCCAGATTATTTATTCCATTTTCATGACAACGTTCATTTACAACTTACAAGCCACAAGGCAACCTAGCGACGGGGCAGCAGAGTGAATGGGAAAACAGGACCTAGATCTATTTCTTCTTTTTCCTTTCCCGAAACACACACTGCTTAAATTTCAAAACCTCACCTCTTTTCTCTTTGGCTCCGTGCGAGGAGTTTTCCTCATGTGTCTTTGACACTAAAAAATGGCTTCTTTTTTCCCTCAATCCTTTAAAAATTCAAAATATGTAAGCTCATTTAAATTTTGAGAGAATTTCAGTAAAGTTACACAGATATGCATAACTTCTAACAGGTTTCAAGAGATTCTGAAATTTATTTTGGTGATAAAAGATTCTGAAATTTGATTTAGTGTTTAAGAATAAAAAAATAATATCTTGACGTAAAATGAATAAAATGCCCTTCCTTTATTCATTAAAAAATTCAACCACCCTTAGTAATGGCTCAGTAAAAAAATAACATCTAGTTATACATAGTCCAAAAGCTTATACACATAACAAACTCAGTCTCCTAATTTACATGTCAACAAATTGTATTAAAAATTTTACGAGTAGATATAAGTTAACTATTAAAATGCCAAAGTTTTCAACTCCCAGTGTACATTATAAGAGCTTCTCATGAAGATTTACAAGTACACATAAGCATTTTAACAACTAAACTAAGTAAAATTTATAAGTATACATAACCATTTTAACAACTAATGATAACAAAACGACAATTAAAATTTACAACTCCCAATTTATATGCTTACAAGGTCTGATAGAAAATTGACAAATACATATACATTTTAACAACTAACCATAGAAAAGATTTATAAGTGAACATATGCATTTTGTATGGCTACCAGTGCTCTAGGAACCCACAACTTGTTCTTATTTTTTTTAAATAGCTTCCTGTGGTGCTTCCTAGAGGAAGTGTCAAATGAAGTATGGGCAAGCTATGGCACTTCTATGAGGAAGCACTGTAGCTTGGACACACGTCACAGGAAGTGCGTACACTCCCTATCACTACAAAAAAAAAAGGTATTTTGTAACGGTGAAATTGTAGCGGTTATAATTAACCGCTACAAATATTAACATTTGTAGTGGTTTTAACCCAAACCGCTACACATTTGTAGCGGCAAACTACACGCCAAGTGGCGCGTGAGATTTGCTGCGTTTTTTGTAGCGGTTACCTAGGTAAAACTGCTACCAATAAGACGCGAATTTCCCGCCAAATATTGTAGCGGTTTAGTTGTAGCGGTTAATAAATTAAAACCGCTACACTGTTTGCGCGCTATGTGGAGTGAAAACTGTAGCGGTTATTTGTAGCAGTCTCATCAATAAAACCGCTACAAAATTCTAAACGTCGCGTATTTTGTAGCGGTTTCTAGGTTATAACCATTACAGAATTTCAAAAGTCCCAAATTTGTAGCGGTTACATACCATAACCGCTACAGAACTTTGTGATTTGTAGCGGTTATATTAGAACCGCTACAAAGTTTAGCCGCGCATAAGTTATTTGTAGCGGTTTATGTAGCGGTTATTTAAATAACCGCTACAAAAGTTCCGCCTATATAAACTCCCCTCCCCCCTTCATTTCTCCGTTTGCTCATTTTGTTTCTTAAAGTTTCTCTAAGTGTTTTCTTTAGATTTGAGCGTTCAGATGTCTGTGAAAGAGTTTTTGTTGCAGTATTTCTTGGTATTTGTACTTGAGGTAAGGAGATAAGACGTATTTTATTTATATTTATATTTTTATTATATTTTTGCATAATAATGTGACTAAAATATTTTTTTTTTTGAATTTTCACCGTTGATATGGCTTTGAGAGAAGATAGGGGAAGGCGCCTGAGGTCCCCAGACCGATTTTGCAGGGTGGCAGCAGCAGAGCAGGGGGAAGAGGGAGGGGCCAGCGTGGAGGGAGGGCGACCTCGACGTTTCAGCCCATCCCCCCACAGGAGTCACCCATACCACAGGCACTACAGACAATCCCACAGGAGACGACAGCACCAGAGGTGCCTGAGTTTGGGGGGTAGATATCAGCGTCGAGGAGTACGACAAGGAACGAGGAGGATTTTGAGATCCCGATTGGGCTCTGGGAGATGGAGCAGTTCCTTGATGAGGAGGAGGCTCGGGAGCAGAAAACCCACAAGGGTCATCTTCGCGGTCCACTGGGTTTGAGGTGCAGGTCCAAGGTAAATAATTTTTTTTATTTAATAAATTATTTATTTAAATTTGAAATGTTAAATTTGAATTATAATTTATCTAACATGCGGTAAATTGTGCAGATGAGCAGGGGAATGTGTCGACGAGGAGGTTGGACGTGGCCGGTCTGAACAGCATGGACCGGACACTGCGAGTTATAGTGTTGTGGAATGAGGGCACGGACCAGCCCATCGATAATGGGGGTCACCTGTTCAACCACTTCCTGAATGACCTGGGCGTGAATTGGATGCGGTTCTCCCTGCACTTCAGGACGTGGAGGCATGTTCCGAAGGGGCTGAAGGACCAGGCTTGGGAGGAGTTGGTTCAGGTAATTAATAGTATTAAATTAATATTTTTTGTAATTAATTATATTTAATTAATAGTTTTTTAATAGGATTTTTGTTATTATTGATATTTAAATAACTTTTTTGCAGCTACGGTTTGCCGTCCGAGCCAGGAAGAATAGGAGGAACCGTCTTTTCCACAGGGTGGATAAGGACGGGATGATGCTTCTGGAGCAGCTGATCGAGAGCATCCAGGACGGCGTGCCGCCGAACGATTGGGCGAGTTTCGTCCAGTTCAGGAGGAGCGCTGAGGGGCAGGTAATGTATTTATTAGATTATTTATATATTTGTTATAATTGTTAATTATTAAATTATAATTTAAATGTAATTAATTTTAAATGTTTTATATTATTTTAATACATTTAATATTTTTTTCCCAGGCGCTTTTTCAGAGGAACACCAGGATCCGTGGGCAGCAAATGATCCACCACACAGCAGGATTGAAGACCTTTGCTGTCACCTACCGCAAGCTGGTAACTTTTCAAAATATCATTGACTTTTAGCTGGTTATTTCATAATAGTAATTGAATTATGTAATTGTTTTAGGAGGAAAGCACAGCAGGAGAACTGTCAGACAGACTATGGGGAGCTTTACGCAATCACACACAGACACCGTAATGCAACCTCCTCCTCCTGCTGATGATGATAGTACGGTTCACTCTGCCTAGCAACCCGATCCAACAGCACCTGATGGAGCCCCACTTGAGGGAGCACCAGATGATCAGCCCCCAGCTACTTAGTTTAGGACATCTTTTTTTTATTTGTTGTAGAAACATTTGTAAATAAATATATATAATTTTGTATTTTAGAACTTAAATTCTTATTGTGTTTACCATAATTATATTTATATTCTTAGACTTCGTTGTTGAATTTGTGAATTAATTCCAACAATATTATTTATATTAATAAACCTAAAAAAAATAAATTTTGACATTAATTGTAGCGGTTTTACAATAAATAACCGCTACTAATGAAATTTTGTTTATATTTGTAGCGGTTTACATGGAAAAACCGCTACAAAAATATAATTTATTTGTTTTTTATTTATAAATAGCGTTCGATATTTGTAGTGGTTTAACAATAAGAACCGCTACAAATATATATATAATTTATTTTTTTATTTATAAATAACGTTCGATATTTGTAGCAGTTTAACAATAAGAACCGCTACAAATATATATATATAATTTATTTTTTTATATTTACAAATAACGTTCCATATTTGTAGCGGTTTAACAATAAGAACCGCTATGAATATATATATATATATATAATTTATTCTTTTTATATTTATAAATAACGTTCCATATTTGTAGCTATTTAACAATACAAACCGCTACAAATACTCAACATTTGAATTTTGAAATTTGCCGCCTTTGTGCAAATTTGAAGCGATTATTTATGTATAACCGCTACAAATTTAAAATTAATTTTTCTGCCACTTTGTGCAAAATTCCAACGGCTTGAACATTAGTAGCGGTTTTATACATATAACAGCTACAAATTTGTAGTACTGTAGCGGTTAGTGTAGCGGTTTTTTAACCGCTACAAAATTTTAAACGTTGAAATTTCAGAATATAAGGTTTCAGACATTCGTTATTCTCTATTAACTCATCTTCTTCTCTATACTTTCTTCTCTCTCACAAGTAGCTATGGATAAGTCATGGATCAGGTTGCCACGCAATTCTCTGGAATATTTGTACAGATTAAACAATTCTTGGATTTCGCATTCACTCACGCCAGCTGTAATGGCAAGATCGTCTATCCGTGTCGGAGATGCAAGTTTAAAAAGTGGCATGCACGAAATGTTGTGAAGGAACATTTACTTCTGAAGCCTTTACAGTATTTGGCCGGTAATCTTAGTTCCCTAAAACTTACCCCCTGGATGTGTATGAAACAAAGCTCGTTCATTATGTCTATGATCATTCCTTGCAAAAAGGCACCGGGTAATGACATTGATGTGTATCTCCAACCGCTTATTGCGGAACTGCTTGAGCTATGGAATGTCAGCATGGAGACGTACGACGCTTACGGAAAAACTTTGTTCAACTTGCGTGCAGCTTTGATGTGGACGATTAGTGACTTTCCTGGCCTTGACACATTATCTGGTTGGAATGTGCATACTGGGTCGGCATGTCCAGCTTGTAATTTTGACTCTGACACAGTGCGCCTTCCCCACAGCCGAAAGTGGTGCTTTATGGGGCATCGGAGGTTTCTTGATGGAACGCATAAGTTCAGATTGCAACGGAATCGCTTCAATGGCAAACCAGAAAAAAGAGGACCACCGCAGACTTTGTCCGGTACCGATATCTTACAGCAGCTTGAGCATGTTAAATAATCCTGACATTATTAAAGCTCATATGAGAAGATAAACATCAGAATACGCAACGGGAGTCTACAACTCTAAATTGAGTACAGGAAATTGAATAAGGTGACTGTTGAGATCAAGCACTTACTTCCTGGAATAGATGATTTGCTCGATTAGTTATCTGGTTCCTATGTGTTTTCCAAAACTAAGTTGAGATTTGGGTATTACCAGCTTGAGGTAAAAGTGAAGGATGTATCAAAAACTGCCTTCAGGACTAGATATGGCCACTGCAAGTTTCTTGTAATACCATTTGGGCTAACCAATGAACCTGCTGTGTTCATTACCTACATGAATCAAATTTTTCGTCCTTATTTGGACCAATTCGTGGTATTATTTGTTGATGATATACTGGTATACTCACGAAGTGAAGAGTACATGAAAAGCATTTGAGAATTAAATATAATCCTCCTCCTGTCAGAGAAGGACACCTATACTTTCCCTTTCTTATAATGATGCATACTGGAGGTGGAGGTTGTGGTTTAAATTTGACCATTGGTTCCTGACATAAGGGGTATTGGAATGGACTCAAACAAGGGAGGAAATTGTAAGGGATCCATCAATTTAGGTGAAAAAATGATGAAAAAGTGATTTGGAGTTGTCTGAGGGCTCTGGAAAGGCCGGCGCATGGGGGTCTTGTGTGGCTAGGTGTTGCCAGTGCGTGGGTTCACGCGCCAAGACAGTGAAGGCACGTGTACTTCACTCACCGGTCAGATGCTGTCCAAACTTCTGGGAAACTCCGATCGGTGCCTTCCGATCACCTTGGAGTGGGTGGTGTAGTCCCATGCTCTCCTTGTCAGTGGCCTAAAAGCATGTATTTTGTGCTCTATCTCTTAGCCTCACCGTTGCGCCCTTCACACTAGTTCTGCCTCATTTTCTAACATATTACCAAAGCTCAAATGCTTTGATACCATGTATGAGGAAATCAGAAAACTCATGCTAATCACTGATTTGCTCTTGACTTTTAACAGATTTAAACATAGAATTATGTAGACACACTTTACACACAAATTTGGTATTTGTGTCCACTATTCTATTGAGTCTCTAAAAGCATTTTGGTTGTAATCTTTTTTGTAGAAAATATAACTAATGCATATTGTACAACAAATAATGACAGCATTAGAGCAAGTTGAAATGAAGGGTTGCATATGGTAATATGCGAAGGAAAAGATATTCATATCAAATAATAATAATGAAAATTTTAAATATTTAGTCCCATAGTTTTGACTCAACTACAACTTAATCCTTAAAGTTTAATTACATACAACTTAACCTCTCAAATTTTAGCCATTTAATATGTTGGTTGCAATGCTTTATGACTTGGTCACAACTTACTCCATAAAGGAATGGATGATTTTTGAACGTCCAGTGGATTTAGGTTTTGCTAAGAGTGTAAATGATTAATTAAATAGTGCAAGTGGACACTGTCGTAATCAAGTAATATAGAAGTCAGTAGAGTATCGTTTGCTCAAGGATTGATCACTAAGTACCAAAATGAGTAATTTTAACTCTGTAGTTGATCAATTAGTTGGTGATTGAGAGTACGAATTAAAAGATGATTAAATATAGATGCAAATGATGTGAAACAATTATGAGAAAAAGTCCTAGATGTTAGATTTCACTTAACAAATTTTGGATTGAATCACTTATCTATTTTAGCCTAATTTATTCCGCATGATTGATAGTCGAGTTTCCATAATTTAATTACTAGCCTCTTCCAAAGTCAAGCAATTCTATAACTAATTGCTTAAATTCATATAGGAATATATTGGATTAGCAATTAATTATAGAATTTTTTGACATTAAAAGAGGCTAGTAATTAAATGAGGGAAACTCGACCATCAATCATATAGAATAAATTGGACCAGAATAGATGAATGATTCAATCCGAAATTTGTTAAGTGAAGTGTGACCCTTAGGGATTTTTCTCATAGTTGTTTTCATATTAAGTGCATTCATATTTAATCATTTTCTATTTTGTTCTTTCAATCTGTTGGAGATTGTGCCCTAAGGGCCAATAATTGTACTTTGAACATTATTATTTTAATGAAATTTCTCCATTCTGTTATCATATTATTTGCATGTTAACTGTGATAATTGTATCCTTGGATAATTCATAAAGATTGTCTTAAAATATCCTGGTCGGTCATCTATGCGGGAGCAAAGATGAAACAAGATCAGTATGACTTTGATAAGATATGGAGATATGAATCAAAGTCTTAGGCACTTGTAAGAGTACAAGGTGCTGGACCGACCCACTATGAGAAAGCTACATGGATCAAGTCATAAGTTTTTCTCATGTATAACCACGTCACAATGCCCTTAGACTTGAGGTCATCATGGATTCCTACATGAGAGTTGCTAAGCTTTGAACTAGTCAAAAGTCACTTTTGACCGGATGATGATAAAGGCTACGATCGGGCTTGGTGGTTTTTCATGCAGAGGAATATGAATGATCAAGATGGAATTTATCCCTCACATTAGTAGAGAGATATTACTGGCCCCTCGATGAATGAGTCTGAGAAATGTATGGTCATACTATGATGGAAAGGAGTTTCCGTCTCTATTATCAGGCTACTCAAGAATCGAGAAAGTAATGGTAAGGAACAAGAGGATGACATTATCCATGCCTTATCCTTGATCGATATATCGTGTGACAAAAGGGACGTGACATTGTTGTATGACAGGTTGCATCGTGATAACGATCCTCATATGAATTGGATAGTCGTAATGTCTTGCTAGAGGCTGCTTGTGACTTTTGGGTTAGTATAGTTATTAGCACACTACCAACTTCATATGGGCCTACAGGGTCATACACAAGAATGGCCCAACACGAGATAATGTTTAATTTAGGGTGGACGAATTTTATATTTATATTTATATATATATATATAATATAAAATTCATTAATAATATTATATAGATATATATTTTCGAAATATATATATCTTTTATATATATATATATATGTATATATATTATATGATATTATTATATTGTGTTAGTTTTAAATTTAATTTATTAAGATATATTAAATTTAATGACTAACATGATAGAGATATAGTATCTCAGATTTAATTTATGAAGATAAATTAAATCTAATGGCTCTTTATTTGGATTAAATAAATAGGTTAAATTAAAACTGTTGGACAAATTTAATTTAAACTGAATTTATTTAATTAGCTCATCAAGATAATTAATAGTTAATTAATTTCGAAATTAATGATGATTAATTTTGAAATTTGAAAATAGCCCTCATAGGTTATAAACTTGATAGAGCAGATATATTGATATGCACATGAGAATTGAGAGTCGCAAGGGAAACCCTAGGAGACATTAGAGACGCTAGCACGCAATCTCGGTTGGAGAGCATTTGTGTGGATACCGGTAGAGGGAGCGGACCTGACGTGTTGGCTCCTAGAGATCGTGAAAACTCTGAATCATCAAAAGGTATGAATCCTTCTAACTCGATTTAAATGCCGTTGATAGATCCTCGATTAGGATAGGTAAAAATTTTTAAAAATTCTTCCGCTGTGCCTGCCGATCCTAACACAATCACCAACTAATCGATCGACTAAATAGAATTAAAATTATCTATTTAGGTACTTAGTGATCAATCCTCATAGGAACGATACTCCACTCTCTTCTGTATTACTTGTTTACGATAGTGTACATTTGCACTATTTAATAGATCATTTACAATCATAACAGAGACCATTGAATGTAGTTTTTCCCATTAAGTTTATGGTTAATGACCATAATATGATTTTCTAGGAATTTTGGTACATTGGTGTTGATAGAAGAGCCAGGAAAAGACATAAAGGAAGAAGCAGTACTGGAGGTGGAGGTTGTGGTTTGAATTTGACCTTTGGTTCCCGATATAAGGGTCATTGGAATGGACTCAAACAAGGGAGGAAATTATAAGGGATCCTTCAATTTAGGTGAGAAAATGATGAAAAATTGATCTGGAGTTGTCAGAGGGCTCTGGAGAGGCCGGCGTGTAATACCCCGAATTTTGAGACTTGAGCTTAGAGAATAAGCCTGAGTTTAGTGGATTGCTAAGCCCCGGTTTAGCAAGATCCCAAATTGTGATTAGGGTTTAATGACTACAAAAGTGGACGTGGTTAGTGATTAATGAACCCTTTTAGAGAATATAAAGTGGATTGTAGTTGCTTGTATTATGAGCAACGCCAAAACCCTGTATTTGAGTTCAATTGTGGATTAACATCCAAATTGACTTAGAATAGAGGGAGGAATTGAATGGGGTATTGTGATGGAAATGGTGTCATGTTGTGGTATTTAAACATTGGAATTGATTTAAATTGGATTGGACACATTGGTTGCAAAACTAGAAATGTTGTCCAGTGTGAATTCTGTCTGGGCAGTCTTCTCGTGTGGACGTTTTTAATAGGCAAATGATGTCAGAAAATTATGAAACTTTCCAGTCTTAAACTTCACATCCAAAGCTTCAAAATGGACATATAATTTGTGCCATTTCATGTTGGGAACTAGGAGATATGACTGTCCAAAGTTTGAGGTCGAAAATGGACTCTGTTTTGGGGCAGTGATGACATTTGTGTAATTCTGGAATTTTGTGGTGATTTCTAGTATTGGTAAATATTTTTCCTATAAAGAGGACTTAAATAAATTTCATTTGGCTTTGGAATCACCTCATTTCGATGTTTCTAGAATTAGTTATGATTTTTCAAAGTTTGGGCAGAAAATCTGCCAGAAAATCCGAAAATGGTAATTATGACATCATCTCAATAAAAGATGACATCATCATAAGATATGTTATTAAACGGTTTTTTCCCTTCTTCCTCCTCATTTCTGACGTTGAAAACAGCTGAAATAGAGAGAGAGCATATGGGATCTTTAGAGAGAGAAAGAGGAAGAAATCTCGCAAGGTAAGCCGATTTCTCCGACGATCTAGCTCCTAACGCGTATAACTCCGATCCTAAGCTACTCCTTTATATTCTTTAAGGTTTGGAAGCTCCTCTTTTGGTGTTTTGAAGTTAGGGTTTTCAGCCACAAGAAGGAAAAGCTAGTGGGAGCTTGAGGTAACTTCCAAACTCTTGCATATTGACTATTCTGGCTGTTATAGACAATTTAATCGGTGAAATTTCGTCGGATTGTCTTTGGTTCTAAAAATGGAAAATGGGTTTGTGGGGCTGTTATGCTACCCAAATTGATACTAAATGGTAGTTCTAACCTAATGGAATAGTCAATAAAGTGGTTAGGAGTAGAAAGGAACGCGTTTAAGAAGTCGAAACCGAAAAACCCCAATTTTTCCCGGGGAATTGAGAATTTCGGCCAAGCCTGGTTTGGAGGGGTTAGAGATGGATTTTCAATGATTTGATGATTCCATTGAGTTCAGGAGCGAAAATTAGGTGGGGTTACAGTTGGTCACTTTTTCGGAAAAGGCCGAAAAAGCATAATTACGAAAACGCCCTTGAAACCCTTAAAGTGGGGCTGCCAAGGGTAAATTTGTAAATTGAAATTGAATTTGATAATTCCGAGTCCGGAAATAGATTCCTTGGGTGAAAATATGTCAGAGTAGCCCATGTCAAAATTTCAAGAAAAGTACAGCCGGACCGGGTACGGCGGGGCCGGGTCCCCGGGGGTATTTTAGTAAATTTTCAATATAGCCTCATATAACCCCCAGAAACACTATAGAAGTGTCTAAATGGTACATTTGACATTGTAGGATCGAATGTGAAGCCCCGAGTTGCTGGCACGTAAATCGAGGAGAAAAGACTGGAGGTAGGGGACTTACCTTACTTGCATGTATTTGATATCTTTGCTTGTGTAGTGATGTATGTGATTGCTTTACTTGATTGCGTGGAGCATATTTGAATAAATGAAGCTCTGTTTCTGTTTTGCTGTGGCCATATTTTTGTTATATGAAACATTGAGCATGCAGAAATATCATTATGGGGCATGCATCTAGATAAAGCTAACATGCCATACACATAGCATCTATCATGCATGCATTATGGTATCTGTTTCCTACTGAGATTCTCTCGAATCTCACTCTCCCCTACCAACAATTTAGACAGGGCAAGTGGCTCGTGGAGGGAGCGGCTAGGACTCCTCCGAGATGAGATTGTGTAATCCCCATTTGAAGAATTGTAATGGGCAATTGTACCCTATGTATCTTTAGTGAAGGTATGTACCAGAGATTGTCGGGATGATTAAGTTGTACACTCTGATATTTATATGAATGTGATTTATCTTCGTGTAGTAATTGTATTCGAAATGTGAATATGAGACCAAGTTTATAAATGATTTCAAAAAGTATTCGTGAAAACCTCGTCATGTGATGGGTTAATAAATGTTATTTGATTATTATTGGTCTCTATTTCATTTTAATCGCGTATTTCGGATATAATTACGGAGGGGGTTACACGGCGCATGGGGGTCTTGTGTGGCCAGGTGTTGCCAGTGCGTGGGTTCACGCGCCAAGACAGTGAAGGCACGTGTACTTCACTCACCAGTCGGATGCTATCCAAACTTCTGGGAAACTCCGATCGACGCCTTCCGATCACCCTGGAGTGGGTGGGTAGTCCCACGCTCTCCTTGTCAGTAGCCTAAGGGCACGTATTTTGTGCTCTATCTCTCAGCCTCACCATTGGGCCCTTCACACTGGTTCTGCCTCATTTTCTAATAGAGGACCAAAGCTCAAATGCTCTGATACCATGTATGAGGAAATCAGAAAACTCATGCTAATCACCGATTTGCTCTTGAATTTTAACAAATTTAAACATAGAATTATATAGAGACACTTTACACACAAATTTGGTATTTGTGTCTGCTGTTCTATTGAGTCTCTAAAAGCATTTTGTTTGTAATTTTTTTTTGTAGAAAAGATAATTAATGCATTTTGTACAACAAATAATGACAGCATTGAGCAAGTTGAAATGAAGTGTTGTATATGGTAATATGCGAAGGAAAATATATTCTTATCAAATAATAATAATGAAAATTTTAAATATTTAGTCGCATAGTTTTGACTCGACTAAAACTTAATCCTTAAAGTTTAATTACATACAACTTAATCTCTCAAATTTTAACCATTTAATATGTTGGTTGCAATGCTTTATGACTTGGTCACAACTTATTCCATAAAGGAATGGATGATTTTCTGAACGTCTGGTGGATTTAGGTTTTGCTAAAAGTGTAAATGATCAATTAAATAGTGCAAGTGCATACTGTCGTAATTAAGTAATATAGAAGTCAATAGAGTATTATTCACTCGAGGATTGATCACTAAGTACCAAAATAAATAATTTTAACTCTATGCAATCGATCAATTAGTTGGTGATTGAGAGTACGAAATAAAAGATGATTAAATATGAATGCAAATGATATGAAACAATTATGAGAAAAATTCCTAGGGGTCATATTTCACTTAACAAATTCCGGGTTGAATCACTTATCTATTATAGCCTAATTTATTCCACATAATTGATAGTCGAATTTCTCTAATTTAATTACTAGCCTCTTCCAAAGTCAAGCAAATCTATAATTAATTGCTAATCTAATATATTCTTATTCCTATAGTCAAGCAATTAATTATGCATTAAGATTTATGAAACTCAATAAAACTACAAAACTCATATGAATGTATTCCTATTTCATATACAAGTCATGATTTTAATTATAAGATCTATACACATGCATCTCCTCTCGATCTCAACATGCATATTGAAATCATTAAAAAAATTGTCAGTCAATCAAAAGCATTAAGAATAATAATTAAAACTCAATCATGAAGGAGAAATTCAAACTAGATTTAATATGTTCAGATTCAATCCGTCATTAATATGCTACGTCATCACCTTAGAAGAATAGAAATTTAGATCATGATGAAATTAAATACAAAACCAAAATAAATTGACATTATATAAAACTAGAATGAAATTCTCATAAATACTGTATAAACTTGAATATTAAATTCTCAAACATATATATACAACCAAAAGATGCATGAAAAATGGAGAAATCTAGCTGTCTATTTAGGAGGTAAAACATTTCATGTAGGCAGCATGCAAAAAGTAATACAATCCTAAATCTTCCAAAACGGAGGCATACAAAATATAATACAATCATAAGCCTTCCAAGACAGAGACATACAAAATATAATACAATGTATGAAATTAAATCTAAAAATTAATACAATGAACTCATAAATGTTAGAGAAAGATCTCTCCCTGTCAGAGAAGGAAACTTTTGCTTCTCTTCCTCTCCTCTTGAGCTTGGCCTTGATCTCTATTTATAGGGAAAAAACCGCATGCTACAATGACTGCTACAGTGATTTGACGGCTGTTACAGTGAATTGCTATAGTGCATGTCGGCAACAGCTACAGTATCCGGCCGCTGCTACAGTGAACTTCCATTTTTTTCCTCTTTTTATTTATAAATACTATTGATTCGAAAAATATTATTTATTTATTTATTACAACCAAATTTATTATATTAAACTCAAATATCGTCTATAAAATCATTATATAAGGAAAAATAAATATGTAAATATTTTATTTATCAAATTCCCTTACACTTAACTCTTAGATGTCCTCAGACAAGAAGCAACTAATAAGTGCTAACAACAAAATCAGAAGTGTCAAGTCATAAGCAAGAACACAAATGAAAAATAAAAAGATTATAGTATTCATGAATCAATAAAAATATAAAATGATAACTCTAATTGAAAATGAATAAACTGAGTTCGTACTTGTAACTCATTCTCTCAATCTCTCAAGTGTTTAAGGGTAAATGTTTCGCTCAAATTCAACTGAAAAAATTGCACTACCATAGGTTTGCTAAAAATCTCAATCTCTACTATCTAATTCACATGCATAATCAAATCAAAAGAACTTATTAAGGGTTGTAATGCGATTAAGGTAAAAAGAAATGTAAAACATGGTATGAACGACTAAAAAAATAGAGCAATTGAAAAATGGGCTACTAATAAATAAATGTATTTCATCACAACAACCCACAATTTAAATACTTATTATCTTTTTTTTATTTTTTCTTTCTCTCTCTCTCTCTTTTATTGAATTGCAATTGTAAAGTTGATGATAGATACACCCCCACACTTTATCAAAAATCCATTTCACAAGAATTTCAAATGCTCCACTAATTTTCCAAATAAAGTAAAAGAACTTGATATATCATTAAAACACACGTTAATTTGTTGAGAACAAAGAAACAGTCAATTAGGCTTAAAGGGGCTGATCAATGGTATAATTGCAATGTTGGCTATTTGGCTCTAACTAAAGGAAATGAATACCTTTATCATTTTTGAATGTACATGTGAAATATATTTTCAACCAGATTTAAAGTAAGTTTTAGAGTGACAACTTAATAGGTAAATATCACACATAAGAGAAATAACCATTATAGGCTCATAAGCTTATGGCTAGGGGTTTTTAAACTTAGTTCATTCAATCTCAAAATTCATCACTGACTGCAACAATCAGTTGTTCATTCATGCTATAAATTTTCTAAGTTAATTTATCTATCTTTAAAACTTACATACTTTTTAAAATCATTACAAAGCACTTGAACAGGATAATTTTTTTTAGAAGAGAACAAAAACATGTAACTAAAATGCAACTAATAAAATGTGTTTCAAAAGTTAATACTAACTCCTTGTTCTGCCATTTTATTCACACCCCATGCATCTAATGATTGTTACTCACTAACTAAAAAAAGGAAAAAAAAAATCTTTTTTCACCTCCCCCAACTAAAATTAGACATTCTCCCCAATGTCTTTTAGAGCTTAGAGAAGTTTTTTTTAAGCATAAACACACAATAAAGTAAAACCAAATTGTCAAGAGTAAAACCAAGAGATAAGGAAAGTTACAATCGAAGAGTGGTATTTGAATTCTACTTTTGACTGCCATATGAAGATTGCCCACCTATATGCGTGACCAATAGAGCTGGTTTAAGTTCATAGGTTTCCAGTTAATTGAGCAACTGATCAGCAATTGGTGTAGAAATTATGGAATGACGAATCGCTTGGGTTATCAATCGTGCTTCCACAATATGATAAAAAAAAGACAACATATTATCATAAAAACCATTAACATTTAACAATCCTAATGGCTTTTTATGATAGTTTAATTTAGCTCAATATGCAACGCTAGAAATGCCATCCAACGTCTCCAAACCACTGGGTAAAGTAATGAAAGCTTTAGCATGGTAGAACATTCGTCCTATTCGTTCAGGCAAGCTCGAAACCTGTAACTCTTCTCCTAAGGAAAAAGTGTGATCTTCCAACTCATTCATCCTTACACTTAAACCCTTGCTTCCATTCATGGATGCAGAAATGGCCACACTTCCCTTTAAGCCCTGGATGCCTCCACCATACAAAAAGTTGATTTTTCTGGCAGCTAATACAATTTCAAGTTCATTTGCTGCTGTTATAAACTCTCCATTCTTGCCTAAATCAGTTTCACCAAAAATGCAAACGATGTAAATCTATATTTTTGTGTGATACCCTTTTTTTCTTTCTTTCTCTCGGACCATTTGTGTTCAAAAGTAGAAAAATGCATATTTACAAGTGAAGAGTACATATTTATAAGTGGAAGAGTACATATATATAACACTAAAATAGTGACAATAAAATCACACAAATCACACATTTTTCAAAGTTTGAAAAAATTTCCGACATAGATGACAGGTGGGCCATTGCGTGAAGAAATTAAACAAAAAGAGGAAAGAAAGTTAAAAGCTACTGAGTAGATTAGACAAAAGTTGTTAAAAAGATAAGAAAGATTAGACAAAAGCAACGGAAAAGATAAAACAGATTAAACTAAAGGTACGGTAGTTATGATTTTGGCTCACATCTTCCTCTGGTTTTACGTTTAGTAACGGCTTAAACGATTTATGTGAATCGGGGATTGGCTTCCCATCCAATTTTCTTTTAAACCAACAAACAGGGTCTTTTAACATCATATTCCCAAGACAGTAACGACATTTCTCTTGGTTGAATGCATCTACTAAATTAAGAAGAATACGATGAACATCACCATTCGGATGCGTGTCAAGAGTTTGAATGATATCATCCAAGGACTCCTTACTCAGTCCATCCTTTATAAATTTAATTTTATCTTCTTGATTTATAGAAACCATACCTTTCTTCTACAGCACTGATCACATGTCCACCTTGGACATTTATAGCAGGCATTCATTCTTTTAGCTCTTCTATTTTTGGAGTAAAAATTTCTTCCCATTCCTGGTAAAGGTTGAACAACTGATTTATTAAATTCATCTACTAAATGTACATTAGCTTCAATGATCTAGTGTATGTCTTCAGGAAGGCCTAAACGTGTGAATATCTTCATCCTTTCAAGTCGACAGCTATAAAGCTTCCTGAGCAAAACTTTGGGAAAAGTGGGGAACCTGTTCTTAAGCTTTGCAATAGATTCCTCCATAGTAACTTAAAATGAAACTGATGAAAACTAAAATTCTTCAATGTAGTGCACTATGTTTCAGTGAGTAAGAAACAAAAATGAGAGAGTAGGAAAGAAGTTTTGAGAGAGAAGGAAAGAACTGAGTAAGTAGGAAAGAAGTTTTGAGTTGCCTCCCAAATAGCTGCTCTTCTTTAATATCTTTAGCTAGACAAAGATTAAACCAAAAATTTTTCCTCTTTTTTTTTTATTCTTTAAATAAATTTTTTTATATATTTTTATTTGTAGCTACCAAAATGAAATACATCATCATGGGCTATTAGAAATCCTGCAAAATCACACTAAAACATCAAACCAAGCATTGGGTTGCCTCCCAAGCAGCGCTAAATTTATAGTCTTCAGCCAGACTTCCCAAACAAACTACTTATCAAAAGTATCAAACACCATGATTACCTTTTCTTCATTTCTTTTCAAACAACAATGTTTCAGACCCCAACAATGATCATTCAAAGTAATTACTTATATTTCTTCAATCATAGACAATTTTAGAGTACAAATTTTTATTGAATTCAAATAAAGCACCACATGCGTGTATTTACAAACAGATTTAGGAATTTCCAAAATTTTAGAGCATCCAACAAAATCCAGTTAACTCTCATCAGTTAGAGTCAACACTTCAATAGGAGAGACATGAACAACAGGTTTTAGAACATCCACATTAATTTCAACATCAAAGTCATAAAGATTAGGCTCCACAGCCGAAACCTCAATTGGACATTCACTGTTCTCTCCAAAAGTGATTTCAAGTTCCTTATTACATTCCATAAGAGCTAAAGTTTCATTCAATTCTACATCTTCAACTTCCTCACAATAATCATCATCAACATAAGGAGTGGTCTTCATGCTCAAAGAATTATCTTGCCTCATAGTTTCAAGTGACAAAATAATTTAACTCATATATATTCCAATATTTTGGACACTTGACTCGACACTAGTGACAAGTTCTTTTTGCTCTCTACTAAACTCCTCACATAATCTTTCTAAATCAAACTTTTCCTTATACTTAAGAGTGTGTTCTTCAATATATGGATAAAAGTATAAAGGAGGATTAGGAGAATACCTAACATATGAATCCAAAGAATCTTGTTTTTCCAAAATTCAACCAGAATAAAAGGAATGATCAAAATAAGTTTGGTTCATATTGAAATCATTTTTCACATAATAACTGGTATTACTATATGGACAATGCTCATAAGAATGACACTTTCCACAGTAAGCATAAGAAAACAATTATAAGGAGAAGAATTTTCAATCCAACCAGCATTTATATTTTCATGTCTTATTCCATCCACATGTATTCCAGAAAAAGAACCAAGATATGACAATTTATCACTGATTAAACCAAATGAATACTATGAATAATCCTTTTTTTTTTGAAATTTTTACATGAATACTAAATTAGTATTAAAATTACTTGGTGTTGATATTAATAACAACAATCCCCGACAACGACGCCAAAAACTTGATACGAGTGCAGATGTGAAATCAAACCTGCAATTATCCAGATGATGCAAGCAAATCAATTTAGTGGTTTAACAACAGAAGATCTTAATGCACATATAGCTACCTTCTTAAAAATCTACGACACATTCAAGCATAATGGTGTTACTGATGATGCCATTAGACTTAGACTTTTCCCTTTCTCACTCAGGGATAAGACTAAGAGTTTGCTACAATCGCTACCATTGGGAAGCATAACTACGTGGGAAAGATACAAGAAATTGCTAAGGAGATGTCCTCATCATGGGTTACCAGATTGGTGGCTACTGCAAACTTTCAATAGTGGGATGACGCACATCTCTAGAGTTCTTGTAGATGCTGCAGTTGGAGGATCTTTAATAGGAAAAAATATAGATATTGCTTACAATCTACTTGAAGAGATGGCAGCCAATGCATATCAATGGCCTTCTGAACGTAGCAATTCAAAGAAAGTACTTAGAGTACACGAGCTGAATGTCTTTACAACTTTGTCTTCTCAAGTTGCATCTATATCCAATCAAGTAGGATAATTGACAATCCAATCAAATGTAATCAGCACTCCTACGGAAGATTGTGATTAATGTGGAGGACCTCATGTGAGCACATAATGTCAAAAAGGACACTCATTCATTTTGGAGCAAACTCATTTCATCAAAAATCAAAGGAATGACCTATTTTCAAATACCTACAATCCAGGTTGGTGAAATCATCCAAACTTTAGTTGGAGGAATAATCAAAATGCATTCAAGCCGCAAGAGAACTACCAGCAACAAGCTCTTCAACAACCAAATCCACCACTGCAAAAAGTGAATGTGGAAGATGCACTGGCTCAATTCATGGCCAGGATTGATGCAACACTCAAAGGCCAAGACGCCTCAATAAAGAACTTGGAGATCCAGATGGGCCAAATTACAAATATGTTGAATTCTAGGCAACCAGGAACTCTACCAAGTAACACTGAAAGAAACCCAAGAGAGTATGTGAATGCCGTTGCACTAAGAAGTAGGAAAGAATTGAAAGATCCTTTAAATAAAAAGAAGGATGACAGAGAAAAAAAAGAAAGTGGAGAAGAACAGAAGGAGGAAGTACAAGAACAGAAGGAGGATGATGTGATGCCAGGAAGAATCAGCTTTTGAGACAATCCTCCTCCATATGTACCACCAATTCCATACCCTCAGAGACTCGCGAAAACAAAATTAGACAAGCAGTTTGGCAAGCTTCTGGAGGTTTTAAAAGAGTTACATATCAACATTTCTTTTGCAGACGCTCTTGCCCAAATGCCCAATTATGCGAAATTCATGAAGGACATTCTCTCAAATAAGCATAAGCTTGAGGAATTTGAAATAGTTACACTTACTGAGGAGTGCAACGCTATTCTATAAAAGAAATTACCTTCAAAGCTGAAGGATCCAGGAAGCTTATGCATACCTTGCACCATAGGTCAATGTCACTTTGAAAGAGCACTTTGTGATCTTGGAATAAGTGTAAACCTCATGCCTCTATATGTCTACAACAAACTCGGTCTTGAAACAATTTAAAAGCTACAACCTCCTTCCTCAATCAAGGGCATTCAGAGTTTCTTAGGACATGCTGGTTTCTATAGAAGATTTATCAAGGACTTCTCAAAAATCACAAAGTCACTTTGCATGATGTTGGAGAAAAACACTCTTTGTGTTTAATAAGGAGTGCTTGTCAGCCTTTCAAACTTTAAAAAGTGCCTTGACTTCTGCACCAGTTATCATAACTATAGATTGGAATCTTCCATTCGAGATGATATGCAATGCAAGTGATTATGCATTTGGAGCTATTTTAAGCCAAAGAAGAGACAAGGTCTTTCATGCCGTCTACTATGCTAGCAGGACACTCTCAGATGCACAGCTGAATTATGCAACAACAGAAAAGGAGCTATTAGAAGTTGTATTTGCATTCAACAAATTCATAGCCTACTTAATCGGGTTAAAGGTCATTGTCTGAACGGACCACTCAGCAATCAAATACTTGATTGAGAAGAAAGATGTTAAACCTAGACTGATAAGATGGGTGCTTCTACTACAAGAATTTGACTTGGAGATCAAAGATAAAAAGGGGACCGAGAATCTTACTACAGATAATCTTTCTCGGTTAGAACCACTTGAAGGAAAGAGAGAATCACCAATCCAAGAGAATTTCCCAGATGAAGAACTTTTTTATATGCAGTCACAACCTACCCCATGGTATGCTGATTTTGTGAATTATTTGGCAAGCGGAGTAATTCCTTATGAACTTTCTAAAGTGCAAAAGAAGAAGTTTTTAGCTAATGAAAGACATTACTTTTGGTAGGATCCGTTCTTATACAAACAATACCCAGATCAAATTATCAAGTGATGTGTTCCTGAAGAAGAAATTGACCGCATTTTAAATCACTGCCATTCATCCCAATATGGTAGTCATTTTGGAGCAAATAGAACAACTACTAAAGTCCTTCAGTCAAGATTTTACTGGCCTACACTCTTCAATGACGCTCACATAATTGTAGCAACCTGTGACAAATGTCAAATAACGGGAAATATCTCAAGGAGACATGAAACCCCTTTAACTAACATCTTAGAAATTGAGTTTTTCGATGTATGAGGGATCAATTTTATAGGGTCCTTTCAATCCTCATTTAGCAATCAGTTCATTTTGGTAGCTGTTCACTATGCCTCCAAGTGGGTTGAAGCAATTGGTTTTCCAACAAATGATTTTCAAGTGGTTGTGAAGCTTCTGAGGAAAAATATTTTTATAAGATTTGAAATGCCTAAAGCTACTATCATCGATGGAGGAAGGCATTTTTGTAATCAGCAACTTCAATCAGTGTTAGCTAAATATGGAGTAACCCATAAGATTGTAACTCTATAGCATCCACAAACTAGCGGGCAGGTGTAAATCTCAAATAGAGAACTAAAGTGAATCTTAGAGAAGATGGTGAATTTCAATTGGAGGGACTAGGCAAAGAAATTAGATGATGTACTTGGGCTTATAGAACTACCTTCAAGACACCAATTGGTACATTCCTATATCAATTGGTCTACGAAAAAGCATGCTATCTTCCAGTAGAAATAGAGCACAAAACATATTGGATAGTAAAAGTCTTAAATTTTGACTTAAAGGTAGATGGTAAGAAAAGACTTCTCCAACTCAATGAGCTTGAAGAATTCAGACAACAAGCTTATAAAAATGCCAAGTTATACAATGAGAAGACAAAAATGTGGCATGACAGAAGAATTTTGAGGAGAGAGTTTATACCGAGATAAAAATTGCTTTTATACAATTCAAGGTTAAAGCTCTTTCTAGGAAAGCTGAGATCAAGATGGTTAGGTCATTTTACTGTGATTCACGTATGGCCATATGGAACTGTGGAGATTCAAGATGGTGATCGAAAATTCAAAGTGAATGGGCAAAGACTCAAAGAATACAATGAAGGTGCACTTAACACATTGAAATCTGTCATCATGTTTGAGGAACCAACAGGTAAGTCTTCAATCTAGTAATTTTTAAAAAAAAATTAAAAAAAATTTGGTTTAATCTGTCTAGATAAAGACGTTAAAGAATGTTGGCTATTTGGGAGGCAACCCAAAACTTCTTTTCTACTCTTTCAATTTTCTTTCCTACTCTCTCATTTTTCCTTTTTTACTCACCAAAACACTGCACTGCGTTGAGAATTTTAGTTTTCATCAGTTTCATTTTACGTTACCATAGGGGAATCTCTTGCAAAACTTAAGAACATGTTCCCCACTCTTCCTAAAGATATGCTCAGCAAGATCTATAGTAGTCGACTTGAAAGGATAATGATATTCAATCGTTTGGGCCTTCCTGTGGACGTATGCTAAATCATTGAAGCTAAGGTATGTTTAGCATGTGAGATTCATAAATCATTTGTTAAACTTTTGCCATCAATAGGAAAAAGTTCTTACTCCAAAAAGAGAAGAGCTAAAAGGATAAATGTCTGCCATAAATGTGTAAGGTGGAATTGATATCAATACTGTAGGAGCAAAGGTAAGGTTTCTATAAATCGAGAAGATAAAATTAAATTTATAAAGGATGTATTGAGTAAGGAGTCACTGGATGATATCATTCAAACTCTTGAGACGCATCTGAGTGGTAATGTTTATCGTATTCTTCTTGATTTAGCAGCCAAATTCAATAGAGAAAAAGAGCGCTTTTGTCTTAGGAATCTGACGTTAAAAGACCCTGTTTACTAGTATAAAAAAACTGGATAGGAAACAAATCCTCGATTCATAGAAAGCATTTAAGCCGTTACTAAACGTAAAACTAGAGAAAAATGTGAGCCAAAATCACAACTACTGTACATAATCATACTTTTGTTTAATCTATCTTATATTTTCCGTAACTTTTGTCTAATATGTTTTATCTTTTCAGCAGCTTTTGTTTAATATGTCTTTTTTAAGTAACATTTGACTTTCTTTCCTCTTTATATTTAATTTCTTCACGCAATGGCTCACCGGTCATCTGTGTCAGAAAAATTTTCAGACTTCTTTGAAAAAATGTATGATTTGTATTATGTTGTTGTCATCATTTTTGTAATATACATATGTACTCTTTCATTTGTAAATATGTACTCTTCACTTGTAAATATACATTCTTCTACTTATAAACACAAATGGTCCGAGAGAAAGAAAGAGAAAAAAAGGATCATTCAAAAATGTAGATTTACATTTATTTGCATTTTTTGTGAAACTTATTCGGCCAAGAATGAAGAGTTTATCACAGCAGCAAACAAACAGGGAATTGCATTAACTGCCAGAAGGATCAATTTTGTATACGGAGGAGGTATCCAAAGTCTAAGGAGAAGTGTAGCTCTTTTTGCATCCATGAATGGAAGCTAGGGTTTGAGTGTAAGGGTGAAGAAATTGGAAGATCACACTTTTTTCTTAAGACAAGAGTTACAAGTTTCGAGCTTGCCTAACCGAATGGGACAAATGTTTTACCATGCTAAAGCTTTTATTGCTCTATCTGGTGGTTTAGAGATGTTGGATGGCATTTCTAGCATTGCATATTGGGCTAAATTAAACTATCACAAAGAAGCCATTAGAATTGTTAAATGTTAATGATTTTTATAATGATCTATTGTCTTTTTTGATCATGCTATGGAAATAGGATTCATACCCCAACCAACTCGTCATTCCATAATTTCTGCCCCAACTACTAATCAGCTACTTGATCAATTGCAAACCTATAAACCTAAATCAGATATACTGGTCAAGCAATTAGATGGGAAATATTCAAATAGCAGTCAGAAGCAGAATCCAGACACCACTTTTTGGTTCTAACTTTCCTTAATCTCTTGATTTTACTCTTAATATTTTGATTTTACTTTATTGTATGTTTATGTTTAAAAAAAAAAACCTTTCTCTAAGCTCTAAAAGACATTGGGGACAATGTCTGAGTCACATTTTATTAGTTGCATTTTTTTGTTGTTCCTTCTTAAAAAAAAGAGTAAAAGTAAAAAAAAAAATCATCTTTTTTAAGTGCTTTGTAATGATTTTATGAAGTATATAAGTTTTAAGTATGGATCAATTGAATTTAGAGATTTTATAGCATGAATGAACAACTGATTGTTGCAATTGGTGATGAATTTTGAAATTGAATGAACTGAGTTTAAAAAAACCCTAATTGTGAGTTTCTGAGCCTATAATGATTATTTATCTTATGTGTAATATTCACCTATTAAGTTGTCACACTAAAACTTCCTTTAAATCTGATTGAAATTACGTCTCACATGCACATTAAAAAATGATAAAGACATTTATTTCCTTTAGCTATAGCCAAATAGTAAACCTTACAATTATACCGTTGATAAGCCCCTTTTAAGCCTAATTGATTGTTTCTTTGTTCTCAATCCATTAACAAGTGCTTTAATGATATATCAAGTGTTTTTACCTATTAGTGGAGCATTTGAAATTCTTGTGAAATGGGCTTTGGACAAAGTATGAGGTATACCTATCATCAACTTTACAGTTGCAATTCAAAAAAAAAAAAGAGATATGAAGTATTTCAATTGTGAGTTGTTGTGATGAAATAAATTTATTTATAAATAACCCATTTTTCAATTATTGTATTTCTTTAGCCTTTTATACTATATTTTACATTCCTTTTACCTTAACCCCATTACAACCCTTAATAAATCCTTTTGATTTGATTATGTATGTGAATTAGGTAGTGGGGATTGAGACTTTTAGCAAGCCTATAGTAGTGCAATTTTTTCGATTGAATTTGAACAAAACACTTACCCTTAAACACTTGAGAGATTGAGAGAATGAGTTATAAATACGAACTCGATTTATTCATTTTCAATTAAAGTTACCAGTTTATATTTTTGTTGATTCATTAATAATATGATCTCTTTATTTTTCAATTGTGATCTTACTTATAACTTGACACTTCTGATTTTGTTGTAAGCACTTATTAGTTACTTCTTATTCGAGGACGTCCAAGAGTTAAGTGTGGGGGAATTTGATAAGCAACATATTTGCATATTTATTTTCCCTTATATGATGATTTTATGGACGATATTTGAGTTTAATATAATAATTTTGGTTGTAATTAATAAATAAATATTCTTTTGGAATAAATAGTATTTAAAAATAAAAATAGGAAAAAAATGGAAGGTACTGTAGCAATGTTAGCACTGTAGCAGCCGCCGGATACTGTAACTGTTGCCGACATGCACTGTAACGTTTACTATAACAGTTGTCAGCACTGTAGCAGCCACCAGATCACTGTAGTAACCGCCAGATCACTGTAGCAGTCACTGTAGCACACGGTTTTTCCCCTATAAATAGAGATCAAGGCCAAGCTCAAGAGGAGAGGAAGAGAATTAGAGGTCCTTTTCTGACAGGAAAAGATCTGTTCTCTTCCCCTCCTCTTGAGCTTGGCCTTGATTTCTTTATTTATAGGGGAAAAACCGTGTGCTACAGTGCTGCTACAGTGATCTGGCGGCTGCTACAGTGATCTGGCGGCTGCTACAGTGAACCGCTACAATGCATGCCGTCTACAGCTACAGAATTCGGCGGCTACTACAGTGAACCGCTACAGTGCTGAGATTGCTACAATAAACTTCCATTTTTTTCCTATTTTATTTTTAAATACTATATATTCCAAAATCATTATTTATTTATTAATTACAACCAAATTTATTATATTAAGCTCAAATATCATCGATAAAATCATCATATAAGAGAAAATATATATGCAACTATTTTACTTATCAATCTTCTTTTTTCACTTTCCATCGAGTGTAAAGTTCAAGGTAATCACTTGTAGGGACCAACCAATTAAATGGCTGAAACTTAAGTGACTGAGTTATGAGTTAAACTTCAAAGAATAAGTTGTAACTGAGTTGAAATTACAGGGACTAACTAATGAATTTTTAAACTAGTAATTTATATGGAGTTAAATATTTCTTTCATATATTGACAAGTCTGTGTGTGTGTAATGAATTTTCTATGTAGTAATTTATATGGAGTTAAATATTTCTTTCATATATTGACAAAAGTGTGTGTGTATGTGTGAATCTACCACTTTACTTCTCCTAGTATAAAACTTATTATTCTAAATCATGAGATATCTTTAATATTGTTGCAATCATATTATATGTATTTTAGAAAAACATTCATGACTGACAATGCCAGGGGGGGACAAATACAGCTTTACCAATGGGTCGAAGGAAATTGTGCAAATGTTGGGGTTGGTTAAGTTTCTTCTCCAAATCTGAGGGCAGCAAGAAACAGAAGCACCAATTAGTATCAGTAATCTTTCACATACATCAACTTCAAGATGAGAGATACGTATGAAGGAAACTTTGTAGACCTGATCAATGAATTAATCAAGTCAAGGCTTTTCTCTGTAATGAAATAGCAATAAGTGAAAAACGCAAGAATCATAAAAACAAGAGAACACGGGGGAATTCCTAATCTCCGAGCAAGCAACACACAAAATAGGCAATCAATCAGCATTTTTCACTTTGTTCCCCGCTTTGATTAAATGCTTTTCCTCATAATCTTGTTGAACGCAACATTTGATTAGTGGATAACCATATTTCCTTCACATAATCAAGCAAAGCAATAATATGCATTAATACACTAACACAAATATCAGAGCATGCAGGAGAGGTAAGTTCCCTACCCTTGTTCTTCCCACGTAAGCTCCAGCACCGCTTACTCACAATCAAAGCGAATATCCAACCCTATAACCAAATTAAGGACATAGGGTCAATCTTGATTCCAAATCCTTACTTCTATATCACTTAAAGTTGGTTACCATTCACAACCTTTAGGTAGCTATAATAAGCTCAATGAAAGCCTAAAGGATTGGGAAGTAATAGGTTGGAAATCACTTTTCAAAATCACCAAGTACTAAAAATGGGGGTTGGCTGTAGCCAAAACGTGCACAGAAGGTTTTTGGCTACAACCAAGAATTTCTGGCTGCGGCCAAAACGTGCACAGAAACTTTTGCACTGCAGCCAAGATTTTCTGCTGCAGCCACGACAACTTCGAAAATTCATAATTAATTCTATAAAAATCGAAATGAGGTGGTCCCAAAGCCAAATGAAAGATATTTAACTTTTCTTCATAGGAAAAATATGGATCATTACTAGAAATCACCAAACGAATACAGAATTACACACATATCCACACTGCTCCAGAATTATATCCAGTTTCGACCTCAAACTTTGGGCAAACATAAATCCCAGTTCAAAAAATGAAATGACACAAATTATATGTCCATTTTGAAGCTTAAGATGTAAACTTCAAGACTGAAAAGTTTCAGAATTTTTAGAGACCATTTGGTCATTCAAAACTTTCACACAAACTGATTGCCCAGAATAGACTTTCAATGGCAGCATTTCCAGTTTTGGCATATTTGCTTCCAATGATCCCAATTTCATACCAAACTTCATTCCCACACAAATTTTCAAAAGGAATCCATTGGAAACACCAAAACAACCAAATTCACATCATATTGACATGTTTTACCAATAATTATAACATGTCATCATAAAACCACAACACAAACACACATTGCCATTCTTTTCATTCCAAGTTCTCAAACCAATTCCAATGACACCAAAACACACTATGGCATCAATTTAACCACAATTCACCATTCAAATCATCCAATTTGAAAATCACACAAAATCAGGGCAAAATTCGAAATTCACAAAGCTCATCCACAATTCACAAAAACTTAGATCAAAAGGCTTTAAATACTCACCTCTTCCTCTTTTCCAAATCAATTCCTTGATTCTTCATTTTTCCACTTTTGCTCAAGCAACAAAACACCTCCTCTCACAAATCTAAAACCATAGAGATGAAGTTCTCATCACTATGAATAAGATTATAGAAGGACATTAGAGCATTAGAGGACAAAAAACAAGCCAAATCTCACCTTATTCTTTTCTCCTTCTTCCTAGCTTTGGGACGCCATGGAGTCTTGAGAGAGAGAGTGAAAATGAGCATAAGATCAGTTTTTGGAATGCCCATAGGCCTTTTGGCCGACTTGGAAAAAGAGGGGAAAGAGGAATGAGTTGAATCTTTGACCCAAGATCCATGGCTCACCCCTACCACTTGTCAACATCTTAATCCATCCTCCATGAGCTCACATACACACACATACACTTGATTCCACCCCTTGATCTATTACACAATTCAATCTCAACTATTGATCTTTGAGTTACTAATGAGCTTCCTCTTTGGTAACCGATCAATTGGTCGGTAACTTTACCGTTTTGCCCCTGATTATGGCAATTCCTCTTGAATCACCACCAAATACATTTTCTCATTCATTTACACCATACATACGCCCTCCCCCTTATTTTCATTCAATTTAGATGTTAATCCATAATTGAACTCAAATACAGGGTTTCGGCGCTGCCCATAACACATTCGAATCTCAAATCACATCGAATCCTCCAAAAGGGTTATTTATCACTAACCACATCCACTTTTGGAGTCATTAACCCTTAATCACAATTTGAGATCTTGCTAAACTGGGGCTTTGCAATCCACTTATTTTAGGCTTTTTCTCTAGCCTCAAGTCTCAGAATTTGGGGTATTACACTAATCTCTTTAAAACAGCCCAGGAGGATCTCCAAATATTTAATAAATTCTCTGAATATTCGATGTTTTGTTGAATAGGCAAGACACCAAATTTATAGAAGTACAGAGGGATAAAAATTTAATTCAAAATTCAAACTAGAAAATCCAAATGATATCTAAAATACTAAAATAATATCTAAAATCCTTATTCAAACTAAGAAATCCAAATAACATCTAAAATACTAAAATAATATCTAAAATCCTACTTATGGATATTCCACCTATTTCAAATAATATTGCTGAAATATGAAAAGATAATAAACATTACTAATTAATTCCTAATTAGTTCTGAGATGCTTAGTTTTTCTGGAATAGATAAGCCCATAACGATTTGGGCTCCTATCAGAAAGACTATCACGAACCCGATGATAATATCAAAAAACAAGTTGACCCTTTTAAAAAAAAAAAAAAAACTTTTCCAATCCTAAATTTAGGACTTAATTTGTAATCCAATTTGACAGTGTACACTTTATTTTTAGTTTTCTCCACACAAGAGAATTAGTGAAGTCTTTTATTAATAGTGAGAGGAACCCAATTGCCTATTCATGCATTAATTTGCAAACCATCTCATAGTTTCCAGCAAATTATTAACTTCTTAAATTATATTGTCCCATGCTTTTATGAGTTTTATCAACAACCTTATTTCTGTGATTTTTATTTATTAAAAAAAACTCGTTTTGATTGAGTTTAATTTTATCACATGAGTTAATGGATTTAAGAGGCATTGCAGAATTCAATTACGTTAAAGAACAATTTTTTGCAGTTTGGCACATATATACATGGCCTCTCAAAAAGAAAATGTTTCTTATTTCTCCCAAGAAGAGGAAATTCACAAGAGATGCGACTCAAAATAGTCATACTCTGAAACTACACAATCAAGTCACAAGTGAACTAATGATATTACTAACATATTTGCGGTTTTGTAGATTTGAAATAGCTGTTGCTTTCATGTCTTTATCAATATCTGCCTCCCCTTTGGTTGACTTGATCAAATAAGGAAAAAAATATGTTTTCAACAATGCATTAGCCTCCAACCTTTGAAAAAAGAGAACTGCCTTCGATTCTTACTATAAGACCCGATTGACTTTTTCAAAGATATTAAGGAAACTAAGAAAATTATTTTAAGGTATTTATATTTATCATGTTTTCCCAAACTAATTTGCCTGACTTATAAAATATAATATAATGATATACAACATATAGTATGATTAATTAATTTATCTTATTTCCTTAATTTCTCAAAAAATGTCAACTGTTCTTATATTAAGGACCGGAGAGAGAGCACTTCATAAGTTTGAGCTATCAAAGGTTTCCAATCAGATGACATAATTGTTTTTACATTTTTCTCTGATGTATTTCTTCTAGAACCCCATGATCTTTTGTCATTGTAACACTCTGTATGATAGAGAAAAGTGAGAACGAGTAATAATATATAGCATCATGCATAAACACCTCAGTTGATGCAGTGACTAATTTAGCATTTTATACATTCTGCATAGCAACATAAATGTATATACAAGTTTGCATGACATATTTTATTTGCTGGTAGGTCTTAAAAGTATTGCATATTCCAAATTTGGAATCACATATTTTATTTTACTTTCTTCTGTTACCAGAAGCACACCACATGTGGAGACACCAAATACAGGTTTCAACTCATCTTACTATTGAATGAAGATTTGGGTTGGATTTGGGAAGAACCAATGCCTCATATCCTCATTTAAATCCTTTAAGGGAATTGTTGCTTTGCAGTTCATCAATCTACATATTCACTTTTTCAAACAGTGCAACTGTTTTGATTTTCAATTCTCCAAAAAAAATTATGGAAAATTAATATAGAAAAAATTATACAAATATTAATATGGTTCAAAATAAAAATATCAAGTGGCCATTTGCATCGGCTGATCTTCTTTGAGTGCCTCCAAAAGTTCATGATATGCCCTTTGTTTATATGCCTTCTAATCTCATTGATTTGGTCTTCAAGCTTCTTGGCAAAACTATAATGCCTGATCAAGTCAGGATAATGTATAAGGCAAGGTGCCTTTATTTTCATTGCATTTTCTTCTAACCCCGTCACTCTTACTATAACCATGTCTCAACATCCCATCAACAACCTGTTCAGTTTTACTTTGACTCAATGGGTTTATAAATTCATTTCAAGCATATATAACTTGTTTAATTTATTCATATTCAAGGAAGGTGAGATTTATTCCTATTCTTAGCTCACACCGCCCACCCCATCAATTTTTTCATAACTGACTGAATCGATGGATTATCGACGATCAAAATCATAGGATTCAAGTCTAATAGAAACAATTTTTGGAAACATACAAACTTTTTTCTTTTTGTTTTGCAGAATCAATAACTACCAAATGTGCTTCCAAAAACTGAATATTATACTTCCAACTTATTAACTGGCAAAATTTAGTTCATGTATATAGCCTATTGAATAAGCTATCAACCGGATTATAGAACACATATGCCGCAAGTTATTGTCCCCACAAATAAATAGTCCAACTATTTTAACAAGCCTCTCAAACTTTATTTAATTTGGTTTTTCATAGTAAGCAACAGAAGCATTAAGAGAGATTTCTATTGGCAATGTTCTGCTCAAACTGGCTTTCTAGGACTGACCATTCATAATCCACCTGAAACAGTTGTCGCCGAGCATTTATTTGATCTTCCTCCATCTCCGACTTCTCTTTTCTCACAGTCTCAATCTCCTCCTTGAATTCTATAGTTTCTGCAATATCTTTCCCCTTTTGCTCTTGAAGAGATAACAATTCAGCTTCACAATCTTTTCTTTTTTTCACCAACAAAGTGATCTGTTCCTGCAGCCTAGCTTCCTCGTCTTGAGCTTCGTTTAAAAACTTTTGGGTCTCAGGCATTTTGGAGACTAGAGCAAGAGCAGCCTCCTTTCGTTGAGTTGGCTCATCCTTAATGCTCTTATCTTTTTCTTCAAGCACTGCAAATTTATTGACAGTAGCAAATGCTTGCTTGAAAGAAGACAAAATGTTAGGCAAATCTTTGTGCATAGACTTTATTATAGCCATAACTCCATGGGAGAGAGCTACATCTTCCAAGGAAAGGCGAGTCAAGAAGTTGAGAGCTGTTAGTAGGTGAAGACAATTGGCCTCTGAGGTTGCTAAGTCTTTTAGAGGCATCTTCAAGGAGTTTTCCAAGTCAGCAAGGGCCTTTGCAACAAGCTCATCTTTGGCAGTAGCAACAGTAGGAACCGATAATATTGGTGGTTTACTACCATATTCATCCTCCAAATCTTGAAGTAAACTAATGACATCATCAACTTTCAACTCTTGAAGAATTGAAATAGGAGTTGTCTCTGTGTCTTTATCAATAAATGTCTCCTTTTGGCTGATTTTGCGCTGAATCTAATAATAAAAAATGGATTTTAAAAACAACATATATGAATTCTAAGCTACAACACCAATTTTCCATTATGCTAGGATAAAAGTTTTATGTATGTATACGTACAAGTCTTTTCAACTCCTTTTCAAATAACATTTCATTTTAAAAGCTATATATATATATATTTGTATTTCGCTTGATTCTCATATCTTTGGAAGCAATTCTGTAGCCACAAGATCATGAATCATGACTATACATAAGACTAAAAAAATTATACAAGTACCCACACAAAAGATATCATCACATTTGGACCAAGAAAAGTATTAGAAAGCTTACACGTGGAACTGTGTTTGGCGAAGAAGTACCTAAGATGCCAGGCAGCGAGCTTGTTAATTTTGACTCAGTTGATGGGGTAATTATCTCAGTATTCTCAGATGGAGAACCTTCAATATTTCCTTCAATATCCTATAGGGCAATAAATTAAAACATGTGAGTTTGACATATTTGGTATTTGAATTAGATGGTAGGGAGTTGATTTCTTTTCCCTACTTTTCCCCTTGATATGTTTTCCATTCAAGCACTTTGACCTTCCAAGTCTCTAATAGTCTGCATAGCCCAAATGACAACAGTAAGAATTGGCCATATATACGTGTGCATTACTTTGATTTCATGAAGAATGACTTTCTTTGTAACTTGAATTTTTGCAAGTGATTGTTTCTAGTCCTTCAAACTTGATTGACTGGTTGGTATCGTATAAACCAACTCCTTACACACACACACACATCAATGAACATATAGTTAAAATCAGATGGGTTAGTCTCAAGGAGGAACTTATTTGCAAATACTTCTATAGTCTAAGAGGCTCATTAAGGATACGTACAGTTTCATTAATGAACATAAAGTTAAAATCAGTTGCAAATACTTTGAAAGCGGGCATCATTTGATTGACACTCTGAGACACCATATCCAAAAAGGCAGTTAACTAATGTCACAAGCAGAAGAAACACTATCAGTGCAAGATGTAGGATAGTAAGCTAGTGAGGCTAACCTTAGTTGAGCTTTCTGGTTTTGAATGTGATAATGGAGCAAATATATGAACATTCTTTGAGGTAGTACACTCTTCGACTCTTCCTTCGACACTCTACTCAACAACAAAATATATGTAACCTTAAGTTAATATTAATTGAACCAGTAGCCTGAGCTGCTATTACATTTTCCTCAGACATGCCTTGCTTGTGTGCACTTCAATCATCTGACTCTTTCTTATTTTCTACTCCAGAAGAGTGAAGAAATTGCATTTTATACAACATTGTACAAAATGATGTCTATTAGGCATAAGCAACACCAAATCCAAAAGATATAAAGAATTTGCTTGGCATTTAAGTAAGAGATTGAAGATACACGCATACATCTGTCAAGTTTGGTGAAGCAATGGATTTCAACTTCTGGTCATTGATCTGACTTCTAGTTTCTTGGCAAACAATTTGTTGGGTGCTTCCTTTGCTAGAATCATCCATGGATTTGATAATATCCTCCAATCCGGTCTTTAACTCATAACGCTCAACCAAATAACCTGTTATGTCATCCATCACAAAGAAATTATTTAAATTAGCAATCGTATGCCAATAAATTACATTATATATGAAAAACAATACTATTTTTTGAAGGATATAAAATATGGATGTTGAACATTATATTTAGATATCTTATAAAAAATATTTTTTACGAACTTGAAGAATGTAGGAAATAGAAAATCTATTTAAACTACATGCATCAATGAAGTTCAGAAAGATGTTGATTAGTAAGAATTCATCAAGGCTGGCTAGACATCATGTTGACAAAAAATTTCAAGTATTATAAAAGTTGATTTTAATCATATATATATGTATCTGGGTAAATATAGTATTATATATATATATATATATGCTATTGTGCATGCAAACATGATGCTACCATAACATTCATATAACGGAGTACCTTTGGACAATTGTTTAAGCAGTTCTTGAGGAGTAACAGAGGAAGTGAGAGATACTTTGGGACAAAACTCGAATAATTGGTTGTTTGGATACTAGTTGATAATATAAAAAAAAAAAGAAAGAGTGCAGATTATCAATTTTTTAATTGCCACAAGAGCTAGCGAGGTGGTCATATGTAAGTTGACTGGTTCCTGGGGATTAAACAGCTCCGTAGTAACTGTTGTACTTGCCAAGCTGATTTTAGATACTATTTTGGTACTTTCATGGTGTTTTCCTGCAGCTATATTCTGTGAAGCATGCATATATATGAATCAAAAAAGTCATACTCTGAAACTACACAATCAAATCAAATGTCATCTTGGTAATTTACCGCCATAATCATCATCTTTGAGAAATTTTTATTTTTTTAGATTTGAAATCACAGTTGCCTTCATCTCATTATCAATATCTGTCTCCCCTTTAATTGACTTGGCATTGAATCAAATCAGAAACAATATGTTTTCAACAATGCATTAGCCTCTAACCTTTGACAAAAAGGTACTTCATAAGTTTGAGCTGTTAAAGGTTTAGAATCAGATGACATAATTGTTTTTACATTTTTCTCCCATGTATTTCTTTTTGGAACCCCATGATCTTGTCTTTGCAACACTCTGTATAATAGAGAAAAGTGAGAACAAGTAATAATAATATATAGCATCATGCATAATCACATCAGTTGATGTACTCCCTCCGATTTTTAATATAAGACATATATACCTAATTTGATTAGATTAAGGAAATTAGTTAATATGACATTTATTTTTTAAAACACCTTAGTTATATTTTTTAATTCCTTCACCTCCTTTTCTTTTAATTATTGTTGAAAGGGTGTCAATAGGGGTAAACTAAGAAAATATTGACAAATATGAAAACTGTGTCTTATATTTATGATTAACATCAACTTTCCAAATACGTTTTATCTTAAAGACTGGAGGAGTAATAACTAATTTAGCATTTTCTAACATTGAACCTTCAACATTCTGCATAGCAACAAAATGTATATACAAGTTTACACAAGATATTTTATTTACTAGTAGGTCTTAAAAGTAATGCATATTCCAAATTTGGAATCATATTAACATTCTCCGTCATCCCTTTTTTCAAATACTTGCATCAGAAGCACGCCACATGTGTAGACACCAAATACAGGTTTCAACTCATCTTACTATTGAATGAAGATTTGGGTTGGATTTGGGAAGAACCAATGCCTCACATCCTCATTTAAATCCTTTAAGGGAATTGTTACTTTGCACTTCATCAATTTACATAACTGACTTTTTCAAACAGTGCAACTGTTTTGATTTGCATGCCTTCAAAAAAAATTATGGAAAATTAATATAGAAAAAAATTATACAAATATTAATATGGTTCAAAATAAAGATATCAAGTGGCCATTTACATCGTTGATCATCTTTGAGTGCCTCCAAAAGTTCATTATATGCCCTCTGTTTATGCCTTCTAATCTCATCGATTTTGTCTTCAAGCTTCTTGGCAAAACTATAATGCATAAGGCAAGGTGCCTTCTTTATTTTCATTGCATTTTCTTCTAACTCCATCACTCTTGCTATTAATGAGTCTGCCTTGTTTAACCATTTCTCAACATCGCATCAACAACCTTTTCAGTTTTACTTTGATTCAATGGGTTTATAAATTCATTTCACGGATATATAACTAATTTAATTTATTCATATTCAGGGAGGGTGGGATTTATTCCTTTCTTAGCTCACACCACCCACCAATTTTTTCATAACTGATTGAATCAATGGATTATCAATGATTAAATCATAGGATTCAAGTGTGATAGAAACAAGTTTTAGAAAATACAAACTTTTTTTTTTTTTGCAGAATTAATAACTACCAAATGAGCTTCCAAAAAACGGAGTATTATACTTCCAACTTGTTAACTTGCAAAATTTAGTTCAAGTAGATAGCCTATTAAATAAGCTATCAACTGACTTACAGAACACATATGCCGCAAGTTATTGTCCCCACAAATAAATAGTCCAGCTATTGTAATAAACCTTTCAAAATTTATTTAATTTGGTCCTTCAAACTAAGCAACAGAAGCATTAAGAGAGATTTCTATTGGCAATGTTCTGCTCAAACTGGCTTCCTAGGACTGACCATTTGTAATCAATCTGAAACAGTTGTTGCTGAGCATTTCTTTGATCTTCCACAATATCTGACTTCTTTTTTCTCAGTCTCAATCTCCTCCTTGAATTCCATAGCTTCTGCAATATATTTCCTCTTTTGCTCTTGAAGAGACAACAATTCAGCCTCAAAATTTTTTCTCTCTTTCTTCAACCTAAAGATCTGCTCCTTCAGCCTACATTCCTTCTCTTGAGCTTCATCTAGGAGCTGAAGTTTCTAAGCCAACCAATTCTGGTAAAATCAACGGTGCAACTGAGGCCAATGACCAAGAAGCAAGTGCATAATCTAAAGAATCATAATCCTCAAGAGCTAGATTTGGTATGAGATTACCAGAATCATCTTGAATTCTTGCCGGAGGAATCTTGGCAGTGCCGTCAAGAAAGCGATGAACACGATGTTGTTTAACCATAAGATGCACATGTTTCTTCCAGATTAAGAAATTGTGATCATCGAGACGCATGCTGATCTTTTTGTTAGTAAATCCTTGTTGAGAAGTTGCCAAGAGTGGAAATAAAGGAAGGGAACCAGTAGAGGATTGTGACTGTGACATTGTTCCCGAATGAGCCATAAGGAAAAGAAATGTACAGATCACTCAACCTAAATTAGGGAGAATTCTATGCTCTGTATAGTTGGTGACCGGCGACATCGGAGTCAGGCGATTATGCCTGGCTCTGATACCATACCAAAAAAGTAGATCAAAGAGATAGACGGAGAGATAATTTTGAGATGAATAGTACTTTCTCGTCTTATTCAAGAGTGATGCAGGGGATGCAATATATAGAAATTGTGTTCAATCTAACTTGGTGACACGTGTACAATAGTGACAACTAATATGTAACTAATCCTGAACTGATTGTGCAACTAATCACAACTTATCATGTGATAGTCTAATATCCACCTTTTGCCATCACTACCATGCTTTCCTCCACCTATTGCCTTCATCATCTCTCCATTGCCAGTTCCACTGTCTTTTACCATTGTTCACTTGTCTCCTTCAAATAAAATAAGGGTATTTTGTTTCTCTTTCAGGCGATTTCTCTTGTGCTTCATCGCTTGCATTTTGTCTCTCATTGTTAAGTGTTTTATTGTTTACTGCTTTTGGTCTTCATTCTCTAGTTTAGTGTTTTCTCTCGCATCACTTTGTTCATTGTCTTTCTCCTTAATAGATTTTTTGCCCTTCATTCTAAATCTTTGGTTGCTTGTGCCTTTTTTATATTTGGTGGTCATCAATTTTTATATATTGCTTCTGGTTTGCAGTTTCTCGTCCTTCACATCCGCCTTCACAGATCTGGCCTTGCGGACAGAGCGGTAGTGATGAGATTGGAAGAGGGTGATGCTTCAAATTAGACACAATGGAAGGGTGCTTGATTTATGTTCTGTGGAAGGAAGGAGACACGATGCAGGGGCCAATGATGATAGAGGTGACATTTTTCCCCTATTTAGAAAAATTCATGGTATTTTTATATTTGAAAAAAGCTTATGCCGTTGGATTCACATTTGAAAAAAAGTTTATGAATAAATTTGCACATTAATCTTTTAAAATTTAAAAGAATATTAATGCAAAATTAGAATAAAGTTTCCCTCCGGAATAAATTAAAATATATCTTTTATTTGTTAAGATTATGGGGACTTTTAAAATTATTTTTCAATTTAAATTAAAGCTAACAAACTCATACTTTAAATTTATGTTAGTTCTAATCAATGTTTTGAGGTTGGCCAAAAAGAAAATCAATTCTTCAAAAAATTAGATCATATATTCAGGCAAAAAAGAAAAAAAGGAAAAAAATAAAAAATCAAATCAAACTCTGTTCTATTGGAGGTTTTGCTAACTAAAAACTCCGTCGTTTCCACCAATTGCATAAGCGTTCTTGATTTGGTTTCCGCTTTTTCAGCCCGAAAAGGATTCCGCCATTTTCTTATCAGAAAAAAAAAAAAAAGATTCTGCCATTTTCTCGTTCGCCGTTGATCATGCAGCTTCTATTTCCTGTTGCCATCATTTGTCTGTGAGGCTTCTTCCTCAGTCTATTTGCTTTTGGTTAGTCTGATTGTGGCTTTAGTCATTATATGAGCTTATGCTATTTGTTCTTCCATTGTTCATGCTTTCCTTCTTTTTATTTGCTTTTTGTTTCCTCTCAATCGACCCGCTTCTTCTTGGCGATTGGTTCCTGTCTTTCCCATTGTGTTCTTTAAATATCTTCTATTTCTTTGTCTATTTTTAATCCGGAGAAAATGCAGTCTAGGTGGCCCAAAAAAATAGATCATCGTAAGATAGGTAGCTTTGAGAAATTGAATATTCCGAGTTCTGATATCAATTCAAACAGAATATGAGAGACCATTAGAGAATGACATACGCTAGAAGAATCGAATAGATTGAATATTCTGATATTTTTCCAACCATATAGCCCAGTTTAACAATGCATGTTCCATTTGTAGGTTTGGTCCGCACAATAGAATTAGTAGAATCACAACAGGAATTTGTTTAATGCAATCCAAAGTTTTTCTATCGAGTTCTCAAGACATTGAACTCTGCAATCCTTAATGCTTGGAATCTAGTTGTCCATCCAAACATTTATCTCCAAACCATCTGCCAGTTGCCAGCAGCACAATACGGCATTAGCATCACAAAATTAATAAACTATTAAGGTTTGTTAAACTATATCTGGTTTTCAGATTATAGATTATCCCTCAATATGTTTAGGGAAGAGAAGGGGCTAGCAGGTTTTCGTGTTTTTAAGAGATGTTGTTCTTTTTTGGATGAATCCTCAAGTCACACAAAGATGTTGCAACCAGCTATTTAATTTTCGAGTTCACTTCTCCGGTTGACGTGTTTCAACATAAGTTGAACTCCATAACCACATTTGAGATAAAGAAAATAGTCACACCTCTGCTTATAACTAAAGGGAAAAAAAGCTGGTAAATAAAAAATAATTTCAAAACAATAACACATACATTGAATCATTGCAGTTAAATCAAAATATATTCCACAAGTAGCGATATCCAATTAATTAAATAGTCATATAGTTGTTTAAATCCTCTCAAACTTAAAACAGTAAACAATAAAAATCACCAAGAGAGATTTTTTCTAGCAATGGCTAGCTCAAACTAGCTACATAAGACTGACCATTTATGATCAATATGAAACACTTGTTGCTGAGCATATCTTTGCACCATCTCAGACTTTTCTTTTCTTAAAGCCTCAATCTCCTTCTTGAAATCCACAGTTTCTGCAACATATTTTCTTTTCTGCTCTTGTAGATACGATAGCTTAACCTCACAATCTGTTATCTCTTTATCCAACTGAGTGATGTTTTCCTTCAACCTAGCTTTCTTCTCTTAAGCTTCATCCATTAACTTCTTGGTCTCAGATATTTTGGAAACAAGAGCATTTACAACCTCTTTCCGTTGAGTTAGTTCTTCTTTGATGCTTTTATCACTTTCTCTGAGCACTACAAATTTATTGGTAGTAGCAAAGGCTGGCTTGAAAGAAGATAAAATATTAGGCAAATCTTTGTGCATAGACTTTATTATAGCCTTAACTTTGTGGGATAGAGCTACATGTTCCAAGGAAAGGTGAGACAAAAAATTGAGAGCTGTTTGTAGGCGAAGACTATTAGCCTCTGAAGTTGCTATGTCCTTAAGGGGCATCTTCAAGGAGTCTTCCGAGTCAGCAAGGGCCTTTGCAACAAGCTCATCCCCTCCATTATCTTCCTTTATAGATTGGAGCAAACTAATGAGATCATCATCTTTGGAGTCTTGAAGATTTATCATATAAATCACCTTGTCATCTTTATCAATATCTGACTCCTTTGAGTCGAACTTGATTTGACTTTGAATCCAATAATAAAAGTAGGTTTGGAAAGGAACAAACATTAATCCTAAGTTTCAACAACAATTTCCATCATGCTGGGAATAAAAGCAACATATTTTTTTATTACTCATTTTTTCTAACATGACTCTTGTATCATTGCTAGCAATCATGTAGTCATAGGATTTGGAATCATGAGAATAAAACTCAAAAAATTTTGTGAGCACCACGATATGAAAGTTGTAGAAGAAAGGTGAAGAGAGGGAGGAGAATTGAGAGTGAACATAAAAAGAATATGGAATTACTGAATAATTCAAGAGTTAAAAAACATGAGAAAATAAGACTGATGATTACCCATATTTACAAGTCATGGGTAATCCTAATTCTAATAAAATATCTAACTCAAATTCTTAAATATCTAATCCAAATCCAGTCTTAATATCTAATAATATCAATCCTAATACCTCATGTTGTCAATCCCAATATCTCATAATATCTAATCCTAATCCTAATTAGATACTCTAGCCCTTTCAGTTATGACAAAATAATAAAGTGACTTAACTACCCTATTGACTTGTTTTCAAATTACATCACACCAACAAATGATATGATGTTTAGGCCAACAGAAGTACTAGAAAGCTTACATGTGGAAGTGTGTTTGTTGAAAAAGTTACTATGGTGCCAGGCTGTGAGCTTGCTAATTTAGAATGAGTTGCAGAGGTAACTTTCTCATCACTCTCAGATAACGGAGAACATTCAAAGCTTCCTTTAGCATCCTGTAGAACAGTAAAACTTGTAAGTTTAAGCTATTTAGTATTTGAATTAGTTGATAGAGAGTTTTTTTTTCTCATTTTCTCTTGATATGTTCTCCTCTTGAGCTCTTTGAAATTTAGGGTCTTTAACGCTCTACATAGCAGAAAAAATGAGAATAAGTTGCTATATATATGATGCATACATTGCTTTGGTTCTATGAGGAATTATTTTCTTTGTAATTTCAATTTCTGATGTGTTTGTTGCTGGTCCTTCAAAATTGATTGACCAGTTGATATCTCTCTAACCTGCTTCTTATAAATGATCATATATTCAAATCAGATAGGTTAATTAACTTTAAGAAGGAACTCATTTGCAAATGCCTTATTCAAAGAAGCTAATTCAGGACTCTTACAGTTTCATTAGGTGTTTTATGTTGAGAGATATCTACAGGATTACTTGTTGGTTGCTTACTAATCAATACAGGACGCAATGATGAAGTTGGCACTGCTTCAGATATCTCTAAACTAGACATTACTCCATTGATACTAATTTCAGAAAAGGCATGGTTAACTAATTTCAGAAGCTAAGAAAGACAATTCATACAAGACGAAAGATTGTGAGAGAGTGTTGTTGACCTTGGTTGAGCTTGATAGTTCTAAATGAGCTATTGTAGTGATTATCTGAGCATTCTTTGATGTAGTACCAAGGTATTAAAACCCGGACTGGCTATTGAACCAGTCGAGGTACTGGGTTAAGGGTCAGTGGGTCAAACCGGGGCCAAACCGGGACCAAACCGGTGAGTAATTGAAGATTTTAGGCTTATAGTATGAAATTCTAAAGGAAAATTTTTAATTTTTTTTTTAAATTGGGACCCGGACCGGTCCGGGAACCGAACCGGTCTACTGACCGGTTCGGTGGGTTCCGGGCCGGCCAGTGTAGTACCCTCTTCAACTCTTCCTTGAACACTCTGCACAACAACAGAAGATATATTTAACCTCAAGCGAATAGTAATTGAACCAATTGATTGAGGTTCTATTGCCTTTTCCTTTGATATGTTTTGCTGTTGTGCACTTTGATCTTTTGACTCTTCCTTTTTCTATATGCCAGAGGAGTAAATAAATTGCAGCAAATGTGTAGTAACTGAGAATTTTTTTCAATACTTTTCATTGGAGTGTATGAATATATATACTTTAAATTATAGGTTGAATGGCTGATATTTCATTGTCTAGCTCCTCATATAAATCAATGAATATATAGTTTGGATTAGAAGGGATTTCTCTTAAGACCAAAATTGAAAAAATAAGTTGCAAACAAAAGAATCCAAACTGATTTTTTGAAAATTGAAAGAAATTTGATCATGCTTATCTGCACAATTAGTCACCTAAAGTTCTTTTGGCCCATCATATAATCTCCCATGAATGGACCATTAGATGAATTATAGAAGTTACCACTTTTTGGGAAACACTAATACTAGAAAGTTCGTTAATTTTGAATGAGTTGATGAGGTGCCTATCTGTACATGTATAGATGCAGAACTTCCTAAACTTTCGTTAATTTCCTGTAGCAAAACTCATTGTAAATATGTGCTATGTAGTATTCAAATGAGTTATAGAAGTGATCTCATAAGCAGGCCACCATGAGATTGACAACGATACTGAAGCTTACATGCTGAAGTGCAATAAGTAGAGTAAAGGAGCCTAGGAGTGAGCTTGTTGGTTCTGAATGAGCTGATGAAGTAACTATCTTAATATTATATGATTTAATGCTTCCTTGAACATTTTGAATAAGTGGATAAAAGATAGGTAACATTAAATTATATACTAATTTAACAATTTGGCAGAGCTATGATTACCGTTTCCTCCGCTATGTTTTGCTCCTGGGCATTGTGATCTCCTAGCTCTTTAACATTCTGTAAATCAGAGAAAAGTAAATAAATTGTAGGCCGTTGCATTAAGTGCATAATGAGGTGTATTAAGCATGAGCAACATAAAAAACAGATAGAGTGTTTGAGTGCTGCCCCAAAACCATGTTTTCACAAAAGCAGCCCTAGTTTTCTCAAAACCATGTTTTCTCATGGGCTAGTTTTGAGAAAATCATGTTTTCATCACACCAAAATGCTCACAAACATATTCTAAAAAAAGCGATTCAATTATATACATGCCTCAGTTGATTTTGGTGATGTAATGGGTGCCAATTCTTGTTCATTGTTCTGAGCATTTGAAGTAGAAAGAGATTCCACTTCTCTACTACAATCTTCATTCTATTCAATAATATCTTCCAACGCAAACTATAACTCCCAACGGTCATCCCAATAAGCTATATCATTAAAAACCAAGGAATTATACAAGTTAGAAATTGTATGATGATAAACTGCATTATATATGACATGATATGAATCTTGAATATTTTTTATGCACATGTCTTCACTTCAACTACACTTCAACTACAGTAATTTAGAAGGATATTACTGCAAATTTTCCTTGTATGGGTATATACCATATTGGTATTGCTTGTGGATGCACTAAATAGTTTGATGGTAAATTGAACAGTTTTCATAATGAATATATATATATATATATAGGGAAAATCCCACTAAAATATCTTGAAAATATCAAAAAGACAAATCAATGACTCTGATTTGTATAATTCCAAATCAACTCACATGTACTAAAATGAAATTTGGAAATGTTGTGTGTTTACAATATTGCCCCTAATCCTTTTTTTTTTTTTAAAAAGGCCACTCAGCACCCTTATTAGCGGCTAGCCGCTACTGCTCCAGTTCTAGTAGCTGGGATTTTTTGTTGCAAAGTTGGTTAACAAAATGTTGCAAATATCTTGAAATAGTATTTTTTTGGATTGAATTATCCAAGTGTTGAATTTGTTAAAACTTGTTGTCATTTGCTAAATAGGTATAATGAATAGCTAATATGAAGTGTAGTGAATAGCCCACAGTGTATTTACTGCATTTCATTAGCCAATTTTGCCACAAAAAATCCCAACCACCGGCGCTTGAGCTTCAGCGGCTAGCCGTCAATAGGGTGGTTGTTGACCACTAGTAGTGGGGTGCTGAAGTGACTTTTTTTTTAAAGGAAGGGCTAGTAACATTTTCAAATTCCTTTTTGGTACAGGCGGACTGATGATTTAGGATGATACAAATTGAAATCATTGATTTGTCTTTTTGATATTTCCAATGTATTTTCGTGGGGTTTTCCATATATTTATTGTAGCTAGAATCAACATAGAAATATTAAAGTAAATAAGGACATAAGTGTTGATTATTGTATGAGTCAGAAAGAAGTAAAGCCTCCATAACTATCATAAATTCATCACCCCCAAGGGGCATGTGCTTGGGCATATCTGTTTCACTCAAGACACTTGAGCCTAGGATTGTCACAAGCCTATATGTCCTTCATTTTTCCTATTTGTTCTAAATGTGGGACTTCTGTTAAGGTTTTGTCTCTGACATCAATGCTAGTAATGCATTGAGTTTACTGAGTAATGTGTACCTACTTTGTCATTATCTAATATTTGTAGCAATCACTGAGGAGTGATAGTGGAAGTGATATTGAGTCATGGGCATTGTTGAACTAGAAGGTATCTAATAGTTCGCAAGTCAATCCATTGACCTCCTGTACTGAGTTTGGGTAGTAGCCAAAGTATTACATATTCCAAATTTGGAATTAGATTCTCCTTTCTGATCTCTCGTCTTTCCTTGTTCGTCTCCAAATACTTTCTCTACTTCTGATGCTTCATGTATGAATAAAATCCTTAGTTTGGGAAGCTCATGGCATAGAGAGATAGGAAATAATTGTTTCAACTTATTGCAATGTCTGATGAAGATTGCTATTAGATTTGGGAAGACAAGTTGATGAGGATCCAATAGACTTAGACTTGTTCTTCAATTATTTCCTTCAATTCCTTGCATTTCCTGATGTCAAGTTCCTTCAATTACTGCAGGCTACTTGAGACAGATGCATGAAAGATCACTTTCAAATTTCTGCATTCTTGTATTATTAACTTGCCTAGATTTTGAAGGAGTAAAAATTTTTTGGGACCCCTCCATATATGCTCAACTCTGGTAGCTCATGCAATCGAAGGTACTATAAGCTTGAGTTCACTTGTTGTTCAGTATTAGAAAGCCCCTCTCCATCAAAAATAACTTCTATTTTAGTGTTTTGCACAAGAATTGATTGCAAAGTTTCCAATGGAGTCACCGCTGCCTTATGTAGTTCCTGCAAAGTGGTAAAAAAATTAGATGAAACAACAACAAAAAATTGGAAAAATGTAGGATATCTGGATATTTTTACGGTATAAAGCAATATGAATAGATAAAAGACAACAAAGTGTAGCTATTCCCAAACTTCAATGTATGCTGCCAAAACCCTTTTGTCACATCTATGTTCATGTCACCCACTTTATGATGTTCAAATACCAACCAGTTGACCATACTACACATGCAAGTTTGCCCGCATAAAGTTGCATGTATAAACTATTCTTTGTTCTTCTAATTATTTAATGATCATTGACCTTAAATCAACGAATACCCCCATTAAAAAATTTAAATGACAATGAACATATATTGTATAAAAACTTGGTCATGTAAATATTGTGAACAATATTAAAGTTCTCAACCAATGTGTGGTACCTCTGATGTTTCATAATCCTTTTGTCCCAAACCAGATCTAGCTATCCAGTAATTGATGGACCTGAGGTTTAATTGTGGACATCCTCCCAAGTACAAGCTTTTCAAAGATGGCCAAGCTGGATGATAATTGTCTGGACAAATGCTGATGATATTTGGCAAGTTGTTGAGAGACAGGTAGTTTAAAGCAGAAAACTCGATCATTTGAAAATTCTCTAACCTTGGATCTTCTTGAATGGATTTTCCAAACACACTCCTCAATTCATTAGTTCTCCTTATATCCAAAAGTTCTAATTGTGTAAGGCTTTGAGCAAAAGTTATAGGCATCAAGTATTCTAGCTGCTTGCACTGAAAGATGATTATTGTTTATAGTTCTGGGAATGTCATATGATATTCATTATTAGCTGCAACTATTTCTGTCACTTCATCTACTATTATATTCTCAAGTGATTGACAGCCACATATATTCAGGACCTCTAAGTTTGAAAAAAGGCCAAGAGGATGTTGACCATGACACAAGTTTTCAAATTTTTCATCTCTTTGATAGTCAAGTGAGTCAATGTCGAGATGATTCCAACTTGACTCAAATGATTTGCATTGTCTATGACACATTCTATTTTGTCTGAAAAACAGAGTGAAATTTGAGTCAAAGCATGCATGCCTCCTCCTTTTTGTTAGAAATACATCAAGGATTATATTCTTACAGCTTTCATGAATCCCCCCCCAAATAAAGAACTTATGCTCTTCGCATCAGATCCTTAATTGTTGCATTTGAGATGCAAGTCTCAAAGTCTTCAACATATAAACTTCTTGTAATAGGAAGTTTTGCTGGTAAAAATCACCATAATTTTTCCCCAAATCTATACAGTAACTTTCCAATGTTGGTGCAATAGTATTTTTATCAAAGAATTCAACAAAATTTTTTACCTTGGTCCTTCCAATTTTTTCCATAATTGTGACAAAAATACAATTCTTTCAATTGTGAACATCTTCCAATCACTTTATAAGGATTGTTTAGAATTTTGTTTCTCTCTATATCCAGTGATCTCAAGTTCTGTTCTATAATGCATTTTGATAATCCATAGAAACTGCAACTCCATAATTTGAGAGACTCCAGTCTTTCTAGGCTTCGTATAAAAGAGATGTCACCTAATAACCATTTATTTAGAAACAAGCATTGTAGATTGTTTACCACAGGGAGTAACTTTGACCATTGTAGAATTGATTGCTTGTCAAAATTATTTTCATTTTCAAGAGCCAAAACTTTGAGCTTCTTCATACCTTCAAGAAAAGAGAGCTCAAACTTGATGGAGATGAAAAGAAACTCAAGTTTGGGACACTCTACCTTATATGAAAATTTATCCATTTTATTGATCCATAAATGTCTCACCATATCCCTCATAATGACATCCCCAAATTGATCAACTTAATTTGTTTCTTTGCTATCCATAAGGCCACGTCATGCACCAAGTCATGCATTTTGATAGTAGTCTCTCCACTAACTTCAAGCAACAAACAACAATCTACAATTTTTCTTTTTGCTCTAATCACTTGGTTTCTTGCCCTTTCATATGAGTAAGCTTCAACTAGACCTAGCCCAATTCCATACATGACTAATTGAGCATTTCATAATTTTGTGGAAATACAGCACACAACAAGAAGAGTGATTCGGCCATTTCATCCTTCAATTATCATAGGTTAATCGGAGGAATGCATAAGTGTTTATTAGGTTGTCTTCAATTTCCACCCAACTCGAATCTCTCAATGTCTCTAATGCTTCAACCAACTCAATTTGAGTTCTTCCTTTCAAAGTGTGGGCCACAGCAGCAATTGCAATAGGTAAACCATCACATTGTTTTGTAATTTCTTGTGCCAAACCCTTCAAAGTATCAGAGTTGTCATCAAAGGTCCCGGCATGCTTTTGAAACAGAGCCCATGTTTCATTCTCATCTAAGCCATTTAAGGAAACGGTTTGTTTGCATTTCATCATTCTACATACATCAAATTTTTGTGTTGTTAAAAGAGTAGTGCACCTAAGTTGATTTTCAGCATCAGGAATCCCTATGGCTTTGAAATCAAGCATTTCCCATACGTCATTCAAAATTATCAAAATTCTTTTTCCACTTTTTAATTCCAAACTTAGTTGCCCTGCAATCTGCCCTTGAATTTTCTTAACATCAATGACTTTAGCCACAACAACAAAGACAACTTTGTCAAAAAATTGCTCCGTTTCTTCACCCACTTTCTTCACCAACGTGGTTTTACCACATCCTCCCATTCCGTGCAATCCAATCATGTGAACTTTATCATCTTTGAGTGCCTCCAAAAGTTCATTAAATGCCCTCTGTCTACTGTCAAAGTGTAGGAAATCTTGTGAAGCAAATAGTTCATGCCTACAAGTGTAGCAAGTTCAGAGAACTGAGGGAATTCAACTTCACAATGCCTTCTTATCTCATTGCTGTTCTCTTCAAGCTGCTTGGCAAAACTATAATGCCTGATAAAGTTAGGACAAATCAGAAAACAAGGTTTCTTCTTTCTTTTTGTTGCATTTTCTTCTAACTCAACCACTCTTGCTATTAAACAGTCTGCCTTATATAACCATTTCTCAACATCATTGATAACCTTTTCAGTTTTCTTGGCTGATTCTGTTGCACGATCAATAACACTTTCAACTTTTGATTACAGGTTCTCTTTTTCCTTTTGAAGCTCTTTGACGTGCCTATTGAAGCAAAATGAATAACGAGCTTGATCTATTGCTGCATTCACTAACTTCCTCACTATTTTAGCCACAATAGTGATACCAACATCCGCTATATAAGCAAATCAATCCAATCAAGATTCGGTATCTGAAAGTAACATTTTTCACTTTAGTAACATCATTCCTGTGTATATTTGAAATTCATGCATGTTATGTTCTTAAGGAGGAGGATTATGTTTTTTAATAAAAAATAAAGATATATGAAGTTATAAAAGTATGAAAAGGTAGGGACTAGTGAAGCTGAGCGATTGAAGGTTAAATGAAAAAGTTGAAATAGTAATAAAGGCTAATACACAAGATCAAAACATTGTATTGAGAATGTTTTACCTGTAATTTTGTGAGGAAATTCAACAAAAGATGGGACTGATTATGGTTCTTCTCCAACCTGCTTGCAGCTATGAAAAAGAAAAAAATAATATAAATAGAAAAAAAACAATATCAGTAATTTCTTACACTTTGAGATAATTAATAGATATCTCAAATTTTCTACCCCGCAATTAGTAATGAGTGAAAAAGCACAAAAACATAAGAAACAAGCATGGCTGAATTTGCAAAATCTAAATACAACTTTACCTCTCTTTCTCAGAGATTTCAGTCTCCTTGTAACCCATGAACACAAACACTACTTTCAGTAATGCCTCATCATAATTTCAGATAAGTGATAGCATTGACTTTTCAAAAGCAGACCCGCTCCCCCGGAGACAAATTGGCACTGGTCTGCATCGATCTCTATGTTTTCTTGCTGTGAAAAATACAATTTCTTATTCAATAAGAAATTGATATTAATAAACAAAAAGTTTTAGATAATTGGAACATGTGGTGGACACCTTCTCCTATATGATTTTGTTGAATTTTATTTTTATTTTGTTTCATGTCATATGACAGACAAATCATGATTATGTTCAAATGTTATGGGGGAAAATGAAAAAGAATCTAGTAATGAGCCTGGTCTTTGAAATTCACATAATTTTTCCTCTTTATTGACAAAGCAGGTGGTGGGGTTAGGATTGGTCATAGCCTTTAGTCTATTATCCCTTATTTTGGCTTTTAGTTTATTGAAATTTTGGTACAGGTAGATAAATAAATATTGATACTACCTGCTTCGGTGTTAAATATAAGACTCAGTTGTCTTTTTGATTTGAAAGATTAAGAAAACAAATTAAATTACTTTAAAGTATTTATATTTACCCAGTTGACTTTTTTTTGGAGAGATTAAGAAATCTAATTAAATTAATTTAAAATACTTATATTTATCGCTTTTTTTCCAAACTAATTTCTCTAAATTACAAACTGATATATAATTTAATCATATCCAACATATGATATGATTAAGTAACTTATTAAGTTCCTTAATCTCTTAAAAAAAGTCAACTAGATTTTATATTTAGGATTAGAGGTAGGATTATATTTTGATTCAAATATTGAGTTTATAAATTTACTTCACGTATATATAACTTATTTAATTAATTCATTTTTAAAGTGATATTTATTTTTATATATTATTAGCATACACCACCCACCTCAATCAAGTGATTGAACTAACGAACAATCATAATTAAATCATAGGATGTGATTTCCGTAGAAACAACTTTTGGAAACATACAAGCATTTTTTTTTTGCAGAGTCATCAACTCTCAAATGAGCTTCCAAACACTGAATATTATACATCCAAGTAATGAACTTTGAAAATTTAGTTCAAGTCGATAGCTCACCTTAAAAATGAATTGATTAAATAAGTTATATATACGTGAAGTAAATTTATAAACTCAATATTTGAATCAAAATATAATACTACATTTAGTCCTAAATATAATATCTAATTAATTTTGTTTGGAGAGATTAAGATAAATAAGTTACTTAATCATATCATATGCTGTGTATAATTAAATTATATATCAATTTATAATTCAGATAAATTAGTTTGACAAAAAAACGATAAATATAAAGGTGAAGGTGCGAATTTAGCAATGAACACTTTCGCTGAGCACACATAAGAACTATATATTTTCGGGTGCAAATGTAGACATAAATAGTTTATTTGGAAGAAGATATAGCAATGTCGTTAAGGAGACTTAACTTCGGTTATTTTTTGCACTACGGGTCCCACCAGTCTTCTCTCTCTATATTATTTTAATATTTTTGTAATGGGAAAATATTACTTAGACCCTATTGGAAACAATTTTCCAAAAGATTCTGAAATTTCACGGCACCCTTTAGGTCAAAATGAAATTAAGTTTTACAGTAAAAAGATAATAATACATTTAGTTTTTTTTTTTCATAAGAGCATTTATAAGACAAATATGGACATTTTAAGACAAATAAAGACATTTACAAGATAAATATGTGAATGACTAAGAAGTTAAAAAATTTTGATCATTCACATGTTTGTCTTGTAAATACTCTTATGAAAAAAAATTAAAGTAAGGTCATTATTGTCTTTTGACTGAAAAAATCTTTTAGGAGTTAACTAAAATAAAATTGTTTTCATGGAGTCTAAATGATTTTTTCCTATTAAAAAAATAGAGAGAGAAGACTGGTGGGATCCATAGTATAAAAAGTAACTAAAGTTAAGTCTCCTTAATGGAGTAGCTATATCTGCACCTAAATAAATTATTTATGTCTATTTTTGCACCCAAAAATAGATAATCCTTATGGGCGCTCAGCGAAAGTGTTCATTGCTAAATTTGCACATTCGCCCTTATATTTATTGTTTTTTCTCCAAATTAATTTATATAAGTTATAAAGTGATATATAATTTAATCATGCACAGCATATAATATGATTAAGTACCTTATTTAGCTTCTTTAATCTCCCCAAAAAATAGTCAACTAGATATTATATTTAGGACAAGAGGTAGTATTATATTTTGATTCAAATTTTGAGTTTATAAGTGTACCTCACTTATATATAACTCATTTAATCAATGCATATTAAGGTGAGATTTTTTTCTATATTATTAACATACACCACCCACCTCAATCAAGTGATTGAACTAACGAATTATTAGAATCAAATCATAGGATGTGATTCTCGTAGAAACAACTTTTGGAAACATACAAACATTTTTTTGCAGAATCATCAACTCTCAATTGAGCTTCCAAACACTGAATATTATATATCCAAGTAATGAACTTTGAAAATTTAGTTCAAGTCGATGGCTCCTTAAATAAGCGATCAACTGGAATAGAGAACACACATTCCACAACAAATAAATAGTCCAACACTTATATTAAAGTCTCTCAAACTTTATTTGGTCTTTCGAACTAAGCAAAAGGAAGTATTAAGAGAGATTTCTATTAGCAGTGTCTTGTTCAAACTGGCTACTTAGGATTGACCAATTATACTCAACCTGAAACAGTTGTTGCCGAGCATTTCTTTGATCTTCCACCATCTCAGACTTCTCTTTTCTCACAGTCTCAATCTCCTTCTTGAACTCTACTGTTTCTGCAACGTATTTCCTCTTTTGTTCTTGAAGAGACAACAATTCAGCTTCACAATCTTTTCTTTGTTTCTCCAACAAAGAGATCTGCTCCTTCAGCCTAGCTTCCTTTTCTTGAGCTTCGTCCATAAACTTTTGGGTCTCAGACATTTTGGAGACAAGAGCAATAGCAACCTTCTTTCGTTGAGTTAGCTGGTCCTTGTTGCTTTTATCCCTTTCCTCAAGCACTATAAATTTATTGATAGTAGCAAATGCTTGCTTGAAAGAAGACAATGTTAGGCAAATCTTTGTGCATAGACTTTATTACAGCCATAACTTCATGGGACAGAGCTCCATCTTCCAAGGAAAGGCGAGACAAGAAGTTGAGAGCTGTTTGAAGGCGAAGACTACTGACGTCTAAGGTTGCTATGTCCTTAAGAGGCATCTTCAAGAAGTCTTCCAAGTCAGCAAGGGCCTTTGCAACAAGCTCATCTTTGGCCGTTGCAACAGTCGGAACAGAGAATATTGGTGATTTACCGCCATAATCATCCTCCATAGATTCAAGCATACTAATGAGATCATCATCTTTCAAGTCTTCAGCATATGACTTCTTTGGGTTGAACTTGATTTGCCTTTGAATCTAATAATAATAAGTGGATTTGGAAAACAACACATGAGTCCTATGATACAACAACAATATTTTCCATTCTGCTAGGATAAAAGCTATTTATCCAAGTCTTTTTAACTGCTTTTCAAACTACTTTTCATTTATGAGCACTCAGTCAACCCAATATATATACTCCTCATATGCTTAATTTAAGAGCTATTTAAATAATTTGAATAGATTAAATAAGCTAAATAAATTACTTAATCGTAACAAATGTGACTTGATCTCCCTAAAGTGCCTAGTTATAACATTAGGTTACATATCAATTTATGAATTAATTATATTCAATTGGAAGTAAATGATAAATATTAGAGACAAACTGAATTTAGGTTTATATTTAGAACCATGACCAATCCCTTAATTAGCTCCTATATTTAGGACACGAGGAGTATATAATTTCTAGGAATTGTGTAGCTGTGAGATCCTAAATCATGACTGTATAGAAGACTTGGACAGTTTTATAAGTGTCAAAAAAATATTAGAAAGCTTACATGTGAAACAGATGTTGTCGAAGAACTGGCCAATTTTGAATAAGTTGATGGGCCTATTATCTTAGCATTCTCAGATGATAGAGGACCTTTAGAGATTCCTTTAACATCCTGTAGAGAAAAAAAAATTATAACCTGTAAGTTTTACCTATTTAATATTTGAATTAGTAGGTGGATAATTGAATTTTACCCCTACATTTTTCCTTGATATGTTTTCCTTTTGATCACTTTCACCTTCCAAGTCTCCAATACTCTACATAGCCAAAAAGCGGGAAAAAAAGTGAGAAGGAGTTGCTCCATTCATATGTAAGACACATGCATTATTATGAATTTATGATTTCATGAGGAATTACCTTCTTTGTAATTTCATGTTTTGCAAGTGATTGTTGTTGCCGGTACTTTGATTCAGATTGACTGGTTGACATTGTATTCACCAACCCCTTATATTTAAATCAATGAACGTATTGTCAAAATCAAACAGGTAGTCTTAAGGAAGAAATTATTTGCAAAAACTTGTAAAGTCTAAGAAGCTCTCATTTAGACACTTACAGCTTGATTGGAAGGTGTTTGATGTATAGATATATCTACAGGATTAGTTGTTGGCTGCTTGCTAATTGATTTAGGTCATGGAGATGAAGTTGGCATTACTGTAGATATCTCTAAAGCAAGCATTATTTGATTGGCGCTCTGAGACACCATACCCAGAAAGACATATTTAACTAATGTCACAAGTAGAACAAAGACAATATTAGTGCAAGATGTAAGAGAGTGAGGCTAGCCTTGGTTGAGCTTGCTGGTTCTGAATGAGCTAATGAAGTAACTATCTGAACATTCTCTGATGTAGTACACTCTTCTACTCTTCCTTCAACACTCTACACGACAACAAAAGATATGTAACCTGAAGTCAACATTAATTGAACCAATTGCCTGAGTTGCTATTACCTTTTCCTTTGACATTTCCCACTCGTGCGCCCTTTGATCTTCCGATTCCTTCTCATTCTACGAGACAGAAGAGCAAATCAATTGCATTCTATATCATATTGTACATAACAATGACTCTAAAAATGATATAAAAGATTTGATTGGCATTCTATATAAAAGATTGATGTGTACCTCTATCAAGTTTGGTGTATCAATGATTGTCAACTTCTGGTCATTGCTCCGACCTTCAGTTTCTTGCCAATTAATTTGTTGCATGGTTTCTTTGCTAGAATCATCCATAGATTTGATAATATTTTCCAATCCCTCCATAAACGTATAAGGCCATATGAAACCACCTACTATATGATTCATGCCAAAAAATATTATTTAAATTATCAATCGTATGCAAGTAAGTTCTATCATATATGAAAAAAAATAATACTTCTTGGAGTACATAAAATATGAATGTTGAATATTATATTTAAATATATGATAAACAAGATATTTAATTTTAAACGATGGCAAAAAAAAATTTAATTTTATGCACTTGAAGAATGTGTGAAGGAGAAAGTCTATTTGAGCCCCACTCATATATATATATATAGTTTGGAAAGGTATTGTTTAGTAAGAATTAAACGTGGATAGCTAACTATATAGGTCATGCTCAATAAATATATGTATTATTAAACGAGATTCTAACAATATATATATATACACACATATAGTGTGAGTGTGTGTAGTAGCAGTAGTGATATTATATATACGATACTATTTTACTCATATACGCATGATGCTATTATAACATATTCAAGAGATGGAGTACCTTTGGACAGTTGCTTAAGCAATTTATGAGGAGTAATAGAGGAAGTGAGAGATAGTTTGGGACATTTCTGCACGACAATGTATTTCATAGTTTGCAAAGCAACGGATGGTGTGACTGAAGTGAGTGAAGGAAGGTTCCAAAGTAGAACATATTCCAAAGTTATGTCATGTTGTTCATGTCCAAATACTTGCTCTAGTGCAGGTGCATCTTCTATGTACAATTCCCTTAGGTTTGGAATCACTCGGCATGCAAAGATGTTAGGGAATACACATTTCAATTTATGGCAACGTCTAATGTAGATTGAAACAAGTCTTGGGAAGACAAGTTGACAAGAAGAATTAGACATATTTTGATCATCTTCTTCTTCAAGGATTTCCTCCAACTCCTTACAGTCTTCAATGTGTAGTTGCCTCAATTGTGGGAGGCTTTTCAAGATGGATGAAGGGAATACTTGTTTCAAATTTCCACAACTCACTACTTCTAACCGATGAAGATGTTGAAGGAGTAAACAATTTTTGGTACCCCTCCATATATGCCTCAATTGGGGTAGCTCATTGAGCAGAAGGTCATGTAATTTCAAGTTTACTTGTTTCCCATTGATAGGAAGTTGTTCTACGTCAAAAACAACTTCTACTTCATGATTACTTAGATTAAGCCACTCTAAAGATTCCACTGAGGTCACGACCACCTTTAATAGGTCCTATAAAAGTGTAAAAAAGCAATTTTAATTAGATAATTATTGTACTGTGTTGCCTAGTAAAAGACAATTAACAAATTAATATTGTAGAATATATGGATAAATGTAGATGTTGCAATAATATAAAGCAATATGACAAGATGAAGTTTACTTCACAAATTGTGAATTGTACGGTGATTATATATATATATATATATATATCACCTTTTTTTTATATTGATGATGATAGATTGTATAAATAATTTGAAAATATTGGAAACAAAGGAATCGTACCTCAGAAGTCACATGATCGTCCTCTTGTCTCAATTCAGCACATGCAACCCAATGAATGATAGACTTAATATGTAGTAGTGGACAATCACTCAATGCGAATGATTGCAGAGAATACCATGTTGGATGATGATTTTCTGGACAGATGCTAATGATATTTGGCAGGGAGTGGAGACTAACGTTTTTCAAAGCAGGAAACTTAATTATCTGAGGTTTGTTTGGATTCAGATCTTCACTAGAAGGGCCAAACATGTATCTCAATTCATTATTTTGTGCCAAGTATAATTGTTTCAATTGTGTGACGCTCTTTGCAAAAGAGATAGGCATTAAATATTCTAGTTTCTTACAGTTGGCTAAGACAAGTAATTCCAATTTGGGGAATGCATTTTCATAACTCTGATAGTCACTTGGATTTACTATTTCCTTCACATCTTCAGTCAATATATGCTCAAGTGAATCGCAACTATATATGCGAAGATCCAACAAATTTGCAAAAAGGCCTTGAGGAGGCTGACCACTATATAAAGTTTTCAAATGCTTCACCTTTGAAAGATTTAGATGAGTCAAATTGGAGATGATTCCAACTTGACTTGGATTTGATTGGTCTATTACACATTCCATCCCATCTGAATCACGAAGGTCAAGACAAGTCAACTCATTCATACTTCCACCTATTGATTGCCATAGGTCAGGGATGATATTTTTCACATTTTCAGGAATTCTCATTAAAGAAAGAGTCTTTGCCCCTCTCAACATATCCTTACTTGTTCCAACTGAAATACAACTCTCAAAATCTTCAATATATAAACCTCTTGCAACAAAAGACTTGCAATGCACAACATCGTTGGTCAACACACCGTTTTCATGTCTATTGCCAAATTGTATGCAATAACTCTCCATTGCCGTGTAGTAGTGCCAATTTTATCGAAAAATTTAGCACTATTGTTATTTTGGCCCTCCCAATCTTTTCCCGTGTTTTCAAAAAAATATAATACCTCCAACTGTGAACATCTTCCCATTACTTCAAAAGGATTCCTTAGAATTTTGCAGAATTGCAAATCTAGTAATCTTAATTTTTGTTGTTGTATGATGCATGTTGGCAATTCATCAAAAGAACAATGCCGTATTGTTAGAGACTCAAGCCTTTCTAAGCTCCCTATAAAAGAGATATCACCTAATACCCACTTAAATAGCATTAGGCAACGCAAATTATTTATCAAGTGGAGTGAAATGGGCAATTGAAGAGCTATATCTTCTTGATAAGTAGGATTTGCAAGAGTCAAAACTCTAAGCTTTTCTATACCAATGAAAAAATCCTTTGGTATAGTCACACAGGGCTCTGAATATGTGGAAACATAAAGGAATTCAAGTTCTGGACAATTTAACCCATTAGGATATTCAACAACTTCTTCACACCATAAATATCTTACCGTATGGTCCTCCATTATCATATCCTCTTTTAATGATCCCATAATCAACTTTTTCTCCTTCTTTGCTATCCATTGAGCTACATCACGAACCAAATCATGCATTTTGATGTCACTTTTACCATATAGATCAGCATCTTCTAGTAGTAAACAAGAATCTACAAGCTGCTTTATGGCATTATTGATCACTTGGGTCCCTACTCGATATGAGTGAATCTCTCCAGCTAGGCTAAGCCCTAGTCCAATTATGGTTAATTGATCAATAGAAATTTCATAATCTTCTAGATACACAGAGCACAATAAGAAGAGTGATTTAGCCACTTCATTCCTTAAATTATCATAGCTTAATCGAAGACATCCATAAGTACTTTTTAAACCTTCTTCGATATCTATCCAACTTGGATCTCTCAATGTTTTCAATGCTTCAACCCACTGGTCAAGAGGTTTACCCTTCAAAGCATTGGCCACTGCTGCACCAACCAGCACATTCTTTAGCAATTTTTTGTGCCGTATCCTTCAATGTACCAAATTGGTCATCAAACATCCCGGCGTGCTTCTGAAAGAGGACCCATGATTCATCTTCATTTAATCCCTCCAAGGGAATTTCTTGACAGCTCATCGACTTACAAACATGAAGTTTGAGTGTGGTTATAAGAGTAGTGCAACCCATTTGATTATTAGCAGTAGGAATACCTATATCCATAAGATCAAGCTTCTCCCATACATCATCCAGGATAATCAAAAACCTTTCTCCACTGCTCAATCTCATGAACAAGCATTGAGCTCTCTCTAGATTCTCTTCCTCTTTCAATTCAAAATTTAGTTGGCTAGCAATCTTACTTTGAATTTTTCTTACATCAACTGTGTTAGACACAACAACAAAGACTACTTTGTCAAAAAATTTCTCTACTTCTTTGCCCACTTCTTTTACCAAAGTTGTTTTCCCAGATCCGCCCATGCCATACAATCCTATCATATGAATCCCATCATCCTTAAGTGCCCTTAGAAGACCATCATAAGCTTCCTTTCTGCTACCAAAGTCCACAAAATCTTGTGAAGGAAAGTAGTTCATACCTACAAGTGTAGCAAGTCGAGAAAACTCAGAGAATTCAACATGAATGTGCATTTTAATTTCATTAGTCTTCTCTTCAAGCTGCTTTGCAAGATTGTAACGATTGATCAAGTTTGGACAGTGCTTAAGACAAGAAATCTTGTTTCTTTTCTTTGTTTTCTCTTGCAACTCCACCACTTCTGTCATCAGAAAGTCTGCTTTGTTCAACCACTCCTCAACTTTACTCACAACCTTATGAGTTTTCTTCTTAGCATCTTTAGCACGATCTTGAACCTCTTGAATTTTTTATTGCAGTTTCTCTTTTTCTGTTTCTAGCTCTTTGGCATATTTGTTGCAGCGGAAAGGATAACAAGCTTGAAGTATTGCTTTATCTACTAACTTTTCCAGTATAGTAGTCGCGACAGAAACAACAGCATCCATTGCCCTGTAATCACAATGTAACCCAGCTATATATGGTGATTATATAACTTTAAAGTGCCATGGTCAAAAAATAAACAATTGGTATTTGAGTTAATTGTGGGAAACTTGGCGTTTGTGTCCCCTGTTCAATTGAGCCCCTTGAAAGCATTTGGTTTGTAGTTTTTGTAAAACGACAATTAATGCATATTATGCAATAAAAACGATAGTATATAAACAGGTTGACATGAAGAGATGCATATGGTAATTATAGGAAGGAAAAGTATTTCCAGAAAATACTAATAAGAATAATTATAAAATTAATTATATAATTTTTATAGTTTTGACTCGATTAAAACGTAATTAATCCTCAAGATTTATAATAAAATCTAATGGATTTTTTTTTTTGTTTTCCTAAAACTACAGAGACTTTCCGTAAGTTTTCAAAACCTACACTTTAGTGCAATTTTTAATAGGGGTTCCATTAAAGATTCTAAAATTCTTAATTTTTATTATTTGTAATTATATTAAAAAATTAAAATTGTTATCATGCCCTCATAGCCTAATTGTTTCCCCTCTCTCAATTTTCAATAACGTTAAATAATTAATTTTGGTAGAGATTTAATTAAAGTTAATAAAATTTAAAGAATAATAAACATAAGTTGTATTGAGCTATTGACTATTTATCCATTTGGATATTAAATCCCCAGCTCATTAATTTATTTTTATTTACGAATTTGAAATATTATTTTAGCCAACTTATACATTAAAACTTTAAAAAATTACTAAATAAATATGTTTACATAACAAAAAAAATTAAAAGATATGCATTACATTTTTTCAGGTAACCTAAGTGATTTTCAAACATCTTTTGTTAAACAGGGGTATTTTAATCCAAAAATATATGACTTTATATGGTCAACTAAATGTTGAAGGAATGAAAATGGAATCTAAAAACTAAAAGGGACGTTTTGTGTTATGTATAACTATTGATTCTAAGAGAGGTTTGTATGGGTTTTAAACATAAAAAGAAAGAACTTGTAAGTAAAATAAATGAAAGGTCAATGTATTGTACTCTAAAATTTAACTCGTTAAAATTCAATCTAAAGTCTTTTTAGCCATTTAATTTTAATCTATTGGTATTCTCACAGCTTTATGGCTCGGTCACAACTTATTCCGTGACAGAGTGGATGGATTTTTTTTTTTTTTTTGAAAGTGTAATAAGGACCAACCAATTATAACACACAAACATCCAACTTTACCAATGAGTCGAAGGAAATTGTGCAAATGTTGGGGTTGGTGAAGGTTCTTCTCCAAATCTGAAGGCAGCAAGAACCAGAAGCACCGAGTAGTATCAGTAATCTTTCACATACATCAACTTCAAGATGAGAGATATGTATGAAGCAGACTTTGTAGACCTGATCAATGAATTAATCAAGTCAAGGCTTTTCTCTGTTTTTCCATCTCAATATGTATATATATATATTGACATAGCAATAAGTGAAAAACGCAAGAATTAGAAAAACAAGAGAGCACGGGGGAATTCCTAGTCTCCGAGCAAGCAACACACAAAATAGGCAATCAATCAGCATTTTCCGCTTTGTTCCCCGCTTTGATTTGTTGCTTTTCCTCATAATCTTGTTGAACGCCACATTTGAATAGTGGATAACCATGTTTGCTTCATTTTTATAAGTCTTAATACTAAGAAGGAATCCAAATCTCCGTATTAGGTATCAAAAGATGCTCTACTTCTTATTTGTTCTTAGTTCTGTTGCACATGTTAACTTTTTTTTTTTTTTTTTTTTTGGTTAGTAATTTTTGTGCATGTATTTTGGAAGTTGTGACTGTGATCGATGATAATACACAAGGTGAGAACATTATATTGAAAAAGCCTTACCTATAATTGTGAGGAAATTCAGCATAAGATGGGACTCCGATTCTGGTTCTTCTCCAATCTATCTGCAGCTATGAAACAGAAAATAACTATATTAGAAAATAACGAAGAGATTTTTCAAATTTTGGGGTCCTCAATTAGCAACGAGTGAGAAAAACGCAGGAACATAAGAAATAAGGCATGGTTAAATTAGCAAAATCCTAACACGAATCTACCTCTTTTTTCTCAAGAATTTCGATCTCCTAGTAACCCCAGAAGCACAAACACTAGTTTCAGTTCTTCTTTCTCTTCCCTTCCTTTCTTGTTTGGTAAATTTCAGACAAGTCATAAGAACTAAATAATTTCTCACATTGACATTTCGGAAGTACCTTCTCAGTCTCTCACTGCAATCCAGCGTTAACAAATGGAGCTCTGAAAGAATCTTTATTATCAGTAGGCCCCTACCCGATGCAGAGGATGGTATACACCAGTAATATAATCATGCTTTAATTAATTTAATACAAAAACAAACACCAGTAATATAATATTAGTAGTTAGAGCTTCTCAGTAAATTTTGGCGTGTTTCAGAGGATACTATACACCAGTAATATAGTGAAACCTAGCATTAATCTATCGCCACTTGAAAGAATCTTTTTTTTGTCAATGCAAAGTCAAAAGTCATGACCAAGTTGCATTTTTTTTATTGTCTTAATTCATTGCTATTATCTTTCTTAATTTTTTTATATTTACTTTTACGTGTTTTGTGCTCCCCGCCAGCTCATTCCTTCCTTATCAATTCTTCGTGGCCCCCACCCCACTACTTCCCATGTCGACCATTATCTTTGAACCTATAGCTTCTTCAATTTGTTTTTCTTCCTTGCCTCTTTTTTCCAATGGAATGGGATTTCATTCATTTGAAATATTTATAAATACAGGGGTACCTAAGCAAACTGTAAAAGGCTATACAGATACTGGATTCATGAAGACGTGAACTTTACAAAACAGATCTTGTTAGTGAAAAATTTTTCTGAGTATGGTTAGTTATGGAACTAACTTGTGTGATAATTCCTGTTGCCGTATAAGTTTCCTGTCTGAATAATCTATGATTTCTTGCTTCCCATAATTTCCAAGCTGTGATGCATAACCCAACTTTCCATCAGGTGTCAGCCTTTGGAGTCTTCAGTATTTGACACAGCCATTGGATGAAATCCCTTCCAAAGAAATCTATGCTCATATCCGTGGGTACGTAGTATCTTCCTTGCCTCTTTTAGTTGTTATTAATGCTTTGAAACCATTACTGTTGATAATTTTAAAAATATTAATATATGCACTCTTTCTTATCGAAAAAAAAAAAAAAAAAAGGGCTTGCAAGACAGAATTAGCATAGTTTTTTTGGTGAAATGAATTAGAACAGTTTACAATTTGAAAGTGTATTAATGCAAAATCACGATATAAGTTTTTATCCAGTTTTGTGCAAGAAATAAAATTAAATTATATCTCTTGCACGTTAACGGTGTGCAGGACCTTTTAAATTATTTTCAATCAAATCGATAAAACTTATTGTCCACAAATCCTTCATATGAAATGTAACAACTTTATTTTTTGAGGTCCGTGCAGTCTGACTTGATCACATGGCTTGGGGTGATGCTTGATTAATGGACCACCTATTGGCATGAATACAAAATCATTAAAGTATTACAAAAAATACATACATTAAAAATAATAAAATGAACTTCGAACAAAAAATAATAAAAGGAAAGGAAAAATCAAAATAAGAAAATGATTCCTTTAATTTCATCTTAAACTCTCAATTGTTTAAAAAAATTTAAAAAAGAAAACTGAAAGAGAGAGAGGAAAAAATATATCAACATCATAACAATGGAAAACTGATTATTAAATATAATAGAAATATTTTTTAAAAATGTGAATCACTAATGTTAAGAGCTTATTTTAAAAATAAAATCTTATATAAATTTTTCACCAAAATCTTATAAAATCTTTGAGATGAGGCAACTCGTACTCCCTAAATATTTTCTCTCTTTCAAATATAGCAAAAGTTACTACTAAATGCAAAATAGATAATTATTTTTAGCAGATAATAATTAAAAAAAGGAGGATTTATTAAAGACCACTTATGCACTTTATTTTAAACAAGTATCAAAGATTTTGAAATTCCACTGCAATACCAAAAAATTAAAGTGAAATTATGTTTTGATGGTACAAATAATCAAAATGCCTTTCTTTCTTCTGGATACTTCCAAATGTTTCTATTGTTTGTTGCAAAAATGCATATGTGTATTTATAAATTTTTTAATAACAGAACATATAATTCTATAAATTAGGAGTTGCCAACTTTCATTTCATATGTACACTTGTAACTTTTGTTATTGTGAACTGTTAAAAAGCATATGTGCACTTGTAAACTTATTTATAAAATGTAAATTTTTAACAGGACACGTGATTATGTAAATTGAGAGTTATAAATTATCATATATATACACTTGTGTGAAAAAATGAACAAAGGGTATTTTAATCATTTACTATCAAAACATAATTTTTGTTTGATTATTGATATGCACTGAAATTTAAAAATTTGTCGAAATTAATTAAACAACAAAAATTTTGCTCCAGTGATATTTAATGAAATTCTCCCAATAAAATAGATCAAGGGTGAAATACATATCAATTCAGTCCATCAACCCAAAAAGACCTTATATTATTCATTCCATTTTTTATCCTATCAACCAGTAATCCGGAGCCTTTTCCAGATTATTTATTCCATTTTCATGACAACGTTCATTTACAACTTACAACCACAAGGCAAGCTAGCGACGGGCAGCAGAGTGAATGGGAAAACAAGACTTAGATCTATTTCCTCTTTTTCCTTTCCCGAAACACACACTACTTAAATTTCAAAACCTCACCTCTTTTCTCTTTGGCTCCGTGCGAGGAGTTTTCCTCATGTGTCTTTGACACTAAAAAATGGCTTCTTTTTTCCCTCAATCCTTTAAAAATTCAAAATATGTAAGCTCATTTAAATTTTGAGAGAATTTCAGTAAAGTTACACAGATATGCATAACTTTTAACAGGTTTCAAGAGATTCTGAAATTTATTTTGGTGATAAAAGATTCTGAAATTTTGATTTAGTGTTTAAGAATAAAAAAATAATATTTTGAAATCAATGACTAAAATGCCCTTTATTTATTAAAAAATTCACCACCCTTAGTAATGGCTCAGTAAAAGTTTTGTGACCATCAAGCGATTAAACCCATCTAGTTATACATAGTTCAAAAGCTTATACACATAACAAACTCAGTCTCCTAATTTACATGCCAACAAGTTATATTAAAAAATTTACGAGTAGATATAAGTTAACTATTAAAATGCCAAAGTTTTCAACTCCCAGTGTACATTATAAGAGCTTCTCATATGAAAATTTACAAGTAGACATAAGAATTTTAACAACTAAACTAAGTAAAATTTATAAGTATACATATGCATTTTAACAACTAATGATAACAAAATGACAATTAAAAATTTACAACTCCCAATTTATATGCTTACAAGGTCTGATTGAAAATTGACAAATACATATACATTTTAACAACTAACCATAGAAAAGATTTATAAGTGAACATACGCATTTCGTATGGCTACTAGTGCTCCAGGAACCCACAACTTATTCTTATTTTTTTTTTAAATAGCTTCCTGGAGGAAGTATCACATGAAGTATGGGCAAGCTATGGTACTTCTCTGAGGAAGCACCGTAGCCTAGACACACACCACAGGAAGTGCGTACACTTCCTATGGCGCTTCCTCAAGGAAGTGCTGTAGGAATTGATACTTCCTGTGGCCCTTCCCTAAAGAAGCGTCATAGGAAGTACTTTTTTTAAAAAATAATTTTGCTTAATTTTTTCCTTTTCAATTCACAAGTTACAGGACAAGTCCATAGCAAAATGAATAAAACCAAACCAGAATCAAATAAAACCAAAATGAAATAACTCCAAACAAATAACTAATTCATAAAATCACTACGACATATATTGACAACAATTGTAATGCACAACTAATTCCAAGTGAATAAACAACAAAAGAATAGGCAAGAAACAACCTAGGTACCTAAATATTAGCTAATTACCTAACCATATATTCATACTATTACTCAATTATTTCATCCACTTGCTGGTTAGTCAAGTTGGCAAAACATTGATCTTCTTAATACTACATAAACAATCATGCACACAGTAAATTAAAATCACTAAAAATCAATTACCTCCAATACTTGTCAATTACATTTAAAACGCAATATGAATTGCGAGTAAAAGGACTTACGTTCACATGAACAAAATTTTGATGATGAGTAACTTTATCTTTCATGAATTTCATAATATAAAACCCGCAATCATTTTTGTTTGGTTGAAATGGCCACTGCAACAATATAATGAAATAGTTCCTTCATGAATTTCATAATGTAAAACCGCAATCCTTATTGTTTGGTTGGAATGGGCACTACAACAATATAATAAAATAGTTAAGTCAATTTTTGAATAAATTTTTTTAATAACAAAATTTGAGTAAATTCATATATAAATATCGCAATCTTCCTATAGGCATAGCTAAGATAGGGTCATTACATTTAGAATAGCTTAATCCGGCTTGGCTTTGATATGCAGTCAATGCGCTAACAAAACAAGTAGTGACTAATTACCTTTGGTTATTCAATCACGCACGCAAATATTTACACATACACCTATGTACTTACTTATTGAACATAAACATCATATCAGAACGATCCTTTGGATAACCGGCCACTAGAGGATCCAAATAGAAAACGTGAGTGTGGTCAGGTACCACTAGATAGATAACAATTAATATCCAATGTGCCCTAAAATATTATGAAAAATTCACTTCAACAATCATGTTAGGGTAAAAGTGAAACAATACAAAAATATATATTAAAATACTGTCACAAATAAAGACCTTATTAGGTGTTGCTCTCTACTTGAAGTAGTCATTGAGATCATTGAATTGTGTTTCCATATATGATCTTCCCCTATGCTGCCCAAGGAGATGTAGGCTGACAAATATGAATTTCTACACCCTATCCGTGCCTAGTAACATATCATGGTACAAGTGCCTTTATAGAAAACTACCAATATGATTAAAACCAAAAAATTGAATGATGAATAATAATAACAGTGATAGACGATGAAAATAAAGTACTTAATCCATATGTTGATGGCCCTCACACTAAGCCATGCATGACTAAGCATTTCATTTAGCATACTACCATCGACATGATCGGTTATAACTGTATTATAGATGTTGATATTAAAAGGTATTGGCTAACCTCCTTGGCGAATCAAATCTAGTGCCATTGATGCTAATTGTTCGTGATATGAGGCCATTTGTCTGTTGCTTCAGTTGTTGGCTAAGGGTTGGACTTTGGTTGGGTTGTTGAACAGTTTGAGTTCTTCCCATGTCCATCAATTCGTTTTCTTTTAGGATGAGAAGCAATATACAAAAATCATGAAATTAAATCATATAGTTTTAGATGGAAGTGGATAGAAAAAGTAGAAGGAATTATATATTAACTACCTTTTGACATGACTCAATTAGACCTATTGGCCATCCAACATAACGATTGACAACATCTTTCACTATTGATTCTTCATCCTGAGAAGTGATTGGTAAGAGTGAATCTTTATTTGTGCATATGTCAACTCTTACTCTGAGTGTGTTCACGGGCAATAGTGAATTATGTAGTGTATCAGTATTGGTGTTGTAGGCAACACCCACAGCAACTACGTACTTGAAAGATTCATCGACATGTAACTAACATGTTTATTTGCCCTATAAAAAATAGAGTTAATATATTAAGGTACACTAATTTATAACATTAAAAAAAAAGTTAACTAGAGAAGAAATTAATTACCAAAGGAATGAGGACTTTAGACATGGAGGGGCAACTATCCCTCACACTTATGCTATCACACACTAGACTTAGGGCTGGCCTAGACTGTAGTAAAGCATCAAATTGACCCTTCAAGGGCGCATTTTGCTCTTATATCAAACACATTTGATTGTTAAATTGTTCTTGCACTTGATGCTTGAAGCAAGCCGTCACCTCATTTAGTTGCACCAAGTTACTTTTATTAGATTGCTTAAATTGTTCTTCAACATACGGTTCAACCTCATCAGTGTTATGTGGCACATACAAGTGAGCTTACTCCTATTCATTCACTAATATCCTTATTACATCATTTCCACTTGTTTCTTTCCCTGATCTTCACCCATCATGATGAGACTTTAGGATCCTCATAGGGTCAACATTTGATAGAAAATCATCACAAAAATCACTTTCTTTTTCAACCATGTACCACTTAGCAATACAATCCTCTAGTCGATATCTATTTTTCACATGCCTTTTTAAAATTTTCATAAATTGCTCATTCGGGTATATCTATCTTAAGTACACTAGACCACACAATTGAACCTCTTTGACTAAGTGTACAGTTAGATGGACCATAATGTCAAAATATAAATGTGGAAAATATATTTCAAGTTCACACAGAGTACAAACAATTAGCCTTTACAAATCTTGTAACTTTGTTGAATCAACCACTTTACTACAAATCAACTTGAAGAACATGCGAAGTTTAGTGATGGTATTCCTTACTTTTTTAGGTAAGATTGATCATATACAAATTGGTATGAAATTCTGAATGAGCACATGATAATCATGAGATTTAAGGTTCTTTAGCTTCAATTCTTTCACTGATACAAGGTTCTTTATATTTGAAAGTAGCCCTCTGGAACTTTAATTCCTTCCAAAAACTCACAAAACAATTTGTTCTCTTTCCTAAATGGAGTGCAAGCCACTGGAAATAGATACGTATGGGTCCCTTGCTTAATCGGTGCCAACTCTTCTCTTATACCCAAGTTAACAAAATCCAACATCGTACTCATACTGTCCTTGGTTTTTTGTTTTTATATTGAGCAACGTGCCAATTAAACTATCACAGATATTTTTTGCTATGTGCATCTCATCAAGAAAATGTCTCACATATAATGACTTCCAATATAGAAGTTCAAAGAATATAGACTTCTTCTTCCAGTAGCTTGTCTCGATTTGTTTTTGCAAAAGGCTTGCCAAAATTGTTATTCAACTATTTGACCTTCTCAAAAACCTGAGCGCCGGTGAACATCTTCAGTAGGTTACCTTCTTATGACTTACCATTGAAAGCCCTTATCCACTTCCTCCAACGATGTTTTGATGGTAAGAATCTTCGATATCCTATGTAGATATTTTTTCTTACAATGATCCAACCGCACTGAATGAGTGTCATCTTCATATATATGACACATACAATATCCTTTGATGCTGTATCTGGACAAATTACCATAATCATTAAAATCATTAAATGTGCCGAACAACATGGTTGTCAAAGTGAAACTTTCTTCTTTGTACCCATCATACACTTTGACGCCTTTTTTCCTAAAGCAGCTTCAAGCCATTGATTAAAGGAGCCAAGTATACATCTAATCATTCCCAAGTTGCCTTGGCCAAGAAATTAACATGGACAACATCATAAACCTACATTCATAATCAAGTGTAGAGGAAGGTTATAAACTATCAATATCACCGGGCACGTACTGTGTGTACTACTCTAAACCCCCGTGAGATTGATTCTATCAATTGAAAGTGCAAGGCATAGGTTCCTTGCTTCGTTTGCAAAGTGAGAGTGCTGATGATCAATTCTTTTCATTGAGGAGCATCTGCAAGGTGCCTAAGGTTCATGTCTTCAATCCTTTCATTTGCATGCCATGTCAATAGCTTGGCAATCTCTGCACTACTGTATAGTCGCTTGAATCTCATAATAATAGGAAAATACGATATGACCTTTGAAGGACTTTTTCATTTCTTCTTCCCATATCGAGATGCATTACATTTAGGGTACTTCTCTAACATTGCATACTCTGGGAGCTTATCTTGCACAAGTTCAAGCGGTGCGATGAAACTCAAATCAGTCAATCCATATCATTTTTTAAAGTGTATAATTTCAACATTGCTAGCAATCTTGTGTATTTAGTACTATTGACATATAATGGTTTCTCTGCATCACTTTTCAACTTCTCAAATTCTTTAGGGCAGTTATGAAGTACCCACTCGATTGTATTTAGCATTTCTTCAAGACCATCATCCTTATCACATATTCTTGGGTCAAACTCATTTTAAGCACCGATCGTGGTATGCACCCCAATCACTACATGCATCATTCGTCTCACTATACCTTGTCCATCATGTATGTGATTGATCAATTCTATGACACAATACATGATCTAGCAAATCAAGTAGACTAATCCGTTTTTCATAACAACAAGATAAGCAAGGACTCAAGAATTTGTTAGAATCATTTGTATGCTCTCTTGCAAATCTAATAAACTCTTTTACCCCGTCTATATATTCCCTTGAACATTGATCAGACGACATCCATTTTTGATTAATCTATACCTTAAACATATTTTTTAAAAGTGGTTAGTTGCTTGCCTCTTACATTTACTACTTAATTTTATCTTCTATTATTTATTTTTAAAAAATTTGGAAGCATAACATCCTAAAATTTGAAGTTTTCCATTTATTAAACCTTTCATTAAGTCACAAATAATCAACCAATTAATCTTGTAATGTCATAATAATTTTTCACAACTCACAACAAAAGAAAGCATATTTGTCAACACTATATATCATAGTTAAATTAATTGGTTGCATTACAAGTCAACAAAGATACAAGTGTTATAATTATTTCACTTATACAACTCATTAATAACCATTACTATAGCAGCAAAAAATTATAACTACTGCACATATCTTCACATATACAACCTCTATATAGTAATATTTAATATTATCTCAATTAATTTTCAACATATACAATGGAGAATAATTTTTTAGATTTCGTAATAAATTAAATATAAAAGACATTGAGGAAATTAAACTAGTAATAACTAATACAATTATATTTGTAAGCTCAAAAATTTAAAAAAACTTACAATATATAGAAAGTTTAACAAGAGAAAGTTGTAACGGTTAGATCTCATGTTTTGATGATAACAAAAGAATGGTTTAAAAAGGAAATGATTAATAAACAAGTTTGAACAAAGTAATGACAGGAACAAGCATCACTTGAAGTAAGCATTGGAGTAATGAAGAAAGACCAAGAGAAAATGCTGAGGAACTTGATCAGAAGCAAGTTTTCTAAGGCATTACTCGAGTAATGAGACAAAACTTGAAGTAACCAGAGACAACTTCCAGTAACCTGCCAACGTTACTCGAGGAGCTACTCGAGTAATAGTGTAAAAATTTTCAAGGTGCTCTCGGCCTGCCAATGTTACTCGAGGCGCTACTCGAGTAACCATGTAAGAAACTTCCAGTTGCCTTCAAGTTACCAATGTTACTCGAGGCGCTACTCGAGTAACCATGTAAGAAACTTCCAGTTGCCTTCAAGTTACCAATGATACTCGAGGAGCTACTCGAGTAACTCTGTTTCTGAAAATGTGGAGCCCTCGGCACTTTGTACTACTGCCAATGTTACTCGAGGAGGAACTCGAGTAACGCACTAAGGTAAGTGAAAACTTGAAGATTAACTTGATTTCTTTTTATCTCATTTTCCTCGAGTCCTTATTCTAGTATACAAGTATTTAATGTCTATTTTAAGTGGATTCCTCGAGTAAGTACCCGAGTATGCAGAAATGTTTTCAAGGTAAACTTCAAGTCATTACCAGAGTAAGTGATGCACAAAAAGTACTGTTACTCGAGGTGGTACCCGAGTAATCTATGCTAAAATGAGTGCATTACTCGAGTAAGTACTCGAGTAACAAGGTAAGTGCTCTCGGCCTTGAAATCCTGCCAACATTATTGGAGTAAAGTATCGAGTAACCAAAAGTTTATCTGAAGGTTTACTCGAGTTGGTACCCGAGTAACTCTTAAAGTTGTGAGTGCATTACTCGAGTAGGTACCCGAGTAAACTTACATTTCCAAAGGTTTGAAAAATTGGTTATTCCATGCACTACCCGAGTAATCTTAAATGTGTTTGTTGACTTGCAGTTAATGAAAGATTTCCCGATGATACTCGAGTAAGTACTCGAGTAAACTTCAAAAGATACTCGAGTAGCTACTCGAGTAATCAAACCCAGAAATCCAGAAATCATTCAAACGTTCATTGATTTGTTTTCTAATGATTAATATTTCATTGTATTAGCATTCTTAGTCTATTTATAGATAAACAATGAAGAAATCATTTCAAATAATGGGAGTCAAAGGAAACGTTCAAATGCCAACCACCACCAACGGATATTTTTCAAAAACTGAAAAGTCAATAGTGGCTGCGCACTCTCCAACGGACGAAAGAAAAATGTTCCAGCGGTCTTCACCAACATATCTATATATATGTGAACATCCAAACAGAGAAAGAACAACAAGAACACACTCACAAACGTATCATCAAGTTCATTACTCTGTTTTTCACTGTACTTGTGATTCTATGCTTCAGTGATTCTTATTTACTCTGTGAGAGAGATATTTCATTAAAACTCAATATTTGTTATTGAGGTGACTTAAGGTTGTGGAACCTTGAGTTGGGATTGAATTACAACTTGTAAGGGGGAGCGAGTGTCCAGGTGTAGGAACTTGCTTGTACTGAGGTGCCAAGAACCCACTGAATCTTGGAAGTTATAGTGAAACTCTCAGAGAAGCTCTGAGGACTGGACGTAGGTCAAAGTGGTTGTGGCCGAACCAGTATAACTCCCGGTGTACACTTCGGTGATATTTCTCCTTACTCTTTCATGTTATAATTTCAACGTTAAATTTTATATTTGCAATGAAATTTTTAAGATCACCCAATTCACCCCCCTCTTGGGTAAAATACTTGCTCTAACAGTAACTTCAAGCAAATACCTGGAAAAAAATATTATAAGCACACATAAAACTACAAGCTAAGATTCATGGCATATTTTAAACTTGAAAAAAAAGGAATTGTTGTGCTAAAAGGAAGCTTCTGTATTAAAAAAAGACTTACAAGGGAGCTTTTGTAGGAGGAGACAAGAAGGAAAAAAACATGGCAGACCAAGCTTTTTAGTGTTGACGAAAGTAGGGAACAAATGTTGAAAAAATAAGGAGGAGGAGGAGACAAGAAAAAAAAAAGTGGGGGACCAAGGACGCTTTTACAGTTAGCTTGCCACTGTAAAAATAGACAGGAGGGAGAGGGCACAATGGCAGGTTGCTGGTGAAAATAGAAAGGAAGGAGTAGGGACAAAGTATTATATAGAAAGAGGGGAGTAGGGAGAATGGATAAAGAAAGGTGGTGGACCCATAGAGTAGGGACCAAAAGGATAAGATAAGATTTGTGATAAGATTCTGCTAGGAAATGGGGGAGCTCAGGAAGATGATGTCATAAACCTAGATTTGGAATTTAATAGGAAAAAGGGCCTTGTATGGCACTTGCCTAGGCCACCCAACAAAGCCCTTTATCAACTCTAAGTAAACAACAAGGTCACACAAGGAAGCTTCTCGTAGCCCTTCCTACTGTACCTGTGCCTTTGGTGGGCACAGGGAGCAGATAGCCACTGCTACAAAATATGGATTTAGTGGCGCCATTCTTATGGCACTTCTTCAAACAAGCGCCGGAGGAGACCTCTTATTTTTTTTAAAAAAAAAATGCGACAGCTATAACGCTTAAGCAGGAAAGCACCATAGTTGCTTAATACATTGTATGGCGCTTGCCTGAGAAAGCGCCATATAAAGGGTTATTTTTTAAAAGAAAATTAATCCCTTTACTACTATTAAAAAAACATGTGACAACTATGGAATAATAGAAATTCTGTAAGTTTCAAAGCTTCATTACTATGATAAAATGCTTTCTTGAGAAAATTTGTCTATACTAAAAAACAAAATTAAATTTAAGAATCGGTTTAAAGGTTAAAATGTAGAGATAGATCATCTGTTTAGAGGTTAAAATGTAGAGATAGATCATCCCTATTAAAAAAATTTTAATTTTTTTTTAATAAAAGACCTTGGACGATGCTTCATATAGAAGTGCCGTCCAAGATATAGCTTTGGACACCAAGTGCCATTTAAGACTCAATTTTAGATGGCACTTGTTAATCAAGCGCCGTCTAAGACTTATTTTTTAAAAAACTTTTCTATCATTTTTTTTTAAATTGAGAAGCTTTGGCACTTTAAAAAAAAGTGCCATAGCTTCTACCTTTTTTTAAAAAAATTGGCCATCATTTTTTTTTCAAATTGAGAAGCTTCAGCGTTTTGACAAAAAGCACCATAGCTTCTCTTACCTTGTAATTTAATTTCAATAACCCGCCGTTTTCATTTTCATTTTCATCTTCCCGCTTTCTCTGTAGCTCTCACATTTCCCAAAACTCGGTTGTTGTAGGAAGCTTTGTCTCCCATGTGTTTTTTTTCTTGTCTTGACCTCCTTCAAAAGCTCCCTAGCCTATAAGTGTTTTTCTTTTTTCAACATTTGGTTCACATTTTATTTTAGTTAAAATCTATCATGAATCATATATGTGTGCTCATAATATTTTTTTAGGCATTTATTTGAAGTATCAACTCTATCTTCTTGAACTTCTTATGCATTGTAAGTTTTTTAATTTTTGAGCTTACAAAGTTTAATCCTCCGTAGAAGTAACATGTATGGCTCAAGTTTAAGCAACTTAAATGCTGGAGTTCTTTTATGCTTGATATATAAAGGCGCAATATTGCAAAAGATACGTGCTATGTTATTTGTGGATTGTATTGTAAATTGTTGTGGCTTGTGGATTTTGGATTATAAATAAAGGTTTTCATCAGGAAAATAAATTAATTATGAATTTTTTTTAAAAAAAATAAAAGACTTCCTATGGTGCTTCTCCAGGGAAGCGCCGTAGGAAGTCATAAAAGTATTTTTAAAAATATAAAAGACTTCCTACAACGCTTACTTTTTTTTCAAATAAAAGACTTCCTACGACGCTTCTCCAAGGAAGCGCCGTAGAAAGTCAAAAGACTTCTTACGACATTTCTCTAGGGAAGCATCATAGGAAGTTATATTTTGTTTCAAAAAATAATAATCAAGCCATGACGCTTCTATATATTCAAAAAATGTCATAGCTTGTTTTAATAGCTCTGGAAGCTACGGCACTTCCTAAGTACCATAGTATTCTTTAAATTAAGCGTCATAGCTTGTGTTTTTTGTAGTACTAAGCTGGTGTCGATGTTGGTGTTGATTTGTACCTTCAAATGCTTAAGAGGGATGCTTGTTAGTAAGCGTGTTATCCTTCAAGCAGCTAAACATGTGACCTATTGCAATAGTGTGGTGTTTAGGGCTATCGGCAAAATACTCAATATCTGCCAAACCCTCAGGCTGATCATGGGGGAAATGTGCAGCTGCCTCTAGTACTTAGGCTGCTACTTCCCCTTGCTGCTTCGTAGAACGCCCCTTTATCAACTCTTATGTGAAAATCATATTTTTGTTTACATTTTATCATACTATTTTTAGAGCTTCTCGTACTTTTCGTCCCTGCTAGTTCTTCGAGGTTTCTGTTAACTATAATATTTTGTCTTGGTCAATACAAAGTTGGCACCCCTAAGATGACCAAGATGGCCATGCCTCAATGTCCTGGCCAATACGTCTTTGTTTGCAAAAAGGTAGCTCCCTATGTTGTAACTTTATGGGACATGACTTGCTATGTATTTAACAATAATGTTAATATTCATAGTTAATTAAAGACATTACTTCCATGAACCAGGGACTAATATTAATACTTACCATTTTATTGAAGATCTCCTTCACCTATGGATCGTCATAAGAGCCATTTTTATTTTGCTTTACCACTGACCAAAGTTCATGATGAGGAGGTATACTATCGTCCCTGTAATATCCTAAATTGTAATTAAGGACTAATGACCTCAAAAGTGGTGTAATTAATGTTAATTAAGCACTTTTGAAGTATATGATGTGAATTGCGATGTAAAATGTGCTTGATGATGGTATCGTATATGTTATGACAATCAGGGGCAAAATGGTAAATTCATCGATCAATTGGATAGTTACCAAAGAGTAAACTCATAGGTAATTGAGACCGATGGCTAAAAGGGAATAACTAATGGGTGGAATCCCATGTATAGGGATGCATGTGAGTTCATAGAAGAGAGAATAGGATCTTGACACTTGGCAAAACGAGAACCATTGGATTTGGTCAGTTTGTCAAATATTTTTCCCTCTCTCTTCCCTTTTCAAAGTCGGCCATGAGGCCTTCCCAAAGAAAAAAAATATGTTCTCATCATCATCTTTCACCTCTCTCCTACCCTCTATTGTCGCCAAGATCAAGCAAGAAAGAGAAAGAAGAAGCTTGAGTTTTAGGTAAGGTTTTGGCCCTAAGTGCTCAACTCATCTTCATTAATAATAATAATGAGGTTGAGTGCTCCATTCCTATGTTTTTAGATTCTTGAATAGTGGTGTTTGAGGATTTATGGAAATTTGGAAGTGGAGGAGTTGAAGAATTGGCTTTGGGAAAAAGATGAGGTAAGAATTTACTACACTTTGACCTAAAACTTGTGACCATTGGTTGAGTCTTGGGGATTTTTGATTTTGCCCTGATTTTTGGTCAAATTTGAATCGTATGTAATGGTTGGTATGTGATGTTAAATTTAGTGTTAAATGGTGTCTTTGTGCCATTGGGTTTGATTTGGAATTGTGGATAGGAAAGAATTGCAATGTGTGTGATGTTTGAGGATGTTGTGGTGACATGTTGTGATTGTGGTAAAACATGCCAATGGACATTAAATTTGGTCATTTTGATGGCTCCATGAGTTCCTTGACCAAAATTGTGTAAGAATGGTGTTTGGTTTGAAAATTGGATCATCGGAAGCCAATTGGTGAAATATGAAATTTCTGGAAAATTGGCCAAGTCTGGTATGCTATGCAAGTGGCCAACTTTGCATGGTATTTTGACATAGCAAATGGTATTGAAATGTTATGAAATTTTTTAGAATTGTAGTTCACATTGCAAGCTTTCCATCCATATAAAGTTTGGGTTATTTTGAGTTCTATGCTCAAAGTTATAACCAATTGAAATCAGCCAGGAGTCAGTGCCACAGGTTGGCCGCGGCCCATGAGGCGGCCGCGACCCAAAACCTTCTGGCCATGTGTTGGCCGTGACCCAAGACTCACTGACCTGATTTTGGCCACGGCCCATGGTGGCTGGCCCCGACCAAAAGGTTTCTGTGCATCTGTTGGCCGCGGCCAACCATTGGAAATTTGCACTTTGAGTTTCCAAGGAGGGTCTTTCGTGCAATTTTCCCCCAACACTTTTGGTATATGTCTAGGCCTCTAATAGCCACCTAAGTAGTTTAAATGATAACCAACTTAAAGTACTATGGAATTAAGAACTTGGACAAGAGATTGACGGGTTGTCCCTGGTTGGTTTATAGGATTTGATATTTGTCGTACATGTGAGCCTACTGTGCCCAAGAACGTCAAGAACGAACAAGGTAGTGACTCTTTCTCTTATACCGTGTGTGAAATATTGTATGTATGTTTGTCATACATTGTGAATACTTTGTGATACATTGTGATGCTTTGAGATCGTAGTGAAAGCTAACGCATAGTGATACTTTGTGATACATAGAGATCACAACGGAAGCTGATGCATAGAGTTTACAGCCATGAGTGCTATCGCATGTGCTGTGTGCCCTAATACATTGTGATGCTGCTAAACATGACCCTATATGTTATGTGTTTATGCACTTTGTGAGTGATTTATTACTACTGGGATTCTCTTGAATCTCATTCTTTCTAATGTCTAACATTTCAGACAGGGCGAGTGGCTCTAAAGGGAAGCGGGCAACCCGGAGTGATTAGGACCTTTGGGGGATATTTGATTTTGGAATGTTGGTTATCTCCTTTTGAACTTGGGATTACTGTATATTTTGAGATGTAAATATCACATTTGTTTTTGGTCATGTAATCCCCTAGTTGAGACCTATAATCCCTTAGTTTATATATGTATAAAACCTGAGAGTTACCGGGAATTTGATTATACACTCTGATATGTATGAATGTAAATTAACTGCATAGGTGATTATTAATGGAGACGAGGATGGGGAAAAGTTTTTGAAAGATTTTGTGAAAACCCTACTGTAAGGAAGGAAATTGAAATGAGTTTAAATTATCCGACGGTCTCTAATCCATTTTAATTATGTATTATCGAATCATAATTACGTGTTTAAAGGCAGGAGGTTACATTTTTGGTATCAGAGCTGTAGTTCCTGGCAAGGGTAGAGTTGCTAGGATAGTTCCTTTAGGTGGCCTTAAGGATAGGAGATCGTTTGTGAATAATTGTTGTGTATGCACATGTATGTTCTATTGATATGGATATATATGAGACTTGTGAATATATGTGCATACTATCTCTATTATATTAATGGTGTAAGTTATTTGTAGAATGAAGAAAACTAGAGGACGCCCTAATATTCCGCTTGTAGACCCAGAGGTGGAGGTCGCCAATGACAATCCACCAGATCCAGTGCAAGAATTAATGGGTCTGATAAAAGATCAGCGGGACATGATCACTAAGCTGAGAGAAGAGCTCAGAATTGAGAGAGGCAAAAATCGAGCAGATCAGGGTCCGTCTACACAGGAAGAGACCCAGGAAGAAACTGCTGAAAGGTCAGCACGACCCCTGGAGTCCCCACCTCACACTACTCCAAATCAAGAGTCGTATAGGGTACCTGTTAGAGAGGAAAAAGACCTTCAGTTTTGGGTCACTAGATTTTGTAAACATATGTCTCCAGTGTTCAGAGGGAGGTTTGATCCTCAAGCAACTGTGGATTGGTTGAATCGCCTTGGGAAAATCTTTAAGGTCCTAGGATGTCCATCTAAGGTGAAGGCACGCCTAGCTGTCTACAAGTTAGAAGGGAATGCAGATCGCTGGTGGAGGAATATCTCCCTCACTCTGCGCAGCAGAAATGTGTCGTTGACTTGGGAATCAATCCAGCAAGAATTTAATAAGAAATATTTTCCCAAATCGGTGCAGCTTGAGAAGGAAACAGAATTCCTGAATATCAAACAAGGGGACACGGAGAGCTTTGATGACTATCTGTCCCATTTCATCTGTTTGTCCTGCTATTCCTCTTACCTCCGGTATAAGGATGATGAAGAATGGAGTTCCAACATGCTTATTCGGGGGCTGAGACGCGATATGAAGAAGTGGTTGGTCACTCATATGTTTACTAAATTCAACAAGGCGGTTAAAGAGTGTAGAATCACAGAAAATAATTTAAGAGAGCTATATCCTGTCAAAGCTACTGGCCACCGCAGTGAACCCAGTAAGGGTGGTACTTCACAAAAGCGAAAGAGACAGGAATCTTCAACTGGGAGTGGTAAAAAGCCCTACCAGTTTACACCGTGGATCTGTCCTCGTTGTAATCAGTCACATCATTGTAAAACTTGTAAGGGTTGGATAATATGCTTCAATAATAAGCATGTGGGGCATACTGTAAGAGGCAAGCTTCACCCAAGAGGGGGGTGAATTGGGTGATGTTATGAATTTTTCGCTTTTTGTGGTGATATGTAAATATGGAGGATAGAGTAGAGTAGAGAAGATTTGAACACAGAGAGTTATACTGGTTCGGCTTAACAACAATGCCTACGTCCAGTCCTCAGAGATCAAGACCTACTGAGCTTTTCACAATATCTCCAAGATTCAATGGGCTCTCAGAACGCCACAAGACAACAAACGTCCTTGAACGGACTACAAGCAGAAATATTCTCTCAACAAGAAACTTCTCTCCCCCTTACGACAAGTCTTATGTGCAGAGAAACAACCTATGACTCTTCTCACTTGCTTATGTATACAAGACTTATGAGCAGCAACGTTTTCTTCAGCTTACACCACTGTAAGTCTTATGAACAACAACGTTCTCTCCTGCTTGTATCTTATAAGGCTTATGAGTGAAAGACACTACAAGGAATTCTCTCAACTGCTTCTCTCGTAAGGAATAACTACCCTCTCAAGGTCCCAATACCTTGAGATCACATAAACATAGAATTTTGAGTTTGTATGTGAACTCTCTTACAGAGTAAATGAATAAACACTGAAGATCAAAATGTGTATGCAGAGAAATCAGATGAATAACAAAGAATTGATATGAGCTTGTGAATTCTTGTGCTACTTCGTTGTGTTAGTTTCTCTTTGAGACTCTGTATATATATAGTTGCTTCAGTTTTTGCCCGTTTGAAAAATCATCATTGGAGGAGCTGGACATTTGCAACTGTAGAAGAACACGCGCATGTTTGAATAATCTGAATGTGGTAGGTGCGAACGTGTCTGTAATCATGTTGTCTGCCGATGTTTGACTTTTCTCCGTAACAACCAATTTGAAACGTTCATCTTCCTGTATTATACTTTTAAAACAATCAAAACAATGTTAAATAATAATAATAAGTAATGATGATATGAATTAATAACAATAAACCATATTCGTAATCAACGTTGTGATACTTATCATTTTCGGTGGTCAAACAGGGCATCACTCGAGCATGAAAGCCTCACCTCGAGTGATCTCCTATTTTCCTTCATATATCTCTGTTATCGGGTTGTGCTTGCATGAAATATCAGAGAGAAAAGATCTTCACTCGCGGGTGAAGAGAGGTCTCACTCGAGCACAAAATCTCTGCTCGAGTGATCTTTGCACTTTACACAGGGAATGTCTTCTCGGGTCATCACTCGCATACCATTTTGACAAGAGTGAGAATTTGCACTCGCGGGTGATATGGACCCTCACTCGAGCACACTTACCTCTGCTCGAGTGAGAAGCATATTCTCAAGGAATATACTCTCTAAACCATCACTCGCATCAGAATTTCAGAGGGATAGAATTTTCACTCGTGAGTGATGTGGGCCCTCACTCGAGCACACTTACCTCTACTCGAGTGAGAAGCATATTCTCAAGGAATATGCTCTCTTGAACAAGCACTCGCAACTGATCTGGAGAGGGATGGAAATATTACTCGCAAGCATGGACGAGTCACTCCAAGCATGGATGAGTGTGCTCGAGCACACTTATTCATTTCTGAAATTCAAGACTCTCGGCCAAGTACTCGCAGTGCCTTGCTCGAGTGAATAGAGGAAGCATGCCATTACTTGCTCTCGGCCAAGCACTCGCATGCCCTCACTCGCATACGTGCTCGAGTGAGAATGACTTTTCTGCTCGAGTGCATATCTTGTGCTTCGAGTGATCCATTGAATACAAAGGGAGAATGCCTCTCGGGTACTCACTTCCTGGCTTTCTCTCATACCTGCTCGAGTACAGAAGTGATTTGTGCTCGAGTGCAGATTTCATGCTCGAGCACTCAAGTGCAATTTCACAGCAGATATCAGCAAACATCAAATATGCATTTGGTAACTTGGAATCTTTTCTTAACCTTCTAAAAACATGTTTTACACATAATTGAATTATTGTTATCATCAAAACTTGGGATCTAACATTCTCCCCCTTTTTGATGATGACAAAACTCTTTGTGATGAAGGTTTAAAAGAAATTGAATGAGATTGAAAAGTTTTGAAATTTCTTCGAAGTTTCCAAAATGCATATCAAGTTTAAGTTCCAAATTCAAGCTTTCCTGCAATGTTTCCTCTGGACACTTAACAGCCAAGATAAGTATGAGGTATATAACTTAACAAGAGCTTAATAACTTGAAACATTGAAATTTTGATAATTAAAAACTTGAACCATGTCATTAACTTTAACAAACTTGAACAACACAAGATAACTACAAAACAGTAAAATGACATACATATCAAATCCTACCCAATACAGAAAACTACCCAAACACCCATATACACCCTACAGCCTACAGAAAGCTCAGAAGACATCATACATCCTTCTCCCCCGTTTTGTCAACATCAGAAGGGGGTTCTGGAGGTGGAACAAAAGATATCATGGCAGAGAGAGGGTCAATGGGCTGGTCAGGAGGAGATGGTGGTTGTAACCCCCTGCCGTAATTAATATCCGGATTATGCAATTAACGGGAAATAGAGACCAATAAGTCACAACAACAATTATAAACCCATCAACCAGACGGGGTTTTCACAATCACGTTTCGAAATCATTTAAAACACGGTCTCATATTTCCACTCCGAATATAATTACTATGCGAAGACAAATTACATTTATACAATTATCAGAGTACGCAATATAAATTCCCGACAATTCCGGGATCATATCTTCGCTCAATAATCATAGGGCGCATTAGCCCATACAACTCAAATAACAGGGATTACACAACTTATCCAAATACATTCTCAAGTATTGATCCATATAAACAAATACATAATCCCATTTACACAATGATAACCAACACTAAGCTCTCACCCAAAACGAGTCCTCTTCGTCCTTGGATGCTTGCTTCATCCTCAATCTTCCTTCCCTGTCTGCTATGTTGATAGGGGAGGGTGAGATTCTGGGGAATCTCAGTAGGAAAACAAATACCAATATGCATGTAAGATAAGTATTTAATGCATGACATGCTTGCATCACAATAACTCATGTTCGCAATATGATATATTCGCATGCTCAATGTTCACACAACATACTCATGGCCATAGTATAAACAGAAACAGAGCTTCGATCATTCTCATAGGTTTCACATAAACACGCAAGGCAATAACATGCATCAATACACAAATACAATTATCACTACATGCAGGAGAGGTAAGTTCCCTACACTCTTTTCCACGTAAGCTCCAGCTCCGGCTGCTCACGCTCCAGTAAATCATCAAATCCTATAACCATAATCAAGGACATAGGATTAATCCCTTTTCCAATTCCTTTACATTTAGACACTCAAGTTGGTTATCATTATTGCCCTTTAAGTGCCCTCAAACACCTCAATCCATAGCTCTAAAGGGTTGGAAGACTATCCCCAAAGATCCCCTTTTGAACACTTAAACTTGATATTTTTCACTGCCTCACTCGAGCACAGAAGCTCTCACTCGAGCACAAGTACGGACATCACTCGAGCACAGATGCTCTCACTCGAGCACGCGTACGGACAACACCCGGGCACAAGAGAAAGTGAGACAGAAAGCACATGCCCGAGAGCACAACCCTCACCTGAGGCACAAGCTCACTCGAGCACAGATCCTCACTCGAGCACGCTGCCCATACCCGCGAGCACAAGAGAAAGTGAGACCGCGAGTGAGCACCCGAGAGCACCCAAAGCTCTCCAAGCACCGGATCACTCGAGCACAAAACCACACCCGCGAGCACACCTCACACCCGCGAGCACACTCCTACCTGAAGCACACCTCACCCGCGAGCACACCCGCGAGCACACACCTCTCACCCGCGAGCACACACCTCTCACCCGCGAGCACACACGGCTCACTCGAGCAGATGCCCTCCACCCGCGAGTGAGAAGGCACACTTCTTGCACCTTGCCCGCGAGTATCCACCCGAGAGCAATCCTTCACTCTGGCTCCCACTATCACTCGAGCAGGCCATGCTCTTTCTCGAGCATGTTCTTCCCTCACTCGAGCACAAAGCGATGTGCTCGAGCAGAACCCATAGAAAACCCAGGCGCACTCGCAGCACACAGGGAAAACTCACGCATCACTCGAGCAGGTTCTTCCTCACTCGAGCAATGATCATCCCTCACTCGAGCACACCCCTGTCTGCTCGAGTGAATCTATCAGATTCCAGAGAACGCAGCAAAACTTACCACATTCCCTAACTCTTGCCCAATTGATCCAAAGGGATCCAAAACCTCTACCAAAGCTACTCCCACACAAAATCACTCACTGAATTCAATGGAATCCATAGAATTACCAAATTCTCATCCCATTAACTAGCTTTGGTCTAGGGCATCATAATCACCCATTTTCCAAATCATTATCCTTACACATTTCAATCCCCAATCCATTCTATCTATTCAAAACTCATACCAATATACCATTTCCAATGCCATATCATGCCAAACTACCCATTACCCATATTTTCACAATTAGGGCAATAATTCCAGAAATTCCAAACATAATCATTTGGCATGAAACATAGATAGAAGGAGTGGTTTCACATACCTTATCAACATTCTCAAAGACACTCTTTGATTCTCCAAACCCCATATTTTCGTGTAGCACAAATCAGCACCAAATGGCTACACAATACACACCAAAATGAAGCCCATCACTCAAGGATCAACATTTATGAATGGTGTTTGAGCAAAAGAGGCCATTTGCTTACCTCAAAATTCCACTTTTCCTTTCCCTCTCCCAAGCACATTCAGCGAAAATGGAGGAAGGAAGAGAAGAGAGAGAAAACGAGAGAGAGAAGAGAGGAGATGAAGATGATGATGATGTGTCATCACTTATCCCACATCCAAGGGCCCACACTTTGCCACTTGTCACCATCTCCCTTCAACTCACATGGGCTCACATGCATGCACACACACATGATTATGCCTCTTGCCCACTACAAAATCAATCTTAGCCATTGATCATTTAATCACGCATCTCATTTTCTCTTAGCTAGTAATTAATTTCTCTATTAATCACTAACTAATTCCCAACAATTTCACTATTTCAATTTCCAATAATTATGGCATATTAATTATTATGGCCATAAAACACATAATTATTCTCAATAATTATGATTAGTCCTTAGTCGAAAATCGGGATGTTACATTTCTCCCCCCGTTCAATAAATTTCGTCCTCGAAATTTGTTCCACCACTAAGGACATAAACTCCGGACGCTTCTTCACGACAGCTTCCGTTTCACCATTCATTTCACATTGGATGGTCCCTTCTAGACCACCTACACAATGGAGCATCTCAACTTGATTCTTGTAAGAATCTTAAACCATAAACGCAACCCTAGTTGCCATAAAATGCAATCGGCCCATATCACGATTGCTATACAACCACAATCATCGCAAGGCCTCCTCATTCATGAGTGGCTAGCGCATCTCAACATCCGGTGACTCCAATTCATGAGCCATATCATAAGATCTCGGCAGTTAGGTGGCACAGGCCACCAACCTGCTCAACTCAATCTAGTGATTCCATCCTGGAATAACTCAACAACATCACCAACTCATTTCAAACAACAGCCTCAGCCGTATATACCAGCACTTAGGCCTTCGCTGTATTCACTTCCACAGCATTACCCTCACCCGTACACCCACCAATGATTCCACTAGTGGTAACCGAGACTTTCGGGTATTCACAACAATCACATTGCCGTATCGAATTCCACGGCATTACCCTCACCCATCCGGGACTTTTGGGTCTCAATCACAATGTTCTTGACAAATTCACTTTGCCCTTCCGGCATTCACATCACAACACATATCACATCATCAGGTCACTCCAGAATCTCAATCTCTTCTATCCAAAGCACCCTACCATAATGGTCCACCTAGAATCTCAGTCTCTTCTATCCAGGCGACCGGTTGAGAGTCTCAATCTCCCAACACCACCTTCATGCTCTTTTCCCCATACAAAGCAACTACAACGGCAGTTCAACGGCCGAGCTAGAGATGACTAGCGTCAAACCCTAAACGGCTCACGCTGACCTGCACACGCTGCATTGCACCTTAACACAATTCACACAATATACTTCACCACAGCTGGGATCCATATAAAGCATATCATAAACGCAAGCCACATAGGCAAGATTCACACACAGCCCACGGCTGGTTTCACAAACGCCGCCCTCACACGGGTCGGATTCACATCATCCATGTAGGTTACGACGGCAGTTCAACGGCCGAACTAGAGATGACCACTGTCACCCCCTATACGGCTCCCGCTGAAGTGCTCGCGCCGTAATCTGTCACATCCCCCGCCGGTGCTCTCGGGGACGCCTACTCCGGCACAACCGGCTACGGCACCGACCGTAGTACCACCCGTACTACCATTCGGGTGTGGCAAGTAGCTGGGCATCAACCCAGGACGCACATGAATTCACTTCCTTAACAAACATATATAGCAGACTCTAATTTTACGCACCGCCTTTCGGCCTTGGGTCAACACCGGTGCAACCAACGTGGTGGCTAGCCAAGCTGGCCATGTTGAGGTAATTGCCCTCACGACAAGAATCCTCGAACATGTAGTCGAATTCGCCATCAGCTAAACTAGCTCTGCTCTGCCATGCAATTTCACCTCAATTCCAGCTTATCCACAATGTTCACAAAGTACACAAATCACACTCCACCCTCATCCCCTTTTACCGCCGAGAAGACACACAGTCTTTACCCGAACTGTTATTAGCGACTCAGGGACTATTGGCGTAGCAGTGCATATACATAGCCTCGCGGCTCACAAATAGTCAATCCCCCGTAACTACCGCCCCAACGGAACGGTCCTCCGCCATAGGAATCACCCCATGCGGCCGCAGGTAAGAGACTCACAATGCGCAATTGCAACAAGCTGGAATCAGGCCTCTTAACCACTTCACCTTCAACATCTCAAATTCTTTTCACATTCTGGGATCCTTCAAGACCCCTTTTCACAATACAACTTGACCCCGAAGCTTTACCTCCCGAAGCCATAGTTATCATGTCATTCTCACAGCAACCTCGAGCTTCTGCTCAGCACGGTTCTCGCACATATTACATTCCCATGCTTCCGCTGCACACTCTGAGGCCATACTCCTCATCTGTGCATTCACAATGTCAAGTTGACTTAACAGGAGTCCCATAGGAATCTCCTACATCACCTGACCACATTCATAATCTATACCAAATCTTGGCTTGATTCAACTCGAATCATTCAGAGCCATAACCAGCGCTTCGTTGAGATCCCATACTCCCAACGTTCCCAGAGTTCTATTCTACGATTCAACGTCACGGCTATCGCTCTCCACGGTTCGTTATCACGGTGGCTGCACACTAGGGTTTGTCGTCATGGAGGCTTTCACAAATATAGTCACACCCCGGTTTTACCCCCCTCAAGGGATGCCCCGCGCCGGTGCCCACCCCGCTCACGTACATGGGGCTGCCAGGTGGCTGAGCTGGCTGGTCTCACCCCTCATGGGCTAACCCACCACTCAGGACTCACACATATCCCCCGTATCCCCACCGCCCCGAAGGCACGGTCCTCCCACTGTGTGCCATACACACCCCCAGTGGGCCGCAGGTGATGAATTCACAAACAGCCGCTCCGGTCAGACGTCACCGTAGGTAGCCCTCTCCGATCAAAAGTCCCCGTAGATAGCGCTCTCCGGTCCGAATCCTCCGTAGATAACTTTCTCCCTGTGCTGGATTTACAACCAACACTCTCAGAATTCCTGATACACAATTCAATTCACTTCTAGTACCATACCCTGGTACCACAGACCATCAAGGTCATATCCAATTCCTAAGAATCAACCCAGCTATTGAGTATAATCCTTGGATCACAACTCATCTTTCAAACTTTCAACCTCAGTTGAACTGGGAAATCACTTACCTCGAATCCACAGAGCCTCACAACTCCAACACAAATCCAAATATCATGCCAGCCTAAGGCACACAAGTCTCCTAGGTCTTAAGGCTTTTTCACACACAGGCTCAGTATGACATTACTACATATAACATCACACCGCCTTGGGTTTCATACCCAACATCTAGGTTAGTCACGATACCTAGAGCTTCAACATCAAAACATCTAGGAAAATCATTTTCCTCCACCTCTAGGTATACACCCTAGATTCTCAGACGAATCACTATATCCTTCGATTACACAATGATTCGCCACTCAAGACTAACCAACAATGTATACACATATTCCACAAATCTCTTATGTCCACAATAACAATTCACACATGTGTATACATAATCACTATCACAGAACATCATCTACCACCAAGGTAGAGATCTAATAGAGCTATCCTAGCAAATTCCCAAGTTTGCCAGGAACTGTAGCTCTGATACCAAAAATGTAACCCCCTGCCGTAATTAATATCCGGATTATGCAATTAACGGGAAATAGAGACCAATAAGTCACAACAACAATTATAAACCCATCAACCAGACGGGGTTTTCACAATCACGTTTCGAAATCATTTAAAACACGGTCTCATATTTCCACTCCGAATATAATTACTATGCGAAGACAAATTACATTTATACAATTATCAGAGTACGCAATATAAATTCCCGACAATTCCGGGATCATATCTTCGCTCAATAATCATAGGGCGCATTAGCCCATACAACTCAAATAACAGGGATTACACAACTTATCCAAATACATTCTCAAGTATTGATCCATATAAACAAATACATAATCCCATTTACACAATGATAACCAACACTAAGCTCTCACCCAAAACGAGTCCTCTTCGTCCTTGGATGCTTGCTTCATCCTCAATCTTCCTTCCCTGTCTGCTATGTTGATAGGGGAGGGTGAGATTCTGGGGAATCTCAGTAGGAAAACAAATACCAATATGCATGTAAGATAAGTATTTAATGCATGACATGCTTGCATCACAATAACTCATGTTCGCAATATGATATATTCGCATGCTCAATGTTCACACAACATACTCATGGCCATAGTATAAACAGAAACAGAGCTTCGATCATTCTCATAGGTTTCACATAAACACGCAAGGCAATAACATGCATCAATACACAAATACAATTATCACTACATGCAGGAGAGGTAAGTTCCCTACACTCTTTTCCACGTAAGCTCCAGCTCCGGCTGCTCACGCTCCAGTAAATCATCAAATCCTATAACCATAATCAAGGACATAGGATTAATCCCTTTTTCAATTCCTTTACATTTAGACACTCAAGTTGGTTATCATTATTGCCCTTTAAGTGCCCTCAAACACCTCAATCCATAGCTCTAAAGGGTTGGAAGACTATCCCCAAAGATCCCCTTTTGAACACTTAAACTTGATATTTTTCACTGCCTCACTCGAGCACAGAAGCTCTCACTCGAGCACAAGTACGGACATCACTCGAGCACAGATGCTCTCACTCGAGCACGCGTACGGACAACACCCGGGCACAAGAGAAAGTGAGACAGAAAGCACATGCCCGAGAGCACAACCCTCACCTGAGGCACAAGCTCACTCGAGCACAGATCCTCACTCGAGCACGCTGCCCATACCCGCGAGCACAAGAGAAAGTGAGACCGCGAGTGAGCACCCGAGAGCACCCAAAGCTCTCCAAGCACCGGATCACTCGAGCACAAAACCACACCCGCGAGCACACCTCACACCCGCGAGCACACTCCTACCTGAAGCACACCTCACCCGCGAGCACACCCGCGAGCACACACCTCTCACCCGCGAGCACACACCTCTCACCCGCGAGCACACACGGCTCACTCGAGCAGATGCCCTCCACCCGCGAGTGAGAAGGCACACTTCTTGCACCTTGCCCGCGAGTATCCACCCGAGAGCAATCCTTCACTCTGGCTCCCACTATCACTCGAGCAGGCCATGCTCTTTCTCGAGCATGTTCTTCCCTCACTCGAGCACAAAGCGATGTGCTCGAGCAGAACCCATAGAAAACCCAGGCGCACTCGCAGCACACAGGGAAAACTCACGCATCACTCGAGCAGGTTCTTCCTCACTCGAGCAATGATCATCCCTCACTCGAGCACACCCCTGTCTGCTCGAGTGAATCTATCAGATTCCAGAGAACGCAGCAAAACTTACCACATTCCCTAACTCTTGCCCAATTGATCCAAAGGGATCCAAAACCTCTACCAAAGCTACTCCCACACAAAATCACTCACTGAATTCAATGGAATCCATAGAATTACCAAATTCTCATCCCATTAACTAGCTTTGGTCTAGGGCATCATAATCACCCATTTTCCAAATCATTATCCTTACACATTTCAATCCCCAATCCATTCTATCTATTCAAAACTCATACCAATATACCATTTCCAATGCCATATCATGCCAAACTACCCATTACCCATATTTTCACAATTAGGGCAATAATTCCAGAAATTCCAAACATAATCATTTGGCATGAAACATAGATAGAAGGAGTGGTTTCACATACCTTATCAACATTCTCAAAGACACTCTTTGATTCTCCAAACCCCATATTTTCGTGTAGCACAAATCAGCACCAAATGGCTACACAATACACACCAAAATGAAGCCCATCACTCAAGGATCAACATTTATGAATGGTGTTTGAGCAAAAGAGGCCATTTGCTTACCTCAAAATTCCACTTTTCCTTTCCCTCTCCCAAGCACATTCAGCGAAAATGGAGGAAGGAAGAGAAGAGAGAGAAAACGAGAGAGAGAAGAGAGGAGATGAAGATGATGATGATGTGTCATCACTTATCCCACATCCAAGGGCCCACACTTTGCCACTTGTCACCATCTCCCTTCAACTCACATGGGCTCACATGCATGCACACACACATGATTATGCCTCTTGCCCACTACAAAATCAATCTTAGCCATTGATCATTTAATCACGCATCTCATTTTCTCTTAGCTAGTAATTAATTTCTCTATTAATCACTAACTAATTCCCAACAATTTCACTATTTCAATTTCCAATAATTATGGCATATTAATTATTATGGCCATAAAACACATAATTATTCTCAATAATTATGATTAGTCCTTAGTCGAAAATCGGGATGTTACAGTGGTTGTGGGACAAAGGTAACATCGACATTAGACTCAGGATCAGTGAAAAGTACATGAGTCTCTGAATGAGGGGGTGAGGTATGAGTGGTCTTTGGAGGCACTCCGGAAGATGAGGAGGGAAAATGTGAATGCAGAAAGGTCTCCATATTAGTGATCCTCTGTGACATCTCATCTTATGTTTTGAACATCAGTTCAAAGTTAAGATTGGCCTGATCTACCAATTTAACAACTTGTGTTTCCATCTTCTCCACAAGCTTCTCATACTCAGTCACTAGCTCCTTCTTCAAACTTGATACAGCTTGATTAATTACCTCAGACAGATGATTGGACAGAGAGGCATTGAGAAATGAAGGAGGAGGAATAGGGCCTTGTGCAGATGATTGTGCCTCATCTCCTCTGGATGGAGTGGCTTCCCTCTTTGATGTGGCTTTGGTCCGACTCACCGGAAGATTGATACCCATGTGAGTTAACTGAGTCTTTCCAAACCTTGAGATGAGAACCCTTTCTTTTCCTTCCAAGTACCAGATTTTGTTTTTCATCAAGATGAAGGAAACAAGTTGAGGGTAAGGTATAGTTGTGGATCTTGTTGAAGAAAATCGAAACCTTCTCATCTCACTAAAAATGATCTCCCCTATATTCCTTTGTTGCCTAGCAACCAATGAAGCCAATAGATAGTAATCCTTTTGTGCAAAGTGGGTAAAATTTCTGGATTTATAGACTATGCTCCGGGAATAAATGTAATGAAGAATTCTGTGATGGTCAGGCATATCAATAGGCTTGAAAGTGAGGGGGCCAATAGGGTCTTTTGGTCTCAAAATGTTAAAAGTTTCATTGGCAGAGAATGAGGGTGGATCAGTAGGAGGTGCCACATAACCAAGTAAATCATTTATGATTTTGGCAGAAATCATAATGAATTTTCCTCTAATGGTTGTAGATACAGCTTCTTCAATCAAATCCCCGGATCTAGACATGATATTATGAGTTTTCATGTTGGAATAAAATGTCTTTACAACAGTGGGGGAATATGGCAAATGAATTTCTAACCAAGGAGCATAGTATTGAAGATAAGGGTATAAGTCCAAATGACAATTCTTTTTCAGGTAATCCAAATCCACATATACTACAGGGCAGAAATGTCTATGCTTAAATTCATCATCATATACCTTCTGTGGTAAAGCCTTAAGCTCTGTCACATTGAATCCCTCAGGAGGACTAGTGAGTTGGTCATCCACTGGTGCTTGAGAGGCAGAAGGTGCTCCTGAAGCAGAGGCACTTGGTTGATGTGAACTTGAAACACCAGCTTGAGAAGCAATTTTCCCAACTATCTTGTCCAGTTTTGATTTCTCTATGGCTTCCCGGAGTTGTTTACTGAAAGTATCCCCAGAAGAAGAAGATGATTGGGGATGATCTGTATCCTTCTTCTTTCCCTTTCCTTGTACTTCTTTGGATTGAGACCAGGTGATTATGGGTTCCTTGAAGACCACACCTTTTGATTTCTTTTGAGGAGGTTGGTCTTTCTTGGAAACTTGAGGCTTTGGGTGAGGTTTCTTAGTGGGAGTTCTCTTTTTGGTCTTAGGCTTTGGAGGAGGTGATGGTGAGGGAGAGTTTTTGGGAGATGGAGGAGTAAGATCAGGGGTTCCAGATTCCCTGGCAGTAGAGTGAGTGGAAGAAGGAGAATGAGACTTTTGAGGGACAGAGGGTAACTTTGTTCTTGCCATTGGAAAAGTGGAAGAGAAACGAGAACACTTGTTTTTGAAAGAAGGGAAACAAATACAAGTAGAAATTAGGGCACAAGTGAAGAATGTAGAAGATAAAAATCACCTCTTATAGAAGATTGAGAGGTTGTAACGGCGATTTGAAGCAGAAGGACGTGATTAAATGATGAGAGAACGGTTGAAGATGAAGAGTTGTGACTTTCGAGTGAGAGAGCACTTCGAGTGAGAAGAGGAGGTGTGACGTTCTGAGCTCCCCAGAAACTTATATAAGTGACAGTGCTCGAGCATAAACCCTAGTGCTCGAGTGATGTTCATACTGTGCTCGAGAGTGTTCTATCTGTGCTCGAGTGATGTTCTGGAAAAATAAAGAAACATGTAAAACATACCTAGATTGTGGATTCCTTGACATATTTTGCACCTTTGTACTCAAATCCTCCAAGATCATTTGAGTAACCATGAGTTTGATCATTTTTGCAAATAAATTCTTCTTCCTTACTCGCGAGTAGACATTCCTCACTTCAAGCATGTTCATACCATGCTCGAGTGAGAATTCCTCACTCGCGAGTGAGCCCAATTCTCACTGTAGTTTATGATATATTCCCTTGGTGTTTTTAACTCCTCTGTTAACCTCTGTTCTAACTATAAGAGAACAGAGCATCATAAATAGTGTTGTGCTCGAGCAGAGCTTCTTGTGCTCGAGTGACACAACTCCTCACTCGAGCAGTACCTCAAGTGCTTCGAGTGAGACTCCTGCAAAAACAAGTTTTGGCCACTCCGATGCCAAAGTTAGTATGGTTATCATCAAAATAAACACAAAATTTTTTTTTAACAAGAAAACTTACAACTCATTGGGATTAACCATTCCCAATTCTCTTCGAATATAGAGAAATTGCTCTTTTGCAATTGGTTTCGTGAAAATATCCGCAAGTTGAAGATGAGTTGGTATGAATTCCACTTTGACATCTTTCTTTTGAACATGATCTCGAATGAAATGATGTCGAATGTCTATATGCTTGGTTCTTGAATGTTGTACAGGATTCTTTGCCAAGCTTATCGTGCTAGTATTATCACAATAGATTGGGATTTCTTTTAAATAAATTCCCAAATCTTGAAGTTGTTGTTTTAACCATAGCACTTGAGAACAACAACTTGCCACAGCTATATATTCAGCTTCAGTCGAAGATAATGAAACTGTGTTCTGCTTCTTGCTGAACCATGACACTAGAGAACCTCCAAGAAATTGACATTGTCCACTGGTACTCTTTCTGTCAGTTTTATATCCACCATGATCTGAATCTGAATATGCCATTAAGTACTCGTTCCCTCTCTTTGGATACCAAAGTCCAAGCTCTGAAGTATCTCCTAGATATTTGAAAATTCTTTTTACTGTCTCTGCATGAGATACTTTAGGGTTGGATTGATACCTTGCACACATTCCTACACTGAACTGAATATCTGGCCTGCTTGCTGTAAGATAGAGTAATGAACCAATCATTCCTCTATACTTTGTGATGTTGAAGCTAGGTCCCTTTACATCAGCATCCAGCAATGTTGTAGAACTCATTGGAGTATCAGCTCCGTTAGCATTATCTAGACCATATTTCTTTAGCAATTCTTTCAAATACTTTGTCTGAGATATAAATATTCCATTCTTTTTTTGTTTGATCTGAAGTCCAAGAAAGAAATTCAATTCTCCCATCATGGACATTTCAAATTCTCCCTGCATAATATTAGAGAAATCTTGACACATAGATTCGTTAGTAGCACCAAAAATGATATCATCAACATAAATTTGTACTATTAGAATATCATTTTTGTTATGTTTGATGAATAGAGTTGTATCAACTTTACCTCTGACAAAACCTTGATCAAGAAGAAATTTGCTTAGTCTTTCATACCAAGCTCTGGGTGCTTGTTTCAAACCATATAATGCTTTTTTAAGTTTGAAGACATAATCAGGTTTTGTTTCATCTTCAAAACCAGGAGGTTGTTCGACATAAACTTCCTCCATATTATAACCATTTAGAAAAGCACTTTTTACATCCATTTGATAAAGTTTAAAACTTTTGATGCAAGCAAAAGCTAGGAATACTCGTATTGCTTCCAATCTTGCCACTGGAGCATATGTTTCCTCATAATCAATACCTTCTTCTTGATTATAGCCTTTGGCAACCAATCTTGCTTTATTTCTCACAATGATTGCTGATTCATCAAGTTTATTTTTGAAAACCCATTTGGTCCCTATAACTGTATGATCTTTAGGTCGAGGAACCAAATCCCAAACTTGATTTCTTTGAAATTGATTTAATTCTTCTTGCATAGCAATCACCCAATCATTGTCAGATAAAGCTTCTTCTATATTAGAAGGTTCAATCTCAGAAATAAAAGCAGAAAATGTTACCTCATTGAGGATTCTATTTCTGGTTTTGACACCTTCATGAATATCTCCTATAGCTTGATCAATTGGATGATCCTTCATATGTCTCCATGCTTTAGGTTGATCATGATCATCAACATCTTCCAAATTTTGAAGATCATTTGTTTCAAAATCATCCTGCTTTGAAATAGATTTGTTTTTCTTGATTGAATCCATTTCTTCTTCATCATTAAATTTTGTCTGAGATTCAATTTCATCAAACACAACATGAATAGATTCTTCAATAGTACATGTTCTTTTATTGAAAACTCTGTAAGCTTTACTTCTATTAGAATATCCTAGAAAAATACCTTCATCAGACTTTGAATCAAATTTACCTAAATTTTCCTTACCATTGTTGTGAATGAAACACTTACACCCGAAGATATGAAGATGAGCAATATTTGGCTTTCTTCCTTTGTAGAGTTCATATGGTGTCTTTCCAAGAGATTTGCGAATATATGCTCTGTTTGAAATATAGCATGCAGTACTCATTGCATCTGCCCAGAATACTTGTGACATTTCTTTTTCATTAAGTAAAGCTCTTGCCATTTCTGTAAGCACTCTGTTCTTCCTTTCCACTACTCCATTTTGTTGAGGTGTTCTAGGAGCTGAGAAGTTGTGATCTATCCCCTCATTGTTGCAGTAATCTTCAAACAATTGATTATCAAATTCTCCTCCATGATCTGTTCTAATAGAGACAATAGAAATACCTTTCTCATTTTGAACCTTTTTGGCAAACATAATAAATTCAGCAAAAGTTTCATCTTTTGAGGCAATGAATATAGTCCAAGCAAATCTAGTAAAATCATCTACAATTACTAACGTATATAAATTTCCTCCAAAGCTTTTTACTCTTGCAGGTCCTACCAAATCCATATGAAGTAATTGTAAAGGTTTTGAAGTAGAAATTTCATATTTTGTTTTAAAAGAAGATTTAGTTTGTTTGCCTTTCTGACATGCTTCACAAATCATGTTATCTTTGAATTTGAGTTTGGGAAGGCCAACAACTAAATCTTTTCTGATCAATTTGTCAAGTTGATTCATATTGACATGAGCCAAACGCTTATGCCATAACCAAGTTTCCTCTGATCGACTAAGAAAACAATTTTCAGAAGAATTTGAATTTAAATCAATTGTATAACAATTACCGTCCCTTTGAGCTCGGATTTTTGCCTTGATAGTTTCTTTGTTTAGAAGTAGATCTTTCTTACTTACTATCAAGCATTCTTTCGAGTCAAAAATCACCCAGTTATCTTTGTCAGTGCTTTGGCTTACGCTTAAGAGATTGTGGCATAATCCTTCAACATAATATACTCCGTTGATTTGAAAGCCATCTGTTCTTCTCACTTCACCAATTCCAGCAATACGTCCGGATTGATTTCCTCCAAAAGTCACCTTTCCTCCTTCTCTAGGTTCAAACATGGTGAACTTATTTTTGTCATCAGTCATGTGTCTCGAACATCCACTATCAATATACCATTTGTTCGTTCGAGATGCTTTGAGACATACCTAGAATAAGATGATCAAGTTTTAGGTACCCACACTTTCTTGGGTCCTTTGTGGTTAGTATTTGGAATATGTGTCCCTTTCGGAACCCATTTATAAGTTCCAACAACCTTTCCCTTTTTGAAATAACACGATGAAGTATAATGTCCTTTCCTATTACAAAAGTTACATGACACAAATGGATTTGATGTATGCACAGAATTCCTGAAATATTTAAGATAGTCTCTGCTACTCTTCTTATTCTTATCATGCACAGCATTATATCCAATTCCAGATTTATCAAAGGAAACTTTCTGAGAACTTAAAATAACCTTGAGAGTTTCACTACCTTTAGTAAAATTTTCAACAATCTTTGTTAAGTCTTCTATTTTCTTATCTTTCTCTTTACACATTTCATGTGATAATATGACATTACTTTCTAATTCTTTTACTTTCTTCTTATAACTAACCATTTCCTTAGCAACTCTAATGAACTCTGTATGCAATGCATTATATTCAGATAACAATTCATTATAAGAGGGTTCAGAGTCACTTACCTCAGAGTCTGATTCTTCTTCCTTAGCTACCAAACATAGATTGGCTACTTCGTCATTGTCATTTTCTTCGTCTGACGAACTATCACCCCAAATAGATGATATATATGCTTTCTTTTTCTGCTTCTTTTTGTCTTTGTTTCTGAAGCATTCAGATTTGATGTGTCCTGGTTTTCCACATTCATAGCATACTATTTGGTGTTCTTTGTTTTCTTTCTTGCTTGGTCCACCTTGATAATTCTTGAAATTCCTTTGTCCTCTTCTGTAGAATTTCTTGAACTTTCTCACGATCATTCCCATTTCATCATCACTAGGAACATCTTCATTCTCGGAAGTTTCTTCTTCTTCTTTAATAGCTTTAAATGCAACTCCCTTTTTCTTTCTATCATCGACTTCTTCAAGTTCCTTTTTGAATCTCAACTTACCTTCATATTCGGAAAGACTACCAAAGAGAGCAGCTACAGATCTCATAGACTCTCCTTTGGCTTCTTCGATGGCTGTCACCTTTGCTTCCCAATCTTTCGTAAGAATATTAAGAATTTTTCTTACCTGGGAATTTTGATCAAACGACTTTCCAAGAGCAGATAATTGATTAACAAGATGAGTATACCTTAGTTCAAATTCTGATATACTCTCTCCAGATTTCATACGAAATAAATCATACTCTGTAATTAAAGTATTGATCCTATTTTCTTTGATTCCAGATGTACCTTCGTGAGCAATTTCAAGAGCATCCCACATATCTTTGGCAGTAGGTAGAGTACATATACGAAAATATTCTTTTTGACTAAGAGCACTCTGTATCATTAAAATGGCTTTGCTATTTAATGTTACTAACCTCTTGTCATTTTCGTCGAACTCATCTGGACTCTTTTTAACTGCTCTATCTTCAATTTTCTTCATTGGAACATAGTCACCATCTTGTATAACATTCCATAATCCGTACTCGATGGCCATCACGAACACTCTGAATTTGGCTTTCCAGAACGAAAAATGTTCTCCAGCAAAACCAGGAGGTCTAGTGATTGAAGCACCGTCTGGAAGGATATTTTCACCCATTGTTGCCATTTGTTGGATCCTTCTCAAGCTGTTAGGCTCTTCGGAGAAGATGAGGCTCTGATACCAAATGTAAGAGGCAAGCTTCACCCAAGAGGTGGGTGAATTGGGTGATGTTATGAATTTTTCGCTTTTTGTGGTGATATGTAAATATGGAGGATAGAGTAGAGTAGAGAAGATTTGAACACAGAGAGTTATACTGGTTCGGCTTAACAACAATGCCTACGTCCAGTCCTCAGAGATCAAGACCTACTGAGCTTTTCACAATATCTCCAAGATTCAATGGGCTCTCAGAACGCCACAAGACAACAAACGTCCTTGAACGGACTACAAGCAGAAATATTCTCTCAACAAGAAACTTCTCTCCCCCTTACGACAAGTCTTATGTGCAGAGAAACAACCTATGACTCTTCTCACTTGCTTATGTATACAAGACTTATGAGCAGCAACGTTTTCTTCAGCTTACACCACTGTAAGTCTTATGAACAACAACGTTCTCTCCTGCTTGTATCTTATAAGGCTTATGAGTGAAAGACACTACAAGGAATTCTCTCAACTGCTTATCTCTTAAGGAATAACTACCCTCTCAAGGTCCCAATACCTTGAGATCACATAAACATAGAATTTTGAGTTTGTATGTGAACTCTCTTACAGAGTAAATGAATAAACACTGAAGATCAAAATGTGTATGCAGAGAAATCAGATGAATAACAAAGAATTGATATGAGCTTGTGAATTCTTGTGCTACTTCGTTGTGTTAGTTTCTCTTTGAGACTCTGTATATATATAGTTGCTTCAGTTTTTGCCCGTTTGAAAAATCATCATTGGAGGAGCTGGACATTTGCAACTATAGAAGAACACGCGCATGTTTGAATAATCTGAATGTGGTAGGTGCGAACGTGTCTGTAATCATGTTGTCTGCCGATGTTTGACTTTTCTCCGTAACAACCAATTTGAAACGTTCATCTTCCTGTATTATACTTTTAAAACAATCAAAACAATGTTAAATAATAATAATAAGTAATGATGATATGAATTAATAACAATAAACCATATTCGTAATCAACGTTGTGATACTTATCATTTTCGGTGGTCAAACAGGGCATCACTCGAGCATGAAAGCCCCACCTCGAGTGATCTCCTATTTTCCTTCATATATCTCTGTTATCGGGTTGTGCTTGCATGAAATATCAGAGAGAAAAGATCTTCACTCGCGGGTGAAGAGAGGTCTCACTCGAGCACAAAATCTCTGCTCGAGTGATCTTTGCACTTTACACAGGGAATGTCTTCTCGGGTCATCACTCGCATACCATTTTGACAAGAGTGAGAATTTGCACTCGCGGGTGATATGGACCCTCACTCGAGCACACTTACCTTTGCTCGAGTGAGAAGCATATTCTCAAGGAATATACTCTCTAAACCATCACTCGCATCAGAATTTCAGAGGGATAGAATTTTCACTCGCGAGTGATGTGGGCCCTCACTCGAGCACACTTACCTCTGCTCGAGTGAGAAGCATATTCTCAAGGAATATGCTCTCTTGAACAAGCACTCGCAACTGATCTGGAGAGGGATGGAAATATTACTCGCAAGCATGGACGAGTCACTCCAAGCATGGATGAGTGTGCTCGAGCACACTTATTCATTTCTGAAATTCAAGACTCTCGGCCAAGTACTCGCAGTGCCTTGCTCGAGTGAATAGAGGAAGCATGCCATTACTTGCTCTCGGCCAAGCACTCGCATGCCCTCACTCGCATACGTGCTCGAGTGAGAATGACTTTTCTGCTCGAGTGCATATCTTGTGCTTCGAGTGATCCATTGAATACAAAGGGAGAATGCCTCTCGGGTACTCACTTCCTGGCTTTCTCTCATACCTGCTCGAGTACAGAAGTGATTTGTGCTCGAGTGCAGATTTCATGCTCGAGCACTCAAGTGCAATTTCACAGCAGATATCAGCAAACATCAAATATGCATTTGGTAACTTGGAATCTTTTCTTAACCTTCTAAAAACATGTTTTACACATAATTGAATTATTGTTATCATCAAAACTTGGGATCTAACACATACTACTATTGAATGCAAAGAGCCACGACCAGACCAGAGGCTGAAGACTCAGGGCCGAGTATTCGCGATGACCTATAAGGAGGCCCGCAAATCTCCTGAGTTGATACAAGGTAAAATTTCTCTTAATGGCTATTTATTGCAAGTTCTGTTTGACTCGGGTGTAAGTCACTCCTTCATTGCCTATGATTGCGTGAAGCATCTGGGATTGCATGTGCATAAATTACCATTTGATATGATAGTGTCAACTTTGATGGGTGTTAAGGCCTTGACCATAGAAGCTTGTCTGAATTGTGTCATAACTGTAGAAGGAGACCAATCTATTGTGGATTTGATTTGTCTGCCGCTTTACCAATTGGAAGTCATTTTGGGTTTTTATTGGTTGACGGCAAATAATGTGCTATTAGATTTTGGGAACAAGAGGATAGTATATCCTGCTTCTTAGAGGGTCGAAGTTGTAAATGCCAGTATGAATTTACTTTCTACGGATAAAGCTAAAAAATATCTTGAAAAGGGTTGCCAGGGGTATATGGTATTTTTCTCTGTGCAAGGGGAAACCAGTAAAACTTTGAGTAGTATACCCATGGTAAGTGAATTCCCTGAGGTGTTTCCAGATGATCTTAGTGGAATGCCTCCAGAAAGGGAAGTTCAGTTTCCAATTAACATTGTGCCTGGAGCTGGTTCTATATCTAAGGCCCCATACCATATGGCCCCAAACGAAATGGCAGAGTTAAAGAAGTAGATTGAGGATTTCCTTGAGAAAGGGTTTATCAAACCTAGTGTGTCACCTTAGGGAGCTCCAGTGTTGTTTGTGAAAAAGAAAGACGGGAGTCTTAGTCTGTGTATTGATTATAGAGAACTGAATAAGATTACTACCAAGAATAAGTACCCTCTTCCCTGAATCGATGACCTTTTAGATCAACTATTTGGTTCGTGTGTGTTTTCGAAGATTGATCTAAGGTCGAGGTATCATCAGCTGTGAGTGAAAGCAGAAGATGTTCCAAAGACTGCTTTTCGAACCAGGTACGGTCACTATGAGTTCTTGGTGATGCCATTTGGGCTAACCAATGCACCTGCTGTATTCATGGATTACATGAACTGTATCTTTTGACAATATCTAGATCAATTTGTTGTGGTTTTCATTGATGATATTCTGATATACTCTAAGAATAAAGAAGACCATGAGCATCATTTGAGAATTATATTGAATACATTGCGTGAGAAGCAGCTCTATGCCAAATTAAGTAAATGCAAGTTTTGGCTATCAGAAGTAAAATTCTTAGGCCATGTTATTTTGCAAGAAGGGGTCTCTATGGATCCTAGTAAATTGGAAGCAGTACTGAACTGGAAGAGGCCAGAAACTGTTGCTGAGGTATGCAGTTTTTTGGGTCTTTCTGGTTACTACCGGAGATTCATTCAGAATTTCTCACGTATTGCTTTGCCGATGACTAAGCTCACGAGGAAGGATCAGCCTTTTATGTGGCATGAACATTGTGAAAAATGCTTTGTAGAGTTGAGAGAGAGGTTGACTACAGCACCTGTATTGATTATACCTAATCCCAGCTTGACCTAAGTTGTGTATAGTGATGTGAGTAAGCAGGGATTAGGGTGTGTCGTTATGCAGTAAGGACGTGTGGTGGCTTACACCTCTCGACAACTCAAACCTCATGAAATGAATTATCTTACACATGATTTGGAGCTTGCGGCCATTATGTTTGCCTTGAAAATTTGGAGGCATTATCTATATGGTGTGACGGTAGAACTGTACTATGACCATAAGAGTCTCAAGTATTTGTATGATAAAAAAGAATTGAATATGAGACAGCGGCGGTGGATGGAGTTGCTTAAGGACTACAACCTGGAAATCAAATATCATCCGGGTAAGGCAAATGTAGTCACAGATGCTCTTAGTCAAAAGACAGTGTTGGTGGCAGCAATGATGATACAAAAAGGGAATTGATTGAAGACTTTCGTGATTTGAATCTATCAAATCAGATCCTCTATACCAATTACACTATTTCCCAAGAGGAAAGTGACTTGAGAGCCGATATTGAAAACGGTCAGAAGCAAGATGGCTGGATACGGCGTAATCTAGCTCGGATTGAACGAGGAGAAGCTCAGGGCTATGATCTATTGCCTAGTGGATTGGTTCGCTATCAGAAGAGAATTTGTGTTCCACTTAAGGCGGAGTTGAGACAGAATATTCTGGATGAAGCACACAAGAGCAAATACACTCTTCATCCTGGTATGACCAAAATGTACCATAATCTGAAGTCTATGTATTGGTGACCGGGTTTGAAGAGTGATGTGACAAAATATGTAGCGAGGTGTCTCACTTGTCAGAAGGTAAAAATTGAGCACCAGAGGCCGCCTGGTTTGCTTCGGAGTCCTGAGATTCCAAAATAGAAGTAGGAAAGTGTGACCATGGACCTAGTTGTGGGATTACCCAGAATCAGGAATTATGATGCGATCTGGGTAATTATAGACCGGTTAACAAAATCGGTGCATTTCATACCGATCAATGCTGGTTACTCTCCAGAAAAATTAGCTGAGATTTATATTTGAGAGGTTGTGAAGCTCCATAGCATACCGAAGAACATCATTTCTGATCGAGATCCCCGATTCACTTCGAGATTTTGGAGGGCGTTAAATGAGGCCTTGGGTACTCAATTGATATTTAGCATGGCTTATCATCCTCAGACTGATGGACACTCAGAGAGGACTATTCAGACGCTGGAGGATATGTTGCGGGCGTGTGTTCTCTACTTTAAAGGGGGTTGGGATTGCTTCCTTCCACTTGCTGAGTTCGCCTATAACAATAGCTATCATGCGAGCATCTAAATGGCTCTATATGAAGCATTGTATGGAAGGAGGTGTCAATCACCTTTGTGCTGGAATGAGTTATCAGAAAGGAAGCTTTATGGACCTGATCTTGTTGATCAAACCTCAGCACAGATTCAAATTATTTAAAAGAGGCTCTTGGTAGCGCAGAGTCTACAAAAGCTACGCTGACAAGAGGAGATGACCTTTAGAGTTTAAAGTTGGTGACCATGTGTTTCTGAGCCCAAGGTATATAGGTCCATTTGAGATTCTTGTGAGAATCGGGCTTGTTGCCTATCGTGTAGCCCTACCCCTAAACTTGAGCAGACTCTATGATGTGTTTCATGTTTCCCAACTGAAGAAGTACCAACCGGATCCCTCTCACATCATTGAGTATGAGGATGTCGAGATACAAGATAACTTCATGTATGCAGTAGAGCCAAAGCATATCATTGACCAAGAGGAGCGACAGCTCAGACACCAAAGCATTTCGTATGTGAAGGTAATCTGGAAGGGAATGACTCAAAGGGAAGCAACTTAGGAAGCGGAAGAGGATATGCGAAGACGATATCCGGAGTTTATGGCTCAAGTTGTGTAACAATTTTGGGGACGCAATTTAATTTTTGAGGGGAGAATTGTAATATCCTAAATTATAATTAAGGACTAATGACCTTAAAAGTGGTGTAATTAATGTTAATTAAGCACTTTTGAAGTATATGATGTGAATTGTGATGTAAAATGTGCTTGATGATGGTATCGTATATGTTATGACAATCAGGGGCAAAATGGTAAATTCATCTATCAATTGGATAGTTACCAAAGAGGAAACTCATAGGTAATTGAGACCGATGGCTAAGAGGGAATAACTAATGGGTGGAATCCCATGTAAAGGGATGCATGTGAGTTCATAGAAGAGAGAATAGGATCTTGACACTTGGCAAAACGAGAACCATTGGATTTGGTCAGTTTGTCAAATATTTTTTCCTCTCTCTTCCCTTTTCAAAGTCGGCCATGAGGCCTTCCCAAAGAAAAAAAATATGTTCTCATCATCATCTTTCACCTCTCTCCTACCCTCTATTGTCGCCAAGATCAAGCAAGAAAGAGAAAGAAGAAGCTTGAGTTTTAGGTAAGGTTTGGCCCTAAGTACTCAACTCATCTTTATTAATATTAATCATGATGTTGAGGGCTCCATTCCTATGTTTTCATATTCTTGAATAGTGGTGTTTGAGGATTTGTGGAAATTTGGAAGTGGAGGAGTTGAAGAATTGGCTTTGGGAAAAAGATGAGGTAAGAATTTACTACACTTTGACCTAAAACTTGTGACCATTGGTTGAGTCTTGGGGACTTGTGATTTTGCCCTGATTTTTGGTGAAATTTGAATGGTATGTATTGGTTGGTATGTGATGTTAAATTTAGTGTTAAATGGTGTCTTTGTGCCATTGGGTTTGATTTGGAATTGTGGATAGGAAAGAATTGCAATGTGTGTGATGTTTGAGGATGTTGTGGTGACATGTTGTGATTGTGGTAAAACATGCCAATGGACATTGAATTTGGTCATTTTGATGGCTCCAATGAGTTCCTTGAGTAAAATTGTGTAAGAATGGTGTTTGGTTTGAAATATGGGATCATCGGAAGCCAATTGGTGAAATCTAGAATTTCTGGAAAATTGGCTAAGTCCGGAATGCTGTGCAAGTAGCCAACTTTGCATGGTATTTTAACCTTGCAAATGGTATTGAAATATTATGAAATTTTTCAGAATTCTAGTTCACATTACAAGCTTTCCATCTATATAAAGTTTGGGTCATTTTGAGTTCTATGCTCAAAGTTATGACCGATTGAAATCAACCAGGAGTCATTGCCACAAGTTGGTCGCGGCCGATGAGGCTGGTTGCGACTCAAAACCTTCTGGCCATATGTTGGCCGTGGCCTATGAAGGGGGCTAGCCGTGGCCCAAGACTCACTGACCTGATTTTGGCCGCGGCCCATAGTGGCTGGTCGAGACCAAAAGGTTTCTGTGCATCTGTTGGCTGCGGCCCATGGTCGGGTTGGCCGTGGCCAACCATTGGAAATTTGCACTTTAAGCTTCCAAGGTGGGTTTTCGTGCAATTTTTCCTTAACACTTTTGGTATATGTCTAGGCCTCTAATAGCCACCTAAAGAAATTAAATGATAACAAACTTAAAGTACTATGGAATTAAGAACTTGGAAAACAGATTGACGGGTTGTCCCTGGTTGGTTTATAGGATTTGATATTTGCCATACGCGTGAGCCTATTGTGCCAAGGAACGTCAGGAAAGAACAAGGTAGTGACTCTTTCTCTTGTAGGATTTGATATTTATATGTATGTTTGTCATGCATTGTGAATACTTTGTGATACATTGTGATGCTTTGAGATCACATCGAAAGCTGACGCTTAGTAATACATTGTGATACATAGAGATAACAGCGGAAGCTAACACATAGAGTTTACAGCCATAAGTGCTATCACATGTGGTGTGTGCCCTGATACATTATGATGCTGCTAAACATGACCCTATATGCTATGTGTTTATGCACTGTATGAGTGATTTATTACTATTGGGATTCTCTTGAATCTCATTCTTTCTAATAACTAACATTTCAGACAGGGCAAGTGGCTCTAAAGAGAAGCGGGCAACCCAGAGTGATTAGGACCTTTGGGGGATATTTGATTTTGGAATGTTGGTTATCTCCTTTTGAACTTAGGATTATTGTATATTTTGAGATGTAAATATTACATTTGATTTTGGTCATGCAATCCCCTAGTTGAGACCTATAATCCCTTAGTTTATATATGTATAAAACTCGGGAGTTGCCGGGAATTTGATTATACACTCTGATATGTATTAATGTAAAATAACTGTACAGGTGATTATATTCGAAGTTTGAAATTGAGATCAAGATGGGGAAAAGTTTTTGAAAGATTTTGTGAAAACCCTACTATAAGGAAGGAAATTGAAATGAGTTTAAATTATCCGACGGTCTCTAATCCATTTTAATTATGCATTATCGAATCATAATTACGTGTTTAAAGGCAGGAGGTTATAGTCCCCACTCTCAACAGCCAACTTTTCAGCAATTTGAGCATGCCTTGTTAGCCTTCCCTTATAGGATACTTATTGTTCTTCACCCTCCTCCTATTCACCTGACTTAATTCCTACAAAAACACAACACTCGAGTTAATGTTAAACAGATACATGCAGGTCTTATGAATTATGAATATCAATTACCTGGAATGTTGGGTCACGACATGAGATGACAAAATTGCTCCAATATCTGGTTTGATGGTGGACTGAAGATCCATAAGAACTTCTGTCTCATCAGCTTCTTTAGGATTTTGCAAATTTGCCTTCATCAATGTGTGATAGAATATGTATAGTGATTGGCCTGTCTTCTTGATGACAAATTCCTTGATGTAATCTCCATCTACATGATATGCAGACTATAAAGCACACAATTCAAGTTAATATTTTTTACAAGTACATAGCAAGAAATAAGTAGGCATGTATACCCTACCCTGACATTATACCAAATAACATCTACATAACCTTCCTATACCCGATGCTAGTTACGCACCAAGATAGGAACATTAGTCCTTGCTGTTAAGCTGATGCAGCTGATGAAGTGTGACAGATGATGAGGCTAACCGTCATTATTCCATGTCAACTCAATTCTTCCCCTTATAGACTTTGCTTTATTCACAAAAGTTAAGCTGCAATGGCCCCTCCATACAATATCTCACGCTTATTTTAACACCTGTTGTGGGGTCTTGTTTCTAGGTTTCCTAGTGACAACATTGCTACCAATAGGAACATTATTGAAACTAGAGGCACTATCAGAACAAGGGGCATTACAAGTACCACAGGCAGTAAAACTAGCCATTTTAACTGGAAAACAAAACTCATTCAATCAGCCATAGGGATAGAGCAATGGGTTTCCCAAAAAACATGATGCACGACTAAGGTGAAAACCTACGTAGGCAGGATGAAGTGAAAAATAAGGAGAATATGGAATATAGAATAGAGTATGAATGTATAAGAGAAATCATATCTTAAAATAAGAAAAATAGAGCACATGAAGGAATGAAACCTGGCTACGGCTCCAAAATGAAAAAGCGAGTTAGGACATTGAAGTGACTAGCGTGCTATTAGACCAAAGTTTAAAGAAAGCAGTAGAGAATGTGGATTACCTGAATGTGACTATTGTAGCCGAAAAAGTCAACCAGAGTTGTGGGGTGCCGAGGATGGTGAGTAATGTTTGACTAAAGATAAGTATGTTAGGTGTAATAATATGTGAAAGTGAAGAGGCACGAAATAGTAAGTGTTTAAAAAACCTGATGAAACTTGCTTACGATTATAAGTTTAGAACCGTTATGAATGGTAGCCTTTTCTTACTGTTCTTAATTTACAACCGTAATGAACCTTTGAATGAAAGTTCACAATTTTAACATCATAGTCATTTGGTTTTGTAAACGATGATGGTGATTTCTAAAAAACTATTAGGTATTTGATGATGGTGATTTCTTACTGTTTTTAATAATTTTTAAAGTTGATTATTCAACCCCATAGTATCATCAAAAAATTTAAAAAAAAAGAAAGAAAAGGAGAGTATGAATGAGAGAGGTAAGTTCCCCCTTGCTGCCCTTGTTCTCCCATGTAATCGATGAAAAGTAAAAGTAAGAAGTTGTAATAGAAGTGGATGGCAAAATGGGTTCCGCAGGTTACATTATAGAGACAAACATGTCGGTATAACTTTCAATGGTTAACATAAATAATGATTGTTTACTAATAACTATGAACATCCTTTAAATTAGTAACAATTGTTTACTAATTAATGTGAAGAGACAATTGTTTTTTAAAATATTTTTGGGCATTCCTCTGTAGTTGTAACTTTTACAACGGTTGTTTCTGGACCTTACTTGACTGTAAGGGAATACTAAGTACGTCTTGATCTTATACACCACCAACATAAATTGTCTTTTCGTTTCTCGATAGTGAAGTAAGACTAAGTTCAAGAGTTTAGTGGGAACAAATTGATAAGATATGTCGTTTCAACCTTTCCTTATATCTAAGCTTTTTGGCCTGAAGCTGAGGTTGATATGACTAATTTATGAATGGTTAGGTCAAGTCCTCCATAGGATACCCACTTTTGAAAACTTCTCTTTTTGAGATGAGTCCAATTGAAGCGGATCTAATACCAAGACCCCTTTTTTTTATTTTACCTTTATGATTAAAAGAGAGAAATTCTAGAGAACCAAAAAGTATTGCCTATATAAAGAAAGGACAACATGGCTAGTGGCTTTAGCTTCTGCTGCTACTGCCAATGATTACAGCTCTGACTACTGCTATACCCAGTATGCTCAGGATAGTGTATACTGGCTCTCTCGAGACGATGATTACATAGGTATACCCCCATGAGGGTCTACTTGGCATAGCGTTGGGGAGGGGTCACCACACATTTCAAGAAAAAAGCCCAGTGAGGATATTTATGACCATTTGGGAGAGCGTCGACAGCCACTGTACTTTTATCAAAACCGTGGCTTTTTTTTAAGCTCATTTGCATAACGTCTGTACTCTCTCTTCATCACGGTGGAGCAATTAATGCTGAGCTAGGGACCATTGCAAGACCATTGTTCAAGCATACAAGTCAATTTCTGATTTGTTTTTCTCATTCAACTCCTGGCTTTCGGTGGTGCATCTCTGAGGTCTCCATCCTGATCTGCGTTCAGAAGTGTCACCGACAAGGGTAGTTCATTGGTGGCTGGTGGTTGTCCCAACATGCACGCAATTGACTTCTCTCTTTTGCTGGTGCATGTCTGAGCTATGCTCTATTTTGCTAGTTTGGGTCTCCGTTCTTAGGAGGAAGAAGAAACTTCGGTCAAATTAGGATTTGACTAGGGACTTCCATGCAAACTTCAAAAGTTCTCAAGGAAGGATTAAAGTGTAAATTTTTGAAATATTTGTAGGGTCGAAATGTAATTTATGAAACATTTGGGTTCTTTTCTGTGATTTCCCTGGTCCTTTTCTTCATTTACTTGTAATTTCATAAATTCTAGAGTCCTGTTCTGTAATTTTCTCTAGTCCTTAAAATATTAATTCTAACCCTCCAAAATCTCTAATTCCTTATTAAGTACCTACAATGCAAAATTAAGCACAATGTAGCATTAAAAGTTCAAGAAATGTCTTTTATCAAATTTAATTGGGCTCTATCAAATAGAAAGAAGTGGGGGCGGAGGATCCCAGGAAGAAATACCCACGTATCCTTTAGTCTTGTCCCATAAGATGCATGAAAGAGGTATAGCAATGGTCCTGCTCAACTCTATCATCTTAAACTACATCATCCCGGGTAGTCAACGAAGTGGGAACTAGGACAAAAGCCAAGGCATCAAGGATAGAGTGAAAGGTTTGTAATGGCAGTGAAAGATTAAGCTCTCGCTTTCAGAAACAAAACGAAGAGTAAGCCACGTAGACATGCCTCTTTGGATGTTTCCATCTGGGGCTGGCTCCGAACCTAGCATCAATTAATTTGGTCTTGGGCTTAATTAGAGGAGGCAAGTCACATGGCCTTTCAAGGTCAATGCAAGTTTTAAATGAAAGCTCCCATTTTTTCCTCTCTCATTGTTTGCTAAGATGCTATTGTCGATACGTTCTTGCTTATTGGCATTTCCAAGAGTTTTTCCCCCTTTGACTAGTAGTGCCGTTTACACTTAGTATTTGAAGTGTCTGTTAGAGCTTTTTTTAAATTTTTTTGTTTGATATATTCATCTCTCCAGCACATAGATCTTCTGGGTCTTTCACATATTATGTAATTGAAAACAGTAAGAATGAGTAGCAATCTAAGACAAGAACAGGAGAAATTAGCTTGTACTGGGAAATGCTTCAGGCTGAGAAGTAACCTAAAATGTATAATCAATGAATTCAACAGAATTTACACCTTGTTCCTTCAAAAAGCTCCAGTGATTTTCTCAAAATTATGATACTTGTGATTTTGAACATCTTCCTGACAACTCATAGGGATTCTTTTGAATTTCATATCTCCATATATACATATAATAATCTCAAGTTTCTTTGTTCTGTGATTCACTTTAGTAATTCATCAAAACAACACCTCTATAATACAAGAGACTCAAGTCCCATTAGGTTCCCTTTAAAAGAGAGATATTGCCTAAAAACCACCCATTAAGAAATAGACAGCAAATGTTATTGGTAATATGAGCATTTAGATTAGGCAAAAATGCTTTTTTCATAATCTTACGACAAAAATAGTGATTTTTCTACTTCATTCTCTAGATAATGAATAATTTGAAGTTAGCCAAAAAGAAAATCAATGCTCTAAAAAATGAGATCATATTCAAGAAAAAAAAGAAATAATAAATCAAACTCCTTTTTTTGGGGAAGTTTTCATGAGTTAAAGCTACGTCATTTCAACCAATTGCATAAAGCATTTTTGAATCTTGGTTTCCATTTTCTCAGTAAAAAAAATCTCCCATTTTCTTGTTCGCCGTTGATGGTGCTACTTCTATCACTTGTTGCCGTCATTTGTCTATGAGGTTTCTTTCTCAGTCTCTTTGCATTTGATTAGTCTAATTGTGGCTTTAGTCAATTGTGTGAGCTTATGCTATTTGTTCTTCCTTTGTTCATGGTTTCCTTCTTGCTATTTGGTTTCACTCAATCTACTGTCAACTTCTTACTGTATTTCTCATTGTGTTCTTCAAACATCTTCCATTTCTTTGTCTGTCTATTTTTCATTAGGAGAATATGCACCCTAGGTGGCGCAAAACATATTGTAAGAAGGATAGCATTGAGAAATTGAATATTCTGTCATCAATTCAAATAGAATATGAGAGACCATTAGAGAATGACATGCTAGAAGAGTTGAATAGATTAAATATTCTGATATTTGGGCTCAAGCGTTCGAAAAACTGAAACCTCTAGATAATGATATAGTTTTAGAAGAGATGACTCCTTTATGAAGAGCATCAATGTCTCGATTTTCTAAGCATACAGCCCAGTTTAAAAATGCATGTTCCATTTGTAGGTTTGATCCACACAATGGAATTTGTAGAACTAAGACAAGAATTTGTTTAATGCAATCCAAAGTTTCTCTATTGAATTCTAATTAACTTGCATATCTTTAAGACATTGAACTGTGGAATCCTTACTGTTTAGAATCCAGTTGTCCATACAAACATTTATCTCTAAACCATCTACCTATTAGATGTATTACGTGGCACTCTTGTAGACTATAGTCAAACCAACTCAGAGTAGTTGCGTATAGGTGTCAAGTTGTTACAAAAGTTGTTAGACAGCTCATTAGATTTGATATAAGACTGGTGCTTGTATAATGTACTCGGTTTACAGTAATTAATAAGATCTAGAGACTTAATTTCATTTATTCTCCTGGTTTCTCTCATGGTTTCTTTCCAATAGTGCTGCTGGTCATGTAAATCATGTCTCTTATTATTCTGCTGATTATGATGATAAGGATCTGGAGGCTATTGCTTACTATTCTCAAGCTCCGGTCACAGGACAAGGAAATAGAGGTTCAGGACCTCCACACCTTCCGCGTGGCAGTGATGATCGTTCTCGTGGACGCGGTCGAAGTCGCTCCTTTAATGTTCATTTTTAATGTCAAATATGTCATAAGGTTGGTCATACTGCTGATCGATGCTATTATCGGTATGAAGGTTTTATCTCTAATCAGTCTGCTGATGCTCAGGCTTACTATACTCATTTTGGTTTTCTTGATTACTATCCCTCTTATGATTGCACTATATCTAATATGCCGCATACTGCTCCTGTTCCACATTCTAATGTGCCTCCTTATGTTCCTGTTCAACACTCCTCAGTGGCTAATAATTCTATGCCTAATACTGCTATTTCTAACATTTCTATTCCTGTGACTACACCTTCTACATCCTCTGTACTGTCTGTCAATGTTGTGAGCTCTTCGGCTATGGCTTCAGTGCCTTCAGCTCATGCGTTTATTGCCTCCACTGCATCAGTGGTTGATCATGCGTGGTATCCTGATTCTGGTGCCACAGAGCATATCACTCATGATTGTGGTTGTCTTGCTTCTGGTCAATCTGGTAGTGGCATAGTCCAAGTTGGTACAGGTGAGCTTTCTCCTATTACTCATGTTGGTCGTGCTACTCTAGCTTCTGCTGATGTCAAATTTTCTATGAAGAGTTTTATGTGTTCAAAGGATGAAGAAGAATCTCTTATCTGTTGTATGATTTACTAAGGATAATAATGTGTCAGTTGAATTTTATCCTAACAAGTGTGTTATTAAGGACCCATGCTCTGGTCAAACTCTAATTACTGGGATTCAAGATGATGGCTTATATCCTTTGCTTGCTGACACTCTTCCTTCCTCTGCTGCTACGGTAAATTGTTCAAGCATTCCTTCTGCATTCTCTGCTACTATAGCTCCACTCTCGTTATGGCATCAACAACTGGGTCATTTTTCTATTGAGGCTGTCAAGCAAGTTCTAAGAGCTAATACTATTGCTTTTGATGATTCACTCTCTACTGATTTTTGAAATGCCTGCCAATACAGCAAATTTCACAAATTGCCTTTTGTTGATTCAAATACTATATATCAGCAACCTCTACAGCTAATAATAATGGATCTTTGGGGACCAGCTCCTCTTCTTTCAAATGGTTCTGCCAATTATATTGCCTTTGTGGATGCATTTACTCAGTTTACTTGGATTTGTTTCTTGCATAAGAAATTGGATGCTTTGTCCACATTTAAGGTGTTTAAGATTATGGTTGAAAACAAACTAAACACAAAAATCAAGCAAGTACAGTCTGATAATGGTAGAGAATTTCTTGTTTTTAAATATTTTCTCCAAGAATATGGCATTGAACATCGTTTTTCTTGCCCACATACTTCTGAACAGAATGGTATGGTTGAGAGAAGACATCGCATTATTGTTGAGTCAGGCCTTACTATATTGGCACATGCCTCTCTGTCATTATTTTATTGGTCTGATGCTTTTGTAACTGTAGTGTTTCTGCTTAATAGAATTCCTTCGAAGGCAATAGTTGGACTTACTCTATATGAGAAACTGTATGGCTGTAAACCTAATTATTCTATTCTTCATGTTTTTGGCTGTGAGTGTTTTCCCTATACTCGGCCATTCAATGCTTATAAACTTGACTTCAAATCTGTTTCCTGCATATTCTTGGGCTACAGTTCTCAGCATCGAGGGTATAAGTGTTTAGATTGTACCTCTGGCCGTATATATATTTCCCGTCATGTTAAGTTCAATGAGGTTATTTTTCCTAGCATCTCTCGGCATAGTGTCACTTCAGCAGCACCATAAATCCTTGTCTGAGGTTGTGTCTTTTGTATTGCCTCGTTCTGCTACCCTTCAATCTGCTCCAGTCATTTCAGTTCCTTCCTCTATTCCAACACCTCTGATGCACTCATAACCTTGTCTGTCTTCCTCTTCATCTATGTCCTCTACTCCCTCTTCCTCTATTCCTTCTTCCATTAATACTCTTCCACCAGTTAATACTCATCCTATGCTTACTCGCAGTAAAGCAGGTATCTATAAACCTAAGGTATTTCTTGCTTTAGATCACTTAGCTTATCCTGATACTATTAAAGAAGCACTTGCTGATCCTGATTGGACCCAGGCGGTCATGGATGAATATAATGTGCTTCTTAAGTTCGGTACTTGGGGAGAGGTACCTTTACCTCTTAATCACACTACTATTGGTTACAGATGGTTATGGAAAATGAAAACCAATGCTGATGGTTCTTTGGCTAGACGAAAGTCAAGGCTGGTTGCTAAAGGTTATTCCCAAGCCGTTGGGATTGATTATTATGATACCTTCAGTCCAGTGGTTAAGGCTACAAAAGTTCGCATTGTCCTTACTATTGCAGTGACTTATAAATGGAAAATACATCAGCTTGATTTTAATAATGCATTTCTTAACGGTGATCTCACTGAAGAGGTCTATATGGATCCTCCTCCCGGCTTCCCATTGGGTATTGATGCAAGTAGTGGCCAACCCTTAGTATGCAAGTTGCCTAAAGCAATTTATGGACTAAAACAGGATCCTCGTGCTTGGTTTCAAAAACTCAGTGACTCTCTTTGTCAGATTGGTTTTGTTCAATCCAAAGCTGATCTATGCTTGTTCATTCACAAGTCTGGAACACATATAATGTATTTGTTGTTATATGTCGATGATATCATTATTACAGGTTCGGACTCTACTGAAGTGTCACAGATTATTGATGCTATGAGTGGCTTCTTCTCTCTTAAGGTCTTGGGTGATCTATCTTATTTTTTGGGTATTGAGTTTCACTCTCTGCCTTCTGGATTGCTATTATCCCAACAGAAGATTATCTTTCAGTTATTATCTAATATAAAAATGCTTCAATGCAAAGCTTATGACACTCCTATGTCTACATGTGCTCAGCTAGTATCTTATGGTGGACTGCCTTTTTTGTGATCCTAAGCTATATCGCAGTGTGATTGGGCAATTACAATATCTATGTTATACATGACCTGAGATTGCCTTCGCTGTCAATAGACTCAATCAGTTTCTTCACAATCCTCTGGTCTTTCATTGGATATATGTTAAGCGTGTACTTAGGTACTTGGCCGGTACTATTAATTATGGCCTTCTCATTCAACATTTCACAAGGTTAATAGTCTAAGCCTTTGCTGATGCTGATTGGCCCTCCAATAGAGAAGATCGTTGGTCTATCAGTGGCTATTGCACATATACTTGGGTCTTACACCAGTTACTCAGGTCTCCAAGAGGCAGCAGGTTGTCTCTAGGGCCATATCTGAAGCTGAATATCACAGTGTGGCTGATGCCTCATCAGATATTCTATGGGTGATGGTGCAACAATTCTGGAGCAGTTTCTTTAGTAGCCAATCCTGTGTTACACAACAAAACTAAACATGTTAAACTTGATATTCATTTGCTTTGTGAGAAGGTTTCTTCAAGATAGTTGACTGTGGGATATGTTCCTGTTCATAACCAGGTGGCTGATGCTCTCACCAATCCTTTAGGCCGCTCCTTGTTTCAAAAGTTTAGAAGTCGTCTCAGTGTAGTTCCTCTTGGTGCTCACAGTGCAACTTCTCAAATTTATTCAAAGCAGAAGTAGTATAGAGAATATTAGATGTATTAAGTGGCACTCTTGTACACTAAATAGTAGCGTACAAGTGTCAAGTTGTTACAAAAGTTGTTAGACAGCTCATTAGATTTGATATAAGACTGCTGCCTATATAATGTACTCGGTTTACAGTAATTAATAAGATTTGGAGACTTCATTTCATTTATTCTCTTGGTTGCTCTCACTACCAGTTGCCAGCAGCACAATAGGGCATTAGTATCACAAAATTAATAAACTATTAAAGTTTATTAAAATATATATGGTTTTCAGGTTATAGGTTATCCCTCAATATGTTTATGGAAGGGAAGAGGCTATGAATCCTTAAGTCACACAATTTGTTGCAACCAGCTATTTAATTCTAGAGTTCTCTTCTTCAGTTGACACATTTCCACATAAGTTGAACTCCATACCCACATTTGAGATAAAGAAAATAGTCGCACCTCTGCTTATAACCAGAGGGAAAAAATTGGTAAATAAAAAATAATTTCAAAAAAATAACACATACTTTGAATCATTGCAGTTGAATCAAAATATATTCCACAAGTAGGGATATCCAATTAAATAGTCAAATGATTATTTAAATCCTCTCAAACTTGAGACAGTATACAACAAAAATCAACAAGATAGATTTCTTCTAGCAATGGCTAGCTCAAATTGGCTACATAAGACTGACCATTTATGATCAATGTGAAACACTTGCTGCTGAGCATATCTTGCACCATCTCAGACTTTTCTTTTCTCACAGCCTCAATCGCCTTCTTGAATTCTACAGTTTTTGCAACATATTTCCTTTTCTGCTCTTGTAGATACGATAGCTTAACCTCACAATCTGTTATCTCTTTATCCAACTGAGTGATGTGTTCCTTCAACCTTGCTTTCTTCTATTGAGCTTCATCCATTAACTTCTTGGCCTCAGATATTTTGGAAACAAGAGCATTTTTTAGCCTCTTTCTATTGAGTTAGTTCTTCTTTGATGCTTTTATCAATTTCTCTGAGCACTACAAAATTATTGGCCATAGTAAAGGCTTGCTTGAAAGAAGATAAAATATCAAGCAATACTTTGTGCATAGACTTTATTATAGCCTTAACTCCGTGGGATAGAGCTACATGTTCCAAGGAAAGGTGAGAAAAAAATTGATATCTGTTTGTAGGTGAAGACTATTAGCCTCTGAAGTTGCTATGTCCTTAAGGGGCATCTTCAAGGACTCTTCCAAGTCAGCAAGGGCCTTTGCAACAAGTTCATCCCCTCCATTATCATCCTCTATAGATTGGAGCAACTAATGAGATCATCATCTTTATAGTCTTGAAGATTTATTATAAGAATCACCTTGTCATCTTTATTAATATCTGACTCCTTTGCCTTAAACTTGATTTTACTTTGAATCTAATAATAAAAGTTGGTCTAAAAAAGCCGCACACGCGGTTTGGGAAAATTTGAGGTTAAAAGAATGAAAGTTTGGTTACCAACTCGGATTGTTGTGAAAACCCACACACCGAATCTATTTTTCATGAGGATTTCAGAATGCCTAAGATTATTGTCAAATTCATCCGTTTGGGCCCTAAACGGGCCACATACGCGATTTGGTATAATTTAAGGTCTAGAGAATGAAAGTTTGGTCACACCAAATATGCTCATAAACATATTATAATAAAAAGACATTCAATTATATATATGCCTCAGTTGATTTTGGTGATGCAATGGGTGCCAATTCTTGTTCATTATTCTGAGCATTTGAAGTAGAAAGAGATTCCACTTCTTTGCTACAATCTTCATTAGATTCAATAATATCTTCCAATGCAAATTGTAACTTCTAACGGTCATCCCAATAAGCTATATCATTAAAAACCAAGGAATTATACAAATTAGATGTTGTATGATGATAAACTGCATTATATATGACATGATATGAATCTTGAATATTTTCCATGCATGTGTCTTGACTTCAACTACGATAATTTAGAAGGATATTTATTACTACAAATTTTCCTTTTATGGGTATATACCATGTTGGTATTGTTTGTAGATGTACAAAAAGTTTGATGGTAAATTGAACAATTTTCATAATGAATATATATATATAGGGAAAATCCCGCAAAAATATCTAGAAAATATCAAAAAGACAAATTAGTGACTCTAATTTGTATAATTCCAAATCAGCTCACATGTACTAAAATGAAATTTGGAAATGTTGCATTTTTACAATATTGCCCCTAACCATTTTGTTTTTAAAAAAGGCCACTTAACACCCTTATCAGGGGCTAGGCGCTACTGCTTTAGTTCTGGTAGCTGGGATTTTTTGTGGCAAAGTTGGTTAACAAAGTATTGCGAATATCTTGAAATAGTGGGTTTTGGGATTAAATTATCCCAGTGTGGAATTTGTTAAAACTTGTTGTCATTTGCTAAATAGGTATAATGAATAGCTAATATGAAGTGCAGTGAATAGCCCATGATGTATTTACTACATTTCATTAGCCAATTTTGCCACAAAAAATCCCAACCACAAGTGCTTGAGCTCTGGCGATTGGCTGTCAGCAAGGTGGTTGTTGACCATTAGTGGGGGGTCACCACTTGTGAGGGGTGCTGAAGTAGCATTTTTTTATGGAAGGAGTAGTAACATTTGCAAATTCCTTTTTGGCACATGTGGACTGATGATTTAGGATTATGCAAATTGAAATCATTGATTTGTCTTTTTGGTATTTCCAATATATTTTTGTGGGATTTTCCATATATTTATTGTAGCTAGAATCAACATAGAAATATTAAAGTAAATACAGACATAAGTGAAGAGAATTTGAAGACTGAATTCATACTCATACTCATATGCCAATTACATATTTATACAGAATCAGGTATGAATTAGGTCCCAACCAGTTATCGTACAATTAAAGAAAAAATTAAGCCTAATTGTTCTAATCACCGCCTGTAATATCGGATCTGAAAATTGCTCCCTCTTTCTCTGACTTTTCTCCTTAAGCTTCGGGATTCTACACTCCCCCTCTAGTTGGACTGTAGATATCAATCACGTTCAACTTGCCAATCAAATACTCGAACCTGTCCTTGGGCAATCCTTTAGTGAGGATATCTGCGGTCTGTTCTTTGGAGGGTATGTACCTTAGATCAACAATACCCTCATCAACTTTTTCCCTTATAAAATGTCTGTCTATCTCGACATGTTTTGTTCTATCATGTTGAACTGGATTATGAGCAATATTGATTGCAGCCATGTTATCACAATAGACCTTGATTGGTAAATTTATGGACTTCCTCAAGTCTTCAAGAACACATTTTATCCATATGCCTTCACAGATTCCAAGTGCTACAGCCCTGTATTCAGCTTCAGAACTGCTTCTCACAACTACACTTTGCTTTTTACTCTCCATGTGACCAAATTACCCCACACATATGTACAATATCCAAATGTGAATTTCCTGTCATCTCTATCACCTGCCCAATCAGCATCTGTATATAACAATACAATCCGTTTGTCAGTTTTCTTAAACAATAAGCCACATCCTATATATCCCTTCAAGTAACAAAGGATCCTGTGGACTTCATTCAAATGTTTCTGTTTAGGATCATGAGAATGCTGGCTGACCATGCTTACTGCAAAGGCAATATCTGGTCTGGTAGGAGACAAATATATTAGTTTGCCTACCATTCATTGATAGTTCCCTAAGTCCACTGCCTTACCAAGATCTGCGTCTTCATCTATTTTATCAATCCGTATAGGTGTGTTAATGGGTTTGCAACCTATCATCCCTATTTCCTTTAGAAGGTCGAGTACATACTTCCTTTGGGAGATATAAATTCCATTCTTGGATCGGGCAACTTCCATCCCAAGAAAGTACTTCATTTCTCCAAGATCTTTGAGCTGAAATTCTCATGCCAAGGCTGTCTTGATTTGATTGATTTCCACCCCGTCATCTCCTGTAAGGATTATATCATCAACATATACAGCCAGAACAACTATCTTACCCTTATGATGTTTAACAAACAAAGTATAGTCGCTATGCCTTTGAGTATACCCATGTCTCTTCAAAACTTGGGTGAATCTGTCAAACCAAGCAAGCGGATATTGGTTTAACCTATATAACGACCTCTTTAACTTGCAGACTTTGTCAGCCTTTTTTCCTGGGAACCCTGGAGGTAACTTCATATACACCTCTTCCTTGAGTTCTCTGTTGAGGAATGCATTTTTTTACATCGAGTTGGTGCAGATTCCAATCTAAATTCACTGCAATGGATAATAGAATTCTGATGGTATTTAACTTGGCTACTGGAGCAAATGTTTTTTGTTAGATATGATTAGTTTTGATGATGTCAAATATAGATATGAAATGATAAGAGCAAAAAGTTTATATAATGTATTTCTTTGACTAACTACTATATTTAATGTTACATATTTTGTAGATTAGTCAAGCAAAGAATGAAGAAGATTGAATTAATGAAAATGAACAAGAGGAAGAAGAAGGAAGAAATTGAAGATAGTCAAGGAGATGCTTGCTTTGGTTATGGAGAATTATTATCAAGAGGAAAACTATGAAGAAAGATATTGAAGAATGAAGAACTTGGAAGATCTATCATGAATATCAAGATTCAAGTTGTTAGATGTGATATTGGAGGTTTCTATAATGTTACCGGAGGTTTCTATGATCAAATGATGGTTGGAATAGGTTAATACGAAGCTAAGATGACTTATATATGAGTTTTGGCACTTCTAGAGGTCTTATGCTCGAGCACGAGGTGTTTCACTCGAGCACAGGAAGAACACACTCGAGCACAGACCAATTCACTCGAGCACGGGGTGTATACTCTGTTCTACTCTGTTTTACGTTCAGCCTGAGCGAGGTCTGGTATTTTGATCATATCTCTTAAACCACACGTCGGATAGACCCGAAACCGGTGGCATATGAAAGAGGACTCACAACACGTAAAAATGGCACCAGGATCAAATTGAAAGAAGATCAAATAAAGGAGATATGATTCGTGGAAAATGAAACTGAAATCACCGTCACTTTTCAACACAGGTTCGGTATTTTGCTCGTAACATACAAACTACACATCGGATTGAGACAAGACCAGTGCCAAATGAAAGTAGACTCAAAGAGCTTTCCATGGATAGGTAATTTACCTAATTTGAACGTATATTCTAGGAGCTATGCCTTCTGAAAGTTGATGCTTGTGCAGACTAGCGAAATATACATTCTTTCGATCATAACTTGCAGAATACAAGGAGTTTGGAGCTGATTCTTGTTGCATTGGAATGCATATGGCAAGAGCATTCTTATGATACATCATTTGAATCAAATGATCAAATTTTTTCTAAAGTGGCCCCACATCACCCGCGAGTGCAAAAACTTTCTCTCTGAAGATGTTGTGCGAGTGATGTCCAGAAGCAACTGAAACGTGAAGAAAATTGCTTCACTCGAGCACTAGGATCCATGCTCGAGCATTAGATGATTTTTCACTCGAGCACATGCGAGTTTTGACATGGAAGTGATAACCCGAGAAGAAGCTTGTACGTGAAAGTATGAAACGCACTCGAGCATGAATGGTTGTGCTCGAGTGATGTCGAGAATTCACTCGAGCATATGCGAGTGAGGAGCTGCGAGTGTTTGGCCGAGAGTCATGAAGTTCAGAGAAGTGCAAGTGTGCTCGAGCACAACCTTATATGCTCGAGTGACACATCAATACTCGCGAGTGAGAAATTTATCTCTCTCTAATTCTGATGCTAGTGCTATCCAGAGAAGAGCTTCCCAGTGCAAAATACAAGATCACTCGAGCAGAAGGAGTTGTGCTCGAGTGAGGCCCCACATCACCTGCGAGTGAGAATTCTGTCTCTCTGAAATCTTATGTGAGCACAGACCTAAAACTGAAGACCAAGGAGTAAAATCTCGATATCACTCGAGTGAGCCCATTTCATGCTCGAGTGATATTCTGGAAGAAGACCAAAAACATCAAGTCTCACAGCGAACAATCCGAATATGATTATATGTTATTGAATCAGTGTGTTTTCACTTGTTATTGATTCTAAATGTTAGCTAACATATATTTCAAGTGTGAAACAGGATATTAAACATTCGGATTACAGATTCAAATAAAAGTCAATTACGGTGAACTCCATCATTACACACCAAATGGCGGCTACCAACCACGACAAGCAAATGACCCACCATGAAAAATTGTCTGAAACACAAAACGCTCCACAACGTGATGTACAGCTCAAAATGAATCTCTCTGCTGTTCAACTAGACACTCAACTTTGCTCCACAACGGACAGGAGCTTGTTTTTCAAATATGCTCAAATGTTCAAATGAAGCAATGGGACTCCAACGGACGAATGCTCACAACGGTCATCATCTTCATCAACTATAAATGAGAAAGCATTCAATATTGATGGGTAACGAAGAAAGACAGAGAAAATAGAGAAACGACACCAACTTGTGAATAACATGAATCCTCTGCTTCTACCCAAACACTCTCTGTTCTGCGGTTTCAATATTACTTTTCATTGAGAGAGTGATTATTTGTCTTGTACTTCAGTGAGTATTATTCCCAGTCTGTGAGAGAGTCTGTAAACACTTTCAATTATATTTCTGAGTTGATCTCAAGGTAGAGGGACCTTGAGAGGGTTGTTTTTCTTATGGGGAAGCAGTAGAGAGAATTGCCGTAAAACATTCTGCTCGTAAGACTTACAAGGTGCAAGCAGTAGAGAATGTTGTTGCTCATAAGACTTACAGGGGTGTAAGCAGGAGAGAACGTTGCTGCTCGTAAGACTTGCATGAGTAAGCAGGAGAGGAAGATCTTCGGGATTGCTCTGCTCGTAAGACTTGCCGTAAGGGGGAATATTTCAGTGAGAGATTTGTAAAAGGTTTCACAAGTACCCGACTAAACTTGTGGGATTGTAAAGGCTTTTCTTGTGCCCGGATTAAACAAGAAAATAGTGGATTTGAAAATCTCAGGAGGAGCCTGGGGACTGGACGTAGGCCATCACAGATTGGACCGAATCAGGATAAATCACAGTTTGCATATTCTCTTCCCTAAGCTCTTATATTTCCATCATATATTATTTAATCTAACTGTTGATTTATAAACCTTCATACTTACCACTTTTGTTAAGATACGAAAAGATTTCTAAAGTTCTTAAGTTTTTTATTATACACCCAATTCACCCCCCCTCTTGGGTGATAGTCGGTTCTAACATTTTTGTGTAATCTTCCCCATATTTTTGTGTGAAACCCTGTGCAACCAGTCTAGCTTTGTATTTCTCGAGTGTTCCATCTGCTCTATACTTAGGAGTGAATACCCATTTGTAACCCCCTTCCGTAATTATATCCAGAATACACCATTAAAGTGAAATAGAGACCAATAACAAACAAATAACATTTTACAACATTTTTACAAACCCATCTACCAGACGAGGTTTTCACAAATACCTTTCGAAATCAAAACAACCTGGTCTCATATTCACATTCCGAATAAAATTACTACACGAAGATAAATCACATTTAAATATATCAGAGTACACAAAATAATTCCCTGCCAATCCCGAGTTCCATACATTGATCAAAGCCTTATAGGGCATAATCACTCATACAAGCCCTCATACGGGGATTACTCAAATCTATCTCATACACAATCAAATCCTCATCCACATATACATAACCAAACCCCAAATACAAATATCCCAACTATGATGATAACCAACTACCAGAATGACAACCCGAAGAAGTCCTCGTCGCCCTTGGTGCCTGCTCCATCCTTGATCCACTACCCTGTCTGAAAGGTTAGTAGGGGAGGGTGAGATTCGAGAGAATCTCAGTAGGAAAACAATATCAATATGCATGTACGATAAATGTTTAATGCATGAAATGCTTGCATCACATAATTCATGCTAATAACACGATGAAAAATTTGTAAGCTCAATGCTTCAAACAATATACTGATGGCCATAGCATAAATTGAAACATAGCTTCAAATCACACATAATCATGCAAAGCAAAGACATGCACCAACACACTAACACAGATATCAAATACATGCAGGAGGGATATGTTATCTACTCTGGTCCTTCCACGTAAGCTCTAGCTCCAGCTGCTCACGATCAAGGCGATCATCAAATCCTATAACCAAAACAAGGACATATGGTTAATCCCTTTTCCAGTTCCTTAACTTTCAAACACTTAAGTTGGTTATCAATTACGACCTTTAGGTGGCTACTCAAAGCCTAAACACATGCCTAAAGGTTTGGGAGAAACTTGACCAAAGTTCTCTTTTGAAACCTCACAAACCCATTTTTAGCTTCATCACTCAAGTGATGGATAGCGCACTCGAGTGATGGATGACTCGCACCCGAATGAGGACGGCTCACTCATGCGAGTGCTTAGCCAAAAGCACAACTAGAGATAGAAAATAGTCACATTACTCGAGCACCCAACCTAATACTCCAGTGATGGCCTCAGACTCACTCGAGTCCCACCGAGTGAGGCTCAAGAAGTGACCACCCGAGAGCCACAGAAAACCCAGAGTCAGAAGTGCACTCGAGTACTAGTTCTGGCACCAGAGTGAGGCCACAAAACTCACGAGTGCTAACTCACACTCTTGACAAACCAACTGTGAGTGACAACCCGAGAAGCGGCTCTTGGTGCAGAAGCACATGATCACTCGAGTGAGACCACCTTTACTCGAGTGATAACCTACATCACTCGCAGGTGAGGAAGTGCACTCTTGCTTCTTCCATGAACAAGTGCAACCAAAACCGAAGGGGAAAGGGAAAATATGACTTTACACTCGAATGAGACCCTTGTTCACTCGAGTGAGACTCTATCAGAAGCCAGAACGCAGCAGATACCAGAATTCTCCCAAACTTAACCAATATATTCCCAATGGTCCTAAAACTCTTACACAAAGCTATTCCTATACAATTTCACACAAGGAACACATTGGAAACCTCAAAACATCCAAAATCACATCATAATAACATTTTCCCCTTTTTGGTCACAATCTTCCCACACATTACCCAAATCACACCAATTTCCTTTCCAATGACTCAAATCAACCCCAATGGTATCAAAACATACAAGGACACCATTTTTACCTCAATACCACATTCAAATCATCCATTTCGCAATTATACCAAAATTAGGGAAAATTCCACAATTACAAAACTTAACCAAATATCACAAAACTTATATCAAAAGGGGACAAATACTCACCTCTTCCTCTTTCCCAAGCCAAATCCTTGATTCTTCATCTTTCAAGATTCCTCAAGCTCTCAAAACACCTTCTTTCATAAATCTAAAACCATAGTAATGAAGCTCTCATCACTATAAACAACTTTAAAGAAAGATGTTTAAGCATTAGAGGACATTTACTTAGCCAAACCTTACCTTTTCTTTTTCTCTCTCCACCTTGAGCTCACCGAAAATGGAGAAACAAGAGAGAGAGAGATGAGATATGGTGATGATGATGAAGAGAAGTAGATTTTCAGCCGCCCACACACACACACAACTGACTTGAGGGAGAGAGGAAAGAGGGAAGAGTTGAAATCTTGACCCAAATCCAAGGGTCCATAATTTGCCAAGTATCACCATCTTGACCAACCTCCCATGAGCTCACATACACACATATACATGGGATTCCACCCCTTGATCTATCACACAATTCAATCCTAGCCATTGATCTTGAAGTTACCAATAAGTTTCCTCCCCGGCAACGGATCAATTGGTAGGTAACTTTACCATTTTGCCCTTAATTATGGTAATTCACACTAAATCACCACCAAACACATTTCCTCATTCTTCTAACCATAATATGCACCCTCCCTATATTTGAAGTCAATTTGGATGTTAATCCACAATTGAACTTAAATACAGGGCTTTGACACTGCTCATAACACAAATGACTACAATCCGTTTTATATTGTCCAAAAGGGTTTATTTATCACTAATCACATCCACTTTTGGAGTCAAAATCCCTTAATCAAAAATTGGGATATTACACCATTTGCATCCAACTGCCTTTTTTCTTTGAGGTAGATTTACTACATCGTATGTCTTATTTTGCTTGAGAGCCTCCATCTCTTCTAAGACAGCTTGTCTCTACTCAAGTATAGCCATAGCCTTATCAATCATGTCTGGTATCCTGATTATATCAAGATGAGAGACAAATGCATTGTACTTAGATAAAAAAGCCTTATAAGAGACAAATTTCTCCATAGGATATCTAGTGCTTGATCTAGGTTGTATAGGTTGTTTTCGCATAGCAATGGGAAGATTAAGATTAGAACCTTCTTTTTCTCTGGACCTGCCTCTGGAACTGATTCTTGGTGAGTACTAATAGCATGTGGTTTATTACCTCTTTTATGTCGTCGTATGTAGGTATTACCCCACATATTTGTGTCTCCCATGTATTTGGTACATTATCATAAGTATCAAGGTTATAAGGATTATCAGGGATATCAAGGTTGATATTAGGAGTATAAGAGGTATCAGGAGTAGGTTCTGTGTGGGTAGGTATATAAATTGTGACTGTTTGGTCATCCTTTAGTGTTTCTTTTGTCTGAAATTCACCATCTCTCTCCCCCTGAATTGCAGACAAGGCATAATAGGGTGTATTTTCAAGAAAGGTGACATCACAGGTCACAAATAAACGTTTGGAGACTGGATCATAACACTTATATCCTTTTTGGGAATGAAAGTAACCAAGGAAGATACACCTCAGGGCTTTAGGGTCAAGTTTGTTGGTGTGATGGAGGTGAACGTATGATGTACAGCCAAACACCCAGAGTGGTATAGTGTTTTCGAGGTATGGGAGGGTATAATATTTATGGAGGAGTTGAAGTGGCGTTTTGAAAGATAGTGGTTGGCTTGGCATTCAGTTAATTAGAAATGTGGCAGTAAGGACAGCATCATCCCAATGATATTTAGGAACATTACTGCTAAACATAATGGCTCTATCAGTCTCAAGAATATGGCGATTCTTTCGTTCAGCAATACCATTTTGTTGAGGTGTATTGGGATAAGTACTTTTGTGAACAATGCCATTTTCGATCAGGAAGGTAGACAAGACTTGATTAAAGTATTCTGCCCCATTATCAGTATGCAGGATTTGGATTTGGGTTTGGAATTGGGTTTGGATCATATTGTGGAAGTTAAAGAATGTTTGATATACCTCTGTTTTATCCTTCAACAAGTAGACCCAACTAACACGTGTATGGTCATCGATGAAGGTGATGAACCATTTAGTTTTTGATCGGTTTGGTGTACGGGATGGTCCGCATAAGTCACTATGAATCATAGAAAAAGGTTTTGATGCTTGGTATGGGATTTTTAGAAATAAAGTACGATGATGCTTAGCCTTTTCACATGAATCACAATGAAAATCAGAGGTGATTTTATGAGGAACTATGGATGGAAACATTTGAGACATGTAATTTAAATTTGGATGACCTAAACGTTTGTGCCATAACTCCAAGTCACTAGTGCTAGGAAGAGACACTTTATTGCAAGATTTAATCCGACGACTATCACTTTTATCAAGGTAATAGAGACCATCAAGCTCTTTTGTACTCCCAATCGTCATCCCTGTCAGCAGATCCTGAAAATTATAGTGAGTAGCAAAGAAGTTAACTTGACAACATTTATCATTAGCTAATTTGCTCATAGATAGTAAATTACACTTCAACTTTGGAACATGTAATACGGAGTGAATAGTAAGTGTAGCTGAGATTTTGATGGAACCTATTCCAGTTACAATAGACTCAGAATCATCAGCAATTCGTACGGTCACTCCTTTGGCGATAGGAGTATAGGATGAGAAGAAAGCCTTATTTTCAGTCATATGATCCGAGGCACCTGAGTCAACAATCCAACAATTCCCTGTACATATTTCTTTTATCACAGCCAATGCTTGAAATAAATTACTTCTAATGACTACTGTGACAGGAGGCTTTGTCGTAGTCTGCAGTGTGGCTACCATTTCCATGATTTTGTGTAGTTGGTCATTTTTGGATGATTCCATGGATCGAATAATAGAGATATCATTGGAACCAGATCGGGACACAAAGGAAGAAGTATATGAAATTGTAGACAAAATGATTAGAAAAAAAATGACGGAATGATTTTTCAAATTTTAGAAATACCAGTGTGGTCCTCTGAAATTTTTAAATGACATATTTGTCCTCCAAAATTGAAAAATGACATATTGGTCCTCTGAAATTGCAAATGACAGATTAATCCTCCAAAATTGCAAAATGACAATTTAGTCCTCCGAATTTTCCAAATGACAGTTTGATCCACCTGATTTATTAAATAATTGAGTCTGAGTGCTCTGACACGTCTTTGGAGAATTGTCTCGTTCTTGCTTGAATGGAGCTATGACAAGAGAGCGAGGGTGAATTACTTCTGCACCGATTTTATTTTTATTTTTCCTCTCAGTAAAGCTTCTCGCTCTCTTTTCCTCAACCACACACAGAGAGAGCCAAATTAGGCTAAGTGTGCGAGAGAGAGGAGCGATGAGAGAGTCACGGCGAGGGAATTCTTGGATCGCTGAGAGCAGGATTTTGAGAAAGATCCACCACCGTGGAGTGAGAAAGCCAACGATCTGCAAGTGTCGACAGCGCAGAAGGACGATGTGAGTTACTGACCGACGTGAATTCGGGTCTGCTGGTTCAAGAGAGCAGCTTCACGCACGGAAGATGATGGTGAAGCAACAGTTGGTGCAGGAGGCTTGGCCTTCGGTGCTAATGCTGGTGCCGGAGTAGGACAGTCGGAAAAAGCTCAAGACCCGATAGTTTCTGCCGTCAACGGCATTCTTGCCGGAGTTGATGGCGAGATGGATTGGCAGCAGTTGTCAATGGGGCTACTGCCTCGGAATATGTTGTAAAAGGCATGGATTGAGGGAAGCAATCGATACTAATTCTGACAGTGGAGAACTCAGAGAGCGATTGAAGGAGATGGGTATGAATTTATTCTCTCCTAGAGCTCTGATACCATTAAGAGAATTTAAAGACTGAATTCATACTCATACTAATATGCCAATTACATATTTATACAGAACCAGGTATGAATTAGGTCCCAACAAGTTACTGTACAATTAAAGAAAAAATTAAGCCTAATTGTTCTAATCACTGCCTGCAATATCGGATCTGAAAATTGCTCCCTCTTTCTCTGACTATTCTCCTTAAGCTTCAGGATTCTACAATAAGTGTTAATTAATGTATGAGCTAGAAACAAGTAAGCCTCCATAACTATCATAAATTCATCATCCCGAAGGGGCAAGTGCTTGGACATGTCCATTTCACTCAAGATACGTGAGCTTAGGATTGGCACAAGCCTATACGTCCTTCATTTTTCTTATTTGTTCTAAATGTGGGAGTTCTGTCAAGGTTTTGTCTCTGACATCAATACTTGTAATGCATTGAGTATACTGAATAATGTGTACCTGCTTTCTCATTATCTAATATTTGTAGCAATAGCTGAGGAGTGATAGTAGAAGTGATATTGAGTCCTGGGCATTGTTGAACTAGAAGGTATCTAACAGTTTGCAAGTCAATCCATTGACCTCCTGTACTTAATTTAGGTATTTGCCAGAGTATTACATATTCTAAATTTGGAATTAGATTCTCCTTTCCGATCTCTCTTGTCTCTCCTTGTTCGTCTCCAAATACATTCTCTACTTCTGATGCTTCATGTATAAAGAAGATCCTTAGTTTGGGAAGCGCATGGCATAGAGAGATAGGAAATACTTGTTCAACTTATGGCAATGTCTGATAAAGATTGCTATTAGATTTGGGAAGACAAGTTGATGAGGATTCGACGGACTTAGACTTTCTTCTTCAATTATTTCCTTTAATTCCTTGCATTTCCTGATGTCAAGTTCCTTCAATTGTCGCAGGCTTCTTGAGACAGATGCAGGAAAGATCACTTTCAAATTTCTGCATTCTTGTATTATTAACTTGCTAAGATTTTGAAGGAGTAAAATTTTTTTGGGACCTCCCATATATGCCTCAACTTTGGTAGCTCATGCAATTGAAGGTACTGTAAGCTTGAGTTCACTTGTTGTTTAGTATCAGAAAGCCCTTCTCCATCAAAAATAACTTCTATTTTAGTGTTTTGCATAATAAGTGATTGCAAATTTTCCAATAGAGTCACTGCTGCCTCATGTAGTTCCTGTAAAGTGGTAAAAAATTAAATGAAACAATAGCAAAAAATTGAAAAAATGTACAATATCTGGATATTTTTACAGTATAAAGCAATGTGAATAGATAATAGACAACAAATTGTAGACATTCCCAAACTTCAATGCATGTTGCCAAAGCCCTTTTGTCACATCTATGTTCATGTCACCCACTTTATGATGTTCAAATACCAACCAGTTGACCATACTGCACATGCAAGTTTGCCTGCATAAACTTCCTTTCTTTTTTTTCCTGCATAAACTTTCATGTATAAATTGCTCTTTGTTCTTCTGATTATTTAATGATCATTGACCATAAATCAACGAATGCCCGCATTAAAAAATTTAACTGACAATGAACATGTATTGTATAAAAACTTGGTCATGTAAATATTGTGAACAGTATTAAAGTTCTAAACCAATGGGTGGTACTCTCATGTTTCATAATCCTTTTGTCCCAAACCAGATCTAGCAATCCAGTAATTGATGGACCAGAGGTCTAATTGTGGACATCCTCCCAAGTACAAGCTTTTCAAAGATGGCCAAGCTATCTGGACAAATGCTGATGATATTTGGTAAGTTGTTGAGAGACAGGTAGTTTAAAGCAGAAAACTTGATTATTTGAAAATTTTCTAACCTTGGATCTTCATGAATGGATTTGCCAAACACACTCTTCAATTCATTAGCTCTCCTAATATCCAAAACTTCCAATTGTGTAATGCTTTGAGCAGAAGTTATAGGCATTAAGTATTCTAGCTGCTTACACTAAAAGATGATTCTTGTTTTTAGTTCTGGGAATGTCATATGATATCCATTATCAGCTACAACTATTTTTGTCACCTCATCTGTTACTATATTCTCAAGTGATTGACATCCATATATATCCAGGACCTAAGTTTGAAAAAAGGCTTAGAGGAGGTTGACCATGACACAGCTTTCAAGTTTTTTATAGTCAGGTGAGTTAATGCAGAGATGATTCCAACTTGACTCAAATGGTTTGCATTGTCTATTACACATTCTATTTTTTCTTAAAAATAGAGTGAAAGTTGAGTCAAAGCACGCATGCCTGCTCTTATTGTTCAAAATACATCAGGGATTATATTCTTACAGCTTTCATGAATCCCCCCTAAAGAAAGAACTTCTCCTCTTCACATCAGATCCTTAATTGTTGCATTTGAGATGCAAGTCTCAAAGTCTTCAACGTATAAACTTCTTGTAATAGGAAGTTTTTGCAGGTAAAAATCACCATAATTTTTCCCTAAATCTATACAGTAACTTTTCAATGCTGGTGCAATAGTATTTTTATCAAAGAATTCAGCATAATTCTTACCTTGGTCCTCCCAATTTTTTCCATAATTGTGACAAAAAAAAAATTCTTTCAATTGTGCACATCTTCCAATCACTTTATAAGGATTGTTTAGAATTTTGCATCTCTCTATATCCAGTGAGCTCAAGTTCTATTCTATAATGCATTTTGGTAATCCATAGAAACAGTAGTAACTCTATAATTTGAGAGACTTCATTCTTTCTAGGCTTCATATAAAAGAGATGTCACCTAATAACCATTTATTTAGGAACAAGCATCGTAGATTGTTTACCACAGGGAGTAACTTTGACCATTGTAGAATTGATTGTTTGTCAAAATTATTTTCATTTTCAAGAATCAAAACTTTGAGCTTCTTCATACCTTCAAAAACTTTATTGGTTACATTTATAGGGGTCTCAAACTTGACGGAGATGAAAAGAAACTCAAGTTCGGGACACTCTATCTTATGTGAAAGTTTATCCATTTTATTGATCCATAAATATCTCACTATATCCCTCATAATGAAATCCTCTTGAAATGCGTTTTGACCTCTCTCTTGCCCTGTAATGAAATTAATTTGTTTCTTTGCTATCCATAAGGCCACATCACGCACCAAGTCATGCATTTTGATACACTACAAAAAAAACGTCATTTAGTAGCGGTTAAAAATGGGTATTAGTAGCGGTTCTAACCGCTACAAACAAGATTAGTAGCGGTTAGAAGAACCGCTACTAAATCGTATGTTACAAGCGGTTTTGTAGCGGTTATTTAAAACCGCTACTCAATCAAAAATAACCGCTACATCGTTTGTAGCGGTTCAACTTCACCGCTACAACACCCAGAAATATTTGTAGCGGTTATATAACCGCTACAAATATAAAAAATTGAAATTTTGAGAGCGAAAAAAATGAATTTTTTTTTGTAGCGGTTGCAAACCGCTACAAATATAAAAAATTGAAATTTTGTTGGCGAGAAAAAAAATGACATTTTTTATTTTGTAGCGGTTCAGAAACCGCTACTAAGTTTGAATTTCTTGAAATTAGTAGCAGTTTTAAAAACTGCTACTAATTTCATGAAATTCAATTTTGGCACAAAAAAAATTTAATTTTAGTTGGAAAAAGGCGCGTTATTTAGTAGCGGTTTAATAACCGCTACAAATATTTAAGAATTTTTTATAAAATATACTATTATTTGTTTCTGTTTTTTCAATATTAAGTTAAATAGTTTATTTTGTTATTATTTTATCTATTTCAATTAGGTTATTATTTAATAGTTTAACTTATTAATAAATAAAAAGGAAAAATGTAATTGAATTGGATTAGTATAAAATTTATATTAATAATATTATTAAGGATAGGTAGGTAATAAGGAACTATTATGTTATCTAATATAATGTAATTGTGTATGAAAAATAGATGAAAATGAGATACAGTTATGATATATCTAGAAAAAAAATGGTTAGAATAAATTTTATAGAAAGGAAAGAAGTATTGTAAAAAAAATTAAAAATCTTGTTACCATATTTGATCGTATTATTCAGCTCCTCTACTCGTACGAAAGAAGTTGTAAATGAGAGAAAATGAAAGAAAGGTAAGGTGAAAAGAAATTGGGGAGTGTTTGAAATGAGTTGTGGTAAGGGTATTTATAGGGATTCACGTACTATTTGTAGCGGTTAATGTAGCGGTTAGTGTAGTGGTTATTATGTAGTAGCGGTATTTGTAGCGGTTAGTGTAGCGGTTATATCCATTTTGTAGCGGTTATTCATTTAGTAGCGGTTTCTTTTTTATTTATAGCAGTTTAATAACCGCTACAAATATTATTTTAACTTTTTTTTAAAAAAAATTTTTTACATTTGATTTTAAAAATGTTTTTGCATTTTTTGTAAAGACAAAAGATATCACTCATCATCGCCATCCCTACAGAAATTTTGTAGAAAAATTATTGTTATTGATGTATTATTAATTTTAAAAAATTTAATTCAAATGACGTGGACTTAAAAAAACTCACCGCAGTAGAGGTAAATTGTCATCGCCTTCAGGGAAGTAGTTTTCAAAATCAGCTGGCTGAAATGGCTCACTCTCGTAGGCGATGTTATCGCCTTCACCTATGTCGTAAAGGTCTCTTGGCTTTAAATGAACGACCATGTGCCAATCCCTATGCCTCTCGTCCTCGACATAATAAACCTGATGTGCCTCTGAAGCTAGAATATACGGCTCATCATCTTGAAAAATATCGGTATGAATCGGCCGTGAGAAATTGACTGATGTGATCCCTAGGTCGTCAGTTGTCAGTCCCCGAGAAGTAGTGGTATTTGCCCACAAACACTTGAACAGCGTCACCGTGAAATGGCCTTGGTAATTAATCTCGATCACATCAAGAAGCTTGCCATAGTAAGGGACGCCTCCGAACTGCATGTTGGCGTCACTGCTGCTCGCATAACTCCTTGTCCCAAATGTGCCATAAACACCCGAATTCTGTGTTTGCAATCCTTGATCCCGTGAAACCGTGCAAAACTTAAAACCATTGACATTGTATGCTGTAAACCGTTTTGCATGATCAAGAGGGCCGATTGCGAGAGCTCTGAAATCTTGTAAGTGTGGGTTGTGGTCATTTAGTATTCTGCGTGCAAACCAGCTCGGGAATTCTCTGTGGACCCTCCTATCAACTTCCAAGGATGTCTGTGTACGGATCCTGAGTTGACGCTTAACATGACTTCTGAATTCGCTGCAATTAATAATGGAAAGGCGTTAGTGAAATAAAAGTGAGAAATGTTACGAAAGATATAGATCGAAGAACATGTAAGTGTACAATTCTTACCGTATGAAAGGTTCAACTTGAGTGCAATTAATCAAGACATGTCTATGTGCTTGCAACTTCTCAGTTGCCGTTAGTTTGAAGTTCTCAGTTGCTCCAACTGGTTTACCAACACGAGGGATAAATTCTCCTGATGTCGGCGCAGGTTCAGGACAATTGTCAACACGAGGCGGGCGGTTGAAAGCCGTCTCAAGATCATCAAAGTACCTTGAGCAAAAATATAGCACATCATCCCCTATATAGCCTTCAGCTATAGAACCTTCTGGCCACGCCTTATTCCTCACGTAAGATTTTTATTTCCTAAGGAACCTATGAAGTACAGAAGAAAAAATTGATATAAAATGATGAAAAGGACGAATAGCAAACATTAAATACGGATAATAAATTAAAGCACGTATTTAAAATGAGTACCTCTCAATCGGATACATCTAATGATATTGTACTGGTCCAGCGAGCTTTGTTTCATGAACGAGGTGGACTGTGAGGTGAACCATCACAGTAAAAAAGGACGGAGGAAAGATCATCTCCAAATGACAAAGCGTAAGAATGATTTTCGACTGCAGCTGATCGAGCTCCTCAACGATCAAAACCTTAGAACACAACTTCCGAAAGAAAGAACAAAGTTCCACCAGAACGATGGAAACATTGGGAGGAAGTGTATTCTTTATAGCCAGAGGGAGTAACTGCTGCATAAGAACATGTGAGTCATGACTCTTCAGGCCAGTAACCTTTTGAGCCTGCAAGTCGACACATCGAGAAATGTTGCTTGAATACCCATCAGGAACTTTTAATTTCTTCAACGTCGAGAGGAACACTTCCTTGTTTGGTTTTGTGAGGGTAAAGTTTGCCGGTGCAAATCTGTCATGCTCATCTGGCCAAGCGTCTTCACGAACTCCCATGTCGCGTAAATCTTTCCTCCCTTGAAGGTGATCTTTTGTCTTGCCGGGTTCGTTAAGCAGCGTATACAGCACATTATCGCAAACAGTTTTTTCAATGTGCATTACATCAAGACTATGGCGAAGTAAATTAGATCTCCAATATGGAAGCGTGAAGAAAATACTTATCTTCTTCCACTGCTGAGGCGCCGAAGTCCTGCGCGTCTTTTGGCGAGTTTGTGCTGAATCGTCGCTTTTTCCAAACTCGAAGTCAACATGCTCAAGCTGCTGTAAGATATCTGTACCGGATAAAGTCTGAGGTGGTCCTCTTTTTTCTAGTTTCCCATTGAAGCGATTCCGTTGCAATCTGAACTTATACGTTCCATCGAGAAACCTCTGATGCCCCATAAAGCACCACTTTCGGCTGTGGGGAAGGCGCAATGCGTCAGAGTCAAAATTGCAAGCTGGACACGCTGACCCAGTATGCACATTCCAACCAGATAATGTTCCAAGGCCAGGAAAGTTACTAATCGTCCACATCAAGGCTGCACGCATGTTGAACAAAGTCTTGCTGTAAGCGTCGTACGTCTCCAAGCCGACATTCCACAGGTCAAGCAATTCCGCAATAAGCGGTTGGAGATACACATCGATGTCATTGCCCGGTGCCTTTTTGCCTGGAATGATAATAGACATAATGAAAGAGCTTTGTTTCATACATATCCAGGGGTAAGTTGTAGGGCACTAAGACTACCGGCCAAATACTGTAACTTGTGCTAAGATTCCTGAAAGGATTGAAACCGTCGGTTGCCAACGCAAGCCAAACATTTCTGGGGTCAGTCGCAAAATCTAGAAAGTCGTTGTCAAACGTTTTCCAAGCAGCTGCATCCCGCGGATGTCTTAATTTACCGTCTTCGTTTTTATCAACGGCATGCCACCTCATGTGCTCAGCAATTTTAGACAACATAAATAATCTTTATAGACAAGGTTTCAAAGGGAAGTACCTGAGAATCTTTGCAGGTTTCTTCTTCTGCTTTTTCCCCTTCCGAATTGTCTTGTACCTCGATGTGTGACATCTCTTACACGTCTCCTTGCTGGAATCATCTCCCCAATACAGCATACAATCATTTGGGCATGCATCAATCTTTTGATAATTCAACCCCAACCTGTTGATAATCTTCTTGGCCTCGTAGAACATTGTGGGAATCTCGGCGTCGGGGAATGCATCTTGTAATAAGTCGAGCAACATCGACATTCCCTTATCTGTGATCCCACACAAGCACTTGATATGATACAATTTGATCAAGAAAGATAATTTAGAATATTTGCGACAACCTTGATATAAAGGACGATCTGCTTCATCCATCAAGCTAAAAAATTCCCGAGCTGCTTCATTCCCTATAAAAACCGGCTCAGAGCCGTGCACTTCTTCATTGAAGTTATCGCCTTGAAATCCAAACGCATCACGCACATCATCATTCACAGGATCATCTTCATCTACTTGAACGCCTACTTGATAACTTCGAGGAAGAGCATCGTCATATCTAATGCCGGCCTTCTCACCATGAACTGCCCAGAACGTATAGTCCTCAGGGAAAGGCTTCACAAGCAAATGTTCCTTCACAACATTTCGTGCATGCCACTTCTTGAACTTACATTTCCGACATGGACAGACGATCTTGCCGTTACAGCTGGCGTGAGTGAATGCGAAATCCAAGAAACTGTATAATCCGTACAAATATTCAGGAGAATTGGGCGGCAACCTGATCCATGATTTATCCATAGCTACAAGTGAGAGAGAAGAAAGTATAGAGAAGAAGATGAGTGAGAAGATAATGACAAATGCCAAGAACCTTATATTCTGAAATTCCAACGTTTATAAATTTGTAGCGGTTCTAAAAACGCTACACTAACCACTACAGTTATAAAATATTAGTAGCGGTTATATATAAAAAACCGCTACTAAGTTTCAAGCCGTTACACATTGGTGGGATATTCAAAATTTATATGTTGAGTATTCGTAGCGGTTATGTATTAAAAACTGCTACTAATTTTCAAGCCGTTAATATTTGGTGGGAAATTCAAAATTTACTTGTTTACTATTTGTAGCGGTTATATATATAAAACCGCTACTAACATTAAAGCCGTTGGACAGAAAATTAAAAAATAATTTTTAATTTGTAGCGGTTATACATAACATAACCGCTACAAACGTGCACAAAGTCGGCAAAATTCAAAATTCAGATGATGAGTATTTGTAGCGGTTCTTATTGTAAAACCGCTACTAAGATATAAATAGTTGTAGCGGTTTCACAAGAGAAACCGCTACAACTTTATATATATTAGTAGCGGTTTCTATTTGAGAACCGCTACTAATATGTATATATTTGTAGCGGTTTGAGGTTAAAACCGCTACAAATATATATATTTGTAGCGGTTTTAACTAAAAAACCGCTACAAATATATATGCTTTATTTTTTTTAATTTAGAAATATAAATAATTATTGCAATTAATTCATAAATTAAACAACGCGATCTAATAATATAAATATAATTATATTAAACACAGTAAGAAAGTTCTGAAATACAAACTTATATATATATTTACAAATGTTTCAACAAAAAAATGTCCTAAACTAAGTAGCTGGGGGCTGATCATCTGGTGCTCCCTCAGGTCCTGCTGGATCAGGCTGCTGCGCAGAGTGAACCGCACCATCGTCATCAGCAGGAGGAGGAGGAGGAGGAGGAGGAGTAGTACTCGGGACAACGTAGCGAGGGACAAGGGGAACCGCTGGATGCTGCTCGTTCGGGAACATGCGACTCCATTCCCCCTCGAGCATGCTGTTCGCGATCTCATGCCACTGCATCTGCTGAGCGTAGATCATATCAGCGTGCAGCTACATCTGCTGCATATGCTGCACCTGCATCTGTTACATCCGCTGCTCCTGCTGCGCCATCTGCTGCTCTAAATCTGACCGCAGCTGGTCAATAGACTCGTCCCTTGGACGTCTGACCCTTCTAGAGCTGCCAGCCTCAGAGGCGGCGCTCCTACCGTAGACCATGTTGGGTCTGGCGCCTATCCCCATCCCCCGCACCCGTCCGGGGTGCTCAGCCTGAGCCAGACCCGCCTTCAAAGGAGCCGTCGGGTCCACTGACCCCTGTGACTCCTCAGGCTGGGTCTGTCGCAGCTCAGCCTGCGACTGCTGCATCCGCTCCTGTCATTTTATGAAACAATGATTAATTAGCATTTTTCATTATTAACTTGGTTTTATAAAAAATATAATAATAAAATTACTTACAATGGCCGCCTCTGCCTGCTGAGAGGTCCCAGTCCCGTCACGGTGTCTGTGTGTAATGGCGCACAACTCCCCGTAGTCCGTCTGACGGTTCTCCTGCTGTGCCTTCCTCTCCTGAAACAATTACAAAAATCAATTAGTATTATGAAATAATCAGCTAAAAGTAAGTGCTATTTTGAAAAGTTACCAGCTCGCTATAGGTCACAGCAAAGGTCTTCGATCCTGCTGTGTGGTGGATCGTTTGCTGCGCCCGGATCTCGGCGTTCCTCTGGGCAAGCTCCTGGAAAAAAAAATTAAATGTATTATAATTTAAATTTAAATACAAATTAAATTTAAATTATAATTTAATATTTAACAATTACAAAATTATATATAAAAAATCTAATAAATACATTACCTGCGCCTCAGGGCTCCTCCTGAACTGGATGAAACTCGCCCAGTCGTTCGGCGGCACGCTGTCCGGGATGCTCTCGATCAGCTGCTCCAGAGGCATCGTCCCGTCCTAATCCACCCTGTGGAAGAGACGGTTCCTCCTGTTCCTCCAGGCGTCACCCATCTTCATGAGGGCGTACCTCTTCCGGTTGGCCCGGACGGCAAACCGCAGCTGAAAAAAGATTATTTAAATATTAATAATTATAAAAAACATAATAAATAAAATATTAATTTAATAGAATTAATTACAAAAAATATTAATTAAATAATTTTAATTACCTGAACCACCTCCTCCCAAGCCAGGTCCTTCGGCCCCTTCGGAACGTGCCTCCACGTCCTGAAGTGAAGGGGGAACCGCATCCAGTTCGCGCCCAGGTCGTTCAGGAAGCGGTTGAGCAGGTGACCCCCATTGTGGATGGGCTGGTCAGTGCCCTCATTCCACAGCACTATGACTCGCAGGCTCCAGTCCAACCTGTTCACACCGGTCACGTCTAGCCTCCTCGTCGAAACGTTCCCCTGCTCCTCTGCACAGTTTACTGCACGTTAGATAAATTGTAATTCAAAGTTAAAATTTCTAATTTAAATAAATAATTTACTAAATTAAAAAATTAATTTACCTTCGACCTGCACCTCAAACCCAGTGGACCGCGGAGATGACCCTCGTGGGTTATTCTGGTCCCGAGCGTCCTCCTCATCGAGGAACTGCTCCATCTCCCTGAACCCCATCGGGATCTCGAACTCCTCCTCGTTGAGGAAGTCCTCAACGCTAATATCTGGCCCCCCAACCTCAGGCACCTCTGGTGCGGTAGTCTCCTGTGGGATCGTCTGCGGTGCCTGTGGTGGGGCCGACTCCTGTGGGGGGGATGGGCTGAGATGCCGCGGTCGCCCTGCCTCTGCGCTGCCCCCTCCCTCTGCCCCCTGTCCGGCTGCTGCCACCCCGTAAAATCGGTCTGGGGACCTCAGGGGCCTTCTCCTTATCCTCTCTTGAAGCCATATCAACTGTACAAATCAAAACAAAAATAAATTAGTCACATTATTATGCAAAAATATAATAAAAATACAAATATAAATAAAATACGTGTTATATATGTACCTCAAGTGCAAATACTGAGAAATACTGCAGTAAAAACTCCTGTACAGACGTCTGAACGCTCAAATCTTAGCGAAATCACTCAGAGAAGCTCCAGGAATCAAAATGAGCAAAAGGAGGAATGAAGGAGGCAGAGGCCTTAAATAGGCCAGATTTTAGTAGGGGTTATTCAAATAACCGCTACTGTAACCGCTACAAATAATTAAATTTGTAGCGGTTCTACAATAACCGCTACAAATTATCACAACGTTTGAAATTTTGTAGCGGTTATTGCCAAGAACCGCTACAAATTTCGAGACTCTTGAAATTCTGTAGCGGTTATAGGGGTATAACCGCTACAAAATACTGACATTTGCTATTTTGTAGCGGTTCGCTTGTTGTAACCGCTACAAATAATCGCTACACTGTTGGCGCGCCAAGTGGCGGGAATATTGTAGCGGTTTCTGTGCATTAACCGCTACAAAATCACCGCTACAAGTTTTGGCGGGAATTTCGCGCCAAATTTGTAGCGGTGTTTTTACAGAACCGCTACAAAAAAATCTTGCCACTACAAATTTGTAGCAGTTTAAGTAAAAACCGCTACAAATACGATAATTTGTAGCGGTTTAGTCTAACTGCTACAACTTCACCGCTACAAAATACCTTTTTTTTGTAGTGATAGAATTCTCTCCACTAACTTCAAGCAACAAACAACAATCTACAAGTTTTCTTTTTGCTCTAATCACTTGGTATCTAGCCCTTTCATATGAGTAAGCTTCAACTACACCTAGCCCAATTCCATACATGGCTAATTGATCAACTGCAATTTCATAATTTTATGGAAATACAGCACACAACAAGACGAGTAATTTGGCCACTTCATCCTTCAAATTATCATAGCTTAATCGGAGGCTTGCATAAGTGTTTGTTAGGTTGTCTTCAATTTGCACCCAACTCAAATCTCTAAACCATTTAAGGAAATGGTTTGTTTGCATTTCATCATTCTACATACATCAAATTTTCATGTTTTTATAAGAGTAGTGCACCTAGGTTGATTTTTAGCATCAGTAATCCCTATGGCTTTGAAATCAAGCATTTCCCATACATCATCCAAAATTATCAAAATTCTTTTGCCACTTTTCAATCTCATGAACACTCTTCTAGCTCTCTTTGATTCCTTTTCAACCTTTAATTCCAAACTTAGTTTCCCTACAATCAGCCCTTGAATTTTCTTAACATCAATGACATTAGAAACAACAACAAAGACAACTTTGTCAAAAAAATTGATCTGCTTCTTCGCCCACTTGCTTCACCAACATGGTTTTCCCACATCCTCCCATTCCGTGCAATCTAATCATGTGAACTTAATCATCTTTGAGTGCCTCAAAAGTTCATTAAATGCCCTCTGTCTACTATCAAAGTGTAGGAAATCTTGTGAAGCAAAATAGTTCATGCCTACAAGTGTAGCTTGTCGAGAGAACTGAGGGAATTCAACTTCACAATGCCTTCTTATCTCAATGCTCTTCTCTTCAAGCTACTTGGCAAAACTATAATGCTTGATAAAGTTAGGACAATGTAGAAAACAAGGTGTCTTCTTTCTTTTTATTGCATTTTCTTCTAACTTAACCACTCTTGCTATTAAATAGTCTGCCTTATATAAGCATTTCTCAACAACATTGACATCCTTTTCATTTTTCTTGGCTGATTCTGTAGCACGATCAATAACACATTCAACTTTTGATTGAAGGTTCTCTTTTTCCTTTTGAAGCTCTTTGACGTGCCTATTGAAGCAAAATGAATAACGAGCTTGATCTATTGCTGCATTTACTAACTTCCTCACTATTTCAGCCACAATAGTGATACCAATATCTGCCATTGAAAGCAAATCAATCCAATCAAGGTTCGGTATCTGAAAGTAACATTTTTCACTTTAGTAACATCATTCCTGTGTATATTTGAAATTCATGCATGTTATGTTCTTGAGGAGGAGGATTATATTTTTAATAAAACATAAAGATATATGAATTTATAAAAGTATGAAAAGGTAGGGACTAGTGAAGCTAAGCGATTGAAGGTTAAATGAAAAAGTTGAAATGGTAATAAAGGATAATACACAAGATCAAAACATTGTATTGAGAATGTTTTACCTGTAATTTTGTGAGGAAATTCAGCAAAAGATGGGACTGATTATAGTTCTTCTCCAACCTGCTTGCAGCTATGAAATAGAAAAAATAATATGAATACAAAAAAAAACAATATCAGTAATTTCTTACACTTTGAGATAATTAATAGATATCTCAAATTTTCTGCCCCGCAATTAGTAATGAGTGAAAAAGCACAAAAACATAAGAAACAAGCATGGTTGAATTTGCAAAATCTAAACACAACTTTGCCTCTCTTTGTTAGAGATTTCAATCTCCTTGTAACCCATGAACACAAACACTACTTTCAGTAATGCCTCATCATAATTTCAGAAAAGTGATAGCAGTGACTTTTCAAAAGCAGACCCCCTCCCTCGGGGACAAATTGGCATTGGTCTACATCGATTTCTATGTTTTATTGCTGTGAAAAATACAATTTCTTATTCAATAAGAAATTGATATTAATAAACAAAAAATTTTAGATAATTGGAACGTGTGGTGGACACTTTCTCCTATATGATTTTGTTGAATTTTATTTTATTTTTTGTTTCTTATCATATGACAGATAAATCATGATTATGTTTGAATGTTCCGAGGGGGAATGAAAAAGAATCTAGTAATGAGCCTAGTCTTTGAAATTCACATCATTTCCCCTCTTTATTAACAAAGCAGGTGGTGGGGTTAGGACTGGTCATAGCCTTTAGTCTATTATCCCTTATTTTGGCTTTTAGTTTATTGAAATTTTGATACAGGTATATAAATAAACCTTGATACTACCTGCTCTGGTCTTAAATATAAGACCCAGTTGACCTTTTTTTTTAAAGATTAAGGAAACTAATTAAATTACTTTAAAGTATTTATATTTACCCAGTTGACTTTTTTTAGAGAGATTAAGAAATTTAATTAAATTACTTTAAAGTATTTATATTTATCATTTTTTTCTCCAAACTAATTTCTCTAAATTATAAACTGATATATAATTTAATCATATCTAACATATTATACGATTAAGTAACTTATTTAGCTTCCTTAATCTTTTAAAAAAAAGTCAACTAGATCTTATATTTAAGACTAGAGGTAGGATTATATTTTGATTCAAATATTGAGTTTATAAATTTACTCCATGTATATACAAGTTATTTAATCAATTCATTTTTAAAGTGAGATTTATTTTTATATATTATTAGCATACAACACCCACACTAGTAGAAAAATGACTTTTTAGACCGGTTAAAAGTGACTTTTTAGACCGGTTTTAGATCAGGTCTTGATACAGCCGGTCTAAAAAGTCTTTCACTTTTTAGACCGGTTTTAGATCAGGTCTTGATACAGCCGGTCTAAAAAGTCTTTCACTTTTTAGACCGGTTGTTACAACCGGTCTAAAAAGTCACACTTTTTAGACCGGTTATAGCTACAACCAGTCTAAAAGTTCCATTTTTTTAAAAAAAAAATTCCCAGTAATAAGAAAACGAGCTAGAAGCTGCCCAAAACATGATGACGGGGATCTTCCGGAGTTCAAGCGTTGGATCGAAGTTGCTGAAATCGTCCATGACTCTCTCTATTTCAGCCTCCATGGACAGTAAAATGAAAGAGGGAAGATAAATAAAGAGCAAGGCATTTTTTTTTTACCAGTAAACGTGCAAGTTGTATTAATAGATGAAAGTTGGTGACAGGAAGTCTTAAACTGCAGAATAAAGAAAAACACATAAACAGCTAAACAAAAACGACAAGAAGCTTGGGATATTCAACCTATTCATTCCCTGTCTTCCTCCCTTGCAAACTCGCCGTTCCTGCAGTTCCTCGTCGATATCTATTTCTACTTGTTTGCTTTTTTGGTAAATCATCAATATCTATCGTACTTGATTGAATGAAAGCGTTGGATCTAGGAATATTTTCAGCACATATGCCTGCATCACAGAGAGGTGAAGGAATTGAAAAGGGCAATTAAGTGAATGGATTTGGGAAGAGAAAAAGAGATTACCAGAAAGGATGGAAGAAGTTGTGCGGTGCAGTTGGTGTGAACTATGAAGGGATATGTCAGACGGAAAAGCAAAGAGTGGAAACATTGAGATTTAAGAATATCTTTTAAGCGCAGAATTCAATTTAAACGCGGGAAGAGCAGGTGTTTGAGTTTTGGGAAATTCTTTTAGACCAGTTGTGAATCATAACCGGTCTTAAAAGAGGAAAAAAATATTTTAAACCGGTTTAAAAAATAACCGGTCTAAAATATTTCATCTTTAAGACCGGTTATTAGTAAAAACCGATCTAAAAAACTTTCAGAATTTTTTTTAAAAACTTTTTTATCTTTTAAGACGAGTTGTTTGAATAACCGGTCTAAAATATTTCATCTTTAAGACCGGTTATTAGTAAAAACCAGTCTAAAAAACTTTCAAAATTTTTTTTTTAAAACTTTTTTATCTTTTAAGACTAGTTGTTTGAATAACCGGTCTAAAAATTTTCAATTTTTTTAAATATTTTTATCTTTTTAGACCGGTTGTTTTAATAACCGGTCTAAATAATTTATTTTAGACCGCATATTTTAAGAACCGGTCTTACAAGTTCTTTATAATTACAAAACTACCACCAGTCATCTTTTTTAGACCTTATCCGTTATAACCGGTCTAAATGTGATGGTTTAAAAAGACAATTTTGTACTAGTGCCACCTCAATCAAGTGATTGAACTAACAAATTATCATAATTAAATCATAGGATGTGATTCCCGTAGACACAACTTTTGGAAACATACAAACATTTTTTTTTGCAGAGTCATCAACTCTCAAATGAGCTTCCGAAAACTGAATATTATAGATCCAAGTAATGAACTTTGAAAATTTTGTTCAAGTCGATAGCTCACCTTAAAAATGAATTGATTAAATAAGTTATATATATGTGAAGTAAATTTATAAAATCAATATTTGAATCAAAATATAATACTACATTTGGTCCTAAATATAAGACCTACTTAATTTTTTTTGAGAGATTAAAATAAATAAATTACTTAATCATATCATATATTGTGTATAGTTAAATTATATGTCAATTTATAATTCAGATAAATTAGTTTGAAAAAAAAAACGATAAATATAGAAGTGAATGTGCAAATTTAGTAATGAACACTTTTGCTGAGCACACATAAGAACTATATATTTTCGGGTGCAAATGTAGACATAAATAGTTTATTTGGAAGAAGATATAGCAATGTTGTTAAAGAAACTTAACTTCAGTTACTTTTTACACTACGGGTCCCACCAGTCTTCTTTCTCTATATTATTTTAATATTTTTGTAATGGGAAAATATTACTTAGACCCCATTGGAAACAATTTTATTTCAGTAAACCCCCAAAAGATTCTGAAATTTCACGGCACCCCTTAGATCAAAATGAATTTAAGTTTTGTAGTAAAACGACAATAATACACTTAGTTTTTTTTTTCATAAGAGCATTTATAAGACAAATATGGACATTTTAAAATAAATAAAGACATTTACAAAATAAACATGTGAATGACCAGGAAGTTAAAAAATTTTGGTCATTCACATAGTTGTCTTGTAAATACACTTATGAAAAAAAATAGGGAAAATCACTGTCAGGTCCCATGGAAGCAAAATATTGTCAAAAAAGTCCCAGGAAAAACTGAAATATCTGAAAAGTCCCTAGGGACTTTTCTGATATTATTTTCCAATGTAAAAAGACACACATGCCCCTCTTGTTAATGTAAAAGTGGAAGCTTCAGAAAGAGGAGGGAAGGCGCAAGTTTTTTTCCGGAGACACAGAAACGACGCGAAAGGGACTGGTGTGAACTCCAACATTGAAGGGATCAAGTGTAATGTTGAAGTTCTTGGTAAAGGATCAAATTTGCAAGCTCCACGTACTGGAACCGAGGTAGAACACGAAACTGAATTTTTTGTTTTTGGTTCTGTGTGATATTTGGATAAAGTGAAATTGGATGATGGTGAAAGGTTGGTGCTTGGTGGCAATAGTGGACAAAGTGGTAGGAGGTAGATGAGTAATGACATGATTTAGGTAAAGTTATGAGCTTGAGCGTTGTAGTTGGGGTTTGAATGAGGTTGGGTAGTGTTAATGTGATAGTGCTCTGTTTTTTGGGGAGGTGACAGAGGAAATGATACCTTTAAAGTGGGAATAGCTGATTTTCAGGTTGGTGGGGTGCTGTAAAAATTGTGATATGGGAAGAAATTTAATTGTTGTTAATTCGTGCAGTTGGTGTTGTTAATATAACTGAAGTGGTTGTTAATACAGCAAATGGCTTTGGGTGTCATAATGCTCTGTTATTGTGGAACAAAACAGAGAAAGTTGGACGTTTGACGTGGGAAAAGTTGATTCTCATGGTGGTGGGTTGATGTGAAAAGGGTGATATGTAAATAGCTCAAGTAGTTGTTAATTCATGCAGTAGTAGTTGTGAATCTAACAGTTTTAGTTGTTAATTCATTCAGGTGTGCACTTTATAAAGTCTTGGGAGACTTACCATTCACTTGTGCATGTGTCTAACTTACTTCATACAATAGGCAAACAACTTGCCAACCACTTGATAAAATATGCTACAATTCAGCTCTTATGAAAATTTGCATCAGAAGTACTGCTGCAGTCACGCGATGAGGTTGTGAAAGGAACTGAAAGGGTTGTTAATGAACGCTTCACAGGTTGTAAATAGCTCAACTGGTAACAGTTACAGTGAGAAAACGATGGGAGGAGGTTGTTAATTGAACTCAAAGGGTTGTTAATGAACGCTTTAAGGGTTGTAAATAGCTCATTTTCCAACACTTAACATCAGATAACATTGTCAGAGAGAAACTAGGGGGAGGTTGTTAATTGAACTCACAGGGTTGTTAATTAACACTTTAAGGGTTGTAAATAGCTCATTTGCCAACACTTAACGTCAGATAGCGTTATCAGAGAGAAACGAGGGGGAGGTTGTTAATTGAACTCAATAGGTAGTTAATGAACGCTTTAAGGGTTGTAAAGAGCTCATTTGCCAACACTTAACGTCAGATAACGTTGTTAGAGAGAAACGAGGGGGAGGTTGTTAATTGAACTCACAGGGTTGTTAATGAACGCTTTAAGGGTTGTAAATAACTCATTTGCCAACACTTAACGTCAGATACCGTTGTCAGAGAGAAACGAGGGGGAGGTTGTTAATTGAACTCACAGGGTTGTTAATGAACGCTTTAAGGGTTGTAAATAGCTCATTTGCCAACACTTAACGTCAGATAGCGTTATCAGAGAGAAACGAGGGGGAGGTTGTTAATTGAACTCAATAGGTTGTTAATGAACGCTTTAAGGGTTGTAAATAGCTCATTTGCCAACACTTAACGTTAGATAACGTTGTCAGAGAGAAACGAGGGGGAGGTTGTTAATTGAACTCACAGGGTTGTTAATGAACGCTTTAAGGGTTGTAAATAACTCATTTGCCAACACTTAACGTCAGATACCGTTGTCAGAGAGAAACGAGGGGGAGGTTGTTAATTGAACTCACATGGTTGTTAATGAACGCTTTAAGGGTTGTAAATAGCTCATTTGCCAACACTTAACGTCAGATAGCATTGTCAGAGAGAAACGAGGTGGAGGTTGTTAATTGAACTCAATAGGTTGTTAATGAACGCTTTAAGGGTTGTAAATAGCTCATTTGCCAACACTTAACGTCAGATAGCGTTATCAGAGAGAAACGAGGGGGAGGTTGTTAATTGAACTCAATAGGTTGTTAATGAATGCTTTAAGGGTTGTAAATAGCTCATTTGCCAACACTTAACGTTAGATAACGTTGTCAGAGAGAAACGAGGGGGAGGTTGTTAATTGAACTCACAGGGTTGTTAATGAACGCTTTAAGGGTTGTAAATAACTCATGTGCCAACACTTAACGTCAGATACCGTTGTCAGAGAGAAACGAGGGGGAGGTTGTTAATTGAACTCACAGGGTTGTTAATGAACGCTTTAAGGGTTGTAAATCAGCGCTTCAAGCATTATAAAACAGAAATCATGTGTTATCGCTGCTGGTTCGCTGGGGCGTACCAACAGCGAACGAGGTCAGAATAGGCCATTTTTGATGTCATTTTGCTGTTGTTTTGCTGTGGCGAAGCAAAAGCAAATCGTCTCACCTTGAAGTTGTAAAACGAACTCATCAGATTGTTAATACACACTTGAAGACTTGTAAACAACACATTAGTCATAACGTAAGAAAACATCATCTGCAGGAAAAACGTGTTGGAGGTTGTTAAACCCACATAACCTGTTGTGAATAAACGCTTGAAGACTTGTAAAAATCACCATTGTAATAACGCCCTATTACTTAAATGTTACAACTTGTACAAGAAGGCATATGCAGTTGTGCAATAGCCGTAAGAAGTTGTAAATATTTCCTTGTCACCTAAACATGGCAATAAACAAAAAAGCATTGCATGATTGCCCTTCCTACAATTACAAAATAGTCACACAAAGACATAAGGTTCTCAAAGGACCCATAAAATAACAACATATGTACATAATAACATCACAAATGCTACTTGTCTCTAGTCCCCTGCATTTATTTCTTGCCACCTGCAATGGACAGCACCTTTTTGGCATGTATGTTCCCGTCATGTGTCACAAGCCACCATAACAAATCGACCTTAATGATGCAATCTCTCTGCAAGAAGCAAATAATGTTGACATTACACAACACAGCAAGAACAACATTTACAAAATAAAGCATAAACTTAAGTTGGAGTGCTTACACACTGATTCAAATTATTTTCATGTGCAAATTAAAACTCAATATCAAAAACAATGATCTAAAATAACTCCAACACAACACTAGTTTGGTGCCACCAAGAGACTACTGCTTTGCATAGCTTATAACCAGTATATTCCACAGTCACAAATCAGATTCACCTCCAACATTGCCCAAAATTTTGAAATTTCAGTACATGCACCTAAAGTCACACAACTTACCTCAGCAGTCAATATGTATGTCAAATGCAAATTTGGACAAGTAAGCTCATATCAGAAATTTCACCAAACTCAACAAAGTGTACAGAATTTCAGCGATGGATGCAAAGCTTTGGAATATACCGTTCAGCAAACATCCACATTTTGACAACAAATTCAAGTCACTGCACCAAAACTCTAACCCAAGTCCACACAGTTCAGTTTTATCACAAAACAACTCAGTATTATGAGTGGAAGTCAACAAACGGTGCACAATAAAGCTGCAGATACTATAAACAGTAAAGGCGCAATATAAACAAGTTAACATTGAAGAGGTATAGATTAATGCCATATGAACAAGCATCTATAAAAAAACCAAAACCAATTACTACCTACAATATGGAGCTAAAAGTACAAATTCTCTATCTTTATATCCTAGCTGTCTCATCATATCCAAAAGAAACTAATTCTTAATTCTGAGGGCAGGATGTAAAACATCAAAACATATCCTCTTCTAAAAGGCAATTAGGAATACACATCAAAACATTCTTTGTGGGGTTTATGTTCTAGAAAAAGAAAAATCTACTTCCCCCTAATAAGCTTTGTGTGCACCTGAGTTTTAGCCACGTTGCAGAGCATAATGGTGAAAAAATGAAAAGAAACTTTCTAGTAATTTCTTGTACATGGTTTAACCCCTGATTAGATTAAAAAAACCTGCTAATTGTCATTTGATTGTGATACGACAAAATGCTTTAATCATGAACTTTGACCTTTTAAATCATGCAGCGCAACCAGCGATGTAGGCCGAATAACTGAGAACATTCTAGAAACAGAAATCTTTTAGTCCACGCCTGAAGAACAAAATGAGAAAGAATTTGAGCCTGCACAACACAATACAACCAACTTAATTCAGTTATAAACTCATGATTGTAAGTTCAACTGTTAGCATAAGGTTGAGAAGTGTAGAGTTTGTCACATCCCAAACTACTCTGCGCAAGGCATGTCAGTGAATCTAGGCATCACCACAATATAAAATTTAACATACAACAGTTAATTTGGTTGTGTAATTTGCTGCTAAACTATTGCTTCATTATATAGCAGACTTGAATGTCCAAGAGAAAAATGAAATACTGCTTACAGTTAGCAACATTTCTAGTAATGTAAAGAGAGTCAAATATACATACCGGTAAATTTATTGATCCAAAATGAAACATTGGTTTTCAAAAAGCCAAAACAATTAGAAAATTCACTGAAGTAATGATTCACGAGATGGGGATCCACTTAAACAACCATTTTGATAGGTTTTTATCAGTAATTTCACTAGGTGACACTGTGACAGAGCAAAGGAGTGTGTGTGTGTATTCCTCTAGCATGAACACAAAATTAGGAGTTCTAAAACGTAGTAGTGTTAGCCTCTTAGGTAGAAGAACGTTACAAAAGAGAATCAAAAGCTTTACAGTATACCTAGAAACCAAAATCAACTTTCAAAATTACTCATAAAAAACCTAGTGTCAACACTCAACAGTACCACAAGGCCTTCTAATTGAAACGCCAAATAGAATTCCTAGCCACCATTTTCATCAGGCTTCAAACTCGTTGATCATTGCACATGAATTATTATGAATTTTCAGGACATCAAAGATTGATCAGAACATACCCTAATTAGGATGAAGGCAATTCGTTCCAGAAGCCGTAATGATCTAACAAAATGCGTGAGCTTACCCGTCATTAATTCTGAGTATTTTTTGCGAAGATAGGAATTAAACAGAACAAAATTAGCACGACGCCGACGCCGACCAGCAACGGACACGCACGGCGAACGAAGGGAGCACCGACGATGAGGCAGGGCAAACGGCGGACCACCAGCGACGGACACTCTCAGCGACTTACGGCACACCGACGGACACGCACCGCACGGCACCGGACGACAACGGAGACGGCAGAAGTTTGTTTTTCAAATGCCTCTCTGGAACGCGATTTGGGGCTCTGCCGCTCTGCTCTCGTTCGATTGAAGAAGAAGAGTTTAAATTTTCATTAGGGCATGTGTGTCATTTTACATTGAAAAATAATATCTGAAAAGTCCCTAGGGACTTTTCAGATATTTCAGTTTTTCCTGGGACTTTTTTGACAATATTTTGCTTCCATGGGACCTGACAGTGATTTTCCCAAAAAAATAAAGTAAGGTCGTTATTGTCTTTTTACTGAAAACATCTTTTAGGAGTTAACTAAAATAAAATTGTTTTCATGGAGTCTAAATTATTTTTTCCTATTAAGAAAATAGAGAGAGAGAGAGAGAAGACCAGTGGGATATGATAAATCCAAAATTTTATATATTTTATCCCACCTTATTCATTTATTTTGGAGACTATTTTAGGCTAATTTAGATTTATTAGATAATGTTTGGATTATTAGCCAATTATAGGAAATAATATAAATTTGAATTGATTATGATATTATTGCGCTTAAATTATATTTTAATTATTATCTTGTAATTGGATAATATTTTTAAATATATGATATATCACAATTTAATTTAATTCTTGCAGAGTAAGAAAAAGTAGATTGAAAGATCCTACGGTGCAAAAATTTGCTTGAAAGCTAAAAGAATATCCAATGGTTGAATTTTATTTGGGCTTCTTAAATTTTAATGGGCTCAAGTTGGTACCCAAAAAGCTCTCTTCTTCTTCCTTTTAATTACCCTAGGCGGAGACACAGCCGCTAAAAAATCACATACACACTGCCACGCAAGGGTGTGTCCAAGCATATATTCATCAATTCAGCAACTTCTTTGAATGATGGCCGTGACGTGTTTGGGGCTTGGAGGGAGGACAATTATCATGGCAGCTTAAACTCTTTAGGGAGGCAATTTAGGAGGAGCATGGAAGAAGCTGGAGCCTAGGAGCTTACACTTGAAGACCATAAGGGCACAGTGTCTTTCTTTTTATCTTTTTTATTCAAGACTTGGGATTATTTTGTTTTAAATGATTTTGGGTTGTATTAATTGAGAACAATCTAGTTTTTGATTGTAAACTTATTTTTTATTTGGATTGAATTGATATTTTGGATTTGATTTGTTCTTAATTGATTGTTGGGAATTGTGTTTGCAACCCTTTGATTGTCAATTGGATTATTAATCGAGTTTTCATTATTAGTTTAATTGTCAATTTAGGTTTAATCTCTTGATTGTTTAATTAGGTGATTAATTGTTGAATTGTTTAATTAGGCAATTGTGAACATAATTTTCAAAATTATCTTAAACAATTGTGATTGGTTTTTAATGGATTTAATTAACCACCATTTTTTCCATTATGAGTTTTCTAGTGGATTAGGTGTTATTGAGCTTGAGAGTTTCCCATGTTTTAATTAGGTGATTAAATTTATTAATTCCAATATTTCATCAACTCCTTTGGTCTAATAAATTGAATGGCTAAGAAAGCTAATTCCATGTGAATCCTAAGTTGTCCCCTTCATCATCATAACTGAACTAAACCCTTATTGATTGTCTTGCTTTTGATTATTCTCTTTGCTCAGCATCTTAATTCCTCTTTCATAAAACCCCCAAATATTACATTTCCAATTCATTTAGGTTAGTTTCATTATCATCTAGATTTTAGAGTCATTTGCATTTAGGTAGTAGTGTCTTGCATTCTAGTTTAGGTCCATTCCACTACATCTTTTCTCACCTAAAAATCAATCCTAAAGAAAACTCATAGCTTGTTCCTTGGGAGAATGACCTAGGTTGACCCTAAACTACATAATTAATTAGGACCTAGTTTAATTGATTGCTTTAGCGACAAAAGCACGCATCAATTTTGGCGCCGTTGCTGGGGAGCAGCGGTTTGGCTTTAAGTTTGAGTTTTTAGGCAACTTCTGAGGTAGTTGTTTATTGCATGACCCGATCCTCTTCTGAAAATTTGTTTGAATTTGATCCTGAGATTGAGAGGACATTTCACCAATGAAGAAGAACTAGAGCTAGTGCTCTTTTAGGCAATAGTTCCTCTGTTAAGCCTATTGTTAATTCTTATGATTCTAAAGTCAACATGGATGGTAATAATATTGTTATCAATGCTAATGAGAATGCAAATGCAAACGTAAATGCAAATGCTGCAAATGCAAACGCAAATGTTGTTGATCCTGCTATGACTATTAGAGAATTGGTTTCACCTGATATGCATTTTCAAAATTGGTGCATCAATTATCCTGATATTAATGCAAATTTTGAATTGAAATTTGGATTGATATACTTACTTCCAAAATTTAATGGCCTTTCAGGTGAGGAAGCGTAAAATCACTTGAAGATGTTTCACATGGTTTACACTGCTATGAAACCTGTTGGTGTGACTGAAGATCAGATTAAGATGCGTGCCTTCCCATTCTCTTTAGAAGGATCTGCTAAAAATTGGTTGCTTCGATTACCTCTTGGATTCATTACTTCATGGAACCAATTGAAGAAACTGTTCTTGGAAAAGTATTTCCCAGCTTCTCGCACTTCATCTATCAGGAAGGACATATGTGGATGTCGACAAGTGGTTGGAGAATCCTTATATGAATATCTAGAGCGTTTTAAAATGTTATGTTCTAGCTGTCCCTACCATCAGATTCCGGATACATTACTGATCCAATACTTCCATGAAGGTCTCTTACATCTAGAGAGAGATTTATTAGACTCAGCTGCTGCTGGTGCACTTCTACACTTGACTGTGGATCATGCTTGGGAATTGATTGAAAGGAAAGCTGAAAATAGCCAACAATTTGGTACTAGACAACAAGTCAAAGTTAATAAAGTGGGATGAATTTCTTCTAATTCTGAGTCTCACCTAGAGAGCAAAATTGATAGACTTGCATCTGCTATGGAAAAAATGGTTATGTCTCATATGCAAAATTCTTCTAATATGGCCAATCCTATGGGGTCCTTTACTTCTTTTACCCCACAGGCTAACTCTTCTGCTCTAGTAGGGTCACTATGCTCTATTTGCTCTCTAGCAACACATGGTACTGACTCTTGCCCCTATATGAATGAGGGAGTTGAATCTTGTAATGCGATTTACCCTTCTAAGCCTTTGAATCAAGGTGGCCAAAAATATGATCCTTACTCCAATACATATAATCCTGGATGGCGTGATCATCCAAATCTTCGATATGGAAATGGCCAAGCCCAGCAAGCACAATTCAATCAAAGTGGGAATTCTAGTGGCAAGATGTTTCAACAAGTTAGACAATCAATGCCAGTCCAAGACGAAGGATCAAGGTTAGAAAGCAAGATGGACGCTATGATAAAAATCCTGATGCAACAACAACAGCAGATGCAACAACAGCAACAACGGATGCAACAACAACAACAACAGATACAGGAATTTCTAGCTTTCCAAACTCAAATGGGTCAATTTTCTAATGCACTCAGTAATGTACAGAGTCAAGGTTCAGGAAAGCTTCCATCTTAAGTGGTAACCAATCCGAATGTTGGACCTCAGCAAAATCCTAATATTAGTGGAGTTAATGCTATATCTCTTCGATGTGGAAAGATAATCCCTTCTGCAGATCCTATTACCACCAATACTTCCAATGACAAGAAAGTTGTTGATGACTCTCCTTCCATTCTTCCTTCTACTTCTACTTCCATATCACAGGATCAGTCCACTTTATCAAAAACACAAGTGGCACCTCATGAAGAACAAGAAAAAAAGAGGAAGGAAAGCAAGTGATCAAACCAGCCTTGTCATTTCCTACTGCAGTAACTAAGGCTGAAAGGAAAAAGAAGGAAGATGAGATGTTTAATAAAGTCTATGATATCTTCAAGAAAGTGGTAATCAATGTTCCACTAGTTTACTTAGTCGCACAAGTGACTAAATATGCAAAGTTCTTGAAGGAGTTGTGTACTAATATGAAGGCAAGGTTGACTTAGGGGCAATGGTCTCCTCTCTTTATCAAAAGGCAATGCCAGTGAAGTGCAAGGATCCTGGTAGCTTTCTCATTCCTTGCACTATTGGTGACATTGACTTCTCAGATGCCTTAGCAGATTTGGGAGCAGCTATCAACGTTATGCCAAAATCAGTCTTCAATCAACTTAAGGGTATAGAGCTCAAACCCAAAAATATGATTGCATCCCTTACTGATAGACGTTGCACAGTCCCAGAAGGCGTCTTGGAGGACATCTTGGTTAAGGTAAAAGATTTCATATTCCCTGCAGACTTCTATGTTCTTGATATGGATGATGGTAGGTTTAGGCAGAAAGGACATTAATCTTTGATTCTAGGTAGGCCTTTCCTTAAAACTGCTAGAGCTATGATAGATGTGCATACTGGTAGCCTTACTCTAGAATTTGCTGGTGAAACTATTAGATTTAATGTGCTTGAATCTATGAGACATCCCCACTACAAAAAAACAGCATATTACCCATGGAAATTACCCACGGAATTCCGTCTCTGAAATCAAATTACCCACGGATTAGGGACGGAAACGGAATTACCGATGAATCACCGACGAAATTTTTTCCGTCTCTAAAAAATCCGTGGCAAATTGATTTACCAACGGAATTTTTATTCCTTCGGAAATTACCGACGGATTACCCACGGAAAAAATTCCGTCGGTAATTACACACGGAAAATTTTCCGTCCGTAATTACCCACAGAATTTACCCACGGAAAATATTCCGTCGGTAATTACCTACGGAATTTGCCCACGGAAAAAATTCCATCGATGATTACCCACGGAATTTTTCCGTGGGTAATCCGTCGGTAATTTAATATTATTGTTTTTAAAAAAATTCCATGTGGCGACCTTAAAAGAGGCCACATGGATATCACCGAAAGCCCCCACCGCCTGCCCCGCATCTAGCCCCGGCAGCCCCCGAGCAAGGGCCATGTGTCCCTCTAACCTTGCGCCATGTGTCTCTGTGAGATAATTGTTGCATTTTGTGACTAAGGTGGGATTTAAACCTTGGACCTTTGGTATGTGGTCTGATGCCTTTACCAGTTGAGCTGCTTTAACCTTACGTTATTTATTCACGTAATAATATATATAATGTAATAATTAAAAAACAAATATAATATTAAGATAAATATATATAATTAAATATATATTTATATATAATTATACTTTTCATTTTTTATAATATAAATTTTTTAATTTCTAATTTCGTTTAAATATTTAATATTAATATAAATATATACAATATTACACATATACTTATAAATAATTATATATTTCATTTTTTATAATATAAATTTAAAATTTTTTAACTTCTTATTTCATTTAAATATTTAATATTAATATAAATATATATAATATTAAATATATATTTATATATTTTTTTTTATGATATAAAGTTTAAAATTTTTAATTTTTTTTATTTCATTTAAAATTTTTATTATTAATATTATATATATTTAATATATTATATTAAATATTAATTTTATGATATTTAAATTTTTATTTGTTATAGATTATTTTTATTTTTATTATTTTATATAAATTATTAAAAGATGATAAAAAAATTATTAGTTTTACCGACGGATTACCCACGGAATTCCGTCAGTAATTTCTCATTCAAATTACCCACGGAATTCCGTGGGTAAGGCGTGAGTAATTACTGACGGAAAAATTTCCGTGGGTAAAAGTCAGATTTACTGACGGAATTTTGATTCCGTCGGAAATTACCGACGGATTACCCACGGAAAAAATTCCGTGGGTAATTACCGACGGAAATTACCCACGGAAAATTTTTCGTCGGTAATTACCCACGGAAAATTTTTCCGTTGGTCATTAGAGACGGATTGCCCACGAAATTCCATCGGTAATTTCTCATTCCAATTACCCACGGAATTCCGTGGGTAATCCATCAGTATTTACCGACGGAATTTTTTCCGTCGGTAATTACCCACGGAATTTTTTTCCATTGGTAATTCCGTCGGTAATTTTTCCGACTGAAAATCCGTTGGTAAATCGTAGAAAATTACCGACGGAAATAATTCCGTGGGTAATTCCATCGGTAATAACATGTTTTCTGTAGTGCCCCCTGATGATTGTGCTGAGATAGATTTTAATGTTGTTGACTCTATTGTGGATGATTCTGTTGTAGATCTTAGAGATAGCATGCTTAATAGATCCGGTGATATTACCTGTTTAGATGATACTATCTCTTGTTCATGTGCTAAAATTGGTAGTTGTGATACATGTGCTGATCTTGATAATGTTGATATTGATATTTTCACTGATGCTATTGAGATTATGAGACATTCTAGACATGATCCTTCTGTGCCTAATTATAGCATTAGCAATTCTAGTGATCACACATCTACTACTTCTATTGATTCTGATGGACTTTCTCAGTTACTTAGTGTGATGGATGCCATAAATAGAATTAATTTATCTTCACTACCTGACTCTGAATTATTGATTGACATTAATCATATTTCTGATAGTGAGATTTCTGATTCTAATTCTATCTCTTATATGAGTGCTACTGAGGGCACTATTGCTGTTGATTGTGATGTGTTGGTTGATTCTTCTACTCATGCAGTTTCTACTAATACTCCCCAAGATGGGAAAGTTTGCTCTTCTGTTTGTGAATCAGTTGTGCAGGTTTCTAGTTTGATTGATATAGATTTGAAGCCGCTCATACCTTCAATTGAGCAAGCTCCATTTTTGGAGTTAAAGCTACTTCCTGACTCATTGAAATATGTCTATTTGGGGAAGAACGAGACACTTCCTGTGATTATAGCTAGTGACATAACTGCTGATGAGGAAACCCGCCTTAGAGGTACTTAAGAGATGGATAAAAGCTATTGGATGCACTCTTGCTGATATCCCTGGAATCAGCCCAAATGTGTGCATGCATCGGATCCTGCTAGAAGATGGTGACAAAGCTGTGCGACAGCCACAGAGGCGACTCAATCCATTGGTCCTTGATGTGGTAAAGAAAGAGGTCTCTAAACTTCGTTCTGCAGGTATAGTCTACCCTATTTCTGATAGCCAGTGGGTAAGTCCAGTTCAGGTAGTACCTAAGAAAACTGGTATTACAGTTGTGAGTAATAACGAAGGTGAGCTAGTTCCGACTAGAGTCCAGAATAGTTGGAGAGTATGTATTGACTATAGAAAATTGAATTCTGTGACTAGAAAGGATCACTACCCCCTTCCCTCTATAGATCAGATGTTAGAAAGACTGGCTAGAAGATCACATTACTGTTTTTTGGATGGTTTTTCTGGATATTTTCAGATTTCTATTGCCCCTGAGGATCAAGATAAAACCACATTCACATGTCCATTTAGAACCTTTGCATATAGACGCATGCCATTTGGCTTATGTAATGCACCAGGCACTTTTCAGCGTTGCATGGTTTCCATATTCTCTGATTTTCTTGAGCATTGCATGGAAGTTTTCATGGATGATTTCATTGTTTACGGTGATTCTTTTGATGCATGCTTAGCTAGTTTGGACAATGTTTTGGAAAGATGGATTCAATATAATCTTGTGTTGAATTTTGAAAAATGTCATTTCATGGTTAAGAAAGGAATTGTTTTGGGCCATGTTGTTTCACATGATAGTATTGAGGTTGATAAAGCTAAAGTTGATGTTATTTCATCCCTTCCATATCCTTCTTGTGTGAAAGATGTACGTTCTTTTCTTGGGCATGCTGGATTTTATAGAAGGTTCATCCAGGATTTTAGTAAGATAGTACTGCCATTATCTCGTTTATTGCAGAAAGATGTGGGTTTTGTTTTTTATGATGCTTGCAGGTATGCATGGGATGAGTTAAAGAAGAGACTTACTACACCCCACATCATTCAGCCACCTAATTAGAGCCTTCTATTTGAGCTCTTATGTGATGCTTTAGATTATGCAATAGGTGCTGTTCTTGCCCAAAGAGTAGAAAAAGAGACAACATATCATAGCCTATGCCTCTCGAACATTAGATGCTGCTCAAGCCAACTATACTACCATGCACAGAGAAAGAGCAATTTGCAATTGTCTTTGGGTTAGAGAAGTTTCGATCTTACATCCTTCACACCAAGGGGATTGTCTTTACAGATCACTCAGCTATCAAATACTTATTCAAGAAACCAGACTCCAAACCTCACCTCATTAGGTGGGTGATGCTGATACAAGAGTTCGATGTGGAGATTCATGATAAGAGTGGTGCAGAGAATATGGTAGCTGATCACTTGAGTAGGATTGAATCACCTCCGGTAACATCTTTACCCTTAGATGATTTTCTTGATCAAAGGCTCTGTAAGGTTATTGTTTCTATCCCTTGGTATGCTAATATTGCAAATTATCTTGTTGCATCTGTTTTACCAGCTGACATGAATACACATCAATTGAATAAGTTTAAGAAAGACGTTAAATTCTATATATAGAATGATCCTTACTTGTGGCACATTTGTAGTGATCAAATTATTAGGCGATGCATTTCTGATGATGAATTTGAGTTTGTCTTAACTTTTTACCACACTCTTGTATGTGGGGGACATTTTAGTGCTAAGCGTACTTCTAGGAAAGTTTTGGAAAGTGGATTGTTTTGGCTTAGTCTATTTCGTGATGCCTATAAATTTTGTAAGAAGTGTTCCAGGTGTCAATTTGTGGGTAATATTTCTAGGAAACATGAGATGCCCCAACAACCCTTATTATTCTGTGAAGTCTTTGATGTTTGGGGAATTGATTTCATAGGACCTTTTCCCACTTCATTTGGTTATCTGTATATCTTGCTGGCTGTGGATTATGTGTCCAAGTGGGTTGAGGCTATCCCCACTCGTACTAATGACTCTTCTATAATGGTTTCCTTTGTTTGGTCTCACATTCTTTGCAGGTTTGGCATTCCCAGAGCAGTCATTAGTGATCAAGGAACTCATTTTTGCAATCGGAGTTTACAAAGCTTGCTTAACAAGTATGGTGTGATGCACAAGGTGGCCACTCCATACCACCCTCAGACAAATGGTCAAGCAGAACTCTCTAATAGAGAAATAAAGCTCATTTTAGAAAAGACGGTGCAACCCAACTGAAAGGATTGGAATAAAAGGCTCGATGATGCACTTTGGGCGTATCGCACAGCATATAAAAGTCCTATTGGCATGTCTCCATACAGGATTGTCTATGGCAAAGCATGTCATTTGCCAGTAGAGGTGGAGCACAAGGTGTACTGGGCGATAAAAAGGTGCAACCTCGATCTTGCTAGTGCTGGTATTGAAAGGAAGTTGCAACTGCAAGAGCTTGAAGAGTTAAGAAGGGAAGCTTATGAGAATGCTAGGATTTATAAGGAAAGAACTAAAGCAGCCCATGACAAACTCATTATGAAGAGAGAATTCCAAGTGGGCCAAAAAGTTCTACTCTACGTCTCTAGATTGAAACTCATACCTGGAAAGCTCCGCTCTAGATGGGAGGGGCCCTTCAATGTCATTGATGTTTTTCCATATGGAGCTGTGAAGATCAAAAGGGAGCCGAATGGAAAATGCTTCACCGTCAATGGACACCGCTTGAAGCCGTTCTATGATGGATTCTCCACTCAAGCAGTGGAGGTTACTGCACTGCGAGACACCACGTAGACCCCGGTTGTATTCCTTCCTTCACTCTTTTATTTTGCATTGTCATATTATTGAGTTGAGTAGTACTGCATATTACTTGTCTTTGAGCTTCGTTGTGACTGTTTTGCATTGAGGACAATGCAATGTTTAAGTGTGGGGGAGGGATCAACTGTTTTGAATGTGAAAATTGTAAGTTTTAAGTAACTTTAGTATGATGCATCCTTGATTTGAAAAGTGATTAATCATGTTTTGAGTTGATGAACCTAGTGGCAATGGATTTGACTTAGGCGAATTTAAGCTAGTAATTATATAAACCTAATGAGATTTTGAGCCTGATGCATTTTTTTCAGTGTGTACCCCCTATCTCTTTACTTGATCTAGAACTTGACTTGAATCTTATTTGAGGCCACATTTTATGCATGTGTATTCATAAAGATGATAAAGGCATTCATTTCATTTTAGCCAGATAAGCCAAGAAAAAAAACCGACCCTTTTCATACATATACCCTTTGTTTAGCCCCCTTGAGCCTATATTTTATTTCAGTTTTTTTCTCTCACCCCATAACACACAAAAAACAACCCTTTTGAATGTCTTAGGAGTTGAAGAGTATTGCATTATATCTATTTTGGATGAAAGAACATGTATAAAATTAGGAATTGGGTCATTGTGAAGAGTACGGTATGTTATCTTGAAAAAAAAAAGCAATAAGATTCCACTTCACTAGTTTAAGCTGTGCTTAGTAACCAGGGGTCTTCATCACCAATGTTGATCTTCGCGTCAAACGGCCAGTAAGAGCTATGAGCGTGCTAGTAGCATCTTGGTGCTATTAAGTTATAAATGTTTGAGTAACCGGGTTGATAAATATATATTTTATAATTAAATAGATACAGATTTTAGGATACAATTTGTTAAATTTAGTGATATTTTGTACCTATTTAATTATCTTTTATATATATTTTTATCTTTTTATTAAATTCAGGATAATAAGAATTTTTGATATAAAATCTACTTATATCATATTTTATTGTGTATGAGATATGATAGGAAATAAGAGATAAAAAAAAAAAAGAGAAAGGAAGCTTCATCAATCATAAATAATACAATATATATGTAAATACATATATACTGTATTGGAAGATAAGAGATAAAATGGCGAGGAGCCTGGCTGCCAGCAAATGCAATGCAATAAAAAAACGTGGGTCCCACGCGAGGAAAAGATAAATCACGTGAGATGCAGATTTGGCAAAGATATATCAGATCTTTGAGAAAGTTGGATTGAGACGTGGAGCCCACAACAAATGCAGCCCTAAATTAAATCTATAAAAGGAAGCAAAGGCAGAGACGCAAGGGAGAAAAAAAGCAGAGTCGAATTGCAGAGAGTGTGGCGCCTCATAGCAGCGATTGAAGAAATAAACAAGAAGAAATAAACAAGAACGAGTAGAGGCGGCGAACCAGAGCGGCGAGCAATAGCGAACACCTGTTCTTTCCTTTTGGCCACCGTAGCAAGATCTCGATTCGGTTATGTTCTCTTCTCCTTTATTTCCTATATTTGCTGAATCTGAATTTTGTTTTATGGATTTTATTATAGCCATATGTGGTTAATTCTTTTCTTAGACCTAAAGTAGCTATGAATTAATTCTTGAATTAGAGCTTGTTTGAACTATTAAATTATGCTTAATATTTTCTTGTTTACTTAATCTTGTTATATCTTGCCTATTTAGTGCTTGATCACCACTAATTATGAAATTGGAGAATTTTGATTACACATGGGAGAGGGATCTTAATTGGACCATAGGATTAAGTAATATGGGATTGGAATTTGTTCTAATTTGTTAATAGGATAGGAATATACCTATTAGACCCATATAGTCATAGTAGAGTGAAATTGAAAGTTTATTGCCTCTTAAAAAGATTATTAGGAATAATAATTTTAATTTGAGAGAGGGATATAAGTGATTGTGAGATACTTATATCTATTAAGACTCTAGATTAACAAGTTAATATTAAGTGAATTTATTTGAGTAATTACATGCTCTAAAACTTGAAGAAAGAATTAGCCACTCTAGGTTATTTTTCTTGATTGACATCTTTGAAACACTAGTACTATTTTTATTACTTTAGCTTTAAATTTCTAATTAATCTCATTATCTGTGATTTTCTCAACTTAAAGGAATATATGAAATTTAAGGCCTAGTCAGTAATTATTTTTGAATCTCTGTGGGACGACCTTGATTTGCCAGTTTACTATTTTACAACCCATACACTTGCGGTGCCTACTTAAAATTTTGTAGCATCACGGGCCTTTGTATCACTAATACACAGGTTCGCGTCAAAAGAACATATATATATAACAGCCCAAGAGAATTGCAAAAAGAAAAAAAAGGAAAAAAAAGAGAGAAAAGAAAGGTAATGACTGAGTTCAAATGTGATTTAGTTTCTTTCATCCTGTTTCATCCTATTGCATCATTCTCTTCATCTTCTGGGATATTCAATTTTATTTCTCTAAACACTATACCCTTTCTTTCTTAACCTTAACCCCATTACAATCTAATAAAAGTCCTTTAGATTTATGTTTGCATTTGCTTTGCTAGTGGTGGAGAACTTAGATCCTTGTCAAGCCTATGGAAAGAGTACTGGATAGGATGGATTTGAGTATAAACACAAGTCTATACACTTTTGAGTGATGAGTGACACACACATATCCTTGGTGAGGGATTTCTAGCTTAGATACTTCTTTGTTAAGTAAATTGCCATGAAGTTTGTTTTCTTGAGTCATGAGAAAATCACTTGGATAAAAGAGGTGTTGAAATGCTTTTGTTTATTTTTTACTTGTGATTGGAACATTCACTTTTGAAGTTTTATTTTGTTTTGTCTTGTTATACTCCCTTGGTCTTGATTTGTTTTGCCCAGGAGTGCAAATGATAAGTGTGGGAGGGTTGATAAATCCAAAATTTTATATATTTTATCCCATCTTATTCATTTAATTTGGAGACTATTTTAGGCTAATTTAAATTTATTAGATAATATTTGGATTATTGGCCAATTATAGGAAATAATATAAATTTGAATTGATTATGATATTATTGGGCTTAAATTGATAATATTTTAATTATTATCTTGTAATTGGATAATATTTTTAAATATATGCTATATCACAATTTTATTTAATTCTTGCAGAGTAAGGAAAAGTAGATTGAAAGATCCTACGGTGCAAAAATTTGCTTGAAAGCTAAAAAAATATCCAATAGTTGAATTTTATTTGGGCTTCTTAAAATATATTGGACTCAAATTGGTACCCAAAAAGCTCTCTTCTTCTTCCTTTTAATTACCCTAGGCGGAGACACAACCGCTAAAAAATCACATACGCATTGCCACGCAAGGGTGTGTCCAAGCATATATTCATCAATTCAACAACTTCTTTGAATGATGGCCGTGACGTGTTTGGGGCTTAAAGGGAGGACAATTATCATGGCAGCTTAAACTCTTTAGGGAGGTAATTTGGGAGGAGCATGGAGGAAGCTAGAGCCTAGGAGCTTACACTTGAAGACCATAAGGGCACCGTGTCTTTCTTTTTATCTTTTTTATTCAAGACTTGGGATTATTTAGTTTTAAATGATTTTGGGTTGTATTAATTGAGAACAATCTAGTTTTTTATTGTAAACTTATTTTTTATTTGGATTGAATTGATATTTTGGATTTGATTTGTTCTTAATTGATTGTTGGGAATTGTGTTTGCAACCCTTTGATTGTCAATTGGATTATTAATCGAGTTTTCATTATTAGTTTAATTATCAATTTAGGTTTAATATCTTGATTGTTTAATTAGGTGATTAATTGTCGAATTGTTTAATTAGGCAATTGTGAACATAATTTTTAAAATTATCTTAAACAATTGTGATTGGTTTTTAATGAATTTAATTAACTACCATTTTTTGCATTATGAGTTTTCTAGTGGATTAGGTGTTATTGAGCTTGAGTGTTTCCCATGTTTTAATTAATTAGGTGATTAAATTTATTAATTCCAATATTTCATCAACTCCTTTGGTCTAATAAATTGAATGGCTAAGAAAGCTAATTCCATGTGAATCCTAAGTTGTCCCTTTCATCATCATAACTGAACTAAACCCTTGTTGATTATCTTGCTTTTGATTATTCTCTTTGCTCAACATCTTAATTCCTCTTTCATAAAACCCCCAAAAATTACATTTCCAATTCATTTAGGTTAGTTTCATTATCATATATATTTTAGAGTCATTTGCATTTAGGTAGTAGTGTCTTCACTACTACAAAAAAGCAAAGCTGTGGCGCTAGCGAAATGCCACCTATCTGGACGCTACTAAAAAAAGCTGTGGCGCTTGGAAGCGACACATATTTTTAAATTTTTTTTAAAATAACCTCCCGGCCAGGCGCCCCAGTAGGGTGGGCATCCTGTGGCGCCTGGCCAGGAGGTGTTTTTTTTTTTAAATTTTTCGTATTGGTTTTTTTTAGTATATTTTTTCCTCATATTTTTTGGGTTCTTCGTATTGGTTTTTTTTAGCATATTTTTTCATCATATATATCTCCCATACATATATAATTATAGTCTGCAAGGTTTAATAAGAACAATAATAGATAACTTTAAAATGATACCAACAAATGATTGATTAGCTAAAGTAGTACTGAAAATTGTTCTACAATATATTGTAAACCTAGCTGAATGAAATATAATATAACAAATTCAACTTCAACAAACATGCATGACACAACAATTGGCAATTAGAAACAACACAAAAAAGACCAGCTAGTGAATTTAATAGTATATATAGCTACCTAGAGATTTGGCTAAACACATATTCACACCATTCCTCGATCACTTCATTAACCTGATGGTCTGTCAAAGCGTCACAACGTTGATCTTCATAATACTACAGATATATACAATCAGACACAAGTTAGAACGAATTAAAATCAGTAAAACATAATTGTCAGGCACTAATTCAATTTCATTACAACACAATATGAAATGCAACTAAATGACTTACTTTTTGAGGAATAAATGGTTGATCATGCATAATAACATCCTTCATAAATTTCATGATATAGTACCCACAATCATTGTCATTAGGTTGGAAAGGGCACTGCAAAAATATAATGCAATATTTAACTCTGTTCATGAATAAAAAGTGTTTACTAACAAAGTCTAAGTAAAGTCAAATATCAATACCTGTATCTTCTTTCAAGGATAGTTAAGGCGGGGGTCAATAGCTTTAGAATAGTTTAACGAGACAGGCGATCGATACGCAGTCAATGCGCTAACAAAAAAAACAGAAACTGATTACTTTTGGTTATTCAATCACGTTCGCAAATATTTATACATAGGCACGTATACTTACCTACTGATCAATAGTAACATATCAAAACGGTCTTGTGGAAGACCATGTTTTAGAGGATCCACATAGTAAATGCGAGGGCCTGAAGGTTCCGCTGGATTGATAACGATCAATATCCAATGGCGCCTAAAATATATTTTCAAAATTTTTTTTGAACAATCATGTTATGATAGAAGTTAAACAATAAAAACAAAAATTGTACCAATAATAACTTACCCCGCATTATACGGCACTAAAAATAATATATTTTGTGTCGCTTTCTTGCTAAAGTAATCTTTCAGCTCATTAGACTGCGCAGTTACATCTACTTTACCCTCATGATGACCAACGAGAAAAGGGTTGACAAATGCGAATTGAACCCTGTGTGTATCCATTAAAACGTCTTGGTCCAAATGCCTGGTATAAAACATACAGTGTCATAAGAAACAAAAGAAATGGAACGAGATATATTAATAACAGTGATAAACGATGATAGTGAAGTACCTTATCCAGATGTTGATAGCCGAAGCACTAACCCAATCACGAGCACATATGTCCTGCACGACCTCGGCAGTAACATAATCAACTAGACCACCAACACTGTAGATATGTCTTGGAATACGTAATTGCACTACTCCCTCACCGATCAATTGTGGTGCAATCGATATTAATTGATCGAGAAATGAGGTCTGTCTTCTTCTGCTCTGTTGGCTAGCCGATGCTTTTGACTTGGGTTGTGTTGTTGAAGACTTTGAAATCTTACCCTGCGCAAATCAGAAAATTAAATCACAGTTTGAGATGAAAGTTCGAAGGAAAAGTGCAGGGAATTTTGAATGAACGACCTTTTCACATGGCTCGATAAGACCTATTGGCCAAGCAACATAGCCACCTACAATATCTGCTACCTTATTTTGCTCATCCCGAGACGGGATCGGTAAGAGGGCGTCTTCATTCATACAGACGTCAACCCTCACCCGGAGTGTGTTATCGGGCAACAATGAATTGTGCAGTATGTCCTCACCAGTGTTGTCGGCAACGCCCACAACAACCGCGTGCTTGGATGCTTGCTCGACATATAGCTTGCATTGAAATTCGCCCTACGGAAAATAGAGTTAATATGTTAAAGTTTGCTTAATTATAATTTAACATAAAGTTAAGTAGAAAAGAAATTAATTACCGAAGGAAAAAGGACTTTAGGCATGGAATTGCAGCTATCTCTGAAACTTGAGCTATCACAGAACGGAACATTTGGTGTTGGCCTACCCTGGACCAACTGTTGTATTTGCGTTGTTAACAACGCATTCTGTTCTTGCATCAAACGCATTTGTTCGGTGAATTGTTCTTCTCGTTGTTCCTTGTAGCACATTTGTTGTTGAAGTTCTTGCCTTTGATGCTTAAAGCTAGCCATCTCATCACGCAGGTGGGAAACATCACTTCTACTCGAGCGCTTCTGATGTCCGAAGTATGCTGATGGGGTGACTGCAAAACCAGTACCCCGAACACGACCATCATACTCGGGTACTAGTAACGCTCTGCTCAATAAATCGTCCCGACCAACATAGGTCGCCAACGCAGGATCCTCCTGTGTCATTTGTCGCTTTCCCAAAAAGAATTACAATGAAAATTAGTTATTATAAATGGAGTTCATTTAAGTAAAGCCAATTATTTATTGAACGCATAATATAATTGAATACTTACACAATATTCGGCTACTCTTCTTGCTTCCTCACTACGAATTTCACCTTTCTTATTTGTGACACCGGCTACCCACAGATCATGTCGTGTAACCTGCGTAATATCTCAGCCTGATTCTTGTATCTGCACATCAAAGTTAGTTGAAGTTAAATGATATTCATACAATTTTTATTACGAATGAAATAATCATCAGTTCGTACCATTTTTCTTTCTAACCGTGCGTATGAAACAGGTCCTTGTGTGTATCGGTATGGCATGTTGGTCGCGTTAGCTCGATTTTTCTCGCTCAACTCCTAGTTAGATCAAAATGATTCATATAAATATATAAATGTTACTTACAAATACGTACATTACACGTAATAGGGAAAGACAAACAAATCCCCTTACCAGGAAATCAGGAGTTGTATGTGTTTTGATAAACTCATCCCACATTTCTTGAGTGATGATTCCTTCATACAATGGATAAGGCGGTGTAGTAATGATATCATCATTATCATCCCTCAAGAAATATTTGACAAGATCAGAACGAAACTTTCGCATAAGTTTTCTGGCTTTTCTTATTACGAAGTTCTTCCGATCATCATCAATAATAAAAATACTCCGTAAACAAGTCAAAAAACATATATAATATGTAAGATTGAAATGAAGTGAAACAAAGCAAACCGAATAATTATATAATTAAGGTGTTACCTGTACTTCAGCCCAGATCTCATCCTCATAACTTTTCTTTTCCATTTTCCAATTTTGAACTGTAATAGGGACTCTGTCTCGAACCGTAGTCCCTATGAAGTTATTTAAGGAGGTACTGTTCTCGCCAAACGGGTTTCCATTTTCATTCCACTCCAGTTGTAACTTGATTCCGTTACTTCTCAGTCTAATCAACTTTGCCATAATTGTCCTGCCACGTCTGACGTTCTCCTCAAATCTTTGTCTACCAATGTGCCTGGGAACATCATCAATGTCATCATGTGGTGAGTCCATACTCCTGCAAGTGAAATAAACCAAATCAAAACATCAGTGCACAATGTCAACCATGTCAATGAAAGCAAATTATTTTGAAATTTATAAAAACATACGTACAAGTAAACAAGTCAAGGCAATCATTATCTTTTCCTTTTTCTCGTCTGATTTAAAATTTTATTCTTCAGAATTCGTGTTGGATTGAGAATTGTGTTCCTCTTGACCCAAGTTCCCTCTTTATGATCATATCTCACGTATACGGGTCCATCTCCATCTTCATCTTTATCTGCATCTCCATCTATATCAATCTCTGCTGACCACAAATTCTCAAATGAAGGATCATCATTATTGATGTTCAAATATTCATTACTTTCAAAATCAACTTCAGCTTGACGATTCTTGTTGGATGGAAGTACAATAGACCAATTCTTCTTAGCAGGATCAGGAATGTAAAATGCTTGTTCTGCCTGTGCTGCTAAAATAAAAGGATCATCTTCATACCAAACCTTAGAAAGGTCCACTTGCACAAAGCCTAAGTCATCTATCCGCAATCCACTGTTGTTGTTAACCCACTTACATTTGAAGACTGGGACCCTGAATATAGAGTAATCTAACTCCCATATGTGTTCAATGACACCAAAGTATGACATTGATGTATAGACATGGTGTGTCTTTAGCACTGGATCTATGCCAAGAATCAGCAACAAGTGTTACCCCACTATTCTGCATCGTGCTCTGTGTATCATGGTCTTGTGTATAGAATGTGTAACCGTTGATTGCATAACCATTGTAAGATAATACATGTAAGCTCGGTCCCTTCGACAGGCACTTCAATTTTTCAGAAACTGATTCAGGATTCCTTTCCATCTCATCGTTAATACGATTTTTCAACTAGCCTGCAAATTGTTTATTGTGTTCTGTTGTTAATAAATTTTCATTCCTATCACCATGTACCAATCGGAGAGCATCCTTGTGTTCTTCTACATACGGTTCGACCTCATCAGTGTTATGTAAGACATACAAGTGGGCTTGGTCCCGTTCAGTCGCTGATATCGTTATTACATTGCTCCCCATTGTTCCTTTCCCTGATCTTCGGCCACCATGACGGGACTTGGGGATCCCTACAGGGTCAACATTTGATAGAAAATCAGCACAGAAGTCACTTGCTTCTTCAACCATGTAACTTTCAGCAATACAACCCTCTGGGCGGTATCTATTTTTCACATACCCTTTTAATATTTTCATGAATCGCTCATTTGGGTACATCCATCTCAAGTACACTGGACCGCACAATTGAGTCTCTTTGACCAAGTGTACAGTTAGATGTACCATAATGTCAAAAAAAGAAGGTGGAAAATACATTTCAAGTTCACACAGAGTACACACAATCAGCCTTTGTAAATCTTGTAACTTGGTTGAATCAACCACTTTCCTGCAGATCAACTTGAAAAACACTCAAAGTTTCATGAAAGTGTTCCTTAAATTTTTGGGTAAAATGGATCGTATACCAACCGGTAGGAAATTTTGCATGAGCACATGACAATCATGAGATTTAAGGTTCTTTAACTTCAACTCTTTTACCAATACAAGGTTCTTTATATTTGAAGAGTAGCCCTCGGGAACTTTAATTTCTTGTAGAAACTCACAAAACAATTTCTTCTCTTATCTCGACAGAGTGTATGCCGTTGGTGATAGATAGGTACGAGACCCTTGCTCAATCGGTGCTCAATCGGTGCCAACTCTTCTCTAATTCCCAAGTTCACTAAATCCAACCTCGAATTGACACTGTCCTTGCTTTTTCCTTGGATATTATGCAACGTGCCAATTAGACTATCACAGATATTTTTTTCTATGTGCATCACATCAAGAAAATGCCTCACATATAAAGACTTCCAATATGGAAGTTCAAAGAAAATAGACTTTTTCTTCCAACCGCTTGTCTCGATTTTTTTTGCAAAAGGCTTGCCAAAATTGTTATCCAAGTCTTTTACCTTGAAATACACCTGGGAACCGGTCAATATCTTCGGTGGGCTACCTTCTTCTGCATCACCATTGAAAGGCTTTTTCCACTTCCTCCAACGATGTTGTGATGGTAAGAATCTTCGATGCCCCATGTAAACATTTTTCTTACAATGATGAAGTCGCACTGAATGAGTGTCATCTTCACATATAGGGCATACACCATATCCTTTGACGCTGTATCCTGACAAATTTCCATAAGCAGGGAATCATTAATTATGCCAAACAACATGGCTTTCAAAGTGAAACTTTCTTCTATGTACCCGTCATACACACTAACGCCTTCATCCCAAAGCAGCTTCAAGTCATCAATTAAAGGAGCCAAGTATACATCTATATCATTCCCAGGTTGCCTTGGCCCAGAAATTAACATGGACAACATCATAAACTTGTGTTTCATGATTAAGTGTGGAGGAAGGTTATAAATCATCAATATCACCGGCCACGTGCTATGTGTGCTACTCTGAACACCGTGCGGATTAATTCCATCAGTTGACAATGCAAGGCGAAGGTTCCTGACTTCATCAGCAAAGTCAAGGTACTCATGATCAATTTTTTTCCATTGAGGAGCGTCTGCAGGGTGCCTAAGCTTCGTGTCTTTAATCCTTTCATCTGCATGCCATGTCAACTGCTTAGCAATCTCTGCATTACTATACAGTCGCCTGAATCTCGGAACAATGGGAAAATACCATAGCACCTTCAAAGGACTTTTTCCTTTCTTCTTCTTATATCGAGATGCGTTGCATTTAGGACACTTCTCCAACGTTGCATACTGATTTTGAAATAATACGCAATCGTTAGGACATGCATGTATCTTCTCATATCCGATACCGATTGTAGAGCAAAGAATTCGCTTTGCCTCGTATGTCTTGGTAGGAAGTACATTTTCTTCTGGAAGCATATCTTGCAACAGTTCAAGCAATGCGGTGAAACCCGAATCACTCAATCCGTAGCGAGCTTTAAAGTTGTACAACTTCAACACTGCTAGCAATCTTGTGTATTTAGTACTTCCAACATATAATGGTTTCTAAGCATCACCTTTCAACTTCTCATATTCGTTAGGGCAGTTATGAAGCACCCCTTCAACCATATTTACCATTTCTTTAAGACCATCATCTTCATCAAACATGCTTTGATCAAATTCATCCGAGGCACCACCCATGGTATGCACCCGATCACTATATGCATCGTTGGTCTCACCATGCCTTATCCATCGTATATATGTTTGATCAATACCATAACACACTAAATGATCTAGCAAATCAAGTTGACTAATCCGCTTTCCAAAACAAGATAAGCAAGGACATAAGATTTTGCCAGGATCTTTTGTGTGCTCAGTTGCAAATGTAATAAAATCCTTCACCCCATCTATATATTCCCTTGAACATCGATTAGATGACATCCAATTACGATCCATCTATGGGCTTCAATCTATTTTTTTAAAAAAGTACATGGTTAGTTGTATGACTATTGCATTTACTAATTACTTTTATATTCTCTTACCAATTTTAATTTAAAATAACATACACCACATGAATCTTCATAATTGAAGATTTCCTAAGTCTTAAACTGAATGTTTAAATTGTCAAATAATTCATTAATTATTCCCAGGTATTATAATAATTTTTTACAACTCATAACAAAAGAAACCATATTTGCCACAATATATCATAGTTAAATTAGAAAACATTACAAGTCAATAAATAAAATACAAGTGTTAAGAATATATAAATAATTATTTTGCTTATGCAATTAATCAATAACAATCATTAGAACACCTACAAATTATAACTATTAAATTTAACTAAAATCACATTTGTAAGCTCAAAATTTAAAAAACATACCGTAAATAGAAGCTTCAATAAACTGATGAACTGAAACTACAAACACAAATTAAACATAAAAAAATCAATAAAATATTTGAGGTTCTAAGTTATTTTTTTAATAATAATATGTGTAATAAACATCAATATATAATAAAATCAAATATGATTAGCTTAAATCAAAAAATATGATTCAGAAAAAAAAAATAAAGAAAATAAAATAAAATAAAATAAAAAGCATAATCCCAACATTAATTATCTCCTTATTGTATGTTTTTCCCTTTACGGTTTTAGTTAATATATTTAAAGTTAAACAATATAGACAAATTATATTTTATTTTATTAAATATTAACATTGATATATTAAAGTCATTTTATCCATATTTTAAAATCCTTAAATAAGTTAATGACTCAATTAACGAATTATTCAATTTATTATCCTGATTTCAATTTTTCATATTTTCATTGGGTTTATATGGGATTTTCTCTATTATAGTTTAATAAGATAATACAAAAAATTATTTTCTTACCTCTACAAAATAGCACTAACACAAATATATATTAAATACGTGAAATAATATTAAATAAATGATTTTGATTTTTGGAAAACAAATAATTTGAAGAAGTTTTAAAAGAAATAGCAGTATTATTAAAAGATAATTTGATTATCTAAGTTAAAATATTCAGAAACATAATTGATTCTCATATATTTTAAATTTAAGTTAATGACTCAATTAACGCAGAAAAAATAAACTCAAAAAGAGACAAGAAATCGGCAAGCTAAGTCCTATCATAATTTAATTGGCACTACACATTTGTATATTATATATATATATATATATAGGTGTTGTGTAAAAAGCAAAGAAACAAAACTAGAGATGGTCCACAGAAAAAGAAAAATCTGACACAGAGAGAGAGAGAGAGAGAGAGAGAGAGCGCATGGCAACACATCACTATGAGAGGAAGTTTGAAAACTTACTTCATCTAGAAGGAAATTAATTAAAGCTAAAGCCCAAGCTTCTCTCTCTATACACTTTTTATTTGTTTGCTTTCTCTGTCACTAGCTTAAGACGAGAGAGAGAGAATCTTCCATCTATTCACACACACATCACAAAAATTTTTCAACTTTTGGTGGCATCCTGATTTCTTGCCTTTGCACTACGGACGTTTAAGTTTTTGGTTTCTAGGGAATATATGTCTGTCTCTCCATGATTCATTAATTTGTCATTTTGTAAATGTCCCTGGATTTAGTCAAGATTTTGGTGTCAACTCATCCCTTTCAGCACAGTTTACTTGCATTAATTTTATGCGATTTTTGAGCATTTTAAAGTTCAACTGCTATATCTGGAAAATCTCTCAAAATCTCTTTTTGTCTAGCATGATTGATTCCTCTAACTAAACCACATAATCAATCTTATCCAATCTTCCTACAAGAATTAGCAACTCTCATCAATTTAAATTTAAATATTATTTCTAAATGAGATACACTATTATTTCTAGTACAGCTCTTCAGCCAAGGACATGGCCAAAAATATATGGTATTTTGTTAGCGCATTTTCCCATGTGGGAACTCTATCCACAGAGATAGAACCAAACTCCAATATAATCCCAATAACAAGAGACCCTAAACAAACCGTGTTTGGATAAAATCTTTAGGTATAAAGTTAACAACGTGCACCACATATACACTTTGTATATTTACTTGTCTTCTCCTCAATAAATATAAATATACATGCATGCGTGTCATAACAGGGAAAAAAAGCATCACAAGCATGTCATAAAAAAAAGCAGAACAACCTGAAAAAAATATTAATAAAAAGAAAACGCAAGTTGAACTTACAGGTTGATCAGTGCAGTGGAGTGGGGGACCACGTAATTGCCGTTGGTGACTCAATCTTCAGTGAGGGAAGGAAGAAATTTGAGCACTAGCTACCAAATGGAGTGGGGACCAAAAAGTTGAAGACCATACAAAGAAAAGGGAATAATAGGGAAAGGAGTGGGGTTGGCAGTTGGAAAAAAACAAAGACGTGTGCGCGTGTGGGTGTAGTTTTAAGATGTGAAGATGAGAAAATGAAGGGACGGGGTGCACGCACAGATGAAAGGGAAAGTGATAGAGGGAATAATTAAAGGTAAAGAAAGAGATGGGGGGAGGCGGGAAAACAAAAGGATAAGGGGGTGGGGGGCAGGATGGGTTTTGATTGGTGGGGAAGGGATAGGAAATCCAAAGGCGCCTGACCAGGCAGGCGCCACACCTGACAAAATTTTTTTAAAAAAAAGGGTCAGGGGTGGTGCCTGCTTAGTCAGGCGCCACCCCTGACAAAATTTTTTTTTAAAAAAAAAGGGTCAGGTGTGGCGCCTGACCAGGCAGGCGCCACACCTGACCATAAAATTTTTTTTTAAAAAAATGGGTTAGGTGTGGCGCCTGGCCAGACAGGCGCCACAGCTGGTACCACCTGGTCAAGTGTGGCGCCTGCTTGGCCAAGCGCCACACTTGACCATACCAGCTGTGGCACCTACCCTCCCAGGCGCCACAGCTGGTAAAAAAAACATAAAATATAAAAAAAAAAATAAATGAGCAGCTGTGGCACTTCATTAAGGAAGGGCCACAATATGTGCACCACCTTTCAACCTTTTTGTAGTAGTGCTTGCATTCTAGTTTAGGTCCATTCCATTGCATCTTTTCTCACCTAAAAATCAATCCTAAAGAAAACTCATAGTTTGCTCCTTGGGAGAATAACCTAGGTTGACCCTAAACTACATAATTAATTAGGACATAGTTTAATTGATTGCTTTAGCGACAGAAGCACGCATCAGGATCCATAGTGTAAAAAGTAACTAAAGTTAATTCTCCTTTACGGAGTTGCTATATCTGCTCCCAAATAAATTGTTTATACCTACTTTTGCACCCGAAAATAGATAATTCTTATGGGTGCTCAACGAAAGTGTTCATTGCTAAATTTGCACCTTCGCCCCTTATATTTATTGTTTTTTCTTCAAACTAATTTATATAAGTTATAAACTGATATATAATTTAATCATGTACAGCATATGATATGACTAAGTATCTTATTTAGCTTTTTTAAACTCTCAAAAAATAGTCAACTAGGTCTTATATTTAGGACAAGGGGTAGTATTATATTTTGATTCAAATTTTGAGTTTATAAGTTAACCTCACGTATATATCACTCATTTAATCAATTCATATTAAGGTGAGATTTATTTCTATATATTATTAACATACGCCACCCACCTCAATCAAGTGATTGAACTAACGAATTATTAGAATCAAATCATAGGATGTGATTCTCATAGAAACAACTTTTGGAAACATACAAACATTTTTTTTCAGAATCATCAACTCTCAATTGAGATTCCAAACGCTGAAGATTATATATCCAAGTAATGAACTTTGAAAATTTAGTTCAAGTCGATAGCTCATTAAATAAGCGATCAAATGGAATAGAGAACACACATTCCACAACAAATAAATAGTCCAACAATTATATTAAAGTCTCTCAAACTTTATTTGGTCTTTTGAACTAAGCAAAAAGAAGTATTAAGAGAGATTTCTATTAGCAGTGTCTTGTTCAAACTGGCTACTTAGGATTGACCAATTATACTCAACCTGAAATAGTTGTTGCCGAGCATTTCTTTGATCTTCCACCATCTCAGACTTCTCTTTTCTTACAGTCTCAATCTCCTTCTTGAACTCTACTGTTTCTGCAACGTATTTCCTCTTGTGTTCTTGAAGAGACAACAATTCAGCTTCACAATCTTTTCTTTGTTTCTCCAACAAAGAGATCTGCTCCTTCAGCCTAGCTTCCTTTTCTTGAGCTTCGTCCATAAACTTTTGAGTCTCAGACATTTTGGAGACAAGAGCAATAGCAACCTCCTTTCGTTGCGTTAGCTCGTCCTTGATGCTTTTATCCCTTTCCTCAAGCACTATAAATTTATTGACAGTAGCAAATGCTTGCTTGAAAGAAGACAGAATGTTTGGCAAATCTTTGTGCATAGACTTTATTACAGCCATAACTTCATGGGATAGAGCTCCATCTTCCAAGGAAAGGCGAGACAAGAAGTTGAGAGCTGTTTGAAGGCAAAGACTATTGGCTTTTGAGGTTGCTATGTCCTTAAGAGGCATCTTCAAGGAGTCTTCCAAGTCAACAAGGGCCTTTGCAACAAGCTCATCTTTGGTCGTTGCAACATTAGGAACAGATAATATTGGTGATTTACTACCATAATCATTCTCCATAGATTCAAGCAAACTGATGAGATCATCATCTTTCAAGTTTTCAGCATCCAACTTCCTTGGGTTGAACATGATTCGACTTTGAATCTAATAATAATAAGTGGATTTGGAAAACAATACACATGAGTCCTATGATACAACAACAATATTTTTTATTCTGCTAGGATAAGAGCTATTTATACAAGTATTTTTAACTGCCTTTCAAACAATTCATTTATGAGCACTTAGTCAACCCAATATACATACTCCTCATATCCTTAATGTAAGAGCTATTTAACTTATTTGGGTAGATTAAGAAAACTAAATAAATTACTTAATCATAACAAATGTGACTTGATCTCCCTGAAGTACCCAGTTATAACATTAGTTTATTTATCAATTTATGAGTTAATTAAATTTGATTGGAAGTAAATGATCAATATTAGAGACAAACTAAATTTAGGCATTATATTTAGAACCACGACCAATCCTCTAATTAGCTCCCATATTTAGAATAGGAGTATATAATTTGTAGGAATTGTGTAGCTGCGAGATCCTGAATCATGACTATATATAAAACTCACACAGTTTTATAAGTGCCAAAAAAATATTAGAAAGCTTACATGAGAAACAGATTTTGTCGAAGAAGTGGCTAATTTTGGAGTTGATGGGGTGATTGTCTTAGCATTCTCGTATGATAGAGAACCTTTGGAGATTCCTTTAACATCCTATAGAGAAATAAATTATAACCTGTAAGTTTTAGCTATTTATTATTTGAATTAGGAGGTGGATAATTGAATATGCCCCCTACATTTTCCCTTGATATGTTTTCCTTTTGAGCACTTTGACCTTCCAAGTCTATAATACTCTACATAGCCAAAAAGAAAAAAGAAAGTGAGAAAGAGTTGCTCCATACATATGTAAGATGCATGAATTATTGTGAATTTATGATTTCATGAGGAATTACCTTCTTTATAATTTCAATTTTTTCAAGTGATTGTTGTTGTTGGTACTTTGATTCAGATTGATTGGTTGATATTGAATTCACCAACTCCTTATATTTAAATCAATGAAAATATTGTCAAAATCAAACAGGTTAGTGTTAAGGAGGAAATTATTTGGCAAAACTTGTATAGTCTAAGAGGCTCTCATTTTGGACACTTACAGCTTGATTAGAAGGTGTTTGATGTATAGATATATCTACAGGATTAGTTGCTACTTGCTTGCTAATTGATTGAGGTCGTGACGATGAAGTTGACATTACTGCAGATATCTCTAAAGCGGGCATTATTTGATTGACACTCTGAGACACCATACCCAAAAAGACACAGTTAACTAATGTCATAAGTAGAACAAAGACAATATTAGTGCAAGATGTAAGATAGTGAGGCTTGGTTGAGCTTGTTGGTTCTAAATGAGCTAATGAAGTAATTATATGAACATTCTCTGATGTAGTACACTCTTCTACTCTTTCTTCAACACTCTACATGACAACAAAAGATATGTAACCTTAAGTCAACATTAATTGAACCAATTGCCTGAGCTGCTATTACCTTTTCCTTCGACATTTCCTGCTCGTGAGCCCTTTGATCTTCTAATTCTTTCTTATTCTGCAAGACAAAAGAGCGAATCAGTTGCATTCTATATCATATTGTACATATAATGATGTCTCTAAAGCATGAGCAACACCAAATACAAAAGATATAAAAGATTTGATTGGCATTCTATATAAAAGCATGATGTGTACCTCTGTCAAGTTTGGTGTAGCAATGATTGTCAACTTCTGGTCATTGCTCTGACCTCCAGTTTCTTGGCAATTAATTTATTGCATGGTTTCTCTGCTAGAATCATCCATATATTTGATAATATTTTCCAATCCCTTCCCAAACATATAGTCCCCAATGAAATAATCTATTATATCATCCATGGAAAAAAATTATTTAAATTATCAATACTATGCAAGTAAGTTTCATCATATTTGAAAAAAAAATTGATACTGTTTGGGGTACATAAAATATGAATGTTGACTATTATGGTTAGATCACGGCAAAAAAAAGACTATTATGGTTAGATATCTTATAAACAAGATATTTAATTTTAAACAATGACAAAAAATATTTAATTTTATGCACTTGAAGAATGTATGAAGTAGAAAGCAGTGTTTTCAAGCTTGGACCGGACCGGCCTGTCCGATCACAAAACCGTCGGACGGGTGGTCCGACCGGTCCAGTTTGGCTAGTAACCCTAGTTTGACCATGTTTCACGTGGTTTGACCGGTTTTCTCATGGTTTGACCGGTTTTGTTTATTTGTTTAATATTTTATTCAAATTTTCATATAAATAATTCTAAAATCTTCCCTTCCTCACTGGTTTAATCCTAGTTTAGCTCCGATCTGACCCACTAACCCTTGACCCAGTACCCCGACTGATTCAGTGACCGGTCTGGGTTTTAGAACCTTGGTAGAAAGTCAATTTGAGCTCTACTCATATATATATATATATAGTTTGGAAAGATATTATTTAGTAAGGATTAAATGTGGATAGCTAGCTGTATATATTATGCTCACAAAAAAACATGCAAGTATTATATATATATAGTGTGTGTGAGTATCTGTAGTAGTAGCAGTAATATTATATATACAATACTATTTTACACATGTATACACATGATGCTATTATAACATATTCAAGGCATGAAGTTCCTTTGGACGGTCGCTTAAGCAATTCCTGAGGAGTAATAGAGGAAGTGAGAGATAGTTTGGGACATTGCTGCACAACAATATATTTCACAGTTTGCAAAGTAGTGGATGGTGCGACAGAAGTGAGTGAAGGAAGGTTCCAAAGTAGAACATATTCCAAAGTTATGTCATGTTGTTCATGTCCAAATACTTGCTCTAGTGCAGATGCATCTTCTATATACAATGCCCTTAGGTTTGGAATCACTCGACATGCGGAGATGTTGGGGAATACACATTTCAACTTATGGCAACGTTTGATGAAGATTGAAACAAGTTTTGGGAAGACAAGTTGACGAGAAGAATTAGACACATTTTGATCATCTTCTTCTTCAATGATTTCCTCCAACTCCTTACAGTCTTCGATGTGTAGTAACCTCAATTGTGGGAGGCTTTTCAAGATGGATGAAGGGAATACTTGTTTCAAATTTCCACAACTCTCTACTTCTAACGAATCAAGATGTTGAAGAAGTAAACAAGTTTTGGTACACCTCCATATATGCCTCATCTGGGGTGGCTCATTGAACTCAAGGTGACTTAATTTCAAGTTTACTTGTTGTCCATTAATAGGAAGTTGTTCTACATCAAAAACAACTTCTACTTCATGATTATATAGAATAAGACGCTCTAAAGATTCCACTGAGGCCGCGACTACCTTTAGTAGGTCCTATAAAAGTGTAAAAAGGAAATTTTAATTAGATAATTAATGTGTTTCCTAGTAAAAGAAAATTAACAAATTAATATTGTAGAAGATATGGATAAATGTAGATGTTGCAATAATATAAAGCAATATGACAAGACGAAGTTTACTTCACAAATTGTGAATTGTATGGAGATATATATATATATATTGTATGAATAATTTGGAAATACTGGAAACAAAGGAATCGTACCTCAGAAGTCACGTGATCGTCCTCTTGTCTCAATCCCCCACATGCAACCCAATAATTGATAGACTTCATATATAATAGTGGACAATTACTCAATGAGAATGATTTCAGAGAAGACCATGTTGGATGATAATTTTCTGGACAGATACTAATGATATTGGGTAAGCTGTGGAGTTTAAGATATACCAAAGAGCAGGAAACTCAATTATCTTAGGCTTGTTTGGATTCAGATCTTCACTAGATGGGCCAAACATGCTTCTCAATACATAATTATCTTGTACGCATAAAAGTTCCAACTGTGTGATGCTCTTTGCAAAAAAGATAGGCATTAAGTATTCTAGTTTCTTGCATTTGACTATGAAAATTGATTTTAATTTGGGGAATGCATTTTTGTAACTCTGATAGTCACTTGCATCAACTATTTCCTTCACATCTTCTGCCAATATATGCTCAAGTGAATCACAACTATCTATACGAAGCTCTTCCAAATTTGCAAAAAGGCCTTAAGGAGGCTGACCACTATACAAAGTTTTCAAATGCTTTACCTTTGTAAGAGTTAGATGAGTCAAATTGGAGATGATTCCAACTTGACTTGGATTTGATTGGCCTATTACACATTCCATCCCATTTGAATCAGAAAGTGCAAGACAAGTCAACTCATTCATACCTCCACCTATTGATTGCCATAGATCAGGGATGATATTTTTCAAACTTTCAGGAATTCTCCTTAAAGAAAGAGTCTTTGCCCTTCACATCATGTCCTTACTTGTTCTAATTGAAATACAGCTCTCAAAATCTTCAATATGTAAACTTCTTGCAACAAAAGACCTGTACTGCCTAAAATCATTGTCTAACACAAAGTTTTCCTTTATATTGCCAAATTGTATACAATAAATCTCCATTGCTAGTGCAGTAGTGCTAATTTTATTGAAAAATTTAGCACTATTTTGATTTTGGTCCTCCCAATCTCTTCCCATGTTACCAAAAAAATACAATATTTCCAACTGTGAACATCTTTCCATTACTCCAAAAGGATTCCTTTGAATTTTGCACCAACGCAAGTCAAGTAATGTCAATTGCTTTTGCTAAATGATGCATGTTGGCAATTCATCAAAAGAACAATACCATATTTTTAGAGACTCAAGCCTCTTTAAGTCCCCTATAAAAGAGATGTCACCTAATACCAACCGATATAATGTTAGGCAACGCAAATTATTTTTCAAGTGGAGTGAAATGGGCAATTGAAGTGCTAGATCTTCATTATAAGTAAGATTTACAAGAGTCAAAACTCTGAGCTTTTATGTACCATTGAAAAAGTCCTACCGTATAGTCACACAGCGCTCTGAACATGTGGAAACATAAAGAAATTCAAGTTCTGGACAATTTTACTCATGAGGATATGTAACAACTTCTTCACACCATAAATATCTTACCGCATGGTCCTCCATTACCATATCCTCTTTTAATGATCCCATAATCAACTTATTATCCTTCTTGCTATCCATTGGGCTATATCACGAATCAAGTCATGTATTTTGACAATCTTTCCACTATATTCCTCAACTTTTTGTAGTAAGCAAGAATCTATAAGCTTCTTTATGGCTTTATTGATCACTTGGATCCCTACCCAATATGAGGGAATCTCTCTAGCTAGGCTAAGCCCTAGTCCAATAATTATTACTCCATCAATAGGAATTTCATAATCTTCTGGATACACAGAGCACAATAAGAAAAGTGATTTAGTCACTTGATTCTCTAAATTATCATAGCTTAATCGAAGACATCCATAAGTACTTTGTAAGCCTTCTTCAATATCTATCCAACTTGGATCTCTTAATGTTTTCAATGCTTCAACCCACTCGTCATGAGGTTTACCCTTTAAAGCATTGGCTACTGTTGCAATTGCAGTAGGTAAACCATCACATTCTTTAGCAATTTTTTGTGCCGCATCCTTCAATGTATCAAAGTAGTCATCAAACAACCCGGCGTGCTTCTGAAAGAGGGCCCATGATTCATCTTCATTTAATCCCTCCAAGTGAATCATTTCTTGATAGCTTATCGACTTACAAACATGAAGATTGCGTGTTGTTATAAGAGTAGTGCAACCCATTTGATTATTAGCAGTAGGAATCCCTATATCCATAAGATTAGGCTTCTCCCATACATCATCCAGAATAATCAAAAACCTTTCTCCACCGCTCAATCTCATGAACAAGCGTTGAGCTCTCTTTAGATTCTCTTCCTCTTTCAATTCCAAATTTAGTCGGCTAGCAATCTTGCTCTGAATTTTTCTTACATCAATTGGATTAGACACAACAACAAAGACTACTTTGTCAAAAAATTTCTCTGCTTCTTTGCCTACTTCTTTTGCCAAAGTTGTTTTCCCATATCCGCCCATGCCATACAATCCTATAATATGAATCCCATCATCCTTAAGTGCCCTCAGAAGACCATCATAAGCTACCTTTCTGCTATTGAAGTGCACAAAATCTTGTGAAGAAAAGTAGTTCATACCTACAAGTGTAGCAAGTTGAGAAAACTCAGAGAATTGAACTTGATTGTGCGTTTTAATTTCATTGGTATTCTCTTCAAGCTACTTTGCCAGATTGTAACGATTGATCAAGTTTGCACAGTGCTTAAGACAAGAAATCTCATTTCTTTTCTTTGTTTTTTTCTTGCAACTCCACCACTTCTTTCATCAGAAAATCTGCTTTCTTCAACCACTCCTCAACTCTACTAACAACCTTATGAGTTTTCTTCTTAGCATTGTTAGCACGATCTTGAACCTCTTCTATTTTTGATTGCAGGTTCGCTTTTTCTGTTTCAAGGTCTTTGACATATTTGTTGAAGTGGAAAGGATAACAAGCTTGAAGTATTGCTTCATCTACTAACTTGTTTAGTATATTAGTCACCACGGAAACAACAGCATCCATTGCCCTGTAATCACAATGTAACCCAGCTATATATGGCGATTATATAACTTTAAAGCGCCATGAAAAATAAATAATTGGTATTTGAGTTAATTGAACATAGAATTATATAGAGCAGCTTGAATTGTGGGAAAACTTGTCGTTTGTGTCCCCTGTTCAATTGAGCCCCTAAAAGCATTTGGTTTTTAATTTTTGTAAAAAGACAATTAATGCATATTATGCAATAAATAATGATAGCATATAAACATATTGACTTGAAGAGAGCATATGGTAATTATAGGAACGAAAAGTATGTTCAGCAAATACTAATAAATAATTATAAAATTAATTCTATAATTTCTATAGTTTTGTATTGATTAAAACATAATTAATCCTCAAGATTTATAATTAAATCTAATGGACTTCTTTTTGTTTTCCTAAAACTACAAAGACTTTCCGTAAATTTTCAAAACCTACACTTTAGTGCAATTTTTAATAGGGTTCCATTAAAGATTCTAAAATTCTTAATTTTTATTATTTGTGATTATATTAAAAATTTTAAATTGTTATCATGCCCTCATGGCCTAATTGTTTCCCCTCTCTCAATTTTCAATAACTTTAAATAATTAATTTTGGTACAGAGTTAATTAAAGTTAATAAAATTTAAAGAATAATAAACACAAGTTGTATTCAGCTATTGACTATTTATCTCTTAGGATATTAAATCCCTATCTCATTAAGTTATTTTTTTTTTACGTGTTTGAATATTATTTTAGCCAACTTATACATTAAAACTTTAAAAAATTACTAAATGAATATGTTACATAACAAAAAAACTTAAAAGATATGCATTTTAATTTTTGAGGTAACCTGAATGATTTTCAAACATCTATTGTTTAAATAGGGATAGTATTTTAATCCAAAAATATATGACTTTATGATCAACTAAATATTGAAGGAATGAAAATGGAATCTAAAATATAGAAGTGACGTTTTGTGTAATGTAACTATTGATTCTAAGAGATGTTTGTATGGGTTCTAAACATAAAAGGAAAAACTTTTGTAAGTGAAATAGATAGAAGGTCAATGTATGTTACTATAAACTTTAACTCGTTAAAATTCAATCTCAAGTTTTAGTCATTTAATCTATTGGTGTTCTCACACTCTATTGCTGGGCCACAACTTACTCTGTGAAAGAGTGGATGATTTTTTTTGAGAGTGTAATAAGGACCAACCAATTATAACACACACACATACAACTTTACCAATGTGTCTAAGGAAATTGTGCAAATGTTGGGGTTGGTTAAGGTTCTTCTCCAAATGTGAAGGCAGCAAGAAACAGAAGCACCAAGTGGTATTTAGGACGCCTAAAGTAAGTCAAATTTTTTTAACTTTTTACTTTTGGCACTAGGGGGAAAAATTTCACTTACTTTAGGCGTCACAAATAGATTTTGGGAGGTCTAAACTCAAGACTTTAGACCTCCAAAACCATTTTGGCGTCCCCTGCGCAAGTCAAATTATCTGACATTCACCCTCCCCCCTTGCTTTTCTATCTTTTCTTCATTCCCATTAACTTTACCAACAACTCCTGTGACTTCATTATTTCCCACTTCTTCATCTTCATCTCTTCATTTTTACTCTTCCTCCTCCTTTCCATTGTCGGCACTCCACACTATCTTTGCTTTTTTTACTCCACACTGTATTTGCTTTTTTCCTCCACCTCCTTCTATTACGCACACACCCCATCCACACTGTCTTCTTGCTTAATTTTCTCCATCCTTCGGCATACCTCCTCCACCTTCTTGCTTTCCTCCACCCTTCGGCATATGTCCTCCACCATGCATACATAGGTCCTCCAAACGTTTTCTCTCCACCTTGGTTGGGCACATAGACACTGTCGGCTGGCCCTCTCCCTCCTTTCATCAGGTTTTTTTTTAAAATTTAAATTTATGTGAAGAATTAATTTAAATTTGCAATTTGAAATTATTATAATGATTTTAATTTATTTATATGATTCTAGTTACTGGAGTGATTTTCCCTTTTGATTGGTTTTTTTCTAGAATCATAAACTTGTTGTTAGTAGTTATGCAATGCTGATAATGTTTTTGTTTTATATGTTTGGAGCTTGGAAATCGAGGGAAATACATATGTATGTATATTATAAATAAACGGAGCTTTTGATTGATTTTGATGAAATGAACAACAATTAAAAACGTAATTTTTTCCTTTTGTGCGAGGAGATCTATTTGATTGTATGAGTTATTATTGTACATATATAGTATTAGGTTGTATGAGTTGTTATTGTACATATATATATATAGTAAAGATTGCAGTGCTGGATGTCCTTACCATTTTGTAAGGGACATTGTAGTTTATGAATCCATCTTCGTTTTTGTTTCTGCAGTTTTAATTTGCTGGGTAATAAAGAATATAAATAATCATTTAAAAAAAACCTTTAGACGTCCTAAATAGAAAAAAAGGATGTCTAAAGTCCTCACTTTAGATGTCCCTAATTAAAAAAGGGTCGTCTAAAGTCCTCTACAGGGGGACTTTATACGTCCCTATTGAGAATAGGACGTCTAAAGTCCCCTACAAAGGGACTTTAAACGTCCCTTTTCTCTTTTTGGGATGTCTAAAGTAAGGACTTTAGACGTCCCTTTTTGAAAATAGGGACATCTAAAGTCCCACTTTAGACATCCCTTTTTTCAGGGACATCTTTTTTAAAATATACTACGCCCCTCACATAGACGTCCCCCTGTTTTTGGACGTTAAAAGTGCCAAAATAGGGATGTTAAAACCCCTGTTTGTAGTAGTAAACCCAAGTTATATTTTAACAGTGTTAGCGCCATGTCAGACAAATTAATGTCGTCAAAGGTAGGATCAAGTCCTTTTCAAATTTGGGGGACCAACGATTATTAATAGAGAAAACTTAAGGGACCAAAACCATCGATTTCAAACTTGAGGGACAAAAACCAAAATCTGGACAAACATCAAGGATGAAAAGTTATATTAACCCTATTTGTGAAGAATCACTTGACTCAAACCGTATTTAGGATTTTTAATTAAACTTGGTGCATTGATTAATTCCCATATCATTAGGCAAGCTAGGATAGCCAATGGTTCACTTTCATGGAGCATTCTATCATATAATTCCCTAAATTCAATTTCATACTTTTATTCTCAATTTTCATACAAAAAAAAATAGTAGTTTAGGTTATTTCTATCATTTAAAAAAAAATAAAAATCATTTTCAAAACCCTTTTCAATGTTTTTGTCACTTAATTTAACATAGGAATAAAATAAAAGCCTCATTAAGAGAACATGACTCGAGTTGTGCCTTTCACTGTATAATTTGGTATATTTTGATTTAACCTGAGGTGACTAAAGGTTTTAAATTAGTCATCAGTCCCAATTATAAATACAAAAGTCCCTTTCTACTTCTCTCTTTCATCTTTGAGCAGAAACACTTTTAATGGCAAGAATGACAAAGTGGCAGCAATCCCTTTCTCTTCTAGCGGCGGCAGCCACCGACAGTTCTTCTTTGTAGCCCCCTCCACCTCCGTTATTGGAAGAAATCAATGATGTCATCTTTTGCCTCTAGGGCATCATTCTGAAGATCATGGTAAAGCAAGATCACTTCTTCTAATGACTAGAAGAGTTTGCGACAGTGTTGGATGACATCATCAACTATTTAAACTAAGGATAGTGTCTTGGAATGATGATGATCGTTTGATGGCTTTGGTTTCATCAAGAACTCCCTTATTGCACTCGTTCACATGCGCGCGCACACACACACACATACATGTATTGCACATTCCAATAACCAGGAAAGGTTGACCCTTAGTCAATTCCTTCCTTAATCCTTAAGTCAGGAATTGCAAGGCAGGAGGACAAGTCTATTTAGGGGTCAGCTCTCTTGATGTTTATATTATGTCTACTACTTACGTCCCTGCCTTTTGGAGTACAGGGCTAATCGTATACCATATAAACACTCACTCACCCTATGTAAAATGCTTATTCATGCCCCATACCCATGGGTCACTTACTGCAGAACACTAGTTCGTGGTGTATAATAATAATGTCGCCTTTAGACGAAGATTATTAATGAAAAAATTTTAATCTTTTTATGTCTTTTGATCTGTTACTATTATTTCATGTTGATGATCTTCATCTTTTCATGTTATATGATCACTCATATTGTTTAAGTTCTTGTTTATGAATTTTATTATTTTAAATTTTATTTCTTAGTTTCTAAAAACTGCATATTAGACTGATTGTCTTAAAATATTGCCGTTTTGCTCTCATGTTTGACAAAAATCGTTGTCTTTAATTTTACAAACCCTCGCTAGCCCTCTTTTGTTAATATTCTCTTTCGTTGTCTTTGCTTGCATGAACATTTTAATTGGTTGATTCTAATGCTCATTCCTTTTATTTTTTTTTTGAAACACTGATGCTTATGCCTTTTCGTTCTTTTTCTAAACACTAATTGAAAGTTCAGATTTTTTGTTCTTTGTTGAATCACTTATGCTCGCTCCTTTATCCTTTGTGCTACGTATGTATTCCTTATGTCTTCCAACCATCACATATATTACAAGGTTCAACCTTCAATGAAAATGGACAAATAAGACATGCATATATAGCACATAGGCTATGTGAGTGCTAAACAGACCCTATATTCATAAGTATAAAGAGAGTATAAAGAGCTTTGAGATTGAAGTGTTTGATATGTGATATATGTAGTGGTGTTCGTTGTCAGAATTATTTACTACTTGCTCCAAATGTAATGTGGAGCAGCAATTAAGTCTGGCAAACCAATATCACCCCATATTCTAAAAAGTGGACATTTTTTTATTATAAGCTCAAACTTTTGAAGACCGGCTGTTTAAACGGTTAGTCTAAAATAGTAAGTTTTAAGACCAGTTGTAGATCCGATCTTAATAAGGACAAACTTTTTAAACCGGTCAATATAAGACCGGACCTAAACTACGTCTAAAAAGCCAATTTCAACTTGTCTAAAAGACTTTTTTGTTTTTTTAAGAAGTGAGCATACTTTGTGAGGATGATATTTTATTAAATACTTCTTGAGTCTTTAATGTAGAAGCTAGTTAAAATGTTTAAATACTATGATTTTTTTAGAAATGTTTGCCATAGTTCTAAATGTACGTAACTCAATATAATTATCTCCTAAATTTTTAATTTTCTTAAAATTATTTTTATTAAGGGAAAATCTCTTATGAAGGCAAATGAATTATTCAAATTCTAGTTCGAGTTGTTAAATTTAATAAATTCTAAATCAGGTCATATAACCTAAAATAAGATATTACAATTAGATAATTTTACCTTACTACCTCTTATTTGAGTTGAGTATAATCCATCTCTGTTAATATATATATATATATATATTTACAAAAATATGGACTCATTAATTACACTCTCTCCTCCCCAGCAATTTTCTTTTCCAAAAATCTCTCCCTCCCAGAGAGAGTTTTGAATATTAACAAAACTAAAGTTGAGTCTATATAAATAAAGAGAATGTTGTTTTATACAATCCTTCAACTCTTTTTTTTTTTTTTTTTGGGATAAGTTACAATTCTTCAACTCTGGATATAAGTTCGGGTAAAAAAAATGCTCTAGATATAAGCCAAGCAGAGACCATGCAGTGAGTGTTAGAAACATAGAGACTTTTTATTATTAGTTTTGTTTCAGAGTCTTATTTATAAGTCTATTTTAATAAAAAAATTTTAATCCTTAATATAAGTCCAATTTCTATAAAGTTTATTTTGACCAAAAATTTTGATCATTAATATAAGTTCAATTTCAAGTAATAAATGTGTTTTTTACAACTTTGCTCATATTAATTACAATAAACAAATAAAATTTACTCATTTGACTCTTGTAACCAATCATAAATAAGGACAAAAATGAAAATTTAGCTCATAAATAATGAGTCAACTAACTCTCCCTGATATATGAGAGTTAGTTAATTTAAACTTATAAATAGGACCGCAATGGTATATAAATAACCGGAAGGAACAAAGTTTGGAGCAAAAGCACAAAAACGAAGCAACCCTTTCTCCAATCGCATTGCTATAAGCAATAAATAAACTGCAGAATTGACAAAGACACAAAATCCGACAGCATTCTTTGTTGGGAAATTGAACACTTGAGGAAAGGTAGCCCTTTTAGCCTTCAATTGGTGCTTCCTAGAAACTGAAACCAGCGGTAAAAATGGAGAAAAGGCTTTTGACTGATAAAAATGTTTTCTTCTAAATTTTTGTCAATATTTCTGTATGATCCAAATCACGTTCCTTACCTCCCCTTATTGGCTTCTTCATTTACTGGTAACTTTCATCTGGCAATGTATGTATAGATCTGCTATGACTGGCATAAGCCTAGAAGAATCCAATCAACTATTTAACCAAGCTTTCACGGTATTCTCAAGAAATTTTGTTTTACAGTAACTCTTTTTTCTTTTTTTGGAACAATTATCTAAAGATGGTTTAGATTTGAGTAGTGTCAAGGTCCAAAAAGTGCTTTACTGGAGTGGAGCAAAAAATTTTAGGTGACTAGAATGGTGCAGCAAAGGTGGAGAGAGGGAGAGCTTTTTGGAGAAGGAAGGAGTGTAATAAGTGAGTCCATATTTTTGTTGAAAAAATAAAGAGATTGATACATATATAATTATTTTTTAATTGAATTGGAATCAAACGAGGATAGTAAAGTAAAATTATCGAATTCTAAGTGCTATTTTAGGTCGTATAGCCTGATTTAGAATTTGTTGAATTTAACAACCCAATTTATAAGAACATAAAACAACAAGGAAAAGAAAAAGAAGATTTCATAAGATCAATTTGAATCAAACAAATCACTCATACTCTGAAACTACACAATCATATCCAAAACATATTCCACAATTAAAATGCCTCAAGTCCTCAACTATGTTGAAGCCTCACAAGCTTGAGGAGGAATTTCAATTTAAACAATATAAAGCATTAAGAGAGATTTGTGTGAACAATATTCTATTTAAAACTGTCCATTTATCATGAACCTCAAACTGTTGTTTCTGAGCATATCTTTGATCTTCCACCATTCCTCAGTCTGAAACTCTTTCTTGAACTCTACCTTTGCTACAGCAAATCTCTTATTTAGGTCATAAAGAAACAATAACTCAGCCTCACAATATTTTCTCTCTTGAGCTTCAACCACAATCTTCCTTGTGTTAGATATGAATAGTTTTGATGATGTCAAATATAGATGTCAAATATGAGCAAAAAGTTTGTATGATATAATTATCTTCTACATTGACTAACTACTATATTTAATGTTGCATATTTTGTAGATTAGTCATAAACCCGATTGTGGGTTGATGTTATAATGCCTCATATGTGGAGAATGATTATCAAGAAGAAAATCAAGAGACAAGGGATTGAAGAAAGAAGGCATTGCAAGAACTAATAGGAATATCAAGCAAATATTAAAGATATCCATCAAGAAGATTGAAGTTGGGTTATGAAGAATGATCATCAAGAGGAAAAACAAGAAGAAAGAGATTAAAGAAAGAAGAACTTGCAAGATTACATGAGATTATCAAGATTCAAGCTCCTAGAAGTGATACCGGAGGTTTCTATGATCATACGAAAGTTAGAATGGGTCAATACGAAGCTAAAATGATGTATATGGAAGCTATGGTACCTTTGGGGATGATTACCCGAGTAATCACTCGAGTAATATGGTATTGTCTGATTTTGGAGGTGTTTACTCGAGGCCTTACTCGAGTAATCTGCCGGGTTATTTGATGAATTACTCGAGGCGGCACTTGAAGTAAATGGACTCTGTTTTCGCGCGGCAGAACAGAGGTTCGGTATTTTGATGATATCTCTCCAACCACATGTCGGATCGAACTGAAACTGGTGGCATTGGAAACTAGACTTCCAACACAAACTTTTGACACCAAGATCACATTAAAAGGAGTTCAGATAAGGGAGATATGATCTGTTGAAGTTCACTCATGAATCACCGTCATATTCCAGAACAGCTTCGGTATTTTGGACATAACTCTCAAAATACATATCGGATTGAGACAAAACCGGTGCCATATGAAAGAAGACTCAAAGAGATTTACATGGATATATAATTTGTCACATTTGAAGCTATATCCTAAGAGCTATGACTTCTGGAAGTTTCTGCTCGTGATTTCAGAATTGTCTAAGTACAGGAGACACTCTTTGGATCATAACTTTCTGTACACAACGAGTTTGGAGTTGATTCTTGTTGCATTGGAACGTAGATAATGAGGGCTTTCCGATGATATATAATTTGCCATGTTTCGAGTCAAAATCAAGAATTTACTTGAAGGCGCTACTCGAGTAACTGGTTGAAAACAAAAGACTTTACTCGAGTAGGTACTCGAGTAATCACATAGAAAACTTCCAGTTGCTCTCGGCCTGCCAATGTTACTCGAGGAGGTACTCGAGTAACCACGTGAAAACTTCCAGTTGCCTTCAAGTTTTCCCAATGATACTCGAGGAGCTACTCGAGTAACCATGTTTCTGAAATTATGGAGCTCTCGGCATTTTTTACCACTGCAACATTACTCGAGTAAGTACTCGAGTAAACTTAAATGAATACTCGAGTAGCTACTCGAGTAAAGCACTGTGCATGAAGAGTTATTGACGAAAACTTCAAGTCACTACTGGAGTAAATCACTGTTCATTGACGAAAACTTCAAGTCACTACTGGAGTAAATCACTGTTCATTGACGAAAACTTCAAGTCACTACTGGAGTAAATCACTGTTCATTGACGAAAACTTCAAGTCACTACTGGAGTAAATCACTGTTCATAAAGAGAGAACTTCAAGTCACTACCCGAGTAAGCTATGCAGAAAATGGAAGGTCACTCGAGTAGCCACTCGAGTAACCTGTGAAGAAACTTAATGTTTACTCGAGTAAGCACTCGAGTAATGCTTCCCAGAAAAACAGAACAGCGTCTCGAAAAATCTGGAAATCAATGGAATGATCATATAACTCATTCTTATTGCTTCTAATCACTCTAATACTTCATTATATTAGTGATTAATGTATTTCTCCAAGAATACAATGAAGATATGATGTGAAGAGTCAAAAGCTGATTTTACGGAAGCGGAGCGTCCAACGTTCGTAACGGCTAGTTTTTCAAATTTGAGCAACGGACGAACGAAGCTGTCACACTCCAACGGATATGTTGAAATACTCAAACGGTCATCAAACCTCATCAGCTATAAATAGAAGATCATCCAAAACAGAAGCAAGAACGAGAGTGCATGCATCGTCTAAATGAGCTGACATCATTGCCCATCGCACATACTCTCTGTTTCTCTACTTTCTATATCATTTACATTTAAGAGAGAGAGTTTTTGTATTATACTTCAGTGTTCATTATATCCACTCTGTGAGAGAGTTTATAAACACTTTCAATTGTATTTCTGAATTGATCTCAAGGTAGAGGGACCTTGAGTGGGTTGATTTCCTTACGGGAAGCTGTAGAGAGAATCATTGGTAAGACTTTCTACTCGTAAGACTTACAAGGTGCAAGCAGTAGAGAACGTTGCTGCTCGTAAGACTTACAGTGGTGTAAGCAGAAGAGAACGTTGCTGCTCGTTAGACTTGCATAGGTAAGCTGGAGGGAAAGGTCTTCGGGATTGCTCTGCTCGTAAGACTTGTTGTAAGGGGGAGTATCTTGGTGAGAACTTTGTAAAGGCTTTTCTTGTGCCTGGATTAAACAAGAAAATAGTGGATTTGAAAATCTCAGGAGGAGCCTGGGGACTGGACGTAGGTCATCGTGGATTGGGCCGAACCAGGATAAATCACAGTTTGCATATTCTCTTCCCTAAGCTCTTATACTTTCAGCATATATCATTTAAATATCTAACTGTGATTTATGATTCATTACTTTCATATTTATTGCTTCCTCTAAAATGCGAAAAGAATTTCAAAGTTCTTAAGTTTTTATCTTACACCCAATTCACCCCCCCTCTTGGGTGTCAGCCGGTTCTAACATTTGGTATCAGAGCCGGACTCTTGTTTAAAGGACTTAACCGTCTCAAGAGTTTATAATGGCTGATTTTGGGAGTTATATGCTTTCCGAAGGTTTTGACTATACTGTTCCACCTATTTTGAAAGATATTGATTTTTGGTTTTGGAAAGCTAGAATGACATCTTTCATAAAAAGCTTTGATTATGATATGTGGAATGTTTTTACAAATACCTTTGATTTCAAACCAAGAAAGGATTGGACAGAAAGAGAAAAGAAAATGTTTTCGTTAAACATTAGAGCAATGAAAATTTTGTATAGTACTTTAACTGAAAATGATTTTGAGAAAATTAGATTTTGCTCTACTGCAAGAGATATTTGGGATACTCTTGATTCAATGTATACTTCTAACAAGTGTGTTGAAGTTGAAAGTTCATGTGAAACTACAAGCTGCATATCTACGATTCATGAACAAGTAGAAGTTGACAATGAAGATGGAGAAATCATAGAACACTTCCATGATCTTGTCAACATAAAAGAACAAGAGGAAGATGATTCCCAAGAAGAGCTCATTACGGACGAATTTGATGGATCATCCTCTAGAGATCAAGAAACACATATGGTAAACAATTCCAATTCTTCTGGAGTTATTTTGAAAACTGATTTTCAAAGTTTGCATAAAATTGTTTCTCAACCAAGTATTGATTCTATTCTGAAAAGCAAAAATGTTTTCAATCATACTGGAAAGTTTATTGGGAAGAAAGAATGTTCAAATGAAATTTATTCAGGTTTTTACTCTCTTGACCAACACAATACTTGCATAAAATCTTATAATGCATATCATCATATTATTTGCAATTATTGTGGTAAATCAGGTCATATTTCTCACATATGCTATATTAGAAGAAATTCTAATGCGAGAAATAAATTTGTTTGGATTCCTAAAACGCAAGTGAGTTCAAATGCTAACGTTCAAGGACCCAAAGCAAAGTGGGTACCAAAATGTCCATATGGTGTTTCATGTGTGCATATTGATCCTAGAAAAATTGGACAAAAGGGTACTGAGAAAATGAAGAAGATTCCAAGAGTTCCTAATGCACCTAAATGGAGATTCACATCAATTAGGAGAACTCTCGGATCACCCATTGCTGGAATTGCAAAGTTTAACCACAAAGAAAGGCAATGGAGAAAAGAAGTAAGTTCCACCTCAAGAATGAACTACCATAGAATACCATTCAACTATCTTGAGGAGAACAAGAAAAGGAGGATCCCTCAAGCATCAAATAAAAGGCTCCTGGAGTCTATATATTTTGAGAGAAGGTTATTAGCACCCAAAGTAAGATATTCAAAGTATCAACATCATAGAAAAATGCAGTGGGTAAGCAAAAGCAATCTTCCAAGTATCTAAGGCAAAGGTACACAATGATAAAACCTCCTATATTATTGTCTGTAATATTTATTGAGGTTTTAGATTTTGGAATCTTAGGAATGAGCAGTGCAAATGATTTTGAAATTATATTTTCACATCCCTTAAAAAGGCATTTAATAGACTTATTTATAAAGGGATTGTAATGCTCAACATGTTAAATTCTTTATGCATGTATAATGATTTGAAAAGAAAATATTTCTCTTATGCATAAAGACATATTTAATTCATTATGCTCAATTGTATTATATTCTTAGAGCATGTGAATTATGATTCCTATAAGGTAACCATGAGTGGATCCAAGTAAGATTGGATACCAAAGGAAGAAAAAGATCTATAAGGTTTTGTAGGAAGAAGAAAGGAAGAGCTTCATCTCCAGATTATGACTACATAAGATTTCACTTAAATCTTGGTGAAGTTGGACCTTGAGGCTACATCTTAAATGTGTAAACAAAAGGATGCATTACTTGAGGCAATACTACAAGTGCCTAGCTAGCAATGAAGGAAGAGAAGACGCACAGTGAAGCATCACTCAAGTAACCAATCAAGTGATCATCATTACTGCGTAACAACTCAGAGTGAATGTTCAAGTGATAACACCAACTGGAAGATTGGAAGGTAAAAGTCAAGGAATTATGCACAAATGAGCTCCAAAGGATAATTTCTCAAGTAATTACGAGATAACTTGAGCACGGTACTATCTTCTTTATTCTTACCCTATATTATGCTTATATAAATTATTTATTTGGGTAATGAATAACTTGCTCATTATTGCATACCATTAGCAATCAATCATTCATGGGTTTTAAATTGTTTTTAGATTGCCAAATGGATTGAAAGTGAAATTGTACATAATCTCTCTATGTATTTGAGTTTTGAAATGCATATTTCAAAAATGTACTTAGATTCCAAATTCATCTTGTTTATAAAAATGCATACATATTATTTGAAAATTATTCATAACTTGTTTGCATTTAAATCGGTTTCAAAATTGGAAGTTAATATTTATTTATACTGAAAATCAGAAATGCTTCAAACTCTTCCACTAGAGTATTTCCCCATCATTGACATATTGATCATTGATTTTAAATGTGTTATCCAATGCTTGAACTCCTCAACCATTATTTTCTAACAAGTTAGACCTTATGTCTAACAAGTTAACTATCTATATGAGTTTCAAGTGTATTTCCTAGAAAAGAATCTAATATGTGAAAGCTTTATGCCTAATGCATAAATCTTTGGTTGGCCATGTTATTCCAAGTATTATGAATGTTCATTAGTGCATTAAATCTTAATGCATTAACCATTATTGTGGAATAACTTACCAAGATAATATTCTAGAACTCTAGTCATTTGGATCAATGAGTATGTGTTTCATCATCCATAAATTCTTATACTCATTCTGTTGCTCAAATGTATTACCATTTGTCTTCTCCATTCTTCGAGTAACTTGATCCTTCTATTCAAATTCTTGAGGTGAATATCCCTATTCTTCAAGACACATCTCTAAAAGTCAAGTTTATCTCTTGGTCAATAGCAAAGTCATTGTGTTTATATACATTCTTGAAATTAAGCCTTTTTTGGCTAATTCATTTTCAATATGACTTTTGCTCTTGGGAAAATTCTCAAACATGTTAAACTCCAATGTCTAACATGTTATTTTAGTTGTTCTCTAAAAAGGAAGCTTTCTGGTATATGTATATTTAAACTGTTGACTTTCACCATTTTCAACATAAACATTGATTATAAACATATTTCAAAGATGATTATTGCATATATTCAAAATCTCAATTTTACAATGCATTGTCATGATTTGAAATTAAATGAGAGATTTGAATCAATGTGCATATCTCATGATCATTCTTGGAAAATTTGATTTCATTCATGATTTATCATTTCATAATAGTTGATCATTATAAATAGATTTTCAACTCTCTTTGATCTGACTTACTTGCCTTGCATGAAAATCTTATCAATGACATATCTTTTAAAGTGTATTTACAAAGTGTCATTGATCTTTGAAATCATCATTCTTGGTATTATTTGTTCGTTACCCTTTATGATTTAATTGCTTGAATTTATTTAATTGGGTAAAATTATATTTTGGTCTTTGTTGATTATTATACTCTTTGCTCAAATATCATATGATATAAGAGCATAAGAGTTATAATGTCTAATATTATATGGACCCAAGAGAAAGTTGGGTACCAAAGAGCATTTATTTATACTTTTACAGGAGTTGATCAAAATGCTCTACTTTTGGATACAAAGATCAAAGGCTAACAGAGAAGGCATGACTAGCAGTGTTGCAATGTGAGCAGAAGCAAAATCTGTGGTATCGTTTAAGTGACACCATAAGTAAGTAGCTAGTGATGCAGCCAGAGAAAGAGAAAGAAGAAGAAAATCTCTTAAGTGAACCTAGATGAGATTCATCTCAAAGCAACTCAAGGCCAAAAACAAGTATAGCCAATGTGAATCTTTGTTGCCTACCCATCTTCCTTATCGTTCCAAGGTGATCAAAAGATGTTTAGAAGAAGATGCTGAGATGCACAGAATCATCAAGCTTGGTGAGCCTATGAGGATTCTCAACTACAATCCTAGCTCTATGTTTTCACAAAATTATATGATATATCTACACTAGAGCTATGGTGAGCAAGGCCAATTCAATCGCTTCATGAAAGGATTATCACACAATGGCCTATATTATTAGTGAGAAGGAGAGGAACGTCGGAAAGATCATGTCTTTCAAAGAACAAGAGGTATATATATACTTCTACAGGACTTACTCCAAGTAATCTGAAATTACTTCAAGTAATCTGCAATTACTTCAAGTAGACCTTCAAGTAATTCGCAATTACTCCAAGTAAGTCTGAATCTCACTCCAAGTTAACATAAGAGGCATAGAGGATGAGAGCTGAGACTTCAAGAATAAATGAGAGACAACACTTTACTAGAGCTGGTCTCCCTGGTCTTTCATTCTTTGGTCCATCTGTCCAAGGCTATCTGAGAAAGAAGCTCAACAATCACACAGAGCTTGCTGCAAACAATGTTGAGTTCATCACTTCTGTGAATGGAAAGATTAGAAGACTCTGTGATTTGATCAACCGGAACTTCAAGGCCTTATTCCAAGCTCATCTTGGTATGCTTAACTGATCACAGAAATTATGCTTCAAAATCCCTCACATCAACGGACAATGACTAGCCAATGATGCATTAATGGACTTCAGAGGATTATGGCTCGAGTGATTACGATATTACTCGAGTGAGGTATTGTATTCTTACTCAATTAAAATTCTCTAAGTTGCAATACTCGAGTGAGTACTCGAGTGATGGTTGAGTGAAATACTCGAGTAACTACTCGAGGGATACAGGGTTACAATATTAAAACCCTGAAAAGCATCATCATTTTCAAAAATTGATTTCTCTCTAATCTTCATATTTTCATACTCATTCTTTCTACGAAATTTTCAATGTTTTTAAAAATCTAGGAGAGTTATCAACTATATTCCTCATAATGCTTTTCTTTTAAGCCATGCATTCATTAAGGGGGAGCTTCACATTCATACGTGTTTTATATCTTAAAAAGCTTATCTCCTTTATTGAAAGGAAATCTTTTTAACATACTCATCTGAATTTTCTATTTTTTTTAATTAGTTTTGATGATGAGTTATTTATATATCTTCCTTTCATAATCTTAATTTTCAACATATCATATAGAGAGGATGACTTTGATTTTGTACAATAAATTTAATACTTGATTACACCAACCATTCTCCTTGCAAGAATGTTTTTATTTATAACAGGAGAATTTGTTCTATGCAAGATCATTCCTCAGCATACTAAAAGGAGCATATATGATGACATATGCTTTAACAATCAATCAAGGGAGATAAATTGGCTGCAATATTCAAAGCAATAAATACATATGCCAATACAAATGAGCATTGAGCATGTTGAACAGAAGCTCAACTCAATTGGAGAATCTATCAACTTTGAGGAAAGATGATTTAACACTGGCTACAACCCTCAAAGCAACAAAAGGCACAAGTCAGGATGATTTTGGTAGCATTCTAAGGAAGGCTATTCCTGAGCTTCCTATTGAGCACACTTCAGAGCTTACCATTGAGCCAGCCAACTCCTATGAACAAGATTCATCACAGTTGCATAATGAAAGTATGGTGAATACAACATCATAGATCTATACAACAAGAAAAGGAAGCAACGGACTTCATGGAGCACTTCATCATTTTCCAAAAACTACATGAGCATTTCTAAACCCTCTCTTTTTATTTTAAGCTTACTTTGCCTATCCTTGATTATGAAAGTTTTTTTCTTGAAAACCTTTCCATATTCTTTCAAATGTTTTTTTCTGGAAAACCATTTTTCATTTGCATCAAATTATAAATGAAACTACTTTCAAAACGGGGGAGAGAAACTTGTTTTCCTGATGCATTTATTTTGGTTAATGGGGAGAATGACATTTCTCATTTGACTTCATATTTACTTCTCTACAAGTCTTTCTTCTTTATACTTCAAACTTTTTGCTGATGTCAAATAGGGGGAGAGAAAGGCAAAGAAAAATATATTGTTCTTACATAGCTTTTATAACTCATATAAATTTTTCTTTAAGGATTTGTCATCATCAAAAAGGGGAGAATGTTAGATATGAATAGTTTTGATGATGTCAAATATAGATGTCAAATATGAGCAAAAAGTTTGTATGATATAATTATCTTCTACATTGACTAACTACTATATTTAATGTTGCATATTTTGTAGATTAGTCATAAACCCGATTGTGGGTTGATGTTATAATGCCTCATATGTGGAGAATGATTATCAAGAAGAAAATCAAGAGACAAGGGATTGAAGAAAGAAGGCATTGCAAGAACTAATAGGAATATCAAGCAAATATTAAAGATATCCATCAAGAAGATTGAAGTTGGGTTATGAAGAATGATCATCAAGAGGAAAAACAAGAAGAAAGAGATTAAAGAAAGAAGAACTTGCAAGATTACATGAGATTATCAAGATTCAAGCTCCTAGAAGTGATACCGGAGGTTTCTATGATCATACGAAAGTTAGAATGGGTCAATACGAAGCTAAAATGATGTATATGGAAGCTATGGTACCTTTGGGGATGATTACCCGAGTAATCACTCGAGTAATATGGTATTGTCTGATTTTGGAGGTGTTTACTCGAGGCCTTACTCGAGTAATCTGCCGGGTTATTTGATGAATTACTCGAGGCGGCACTTGAAGTAAATGGACTCTGTTTTCGCGCGGCAGAACAGAGGTTCGGTATTTTGATGATATCTCTCCAACCACATGTCGGATCGAACTGAAACTGGTGGCATTGGAAACTAGACTTCCAACACAAACTTTTGACACCAAGATCACATTAAAAGGAGTTCAGATAAGGGAGATATGATCTGTTGAAGTTCACTCATGAATCACCGTCATATTCCAGAACAGCTTCGGTATTTTGGACATAACTCTCAAAATACATATCGGATTGAGACAAAACCGGTGCCATATGAAAGAAGACTCAAAGAGCTTTACATGGATATATAATTTGTCACATTTGAAGCTATATCCTAAGAGCTATGACTTCTGGAAGTTTCTGCTCGTGATTTCAGAATTGTCTAAGTACAGGAGACACTCTTTGGATCATAACTTTCTGTACACAACGAGTTTGGAGTTGATTCTTGTTGCATTGGAACGTAGATAATGAGGGCTTTCCGATGATATATAATTTGCCATGTTTCGAGTCAAAATCAAGAATTTACTTGAAGGCGCTACTCGAGTAACTGGTTGAAAACAAAAGACTTTACTCGAGTAGGTACTCGAGTAATCACATAGAAAACTTCCAGTTGCTCTCGGCCTGCCAATGTTACTCGAGGAGGTACTCGAGTAACCACGTGAAAACTTCCAGTTGCCTTCAAGTTTTCCCAATGATACTCGAGGAGCTACTCGAGTAACCATGTTTCTGAAATTATGGAGCTCTCGGCATTTTGTACCACTGCAACATTACTCGAGTAAGTACTCGAGTAAACTTAAATGAATACTCGAGTAGCTACTCGAGTAAAGCACTGTGCATGAAGAGTTATTGACGAAAACTTCAAGTCACTACTGGAGTAAATCACTGTTCATTGACGAAAACTTCAAGTCACTACTGGAGTAAATCACTGTTCATTGACGAAAACTTCAAGTCACTACTGGAGTAAATCACTGTTCATAAAGAGAGAACTTCAAGTCACTACCCGAGTAAGCTATGCAGAAAATGGAAGGTCACTCGAGTAGCCACTCGAGTAACCTGTGAAGAAACTTAATGTTTACTCGAGTAAGCACTCGAGTAATGCTTCCCAGAAAAACAGAACAGCGTCTCGAAAAATCTGGAAATCAATGGAATGATCATATAACTCATTCTTATTGCTTCTAATCACTCTAATACTTCATTATATTAGTGATTAATGTATTTCTCCAAGAATACAATGAAGATATGATGTGAAGAGTCAAAAGCTGATTTTACGGAAGCGGAGCGTCCAACGTTCGTAACGGCTAGTTTTTCAAATTTGAGCAACGGACGAACGAAGCTGTCACACTCCAACGGATATGTTGAAATACTCAAACGGTCATCAAACCTCATCAGCTATAAATAGAAGATCATCCAAAACAGAAGCAAGAACGAGAGTGCATGCATCGTCTAAATGAGCTGACATCATTGCCCATCGCACATACTCTCTGTTTCTCTACTTTCTATATCATTTACATTTAAGAGAGAGAGTTTTTGTATTATACTTCAGTGTTCATTATATCCACTCTGTGAGAGAGTTTATAAACACTTTCAATTGTATTTCTGAATTGATCTCAAGGTAGAGGGACCTTGAGTGGGTTGATTTCCTTACGGGAAGCTGTAGAGAGAATCATTGGTAAGACTTTCTACTCGTAAGACTTACAAGGTGCAAGCAGTAGAGAACGTTGCTGCTCGTAAGACTTACAGTGGTGTAAGCAGAAGAGAACGTTGCTGCTCGTTAGACTTGCATAGGTAAGCTGGAGGGAAAGGTCTTCGGGATTGCTCTGCTCGTAAGACTTGTTGTAAGGGGGAGTATCTTGGTGAGAACTTTGTAAAGGCTTTTCTTGTGCCTGGATTAAACAAGAAAATAGTGGATTTGAAAATCTCAGGAGGAGCCTGGGGACTGGACGTAGGTCATCGTGGATTGGGCCGAACCAGGATAAATCACAGTTTGCATATTCTCTTCCCTAAGCTCTTATACTTTCAGCATATATCATTTAAATATCTAACTGTGATTTATGATTCATTACTTTCATATTTATTGCTTCCTCTAAAATGCGAAAAGAATTTCAAAGTTCTTAAGTTTTTATCTTACACCCAATTCACCCCCCCTCTTGGGTGTCAGCCGGTTCTAACACCTTGATGCCTCTTTATCTCTTTCTTCAAAGAGTCCACTAAATCATGTTTAGGTACATATGATATATATTGGCAATTCACCACCATAATCATCATCCATATATTGAAGCATACTAAGGAGGTCAACATCCTTTTTTTTTTCTTATGCCTAACAAAATGACATTAATTAAGAAGATTTTTACATATTACATACCTAAGAGTTCCTAATGATGAAGAAAGAAAAGACCAAAAGTAATTATAAGTAAAAGTTTGAACACCAAGGAAATTGAAATCACCAATCATAGAAAGTATTTCTTGCCATGTAATATCGATTATCTGAGAAGATTTTGCAGGGAAATGCATGAAGCATCTTCGAACACAATAAGCAACAAGTGAAGATTTAGATCCAGATGCAATAAGCCCCAAATTTAGACTCCAAAAAAGTGAAGCTCTAAAGCATTTGGATATGAAAGCAATCCCAGGGTTCAACTAGTTTGTCCATAGAAATCCCTTTAAAATTGATCCTCTAAAGCAAATAATCATATGACAGAAGTGTCTATGATGCTGTTTATATTTATAGAAAATCATATCTCAGCAATCCCTACTCGGGATGAAAGCATCGTCTTGGAGAATTGAAATAGCCCTTCATGTCTTTAGCAATATCTGTTTCTGTTTGGTTGATTTCACATTGAATCTTAGTAAGAAGAAAATATATTTTGAACAATGCGTTACTTCATGAGTTTATATCCACGTAGGAGTGAAAGGCTCTAACCTTCAGCTTTTATGTAATAATAAAAGGAAAGAGAGACAGAGTATTTAAAAGTGCTTTCAAATTCTCTAGTTTGGGCAAGGAGACTTCCCGACGTTGTAAATTTCATGATTTTCAACCCTTGTAATCCATTTTATTGTGCTTAAGAATTAAACTCCTTTATATGAATTCAAATTGAATAATTAAAAACAGAACACCAATTAATATGGTGATGCTTATTTATTACTCCCTCCGGTCCTAAATATAGGACATAGTTGTTGGAAATTGTGCCCTAAGGGCCAATCATTATACTTTGAACATTATTATTTTAATGAAATTTCTCCATTCTGTTATCATAGTATTTGCATGTTAACTGTGATAATTGTATCCTTGGATAATTCATAAAGATTGTCCTAAAATGTCCCTGGTTGGTCATCTATGCGGGAGCAGAGATGAAACAAGACCAGTATGACTTTGATAAGATATAGAGATACGAATCAAAGTCTTAGGCACTTGTAAGAGTACAAGGTGCTGGACCGACCCACTATGAGAAAGCTACATGGATCAAGTCATAAGCTTTTCTCATGTATAACCACGTCACAATGCCCTTAGACCTGAGGTCATCATGGATTCCTATATGAGAGTTGCTAAGCTTTGAAGTAGTCAAAAGTCACTTTTGACCAGGTGATGATAAAGGCTACGATTGGGCTTGGTGGTTTTTCATGTAGAGGAATATGAGTGATCAAGATGGAATTTGTCCCTCACATTAGTAGAGAGATATTACTGGGCCCCTCAATGAGTGAGTCTGAGAAATGTATGGCCATACTATGATGAAAGGAGTTTCTGTCTCTGTTATCAGGCTACTCAGGAATCGAGAAAGTAATGGTCAGGAACAAGAGGATGACATTATCCATGCCTTATCCTTGATTGATATATTGTGTGACAAAAGGGACGTGACATGGTTGTATGACAGGTTGCATCGGGATAACGATCCTCATATGAATTGGGTAGTCGTAATGTCTTGCTAGAGGCCGCTTGCGACTTTTGGGTTAGTGTAGTTATTGGCCCACTGCCAATTTCATATGGGCCTACAGGGTCGCACACAAGAATGGCCCAACACGAGATAATGTTTGATTTAGGGTGGATGAATTTTATATATATATATATATAAAATATAAAATTCATTAATAATATTATATAGATATATATATATTTTCGAAATATATATCTTATATATATATATATATATTATATTATATTATTATATTTAATAATATTATATAGATATATATTTTCGAAATATTATATATATATATATATGTATATATATATTATATGATATTATTATATTGTGTTGGTTTTAAATTTAATTTATTAAGATATATTAAATTTAATAACTAACATGATAGAGATATAGTATCTCAGATTTAATTTATGAAGATAAATTAAATTTAATGGCTCTTTATTTAGATTAAATAAATAGGTTAAATTAAAACTGTTGGACAGATTTAATTTAAACTGAATTTATTTAATTAGCTCATCAAGATAATTAATTGTTAATTAATTTCAAAATTAATTATGATTAATTTTGAAATTTGAAAATAACCCTCATGGGTTATCAACTTGATAGAGCTGATAGACTCAGGTGTACAAGAGAATTGAGAACCGCAAGTTAAACCCTTGGAGACATTAGAGGCGCTAGCACGCAGTCTCGGTTGGAGAGCATTCGTGTGGATACCGGTAGAGGGAGCGGACCTGACGTGTTGGCTCCTAGAGATCGTGAAAACTCTGAATCATAAAAAAGGTATGAATCCTTCCAACTTGGTTTAAACGCTGTTGATAGATCCTCGATTAGGATCGGTGAAAATTTTTAAATTCTTCCGTTGTGCTTACCGTTCCTAACAGTGGTATCAGAGCCAGATCAATTGTGCGTTTAAATTGAGTTTATGATTCTTATACATGTGATATATATGGGATGTGTACGTATGTTTATAAGAAACACTCGAGTATGTATGTGATTCTCGTTTTGGAACAAGCATGAAATCGATTCCGAACATGTATATCTTGGAACATGTATCTGATTTTCGTTTTGAACAAGTATGAAATTGGGTAGGGTACCTGAGATCGTAGTTGGCGGCAATCAAATTGGGTCTAGGTTCGGATATCTATTCGGGTAATAGGGATCCGAACTATGGGGAAGACAAATTGGATCAGAAGCGTTTTGGGCCATTGTTATTTTTGTTTTGAAAAATTGGGTCCGAAATTTAAAAATTTAAAATTTTCAAATATTTCTTTTAAAAGGAATGTGCCTCTTTCAAAAGCTCCAGGGGCGCTGCCCCTTGTAACCCCGCAAGGGCGGCTGCCCTTGACCCCGCCCGCTAACCTGCTAGCGGGACCGCCGTGACGACCTCTACGTAGCACAATATAATCTAATCATGACATTTATTGCTTTTCATATTGTATGAATTCTTGTTGTGGTTTATTATTTATCCTTGTTTGGGTATGGTGAACAACATGGCTTTAGAATTTTACAAAGGTTGTAATATTTAAATACGGCCTGCGTGCCATGCCTTTCTCTAAATAGTCTCGATGTACATTCTCTTCTCATCTCACTCCCCTCGAATGTTTAAACGAGGTTTCTCTCAATGTATTTCTTTTTTTATTTAGAGAAGTCCTCTCATTGGCTTGGGAGGATTTTAGGTTAGGTAAGCCATGTTGTGTCACGTTTAAATTATGCTTTTGATAAGATCATTGCATGATTACTTTTACGTTTATATGTATTTATCTGTATGAGATACGACCACGATTGAATCCATATAAACAAAACTAATTAATTAAGCCCTCTGAATTAAATCTTAAGTCATAATGCCGTCAATTAATGAATACTTGTCAAAACCTAGATCGCTCAATTGTGGAAACCACCAAAGTGGATGCACTTGAGTTATCTTGATGAGACAAGCTTGAGTAATTGCGCTGCTCATAATATTCATTATTGTTTTGACTTAATTGAGATTAACAAAACGGTTTTGAATCTCAAGGCATTAGATGGGGTTAAACATGCCGGATCATATGATAATTAAATCCCATAAAGATCTAAGAGTTACATGTGATATAATTGGTAAATAGGTTACCTACCTAAATAACTTGAATTTAAGCGTCTTGCCAAAGCGGACTTAAGTTTAATCCAAATATGAATCTTAGCCCACTAATTATTATATTGAGGGTTGTTAATTTAGTAGGAGATTACTAAATAACTTTGCATATTTTAATTGTAGAATCATATCGACTAGTAATACTGCTACACTATCATTGCGATCGGTCCTTGAGAAGGACAAACTCAATGGGACAAACTTTCTTGACTGGTTTAGGAACCTGAGAATTGTTCTCAAGCAGGAAAGAAATGCTTATGTCCTAGATCAACCCATTCCTGAGGAGCTTGCAGCTAATGCTCCAAGAGCTTAGAGAGATGCTTACACAAAGCATAAGGGTGACTCTGTGGATGTAGGTTGCCTGATGCTTGCCACTATGGTTCCAGAGCTCCAAAAGATCTGGAACTCATGGAGGCTCATGAGATGATAGTACATCTCAAGGAAATGTTCCAGCAACAGGCAAGGCAAGAAAGGTATGAGACCACAAAGGCCTTACATTCCTGCAAAATGGCTGAAGGTGCATCAGTTAGTACTCATGTGTTAAAGATGAAAGGCTCTATTGATCACCTTGAGAGGCTTGGATTTCCTATGAGCCAGGAGTTAGCTACAGATTTGATCCTCAACTCACTCCCGGAGAGTTATGACCAGTTTGTTATGAACTACAACATGAACAACATGGAGAAATCAATTTCTGAGCTGCATGGGATGCTCAAAACTGCTGAGCAAAGCATTAAGAAAAAGCATAGCACAGTTTTTGATGGTTCAGAAAGGAAAGGGTATGAAAAGGAAAGGGAAGGGCAAATGGAAGGGTAATGGCTCAGGTGAAAGACCAAAGAGTCAAACAAGCCCGAAACCAAGCCTACACCCAAGAAGGCAAAGCCTCCAAAGGAAAAAGTCTGCTACTTCTGCAATGAACCCGGTCATTGGAAGAGGAATTGCAAACTCTACCTGGAAGATCTAAAAAAGAGGATAAAATCAAACGATTTGAATCCAACCTACCTATGGCATTGTCGTCTAGGCCACATAAATGAGAAACGCATTTCTAAACTCCATCAAGATGGATTTCTAAACTCATTTGATTTTGAATCATATGATACATGCAAATCTTGCTTATTAGGAAAGATGACTAAGGCACCTTTTACTGGGCACAGTGAGAGGGCTACTGAATTATTGGGCCTCATACATACAGATGTATGTGGACCATTAAATATAGCTGCCAGAGGAGGTTATGTCTACTTTATTACATTTATAGATGACTTTAGTAGATATGGCTATATCTATCTATGAAACATAAATCTGAATCTTTTAAAATGTTCAAAATATTCCAAAATGAAGTACAAAACCAACTTGGTAAAACAATTAAAGCACTTAGATCTGATCGAGGTGGTGAATATTTGAGCCAAGAATTCACTGACCATCTTAGGAGTTGTGGGATAATCTCACAATTGACTCCTCCAGGAACACCACAATGGAATGGCGTTTCTGAATGGAGTAATTGAACACTATTAGATATGGTTTGATCTATAATGAGTCAAACAGATCTTCCACCGTCCTTTTGGGGATATGCCCTAGAGACAGCTGCGTTCACACTAAATCGTGTTCCATCTAAGGCAATTGAAAAGACACCATATGAGATATGGACTGGAAAGAAACCAAGTTTATCTCTTCTTAAGATCTGGGGATGTGAGGTATATGTTAAGCAACAAACCTCTGATAAATTAGCGCCCAGATCCATAAAGTGCCTTTTCGTAGGGTATCCTAAAGAAATGAAAGGATACTATGTCTACAATCCTACCGATAACAAAGTGTTTGTTATTCGAAATGGCAAGTTTCTAGAAAGAGAGTTTGTCTCTAAAACAACCAGTGGGAGCGACGTACATCTCGAAGAAATTCGAGATCCACAAGATGGTACAGAACCACAGATGGAAATTAGAGAAGATTCACAACAAGTTGCTGAGCCTCCTCAAGTAACACAAGGTCCACGAAGATTTGATAGGACACTGCATCAGCCTCAGATATATGGATTTCTGATTACTGAAGGCCGTGATGTGTTGCTCATTGAGCAAAATGAGCCCACCACCTATCGAGAAGCCATAGTGGGACCAAACTCTGAGAAATGGCTAAATGCCATGAAGTCTGAAATGCAATCCATGTACAACAATCAGGTATGGACCTTAGTCGATCCACTTGAAGGTGTAAAAACCATTGGGTGCAAATGGGTTTTCAAGGAGAAAGCTGACATGGATGGCAATGTAAATGTCTTCAAGGCACGACTGGTTGCAAAAGGATTCACTCAAACTCATGGTGTAGACTATGATGAAACCTTTTCCCCAGTTGCAATGGCCAAATCAATCAGAATCCTTCTTACCATTGCAGCATATTATGACTATGAAATATGGCAGATGGATGTCAAAACAGCCTTCTGTTACGAGTTTGAATGATCAATTAAATAGTGCAAGTGTACACTGTCGTAATCAAGTAATACAGAAGTGAGTAGAGTATCGTTCCCACGAGGATTGATCACTAAGTACCAAAATGGGTAATTTTAATTCTATTTAGTCGATCGATAAATTGGTGATTGAGAGTACAAATAAAAGAAAAATAATTAAATATGAGTGCAGATGATATGAAAACAAATATGAGAAAAAATCCTAGGGAGTAGATTTCACTTAACAAATTCCGGATTGAATCACTTATCTATTCTAGCCCAATTTATTCCACATGATTGATAGTCGAGTTTCCTTAATTTAATTACTAGCCTCTTCCAAGGTCAAGCAATTCTATAATTAATTGCTAATCCAATATATTCCTATATGAATTTAAGCAATTAATTATGCATTAAGATTTATGAAACTCAATAAGACTACACAACTCATATGAATATATTCCTATTTCATATGCAAGTCATGATTTTAATTATAGGATCTACACACATGCATCTCCTTCCGGTCTCAACATGCATATTGTAATCATTCAAAAGGTGGCCAATCAAATGAAAGCATTAAGAACAATAATTTAAACTCAATCATGAAGGAGAAATTAAAACTAGATTTAATAAGTTAAGATTTAATCTGGCATTAGTAAGCTACGTCATCACCCTAGGAAAATGAAAATTTAGCTCATGATAAAATTAAAAACAAAATCAAAATAAATTGACATTATATGAAACTAGAATGAAATCTTCATAAATACTGCATAAACTTGAATATTAAATTCTCAAACATAAATATACAACAAAAAATATACATAAAAAAAAACTGGAGAAATCTAGCCGTCCATTTAGGAGGTAAAACCTTCCATATAGGCAGCATGCAAAAAGTAATACAATACTAAGCCTTCCATGTAGGAGGCATACAGAAAATAATATAATACTAAGCCTTCCATGTATGAGGCATAAAAAAAATAATACAATACATAAAATTAAAAATAAAAAATAACACAATTTATTTAGAACTGTCAGAGAAAATATCTCTCCCTGTTAGAGAAGGATCTCTGACTGTCAGAAAATTCTCCACTATATTTCTTCTCTCCTTCTCCTCCCTTTTGCAAAGAAGCACACATGTATATATAGGCAAGCGAAGTGCGTCTGTTGCTTCTCTTTTTTTTTCCACAGGTGCTACAGTATTTTACCTTCATTTCACGCATGAACATGACTTTTCAGCAAACCTACGTATTTTTTCCGTGTTGCTACAGTGCTACAGTGATTCCTTCCGCTACAGTCACCTCCATCCGTTACAGTAACGTCCTGATACAGTGATTCCGTCATGAATAGTGACCGATGCTACAGTACCGACCTTTTATATTTTTCTTTATTTTTTTAAGTACTATTTATTTTACACCCAAATATATTATATTAAGCTCGAATATCGTCCATAAAATCATCATATAAGGGAAAATAAATATGCGAATATTTTACTTATCAAATTCCCCCACACTTAGCTCTTGGACGTCCTCGGACAAGGAATGACTAATAAGTGCTTCCAACAAAATCAGAAGTGTCAAGTCATAAGTAAGAACACAATTGAAAAGTAAAGAGATCATAGTATTCATGAATCAAAGAAAATATAAATTGGTAACTTTGTTTGAAAATGAATAAACCGAGTTTGTAAGTGTAACTCATTCTCTCAATCTCTCAAGTGTTTAAGGGTAAGTGTTTCGCTCAAATTCAACCAAAAAAATTGCACTACCATAGGCTTGCTAAAAATCTCAATCTCCACTACCTAATTCACATGCATAATTCAAATCAAAAGGACTTATTAAGGGTTGTAATGGGGTTAAGGTAAAAGGAATGTAAAACATAATATGAAAGGCTATATTTAAGAAATTTAATAGAACAATTGAAAAATGGGCTACTTATAAATTTATCTCATCATAACAACCCACAATTTAAATACTTGACATATTTTTTTTTCTCTTCTTTTTTTTTCTTTTTTTTTTGAATTTTTTTTTTCTTTTTTTTTTGAATTTCTTTTTTTGAATTGCAACTATAAAATTGATGATATATATACCCCCACACTTTGTCAATAGCCCATTTCACAAGAATTTCTAATGTTCTACCAATCTTCCGAATAAGGTAAAAGCACTTGATATATCATTAAAGTATATGTTAATGGGTTGAGAACAAAGAATCAGTCAATTAGGCTCAAAGGGGCTTATCAACGGTATAATTGCAAGGTTGGCTATTTGGCTCTGGCTAAAGGAAATGAATGCCTTTATCATTTTTGAATGTGCATGTGAGATGTAATTTCAACCAGATTTAAAGCAAGTTCTAGAGTGACAACTTAATAGGTGAATATCACACACAAGAGAAATAATCATTATAGGCTCAGAAGCTCACGGCTAGGAATTTTTAAACTCAGTTCATTCAAACTCAAAATTTATCACCAATTGCAACAATCAGTTGTTCATTCATGCTATAAAATCTCTAAATTCAATTGATCCATACTTAAAACTTGTGTACTTCTTAATATCATTACAAAGCACTTGAACAAGAATTTTTTTTTTTTTTTATTTTTGAAAAAGAAAAAAAACTTTCAACCAATAAAATGCAATTAATGAAATGCGTCTCAGGAGTTAAGAATAACTCCTTACTCTGCCATTTTTTTCCACACCCCATGCATCTAATGGTTTTACTAAATAACAATAGAAAAACAGAAGAAATTTTTTTTTTCCTCCTCCCCCAACCTAAATCAGACATTGTCCCCAATGTCTTCTAGAGCTCAGAGAAGGGTTTTTTTTTTTTGAAACATAAACACATAATAAAGTAAACTCAAAATACTAAGAGTAAAACCAAGAGATTAAGGAAAGTTACAACCGAAGGGTGGTATCTGGGTTCTGCTTCTGACTGCTATCTGAAGATTGCCCACCTATTTGCTTGACGAGTAGATCTGGTTTAGGTTCATAGGTTTACAGTTGATCGAGCAGCTGATCAGCAGTTGGTGCAGAAATTATGGAATGGCGAGTCGCTTGGGGTATGAATCCTGTTTCCACAGCATGATCAAGAAAAGACAACAGATTGTCATAAAAACCATTAACATTTAACAATCCTAATGGCTTTTTGTGATAGTTTAACTTAGCCCAATATGCAACGCTAGAAATGCCATCCAACGTCCCCAAACCACCGGGTAGAGCAATGAAAGCTTGAGCATGGTAGAACATTAGTCCCATTTGTTGAGGCAAGCTCGAAACCTGTAACTCTTGTCCCAAGGAAAAAGTGTGATCTTCCAACTCCTTCACCCTTACACTTAAACCCTTGCTTCCATTCATGGATGCAGAAATGGCCACACTTCCCTTTAGGCCCTGAATGCCTCCCCCGTACACAAAGTTGATCCCTCTGGCAGCTAATCCAATTCCCAGTTCATTTGCTGCTGTTATAAACTCTCCTTTCTTGCCCAAATCAGTTTCACCAAAAATGCAAATAGATGTAAATCTACATTTTTGTGTGATAACCTTTTTCTCTTTGTTTCTCTCGGACCATGTACGCTTACAAGAGAAAGAATTCATATTTACAAATGGAAGTGTGTATATTTACAAATGAAAGAGTACATATATATAATACTAAAACAACGACAACAAAATCACACAAATCAAACATTTTTCAAAGAAGTTTGAAAAAAATTTCTGACACATATGACATGTGGGCTATTGCGTGAAGAAATTAAACAAAAAGAGGAAAGAAAGTCAAAAGATACAGTAGAGTAGGAAAAAAAACTGCCGAAAAGATAAGAAAGATTTGACAAAAGCATGATTATGTACAGTAGTTGTGATTTTGGCTCACATCTTCCTCTGGTTTTACGTCCAGAAACGGCTTAAACGATTTCTATGAATCGAGGATTGGCTTCCCATCCAGTTTTCTTATAAACTGGCAAACAGGGTCTTTTTCTGTTAGATTCCCAAGACAGTAGCGCCATTTTTCTTGGTTGAATACATTCACTAAATCAAGAAGAATACGATGAACATCACCACTTGGATGCGTCTCAAGAGTTTGAATGATATCATCCAGGGACTCCTTACTCAGTCCATCCTTTATAAATTTAATTTTATCTTCTCGATTTATAGAAACCATACCTTTGCTTCTACAGCGCTGATCACATGTCCACCTTGCACATTTATAGCAGACATTCATTCTTTTAGCTCTTCTCTTTTTGGAGTAAGAACTTCTTCCCATTCCTGGTAAAGGTTGAACAACTGATTTATTAAACTCATCTGCTAAACGTACCTTAGCCTCAATGATCCAGCGTATGTCCTCAGGAAGCCCCAAACGCTTGAATACTTTCATCCTTTCAAGTCGACAGCTATAGAGCTTCTTGAGCACATCTTTGGGAAGAGTGGGGAACCTGTTCTTAAGCTTTACAAGAGATTCCTCCATGGTAACTTAAAAAGAAGCCGATGAAAACTAAAATATCAATGCAGTGCGGTGTGTTTCGGTGGTAGGAAAGAAAAGAGAGAATAGGAAAGAAATAAGAGAGTAGGAAAGAAATTTTGGGGTTGCCTCCCAAATAGCCGCCCTTCTTTAACGTCTTTAGCTAGACAAAAACCAAACCAATTTCTTTTTCTTTTTTTTCTTTTATATAATTTATATATATATGTATATGTATATATATATATATTTTAATTACTAGATTGAGGACTTACCTGTTGGTTCCTCAAATGTGATGACAGATTTCAAAGTATTGAGTGCACCTTCATTGTATTCTTTGAGTCTTTGCCCATTCACTTTGAATTTTCGATCACCATCTTGAATCTCCACAGTTCCATATGGCCATACTTGTATTACAGTAAAAGGACCTGACCACCTCGATCTCAGCTTTCCTGGAAAGAGCTTTAACCTTGAGTTGTATAAAAGCACTTTTTGTCCCGGTGTAAACTCTCTTCTCAAAATTCTTCTATCATGCCACATTTTTGTCTTCTCCTTGTATAACTTAGCATTTTCATAAGCTTGTTGTCTGAATTCTTCAAGCTCATTGAGTTGGAGAAGCCTTTTCTCCCCAGCTGCCTTTAAGTCAAAATTTAATGCTTTTATTGCCCAATATGCTTTGTGCTCCATTTCTACTGGAAGATGGCATGCTTTTCCGTAGACCAATTGATATGGGGATGTACCAATTGGTGTCTTGAAGGCAGTTCTATAAGCCCAAAGTGCATCATCTAACTTTTGAGCCCAGTCTTTCCGATTGGAATTCACCGTCTTTTCTAAGATCCACTTCAGTTCTCTGTTCGAGATTTCCACCTGCCCACTAGTTTGTGGATGATATGGAGTTGCAACCTTATGAGTTACTCCATATTTAGCCAATACCGACTGAAGTTGCTGATTGCAAAAATGCCTTCCTCCATCACTGATAATAGCTCTAGGCACTCCAAATCTTGTAAAAATATTCTTCCTCAAGAACTTCACAACCACACGAGAATCATTTGTAGGAAAGGCAGCTGCTTCAACCCACTTGGAGACATAGTCAACAGCTACTAAAATGAACTGGTTGCTAAATGAAGATGGAAAAGGCCCCATAAAATCGATCCCCCATACATCAAAAAGTTCAACTTCTAAGATGTTGGTTAAAGGGGCTTCATGTCTCCTTGAGATATTTCCCGTTCTTTGACATCTGTCACAGGTTGCCACAAGTCTGTGAGCGTCCTTGAAGAGTGTAGGCCAGTAAAATCCTGATTGAAGGACTTTAGTAGCTATTCTGTTTGCTCCAAAATGACCACCATATAGGGATGAATGGCAGTGATTTAAGATGTTGTCCATCTCTTCTTCAGGAACACATCGCCTGATAATTCGATCTGGGCTTTGTTTGTATAAGAACGGATCCTCCCAAAAGTAATGCCTTATATCAGCCAGAAACTTCTTCTTTTGCATTTTAGAAAGTTCATAAGGCATTACCCCGCTTGCCAAATAATTCACAATATCAGCATACCAAGGAGTAGGTTGTGACTGCATGATAAAAAGTTGCTCATCTGGAAAATTCTCCTGGATTGGTGATTCTCTCTTTTGTTCAGGTGGTTCTAACCGAGAAAGATGATCTGCAATGAGATTCTCAGTCCCTTTTTTGTCTTTGATCTCCAAGTCAAATTCTTGTAGTAGAAGCACCCATCTGATCAGTCTGGGCTTTGCATCTTTCTTCTCAATTAAGTATTTGATTGCTGAGTGGTCCGTCCAGACAATGACCTTTGACCCGATCAAGTATGCTCTGAATTTGTCGAATGCAAACACTACTGCTAATAGCTCCTTTTCTGTTGTTGCATAATTCAGCTGTGCATTTGAGAGTGTCCTGTTGGCATAATAGATGGCATGAAAGACCTTGTCTTTTCTTTGGCCCAAAACAGCTCCAACTGCATAATCACTTGCATCGCACATCATCTCGAATGGAAGATTCCAATCTGGAGCTATAATAACTGGTGCGGAAGTCAAGACACTTTTTAGAGTTTGGAAGGCTGATAAGCACTCCTTATTAAACACAAAGGGAGTATTTTTCTCCAACAGCATGCAAAGTGGTTTTGTGATTTTTGAGAAGTCCTTGATGAATCTTCTATAGAAGCCAGCATGTCCCAAAAAACTCCGAATGCCCTTGATTGAGGAAGGAGGTGGTAGCTTTTGAATTGTTTCAATCTTAGCTCGGTCCACTTCAATGCCTCGATCAGATACCTTGTGACCCAGCACGATTCCTTCTTTCACCATAAAATGGCATTTCTCCCAATTTAGAACCAAGTTTGTCTTCACACAACGTTGCAAGACTTTTGCCAAATTTGAAAGACAATGATCAAATGATTCTCCAAAAATTGAAAAATCATCCATGAATACCTCAATGAACCTTTCCACCATGTCTGAGAAGATCACCATCATACTCCTTTGAAATGTTGCTGGTGCATTACATAGACCAAATGGCATCTTTCTGAAGGCAAAGGTACCATATGGACATGTAAAAGTTGTTTTCTCTTGATCCTCCGGTGCAATTGTAATTTGATTATATCCTGTGTACCCGTCCAGGAAACAATAATAGGCTTTCCCTGCTAGTCTGTCAAGCATCTGGTCTATAAATGGCAGAGGGAAGTGATCTTTTCTGGTGGCTTTATTGAGCTTTCTGTAGTCGATGCACACTCTCCATCCAGTCACCATTCGTTGTGGAATCAGTTCATTTTTCTCGTTGGGCACTACTGTCATTCCACCTTTCTTTGGCACAACTTGAACTGGGCTTACCCATTGATTGTCAGAGATTGGGTAGATTATGCCAGCATCTAGCCACTTATTACCTCCTTTCTCACCACCTCCTTCATGTTTGGATTGAGTCTTCTCTGGTGCTCGACTGATGGCTTGTAGTTATCCTCCATCAAGATCTTATGCATACAAATTGAAGGACTAATCCCTCTTATATCAGCTATTGACCATCCAAATGCTGCTTTATACTCCCTTAGAACTCTTAATAACTTTTCTTCTTCTTCAGGAGTAAGAGCTGCTGAGACGATTACAGGTAATGTTGAATTTCCTCCCAGATACACATACTTCAAGTGGGATGGCAGTATTTTCAACTCCAGTATTGGTGGTTTCTCTGTTGATGGTACCGGCTTACTTGACCTTTCCCCAAGATCTTCAAATGGTTTCTTGATAAAAATTAGGGAATTTGCTTCCAGGTACTTAATTTGCTCCAAGACTTCAGGATTAGTAGATTTTGATACATCTACCATTCCTATTGCTAATGGTTGATCCATACAGATTTCGTTCACCACGTCTTTTGTGCAACTGGATAATGTGTCGACTCTGTAGCAAGTGTCACCTTCATCTGGAAAGGATAAAGCCTTGAAAATGTTGAAGGATACTTGATTATCTTGAACTCGTAAGGTTAACTTCCCCTGTTGCACATCTATTAACGTTCTCCCAGTTGCTAGAAATGGCCTCCCAAGAATGATAGGAATTTCTTGGTCTTTTTCCATGTCGAGTATTATGAAATCAGCTGGGAATATAAGTTTGTCCACCTTCACCAGAACATCTTCTAAGACACCCCTCGGATGCTTTATTGATCGGTCCGCCAAAAGTAATGAAACTGTGGTTGGCTTCACCTCTCCAAGACCAAGTTTGTTGTAGACAGATAGAGGCATGAGGTTTACACTTGCTCCAAGATCACAAAGTGCTTTTTCAAAGTGACATTGACCTATGGTGCAAGGTATGCAGAAGCTTCCTGGATCTTTCAGCTTTGGAGGTAATTTCTTTTGGAGAATAGCACTGCACTCCTCAGTAAGTGCAACTGTTTCAAATTCCTCAAGCTTACGCTTATTTGAAAGAATGTCCTTCATGAATTTTGCATAACTGGGCATTTGGGCAAGAGCGTCCGTGAAAGGAATGTTGATGTGCAACTTTTTGAAAACCTCCAGAAACTTTGCAAATTGCTTGTCTAGCTTTGCCTTCACAAGTCTCTGAGGGTATGGAACTGGTGGTACATATGGAGGAGGATTGTCTGGAAAGCTGATTCTTCCTGGTATCACATCATCCTCCTTCTGTTCTTGTACTTCCTCCTTCTGTTCTCCTCAACCTTCTTTCTTTTCTCCATCATCCTTCTTTTTAATTAAAGGATCTTTCAATTCTTTCCCACTTCTTAATGCAACGGCCTTCACATGCTCTCTTGGGTTTCTTTCGGTGTTACTTGGTAGAGTTCCTGGTTGTCTAGAATTCAGCATATTTGCAATTTGGCCCATCTGGATCTCCAAGTTCTTTATTGAGGCATCTTTGCTTTTGATTGCTGCATCAGTCCTAGCCATGAATTGAGATGTATTCATGGTTAGTTGAGCCAGTGCATCCTCCAAATTCACTTTCTGTTGTGGTGGATTTGGTTGTTGAAAAGCTTGCTGCTGGTAGTTCCCTTGCGGCTTGAATGCATTTTGATTATTCCTCCAACTAAAGTTTGGATGATTTCACCAACCTGGATTGTATGTGTTTGAGAATGGGTCATTTCTTTGGTTTCCAATGAACTGAGCTTGCTCCGGCATGAATGAGTGTCCTTCTTGACATTGCGTACTCACATGAGGTCCTCCACATTGATCACAAGCTTCCGTAGGAGTGCTGATTACATTTGCTTGGGTTGTCAATGATCCTACTTGCTTGGATATAGATGCAACTTGAGAAGATAAAGTTGTAAGGACATCCAGCTCGTGCACTCCAAGTACTTTCTTTGAATTGCTACGTTCAGAAGGCCATTGATATGCATTGGCTACCATCTCCTCAAGTAGATTGTAAGCATCATCTATGTTCTTTCCCATTAAAGATCCTCCAGCTGCGGCATCTACAAGAATTCTGGAGATGTGCGTCATCCCACTATAGAAAGTTTGCAGTTGCCACCAATTTGGTAACCCATGATGAGGACATCTCCTTAGCAACTCCTTGTATCTTTCCCATGCTTCATAGAGGCTTTCTTGTTCATGCTGGGTGAATGAGGCAATTTCATTCCTCATTTTAGTAGTTTTTGCTGAAGGAAAGTATTTCTCCAAAAATTTCTGCGCCATGATCTCCCATGTTGTTATACTTCCCACTGGTAGTGATTGTAACCAACTCTTAGCCTTATCCCTAAGTGAGAAAGGGAAAATTCTAAGTCTAATGGCATCATCAGTAACACCATTATGCTTGAATGTGTCACAGATTTCTAGGAAGTTGGCTATATGTGCATTAGGATCTTCTGTTGGTAAACCACCGAATTGATTTGCTTGCATCATCTGGATAATTGCTGGCTTGATTTCAAAGTTGTTAGCTGCTACTGGTGGTCTCCTGATTCCAGAGTTTGTGTCCATGACTGTTGGTGTTGCATAGTCATGGAGTGTTTTGGTATCTGTTGTTTCTCCCCCCGGATTTTCCATCGGATTGTTTAGGATTGAAGTAGACTGCTTCCGAATTCTTCGATTTCTTCGGCAAGTTCTTTCGATCTCCGAATCAAAAGGCAATAGTTCAATCTCCTTCGATCTGGTCATACACTAAGCAAAAGCCTGAAAAGAAACACAAGACACCAAGAAGAAAAACAAATGTAATATAAAGACCAAATTAGTATTAAAATTACTTGGTATTGATATTAATGACAACAATCCCCGGCAACGGCGCCAAAAACTTGTTACGAGTTTGGATGATCAATTAAATAGTGCAAGTGTACACTGTCGTAATCAAGTAATACAGAAGTGAGTAGAGTATCGTTCCCACGAGGATTGATCACTAAGTACCAAAATGGGTAATTTTAATTCTATTTAGTCGATCGATAAATTGGTGATTGAGAGTACAAATAAAAGAAAAATAATTAAATATGAGTGCAGATGATATGAAAACAAATATGAGAAAAAATCCTAGGGAGTAGATTTCACTTAACAAATTCCGGATTGAATCACTTATCTATTCTAGCCCAATTTATTCCACATGATTGATAGTCGAGTTTCCTTAATTTAATTACTAGCCTCTTCCAAGGTCAAGCAATTCTATAATTAATTGCTAATCCAATATATTCCTATATGAATTTAAGCAATTAATTATGCATTAAGATTTATGAAACTCAATAAGACTACACAACTCATATGAATATATTCCTATTTCATATGCAAGTCATGATTTTAATTATAGGATCTACACACATGCATCTCCTTCCGGTCTCAACATGCATATTGTAATCATTCAAAAGGTGGCCAATCAAATGAAAGCATTAAGAACAATAATTTAAACTCAATCATGAAGGAGAAATTAAAACTAGATTTAATAAGTTAAGATTTAATCTGGCATTAGTAAGCTACGTCATCACCCTAGGAAAATGAAAATTTAGCTCATGATAAAATTAAAAACAAAATCAAAATAAATTGACATTATATGAAACTAGAATGAAATCTTCATAAATACTGCATAAACTTGAATATTAAATTCTCAAACATAAATATACAACAAAAAATATACATAAAAAAAAACTGGAGAAATCTAGCCGTCCATTTAGGAGGTAAAACCTTCCATATAGGCAGCATGCAAAAAGTAATACAATACTAAGCCTTCCATGTAGGAGGCATACAGAAAATAATATAATACTAAGCCTTCCATGTATGAGGCATAAAAAAAATAATACAATACATAAAATTAAAAATAAAAAATAACACAATTTATTTAGAACTGTCAGAGAAAATATCTCTCCCTGTTAGAGAAGGATCTCTGACTGTCAGAAAATTCTCCACTATATTTCTTCTCTCCTTCTCCTCCCTTTTGCAAAGAAGCACACATGTATATATAGGCAAGCGAAGTGCGTCTGTTGCTTCTCTTTTTTTTTCCACAGGTGCTACAGTATTTTACCTTCATTTCACGCATGAACATGACTTTTCAGCAAACCTACGTATTTTTTCCGTGTTGCTACAGTGCTACAGTGATTCCTTCCGCTACAGTCACCTCCATCCGTTACAGTAACGTCCTGATACAGTGATTCCGTCATGAATAGTGACCGATGCTACAGTACCGACCTTTTATATTTTTCTTTATTTTTTTAAGTACTATTTATTTTACACCCAAATATATTATATTAAGCTCGAATATCGTCCATAAAATCATCATATAAGGGAAAATAAATATGCGAATATTTTACTTATCAAATTCCCCCACACTTAGCTCTTGGACGTCCTCGGACAAGGAATGACTAATAAGTGCTTCCAACAAAATCAGAAGTGTCAAGTCATAAGTAAGAACACAATTGAAAAGTAAAGAGATCATAGTATTCATGAATCAAAGAAAATATAAATTGGTAACTTTGTTTGAAAATGAATAAACCGAGTTTGTAAGTGTAACTCATTCTCTCAATCTCTCAAGTGTTTAAGGGTAAGTGTTTCGCTCAAATTCAACCAAAAAAATTGCACTACCATAGGCTTGCTAAAAATCTCAATCTCCACTACCTAATTCACATGCATAATTCAAATCAAAAGGACTTATTAAGGGTTGTAATGGGGTTAAGGTAAAAGGAATGTAAAACATAATATGAAAGGCTATATTTAAGAAATTTAATAGAACAATTGAAAAATGGGCTACTTATAAATTTATCTCATCATAACAACCCACAATTTAAATACTTGACATATTTTTTTTTCTCTTCTTTTTTTTTCTTTTTTTTTTGAATTTTTTTTTTCTTTTTTTTTTTGAATTTTTTTTTTTTGAATTGCAACTATAAAATTGATGATATATATACCCCCACACTTTGTCAATAGCCCATTTCACAAGAATTTCTAATGCTCTACCAATCTTCCGAATAAGGTAAAAGCACTTGATATATCATTAAAGTATATGTTAATGGGTTGAGAACAAAGAATCAGTCAATTAGGCTCAAAGGGGCTTATCAACGGTATAATTGCAAGGTTGGCTATTTGGCTCTGGCTAAAGGAAATGAATGCCTTTATCATTTTTGAATGTGCATGTGAGATGTAATTTCAACCAGATTTAAAGCAAGTTCTAGAGTGACAACTTAATAGGTGAATATCACACACAAGAGAAATAATCATTATAGGCTCAGAAGCTCACGGCTAGGAATTTTTAAACTCAGTTCATTCAAACTCAAAATTTATCACCAATTGCAACAATCAGTTGTTCATTCATGCTATAAAATCTCTAAATTCAATTGATCCATACTTAAAACTTGTGTACTTCTTAATATCATTACAAAGCACTTGAACAAGAATTTTTTTTTTTTTTTATTTTTGAAAAAGAAAAAAAACTTTCAACCAATAAAATGCAATTAATGAAATGCGTCTCAGGAGTTAAGAATAACTCCTTACTCTGCCATTTTTTTCCACACCCCATGCATCTAATGGTTTTACTAAATAACAATAGAAAAACAGAAGAAATTTTTTTTTTCCTCCTCCCCCAACCTAAATCAGACATTGTCCCCAATGTCTTCTAGAGCTCAGAGAAGGGTTTTTTTTTTTGAAACATAAACACATAATAAAGTAAACTCAAAATACTAAGAGTAAAACCAAGAGATTAAGGAAAGTTACAACCGAAGGGTGGTATCTGGGTTCTGCTTCTGACTGCTATCTGAAGATTGCCCACCTATTTGCTTGACGAGTAGATCTGGTTTAGGTTCATAGGTTTGCAGTTGATCGAGCAGCTGATCAGCAGTTGGTGCAGAAATTATGGAATGGCGAGTCGCTTGGGGTATGAATCCTGTTTCCACAGCATGATCAAGAAAAGACAACAGATTGTCATAAAAACCATTAACATTTAACAATCCTAATGGCTTTTTGTGATAGTTTAACTTAGCCCAATATGCAACGCTAGAAATGCCATCCAACGTCCCCAAACCACCGGGTAGAGCAATGAAAGCTTGAGCATGGTAGAACATTAGTCCCATTTGTTGAGGCAAGCTCGAAACCTGTAACTCTTGTCCCAAGGAAAAAGTGTGATCTTCCAACTCCTTCACCCTTACACTTAAACCCTTGCTTCCATTCATGGATGCAGAAATGGCCACACTTCCCTTTAGGCCCTGAATGCCTCCCCCGTACACAAAGTTGATCCCTCTGGCAGCTAATCCAATTCCCAGTTCATTTGCTGCTGTTATAAACTCTCCTTTCTTGCCCAAATCAGTTTCACCAAAAATGCAAATAGATGTAAATCTACATTTTTGTGTGATAACCTTTTTCTCTTTGTTTCTCTCGGACCATGTACGCTTACAAGAGAAAGAATTCATATTTACAAATGGAAGTGTGTATATTTACAAATGAAAGAGTACATATATATAATACTAAAACAACGACAACAAAATCACACAAATCAAACATTTTTCAAAGAAGTTTGAAAAAAATTTCTGACACATATGACATGTGGGCTATTGCGTGAAGAAATTAAACAAAAAGAGGAAAGAAAGTCAAAAGATACAGTTTAATCTGGCATTAGTAAGCTACGTCATCACCCTAGGAAAATGAAAATTTAGCTCATGATAAAATTAAAAACAAAATCAAAATAAATTGACATTATATGAAACTAGAATGAAATCTTCATAAATACTGCATAAACTTGAATATTAAATTCTCAAACATAAATATACAACAAAAAATATACATAAAAAAAACTGGAGAAATCTAGCCGTCCATTTAGGAGGTAAAACCTTCCATATAGGCAGCATGCAAAAAGTAATACAATACTAAGCCTTCCATGTAGGAGGCATACAGAAAATAATATAATACTAAGCCTTCCATGTATGAGGCATAAAAAAAATAATACAATACATAAAATTAAAAATAAAAAATAACACAATTTATTTAGAACTGTCAGAGAAAATATCTCTCCCTGTTAGAGAAGGATCTCTGACTGTCAGAAAATTCTCCACTATATTTCTTCTCTCCTTCTCCTCCCTTTTGCAAAGAAGCACACATGTATATATAGGCAAGCGAAGTGCGTCTGTTGCTTCTCTTTTTTTTTCCACAGGTGCTACAGTATTTTACCTTCATTTCACGCATGAACATGACTTTTCAGCAAACCTACGTATTTTTTCCGTGTTGCTACAGTGCTACAGTGATTCCTTCCGCTACAGTCACATCCATCCGCTACAGTAACGTCCTGATACAGTGATTCCGTCATGAATAGTGACCGATGCTACAGTACCGACCTTTTATATTTTTCTTTATTTTTTTAAGTACTATTTATTTTACACCCAAATATATTATATTAAGCTCGAATATCGTCCATAAAATCATCATATAAGGGAAAATAAATATGCGAATATTTTACTTATCACCTTCCTTAATGGAAAGCTGCTTGAGAATGTGTACATGACACAACCTGAAGGTTTTGTGCGTCCAGAGGACTCTGGTAAAATTTGCAAGCTTCAAAGATCCATTTATGGATTGAAGCAAGCATCTCGGAGCTGGAATCATCATTTTGATGAAGTAGTCAAAGAGTTTGGATTCATTCAAAACATCGATGAACCTTGTGTTTACAAGAAGGTTAGTAGGAGCATAGTTGTATTTCTAGTGCTTTATGTAGATGACATCCTACTCATTGGGAATGATATTCCTACCTTGCAGAGTGTCAAGTCTTGGTTAGGAAAGTCCTTTTCAATGAAAGACTTAGGTGAAGCCACCTATATCATAGGGATTAGGATCTATAGGGATAGATCCAAAACACTAATAGGCCTAAGTCAGAGCACATACATAGATAAGATACTGCATAGGTTCAATATGCATGATTCAAAAAAGGGTTACATGCCTATGTCTCATGGCATCCATCTTAGCAAGGATCTGTGCCCTAGTACACCTGATCAGCGAGATCGCATGAGTAAGGTTCCATATGCCTCGGCCATTGGATCCATCATGTATGCCATGTTATGTACTCGACCGGATGTCTCGTTTGCCTTAAGTATGACCAACAGATACCAATAAGATCCTGGTGAGGGTCATTGGACTGCCGTCAAGAATATCCTAAAGTACTTAAGAAGGACTAAGGACTTAATTTTGGTCTATGGTGGATTGGATGATGAGCTCTGCGTAACCAGTTACACAGATGCAAGTTTCCAAACTGACCAAGACGACCTTAAATCGCAATCTGGATATGTATTCCTCCTGAATGGTGGAGCAGTAAGCTGGAAGAGCTCCAAGCAAAGCACTATAGCAGATTCTGCAACAGAAGCTGAGTATATACCAGTATCAGATGCAGCTAAAGAAGCCGTTTGGATCAGAAAGTTCATTACTGAACTAGGGGTGGTGCCTACCATCTCAACTCCAATAGATTTGTTCTGTGACAATAGCGGTGCTATTGCACAGGCCAAGGAGCCTAGGTCACATCAAAGGACCAAGCACATACTCAGGCGATTTCATCTTATTAGAGAAATCAATGATAGAGGTGATATAAAGATATGCAAAGTAGCAGGAGAAGATAATGTTGCTGATCCTCTTACTAAGCCACTTGCACAGGCAAAGCATGAGCGTCATGTTAGGGCAATGGGAATTAGGCAAATTAATGATTGCACCTAGGGCAAGTGGGAGGATGTTGGAAATTGTGCCCTAAGGACCAATCATTATACTTTGAACATTATTATTTTAATGAAATTTCTCCATTCTGTTATCATAGTATTTGCATGTTAACTGTGATAATTGTATCCTTGGATAATTTATAAAGATTGTCCTAAAATGTCCTTAGTCGGTCATCTACGCGGGAGCAGAGATGAAACAAGACCAGTATGACTTTGATAAGATATAGAGATACGAATCAAAGTCTTAGGCACTTGTAAGAGTACAAGGTGCTGGACCGACCCACTATGAGAAAGCTACATGGATCAAGTCATAAGCTTTTCTCATGTATAACCATGTCACAATGCCCTTAGACCTGAGGTCATCATGGATTCCTACATGAGAGTTGCTAAGCTTTGAAGTAGTCAAAAGTCACTTTTGACCGGGTGATGATAAAGGCTACGATCGGGCTTGGTGGTTTTTCATGTAGAGGAATATGAATGATCAAGATGGAATTTGTCCCTCACATTAATAGAGAGATATTACTGGGCCCCTCGATGAGTGAGTTTGAGAAATGTATGGCCATACTATGATGAAAGGAGTTTCTGTCTCTGTTATCAGGCTACTCAGGAATCGAGAAAGTAATGGTCAGGAACAAGAGGATGACATTATCCATGCCTTATCCTTGATCGATATATCGTGTGACAAAAGGGACGTGACATGGTTGTATGACAGGTTGCATCGTGATAACGATCCTCATATGAATTGGGTAGTCGTAATGTCTTGCTAGAGGCCACTTGCGACTTTTGGGTTAGTGTAGTTATTGGCCCACTGCCAACTTCATATGGGCCTACAGCCAGGGTCGCACACAAGAATGGCCCAACACGAGATAATGTTTGATTTAGGGTGGATGAATTTTATATTTATATATATATATATATATAATATAAAATTCATTAATAATATTATATAGATATATATATATTTTTGAAATATATATCTTATATATATATATATATTATATTTAATAATATTATATAGATATATATATTTTCGAAATATATTATATATATATGTATATATATATTATATGATATTATTATATTGTGTTGGTTTTAAATTTAATTTATTAAGGTATATTAAATTTAATAACTAACATGATAGAGATATAGTATCTCAGATTTAATTTATGAAGATAAATTAAATCTAATGGCTCTTTATTTAGATTAAATAAATAGGTTAAATTAAAACTGTTGGACAGATTTAATTTAAACTGAATTTATTTAATTAGCTCATCAAGATAATTAATTGTTAATTAATTTCGAAATTAATTATGATTAATTTTGAAATTTGAAAATAACCCTCATGGGTTATAAACTTGATAGAGCTGATAGACTCAGGTGTACAAGAGAATTGAGAGCCGCAAGTTAAACCCTTGGAGACATTAAAGGCGCTAGCACGCAGTCTCAGTTGGAGAGCATTCGTGTGGATACTGGTAGAGGGAGCAGACCTGACGTGTTGGCTCCTAGAGATCGTGAAAACTCTGAATCATCAAAAATGTATGAATCCTTCCAACTTGGTTTAAACACCGTTGATAGATCCTCGATTAGGATCGGTGAAAATTTTTAAATTCTTCCGCTGTGCTTACCGTTCCTAACAATAATTTGTAGTATAATTTACACTACAAACTATGTCCTATATTTAGGACCGGAGGTAGTAGTATTAATCACCTAAAATTATACATCTGGACAAATATTGTATGGCCTCTCATAAGTGGATGGTAACAAAATCAAAGCTTACATATAGATGGAAGTACTTTAGGGAGAGAAGTAACTGAAATTATAGTGAGTGAGCTTGAATGAGTTAAAATAACTAAAGTAGGGCATCCCCAGCTTCCTTTAAACATATCATCTAAATCAATAGAACATCAGTAAGTGTGAATTACTTAGTATTTGATTTACTTTTTTTGTTTGATATATTCATCTCTCCAACAAGTTAGATCTTCGGACTCTTTCACACATTGTGTAATGGAAAAAAGTAATAAGAAAAAATTAGCTTACCCTGGAAAATGCTTCAGCTGAGAAGTAACCAAAACAATGTATGATTAATGAATTCAACATCATTTTCACTTTGGTCCTTCAAAAATCTTCCTATCAACTCATATATTATAGGGTTAAGGTACATCCAACATCCTATAGTATTTTGTAGTGGATTTAGCACCTTGAAGTATTTTTTAGGTGCGTCCATCACCCTATAGTATTTTGTGTACAATTTTATACTTAACAAATTAAGTATTTTAAGGTATTGGATATATCTGAAAAAATACTTCAAAGTGTTGGATGCATAAAAAAAAATAGTTTAGAATGCTAGATGCACTTGAACAAATACTTTAGGGTGTTGGGTGTACTATAAAAAATACTTCAAAATGCTAGGTGTTCAACAAAATTCTTTAGGGCACTGAATGCACCTGAAAAAAAAAACTCTATGGTGCTGAATGCACCTTAACTCTATACTATATCTCAGTTTTTAAACACCATTGTTTTCACAAAGGTACAATACTAGTGATTTTGAACATCTTCCTATCAATTACTATTAGGGATTCTTTTTGAATTTCTCATCTCAATGTATACATCCAACCATTTCAAGTTTCTTTGTTCTGTGATTCACTTTGGTAATTCATCAAAACAACACCTCCATAATGCAAGAGACTTAAATCCCATTACGTTTCCTATAAACAAGATATCACCTAAAGACCACCCATGCATAAAAAAGGGCAGAAAACATAATTGGTGATATGGGCAATTTTTTTTCTTGCTAAGCATAGGTATCCTCCTGTTGGAGGCAATCCTATTTAAGGTACTGTTTGGCACTAAATGTGGGTACCTCTTCTAGTGGAGATTCGAACCTTAGTTCGTAACGTTGTGAGGGACTAGCTCTTTAGGCAAAAATGTTTTTAAGAATTATAACTTTGAGCCACCTTACAAAAAATGGGTTAATACAATTTTTGTCTCAGATTTACCCTCATTTTAATTTTGGTCTTTCAAATTCAAACTTTAGGTTTTATTCCTTTTAGGGTCGACATTGACTAGGTTTATATTGACCAATATTTAAGACGGAATGACACATAAATTTAATTTGAAACTTGGAAGACTAAAATCAAAATGAGGGCAACTTGGGAGACAAAAAATTATAGGATAAAGGTGCAATTCTACTTATAAACATTTTTCGGAAAGAGCTACATGCACATAAAACATTTTTTTGACACAAAAATACCTATGAACATTAAAAAGTAGCACAATAATACCAATTCCATTAAGTGGCTGAACGTTAACCGTGAAAATGTAACCTTTAACTGTTTTTCTGACCCGTGTGTTGAGATGTATCTTCTTTTTTTGTTGTCCTGGCTTTCCCACTTCCTTCCCGATACATAAATTTATAACTTTGAGGTTCTCATTCATAAATTTGATATGAATGAACTTCTCTAATCAAACCTAGTCCTTTTCCAATTGTTGTCGATGCAACAATTGGAAACTCATATTCTTATAACAAAAGGAGTTATTTGGCTGCTTCATAACTCGCTAGATTGTCATATCTTAATTGAATACACTTATATGGACTTTTTAGGCCTTCCACATGAATATAATCTCTCAATGTTCTCAAGGCTTCGTGTGCGTTTGGATTAATTTTTATAGAATAACTTTTACAATTTATAAGGTAAGTATGTGAGAGGAGTTTTGTTCCGGCTTATGAAAAAGAATTTTTGAAACCACGGTTTTGATCTTTTCCAAACACTCACTTCTCATTTGACACAACTTGTGATTTTCACTTCATAGTACTGGCCATAATAAGAACAAAATGAGAATTATTTTCTTAGAAGAATTAGCATAGTTTGAAATCAGGTTAAGGAGTGTATTTATCCACGAACTTTTTTCAAATGTGCACCCAACATCATAAGTCTTTCTTGAATGTAAAACTACCTATGAACTTATTTAAATAAAGCAAAAATGGCACATCCATTAACTACAGTGTTACTTTTTGGTTTTGGCGGGCCCCACACTATTGTCCATATGTCCTCTTCTACCTTCACTTCCCTATATTGTCCAACCACCAACTCAAATTTATTTATGCTCCCCATGGTTTAGTTTTTTAAAATGGTGATCTTAAAAATGCTCATACTTCCCAACTCCTTCCATGAATTTTGGGAAAATCCTTATAAAATACCTTCAAAATAGGTAAATCCCAAATCAGTGTGGTGAAATTTGAAAATCCTAGGTCAGTGTTGTGTCAATACGGAGGAGGAATCTGGGATTTTTAAATCTCAGCGAAAAGATGAATGTGCCCTTCAGCTGTCCTCCCTTCATCTCGAAATAACAACACCTCACTCTTGATTAACAACACCATATTCTACATCAATAACTCCACTTTCTTCTTTTACAATTAACAAGTTTCAGGACCAATAACAACACCTATCTCTTCAATAATAACACTGTATTCTACATTAACAACTTTTTTCTTTCACAATTAACAAGTTTCAGGGCCAATAAAACACATATCTCTTTATTAACAACACCCTATTATACATTAACAACTTTACTTTCTTTTTTCATAGTTAACAAGTTTCAGGGCCAATAACAACTCCTTTCTCTTTATTAACAACATCATATTCTATATTAACAACTTCACTTTCTTCTATGGTCGAGGTGCAGTTGTCGGTGTCACTTTCTCGTTGTCAGGCGGATGGGAGTAGGAGACTCTATTGGGAGTGTGTCGATGGCCTGTTTCGGTGGTAGGAAGAGATGATTGGAGATTGACGCCGACTGTTGGTAGGGAGGTGTTGGGCGGTGGTCAAATTTGGAATTGATCAACGGCGTGGGTAAGATCTCGTTGTGAGGTGGGTGGCCATGGAAGGTGTTAGGTGGTGGGTGAGATCGACGGGGCTATAATCACAAGGTTGTAGCAGATCTTCGGTGGGTTCCTTAAGTAGATTTGAATCAGCTGTATGATCTGTAACTGAGATGGCCGAGATATGCAACTGAGATGAGGAAGAATTGGATGAAGTGCTCAGAATGAAGGTGAAGCGCAGGGAAGTACGGGATTCTTTGTGGGATTTTAGTGTTGTTAATATAGAATACGGTGTTGTTAATTAAGAGACCAGTGTTGTTATTCCGAAGTGGAGAGTGGGAGCACTAAAGGGCAGAAGCGTCTTTTGGCCGAGATTTCAAAATCCCATATTCCTCCTCCTTACTGACAAAGCACTAACCTGGGAATTTGAAATTTCACCACACTAATTTGAGATTTACCTATTTAAAAGATATTTTATAGGGATTTTCCCACGGTTTTTTAATGGTTTTTTTCCAAAAAAAACAGAGAGAGAGAGAGAGAGAGAACTCACACCCTAGCTTCTCCCATCACCATCGTTGAGCCTTCACCAGTTGCTACATCCAGCTTTCCTCAATTTCCCTGGTAAATTTTCTTGTCTCTCCCTTTCTCTCCCAAATTCCTAGACTTCTCCAACTTTTGCCATCACTACCATGCTTTCCTCTACCTGTTGCCTCCATCATCTCTCTATTGTCGATTCCACTGCCTTTTACCATTGTTCACTTGTCCCCGTCAAATAAAATATGGGTATTTTGTTTCTCTTTCAGGCGATTTCTTTTGTGCTTCATCGCTAGTATTTTTGTCTCTCATTGTTAATTGTTTCATTGTTTACTGCTTTCGGCCTTCATTCTTTAGTTTAGTGTTTTCTCTCCCATCACTTTGTTCACCGTCTCTCTCCTTAATAGATTTTTTGCCCTTCATTCTAAATCTTCGATGGCTTGTTCTTTTTCGATTTTTGGTGGTCATCGATTTTTATGTATTGCTTCTGGTTTGTGGTTTCTCGTCTTTCACATCCGCCTTCACAGATCTGGCCTGCGGACAGAGCGGTAGTGATGAGATTGGAAGAGGGTGATGCTTCAAATTAGACACAATAGAAGGGGGTTTGATTTATGTTGTCTGTGGAATGAAGGAGACATGATGGAGGGGGCTAATAATGATCGTAGTACCGGTGGGATGCGTCCATGGAGGGGATTGAAGATGAAGAATTTTTGAAATTGTTAAATTTCTTTTCCAGATAGGATACCACATGTGCATCCACATCAGCATTTTTGGTCAAAGTGTATACTCCAAACGGTCAACATTACCAAAGTTAATGGAGATGGAATTTTTACTCTATTTAAATAAATTTATGGATATTTTAACACCTAAAAAAATTTATAGTATTGAATGCACACTTAAAAAAATATTATAGGTAAATTTTCCCATTAAACCTTTGAAATTTGAAAGAATATTAATGCAAAATTAGAATAAAGTTTTTCTCCACCAATTTTGTGGAATAAATTAAAATATATCCTTTACTCATTAAGATTAAGGGACTTTTAAAATTATTTTTCAATTTAAATTAAAGCTAACAAACACATACTTCAAATTCATGTTGGTTCTAATCAATGTTTCGAGGTTGGCCAAAAAGAAAATCACTTCTTCAAAAAAATTATATCATATATTCAGGCGGAAAAAAAAGGAAAAATCAAATCAGACTACTTTTTTTGGGATGTTTTCCTAGCTCAAAGCTACGTCGTTTCCACCAATTGAATAAGCGTTCTTGAATTTGGTTTCTGTTTTTTCAGTCCAAAAAGATTCCTCCATTTTCTTTGAAAAAAAAAGATTCTTCCATTTTCTCGTTCGCTGTTAATCGTGCAGCTTCTACTCCGGTTGCCATCATTTGTCTGTGAGGCTTCTTCCTCAGTTTATTTACTTTTGGTCAATCTGATTGTGGCTTTAGTGATTATATGAGCTTATGCTATTTGTTCTTCCATTGTTCATGATTTCCTTCTTTTTATTTGTTTCCTCTCAATCGACCCGCATCTTCTTGGCGATTGGTTTCTGTCTTTCTCATTGTATTCTTTAAATATCTTCCATTTCTTTGTCTATTTTTAATCCAGAGGAAATGCAGTCTAGGTGGCCCAAGAAAATGGATCATCGTAAGATAGGTAGCTTTGAGAAATTGAATATTCTGACATCAATTCAAATAGAATATGAGAGACCATTAGAGAATGACATACGCTAGAAGAATCAAATAGATTGAATATTTTGATTTTTTGGCTCAAGAATTCAAAACTTTGAAACCTCTAGATAATGATATATAGTTCTGGGAGAGCTGGCTCCTTTATGAAGAGTATCAATATCTCTTGATTTTCCAACCATATAGCCCAGTTTAACAATGCATGTTCCATTTGTAGGTTTGGTCCACACAATAGAATTAGTAGAATTACAATAGGAATTTGTTTAATGAAATCCAAAGTTTTTCTATTGAGTTCTCAAGACATTGAACTCTGCAATCCTTAATGCTTGGAATCTAGTTGTCCATCCAAACATTTATCTCTAAACCATCTGCCAGTTGCCAGCAGCACAATAGGGCATTGGCATCACAAAATTAATAAACTATTAAGGTTTGTTAAACTATATCTGGTTTGCATATTATAGATTATCCCTCAATATGTTTAGGGAAGAGAAGAGGCTAGCAGGTTTTCGTGTTATTAAGAGATGTTGTTCTTTTTTAGATGAATCAACAAGTCACACAAAGATGTTGCAACCAGCTATTTAATTCTAGAGTTCACTTCTCCGGCTGACGTGTTTCAACATAAGTTGAACTCCATAACCATATTTGATATAAAGGAAATAGTCACACCTCTGCTTATAACTAGAGGGGAAAAAAGCTGGTAAAGAAAAAATAATTTCAAAACAATAACACATACTTTGAATCATTGCAGTTAAATCAAAATATATTCCATAAGTAGCGATATCCAATTAAATAAATAGTCAAATAGTTGTTTAAATCCTCTCAAACTTAAAACAGTAAACAATAAAAATCACCAAGAGAGATTTTTTCTAGCAATGGCTAGCTCAAACTGGCTACATAAGACTGACCATTTATGATCAATATGAAACACTTGTTGCTGAGCATATCTTTGCACCATCTCATACTTTTCTTTTCTTACAGCCTCAATCTCCTTCTTGAAATCTACAGTTTCTGCAACACATTTCCTTTTCTACTCTTGTAGATACGATAGCTTAACCTCACAATATGTTATCTCTTTATCCAACTGAGTTATGTTTTCCTTCAACCTAGCTTTCTTTTCTTGAGCTTAATCCATTAGCTTCTTGGTCTCAGATATTTTGGAACAAGAGCATTTGCAACCTCTTTCCGTAGAGTTAGTTCTTCTTTGATGCTTTTATCACTTGCTCCGAGCACTACAAATTTATTGGCAGTAGCAAAGGCTTGCTTGAAAGAAGATAAAATATTAGGCAAATCTTTGTGCATAGACTTTATTATAGCCTTAACTTCGTGGGATAGAGCTACATGTTCCAAGGAAAGGTGAGATAAAAAATTGAGAGCTGTTTGTAGGCGAAGACTATTAGCCTCTGAAGTTGCTATGTCCTTAAGGGGCATCTCCAAGGAGTCTTCCAAGTCAGCAAGGGCCTTTGCAACAAGCTCATCCCCTCCATTATCTTCTTTTATAGATTGGAGCAAACTAATGAGATCATCATCTTTGGAGTCTTGAAGATTTATTATAGGAATCACCTTGTCATCTTTATCAATATCTGACTCATTTGAGTTGAACTTGATTTGACTTTGAATCTAATAATAAAAGTAGTTTTGAAAAGGAACAAACATTAATCTTAAGTTTCAACAACAATTTCCATCATGATGGGAATAAAAGCAACATATTTTTTTTATTACTCATCTCTTCTAGCATGACTCTTGTATCATTGCTAGCAATCATGTAGTCATAGGATTTGGAATCATGAGAATAAAACTCAGAAAATTATGTGAGCACCACGATATGAAAGTTGTAGAAGAAAGGTAAAGAAAGGGAGAAGACTAGAGAGTGAACATAAAGAGAATATGGAATTACTGAATAATTGAAGAGTTAAAAAACATGAGAAAATAAGACTGATGATTACCCATATTTACAGGTCATGGGTAATCCTAATTCTAATAAAATATCTAACTCAAATTCTTAAATATCTAATCCAAATCAAGTTTTAATATCTAATAATATCAATCCTAATACCTCATGTTGTCAATCCCAATATCTCATAATATCTAATCCTAATCCTAATTAGATACTCTAGCCCCTTCAGTCATGACAAAATAAAAAAATGACTTAACTACCCTATTGACTTGTTTTCAAATTACATCACACCAAAAAATGATATGATGTTTAGGCCAACAGAAGTACTAGAAAGCTTACACATGGAAGTGTGTTTGTTGAAGAAGTTACTATGGTGCCAGGATGTGAGCTTGCTAATTTTGAATGAGTTGCAAAGGTAACTTTCTCATCACTCTCAGATGACGGAGAACATTCAAAGCTTCCTTTAGCATCCTATAGAACAGTAAAACTTGTAAGTTTAAGCTATTTAGTATTTGAATTAGTTGATAGAGAGTTTTTTTTTACATTTTCTCTTGATATGTTCTCCTCTTGAGCTCTTTGAAATTCAGGGTCTTTAACACTCTGCATAGCAGAAAAAATGAGAATAAGTTGCTATATATATGATGCATACATTGCTTTGGTTCTATGAGGAATTATTTTCTCTGTAATTTCAATTTCTGATGTGTTTGTTACTGGTCCTTGAAATTTGATTGACCAGTTGATATCTCTTTAACCTACTTCTAATAAATGATCATATATTCAAAATCAGGTAGGTTAATTAACTTTAAGAAGGAACTCATTTGCAAATGCCTTATTCAAAGAAGCTAATTCAGGACTCTTACAGTTTCATTAGGTATTTTTTGTTGAGAGATGTTTACAGGATTACTTGTTGGTTGCTTACTAATCAATACAGGATGCAATGATGAAGTTGGCATTGCTTCAGATATCTCTAAACTAGGCATTACTCCATTGATACTAATTTCAGAAAAGGTATAGTTAACTAATTTCAGAAGCTAAGAAAGACAATTCATGCAAGATAAAAGATTGTAAGAGTGTTGTTGACCTTGGTTGAGCTTGATGGCTCTAAATGAGCTATTGTAGTGATTATCTGAACATTCTTTGATGTATTATCCTCTTCAACTCTTCCTTGAACACTATGCACAACAACAGAAGATATATTTAACCTCAAGCCAATAGTAATTGAACCAATTGATTGAGGTTCTATTGCCTTTTCCTTTGATATGTTTTGTTGTTGTGCACTTTGATCTTTTGACTCTTCCTTTTTCTATATGCCAAAAGAGTAAATAAATTGCAGCAAATGTGTAGTAACTAAGAATTTTTTTCAATACTTTTCATTGGAGTGTATGAATATATACTTTAAATTATAGGTCGAATGGCTGATATTTCATTGTCTAGCTCCTTATATAAATCATTGAATATATAGTTTGGATCAGAAGGGATTTCTCTTAAGACTAAAATATAAAAAATAAGTTGCAAACAAAAGAATCCAAACTGATTTTTTGAAAAATGAAAGAAAATTTGATAGGACTTGGTATTTAAAAGTTATTAAAAAGATTTAAGAAAGTTTTAGGACCAGAATCTGAAATCCCAGAATAGCTAGAGAGAAGATTTCCTGAAGATAATTATATCATTCATACCAAAACAAAGGTGTGCATCACAGGTTTATATATATCAGTAAAGGGAAATAACTGACCTAATAACCACCTAAAATACTGTAGATAAACAAGGATAAGCACAAATAACTGAAATAAGAGACAAATAACTGCAAATAGAACTAATATGTGCTCCCCTAATTCAAATGCCTCTTCCTAGAATAAACTAAAAGAGGCTTCAGTATCTTATCATTACTCCCCGCTAGGAAAGTAGCCTTGTCCTCAAGGCTAAAATGAGGAAATTGAGTAGCCAAGAAGTCATAGGATTCCCAATTAGCTTCTTCCTTGGGTTGATCCTTCCAACGAACAAGGAGTTCAACATCCAGCAAGCCATTAGTAGTGATGATCCGAGAATCCAAAATCTAATCAGGAACTAGCAAAAATTCCAAATCATCAGTCAAGGGTAAGGGAGGAGGAGGAGCTTGAGGATCACAACCATGAGCCAGTTTCAGTAATGAGACATGGAAAATGAGGTGTATGCGAGTGCCAGGAGGAAGTTGCAACTCCTAAGCTACTACACCAATCTTTCGAACAATAGGATATGGACCAAAGAAGCGAGCTGATGGCTTTTCAAACTTCCCGTGAGAGAGAGATTTCTCACAGTAAGGTTGGAGGTTGAGGAAAACCAAGTCACCCACATTAAACTCAACTTCCCGAAGATGAGAATCAGCTTGAATTTTCATCCGTTGCTGTGCTGCCAATAGATTATCTTTAATGGTCTCCAAAAGGGCATCTCGTTCAGTGAAAAAGTCCTCCAATTCTGTGAGGTAGGTATGACCAAGAGAAAAGGGCAAGAGAGTAGGTGGGTCCTTGCCATAGACCACCTTGTAAGGTGTAAAACTAGAGAAAGTATGGAAACCAGTGTTGTAAGAGAGTTTTGCCCAATGAAGGAACTTATACCAAGACTTGGGATGGTCTTGACAAAAGCACTGTAAATAAGTTTCTAAACAACGGTTGACCACCTCCGTTTGGCTATATGTTTGAGGGTGATAAGAAGTACTCATTTTTAATGTAGTGCCTCTCAATTTGAATAACTCTTGCCAAAAAGAACTCAGAAAAATAGGATCCCAGTCAGAAATAATGGAGTGGGAAACTCCATGGAGACGTATGATCTCCTTAGTAAAGGCAGCAACTACAGTTTTAGCCGAGAAAGGCTGGGAAAGCCCCACAAAATGAGCATACTTGCTAAAACGGTCCACCACAACCAATATAACATCATAACCATTAGATTTAGGCAAGCCAGAAATAAAATCTAGGGAGATGTCTTCCCAAATATGAGTAGGTAAGTCAATAGGTTGCAAAGGGCCAGCCGATGCTTGAGTGGTGTACTTACCTCTTTGACATGATAGACATTGCTGTACAAAATCTTGCACTTCAGATTTCATGTTCCTCCAAAAGAAATATTGCTGCAACCTTTTCAAGGTTTTAAGAACACCCCCATGGCCTCCAACAGGCGAATAATGAGCTTCTTATATGACTGTTGTGGTGAGGGCAGAATGAGCAGGCAAAACCAAATGATTCTTATAATATAATCTGTCTGAAACCAAAGAGTAGTTAGGAATTGAAGCTGGATTAGATTTCTGTGATGTGATAATAGAATTGGTGAATGAATCCTGTGCCAATAGTTCTTTCTGCCAATTCATCAAAATCTGCGGCATGGGCAATCACCAAATTGAAGAAGACACCAGATGTGGTCGGCGTGATAGGGCATCTGCTGCTAAATTAGAAGAACTAGTCCGGTACACAATGGTGAAATCAAAAAGAAGTAATTTAACTAATAGGCGCTGCTGAGTAGGAGTTGTAACACGCTGATCCATTAAGTACTTGAGGCTAAAATGGTCTGTTTGGACTTCAAACTTCCTTCCTAAGAGATAGTGGCACCATTTTTCTAAAGCCAAACAAGTGCCAACAACTCACAATCATAAACAGACTTGTGCTTGTAGGAAGTAGACAAGCCTTTACTATAATATGCAATTGGATGACCTTGTTGCTGTAAAACTACGCCCAGACCAGTGGAAGAAGCATCACACTCCACAATGAAAGGCTTTGAAAAATCAGGAAGGTGTAAGACAGGAACCTGAGTGAGAGCCCTTTTTAAATCTTCAAATGCTGCTAATGATTCTTTAGTCCATGTTAAAGCATCCCTCTTATTCATGTCAGTAAGAGACTTAGCTATTTGGTCATAATGACATACAAACTGTGGATAGTAGCTTGTGAGCCCTTTTTATCGCTGCCACTTCAACCTTTAAATCTTTCGGCGTATGATAGTAACAGAAGTATTTATCTGCCTTCATTACCCACCCTTTTGGATCACCGCTTTCAAATTTTTTTAGTATGTGGACGTTTAGTAGGATTTCTGCTCCACCATGGAATGTCTTGTTCAACATCTCAGCTTCTAAAGGATTTCCTCTATTTGAATTACTGGTCTGCCCTTGTAACATCACTAGAGCCTTCTGTTTCTTCAATTCTACTATATCTGCATCCATCAAATTGAGTCTGTTTAGGATAGTGGTATGTTATTGGTGCATGAGTTTGGTGGGTTTCGGTGAAAGGTATCTTGTGGTGGCTCTGAATTGGGTAACACGTCTACCAATGGCTGAGAAGTAACCGGAGGATCAGAATATTGCACTGAATTGTGAGTGTTCACCATGGTTCCTAATCAGGTTTAGGATCGAACACGCTCTGATACCAAATTGATAGGACTTGGTATTTAAAAGTTAGTAAAAGGATTTAAGAAAGTTCTAGGACCAGAATCTGAAATCCCAGAATAGCCAGAGAGAAGATTTCCTGAATATAATTATATCATTCACACCAAAATAAGGGTGTACATCACAGGTTTATATGTATCAGTAAAGGGAAATAACTGACCCAATAACCACCTAAAATAAATGTAGATAAACAAGGATAAGCACAAATAACCATAAGACACAAATAACTGCAAATAGAACTAATATGTGCTTCCCTAATTCAAACACCTCTTCCTAGAATAAACTAAAAGAGGCTTCGGTATCTTATCAAAATTGATCATGCTTATCTGTACAATTAGTCACCTAAAGTTCTTTTGGCCCATCATATAATCTCCCATGAATGGACCATTAGATAAATTATAGAATTTACCACTTTTTGGGAAACACTAATACTAGAAAGTTAGTTAAGTTTGAATGAGTTGATGAGGTGCCTATCTGTACATGTATAGATGCAGAACTTCCTAAACTTTCGTTAATTTCCTGTAGCAAAACACATTGTAAATATGTGCTATGTGGTATTCAAATGAGTTATAGAAGTGATCTCATAAGCAGGCCACCATGAGATTGACAACGATACTGAAAGCTTACATGCTGAAGTGCAATAGGTAGAGTAAAGGAGCCTAGGAGTGAGCTTGTTGCTTCTGAATGAGCTGATGAAGTAACTATCTTAATATTATATGATTTAATGCTTCCTTGAACATTCTGAATAAGTGGATAAAAGATAGGTAACATTAAATTATATACTAATTGAAGATGTTTACCAGAGAATATTTTGTTATATTATTTAGATGAGAAGAAGTCCCTATTTATACTATCATAAGGAGGTATTAGTGGAGGAATTCACGGGATTACAATCAATGACCTGATAAAGAAAAAGTTTTGTTGACCCACTCTAACAACCCATAATCATTCTAACAACCCACTGACAACTGATATTCTAACACCTATAATTATGAGATTCTACACTCCCCCTCAAGTTGGACTATAGATATCTATCATGTTCAACTTGCCAATAAGATATTCAAACTTATCATTAGGTAGTCCTTTAGTAAGAACATCTGCAGTCTATTTCTTAGATGGTTATATCGTAGGTCAACAATGCCTTCATCAACCCTTTCTCTTATGAAATGTCTGTCTATCTCAACATGTTTGGTTCTGTCATGTTGAACTAGATTATGGGCAATATCGATTACAACCATGTTATCACAATAGACTTTGATTGGCAGATTTATGTATTTCCTTACATCTTTAAGAACACGTTTTATCCATATGCCTTTACAAATCCCAAGTGCTATAGCTCGATATTCAACCTCAGCACTGCTTCTTACAACTACGCTATGCTTTTTACTTCTCCATGTGACCAAGTTACCCCATATATACGTAGAGTATCCAGAAGTAGATTTCCTGTCATCTTGATCACCTGCCCAATCAGCATCTGTAAACAATTCTACATTTCATTTATTAGTCTTTTTGAACAACAAGCCACGTCTTGGAGATCCCTTCAAATAACGAAGAATCTGGTATACTTCATTCAGATGCTTCTGTGTAGGATTATAGGAGTGCTGACTGACTATAATAACAAAGAATCTGGTATACCATTCGCTGATAGTTTCCTATGTCCATAGCTTTACTAAGGTCTGCTTCTTCAATTATTTTATCAACCCGAATAGGTGTGTTACTAGGTCTGCAGCCTGTCATCCCTATTTCCTTTAGGAGATCTAGTATATACTTTCTTTAGGAAATATAGATGCCTCTTTTTGATCGAGCAACTTCCATCCCAATAAAGTACTTCATTTCTCTAAGATTTTTGATATGGAATTCTCGTGTAAGGGCTCCCTTGATTTGATTGATCTCTACCTCATCATCTCCAGTAAGAATTATATCACCAACATATACTACTAGAACAGCCATCTTGTCCTTGTGATGTTTAAAGAACAAGGTATGATCACTCTGCCCCTGAGTATATCCATGTCTCATGTCTCTTAAGAACTCCAGTGAATATCTCAAACTAATCACGCAGAGATTGCTTCATTCCATACAATGACCTCTTGAGCATGCAGACTTGATTAGCTTTCTTCCCTTGGAATCTGGGAGGTAATTTCATATATACTTCTTCCTTGAGTTCTCCATTGAGGAAGGCATTCTTTATATCAAGTTGGTGCAGATTCCAATCTAGATTAACTGCAATGGATAGGAGGATTCTAATTGTATTCAGCTTGGCTACTGGTGCAAATGTTTCGGTGTAATCTTCCCTATATACTTGTGTGAAGCCTTTTGCAACCAACCTAGCTTTGTATTTCTCAAGAGCTCCATCTGCTTTAGACTTAGGAGTAAATACCCATTTACACCCAACAGGCTTATCTCCTTGTGGTAAATCCACTACATCCCATGTCTTATTACGCTTAAGAGCTTCCATCTCCTCTAATGCATCTTGCCTCCATTCAGGTATAGTCATGGCCTCATCAATTGTGTCTGGGACCCTGATACTATTAAGATGAGAGATAAATGCCCTATATTTAGATGAAAGGGCCTTATAGGAAACAAACCTTTCAATGGGATGTCGAGTGCATGATCTGGGCTTCTTTTGTATTGCAATGGGAATATCAATGTCAGAATTCTCTGTTACTATTGTTTCCTCTTGACTTGCTTCCGGCTCTGACTATTGGTGAGTGCTAATAGCTTGTAGCTCATTACCTTCTTTTTGACGTCGTTTGTAGGTATTTCCTCATTTGTTTGTGTCTCTCTCATGGATTGGATCATCAGAGATATGATTAGGTTCTATTTGGGTATGTGTATAAACTGTAAAAGTCTGGTCATCTTCTAGTGTCTCTTGTGGCTGGAATTCACTATCTCTCTCCCCCTGAATTGCAGACAGGGAATAATAGGGAGTGTTTTCATGAAATGTGACATCACAGGTAACTAAGATCCGTTTGGAGACAGGGTCATAACACCTGTAGCCCTTTTGGGAATTGGAGTAGCCAAGGAAGATACAGCGAAGGGCTTTGGAGTCAAGTTTGTTGGTGTGATGGAGGTAAACATAGGATGTGCATCCAAACACCTTGAGTGGCAGAGTGTTTTGTAGATACGGAAGGTTATAATATTTATGCAGGAGCTGAAGTGGTGTTTTTGTAAGATAGTGGCCAACTGGGCATTCGGTTAATGAGGAAGGTAGCAGTGAGGACAGCATCATCCTAATGATATTTTGGAACATTGCTACTGAACATAATAGCTCTGGCAGTCTCGAGGATATGACGATTCTTTCGTTTGGCAAGGCCATTTTGCTGAGGTGTATTGGGACAAGTACTTTTGTGGATGATCACATTTTCAGTTAGAAAGGTGAACAGTGACTGATTGAAATATTCAGTCCCACTATCAGTGTGTAAAATCTGGATTTGGGTTTGGAACTAGGTGCAGATCATATTGTGAAAGTTAATGAAGGTTTGAGACACCTCGGCTTTATCTTTCAATAGGTAAACCCAACAAACACGTGTATGGTCATCGATAAATGTGATGAACCATTTGGATTTGGATTTGTTTGGTATACATGACGGTCCCCATAAATCACTATGAATCAAGGAAAAGGGTGTAGATGCTTGGTACGGATGTTTTTGAAAAGACGTACCATGATGCTTAGCTTTTTCACATGAGTCGCAGTGAAAATCATATGCATTTTTATTAGAAACGAGAGATGGAAATATTTGAGACATGTATTTGAAATTTGGATGGCCCAAACGCTTGTGCCATAACTCCAAGTCACCAGCTCCTCTTCTTTCAAATGATTCTGCCTATTATATTGCCTTTGTGGATGCATTTACTCAGTTTACTTGGATTTATTTCTTGCATAAGAAATCGGACGCTTTGTCCATATTTAAGGTGTTTAAGAGTATGTTTGAAAACAAACTAAACATAAAAATCAAGCAAGTACAGTCTGATAATGGTGGAGAATTTATTGTTTTTAAATCTTTTCTCCAAGAAACATTGAACATCATTTTTCTTGCCCACATACTTTTGAACAGAATGGTATGGGTGAGAGAAGACATCGTATTATTGTTGAGTCAGGCCTTACTATGTTGGCACATGCCTCTCTGTCACTATTTTATTAGTCTTATGCTTTTGCAACTGCAGTGTTTCTTCTTAATAGAATTCATTTGAAGGCAATAGCTGGACTTACTCCATATGAGAAACTGTATAGCTGTAAACCTGATTATTCCATTCTTCATGTTTTTGGCTGAGTGTTTTCCCTATACTCGGCCATTTAATACTCATAAACTTGACTTCAGATCTGTTTCCAGCATATTCTTGGGCTATAATTCTCAGCATCGAGGGTATAAGTGTTTAGATTGTACCTCTGGCTGTATATATATTTCCTGTCATGTTAAGTTCAATGAGGTTATTTTTCCTAGCATCTCTCGATATAGTGTCACTTCAGCAGCACATCACACATCCTTGTCTAAGGTTGTGTCTTTTGCACTGCCTCGTTCTGCTACACTTCAGTCTGCTCCAGTCATTTCAGTTCCTTCCTCTATTCCAACACCTCTGATTCACTCCCAACCTTGTCTGTCTTCCTCTTCATCTATGTCCTCTACTCCCTTTTCCTCTATTCCTTCTTCCAATGATACTCCTCGACCAGTTAATACTCATCCTATCTTACTCGCAGTAAATCAAGTATCTATAAACCTAAGGTGTTTCTTGCTTTGGATCACTTAGCTTATCCTGATACTATTGAAGAAGCACTTGCTGATCCTGATTGGACCCAGGCGGTCATGGATAAATATAATGTGCTTCTTAAGTTTGGTACTTGGGAAGTGGTACCTTTACCTCTTGATCGCACCACTCTTGGTTGCTGATGGTTATGGAAAATGAAAACCAATGATGATGGTTCTTTAGCTAGACAAAAGTCAAGGCTGGTTGCCAAAGGTTATTCCCAAGCTGCTGGGATTGATTATTATGATACCTTCAGTCCAATGGTTAAGGCTGCAATAGTTCGTATTGTCCTTACTATTACAGTGACTTATAAATGGAAATTACATCAGCTTGATTTTAATAATGCATTTCTTAACAGTGATCTCATTGAAGAGGTCTATATGGATCCTCTTCCCGGGTTCCCATTGGGTATTGATGCAAGTAGTGGCCAGGCCTTAGTATGCAAGTTGCGCAAAGTAATCTATGGACTAAAACAGGCTCCTTGTGCTTGGTTTCAAAAACTCAGTGACTCTCTTTGTTAGATTGGTTTTGTTCAGTCCAAAGCTGATCCATGCTTGTTTATTTGCAAGTTTGGAACACATATGATGTATCTGTTATTATATGTCGATGATATCATTATTACTGGTTCGGACTCTACTGAAGTGTCATAGATTATTGATGCTATGAGTGGCTTCTTCTCTCTTAAGGTCTTGGGTGATCTATCTTATTTTTTGGGTATGGAGTTTCACTCTCTGCCTTCTGGACTGCTGTTATCCCAACATAAGTTTATCTTTCAGTTATTATCTGATACCAAAATGCTTCAATGCAAAGCTTATGACACTCCTGTCTACACGTGTTCAGCTAGTATCTTATGGTGGACTGCCTTTTTTGTGATCCTAAGCTGTATCACAGTGTGATTGGGAAATTACAATATCTATGCTATACACGACCTGAGATTGCCTTCGCTGTCAATAGACTCAGTCAGTTTCTTCACAATCCTCTGGTATTTTATTAGATATATGTTGAGCGCGTACTGAGGTACTTGGCCGGTACTATTAATTATGGCCTTCTCATTCAACCTTTCACAAGGTTAATAGTCCAAGCCTTTGCTGATGCTGATTGGGCCTCCAATAGAGAAGATCGTCAGTCTATTAGTGGCTATTGCACATACTTGGGTCTTACACCAGTTACTTGGATCTCCAAGAGGCAGCAGGTTGTCTTTAGGGCCATATCTGAAGCTGAATATCACAATGTGGCTGATGCCTCATCAGAAATTCTATGGGTGATGTCTCTGTTATGTGAAATACATATTACAGTTACCAATATTCCTACTGTGTGGTGCGACAATTATAGAGCTGTTTCTTTAGCAGCCAATCCTGTGTTGCACAACAAAACTAAACATGTCGAACTTGATATTCATTTCCTTCGTGAGAAGGTTTCTTCAGGATAGTTGACCGTGGGATATGTTCCTGCTCATGACCAAGTAGCTGATGCTCTCACCAAGCCTTTAGGCCGCTCCTTGTTTCAGAAGTTCAGAAGTCGTCTCAATGTAATTCCTCTTAGTGTTCACAGTGCAACTTCTCAAATTTATTCAAAGCAAAAGTAGTATAGAGAATATTAGATGTATTACGTGGCACTCTTGTAGACTATAGTCAAACCAACTCAGAGTAGTTGCGTACAGGTGTCAAGTTGTTACACAAGTTGTTAGACAACTCATTAGATTTGATATAAGACTGGTGCTTATATAATGTACTCGGTTTACAGTAATTAATAAGATTTGGAGACTTAATTTCATTTATTCTCCTGGTTACTCTCACTACCAGTTGCCAGTAGCACAATAGGGCATTAGTATCCAAAATTAAAGTTTATTAAACTATATATGGTTTTCAGGTTATAGGTTATCCCTCAATATGTTTATGGAAGAGAAGAGGCTATGAATCCTCAAGTCACATAATATATTGCAACCAGCTATTTAATTCTAGAGTTCACTTCTTCAGTTGACACATTTCCACATAAGTTGAACTCCATACCCATATTTGAGATAAAGAAAATAGTCTCACCTCTGCTTATAATCAGAGGGGGAAAAAACTGGTAAATAACAATTAATTTCAAAACAACAACACATACTTTGAATCATTGCAGTTGAATCAAAATATATTCCATAAGTAGTGATATCCAATTAAACAGTCAAATGATTGTTTAAATCCTCTCAAACTTGAGACAGTATACAACAAAAATCAACAAGAGAGATTTTTTCTAGCAATGGCTAGCTCAAACTGGCTACATAAGATTGACCATTTATGATCAATGTGAAACACTTGCTGCTGAGCATATCTTGCACCGTCTCAGACTTTTCTTTTCTCACAGCCTCAATCGCCTTCTTGAATTCTACAGTTTATGCAACATATTTCCATTTCTGCTCTTATAGATACGATAGCTTAACCTCACAATTTGTTATGTCTTTATCCAACTGAGTGATGTGTTCCTTCAACCTCATTTTCTTCTATTGAGCTTCATCCATTAACTTCTTGGCCTCAGATATTTTGGAAACAAGAGCATTTGCAGCCTCATTCTGTTGAGTTAGTTCTTCTTTGATGCTTTTATCAATTTCTCTGAGCACTACAAAATTATTAGCCATAGCAAAGGCTTGCTTGAAAGAAGATAAAATATCAGGCAATACTTTGTGCATAGACTTTATTATAGCCTTAACTTCGTGGGATAGAGCTATATGTTCCAAGGAAAGGTGAGACAAAAAATTGATATCTATTTGTAGGTGAAGACTATTAGCCTCTGAAGTTGCTATGTCCTTAAGGGGCATCTTCAAGGAGTCTTCCAAGTCAGCAAGGGCCTTTGCAACAAGTTCATCCCCTCCATTATCATCCTCTATAGATTGGAGCAACTAATGAGATTATCATCTTTATAGTCTTGAAGATTTATCATAGGAATCACCTTGTCATCTTTATTAATATCTGACTCCTTTGGCTTGAACTTGATTTCACTTTGAATCTAACAATAAAAGTAGGTCTGAAAAAGCCACACACGTGGTTTGGGCAAATTTGAAGTCAAAAGAATGAAAGTTTGGTTACCGTCTCGGATTGTTGTGAAAACCCACACACCAAGTCTATTTTTCATGAGGATTCCAGAATGCCTAAGATTATTGTCAAATTCATCTGTTTGGGCCCTACACGGGCCACATACACAATTTGGGATACTTTGAGGTCCAGAGAATGAAAGTTTGGTCACACCAAATATGCTCATAAACATATTATAATAGAAAGACATTCAATTATATATATGCCTCAGTTGATTTTGGTGATGCAATAGGTGCCAATTCTTGTTCATTGTTCTGAGCATTTGAAGTAGAAAGAGATTCCACTTCTCTGCTACAATCTTCAATAAATTCAATAATGTCTTCCAATGCAAACTGTAACTCCTAACGGTCATCCCAATAAGCTATATCATTAAAAACCAAGGAATTAAACAAATTAGATGTTGTATGATGATAAACTGCATTATATATGACATGATATGAATCTTGAATATTTTCCATGCATGTGTCTTGACTTCAACTACAGTAATTTAGAAGGATATTGATTACTACAAATTTTCCTTGTATAGGTATATACCATATTGGTATTGTTTGTGGATGTACAAAAAGTTTGATGGTAAATTGAACAATTTTCATAATGAATATATATATAGGGAAAATCTCACAAAAATATCTAGAAAATATCAAAAAGACAAATTAGTGACTCTAATTTGTATAATTCCAAAAAAGCTCACATGTACTAAAATGAAATTTAGAAATGTTGCATTTTTACAATATTGCCCCTAACCATTTTTTTAAAAAAGGCCACTCAACACCCTTATTAGGGGCTAGGCGCTACTGCTTCAATTCTGGTAGCTGGGATTTTTTGTGGCAAAGTTGGTTAACAAAGTGCTGCAAATATCTTGAAATAGTGGGTTTTGGGATTAAATTATCCCAGTGTGGAATTTGTTAAAACTTGTTGCCATTTGCTAAATAGGTATAATGAATAGCTAATATGAAGTACAGTGAATAGCCCATGGTGTATTTAGGTATGAAGAAATATGAAGCCCACTCGAGTAGCCACTCGAGTAAGCAGCTTACCACAGTGATCACCCGAGTAACCAATGATGGTAAAGACATGGCCACTCAAGTAACCACTCGAGTAATTAGGTATTTTCAAGGTTTGGAATATATCACTCCATGTCTTACCCGAGTAATTCTTGATGCAAAATGTTGATTTGCTCACTGCCATATTTTGGACATGTTTACTCAAGGGACCACTCGAGTAGCCACTCGGTAAGGCAGTCCAGAAATTATATTTTCATCGAATATCTCTTGATTTGTTATCTATATGATTAACACTTCATTGTATTAGTATTCTAAGTTCATTTACAGAAAAACAATGAAAGAGTATGACAGATTTGAGAATTCAAATAAAAGTCTCAACGTTCACCTAATGCTACCTACCGCCAACGGATAGTTTTCAAATACGAAGAATAGTCATCCGTTGCTGCGCGACTCTAACGGACAAGTTTGAAATTGCTTCCAACGGACACTACAACTCATCTATATATATGGAGCATTCAAAGAGAAGAAAACAAGGCGATACGAACTGAGATTACACATCCATCAATACACTTAGTGATTTGTTTTCTTATACTCATTCATCTATACTTCAGTGAATATATATTTTCTCTGTGAGAGAGTTTTTCATTACAAACTCAATATTTGTTATTGAGACAACTTAAGGTAGTGGAACCTTGAGTTGGGGATTTGGTTGCAACGTGTAAGGGGGAGCGAGTGTCCAGGTGTAGGAACTTGCTGTGTATTGAGGTGCCAAGAACCCACTGAATCTTGGAGAATATAGTGAAAACTCTCAGAGACGCTCTGAGGACTGGACGTAGGTCAAAGTGGTTGTGGCTGAACCAGTATAACTCCTGGTGTACACTATGGTGATATTTCTCCTTGCTCTTAACTATTTTAATATTCCGTAGATTTCCTTATACGCGACGAAATTTTTGGAATCACCCAATTCACCCCCTCTTGGGTGAAACGCTTGATCTAACATTTGGTATTAGAGCGTAGGTCTTCTTGTTAAGGTTTAACAGCCTAAGAATGATCCAATGGCAAGCATGGGTGAAAGCATTCTTCTCGACGAAGCTTCCATCACAAGACCTCCGGGTTTCAATGGCAAACACTTCTTATTCTGGAAAGCAAAGTTCAGAGTCTTCGTAATGGCTACTGAATATGGGCTATGGGATGTGATCGAGAGTGGAAACTACAAACCTGAAAAGATTGTAGATTCCCAGAGAATTCCCAAGACATCGGCAGAATATGATGAGAATGACAAGAAACTCATTACACTCAACAGCAAAGTAATTTTAATGATTCAAAGTGCCTTGAGTCAAAATGAGTACTTCAAAATCTGCACACTTCCAACAGCTAAAGAAATGTGGGAAGCCTTGGAAATAGCTCACGAAGGAACTTCGGGAATAAAAGAAAACTGGATCAATACTCTGGTTACGGAGTTTGATTTACTTCGAATGAAGTCAGGTCAGTCGATAGCTGAATTTGAACTTAGATATACTCACCTTGTTAATCAACTTGCAGCACTTGGAAAAGTCTATGATCAATATACCTAAGTATGAAAGATTTTAAATATTCTTTCCAAAGACTGGGAGGCAAAGGTCACTACGATTGAGGAAGCAAAAGGTGAATCAATGCAATCAATTGCTTCTCTATTCGGAAGTCTTTCTGAATATGAAAGCAAATTAAAGTTCAAACGAGAACTAGATGATATTGGTGACAAGAAGAAAAGAGGTCTAGCACTGAAAGTTAAAGAAGAAGAACAAGATGAAGATGAAGAGCTTGATGATGATGAAATAGGCCTAATCATGAAACGATTCAGAAAGTTCTATAAGAAAGGCCAAGGATTTAAAAACTTTCAGAAAGGAGGAACAAGCAATAAAAAAACATCATCTGCTATGAATGTGGTAATCCAGGACATTTCAAATCAAAATGTCAAGAGCTGATTCAGAAGAATAAAGAAAAGAGAAAAGGCAAATTCTATAACAAAAAGAAAGCTTTTGTATCTACCATATAGGGAGATAGTTCTTCTGACGAAGAAAGCGATGAAGAGGAAGTAGCCAATATATGTCAAGTTGCTCAAGAGAAAACAGAAGAAGAGGTAACTGATTATGATCTTACTTATGATGAATTACTTTCTGAATATAATGCTTTACATTCTGAATTCATCAAAGTAGTTAGAAAGAAAAACAAAATTCTTGAAGTAGAGATTAAAGAGAATTTTGAAAAAGATTGTGAAAATTACACTTCTTTAAAAAAGAAAAACACTGATCTTACTAAATCTCTTGAGAAATTCACTAAAGGAAGTGAAATGCTAAATGTGATTCTAAAAGCTCAACGATTTGTAAATGATCGATCTGGAATTGGATATGATCCAAAATGAGACAAAATGAAAGGAAGAAAGAAAGCAGGAGGTAAATCATACTTAAATTATTTTCAGCATTCTGTGCATACATCAAATCCTTTTGCTCATTAAAATTATTGTAATAGAAAAGGTCATTATACTTCATCATGCATTCATAAGAAGAAAGGAACAATAGGAACCTACAAATGGGTACCTAAAGGCTTATATGTTTCAAAAATTTCTTGTACTAACCCAAAAGGACCCAAAAAGAAGTGGGTACCTAAGACTTAATCATATTTAATCGTAGATATGTCTCAAAGCATCCAAAAACAACAAGTGGTACATAGACAGTGGATGCTCTAGACATATGACCGGAGATTTTAAAAGTTTTACCACATTATAACATAAGGAAGGTGGAAAGGTAAAATTTGGAGGAAATCAATCCGGAAAGATAGCAGGAATTGGTGAAATCAAAAATGACAAAGGAATACAAGTCAAAGATATATATTACGTTGAAGGCTTGTGTCATAACTTGTTGAGCGTAAGTTAAAGTATAGATAAGGACAACTGGATAATATTTGATTCAGAGGAATGTCTGATTGCCAATAAGAAAGACTTACAACTCGATAAGAAAAATATCAAGGCAAAGCTCAGAGCAAAAAGGGAAGGTAATTGCTATACAATTGATATAAATAGAAATGATTCTGAAAATTGTTTTCTGAGCAATGCCGATGAAAGTTGATAATGGCATAAGAGACTAGCTCATGTCAACATGCACCAACTAGGCAAACTACTCAAAAAGGATTTAGTTCTTGGTTTACCTAAAGTAAGTTTTAAAAACGACTTGATTTGTGACGCATGTCAAAAGGGTAAACAAACTAAATAATCTTTCAAATCAAAAAATGAGATTACAACAAATCGACCACTTCAACTGATACATATGGATTTAGTTGGTCCAGCGAGAGTTAAAAGCCTTGGTGGCAACTTATATTCATTGGTCATTGTTGATGATTTCTCTAGATTTACATGGACTATTTTTCTATCAGCAATGGATGAAACCTTTGCAGAATTCATTGTTTTTGCAAAGAAAGTGCAAAATAAGAAAGGTATGTCCATTGCAGGTATCAGGACAGATCACGGTGGAGAATTTGAAAATCAAGTCTTTAAAGAATATTGTGATTCTAATGGAATTGATCGCAATTTCTCTGCTCCAAGGACACCACAACAAAATGGAGTCATGGAACGTAAGAATAGAGTACTCACTGAAATGGCTAGAGCAATGCTAAATGAAAAGAACGTGTCTCAAGTTTTCTGGGCCGATGTAATGAGCACAACATGCTATGTTTCAAACAGAGCTTACATTTGAACAAAACTTGGAAAGACACCATATGATCTATACAAAGGAAGGAAGCTGAATCTTGCTCATTTACACATCTTTGGTTGTAAGTGTTTTATTCATAATAATGGTAAAGATAACTTAGGAAAATTTGATTCAAGAACAGATGAAGGAATTTTCCTAGGATATTCTAACCGAAGTAAAGCATATAGAATTTTCAATAAACGAACATGTGTTGTTGAGGAATCAATTCACGTTGTATTTGACGAATTTGAATCCTCTGACAAAACCATTAGTGATAAGCAAGAAGTTGTTTTAAATCAAGAAAATGATCAATCTATTTCTAAATCTCTTATTCCAGAAGTTGATCAAACCAAGGAAGAAGATCAGTCACTAGGTCAACCTAAAGGCTGGAAATACAATAGGAGTCATCCCCTAGATCAAGTCATAGGAGATGTGAATGAAGGAGTCAAAACCAGAAATAGAATTTTCAATGAAGTAAGCTTTTCTGCATTCATCTATGAGATTGAACCTTCTAACATTGATGAAGCTCTATCAGACAATGATTGGGTTCTAACAATGCAAGAAGAACTAAATCAATTTGAAAGAAATCAAGTTTGGGATTTGGTACCTCGACCTAAGGATCATTCGATCATTGGTACTAAATGGGTATTCAAGAACAAACTTGATGAATCCGCAATTATTGTCAGAAACTAGGCAAGATTGGTGGCCAAAGGCTATGAGGAAACGTATGCTCCAGTGGCTAGATTGGAAGCTATACGTGTACTCTTAGCCTTTGCATGCATCAAAGGATTCAAACTCTATCAAATGGATGTAAAGATTGCATTTCTAAATGGCTACATTATGGAAGAAGTATATGTAGAGCAACCTCCAGGTTTTGAAGATGTAACCCAACCTGACCATGTTTTCAAACTCAAAAAGGCTTTATATGGTTTAAAACAAGCTCTTAGAGAATGGTACGAGAGGCTCAGTAAATTTCTTATTGATCAAGGTTTTGTATGAAGAAAAGTTGATACAACACTTTTTACAAAATGAAAACGTGATGATATATTAATTGTGCAAATATATGTTGATGATATAGTTTTCGGTGCTACTAACGACACTATGTGCAAAGATTTTTCTGAGATAATGCAGGGGGAGTTTGAGATGTCAATGATCGGAGAATTAAATTTCTTTCTCGGTTTGCAAATCAAACAAAGAAAGAATGGAATCTTCATATCTCAAACAAAATATTTGAAAGAGCTATTGAAGAAGTATGGATTGGATGAAGCAAATGGAATGGACACACCCATGAGCTTAACCATATTGCTTGATGCGGATGTCAAGGGAAAAGATTATAATATCACAAAAAATAGGGAAATGATTGGATCATTACTCTATCTCACTGCAAGCAGACCCGACATTCAATTCAGTGTAGGTATGTGTGCAACATATCAATCAGCACCAAAAGAGTCACATGCTGAAACCGTCAAACATATCTTTCGATATCTTGTTGACACACAAGAATTGGGTCTATGGTATCCCAAAGGAAGAAGTAAATATCTAGTTGCTTACTCAGACTCTGATCATGGAGGATACAAGACGGACAGAAAGAGCACAAGTGGACAAGGCCAATTTCTTGGAGGTTCACTTGTATCTTGGTTTAGCAAGAAACAAACTACAGTGTCTCTTTCGTCAACTGAAGCTGAGTATGTTGCAGTATCAAGTTGTTGTGCACAAGTAATTTGGCTAAAGCAACAACTCCAGGATCTTGGTATTTATTTGAAAGAAACACCAATATACTATGACAACACTAGCACGATAAGTTTGGCAAAGAATCCTGTTCAACATTCCAGAACCAAACATATTGATGTTAGACATCACTTCATCAGAGATCATGTCCAAAAGAAAGATATCAAAGTCATATTCATTCCAACTCATCTTCAACTAGCTGATATCTTTACAAAACCTCTTGCAAAAGATCAATTTTTATATATTAGACGAGAATTGGGAATGGTAAATCCCAATGAGTTATAAGTTATTTAGTGTTTACAAAATGTTAGATGATATTATTTATTGATGTTTTGATGATTACTAACTTAAGCATCGGAGATTCTAGCAATTTGTTTTTGCAGGATTATAATATTCTGTTTTGGGGTATGAATAACAGAGGTTAACAGAGGACAACATTACTGGAGTGTCAACTTCAAGTAACTAGCATCACTGGAGTGACAACTTGAAGTAATGGATGCATTACTCAAGTAGCCACTCGAGTAATGAACTTGGAAATGTGCCAGTGAAGCATTAATTTCAAATACAACGGCACAATGGTTGAAAATAAATAGCTAGAAGGTGAAGAGACAGCTTACTTGAGGGAGGCCTCGAGTGATGTTCAATATTACTCGAGTAAGGCCTCCAGTGAACTTGGGAGAAAATTTCAAATCAATTGAATTTCAACTCAAATCTGTTATAAAGAGCCATCAAATGATCGAGGGAATATACATGGTTAATTACAATATTATTCATGCCAGGTACGCACTCAAAATTGCAGTATTTGAAAATTTTTTCATATGATCACTCGAGTAGCTACCCGAGTGATGATGATGATCACTCGAGTAAGCCCTCGAGTGATGTCGGGCCCTAGGTCTTTATCAGTCGCAACTTGGTCATTTCTCATAAAATCACTTGAGTGATTCACCAAGTGCTCTCATAAAAACTTCTCAAAATCATTTCCTTGCTACATTTTTGTCAAAACCCAGCAATTTATTGCTCCAAAAACCTCTTACATTTCTCAGATTTTCCTGCCCTATACCTTCGACAGTCACTCTTTTCTTTTCTGAAAATCCCATTTTCTCCAAATCATAATGGTTAAAACTAAAAATCTCACCCCTTCAGAGTCTTCTGAACCGAAACAATCATCTGACCCATTCTCTTCTAAGCCACCCACCAAGAAATGCAAGCTTACAGTGAAATCCAAAGCTAAGCCTCAGTCTAAGCAGAAAGGGATTGTGTTCAAAGAGCGCATTGTCACAAGAGCTCAATCCAAGAAGAGTATCTCAACTGAAAGAGGCAAAGGCACAGAAGTATCATCTCCTCCTCTTTCTGATTCAACCGATACTCCCACCTTCTCTCAAAAACCTCTGAAAAAGCCAAAGATTGATAAAAGGCTTACCAATGTAATGATCGGCATGCTTGATCAAGCCTTTCAGTCTAAGGGAGCAAAGAAAGGGGAATCCTCTAAGAAGCCAGAAGTACCAGAAGAGGAAATTACTCTCCCTCCTAAAGGCTTCAATATTAACAAGTTGGAGGAGTCTTAGAAGTTCCTGACTCACTTCTCTAGGAGGAAGGTGTGCAAGACTTACTGCATTGATCTCCAAGTTCTTCGGGAGGTATTGAAGCATGACCTTAGTCCCTATCTTGAACCCTTTATGCCTTGGTTATCTATTAAATTGCCCTTTTGCACCAAGGTAGTCAGCCATTTCTACTGTAATCTTGAAATTATAAATGACCCTGTTAGAAGATTAGTAGAGGAAGAAATGACCACAAACGTTAGAGGTTAGAGAATCCCCATCTCACCCTCTAGGATTAATCTTTTGTTAGGAATAGAAAATCCCTCTGGTGATATCTATTCTAAACTTGAGCCTAACCAGATCTTCTCTGTCCTTAGACCTGGTGAGTTAGTCGGACCCCTAAACTTCAATCCGAGTGATATGTGTGACCACCACAGGGTTCTATGGTACATCTACTCTAGAGCCTTAGTAAACAAATCCAACAACTATACACATTTCACTGAAAGGGACTATAGGTTGTTTGCTTCTTTCCTTCTCCAAGAGCAAAAAGACTTGGGAGAATATATTTTTACGGAGATGCAAAAATACAAGACTGAAGGGAAGCCATCCACTCATATGCCATATCCTCAGCTCATATCTTTGATTCTGAAGTAAAACAAGATTTGGTATCTGGAGAGTAAGGAACCAATTGAGAGGATAACTCCTGTTGGGAGGAACCAAATTAGGAAACTAAATATTGAAATACCTCTCAAGGGTCCTCTAGAGTCAGCCCCTAAGAAGAAGAAGAAGACTGAGACCAAAACAAGTAGAATGGATGACACGCAGTCTTCTGCTCCAGCTGGCACTACATCCTTACCTTCATTCCTTAATGCCACACTTCAACATTTCATGGAGAATATACTAAAGGGATTTCATATCGACATTGCAAATACCAATGCCGAATTGATCACTCACATGAATAACAAGATGGGTCAACTGGTGGAAAGGATGAATAAGAGGCACGAAGAGTTGTTAGCAGAACAAAGTGCCCAGGGTGAGCTTCTGAGGTTGATTATAGCTCGACTTGATGCTATGGCATCTGGCCCTTCTACCTTTGGTACCTCTCAACCTTCCTTCATACCTGAACCAGAGTCACCTCCTGAACCCAGACCATTTGAGGCACCACATTATGAGTTGATACCTCCTGAGCTTGTCTCAACTACTCAGCCTGGACCTTCTCAGCCAATATCTTTTGAGCCTAAGCTTTTTGAGGCTGGCCCTTCTTCTATTCCTCCTCCTACTTTACCTATCACTATCTCCAGGAACCTTTTGTTTTCCTTGCCTAACCCAGAAATACTTCAATTGGTTCATGTCACCATTGATGATCCAGTCCAACCTGAGTCAGTACCTACCCCAGTTGCCTTACCTACTCGCACTGAGGAGCTTCTAGTTACTTCACCTGTTGGTACAGAGGAAGTAGAAATTACTTCTCTGCATCCAATAAATCCTCCAGAGGATCTTCAGACACCTCCAGTGCACCTACCTAACCCTGAACCATCATCCTCACACTCTTCTAGTTCAGATAGTTCATATGAGTCATTGGTTTATCCTGTCAATCCCATCTCAGCTGCCAAGCCATCTACTCCTCCTCATGATTGATTCCACCTTTTTTATGAAGCCAAAAAGGGGGAGAAGAACTTGAGTGATTTTGTGAAGAATGGTTGAATCTATAGATTGGGATTTAGGTGTATGGGGTTTAAGGGTGCTTTGTTTCTTTTTGTTCTTGAACGATTTTAAGTTTAAAGTTTGATTATGTATTTGAATTTCTCTTTATGCAAGTTATTTCTTATGCCATTTGTGTTAACATCTCATTGAAATTATATTGAGGAACTAATGAATGTTTGATTGTGTTGCAAGGTGAACAAGTAATCATAAGAACAAAAGCTATGAAAAGATCTTTAATAGGTTATTGAAAAGAGTTCTCAAGTTTAACTTCAACAAATGATTTCATATGAAAAAGAATTTTTGAGAAACACATATTTGGAAATTCAACTTCAAAGACTTTGTTCAAAATCACCAAGTTTTGTCATCATCAAAAAGGGGGAGAATGTTAGATCCCATATGTTTTGATGATAACAAAGATTGGATCAATAATATGAAAGGATTTGATAACAAACAAATGGATTTGAACAAAGTAGCATAGCATCACTGGGAGTCAGCACTAGAAGTAATCAACATCACTTGGAGTCAGCACTGGAAGTGATGAACAATTTTCAAGAAGGTTTACTCGAGTAGCCACTCGAGTAACATAAGCCATTACTTGAGTAGCCACTCGAGTAAGCAAGCAAAATTTCATTCAGTGAGGCACTGCCAAATTTTGAACGACATTACTCGAGGGACCACTCGGGTAATCTGTAAAGTTATATAGATTATTACTCGAGTAGCCACTCGAGTAACATGATTTTACAAAGGCATCACTCGAGTCGCCACTCGAGTAACCAAGACCAAAATCTTCTAGTAACTCTCAGCCAAGAAATGCAGCTCATCACTCGAGTAAGCAATAAGAAAATAGCATTACTCGAGGGACAACCCGAGTAATCTGCAGAGTTATTTGAAGTGCCACTCGAGTAACCAGATAGTAAACTCTCTGCCAAGAATTTGATGTCATTACTCAAGGGAGTAATCGAGTAATCTGCCGGGCTATTTGAAAGCCACTCGAGAGATCACTCAAGTAAGGTGTGAAGAAATATGAAGCCCACTTGAGTAGCCACTCGAGTAAGCAGCTTACCACAGTGATCACCCAAGTAACCAATGAAGGTAAAGACATGGCCACTCGAGTAGCCACTCGAGTAATCAGGTATTTACAAGGTTTGGAATATATCACTCCATGTCATTACTCAAGGGAGTAATTGAGTAATTCTTGATGCAAAATGTTGATTTGCTCACTGCCATATTTTGGACATTTTTACTCGAGGGACCACTCGAGTAACAGACTTGATCACTCAAGTAGCCACTCGAGTAAGGCAGTCCAGAAATTATATTTTCATCAAATATCTCTTGATTTGTTATCTATATGATTAACTCTTCATTGTATTAGTATTCTAAGTTCATTTGCAGAGGAACAATGAAAGAGTATGACAGATTTGAGAATTCAAATAAAAGTCTGAACGTTCACCTAACGCTACCTACCGCCAACGGATAGTTTTCAAATACGAAGAATAGTCAACCGTTGCTGCGCGACTCTAACGGACAAGTTTGAAATTGCTTCCAACGGATACTAGAACTCATCTATATATATGGAGCATTCAAAGAGAAGAAAACAAGGAGATACGAACTGAGATTACACATCCATCAATACACTTAGTGATTTATTTTCTTATACTTATTTATTTGTACTTCAGTGAATATATATTTTCTCTGTAAGAGAGTTTTTCATTACAAACTCAATATTTGTTATTGAGACAACTTAAGGTAGTGGAACCTTGAGTTGGGGATTTATTTGCAACATGTAAGGGGGAGCGAGTGTCTAGGTGTAGGAACTTGCTGTGTACTGAGGTGCCAAGAACCCACTGAATCTTGGAGAATATAGTGAAAACTCTTAGAGATGCTCTGAGGACTGGACGTAGGTCAAAGTGGTTGTGGCCAAACCAGTATAACTCCCGGTGTACACTACGGTGATATTTCTCCTTGCTCTTAACTGTTTTAATATTCCGTAGATTTCCTTATACGCGATGAAATTTTTGGAATCACCCAATTCACCCCCCCCTCTTGGGTGAAACGGTTGAACTAACACTGACAAGTTACTGTACAATTAAAGAAAAAATTAAGCCTAATTGTTCTAATCACCGCCAGTAATATCAGATCTAAAAATTGCTCCCTCTTTCTCTGACTTTTCTCCTTAAGCTTTGGGATTCTACACTCCCCCTCAAGTTGGATTGTAGATATCAATCAAGTTCAACTTGCCAATCAGATACACGAACCTGTCCTTGGGCAATCCTTTAGTGAGGATGTCTGCTGTCTGTTCTTTAGAGGGTATGTACCTTAGATCAACAATACCCTCATCAACTTTTTCCCTTATAAAATGTCTGTCTATCTCGACATGTTTAGTTCTATCATGTTGAACTGGATTATGAGTAATATTGATTGCATCCATGTTATCACAATAGACCTTGATTGGTAAATTTATAGACTTCCTCAAGTCTTCAAGAACACGTTTTATCCATATGCCTTCACAGATTCCAAGTGCTACAGCTCTGTATTCAGCTTCAGCACTGCTTCTCACAACTACACTTTGCTTTTTACTTCTCCATGTGACCAAGTTACCCCACACATATGTACAATATCCAGATGTGGATTTCCTGTCATCTCTATCACCTGCCTAATCAACATCGGTATATAACTGTACAATCTGTTTGTCAGTTTTCTTAAACAGTAAGCCATATCCTGGAGATCCCTTCAAGTAACAAAGGATCCTGTAGACTTCATTCAAATGTTTCTGTTTAGGATCATGAGAAAGTTGGCTGACCACGCTTACTGTAAAGGCAATATCTGGTCTGGTATGAGACAAATGTATTAGTTTGCCTACCATCCGTTGAAAGTTCCCTAAGTCCACTGCCTTACCAAGATCTGCATCTTCATCTATTTTATCAATCCGTATAGGTGTGTCACTGGGTCTGCAACCTGTCATCTATGTTTCCTTTAGAAGGTCGAGTATATACTTCCTTTGGGAGATATAAATTCCATTCTTGGATTGGGCAACTTCCATCCTAAAAAAGGTACTTCATTTCTCCAAGATCTTTGAGCTGGAATTATTGTGCCAGGGCTGTCTTGATTTTATTGATTTCTACCCCGTCATCTCTTGTAACGATTATATCATCAACATATACAGCCAGAACAACCATCTCACCCTTATGATGTTTAACAAACAAAGTATGGTCGATCTACCCTTAAGTATACCCATGTCTCTTCAGAACTCGGGTGAATTGTCAAACCAAGCACGCGGAGATTGCTTTAACCCATATAACGACCTCTTTAACTTGTAGACTTGGTCAGCCTTTTTTCCTGGGAACCCTGGAGGTAACTTCATATACACCTCTTCCTTGGGTTCTCCGTTGAGGAATGCATTTTTTTACATCTAGTTGGTACATATTCCTATCTAAATTCGCTGCAATGGATAATAGAATTCTGATGGTATTTAACTTGGCTACTGGAGAAAACCTTTTTGTGTAATCTTCCCCATATTTTTGTGTGAAACCCTGTGCAACCAGTCTAGCTTTGTATTTCTCGAGTGTTCCATCTGCTCCATACTTAGGAGTGAATACCCATTTGCATCCAACTACCTTTTTTCTTTGACGTAGATTTACTACATCCCATGTCTTATTTTGCTTGAGAGCCTCCATCTCTTCTAAGACAGCTTGTCTCCACTCAAGCATAGCCATAACCTCACGTGTCTGGTATCCTGATTCTATCAAGATGAGAGACAAATGCATTGTACTTAGATGAAAGAGCCTTATAAGAGACAAATTTCTCCATGAGATATCTAGTGCTTGAACTAGGTTGTCTAGGTTGTTTTTACATAGTAATGGGAAGATTAAGATCAGAACCTTCTTTTTCTCCTAGACCTGCCTCTGGAACCGATTCCTGGTGAGTGTTAATAGCATATAGATCATTACCTCTTTTATGTCGTCGTATGTAAGTATTAGCCCACATATTTGTGTCTCCATGTGGATTTGGCACATTATCAGAAGTATCAAGGTTATCAGGATTATCAGGGATATCAAGGTTGATATCAAGAGTATCAAAGGTATCAGGAGTAGGTTTTGTATGGGTAGGTATATAAATTGTGAGTGTTTGGTCATCCTTTAGTGTTTCTTTTGTTTGAAATTCACCATCTCTCTACCCCTGAATTGCAAACAAGGCATAATAGGGTGTATTTTCAAGAAAGGTGACATCACAAGTGACAAATAAATGTTTGGAGACCGGATCATAACACTTATATCCTTTTTGGGAATGTGAGTAACCAAGGACGATACACCTCATGGCTTTAGGATCAAGTTTGTTGGTGTGATGGAGGTGAACGTATGATGTACAGCCAAACACCCGGAGTGGTAGAGTGTTTTCGAGGTATGGGACGATATAATATTTATGAAGGAGTTGAAGTGGCATTTTGAAAGATAGTGGTTGGCTTGGCATTCAGTTAATTAGAAATGTGGCACTAAGGACAGCATCATCCCAATGATATTTAGGAACATTACTGCTAAACATAATGGCTCTAGCAATCTCAAGAATATGGCGATTCTTTCTTTCAGCAATACCATTCTGTTGAGGTGTATTGGGACAAGTACTTTTGTGAACAATGCCATTTTAGGTCAGGAAGGTAGACAAGACTTGATTGAAGTATTCCGTCCCGTTATCGGTGTACAGGATCTAGATTTGGGTTTGGATCATATTGTGGAAGTTAAGGAATGTTTGATATACCTATGTTTTATCCTTCAACAAGTAGACCCAACTGACACGTGTATGGTCATCGATGAAGGTGATGAACCATTTAGTTTTTGATCGGTTTGGTGTACGGGATGGTCCCCAAAAGTCACTATGAATTATGGAAAAAGGTTTTAATGCTTGGTATGGGATTTTTGGAAATGAAGTACGATGATGCTTAGCCTTTTCACATGAATCACAATGAAAATCAGAGGTGATTTTATGAGGAACTAGGGATGGAAACATTTGAGACATGTAATTTAAATTTGGATGACCTAAACGTTTGTGCCATAACTCCAAGTCACCAGTGCTAGGGAGAGACACTTTATTGCAAGATTTAATCCGACGACTATCACTTTCATCAAGGTAATAGAGACCATTAAGCTCTTTTGCACTCTTAATCGGCGTCCCTGTCAGCAGATTCTGAAAATTACAGTGAGTAGCAAAGAAGTTAACTTAACAACGTTTATCATTAGCTAATTTGCTCAAAGATAGAAAATTACTCTTCAACTTTGGAAAATGTAATACGGAGTGAATAGTAAGTGTAGCTGAGATTTTGATGGAACCTATTCCAGTTACAACAGACTCAGAATCATCAGCAATTTGTACGGTCACTCCTTTGGTGATAGGAGTATAGGATGAGTAGAGAGCCTTATTGTCAGTCATATGATCCGAGGCACCTGAGTCAACAATCCAACAATTCCCTGTACATATTTCTTTTATCACAACCAATGCTTGAAAGAAATTACCTCTATTGACTACTGTGGTAGGAGGGTTTGTCGTAGTCTGCAGTGTGGCTACCATTTCCATGATTTTGTGCAGTTGGTCATTTTTTGGATGATTCCATAGATCGAATAATAGACATATCATTGGAACCAGATTGGGACACACAGGAAGATGCATATGAAATTGTAGACATAATGACTAGAAAAAAAATGACGGAATGATTTTTCAAATTTCAGAAATACCAGTGTGGTCCTCCAAAATTGTTAAATGAAAGATTGGTCCTTTAAATTGAAAAATGATAGATTGGTCCTCCAAAATTGCAAATGACAGATTGATCCTCCAAAATTACAAAATGATAGTTTAGTCCTCCGAATTTTCCAAATGACATTTTGATCCACCTGATTTATTAAATAATTGAGTCTGAGTACTCTGACATGTCTCTTTAGAATTGTCTTGTTCTTGCTTGAATGGAGCTATGACGAGAGAGCGAGGGTGAAATACTTATGCACCGATTTTATTTTTCCTCTCAGTAAAGCTTCTCGCTCTCTTTTCCTCAACCACACACAGAGAGAGCCAAATCAAGCTAAGTGTGTGAGAGAGAGAGGAGCGATGAGAGAGTCACAGCGAGGAAATTCTTGGATCGCTGAGAGCAGGATTGTGAGAAAGATCCACTACCATGGAGTGAGAAAGCCGACAATCTGCAAGTGTCGACGGTGCGGAAGGATGACGTGAGTTACTGGCCGACGTGAATTTGGGTCTGCTGGCTCGAGAGAGCAGCTTCACGCACGGTGGATGATGGTAAAGCAACAGCTGGTGCAGGAGGCTTGGCCTTCGGTGCTAATGCCGGTACCAGAGTAGGACAGTCGGAAGAAGCTCAAGACCTGATCGTTTCTGCCGTCAATGGCGTTCTTGCCGGAGTTGATGGCGAGAGGGATTGGCAGTAGTTGTCAATGGGGCTGCTGCGTCGGAATATGCTGTAGAAGGCGTTGATTGAGGGAAGCAACTAATACTGGTTCTGACAGTAGAGAACTCAGAGAGCGCTTGAAGGAGATGGGTATGAATTTATTCTCTCCTAGAGCTCTGATACCATGAAGAGAATTTGAAGACTGAATTCATACTCATACTCATATGCCAATTACATATTTATACAGAATCGGGTATGAATTAGGTCCTGACAAGTTACTGTACAATTAAAGAAAAAATTAAGCCAAATTGTTCTAATCACCGCCTATAATATCGAATCTGAAAATTGCTCCCTCTTTCTCTGACTTTTCTCCTTAAGCTTTGGGATTCTACAGTAAGTGTTAATTATTGTATGAGATAGAAACAAGTGAAGCCTCCATAACTATCATAAATTCATCATCCCGAAGGGGCAAGTGCTTGGACATGTCCATTTCACTCAAGACACGTGAGCTTAGGATTGGCACAAGCCTATACGTCCTTCATTTTTCTTATTTATTCTAAATGTGGGAGTTCTGTCAAGGTTTTGTCTCTGACATCAATGCTTGTAATGCATTGAGTTTATTGAATAATGTGTACATGCTTTCTCATTATCTAATATTTGTAGCAATCACTGAGGAGTGATAGTGGAAGTGATATTGAGTCCTAGGCATTGTTGAACTATAAGGTATCTAACAGTTTGCAAGTCAATCCATTGACCTCCTGTACTGAGTTTGGGTATTTTCTAGAGTATTACATATTCTAAATTTGGAATTAGATTCTCCTTTCCGATCTCTCTTGTCTCTCCTTGTTCGTCTCCAAATACTTTCTCCACTTCTGATGCTTCATGTATAAATAAGATCCTTACTTTAGGAAGCGCATGGCATAGAGAGATAGGAAATACTTGTTCAACTTATGGCAATGTCTGATGAAGATTGCTATTAGATTTGGGAAGACAAGTTGATAAGGATTCGACAGACTTAGACTTTCTTCTTCAATTATTTCCTTCAATTCCTTGCATTTCCTGATGTCGAGTTCCTTCAATTGTCGCAGGCTTCTTGAGACAGATGCAGGAAATATCACTTTCAAATTTCTGCATTCTTGTATTATTAACTTGCCAAGATTTTGAAGGAGTAAAAAGTTTTTGGGACCCCCCATATATGCCTCAACTCTGGTAGCTCATGCAATTGAAGGTACTGTAAGCTTGAGTTCACTTGTTGTTTAGTATCAGAAAGCCCTTCTCCATAAAAAATAACTTCTATTTTAGTGTTTTGCACAATAAGTGATTGCAAAGTTTCCAATGGAGTCACTGCTGCCTTATGTAGTTCCTGCAGAGTGGTAAAAAATTAAATGAAACAATAGCAAAAAATTGGAAAAATGTACAATATCTGGATATTTTTACAGTATAAAGCAATATGAATAAATAATAGACAACAAATTGTAGACATTCCTAAACTTCAATGTATGTTGCCAAAGCCCTTTTGTCATATCTATGTTCATGTCACCCACTTTATAATGTTCAAATACCAACCCGTTGACCATACTGCACATGCAAGTTTGCCTGCATAAACTTTCTTTCTTTTTTTCCCTGCATAAACTTTCATGTATAAATTGTTCTTTGTTCTTCTGATTATTTAATGATCATTGACCATAAATCAACGAATTCCCCCATTAAAAAATTTAACTGACAATGAACATGTATTGTATAAAAACTTGATCATTTAAATATTGTGAACAGTATTAAAATTCTCAACCAATGGGTGGTACTCTCATGTTTCATAATCCTTTTTGTCCCAAACCAGATCTAGCAATCCAGTAATCGATGGATCAGAGGTCTAATTATGGATATCCTCCCAAGTACAAGCTTTTCAAAGATGGCCAAGCTGGATGATAATTGTCTGGACAAATGCTGATGATATTTGGTAAGTTGTTGAGAGACAGGTAGTTTAAAGCAGAAAACTTGATCATTTGAAAATTTTCTAACCTTGGATCTTCATGAATGGATTTGCCAAACACACTCTTCAATTCATTAGCTCTCCTAATATCCAAAATTTCCAATTGTGTAAGGCTTTAAGCAGAAGTTATATGCATTAAGTATTCTAGCTGCTTACACTAAAAGATGATTCTTGTTTTTAGTTCTGGGAATGTCATATGATATCCATTATCAGCTGCAACTATTTTTGTCACCTCATCTGCTATTATATTCTCAAGTGATTGACAGCCATATTATATCCAGGACCTCTAAGTTTGAAAAAAGGCCTAGAGGAGGTTGACCATGACACAAAGCTTTCAAATTTTTCATCTCTTTGATAGTTAGGTGAGTTAATGTAGAGATGTTTCCAACTTGACTCAAATGATTTGCATTGTCTATTATACATTCTGTTTTTTCTGAAAAACAGAGTGAAAGTTGAGTCAAAGCATGCATGCCTCCTCCTATTGTTTGAAATACATCGGGGATTATATTCTTACAGCTTTCATGAATCCCCCTAAAGAAAGAACTTCTGCTCTTCGCATCAGATCCTTAATTGTTGTATTTGAGATGCAAGTATCAAAGTCTTCAATGTATAAAATTCTTGTAATAGGAAGTTTTTGCAGGTAAAAATCACTATAATTGTTCCCCAAATCTATACAGTAACTTTCCAATGCTGGTGCAATAGTATTTTTATCAAAGAATTCAGCACAATTCTTACCTTGGTCCTCCCAATTTTTTCCATAATTGTGACAAAAAAAACAATTCTTTCAATTGTGCACATCTTCCAATCACTTTATAAGGATTGTTTAGAATTTTGCAACTCTCTATATCCAGTGATCTCTAGTTCTGTTCTATAATGCATTTTGGTAATCCATAGAAACAGCAACACTATAATTTGAGAGACTTCAGTCTTTCTAGGCTTCATATAAAAGAGATGTCACCTAATAACCATTTATTTAGGAACAGGCACCATAGATTGTTTACCATAGGGAGTAACTTTGACCATTGTAGAATTGATTGTTTGTCAAAATTATTTTCATTTTCAAGAACCAAAACTTTAAGCTTCTTCATACCTTCAAAAAATTTACTGGTTACATCTATAGGGGTCTTAAACTTGACGGAGATGAAAAGAAACTCAAGTTCGGGACACTCTATCTTATGTGAAAGTTTATCCATTTTATTGATCCATAAATATCTCACTATATCCCTCATAATGAAATCCTCTTGAAAGCGTTTTGACCTCTCTCTAGCCCCATAATCAACTTAATTTGTTTCTTTGCTATCCATAAGGCCACATCATGCACCAAGCCATGCATTTTGATAGAATTCTCTCCACTAACTTCAAGCAACAAACAACAATCTACAAGTTTCCTTTTTGCTCTAATCACTTGGTATCTAGCCCTTTCATATGAGTAAGCTTCAACTACACCTAGCCCAATTCCATACATGGCTAATTGATCAACCGCAATTTCATAATTTTATGGAAATTCAGCACATAACAAGACGAGTGATTTGGCCACTTCATCCTTCAAATTATCATAGCTTAATCAAAGGCTTGCATAAGTGTTTGTTAGGTTGTCTTCAATTTGCACCCAACTCAAATCTCTTAACCATTTAAGGAAATGGTTGTTTGCATTTCATCATTCTACATACAACAAATTTTCGTGTTTTTATAAGAGTAGTGCACCTAGGTTGATTTTCAGCATCAAGAATCCCTATGGCTTTGAAATCAAGCATTTCCCATACATCATCCAAAATTATCAAAATTCTTTTGCCACTTTTCAATCTCATGAACACTCTTCTAGCTCTCTCTGATTCCTTTTCCACCTTTAATTCCAAACTTAGTTGCCCTGCAATCTGCCCTTGAATTTTCTTAACATCAATGACATTAGACACAACAACAAAGACAACTTTGTCAAAAAATTGATCCGCTTCTTCGCCCACTTGCTTCACCAACGTGGTTTTCCCACATCCTCCTATTCCGTGCAATCCAATCATGTGAACTTAATTAAAGTATATAATTAAATTATATATAATACTACATTTGGTCCTAAATATAAGACCTAATTAATTTTTTTTGGAGAGATTAAGATAAATAAGTTACTTAATCATATTATATGTCGTATATAATTAAATTATATATCAATTTATAATTCAGATAAATTAGTTAGAAAGAAATGATAAATATAAAGGTGAAGGTTCGAATTTAGCAATGAACACTTTCGTTGAGCACACATAAGAACTATATATTTCCAGGTGCAAATATAGACATAAATAGTTTATTTGGAAGAAGATATAGCAATGTGGTTAAGAAGACTTAACTTCGGTTACTTTTTGCACTATTGATCCCACCAGTCTTCTCTCTCTATATTATTTTAATATTTTTGTAATGGGAAAATATTACTTAGACACCATTGGAAACAATTTTATTTCAGTAAACCCCTAAAAGATTCTGAAATTTCATGGCACACCTTAGGTTAAAATGAAATTAAGTTTTGCAGTAAAAAGACAATAATACACTTAGTTGTTTTTTTTTCATAAGAGCATTTAGAAGACAAATATGGACATTTTAGGACAAATAAAGACATTTACAAGATAAATATGTGAATGACTAGGAAGTTAAAAAAATTGTCATTCACATATTTGTCTTGTAAATATTCTTATGAAAAAAAATAAAGTAAGGTTCTTATTGTCTTTTTCTTGAAAAATTCTTTTAGGAGTTAACTAAAATAAAATTGTTTTCATGGAGTCTAAATGATTTTTTTCTTATTAAAAAAATAGAGAGAGAGAAGACTGGTGGGATCCATAGTGTAAAAAGTAACTAAAGTTAAGTCTCCTTAACGAATTGGCTATATCTGCATCCAAATATATTGTTTATGTCTACTTTTGCACCCGAAAATAGATAATTCTTATGGGTGCTCAAGAAAGGTGTTCATTGCTAAATTTGCACCTTCGCCCTTATATTTATTGTTTTTTCTCCAAACTAATTTATATAATTTATAAACTGATATATAATTTAATCATGCACAGCATATGATATGATTAAGTACCTTATTTAGCTTTTTTAATCTCCCCAAAAAATAGTCAACTAGGTCTTATATTTAGGACAAGAGATAGTATTATATTTTGATTCAAATTTTGAGTTTATAAGTTTACCTCACATAAATATAACTCATTTAATCAATTCATATTAAGGTGAGATTTATTTCTATATATTATTAACATACACCACCCACCTCAATCAAGTGATTGAACTAACGAATTATTAGAATCAAATCATAGGATGTGATTCTCGTAGAAACAACTTTTGGAAACATACAAACATTTTTTTTGCAGAATCATCAACTCTCAATTGAGCTTCCAAACACTGAATATTATATATCAAAGTAATGAACTTTGAAAACTTAGTTCAAGTCGATGGCTCATTAAATAAGCGATAAACTGGAATAGAGAACACACATTTCACAACAAATAAATAGTCCAACAATTATATGAAAGTCTCTTAAACTTTATTTGGTCTTTCGAAGTCAGCAAAAAGAAGCATTAAGAGAGATTCCTATTAGCAGTGTCTTGTTCAAACTGGCTACTTAGGATTGACCAATTATACTCAACCTGAAACAGTTGTTGCCGAGCATTTCTTTGATCTTCCACCATCTCAGACTTCTCTTTTCTCACAGTCTCAATCTCCTTCTTGAACTCTACAGTTTCTGCAACGTATTTCCTCTTGTGTTCTTTAAGAGACAACAATTCAGCTTCACAATCTTTTCTTTGTTTCTCCAACAAAGAGATCTGCTCCTTCAGCCTAGCTTCCTTTTCTTGAGCTTCTTCCATAAACTTCTGGGTCTCAAACATTTTGGAGACAAGAGCAGTAGCAACCTCCTTTCGTCGAGTTAGCTCGTCCTTGATGCTTTGATCTCTTTCTTCAAGCACTGTAAATTTATTTACAGTAGCGAACGCTTGCTTGAAAGAAGATAGAATGTTAGGTAAATCTTTGTGCATAGATTTTATTACAGCTATAACTCCATGGGACAGAGCTCCATCTTCCAAGTAAAGGCGAGACAAAAAGTTGAGAGCTGTTTGAAGGCGAAGACTATTGGCATCTGAGGTTGCTATGTCCTTAAGAGGCATCTTCAAGGAGTTTTCCAAGTCAGCAAGGGCCTTTGCAACAAGCTTATCTTTGGCCGTTGTAACAGTAGGAACAGAGAATATTGATGATTTACCGCCATAATCATCCTCCATAGATTCAAGCATACTGATAAGATCATCATCTTTCAAGTCTTCAGCATCTGACTTCCTTGGGTTGAACTTGATTTGACTTTGAATCTAATAATAATAAGTGGATTTGAAAAACAACACAAATGAGTCCTATGATACAACAACAATATTTTCCATTCTGCTAGGATAAAAGCTATTTATACAAGTCTTTTTAACTGTTTTTCAAACTACTTTTCATTTATGAGCACTCAATCAACCCAAAATATATACTTCTCATATCATTAATTTAAGAGCTATTTAAATAATTTGGGTAGATTAAAGAAGCTAAATAAATTACTTAATCATAACAAATGTAACTTAATCTCCCCAAAGTGCCTAGTTAGGTTACATATCAATTTTTGAATTCATTAAATTCAATTGGAAGTAAATGATAAATATTAGAGACAAACTGAATTTAGGTTTTATATTTAGAACCAAGACCAATCCCTTAATTAGCTCCTATATTTAAGATAGGAGGAGTATATAATTTCTAGGAATTGTGTAGCTGCGAGATCCTAAATCATGACTATATAGAAGACTCGGATAGTTTTATAAGTGCCAAAAAAATATTAGAAAGCTTACATGTGAAACAGATATTGTCGAAGAAGTGGCTAATTTTGAATTAGTTGATGGGGCTATTATCTTAGCATTCTCATATGACAGAGAACCTTCAGAGATTCCTTTAACATCCTGTAGAGAAATAAATTATAACCTGTAAGTTTTACCTATTTAATATTTGAATTAGTAGGTGGATAATTGAATTTCCCCCTACATTTTCCCTTGATATGTTCCCCTTTTGAACACTTTCACCTTCCAAGTCTCCAATACTCTACATAGCCAAAACGTGGGAAAAAAAAGTGAGGAGTTGCTCCATACATATGTAAGACACATGCATTATTATGAATTTATGATTTCATGAGGAATTACCTTTTTTGTAATTTCATGTTTTGCAAGTGATTGTTGTTGCTGGTACTTTGATTTAGATTGACTGGTTGACATTGTATTGACCAACTCCTTATATTTAAATCAATGAACGTATTGTCAAAATCAAACAGGTAGTCTTAAGGAAGAAATTATTTGCAAAAACTTGTATAGTCTAAGAAGCTCTCATTTAGGACACTTACAACTTGATTAGAAGGTGTTTGATGTATAGATATATCTATAGGATTAGTTGTTGATTGCTTGCTAATTGATTGTGATCGTGCAGATGAAGTTCGCATTACTGCAGATATCTCTAAAGCAGGCATTATTTGATTGACACTCTGAGACACCATACCCAGAAAGACATAGTTAACTAATGTCACAAGTAGAACAAAGACAATATTAGTGCAAGATGTAAGATAGTGAGGCTAGCCTTGGTTGAGCTTGTTGGTTCTGAATGAGCTAATGAAGTAACTATCTGAACATTCTCTGATGTAGTACACTCTTCTACTCTTCCTTCAACACTCTACACACGACAACAAAAGATATGTAACCTTAAGTCAACATTAATTGAACCAATTGTCTGAGCTGCTATTACCTTTTCCTTTGACATTTCCCACTCGTGCGCCCTTTGATCTTCCGATTCCTTCTCATTCTGTGAGACAGAAGAGAAAATCAATTGCATTCTATATCATATTGTACATAACAATGACTCTAAAAAAGATATAAAAGATTTGATTGACATTCTATATAAAAATTGATGTGTACCTCTGTCAAGTTTGGTGTAGCAATGATTGTCAACTTCTGGTCATTGCTCTGACCTTCAGTTTCTTGGCAATTAATTTGTTGCATGGTTTCTTTGCTAGAATCATCCATAGACTTGATAATATTTTCCAATCCCTCCTTAAGCTTATGAGGCCATCTGACATAACCTTCTATATGATTCATGCCAAAAAATATTATTTAAATTATCAATTGTATGCAAGTAAGTTCTATCATATATGAAAAAAATAATATTTCTTGGAGTACATAAAATATGAATGTTGAATATTATATATAGATATATGATAAACAAGATATTTAATTTTAAACGATGGCAAAAAAAATATTTAATTTTATGCACTTGAAGAATGTGTGAAGTAGAAAGTCTATTTGTGCCCCACTCATATATATATATATATAGTTTGCAAATGTATTGTTTAGTAAGAATTAAACGTGGATAGCTAATTACATATATCATGCTCAGTAAATATATGTATTATTAAACGAGATTCTAACAATATATATATACACATAGTGTGAGTGTGTGTAGTAGCAGTAGTGATATTATATATACGATACTATTTTACACATATATACGCATGATGCTATTATAACATATTCAAGAGATGGAGTACCTTTGGACAGTTGCTTAAGCAATTCCTGAGGAGTACTAGAGGAACTGAGAGATAGTTTGGGACATTGCTGCACGACAATGTATTTCACAGTTTGCAATGCAACAAATGGTGTGACTGAAGTGAGTGAAGGAAGGTTCCAAAGTATAACATATTCCAAAGTTGTGTCATGTTGTTCATGTCCAAATACTTGCTCTAGTGCAGGTGCATCTTCTATGTACAATGCCCTTAGGTTTGGAATCACTCGGCATGCAGAGATGTTAGGGAACACACATTTCAACTTTTGGCAACGTCTAATGTAGATTGAAACAAGTCTTGGGAAGACAAGTTGACAAGAAGAATTAGACACATTTTGATCATCTTCTTCTTCAATGATTTCCTCTAACTCCGTACAGTCTTCAATGCATAGTTCCCTCAATTGTAGGAGGCTTTTTAAGATGGATGAAGAGAATACTTGTTTCAATTTTCCACAACTCACTACTTCTAACATATCAAGATGTTGAAGGAGTAAACAATTTTTGGTACCCCTCCATATATGCCTCAACTGGGGTAGCTCCTTGAGCAGAAGGTCTTGTAATTTCAAGTTTACTTGTTTCCCATTGATAGGAAGCTGTTCTACATCAAAAATAACTTCTACATCATGATTACCTAGATTAAGCCACTCTAAAGATTCCACTGAGGCCATGACCACCTTTAGTAGGTCCTATAAAAGTGTAAAAAGGCAATTTTAATTAGATAATTATTGTGTTTCCTAGTAAAAGACAATTAATAAATTAATATTGTAGAAGATATGGATAAATATAGATGTTGTAATAATACAAAGTAATATGGCAAGAGGAAGTTTACTTCACAAATTGTGAATTGTATGGTGATTATATATATATCACTTTTTTTATATTGATGATGATAGATTGTGTGAATAATTTGAAAATATTGGAAACAAAGGAATCGTACCTCAGAAGTCATGTGATCATCCTCTTGTCTCAATTCAGCACATGCAACCCAGTGAATGATAGACTTAATATATAGTAGTGGACAATTACTCAATGCGAATGATTTCAGAGAAGACCATGTTGGATGATAATTTTTTGGACAGATACTAATGATATTTGACAAGGAGTGGAGAATAAGATTTTTCAGAGCAGGAAATTGAATTATCTGAGGCTTATTTGGATTCAGATCTTCACTGGAAGGGCCAAACATGTATCTCAATTTATAAGTTCGCATTACGTATAAACCTTCCAACTGCGTGACGCTCTTTGCAAAAGAGATAGGCATTAAGTATTCTAGTTTATTGCATTTGACTATGCGAAGTGATTTCAATTTGGGGAATGCATTTTCGTAACTCTGATAGTCACTTGCATCAACTATTTCCTTCACATCTTCAGTCAATATATGCACAAGTGAATCACAACTCTTGATATTAAGCTCCTCCAAATTTGCAAAAAGGCCTTGAGGAGGCTGCCCACTATACAAAGTTTTCAAATGCTTCACCTGTGAAAGAGTTAGATGAGTCAAATTGGAGATGATTCCAACTTGATTTGGCTTTGATTGGCCTATTATGCATTCCATCCCATCTGAATCATGAAGTGCAAGACAAGTCAACTCATTCATACCTCCACCTATTGATTGACATAGGTCAGGGATGATATTTTTCAAACTTTCAGGAATTCTCCTTAAAGAAAGAGTCTTTGCCCTTCTCATCATATCCTTACTTCTTCCGATTGAAATACAACTCTCAAAATCTTCAATATATAAACCTCTTGCAACAAAAGACCTACAATGCCCATAATCCTTGTCGAACGTAATTGTTTTCTTTCTGTCGCCAAATTGTATACAATAACTCTCAATTGCTATTGTAGTAGTGCTAATTTTATCGAAAAAATTAGCACTATTTTTATTTTGGTCCTCCCAATCTTTTCCACTGTTATCACAAAAATACAATACTTCCAACTGTGAACACCGTCCCATTACTTCAAAAGGATTCCTTTGAATTTTGCAGTCACGCAAATCAAGTAATCTCAATTGCTTTTGTTGAATGATGCATGCTGGCAATTCATCAAAAGAACAATCCCATATTTTTAGAGACTCAAGCTTTTCTAAGCTCCCTATAAAAGAGATATCACCTAATACCCACTTAAATAGCATTAGGCAACGCAAATTATTTATCAAGCGGAGTGAAATAGGCAATTGAAGAGCTATATCTTCTTGATAAGTAGGATTTGCAAGAGTCAAAACTCTAAGCTTTTCTATACCAATGAAAAAATCCTTTGGTATAGTCACACGGGGCTCTGAATATGTGGAAACATAAAGAAATTCAAGTTCTGGACAATTTAACCCACTAGGATATTTAACAACTTCTTCACACCATAAATATCTTACCGTATAGTCCTCCATTATCATATCCTCTTTTAATGATCCCATAATCAACTTTTTCTCCTTCTTTGCTATCCATTGGGCTACATCACGAACCAAGTCATGCATTTTGATGTCACTTTTACCATATAGATCAGCATCTTCTAGTAGTAAACAAGAATCTACAAGCTGCTTTATGGCATTATTGATCATTTGGGTCCCTACTCGATATGAGCGAATCTCTCCAGCTAGGCTAAGCCCTACTCCAATTATGGTTAATTGATCAATAGGAATTTCATAATCTTCTGGATACACAGAGCACAATAAGAAGAGTGATTTAGCCACTTCATTCCTTAAATTATCATAGCTTAATCGAAGACATCCATAAGTACTTTTTAAACCTTCTTCGATATCTATCCAACTTGGATCTCTCAATGTTTTCAATGCTTCAACCCACTGGTCAAGAGGTTTACCCTTCAAAACATTGGCCACTGCTGCAATTGCAATAGGTAAACCAGCACATTCTTTAGAAATTTTTTGTGCCGTATCCTTCAATTTACCAAATTGGTCATCAAACATCCCGGCGTGCTTCTGAAAGAGGACCCATGATTCATCTTCATTTAATCCCTCTAAGGGAATTTCTTGACAGCTCATCGACTTACAAACCTGAAGTTTGCGTGTGGTTATAAGAGTAGTGCAACCCATTTGATTATTAGCAGTAGGAATACCTATATCCATAAGATCAAGCTTCTCCCATATATCATCCAGGATAATCAAAAACCTTTCTCCACTGCTCAATCTCATGAACAAGCGTTGAGCTCTCTCTAGATTCTCTTCCTCTTTCAATTCAAAATTTAGTTGGCTGGCAATCTTACTCTGAATTTTTCTTACATCAACTGTGTTAGACACAACAACAAAGACTACTTTGTCAACAAATTTCTCTGCTTCTTTGCCCACTTCTTTTACTAAAGTTGTTTTCCCAGATCCGCCCATGCCATACAATCCTATCATATGAATCGCATCATCCTTAAGTGCCCTCAGAAGACCATCATAAGCAACCTTTCTGCTATCAAAGTCCACAAAATCTTGTGAAGGAAAGTAGTTCATACCTACAAGTGTAGCAAGTCGAGAAAACTCAGAGAATTCAACATGAATGTGCGTTTTAATTTCATTAGTCTTCTCTTCAAGCTGCTTTGCCAGATTGTAACGATTGATCAAGTTTGGACAGTGCTTAAGACAAGAAATCTCGTTTCTTTTCTTTGTTTTCTCGTGCAACTCCACCACTTCTTTCATCAGAAAGTCTGCTTTCTGCAACCACTCCTCAACTTTACTAACAACCTTATGAGTTTTCTTCTTAGCATCTTTAGCACAATCTTGAACCTCTTGTATTTTTGATTGCAGGTTCGCTTTTTCTGTTTCAAGCTCTTTGACATATTTGTTGAAGCGGAAAGGATAACAAGCTTGAAGTATTGCTTCTTCTACTAACTTGTTCAGTATATTAGTTGCCACAGAAACAACAGCATCCATTGCCCTGTAATCACAATGTAACCCAGCTATATATGGTGATTATATAACTTTAAAATGCCATGATTGAAAAATAAATAATTGGTATTTGAGTTTATTGAACATAGAATTATATAGAGGAACTTCAATTGTGGGAAAACTTGGTGTTTGTGTCCCCTGTTCAATTGAACCCCCAGAAGCATTTGGCTTGTAGTTTTTGTTAAAAAGACAATTAATGCATATTATGTAATAAATAACGATAGAATATAAACAGGTTGCCATGAAGAGATCCGTATGGTAATTATTGGAAGGAAAAGTACTTTCAGAGGATACTAATAATAATAATGATAAAATTAATTATATAATTTCTATAGTTTTGATTCGATTAAAACGTAATTAATCCTCAAGAATTATTATAAAATATAATGGACTTCTTTTTGTTTTCCTAAAACTAGAGAGACTTTCCGTAAGTTTTCAAAACCTACACTTTAGTGCAATTTTTAATAGGGTTCCATTAAAGATTCTAAAATTCTTAATTTTTATTATTTGTAATTATATTAAAAAATTAAAATTGTTATCATGCCCTCATAGCCTAATTGTTTCCCCTCTCTCAATTTTCAATAACGTTAAATAATTAATTTTGGTTGAGAGTTAATTAAAGTTAATAAAATTTAAAGAATAATAAACACAAGTTGTATTGAGCTACTGACTATTTATCCATTTGGATATTAAATCCCCAGCTCATTAAGTTATTTTTATTTACGAGTTTGAAATATTATTTTAGCCAACTTATACATCAAAACTTTAAAAATTACTAAATAAATATGTTTACATAACAAAAAAAATTAAAAGATATGCATTACATTTTTTCAGGTAACCTAAGTGATTTTCAAACATCTTTTGTTTAAACAGGGGTATTTTAATCCAAAAATATATGACTTTATATGGTCAACTAAATGTTGAAGGAATGAAAATGGAATCTAAAAAATAGAAGGGACGTTTTGTGTTATGTATAACTATTGATTCTAAGAGAGGTTTGTATGGGTTTTAAACATAAAAAGAAAGAACTTGTAAGTAAAATAAATGAAAGGTCAATGTATTGTACTCTAAAATTTAACTCGTTAAAATTCAATCTAAAGTCTTTTTAGCCATTTAATTTTAATCTATTGGTATTCTCCATGGTTCAAAAAACCGAACCGGACCAGCCGGTTCGACCGGTTGAACCGGGAACCGGTCCCTGGTCCGGTCCGGTTTGATCAAAAACCAGTCGAACCGGTCAGAACCGGTCAAAACCGGTAAAACCGGTGGTCCGACCGTTTGACCCGGTTTCTTCCTTTTTTTTTTTTTAAATTTTTTAAATTTTTATTTTGTGTTTTTTTAGGGCAAAATGGAAAGTTGAAGACTAAAATGAAGAGAAAAATAGATAAAAAAAGAACAAATCTAAAAAAATGAAGAAAATAATGAAAAAAATTAATTAAAAAGATATAATAATTATAAGAAATGAGATATCTTTGTATAAGTATAGGTATTATAACTAATACTAATAGATTTTAAACATTTTTTTTTCTAAAAATCTTTATTTTTATCTATAGAAGTTTAAAAATATATTAATATATATTATCACTAATAAATTATAATATTTTAATATGACCGGTTCAACTACCGGTTAGACCCCGGTTGACCCATTAACCCTTGAACCTGTGCTGTGACCGGTTCATTGCCCGGTCCGGTTTTTCGTTCCTTGGTATTCTCACAGCTTTATGGCTCGGTCACAACTTATTCCGTGACAGAGTGGATGGATTTTTTTTTTTTTTTTGAAAGTGTAATAAGGACCAACCAATTATAACACACAAACATCCAACTTTACCAATGAGTAAAAGGAAATTGTGCAAATGTTGGGGTTGGTTAAGGTTCTTCTCCAAATCTGAAGGCAGCAAGAACCAGAAGCACCGAGTAGTATCAGTAATCTTTCACATACATCAACTTCAAGATGAGAGATATGTATGAAGGAGACTTTGTAGACCTGATCAATGAATTAATCAAGTCAAGGCTTTTCTCTGTTTTTCCATCTCAATATATATATATATATTGAAATAGCAATAAGTGAAAAACGCAATAATTAGAAAAACAAGAGAACACGGGGGAATTCCTAGACTCCGAGCAAGCAACACACAAAATAGGCAATCAATCAGCATTTTCCGCTTTGTTCCCCGCTTTGATTTAATGCTTTTCCTCATAATCTTGTTGAACGCCACATTTGAATAGTGGATAACCATGTTTGCTTCATTTTTATAAGTCTTAATACTAAGAAGGAATCAAAATCTCCGTATTAGGTATCAAAAGATGCTCTACTTCTTATTTGTTTTTAGTTCTGTTGCACATGTTAACTTTTTTTTTTTTTGGTTAGTAATTTTTGTGCATGTATTTTGGAAGTTGTGACTGTGATCGATGATAATACACAAGGTGAGAACATTATATTGAAAAAGCCTTACCTATAATTGTGAGGAAATTCAGTATAAGATGGGACTCCGATTCTGGTTCTTCTCCAATCTATCTGCAGCTATGAAACAGAAAATAACGAAGAGATTTTTCAAATTTTCGGGTCCTCAATTAGCAACGAGTGAGAAAAACGCAGGAACAGAAGAAATAAGGCATGGTTAAATTAGCAAAATTCTAACACGAATCTACCTCTTTTTTCTCAGGAATTTCGATCTCCTAGTAACCCCAGAAGCACAAACACTAGTTTCAGTTCTTCTTTCTCTTCCCTCCCTTTCTTGTTTGGTAAATTTCAGACAAGTCATAAGAACTAAATAATTTCTCACATTGACATTTCGGAAGTAGGCCCCTACCCGATGCAGAGGATAGTATACACCAGTAATATAATCATGCTTTAATCAATTTAATACAAAAACAAACACATATTATATAATATTAGTAGTTAGAGCCTCTCATTAAATTTTGGCGTGTTTCAGAGGATACTATACACCAGTAATATAGTGAAACCTAGCATTAATCTATCGCCACTTGAAAGAATCTTTTTATTACCAATGCAAAGACAAAAGTCATGACCAAGTTGCATTTTTTTTATTGTCTTAATTCATTGCTATTATCTTTCTTAATTTTTTTATATTTACTTTTACGTGTTTTGTGCTCACAGCCAGCTCATTCCTTCCTTATCAATTCTTCGTGGCCCCCACGCCACTACTTCCCATGTCGACCATTATCTTTGAACCAATAGCTTCTTCAATTTGTTTTTCTTCCTTTCCTCTTTTTTCGAATGGAATGGGATTTCATTCATTTGAAATATTTATAAATACAGGGGTACCTAAGCAAACTGTAAAAGGCTATACAGATACTGGATTCATGAAGACGTGAACTTTACAAAACAGATCTTGTTAGTGAAAAACTTTCCAGAGTATGGTTAGCTATGGAACTAACTTATGTGATAACCCCTGTTGTTGTTGTCGTATAAGTTTCCTGTCTGAATAATCTATTATTTCTTGCTTCCCCTAATTTCCAAGCTGTGATGCATAATCCAACCTTCCATGAGGCGTCAGCCTTTGGAGTCTTCAGTATTTGACTCAGCCATTGGATAAAATCCCTTCCAAAGAAATCTATGCTCATATCCGTGGGTACGTAATATCTTCCTTGCCTCTTTTATTTGTCATTAATGCTTTGAAACCATTACTGTTGATAATTTTAAAAATATTAATATATGCACTCTTTCTTATCCAAAGAAAAAAAAAGGACTTGCAAAACAGAATTAGCATAGTTTTTTGGGTGAAATGAATTAAAACAGTTTACAATTTGGAAGTGTATTAATGCAAAATCACGATATAAGTTTTTATCCAGTTTTGTGCAAGAAATAAAATTAAAATATATCTTTTGCCTTTAACTTGTGGAGGACCTTTTAAATTATTTTCAATCAAATCGATAAAACTTATTGTCCACAAATCCGTCATATGAACAGTAACAACTTTATTTTTTGAGGTCCGTGCAGTATGACTTGATCACATGGTTTGGGGTGATGCTTGATTAATGGACTACCAATTAGCATGAATACAAAATCATTAAAGTATTACAAAAAATACACACATTAAAAATAATAAAATGAACTTCGAACAAAAAATAATAAAAGGAAAGAAAAAATAAAAATAAGAAATGATTCCTTTAATTTCATCTTAAACTCTCAATTGTTTAAAAAAATTTAAAAAAGAAAACTGAAAGAGAAAGAGGAAAAAATATATCAACATCATAACAATGGAAAACTGATCATTAAATATAATAGAAATATATTTTAAAAATGTGAATCACTAATGTTAGGAGCTTATTTTAAAAATAAAATATTATATAATTTTTTCACCAAAATCTTATAAAATCTTTGAGATGAGGCAACTCGTACTCCCTAAATATTTTCTCTCTTTCAAATATAGCAAAAAAGTTACAACTAAATGCAAAATAGATAATTATTTTTAGAAGATAATAATTAAAAAAAAAGGAGGATTTATTAAAGACCACTTATGCACTTTATTTTAAATAAGTACCAAAGATTTTGAAATTCCACTGCAATACCAAAAAATTAAAGTGAAATTATGTTTTGATGGTACAAATAATCAAAATGCCTTTCTTTCTTATGGATACTTCTAAATTTTTCTATTGTTTGTTGCAAAAATGCATGTGTATTTGTAAATTTTTTAATAACAGAACATATAATTCTATAAATTAGGAGTAGCCAACTTTCATTTCATATGTAGACTTGTAACTTTTGTTATTGTGAACCGTTAAAAAGCATATGAGCACTAGTAAACATATTTATAAATTGTAAATTTTTAACAGGACACGTGATTATGTAAATTGAGAGTTATAAATTATCATATATATACACTTGTGTGAAAAAAATGAACAAAGGGTATTTTAATCATTTACTATCAAAACATAATTTTTGTTTGATCTTTGATATGCACTGAAATATAAAAATTTGTCGAGTTAATTAAATAACAAAAAAGTTGCTCCAGTGATATTTAATGAAATTCTCCCAATAAAATAGATCAAGGGTGAAATACATATCAATTCAGCGCATCAACCCAAAAAAACCTTATATTATTCATTCCATTTTTTATCCTATCAACCAGTAATCCGGAGCCTTTTCCAGATTATTTATTCCATTTTCATGACAACGTTCATTTACAATTTACAACCACAAGGCAAGCTAGCCATGCACGGGGCAGCAGAGTGAACAGGAAAACAAGACCTAAATCAGATATACTGATCAAGCAATTAGATGGGAAATATTTAAATAGCAGTCAGAAGTAGAATCCAGATATCACTTTTCGGTTCTAACTTTCCTTAATCTCTTGGTTTTACTCTTAGTATTTTGATTTTACTTTATTGTATGTTAAAAGACATTGGAGACAATATCTGAGACGCATTTTATTAGTTGCATTTTTTTGTTGTTCCTTCTTAAAAAAGAGAGTAAAAGTAAAAAAAAAAAATCATCTTATTCAAGTGCTTTGTAATAATTTTATGAAGTATATAAGTTTTAAGTATGGATCAATTGAATTTAGAGATTTTATAGCATTAATGAACAACTGATTGTTGTAATTGGTGATTAATTTTGAGATTAAATGAACTGAGTTTAAAAAACCCCGAACTGGGAGTTTCTGAGCCTATAATGATTATTTATCTTATGTGTGATATTCACCTATTAAGTTGTCACACTAGAACTTGCTTTAAATCTGGTTGAAATTACGTCTCTCATGCACATTCAAAAATGATAAAGACATTTATTTCCTTTAGCTAGAGCCAAATAGTCAACCTTGCAATTATACCGTTGATAAGCCCCTTTAAGCCTAATTGACTGTTTCTTTGTTCTCAACCCATTAACATGTGTTTTAATGATATATCAAGTGCTTTTACCTTATTTAGAAGATTAGTGGAGCATTTGAAATTCTTGTGAAATGGGTTTTTGACAAAGTATGAGGTATACCTATCATCAACTTTACAGTTGCAATTCAAAAAAAACAGAGAGAAAGAAAAAAGAAAAAAAGGAGATATTAAGTATTTCAATTGTGAGTTGTTGTGATGAAATAAATTTATTTATAAGTAACCCATTTTTCAATTGTTGTATTTCTTTAGCCTTTCATACTATGTTTTACATTCCTTTTACCTTAACCTCATTACAACCCTTAATAAGTCCTTTTGATTTGATTATGCATGAGAACTAGGTAGTGAAAATTGAGATTTTTAGCAAGCCTATGATAGTGCAATTTTTTCGGTTGAATTTGAGCGAAACACTTACCCTTAAACACTTGAGAGATTAAGAGAATGAGTTATAAGTACAAACTCGGTTTATTCATTTTCAATTAAAGTTACTAGTTTATATTTTCATTGATTCATTAATACTATAATCTCTTTATTTTTCAATTGTGTTCTTACTTATGATTTGACACTTCTGATTTTGTTGTAAGCACTTATTAGTTACTTCTTGTTCGAGGACGTCCAAGAGTTAAATGTGAGGGAATTTGATAAGTAACATATTTACATATTTATTTCCCCTCATATAATGATTTTATGTACGATAATTGAGTTTAATATAATAAATTTGGTTGTAATTAATAAATAAATAATGTTTTTAAAATAAATAGTATTTAAAAATAAAAATAGGGAAAAAATGGAAGGTACTGTAGCAATGTTAGCACTGTAGCAGACGCCGGATGCTGTAGTTGTTGCTGACATGCACTGTAGCGTTTACTGTAACAGCCGTCAGCACTGTACCAGTCGGCAGATCACTATAGCATTCATTGTAGCACGCGGTTTTTTCCCTATAAATAGATATCAAGACCAAGCTCAAGAGGAGAGGAAGAGAATTAGAGGTCCTTTTCTGATAGAAAAAGATCTTTTCTCTTCCCCTCCTCTTGAGCTTGGCATTGATCTCTATTTATAAGGGAAAAATCGCGTGCTACAGTGACTACTACAGTGATCTGGCGGCTGCTGTAGTGATCTGGCGGCTGCTGTAGTAAACCGCTACAATGCATCAACAGCTACAGTATCCGGCAGCTACTACAGTGAACCGCTACAGTAACTTCCATTTTTTTCCTATTTTATTTTTGAATATTATATATTTCAAAAATATTATTTATTTATTAATTACAACCAAATTTATTATATTAAGCTCAAATATTGTCCATAAAATTATCATATAAGAAAAAATATATATGCAAATATTTTACTTATCAATCTTCTTTTCCCACTTTCCATTGAGTGTAAAGTTCAAGGTAATCACTTGTAGGGACCAACCAATTAAATGGCTGAAACTTAAGTGACTGAGTTATGAGTTAAACTTCAAAGAATAAGTTGTAACTGAGTTGAAATTACAGGGACTAACTAATAAATTTTTAAAATAGTAATTTATATGGAGTTAAATATTTCTTTCATATATTGACAAGTCTGTGTGTGTAATGAATTCTCTATATAGTAATTTATATGGAGTTAAACATTTCTTTCATATATTGACAAAAGTGTGTGTGTGTGAATCTACCACTTTACTTCTCCTAGTATAAAACTTATTATTCTAAATCATGAGATATCTTTAATATTGTTCCAATCATATTATATGTATTTTATAAAAAAAATTCATGACTGACAATGCCAAAAGAGAGGGGGGGAAAAACAAATACAGCTTTACCAGTGGGTCGAAGGAAATTGTGCAAATGTTGGGGTTGGTTAAGTTTCTTCTCCAAATCTGAGGGCAGCAAGAAACAGAAGCACCAATTAGTATCAGTAATCTTTCACATACATCAACTTCAAGATGAGAGATACGTATGAAGGAGACTTTGTAGACCTGATCAATGAATTAATCAAGTCTAGGCTTTTCTCTGTATTGAAATAGCAATAAGTGAAAAACGCAAGAATTATAAAAACAAGAGAACACGGGGGAATTCCTAATCTCCGAGCAAGCAACACACAAAATAGGTAATCAATCAGCATTTTTCACTTTGTTCCCCGCTTTGATTTAATGCTTTTCCTCATAATCTTGTTGACCGCAACATTTGATTAGTGGATAACCATATTTCCTTCATTTTTATAAGTCTTAATACTAAGAAGGAATCAAAATCTCTCTATTAGGTATCAAAAGATGTTCTACTTCTTATTTGTTTTTAGTTCTGTATTAGGTATCAAAAGTTTCGACTGTGATCGATGATAATACACAAGGCGAGAATATTATATTGAAAAAGCTTTACCTATAATTTTGTGAGGAAATTCAGCATAAGATGGGACTTCGATTCCGGTTCTACTCCAATCCACCTGCAGTTATGAAACAGAAAATAACCATATTAGAAAAGAAAAAGAGATTTTTCAAATTTTGTGGTCCTCAATTAGCATCGAGTGAGAAAAACGCAGGAACACAAGAAATAAGGCATGGTTAAATTAGCAAAATCCAAACACAAATCTACCTCTTTTTTCTCAGGAATTTCGATCTCCTTGTAACCCCAGAAGCACAAACACCAGTTTCAGTTCTTCTTTCCCTTTCTTGTTTGGTAGTGATGCGCAATAAGCCTGGCCTCAATTTCTGACAAGGCATGAGAACTAAATAATTTCTCACATTGACATTTCGGAAGTACCTTCTGAGTCTCTCACTCTCATCACCAATCCAGCTTTAACATATGGAGCTCTGAAAGAATCTTTATTATCAGTAGGCCCCCACCCGACGAAAAGTCAGCAAACGACAATAGCGCCGACACCTAAACCCAATCCTCACAGCTGTCTTTGACGTTTCATGTCATTTCATGATTCAAGCCAACTCATCATCTCACTTCTGTCTGTTCTTTTTTTTTTTTTTTTTTCACGCTACGCTAACTTTAATTTTAATTTTTACAGCTCGTGATAATCCGCTCGTTATTAGGAACAAGTTGCTGCAAGATTTGGAGTTAAAATGACCATGATTTTATCAAGAAGCTCTTAGTTAAAATGGTAAGTGGTTTTGTTTGTGTAAGGAGAAAAATATAAATTTAAATTTTAAAAGTACACTTAATACTATACTAGAAATAAAGGTTTTTTACGCTTCAAATTTCAAAATAAATTATACCCCAGATCAGAGTAAAATGATATGTTCTTGTCAAAAAGGAATCACATTGATATATTAACCACGACATATTGCCGTTGGGAGAAAAAAAACAATAACATATTGCCATCCTAGCAACAAAATGTTTGACTTTAATCGGACTAATCTTTCAAGCAAAATTAGTCTCATGATATAAGATTTTAGTTTTGAGTTTTGATGGTATAAGAAAACAGTGCGGATTATTAATTTTTTAATTGCCACAAAAGCTGGTGAGCTGGTCATATGTAGAAAATGTTGACTGGTTACTGGAGATTAAGCAGCTCTGTCGTAACTGTTGGACTGGCTATGCTGATTTTAGATACTTCCTCTGTTTTTATTTATAATAATTTTTTTTATTGCATAAAAAGAATTAGTAATTAAAAATAATAAGTGTATCGAAAATGTCATATTTTTTTCATATATGTCTCTATTTATGAAAAGAATATAAGAGAGAGAATAGATACAAAATATGATAGATAATGAGTATTTAATAATGATAAAATAAGAAAAAAAAATTTACATTTTCAGATAAAAATTGAAAGTTATTTATAAAAGACACCAGCCCTATAAGAGAGAAAATTACTTATAAATAGGACCGGAGGGAGTACCATTTTAGTACTTTCATGGTGTTTTCTTGCAGCTATACTTTGTGAAGCATGAATATATGTTCATGTTTCGTGGTGGCGTTTCCTACATGAGGATTTCTGAGAACTCTGATCATGCAAGTTTCAACCTTTTGCTCTTCTGGACACTTTGTATGTTGCCGAGGAAAGGGATGACCGGAGATGATGTGGACTTCAAGTTTCTGCTTTGCTCAGTTCATGGGCTTGCAATACCGGAGCATCTCTTTTGGGCCCTGTTGATCCAATACGCCAACTTTACCAGCTTTTTTGCTTCACTAACCTATGCACTGGACCCTCTTATTTGCCCGAATAAGGGGCCTTTTTGTAATTCTCTTTGGAAGTGAATGAAAGTTGACTTTACCGACCTATAGTTGGTCTAATAATGTAACGCCATGTTAGATCTATTTGGAATTCGATTATTTGTGTTGGGAAAGTGCTAGATACCGAAAAGGGAAGAAGAATTGTATGAATAAAAAAAAACGGAAAATAAAATACTCAGTAAAATATGGATAGCAAGTATCTCAGTAATCTCTTTAAAACAGCTCAGGAGGATCTCCAAATGTTTAATAAACTCTCTGAATATTTGATGCTTTATTGAGTAGGCAAGACACCAAATTTATAGAAATACAGAGAGATAAAAATTTAATTCAAAATTCAAACTAGGAAATCCAAATAACATCTAAAATACTAAAATAATACTCCCTCCGGTCCTAAATATAGGACATAGTTTGTAGTACAAATTGTACTACAAACTATGTCCTATATTTAGGACCGGAGGTAGTATCTAAAATCCTTGTTCAAACTAAAAACTTCAAATAACATCTAAAATACTAAAATAATATTTAAAATCCTACTTGTATATATTCCACTTATTTCAAATAATATTGATGAAATCTGAAAAGACAATAAACATTACTAATTAATTCCTAATTAATCCTGAAACGCTTATTTTTTCTGAAATAAATAAACCCATAATGATTTAGGCTCTTATCATTTCTCTCATAAAGTCGACTTGTCCGCAAGTCGAAAAGAATTTCTGACAAGGCATGAGAACTACTCCCTCCTCCCTCCGGTGCTAATTATAAGACAAAATTGACTTTTTTGGAGAAATTAAGGAAGCCAATTAAATTACTTTAAAGTGTTTATATTTTTAGTATTCTTAGATTATATGTTAATTTATTAGTCAAATTAATTAGTTTGGAGAAAAAAATAAAAATAAAAATATTTTAAACTAATTTAATTGATTTCCTTAATTTCTCTAAAAAAACTCAATTTTATCTTATAATTAGAATTAGAAAGAGTAAATAATTTCTCACATCGACATTTCGGAAGTACCTTCTCAGCCTCTCACTCTCATCACCAATCCAGCGTTAACATATGGAGCTCTGAAAGATTCTTTATTATCAGTAGGCCCCCACCCGACGAAAAGTCAGGAAACGACAAGAGCGCCGACACCTAAACCCAATCCTCACAGCTGTCTTTGACGTTTCATGTCATGTCATGATTCAAGCCAACTCATCATCTCACTTCTGTCTGTTCTTTTTTTTTTTTCACGCTACGCTAACTTTAATTTTAATTTTTACAGCTCGTGATAATCCGCTCGTTATTAGTAATAAGTTGCTGCAAGATTTGGAGTTAAAATGACCATGATTTTATCAAAAAGCTCTTAGGTAAAGTGACAAGTGGTTTTGTTTGTGTAAGGAAAAAAAATACATGTTTAAATTTTGAAAGTACACTTATTACTAGAAATAAAGGTTTTTTACGCTTTAAATTTTAAAATAAATTATACCCCAGATCAGAGTAAAATGATATGTTCTTGTCAAAAAGGAATCACATTGATATATTAACCACGACATATTGCCGTTGGGAGAAAACAAACAATAACATATTGCCACCCTAGCAACAAAATGTTTGACTTTAATCGGACTAATCTTTCAAGCAAAATTAGTCTAGTGATATAAGATTTTAGTTTTGAGTCTGAGTCTAAGAAGAGATACCTATATTAAAAGAAATAAACATAAATCGCAAAACTCAAATACTTAGTTGTTTGGATATTAGTTGATGGTATAAAAAAACAGTGCGGATTATTAACTTTTTAATTGCCACAAAAGCTGGTGAGCTGGTCGTAGAAGATGTTGACTGGTTACTGGGGAAAAAGCAGCTCTGTCGTAACTGTTGGACTGGTTCCTTTGTTCTTATTTATAAACATTTTTTTTTATTACTGATTTTAGATATTTCCTTTATTCTTATTTATAAGTAATTTTTTTTATTGCGCAAAATGAACTAGTAGTTAAAAATATTAAGTATTTCAAAAATATCATATTTTTTTTATATTTGCCCCTATTTATGAAAAGAGTATAGGAGAGAGAATAGATACAAAATATGAGAGATAATGACTATTTAATAATGGTAAAATAAGAAAAAAAAGCTTACATTTTCAGACAAAAAATGAAAGTTGTTTATAAAATGTATCAACCCCATAAGAGAGAAAGTTGCTTCTAAATAAGACCGGAAGGAGTAGCATTTTAGTACTTTCATGGTCTTTTCTTGCAGCTATACTTTGTGAAGCATGAATATATGTTCATGTTTCGTGGTGGGGTTTACTACACGAGGATTTCTGAGAACTCTGATCATGCAAGTTTCAACCTTCTGCTCTTCTGGACACTTTGTATGTTGCCGAGGATAAGGAATGACCGGAGATGATGTGGACTTCAAGTTTCTGCTTTGCTCAGTTCATGGGCTTGCAATACTGGAGCATCTCTTTTGGGCCCTGTTGATCCAATACGCCAACTTTACCAGCTTTTTGCTTCACTAACCTATGCACTGGACCCTTTTATTTGTCTGAATAAGGGGCCTTTTTGTAATTCTCTTTGGAAGTGAATGAAAGTTGACATTACCGACTTATAGCTGGTCTAATGATGTAAGGCCCCACTAGAGATCTATTTGGAATTCGAACATTTGTGTTGGGAAAGTGCTAGATACAGAAAAGGGAAGAAGAATTGTATGAATAAAAAAAACGGAAAATAAAATACTCAGTAAAAAAGGGATAGCAAGTATCTCAGTAATCTCTTTAAAATAGCCCAGGAGGATCTTCAAATGTTTAATAAACTCTCTGAATATTTGATGCTTTATTGAGTAGGCAATACGCCAAATTTATAGAAGTACAGAGAGATAAAAATCTAATTTAAAATTCAAATTAGGAAATCCAAATAACTTCTAAAATACTAAAATAATATCTAAAATCCTTATTTAAACTAAGAAATCCAAATAACATCTAAAATCCTACTTGTGGATATTCCACTTATTTCAAATAATATTGCTGAAATATGAAAAGATAATAAACATTACTAATTAATTCCTAATTAGTCCTGAGATGCTTAGTTTTTCTGGAATAGATAAGCCCATAATGATTTAAGCTCTTATCATTTCTCCCACCTTGGAAAGTCGACTTGTCCGCAAGTCGAAAAGAAGGAAACTGGGCTACCACGAGATCAAATTCCTCCCATGTATCCTCATCCGGAGGTCTTTGGGTCCATTCAATGAGTAAGTCTAGACGGTTGTCAGGGGTCCAGTGGTGTTGCACGATATTGGAGGGTGTAAGTAGCAACTCCATATCGGCAGAATTTGGTAGTGAGGGAGGAAGGGTGGCGGCGATCTGTCCATGTGCAGGGCGGAGCTGAGAAACATGGAAAACAGGGTGTATTTTGGCATTCGCAGGGAGTTCTAGTTCATATGCTACCTTGCCAATCCGCCGAAGTACCTTAAAAGGGCCGAAGAATCTTGGTGATAATTTCTCAAACCTAAAACGAGACAAAGATCGTTGGTGGTAAGGCTGTAGTTTAAGCCAAACCACGTCCCTGGGTGCAAATTCAAGATCCTATCTATGTTGATCAACATGCAACTTCATGCGGTGTTGAGCCTTGAGTAAGTTTCCTTTCAAAACTTGTAACATTGCGTCACAGGTTTCGAGTTCTTCTTCTAAATCAGCTACTCAAGTCTCACCCCATACGTAAGGATGAAGGGACGGGGGGTCCTGACCATAGACCAACTTGAACGGAGTGCTGTTGGCAGCCACATGATACCCTGTATTAAAGGAAAATTCTGCCCAATAGAGGAATGTACTCCATTACCTTGGTTGCTTATGCACAAAACAATGTAAGTAGGTTTCGAGGCATTGGTTGACCACCTCTGTTTGTCCGTCGGATTGAGGGTGGTAAGTCGTGCTCATGTTTAAGCGAGTTTGGCTTAGACGGAACAACTCTTGCCAGAATTGACTTAGAAAGAGAGGATCCCTATCCGAAACAAATAGACCGTGGCATGCCGTGTAAACGAACTATTTCCTGGCAGAAAACATTGGCGATGGATTTGGCTGTATTGGAATGAGAAAGAGCAATAAAGTGACTATACTTACTGACGCGATCGACCACCACCAAGATGACATCAAATCCTTTCGATTTCGGAAGGCAGATGATGAAATCAAGAGATATATCATCCCAAATCCGCTCAGGAATAGGGAGAGGCTGCAGAAGGCTGGTCGGCGCCAATGTCAGATACTTATTTTGTTGACAAGTAGGGCATCATTGGATGTAATGCTTGATGTCACGTTTCATCCCTCTCCAATACAGTTGATCACTTAATCAATGTAAGGTTTGCAGGTAACCACCATGGCCCCCAGTTGGAGTAAAGTGCGCTTCCGCCAATAGTTTTTCACGGAGATGAACTTGATTGGGAATCACTAATCTTGACTTGTAGAATAAGCGTCCATTAGAAAAATGGAAGTGGAAATGTTGATCCCGGTGTGTTTGCAATTCTGTTATCTTATCCCTTGTTTTAGGATCATCTAACAGAGCCTGGGGTAGGTGATTGAATTCACGTGACATGGGAATAGCCATTTGGAAAAGATCCGCGTGAAGGGGTCATCGAGATAGGGCGTCAGCTGCTGCATTTTCTCTGCTTGGTTTGTAGTGAATGGTAAAATCAAAGGGAAGAAGTTTTACCATGAGTCTTTGCTGGGATGTGGTCACAAATTTTTGATCCAGTAAGTGCTTCAAACTATGATGATCTGTTTGGACATAAAAATTGTGCCTAATCAGATAGTGGCGCCATTTTTGAAGAGAGAGCACGAAGGCAAGCAACTCACAATCGTAAGCGGATTTATAGTCTGGAATCATGATTTTGTTGAGGCGATGGTAGTCCACACATAAAGGCCAAGTTCCATCTTTCTTACTGACCAATAATATTGGGCTTGCAAAAGGGCTGGAACTAGGACGGATGAAGCCTTTGTCTAATAAAGTTTGTACCTGAGATTCAATTTCATCTTTTTGAAAGTGAGCATATCGGTAAGGCCTTAAGTTTGGTGGAGATGCGTTGGGTAGCAAGGAAGTTATGTGATAATGCCCATGAGGTGGGGGCAAGGTAGTGGGTTCTTCAAATACAGTGGAAAAGTCATGAAAAATTTGATTGACGTCGAGAGTCAAACGTTTTGCTGTTTTGGTTTGGTGAAACTCAAGGCTTTGAAAAGAGACCCGAGGTGCATTCATTAGGGGTTTGCATTGCAATTTCTATTTCTTTCCCTCGACCCAGAATATCATGAACATGTCATTCTAGTTTGCTTGAATTGTGTTTAAAGATGCTAACCATTTAATTCCCAACACTAAATCAGATCCTGCTAATGAAAAGGGGTAGAAGTCCTGTTTAATGATTAAACCTGGTAATTGTTACCTCTAAATCTTTGCACATCTGATTACAACAAATAATGCTACCATCCCCAATTTAAACACCAAAAGGAGCTACTGCACTTGTGGATATACTGAGTTCCCTTACCAAGGTAGTTGAAATAAAATTGTGGGTGGACCTACTGTCTACTAACAAAAATACCTGTCGTGAATGTAGGGAACCTTTCAACTTCATAGTGGAAGCCGACGGTGTGCCAAGAATGGCATTGAAAGCAACCTTCATTTATGTGGCTTCTTTTGGTTCAGTGTCGACGATCTGTTCGAGTGGCTCCGAGATTGGATTACCGTCATCGCCAACCTCCATTAAGGAAAAAGAGGCGCTGTATCGATGACTCGGATGGAAGGGTTCAACACACCTATAACATAGACCTTTATCGTGCCTTTGCTAACGTTCTGAATCCTTGGACGATGCACAACCAGAGTGGGAAGGTGCGGACGGGGAAGAAGAGCTCAGTGCAGGGTACTTGTGTTCGGAGTTGAGAACGTGGGATTCCAATGGTTCCGCGGAGTGTATGAGTCACGTGCTGAATATGCTTGTTGGCTTCTGTTTTAAGAGGAGGAAGCGTTGAGTTTGGACCCTCGTGCAAAAGCATATTGCTTCTCAAATTCGAGTGCCAGACTAGCAGCCCTGTACACACTCCTTGGCTTATGAAAGTGGACGTCAGTTTTGAGTTCTTCCTTGAGGCCGTTCATGAATACACCGAGAAGGCAGTGCTCCGGCCAATTAGATATAAGAGCGACACACGTTGCCCATTCCTTCCGATATTCTTGCACCGGACCAATCTGCCGAATGCTGCATAAATTCTCATCAGGATTAAGATATCCGGTGGACCGTAGTGTTCTTGAAAAGCCTTAACCAAATCATCTCAAAATAGCACCGTACTCTGTGAATTGAGCCAAGAAAAGAGATCCAAAGCATCTCCTTCCAAAGACATGGCTGCTACATCCACTTTGTCATCTTCCGGTGTGTCGTAATACTGAAAGAACTTCTCAGCTTTAAGGACCCAGCCTCACGGATCACCTCCATCGAATTTGGGGAAGTCGATTGTGGTGTACGGAGCCCTTTGGGTGCGTTGGGAATAATCTGAGTCGTCATCACTGTCCTTCGTGCAATGACACGACCTTCCCTTGTTTCAGTGTAGACGAGAAGTCTTCATCTCCAAGGCATGAAGCTTGTCGCGCAACTCGTCAATGGAGTCGAGTCGGGCATGAATGGCTGCGAGTGGGTTGGATGATGACTCGACTTGGGTGGACGACGGGTGCTGTGTGGAGTGCGACGAATGGGTCTTAACCATCGTGGATCGGAGATGGCTCTGATGCCAAATTACTAGATACCGACAAGGGAAGAAGAACTGTATGAATAAAAAAACAAAAAATTAAATACTCTGTAAACGAGGGATAGCAAGTATCTCATTAATCTCTCTAAAACAACCTAGGAGGATCTCCAAATGTTTAATAAACTCTCTGAATATTCGATGCTTTATTGAGTAGGCAAGACGCCAAATTTATAGAAGTACAGAGAGATAAAAATCTAATTCAAAATTCAAACTAGGAAATCCAAATAACATCTAAAATACTAAAATAATATCTAAAATCCTTATTCAAACTAAGAAATCCAAATAACATCTAAAATACTAAAATAATATTTAAAATTCTACTTGTGGATATTCCACTTATTTCAAATAATATTGCTGAAATTTGAAAAGATAATAAATATTACTAATTAATTCCTAATTAGTCCTGAGACGCTTATTTTTTCTTGAATAGATAAGCCCATAACGATTTGGGCTTCTATCAAAAAAGACTATCATGAACCCCGATGATAATATCAAAAAAAAAAGGTTGACCCTTTTTTAAAAAAAAAAACTCTTTTAGTCCTAAATGTAGGACCTAATTTGTAGTCCAATTTGACAGTGTACACTTTATTTTTAGTTTTCTCCACCCAAGAAAATTAGTGAAGTCTTTTATTAATAGCGAGAGGAACCCAATTGCCTATTCATGCATTAATTTGCAAACCATCTCATCGTTTCCAACAAATTATTAACTTCTTAAATTATATTGTCCCATGCTTTTATCAACAACCTTACTTCTGTGATTTTTACTTATTAAAAAAAAAGTCGTTTTGATTGAGTTTAATTTTATCACATGAGTTAATGGATTTAAGAGGCATTGCAGAATTCAATTACGTTAAACAACAATTTTTTGCAGTTTGGCACATACATGGCCTGTCAAAAAGAAAATGTTTCTTATTTCTCCCAAGAAGAGGCAATTCACAAGAGATGTGACTCAAAATAGTTATACTTTGAGACTACACAATCAAGTCACAAACTTGAGGTCTTTCATATTAAACAAACTTGAAATCTATGTTCAAAACTCACCTCAATTCTCAAAGAGTTGTTGGTCTTTGTTCAAAACTCTTACTGTTTCTGCCATAAAGTTACAACAACAGCCTCAAAAACTTTTCTTTCGTTCTCCCAACCTTCACATATGCTCATCCTTCTCTTAAGCTTCAACCACAATCTTTCTTGATGCCTTCATGTCTTTCTTCAAAGATTCTACCAAATCTGCCACACGTAAGCTCATCTTTAGGAACAGATGACATTGGTAATTCACCACTATAATCATCCTCCATAGATTGAAGTGAACTAATGAGATTAACATATTTGAGGTTTTGTCGATTTGAAATAGCAGTTGCCTTCATGTCTTTTTCAATATCTGTTTCCCCTTCTGGTTGGTATCGTATAAACCAACTCCTTACACACACACACACTCATCAATGAACATATAGTTAAAATCAGATGGGTTAGTCTCAAGGAGGAACTTATTTGCAAATACTTCTATAGTCTAAGAGGCTCATTAAGGATATGTACATTTTCATTAATGAACATATAGTTAAAATCAGTTGCAAACACTTTGAAAGCGGGCATCATTTGATTGACACTCTGAGACACCATATCCAAAAAGGCAGTTAACTAATGTCACAAGCAGAAGAAAGACTATCAGTGCAAGATGTAGGATAGTAAGCTAGTGAGGCTAACCTTGGTTGAGCTTTCTGGTTTTGAATGTGATAATGGAGCAAATATATAAACATTCTTTGAGGTAGTACACTCTTCTACTCTTCCTTTGACACTCTACTCAACAACAAAAGATATGTAACCTTAAGTTAATATTAATTGAACCAGTAGTTTGAGCTGCTATTACATTTTCCTCGGACATGCCTTGCTTGTGTGCACTTCAATCATCTGACTCTTTCTTATTTTCTACTCCAGAAGAGTGAATAAATTGCATTTTATATAACATTGTACATAATGATGTCTATTAAGCATAAGCAACACCAAATCAAAAAGATATAAAGAATTTGCTTGGCATTTAAGTAAGAGATTGAAGATATACGCATACATCTGTCAAGTTTGGTGAAGTAATGGATTTCAACTTCTGGTCATTGATCTTACTTCTAATTTCTTGGCAAACAATTTGTTGGGTGCTTCCTTTGCTAGAATTATCCATGGATTTGATAATATCTTCCAATCCGGTCTTTAACTCATAACGCTCATCCAAATAACCTGTTATGTCATCCATCACAAAGAAATTATTTAAATTAGCAATCGTATGCAAATAAATTACATTATATTTGAAAAATAATACTATTTTTTGAAGGATATAAAATATGGATGTTGAACATTATATTTAGATATCTTATAAAAAATATCTTTTACGAACTTGAAGAATGTAAGAAATAGAAAGTCTATTTAAACTACATGCATCAATGAAGTTTATGTTGGAAATCACAAAGCATGATGATTTCAGATATGTTAGAATATTAGCTTTAGAGGAATTAGTGGGTTGTTAGAGTGGGTCACCAAAATTCTCTCATTATTGAAAATCCCTTGATTCCCTCCACCAACTCCACCAATATCTCACATTTTGTAATCTCATCATTATTGCTCATTATGTACTCTTTTCGCCGCCTATATATAGACTCTGTAATATGCATTGTCAAGACTAAGATTGTGTGCATTATATGTTAATACTTCCAATATGGCATCAGAGCTTGAGTGTGAGTGAGTGCCCTGGCTCTTCATCCACTGCCGGTGGCCATAACAGAGAATGGCGAGCGACAGAAACAGAGAGAGAGGGACGCCAGAATTTGGAAATGCTACTGTAACTTTTCCGGCGGAGCTACAGTAACTTTTCCTGCGAAACACCCACTGCCGGCGGCCATAACAGAGAATGTTGAGCGACAGAAACAGAGAGAGAGGGACGCCGGAATCTGGAAACGCTACAGTACTGTTCCGGCAGAGCTACAGTAACTTTTCCGACGAAGCTACAGTGACTTCCGGCGAAACATTTTTTTCCCTTCCAGAATCATGAACCCCTCCGAATTTCCTCCTCTTTTCGGCTCTATCCCTAGACATTCATCTAAGACCGGACCTCATCCTGCTGCACTTATGTCCGGTACCAATTCCACCACCTCTTCTTCCAACCACTCATCTTCCACTACCAACAGCACCTTCATGACCTCAGAATTTCCAGAACCTCAGAGTATGGTTATTAACCATAGGTTTAATGGAAATAATTACCTCCAATGGTCTCAAAGTGTGCTAAGGTATATCCGTGGAAAGCGGAAGGAGAAATATATCAATGGGGCAGCACCACAACCAGCCCCCAATGACCCAAACTTTGATACTTGGTTTGCTGAGAATAATCAAGTTATGACTTGGCTATGTAATTCTATGAATGCTGACATCAGTGAAGGCTATCTCCTGGCAAGCACTGCAAAAGAAATTTGGGATGCAGCCAGAAGAACCTATTTCTCTCTTGACAATACTGCAGCCTTGATCCATTTGAAGCGCCAACTTCGCGATTTGAGACAAGGTACTCTGTCCGTCACTAATTACTATAACGCGTTGATCAAACTTTGGCAATAATAGGACCTGTTTGAAGTACATCCATGAAAAAATGTCAAAGATGCTCAGTTATACAAGAAAATAGTAGAAGAAGGACGAGTCTATGATTTTCTCCTCGGACTCAATGACTCATTTGAGGAGATACGGGGTAGACTAATGGGCCTAAAACCTTTACAGCATCTCTTTGAAGTTGTCAATCATGTGCAGTTCGAGGAAAGCAGAAAAATCTTGAATCAGAGCGTCCCAAGTCCAGTTGAGAGTTCAGCACTTGCAGTTCGTGGGCCACAAGAGGAATGAAAAACCAAATGGTGCAATTATTGCAAGAAGAAGGGTTATATCAAGGAGGAATGCCGGAAATTGCACAGTAAACCGTCCACTAGCAAACCACAGGGTCATCTTACCTCAACTGAACCAAAGGTTGAGGAAACTACTTCGTTGAGTCATGACGAACTACAGATGCTCCATCGGATACTTGAAAAACAGAATAAGTCCAACTTTTTGCTGAGTGTTAATCTTGTTCAATCAGGTAATTCTATCATAGCCCTCAATACAATACGGACTAGTGACGATGCATGGATAGTAGATTCAGGAGCCACAGATCATATGACGGGTAATCCAACCTTATTTACTAATCTTAAACTATGTCCGGAACACCTTCGTGTCAAAGTTGCGAATGTGGTATTTACTAAAGTTGAAGGAATTGGCACCGTCACACTATCCAATTCACTCCGCCTTCACCATGTTCTATTTGTCCCAGCACTTACTTGTAACTTAATATCTGTAAGCAAGATAACAAAAGGACATATATGTAGAGTGATATTTGATGTTGATGTGTGTCTATTTCAGGATTTACACTAGGGAAAGACGATTGGGACTTCTAAAGAGTGGGATGGACTTTTCTACCTGGAGAGATCGAAGATGGCAAATAAAGCAATTTGGAATGCACAACGTGCCCTAGTTAGCTCCAGTTCTCAAGACCAAGATGTACTTTTATGGCATTGTCGTTCAGGACATCCTAGTTTTGATTATATGAGACATATGTTTCCAAATTTATTCAATAAATATTCTGTTCCCTTTCACTGTGAAACTTGTCAGTTGGCCAAACAAACCCGATCCTCCTATCAACCCCAATCCTATCGACCCATTACTCCCTCTCAACTCATCTATAGTAACATTTGGGGTCCTGCCAGAACAACTACCCAGAAAAATGAAAAATGGTTTGTCACTTTCATTAATGATCATACTAGACTTATGTGGGTTTACTTGATGAAAGAAAAGTCCGAGGTGGCTCAAGTTTTCTAAAGCTTCCACAAATTTGTTCAAACCCAATTTCAATCCTCTGTCAAAGTCCTTCGAAGTGATAATGGTCGGGAATATCTCACCCATACCTTCAAAGAGTTCCTTGGTCAGCAAGGAATTCACCACCAAACTTCCTGCCCGTACACCCCTCAGCAAAATGGGGTTGCCGAGCGAAAGAACCGCTATCTGTTGGAGGTAACCTGAACACTGCTGATGGAAAGAAATGTGCCTACGACCTTCTGGGGAGATACAGTCCTAACTGCAGCCTACCTCATCAATTGAATGCCCTCCAAAGTCCTTAATTATGTCACCCCTATCCAAACACTTCTCACCACCTTTCCTAATTACCCTCTCATCAATCCTTTACCCCTTAAAGTATTTGGGTGTGTTGTCTTTGTCCATGCCCCTGATGGAAGTAAGTTCGATGATCGGTCCCAAAAATGCATCTTCCTTGGCTACTCCTCCACCCAAAAAGGTTACAAGTGTTACTGTCCGACTTCCAAGAAGTTGTATGTTTCTAAAGACACCGTGTTCTATTAGGAGCATGCCTACTATCCCAGATTACCCATTCAGGGGGAGTACTCATATATTGAATGGCTAATTTCACATGAAACAACTTCCAAAGCCACTGACACCCTACCTATGACCCCAGAAATTACTGTTACCTTACCTAACTTCCTTGATGCCAAAGATATCTTGCCACAAAACCCTAAGATCTTACCTTCTACACCTCCTAACATCAATCCTAATGACCCGGAAACACAGGTCGAGATCATGCCTAGGATGGATGCAGAGGATGGATCCGAGGTAGATGCCAGGCAACAATCTTAGGAGGCAGAGAGAAGCGTCAATCCCATTCTAAGGAACGACCATGAATCTGACTCGAGAGTAGATCCTGAAGAGATGGGCTAGCCTATTGTACTAAGAAAAGGGGTAAGGTCTTGTACTCAGCATCCAATTCAACGGTTTGTTTCGTATGGTAATCTGTCTGTCAAGATGCAGAGTTTTGTTGTAAACAGTTCACAGATTGAAATCCCTAACACCTTCCAGCAAGCAATGGCTGACCCAAAGTGGAAAAAGGCTACGGAAGAGGAGTTAAAAGCACTTGAGGAAAGTAAGACGTGGGACATCATATCTTGTCCTCCTTGAAAGAAAGCTGTCGGGTGTAAGTGAATCTTTAACCTGAAATTCAATCCTGATGGCAGTATCAACAAGTACAAAGCAAGACTAGTTGCGAAAGGATATACACAGACCTATGGAATAGATTACCAGGAGACCTTTGCCCCAGTAGCCAAGTTCAACACAATCCAAGTATTGTTGTCAATAGTAGCTAACTTGGATTGGTCACTACATCAGCTAGACATAAAAAACGCATTTCTGAATGGTGATTTGGAGGAAGAGGTCTATATGGAGGTTCCAGAAGGACTCCATGCTCCAAACAGGTCAGTATGCAAACTTATCAAGTCACTGTATAGACTAAAACAATCTCCAATGGCGTGGTTTGGCCGCTTTAACAAAGCGATAAAGAAACTTGGGTACACCCAGGGGCAAGCAGATGACACATTGTTTATCAAGCGTGACGAGGAAAGAATCACTATCTTGATCGTCTACGTGGATGATATAGTCATTACTGAAAATGATAAAAGCTCTATTGCTAAACTAAAGAGGGATTTGTCCACTGAATTCCAGGTTAAGGATCTCGGCCAAATGAGATACTTCTTGGGTAGAAGGGCATCAATGTATCCCAGCGAAAGTATACCCTAGGCCTGTTGCATGAGACAGGAATGTTAGGGGCACAACCCGAGGGAACACCAATGGAAGAAGGTTGTCATATGTAAATCAAAGAGAATGGTGTCCCGGTTGACTCTGAACAATATAGAAGACTTGTAGGGAAGCTGATATACCTGACTCACACACGTCCAGATATCAGCTATGCTGTCGGAATAGTAAGTCAGTTCATGCATCAACCACAGGAAGAACACTTGGCAGCTATCTACAGGATCTTAAGTTATCTGAAATTCAACCCAGGAAGAGGAATCTTCTTCAAGAAGTGCACGGCTAGAAACCTAGAGATCTACACCGATGCAGACTATGCAAAAAACAGAGAAACCAGAAGGTCAATTGGGGGATACTGTACATATGTGTGGGGAAATCTTGTGACATGGAGAAGCAAGAGGCAAACTGTTGTGTCAAAGAGCAGTGCGGAAGCAGAATTGAGAGTTGTGAATGATGGAACATGTGAAGGACTCTGGGTTATCTGGCTACTAAAGGAATTAGGAATTCCGTATGAAGGTCCAATGCAGGTTTGGTGTGACAACAAATCCAGCATTGAGATGACAAGAAACCCTGTTTATCATGACATGTTGAGGTATACAGGCACTTTATTAAAGAGAAGGTTGAAGCAGGCATTATGACATTGACCTATGTACGGTCTGAAGAACAGATTGCAGATGTAATGACCAAACCACTAAGCAGATCTAAATTTGAAGAGTTTCGACGCAAGCTGGGAATGTTTGACATATATTCTCCAGCTTGAGGGGGAGTGTTGGAAATCACAAAGCATGATGATTTCAGATATGTTAGAATATTAGCTTTATAGGAATTAGTGGGTTGTTAGAGTGGGTCACCAAAATTCTCTCATTATTGAAAATCCCTTGATTCCCTACACCAACTCCACCAATATCTCACATTTTGTAATCTCATCATTATTGCTCATTATGTACTCTTTTCGCTGCCTATATATAGACTCTGTAATATGCATTGTCAAGAATAAGATTGTGTGCATTATATGTTAATACTTCCAATAGTTTATAAAGATGTTGATTAGTAAGAATTCATCAAGGATGGCTAGACATCATGTTGACAAAAAATTTGCAAGTATTATAAAAGTTGATTTTAATCATATATATATATATATATATATATATGTATCTAGGTAAGTATAGTATTATATATATATGGTATTGTGCATGCAAACATGATGCTACCATAACATTCATATAATGGAGTACCTTTAGACAATTGTTTAAGCAATTCTTGAGGAGCAACATAGGAAGTGAGAGATAGTTTGGGACATTGTTGAACAACAATGTAATCAACAGTTTGCAAAGCAATGGATGGAGCAACTGAAGTGAGTGAGGGAAGGTTCCAAAGTAAGACATATTCCAAAGTTGGAGTAATAACCTCGTATATGTGTGTTGTGCCAAGTTGTTCATGTCCAAATACTTGCTCTAGTACTGATGCATTTTCTATGGCCAGAACCCTTAGGTTTGTAATCATTTGGCATGAAAAGATCTTAGGGAATACACATTTCAAGTTATGGCAACGTTTGATGTAAATTGAAGCAAGTCTTGGGAAGACAAGTTGATGAGAATTTGACACATTTTGATCATCTTTTTCAATAATTTCCTTCAACTCATTACAATCTACAATGTAAAGATCCCTCAACTGTGGGAGGCTTTTCAAGATGGATGAAGGGAATACTTCTTTCAAATATCGACAACTTACTAGCTGTAACCGCTCAAGATGTTGAAGGAGTAAAGAATTTTTGGAACCCCTCCATATATGCTTTAATGGAAGTTGTTCACCGAAAAGAACATCACGTAAGCTCAAGTTTACTTGTTTTTCATTTATAGGGAGCTGTTCTACATCAAAAACAACTTTTACTTCATCATTATATAGATAAAGACCCCGTAAAGTTTTTAGTGGGGCCACAACCACCTTTGCTAGTTCCTGTAAAAATGAAAGGAAGTAACATGAAGCAATTAAAATTTGAAAATTATTGTGTCCTTGAGTAAACACAATTAACAAATTAATATTGTAGGAAATATGGACAAACACACATGTTATAATAATAGTAATATAAAGCTATATGATTAGAAGTTTCCTTCACAGATTGTGAATAGCATGGTAATATATAGATTTTATGTTATTATATTGATAATGATAGATTATATGAATAATTTGACAATTTAGAAACAAAGGAATAGTACCTCAGAACTCATCTGAACGTCCGCCCATTTCAATCCACCAGATATAACCCACTGATTAATAGACTTAATATTTAATTGTGGACAATTTTCCAGTTGCAATAATTTCAAAGAAGGCCATGATGGATGATAATTTTCAGGACATATACTTGTTATATTTGGCATGTCTTCCATAAGAAGATTTTCTAGAGCAGAAAACTCAATTATCTGAGGCTTGTTTATATTCAAGTCTTCATAAAGAGATTGGCCAAACACACTTCTCAATTTATCATTTCCAGCTACATGTAAAGTTTCCAAATGTGCAAGGCTCTTTGCAAAAGAGATAGGCACTAAGTATTCTAATTGCTTACAATTGCGTGTTTCAAGTTTTTTCAATCTGGGGAATACATTTTCGTAGCTCTGATATTCACTTTCACCAACTATTTCCTTCACATCTTCTGTAAGTATATGCTCAAGTGAATCACAACTTTCTATACGAAGGTTCTCCAAGTTTGCAAAAAGGCCTTAAGGAGGTAGACCACTATACAAAGTTTTCAGACGCTTCACTTGTGATAGAGTTAGATAAGTCAAATTGTAGATGATTCCAACTTGACGAATATTATTGGCATGGCCTATCACACATTCTATCCCATCTGAATCATGAAGTGCAAGATGAGTCAACTCATTCATACCTCCTCCTATTGTTTGTCGTAGGTCAGGGATGATATTTTTCCAACTTCTAGGGATTCCCCTCAAAGAAAGAGTCTTTGTCCTTCTCATCATATCCTTACTTGTTGCAATTGAAATACAATTATCAAAATCTTCAACATATAAACTTCTTGCAACAAAAGAATTACAATACCAAAGATGTTTATGAAGCCCAAAATCCTCATCTATAGTGCTAAAATGTATACAATAACTTTTCAGTGCTGGTGCAGTAGTGCTGATTTTATCAAAAAATTTAGCACTATTTTTATTTTGATCCTCCCAATCTGTTCCACTATTACCACAGAAATACAATACTTCCAATTGTGAACATCTTCCCATTACTTCAAAAGGACTCCTTTGAATTTCGCAGCTACACAAATCCATCGATCTCAAATTTTTTTGTCGTATGATGTATTTTGGCAATTCAGCGAAAGAACAATCCCATATTGTTAGAGACTCAAGCCTTTCTAAGCTCCCTATAAAAGATATATCACCTAATACCCAACAATATAGCATTAGACAGCACAAATTACTTAGCAAGTTGAATGAAATGGGCCATTGAAGAGCTAGATCTTCTTGATCAGTAGGATTTTCAAGAAACAAAACTCTAAGCTTCTCCATTCCGTTGAAGAAATCATTTGGTATTGTCACATAAGGTTCTGAATATATGGATATATGAAGAAACTCAAGTTCAGAACAATTCAACTTATTAGGACATTTATCAACTTCTTCTAGCCATAAATATCTTATTTCATGTGCCTTTATTATTGTATCCTCTTTTAATTGTCCCATGATCAACTTATTCTCCTTTTGAGCTATCCATAGGGCTACATCACGAACCAAATCATGCATTTTGACGTGATTGCCATCTTCAAATTTTAGTAGTAAACAAGATCCTACAAGCTTCTTGATAGCCTTATTGATTAATTGGGTCTTTGCCCAATATGAGGGAATCTCTCCAAGTAGACCAAGCCTAAGTCCAATCATGGTTATTTCATCAACTGGAATTTCATAATCTTCTGGGTATATAGAACATAATAAGAAGAGCGATTTAACCGCTTCATTCTCTAAATTATCATAGCTTAATCGAAGACATCCATAAGTACTTCTTAGACCTTCTTCAATATCAATCCAACTTGGATTTCTCAATATATTCAATGCTTCAACCCACTCATCATGAGGTTTATTCTTCAAAGTATTGGCTACTGCTGTAATTGCAATAGGTAAACCATCACATACTTTTGAAATATTTTGTGCCATACACTTCAAATTATTGGAGATGTCATCAACCAACCCAGCATGCTTCTCAAAGAGGGCCTATGATTCGTCCTCATTTAAACCCTTTAAGTAAATTATTTTTTGACAACTCATCAATTCACATACATGAAATTTACGTGTGGTTATAACAACAGTGCAACCCATCTGATTATTAGCAATAGGAATCCCTATGTCCATAAAATCAAGCTTCTCCTATACATCATCCAGAATAATCAGAAACCTTTCTCCGCTGGTCAATCTCATGAACAAGCGTCTAGCTCTCTCAAGTTTCTCTTCCTCTTTCAATTCAAAACTTGGTTGGCAATCTTGCTTTGAATTTTTCTTACATCATAGGTACTAGACACAACCACAAAGAGTACTTTGTCAAAAAAATTCTCTGCTTCTCTGCCCACTTCTTTTACCAAAGTTGTTTTCCCTAATCCTCCCATGCCATACAATCCTATCATATGATTCTCATCATAATTAAGTGCCGTCAAAAGATCATCATAAACTACCTTTCTACTGTCAAAGTGCACAAAATCTTGTGAAGAAAAGTAGTCCATGCCTTTCAGTGTAGCAAGTCGAGAAAACTCTAAGAATGTAACTTGATTGTGCTTTTTAATTTCATTAGTCTTCTGTTCAATCTGCTTTGCCAAATTATAACGACTAATCAAGTCTGGGCAGCGCTTAAGACAAGATATCTTGTTTCTTTTGTTTGTTTTCTCTTGCAGCTCCACCACTTTTGCCATCAAAAAGTCTGCTTCGTTCAACCACTTCTCAACTTCACTAACAACCTTATGCGTTTTCTTCTTAGCATCTTTAGCACGATCTAAAACCTCTTTTATTTTTGATTGCAGATTCTCTTTTTCTGTTTCAAGCTCTTTGACATATTTTGTTGAAGCAGAAAGGATAAGAAGCTTGAAGTGTTACTTCATCTACTAACTTGTTCAGTATATTAGTCACAATAGAAACAACAACATCCATTGCCCCTGCAATCACAATGTACCCCAGGTATATATGGTGATGATATAACTCTAATGTGTCATGAAAATAAATAATTGGTATTTGACTTAAACGTAGAATTATGTAGAGACACTTTACACAAAAAATTGGCATTTGTGTCCACTGTTCGATTGAGTCTCTAAAAGCATTTTGTTTGTAGAAAAGATAATTAATGCATATTATACAACAAACAATGACAGCATTAGAGCAAGTTGAAATGAAGGGTTGCATATGGTAATATACGAAGGAAAATATATTTTCATCAAATAATAATAATGAAAATTTTAAATATTTAGTCTCATAGTTTTGACTCGACTACAACTTAATCCTTAAAGTTTAACTCCATGCAACTTAATCTCTCAAATTTTAGCCATTTAATATGTCGGTTGCAATGCCTTATCACTTGGTCACAACTTATTTCACAAAGGAATGTATGATTTTCTAAACGTCCAGCGGATTTAGTCTTCTTTTTTCACTTTCCATTGAGTGTAAAGTTCAAGGTAATCACTTGTAGGGACCAACCAATTAAATGGTTGAAAATCAAGTGACTGAGCTATGAGTTAAACTTCAGAGAATAAGTTGTAACTGACTTGAAATTATAGGGACTAACTAATGAATTTTCTAAATAGTAATTTATATGGAGTTAAATATTTCTTTCATATATTGACACGTGAGTGTGTATATATATACATATATAATACTAAGTTCTTACTATCTACCACTTTACTTCTCCTAGTATAAAACTTATTGTTATAAATCATGAGATATCTTTAATATTGTTGCAATCATATTTTATGTATTTTATCAAAAAAATACATGAATAACAATGCCAAAAGAAAAAAAAAACAACAAATACAACTTTACCAATGGGTCTAAGGAAATTGTGCAATTGTTGGGGTTGGTTAAGGTTTTTCTCCAAATCTGAAGGCAGCAAGAAACAGAAGCACCGAGTAGTATCAGTAATCTTTCACATACATCACCTTCCAGCTGAGAGATACGTATGAAGGAGACTTTGTGGACCTGATCAATGAAATCAATCAAGTCAAGCTTCTTCTCTGTTTTTCCATCTCAAAAGATTATATATATTGAAATAGCAATAAGTGAAAAACGTAAGAATTAGAAAAACAAGAGCACGCTGGGGAATTCCTAATCTCTGAGTAAGCAACACACAAAATAGGCAATTAATCAGCATTTTTCACGTTGTTCCCCGCTTTGAGTTAATGCTTTTCCTCATAATCTTGTTGAACGCAACATTTGATTAGTGGATAACCATATTTCCTTCATTTTTATAAGTCTTAATACTAAGAAGGAATCAAAATCTGTGTATTTGGTATCAAAAGATGCTCTACTTCTCGTTTTTTGTTCTGTTGCACATGTTAATTACTTAATTTTGTTTTTGGGTTAGTAATTTTTGTGCATGTATTTTTGAAGTTGTGACTATGATCAATGATAATACACAATCTGAGAACATTATATTGGAAAAGCTTTACCTATAATTTTGTGAGGAAATTCAGCATAAGGTGGGACTTCGATTCCGGTTCTTCTCCAATCTACCTGCAGCTATGAAACAGAAAATAACTATATTAGAAAATAACGAAGAGATTTCTCAAATTGTGCGGTCCTCAATTAGCAACGAGTGAGAAAAACGCAGGAAAATAAGAAATATGGCATGGTTAAATTAGCAAAATCCAAACACAAATCTACCTCTTTTTGCTCAGGAATTTCAATCTCCTAGTAACCCCAGAAGCACAAACACTAGTTTCAGTTCTTCTTTCTCTTCTTTCCCTTTCTTGTTTGGTAAATTTCAGACAAGTCACAATAACTAAATAATTTCTCACATTGACATTTCGGAAGTACCTTCTCAGTCTCTCACTGCATTCCAGCGTTAACATATGGAGCTCTGAAAGAATCTTTATTATCGGTAGGCCCCTACCCGATGCAAATTCAGCAAACGACGCCAAAACCCAATCCTCACATGTCTTTTTGTTTTTTTTTTGGTCGAAACTCACAGCTGTCTTTGACTTCATGTCATTTCATGATTCAAGCCAACTCATCATCTAACTTCTGTATGTTCTCTTTTTTTTTTTTCACACTACTCTATTTTTTATTTTTACGGCCCTTGATAATCCCCTCGTTATTAGTAATTGCGGCAAGATTTGGAGTTAAAATGACCATGTTTTTTATCAAAAAGCTTTTGGTTGAAATGTTAAATAGCCTCACTTTTATAAGGAAAAAGATACAAGGTTAAATTTTGGAAGTGTACTTATTGATAGAAGTAAAAGTTTTTTATGTTCTAAACCTCAAAATAAATTATTCCCTGATCGGAAAAAAAATGTTGATGTTCTTATAAAAAATGGTTCACAAATTGATATATCAACAATAACATATTGCCATCAAAAGGTTTGGCATCAATCCGACTAATCTTTCAAACAATTACTTGCTTCATAAACTTAAAACAAGATAACTAACTCTTTTATAAAGAGTAACAAAAAGTTAGTTTAGTGATATATCACTCTAATTTTGAGTTCGAATTTAAGGAGAGATATCTGTATGGAAAGAAACAGCCATAAACCCTAAAACTCGAATGATTGGTTGCTTGGATATTAGTTGATAGTATAAAAAAAATGAGTGCGGATTATCAATTTTTTAATTGCCACAAGAGCTTGCGAGGTGATCATATGTAGAAGATGTTGACTGGTTCCTGGGGATTAAACAGCTCCGTATTAAATGTTGTACTTGCTAAGCTGATTTTAGATACTATTTTAGTGCTTTCATGGTGTTTTCCTGCAGCTATATTATGTGAAGCATGCATGTATATGAATCAAAATAGTCATACTCTGAAACTACACAATCAAATCAAATGTCATCTTGGTAATTCACCGCCATAATCATCATCTTTGAGATTTTTTTTTTTTAAGATTTGAAAACAGAGTTACCTTCATCCCAGCCATTATCAATATCTGACTCCCTTTTAATTGACTTGGCATTGAATCAAATCAGAAACAATATGTTTTCAACAATGCATTAGCCTCTAACCTTTGACAAAAAGGTACTCCTTCTGATCCTGATTATAAGATAAAGTTGATTTTTTTTTAGAAATTAAGAAAGCTAATTAAATTACTTTAGAGTATTTATATTTTAATTTTTTTTCTTCAAACTAATTAGTTTAACTAATAAATTAATTTATAATCTAAGGATACATAACATATTATAAGATTAAGTAACTTATTTAGCTTCCTTAATTTCTCCAAAAAAAATCAACTTTGTCTTATAATTAGGACCGAAGGTAGTACTTCATAAGTTTGAGCTCTTAAAGGTTTAGAATCAGATGACATAATTGTTTTTACATTTCTCTCTCATGTATTTCTTTCTGGAACGCCATGATCTTCTGTCTTTGTAACACTCTGTATACTAGAGAAAACTGAGAACAAGTAATAATATATAGCATCATGCATAATCACATCAGTTGATGTACTTCCTCTGATTCTTAATATAAGACATATTTACCTAATTTGATTAGATTAAGGAGGTTAGTTAATATGATATATATTTTCTAAAACATCTTAGTTATATTTCTTAATTCCTTCGCTACCCTCCTCTTTTAATTATTGTTGAGAGAGTATCAATAGGGGTAAATTAAGCAAACATTGATAAATATGAAAATTATGTTTTATATTTATGATTAAGATCAACTTCCTAAATATGTCTTATCTTAAAGACCGGAGGAGTAGTAACTAATTTAGCATTTTCTGACATAGAACCTTAAACATTCTGCATAGCAACAAAATGTATATACAAGTTTGCATAACATATTTTATTTGCTAGTAGGTCTTTAAAGTAATGCATATTCCAAATTTGGAATCACATTAACATTCTCCGTCATCCCTTTTTTCAAATACTTGCATTTGTTATCAGAAGCACACCACATGTGTAGACACCAAATACAGGTTTCAACTCATCTTACTGTTGAATGAAGATTTGGGTTGGATTTGGGAAGACCCAATGCCTCACATCCTCATTTAAATCCTTTAAGGGAATTGTTACTTTGCACTTCATCAATTTACATAACTGACTTTTTCAAACAGTGCAACTGTTTTGATTTGCATGCCTCCAAAATAAATTATGGAAAATTAATATAGAAAAAAATTATACAAATATTAATATGTTTCAAAATAAAGATATCAAGTGGCCATTTACATCGGTTGATCATCTTTGAGTGCCTCCAAAAGTTCATTATATGCCCTCTGTTTATGCCTTCTAGTGTGTGTTTGGGATAGCGGTAGAAAAAATGACATATTATGATTCTGACTTATTAAAAATGACTTAATAGAAAATTCAGTTTTTGTAATGTGATTTATATTTGGATGAGCAATTTATTTTTGGACAATAAGTTCTTATAAATCGTGATTTACGGTATACGAGGTAAGTATGTGGGAGGAGTTTTATCTCGACTTACGTAATAAGTGACTTAATAGAAAAGTGAGGAGCTTATTTAATAAGTAGCTTATTTTACCCGTGATGCAATTAAAATAAGCTAAATCAAACACTGCAAAATCGCAACACGTTTTCATTTGGGCTTATTGCCAAAAAACGGGCTTATTTCTGCCCAATAAGCTGAACCAAACACACCCTAATCTCATTGATTTTGTCTTCAAGCTTCTTGGCAAAACTATAATGCAAAAGGCAAGGTGCCTTCTTTATTTTCATTGCATTTTCTGAACATCGCATCGACAACTTTTTCAATTTTACTTTGATTCAATGGGTTTATAAATTCATTTCACCCATATATAACTTGTTTAATTTATTCATATATTCAGGGACGATGAGATTTATTCCTATTTTTAACTCACACAGCCCAACCCATCAATTTTTTTAATAACTGATTGAATTGATGGATTATCAACGATCAAATCATAGGATTCAAGTCTGATAGAAACAATTTTTGGAAACGTACAAACTTTTTTCTTTTTGTTTTGCAGAGTCAATAACTACCAAATGAGCTTCCAAAAACGGAATATTATACTTCCAACTTGTTAAGTTGCAAAATTTAGTTCAAGTAGATAGCCTTTTAAATAAGCTATCAACTGGATTATAGAACACATGCCATAAGTTATTGTCCCCGCAAAGAAATAGTCCAGCTATTGTAATAAGCCTCTCAAACTTAATTTAATTTGGTCTTTCAAAGTAAGCAACAGAAGCATTAAGAGAGATTTCTATTGGCAATGTTCTGTTCAAACTGTTTTCCTAGGACTGACCATCTGTAATCAACCTGAAACAGTTGCTGCCGAGCATTTCTTTGATCTTCCATAATATCTGACTTCTTTTTTCTCACAGTCTCAATCTCCTTCTTGAATTCCATAGCTTCTGCAATATATTTCCTCTTTTGCTCTTGAAAACAGTTCAGCCTCATAATCTTTTCTCTCTTTCTCCAAACTAAAGATCTACTCCTTTAGCCTACCTTCCTTCTCTTGAGCTACATCTATGAACTTCTGGGTCTCAGACATTTTGGAAACAAGAGCAATAGCAACATTCTTTCGTTGAATTAGCTCATCATTGATGCTTTTATCTCTTTCTTGAAGCACAACTAATTTATTAACAGTAGCAAATGCTTGCTTGAAAGAAGATAGAATGTTAGGCAAATCTATGTGCATAGTGTAACGCCCCAAATTTTGATTAAGGAATAATGACTTCTAATGTGATTGTAAAGAATGTTGATGAATGTTTTTGTGAAATAAAGTACGGATTTCAACCAAATTCGTAGTAGAAAATGCCCAAACCCTATATTTAAATTTAATTATATTCTAAAGTCTTTATTGAACTTAAATGAGAGGGGAATGGCTCATGGAGAAGGGAAAAGGAAATAAATTATGTGTCAAGTGGCAATTCAAGTAAATGTGCCATAGTCAGGGGCAAAGTTGAAAGAATAAAAATTTACTGGCCAATTAGTTAGCAACTGATGAAGAAATTAATTAAGAATTAGAAATGTGTGGTATAACTACTTGGCTAATGGATTTGATTAGTGTAACTACATGGTGAATTACTTGTGGTGAGAATGCATGAGATGTGGACAAGTGGCATGAATGGATGAGAGAGTTAGTGAAAAAGTCAACACAAGCAATTCTTTATTCTTTTTCTTCCCTTTCCCTCTCTCTTGGTCGGCTAAGTGTGTGTGAGGGGGTGCAAAATCTGATTTTATCTTCATCATCATCTCACACTCTGTTTCTCCAAGCTCCATTTTTGTCCAAAGTGAAGGAGGAAAGAGGAAGTAAAAGCTTAAGATTAATATGAGATTTTGACCTTCACTACTACAAAAAGGGTCTATAACGTCCCAAATTTGGCACCTTTAATGTCCCAAAACGGGGGGACATATGTTGGGGGCGTAGTATGTTGTAAGAAAAGACATCCCAAACAAAAGGGACGCCTAAAGTGAGACTTTAGATATCCCAAATTGTCATTTGGGATATCTAAAGGTTAGGTTTTTTTTATACCATAATTTACATTCTGTATTACCCAGCGAATTCAAACTGCAGAAACAAAATAGAAGATGGATTCATAAACCACATTGTTCGTTACAAAATGGTAAGGACATCCAGCACTACAATCTTTACTATATATACATACAATAACAACTCATACAACCTACTACTATATATATCAACAATAACAACCAGAAAGTGTCAAAACGCTGTCATCACACAACTACAAACTGATATAAAATAAAAAGTTTACTGCTCTATATGTTGAAGAAGATGTCCAGCCAAAAGATCTCTGATCAAATCAAGGTCTTCACGTAGGTAGGCATCTTCGTTATCAAAAATCTGAAAATTAGAAAGTAAGCTTTGATGAAATGAATCTCAAGCAAATGAATTAATTAGCATTTCGATTAGAACACTAAAAATATTATCATTTGAGAATAAAGAAGCGATTACCTTTTCAAAATCACTAGTAATTCCACTTTGAGTAATGTTATACATATAAAGTATAACATAATATCCGCATTCAGTGTTGCTAGGTTGCCGAGGGCACTTTAAATCAAAGGGATGCAATTGGTTGTTAAAATCAATAAAGGTATGTCTAAAAGGGCCGTCAATGAAACAATTAGCTAAGATCGAATGTACTTACTATCTAATAAAACCACTTTGGCTTTTTAACAACTGTACCCTCGCGTGACCCACCTAGGACTCTATATGTTTGACAAGCACTATCATGAAAATCAAAATGAACAGAAATTAGAACTATTCATTTTGTTAAGAGTCAATGAAATACAAACAGAATAACTTACGTGTCGAAGACGGATTTTGTATCTTTCTCTAGCTTTTTACTCAAGGGATCAAACCAATAGACTACGTTGCGGCGGGGACATATAACACACAAACTCCAGTGGTAACTTTAACAACATGTACACATTAAAATGAAGTTAGATGAGAAGACAATTATTTATTAAACTTCTTAAATTGACAAAATGTAAATATGAACCGTTGAACAATGGGTGCTAGATAACAACGAAGTTTGGTCTGTCCCATTGTGTAGCTGACATAGTGAGTCCTATGCGCCACAGTACAAGTATCCCCTGTCGTATTTGCAGGACATAAGAATCCATACCAATCACGTCTTTCCATGTTTGTGCAGAGACCGTGAAAGGTGCTATAATAGAATTAAAATAAGGAATGAATTATTGAATGTATGAAATCAAAAAACCACTAAATGAATTCTATGGGAAAATTGAAAAAAAAAACTTACCGGATAGCAAATTTCACCCAGCCTGCATCTATCTCCTCCAACTTGATAAACTGCTTGAGATCTGTATTGTCAATCGTGTAGGGATACTCCAATGTAAGGCCCACAATCCCTAGAGGCATCTTCAAGTCAATCTGTTTAATGCCCTTGTAGATCTGTTGCAGCCGTGCTAAGTAGGGCCATTTTCTCGCATCTTCGTCATCCTTTTAGAACATCAAAAAACAAATTGTTATTAGGATGCCAACAGATTTTCAGTAATACTAAGGTAATTCCTACCATTGGAGGTGTTGCGTCTGAACCAATAAGATTGTAAGGCCAAAGGATGAAAGATCCTATCGCTTGACCTAACGTGCCAACCTCTGGATCAGGAACAGGGATGGCTGTACCTTTTTCCCCCTTTCTAATACTCGTCACATTCACCCTACGAAAATCCTACGGAATTTGCTGATGATGGTGGGTGGTAGTACGTCTGTGAACGAGAGCATCAGCAACAACACGCAACAGTGGATCATCCAAATAGAGGGTGGAAGGGTCTCCCGACACTGGAGTGGGAGAAGGGTCGCCAAGTGGTTCCTCCAGAGGGTTGTAACTTCCTCTGGTGCTATTGAAGGCTGGGGATTCCTGAGTTCTATGCTCGTCCCTTGCCCTTTACGCTTCGAACATCTTTGTGATTTCAAGTTGAAGCTCTGGCAACAGCTCTTGTCGGAGCTTGTCGTGTGTAATACCCCGAAATTTGGGATTGGAAGCTTTGGAATAAGCCTAAATTGAGTGGACTACTAAGCCCCGATTTAGTAGATGTCCCAAATCTATTCTCTAATGTTCCTTATATCTTTGGGGCATTAAAGAAAGTAAAATAGTGAATTTTGGAGAATATAATTATGTTTTCGATAAAATCGCCTATGAGGCAGTGAGCTTATCATAAGGTTTTGGAAGACTAAATGATAAGTAAAAATTATGAGCTTTTACAGGATGAAAGTAGACATCCTAAGCTTTAATTTGATAGGTCATATGAATCAATTAGAGCTATACACAAAAAGATATGAATTTTTGAAGTCAGCACAGAAAAACTGTGAAATTTCTGGAACAATATGCAAAGATTGAAATTCTGGGAATTTTGTGATTCCATAAAGCAAAATTCTATATTTTTCCTTGAAGCTAGACTCAATAAGGGTTCTATAGGCTTTGGAATCACTCTAATTCAATTTTTCTAGAATTAGTTATGATTTTTCAAAGTTTGGACAGAAATCTGCCAAAATTTCTGAAAAATCCGAAAATGGAAAATTGTTGATGACATAAGCAATGACATAAGCATAAGATTATTAAAGAAGCATCATCTTTCTCCTTCAGCATTCCGACGCCATTCTGCAACCAAAGTAAAGAAAAAGAGTTGAGAGGGTTTTGGGAGAAAAGGAGAAGAGAACTCGCAAGGTAAGCCGATTTCTCCGATGATTTAGCTCCTAACGCGTATAACTCCGATCCTAAGCTTCTCTCCTACATGGATTAAGGTACTTGAAGCTTAATTTTGCTGTTTAAAAAGGGCTAGGGTTCAGCCAAATTGAGTAAAAGCCAGAGGGAGCTTGAGGTAACTTCCAAACTCTTGTATATTGACTATTCTGGCTGCTGTGGGCAATTTAATCGGTGAAATTTCGCCGGATTGCCATTGGTTGTAAAAATGGAAAATGGGTTTCCCTAGGGGTTATGCTGCCCAAATTGATACTAAATGGTAGTTGTAACCTAATGGAATAGTCAATAAAGTGGTTAGGAGTAGAAAGGAACGTGTTTACGGAGCCGAAACCGAAAAACCCCAATTTTTCCCGGAGTATATGTATATTTCGGCCAAGGCTATAAATTCGTCTTAGAGTTGGATTTTCAATGATTTGATGATTCCATTGAGTTCAGGAGCGAAAATTAGGTGGGGTTACAGTTGGGCACTTTTTCAGAAAAGGCCGAAAAAGCATAATTACGAAAATGCCCCTGAAACCCTTAAAGTGGGGCTGTCAAGGGTAATTTTGTAATTGACATTGAATTTGATAATTCTGAGTCCGGAAATGGATTCCTTGGGCGAAAATATGTCAGAATAGCCCATGTCAAAATTTTAAGAAAAGTACAGTCGGACCGGGTACGGCGGGGCCGGGCCGGGTCCCGGGGGTATTTTAGTAATTTTTCAATATAGCCTCATATAACCCCCAGAAACACTATGGAAGTGTCTAAATAGTACATTTGATATTGTAGGATCGAATGTGAAGCCCCGAGTTACTGGCACGCAAATCGAGGAGAAAAGACTGGAGGTAGGGAACTTATCTCTCCTACATGCTCTGATAACTGTATTAATGTGTTGATGCATGTTATTGCTTTGCTTGATTATGTGGAACATGTATGAATGATTTGAAGCTATGTTTCAATATATGCTATGGCCATATGTGTATCGTTCGAAGCATTGAGCTTATAGATTTGTCATTGTATGTGTGCATGAGTTATGTGATGCAAGCATGTCATGCATTAAACACTTATCTTGCCTGTATATTGATAATGTTTCCCTACTGAGATTCTCTCGAATCTCACCCTCCCTTACCAACAATTTAGACAGGGCAAGTGGCTCATGGAGAGAGCGACATGACTCATTCGGGATGAGATTGTGTAATCCCCATTTGAAGAATTGAAATGGGCAATTATGCCCTGATATCTTTAGAGAAGGTATGTACCTGAGATTGCCGGAATGATTATGTTGTGCACTCTGATATTTATATGAATGTGATTTATCTTCGCGTAGTAATTGTATTCGAAATGTGAATATGAGACCAAGTTTATAAATGATTTCGAAAGGTATTTGTGAAAACCCCGTCATGTGATGGGTTAGTAAATGTTATTTGTTTCTTATTGGTCTCTATTTCACTTTAATCGTGTATTTCGGATATAATTACGGCAGGGGGTTACATCGTGAAGGTTGGCCTCGATCTCTCGTTCGAGGTCCTCTCGAATCTTGGCCACAACATCCTTACTAGGTCCAGCTTGTGACGAATAACGTGGGTCTCGTCCAAAATACCTCGCGGCACTAACTCCCCGTGTCTCTCCTTGAACACGACCAAGGTCATCTGCCTTCTCAATAACCGTTGACAAGATGTCCATCCGTCTACTTGGATTGAATGAACCTTGGCTACTCTGCTCGTCCAGTTCATCCTGTAACATATAGTTTATCGTAAATGTATCGAAACCACTCGCGATATGTAAAAAATTAGGTACTTATGGTATAACTACTTACAATCCTCGCAGCAACCTCAGCAACAGTTGGATTTATGTACTTCCCAGCCTTAATCCTCCCTGCTTTCCATTTTTTGTGACATGGAGGAGGTGCCGGTGGCTGGATAACAACGCTAGGATCAGATTCTGCTGCTTCCTTCATTTTCTTTAACTCTTCTTGCATCATTTGCCACTCAAGCTTCCGATATCCACCACGAGACATGTAATGTTGATATTTATTTTCTGATTGCCTCTGTGCATTTGCTGCACTTAATTTCTATGAATGAAAAACAACAAAAAATAAATCAACGATATCAAGTATATGAAAATTAAAAGTTCTATATCATGATGACAGAAATCTTACAAAAAACTCAGGATATGCTCGTGATGCCGTAAACAACCTCCAGTCCTCTGGAGACAAATACGTATACTGTGCACATGGATCCTGACCCCTAAGGGCCCCTCGAATGTACCGTGCTGTTAGCTTGTTCTTGAAACCTTTCCATCGTACACGAACCTCATCTATCCAGTGCTTATACATCTCCCTGGTGTCTGGGACATCGTATGTTTTCTGCAAGGTAAAACATAAGATTATTATATTTGAAACAATAAGAACAAAGCTATAATGCATCAAAACTTATATACCAAAAGTTGCTGCCAAATCATGTCTTTCGTTTTTGGGGGAACTAATCTCCAATTATCGAAGGTAATGCGTACTTTGCTTCGACCCAAAAACCCTACGTAGCTAATGAAGTGGTCTTACTCAGGACCAACTGGATTCAGATTGTCATCGAAGTCTATATGCAGCCTCTCCTGTTGATGTTCATGACGTGCAACCAATGCTCCCATCTTTGTACAGCCTCTAACCCTCCTTCTTGCAGGGGGTTCATCTCTAGGCCTTTCATCATTGCTAGGGCTTTCGTCATCTCTATGCCTCTCGTCATCACTAGAGTTGTCCATATTCCTGTTAACACAAAAAGCATCGTCAGAAATGTAAATAAATTGCAATAAAAATGAAATAAACTAAGCGGGAAGTAAAACAGAAAAAACACACAGTTCTCGTTTATAAATTAAGGTCTTACTCTATATTGTTTCCCATAGTCCTTCACCATGGTCATTTCTTACAGCATATTCGTCATCATCTACCAATTCTACTTTATTTGTTCGAGGTGGAGTTGTTGTGAAAGGTGGTGTGTCATCAAGGTTGAAGGTCGGATTACCATACTTCTGCTTTTTACTTTTAAGGACAATAGACATGTTTTTGCTCGCAGGATCGGTGACATAAAACACTTGTTTCGCTTGGCTTGCTAAAATGAAGGGCTCATCTCTATACCCAACTCTTCGAAGATCGACTGAGACAAATCCAAATTGTTTATCTATTACCACAGCATTATTGCTAACCCACTTATATTTGAATAAAGCAACTTTGAACTTGTTGTATGTCATCTCCCATATTTCTTCTATAACTCCATAATAGGCCATAGACTCTAATATGGGGTTTTTGTCTCTCGAACTGGAAAAGTGCATAGCTTCAGCTTCTACCATGACCCCACTATTTTGCATCGTACTTCTGTCATCTTGCTCTATCGTATAGAAAGAATAGCCATTTATATCATAACCGGTCCAAGTAATGACCTGAAACGAAGGCCCCCAAGCTAGCCACTCGATTGTCTCAGACACACCGGTCTCGTGCAAAACCTTTTACTCGAACCACTGCATGAATGTCTTGTTTTGCTCAATTGCAATCTGCATGTCATTCTTCCTTGAATTCTTGTTCTTCAAAGTCTTTTTGTGTTCATCTATGTAAGGTTGAACTTCTTCTATATTATTCAGGATATACAAGTGGGCTTGCAACACCTCTTCACAAGGAACATTCTTCACTTTTAGTCCTCATGTTCCCTTGCTTCTCCCCTCTTCATGCCGAGATTGTTCCTTCTTCCCTAACATATAATCTTTGCAAAACTCCATAGCCTCCTCAACTACATATCTTTTTACTATTGAGGCTTCTGGTCGATAAGGATTTTTAGAATACCCTTTTAAGATCTTCATGTATCACTCGAAATGGTACATCCACCTCAGGTAAACTAGACCACAGAGCCTTACCTCCCTTACCAAATGAACTACTAAATGCACCATTATATCAAAAAATGAAGGAGGAAAATGCATCTCTAGTTGTGACAAAATAATGTAACCCTCATTTTCCAGTTCATCCAACTTTTCAGTGTCAATGACTTTGTTACATATAGCATTGAAGAAAACGTACAATCTTGTTACAGTGGTTCGTACTTCATCTTTCATTATGCCTCTAATAGCTACTGGTAATAGTTGTTGCATCAACACATGATAATCATGGGACTTCATTCCCACTAAATTCAAATCGTCCATTGAGACACATCTTCTCACATTTGAGGAATACCCTTGCAGCACCTTAATTTCATGCAAACACCCACACAAACTTCTTTTCTCTGCTCGTGATAGTGTATGCGCTGCTGGCTCCATGTATGCCCTCCTACCATCATCTCTTAGTTGTAGATGTAACCATTCTCTTATTCCTATATCAACAAGGTCTAATCTCGCACTAATCCCATCCTTAGTCTTCCCTGGTATGTGCAAAAGCGTACTGATAAGGCTATCACAAATGTAATATCCTGGATTGTAATCAAGGATTAATAACTTCAAAGTAATATAATTAATATTAATTGAGCACTTTTGAAGTATATATCGTGCATTGTGATAATCAGGGGCAAAACGGTAAATTACCGACCAACTGGTTAGATACCATTGAGAACACTCCTTAGTAATCAAGATTAATGGCTAAGATTGAAAGACCAAGAGGTGGAATCTTGTGCATGCAAATGTATGTGAAATCATAGAAGGGAGAATAAGATGGTGCCAAGTGTCAAGATATGGACCATGGATGAGGTCAAAGTTTTCAAACTCATTCTCTCTTCCTCCCAAGTCGGCTAAGTGCATAGAAAGAATGGAAATGTGATCATCTTCATCAATATCTCATTTCTCTCTCATCCTCCTCCATTTTTTTTCGCTGAACAAGCAAGAAAGAGAAAGAGAAAAGCTTGAGTTTTGGTAAGTTAATGCCTTCATATGCTCAAGTTTCTTTCATTAATGTTGTTCATGAGGTTGAGGGCTATATTCCTATGGTTTCAGAATTTTGGTTGGTGAAGTTTGAGAACTTGTGGAAATTTGAAAGTTGGAGAATTGAAGAATTGGCTTTAGGAAGAAGAAGGGGTAAGAATTAGAAGCATTTTGGTATAGTTGTTGTAATCATTGGTTGAGTATTGAGAATTTATGAATTTGCCCTGATTTTGTGCAATTTTCGAATGGAATGAATTGGTTTATGTGTTGTGTAAAATTTGGTCTTTTGTTGAACATTTTGGTCATTGGAATTGATTTGGGAACTTGTGTTGGAAAGTGTGGCAATGTGTGAATTGTGTTGTGACATTGTGAGACATGTTGTGGTTGTTGTGTAATATGTCAATGGGAGTTGAATTTGGTCATTTTGATGATTTCAATGGTTTTCGTGAGCAAAATTGTGTGAGAATGGTGTTTGGGTTGGAATGGGAATCATTTGGGATCAAATGTGAAAAATCTGGAAAATCTGTCCATTGAAGGTCTGTGCTGGGCAGTCTTTTTGTGTGGGCGTTTTGAATAGGCTAATGATGTTATACAATTATGAAACTTTCCAGTTTTGAAGTTCACTTCCCAAGCTTCAAAATGGACATAAATTTTGTGTCATTTCGCTTTGTGAGCTGGGAGTTTGAACTGTCCAAAGTTTGGCATCAAAACTAGACTCTGTTTTGGCACAATGTTAGGTTTTTGGTAAATCTGGACTTTTGTGGTGATTTCCAGTAATGGCCAATATTTTTCCTTGAAAGAGGACTTAAATAGCTTTCATTTGGCTTTGGAATCACCCCATTTTGATTTTTGTGGAATTAGTTATGATTTTTAGAAGTTCAGCCAAGAAACTGGATTTTCTTGGCCGCGGCCAGTGGATTCTGGGCCGCAACCCAAATGTTTCTGAGCGTTTCTGAGTAGTTTTGGGCCACAGCCAGTGGATTCTGGGCCGCAGCCCAAATGTTTCTGAGCAGTTTTAGGCCGCAGCCAGTGGATTTTTGGGCCGCGGCCCACCCCCAAAAATCAGTATTTTACACTTTTAAAGGTGGTTTTTGGTATAGCCTTTCCTAACCCTTTAGGCATATGTTTAGACCTAGAATAGTCACCTAAAGAGTTCAAATGATAACCAACTTAATATATTATAGAGAAAAGAACTTGGGAAAGAGATTGACGGGTTGTCCCTAACTTGGTTTACAGGATTTGATATTTGCCGTCGTCGTGAGCCCGCAGTTCCAAGAAACGTCGGGAAAGGATCAGGTAGTGACTCTCTCTCTTATACTTTGTGTAATGCACTGTATGTGTGTTGTATCACTGTTTTATGATGATTTCTGATGCTGCTGTGGTTACAGCTGGTGATAGCTGTTGTTTACAGCGCAAGCTGTCGTTTACAGCGCAAGCTGTCGTTATTGTGATTACAGCGTAAGCTGTCGTGATTATGATTATAGCGAAAGCTGTCGTATTGTGCATACAGCCGTGAGTGCTGTCGTTTGTGGTGAAAATCATGTATCTCTGAGATTGCTGCTACTGTTGCTATTTGTGATTTATGTACATGCTTTGTGTGAGTGATTTGTTACTACTGAGATTCTCTCGAATCTCATTCTTTTCTATGACTAACATTTCAGACAGGGCGTGTGGCTCAAAGGAAAGGCGGCCAACCCGGAGCAATTAGGACCCTTGGGGGTATATAGTTGAATTGGAAACGTTGGTTATCCATTTTGAACTTGGGATTACTGTATATTTTGAGATATAAGTACTATATTCGATTTTGGTTGTGTAATCCCCTAGTGTATACTTATAAACCTTCAGGTTGTATATGTATAGAACCTGGGAGTTGCTGGGGATTTGGTTATACACTCTGATATGAATGAATGTATATTCTCTGCACAGGTAATTATATTCGAATATTGAAATTGGGACCAGGATGGGAAAAAGATTTTGAAAGATTTTGTGAAAATTTTACTATGAGACAGAAGGTTTAAAACGAGGTTAAAGCATCCAATGGTCTCTAATCCGATTTAAATATGTGTTATCGAATTATAATTATGTGTTTAGAGTCAGGGGGGTTACAACAAACATTCTTCTCCACATGCATCACATCAATATTGTGTCTCACGTCAAATGAATGCAATATGGAAGATCAAAGAAAATGGATATCTTCTTCCATATGTTCTTCTCACCCGCAACCCTCTGATTCTTACCAAAAGTGACATTGATACGTTCCACTTGACAGTAGACTTCCTCTGCAGTTAATGACTTTGGAGCCATTCCATGCTCCGGTAAGCCATTAAAACGCTTTATTAGCCTACGATATGGGTGGAACCGATGAAGAAACCTCCTGTGGCCAAGGTAGACAGTTTTTCTTCCATGCTTTAGTTGTTGGAAGTGTGTGTCTACTTCACATATTGGGCATGCTTTATGACCCTTTACGCTGTACCCTGACAAGTTTCCGTACGCAGGGAAGTCGTTTATCGTTGTGAAAATCATTGCATGTAGCTTGAAAGACTCCTTCTTATAAGCATCAAACACATCTACGCCTTCCTCCCACAACTTCTTCAAGTCCTCAATCAAAGGCGCCAAATAGACATCAATATCGTTCCCTGGTTGTTTTGGTCCAGAAATCATCATAGATAGCATCATATACTTACGTTTCATACATAGCCAGGGAGGCAAGTTGTATATTACAAGGAGAACCGGCCACGCACTATGTGTACTAGTAAGAGTTCCATACGGATTGATGCCGTTTGTACAAAGCCCAAGCCGAAGGTTTCTAGGCTTGCTGCCAAATTGAGGGAACATTTCATCTATTTTTTGCCATTGTGGAGAGTCAGCTGGGTGCCGAAGATATTTCCCATAAGATATTCTCTCATCAGAGTGCCATCTCAACTTCTTCACTTTTCTTGCAGTCGCAAACAAACGTTTAAAACGTGGTATTATTGCCACATAACCTTTAAAGGTTTCCTTTTACTTGTCACATCGCCACAACTACCATCTTTTTTCACTTTGTATCGTGAAGTTTTACACTTAGGACACTCACTATGACCTCCATACTCATTTCTGTACAGTACGCAGTCATTAGGGCAAGCATGTATCTTTTTATACTCCATACCCATCGTAGACAAGATTTTCTTGGCCTCATACATATGATTTGGAAGTACATTATCCTCTGGAAACATATCACACAATAGTTCAAGCAGCAATGTGAAACTACTATCGGTCCACCCACAAGTTGCCTTTAAGTTAACCAAATGTAATGTTCCCGTCAGCCGCGTGTACTTACTCCCACGGTACAATGGTGTCTCTGTATCACTCCGCAGGCTGTCATACTCCTGCTACTGCGCAAAGGATTTTGCCTCAACATCGTGAATCATTTTCTCCATTCTATCTTCGCCTATGATATCCACATCTTCCTTCTTGTGCAACGGACAATCCGTTACTTCCTCACCATGCCATATCCACCTTGCGTATCACAGATTTATTCCATCACAAAGTAGGTGATCCTTTATGACATCAACATCCCGTCGACTCTCATTCAAACAATTGACACAAGGACAAAAATACTTCCCATTTTTTGCAGGAGCATTCATTTTAGCGAATTCAATAAATTCTTCCACCCCTTTCTCATATTCTTCACTAGTTCTTAAAGCATTCATCCAACTATGATCCATTTTGTTGCCACCTAAGGCATTCCCAATAACATTCACACGTTTATCACAATAAGTATGACTCCTGTGATATTATATATATCAAAGATTTTCATTAATGGAATTAAAAAAAACGAGTTTCATCAACGTTAAAAAACCAAACTATATATCACAAAAGTCATAATTATATAATTTATGAATTTTGATTATCTTTTACTAACAAAACAATTTTAAGTTGAGTTCTTCCAAAAATAAAATTGTTTTATTGAAAATATTTAGATAAAAATCATTTAATGAATATTGGGGTTATGGTTTTCTTTTTAGTTGTAGCTTGAATTATTCTTCATAATTCCTTTGGAATACAAGAATTTCTTTAATTTAATCAAACATATTTTATTTTATTATATATACTAATTAATGGTAATATATACACACAAAACTAAGTTATGAATAACTTAATTAGGGATTTGTTGAGTTTAACAACCAAATTTAGAATTTTCCTATTTGAGGAAACTTTATGTGGAATTTTCCCTTGATTAAAATTAAAATAACCCCTACTCATTCAAGTAAATTTATATTTAAAAAAGAAAATAAACCATTGCAGTGGAGTTCCCGAATACAATTTAAGCAATATAAGCACACCAAACACACTAGGCTAATCTCAACCATCTCAATATAAGCAATATATAAGCACAATTAACGTGATATTTCCTATTGCCTAGGCTTTTCACATTGCAAGTTTTACTTTAATTTATTCAAGTAAATGTATATTTCAAAAATAAAATATACCATTCTGTTACAAAACAAAAGCAAGAAGAAAATAAACTAACCTGATTAAGGGGTGCCCACTGTGCTATGTGTGCTGGAGAGGTAGAGAAGGCATTGGAGATCAGAGGTGATGCACGGTGGGGAGGTACACTGGAGGGTGGAGAAAGCAAAGAACCACGGTGGTGTGGACAATAATGGAAGGAAGGAGGTGGAGGAGAGCAAAAACCTATGGAGAAGGTGAAGTTGCAGAAGGGTGGCCTCTGGTGCGTGCATCCTTCAATGGATTTCAGGTGGAGGAGGGAGGAGTTGAAGAAAGAAAGAGTAGTTGAAGAAGGGAGGAGTTGAAGAACAAGAAAAGAGGCTGACGGTGGGTGGAGGAGGAAGAAGAGTAAAGTTTTTGGGTCAAAAAAGGAGGGAGAAGGGAATGGACGCATGTGAGGGGGGGAATGGGATTGAGAAGACGCATGTCAGACAAGTGTCTGACATGCGCATAGGAGACGCCTAAAATCTGGGTTTAGGCGTCCTAAAATCATTTTGGGACGTCTAATCCCAGCTCCGGGCGCTAAAAAAAATTTACAAAATTTATATTTCGCGCCTGGAAGCACTTTAGACATCCCAAATTCAAATTTGGGACGATTAAAGGTTCCCCTACATACATATAATTACGAAAATGCCACCGCCTCCCTTTTTAAACACCTAATTTTAAATTTGGGACGTCCTTGGGGGTGGTTATATCCTAATTCTATAGTAGTGCTTGAATGCTTAAACTCTCTTCTTTAATTTTATTCATGTTGATAAGAGCTTTAATCCTATAGTTTTAGATTTTCAAGAGGAGGTGTTTGAGTGCTTGAGAAAAATTGGAGGTTGAAGGAACAAGGAACTAGCTTTGGAAAGTGCAAGAGGTGAGTAAATACTACATTTGATATATATATATATATATATATTGTGACCATTATTGAGACTTTGGAATTTCTTGATTTTAGCCCTATTTTTCATATAATTAGGGTCTTAGAGGATTCATAGTGTTGTAATGGTTGAAATGATGTTTTGTGTGGTATCTTGGACAATGGAAATGGTTTGGAATGTTGAATGTGAGTTTGGCAATGTTGGGACTTTGTGATGTGGTTTTGTGTTGCAATGTGGTCAAAATAGGACATGTGTAGATGTGATCTGAATTTGACTGTTTTAGTGTTTCTATTGGTTCTCTTGTGAAAAATAATGTGATAATAGGTTTGGTTGGGAATTTTGGAGCCATTAGACACTTTGGTTGAAAACTAGAAATTCTAGAAAAGTTCCAGGTGTAAAATATTGTGCAAGGGACAAACTTTGCATGGTGATTTGAAATAGCAAATGGTATTGAAATGTTGTGAAACTTTCCATTTTTGTAGTTCACATTACAAGCTTTCTATTGATATAAAGTTTGGGTCATTTTGATATCTGTGGAAAAAGTTATGGTCATTTGTAAATAAGCCATAAAACAGGCCAAAGGTTGGCCGCGGATAGTGGATTGCTGGCCGCAGCCCAAAACCTTCTGACCAGTTTTTGGTTGGGACCCAAAGGGTGTTGGTCATGACCCAAAACTCTCTGACTTGTTTCTGGCTGGTGCCCAAAGATGTTGGCCGTGGCTCAAAAGTTTCTGACCTATTTTTGGCTGTGGCCAGTGGATGGCTTGGCCACGGCCAACCCTTCAAAAATGGCATTTTGAACTTTCGAAAGATGGCTTTTAGTCAAGTCTTTCCCAACCCTTTAGGCATTTGTATAGGCTTCTAGTAGCCACCTAAAGGTCTCAAATAATAATCAACTTTAAGTGTTTTAGAATTAAGAACTTGGAATTATTAACATGTCGTCCTTGATTATGGTTTTTAGGAATTGATATTTGCCCTGTACGTGATCAACCGGTTCCAGAGCATGTTAGATCAAGCGTTTCACCCAAGAGGGGGGGGGGTGAATTGGGTGATACTAAAATTTCTTTCGAAAATATAAAACTTTGACAAAAGAATTAAAACAGTAATGAGTAAGGAGAAATATCACCGAAGTGTACACCGGGATTTATACTGGTTCGGTCACAACCACTTTGACCTACGTCCAGTCCTCAGAGCTTCTCTGAGAATTTCACTATAGCTTCCAAGATTCAGTGGGTTCTTGGCACCTCAGTACAAGCAAGTTCCTTACACCTGGACACTCGCTCCCCCTTACAGATTGTAATCCAATCCCAACTCAAGGTTCCACAACCTTAAGTTATCTCAATAACAAATATTGAGTTTGAATGAAATATCTCTCTTACAGAGTAAATGATAATCACTGAAGCATAGAAATACAATTTCAACGTGAAAACAGAGCAATGAACTTAATGATACGTTCGTATGGATGCTTAGTTATTCTTCTCTGTTTGAAGGTTCCCATATATATAGGTATGTTGGTGATGACCGTTGGAACACTTCCTTTCGTCCGTTGGTGAGTGCGCAGCCACTATTGACTTTTCAAGTTTTTTGAAAAATATCCGTTGGCGGTGGTTGGCATTTGAACGTTTCTTTTGACTTTCATCTCTTGACATGATTTCATCATTGTTTCTCTGCAAATAGACTAAGAATACTAATACAATGAAAGGTTAATCATATAGGGAGCAATATAATGAAAGTTTAAATGATTTCTAAATTTCTGGGTATGCTTACTCGAGTAGCTCCTCGAGTAACCCTTGAAGTTTACTCGAGTAGCTCCTCGAGTAACATCGTGAAATCATTGTTCATTTGAAATTCAATGAAGAGTAACAAGATTACTCGGGTAGTGCATGGAGTAAACTAAATTTCAAACCTTTTAGAATAGTTATTTACTCGGGTAGCTCCTCGAGTAAAGCTTTTGTAACTTCATAGATTACTGGGGTAACACCTTGAGTAACTCTTCAGAAAACTTTTGATTACTCGATGCTCTACTCCAGTAATGTTGGCAGGATTTCAAGGCCGAGAGCAATTACCTCATTACTCGAGTAGGGACTCGGGTAATGCATTCATTTTTGCATAGGTTACTCGGGTAGCTCCTCGAGTAACTGAGACTTCTGAACATGATTTACTCTGGTAATGACTTGAAGTTTACTTTAAAAACTTTTGCATATACTGGGGTACATACTCGAGGAATCCACTTAAAATAAACCATGAAAAACTTGTCTAATGGAGTAAGTACTCGAGGAAGATGGAAAAGAAAGATCAAGTTAATCGGGTACTAACCTCAAGTTTTCACTCACCTTAATGCATTACTCGAGTAGCTCCTCGAGTAACATTGGCAGTGGTATAAAGTGCCGAGAGCTTGACATTTTCAAATACACGGTTACTCGAGTAGCTCCTCGAGTATCATGGAAAACTTGAAGGAAACTGGAAGTTTCTGACTTGGTTACTCGAGTAGCTCCTCGAGTAACATTAGCAGTGGTACAAAATGCCGAGAGGTCCATTTTTTAGAAAACACAGGTACTCGAGTAGCTCCTCGAGTATCATGGGGAAAACTTGAAGTCAACTGGAAGTTTTCACATGGTTACTCGAGTAGCTTCTCGAGTAACATTAGCAGACCGAGAACAACCTTAAAATTTTACCTGGTTACTCGAGTAGCACCTCGAGTAATGGTGGCAGGTAACTGGAAGTTTTGCTTGGTTACTTCAAGTTTTGGCTCATTACTCGAGTAGCGCCTCAAGTAATGCTTTAGAAGATTTGCTTCTGATCAAGTTCCTCAGCATTTTCTCTTGCCCAATCTTCACTACTTCCATGCTTACCTCAAGTAAAGCTTATTCCTGTCATTACTTAGTTCAAGCTTGATTATTAACCATTTCCTTTTCAAATCATTCCTTTGTTATCATCAAAACATGAGATCTAACAGAGCACACCCGGAAAGAATAAGGTAGTGGCATTTTCTCTTATACTATGTGTAATGCATTGTATGTTGAAAGTAAGATATTTACATATTTATTTTTCCTTATAAGATGATTTTGTGGAGGAAATTTGAGCTCAATTTAATGAATTTGGGTGTAATTAATAAATAAATAATGATTTGGGCATAAAATAGAATTTCTTGAAAAACACTAAATCAGACCCTTTTTTAGTTTTCAGGAAATATCTGGAGCCCTAAAAGTCAGATTGGGATGTTCTATATATGGATAAAAAGCTAAAAAAGAGCTATACAACTTTTATGTTGAGACCAAAACCCAGTTCTATTTCCAAGAATTGCAAATTTTTCTTTAAAGTTGATGACGTGAATTTGTTCAAGTCTGACCTTTGCCCACAAATTTACCATAATTGGAGCTGCAACTATTGAAATAAGGAGTTTCCACTTGTGTCTTCAAACTAAGATCAAGAGCTACAACTTTCATGAAGATCAAAATGTGAAGTTCCACCAACCATTCTATCTATCACATTCCATCTACCATTTCACCAACTCCATTCCATCTACCACATTTCATCTACCACTTTATCTTCCATTCCACCTACTATTTCATTTACCATATTTCATGTACCATAGTTCATCTACCACTTCATCTACCATACTCTATTCTTCACTATATATAGTCATCCTCTCCCTCACATTTAATACATACCATTTCATATCCATTACTTTCCTCTCTTCTCCACATACATCATCTTAGAGTTAATTTTATGTTGTATTTAAATCCTGCATGCCTCCTACATGGAAAGCTTAGGTTGTCCTCCTTCATGGATGGTATAGGATGCCACCTACATGGAAGGTTTTACCTCTTAAAGGGATGGTTAGATTTTCTCCATTTTCATTCATCTTTTGATTGTATATTTATGTTTTAGAATTTAATATTCAAGTTTTATGCAATATTTATGAAGTTCGTAATTTATTTTGGTTTTGTTTTTAATTTCATCATGAGCTAAACTTTTATTTTCCTAGGGTGATGATGTAGCTTACTAATGACAGATTGAATCTTAACTTATTAAATTTAGTTTGAATTTATCCTTCATGATTGGGTTTTAATTATTGTTCTTAATGTTTTCAATTGATTGGCCACCTTTTGAATGATTCCAATATGTATGTTGAGACCGGAAGGAGATGCATGTGTATAGATCCCATAATTAAAACCATGACTTGTATATGAAATAGGAATATATTCATATCAGTTGTATAGTCATACTGAGTTCCATAAATCTTAGTACATAATTAATTGCTTAAATTCATATAGGAACATATTGGATTAGCAATTAATTATAGAATTGATTGACCTTGGAAGAGGCTAGTAATTAAATTAGGGGAACTGAACTATCAATCATGTAGAATAAATTAAGCTAGAATAGATAAGTGATTCAATCTGAAATTTGTTAAGTAAAATCTGACCCCTCGGGTTTTTTCTTATAGTTTCTTTCATATCATTTGCACTCATATTTAATCATCTTTGATTTCGTACTCTCAATCACCAACTAATCGATAGAATAAATAGAGTTAAAATTACTCATTTTGGTACTTAGTGATCAATCCTCGTGGGAACGATACTCTACTCAATTATGTATTACTTGATTATGACAGTGTATACTTGCACTATTTAATGGATTATTGATACTCGTAACAAGTTTTTGGCGTCATTGCCTAGGATTGTAGTCATTAAGATCAATACCAAGTAATTTTAATATTAATTTGGTCTTTATATTATTATATTTATTTTTCTTTTTAGTGTTTTGTGTTTCTTTTCAGGCTTTTGCTTAGTATATGATAAGATCGAAGGAGACTGAGCTACAACCTCTTGATTCTGAGATCGAAAGAACTTGTCAAAGAAATCGAAGACTTCAGAAGCAGTCTACTTCAATCCTAAGCAATCCGATGGCAAATCTGGATGGAGAAACAACAGATACCAAAACACTCCGTGACTATGCAACACCAACGATCATGGGGACAAATTCTGGAATCAGAAAACCGCCAGCAGCAGCAAACAACTTTGAAATCAAGCCTGTAATTATCTAGATGATGCAAGTAAATCAGTTCGGTGGGTTACCAACAGAAGATCCTAATGCACATGTAGCCAACTTCCTAGAACTCTGTGACACATTCAAGCATAATGGTGTTACTGATAATGCCATTAGACTTAGACTTTTCCCTTTCTCACTCAGGGATAAGGCTAAGAGCTGGTTACAATAACTACCAGTCGGAAGCATAACTACATGGGATTTCATGGCATAGAAATTTTTGGAGAAATATTTTCCTTCAACAAAAACTGCTAAATTGAGGAATGAAATTGCCTCATTTACCCATCATGAACAAGAAAGCCTCTATGAAGCATGAGAAAGATACAAGGAGTTGTTAAGGAGATTTCCTCATCATGGGTTACCATATTGGTGGTAACTGCAAACTTCTATAGTGGGATGACGCACATCTCCAGAATCCTTGTAGATGCTGCAGCTGGAGGATCTTTAATGGGAAAAAATATAGATGATGCTTACAATCTACTTAAAGAGATGGCAACCAATGCATATCAATGGCCTTCTGAACATAGCAATTCAAAGAAAGCACTTGGAGTACACGAACTGGATGTCCTTACAACTTTGTCTTCTCAAGTTGCATATATATATATCCAAGCAAGTAAGATCATTGACAAACCAAGCAAATGTAATCAGCACTCCTGCTGAAGCTTGTGATCAATGTGGAGGACCTGATGTGAGCACGCAATGTCAAGAAGGACACCTATTCACACCGGAGCAAGCTCACTTCATCGAAAATCAAAGGAATGACCCATTCTCAAACACCTACAATTTATGTTGGCAAAATCATTCAAACTTTAGTTAGAGGAATAATCAAAATACATTCAAGTCGTAAGGGAATTACCAGCAACAAGCTCTTCAACAACCAAATCCACCACAGCAGAAAGTAAATGTGGAAGATGCACTGGCTCAATTGATGGCTAGTACTGATGCAACACTCAAAAGCCAAGATGCCTCAATAAAAACTTGGAGATTCATATGGGCTAAATTGTAAATATGCTAAATTCTAGACAATCAGGAACTCTATTAAGTAACACTAAAAGAAACCCAAGAGAGCATGTGAAGGCCGTTGTACTAAGAAGTGGTAAAGAATTGAAAGATCCTATAATTAAGAAGAAGGATGACCGAAAAAAGAAAGAAAGTGGAGAAGAATAGAAGGAGGAAGTACAAGAACAGAAGGAGGATGATGTGATACCAAGAAGAATCAACTTTTTAGATAATCCTTCTCCATATGTACCACCAGTTCCATACCCTCAGAGACTTGCGAAAGCAAAGTTAGACAAGCAGTTTGGCAAGTTTCTAGAGGTTTTCAAAAAGTTATATATCAACATTCCTTTTGCAAACGCTCTTGCCCAAATGCCCAATTATGCAAAATTCATGAAGGACATTCTCTCGAATAAGCGTAAGCTTGAGGAATTTGAAACAGTTGCACTACTAAGGAGTGTAATGTTATTCTCCAAAAGAAATTACCACCAAAGCTGAAAGATCCAGGAAGCTTTTACCTTACACCATAGGTCAATGTCACTTTAAAAGAGCACTTTGTGACCTTGGAGCAAGTGTAAATCTCATACCTCTATCTATCTACAATAAACTTGGTCTTGGAGAGGTGAAGCTGACCACAGTTTCATTACTTCTGGCTGACTGATCAATAAAACATTTGAGGGGTATCTTAGAAGATATGCTTGTGAAGGTGGACAAACTCATATTTCCAGCTAATTTTATAATACTTGATATGGAAGAAGACCAAGAAATTCCTATAATTCTTAGGAGGTCATTCCTAGTCACTGGGAGAACGTTAATAGATGTGCAACAGGGGAAGCTAACCTTACGAGTCAAGATAATCAAGAATCCTTCAACATTTTCAAGGCCTTGTCCTTTCCAGATGAAGGTGACACTTGTTATAGAGTAGATTGATAAATCCATTTTATTGCTATATTATCTGTGGGATTTCATGAGTGTGGTGTGCATTTTATGGTTGAAAATCATGGCATTATTGATTAATTGAGAGCACATGATACTTCTAAGCATTTATAATTAATGCAGGTTAAAATAAGAGGTTGGCAAAATGTTGGAACAATAGGAAATGAGCTGAAGGAAAGTTAATTGGAATTAACCAAGGTACCACGTAGATAAGTAAAGATGAGAGATCCAGCTGGTTTGCGTTTTGGTCCTTTGTGACCTTTGTTGCTTGACACATGGATGGAAAAATAGAAAAACTTTTTAAAGATGATCTAAAAGCTTACTAACTCGTTGAAAGATACTTGGTGGGCCCGACTATAAAATCCGATTTTGAAAAGACACAAAATGAAGAGGAAAAAGTTTTCAGACACTCCCGTGACTTTAAGGGGAGGCTAATAAGAAAAATCTCTTCACCACAAAAGAAAGCTGGGGATGCTCTGCCTCTCTCACTTTCGCATCTCATCACCTTCAGTTCGGGATCTCTATTTCTGCTGAGCAATTTTTCTGGAAGATCGAGGATGGCCTAAGCATTTTCTCAGATCGCTGAAGCTAATTCCAAATCCATGAGCAGCTAGATTTTAATTCTTCCCTAAGAGAGGAGCCATAGCCAGAGTCACTGTACTTCAAGGGAGTTGATCTATTTTTCTATGGCTAGATTCAGATTAAGTTTGCTCTGTTAAGAGTTTGAGCTCTGAGTCTATCATTCATTTAATCTTGATTTTTCTACATGACCGTTCGATCAAGTTTGTGGATTGATATGCATTTAGGTGTTTAATGCTCTCTGAATAAGAGTAGATTCAGTTAGCAATTTTGATTTGTTAAAATCGGATGTTGTGACTGAGTTGATTGATTTGCAATGAGTATTGTTCAATATTCATCTAGGAGCTTTAAGTGTGTTTCATTCCTATAATTTGTGGAAGCAAGATCGAACTCTTCTGTTTTTTTTGGGATTGACTCTAATAAATACAAAGACAATGAAGGCTAGGTGAAACTCTTAGAGAAGACCATCTGCCATTCGATTTCTTCTACAATCGTACTTCTCTGTTGCTGACGTTTTTGTTTCTTAACTCTGAAAAGAAATCAATAAATAGTAGGAAATAGGATATATGTCCACCAATAATTCAGCAAGATGAACTCATTCTTTTAATTTGTTTAAGTGCTTTTACAATTGAGATTTAAGGATTTCTAGCTCCTCAAGAGAATTGACCTAGGTTGCACTACTATATTGCATATTTAGTGTCCTAGTATTTTGATAAACTCACACGACAGGGTTAATCAAATTGGCGCCATTGCCGGGAAACGAGTTTCCTTGAATTTTGGTTGTTTAGGTGCTAAATTATTTGTTATGTGACTGATGCTCCATATTTGGAGATTTTGTGTTTCCTGTGAAAATCAAATAAACATTCGTTTTGTTTCTTTAGGATTTTTTTTTCTTTTTCGGTTTAAAAAAACAACCAGAGACATTCCTTTTGTTTTGCTACCATGGACTTTTGGTTTGTGATTGGAATTGAACCTTTTGTGAGTGTTTTGGATTTGTGAATGACTAGAATTCTATTGTTTGCTTGAATCAGTGTTGTGAACTCAGATCTTAAACATATATCATAGCTTGGAATCATGGAAATTTTAATCCTTATCATTCCTTGTCTTACAATTTTCCCAATCTTGACATGAATTATAGGAACCCTTTTCCTACATCTCCAGCATCCGAGGAACCAGAACCACATTGCAGCCACTATAGCTCATATTGGCATGATGAAAGAGATCGTCCTCAGAAACCACAAAATTCTCATGATAGCCTTAATGCTTTAACCTCACCTTGTTGTTATTGCAATTCACCTTGGCATATAGGGAGGAGTTGTTCTCATGATGCTTCTTTATGGAAAATTTATAATCGCTTGGATGTGCAACGAAATGAATTACTTCATGAAGTAACAATGTTTGGGAGTTCAAGAGCAATAGAAGAGGAGATAGAGGAAATTACTAGTTCAATGGACATGCTCTTAAAGAACATGGTAGTGAAATTAGGAGGTGCTAAAGGAGTTTCACAACCTCAAGGTCTACATGAAAAACAAGGAAGAAATGTAGAGAATACTCCAAGCACCACTCACAATGAAGAGGACACTCTAACTTTAAGGCCTACACTTGTTACATCCACACAAGTACAAGAAGTAGAGCAAGTGAGAGAACCTAGTACAGAAATTCAAGGACTTATTAGAGCTGAAGTTACATTTGAAAGTGTAGAAACCTTTTGGACATTTGAAACCAATATGGAACACCAAATGAGACATCATATAGCAATGCAATCTGAGCATGTCCATTCATCATTGCTGCCTAAATTTATGAGCTCAGATATGGGGATTGATACAGTACTATACTGTGCAAGTGTAGAACCTCAAAAACCTGATTATTTGCTGCAACCGGGTAAGACTCATGCAACAAGCCAATGTGATGATCTTCAACTTTCATTGCTGCAATCCTGTGACAATTTGAATGGAGATTTTAGAGTTGAAACACATATTAGAAGCACTGAGGTTGAGAACTTTTATGCTTCCCCACATGCTAAAAATCTAGAACCTAGTAATTCAGTTGAACGTGACTTATTGCAGCTAGAGGAGAATAGAATAAAGATGACGAGTGCTAGCCAAGTTTTGACATTATATCTATCTCTAGTGCAAACTAAGGAGCTGGACATATCTCTTATGGCAAACCTTGAAAGCATTGTAAGCATATTCTTACCTTTGCATAATCTTAAGAACTTACATATTGTTTTTCTTGAATCTAAATCAGGACATGATGCTGAGATATAGGATCTGTTCATTTGCTCTTTCAAATCTAAAAGCAAGCCTAAATATTCTCTTCAAGTTAAGCCAGAGCATATGGACTTGAAAAGTGACATAACTGCAGATCATACATTGGGATTTTTAAGTGCCAAATCTATTGCTGTTTAGCAGCATTCCAGTATAGAGAAGCAGATTTCTAGTCACATTTTGGTGTCTTATGAGGGAGTATTTGTTTCACTTGGGTTGTAGCAACTAAACTCTTCTATTGAGCACCCTTTACTCTATGTTTTACACTCTAGTTCCAAGTGCTTGAGTCCTCTAGATCACTTTATGTATATGCAACATGTTCAAGCTATTGGATATTTGGTTGTTTAACATTCTAATGCTCAAGGATTTTTGAAAGAAATATTTTCTTGTGATCTTGCACCTGATATAATAGAATTGTGTGATGTGGAATATGATTTCTTTCTGTTTGCTTATGATGTTAGAACTGACCATGGATGTAATATGATTTGGAATTTCATGCATAGTCACACATATATTCATGAGATACTTTCTTGTGACTTAACTCCAGACTTAGGTGATTATGGACATAATGTGACTTGTTTTCTTGAACAGAATGTGATGATATCTGACTTTCTTGAATCTGATGTGGATCTTGATAACTCTCTTTTTGCTAGGATTGGTCACACTTCTACTCATGAAGTACTCTCTTGTGACTTGACTCCGGATTTAGATACACATAAGTCTGATTATATTAAATGCATGATCTCTGTTCAAATCATTGCTACTGTTTGTAGTTCTGCCTTACAGGAATTTTCATGGGATGATTCTTCACTAAACAATGATGCACCATATATATTAAAGCCATTACCAATTGATCTGGAACCGCCACCAAAGATGGGCTGCCAACAAACTAAACCTGTTCTGGACAAATTGTTATTTCTCATATTTGATGAGAATTTTTGCTACAAGAGCTTGAAGAGATTTCATTACAAGGTTGTCTCTTCCCTTCACTTACATTTGATGTTTTGAATTGTTTAATTCTTTTGTGAATATGAATGCTTGATATAAGTGTGGGGGAGGGACTATTCTAGTAGAAAAGGTAGATATAAATGTTGAACTCTATTGTTTTGGCAGTTTAGTTGGAGGGAAGATGAATTTAGATGTGTTTGATGATTTGCTTGCCAGTTGGACACATGCACCCAATTGCTTTGCTATGCCCCTGCTTTGCTATACCCCTGTATTGACCTCTCTTTGCTCATTTTGACGTTGTTTGCATTGGGGACAATACAAAATTCATGTATAGGGGAGGTTTAGATGTCATTTGCTGCCGTATAAGTGTCATTATTTCTATTTTTGTGAACATTTTATTGCTATTATTAAGTTTTTGCACACTTGAGTTTCTTTGCATTTAGATTCACTATCTATTTTGGGCGTAGAAATTGAATATTGAAAATTTAGTTTTCATTGGTTGTTGTAGAAGTAAGCTTGATTGAGATATGAGAACTTTGATTTTGCTATTTGATTCTGCATGATTAGTATAGGAATGATTAGTTGTTCATGGCATTAGGATCAATTTAGTGTATAATTTTGTCTCTGCTAATGGGCTAGAGGAATTAACCCTTGATGGAAGGTTTTTGAGCCTTATTTCATTCCTAAACATTGAGAGCATACTCCCTAGAGTTAGTTCTCTCTAGAACTTGTCCTAGCTCTTTGTCGAGGCTATATTTATGCATGAGAAGAGGTGTAAATGATAGAGGCATTTGTTTTAAACCTTATATAGACCTAAACATAAACTTTAAACAATTGATCCTTTGCAAACCACTTTCAGCCCTTCTTTTTCCTCTCTTTCCATTATTGACCAATTGAGTAGAATGCATGATTGTATCTGCAGAACATGATCTAGCTTTTTAAATGGAAATAGAGTTTAGTGACATACTTGAAAGGAATTATGTAGTGATGTTGAATTCAATATCAATGAAGTAGGTAGAAGTGATCAGCTGTGATGTTTTGTGCTCATAGACTTGATCTCTGAAAAAAAAAAGAAGAAGAAGAGTAGAAAAAAAAGACAAAAAAAAAGAGCAAGTTGAAAAAATAATTGAAAAAAATGAAAAAAAAGAAGAAGAAAAGAAAAAAAAAAGCAAATGATGATGGAAAAAAAACAAAAGAGAGAAAGCATGAAGAAAGAAAAAAAATGAAGAAAAAAAAAGTTAAAAAAACAAGAGAGATCAATTAAGCATTTAATCTTGTAAAAGTAGTAATTGATGTACTGTATGCATTTTATAATTGACTTCATGTGAGTTTCATCTTTGATTGATGAGTTATACACATGTAGAAGGGAAAAAAAAAGTTAGGAAGTTGGTTGTAGTTTTGCATGCTTCTTGAATATGCATTTTTGCTTAAGTGGTCAATGCTTAATCTTTCCATATCCATCACAGCCTTTCCAACATTACAGCCTAGAGAAAGACCTCTTGATACATTAATTTCCATGATTTTGAGTGGTGGAGATATTAGAGCTTTGACAAGCCTATGGTAGAGGATAGCCTAGGAGAGAGGAGAGAAAGAAGCCTATATGAAAGAGGAGAGAAACACTAATTCCTGTGAGTCCTTGATGCCTATTACCAGTTACAAAATTGTGCATTAAAATAGTTATTTTGTTTGGATGATTGCAAGTTTCTATATTGATCATAAAGATAAAAATGGTAAGATTAAGGAGCTCATATTTTAGTTAGCTTTGCTGCTAAAATGATTATTGAGAATTGGAATATAGATTGAGATTTATTTGCCCGAAAGTGCAAATGTTCTAGTGTAGGGGAATTTGATAAATCCATTTTATTGCTATATTTTCTGTGGGATTTCATGAGTGTGGTGTGCATTTTATGGTTGAAAATCATGGCATTATTGATTAATTGAGAGCACATGATACTTCTAAGCATTTATAATTAATGCAGGTTAAAATAAGAGAGTTGGTAAAATGCTAGAACAATAGGAAATGAGCTGAAGGAAAGTTAATTGGAATTAACCAAGGTGCCACATAGATAAGTAAAGATAAGGGATCCAGCTGGTTTGCGTTTTGGTCCTTTGTGACCTTTGTTGCTTGACACATAGATGGAAAAATAGAAAGACTTTTCAAAGATGATCTAAAAGCTTACCAACTCGTTGAAAGATACTTGGTGGGCCCGGCTATAAAATCTGATTTTGAAAAGAAACAAAACGAAGAGGAAAAAGTTTTCGGACACTCCCGTGACTTTACGAGGAGGCTAATAAGAAAAATCTCTTCACCACAAAAGAAAGCTGGGGACGCTCCGCCTCTCTCACTTTCGTATCTCATTACCTTCAGTTCGGGATCTCTATTTCTGCTGAACAATTTTTCTGGACGATCGAGGATGGCCAAAGCATTTTCTACATGACCGTTCGGTCAAGTTTGTGGACTGATATGCATTTAGGTGTTTAATGCTCTCTGAATAAGAGTAGATTCAGTTAGCAATTTTGATTTGTTAAAATCGGATGTTGTGACTGAGTTGATTGATTTGCAATGAGTATTGTTCAATATTCATCTAGGAGCTTTAAGTGTGTTTCATTCCTATAATTTGTGGAAGCAAGATCGAACTCTTCTGTTTTTTTTGGGATTGACTCTAATAAATACAAAGACAATGAAGGCTAGGTGAAACTCTTAGGGAAGACCATCTGCCATTCTATTTCTTCTACAATCGTACTTCTCTGTTGCTGACGTTTTTGTTTCTTAACTCTAAAAAGAAATCAATAAATAGTAGGAAATAGGATATATGTCCACCAATAATTCAGCAAGATGAACTCATTCTTTTAATTTGTTTAAGTGCTTTTACAATTGAGATTTAAGGATTTCTAGCTCCTCAAGAGAATCGACCTAGGTTGCACTACTATATTGCATATTTAGTGTCCTAGTATTTTGATAAACTCACACGACAGGGTTAATCATAGATACATTGACCAGCTACACAAAAGACGTGATAAACGAAATCTGCATGGATTAACCATTAGCAATGGTAATGTTAGATGTATCAAAATCTACTAATCCAGAAATCTTGGAGCAGTTTAGGTACCTGTAAGCAAATTCCCTAATTTTTATAAAGAAACCATTTGAAGATCTGGGGGAAAGGCCGAGTAAGCAAGTACCATTAACAGAGAAACCACTAGTACTAGAGTTAAAAGCACTGCCAACCCACTTGAAGTATGCTTATTTGGGAGAAAATTCAACATTACCAGTAATTGTTTCAACAGCTTTTACTCCTGATGAAAAAGAAAAGTTATTAAAAGTTCTAAGGGAGTATAAAACAACATTTAGATGGTCAATAGCTGATATAAAAGGGATTAGTCCTTCAATTTGTATGCATTAGATCTTGATGGAGGACAACTACAAGCCATCAGTAGAGCACCAAAGAAGACTCAATCTGAATACAAAGGAGGTAGTGAGAAAGGAGGTAATAAAGTGGCTGGATGCCGGTATAATCTACCCAATCTCTTACAGTTAATAGGTAAGTCTTGTTCAAGTTGTGCCAAAGAAAGGTGGAATGACAGTGGTGCCTAACGAGAAAAATGAATTGATTCCACCACGAACGATGATTGGATGAAGAGTATCCATCACTATAGAAAGCTCAATAAAGCCACCAGAAAAGATCACTTCCCTCTGCCATTTATATACCAGATGCTTGACAGACTTGCTGGAAAAGCCTATTATTGTTTCTTAGACGGGTACACAGGATATAATTAAATTACAATTGCATCGGAGGATCAAGAGAAAACAACTTTTACATGTCCATATGGTACCTTTGCCTTCAGAAAGATGCCATTTGGTCTATTTAATGAACTAGCAACATTTCAAAGGAGTATGATGGCGGTCTTTTAAGATGTGTTGGAAAGGTTCATTGAGATTTTCATGGATGGTATTTCAGTTTTTGGAGAATCATTTGATCATTGTCTTTCAAATCTAGCAAAAGTCTTACAACGTTGTGTTGAGACAAATTTGGTCCTAAATTGGGAGAAATGCCATCTCATGGTGAAAGAAGTAATGGTGTTGGGTCACAAGGTATCTGATAGAGGCATTGAAGTGGACTGAGCTAAGATTGAAACAATTGAAAAGCTACCACCTCCTTCCTCAAACAAGGATATTCGGAGTTTTTTAGGACATGCGGGCTTCTGTAGGAGATTCATCAAGGACTTCTCAAAAATCATAAAGCCACTCTGCATGTTGTTGGAGAAAAACACTTTCTTTGTGTTTAATAAGGAGTGCTTATCAGCTTTCCAAACTCTAAAAAGTGCCTTGACTTTTGCACCAGTTATCATAGCTCCATATTGGAACCTTCCATTTGAAATGATGTGTGATGCAAGTAATTATACAGTTGAAGCTATTTTAGGTCAAAGAAAAGACAAGGTCTTTCATGCCATCTACTATGCTAGCAGGACACTCTTAGATGCACAGTTGAATTATGCAACAATAGAAAAGAAGCTATTAGCAGTTGTATTTGTATTCGATAAATTCAGAGCCTATTTGATCGGGTCAAAGGTCACTGTCTAGATGGATTTTAGGTCAAAGAAAAGACAAGGTCTTTCATGCCATCTACTATGCTAGCAGGACACTCTTAGATGCACAGTTGAATTATGCAACAATAGAAAAGAAGCTATTAGCAGTTGTATTTGTATTCGATAAATTCAGAGCCTATTTGATCGGGTCAAAGGTCACTGTCTAGATGGACTACTCAACAATCAAATACTTGATTAAGAAGAAAGATGCTAAGCCTAGACTGATCAGATGGGTTCTTCTGCTACAAGAATTTAACTTTGAGATCAAAGTAAAAAAGGGACCGAGAATCTCATTACATATCATCTTTCTTGGTTAGAGCCATTTGAAAAGAAGAGAGAATCACCAATCAAAGAGAATTTCCAATATGAGCAACTCTTTGTCATGCAATCACAACCCACTCCTTGGTATGCTGATTTTGTAAATTATTTTGCAAGCCGAGTAATGCCTTATGAACTTTCTAAAATGCAAAAGAAGAAGTTTCTGGATGATGTAAGGCATTACTTTTGGGAGGATCCATTCTTATACAAATAATGCCTGGATCGAATTATCAGGCAATGTGTTCCTGAAGAAGAAATGGACAGTATCTTAAATTACTGCCATTTATCCCCATATAATGGTCATTTTGGAGCAAATAGAACAGCTACTAAAGTCCTTCAATTAGAATTTTACCAGCATACACTCTTCAAGGACGCTCATAAAATTGTGGCAACTTGTGTAGATGTTAAAGAACAGGAAATATCTCAAGAAGGTATGAAGCCCCATTAACTAACATCTTAGAAGTTGAGCTCTTTGATGTATGGGGGATTGATTTTATGGGGTTTTTTCCTTCTTCATTTACTAATCAGTTCATTGTAGTAGCTGTTAACTATTTCTCCAAGTGGGTTGAAGCAGTTGCTTGTCCAACGAATGATTCCCGGGTGGTTGTGAAGTTTCTGAGGAAAAATATTTTTACAAGATTTGGAGTGCCTAGAGCTATTATCAGCAATAGAGGAAGGCATTTTTGCAATCAATAGCTCCAATCAGTGTTAGCTAAATATGGAGTAACCCATAAGGTTAAACTCCATATCCACATACTAGTGGGCAGGTGGAAATCTCAAACAAAGAACTAAAGTGGATCTTAGAAAAGACTGTGAATTCCAATCAGAAGGACTAGGCACTTAAATTAGATAATGCACTTTGAGCTTATAGAATTGCCTTCAAGACACCAATTGGTACATCCCCATATCAATTGTTCTATGGAAAAGCATGCCATCTTCCAGTAGAAATGGAACACAAAGCATACTAGGCAGTAAAAGCCTTAAATTTTGACTTAAAGGTAGCTGGTGAAAAGAGGCTTCTCCAACTCAAAGAGCTTGAGGAATTCAGACAACAAGCTTATGAAAATGCCAAGTTATACAAGGAAAAGACAAAAAAGTAGCATGATAGAAGAATTTTTAGGAGAGAGTTCACACTGGGACAAAAAGTGCTTCTATTTAACTCAAGGTTAAAGCACTTTTTAGGAAAGTTGAGATCAAGGTGGTCAAGACCTTTTACTGTGACTCAAGTATGGCCATATGGAATCGTAGAAATTGAAGATGGTGCTCAAAAATTTAAAGTGAATGGGCAAAAGCCAAAAGGAGTAAAATGACGGTGCACTTAACACTTTGAAAACTATCATCACGTTTGAGGAACTAACAGGTAAGTCCTCCTTCTAGAATAAAATAATAATGATAAATAAATAAAAATTTTTGGTTTGGTCTTTATCTAGCTAAAGACGTTAAAGAAGGGCGGCTATTTGTTGGGAGGCAACCCAAAACTTCTTTCCTACTCTATCATTTTTTCTTCTTACTCTCTCATTTTTCTTTCCTGCTCACCGAAACACACTGCACTACTTTGAGAATTTTAGTTTTCATCATTTTCATTATAAGTTCACATGGAGGAATCTCTGGTAAAGCTTAAGAACAGGTTCCCCACTCTTCCCAAAGATGTGCTCAAAAAGATCTATAGTAGTCGACTTGAAAAGATGAAGATATTCAAGCGTTTGGGCCTTCCTGAGGATGTATGCTAGATCATTGAAGTTAAGGTACGTTTAGCATGTAAGATTCATAAATCATTTGTTAAACTTTTGCCAGGAATGGGAAGAAGTTCTTACTCAAAAAAGAAAAGAGCTAAAAGAATGAATGTCTACTATAAGTGTGCAAGGTGGACATGTGATCAGCATTATAGGAGCAAAGGTATGGTTTCTATAAATCGAGAAGATAAAATTAAATTTATAAAGGATGGACTGAGTAAGGAGTCACTAGATGATATCATTCAAACTCTTGAGATGCATCCAAGTAGTGATATTCATTGTATCTTCTTGATTTAATGGACATATTCAACAACAAAAAATGGCGTTACTGTTGTCTTGGGAATCTGACGTTAAAAGACACCGTTTGCCAGTTTATAAGAAAACTAGATAGGAAGCAAATCCTCAATTCATAGAAAGCGTTTAAGACGTTACTGGATGTAAAACCAGGGAAGATGTGAGCCAAAATCACAACTACTATACATAATTATGCTTTTGTCTAATCTGTCTTATCTTTTCAACATTTTTTTTTCTAAATATGTCTTATTTTTTCAGTAGCTTATGTCTAATCTGTTTTATCTTTTTAGTAAATTTTGACTTTCCTTCTCAACTTGTTTAAATTTCTTCACGCAACCTATACCGGTCATTCGTGTCGATCAATTTTTCAAACTTCTTTGAAAAATGCATGATTTGCATGATCTGGTTGTCGTTATTTTAGTATTATATATATGTACTCTTCACTTCCAAATATGATCTTCTACTTGTGAACACAAATGGTCCAAGAGAAAAAAAGAATATCACACAAAATTGTAGATTTACATCTATTTGCATTTTTGGAGAAACTGATTTGGGCAAGAATGGAGAGTTTGTCACTGCAGCAAAAGAACTTGGAATTGTATTAGCTTCAAGAAGGATCAACTTTGTATACGGAGGAGGTATCCAAGGCCTAAGGGGAAGTGTGGCCATTTCTGCATCCATGAATAGAAGCAAGGGTTTGAATGTAAGGGTAAAGGAGTTGGAAGCTCTTACTTTTTCCTTGACAAGACTTACAAGTTTTGAGTTTGCCTGAATGACTGGGAAGAATGTTATACCATGCTGAAGCTTTTATCGCTCTACCCGGTGGTTTGGAGATGTTGGATGGGATTTCTAGCGTTGCATATTAGGCTAAGTTAAAGTATCACAAACAACCATTAGGATTGTTAAATGTTAATGGTTTTTATGATAATCTGTTGTCTTTTTTTGATCATGCTGTGGAAATAGGATTCATACCCCAAGCGACTCACCATTCCATAATTTCTACATTAATTGCTGATTAGCTGCTCGATCAAATGCAAACCTATAAACCTAAACGAGATCTACTAGTTAAGCAAATAGGTGGGTAATCTTCAGATAGCAGTGAGAAGCAGAACCCAGATGTCACTCTTCAGTTGTAACTTTCCTTAATCTCTTGATTTTACTCTTAACATTTTAGTTTTACTTTATCGTATGTTTATGTTTCAAAAAAAAACTTCCTCTGAGCCCTAGAAGACATTGGGGATAATGTTTGATTTAGGTTGGGGGAGGAGGAAAAAATTTATATATTTAGTTAGTTAGTAAAACCATTAGATGCATGGGGTGTGGAAAAAAATGGCAGAGTAAGGTGTTATTCTTAACACCTGAAACGTCTTTTATTAGTTGCATGTTTTTGTTCTTTAAAAAAAAGAGTAAAAGTAAAAAAAAAATCATTCTGTTTAAGTACTTTGTAATGATCTTAAGAAGTATATAAGTTTTGAGTATAGATCAATTGAATTTAAAAATTTCATAGCACGAATGAACAACTAATTGTTGCAATTGGTGATGAATTTTGAGATTGAATGAGCTGAGTTTGAAAGCCCCTAACCGTGAGCTTTAGAGCCTATAATGATTATTTCTCTTGTGTGTGATATTCACCTATTAAGTTGTCACTCTAGAACTTGCTCTAAATCTAGTTAAGATTACATTTCACTTGCACATTCAAAGATAATAAAGGCATTCATTTTGTTTAGCTAAAGCCAAATTGCCAACCTGGCAATTATACCGTTGATAAGCCCCTTTGAGCCTAATTGACCGTTTCTTTGTTCTCAACCCATTAACATGTGTTTTAATGATATATCAAGTGCTTTTACCTAATTTAGAAGATTAGCAGAGAATTTGAAATTCTTGTGAAATGGGCTTTCGACAAGTATGGGGGTATATATATCATTAACTTTAGAGTTGCAAATTTATGAAAAAGAAAGTTTTAAAAAAATGAAAAAAAAGAGGAAAAAAATATGAGTATTTGAATTGTGGGTTGTTGTGATAAAATAGATTTATTCAGAAGGTGGTCCATTTTTCAATTGTTCTATTAAATTTTTTAAATGTAGCCTCTTATATCATGTTTTACATTCCTTTTACTTTAACCCCATTACAACCCTTAATAAGTCCTTTTGATTTGAATTATGCATGTGAACTGGGTAGTGGAGATTGAGATTTTTAGCAAGTCTATGGTAGTGCAATTTTTTCAGTTGAATTTGAGCAAAACACTTACCCTTAAACACTTGAGAAATTGAGAGAATGAGTTACAGGTACAAACTCGATTTATTCAGTTTCAAATAAAGTCACAAGTTTATATTTTCGTTGATTCATGAATACTATGATCTCTTTATTTTTCAATTGTGTTCTTGCTCATGGCTTGACACTTCTAATTTTGTTGAAAGCACTTATTAGTCACTCCTTGTCTGAGGACTTCCAAGAGCTAAGTGTGGAGGAATCTGATAAGTAAAATATTTACATATTTATTTTTCCTTATATGATGATTTTGTGGAGGATATTTGAGCTCAATTTAATGAATTTGGGTATAATTAATAAATAAATAATGATTTGGGCATAAAATAGAATTTCTGGAAAAAGACTAAATCAGACCCTTTTTTAGTTTTCAGGCAATATCTCAAACTCTGGATGTCATATTAGGACGTTCTAGCACTAGTGCAAAATACTAATTTAGCTACATGATTTTAGATCAGTTACTTAAATAACCGAAGTGATAATTCATGTGACATAATTTTGCTTATGTTTTACGTGTAACTGACGCCGTAATGTACAATATGGCATCAGTTACTTGAAGAACAGAAGTGATAATTCATGTGACATACATTCGCTTCTGTTTTAAGTGTAACTGACGCCGTAATATACAATATGACATCAGTTGTATAGTCAACTGATGTCGTAATTAAGATGCTATAATAATAATAATTATGAGATCAGTTTATTGAGCACCATAAGCCATAATTAATATAAAGTTTTGGAATTTACTTGTGAAATAAATAAATTTAAAATATAACATGTCATAATTGTAATTAAATACTATAAATAATTTTTTTCCAAAATATAATTATATTCACTAGTACAAAATACTAATTTAACTACACGATTTTGTATTAGTTACTTGAAGAATATAAGTGATAATTCATATAACATAATTTTGCTTTTGTTTTACATGTAACTGACGCTATAAGGTATAATATGGCATCAGTTACTTAAAGAACGGAAGTGATAATTCATGTGACATAAGTTTACTTCTGTTTGAAGTGTAACTGATGCAGTAATGTACAATATGGCATCGGTTGTATATTCAACTGATGTCGTAATTAAGATGCTATAACAATAATAATTATGGAATCAGTTTAGTAAGCACCAGAAGCCATAATTCATATAAAGTTTTGGAATTTAATTGTGAAATAGATAAATTTGAAATATAACATGTCATAACCATAATTAAATATTGTAAATAAATTTTAAAAAATATTTTTTCCCAAAATATAATTATATTATAGTTATATTTTAAATAACTTTTTTTAAGTGGGTTATTTATAGCTCAGGACCATCTGATAGAGATTAGTGAACTTCTTTTAACTACTTAACTATACCTAGTTAATTATTAAAAAAATGGATGATCAATTTATGGGTGGAACTTGACCCATAATTTATAATTTATTTATCGAGCTTACTTATAGCATCGGGTCCTATAGGAAACCAAGACCTTAATTATAACCCATATGGCTCTAAGGAAGTCTTAAAAATATATTAACTATTTTTTTTCTAAAGAAAAGGAAATATTGCGTCGATTCCCACTCCACCTGACACCCTAATGCCTTCAACAAAAACCTCCACTACTCTGCTAACTTCACGGCTTCTTTATGAATTTCGCTCTAGCTCTGTTAACTTCGCAACTTCCCTTTATCACTGTTGACGTAGCAGCTTTCAGATAGAGCACTATAAAAAAACACTCAATTTCCGATAGAATTTGCTACGGAATTTTTTCCGTGGCAAATTCTGTGGGAAATCCATCAGAAATTCCATTGGAAATTTTTTCGACGGAATTTTTCCGTAGCTAAATTTGTCACGGAATTAACCACAAAAAAGTTCTATGGCTAAATTAGCCACGGAATTACGTCGCAAATTTTGCGAAAATTTTTTTTGCCACGGTGGCATAGAACTTTTCCGTGGCACATTCCGTTGCAAAATTTTATATTAAAAATAATATTATAAAATTAATTAATAAATAATTTTAATTAAAAATAAAATATTATTATTAATGAATATTTTATTATTATTTATTGATACTAAATTTAAAATTTTTGACTAAAATAATATTTTTAATATTATTATATTAGTTATTATTTAATTTTATTTAAAAATAAATTATTAGTTATTAATATTATATTTATCATTTTATATTAAAAATAATATTTATAATATTAAATTATTTTTTATTAATTAATTTAAATTAAAAATATATTTAAATATATAAAATTTATTAAAATATAGTTATAAAAATATTTATTAAATATTTTAAATTTATTGAATTTGAAATTAATTAATCATAAATATATAAATATTTTTTTGGAATTTTTATTTATTTTAATTTATTTTTAATAATATTATATATATTATTAATTTTATATTATGATAATATTATATATATAACATTATGTAATAAAATAACGTAGGTTCATCTTGGCACAACTGGCAAAGGCTCGAGCGTGAAGGCACCAGGAGCATGAGGTCACGAGTTCGAACTGGAAGGGAGGCATTTTCAAGATTTAAGAGGCGCAGACACGTGGCGGCTCTCGGAAGTGGCACTTGGCGCACTGCGAGGAGGGTGGACACGTGGCAGCTCACGGAGGTAACACTTGGCTCACTTCAAGGAGGGACATGTGGCAGCGCTCGGAGGTGACACATGGCAGCGTAAGGAGGAGACACTTGGCGTACTTCGAGGAGGGACACGTGGTGCACTGCAAGGAGGGTGGACATGTGGCAGCAGTAGGAGGTGATACGTGGTAGCATGAGGAGGAGACACGTGGCTAAACCAATGATGAGGTGGCCTCCTACGGACGTGACATGTGGTATTTCAAAATTTTAAAATAAAAAAATATCCATTAGATTTGAAAATTCATTTGTCACACATCTATTATGGCGTTGGTTTAGTTACAATGCGAAGCCGTAATATATTCATTTACGCGACATATCTTAAGCAAGTGACGCCATAATATATATTTTTCGCTACAGCTAATTCCGCTACACCCTAAATATTGTGGTGAAAATGTAATTTTAACTGATGACAATTAACTTTTTGCACTAGTGTAGATATGGATAAAAAGCTAAGAAAGAGCTATACAACTTTTATGTTGAGACCAAAATCCAGTTCTATCTCCAAGAGTTGCGAATTTTGTTTGGAAGTTGATGGCGTGAATTTGTTCAAGTATGACCTTTGCCCACTAATTTACTATAATTGGAGCTACAACTATTGAAATAAGGAGTTTCCACTCGCGTCTTCAAACTCAGATCCAGAGCAACAACTTTCATGAAGATCAAAATGTGAAATTCCACCAACCATTCTATCTATCACATTCCATCTACGTACCATGTCACCAACTCCATTCCAGCTATCACTTCATTTTCCATTTCACCTACCACTTCATCTATCATACTCCATTCTTCCCTATATATAGTCGTTCTCTCCCTCACATTTAACACACATTATTTCATATCCATTACTTTCCTCTCTTCTCCACTTACACCATCTTAGAGTTAATTTTATGTATTGTATTTAATTCCTGCATGCCTCCTATATGGAAGGCTTAGATAGTCCTCCTTTATGGATGGTATAGATTGCCACCTATATGGAAGGTTTTACCTCCTAAAGGGACAATTAGATTTTCTCCATTTTTATGCATCTTTTGGTTGTATATTTATGATTTAAAATTTAATATTCAAGTTTTATGCAATGTTTATGAAGTTTGCAATTTATTTTGGTTTTGCTTTAAATTTCATCATGAGCTAGATTTTTATTTTCCTAGGGTGATGACGTAGCTTACTAATGACGGATTGAATATTAACTTATTAAATCTAGTTTGAATTTCTCCTTCATGATTGAGTTTTAATTATTGTTCTTAATGCTTTCAATTGATCGGCCACCTTTTGAATGATTCCAATATGTGTGTTGAGACCGGAAGAAGATACATGTGTATAGATCCTATAATTAAAACCATGACTTGTATATGAAATAGGAATATATTCATATCAGTTGTGTAGTCTTACTGAGTTCCATAAATCTTAGTGCATAATTAATTGCTTAAATTGATATAGGAACATATTGGATTAGCAATTAATTATAGAATTGCTTGACCTTGAAAGAGGCTAGTAATTAAATTAGGGAAACTTAACTATCAATCATGTAGAATAAATTGGGCTAGAATAGATAAGTGATTGAATCTGAAATTTGTTAAGTGAAATCTGACCCCTAAAGCTTTTTCCCATAGTTGCTCTCATACTCATATTTAATCATCCTTTATTTCGTACTCTCAATCACCAACTAATCGATCGACTAAATAGAGTTAAAATTATTCATTTTGGTACTGAGTGATCAATCCTCATGGGAGCAATACTCTACCCACTTTTATATTACTTGATTACGACAGTGTACACTTTCATTATTTAATGGATCATTTACACTCGTAACATAGATATGTCTTATCATTGAATGGTGTTGATTGCCAATGCTGTGGTGTATGTTGCTGTGAAAGCTATGTGCATACAGCCATGAGTGCTGTTGATTGTGACGCTTGTCAGGCATTTTGTGTATACAGCCGTGAGTGCTGTCACTTGTGATGTTGGTCACACATCATGTGTATACAATCGTGAGTACTATCGTTTGTGACGAAAGTCACACATCACTGTGATCGTTGCTGCTGTTACTGCTTGGTGATTTGCTTGCATGCTATGTGATTCTATATTGTTTGAGTGATTTGTTACTACTATGATTCTTTTGAATCTCATTCTTTCCATTAACTAACCTACAGCCAGGGCAAGCAGCTCAAAAAAGAAACAAACAACCAAGGGCGGCTAGTACTCCACTAGGGATGTAATTTTGGTAGTCGGTTGTCATATTTTGGTTGGGACTACTGTACATATTATAAATGTAAATTTTGGATAGTGTTTTGTTATCCCCTGAATGGGAAATTGATGGGGGCAAAAATGCCCGTAAACCCTTTATTAAGTGAATAGAACCTGAGTGTTGCTGGGAATTTTGTTTACACTTTGATATGTATAAATGAAACCGAAGTGCACATGTCAAATATATTCAAAATGTGAAGGTGAGACTAGGTTAAACATGTTTTGAAAGAAAGTTTTGATAACCCTGTCTTTAAGATGAGATTTTTAATAAGTTTTCAATTTGTTGGTCTCTAATTCCACTTAATTATGTATTTCGAACAATAATTTCAACTTTTAAGGTAGGGTTACACATTTGTGGTATCAGAGCTGTAATTCCTGGCAAGAGTTGGATTTGCTAGGATAGTGGCTGTAGTCTGGTGGCTTAGTGATAGATGATGACTCATAATTGTTTGTTGTATACACATAAATGTTTCTACTGTTTGTTGCTATATATAGGGGTTTTAAGGGCTATATGTATTCATTGACTGTGATATTGATGTGGTGAATCATTTGTAGAGTTAAGAAAATAATGGTTCACCCTAAAGTGCGACGTATGGACCCAGAGGTGGAGGAAATTCATGACAACCCACCTAATCCCATAAAGTGATGATGGGCATGATAAGGGAACAGTGAGATATAATAAATGAGTTAAAGGTAGAGCTTAAGGAGGAAAAAGCCAAGTATAATGAAGACCAGGTCCAGTCTACTCAGGAAGAAATAGCCTAAGAAGAAACAGTGGAAGGGTCGATCCGACCTCCCAAGTTACCTCCCTACACAGAACCGAATCCAAAGTCACATAGGGTACCAATTAGAGACAAGAGGGACCTATAATTTTAGGTCCCTAAGTTTTGCAAGCATCTACCTCTAGTGTTTAGGGGAAGGTATGATCCCCAAGTAGCTGAAGATTGGCTAATACAACTGGAGAAAATTTTCAAAGTTCTCGAATGCCCAACTGAGGTGAAGGCAAAATTGGCCATCTACAAGTTAGAGGGGGATGCTCACAGATGGTGGAGGAACATTGCTATGACCCTGAGAGCCTGAAATGTGCCGGTAACTTGGGAGTTGTTTCAAGAACAATTTAATGAAAAGTACTTCCCAAGATCGGTGAGGATAAATAAGAAGTCAGAATTCCCTATCAAACAAGGTGATACAAAGTCATTTGATGAGTATCTCTCCCGCTTTACTCTACTAGCTCGATACTCCTCTTATCTATTGCGCCTGGATGATAAGTAGTGGAGTTCCGACATGCTGATTCAGAGCTTGAGGCGTGAGTTAAAGAAGAGGTTGGCCACCCACCAATTTACCGAATTCAACAAGGCGGTAGATTAGTGCTGCAGAATTACTTAAAATAATTTGAGGTATTTAAACCCAACCAAGGGTGGGGGTCATTGTGAACCCAGTAAGGGTAGTACTCTTCAGAAGCGAAAGGGCCAGGGATTCTCTTCGTCTATGGATAGTGGCAAAAAGAACTATCAATCTGAACACCACAAACTCCAGAAATCCTCAATGGTATGGATATGTCCTCATTATAATAAGGCACATTATGACAGAACATGTCAGGGGCAAGTGATTTGTTATAACTGCAAACAGACCGGACATATTTCTAGTGAATGCAAATAGCTGTAGGCAGAGCAAAGACCTAGGAATCAGGGTAGGGTGTTCGCTATGACACACGAGGAAGCCCAAAAATCCCCCAATCTGATTCAAGGTAAAATTGTTCTTAATGGTAATTTATTTCAAGCTTTATTCAATTCAGGTGCAACTCATTCTTTCATTGCTTATGATTGTATAAAGCACCTGGGATTGTATGTTCACAAGTTGCCATTTGATTTGGTTGTGTCGATGCTGATAGGTGTCAAGGCTGTGACAGTTGAGGCTTGTTTAAACTGTGTGTTAATTGTTGAGGGGCATGAGTCTACTGTAGATTGGATTTGTCTTCTGCTTTATCAATTAGAAGTTATATTGGATTTTGATTGGTTGATGACAAATAATGTGTTGTTAGATTGCAGGAACAAGAGAATAGTGTACCCTACTTCACATAATGTTGATAATGTAAGTGCTAGTTTGAATTTCCTCTCAACGGCTAAAGCTAAGAAATATCTGGAGAAGGGGTGCCAGGAGTATATAGTGTTCTTTTCCGTGCAGGGAGAGACAGAAGAAACTTTGAGTAGTATACTCGTTGTAAGAGAATTCCTTGAGGTATTTCTCGAAGATCTTAGTGGATTGCCTCCGAAAAGGGAAGTACAGTTTTCGATTGAAATTGTGCCTAGAGCTAGCTCTATATCAAAAGCCCATACACAATGGCCCCAAATGAAATGGAAGAACTAAAGAAGCAGATTGAAGACTTGTTTGAAAAAGGGTTTATTAGATCCAATGTGGGGAGCTCCAGTATTGTTTGTCAAGAAGAAAGAGGGGAATCTAAGATTGTGTGTTGATTACAGAAAATTGAACAAGATAATCGTCAAGAATAAATATCCTCTCCTGAGAATCGACGACCTTTTAGATCAATTATCTGGTTCGTGTGTATTCTCAAAGATTGATATGAGGTCGGGTTATCATCAACTGTGTGTGAAGGCAGAAGACGTAACAAATATTGCTTTCAGAATGAGGAATGGGCACTATGAGTTCCTGGTAATGCCCTTCGGGTTGACAAATGCACCTATGGTATTCATGGATTACATGAATCACGGCTTTCGGCAGTACTTAGATCAATTCATACTGGTGCTTATCGACGACATTTTGATATACTCGAAGAGTAAAGAAGAGCATGAGCATCATTTGAGAATTGTAATAGAAATATTGTGTGAAAAGCGACTCTTTGCCAAGTTGAGTAAGTGCGAGTTTTGGCTTCCGGAAGTGAAATTCGTAGGTCATGTTATCTCTCAAGAAGGGGTCTCCGTGGATCCCAATAAAGTGAAAGTAGTACTAGATTGGAACATGCCAAAAACTGTTGCTGAGATACGTAATTTTTTGAGTCTTGCTGGTTACTACTGGAGATTCATCTAGAATTTCTCCTGTATTGCCTTGCCGATAACCAAGCTCATGAGGAAGGATCAATCGTTTAAGTGGGATAAATGTTGTGAAAACAATTTTGTTGAGCTGAAGGAAAGGTTGACTATGGCTCCAGTGTTGATTATACTTGATCACAGTTTGACTTATGTTGTGTATAGTGATTCGAGTAAACAAGGGTTAAGGTGTGTCCTTATGTAGTAAGGACGTGTGGTGGCCTATGCCTCCTGACAGTTGAAACTGCATGAAGTGAATTATCCTACTCATAATCTAGAGCTTGTGGAGATTGTGTTTGCATTAAAGATATGATAATATTACTTATATGGTGTGACAGTAGAACTATACTGCAACCACAAGAGTCTTAAGCATTTGTACGATCAGAAAGAATTGAGCATGAGACAGCATCGGTAAATAGAGTTACTGAAAGACTACAACCTGGAGATCAAATATCATCCGGGAAAAGTTAATATCGTTGCGGATGCTCTTAGTCAAAAGACAGTGCTTGTTGCAGCAATGATGATTCAAGAGGTTAAGTTGATAGAAGATTTCTGAGACTTGAATTTTTCGAACCAGATCATCTATGCTAATTACAATATTTCCCAAGGGGAAAGTGATCTGAGGGCTAAAATTGAAGAAGCTCAAAAGTAAGATGATCGGTACAATTTATTTAGGCTATGATTAAACGAGGAGAAGTTTGGGATTATGATTTGTCACCTAGTGGATTGGTTCGATACAAGAAGAGAATTTGTGTTCCCTTATAGGTAGATTTGAGACAAAGAATCCTGGATGAGGCACACAAGAGCCGGTGTACTTTTCACCCTGGAATAACCAAAATGTACCATAATTTGAAGTCTATGTATTAGTGGCCGGGATTGAAAAGTGATGTCACCAAGTATGTGGCGCGATGTCTTACTTGTCAAAAAGTGAAAATTGAACACCAAAGACAGGCAGGATTACTGCAGAGTCTTGAGATTTCGAAATGGAAATGGGAAAGTGTGACCATGGACCTTGTTGTGGGATTGCCCAGGATCATGAACTATGATGTGATATGGGTGATTGTTGACCTGTTAATGAAGTCAACGCACTTCATACCGATCAAAGCTAGTTACTCTCCAGACAGAATGGCAGAAATTTATATACGGGAGATTGTGAGGCGTCATGGCACACCAAAGAACATCATTTCAGATAGAGATCCTCGCTTCACCTCAAGATTCTAGAGGGCTCTACATGAAGCTCTGGGTACGAAGTTAAGGTTTAGTACGGCCTATAATCCTCAGACTGATAGACAGTCAGAAAAGACTATTCAGACGTTAGAAGATATGTTGAGAGCATATGTCCTAGATTTTAAAGGAAATTGGGACTACTTTCTTCCACTAGCAGAATTCGCTTACAACAATAGCTATCATGTGAGCATTCATATGGCTCCATATGAAGCGCTATATGGGAGAAAGTGCCAATCACCTTTGTACTAGATAGAGTTGTTTGAGAGGAGGTTGTATGGGTTGGATCTTGTTGATCAAACCTCAGAGTAGATTAGAATTATTCAAAAAAAACTCCTTGAAGTACAGAGTCAATAGAAAAGCTACGCTGATAAGAGGAGAAGACTTCTAGAGTTTGATGTTGGTTATCATGTGTTCCTGAAAGTGTCTCCGATCACTGGCATAGGGAGAGCAATCAAGTAGAAGAAATTGAGCCTGAGGTACATAGGTCCTTTTAAAATTCTTGTAAGAATTGGGCCTATAGCATATTTAGTAGCCTTACCCCTGAAGTTGAGCTGGCTCTATGATGTATTCCATGTTTCCTAACCAAAGAAGTACCAACCAGATCCAGTGCACGTTATTGAGTATGAAGATATAGACTTACAAGATAACTTCACATATATGGTGGAGCCAAAACAAATCATTTATAGAGAGGAAAGACAGCTCATACATCAGAATATTCTGTTTATGAAGGTGATCTGGAAGGGAATGTCTCAGAGGGAAGCCACACGGGAAGCAGAAGCGGACATGCATAAACGTTATCTGGAGTTTATAGCTCTAGTTGTGTGACAAATTTTGAGGGCGAAATTTATTTTATGGGGGAAGAATTGTAATGCCTCAAATTTTGATTAAGGACTAATGACTTCTAATGTGATTGTTGATGAATGTTTTTGTGAAATAAAGTACCGATTTTGATCGAATTCCTAATAGAAAATGCCCAAACCTTGTATTTAAGTTTAATTATATTCTAAAGTCTTTATTGAACTTAAATAAGAGGGGAATGGCGTATGGAGAAGGGAAAAGGAAATAAATTGTGTCAAGTGGCAATTCAAGTGAATGTTCCTCATTCAGGGGCAAAGTTGGAAGAATAAAAATTTACTGGCCAATTAGTCAACAACTATTGAAGAAATTAATTAAGAATTAGAAATGTTTGGTGTAACTACTTGGATAATGGATTTGATTAGTGTAACTATACGGTGAATTACTTGTGGCGAGAATGCATGAGATATGGACAAGTGGCATGAATGGATGAGAGAGTTGGTGAAAAAGTCAACAGAAGCAATTCTTTATTCTTTCTCTTCCCTCTCCCTCTCTCTTGGTCGTCTAAGTGTGTGTGAGGGTGTGCAAAATCTGATTTTATCTTCATCATCATCATCTTACACTCTCTCTCTCTCCAAGCTCCATTTTCATCCAAAGTGAAGGAAGAAAGAGGAAGGAAAAGCTTAAGATTAATATGAGATTTTGACTTTGAATGCTCAAACTCTCTTCTTTAATTTTTCTCATGTTGATAAGAGCTTTAATCCTATGTTTTTAGATTTTCAAGAGGAGGTGCTTGAAAAAAATTGGAGGTTGAAGGAATAAGGAACTAGCTTTGGAAAGTACAACGGTGAGTAAAGACTACATTTTGATATATTGTGACCATTGTTGAGACTTTGGAATTTCTCAATTTTAGCCCTATTTTTTATATAATTAGGGTCTTAGAGGATTCATAGTGTTGTGATGGTTGAAATGGTGTTTTTTGTGATATCTTGGACAATGGAAATGGTTTGGAATGTTGAATGTGAGTTTGGCAATGTTGGGACTTTGTGTTGTTGTTTTGTGTTGCAATGTGGTCAAAATAGGACATGTGTAGATGTGATGTGAATTTGGCTATTTTAGTTTTTTCATTGATTTCCTTGTGAAAAATTATGTGAGAATAGGTTTGGTTGTGAATCTTAGAGCCACTGGACACTTTAGTTGAAATCTGGAAATTCTGGAAAAGTTCCAAGTGTAAAATGCTATGCAGGGGACTAAATTTGCATGGTGATTTGAAGTAGCAAATGGTATTAAAATGTTGTGAAACTTTTCAATTTTGTAGTTCACATTAGAAGCTTTCCGTTGATATAAAGTTTGGGTCATTTTGATGTCTGTGTAAAAAGTTATGGTCATTTGAAAATCAGTCAGGAAACAGGCAAAGGTTGGCTGCAGCCAGTAGATTGCTGGCCGCAGCCCAAAACCTTCTGACCAGTTCTTGGCATGGCCTAAAGGGTGTTGGTTGCGGCCCAAAACTCTCTGACCTGTTTCTAGCCGCGGCCTAAGGATGTTGACCGTGGCCTAAAAGTTTCTAACCTATTTTTGGCTGTGGCTAGAGGATCTTGGCCGTAGCCCAAAACTTTCTCACCATCTATTGAAAATGGCATTTTGAACTTTCGAAAGGTGGCTTTTGGTCAAGTCTTTCCCCTTTTAGGCATTTGTTTAGGCTTTTTGTAGCCACCTAAAGGTCTCAAATGATAACCAACTTTAAGTGTTTTAGAATTAAGAACTTGGAATAGATATTAACACGTGTCCTTGGTTATGGTTTTTAGGATTTGATATTTGCCCTGTACGTGATCAACTAGTACCAGAGCACACCCAAAAAGAACATGGTATTGACACTTTCTCTTATACTATATGTAATGCATTGTATGTATATCTTATCATTGAATTGTGTTGATTGCCAATGCTGCGGTTTATGTTGCTGTGAAGTCTATGTGTATATAGCCGTGAGTGCTGTTACGTGTGTAAATGATAGTGCAAGTATACACTATCGTAATCAAATAATATAGAAATGAGTAGAGTATCGTTCCCACGAGGATTAATCACTAAGTATCGAAATTGGGTAATTTTAATTCTATTTAGTTGATCGATTAGTTAGTGATTCAGAACACAAAATAAAATGATTAAATATGAAAGTAACTATAATAAAAAGCCCTAGGGATCATATTTAACTTAGCTAATTTTGGATTGAATTACTTATCTATTCTAGCCCAATTTATTCCACATAATTGATAGTCAAGTTTCCCTAATTTAATTACTAGCCTCTTCCAAAGTCAAGCAATTCTATAATTAATTGCTAATCCAATATATTCCTATATGAGTTTAAGCAATTAATTATGCATTAAGATTTATGGAAATCAGTAAGACTACACAACTCATATGAATATATTCCAATTTCATATGCAAGTCATGGTTTTAATTATAAGATCTATACACATGCATCTCCTTCCGGTCTCAACATACATATTGGAATCATTTAAAAGGTGGCCAATCAATTGAAACCATTAAGAACAATAATTAAAACTCAATCATGAAGGAGAAATTTAAGATAGATTTAATAAGTTAAGATTCAATTCGTCATTAGTATGCTATGTTATCACCCTAGGAAAATGGAAATTTAGCTCATAATGAAATTAAAAACAAAATCAAAATAAATTGAAAACTTCATAAATATTGCATAAAACTCGAAATATTAAATTCTAAAACATAAATATATAACCAAAAGATGCATGAAAATGGAGAAAATTTAGCCATCCCCTTAAGAGGTAAAACCTTCCATGTAGGTGGCAACTTATACCATCCACAAAGGAGGACTACCTGAGCCTTCCATGTAAGAGGCATGCAAGAATTAAATACAATACATAAAATTAACTCTAAGATAGGTATGTGGAGAAGAGAGGAAAATAATGGATATGAAAATGGTGTATGTCAAATGTGAGGCAGAGGATGGCTATATATAAGGAAGAATAGAGTATGATAGATGAAGTGGTAGTTGAAATGTGATAGATGAAAAGGAAGATAAAGTGGTAGATGAAAAGTGGTAGATGGAATGGTTGGTGGGATGGTAGATAATTTCCGCTCTCAACTTCCAAGCAAAATTTGAAATCCTTGGAGATAGAACTGGGTTTTAGCCTCAACATAAAAGTTGTAGAGCTCTTTCTTAGCTTTCTATCCATATAAAGAACGTTCCAATCTGACATCTAGAGCTCCAGATATTGCTTGAAATTGAAAAAGGGTCTGATTTAGTATTTTTCAAGAAATTCTATTTTATGCCAAAATCATTATTTATTTATTAATTACACCCAAATTTATTAAAGTGAGCTCAAATATCATCCACAAAATTATCATATAAGGGAGAATAAATATGCAAATATTTTACTTACAAATTCCCCCACACTTAGCTCTTGGACGTCCTCGGACAAGGAGTGACTAATAAGTGCTAATAAAATTAGAAGCGTCAAGTCATAAGCAAGAATACAATTGAAAAATAAAGAGATCATAATATTCATGAATCAACGAAAATATAAACAGGTAATTTTATTTGAAAATGAATAAACCAAGTTCGTAATTGTGACTCATTCTCCCAATCTCTCAAGTGTTTAAGGATAAGTGTTTTGCTCAAATTCAATCGAAAAAATTACACTACCAGAGGCTTGCTAAAAATTTCAATCTCCACTACCTAATTCATATGCCTAATTCAAATCAAAAGGACTTATTAAGGGTTATAATAGGGTTAAGGTAAACGGAATGTAAAACATGATATGAAGGGATAAATTTAAGAAATTAATAGAATAATTGAAAAAAGGGTTATCGTCTCAATAAATCTATTTCATCACAACAACCCACAATTCGAATACTCAATTTTTTTTTCTCTTTTTTTTTTCATTTTTTATACTTTTTTTTCTACAACTTTAAAGTTGATGATATATACACCCTCACACTTGTCAAGAGCCCATTTCACACAAATTTCAAATGCTCTGCTTATCTTCCGAATTAGGTAAAAGCACTTGATATATCATTAAAACACATGTTAATGGGTTGAGAACAAAGAAACAGTCAATTAGGCTCAAAGGGGCTTATCAACGGTATAATTGCAAGTTTGGCTATTTGGCTCTTGCTAAAGAAAATGAATGCCTTTATTATTTTTGAATGCGCATGTGAGATGTAATTTCAACCAGATTTAAAGCAAGTTCTAGAGTGACAACTTAATAGGTGAATATCACACATAAGAGAAATAATTATTATAGGCTCTAAAGCTCATGATTAGGGGATTTCAAACTCAGCTCATTCAATCTCAAAATTCATCACCAATTGTAACAATCAATTGTTCGTTCATGCTATGAAATTTCTAAATTCAATTGATCCATATTTAAAACTTATATACTTCTTAAAATCATTACAAATCAAGCATTGCCCCCAATTTCTTCTAGAGCTTAAAGAAAGGTTTTTTAAACATAAACACACAATAAAGTAAAACCAAGAGATTAAGGAAAGTTACAATCGAAAAGTGGTATTTGAATCCTGCTTCTGTCTACTATCTGAAGATTACCCACATATTTGCTTGACTAGTAGATCTGGTTTAGGTTCATAGGTTTACAATTGATCGAGTAGCTGATCAGCAATTGGGGCGAAAATTATGGAATGGCGAGTCACTTGGGATATGAATCCTATTTCCACAGCATGATAAAAAAGACAACAAATCATCATAAAAACCATTAACATTTAATAATCCTAATGGCTTTTTGTGAAAGTTTAACTTAGCCCAATATGAGATGCTGGAAATCCCGTCCAACATTTCTAAACCACCTGGTAGAGCGATAAAAGCTTTAGCCTTGTAGAACATATGTCCCATACGTTCCAGCAAGTTTAAAACCTGTAACTCTTATCCTAAGAAAAAGATGTGACCATCTAACTCATTTACCTTTACACTCAAACCCTTGCTTCCATTAATGGTTGCAGCAATGACCACACTTCCCCTTAGGCCCTGGATGCCTCCACCTTATATAAAGTTGATCTTTCTAGAGGCTAATGCACTTCCAAGTTCATTTGTTGCAGTTAGAAACTCTCCATCCTTGCCCGAATCAGTTTCACAAAAAATGCAGATAGGTGTAAATCTACATTTTTGTATGATACTCTTTTTCTCTTCTTTTCTCTCAGACCATTTGTGTTTACAAGTGGAAGAGTGTATATTTTATAAGTGAAAGAGTACATATATAGAACACTAAAACAATGACAACAAGATCATGCAAATCAGGCATTTTTCAAAGAAGTTTGAAAAATTTCCAACACGAATGACCGGCATAATTTGCGTGAAGAAATTAACTAACGGAGGAAAGAAAGTCAAAAGTTATAGAAAAGATAAAATAGATTAGACAAAAGATGCTAAAAAGATAAGACAGATTAGACAAAAGCATGATTATGTACAGTAGTTGTGATTTTGGCTCACATCTTCCTCTGGTTTTACGTTCAGTAACGGCATAAATAATTTCTATGAATCAAGGATTTGCTTCCCATCCAATTTTCTTATAAACTGGCAAATAGGGTCTTTTAACGTCAGATTCCCAAGACAACAATAGCACCATTTTTCATTGTTGAATACATCCACTAAATCAATAAGAATACAATGAACATTACCACTCGGATGCGTCTCAAGAGTTTGAATGATATCATCCAGTGTCTCCTTACTCAATCCATTCTTTATAAATTTAATTTTATCTTCTCGATTTATAGAAACCATACCTTTACTCCTACAGCGCTGATCACATGTCCACCTTTCACATTTATAGCAGACATTCATTCTTTTAGCTCTTCTCTTTTTAGAGTAAGAACTTCTTCCCATTTCTGGTAAAGGTTTAACAAATGATTTATGAATCTCACCTGCTAAACGTACCTTAGCTTCAATGATCCAGTGTACGTCCTCAGGAAAGCTGATGTATGCTTTTATCGATAAAGCAATCAATTAAACTAGGTCCTAAATTCTTATACAGTTTAGGGTCAACCTAGGTCATTCTCCCAAGGAGCAAGCTATGAGTTTTCTTTAGGATTGATTTTTAAGTGATGAAAGATGCAATGGAATGGGCCTAAACTAGAATGTAAGACTACTACTTAAATGTAATAAAACTAACTAAATGCACTAATCCAATTGACTCTAATACCTATATGAGAATGAGAGTAATCTATATGAATTTGAATGCAATTGAGATTTTTTTATGAAAGAGGGATTAAAATGCTAAGCAAAATGATTAAGAAGAAGCAAGACAAACAACCAAGGTTTAAATCGGTTATGATGATAAAGGGGACAAGTTAGGACTCATATGGATTTAACTTCCTTAACCATTCAATTTAGCAAACCAAAGGGAGGTTGATGAAAAATTGGAATTAATAAACTTAATCACCTAATTGAGACATGGGAAACCCTTAAGCTCAATAACACTTATTCTACTAACAAACTCAATGAAATAAGCGGTGGCTAATTAAATTCATTAAAAACCAATCATAATAGTTTAAGATAGTTTTGGAAATCATGTTCACAATTGCCTAATTAAACAATTCAATAAGTAATTAACCTAATTAAACAATCAAGAGATTAATCCCAAATTGACAATTAAATTAATAATGAAAACTCAATTAATAATCTAATTGACAATCAAAGGGTTTGAAAACAAAAATCCTAACAATCATTAAGAACAAACCAAATCCAAAATATCAATTCAATCCAAATTACTAATAAGTCCACAATCTAAAATTAGATTATTCTCAATTAATACAACCCAAAATCATTTAAAACTAAACAACTTCAAGTGTTGAAATAAATTGATAAAAGGAAAAACACTCCCTTGTGGTTTTCATGTGTAAGCTCCTAAGCTCTAGCTTCCTCCATGCTCCCCCTAAGTTGCCTCCCAAAAGAGCTTAGACTGCCATAGAATTCCTCTCTTCCTGCCTCAAGCAAGTCATCGACATTGACAAATATGATTGATTGGTGTTGTGGATGAAGAATATTTTAATGTTGGTGGAGGAATTTATTGGTGAATTGGTGGGTAGAGTTCGTATTGTGTGTATGTGGAAGAAGAGGAATATGTATAGGAATGTATGTGTGGCGATGAATTGAGGAAGAGGGTGAGGGAATTTGTCATGATGTGATGAATGGTGTTGAATAGAATTGGAGTTTCAGCGTCTGTGCATGCGTCTTCTCTGCGTGTAACCTTAAGTGCTGGCTCTCTCTCCTTAATGGCAGCAGCTAGGTTAATTTTAAGGCAGGAAGAGAGAGTTTTTAGGGTCCAAACTTGAGCCCATTAAAATTTAAGAAGCCCACTAAAATTTCACCATTAGATTCTCTTTTAGTTTTTAAGAAAAATTCTGCACCGTAGGATCTTCTAATCTGCTTTTTCTTACCCTACAAGAATCAAATAAAATCATGATACATCATATATTTGAAAATGTTATCTAATAACAAGATAGCAATGAGAAGATTAACAATTTAAGCTCAATAATATCATAATCAATTCAGATTTATATTATTCCCTAAAATTGGCTAATAATCCAAATATCATCTAATAAATTCAAATTAGCTTAAAATAATACCCAAAATAAATGAATAATGTGGGATAAAATATATAAAATTTAGGATTTATCAACTCCCTCACACTTATCATTTGTTCTCCTGGGCAAAACAAATCAAGACCAAGGGAGTATAACAAGATAAAATAAAACAAAACTTCAAAAGTGAATGTTCCAATCACAAGTAAAAAGTAAACAAAAGCATTTCAACACCTCTCTTATCCAAGTGATTTTCTCATGACTCAAGAAAACAAACTTCATGACAATTATTTGACAAAGGGGAATCTAAGCTAGAATTCCCTTGCAAAGGATAATGTGTATGTCACTCATCACTTAAAAGTATATAAGCTTGTGTTTACACTCTAATCCACCCTATCCAGTACTCTTTCCATAGGCTTGACAAGAATCTAAGTTCTCCACTACTAGCAAAGCAAATTCAAGCATAAATCAAAAGGACTTTTATTAGGTTGTGGTGTTTGGGAAACAAAGTTGAATATCTCAGAGGATGAAGAAAATAATGCAATAAGATGAAACAAGATGAAAGAAACCAAACCACACTTGAACTGGGTCAATACTTTTCTTCTCTTTTTTTCTTTTCTTTTCTTTTTTTTTTGCAAATCTCTTGGGCTGTTATATATATGTTTTTTAGACGCGAACTTATGTATTGGTGATACAAAGGCCCAGTTACTCAAACATTTATAACTCAATAGCACCAAGATGCTACTAGCACGCTCATAGCTCTTACTGGCCATTTGATGGAGAGATCAACATTGGTGATGAAGACCCCCAGTTACTAAGCACAGCTCAAACTAGCAGAGCAAAATTTTATTGCATTTTTTCTTTTTTTTGTAAAGATAACCTATCATACTTTTCACAAGGACCCAATTCTTAATTTTATACATATTCTTCCATCCAAAATAGACATTCAAAAGGGTAGGATTTTTTTTGTGTGGCTATGGGTATAGATAAAATGGAATAAAAAATACAAGCTCAAAGGGGTGAAGCAAAGGATGTATGTATGAAAAGGGTAGGCTTTTTTGTCTTATCTAGGTAAAATGAAATGAATGTCTTTATCATCTTTATGAATACACAAGCATAAAATGTGGCCTCAAATAAGATTCAAGTCAAGTTCTAGATTAAGTAAGGAGATAGAGGATACACACTGAAAAAAATTCATTAGGCTCAAAATCTCACTAGGTATATGATTACTAGCCTAAATTCACACAAGTAGAATTTGTAATATCCTGAATTGTGATTAAGGGCTAATAACTTCAAAGTAAGGTAATTAATGTTAATTAAACACTTTTGAAGTAAATAATGTGAATTATGATGCAAATGTGTTTGATGATGGTTTATTATATGTCATGATAAGTAGGGGTAAAATGGTAAATCTACCGACCGACTGGCCAGTTATCGAAGAGGGAACTCGTAGGTGACTTGATATTGGGATCAATAGCTAGGATGTGTTGAGCAAGGGGTAGAATCTTGTGTGGATGAGTTTATAAGAACTCATGGAGGGAGAATGAGATCTTGCCAAGTGTCATTATGATGGCCCTAGGACTAGTCAAAGTTTCAAACTCATTTTTTCTCTTCCCTCTCTTCCTCCAAGTCGGTTTGTGTGCATGGGAATGGGAGAAAATCTGTATCAACATCATCTTCATCTTCTCTCTCATCTAACCTCCATTTTCATTGAGCAAGGGAAGGAAAGAGAAAGTGTTAAGGTGAGTTTTGGCTAGTTAGATGCCTCTTATTGCTCAAATGTTCTTTATTAATGTTGTGCAAGAGGTTGAGAGCTTTAAACTTATGGTTTCAGAATTTTGAAAGAAGGTGTTTTGAAGTTTGCACAAGTTTGGAAATTAGATAATCAAGAAGTTAATCATTGGAAGTTGAAGGGGTGAGTATTTATAGTATTTTGATATAATTGTTTTGATCATTGGTTGAGTTTTGAGAACTTTGGAATTTGCCCTGATTTTAGCCTAATTATGAAATGTATGAATTAGCTAGTGTTTTGTGATGAAATAGATGCCAACTAGTGTCTTGGTGTCAATGGTTGTGGTTTAGATTTGAAAAGTGAAAGTTTGATCATTAGGTGATATTCGGTGCAATGTGGTTAGAAGAGTAGAATGCATTATTGTGGTAAGATTTTAGTTGTTTTGAGGTTGCCAATAGGTGCATTATTGTGGAATTTAGTATGAGAATGAACTTTGGTATAAGTTTGGAAACCATTGGAATTAGATTTGGTAAATCTAGAAAAGTGTATCAGTTGCTGCGATCTAGCATCTGATAAGCTTCACTCGAGTGAGGAGGGGTCTCACTCTAGTGCAGTATGAAATTCTGGGTATTTTGGTTAAGTTTTCAAGCAGAAATCATGAGTGCACTTTTGTTTCCCCCAGTGATATAGGTCATCACTTGAGTGATCTTGGTTTCACTCGAGTGAGAGAGTAAGATTGAGACTTTGGAGTTTATGATTGCTCTCGAGTAGTCACTCGCGGTGTCTCACTTCTTGGTGCTCGGGTGCATTTGAGGTTATCACTCGAGTACGGTTTTCTGTGCTCGAGTGAGGGTGTAAGATATATCAAGGTTTGCTCTCGAGCAAACACTTCCGGTGTGACACTTTCAGGTACTCGAGTGAATTTGGGGGTCATCACTCAAGTGAGGTAATCTCCACTCAAGTGAGCTGACCAAAAATCAATGCTTTTGCTTCCAAAAAGGCATCTTCGGGGTAGTTTCTCCCAACCCTTTTGGCATATGTTTAGGCATTTAATAGCCACTTAAAGAGTTCATATGAATACCAACTTAAAGTATTATGGAATTAAGAACTTGGAAAAGAGATTGATCTATTGTCCCTATTTTGGTTTATAGGATTTGACATCTGCCGTCCTCATGAGCTCACTGTGCCAGCGAATGTCAGAAAGGAACAAGGTAGTGACTTTTTCTTTTATACCATATGTGATGCATTGTATGTGTGTTATATTATTGATTTGTGATGAATTTATATGCTGCGACATTTGTGGATATGTGTAAGCACCGCCATACCAATAGTCCCTAAGTCGCTAATAACGGTTTGGGTAAGGACTGCGAGCCTTCCTGACGGTGAAAGGGGATGAGGATGGGGTGTGATATGTGTGATTATGAGAAAAGCGAAAGGCTATTTGTGAAGGCCGACGAGCCAATTGTGAAAGCCGGATGGCTATATGAGTTATAAGGCTATGTGTATGCACTGTCACGCCAACATTCCCTGAGTCGCTAATAACGGTTCGGGTTAGGATGGTGTGCCTTCCCGGCGGTAAAAGGGGATGAGGGTGGAGTGTGATTTGTTCTGCTGCTACTATATGATGATTTGCTTACATGCCGTGTACTTATGTGTGGTATGAATGATTTGTTACTACTGGGATTCTCTTGAATCTCATTCTTTCCTTTGACTAACCTTTCAGACAGGGCGAGTGGCTCTAAGGAGAAGTAAACAACCCGGAGCAGTTAGAACCCTGTAGGGACATTTGGTTCGGGCCATGTTGGTTATTTATTTTGGATAGGGATTACTGTATGACATTTTGAGTTGTAAATAGTTTTGAACATATGGTGGTGTAATCCCCTAATTGGGAACTGGAACCCTATAGATATATATATAGATGAAACCCGGGGGTTGCCGGGAATTAAGTTATAAACTCTAATATGTTTAAATGTGATATAACTGCACAGGTAATTATATTCGATATTTGAACATTGAGACCAGGATAGAGAAGTTTTAAAAATTTTGTGAAGTCCCTACTATGAAAAGGGAGTTTTAAATGAATTTTGAATTATCTAATGGTCTCTAATCCATTTTATTATGCATTATCGAATCTTAATTATGCTAATTAAGGTAGGGGGTTACAAAATTCATTGCTACTAGGTTCACCAACTCAAAACATGATTAAGCACTTTTCAAATTAAGAATGCATCATACTAAAGTTACTTAAAACTTGTAATTTTCACAGTCAAAACAGTCGATCCCTCCCCCACACTTAAACAGTGCTTTGTCCACAATGCAAAACAATCATAGAAAAGGACAATGACAAGTAATATGTAGCACTATTCAACTCAATAATATGACCATGAGTAATATGACAATGCAAGAGACTCAAATCCTATTAGGTTTCCTATAAACAAGATATCACCAAAAGACCGCCCATGCAACAAGAAATAGACTGTAAATATTGCTGGTGATATGGGCATGTATAATAGGCAAAATTGCTTTTAAGAATTACAACTTTAATTGACAACCTTTTCAATTTTCTTGGTTGATTCTGTTGCACGATCATTAACACTTTCAACTTTTGATTGCAGGTTCTCTTTTTCCTTTTAAAGCTCTTTGACGTGCCTATTGAAGCAAAGAGGACTCAAATAGCTTTCATTTGGCTTTGGAATCACCTCATTTTTATTTTTCTAGAATTAGTTATGATTTTTAAAAGTTTGGACAGAAATCTGCCAAAAATCCGAAAATTGAGAATTATGACATCATCATGTTACATTGATGACATAAGCATGGGATATGTTATTAAACGGTTTTTTCCTTCTTCCTCCTCATTTCCGACGCTGAGAACAACTGAAATAGAGAGAGAGCATATGGGATCTTTAGAGAGAGAAAGAGGAAGAAATCTAACAAAGTAAGACGATTTCTCCGACGATCTAGCTCCTAACACATATAACTCCGTTCCTAAGCTACTTTTCTATGTAATTTAAGGTTTGGAAGGTCCATTTCTTGTGTTGAAGTGAGCTAGGGTTCAGCCGCTCTTGAAAAAAGCTAGTGGGAGCTTGAGGTAACTTTCAAACTCTTATGTATTGACTATTCTAGCTGTTGTGGACAATTTAATCGGTGAAATTTCGCCGGATTGTCATTGGTTTCATAAATGGAAAATAGGTGTGTGGGGCTGTTTGCTGCCCAAATTGGTACTAAATGATAGTTGTAACCTAATGGAATAGTCAATAAAGTGGTTAGGAGTAGAAAGGAACGCGTTTACAAAGCCGAAACCGAAAAACCCCAATTTTCCCCGGAATACTTGAGAATTTTGGTCAGCTCTAGAAATGGGTCTTAGAGTTGGATTTTCAATGATTTGATGATTCCATTGAGTTCAGGAGCGAAAATTAGGTGAGGTTACAGTTGGGCACTTTTTCAGAAAAGGTCGAAAAAACATAATTACGAAAACGCCCCTAAAACACTTAAAGTGGGGCTGTCAAGGGTAATTTTGTAATTGACATTGAATTTGATAATTTTATGTTCTGAAATGGATTCCTTGGGCAGAAATATGTTAGAATAGCCCATGTCAAAATTTCGAAAAAAGTACAGCCGGACCGGGTACAGTGGGGTCGGGCCAGGTCCCCGGGGGCATTTTAGTAAATTTTCAATATAGCCTCATATAACCCCCAGATACACAATGGAAGTGTCTAAATAGTACATTTGACATTGTAGGATCGAATGTGAAGCCCCGAGTTGCTGGCACGCAAATCGAGGAGAAAAGACTGGAGGTAGGGGACTTACCTTACTTGCATGTATTTGATATCTTTGCTTGTGTAGTGATGTATGTGATTGCTTTACTTGATTGTGTAGAGCATATTTGAATAAATGAAGCTCTGCTTCTGTTTTGCTGTGGCCATAGTTTTGTAACATGAAACATTGAGCATGCAGAAATGTCATTATGGGGCATGCATCTAGATAAAGCTAACATGTCATACACATAGCATCTATCATGCATGCATTATGGTATCTGTTTCCTACTGAGATTCTCTCGAATCTCACCCTCCCCTACCAACATTTTAGACAGGGAAGGTAGAACGAGGATGGAGCAAGCATCCAAGGGTGATGAGGACTCCTTCGGGTTTTCATTTTGGTAGTTGGTTATCATGATAGTTGGGATTATGTATAATTGGATATTGGATGTATATGTGATTGGATGTCTATTGGGTTATTTGGTTGTGTATTGGAGATGGATTTGTGTAATCCCCGTTGAGGAATTGTAATGGGCAATTGTGCCCTATGTATCTTTAGCGAAGGTATGTATCCAGGATTGCCGGGATGATTATGTTGTGCACTCTGATATTTATATGAATGTGATTTACCTTCGCGTAGTAATTGTATTCGAAATGTGAATATGAGACCAAGTTAATTAGATTTTAAAAGATATTTGTGAAAACCCTATCTCAAGGATGGGATTTTAAATGAGTTTTGATTATTATTGGTCTCTATTTCACTTTAATCATGTATTTCGGATATAATTACGGAGGGGGTTACATTAAGGAGACTTAACTTCAGTTATTTTTTGCATTACAGGTCCCACCAGTCTTCTCTCTATATATTATTTTAATATTTTTGTAATGGGAAAATATTACTTAGACCCCATTGGAAACAATTTTATTTTAGTAAACCCCCAAAAGATTCTGAAATTTCACAGCATCTCTTAGGTCAAAATGAAATTAAGTTTTGCAGTAAAAAATCAATAATACACTTAGTTTTTTTTTATAAGAGCATTTATAAGACAAATATGGATATTTTAAGACAAATAAAGACATTTACAAAATAAATATGTGAATGACTAGGAAGTTAAAAAATTTTGGTCATTCACATATTTGTCTTGTAAATACTCTTATGAAAAAAATAAAGTAAGGTCTTTATTGTCTTTTTACTGAAAAAATATTTTAGGAGTTAACTAAAATAAATTTGTTTTCATGGACTCTAAATAATTTTTTCCTATTAAAAAAATAGAGAGAGAGAAGACTGGTGGGATCCCTTAGTATAAAAAGTAACTAAAGTTAAATCTCCTTAACGGAGTTGCTATATCTACACCCAAATAAATTGTTTATGTCTACTTTTGCACCCGAAAATAGATAATTCTTATGGGTGCTCACGAAAGTGTTCATTGCTAAATTTGCACCTTTGCCCTTATATTTATTGTTTTTTTCTCCAAACTAATTTATATAAGTTATAAAGTGATATATAATTTAATCATGCACAACATATGATATGATTAAGTACTTTATTTAGCTTCTTTAATCTCCCCAAAAAATAGTCAACTAGGTCTTATATTTAGGACAAGAGGTAGTATTATATTTTGATTCAAATTTTGAGTTTATAAGTTTACCTCATGTATATATAACTCATTTAATCAATGCATATTAAGGTGAGATTTATTTCTATATATTATTAACATACACCACCCACCTCAATCAAGTGATTGAACTAACGAATTATTAGAATTAAATCATAGGATGTGATTCTCGTAGAAACAACTTTTGGAAACATACAAACATTTTTTTGCAGAATCATCAACTCTCAATTGAGCTTCCAAACACTGAATATTATATATCCAAGTAATGAACTTTGAAAATTTAGTTCAAGTCAATGGCTCATTAAATAAGCGATCAACTGGAATAGAGAACACACATTCCACAACAAATAAATAGTCCAACAATTATATTAAGGTCTCTCAAACTTTATTTGGTCTTTCGAACTAAGCAAAAGGAAGTATTAAGAGAGATTTCTATTAGCAGTGTCTTGTTCAAACTGGCTACTTAGGATTGACCAATTATACTCAACCTGAAACAGTTGCTGCCGAGCATTTCTTTGATCTTCCACCATCTCAGACTTCTCTTTTCTCACAGTCTCAATCTCCTTCCTGAACTCTACTGTTTCTGCAACGTATTTCCTCTTGTGTTCTTGAAGAGACAACAATTCAGCTTCACAATCTTTTCTTTGTTTCTCCAACAAAGAGATCTGCTCCTTCAGCCTAGCTTCCTTTTCTTGAGCTTCGTCCATAAACTTTTGGGTCTCAGACATTTTGGAGACAAGAGCAATAGCAACCTCCTTTCGTTGAGTTAGCTCGTCCTTGATGCTTTTATCCCTTTCCTCAAGTACTGTAAATTTATTGATAGTAGCAAATGCTTGCTTGAAAGAAGACAGAATGTTAGGCAAATCTTTGTGCATAGACTTTAGTACAGCCATAACTTCATGGGACAGAGCTCCATCTTCCAAGGAAAGGCGAGACAAGAAGTTGAGAGCTGTTTGAAGGCGAAGACTATTGGCGTCTGAGGTTGCTATATCCTTAAGAGGCATCTTCAAGGAGTCTTCCAAGTCAGCAAGGGCCTTTGCAACAAGCTCATCTTTGGCCGTTGCAACAGTAGGAACAGATAATATTGGGGATTTACAGCCATAATCATCCTCCATAGATTTAAGCATACTAATGAGATCATCATCTCTCATGTCTTCAGCATATGACTTCCTTGGGTTGAACTTGATTTGACTTTGAATCTAATAATAATAGGTGGATTTGGAAAACAACACATGAGTCCTATGATACAACAACAATATTTTCCATTCTGCTAGGATAAAAGCTATTTATACAAGTCTTTTTAACTGTTTTTCAAACTACTTTTCATTTGAGCACTCAGTCAACCCAATATATATACTCGTCATATGCTTAATTTAAGAGCTATTTAAATAATTTGGGTAGATTAAAGAAGCTAAATAAATTATTTAATCGTAACAAATGTGACTTAATCTCCCTAAAGTGCCTAGTTATAACATTAGGTTACATATCAATTTATGAATTAATTATATTCAATTGGAAGTAAATGATAAATATTAGAGACAAACTGAATTTAGGTTTTAAATTTAGAACCAAAACCAATCCCCTAATTAGCTCCTATATTTAGGACAAGAGGAGTATATAATTTCTAGGAATTGTGTAGCCAAAGATCCTGAATCATGACTACATAGAAGACTCAGACAGTTTTATAAGTGCCAAAAAATTATTAGAAAACTTACATGTGAAACAGATATTGTCAAAGAAGTGGCTAATTTTGAATCGGTTGATGGGGCTATTATCTTAGCATTCTCAGATGATAGAGAACCTTCAGAGATTCCTTTAACATCCTGTTGAGAAATAAATTATAACCTGTAAGTTTTACCTATTTAATATTTGAATTAGTAGGTAGATAATTGAATTTTCCCCCTACATTTTCCCTTGATATGTTTTCCTTTTGAGCACTTTCACCTTCCAAGTCTCTAATACTCTACATAGCCAAAAAGCGGGAAAAAAAGTGAGAAGGAGTTGCTCCATTCATATGTAAGACACATGCATTATTATGAATTAATGATTTCATGAGGAATTACCTTCTTTGTAATTTCATGTTCTGCAAGTGATTGTTGTTGCTGGTACTTTGATTCAGATTGACTGGTGGACATTGTATTCAGCAACTCCTTATATTTAAATCAATGAACGTATTGTCAAAATCAAACAGGTAGTCTTAAGGAAGAAATTATTTGCAAAAACTTGTATAGTCTAAGAAGCTCTCATTTAGGACACTTACAGCTTGATTAGAGGGTGTTTGATGTATAGATATATCTACAGGATTAGTTGTTGACTGCTTGCTAATTGATTGTGGTCATAGAGATGAAGTTGGCATTACTGCAGATATCTCTAAAGCAGGCTTATTTGATTGGTACTCTGAGACAGCATACCCAGAAAGACATAATTAACTTATGTCATAAGTAGAATAAAGACAATATTAGTGCAAGATGTAAGATAGTGAGGCTAGCCTTGGTTAAGCTTGTTGGTTCTGAATGAGCTAATGAAGTAACTATCTGAACATTCTCTGATGTAGTACACTCTTCTACTCTTCCTTCAACACTCTACACGACAACAAAAGATATGTAACCAGAAGTCAACATTAATTGAACCAATTGCTTGAGCTGCTTTACCTTTTCCTTCAACATTTCCTGCTCGTGAGCGCTTCGATGTTCTGATTCTTTCTTATTCTGCAAGAAAGAAGAGCAAATCAATTGCATTCTATATCATATTGTACATAATGATGTCTCTAAAGCATGAGCAACATCAAATACAAAAGATAGTAAAAGATTTGATTGGCATTCTATATAAAAGCATGATGTGTACCTCTATCAAGTTCTGGTCATTGCTCTGACCTCCAATTTCTTGGCAAATAATTTGTTGCATGGTTTCTATGCTAGAATCATCCATAGATTCTATAATATTTTTCAATCCCATCTCAAACTTATAATCCCCAATGAAATAACCTATTATATCATCCATAGCAAAAAAATATTATTTAAATTATCAATCGTATGCAAGTAAGTTCTATCATATAAAAAAATAATACTGCTTGAAGTACATAAAATATGAATGTTGAATATTATATTTAGATATCTGATAAACAAGATATCTAATTTTAAACGATGGCAAGAAACTATCTAATTTTATGCACTTGAAGAATGTGTGAAGTAGAAAGTCTAATTGAGCTCCACTCATATATATATATATATATATATAGTTTGGAAAGGTATTGTTTAGTAAGAATTAAACATTGATAACTAACTATACATGTCACGCTCATAAAATATATGTATTGTTAAACGAGCTTCTAACAATATACACACACATAGTATGAGTGTGTGTAGTAGCAGTAGTAATATTATGTATACGATACTATTTTACACAAATATACACATGATGCTATTATAACATATTCAAGAGATGGAGTACCTTTGGACAGTTGCTTAAGAAATTCTTGAGGAGTAATAGAGGAAGTGAGAGATAGTTTGGGACATTGCTGCACGACAATGTATTTCACAGTTTGCAATGCAACAGATGGTGTGACTGAAGTGAGTGAAGGAAGGTTCCGAAGTATAACATATTCCAAATCTGTGACATGTTGTTCATGTCCAAATACTTGCTCTAGAGCAGATGCATCTTCTATGTACAATGCCCTTAGGTTTGGAATCACTTGGCATGCAGAGATGTTAGGGAATACACATTTCAACTTATGGCAACGTCTAATGAAGATTGAAACAAGTTTTGGGAAGACAAGTTGACGAGAAGAATTAGACACATTTTGATCATCTTCTTCTTCAATGATTTCCTCCAACTCCTTACAGTCTTCAATGTATAGTCTTATCAATTGTGGAAGGCTTTTCAAGATGGATGAAGGGAATACTTCTTTCAAATTTCCACAACTTACTACTTCTAGCGAATAAAGATGTTGAAGAAGTAAAAAAATTTTGGTACCCCTCCATATATGCCTCAACTGGGGTAGCATAATGAACTCAAGAAAACTTAATTTCATGTTTATTTGTTGCCCATTGATAGGAAGCTATTCTACATCAAAAACAACTTCTACTTCATGATTACCTAGAACAATAGACTTTAAAGATTCCACCGAGGCCACGACTCTCTTTAGTAGTTCCTGTAAAAGTGAAAAAAGGCAATTTTAATTAGATAATTATTGTGTTGCCTAGTAAAAGACAATTAACAAATTAATATTGTAGAAGATATAGATAAATGTAGATCTTGCAATAATATAAAGAAATATGACAACAAGAAGTTTACTTCACAAATTGTGAATTGTATGGTGATTATGTATATATCACTTTTTTTTTATATCGATGATGATAGATTGTGTGAATAATTTGAAAATATTGGAAACAAAGGAATCGTACCTCAGAAGTCATGTGACCGTCCTCTTGTCTCAATTCAGCACATGCAACCCAATGAATGATAGACTTAATATATAGTAGTGGACAATTACTCAATGAGAATGATTCCAGAGAATACCATGTTGGATGACAATTTTCTGGACAGATACTAATTATATTTGGCAAGCTGTCGAGGTTAAGACTTTTTAGAGAAGGAAACTCCATTGTCTGAGGCTTGTTTGGATTCAGAACTTCACTAGAAGGGCCAAATATGTATCTCAATTCATTATTTTGTTCCAAGTGTAATTGTTTCAACCGTGTGACGCTTTTTGCAATAGAGATAGGCATCAAGTATTCTAGTTTCTTACAGTTGACTAAGAAAAGTAACTCCAATTTGGGGAATGCATTTTCATAACTCTGATAGTCACTTGCATCAACTATTTCCTTCACATCTTCAGTCAATATATGCTCAAGTGATTCGCAACTATTTATAGAAAGCTCCTTCAAGTTAGCAAAAAGGCCTTGAGGAGGCTGACCACTATACAAAGTTTTTAGATGCTTCACTTGTGAAAGAGTTAGATGAGTCAAATTGGAGATTATTCCAACTTGTTTTGGCTTTGATTGGCCTATTATGCATTCCATCCCATCTGAATCATGAAGTGCAAGACAAGCCAACTCATTCATACCTCCACCTATTGATTGCCATAGGTCAGGAATGATATTTTTCACACTTTCAGGAATTCTCCTTAAAGAAAGAGTCTTTGCCCTTCTCATCATATCCTTACTTCTCCGATTGAAATACAACTCTCAAAATCTTCAATATATAAACCTCTTGCAACAAAAGACTCACAATGCACATAATCCTTGTCGAATATATCATCGTTCGCTATGTTGCCAAATTGTATACAATAACTCTCAATTGCTATTGCAGTAGTGCTAATTTTATCAAAAAAATTAGCACTATTTTTATTTTGGTCCTCCCAATCTTTTCCACTATTATGAAAAAAGTACAATACTTCCAACTGTGAACACCTTCCCATTACTTCAAAAGGATTCCTTTGAATTTTGCACAAATACAAATCAAGTAATCTCAATTGCTTTTGTTGAATGATGCATGTTGGCAATTCATCAAAAGAACAAGACCGTATTTTTAGAGACTCAAGCCTCTCTAGGCCCCCTATAAAAGAGATGTCACCTAATACCCACTGATATAATGTTAGGCAACGCAAATTATTTATCAAGTGGGGTGAAATGGGCAACCGAAGAGCTATATCTACTTGATAAGTTGAATTTTCAAGAATCATCACTCTAAGCTTCTCCATACCATTGAAAAAATCTTTTGGTATACTCACACAAGGCTCTGAATGGAGGGAGGCAGAAAGAAACTCAAGTTCAGGACAATTTAATTTATTAGGAAATTTATCACCTTCAAAGCATAAATATCTTACCATATGGTGATTCATTATCATATCCTCTTTTAATGATCCCATAATCAACTTATTCTCCTTTTTGCTATCCGTTGGGCTACATCACGAACCAGGTCATGCATTGTGATGACATAACTGTAAGCATATTCACTAACTTTTTGTAGTAAGCAATAATCTATAAGCTTCTTTATGGCTTTATTGATCACTTGGGTCCCTACCCAATATGAGGGAATCTCTCCAGCTAGGCTAAGCCCTAGTCCAATTATGGTTAATTGATCAATACGAATTTTATAGTCTTCTGGATACGCAGAGCACAATAAGAAGAGTGATTTAGCCACTTCATTCTCTAAATTATCATAGCTTAATCGAAGACATGAATAAGTACCTTTTAAACCTTCTTCGATATCTATCCAACTTGGATCTCTCAAAGTTTTCAATGCATCAACCCACTCGTCATGAGGTTTACCCTTCAAAGCATTCGCTACTGCTGCAATTGCAATAGGTAAACCAGCGCATTCTTTAGCAATTTGTTGTGCTGTATCCTTCAATGTATCAAAGTGGTCATCAAACAACTCGGCGTGCTTCTGAAAGAGGGGCCATGTTTCATCTTCATTTAATACCTCCAAGTGAATAATTTCTTGACAGCTCATCGACTTATAAACATGAAGTTTGCGTGTGGTTATAAGAGTAGTGCAACCCATTTGATTATAAGCAGTAGGAATCCCTATATCCATAAGATCAAGCTTCTCCCATACATCATCCAGAATAATCAAAATCCTTTCTCCACCGCTCAATCTCATGAACAAGCGTTGAGCTCTCTCTAGATTCTCTTCCTCTTTCAATTCCAATTTTAGTTGGCTAGCAATCATGCTCTGAATTTTTCTTACATCAAATGGATTAGACACAACAACAAAGACTACTTTGTCAAAAAAATTTCTGCTTCTTTGCCCAGTTCTTTTGCCAAAGTTGTTTTCCCAGATCCGCCCATGCCATACAATCCTATGATATGAATCCCATCATCCTTAAGTGCCCTCAGAAGACCATCATAAGCTACCTTTCTGCTATTGAAGTGCACAAAATCTTGTGAAGAAAAGTAGTTCATACCTACAAGTGTAGCAAGTCGAGAAAACTCAGAGAATTGAACTTGATTGTGCGTTTTAATTTCATTGGTCTTCTCTTCAAGCTGCTTTGCCAGATTGTAACGATTGATCAAGTTTGGACAGTGCTTAAGACAAAAAATCTCATTTCTTTTCTTTGTTTTCTCTTGCAACTCCACCACTTCTTTCATCAGAAAGTCTGCTTTCTTCAACCACTCCTCAACTCTACTAACAACCTTATGAGTTTTCTTCTTAGCATCTTTAGCACGATCTTGAATCTCTTGTATTTTTGATTGCAGGTTCGCTTTTTCTGTTTCAAGGTCTTTGACATATTTGTTGAAGCGGAAAGGATAACAAGCTTGAAGTATTGCTTCATCTACTAACTTGTTTAGTATATTAGTCGCCAGAGAAACAACAGCATCCATTGCCCTGTAATCACAATGTAACCCAGCTATATATGGTGATTATATAACTTTAAAGTGCCATGAAAAATAAATAATTGGTATTTGAGTTAATTGAACATAGAATTATATAGAGCAGCTTGAATTGTGGGAAAACTTGTCGTTTGTGTCCCCTGTCCAACTGAGCCCCTAAAAGCATTTGGTTTTTAGTTTTTGTAAAAAGACAATTAATGCATATTATGCAATAAATAATGATAGCATATAAACAGATTGACTTGAAGAGAGCATATGGTAATTATAGGAAGGAAAAGTATGTTCAGCAAATACTAATAATAATAATTATAAAATTAATTATATAATTTTCATAGTTTTGACTCGATTAAAAAGTAATTAATCCTCAAGATTTATAATTAAATCTAATGAACTTCTTTTTGTTTTCCTAAAACTACAAAGACTTTCCGTAAATTTTCAAAACCTACACTTTAGTGCAATTTTTAATAGGGTTCCATTAAAGATTCTAAAATTCTTAATTTTTATTATTTGTAATTATATTAAAAAATTTAAATTGTTATCATGCCCTCATAGCCTAATTGTTTCCCCTCTCTCAATTTTCAATAACTTTAAATAATTAATTTTGGCACAGAGTTAATTAAAGTTAATAAAATTTAAAGAATAATAAACACAAGTTGTATTGAGCTATCGACTATTTATCCCTTTGGATATTAAATCCCTATCTCATTAAGTTATTTTTATTTACTTGTTTGAAATATTATTTTAGCCAACTTATACATTAAAACTTTAAAAAATTACTAAATGAATATGTTTACATAACCAAAAAAAATTAAAAGATGTGCATTACATTTTTCAGGTAACCTAAATGATTTTCAAACATCTATTGTTTAAGCAGGGCTAGTATTTTAATCCAAAAATATATGACTTTATAGTCAACTAAATGTTGAAGGAATGAAAATGGAATCTAAAAACGAGAAGGGACGTTTTGTGTAATGTGACTATTGATTCTAAGAGAGGTTTGTATGGGTTTTAAACATGAAGGGAAAGAATTTGTAAGTGAAATAGATGGAAGGTCAATGTATGTTACTCTTAAATTTAACTCGTTAAAATTCAATCTCAAGTTTTAGCCATTTAATCTATTGGTGTTCTCACACTCTATTGCGCGGTCGCAACTTATTCCGTGAAAGAGTGGATGATTTTTTTTTTTTTTTTTGAAAGTGTAAGGAGGACCAACCAATTATAAAACACACACATACAACTTTACCAATGTGTCTAAGGAAATTGTGCAAGTGTTGGGGTTGGTTAAGGTTCTTCTCCAAATGTGAAGGCAGCAAGAAACAGAAGCACCAAGTAGTATCAGTAATCTCTCACATACATCACCTTCCACATGAGAGATATGTATGAAGGAGACTTTGTAGACCTGATCAATGAAATTAATCAAGTCAAGCTTCTTCTCTGTTTTTCCATCTCAAAAGATTATATGTATTGAAATGGCAATAAGTGAAAAACCCAAGAATTTGAAAAACAAGAGAACACGGGAATTCCTAGTCTCCGAGCAAGCAACACACAAAATAGGCAATCAATCAGCATTTTTCACTTTGTTCCCCGCTTTGATTTAATGTTTTTCCTCATAATCTAGTTGAACGCAACATTTGATTAGTGGATAACCATATTTCCTTCATTTTTATAAGTCTTAATACTAAGAGGGAATCAAAATCTCTGTATTAGGTGTCAAAAGATGCTCTACTTCTTATTTGTTTTTAGTTCTGTTGCACAAGTTAACATTTGTTTTTTTTTTTTTGGGTCAATAATTTTTGTGCATGTAGTTTGGAAGTTGTGACTGTGATCGATGATAATACACAAGCTAGGTGAGATCATTATATTGAGAAAGCTTTACCGATAATTTTGTGAGGAAATTCAGCATAAGATGGGACTCCGATGCTGGTTCTTCTCCAATCTACCTGCAGCTATAAAACAAAAAATAACTAAGAGATTTGTCAAATTTTGTGGTCCTCAATTAGCAATGAGTGAAAAAAAACGCAGGAACATGAGAAACAAAAACAAGGCATGGTTAAAATAGCAAAATCCAAACACAAGTCTGAAAGAATCTTTATTATCAGTAGGCCCCTACCCGATGCAAAGTCAGTAAACAACAACAGTGCCGACGCCTAAACACATTCCTCAGAGCTGTCTTTCACTTTTCATGTCATTTCATGATTCAAGCCAACTCATCATCTCACAACAACATCCATTGACCCTGCAATCACAATGTACCCCAGTCCCCAGGTATATGTGTTTTATATGGTGATGATATAACTCTAAAGTGTCATGAAAATAGATAATTGGTATTTGACTTAAACGTAGAATTATGTAGAGACACTTTACCCAAAAAATTGGAATTTGTGTCCACTGTTCGATTGCTAAAAGCATTTTGTTTGTAATTTTTTTTGTAGAAAAGTTAATTAATGCATGTTGTACAACAAATAATGACATCATTAGAGCAAGTTGAAATGAAGGGTTGCATATATGGTAATATACGAAGGAAAATATATTTTCATCAAATAATAATAATGAAAATTTTAAATATTTAGTCCTATAGTTTTGACTCGATTACAACTTAATCTTTAAAGTTTAACTTCATGCAACTTAATCTCTCAAATTTTAGCCATTTAATATGTGGGTTGCCATGCTTTATGACTTGGTCATAACTTATTTGAAGGAATGGATGATTTTCTGAAAATCCAGCGGATTTAGTCTTCTTCTTTTTTACTTTCCATTGAGTGTAAAGTTCAAGGTAATTACTTGTAGGGACCAACCAATTAAACGGTTGAAACTCAAGTGACTGAGTTATGAGTTAAACTTCAGAGAATAAGTTGTAACCAAGTTAAAATTAAAGGGACTAACTAATAAGTTTTCTAAATAGTAATTTATATGGAGTTAAATATTTCTTTCATATATTGACACGTGAGTGTGTGTGCGCGTGTATAAAATACTAAGTTCTTACTATCTACCACTTTACTTCTCCTAGTATAAAACTTATTATTATAAATCATGATATATCTTTAATATTGTTGCAATCATATTTTATGTATTTTATAAAAACAAAATACATGACTGACAATGACAAAAGAAAAAAAAAAATACAACTTTACCAATGTGTCCAAGGAAATTCTGAAAATGTTGGGGTTGGTTAAGGTTCTTCTCCAAATCTGAAGGCAGCAAGAAACAGAAGCACCAAGTAGTATCAATAATCTTTCACATGCATCAACTTCAAGATGAGAGATGTGTATGAAGGAGACTTTGTAGACCTGATCAATGAAATTAATCAAGCCAAGCTTCTTCTCTGTTTTTCCATCTCAAAAGATTATATATATTGAAATAGCAATAAGTGAAAAACGCAAGAATTAGAAAAACAAGAGAACACGGGAATTCCTAGTCTCCGAGCAAGCAACACACAAAATAGGCAATCAATCAGCATTTTTCACTTTGTTCCCCTCTTTGATTTTATGCTGTCCTCATAATCTTGTTGAACGCAACATTTGATTAGTGGATAACCATATTTCCTTCATTTTTATAATTCTTAATACTAAGAAGGAATCAAAATCTCTGTATTAGGTATCAAAAGATGCTCTACTTCTTATTTGTTTTTAGTTCTGTCGCACACGTTATATATATATATATATATATATATTTTTTTGTTAGTAACATGTGTTTTGGAAGTTGTGACTGTGATCGATGATAATACACAAGGTGAGAACATTATATTGAAAAAACTTTACCTATAATTTTGTGAGGAAATTCAGCATAAGATGGGACTCCGATGCTGGTTCTTCTCCAATCTACCTGCAGCTATGAAATAGAAAATAACCATATTAGATAATAAAGAAGATATTTCTCAAATTTTGTGATCCTCAATTAGCAACGAGTGAGAAAAACGCAGGAACATTTGAAACAAGGCATGGTTAAATTAGCAAAATCCAAATACAAATCTACCTCTTTTTTCTCAGGAATTTCGATCTCCTTGTAATCCCAGAATCACAAACACTAGTTTCAGTTCTTCTTTCTCTTCTTTCCCTTTCTTGTTTCGTAGTGATGGCTAATAAGCCTCGTCACAATTTCAGACAAGTCATAAGAACTAATTAATTTCTCGCATTGACATTTAGGAAGTACCTTCTCAGTCTCTCACTATCAGCACCAATCCAGCGTTAACATATGGAGCTCTGAAAGAATACCCGATGCAAAGTCAGCAAACGACAACGGCGGCGACGCCTAAACCCATTCCTCACAGCTATCTTTGACTTTTCATGTCATTTCATGATTCAAGCCAACCCATCATCTCACTTCTCTCTGTTCACTCTCTCTTTTTTCTTTTCCCACACTACTCTAACTTTAATTTTTAGTTTCTACAGCTCTTGATAATCCACTCGTTATTAGTAACAAGTAGCTGCAAGATTTGGAGTTAAAATGACTTTGTTGTTATCAAGAAGCTCTTAGTTAAAATGGCAACTTGCCTCACTTCTACAAAAAGAAAGACATAAGTTCGAATTTTGGGAGTGCTCTTAGAAGTAAAAACTTTTTACGCTCCAAATCTCAAAATAAATTATACCCTCATCGTTAAAAAATGATGATGTTCTTGTCATAAAGGGATCCTATATTGATATATCAACAATAACATATTGCCACCTTAGCGATAAAAGGTTTGAGTTCAATCTGGGTAATCTTTCAAGCAATTCCTTGCTTCATGAACTTAGAAAAATACAACTAACTCTTTTATGAAGAGTTATACAAAACTGGTCTAACAAAATAAGGCCTGTTATATCCTTTTTTTTAGTTTTGAGTTCGAGTTCAGAGAAGATATTTATATTAAGAGGGATAACCACCAATCCCAAAACTGGAATAATTGGTTGACAGTATAGTAGGGATCATTAATTGTTAAATTGCCACAAAAGCTTGCGAGGTGGTCATATGTAGAAGATGTTGACTAGTTACTGGGGATTAAGCAGCTCTGTAGTAACTGTTGGACTTGCTAAGCTGATTTTAGATACTATTTTAATAGTTTCATGGTGTTTTCTTGCAGCTATATTTTGTGAAGCATGAATATATATGTGTGTGTGTGTGTGTGTGTGTGTGTGTGTGTGTTCATGTTTCGGGGTGACGTTTCCTACCTGAGGATTTCTAAGAACTCTGACCATGCAAGTTTCACCATTTTGCTGTTCTGGGCACTTTCATTGGAGTTTATATGTTGCAGAGGATACAGGGACGACCAAAGATGATGTGGACTTCAAGTTTCTGGTTTGCTCAGTTCATGGGCTTGCAATACTGGAGCAGCTCTTTTGGGCCCAGTTGGCCCAATTAGCAAACTTTACCACCTTGTTTGTTTGCTTCACTAACCTATGTACGTACTGGACCCTCTTATTTGTTTGAATGAGGGGCCTTTTTGTAATTCTCTTTGGAAGTTAATGAAAGTTGACATTACCATCTATAGTATAGCCGGTGGTGTAAGGTCTTGTTAGATCTATTTAGGATCCCAACATTTATGTTGGGAGAAGCTGCTACGAACCTCGATAATAATATAAAAACAGTTGACCTTTTCTTTTATTTTTTTTTAAAACTCTTTCAATCCCAAATATAAGACTTAGTGCTTGTTTGGGATAGCTTAATTTTAGTTTATAAGTGTTTTTCAAGTAAATCGAGACAAAATTTTTCTCACATACTTACTTCGTATACCATAAATCACGATTGAAAAACTTCTTTTGAAGATTCCAATCGTCATTCCAAACATACATTTAGTTTGTATTGCAATTAGCATTTTGCACTACAAACTAGGTCCTATATTTAGGACAATTATATCTTTTTAAGTATATAGCCCAATTTGACAATGTACGCATTATTTTTAGTTTGCTCCACACGAGAATTAGTGAACGTTTTTATTAATAGCGGGAGGAACCCAATTGCCTATTCATGCATTAATTTGCAAACCATCTCATAGTTTCCAGCAAATTATTAATTTCTTAAGTTATATTGTCCCATGCTTTTATCGAGAACCTTACTTCTGTGTTTTTTATTTATTAAAAAAAACTCGTTTTGATTGAGTTTAAGTTTATCACATGAGTTAATGGATTTAAGAGGCATTGCAGAATTCATTACGTTAAAGAACAATTTTTTGCAGTTTGGCACATACATGGCCTCTCAAAAAGAAAATGTTTCTTATTTCTCCCAAGAAGAGGAAATTCCCAAGAGATGTGACTCAAAATAGTCATACTCTGAAACTACACAATCAAGTCACAAACTTGAGGCCTTTCATATTAAACAAACTTGAAATCTGTGTTCAAAACTCACCTCAATTCTCAAAGAGTTGTTGGTCTTTGTTCAAAACTCTTACTGTTTCTGCCATAAAGTTACAACAACAGCCTCAAAATCTTTTCTCTCGTTCTCCCAACCTTCACATATGCTCATCCTTCTCTTAGCTTCAACCACAATCTTTCTTGATGCCTTCATCTCTTTCTTCAAAGATTCTACCAAATCTGCCACATGCAAGCTCATCTTTAGGAACAGATGACATTGGTAATTCACCACTATAATCATCCTCCATAGATTGAAGTGAACAAATGAGATTAACATATTTGAGGTTTTGTAGATTTGAAATAGCAGTTGCTTTCACGTCTTTATCAATATCTGTCTCCCCTTTGGTTGACTTGATCAAATATGGGAAAAAATATGTTTTCAAGAATGCATCAGCCTCTAACCTTTGAAAAAAAAAAAGTACTACCTTCGGTCTTTACTATAAGACCCGGTTGACCTTTTTAAAGATATTAAGGAAACTAAGAAAATTACTTTAAAATATTTATATTTATCATTTTTCTTCAAACTAATTTGCTTGACTTATAAACAGATATATAATATAATGATATACAACATATACTATGATTAAGTAATTTATCTAGCTTCCTTAATCTCTTAAAAAATGTCAACTGGGTCTTATGTTAAGGACTGGAGGGAGCATTTTATAAGTTTGAGCTATCAAAGGTTTAGAATCAGTTGACATAATTGTTTTTACATTTTTCTCTGATGTATTTCTTCTGGAACCCCATGATCTTCTGTCATTGTAACATTCTGTATAATAGAGAAAAGATAGAACGAGTAATAATATATAGCATCACGCATAATCACATCAGTTGATGCAGTAACTAATTTAGCATTTTCTGATATAGAACCTTCAACATTCTGCATAGCAACATAAATGTATATACAAGTTTGCATGACATATTTTATTTGCTGGTAGGTCTTAAAAGTAATGCAAATTCCAAATTTGGAATCACATATTTTATTTTACTTGCTTCTGTTATCAGAAGCACACCACATGTGGAGACACCAAATACAGGTTTCAATTCATCTTACTATTGAATGAAGATTTGGGTTGGATTTGGTAAGAACCAATGCCTCATTTCCTCATTTAAATCCTTTAAGGGAATTGTTACTTTGCAGTTCATCAAACTACACAATTCACTTTTTCAGAACAGTGCAACTGTTTTGATTTTCAATTCTCCAAAAAAAAATTATGGAAAATTAATATAGAAAAAAATTATACAAATATTAATATGGTTCAAAATAAAAATATCAAGTGGCCATTTACATCGGCTGATCTTCTTTGAGTGCCTCCAAAAGTTCATGATATGCCCTTTGTTTATGCCTTCTAATCTCATTGATTTTGTCTTCAAGATTCTTGGCAAAACTATAATGCCTGATCAAGTCAGGATAATGCATAAGGCAAGGTGCCTTTATTTTCATTGCATTTTCTTCTAACTCCGTCACTCTTACTATAACCATGTCTCAACATCGCATCAACAACCTATTCAGTTTTACTTTGATTCAATGGGTTTATAAATTCATTTCAAGCATATACAACTTGTTTAATTTATTCATATTTAAGGAAGGTGAGATTTATTCCTATTCTTAGCTCACACGGCCCACCCCATCAATTTTTTCATAACTGACTGAATCGATGGATTATCGACGATCAAAATCATAGGATTCAAGTCTAATAGAAACACTTTTTGAAAACATACAAACTTTTTTCTTTTTGTTTTGCAGAATCAATAACTACCAAATGAGCTTCCAAAAACTGAATATTATACTTCCAACTTGTTAACTTGCAAAATTTAGTTCAAGTAGATAGCCTATTGAATAAGCTATCAACCGGATTATAGAACACATATGCCGCAAGTTATTGTCCCCACAAATAAATAGTCCAACTATTTTAACAAGCCTCTCAAACTTTATTTAATTTGGTCTTTCACAGTAAGCAACAGAAGCATTAAGAGAGATTTCTATTGGCAATGTTCTGCTCAAACTGGCTTCCTAGGACTGACCATTCATAATCCACCTGAAACAGTTGTCGCCGAGCATTTATTTGATCTTCCTCCATCTCCGACTTCTCTTTTCTCACAGTCTCAATCTCCTCCTTGAATTCTATAGTTTCTGCAATATTTTTCCCCTTTTGCTCTTGAAGAGATAACAATTCAGCTTCACAATCTTTTCTTTTTTTCACCAACAAAGTGATCTGTTCCTGCAGCCTAGCTTCCTCGTCTTGAGCTTCGTTTAAAAACTTTTGGGTCTCAGACATTTTGGAGACAAGAGCAAGAGCAGCCTCCTTTCGTTGAGTTAGCTCATCCTTAATGCTCTTATCTTTTTCTTCAAGCACTGCAAATTTATTGACAGTAGCAAATGCTTGCTTGAAAGAAGACAAAATGTTAGGCAAATCTTTGTGCATAGACTTTATTATAGCCATAACTCCATGGGAGAGAGCTAAATCTTCCAAGGAAAGGCGAGTCAAGAAGTTGAGAGCTGTTAGTAGGTGAAGACGATTGGCCTCTGAGGTTGCTATGACTTTTAGAGGCATCTTCAAGGAGTTTTCCAAGTCAGCAAGGGCTTTTGCAACAAGCTCATCTTTGGCAGTAACAACAGTAAGAACCGATAATATTGGTGGTTTACTACCATATTCATCCTCCAAATCTTGAAGTAAACTAATGAGATCATCATCTTTCAAGTCTTGAAGAATTGAAATAGGAGTTGTCTCTGTATCTTTATCAATAAATGTCTCCTTTTGGCTGATTTTGCGCTGAATCTAATAATAAAAAATGGATTTTAAAAACAACATATATGAATTCTAAGCTACAACACCAATATTCCATTATGCTAGGATAAAAGTTTTATCTATGTATACGTACAAGTCTTTTCAACTCCTTTTCAAATAACATTTCATTTTAAAAGCTATATATATATATATATATTTGTATTTCGCTTGATTCTCATATCTTTGGAAGCAATTCTGTAGCTACAAGATCATGAATCATGACTATACATAAGACTCAAAATTATACAAGTACCCACAAATGATATCATCACATTTGGACCAAGAAAAGTATTAGAAAGCTTACACTTGGAACTGTGTTTGGCGAAGAAGTAACTAAGATGCCAGGCAGCGAGCTAGTTAATTTTGACTCAGTTGATGGGGTAATTATCTCAGTATTCTCAGATGGAGAACCTTCAATATTTCCTTCAATATCCTATAGAGCAATAAATTAAAACATGTGAGTTTGACATATTTGGCATTTGAATTAGATGGTAGGGAGTTGATTTCTTTTCCCTACTTTTCCCCTTGATATGTTTTCCATTCGAGCACTTTGACCTTCCAAGTCTCTAATAGTCTACATAGCCCAAATGACAAAAGTAAGAATTGGCCATATATACGTGTGCATTACTTTGATTTCATGAAGAATGACTTTCTTTGTAACTTGAATTTTTGCAAGTGATTGTTTCTAGTCCTTCAAACTTGATTGATTGGTTGGTATCGTATAAACCAACTCCTTACACACACACACACACATCAATGAACATATAGTTAAAATCAGATGGGTTAGTCTCAAGGAGGAACTTATTTGCACATACTTCTATAGTCTAAGGGGCTCATTAAGGATACGTACAGTTTCATTAATGAACATATAGTTAAAATCAGTTGCAAATACTTTGAAAGCGGGCATCATTTGATTGACACTCTGAGACACCATATCCAAAAAGGCAGTTAACTAATGTCACAAGCAGAAGAACCACCACCAGTGCAAGATGTAGGATAGTAAGCTAGTGAGGCTAACCTTAGTTGAGCTTTCTGGTTTTGAATGTGATAATGGAGCAAATATATGAACATTCTTTGAGGTAGTACACTCTTCGACTCTTCCTTCGACACTCTACTCAACAACAAAAGATATGTAACCTTAAGTTAATATTAATTGAACCAGTAGCCTGAGCTGCTATTACATTTTCCTCGGACATGCCTTGCTTGTGTGCACTTCAATCATCTGACTCTTTCTTATTTTCTACTCCAGAAGAGTGAATAAATTGCATTTTATATAACATTGTAAATAATGATGTCTATTAGGCATAAGCAACACCAAATCCAAAAGATATAAAGAATTTGCTTGGCATTTAAGTAAGAGATTGAAGATATACGCATACATCTGTCAAGTTTGGTGAAGCAATGGATTTCAACTTCTGGTCATTGATCTGACTTCTAGTTTCTTGGCAAACAATTTGTTGGGTGCTTCCTTTGCTAGAATCATCCATGGATATGATAATATCCTCCAATCCGGTCTTTAACTCATAACGCTTATCCAAATAACCTGTTATGTCATCCATCACAAATAAATTATTTAAATTAGCAATCATAAGCCAATAAATTACATTATATATGAAAAATAATACTATTTTTTGAAGGATATAAAATATGGATGTTGAACATTATATTTAGATATCTTATAAAAAATATTTTTTACGAACTTGAAGAATGTAGGAAATAGAAAATCTATTTAAACTACATGCATCAATGAAGTTTAGAAAGATGTTGATTAGTAAGAATTCATCAAGGATGGCTAGACATCATGTTGACAAAAAATTTGCAAGTATTATAAAAGTTGATTTTAATCATATATATATGTATTTGGGTAAATATAGTATTATATATATATATATATGCTATTGTGCATGCAAACATGATGCTACCATAACATTCATATAACGGAGTACCTTTGGACAAGTGTTTAAGCAATTCTTGAGGAGTAACAGAGGAAGTGAGAGATAGTTTGGGACATTGTTGAACAACAATGTAATCAACAGTTTGCAAAGCAATGGATGGAGCAACTGAAGTGAGTGAGGGAAGGTTCCAAAGTAAGACATATTCCAAAGCTGGAGTAATAACCTCGTATGTGTGTGTTGTGCCAAGTTGTTCATGTCCAAATACTTGCTCTAGTACTGATGCATTTTCTATGGCCAGAAACCTTAGGTTTGGAATCATTTGGCATGAAGAGATCTTAGGGAATACACATTTCAAGTTATGGCAACGTTTGATGTAGATTGAAGTAAGTCTTGGGAAGACAAGTTGATGAGAATTTGACACATTTTGATCATCTTCTTCGATAATTTCCTTCAACTCATTACAATCTACAATGTAAAGATCCCTCAACTGTGGGAGGCTTTTCAAGATGGATGAAGGGAATACTTCTTTCAAATATCGACAACTTACTAGCTGTAACCGCTCAAGATGTTGAAGGAGTAAAGAATTTTTGGGACCCCTCCATATATGCCTCAGTTGGAGTTGTTCACCGAAAAGAATATCACGTAAGCTCAAGTTTACTTGTTTTTCATTTACAGGGAGCTGTTCTACATCAAAAACAACTTCTACTTCATCATTATATAGATAAAGACCCCGTAAAGTTTTTAGTGGGGCCACAACCACCTTTGCTAGTTCCTGTAAAAATGAAAAGCAAGTAACATGAAGCAATTAAAATTTGAAAATTATTGTGTCCCCGAGTAAACACAATTAACAAATTAATATTGTAGGAAATATGGACAAACGCACATGTTATAATAATAGTAGTATAAAGCTATATGATTAGAAGTTTCCTTCACAGATTGTGAATAGCATGGTAATATATAGATTTTATGTTATTATATTGATGATGATAGATTATATCAATAATTTGACAATTTAGAAACAAAGAAATAGTACCTCAGAACTCATCTGAACGTCCTCCCATTTCAATCCACCGGATGCAACCCACTGATTAATAGACTTAATATTTAATTGTGGACAATTTTCCAGTTGCAATAATTTCAAAGAAGGCCATGATGGATGATAATTTTCAGGACATATGCTTGTTATATTTGGCATGTCTTCCAGAAGAAGATTTTCTAGAGCAGAAAACTCAATTATCTGAGGCTTGTTTATATTCACGTCTTCATAAAGAGATTGGCCAAACACACTTCTCAATTTATCATTTCCAGCTACATGTAAAGTTTCCAAATGTGCAAGGCTCTTTGCAAAAGAGATAGGAACTAAGTATTCTAGTTGAAAACACTTGCGTGTTTCAAGTGTTTTCAATCTGGGGAATGCATTTTCATGGCTCTGATATTCGCTTTCACCAACTATTTCCTTCACATCTTCTGTTAGTATATGCTCAAGTGAGTCACAACTTTCTATACGAAGGTTCTCCAAGTTTGCAAAAAGGCCTTGAGGAGGTTGACCACTATACAAAGTTTTCAGATGCTTCACTTGTGAAAGAGTTAGATAAGTCAAATTGGAGATGATTCCAACTTGACGAATATTATTGGCATGGTCTATCACACATTCTATCCCATCGGAATCATGAAGTGCAAGACGAGTCAACTCATTCATACCTCCTCCTATTGTTTGCCATAGGTTAGGGATGATATTTTTCCAACTTCTAGGGATTCCCCTTAAAGAAAGAGTCTTTGCCCTTCTCATCATATCCTTACTTGTTGCAATTGAAATACAATTATCAAAATCTTCAACATATAAATTTCTTGCAACAAAAGAATTACAATACCAAGGATGTTTATGAAGCCCAAAATCCTCATCTGTAGTGCTAAAATGTATACAATAACTTTTCAGTGCTGGTGCAGTAGTGCTGATTTTATCAAAAAATTCAGCACTATTTTTATTTTGATCCTCCCAACCTGTTCCACTATTACCACAGAAATACAATACTTCCAATTGTGAACATCTTCCCATTACTTCAAAAGGACTCCTTTGAATTTTGCAGCTACGCAAATCCATCAATCTCAAATTTTTTTGTCGTATGATGCATTTTGGCAATTCAGCGAAAGAACAATCCCATATTGTTAGAGACTCAAGCCTTTCTAAGCTCCCTATAAAAGATATATCACCTAATACCCAACAATATAGCATTAGACAGCACAAATTACTTAGCAAGTTGAATGAAATGGGCCATTGAAGAGCTAGATCTTCTTGATCAGTAGGATTTTCAAGAAACAAAACTCTAAGCTTCTCCATTCCGTTGAAGAAATCATTTGGTATTGTCACATAAGGTTCTGAATATATGGATATATGAAGAAACTCAAGTTCAGAACAATTCAACTTATTAGGACATTTATCAACTTCTTCTAGCCATAAATATCTTATTTCATGTGCCTTTATTATTGTATCCTCTTTTAATTGTCCCATGATCAACTTATTCTCCTTTTGAGCTATCCATAGGGCTACATCACGAACCAAATCATGCATTTTGACGTGATTGCCATCTTCAAATTTTAGTAGTAAACAAGATCCTACAAGCTTCTTGATAGCCTTATTGATTAATTGGGTCTTTGCCCAATATGAGGGAATCTCTCCAAGTAGACCAAGCCTAAGTCCAATCATGGTTATTTCATCAACTGGAATTTCATAATCTTCTGGGTATATAGAACATAATAAGAAGAGCGATTTAACCGCTTCATTCTCTAAATTATCATAGCTTAATCGAAGACATCCATAAGTACTTCTTAGACCTTCTTCAATATCAATCCAACTTGGATTTCTCAATATATTCAATGCTTCAACCCACTCATCATGAGGTTTATTCTTCAAAGTATTGGCTTCTGCTGTAATTGCAATAGGTAAACCATCACATACTTTTGAAATATTTTGTGCCATACACTTCAAATTATTGGAGATGTCATCAACCAACCCAGCATGCTTCTCAAAGAGGGCCTATGATTCGTCCTCATTTAAACCCTTTAAGTAAATTATTTTTTGACAACTCATCAATTCACATACATGAAATTTACGTGTGGTTATAACAACAGTGCAACCCATCTGATTATTAGCAATAGGAATCCCTATGTCCATAAAATCAAGCTTCTCCTATACATCATCCAGAATAATCAGAAACCTTTCTCCGCTGGTCAATCTCATGAACAAGCGTCTAGCTCTCTCAAGTTTCTCTTCCTCTTTCAATTCAAAACTTGGTTGGCAATCTTGCTTTGAATTTTTCTTACATCATAGGTACTAGACACAACCACAAAGAGTACTTTGTCAAAAAAATTCTCTGCTTCTCTGCCCACTTCTTTTACCAAAGTTGTTTTCCCTAATCCTCCCATGCCATACAATCCTATCATATGATTCTCATCATAATTAAGTGCCGTCAAAAGATCATCATAAACTACCTTTCTACTGTCAAAGTGCACAAAATCTTGTGAAGAAAAGTAGTCCATGCCTTTCAGTGTAGCAAGTCGAGAAAACTCTAAGAATGTAACTTGATTGTGCTTTTTAATTTCATTAGTCTTCTGTTCAATCTGCTTTGCCAAATTATAACGACTAATCAAGTCTGGGCAGCGCTTAAGACAAGATATCTTGTTTCTTTTGTTTGTTTTCTCTTGCAGCTCCACCACTTTTGCCATCAAAAAGTCTGCTTCGTTCAACCACTTCTCAACTTCACTAACAACCTTATGCGTTTTCTTCTTAGCATCTTTAGCACGATCTAAAACCTCTTTTATTTTTGATTGCAGATTCTCTTTTTCTGTTTCAAGCTCTTTGACATATTTGTTGAAGCGGAAAGGATAGGAAGCTTGAAGTGTTGCTTGTAACCCCCTTCCAGCTTAAGGCCGAGATTTACGTTCGTAACACGTAATTAAGTATAAATTAGAGACTGTAATAAGTTTTGGGACTTAAACAATTCAATCTTCCCAAAATCAGGGTTTTCAAAAAACCTTTACAAAGCTTTATCAAAGCAGTCTCATATTCATCTTTAACACTTAAATGGCCTGTATCGGATTGTTTCATTCATAATTATTAGAGTACAAATAAGTTCCCTACACACTCGGGTTCCATTCATAACAAAAAGGGATTTACACAAGGCACAAAGCCTACAATTCATACCCTTTCTCTTGGGGATTACACAAAGTCTACAATATACAATTCCAAAATATACAATGATAACCATCCACTCCAAAAGATACTCCTAAACAGGAGCTCTAACTACTCTTCGTCGCCCGCTTTCCTTTTGATCCTTCAGCCCTGTCTAAAAGGGTTAATTTTGGGAGAGTGAGATTCTAAAGAATCCCCGTAGTAACAAGACAATCATATAATGTACAATAATAATGCATGTAATCAAATCACTATCCACACAAGCAACTACAACGGCAGTTACAACGGCAATGGTTAGTATGACACATGTCATCCCTGACGATTGCTCACGCTGAATTGCTCACGTTGTATTGCATCACAACAATCAACACAGTATAATTCACCACAGCTGGGATCCATATAAAGCATATCATAATCGCAAGCCACATAGGCAAGATACACACACGCAGCCCACGGCTGGTTTCACAAACGCCGCCCCCACGGGTCGGATTCACAAAGATCCATGTCGATTACGACGGCAGTCCAACGGCCGACCTAGAGATGACCACTGTCACTTTCTATACGGCTCACGCTGACCTGCTCGCGCCGTAATAGACCATGGCACACAATTCACAAGTTCAATGATAAGATATGCATACCAAAACATCATACAAGATATGAGAGAAAAGTCACTACCTGAGTTCTTCCGGGCGTGTCCTAGCGCCGGTCTCTCCCGAGGAAGGCAAATATCAAATCCTATTTTCACAATTAGGGACGAAGAGTTATTCTCTTTTCCAAGACTTAATTCACTTTATAATGCTTAATTGGTTATCATTATTGCTCTTTTAGAGTCACTAAATACTCCTAACAAAACTCCTAAAGGGTAGGAAGAACTATCCCAAAGACCCCTTACTCGAAGGCAAAACACTCATTTCTGGTCATCTCACTCGAGCACAAATGCTCTCACTCGAGCACAAGTACGGACATCACTCGAGCACAAATGCTCTCACTCGAGCATTGGTACGGACAACACTCGAGCACAAGAGAAAGTGAGACTGCGAGTGAGCACTCGAGAGCACAAAGAAACTTTCAGGAACTGGCTCACTCGAGCACAAAATCCTCACTCGAGCACAAGGCCAAATGCCTCACTTGAGCATGTTCTTCTTTCACTCGAGCACAAATCGATGTGCTCGAGCATTGCTCATAAAAACCCAGACAACTCGAAGCACAAAAGGGAAAACACTCTCATCACTCGAGCACGATCATCCAGTGCTCGGGTGATATTCATCCTCCACTCGAGCAGACCCCTCTCTGCTCGAGTGAATCCCTCAGATAGCAGAAAAACGCAGAAACAGAGGCATTTTCCCCAACCTTTGCTCAATTGATTCCTATGGACACAAAACTTAACCCAAAGCCATTCCCACACAAAAACACCCAATAAACTCTATGGAATCCTCAGATTCATCAGAATACTACTCCATTATCATGCTTTGGGTTTTGGGCAACAATTTCATCAAAATACCAATCTTAATCAAACTTCACATTTCAATTACCAATCAATCTATCTATGCTAAACTCATTCCAAACACTACAAAAAAACAGGATATTAGCGACGGAATTTAGAGACGGAAATTCCGTCGCTAATAATATTAGCGACGGAATTTCCGTCGCTAATTCCGTCTCTAATATGTTAGCGACGGATTTGCGACGGAAAAAGTTCCGTCCCTAAAAAGGGCGTTACTAATTCTGTTAGCGACGGAATTCTGAATTCCGTCGCTAATTTAGAGACGGATTAGCGACGGAAATTCCGTCTCTAATCTGAGACGGAAATTCCGTCTCTAAATTGAAATTCCGTCGCTAATTTTTGACACGGATTAGAGACGGAATTTCCGTCTCTAATATTTGACACGGATTACAGATGGAATTTCCGTCGCTAATTTTTGACACGGATTAGAGACGGAATTTCCGTCGCTAAGGCTAAGACAGATTTTATGTTCCGTCGCTAATGTCCAACGGAAATTGTCAAGATTAGCGACGGAAATTCCGTCGCTAATCCGTTACAAATTGAAATTTTTTTAAAAAAATAAATTTAATTTTGTGAATAAATTTTCAGAATAAATTTTTAATTTTTGTGCAATATTTTGTTTTTGTTATTTTGAATTTAACCATTAAATTTTTTTTAAAAAAAATAAATTTAATTTTGTGAATAAATTTCCAGAATTATTTTTAAATTTTTGTGCAATATTTTTTTTTTGTTATTTTGAATTTAACCGTTGACTTATAAAGATTAAAGAACTGAAAATGGAATTAAATTGGTTGCAAATAAAGTCAAGTTCAAACCAAATTCTAAAATGATAGCAAGTTAGCAAACTACAAAGCAACAAAAGTGTGAAAATGTATATAATGTATCAAATAAACCATACAAATATTTAATGTAGTCAAACAACCTAATGACCACTATCAGCGTTATGAGCTTCAAGGTTTGAATTGTTGACAGCTTCAGAAAATTTTTGCTCAAGTGCTTCCAACCTAGTTAAGATAATTTCATTCTGTTGCTTAAGATTCATTTCTTCTTCATCTAGCTGATTTGATTGCACATCACTTGGAAAATTTGTATTGGAACTTCTAGATGCCTTGATCCTCATGTAATGATCCTATTAAAGAAAATAATGAGTAAAAAAAGTCAATAGATATGAATAAATATATAAAAATAAAGGATGGTATGCAACCACTAATATAAAGATAATAATGTCCCTATTATAATCAAGATCCTAAAATCAAGGAGCAACAATCAACAAATCCTGATTTATTTCCTAATATTCTAACAATATCAAATCTCCGACATACAAGTGCAGGATAAATAACATTCCATCATAGCATCATGTTGGAAATATAATTCATTGAATTCCAGACAACCAAAAAACAAAAAGAAAACATGTTAAGTTTTTTCCACTAATATTTACTGATAGAAAAGGACTATCAAAAGTGAATCTTCAATAGTCCAATACATTCCCCTAAACAAAAGCAAACAAGCTGTATGCAGCATTCAAATCACTATGTTCTTTTGATGACTTCTTCTGAACTTTACTTGTGAAAAATTAAAATGCACATTATGTTTTACCCTTTATTCCTCTGACCCTTTGCTTGTTCACTGTGTACAGACAACAAGAGCACTAGACACTAAAGACATGGGTATTTAGGGCACCTTTCTATTGCTCATTTTGTGCATTTATTATAAGACAGGATTTAAATATGCGAAGATATTGATGATACTGGAAAGCCCTTCAAACACGCTAATTGGGTACATATGCTAATAACTCCATTTTGACTGAAACGTAGGCCAAGAACATGAGTAAATTCAAAGGCCTTGTATTATCTAAAGGCCAAGAATATGACTATAAGAGTAAGAGCAGTAAGCTTTGATTCTTCTCCTTAATGACCACAATGAGCCGAATCCAAAGGTAAAATCCCAACGGGCATACAATATAAAACACTTTTTGAAAATCAACAAAGAATTATGAATAAGCTAATAGAGCAAGAAAAAGAAAATAAAAATATAAAGACCTTAGAAGAAAAAGTCGAAAAGATTCAGAAAACTCTAGAAGAAAGATTATGACAGGAATCGGAAAAAAAATTGAAAGAGTAGAACAAAGAATCATTTACCATGGATATGCTATTTGACAAAAGCAACTTACATTCGACTCAGATTTCAACATGTCTAAGAGCAATGACATTTATTTAACACAAAGAATTATAGCATCAAATCAAATATGAATTCCCGAAATTATAATATAATGAAATTAGTTCTCAAATACCTTAAAAGAATCAAGGTTGGGTTCTGGTACATTTACAACTCCCAATCCAGCAAACAGAATCAACAGTCATGCTCTTCCTCACAAATCAAACCAGTTCCAGAAGACACTAATGAACTACTCAAGCAAATTTTAAGCCAACTCACAAAACCACCGAATCGATTAAGAATTTTCACTAGTTCAGTTTCAATCACAACAACACAGAAGCAAAATAAGAGTAATAGTCATTTCTTGTTTGCAATTTTGGAATGTAACAATATAAATATACCACTAATAATTGACATGCCTAGAAATGCTTTCAACGAACACAAGTAACGTCCTTTTTAGTTTTTAGCACTTAAAGTGAACTATCAAAATCAATATAATATAAAGAGTAGAACTTGTTCCAAACACAATTTAATTTTTCTTGTTTTTAATAATAATATATAAGAGCAGAAATTAATGAAAATTTCAAAGGGACTCGTGATTCGTGAAAACTGCTCTAAGCCACTTTGAGACTTAAAAAATAAAAAGGCACTGGGGATGCCCTGATTATTTAATTAACAACGTCACTTGAGTGCTGTGTGAATGACCACAAATTTCAATATAAATCAGCAGTGTAAGCAATTGTTGACAGTGAATTGAGGCTTCAATGACAGTGCTAATCACTCAAGAAATTCTTTTGCAAGTTGAAAACCAAGTTGGAGAAGTATGCTATGCACAAGTAAGCTCCTGACAAGTCAAGAGTTTAATTAGCACTCTAACATACTTAAAGAAACAATGAAGAACAGTAATGTGTGGTTAGAATTCACATAAGAAGTGCCAAATTTATTTTTTTTTTAAGGAAATCCCAAGGAAACAATTCACTGAGTGCAACTCAAGAAGCTTAAGTTTAATTAGCACTCTGACACACTTAAATTTCAACTCATAGCAGCAGCCAAAGGTTTGAAAATGTAACACCAATGAACAAGGGTCATACCCCCAACAACATCAATTACACTTATGAGTTATGACAGTAATTATTACCCACGGTGTAACAACAACTAATTGCACATAAATGTTAATTACACAAGTATGTGACACCAAGCAATTATATGGCAAGAGTGATCTGTTTCACACAAATCTCAAAAGAATTTTGAAGTTTCAGCAACTATACTTCTCAATTTTTTTTAATCAATCACAGGCAGAATTATAGCAGTGAATCCTCAATAATGACACCAATGCTCTCACAATCTCACTTAAGCAACTCAGATTAAGCTTCACTACCAAGAACAACAGCAAGTTCCAGATGTCACATAGCCGAACCCAAATGATGATCTAATAATGGTGCTATCAAATTCTCAATATTAACCAGAAACTATCAATGATCTAGTTAAAATAAGTTATCATTGTTTGTTTGCAAAGATCAAAACTACTAATCAAGATTTCTTGCTTGAAAGGACTCACCTGATTTTGAAGGCCTTTAGATGCAGTGCATCGGTATGCAGGATCCAATGTGAGCAGAGATACACAAAAGACCCACAGAAGCAAATCGCAGAAAAACCAGCCTAATCACTTGAGAAGCATTGGAGCCTAATCGAATAAATACTTACTTGAGAAGCAAATCGCAGAAAAACCATCCTAATCAAACAAGTAAGTACACTAAAGACCCACAGAAAAAAATCGCAGAATAAGAAAATAGCAGAGAAAAGGACTGACGCATCCAGAAATCAGAGAAAAACCAGAAGCAAATCGAAGTTAGAAACCATATACTTACTTGACGAAGAGACGACGGAGAGAGGAGGGACAGACGGAGAGACGACGGTGTGACAGCGGAGACACCACTGCTTGACGAAGAGACGACGGAGAGGTCGAGTGACGACGGACGGAGACGGGGAGCGGAGAGCTGTACTGTGCGCCTGTGCGAGATGCGATGCCGGAAAGAGGAGACCTGTGGTGCCGCCAGTGCCGCAGGAATGACCGAATGAAGAGGAAGAGGTTATCAGCAGGGAAAATGGAGGGTTTTGCAGAATTTTTGGAGGGAAATATGTAGTCAAATGAAAATATTTTTTAAAATGGAGGGAATATGCAAATGTTTTTGCGCCATGGTCAAATACAAAGCCACAACTTTAATAATATAACTCCAATAAATTTAAGAAAAATAATGTGAAGCACATAATAATGAAGCTATCAATTCAAAATCAAAGTGGTTAGAATTATGGTTCTAATTTTAATTTTTGATTAATTAAATATATTTTACTTTATTTTTCTAAATAATAGTGAATTTTTAAATTTTATAACTTAAATATTGAGAGTCTTAGTCTAAAATACAACAATTCATTATAGTGAATCTTCAAATTGTACTATGACTAATTATTTACTTTGGCCTATTGACTACCACTCTAATTCTACTTATTAGTCTCAATTAACAAATCAAATGAGTATTTAATATTGAACCAAACAAACCCGATGAGGAAGAGAGACTTTGAGAGAGGAGAGCTACAATGGCTGACGGAAAAGGGAGAAGACGCTGACTTAATGATTCCGAGAGAGAGGAGAGCTGTGACTGTCGATGAAGAGAGGAGAAGGCGGTGACTTTGTGAGGCTGAACAAGTGACTAGGAGGAAGAACCAGAGATGCCAGATCTGTGATAGAATGAGAATGCCCTAGAAATTAAGGAGAAGTGGGATTTGGCCAAAAAAATGCTCAAATATGGAGGGAATTTGCAACAATTTGGAGGGGAAATTTTTTTAGTCTTATAAATGAAGGGAATGTACAATTTTTTATATCCATCCTAGAAGTTATTGTATCAATCTGGTCCGTCATGTTATTTGTAGCATAATCAATTAAAATACAACAATTCATGAGCTGATTTAGCACCTCTTAAATATTAGTTGGTATATTAAAAAACTTTCTAGAAGAACAACATAAGAAAAAAATTACAATTTCTAAATTTTAGACTAGACTTATATTTTGAAATAGATTGGCCAAGTTGCAAGATTGAACTTTTTTTCGATACAATTGCAAGATTGAACTTATACTGTCAATTAAATGAGTATTTAATTACACATTCATATAATATATGTAGTAGTAATTATTTACATGTTTTTATGTATTATTTGAAATGGTAGAATACATTATTGCAATTTGTCACAAATTCAATATTTTATAAATAAAATCCTATGCTTTGCATAAAACTCAAAGAAACAAGTGGTGACGTCTATACTTTGTAAATTATAGGGACAATTACAATGAAGTCCCACACAAGAGAAAAAATGAAAAAATGGTCCCTGAAGTTGTTAATGACAAGTCGAGGAGCGTCCATTAATAAGTTGAGGAGCTTACACTGATAACTTCAGGGACCATTTCTTCATTTTTTCTCTTGTGTGGGATTTCATTGTAATTACCCCTAAATTATATCATGAGTTGTTATGAATTTTAACTTTTATATATTAGTGTTCTTTGTTTGTATTTTTTTTTCATTTTTATCTACATATTTCATAACTATATATAGCTTCCAAAACAACTATTGTACTTTAATTTTGTTAAAGAAATCATATTAGTAACACTGATAAATAAGTGTACGAATAAATTGATTAGCAGTTAAATAAATTTCAAGAAATTAGCACTACAATTATTATTTCTTCATTTATTATGTTAATTTCTAAAAGAGAGTAGTATATATATTATTTCATTTTTTAGAGACGGAATTTAGAGACGGAATAATTCCGTCGCTAATTTCCGTCTCTAATCCGTCTCTGATTCCGTCTCTAAATTTTTAGAGACGGAAATTAGCGACGGAATTATTCCGTCTCTAAATTCCGTCTCTAATCCGTCTCTGATTCCGTCTCTAAATTTTTAGAGACGGAAATTAGCGACGGAATTATTCCGTCTCTAAATTCCGTCTCTAATCCGTCTCCGATTCGGTCTCTAAATTTTTAGAGACGGAAATTAGCGACGGAATTATTCCGTCTCTAAATTCCGTCTCTAATCCGTCTCCGATTCCGTCTCAAAATATTTAGAGACGGAAATTAGCGACGGAATTATTCCGTCTCTAAATTCCGTCTCTAATCCATCTCTGATTCCGTCTCTGATTTTAGAGACGGAATCAGAGACGGATTAGAGACGGAATAGCGACGGAATTAATTCCGTCGCTAATTTCCGTCTCTAATTCCCTGTTTTTTTGTAGTGAAAACACCATTCTCATACCAAAAACATACCAAATGAACAGTGGCATCCAATTTTCGGATTCAAGCCAAATTTCCAGAATTCATAAACTACTTCAAATGGTATGAAACTTAGATAGATAGATTAGTTTCACTCACCTTATCAACTTCTCCAAAGAGAGTTCTTGATTCTCCAACAATCAATTTTCGTGTGACACAAATCACAACCAAATGACCAAACTACACACACCAAAATGAAGCCCATTACTCAAGGATCAACATTTATGAATGGAGTTTGAGCAATGGAGATCATTTACTTACCCAAAATCTAAGCTTTTCCTTCTTCCTTTCTTCCTCTTCAATGGCCGAAAGAGAGAGATAGAGAGATGAGATGGAGAGATGGAGTGAGAGAGGAGAGGAAAAAGTTAACTTTTGTCCTCATGTGACCTCATCCAATGGCCTCCACACTGCCACATGTCAACATCTCAATCATTCCCATAATAAGCTCACACAAGCTAAGCACACTGGATCCCGACCCACGGTCAAGGAATCACCACCCTTAATCTTAAATACCACACATATGCACTAATATTTCCAATTTCCACTAATTATGACATTAATTAATATAGTAATAAATTACATAATAATCCCAATTTAATTCATAATTATCCATAATAATCATGATTATCCCTTAATCAAAAATTGGGATATTACATTGCTTCATCTACTAACTTGTTCAGTATATGAGTCACAATAGAAACAACAACATCCATTGCCCCTGCAATCACAATGTACCCCAGGTATATATGGTGATGATATAACTCTAAAGTCTCATGAAAATAAATAATTGGTATTTGACTTAAATGTAGAATTATGTAGAGACACTTTACACAAAAAATTGGCATTTGTGTCCACTGTTCGATTGAGTCTCTAAAAGCATTTTGTTTGTAGAAAAGATAATTAATGCATATTATACAACAAACAATGACAGCATTAGAGCAAGTTGAAATGAAGGGTTGCATATGGTAATATACGAAGGAAAAGATATTTTCATCAAATAATAATAATGAAAATTTTAAATATTTAGTCTCATAGTTTTGACTCGACTACAACTTAATTCTTAAAGTTTAACTCCATGCAACTTAATCTCTCAAATTTTAGCCATTTAATATGTCGGTTGCAATGCTTTATCACTTGGTCACAACTTATTCCACAAAGGAATGGATGATTTTCTAAACGTCCAGCGGATTTAGTCTTCTTTTTTCACTTTCCATTGAGTGTAAAGTTCAAGGTAATCACTTGTAGGGACCAACCAATTAAATAGTTGAAACTCAAGTGACTGAGCTATGAGTTAAACTTCAGAGAAGAAGTTGTAACTGACTTGAAATTATAGGGACTAACTAATGAATTTTCTAACTAGTAATTTATATGGAGTTAAATATTTCTTTCATATATTGACACGTGAGTGTGTATATACATACATATAAAATACTAAGTTCTTACTATCTACCACTTTACTTCTCCTTGTATAAAACTTATTATTATAAATCATGAGATATCTTTGATATTGTTGCAATCATATTTTATGTATTTTATCAAAAAAATACATGACTGACAATGCCAAAAGAAAAAAAAAACAACAAATACAACTTTACCTATGGGTCTAAGGAAATTGTGCAAATGTTGGGGTTGGTTAAGGTTCTCCTCCAAATCTGAAGGCAGCAAGAAACAGAAGCACTGAGTAGTATCAGTAATCTTTCACATACATCACCTTCCAGCTGAGAGATACGTATGAAGGAGACTTTGTGGACCTGATCAATGAAATTAATCAAGTCAAGCTTCTTCTCTGTTTTTCATCTCAAAAGATTATATATATTGAAATAGCAATAAGTGAAAAACGTAAGAATTAGAAAAACAAGAGAACGCTGGGGAATTCCTAATCTCTAAGCAAGCAACACACAAAATAGGCAATTAATCAGCATTTTTCACGTTGTTCCCCGCTTTGATTAAATGCTTTTCCTCATAATCTTGTTGAACGCAACATTTGATTAGTGGATAACCATATTTCCTTCATTTTTATAAGTCTTAATACTAAGAAGGAATCAAAATCTGTGTATTAGGTATCAAAAGATGCTCTACTTCTCGTTTTTTGTTCTGTTGCACATGTTAATTACTTAATTTTGTTTTTGGGTTAGTAATTTTTGTGCATGTATTTTTGAAGTTGTGACTATGATCAATGATAATACACAATCTGAGAACATTATATTGAAAAAGCTTTACCTATAATTTTGTGAGGAAATTCAGCATAAGATGGGACTTCGATTCCGGTTCTTCTCCAATCTACCTGCAGCTATGAAACAGAAAATAACTATATTAGAAAATAACGAAGAGACTTCTCAAATTGTGTGGTCCTCAATTAGCAACGAGTGAGAAAAACGCAGGAAAATAAGAAATATGGCATGGTTAAATTATCAAAATCCAAACACAAATCTACTTTGCTCAGGAATTTCGATCTCCTTGTAATACCAGAAGCACAAACACTAGTTTCAGTTCTTCTTTCTCTTCTTTCCCCTTCTTGTTTGGTAAATTTCAGACAAGTCACAAGAACTAAATAATTTCTCACATTGACATTTCGGAAGTACCTTCTCAGTCTCTCACTCTCATCACCAATCCAGCGTTAACATATGGAGCTCTGAAAGAATCTTTATTATCGGTGGGCCCCTACCCGATGCAAAGTCAGCAAACGACGCGTAAACCCAATCCTCACAGCTGTCTTTGACTCATGTCATTTCATTATTCAAGCCAACCCATCATCTAACTTCTGTCTGCTCTTTTTTTTTTTTTTTTCCACACTACTCTATTTTTAATTTTTACGGCTCTTGATAATCCCCCTCGTTATTATTAACAAGTTGCGGCAAGATTTGGAGTTAAAATGAGCATGTTTTTATCAAAAAAACTCTGGGTTGAAATATTAAGTGGCCTCATTTTTATAAGAAGAAAGATACAAGGTCAAATTTTGAAAGTGTACTTATAGAAGTAAAAGTTTTCTACGTTCTAAACCTCAAAATAAATTATTCCCTGATCGGAAAAAAATGTTGATGTTCTTGTAAAAAATGCTTCACAAATTGATGTATCAACAATAACATATTGCCATCAAAAGGTTTGACTTCAATCCGACTAATCTTTCAAACAATTACTTGCTTCATAAACTTAAAACAAGACAATTAACTGTTTTATAAAGAATAACACAAAGTTGGTTTAGTAATATATCACTCTAATTTTGAGTTCGGTTTAAGAGGAGATATCTGCATGAAAAGAAACTGCCACAAATTCTAAAACTCGAATAATTGGTTATTTGTATACCAGTTGATAATATAAAAAAAATGAGTGTGGATTATCAATTTTTTAATTGCCACACGAGCTAGCAAGGTAGTCATATGAAGAAGATGTTGACTGGTTCCCGGGGATTAAACAGCTGCATAGTAACTGTTGTACTTGCTAACCTGATTTTAGATACTATTTTAGTACTTTCATGGTCTTTTCCTGCAGCTATATTATGTGAAGCATGCATATATATGAATCAAAATAGTCATACTCTGAAACTACACAATCAAATCAAATCTCAAATCTTGGTAATTCACCGCCATAATCATCATTTTTGAGAAATTTTTATTCTTTTTTAGATTTGAAATCACAGTTGTCTTCATCTCATTATCAATATCTGTCTCCCCTTAAATTGTCTTGGCGTTGAAACAAATCAGAAAAAATATGTTTTCAACAATGCATTAGCCTCTAACCTTTGACAAAAAGGTACCTCATAAGTTTGAGCTGTTAAAGGTTTAGAATCAGATGACATAATTGTTTTTATATTTTTCTCCCATGTATTTCTTTCTGGAACCCCATGATCTTCTGTCTTTGCAACACTCTGTATAATAGAGAAAAGTGAGAACAAGTAATAATATATAGCATCATGCATAATCACATCAGTTGATGTACTCGCTCCGATTCTTAATATAAGACATATTTACCTAATTTGATTAGATTAAGGAAGTTAGTTAATATAACATTTATTTTCTAAAACACCTTAGTTATATTTCTTAATTCCTTCACCCCCCCTCCTCTTTTAATTATTATTGAGACACTATCAATAAGGGTAAATTAAGAAAATATTGATAAATATGAAAAATATGTCTTATATTTATGACTAAGAACAACTTCCCAAATACGTTTTATCTTAAAGATTGGAGGAGTAGTAACTAATTTAGCATTTTCTGACATAGAACCTTCAACATTCTGCATAGCAACAAAATGTATATACAAGTTTGCACAAGTTATTTTATTTGCTAGTAGGTCTTAAAAGTAATGCATATTCCAAATTTGGAATCACATTAACATTCTCCGTCATCCCTTTTTTCAAATACTTGCATTTGTTATCAGAAGCACACCACATGTATGGACACCAAATACAGGTTTCAACTCATCTTACTGTTGAATGAAGATTTGGGTTGGATTTGGGAAGACTCAATGCCTCACATCCTCATTTAAATCCTTTAAGGAGGGAATTGTTACTTTGCACTTCATCAATTTACGTAACTGACTTTTTCAAACAGTGCAACTGTTTTGATTTGATGCCTCCAAAAAAAATTATGGAAAATTAATATAGAAAAAAATTATAAAAATATTAATATGGTTCAAAATAAAGATATCAAGTGGCCATCTACATCGGTTGATCATCTTTGAGTGCCTCCAAAAGTTCATTTTATGCCCTCTGTTTATTCCTTCTAATCTCATTGACTTTGTCTTCAAGCTTCTTGGCAAAACTATAATGCATAAGGCAAGGTGCCTTCTTTATTTTCATTGCATTTTCTTCTAACTCCATCACTCTTGCTATTAATGAGTCTGCCTTGTTTAACCATTTCTCAACATTGCATCAACAACCTTTTCAGTTTTAGTTTGATTCAATGGGTTTATAAATTCATTTCACGCATATATAACTAATTTAAGTTATTCATATTCCGGGGGGGGGGGGGGGGGTTGAGATTTATTCCTTTCTTAGCTCACGCCACCCACCAGTTTTTTCATAACTGATTGAATCGATGGATTATCAATGATTAAATCATAGGATTCAAGTGTGATAGAAACAAGTTTTAGAAACATACAAACCTTTTTTTTTTTTTTTTGCAGAATTAATAACTACCAAATGAGCTTCCAAAAAACGGAGAATTATACTTCCAACTTGTTAACTTGCAAAATTTAGTTCAAATAGATAGCCTATTAAATAAGCTATCAACTGACTTACAGAACACATATGCCGCAAGTTATTGTCCCCACAAATAAATAGTCCAGCTATTGTAATAAGCCTTTCAAAATTTATTTAATTTGGTCCTTCAAAGTAAGCAACAGAAGCATTAAGAGAGATTTCTATTGGCAATGTTCTGCTCAAACTGGCTTCCTAGGACTGACCATTTGTAATCAATCTGAAACAGTTGTTGCTGAGCATTTCTTTGATCTTCCACAATATCTGACTTCTTTTTTCTCACAGTCTCAATCTCCTCCTTGAATTCCATAGCTTCTGCAATATATTTCCTCTTTTGCTCTTGAAGAGACAACAATTCAGCCTCAAAATTTTTTCTCTCTTTCTCCAACCTAAAGATCTGCTCCTTCAGCCTACATTCCTTCTCTTGAGCTTCATCTATGAGCCGAAGTTTCTAAGCCAACCAATTCCGGTAAAATCAACGGTGCAACTGAGGCCAATGACCAAGAAGCAAGTGCAGTATCTAAAGAATCATAATCCTCAAGAGCTAGATTTGGTATGAGATTACCAAAATCATCTTGAATTCTTGCCGGAGGAATCTTGGCAGTGCCGTCAAGAAAGCGATGAACATGATGTTGTTTAACCATAAGATGAACATGTTTCTTCCAGATTAAGAAATTGTGATCATCGAGACGCATGCTGATCTTTTTGTTAGTAAATCCTCGTTGAGAAGTTGCCAAGAGTGGAAATAAAGGAAGGGAACCAGTAGAGGATTGTGACTGTGACATTGTTCCCGAATGAGCCATAAGGAAAAGAAATGTACAGATCACTCAACCTAAATTAGGGAGTGTTCTATGCTCTGTATAGTTGGTGACCGGCGACATCGGAGTTAGGCGATTATGCTTGGCTCTGATACCATACCAAAAAAGCAGATCAAAGAGATAGACGGAGAGATAATTTTGAGATGAATAGTACTTTCTCGTCTTATTCAAGAGTGATGCAGGGGATGCAATATATAGAAATTGTGTTCAATCTAACTTGGTGACACGTGTAAAATAGTGACAACTAATATGTAACTAATCCTGAACTGATTGTGCAACTAATCACAACTTATCACGTGATAGTCTAATATCCACCTTTTGCCATCACTACCATGCTTTCCTCCACCTATTGCCTTCATCATCTCTCCATTGCCAGTTCCACTGCCTTTTACCATTGTTCACTTGTCTCCTTCAAATAAAATAAGGGTATTTTGTTTCTCTTTCAGGCGATTTCTCTTGTGCTTCATCGCTTGCATTTTGTCTCTCATTGTTAAGTGTTTTATTGTTTACTGCTTTTGGTCTTCATTCTCTAGTTTAGTGTTTTCTCTCGCATCACTTTGTTCATTGTCTTTCTCCTTAATAGATTTTTTGCCCTTCATTTTAAATCTTCGGTTGCTTGTGCCTTTTTTATTTCTGGTGGTCATAAATTTTTATATATTGCTTCTGGTTTGCAGTTTCTCGTCCTTCACATCCGCCTTCACAGATCTGGCCTTGCGGACAGAGCGGTAGTGATGAGATTGGAAGAGGGCGATGCTTCAAATTAGACACAATGGAAGGGTGTTTGATTTATGTTCTGTGGAAGGAAGGAGACACGATGTAGGGGCCAATGATGATAGAGGTGACATTTTTCCCCTATTTAGAAAAATTCATGGTATTTTTATATTTGAAAAAAGTTTATGACGTTGGATTCACATGTGAAAAAAAGTTTATGAATAAATTTGCATATTAATCCTTTAAAATTTAAAAGAATATTAATGCAAAATTAGAATAAAGTTTCCCTTTAGAATAAATTAAAATGTATCTTTTAGTCGTTAAGATTATGGGGACTTTTAAAATTATTTTTCAATTTAAATTAAAGCTAACAAACTCATACTTTAAATTCATGTTAGTTCTAATCAATGTTTTGAGGTTGGCCAAAAAGAAAATCAATTCTTCAAAAAATTAGATCATATATTCAGGCAAAAAAGAAAAAAAGGGAAAAAAAATCAAAAATCAAATCAAACTCTGTTCTTTGGGAGCATTACTACAAAAAAGCAAAGCTGTGACGCTTATAATTATATTAGTTGTGGCGCTAGAGAAGTGCCACATATCTGGACGCCACTAAAAGAAGCTGTGGCGCTTCCAAGTGCCACAATATTTTAAAATTTTTTTTGTTAAAATATCCTCCTGTGGCGCTTGTTGGAGAAAGTGCCACAGGAGGTGGGTCTCGTGTGGCGCTTGCTGAGACCAGACCTCCTGTGGCGCTTGCGTCGGCAAGCGCCACAAGAGACCCACCTCTTGTGGCACTTCCTCCAACAAGCGCCACAGAAGGGTATTTTTAAAAAAAAAAAATTTTAAATATTATATATATATATATATATTTATATAACATTTATTATTTTCATATTTAATAAAAGTCTCGTATCTGAAGGGACGAAGCATAAATAAAGATATACTTGCATCTTTTTTCTTTTTTTTTACCTTCCATATATCAATTTCTCTTTTCTTAAATTGTTTGTATAGTTTTGCTACGTTTGTCTGTGCGTTCCTATCACTAAAAAAAGATTTGCTTGTTAAAATTTATTTCAATATTTCTTTTCCAGTAGTAGTTTCTATAATAGATTTGCTTGTCTGTGTATTCCTATCACTAAAAATAGATCAACAATAATGTTCTTACATTAATACTCTCCAAAGCTAACATAAAAAATAAAAAGAACGAAACAGTCTACTTCTTGGCATCATAACCAACCAGAAAATTCGACTATAAAAGAACCTGAAAAAAATAAAAATTAAAAAAGCATAGACACTTACAAATCTATTAATTGACCAGTGCAGGGAGTGGGGGACCATGTTGGTGATGCTAGCTTGAGTGACGAGGATGAGCAAATGTGAGCTATGGAGTGGAGTGGGGTTCAAAAGAGGAAGAGAGACAGAGAGTATGAAGAAAAGAGAACAACTAGGGACAAGAGTGGGGACAGATTGAACAAAAATAGAAAAAGGGACAAGAGAATTTTAATGAAGAAGACATCTGTGTTTGTGTTTGTTGTGCAAGAGAGAAAGTAACTTTTACAGAGGAAGAGAGGGACGTCGGCGAGCAGAGGAAAAGAGGGAACAAAAAAGGTAAAAGGGAGGGAAAGAATAAAAGTAAAGTAAAGATGAAAAATCTGATTGGCGGGAAGTGATTTAAAAATTCACTTCCAGCTGGTAAAAATTTTTTTTTTGGTAATATAAGTAGCTATGGCGCCTGGTTTCCCAGGCGCCACAGAATGTGGCAAAATTTTTTTTTTATATTAAACCAGCTGGTTATGTGGTGGCCCGCTGGTATAAAAAAAATTTATTATAAAGGGCCACTAGCTGTGGCGCCTGGTTAAACCAGGCGCCACAGCTGATCAGGTGCTCCCAATTGTGGCGCCTTTCTTGGCAGGCGCCACACTTAAGCCAACTAGCTATAGCACTTGGTCCGCCAGGCGCCACAGCTAGTACTCAAAATTAAAAAAAAATAAAATAGAAAAGGAAAAAGAAAAAAAGGCAGCTGTGGCACTTGTTTAAAGAAGGGCCACAAAATGTGCGCCAACTTTTGACCTTTTTGTAGTAGTGGAGATTTTGCTAACTAAAAACTACGTCGTTTCCACCAATTGCATCAGCTTTCTTGATTTGGTTTCCGCTTTTTCAGTCTGAAAAGGATTCCGCTATTTTGTTATCAGAAAAAAAAAATTCTGCCATTTTCTCGTTCGCCGTTGATCATGCAGCTTCTATTTCCTATTGCCATCGTTTGTCTGTGAGGCTTCTTCCTCAGTCTATTTGCTTTTGGTTAGTCTGATTGTGGCTTTAGTCATTATATGAGCTTATGCTATTTGTTCTTCCATTGTTCATGCTTTCCTTCTTTTTATTTGTTTTTTGTTTCCTCTCAATCGACCCGCTTCTTCTTGGCGATTGGTTCCTGTCTTTCTCATTGTGTCCTTTAAATATCTTCCATTTCTTTATCTATTTTCAATCCGGAGAAAATGCAGTCTAGGTGGCCCAAAAAAATATATCATCATAAGATAGGTAGCTTTGAGAAATTGAATATTCCGAGTTCTGACATCAATTCAAATAGAATATGAGAGACCATTAGAGAATGACATACGCTAGAAGAATCGAATAGATTGAATATTCTGATATTTTGGCTCAAGAATCAAAAATTTGAAACCTCTAGATAATGATATATAGTTCTAGGAGAATTGGCTTCTTTATGAAGAGTATCAATATCTCTAGATTTTCCAACCATATAGCCCAGTTTAACAATACATGTTCCATTTGTAGGTTTGGTCCACACAATAAAATTAGTAGAATCACAATAGGAATTTGTTTAATGCAATCCAAAGTTTTTCTATCGAGTTCTCAAGACATTGAACTCTACAATCCTTAATGCTTGGAATCTAGTTGTCCATCCAAACATTTATCTTCAAACCATCTGCCTGTTTCCAGCAGCATAATAGGGCATTAGCATCACAAAATTAATAAACTATTAAGGTTTGTTAAACTATATCTAGTTTTCAGATTATAGATTAACCCTCAATATGTTTAGGGAAGAGAAGAGGCTAGCAGGTTTTCTTGTTGTTAAGAGATGTTCTTTTTTGGATGAATCCTCAGTCACACAAAGATGTTGCAACCAGCTATTTAATTCTAGAGTTCACTTCTCCGGTTGACGTGTTTCAACATAAGTTGAACTCCATAACCACATTTGAGATAAAGGAAATAGTCACACCTCTGCTTATAACTAGAGGGGGAAAAAAGCTAGTAAAGAAAAAATAATTTCAAAACAATAACACATACTTTGAATCATTGCAGTTAAATCAAAGTATATTCCACAAGTAGTGATATCCAATTAATTAAATAGTCAAATAATTATTTAAATCCTCCCAAACTTAAAACAGTAAACAATAAAAATCACCAAGAGAGATTTTTTCTAGCAATGGCTAGCTCAAACTTGCGACATAAGACTGACCATTTATGATCAATATGAAACCCTTGTTGCTAAGCATATCTTTGCACCATCTCGGACTTTTCTTTTCTCACAGCCTCAATCTCCTTGAATTCTACAGTTTCTGCAACACATTTCCTTTTCTGCTATTGTAGATACGATAGCTTAACCTCACAATTTGTTATCTCTTTATCCAACTGAGTGATGTGTTCCTTCAACCTAGCTTTCTTCTCTTGAGCTTCATCCATTAATTTCTTAGTCTCAGATATTTTGGAAACAAGAGCATTTACAACCTCTTTTCGTTGAGTTAGTTCTTCTTTGATGCTTTTATTTATGATGAATACATTGCTTTGATTTTATGAGGAATTATTTTCTTTGTTCTGATGTGTTCATTTAAATTTGATTGACCAGTTGATATCTCTTTAATCTACTCCTTATAAATGATCATATATTCAAAATTAGATAGGTAATTAACTTTGAGAAGGAACTCATTTGCATATGCCTTATTCAAAGATGCTAATTCATGACTCTTACAGCATTAGGTGTTTTATGTTGAGAGATATCTACAGGATTACTAGTTGGTTGCTTACTAATCAATACAGGACGCAATGATGAAGTTGGCACTGCTTCAGATATCTCTAAACTAGGTATTACTCCATTGATACTAATTTCAAAGAAGGCATGGTTAACTAATTTCAGAAGCTAAGAAAGACAATTCATGTAAGACAGAAGATTGTGAGAGAGTGTTGTTGACCTTGGTTGAGCTTGATGGTTCTAAATGTGCTATTGTAGTGATTATTTGAACATTCTTTGATGTAGTACCCTCTTCAACTCTTCCTTGAACACTCTGCACAACAACAGAAGATATATTTAACCTCAAGCCAATAGTAATTGAATCAATTGATTGAGGTTCTATTGCCTTTTCCTTTGATATGTTTTGCTCTTATGCACTTTGATCTTTTGACTCTTCCTTGTTTTATATGCCGGAGGAGTAAATAAATTGCAGCAAATGTGTAGTAATTGAGAATTTTTTCAATACTTTTCATTGGAGTGTATGAATATATGCTTTAAATTATACGTTGAATGGCTGATATTTCATTGACTAGCTCTTCATATAAATCAATGAATATATAGTTTGGATCAGAAGGGATTTCTCTTAAGACCAAAATTGAAAAAATAAGTTGCAAACAATGGGGGTAGCAAAGGAGGAGGTAGTGGTGGCGGTGTGGGGTTGTGGCAGGGATGGAAAAGGAGGTAATAGCGACGATACAGCAGTGGGGAGGAGGAGGTAGTGGTGGCCGTAGTAGGTGGAGGTGACAACGGTGGAAGAGGAGGAGGTAGTAGCGGTGGCAGTTGTGGATGGGAAACTAAAGGGTAAATTAGAATTTTTTAACCATCTAATAGGATGGTAATAGGGATTTATAGGGGGAGGTATAAATAAGGATTACCAATTTTTTGGTAATCATCATTTCCAAGGTAAATCCTATTACCATGTTAAAGAGCAACCGAATACTCTTATCTTGGTAATGTAATCATGATTACCATTGCAAGCTTGCAATGGGATTAAACCAAACGGGCTCTAACTATCTTAACATTATATGATTTAATGCTTCCTTGAACATTCTGAATAAGTTGATAAAAGATAGGTAACATTAAATTATATACTAATTTAAAAATTTGGCAGAGCTATGATTACCGTTTCCTCTACTATGTTTTGCTCCTGGGCATTTTCATGTCCTAGCTCTTCATCATTCTACAAATCAGAGAAAAGTAAATAAATTGTAGGTCGTAGCATTAAGCACATAATAAGGTGTATTAAGCAAGAGCAACATAAAAAATAGATATAGTGCATAAGTGCTACCCCAAAACCATGTTTTCACAAAAGCAGCCCTAGTTTTCTCAAAACCATGTTTTCTCAAGGGTTAATCTTGAGAAAATCATGTTTTCATCATGCCAAATATGCTCATAAATATATTCTAAAAGAAAGTGATTCAATTATATACATGCCTCAGTTGATTTTGGCGATGCAATGTGTAATATCCTGAATTGTAATAAAGGATTAGTAACTTCAAATGATGTAATTAATGTTAATTAAGCATATTTGAAGTATATATATGGTGCAATGTGATATAAAGATGATTAGTGATGGTTTAGTAAGTATTGTGATAATTAGGGGCGAAACGGTAAATTTACCGATCGATTGGTCAGTTATTGGAGAGGAAACTCTTTAGTAATTTTGATCAATGGCTGAGATTGGAAGATCATGAGGTGGAATCAAGTGTGGATGAGCATATGTGAAATCATGGTAGGAGGAATGAGATGATGCCAAGTGGCAAGCTATGGACCATGGATGAGGTCAAAGTTTTCAAACTCATTCCCTCTCTCCTCTTAGTCGGTTTTTGCATGGGGAAGAAGGAAAGAATGATCATCATCAATATCTCACTTTCTCTCTCCATCTTCTCCATTTCCGGCGAGCAAGCAAGAAAGAGAAAGGAAGGGTTTGAAATTTGTGAAGGTAAATGACTTCACAAGCTTAAACACTTCTCATTAACATTGTGCAAGTGATCAAGAGCTTTCTTTCCATGTTTTCATACTTGTGATTGGTGGTGTGTGGAAACTTGAGGAAATTTGAAAGTGGAAGAATCAAAGTTCTGAATTCAGCAAGTGAAAGAGGTGAGTTTTTGATAAAGTTTGATGCAAATGTTATGACCATTGGGTTAGTTTTGTGAATTCTGGATTTATGCCCTGATTTCTTGAGATTTGAGAAGATATGAATTAAGTAGTATTTGGTGGTGTAATAGATGTCATTGGTTTTGATTTGAATTTATGGAGAGGGAGTTGGCCATATGTGTCTTGGAGTGGTTTTGGTGAATTTGTGGTCTAGAGATGTGAATGTGTTGTTGAGTAGAAATTTGGGTGTTTTGTGATTGCCAATGGGTTTTTTGTGTTAAAACAAGTGAGAATGAGTTATGGTATGAATTTTAGGACCATTGGTAGTCAATTGGTAAATTCTGGAAACTCTTACCAGTTGCTGCGTTTTTGGGCATCTGATAGGCATCACTCGAGTGAGAGAGGAACTCACTCAAGCATGATGCAAATTTCTGGCTATTTTGTGAAGGTCTTCGGGCAGGAAGCACGAGCATGCTCGAGTGAGCATGGTCATGCTCGAGTGAAACATGAACATGCTCGAGTGAGCATGGGCATGCTCGAGTGAGGATGCATTTTGGTGCTGCGGGTGAGCGTCTCAGGTGATCACTCGTGGGTGGATTGTCAAGAGTGAGCGTGGCACTTGCGAGTGTGGAGGGATCACTCGAGCACTAGAGTTTGTGCTCGAGTGCGTTTAAGGTTTGGAGGGAAGGGTCACTCTCGGGTTGTCACTCGCTGAGTCTCACTTCCAGGTGCTCGAGTGCTCTTGGGGCTCTGCTCGAGCACAGCCTCTTGTGCTCGAGTGAGAGTGTAGGATTGTCGCAGGGGTTGCTCTTGGGCAAGCACTTCCTGCGTCTCACTCGCATGTGCTCGAGTGAAATCGGGGGGGGGTCATGCTCGAGCACGGTCTTCTGTGCTCGAGTGAAGGGACCAAAAATCAGTGTTTAGCTTTCTAAAGAAGGATCTTTGGGGATAGTTATCCCAACCCTTTAGGCATATGTATAGGCATTTAATGGCCATCTAAAGAGTCCAAATGAATACCAACTTAGAGTGTTATTGAAGTAAGAACTTGGAAAAGGAAATTAACCAAATGTCCCTATTTTGATTATAAGATTTGACATCTGCTATCCTCGTGAGCCCACTGTGCCAGCGACCGTCAGGAAAGGATCAGGTAGTGACTTTTCTTTCGTACCATATGTGATGCATTGTATGTGTGTATTATCATTGATTTGTGATAAGTTCGTATGTTGCGACTTATGTGAATATGTGTAAGCACCGTCAGTCCAATAGTCCCTGAGTAGCTAACAACAGATCGGGTAAGGGTTGTGAGCCTTCCCGACGGAGAAAGGGGATGAGGATGAGGTGTGACTATGTGATATGAGGGCCGAAAGGCTGATTGTGAGCCAAAGAGCTATTTGTGAGGCCGACGGGCCATTTGTGAAGTCGGATAGCTATGTGAGCTAAAAGGCTATGTTTATGCACTGCCACGCCATTAGTCCCTGAGTAGCTAACAACGGTTCGGGTTAGGATGGTGTGCCTACCCGGCGGAGAAAGGGGATGAGGGTGGAGTGTGATTGTGCTGCTGTATGATGATTTGCTTACATGCTGTGTGCTTATATGTGGTATAAATGTTTAGTTACTACTGGGATTCTTTTGAATCTCATTCTTTCCTTTGACTAACCTTTCAGACAGGGCGAGTGGCTCTAAGGAGAAGCGAGCAACCCGGAACGGTTAGAGCTTCCTAGGGACATTAGTATGGATTTTGTTGGCTATTCATTTTGGATAGGGATTACTGTATAACATTTTGAGATGTAAATAGTGTGAATACTTGGTTTTGTAATCCCCTAATCAGGATTTGAAACTCTATGAATGTATAGATGAACCCGGGGGTTGCTGGGGTTTAAACTACGAACTCTGATATATATGATTGTAAGTTAACTGCACAGGTGATTATATTCGATAATTGAAAACGAGACCGGGATAGGAAAGAAGTTTTGAAAATTTTGTACGTTCCTACTGTTTGGTAGGTGATTTGATGAGTTTTGAACTATCCGACGGTCTCAAACCCCTTTTTACTATGCGTTATCGAATCTTAATTACGTTAATTAAGGCAGGGGGTTACATTTTGGTATCAGAGCTGTAGTTCCTGGCAAGGGTAGAGTTTGCTAGGATAGATCCCTTAGTTGGCTTTAGGGATAGAAGATTATCTGCGAATGATTATTGTGTATACACATATATGTTTACTGATATGGATATATGAGACTTGTGAGTATATGTGTGTACTATTTCTGCTGAGTTAATGGGGTTGAGTTGTTTGTAGAATGAAGAAAACTAGAGGACGCCCCAGTGTTCCGCGTGCAGACCCTGTGGTGGAGGTCGTCGACGATAATCCACCGGATCCAATGCAAGAATTAATGGGTCTGATAAAGGATCAGCGGGACATGATCACTGAGCTGAGAGACGAGCTCAGAGCGGAGAAGGCAAAGAACAAGGTGAATCCGATTCAGTCCACACCGGAGGAAACTCAAGAAGGAACCCAACATGAGGACACTGCTGAGGGATCAGCACGGCCATCAGAATCCCCATCTCGTGCTATTCCGAATCAAGAGTCTCATGGGGGACCAGCCAGAGAGGATAGAGATCTTCAGTTCTGGGTTACAAGATTCTGCAAACATTTACCTCCGGCGTTCAGAGGGAGGTTTGATCCTCAAGTGGCAGAAGATTGGCTGAATCGTCTGGAGAAGATATTTGAGGTCCTCCGGTGTCCGGATGAAGTGAAGTCACGGTTGGCGGTCTACAAACTCGAGGGTGATGCGGATCGTTGGTGGCGGAATATCGCCCTAACATTGAAGAGTAGGAATGTGCCCCTGACTTGGGACTTGTTTCAGCAAGAATTTAATGAGAAATATTTCCCTAAATCAGTTCGGCTTGAAAAGGAGACAGAATTCCTTAACATTAGGCAAGGGGACACGGAAAGCTTTGATGATTACTTGTCCCGATTCATCCGCTTGACCCGGTATTCCTCATATCTCCGGTACAAGGATGATGAAGAATGGAGTTCAGACATGCTCATACGTGGCCTGAGGCGAGAGTTGTGGAAGCGGTTGGTTACTCACCGATTCACGAAGTTCAATAAGGCTGTGGAGCAATGTCGAATCACGGAGAACAACCTAAGAGAAGTGTATCCTGGTAGAGCTACTGGTCACCGCAGTGAACCCAGTAAAGGTAATGTCTCTCAGAAGCGGAAAGGCCAAGGATCTTCTTCATATAGGGGCGGTGATAAGAAGCCCTATCAACCTAAAGGTCGTGAGTCTCAGAGATTTGTAACCGAGGAGAAATGTCATCGTTGCAACAAATCACATTATGGAAAAAACTGTCAGGGAGAGATGGTTTGTTTTAACTGCAAGCAGCCAGGACATCTTGCTAAAGATTGTCAGCGACCGAGAGCTGAACAGAGGCCAAAGACTCAGGGTGGAGTGTTCGCTATGACCCACGAAGAGGCCCGTAGATCTCCTGAGTTGATCCAAGGTAAAATTTCTCTAAATGGTTATTTGTTGCAAGCATTGTTCGACTCGGGTGCCAGTCATTCCTTTATTGCGTATGATTGTGTGAGACGCCTGGGTATGCATGTGCATAAGTTACCATTCGATTTGGTAGTATCGACTCCGATGGGTGTTAAGGTCTTGACTACAGAAGTTTGTCTAAATTGTGTTATAACTGTAGAAGGGCACCAATCTACTGTAGACTTGATTTGTTTGCCGCTTTACCAGTTGGAAGTCATCTTGGGTTTTGATTAGTTAATGGCAAATAATGTATTGCTTGATTGCGGGAATAAAAGGGTAGTATATCCTGCTTCTCAGAGGGCTGAAGCTGTAGATGCTAGTATGAATTTCCTTTCTACGGCTAAAGCTGAGAAATACATCGAGAAGGGTTGCCAAGGGTATATGGTGTTTTTCTCTATACAAAGGAAACCGATGAAACGTTGAGTAATATACCCATGGTAAATGAATTCCCGGAGGTATTTCCGGACGACCTTAGCGGATTGCCTCCTGAGAGGGAAGTTCAGTTACCAATTGACATTGTGCCTGGAGTAGGTTCTATTTCAAAGGCCCCATACCGTATGGCCCCAAACGAGATGGCGGAACTAAAGAAACAAATAGAAGATCTACTTGAGAAAGGGTTCATCAGACCCAGTGTGTCACCTTAGGGAGCTCCAGTGTTGTTTGTTAAGAAGAAGGATGGGAGTCTTCGATTGTGCATCGACTACAGAGAGTTGAACAAAGTTACTATCAAGAACAAGTACCCACTTCCTCGAATTGATGACCTTTTAGATCAGTTATCTGGATCGTGTGTATTCTCAAAGATTGATCTTAGGTCAGGGTATCATCAGCTGCGAGTGAAAGCAGAAGATGTTCCAAAAACTGCTTTCAGGACCCGGTATGGTCATTATGAGTTTCTGGTGATGCCATTTGGGCTAACCAATGCACCTGCGGTTTTCATGGACTATATGAACTGTATCTTTCGACAATACCTGGATCAGTTTGTTGTTGTGTTTATCGATGACATTCTGATATATTCCAAGAGTATGGAGGAGCATGAGCATCATCTGAGAGTTGTATTGAATATTTTGCGTGAGAAGCAACTATATGCCAAGTTGAGCAAGTGCGAGTTTTGGCTATCGGAAGTGAGATTCCTAGGCCATGTTATCTCGCAAGAAGGGGTCTCTGTGGATCCCAGTAAAGTGGAAGCAGTACTAGACTGGAAGAGGCCAGAATCTGTGGCAGAGGTACGCAGTTTACTGGGTCTTGCCGGGTACTATCGGAGATTCATCCAGAATTTCTCCCGTATTGCGTTACCAATGACCAAGCTCACAAGAAAGGATCAGCCGTTTGTGTGGGTTAAGAAATGTGAAAAGTGTTTTGTGGAGCTGAAGGAGAGGTTGACTACGGCGCCTGTGTTGATTTTGCCCGATCCCAGTACGACATATGTTGTGCACTCAGATGCCAGTGGGCAGGGATTAGGGTGTGTCCTTATGCAGCAGGGATGTGTGGTGGCCTACGCCTCTCGACAGCTCAGACCCCATGAATTGAACTATCCCACTCATGATCTGGAGCTTGCGGCCATTGTGTTTGCTTTGAAGATTTGGCGTCATTACCTGTATGGCGTGACAGTGGAACTGTACTGCGATCATAAGAGTCTCAAGTACCTGTACGACCAGAAGGAATTGAATATGAGACAGCGTCGCTGGATGGAATTACTCAAAGACTACAACCTGGAAATCAAATATCATCCGGGTAAAGCCAATGTAGTCGCTGATGCTCTTAGTCGGAAGACCGTACTCGTTGCAGCTATGATGATACGAGAGAAGAAATTGATTGAAGATTTTCATGATTTGAATCTGACGAACCAGATCATCTGTGCCAATTACACTGTTGCCCAGGAGGAAAATGATCTAAGAGCTGAGATTGAAGAAGCTCAGAGGCAAGATGACTGGATACAGCGCAATCTGACTCGGATTGAACGGGGAGAAGTCCCAGGTTATGATTTATCGCCTAGAGGATTGGTTCGCTATCAAAATAGAGTCTGCGTTCCATTTAAGGCGGAGTTGCGACAAAAGATTCTAGATGAGGCGCACAAGAGCTGATATACTCTTCATCCTGGTATGACCAAGATGTATCATAACTTGAAATCTGTGTACTAGTGGCCGGGTTTGAAGAGTGATGTGACCAAATATGTGGCGAGATGCCTCACTTGTCAGAAAGTGAAAATTGAGCACCAAAGACCACCTGGTTTACTCCAGAGTCCTGAGATTCCGGAATAGAAATGGGAAAGTGTGACCATGGACCTTGTTGTGGGATTGCCCAAAATCAGAAATTATGATGCAATTTGGGTTATTGTGGATCGGCTAACGAAGTCAGCCCACTTCATACCAATCAATGCTGGTTATTCTCCTGATAAACTAGCAGAGATTTATATCAGTGAGATTGTGAAGCTCCATGGTACACCAAAGAATATCATTTCTGATCGAGATCCTCGATTTACTTCGAGATTCTGGAAAGTACTGCATAAAGCTTTGGGAACTCAATTGAGGTTCAGTACGGCTTATCATCCACAGACGGATGGACAGTCGGAGAGGACAATCCAGACGCTGGAAGATATGCTTCGGGCGTGTGTTCTTGATTTTAAAGGAAGTTGGGATCGCTTTCTTCCACTTGCGGAATTCGCCTACAATAATAGCTATCATACGAGCATTCAGATGGCTCCATATGAAGCGTTGTACGGAAGGAGGTGCCAATCGCCTTTGTGCTGGAACGAATTATCTGAAAGGAAGCTGTACGGACCAGATTTGGTTGATCAAACCTCTGCACAGATTCGGATTATTCGTAAGAGGTTGCTTGCAGCGCAGAGTCGACAGAAAAGCTACGCTGACAAGAGAAGAAGACCTCTAGAGTTTGAAGTTGGCGACCACGTGTTTTTGAGGGTATCTCCTATCACCGGTGTTGGGCGTGCAATCAAACGGAAGAAGTTGAGCCCGAGGTATATTGGTCCTTTTGAAATCCTTGAGAGGATTGGACCTGTCGCGTACCGAGTAGCACTACCCCCAAGATTGAGTAGGCTCCATGACGTGTTTCACGTTTCCCAACTGAAGAAGTACCAACCAAATCCATCTCACATAGTTGAATATGAGGAAGTTGAGCTACAAGATAATTTCACATATGCGGTGGAGCCAGAGCAAATCATTGACTGAGAGGAGCGACGGCTCAGACACCGAAGCATTCCATATGTGAAGGTGGTCTGGAAGGGAATGACTCCGAGAGAAGCAACCTGGGAAGCGGAAGAAGATATACGGAGAAGATATCCGGAGTTTATGGCTCAAGTAGTGTAACAATTTCGAGGACGAAATTAAATTTTCGGGAGGAGAATTGTAATATCCTGAATTGTAATCAAGGATTAGTAACTTCAAATGATGTAATTAATGTTAATTAAGCATATTTGAAGTATATATATGGTGCAATATGATATAAAGATGATTAGTGATGGTTTAGTAAGTATTGTGATAATTAGGGGCGAAACGGTAAATTTACCGATCGATTGGTCAGTTATTGGAGAGGAAACTCTTTAGTAATTTTGATCAATGGCTGAGATTGGAAGATCATGAGGTGGAATCAAGTGTGGATGAGCATATGTGAAATCATGGTAGGAGGAATGAGATGATGCCAAGTGGCAAGCTATGGACCATGGATGAGGTCAAAGTTTTCAAACTCATTCCCTCTCTCCTCTTAGTCGGTTTTTGCATGGGGAAGAAGGAAAGAATGATCATCATCAATATCTCACTTTCTCTCTCCATCTTCTCCATTTCCGGTGAGCAAGCAAGAAAGAGAAAGGAAGGGTTTGAAATTTGTGAAGGTAAATGACTTCACAAGCTTAAACACTTCTCATTAACATTGTGCAAGTGATCAAGAGCTTTCTTTCCATGTTTTCAGACTTGTGATTGGTGGTGTGTGGAAACTTGAGGAAATTTGAAAGTGGAAGAATCAAAGTTCTGAATTCAGCAAGTGAAAGAGGTGAGTTTTTTATGAAGTTTGATGCAAATGTTATGACCATTGGGTTAGTTTTGTGAATTCTGGATTTATGCCCTGATTTCTTGAGATTTGAGAAGATATGAATTAAGTAGTATTTGGTGGTGTAATAGATGTCATTGGTTTTGATTTGAATTTATGGAGAGGGAGTTGGCCATATGTGTCTTGGAGTGGTTTTGGTGAATTTGTGGTCTAGAGATGTGAATGTGTTGTTGAGTGGAAATTTGGGTGTTTTGTGATTACCAATGGGTTCTTTGTGTTAAAACAACTGAGAATGAGTTATGGTATGAATTTTAGGACCATTGGTAGTCAATTGGTAAATTCTGGAAACTCTTATCAGTTGCTGCGTTTTTGGGCATCTGATAGGCATCACTCGAGTGAGAGAGGAACTCACTCAAGCATGATGCAAATTTCTGGGTATTTTGTGAAGGTCTTCGGGCAGGAAGCACGAGCATGCTCGAGTGAGCATGGTCATGCTCGAGTGAAACATGAACATGCTCGAGTGAGCATGGGCATGCTCGAGTGAGGATGCATTTTGGTGCTGCGGGTGAGCGTCTCAGGTGATCACTCATGGGTGGATTGTCAAGAGTGAGCGTGGCACTCGCGAATGTGGAGGGATCACTCGAGCACTAGAGTTTGTGCTCGAGTGCGTTTAAGGTTTGGAGGGAAGGGTCACTCTCGGGTTGTCACTCGCTGAGTCTCACTTCCAGGTGCTCGAGTGCTCTTGGGGCTTTGCTCGAGCACAGCCTCTTGTGCTCGAGTGAGAGTGTAGGATTGTCGCAGGGGTTGCTCTTGGGCAAGCACTTCCTGCGTCTCACTCGCATGTGCTCGAGTGAAATCGGGGGGGGTCATGCTCGAGCACGGTCTTCTGTGCTCGAGTGAAGGGACCAAAAATCAGTGTTTAGCTTTCTAAAGAAGGATCTTTGGGGATAGTTATCCCAACCCTTTAGGCATATGTATAGGCATTTAATGGCCATCTAAAGAGTCCAAATGAATACCAACTTAGAGTGTTATTGAAGTAAGAACTTGGAAAAGGAAATTAACCAAATGTCCCTATTTTGATTATAGGATTTGACATCTGCTATCCTCGTGAGCCCACTGTGCCAGCGACCGTCAGGAAAGGATCAGGTAGTGACTTTTCTTTCGTACCATATGTGATGCATTGTATGTGTGTATTATCATTGATTTGTGATAAGTTCGTATGTTGCGACTTATGTGAATATGTGTAAGCACCGTCAGTCCAATAGTCCCTGAGTAGCTAACAACAGATCGGGTAAGGGTTGTGAGCCTTCCCGGCGGAGAAAGGGGATGAGGATGAGGTGTGACTATGTGATATGAGGGCCGAAAGGCTGATTGTGAGCCGAAGGGCTATTTGTGAGGCCGACGGGCCATTTGTGAAGCCGGATAGCTATGTGAGCTAAAAGGCTATGTTTATGCACATTAATTAGTTGCTTGCCTCTTACATTTAATAATTACTTTTATCTTTTGTTATTTATTTTTAAAAAATTTGGAAGCATAGCATCCTAAAATTTGAAGTTTTCCAAGTATTAAACCCTTTTATTAAGTCATAAATAATCAACAAATTAATCCTGTAATGTCATAATAATTTTTCACAAGTCACAACAAAAGAAAGCATATTTGTCAACAGTACATATCATAGTTAAATTAATTGGTTGCATTGCAAGTCAACAAAGATACAAGTGTTATAATTATTTCACTTATACAACTCATTAATAACCATCTATATATCTTATAATACTCTTCCACCAAAGCCGCAACTCAAATGGCTCATTTTTGGCTTCAGACTCATTTTACTGTTCATAAGGGTATATGGCTTCAAAGTAGTTTTATTGGGTTTTGTGTCATATGGCTTAAACAAATGGCTACATGCTGGGAGACATGTTATTTTGAATTTTGAATATCCTAATCACTTTTATCTCAAACTCAGTTTTAGCTTTAAAACACCTTCCCCTTCGGCTCACCTTTCTTTGCCTCCTTCCCTCAGTTTCTCCTCATTCACCCTGTCTTTTCCTTTGGCTTCTTCCTCTTCACAGTCTAACCTCTCCTTCATCTTTTTGCTAGAATCAGTCCTCTTCAACTTCACGGTCTCCTTATCTTCTTCTACTTTTGGTCCTATTTTCTTTTGCTTTAGTAGAAATCAATGTTTGTAGGAGTATTTCACACCATTCAACATTCTTGGTAAAATTTGTCACCCAAATCTTGTGGCATTGAGAGCATATTGAAATATGTCCCCTTTGTTGCCAATCAAGAGTGAAAAGCTTTTGGTTTTTCAATATATGCTCAGAGGAAGTCTTGGCCCATTACTCCACGGTAACTTCAAAAAATCCAATCAGCTTTATACTATATTTGGCAAAGTTTAAAACTTTATTGATTCTCACTGTATTATATTGCAGCTTGTGGTCCAAAAACAGCCATTGATTGGCCAACAAGGATGAGAATAGCCCATGGTATGTTCTAATCTTCCCCTCTATTTTGCCGCATCTTTGTGTGTGGGATGTCCAATCTTCTACCCTTTCTCTTGAGTGTGGTGTGAGTTTGGCAATAGGTGGCACTATATGTGTGGGTATGCTTGAAATTTCTACAAATAATGGATTGAGTTTTTAAAATTCTTTGGAGTTGGGAGTTATTCATTGGGTGTGAATTGCAAAATTAAACTTCTAGATGCTCATGTTTCTAATTATTTGAGTTCGATGCTTCTCTCTCCCTCTCTGCTTTTCAATTCCCCTTTGTTCTTTGTCAGGTTCTCATTTTACTTTCTCACTACACTACTACAAAAAAGCAAAATTGTGACGCTTATAATTGCATTAGCTGTGGTGCTAGAGAAGTGCCACATATCTGGACGCTACTAAAAAAAGCTGTGGCGCTTGGAAGCGCCACAGGTTTTTTAAATTTTTTTATAAATAACCTCCAGTGGCGCCTGGTTGGCCAGGCGCCACAGGAGGACCCCCTCCTGGGGCACCTCCTCACGCAAGCGCTACAGGAGGTGTTTTTTTTGGATTCTTCGTATTGGTTTTTTTTAGCATATTTTTTGGGTTCTTCGTATTGGTTTTTTTTAGCATATTTTTTCCTCATATATATCTCCCATGCATATATAATTACAGTCTGCATGGTTTAATAAGAACAATGATAGATAACTTTAAAATGATACCAACAAATGATTAATTAGCTAAAGTAGTTCTAAAAGTTGTTATACAATATATTGTAAACCTAGCTAAATGAAATACAACAAATTCAACTTCAACATACATGCATGACACAACAATTGGCAATTAGAAACAACACAACAAATACCAGCTAGTGAATTTAATAGTATATATAGCTACCCAGAGATTTGCCTAAACACATATTCACACCATTCCTCGATCACTTAATTAACCTGATGGTCAGTCAAAGCGTCACAACGTTGATCTTCATAATACTACAGATATATACAATCAGAAACAAGTTACAATGAATTAAAATAGGTAAAACATAATTGTCAAGCACTAATTTAATTTCATTAAAACACAATATGAAGTGCAACTAAATGACTTACTTTTTAAGGAATAAATGGCTGATCATGCATAATAACATCCTTCATAAATTTCATGATATAGTACCCACAATCATTGTCATTAGGTTGGAAAGGGCACTGCAAAAATATAATGCAATATTTAACTCTGTTTATGAATAAAAATTGTTCACTAACAAAGTCTAAGTCATATATCAATACCTGTATCTTCTTCCAAGGATAACTAAGGTAGGGGTCAACAGCTTTAGAATAGTTTAACGAGACAGATGCCTGATACGCAGTCAATGCCCTAACAAAACAAATAGAAACTGATTACTTTTGGTTATTCAATCACGTACGCAAATATTTATACATAGGCACGTATACTTACCTATTGATCAATAGTAACATATCAAAACGATGTTGTGGAAGACCATTTTTTAGAGGATCCACATAGTAAATGTGAGGGCCTAAAGGTTCCGCTGGATTGATAACGATCAATATCCAATGGCGCCTAAAATATTTTAAAATTTTTTTTGAACAATCATGTTATGATAGAAGTTAAACAATAAAAACAAAAATTGTACCAATAATAACTTACCCCGCATTGTACGGCACTAAAAATAACGTAGTTGGTGTCGATTTCTTGCTAAAGTAATCTTTTAGCTCATTAGACTGTGCATTTATATCTACTTTACCCTCATGATGACCAACGAGAAAAGGGTTGACAAATGCGAATTGGACCCTGTGTGTATCCATTAAAACGTCATGGTCAAAATGCCTGGTATAAAACATACAGTGTCATGAGAAACAAAAGAAATGGAATGAGAAATATAAATAACAGTGATAAACGATAATAGTGAAGTACCTTATCCAGATGTTGATAGCTGAAGCACTAACCCAATCATGAGCACATATGTCCTACACGACCTCGGCAGTAACATAATCAACTAGACCACTAACACTGTAGATATGTCTTGGAATACGTAATTGCACTCCTCCCTCACCGATCAATTGTGGTGTAATCGATATTAATTGATCGAGAAATGAGGTCTGTCTTCTTCTGCTCTATTGGCTAGCTGATGCTTTTAACTTGGGTTGTGTTGTTGAACACTTTAAAATCTTACCCTGCGCAAATCAGAAAATTAAATCACAGTTTGAGATGAAGTTCGAAGGAAAAGTGCAGGGAATTTTGAATAAACGACCTTTTCATATGGCTCGATAAGACCCATTGGTCAAGCAACATAGCCACCTACAACATCTGCTACCTTTTTTGCTCAACCCGAGACGGGATCGGTAAGAGGGCATCTTCATTCGTGCAGACGTCAACCTTTACCCGGAATGTGTTATCAGGCAAAGGTGAATTGCGTAGTATGTCCTCACCAGTGTTGTAGGTAGCACCCACTACAACCGCGTGCTTGGAAGCTTGTTCGACATATAGCTTGCATTGAAATTCGCCCTATGGAAAATAGAGTTAATATGTTAAAGTTCGCTAAATTATAATTTAACATAAAGTTAAGTAGAAAAGAAATTAATTACCAAAGGAAAAGGGACTTTAGGCATGGAAATGCAGCTATCTCTAAAACTTGGGCTATCACAGAATGGAACATTTTGTGTTAGCCTATACTGGACCAACTGTTGTATTTGCATTGTTAACAATGCATTCTGTTCTTGCATCAAACGCATTTATTCTATGAATTGTTCTTCTCGTTGTTCCTTGTAGCGTATTTGTTCTTGAAGTTCTTGTATTTGATGCTTAAAGCTAGCCATCTCATCACACAGGTGGGAAACGTCACTTCTATTCAGGTGCTTCTAACGTCTGAAGTATGCTGATAGGGTGACTGCAAAACCAGTACCCTGAACACGACCATCATACTCAGGTACTGCTAGCGCTCTGCTCAATAAATCGTCCCGACCAACATAGGTTGCCAACGAAGGATCCTCCTGTGTCATTTGTCGCTATACCAAAAAGAATTACAATGAAAATTAGTTATTATAAATCGAGTTCATTTAAGTAAAGCCAATTATTTATTGTACGCATAATATAATCAAATACTTACACAATATTCGGCTACTCTTCTTGCTTCCTCACTACGAATTTCACCTTTCTTATTTGTGACACCAGCTACCCACAGATCATGTCGTGGAACCTGTGTAATATCTGAGCCTGATTCTTTTATCTGCACATCAAAGTTAGTCGAAGTTAAATGATATTCATACAATTTTTCTACAAATGAAATAATCATTAGTTCGTACCATTTTTCTTTCTAACCGTGCGTATGAAATAGGTCCTTGTGTGTATCGGTATGCCATGTTGGTCGCGTTAACTCGATTTTTCTCGCTCAACTCCTAGTTAGATCAAAATGATTCATATAAATATATAAATGTTAATTACAAATACGTACATTACACGTAATAGGGAAAGACAAACAAATCCCCTTACCAGGAATTCAGGAGTTGTATGTGTTCTAATAAACTCATCCCACATTTCTTGAGTGATGATTCCTTCGTACAATGGATAAGGCGGTGTAGTAATGATATCCTCATTATCATCCCTCAAGAAGTATTTGACAAGAACAGAACAAAACTGTCGCATAAGTTTTTCGGCTTTTCTTATTACAAAGTTCTTCTGATCATCATCAATAATAAAAATACTCTGTAAACAAGTCAAAAAACATATATAATATGTAAGATTGAAATGAAGTAAAACAAAGCAAACCGAACAATTATATAATTAAGGTGTTACCTGTACTTCAGCCCAGATCTCATCCTCATAATTTTTCTTTGCCATTTTCCAATTTTAAACTGTAATAGGGACTCTATCTCGAACCGTAGTCCCGATCAAGTTATTTAAGGAGGTACTGTTCTCGCCGAACGGGTTTCCATTTTCATTCCACTCTAGTTGTAACTTGATTCCGTTACTTCTCAATTTGATCAACCTCACCAAAATTGTCCTGCCACGTCTGACTTCTTCTCAAATCTTTGTCTACCAATGTGCTTGGGAACATCATCAGTGTCATCATATGGTGAGTTCATACTCCTGGAAGTGAAATAAACCAAATCAAAACATCAGTTCACAATGTCAACCATGTCAACGAAAGAAAATTATTTTGAAATTTATAAAAACATACGTATAAGTAAACAAGTCAAGGCAATCATTATCTTTTCCTTTTTCTTGTCTGATTTAAAATTTTATTCTTCAGAATTCGTGTTGGATTGAGAATTGTGTTTCTCTTGACCCAAGTTCCCTCTTCATGATCATGTCTCATGTATACGGGTCCATCTCCATCTCCATCTCCATCTTCATCTGCATCTCCATCTATATCAATCTCTGCTGACCACAAATTCTCAAACAAAGAATCATCATTATTGATGTTCAAATATTCATTACTTTCAAAATCAACTTCTGCTTGATGATTCTTGTTGGATGGAAGTTTAATAGACAAATTCTTCTTAGCAGGATCAGGAATGTAAAATGCTTGTTCTGCTTGTGCTGCTAAAATAAAAGAATCATCTTCATACCAAACCTTAGAAAGGTCCACTTGCACAAAGCCTGAGTCATCTATCTGCAATCCACTGTTGTTGTTAACCGACTTACATTTGAAGACAGGGACCCTAAACATAGAGTAATCAGAGTAATCTAACTTCGATATGCGTTCAATGACACCAAAGTATGACATTGATACATAGACAGGGTGTGTGTCTTTAGCACTGGATTTATGCCAAGAATCAGCAACAAGTGTTACCCCACTATTCTGCATCGTGCTCTGTGTATCATGGTCTTGTGTATAGAATGTGTAACCGTTGATTGCATAACCATTGTAAGATAATACATGTAAGCTCGGTCCCTTCGACGGGCACTTCAATTTTTTAGAAACTGAATCAGGATTCCTCTCCATCTCATCGTTAATGCGATTTTTCAACTAGCCTGCAAATTGTTTATTGTGTTCTGTTGTTAATAAATTTTCATTCCTATCACCATGTGCCAATCGGAGAGCATCATTGTGTTCTTCTACATACGGTTCGACCTCATCAGTATTATGTAGGACATACAAGTGGGCTTGCTCCCGTTCAGTTGCTGATATCGTTATTACATCGCTCCCCATTGTTCCTTTCCCTGATCTTCGGCCATCATGACGAGACTTGGGGATCCTTACAGGGTCAACATTTGATAGAAAATCAACACAGAAGTCACTTGCTTCTTCAACCATGTACCTTTCAGCAATACAACCCTCTAGGCAATATCTATTTTTCACATACCCTTTTAATATTTTCATGAATTGCTCATTTGGATACATCCATCTCAAGTACACTGGACCGCACAATTGAGTCTCTTTGACCAAGTGTACAGTTAGATGTAACATAATGTCAAAAAAAGAAGGTGGAAAATACATTTCAAGTTCACACAGAGTACACACAATCAGCCTTTACAAGTCTTGTAACTTGGTTGAATCAACCACTTTACTGCAGATCAACTTGAAAAACACGCAAAGTTTCGTGATAGTGTTTCTTAATTTTTTGGGTAAAATGGATCGTATACCAACCGGTAGGAAATTTTGCATGAGCACAAGACAATCATGAGACTTGAGGTTCTTTAACTTCAACTTTTTTACCGATACAAGGTTCTTTATATTTTAAGAGTAGCTCTCAGGAACTTTAATTCCTTGCAGAAACTCACAAAACAATTTCTTCTCTTTCCTCAACAGAGTGTATGCCGCTAGCGGTAGATAGGTACGAGGCCCGTGCTCAATCAGTGTCAACTCTTCTCTAATTCCTAAGTTCACTAAATCCAACCTCGAATTGACACTGTCCTTGCTTTTTCCTTGGATATTAAGCAACGTGCCAATTAGACTATCACAGATATTTTTTTCTATGTGCATCACATCAAGAAAATGCCTCACATATAAAGACTTCTAATATGGAAGTTTAAAGAAAATAGACTTTTTCTTCCAACCGCTTGTCTCGATTTGTTTTGCAAAAGGCTTGCCAAAATTGTTATCCAAGTCTTTTATCTTGGAATACACCTGGGAACCGGTCAACATCTTCGGTGGGCTACCTTCTTCTGAATCACCATTGAAAGGCTTTTTCCACTTCCTCCAATGATGTTGTGATGGTAAGAATCTTCGATGCCCCATGTAAACATTTTTCTTACAATGATGAAGTCCCACTGAATGAGTGTCATCTTCACATATAGGGCATGCACCATATCCTTTGACGCTGTATCCTGACAAATTTCCATAAGCAGGGAAATCATTAATTGTGCCAAACAACATGGCTTTCAAAGTGAAACTTTCTTCCATGTACCCGTCATACACACTAACGCCTTCATCCCAAAGCAGCTTCAAGTCTACATCTATATCATTCCCAGGTTTCCTTGCCCCAGAAATTAACATGGACAACATCATAAACTTCCGTTTCATGATTAAGTGTGGAGGAAGGTTATAAATCATCAATATCACCGGCCACGTGCTATGTGTGCTACTCTGAACACTTTACGGATTAATTCCATCAGTTGATAGTGCAAGGCGAAGGTTCCTGACTTCATCAGCAAAGTCAGGGTACTCATGATGAATTTTTTTCCATTAAGGAGCATCTGCAGGGTGCCTAAGCTTTATGTCTTTAATCCTTTCATCTGCATGCCATGTCAACTGCTTAGCAATCTCTGCATTACTATACAGTCGCCTGAATCTCGGAACAATGGGAAAATACCATAGCACCTTCAAAGGACTTTTTCCTTTCTTCTTCCTATATCGAGATGCGTTGTATTTAAGGCACTTCTCCAATGTTACATACTAATTTCGAAATAATACGCAATCGTTAGGACATGCATGTATCTTCTCATATCCTATACCGGTTGTAGAGCAAAGAATTTGCTTTGCCTCGTATGTCTTTGTAGGAAGTACATTTTCTTCTGGAAGCATATCTTGCAATAGTTCAAGCAATGTGGTGAAACCCGAATCACTTAATCAGTAGTGAGCTTTAAAGTTGTACAACTTCAACACTGCTAGCAATCTTGTGTATTTAGTACTACCGGCATATAATGGTTTCTCTGCATCACCTTTCAACTTCTCATATTCGTTAGGGCAGTTATGAAGCACCCCTTCAACCACATTTACCATTTCTTCAAGACCATCATCTTCATCAAACATGCTTTGATCAAATTCATCCGAAGCAGCACCCGTGGTATGCACCCGATCACTACATGCATCGTTGGTGTAATATCCCGAATTCTGAGACTTGAGGCTAGAGAATAGGCCTGAGATTAGTGGATTGCTAAGCCCTGGTTTAGCAGGATCCCAAATTGTGATTAAGGGTTAATGACTCCAAAAGTGGATGTCATTAGTGATAAATGGACCCTTTTGGAGATTATGGTGTGAGTCGGCACTCGATGTGATTCGTATGTGTTCTGAGCAGCGCTGAAACCCTGTATTTGAGTTCAATTATGGATTAACATCTAAATTGAATGAAAATAAGGGGAAGGGCGTATATATGGTGTGAATGAATGAGAAAATGTATTTGGTGGTGATTCAAGAGGAATTACCGTAATCAGGGGCAAAACGGTAAAGTTACCGACCGATTGGTCAGTTACCGAAGAGGAAACTCATTGGTAACTTCATGATCAATGGTTGAGATTGATTTGTGTAATAGATCAAAGGGTGGAATCCCATGTGGTGTGCTCATGTGAACTCATGGTTGATGGAACAAGATCTTGACAAGTGGCACAATGTGAGCCCTTGGATTGGTCAAAGTGTCAAACCTCCATTCCTCTCTCCTCTCCTTCTTTTTGGTCGGTTTTAGTGGCCAAAACTGATCCTCTCTTCATTCATTTCATCATCTCATCTCTCTCTCTTGTTCTCCATGGCGCCATGCTTCAAGGTGGAAAGAGAAAAGAAAAAGGCAAGATTTGCCTTGTTTCTTGTCCTCTATTGCTAAAACACCCTTCTATAATGTTGTTCATAGTGATGAGAGCTTCATCTCTATGGTTTTAGATTCTTGATTGGTGGTGTTTGATGGCATGAGGAAATTTGGAAAGATGAAGAATCAAGGAATTGGTTTGGGAAAGAGGAAGAGGTGAGTATTTGAAGTCTTTTGATCTAAGTTTTGTGATTATTGGTTAAGCCTTGTAAATTTCGAATTTTGCCCTGATTTTCATGGGATTTTTTATTGGAGAATTGGATTGTGTTTTATGTTGGAAATGGTGCCATGTTGTGGTATTTGATCATTGAAATTGGTTTTGAATTTGAAATGAAAAGAGATTGTAATGTAGAGTTGGTATTGTGAATTGTGTGACATGTTGCAACTCATTGTGAAACATGTCAATATAATGTGAATTTGGTTGATTTGGTATTTCCAATGGATTCCTTGTGAAATTTTATGTGAGAATGATGTTTGATATGAAAATTGGACCATTGGAAGCCAATTGTGCAAATTTGGGAATTCTGTCTTTTGGAAGTTCTGTCTGGGCAGTCTTGTTGTGTGGACGTTTTGACTGGGCAAATGATGTTAGAAAATTCTGAAACTTTCCAGTCTTGAAGTTCACATCCCAAGCTTCAAAATGGACATATAATATGTGTCATTTCGTTTTGGGAACTGGGAGTTATAGCTGTCCAAACTTTGAGGTCGAAAATGGAACCTGTTTTGGGACAGTCTTGAGTTTTGGGGAATTCTGTATTTGTGTGGTGATTTCTAGTAAAGGACAATATTTTTCCTGTGTAGAGGACTTGAATAGATTTAATTTGGCTTTGGGATCACCTCATTTCTATTTTTGTGGAATTAATTATGAGTTTTGGAAGTTCAGCCAAGAAACTGGATTTCTTAGGCCGCGGCCCGTGGATTCTGGGCCGCAGCCCAAATGTTTCTGGGCAGTTTTGGGCCGCAGCCCGTGGATTGTGGGCCGCGGCCCACCCCCATAAATCAGTCTTTTACACTTTTAAAGGTGATCTTTGGCCAAGTGTTTCCCAAGCCTTTAGGCATATGTTTAGGCTTTGATTAGCCACCTAAAGGTCATGAATGGTAACCAACTTTAAGTGATATGAAAGTAAGGTTTTGGAATAGAGAATAACCCTATGTCCTTGCTTTGGTTATAGGGTTGATATTCGCCCTGGACGTGGTTTGGTATTCGTTCTGATCGTGAGCAGCGGAGCTGGAGCTTACGTGAAAAGAGTGTAGGGAACTTACCTCTTTTGCATGCTTTGATATTTGTGTTTGTGTTTTGATGCATGTGTTGCTTTGCTTGATTATGTGAAACATGTATGAATGATTGTAGCTCTGTTTCTAGTTATGCTATGCCATGAGTATGTTGTTGAACATTGAGCACGTAGATATGTCATTATGTGAACATGAGATATGTATTGCAAGCATGTCATGCATTAAACACATATCATACATGCATTTAGGTATTTGTTTCCTACTGAGATTCTCTCAAATCTCACCCTCCCCTACCAACCTTTCAGACAGGGTAGTGGATCGAAGATGGAGCAAGCAGTCAAGGACGGCTAGGGCTTCCATTGGAGTTTGGTTATGATAGTTGGTTATCATGAATGGGATTATTTGTTTTCGTATTTGGATAAAGGTTGTATATATATATTGTGGAATGTATATTTGAATATATGTTTGGATGAGAATATTTGTCGATGTATTTAAGAGGATTTGTGTAATCCCTATTTGAGGAGTTGTATGGGCTAATGTGCCCTATGATTGTTTAGCGAAGATATGAAACCCGGGATTACCAGGATGATTATGTTGTGTACTCTGATATTGGTATAAATGTGATTTATCTTCGCATAGTAATTGTATTCGAAATTTGAATATGAGACCAAGTGTATTATATTTCGAAAGTTATCTGTGAAAACCCTATCGTGAAGATGGGATTTGAAATAGTTTTGTTTCTTATTGGTCTCTATTTCATTTTAATCGCGTATTTCGGATATAATTACGGCAGGGGGTTACAGTTGGTCTCACCATGCCTTGTCCATCGTATATATATTTGATCAATACCATAACACACTAAATGATCTAGCAAATCAAGTTGACTAATCTGCTTTCCAAAACAACAAGATAAGCAAAGACATAAGATTTTGTCAGGATCTTTTGTGTGCTCAGATGCAAATGTAATAAAATCTTTCACCCCATCTATATATTCCCTTGAACATCGATTATATGGCATCCATTTACGATCCATCTATGGGCTTCAATCTATTTTTTAAAAAAGTACGTGGTTAGTTGTATGACTATTGCATTTACTAATTACTTTTATATTCTCTTACCAATTTTAATTTAAAATAACATACGCCACATGAAATCTTCATAATTGAAGCTTTCTAAGTCTTAAACTCAATGTTTAAATTGCCAAATAATTCATTAATTATTCCCAGGCATTATAATAAATGTTTACAACTCATAACAAAAGAAACCATATTTGCCACAATATATCATAGTTAAATTAGAAAACATTACAAGTCAATAAATAAAATACAAGTGTTAAGATTATATAAATAATTATTTTACTTATGCAATTAATCAATAACAATCATTAGAACACCTACAAATTATAACTATTAAATTCAACTAAAATCACATTTGTAAGCTCAAAATTTAAAAAACATACCGTAAATAAAAGCTTCAATAGACTGATGAACTAAAACTACAAACACAAATTAAACATAAAAAAATCAATAAAATATTTGTGGTTCTAAGTTATTTTTTTTAATAATAATATGTGTAATAAACATCAATATATAATAAAATCAAATATGATTAGCTTAAATCAAAAAATATGATTCAGAAAAAAAAAGGAAGAAAATAAAATAAAATAAAAAAGAAAGCATAATCCCAACATTAATTATCTCCTTATTGTATGTTTTTTCCCTTACGGTTTTAGTTAATATATTTAAAGTTAAACAATATAGACAAATTATATTTTATTTTATTAAATATTAACATTGATATATATATATATATTGATATATTAAAGTCATTTTATCCATATTTTAAAATCCTTAAATAAGTTAATGACTCAATTAACGAATTATTCAATTTATTATCCTGATTTCAATTTTTCCTATTTTAATTGGGTTTATATGGGATTTTCTCTATTATAGTTTAATAAGATAATACAAAAAATTATTTTCTTACCTCTACAAAATAGCACTAACACAAATATATATGACATATAAATATATACTCTACAAAATAGTTTAATAAGATATATATTTGTATATGACATATACAAATATATATGACACAAATATAAATTAATCAATTGCATTAATAAATTTTGTTGACCACAAACTATTCTTGGAAGCTAATCTAAAATTGTTCTGAATTAAAAAATATATATAAGAACTAAGATATTTCAAATTAATAAACCATAATAACTAAATTATTCTAAGTTTTTTTTTTCTTGGCTAGCTAGGCATAGGTATCCTTCCATTAGAAGTAATTATGTTAACTATATAAACTGAGTTTTTTTGGGTCCGTTCATGTACCCTTTTATAATTAAGTTAACCATTTCATCTTTTATATACACAGATTGATCCTGACACAAAAAAAAACCCAAAAATATGAAGACATTATTATATTTAATCAAGGCGAAGGTAAGAAAGTTAATTTGAATGTGTAACTAGACGATGATTTGGGGACGGCTAGAATGCCAATTTAACCTACACCGTACCGGTATTGACTATTGCTAACTTTATCCAATGCAAGTTTGGCAGGAATCTCCAAATGTAAAGACCAAATAATACAATAATATCTTTTACATTATTTTTTTAACAAAGAAATAAGAAAAAAATAAACCTAGAGTGACAATGAAGCTGAGAATGATCAATAGAATTATTAGTAGGATCCCACTTAGCTTGAACCTAATTTTGTGTGTGTTCTTCTAATAATCAAACATTTATCCACCAACTTTCCTCCTTTATCTTAAGCACGAGTTAAAACTCTCTCCAGATATCACTCTGCCGCCATTATATTTTTCATTTTTATTTATTTTACACGTTCTTTTGCGCATTAATTTAACCCCCTGTTATTAATTTCACTCACCAACCTAATTGATTAACAACGATGGGTATTACCTCTACAAAATAGAACTAACACAAATATATATGACATATAAATTGTAATACCCCAAATTTTGAGACTCGAGGTTAGAGAATAAGTCTGAGAGAAGTGGACTACTAAGCCCCATTTTAGCAGGATCCCAAATTGTGATTAAGGGTTAATGACTTCAAAAGTGGATGTGGTTAGTAATAAATAACCCTTTTGGAGAATATGATGTGATTTGGCACTCGAATGTGATTCGTGTGTGTTGTGAGCAGCGCCAAAACCCTGTATTTGATTTCAATTGTAGATTAACATCCAAATTGACTTAGAATAGAGGGAAGAATTGAATGTGAATTGTGTTGACATGTTGAGATTGTTGTGAAAACATGTTAATTTGATGGTAATTTGATTGATTTGGTGTTTCCAATGGATTCCTTGTGAAAATTTATGTGGGAATGATGTTTGGTATGAAAATGGAACCAATTGAAGCAAAGATGCAAAATCTGAAATTCTGTCCAGTGAAACTCTATTATGGGCAGTCAGTTTGTGTGAACGTTTTGAATGACCAAATGGTGTCTAAAAATTTTGAAAATTTCTAGTCTTATATTTCACATCTCAAGCTTCGAAATGGACATATAATTTGTGCGATTTCGTTTTGTGAACTAGGAGATATGACTATCCAAAGTTTGGGATGGAAATTGAACTCTGTTTTGGGGCAGTGATGAGTTTTATGTAATTTTGGAATTGTGTGGTGATTTTTAATAATGGCCAATATTTTTCCTATGAAGAGGACTTAAATATCTTTCATTTGGCTTTGGAATCACCTCATTTTGATTTTTCTATAATTAGTTATGATTTTTCAAATTTTGGGTAGAAAATCTGCCAGAAAATCCGAAAATGGGAATTATGACATCATCAAAATAAAAGATGACATCAGCATGGAAATTAAAACATTTTCTCATCATCTTCAGCTCTCATTTTCATGCTGAACCAGAAGCCAAGAGAGAGAGAAAGTTTGAGAGCTTTTAGAGAGAGAAAGAGAGGAGAAATCTCACAAGGTATGTCGATTTCTTCGATGAATTCGTACCTAACGAATATAATCCTTCTCCTAAGTTACTCCTCTATGTGAATTAAGGTCTTGAGCAAGGAATTTCATTGTTTAAAGAGGCTAGGGTTCAGCCATAAGAAGGATAAGCCAGAAGGAGCTTAAGGTAACCTCCGAAACTTCAATATTTGATTGTTCTGGCTGCTGTGGTTGATTTAATCAGTGAAATTTCACCGGATTGTCTTTGTTTGTAAATTTGGAAAATGGGTTGGCCTAGGTGTTATGCTGCCCAAATTGATACTAAATGGTAGTTCTAACCCAATGTAATGGTTAATAAAGTGGTTAGGAGTAGAAAGAAACACGTTTACGGAGCCGAAACCGAAAAACCCTAATTTTCCCCGGAGTACTTGTATATTTCGGTTATGGCTATAAATGGGTCTTAGAGTTAGATTTTCAATGATTTGATGGTTCCATTGAGTTCAGGAGAGAAAATTAGGTGGGATTACAGTTGGTCACTTTTTCGGAAAAGGCCGAAAAAGCATAATTACGAAAACGCCCCTGAAACCCTTAAAGTGGGGCTGCCATGGGTAAATTTGTAAATTGACATTGAATTTGATAATTCCAAGTTCAGAAATGGATTCCTTGGGCGAAAATATGTCAGAATAGCCCATGTCAAAATTTCAAGAAAAGTACAGCCGGGCCGAGTACGGCGAGGCCGGGCCGGGTCCCCGGGGGTATTTTAGTAAATTTTCAATAAAGCCTCATATAACCCCCAGAAACACTATGGAAGTGTCTAAATAGTACATTTGACATTATAGGATCGAATGTGAAGCCTCGAGTTGTTGGCACGCAAATCTAGGATAAAAGACTGGAGGTAGGGAACTTATCTCTCCTGCATGCTCTAATAACTGTATTAATGTGTTGATGCATGTTATTGCTTTGCTTGATTATGCAGAACATGTATGGATGATTTAAAGCTATGTTTCAAAATATGCTATAGCCATATGTGTATCGTTTGAATCATTGAGCTTATAGATTTGTTATTGTATGTGTGCATGAGTTATGTAATGCAAGCATGTCATGCATTAAACATTTATCTTGCCTGCATATTGATAATGTTTTCCTACTGAAATTCTCTCGAATCTCACCCTCCCTTACCAACAATTTAGACAGGGCAAGTGGCTCATGGAGGGAGCGGCTAGGACTCCTTCGAGATGAGATTGTGTAATCCCCATTTGAAGAACTGTAATGGGCAATTGTACCCTGTATATCTTTAGCGAAGGTATGTACCCGAGATTGCCGGGATGATTATGTTGTGCACTCTGATATTTATATGAATGTGATTTATCTTCGCGTAGTAATTGTATTCGAAATGTGAATATGAGACCAAGTTTATAAATGATTTCGAAAGGTATTTTTGAAAACCCCATCATATGATGGGTTAGTAAATGTTATTTGATTATTATTGGTCTCTATTTCATTTTAATCGCGTATTTCGGATATAATTACGGAGGGGGTTACATAAATATACATGCATGTCATAAAAAGGAAAAAAAAGCATCGCATGCCATAAAAAAAAAAGCAGAACAACCTAAAAAAAAGAAGAAGAAGAAGAAGCAAGTTGAACTTACAGGTTGATCAGTGCAGTAGAGTGGGGGACCACGTAATTGCCGTTGGTGACGGAATCTTGAGTAAGGGGAGGAAGAAATTTGAGCTACCAAAGGAGTGGGGACAAAAAGTGGAAGACAATACAAAGAAAAGGGAATAAAAGGGACAGGAGTGGGGATGGCAGTTGGAACAAAACAAAGACGTGTGCGCGTGTGGGTGTATTTTTAATATGTGAAGATGAAAATGGAGGGACGGGGTGCACGCAGATGAAAGGGAAAGTGAGAGGAGGAATAATTAAAGGTAGGGAAAGAGATGGAGGGGGGAGGCGGGAAAGTGAAAAGATAAGGATGGGGGGCGGGATGAATTCTGATTGGTAAGGAAGGGATATGAAATCAAAAAAAATTTTATTTAAAAAATGGGTCAAGTATGGCGCCTGACCAGGCAGGCGCCACACCTGACCAAATTTTTTTTTAATTTAAAATTGGTCACGTGTGGCGCCTGGCCAGGCAGGCGCTACACCTGACCAAAAATTTCTTTTTTAAAAAAAAAATGGGTCACGTGTGACGCCTGGCTAGGCAGGGGCCACACCTGACCAAATTTTTTTTAAAAAATAGGTCAAGTTTGGTGCCTAGCCAAGTAGGCACCACACTTGACAAAAAATAGTGTGGCGCCTGGCTCCCACCTGGTGATGTGTGTCACCTGTCTTGGTAGGCGCCACACTTAGCCTCCCTAGCTGTGGCACCTAGCCTCCCAGGTGCCACAGCTGGTAAAAAAACATAAAATATAAAATAAAATAAATAAGCAGCTGTGGCACTTCATTAAGGAAGGGCCACAATATGTCCGCCACCTTTCAACCTTTTTGTAGTAGTACTATCTTTTGAAATGTGCAACAAAATGCATCTCTCACTCTCTAATAAAGAGATGTTTTTAGCATATTTGAAACTAAATGTAAGTGCTAATATTTTTCTTCACGGGTGCTTTTCACTCTTCAGAACATTGAATGGTTCAAACTATATGCTAAAGAGACTACATGTTTCATAACTTTCTGTGAGACATCTTTATGATATTAGCACTTTTTATCTCATAATGAATCTTATTCAAAGTATTTACTCTTTATGTCATTTTAAGGTGTTGGGTTCAAACTATTGCATCTGTGCTAATATTTTTCTTCACGGGTGCTTTTCACTCTTCAGAACACTGAATGGTTCAAACTATATGCAAAAGAGACTACATGTTTCATAACTTTTTGTAAGACATCTTTTCTGATATTATCACTTTTTATCTCATAATGAATCTTATTCAAAGTATTTACTCTTCATGTCATTTTGATTTGTTTGGTTCAAACTATTGTGTTTGTGCTAATATTTTTCTTCACAGGTGCTTTTCACTCTTCAAAACATTGAATGGTTCAAACTATATGCAAAAGAGACTATATGTTTCATAACTTTCTGTAAGACATCTTTTCTGATGTTAGCACTTTTTATCTCATAATGAATCTTATTTAAAGTATTTACTCGTCATGTCATTTTGAGGTGTTCATAACCATTGCGTTTGTGTTGTAGGGATAATTTTGTGATACGTATGCTTCTCATGAGTTACTGAGCTTTTCACTATATCTCCAAGACTCAATGGGCTCTCAGAACGCCACAAAACAACAATCGTCCTTAAACGGACTACGAGCAGAAATATTCTCTCAACAAGAAATTTCTCTCCCCTTTACGACAAGTCTTACGTGCAGAAAAACAACCTATGACTCTTCTCACTTGCTTATGTATACAAGACTTATGAGCAGCAACGTTCTCTCCTGCTTACACCACTGTAAGTCTTACGAGCAGCAACGTTCTCTTCTGCTTGTATCTTATAAGGCTTAAGAGTGGAAGACACAACAAGGAATTCTCTCAACTGCTTCTCTCGTAAGGAAAAACAACCCTCTCAAGGTCCCAATACCTTGAGATCAAATACACATAGAATTTTGAATTGTATGAAGACTCTCTTACAGAGCTAATGAATAAACACTGAAGATCAATGTGTATACAGAGGAAAATGATGAATAACAGAGACTTGGTATAAGCTTGTGAATTCTTGTGCTACGTTGTTATATTGATTATCCTTGAATCTCTGTATATATAGTTGCTTCAGTTTTTGCCCGTTTGGGAAATCATCATTTGAGGAGCTGGACATTTGCAACTGTAGAAGAACACGCGCATGTTTGAATAATCTGAATGCGGTAGGTGCGAACGTGTTTGTAATCATGTTGTCTGCCGTTGTTTGACTTTTCTCCGTAACAACCAATTTCAAACGTTCATCTTCCTGTATTATACTTTTAAAACAATCAAAACAATGTTAAACAATGATAATAATTAATGATGATATGAATAAATAACAATAAACCATATTCGAAATGAACGTTGTGAGACTTAGCATTTTTGGTGGTCAAACAGGGCATCACTCGAGCATGAAAGGCTCACCTCGAGTGATCTCCTATTTTCCTTCATATACCTCTGTTATCGGGTTGTGCTTGCATAGAATATCAGAGAGACAAAATCTTCACTCGCGGGTGAAGAGGGGTCTCACTCGAGCACAAAACCTCTGCTCGAGTGATCTTGCAATTTTCACAGGGAATGTCTTCTCGGGTCATCACTCGCACATCATTTTGACAAGAGTGAGAATTTGTACTCGCGGGTGATATGTGTTAGATCAAGCGTTTCACCCAAGAGGGGGGGTGAATTGGGTGATACTGAAATTTCTTTCGAAAATATAAAACTTTGACAAAAGAATTAAAACAGTAATGAGTAAGAAGAAATATCACCGAAGTGTACACCGGGAGTTATACTGGTTCGGTCACAACCACTTTGACCTACGTCCAGTCCTCAGAGCTTCTCTGAGAGTTTCACTATAACTTCCAAGATTCAGTGGGTTCTTGGCACCTCAGTACAAGCAAGTTCCTTACACCTGGACACTCGCTCCCCCTTACAGGTTGTAATCCAATCCCAACTCAAGGTTCCACAACCTTAAGTTATCTCAATAACAAATATTGAGTTTGAATGAAATATCTCTCTCAAGGAGTAAATGATAATCACTGAAGCATATGAATACAATTTCAACGTGAAAACAGAGCAATGAACTTAATGATACGTTCGTATGGATGCTTAGTTGTTCTTCTCTGTTTTAAGGTTCCCATATATATAGGTATGTTGTTGATGACCGTTGGAACACTTCCTTTCGTCCGTTGGTGAGTGCGCAGCCACTATTGACTTTTCAAGTTTTTGAAAAATATCCGTTGGCGGTGGTTGGCATTTGAACGTTTCTTTTGACTTTCATCTCTTGATATGATTTCTTCATTGTTTCTCTGTAAATATACTAATAATGCTAATACAATGAAAGGTTAATCATATAGGAAACAATATAATGAAGATTTGAATGATTTCTAAATTTCTGGGTATGCTTACTCGAGTAGCTCCTCGAGTAACCCTTGAAGTTTACTCGAGTAGCTCCTCGAGTAACATCGTGAAATCATTGTTCATTTGGAATTCAATGAAGAGTAACAAGATTACTCGGGTAGTGCATGGAGTAAACTAAATTTCAAACTTTTTAGAATAGTTATTTACTCGGGTAGCTACTCGAGTAAAGCTTTTGTAACTTCATAGATTACTGGGGTAACACCTCGAGTAACTCTTCAGAAAACTTTTGATTACTCGATGCTCTACTCCAGTAATGTTGGCAGGATTTCAAGGCCGAGAGCAATTACCTCATTACTCGAGTAGGGACTCAGGTAATGCATTCATTTTTGCATAGGTTACTCGGGTAGCTCCTCGAGTAACTGAGACTTCTGAACATGATTTACTCTGGTAATGACTTGAAGTTTACTTTGAAAACTTTTGCATATACTGGGGTACATACTCGAGGAATCCACTTAAAATAAACCATGAAAAACTTGTCTAATGGAGTAAGTACTCGAGGAAGATGGAAAAGAAAGATCAAGTTAATCGGGTACTAACCTCAAGTTTTCACTCACCTTAATGCATTACTCGAGTAGCTCCTCGAGTAACATTGGCAGTAGTATAAAGTGCCGAGAGCTTGACATTTTCAAATACACGGTTACTCGAGTAGCTCCTCGAGTATCATGGAAAACTTGAAGGAAACTGGAAGTTTCTGACTTGGTTACTCGAGTAGCTCCTCGAGTAACATTAGCAGTGGTACAAAATGCCGAGAGGTCCTTTTTTTTTGAAAACACAGGTACTCGAGTAGCTCCTCGAGTATTATGGGGAAAACTTGAAGTCAACTGGAAGTTTTCACATGGTTACTCGAGTAGCTTCTCGAGTAACATTAGCAGGCCGAGAGCAACCTTAAAATTTTACCTGGTTACTCGAGTAGCACCTCGAGTAATGGTGGCAGATAACTGGAAGTTTTGCTTGGTTACTTCAAGTTTTGGCTCATTACTCGAGTAGCGCCTCGAGTAATGCTTTAGAAGACTTGCTTCTGATCAAGTTCCTCAGCATTTTCTCTTGCCCAATCTTCACTACTTCCATGCTTACCTCAAGTAAAGCTTATTCCTGTCATTACTTAGTTCAAGCTTGATTATTAACCATTTCCTTTTCAAACCATTCCTTTGTTATCATCAAAACATGAGATCTAACAATATGGACCCTCACTCGAGCACACTTACCTCTGCTCGAGTGAGACGCATATTCTCAAGGAATATGCTCTCAAAACCATCACTCGCATCAGGATTTCAGAGGGATAGAATTTTCACTCGCGAGTGATGTGGGCCCTCACTCGAGCACAAAGACTCCTGCTCGAGTGAGAAGAATATTCTCAAGAATTATACCTTTTGAACAAGCACTCGCAACAGATCTGGAGAGGGATAGGATTTTCACTCGCAAGCATTGACGTGTCACTCGAGCATATATGGGTGTGCTCGAGCATACTTGCACTTCTCTGAACTTCATGACTCTCGGCCAAGTACTCGCAGTACCTTGCTCGAGCATTGATGTCTCTGCTCGAGTGAATGATGAAAGCATGCTATTACTTACTCTCGGCCAAGCACTCGCAGACCCTCACTCGCATGTGTGCTCGAGTGAGAATGACTTCTCTGCTCGAGTGCATACCTTAGTGCTCGAGTGATCTCATGAACACAAAGGGGGAATGCCTCTCGGGTACACACTTCCTGGCATTCTCTCGCATCTGCTCGAGCACAGAGGAGATCTGTGCTTCGAGTGCAAACTTCATGCTCGAGCACTCCAGTGCATTTTCACAGCAGATATCAGAAAACTTCAAATATGCATTTGGTAACTTGGAATCTTTTCTTAACCTTCTAAAAACATGTTTTATACATAATTGACTTATTGTTATCATCAAAACTTGGGATCTAACATTCTCCCCCTTTTTGATGATGACAAAACTCTTTGTGATGAAGATTTAAGAGAAATTGATTGAGATTGAAATTTTTTGAAATTTCTTCAATGTTTCCAAATGCATATCAAGTTTAAGTTTCAAATTCAAGTTTTCCTGCAATGTTTCCTCTGGACACTTAACAGCCAAGGTAAGTATAGTATGAGGTATATAACTTAATAAGAACTTAATAACTTGAAACATTGAAATTTTAAAACTTGAACCATATCATTAACTTTGGAAAAACTTGAACAACATAACATAATAACTTGTAATTCAAAATGACATACATATCAAATCCTACCCAATACAGAAATCTACCCAAACACCCATATACACCCTACAGAAGCTCAGAAAACATCACACATCCTTCTCCCCCGTTTTGTCAATATCAGAAGGGGGTCTGGAGGTGGAACAAAGGAAATCATGGCAGTGAGAAGGTCAATTGGCTGATCAGAAGGAGATGGTGGTTGTGGTACAGATGATGAGGGAGGTAGTGAAGGCGATCGATCAAATGTAACATCTACATTAGACTCAGGATCAGTGAAGAGTACATGAGTCTGTGGATGAAGTGGTGAGGTATGAGTGGTCTCTGGAGGCACCCCGAAAGATGAGGAGGGAAAATGTGAGTGCAGGAAAGTCTCCATATTGGTGATCCTCTGTGACATTTCATCCTGAGTTTTGAACATTAGTTCAAAGTTAAGATTGGCCTTGTCTACCAAATTAATGACTTGTGCTTCCATTTTCTCCACAAGCTTCTCATATTCATTCACTAACTCCTTCTTCAAACTTGATACAGCTTGATTAATTACCTCAGTCAGATGATTGGACAAGGAGGCATTGAGAAAGGAAGGAGGAGGGATAGGACCTTGTGCAGAGGATTGTTCCTCATCACCTCTGGATGGAGTGGCTTCCCTCTTGGATGTGGCTTTGGTCCGACTCACTGGAAGATTGATACCCATGTGAGTTAACTGAGTCTTGCCAAACCTTGAGATGAGAATCCTTTCTTTTCCTTCCAAATACCAAATTTTGTTTTTCATCAAGATGAAGGAAACAAGTTGAGGGTAAGGTATGGTTGTGGATCTTGTTGAAGAAAATCTAAACCTTCTCATCTCATTAAAAATGATCTCCCCTACATTCCTTTGTTGCCCAGCAACCAAAGAAGCCAAGAAATAGTAATCCTTTTGTGCAAAGTGGGTAAAATTCTTGGATTTATTGACTATGCTCCGGGAATAAATGTAATAAAGGATTCTGTGATTATCAGGCATATCAATAGGCTTGAAAATGAGGGGGCCAATTGGGTCTTTTGGTCTCAAAATTTTAAAAGTTTCATTGGCAGAGAAAGAGGGTGGATTGGTAGGAGGTGCAACATAACCAAGTAAATCATTTATGATTTTGGCAGAAATCATAATGAATTTCCCTCTAATGGTTGTAGATACAGCTTCTTCAATCAACTCACCAGATCTAGACATAATATTGTGAGTTTTCATATTGCAATAAAATGTTTTCACAACAGAGGGGGAATATGGCAAATGGATTTCTAACCAGGGAGCATAGTATTGAAGGTAAGGGTACAAGTCCAAATGACAGTTCTTTTTCAAGTAATCCAAATCCACATACACTACAGGGCAGAAATGTCTATGTTTAAATTCATCATCATATACCTTCTGAGATAAGGCCTTAAGTTCTGTCACATTGAATCCCTCAGGAGGACTAGTGAGTTGGTCATCCACTGGTGCTTGGGAGGCAGAAGGTGCTCCTGAAGCAGAGGCACTTGGTTGATGTGAACTTGAAACACCAGCTTGAGAAGCAATCTTCCCAACTATCTTGTCCAGTTTGGATTTCTCTATCGCTTCCCGGAGTTGTCTACTGAAAGTATTCCCAGAGGAAGAAGATGATTGGGGTTGTTCTGATTCCTTCTTCTTTCCCTTTCCTTGAACCTCTTTGGATTGAGACCGGGTGATTATGGGTTCCTTGAAGACCACACCCTTTGGTTTCTTTTGAGGAGGTTGGTCTTTCTTTGAAACTTGAGGCTTTGGGTGAGGTTTCTTAGCCGGAGTCCTCTTTTTGGTTTTGGGTTTAGGAGGGGGTGAAGGTGAGGAAGAGATTTTAGGAGATGGAGGAGTAGGCTCAGGAGTTCCAGATTTACTGGCAGTAGAGTGAGTAGGAGAAGGTGAATGAGATCTTTGAGGGATAGAGGGTAGTTTTGTTCTTGCCATTGTTAAGAAAGTGGAAGAGAGGCAAAAACTCTTAGTTTTTGAAAGAAAGACAAATGAAGATTAGGGCACAAGTGAGAAATGCAGAGGGTAAGAATCACCTCTTATAGAAGATTGAGAGGTTGTAACGGTGATTTGAAGCAGAAAGACGTGATTGATTGATGAGAAAACGGTTGAAGGTGAAGAGTTGTGTCTTTCGAGTGAGAAAGCACTTCGAGTGAGAGGAGGAAGTGCGACGTTCTGAGCTCCCCAGTAACTGATATAAGTGACAGTGCTCGAGCATGAACCCTAGTGCTCGAGTGATGTTCATACTGTGCTCGAGTGTGTTCTATCTGTGCTCGAGTGATCTTCTGGAAAAATAAAGAAACAAGTAAAACGTACCTGGATTGTGGATTCCTTGACATATTTTTCATCTTTGTACTCAAATCCTCCTAGATCATTTGAGTAACCATGAGTTTGATAACTTTTGCACAGAAATTCCTCTTCTTCACTCGAGCAGGCATTCCTCACCTCAAGCATGTTCTTATCATGCTCGAGTGAGAATTCCTCACTCGCGAGTGAGTTCAATTCTCACTGTTGTTTCTGATATATTCCCTTGGTATTCTTAACTCCTCTGTTAACCTCTGTTTTAACTACCAAGGAACAGAGTATCCTAAATAGTGCTGTGCTCGAGCAGAGCTGCTTGTGCTCGAGTGACACAGCTCCTCACTCGAGCAGTACCCTCTGTGCTCGAGTGAGAATCCTGCAAAAACAAATTTTGGCCACTCCGATGCTAAAGTCAGTATGGTTATCATCAAAGGAACTATTTAATTAAACTTTTTAACAAGAAAACTTACAACTCATTGGGATTAACCATTCCCAATTCTCTTCGAATATAGAGGAATTGCTCTTTTGCAATTGGTTTTGTGAAAATATCCGCAAGTTGAAGATGAGTTGGTATAAATTCCACTTTGACATCTTTCTTTTGAACATGATCCCGAATGAAATGATGTCGAATGTCTATATGCTTGGTTCTTGAATGTTGTACGGGATTTTTTGCCAAGCTTATTGTGCTAGTATTATCACAATAGATTGGGATTTCTTTTAAATAAATTCCCAAATCTTGAAGTTGTTGTTTCAACCATAGCACTTGAGAACAGCAGCTTGCCACAGCTATATATTCAGCTTCAGTCGAAGATAATGAAACTGTGTTCTACTTCTTGCTGAACCATGACACTAGAGAGCCTCCGAGAAATTGACATTGTCCACTGGTACTCTTTCTGTCAGTTTTATATCCACCGTGATCTGAATCTGAATATGCCATTAAGTACTCGTTCCCTCTTTTTGGATACCACAGTCTAAGCTCTGAAGTATCTCCTAGATATTTGAAAATTCTTTTTACTGTCTCTGCATGAGATACCTTAGGATTGGATTGATACCTTGCACACATTCCTACACTGAACTGAATATCTGGCCTGCTTGCTGTGAGATAGAGTAATGAACCAATCATTCCTCTATACTTTGTGATGTTGAAGCTAGGTCCCTTTACATCAGCATCCAACAATGTTGTAGAACTCATTGGAGTATCAGCTCCGTTAGCATTATCTAGTCCATATTTCTTCAACAACTCTTTCAAGTACTTTGTCTGAGATATAAATATACCATTCTTCTTTTGTTTGATCTGAAGTCCAAGGAAGAAGTTCAATTCTCCCATCATGGACATTTCAAATTCTCCCTGCATAATCTTAGAGAATTCTTGACACATAGATTCGTTAGTAGCACCAAAAATAATATCATCAACATAAATTTGAACTATTAGAATATCATTTTTGTTATGTTTGATGAATAGAGTTGTATCAACTTTACCTCTGACAAAACCTTGATCAAGAAGAAATTTGCTTAGTCTTTCATACCAAGCTCTGGGTGCTTGTTTCAAACCATATAATGCTTTCTTAAGTTTGAAGACATAATCAGGTTTTGTTTCATCTTCAAAACCAGGAGGATGTTCGACATATACTTCCTCCATAATATAACCATTTAGAAAAGCGCTTTTTACATCCATTTGATAAAGTTTAAAACTTTTGATGCAAGTAAAAGCTAAGAGTACTCGTATTGCTTCCAATCTTGCCACTGGAGCATATGTTTCCTCATAATCAATACCTTATTCTTGATTATAGCCTTTGCCAACCAATCTTGCTTTATTTCTCACAATGATTGCTGATTCATCAAGTTTGTTTTTGAAAACCCATTTGGTCCCTATAACCGTATGATCTTTAGGTCGAGGAACCAAATCCCAAACTTGATTTCTTTGAAATTGATTTAGTTCTTCTTGCATAGCAATCACCCAATCATTGTCAGATAAAGCTTCTTCTATATTAGAAGGCTCAATTTCAGAAATAAAAGCTGAAAATGTTACCTCATTGAAAATTCTATTTCTGGTTTTGACACCTTCTTGAATATCTCCTATAACTTGATCAATTGGATGATCCTTCATATGTCTCCATGCTTTAGGTTGAGCATGATCATCGACATCTTCTAAATTTTGAAAATCATTTGTTTCAAAATCATCCTGTTTTGAAATAGATTTGTTTTTCTTGATTGAATCCATTTCTTCTTCATCATTAAGTTTTGTCTGAGATTCAATTTCATCAAACACAACATGAATAGATTCTTCAATAGTACATGTTCTTTTATTGAAAACTCTATAAGCTTTACTTCTATTAGAATATCCTAGAAAAATACCTTCATCAGACTTTGAATCAAATTTACCTAAATTTTCCTTACCATTGTTGTGAATGAAACACTTACACCCGAAGATATGAAGATGAGCAATATTTGGCTTTCTTCCTTTGTAAAGTTCATATGGTGTCTTTCCAATAGATTTGCGAATATATGCTCTGTTTGAAATATAGCATGCAGTACTCATTGCATCTGCCCAGAACACTTATGACATATCTTTTTCATTAAGCAATGCTCTTGCCATTTCTGTAAGCACTCTGTTCTTTCTTTCCACTACTCCATTTTGTTGAGGTGTTCTCGGGGCTGAGAAATTGTGATCTATTCCTTTGTCGTTGCAGTAATCTTCAAACAATTGATTATCAAATTCTCCTCCATGATCTGTTCTAATAGAGACAATAGGAATACCTTTCTCATTTTGAACCTTTTTGGCAAACATAATAAATTCAGCAAAAGTTTCATCTTTTGATGCAATAAATATAGTCCATGCAAACCTTGTAAAATCATCAACAATTACTAATGTATATAAATTTCCTCCAAAACTTTTTACTCTTGAAGGTCCTACCAAATCCATATGAAGTAATTGTAAAGGTTTTGAAGTAGAAATTTCATATTTTGTTTTAAAAGAAGATTTAGTTTGTTTGCCTTTTTGACATGCTTCACAAATCATGTCGTCTTTGAATTTGAGTTTAGGAAGGCCTACAACTAAATCTTTTCTAATCAATTTGTCAAGTTGATTCATATTGACATGAGCCAAACGCTTATGCCATAACCAACTTTCCTCTGATCGACTAAGAAAACAATTTTCAGAAGAATTTGAATTTAAATCAATTGTATAACAATTACCGTCCCTTTGAGCTCGGATCTTTGCCTTGATAGTTTCTTTGTTTAGGAGTAGATCTTTCTTGCTTACTATCAAGCATTCTTTCGAGTCAAAAATCACCCAGTTATCTTTGTCAGTGCTTTGGCTTACACTTAAGAGATTGTGGCATAATCCTTCAACATAATATACTCCGTTGATTTGAATGCCATCGGTTCTTCCCACTTCACCAATTCCAGCAATACGTCCGGATTGATTTCCTCCAAATGTCACCTTTCCTCCTTCTCTAGTTTCAAACATGGTGAACTTATTTTTGTCACCAGTCATGTGTCTCGAACATCCACTATCAATATACCATTTGTTCGCTCGAGATGCTTTGAGACATACCTAGAATAAGATGATCAGGTTTTAGGTACCCACACTTTCTTGGGTCCTTTGTGGTTAGTATTTGGAATATGTGTCCCTTTCGGAACCCATTTATATGTTCCAGCAACCTTTCCCTTTTTGAAATAACATGATGAAGTATAATGTCCTTTCCTATTACAATAATTGCATGATACAAATGGATTTGATGTATGCACAGAATTCTTGAAGTATTTAAGATAGTCTCTACTACTCTTCTTATTCTTATTATGCATAGCATTATATCCAATTCCAGATTTATCAAAGGAAACTTTCTGAGAACTTAAGATAACCTTGAGAGTTTCACTTCCTTTAGTAAATTTTTCAACAATCTTTGTTAAGTCTTCTATTTTCTTATCTTTCTCTTTACACATTTCATATGATGATATGACATTACTTTCTAATTCTTTTACTTTCTTCTTATAACTAACCATTTCTTTAGCAACTTTGATGAACTCTGTATGCAATGCATTATATTCAGATAACAATTCATTATAAGAGGGTTCAGAGTCACTTACCTCAGAGTCTGATTCTTCTTCCTTAGCTACCAAGCATAGATTTGCTACTTCGTCGTTGTCATTTTCTTCGTCTGACGAACTATCACCCCAAATAGATGATATATATGCTTTCTTTTTCTGCTTCTTTTTGTCTTTGTTTATGAAGCATTCAGATTTGATGTGTCCTGGTTTTCCACATTCATAACATACTATTTGTTGTTCTTTGTTTTCTCTCTTGCTTGGTCCACCTTGATAATTCTTGAAATTCCTTTGTCCTCTTCTGTAAAATTTCTTGAACTTTCTCACGATCATTCCCATTTCATTATCACTAGGAACATCTTCATTCTCGGAAGTTTCTTCTTCTTCTTGGATAGCTTTAAATGCAACTCCCTTTTTCTTTTTATCATCGAATTCTTCAAGTTCCTTTTTGAATCTCAACTTACCTTCATATTCAGAAAGACTTCCAAAGAGAGCAGCTACGGATCTCATAGACTCTCCTTTGGCTTCTTCGATGGCTGTCACCTTTGCTTCCCACTCTTTCATAAGAATATTAAGAATCTTTCTTACCTGGGAATTTTGATCAAACGACTTTCCAAGAGCAGATAATTGATTAACAAGATGAGTATATCTTAGTTCAAATTCTGATATACTCTCTCCAGATTTCATACGAAATAAATCATATTCTGTAATTAAGGTATTGATTCTATTCTCTTTGATTCCAGATGTACCTTCGTGAGCAATTTCAAGAGCATCCCACATATCTTTGGCAGTAGGTAGAGTACATATACGAAAATATTCTTTTTGACTAAGAGCACTCTGTATCATTAAAATGGCTTTACTATTTAATGTTACTAACCTCTTGTCATTCTCGTCAAACTCATCTGGACTCTTTTTAACTGCTCTATCTTCGATTTTTTTCATTGGAACATAGTCACCATCTTGTATAACATTCCATAATCCGTACTCGTTGGCCATCACGAACACTCTGAATTTGGCTTTCCAGAACGAAAAATGTTCTCCAGCAAAACCAGGAGGTCTAGTGATTGAGGCTCCATCAGGAAGAATATTTTCACCCATTGTTGCCATTTGACGGATCCTTCTCAAGCTGTTAGGCTCTTCGGAGAAGACGAGGCTCTGATACCAAATGTAAGAGGCAAGCTTCACCCAAGAGGGGGTGAATTGGGTGATGTTATAAATTTTTCGCTTGATGTGGTGATATGAAAAATATAGTAGATAGAGTAGGGTTGAGAAGATTTGTACACAGAGAGTTATACTGGTTCGGCCTAACAACCAGGCCTACGTCCAGTCCTCAGAGATCAAGACCCACTGAGCTTTTCACTATATCTCCAAGATTCAATGGGCTCTCAGAACGCCACAAAACAACAATCGTCCTTAAACGGACTACGAGCAGAAATATTCTCTCAACAAGAAATTTCTCTCCCCCTTACGACAAGTCTTACGTGCAGAAAAACAACCTATGACTCTTCTCACTTGCTTATGTATACAAGACTTATGAGCAGCAACGTTCTCTCCTGCTTACACCACTGTAAGTCTTACGAGCAGCAACGTTCTCTTCTGCTTGTATCTTATAAGGCTTAAGAGTGGAAGACACAACAAGGAATTCTCTCAACTGCTTCTCTCGTAAGGAAAAACAACCCTCTCAAGGTCCCAATACCTTGAGATCAAATACACATAGAATTTTGAATTGTATGAAGACTCTCTTACAGAGCTAATGAATAAACACTAAAGATCAATGTGTATACAGAGGAAAATGATGAATAACAGAGACTTGGTATAAGCTTGTGAATTCTTGTGCTACGTTGTTATATTGATTATCCTTGAATCTCTGTATATATAGTTGCTTCAGTTTTTGCCCGTTTAGGAAATCATCATTTGAGGAGCTGGACATTTGCAACTGTAGAAGAACACGCGCATGTTTGAATAATCTGAATGCGGTAGGTGCGAACGTGTTTGTAATCATGTTGTCTGCCGTTGTTTGACTTTTCTCCGTAACAACCAATTTCAAACGTTCATCTTCCTATATTATACTTTTAAAACAATCAAAACAATGTTAAACAATGATAATAATTAATGATGATATGAATAAATAACAATAAACCATATTCAAAATGAACGTTGTGAGACTTAGCATTTTTGGTGGTCAAACAGGGTATCACTCGAGCATGAAAGGCTCACCTCGAGTGATCTCCTATTTTCCTTCATATACCTCTGTTATCGGGTTGTGCTTGCATAGAATATCAGAGAGACAAAATCTTCACTCGCGGGTGAAGAGGGGTCTCACTCGAGCACAAAACCTCTGCTCGAGTGATCTTGCAATTTTCACAGGGAATGTCTTCTCGGGTCATCACTCGCACATCATTTTGACAAGAGTGAGAATTTGTACTCGCCGGTGATATGGACCCTCACTCGAGCACACTTACCTCTGCTCGAGTGAGACGCATATTCTCAAGGAATATGCTCTCAAAACCATCACTCGCATCAGGATTTCAGAGGGATAGAATTTTCACTCGCGAGTGATGTGGGCCCTCACTCGAGCACAAAGACTCCTGCTCGAGTGAGAAGAATATTCTCAAGAATTATACCTTTTGAACAAGCACTCGCAACAGATCTGGAGAGGGATAGGATTTTCACTCGAAAGCATTGACGTGTCACTCGAGCATATATGGGTGTGCTCGAGCACACTTGCACTTCTCTGAACTTCATGACTCTCGGCCAAGTACTTGCAGTACCTTGCTCGAGCACAGAATGCTCATGCTCGAGCATTGATGTCTCTGCTCGAGTGAATGATGAAAGCATGCTATTACTTACTCTCGGCCAAGTACTCGCAGACCCTCACTCGCATGTGTGCTCGAGTGAGAATGACTTCTCTGCTCGAGTGCATACCTTAGTGCTCGAGTGATCTCATGAACACAAAGGGGGAATGCCTCTCGGGTACACACTTCCTGGCATTCTCTCGCATCTGCTCGAGCACAGAGGAGATCTGTGCTTCGAGTGCAAACTTCATGCTCGAGCACTCCAGTGCATTTTCACAGCAGATATCAGAAAACTTCAAATATGCATTTGGTAACTTGGAATCTTTTCTTAACCTTCTAAAAACATGTTTTACACATAATTGACTTATTGTTATCATCAAAACTTGGGATCTAACAACTTGTATGTAATGTTTATTTGCTTTCTTGCAAAATTTGAGTTAACTCTATCTACTCTATATGTTGACAATTTAGAGCTCATGGACTTAGTTTTTTCATCCTTTCCAAAGAGAGTTTTAACTGGGCAGTGCTTTTGTAATTCACTTTAATGCTTCTAACCAAATTTTATGAATATCATAAAGGTTGGAAAGGATATATGGAAACTTGGTTTTGCTCATTAACTTGATAGATCTATATGGGAGGGAATGGAAGGTATTTTGCTACCTTAAAGATCTCTATATTTCCACTTTTAATTGTGACCTTGCCCATTATGAAGGTTTAAAGAACTCCCCGGATGAAAAATCTTGAGAAAATAAGGAACTATTATCTTAAAATAGTACTTGGCAAGTATCAAATTAACCTCCATATCTTGACCAGGATGGAAGAAAGAGAAAATGAGGAACCATGTATCCAGTGCAAAAATAATGTTCAAATTGTGTTGTTTTAACATGGAAGTAGCAACAATATGGACTGACCAATATGACAGTAATAAGAATCTATTTTTAGGATATTAAAAATATGTTTGCAATGACCAATGCAATTTGACATTAATAAAGGAGATATGCTGCAGTCTCAGTTTAATAAAGCCTCCCTGGTGATGTGCTTACCAGTCTAAATCACAGACAAATTTGTTTTTTTCCAGCAAAGCAATATCATTAAATGTCAATGGACTTTGTCTTTCCTGATTTCCTTAATTTAATCATGTTCTATCAATACTCCTTGGTTTTCATGCACTTTTTTCAATGTTTGATTATTATGTAGCACTACAAGTTTCAAGTAATACCTTTTGATCCTTCATTTTGAATATTACATATAAAATGATATGTGTAATTAGGACAACTATTTAAATGACAATTTAATTGATTAAGAACAATTACTATATCATTATAGCTTAATGGCTTCAAAATGTTACATATATAATGAACACAAAATCAAAATAGTTTCTATATAGAAAAATTCAAGGACGAGAGAAAAATAAGGGGATATGAAAAGAACAATATGCTTAGGAGAAGTACCTATTCGATTTTCTAAACAAGTTCACTTTGTCCTACCAATTTCAGGCAAGAAAAACACAATAATCGGTCAAGTACTCATGCATTTATCAAAGAGGGAAAGGATGAGATGAGGGGTCTCATCTAAACATGGAGTAATTAATTGGTGGTGGCCTTTTAACCAATAGATAAACTTGGTGGTGACAATTTAATTAAATGAGTTGGGAGTTTTCTAAATAGGTAGCTGGATTTGTTGTACCATGTATGTGTGCTATGGTTTTATTTATTGGTTAATGACCTTATAATAGATGCAGTTCCTTATATGTGAAAAACTTCTCTCTTTCACTTAGGTAGCTAGATTTGTTATATGTGTTATAGTTTTATCTATTGGTTAATGACCCTTTTATAAATGTGGCGCAAAAACTTTTTGCTTTATTTGATAAGGACCTGCATATGAAAGCGGATTCAATGATCATGCATGATTTGGTGTCCTTTTATGAAGACCAACAAAATTTTTATTCTTATTTTTAGGTTGACTAAGTACTTTAGTCATAACATTGAGACCCTTTTAAAAATGTAGATAAGGAAGATTCCTTAATTTTAAATATATCCCTTTTCTTGTTTCTAGGACTTTCACCGAGGCTTGGAATCATGCAGTAAAGGTAGGACAAGATATCCCTTTTATGCAGAAAAGGTTGGAAGAGAAAAGGGACATGTGCTGTCATTTCATTCCATATTCGTGCTTGGTTTATGTATCAGAGTTGTTGCCTTTACTACTGATGAAGAAGGAAGCTTTTTTTTCATCCCTTTTGGGTATAGGTCCTTAAAAATGAAATTAGTCAATGCTTTATGTCATAAATACAAACCTCTAACCCTTTTGTCCTTGTGCTATAGATGCTTTTAATGTTTTTTACATTCTTGAAGCCTAATTAGGGACTCTTTTTAAGTATAGTAGTAGCAGATTCCCTAAACATGAAATAAGGGCATGCTATTACAATTTATTCATTAGTAGAACCTTGGTCAGAATCCAATGACTGGAGGGAACTAAATAAAATTAATATCATATAGGCATATGCATCATTTGCAAGGAATTGTTAAAGCCTGTTACTGAATATGGAGTTGAATTAGAGGTATGCCAACTGAATTAGTTAGCTCCAACCTAAATTCCAGTCCAATACATTTAGACCATAGAGGATGCTAACTTTCAACACACTCCTTTAGTTGCCTAGGTGCACTCCAGTCCCAAATTGGTATTAGTTTGTTTCAAGCTAAAATACAATCCTAGTAATAGGATGAGTTACTTATCAAATTAGTTCCTTATTCTGCAATGGTATAAATTATTGTTTAGATATTAGATATAGAGAGGTTTGCTGATATTTACATTAGTTACATGTGGTTTGAGCGTGAATAAATGCTTTTACTTAGTATATATTAGTTCCTCAGTACTTTATAACATAAAATCAGATGAATGGCAATACTATATTGGTTATGTTTTTTGTTATACCTTACTTTAGTAAGATGTTATATTATTACTACAAGCATCCCCCTTAAAATGATTAGAACAATCCATTTACTCATGTCAAATTTGAGTTTCCATATATATGGGCAATATTGGATTGTTCTGATCATTTTAAGGGGGACATTTTTAAGTTGTAGATGACAACTATATCTATAATAGAAGATAGGTGTGTTTAAATTTTTGTCATAACGTTGAAATTTGTGCTTCTAATTCTCGCTGTGTGCGTGTGTATAAACTGTTAGGTTTTGTCTTTTAGAAGTTACTTGGATACGAAACTGATGTTTCATTAGCCACACAGACTATAGTACACATTTTCTACCCTAAAATAATATTATAGGACTGGGAGGATAAATCTTTAGTTGAAATGGTTTCTTATCATATATTTATTTCCTCTGGTTTTCACAGGTCCTGGGTGAAGCTTATCAAGTATTGAGTGTAACCCCCGCCTCGAGAAAGACCACAATTAGCATTTAAACATGTTTAATAATTGAATGAGAGATCTGGGATAATTAAAAAAAACTTTTATAATACCTGTATAAATATATCTCCATTCATTTCGTTCCTTAAAACAAATGGTCTGTTCGGTCTGTTACATGTACAATATCAGAGTATACCACAATTCCCGACATTCACCTGGGATAATAACATTAATCCAAAATAATAATCAAGGCATCAATGCCCATCTCAGTATCCATATCAGAGATTACACAAAACTATACTTCTATAGTCTATTCAATATGTACATTTATCTAAAATGATAACCAGTTCAGTATAAAACCAAAATATCTAACTAAGACTACCGCCAGCAGTCCTAATCATCCTTGTTCACTTGCTTGTTCTTCGATCCACTTACCCTGCCTAAAAATGTTATTTGGAAAGAATGAGATTCTAAAGAATCCCAGTGGCAACAGTTTACGTATATGATACATATAAACAAAGCAAGTAAACATATATCACAATGCAGCAATCAATATTCAAGGCCAGACACATTGCCATTGCCCCTTCACTGTATACAAGGTTGGGCTTACACCACATCCTTTACTATATTTGTATTCAAGACTGGGCTTACGCCACGTTCCCTTACTATATATGTATTCGAGATCGGGCGTACGCCACGTTCCCTTCACTCTATCTGTATTCGAGATCGGGCTTATGCCACATTCCCTTTACTGTATTTAATGATTAATGCAAACAAGCAATGCAATATACATGATATAGGATAAAGTGTCACTACCTTGGTCTTTCCGTTCTTGAGCAGGCACAGGCCTTCTACACTCCAGGAAAATATCAAATCCTAAAGTCATAATTAAGGACGAAGCATTATTCTCTATTCCAATACTCAATTGACTCTTCAACACTTAAATTTGGATATCAATAATGACCCTTAAGAAGCTATAAATGCCTCTAATAAAACCCCTAAAAGGTTGGGAAACAATAGGTTGAAGATCTCTTTTCAAAAACTCTAAGTGCTGGAACACAGGGGTTGGCCGCGGCCAGCCCTCCCTTGGGCCATAGCCAAAATATGGTTAGAAGGTCACTGGCCACAGCCAGCCACCCATGCGCCACGGCCAGAATCAGGTCAGAAAGGTTTGGGCCGCGGCCAGCCACCTTGGGCCGCGGCAAAGAAATTCCCTGATTCTTTTTTGAATTTCCAAAATTCATAACTAATTCTAGAAAAATTAAAACAAGGTGATTCCAAAGCCAAATGAAAGGTATTTAAGTCCTCTTTATTAGAAAAATATGGACCATAACCAGAAATTGCCAAAAAAAAGTCCAGAATTATCCGAAACTCAACACTACTCCAAAACAGAGTCCAATTTTTGTCCCAAACTTTGGCAAAGCATAACTCACAGTTAACAAAACAAAATAACACAATTTATATGTCCATTTTGAAGCTTGGGATGTGAAATTTAAAACTGAAAAGTTTCATAATTTTTCAACACCATTTGTTCATTCAAAACATTCGTGTAAATTGACTACCCAGACAGAGTTCATACAAGACATATTTTCCAACTTTCTACCAAAGTGTTCAATGGCTCCAAAATTAACAATCAAGCCTATTCCCACATAAATTTTCACAAGGAACACAATGGTAAACTCAAAATGACCAAAATCCCAACCTATCACCATGCCCTGTTTTGACCAATACACAAAACCAAATACAAAGTTCCCAAACTTCACCTTTAAGCTTCAATTCAATTCAATTCATTCAAAACACTAAACAAGGCACTAATTACATGACAACAACATGCCAACAACATAATGACCCTCAATTTCAAAATTCAACTAAAATTTCTAGAAAATCCAAACTTAACCCATGGCTATAAAACCTATATAGAAAGGTTTATCTTACTCACCTCTATAACTTTGCCAAAGAGACTTCTTGATTTACCATTTCCCAAAATTTCGTGTGGGCATAAACCAACACCAATGGGCACACTATAAACATCAAAATGAAGCTCTCACTCCAAGGATCAACTTTAATGAACGAAGTTTGAGCAATATAGTTCATTTTCCCTTACCTTTTCAAACTTTTCTTCCTTTCCTGTAGACAACAATGGCTGACGAAGAAAGGGAGAGAGAAAATGAGAGATGAAGCTTGAAGAAGGAGGTGAAATGATGGCTAATCCTTCCCCATGCCTCCATCAGCCGAAAACAAGGGAAGAGGAGAGAGGAAAAATAATTAACTAATGGGTTTGACTTTCTTACACTCTCTTACTTCATCTCCTCTTGACACTTGTCTTCTTCCTATTGGCTCTCACCCATTAAATCACCAATTAGCTTCTCTAATCCTTCCATTAGTCATTTAATCACACTTCTTATTTTCTCTTAGTTAGTAATTAATTTCCCAGTAATCACCAACTTATAGCTAATAATTCCATTCTTCCAATTTCTCAATAATTATGACATATTAATTAAAATAGTCATAAAACACATAATAATTCCAATTAATTCACCAAATAACCACATTAATCCTCATTAGCCCTTAATTAAAAATTGGGGCATTACATTGAGCACTTAGAAAAGAAGTCATGAGGTGTAGCTTTATTTGATGCTTTGATCAACTCTTTTATGTACTCACCCAAAAATTTGATAGCATACACACAACTAATTCTCCCTGCAAGAAACTACCAACTTTATCACTTTTAGGTTGCTTTATGTAAAAAGAATAAAGGTGACTTTCAAAAGCTGGCTGTTCTTTTAGCTACAATGTAAAATGAAGTTCACACCTTGATATGTAAGAAGCTGGCAGAAACTACACTGTCATAGAATAAGGTGTATTAGAGCTGAACAAATTTAAAAGCCACACCAAATTGGAGTTTGGTCAAAAGCTGAAGGTCAAAGCCTTGCACTACAAGCTGAACAAATGGCTTTGGACATTTCAACCCTAGATAGCTTGATTGTATGTTGCATTATCAAGAGTGAAATGCATAGATATATTAAAAATAGTTGTTCCAAATAGTAGGAGGGAAATTAAGAAGGTTACAATGAATATTATTTATAAGGATATTTTTTAGAATTAAAATACTAATTAAATGTTAGTGATTCATTAGGATTTGGTGTATGTTGATTAAGGATATTTGTGTGGTTGTAGTTGATTAGCAAGGCACTCCATGTCATGTTTTTTATATTATGTAATAGTAGGATAGTTTTTGTTTCATTTTTTTGGTTAGATACTTTGCTATGAAGATACATTTATTCTGTTTAGATTTGCTCCCCACGTATTGCGTGGGGGAGTTTGTGCTAGTTACTATAATAGCCAAAAATTATAACTATTGCACATATCTTCACATATAAAACCTATATATAGTAACATTTAATGTAATGCCCCAAATTTTTATTAAAGGCTGATGACTTCAAAAGTGAACATAATTAATGTTAAACAAGCACTTTTGGAGAATATAATATGAGTTGTGGTTTGAATGAGCAGTAATCAGTTCCTAAACCCTGTATTTAAGATTAATTGTGTAGTTAAAGCTTAAAATGAACCACAAGTGAAGGGGAGGGCACATGAATGAGGATTGAAATGAAGAAATGTGTTAAGTGGTGATTCAATAGGAATTTCCATAATCAGGGGCAAAATTGGAAGAATGCAATTTATCGGCCAATTAGTAGCAACTAATGAAGAAATTAATTAATAGTTAGACATGAGAAGTGTGACTAAGTAGCTAATGGAATTAGTTAGTGTAACCGTTTGGTTACATGCTTTATGAGAAATCACAAGAAGTTGACAAGTGTCATGTTTTGGATGGAAGAGTGGTTAGAAAAAGTCAAATGACAATTTGTAATCTATTTTCTCTCCCTCTCTCCTCTCATTTTTGGCTGTCAAGCATAAGGAAGTAGGAAAATTTAGTCGTCATAATCATTTAGTCTCTCTCACACGTTTTTTGGCAGCCATTATTGGAGGATGAAAGAGGAAGTGAGTTCAAGGTATTTTCTTGCTTTTTAACCTAGTAATTGGTCTCAAAAGCCAAAATCCTCTTCTTTAATCTTGTTCCCCTTATTGAGAGCTTCAATTGTATGGTTTTAGATTTTCAAGAGGTGGTGATTTGTGCACTCAAGAAAATCTAGAGGTTGATGATGCAAGGAACAAATTAAGGAAAGTGGAAGAGGTGAACAAATTAAGGAAAGTGGAAGAGGTGAGTGATAGCTACCTTTTTGTATATATGTTGTGACTATTAGTTGAGTATTAAATTTTTGGAATTTTGCGCTGATTGTCATGTGATATTTGATTGCATGAATTGTATGGTATGTTGTTGTGGAAACGGTGTGTTGTTGTGTCTTTTGGATAAAGAAATTAGTTGGGGTCTTGAATGTTAAGTTTGCCAACTTTGTGGTTTATGTTGTAATGTTGTGGTCAAAACATAACATGTGAATAAGATGAGAATTTGGGTGTTTTGATGTTGCCATTGGATTCCTTGTGGAAACTTATGTGAAAATAGGTTTGGTTGTGAACTTTGGGAGCCATTGGATACTTTGGTGAAAAATTGGAAATTCTGAAAAATGGTTAAGTGTAAAATACTGTGTAGGGGACCAAATTTACATGGTTATTTGAAATAGAAAATGGTGTCAAAATGTTGTAAAAATTTCTAATTTTGTAGTTCACATTGCAAGCTTTCTATTGATATAAAGTTTGGGTTATTTTGATGTATGTGCAAAAAGTTATGGTCATTTGAAAATCAGTTAGGAAACAAGAAAAAGGTTGGCCACGACCCAAAACCTTTTGACCAGTTCTTGGCTGCGGTCCAAAACTCTTGGACATGTTCTTGACCGCAACCCAAGGATGTTGGTAGCGGCCCAAATGTTTTTGACCTGTTTTTGGCCACGGCCAAGGGATCTTGGCTGCAACCCAATCTTTCTGACCATCCGTTAGCCGTAGCCAACCCTTGAAAAATTTTGTTTTTCATTTATGAAAGATAGGCTTTGGTTAAGGTTTTCCTTAACCTTTTAGGCATCTGTTTGGGCTTCCAGTAGCCACCTAAAGGTCTCAAATGATAACTAACCTTAAGTGTTATGGAGTTGAGTATTGGATTAGAGAATAACTTTTCTTCCTTAATTATGGTTTATAATATTTGACATTTTCCCTGCACACCATAGATCGGTGCCAGAACACGTGAGGAAAGAATAAGGTAGTGACTCTTTCTCTTATACTGTGTATGATACATTATATGCATGTTTTATTATTGAATAATGATGAACGAAAATGCCATTATGAAACATGTCGTGATAAAACACGAGTATTGTCTGGATATTTTTTTACACTCTAATATGTATGAATGAAATTGAATTGCACATGCCAAATATATTTAAGGTATGAATGTGAAACCGTATTGAACAGGTTTTTGAAAAAGTTTTTGAAAACCTTGTCTTGAAGATGGGATTTTTAACAAGTTTCAAATTATTCGTTAGTCTCTAATTCAACATAATGATGTATTTTCAAACTATAATTTCGGCCATTAAGGTAGGGGTTACATTTATGGTAACAAAGCTGTAGTTTCTGGCAAGGGTAGGATTTGCTAGCATAGTCGTGATGTTTGTTGGTTTAGTGAGAAGATGATCCATGATTGCTTGCAAACTCATATTTGTTGATATATGAGTTTTAGGAAGTATATGTATATATTAACTATGATATTAACATGGTGAATCATTTATAGAGATAACAGATACAATGGTTCGGCTTAAAATCATAAGAGTTGAACCAGAGGTAGAAGAGATTAATAACAGCCCACCTGATCCTATGCAAGTGATAATGGGGATGTTGCTAGAACAACGGGATATGATATATGAGCTAAGAAAAGAGCTCAGGGAGGCAAAGCGTAACGCTAATAGGGTTTAGTCTACCCATGAAGAAACCCAAGAGGAGACACATCAGGAGGAAACAACTGAGGGGTCAATTCGAGTTCATGAGTCCCAACCTCATATTGTACCAAATCGAAGTCACAAGGGGTACCAGCCCGAGAAGAAAGAGATCTACAGTATTGGGTCTTAAAGTTTTTCAAACATCTACCTCTTGTGTTTAGAGGGAGGTTTGAACCCCAAGTAGCTGAGGATTGGTTGAACCGGTTAGAGAAAATCTTTGAAGTCCTAGATTGTCCAATCGAGGTGGAGGTACGCTTAGCCATGTACATGTTGGAAGGGGATGTTGACTGGTGGTGGTGGAATATCGCCCTAATACTGTGGAATCAGAATGTGCCACTGACTTGGGATGTGTTTCAAGAGAAATTCAACAAAAATTATTTCCTTAAGTCAGTAAGGCTCGAGAAAGAATCAGAATTCGGAGCCATCAATTAAAGTGATATAGAGACCTTTAACGATTACTTATCTCATTTCATCTGACTGGCTAGATACTCTTCTTATCTGTGTGGTATGGATGATGAGGAGTGGAGTTCTGACATGTTAATCTGGGGTTTGAGGCGTAAGCTGAGGAAGAGATTAGCTACCCATCAATTTATTGAGTTCAACAAAGCAATGAAGGAGTACATAATCACCAAAAACAACCTGAGGGATTTGTACCCAACCAAGGGTGGTAGCAACCGCAGTGAGCCTAGCAAGGGAAATGCTTCCCAGAAGCAAAAGGCACAGGGGTTCTCAGCTAGGGGCTGTGATAAGAAGCCCTATTATCTTGAGGGTCAAGATAAATAGAAAACCCCAGCAGTATTGATATGCACTTATTGTGGCATATTACATCCTAGGAAAACTTGTATGGGCAAGTAGTGTGTTATAACTGTAAACAGTCAGGACATATCTCTACTGAATGTCGATAGCCACCAATAAAGCAAAGGCCCAAGAATCAGGGTAAGGTGTTTGCGATGATGTACAAAGAAGGCCGGAAGTCCTCCGACCTAATTCAAGGTGAAATACTTCTCAATGGTAGTTTACTATCAGCTTTCTTCGATTCAGGTGCAAGTAATTCTTTTATTGCCTATGACTGTGTAAAGCACTTAAGATTGCATGTTCCTAAACTGCCATTTGATTTAGTTATGTCGACGCCAATGGGTGTCAAGGCTGTAACAGCCGAGGCTTATTTAAACCGTGTAATAAAAGAAGGTTCAATGAGTTTGAGATGGTAGCTGTGACCAAGAGCTTTACTGATGTTATCAAGAAGATTCTACCAAAGTTGAAGGATCTTGGAAGTTTCTCTATCCCTCATCACATTGGGGATAAATTCTTAGGAAGAGGATTGTGTGATCTTGATGCAAGTGGGAACCTCATGCCTCTATTTGTTTTTAACAAGCTAGGATTAGGTAAAGCTCAATCGACTACCATTACTTTACAACTTACTGATAGGAGTATTTCTTACCCTAGAGGGATCATTGAAGATGTGCTTGTGAAAGTAGAAAAATTCATTTTTCCAGCAGACTTCATTGTTATTGATTGTGAGGAGGACCAAGATACTCCTATTCTCTTTGGAAGACCTTTATTAGCAACTGTTAGAACCCTAATCGATGTTGTAAAGGGTGAAATTACCATGCGAGTTGAAGATGAGCAAGTTACCTTCAATATGCACAAGCTAATGAAAACTCCCAATGAGGCTAAGCAATGCTTCCTATAATGCCCCAATTTGGGATTAAGGGTTAATGACTTCAAAAGTGGATTTAATTATTGTTATTAAACACTTTTGAAGAATATGATGTGAATTACGATTCGAATACGTTCTGATAAGTGACTAAACCCTGCATTTGAGCTTAATTGTGTGACAAAGCTTAAAATGAACCCTAAGGGTAGGGGAGGACGCATGAATGAAGAATGGAATGATATAAATGTGCTTACTAGTGATTCAAGTGGAATTGCCATAATCAAGGGCAAAATAGGAAAACATAAAGTTACTAACCAATTGGTCAGTTACCGAAGAGGAAACTCATTGGTAATTTAAAGATCAATGGTTGAGATTCATTGTCAAGAGGGAGGAATCATGTGTATATGAGCTCATGTGTGCCATGGAAGGGAAAGCAAGATCTTAACAAGGGTCTATATGTGAGCCATAGATCAAGTCAACTTTTCAAACTCTTTTCCTCTCTCCTCTCTCCTTCCAAGTCAGCCAAGTGGACTATGGGGATGCCAAAAATCTGTTTCATCTTTATCATTTCATCTCTCTCCATTTCCCCATTTTCGTTTCAAGCCAAGGAGGAAAGAGAAAGTGAAAGGTGAGCTTTTGGCTAGTTTGGTGTCCTCTTTAGCTTAAATGTTCTTCATTAATGTTGATCATGGTAATGAGAGCTTTATTGCTATGATTTTAGATTTTTGGAAGGTGGTGTTTGAGTACTTGAAGAAATTTGAAAGTTGAGGAATTAAGAAACCAACCTTGGGAAGAGGAAGAAGTAAGTATTTAAAGCATTTTGACATGTTCATTGTAATTGTTGGTTTAATTTTTAAAATTTGTGGATTTTGCCCTGATTTTGGTGTCATTTTGAAATGGATGAATTGTAGTGTATTATAGTGGAATATGTGGTATATTATGTCATTGGAACAATATAATTTATTTGGTAACTTTGGAAGGAAAGGTTGGTGTAATTGGGAAATGTGTGAGAATGTAGTATCCAAAGCAAAACCTGTTAGAATAAGAATTTGGTTGTTTTAGTATGTCCAATGGATTCCTTGAGAAAATTTGTGTGAGAATGGTTTGTTTGTGAATTTTGGGGATCATTGGACACTTTGGTGAGAATTTGGAAAATTCTGTCAGCTGTTGCGTTTTGGCTTCGGATAAACCTCACTCGAGTACACAGGAGTATCACTTGAGTGCAGCATCCTGTTTTCCCTTTCCCTTCAGTTTTCAGTCACACTTCTATACCAGATTGCAAGGGTGCTTTTTCTTACTTACAAGTGATATAGGTCCTCATTCGAGTGAAAATTTTCTCACTTCAGTATGCAAGTATTTTGCATTATGAGGCCGCGTCTCAGGTTATCACTCGCAGCCCATTTTTCAAGAGTGAGTCTTGGCACTTGCAAGTGTTGTGTCATCACTCGAGTGCTAGAGCTAGTACTCGAGTGCACTTCTTACTCTAGGGTTTCTGTTGCTCTCGGGTAGTCACCTCTTGTGCTTTACTCGGTAAGACTCAGGTGAGCATGAGGCTATCACTCGAGTGTTGTAATCATTTTCTGTCTCAATTTGTGCTCTCGGCCAAGCACTCGCACGAATGACCATCCTCACTCAAGTACAAGCCATCTCATTACTCAAGTACGTCATCTATTATTCGAGTGCTTCAGTTAAAACTCAGTATTTTCACTTCCAAGAGAGGGTTTTGGTCAAGTTTTTCCCAACCCTTTAGGTATATGTCTATGCTTCTAGTAGCCACCTAAAGAGTTCAAATGATAACCAACTTTAAATGTTGTGAATATAAGAATTTGGAATAGGGAATAACATATCATCCTTGATTTTGGTTTATAGGCTTTGACATTTGTCCTGATCGTGAGCAATCGGTGCCAGTGCACACCAGGAAAGAACAAGCTAGTGATGCTTTCCCTTATACTGTATGTGATACATTGTATGTTTGATTTATCATTATTTGTGAATTCTTCACTTGCAGCCCATCAGTGATGACGGTGGGAGGACCATGCCTTCAGGGCGGTGGAATATGGGAGATGTGAACATGTAAAAGCTGTAAGGCTATATGTGAAAGCCAAAAGACTATTTGTTAACCCTTCACCTGCAGCCCATCGGTGTTGACGGTGGGAGGACGTGCCTTCGGTCCAGTATAGATCAAGGGATGAGACTATGTGATTATGTGTGTATGTGGTAGCTTGTATGCTATGTTTTGTGTCGCTTGATAATATCATTGCATGCTTTGTGATTACCATTGGGATTCTTTTGAATCTCATTCTTTCCTTTGACTAACCTTCAGATAGGGCAAGTGGCTCTAAGGGGAAGGAGACGACCAAGGGTGGATATGCTCCTTAGGGAGATTTTAAATTTGGTTGTTGATTTTCAATTTTGATATTGGGATTATTGTACCTATTTGGGATGTAAATATTAAAATGATTTTATGTAATCCCCTAAATGGGAATCTATGAACCCTAAGTATTTATATGAAACTCGAGGGTTGCTGGGATTTTTGTTGTACACTCTAATATGTATAAATGTGATTTAACTGGACAGGGTAATTATATTCGAAATGTGAATAGGAGACCATGTTAAACCGATTTTGAAGAAAGTTTGTGAAAACCCTATCTTAAGGATAGGATCAGAAAAATGAAATTTTATTATCCGCTAGTCTCTAATTCATCTTAATTACATATTTTTGAATTATAATTACTGTTTATAAGGCAAGGGGTTACATTTTTGGTATCAGAGCTGTAGTTCCTGGCAAGGGTAGGAATTGCTAGCATAGTTCCCTTAATTGACCTTGGTGGTAGGAGATGATTTGTGATAGTTGTTGTGTATACACATGTATGTATGTGTTGTGAATATATATGAGATTTGTGAACATATGTATATACCTTATTTGTGGTATTGATATGGTGAACTACTTGTAGAATAAAGAAAACAAAGGGTCGACCCAGGGTACAGCAAGTAGACCCCGAGGTAGAGATGGTCAATGACAATCCACCGGACCTTATGTAGGAGATGATGGGTCTAATTCGAGATCAAAGGGATATGATTACTGAGTTGAGAGAAGAACTCATAATAGAAAAGGCAAGACATAATGAGGAACGGGGTCAGTCCACTCAGGAGGACACTCTGGACGAGACCCAAGAAGAGACTAGACATGAAGAAACTGCTGAAGAGTCTAATCGCTCACTAGAATCCCCACCTGACATTGCCCCGAACCAAGAATCTCAAGGGGTGCCAGTTAGAGAAGAAAGGGATCTTCAGTATTAGGTCTCCAAGTTCTGCAAGCATTTACCTCTGGTATTCAGAGGGAGATTCGATCCCCAGGTAGTCAAAGACTGGTTGAATCGGCTAAAGAAGATTTTTGATGTCATTGAGTTCCTATCTGAGGTGAAGGCACGCCTGGCTATATATAAGCTAGAAGTGGATTTGTGATACATTGTATGTATGATTTATTAGTATTTGTGAATTCTTCACCCACGGCCCATCGATGTTGACGGTGGGAGGACCGTGCCTTCAGGGTGGTGGAATACGAGGGATGTGAACATGTGAAAGTTGTAAGGCTATATGTTAAAGTTGAAAGGCTATTTGTGAACCATTTACTTACGGCCTATCGGTGTTAACGGTGGGAGGACTGTGCCTTCAGGGCGGTGTTGATACAGGGGATGAGACTATGTGATTATGTGTATATATGGTAGCTTGTATGCTGTGTTTCGTGTTGCTTGATGATGTCATTGCATACTTTGTGATTACGTATAGTATGAGTGATTTGTTAATACCGGGATTCTTTTGAATCTCATTCTTTCCTTTGACTAACCTTCAGACAGGGCAAGTGGCTCCAAGGGGAAGAAGACGACCAAGGGCGGATAAGACTCCTTAGGGAGATTTTGAATTTAGTTGTTGGTTATCAATTTTGGTATTGGGATTACAGTACCTATTTGGGATGTAAATATTAAAATGATTTTGTATAATCCCCTCAATGGGAATTTGTGAACCCTAAGTATTTATATGAAATCCGGGGGTTGCTGGGATTTTTGTTGTACTCTCTGATATATATAAATGTGATTTAAGTGCACAAGGTGGTTATATTTGAAATGTGAATAGGAGACTAGGTTAAACTGATTTTGAAGAAAGTTTGTGAAAACCCTATATTAAGGATGAGATCAGAAAAATGAAATGTTATCATCCGTTGGTCTCTAATTCATCTTAATTACTTACTTTCGAATCATAATTACTATTTATAAGGCAGGGGGTTACACTTCCAAGTTGACATGGTTGAGCAAGAGGAATTCAAGAAGTCAATTCATAATGGGCTTGTTAACGCTTTGTCATTACAAGTTCAAATAGAGGGTAAAAAGGTGGAAAAAGGCATGTGTGTTTTGAGGGCAACACCAACTGATCCTAAGAGTTGGGTACTATTAGAATGGATAGATTTGTTTTCCCTTGATATATAATCAATAAAGTCATTTGCTAAAGAGTCATACTCTTTTGACTTAAAGAAACTACTTTTAACTTTCAGTATAACTATTTAAGAGTTAATAATTTATTATTGGATATAGCTTCACTAGGGGTGTTCATGGAGCCCAGGTGCCCGGTGCGCCCGCCCAGGCCCGGGAAAAAATAGCCCTGCCCGGCCCAAAGAAAATCAGCCCAGAAAAAAAATGGGCATAATTGGGCAGGGCATTTTTGCGGGCAGGACCGGGCATCGGGCAGGGTATGCCGCCCTGCCCATTTGGCCCTGCCCGATAGATACATACTTATATATACAAATATATATATATGTTTTATTAGGTGGCCCATTAGTTAGTGTCTGATTGATTGAGGGCTTTGGTTTGTTTGGGAAAAAAAAACGCAGAGTAAAGGCCTATGCCATATTCATTAACCATTAGGCATTAACCCTTTCTCTTTCTCTATACTACTTTCTCACTTTCTCAAATCTCATCTTTCTTATTTGCCCTAGCCGCGAGTCCTCAACCGTGAACGAGCTCGGCAGATCGACACTTCCAGGCAGCTGTTGCTCACGCTGGGCTCTGGCGCTCCTCGTCGTCTCTCGATCTCTCCAGTCCATGGCACCTCATCTCAATCTCTCCAGTCCATGACATTTCCAGGTTATGATTTTTTTTTCAGATTTTAGTGCTGATTTTCTCTTTTTCCTGACAAGATCAGGATGTTGAAGTCCAAAAATAATTCTATCTCATTCAGATTTTAGTGCTAATATTCTCTTTTTCCTAACTCGGTTTCCTTACTTAGATTTAAAAGAAAAGAGTTGCTTTACACAGTGCTATCAGATTGTAGTCCCCCTGCATCAGTAAAAGTGTATATATGTTTTCTAAGAAGTACTCTGAAGTCTGAACATGAAAATAAGGATTAATAGAACTTAGATAAGTCTAATGCTAGTTCATGATTTTTCTCATTCCTTTAGGCGCCAAGGACTTTCTGTGCATGGAACAAATTGGAATTCATGGTATAGAAATGCTTTTACTTTAGGTATCTAAAGATGTAGATATCTCATAATGCACATGTAGTTTCTCAGGTCAAGAAACATTAAAACTTGACTATGTAAGACAAAATTGGTAATAGAAAAATAATGACAGGAAAAGTTGCTTGCTTGCTATAATGACAGAAAAACTGTGAATTCTTTGTGATTGTACTACCATCGAATGATGAGATAGAGAGATATAAAGAGTGGTAGGTTTCACCTATTATATATATGTGAGAATCATAAACGTATATATGTGTCACTAACTACATCTGGTAATGGAATAGCCTCCTGCACATACACAAACCATATATAGTTCAATTAAATATTTGTTTAGAAGAATATGTATAGCTAGCGATATTGATCAAGAAAATATAGTAAATTTGAAATCTTGGGCTTGCTGAGCATACATCATGAATGAAGTGCAAGTTTGAAAGTCAACAAAAATAGCTTATAATTTCATCCATATCATATGCTACCATATTCCATTTTATTTCATATCAGAATGAAGTGCAACTAAATTTTAATCTAAATTCCATTTTCTATGCAAAAGTTAAAAAGAACTTACATTTTATTTAAGATCTGACTTTATTTTTTTCCTGAGATTGGTTCTATTTTTTTGTCATTGTCTATAAATTATTAGCTTCCTTGAACCTATAATTTAAGTTATCATTCTATACAAGTTTTCCTGAGCTTGGTTCTGTTTTTCTGTCATTGTCTAGAAATTATTAGCTTCCTTATGTTATTTACATGATCATTATATGGATTTCTTCTGGTTGCCAATCTTTGTTGTTCAGCCCAAAATGTTGTATTTTTCTTCCAATTTTGATTTTTCTCAAAATTACAGGTTCTATGGATGAACGGGATTCTGTTACATCATCATCCCCTATTGAAATATCTCATGGTGCTTCAACTCCTATTCAAACACCAATCCCTATAGGACCGAGTCAAACACCAACTCCCAATCTTAATGGACTTGGTGAAGCTCCTTCCCATAGCCCTACTCTTCCTCCTCTTGCTCCACGTCTTGCTCAAAGTGTCCAGCCCTCCTCCCTCCCTCCACTTCCTCCTCCAAATCCCCCACAAACATTGACTGAATCTGTTACCCAAATCACAAATACTGAAAGTAGGGGTACCAAGAGAAAAGAAAGAGAACCCAAGCACACATCAGAGGTGTAGGAATATTTTGTTAGAATGCCAATTGAAGAAACTAATGGGGAGCACTTAGTAGCTTGCAAGTATTGTCATAAGACTTACAAAGCTGATCCAAATCGTCATGGGACAAATTCTATGTTGAGGCATATCCCAAAGTGTAAAGAGAATCCACATAAGGCCACTGTGGATAAAAAACAAGCTATGTTAAATATGTTTTCTGGTGGGACGAGTGGGCAGGGAAGATCTTTGGTCCCACATAAATATGATGAGAAGCAATGCAGAAGAGTTTTGGCTGAATTCATTATATGTGACGAGCAGCCGTTCAGAATTGTTGAAAAGCCTTCATTTAGGAAGTTGTTAAATCAGTTTGAACTTCGCTTTTCAATCCCTTCAAGAGTAACAATTGCAAGGGATGTGTGGCAATGTTATCTTGGAGAAGTTAAAGTATTGAAGACATTCTTGAAAAAAAGTTCTAAGCGTGTTTGTCTTACCACGGATTGCTAGACATCAAACCAAAACTTCAACTACCTATGCTTGACAGCACATTTTATTGATAAAGAATGGAAATTGCATAAGAGGATTCTGAATTTTGTTATGGTAGAAAATCATAGAGGTGATACCATAGGGAGGACAATTGAGAAATGCTTGTTGGATTAGGAAATTGAGAAGGTGTTCACAATAACTGTGGATAATGCCTCTTCTAATGATACAGCTTTGGGATATCTTAAAAGGCGCTTAAGGAGTTGGAATGGTTTATTGTGTGGAGGTGATTATCTACAACTAAGGTGTTGTGACCATATTCTTAATTTGGTGGTGAACGAAGGAATTAAAGAGATGAAAGATAGCTTTGAAGCCATTCGAAGTGCTGTTAGATATGTTTGTTCTTCTCCTTCACGCTTTCTTAAATTCAAAACTTGGGCTGAAGCTGAGAAAATAGACACCAAAAGCCTTGTTTGTCTTGATGTGAGCACTAGGTGGAATTCAACATACTTGATGTTGGAAGCTGCCATGAAGTTTCATAAGGTATTTGAGCGGATGCGTGATGAAGATTCTGACTATATTTCACATTTTAGCTCATCCAATTCAAGCTCTAAGCGTGATGCTTCTGGTGGTAGGCGTGAGCGTGACACCTTCTCCGGTCCTATTATAAATGATTAGGATAATGCAAAGGTCTTCATCAAATTCTTGAAGGTCTTTTATGAAATTACATTGAAATTTTCAAGTTCCCTATCTGTGACATCAAATGAATGCTTCCACCAGATTGCTCGTGTTCAGAAAATGTTGAAAAAGAATGTTATGAATAATGCTAACAAGTTCTTGGGAGAGATGAGCACTAGCATGCAGGTGAAGTATGACAAGTATTGGGGTCAAGCAGATAATATGAATCCATTGCTATTTGTGGCTGTCATTTTAGATCCTCGGTATAAGCTAGCTTATGTGTATCATATGTTTGATGTCCTTTACACTGACCCTGAAGTATGCTTGATTATGAAGGAAAGGGTTAAATATTGTTTGTATATGTTGTTTAATGAGTACTCTGTAGAGGTTTCTATTGAATTAGGAATTGCCTCAACAAGCACAGCTGGTGAAGGTTCATTTCCTTCTTTTAATGATGATGATGATGATGAAGAGGATCCTGGTCATAAGTGGTTAGAATGTATGAAACAAAAAACCTCAACAGATCCTCAAACTGAGTTGGATAGATATATTGCAACTCATTCAAGAGATGAAGTCCCTTCAACAATTGAGTTTGACATACTGTTATGGTGGAAAACTAATTCTGAAAAATACAAAATTCTCTCCCATATGGCACGAGATGTATTAGCTATGCCGGTTTCTACAGTGGCTTCTGAGTCTGCCTTTAGTACAGGAGGACGTCTAGTTGATCATTATAGGAGCTCTTTGTCTCCTAAAATGACAGAAGCATTGATTTGTAGCCAAAATTGGCTACAATCTGGGCAATCTCTCTCTGAATTTGTTGAAAAGCTTCGTGAGTTTGATAATTTTGATGAGACAGAAAATGCCATACAGCTTGCAAGTAAGCTTTTATTTTGAAGTTCACACACACACACACACACACACACACCTGAAAACAGATATTATTTCATAATTTGTAATGTAATTGTTCTTTTATTTTTCCCCCCTAGATACTGCACTTGGAGAAGGGAGAATGTGATGGGTATGGCTGGATGATGCTGATTGAATGATAATTTTACAAGAATGAGTTGCTAAGTAAGTAATTTGCAACCTTTAAAAATTGGCTTGTAAATGTAAATTTCCTTGTGCATAATTTCACACTTTCTTCTTTGCTTACTTGTAGGTAATTCCAGCTGCTGTGACCTTTTGTTAGTTTTAGGAGATTGATGGAACCACTAGCACAACTACAAGGCTTTAATTACAATTTTTTGATGCCTTGTTTTTAATGAATTGTGGATGTTATTTAATTATCCTAGTATATGTATTTGAGTCACCAGTGGAGACTTCCCCTACTCAATAAGAGTTAGGGTGTTGACTAATTTACTTCTTTATCATTTTTTATTTACCTTTGATGTGTTCTGGACTTTGTCTTTTCGCTGGTTTTTGCATTAACAGTTCTTTAGTATGTTGTATTGCTTTTGCTAAAAATGGAAGTTGCCTTTGATCAGGAAAAAAAAAGACGTGTTAGTCTTTACTCTTTTGGACTTCAAGAATTAAATTATAGATTTATTTTGGAATGTTCCATATGTAGAATTATGGCTGTCCTCCTTTTGATGTAGAATGGGAGCTGTGAGCTTTGAAATTGGTAGAAATTTGATTTTTGCTTTGATTGTTATGAAAATTTATTTTCTTCCAGGGTTGCTTCAAATGGGCTGATAAGTGTTGGGCAAGGCAAAGCCCGCAGTGCCCAGCCCGTCCTTGCCCAGCCCAAAAATGTTTGGGCTTCTACCGGGCAGGGCTGCGCATCGGGCTGCAAAACACAGCCCGATGATCTTTCAGGCAGGACATCGGGCAAGGGCTTCGCCCTGCCCAGCCCTGCCCATGGACACCCCTAAACTTCACAATTAGACATTCAACATGAAAAACAACGTTTAGAAATTCTAAAAACATGTAAAAGAGTTACTAAATGGGCTATTGAGGTTTTAAAAATGACCTAGCTCGCCATCAAACCGTCCTCAATACCCCCAGCTCACCATTGGCTCGTAGATCCATCATTCCTCTCATCTCCATCAACCCCAGCTCGCCATCATTGCTGCCTTCCCCATTCCTCTCTCACAGTCGATCATTCCCTTTGGCCAGCTCCGCCCCCTCACCTTCAACCCTCATCACCGTCCTCAGCTCACCACCACCACCCCCATTCCTCCTAGCCCCGACATGCTCCACAGCTCCTCCACTTCCTAACCCCGCTCTCTCGCTCCACCTCCCTCTACATCGCTCTCTTTCTCTATCCCGGTCTTCACTGTTAAATCTACTCCCTCCACCGTCGGATTTCACTATTGACCCACCCTTCCCATTCCCCTTCCCTCATCGTTATCCCCCTCTGCCATCCCGTTGGATTTCTCTCTGTCAACTCATCAATCATTGTTTCTTCACCATCAACCCCTCACAGCTCACTGTCGATTGAGCCCTCCACCATAGACTCAACTTCCCCGACCTCACTCCAGATTCGTCGCCCTATCTCTCTCTCAGCCTCCCAATCCTCCTAATCACTTAAAGTTACAAGGACGTGCTTAGCTCTTCTAACTCTCCTCTGGTCTAGAAAGTTCCTTCTCCTCCTTCCACCTCTTCAATTTCGACAATCTTGCCAAAAAAAGAACAAAACAGCAGCCTCGTGCATTGATCCTCTATTCTTCTTTGGTTTGGACGACGTTGTTGTGCTCCCTTTTGCATCTATTTTGTTTTGTTCATCATTTCTGTGGTAACTTTTGTGGTCTTTGCTGTTGTAATTTTGGCTTCTAGTTTTAAACTAGGGAGACTTTGATTAGAATAGCAATCAGTAGGATTCTGGTTTTGATTATGAGTTGAAACTTGATTAACTTAGGCATGAACTGGTGTCATTGGATTTGAGGATGTGGCTACTGAACATTGCTGGTGTTTATGGTCTCTAGAATGCATAAGTTATTGGCTATAATTTTCTGGCATGTATGCGCATGTCTGGTTGATTGGAGAATTGTTACATAAAGCTAGCTTCTGAAAACAATGTGGGCCCTTTAGAGTTTTCATACTGAATTTTGTGCCAGAGGTTCTTTATTTTACACTTTGTGCTTTTTTAATTGTTTCAAAATTTGAAAAAAAAAATGATGATGAATCTGTCATTTTTGAAACTGCACCTCCATGTTCTCCAATTAACCTATATGTGCTACTTGTTTGGAAATTTTTCCAATCCTAGAACTTAATTTTAAAATGAGACGTGTTTTATTGGAGGAGAGATAATCACAATTCTTGATAATTACTTGTTCAATAGTCTCTTCGATGGAAGGAGTTGAGTTTTCATTTCCTCTATTGCGCTGTCTATCATTGGTCATCATAAGAACTTGCAACATTCACTGATTTCTGAAACTTGGGAATAAATTCTGAAACTTTAGTTACTGTTTTGGAAATGACTAGTGTCAACTTAAAAAGTTTTAAACCTGGGTTTTGAACTTGAAACAATCTTGAAAAAAAGGGGGGGTTTGGAAGGGAATTTATCACCAAGAATCTAATGTTTGATGTTCTCTTGATTACTTGCATATACGTAGTGGACTTGGAAATTCTGCTTTGACAGATTATTGGGACTGATGAGAATTAAGCTTGAATTTGAATGGTGATTTGAGGAGTAATATGATGCAACTTTTGATGGTTGTTTTTGGTATTGTTTCTATGGATTTTTACATGAATGGTTGGTGGTCATGCTACTAAACAATTTTGCTTTGAAATCTTTTAGTTGTTGACCTAACTGGAAAAAGTTGCCATTCATTTTTTTAACAATCAAAATTTTCTTTGGATACTCACATACAAATCTCCATGTATTTACTATTGGTGAAGGCCCAATGCGGATCAATGCCACAAGATTTCAGAACAACCTCTACAATTGCATTATGTACCATTCCTTTGTGAATTTGAGAATTAGTGCTTGGTCACTCTATTTTACACCCTTAGCTTTTACTTACAACCTTTCATTGTGGAAACCCAAACTCCTATTCACTTAGTCCAAGGAACATTATGAATCACTCTTAACTTTTGTTCCCTGCAATTACTAATGATTGCGTTTGTTAAACCTATTTTCTGCCTTGGATCATTTGATTTTGACTGAGAAATGCTTAAACAAAATAGGTTAGTTGGGTTACCACAATGCACAGGGTTTGGATTAGCCACGTCTTTCTTGTTGACCAGGTACCATTTGGACTATAAATGTATCTTGAAGGTGGTGAGGATAGGCTTAAGTTTAGAGCTCTGGTTTGGAAGCTTTGGACCTAGATAGACTTTAAGTTTGGGGGAAATCTTTCTATGAGATAGTTTATTTTCTTTTTAGGTTTATCTTTTGGTTCTTCAATGTGTTTGTGTGTTTTCTTCCTGTCCTTGACTAGCTACTTGCGCTCTCTGTTCACATGAGGCTACTGACGGTCTCTTCCTTACTCTTGGACTTCTTGTTTTGGATATGAGCTACTGAGGGCTCATTGCATAGTGACTATTCAGCTTTTGAAATAGGTCCTGATGGCCATGTTCTGCTTGATGTGTTTCCTTCTTGTGGCAAATGTGATTATTCATATATGCTGTTTCTTTTGGTCTTATGTTTGCTGTGAATGTTATGGAACTAGCTACTGATGGCTAGAGTTCACATTGATTTAAAGCTTTATTTGGGCTATTGAAGGCTTTATTACATGTGAATTCTTGATCCTTGTGAATATTGTGGATATAAGCTACATATTGTACAGGTATTGTTTAGTTTCAATCCCTTCCTGCTAGGGTTAATAATAAGGACATTGTTAATCTTAAGTTTGGGGGTGAGATTATGTCATAATTTTGAAAATTTTGAAAGATAGTGAGTGCACAGGGATATACAAGCAGTTTTGATGTATAGTTTAATTGAAAAAAGGGGTGAAATATATGAAATCTCACAAATTTAAGCATTTTCCTGGAAAATAGTGAAGAAATGATCTTTTGAATTGGTTAAATTGCTTGTTTAGGATTGCATAAATGGTCCTGTGATTAGATAGCTGTTTAGTATTATACTTGACAGGAAATTGTGATTAATATGCCTTGTTGAGTGAGTTATAATGTTGGAGTAAGTTTTTACGGAATTCTTTTGAGTATAATCTTGCACTATTGGAGTCGGGGATGTTTTGAAGTTTTTTGTTGAAGAAACTCTTGGTAAACTAGCTTATACATCTATTTTCAAAGATACAATTTCCAAATCTACTTTAGAATTTTTTAGAGCTTATGGTGCATCTCATATGGTTTTGAAACATGATTTAGGTATTTCGTTAAAAAGCGTTTGAGCCTTTCAAGCTAACCTGCATTATAATTCTTCCATTTTGAACCTAATTTTGAGCCTTTATAGAAAAACCAATATAAATGTTCTTTTGGAAACCAATTTACTTCCCTAACCCCTAGGCTGAAAAACCATGAAACACCCTGCTTTGATATAGATAAAAAAATGGTTTGATATGTGAAAGGGCAAGTTATGAATGTGAAATTTGTAAATTGTTGAGGGATTGAACAAAGTATGCAGAAACCAAGCCAATACTCTCTTAAAAAAAAGAAAAAAAGAAAAAAAAATTCAAAGAGGCTTGGTAGAAAGAAAACAAGTTAGTTCAAGTTGGGTGAGTAAAAAACAAAAAAAGGGGAAAAAAGAGGAAGAAGAAAGTTCATTTATCTCAAAAGTTTTTGCATTTATCCCTTTTTCACTACTACAAAAAGGGGCTATAACGTCCCAAATTTGGCACCTTTAACGTCCCAAAACGGGGGGATGTATATGTTGGGGGCGTAGTATATTGTAAGAAAAGACGTCCCAAACAAAAGGGACGTCTAAAGTGAGACTTTAGACGTCCCAAATGACATTTGGGACGTCTAAAGTGCCCTCAGCGTGGGACTTTAGACGTCCCAATTCTTAATTTGGGACGTCCAAAGGTTAGGTTTTTTTTTATACCATAATTTACATTCTGTATTACCCAGCGAATTCAAACTACAGAAACAGAATAGAAGATGGATTCATAAACCACACTGTTCGTTACAAAATGGTAAGGACATCTAGCACTACAATCTTTACTATATATACATACAATAACAACTCATACAACCTACTACTATATATATCAACAATAACAACCAGAAAGTGTCAAAACACTGTCATCACACAACTACAAACTGATATAAAATAAAAAGTTTACTGCTCTATATGTTGAAGAAGATGTCGAGCCAAAAAATCTCTGATCAAATCAAGGTCTTCACGTAGGTAGGCATTTTCATTATCAAAAATCTGAAAATTAGAAAGTAAGCTTTGATGAAATAAATCTCAAGCATATGAATTAATTAGCATTTCGATTAGAACACCAAAAATATTATCATTTGAGAATGAAGAAGCGATTACCTTTTCAAAATCGCTAGTAATTCCACTTTGAGTGATGTTATACATATAAAGTATAATATAATATCCGCATTCAGTGTTGCCAGGTTGTCGAGGACACTTTAAATCAAAGGGATGTAATTGGTTGTTAAAATCAATAAAGGTATGTCTAAAAGGAACGTCAATGAAACAATTAGCTAGGATCGAATATACTTACTATCGGATAAAACCACTTTGGCTTTTTAACAACTGTACCCTCGCGTGACCCACCTAGAACTCTATATGTTTGATAAGCACTATCATGAAAATCAAAATGAACAGAAATTAGAACTATTCATTTTTGAGTCAATGAAATACAAACAGAATAACTTACGTGTCGAAGATGGATTTTGTATCTTTGTCTGGCTTTTTACTCAAGGGATCAAACCAATAGACTACGTTGTGGCGGGGACATATAATGTAACCCCTTCTCACCTTAGGCCGGGATTTAGTTCTTAAACTCAAAATCAGGTTGTACTTAAAGACCATATTTCAAATTGGGACTTATTAAGTCAATCTTTTGCCCAAAAATCGGATTTGCAAAAACATTTTTCAAAACTTATTCACAATGGTCTCAAGTTCTCAATACAAAATAATACTGGCCTGCACAGGTGGATTCCATTTACAAATATCAGAGTATAAACAAATTCCCGACTCACTCGGGTTCCATTCATTAGATAAGGGATTTACAAAGGCACAAAGCCACAATTCAATACCCTTAACTTGGGGATTACACAAAACTTATACTACCAATCCCATTTTACACAATTGTTTCCCAAAAACATCCAATAGATATACAATTCCAAAATCTACAATGATAACCATTAATTCCAAAATACACTCCTAAATAGGAGCTCTAACTACTCTTCGTCGCCCGCTTGCCTCTCGATCCTTCAGCCCTGTCTAAAAGGTTTAATTTTTAGAGAGTGAGATTCTAAAGAATCCCCGTAGTAACAAATCAATCATATAATGTACAACAATAATGCATGTAAGCAAATCATTATTCACAACAAGCAACTACAACGGCAGTTACAGCGGCAATGGTTAGTATGGCACATGTCATCCTTACGATTGCTCACGCTGTATTGCATCACAACAATCAACACAGTATAATTCACCACAGCTGGGATCCATATAAAGCATATCATAAACACAAGCCACATAGGCAAGATTCACACACACAGCCCACGGCTGGTTTCACAAACGCCGCCCCACGGGTCGGATTCACAAAGATCCATGTACAATTACGATGGCAGTTCAACGGCCGACCTAGAGATGACCACTGTCACTCCCTATACGGCTCACATTGAAGTGCTCACGCCGTAATGTACCATGGCACACATTTCACAAGCTCAACGACAAGTTATGCATGCCAAGACATCATACAATATGTGAGAGAAGAGTCACTACCTTGATCCTTCCGGGCGTGTCCTAGCGCCGGTCTCTCCCGAGGAAGGCAAATGTCAAATCCTATATTCATAATTAGGGACGAAGAGTTATATTCTATTCCAAGACTTAATTAACTTGAAACACTTAGTTTTGGTTATCATAATTGACTCTTAAGAGGCCCCAAATGCCTCTAATAAAAGCCCTAAAAGGTTGGGAAACAATAGGTTAAAGATCCCCTTTCGATAACACAAAGTGCCAAAACACAGGGTTGGGCCGCGGCCCACCATTCCTTGGGCTGCGGCCCAAACATGGTCAGAAGGTCTTGGGCTGCGGCCCACCACTCATGGGCCGCGGCCCAAAACAGGTCAGAAAGTTTTGGGCCGCGGCCCGCCACTCTTGGGCCGCGGCCCAGAGATTTCCTGACTCTGGGCTGAACTTCGTAAAACCATAACTAATTCTAGAAAAATCGAAACGGAGTGATTCCAAAGCCAAATGAAAGGTATTTGAGTCCTCTTTCAAGGAAAAATACAGCCCTTCACTGGGAATTACCACACAAATACAGAATCACCAAAAACTAACCACTACTCCAAAACAGAGTTCTGTTTCAATCCCAAACTTTGGACAACCATAACTCACAGAATACTAAACGAAATGACACAAAATAATGTCCATTTTGAAGCTTGGGATGTGAAATTTAAGACTGGAAAGTTTCATAATTTTCTAATACCATTTGGTCACTCAAAACGCTCGTCCAAACTTACTGCGAAAAACAGAGCTCAAACAAGACCACTTTCCAACTTTTCCCAAGTGATTCAAATGAACCCCAAAATCAACAACCAAGCTTATTCCCACACAAAATCACTCAATGAATCCAATGGAATTGTCAAAATCACCAAAATCCTATTCCATTATCATGCTTTGGGTTTTGGCCAATCAATTCAACAAGATACCAATCTTAACCAAACTTCACATTTCAACTTCTAATCAATCTATCTATCACATACTCATTCCAAAACACCATTCTCATACCAAAAACATACCAAATGAACAGTGGCATCAAATTTTCGGATTCAAGCCAAAATTCCCAGAATTATTAACTACTTCAAATGGTATAAAACTTAGATAGATAGGTTAGTTTCACTCACCTTAGCAACTTCTCCAAAGAGAGTTCTTGATTCTCCAACAATCAATTTTCGTGTGGCACAAATCACAACCAAATGACCAAACTACACACACCAAAATGAAGCCCATTACTCAAGGATCAACTTTAATGAAGGGAGTTTAAGCAATAGAGGTCATTTACCTACTCAAAGATCAAGCTTTCCTTTTCTCTTTCCCAAGCTTGCGCCAGAAAAATGGAGGAAGAAGAGAGGAAAGAGAGAGAGAGAGAAAGAAATGGAGAAGAGGAAGGCAAAAAGTGGACTTTTGTCCCTTGTGACCTCATCCAACCACTCCCACATTACCACTTGTCAGCATCTCATGCATTCCCACAATGAGCTCACCACATCACAACACATAGGATTCCGACCCACGGTCAAGGAATCACAACCCTTAATCTTAAATACCACACATATGCACTAATATTTCCAATTTCCACTAATTATGACATTAATTAATATAGTCATAAAATACATAATAATCCCAATTAAATTCATAATTATCCATAATAATCATGATTAACCCATAATCAAAAATTGGGATATTACAATTCTCCCCCCGTTCAATAAATTTCGCCCTCGAAATTTCTTACACATCATGGGGCATAAAATCAGGAAATCGTTTCCTCATGTCCGCTTCCGCCTCCCAAGTGGCTTCCCTTGGAGACATTCCCTTCCAGACCACCTTCACGAACGGTAAGCTTCGGTGCCTGAGCTTCCGCTTTTCTCGATCAATGATTCTCTCTGGCTCTACCGCATAAGTGAAGTTATCTTGCAATTCCACTTCTTCATACTCAATGACATGCTCAGGGTCTGGTTGGTACTTCTTAAGCTGCGAGACATGGAACACATCATGCAATCTACTCAAACTCGGGGGTAGGGCTATCCGATATGCCACCGGCCCGATTCTTGCCAGAATCTCAAATGGACCAATGTATCTCGGACTCAACTTCTTCCGCTTGATCGCTCTCCCGATGCCTGTGACCGGAGACACTCTCAAGAAGACATGATCCCCCACTTCAAACTCAAGAGGTCTTCTCCTCTTATCAGCATAGCTCTTCTGACGACTCTGTGCTATAAGGAGCCTCTTCCTGATAACTCGGATCTGTTCAGCAGTTTGGTCAACAAGATCCGGCCCATACAACTTCCTCTCAGACAACTCTGACCAGCACAACGGTGACTGGCACTTTCTTCCATACAGTGCCTCATACGGAGCCATTTGAATGCTCGCATGGTAACTGTTGTTATACGCAAACTCCGCCAATGGAAGATAATAGTCCCACCTTCCCTTGAAGTCTAGGACACATGCTCTCAGCATATCTTCTAAAGTCTGGATAGTCCTCTCTGACTGTCCGTCTGTCTGAGGATGGTAAGCTGTGCTAAACCTCAATTGAGTACCCATAGCTTTGTGTAAAGCCTTCCAGAATCTCGAAGTAAACCGAGGATCTCTATCGGAGATAATATTCTTCGGTGTACCATGGAGTCTCACAATCTCTTTGATATAGATCTCCGCCAGCCTATCAGGAGAATAGCTAGCGTTGATAGGTATGAAGTGCGCAGACTTCGTGAGTCGATCAACAATCACCCAAATCGCGTCATAGTTCCTGATCTTGGGCAGACCCACTACCAAATCCATGGTCACACTCTCCCACTTCCATTCTGGAATTTCTGGACTCTGAAGCAAACCTGGCGGTCTCTGGTGCTCAATCTTTACCTTTTGACAAGTAAGACACCGCGCCACATACTTCGTCACATCACTCTTCAACCCTAGCCACCAATACATAGATTTCAAATTGTGATACATCTTGGTCATACCGGGGTGAAGAGTATACTGACTCTTATGAGCCTCATCAAGAATTCTCAACCTCAACTCAGCCTTCAGTAGGACATAGATTCTCTTCTGGTAACACACCAGCCCACTAGGTGATAGGTCGTAATCCTGAGTCTCTCCTCGATCAATCTTAGCTCGGATCGACTGGGCTAGCTCATCATACATCTGAGCCTCTTCAATTTCAGTACTCAGGTCATTCTCCCCTTGGACCACACCATAACTGGCACATAGGATATCCTTCGAGAGGTTTAAATCCCGAAAATCCTCTATCAGTTTCCATTCCTGGATCATCATTGTTGCCACTAACACCGCCTTCTGACTAAAAGCATCCGCGACAACATTAGCCTTACCCGGATGATATTTGATCTCCAGGCTATAATCTTTCAGCAACTCCATCCACCGACGCTGTCTCATGTTCAACTCTTTCTGATCATACAGATACTTGAGACTTTTGTGGTCGCAGTACAATTCCACAGTCACACCGTACAGGTAATGACGCCAAATTTTCAATGCAAACACTATTGCCGCAAGCTCCAGATCATGAGTGGGGTAGTTCATCTCATGCGGTTTCAGCTGTCGAGAGGCATAGGCCACCACACGTCCCTGCTGCATCAGGACACACCCTAATCCCTGCTTACTCGCATCACTGTACACGACATAAGCCTCACTGGGATCAGGTATAATCAACACTGGTGCCGTAGTCAACCTCTCCTTCAGCTCAGTGAAACTCCGCTCACAACGTTCATCCCACAAAAACGGTTGATCCTTCCTCGTGAGCTTGGTCATCGGCAATGCAATACGCGAGAAGTTCTGAATGAACCTCCGGTAATAACCAGCAAGACCCAGAAAACTGCGAATCTCAGTAACAGTTTCTGGCCTTTTCCAATCAAGTACTGCTTCCACCTTACTGGGATCCACTGATACCCCGTCTCGTGAGATCACATGGCCAAGGAACTTCACTTCCGTAAGCCAAAACTCACACTTGCTCAGCTTGGCATAGAGTTGCTTTTCCCACAGAATTCTCAACACGATTCTCAGATGTTGTTCATGATCCTCCCTACTCTTGGAATAGATCAAGATGTCGTCAATAAACACAACCACAAACTGGTCAAGATACTGTCGGAAGATGCGATTCATATAATCCATGAATACCGCCGGTGCATTCGTCAAACCGAAGGGCATCACAAGAAACTCATAGTGCCCATATCTCGTTCTGAAAGCAGTCTTCGGAATGTCCGCCGCCTTCACACGCAACTGATGATATCCCGACCTTAGATCAATTTTGGAGAATACGCACGAGCCAGACAATTGATCTAATAGGTCATCAATTCTTGGGAGTGGATACTTATTCTTAACAGTTACCTTGTTAAGTTCTCGATAATCGATACACAATCGCAAACTCCCATCTTTCTTTTTCACAAACAACACTGGAGCTCCCCACGATGATACACTGGGTCGGATGAATCCTTTCTCAAGCAATTCTTCAATTTGCTTCTTCAACTCCGCCATTTCATTTGGGGCCATACGATATGGGGCTTTCGATATCGAACCAGCTCTAGGCACAATCTCAATTGGGAATTCCACTTCCCTTTCCGGAGGCAATCCACTAAGATCGTCTGGAAATACCTCAGGGAATTCGTTTACCACAGGTATACTCTCTATAGCTTCACTTGACTCTCCCTGAACGGAGAAAAACACCATATACCCTTGGCATCCTTTCTCCAGATATCTCTCAGCTTTAGCCATTGAAAGTAAATTCAAACTGGCATTTAAATTGCTATCCCGCTGTGCACTACGGAAAGTAATCCTCTTATTACCACAATCCAGCAATACATCATTTGCTGTTAACCAGTCAAAGCCTAAAATAACTTCCAATTGTTGGAGTGGCAAACAGATCAAATCAACTACCGATTCACGACCCTCAACAACTATCACACAATTTAAACATGTTTCGGCCGCCACGGCCTTGACACCCATCGGCGTCGACACAACCAAATCAAATGGTAGTCTATGCACATGCAATCCCAGGCGCTTTACACAGTCATAAGCTATAAAAGAGTGACTTGCACCCGAATCAAACAAAGTATTTAACTCATTATCACCAAGAAGAATTTTACCTTGGATCAATTCAGGCGACTTCCGGGCTTCCTCATGTGTCATCGCGAACACTCGACCCTGATTCCTGGGCCTTTGCTCTGCCGGCTGTCGTGGGCACTTAGGAGAAATGTGACCCACTTGCTTGCAATTGAAGCAAATCACCTCTCCAGCACAAGTTCTTCCCGGATGGTACTTTCTGCACTGGTTGCACACCGATCCCGCTGGAGGTCTCTGGTCACTACGACCCCCAGGTTGATAGGGCTTCTTGTTACCACCCCCATAGGAGGATCCTTGCCCCTTCCGCTTCTGGGAAGTATTAGCCTTGCTAGGCTCACTCCGGCTGTCTTTACCCTTAGCTGGGTACCAATCCCTCAGATTGTTCTCAACAATCCGACACTGCTCCACCGCCTTGTTGAAGTCAGTAAACAGTTGAGTGGCCAATCTCTTTTTCAACTCATGCCGCAAGCCCCTGATGAGCATATCGGAGCTCCACTCCTCATCATCCTTATCCCGGAGATGTGTAGAGTACCGAGATAGTCGGACAAAACGGGAAAGATACTCATCAAAACTCTCCGTATCTCCCTGCCTGATAGCCAAGAACTCAGACTCTTTCTCCAATCTCACAGACTTGGGGAAGTACTTCTCGTTGAACTTCTCTTGGAACAATTCCCAAGTCAATGGTACATTCTGGCTTCTAAGTGTCATGGCGATATTCCGCCACCACCGGTCTGCATCCCCCTCTAGCTTATACACAGCTAGCTTCGCCTTTACCTCCGTAGAGCACTCGAGGACTTCAAAGATCTTCTCTAGACGGTTCAACCAGTCCTCAGCAACTTGGGGCTCAAACCTCCCTTTGAACACTGGAGGTAAATGCTTGCAAAACTCAGAGACCCAGTATTGCAAGCCTCTTCCCTCACGAACCAGTACTCCTTGAGACTCTTGATTGGGCACTGTGTGAGGTGGGGATTCATGGGACCGATTGGACCCCTCAGCCGTCTCCTCATGATAAGTCTCTGCTTGAGTCTCCTCATGAGTCGACTGGGCCCTTTCCTCATTACGCTTGGCCCTTTCCTCCCGGAGCTCTTCTCTTAGCTCGCGGATCATATCTCTTTGTTCCCGTACGAGATCCATCATCTCTCGCATAGGATCAGGAGGATTGTCATTCAACTCCTCCACATCTGGGTCCTGTTGCCTGACTCTAGTAAGAGGGCGAACCATTTCGTCTTTATCACTACAAATGATTCACCACATCAGTACTTTAGCCAATGTATACACATAATCCATAAAATTCATCTCAATCCATCTTTAGTAGAAATACTCATGTGTATACGCAACAAGCACTTATCAATCAATAAGCTACCCTAAACTCAAGGATTAAGGTCAACTAAGGAGCTATCCTAGCAAATCCTTACCTTGCCAGGAACTATAGCTCTGATACCACAAATGTAACCCCTTCCCACCTTAGGCCGGGATTTAGTTCTTAAACTCAAAATCAAGTTGTACTTAGAGACCATATTTCAAATTGGGACTTATTAAGTCAATCTTTTGCCCAAAAATCGGATTTGCAAAAACATTTTTCAAAACTTATTCACAATGGTCTCAAGTTCTCAATACAAAATAATACTGGCCTGCACAGGTGGATTCCATTTACAAATATCAGAGTATAAACAAATTCCCGACTCACTCGGGTTCCATTCATTAGATAAGGGATTTACAAAGGCACAAAGCCACAATTCAATACCCTTAACTTGGGGATTACACAAAACTTATACTACCAATCCCATTTTACACAATTGTTTTCCAAAAACATCCAATAGATATACAATTCCAAAATCTACAATGATAACCATTAATTCCAAAATACACTCCTAAATAGGAGCTCTAACTACTCTTCGTCGCCCGCTTGCCTCTCGATCCTTCAGCCCTGTCTAAAAGGTTTAATTTTTGGAGAGTGAGATTCTAAAGAATCCCCGTAGTAACAAATCAATCATATAATGTACAACAATAATGCATGTAAGTAAATCATTATTCACAACAAGCAACTACAACGGCAGTTACATCGGCAATGGTTAGTATGGCACATGTCATCCTTACGATTGCTCACGCTGAATTGCTCACGCTGTATTGCATCACAACAATCAACACAGTATAATTCACCACAGCTGGGATCCATATAAAGCATATCATAAACACAAGCCACATAGGCAAGATTCACACACACAGCCCACGGCTGGTTTCACAAACGCCGCCCCACGGGTCGGATTCACAAAGATCCATGTACAATTACGATGGCAGTTCAACGGCCGACCTAGAGATGACCACTGTCACTCCCTATACGGCTCACATTGAAGTGCTCACGCCGTAATGTACCATGGCACACATTTCACAAGCTCAACGACAAGTTATGCATGCCAAGACATCATACAATATGTGAGAGAAGAGTCACTACCTTGATCCTTCCGGGCGTGTCCTAGCGCCGGTCTCTCCCGAGGAAGGCAAATGTCAAATCCTATATTCATAATTAGGGACGAAGAGTTATATTCTATTCCAAGACTTAATTAACTTGAAACACTTAGTTTTGGTTATCATAATTGACTCTTAAGAGGCCCCAAATGCCTCTAATAAAAGCCCTAAAAGGTTGGGAAACAATAGGTTAAAGATCCCCTTTCGATAACACAAAGTGCCAAAACACAGGGTTGGGCCGCGGCCCACCATTCCTTGGGCTGCGGCCCAAACATGGTCAGAAGGTCTTGGGCTGCGGCCCACCACTCATGGGCCGCGGCCCAAAACAGGTCAGAAAGTTTTGGGCCGCGGCCCGCCACTCTTGGGCCGCGGCCCAGAGATTTCCTGACTCTGGGCTGAACTTCGTAAAACCATAACTAATTCTAGAAAAATCGAAACGGAGTGATTCCAAAGCCAAATGAAAGGTATTTGAGTCCTCTTTCAAGGAAAAATACAGCCCTTCACTGGGAATCACCACACAAATACAGAATCACCAAAAACTAACCACTACTCCAAAACAGAGTTCTGTTTCAATCCCAAACTTTGGACAACCATAACTCACAGAATACTAAACGAAATGACACAAAATATATGTCCATTTTGAAGCTTGGGATGTGAAATTTAAGACTGGAAAGTTTCATAATTTTCCAATACCATTTGGTCACTCAAAACGCTCGTCCAAACTTACTGCGAAAAACAGTGCTCAAACAAGACCACTTTCCAACTTTTCCCAAGTGATTCAAATGAACCCCAAAATCAACAACCAAGCTTATTCCCACACAAAATCACTCAATGAATCCAATGGAATTGTCAAAATCACCAAAATCCTATTCCATTATCATGCTTTGGGTTTTGGCCAATCAATTCAACAAGATACCAATCTTAACCAAACTTCACATTTCAACTTCTAATCAATCTATCTATCACATACTCATTCCAAAACACCATTCTCATACCAAAAACATACAAAATGAACAGTGGCATCAAATTTTCGGATTCAAGCCAAAATTCCCAGAATTATTAACTACTTCAAATGGTATAAAACTTAGATAGATAGGTTAGTTTCACTCACCTTAGAAACTTCTCCAAAGAGAGTTCTTGATTCTCCAACAATCAATTTTCGTGTGGCACAAATCACAACCAAATGACCAAACTACACACACCAAAATGAAGCCCATTACTCAAGGATCAACTTTAATGAAGGGAGTTTGAGCAATAGAGGTCATTTACCTACTCAAAGATCAAGCTTTCCTTTTCTCTTTCCCAAGCTTTCGCCAGAAAAATGGAGGAAGAAGAGAGGAAAGAGAGAGAGAGCACGAGAGAGAGAAAGAAATGGAGAAGAGGAAGGCAAAAAGTGGACTTTTGTCCCTTGTGACCTCATCCAACCACTCCCACATTGCCACTTGTCAGCATCTCATGCATTCCCACAATGAGCTCACCACATCACAACACATAGGATTCCGACCCACGGTCAAGGAATCACAACCCTTAATCTTAAATACCACACATATGCACTAATATTTCCAATTTCCACTAATTATGACATTAATTAATATAGTCATAAAATACATAATAATCCCAATTAAATTCATAATTATCCATAATAATCATGATTAACCCATAATCAAAAATTGGGATATTACATATAACACAAACTCCAGTGGTAACTTTAATAGCATGTACACATTAAAATGAAGTTAGATGAGAAGACAATTATTTATTAAACTTCTTAAATTGACAAAATGTAAATACGAACCGTTGAACAATGGGTGCTAGATAACAACGAAGTTTGATATGTCCTATTGCGTAGCCGACATGGTGAGTCCTATGCGCCACAGTACAAGTATCCCCTGTCGTATTCGCAGGACATAAGAATCCATACTAATCACGTCTTTCCATGTTTGTGCAGAGACCGTGGAAGGTGCTATAATAGAATTAAAATAAGGAATGAATTATTGAATGTATGAAATCAAAAAACCAGTAAATGAATTCTATGGGAAAATTGAAAAAAAAACTTACCGGACTTCAAATTTCACCCAGCCTGCATCTATCTCCTCCAACCTGATAAACTGCTTGAGATCTGTATTGTCAATCGTGTAGGGATACTCCAATGTAAGGCCCACAATCCCTGGAGGCATCTTCAAGTTAATCTGTTTAATGCCCTTATAGATCTGTTGCAGCCGTGCTAAGTAGGGCCATTTCCTCGTATCTTCGTCATCCTTTTAGAGCATCAAAAAACAAATTGTTATTAGGATGCCAACAGATTTTCAGTAATAGTAAGATAATTCCTACCATTAGAGGTGTTGCGTCTGAACCAATAAGATTGTGAGGCCAAAGGATGAAAGATCCTATCGCTTGACCTAACGTGCCAACCTCTGGATCAGGAACAGGGATGGATGTACCTTCTTCACCCTTTCTAACACTCGTCACATTCACCCTACGAAAATCCTGCGGAATTTGCTGATGATGGTGGGTGGTAGCACGTGTGTGAACGAGAGCATCAGCAACAACACGCAACAGTGGATCATCTAAATAGAGGGTGGAAGGGTCTCCCGACACTGGAGTGGGAGAAGGGTCGCCAAGTGGTTCCTCCAGAGGGTTGTAACTTCCTCTGGTGCTATTGAAGGCCAGGGATTCCTGAGTTCTATGCTCGTCCCTTGCCCTTTGCGCTTCGAACATCTTTGCCATTTCAAGTTGAAGCTCTGGCAATAGCTCTTGTCGGAGCTTGTCGCGAAGGTTGGCCTCAATCTCTCGTTCGAGGTCCTCTCGAATCTTGGCCACAACATCTTTACTAGGTCCAGCTTGTGATGAATAATGTGAGTCTCGTTCAAAATACCTCACGACACTAACTCCCCGTGTCTCTCCTCGAACATGACCAAGGTCATCTGCCTTCCCAATAGCTGTTGACAAGATGTCTATCTGTCTAATTGGATTGAATGAACCTTGGCTACTCTGCTCGTCCAGTTCATCCTGTAGCATACAGTTTATCGTAAATGTATCAAAACCACTCGTGATATGTAAAAAATTAGGTATTTATGGTATAACTACTTATAATTCTCGCAGCAACCTCAGCAACAGTCGGATTTATGTACTTCCCAGCCTTAATCCTCCCTGCTTTCCATTTTTTATGATGTGGAGGAGGTGTCGGTGGCTGGATAACAACGCTAGGATTAGATTCCGCTGCTTCCTTCATTTTCTCTAACTCTTTGCATCATTTGCCGCTCAAGCTTCCGATATCCACCACGAGACATGTAATGTTCATATTTATTTTCTGATTGCTTCTGTGCATTTGCTGCACTTAATTTCTATGAATGAAAAACAATAAAAAATAAATCAACGATATCAAGTATATGAAAATTAAAAGTTATATATCATGATGACATAAATCTTACCAAAAACTCAGAATCTGCTCGTGATGCCGCAAACAACCTCTAGTCCTCTAGAGACAAATATGTATACTGTGCACATAGATCCTGACCCCTAAGGGCCCCTCGAATGTACCGTGCTGTTAGCTTGTTCTTGAAACCTTTCCATCGTACACAAACCTCATCCATCTAGTGCTTATACATCTCCCTGGTGTCTGGGACATCGTATGTTTGTTGCAAGGTAAAACATAAGATTATTATATTTGAAACAATAAGAACAAAGCTATAATGCATCAAAACTTATATATCAAAAGTTGTTGCCAAATCATGTCCTTCGTTTTTTGGGGGAACCAATTTCCAATTATTGTAGGTAATGCGCACTTTGCTTCGACCCAAAAACCCTATGTAGCTAATGAAGTGGTCTTCCTCAGGACCAACTAGATTCAGATTATCATCGAAGTCTATATGCAGCCTCTCCTGTTGATGTTCATGACGTGCAACCAATGCTCCCATATTTGTATAGCCTCTAACCCTCCTTCTTGCAGGGGATTCATCTTTAGGCCTTTCGTCATTGCTAGGGCTTTCATCATCTCTACGCCTCTCGTCATCACTAGAGTTATCCATATTCCTGTTAACACAAAAAGCATCGTCAGAAACGTATATAAATTGCAATAAAAACGAAATAAACTAAGCGGGAAGTAAAACAGAAAAAACACAGTTCTCGTTTATAAATTAAGGTCTTACTCTATATTGTTTCCCATAGTCCTTCACCATGGTCATTTCTTACAGCATATTCATCATCATCTTCCAATTCTACTTCATTTGTTCGAGGTGGAGTTGTTGTGAAAGGTGGTGTATCATCAAGGTTGAAGGTCGGATCACCATACTTCTATTTTTTACTTTTAAAGACAATATACATGTTTTTGCTCGCAGGATCGATGACATAAAACACTTGTTTCGCCTGGTTTGCTAAAATAAAGGGCTCGTCTCTATAGCCAACTCTTCGAAGATCGACTGAGATAAATCCAAATTGTTTATCTATTACCACAACATTATTGCTAATCCACTTACATTTGAATAAAGCAACTTTGAACTTGTTGTATGCCATCTTCCATATTTCTTCTATAACTCCATAATAAGCCATAGACGCTAATATGGGGTTTTTGTCACTCGAACTGGAAAAGTGCATAGCTTCAGCTTCTACTATGACCCCACTATTTTGCATGATACTTTTGTCATCTTGCTCTTTCGTATAAAAAGAATAGTCATTTATATCATAACCGGTCCAAGTAATGACCTGAAACGAAGGCCCCCAAGCTAGCCACTCGATTGTCTCAGACGCACCGGTCTCGTGTAAAACCTTTTCCTCGAACCACTGCATGAATGTCTTGTTTTGTTCAATAGCAATCTGAATGTCATTCTTTTTTGGATTCTTGTTCTTCAAAGTCTTTCTGTGTTCATCTATGTAAGGTTGAACTTCTTCCATATTATTCAGGATATACAAGTGGACTTGCAACACCTTTTCACGAGGAACATTCTTCACTTTTAGTCCTCGTGTTCCCTTGCTTCTCCCCTCTTCATGCCAAGATTGTTTCTTCTTCCCTGACATATAATCTTTGCAAAACTCCATAGCCTCTTCAACTACATATCTTTCTACTATTGAGGCTTCTGGTTGATAAGGATTTTTAGAATACCCTTTTAAGATCTTCATGTATCGCTCAAAAGGGTACATTCACCTCAGGTAAACTAAACCGCAGAGCCTTACCTCCCTTACCAAATGAACTACCAAATGCACCATTATATCAAAAAATGAAGGAGGAAAATGCATCTCTAGTTGTGACAAAATAATGTAACCCTCATTTTCCAGTTCATCCAACTTCTCAGTGTCAATGACTTTGTTACATATAGCATTGAAGAAAATGCACAATCTTGTTATAGTGGTTCGTACTTCATCTTTCATTATGCCTCTAATAGCTACCGTTAATAGTTGTTGTATCAACACATGATAATCATGGGACTTCATTCCCACTAACTTCAAATCGTCCATTGAGATACATCTTCTCACATTCAAGGAATACCCTTGCGGCACCTTAATTTCATGCAAACACCCACACAAACTTCTTTTCTCTGCTTTTGATAGTGTATACGTTGCTAGCTCCACGTATGCCCTCCTACCATCATCTCTTAGTTGTGGATGTAACTGTTAGATCTCATGTTTTGATGATAACAAAGTAATGGTTTGAAAAGGAAATGTTTAATAATCAAGCTTGAACTAAGTAATGACAGGAATAAGCTTTACTTGAGGTAAGCATGGAAGTAGTGAAGATTGGCCAAGAGAAAATGCTGTGGAACCTGATCAGAAGTGCATTTTCTAAGGCATTACTTGAGGCGCTACTCGAGTAATGAGCCAAAACTTGAAGTAACTGAGCAAAACTTCCAGTTACCTGCCACCATTACTCGAGGCGCTACTCGAGTAACCAGGTAAAACTTTAAGGTTGCTCTCGGCCTGCTAATGTTACTCGAGGAGCTACTCGAGTAACCATGTGAAAACTTCCAGTGGGCTTCAAGTTTTCCCTATGATACTCGAGGAGCTACTCGAGTACCTGTGTTTTCTAAAATATGAACCTCTCGGCATTTTGTACCACTGCTAATGTTACTCGAGGAGCTACTCGAGTAACCAGGTCAGAAACTTCCAGTTTCCTTCAAGTTTTCCATGATACTCGAGGAGCTACTCGAGTAACCGTGTATTTAAAAATATGAAGCTCTCGGCACTTTATACCACTGCCAACGTTACTCGAGGAGCTACTCGAGTAATGCACTAAGGTGAGTGAAAACTTGAGGTTAGTACCCGATTAACTTAATTTCTTTTTTTCATCTTCCTCGAGTACTTACTCCATTAGACAAGTTTTTCATGGTTTATTTTAAGTGGATTCCTCGAGTATGTACCCCAGTATATGCAAAAGTTTTCAAAGTAAAACTTCAAGTCATTACCAGAGTAAATCATGTTCAGAAGTCTCAGTTACTCGAGGAGCTACCCGAGTAACCTATACAAAAATGAATGCATTACCCGAGTCCCTACTCGAGTAATGAGGTAATTGCTCTCGGCCTTGAAATCCTGCCAACATTACTGGAGTAGAGCATCGAGTAATCAAAAGTTTTCTGAAGAGTTACTCGAGGTGTTACCCGAGTAATCTATGAAGTTACAAAAGCTTTACTCGAGTAGCTACCCGAGTAAATAACTATTCTAAAAGGTTTGAAATTTAGTTTACTCCATGCACTACCCGAGTAATCTTGTTACTCTTCATTGAATTCGAAATGAACAATGATTTCACGATGTTACTCGAGGAGCTACTCGAGTAAACTTCAAGGGTTACTCGAGGAGCTACTCGAGTAAGCATACCAAGAAATTTAGAAATCATTCAAACTTTCATTATATTGTTTTCTATATGATTAACCTTTCATTGTATTAGCATTCTTAGTATATTTACAGAGAAACAATGAAGAAATCATATCAAGAGATGAAAGTCAAATCAAACGTTCAAATGCCAACCACCGCCAACGGATATTTTTCAAAAACTTGAAAAGTCAATAGTAGCTGCGCACTCACCAACGGACGAAAGGAAGTGTTCCAACGGTCATCACCAACATATCTATATATATGGGAACCTTCAAACAGAGAAGAACAACCAAGCACACATACGAACGTATCATTAAGTTCATCACTCCGTTTTCACGTTGAAATTGTATTCATATGCTTCAGTGATTATCATTTACTCTTTGAGAGAGATATTTCATTCAAACTCAATAGTTGTTATTGAGATAACTTAAGGTTGTGGAACCTTGAGTTGGGATTGGATTACAACCTGTAAGGGGGAGCGAGTGTCCAGGTGTAAGGAACTTGCTTGTACTGAGGTGCCAAGAACCCACTGAATCTTGGAAGTTGTAGTGAAACTCTCAGAGAAGCTCTGAGGACTGGACGTAGGTCAAAGTGGTTGTGACCGAACCAGTATAACTCCCGGTGTACACTTCGGTGATATTTCTCCTTACTCATTACTGTTTTAATTCATTTGTCAAAGTTTTATATTTTCGAAAGAAATACCAGTATCACCCAATTCACCCCCCCTCTTGGGTGAAACGCTTGATCTAACAGTAACCGTTCTTTTATTCCCATATCAATAAGGTCTAATCTCGCACTAATCACATCCTTAGTCTTTTCTGGTATGTTCAAAAGCGTACTGATAAGGCTATCACAAACATTCTTCTCTACATACATCACATCAATACTGTGTCTCACGTCAAGCGAACGCCAATATAGAAGATCAAAGAAAATGGATCTCTTCTTCCATATGTTCTTCTCACCCGCAACCCTCTGATTCTTACCAAAAGTGATATTGATACGTTCCACTCGACTGTAGACTTCTTCTCCGGTTAATGACTTTAGAGCCATTCCATGCTCCGGTAAGCCGTTAAAACGCTTTCTTAGCCTACGATACGGGTGGAACCGATGAAGAAACCTCCTGTGGCTAAGGTAGACAATTTTTCTTCCATGCTTTAGTTGTTGGAAGTGTGTATTTGCTTCATATATTAGGCATGCTTTATGACCCTTTACGCTGTACCCTGACAAGTTTCCGTACGCAGGGAAGTCGTTTATCGTTGTAAAAATCATTGCACGTAATTTGAAAGACTCTTTCTTATAAAGCATTAAACACATCTATGCCTTCCTCCCACAATTTCTTCAAGTCCTCAATCTAAGGCGCCAAATAGACATCAATATCGTTCCCAGGCTGTTTTGGTCCAGAAATTATCATAGATAGCATCATATATTTACGTTTCATACATAGCCAGGGAGGCAAGTCGTATATTACAAGGAGAACCGGCCACGCACTATGTGTGCTAGTAAGAGTTCCATATGGATTGATGCCGTCTGTACAAAGCCCAGGCCGAAGGTTTCTCGGCTCGTTGCCAAATTGAGGGAACATTTCATCTATTTTTTGCCATTGTGGAGAGTCAGCTGGGTGTCGAAGATATTTCCCATCAGATATTTTCTCATCAGAGTGCCATATCAACTTCTTTGCTTTTGTTCCAGTCGCAAACAAACGTTTAAAACATGGTATTATTGGAAGATACCACATAACCTTTAAATGTTGCCTTTTACTTGTCACTTCACCACAACCACTATCTATTTTCACTTTGTATCGTGCAGTTTTACACTTAGGACACTCACTAAGACCTCCATACTCATTTCTGTACAGTACGCAGTCATTAGGGCAAGCATGTATCTTTTTATACTCCATACCCATCATAGACAGGATTTTCTTGGCCTCATACATACGATTTGGAAGTACATTATCCTCTGGAAACATATCACACAATAGTTCAAGCAGCAATGTGAAACTACTATCGGTCCACCCACAAGTTGTCTTTAAGTTAACCAAATGTAATGTTCCCGTCAGCCGCGTGTACTTACTCCCACGGTACAATGGTGTCTTTGCATCACTCCGCAGGCTGTCATACTCCTGCGACTGCGCAAATGATTCTACCTCAACATCGTGAATCATTTTCTCCATTCTATCTTCACCTATGATATCCACATCTTTCTTCTTGTGCGACGGACAATCTGTTACTTCCTCATCATGCCATATCCATCTTGTGTATCGTAGATTTATTCCATCACAAAGTAGGTGATCCTTTATGACATCAACATCCCGTCGACTCTCATTCAAACAATTGACACAAGGACAAAAATACTTCTCATTTTTTGTAGGAGCATTCTTTTTAGCGAATTCAATAAATTCTTCCACCCCTTTCTCATATTCTTCACTAGTTCTCAAAGCATTCATCCAACTATGATCCATTTTATTACCACCTAAGGCATTCCCAATAACATTCACACGTTTAGTACAATTGTCAACGACATATGATGGGATTGCCTAATTAAGTTATCAACCCAATTTAGGATTTTAAAATATGGGCTTAATAACTTTATTGCCCCCTCCCAGTCTCCTCTCTGCTCTTAAAAGGGTTTTTGTGCTATGTAACTTATTTTTTTAATAAGTATATGTATATAAACATTAATGTATAATAAAATAAATATAATAAGATTAAATTAAAGAATTGTTTTGAGGTTTGGAAGGATACTCTAGAATAATACAAGCCAAAAGAAAAAAAAGAAAGAAAGCAAAACCCCAATTACAATTAGATGATTTTTAGTTGAATATTGACAATACAAAATTTTAATTTCTACCTGAATTTTTTTATGAGAAGAAAATTAAACTTTGTTGATCACAATAAGTCTGACTCCCATGATATTATATATATCAAAGATTTTCATTAATGGAATTAAAAAAACGAGTTTCATCAACGTTAAAAACCAAACTATATATCGCAAAAGTCAAAATTCTATAATTTATGAATTTTGATTATCTTTTACTAACAAAACAATTTTAAGTTGAGTTCTTCCAAAAATAAAATTGTTTTATTGAAAATATTTAGATAAAAATCATTTAATGAATATTGAGGTTATGGTTTTCTTTTTAGTTTTAGTTTGAATTATTCTTCATAATTCCTTTGGAATACAAGAATTTCTTTAATTTAAAAAAATCATATTTTATTTTATTATATATACTAATTAATGGTAATATATATACACAAAACTAAGTTATGAATAACTTAATTGGGGATTTGTTGAGTTTAACAACCAAATTTAGAATTTTCCTATTTGAGGCAACTTTATGTGGAATTTTCCCTTGATTAAAATTAAAATAACCCCTACTCATTTAAGTAAATTTATATTTAAAAAAGAAAATAAACCATTGAAGTGGAGTTCCTGAATACAATTTAAGCAATATAAGCACACCAAACACACCAGGCTAATCTCAACCATCTCAAAATAAGCAATATAGAAGCACAATTAACGTGATATTTCCTATTGCCTAGGCTTTTCACATTCCAAGTTTTACTTTAATTTATTCAAGTAAATGTATATTTTAAAAAGAAAATATACCATTCTGTTACAAAAAAAAAGCAAGAAGAAAATAAACTAACCTGATCAAGGGGCACCTATTGTGCTATGTGTGCTGGAGAGGTTGAGAAGACGTTGGAGATCAGAGGTGTATGCATGGTGGGGAGGTATACCGGAGGGTGGAGAAAGCAAAGAACCACGGTGGTGTGGACGACAATGGAAGGAAGGAGGTGGAGGAGAGCAAAAACCTGTGGAGGAGGTGAAGTTGCAGAAGGGTGGCCTCTGGTGCGTGCGTCCTTCAATGGATTTCAGGTGGAGGAGGGAGGAGTTGAAGAAAGAAAGAGTAATTGAAGAAGGGAGGAGTTGAAGAACAAGAAAAGAGGCCGACGATGGGGGGAGGAGGAAGAAGAGTAAAGTTTTGGGTCAAAAAAGGAGGGAGGAGGGAATGGACGCATGTGAGGAGGGGGAATGGGATTGAGAAGACGCATGTCAGACAAGTGTCTGACATGAGTATAAGGGACGCCTTTAGGCGTCCCAAATGCCATTTGGGACGCCTAAAGTCTGGGTTTAGGCGTCCCAAAATAATTTTGGGACGTCTAATCCCAGCTCCTGGCGCTAAATTCAAATTTGGGACGCCTAAAGGTTCCCCTGCATACATATAATTACGAAAATGCCACCGCCTCCCTTTTTAACAACCCAATTTTAAATTTGGGACGTCCTTGGGGGTGGTTATATCCTAATTCTGTAGTAGTGTTTCCCTTCCATTCAAACAACCTAAACCCATGGCCAGTTACAAGCCTGAGAGTCCTTTTGATTTTGACATCATATGAGGTAAATTGTAAGTAAAGAAAGATGAAAAAGAGGATAGTAAAGTTGTAGAGTTGAAAATTTGTATGAGTTGGAGTATTATGTGTGACTAAGATAGAATCTAGAGAAGTGTCTTTTGACTCCATACACACACTCACACTCAAATAACTCTTGAAAAAATTGCTCAAAAATTATAAGGCATTCATTTTGGCATATTCTATCAAGTTCCTGTTTGGTATGATCCTTAGAGCAATGAATGAAGGCATGAACATATCTGCAATTTAGATAAGTAATGAATGAGGGCATGAACATATCTACAATTTAGATAAGCAATTTATGAATTCATGTTACATGTGTGAATTTGCTTGAGGAAAAGAAAATGCTTAAGTTTGGGGGAGTGTTATTCTTTAGAAATTCTTGTATTTCATCACATTTTTCTTATATATTTGTTGGTTGTAAGCTAAAATTGTGCATGAACTTTATACATATGAAGGAAAATGTGATGTGATGAAAATACTTTGAAAAGTGCAAATTTTGAGCTAACTGTATAGTCTTAGATTAAATTGAAGAAAATTGGAAAGATCATAAAATTCCTCTCTTTGTAGGAGGATGAGGACAAGAAGTAGAAGCCTATATGGATCTTTGGAGTTGGAGAAAAGAAGAACAAAAGCCAAAAAAGAAGATCAAAGAAGTAGCTTGAATTTGCTCATAGTCGCTTTTGCTTCGCCACAGAAACGCAAAAATGAAATCACCTTAAAAATAGGCCCTTTTGATTGTTTTCACTTTTGCTACGCCATAGCGAAGAAAAAGTGAAAACGCATAAAAAATAGACCCTTCTAACCGCGTTCATTGTGGGTTCACTATAACAAAACGAAAGCAAAGTTGCGATACTGCAATTGTGCGTTTTGAAAAGTGAAGATTCAGCTAGCTTTTTAACCTAATAGGGGCACCGAAATAGATTCATTCTGCACAGGGGAGAGGCTAGGAACACGAGGGAGGCTTATTAGAGAGAGCTTGAGGAGATCTTAGAGCTTTTGGAGGAGATTTGTGAAGAATTTCAAGGGTTTTCTTTCCCTTTTCTGGTTTTTCCCTCTTTTCTTCCCATTTCATAACTGTTCTTGGCCGCGGCCCAAATGTTTCTAACCTGTTTTTGGCTATGGCTAGTGGAAAAAAAAAGGAACTGTTGTGCCAATTGAAGGAAGCTTCTATATTAAAAAAAGACTTACAAGAAGGAAAAAACATGGCAGACCAAACTTTTTAGTGTTGATGAAAGTGGGGACCAAATATTGAAAGAATATGGAGGAGGAGTATACAAGAAACAAAACAAAAAGTAGGGGACCAAGGAAGCTTTTCCACTTAGCTTGCCATTGTAAAAATAGACAGGAGGGAGAGTGGATAATAGAAAGGAAGGAGTAGGGACTAAGTATTATATAGAAAGAGGGGAGTAGGGAGAACGGATAAAGAAAGGTGGTGGATCCATGGAGTCGGGACCAAAAGGATAAGACAAGATCTGGGATAAGATTCTGCTAGGAAATAGGGAGCTCAGGAAGATGATGTCACAAACCTAAATTTGGAATTTAATAGGAAAAAGGGCCTTGTATGGTACTTGCCTAGGCTACGCAATAAGGCCCTTTATCAACTCTAAGTAAACAACAAGGGCACACAAGGAAGCTGCTCGTAGCCCTTCCCATTGTACCTATGTCTTTGGTGGGCACAAGGAGTGGATAACTGGCGTCAATGTTGGTGTTGATTTGTACCTTCAAATGCTTAAGAGGGATGCTTGTTATGAAGCATGTTATCCTTTAAGCAATTAAACATATGGCCCATTGCAATAGTATGGTGTCTAGGGCTATCGGCAAAACACTTAATATCCGCCAAACCCTCAGGCTGACCATAGGGGAAATGTGCAGCTACCTCTAGTACTTAGGTTGCTACTTCCCCTTGCTGCTTCGTAGAACGCCCCTTTATCAACTCTTATGTGAAAATCATATTTTTTCTTACATTTCATCACACTGTTTCTAGAGCTTCTCATACTTTTTGTCCCTGTTGTTTCTTCGAGGTTTCGTTAACCATAATATTTTGTCTTGGTAAATACAAAGTTGGCACCCATAAGATGACCAAGATGGTCATGCCTTAATGTCCTGGGCAATACGTCTTTATTTGCAAAAAGGTAGCTCCCTATGTTGTAACTTCATGGGACATGGCTTGCTATGTATTTAACAATAATGTTAATATTGATAGTTAATTAAAGATATTACTTCCATGAATCGGGGACTAATATTAATGCTTACCATTTTATCGACAATCTCCTTCACCTATGGATCGTCATAAAAGCCATTTTTATTTTGCTTTACCATTGACCAAAGTTCATGATGAGGAGGTTTACTATCGTCCCCATTCTCAATAGCCAACTTTTCAGCAATTTGAACATGCCCCATTCGCCCTCCCTTATAGGATACTTATTGTTCTTCACCCTCCTCCTATTCGCCTGACTTAATTCCTACAAAAACACAACACTCGAGTTAATATTAAACAAATGCATGCAGGTCTTATGAATTATGAATAACAATTACCTAGAATGCTGGGTCACGACGTGAGATGACAAAATTGCTCCAATCATCTGGTTTGATGGTGGACTGAAGATCTATAAGAACTTCTGTCTCATCAGCCTCTTTAGGATTTTGCAAATTCACCTTCATCAATGTGTGATAGAATGTGTATAGTGATTGGCCTATTTTCTTGATGACAAATTCCCTAATGTAATCTCCATCTACATGATATACAGACTGCAAAGCACGCAATTCAAGTTAATATTTTTTACAAGTACATAGCAAGCAATTAGCAGGCATGTATACCCTACCCTGACATTGTACCAAATAACATCTACATAACCTTCCTATACCTAACGCTAGTTACCCACCAAGATAGGAACATTGGTCCTTGCTGTTAAGCCGATATAGTTGATGAAGTGTGATGGATGATGAGGCTAACCGTCATTGTTCCATGTCACCTCAATTCTTCTCCTTATAGACTTTGCTTTGTTCACAAAAGTTATGGTGCAACAGCCCCTCCTTACAATAAGCCACACTCATTTTAACACCTGTTGTGGGGTCTCGTTTCTATGTTTCCTAGTGACAACATCGGTACCAATGTGAACATTATTGAAACTAGAGGCACTATCAGAACTAGGGGCATTACTAGTGCTGCGGGTATAGAATTGGTCATTTTAACTGGAAAACAAAACTCATTTAGTCAGCCATAGGGATAGAGCAATGGGTTTCCAGAAAAACATGATGCATTACTAAGGTTAAAACCTACCTAGGCAGGATGAAAAATAAGGAGAATGTGGAATATAGAATAGAGAATGTGAATGCATAAGAGAAATCATACCTTAAAATAAGAACAACAGGGCATATGAAGGAATGAAACTTGACTAGGGCTCCAAAATGAAAAAGTGAGTTAGTACATTGAAGCGACTAGCGTGGCTATTGGACCAAAGTTTAAAGAAAGCAGTGGAGAATGTAGTTCGCCTGAATGTGACTGTTGACAGTCGAAAAAGTCAACCAGAGTTGTGGGGTCCCGACCAAGGATGGTAAGTAATGTTCAACCAAAGATAAGCATGTTAAGTGTAATAATATGTGAAAGTGAAGAAGCGCGAGATAGCGAGTAAGAACAAGTAGAACAAAGACAATATTAGTGCAAGATGCAAGATAGTGAGGCTAGCCTTGGTTGAGCTTGCTGGTTCTGAATGAGCTAATGAAGTAACTATCTGAACATTCTCTGATGTAGTACACTCTTCTACTCTTCCTTCAACACTCTACACGACAACAAAAGATATGTAACCTTAAGTCAACATTAATTGAACCAATTGCCTGAGCTGCTATTACCTTTTCCTTTGACATTTCCCACTCGTGCACCCTTTGATCTTCCGATTCCTTCTCATTCTACGATACAGAAGAGCAAATCAATTGCATTCTATATCATATTGTACATAACAATGACTCTAAAAAAGATATAAAAAATTTGATTGCCATTATATATAAAAGATTGATGGTTACCTCTGTCAAGTTTGGTGTAGTAATGATTGTCAACTTCTGGTCATTGCTCTGACCTTCAGTTTCTTTGCAATTAATTTGTTGCATGGTTTCTTTGCTAGAATCATCCATAGATTTGATAATATTTTCCAATCCCCTCTTAAACGTATATTGCTCATTGAAAAAACCTATTATATCACCCATGGCAAAAAAATATTGTTTAAGTTATTAATCATATGCAAGTTCTATCATATATGAAAAAAATAATACTTATTGGAGTACATAAAATATGAATGTTGAATATTATATTTAGATATATGATAAACAAGATATTTAATTTTAAACGATGGCAAAAAAATATTTAATTTTATGCACTTGAAGAATGTGTGAAGTAGAAAGTCTATTTGAGCCTCACTCATATACATATATATATATATATATTTAGTTTGGAAAGGTATTGTTTTGTAAGAATTAAATGTGGATAGCTAACTATATATATCATGCTCAGTAAATATATGTATTATTAAACGAGATTCTAACAATATATATACACATATAGTGTGAGTGTGTGTAGTAGCAGTAGTGATATTATATATACGATACTATTTTACATATATATACGCATGATGCTATTATAACATATTCAAGAGATGGAGTACCTTTGGACAGTTGCTTAAGCAATTCCTGAGGAGTGCTAGAGGAACTGAGAGATAGTTTGGGACATTGCTGCATGACTATGTATTTCACAGTTTGAAATGTAACAGATGGTGTGACTGAAGTGAGTGAAGGAAGGTTCCAAAGTATAACATATTCCAAAGTTGTGTCATGTTTTTCATGTCCAAATACTTGCTCTAGTGCAGGTGCATCTTCTATGGACAATGCCCTTAGGTTTGGAATCACTCGGCATGCAGAGATGTTAGGGAACACACATTTCAACTTATGGCAACGTCTAATGTAGATTGAAACAAGTCTTGGGAAGATAAGTTGACGAGAAGAATTAGACACATTTTGATCATCTTCTTCTTCAATGATTTCCTCCAACTCCTTACAGTCTTCAATACTTAGTTCCCTCAATTGTGGGAGGCATTTCAAGATGGATGAAGGGAATACTTGTTTCAATTTTCCACAACTCACAACTTCTAACAGATCAAGATGTTGAAGGAGTAAACAATTTTTGGTACCCCTCCATATATGCCTCAACTGGGGTAGCTCATTGAGCAGAAGGCCATGTAATTTCAAGTTTACTGGTTTCCCATTAATAGGAAGCTGTTCTACGTCAAAAACAACTTCTACTTCATGATTACTTAGATGAAGCCACTCGAAAGATTCCACTGAGGCCACGACCACCTTTAGTAGGTCCTATAAAAGTGTAAAAAGGCAATTTTAATTAGATAATTATTGTGTTGCCTAATAAAAGACAATTAACAAATTAATATTGTAGAAGATATGGATAAATGTAGATGTTGCAATAATATAAAGTAATATGACAAGAGGAAGCTTACTTCACAAATTGTGAACTGTATGGTGATTATATATAAATATATATATATCACTTTTTTTTATATTGATGATGATAGATTGTATGAATAATTTGAAAATATTGGAAACAAAGGAATCGTACCTCAGAAGTCACGTGATCGTCTTCTTGTCTCAATTCAGCACATGCAACCCAATGAATGATAGACTTAATATATAGTAGTGGACAATAACCCAATGTGAATGATTTCATAGAAGACCATGTTGGATGATAATTTTCTGGACAGATACTAATGATATTTGGCAAGGAGTGGAGACAAAGTAGTTTTAGAGCAGGAAACTGAATTATCTGAGGCTTGTTTAGATTCAGATCTTCGCTAGAAGAGCCAAACATGTATCTCAATTCATTATTTTCTGTTAAGTATAATTTTTCCAACTGTGTGACGCTCTTTGCAAAAGAGATAGGCATTAAGTATTCTAGTTTCTTACATTTGCCTATGTCAAGAAATTTCAATTTGGGGAATGCATTTTCGTAACTCTGATAGTCACTTGCATCAACTATTTCCTTCACATCTTCAGTCAATATATGCTCAAGTGAATCGCGACTATCTATACAAAGATCCTTCAAATTTGCAAAAAGGCCTTGAGGAGACTGACCACTATATAAAGTTTTCAAATGCTTCACCTTTGAAAGATTTAGACGAGTCAAATTGGAGATGATTCCAACTTGACTTGGATTTGATTGGCCTATTACGCATTACATCCCATCTGAATCAAGAAGGTCAAGACAAGTCAACTCATTCATACCTCCACCTATTGATTGCCATAGGTCAGGGATGATATTTTTCACATTTTCAGGAATTCTCATTAAAGAAAGAGTCTTTGCCCTTCTTATCATATCCTTACTAGTTCCAATTGAAATACAACTCTCAAAATCTTCAAAATATAAACCTCTTGCAACAAAAGACTTGCACTGCACACCATCGTCAATCAACACACCTTTTTCATGTATATTGCCAAATTGTATGCAATAACTCTCCATTGCAGGTGTAGTAGTGCCAATTTTATCAAAAAATTTAGCACTATTGTTATTTTGGCCCTCCCAATCTTTTCCCATGTTTCCAAAAAAATACAATACCTCCAACTGTGAACATCTTCCCATTACTTCAAAAGGATTCCTTAGAATTTTGCAGAATTGCAAATCTAGTAATCTCAATTTTTGTTGTTGTATGATGCATGTTGGCAATTCATCAAAAGAACAATGCCGTATTGTTAGAGACTCAAGCCTTTCTAAGCACCCTATAAAAGAGATATCACCTAATACCCACTTAAATAGCATTAGGCAACACAAATTATTTATCAAGTGGAGTGAAATGGGCAATTTGAGAGCTATATCTTCTTGATAAGTAGGATTTGCAAGATTCAAAACTCTAAGCTTTTCTATACCAATGAAAAAATCCTTTGGTATAGTCACACAGGGCTCTGAATATGTGGAAACATAAAGAAATTCAAGTTCTGGACAATTTAACCCATTAGGATATTTAACAACTTCTTCACACCATAAATATCTTACCGTATGGTCCTCCATTATCATATCCTCTTTTAATGATCCCATAATCAACTTTTTCTCCTTCTTTGCTATCCATTGGGCTACATCATGAACCAAGTCATGCATTTTGATGTCACTTTTACCATATAGATCAGCATCTTCTAGTAGTAAACAAGAATCTACAAGCTGCTTTATGGCATTATTGATCACTTGGATCCCTACTCGATATGAGCGAATCTCTCTAGCTAGGCTAAGCCCTAGTCCAATTATGGTTAATTGATCAATAGAAATTTCATAATCTTCTGGATACACAGAGCACAATAAGAAGAGTGATTTAGCCACTTCATTCCTTAAATTATCATAGCTTAATCGAAGACATCCATAAGTACTTTTTAAACCTTCTTCGATATCTATCCAACTTGGATCTCTCAATGTTTTCAATGCTTCAACCCACTGGTCAAGAGTTTTACCCTTCAAAGCATTGGCCACTGCTGCAATTGCAATAGGTAAACCAGCACATTCTTTAGCAATTTTTTGTGCCGTATCCTTCAATGTACCAAAGTGGTTATCAAACATCCCGGCATGCTTCTGAAAGAGGACCCATGATTCATCTTCATTTAATCCCTCCAAGGGAATTTCTTGACAGCTCATCGACTTACAAACATGAAGTTTGCGTGTAGTTATAAGAGTAGTGCAACCCATTTGATTATTAGTAGTAGGAATACCTATATCCATAAGATCAAGCTTCTCCCATACATCATCCAGGATAATCAAAAACCTTTCTCCACTGCTCAATCTCATGAACAAGCGTTGAGCTCTCTCTAGATTCTCTTCCTCTTTCAATTCAAAATTTAGTTGGCTCGCATTCTTACTTAGAATTTTTCTTACATCAACTGTGTTAGACACAACAACAAAGACTACTTTGTCAAAAAACTTCTCTGCTTCTTTGCCCACTTCTTTTACCAAAGTTGTTTTCCCAAATCCGCCCATGCCATACAATCCTATCATATGAATCCCATCATCCTTAAGTGCCCTCAGAAGACCATCATAAGCTTCCTTTCTGCTACCAAAGTCCACAAAATCTTGTGAAGGAAAGTAGTTCATACCTACAAGTGTAGCAAGTCGAGAAAACTGAAAGAATTCAACATGAATGTGCGTTTTAATTTCATTCGTCTTCTCTTCAAGCTGCTTTGCCAGATTGTAACGATTGATCAAGTTTGGACAGTGCTTAAGACAAGAAATCTCGTTTCTTTTCTTTGTTTTCTTTTGCAACTCCACCACTTCTGTCATCAGAAAGTCTGCTTTGTTCAACCACTCCTCAACTTTGCTCACAACCTTATGAGTTTTCTTCTTAGCATCTTTAGCACGATCTTGAACCTCTTGAATTTTTTATTGCAGTTTCTCTTTTTCTGTTTCTAGCGTGGTTGTATTTTTTTTTTTTTCTTCCTTGACGAAATGCGTGGCGCAGCATGATAAGGTGAATTTGACTAAGGTGAGAAGCCAACCTAACTGAAAATGATTATCAAATACGTTGCTCCCTTGCCACCTTTTATTTTGATTTGATTAAGGGTATCTTTAAGTTATTTTAGATTTAAGACTAATATCTTTCAAGATTTAGAGCGCAAATATTTTTTTTCTCTTATAGTTATTTACCACCCCAATCAACAACAACCTGGTCTCCCCTGCTTTTTGTTAAAATTAATTAGTTATTTCTGTTAAGAAGTTAAAATATCAAAATCACCTCAATAAAAATTATAAGTTAAATGAGTTTGATTAATTAATTAAAGTTTTATAATTAGTCAGAGATATTAGATGAAAAAAGTAATATTTTAAAAAAAACATATATTATATTATGAAACATGTCTGTAATAGAGATCTGAAGGGGGAATATCTTCAATTTTTTTATTCCTATCTTAAATTTCTCAACATACATTAAAAAAATTAGTGAGCATATTGTTGCTGATGTTGTTGTTGTTGTTTATTGCTAGCAATGGGATACATTTTGGTTTGGTATGGTAGCTTGACCTACCAAATTCGTAAAGTGGAAGGCGAAGATTATATGAAACACGTAAACGTCAGCACAAACACGTTCATATGACACCTGTCCCAACTTTTTTTTTTTTTTATTACACACCTGTCCCAAATTATCATCTTACAAGGCAAAAACACTTTCTAGAGATCCAACGCCTGGCTGACACGTGCCAAGTAATCACAACGTAAGCCAGCTATATATGGTGATTATATAACTTTAAAGTGCCATGGTCAAAAAATAAACAATTGGTATTTGAGTTAATTGAACATAGAATTATATAGAGCAACTTTAATTGTGGGAAACTTGGCGTTTGTGTCCCCTGTTCAATTGAGCCCCTGAAAGCATTTGGTTTGTAGTTTTTGTAAAAAGACAATTAATGCATATTATGAAATAAAAACGATAGCATATAAACATGTTGACATGAAGAGATGCATATGGTAATAATAGGAAGGAAAAGTATTTCCAGCAAATACTAATAAGAATAATTATTAAATTAATTATATAATTTTTATAGTTTTGACTCCATTAAAACGTAATTAATCTTCAAGATTTATAATAAAATCTAATGGAATTTTTTTTTTTTCCCTAAAACTACAGAGACTTTCCGTAAGTTTTCAAAACCTACACTTTAGTGCAATTTTTAATAGGGTTCCATTAAAGATTCTAAAATTCTTAATTTTTATTATTTGTAATTATATTAAAAAATTAAAATTGTTATCATGCCCTCATAGCCTAATTGTTTCCCCTCTCTCAATTTTCAATAACGTTAAATAATTAATTTTGGTAGAGAGTTAATTCAAGTTAATAAAATTTAAAGAATAATAAACACAAGTTGTATTGAGCTATTGACTATTTATCCATATGGATATTAAATCCCCAGCTCATTAAGTTATTTTTATTTACGAGTTTGAAATATTATTTTAGCCAACTTATACATTAAAAATTTAAAAAATTACTAAATAAATATGTTTACATAACAAAAAAAATTAAAAGATATGCATTACATTTTTTCAGGTAACCTAAGTGATTTTCAAATATCTTTTGTTTAAACAGGGGTATTTTAATCCAAAAATATATGACTTTATATGGTCAACTAAATGTTGAAGGAATGAAAATGGAATCTAAAAAATAGAAGGGACATTTTCTGTTATGTATAACTATTGATTCTAAGAGAGGTTTGTATGTGTTTTAAACATAAAAAGAAAGAACTTGTAAGTAAAATAAATGAAAGGTCAATGTATTGTACTCTAAACTTTAACTTGTTAAAATTCAATCTCAAGTCTTTATAGCCATTTAATTTTAATCTATTGGTATTCTTACACTTTATGGCTCGGTCACAACTTATTCCGTGACAGAGTGGATGGATTTTTTTTTTTTTTTTGAAAGTGTAATAAGGACCAACCAATTATAACACACAAACATCCAACTTTACCAATGAGTCGAAGGAAATTGTGCAAATGTTGAGGTTGGTTAACGTTCTTCTCCAAATCTGAAGGCAGCAAGAACCAGAAGCACCGAGTAGTATCAGTAATCTTTCACATACATCAACTTCAAGATGAGAGATATGTATGAAGGAGACTTTGTAGACCTGATCAATGAATTAATCAAGTCAAGGCTTTTCTCTGTTTTTCCATCTCAATATATATACTTTGTGACTGTGATCGATGATAATAAACAAGGTGAGAACATTATATTGAAAAAGCCTTACCTATAATTGTGAGGAAATTCAGCATAAGATGGGACTCCGATTCTGGTTCTTCTCCAATCTATCTGCAGCTATGAAACAGAAAATAACTATATTAGAAAATATGGCATGGTTAAACTAGCAAAATCCAAACACAAATCTACCTCTTTTTTCTCAGGAATTTCGATCTCCCAATAACCCCTGAAACACAAACACTAGTTTCAGTTCTTCTTTCTCTTCCCTCCCTTTCTTGTTTGGTAAATTTCAGACAAGTCATAAGAACTAAGTAATTTCTCACAGTGACATTTCGGAAGTACCTTCTCAGTCTCTCACTGCAATCCAGCGTTAACAAATGGAGCTCTGAAAGAATCTTTATTATCAGTAGGCCCCTACCCGATGCAGAGGATGGTATACACCAGTAATATAATCATGCTTTAATTAATTTAATACAAAAACAAACACCAGTAATATAATATTAGTAATTAGAGCTTCTCAGTAAATTTTGGCGTGTTTCAGAGGATACTATACACCAGTAATATAGTGAAACCTAGCATTAATCTATCGCCACTTGAAAGAATCTTTTTACTGTCAATGCAAAGTCAAAAGTCATGACCAAGTTGCATTTTTTTTATTGTCTTAATTCATTGCTATTATCTTTCTTAATTTTTTTATATTTACTTTTACGTGTTTTGTGCTCCCCGCCAGCTCATTCCTTCCTTATCAATTCTTCGTGGCCCCCACGCCACTACTTCCCATGTCGACCATTATCTTTGAACCTATAGCTTCTTCAATTTGTTTTTCTTCCTTGCCTCTTTTTTCCAATGGAATGGGATTTCATTCATTTGAAATATTTATAAATACAGGGGTACCTAAGCAAACTGTAAAAGGCTATACAGATACTGGATTCATGAAGACGTGAACTTTACAAAACAGATCTTGTTAGTGAAAAACTTTCCAGAGTATGAGTATGGTTTGCTATGGAACTAACTTATGTGATAATCCCTGTTTCGTATAAGTTTCCTGTCTGAATAATCTATGATTTCTTGCTTCCCATAATTTCCAAGCTGTGATGCATAACCCAACCTTCCATCAGGTGTCAGCCTTTGGAGTCTTCAGTATTTGACTCAGCCATTGGATGAAATCCCTTCCAAAGAAATCTATGCTCATATCCGTGGGTGGTATCTTCCTTAATTGCCTCTTTTATTTGTTATTAATGCTTTGAAACCATTACTGTTGATAAGTTTAGAAATATTAATATATGCACTCTTTCTTATCCAAAGAAAATAAAGGACTTCACTACTATAAAAAAGTAAAGTTGTGGCGCTAGAGAAGTGCCGCCACATATCTGGACGCCACTAAAAGAAGTTGTGGCACTTGAAACCACCACAATATTTAATTTTTTTAAAAAAAAAAAATTACCCTCCTGTGGCACTTCCTCCAACAAGAGCCACAGGAGGGTAATTTTAAAAAAAAATTTAAAAAAGTCAACTTAAAGAAATTGTTTTATTTTAATTTACAAAATAATATTAATTGCCCAGATTTATTTCCAAAATTGAAGATATTGAGACCAGTGTTAAACTAGAAACTGTTGGCAAAAAAGTTAAGCTAAAGAAACTTATATTATGATACAAATATTATATTTTTCTTAATCATGCGTATGGACTAGACTATTTTCTTTTAAATTACTAAAATAAGGTTTTTTGAAATTAAAAATTTTTTCAAGCAAAAAATGTTAAAATTGCTTAAGCCTAATTTGAAATCAAGTACTCCGAATATGTAAATATATCTTTTATCAACACGCTAAAGGCATAACGAGACAAGGTCCACTTTTGGTTTTTTTTTTTTTTCTTTTCTTTTGAAATATTATTTTTTTGGATAACTTCTTTTGAAATATTATATATATTCTCCAATTTTTAAACACAAATTAGAACATAGATATCAATTTGAAATAAAAAAATTGCAGAAATTATATGCCAATTAAAAAAAAAGAGAGGAAGAAGCACGTTAAACTTACAAACTTAATTGATCAATTAGTTAGTGATTGAGAACACAAAATAAAATGATTAAATATGAAAGTAACTGCAATAAAAAGCCCTAGGGATCAGATTTAATTTAGCTAATTTCGGATTGAATTACTTATCTATTCTAGCCCAATTTATTCCATATAATTGATAGTCGAGTTTTCTTAATTTAATTACTAGCCTCTTCCAAGGTCAAGCAATTCTATAATTAATTGCTAATCCAATATATTCCTATATGAGTTTAAGCAATTAATTATGCATTAAGATTTATGGAAATCAGTAAGACTACATAACTCATATGAATATATTTCTATTTCATATGCAAGTCATGGTTTTAATTATAAGATCTATACACATGCATCTCCTTCCGGTCTCAACATACATATTGGAATCATTCAAAAAATGGCCAATCAATTGAAACCATTAAAAACAATAATTAAAACTCAATCATGAAGGAGAAATTCAAAATAGATTTAATAAGTTAATATTCAATTCGTCATTAGTAAGCTATGTTATCACCCTAGGGAAATGGAAATTTAGCTCATAATGAAATTAAAAACAAAATCAAAATAAATTGAAAACTTCATCAATATTGCATAAAACTTGAAATATTAAATTCTAAAATATAAATATACAACTAAAAGATGCATGAAAATGGAGAAAATTTAGCCATCCCCTTAAGAGGTAAAACCTTCCATGTAGGTGGCAACCTATATCATCCACAAAGGAGGACTACATAAGCCTTCCATGTAAGAGGCATGCAAGAATTAAATACAATACATAAAATTAACTCTAAGATAGGTATGTGGAAAAGAGAGGAAAATAATGGATATGAAAATGGTGTATGTCAAATGTGAGGGAGATGATGGCTATATATAAGGAAGAATAGAGTATGATAGATGAAGTGGTAGGTGAAATGTGATAGATGAAAAGGAAGATAAAGTGGTAGATGGAATGATTGGTGCAATGGTAGATAATTTCCGCTCTCAACTTCCAAGCAAAATTTGAAATCCTTGGAGATAGAACTGGGTTTTGGCCTCAACATAAAATTTGTAGAGCTCTTTCTTAGCTTTCTATCCATATAAAGAATGTTCCAATCTGACATCTAGAGCTCCAGATATTGCTTGAAACTGAAAAAGGGTTTGATTTAGTATTTTCAAGAAATTCTATTTTATGCCAAAATCATTATTTATTTATTAATTACACCCAAATTTATTAAAGTGAGCTCAAATATCATCCACAAAATCATCATATAAGGGAGAATAAATATGCAAATATTTTACTTATCAAATTCCCCCACACTTAACTTTTGGACATCCTCGGACAAGGAGTGACTAATAAGTGCTAATAAAATTAGAAGCGTCAAGTCATAAGCAAGAACACAATTGAAAAATAAAGAGATCATAATATTCATGAATCAACAAAAATATAAACAGGTAATTTTATTTGAAAATGAATAAACCAAGTTCGTAATTGTGACCCATTCTCCCAATCTCTTAAGTGTTTAAGGGTAAGTGTTTTGCTCAAATTCAATCGAAAAAATTACACTACCAGAGGCTTGCTAAAAATCTCAATCTCCACTACCTAATTCACATGCCTAATTCAAATCAAAAGGACTTATTAAGGGTTATAATGGGGTTAAGGTAAACGGAATGTAAAACATGATATAAAGGGCTAAATTTAAGAAATTAATAGAATAATTGAAAAATAGGTCAGCGTCTCAATAAATCTATTTCATCACAACAACCTACAATTCGAATACTCAATTTTTTTCTCTTATTTTTTCATTTTTTTATACTTTTCTTTCTACAACTCTAAAGTTGATGATATATACACCCCCACACTTGTCAAGAGCCCATTTCACACAAATTTCAAATGCTCTGCTAATCTTCCGAATTAGGTAAAAGCACTTGATATATCATTAAAACATATGTTAATGGGATGAGAACAAAGAAACAGTCAATTAGGCTCAAAAGGGCTTACCAACGGTATAATTGCAAGGTTGGCTATTTGGCTCTTGCTAAAGAAAAGGAATGCCTTTATTATTTTTTAATGTGCATGTGACATGTAATTTCAACCAGATTTAAAGCAAGTTCTAGAGTGACAACTTAATAGGTGAATATCACACACAAGAGAAATAATTATTATAGGCTCAAAAGCTCACGGTTAGGGGATTTCAAACTCAGCTCATTCAATCTCAAAATTCATCACCAATTGTAACAATCAGTTGTTCGTTCATGCTATGAAATTTCTAAATTCAGTTGATCCATATTTAAAACTTATATACTTCTTAAAATCATTACAAATCAACATTGCCCCCAATGTCTTCTAGAGCTTAAAGAAAGGTTTTTGTTTTTTTGAAACATAAACACGGAATAAAGTAAAACCAAAAAGCTAAGAGTAAAACCAAAAGATTAAGGAAAGTTATAACCAAAAAGTGGTATATGGATCCTGCTTTTGTTTGCTATCTGAAGATTACCCACCTATTTGCTTGACTAGTAGATCTGGTTTAGGTTCATAGGTTTGCAATTGATCGAGCAGCTGATCAGCAGTTGGGGCAAAAATTATGGAATGGCGAGTCACTTGGGATATGAATCCTATTTCCATAGCATGATAAAAAAACAATAGATCATCATAAAAATCATTAACATTTAACAATCCTAATGGCTTTTTGTGAAAGTTTATTTTAGCCCAATATGAGATGCTGGAAATCCCATCCAACATTTCCAAACCACCTGGTAGAGCAATAAAAGCTTTAGCCTTGTAGAACATATGTCCCATACGTTCTGGCAAGTTTGAAACCTGCAACTCTTGTCCTAAGAAAAAGATGTGACCATCTAACTCCTTTACCTTTACACTCAAACCTTTGCTTCCATTAATGGTTGCAGCAATGACCACACTTCCCCTTAGGCCCTAGATGCCTCCACCTTATATAAAGTTGATCTTTCTATAGGCTAATGCACTTCCAAGTTCATTTATTGCAGTTATAAACTCTCCATCCTTGCCTGAATCAGTTTCACAAAAAATGCAGATAGGTGTAAATCTACATTTTTGTATGATACCCTTTTTCTCTTCTTTTCTCTCAGACCATTTGTGTTTACAAGTGGAAGAGTGCATATTTTATAAGTGAAAGAGTACATATATATAACATTAAAACAACAACAACAAGATCATGCAAATCATGCATTTTTCAAAGAAGTTTGAAAATTTTCCAACACGAATGACTGGCATAATTTGCGTGAAGAAATTAACTAAAGGAGGAAAGAAAGTCAAAAGTTATTGAAAAGATAAAATAGATTAGATAAAAGCTGCTAAAAAGATAAGACAGATTAGACAAAAGCATGATTATATACAGTAGCTGTGATTTTGGCTCACATCTTCCTCTGATTTTACGTCTAGTAACGGCTTAAATAATTTCTATGAATCAAGGATTTGCTTCCCATCCATTTTTCTTATAAACTGGAAAATAGGGTCTTTTAACATCAGATTCCCAAGACAACAGGAGCACTGTTTTTCATTGTTGAATACGTCCACTAAATCAATAAGAATACGATGAACATCACCACTCGGATGTGTCTCAAGAGTTTGAATGATATCATCTAGGGACTTCTTACTTAGTCCATCCTTTATAAATTTAATTTTATCTTCTCGATTTATAGAAACCATACCTTTGCTCCTACAGCGCTAATCACATGTCCACCTTTCACATTTATAACAAACATTCATTCTTTTAGCTCTTTTCTTTTTGGAGTAAGAACTTCTTCCCATTTCTGGCAAAGGTTTAACAAATGATTTATGAATCTCACTTGCTAAACGTACCTTAGCTTCAATGATCCAGTGTACGTCCTCAGGAAGGCTGATGTATGCTTTTATCGATAAAGCAATCAATTAAACTAGGTCCTAAATTCTTATACAGTTTAGGATCAACCTAAGTCATTCTCGCAAGGAGCAAGCTATGAGTTTTCTTTAGGATTGCTTTTTAAGTGATGAAAGATGCAATGGAATGGGCCTAAACTAGAATGTAAGACTACTACTTAAATGTAATAAAACTAACTAAATGCACTAATACAATTGACTCTAATGCCTATATGAGAATGAGAGTAATCTATATGAATTTGAATGCAATTGAGGTTTTTTTTTATGAAAGAGGATTAAAATGCTAAGCAAAATGATTAAGAAGAAGCAAGACAAACAACTAAGGTTTAAATCGGTTATGATGATAAAGGGGAGAGGTTAGGACTCACATGGATTTAACTTCCTTAACCATTCAATTTATTAGACCAAAGGGAGGTTGATGAAAAATTGGAATTAATAAACTAATCACCTAATTGAGACATGGGAAACCCTCAAGCTCAATAACACTTATTCTACTAAAAAACTCATAATGAAATAAGCGGTGGCTAATTAAATTCATTAAAAACCAATCACAATAGTTTAAGATAGTTTTGGAAATCATGTTTACAATTGCCTAATTAAACAATTCGATAAGTAATTAACCTAATTAAACAATCAAGAGATTAAACCCAAATTGACAATTAAATTAATAATGAAAACTCAATTAATAATCTAATTGACAATCAAAGGGTTTGCAAACAAAAATCCCAACAATCATTAAGAACAAATCAAATCCAAAATATCAATTCAATCCAAATTAATAATAAGTTCACAATCTAAAACTAGATTGTTCTCAATTAATACAACCCAAAATCATTTAAAACTAAACAATCTCAAGTCTTGAAATAAATTGATAAAAGGAAAAACACTCCCTTGTGGTCTTCATGTGTAAGCTCCTAGGCTCTAGCTTCCTCCATGCTCCCCCTAAGTTGCCTCCCAAAAGAGCTTAGGCTGCCATAGAATTCCTCTCCTCAACCCTCAAGCAAGTCATCGACATTGACAAATATGATTGATTAGTGTTGTGGATGAAGAATATTTTAATGTTGGTGGAGGAATTTATTGGTGAATTGGTGGGTGGAGTTCGTGTAATCCCCCTCTGTAATTATATCCGAAATACGCGATTAAAATGAAATAGAGACCAATAATAATCAAATAACATTTACTAACCCATCACATGACAGGATTTTCGCGAATACTTTTTGAAATCATTTATAAAATTGGTCTCATGTTCACATTTCGAATACAATTACTACGTGAAGATAAATCACATTCATATAAATATCAGAGTGCACAACTTAATCATCCCGGCAATCCCGGGTACATACCTTCGCTAAAGATACACAGGGCCCAATTGCCCATTACAATTCTTCAAATGGGGATTACACAATCTCATCTCGAAGGAGTCCTAGCCGCTCCCTCCACGAGCCACTTGCCCTGTCTAAATTGTTGGTAGGGGAGAGTGAGATTCGAGAGAATCTCAGTAGGAAACAGATACCATAATGCATGCATGATAGATGCTATGTGTATGACATGTTAGCTTTATCTAGATGCATGCCCCATAATGACATTTTTGCATACTCAATGTTTCATGTAACAAAACTATGGCCACAGCTGTAACCCCCTGCCTTAATTAACGTAACCAAGATTCGATAACGCATAGTAAAAAGGGGTTTGAGACCGTCGGATAGTTCAAAACTCATCAAATCACCTACCAAACAGTAGGAACGTACAAAATTTTCAAAACTTCTTTCCTATCCCGGTCTTGTTTTCAATTATCAAATATAATCACTTGTGCAGTTAACTTACATTCATAAATATCAGAGTTCGTAATTTAAACCCCGACAACCCCCGGGTTCATCTATACATTCATAAAGTTCCACATCCTGATTAGGGAATTACAAAACCAAGTATTCACACTATTTACATCTCAAAATGTAATACAGTAATCCCTATCCAAAATGAATAGCCAACAAAATCCATACTAATGTCCCTAGGAAACTCTAACCGCTCCGGGTTGCTCGCTTCTCCTTAGAGCCACTCGCCCTGTCTGAAAGGTTAGTTCAAAGGGAAGAATGAGATTCAAAAGAATCCCAGTAGTAACTAAACATTTATACCACATATAAGCACACAGCATGTAGGCAAATCATCATACAGCAGCACAACCACACTCCACCCTCATCCCCTTTCTCCGCCGGGAAGGCTCACAATCCTTACCCGAACCGTTGCTAGCTACTCAGGGACTATTGGCGTGGCAGTGCATAAACATAGCCCTATAGCTCACATAGCTACCTGGCTTCACAAATGGCCCGTCGGCCTCACAAATAGCCCTTTGGCTCACAATCAGCCTTTCGGCCCTCATAACACATAGTCACACCTCATCCTCATCCCCTTTCTCCACCGGGAAGGCTCACAACCCTTACCCGAATCGTTGTTAGCTACTCAGGGACTATTGGACTGACGGTGCCTTCATATAATCGCATAAGTCGCAACACACGAACTTATCACAAAGCAATGAAAATACACACATACAATGCATCACATATGGTACGAAAGAAAAGTCACTACCTGATCCTTTCCTGACGGTCACTGGCACAGTGGGCTCACGAGGATAGCAGATGTCAAATCCTATATTCAAAATAGGGACATTTGGTTAATTTCCTTTTCCAAGTTTTTACTTTCATAACACTCTAAGTTGGTTATTCATTTGGATTCTTTAGATGGCCATTAAATGCCTAAACATATGCCTAAAGGGTTGGATAACTATCCCCAAAGATCCCTCTTTAGAAAGCTAAACACTGATTTTTGGACCCCTCACTCGAGCACAGAAGGCCGTGCTCGAGCATGACCCCCATTTTCACTCGAGCACCTGCGAGTGAGACGCAGGAAGTGCTTGCCCGAGAGCAACTCCCGCGACAATCCTACACTCTCACTCGAGCACAAGAGGCTGTGCTCGAGCAGAGACCCCGAGAACACTCGAGCACCACGGAAGTGAGACCCTGCGAGTGACAACCCAAGAGTAATCCCTTCCTCCCAGTCACACGTGCACTCGAGCACAAACCTAGTGCTCGAGTGACCTCTCCATACTCGCGAGTGTTCCCGCTCACCTCCAACAATCTTCCCACGAGTGATAACTCGAGACACTCACCCCCAGTGGTTCATGCACCCTCACTCGAGCACACACATGCTCACTCGAGCATGTTCATCTTGTGCTCGAGTGAGACTCCTTCTCACTCGAGTGATACCCTTCAGAAACCAGATCGCAGCAACTGATAAACTTCTTTAGAATTCACCAAATGAACTCCAATGGTTCTAAGACTTGTGTCAAAGCTCATTCTCACTTATTTCAACACAAGGAACCCATTGGCAACCAAAAACAACCCAAATTCAACTCTATCAACACCTTCTCACTCTAAATCATAAAACCACTCAAACCTCATTCTAACAAATCTCCCTTATTCAACTTCCAATCCATTTCTAATCACTCCCAAATGTCAAAACTGACCAAATGAACAGTGACACACTAATCAAAGCCTACCCTTCACTTAACATCATATTTAAGTAAAATTCCCAGAATTCTCATTGATTTGACAAACATCTTAACACATATACCAAAATGCATCACAAACCTACCTCTTCAACTTGCTGGAATCAACACCTTGATTCCACCAACTTTCAGATTTATCCAACAATCAAACACCACCAATGGAAATTCTGAAATCATAGAAATCAAACTCTCAACCACTTGGTCAACTTTAATGAAGGGTAGCTAAGCATATAAGATCATTTACCTTAACAAAATTCAAACCCTTACTTTCTCTTTCTTGCTTGGTTCGCCGGAAATGGAGAGGATGGAGAGAGAAATGAGTTGGTGGAAAGTGATAATCACTTTCTTCCTTCTTCCCATGCAAAACCGACTAGGAGGAGAGAGGGAAAATATTTGACTTGTTGCTTCTCATCCAATGGCTCTCATTTAACCACATGGCATCATCTCCTTCTTCACTTTTACATGAGTTCATATACTCCCATCCACACTTGATTCCACCTCTAGTTCTTTAAATCCTAACCATTGATCTTGATTACTAAGGAGTTTCCTCTCCAGCAACTAACCGATCGAACGGTAAATTTACCGTTTTGCCCCTGATTATCACTTTACACATTAAACCATCCCTAATGATCTTTATATCATATCACACACAACATCCACTTCAAATATGCTTAATTAACATTAATTACATCATTTGAAGTTATCATCCCTTGATTACAATCCAGGATATTACAATTCTCCCCCCGAAAATTTAATTTCGCCCTCGAAATTGTTACACTACTTGAGCTATAAACTCCGGATATCTTCTTCATATATCTTCTTCCGCTTCCCAGGTTGCTTCTCTCGGAGTCATTCCCTTCCAGACCACCTTCACATATGGAATGCTTCGGTGTCTGAGCCGTCGCTCCTCTCGGTCAATGATTTGCTCTGGCTCCACCGCATATGTGAAATTATCTTGTAGCTCAACTTCCTCATATTCAACTATGTGAGATGGATCTGGTTGGTACTTCTTCAGTTGGGAAACGTGAAACACGTCATGGAGCCTACTCAAGCTTGGGGGTAATGCTACTCGGTACGCGACAGGGCCAATCCTCTCAAGGATTTCAAAGGGACCAATATACCTCGGGCTCAGCTTCTTCCGTTTAATTGCACGCCCAACACCGGTGACAGGAGATACCCTCAAAAACACGTGGTCGCCAACTTCAAACTCTAGAGGTCTTCTTCTCTTGTCAGCGTAGCTTTTCTGTCGACTCTGTGCTGTAAGCAACCTCTTGCGAATAATCTGAATCTGTGCTGAGGTTTGATCAACCAAATCTGGTCCATAAAGCTTCCTTTCGGATAGTTCATTCCAACATAATGGTGATTGACACCGTCTTCCATACAACGCTTCATACGAAGCCATTTGAATGCTCGCATGATAGCTATTGTTATAGGCGAATTCCGCAAGTAGAAGAAAGCGATCCCAACTTCCTTTAAAATCAAGAACACACGCCCGAAGCATATCCTCCAGCTCTGGATTGTCCTCTCCGACTGTCCATCCGTCTGTGGATGATAAGCCGTACTAAACCTCAATTGAGTTCCCAAAGCTTTATGCAGTGCTTTCCAGAATCTCGAAGTAAATCGAGGATCTCGATCAGAAATGATATTCTTTGGTGTACCATGGAGTTTCACAATCTCACTTATATAAATCTCTGCTAGTTTATCAGGAGAATAACCAGCATTGATCGGTATGAAGTGGGCTGACTTCGTTAGCCGATCCACAATTACCCAGATCGAATCATAATTCCTGATCTTGGGCAATCCCATAACCAAATCCATGGTTACGCTTTCCCATTTCCATTCTGGAATCTCAGGACTCTGGAGTAAACCAGGTGGTCTTTGGTGCTCGATTTTCACTTTCTGACAGGTGAGGCATCTCGCCACATACTTGGTCACATCACTCTTTAAACCCGGCCACCAGTACACAGATTTCAAGTTATGATACATCTTGGTCATACCAGGATGAAGAGTATATCGGCTCTTGTGCGCCTCATCTAGAATCTTCTATCGCAACTCCGCCTTAAGTGGAACGCAGACTCTATTTTGATAGCGAACCAATCCTCTAGGCGACAAATCATAACCTGGGACTTCTCCCCGTTCAATCCGAGTCAGATTGCGCTGTATCCAGTCATCTTGCCTCTGAGCTTCTTCAATCTCAGCTCTTAGATCATTTTCCTCCTGGGCAATAGTGTAATTGGCGCAGATGATCTGGTTCGTAAGATTCACATCACGAAAATCTTCAATCAATTTCTTCTCTCATATCATCATAGCTGCAACAAGTACGGTCTTCCGACTAAGAGCATCAACGACTACATTGGCTTTACCCGGATGATTTTTGATTTCCAGGTTGTAGTCTTTGAGTAATTCCATCCAGCGACGCTGTCTCATATTCAATTCCTTCTGGTCGTACAGGTACTTGAGACTCTTGTGATCGCAGTACAGTTCCACCGTCACGCCATACAGATAATGACGCCAAATCTTCAAAGCAAACACAATGGCCGGAAGCTCCAGATCATGAGTGGGATAGTTCAATTCATGAGGTCTGAGCTGTCGAGAGGCGTAGGCCACCACACGTCCCTGCTGCATAAGGACACACCCTAATCCCTGCCCACTGGCATCAGAGTACACAACATATGTCGTACTGGGATCAGGCAAAATCAACACAGGTGCCGTAGTCAACCTTTCCTTCAGCTCCACAAAACACTTTTCACATTTCTCATCCCACACAAACGGCTGATCCTTTCTCGTGAGCTTGGTCATTGGTAACGCAATACGAGAGAAATTCTGGATGAATCTCCGATAGTACCCGGCAAGACCCAGAAAACTGCGTACCTCTGCCACAGATTCTGGCCTCTTCCAGTCTAGTACTGCTTCCACTTTACTGGGATCCACAGAGACCCCTTCTTGCGAGATAACATGGCCTAGGAATCTCACTTCCGATAGCCAAAACTCGCACTTGCTCAACTTGGCATATAGTTGCTTCTCACGCAAAATATTCAATATAACTCTCAGATGATGCTCGTGCTCCTCCATACTCTTGGAATATATCAGAATGTCATCGATAAACACAACAACAAACTGATCCAGGTATTGTCGAAAGATACGGTTCATGTAATCCATGAAAACCGCAGGTGCATTGGTTAGCCCAAATGGCATAACCAGAAACTCATAATGACCATACCGGGTCCTGAAAGCCGTTTTTGGAATATCTTCTGCTTTCACTCGCAGCTGATGATACCCTGACCTTAGATCAATCTTTGAGAATACACATGATCCAGATAACTGATCTAAAAGGTCATCAATTCGAGGAAGTGGGTACTTGTTCTTAATAGTAACTTTGTTCAACTCTCTGTAGTCGATACACCATCGGAGACTCCCATCCTTCTTCTTAACAAATAACACTGGAGCTCCTCAAGGCGACACACTGGGTCTGATGAATCCTTTCTCAAGCAAATCTTCTATTTGTTTCTTTAGTTCCGCCATCTCATTTGGGGCCATACGGTATGGGGCCTTTGAAATAGAACCTGCTCCAGGCACAATGTCAATTGGGAACTGAACTTCCCTCTCAGGAGGCAATCCGCTAAGGTCGTCCGGAAATACCTCCGGGAATTCATTTACCACGGGTATATCACTCAACGTTTCATCGGTTTCCCTTTGTATAGAGAAAAACACCATATACCCTTGGCAACCCTTCTCGATGTATTTCTCAGCTTTAGCCATAGAAAGGAAATTCATACTTGCATCTACAACTTCAGCTCTCTAACAAGCAGGATATACTATCCTTTTGTTCCCGCAATCAAGCAATATATTATTTGCCGTTAACCAATCAAAACCCAAGATAACTTCCGACTGGTAAAGCGGCAGACAAATCAGGTCTATAACAGATTGGTGCCCTTCCACAGTTATAACACAATTCAGACAAACTTCTGTGGTCAAGGCCTTAACACCCATCGGAGTCGACACTACCAAATCGAATGGTAACTTATGCACATGCATACCCAGGCGTTTCACACAATCATACGCAATAAAGGAATGACTAGCACCTGAGTCAAACAATGCTTGCAACAAATAACCATTTAGAGAAATTTTACCTTGTATCAACTCAGGAGATCTACGAGCCTCTTCGTGGGTCATAGCAAACACTCGGCCCTGAGTCTTTGGCCTCTGTTCAGCTCTCGGTCGCTGACAATCTTTAGCAAGATGTCCTGGCTGCTTGCAGTTGAAACAAACCATCTCTCCCTGACAGTTTTTCCCATAATGTGATTTGTTGCAACGGCGACATTTCTCCTCGGTCACAAATCTCTGATCTTGATTACTAAGGAGTTTCCTCTCCAGCAACTAACCGATCGAACGGTAAATTTACCATTTTGCCCCTGATTATCACTTTACACATTAAACCATCCCTAATGATCTTTATATCATATCACACACAACATCCACTTCAAATATGCTTAATTAACATTAATTACATCATTTGAAGTTATCATCCCTTGATTACAATCCAGGATATTACAACAGCAAAACAAAAACAGAGCTTCATTTATTCAAATATGCTCTACACAATCAAGTAAAGCAATCACATACATCACTACACAAGCAAAGATATCAAATACATGCAAGTAAGGTAAGTCCCCTACCTCCAGTCTTTTCTCCTCGATTTGCATGCCAGCAACTCAGGGCTTCACATTCGGTCCTACAATGTCAAATGTACTATTTAGACACTTCCATAGTGTTTCTGGGGGTTATATGAGGCTATATTGAAAATTTACTAAAATGCCCCCGGGGACCCGGCCCGGCCCCACCGTACCCGGTCCGACTGTACTTTTCCTGAAATTTTGACATGGGCTATTCTAACATATTTTCGCCCAAGGAATCCATTTCCGAACTTGAAATTATCAAATTCAATGTAAATTACAAAATTACCCTTGACAGCCCTACTTTAAGGGTTTCAGGGGCGTTTTCGTAATTATGCTTTTTCGGCCTTTTCTGAAAAAGTGCCCAACTGTAACCCCACCTAATTTTTGCTCCTGAACTCAATGGAATCATCAAATCATTGAAAATCCAACTCTAAGACCCATTTATAGCCTTGGCCGAAATATACATGTACTCCGGGAAAAATTGGGGTTTTTCGGTTTCGGCTCCGTAAACGCGTTCCTTTCTACTCCTAACCACTTTATTGACTATTCCATTAGGTTACAACTAACATTTAGTACCAATTTGGGCAGCATAACAGCCCCACACACCCATTTTCCATTTTTGAAACCAATGACAATCCGGCGAAATTTCACCGATTAAATTGTCCACAGCAGCCAGAATAGTCAATACACAAGAGTTTGGAAGTTACCTCAAGCTCCCACTAGCTTTTCCTTGTCTTGGCTGAAACCCTAGCTGTTTTAATACCATAGGAAGAGCTTCCAAACCTTAAAGAACATAAAGGAGTAGCTTAGGATCGGAGTTATACGCGTTAGGAGCTAGATCATCGGAGAAATCGGCTTACCTTGCGAGTTCTCTTCCTCTTCTCTCTCTAAAACTCCCTCTCTCTCTTTCTCCATGGTGCTGCACGGTTTTTGGCTGATGGAGGAAGATGATGATGACTTTATAACATTTAGCTTATGTCATCTTTAATTATGATGATGTCATAATTCCAAAATTGGCATTTTCGGATTTTCTGGCAGATTTTCTGCCCAATCTTTGAAAAATCATAACTAATTCTAGAAAAATCAAAATGAGGTGATCCTAAAGCCAAATGAAAGGTATTTAAGTCCTCTTCATTGGAAAAATATGATCCATTACTAGAAATCACCACAAAATTCCAGAATTACACAAATTTCATCACTGCCCCAAAACAGAGTCCATTTTCGACCTCAAACTTTGGACAGTCATATCTCCCAGTTCCCAAAACGAAATGGCACAAATTATATGTCCATTTTGAAGCTTGGGATGTGAAATTCAAGACTGGAAAGTTTCATAATTTTCTGACATCATTGGCCTAGTCAAAACATCCACACGAGAAGACTGCCCAGAATAGAGTTTTACTGGACAGAATTTCAGATTTTGCATCTTTGCTTCCAATGGTTCCATTTTCATACCAAACATCATTCCCACATAAATTTTCACAAGGAATCCATTGGAAACACCAAATCAATCAAATTCACATCTCATTGACATGTTTTCACAACAATCTCAACATGTCAACACAATTCACATTTCAAAACCTAGCATTGCAACATTTCCATTCCAAAGTTCCAAACCAATTTCAATTACATCAAAACACACTATGACACCATTTCCAACACAATACCCTATTCAATTCTTCCCTCTATTCTAAGTCAATTTGGATGTTAATCCACAATTGAACTCAAATACAGGGTTTCGGCGCTGCTCACAACACACACGAATCATATTCGAGTGCCAAATCACATCATATTCTCCAAAAAGGTTATTTATCACTAACCACATCCACTTTTGGAGTCATTAACCCTTAATCACAATTTGGGATCTTGCTAAACCGGGGCTTAGCAATCCACTAATCTTAGGCTTATTCTCTAGCCTCGAGTCTCAAAATTCGGGGTATTACATTTCTCCCCCGGTTCAATAAATTTCGTCCTCGAAATTTGACGAACCACTTAATCCACAAACTACGGATGCTTTTTCACGACATCTTCCGTTTCACAATTCATTTCACATTGGATGGTCCCTTCTAGACCACGCAGAGAACCGGTGCACCACAAAATCTGATTCTAGGAAGAATCTTAAACAAACTAATGTGTCATGCACGGTTGCTCATACAAATACTCGGGATTCTCATAATCACCATACAATTTTGCTATCACCCCTTACTAGTAATAGCGCCATATCTTCGGCACGAAGACAAATGCAACATCGTTGCCATAAAACTACAATCGGCCCATTTCACGATTGCCACACAAACCCAATCACCATACATTTTGCCAAACAGATGCAATCGCTTCCACATACGATTGCCACAAAACCATCATAACATAACCAAAATCGTCGCAAGCTCCCCAATTCATGAGTGGCTAATGCATCTCAATATCCGGAGGCTCTTAACTCATGAGCCATATCATAAGATCTTGGCAATTGTGCAGCACAGGCTACCACTCTGCCTAACTCAAACTAGTTACCCCTTCTGGGAGTAACCCCAAAACACCACAACCTCAATATATCAAACGACGGCCTTAGCTGTATACACAACCTCTTCCGCTGTATTCACATCCACAGCCTTTCCCTTACCCGTACACCCACCAGTGACTCCGCTAGTGGTAACCGGGACTTTTGGGTCTCACAACACAATATTACTTCACCGTATCAACTTTCACGGTGTCACCCTCACCCGTACACCCACCAGTGACTCCACTAGTGGTAACCAGGACTTTTGGGTATCAACACAATATTACTTCTGTATCAACTTTATGGTGTCGCCCTCACCCATACACCCACCAGTGACTCCGCTAGTGGTAACCGGGACTTTTGGGTATCAACACAATGTCACATCATCTGGTCACTCTGGAATCTCAATTTCTTCTATCCAAGCGCCTTTTATTGTCACACCCCCCTTAATGGGTGCCCACGCTTCCGCTGCGTGGCTGGCTCCCACATCACACCCGTCCGATGGATGCCCGTGGGTTACCGGACTCACAATTTTATTGTCACACCCCTTCAGAGTGGCCACCCCCCGGTCAACTACATACCAGGGCTACGATGGCCGTCCCCTGACCAGGACTGGCAGGCAGCTGGGTTACTCACCTTTCACCCAGGACTCACAAGAAAATCCACTTCCTTATCAAACGTACATTGCAGACTCTAATTTTACACACCGCCTTTTGGCCTCAGGTCAACACCAGTGCAACCAACGTGGTGGCGAGCCAGGCTGGCCATGCCGGGGTAATTGCCCTCACAAACAAGAATCCCCGATCATGTAGTCGAATTCGCCATCAGCTAAACTAGCTCTGCTCTGCTACGACACACCTCAATCCCAACTTGTTCACAATTGTCACACATACATGTTGCCTCACTGGCATACACATATCACATTGCCTCTCTGGAAATCACAAAGCCACTCTGGCTTCCAGATAGTCAATCCCCCGTAAACTACCGTCCCAGCAGAACGGTCCTCCGCTATGGGAATCACCCCATGCGGCCGCAGGTGAAAGACACACAAATATCCGTCACATCCTGAGCCTATGCCTACCAGGCGCAGCCCACCTAACCAACCCGATCTGGCCCAACCAGGGAGATGGACTCACAGTACACAATCGCAACAAGCTAGAACCAGGTATCTTAATAATTTCACATTCAACATCACAAATTATTTTCACATACTGGGATCCTTCAAGACCCCTTCTCACAAAATAATCTGGACTTCGAAGTTTTACCTCCCGAAGCCTTGGTTAACACATCATTCTCACGGTAACCTCGAGCTTCTGCTCAACACAATTCTCAAACATATCACCTTCTCACGCTTCCGCTGCACACTCTGAGGTCAATCTGCTCATCTGTGCTTTAACAATGTCAAGTTGATTTAACAGAAGTCCCATAGGAATCTCCCACCACAACTGACAACATTCACAACATATATTCATCTGCGTCAGACCTTGGCCTAATTCAACTTGAATCATTCAAAGCCACAACCAGCACTTCGTTGAGATCCCATACTCCCAACGTTCCCAGAGCTCTATTCTACGATTCAACGTCATGGCGAGTGCACATTAAGGTTCGTTGTCACGGCAGCTGCACACTAGGGTTTGTCGTCACGGCGGCTGTCACAATTTTTTTTTATATTGTCACACCCCTTCAGAGTGCCCACCCCCTGGTCAACTACGTACCAGGGCTCCGCTGGTCGGCCCTTACACTGAGCCTGGCAGGCAGCTGGGTTACTCACATTTTACCCAGGACTCACATATCCCCCGTATCTCCACCGCCCCGAAGGCATGGTCCTCCCACTATGTGCCATATACACCCCTAGTGGGCCGCAGGTGATAAACACACCAATAGCCTCTCCGATCAAACGTCACCGTAGGTAGCCCTCTCCGATCAGAACTCCCCGTAGGTTGCCTTCTCCACTCCGAATCCTCGTAGGTAACTCTTTCAAGTTCAAATTCTCAGCAGAATCACTTTTCCCTGTGCTAGATTAACACTAGCAACCTCAGGATACCTGATACACATTTCAATGCCAATCTAGTACCACATCCTGGTACCACAGACCATCCAGGTCAAGTCAAACTCCTAAGAATCAGCCCAGCTATTGAGTCTGATCCTTGGATCACAATTCAATTTAGTTCTCAAAGTCTTAACCTCAATTGAATCGGGAAACCACTTCCCTCGTTTCACGGAGCATCATCAACTCCAACACAAATCCAAATATCATTGCCAGCCTAGGGCACACCGGTCCCCTAGGTCTTAAGGCCTTTAAACATACAAGCTCAGTATGACATCACTACATATAACATCATACTACCTTAGGTTTCTTACCCAATATCTAGGTTGGTCACAACACCTAGAAACTCAATATGGCATTCCTGGGAAATCATTTTCTTCCACCTCTAGGCCTACACATCAATTCTCAGGCGAACCACTGTATCTTTCGATTCTACAATGATTCTCTACTAAAGAATAACCAAATAATGTACACACATAGTCCATAAATCTCATATATAAAAAAAACAGGGACATTAATGTGTATACCACAACAAACAAAGTCATCTCTTATGACTTAAGGCAGCAACTACTGCTAATATCCTAGCAAATTCCCATCTTTGCCAGGAACTGCAGCTCTGATACCAAAATGTAATCCCCCTCCGTAATTATATCCAAAATACGAGATTAAAATGAAATAGAGACCAATAATAATCAAATAACATTTACTAACCCATCACATGACAGGATTTTCGCGAATACTTTTTGAAATCATTTATAAAATTGGTCTTATGTTCACATTTCGAATACAATTACTACGTGAAGATAAATCACATTCATATAAATATCAGAGTGCACAACTTAATCATCCCGGCAATCCCGAGTACATACCTTCGCTAAAGATACACAGGGCCCAATTGCCCATTACAATTCTTCAAATGGGGATTACACAATCTCATCTCGAAGGAGTCCTAGCCGCTCCCTCCACGAGCCACTTGCCCTGTCTAAATTGTTGGTAGGGGAGAGTGAGATTCGAAAGAATCTCAGTAGGAAACAGATACCATAATGCATGCATGATAGATGCTATGTGTATGACATGTTAGCTTTATCTAGATGCATGCCCCATAATGACATTTTTGCATACTCAATGTTTCATGTAACAAAACTATGGCCACAGCAAAACAGAAACAGAGCTTCATTTATTCAAATATGCTCTACACAATCAAGTAAAGCAATCACATACATCACTACACAAGCAAAGATATCAAATACATGCAAGTAAGGTAAGTCCCCTACCTCCAGTCTTTTCTCCTCGATTTGCGTGCCAGCAACTCAGGGCTTCACATTCGGTCCTACAATGTCAAATGTACTATTTAGACACTTCCATAGTGTTTCTGGGGGTTATATGAGGCTATATTGAAAATTTACTAAAATGCCCCCGGGGACCCGGCCCGGCCCCACCGTACCCGGTCCGACTGTACTTTTCCTGAAATTTTGACATGGGCTATTCTGACATATTTTCGCCCAAGGAATCCATTTCCGAACTTGAAATTATCAAATTCAATGTAAATTACAAAATTACCCTTGACATCCCTACTTTAAGGGTTTCAGGGGCGTTTTCGTAATTATGCTTTTTCGGCCTTTTCTGAAAAAGTGCCCAACTGTAACCCCACCTAATTTTTGCTCCTGAACTCAATGGAATCATCAAATCATTGAAAATCCAACTCTAAGACCCATTTATAGCCTTGGCCGAAATATACATGTACTCCGGGAAAAATTGGGGTTTTTCGGTTTCGGCTCCGTAAACGCATTCCTTTCTACTCCTAACCACTTTATTGACTATTCCATTAGGTTACAACTAACATTTAGTACCAATTTGGGCAGCATAACAGCCCCACACACCCATTTTCCATTTTTGAAACCAATGACAATCCGGCGAAATTTCACCGATTAAATTGTCCACAGCAGCCAGAATAGTCAATACACAAGAGTTTGGAAGTTACCTCAAGCTCCCACTAGCTTTTCCTTGTCTTGGCTGAAACCCTAGCTGTTTTAATACCATAGGAAGAGCTTCCAAACCTTAAAGAACATAAAGGAGTAGCTTAGGATCGGAGTTATACGCGTTAGGAGCTAGATCATCGGAGAAATCGGCTTACCTTGCGAGTTCTCTTCCTCTTCTCTCTCTAAAACTCCCTCTCTCTCTTTCTCCATGGTGCTGCACGGTTTTTGGCTGATGGAGGAAGATGATGATGACTTTATAACATTTAGCTTATGTCATCTTTAATTATGATGATGTCATAATTCCAAAATTGGCATTTTCGGATTTTCTGGCAGATTTTCTGCCCAATCTTTGAAAAATCATAACTAATTCTAGAAAAATCAAAATGAGGTGATCCTAAAGCCAAATGAAAGGTATTTAAGTCCTCTTCATTGGAAAAATATGATCTATTACTAGAAATCACCACAAAATTCCAGAATTACACAAATTTCATCACTGCCCCAAAACAGAGTCCATTTTCGACCTCAAACTTTGGACAGTCATATCTCCCAGTTCCCAAAACGAAATGGCACAAATTATATGTCCATTTTGAAGCTTGGGATGTGAAATTCAAGACTGGAAAGTTTCATAATTTTCTGACATCATTGGCCTAGTCAAAACATCCACACGAGAAGACTGCCCAGAATAGAGTTTTACTGGACAGAATTTCAGATTTTGCATCTTTGCTTCCAATGGTTCCATTTTCATACCAAACATCATTCCCACATAAATTTTCACAAGGAATCCATTGGAAACACCAAATCAATCAAATTCACATCTCATTGACATGTTTTCACAACAATCTCAACATGTCAACACAATTCACATTTCAAAACCTAGCATTGCAACATTTCCATTCCAAAGTTCCAAACCAATTTCAATTACATCAAAACACACTATGACACCATTTCCAACACAATACCCTATTCAATTCTTCCCTCTATTCTAAGTCAATTTGGATGTTAATCCACAATTGAACTCAAATACAGGGTTTCGGCGCTGCTCACAACACACACGAATCATATTCGAGTGCCAAATCACATCATATTCTCCAAAAAGGTTATTTATCACTAACCACATCCACTTTTGGAGTCATTAACCCTTAATCACAATTTGGGATCTTGCTAAACCGGGGCTTAGCAATCCACTAATCTTAGGCTTATTCTCTAGCCTCGAGTCTCAAAATTCGGGTTATTACAGTTCGTATTGTGTGCATGTGGAAGGAGAGGAATATATATAGGAATGTATGTGTGGCGATGAATTTAGGAAGAGGGCGAGGGAATTTGTCACGATGTGATGAATGGTGTCGAATAGAACCGGAGTTTCAACGTCTGTGCATGCATCCCCTCTACGTGTAACCTTAAGTGCTGGCTCACTCTCCTTAGTGGCAGCAGCTAGGTTAATTTTAAGGCAGGAAGAGAGAGTTTTTGGGTCCAAACTTGAGCCCATTAAAATTTAAGAAGCCCACTAAAATTTCACCATTAGATTCTCTTTTAGTTTCTAAGAAAAATTCTGCACCGTCGGATATTCTAATCTTCTTTTCCTTACCCTGCAAGAATCAAATAAAATCATGATCTATCATATATATGAAAATATTATCTAATAACAAGATAGCAATCAGAAGATTAAAAATTTAAGCTCAATAATATCATAATCAATTCAGATTTATATTATTCCATAAAATTGGTTAATAATCCAAATATCATCTAATAAATTCAAATTAGCTTAAAATAATACCCAAAATAAATGAATAAGGTGTGATAAAATATATAAAGTTTATGATTTATCAACTCCCCCACACTTATTATTTGCACTCATGGGCAAAACAAATCAAGACCAAGGGAGTATAACAAGATAAAATAAAACAAAACTTCAAAAAGTGAATGTTCCAATCACAAGTAAAAAGTAAACAAAAGCATTTCAACACCTCTCTTATCCAAGTGATTTTCTCATGACTCAAGAAAATAAACTTCATGACAATTATTTGACAAAGGGGAATCTAAGCTAGAATTCCCTTGTAAAGGATAATGTGTATGTCACTCATCACTTAAAAGTATATAGGCTTGTGTTTATACTCAAATCCACCCTATCCAGTACTCTTTCCATAGGCTTGACAAGAATCTAAGTTCTCCACTACTAGCAAAGCAAATGCAAGCATAAATCAAAAAGACTTTTATTATGTTGAAATGGGGCCGAGGTCAACAAAGAAAGGGTGTGGTGTTTGGGAAATAAAGTTGAATATCTCATAGGATGCAGAAAATAATGCAATAGGATGAAACAAGATGAAAGAAACCAAACCACACTTGAACTGGGTCAATACTTTTCTTCTCTTTTTTTCTTTTCTTCTCTTTTTTCTTTTTGCAAATCTCTTGGGTTGTTATATATATGTTTTTTAGATGCGAACTTGTGTATTGGTGATACAAAGGCCTGGTTACTCAAACATTTATAACTCAGTAGCACCAAGATGCTACTAGCACGCTCATAGCTCTTATTGGCCATTTGATGGAGAGATCAACATTGGTGATGAAGACCCCTGGTTACTAAGCACAGCTCAAACTAGCAGAGCAGAATTTTATTATTTTTTTTCTTTTTTTTGTAAAGATAACCTATCATACTTTTCACAATGACCCAATTCTTAATTTTATATATATTCTTCCATCCAAAAATAGACATTCAAAAGGGTAGGGTTTTTTTGTGTGGCTATGGGTATAGATAAAATGGAAAAAAAATACAAGCTCAAAGGGGCGAAGCAAAGGATGTATGTATGAAAAGGGTAGGCTTTTTTGTCTTATCTAGCTAAAATGAAATGAATGTATTTATCATCTTTATGAATACACAAGCATAAAATGTGGCCTCAAATAAGATTCAAGTCGAGTTCTAGATTATGTAAGGAGATAGAGGATACACACTGAAAAATATTCATTAGGCTCAGAATCTCTGTAATATCCCGAATTCTGAGACTTGAGGCTAGAGAATAAGCCTGAGATTAGTGGATTGCTAAGCCCTGGTTTAGCAAGATCCCAAATTGTGATCAAGGGTTAATGACTCTAAAAGTGGATGTCAATAGTGATAAATGAACCCTTTTGGAGATTATGGTGTGAGTTGGCACCCGATGTGATTCGTATGTGCTGTGAGCAGTGCCAAAACCCTGTATTTAAGCTCAATTATGGATTAACATCTAAATTGACTTAAAATAGAGGGAAGGCGCATATTGTGGCTAAATGAAAAGATGTGAAGTGTTGGTGGTGATTCAATGGGAATTACCGTAATCAGGGGCAAAACGGTAAAGTTACCGACCGATTGATCGGTTACCGAAGAGGAAACTCATTGGTAACTTCATGATCAATGGTTGAGATTGATTTGTGTAATAGATCAAAGGGTGGAATCCCATATGGTGTGCTCATGTGAACTCATGGTTGATGGAACAAGATCTTGACAAGTGGCACAATGTGAGCCCTTGGATTGGTCAAAGTGTCAAACCTCCATTCCTCTCTCCTCTCCTTCTTTTTGGTCGGTTTTAGTGGCCAAAACTGATCCTCTCTTCATTCATTTCATCATCTCATCTCTCTCTCTTGTTCTCCATGGCGCCATGCTTCAAGGTGGAAAGAGAAAAGAAAAAGGTAAGATTTGCCTTGTTTCTTGTCATCTATTGCTAAAACACCCTTCTATAATGTTGTTCATAGTGATGAGAGCTTCATCTCTATGGTTTTAGATTCTTGATTGGTGGTGTTTGATGGCTTGAGGAAATTTGGAAAGATGGAGAATCAAGGAATTGGTTTGGGAAAGAGGAAGAGGTGAGTATTTGAAGCCTTTTGATCTAAGTTATGTGATTTGTGGATGAGTTTAGTGAATTTCGAATTTTGCCCTGATTTTCTTGTGATTTTGGATTGGATGAATTGGGTTGTGTTTTATGTTGGAAATGGTGCCATGTTGTGGTATTTGGCCATTGGAATTGGTTTGAGAACTTGGAATGAAAAGAATGACAATGTGTGATTGTGTTGTGGTTTTGTGATGACATGTTATGATTATTGGTAAAACATGTCAATGTGATGTGAATTTGGTTGATTTGGTATTTCCAATGGATTCCTTGTGAAATTTTATGTGAGAATGATGTTTGATATGAAAATTGGACCATTGGAAGCCAATTGTGCAAATTTGGGAATTCTGTCTTTTGAAAGTTCTGTCTGGGCAGTCTTGTTGTGTGGACATTTTGACTGGGCAAATGAAGTCAGAAAATTATGAAACTTTCCGGTCTTGAATTTCACATCTTAAGCTTCAAAATGGACATATAATATGTGTCATTTCGTTTTGTGAACTGGGATTTATGTTTGTCCAAAATTTGAGGACGAAACTGGATTCTGTTTTGGAGCAATGTTGGATTTTGTGTAAATCTGGATTTGTGTGGTGATTTCCAGTATTGGCCAATATTTTTCCTGTGTAGAGGACTTGAATAGCTTTCATTTGGCTTTGGGATCACCTCATTTCGAATTTTGTGGAATTAGTTATGATTTTTGGAAGTTCAGCCAAGAAACTGTGTTTTCTGGGCCGCGGCCCGTGGATTCTGGGCCACAGCCCAAATGTTTCTGGGCCGTTTTGGGCCGCGGCCCACCCCCAAAAATCAGTATTTTGGACTTTTAAAAGGTGATATTTGGTCAAGTGTTTCCCAAGCCTTTAGGCTTTGATTAGCCACCTAAAGGTGTTAAATGATAACCAACATTAAGTGTTTGAGAGTTAAGGAATTGGAAAAGGGATTAACCCTAAATCCTTGTTTGGTTATAGGAGTTGATGTTCGCCCTGATCGTGGTTCGGTATTCGTTCTGATCGCGAGTAAGCGGAGCTGGAGCATACGTGGAAAGAGTGTAGGGAACATATCTCTTCTGCTTGTATTTGATATATGTGTTAGTGTGTTGGTGCATGTCTTAGCTTTGCATAATTGTGAGTAATTTGAAGCTATGTTTCAATTTATGCTATGGCCATAGGTATATTGTTCGAAGCATTGAGCTTGCAAATTGTCATTGTGTTATCATGAGTTGTGTGATGCAAGCATGTCATGCATTAAACATCTATCGTACATGCATATTGATATTGTTTACCTACTGAGATTCTCTAGAATCTCACCCTCCCCTACTGACCTTTCAGACAGGGTAGTGGATCGAGGATTGAGCATGCAACCAAGGGCGATGAGGTCTCCTTCGGGATTGAAGTTGGTAGTTTGTTATCTTAGTTGGGATGTATATTTGGATAATTGTATTTGGTTATTTGAATGAATATATGTGGAAGAGGATTTGATTATTTGTATTGAGATTTGTTGTGTAATCCCCATATGAGGGCTTGTATGGGCTAATGCGCCCTATGAAGCTTGAGTAAATAAATGAAATCCGGAATTGCCAGACTTATTACATTACGTACTCTGATATATTGAATGTGATTTATCTTTGTGTAGTAATTGTATTCGGAAATGTGAATGTGAGACCAGGTTATGAATGATTTCTAAAGGTATTCGTGAAAACCCCGTCTGGTAGATGGGTTTGTAAAATGTTATATGTTTCTTATTGGTCTCTATTTCACTTTAATTTTGTAATCCAAATATTAATTACGGCAGGGGGTTACAATCTCACTAGGTATATGATTACTAGCCTAAATTCACCCAAGTCAAATTCATTGCCACTAGGTTCACCAACTCAAAATTTAATATCTCAATTTTCAATTAAAGGCTAATCATGATTATTGTGGATAATTATGAATTTAATTGAAATTATTATATGTTTTATGGCAATATTAATTAATATGTCATAATTAGTGAAAATTGGAAGAATGGAATTATTAGCCATAAGTTGGTAATTAAGGGAGAAATTAATTACTAACCAAGAGAAAATGACGTATGAAATTAAAATGGCTAATGGAGGGATTAAGTGGCTAATTGGTGATTTATTTAGTGAGAGGGTATGTGTGTGAAGGTCAAAATTGATTAAACAATCATTTCTCTCTCCTCCCTCTCCTCTCTTGTTCGGCTGGCAGCATGGAGGGAGTATCATCATTGTTTTTCCTTCTTCCTCCACACTCCATCTCTCTTCTCTCTCTCGTTTTCTCTCTCTTTCTCTCTTCTGCAAATTCGGCGGCCAAGTTGGGTAAGAAAGAGAAAGAAGAAGCTTGATTTAAGGTAAGTAAATGCCCTCCTTTGCTCAAACACCATTCATAAATGTTGATCCTTGAGTGATGAGCTTCATTTTGGTGTTTTTAGTTTGGTCATTGGTTGTGGTTTGTGATCTCACGAAAATTTGGTTGTTGGAGAATCAAAGAGTGTTTTTGGAGAAGTTGAAGAGGTATGTGAAACCAATCTATCTATCTAAGTTTCATGCCATTTGAAGTAGTTTGTAATTTTTGGAAATTTTGGCTTGAATCCGAAAATGAGTGCCACTGTTCATTTGGTATGTTTTTGGCATAAGAATGGTATCTTGGAGTGAGTTTAGGATGGATAGATTGATTGGTGATTGAAATGTGATGTTTGGATGAGATTGGTATTTTGTAGATTTTGATGCCCAAAACCCAAAGCATGATAATGGAGTAGGATTTTGATGATTTTGATGATCCCATTGAGTTTATTGGGTGTTTTTCTGTGGGAGTGGCTTTGGGTAAAGTTTTGTGTCCATTGGGTTCAATTGGGCAATTGTTGGGAAAATGCCTCTATTTTCTGTGTTTTCTGGTTCTGATAGAATCACTCGAGTGAGTTGGGATTCACTTGAGTGAGGGATGAAGTTCACTCGGGTGAGGATGAGCATCACTCGAGTATTGTGCGTAATATTGTTTGCTCTTTATTTTTCTGTTGTGCTTTCTGGAAATTCCAAGAGTATATAGTCTCACTTGCATGTAAGGGATGAATCTCACTCAAGTGAGCCTCCTCATGCTCGAGTGACTGGTGTATTTGACACCAAGGACTTACTTCTCAGGTTGTCACTTATGGTTATGGTGCAAGAGTGTGTCTTTTCACTCGCAGGTATAGGGTATTCACTCGAATGAGCGGTGTAGTGCTCGAGTGTAGTGAGCCATTTGGGCTACTGCCATTTCTCTTGTGCTCTCGGGTTCTCACTTTCTGGACTTCACTTGCAGGTGCTCAAGTAAGGCATTTGGCCTTCACACGGGTGAGGTCTAGTGTGCTCGAGTGTTGTAGTCTCTAAAAAGTCCTTGTGCTCTCGGGTGTCCACTTGCTATCCTTTACTCTCTAGTGCCCGAGTACAAACCGTACCATCACTCGAGTGAGGCCATCTTCACTCGAGTGTCTCAGTAGAAAATGTCAGTTTGTGTTTCCAAAAGGGGATCTTTAGGGATAGTCTTTTAACCCCTTAGGGCTATTGTTAGAGGTATTCTTGAGTACTAAAAGAGCAATAATGATAACCAATTAAGTGTTAAGAAGTCATTGAGAATTGGAATAGAGAATTGACTCTTCGTCACTTATTATGATTCTAGGATACGATATTTGCCCGACGCAGGAGAGACCGATGCCAAGGAATACCCAGAAGAACTCAAGTAGTGACTCTTCTCTCATACTGTGTATGATGTTTTGGTATGCATAACTTATCATTGAACTTTGTGAATTGTGTGCCATGGTCCATTACGGTGTGAGCACTTCAGCGTGAACCGTATAGGGATTGACGCTGGTCATCTCTAGGTCGGCCGTTGAACTGCCATAGTAATCGACATGGATTTTGTGTATCCGACCCGTGGGGCAGCATTTGTGAATCCAGCCGTGGGATGTGTTTGTATCTTTCCTGTATGGCTTGCGTTATGAAATACTTTATATGAATTCCAACTGTGGTGAAATATATTGTGTGGATTGTTGTTATGCAATGCAGCGTGAGCAATCGTAAGGGATGACATGTGTCATACTAACCATTGCCGTTGTAACTGCCATTGTAGTTGCTTTGTGTGGATGATGATTTGATTTCATGCCTTATTGTTGTACCTACTATGATTGATTTGACACTACGGGGATTCCTTAGAATCTCACTCTCCTAAAATTAAATATTTTAGACAGGGCTAAAGGATCAAAAGGCAAGCGGGTGACGAAGAGCGGGTAAAGCTCCGTGTTAGGAGTTCCTTTTTGGTTAATGTTTATCATTGTATATCATTTGGATATTTTTGGTAGAAACAATTGTATATAATGGATTTTGTGTAATCCCTAAGACAAGGGAAATGTATGTGGGCTTTGTGCCTTTGTGTAAACCCTTATTCAATGAATGGAACCCGAGTGAGTCACGAATTTACTTTGCACTCTGATATTTGTAAATGGAATCCACTTGTACAGGTCATTATTGTTTTGTATTGTGAATATGAGACCATTGTAAATAAGTTTTGAAAAGTTTTTGTAAATCCGATTTGGGCAAAAGATTATCTTAATAAGTCCTAATTTGAAATATGGTCTCTAATTCTACTTAATTATATGTTTAAGAACTTAATCTCGGCGTAAGGTGGGAAGGGGGTTACACAAAACATGATTAAGCACTTTTCAAATTAAGAACTTAATCTCGGCATAAGGTGGGAAGGGGGTTACACAAAACATGATTAAGCACTTTTCAAATTAAGAATTCATCATACTAAAGTTACTTAAAACTTGTAATTTTCACAGTCAAAATAGTTGATCCCTCCCCCACACTTAAACAGTGCTTTGTCCACAATGCAAAACAATCATAACAAAGCACAAAGACAAGTAATATGCAGCACTATTCAACTCAATAATATGACCATGAGTAATATGACAATGCATGAGACTCAAATCCGATTAGGTTTCCTATAAATAAGATATCACCAAAAGATCACCCATGCATCAAGAAATAGGCTGCAAATATTGCTGGTGATATGGGCATGTATGATAGGCAAAAATGCTTTTAAGAATTACAACTTTGAGATTCTCCATACCTTCAAAAAGAAGGGTTAATACAGTTTTTGTCTTTGATTTGCCGTCATTTCAGCTTTGGTCTGTCAAGTTTCAAATTTAGGGTTTCATTCCCTTTAGGGGTAAAATTGTCTAGGTTTTTATTGACCAATATTTAAAACAAAATGAACCTTGAATTCGATTTAAACTTAATGGATCAAAATCAAAATGAGGGTAAACTTACCAATATAGAGTTGGTATAACAGTATAAGATCCCGTTAGATCTCTCTAGGTCTTGAGTTTGAGTCTTAGAGGAAACTTTCTTGTTTGGAGGGGTAGCTACGAATCCCAAACCGGATATCGAATGACATTATCAAAAAAATGAGGATAAACTTGATGGACCAAATATTATATTAATTAACCCAAGATAATTATAACTTTGAGGTTTTCCATACATTTTATAAGAATGAACTTGTCCACTCTAACCTAGCCCTTCTCCAATTGTTGTCAATTCAACAATTAGAATCTCGTAATCTTACAACAAAAAGAGTGATTTGGCAGCTGCATGATTCTCCAGATTGTCATATATTAATACACTTATATGGACTTTTTAGGCCTTCCACACGAATATAACCTCTCAATTTTCTCAAGGCTTACTTGAGATTTTCTCTTCAAAGTACTGGCCATAATAAGAACAAAATAAGTATTATTTTCTTTAAAAAAAAATATCTTAGTTTTAAATTTGAAAGAATACACCTTTTTTTTTTGGTAAAGTGATCATTTTTATATAAATAAAGGAGATTTACAGCTAGAGTCAATAGCGTAGGGTCTAGGGAACGTGGTATTAATAATACATCAGTTTTATGTAAACAGTAATTGGAAAAAGCTTTTTTCCTGCCAATAGTAATTGAAAAAAGCTAATAGCAGCGGGTTTGTGTCCTTTTCCAAAATGCCTTCAATATTAAAGTGAACAAGGCCATTTACAGAATTTTCTTATACGTAACAATATTGATGTAGTCCAAGGAGGTAGCAAGTGTTGTAGCTACATGGATAATCTCAAGCAAGAGACACAAAAAAGAGTAGGATTTGAAAAATGCAACTTGGTCCATTTTAAAGCTCGAATTTCATTTTGAAGTAGATAAATTGAAGCGAAACAAGAGGTGTACTATCTAATCTTAATCTTTCTCAAGAAAATTGTCCAACCCTGTGTATCAGATTTGAGAACATTGTGAATATCGCAACTAAGGTAGAGAAGTAATAAGCGCTGAAGAATTGTAAGGAAGATCTCAACAGTTGGAAATATCTTTTACCCGTAGGTCTTGGGCCACTTTTTTTTTGGGAAGTTTTCCTAACTCAAAGCTGCGTCGTTTCAACTACTTACATAATCGGTCTTAAATCTCGGTTTCCATTTTCTCATCCCAAAAAACAAAACAAAACAAAAGAATATGCCATTTTCTCATTTGCCATTGATCATCCAGTTTCTATCTCGTTTGCCAGCAGCACAATAGGGCATTAGTATCACAAAATTAATAAACTATTAAGGTTTATTTAACTATATCTGGTTGTTAGGTTATAGGTTATCCCTCAATATGTTTAGGGAAGAGAAGAGGCTAGCAAGCTTTTGTGATGTTAAGAGATGTTGTTCTGTCTTGGATGAATCCTTAAGTCACACAGAGATGTTGCAACCAGCCATTTAATTCTAGAGTTCACTTCTCCGACTGACGTGTTTCCACATAAGTTGAACCCCATAACCACATTTGAGATAAAGGAAATAGTCACACCTCTGCTTATAACCCAGAGGAAAAAAGCTGGTAAATAAAAAATAATTTCAAAACAATAACACATACTTTAAATCACTGCAATTGAGTCAAAATATATCCCACGAGTAGTGATATCCAATTAAATAGTCAAATGATTTTTTAAATCCTCTCAAACTTAAGACAGTAAACAATAAAAATCACCAAGAGAGATTTTTTCTAGCAATGGCTAGCTCAAACTAGCTATATAAGACTGACCATTTATGATCAATATGACACACTTGTTGCTGAGCATATCTTTGCACCATCTCGGACTTTTCTTTTCTCACAACCTCAACCTCCTTCTTGAATTCTACAGTTTCTGCAACACATTTCCTTTTCTGCTCTTGTAGATACGATAGCTTAACCTCACAGTCTGTTATCTCTTTATCCAATTGAGTGATATGCTCCTTCAACCTAGCTTTCTTCTCTTGAGCTTCATGCATTAACTTCTTGGTCTCAGATATTTTGGAAACAAGAGCATTTGCAGCCTCTTTTCGTTGAGTTAGTTCTTCTTTGATGCTTTTATCACTTTCTCCGAGCACTACAAATTTATTGGCAGTAGCAAAGGCTTGCTTGAAAGAAGACAAAATATCAGGCAAATCTTTGTGCATAGACTTTATTATACCCTTAACTTCGTGGGATAGAGCTACATGTTTCAAGGAAAGGTGAGACAAAAAATTGAGAGCTGTTTGTAGGCGAAGACTATTAGCCTCTGAAGTTGCTATGTCCTTAAGGGGCATCTTCAAGGAGTCTTCCAAGTCAGCAAGGGCCTTTGCAACAAGCTCATCCCCTCCATTATTATCCGCTATAGATTGGAGCAAACTAATGAGATCATCATCTTTGTAGTCTTGAAGATTTATCATATGAATCACCTTGTCACCTTTATCGATATCTGACTCCTTTGGGTTGAACCTGGTTTGACTTTGAATCTAATAATAAAAGTAGGTTTGAAAGAGAACATGTGTTAGTCCTAAGTTTCAACAACAATTTCCATCATGCTGGGAATAAAAGTTACATATTTTTTTATTATTCAGTTGACCCATTATATATCTTTAACATGACTCTTATATCATTGCTAGCAATCGTGTAGTCATATGATTTGGAATCATGAGTATAAAACTTAGAAAATTATGTGAGCACCACGATATAAAAGTTGTAGAAGAAAGGTGAAGAAAGAGAGAGAGAAGAATAGAGAGTGAACATAAAGAGAATATGGAATTACTGAATAATTCAAGAGTTAAAAACAAAAGAAAATAAGACTGATGATTACCCATATTTACAAGTCATGGGTAATCCAAATTCTAATAAAATATCTAACTCAAATCCTTAATTATCTAATCCAAATCCAATCTTAATATCCAATAATATCAATCTTAATATCTCATGTTGTCAATCCCAATATCTCATAATATCTAATCCTAATCCTAATTAGATACTCTAGCCTTTTTAATTATGACAAGATAATAAAATGACTTAACTACCCTACTGACTTAGTTTCAAATTACATCACACCAACAAATGATATGATGTTTAGGCCAACAGAAGTACTTGAAAGCTTACACGTGGAAGTGCGTTTGTTGAAGTAGTTACTATGGTGCTAGGCTGTGAGCTTGCTAATTTTGAATGAGTTGCAGAGGTAACTTTCTCATCACTCTCAGATGACAGAGAACATTCAAAGCTTCCTGTAAAGCAATAAAACTTGTAAGTTTAAGCTATCTAGTATTTGAATTAGTTGATAGAGAGTTGATTTTTTTTAACATTGTCTCTTGATATATTCTCCTTTTGAGCTCTTTGAAATTTGGAGTCTTTAACACTATGCATAGCAGAAAAAATGAGAATAAGTTGCTATATATATGATGCATGCATTGCTTTGATTTTAGGAGGAATTATTTTCTTTGTACTTTCACTTTCTGATGTGTTTGTTGCTGGTCCTTCAAATTTGATTGACTAGTTGATATCTCTTTAACCTACTACTTATAAATGACCATATATTCAAAATCAGATAGGTTAGTTAACTTTAAGAAGGAACTCATTTGCAAATGCCGTATTCAAAGAAGCGTATTTAGGACACTTACAGTTTCATTAGGTGTTTTATCTTGAGAGATATCTACAGGATTACTTGTTGGTTGCTCACTAATTAATACTGGACGCAATGATGAAGGTGGCACTACTTCAGATATCTCTAAATTGGGCATTACTCCATTGATACTCTAAGACAACATATCCAAAAAAAAAAGGCATGGTTAACTAATTTCAGAAGTTAAGAAAGACAATTCTGTGCAAGACATAAGAGTGAAGTTGACCTTGGTTGAGCTTGATGGTTCTAAATAAGCTATTGTAGTGATAATCTGAACATTCTTTGATGTAGTGCCTGCTGCAACTCTTCCTTGAACACTCTGCGCAACAACAAAAGATATATTTAACCTTAGGCCAATAATAATTGAACCAATTGATTGAGGTTCTAGTGCATATTCCTTTGATATGTTTTGCTCTTATACACTTTGATCTTTTGACTCTTCCTTTTTCTATATACTGGAAGAGTAAATAAATTATAGCAAATGTGAAGTAACAGAGAATTTTTTTCAATACTTTTCATTGGAGTGTATGAATATATACTTTAAATTATAGGTTGAATGGCTGATATTTCATTGACTAGCTCCTCATATAAATCAATGAGTAAATAGTTTGGATCAGAAGGGATTTCTCTTAAGACCAAAATTGAAAAAATAAGTTGCAAACAAAAGAATCCAAACTGATTATTTGAAAATTGATCATGCTTATCTGCACAATTAGTCACCTAAAGTGCTTTTGGCCCATCATATAATCTCCCATAAGTAGACCATTAGATGAATTATAGAAGTTACCTCTTTTGGGGAAACACTAATACTAGAAAGTTACTACCTCCGGTCCTAAATATAAGACAAAATTGACTTTTTTTGGAGAGATTAAGGAAGTTAAATACATTACTTAATCATCAAATCATATATTATGTATCCTTAAATTATATATTAGTTTATAAGTCAAACTAATTAGTTTGGAGAAAAAAATTAAAATATAAATAATCTAAAGTAATTTAATTAGTTTCCTTAATTTCTCCAAAAAAATCAACTTTGTCTTATAATTAGGATTGAAGGGAGTAGTTAATTTTGAATGAGTTGATGAGGTGCCTACCTGTACATGTACAGATGCAGAACTACCTAAACTTTTGTTAATGTCCAGCAGCAAAACACATTATAAATATGTGCTATATAGTATTCAAATGAGTAATAGAAATAATCTCATAAGCAGGCCACCATGAGATTGACAAAGATACTGAAAGCTTACATGCTAGAGTGTAATAGGTAGAGTAAAGGAGCCTAGGAGTGAGCTTGTTGCTTTTGAATGAGCTGATGAAGTAACTATCTTAACATTACATGATTTAATGCTTCCTTGAACATTCTGAATGTAAACTCAGAAAGGAAGAAATATATTCTGAATAGCTTAATTGATCATGTACAAAAGAGGGTCTATATATACATGAAAGAGGAGCATTAGCATTTATGGCTCTTAATGATAATTTCTAAATCTAACCCCTGATTTCTAGTGATCCTAATTGATTCCATATTAATTATAATATATTTCCTAACACTCCCCCTCAAGTTGGAGCATATATGTTAATCAAGCCCAACTTGTTACAAAGATAGTCAACAGCAGTCCCATTTATGACCTTAGTCAGAAGATCGCCCAATTGGTCACTAGACCTTACATGCCTTATAGAAATAAAGTTCTCCTTAATCTTTTTGTGTACAAAGTGAGAGCCAATCTCAATGTGTTTTGTACATTCATGAAACACATAATTGGAGGCTATGTGTAGAGCAACTTTATTATTACACCACAATTTCGTAGGTAATGACGTGACAACACCAACCTTCTTCATTAACTGGTGAATCCACACAATTTTCTTCACCGACTGAGTCATAGCTCTATACTCAGCTTCCGCACTAGATCACGATACCACATCCTGCTTCAAGCTTTTCCACGACACCAAATTTCCATCCACAAACATGCAATATCCTGTGGTGGGTCTCCTAGTAGCCTTTGACCCCCCCTATGATCTACATCACAAAAACATTCAATCTCAGTGTGGTCATGATTTGTATAGAGTATACCACAACAAAGTGAACCCTTCAAGTAACATAAGACACGCTCCAAGGCTTTCCCGTGAGCAACGGTTGGTGCTGTCATAAATTGGCTAAGCACACTAATTGGAAAGATCACATTAGGGCGAGTCACCGTGAGATAGTTCAATTTCCCAATCAGTCTAGGACAGAGGATAAGGAAACAGATAGAGTAGGTTTAACAGTGTCAAACCCAAGAACACGAGAATAAGAATCATCAGCAATTGTTATACTAGAGGGATTGGCATAAGACACGTATAAGGAGAACAAATGATGGCTACCTGTCATATGATTAGTGGCACCGGAATTGATTATCCACTTTGAGGAAGAAGTAGCAAGACAGGAATCACAGTTACCTATAGCAATAGCACTTGATGTCGACAGAGTAGATGTGTGATCAACATTATAGTTTGTCAAGTTCAACTTATGATTAATAATTTTGTTCGCAATTGAAAGAAGTTTAATAGTAGCACCAATCTTAAAATCTGCCATGAAGTGAATTAGAGCAAATGAAACCCACAAAACAAGGTCCCCGAGAACAAAAAACAGACAAACAGACAAACAGACGACCAAGAATGCTCACCACGCACAAAGATAATGAAAAATTCTCCTTCAAGAAACAAAAAAAATCCAAAGCACAACTACAAAAATGCAATACCTTACAAAATCAATTCGAACAAAGGTGTTGAAATACACCAAAGATAGAGACTGAAGAGCCTAGTCACCAAACTCAAATTTTTTACCACTAAACTACCCAAACCTTACCAGAAAAGGGAAGTTGATGCCACAAAAGTGAGTAAACAACCAAAATAGTAACCCAAAACCATGCACACCAGTTTGCACAAGAGATGGCAGCCCCACCACACTTATTACAAGGAAGCAAGCCAAACATTTACCAAATGGGGGACCTAGATCTGGAAACCACCACTAACGGGCCAAAGAAAGTGGCCACTGCCTAAGACGAAGCTCCACAAACAGGTATTAACCAAAAAATCGGAACAAGAGGAACCAAGTGAACCAAAAACTCATGAGAGAGTCCCAGAACCTGAAAACACAAAATTTCAGCATGAAATCACTAGGGAATCGATAGATTCAGGTGCTCGCGCCTATAGAGGAAGTCACGGTCAGAAATCCGTCAGAAAACACTATCACACGCCGAGCGTGTGGGACTCTGACCGAGGTTGTGATAGCACGTGTATCTCATGCACAGAGCAAACGACGATCGAACTGTTGGATATGATTAGTTTTGATGATGTCAAATATAGATGTGAAGTGATAAGAGCAAAAAGTTTATATAATGTATTTCTTTGACTAACTACTATATTTAATGTTACATTTTTTTGTAGATTAGTAAAGCAAAGAATGAAGAAGATTGAATTAATGAAAATGAACAAGAGGAAGAAGAAGAAGAGAAATTGAAGTTAGTCAAGGAGATGCCTACTCGGATTATGAAGAATTATTATCAAGAGGAAAATCAAGAAGAAAGATATAGAAGAAAGAAGAACTTGTTAGATCTTACAAGAAGATCAAGATTTAAGTTGTTAGAAGTGATACTGGAGGTTTCTATGATGATACCGGAGGTTTCTATGATCAAATAATGGTTGGAATAGGTTAATACGAAGCTAAGATGACTTATATATGAGTTTTGGCACTTCCAGAGGTGTTATGCTCGAGCACGAGGTGTTTCACTCGAGCACAGGAAGAACTCACTCGAGCACAGATGAGTTCACTCGAGCACGGGATGAAAACTCTGTTCTACTCTATTTTACGTTCAGCCTGAGCGAGGTCTGGTATTTTGGTCATATCTCTCAAACCACACATCGGATTGACCCGAAACTGGTGGCATATGAAATAAGACTCCGAACACGTAAAATGGACACCAGGATCACATTGAAAGAAGATCAAATGAAGGAGATATGAATCGTGGAAAATGAAACTTAAATCACCGTCACTTTTTGACACAGGTTCGGTATTTTGGGTATAACGCACAAACCACACATCGGATTGAGATGAGAACAGTGCCAAATGAAAGTAGACTCAAAGAGCTTTCCATGGATAGGTAATTTGCCTAATTGAAACGTATATTCTAGGAGCTATACCTTCTGGAAGTTGACGCTTGTGCAGACTAGCGAAATATACACTCTTTCGATCATAACTTGCAGAATACAACGAGTTTGGAGCTGATTCTTGTTGTATTGGAATGCATATGGTAAGAGCATTCTTATGATACATCATTTGAATCAAATGAATAAAATTTTTCTAGAGTGGCCCCACATCACCCACGAGTGTAAAAACTGACTCTCTGAAAAAGTTGTGCGAGTAATGTCCAGAAGCAGCTGAAACGTGAAGAAAATTGCATCACTCGAGCACTAGGATTCATGCTCGAGCATTGGATGATTTCTCACTCGAGCACATGCAAGTTTTGTCATGGAAGTGATAACCCGAGAAGAAGATTGTACGTGAAAGCATGAAACTCACTCGAGCATGACTGGTTGTGCTCGAGTGATTCGAGAATTCACACGAGCAGATGCGAGTGAAGTACAGCGAGTGCTTGCCCGAGAGAAAGTCAGAACGTGAAAATATCAACTTCACTCGAGTGAGCCATATTGCACTCGAAGTGAGAACGTGGCAGAATGCAGAAACGAAACAGAGCCTCATAGCCATCAATCCAAACGTGGTTAAATGTTATACAATCATTATGTTTTCACTTGTTATTGTTCCTAAACATTAACTAACATATATTTCAAGTGTAAAACAGGAGATTAAATATTTGGGTTGTATCTTCAAGAACGGAGGTCACGGCGAATATATTCACTCAACGTGATGAGTCCCAGAAGACAGAAATTCAGTTTTTGACCAATGATCCAACATACCCATGACTAATACTTCATCATATTAATGATTAAGTATTTTGCAGTGTGAAACAGGATATTAAACGTTCGGGTTGCAGATTCAAATGAAAGAGTCAACTGTGGCGGGCGGCATCATTACACACTGAGTATCAACTACCTACCACGACAAAAGTTTGACCCACCATGAGAGATTGTCTGGAAACTCAAACGAATTCATCCCGCTCCACAACGTGACTACAACTCACAATGAAACATCCCACTCTTCAACGGGATGCTCTGCTTTGCAACGGAAAGCTCATGGTAGCTCAGTTTTCAAATATGCTCAACGGACAAAATGACTCCAACGGACGAATGCTCACAACGGTCATCATCTTCATCAACTATAAATAAGAGAGCACTCAAAGTCGATAGTAGACAGAGAAAACAGAGCAACGACACCAACATGCGAATAACATGAATCCTCTGCTTCTACCCAAACACTCTCTGTTTTGCAGTTTCTATTTTACTTATCATTGAGAGAGTGATTATTTGTATTGTACTTCAGTGAGATTATACCCACTCTGTGAGAGAGTTTGTAAACACCTTCAACTATATTTCTGATTTGATATCAAGGTAGAGGGACCTTGAGAGGGATGATTTTCTTACGGAGAAACTGTAGAGAGAATTGCCAGTAAGACATTCTGCTCGTAAGACTTACAAGGTGCAAGCAGTAGAGAACGTTGCTGCTCATAAGACTTACAGGAGTGTAAGCAGGAGAGAACGTTGCTGCTCGTAAGACTTGCATGAGTAAGCAGGAGAGAAAGATCTTCGGGATTGCTCTGCTCGTAAGACTTGCCGTAAGGGGGAGTATTTCAGTGAGAGATTTGTAAAAGGTTTCACAAGTACCCGGCTAAACTTGTGGGATTGTAAAGGCTTTTCTTGTGCTCGGATTAAACAAGAAGATAGTGGATTTGAAAATCTCAGGAGGAGCCTGGGGACTGGACGTAGGCCATCACAGATTGGACCGAACCAGGATAAATCACAGTTTGCATATTCTCTTCCCTAAACTCTTATATTTCCAGTATATATTATTTTATCTAACTGTTGATTTATAAACCTTCATACTTACCGCTTTCGTTAAGATACGAAAAGATTTTTAAAGCTCTTAAGTTTTTATTATACACCCAATTCACCCCCCCCCCTCTTGGGTGATAGCCTGTTCTAACACGAACGACTAGGTTCCTCTGATTGGGAGCCCCTGATTCCTCTAGTCCAGCACTTGTGCCTTGATTCCTCCAGTGGCAGTGACGTTCAGACTCACTGTACAGAACAATAAGGGAAAAAATGCACTCAACCCTCAAATGCTCTCATACTGATCTGAAGCTCTCTCAAACGCTCTTTAGGCTCTGATATCGTGTAAACTCATAAAGGAAGAAATATATTCTGAATAGCTTAATTGATCATGTATAAAATAGGATCTATATATACATGAGAGTGGAGCTTAGCATTTATGGCTCTTAATGATAATTTATAAATCTAATCCCTGATTTCTAGTGATTTTAATTGATTACTCAATATTCCTAATTGATTCCATATTAATTACAATATATTTCCTGAATAAATGGATAAAAGATAGGTAACGTCAAATTATATAGTAATTTAACAATTTGGCAGAGCTATGATTACCGTTTCCTCTGCTATGTTTAGCTCCTGGGCATTTTGACCTCCTAGCTCTTTAACATTCTGCAAATAAGAGAAAAGTAAATAAATTGTAAGCCGTAGCATTAAGTACATAATGAGGTGTATTAAGAATGAGCAACATAAAAGACAGATATAGTCTATGAGTGCTACCCCAAAACCATGTTTTCTCAAGGGCTACTTTTGAGAAAATCATGTTTTCACCTTGCCAAATATGCTCATAAACATAATCTTAAAGAAAGCCATTCAATTATATACATGCCTCAGTTGATTTTGGTGATGCAATGGGTGCCAATTCTTCTTCATTGTTCTGAGCATTTGAAGTGGAAAGAGATTCAACTTCTCTGCTACAATCTTCGTTAGATTCAATAATATCTTCTAACGCAAACTGTAACTCCCAATGGTCATCCCAATAAGCTATATCATTAAAAACCAACGAATTATACCAATTAGAAATTGTATGATGATAACTGCATTATATATGACATGTTATGAATCTTGAATATTTTCCATGGATGTGTCTTTACTTCAGCTACAGTAATTTAGAAATTACTACAAATTTTCCTTGTATGGGTCTATACCATATTGGTATTGTTTGTGGATGTACTAAATACTTTGATGCTAAATTGAACATTTTTCATAATGAATATATATATATAGGGAAAATCCCACAAAAATATCTTGAAAATGTCAAAAAGACAAATCAGTGACTATATTTGTATAATTCCAAGTCAGCTCACATGTACTAAAATGAATTTTGGAAATGTTGCATTTTTACAATATTGCCCTTAACCTTTTTGTTTAAAAAAAAGCCACTCAGCAACCTTATCAGTGGCCAGCCGATGCTGCTCCGGTTCTGGTAGCTAGGATTTTGTGCGGCAAAGTTGGTTAACAAAGTGTTGCAAATATCTTGAAATAGTGGTTTTTTTGGATTAAATTATCCAAAGTGTGGAAATTGGTAAAACTTGTTGTCATATGCTAAATGGATATAATGAATAGCTAATATGAAGTGCAGTGAATAGCCCATGGTGTATTTACCACATTTTATTAGCCAATTTGCCACAAAAAATCGCAACCACCGGCACTTGAGCTCTGGCGGCCGGCCTTCAGCGGGGTGGTTGTTGACCACTAGTGGGGGTCCACCACTAACGAGAGGTGCTGAAGTGGCAATTTTTTAAGGAAGGAGTAGTAACATTTTCAAATTCCTCTTTGGTACATGCGGACTGATGATTTGGGATGTTGCAAATTGAAATCATTGATTTGCATTTTGGTTATTTCCAATGTATTTTTGTGAGATTTTCCATATGTTTATTGTAGCTAGAATCAACATAGAAATATTAAAGTAAATACGGACATAAGTGTTAATTATTGTATGAGCTAGAAAGAAGTGAAGCCTCCATAACTATCATAAATTATCATCTCGAAGGGGCATGTGCTTGGACATGTCCGTTTCACTCAGGACACTTAAGCTTAGGATTGTCACAAGCCTATATGCCCTTCATTTTTCCTATTTGTTCTAAATGTGGGACTTATGTCAAGGTCTTGTCTCTAACATCAATGCTTGTAATGCATTAAGTTTACAGAGTAATGTGTACCTGCTTTCTCATTATCTAATATTTGTAGCAGTTGCTGAGAAGTGATAGTGGAAGTGATATTGAGTCCTGGGCATTGTTGCACTAGAAGGTATCTAACAGTTTGCAAGTCAATCCATTGTCCTCTTCTACTGAGTTTGGGTAGTTGCCAGAGTATTACATATTCTAAATTTGGAATTAGATTCTCCTTTCCGATCTCTGTTGTCTCTCCTTGTTCGTCTCCAAATACTTTCTCTACTTCTGGTGCTTCATGTATGAATAGGATCCTTAGTTTGGGAAGCGCATGGTATGGAGAGATAGGAAATACTTGTTTCAACTTATGGCAATGTCTGATGAAAATTGCAATTAGATTTTGGAAGATAAGTTGATGAGGATTCGACAGACTTAGACTTTCTTCTTCAATTATTTCCTTCAATTCCTTGCATTTCCTGATGTCAAGTTCCTTCAATTGTTGCAGGCTACATGAGACAGATGCAGGAAAGATCGCTTTCAAATTTCTGCATTCTTGTATTATTAACTTGCCAAGATTTTGAAGGAGTAAAAAGTTTTTGGGACCCCTCCATATATGCCTCAACTCTGGTAGCTCAAGCAATCGAAGGTATTGTAAACTTGAGTTCACTTGTTGTTCAGTATCAGAAAGCCCTTCTCCATCAAAAATAACTTCTATTTTAGTGTTTTGCACAAGAAGTGATCGCAAAGTTTCTAATGGAGTCACCGCTGCCTTATGTAGTTCCTACAAAGTAGTAAAAAATTAAATGAAAGAACAACAAAAAATTGAAAAAATGTACAATATCTGGATATTTTTACGGTATAAAGCAATATGAATAGATAAAAGACAACAAAGTGTAGATATTCCCAAACTTCAATGTATGTTGCCATAACCCTTTTGTCATATCTATGTTCATATCACCCACTTTATGATGTTCAAATACCAACCAATTGACTATTATGCACATGCAAGTTTGCCTGCATAAAGTTTCATATATAAATTGTTCTTTGTTCTTCTAATTATTTAATGATCATTGACCTTAAATGAACGAATGCCTCCAACAAAAAAATTAAATCACAATGAACATGTATTGTATAAAAACTAGGTCATGTAAATATTGCGAACAATATCAAAGTTCTCAAGATATGGGTGGTACCTCTAATGTTTCATAATCATGTTGTCCCAAACCAGATCTAGCAATCCAGTAATTGATGGACCTAAGGTCTAATTGTGGACATCCTCCCACGTACAAGCTTTTCAAAGATGGCCAAGATGGATGATAATTGCCTGGACAAATGCTGATGATATTTGGTAAGCTGTTGAGAGACAGGTAGTTTAAAGCACAAAACTCGATCATTTGAAAATTTTCTGAACTTGGATCTTCATGAATGGATTTGCCAAACACACTCTTTAATTATTAGCTCTCCTTATATCCAAAACTTCCAATTGTGTAAGGCTTTGAGCAGAAGCTATAGGCATTAAGTATTCTAGTTGCTTGCACTGAAAGATTATTATTGTTTTTATTTTTGGGAATGTCATATGATATTCATTTTCAGCTACAACTATTTCTGTCACCTCATTTGCTATTATATTCTCAAGTGATTGACAGCCACATATATCTAAGACCTCCAAGTTTGCAAAAAGGCCTGGAGGAGGTTGACCATGACATAAAGTTTTCAAATTTGTCATCTCTTTGATAGTCAAGTGAGTCAATGTAGAGATGATTACAACTTGACTCAAATGTTTTGCATTGTCTATGTCACATTCCATTTTGTCTAAAAAACAGAGTGAAAGTTGAGTCGAAGCATACATGCCTCCTCCTATTGTTTGAAATACATCAAGGATTATATTCCTACAGCTATCATGAATCCCCCCAAAGAAAGAACTTCTGCTCTTTGCATCAGATCCTTAATTGTTGTATTTGAGATGCAAGTCTCAAAGTCTTCAATGTATAAACTTCTTGTAATAGGAAGTTTTTGCCGGTCAAAAGCACCATGATTTTTCCCCAAATCTATATAGTAACTTTCCAATGCTGGTGCAATAGTATTATTATCAAAGAATTCAGCACAATTTTTACCTTGGTCCTCCCAATTTTTTCCATAATTGTGACAAAAATACAATTCTTTCAATTGCGCACATCTTCCAATCACTTTATAAGGATTGGTTATAATATTGCATCTCTCTATAACCAGTGATCTCAAGTTCTGTTCTATAATGCATTTTGGTAATCCATAGAAACAGTAACACCATAATTTGAGAGACTCCAGTCTTTCTAGGCTTAGTATAAAAGAGACGTCACCAAATAACCATTTATTTAGGAATAGGCATCTTAGATTGTTTACCATAGGGAGTAACTTTGACCATTTTATAATTGATTGTTTGTCAAAATTATTTTCATTTTCAAGAACCAAAACTTTGAGCTTATTCATACCTTCAAAAAAATCATTAGTTACATCTATAGGGGTCTCAAACTTGACGGAGATGAAAAGAAACTCAAGTTCGGGATACTCTACCTTATGTGAAAGTTTATCCATTTTATTGATCCATAAATATCTCACTGTATCCCTCATAATGACATCCTCTTGAAATGCATTTTGACCTCTCTCTTGCCCTGTAATCAACATAATTTGTTTCTTTGCTATCCATAAGGCCACATCACGCACCAAGTCATGCATTTTGATAGAAGTCTCACCACTAACTTCAAGCAGTAAACAACAATCTACAAGTTTTCTTTTTGCTCTAATCACTTGGTTTCTGGCCCTTTCATATGAGCAACCTTCAACTACACCTAGCCCAATTCCATACATGACTAATTGAACAACTGCAATTTCATAATTTTGGGGAAATACAGCACACAACAAGAAGAGTGATTTGGCCACTTCATCCTTCAAATTATCATAGCTTAATCGGAGGCATGCGTAAGTGTTTGTTAGGTTGTCTTCAATTTGCACCCAACTCGAATCTCTCAATGTCTCCAATGCTTCAACCCACTCAATTTGAGTTCTTCCCTTTAAAGTGTGGGCTACAGCAGCAATTGCAATAGGTAAACCATCACATTGTTTTGTAATTTCTTGTGCCAAACCCTTCAAAGTATCAGAGTTGTCATCAAAGGTCCCAGCATGCTTTTGAAATAGAGCCCATGCTTCATTCTCATCTAAACCATTTAAGGAAATGGTTTGTTTGCATTTCATCATTCTACATACATCAAATTTTCGTGTTGTTATAAGAGTAGTGCACCTAGATTGATTTTCAGCATCAGGAATCCCTATGGCTTTGAAATCAAGCATTTCCCATACATCATCCAAAATTATCAAAATTCTTTTGCCACTTTTCAATCTCATGAACACTCTTCTAGCTCTCTCTGATTCCTCTTCCTCCTTTAATTCCAAACTTAGTTGCCCTGCAATCTGCCCTTGAATTTTCTTAAAATCAATGACATTAGACACAACAACAAAGACAACTTTGTTAAAAAATTGCTCCACTTCTTCGCCCACTTGCTTCACCAACGTGGTTTTCCCACATCCTCCCATTCCGTGCAATCCAATCATGTGAACTTTATCATCTTTGAGTGCCTCCAAAAGTTCATTAAATGCCCTCTATCTACTGTCGAAGTATAGGAAATCTTGTGAAGCAAAATAGTTCATGCCTACAAGTGTAGTGAGTCGAGAGAACTGCGGGAATTCAACTTCACAATGCCTTCTTATCTCAGTGCTCTTCTCTTCAAGCTGCTTGGCAAAACTATAATGCCTGATAAAGTTAGGACAATGCAGAAAACAAGGTGTCTTCTTTCTTTTTATTGCATTTTCTTCTAACTCAACGACTCTTGCTATTAAACAGTCTGCCTTATATAACCATTTCTCAACATCATTGCAACCTTTTCAGTTTTCTTGGCTGATTCTGTTGCACGATCAATAACACTTTCAACTTTTGATTGCAGATTCTCTTTTTCCTTTTGAAGCTCTTTGACGTGCCTATTGAAGCAAAATGAATAACGAGCTTGATCTATTGCTGCATCCACCAACTTCCTCACTATGTCAGCCACAATAGCGATACCAATGTCCGCCATTGAAAGCAAATCAATCCAATCAAGGTTCAATATCTGAAAGTAACATTTTTCACTTTAGTAACATCATTCCTGTGTATGTTTGAAATTCATGCAAGTTATTTTCTTCAGGAGGAGGATTATGTTTTTTTAATAATAAAAAAAAAGATATATGAATTTATAAAAGTATGAAAAGGTAGAAAGATAGGGGCTAGTGAAGCTGAGCGATTGAAGTTCAAATGAAAAGTCGGCATAGTAGTAAAGGTTAATACACAAGATAAAAACATTGTATTGAGAATGTTTTACCTATAATTTTGTGAGCAAATTCAACAAAAGATGGGGCTGATTATGGTTCTTCTCCAACGTGCTTGCAGCTATGAAAAAGAAAAAAAAAATAATATAAATAGGAAAAAAACAGTATCAGTAATTTCTTACACTTTGATATAATAGTATCTCTAACTTTCTGTCCCGCAATTAGTACTGAGTGAAAAGCCACAAAAACATAAGAAACAAAGCATGACTGAATTTGCAAAATCTCAACACAACTTTACCTCTCTTTCTTAGAGATTTCAATCTCCTTGTAACCCACGAACACAAACACTACTTTCAGTAATGCCTCATCATAATTTCAGGTAAGTGATAACATTGACTTTTCAAAACCCCCCCCCCACCTAAAATCCAAAAAAAAAATTGGCACTTGTCTACATCAATATCTATGTTTTTCTTGCTGTGAAAAATAAAATTTCTTATTGAATATGAAATTGATATTAATAAACAAAAAATTTTAGATAATTGGAACATGTGGTGGATACTTTCTCCGAAATGATTTTGTTGAATTTTATTTTCATTTTGTTTCATTTCATATGACAAACAAATCATGATTATGTTGAATGTAAGGAGGAAAATGAAAAAGAATCTAGTAATGAGCCTAGTCTTTGAAATTCATATAATTTTCCATCTTTATTAACAATGCAGGTGGTGGGGTTAGGACTGTTTATAGCCTTTCGTCTGTTATCCCTTATTTTGCTTTTAGTTAATTCAAATTTTGATACTGGTATATAAATAAATCTTGATACTACCTTCGATGTTAAATATAAGACCCAGTTGACTTTTTTTTGGAGAGATTAAGGAAGCTAATTAAATTACTTTCCAGTATTTATATTTATTATTTTTTCTCCAAACTAATTTCTCTGAATTATAAACTAATATGTAATTTAATTATGCACAATATATGATATGATTAAGTAACATATTTAACTTTCTTAATCTTTCTAAAAAAAAGTTAACTAAGTTTTATATTTAGGACTAGAGATAGTATGATATTTTGATTCAAATATCGAGTTTATAAATTTACTTCACATATATATAACTTATTTAATCAATTCATTTTTAAGGTGAGATTTATTTCTATATACTATTAACATACACCACCCACCTCAATCCAGTGCTTGAACTAACAAATTATCAGAATCAAATCATAAGATGTGATTCTTGAAGTTACAACTTTGGCAAACATACAAACATTTTTTTTTTTTTTTGCAGAATCATCAACTCTCAAATAAGCTTCCAAACACTAAATATTATACATCAAAGTAATGAACTTTGAAAATTTAGTTCAAGTAGATAGCTCATTAAAAAATAAAGATATATGAATTTTTAAAAGTATGAAAAGGCAGGGACTTGTAATGCAACACCCCAAATTTTATTCTCCAATATGCCTTGTAAACATTTGTGGCATTTAATAAAATGGAATGGTGAATTTTGGAGGATGTGATTATACTGTCAGTGAAATTTCCGGCGAGGCAACGAGATTGTCATGTGATTTTGAATGATCCAATGATGAGCAAAAATTATGATATTTTACAAGGTGAAAGTAGACATCCTAAACTTTAATTTGATAGGTCATATGAATCATTTCAAGCTATATGCAAAAATTTATGGCTTAATTAATTAATTTATGATTGATAGAGGAGAAGCTCAAGAATATGACTTGTCACTGAGTAGGCTAGTCAGAAACAAAAAGCAGATATATGTTCCACTCCAAACAGAGTTTAAGTGGCAAATCCTAGATGAGGCACATAAGAGTAGGTAAACTCTATACCCAAAAGCAACCAAAATGTATCATGACTTGAAGTCCATGGGATGGAACGAGACGTAACAAAGTTCGTGGCTCATTGTCTCACCTGTCAGAAGGTGAAAATTGAGCATCAACGACCATCCAGACTTCTATAAAACTCTGAGATTCCTAACTGGAAATGGGAAAGCATCACTATGGATTTTGTGACGGGATTGCCCAAGATCAGAAATCATGATGCAATATGGGTAATAGTTGATCGATTCACAAAGACAACCCATTTCCTACCCATCAGCATTCACTACTCTCCTGATAAGTTAGTAGAGATTTATATCAAGGAAATAGTGCGGCTACATGGTACTCCGAAAAACATCATTTCAGATAAAGATCCTCGCTTCACTTCCAATTTTGGAGTGTTGCATGAGGTTTTGGGTACCAAGCTTAGATTCAGCATAGTATATCAGACAGATGGACAGACAGAACGAATAATACAAACATTAGAGCATATGCTGAGGGCAAGTGCCTTAGATTTCAAAGGCAGTTGGGATACATTCCTTTAATTTACAAAATTTGCCTACAACAACAATTACCACTCAAACATACAGATGGCTCCCAATGAGGCATTGTACGGAAGGAAATGTCAGTCGCCCTGTGCTGGATAGAATTGTCTGAGAGGTGCTAGCTTGGGCCAAATATAGTTGATTAGACAACCGAGCAGATCAAGTTGATTAAGCAAAGGTTGTTAACTGCTCAAAGCTGACAGAAGAGCTATACTGACAAGAGGTAGAAACCTCTAGAGTTTGAGGTAGGCGATTATGTGTTTATGAAAGTTTCACCAGTCACGGGTATCGGTAGAGCAATGAAAGTGAATAAGCTAAATTTGAGGTACAATGGTCTTTGAGATCTTGGCGAAGATTGGGCCAGTAGCGTATCGGATAGCTTTACCCCTAAATCTAAGCCGATTGCACGATGTCTTCCATGTTTCCCAATGGAAGAAATATCAACCTGATCCAGAACATGTAATTGAATATAAAGATATGGATATGCAGGATGATTTAAAGTATGAGGTCACACCTGACCGAATCATCGATCGGTAGGAGAAATAGCTCGGGCACAGGAGTATTCCATTCATCAAAGTTGTTTGGAAGGGATTATCTCCTAGAGAAGCCACAAGGGAAACAGTGGAAGATATGCGGAAGCGTTCCCTGAGTTCATGGTTATGTACATGTAGCAAATTTTGGGGATAAAATTTATTTAGGGGGAGAGCTGTAACAGTCCATTTTTATTCACAATATGCCTTGTAAATATTTGTTGCATTCAATGGAATAAAATGGTGAATTTTGATGCATTTGAAATGGCAAGAATACCTTTGATAGGGGTTACATGAATATTAGGCTAAAAACAAAACATGAAGCTAATTTTTATTTTCCAAAAAGCCTATTATTTAAAGCCCAAATTGGAGAATAAAATAGCACAATTCTTGACCCAATATTAAGGGTGAATTTCGGCCAAGAAGCAAGAAAAAGAAGAAGCCACAATTAAATACAAAAATATATGGGCAAAATGGTAATTTTCCAATAAAGCAAAGAACTAATTATTTTCCCAATTAATTGAGGCTGTTTTTGGCCAAATAAAGGAAATAAAGGGAAAATAAATGTTTAGGGATAAATATCCCAATTTTAGAGCAATTGAGGCCAAGTAAAATAAGTTTGAAAAGTCAAAAAATTATGGCTTAATTAATTAATTAAAAAAGGGAATTATGGAAAATGCAAGAAGCAATTATTATTTCCCTTTCCTCTTGTAATTTTCAGCCAAATAGGGAAATAAGAGAAAAATAATTACTTGGAAGCTAAACATGCCATGTGTCATGATCTTGAGCCAAGTAAAAAGATGAAGCCAAGAAAATAAAATTCAGATGGTAAATTGGTATTAAAATACATTATTTACCAATAGGATATTTTCAAATCATCATCATCCTCTTTCAAGACCTCATTTTCATCCAAAGTGAGAAAATAGAGAGAGAAGGAGAGAGCTCAAGAATACAAGCACAAGAGAGCTCAAGAAGCAAAGATGAAGGTAAGTGCTTGTGATTTCAAGTGATTAGGCCCATAAAATCCATGGAAAACCTTTTCTAATCTCTTTTACATCATGAATATCATGTGCAGCAAGAAAAAATTCAAGGGAAGAGAGAGAGGAGGGTGACGCCTAGAGAGATAAAGTGAAAGAATCAACAGGTAATCTCAAGAACTTTGATTCTCTTGGTTAATATGTTGTTGTAGTGGTGGTTATTGTTGATATTGGCTTGATTTGTTGTTGTTCTTGTTGGTTTTGTAAATTTAGGATGATGAAACCCTAAAAAGTTATGCTACCCAAATTTCCACAAATCATGTTTAATGAGTGTTTAAGTGATTAATTATGTGATTACAAGTGGAAAGGAAGAGTTAGGTCAAGTTGAATCATGAAAATCAATTTTGTCCCTTTTCTTGGACAAGTTTCGGCCAGACCTGAAAATGGGGGAAGGAGCTGGAATTTCATCAATTTGATGGTTCCATTGTTTTAGAAGGGAAAATTGCATGGGGTTCATGTAGATTGTAAAGTGTGAAAAGCCTTGGAATGTGAAATGACAAAATGAGCCCTAAAACCCTAAATAGGGGTTGCTAAGGGTAAACTTGTATTTTGACAGTGAATTTGACAATTCCAAGGTCAAAAATGCATTCTACAAGCAAAATTGTGTAAGATTAGCCTGATTCATAATTTTTGGAAAATCATAGTTGGACAGTGTACAAAGGGACATGGACTAGGTCCCTAAGGGCAATTTGGTCATTTTGCAGGGTTAAGCTAAGATAACTAACAAAATGAGTTCAAAAGAGTTTAGAGTAGTAAATGAATGAGTATTAACTCAATTCTTGTAAATTTGGAATTTTATGACTGAACAGTTAGCCTAAGCCAGAACAGAATTCAAGAACAGTTTGTGAGCTGAAAAGGGACTAAGGTAGTAATTCTATATTTCATACACTATGTGAACTTATATATGCTTTGTGTATGCCATCTTCTGTGATATGTATAATGCACTTTCTAACTGGGGCAGGAAAAGCACAAGTACCACTCGGGGGGGAAAGCCTGAGCACCCCAACGGCCTAAAGGGGATCCAATTATGAGATTTAGTATCAAGAGGCACATTGCCCAGTCTGTGGTCGTGAGCCTAGCTGAGGTACGGACTAGTTGAGGTTCTAACAGTGGTTGGCCATGAATATGTGCATATACTGATGATTGTAAATACAGTGTTATTATTCTGTTGCATTATATGGTACTTGACATATTTATTTGTTGCATTTTATATAATCAATTGTATGTTACTACTGAGATTCATTCGAATCTCACCCTTTTTCAAATTTAAAAATATTTCAGTAGAAGCCAATTGCTCCAAGGGCAAAACAGTAAATACCGATGTTGGTTATTGTAGTTTATTTTGGTAGTTTTGAAACAATTTGTATATATTTTTCAAACCCCATGGGGAATTGCTGTATCGTAAACGAAATTTCCGACAGAACCTTTTCCGTGGCAAATTCAGAATTTTTCGCAGCAAATTTAGCCATGGAATTTTTTCTGTGGCAAATTCCGACTAAAATTCCGTCTGAAATTTTCCGAAGACAAATTCGGACGGAAAAATTAAAATTTATTAATTTTTTTAAAATAATATTTATAAAATTAAAAATATTAATTATTAAATAATTCTATTTAACCTTAACTATTAAAATTATATTATTCTTTATTAATATTATATTTAAAATTTTCTAATAAATTAATATTTATGATATTATTATATTAGTTATTATTTTATTTTATTTTATTTAAAAATAATATATATGTTATTAATATTCTATTTATAATTTTATATTAAAAATAATATTTATAATATTAAATTATTATTTATTAAGTAATTTTAATTAAAAAAATTTTAATTTAAATATATAAATATTTTTTACGTTTTTATTAAGTTTTTCATTATTTTTAATAACATTATATTTAATTAATAATTAATTATATGTATGTATGTTTATATTTATATGATAATATTATATATATAATAAAATTTAATAATATGACACAAGTTCCTTTCAGTGCAACTAGCAAAGACTCACACACGAAGGCGTCGATAGCCTGAGGTCGCTCGTTTGAACGGGAGGAGAGGCACTTAGAGGAATTATGAGGTGCCGACACGTGGCAGCCAGGGGAGAGAAACACGTGGCGCTCTAAGGAGCAAACACATGGCATTTGTAAATTAAAAAAATAAAAAAAAATTCAAAATTTTTTTTAAAATAATTTTCAAAATTTAAAAAAAAAACAAAAATTGCGACGGAAACGAATTCTGTCAGAAATTCCCAACGAAATTGCTTTCCGTCTGAATTTCCAACGGTATCGATTCCGTCAGAAATTTTTGACAAAATTGAAATTCCATCGCAAATTTGTTTGAAATGCACCTATTAGTGACGGAACGAATTCCATTAGAAATTCTGTCGGAAATGCGGGTCTGTCGGAAAAACTAATTCCGTAGGAAATTCCATCGGAAATCGGGTGTTCTTTTGTAGTGTAGCAGTAGTATTATATTTTGATTCAAATACTGAGTTTATAAATTTAGTTCACGTATATATAACTTGTTTAATCAATACATTATTATGCTGGGATTTATTTCTATATACTATTAACACACACCACCCAGCTCAATCAAGTGATTGAACTAATAACGAATTATCAGAATCAAGTCATAAGATGTGATTCTCGCAGTAACAACTTTGGCAAACATAGAAACATATTTTTTTGCAGAATCCTCAACTCTCAAATGAGCTTCCAGACACTGAATATTATACATCCAAGTAATGAACTTTGAAAATTCACCTCAAGTTGATAGCTCATTAAAAAATAAAGACATGAATTTATAAAAGTATGAAAAGGTAGGGACAAGTGAAGCTGAGCGATTGAAGGTCAAAAAAGTTGAGAAAGTAATAAAGGATAATACATAAGTTCAAAACATTGTATTGAGAATCTTTTACCTGGTGGAAGTTTTTGAGGAAATTCAGCAAAAGATTGGATTTAGATATAGAAGAGTTTGAAGTTTCAAAAGAAACTGAGAAATTATTAGAACAATGTTTTAATGAAAATCCAAGAGCATTTGCAAATAGAAAAAATTATGTTGCAAAGATTGAATTAAAAACTGATAGCCCAGTTTATGAGAAACCAAGAAGGTATTCAAAACTAGATTTAGAAGATTTTCCTAAAATAATGGAAAAATTGTTAAATCTAAATTTAATTCGAGCTTCTAAAAGTCCATGGAATTGCCCAGGATTTTTAGTCAGGAATTATTCAGAACAAAAAAGAGGGGAACCAAGATTTGTAATAGATTATAAGCCTTTAAATAAGGTTGTAAAATCTAATACATATCCACTCCCGAGAAAGGATGTTCTTTTTGATAAAATTAAAGACTCAGAAATATTTTCAAAATTTGATTGTAAGTCTGGATTTTATCAAATAGAATTAGAAGAAAATTCGAGAGAGTGTACTGCGTTCAGTATACCAAATGGACATTACGAATGGAATGTTCTACCAATGGGATTAAAAACTAGTCCAGCGATATTTCAAGAAAGAATGGATCAGATTTTTAATCCATATAGATCATTCATCTTGGTCTATATTGATGATGTTCTAGTCTTTTCTAGAAGTAAAGAAGAGCATAGAAAACATTTATTTGTTTTTGCTAGTCTTGCTTTCAAGAATGGATTAGTATTATCAAAGAGAAAAGCGGAAATAGGAAAAGCTCAGATAGAATATCTGGGTTTGAATATAAAGCCAAGAGGAGTTGTAGAATTACAGCCAAACATTATTCGGACTATACTAACTTTTCCGGATGAAATAAAAGATAAGAAACAATTAATGTCTTTCTTAGGACATCTTAATTATGCCATGAACTTTATTCCTTATGGAGCTTTAGTTCGAGGAAAATTACAAAAGATGCTTAGAAAGAATAAACCCTTTGTTTGGGGAAAGGAAGAAATTGAAGAGGTTAAGAAGATAAAAGCATATGTAAAAAATGAAGTCAAACCTTTACCTTTACCAAAAGATGAAGATGATTTATTTTTACAAACTGATGCTTCTAACCATTATTGGGGAGCAGTACTGCGAAAGCGGGAAGAACCCATAAATCCAATTTTGTCTTATGCTTCAGGTACATTCAAGGGGGCAGAGATAAATTATGATATAAATGAAAAGGAACTTCTTGCTGTTAAATATGGTATAAAGAAGTTTGAGATTTGGATAGTCAGCAAAGAGTTTGTTGTTGAAACAGATAATACTCAAGTAAAGGCATTTATAAATAATAAATGTCCTGATTCAATTGCGACTCAGAGAAGAGCAAAATTGTCTGCATGGTTCAGTATGTATTCTTTTAAAGTTATAACCATTAAAGGAGTTCATAATGTTTTTGCAGATTTTCTTAGCCGATATGGAAGTCAATTCCATGATTAGTCTTATGGATCATATTCAAAAGATCCAAGATGAAGAAGCCAAGATGGAATCTCTTCTAGATATCCAAAGTAAGAAATATGAGGAGCTGATAAAGCTTCATAGCCAAGTTATACTTCAAAGAAGTATATTACTTCGACTCAGAACTGATATGAACCAGTTTATTAGGAATTCAATTCCTTTGAGCGAAGAACCCAAGAAAGTCTTAGCCAGTTCTTCTGGTATAAGCGAGAAAAGTCTTCCTGGTAGAATACTGGAAGCGAGAAAGTCAGAGACAATAGTTTCTGCAAAAACAGACGAAACAGATGAAGAATCTAAACAAAAAAGAGATTCTGATGATTCTAAGAAAGAGGATAAAGAGGAACTCTCATTAGTGAGATCCAATGAATTATCCAAAGAACAAAGGCAACCAGCCTTAAAACTCAACAGTTCAGGTTCTAAGACTGAGACAATAGTTGAGGCTAAAGTCTGTGAAGTCAAGGAAATCGTTAGCCCTGAATTGGAAAAGTTAACTCAAGAGTTACTTGGGCAAAATTTTATCCAAGTTCCTAGAAAGAAAACTGTTCAAGTAGGGTTTACCTTTTTAGAAAAAGCTAAACAGTTACCCCCTCATCCAAAACAGTTTCCAGAATTACCCGAGAATCATAAGTCAAAAAATGACTTTTTGATTGAATATAACCGAGTAAATACAATTATGAACTCAGGAAATAATCAAGAGTCTAGTAAGACCTTTGCCATAGATTATGGAAGTTATTATCCAAAAATTTTAACCCTGAGCGAAGCACCAAAAGAGATAATTAAACTTGCGTTTAATTATGGTTATCTTTCTTTAGCCTATGTAGAAAATCATCAACAGATTGATGGTATTTTACCAAAGCCTATTGTTCTAGCCATCAAAGAGTTAGATAAAATAGGACCAGCCAAAATCAAGTTCTTAAAATTTGTTATTGTCCCACCAGAATTTTCCTTTACAGGTCCTTACATCTGTCAAGTTGGAACGGTCGGGATAAACCAAAAGATAGACTTGAAAATAAAGAAAAGTATCCCAGATATAAAATGGGTATTTGATGAGTATTATTCTCAATTAAGACGAGCAGCTGGATATGTCCCTTATCTTCTTGAAATTGAAGAAATTCTAGAAGATGGTGGAGCATGGACCTATCATGTCACCGAGTCTGCAATTGTTTATTGTAGAAAAAAGAATCCAATGAAGCCAAGTGTCGTCAGCCAGTTGAATGCCTTTAAAAGAAAGATAAGGCTGAATCAAATCAGTGCCAGCAGTAAAGTAAAAGAAAGCTTTTGCACGATAATGCAAAGAAAAGAAGAAAAGCAACATAGCTGTCCACTTTGTTAACCATCGTCGGCAGAAGAGACAAAGGAAAAGAAAAAGCAAGAGACAAGCGTGTCTTCTACATAAAGAGCTTTATAAAAGCTGTCGGCCATCAGACTAAAAGTATACCACCCGTGAATTACTTTCTGTAACTAGGGTTGTATAAAGGAAACTATGGTTGAGTTATAAAACCATGGTTATCTGAGTAGTCGAGTCTATATAAACCGAAGGAGGTTTTTTTCACAGAGCACGGAATTAGCACCTCACTAGCTAATGTACTTTGTTTTTCCTCCAGCCATGTACATTCTCTTTGAGTAAATAAAAGCCAAGGAATTCTTATTCCTTGTTCTTCAATTATGCTTCCTATCTAATATTTCGAGAGGAGAGAGGATGAGTTGGGGTAATTACCCGGATAACCGGACGATTATAATTTCGATAAGCCGTAGTTCTGTTTCCCGAAGGTCTGCTAGTGCCGTTGTAAGTCCGAGAAGGCAAAGAAAAGGCGCTGAGGCGGAGAAGTGAGGAAGAGAAGACGACTTGCGGAAGACGAGTTGGACCCGGTAAATCCTAATCTCTCATTCTGTTATAATCCTGATTATTAGTTATTCGAAGCATGATAGAACAAAATTAGAATTCCTTGATTTTTATAAATGAAGAATCTTATTCTAGAGTTAATGTATATAGCCAAGGAATATCATAAGAACATCTATATTTTTATGGATGAAATGAGTTTAATTAGAAAGTATCCGATAATTCAAGCAGCTATATTTGAAAATAGATTGCATTCTGCTATAGCCGAATTCATTGAACAATTTGGTTGTTCATTTGATTATTCAGACGAATATTTAGTAAGAAATTTCTGGCTTTTTAGCCTAAGAGATTTTGTTCAGGTAAAACATTACATCTATAAGTCGATCAGTCAATGTATAGTTGACCATTTAATAGCCCAAGAAGCCTCTACGTTGAGAAAAATCAGTGTAGGAAGACAATTAAATCCCTTATTTCCAGAATCTAAAACTGATTATGGAAAGATTGAGATAGCCAATAAAAGAAAGTGTGGATGCATGTCCATAACTTGCGGTATGCAAGATTTAAGCCTAGATGATTTAGAAAGTCTACCTTTAGAAGTTGATAAATTTCAAAAAGGAAAAGAATTAGCGAATCCGCTAAACGATCCCCCGAATTCCAGCAATACACCTATGAAAAAACAATATCAGTAATTTTTTACACTTTCAGATAATAGATATCTCAAATTTTCTGTCCCACAATTAGTAATGAGTGAAAAAAAACATAAAAACATAAGAAACAAAGCGTGACTGAATTTGCAAAATCTAAACACAACTTTAACTCTCTCAGAGATTTCAATCTCCTTGTAACCCACGAACACAAACACTACTTTCAGTAATGCCTCATCATAATTTCAGGTAAGTGATAACATTGACTTTTCAAACAACCACCCCCCCCCCCCAAAAAAACAAACAAATTGGCACTTGTCTACATCGATCTGTATGTTTTCTTGCTTTTTTTTTGGGCCAAAATATGTTTTCTTGCTTTGAAAAATACAATTTCTTATTCAATATGAAATTGATATTAAAAAACAAAAAATTTTAGATAACTGGAACATGTGGTGGACTTTTTCTCCCATATGATTTTGTTGAATTTTATTTTTATTTTTATTTCATTTCATATGGCAAACAAATCATGATTATGTTTGAATGTTCCAAGGAAAATGAAAAAAAAAATCTAGTAATGAGCCTACTCTTTGAAATTCACATAATTTTCCCTCTTTATTAACAATGCAGGCAGTGGGGTTAGGATTGTTTATAACCTTTCGTCTATTATCTCTTAGTTTGCTTTTAGTTTATTGAAATTTTGACAAAGGTATATAAATAAATCTTCATGCTACCTCTGGTGCTAAATATGAGACCCAGTTAACTTTGTTTTTAAAAGATTAATGAAGTTAATTAAATTACTTTAAAGTATTTATTTTCATCAATTTTTCTCTAAACTAAGTTGTCTGAATTATAAACTGATATATAATTTAATTATACACAATATATTATATGAGTAAGTAACTTATTTAACTTCCTTAATTTCTCTAAAAAAAAGTCAACTAAATCTTATATTTAGGATTAGAGGTAGTATTATATTTTGATCAAATATTGAGTTTATAAATTTACTTCACATATATATACCTTATTTAATAAATTCATTTTCAAGGTGAGATTTATTTCTATATATTATTAACATACACCACCCACCTTAATCATGTGATTGAGCTAACAAATTATCATAATCAAATCGTAGGATGTGATTCTCGTAGAAACAACCTTTGGAAACATACAAACATATATTTGCAGAATCATCAACTCTCAAATGAACTTCCAAACACTGAATATTATACATCCAAGTAATGAACTTTGAAAATTTAGTTCAAGTCGATAGCTCATTAAAAAATAAAGATATGTGAATTTTTAAAAGTATGAAAAGGTTGGGACAAGTGAAGCTGAGCGATTGAAGGTGAAATGAAAACTTTGAAAATTTAGTTCAAGTCGACAATGAACTTCTGACTTTGACTTTTCAAAAGTCCCTTCTCTCTCAGCAATAGGCCACGTCAACCTCTATGTCTATGTTTAGTTGCTGTAAAAATTAGAATTTCCTATTTTCGACCAAAAAAACTTACAATTTCTTATTCAAGATGTAATTGATGTTAATAAATAAAAAATTTTAGATAATAAGAAAATGCGGTAAACATTAAATTTGTTTCCTATAAGATTTTTTTAATTTTAATTTTATTTTGTTTCATTTCATGCGACCCACAAATCGTGATTTTTTTTTTCTTCCGAGAAATAAGACGAAAAAGAATCTAGTAGTGAGCTTAGTCTTTGAAAATAGTTTTCCTCTTAATTATTCCGAGCCACTTTGTCAACAACCTAATAATGTAGATAGTCAGGGGCGACCGAACTGAAGTCTGAAACAGATGACTGAGCAAAATAAATTCAATTCTTTTTTTTATTTTCAATTTTTTGTTTCATTTTTCTGAAAAATTTTCAGAAAAATACATTAATAATATCAAAATATTAAATATGTTTTGTTTCCTACTATAATTATATTTGATCAAAAATTCACAACTAATTTTAATATGAAATCATTAATTTGGGATTTAAAAAAAAAAAACCCATCAATAAGGTGTTCAAATCAACAACGGGATTTAAACTCACAATCTTATCGGTTATGTGTCAACTCCTTAACAAAAAGATTAATCTTTATTTGCTATATATTTATTTTTAGCTCACACTACTCACCTGCATTAATTTTTTCATAAATAATTATTGAACCGTTATATTATTAATAAGTGCATATTTATAATTAAAAATAGGTGCAGTGAGATATAATTTTTTAATTTAAACATTTTTTATACTTATTTAATTTATTCCATATGTTTTTCTTTTAAATTTAATTGTTAGGCAAAAATTGAATTTGGATAGAAAATTTACCTATATTGTCTCTTTTTCTTACGGGAAAAAAAGTGAAGGGTGAGAAGGGGAAAAAGGAAGGTAATTTATGAAAACTAAAAAGGCATGGATCCCACATGAGTCTACAGAAGTAATTGGCGTACAGGCTACCTACCACATAGGATGCCGAATACTCCGCCATAGCACTCGTATCCTTACAAGTCTAATTGGTTAAAAAAAAAAAAGGGGGAAGAAATTTGTCCTAATTTGATCCTAAATATAATTATACTTGAGTTATTAATAACCATTTTTCAATGTTACCCATATCGAATCAAAGAAATACTCCCTCATGTTCTTCTTATATTGATCAATTACTAAAATCATCATGTTCAAAATGTTAAAATGTTAGTTTAAAAAAATGAGTGTGTCAAATATGTAATAGTATTTTCAATTATATCCTCATTTATGAAGAGAGAATATAGGAGATAATGAGTGAAAATTTATTATAGAGATAATAAATTACATGTATTTAACAAGGGCAAAAATAGAAAGACAGTTTAAAATTTCAGACAAAAGAAATTTATCCCTTATATTAAAAACCATCTTTATGAGAAAAATATATATAACATCTTTTTGATTACTCATGATAAATTTTGAAAAGTCAATTAATTTAAGACATATTAAATATTTTAACTTTCTGTTTTTTTTTCCCCATAAAATAATTTAACTTTTATTTATTGGTATGTGAGTGGTTTAATAAAACCGAACTTATAACAAGTATCATAGTAATATATACACATAGATACATGTGTTCATTAGCTCCAGCATTGATTAGAGGGGGAAAAGAAAGAAGAGTATAATTTTATGTTATAAATAGAGCTTACTCAAGAGGTATCCCACTACTGTCAAACTTAGAAGTTAACTTGTCAAGCCTGGCGAGTTTAGGTTTTTAGCCATGAAAATTGAGTTAACTTCTTGTAAAATGGTTCTGTACAAAACTCAATTAAATTTGGCTTTGACTAGGCCAAACTCAGCAAGCTCGCTGCTCGAAAACCGAGTTGAGGGAGTGGGAGATCTGGCCAGTAAAACAATAAAAATCTTTCGCAAAAAAAAATGAATTAAAAGCAAAAGCTAATTTAAAATTAAAAAAAGAAAATAAATACTCCCTCTATCCTTACTATAATAGCGTATTAATTTTCTATTAAAAAACTAAATAAATTATATTAATTAAATTTATCATTTTTCTTCAATTTAACTTACTTAATTTATAAACTAATAAATAATACATAATATATATTATGATTAAATAATTTCTTTAATTTCTTTAATATTTTTAAAACAAGTCAATCATCTTTTGTATCAAGTACAGGAGGTAGTAATACTTGTCTAACTTACCTGTTTTGAGCCTGGACACTTAGCTCCGCCACCCACCATCTTTCTTTCGCAAATCCCAACCTCACATCTTTTATTTTTCGTTCTTCACTCAACGCTGCTCGATCCTCTGCTTATTGTTGTTGGTTTTTCTACAAATTGGAGAAGAAGATACAAAGAAGAGGAAGAAAAAGAAAAGAAAACGGAAGAGGAGGAGAGGGTGAAAAAGGCTTCAACAAGGCAAGTAGTTTTGAATTTGAATGATAATTGATGCAAGTGCCTATCTTTATTTTTACATATGCCTCTTTTCCATGGGATATTCTTATGTGCACTGCGCACCATATACCATGTGTACCGACCAATATCAAAAGGACAAATGGTTTTGATGGGCCCACTCCTATCTCAATTAATTTTAATTATTCGGACTTATTAATTACCACTTTCTTTCCCCCTATTTTTCTCTCTCACCGTACCAATTTCTCCTCTGTCACCATTTACTTCATGTGTTTTGTCTCATTTAAGTCTGAAAAATTGGGTTAAAAAATGAAGTAAATAGTGACGGAGGAAAAATTAGTACGGAGAGAAAAAAGAGGGGAGTGGTAATTAATGAGTCCAAGTAATTAAAATTAATTGAGATAAGAGTGGACCCATCAAAGCTATTTGTCTTTTTATGGATATATTTATTTTAACGATAAAATTATTTGTAAGCTGTTTCTTATATAAATCGAGATATAATTTTTTTTATATACTTATTTTTTATATTATAAATTATTATTAAAAATTACTTGTAAACATTCTAATTATTAATCCAAACGAAAACTATATTAATCAGTCCACATATTATGTGGTGCATCCTGGTCACGCTAGCATTTCTCCGGAGCACAATCGACTTGACGAAAAAAAGAAGCACTCAAGCAAAGTAGCAGCGACTCCGACATTTGGATTAAACGCTTTTGTCCTTTTCTTCAGCTTTTCATTGTTTTCTGTTGACTTTTTCATTATTACATGGCCGGGACGAGGATCACGAGGGAGTTGGGACCCTACTTATATTATTAGGTGAAACTGTTTTTAATTTTCTTCTATGGTATTTATAAATAATTTCTTTTATATAGGATTGATCTCTTTTATAAATAATTTTTATTTTTTATTTAAAAATATAAATATTTTTTTAATTTTATCTTTATTAAATACTTATTCTTTCTCATATTTTATACTCATTATCTCTCCTATTTTTTATTTATTCTCTCTCCAATACTCTTTTTATAAACAAGGACATATATAGAAAAAATATGGCATTTTTGATACACTTATTACTTTTAATTACCAATTTGCTTTACACAATAAAAAAGAAAGTTGTTTATAAATAAGACCAGAAGAAATACTTGAGATATTATTAACGAAGATGAATGCGTGAATTTTCAACATTGTTTTATCATTCTCTGATCTCTATAATATTCCCTCATATCTTATTTATAAACAACTTTTTCTCTCATAAAGATAATCCTTTTTATAAACAACTTTCACTTTTTGCCTAAAAATGTAAACTTCTTTTTCATATTTTACCCTTATTAAATATTTATTCTCTCTCATATTTTATATTTATTATCTCTATTACATTTTTATCTATTCTCTCTCCTATACTCTTTTAATAAATAAGGGCATATATGAAAAAAAATATGACATTTTTGATACACTTATTGCTTTTAACTATCAATTTGTTTTGAGAAATTAAAGAGAAAGTTGCTTATAAATAGAACAGGAGGAAGTAGTATTTTACTTAATAAAAGTTATCCTATATTAATCAAATGAATTTTAATTATATACTAACCCGATCATATTTATAAACAACTTTCTTTTTGAATGCGTAAAATGAACTGGTAGTTAAAAGCAGGGTTATCTAACCCTGACCGGCCCGGCCGAACCGGACCGGAAACCGGCGACCCGGCCTCTAAACCGGTCCGAGTCAGATTTTTTATTTTTTTAAAAAAAATTTTAAACCATTTTTCCTTTAGAATTTCATACTATAAGTCTAAAATATTTCATTTCTCACTGGTTTGGTTCCGGTTTAGCTCCGATTTGACTCCGGTCTGACCCACTGACCCTTGACCCAGTAACCCGACCGGTTCACTGACCGGTCTGGGTTTAATTACCTTGGTTAAAAGTAATAAAAATGTATAAAAAATACCATGTTTTTTTCATATATGCCCCTATTTATGAAAAGAGTGTAGGAGAGAGAATAGATAAAAAATATGAGAGATAATGTGTAATACCCCGAATTTTGGGATTGGAGGCTTGGGAATAAGCCTAAATTAAGTGGACTGCTAAGCCCCGGTTTAGTAGATGTCCCAAATCTATTCTCTAATATTTCTTATATCTTTGGGGTATTAAGAAAGTAAAATAGTGAATTTTGGAGAATATAATTACAATTTTGGTGAAATCGCTTATGAGGTAGTGAGCTTGTCATGTGATTTTGAATGACCAAATGATGATCAAAAATTATGAAATTTTACAGGATGAAAGTAGACATCCTAAGCTTTAATTTGATAGGTTATATAAATCAATTAGAGCTACACACAAAAAGATATGAATTTTTGAAGCCAGCACAGGAAAACTGTGAAATTTCTGGAACAATATGCAAAGATTGAAATTCTGGGAATTTTATGATTCTAGAAAGCAAAATTCTATATTTTTCCTTGAAACTAGACTCAATAAGGGTTCTATAGGCTTTGGAATCACCTCATTTTGATTTTTCTAGAATTAGTTATGATTTTTCAAAGTTTGGGCAGAAATCTGCCAGAATTTTGTAAAATCCGAAATTGGGAAAATTAGTTAATTAAATGGGGATATATTATTAAAATCATCATCTTTTTCCCTAAGCACCAAAACTGACGTTCTTTATGCAGAAAATAGAGAGAGGAGTTGAGAGAAAAATAGAGAGGAGGAAGGAGAAAACTCACGAGATAGGTCGATTTCTTCAGTGAATTCGTACCTAACGTGTATAATCCTTCTCCTAAGCTTCTCTTCTATATTGTTTGAGGTATTTGAAGCAAGATTCATGGTGTTTTGAAGTTAGGGTTTTCAGCCACAAGAAGGAAAAGCTAGTGGGAGCTTGAGGTAACTTCCAAACTCTTGCATATTGACTATTCTGGCTGCTATAGACAATTTAATCGGTGAAATTTCGCCGGATTGTCTTTGTGTGTAAAAATGGAAAATGGGTTTTCCTAGGTGTTATGCTGCCCAAATTGATACTAAATGGTAGTTGTAACCTAATGGAATAGTCAATAAAGTGGTTAGGAGTAGAAAGGAACGTGTTTACGGAGCCAAAATCGAAAAACCCCGATTTTCCCCGGAAAACCCATATATTTCGGTCAGGGGTCTAAATGGGTCTTAGAGTTGGATTTTCAATGATTTGATGGTACCATTGGATTTAGGAGGGAAAATTAGGTGGGGTTACAGTTGGGCACTTTTTCGGAAAAGGCCGAGAAAGTATAATTACAGAAATGCCCCTAAAACCCTAAAAGTAGGGCTGCCAAGGGCAATTTCGTAATTTTACATCGAATTTGATAATTCCGAGTCCGGAAATGGATTCCTTGGGCGAAAATATGTCAGGATAACCCAGGTTAGAATTTCGAGAAAAGTACAGCCGGATCGGGTACGATGGGGCCGGGTCCCTGGGGGTATTTTAGTAATTTTTCAAAATAGATTCATATAACCCCCAGAAACACTATGGAAGTGTCTAAATAGTACATTTGACATTGTAGGATCGAATATGGAGCCCCGAGCTGTTTGCACGTAGATCGAGGCACGCGTTTCGAGGCGGAAATGGGTTAAGGTAGGGGACTTACCTTACTTGCATGTATTTGATATCTTTGCTTGTGTAATGATGTATGTGATTGCTTTACTTGATTGTGTAGAGCTTATTTGAATAAATGAAGCTCTGTTTCTGTTTTCATTGTGGCCATAGTCTTGTTGTATGAAACATTGAGCATGCATAAATGTCATTATGGGGCATACACCTAGATAAAGCTAACATGTCATACACATAGCATCAATCATGCATGCATTATGGTATCTGTTTCCTACTGAGATTCTCTCGAATCTCACCCTCCCTTATCAACAATTTAGACAGGAGACGACAAAAGATATGCAAACAACAATGCAGAGTATCGTACGAGGGGATTACAGTAGTGGAACGAAGCCGGGAAGAAGTCTCCGTTCCACTGGGACGGGTTTAGATACCCCAGTAGCCCTGTGGGGCTACATTGATGGTTATGATCATGTACGAACCCCTATGGGGAATTTATGTAATCATGCACATATTATCAGTATAGTTATGCTATTTTTGTGTTGCCTATCGAACCACATGTCGTTTTCCGCAAGTACTCTGGTAAATGTGAAATTAAATTAAGGGCGTGACATAATGAGTTTAAGATATAAGAGAGAATAAATATTTAATAAAGGTAAAATAGAAAAAAGAAGCTTACATTTTCAGACAAAAAGTGAAAGTTGCTTATAAAAGGGACAATCCCTATTAAAAGAAGTTGCTTATAAATAGAACCAGAGAGAGTAGTTATTATAATTTATATAAAATTTTTGTTTAATTTTTTAGTTGTTGGTTACCTCGATTATATGTTTTTATCTTAGAATTTCTTCTTATACTACACGTTAAGTAGGTAATATATTCAGTTGAAGGTGTCTTCAAGGGAAGGGAATACCCGAAAAAAAGTTATTTCCTATGAGAAAAAAACTAGGGAAAATTTTAAAAAACTACATTGGAAAATGGAAAAGGACATTTCAGTACAACGAAAATGGGAAAGTATAATTCAGGCGGGTGTCATATTTCCAGAGGAATTTGTCCTTTTGAAATCTCGGCCAAATTACGAAAATGTCCTTCAGCCCTCAGTCGAAATAACAATATGGGAGTTGTTAATGGCGAATCTGGAGTTGTTAATAGCGAGATAGGTGTTGTTATTAGCCCTAAAACTTGTTAATTGTGAAAGAAGAAATTGGAGTTGTTAATGTGGAATCTGAAGTTGTTAATGGTGAGATAAGTGTTGTTATTTGCCCTGAAACTTTTTTAGTGTGAAAGAAGAAATTGAAGTTGTTAATATCGAATCCGAAGTTGTTAATGGTGAAATAGATGTTGTTATTGGCCCTGAAACTAGTTTAGTGTGAAAGAAGAAATTGGAGTTGTTAATGTCGAATCCGGAGTTGTTAATTAAGAGATAGGTGTTGTTATTGGCCTGAAACTTTTTAATTGTCAAAAAAGAATTGAAGTTGTTAATGGCGAATCTGGAGTTATTAATTATGATGATCATGTTGTTATTCTGAAGTGGGAAATGAAGGGGTGAAGGGCATTTTTGTAATTTGGCCGAGATTTCAAAATGACAGATTCCTCTAAAAATCTGACACCCGCCTGAATTGTCTTTTCCCATTTTTCATTGTACTGAAATGTCCTTTTCCATTTTCCAATGTAGTTTTTTGGAATTTTCCCAAAAAACTATCCGGATGATAAATATGATATAGGATTGAAATATGCAAGGTAATTAAATTTGGACCAATCACTCAAACGACAGGGTTAGTGGGTTAGACCGGAATCAAATTGGAACTAACCCGGAACTAAACCGATGAGAAATTGAAGATTTTAATATTATTAATATAAAATTTTAAATAAAAAAAAATCAGACCCAAACCTGTTCACCGGACCAATCCAGGTCTGATTACTTGGAAAATATGGGATGATAAAGTGCAATCTAATGATTGTGAAAAATTATTAATGGAGGTACTTATAAATTCAAACATTATCTAACATGCACTAAAGTAGATGTTGAAGCTTGTGCCAAAAAAGGAAGAACTACAAGTCTACAATACATGTGTATGAAGAGAAACGTGCTTCATCGAAAGGAAAAACAATGGGTGATATCAGCAATGTTTCAAAACCCGGATCAGATCGGTCGGTCCAGCTTAGAAACTGGCGACCCTGCCCAAAAACAGATCAGGTTTGGGAACCAGTCCGGGTCAGCATTTTAAAAAAAAATTGATTTTTTAAATTTTTTTTCTTTAGAATTTCATATTAATAACATTAAAATATTCAATTTCTCACCGGTTTTGTCCCGGGTTAACTCCGGTTTAACTCTGATCTGACTCATTGACCCTTGACCCAGTACCCTCACCTGTTCAATGCCCAGTTCGAATTTCAGAACTTTGGATATCAGTGAAGAAGATGATCAAGATGTACAAAGCACAAGTTGAGTCAAAATTCAAAGAAATGGCTCATAAATTTCTTGAGAAATACCAAAATTAATACAAAAGGGGTAAGTAACATACAATCAACCATTAATTTGGAAAAAAAAAAGCATTTAACCATTAATCAAATGTTTAAGGAAGGCTTAAGGAAAGATGTGTGAAGTTACATATAAGAAGATTTGGTTAAAGATTTGAGCCTCCTTCTTATTATAAGATCAAAGAAAAATATTTAAACTTGAGATTTTAAAACACACATGCCATACTTGAGAATCTTAAGAGTGGGTGGACAACAAGTTGTTTCATAGCTGTTCGATGGGTGGATAATTGAATCATATTTTTACATAATTTTTCAGGACTAAATTGGAATTTTTAATGTATTTTCTGGTACATTATTGCATGATTAAACATTAATTTTAGTTAAAGACACTTGTATTGAATTCATTGCAATTAGAAGTAAAATGGTCATGAATTGTTAATTTAATTATGTAATTGTTTTCTTAGACTTTTGATGCTATCTTGTATTCAATATTGCATTGTAGGGACTTGAAAGAAATTGGTGAAAGTTGAAAAAGAAAATAGAAAACCCAAATTAATGTTGCTGAAAGACCCCAAATTCAGACATGACAGAAAATGGACTAGAAATTAATCACATTTGGTGCCCGAATTTAAAAATGCCAATTTGGTGCCCATGAAACTGCTGCGTTTGTTTGCACCGTTGAATCAGAAATAAGGGCTCTTTCCAGACATTGTCGACCCGAGAGAGGAGGGAGCACAAGGGAGTTGCGTCGTAGCTTCAGACCAGGGAACTTGAGAGGAGGGTAAGAGACGGAGAGCTACTACCACCGTCAAGGACCTCCCTCATCACCATACTTCCGTTGCCGCCGACCACGTACACAGATGAGAGTAAGCCATGACTTGGTTCTGAGTTTCAGAGGAAGGGAGATACCTTCACCATAGCCACCACCATCAACCTTCTCTCCAGACCACCGCCGGAGCTGTGCTTCTCACCACACCGTCTCTCATTTTCTCTCTCTACCACCATTGACCACGTCCGCCGTCATTCTTCAACGCCACCATCGGAGAAAGGGAAAGGAGAGACCACATACAGTTCTACCACCGTCTCTTCTTCTTACCTCAACCACCATTGACCTTCTCTGTATTTCTGGCGTGTGTCTGTGTTTCCCTGTGTGATTCTATGTTTTCCGGCGAGCTCCTATGACAGAGTGACACTATTCCGGCAAGTATTTGCAGCTTCCGGCAACTCTGTTCTCCAGATTCTGACGAGATTCTGGCTGTGATTATTTTAAGCTTCAATGCGTGGCTGAGCTTGCCCGCTTCTTGGGATGGACGGCAGCTTGAGTTTCACAGCTTAATAGGGGAGTTTACTTTGTTCAATCTATTTTCTCTATTTTTATTTGGATTTCCTAGTTTTAGGAATGTTGATTTGAATTGTTGAGACTTAGTTTATCCGTTTGGATAACTTCGTGATTGAACCTATATGACTGGATTAGATTTTTGTAGCTTGTTGAATTTATATATATGTATGTTCCTTATTGATTCAATTAGATTGTGCTTTTTACGTGTTATTATTAGAAAATATGATTGAATTGGATCAATTGAGTGTCGTATTATCACATTCATATCAAGAGAAAGCAAGTTGCATTAATCTAATCCTAATCACACACTAAGCGTACTTCAAAAGTGCCTTAAGAGGTGATTGATAGCTATGTTAATTGGAGTAATCACTAATTAAGAACACTAGATTCAAGCATGTGCTTGGGATTTTTCATCAAGACTTAGTGAACATTTACTTCTATATCTAATTGAACTATGATAGCGACTACTCCATTTCCAATAGCATTCATTATACATTTCATATCCATCTTCATACTCCATTCCATTTTATAAAGAAAAGACAAAAAATAGTAGCTTAGAACTTAATTTTATTTCATCCAATTAGTTATAGTTAAAACCAACCCCATGTTTTCTTGCATTTTATATACTTAGTTAACTTAGGTAGCTCAATAAAGACTCCTCAAGAGAACGATTCGAGTATTATATTGTACTGCAATTCTTGGTTTAAAAATATTTTGCATTTGACCCTAAGGAGAAAAGACATGATCAAATCAATGGTGCCGTTGCTGGGGAATATTCCTCTGTTCTGTCTCCATCATCTTCATCTAACCTCCTCTGTTCTCAGACCACAACCTCCCGCATCACTCACCACAACAATACCTTCACCATCTTCTCTCATACAACCACCACCGATGCACCACCATCACCTTCAGTCTTCTCTATTTCCACCGCAAGAAGCTTCCTTGTCTCACCTTCAAACACCATCAACCACTGTCCCTCTTCACCATTCCACTACCTCTGTTTATCATCGAAGATCATAGCACTCCCTTATTCTTTTGTTTGTCATAGCATCATCATTCTCATCTACTTTCTCTCCCATTTTCTAACAGAACCCACGGCATTCATTTTGTCTAGATTTTCATTCAATTTCCATGTGTATTAAATGTTTTGAAGATTTTGTGGCTACTATTAAATTCATGGGAGGCTAATTGCTTGGCTCTTGATGGTAGAGCAGGCGGTTAGAGCTTCAAGTATCTATAAAGGGGAGTTCATTATTTTCCATTAGCTTAATTTATACATTATGTGCTGTGTGGATTAATTTTGCATTGGGATATGTATGTTTTGAGACTTAGATGAGTGATTATTTGTCTATGTTGGTTAATACTTGTGTTGAATTTTGTGTTGATGCACTTGGACTATGTATTGAAATTATTTCCTTATGTTTTAATGAGATTATGTATTGTATGTGATTACTATAGTGTTTAGTTGAATTAATTCATATTGAGTGTCGCAATTGTGCTCTCATTTAAGAGGAAACAAGTGCATTGAAATAATTTTCAAACACACATCAAGTGATTTTTAACAATTTATCTAATAGATTACTATGAATGCGATCGTAGGACTAGTCATTAATTAAGTAAATTGGACTCAATGCGTTTGCTTGAGGTTTTCACTTTGACTTGCTGCAAAAGTAACTCCCAAATTATTTTAAGAAGCTAGGAAAACCACCAAATTTGCCACCAAGGTTCATTTTTATTATTCATATTTCCAATTTCAATTCAATTCAATTCCATTCACTATTTGAAAAGACCAAAAATCGTAGCTTTAGGATTTTAATTAAATTTTGTATTTATCTGTTTTCAACAAAAATCGAAAACCAATTTTTCCCTTGTTTTCATTGCATTTGCATGGCATATTAGATTATTTAGGAATCAATAGATGGCTCCTCGAGAAGAGAGAACAATCCTAGGTTTGTTTTTACGCAATCCTTGGTTAATTTTTTATTGTGGACCCCAAGGCTAAGGGACAAAAAAGTCCGTTAATCAGTAGACTGGTAGAAAAAAGCGTTCAATTTGTAATTTTTTAGTGAATAGCCCAAATGGACATAATTTTTTCTCCATTACATACTAATGAAATTTCTAAGATGGGTAAAGAAGTATTTGAGATACTTGATGAAATTGTGGATAAAGTGGGAGAGAAAAATGTGGTGCAAATAGTAACCGACAATAATGCTACAAATTACTATAAAGTAGTTGGGCAAAAATTAATGGAGAAGAGGAAACATTTTTATTGAAATCCATGTTGTATTGACATAATGTTGGAGGACTTAAAAAAAAAAAAGAAGCATTGCATAAAGAAACCATTAATAAGGGTAGAAGGATCACAACATATATGTATACAAGATCAATGCTCATTAGCCTTTTAAGAAAATACACAAAGCAGGCAAGTTGCAACTCGATCCACTGTCTTAGTGAGCATAGAGTAAACTCAGAATTGTAAAAGTTTACCTCTTGTTTTACAAAAGCAAGATTTTACCATTTGATCAAACTAACAAATGCTTGCAAAGAGTCATTCTTTAACAAGAGAAATGGCGTTGGGGTTCTTATTAATAATAAATTTGACTTGCAATCTGCTAAGTTCTTTAATGATAGATTAATATCGTTAATGGCATGAGTTGGCAATGACTTGGTGTCATGTGGGAGTGCATATAGTCAAACAAACTCATTTGATAGTCAAAATTAATATCTTTTAATGGTAGGGTAACATTGATACAGTTTGAAAATTTTTGGTACAATATTGAATCCAATAACAATTTTGAATATCTAATACTCCTAAGTAAAACCTTTCGAAGCATATTGACACCTTGACCCCAAAAAAATGAAGTGGATGACATGTGAATCTATAACTTAACACATTGGTACAACTGATGACCATATTTTACCTATATAACAGCTAGCTGACATTGTTATGATTTAGAAACTTTTGTTCCAACATTAAACCTAAAAAAGAAAAAAAAAATTATGCCAAACTTTTCTGAAATCAAAATTTTAGAATAAATTTACACCTTAATCTATTTAAAAATTGAACAGTTTTGCCAAGAAGTCAATAAAGGAGAGAGATGGCTGACGGTGAAAATAATAGAAATTAAGTTTCTTGTGATCATATACTACCTCTTGGGGGGTATACAGCGCCCCTTTATCACTTCCAATTCATGAGCTTTCATTTCATCATTGCAAGGACCTCATTAAAAAAGAGATGCCAAAAAAATTAAAATCTAAATTAAAAAATTCTGATTTGCTGATTTGAGCTATGCTTAGTAATGGTGGATTTTCATCACCAATATTGATCTCTTCAAACAGGGCAGGAAGACCTATGAGTATGCTAATAACACATCGATGCCAATTGAGTTAGTATAGCTTAAGTAACCTGTGTCACCATTATGAATGTTCACACCAAAAGAATATAAATATAATGATTCAAGACAGATTTTGAAATCCGGTAAAAAAAAAAGGGAAAATCCCTCAAAAAGAACCTTTAAATTGTTAAAAGATGCAGACGTGCGCGGAAATAGAATATCCCGTATCAGTGCGAGTATGTTAACTGGAATATTAGAATTGAACGTAAAATGACAAATTTGTCCTCTGATGATGAAAGAAAAGAAGTTGATGACAAAAGAAGGTGACGCGAAACAGGGAGAATGTCATCGCGCGGGAACGTAAGTGGGAGGCGATACAAACAGCAGTGAGGTATGTATTTCATTAGTCGACAATGTTCTTCCCCCTGTGGTCGAGCTGAAGCAAAACCATTTTCGTCTTCATTTGGGTGGGAAACTTTGCGGGGTATTTGGGTTTGAAGGACGTGAATGTTGAAGAGTGGTATGGCGAAAAATGCAGATGCTGCCTGAATCGGGGAGGAGGTTGGGATGGTTACTTTCAGGGTTGTGGTTGAAGAGAATAAATGGGGTAGATTGTTTAAGAAACGATTAATATGAAGTTGAAAAACCCTAATATAGATTTGTGAAAGATTGAGGTACTCATGTAGTTTTGTGTTTGTCAACTAACTATGTGTTATTTATTTGTTGCAGGAAGCGTAAAAAAATAGATGGTAATATTGGTTCAAGCTGTGCAAAGGAGTTGTTTTGTTATTTTCACGTAGGGGGGAAATTTGAACATAATAATGACGGTGAAGTTAAATATTTCGGAGGCAGTGTGAGGGTAAAGGTACTAAAAGATGGGATAAGAATGGAAGATTTAAGAGAAATTATATCGACATTGACAGGTCATGAAGGGAGCAGTTGTGACATTAAATACACAGTAATGTTTGATGAGAGGACATTAATTGAGCTTGACAATGATAGGGAAATTGAAAACCTTTTTCGGTTCAATGAAAGCAGTGCGCATGTGTTTGTAGCCCATATAGAGAATGGAAATTAATCCTTGCCAATGAATAATGCACATGTGTAAGTTAGTAATATTTTGTTCATTCCCAAGCTGATAATAAGTTATAAAGTGTTGTAATTGTTGTATGCAGGAGCCATAGATTATTGGAATGGTCACCGGAAGCAGAGGTATCTCCCATGACACATGGCAATGATCTTGAGGCTGTGTCATTTGAAATTGGTGGTGGGTGTATAACTTATGAGACACATCAGACAAATTTGAGTGACACTAGCTATTTGAAATGGTCAGGATTAATTTCTGGGGTCGAGCAGCATTTTCCTCATGCCGATTCATTAAGAGAAGCCTTGTACAAGTATAGCATTGCACATAAGTTCATGTATAAATATGATAGGAATAGCAAGGACAAGATGTATGTCACGTGTAAAGTAGAGGGTTGTCCTTGGAAATTATGTGCGTCTGCAGTGGGCAGGAGTTCTGGAATACTGTGTGTGACAAAATTAATCAAAGATCATGTTCATTCAGCTTAAGATCATTTGCAAGTGAGCGGCCATGGTGCAAGATCTACTTTGACATCATCAATAATAATTGACGAGATTAGGAATCACACCGAGAAGCGTCCAATTGAGATTATGAAGACACTGCAAAGGGAGTATGGTGTGAAGCTAACATATAAACAGGCATATAGGGCAAAGGAAAAGGCAATGGAAGACATACATGGAAGACCGGAACAATCATACATGTTAATCCCATGGATATGCCAAAGGTTGAAGGAAACTGACGGTAATACAGTTGCTGAATGGGTAGCAGATGGTTGCAGGTTTGAAAGAGTTTTCATTACATATGGGTCATGTGTACAGGGTTTCATGGGGGGTGCAAGGCATCTACTATATGTTGATGGAACTCATTTAAGTGGGCCTTATAAGGGGACTCTACTTGCAGCTTCAACCTATGATACTGATAATGAGCTGTTGCCATTTGCCATAGCAATTGTGAAGGGAGAGACACTGGACGATTGGACTTGGTTCATGCATATGATTAAAAGGATTGTTGGTTCTATGGAGTTGACAATTGTGTCAGATCGTCATAATGGCATAATAGGTGCTGTGGCAGCAATATTTGGAGGGCATCGTCATGCATTCTGTTATAGACATGTGAAGGAGAACTTCAGTGCAGAGATACTGAAAATAAACAGGGGCAAGAGAAAGACCAGTAATCGGTCAAAAGAGGATGGACTGATGCTTCTTGACAAGATTGCATATGCAAGGCGTGTTGATGACTTTGATAAAGCAATGGAAAAGATGCGGGAGCACTGTCAAGAGTTATATGAATGGATTAACAATCATGGTGACGTTGATAGGTGGGCTCTTAGCAAGTTCCCATACAAACGATGGGATAACATAACAACCAACATCGCCGAGTCATTCAATACATGGATGGTGAAGGAGAGGAAGTATAATGTAGCCCAATTAATTCACGCACATCGCGAGAAAGTAGAAAAGAAGATGCATGCCTCTTATGTGGCAATGAACAAGTGGAAGAATTGTGTTGGACCAAATATAGATGCAAAGGTTATGGAAAATGTGAGTGGATGTGAGTATATGTGGTGTGAAGATTATGGACAGGGTAGATTCAGTGTGCATACAGTACGTGGAGACTATGGGGTTGACTTGCGATCACGACAATGTAGTTGTGGGGCATGGCAGATGAGTGGGATTCCATGCACACATGCGCGTGCAGCTGTCAAGGTTGTGCACGGCAACATCTACGATTATGTTGAGGATTGTTATAAGATAGAAGCTCAGCAACGGATCTACCAGCACAGCATGATTCCGGTTGTGACAATAGACATGTCGAACGTCAATGATTATAGGGATTATCACATGGAAAACATGTCTGAAGCTACGTTTCTCCACCCTCCAATCACAAGTCGACCTCCTGGAAGACCAAGAGTAAGGAGGCAGGAATCGCAGTTCCAAAATAGAAAGATCTACCATTGTACACGGTGCCATGAAGCAGGACACACAAGAAGGACGTGCAAAAATCCCAACCCATGTTGAACTCTAATGATCATCTTTGATGCTTCATCTTTTATGTTGTATATATATTTTCGTTTGACCCTTCAATGGTTTTTGGAATGAAGGGATGGGGTGCAGGGGAAGCTGTTTTTATATGTAATGTATGCAGTGTCATGTTAGTGACAAAAAAACAATAAGAAGCAGTAAGATCTTAATGTTATGTTATCACTGAAAGTTGAAAGTTTATGTAAGTAGCCACTGCTTTTGTACACTAGTATAGTGTTGATTATGTATAGTTTGGCAACTATTTCTCAAGTTGTAATCAATGTGGAAATACAAATGTATAGTTTATCTGACTGCTCTATGTTATCTAGTTTTTATCAGTTGGTTGGAATGCTGCTGCTCTCATGTTCTAAGACATAGTTGACCCCAGCATCTATGGCACCAAAATATCATCACCTTATAAGACATACTGACATACTTGACCACAACACCTATGCCACCAAAAAGATGTTCATTCATGTAACCCAATGTTAGTACACAGTAAACTGGTGATTAATGAGTGATGTACATATAATGATGTTCCGCAGATGATACTTCTTGCTGATATTCATATAGGCTTTGTGAAGTATATTGTTTGTGCATCAATGTACCCTGCTTCAGATCTATATTCATGACCTTCTAACATATAGTTCACATAGCAGATATGCCACCAAAAATATCTCCTATCATGACCTTGTAAGACATACTTGACCACAGCATCTATACCATCATAAACATCTCCTATCATGACCTTCTAAGACATACTTGACCACAGCACCTATGCCACCAAAAAGAGCTGCTATCATGACCTTCTAAGACATACTTGACCACAGCATCTATACCACCATAAACATCTCCTATCATGACCTTGTAAGACATACTTGACCACAGCATCTATACCACCATAAACATCTCCTATCATGACCTTCTAAAACATACTTGACCACAGCACCTATGCCACCAAAAAGATCTCCTATCATGACCTTGTAAGACATACTTGACCACAGCATCTATACAATCATAAACATCTCCTATCATGACCTTCTAAGACATACTTGACCACAGCACCTATGACACCAAAAAGATATGTGTTCATGACCTTCTAAGACATACTTGACCACAGCATCTATACCACCATAAACATTTCCTATCATGACCTTCTAAAACATACTTGACCACAGCACCTATGCCACCAAAAAGATCTCCTATCATGACCTTGTAAGACATACTTGACCACAGCATCTATACCATCATAAACATCTCCTATCATGACCTTCTAAGACATACTTGACCACAGCACCTATGCCACCAAAAAGATCTGTATTCATGACCTTCTAAGACATACTTGACCACAGCATCTATACCACCATAAACATCTCCTATCATGACCTTCTAAGACATACTTGACCACAGCATCTATACCACCATAAACATCTCCTATCATGACCTTCTAAAACATACTTGACCACAGCACCTATGCCACCAAAAAGAGCTGCTATCATGACCTTGTAAGACATACTTGACCACAGCATCTATACCACCATAAACATCTCCTATCATGACCTTGTAAGACATACTTGACCACAGCATCTATACCACCATAAACATCTCCTATCATGACCTTCTAAGACATACTTGACCACAGCATCTATACCACCATAAACATCTCCTATCATGACCTTCTAAAACATACTTGACCATAGCACCTATGCCACCAAAAAGAGCTGCTATCATGACCTTGTAAGACATACTTGACCACAGCATCTATACCACCATAAACATCTCCTATCATGACCTTGTAAGACATACTTGACCACAGCAGCTATACCACCATAAACATCTCCTATCATGACCTTCTAAGACATACTTGACCACAGCATCTATACCACCATAAACATCTCCTATCATGACCTTCTAAAACATACTTGACCACAGCACCTATGCCACCAAAAAGAGCTGCTATCATGACCTTGTAAGACATACTTGACCACAGCATCTATACCACCATAAACATCTCCTATCATGACATTCTAAGACATACTTGACCACAGCACCTATGCCACAAAAAAGATCTGTGTTCATGACCTTCTAAGACATACTTGACCACAGCATCTATACCACCATAAACATCTCCTATCATGACCTTCTAAGACATACTTGACCACAGCATCTATACCACCATAAACATCTCCTATCATGACCTTCTAAAACATACTTGACCACAGCACCTATGCCACGAAAAAGAGCTGCTATCATGACCTTGTAAGACATACTTGACCACAGCATCTATACCACCATAAACATCTCCTATCATGACCTTGTAAGACATACTTGACCACAGCATCTATACCACCATAAACATCTCCTATCATGACCTTCTAAGACATACTTGACCACAGCATCTATACCACCATAAACATCTCCTATCATGACCTTCTAAAACATACTTGACCACAGCACCTATGCCACCAAAAAGAGCTGCTATCATGACCTTGTAAGACATACTTGACCACAGCATCTATACCACCATAAATATCTCCTATCATGACCTTGTAAAACATACTTGACCACAGCAGCTATACCACCATAAACATCTCCTATGATGACCTTCTAAGACATACTTGACCACAGCATCTATACCACCATAAACATCTCCTATCATGACCTTCTAAGACATACTTGACCACAGCATCTATACCACCATAAACATCTCCTATCATGACCTTCTAAAACATACTTGACCACAGCACCTATGCCACGAAAAAGAGCTGCTATCATGACCTTGTAAGACATACTTGACCACAGCATGTATACCACCATAAACATCTCCTATCATGACCTTGTAAGACATACTTGACCACAGCATCTATACCACCATAAACATCTCCTATCATGACCTTCTAAGACATACTTGACCACAGCATCTATACCACCATAAACATCTCCTATCATGACCTTGTAAGACATACTTGACCATAGCAGCTATACCACCATAAACATCTCCTATCATGACCTTCTAAGACATACTTGACCACAGCATCTATACCACCATAAACATCTCCTATCATGACCTTCTAAAACATACTTGACCACAGCACCTATGCCACCAAAAAGAGCTGCTATCATGACCTTGTAAGACATACTTGACCACAGCATCTATACCACCATAAACATCTCCTATCATGACCTTCTAAGACATACTTGACCACAGCACCTATGCCACAAAAAAGATCTATGTTCATGACCTTCTAAGACATACTTGACCACAGCATCTATACCACCATAAACATCTCCTATCATGACCTTCTAAGACATACTTGACCACAGCATCTATACCACCATAAACATCTCCTATCATGACCTTCTAAAACATACTTGACCACAGCACCTATGCCACGAAAAAGAGCTGCTATCATGACCTTGTAAGACATACTTGACCACAGCATCTATACCACCATAAACATCTCCTATCATGACCTTGTAAGACATACTTGACCACAGCATCTATACCACCATAAACATCTCCTATCATGACCTTCTAAGACATACTTGACCACAGCATCTATACCACCATAAACATCTCCTATCATGACCTTCTAAAACATACTTGACCACAGCACCTATGCCACCAAAAAGAGCTGCTATCATGACCTTGTAAGACATACTTGACCACAGCATCTATACCACCATAAATATCTCCTATCATGACCTTGTAAAACATACTTGACCACAGCAGCTATACCACCATAAACATCTCCTATTATGACCTTCTAAGACATACTTGACCACAGCATCTATACCACCATAAACATCTCCTATCATGACCTTTTAAAACATACTTGACCACAGCACCTATGCCACCAAAAAGAGCTGCTATCATGACCTTGTAAGACATACTTGACCACAGCATCTATACCACCATAAACATCTCCTATCATGACCTTCTAAGACATACTTGACCACAGCACCTATGCCACCAAAAAGATCTGTGTTCATGACCTTCTGAAAGATACATCACCACAACACGTATGCCACCAAAAAGATCTGTGTTCATGACCTTCTGAAAGATACATCACCACAACACCTATGCCACCAAAAAGATCTGTGTTCATGACCTTCTGAAATATACCTCACCACAACACCTATGCCACCAAAAATATCTGTGTTCATGACCTTCTGAAATATACTTCACCACACCACCTATGCCACCAAAAAGATCTGTGTTCATGTAAGCCAATGTTAGTAGACAGTGAAGTATATTGTTTGTGCATCAATGTACCCTGCTTTAGACAATTCATTGCACAGGTGGAGGGTGGGATGACAATGGTGTTTTTATTTACACAACTTTAAATCACATCAAATTTCTTCTTCCAAACGGAGATAATCTGTTAATAACAACAACACTTGATGTCCCAATTTATATTTCAAAGACTTGTGGTAATACAATCTGCTATTTGGATGGCGATGGGAAAAGCAGGCCCATGGCTATTGATGCTACCGACTGTTTATTCAAACTTTCTTTGCTCAGGAAAAGGTATGATCTTGTTATGAATATGATAAGAGTTAGTGATAACTCGAGTTTGATGGAATAGAAACTCGAGTTGTACGCATCACTGGAGGGTCACCAGCCAGTTATCGTGTGTAGGAGAGGAGAACTCGAGTTGGACAAAGCTCACTCCAGTGAGAAACTCTGCTCAGTCGACGTGTGGACTCGAGTTGGGCCATGACGAACTCGAGTTGTACGCATCACTGGAGGGTCACCAGCCAGTTATCCTATCAACATACGTAGAACTCGAGTTGTAGAAAACTCACTCCAGTTACCTCATGGTCGGAATTGACGATGCTCACTCGAGTCAACCACTTACAACTCCAGTTAATATGATCACTAGAGGGTAACTGGAAAGTCACGAACCAAAAGGGAATACTAACTCGAGTGAATAAACTATAACTCGAGTTAATCAGGATTCGACGCTTTAATTCCCTCAATCACCAAACATTTCTGTTCACTCCACTCGACCTCCGACTAAATGAGCCCTCGAGTTAACTGATGAGAAACGTACTATTAGTCAGTTGAGTTCTACATATCCGTAAATCCCGTTCAACCAACCGTGGCCTAACAGCTCCATTCCCCCTAACCCTCAGTGAGTCGAGAAGCAGAGTTTGGACTAGCCCTAGCATCGCACTTTGTCATTCTTCCATCTGGTGCAATGGTGCGAACCAAGGGCTCCGACAGTGGGAAGAAAGATTCTCGTGATTCACAGAAGTTGCCGTCCAAAGGGAGTAAGCCGTTGAACAAACCAAGGAAGACTCGGCCAAAAGTTCAGGAGTAACTACCACCAGAACAATCGAGCAGGTCACAGGGGGTTGTGATAGCAGAATCACAGCAGAAACAGCCAAAAGTAGCCTATCCCATTTCAAAGGAACTAGTCGTGTCAGTGCCTACAGAACATTTGGCCTCAACCTCCACAGATAAAACAGAAGAAGACTTAGAGCGGAAGATAACAAAGATTGTGACTCAATTGGTTGATCAGACATTGCATGCACCCACAAAATCTAGATATAGGGGTGCATCAACTTCAAATCAAAAAGCAAAGTGTAATGTACCTCCTGAACTGGAGGATGAGCTTCTGGGACCACCACCAGGTTTCAATTCAGAGACACTAGAGCCTAATGATAAGAGCAAGTATGACGATGATTTCGCTCACAGATCATTCTGTCCTGTTGTTTATCTGGATCTACAACATATTAAGGACACACTCGCTTTAGATCTGTACCTTTGGTTTCAGTACTATGAACCTTGGTTGACCATCAAAACGTCATATAGTCCCTCTGTAGTGAGGCACTTCTATTGTAACTTGGAGGTGGTTGAGGTTTGTGATGAGGTGGGCGAACTGATAGAAGAAATATTAGAGTCAACTGTTAGGGGCCAAAACATTAAACTATCTCCTGTATTGATTAACACTTACCTTGGTATAGACAATCCTCCAACAGGGCCTGTAAAAGAATTCAGTGATGTAGAAATATGTTAGATTCTGAATCCAATTGGTGGAAGTAAAACTTTAACTTTCAAACCTAGCTCCTTGAGTGATGTACATCGGATTGTGTGGTACATCTACTCACGATCTATGGTCAACAAATCGAACAATTTCACTCACTTCGTGGGACAAGATTACCAGCTGATGGCCTCAATTCTGTCTAAGGAACAGAGGAACATAGGGCAACACATTTACAATGAAATAAACAGATACAGGAAGTCTTCCACAAGGAGTACCCCTCTACCGTTTCCCCAACTGATCTCTCACTTTCTGACACTGCACAATATCTGGTACCTCAAACCTAACGAGCAAATTGTTCGTATTCCAAGGTTTGACAGCATTCACCTGAGCAGAATGAATATTAAGCTGCCAGTGGGTGCTTCTACAAGTATAACAACGAAGAAAAGGAAGGAGATGGAATCTGAGAGACCCAAAGTGGATGAGGGACAATCATCAAGAGCTGGGTCTCCTGGACCCCCATTCATGGCAGCCACAATTCAGACCTACATCCAGGATGCATTGAAAACAACCACAGACCACATAAAGGTCTCAAATGCCTATCTGGTCGAAATGGTTGACCATCAAGTCAAACGTCTGGTTATTGGCATTAATGAGAACTTCGAGAGGCTATTTCAAATGCAAGATGCTCATACTCAGCAGTTGAGGGAATTTAATCATCGCCTTGATACTTATGAAGCTGTCCTCAGAGAACACTTCAACTTTCGTCCTTCTGATATGCCGGAGCAGTGTAATGCTATACCTGTTCCATGTGGACCTGAATCTACAACTCCTGCAAACTTAGTCACTCAAAATGCTCCATGTGCTCCTACGTCATCCAATGTTATGTTGACACCCCCGGATCCTACCACACTGTCAAAGGTTCCCATCCCTCAGGACCCAGAAGCTATTCCACAATCCAGTTGTGAGCCCTCAGGTACCAATCCCATACAGGACCCCTCTCGTACATGCTCTGGCTCCCATGATCAAACCTCTGCCCCCATTGAACCTGCCACTGTAGTTACACCCTATACACCACCTTGTTGTACCACTGAGACATACCCTATTCCACCAGTAGCTCCTCTTCGCATTCCACCGTCTTCCCCTGCAACCTTCAAATTGTGTACGACATTTACCCTTCCAGATGACGAAAACAAGGGGGAGACATGACCGTGAGACATATTCCTAGTATGAGCCCGCGTAGAGAGCATTGCTTCTCTGTATAATTCTTCTTCATGGTTCATCTGTTACTGATAGTCATGTTGTCTGGTACATAATGATTATGGTGTGATGGCCTATAATTGCAATGACAATGTTTATTCTGTAGAAGGGGCTGAATGTGTTGCATGGTGCCTGATGAATATATTTGTGGTTTGATTTTGCTGTAATTAAGTAACACAAACCTTAGTCTGTGGAAATTTTTTAAGTTTTGTCATCATGAATACAGATCCTTTTAGTGGCACTTCTGCTGTGGTCAAGTATGTTTAGAAGGTCATGTAATTGCATGTTGTACCTCTCCTTATGGGACTACTTAACTGGAGCGTGTTATTTTAAACTCAGGCTCGGTGCATCTTGACACCATATATGGACTCTGGATATAATATGACCTTTTGTTCAGTTCATTAATGTGCATAAATTAGTAATTACAAAATATATACGCGTGGCCATCACAAACACATTCAATTGTAAAACAAAACACAGTTCATACACAAAACAGAAGGAAAAAAGACATGCAATACCACATAAACGTTACATGCAACAGAACAGACTCACATTACTATTTTTAGTTACGAATGTGAAGCACTCTGGTAACCGCCAATGAACCCACGACATCAAAAGGCGTACACCACAATCAACCAAGCAGCACAACCGCCACGTTCCACCCACCACCACCAACAGAACTAAAACACACGATAAAATAAAACGGCCACGCTTGGTCGTGCACTAAAAACTACAAATAGTCCACACACCCAATTATTTAGGGCGCAGGCAACAAAACAGTCTTGCAGGAACAAACACGCACAAACATGGTTGACTTCCCACCAGACCAATCCAGACATAGAAGAACGACCAGCAACGATGACTCACCGCTTCTGAAGCTTCCGCAAACAATATTAATAGAACTGATGTGCTACATAGCATCATCAAGTTTGAAAGACTATTATCACTTCAAGAATTCATGCCGCATCCTAATGATAGCAGGAAATTCAACAGAATTCTATAAGAACGTGCCACTGGAGAACTATGATCATCTAGGATGGACAAGAAGCGAGCAACAGATTCATTTCCTGCTGACATGTTTCCATAACGGTAATCCATTTAGTCTATTCGTTAGAGGGCTTAAATACTACACCAGAACAACAGATACAGGAGAGAAAGGACTGTCACAAATACGGGAGGCTGCAGTCCTAAACAACTGTGACGCAAGTTACTCATTTGCCATATTAGTGCTTGCAAAATGGAGTAAGTTTAAGGACACACCAGAAGGGAACGAAGCAATACACAAACTTCAAGCCATTATCGACTCAGGCCAAATATCTTCAATTAAAGAGCGAGTGACACGACACCTACAATCAATGAACTGGGGACTGAACAGGAACATATTCGACCGTCCCAAACATAGATTCTGTGAGAACCAACCATGCCAGGCCGGATGCAGAAATTGCATATACGACACAGAAGTAAGCTGGCTCTACCACATTATGAACGAACCAGAAGGACCGAATGTTGAACCACAGGCGATTGAAGGAATCGACGCATGGGAGGAGGAAGAAATTAATGAGGGAGTCGACAATGATGAAGAAGTTAATCCAGATGCTTAGACGACGATAGTCCCCACGTTTTTTTTAATTCTCATAACATGCAGTTCAGCAAAGAAATAATTTTAGAGTAAATGTTTCAAACACTTCGTCCATGCGGCAGGTTTAACGACGTGCATATGGTTTATCTTTTTTTTTCTACGAACTCCAAGTATGACCAATTATGTGTTGCTTTTTGCACATTACTTATGCTTTTTGCACATTACCTATGCACATTTAACAACAACAAACACAATCACCATCGGGTGACCCTCCAGTGATGACGACAACTCGAGTTGGTCATCTTTAAACTCGAGTAAGCTTCGTAAGTCATCCAAGAACGTTGGCGAGTGACCTTCGATGCAACTCGAGTTCGGTGCCGTTAAACACAATCACCATCGGGTTACCCTCCAGTGATGACGACAACTCGAGTTGGTCATCTGGAAACTCGAGTGAGCTTCGTAAGTCATCCAAGAACGGGGCCGAGTGACCTTCTACGCAACTCGAGTTCGGTGCCGCTTCTCACTATCACTATCGGGTTACCCTCCAGTGATGATGACAACTCGAGTTGGTAATCAGACAACTCGAGTCCGTACTGCTAAGTCTTGACGCAAGCACTGTCTGCAAACCATCCAATTATGCAAGTAACTCGAGTTGTAATCCTCAAGTCGAGTGGAGATGCGGAAAGAAACGCAAGGCTCTAAACAATAACTCGCTTGTTACCATCTAGTGCTGATATCAACTCGACTGCTCAATGGCCATCCTGACTGAGACACCAAAGCACTGTCTACGTAACATAAAGTTATGACCGCGCTATAGTGTATTTGCCTATGGATTTGTTGCCGCCAGAGATAATCAGAGTAATGGCAGTTGGAAAAGGAAGTGTCACACTTGGTTAGCAGGGTGTATTGACTGGACACAATCATTATGTAATGTGTGCATCATCATTGTTCACTATGGATTGTTAGCAGTGCTGATCAGATTATTGGCAGTTGGAAATGGAAGTGGCGCACGTGGGTAGTATCCTTATGTAATGTGTGCATCATTCAACCCTAAATTGCATATTATTCATTGTGCCTCATTACATCAGCCCTTTCTATTAGGGATATTAGTTCTCTTAAAAAAATTTTTAACCTGCCTCTGGCAAGGACATAGTTACATTGCGAAAGGGGAACACAGATATTGTTGGTGGCATACAAGTACGTTTTAGAAGGTCATGCTAGAGGAGTGAACTGGGAAACATTGCATCCCGCAATGGCAACATATATGTCATTAATGTACATTAAATTGCATGTTCTGTCCTGTCAGTGCACTCTACCGTACATTACTCTATGACGTTAACAATACTTTACATGGACAAGTGTTGACATTACTATATCGCGGGGACATAACCTAAGCACGTCTTTTGCTGGACTTTTGTCCAGAGGGAATGAGGGCCAGAGCTGTGTCCCGCAACAAATTCAGCGGATGATTAACTAACCACCACATAATGTTGCTCCGCAATTGCTGAATTTGTTCCTGCAAATAAGTAATTCCCTCAGTGTAAGGTTCAATGGAAACCATAATGGAAATCACAAGTAAATAAGAATGCGTACAGAGGGAAATCTGGACCACTTACATTTTCGTAATGGAAATCAGCTTCCGGGGTCCACTGGCTCAACCAAATAATAACATGAACACCACAGTCCCTCCTGTACTCTCACCCACATGAAAATGTTGTGTTACTTAACGAAACAATACAAGCTAAATTGTAAGAGGCGAATGTGAAGAAGCTTACAGATTATTCTGTTGCACAACAGGAGGCCACACAATATCTGACATCTTCTTCTTCCCAGCCAGATGCGGGTTAACAATGTGCATGATGTCAACGAACCTATCTCTCTGAAAAAACAACATTTATGCGTCTTACGATGTGGGTCAACTGAAGTAAACCACCTCAACTACAACAGTGGAGTCAGGTGAACTTACAATTAAGTTTAACACAAATATGTAATCATCTGTCACGCCACCCTTCCTCGTAGTCTTCTTGCTGCCTAGATCAGGCTTCATTGAGTCAAGCACGTAGAAGGTCATAGTCTTTGTCTCTAACGCAACACAGAACCAGTGGCCACGGACAAGTGCCGGACCCATTATCAACTCACACTCGCCTATATTGTAACCGACGGTTTTGGGAGAGAATTCTTTACTCGCGAAAGATACTTTCCACCCTATTGGGTGACCTACCAACTTTGTTTGCATAAAAACACATAGTCCTGACTAATGTGCACATAATTTTGACAAATTAAATGTTGTTCCACTACACAACAAATGTGTAATTACCATGAACCATGCATAAAAAATATGGCGCTTCGGCTGTCCTCCCTCCACCTTGAAGTGATACATTAAAGCCTTATACACAGCCGACATCACCTACAACAGCAAAGAAACCATTGCATAAACTACATATAATATTCACCATAACTTAATCAAACCATTCTCCACGTAAGCCATACATACCGTATTACTTAGTCTTTGAATTCCCCCTAGCGTATACAACTGGTCTCGACACAGTTCTTCATCCAAAATCTGAACCAACGGCCTACAAAAACATTTCAAATGCAATGCCAGTTAGTTCATCGCTTCCCGTGTTGTGGTAATATACTAACTACATAACAGTCATTCAATCACATGACGTTGATACTTACACTTCAGCCTCAGCACCTCTGGCCATTGTGGAAACTATGTTGAACAACGTTTTCTGATCATGCGTTGGCGTCTTCCTTTTTCGACTCCCATCCAACTGTATAAATGGACATGTCATCGCTTGCAGTGGCTGCCTCTTTGATCTCCGCAGTTGTTGAGGCCTCTGAATTGCATGGTCATCTGTGGGGACTTTTTCCGCCACCTCAGTTCCCTCTGCATCATCATCTTCGTCGTCATCAACATGATAAGGTTCTGCATCTGCATCATTAGAATCTGAGTCGTGAGAAGCATCTGTCGCATCATCATCATCCTCATCTGTATGTTGCTCATCTACTGTCACACCAGGGCCGTCTTGTTGTGCTTTGTCCTTGGCCTCTCGTGCGAGCTGGACATTGAGTAGCTCCTGCACCACCACGTTTACAAGTCTGTTTCGGTTTTCATCGATAAGTTTCACCAACCGCGCATAGACCTCCTTCAATTCCTACAGTGACAGCACAACTTAATTTGTCAATTACATGATTAAATCATTTTTGCATTTTAAATTAGCTTCCACAGACACATACCGGGTCTAAATATGGGACATTATCTGTGTCCTCATTCCCTGCCCTAACTTCAGAGCCTTTTCCTTTATACAAAATGCCCATATTGCTCGTCCTCTCAGTCTTCACCATTTCGTTGATCTTTTCCTTTGTCCAGAATTCAATCGGTGTGGTGGACTGTTCGCGAACACTTTGTTTCAAAGGGAAATTTTCCCCAAAGAACAACTGTACCATAGAAAATATATGGATCATTATTTTCGGCTTGAATGATAGCTACACATTTAATGTAAACAGTGACATACCAGGAGTAAGTACAGGCAACCACCTACGTTGCTGCTCCCTTCCCTTTTCTTCTTCTCCTTGTACTCTTTCACATAATCACTCATTTCCTTCCACAAGTCTTTCATCATGTATGTTGCCCAGTCATAATGTTCAAAACCGTCCATTGTGCAGAACATAACCCTCAACATCCGGTCACTTATCAGCCCACTCGAGGTAGGGCATAACAAAGTCCCTAAACTGTAGAGCACAAACATAAACTCAAATTTATCGCCAGCTGTCCCAGATTTTATGCGCTTCAGAATGTCCGTATATTTCTTCCTCCCATACTCCCTCTTCAACCACTGATATCTTCTATTCGAATCCTCCACATCTACCTTCACCTCCTCCCCTGAATGAGGTATACCGAGCAACTTGTGCACATCTGATGCTTCTATTTCTTTTGTCTTCCCCCTAATCCTGAATTGATGTGTTGCTGGGTCATATGCTCTCAGCATGGACACAATCAGGTCACGGGGGAGTCTGTCCAATTGCACCTTCAATAGGTTTCCAAATCCTATTCTCTTAACCCTCTCCTTCAAATGTTCTTTACCGTTCACAAACTGCACCAACGATGTAAATCCTCCCAGTGAGCAGCGGGTATGAAATGGCAGTTCCTTTTTCCTCATCTCCCTTTTCGGCCGTCCTTCCATAGCTTTATCATTGTACTCCTTCTTCTTCGCCTCTGGCAACTCACGCCATGCCTTCCCTGCCGACCTACTTTCATCTGCCATCCTTCTCTTCTTCTCCCCTAACTTGGCCATATACTCGTTTCTAAACACCATAAACCCACTCATCACTGGTTTAATCTGTTCACCATCGCCCTTTATTGCCTCAGACTTTTCACTTTCTCTCGTTACTTCTCTACTCTTGACACTTGTTGCCTTTACTTGTTCTGCCTTTGATGTCTCACCTTTGTGTCCCCCCATCTCCTTTTACCTGCACAAAATTCAGTTTACACTCATCAACTATGGATTTCAGCACATTTAATAACATTTTTATTCGTACATGACAAGTTAACGCATCTAAGCTATGTCATCGCAACTTCTCATACCATTTTGCAACCTTCCCATCACAACCACAACTATTGGAAATATCTATTTCCCCACAGTTAAATAAGGTCTCACAACTTATGGAGAAAAATTCACAACTTCAGCATAAGGATTCACAAGTTCGTCTACGAATTTCACAATTTCCTCGCCTAAATTGACCTCTACACATATTTACCAACTTTTCATTACGCTTTCACAAACTCCGATAATGTTTTCACAGGATAACATTCGATTTTCTAATGTTATCTTAGGGATTCAGCACTTCACTTAAAACAATCCACACTATCCATAATATTTTCACTACTGTGAAATCGGCGATTCCTATATCTACAAACCCTTTCGCAACTTCTACTCACATCCACAACTTCATATGCTGTTTCACAAGTTAGCAACGTGTCATTACCTTTTTCACAGATTCTTCTTTTGTTTTCACAACTTAACATGCAGTTTTCAGAGGTTTTGTTTCACAACTTCACTTAAGCCATTCGCAAATGTATGTATAAGATTTTCACAACAATAAAATCACAATACCCTACGTCTGAACACCCTGTCACAACTTCACAAATTGACGCGTTCATATGCTGTTTCAACGGTTTACAAATTTCAAAAGTTGCAATTCAAACTTCCCAACTTAGCAACTTATTTTCACAACTTCCCCTCAACGATTCCCAACTTCGCACCACTTCATAGCTTTTATCCACATTTCCCAAACTAATTTTAACCCAACAAATTTGAACCCCCATTCTAATCAAGTGGATAAGTTAAAATGAAATACAATTTTAAACACAGCCACTTACCCAACTTCAACACCGGAGCTCAAATTCGCAGCCGCAAACTGGTGCCTCTGCAACTGTCCAATGCCTTTCACCAAAACCTTTTCTCGCCTTCGCTCCTCCTCAAATCCACCCCAAATTCACCGCACAATGTCGCTGCTACTATCCTCTCTCAACGCCACGGAACCACGCTCCACCAATGACAACGACGACACCGGAAGAAGATGAAGAGTCCCGACAGAGTTTTCGCGCAATTTCGCCCTTCTTATTTCCTCAACGTTTTTCAATTTTAAAAATTCCAGGGTTACGCAGGTCATTTTGTCTACAATTTCAATATCCTAGATCAAGTACTCGCACTTTTGTGGAAATATAGAATTTCGGAACACCTTTCCGTCTTTTGCTATTTTAAAAGTTCTTTTTGAGGGATTTTCCCAAAAAAAAAAGATAGTTTTTGAAAGAAGGAATAAAATACCGATAAAAATCATAAAGGAGCTCCAGCAGGGCCAGCTATAGGAGGCGCACAGGCGGAGCTCTCCGGTACACATGTTTTTTTATTGAAAATAATCTTATTTAAAACTCGATAATTAAATTTTTATTAGAGATAATCTTATTTAAAATATTATTAAACATTAAATATAGATACCTCTTTTATCAAAAAAAATTTAAATCTAAGCTCGAAATGTTATTGGAAGTGAGCCTTTTTTCCAGACCCAAACAGTAAAATCTTTTTTTTTTTTTTTTTACAACACTATTGTGAAGCAATCAAGCAAAGTAGCAGCGACTCTGATATTTGGAGTAAAGGCTTTTGTCCTTTTCTTCAACTTTTCATTGTTTTCTATTAACTTTTTTATTATTATATTGCCGGGCGAGGATCACGAGGGAGAAGGGACCATACCCAACTTGCTAGGTGAAACTGTTTCTTATCAATGAAGTTGAATGCGTGAATTTTCAACCTTGTTTTATCACTGTCTGATCTCTATAATAGTATTTTACTTAATAAAAGTTATCCTATATTAATCAAATGAATTTTAATTTTATAGTTACTATAATTTATCTAAATTTTTTGTTTAATTTTTTAGTTGTTCGTTACCTCGATTATATTTTTTTTATCTTACAATTCCTTCTTATACAATTTAACATCCCGAATTTTGGGATCGGATGCTTGGGAATAAGCCTGAATTAAGTGGACTGCTAAGCCCCGATTTAGCAGGTGCCCCAAATTTATTCCCTAATATTTCTTATATCTTTGGGATATTAAAGAAAGTAAAATGGTGAATTTTAGAGAATATGATTATACTTCCAGTGAAATTTCCCGTGAGGTAGTGAGATTGTCATGTAATTTTGGATGACCAAATGATACTGATCAATTATGAAATTTCACATGGTGAAAGTAGACATCTTAAACTTTAATTTGATAGGTCGTATGACTCAATAAGAGCTATATACAAAAATTCGTGAATTTTTGAAGTCAGCATAGAAAAACTGTGAAGTTTCTGGAACAACATGCAAAGTTTGAAATTCTGGGAATTTTGTGATTCTAGCTAGCAAAATTCTATATTTTTCCTTGAAACTAGACTCAATAAGGGTTCTCTAGGCTTTGGAATCACTTCAATTCGATTTTTCTAGAATTAGTTATGATTTTTCAAAGTTTAAGCAGAAATCTGCCAGAATTTTGTAAAAACCCGAAAATTGGGAAATTAAATTAATAAGTAAATATCATATAATAAATATCATTCTTCTCCTTCCTTCAGCCATATCAGACGCACACAGGTCTGAAATAGAGAGAGAGAGAGAGAGGGTGTGAGATTTCTAGAGAGAGAAAGAAGAAGAAATCTCGCAAGGTAAGCCGATTCCTCCGACGATTTAATTCCTAACGCGTATAACTCTGATCCTAAGCTACTCCTTTATGTTCTTTAAGGTTTAGAAGCTCTTCTTTTAGTGTTAAAACAGCTAGGGTTTCAGCCAAGACAAGGAAAAACTAGTGGGAGCTTGATGTAACTTCCAAACTCTCGTATATTGACTATTCTGGCTGTTGTGGACAATTTAATCGGTGAAATTTCGCCGGATTGTCTTTGTTTGTAAATTTGGAAAATGGGTTGGCCTAGAGGTTATGCTATCCAAATTGGTACTAAATGGTAGTTGTAACCTAATGAAATAATCAATAAAGTGGTTGGGAGTAGAAAAGAACGTGTTTACGGAGTCGAAATAGCAAAACCTCGATTTTCCCTAGAAAACCCATATATTTCGGCCAGTTCTATAAATGGGCCTTAGAGTTGGATTTTCAATTATTTGATGGTTCCATTGAGTTCAGGAGTGAAAATTAGATGGGGTTACAGTTGGGCACTTTTTCGGAAAAGGCTGAGAAAGCATAATTACGAAAACGCCCCTAAAACATTGAAATAAGGGCTGCCAAGGGCAATTTCTTCTTTTGGCAGTGAATTTGGTAATTCCGAATCCGAAAATGGATTCCTTGGGCGAAAATATGTCAGGATAGCCCACGTTAGAATTTTGGGAAAAATACAGCTGGACCGGATACGGCAGGGCCGGGCCGAGTCCTTGGGGGCATTTTAGTAATTTTTCAATATAGCCTCATATAACCCCTAGAAACATCATGGAAGTGTCTAAATGATACATTTGAAATTGTAGGATCGAATATGGAGTTCGACCTATTGACATGCTTTACGAGGCACACGTTTCGAGGCGGAAAAAGGGTTAAGGTAGGGAACTTACCTTATTTGCATGTATTTGATATCTCTGCTTGTGTAGTGATGTATGTGATTGTTTTACTTGATTGTGTAGAGCATATTTGAATAAATGAAGATCTGTTTCTGTTTTTGCTGTGGCCATAGTCTTGTTGCATGAAACATTGAGCATACAGAAATGTCATTATGGGGCATACATCTAGTTAAAGCTAACATGTCATACACATATCATCTATCATGCATGCATTATGGTATCTGTTTCCTATTGGGATTCTCTCGAATCTCACCCTCCCCTACCAACAATTTAGACAAGCGATACAGAAGGTACTCGGAAATTAGAGAAGAGAACTGCATGAGAGAGGGTTGCAGTGGTGAAGCGAAGATGGGAAGAAGTCTCCGTTGCACTGGGATGAGTTCAGATACCCTAGAACCGTGCGCGGCTACAAGGTTTGTAATTATTATGCACGAACCCCTATGGGGAATTTCTGTAATCATGCATATATTATCAGTATATTTATGCTATTCTTGTGTTGCCCACCGAACTGCATATCGTTTTCTGTGAATACTCTGGTAAAGGTGAAATTAAAATGAGGGCATGACATACAACACATTAAATAGGTACTATATTAAATTGAAGATGTCTTCAAGGAGAGGGAATGCAGGAAAAAAAGTTATTGCTGTAAGAAAAAACTACCGGATGATAAATCTGATATAAGATTGAAACATAGGATGAGTAAAGTATAATCTAATTATTTTGAAAAAAATTGTTGATGGAGGTATTTATAAATTCAAACATTATCTAACATGCACTAAAATAGACGGTGAATCTTGTTCCAGTGTTCTTGAAGAAGGAAGAACTACAAGTCTACAATACTGCAACATGTTTATGAAGAGAAATGTGTTTCATCAAAAGGAAAAACAATGGGTTGATATCAGTGAAGAAGATAATCAAGATGTACAAAGCACAAGTTGAGTGTCAAAATTCAAAGAAAGGGCTCATAAATTTTTCTTGAGAAATATAAAAAAATAATAGCAAGAGTGTAAGTAACATACAATCAACCATTAAATTTTAGGGGGGGGGGGGAGTATTCAATCATTAATCAAATGTTTAAGAAACACTTAAGGTAAGAAGCTTGCTGTTAGTAGCTCATTTTCCTTGCACAATTGTCATTTCCTTTTAATTGTATAAAAAATCCCAAGTTTGCAAAGATGTGTGAAGTTATATATAAGAAGATTTGATCAAAGATTTAAGGCTCCTTCTTATTATGAGATCAAAGAAAAATATTTAAACTTAGGATTTAAAAACACACATGCCATACTTGAGAACCTCAAGAGTGAGTGGACAACAAGTTGTTTCAGAGTTGTCCGATGGGTGGATTGATGGAAAAAATCTTTCAATTTGCAATTTTTTAGTAAATAGTCCCAAATATAACACCCTAAATTTTATTCACCAATATGCGTTGTAATTATTTGAAATATTCAATGAAATGAAATGGTGAATATTCATAAATTTGGAATTAAGAAAGTAGTAAATTTCCATTTTTATGAGAATTGGGCTAAAACAAATTATGAAATTAATTTTTGGGTGTTTCAAAAAGCCCAATATTAAAGCTCAAGATGGAAAAATAGTAAAGCATGTTATTTGGCCTAATATTAAGGTTAATTTTGGTCATGGATGAAGAAAAAGAAATAAATCCAAAAAATGTAATGGCAAAATCGTAAGTTTGCCAATAAAGTACAAGATTAATTATTTTTCAATTAATTAAAGTTAATTTCAATTAATTAAGGAAAATAAGGGATGATTATATATATTTGGAATATTATTGTCAAATAAATCAAGGTTTGAAAAGGCAAAGTTGGACTTGTGCGTAAATTAATCATAGAGATTGCGGAAAATGTTGGAACAATTATTATTTCCCAATTCTTTTATGAATTTTGCCTATTAATAGAAAATAGGAAGGGAAATAATTATTTGAATCATAAATATGCCCAGTGTCATCAATCTAAAGTCAAAGGATTAAATTATAATTGTTAAATTTGAGCACATGTTTAATTAAGCATAAAATAATATTTCTTGTACATAAGGTTAGACTATTGGAATTGAAGCCCAAACTTGGTTTATGAAGGGGGGCTAGGCGTCTTTTGGGCCAACTAGAGGAGGAAGGAGCTAGTTCAATTTCAATTGGAGTTATGACACAAATTAGAAGAGGATAAGGCCTAAGTACATGTTGTGTCATAAATCCCATTTTTGTAATAAAATTAATTAGGGGAAAAGATGAGATATTATTAAACATCTAGCTCATCTTTCCTCTTCATCATTTTCGTCCCAACACACCAAGAAAGAGAGAGAAAGTGTCACCAAAGAAAGCTTGAAGAACTTGGGTTCAAGAGGAAGAAATCCAAAGGTAAGAGCTTAAAATTTCAAGAGTTAAGCTTTCTAATTTGTGTAGTTCATCCTCTAATCTCTTATTCTCCATGGAAACCATTGTGTAGCAAGCAAACTCTCAAGGTTGAGAGAGAGAGAGGGGGGGGGGGGAGGACGATTTTAGAGAGAGAAAGTGAAAAAATCTAAGGTAACCGTAAGAACATCAAATCTCTTGGTATATTGTTGTTGTTATTGTTGTTCTTGGCTTGGTTGGTGTTTTGTTGTTGATTTTGTAAATTTGGAAAGTGTATACCCTTAGGGGTTATGCTGCCCAAATTTCCTCAAATCTTGTTTAGTATGTGTTTAAATGGTTTAACAAGTGGTTAGGAGTGAAAAGGAGCAAGCTTTGGGTGTTGAATTTCAAAAATCACATTTTCCCTTTCTTGAGCATAAGTTTCGGCCAAGAGAAGTTCAGGAGGTTAGGGCTGGAATTTCATTAATCTAATGGTTCTATGGTGTTCAGGAGGGAAACTTGTGTAGGGTTGATGTTGACCACTTTGTGAGAAAAGCCCTAGAAAGTGAAATTACGAAAATACCCCTAAAACCCAAAATAGGGACTGTCAAGGGCAAAACTTTCATTTGGCAGTGATTTTGCAAAAACCAAGGTCAAAAATGGATTCTACATGTAAAACTGTGTAGGAATAGCCAGGGTTAAAATTTTTGGAAAGGTATGGTCGGATCGGGTCCGTAGGGACTTAGATTGGGTCCCTAGGGGCATTTTGAAAATTTTGCAGTTTTAGGCTAATATAACTAACAAAAGTATATTGGAAGAGTCTAAAGTGATATATGAATGGATATTAACCTAATTCTTGAAAACTTGGACTTGTATGAGAACGTTGATATGTTGTATGTTGCTATATTCTGTGATATGAACACGGTGCCTGGGGCGTATTACTTAGCTGTGGTTTGGGATTCAGCTTAGGTACACAGACATGTAGGGGATCCAAACAGTCATTTGGTCCCGAGCATTGTGCACACATACGATATAGTATAGATTTTTCATTTTACATTATATGGTGTATTGCATATTTAATTTTCGCATTTAATATGATTGGTTATATGTTACTACTAAGATTCATTTGAATCTTATTCTTTTTCAAATAAATAAATATTCTAGAAGAAGCTAGTGGCTCCAAAGGCAAAACAGCGAATATGGGCAGTTGAGGTGTGCGGATCCCGAAATGTTTAGAGGTTTGACACCAAATGGACATAACTTTGTATTCATTACATACTAATGAAATTTCTAAGATGGGTGAAAAGGTATTTGAGATACTTGATGATGGTGTGGATAAAGGGGGAGAGAAAAATATGGTGCAAATAGTAACCAACAATAATGCTACAAATTACTATAGAGTAGTTGAGTCAAAATTAATGGAGAAGAGGAAACATTTTTATTGAACTCCATGTGCTGTCCATTGTATTGACTTAGCATGTGTTTGGTTGGGGCTTTTAAGGGTTGAAGATTAAAAAACTTTGTTTGGTTGGAAGGAGGGGAGGTGAAAATATTTTGTCTTGTAGTGCTCCCTCCCCTCCTTTATCAAACGTCCAATTTGGAGTTTTTCCTAGGTGAGAAAAAATTTGTGATCCATTTTGACTAAATTGCCCATGATAATTTCTTGTTATTTCACATCTATCCCTATAATATAAAAACCTTTTTTTCCTAAAGATCCATGCTTGTTTCAAATAATTCTCTCTGTTCTTTCCACTTTAGATATAAGAAATAATTGCATATCATTAATGCATGTGGTAACTTAAAATATATGATTCTATATGTAGCAATTTAGAGAATGTTATATACACATTGCAATTCTTCTTTTCTGAAGATCTGTGCTCCTCATCGTGGGAATCAGTACTAACGAGCAATTTAACTAAGAATTCAAATTAAGCTTTATGAAGAATTATATTAATAAATTAAGAAATAATCATTTTATTAAAAAAAACAATTGTAAAAGATGAAGGAAAATATATAGATAAAGAGAAAAGGGTATATTTATCAACTTATAATTAACTCCCCTCACCTACCTTTCTGAACCAAACAAGAAACCAAACATCACCTCCCCTCATCTTGAACCAAACAAAGCTCATACCTCCCTTAGCTTAACTTTAATGAATCTCGCCTAACCTCACTTTTGTTAAACCAAACACACCCTTAATGTTGGAGGACTTTGAAAAAAAATGTATTGCATAAAGAAACCATTAATAAGGGTAGAAGAATCACAACATATATTTACACAAGATCAATGCTCATTAACCTTTTAAGAAAATACACAAGTCAGGCAAGTTGCAACTCAATCTACTGTCTCAGTGAGCATAGAGTAAACTCAGAATTGTAAAAGTTTACGTCTCTTTTTACTATAGTAAGATTTTACCATGTGATCAAACTAACAAATGCTTGCAAAGAGTTATTCTTTAACAAGAGAAATGGTGTTGGGGTTCTTATTAATAATAAATTTAACTTTTAATCTGTTAAGTTCTTTAATGATAGATTAATATTTTTAATGGCATGAGTTGGCAATGACTTGGTGTCACGTGGGAGTGCATATAGTCAAACAAACTCATTTGACAGTCAAAATTAATATCTTTTAATGGTAGGGTAACATTGATATGATTTGGAAATTCTTGATACAATATTGAATCTAATAACACTTTTGAATATCTAACACTCCTAAATAAAACCTTTCGGGGCATATTGCCACTTTGACCCCAAAAAATTGAAGTGAATAACATGTGAATCTATAGCTTAGCACATTGATACAACTAAGGATCATATTTTACCTATATGACAGCTAGCGTGACATTGTTATGATTTAGAAACTTTTGAGCCAATATTAAGCCCAAAAAAAAAAAATTATGCCAAACTTTCCTGCGTGAAAACTTCTGAACTAATTTACACCTTAATCTATTTAAAAATTGAACAATTGAAGAAGTCAGAAAAGGAGAGAGATTGTTGCCGATGAAATAATAGAAATTAATTTAAGTTTCTTGCTATTGTGGCAAGCCACATATATCACCTTTTGGGGGTATAGATTGCCACCTTATCACTTCCAATTCATGAGCTTTCATTTCATCATTGCTAGGACCTCATCAAAAAAGAGAGGCAAAAAAAAAAAAAAAATTAAAATCAAAATTAAAAAAAATTCTGATTTGCTGATTTAAGCTATGCTTAGTAATGGAGGATTTTCATCACCAATATTGATCTTTTCAAATGGTGCAAGAAGGGAGAGGGGTGTCTCGATTGATTTCTCTATCTATTTACTCTCTATTGAGTGTATCTACCATTAGCTCAACTTTTAATGGTTGAGATTTATCATGGTAAATTTTTATTATAATGTTATTCTTTACATATTATTAAATCTCAACCATTGAAAGTTGATCTATTGGTAGATACACTCAATGGAGAGTGAAATCAATGCACTGGTGGAAAAAACACTTTTAAGACCGGGTAAAAATGACATTATAGACCGGTTTTGAAAGAGGTCTTGATACAGCCGATCTAAAAAATTTGTTACTTTTTAGACCGGTTAAGAAATCTGTCAAAAAAAATAAGTTTTTAGAATGGTTGTTTAAACAACCGATCTAAAAATAACAACAGTTTAGACCTGTTGTTGAAACAACAGGTCTAAAATGTCATTATTTTTAGACTGGTTGTTAATAAAATTGGTCTAAAAAGTATGACTTTTAGACCGGTTGTTTAACAACCGGTCTAAAAGTCATACTTTTTAGAACAGTTGTTTAAAATGTCATTTTTTAAAACGGTTTTATCAACAACTGGTTTAAAAAGTTTCTATTTTTTTAAAAATATTTCTGTTAAAACATTTTACCTAGCAAGCCATTTCAGTGACATCTAAATAAACTGTTTTACACATTTTAACAAACACCTTATACAGAAGCATTTTCATCAAGTATTTTAAAACACAATTTCAACTGGTGTAATACTTAAATCATTCTTTCTACACCCCACATTCCACAGAAGCAACAACAATAAATCATTCTTCCTACACTCCAAATAAATTCTTCTCTTACACATTCCCATTTCATAAGCATTTTAAAACACAATTTCAACTGGTGTAACTTACATTATTCTTCCTACACCCTACATTCCACATAAGCAACATCAATAAATCATTGAAAATCAATACATTATCACACACAATCAGAAAATTAAGGTATGCTGCTACACATTTTTATTCCCCTGTTTTAATATTACAGTTTGACAAAAAAAAAAATCAAAACTTTAACTAATAATAGAATCAAAACACTTTAATTGATGATAGAGGCATTTACTGAGAAAGAACACAGCAGACAGTAATCCATCGCTTATGATCACTAGCTGGCTCCGGAGCATCTACACTAGGACATCTCAGATCCTTCATTTTCCTGTGATGAAAACAAACAAAGTAGTTTTATATATAAAATAACTATATACCTAATTTAATTATAATTCATGATAATTACTTTAGCTAGCTAACATTTAAAGTAGTTTTATAAAGGGATATCCTCCTATATCCCTTTATGATGATCGTTTCTTGTGCCATGTTCATTATCTGCTTCATCTTCTTCATTTAATTATGGTAGACCCCTAGAAAAAGAAGGAGTCTCAAGAAGATCATTTATTGAATGACTTTCCTCAGTAATATCAACGACCCTTTGACCTTAGAGAGCTACAGACCATATTTTATTTTCCTGATTGGTAATATAGAACACTTGTTTCACTTGATATGCCATAATAAAAGGTTTATCTCCAAAACTTCTACTATTCAGATCAACTAATGTAAATTCTAACTGATCGATCATCACACTATTATTAACATCAACCCACTTACATTTGAAAATAGGAAATTTAATTTTAACATAATCAACCACCCAAATCTCTTCAATAACCTGAAATAAGGTATGGCTGCCAATCTAGGGTTCTTATCTTTCAAACTAAAGAAGTGCATAAATTTAGTCACTAATATAACACCAATGTTTTGGACACTGCTCTTATCATTTAGGGACTTCATGTAAAACGTATAACCATTGATCACAAATGAAGTCCAACTTATGACATCAATCTCAAGACCACATGCTAACTATTTAATTGTATCATAAACAAACTTTTTTCCGTCAACCTTTTGTTTGAACCAATGCTCCCTAATTAACCTTTGTTCAGTCATTCGACTAATTTCTTTCCGTACAATTTCTTTATGAGCATTAATATAATCTTGAACTTCATCAACATTATTCAAGATGTATAAGTGAACTTGTTGTAATTCATCAGGATCCATACTCTTTACTATAGTCTTGCGTCTACCCCCTTCTTCATCATGACATTTAGGAAACCCAATATGTCTTACATTCGACAAGTAATCTTGACAAAACTCCATGGCTTCTTCAAAACATATTTCTGAACAATAGATATGCTTTAGGCCGATTTGTATTTTTCACATACCCTTTTAGGATTTTCATAGTTCTTTCAATTGGGTACAACCACCGTAAATAGATAGGGCCACACAACTTTATCTCCCTCACTAGATAAACAATTAGATGTACCATGATGTCAAAAAAAGAAGGAAGAAAAAGTTTTTCAATCTAGCACAAGATAAGATATCCTTCATTTTCTAGTTCATCCAATCTTTTTGTCTCAATGACTTTACTAAAAATAGCATTGAAAAAGAAACAAAGTCTAGTCAAAATATGTGAAGATCATATTCGACAATTCCTCGAATAGCTATTGGGAGTACTTGTTGCATTCAGACATAACAATCATGAGACTTTAGCCCTACTAACTTCAAGTCTTTCATCGACACAAGCTTCTAAAAATTTGAAGAATACCCGGAAGGAACTTGATGCCATGTAAATACTCACAAAAACTTCTTTTCTCATCCTTAGATAAAGTATGAGAAGCTGGAGGACAAGAGGTTCTCTTACCATATGGCCTTGGATGCAAGTCTTCTCGTATTTCCATTTCTTGTAAATCTAATCTTACTTTCACGCCATCCTTAGAACCACCTTGTATGTTGAGCAGTGTCCCAATAATACTATCACATGTGTTTTTCTCCACATGCATGAAATCAATACAATGTCTCACTTCAAGATTGGGCCAATACAGAAGATTGAAGAAGATAGACATCTTTTTCCATTTATTTTTTTCATTACTACTCTTTGTAGTCTTGTTAAAAATAACATTGATATTTTTCACCTTTTCATAAACTTGATCCCTAATTAATACCTCTTGAGCATCTTCAAACTCTTGTCCATCAAAAAAAGTTTTCTTTAATGTACAATGTGGGTGGCCCCATCTAAAAAATCTCTTATGACTAAGATAAACCGTCTTTCTTCCATTTTGAAGTTGATGGTAGCATGTGCCTTCTTCACAAATCGGACATGCTTTATGGCCTTTAACACTATATCCTGACAAGTTTTCATATGCAGGGAAGTCATTTATAGTACAAAAGATCATGGCTTGCATTTTAAAAACCTCCTTCTTGTTCACGTCAAAAACATCAACACCTTCATCCCACAACTCTTTCAAGTCTTTGATCAAGGGTTCTGTGTAAACATCTATGTCATTTCCAGGTTGTTTTGGTCCTAAAATCAACATAGACAATATGATATACTTTTGTTTCATGCATAACAGAGGAGATAAGTTGTAAATTACCAATAGAACAGGCCATAAACTATGTATACTGCTTAGGCTACCAAAAGGATTCATGCCATCCATGCTAACCCCAAGCCTAAGGTTCCTAGGTTCTTCGCCGAAGTTAGGAAATAATTGATCAATTTTCTTCCATTGAGAAGAATCAGCAGGATGTCGAAGCTTTCCATCGGATATTATCTTATCCGCATACCATCTCAAATTTTTTGCATAGTTTTCATTAGCAAACAAGCGCTTGAACCTTGGTATGATTGAAAGATACCACAATACTTTTGCATGGGCATTATTTGATTTGTACCTTAGGGTTTCATATGTCGGACATTGTTGTTTCTCTTCATGCTCTTTTCTATACAGTATGCAATCATTAGGGCATGCATGGATCTTTTTATACTTTATCCCTAGTGGACACAATATTTTCTTAGCATTATAGTATTTATAAGGCAACATATTATCATCTGGAAGCATGTCCTTAAAAGGCTCAAGCGTTTCTGAAATACTCTTGTCGCTCCATCCATACTGTACTTTCAAGCTTACCAATTTCAATACTGCTCTCAACAATTGGTATTTTTTACACCCTGGGTATAGCGGCTTCTCAGCATCACTGCATATATTACCATATGCATGTGATTGCTCAAAAGCCTCTTCTCCTACATCACGAATAATATCCTCTACCAGATCATCCATATCCATGTCATTATCATCAAAGGCCACTCCCCTTGTTGAGATGCACTTGACATTTCTAATTCTTCACCATGCCATACCCATGCTATATAACTCTTACAAAATCCTTCACAAATTAAATGTGTATATATATTTGCTGCACTTAGTTGCTTCTCATTCAAACATACTACACAAGGGCAATAAAACATCCCATTATTATCAGTGGCATTTCTTCTAGCAAAGTCTAAAAAACACCTCACCCCATTATCATATTCAACACTCGTCCTTTTAGCTTTTATCCAACTATGATCCATATATTTTAACACCTTATAACACCCTATCCAACAGCAAAAGGATAGACAAAAAAATAATAACCATAGTGTTTTAGAGGTTTCAACGAAATTAAGAAGCATGCATACCAGGAGACAATAACTACACTTGTAGCAATATACCAATAAATTAATGCATGATAAGAATCAAGCAACATTTCATAATAAAGGTATATAGATACAAGTTTTAAAACTTGCATTGCAAAGCTATTTAGAATTTTCATAACTTTATATTCAATTCAAACACACATAGCAAATATTATAATGTGAGCATTAATGGCAATCCAAGACAAGAAAATATAAATAAAATATCATAATGTTATCATTAAGCTAGTATATGAAGTTATCATCACTGAGTTCAATAGAGAGAGCAAGACAGAGAGCAACATTGAGCATATTCAAAAGAAAGCCATAATCATAAAATAGAGCACCTCTATTTCCTACTTCAAGAATATCATGATCTAATGCCAGACATGGTTAAACCCACTCGAAATAATATTGAAAGGATCAAGTTCAAATTACTAATAACAATCAAAACAAACTTGGAAAGTTGCTTCACGAGTAGTTGCTCTTTGTGCTCCCGTTTGAAAGAAGAATGATCAGCGAGGCTTTTAAGGGAGGAGGAGTCGAAGCTGGAATGTTAATTAACGGTGCAATGCAGGTTGACTTATACCGGCAAGGTATGGGTAGTGACTCTTCCTCGGCTAATACAGACCCAGCCCAATGCTGCCCCTGAGATTGTGAACAAGAACACGATTAGTTAGATTGTGATATTAGGTTTAGAGAGAAAGATTGCTACAGATTTAGAGAGAAAGAGGATAACGGAGTTGTGAACAAGAACATTGTTGGAGAAATTTTAAGGAAAAGTGGGTTTAAAGAGCAAGCTAAGATTCGGTGGGAGGAAGAGAAGAGCGAAATTTTAATTAGGGCGTGCACATTTAATACTGGTTGTTTTAAACAATCAGTCTTAAATAATATTTTAGATTGGTTTTAAAAATAACCGGTCTTAAAATTTCCAACTTTTAGACCCGTTATAAGATATAAACGGTCTAAAAAGTAAAAAAAATTATTTTTCATTGCGGGTTTTTTATTTAGCCGGTTATAAAAATAACCGGTCTAAAAAGTATATTTATTTTTAATTATTTTTATCCTTTTAAGATTGGTTACTCATAAATGATGTCTAAATAATATCTTTAAGACCTTATATCCAGGGAACCGGTCTCTAAAGTTCTCTATAATTACAAAAATGCCACTGGTCATACATTTTAGACCTTATCCTTGTATAACCAGTCTAAGTGAGCTGGTCTAAAACACAGATTTTGCACTAGTGGTGGAGACACCCCTCTCCCATGCGAGAAGACTTATGAGTGTGCTAATAACCTATCGATGCCAATTTAGTTTTTTTTTTTTGCTAGTGCCAATTAAGTTATTATAGCTTGAGTAACCAAACCTTTTGTGTCACCATTATGAATGTTCACACCAAAGAGTATAAATATAATGATTCAAGATAGTTTTTGAAATATAGTAAAAAAAAAAAAGATAGTTTTTGAAAGAAAGAATAAAACACTGATAAAAATCATAGTCTCCTGCTTAAATGGTCCTTTTACGTAAAATTAGTTTTGACATAGTTAAATAGGGTATCAGTAGTACATTTATATAAATACACATTATAATTTTCTAGGGTTAATACAATTTTTAATCCCTTAACTTTACCCTTATTTTGGTTTTGATCCTTTAAAGGGCAAAATGATCCAAATTTTTATTTTATTATAGGGACCAATGTTTTAACTTAAGGGATCAAAACCAAAATATCAACAACTTTGAGAGACATAAGATTATATTAACCCATAATTTTCTATTTTATCACTTAATTATTCTGGTTGATACTCTGTGCACACACATGCAAAAAGCCTTAGGATGATTGTGAATTGATAATTGGGTAACTCCTTATGTCAGTATTTTTTGGCATTATTAGAAAGGGTCTTTCCAATAAGCTCTAATTGATGTGATGAAAATATTTGTTACCCATTGGGTGAATACGCTCTTACAAAAATAAGGAATAGTGGTGTACTAAAAGAAGTGCCATAGTTTCTTCTGAATTTTTTTTAATTTCTTTTAAAAATTGGTATGCTGTGAGGAAGTGTCGCAGTTGTTTGGGGGCTTTATGTAGCGTTTGTTTGACCAAGTGTTACGAGTGTAAATAATCAATTAAATAGTATAAGTGTACATTTTCGTAATCAAGTAATACAGAAGTGAGTAGAGTATCTTTCCCACTAGGATTGATCACTAAGTACCAAAATGGGTAATTTTAATTTCATTTAGTCAATCGATTAGTTGGTGATAGAAAGTGCAAAATAGAAAATGATTAAATATTGATGCAAATAATATTAAAGCAAATATGAGAAAAAGCCCTAGGGGTCAGATTTCATTCAACAAATTTCGGATTGAATCACTTATCTATTCTTGCCCAATTTATTCCACATGATAGATAGTCGAGTTTCTCTCATTTAATTACTAGTCTCTTCCAAGGTCAAGCAATTCTATAATTAATTGCTAATCCAATATATTCCTATATGAATTTAAGTAATTAATCATGCATTAAGATTTATGAAACTCATTAAGTCTACACAACTATATGAATATATTCCTATTTCATATGCAAGTTATGATTTTAATTATAGGATCTACACATATGCATCTCCTTCCGGTCTCAACATGCATATTGAATTCATTCAAAAGATGGCCAATTAATCGAAAGCATTAAGAATAATAATTAAAGCTCAATCATAAAGGAAAAATTAAAAATAGATTTAATAAGTTAAGATTAAATCCGTCATTAGTAAGTTACATAATCACTATAGGAAAATATAAATTTAATTCATTATAAAATTAATAACAAGAAAAATTAACATTACATAAAACTTAAATGAAAACCTCATAAATACTGCATAAAAATTGAATATTAAATTCTAAAATATAAATATATAACTAAAAGATGCATGAAAAATGGAGAAATCTAGCATTCCTTGCAGGAGGTAAAACCTTCCATGTAGGTGGCAACCTATACCATCCATAAAGGAGGACTACCTATATCGTCCATAAATGAGGTCTACCTAAGTCTTCCAAGATGGAGGTCTACAAAAAGTAATAAAATCCATAAAATTAAATATAAGATATAATACAATGTCCTCCCCCTGTCAGAGAAAGACATCTCACCCACACACACATTGTCAGCTTCAGAATTCTACTACATTTTTCTGTTTGTCCATCTTCCTCTGCGTCTCACCCTGCGTATTTATAAGCACTGCTACAGTAATTCTTTCATTTTTTTTTATTTCGGATGAACAATAACTTGTCCCCCACTGCTATAGGAAAACCCATTTTTTATTCACTGCTACAGTAACTTGCTACAATGAATGTCGGCAGATGCTACAGTACCCGGCAGCTACAGTACCCCCACTAGCTACAACATTTTCATTTTTTTTTTATTTTTTATGGTTTTTTCCTAAAATATTATTTATTTATCAATTACACCAAAATTTACTATATTAAACTCAAATATTGTCCATAAAATTATAATATAAGGGAAAATAAATATGCGAATATTTTACTTATGAAGTTCCCCCACACTTAGCTTTTGGACATTCTCGGACAAGAAGTAACTAATAAGTGCTTCCAACAAAATTAGAAGCGTCAAGTCATAAGTGAGAACACAATTGAAAAATAAAGAGATCATAGTATTCATGAAACAACGAAAATATAAACTAGTAACTTTAATTGAAAATGAATAAACCGAGTTCATAAGTGTAACTCATTCTCTCAATCTCTCAAGTGTTTAAGGGTAAGTGTTTCACTCAAATTCAACTGAAAAAATTGGACCACCATATGCTTGTTAAAAATCTCAATCTCCACTACCTAATTCACATGTATAATTCAAATAAAAAAGGACTTATTAAGGGTTGTAATGAGGTTAAGGTAAAAAAAAATATAAAACATGGTATGAAGGGCTACATTTAAGAAATTTAATAGAGCAATTGAAAAATGGGCTACTTATAAATTTATCTCATCATAACAATCCACAATTCAAATACTTAATATTTTTTTTTCTTTTTTTTCCTGCTTTTTTTAATGCATAAATTTGCAACTTTAAAGAAGATGATATATACATCCCTACACTTATCAAAAGCCCATTTCACAAGAATTTCAAATGCTCAACTAATCTTCCGAATTAGGTAAAAGCACTTGATATATCATTAAAGCACATGTCACTACTACAAAAAACGCTTTTAACGTCCCCTTTTTTAGACCATTTAACGTCTGAAAATAAGGGGACGTCAATGTAAGCGACGTAGTAAAAAATGGCAATAATGTCCGCAAATAAAAGGACGCCTAAGGTCTGCACTTTAGACGTCCCTATTTTAAAGAGGGAGGTCTGAAGTGCTACATTGACACGTTAGACGTCCCCATTAAAATAATCGTTACTCTTCAAAATACACTTAAACACTGTTAAGGAAAAAATCATTGATTTTCTTTTAATGAAAGGTAGAAACATAAATTAGAGTAATCGTGAAGAGGGGAAGGAGATGGAGATAGCAGGTACAACGGCTTGAGTATGGAAAAACATTTAAATTAATTAGGTTACAAAATAAAACCAGAAGAAGGGCAACGTTTGATGCTTTCGAAATAATCTGAATTATTATAAGAAGTTGGACCTTTTTTTTTTGGCTGTTACTTAGATTTAGATTTTGGCCTGGAAATTGCATCTACCATTGGCCATTATGTCTCTCTATTGTCTTCACAATCGCTGCTGCATCCCCTCCCCCGTTCAAGATAGCCTTAACCCCTAAGATATGTTTCTGCCTTTCATTAAAAAAATAAGTGATTTTTTTCCTTAATGGTGTTTAAATGCTGTTTAGGGGGTTAAGTGCTTAAATGGAAAAATTAAAATAGGTGGCAAGTTTTGATTGGCTTCATGGACAAACTTGACATAACCAACTTGACCTAAGTTTAGTCTTGTCTATTAATATCTTAAGGAGGTGGGAAAGGCTGGATTCAAAAAAAATTATATTTGAGAATACTTGGTAGTTTTTTTTTTTATAAAGAACCGTTGTGTGTTCTTTAAGAATACTTAACAGTTATTAATGAAAACCGTCATATATAAGAAGGCGAGATTCCAAAAAAAATTATTTGACAATACTTGATAGTTTTTCACAAAGAACCGTTATATATTCTTTAAGATTACTTAATGATTAAAAATGATAATCATCATATATATGAAAGTGGGATTCTAAAAAATGTTAAATATAATAAGAAGGCGAGATTCTATAAAAAAGTTATTTCACACTATATTATAGTTCTTCACAAAAAAGCGTTATGTATTATTTAATATAAAACGGTGGGATTCTAAGAAAGGAAATTTATTTGACAATATATTATGGTTTTTTTTATAAAGAACCATTAACTATCCTGTAATATAAAAAAAATTATTTAAAAATACATTACGATTCTTCATGAAGAATCGTTAAGTAATCTAGCAATATATTAATTTATTTTTTATTGATAAATTAATTAATATTATAGACAAAACAATACATTATGATTCTTCACAAATAACCATTAAACATTCTTTCATCTAAAAACTCGGGATTCTAAAAAAATCAAATATAAGGAGGCGTGATTCTGAAAAAAATTCTATTTGATGCAACTCTTCCAACTCCTTCTTAAATGTTTTTGGCTTCCCTATTGGATCTCATACTTTTCTTTTCATAGGTTTCACTCTACCGCTGTGGGTTCCGTGCTCTACCACTAACATGGGTCTTTACTCTGGAACTCCTTCCTTCCTCTTGTGATTCTTCCCTGAGTAAGCTTTCATTTTTTTTTTCAATTAATGTTTTTAGTTTCATTTTATTTTTTTTATATAACTAGAGCTCACTATTTGAGGCTCAAGGTTGCTGAATTATCTAGCGAGAAGAATGGGAAACAAAAAAATGATATCTAATTTCTAATGATGGCTGTTGGTTTTAAGATAAAAATAGAGAAAAAACACCGAAGAAAAGTAGACAGCACAAAAAATCGATGAGGCAAAATGCCGAATTTTTTATTATTTTTTTATTACAGTGAAAATAATTTTGATTACACTAGATTATATTTACTAAAATCAATATAATTTTTTCTCCTAATTTTTAGCAGCTTGTTGAATCACTATATACTTGAACTAAAATAAAATTTATTGAATTAGATATGAGATTTGCTCAAGTTTTAATATTTAACAATTTTTATAATATATATTCTGATTTTCATATTTATATTATCCTTTTGCAGTTACTAGGACTCTGGAGTACTGATACGGTGATTAACAATATACAACAAAGGTATTGGAGAATATTGTAAAACATTTTAATATATTTTCTTTTAGAATTCAAAAAATTAAAAGATAATCTAAAGTGTTTAAGTGATTAATTTCTTTAAATTGTATGATGTTTATTTATAATGTATTGAATTTTTTGACAATGAACTAAATTTTGAATACTATAAATAAAATTTTTTTATATAATATTATTATCATTGTGTTTTATATAACAAATATTAATAGTAAAACTATATAAAGACAAATAATAAAAAATAACTATACATAATAAAAAAAGAAATTCAACACTTTACAGTTATTAACAAATAACCATTATATATGCCCTCAATATATTACAGTTCAGAACCATTATGTATCTTGATGTATAACACCTGCATATATGACAACTCAAAACCATAATATATGTTCGATAATAACCGTCATATATAGGCAATTTTGTAGTAGTGTTACAAGAGCGAGGACGGAGTTGCAGAATGAAGACGCATGGTGTCAGACCCTTATCTTGTTTTCACATTTTTTAGAGCATTTGCGGGAAATGATACACATTTCAGTGGGCAACACAGGAATAGCATAAATATACTGATAATATGTGCATGATTAAAGAAATTCCCCATAGGGGTTCGTACATAATAATTACAATCAGGGTAGCCGCACAGGGTTACTAGGGTGTCTAAACCCGTCCCAGTGAAATGGAGACATCTTCCCGTCTATATTACACCACTACATTCCTCTCATGCGGTGCTCTTCTTTGTTGTTGGTGTAATATCCTGGATTGTAATCAAGGATTAATAACTTCAAAGTAATGTAATTAATATTAATTGAGCACTTTTGAAGTATATATCGTGCATTGTCATAATCAGGGGCAAAACGGTAAATTACCGACCAACTGGTTAGATACCATTGAGAACACTCCTTAGTAATCAAGATTAATGGCTAAGATTGAAAGACCAAGAGGTGGAATCTTGTGCATGCAAATGTATGTGAAATCATAGAAGGGAGAGCAAGATGGTGCCAAGTGTCAAGATATGGACCATGGATGAGGTCAAAGTTTTCAAACTCATTCTCTCTTCCTCCCAAGTCGGCTAAGTGCATAGAAAGAATGGAAATGTGATCATCTTCATCAATATCTCATTTCTCTCTCATCCTCCTCCATTTTTCGCCAAGAACAAGCAAGAAAGAGAAAGAGAAAAGCTTGAGTTTTTGGTAAGTTAATGCCTTCATATGCTCAAGTGTCTTTCATTAATGTTGTTCATGAGGTTGAGGGCTATATTCCTATGGTTTCAGAATTTTGGTTGGTGAAGTTTAAGAACTTGTGGAAATTTGGAAGTTGGAGAATTGAAGAATTGGCTTTAGGAAGAAGAAGAGGTAAGAATTAGAAGCATTTTGGTATAGTTGTTGTAATCATTGGTTGAGTATTGAGAATTTATGAATTTTCCCTGATTTTGTGCAATTTTCGAATGGAATGAATTGGCTTATGTGTTGTGTAGAATTTGGTCTTTTGTTGAACATTTTGGCCATTGGAATTGATTTGGGAACTTGGGTTGGAAAGTGTGGCAATGTGTGAATTGTGTTGTGACATTGTGAGACATGTTGTGGTTGTTGTGTAATATGTCAATGGGAGTTGAATTTGGTCATTTTGATGATTCCAATGGTTTTCTTGAGAAAAATTTTGTGAGAATGGTGTTTGGGTTGGAATGGGAATCATTTGGGATCAAATGTGAAAATTTGGAAAATCTGTCCATTGAAGGTCTGTGCTGGGCAGTCATTTTGTGTGGGCGTTTTGAATAGGCTAATGATGTTAAAAAATTATGAAACTTTCCAGTTTTGAAGTTCACTTCCCAAGCTTCAAAATGGACATAAAGTTTGTGTCATTTCGCTTTGTGAGATGGGAGTTTGAACTGTCCAAAGTTTGGCATCAAAACTGGACTCTGTTTTGGCACAATGTTAGGTTTTTGGTAAATCTGGACTTTTGTGGTGATTTCCAGTAATGGCCAATATTTTTCCTTGAAAGAGGACTTAAATAGATTTCATTTGGCTTTGGAATCACCCCATTTTGATGTTTTTGGAATTAGTTATGATTTTTGGAAGTTCAGCCAAGAAACTGGATTTTCTTGGCCGCGGCCAGCGGATTCTGGGCCGCGGCCCAAATGTTTCTGAGCGTTTCTAAGCAGTTTTGGGCCGCAGCCAGTGGATTTTTGGGCCGCGGTCCACCCCCAAAAATCAGTATTTTACACTTTTAAAGGTGGTTTTTGGTATAGCTTTTCCCAACCCTTTTGGCATATGTTTAGACCTAGAATAGTCACATAAAGAGTTCAAATGATAACCAACTTAAAGTATTATAGAGAAAAGAACTTGGGAAAGAGATTGGCGAGTTGTCCCTAACTTGGTTTACAGGATTTGATATTTGCCGTCCTCGTGAGCCCGCAGTGCCAAGAAACATCGGGAAAGGATCAGGTAGTGACTCTCTCTCTTATACTTTGTGTAATGCACTATATGTGTGTTGTATCACTGTTTTATGATGATTTCTGATGCTGCTGCAGTTACAGCTGGTGATAGCTGTCGTTTACAGCGCAAGCTGTCATTTACAGCGTAAGCTATCGTGATGGTGATTACAGCGTAAGCTGTCATGATTATGATTACAGCGAGAGCTGTCATATTGAGTATACAGCCGTGAGTGCTGTCGTTTGTGGTGAAAACCATGTATCTTTGAGATTGTTGCTGCTGCTATTGCTGTTTGTGATTTATATACATGCTTTGTGTTTATGCATTGTGTGAGTGGTTTGTTACTACTGAGATTCTCTCGAATCTCATTCTTTCCTATGACTAACATTTCAGACAGGGCGTGTGGCTCAAAGGAGAGGCGGCCAACCCGGAGCAATTAGGACCCTTGGGGGTATATAGTTGAATGGGAAACGTTGGTTATTTATTTTGAAGCCGGGATTACTGTATATTTTGAAATAGGAATATTATATTCGATTTTGGTTGTGTAATCCCCTAGTGGATACTTATAAACTTTCAGGTTTTTATGTATAGAACCCGGGAGTTGCCGGGCATGCGGTTATACACTCTGATATGATGAATGTATTTTAACTGCACAAGTAATTATATTCGAATATTGAAATTGAGACCAGGATGGGAAAAGAGTTTTGAAAGTTTTGTGAAAATTTTACTGTGAGACAGAAAGTTTAAAACGAGGTTAAAGCATCCAATGGTCTCTAATCCGATTTAAATGTGTTATCGAATTATAATTACGTGTTTAAAGACAGGGGGTTACAGTTGGCATACCTTCCATATACACCTGTATAAATTGTTGGTAGGGGAGGGTAAGACTTGAGAGAATCTCAGTAGTAAACAGTACCAACATGCATGCAAGATAAGTACTTAATGCATGACATGCTTGCATTACATAGCTCATGCTAATACAATGACATATTTATGTGCTCAATGTTTCATGCAACAAAACTATGGCCACAGTATAAACAGAAATATAGCTTCAATCATTCATATATATATTTCACATAATCAAGCAAAGCAATCACAAGCATCAATACACAAGCACAAGTATCAAATACATGCATGAGAGGTAAGTTCCTTACTTTAACCTTTTTTGCTTCAAAACGTACGCCAAGTAAAACGTGCCAGCAACTCAGGCTCTCAACTCGGTCCTACAATTTCAAATGTATCATTTAGACACTTCCATAGTGTTTATGGTGGTAATATGAGTCTATATTGAAAAATGACCAAAATGCCCCCGGGGACTTAGCCCGGCCCTGCTGTACTCGGTCCCACCGTACTTTTCCCGAAATTTTGACATGGGCTATCCCAACAAATTTTCACCTAAGGAATCCATTTTTGGACTCGAAAGTCCCAAATTCACTCCAAATGGCAATAATGCCCTTGGCAGCCCTATTTCAGGGTTTTTGGTGCGTTTCCGTAATTATGCTTTTTCGGGCTTTTCCAAAAAAGTGATCAACTGTAACCCCAACTAATTTTCCCTCCTGAACTAAATGGAATAATCAAATTATTGAAAATCCAACTCTAACCCCTTGTACCAACCTTAGCCAAAACTTAGGTATTCCCCAGGAAAAATTGGGGTTTTTCGATTCTAATGCTGCAGGCGTGTTCCTTTCCACTCCTAATCACTTTTTTTAACTATTTAATTATGTTATAACTACCATTGAGTACCAATTTTGGCAGCATAACAGCTCCCCACATCCCATTTTCCAATTTTACAAACAAAGATAATCCACCGAAATTTCATTGATTAAATTGTCCACAGTAGCCGGAATAATCAAATATTGAAGTTTCGGAAATTACCTCAAACTTCCTCTGACTTTTCCTTAAAGTGGCCAAAAATCCTAACTTATTAACAAGAGATTTTGAGCTTCAAAAACCTTAAAATACATAGAAGAGTAGCTTAGGAGCGGAGTTATACGTGTTAGGAACTAAATCATCGGAGAAATCAGCTTACCTTGTGAGTTCTCTTCTCCTTCTCTCTCTAAATGCTCTCAACTCTTCTCTCTCTATTTCAGCTGCTGGACATCGGAAATGGGAGGAAGAAAGGAGGAAATAAGCTTTATAATATGCTCATGTCATCTTATCTTATGATGATGTCAAAATTCCAAAATTTGACATTTTTGGATTTTTTGCGCAATTTTAAAAAAATCATAACTAAATTTGTAGAACTTATATCAGAGTGATTCCAAAGGCTATAGAACCCTTATTGAGTCTAGTTTCAAGAAAAAATATATACTTTTGCCAATTGGAAGCACAAAATTCCTAGAGTTAATTTCTTTGAACGCTGCTTCAAAAACTTTCTAGTTTTTCTAGGCTAAATTCAAAAATTCATATCTTTTTGTATATAGCTTCAAATAATTCATATAACCTATCAAATGAAATCTTAGGATGTCTACAGTGACCTTGTAAAATTTCATAATTTTTGCTCATCTTGGTAATTCAAAACCACATACAAACTCACCACCTCACAGGAAATTTCACTGGAAGCATAATCACTTTCTCCAGAAGTCATCATTTTTTTTAATACCCCAAAAATATAAGAAACATTAGGGAATCAATTTGGGACACTGGCTAATCCGAGGCTTAGTAGTCACTTAATTCAAGCTTATTCTCTAGCCTCCAATCCCAAAATTAAGGGTATTACACATGGTAGTGGTGGAGGACAAGACCTGCAGCGACAGAACAAAACCTATGAAAATAGGAGTATAAGAACCAATATGGAAGCTCAAAAAATGTTTGAGAAAGAGTTTGAAGAATTGCATCAAATAAATTTTTTTCAGAATCACGCGTCCTATATGTGATATTTTTCAGAATCCCGCTTTTTATATTAAAAAATAGTTAAGGACTCTTAATGAAGAAGCATAATGTATTGTCAAGTAATTTGTATTCTAGAATCCCGTCTTCTTATATCTGAAATCTTTTAGAATCTGGCCTTTGTTTATATTAAAGAATACTTCATGGTTCTTTGTCATTGGTGGGCATAGGGAGAGGGTAGCTAATGTCGGTGTTGGTGTTGATTTGTACCTTTACATACTTAAGAAGGATAGGCTCGTTATGAAGCATATTATCCTCTGGGTAGTTGAACATGTGGCCCATTGCAACTGCATGATGTCTAGGGCTATCGACATGACACTCAACATCTACCTCTCCCTCAAGCAGATCATGGGGGAAAATGTGCTTTGATTTAGGTCTATGAGAAAATTAATTGGTGAGAATTACTTGATAAATTTTCAAATTATGCTCTAATGGTTGATTTGATCTCTGTCGGAGGTGGAAACTCGTGTTTATTCTATTGGCCTCTATTCATGAAACTCTTTTTCAGTTCATGGCTGATTAGTTATATAATATTATTTGATAAAAAACTTTATATTTGTATGATTTCTAATTTATATGCTTTTTTATTCATTAACTATATTTAATTATGTATTTTAGCATTGTCAAATTTTCCAAGTTAACTTTTTTCACTTTTTTATAATTTTAATTTTAATTTTTCTCTTATAAATATCACAATATATATGCATATAATATATATGTATTATTTAATAAGATTCACGTCCTTTTTAGTTATTGTCCATCGAAATTTGCTTTTCAAAATAATCATCCAAACAAGTTTCAGTTTCAGAAAAGCTGCTTATGCTACCGTCAATCGAAATATAAATCATATTACACCATCTGATTTTTATCCAATTTTAAGTTTGTAAAAGTGAAGATTGCAAACACCAATTTTCACGGCATTCCCTTTTTTTTTTATATTTTTCCAGTGGAGGAGTTTAAAGGCAGGGCAAGAAATTTTCTAGAAAAATCTCCTTAGTGCTCGACTGTTTTCTTCAATTCGGTGTCTCCATTCTTCTTCCCTACAATCTTCGGCGCTTATGTTGGTGTTCTCCTGGATTTTTGTTTGCTCCTACTATGGCCGAAGTTTGCATTGTGATTGCTTGCATTGAGATTCTCTTCTCCTTCTTCTATTTTGAGCGCTGCTAAGGGCATAGGGTGCTAGAGTCTTGGTTCCTCACTTTTCCCTTCCTATGATGACGTTATGAGATGGGTATGTGGGTTTGTTTTGTTTTGTTTTTTTTCCTATTACTTGTTGTATTGTATATGGATTTAAGAGGGAAATCCACTTTTGTTTGGGGATAACAGTAGGTTCGTGAAGCAAGGTGAATGGAATGGGAGGCAAGTTGAAATTTTAAGATAAAGAACTTATTAAAAAGGTATTTATACTTCATAGGTTTTTTATTGTTGAGAAGGAAGAAAGCTTTAAGTTGATTGAAATGATTTTAATTTCATATTTGTTGAAGGTGGAAAGGTATTTTTATAAAGGGATTCAAGAATTTGGTTTATCTACTTGTGTTAGCTATTTGGGTGCATACAAGGTGTTTGATGAAATGCTTCAAAAATTATATACCATGCTTATAATTATTTGCAACGGTTATGAGTTTAGAACTCTGGATATATAGATACTCCCCAATTGTTAGTGTTTAAAAGGTTTAGAGAGAGAAGCTATCATGAAGAACAATGTGAAATCCTGTTGAATATGAATTATGTATTTCTATAAGGCTATAGTCGTAATGATTATAATGCTGTCTGAATGCTAGGGGATCAAAATTGAATCCTATTTGAAGCCTACATAGTGGGATTAAGTATATAGCTATTAGGACTATCAGATGAGTAAATAACATCCCACTTGAATATAGACATGGTATTTTTAATTAAATCCTACCTTAAATGTTTTTATCTATTTTTTTTCTTACAAATGCTTTTCTTGAGCACTTTTAAAAGAAATGAGAATATGTTTTATTTGACTTTGTTTTCCTCTATTCAGGTTTAACTTAGTATACACACATGGAAGGGATAAATGTTCTTAAAGAAATCACTTATTTATGCCTTGCAGAAGTGAATGGAAGATAGTTTACTTCTATGTATGCTAGGAAAAAATTATTTTCAAGGGACTAAAAGTGGAACACTGGTTGCTAATAACAGTTCCGTTAGCCCTTGGCGTGCCATGGCACACCCAACTAGCAGGGTGATTGGGAGGTGCTAGCCCTGTGTGACGGCTAACACATAAGGTATGGAGGGAGGATTTTTGTGAGTATCACTCACGCAAATGTTTCATGGCTTCTCGCCGTGCCGAATTGGTTACTTTCTCTTGTGGACTGTGTGTCTATGTTTGTTATTGTTTTGTCTAAGCCCTGCTAAAGAATAAAAAGATTCCAGATCGATCTATTGGTTTTCAAATTAGTAAATTTTTTATGTAATTATCTAGCTATCTAGTTTTCTTTGTTTTAGACCAAAAAATTATATTTTTGCCTTATTATTTTGGTGGCCTTAACTATTTTACACCTAAATGTTAAATGGTTACACTACAAACAAAAGGGCCTTTCGTAGTGGTGAATTTGTAGCGATTAGTTATTACAAATATGACTATTTGTAGCGGTTTTAGCCTAAACCATTACAAATTTGTAGCAGTAAGATTCATGCCAAGTGGCGCACTGGTAAGCCAACATTATTTGTAGCGGTTAAAAAAAGTAAACTGCTACAAATTTGGCACCAATTTCCCGCCATAAGTTGTAGCGGCTAATTTGTAGCAGTTATATCATGTAAACCGCTACAAATGTGGCGCCAAGCTGGCACAACAATTGTGGCTATTATTTTGTAGCGGTTACATAAAGATAAACCACTACGGAATGCAAATAGGCACCTTCTTATAGTGGTTCTACATAACTGCTACAAATGTTAACGACATTTGTACAAGTTTTTGGTCAAGAACCGCTACAAAACTCTAAGAGTCCTTGTGTTTGTAGCAGTTACCCATAACCGCTACAATTTGTTCCGTTGCCTGAGGTAGTTTGTAGCCGTTTATGTAGTGGATTTATCAATAACCGCTATAAATTTCAGTGCTATAAATACCAAACGACCATTCAATTGTCTCATTTGGCCATTTTGTTTCCTGACGGTTTCTCTGAGAGTTTTCCTTTAGATCTGAGCGTTCTAACGTCTCTTTGAGAGTTTTGTTGCATCATTTCACATTTTTCTCACTTGAGGTACGAAAGTTACATATTTTCTTTCCGCTTATTATTATTATTATTATTATTATATTTTTATATATAAATGTGACTATTTTTTTTTATTTTTTTAAATTTTTGCAGTTGATATGGCTTTAGGGAGGGATAAGGGGAAGGAGCCCAAGATTCTTAGACTGATTCTGCGAGGTGACAACAGCATGGGAGGGGTAGTGGGAAGGGGTAGCACAGTGGGAGGTGACCACTGCATAGCAGATGGCCCCATATCAGCCACAGGAGTCAGCCCCACCACAGCCACAGCAGAAGGCCCCACAGGAGGAGACCGCACCACAGGTGCTTGAGGTTGTTCTGGGAAAGGGAGGTGAGTTCAGTGTCAGCGACTACGAGGAGAATGAGGAGTTCGAGATCCCAATTCCACTGAGAGACATGGAGCGGTTCCTGGATGAGGGGGATGCGCGGGACCAGAACAACCCAGGACGGTCGTCTTCCCGGTCGACTGGGTTTAAGGTGCAAGTCCAAGGTAAATATATTTTTTTTATTTAATAAATTAAATATTTAAATTCGACTTGTTAAATGTGAATTTAAATTTATCTAACGTATGTGGGAAATTATGTAAATGAGTAGGGGAACGTGGCCATGAGGTGGGAACAACTTAGACTGGACACTACGAGTTGTAGTTCCGTGAAATGAGGCCACAGACCAGCCCATTGTGAATGGGGGTCACATGTTCAACCACTTCTTGAATGAGCTGAGCTCGAATTGGATGCGGTTCTCCCTTCACTTCAGGACGTGGAGGAACATTCCCAAGGGGTCGAAGGACTTGGTGTGGGACGAGGCGGTGAAGGTAAGTAATAATATTTAATTATATTATGTATTTTGTAATTAATTGTATTTAATTAATATTTATTAATTGTATCATTTGTAATTAATTATATTTAATTATTTTTTATTCAATTGTGTTACAGCTTAGGTTTGTCATCCGAGACAACCGGAAGAGGTACACTCTGATGAAGATGGGTGATGGCTGGAAGAACAAGAGGAATCGTCTCTTCCTCAGTATGAGTAAGGATGGGATGATTCCTCTACAGCAGTTGATCGTGAATGTCCCGGACGGTGTCCCACCAAACGACTGGGCGAGTTTTGTCCAGTTCAGGAGGAGTGCAGAGGGGTAGGTAATTTATTTATAATTTTAATTTCAATTTCAATTTCATAAATTGTATGTTTTTAATGATTAAAATTATTTTATATTGTTTTAATACTTTTAATATTATTTTTTTGTAGCCGCTTTCTTAAAGGAATATGAGGTGCCGAGGGCAGCAAACCATCTACCACACGGTAGGATCGAAGACCTTTGCAGTCATTTATAGCGAGCTGGTAACTTTTCACAATGTCAATTACTTTTAGTTGGTTATTTCATATTATAAATTTAGTATTTTGTAGTTCATAAGACTAATTTAATTTTGTAATTTTTTTAAGAGAGGAAGGCACAGTAGGAAAACCGTCAGACGAACTTTGGGGAGTTATTCGCTATCACCCCCAGACACCGTGACTGGACTTTGACCTCTCAGCAGGCAGAAAAGGCCGTTGTAAGTTAATTTATTGTTATATTGTTTTTAAAACAACTTTATTGTGAATAATATTAATTAATTGTTTCATAAAATGGCAGGAGCGGATGCAACAATTGTAGGCTGAGCTGCGAGAGACCATGACCTAGGAGTGATGGGGTCTGTGGACCCCATTGCACCATTGAAAGCAGGTCTAGGTCCAGTTGAGCACCCTGGACGTGTGAGGGGGATGGGGATAGGCGCTAGACCTAGTATGGTCTACGGCAGGAGCGACGCCTCTTAGGCTGGCAGCTCTCGAGCACGGACATCCGGGATTAGACGTCTGAGGGATGAGTCTGTTGAGGAGCTCCGTTCAGAGGTTGTTAGGACACAGGCTATGGTGGCGCATCAGATGCAGCATATGCAATAACAGGCCAATTACTACTATGCTCAGCATATACAGTGGCGTGATATCACAAACTACATGCTGGAGCGATCGTGGAGTCGCTTGTTCCTTGACGAGGAGCATCTATAGGTTCTCCCTATCCCTCAGTTCGTCATCTAGCCGGCTCCTCCTGCTGATGATGATGGTGCTGTTAACTCTGCTCAGCGTCCTGATACAGCCGCACCTGAGGGAGCACCCAGCGGGAGGACCTGATGATCATCCTTCCGATAGTTAGTTTAGGACAATTATATTTTATTTCAAACATCTGTAAATAAACTTGGATATTTATATTTTCAGAGCCTTGTTAAATTCTTCTTTCGTTTGTGATAGTCATATTTATACTTTTAAAACTAACCACAAAAAGTAACCAAAAATAAATAAATAAAAATTTTTTGTAGCAGTTTTATTGTAAAAGCAGCTATAAAAATTGAAAAGATTTTTTTGTAGCGATTTAAGTCATAACCGCTACAAAGATTCAATATTTGAAATTTGAATCTCATCCGCCAATGATCTTTGATATTTGTAGTGCTTTTACTTAAAAACCTCTACAAAGTGAAAATAAAAATTTCTAATAATTTTTTTAGATTTCAATCTCGCCAACGGTCTTTGATATTTGTAGCGGTTTTACTTAAAAACTGCTACAAATTGAAAATAATTTTTTTAATAGTTTTTTAAAATTTCAATCCTGCCAACGGTCTTTGATATTTGTAGCGGTTTTACTTAAAAACCACAGCAAAGTGAAAATAAAATTTTTTAATGATTTTTTTAAATTTCAATCCCGCCAATGGTCTTTGATATTTGTAGTAGTTTTAATGTCATAACCGCTACAAATTGATACTCAGTAGTGGTTTAGACAGTGGTTTTATAATCGCTAAAAAATGTTAAACGTTAGAAAAGTTGAATATAAACTTTCTAACACCCGTAATTCTCTGTTCACTCATCTTCTTTACTAAACTTTCTCACTAGCTATAGATAAGTCATGGATTAGGTTGTCACACAATTCTCTAGAATATTTGTACGGATTTTACAATTTCTTGGATTTTGCATACTTTCACGCTAGCTGTAATGGTAAGATCGTATGTCCGTGTCGGAGATGCAAGTTCAAAAAATGGCAAGCACAACAAGTTGTTAAGGAACATTTTCTTGTAAAGCCTTTCCCGAAAGACTATACGTTCTAGGAAGTTTATGGTGAGAAGGCCAATATGAGATATGATGATGCTCTTCCTCAAAGTTCACAAGTAGGAGTTCAACTAGATGAAGATGATCCAATTAATAATATTTGAAAGAGGCAAGCTTCACCCAAGAGGGGGGTGAATTGGGTGATGTGATAAATTTTTCAGTTGATGCGGTGATATGACATTAGATGTAGAAGAGTAGAGTTGAGAAGATTCGCACACAGAGAGTTATACTGGATCGGCCCAAAACCTAGGCCTACGTCTAGTCCTCAGAGATTAAGACCTGCTGAAATTTTTGCTATACTTCGAAGATTCAGTGGGCTCTCGGAATGCCACAAAACAATAATTGTCCTTGAATGGACTATGAGCAGAAATATTCTAACACTTAGAAATTTCTCCCCCCTTACAACAAGTCTTACGTGCAGAAAAACAAACCTATGACCTTTCTCTCTTGCTTACGTATACAAGTCTTATGAGTAGCAATGTTCTCTCTTGCTTACACCATTGTAAGTCTTACGAGCAGCTACGTTCTCTACTGCTTGTACCTTGTAAGTCTTATGAGCAGAAAGTCCTACTAGAAATTCCCTCAACTGCTTCTCTCTTAAGGATATCTACCCTCTCAAGGTCCCTATACCTTGAGATCAAATGAAAATAGAATTTGAAGTGTATACGGACTCTCTTACAGAGCAAATATGATAAACACTGAAGAACAATATGAATACAGAGAAAATATGAATAACAGAGACTCATGAATTTTCTTGTATGAATTCTTGTTCTTAGTTGTTCTTGATAGTCTCTGAAGCTCTGCATTTATAGTCAGAAAATTTTTCCTGTTGAATAATAATCATTGTGGAGTGGAGCATTTTACTGTGGAAAAACATGCATACATTTTAAATCTTTGAATGAGATATCGCGGTAGGTACGTGCTTGGTTGGTCGTAATGATTCTTTTTGCTGTTGTTTGACTTCCTGTGTGCCTTTCTAATACAAACGATCAAACTCTTCTTTCACACTTGTAATATATGTTAAATGATGTTAAATAATAATTACAAGTGAACATAGAATGAATAAATAATATTAAATCATGTTCAGATTGATCGTTGTAAGTCTGTTGCGTTTTGGCTTCTGATAGAGCATCACTCGAGTGCACTGAGGCCTTACTCGAGTGAATCTTCATATTTCCTCTTCTGCTTCGGCTTTTGGTGTTGCACTTCCATGTGATTTTGAGAGAGTGCATTTTCACACTTGCGAGTGATGTGGGTCCTCACTCGAGTACATATCCTATCACTCGAGTGCACTTGAAATTTGTACTATGAACCTATGTCCCTAGATAACACTCGCATACCATTTTATCAAGAGTGTTATTTTGCACTTGCAGGTGATGTGGTCCTTCACTCGAGCATACTTACTCTCACTTGAGTGCATAGGATATTCTTCTATAAGATTTTCTTTTGCTTCAGCACTTGCATAAAAATGGAGAGAGTTAGATTTCATACTCGCGGGTGCTGAGGTATCACTCAAGTGCAAGTACTCTCCACTCGGGCACACTTTCTCTTCCATGCACTAGTTGACTCTCGGGCAAACACTTCCTATGCCTCACTCATTTGGACTCGAGTGCAGTTTTCACTCCGAGGTTTCTTGCTTTCGGGTAAACACTTGCTGAACCACACTTGCAAGGACTCGGGTGAGCTTGAGGCTATCACTCGAGTAGTAGTCTGTGCTCGAGTGAAGTGATGATATCCTATCTTTGATTTTGCTCTTTGTCAAACACTTACATGAGTGTGCCTCTATGCTCGAGTACAAATCACATCATCACTCGAGTGTTTTATCCGTCAGTCGAGTTGTCCTGGTATTTTCAGCTAGAGTCTGCTTCTGTCAAACAGTTTCTGTTCAACACTTTCTTGTGCTCGAGTGTAAAAGTACTTAATGCTCGAGTGCTAGCTCCATTACTAGAGTGCATCAGTTAAAATCACAGCAATGACCTCTGAACTTAGTGATATGCATTTGGTAATATTTTGGTAACAGTTTCAACCATTGTCTAAACTTGCAAAATATGAGATTCTTGCCATATCACACAATAATCTTTTGTTATCATTAAAACTGGGAATCGAACATTCTCCCCCTTTTTGATGATGACAAAACCTTTGTGATAGAATTTCAAAATGTGATTGAAGTGAAAATTTTTGAAAACACTTTCAAGATTTCCAAATGCATATTTACTAAAGTTTTGAGTCATTTTTCAGATTTTTACACTTAACCTTATAAGTTTCCTGCAATACTTCCAATGGACACTTAAAACCAAGATAAGTCATAGTACCATAATATTTGAATAGAAAACTTAGAAAATCATGAAACTGAGCATATATTGATTAATGAATTTGCAGAGTACAATGGCAAGCTGTAAGCAACATCAAGCTACATTTATCCAAGTACATCCAAATAAACCAGAAAAGTTCAAATACATAAAAACCTACCCCAATATAGATAAACTACCCAATACTCACCCTTAAACCAAAACGCCCATATCAGATCAGAGTAGCTTAAGACCATCACATATCCTTCTCCCCCGTTTTGTCAGCAACAGAAGGGGGCTGAGGGGAAGTTAGATCAGATGGTGGGGTATATACCACCATGGCAGTGAAAGGATCAAATGGTGGAGATGATGGATCTGGTACAAATGGTGGAAAGGATGGTTGAGGTGTAGTGGCTGCAGGTGTTGAAGATGATGGCCGATTATAGGTTACATTAATGTTTGAATGAGGATCAGTGAAAAGTACATGTGTCTGAGGCTGGGAAGGTGAGGCTGTAGTAGGAGTAGATTCTGGAGGCACCCCAGTAGAAGAAGTCGGAAGATAAGTATGCAAGAAAATTTTTATGTCAGTGATTCTTCTAGACATATCTGCTTGAGTCTTGAACATCAGGTCAAAGTTGGTATTTGCCTTGTCCACCAAGTTTGAGACTTGTGATTCCATTTTGTTCACCAATTTCTCGTACTCACTTACCAGTTCCCTTTTTATACCTGCCACTGCTTGGTTAATCACTTTGGCCAGATAGCTTGGTAGATAAGCATTTAGGAAAGATAGAGGTGAAGTTGGGCCTTGTATAGAAGACTGAGCCTCATCACTTCTTGATGGAGTGGCTTCTTGATGAGATGTGGCCTTGGTTTGTCCTACTGGAAGAGTAATCCCCATATGTGTCAATTGTGTCTTACCAAATCTTTGGATGTTTGCCCTCTCAGTTCCTTCCAAATACCAAATCTTGTTGTGCTTTAGGATGAGATACGAGTTGTGGATATGGTATTGTGGCGGATCTTGATGAAGAAAATCTAAATCTTCTCATCTCACCAAAGATAAGCTCCCCCACATTTCTTCGTTGACCAGCTAGGAAGGAGGCTAGAAGATAGTAGTCTCTCTGAGTAAAGTGCGTATAGTTTTTGGATTTTTTGACAATGCTACGGGAGTATATATAATGAGGGGCACGAATAGAATCAGGCATGTCAATAGGCTTAAAGTTAAGAGGGCCTATAGGGTCATTTGGCCTTAATTGCCGGAAGGCTTCATTGGCAGTGAGTGTAGGAGGATCGGAAGGGGGTGCAACATAACCAAGAACATCATTTATGATAGAAGCAGATATCATAACATGTTTGCCTCTAACAGTGTTGGAAATGGCTTCCTCTGTCAACTCTCCAGCTCTAGACTTTATGTTATGGGCTTTCATATTACAGTAAAAGATTTTAACCACAGTAGGGGAATATGGAAGGTGTGAGTTCAACCAAGGGTTATAGTATCCGAGGAAGGGTTGAAAATTCAAACTGCAATTTTTCTTCAAATAATCCAAATCCACATAAACAACAGGGTAGAAAGTTCTATGAGCAAACTCAGAATCATATACCTTCTGATCAAATGGCTTTAGTTCCTGAACATTGAAGCCTTCTGGAGGACTTGTGACTTGTTCTTCCTCTGGAGCCTGTGAAGCTGAAGGTACTCCTGAAGCTTGACTTGTCTGGCCAACTTGATGAGAGCTCGAGGCATCGGCTTGGGAGGTAATCTTGTCAACCAAGGCATCAAACTTGAACTTTTCCATTGCTTCTCGGAGCTGCATGTTGAATGAGTCATCAGAGGAAGAAGATTATTGTGGTTGCTCTGTGTCCTTTTTCTTTCCTTTTCCCTTCACATCTTTTGATTGGGAATGAATGACAACTGGTTCTTTGAAGACCACTCCCTTCGATTTCTTTGGCAAAGGTTGATCCTTTTTAGCCATCTTAGACTTAGGATGAAGCTTCTTTGCAGGAGTTCTTTTCTTGGTGATTTTGTGTTTTGGAGCAGGTGTTGGAGTAGAAGACGGTGAAGGTATTGGAGTTGGAGAGGAATGTGTTGCCGTTGGAGAATCAGAAGAACTAGCAACGGAATGAGTAGGTGAAGGTGTTAGGGATTTTTGGGAAACTAGAGGAATCTTAGTTCGAACCATCTTGAATAATTCAGAACCAGATTGAGAATCAAAATGGAGATAAGGGCTTGAAGAAAGATTTTCAGAAAATCTCTTTGGTTAGGGTAAGAAATGAGACTTTAGAAGGATAAATCTGACCTTATGAAGATGATTGAAGAGTTGTAACAGAAATTTGAAGTGATCTGAGGCGTTTAATCGGTGGATAACGGTCGGAGGTGAAGAGGTACGACTGCCGAGTGAAGAGACGCTTCGAGTGAGAAGAGGAAGTACAACGGTATGAGCTATAACGTATCTGATATAAGTTGCAACACTCGAGTGACAACCCTAGTACTAGAGTGTTATTCATACCGTGCTCGAGTGACAAAATTTGGTGATTGAGTGACAAATAAAGACATCTCATAAAGCATGTAAAAACGTACCTGATTTAAGTATATCTTGTTACATTTTTCATCTTTGTAGTCAAATCTTCCAAGATCATTTGAGTAACCATGCTTTGGACTAGTTTTTGCATATATCTCTCTCTTCTGCTCGAGTGCTCTTACTGCACCTCAGGTATGTTCATATTCTACTCGATTAACTTAAACCCTCACTCGAGTAAGAACCATCCTACCCATTGTATTTGAGTAAGCTCTTGCTACTTTTATCTCCTCTGTTAACCCCTGTTTTACAAGCTCAGAAATAGAGTATATGATATAGTTTCACATTCGAGAATTCCTCTATGACTTGAGTGCTAAAGTGCCTTGCACTCGAGTGAGACATCTATCACTCGAGTGAAAGTCCTGCAAAAACATTTTCTATATACTCTGATGTTTAAGGCAGTATGATTATCATCAAAACTTATATTAACCATAATAATTAACCAGGAAAACTTACAATTCATTGGGATTAACCATTCCCAATTCTCTTCGAATATATAAAAATTGATCTTTAGCTATCAGCTTCGTGAATATGTCAGCGAGTTGAAGATGTGTTGGTATGAATTCTACTTTGACATCCTTCTTTTGTACGTGATCTTGAATAAAATGATGTCAGATATCTATTTGCTTGGTCCTTGAATGTTGTACAGGATTCTTGGCTAAGCTAATGGTGCTAGTGTTGTCATAGTAAATTGGTATCTCCTTTAAATATATCCCCTAATCCTGAAGTTGTTGCTTTAACCACAGTACTTGAGAACAACAACTTGCTGCAGCTATATATTCGGCTTCAGTGGAAGATAGTGAAACTGTGTTCTACTTCTTGCTGAACCATGATACCAGAGATCCTCCAAGGAATTGACATTGTCCACTGGTTCTTTTTCTGTCAGTTTTATATCCTCCATGATCTGAATTTGAGTAGGCCATTAAATATTCGTTTCCTCTCTTTGGATACCATAGGCCAAGTTTTGCAGTGTCTCTTAGGTATTTGAAGATTCTTTTTACAGTCTCTGCATGTGATACCTTAGGAGCAGATTGTACCTTGCACACATTCCAACACTGAATTGTATATCTGGCCTGCTTACTGTAAGATAGAGTAATGAATCGATCATTCCTCTATATTTGGTGATGTTGAAGTCAAGACCTCTTACGTCAGCATCCAACAAAGTTGTAGAGCTCATTGGAGTATCAGCTCCATTAGCATTGTCCATTTCGTACTTCTTCAATAATTCCTTCAAATATTTTGTTTGAGATTCAAATATCCCATTCTTCTTTTGTTTGATTTGAAGTCCAAGAAAGAAGTTTAATTCTCCCATCATGGACATTTCAAACTCTCCCTGCATAATCTTGGAAAATTCGTTGTTGTGAATGAAGCATTTGCATCCGAAGATATGTAGATGAGCAAGATTTGGCTTTCTCCCTTTGTAGAGTTCATATGGTGTCTTTCCAAGTGACTTATGAATATATGCTCGATTTGAAATATAGCATGCAGTACTCATAGCATCCGCCCATAACACTTGTGACATTTCTTTTTCATTGAGTATTGCCCTTGCCATTTCAGTTAGAACTATGTTTTTCCTTTATACTACTCCATTTTGTTGAGGCGTTCTAGGTACAGAGAAGTTATGATCTATTCCCTCGTTGTTGTAGAAATCTTCAAATAGTTGATTGTCAAATTCTCCTCCATGGTCTGTCCTGATAGAGACAATAGAAATACCTTTCTCATTTTAGACCTTCTTATCAAACATAATAAATTCAACAAACGTTTCATCTTTTGAAGTAATAAGTATAGTCCATATAAATCTTGTAAAATCATCGACAATTACTAAAGTATATAGATTTTCTCCAAAACTTTTTACTCTTGCTGGACCTACCAAATCCATAAGTAATTGTAAAGGCTTGGAAGTAGAAATCTCATACTTTGTTTTGAATGAAGATTTAGTTTGTTTGCCTTTTTGACATGCCTTACAAATCATTTCATCTTTGAATTTAAGTTTAGGAAGACCAACAACTGAATCTTTTCTAATCAGTTTGTCAAGTTGGTTCATACTAACATGAGCCAGACGCTTATGCCATAACCAACTCTCCTCTGATCTGCTAAGAAAATAGTTTTCAGAAGAATTTGCATTTAAATCAATAGTATAACAATTACCGTCCCTTGAGCTCGTATCTTTACCTTGATGGATTCTTTGTTAAGCAGTAGATCCTTCTTGTTTACTATCAAGCATTCTTCTAAATCAAAGATCACCCAGTTATCTTTGTCAATGCTTTGACTCACACTTAGGATGTTGTGGCATAATCCTTTAATGCAATATACATCATTGATTTGAACACCATCGATTTTTCCCACTTCACTAATTCCAGCAATACATATAGATTGGTTACCTCCAAAAGTTACCTTTCCTCCTTCTCTGGTTTCATCATGGTGAACTTATTTCTATCACCATTCATGTGTCTCGAGCATCCACTATCAATGTACCACTTGTTTGCTCGTGATGCTTTGAGACATACCTCGGAATCCAATTCTTCTTCTTTGGCTAACAAGCATAGATTTGCAACTTCGTCGTTGTCGCTTTCTTCATCCAACGAGCTATCACCCCATATAGATGATATATATGCTTTCTTCTTCTGCTTCTTCTTGTCTTTGTTTTTGCAGCATTCAGATTTGATGTGTCCAGGCTTCCCACATTCGTAGCATACTATCTGTTGCTCCTTGTTTTCTTTCTTGCTTGGTCCACCTTGATAATTCTTGAAATTCTTTTGGCCTCTTTTATTGAACTTCTTGAATTTTCTCACAATCATACCCATATCATCATCATCAGGGACATCTTCTTTTTCAAAAAACTCTTCTTCCTTGATAGTTTTAAGAGCAACTCCTCTTTTCTTTTTATCATCGCACTCTTCTAGTTCCTTCTTGAACCTCAGCTTTCCTTTATACTCAGAAAGACTACCAAAGAGAGCAGCTACGGATCTCATTGACTCTCTTTTAGCTTCTTCAATAGTTGTTACGTTTGCTTCCCATTCTTTCGTTAGAATGTTAAGGATCTTTCTTACTTGGGAATTTTGGTCAAATGATTTCCTAAGTGTAGATAGTTGATTAACAAGATGAGTATATCTGAGTTCGAATTCTGAGATTCTTTCTCCAGGTTTCATACGAAATAGATCATACTCTGTAATTAGAGTATTGACTCTATTTTCTTTGATTCCGGATGTACCTTCGTGAGTGATCTCAAGAGCATCCCACATATCTTTGGTTGTTAGTAGAGTGCAGATTCAGAAATATTCCTTTTGACTGAGAGCACTCTGTATCATTGAAATAGCTTTGTTGTTTAACGTTACTAACCTCTTGTCTTCTTCGTCAAACTCCTCTGGGCTCTTTTTAATGACTCTATCTTCGATTTTCTTTATTGGAACATAGTCACCGTCTTGTATCACATTCCATAGACCATATTTATTAGCCATCAAGAACACTCTGAACTTAGCTTTCCAAAACGAAAAATGTTCTCCAGCAAAACCAGGAGGTCTAGTGATAGAAGCTCCGTCTGGAAGGATGTTCTCACTCATTGTTGCCATTCACCGGATCCTTCTCAAGCTGTTAGGCTCTTCGGATAAGACCTTGCTCTGATACTAAATGAAAGAGGCAAGCTTCACCCAAGACTGGGGGTGAATCGGGTGATGTGATAAATTTTTTGGTTGATGCAGTGATATGACAATAGCTGTAGAAGAGTAGAGTTGAGAAGATTAGCACACAGAGAGTTATACTGGTTCGGCCTAAAACTCAGGCCTACGTCCAGTCCTCTGAGATCAGGACCTACTGAGATTTTCACTATACTTGTAAGATTCAGTGGGCTCTCAGAATGCCACAAAACAACAATTGTCCTTGAATGGACTATGAGCAGAAATATTCTAACACTTAGAAATTTCTCTCCCCTTTACGATAAGTCTTTCGTGCAGAAAAACAAACCTATGACCTTTCTCTTTTGCTTACGTATACAAGTCTTATGAGCAGCAACGTTCTCTCCTGCTTACACCACTGTAAGTCTTACGAGCAGCAACATTCTCTATTGCTTGTACCTTGTAAGTCTTCTGAGTAGAAAGTCCTACTAGGAATTCTCTCAACTGCTTCTCTCATAAGGATATCTACCCTATCAAGGTCCCTGTACCTTATGATCAAATGAAAATAGAATTTGAAGTGCATATGGACTCTCTTACAGAGCAAATATGATAAACACTGAAGAACAATATGAATAACAGAGACTCTTGAATTTGCTTGGTGAATTCTTGTTCTTAGTTATTCTTGATGGTCTCTGAAGCTCTGCATTTATAGTTAGATGATTTTGCCCGTTAAATAATAATCATTGTGGAGCGGAGCATTTTGCTGTGGAATAGCATGCGTACGTTTAAAATTTTTGAATGAGATATCGTGGTAGGTACGTGCTTGGTTAGTGGTAATGATTCTATTTGCTGTTGTTTGACTTCCTGTGTGCCTTTCTAATACAAACGATCAAACTATTCTTTCACACTTGTAATATATGTTAAATGATGTTAAATAATAATTAAAAGTGAAAATAGAATGAATAAATAATATTAAATCATGTTCAGATTGATCGCTGTAAGTCTATTGCGTTTTAGCCTCTGACAGAGCATCACTCGAGTGCACTGAGGCCTTACTCGAGTGAATCTTCATATTTCCTCTTCTGCTTTTGCTTTTGGTGTTGCACTTCCCTGTGATTTTGATAGAGTGCATTTTCACACTTATGAGTGATGTGGGTCCTCACTCGAGTACATATCCTATCACTCGAGTGCACTTGAAATTTGTACTATGAACCCATGTCTCTGGATAACACTGGTATCCTATTTTATCAAGAGTGTGATTTTGCACTTGCAGGTGATGTGGGCCCTCACTCGAGCATACTTACTCTCACTCGAGTGCACAGGATATTCTTCAATAAGATACTCTTTTGCTTCAGCACTCGCATAAAAATGGAGAGAGTTAGATTTCATACTCGCGGGTGCTGAGGTATCACTCGGGTGCAAGTACTCTCCACTGGGGCACACTTTCTCTTCCATTCACTGGCTGACTCTCAGGCAAACACTTCCTATGTCTCACTCGCTTGAACTCGAGTGCAGTTTTCCCTCTAAGTTTTCTTGCTCTCTAGTAAACACTTGCTGAACCACACTTGCAAGGACTCGGGTGAGCTTAAGGCTATCACTCGAGTAGTGAGTCTGTGCTCGAGTGAAGTGATGATATCCTGTCTTTGATTTGCTCTTTGTCAAACACTTGCACGAGTGTGCCTCCGTGCTCGAATACAAATCACATCATCACTCGAGTGCTGTGTCCATCACTCGAGTTGTCCTGGTATTTTCAGCTAGAGTCTGCTTCTGTCAAACACTTTCTGTTTAACACTCTCTTGTGCTCGAGTGCAAAAGTACTTAATACTCGAGTGCATGCTCCATCACTCGAGTGCATCAGTTAAAATCACAATAATAACCTCTGAACTTAGTGATATGCATTTTATAATATTTTGGTAACAGTTTCAACCATTGTCTAAACTTGCAAAATATGAGATTCTTGCCATATCACACAATAATCTTTTGTTATCATCAAAACTTGGAATCTAACAATATTGTGTGTGATGCTTTTGGTTTTCAAGATGATAACTTCAATGAAGAAGTGTAAGGTTTAGAGTCAGTGTTCATGAGGAATGAAGTAGCTCGGGATTTTTCCAGCTTGATGGATGAAGCAGATAGTCCTTTATATCAAAGTTGTCAAAAATACTCTAAATTATCTTTCTTGATCAAGTTGTATCATATCAATTGCTTGTGTGGAATAACAAATAAGGGAATGTCAATGTTGCTGGAATTATTACAAGATGCATTCCCTGACGTGGAGATTCCCATAATGTTCTACGAGGCCAAGAAGATTGTTAACAGATTGGGCTTAAACCATCAAAAAATTGATGCATGCCCAAACGATTGTATGTTGTATGGGGGAGACGATGCCAACAGGGAGACTTGTAAGAAATGCCACACATCGAGGTACAAGACAATTCAAAAGAGGAAAAAGCAGAAGAAGAAACCTGCAAAGATTCTCAAGTACTTCCCTTTGAACCCACGCCTACAAAGATTGTTTATGTCGTCCAAAATGGCGAAGCACATGAGGTGGCTTGATGTTGATAGGAATGAAGATGATAAATTAAGACATCCCTGGGATGCAAACGCCTGGAAAAAGTATGACAATGGCTTTCCAGCTTTTGCGGCTGACCCCAGAAATGTTCGGCTTGCTTTAGCGACTAACAACTTCAATCTATTTGAAAATCATAGCATAAGTTATAGTATTTGACCGGTAGTCTTAGTTCCCTATAACTTACCCCTGTATGTGTATGAAACAAAGCTTCTTCATTTTGTCTATAATCATTCTAGGCAAAAAGGCACCAGGTAATGACATCGATGTGTATCTCCAACTGCTTATGGTGAAATTGCTTAACCTGTGGAATGTCGGCATCGAGACATATAACGCTTATGGGAAGACATTGTTCAACTTGCGTGCAGCCTTGATGTGGATGATTAGTGACTTTCCTGGCCTTGAACCATTATCCAGTTGGAATGTGCATACTGGGTTGGCATGTCCAGCTTGCAATTTTAACTCTGACGTAGTGCGCCTTGCCCACAGCCGAAAGTGGTGCTTCATGGGGCATCGAAGGTTTCTTGATGGAAGTCACAAGTTTATATTGCAACAAAATCGCTTCAATAGGAAACTAGAAAGAAGAGGACCACCTTAAACTTTATTCTGTACAGATATCTTACAGCAGCTTGAGAATGTTGAATTCGAGTTTGAAAAAAGCAACAATTCAGGAAAAGCAGGGAGAAAGACGGCCAGGACTTTAGTGCCTCAGCTATGGAAGAAGATAAGCATTTTCTTCACTCTTCCATATTGAAAATCTAATTTACTTCACCACAGTCTTGATGTTATGCACATTGAAAAAAAAGTTTGCGATAATGTGCTGTATACACTGCTTAACCAATCTGGAAAGTCAAAAGATCATCTTCAAGTAAGGAAAGATTTACGCGCCATGGGAGTTCATAAAGACGCGTGGCCAGATGAGCATGCAAAATTTCAACTGGCAAATTTCACCCTTACAAAACCGAACAAGGAAGTCTTCCTAGCGACGTTGAAGAAAATAAAAGTTCCTGGTGGGTATTCAAGCAATATTTCTTGATGTATTGACATGCAGGCTCGAAAGGTTGCTGGCCAAAAGAGTCATGACTTATGTTCTTATGCAACAGTTACTCCTACAGGCTATAAAGAATGTACTTCCTCCCGATATGTCCATCGTTTTGGTGAAACTTTGTTCTTTCTTTCGGAAGTTGTGTTCCAAGGTTCTGATCATTGATGAGCTCGATCAGTTGCAGTCCAAAATCATTATTACTCTTTGCCATTTGGAGATAATCTTTTCTCCACCCTTTTTCACTGTGATGGTTCACCTTATAGTCTACCTTGTTCATGAAACAAAGATCATTGGTCTAGTTCAATATTGATGGATGTATCCTATTCAGAGGTACTCATTTAACATATGTACGTCATTGTTAGTTCCTATGTTTGCTAGTCACCCTTTTCAACATTTAGTATCATTTTTCCCTTCTTTACTTAAGGAATAAGGTGTGGCTAGAAGGTTCTATAGCTGAAGGTTATAGAAGGGGATGAGGTGCTGTATTTTTGTTCTAGGTACTTTGATGATATTGAGATGGCTTTCAACTGCCCGCCTCATGTAGACAATGTTAGATATGATTAGTTTTGATGATGTCAAATATAGATGTGAAATGATAAGAGCAAAAAGTTTATATAATGTATTTCTTTGACTAACTATTATATTACATATTTTGTAGATTAGTCAAGGAAAGAATGAAGAAGATTGAATTAATGAAAATGAACAAGAGGAAGAAGAAGGAAGAAATTGAAGATAGTCAAGGAGATGCTTACTTTAGTTATGGAGAATTATTATCAAAAGGAAAACTAAGAAGAAAGATATTGAAGAATGAAGAACTTGGAAGATCTATCATGAATATCAAGATTCAAGTTGTTAGATGTGATATTGGAGGTTTCTATAATGATACCGGAGGTTTCTATGATCAAATGATGGTTGGAATAGGTTAATACGAAGCTAAGATGACTTATATATGAGTTTTGGCACTTCTAGAGGTGTTATGCTCGAGCACGAGGTGTTTCACTCGAGCACAGGAAGAACACACTCGAGCACAGATGAATTCACTCGAGCACGGGGTGAATACTCTGTTCTACTATGTTTTACGTTCAGCCTGAGCGAGGTCTGGTATTTTGATCATATCTCTCAAACCACATGTCGGATTGACCCGAAACCGGTGGCATATGAAAGAGGACTCACAACACGTAAAATTGGCACCAGGATCACATTGAAGGAGATATGATTCGTGGAAAATGAAACTGAAATCACCGTCACTTTTCAACACAGGTTCGGTATTTTGCACGTAACTTGCAAACTACACATCGGATTGAGACGAGACCAGTGCCAAATGAAAGTAGACTCAGAGAGCTTTCCATGGATAGGTAATTTGCCTTATTTGAACGTATATTCTAGGAGCTATGCCTTCTGGAAGTTGATGCTTGTGCAGACTAGCGAAATATACACTCTTTCGATCATAACTTGCAGAATACAAGGAGTTTGGAGCTGATTCTTGTTGCATTGGAATGCATATGACAAGAGCATTCTTATGATACATTGGATGATTTCTCACTCAAGCACATGCAAGTTTTGTCATGGAAGTGATAACCCGAGAAGAAGATTGTACGTGAAAGCATGAAACTCACTCGAATATGACTGGTTGTGCTCGAGTGATTCGAGAATTCACTCGAGCAGATGCGAGTGAAGTGCAGCGAGTGCTTGCCCGAGAGGAAGTCAGAACGTGAAAATATGAACTGCACTCGAGTGAGCCATATTGCACTCGAAGTGAGGTCCTGACAGAATGCTGAAACGAAACAGAGCCTCATAGCCATCAATCCAAACGTGGTTAAATGTTATACAACCATTATGTTTTCACTTGTTATTGTTCCTAAACATTAACTAACATATATTTCAAGTGTAAAACAGGAGTTTACATATTTGGGTTGCATCTTCAAGAATGGAGGTCACGTATGAAAATTCTTCACTCAACGTGATGAGTCCCAGAAGCCAGAAATTCAGTTTTTGACCAATGATCCAACATACCCATGACTAATACCTCATCATATTAATGATTAAGTATTTTGCAGTGTGAAACAGGATTTTAAACGTTCGGGTTGCAGATTCAAATAAAAGTCAATTACGGTGAACTCCATCATTACACACCGAATGGCGGCTACCAACCACGACAAGTAACTGACCCACCATGAGAGATTGTCTAGAAACTCAAACGAATTCATCCCACTCCACAACGTGATGTACAGCTCAAAATGAGACATGCGGCTCCTCAACGTGATGCTCTGCTTTGCAACGGAAAGCTCATCATAGCTCATTTTTCAAATATGCTCAAATGGTCAAAATGACTCCAACGGATGAATGCTCACAACGATCATCATCTTCATCAACTATAAATGAGAAAGCATTCAACATCAATGAGTGACTAAAAAAAAAAGACAGAGAAAACAGAGACAGCGAGCAACTACGAGAAAAATGATAGAAATGTGAATCCTCTGCTTCTACCCAAACACTCTTTGTTTTCCAGCTTCTGTATTACTTATTAATGAGAGAGTGATCATTTATATTGTACTTCAGTGAATATTATATCCACTATGTGAGAGAGTCTGTAAACACTTTCATCTATATTTCTGAGTTGATCTCAAGGTAGAGGGACCTTGAGAGGGTTGATTTTCTTACGGAGAAGCTGTAGAGAGAATTGCCAGTAAGACATTCTGCTCGTAAGACTTACAAGGTGCAAGCAGTAGAGAACGTTGCTGCTCATAAGACTTACAGGGGTGTAAGCAGGAGAGAACGTTGCTGCTCGTAAGACTTGCATGAGTAAGCAGGAGAGGAAGATCTTCGGGATTGCTCTGCTCGTAAGACTTGCCGTAAGGGGGAGTATTTCAGTGAGAGATTTGTAAAAGGTTTCACAAGTACCCGGCTAAACTTGTGGATTGTAAAGGCTTTTCTTGTGCCCGGATTAAACAAGAAGATAGTGGATTTGAAAATCTCAGGAGGAGCCTGGGGACTGGACGTAGGCCATCACAGATTGGACCGAACCAGGATAAATCACAGTTTGCATATTCTCTTCCTTAAACTCTTATATTTCCAGCATATATTATTTAATCTAACTGTTGATTTATAAACCTTCATACTTACCACTTTTGTTAAGATACGAAAGATTTCTAAAGTTCTTAAGTTTTTATTATACACCCAATTCACCCCCCCTCTTGGGTGATAGCCGGTTCTAACATTTGGTATCAGAGCCCGGGCTCTTGTTTAAAGGACTTAACCGTCTCAAGAGTTACAATGGCTAATTTTGGGTGTTTTATACTTTCAGAAGGTTTTGATTATACAATCCCACCTCTTTTAAAAGATATTTATTTTTGGTTTTGGAAAGCTAGAATGACTAGTTTTATAAAAGCTTATGATTTTGATATGTGGAATGTTTTTATAAATGCTTTTGATTTCAAACCAAGAAAGGATTGGACAGAAAGTGAAAAGAAAATGTTTTCGTTGAACATTAGAGCAATGAAAATTTTGTATAGTGCTTTAACCGAAAATGATTTTGAGAAAATTAGATTTTGTTCTAATGCTAAACATATCTGGGACACTCTTGATTCTATTTATGCTTCTAACCATTGTGTTGAAGTTGAAAGTGTTGACAGTTTGTGTGAAACTACACGCTACAAATCTACTATGCATGAACAATTGGAAGTTGATGATGAAGATGGAAAAATCATAGAACACTTCCATACAGTCAACATGGATAAACAAGAAGAAGAGGATTCCCGAAAAGAGCTCAGTATGGATGAACATGAAAAATCACTCTCCGGAGCTCAAGATGAACTTAAGGTAAAAAGTTCCAATTCTTTATGTGATTTTCATAAAAATGATTTTCAGAGTTTACAAAAGTTTGTTTCTCAACCAATTGTTGATTCTATTGAGAAAAGCAAAAATGTTTTCAAATATGCTGGAAAGTTTGTTGGGAAGAAAGAATATTCAAATCAAATCCATTCGAATTTCTACTCTCATGATCGACATAATACTTGCATGATATCCCATAATGTATATCTTGATACAATTTGCAATTATTGTGGCAAATCCGGTCATATTTCTCATACATGCTATATTAGAAGAAATTCCCATGTGAGAAATAAGTATATTTGGGTACCGAAGAAACATGTAAGGTTTAATACTAACAATCAAGGACCCAAGTATATGTGGGTACCAAAATGTCCATCTAGTACTTTATGTATGCAGGATGATCCGAAAAGAAATGGACATAAGGGTAAAGAGAAGATGAAGAATACAAGAGGTTCTCATGCGCCAATAAAGAGGTTCATACCATTTATATCAAAAAGGAGAACTCTCAAGGTACCTATTGCTGGGGTTATAGAGTATAAACAGAGAAAGAAGCAATGGATAAAAGGAGTATTTTCTACCTCAATGAAGGGCTACTACAATGTACCATTCAACTATCTTGAGAAGAACAAGAAGAGGAGGATCTCTCATTCACAAAGAAAAAGATTCTCAAAGTCTACATCACATAAGAAAGCTTTGCATAATCCCAAAGCCAAATATGCAAAAACAGAACTTCAAAGAAAGTTGCAGTGGGTATGCAGAAGCAATCCTCTGAATATCTAAAGCAAAGGTACACATTGATAAAACCTCCTATGCTGTTGTTTGTAATATTTGTTGAGGTTTTATATTTTGGAACCTTAGGAATGAGCATTGCAAATATTTTTGAATTTATGTTTTCGTATCTCTTAAAAATCCATTTAATAGACTTATTTATAAAGGTATTGTAATGCTCAAAAGGTTAATTCTTTATGCATGTATAATGATTTGAAAAGAAAATATTTCTCATATGCATAAAGACATGTTTAATTCATTGTGCTCAATTGTCTCAAATTAATTATATTCTTAGAGCATTTGAATTATGATTCTTTCAAAGCTAACCATGAGTGGATCCAAGTAGAATTGGATACCCAAGGAAGAAAAATGGTTATATGATTTTTGCAGGAATAATTTGTAAAAGAAGCATGACACTAGAAAGCAGAAGTGAACATTCGAGTGCAAGGTATAAACGCATAAATTAACTTCAAAATATGGTTTATTCAAGTGATCTTGGAGGACTTGAGTACAAAGATACAAGGAGATGGAAATTAACTTGGGTGTCTACAAGTTACACTCAAGCCAGGTACACTGTATCAGTAATTTCAAAACTCAACCATCGTACTCATTCTTTCCAACTCATTTTGAGTGGTTAATTCTTGCTCATTACTATATATCATTAGCAATCAATCATTTATGGGTTTTAAATTGTTTTTAGATTGCTAAATGAACTGAAAATGAAATTGTGCATAATCTTTCTATGTATTTGAGTTTTGAAATGCATATTTCAAAAATGTACCTAGATTCCAAATTATGCATAATTTTTCTATGAATTGGAAATTTGAAATGCACATTTCATAAATTTACTTGGATTTCAAATTCATCTTGTTATAAAAATGCATACACTTTATTTGAAAATTATTCATATCTTGTTTGCATTCAAATCGGTTTCAAAACTGGAAGTTAATATTTTTATAATGAAAGTCAGAATGCTTCAAATTCATTCATCAAAGTATTTTCCCATCATTGACACATTGATCTTAAATGTGCTATCCAATACTTGAACTCTCTTCATTCCTTAACATGCTAGACCTTACGTCTAAACAAGTTAACTATCTATATGAGTGTCAAGTATATTCCCTTGATAAGAATTCAACTTGTGAAAGCCTTGTGCCTAATGCATAAATCATTAGTTGGCCACGTTATTCCAAGCATTATAAATGTTCATTAGTGCATTGAATCTTAATGCATTAACCATTATTGTGGAATAACTTACCGGGATAATATTCTAGAACTCTAGTCATTTGGATCAATGAGTATGTGCTTCATCATCCATAAATTCATATACTCATATTGTTGCTCAAATACATTACCATTTTTCTTCATCCATTTTTTTTGAGTAACTAGAATCTTGCACATTAAGTCTTGTTGCCTTGAATATTTATCCATTTTAAGACGCAACTCTAAGAGGCAAGATTATCTCTTGATCAATACTAAAGTCATCATGCTTATATATGTCAAGATAAGCCATTTTGGCTAATTCATTCTTCATATGACTTTTGTTCTTGAGAAAATTCTCCAACATGTTAACTCTTATAATTAACATGTTATCTTAGTTGAATTCCTTAGTGAAGCTTTCTGATATATATTTTATAACTGTTGACTTCTATTGTTTTTGACATAAGTATTGGTATTTAACAAGCTTCATAAATGAGTTTTCATGCATTCAAAATCTTAATGTCATAATGCATATTTATGATTCGAAAGAACATTTGAGATTTTGAAACAATTTGCATATCGCATTATCATTCTTGAAAATTTGGTTTCATTCATGATTTATCATTTCATAAAAGTTGGTCATTATGGATAGATTCTCTACTCTCTTTGATCCAACTTACATGGATTGCACGAAAATCTTATCAATGACATATCTTTTAAAGTGTATTTACAAATTGTCATTGATCATCATCATTCTTGGTATCATTTATTCATCATGCTTCATGTGTCAATGGATTGATTTTACTAGGTAAAATTATATCTTGATCTTTGTTGGTTTATAATACTCTTTGCTGAAATTTCATATGATTAATTGCATAAGAGCATAAGAGTTTCTATGTCTAATATTGTACGGACCCAAAAGAAGATGGGTACCAGAGAGCATATGTTTATACTTTTACAGGAATTGATCAAGATGCTTTCATTTTGGATACAAAGGTCAGAGGCTAACAGAAAAGGCATGACTGATAGTGTTGCAGCGTGAGTTGAAGCAGAATATGTGATATTACTCAAATGACACTCCATCACTAGCAAATAACTAGCTAGTGATACAATTAAAGAAAGAGAAAGAGAAGGAAGATCTCTTAGTAGACCCAGCGGAGATTATTCAGCATAGAGCCAAGAATAAGTTTATCCAATATGAATCTTTGTTGCCTACCTACTTTCCTTATCGTTTCAAGGTGATCAGACATCTTCACTATGATATGGAGCCAACAGAGATGTTCAGAGGAAGATGCTGAGATGCACAGAATCATCAAGCTTAATGAGCCTATGAGGATTCTCAACTACTATCCTAGCTCTATGTCTAATTTTCACTGGATTATCTGCTATACCTACACTAGAGCTATGGTGAACAAGGCCAATAACTTTACTTACTTCATTGAGAAGAATTACCACATAATGGCCTATATTATAAGCAAGGAGGAGAGAAATACTAGAAAGACCATGTCTGTCAGAGAACAAGAGGTCTATATATATACTTCTACAAGACTCACTCAAAGTTAACACAAGCGGCATAGAGGATGAGAGCTAAGACTTCAAGAATAAATGAGAGACAACACTTTGCTAGAGTTGGTCTCCCTGATCCTTCATTCTTTGGTCCATTTGTCTAAGGCTTTCTGAGAGAGGAGCTTTAACAATCACACAAAGCTTGCTACAAACATGCTGAGTTCATCACTTCTGTGAATGGCAAGATTAGACAACTCTGTGACTTGATCAACTAGAATCCCAAGGCCTTATTTTGAGCTCATATTGGTATCCTAAAGTGCTCACAGAAGACTACACTTCAGAATCCCTCAGTATCAATCACATCATTCAATATTGACTAGAACATGATGCATCAATGAACTACAGAGGATTATAACTTGAGTGATTACGATATTGCTCGAGTGAGGTATTGTATTCTTGCTTAACTCAAAATCCTTGAGTTGTATCACTTGAGTATACAATCGAGTAATGATTGAGTAGAATCACTCAAGTAACCACTCAGGTGATATTGGGTTGTATCTATCTCTGATTAGCAATTGCCATTTAATTTCTCTCTAAATCTTTCAAAATCATTTTCTCTATAAAGTTTCCAATGGTTTCTCAAATCCAGGAGAGTTATTAACTGTTTTCCTAATGAAAATGTTTAAAATCATGCATCAATTAAGGGGGAGCTTCACATTCACATGTGTTTTATATGTTGAAAGCTCATCTCCTATTTGAAAGAAAATCCTTTTAATATACTCATCTATATTCACCATGTCTTAATTAGTTTTGATGATGAGTTATTCTTATATTGTTCTTTTCATGATCTTAATTTTAATATATCATATGGAAAGGAATAGTATGTTACTTGATTGAACTAACAATTCTCTTTGCAAAGAAAGATTTAAATTTATGACAGGAGAATTTGTTTTGTGCAATAGCATTCCTCAACATACTACAAGAAGACTATCAATCTTGAGGATGTTTCTAACGCTCAGTCAAGGAATATATATTGGCTACAACATTCAAAGCAATATAACTGAGCATTGAATATGCTAAACAGAAGCTCAACTCATTTGGAGAATCCTGGCAACAACATGAATATATATTGAGTTGCATAACAGAAGTGTGGTGTACATCATCATGACCTAGCATTGCCAAAGGATAAAGCAACGGACTTCATGGAGTGCTTCATCAATTTTCAAAATCTACATGAGCATTTCTAAACCTTTTCTCTTTACATTTCAAGAATACGTTTCATATATTCCATTTATCTTGATTATAAAAGTTTTCTTGAAAACCTCTCCAAAATTTTTTTTTTGTTCCCTCTCGTTCAAAATGAGAGTACTTTCACATAGGGGGAGTGTAAATTGTTCATTCATTTTGATTAGAGTAATTTATACTCTATTTACTTCTTCACAAGCTTTACTTCTTTATATATTTCAAACTTTTTGCTGATGTCAAATAGGGGGAGAAAAATGTAAGAAAAATATGTATGTTGCATTATATATAATATGTATGTTGCACTTTGCATTATATATGTATGTTGCACTTCATTCAGACATATTTTTCTTAAAGGATTTGTCAACATCAAAAAGGGGGAGAATGTTAGATATGATTAGTTTTGATGATGTCAAATATAGATGTGAAATGATAAGAGCAAAAAGTTTATATAATGTATTTCTTTGACTAACTATTATATTACATATTTTGTAGATTAGTCAAGGAAAGAATGAAGAAGATTGAATTAATGAAAATGAACAAGAGGAAGAAGAAGGAAGAAATTGAAGATAGTCAAGGAGATGCTTACTTTAGTTATGGAGAATTATTATCAAAAGGAAAACTAAGAAGAAAGATATTGAAGAATGAAGAACTTGGAAGATCTATCATGAATATCAAGATTCAAGTTGTTAGATGTGATATTGGAGGTTTCTATAATGATACCGGAGGTTTCTATGATCAAATGATGGTTGGAATAGGTTAATACGAAGCTAAGATGACTTATATATGAGTTTTGGCACTTCTAGAGGTGTTATGCTCGAGCACGAGGTGTTTCACTCGAGCACAGGAAGAACACACTCGAGCACAGATGAATTCACTCGAGCACGGGGTGAATACTCTGTTCTACTCTGTTTTACGTTCAGCCTGAGCGAGGTCTGGTATTTTGATCATATCTCTCAAACCACATGTCGGATTGACCCGAAACCAGTGGAATATGAAAGAGGACTCACAACACGTAAAATTGGCACCAGGATCACATTGAAAGAAGATCAAATGAAGGAGATATGATTCGTGGAAAATGAAACTGAAATCACCGTCACTTTTCAACACAGGTTCGGTATTTTGCACGTAACTTGCAAACTACACATCGGATTGAGATGAGACCAGTGCCAAATGAAAGTAGACTCAGAGAGCTTTCCATGGATAGGTAATTTGACTTATTTGAACGTATATTCTAGGAGCTATGCCTTCTGGAAGTTGACGATTGTGCAGACTAGCGAAATATACACTCTTTCGATCATAACTTGCAGAATACAAGGAGTTTGGAGCTGATTCTTGTTGCATTGGAATGCATATGACAAGAGCATTCTTATGATACATTGGATGATTTCTCACTCGAGCACATGCAAGTTTTGTCATGGAAGAGATAACCCGAGAAGAAGATTGTACGTGAAAGCATGAAACTCACTCGAGCATGACTGGTTGTGCTCGAGTGATTCGAGAATTCACTCGAGCAGATGCGAGTGAAGTGCAGCGAGTGCTTGCCCGAGAGGAAGTCAGAACGTGAAAATATGAACTGTACTCGAGTGAGCCATATTGCACTCGAAGTGAGGTCCTGACAGAATGCTGAAACGAAACAGAGCCTCATAGCCATCAATCCAAACGTGGTTAAATGTTATACAACCATTATGTTTTCACTTGTTATTGTTCCTAAACATTAACTAACATATATTTCAAGTGTAAAACAGGAGTTTACATATTTGGGTTGCATCTTCAAGAATGGAGGTCACGTATGAAAATTCTTCACTCAACGTGATGAGTCCCAGAAGCCAGAAATTCAGTTTTTGACCAATGATCCAACATACCCATGACTAATACCTCATCATATTAATGATTAAGTATTTTGCAGTGTGAAACAGGATTTTAAACGTTCGGGTTGCAGATTCAAATAAAAGTCAATTACGGTGAACTCCATCATTACACACCGAATGGCGGCTACCAACCACGACAAGTAACTGACCCACCATGAGAGATTGTCTAGAAACTCAAACGAATTCATCCCACTCCACAACGTGATGTACAGCTCAAAATGAGACATGCGGCTCCTCAACGTGATGCTCTGCTTTGCAACGGAAAGCTCATCATAGCTCATTTTTCAAATATGCTCAAACGGTCAAAATGACTCCAACGGACGAATGCTCACAACGATCATCATCTTCATCAACTATAAATGAGAAAGCATTCAACATCAATGAGTGACTAAAAAAAAAAGACAGAGAAAACAGAGACAGCGAGCAACTACGAGAAAAATGATAGAAATGTGAATCCTCTGCTTCTACCCAAACACTCTTTGTTTTCCAGCTTCTGTATTACTTATTAATGAGAGAGTGATCATTTATATTGTACTTCAGTGAATATTATATCCACTATATGAGAGAGTCTGTAAACACTTTCATCTATATTTCTGAGTTGATCTCAAGGTAGAGGGACCTTGAGAGGGTTGATTTTCTTACGGAGAAGCTGTAGAGAGAATTGCCAGTAAGACATTCTGCTCGTAAGACTTACAAGGTGCAAGCAGTAGAGAACGTTGCTGCTCATAAGACTTACAGGGGTGTAAGCAGGAGAGAACGTTGCTGCTCGTAAGACTTGCATGAGTAAGCAGGAGAGGAAGATCTTCGGGATTGCTCTGCTCGTAAGACTTGCCGTAAGGGGGAGTATTTCAGTGAGAGATTTGTAAAAGGTTTCACAAGTACCTGGCTAAACTTGTGGATTGTAAAGGCTTTTCTTGTGCCCGGATTAAACAAGAAGATAGTGGATTTGAAAATCTCAGGAGGAGCCTGGGGACTGGACGTAGGCCATCACAGATTGGACCGAACCAGGATAAATCACAGTTTGCATATTCTCTTCCCTAAACTCTTATATTTCCAGCATATATTATTTAATCTAACTGTTGATTTATAAACCTTCATACTTACCACTTTTGTTAAGATACGAAAAGATTTCTAAAGTTCTTAAGTTTTTATTATACACCCAATTCACCCCCCCTCTTGGGTGATAGCCGGTTCTAACAGACAATTGCCCTGAACATATGCCAACATCAAGAGAATTTATCCCTCGTGTTGGTAAACCAGTTGGAGGAATTGAGAACTTCAAACTAACAGCAATTGAAAAGTTACAAGCACATAGACATGTCTTGATTAATTGCACTCAAGTTGAACCCTTCCTTCAGTAAGAATTGTACACTCATATGTTATTCTATATCTTTCGTAACATTTTTTACTTACATATCATGATTGCCTTCCCATGATTAATTGTAGGGAATTCAGAAGTCATGTTAAGCATCAACTCAAGATCCATACACAAACATTCTACAAAGTTGACAAAAAGGTCCACAGAGAATTCACAAGATGGTTTGTGCACATGATACTAAATGACCACAACCCACACTTACTAGATTTCAGAGCTCTCTCAATCGGCCATCTTGACCATGCAAAAAGGTTTACAACATACAATGTCAATGGTTTCAAGTTTTGCACATTTTCATGAGATCAAGGATTACAAACTCAAAATTTGGGTGTTTATGGCACCTTTGGGACAAGGAGTTATGCGAGCAGCAGTGACGCCAACATGCAGTTCGGAGGCGTCCCTTATTATGGAAAGCTTCTTGATGTCATCGAACTTAATTACCAAGGATGTTTCACTGTAACGCTGTTCAAGTGTTTGTGGGCAAATACCACTACTTCTCGGGGACTCACAACTAACGACTTAGGCATCACATCGGGAAATTTCTCACGGCCAATTCATATTGGTCATTCTAAAGATGATGAGCCGTATATTCTTGCCTCAAAGGCACAACAGGTTTATTATGTCTAGGACGAGAGGCACAAGAATTGGCACACGGTTGTTTATTTAAAGCCTCGAGACCTTTACGACATGGGCGATGGCGATAACATTGCCTACGAGAGTGAGTCATTTCAGCCCGCCAATTTCGAAAACTTCTTCTTTGAAGGCAATGACAATTTACCTCTACTTCGGTGCTTTTTTTTAAGTTCACATTATTTAAATTTAATTTGTTTTACAAAATAACACCACACTAACAATTTCTTCACACAATTTCTATAGGGATGATGAAGATGAATGATTAAACAAATTATGATTTTTTTTTTGTAAACCTTGATGTATAGTTTTTTTAAAAAAAATTCAGGACATTATTTGTAGCGTTCCAAAACCACTACAACGAACGTCACAATAACCGCTACAACACCTATCACACTAACCACTATAAGTGCTACTTAGATCCCTATAAATACTTTCACCACACCTCATTTCAAATACTCCCACATTTCTTTCAACCCTTCCTCTCTTTCGTTTTCTCTCATTTACACATATTTTTCTAAGAGTTGAGAAGCTGAACAAGGTGATCAAATATGATAAAAAGTTTTTTTATTCTTTCATTTCAATATTCTTTTCCCTCGCATAATATTTATTCTCACTATTTTTCTTTTTTTTCCAAATATTGAAGGAATTTTTCTGACCATTTCCTTTTTTCCTTACATAATGATAACCACATTGTAGCAGACAATATAATAATTTCTTATTATCTACATATTCTCAATAAATTTACCAGTATATAGTTTATACTATACCAATTTAATTAAATCATTCTTTTTTTGATAATAACTACTATCAGCTAAACCACTGAAATAATAAATTATTCAATACCATATTATAACAATGGAGACAGATAATTGTATAATTTTTTTTTTAAATTTCACAAAAAATTTGTAGTGGTTTTAAGAAATACAACCACTACAAATTTTTTTAAAAAAAGGAACTAAATTTCTGGCGCCAAATTTGAAATTTCATATGATATTAGTAGTGGATCTAAAACCGCTACGAATGTTTAGCGGCTTTCTCCTTTTCAATTGAGCATTGGTTTTGTAACCACCACAAACATGGAGCAAAATTTTCATTTTTCATTTCCCAGTACAAGCTCCAATATTTATAACTGCTACAAATAATGAAAGACGATGAGTTATCGCTGTTGAATACTGTAGCGGTTGGAATAAACTGCTACAAATGTTTTCGTAGTTTTGTTACTTGAGTAGCAGTTTTGTGTAACCGCTACAAATATGTTTGCAACAATGGATTTAATAGAGGTTTTCTCAACCGCTACTAATATTGTTTGTACCGCTACAAATACACCTTTTTAACTGCTACTAAATCACATTTTTTTGTAGTGTTATACTGTTGATGCTTTATTATTTAATTGCTAATATATTTATTCAAATGAGTTAATTAGCATATTGTTATTGTATATTTATATTTGTTGTGGGGATGTTATTTATCAGAAATTATTTTTAACATTCAGATAGTAGAAGTGTACCTACTCCTCCCGTTGACCCTTGAAGAACCTTGGATAAGCAGTTTCTTACTACTACCTGGATCAAGCTAACTAGTGTGAATATTTAATGTATATTTTGTATTTTGGTAGTAGAATCGCTCCACATATTCTATAGGAAGGATCCTTTCCTTCTTTTGATAATTTGGAATTATGTAAATGTATATGCTATGGTGGAGTAAAGCTCCTTATGCAATTTTAAACTAACAGGCTATTGTAAAAATTTTGGGAAGTCACACTTACCAAGGAGACTTTACTAAAATTTTTACACAGAGTATAATATTTTGCTTATAAAAAATAGTTGATGCGTGTTCTATAAATTATATATACATACACAAGATTATTGCATTAACTATGAAATAACAAATGTTATTATATTTATAGCTAAACTAATTATTCTTATTTACAAAGGCTTATGGTGTTAGATCAAGCGTTTCACCCAAGAGGGGGGGTGAATTGGGTGATACTGGAATTTCTTTCGAAGATATAAAACTTTGACAAAAGAATTAAAACAGTAATGAGTAAGGAGAAATATCACCGAAGTGTACACCGGGAGTTATAATGGTTCGGTCACAACCACTTTGACCTACGTCCAGTCCTCAGAGCTTCTCTGAGAGTTTCACTATAACTTCCAAGATTCAGTGGGTTCTTGGCACCTCAGTACAAGCAAGTTCCTTACACCTGGACACTCGCTCCCCCTTATAGGTTGTAATCCAATCCCAACTCAAGGTTCCACAACCTTAAGTTATCTCAATAACAACTATTGAGTTTGAATGAAATATCTCTCTCAAAGAGTAAATGATAATCACTGAAGCATATGAATACAATTTCAACGTGAAAACAGAGTGATGAACTTAATGATACGTTCGTATGTGTGCTTGGTTGTTCTTCTCTGTTTGAAGGTTCCCATATATATAGATATGTTGGTGATGACCGTTGGAACACTTCCTTTCATCCGTTGGTGAGTGCGCAGCCACTATTGACTTTTCAAGTTTTTGAAAAATATCCGTTGGCGGTGGTTGGCATTTGAACGTTTGATTTGACTTTCATCTCTTGATATGATTTCTTCATTGTTTCTCTGTAAATATACTAATAATGCTAATACAATGAAAGGTTAATCATATAGAAAACAATATAATGAAAGTTTGAATGATTTCTAAATTTCTGGGTATGCTTACTCGAGTAGCTCCTCGAGTAACCCTTGAAGTTTACTCGAGTAGCTCCTCGAGTAACATCGTGAAATCATTGTTCATTTGGAAATCAATGAAGAGTAACAAGATTACTCGGGTAGTGCATGGAGTAAACTAAATTTCAAACCTTTTAGAATAGTTATTTACTCGGGTAGCTACTCGAGTAAAGCTTTTGTAACTTCACAGATTACTCGGGTAACACCTCGAGTAACTCTTCAGAAAACTTTTGATTACTCGATGCTCTACTCCAGTAATGTTGGCAGGATTTCAAGGCCGAGAGCAATTACCTCATTACTCGAGTAGGGACTCGGGTAATGCATTCATTTTTGCATAGGTTACTTGGGTAGCTCCTCGAGTAACTGAGACTTCTGAACATGATTTACTCTGGTAATGACTTGAAGTTTACTTTGAAAACTTTTGCATATACTGGGGTACATACTCGAGGAATCCACTTAAAATAAACCATGAAAAACTTGTCCAATGGAGTAAGTACTCGAGGAAGATGAAAAAGAGAGATCAAGTTAATCGAGTACTAACCTCAAGTTTTCACTCAGCTTAGTGCATTACTCGAGTAGCTCCTCGAGTAACATTGGCAGTGGTTCAAAGTGCCAAGAGCTTAACATTTTCAAATACACGGTTACTCGAGTAGCTCCTCGAGTATCATGAAAAACTTGAAGGAAACTGGAAGTTTCTGACTTGGTTACTCGAGTAGCTCCTCGAGTAACATTAGCAGTGGTACCAAAATGCCGAGAGGTCCATTTTTTAGAAAACACAGGTACTCGAGTAGCTCCTCGAGTATCATGGGGAAAACTTGAAGTCAACTGGAAGTTTTCACATGGTTACTCGAGTAGTTCCTCAAGTAACATTAGCAGGCCGAGAGCAACCTTAAAGTTTTACCTGGTTACTCGAGTAGCGCCTCGAGTAATGGTGGTAGGTAACTGGAAGTTTTGCTTGGTTACTTCAAGTTTTGGCTCATTACTCGAGTAGCGCCTCGAGTAATGCCTTAGAAAAATGCACTTCTGATCAGGTTCCTCAGCATTTTCTCTTGGCCAATCTTCACTACTTCCATGCTTACCTCAAGTAAAGCTTATTCCTGTCATTACTTAGTTCAAGCTTGATTATTAACCATTTCCTTTTCAAACCATTCCTTTGTTATCATCAAAACATGAGATCTAACATTCTCCCCTTTTTGATGATAACAAAACTTGGTGATTTTGAACATGGTTTTTCAAATTGGATTCTTAATTAATTATTTCTTATTTAAGGTTGAATATACCTTGCATACATAACAACTTCATTAGTCCAAAACATGTATCATAATTCAAAGCTTTAAATAATATCAAATGAAGTCATAATTTAAACATACTTGCATTAAACTTTAAGAATTTCAAATTACAAGATAAGTTTCAGAAAACTAATAACAAAATGCACCCTACAACCAAATCCCCCAAACTAAGCTAGGACACATCCACAAAATCATTCTCAAGCTCTTCTCCCCCTTTTTGGCTTCATCAATCAAGTGGAGGGCTAGGAGGCTTGGCCATGGAGATTGGTGTTGCTGGAAGGACCATAGAATCATTTGATTCTAAAGAATCAAATGAGCTAGAGGGTACTGGATCAGGCAAATGAAGTGGAGGGATATGGATATCATCGCCGGGAAGAGAAGGTTGGAAGACAACCATAGTAGAGGTTTCTCCTTCCTGGGTGGTCTGAATCTCAGGTGAAATCTCAACCTCAGGTGTATGCTTTTCAGGTGATGAAGAGGGAGATATCTCCTCAGTGTGAGTAGGAGAGGGAATGGGTTTTGAAGTGGTTTCAGGCTGTGGCTTTTGAGGTGAATCATCGATGATAATATGAGTGGTTTCGTGGGTATCAGGATCATCCACTGTGAATAAAACATCTTTCTCTTTGGGCTCAAGTGGATCAGAAACCAGAGGGGTAGATGGTTCAGCCTCGGGAATGGGAATGTCTGAAGGAGGGTCTACTGAAGGTGGTGGTGGTGGTGCAGATGAGGAAGGACCGGCAGAAGGTCCAGGACCCAAGGAATCCAAACGTGCCAGTATCAGTCTCAATGTTTCTCCCTGGGCACGTTGCTCTGCTAGAAGCTCCTCATGCCTTCGATCCATTCTTTCAACCAACTCTCCCATTTTTATGTTCATGTGGGTTATGAGTTCTGCATTGGTGTTGGCTATATCCACATGAAAGCCTCTGAGCATATTCTCCATAAAGTGCTGGAGAGTGGCATTCAGGAAAGATGGTGAAGATGTGGTAGCAGCTGGAGCCGATGACTGAGTGTCATCCATCCTACTGGTCTCTGCCTCAGTAGCCTTTCGCTTCTTCTTGGACCCAGACTCCAGTGGGCTTTTAAGAGGGATGTCGATGTTCAGTTTACCAATCTGGTTCCTCCCCACTGGGGTCACCCTCTCAATTGGCTCCTTACTATCCAAGTACCATATTTTGTTCTCTTTCAGGATAAGAGACACAATTTGGGGATATGGCATTGGAGTAGTCCCTTTTCCATCCACCTTATACCTCTTCATTTCTGAAAATATATACTCTCCCAGATCCTTTTGCTCTTTCAAGAGGAGTGAAGCAAACCATCTATAGTCCCTATCCGAGAAGTGGGTATAGTTGTTGGCTTTGTTTACTAGGGACCTAGAGTAAATGTACCAAAGGACCCTATGGTGATCACACATATCACTCGGTTTAAAGTTTAGGGGGCCAACTAACTCACCGGGCTTTAGGATAGTGAAAATTTGATTTGGCTCAAGCTCAGAATATATTTCATCAGGGGGGTTCTCTATTCCTAACCACAAGTTGATTTTGGAAGGTGAAATCAAAATCTTTTGACCTCTCACAGTTGTGGTCATCTCTTCCTCTACTGAAGTCCGGTTAGGTTCATCTATTATCTCTAGGTTGCAATAGAAATGAGTGATTACCTTTGTGCAAAAAGGTAATCTAATTGACAACCAAGGCATAAAAGGCTCTAGATAAGGACTAAGATCGTGCTTCAATACCTCTTGAAGTAGCCTGAGATCCACATAGTGTGTCTTACACACTTTTCTTCTGGAGAATTGTGTCAGGTACTTGGGAGACTCCACCAGTTTCCCCACATTGAATCCTTTTGGAGGGGTAGTGATCTCTGCCTCTGGAATCTTGGATTTCTTGGATGATTGACCCTTCTCCATTTGGTCAATGATCCCAGCCATTGCCTTAGCCATATTTTTGTCATATTTTGGCTTCTTGATAGGCTTTGGAGTGAATGAGGGTGTAGAGGAATCAGAATGAGAAGGTGAGGGAGTTTTGACACCTTTGCTTCTTCCAGTAGATGTGCTCTTTTTAGACTGAGCCCTAGTTACAATAGGCTCTTTGATCACCACACCTTTGGTTTTAGGTTGTGGTTGAGGTTTAAGAGGAGTTTTGGCTTTTGGTCTTGGGATTCTCTTTGTTGGAGGAGGAGAAAGAAGATCAGGGTTTTGTTGTGAATCAGAGGAATCAGTGAAGTTGAGATTCTTGGTTCTAACCATTTTGAATCACAGAAAATCAAAAAATCTCAGAAAAACAGGGCAACTGACGCGAGTTTAGGGCAGAAGGATTTTGAACAAAATAGGAAGTTTTTGGACTTGAAATCAGTTGGGTTTTGACGGAAATGAGGCAAGGAATCAATTGGGAAAAGTTTTTGAAAGGGTGTATAGTGATTTACTCGAGGAGATTTTGTGGAAATGACCAAGTTTGCGCAAGATAAAGACCTAAATCCCGACTTTACTCGAGGCCTTACTCGAGTAACGTTCAAGTTTACTCGAGGCCTTCCTCGAGTGTTCATACAGAAAAATTCAAAAATAATTCATTTAAATTGCGTACCTGGCATGAATAATATAGTAATTATCCATGGATGTTCCCTCGATCATTCATAGTCCATTTGGGTCAGTTTTGAGTCATTATTCAATACTTTGAGAATCTGAGCTTCGACATTACTCGAGGCCTTCCTCGAGTAAGCTTCAAGTTTACTCGAGGCCTGCCTCGAGTAAATAGCTTCTCAACTTCTGACTCTTCATTTCTTTGAAATCTGAACCGTTACATTTGAAAATCAAGTAACTTGATCCGTTACTTCCAGTTTTGGGGGCCATTACTCGAGTACATACTCGAGTAAAGTGCTTCTTTACTTCAAGTTGCTCCTCGGGTATTGCTTTTCTGTTAACCATTACTTCAAGTTGGTACTCCAGTAAATGTGTCCTCTGATTATCTCTGTTTTTGTTTCCCAAAACAGAGTTTCTTTCTTCCTGCAAAACACATTTCTACATACTCCGATGCTTAAGTTAGTGATCATTAAAACATTATCAAATGACTTCATCTAATATTATGAAATGCTGAAAATACTTATAACTCATTGGGATTTACCATTCCCAATTCTCTTCTAATGAATAGAAATTGATCTTTTGCAAGGGGTTTTGTGAAGATATCAGCTAGTTGAAGATGAGTAGGAATGAATATCACTTGCACATCCTTCTTTTGAACATGATCTCTAATGAAGTGATGCCTGACATCGATATGCTTGGTTCTAGAGTGTTGAACTGGATTCTTTGCCAAGCTTATCGTACTTGTATTATCACAATAGATTGGTATTTCTTTGAGGTAAATACCCAGATCGTGTAATTGTTGTTTTAACCATATCACTTGTGCACAACAACTTGAGACTGCAACATATTCGGCTTCTGTTGACGAAAGAGACACTGTATTTTGTTTCTTACTGAACCACGAGACAAGAGATCCTCCAAGAAATTGTCCTTGTCCACTGGTGCTCTTTCTGTCTGTCTTGTATCCTCCATGATCAGAATCTGAATAAGCGATTAAATATTCACTTCTTCCTTTGAGATACCACAGACCCAATTCTGGTGTGTCAGCAAGGTATCTAAAGATTCGTTTGACCGTTTCAGCATGTGATTCCTTTGGCGCTGATTGATATCTTGCACATATGCCAACACTAAATTGGATGTCTGGTCTACTTTCCGTGAGATATAGTAATGATCCAATCATTCCTCTATATTTTGTGATATTGTAGTCTTTCCCTTTGACATCAGCATCAAGCAACGTTGTTGAGCTCATAGGCGTGTCTGAGCCATTAGCTTCATCCATTCCATACTTCTTCAAAAGCTCTTTTAAGTATTTTGTTTGAGATATGAAGATTCCATTCTTTCTTTGTTTGATTTGCAAACCAAGAAAGAAATTCAATTCTCCCATCATTGACATCTCAAACTCTCCCTGCATAATCTCAGAAAATTCTTTACACAGAGATTCATTAGTAGCACCGAAAACAATATCATCAACATATATTTGAACAATTAAAATATCATCACTTTTTCGATTTATAAATAATGTTGTATCAACTTTTCCCCGTACAAAACCTTGATCAATGAGAAACTTACTAAGCCTTTCATACCAGGCTCTAGGAGCTTGTTTTAAACCATATAAAGCCTTTTTAAGTTTGAAAACATGGTCAGGTTTAGTAACATCCTCAAAACCTGGAGGTTGTTCTACATATACTTCTTCCATGATGTAACCATTTAGAAAAGCACTCTTAACATCCATTTGATATAGTTTGAATCCTTTGATGCATGCAAAGGCTAAGAGTACACGTATTGCTTCCAATCTAGCCACTGGAGCATACGTTTCCTCATAATCAATTCCTTCTTCCTGATTATAGCCTTTGGCCACCAATCTTGCCTTGTTTCTGACAATAATTGCAGATTCATCGAGTTTGTTTTTGAATACCCATTTAGTACCAATGATCGTATGATCTTTGGGTCGGGCCACCAAATCCCAAACTTGATTCCTTTCAAATTGATTTAGTTCTTCTTGCATTGCTATGACCCAATCATTGTCTGATAGGGCATCATCAATGTTAGAAGGTTCAATTTCAGAAATGAATGCAGAAAAACTTACTTCATTGAAAACTCTATTTCTGGTTTTGATCCCTTCATTCACATCTCCTATGACTTGATCTAAGGGATGACTTCTATTATATTTCCAGGCTTTAGGTTGACCTAGGGATTGCTCTTCATCCTTAGTTTCATCAACCTCTGGAATAAGAGACTTAGAAATAGATTGACCATTTTCTTGATTTAAAACAACTTCCTGTTCTTCATCAATGGTTTTGTCAGAGGATTCAAATTCATCAAATACAACATGAATTGATTCTTCAACAACACAAGTTCTTTTATTGAAAATTCTATATGCTTTACTTCGGTTAGAATATCCTAGGAAAATTCCTTCATCAGTTTTAGAATCAAATTTTCCTAAGTTATCTTTACCATTATTATGAATGAAACACTTACAACCGAAGATGTGTAGATGAGCTATGTTTGGCTTCCTTCCTTTGAATAGATCGTATGGTGTCTTCCTAAGTTTCGTTCTGATATAGGCTCTATTTGAAATATAACATGCTGTACTCATAGCATCAGCCCAGAAGACTTGAGACATGTTCTTTTCATTTAACATTGTTCTAGCCATTTCAGTAAGCACTCTATTCTTGCGTTCCACAACTCCATTTTGTTGGGGCGTCCTTGGAGCGGAGAAATTGTGATCAATGCCATTAGTATCACAATACTCTTCAAAGGCTTGATTCTCAAATTCTCCACCATGATCAGTCCTAATCCCTGCAATAGACATACCTTTCTCATTTTGAACTTTCTTGGCAAAAACAATAAATTCTTCAAAGGTTTCATCTTTTGATGATAGAAAAATAACCCATGTAAATCTAGAGAAATCATCAACAATAACCAATGAATATAAGTTGCCACCAAGACTTTTTACTCTTGCTGGACCAACTAAATCCATATGCAATAATTGTAATGGTCTATTTGTTGAAATCTCATTTTTCAATTTGAAAGATGATTTAGTTTGTTTACCCTTTTGACATGCGTCACAAATCAAATCATTTTTGAAATTTACTTTGGGTAAACCAAGAACTAAATTCTTTTTGAGTAGTTTGCCTAGTTGATGCATGTTGACATGAGCCAACCTTTTATGCCATAGCCAACTTTCATCGGCATTACTCAGAAAACAGTTTTTAGATTCATTTCTACAAATATCTAAGGTATAGCAGTTACCTTCCCTTTTTGCTCTAAGTTTAGCCTTGATATTCTTCTTATCAAGTAGTAAGTCTTTCTTGTTGACAATTAGACATTCCTCTGAATCAAATATTATCCAGTTGTCTTTATCTGCACTTTGACTTACGCTCAGCAAATTATGACACAAGCCTTCAACGTAATATACATATTTGATTTGTATGCCTTTGTCATTTTTGATTTCACCAATTCCTGCTATTTTTCCGGATTGATTTCCTCCAAATTTTACCTTTCCACCTTCCTTAGGTTGCAATGTGGTAAAACTTTCGAAATCTCCGGTCATATGTCTAGAGCATCCACTGTCTATGAACCACTTGTTATTTTTGGATGCTTTAAGACATACCTGCAATCAAATGACTAAGTCTTAGGTACGCACTTCTTTTTGGGTCCGTTTGGGTTAGTATAAATGATTTTCTGAACATATGTGCCTTTAGGTACCCATTTGTAGGTTCCTATTGTTCTTTTCTTTTTATGAATGCATGAAGAGGTATAATGACCTTTTCTGTTACAGTAATTACAAAACGCAAAAGGATTTGATATATGTACAGAATGTTGAAAATAATTTAAATATGACTTTCCTCCTACTTTCTTTTTACCTTTCCTTTTATCTGTTTTTGGATCATATCCAATACCAGATCGGTCATTTACAAATCGTTGTTCTTTTAAAATCAAACTTAGCATCTCACTTCCTTTGGTAAATTTTTCAAGAGTTTTTGTGAGATCAATGTTTTTCTTTTTCAACGAAGAACAATTTCCACAATTCTGTTCTGAACTTTCTTTAAGTTCAATTTCAAGAGCTTTGTTTTTCTTTTTGAAAACAATTAATTCTTTAACTACTTTGATGAATTCAGAATGTAAAGCATTATATTCAGAGAGTAATTCATCATAGGTAGGTTCAGAATCACTTACCTCTTCTTCTGTCTCTTCTTGAGCAACAAGACATATGTTGGCTACTTCTTCCTCATCACTTTCTTCGTCTGAAGAACTATCTCCCCATATAGCAGATACAAAGGCCTTCTTTTTGTTAAAGAATTTGCCTTTTCTCTTTTCTTTGCTCTTTTGATTGAGCTCTGGACATTCTGATTTGATATGTCCTGGTTTTCCACATTCATAGCAAATGATATGATCTTTGTTGCTAGTTCCTCCTTTTTGAAAGTGTTTGAAGCCTTGACCTTTCTTGTAGAATTTTCTGAATCGTTTTATGATTAAGCCCATTTCATCATCATCAAACTCCTTATCTTCATCTTGATTTTCTTCTTTCGCTTTTAGTGCTAGACCTTTCTTTCTTTTGTCACTGATGTCATCTAGTTCCCGTTTGAACTTTAATTTGCTTTCATATTCAGAAAGACTTCCAAATAGAGAAGCAACTGATCTCATTGATTCTCCTTTTGCCTCTTCTATCGCAGTGACTTTGGCCTCCCACTCTTTAGAAAGAATATTCAAAATCTTTCGTACTTGGATATTTTGATCATAGACTTTACCAAGTGCTGCAAGTTGATTAACAAGATGAGTATATCTAAGTTCGAATTCAGAAATTGACTCACCTGATTTCATTCGAAGTAGATCGAATTCTGTGATCAAGGTGTTGATTCGATTCTCCTTTATTCCCGAAGTTCCTTCATGAGCTATTTCTAGAGCTTCCCACATTTCCTTTGCTGTTGGAAGTGTGCAAATTCTGAAGTATTCATTTTGACTCAAAGAGCTTTGTAACATCAGAATTGCCTTGCTATTGAGAGTGATAAGTTTCTTGTCATTCTCATCATATTCCGCTGGCGTCTTTGGAATTTTCTGAGAATCTACAGTCTTTGTAGGTTGATAATTTCCACTCTCGATTACATCCCATAGCCCATATTCAGTAGCCATCACGAACACTCTGAATTTTGCTTTCCAGAAAGAAAAGTGTTCTCCATTGAAACCGGGAGGTCTAGTGATGGATGCTCCGTCGGGAAGAATTCCTTCACCCATGCTTGCCATTGGATCCTTCTTAGGTTGTTATACCTTAACAAGAAGACCTACGCTCTGATACCAAATGTTAGATCAAGCGTTTCACCCAAGAGGGGGGGTGAATTGGGTGATACTGGAATTTCTTTCAAAGATATAAAACTTTGACAAAAGAATTAAAACAGTAATGAGTAAGGAGAAATATCACCGAAGTGTACACCGGGAGTTATACTGGTTCGGTCACAACCACTTTGACCTACGTCCAGTCCTCAGAGCTTCTCTGAGAGTTTCACTATAACTTCCAAGATTCAGTGGGTTCTTGGCACCTCAGTACAAGCAAGTTCCTTACACCTGGACACTCGCTCCCCCTTACAGGTTGTAATCCAATCCCAACTCAAGGTTCCACAACCTTAAGTTATCTCAATAACAATTATTGAGTTTGAATGAAATATCTCTCTCAAAGAGTAAATGATAATCACTGAAGCATATGAATACAATTTCAACGTGAAAACAGAGTGATGAACTTAATGATACGTTCGTATGTGTGCTTGGTTGTTCTTCTCTGTTTGAAGGTTCCCATATATATAGATATGTTGGTGATGACCGTTGGAACACTTCCTTTCATCCGTTGGTGAGTGCGCAGCCACTATTGACTTTTCAAGTTTTTGAAAAATATCCGTTGGCGGTGGTTGGCATTTGAACGTTTGATTTGACTTTCATCTCTTGATATGATTTCTTCATTGTTTCTCTGTAAATATACTAATAATGCTAATACAATGAAAGGTTAATCATATAGAAAACAATATAATGAAAGTTTGAATGATTTCTAAATTTCTGGGTATGCTTACTCGAGTAGCTCCTCGATTAACCCTTGAAGTTTACTCGAGTAGCTCCTCGAGTAACATTGTGAAATCATTGTTCATTTGGAATTCAATGAAGAGTAACAAGATTACTCGGGTAGTGCATGGAGTAAACTAAATTTCAAACCTTTTAGAATAGTTATTTACTCAGGTAGCTACTCGAGTAAAGCTTTTGTAACTTCATAGATTACTCGGGTAACACCTCGAGTAACTCTTCAGAAAACTTTTGATTACTCGATGCTCTACTCCAGTAATGTTGGCAGGATTTCAAGGCCGAGAGCAATTACCTCATTACTCGAGTAGGGACTCGGGTAATGCATTCATTTTTGCATAGGTTACTCGGGTAGCTCCTCGAGTAACTGAGACTTCTGAACATGATTTACTCTGGTAATGACTTGAAGTTTACTTTGAAAACTTTTGCATATATTGGGGTACATACTCGAGGAATCCACTTAAAATAAACCATGAAAAACTTGTCCAATGGAGTAAGTACTCGAGGAAGATGAAAAAGAGAGATCAAGTTAATCGAGTACTAACCTCAAGTTTTCACTCAGCTTAGTGCATTACTCGAGTAGCTCCTCGAGTAACATTGGCAGTGGTTCAAAGTGCCGAGAGCTTGACATTTTCAAATACACGGTTACTCGAGTAGCTCCTCGAGTATCATGAAAAACTTGAAGGAAACTGGAAGTTTCTGACTTGGTTACTCGAGTAGCTCCTCGAGTAACATTAGCAGTGGTACCAAAATGCCGAGAGGTCCATTTTTTAGAAAAAACAGGTACTCGAGTAGCTCCTCGAGTATCATGGGGAAAACTTGAAGTCAACTGGAAGTTTTCACATGGTTACTCGAGTAGTTCCTCGAGTAACATTAGCAGGCCGAGAGCAACCTTAAAGTTTTACCTGGTTACTCGAGTAGCGCCTCGAGTAATGGTGGTAGGTAACTGGAAGTTTTGCTTGGTTACTTCAAGTTTTGGCTCATTACTCGAGTAGCGCCTCGAGTAATGCCTTAGAAAAATGCACTTCTGATCAGGTTCCTCAGCATTTTCTCTTGGCCAATCTTCACTACTTCCATGCTTACCTCAAGTAAAGCTTATTCCTGTCATTACTTAGTTCAAGCTTGATTATTAACCATTTCCTTTTCAAACCATTCCTTTGTTATCATCAAAACATGAGATCTAACATATGGAATATGAGATTTTCTTGTATTATGTGCCGGCCAACCCTAATTAAATTTTTAGGGCATGACAATGAGCATCTGGCACAATTAAAATTTGAAGTGTGTGAAATTAGATACTGTCTTTTAAAAACGGAGCAATTTTAACAATTTCTACATTTGCCCTCATTATTTTTTTTGTATATCTACTTTACAAATGATTTTCACACCTCTATTTCCTCTTTCCCCTTTCCAATATAAATTAAATATGGGTAAATTTGAGAAAAGGTGATTAACTACCCTACAAGTGACTTAAACTTTGAACCAAACATTTTCCTACAAGTGACTTACATTTAGATACAAGGTGGTACATATTGAAACTACTCCTTGGAACTCCCTCAAATATGTGCAATAATAATATCATGTAGGGATACTTTAGGGAGAAAATTATAAATTTGGGAGACAAAATGAATTTTTAACGAAATTAAGCTTTATATCTAGCTCTTATATTTAGGATTGAAGGAAGTAATACACAAAATCAAAAATAGCATATTGAAAAAGCTTTACCTATAATTTAGTGAGGAAATTCAGCAAAAGGTGGCCTGATTATGGTTCTTCTCCAATCTTCCTTCAGCTATGAAATACGGGAAAAAAGAAAAATTATTTTAGTAATCTTTTCTTTTTTTTAATAATTAAAAGTTTAGGTGAGTTGGGTCGTCGGTGCTCACTAGGGCCAAGACATGCCTTTTGTTAAAATAGTGCTTATAGATATACTTATAAATCGTCTAACAACAAAGTTCTCACATGACCTTCGTTAAGAAACTTTAAATTGTCATTGTTATTTCAATTTTGGGCTGCCTGTTATAGAATTGCTGGTGGACTAGTACACCTTATTATAAAGTCATACATACCTATGTTTGGTTTTATGCATAATTTTGTCATCTTATGCTTCTCAAAGAAAATCAATGCCTTATGAACATTTAAATGCACGCACATTATGCAACATTTAACGGAATATTAAGTGTAAAACCCCACTTTTTATACACTAATATTCCCTGTATATTTGTGACATCAACGAGAAAAAATTGTGAATTTTGGAATACTTGGAATGATAAAAACACTCGTTGAGGTTAGACGAAAATTGGGCTAAAAAAAAATATAAAATGATATTTTTGTCTTCCAAAAAGTCCATTATTGAAGCCCAACATAATAGATGAAAGAACACAAGTCTTGGGATTTTTGCCCAAGAGGAGAAAAAGAAGAATGCCCAATTTAATTATAAAAAAATGTAATGTCAAGATGGTAATTTTACCAATAAATTAAAATAAGAAGCTATTTTTTTATGCTTCCCCTCTACCAGTTTGGACGTCCAAAGAGAAGCAAGAAGAGGATTGGAAATTTGATTCATGCAATATCTAAATAAAGAGGAATTTTTGTCAAGTGAAAGAGGTTTGAAAAGTCAAAAATTGTAGGCAAATTAAAAGTCAAATTTTTACAACTCAAAAATAAATATGAGGAGGGGGAAAATCATGATAATTCAAGAGCTTAATTTTGGCCATTTGAAGATGCATTTTCGGCCAAGTATTATAAAGGAATGGAAAAGATAATGATCAAGTAAAATAGCATGTGATAAATATAATAAAATATAATAAATTGAGGAGGTGGATGAAAGATATTTTAAAAGCCTCTCATCATCTTTCCTCAAGCCCACTTTCGTCCAATTTGCGAGAGAAAAGCTTGAGCAAGAACATAGAAACCAAGAGGGAACAAGAAGCAAGGATTAAGGTAAGTAGTAGGTGATTTCACTTGTTTATTCTTACAAATCCAAGGACACTCTCTCTAATCCTTATATCTTCATGAATATCACTTGTAGCAAGGCAAACTCAAGAGGAAGAGAGAGAGAGGGAAGGAAAAATCGAAAGGTAACCACAAATCACCTTATTCTCTTGTGAATCCAAGGTTATATGATATTGTTGGTTGAATTGGTTGGTTGTTTGGTTTGCTTTGTCTTGCTTTGTGATTTTGGGATGTTGAAACCCTAAAATGTTATACTGCCAAAATTTCCCCTAATCATGTGCAATTGGTGTTTAATGGGTTAAACATGTGATTAGAGGTGTAAAGAAGGTGGTTTAGGGATTAAAATCAAGAAATTCCAATTTTCTCTTTTTATTATGAAATTCGTCCAGCTACTGTTTACTTAGGGTAGAGCTGGAATTTTGAAATTATTATGGTCCAATTGGCTTTAGAAGGGAAAGTTGTGTGAGATTATAGGCGTTCATAATTTTTAGAAAATTTGTATGCAAATCTAGAATTTATTGAAGTTGTAAGTGCATACTGTCTGATTTGCCTCTAGTGAGGCAGTGTTGTTGTGCAATGGATTTTGTGGGTTAAACCTAATTCAAAAATTATGAAACTTGACAAGATTAAATTAGAAATGTGAGCTTTAATTTAATAGGTAGTTTGTAATTTTTGGACAAGTATATTAAAAGATATCAATTTTCAAAGTTGTGCCCTGTTTCTGGAAGGAAATCTGGAACAGTGCAGGTTTGGCAAATTTCTGGGAATAATATGAGTACAGTAGTCAGACTTAGGTATTTTTCCATTAAAATGCATTGAAATATCTTCATTTAGCTAGGCTTTGGAATTAGCTAAATTGAATTTTTCTAGAATTAATTATGAATTTCCAAAGTTAACTGAAAATCTACCAGTTTCTAAAAACAATGAAACTGCACTGTGCAGAATTGTACTGTGTAGAAACTGTTATAACTGTATTAGATAACCAGCAGAATTTTATTTAAAGGCAGTAATGGTACAAGTAATAATCAGTTACTTGTAACTTTAATTTTGATAGGAATAGGAAATTTCCCGAGCCGGAACTAAGGTTAGGACCGACCGAGAAATTGAGAAAAGAGTCAGGTAGTAACTTTTTCTTGCATATACTATGTAATTATTATATGTTTGAGTATACAATTCTCTGTAACATGAGCATAGTGTCTTGGATACACACATTAGCTTGGTTGGGTTATGGAACCCAACGGAGGCGCATAATTCAGTCAGGGTTGCAAATAGTTGTTTGGCTTTGGACAGTGTACACACAGCATTTTATCACACACAACAGTCTATCATCTTACATGACATGATGTATTGCATATTTATTTTTGCATTTTATATGTCTGAAAAGTATGTTGCGACTGATATTCACTCGAATCTCATCCTTTTTCAAACTATAAAACATTACAGCTGAGGCTAGTGGTTTAAAAAACAAGGTGGTGGCTACCGGTGAGTAGAGTCTCGATGTATTCTGGAGCTACGTCTGGTTATCTACATTTGTACTTTTGCTTTCTTTTAAACGCTCTGTACATTTGTGTATAGTTTTCAAACCCTGCGGGAATTCTCCTGTATTGTAAACAAATACATAATATCAGTATATTTCTGCTATTTCTGTAGTCTTAAGAACAAGTGTAAAATATACAAAAGTACGCCCCTGAAATATTAAGGGGTTTGACATTAAGAATAAGTGTAAAATATACAAAAGTACGCCCCTGAACTTTAGGTCAATTATATATAACTTCTTATTATTTTAAAGTCTAAACTTAACGTATTTAACATTAAACCGGCCTCTACCGTTATTTTGACAGTTAAGTAAGTAATGGAAATTGTCAAGTCATATCCATGATGACGACTAATTTAATTAAAAAAAAATACAATAGGATGATCAGATCATGCCATGAATTTGCTATAAAAGGTACTAGTTGGGGGAAAACTCTTGGGAAATGCCAATAGGCAAGAACGTATCGGCAATAGCTTCTAAGCATATGCCGTTATTTTGGCAGTTAAGTAATTTGCAGAAATAATGGGAACTTTCACTGAAAACTTGCATTGACCTACCAATAGAAAGGCCATGTGACTTGCTTCCTCTAATTAAGCACAAGACAAAATTAAACAAAGGCACCACTCACATGGCCCGTGAGATTAAATATTCACACAGGAAGAAAAAGATGAGAGTGATCACATATCAACCATAGAGGCTGTGCAGAATTCAATTACGGTAATTAAAGAACAATTATTTTTTCTTTCATTCCAATTTTGCTGTCTGGCACATGGAGTTTCAAAAAGAAAAATGTTTCTTATTGATCCCCTCTCAATCTTACAAACTGGTATATACTCTATTCAATTCTTAATATATGATATATTTAGAAAGTTTATTTTGGTCCTGAATATAAGATTTATTTATTATATATGTCAATATCTTCCTAGGTTATCCCCATTTAAAGGAAATGAAGGAATTAAGGGCTTGTTTGGTATGAGAGAAGGGGAGGGAAAATGAGTGGAAGGAAAATTCTTTTTAAGTTGGATCTAAAAAAAAAAAAAAATTAGAGAAATGGAGTTAAAAGTTTTAAATTAATTTTTTTTACTCTTTTATCTTACATATTATCTGTGTTAAAATTTTGTAATCCGACTTATCTAATTGTTTTAAATCCAACTCATAAAAATTTTTCCTCCCCTCCCCACCAAATCCCTCATATCAAACAGATTCTAAGAAAGATGATTGGGATTTTTCAGAAAATACGTGTCATCTTAATAACTGAATAGATAAATATTTCTTACATGTGGTCCTACGTATTTTCTAAAATTATTAGTTGTACGTGGTCACCCTCCTATAAGGAGGCTGAGATGTAAATCAAAGTACAAAGGGCCTAAAAAAGGGGGTAAACAAGGAAGAAGAAGAATTTATACGATCTGAATCAATATAATCACTCATAATGTGAAACTACACAACTATATCCAAAACGTTTTTCAGAATTAGAATGTCTTGAAGCCTCAAAAACTTGAGATGGTCTTTCAAATTAAACCATAAAAAAGCATTAAGGGATATTTCTGTCAGCAATAAAATATCCTATTCAAACTTTTTACGGATAACTTAACCATTTATGATCAACCTCAAACAGTAGTTGTAGGTGAGCAAATCTTTGATTTTCCACTATTGTTTTTATATGTAAATTTGAGCTCTTAAGGTTTAGAATCAGATGACACAGTTGTTTTTATATTTTTCTTTGATGTATTTCTTTTTGTGATCTTCTTCCTTTGTAACACTCTGTATAGCATCATGCATGACACATTTGTTTGATTCCTTGAAGAGTTTCATTATTAATAATAATATAGATTTCTTCGAGTGATTGTTTCTATGGTCTCTCAATCAATTCATTGGCTGAGGAACATAGGAGTGAGCTGGGTGGTTGTAAATGAGCTGATGTAGTGACTAATTTAACATTCTCTGAGATAGAACCTTAACCAGCTGCATAGCAACAAAAAGTATACAAGTTTTCATATCATATTTTATTTCTTGCAGAAATTCAGTATTGACATTATCTGTTCCTTTGAGAGACTGTGACTTTTATTGGTCCCTCAAGCAGTGAAACTTGGATTCATTGCAAGATATTTCATTCATCATCTCCTCATATAAGTTGATGAATATATCTATATACAGATATATTCAGAATTAAAAGGAACATACATTGAAAATAGCTCGCTACTTTCGCAGTTACATGAGGAACAGCTTAGGAATAATTTGACAATTTCTATTTGCCTAGCTGACCTTGATTTGCTCCTAAGCAAAACATACAAAGATGAATTGACAATATTTCAGCCTTCAACTATAGCAACTGATACTTTCTTCATTAGTTTTTCTTATGGAAAGAGTATGAATATAACTTATTGGTCAAACAATGATGAATTGATTGAAGCTCAAACAACTTCATAAAGCAACTGATACTTTCTTCAACCTATGTATACTTCAATTATTCCAATTCAACAGTTGGAATCTCATAATATCTTACAACAAAAAGAGTGATTTGGCTACTTCTTTCTCTACATTGTCATAGCTTAATTGAACACATGTATAAGTACTTTGTAGAATTTTCATACGAATCTCTGAGTGTTTCATTGCTTCAACCCACTCAAACTACTTCATATAGCAACTGATCTTCCTTTGCTTTTGCCAATAACTTTATAACAAAAAATAAAGACTCTTAAGATTTTGAAGGATGAAAAAAATGCTCACAAGAAATACTATATAAAGGTTTTGCCCCAAACAAAAAAAAAAATTTGTTACATTCGCCACACGTGTCCCTGGGTGAGAGTACAATTAATGACGACACGGCAAATTTTAGGAAGAGAATCTTCAAGTGACACAAAGATTTAGCAACCAACTATTTAACTCTAGTGTTCACTTTTCCTAGTGACGTGTTTCAACATAACTTGAATTCCAAAATCCCATTTGTGAAAAAGAAAATAGTCACGCCAGTATTTATAACCAAAGGAAAAAAAGCTGACAAGGAGGTAACAATTTCAAAACAGTAAAACACTTTAAATCAGAGCAGTTGAATCCAAAATATATCCCACAGGTAGTTATATCACAATTAAATAGTCCAATGATTGTTTCAATCCTCTCAAACTTAAAGATGGTATTACAGTAACCAATAAATAGCATTAGGAGAGATTTTCTTTGGCAATGGCTAGCTCAAACTGGCTACATATGACTGACCATTTATGATCAATCTGAAACACTTGTTGCCGAGCATTTCTTTGATCTTCCTCCATCTCAGACTTCACTTTTCTCACAATCTCAAGCTCTTTCTTGAACTCTACTGTTTCTGCAATATATTTCCTCTTTTTCTCTTCAAGAGACAATAATTCAGCCTCACAATTTGTTAACTCTTTCTCCAACCTAGAGACTTGTTCCAGCAGCCTAGCTTCCTTCTCTTGAGCTTCATCCAAAGTCTTAGTAACCTCCTTTTGTTGAGTGAGCTCATCCATGATGGTTTTATCTCTTTCTTCAAGCACTGCAAATTTATTGGCAGTAGCAAATGATTGCTTGAAAGAAGACAAAATGTTAGGCAAATCTTTGTGCATAGACTTTATTATAGTCATAACTTCATAAGATAGAGCTCCATCTTCCAAGGAAAGGCGAGACAAGAAGTTGAGAGCTGTTAGTAGGCAAAGACTATTGTCCTCTGAGGTGGTTATGTCCTTAAGAGGCATTTTCAACAAGTCTTCCAAGTCAGCAAGGGCCTTGGCAACAAGATCATTTTTGGCAGTAGCAACAGTAAGAAAAGATAATTTTGGTGATTTACCACCATAATCGTCCTGCATTGAGTCAAACTCACCGATGAGACAATCATCTTTCAAGTCTTCAGCATTTGACTTCCTTAGGTTGAACTTGATTTGACTTTGAATCTAATAATAATAAGTGGATTTGGAAAACAACACGAGTTCTATGATACAACAACAACATTTTTCATTCTGCCAGAATAAAAACTATTTATACAAGTCTTTGTAACTGCTTTTCAAACAACTTTTCATTTATGAGCACTCAGTTAACCCAATATATATACTCATATCCTTAATTTAAAAGCTATTTAACTTATTTAGGTAGATTAAGGAAGCTAAATAAATTACCTAATCATAACAAATGTGACTTGATGTCCCTAAAGTACCCAGTTATAACATTAGGTTATATATCAATTTCTGAATTAATCAAATTAGATTGGAAGTAAATAATAAATATTAGAGACAAACTGAATTTAAAATAAATATTAGAGACAAACTGACATTAAGTCTTATATTTAGAACCAAGACAAATCCCCTAATTAGTTCTTGTATTTAGGACAGGAGGAGTATATAATTTCTAGGAATTGTGTAGTTGCAGGATCCTGAATCATGACTATATACAAGACTCAGACGGTTTTATAAGTACCAAAAAAACATTAGAAAGCTTACATGTGAAACAGATTTTGTTGAAGAAGTGCCTAATTTTGAATTAGTTGAAGGGGCTATTATCTTAGCATTCGCAGATGATAGAGAACCTTCAGAGATTCCTTTAACATCCTGTAGAGAAATAAATTATAACCTGTAAGTTTTAGCTATTTAATATTTGAATTAGTAGGTGGATAATTGAATTTCCCCCCTACATTTTCCCTTGATATGTTTTCCTTTTGAGCACTTTGACCTTCTAGGTCTCCAATACTCTACATAGCCAAAAAGGGAAAAACAAAAGTGAGATGCAATTGCTCCATACATATGAAAGACACATGCATTATTATGAATTTATGAATTCATGAGGGATTACCTTCTTTGTAATTTCATTTTTTGCAAGTGATTGTTGTTGCTTGCACTTTGATTCAGATTGACTGGTTGATATTGTATTCACCAACTCCTTATATTTAAATCAATGAACATATTGTCAAAATCAAACAGGTGGTCTTAAGGAGGAAATTATTTGCAAAAACTTGTATAGTCTAAGAAGCTCTCATTTAGGACACTTACAGCTTGATTAGAAGGTGTTTGATGTATAGATATATCTACAGGATTAGTTGCTGACTGCTTGCTAATTGATTGTGGTTGTGGAGATGAAGTTGGCATTACTGTAGATATCTCTAAAGCAGGCATTATTTGATTGGCACTCTGAGACACCATACCCAGAAAGACATAGTTAACTAATGTCACAAGTAGAACAAAGACAATATTAGTGCAAGATGTAAGATAGTGAGGCTAGCCTTGGTTGAGCTTGTTGGTTTCGAATGAGCTAATGAAGTAACTATCTGAACATTCTCTGATGTAGTATACTCTTCTACTCTTCCTTCAACACTCTACACGACAACAAAAGATATGTAACCTTAAGTCAACATTAATTGAACCAATTACCTGAGCTGCTATTACCTTTTCCTTTGACATTTCCCGCTCGCGCGCCCTTTGATCTTCCGATTCCTTCTCATTTTGCGAGACAGAAGAGCAAATCAATTGCATTCTATATCATATTGTACATAACAATGACTCTAAAAAAGATATAAAAGATTTGATTGGCATTCTATATAAAAGATTGATGTGTACCTCTGTCAAGTTTGGTGTATCAATGATTGTCAACTTCTGGTCATTACTCTGGCCTTCAGTTTCTTGGCAATTAATTTGTTGCATGGTTTCTTTGCTAGAATTATCCATAGATTTGATAATATTTTCCAATCCCTCCATAAACGTATAAGGCCATATGAAACCACCTACTATATGATTCATGCCAAAAAATATTATTTAAATTATCAATCGTATGCAAGTAAGTTCTATCATATATGAAAAAAAATACTTCTTGGAGTACATAAAATATGAATGTTGAATATTATATTTAGATATATGATAAACAAGATATTTAATTTTAAACGATGGCAAAAAAAAAAATTTTAATTTTATGCACTTGAAGAATGTGTGAAGGAGAAAGTCTATTTGAGCCCCACTCATATATATATATATATATAGTTTGGAAAGGTATTGTTTAGTAAGAATTAAATGTGGATAGCTAACTATATATGTCATGCTCAGTAAATATATGTATTATTAAACGAGATTCTAACAATATATACACACACACACACACACACATATATAGTGTGAGTGTGTGTAGTAGCAGTACTGATATTATATATACGATACTATTTTACTCATATATACGCAGGATGCTATTATAACATATTCAAGAGATGGAGTACCTTTGGACAGTTGCTTAAGCAATTTTTGAGGAGTAATAGAGGAAGTGAGAGATAGTTTGGGACATTTCTGCACGACAATGTATTTCATAGTTTGCAAAGCAACGGATGGTGTGACTGAAGTGAGTGAAGGAAGGTTCCAAAGTAGAACATATTCCAAAGTTATGTCATGTTGTTCATGTCCAAATACTTGCTCTAGTGCAGGTGCATCTTCTATGTACAATTCCCTTAGGTTTGGAATCACTCGGCATGCAGAGATGTTAGGGAATACACATTTCAATTTATGGCAACGCCTGATGTAGATTGAAACAAGTCTTGGCACTAGTACAAAAAAGGTGTTTTAGACCGGCCTATTTAGACCGGTTGTAGAGGATACAGGTCTAAAAGAAATGCGCGGTGGCATTTTCGTTATTATAAACAAGTTGGGAGACCGGTTATTATAATAACCGGTCTAAAAAATATTATTTAGACCGGTTCCTTTCTAACCGGTCTAAAAAAATTAGGGATTTTATTTTTTAGACCGGTTCTAAGAGAACCGGTCTAAAATATATTTTTTTTAGGCCGGTTAAGAGGATAACCGGTCAAAAAAAATTTTTTTTTAAGACCGGTTAAGAGGATAACCGGTCTTAAAAGTCCACTTTTAAGACCGGTTGTTAGGAACCGGTCTTAAAAGTCCACTTTTAAGACCGGTTGTTAGAAACCGGTCTTAAAAGTCCATTTTTAAGACCGGTTGTTAGGAACCGGTCTTAAAAGTGGACTTTTAAGACCGGTTATCCTCTTAACCGGTCTTAAAAGTCCAGTTTTAAGACCGGTTATCCTCTTAACCGGTCTTAAAAAAAATTCCCAATTTACTTCCTAGCCGTGCCTCAGCTCACACTCCCGCGCCTTTTCCAATCTGAAATCGGTCCCTTCCATTCTGAATCACCCAAGCAAGTTTGTTCCCAATCTTTTCTTTCCTCAGAGCGAGTCCCCGTCCGTTACCTAATCCCATTCTGAATCGAGTCCGTCGTCGCTCTTCGGTCGCTGTACTGTCGTGGGTGCTGTCGTCGAACATACCTCATACATTGCTTCAGCTGCTCGTGGGTGCTGTCCTCACTGCATTTCTGGGAAATCTTCGTCTTCAATCTATTTTTTGAGGTACGTTCCTCCTCTGTTCTGAGAAAACACCGTTATGTTCCTACTCTGTTCTATATTGTTGAATGTGAATGCACATTAGGTGTTTGATAAAATGTTTGAAAGGAGAAATTGAAGACATTACTTATGAACTCTAATTGTTTATGTTTCGGTGCACTAGTCTCCATTGTTTATGTTTCTTCATCTTGGCATTGAATAAGACACACTATGCTTTTCACTGCAATTTGCAGAAAACAGGACCTCCGGATAGGGCCATAAGCTTTATTGCTAGCTATATGTTTTTCCTATTTTTGGCCTGTAATTTTCTTTGGGTTTGTCCTAATCTTTTGATTAAGACAAACGAATTAAAAAAGGTGCAAACTTGACAAAATGTGAGTGCAAGTTTAGTAGGTTTTGAATTATGTCAAGCTAGAAACTGGACTACCAAGAAGATAGTAAAAATAGCATATAATTAGGTGTTTTTCAGAGGAATATCCGAAGCATGCGCAGCTCATGTATTCACTAATCGTTGAAGTGAAATCTCAAGATCCCTCACACTTGAGCAAACTGAGTAGAATAATCTACAATTAATCACTATTTCATGACAAGAGTCAGTGGAATAGTTGGTATAAAGAAGTTAATGTGGAACATCTTTGATCCTTTAAGTTCAAATAAAAACCGACAAAACAACCCTAAACTGTTCAGGTTGAGGATAGCCTCGATTTGATTCAGATGAACAAAAAGTAATGTCCCCAGTAAACAGAAAGAAGCACACAAGAAACTATACCATGCAAGAATGACTGCATCATTTGAGCTTTCTAGAAATAGATGAAAGCATAAATTAATTTAACAACATCTACCTTCCTCTTAAAAATCATACCAGTTTATAAAATTTCTCAAGCTCAAACAGGTCCTTGCTTTCTTCTTGTGGGTCACGACTAAAAGAGGAATATGACGGTATTCCTCTTCCAGGGGAAAAATAACCTTACCCTGCGTCAAGGTTTCTCTCTACAGTGAGCTTTGTCCAAAATAAAAAAATATCAAATCTCTGCCACAAGTTTTAGACACCATATTTGTGCGAATAGATTTTGAAGAAGTATCATATACAATATGAGCTCTACCAACTCATTAAACAAGCCATAAACCAGAGCCAACAAGTCACTAAAAAGCTAATAATTAATTAATGGGTTGTGCCTTCCCATGAGATGATCATCAAAATCAAATGCTGTTTCATTGTGACACTAAATCAAACACATTACACATTCTTAACATATATTGTTAAATGGGGATGACTCTGCGTGTATCTATTGCTTCCATGCATCGATCTCCCAAAGACATCACAACAACTCGAAATAAACACCACCTTAAAATCACAGCAAGCCTCACGATACATAAATATATTACTCTATTGTTTATACCTTTCCAAACACGACGGGGTAATTAGGATATATATGCGTTTAGTGAATTTTTCTTTATAAGGTTGGAATTGTAGGAAGCCATGCAAATGGTCCCCCATTAACTTAGTGACATGCACTTCTTTTCAAATAAGTAAAAAAGTCAACACTCTTGTTTATGCTTAAAGAAAAAAGATGACTCATTCTCATCATACTCCTACCTTTTCCAGGGGAAAAAGTAGAAAACAAAAAAAAGGTGTTGGAATATATGGATCGTAGTTGGATACAAGCTAAACGGACGAGTGTTGAATATGATATTGGGGTGAGGGGTTTTTTAGACTTTGCAAAAAGAAATGCCGATGATGATAGTGGGATGTTTTATTGCCCTTGTGTAAAATGTTTGAATGAGAAGCGATTAAGTGCTGCAGATATATATACACATTTAATTTGTGAAGGGTTTTGTAAGACGTATGTAGTATGGGTATGGCATGGTGAACAATTAGAAATGCCAAGTGCATCTCAACAGGGGGAAGTGACTTGTGATGATAATGACACGGATATGGATGATCGGATAGAGGACATTATTCGTGATGTAGGAGAAGAGGCTTTTGAACAATCACATGCATATGGTAATATGTGCAGTGATGCTGAGAAGCCGTTGTACCCAGGGTGTAAAAAATACCAATTGCTGAATGCTGTATTGAAATTGGTAAGTTTGAAAGCACGGCATGGATGGAGCGACAAGAGTTTTTCAGAAACGCTTGAGGCCTTTAAAGATATGCTTCCTGATGATAATGTGTTGCCTTGCCGAATATGATCTTCAACACATATTGACTAGACTTTGTTTCTTCTTCAATGCCATTTGTTGTAAAGTCATTGACACGGAAAGATTGGAGGAATTGGAAAATGAAGGATACATTATCTTATGCCAGCTTGAGAAGCTTTTTCTTCCGTCCTTTTTTGATATCATGGTACACTTGGTTGTTCATCTAGTGAGGGAGATAAAGTTGTGTGGCCCTATCTATTTCCGGTGGATGTACCCGATCGAAAGAACCATGAAAATACTAAAAGGGTATGTGAAGAACCCCAATCGGCCTGAAGCATCTATTGTTCAAAAATATGTTTCTGAAGAAGCTATGGAATTTTGTCAACAGTATTTGTCAAATGTACGACATATTGGCCTTCCTAAGCGTCATGATCAAGAAGGGGGTAGACGCGGGGCAACAGTAAAGAGCATAGATGCTGATGAATTGCAACAAGTCCACCTGTACATCTTGAACAATGTTGATGAAGTTCAATATTACATGAATGCCCATAAAGAAATTGTACGGAAACAAAATAGTCGAATGAGCGAACAAAGGTTAATCAGGGAGCATAACAGAACTTTCGCACATTGGTTCAAACAAAAGGTTGATGGAGAAGAATGTGTTTCTGATACAATAAATTGGTTAGCACGTGGTCCTGAAGTTGATGTCATAAGTTGGACTTCATTTGTGATCAATGGTTATACCTTTTACACGAAGTCCCTAGATGATAAGAGCACCGTCCAGAACAGTGGTGTTGTATTAGTGGCTGAATCTATGCACTTCTCTAGTTCGAAAGATAAGAACCCTACGTTGGCTGCCATACCTTATTATGGGGTGATTGAAGAGATTTGGGTGGTTGACTATGTTAAAATTAGATTTCCCATTTTCAAATGCAAGTGGGTTGATGTCAATAATGGTGTGAAGATCGATAGGTTAGGATTTACATTAGTAGATCTGAATAGTAGAAGTTTTGGAGATGAACCTTTCATTATGGCAGATCAGGCGCAACAAGTGTTCTATATCACTGATCAGGCAAATAAAATGTGGTCTGTAGCTCTCCAAGGAAAAAGGGTCGTTGATATTGACGAGAAAAGTCACTCAAATTATGATCTTCTTGAGACTCCTTCTTTTTCCAGGGGTCTACCAGAACTGAACGAAGAAGATGAAGCAGATAATGCGCACGGCACAAGAAATGATCATCACGAGGGAATATGGGAGGATATCTCTTTATGATACTACTTTGACCTTAACTAACTAAAGTAATTATGATTATGTTTATTATCTGAAGAATATGTTTAGTTATTTTATCGATATAGTCTTCACATGTCAACGCTTAGGATTTATCTTTCTTTATTGTCGTTACAGGCAAATGACGGATCCCCAGCGTCCTAGTGCAGAGGATCAGCCACCTCCTCCACCTCTGAGTCAGCCACGTACTGCTCAGGAGAGTCAGCCACGTAGTGCTCAGCAGAGTCAGCCAGCTAGTGTTAACCAGGGCGAGCCTAGCAATGCTCCGAGCCAGGGTCATACTGAGCGCAGTAGCCAGTCTGTACGGAGGGGTAGACGTGGCACACGGTTGACAGATGTTTCCCTCAGTCGGAGTGCAGGCGAAAAGATACCGATTGAGTTTGATAGACATTGGAAACCAATCGGGCCTAATGCACAACGATATAGGAGTTTCGTCGGCCTCCTTGCACGTAACAAGCCGAGCATCTTGATAGAGGAGTGGAGAAATGTCGATCCAAAGGTGAAGCAGCATATTTGGGACACTATTCAGGTATACAATTCTCTTCTGTATGTAATTAATTATTATCAAATGCCACTTCATTTGTCACTTACTCGTTCAATGCATGCATTTCAGCTCACCTACGACGTTCCTCAGAGTGAGATCTTGTACAACAAGACGATGACGTATTGTTATGAGCGCTGGAGCAAGTTTAAGACAAGTCTGACCAACAATTACATTCATATTGAGGTGCAAGATGGTCAGCCTCGTCCTAATCCGTGCAGCACGTATACATTTCTTGATCAAGCGACTTGGGAAGAATTTGTTAGGCTTCGGACTACTCCTGAATCTTTGGTTAGTTGACTTATTTTTTATTTTATTTACTTAGCAATTATCTTAATTGATTATAACACTTTCCTTTTGTATTATTTCTTATTCGCAGGCAAAAAGGCAAAAAGCACAAGAGAGTGGTAGAAAGAATGATTGCCCTCATACAATGTCTCGTGGGGGTTATGCAAAGGCTGAAAGAGACTTGTTGGAGGCCAAACGGAAGAGATTGGAAGAAGCATCTCAATCCGATCCTTCTGTTCTTCTTTCTCCGCCATCTCCGATTCGTCGAGAAGAAAAATGGCAATTTGCCCACCAAAAAAGGAGTGGGACTTATACGAGTGAAAAATCTCGTATAGTTGGTGAAAGAATTGTAAGTATATAACGTTATTGTAATTAATTACATAAGAAACGTACATTATTACTTACGTTTGTTATTTTGTATTATGTTACAGGATGAACTTAGAAAACAACAAGTTGAGGGATCTTTTACGTCGGAGGGCAGGAATGACATCCTCACAGTTGCTACTGGCAAACACGAGCATCCAGGCCGTGTCAGGGGAGTTGGAGGAGGGGTAGGGATACGGGATTACTTTGGAGCCCCCGTATACTATTCCTCAAACATCGTGACTAGGGAGGAATTGGAGAATATGTTGGCCATTGCAAGAGCAGAAGCAAAGGCCGAGGCTGAAGCATCTTTTGATGCACTTTTAGAGACCCGGTTGAGCAAGATGAAAGAGGAAATGATAGTGTTTATGAGCTCAAGACAAGATACCAGTGCTCCCCCTCCACAATCGATTGATCCTAATAAGCAGAGCACTAAAGGTAGTTGTTGCAACATCGGGCAGTCATCAGAGGGTCCTAACCCGCAAATTACTGGGCTTTGTGATCTTTTTGTCGAGGATCCTCTGAGACGGTTAGTTGCACGGGGTAGTGTGCATAACCTGGGATCAACTGTCCACCACCGACAAATGGAAAGTGATCAAGTCCGGGTGTCAGTTGACGAGGTGATTATTGCGGATGCACCTGTCCCTATCCCTTCTGATGAATTCAAGGTCGTTAGCGATGTCTTGGGCACATTCATCTTGTGGCCAACGAACCTTGTTTCTGGTCGAGCCGAGGATAGTCCGATCAAAGGCCCACCACCAAGTCCGATCAAAGCCCCACCAAGTCCAGCTCCCTTCACTGATCAGCAAGAAGTTTCACAGCCTCCATTGAATATCATGCAGCAAGTGATTCTGATGGCTTTTGATACATCATTCAAAACAAGAGAGTGGCCTACGAATTCATTTGTTGGACAGTTAGGAGTGACATGCTATCTTGAGAGGGATGATTTGCTGTCCCTGGTAGCTCCTGGACAAAATCTTACGATAGCGATTGTCCAACTGTTCTTAATGTAAGTAGCTTCTGCAATTCAAAGTAAATATTTTAAAAGTTTAACCGTTTACCTTTTATTTATGTGCTTACGTTATTGTAGGTACATGCATCGTAGGTTGGTCTCCTCTGGCAAAAGCGAAAAATTTGGATTCTTATGCCCCCATCACATCCAAGAGAAAGGGACCACTGCTGCTACTAGACATACATACTTGTCACAGAGGCTTAGTGAAACTGGAACCGAGTGTTTCTTGGCTCCATATGTGCATAGGTAAGAAACAAATTGATATTTTATAATTTATATAATGTTTTATGTTTGCTTATTAATATTCTTCTGTTTTTTTCAGTGATCATTGGCAGTTGCTTCTTCTATGCAAGAGTAGTTACACTGTCATCCTCTTATGTTCCCTCCACTTCAAACCAGGGAATGATTTGAAAAAGACCATTAATTCGTTAGTTTTCTTGCATTCTTACCTTTTGTATGCAAAGTTTATGGAATTTGTGTAAAACCAATAACCTTTGTCATTGTGATGATCATAGGGCTATGCGGACATTCCTACACAGTGCTTGTGGTAAGCATGTTCGTGACTTAAAGGACCCTACATGGATCATACCAAAGGTTAGTACATATGGATTTGTTTAAAGAATGTAATAAGACATGCCTTTATATTTGTTTTAATGATATCATGTTTTTTCTCAGAGCCGTCGGCAACCAAAGGGGTCCAACTTATGTGGTTTTTATGTTTTGAGACACATTTACAATATTATCACTCTAGGCACGACTGATTTTACTCAAGAGGTAAATTTATATTTCTGAACTTTTGTTTTAATTACTTTATTGTTTTTAAGTTACTAAGTCAATGTTTCGTCTGGTTTTGGTGTTACAGATGTTTGATCTTGCTGATCCCTTTCCTGAAGAAGATATTGATTTCATTCGCACATGTTGTGCTGAATTCATCCATGAGCTATTACAAAAATAGTGAGTTTTTGAATCCAAAGTTCATTGTACATTATTGTAATTTATTATGATAACGCTGGTCTGATGTTGTTCTAGTTATGGTATGAATGAATCAGGTTTTGTTTTACTGTTGTCATTTGGTGATTGTTAATTGCATATACCTAGCTTATATATAGGGATGTGATTGGAGATTATGGAGAATGTTGAGGTGTTGTATATGTATGAGTGATTGAGTTCAGAGAAATTTCTGTCCATCAATTTGCTTACAAGTATATGATTCTTGCAGGTGGATTTTTTGGGAGGACAAGAAACGCTGGACTGCCTGGTGTTTAGTAATAAGCCTTTAGTTGACTAGAATTTGCAGTTTTGTATGCAAACTTGTTGATTACTATACTTTGCACTTAGTTGTTCTTCTGCTTCAATGGCTTTGCCTGCACTTCTGCAAAATCACAAAATAGTTTGAACTTTCTGAGATGAGATTTGGAAATGCTGAAAATTTTAGTGACTTACCATAACACACACACACGTGATGTGTGTTTTATGACATTTCTTAATCTTAGTTTGGTATTTTTCCACCCATAACTAGGCGAGTTCAATGAATGCATGGGAAAGATGGGATGGTGATTATTATGTATTGCTGTTTAAAATTGGAGCATTCTGTGCGTGTACATATAATAAAAGGGATGTTTTTAAAAAAAAAAATGAAGCTTTAAGACCGGTTGTAGTCACAACCGGTCTTAAAAAGTACTTTAAGACCGGTTGTGGGAGCAACCGGTCTTAAAGATGAGACATTTAAGACCGGTTGTACCACAACCGGTCTTAAAGACTCCACATTTAAGACCGGTTGTGGGAGCAACCGGTCTTAAATGTCTCATCTTTAAGACCGGTTGTGGTACAACCGGTCTTAAATGTCTCATCTTTAAGACCGGTTGTAATACAACCGGTCTTAAATGTCTCATATTTAAGACCGGTTGTGGGAGCAACCGGTCTTAAATGTCTCATATTTAAGACCGGTTGCTCCCACAACCGGTCTTAAATGTGGAGTTTTTAGACCGGTTGTGGGTACAACCGGTCTTAAAAGTTTGACTTTTAAGACCGGTTCTAACAACCGGTCTAAAAAATAACAGACTTTTTAGACCGGCTGTATCAAGACCTAATACAGAACCGGTCTAAAAAGTCATTTTTAACCGGTCTTAAAAGTCATTTTTCTACTAGTGTGGGAAGACAAGTTGACAAGAAGAATTAGACATATTTTGATCATCATCTTCTTCAAGGATTTCCTCCAACTGCTTACAGTCTTCAATGTGTAGTTGCCTCAATTGTGGGAGGCTTTTCAAGATGGATAAATGGAATACTTGTTTCAAATTTCCACAACTCTTTACTTTTAACCGATCAAGATGTTGAAGGAGTAAACAATTTTTGGTACCCCTCCATATATGCCTCAATTGGGGTAGCTCATTGAGCAGAAGGTCATGTAATTTCAAGTTTACTTGTTTCCCATTTATAGGAAGCTGTTCTACGTCAAAAACAACTTCTACTTCATGATTACTTAGATTAAGCCACTCTAAAGATTCCAATGAGGCCACGATCACCTTTAGTAGGTCCTATAAAAGTGTAAAAAGGAAATTTTAATTAGATAATTATTGTGTTGACTAGTAAAAGACAATTAACAAATTAATATTGTAGAAGATATGGATAAATGTAGATGTTGCAATAATATAAAGCAATATGACAAGATGAAGTTTACTTCACAAATTGTGAATTGTATGGTGATTATATATATATATATATATATATATCACCTTTTTTTATATTGATGATGATAGATTGTATAAATAATTTGAAAATATTGGAAACAAAGGAATCGTACCTCAGAAATCACGTGATCGTCCTCTTGTCTCAATTCAGCACATGCAACCCAATGAATGATAGACTTAATATATAGTTGTGGACAATCACTCAATGCGAATGATTTCAGAGAATACCATGTTGGATGATGATTTTCTGGACAGATGCTAATGATATTTGGCAAGGAGTGGAGACTAACGTCTTTCAAAGCAGGAAACTGAATTATCTGAGGTTTGTTTGGATTCAGAACTTCGCTAGAAGGGCCAAACATGTATCTCAATTCATTATTTTGTGCTAAGTATAATTGTTTCAACTGTGTGACGCTCTTTGCAAAAGATATAGGCATTAAGTATTCTAGTTTCTTACAGTTGACTAAGACAAGTAATTCCAATTTGGGGAATGCATTTTCATAACTCTGATAGTCACTTGCATCAACTATTTCCTTCACATCTTCAGTCAATATATGCTCAAGTGAATCGCAACTATCTATGCGAAGATCCTCCAAATTTGCAAAAAGGCCTTGAGGAGGCTGACCACTATATAAAGTTTTCAAATGCTTCACCTTTGAAAGATTTAGACGAGTCAAATTGGAGATGATTCCAACTTGACTTGGATTTGATTGGCCTATTACGCATTCCATCCCATCTGAATCAAGAAGGTCAAGACAAGTCAACTCATTCATACCTCCACCTATTGATTGCCATAGGTCAGGGATGATATTTTTCACATTTTCAGGAATTCTCATTAAAGAAAGAGTCTTTGCCCTTCTTATCATTTCCTTACTAGTTCCAAGTGAAATACAACTCTCAAAATTTTCAAAATATAAACCTCTTGCAACAAGAGACTTGCACTGCACAACATCATCAGTCAACACACCTTTTGCATGTCTATTGCCAAATTGTATGCAATAACTCTCCATTGCCGGTGTAGTAGTGCCAATTTTATCAAAAAATTTAGCACTATTATTATTTTGGCCCTCCCAATCTTTTCCCCTGTTTCCAAAAAAATACAATACCTCCAATTGTGAACATCTTCCCATTACTTCAAAAGGATTCCTTTGAATTTTGCAGTAACGCAAATCAAGTAATCTCAATTGCTTTTGTTGAATGATGCATGTTGGCAATTCATCAAAAGAACAATCCCATATTTTTAGAGACTCAAGCTTTTCTAAGCTTCCTATAAAAGAGATATCACCTAATACCCACTTAAATAGCATTAGGCAATGCAAATTATTTATCAAGTGGAGTGAAATGGGCAATTGAAGAGCTATATCTTCTTGATAAGTAGGATTTGCAAGAGTCAAAACTCTAAGCTTTTCTATACCAATGAAAAAATCCTTTAGTATAGTCACACAGGGCTCTGAATATGTGGAAACGTAAAGAAATTCAAGTTCTGGACAATTTAACCCATTAGGATATTTAACAACTTCTTCACACCATAAATATCTTACCGTATGGTCCTCCATTATCATATCCTCTTTTAATGATCCCATAATCAACTTTTTCTCCTTCTTTGCTATCCATTGGGCTACATCACGAACCAAGTCATGCATTTTGATAACATTTTCACCATATAGATCAGCAACTTCTAGTAGTAAACAAGAATCTACAAGCTGCTTTATGGCATTATTGATCACTTGGGTACCTACTCGATATGAGCGAATCTCTCCAGCTAGGCTAAGCCCTAGTCCAATTATGATTAATTGATCAATAGAAATTTCATAATCTTCTGGATACACAGAGCACAATAAGAAGAGTGATTTAGCCACTTCATTCCTTAAATTATCATAGCTTAATCGAAGACATCCATAAGTACTTTTTAAACCTTCTTCGATATCTATCCAACTTGGATCTCTCAATGTTTTCAATGCTTCAACCCACTGGTCAAGAGGTTTACCCTTCAAAGCATTGGCCACTGCTGCAATTGCAATAGGTAAACCAGCACATTCTTTAGCAATTTTTTGTGCCGTATCCTTCAATTTACCAAATTGGTCATCAAACATCCCGGCGTGCTTCTGAAAGAAGACCCATGATTCATCTTCATTTAATCCCTCCAAGGGAATTTCTTGACAGCTCATCGACTTACAAACGTAAAGTTTGCGTGTGGTTATAAGAGTAGTGCAACCCATTTGATTATTAGCAGTAGGAATACCTATATCCATAAGATCAAGCTTCTCCCATATATCATCCAGGATAATCAAAAACCTTTCTCCACTGCTCAATCTCATGAACAAGCGTTGAGCTCTCTCTAGATTCTCTTCCTCTTTCAATTCAAAATTTAGTTGGTTGGCAATCTTACTCTGAATTTTTCTTATATCAACTGTGTTAGACACAACAACAAAGACTACTTTGTCAAAAAATTTCTCTGCTTCTTTGCCCACTTCTTTTACCAAAGTTGTTTTCCCAGATCCGCCCATGCCATACAATCCTATCATATGAATCCCATCATCCTTCAGTGCCCTCAGAAGACCATCATAAGCTTCCTTTCTGCTACCAAAGTCCACAAAATCTTGTGAAGGAAAGTAGTTCATACCGACAAGTGTAGCAAGTCGAGAAAACTCAAAGAATTCAACATGAATGTGCGTTTTAATTTCATTAGTCTTCTCTTCAAGCTGCTTTGCCAGATTGTAACGATTGATCAAGTTTGGAGAGTGCTTAAGACAAGAAATCATGTTTCTTTTCTTTGTTTTCTTTTGCAACTCCACCACTTCTGTCATCAGAAAGTCTGCTTTGTTCAACCACTCCTCAACTTTACTCACAACCTTATGAGTTTTCTTCTTAGCATCTTTAGCACGATCTTGAACCTCTTGTATTTTTGATTGCAGGTTCGCTTTTTCTGTTTCTAGCTCTTTGGCATATTTGTTGCAGCGGAAAGGATAAGAAGCTTGAAGTATTGCTTCATCTACTAACTTTTCCAGTATAGTAGTCGCCACAGAAACAACAGCATCCATTGCCCTGTAATCACAATGTAACCCAGCTATATATGGTGATTATATAACTTTAAAATGCCATGATCGAAAAATAAATAATTGGTATTTGAGTTTATTGAACATAGAATTATATAGAGGAACTTCATTTGTGGGAAAACTTGGTGTTTCTGTCCCCTGTTCAATTGAGCCCCCAGAAGCATTTGGCTTGTGGTTTTTGTAGAAAAAGACAATTAATGCATATTATGCAATAAATAACGATAGCATATAAACAGGTTGCCATGAAGAGATCCGTATGGTAATTATAGGAAGGAAAAGCATTTCCAGCAAATACTAATAATAATAATGATAAAATTAATTATATAATTTCTATAGTTTTGATTCGATTAAAACGTAATTAATCCTCAAGAATTATAATAAACTCTAATGGACTTCTTTTTGTTTTCCTAAAACTACAAAGACTTTCCGTAAGTTTTCAAAACCTACACTTTAGTGCAATTTTTAATAGGGTTCCATTAAAGATTCTAAAATTCTTAATTTTTATTATTTGTAATTATATTAAAAAATTAAAATTGTTATCATGCCCTCATAGCCTAATTGTTTCCCCTCTCTCAATTTTCAATAACGTTAAATAATTAATTTTGGTAGAGAGTTAATTAAAGTTAGTAAAATTTAAAGAATAATAAACACAAGTTGTATTGAGCTATTGACTATTTATCCATTGGGATATTAAATCCCCAGCTCATTAAGTTATTTTTATTTACGAGTTTGAAATATTATTTTAGCCAACTTATACATTAAAACTTTAAAAAATTACTAAATAAATATATTTACATAACAAAAAAATTAAAAGATATGCATTACATTTTTTCAGGTAACCTAAGTGATTTTCAAACATCTTTTGTTCAAACAGGGTTATTTTAATCCAAAAATATATGACTTTATATGGTCAACTAAATGTTGAAGGAATGAAAATGGAATCTAAAAAATAAAAGGAACGTTTTGTGTTATGTATAACTATTGATTCTAAGAGAGGTTTGTATGGGTTTCAAACATAAAAAGAAAGAACTTGTAAGTAAAATAGATAAAAGGTCAATGTATTGTACTCTAAAATTTAACTCGTTAAAATTCAATCTCAAGTCTTTTTAGCCATTTAATTTTAATCTATGGGTATTCTCACACTTTATGGCTCGGTCACAACCTACTCCGTGACAGAGTTGATGGATTTTTTTTTTTTTTTGAAAGTGTAATAAGGACCAACCAATTATAACACACAAACATCCAACTTTACCAATGAGTCGAAGGAAATTGTGCAAATGTTGGGGTTGGTTAAGGTTCTTCTCCAAATCTGAAGGCAGCAAGAACCAGAAGCACCGAGTAGTATCAGTAATCTTTCACATACATCAACTTCAAGATGAGAGATATGTATGAAGGAGACTTTGTAGACCTGATCAATGAATTAATCAAGTCAAGGCTTTTCTCTGTTTTTCCATCTCAATATATATACTTTGTGAATGTATTTTGGAAGTTGTGACTGTGATCGATGATAATACACAAGGTGAGAACATTATATTGAAAAAGCCTTACCTATAATTGTGAGGAAATTCAGCATAAGATGGGACTCCGATTCTGGTTCTTCTCCAATCTATCTGCAGTTATGAAACAGAAAATAACTATATTAGAAAATAAAGAAGAGATTTTTCAAATTTTGGGGGTCCTCAATTAGCAACGTGTGAGAAAAACGCAGGAACATAAGAAATAAGGCATGGTTAAATTAGCAAAATCCTAACACGAATCTACCTCTTTTTTCTCAGGAATTTCGATCTCCCAGTAACCCCTGAAGCACAAACACTAGTTTCAGTTCTTCTTTCTCTTCCCTCCCTTTCTTGTTTGGTAAATTTCCGACAAGTCATAAGAACTAAATAATTTCTCACACTGACATTTCGGAAGTACCTTCTCAGTCTCTCACTGCAATCCAGCGTTAACAAATGGAGCTCTGAAAGAATCTTTATTATCAGTAGGCCCCTACCCGATGCAGAGGATGGTATACACCAGTAATATAATCATGCTTTAATTAATTTAATACAAAAACAAACACATATTATATAATATTAGTAGTTAGAGCCTCTCAGTAAATTTTGGCGTGTTTCAGAGGATACTATACACTAGTAATATAGTGAAACCTAGCATTAATCTATCGCCACTTGAAAGAATCTTTTTTTTGTCAATGCAAAGTCAAAAGTCATGACCAAGTTGCATTTTTTTTATTGTCTTAATTCATTGCTTATATCTTTCTTAATTTTTTTTATATTTACTTTTACGTGTTTTGTGCTCCCCGCCAGCTCATTCCTTCCTTACCAATTCTTCGTGGCCCCCACCCCAGTACTTCCCATGTCGACCATTATCTTTGAACCTATAGCTTCTTCAATTTGTTTTTCTTCCTTTCCTCTTTTTTCGAATGGAATGGGATTTCATTCATTTGAAATATTTATAAATACAGGGGTACCTAAGCAAACTGTAAAAGGCTATACAGATACTGGATTCATGAAGACGTGAACTTTACAAAACAGATCTTGTTAGTGAAAAACTTTCCTGAGTATGAGTATGGTTTGCTATGGAACTAACTTATATGATAATCCCTGTTTCGTATAAGTTTCCTGTCTGAATAATCTATGATTTCTTGCTTCCCATAATTTCCAAGCTGTGATGCATAACCCAACCTTCCATCAGGTGTCAGCCTTTGGAGTCTTCAGTATTTGACTCAGCCATTGGATGAAATCCCTTCCAAAGAAATCTATGCTCATATCCGTGGGTGGTATCTTCATTAATTGCCTCTTTTATTTGTTATTAATGCTTTGAAACCATTACTGTTGATAAGTTTAAAAATATTAATATATGCACTCTTTCTTATCCAAAAAAAAAAAAAAAAGGGCTTGCAAGACAGAATTAGCATAGTTTTTTTGGTGAAATGAATTAGAACAGTTTACAATTTGGAAGTGTATTAATGCAAAATCACGATATAAGTTTTTATCCAGTTTTGTGCAAGAAATAAAAATAAAATATATCTCTTGCACGTTAACGGTGTGGAGGACCTTTTAAATTATTTTCAATCAAATCGATAAAACTTATTGTCCACAAATCCTTCATATGAAATGTAACAACTTTATTTTTTGAGGTCCGTGCAGTCTGACTCGATCACATGGCTTGGGGTGATGCTTGATTAATGGACCACCTATTAGCATGAATACAAAATCATTAAAGTATTACAAAAAATGCATACATTAAAAATAATAATATGAACTTCGAACAAAAAATAATAAAAGAAAAGGAAAAATCAAAATAAGAAAATGATTCCTTTAATTTCATCTTAAACTCTCAATTGTTTAAAAAAATTTAAAAAAGAAAACTGAAAGAGAAAGAGGAAAAAATATATCAACATCATAACAATGGAAAACTGATTATTAAATATAATAGAAATATTTTTTAAAAATGTCAATCACTAATGTTAGGAGCTTATTTTAAAAATAAAATCTTATATACTTTTTTCACCAAAATCTTATAAAATCTTTGAGATGAGGCGACTCGTACTCCCTAAATATTTTCTCTCTTTCAAATATAGCAAAAGTTACTACCAAATGCATAATAGATAATTATTTTTAGCAGATAATAATTAAAAGAAGGAGGATTTATTAAAGACCACTTATGCACTTTATTTTAAATAAGTACCAAAGATTTTGAAATTCCATTGCAATACCAAAAAATTAAAGCGAATTATGTTTTGATGGTACAAATAATCAAAATGCCTTTCTTTCTTCTGGATACTTCCAAATGTTTCTATTGTTTGTTGCAAAAATGCATAAGTGTATTTATAAATTTTTTAATAACAGAACATATAATTCTATAAATTAGGAGTTGCCAACTTTCATTTCATATGTACGCTTGTAACTTTTGTTGCTGTGAACTGTTAAAAAGCATATGTGCACTAGTAAACTTATTTGTAAATTGTAAATTTTTAACAGGACACGTGATTATGTAAATTGAGAGTTATAAATTATCATATATATAAACTTGTGTGAAAAAAAATGAACAAAGGGTATTTTAATCATATACTATCAAAACATAATTTTTGTTTGATATTTTATATGCACTGAAATATAAAAATTTGTCGAGTTAATTAAATAACAAAAAAGTTGCTCCAGTGATCTTTAATGAAATTCTCCCAATAAAATAGTTCAAGGGTGAAATACATATCTATTTCTTCCTTTTCCTTTCCCGAAACACACTACTTAAATTTCAAAACCTCACCTCTTTTCTCTTTGGCTCCGTGCGAGGAGTTTTCCTCATGTGTCTTTGACACTAAAAAATGGCTTCTTTTTTCCCTCAATCCTTAAAAAAATTCAAAATATGTAAGCTCATTTAAATTTTGAGAGAATTTCAGTAAAGTTACACAGATATGCATAACTTTTAACAGGTTTCAAGAGATTCTGGAATTTTGATTTAGTGTTTAAGAATAAAAAAAATAATATCTTGAGGTAAAATGACTAAAATGCCCTTACTTTTTTCATTAAAAAATTCAACCACCCTTAGTAATGGCTCAGTAAAAAAATAACATCTAGTTATACATAGTCCAAAAGCTTATACACATAACAAACTTAGTCTCCTAATTTACATGCCAACAAGTTATATTAAAAATTTTACGAGTAGATATAAGTTAACTATTAAAATGCCAAAGTTTTCAACTCCCAGTGTACATTATAAGAGCTTCTCATGAAAATTTACAAGTACACATAAGCATTTTAAAAACTAAACTAAGTAAAATTTATAAGTATACATAACCATTTTAACAACTAATGATAACAAAACGTCAATTAAAATTTACAACTCCTAATTTATATGCTTACAAGGTCTGATAGAAAATTGACAAATACATATACATTTTAACAACTAACCATAGAAAAGATTTATAAGTGAACATACGCATTTTGTATGGCTATCAGTGCTCTAGGAATCCACAACTTATTCCTTTTTTTTTTTTTTTAAATAGCTTCCTGTGGTGCTTTTTGGAGGAAGTGTCACATGAAGTATGGGCAAGCTATGGCATTTCTCTGAGGAAGCACCGTAACCTGGACACACGCCACAGGAAGTGCGTACACTCCCTATGGCACTTCCTCAAGGAAGTGCTCTAGGAATTGATACTTCCTATGGCCCTTCCCTAAAGAAGCGCCATAGAAAGTACTTTTTTTAAAAAATAATTTTGCGTAATTTTTTCCTTTTCAATTCACAGCAAGTTACAGGACAAGTCCATAGCAAAATGAATAAAACCAAACCAGAATCAAACAAAACCAGAATGAAATAACTCCAAACAAATAACTAATTCATAAAATCACCACTACATATATTTACAACAATTGTAATGCACAACTAATTCCAAGTGAATAAACAACAAAATAATATGCAAGAAACAACCTAGGTACCTAAATATTAGCTAATTGCCTAACCATATATTCATACTATTACTCAATTGTTTCATCCACTTGATGGTTAGTCAAGTTAGCAAAACATTGATCTTCTTAATACTACATAAACAATCATGCACACAGTAAATTAAAATCACTAAAAATCAATTACCTCCAATACTTGTCAATTACATTTAAAACACAATATGAATTGCAAGTAAAAGGATTTACGTTCACATGAACAAAATTTTGATGATGAGAAACTTTATCTTTAATGAATTTCATAATATAAAACCCGCAATCATTTTTGTTTGGTTGGAATGGCCACTGCAACAATATAAATAGTTCCTTCATGAATTTCATAATGTAAAACCGCAATCATTATTGTTTTGTTAGAATGGGCACTACAATAATACAATAAAATAGTTAAGTCAATTTTTGAATAAAATTTTTTTAATAACAAAATTGAGTAAATTCATATATAAAAACCGCAATCTTCCTATAGGCATAGCTAAGATAGGGTCATTACATTTAGAATAGCTTAATCCAGCTTGGCTTCGATAGGCAGTCAATGCGCTAACAAAACAAGTAGTGACTAATTACCTTTGGTTATTCAATCATGCATGCAAATATTTACACATACACCTATACACTTACTTATTGAAAATAAACATCATATCAGGATGATCCTTTGGATAACTGGCCACTAGAGGATCCAAATAGAAATGTGAGGGCGGTTAGGTACTGCTAGATAGATAACAATTAATATCCAATGTGCCCTAAAATATTATGAAAAATTCACTTCAACAATCATGTTATGGTAAAAGCGAAACAATAAAAAAAATATAAATTAAAATACTGTCATAAATAAAGACCTTATTAGGTGTTGCTCTCTGCTTGAAGTAGTCATTGAGATCATTGAATTGTGTTTCCATATATGATCTTCCCCTATGCTGCCCAAGGAGATGTGGGTTGACAAATACAAATTTCTACACCCTATCCGTGCCCAGTAACATATCGTGGTACAAGTTCCTTTATAGAAAACTACCAATATGATTAAAACCAAAAAATTGAATGATGAATAATAATAACAGTGATAGACGATGAAAATAAAGTACTTAATCCATATATTATGGCCCTTGTACTAAGCCATGCTCAACTAAGTATTTCATTCAGCACACTACCATCGACATGATCAGTTATAACTGTATTATAGATGTTGATCTTAAAAGGTATTGGCTAACCTCCTTGGTGAATCAAATCTAGTGCCATTGATGCTAATTGTTTGTGATATAAGGCCATTAGTCTGTTGCTTCGGTTGTTGGTTAACGGTTGGACTTTAGTTGGGTTGTTGAATAGTTTGAGTAGTTCTTCCCATATCCATCAATTCGTTTTCTTTTAGGAAGAGCAGCAACCTACAAACATCATGAAAATAAATCATATAGTTTTAGGTGGAAGTGCATAGAAAAAGTAGAAGGAATTATAAATTAACTACCTTTTGATATGGCTTAATTAGACCTATTGACCATCCAATATAACGAATGACAACATCTTTCACTATTGATTCTTCATCCTGAGAAGCGATTGGTAAGATTGCATCTTTATTTATGCATATGTCAACTTTAACTCTGAGTGTGTTAACGGGCAATAGTGAATTATGTAGTGTATTAGTATCGGTGTTGTAGGCAAAACCCACAGCAACTGCGTACTTGAAAGATTCATCGACATGTAACTAACACGTTTATTTGCCCTATAAAAAATAGAGTTAATATATTAAGATATACTAATTTATAACATAACAAAAAGTTAACTAGAGAAGAAATTAATTACCAAAGGAATGAGGACTTTAGATGTAGAGGGGCAACTATCCCTCACACTTATGCTATCATACACTAGACTTAGTACTGGCCAAGACTGCAGTAAAGCGTCAATTTGAGCCTTCAAGGGCTTATTTTGCTCTTGTATCAAACACTTTTAATTGTTATATTGTTCTTGCACTTGATGCTTGAAGCAAGTCGTCACCTCATTTAGTTGCACCAAGTCACTTTTATTAGATTGCTTAAATCATTCTTCAACATACGGTTCAACCTCATCAGTGTTATGTAGCACATACAAGTGAGCTTGCTCATATTCATTCACTGATATCATTATTATATCATTCCCATTTGTTCCTTTCCCTGATCTTTGCCTATCATGATGAGACTTTAGGATCCTTATAGGGTCAACAATTGTAGAAAATCATCACAAAAGTCACTTGCTTCTTCTACCATGTACCACTTAGCAATACAACCCTCTGGTCTATATCTATTTTTCACATGCCTTTTTAAAATTGTTATTCAACTATTTGACCTTCTCAAAAACCTGAGCACCGGTCAACATCTTCAGTAGGTTACCTTCTTATGACTCACCATTGAAAGCCCTTATCCACTTCCTCCAACGATGTTTTGATGGTAAGAATCTTCGATGTCCTACATAGACAATTTTCCTAGAATGATCCAGTCACACTGAATGAGCATCATCTTTATATATATGACACATACAATATCCTTTGATGTTGTATCTGGACAAATTACCATAAGCAGAGAAATCATTAAATGTGCCAAAAACATGGCTGTCAAAGTGAAACTTTCTTCTCTATACCTATCATACACATTGACGCCTTTTTTCCTAAAGCAGCTTTAAGTCATCGATTAAAGGAGCCAAGTATACATCTAATCATTCCCAAGTTGCCTTGGCCAAGAAATTAACATGGACAACATCATAAACCTACATTTCATAATCAAGTATGGAGGAAGGTTATAAACTATCAATATCACCAGCCACGCACTGTGTGTACTACTCTGAACCCCAGTGAGATTGATTCTATCAATTGAAAGTGCAAGGAATAGGTTCCTTGCTTCATTTGCAAAGTGAGGGTGCTGATGATCAATTTTTTTCCATTGAGGAGCATCTGCAAGGTGCCTAAAGTTCGTGTCTTCAATCCTTTCATTTGCATGCCATGTCAATAGCTTGGCAATCTCTGCATTACTGTACAGTCACTTGAATCTCAGAATAATAGGAAAATACGATACGACCTTTGAAGGACTTTTTCAATTCTTCTTCCCATATCGAGATGCATTGCATTTAGGGCACTTCTCTAACATTGCATACTCTGGGAGCTTATCTTGCACAAGTTTAAGCAGTGCGGTGAAACCCGAATCACTTAATCCATATCACTCTTTAAAGTTGTATAATTTCAACATTGCTAGCAATCTTGTGTATTTAGTACTACCGACATATAATATTTTCTTTGCATCACCTTTCAACTTCTCAAATTCTTTAGGGCAGTTATGAAGTACCCATTCAATTGTATTTAGCATTTCTTCAAGACCATCATCCTTATCACATATTCTTGGGTCAAACTCATTTTAAGCACCAATCATGGTATGTACCCTGATCACTACATACATCATTCGTCTCATCGTACCTTGTCCATCATGTATGTGATTGATCAATTCTATGACACAGTACATGATCTAGCAAATCAAGTAGACTAATCTGTTTTCCATAACAACAAGATAGGCAAGGACACAAGAATTTGTTAGAATCATTTGTATGCTCACTTGCAAATCAAATAAACTCTTTCACCCCGTCTATATATTCCCTTGAACACTGATCATATGACATCCATTTTTTATTAATCTATACCTTAAATATATTTTTTAAAAGTGGTTAGTTGCTTGCCTCTTACATTTACTACTTAATTTTATCTTTTGTTACTTATTTTTAAAAAATTTGGAACCATAACATCCTAAAATTTGAAGTTTTCTAGTTATTAAACCTTTCATTAAGTCACAAATAATCAACCAATTAATCATGTAATGTCATAATAATTGTTCGCAACTCACAACAAAAGAAAACATATTTGTCAACACTATATATCATAGTTAAATTAATTGGTTGCATTACAAGTCAACAAAGATACAAGTGTTATAATTATTTTACTTATAAAACTCATTAATAACCATTACTATAGCAGCAAAAAATTATAACTACTACACATATCTTCACTTATACAACCTCTATATAGTAACATTTAATATTATCTCAATTAATTTTCAACATATACAATGGAGAATAATTTTTCAGATTTCGTAATAAATTAAATATAAAAGACATTGAGCAAATTAAACTAGTAACAGCTAATACAATTATATTTGTAAGCTCAAAAATTTAAAAAACTTAAAATATATAGGAAGTTTAACAAGAAAAAGTTGTAACTTTAAGCAAATACCTGGAAAAAATGTATAAGCACACATAAAACTACAAGCTAAGATTCATGGCAGATTTTAACCTTAAAAAATAAAAAGGAAATGTTGTGCCAATTGAAGGAAGCTTCTGTATTAAAAAAAGACTTACAAAGGAGCTTCTGTAGGAGGAGACAAGAAGGAAAAAAACATGGCAAACCAAGCTTTTTAGTGCCGACGAAAGTGGGGACCAAATGTTGAAAAAATATGGAAGGGGAGGAGATGGGAAACAAAAAAAAGTAGGGGACCAAGGACGCTTTTACACTTAGCTTGCCGCTGTAAAACTAGATAGGAGGGAGAGGGGACAATGGCAGGTTGCTGGTGAAAATAGAAAGGAAGGAGTAGGGACAAAGTATTATATAGAAAGAGGGGAGTAGGGAGAATGGATAAAGAAAGGTGGTAGACCCATAGAGTAGGGACCAAAAGGATAAGATAAGATTTGGGATAAGATTCTGCTAGGAAATGGGGAGCCCAGAAAGATAATGTCACAAACCTAGATTTGGAATTTAATAGGAAAAAATGCCTTGTATGGCACTTGCCTAGGCCACGCAACAAAGCCCTTTATCAACTCTAAGTAAACAACAAGGCCACACAAGGAAGCTTCTCGTAGCCCTTCCCACTATACCTGTGACTTTGGTGGGCATAGGGAGCAGATAGCCACTACTACAAAATATGGATTTAGCGGCGCCATTCTTAAAACAAGCGTCGGAGGAGACTTCTTATTTTTTTTTTAAAAAAATACATGTGACAGCTACGACGCTTGAGCAGGAAAGCGCCATAGTTGCTTAATACATTGTATGGCGCTTGCCTGAGAAAGCACCTTACAAGGGGTTATTTTTTAAAAAAAAAAAAACTTAATCCCTTTACTACTATTAAAAAAACGTGACAACTATGAAATAATAGAAATTCCGTAAGTGTCAAAGCTCCATTACTATGATAAAATATTTTCTTGAGAAAATCTGTCCATACTAAAAAACAAAAATTAAATTTAAGAATCGGCTTAGAGGTCAAAACGTAGAGATAGATCATCCCAATTAAAAATTTTTTAATTTTATTTAATAAAAGACCTTGGACGACGCTTTATATAGAAGTGTCGTCCAAGATGTAGCTTTGGATGGCGCTTGGAGAACAAGTGCTGTTCAAGGTATAGATTTAATTGCCACCTTAGACGGCGTTTGTTTTACAAGTGCCATCCAAGGCTTGATAATAATTCAAGGCAGTGCCTTAAATAAATGGTCGTCTTGGACAGCGATTGTTTTACAAGTGCCATCCAAGGCCCCTTTTAATATATATTAGGTACTGTGTCTTGATATTTTAAGGTGTTTTAGACAGCGTTTGGAAACCAAGTGCCATTTAAGACTCAGTTTTAGACGACACTTGTTAATCAAGCGCCATCTAAGACTTATTTTTTAAAAAAATTGGCTATCATTTTTTTTTAAAATTGAGAAGCTTTGGCACTTTGAAAAAAACTGTCATAGCTTCTACCTTTTTTTAAAAAAAATTGGCCATCATTTTTTTTTTCAAATTGAGAACCTTCAGTGTTTTGACAAAATGCATCGTAGCTTCTCTTACCTTGTAATTTAATTTCTATAACCCGCCATTTTCATTTTCATTTTCATCTTCCCTCTTTCTCTCTACCTCTCCCATTTCCTAAAACTCGGTTGTTGTAGGAAGCTTCGTCTCCCATGTGTTTTTTTTCTTGTCTCGACCTCCTTCAGAAGCTCCCTAGCCTATAGGCGTTTTTCTTTTTTCAACATTTGGTTCATGTTTTCTTTTAGTTAAAATCTGTCATGAATCTTATATGTGTGCTCATAATATTTTTTACAGGTATTTATTTGAAGTATCAACTCTATCGTCTTGAACTTCTTATGCATTGTAAGTTTTTTAATTTTTGTGCTTACAAATATAATAAAACTTAGTTTAATCCTCCATAGAAGTAACGTGTATGGCTCAAGTTTAAGCAACTTAAATGCTAGAGTTCTTTTATGCTTGGTATATTAAGGCGCAATATTGCAAAAGATACGTGCTATGTTATTTCATTTTGCTGTGGATTGTATTGTAAATTGTTGCGGCTTGTGGATTTTGGATTATAAAGTGAGGTTTTCATCAGGAAAATAAAATAATTATGAAAAATTATTTTTTTAAAAAAAAAATAAAAGACTTCTTATGGTGCTTCTCCAGGGAAGCGACATAGGAAGTCATAAAATTATTTTTAAAAAAAATAAAAGACTTCCTATGACGCTTAATTTTTTTCAAATAAAAGACTTCCTACAGCACTTCTCCAAGGAAGCGTCATAGAAAGTCAAAAGACTTCCTACAGCACTTCTCCAGGGAAGCACCGTAGGAAGTTATATTTTGTTCTAAAAAATAATAATCAAGCCATAACGCTTCTATATATTCAAGAAGCATCGTAGCTTGTTTTAACAGCGCTGGAAGTTACTGCACTTCCTAAGTACCATAGTATTCTTTAAATTAAGCATCATAGCTTGTGTTTTTTGTAGTAGTGAGCTGACGTTGATGTTGGTGTTGATTTGTACCTTTAAATGCTTAAGAGGGATGCTTGTTATTAATCGTGTTATCCTTCAAGCAGCTAAACATGTGGCCTATTGCAATAGTATGGTGTTTAGGGCTATCGGCAAAACACTCAATATCTGCCAAACCCTTAGGCTGATCATAGGGGAAATGTGCAGCTGCCTCTAGTACTTAGGCTGCTACTTCACCTTGCTGCTTCGTAGAATGCCCCTTTATCAACTCTTATGTGAAAATCATATTTTTTATTACATTTTATCACACTGTTTCTAGAGCTTCTCGTACTTTTCATCCTTGTTATTTCTTCAAGGTTTATGTTAACCATAATATTTTGTCTTGGTCAATACAAAGTTGGCACCCCTAAGATGACCAAGATGGTCATGCCTCAATGTCCCGGCCAATATGTCTTTGTTTGCAAAAAGGTAGCTCCCTATGTCATAACTTCATGGGACATGGCTTGTTATGTATTTAACAATAATGAATATTGATAGTTAATTAAAGACATTACTTCCATAAATCAGGGACTAACATTAATGCTTACCATTTTATTGAAAATCTCCTTCACCTATGGATCGTCATAAGAGACATTTTTATTTTGCTTCACCACTAACCAAAGTTCATGATGAGGAGGTCTACTATTGTCCCTACTCTCAACAGCCAACTTTTCAGCAATTTGAGCATGCCCCGTTCGCCCTCCCTTATAGGATACTTATTTTTCTTCACCCTCCTCCTATTCACCCGACTTAATTCCTACAAAAACACAATACTCGAGTTAATGTTAAACAGATACATGTAGGTCTTATGAATTGTGAATAGCAATTACCTGGAATATTGGGTCATGACGTGAGATGACAAAATTGCTCCAATCATTTGGTTTGATGGTGGATTGAAGATCCATAAGAACTTCTGTCTCATCAGCCTCTTTAGGATTTTGCAAATTCGCCTTCATCAATGTGTGATAGAATGTGTATAGTGATTGGCCTGTCTTCTTGATGACAAATTCCATGATGTAATCTCCAGCTACATGATATGAAGACTAGAAAGCACACAATTGAATTTAATATTTTTAACAAGTACATAGCAAGCAATTAGTAGGCATGTATACCCTACCCTGACATTGTACCAAATAACATCTACGTAACCTTCCTATACCTGAAGCTAGTACGCACCAAGATAGGAACATTAGTCCTTGTTGTTAAGCCGATGTAGCTGATGAACTGTAACGGATGATGAGGCTAATCGTCATTGTTCTATGTCACCTCAATTCTTCCCCTTATAGACTTTGCTTTATTCAAAAATGTTAAAGTGCAATGGCCCCTCCTTACAATATCTCGTGCTTATTTTAACACCTGTTGTGGGGTCTTGTTTCTAGGTTTCCTAGTGACAACATCGGTACCAATGGGAACATTATTGAAACTAGAGGTACTATTAGAATAAGGAGCATTACAAGTGCTGCGGGCAGTAGAACCGGCCATTTTAACTGGAAAACAAAACTCATTCAATCAGCCCTACGGATAGAGCAATGGGTTTCTAGAAAAATATGATGCATGACTAAGGTGAAAACCTACGTAGGCAGGATGAAGTGAAAATTAAGGAGAATATGGAATGTATAATAGAGAGTGTGAATGTATAAGAGAAATCATATCTTAAAATAAGAAAACAGAGCACACGAAGGAATGAAACCTGGCTAGGGCTCCAAAATGAAAAAGCGAGTTAGGACATTGAAGTGACTAGCATGCTATTGGACCAAAGTTTAAAGAAAGTAGTAGAGAATGTGGTTCACCTGAATGTGACTGTTAACAGCCGAAAAAGTCAACCGGAGTTGTGGGGTCCTAAGGATGGTGAGTACTATTTGGCCAAAGATAACCGTGTTAGGTGTAATAATATGTGAAAGTGAAGAGGCACGAAATAGCGAGCAAGTGTTTAAAAAAACTTGATGAAACTTGCTTACGGTTATAAGTTTAGAACCGTTATGAATGGTGGCCTTTTCTTACAGTTCTTAATTTACAACCGTAATGAACCTTTGAATGAAAGTTCACAATTTTAACATCATAGTCGTTAGGTTCTCTAAATGATGATGGTGATTTCTAAAAAACTATTAGGTATTTGACATGGTATTCTGAAAAGTGACGGGTTTTACATAATAACTATAACTTATTTGACTTTTTTTTTAATAATTTTAAAAGTTGATTATTTAACCCTATAGTATCATTAAAAAATTTAAAAAGAAAGAAAAAAAAGGAGAGTGTGAATGAGAAAGGTAAGTTCCCCCTGCTACCCTTGTTCTCCCATATAATCGATGAAAAGCAAAAGTAAGAAGTTGTAATTGAAGTGGATGGCAAAATGGGTTTCACAGGTTACATTATAGAGACAAACATGTCAGTATAACTTTCAATGGTTAACATAAATAATGATTGTTTACTAATAACCGTGAACATCCTTTAAATTAGTAATAGTTGTTTACTAATTAATGTGAAGAGACAATTGTTTTTTAAAATATTTTTAGGCATTCATCTGTAGTTGTAACTTTTACAACGGTTATTTCTGGACCTTGCTTGACAGTGAGGGAATCCTAAGTACGTCTTGATCTCGTGCACCACCAACATAAATTGTCTTTCGTTTCCCGACAGTGAAGTAAGACTAAGCTTAAGAGTTTAATTGGAACAAGTTGATAGGATATGTCGTTTCAACCTTTCTTCATATCTAAGCTTTTTGGCCTGAAGCTGAGGTTGTTATGACCAATTTATGAATGGTTAGGTCAAGTCCTCCATAGGATACCCACTTTTGAAAACTTCTGTTGTTGAGATGAGTCCAATTGAAGCGGATCTAATACCAAGACCCCCTTTTTTTGATTTTACCTTTATGATTGAAAGAGAGAAATTCTAGAGAACAAAAAAGTATTGCCTATATAAAGAAAAGACAGCATGGCCAGTGGCATTAGCTTCTGCTGCTACTGACAATGATTACAGCTCTAACTACTACTATGCCCAGTGTGCTCAAGATAGTATATGCTAGCTCTCTTGAGATGATGTTTACATAGGTACCCCCTTGAGGGTCTATTTGGCATAGTGTTTGGGAGGGGTCATTGTATGTTTCAAGAAAAAAGCCCAATAAGGATATTTATGACCGTTTGGGAGTGCGTCGACAACCACTGCAATTTTATCAAAACCATGGCTTTTTTCGAAGCTCATTTGCATAGTGTCTGCTCTCTTTCTCTCTCTCTATCACGGTGGAGCAATTAATGCTAAGCCAGAGGACCGTTGCAGGGCATTTAAAACCAAATATGAGATAAGATCGTTGTTCAGGCATGCAAGTCGATTTCTGATATATTTTTCTCATTCAACTCCTGGCTTCCGGTGGTGCATCTCCTAGTAATAATTTATGAGATAATAAACAGAAGATCTTTTCCACCAAGATTAATGGAGACATCTTACCCTATGATGGAGAATCACTTAATAGTCAACAAAACAATGCAACAACATTTATGAGAATTTCTAAATATGTCCCTCAGCCTATCAACAACCATTGACTTTGTTCCATTCTTTATGTATTTATAATAACCATCTTTTAACTGAGATTAGTTTATTGAGACAATAATATTATCTCATTTCTCATGCTAGCATTATAAATACTAGAACTTTTCTTAATGTCAATTTTGTCCTAATGGAAGAAGTTCTCCTTATAGGCTTAATTGTCTCTAATAAATTATATCAAACTAAATAATTGAATAGATAACAATCATGCTGCAAAGTCAAAATTAAAATATGCCTACAAAATTATTATAAGAGGCAAGTAACCATCGCATATAGGTGTGTTTACCAATATAAATCATACAATTATAAATTCGTATCACTAGAGTCTACCTGTGGGCAAATACATTAGTATAGCATGAATTTATCTCAAATTGGTGAAACTGGAATGCAGTTATATCCCCTAATGCCTGTGAGCTACTTAGAAAATATAATGTTGTTCCATTCTATCCTAATTAAAACTATGATTATAATTATCTACCTGTGGGCAAAGATTAATTATAACCACACATTCAATTAAAATTGACGTCTTTAAATCTTTGAGAGACATTTTTTTTTTTGCAGAACAAAATAGAGCGTATGTACTTAGTGAGAATGCTGTGGCTACTCCTCGATTCTACATATTCATCACAAAGACATCACATCATTGTGTATACTAATTGTACATATGAACATAATTTGATATGGTAAAACCTTATGTGATTATCTATGCATACAATATGCGTAAAAAGATGCTGTAGCTATTCCTTAAACAATATATGTATACTAATCACTAATATCAAATATATACAATTTAAATACCATATATGTATACACAATGTCAATGGAAATCCTAATTAATTAATTTAATCAATTTCTGAAGATTGATATTTTAAAATCCATATGTGATTATTTATGCATGTTGTAAGAGAGCGTTGTAGCTACCACTCTAGCATGCAAGTTAATCATAAATATCAATCATGTGCATTTAAATTCTGTATATGCACAGCTTTATGGAGGATTTAATCAACACAAGTGACTAAATACAATCCTCCCACTTTGATTAAATTAATATTACCCATTTAATAGAGTTGATATTTTAAAAAAGCATAAATGATTATATACACATACAACAAAGGATGTTGTGGCTAATCCTCAATATGCATATTAATCACAAATACCAACCTTGTGAATTTAAATTCAAAATATGCACAAATCTTTAATGAGAATTTATTTAATAGATTGATTTAACCAACAAAATGTGACTAAATAATCAAGAAAAATAAATTCTCCCACTATTTTGTGCATCTAAATTAAATCTAATATATGCACTTCTTGATGGAGGGATTAATTAATTAATTTGATCAACAAGGTCCCTAACTAGATGATTAATTAGAAACCCTTCCACTATTTTATGTATCCAAAAAATTGTTTAAAGAATTAATTTTGGCATATTTCAATTTAAATTAAGTTTTGCAAAATTAGAATAGTTAGATAATTGCCCAAAATGAATTATCCAGATATTTAGGCAATTAAGTAACATGTCAAAAATGATTTTTGCAAATTTTCTAGAATATGAAAAAATGCCAAAGTAAATCCCTTTCTTGATTTAAACAATTAAAAGTGACATGTTCAAACTTGTGCATAAAACATAAGCTAAACAGTGAGCAAAACTTCTATTTAACCCAATAACCTTTTCTGGAAATTAGATCTTTATAGCTCAGCTAAAGAAAAAAATGTAATAGAGCCCATACAATATTATCCAGAAAAGAAATAAGATAATAAAGGCCCAAAAATTGTTCAAAAATGTCAGTATCAAATGGTAATAAGCCCAGAAGGCCTTATTGTTCATTTACATATTTTTAAAATCCAAAACATAAGCCCAAAATGTGCTTTGGCCCAGGTGTATCAAATAATTAAAAGAAATAAAATTCTTTGCAAGCCCAAAAGCTCTCTGCCCAGAGCTCAGAAAAAACATTTACTGTAAAAAATAAGAGCCCAATTCACAAAAATCAATGTCGGCCCAAAAGCGCTTGGCCCTTCTCCAGAATAAGTGAAACGTGTGTTTCTCTGGGCCAAGCAAAACGACCAAAATGGAACAAACCCATAGAGTAGCCTTGACCCAGAATGCTTTTAAAAGGAAACAAAAACAAATAAAGTAACCAGGCCCAGAAACACGTTTGGCCCATCTTCCCTGATAAGTGAAACGCAGTGTTTCACTAATGACCCAAAACGGCGTCGTATTGCGTTAAGGAGGGAGGCTTTCGGCAAACATCAAAATGGTGTCGCGTTAACTTGAATCAAAACGCACCATTTCGATAGTCTCCCTCACGCTCTCGGGTTGACCTACCCGATCTGGACCCAATACAACCCGTGTGCAGACCCAACTGAAGCTGGCCGCGAACTGCAGTTTCAAGCCGTGGTTTCCGGCCATTCTAGGCACATTTACCGGTGATTGAGAGCTCCTAATCCGGTGATTTTGATGGCAATATGCATGGAAACAAAAATCAAAATGAAAACTGGGCAAGCATTAACCAAATAATTATCAAAGTCAAATAAAAAATTATGTTTTCGAATCATAATGTTGCTACGTTTTTGGACCTTCGATTTTCGGTGTATAAGGCTACGGAGATCCTTGAAGAACAGTCAAGTCCAATGAAACTCAAGCACAAATTCAAACATGAGTTCAAGAAGCATAAATTTATGGACAAATTTTGAAAACCAGATGTATAAATTTGTATATCAACATAAGCCAGAATTTTCTAAAACCATCGATGAACAAGATCAAAAGGTAACATCGATCTAAACGGTTAAAATCTCTAAGAGAAAACGTGGATCATGCCTTCAGTTTTCCAAAGACAATCGCTGAACCAAATTAGGAATACCATCAATTAAACAATTTTATGTTTTGCAGAAATAAAGCAAACTCAGATCCCTCCAGAAAACTGAGGATGGTGATGGTTCATTTGAGAAGAAAAAACAAATCCTCTCATCCCGTTAATCCAAAAGCAATTTAACATGATAAAAAAACAAATTTATTAATAATAAATTAAAAACTCAGATGAATTAATTTTCAACAATGGTATAATTCATCCACTTAAGAAATCCAATCTCAAATCCAAGCTATGGAATCCATGTAAAATTACTACGGGAAGCTTAATTCAATTCCATACTTAGATCATCCCCGATCAAAGAGTAGAAGGCAGAACATATAGGACAAAACTCATGTATACACAAATAAATTAGAAATTAGAATACATGAATTTCCCTATATCAATAGCGGAAGACTTATAAGAATTACCCATCACCATTACTAAGCTTTGATCGAATAGAGAACTTATAAATCCTGATAAAAGAGAGCTGCAAAAAGAATTGAGGATAGAAGATAATTGTTAGGTCTCTTTCTAACTGGCTGTGGGGTACAGCAATCGTAACTGGGTTAAGAGCCGTCGCCAATCAGGGAACCTCAAAGAGCAGCTAGGGTTTCCACTCGTATGCTCAATTCAGACGACTGTAAAACTTAATTGTGTATTTTTTACCATCAGAAAAATCACATTATTAGCCCATAACCCTAATCTTGAAATGGGCCTAAATCTGACTAACGGGCCACACTCAGAATATTTTAATTACTTACCTAATTGATAACTAATAATAATTATAATATATTAAAATATCTAACAGGACTGGCTCCGAACCTAGCGCCAATTAATTTGGCCTTGGGCTTAATTAGAGGAGGCAAGTCACATGGCCTTTCAAGGTCAATGCAAGTTTTAAATGAAAGCTCCCATTTTTTCCTCTCCCATTCTTTGCTAAGATACTATTGTCAATACGTTCTTGCTTATTGGCATTTCCACGAGTTTTTTCCCCTCTGACTAGTAGTGCCTTTTATACTTAGTACTTGAAGTGTTTGTTAGAGCTTTTTTTAAATATTTTTTGTTTGATATATTCATCTCTCCAGCACTTAGATCTTCTAGCTCTTTCACACATTGTGTAATTGAAAACAGTAAGAATGAGTAGCAATCTAAGACAAGAATTGGAGAAATTAGCTTGTACTGGGAAATGCTTCAGGCTGAGAAGTAACCTAAAATGTATGATCAATGAATTCAACAGAATTTACACCTTGTTCCTTCAAAAAGCTCCCGTGATTTTCTCAAAATTACGATACTTGTGATTTTGAACATCTTCCTAACAACTCATGGGGATTCTTTTGAGTTTCACATCTCCATATATAGATCTAATAATCTCAAGTTTCTTTGTTCTGTGATTCACTTTAGTAATTCATCAAAACAACACCTCTATAATACAAGAGACTCAAGCCCCATTAGGTTCCCTGTAAAAGAGAGATATTTCCTAAAAACCACCCATCAAGAAATAGACAGCAAATGTTATTGGTAATATGAGCAAGGCTACATAGTAGGATTAAGTACATAGCTATTGGGACTATCAAGTGAGTAAATAATATCCCACTTGGATATAAACATGGCATTTTTAATTAAATCCTACCTTAAATGTTTTTATCTATTTTATTTTCTTACAAATGCTTTTCTTAAGTACTTTTAAAAGAAATGAGAATATGTTCTGTTTAACTTTGTTTTCCTCTATTCAAGTTTAATTTAGTATACATACATGGAAGGGATAAATGTTCTTAAAGAAAACACTTATTTATGCCGTACTAAAGAGAATGGAAGACAGTTTACTTCTATGTATGCCAGGAAAAAAATGTTTTCAAGGGACTGAAAGCGGAACATTGGTTGCTAATGGTAGTTCTATTAGCCCTTGGCGTGCCATGGCACATGCAACAAGTAGGGTGATTAGGAAGTGCTAACCTCGTGTGACAGCCAACACACATGGTATAGAGGGAGGATTTTTGTGAGTATCACTCACACTAGTTTTTCATGGCTTCTTATGGTTCTGTCTAAACCCTACTAAAGAATAAAAAGTTTCCAGATCGATTCTATTGGTTTTCAAATTAGTAAAGTTTTTATAAAATTATCTATCTATCTAGTTTTCTTTGTTTTAGACCACAAAAATATATTTTTTTTCCTTATTATTTTGGTGCCCTTAACTATTTCACACCTAAATGTTAAATGGTTATATGGTTGATGCTTTATTATTTAATTGCTAGTATATTTATTCAAATGCGTTTATTAGCACATTGTTATTGTATATTTATATTTTGTTGTGGGAATGTTATTTACCGGAAATTATTTTTAACATTTAGATAGTAGAAGTATACGTACTCCTCCTATTGACCCTTGAAGAACCTTGGATAAGAAGTTTTTTACTGCTACCTGGATCAAGCTAACTAGTGTAAATATTTAATGTATATTTTGTATTTTGGTAGTAGAATCGCTCCACATAGATCCTTTCCTTCTTTTGATAATTTGGAATTATGTAAATGTATATGCTATTGTGGAGAGGAGCTCCTTATGCTATTTTAAACTAACAGGCTGTTGTAGAATTTTCGGGAAGCCTCACTTATAAAGGAGACTCTACCGAAATTTTTACATATGTATAATATTTTTCTTATAAAAAATAGTTGATGCATGTTCTATAAATTATATATACATATACAAGATTATTGCATTAAATATGAAATAACAAATGTTATTATATTTATAGCTAAACTAATTATTCTTATTTACAAAGGCTTATGGAATATGAGATTTTCTTGTATTATGTGCCGGTTACCCCTAAATTTTCAAGCGTGACAGTGAGCATCTGGCACAATTAAAATTTGAAGTGTGTGAAATTAGACATAGTCTTTTAAAAACAGAGCAATTTTAACAATTTCATTAAATGACCCAAATGTACATCTCTTTTTTACATGAGACCCAATTGTTCTCCCTCCAAGCTTTATAATGAATATTTAGACCAATTTAACGGAATTGATAAAATTGCATCATTTTTAAAAAATTGTGTCTACTTTTGCACTCATCAAAACTTAATTGTGTCAAATGTTCATGGTGAAAAACTTGATCGTTAAAATTGAACCTTAAGTCAAAATAAAATGATATAAATCTACAAGTGCCTGTTTGGTTTATAGAATCAGAGGTAATGTAATGTAATGCAATGATGATTACATGAATTTGTTTGATTCATCATTAAGGAAAAATAAAGCATATGCATAAAAATGTTTGAATGGATTACATTGAACATGAGAATATATGAAAATAATATAGCAAAAGGGAAAAATTACCCCTGAATACACATATCTGTTTAATGTACATGTAGGGTTCATGGTAATTTTTTCAATTTTTATAGTGTACATGTTGGGTTCATAGTAACGTTTAATATTTAATAGTGGAAATATTAGGCAATTTACAGGTTGGGTTCATGGTAATTTTTTTATATTTAATGGTGAAAATATTATTTAATGGAATATTTTAATATTTTTAACATTGGAGTATAATTTTTTTAGTTTTTTAATGGGGGAATTTTTTAAATTTTATATTATTAATTAATTTTTTAATATTTAATTGTGGTAAGTATTTAATATTTAATAGCGTTTATGGGTGGGCACTTTGATCAATTTAAAAAATGATAATGGAAATAATGTCTTTTTCGCTTAATTACAGGATGTCTGCATCCCCATTCATCAATCCTAGCAGTGTAATCCTGATTACTTCAAATGATGTAATCAGGATAACAAAATTTAATCATCTTTACATTACATAAGCCTAATCAAACGCTGTAATTAGTTTATTGTATCAAGATTATATGTAATCCTCTCCCATAAAACCAACCAAACAGGCTATAAATGTATGGAAGGGTAGGGACTAGCAAAGTTGGAGTGATTGAAGTGCAAAATGAGAAGTTGTGACTGTCATAAATGATATTTCTTTCCTTCTCTAATATAAGAGTTAGTTTTCTGGTTTGGCTAGATTAAAAAAAAATTAGTTAAGTTAGTTATTTGTAACAAATGTATGTTGGTTTCTTTAAAATATCATATTTAATCATATGCCACTATGTATTCGAATATAAGTCACTTGTATTTCATTTTCACATACCATGGAATGCATTAATTGATAAAATTTTCTACATTTGCCTTCATTAATTTTTTTTTTTTTTTTGTATATCTACATTACAAATGATTTTCAAGCCTCTATTTCCTCTTTCCTCTTTCCAATATAAATTAAATATGGGTAAATTTGAGAAAAGGAGATTAACTACCCTACAAGTGACTTAAACTTTGAACCAAACTTTTTCCTACAAGTGACTTGCATAGATACAAGGTGGTACAAGTTGAAACTACTCCTTGGAACCCCCTCAAATATGTGCAATAATAATATCATGTAGGAATACTTTAGGGAGAAAATTATAAATTTGGGAGACAAAATGAATTTTGAACCAAATTAAGCTTCATATCTACCTCTTATATTTAGGATTGGAGGAAGTAATACACAAAATCAAAAACATTATATTGAAAAGGCTTTACCTATAATTTAGTAGGGAAATTCAGCAAAAGGTGGTCTGATTATGGTTCTTCTCCAATCATCCTTTAGCTATGAAATTGGGGGAAAAAGAAAAATTACTTTAGTAATCTTTTTTTTTTTGGGTTAAGGTGCAAAAATAGCAAAGAACTATTTCGTGAAGTGCACTCAGCACAATTAACTATTTTTGGGTGCAAAACTAGACATCAACAATATTTTTGGGTGCAAAAGTAGACATAAACAATATTTTTGGGTGCAAAAGTAGCAACGCCGTTAACTCAGGATAACTTCCGTTACTTTAATATAATTTTAGAATGGGTAAGGTGGAAATTTAGCAAGAAACTATTTTCTTATGAACACCAAACACAATAATTTTTCACACGAGTATTTACAAGACAAATATGAGCACTTACACAGGAGCATTTACATTAATGATCTTACTTTATTTTTTTCATAAGAGCATTTATAAGACAGATAAAGGGATTTCAAAGAATCCGGGGAATTAAAAAATTTTGGTCTTTCATATATTTATCTTGTAAATGCCTATATTTATCTTTCCACTGACAAAACCTAACTTTAACTTTTACTTGGCCGAATGGGGTGCAGCAAAATTTTGTTAACTCACTGTATTCTTTTAAATCTCTTTATCTATCTTGTAAATGCTCTTAAGAAAAATAATTGCGTTAGTGCCCATAGGGAAATAATTCATTGCTAATAAGAGAATTTACAAGACAAAATAAAGAGATTTAAAAGAATACAGTGAGTTAACAAAATTTTATTGCACCCCATTCAGTCAAGTAAAAGTTAGGTTTTATCAGTGGAAAGATAAATATAGGCATTTACAAGATAAATATATGAAAGACCAAAATTTTTTAATTCCCCGAATTCTTTGAAATCCCTTTATCTGTCTTATAAATGCTCTTATGAAAAAAATAAAGTAAGATCATTAATGTAAATGCTCCTGTGTAAATGCTCGTGTGAAAAATTATTGTGTTTGGTGTTCATAAGAAAATAGTTTGTTGCTAAATTTGCACCTTAACCATTCTAAAATTATATTAAAGTAACGGAAGTTATCCTGAGTTAACGGCGTTGCTACTTTTGCACCCAAAAATATTGTTGATGTCTTGTTTTGCACCCAAAAATAGTTAATTGTACTGAGTGCACTTCGCGAAATAGTTCTTTGCTATTTTTGCACCTTAACCCTTTTTTTTTTCAATAATTAAAAGTTTAGATGAGTTGGGTCATCGGTGCTCACTAGAGCTAAGACATGCCTCTTGTTAAAATATTGTTTACTGATGTTATAAATCGCATAATAACAAAGCTCTCACATGACCTCTATTATGAAACTTTAAATTGACACTGTTATTTCAATTTTGGGCCGCTTGTTATAGAATTGCTGGTGGAGGAGCACACCTTATTATATTTAAATTTAGAATGGATTAAAGTGATAAATACATGTGTTTGGTTTTATGCATAATTTTATCATCTTATGCTTCTCAAAGAAAATCCATGCCTCATGATCATTTAAATGCACGCACATTATTCAACATTTAATGGAATATTAAGAACAAGTGTAAAATATACAAAAGTATGCCCGGAACTTCAGGTCGATTATATATAACTTCCTATTATTTTAAAGTCTAAATTTAACGTATTTAACATTAAACCCCTCTACCGTTATTTTGACAGTTAAGTAAGTAATGAAAATGGTCATGTCATATTCATGATGACGACTAATTTAATTAAATAATAATAATCAGAACATGCAATGAGCTTGCTTTAAAAGGTACTAATTAGGGAAAAGAATCTTGGGAAATACCAATAGGCAATAACGTATCGGCAATAGCTTCTTAGCATATGCCGTTATTTTGGCAGTTAAGTAATTAACGGAAATAATGGGAGCTTTCACTTAAAACTTGCATTGAAAGCCATGTGACTTGCCTCCTCTAATTAAGCACAAGGCAAAATTAAACAAAGGCCCCACTCACATGGCACGGGTTAAGTTTCCTTGTTCATCTTTTGAATGAGTAGGGAGCTCTGAATGGTCTAGATTTATTTATTTTTATAAAAAAAATTATTTTGATACGCACAAAATCTAAAATAAAGATAATCTCTTAACTAATAGTTTCCCAAAAAATGATTTTTTTATTCAAAAATCACCCATTTTAAAAAAATTAAATCTGGACTGACTAGGTGCCTGAGGCCACCGAAACAGGGTCCACATGGCACGTGAGATTAAATATTCACACAGGAAGAAAAAGATGAGAGTATCTTGTATCAAAAAAAAAAAAAAAAAGATGAGAGTATCAACCATAGAGGCTGTGCAGAATTCAATTACGGTAATTAAAGAACAATTTTTTAAAAAATTTTCAATTTTGCTGTCTGGCACATGGACTCTCGAAAAGAAAATTGTTTCTTATTAGTCCCCTCTCAATCTTACAAACTAAATATAAGATATATTTGGGGATGTGATCTTAGTTCTAAATATGAGATTTATTTTTTATATTTATCAATGTCTTCCTAGTTCACCCCCAACTGAAAGGGAAAGGGGCATGTTTGGTATAAGGGGAGATGAGGGAAAGTGACGGGAAGGAATATTCTTTTAAGTTGGATTCATAAAAAAAAAAAAACATTTTAGAGAAATGGAGTTAAAAGTTTTTAATTAATTTTTCTTACCCTTTTATCTTATATATTCTTTTTGTTAAAATCTTGTAATCTCACTTATCTAATTATTTTAAATCCAACTCATAAAAATTTTCCCTCCTCTTCTATCCAAATCCCTCATGCCAAACAGATCCTAAGGAAGATGATTGGAATTTTTTAGAAAATACGTCCCACCTTAATAATTGAATTACGTAAATATGTCTTACATTTGATCCTACCTATTTTCTAAAATTATTAGTTGTAGGTAGTCACCCTCCTATGAGGAGGCTGAGATGTAAATCAAAGTACAGAGGGCCTAAATAAGGGGGGAAAACAGGAAGAAGAAGAATTCATATGATCTGAATCAAAATAATCACTCATAATGTGAAACTACACAACTATATCCAAAACGTATTTCAGAATTAGAATGTCTTGAAGCCTCAAAAACTAGAGATGGTCTTTCAAATTAAACCATAAAAAGCATTAAGGGATATTTCTGTCAGCAATAAAATATTCTGTTCAAACTTTTTACAGATAACAGAACCATTTATGATCAACCTCAAACAGTAGTTGTAGGTGAGCAAATCTTTGATCTTCCACTATTCCTCACAGTCACAGACTCTTTCTTGAACTCTAACTGTTTCTACAGCAAATTTGTACTTTTGATCATTAGGAGACAATAACTCAGCCTCTTTATCTATTTCTTCAAAGAGTCCAACAAATCATGCTTAGGATCATATGATAGATACTGGTAATTTACCACCATAATCATCCTCCATACCTTGAAGTAAACTAATGAGATCAACATCCTTCAAGTCTTTAAGATTTGAAATAGCAAATGCCTTCATGTCTTTATCAATATCTGTCTCCCTTTGGTTGATTTTACATTGAATCTAGTAAAAAACAAAAATATTTTGAACAACGCATTAGCCTCTAATCATTGACAAAAAGTATTTTCATGAGTTTATATCCACGAGGGATTGAAAATATATTACCTTCAGGTTTTATGTAATAATAAAAGGAAAGAAAGACAGAGTATTTGAAAGTGCTTTCTAATTAATTCTCTATGGTTTGGTCAAGGAGACTGTTATGCACAGACAACAAGATCAAGGCCCAAATGAGAAGCGTGGCCCATTCGACAAAGTCCAATTGAGGAGAAGCAAGAGGCTCAAGCGGAAAACATGGAAACTGCATGAGTTACATGAGGCAGCTGATATATAATAAGGACAGAAACAGTTAGGGAGGCGTGGAATGTATTGGAATCTTTTGTTAGTCTTCCTTCTTCTTCTTCTATTTGTTGGCTTGTAACCTCTTCTGGAATTCTGTTACGCAATTTTCTTATAATTGTACTGTAATGATGAGATATACATTATCTTGAATCAGCTTAATATACGATATCCATTACAATTGGTGCTTTCATCACTCTGTTTCTCCGATATGGCAGAAAATACGCGTTTGAAGGACCTTCAATCTGAGATCAAACGAGCTACCGAATTCATCGACACGGCTACGGGACGTTTCGATACTATTGACTCCCGTTTCTCTGAGATGAGTACTTTGCTCCACTCGTTGGTCCAGTCCATGGATAGTATGAATCGACGTGTTGACCAAGCCTTTTCCACGTCCGGTGAGGCTTCTCATTCCTCACATATACCTCCACTTCATCCTCCGCCGTTGTCGTCTTTTCCTCATAAGTCGATGAAACTCGATTTTCCCCGTTTTGACGGTTCCAATGCTCTGGATTGGATTTTCAAAGCCGAACAGTACTTCAAATTCTTTGACACACCCGATGCTCAAAAGCTGCTTCTCGCTTCTGTTCATTTTGATGGGGACGTTGTTCCTTGGTTCCAAATGATGGATAAGGCCGGTCGTTTTCCTCACTGGTATGCTCTAGCTAAAGCGATTGAGATCCAATTCGGCCCCTCTCCGTTTGATTGCGCTCGCTCCCAATTGTTTAAGCTCACTCAACTCACTCTGGGTGGTTCTCTGGACGAGTACAACTCACGTTTTCTTGCATTGGCCAACCGTACTGAGGAGGTGCCCGAATCGGCATTATTGGACTGTTACATTGGGGGATTACAACCGGCGTTGCAACGTGATGTGCTCATCCAACGTCCTTCCACTGTGATCAGTGCCATGTCATTGGCCCGTTTATTTGCTGGTACCTCTTGCGCGGGACCTGTTGGTGCGCGTTTAGATCCGCTTCCTCCGACGCGTTTCACACCGTCACCACCGTCGAAGGCTGTTGTTCCATATGTGATACCGCCCTCCACTACATCATCCACTACGTCCAGAGGAGGTAAATCCAATTTGCCCCCATTATTACCTACCCCGTCGGTCCCACCGATCAAGAAGATTACGGCTGCCGAGATGCAGGTCCGCCGGGAGAAGGGCCTCTGTTACACGTGCGACGCCAAATTCTCCCCTGCCCACAGGTGTCCTAATAAACAGCTTATGTTGCTCTTAGGGGAGGACGAGTCCGACGATATGGATCCCGCAGAATTGGATGCTACTTGTCATCATCTGTCTCTTCATGCTTTACGTGGGACGCATGGTCCTGCTACTATTCGCTTTACGGGATCGATTAAAGGTACGATGGTCCAAATATTGCTCGACGGTGGCAGCTCCGACAACTTCATTCATCCACGTGTGGTTCAACACTTACAATTACCGGTTCAATATACCAATACGTTGCGGGTCTTGGGCGGTACGGGTGGCATATTGAGCAGTAACGAGCAGGTCGTTGACGTGCCAATTTTAATTGGTGACCATACGTTGTCTATCACCTTGTTTGTGGTCCCTATTGCCGCGGTGGACATTGTCATTGGTGCGGCTTGGCTAGAAACCTTAGGTCCTCATGTGGCGGACTATAGTTCCTCCACGATCAAATTTCTCAAAGACGGTCAGTTTATTACTCTTCAAGGTTCTCGTGCATCACCTACGTCTCCAGCTCAATTGCATCATTTACTCCGTCTTTCGCATACTGACGCCATAGCCGAGTTATATGTGTTAAATGGTGAGTCTACGTCGCCAACGGCCGTGTTATTTCCTTCGGATATACCAGCAGACTTGGCCTCTGTTTTGCGTTCGTACGCCTCTGTTTTTTCTATTCCGCATGGCCTACCACCACCGCGCCCTTTGGAGCATCGCATTGAGCTTCAACCGAATACTGGACCGGTCAAAGTGCGTCCCTACCGTTATCCTGTGAGTCAGAAGGCGGAGATAGAACGCATTGTTACGGAGCTTGTGGCTGACGGCTTAATTCAACCTAGTGCTAGTCCGTTTTCAGCACCGGTAATTCTCGTCCGAAAAAAAGATGGTACATGGCGGTTTTGTGTGGATTTTCGGGCGCTCAATGCTGTTACTGTCCGTGATGCTTTTCCTATGCCTACAGTCGATGAGTTGTTAGATGAACTTCATGGGTCTGTTTTTTATTCCAAACTCGACTTACGTTCTGGTTACCACCAGATACTGATGCGTCCCGAAGATAGGGAGAAGACAGCTTTTCGTACCCACCACGGCTTGTATGAATGGTTAGTCATGCCGTTCGGTTTAACAAACGCTCCGGCAACATTTCAGGCATTAATGAACTCTGTCTTTCAACCATTTTTACGACGGTTTGTTCTCATTTTTTTCGACGACATCTTAATCTATAGTGCTACGTGGGATTTGCATCTACACCATGTCTCTGTTGTCTTGGATGTGTTGACCCGTCATCAACTATATGCTAAGCTCTCTAAGTGTGCGTTCGGCCAGACTACGATCGACTACTTGGGCCACGTTATTTCTGCCAACGGCGTTACCATGGATCCGGGCAAGGTGCATGCAGTGCGCGAGTGGCCTCCTCCTCAGTCCGTCAGCCAACTTAAAGGATTTTTGGGATTCAGCGGGTACTACCGCCGGTTCATTCGCCATTATGCACAGCTCGCTAGTCCCTTGACAGATCTTTTACGAAAGGATTCATTTCAATGGTCTCCTCACGCTCAGGTAGCCTTCGACCGTTTGAAGCAAGCGCTTACCGAAGCTCCGGTATTGGTTTTGCCAAACTTTCAGCAGTCTTTTACTCTTGAAACAGATGCTTCCGGGTCCGGGATTGGTGCGGTCTTGAGTCAACTGGGGCACCCCATTGCGTTTTTTTCAAAGAAACTCTCTCCTCGTTTGCAGCGTGCATCGGTTTATACTCGCGAATTACTTGCTATCACCGAAGCTGTCGCAAAGTTTCGCCACTATCTTCTTGGTCATCATTTTGTCATTAAGACTGATCATGCCAGTTTACGCCACCTTAAGGACCAAGTGTTACAAACTCCAGAGCAAGAGTTGTGCCTTCCTAAACTCCTTGGTTATCACTTTGACATTGAATATCGTGCGGGTACCCATAATCAGGCCGCTGACGCTTTGTCTAGGCGTTCCCATATGGCTTTAACATCCATAGCCGGCACTTTTATGGATTCTGTATATACTCAGGTTCGTTCCTCGACTTTCATCCTTTCCCGGAAAACAGAGGTGTTACAACATCCCTTGGCATGGCCTCACTACAAGGTTCTTAATGGTGATTTACTTTGGAAGGACCGTTTGGTGATTCCCCATGACAATCATATGCTCGTACGCCAGATTCTGGAGGAATTCCATTCCTCTGTTCTCGGGGGTCATGCCGGTTTCTTGAGGACTTTTCGACGAATTGCAGGGTTGTTTTTTTGGCAACAGATGCGACGGGATATCAAAGTTTTTATCAAAGCTTGTACTGTGTGTCAACAGGCCAAGGTCTCTCAGCTACATCCGGCCGGTGTGTTACAACCCCTCCCGATTCCTTCACGCATTTGGGAAGATGTGGCAATGGACTTCATTGTTGGCTTACCTTTAGTTCGTGGGTTTTCTGTTATTATGGTGGTAGTCGATCGACTCTCTAAGTTCGGGCATTTTGTTCCTTTACCGGCTCACTATTCTAGTCATTCGGTTGCCGAAGCCTTCTTTAATAACATTTTTAAATTGCATGGCATGCCTAGTACGATTGTCTCCGATCGGGACAGAGCATTTACCAGTGCTTTTTGGCGCCATCTCATGAGGTTGCACGGCACTAAATTGTGTTTTTCAACCGCTTATCACCCACAGTCGGACGGTCAATCTGAGGCGGTGAACAAGTGCTTGGAGATGTACTTACGTTGCTTCGTTCATGAGTATCCTCATCGCTGGTTGTCTCTCTTACCTTGGGCTGAATTTTGGTATAACTCCATGTTCCATACATCTACGGGTTTTTCTCCTTTTAAGATTGTCTATGGCCGTGATCCACCCCCGTTGTTGCGCCATACATCTTTAGAGGACACCCCTTTCGATGTGCATCAACAACTATTACTACGCGATGAGGTTCTCGATATTTTAAAACAGAATCTACTTAAAGCTCAGCAACGGATGAAGGTTTTTGCTGATAAGAAACGCTCTGAGTTGGAATTTCAAGTCCTGGATTGGGTGCTCGTTCGTCTACATCCTTATCGCCAACACTCGGTTCAGTTGCGGAAATACCAGAAGCTTGCCTTGCATTACTTTGGTCCTTTTCAGGTTATTGAACGAGTGGGCCAGGTGGCTTATCGGTTATCATTGCCCGAGCATGCACGTATTCATCCCGTTTTTCATGTGTCCCAATTAAAACCATTTTATGGTGATGCTACCCAACATCCATATTTGCCTCTTCCATTGTTAACGATGCCCGAAGGTCCCCTCTGCAAACCAGTGAAGATTTGTGATTCTCGTTGGGTTCAATCGGATGGCACATGGCTGTTGCAATATTTGGTTCACTGGGATGCTTCAACCGATGATACATGGGAATTTGCTGAGGATTTGCGTCGTTTATATCCAGAGTTGGACCTTGAGGACAAGGTCCATTCTAATGGGGGTAGTATTGTTATGCACAGACAACAAGATCAAGGCCCAAATGAGAAGCGTGGTCCATTCGACAAAGTCCAATTGAGGAGAAGCAAGAGGCTCAAGCGGAAAACATGGAAACTGCGTGAGTTACATGAGGCAGCTGATATATAATAAGGACAGAAACAGTTAGGAAGGCGTGGAATGTATTGGAATCTTTTGTTAGTCTTCCTTCTTCTTCTTCTATTTGTTGGCTTGTAACCTCTTCTGGAATTCTGTTACGCAATTTTCTTATAATTGTACTGTAATGATGAGATATACATTATCTTGAATCAGCTTAATATACGATATCCATTACAGAGACTTCCCAACGTTGTAAATTTCTTGATTTCCATCCCTTGTAATCCATTTCTACTATGCTTATGAATTAAAATCCTATATAGGAATTCAAATTGAATATTTAAAAGCAGAACGCCAGCTGATAATGCTTATTAGTATTAATCAACTAAAATTATATATCTGGACAAATATTGTATGGCCTTTCATAAGTGGATGGTAACAAAATCAAAGCTTACATATGGACGTAATTCTGGCAGAGAAGTAACTGAAATGACAGTGAGTGAACTTGAATGAGTTGAAGAGGTAAATATCTTTTGGATTTTCAGAAGCAGATCGATCCTCCACAGCTTCATTTAAACATCCTGTAAATCAATAAAACACCGGTAAGAATGAATTACTTATTATTTGAAATTATTGTTAGAGCTTTTTCAGAGGGAAATGCTTAGGTAGAAAAGTAAGTGATGAGCCTAAGGGTGAGTGTGGCAGTTCCAAATGCATTGATGATTTAACCCCTCCTTGAACACTCTGTCCAGCAACCAAAAAGATAAATAAATTTGAGCTCTTAAGGTTTAAAATCAGATGACAGTTGTTTTTACATTTTTCTTTGATGTATTTCTTTTTGTGATCTTCTTCCTTTGTAACATTCTGTATAGCATCATGCATGACACATTTGTTTGATTCCTTGAAGAGTTTCATTATTAACAGTAATATAAATTTCTCATAGTGATTGTTTCTATGGTCTCTCAATGAATTCATTGGCCGAGGAACATAGGAGTGAGCTGGGTGGTTGTAAATGAGCTGATGTAGTGACTAATTTAGCATTCTGACATAGAACCTTAACAAGCTGCATAGCAACAAAAAGTATGTAAGTTTTCATAACATATTTTATTTCTTGCAGAATTTCATTATTGACATTATCTGTGACTTTTATTGGCCCCTCAAGCAGTGAAACTTGGATTCATTGGAAGATATTTCATTCACCGTCTCCTCATATAGGTTGATGAATATATCTATATACATATATATTCAGAATTAAAAGGAATATACATTGAAAATAGCTCTCTACTTTCACAGTTGCATGAGGAACAGCTTAGGAATAATTTGACAATTTCTATTTGCCTGGCTGACCTTGATTTGCTCCCAAACAAAACATACAAAGATGAATTGACAATATTTTAGCCTTCAACTATAGCAACTGATACTTTCTTCGTTAGTTTTTCTTATCGAAAGAGTATGAATATATAACTTATTGGTCAAACAATGATGAATTGATTGAAGATCAAACAATTTCATAAAGCAACTGATACTTTCTTCAACCTAGGTATACTTCAATTATTCCAATTCAACAGTTGGAATCTCATAATATCTTACAACAAAAAGAGTGATTTGGCTACTTCTTTCTCTACATTGTCATAGCTGAATTGAACGCATGTATAAGTACTTTGTAGAACTTTCATACGAATCTCTCTATGTTTCAATGCTTCGCCCCACTCAAACTACTTCATATAGCAACTGATTTTCCTTTGCTTTTGCCAATAACTTTACAACAAAAAATAAAGACTCTTAAGACTTTGAAGGGTAAAAACAATGCTCACAAGAAATAGTATATAAAGGTTTTGCCCGAAAAAAAAACAAGTTTGTGACATCCGCCACACGTGTCCCTGGGTGACAGTACAATTAACGAGGACACGACAAATTTTGGAAGAGAATCCTCAAGTGACACAGATTTAGCAACCAAGTATTTAATTCTAGTGTTCACTTTTCCTAGTGACGTGTTTCAACATAACTTGAATTCCATAATCCTATTTGTGAAAAAGAAAATAGTCACACTAGTATTAATAACCAAAGGCAAAAAAGCTGACAAGGAGGAAAGATTTTCAAAACAGTAAAACACTTTAAATCAGTGCAATTGAATCCAAAATATAGCCCACAAGTAGTTTTATCACAATTAAATAGTCCAATGATTGTTTAAATCCTCTCAAACTTAAAGATGGTATTACAGTAAACAATAAAAAGCATTAGGAGAGGTTTTCTTTGGCAATTGCTAGCTCAAACTGGCTACATATGACTGACCATTTATGATCAATCTGAAACACTTGTTGCCGAGCATTTCTTTGATCTTCCTCCATCTCAGACTTCACTTTTCTCACAATATCAAGCTCTTTCTTGAACTCTACTGTTTCTGCAATATATTTCCTCTTTTTCTCTTCAAGAGACAATAATTCAGCCTCACAATTTGTTATCTCTTTCTCCAACCTAGAAACTTGTTCCAGCAGCCTAGCTTCCTTCTCTTGAGCTTCATCCAAAGTCTTAGCAACCTCCTTTCGTTTAGTGAGCTCATCCACGATGCCTTTATCACTTTCTTCAAGCACTGCAAATTTATTGGCCGTAGCAAATGATTGCTTGAAAGAAGACAAAATGTTAGGCAAATCTTTGTGAATAGACTTTATTATAGTCATAACTTCATAAGATAGAGCTCCATCTTCTAAGGAAAGGCGAGACAAGAAGTTGAGAGCTGTTAGTAGGCGAAGACTATTGTCCTCTGAGGTGGTTATGTCCTTAAGCGGCATTTTCAACAAGTCTTCCAAGTCAGCAAGGGCCTTGGCAACAAGATCATTTTTGGCAGTAGCAACAGTAAAAACAAATAATTTTGGTGATTGACCACCAGGACCATCCTGCATGATTCAAACTCACTGATGAGACAATCATCTTTCAATTCTTTAGCATCTGACTTCCTTAGGTTGAACTTGATTTGACTTTGAATCTAATAACAATAAGTGGACTTGGAAAACAACACGAGTTCTATGATACGACAACAATAATTTTCATTCTGCTAGAATAAAAACTATTTATACAAGTCTTTTTAACTGCTTTTCAAACAACTTTTCATTTATGAGCACTCAGTCAACCCAATATATATACTCCTCATATCCTTAATTCAAGAGCTATTTAACTTATTTAGGTAGATTAAGGAAGCGAAATAAAATATCTAATCATAACAAATGTGATTTGATCTCTCTAAAGTGCCTAGTTATAACATTAGGTTATATATCAATTTATGAATTAATTAAATTAGATTGGAAGTAAATGATAAATATTAGAGCCAAACTGAATTTTAAGTCTTATATTTAGAACCAAGACAAATCCCATAATTAGTTCCTATATTTAGGACAAGAGGAGTATATAATTTCTAAGAATAGTGTAGCTGCAAGATCATGAATCATGACTATATATAAGACTCAGACAGTTTTATAAGTGCCAAAAAAATATTAGAAAGCTTACATGTGAAACAGATTTTGTCGAAGAAGTGGCTAATTTTGAATCAGTTGAAGGGGCTATTATCTTAGCATTCTCAGATGATAGAGAACCTTCAGAGATTCCTTTAACATCTTGTGGAGAAATAAATTATAACCTGTAAGTTTTACCTATTTAATATTTGAATTAGTAGGGGGATAATTGAATTTTTTCCCTACATTTTCCCTTGATATGTTTTCTTTTTGAGCACTTTGACCTTCCAGGTCTCCAATACTCTACATAGCCAAAAAGAAAAAAAAAGTGAGAAAGGAGTTGCTCCATACATATGTAAGACACATGCATTATTATGAATTTATGATTTCATGAGGAATTACCTTCTTTGTAATTTCATTTTTTGCAAGTGATTGTTGTTGCTGGTACTTTGATTTAGATTGACTGGTTGATATGGTATTCACCAACTCCTTATATTTAAATCAATGAACATATTGTCAAAATCAAACAAGTAGTCTTAAGGAAGAAATTAGTTGCAAAAACTTGTATAGTCTAAGAAGCTCTCCTTTAGGACAGCTTGATTAGAGGGTGTTTGATGTATAGATATATCTACAGGATTAGTTGTTGACTGCTTGCTAATTGATTGTGGTCGTGGAGATGAAGTTGACATTACTGCAGATATCTCTAAAGCAGGCATTATTTGATTGGTACTCTGAGACAGCATACCTAGAAAGACATAATTAACTTATGTCACAAGTAGAACAAAGAAAATATTAGTGCAAGATGTAAGATGGTGAGGCTATCCTTGGTTGAGCTTGTTGGTTCTGAATGAGCTAATGAAGTAACTATCTGAACATTCTCTGATGTAGTACACTCTTCTACTCTTCCTTCAACACTCTACACGACAACAAAAGATATGTAACCTGAAGTCAACATTAATTGAACCAATTGCCTGAGCTGCTATTACCTTTTCCTTCAACATTTCCTGCTCGTGAGCGCTTCGATGTTCTGATTCTTTCTTATTCTGCAAGACAGAAGAGCAAATCAATTGCATTCTATATCATATTGTACATAATGATGTCTCTAAAGCATGAGCAACACCAAATACAAAAGATAGTAAAAGATTTGATTGGCATTCTATATAAAAGCATGATGTGTACCTCTATCAAGTTTGGTGTAGCAATGATTGTCAACTTCTGGTCATTGCTCTGACCTCCAGTTTCTTGGCAAATAATTTGTTGCATGGTTTCTGTACTAGAATCATCCATAGATTCTATAATATTTTTCAATCCCGTCTCAAACACATAATCCCCAATGAAATAACCTATTATATCATCCATAGCAAAAAGATACTATTTAAATTATCAATCGTATGCAAGTTCTATCATATAAAAAAATAATACTGCTTGAAGTACATAAAATATGAATGTTGAATATTATATTTAGATATCTGATAAACAAGATATCTAATTTTAAATTATGGCAAGAAAATATTTAATTTTATGCACTTGAAGAATGTGTGAAGTAGAAAGTCTAATTGAGCTCCACTCATATATATATATATATATATATAGTTTGGAAAGGTATTGTTTAGTAAGAATTAAACGTTGATAACTGACTATACATGTCACGCTCACAAAATATATGTATTGTTAAACGAGATTCTAACAATATATACACACACATAGTATGAGTGTGTGTAGTAGCAATAGTAATATTATATATACGATACTATTTAACTCATATACACATAATGCTATTATAACATATTCAAGAGATGGAGTACCTTTGGACAATTGATTAAGAAATTTCTGAGGAGTAATAGAGGAAGTGAGAGATAGTTTGGGACATTGCCGCACGACAATGTATTTCACAGTTTGCAAAGCAATGGATGGTGTGACTGAAGTGAGTGAAGGAAGGTTCCAAAGTAGAACATATTCCAAAGTTGTGTCATGTTGTTCATGTCCAAATACTTGCTCTAGAGCAGATGTATCTTCTATGTACAATACCCTTAGGTTTGGAATCACTGGGCATGCAGAGATGTTAGGGAACACACATTTCAACTTATGGCAACGTGTAATGAAGATTGAAAAAAGTTTTGGGAAGACAAGTTGATGAGAAGAATTAGACACATTTTGATCATCATCTTCTTCAATGATTTCCTCCAACTCCTTACAGTCTTCAATGCGTAGTTCCCACAATTGTGGGAGGCTTTTTAAGATGGATGAAGGGAATACTTGTTTCAATTTTCCACAACTCACTACTACTAACTCATCAAGATGTTGAAGGAGTAAACAATTTTTGGTACTCCTCCATATATGCCTCAACTGGGGTAGCTCAATGAGATTAAGGTAACCTAATTTGAAGTTTACTTGTTGCCCATTGATAGGAAGTTGTTCTACATCAAAAACAACTTCTACTTCATGATTACCTAGATCAAGATAATTTAAAGATTCCACTGAGGCCACGACCTCCTTTAGTAGGTCCTGTAAAAGTGAAAAAAGGCAATTTTAATTAGATAATTATTGTGTTGCCTAGTAAAAGATGATTAACAAATTAATATTGTAGAAGATATAGATAAATGTAAATCTTGCAATAATATAAAGCAATATGAAAATAGGAAGTTTACTTCACAAATTGTGAATTGTATGGTGATTATATATATATCACTTTTTATATTGATGATGATAGATTGTGTGAATAATTTGAAAATATTGGAAACAAAGGAATCGTACCTCAGAAGTCACGTGATTGTTCTCTTGTCTCAATTCAGCACATGCAACCCAATGAATGATAGACTTAATATATAGTAGTGGACAATTACTCAAGGCAAATGATTTCAGAGAAGACCATGTTGGATGATGATTTTCTGGACAGATGCTAATGATATTTGGCAAGGAGTGGAGACTAACGTCTTTCAAAGCAGGAAACTGAATTATCTGAGGTTTGTTTGGATTCAGAACTTCACTAGAAGGGCCAAACATGTATCTCAATTCATTATTTTGTTCTAAGTATAATTGTTTCAATTGTGTGACGCTCTTTGCAAAAGAGATAGGCATTAAGTATTCTAGTTTCTTGCATTTGAGTATGCGAAGTGATTTCAATTTGGGGAATGCATTTTCATGACTCTGATAGTCACTTGCTTCAACTATTTCCTTCACATCTTTAGTCAATATATGCTCAAGTGAATCGCAACTATTTATACGAAGATTCTCCAAATTTGCAAAAAGGCCTTGAGGAGGCTGACCACTATACAAAGTTTTCAGATGCTTCACCTGTGAAAGAGTTAGATGAGTCAAATTGGAGATGATTCTAACTTGATTTGGCTTTGATTGGCCTATTATGCATTCCATCCCATCTGAATCATGAAGTGCAAGACAAGTCAACTCATTCATACCTCCACCTATTGATTGACATAGGTCAGGAATGATATTTTTCAAACTTTCAGGAATTCTCCTTAAAGAAAGAGTTTTTGCCCTTCTCATCGTATCCTTACTTCCTTCGATTGAAATACAACTCTCAAAATCTTCAATATATAAACCTCTTGCAACAAAAGACACGCAATGCCCATAATCCTTGACGAACATATTGTTTTTCTCTCTATTGCCAAATTGTATACAATAACTCTCAATTGCTAATGTAGTAGTGCTAATTTTATCGAAAAAATTAGCACTATTTTTATTTTGGTCCTCCCAATCTTTTCCTCTGTTATTAAAAAAATACAATACTTCCAACTGTGAACACCTTCCCATTACTTCAAAAGGATTCCTTTGAATTTCGCATAAACTCAAATCAAGTAATCTCAATTGCTTTTGTTGAACGATGCATGTTGGCAATTCATCAAAAGAACACTTCCTTATTTTTAGAGACTCAAGTCTCTCTAGGCCCCCTATAAAAGAGATGTCACCTAATGCCCACCCATATAGTGCTAGGCAACGCAAACTATTTATCAAGTGGGGTGAAATGGGCAACCGAAGAGCAATATATTCTCGATAAGCAGAATTTTCAAGAATAATTACTCTAAGCTTCTCCATACCATTGAAAAAATCTTTTAGTATACTCACACAAGGCTCTGAATATAGGGAGGCAAAAAGAAACTCAAGTTCAGGACAATTTAACTTATTAGGAAATTTATCACCTTTTCCAAAGCATAAATATCTTACCATATGGTGATTCATTGTCATATCCTCTTTTAATGGTCCCATAATCAACTTATTCTCCTTCTTTGCTATCCATTGGGCTACATCACGAACCAGGTCATGCATTTTGACATAACTGTCACTATATTCACTAACTTTTTGTAGTAAGCAAGAATCTATAAGCTTCTTTATGGCTTTATTGATCACTTGGGTCCCTACCCGATATGAGGGAATCTCTCCAGCTAGGGTAAGCCCTAATCCAATTATGGTTAATTGATCAATAGGAATTTCATAATCTTCTGGATACACAGAGCACAATAAGAAGAGTGATTTAGCCACTTCATTCTCTAAATTATCATAGCTTAATCGAAGACTTGCATAAGTACTTTTTAAACCTTCTTCGATATCTATCCAACTTGGATCTCTCAAAGTTTTCAATGCTTCAACCCACTCATCATAAGGTTTACCCTTCAAAGCATTGGCTACTGCTGCAATTGCAATAGGTAAACCATCACATTCTTTAGCAATTTTTTGTGCCGTATCCTTCAATGTATCAAAGTGGTCATCAAACAACCCGGCGTGCTTCTGAAAGAGGGCCCATGATTCATCTTCATTTAATACCTCCAAGCGAATCATTTCTTGACAGCTTATCGACTTACAAACATGAAGATTGCGTGTGGTTATAAGAGTAGTGCAACCCATTTGATTATTAGCAGTAGGAATCCCTATATCCATAAGGTCAAGCTTCTCCCATACATCATCCAGAATAATCAAAAAACTTTCTCCACCGCTCAATCTCATGAACAAACGTTGAGCTCTCTCTAGATTCTCTTCCTCTTTCAATTCCAAATTTAGTTGGCTGGCAATCTTGCTCTGAATTTTTCTTACATCAAATGGGTTAGACACAACAACAAAAACTACTTTGTTAAAATGTTCCTCTGCTTCTTTGCCCACTTCTTTTGCCAAAGTTGTTTTCCAAAATCCGCCCATGCCATACAATCCTATCACTTGAATCCCATCATCCTTAAGTGCCCTCAGAAGACCATCATAAGCTACCTTTCTGCTATCAAATTCCACAAAATCTTGTGAAGAAATGTATTTCATACCTACAAGTGTAGCAAGTCGAGAAAACTCAGGGAATTCAACTTGATTGTGCATTTTAATTTTATTGGTCTTCTCTTCAAGCTGCTTTGCCAGATTGTAACGATTGATCAAGTTTGGACAGTGCTTAAGACAAGAAATCTTGTTTCTTTTCTTTGTTTTCTCTTGCAACTCCACCACTTCTGCCATCAGAAAGTCTGCTTTGTTCAACCACTCCTCAACTTTACTAACAACCTTATGAGTTTTCTTCTTAGCATCTTTAGCACGATCTTGAACCTCTTGAATTTTTGATTGCAGGTTCTCTTTTTCTGTTTCAAGCTCTTTGACATATTTGTTGAAGCGGAGAGGATAACAAGCTTGAAGTATTGCTTCATCTACTAACTTGTTCAGTATATTAGTCGCAATAGAAACAACAGCATCCATTGCCCTGTAATCACAATGTAACCCAGCTATATATGGTGATTATATAACTTTAAAGTGCCATGAAAAATAAATACTACCTTTGGTCCTAAATGAAAGAGGCAAGCTTCACCCAAGAGGGGGGTGAATTGGGTGATGTTATAAAATTTTCGTTTGAGGTGGCGATATGTAAATATAGTAGAAAGAGTAGAGTAGAGAAGATTTGAACACAGAGAATTATACTGGTTCGGCTAAACAACAAAGCCTACGTCCAGTCCTCAGAGATCAAGACCTACTGAGCTTTTCACAATATCTCCAAGATTCAAAGGGCTCTTAGAATGCCACTAGACAACAATCGTCCTTCAACGGACTACGAGCAGAAATATTCTCTCAACAAGAAACTTCTCTCCCCCTTACGACAAGTCTTATGTGCAGAGAAACAACCTATGATTCTTCTCACTTGCTTATGTATACAAGACTTATGAGCAGCAACGTTTTCTTCTGCTTACACCACTGTAAGTCTCATGAACAACAACGTTCTCTCCTGCTTGTATCTTATAAGGCTTATGAGTGAAAGATGCTACAAGGAATTCTCTCAACTGCTTCTCTCGTAAGGAATAACTACCCTCTCAAGATCCCAATACCTTGAGATTATACAAACATAGAGTTTTGAGTTTGAATGGAGACTCTCTTACAGAGTAAATGAATAAACACTGAAGATCAAAAGTGTATACAGAGAAATCAGATGAATAACAGAGAATTGCTATGAGCTTGTGAATTCTTGTACTACGTGCATTTATTTCTCCGTGAGTCTCTGTATATATATAGTTGTTCCATCTTTTGCCCGTTTGGTTTCTCTTCAGTTGTGGAGCGGGACATTTGAAAATATTGGCAGACACGTGCATGTTAGAATAATTTGAGTGCGGTAGGTGCCAGCGTGTTCTTAATCATCTTGTCTGCCGTTGTATCACTTTTCTCAAGTGGTTCAATTCAAACGTTTATATTCCTGTATCATCCTCTTAAAACATTCAAAATAATGTTAAACAAAGATAGAAAGCAATGATGATATGAATTAATAACAATAAATTACATTCGTAATGAACGTTGTGATACTTAGCATTTTCTGTGGTCAAACAGGGCATCACTCGAGCATGGAAGTCTCACCTCGAGTGATCTCCTATTTTCCTTCATATACCTCTGTTATCGGGTTGTGCTTGCATGGAAAATCAGAGAGAAAATATCTTCACTCGCGGGTGAAGAGAGGTCTCACTCGAGCATAATATCTCTGCTCGAGTGATCTTTGCATTTTACACTGGGAGTGTCTTCTCGGGTCATCACTCGCATACCATTTTGACAAGAGTGAGAATTTGCACTCGCGAGTGATCTGGACCCTCACTCGAGCACACTTACCTCTGCTCGAGTGAGAAGCATATTCTCAAGGAATATGCTCTCTAAACCATCACTCGCATCAGAAATCCAGAGGGATAGAATTTTCACTCGCAAGTGATATTTGACCCTCACTCGAGCACACTTACTTCTGCTCGAGTGAGAAGCATATTCTGAAGGAATATGCTCTCTTGAACAAGCACTCGCAACTGATCTTGAGAGGGATGGAAATATTACTCGCAAGTATGGACGTGTCACTTCAAGCATGGATAGGTGTGCTCGAGCACACTTGTACTTTTCTGAACATCAAGACTCTCGGCCAAGCACTCGCAGTGCCTTGCTCGAGTGAATATAGGAAGCATGCCTTAACTTGCTCTCGGCCAAGCACTCGCAGTGCCTTGCTCGAGTGAATATAGGAAGCATGCCTTAACTTGCTCTCGGCCAAGCACTCGCATGCCCTCACTCGCATACGTGCTCGAGTGAGAATGACTTCTCTGCTCGAGTGCGAACTTTGTGCTTCGAGTGATCCATTGATTACAAAGGAAGAATGTCTCTCGGGTACTCACTTCCTGGCTTTCTCTCACACCTGCTCGAGTACAAAAGTGATTTGTGCTCGAGTGCAGATTTCATGCTCGAGCACTCAAGTGCAATTTCACAGCAGATATCAGCAAACTTCAAATATGCATTTGGTAACTTGGAATCTTTTCTTAACCTTCTAAAAACATATTTTATACATAATTGAATTATTGTTATCATCAAAACTTGGGATCTTACACTAAATATAAGACAAAGTTGACTTTTTTTAAGAGATTAAGGAAGCTAAATAAGTTACTTAATCATATTATATGTTATGTATCCTTAGGTTATATATTAATTTATTAGTTAAACTAATTAGTTTGAAGAAAAAAATAAAAAAACAAATAATCTAAAATAATTTAATTAGCTTCCTTAATTTCTCCAAAAAATTCAACTTTATCTTATAATTAAGACCGGAGAGAGTAATTGGTATTTGAGTTAATTGAACATAGAATTATATCGAGCAGCTTGAATTGTGGGAAAACTTCGCGTTTGTGTCCCCCGTTCAATTGAGCCCCTAAAAGCATTTGGTTTGTAGTTTTTGTAAAAAGACTATTAATGCATATTATGCAATAAATAACGATAGTATATAAACATATTGACTTGAAGAGAGCATATGATAATTATAGGAAGGAAAAGTATGTTCAGCAAATACTAATAATAATAATTATAAAATTAATTATATAATTTTTATAGTTTTGACTCGATTAAAACGTAATTAATCCTCAAAAATTATAATAATGCCTAATGGACTTCTTTTTGTTTTCCTAAAACTACAGAGACTTTTCCGTAAGTTTTCAAAACCTACACTTTAGTGCAATTTTTAATAGGGTTCCATTAAAGATTCTAAAATTCTTAATTTTTATTATTTGTAATTATATTAAAAAATTAAAATTGTTATCATGCCCTCATAGCCTAATTGTTTCCCCTCTCTCAATTTTCAATAACTTTAAATAATTAATTTTGGTACAGAGTTAATTAAAGTTAATAAAATTTAAAGAATAATAAACACAAGTTGTATTGAGCTATTGAGTATTTATCCATTTGGACATTAAATCCCCAGCTCATTAAGTTATTTTTATTTACGTGCTTGAAATATTATTTTAGCCAACTTATACATTAAAACTTTAAAAAATTACTAAATAAATATGTTTACATAACAAAAAAAATTAAAAGATATGCATTACATTTTTTCAGGTAACCTAAATGATTTTCAAACATCTATTGTTTAAACAGGGGTATTTTAATCCAAAAATATATGACTTTATGGTCAACTAAATGTTGAAGAAATAAAAATGGAATCTAAAAATAGAAGAAACGTTTTGTGTTATGTATAACTATTGATTCTAAGAGGTTTGTATGGGTTTTAAACATAAAAGGAGATAACTTGTAAGTAAAATAGATGAAAGGTCAATGTATTGTACTCTAAAATTTAACTCGTTAAAATTCAATCTTAAGTTTTTGCCATTTAATTTTAATCTATTGGTATTCTCACACTTTATGGCTTGGTCAGAACTTATTCCGTGACAGAGTGGATGATTTTTTTTTTTTTTTTGAAAGTGTAATAAGGACCAACCAATTATAACACACACATCCAACTTTACCAATGAGTCGAAGGAAATTGTGCAAATGTTGGGGTTGGTTAAGGTTCTTCTCCAAATCTGAAGGCAGCAAGAACCAGAAGCACCGAGTAGTATCAGTAATCTCTCACATACATCAACTTCAAGATGAGAGATATGTATGAAGGAGACTTTGTAGACCTGATCAATGAATTAATCAAGTCAAGGCTTTTCTCTGTTTTTCCATCTCAATATATATATATTGAAATAGCAATAAGTGAAAAACGCAAGAATTAGAAAAACAAGAGAACACAGGGGAATTCCTAATCTCCTAGCAAGCAACACACAAAATAGGCAATCAATCAGCTTTTTTCGCTTTGTTCCCCGCTTTGATTTAATGCTTTCCCTCGTAATCTTGTTGAACGCTAGAATTGAATAGTGGATAACCATGTTTGCTTCATTTTTATAAGTCTTAATACTAAGAAGGAATCAAAATCTCTGTATTAGGTATCAAAAGATGCTCTACTTCTTATTTGTTCTTAGTTCTGCTGCACATGCATTTGGATACTAAGAAGTTGTGACTGTGATCGATGATAATACACAAGGTGAGAACATTATATTGAAAAGGCTTTACCTATAGTTTTGTGAGAATATTCAGCATAAGATGGGACTCGAATTCTGGTTCTTCTCCAATCTATCTGCAGCTATGAAACAGAAAATAACTATATTAGAAAATAACGAAGAGATTTTTTCAAATTTTGGGGTCCTCAATTAGCAACGAGTGAGAAAAACGCAGGGACATAAGAAATAAGGCATGGTTAAATTAGCAAAATCCTAACACGAATCTACCACTTTTTTCTCAGGAATTTCGATCTCCTAGTAACCCCAGAAGCACAAACACTAGTTTCAGTTCTTCTTTCTCTTCTCTCCCTTTCTTGTTTGCTAAATTTCAGACAAGTCATAAGAACTAAATAATTTCTCACATAGACATTTCGCAAGTACCTTCTCAGTCTCTCACTGCAATCCAGCGTTGAACAAATGGAGCTCTGAAAGAATCTTTATTATCAGTAGGCCCCTACCCGATGCAGAGGATAGTATACACCAGTAATATAATCATGCTTTAATTAATTTAATACAAAAAAAAAACACATATTATATAATATTAAGAGAGTAGTTAGAGCCTCTCAGTAAATTTTGGCGTGTTTCAGAGGATACTATACACCAGTAATATAGTGAAACCTAGCATTAATCTATCGCCACTTGAAAGAATCTTTTTATTACCAATGCAAAGTCAAAAGTCATGACCAAGTTGCATTTTTTTTATTGTCTTAATTCATTGGTATTATCTTTCTTAATTTTTTTATATTTACTCTTACGTGTTTTGTGCTCCCCGCCAGCTCATTCCTTCCTTAACAATTCTTCGTGGCCCCCACTACTTCCCATGTGAACCATTATCTTTTAACCTATAGCTTCTTCAATTTGTTTTTCTTCCTTGCCTCTTTTTTCGAATGGAATGGGATTTCATTCAATTGAAATATTTATAAATACAGGGGTACCTAAGCAAACTGTAGAAGGCTATACAGATACTGGATTCATGAAGACGTGAACTTTACAAAACAGATATTGTTAGTGAACAACTTTCCTGAGTATGGTTTGCTATGGAACTAACTTCTGTGATAATTCTTGTCGTATAAGTTTGCTGTCTGAATAATCTATGATTTCTTGCTTCCCATAATTTCCAAGCCGTGATGCATAACCCAACCTTCCATGAGGTGTTAGCCTTTGGAGTCTTCAGTATTTGACTCAGCCATTGGATAAAAGCCCTTCCAAAGAAATCTATGCTTATATCCGTGGGTGGTATCTTCCTTAATTGTCTCTTTTATTTGTTATTAATGCTTTGAAACCATTACTGTTGATAAGTTTAAAAATATTAATATATGCACTCTTTCTTATCCAAAGAAAAAAAAGGACTTGCAAGACAGAATTAGCATAGTTTTTTTTTGGTGAAATGAATTAGAACAATTTACAATTTGAAAGTGTATTAATGCAAAATCACGATATAAGTTTTTATCCAGTTTTGTGCAAGAAATAAAATTAACATATATCTCTTGCACGTTAACGACTTAACGTTGTGGAGGACCTTTTAAATTATTTTCAATCAAATCGATAAAACTTATTGTCCACAAATCCTTAATATGAACAGTAACAACTTTATTTTTTGAGGTCCGTGCAGTATGACTTGATCACATGGTTTGGGGTGATGCCTGATTAATGGACTACCAATTAGCATGAATACAAAATCATTAAAGTATTACAAAAAAAAACAACATTAAAAATAATAAAATGAACTTCGAACAAAAAATAATAAAAGGAAAGAAAAAATAAAAATAAGAAAATGATTCCTTTAATTTCATTTTAAACTCTCAATTGTTTAAAAAAATTTAAAAAAGAAAACTGAAAGAGAGAGAGGAAAAAATATATCAACATCATAACAATGGAAAAATGATTATTAAATATAATAGAAATATTTTTTAAAAATGTGAATCACTAATGTTAGGAGCTTATTTTAAAAATAAAATCTTATATAAATTTTTCACCAAAATCTTATAAAATCTTTGAGATGAGGCAACTCGTACTCCCTAAATATTTTCTCTCTTTCAAATATAGCAAAAGTTACTACCAAATGCATAATAGATAATTATTTTCAGCAGATAATATTTAAAAAAAAGGAGGATTTATTAAAGACCAGTTATGCACTTTATTTTAAATAAGTACCAAAGATTTTGAAATTCCACTGCAATACGAAAAAATTAAAGTGAAATTATGTTTTGATGGTACAAATAATCAAAATGCCTTTCTTTCTTATGGATACTTCAAAATTTTTCTATTGTTTGTTGCAAAAATGCATATGTGTATTTGTAAATTTTTTAATAAAAGAACATATAATTCTATAAATTAGGAGTAGCCAACTTTCATTTCATTTGTACACTTGTAACTTTTGTTATTGTGAACCGTTAAAAAGCATATGTGCACTAGTAAACTTATTTATAAATTGTAAATTTTTAACAGGACACGTGATTATGTAAATTGAGAGTTATAAATTATCATATATATACACTTGAGTGAAAAAAATGAACAAAGGGTATTTTAATCATTTACTATCAAAACATAATTTTTGTTTGATCTTTGATATGCACTGAAATTTAAAAATTTGTCGAAATTAATTAAACAACAAAAATTTTGCTCCAGTGATATTAAATGAAATTCTCCCAATAAAATAGATCAAGGGTGAAATACATATCAATTCAGCCCATCAACCCAAAAAGACCTTATATTATTCATTCCATTTTTTATCCTATCAACCAGTAATCCGGAGCCTTTTCCAGATTATTTATTCCATTTTCATGACAACGTTCATTTACAACTTACAAGCCACAAGGCAACCTAGCGACGGGGCAGCAGAGTGAATGGGAAAACAGGACCTAGATCTATTTCTTCTTTTTCCTTTCCCGAAACACACACTACTTAAATTTCAAAACCTCACCTCTTTTCTCTTTGGCTCCGTGCGAGGAGTTTTCCGCATGTGTCTTTGACACTAAAAAATGGCTTCTTTTTTCCCTCAATCCTTTAAAAATTCAAAATATGTAAGCTCATTTAAATTTTGAGAGAATTTCAGTAAAGTTACACAGATATGCATAACTTCTAACAGGTTTCAAGAGATTCTGAAATTTATTTTGGTGATAAAAGATTCTGAAATTTTGATTTAGTGTTTAAGAATAAAAAAATAATATCTTGACGTAAAATGAATAAAATGCCCTTCCTTTATTCATTAAAAAATTCAACAACCCTTAGTAATGGCTCAGTAAAAAAATAACATCTAGTTATACATAGTCCAAAAGCTTCTACACATAACAAACTCAGTCTCCTAATTTACATGTCAACAAGTTGTATTAAAAATTTTACGAGTAGATATAAGTTAACTATTAAAATGCCAAAGTTTTCAACTCCCAGTGTACATTATAAGAGCTTCTCATGAAGATTTACAAGTACACATAAGCATTTTAACAACTAAACTAAGTAAAATTTATAAGTATACATAACCATTTTAACAACTAATGATAACAAAACGACAATTAAAATTTACAACTCCCAATTTATATGCTTACAAGGTCTGATAGAAAATTGACAAATACATATACATTTTAACAACTAACCATAGAAAAGATTTATAAGTGAACATATGCATTTTGTATGGCTACCAGTGCTCTAGGAACCCACAACTTATTCTTATTTTTTTTAAATAGCTTCCTGTGGTGCTTCCTGGAGGAAGTGTCAAATGAAGTATGGGCAAGCTATGGCACTTCTATGAGGAAGCACTGTAGCCTGGACACACGCCACAGGAAGTGCGTACACTCCCTATCACTACAAAAAAAAAAGGTATTTTGTAGCGGTGAAATTGTAGCGGTTATAATTAACCGCTACAAATATTAACATTTGTAGTGGTTTTAACCCAAACCGCTAGACATTTGTAGCGGCAAACTACGCGCCAAGTGGCGCATGAGATTTGCTGCGTTTTTTGTAGCGGTTACCTAGGTAAAACTACTACCAATAAGACGCGAATTTCCCGCCAAATATTGTAGCGGTTTAGTTGTAGCTGTTAATAAATTAAAACCGCTACACTGTTTGCGCGCTATATATGTGGAGTGAAAACTGTAGCGGTTATTTGTAGCAGTCTCATCAATAAAACCGCTACAAAATTCTAAACGTCGCGTATTTTGTAGCGGTTTCTAGGTTATAACCACTACAGAATTTCAAAAGTCCCAAATTTGTAGCGGTTACATACCATAACCGCTACAGAACTTTGTGATTTGTAGCGGTTATATTAGAACCGCTACAAAGTTTAGCCGCGCATAAGTTATTTGTAGCGGTTTATGTAGCGGTTATTTAAATAACCGCTACAAAAGTTCCGCCTATATAAACTCCCCTCCCCTCTTCATTTCTCCGTTTGCTCATTTTGTTTCTTAAAGTTTCTCTAAGTGTTTTCTTTAGATTTGAGCGTTCAGATGTCTGTGAAAGAGTTTTTGTTGCAGTATTTCTTGGTATTTGTACTTGAGGTAAGGAGATAAGACGTATTTTATTTATATTTATATTTTTATTATATTTTTTCATAATAATGTGACTAAAATATTTTTTTTTTTTGAATTTTCACCGTTAATATGGCTTTGAGAGAAGATAGGGGAAGGCGCCTGAGGTCCAAAGACCGATAGGTGGCAGCAGCAGAGCAGGGGGAAGAGGGAGGGGCCAGCGTGGAGGGAGGGCGACCTCGACGTTTCAGCCCATCCCCCCACAGGAGTCACCCATACCACAGGCACTACAGACAATCCCACAGGAGACGACAGCACCAGAGGTGCCTGAGTTTGGGGGGTAGATATTAGCGTCGAGGAGTACGACAAGGAACGAGGAGGATTTTGAGATCCCGATTGGGCTCAGGGAGATGGAGCACTTCCTTGATGAGGAGGAGGCTCGGGAGCAGAACAACCCACGAGGGTCATCTTCGCGGTCCACTGGGTTTGAGGTGCAGGTCCAAGGTAAATAATTTTTTTTTATTAATTATTTATTTAAATTTGAAATGTTAAATTTGAATTATAATTTATCTAACATGCGGTAAATTGTGCAGATGAGCAGGGGAACGTGTCGACGAGGAGGTTGGACGTGGCCGGTCTGAACAGCATGGACCGGACACTGCGAGTTATAGTGTTGTGGAATGAGGGCACGGACCAGCCCATCGATAATGGGGGTCACCTGTTCAACCATTTCCTGAATGACTTGGGCGTCAATTGGATGCGGTTCTCCCTGCACTTCAGGACGTGGAGGCATGTTCCGAAGGGGCTGAAGGACCAGGCTTGGGAGGAGTTGGTTCAGGTAATTAATAGTATTAAATTAATATTTTTTATAATTAATTATATTTAATTAATAGTTTTTTAATAGGATTTTTGTTATTATTGATATTTAAATAACTTTTTTGCAGCTACGGTTTGCCGTCCGGGCCAGGAAGAATAGGAGGAACCGTCTTTTCCACAAGGTGGATAAGGACGGGATGATGCCTCTGGAGCAGCTGATCGAGAGCATCCCGGACGGCGTGCCGCCGAAAGATTGGGCGAGTTTCGTCCAGTTCAGGAGGAGCGCTGAGGGGCAAGTAATGTATTTATTAGATTATTTATATATTTTTTATAATTGTTAATTATTAAATTATAATTTAAATGTAATTAATTTTAAATGTTTTATATTATTTTAATACATTTAATATTTTTTTCCCAGGCGCTTTCTCAGAGGAACACCAGGATCCGTGGGCAGCAAATGATCCACCACACAGCAGGATTGAAGACCTTTGCTGTCACCTACAGCAAGCTGGTAACTTTTCAAAATATCATTGACTTTTAGCTGGTTATTTCATAATAGTAATTGAATTATGTAATTGTTTTAGGAGGAAAGCACAGCAGGAGAACCGTCAGACAGACTATGGGGAGTTTTATGCAATCACACATAGACACCGTGACGGGACTCCTACCTCTCAGCAGGTAGAGGCGGCCATTGTAAGTAATTTCATTATTATAATTTTTATAAAACCAACATAATAATGAAAAATGATAATTAGCAATTGTTTCATAAAATGGCAGGAGCGGATGATGCAGTCGCAGGCTGAGCTGCGAGAGACCCAGGCCGAGGAGTCACAGGGGTCAATGGACCTGACGGCTCCTTTGAAGGTGGGTCTAGCTCAGGTTGAGCACCCTAAACGCGTTTGGGGGATGGGGATAGGCGCCAGACCTAGCATGGTCTACGGCAGGAGTGCCGCCTTTGAGGCTGGCAGCTCTAGAGGGGTCAGACGTTCGAGGGACGAGTCTATTAAGCAGCTGCGGTAAGATTTGGAGCAAACACAGGCTGCAGTGGCTCAGCAGCAGCTGCAGCTGCAGCTACAGCAGATTTGACAGATGCAAGAGCATGCTGATATGATCTATGCTCAGCAGATACAGTGGCGTGATATCATGAACAACATGCTCAAGCGGGGATGGAGTCGCCTGTTCCCAGATGAGCAGTATCCACAGGTTCCTCCTGTCCCTCAGTTCATCATGCAACCTCCTCCTCCTGCTGATGATGATAGTACGGTTCACTCTGCCTAGCAACCCGATCCAACAACACCTGATGGAGCCCCACTTGAGGGAGCACCAGATGATCAGCCCCCAGCTACTTAGTTTAGGACATCTTTTTTTTTATTTGTAGTAGAAACATTTGTAAATAAATATATATAATTTTGTATTTTAGAACTTAAATTCTTATTGTGTTTACCATAATTATATTTATATTCTTAGACTTCGTTGTTGAATTTGTGAATTAATTCCAACAATATTATTTATATTAATAAACCTAAAAAAAATAAATTTTGACATTAATTGTAGCGGTTTTACAATAAATAACCGCTACTAATGAAATTTTGTTTATATTTGTAGCAGTTTACATGGAAAAACCGCTACAAAAATATAATTTATTTGTTTTTTATTTATAAATAGCGTTCGATATTTGTAGCGGTTTAACAATAAGAACCGCTACAAATATATATATAATTTATTTTTTTATTTATAAATAACGTTCGATATTTGTAGCAGTTTAACAATAAGAACCGCTACAAATATATATATAATTTATTTTTTTATATTTACAAATAACGTTCCATATTTGTAGCGGTTTAACAATAAGAACCGCTATGAATATATATATATATATATATAATTTATTCTTTTTATATTTATAAATAACGTTCCATATTTGTAGCTATTTAACAATACAACCCGCTACAAATACTCAACATTTGAATTTTGAAATTTTCCGCCTTTGTGCAAATTTGAAGCGATTATTTATGTATAACCGCTACAAATTTAAAATTAATTTTTCTGCCACTTTGTGCAAAATTCCAACGGCTTGAACATTAGTAGCGGTTTTATACATATAACAGCTACAAATTTGTAGTACTGTAGCGGTTAGTGTAGCGGTTTTTTAACCGCTACAAAATTTTAAACGTTGAAATTTCAGAATATAAGGTTCCAGACATTTGTTATTCTCTATTAACTCATCTTCTTCTCTATACTTTCTTCTCTCTCACAAGTAGCTATGGATAAGTCATGGATCAGGTTGCCACGCAATTCTCTGGAATATTTGTACAAATTAAACAATTCTTGGATTTCGCATTCACTCACGCCAGCTGTAATGGCAAGATCGTCTATCCGTGTTGGAGATGCAAGTTTAAAAAGTGGCATGCACGAAATGTTGTGAAGGAACATTTACTTCTGAAGCCTTTACAGTATTTGGCCGGTAGTCTTAGTTCCCTAAGACTTACCCCCTGGATGTGTATGAAACAAAGCTCGTTCATTATGTCTATGATCATTCCTTGCAAAAAGGCACCGGGTAATGACATTGATGTGTATCTCCAACCGCTTATTGCGGAACTGCTTGAGCTATGGAATGTCAGCATGGAGACGTACGACGCTTACGGCAAAACTTTGTTCAACTTGCGTGCAGCTTTGATGTGGACGATTAGTGACTTTCCTGGCCTTGACACATTATCTGGTTGGAATGTGCATACTGGGTCGGCATGTCCAGCTTGTAATTTTGACTCTGACATAGTGCGCCTTCCCCACAGCCGAAAGTGGTGCTTTATGGCTCGGTAAAAAAATAACATCTAGTTATACATAGTCCAAAAGCTTCTACACATAACAAACTCAGTCTCCTAATTTACATGCCAACAAGTTATATTAAAAATTTTACGAGTAGATATAAGTTAACTATTAAAATGCCAAAGTTTTCAACTCCCAGTGTACATTATAAGAGCTTCTCATGAAAATTTACAAGTACACATAAGCATTTTAACAACTAAACTAAGTAAAATTTATAAGTATACATAACCATTTTAACAACTAATGATAACAAGACGACAATTAAAATTTACAACTCCCAATTTATATGCTTACAAGGTCTGATAGAAAATTGACAAATACATATAAATTTTAACAACTAACCATAGAAAAGATGAATAAGTGAACATATGCATTTTGTATGGCTACCAGTGCTCTAGGAACCCACAACTTATTCTTATTTTTTTAAAATAGCTTCCTGTGGTGCTTCCTGGAGGAAGTGTCAAATGAAGTATGGGCAAGCTATGGCACTTCTCTGAGGAAGCACTGTAGCCTGGACACACACCACAGGAAGTGCGTACACTCCCTATCACTACAAAAAAAAAGGTATTTTGTAGCGATGAAATTGTAGCGGTTATAATTAACCACTACAAATATTAACATTTGTAGTGGTTTTAACCCAAACCGCTACACATTTATAGCGGCAAACTACGCACCAAGTGGCGCGCGAGATTTGTTGCGTTTTTTGTAGCGGTTACCTAGGTAAAACCGCTACCAATAAAACACAAATTTCCCGCCAAATATTGTAGCGGTTTAGTTGTAGCAGTTAATAAATTAAGACCGGTACACTGTTCACGCGCCATGTGGCGTGAAAACTGTAGCGGTTATTTGTAGCGGTCTCATCAATAAAACGGCTACAAAATTCCAAATGTCGCGTATTTTGTAGCGGTTTCTAGGTTATAACCGCTATAGAATTTCAAAGGTCTCAAATTTGTAGCGGTTACATACCATAACCGCTACAGAACTTTGTGATTTGTAGCGGTTATATTAGAACCGCTACAAAGTTTAGCCGCGCCTAAGTTATTTGTAGCGGTTTATGTAGCGATTATTTGAATAACCGCTACAAAAGTTCCGCCTATATAAACTCCCCTCCCCCCTTCATTTCTCTGTTTGCTCATTTTGTTTCTTAAAGTTTCTCTGAGTGTTTTCTTTAGATTTGAGCGTTCAGATGTCTGTGAAAGAGTTTTTGTTGCAGTATTTCTTCGTATTTGTACTTGAGGTAAGGAGATAAGATGTATTTTATTTATATTTATATTTTTATTATATTTTTGCATAATAATGTGACTAAAATATTTTTTTTTGAATTTTCACCGTTGATATGGCTTCGAGAGAAGATAGGGGGAAGGCGCCTGAGGTCCCCAGACCGATTTTACGGGGTGGCAGCAGCAGAGCAGGGAGCAGAGGGAGGGGGCAGCGCGGAGGGAGGGCGACCTCGGCGTTTCAGCCCATCCCCCCACAGGAGTCACCCATACCACAGACATCGCAAACGATCCCACAGGAGACGACCGCACCAGAGGTGGCTAACTTTGGGGGGGCAGATATCAGCGTCGAGGACTACAACAAGGAACGAGGAGGATTTCGAGATCCTGATTGGGCTCAAGGAGATGGAGCAGTTACTCGATGAAGAGGAGGCTCAGGAGCAGAACAACCCACGAGGGTCATCTTTGCGGTCCACTGGGTTTGAGGTGCAGGTCCAAGGTAAATAATTTTTTTTATTTAATAAATTATTTATTTAAATTTGAAATGTTAAATTTGAATTATAATTTATCTAACATGCGGTAAATTGTGTAGATGAGTAGGGGAACGTGTTGACGAGGAGGCTGGATGTGGCCGGTCTGAACAGCATGGACCGGACACTGTGAGTTATAGTGCCATGGAATGAGGGCACGGACTAGCCCATCGATAATGGGGGTCACCTGTTCAACCGCTTCCTGAATGACCTGGGCGCGAATTGGATGCGGTTCCTCCTACACTTCAGGACGTGGAGGCATGTTCCGAAGGGGCCGAAGGACCAGGCTTGGGAGGAGGTGGTTCAGGTAATTAATAGTATTAAATTAATAATTTTTGTAATTAATTATATTTAATTAATATTTTTTAATAGGATTTTTGTTATTATTGATATTTAAATAACTTTTTTGCATCTGAGGTTTGTCGTCCAAGCCAACCGGAAGAGGTACACCCTCGTGAAGATGGGTGACGGCTGGAGGAACAGGAGGAACCGTCTTTTCCACAGGGTGGATAAGGACGGGATGATGACTCTGGAGCAGCTGATCGAGAGCGTCCCGGACGGCGTGCCGCCGAACGACTGGGTGAGTTTCGTTCAGTTCAGGAGGAGCGCTGAGGGGCAGGTAATGTATTTATTAGATTATTTATATATTTTTTATAATTGTTAATTATATAATTATAATTTAAATGTAATTAATTTTAAATGTTTTATATTGTTTTAATACATTTAATATTGTTTTTTCCCCAGGCGCTTTCTCAGAGGAACACCAGGATCCGTGGGCAGCAAACGATCCACCACACAGTAGGAATGAAGACCTTTGCTGTCACCTAAAGCAAGCTGGTAACTTTTCAAAATATCACTGACTTTTAGCTGGTTATTTCATAATAGTAATTGAATTATGTAATTGTTTTAGGAGAGGAAGGCACAGCAGGAGAGCCGCCAGATAGACTATGGGGAGTTGTACGCAATCACACACAGACACCGTGACAGGACTCCTACCTCTCAGCAGGTAGAGGCGGCCATTGTAAGTAATTTCATTATTATAATTTTTATAAAACCAACATAATAATGAAAAATGATAATTAGTAATTGTTTCATAAAATGGCAAGAGCGGATGCAGTAGTCGCAGGCTGAGCTGCGAGAGACCCAGGCTGAGCTGTCACAGGGGTCAGTGGACCCTATGCTCCTTTGAAGGTGGGTCTGGCTCAAGCTGAGCACCCTGGACTCATTCGGGGGATGGGGATAGGCGCCAGACCTAGCATGGTCTACGGCAGGAGAGCCGCCTTTGAGGTTGGTAGCTCTAGAGGGGTCAAACGTCCGAGGGACGAGTCTGTTGAGCAGTTGCGGTAAGATTTGGAGCAAACACAGGCTGCAGTGGCTTAGCAGCTGTAGCTACAGCAGATGTGACAAATGCAGGAGCATGCTGATAAGATATACGCTTAGCAGATGTAGTGGCGTGATATCACGAACAGCATGCTCGAGTGTGGATGGAGTCGCCTGTTCCCAGACGAGCAATATCCACAGGTTCCGCCTGTCCCTCGGTTCATCGTGCAACCTCCTCCTCCTGCTGATGATGATAATACGGTTCACTCTACCTAGCGACCCGATCCAACAGCACCTGATGGAGCCCCACTTGAGGGAGCACCAGATGATCAGCCCCCAGCTACTTATTTTAGGACATCTTTTTTTTTTATTTGTTGTAGAAATATTTGTAAATAAATATATATAATTTTATATTTCAGAACTTAAATTCTTATTATGTTTACCATAATTATATTTATATTCTTAAACTTCGTTGTTGAATTTGTGAATTAATTCCAACAATATTATTTATATTAATAAACCTAAAAAAAATAAATTTTGACATTAATTGTAGTGGTTTTACAATAAATAACCGCTACCAATAAAATTTTGTTTATATTTGTAGCAGTTTACATAGAAAAACCGCTACAAAAATATAATTTAGTTGTTTTTTATTTAAAAATAACGTTCGATATTTGTAGCGGTTTAACAATAAGAACCGCTACAAATATATATATAATTTATTTTTTTTATTTATAAATAACGTTCGATATTTGTAGCAGTTTAACAATAAGAACTGCTACAAATATATATATAATTTATTTTTTTATATTTATAAATAACGTTCCATATTTGTAGCGGTTTAACAATAAGAACCGCTACTAATATATATAATTTATTTTGTTATATTTATAAATAACGTTCCATATTTGTAGCGGTTTAACAATAAGAACTGCTACGAATATATATATAATTTATTATTTTTATATTTATAAATAACGTTCCATATTTGTTGCGGTTTAACAATACAAACCGCTACAAACACTCAACATTTGAATTTTGAAATTTACCGCCTTTGTACAAATTTGTAGCGATTATTTATGTATAACTGCTACAAATTTAAAATTAATTTTTCTGCCACTTTGTGCAAAATTCCAATGGTTTGAACATTAGTAGCGGTTTTATACATATAACAGCTACAAATTTGTAGTAATGTAGCGATTAGTGTAGCGGTTTTGTAACCGCTAAAAAATTTTAAACGTTGGAATTTCAGAATATAAGGTTCCAGACATTCGTTATTCTCTATTAACTCATCTTCTTCTCTATACTTTCTTCTCTCTCACTAGTAGCTATGTATAAGTCATGGATCAGGTTGCCGCGCAATTCTCTGGAATATTTGTACGGATTAAACAATTTCTTGGATTTTGCATTCACTCACGCCAGGTGTAATGACAAGATCGTCTGTCCGTGTCGGAGATGCAAGTTCAAAAAGTGGCATGCACGAAATGTTGTGAAGGAACATTTGCTTCTGAAGCCTTTACAGTATTTGGCCGGTAGTCTTAGTTCCCTAAAACTTACCCCCTGGATGTGTATGAAACAAAGATCGTTCATTATGTCTATGATCATTCCTGGCAAAAAGGCACCGGGCAATGACATCGATGTGTATCTCCAACTGCTTATTGCGGAACTACATGAGCTGTGGAATGTCGGCATGGAGACGTACGACGCTTACAGCAAGACTTTGTTCAACTTGCGTGCAGCTTTGATGTGGACAATTAGTGACTTTCCTGGCCTTGGCACATTATCTGGTTGGAATGTGCATACTGGGTCGGCGTGTCCAGCTTGCAATTTTGACTCTGACACAGTGCACCTTCCCCACAGCCGAAAGTGGTGCTTTATAGGGTCTCGGAGGTTTCTTGATGGAACGCATAAGTTCAGATTGCAATGGAATCGCTTCAATAGCAAACTAGAAAAAAGAGGACCACCTCAGACTTTGTCCGATATCGATATCTTATAGCAGCTTGAGCATATTAAATCATCCTGACATTATTAAAGCTCATATGAGAAGATAAACATCAGAATGCGCAACGGGAGTCTACAACTCTGAATTGAGTACAGGAAATTGAATAAGGTGACTGTTGAGATCAAGCACTTCCTGGAATAGATGATTTGCTTGATTAGTTGTCTGGTTCCTATGTGTTTTCCAAAACTAAGTTGAGATTTGGGTATTACCAGCTTGAGGTAAAAGTGAAGGATGTATCGAAAACTACCTTCAGGACTAGATATGGCCACTGCGAGTTTCTTGTAATGCCATTTGGGCTGACCAATGAACCTACTGTATTCATTGCCTACATGAATCAAATTTTTCGTCCTTATTTGGACCAATTCGTGGTAGTATTTGTTGATGATATACTGGTATACTCATGAAGTGAAGAGTACATGAAAAGCATTTGAGAATTAAATATAATCCTCCTCCTGTGAGAGAAGGATACCTCTACTTTCCCTTTCTTATGATGATTCATACTGGAGGTGGAGGTTGTGGTTTAAATTTGACCATTGGTTCCCGACATAAGGGTTATTGGAATGGACTCAAACAAGGGAGGAAATTGTAAGGGATCCATCAATTTAGGTGACAAAATGATGAAAAATTGATTTGGAGTCGTCTGAGGGCTCTGGAAAGGCCGGCGCATGGGGGTCTTGTATGGCTAGGTGTTGCCAGTGCATGGGTTCAAGCGCCAAGACAGTGAAGGCACGTGTACTTCACTCACTGGTCGGATGCTATCCAAACTTCTGGGAAACTCCGATCGGCGCCTTCCGATTACCCTGGAGTGGGTGGTGTAGTCCCACGCTCTCCTTGTTTGTAGCTTAAGGGCATGTATTTTGTGCTCTATCTCTCAGCCTCACCATTCCGCCCTTCACACTGGTTCTGCCTCATTTTCTAACATAGGACCAAAGCTCAAATGCTCTGATACCATGTATGAGGAAATCAGAAAACTCATGCTAATCACCGATTTGCTCTTGACTTTTAACAGATTTAAACATAGAATTATGTAGAGACACTTTACACACAAATTTGGTATTTGTGTCCACTATTCTATTGAGTCTCTAAAAGCATTTTGTTTGTAATTTTTTTGTAGAAAAGATAATTAATGCATATTGTACAACAAATAATGACAGCATTAGAGCAAGTTGAAATGAAGGGTTGCATATGGTAATATGTGAAGGAAAAGATATTCTTATCAAATAATAATAATAATCAAAATTTTAAATATTTAGTCCCATAGTTTTGACTCGACTACAACTTAATCCTTAAAGTTTAATTACATACAACTTAACCTCTTAAATTTTAGCCATTTAATATGTTGGTTGCAATGCTTTATGACTTGGTCACAACTTACTCCATAAAGGAATGGATGATTTTCTGAATGTCTGATGGATTTAGGTTTTGCTAAGAGTGTAAATGATCAATTAAATAGTGCAAGTGGACACTGTCGTAATCAAGTAATATAGAAGTCAGTAGAGTATCATTCGATCGAGGATTGATCACTAAGTACTAAAATGAGTAATTTTAACTTTATGTAGTCGATCAATTAGTTGGTGATTGAGAGTACGAAATAAAATATGATTAAATATATATGCAAATGATGTGAAACAATTATGAGAAAAAGTCCTAGAGGTTAGATTTCACTTAACAAATTTTGGATTGAATCACTTATCTATTTTAACCTAATTTACTACGCACGATTGATAGTCGATTTTCCATAATTTAATTACTAGCATCTTCCAAGGTCAAGCAATTCTATAACTAATTGCTTAAATTCATATAGGAATATATTGGATTAGCAATTAATTATAGAATTGTTTGACCTTAAAAGAGGCTAGTAATTAAATGAGGGAAACTCGACCATCAATCATGTGGAATAAATTGGACCAGAATATATGAGTGATTCAATCCGAAATTTGTTAAGTGAAGTGTGACCCTTAGGGATTTTTCTCATAGTTGTTTTCATATTAAGTGCATTCATATTTAATCATTTTCTATTTTGTACTTTCAATCTATTGGAAATTGTGCCCTAAGGGCCAATCATTGTACTTTGAACATTATTATTTTAATGAAATTTCTCTATTTTGTTATCATATTATTTGCATGTTTACTGTGATAATTGTATCCTTGGATAATTCATAAAGATTGTCCTAAAATGTCCTTGGTCGGTCATCTATGCGGGAGCAAAGATGAAACAAGATCAGTATGACTTTTATAAGATATGGAGATACGAATCAAAGTCTAGGCACTTGTAAGAGTACAAGGTGCTGGACCGACCCACTATAAGAAAGCTACATGGATCAAGTCATAAGCTTTTCTCATGTATAACCATGTCAAAATGCCCTTAGACCTGAGGTCATCATGGATTCCTATATGAGAGTTGCTAAGCTTTGAACTAGTCAAAAGTCACTTTTGACCGGATGATGATAAAGGCTACGATCGGGCTTGGTGATTTTTCATGCAGAGGAATATGAATTATCAAGATGGAATTTGTCCCTCACATTAGTAGAGAGATATTACTGGGCCCCTCGATGAGTGAGTCTGAGAAATGTATGGCCATACTATGATGGAAAGGAGTTTCCGTCTCTATTATCAGGCTACTCAAGAATCGAGAAAGTAATGGTAAGGAACAAGAGGATGACATTATCCATGCCTTATCCTTGATCGATATATCGTGTGACAAAAGGGACATGACATGGTTGTATGACAGGTTGCATCATGATAACGATCCTCATATGAATTGGGTAGTCGTAATGTCTTGCTAGAGCCTGCTTGCGACTTTTGGGTTAGTGTAGTTATTGGCCCACTGCCAACTTCATATGGGCCTACAATGTCGCACACAAGAATGGCCCAACACGAGATAATGTTTAATTTAGGGTGGACGAATTTTATATTTATATATATATATATATATAAAATATAAAATTCATTAATAATATTATATAGATATATATTTTCGAAATATATATATCTTATATATATATGTATATGATATTATTATATTGTGTTAGTTTTAAATTTAATTTATTAAGATATATTAAATTTAATAACTAATATGATAGAGATATAGTATCTTAGATTTAATTTATGAAGATAAATTAAATCTAATGGCTCTTTATTTGGATTAAATAAATAGGTTAAATTAAAATTGTTGGACAGATTTAATTTAAACTGAATTTATTTAATTAGTTCATCAAGATAATTAATAGTTAATTAATTTTGAAATTAATGATGATTAATTTTGAAATTTGAAAATAGCCCTCATAGGTTATAAACTTGATAGGGCAGATATATTATATGCACATGAGAATTGAGAGCCGCAAGAGAAACCCTAGGAGACATTAGAGGCGCTAGCACGCAGTCTCAGTTGGAGAGTATTTGTGTGGATACCGGTAGAGGGAGCGGACCTGACGTGTTGGCTCCTAGAGATCGTGAAAACTCTGAATCATTAAAATGTATGAATCCTTCTAACTCGATTTAAATGTCGTTGATAGATCCTCGATTAGGATAGGTAAAAATTTTTAAAAATTCTTCCGCTGTGCCTGCCAATCCTAACACAATTACCAACTAATCGATCGACTAAATAGAATTAAAATTATCTATTTTGGTACTTAGTGATCAATCCTCATAGGAACGATACTCCACTCTCTTCTGTATTACTTATTTACGACAGTGTACATTTACACTATTTAATAGATCATTTACAATCATAACAGAGACCATTGAATGTAGTTTTTCCCATTAAGTTTATGGTTAATGACCATAATTTGATTTTCTAGGAATTTTGGTACATTGGTGTTGATAGAAGAGCCAGGAGAAGACATAAAGGAAGAAGCAGTACTGGAGGTGGAGGTTGTGGTTTGAATTTGACCTTTGGTTCCTGACATAAGGGTCATTGGAATGGACTCAAACAAGGGAGGAAATTGTAAGGGATCCAACAATTTAGGTGAGAAAATGATGAAAGATTGATTTGGAGTTGTCGGAGGGCTCTGGAGAGGCTGGCGCATGGGGGTCTTGTGCGTCCAGGTGTTGCCAGTGCGTGGGTTCACGCGCCAAGACAGTGAAGGCACGTGTACTTCACTCACCGGTCGGATGTTGTCCAAACTTCTGGGAAACTCTGATCGGCGCCTTCCGATCACCCTGGAGTGGGTGGGTAGTCCCACGCTCTCCTTGTCAGTAGCCTAAGGGCATGTATTTTATGCCCTATCTCTCAGTCTCACCATTGCACCCTTCACACTGGTTTTGCCTCATTTTCTAATAGAGGACCAAAGCTCAAATACTCTGATACCATGTATGAGGAAATCAGAAAACTCATGCTAATCACCGATTTGCTCTTGACTTTTAACAGATTTAAACATAGAATTATATAGAGATACTTTACACACAAATTTGGTATTTGTGTCCGCTGTTCTATTGAGTCTCTAAAAGCATTTTGTTGGTAATTTTTTTTGTAGAAAAGATAATTAATGCATATTGTACAACAAATAATGACAGCATTAGAGCAAGTTGAAATGAAGGGTTGCATATGGTTATATGCGAAGGAAAAGATATTATTATCAAATAATAATAATGAAAATTTTAAATATTTAGTTCCATAGTTTTGACTCGACTATAACTTAATCTTTAAAGTTTAATTACATGCAACTTAACCTCTCAAATTTTAGCCATTTAATATGTTGGTTGCAATGCTTTATGACTTGGTCACAACTTATTCCATAAAGGAATGGATGATTTTCTAAACGTCCGGTGGATTTAGGTTTTGCTAAAAGTGTAAATGATCAATTAAATAGTGCAAGTGCACACTGTCGTAATCAAGTAATATAGAAGTCAGTAGAGTATTATTCGCTCGAGGATTGATCACTAAGTACCAAAATGAATAATTTTAACTCTGTGCAATCGATCAATTAGTTGGTGACTGAGAGTACGAAATAAAAGATGATTAAATATGAATGCAAATGATATGAAACAATTATGAGAAAAAGTCCTAGGGGTCATATTTCACTTAACAAATTCTGGGTTGAATCACTTATCTATTATAGACTAATTTATTCCACATGATTGATAGTCGAATTTCTCTAATTTAATTACTAGCCTCTTCCAAAGTCAAGCAATTCTATAATTAATTGCTAATCTAATATATTCCTATTCCTATAGTCAAGCAATTAATTATGCATTAAGATTTATGATACTCAATAAGACTACACAACTCATATGAATGTATTCCTATTTCATATACAAGTCATGATTTCAATTATAAGATCTATACACATGCATCTCCTTCCGATCTCAACATGCATATTGAAATCATTAAAAAGATTGTCAGTCAATCAAAAGCATTAAGAATAATAATTAAAACTCAATCATGAAGGAGAAATTCAAACTAGATTTAATATGTTCATATTCAATCCGTCATTAATATGCTACGTCATCACCTTAGAAAAATGAAATTAAATACAAAACCAAAATAAATTGACATTATATAAAATTAGAATAAAATCCTCATAAATACTGTATAAACTTGAATATTAAATTCTCAAACATAGATATACAATCAAAAGATGCATGAAAAATGGAGAAATCTAGCTGTCTATTTAGGAGGTAAAACCTTTCATGTAGGTAGCATGCAAAAAGTAATACAATCCTAAATCTTCCAAAACGGAGGCATACAAAATATAATACAATCATAAGCCTTCCAAGATGGAGACATAGAAAATATAATACAATGCATGAAATTAAATCTAAAAATTAATACAATGAACTCAGAAATGTTAGAGAAATATCTCTCCAGGTCAGAGAATGACGTCTCCCTGTCAGAGAAGGAAACTTCTGCTTCTCTTCCTCTCCTCTTGAGCTTGGCCTTGATCTCTATTTATAGGGAAAAAACCGCATGCTACAGTGACTGCTATAGTGATTTGACGGCTGTTACAGTGAATCGCTATAGTGCATGTTGGCAACAGCTACAGTATCCGGCCGCTGCTACAGTGAACTTCCATTTTTTTCCTCTTTTTATTTTTAAATACTATTGATTCCAAAAATATTATTTATTTATTTATTACAATCAAATTTATTATATTAAGCTCAAATATCGTCTATAAAATCATCATATAAGGAAAAATAAATATGTAAATATTTTACCTATCAAATTCCCTTACACTTAACTCTTAGATGTCCTCAGACAAGAAGCAACTAATAAATGCTTACAACAAAATCAGAAGTGTCAAGTCATAAGCAAGAACACAAATGAAAAATAAAAAGATTATAGTATTCATGAATCAATAAAAATATAAATTGATAACTCTAATTGAAAATGAATAAACTGAGTTCGTATTTATAACTCATTCTCTCAATCTCTCAAGTGTTTAAGGGTAAATGTTTCGCTCAAATTCAACTGAAAAAATTGCACTACCATAGGTTTACTAAAGATTTCAATCTCCACTATCTAATTCACATGCATAATCAAATCAAAAGAACTTATTAAGGGTTGTAATGTGATTAAGGTAAAAGAAATGTAAAACATGGTATGAACGACTAAAAAAATAGAGCAATTGAAAAATGGGCTACTAATAAATAAATGTATTTCATCACAACAACCCACAATTTAAATACTTATTATCCTTTTTTTATTTTTTCTTTCTTTCTCTCTTTTTTTTATTGAATTGCAACTGTAAAGTTGATGATAGATACACCCCCACACTTTATCAAAAACCAATTTCACAAGAATTTCAAATGCTCCACTAATCTTCCAAATAAAGTAAAAGAACTTGATATATCATTAAAGCACATGTTAATTTGTTGAGAATAAAGAAACAGTCAATTAGGCTTAAAGGGGCTGATCAATGGTATAATTGCAATGTTGGCTATTTGACTTTAACTAAAGGAAATGAAGACCTTTATCATTTTTGAATGTACATGTGAGATGTAATTTCAACCAGATTTAAAGTAAGTTTTAGAGTGACAACTTAATAGGTAAATATCACACATAAGAAAAATAATCATTATAGGCTCAGAAGCTCACGGCTAAGGGTTTTTAAACTTAGTTCATTCAATCTCAAAATTCATTACTGATTGCAACAATCAGTTGCTCATTCATGCTATAAAATTTCTAAATTAATTTATCTATCCTTAAAACTTACATACTTTTTAAAATCATTACAAAGCACTTGAACAGGATAATTTTTTTTAGAAGAGAACAAAAACATATAAATAACATGCAACTAATAAAATGCGTTTCAAGAGTTAATACTAACTCCTTGTTCTACCATTTTTTTCACACCCCATGCATCTAATGATTGTTACTCACTAACTAAAAAAAAGGAAAAAAGAAATCTTTTTTCACCTCCCCCAACTAAAATTAGACATTCTCCCCAATGTCTTTTAGAGCTTAGAGAAGTTTTTTTTAAGCATAAACACACAATAAAGTAAAACCAAGAGATAAGAAAAGTTACAATCGAAGAGTGGTATCTGAATTTTACTTCTGACTGCCATATGAAGATTGCCCACCTATATGTGTGACCAGTAGAGCTGGTTTAAGTTCATAGGTTTCCAGTTAATCGAGCAACTGATCAGCAATTGGTGTAGAAATTATGGAATGATGAATCGCTTGGGTTATCAATCCTGCTTCCACGGTATGATAAAAAAAACAGATTATCATAAAAACCATTAACATTTAACAATCCTAATGGCTTTTTGTGATAATTTAATTTAGCCCAATATGCAACGCTAGAAATGCCATCCAACGTCTCCAAACCACTGGGTAAAGTAATGAAAGCTTTAGCATGGTAGAACATTCGTCCTATTCGTTCAGGCAAGCTCAAAACCTATAACTCTTCTCCTAAGGAAAAAGTGTGATCTTCCAACTCCTTCACCCTTACACTTAAACCCTTACTTCCATTCATTGATGCAGAAATGGCCACACTTCCCTTTAAGCCCTAGATGCCTCCACCGTACAAAATGTTGATTTTTTTGGCAGCTAATACAATTTCAAGTTTGTTTGCTGCTATTATAAACTCACCATTCTTGCCTAAATCAGTTTCACCAAAAATGCGAATGATGTAAATCTATATTTTTGTGTGATACCCTTTTTTTCTTTCTTTCTCTGGGACCATTTGTGTTCAAAAGTAGAAAAATGCATATTTACAAGTGAAGAGTACATATTTATAAGTAGAAGAGTACATATATATAACACTAAAACAGCAACAACAAAATCACACATTTTTCAAGTTTGAAAAAATTTCCGACACAGATGACAGGTGGGCCATTGCGTGAAGAAATTAAACAAAAAGAGGAAAGAAAGTTAAAAGCTACTGAGTAGATTAGACAAAAGTTGTTAAAAAGATAAGAAAGATTAGACAAAAGCAACGGAAAAGATAAAACAGATTAAACTAAAGGTACAGTAGTTATGATTTTGACTCACATCTTCCTCTGGTTTTACGTTTAGTAACGGCTTAAATGATTTCTATGAATTGGGGATTGGCTTCCCATCCAATTTTCTTTTAAACCAGCAAACAAGGTCTTTTAACATCATATTCCCAAGACAGTAACACCATTTCTCTTGGTTGAATGCATCTACTAAATCAAGAAAAATACGATGAACATCACCATTGGTATGGGTCTCGAGAGTTTGAATGATATCATCCAATGACTCCTTACTCAATCCATCATTTATAAATTTAATTTTATCTTCTCGATTTATAGAAACCATACCTTTCTTCTCCAGCGCTGATCACATGTCCACCTTGGACATTTATAGCAGACATTCATTCTTTTAGCTCTTCTATTTTTGGAGTAAAAACTTCTTCCCATTCCTAGTAAAGGTTGAACAACTGATTTATTAAATTCACCTACTAAATGTACCTTAGCTTCAATGATCTAGTGTATGTCTTCAAGAAGGCCCAAACGTGTGAATATCTTCATCCTTTCAAGTCGACAGCTATAAAGCTTCATGAGCAAAACTTTGGGAAAAGTGGGGAACCTGTTCTTAAGCTTTGCAATAGATTCCTCCATAGTAACTTAAAATGAAACTGATGAAAACTAAAATTCTTCAATGTAGTGCAATATGTTTTAGTGAGTAAGAAAGAAAAATGAGAGAGTAGGAAAGAAGTTTTGAGAGAGAAGGAAAGAAATAAGTAAGCAGGAAAGAAGTTTTGAATTGCCTCCCAAATAGCTGCTCTTCTTTAATGTCTTTAGCTAGACAAAGATTAAACCAAATATTTTTTCTCTTTTTTTTTTTATTTTTTTAAATAAATTTTTTTATATTTTTTTATTTGTAGCTACCAAAATGAAATACATCATCATGGGCTATTATAAATCCTGCAAAATCACACTAAAACATCAAACCAAGCATTGGGTTGCCTCCCAAGTAGCGCTAAATTTATAGTCTTCAGCCAGACTTCCCAAACAAACTACTTATCAAAAGTATCAAATACCATGATTACCTTTTCTTCATTTCTTTTCAAACAACAATGTTTTAGACACCAACAATGATCATTCAAGGTAATTACTTATATTTCTTCAATCATAGACAATTTTACAGCACAAATTTTTATTGAATTCAAATAAAGCACCACATGCATGTATTTGCAAACAAATTTAGGAATTTCCAAAATTTTAGAACATCCAACAAAATCCGCTTAACTCTCATTAGTTAGAGTTAACACATCAATAGGAGAGACATGAACAACAACTTTTATAACATCCACATTAATTTCAACATCAAAGTCACAAAGATTAGGCTCCACAGCCAAAACCTCAATTGGACATTCACTGTTCTCTCCAAAAGTGATTTCAAGTTCCTTATCACATTCCATAAGAGCTAAAGTTTCATTCAATTCCACATCTTTAACTTCCTCACAATAATCATCATCAACACAAGGAGTGGTCTTCATGCTCAAAGAATTATCTTGCCTCATAGTTTCAAGTGACAAAATAATTTAACTCTTATATATTCCAATATTTTGGACACTTGACTCGACACTAGTGACAAGTTCTTTTTGCTCTCTACTAAACTCCTCACATAATCTTTCTAAATCAGACTTTTCCTTATACTTAAGAGTGTGTTCTTCAATATATGGATAAGAGTAGAAAGGAGGATTAGGAGAATACCTAACATATGAATCCAAAGAATCTTGTTTTTCTAAAATTCAGCCAGAATAAAAGGAATGATCAAAATAAGTTTGGTTCATATTGAAATCATCTTTCATATAATAACTGGTATTACTATATGGACAATGCTCATAAGAATGACACTTTCCACAGTAAGCATAAGAAAACAATTATAAGGAGAAGAATTTTCAATCCAACCAGCATTTATATTTTCATGTCTTATTCCATCCACATGTATTCCAGAAAAAGAACCAATATATGACAATTTATCATTGATTAAACCAAATGAATGCTCTGAATAATCCTTTTTTTTTGAAATTTTTACATGAAGACTAAATTAGTATTAAAATTACTTGGTATTGATATTAATAACAACAATCCCCGGCAACGACACCAAAAACTTGATACGAGTGCAGATGTGAAATCAAACCTGGAATTATCCAGATGATGCAAGCAAATCAATTTGGTGGTTTAACAACAGAAGATCCTAATGCACATATAGCTAACTTCTTAAAAATCTATGAGACATTCAAGCATAATGGTGTTACTGATGATGCCATTAGACTTAGACTTTTCCCTTTCTCACTCAGGGATAAGGCTAAGAGTTTGCTATAATCGCTACCATTGGGAAGCATAACTACGTGGGAAAGATACAAGAAATTGCTAAGGAGATGTCCTCATCATGGGTTACCAGATTGGTGGCAACTGCAAACTTTCAATAGTGGGATGACGCACATCTCCAGAGTTCTTGTAGATGCTGTAGTTGGAGGATCTTTAATAGGAAAAAAATATAGATATTGCTTACAATCTACTTGAAGAGATGACAACCAATGCATATCAATGGCCTTCTGAACATAGCAATTCAAAGAAAGTACTTGGAATACACTAGCTGAATGTCCTTACAACTTTGTCTTCTCAAGTTGCATCTATATCCAAGCAAGTAGGATAATTGACAATACAAGCAAATGTAATCAGCATTCCTATGGAAGATTGTGATCAATGTAGAGGACCTCATGTGAGCACATAATGTCAAAAAGGATACTCATTCATTCCGGAGCAAACTCATTTAATCGAAAATCAAAGGAATGACCCATTTTCAAATACCTACAATCCAGGTTGGCGAAATCATCCAAACTTTAGTTGGAGGAATAATCAAAATGTATTCAAGCCGCAAGGGAACTACCAGCAACAAGCTCTTCAACGACCAAATCCACCACTGTAAAAAGTGAATGTGGAAGATGCACTGGCTCAATTTATGGGTAGGACTGATGCAACACTCAAAGGCCAAGACGCCTCAATAAAGAACTTAGAGATCCAGATGGGCCAAATTGCAAATATGTTGAATTCTAGGCAACCAGGAACTCTACCAAGTGACACTGAAAGAAACCCAAGAGAGCATGTGAAGGCTGTTGCACTAAGAAGTAGGAAAGAATTGAAAGATCCTTTAAATAAAAAGAAGGATGACAGAGAAAAAAAAGAAAGTGGAGAAGAACAGAAGGAGGATGATGTGATACCAGGAATAATCAGCTTTCAAGACAATCCTCCTCCATATGTACCACCAATTCCATACCCTCAGAGTCTCACGAAAGCAAAATTAGACAAGCAGTTTGGCAAGTTTCTGGTGGTTTTAAAAGAGTTATATATCAACATTTCTTTTGCAGATGCTCTTGCCCAAATGCCAATTATGCGAAATTCATGAAGGACATTCTCTCAAATAAGCATAAGCTTGAGGAATTTGAAATAATTACACTTACTGAGGAGTGCAACGCTATTCTCCAAAAGAAATTACCTTCAAAGCTGAAGGATCCAAGAAGCTTCTGCATACCTTGCACCATAGGTTAATGTCACTTTGAAAGAGCACTTTGTGATCTTGGAATAAGTGTAAACCTCATGCCTCTATCTGCCTACAACAAACTCAGTCTTGAAACAATTCAAAAGCTACAACCTCCTTCCTCAATCAAGGGCATTCAGAGTTTTTTAGGACATGCTGGTTTCTATATAAGATTCATCAAGGACTTCTCAAAAATCACAAAGTCACTTTGCATGATGTTGGAGAAAAACACTCTTTGTGTTTAATAAGGAGTACTTGTCAGCCTTTCAAACTTTAAAAAGTGCCTTGACTTCTGCACCAGTTATCGTAACTACAGATTGGAATCTTCCATTCGAGATGATATGCGATGCAAGTGATTATGCAATTGGAGCTATTTTAGGCAAAAGAAGAGACAAGGTCTTTCATGCCATCTACTATGCTAGCAGGACACTCTCAGATGCACAACTGAATTATGCAACAACAGAAAAGGAGCTATTAGCAGTTGTATTTGCATTCAACAAATTCATAGCCTACTTAATCGGGTTAAAGGTCATTGTCTGAATGGACCACTCAGAAATCAAATACTTGATTGAGAAGAAAGATGTTAAACCTAGACTAATAAGATGGGTGCTTTGCTACAAGAATTTAACTTGGAGATCAAAGATAAAAAGGGGACCGAGAATCTTATTACAGATCATCTTTCTCAGTTAGAACCACTTGAAGGAAAGAGAGAATCACCAATCCAGGAGAATTTCTCATATGAATAACTTTTTTACATGCAGTCACAACCTACCCCGTGGTATGCTGATTTTGTGAATTATTTGGCAAGCGGAGTAATTCCTTATGAACTTTTTAAAGTGCAAAAGAAGAAGTTTTTTACTGATGAAAGACATTACTTTTGGTAGGATCCGTTCTTATACAAATAATGCCCAGATCAAATTATCAAGTGATGTGTTCCTGAAGAAGAAATGGACAGCATTTTAAATCATTGCCATTCATCCCCATATGGTAGTCATTTTAGAGCAAATAGAACAACTACTAAAATCCTTCAATCAAGATTTTACTGGCCTATACTCTTCAATGACACTCACATAATTATGGCAACCTGTGACAGATGTCAAATAACGGGAAATATCTCAAGGAGACATGAAACCCCTTTAACTAACATCTTAGAAATTGAGTTTTTCGATGTATGAGGGATCGATTTTATAGGACCTTTTCAATCCTCATTTAGCAATCAGTTCATTTTGGTAGGTGTTGACTACGTCTCCAAGTGGGTTGAAGCAACTGGTTTTCCAACAAATGATTTTCAAGTGGTTGTGAAGTTTCTGAGGAAAAATATTTTTATAAGATTTGAAATGCCTAAAGCTACTATCATCGATGGAGGAAGGCATTTTTGTAATCAGCAACTTCAATCAGTGTTAGCTAAATATGGAGTAACCCATAAGATTGTAACTCTATATCATACACAAACTAGCGTGCAGGTGTAAATCTCAAATAGAGAACTAAAGTGAATCTTAGAGAAGACGGTGAATTTCAATTGGAGGGACTAGGCATAGAAATTAGATAATGCACTTGGGCTTATAGAACTACCTTCAAGACACCAATTGATACATCCCTATATCAATTGGTCTACGAAAAAGCATGCTATCTTCCAGTAGAAATAGAGCACAAAGCATATTGGATAGTAAAAGTCTTAAATTTTGACTTAAAGGTAGATGGTAAGAAAAGACTTCTCCAACTCAATGAGCTTGAAGAATTCAGACAACAAGCTTATAAAAATGCCAAGTTATACAATGAGAAGACAAAAATGTAGCATGACAGAAGAATTTTGAGGAGAGAGTTTATACCGAGACAAAAATTGCTTTTATACAACTCAAGGTTAAAGCTCTTTCTAGGAAAGCTGAGATCAAGATGGTTAGGTCATTTTACTGTGATTCAAGTATGGCCATATGGAACTGTGGAGATTCAAGATGGTGATCGAAAATTCAAAGTGAATGGGCAAAGACTCAAAGAATACAATGAAGGTGCACTTAACACTTTGAAATTTGTCATCATATTTGAGGAACCAACAGGTAAGTCTTCAATCTTGTAATTTTTAAAAAAAATTAAAAAAAAATTTGGTTTAATCTTTGTCTAGATAAAGACGTTATAGAATGTTGGCAATTTGGGAGGCAACCCAAAACTTCTTTTCTACTCTTTCAATTTTCTTTCCTACTCTCTCATTTTTCCTTTTTTACTCACCAAAACACACTGCACTGCGTTGAGAATTTTAGTTTTCATCAGTTTCATTTTATGTTACCATAGAGAAATCTCTTGCAAAGCTTAAGAACATGTTCCCCACTCTTCCTAAAGATGTGCTTAGCAAGATCTATAGTAGTCGACTTGAAAGGATAATGATATTCAATCGTTTGGGCTTTCCTGTGGACGTACGCTAAATCATTGAAGCTAAGGTATGTTTAGCAGGTGAGATTTATAAATCATTTGTTAAACTTTTGCCATCAATGGGAAAAAGTTCGTACTCTAAAAAGAGAAGAGCTAAAAGGATGAATGTCTGCCATAAATGTGTAAGGTGGAATTGATATCAACACTGTAGGAGCAAAGGTATGGTTTCTATAAATCGAGAAGATAAAATTAAATTTATAAAGGATGTATTGAGTAAGGAATCACTGGATGATATCATTCAAACTCTTGAGACGCATCTGAGTGGTGATGTTTATCGTATTCTTCTTGATTTAGCAGCCAAATTCAATAGAGAAAAAGAGCGCTATTGTCTTAGGAATCTGACGTTAAAAGACCTTGTTTACCAGTTTATAAAAAAACTGGATAGGAAACAAATCCTCGATTCATAGAAAGCATTTAAGCCGTTACTAAACGTAAAACCAGAGAAAAATGTGAGCCAAAATCACAACTAATGTACATAATCATGCTTTAGTTTAATCTATCTTATATTTTCCGTAACTTTTGTCTAATATGTCTTATCTTTTCAGCAGCTTTTGTTTAATATGTCTTTTTTTAGTAACGTTTGACTTTCTTTCCTCTTTATATTTAATTTCTTCACTCAATGGCTCACCGGTCATCTGTGTCAAAAAAATTTTCAGACTTCTTTGAAAAAATGCATGATTTGTATATGTTGTTGTCATCATTTTTATAATATACATATGTACTCTTCACTTGTAAATATACATTCTTTTACTTGTAAACACAAAAGGTCCAGAGAAAGAAAGAGAAAAAAAGGATCACTCAAAAATGTAGATTTACATTTATTTGTATTTTTTGTAAAACTTATTCAGCCAAGAATGAAGAGTTTATCACAGCAACAAACGAACAGGGAATTGCATTAACTGCTAGAAGGATCAATTTTGTACACGGAGGAGGTATCCAAAGTCTAAGGGGAAGTGTAGCTCTTTTTGCATCCATGAATGGAAGCAAGGGTTTGAGTGTAAGGGTGAAGGAATTGGAAGATCACACTTTTTTCTTAAGACAAGAGTTACAAGTTTCGAGCTTGCCTAAACGAATGGGACGAATGTTCTACCATGCTAAAGCTTTTATTGCTCTACCTGGTGGTTTAGAGATGTTGGATGGCATTTCTAGCATTGCATATTGGGCTAAATTAAACTATCACAAAAAAGCAATTATGATTGTTAAATGTTAATGATTTTTATGATGATCTATTGTCTTTTTTGATCATGCTATGGAAATAGGATTCATACCCCAAGCAACTCGTCATTCCATAATTTCTGCCCCAACTACTAATCAGCTACTTGATCAATTGCAAACCTATGAACCTAAATCAGATATACTGGTCAAGCAATTAGATGGGAAATATTCAAATAGCAGTCAGAAGCAGAATCCAGACACCACTTTTTGGTTCTAACTTTCCTTAATCTCTTGATTTTACTCTTAAGTATTTTGATTTTACTTTATTGTATATTTATGTTTAAAAAAAACCTTTCTCTAAGCTCTAGAAGACATTGGGGACAATGTCTGAGTTGCATTTTATTAGTTGCATTTTTTTGTTGTTCCTTCTTAAAAAAAAGAGTAAACTTAAAAAAAAAAATCATCTTTTTTAAGTGCTTTGTAATGATTTTATGAAGTATATAAGTTTTAAGTATGGATCAATTGAATTTAGAGATTTTATAGCATGAATGAACAACTGATTGTTGCAATTGGTGATGAATTTTGAGATTGAATGAACTGAGTTTAAAAAAACCCTAACTATGAGTTTCTGAGCCTATAATGATTATTTATCTTATGTGTAATATTCACCTATTAAGTTGTCACACTAGAACTTGCTTTAAATCTGATTGAAATTACGTCTCACATGCACATTCAAAAATGATAAAGACATTCATTTCCTTTAGCTAGAGCCAAATAGTCAACCTTGCAATTATACCGTTGATAAGCCCCTTTTAAGCCTAATTGACTGTTTCTTTGTTCTCAACCCATTAACAAGTGCTTTAATGATATATCAAGTGCTTTAATGATATATCATGTGTTTTTACCTATTAGTGGAGCATTTGAAATTCTTGTGAAATAGGCTTTTGACAAAGTATGAGGTATACCTATCATCAACTTTACAATTGCAATTCAAAAAAAAAAAAAAAGAGATATGGAGTATTTCAATTGTGAGTTGTTGTGATGAAATAAATTTATTTATAAGTAACCCATTTTTCAATTGTTGTATTTCTTTAGCCTTTCATACTATATTTTACATTCCTTTTACCTTAACCCCATTACAACCCTTAATAAATCCTTTTGATTTGATTATGCATGTGAATTAAGTAGTGGGGATTGAGACTTTTAGCAAGCCTATGGTAGTGCAATTTTTTCGATTGAATTTGAGCGAAACACTTACCCTTAAATACTTGAGAGATTGAGAGAATGAGTTATAAATACGAACTCGATTTATTCATTTTCAATTAAAGTTACCAGTTTATATTTTTGTTGATTCATTAATACTATGATCTCTTTATTTTTCAATTGTGTTCTTACTTATGACTTGACACTTCTAATTTTGTTGTAAGCACATATTAGTTACTTCTTATTTGAGGACGTCCAAGAGTTAAGTGTGGGGGAATTTGATAAGTAACATATTTGCATATTTATTTTCCCTTATATGATGATTTTACGGACGATATTTGAGTTTAATATAATAATTTTGGTTGTAATTAATAAATAAATATTCTTTTGGAATGAATAGTATTTTTAAAAAAAAGGAAAAAAATGGAAGGTACTGTAGCAATGTTAGCACTGTAGCAGCCGCTAGATATTGTAGCTATTGCCGACATGCATTGTAGCGTTTACTATAACAATTGTCAGCACTGTAGCAGCCACCAGATCACTGTAGCAACCGCCAGATCACTGTAGTAATCACTGTAGCACACGGTTTTTCCCTATAAATAGATATAAATGCCAAGCTCAAGAGAAGAGAAAGAGAATTAGAGGTCCTTTTCTGACAGGAAAATATGTGTTCTCTTCCCCTAATCTTGAGCTTGGCTTTGATTTCTCTATTTATAGGGGAAAAATAGCGTGCTACAGTGATTGCTACAGAGATCTGGCGGCTGCTACAGTGATCTGGCGGCTGCTACAGTGACTGTGGATGTTATAGCGAACTGGTACAATGCATGTCATCAACAGCTACAGTATCCGGCAGCTACTACAGTGAACCGCTACAGTGCTGACATTGCTACAGTAAACTTCCATTTTTTTTCCTATTTTATTTTTAAATACTATATATTCCAAAAACATTATTTATTTATTAATTACAACCAAATTTATTATTTAAGCTCAAATATCGTCCATAAAATCATCATATAAGAAAAAATATATATACAACTATTTTACTTATCAATCTTCTTTTTTCACTTTCCATTGAGTGTAAAGTTCAAGGTAATCACTTGTAGGGACCAACCAATTAAATGGCTGAAACTTAAGTAATTGAGTTATGAGTTAAACTTCGGAGAATAAGTTGTAATTGAGTTGAAATTACAGGGACTAACTAATGAATTTTTAAAATAGTAATTTATATGGAGTTAAATATTTCTTTCATATATTGACAAGTCTGTGTGTGTAATGAATTTTCTATGTAGTAATTTATATGGAGTTAAATATTTCTTTCATATATTGACAAAAGTGTGTGTGTGTATGTGTGAATCTACCACTTTACTTCTCCTAGTATAAAACTTATTATTCTAAATCATGAGATATCTTTAATATTGTTGCAATCATATTATATGTATTTTATAAAAAAATTCATGACTGACAATGCCAAAGGAGGGGGGGGACAAATACAGCTTTACCAATGGGTCGAAGGAAATTGTGCAAATGTTGGGGTTGATTAAGTTTCTTCTCCAAATCTGAGGGCAGCAAGAAACAGAAGCACCAATTAGTATCAGTAATCTTTCGCATACATCAACTTCAAGATGAGAGATACGTATGAAGGAGACTTTGTAGACCTGATCAATGAATTAATCAAGTCAAGGCTTTTCTCTGTATTGAAATAGCAATAAGTGAAAAACGCAAGAATCATAAAAACAAGAGAACACGGGGGAATTCCTAATCTCCGAGCAAGCAACACACAAAATAGGCAATCAATCAGCATTTTTCACTTTGTTCCCCGCTTTGATTAAATGCTTTTCCTCATAATCTTGTTGAACGCAACATTTGATTGGTGGATAACCATATTTCCTTCATTTTTATAAGTCTTAATATTAAGAAGGAATCAAAATCTCTGTATTAGGTATCAAAAGATGTTCTACTTCTTATTTGTTTTTAGTTCTGTATTAGGTATCAAAAGTTTCGACTGTGATCGATGATAATACACAAGGCGAGAATATTATATTGAAAAAGCTTTACCTATAATTTTGTGAGGAAATTCAGCATAAGATGGGACTTCCATTCCGGTTCTACTCCAATCGACCTGCAGTTATGAAACAGAAAATAACCATACTAGAAAATAAGAAGAGATTTTTCAAATTTTGTGGTCCTCAATTAGCATCGAGTGAGAAAAACGCAGGAACACAAGAAATAAGGCATGGTTAAATTAGCAAAATCCAAACACAAATCTACCTCTTTTTTTCTCAGGAATTTCGATCTCCTTGTAACCCCAGAAGCACAAACACCAGTTTCAGTTCTTCTTCCCCTTTCTTGTTTGGTAGTGATGAGTAATAAGCCTGTCCGCAATTTCTGACAAGGCATGAGAACTAAATAATTTCTCACATTGACATTTCGGAAGTACCTTCTCAGTCTCTCACTCTCATCACCAATCCAGCGTTAACATATGGAGCTCTGAAAGAATCTTTATTATCAGTAGGCCCCCACCCAACGAAAAGTCAGCAAACGACAGCCGACACCTAAACCCAATCCTCACAGCTGTCTTTGACTTTTCATGTCATTTCATGATTCAAGCCAACTCATCATCTCACTTCTGTCTGTTCTTTTTTTTTTTTTCACGCTACGCTAACTTTAATTTTAATTTTTAGTTTTTTACCGCTCGTGATAATCCGCTCGTTATTAGTAACAAGTTGCTGCAAGATTTGGAGTTAAAATGATCATGATTTTATCAAGAAGCTCTTAGTTAAAATGATAAGTGGTTTTGTTTATGTAAAGAAAAAAATATAAATTTAAATTTTGAAAGTACACTTAATACTATATTAGAAATAAAGGTTTTTTATGCTTCAAATTTCAAAATAAATTATACCCAGATCAGAGTAAAATAATATGTTCTTGTCAAAAAGGAATCACATTGATATATCAACCACGACATATCGTCGTTGGGAGAAAAAAACCAATAACATATTGCCACCCTAGCAATAAAATGTTAGACTTTAATCCGATTAATCTTTCAAGCAAAATTGTTCTAGTAATATAAGATTTTAGTTTTGAGTTTGAGTTTAAGAAGAGATATCTGTATTCAAAGGAATAGACACAAATCCCAAAACCCAAATAGTTAGTTGCTTGGATATTAATTGATGGTATAAGAAAACAGTGCGGATTATTAATTTTTTTAATTGCCACAAAAGCTGGTGAGCTGGTCATATGTAGAAGATGTTTACTGGTTACTGGGGATTGTTGGACTGGCTATGCTGATTTTAGATACTTCCTCTGTTTTTATTTATAAATAATTTTTTTATTGTATAAAACGAATTAGTAGTTAAAAATAATAAGTTTATCGAAAATGTCATATTTTTTTCATATATATCCCTATTTATGAAAAGAGTATAGGAGAAAGAATAGATACAAAGTATAAGAGATAATGAGTATTTAATAATGATAAAATAAGAAAAAGAAGCTTACATTTTCAGATAAAAAGTAAAAGTTGTTTATAAAAGACATAAGCCCTATGAGAGAGAAATTTACTCATAAATAGGACCGGAGGGAGTACCATTTTAGTACTTTCATGGTGTTTTCTTGCAGCTATACTTTGTGAAGCATGAATATATGTTCATGTTTCGTGGTGGCGTTTCCTACATGAGGATTTCTGAGAACTCTGATCATGCAAGTTTCAACCTTTTGCTCTTCTGGACACTTTGTATGTTGCCGATGATAAGGGATGACCGGAGATGATGTGGACTTCAAGTTTCTGCTTTTCTCAGTTCATGGCCTTGCAATACCGGAGCATCTCTTTTGGGCCCTGTTGATCCAATACGCCAACTTTACCAGCTTTTTTGCTTCACTAACCTATGCACTGGACCCTCTTATTTGTTTGAATAAGGGGCCTTTTTGTAATTCTCTTTGGAAGTGAATGAAAGTTGACATTACCGACCTATAGCTGGTCTAATGATGTAACGCCCCGTTAGATCTATTTAGAATTCGATTATTTGGCCAAGAATGAAGAGTTTATCGATCAATTTTGTATACGAAGGAGGTATCCAAAGTCTAAGGGGGAAGTGTAGCTCTTTTTGCATCCATGAATGGAAGCAAGGGTTTGAGTGTAAGGGTGAAGGAATTGGAAAATCGCACTTTTTTCTTAAGACAAGAGTTACAAGTTTCGAGCTTGCCTAAATGAATGGGACGAATATTCTACCATGCTAAAGCTTTTATTGCTCTACCTGGTGGTTTAGAGATGTTGGATGGCATTTCTAGCGTTGCATATTGGGCTAAATTAAACTATCACAAAGAAGCCATTAGGATTATTAAATGTTAATGATTTTTATGATGATCTATTGTCTTTTTTGATCATGTTATGAAAATAGGATTCATACCCCAAGCAACTAGTCATTCCATACTTGTGGATATTCCACTTATTTCAAATAATATTGCTGAAATCTGAAAAGATAATAAACATTACTAATTAATTCCTAATTAGTCCTGAGATGCTTATTTTTTCTAGAATAGATAAGCCCATAATGATTTAGGCTCTTATCATTTCTCCCACCTTGGAAAGTCGACTTGTCCGCAAGTCAAAAAGAAGGAAACTGGGTTACCACGAGATCATATTCCTCCCATGTATCCTCATTCGGAGGGCTTTGGGTCCATTCAATGAGTAATTCCAGCCGGTTGTCAGGGGTCCAGCGGTGTTGCACGATATTGGAGGGTGTAAGTAGCAACTCCATATCGGCAGAAATTGGTAGTGAGGGAGGAGGGGTGGCGACGATCTGTCTATGTGCAGGGCAGAGCTGAGAAACATGGAAAACAGGGTGTATTTTGGCATTTGCAGGCAGTTTTAGTTAATATGCCACCTTGCCAATCCGCCGAAGTACCTTAAAAGGGCCGAAGAATCTTGGTGATAATTTCTCAAACCTGAAACGAGACAAAGATCGTTAGCGGTAAGGCTGTAGTTTAAGCCAAACCACGTCCCACGGAGCAAATTCAAGATCCTGTCTATGTTGATCAGCATGCAACTTCATACAGCGTTGAGCCTTGAGTAAGTTTCCCTTCAAAACTTGTAACATTGTGTCACGGGTTTCGAGTTATTCTTCTAAATCAGCCACTTAAGTCTCACCCCGTACGTAAGGAAGAAGGGACGGGGGGTCCCGACCATAGACCAATTTGAACGAAGTGCTATTGGCAGCCACATGATACCCTGTATTAAAGGAAAATTCTGCCCAACAAAGGAACATACTCCATTGCCTTGGTTGCTCATACGTAAAACAACATAAGTAGGTTTCGAGGCATCGGTTGACCACCTCTGTTTGTCTGTCGAATTGAAGGTGGTAAGCTGTGCTCATGTTTAAGCGAGTTTGGCTTAGAGAGAACAACTCTTGCTAGAATTGACTTAGAAAGAGAGGATCCCTATTCGAAACAAATAGACCATGACATGTCGTGTAAACGAACTATTTCCTGGCAGAAAGCATTGGCGACGGATTTGGCGGTATAGGAATGAAAAAGAGCAATAAAGTGATTGTACTTACTGAGGGGATCAACCACCACCAATATGACATCAAATCCTTTCGATTTCGGAAGGCTGATGATGAAATTAAGAGATATATCCTCCTAAATCCACTCAGGGATGGGGAGAGGCTGTATAAGGCTGGTTGGCGCCAATGTCATATACTTATTTTGTTGACAAGTAGGGCAGCATTGGATGTAATGTTTGATGTCACATTTCATCCCTCTCCAATACAGTTGATCACTTAATCGATGCAAGGTTTACAGGTAACCACCATGGTCCCCAGTTGGAGTAGAGTGCGCTTCTGCCAATATTTTTTCATGGAGATGAACTTGATTGGGAATCACTAATCTTGACTTGTAAAATAAGTGTCCATTAGAAAAATGGAAGTGGGAATGTTGATCCAGGTGCGTTTGCAATTCTGTTATCTTACCCGTTGTTTTAGGATCATCCAACAGAGCCTGGGGTAGGTGATTGAATTCACGTGACATGGGAATAGCCATTTGGAAAAAATCATCGTGAAGGGGTCGGCGAGATAGGGTGTCAACTGCTGCATTTTCTCTACTTGGTTTGTAGTGAATGGTAAAATCAAAGGGAAGAAGTTTTACCATAAGTCTTTGCTAGGATGTGGTCACAATTGTTTGATCCAGTAAGTGCTTCAAACTATGATGATATGTTTGGACATAAAAATGGTGCCTAAGCCGATAGTGGCACCATTTTTGAAGAGAGAGCACCAAGGCAAGCAACTCACGATCGTAAGCGGATTTATAGTGGTTGGAAAAAGAGAACCCTTTGCTGAAATAGGCTATGGGATGACCATGTTGCATTAATACTGCCCCAATCCCATCCATGGAGGCGTCATATTCAACTGTAAAAGGTTGCTGAAAATCTGGTAAACGAAGAACGGGGTGGTGGTAAGTGCAATTTTGAGTGCCTCAAAGGCAGACTAAGCTTGTTCGGACCACTGGAATGCATCTTTCATGGTTAAATCAGTTAATAGGCGAGCGATGATCTCGTAGGTTTTCACGAACCGCTTGTAATATCCGGTGAGGCCTGGAAACCCACATAAATCCTTTACTGAGCGGGGTGTAGGCCAATGAGCAATGGCCATAATCTTTTCATGAATGACCTCAAGTCCACCATTAGTGACAATATGCCCCAAGTAGTCAATCCTAGTTTGTCCCATAAAACATTTTTTAGCATTTGCATAAAAGGATTGGTGGTGCAAAAGCTAAAAGATAACTCTGAGATGCTCAAGATGGTCCTATGCTGTGGCATTGTATACTAGTATATCATCAAAAAAATACGAGCACAATCCTCCGTAAGAATGGCCGGAACAAATTATTCATGATAGCTTGGAAGGTGGCAGGGGCGTTAGTGAGCCCAAAAGGCATGACAACGAACTCATAGTGCCCTGAGTGTGTTAGAAAAGCAATTTTATGAACATTCGAGGGCAACACACGAATTTGGTGATACCCAGAGTGCAAGTCAATCTTAGAGAAGTATTCAGCACCATGCAATTCATCTAACAACTCATCAATATTGGGAATGGGATACTTATCTGGAACCGTGATTTTGTTGAGGTGACAATAGTCCATGCATAAACGCCAAGTGCCATTTTTCTTACTGACCAATAATATCAGGCTTGCAAAAGGGCTGGAACTAGGATGGATGAAGCCTCTGTCTAATAAAGTTTGTACCTAAGATTCATTTTCATCTTTTTGAAAGTGAGCATATCGGTAAGGCCTTAAGTTTGGTGGAGATGGTTTGGGTAGAAAGGAAGTTGTGTGATAATGCCCACGAGGTGGGGGAAGGTAGTGGGTTCTTCAAATACAATGGAAAAGTCATGAAAAATTTGATTGACGTCGAGAGCCGAACATTTTGCTGTTTTGGTTTGGTGGAACTCAAGGCTTTGAAAAGAGACCTGAGGTGCATTCATTGGGGGTTCGCCTTGCAATTTATACTTTTTTCCCTCGACCCAGAATATCATGAACATGTCATTCTAGTTTGCTTGAATTGTGTTTAAAGATGCTAGCCATTTAATTCCCAACACTAAATCAGATCCTGCTAATGAAAAGGGGTAGAAGTTCTGTTTAATGATTAAACCTCTAAATCTTTGCACATCTGATTACAACAAATAATGCTACCATCCCCAATTTGAACGCCAAAAGGAGCTACTGCACTTGTGGATATACTGAGTCCACTTACCAAGGTAGTTGAAATAAAATTATGGGTGGACCTACTGTCTACTAACAAAAATACCTGTCATGAATGTAGGGAACCTTTCAACTTCATAGTGGAAGCCGACAGTGTGCCAAGAATGGCATTGAAAGCAACCTCTGTTTCTATCACTTCTTTTGGTTCAGCGTCGACGATCTGTTCGAGTGGCTCAGAGATTGGATTACCATCATCGTCGACCTCCATTAAGGAAAAAGGGGCGTTGTATCGATGACCAGGACGAAAGGGTTCAACACACCTGTAACATAGGCCTTTATCATGCCTTTACTGACGTTCTAAATCTATGGACGATGCACAACCAGAGTGGGAAGGTGCGGACGAGGAAGAAGAGCTCAGTGCGGGGTACTTACTTGTGTTCGGAGTTGAGAACGTAGGATTCCGGTGGTTCCGCAGAGTGTATGAGTCACGTGCTGAATATGCTTGTTGGCTTCGATTTTGAGAGGAGGAAGCGTTGAGTTTGGACCCCCATGTAAAAGCATATTGCTTCTCAAATTCGAGTGCCAGACTAGCAGCCCTGTACACACTCTTTGGCTTGTGAAGGCGGACGTCAGTTCTGAGTTCTTCCTTGAGGCCATTCATGAATACATCGAGAAGGCAGTGCTCCGGCCAATTAGATATAAAAGCGACACGCCATGCCCATTCCTTCTGATATTCTTGCACCGAACCAATCTGCCAAATGCTGCATAAATTCTTATCAGGATTAAGATATTCAGGTGGACCGTAGTGTTCTTGAAAAGCCTTAACCAAATCATCCCAAAACAGCACAGTACTCTGTGAATTGAGCCAAGAAAAGAGATCCAAAGCATCTCCTAATAGAGACACGGCTGCTACATCTACTTTGTCATCCTTTGGTGTGTCGTAATACCGAAAGAACTTCTCAGCTTTAAGGACCCAGCCTCGCGGATCATCTCCATTGAATTTGGGGAAGTCGATTGTGGTGTATGGAGCCCTGTGGGTGCGTTGGGAATAATTTGAGTCATCATCATTGTCCTCCGTGCGAAGACGCGACCTTCCCTTATTTCAATGTAGACGAGACGTCTTCATCTCCAAGGCGTGAAGCTTATTGTGCAACTCGTCAACGGAGTCGAGTCGGGCATGAATGGTTGCGAGTAGGTCGGATGATGACACGACCTGGGTGGCCAACGGGTGCTGTGTGGAGTGCGACAAATGGGTCTCGACCATCGTGGACCGGAGATGGCTTTGATGCCAAATTGCTAGATACCGACAAGGGAAGAAGAACTGTACGAATAAAAAAATCGAAAATTAAATACTCTGTAAAAAAGGGATAACAAGTATCTCACTAATCTCTCTAAAATAGCCTAGGAGGATCTCCAAATGTTTAATAAACTCTCTGAATATTCGATGCTTTATTGAATAGGCAAGACGCCAAATTTATAGAAGTACAGAGAGATAAAAATATAATTCAAAATTCAAACTAGGAAATCCAAATAACATCTAAAATCCTTATTCAAATTAAGAAATCCAAATAACATCTGAAATACTAAAGTAATATCTAAAATCCTATTTGTGGATATTCCACTTATTTCAAATAATATTGCTGAAATCTAAATAGATAATAAATATTACTAATTAATTTCTAATTAGTCCTGAGACGCTTATTTTTTCTTGAATAGATAAGCCCATAACGATTTGGGCTCCTATTAGAAAGACTATCACGAACCCTGATGATAATATCAAAAAAAAAGTTGACCCTTTTTTTTAAAAAAAAAAACTCTTTCAGTCCTAAATCTAGGACCTAATTTGTAGTCCAATTTGACAGTGTACACTTTAGTTTTAGTTTTCTCCACACAAGAGAATTAGTGAAGTCTTTTATTAATAGCGAGAGGAACCCAATTGCCTATTCATGCATTAATTTGCAAACCATCTCATAGTTTCCGGCAAATTATTAACTTCTTAAATTATATTGTCCCATGCTTTTATCAACAACCTTACTTCTGTGATTTTTATTTATTAAAAAAAGCTCGTTTTGATTGAGTTTAATTTTATCACATGAGTTAATGGGTTTAAGAGGCATTGCAGAATTCAATTACGTTAAAGAACAATTTTTTATAGTTTGGCACATACATGGCCTCTCAAAAAGAAAAATGTTTCTTATTTCTCCCAAGAAGAGGAAATTCACATGAGATGTGACCCAAAATAGTCATACTCTGAAACTACACAATCAAGTCACAAACTTGAGGTCTTTCATATTAAACAAACTTGAAATCTGTGTTCAAAACTGACCTCAATTCTCCAAGAGTTGTTGGTCTTTGTTCAAAACTCTTACTGTTTCTGCCATAAAGTTAAAACAACAGCCTCAAAATCTTTTCTCTCGTTCTCCCAACCTTCACATATGCTCATCCTTCTCTTAAGCTTCAACCACAATCTTTCTTGATGCCTTCATCTCTTTCTTTAGAGATTCTACCAAATCTGCCACATGCAAGCTCATCTTTAGGAACAGTTGACATTGGTAATTCACCACTATAATCATCCTCCATAGATTGAAGTGAACTAATGAGACTAACATATTTGAGGTTTTGTCGATTTGAAATAGCAGTTGCCTTCATGTCTTTTTCAATATCTGTTTCCCCTTTGGTTGACTTGATCAATTAAGAAAATAAATGTTTTCAACAATGCATTAACCTCTAACCTTTGACAAAAGGGTACTACCATCATTCCTTAATATAAGACCCAGTTGACTTTTTTGAAGATATTGAGGAAATTAAAAAAATTACTTTAAAGTATTCATATTTGTTATTTTTTTCCAAATTAATTTGCCTGACTTATAAACAGATATATAATATAATGATATAAAACATATATTATAATTAAGTAATTTATCTAGTTTCCTTAATCTCTCAAAAGATGTCAACTGGGAGTACTTCATAAGTTTGAGCTATCAAGGTTTAGAATTAGATGACATAATTGTTTTTACATTTTTCTCTGATGTATTTCTTTCTGGAACCCCATGATCTTCTGTCTTTGTAACACTCTGTATAATAGAGAAAAGTGAGAATGAGTGATAAATAATAATATATAGCATCATGCACAATCACATCAGTTGATACAGTAACTAATTTAGCATTTTCTGACATAGAACCTTCAACATTCTGGTAGAAACATAAATGTATATACAAGTTTGCATGACATTTTATTTTCTGGTAGGTCTTAAAAGCAATGCATATTCCAAATTTGGAATCACATATTTTATTGGGAAAATCACTATCAAGTCCTAAGGACGTAAAATATTATCAGAAAAGTCCCTTGAAAAACTGAAATATCTGAAAAGTCCCTAGGGACTTTTTTGATATTATTTTCAAAAGTCAAAGACACACATGCCCCTCTTCGATTATCTCTCTCTCTCTCTCTCTCACGTTTTCAGCTTGCAGATCTGTGCTCTCTCTCTCTCTCCAGTTTCATTTTTTGCAATGGTGAAGGGCTAAGCTTTGAGATGGTTAAAGATTTATGGGCTGCGATGTAAGATAGAAGGAAGAAGAAGATGGAAGGAAGGTGGTGAGATTTTTTTATCTCAAGCTTCCGCCATTTTAAAAGAAGGAAGGGATGAAGGTGATGATGAATAGTCCAACCCATCCCCTTTTTCAACCTCATTGTGCTTTGAAAATGCTAATATAGAAAAAAATAAATTGTTGTTAATTCGCGTAGTAGTAGTTGTTAATACGGAAAACGAGGTTGGACGCCATGGTTATTTGTTTTTGGGAGAGAAAACAGAGGAAGTGATGTGTTTGAAGTGGTAAGGTGCTACGAAAATGATGATATGGAAAAAAAAAATAAATTGTTGTTAATTCGTGCAGTGATAGTTGTTAATATAACAATAGTAGTTGTTAATACAGAAAACGAGGTTGGACGCCATGGTGCTCTGTTTTTGGGAGAGGAGACAGAGGAAGTGGTGTGTTTGAAAAGGTGGGATGCTATGAAAATGATGATATGGGAAAAAAATAAATTGTTAATTCGTGCAGTGGTAGTTGTTAATATAACAGTAGTAGTTGTTAATACGGAAAACGAGGTTGGACGCCATGGTGCTCTGTTTTTGGGAGAGAAAACAGAGGAAGTAGTGTGTTTGAAGTGGTGGGGTGCTATAAAAATGATGATATGGAAAAAATAAATAAATTGCTGTTAATTCGTGCAGTGGTAGTTGTTAATATAACAGTAGTTGTTGTTAATATGGAAAATGAGGTTGGACGCTATGGTGCTCTATTTATGGGAGAGGAGACAGAGGAAGTGGTGTGTTTGAAGTGGTGAGGTGCTCTGAAAATGATAGTATGGAAAAAAAATAAATTGTTGTTAATTCGTGCAGTGGTAGTTGTTAAAATAACAGTAGTAGTTGTTAATATGGAAAACGAGGTTGGACGCCATGGTACTCTGTTTTTGGTAGAGGAAACAGAGGAAGTGATGTGTTTGAAGTGGTGGGGTGCTATAAAAATGATGATATGGAAAAAAAATAAATTGTTGTTAATTCGTGCAGTGGTAGTTGTTAAAATAACAGTAGTAGTTGTTAATATGGAAAACGAGGTTGGACGCCATGGTGCTCTGTTTTTGGTAGAGGAAACAGAGGAAGTGATGTGTTTGAAGTGGTGGGGTGCTATAAAAATGATGATATGGAAAAAATAAATAAATTGTTGTTAATTCGTGCAGTGGTAGTTGTTAATATAACAATAGTAGTTGTTAATACGGAAAACGAGGTTGGACGCCATGGTGCTCTGTTTTTGGGAGAGAAGACAGAGGAAGTGGTGTGTTTGAAATGGTAGGGTGCTATGAAAATGATGATATGGAAAAAAAATAAATTGTTAATTCGTGCAGTAGTAGTTGTTAATATAATAGTATTAGTTGTTAATACGGAAAACGAGGCTGGGTGTCATGGTGCTCTGATTTTGAGAGAGGAAACAGAGGAAGTGGTGTGTTTGAAGTGGGAATGGTTGATTCTCATAGTGCTATGGCAGTTGTTCTGTTTACAACTGGTAAAGCGTGTTTTCACAAAAGGTTCAATGTATTTTACAACCTCACACACGTTTCTGCTTTACAACTTGTTTTCTGACATTAAGAATTTGTAAGAAATTGTGGTGTTTACAATTCTTAAAGTGTATATTCACATCCTATTGAGTGTGTTTATTTTTTTCCAACCTCATTTTTCGTATTAACAACTACTATTGTTATATTAGCAACTACCATTGCACGAATTAACAACAATTTATTTATGTTTCCATATCATCATTTTCATAGCACCCACCACTTCAAACACACCACTTCCTCTGTCTCCTCTCCCAAAAACAGAGCACCATAGCGTCCAACCTCATTTTCCGTATTAACAACTACTACTGTTATATTAACAACTACCATTGCACGAATTAACAACAATTTATTTTTTTTCCATATCATCATTTTCATAGCACCCCACCACTTCAAACACACCACTTCCTCTGTTTTCTCTCCCAAAAACAGAGCACTATGGCGTCCAACCTCATTTTCCGTATTAACAACTACTACTGTTATATTAACAACTAACACTGCACGAATTAACAACAATTTATTTTTTTCCATATCATCATTTTCATAGCACCCCACCACTTCAAACACACCACTTCCTCTGTTTTCTCTCCCAAGAACAGAGCACAATGACGTCCAACCTCATTTTCCGTATTAACAACTACTACTCCGAGAATTAACAACAATTTATTTTTTTCCATATTAGTATTTTCAAAGCACAATGAGGTTGAAAAAGGGGGATGGGTTGGATTATTCATCATCATCACCACCTTCATCCCTTCCTTCTTTTAAAATGGCGGAAGCTTGAGATCAAAAAAATCCCACCACCTTCCTTTCATCTTCTTCTTCCTTCTATCTTATATCCCATCCCACAATCACCACCTCAAAGCTTTAGCCTTCACCATCACCACCATTTCTGTAGAGAGAGAATGCAGGGAGTTGAAAAAAAAAGATCACATCTGAGAGCAAAAATGCAGAACAAATGAGAGAGAGAAATAATATAAGAGGGGCATGTGGGTCATTTGACTTTAGAAAATAATATCAGAAAAGTCCCTAGGGACTTTTCAGATATTTCAGATTTTCTAGGGACTTTTCTGACAATATTTTTCTTCCTTGGGACCTGACAGTGATTTTCAATATTTTATTTTACTTGCTTCTGTTATCAGAAGCACACCACATGCGGAGACGCCAAATACAGGTTTCAACTCATCTTACCATTAAATGAAGATTTGGGTTGGATTTGGGAAGAACCAATGCTTCATATCCTCATTTAAATCCTTTAAGTGTCTGTTTGGTGTGAAGGATTTGGAGGGGAGGGAAAATTTTTATGAGTTGAATTTTAAAAGATTGAAGAAGTGGGGTAATAAAATTTTGATAAAGAGAATATATAAGACAAAAAAGTAAGAAAAATTAATTAAAAATTTTTAACCCCACTTCTCTAAATTTTTTAAATTCAACTTAAAAATATTTTCCCTCCGCCCACTTTCCCTCTCCTCCCCTCAGATCAAACAAGCCCCAAGGGAATTGTTACTTTGCTGTTCTTCAATCTACAAAACTTACTTTTTCAAACAGTGCAACTGTTTTGATTTACAAGTCTCCAAAAAAAATTATGGAGAATTAATATGGAAAAAATTATACAAATATTAATATGGTTCAAAATAAAGATATCAAGTGGCCAATTACATCAGCTGATAATCTTCGAGTGCCTCCAAAAGTTCATAGTGTAGGAAACCTTTTGAAGCAAAAAAATTCATGTCAGCGTGGGAATTCAACATGTTTCTGGCTTCTAATCTCATTGATTTTGGCAATTCATCAAAAGAACAATCCCATATTGTTAGAGACTCGAGCCCTTCTAAGCTCCCTATAAAAGAGATATCACCTAATACCCAACAATATAGCATTAGACAACACAAATTACTTAGCAAGTTGGATGAAATGGGCCATCAAAGAGCTAGATCTTCTTGATCAGTAGGATTTTCAAGAAACAAAACTCCAAGCTTCTCCATTCCATTGAAGAAATCATTTGGTATTGTCACATAAGGCTCTGAATATATGGCGATATGAAGAAACTCAAGTTCAGAACAATTCAAATCATTAGGACATTTATCAACTTCTTCTAGCCATAAGTATCTTATTTCACGTGCCTTCATTATTGTATCCTCTTTCAATTGTCCCATGATCAACTTATTCTCCTTTTGAGCTATCCATAGGGCTACATCACGAACCAAGTCATGCATTTTGACATGATTGCCATCTTCTAATTTTAGTAGTAAACAAGATCCTATAAGTTTCTTTATAGCCTTGTTGATTAAATGGGTCTTTGCCCAATATGAGGGAATCTCTCTAAGTAGACCAAGCCCAAGTCAAATTATGGTTAATTCATCAACTGGAATTTCATAATCTTCTGGGTACACAGAACATAATAAGAAGAGCGATTTAACAACTTCATTCTCTAAATTACCATAGCTTAATCGAAGACATCCATAAGTACTTCTTAGACATTCAATATCTATCCAACTTGGATTTCTCAATATTTCCAATGCTGCAACCCACTCGTCATGAGGTTTATTCTTCAAAGTATTCGCTACTGCTACAATTGCAATTGGTAAACCATCACATACTTTTGTAATATTTTGTGTCATGCCCTTCAAATTATTAGAGATGTCATCAAACAACCCAGCATGCTTCTGAAAGAGGGCCCATTATTCATCCTATTTAAACCGTTCAAGTGAATTATTTTTTGACAACTCATCACTTCACATACATGAAATTTACGTGTGCTTATAACAATAGTGCAACCCATCTGATTATTAGCAATAGGAATCCCTATGTCCATAAAATCAAGCTTCTCCCACACATCATCCAGAATAATCAAAAACCTTCTCCACTGGTCCATCTCATGAACAAGCGTTTAGCTCTCTCAAGTTTCTCTTCCTCTTTCAATTCAAAACTTAGTTGGTTGGAAATCTTGCTTTGAATTTTTCTTATAGCATAGGTAATAGACACAACCACAAAGAGTACTTTGTCAAAAAAATTCTCTACTTCTCTGCCCACTTCTTTTATCAAAGTTGTTTTCCCCGATCCTCCCATGCCATACAATCCTATCATATGATTCTCATCATACTTAAGTGCCGTCAAAAGACCATCATAAACTACCTTTCTACTGTCAAAGTGCACAAAATCTTGTGAAGAAAAGTAGTCCATACCTTTCAGTGTAGCAAGTCGAGAAAACTGTAAGAATTTAACTTGATTGTGGTTTTTAATGTCATTAGTCTTCTGTTCAATCTTCTTTGCCAAATTATAACGACTAATCAAGTTTGGGCAGCTCTTAAGACAAGATATCTTGTTTCTTTTGTTAGATTTCTCTTGCAGCTCCGCCACTTCTGCCATCAAAAAGTCTGCATCGTTCAACCACTTCTCAACTTCACTAACAACCTTATGAGTTTTCTTCTTAGCATCTTTAGCACGATCTAAAACCTCTTGTATTTTTTATTGCAGATTCTCTTTTTCTGTTTCAAGCTCTTTGACATATTTGTTGAAGCGGAAAGGATAAGAAGCTTGAAGTGTTGCTTCATCTACTAACTTGTTTAGTATATCAGTCACAATAGAAACAACAACATCCATTGCCCCTGCAATCACAATGTACCCCAAGTATATATGGTGATGATATAACTATAAAGTGTCAAGAATTATGTAGAGACACTTTACACACAATATTGGCATTGTGACCACTGTTCAATTGAGTCTCTAAAGCATTTTGTTTGTAATTTTTTGTAGAGAAGATAATTAATGCATATTATACAACAAAAAATGACAGCATTAGAGCAAGTTGAAATGAAGGGGTGCATATGATAATATACGAAGGAAACGATATTTTCATCAAATAATAATAATGAAAATCTAAATATCTAGTCCCATAGTTTTGACTCGACTACAACTTAATCCTTAAAGTTTAATTCCATGCAACTTAATCTCTCAAATTTTAGCCATTTAATATGTCAGTTGCAATGCTTTATCATTTGGTCACAACTTATTCCTTAAAGGAATGGATGATTTTCTGAATGTCCAGCGGATTTAGTCTTCTTTTTTCACTTTCCATTGAGTGTTAAGTTCAAGGTAATCACTTGTAGGGACCAACCAATTAAATGGTTGAAACTCAAGTGACTGATTTATGAGTTAAACTTCAGAGAATAAGTTGTAACTGAGTTGAAATTATAGGGACTAACTAATGAATTTTCTAAATAGTAATTTATATGGAGTTAAATATTTCTTTCATATATTGACATGTGAGTGTGTATATACATACATATGTAATACTAAGTTCTTACTATCTACCACTTTACTTCTCCTAGTATAAAACTTATTATTATAAATCATGATATGTCTTTAATATTGTTGCAATCATATTTTATGTATTTTATCAATAAAAAAAAAGAAAAGAAAAATACATGATTGACAATGACAACAGAAAAAAAAAACAACAAATACAACTTTACCAATGGGTCTAAGGAAATTGTGCAAATGTTGGGGTTGATTAAGGTTCTTCTCCAAATCTGAAGGCAGCAAGAAACAGAAGCACCAAGTAGTATCAGTAATCTTTCACATACATCACCTTCCACAAGAGAAGACAGGGGAATTCGTAATCTCCGAGCAAGCAACACACAAAATAGGCAATCAATCAGCATTTTTCACTTTGTCCCCAACTTGGATTTAATGCTTTTCCTCATAATCTTATTGAACGTAACATTTGATTAGTGGATAACCATATTTGCTTCATTTTTATAAGTCTTGATACTAAGAAGGAATCAAAATCTCTGTATTAGGTATCAAAAGATACTCTACTTCTTGTTTTTCGTTCTGTTGCACATGTTAATTTTTTTTTTTTTTTTTTTGGGTTAGTAATTTTTGTGCATGTATTTTGGAAGTTGTGACTGTGATCGATGATAATACACAAGGTGAGAACATTATATTGAAAAAGCTTTGCCTATAATTTTGTGAGGAAATTCAGCATAAGATGGAACTCCGATTCTGGTTCTTCTCCAATCTACCTGCAGCTATGAAACAGAAAATAACTATATTAGAAAATAACGAAGAGATTTCTCAAATTGTGTGGTCCTCAATTAGCAACGAGTGAGAAAAACGCAGGAACATAAGAAATATGGCATGGTTAAACTAGCAAAATCCAAACACAAATCTACCTCTTTTTTCTCAGGAATTTCGATCTCCTAGTAACCCCAGAAGCACAAACACTAGTTTCAGTTCTTCTTTCTCTTCTTTCCCTTTCTTGATTGGTAAATTTCAGACAAGTCATAAGAACTAAATAATTTCTCACATTGACATTTCGGAAGTACCTCTCAGTCTCTCACTGCATTCCAGCGTTAACATATGGAGCTCTGAAAGAATCTTTATTATCGGTAGGCCCCTACCCGATGCAAAGTCAGCAAACGACGCCTAAACCCAATCCTCACAGCTTTCTTTGACTTTTCATGTCATTTCATGATTCAAGCCAACTCATCGTCTCGCTTCTGTCTGTTCTTTTTTTTTTTTTTTCACACCATTCTATTTTTAATTTTTACGGCTCTTGATAATCCCCCTCGTTATTAATAACAAGTTGCGGCATGATTTGAAGTTAAAATGACCATGTTCTTATCAAAAAGCTTTTAGTTGAAATGTTAAGTGGCCTCACTTTTTTATAAGGAGAAAGATATAAGATCAAAATTTGGAAGTGAACTCGTTGATAGAAGTAAAAGTTTCTTACGTTCTAAATCCCAAAATAAATTATTCCCTCATCGGGAAAAAAAAATGTTGATGTTCTTGAAAATGGTTCACAAATTGATATATCAACAATAACATATTACCGTCAAAAGGTTTGACTTCAATCCGACTAATCTTTCAAGCAATTACTTGCTTCATAAACTTAAAACTAGATAACTAACTCTTTTATAAAGAGTAACACAAAGTTAGTTTAGTGATATATCACTCTAATTTTGAGTTTGAACTTAAGGGGAGCTATCTGTATGGAAAGAAATAGCCACAAGTCCTAAAACTCGAATGATTGGTTGTTTGGATACTAGTTGATAATATAAAAAAAAAAAAGAGTGCAGATTATCAATTTTTTAATTGCCACAGGAGCTAGCGCGGTGGTCATATGTAAATTGACTGGTTCCTGGGGATTAAACAGCTACGTAGTAACTGTTGTACTTGCCAAGCTGATTTTAGATACTATTTTGGTACTTTCATGGTGTTTTCCTGCAGCTATATTCTGTGAAGCATGCATATATATGAATCAAAATAGTCATACTCTGAAACTACACAATCAAATCAAAGGTCATCTTGGTAATTTACTGCCATAATCATCATCTTTGAGAAATTTTTATTTTTTTTTGGATTTGAAATCACAGTTGCCTTCATCCCATTAGCAATATCTGTCTCCCCTTCAACATTCTGCATAGCAACAAAATGTATATACAAGTTTGCACAAGTTATTTTATTTGCTAGTAGGTCTTAAAAGTAATGCATATTCCAAATTTGGAATCACATTAACATTATCCGTCATCCCTTTTTTTCAAATACTTGCATTTGTTATCAGAAGCACGCCACATGTGTAGACATCAAATACAGGTTTCAACTCATCTTACTGTTGAATGAAGATTTGGGTTGGATTTGGGAAGACTCAATGCCTCACATCCTCATTTAAATCCTTTAAGGGAATTGTTACTTTGCACTTCATCAATTTACGTAACTGACTTTTTCAAACAGTGCAACTGTTTTGATTTGATGCCTCCAAAAAAAATTATGGAAAATTAATATAGAAAAAAATTATACAAATATTAATATGGTTCAAAATAAAGATATCAAGTGGCCATCTACATCAGTTGATCATCTTTGAGCGCCTCCAAAAGTTCATTTTATGCCCTCTGTTTATTCCTTCTAATCTCATTGACTTTGTCTTCAAGCTTCTTGGCAAAACTATAATGCATAAGGCAAGGTGCCTTCTTTATTTTCATTGCATTTTCTTCTAACTCCATCACTCTTGCTATTAATGAGTCTGCCTTGTTTAACCATTTCTCAACATCGCATCAACAACCTTTTCAGTTTTACTTTGATTCAATGGGTTTATAAATTCATTTCACGGATATATAACTAATTTAATTTATTCATATTCAGGGAGGGTGGGATTTATTCCTTTCTTAGCTCACACCACCCACCAATTTTTTCATAACTGATTGAATCAATGGATTATCAATGATTAAATCATAGGATTCAAGTGTGATAGAAACAAGTTTTAGAAAATACAAACTTTTTTTTTTGCAGAATTAATAACTACCAAATGAGCTTCCAAAAAACGGAGTATTATACTTCCAACTTGTTAACTTGCAAAATTTAGTTCAAGTAGATAGCCTATTAAATAAGCTATCAACTGACTTACAGAACACATATGCCGCAAGTTATTGTCCCCACAAATAAATAGTCCAGCTATTGTAATAAGCCTTTCAAAATTTATTTAATTTGGTCCTTCAAACTAAGCAACAGAAGCATTAAGAGAGATTTCTATTGGCAATGTTCTGCTCAAACTGGCTTCCTAGGACTGACCATTTGTAATCAATCTGAAACAGTTGTTGCTGAGCATTTCTTTGATCTTCCACAATATCTGACTTCTTTTTTCTCAGTCTTAATCCCCTCCTTGAATTCCATAGCTTCTGCAATATATTTCCTCTTTTGCTCTTGAAGAGACAACAATTCAGCCTCAAAATTTTTTCTCTCTTTCTTCAACCTAAAGATCTGCTCCTTCAGCCTACATTCCTTCTCTTGAGCTTCATCTAGGAGCTGAAGTTTCTAAGCCAACCAATTCCGGTAAAATCAACGGTGCAACTGAGGCCAATGACCAAGAAGCAAGTGCATAATCTAAAGAATCATAATCCTCAAGAGCTAGATTTGGTATGAGATTACCAGAATCATCTTGAATTCTTGCCGGAGGAATCTTGGCAGTGCCGTCAAGAAAGTGATGAACACGATGTTGTTTAACCATAAGATGCACATGTTTCTTCCAGATTAAGAAATTGTGATCATCGAGACGCATGCTGATCTTTTTGTTAGTAAATCCTCGTTGAGAAGTTGCCAAGAGTGGAAATAAAGGAAGGGAACCAGTAGAGGATTGTGACTGTGACATTGTTCCCGAATGAGCCATAAGGAAAAGAAATGTACAGATCACTCAACCTAAATTAGGGAGTGTTCTATGCTCTGTATAGTTGGTGACCGGCGACATCGGAGTCATGCGATTATGCCTGGCTCTGATACCATACCAAAAAAGTAGATCAAAGAGATAGACGGAGAGATAATTTTGAGATGAATAGTACTTTCTCGTCTTATTCAAGAGTGATGCAGGGGATGCAATATATAGAAATTGTGTTCAATCTAACTTGGTGACACGTGTACAATAGTGACAACTAATATGTAACTAATCCTGAACTGATTGTGCAACTAATCACAACTTATCATGTGATAGTCTAATATCCACCTTTTGCCATCACTACCACCATGCTTTCCTCCACCTATTGCCTTCATCATCTCTCCATTGCCAGTTCCACTGCCTTTTACCATTGTTCACTTGTCTCCTTCAAATAAAATAAGGGTATTTTGTTTCTCTTTCAGGCGATTTCTCTTGTGCTTCATCGCTTGCATTTTGTCTCTCATTGTTAAGTGTTTTATTGTTTACTGCTTTTGGTCTTCATTCTCTAGTTTAGTGTTTTCTCTCGCATCACTTTGTTCATTGTCTTTCTCCTTAATAGATTTTTTGCCCTTCATTCTAAATCTTCGGTTGCTTGTGCCTTTTTTATTTCTGGTGGTCATAAATTTTTATATATTGCTTCTGGTTTGCAGTTTCTCGTCCTTCACATCCGCCTTCACAGCTCTGGCCTTGCTGACAGAGCGGTAGTGATGAGATTGGAAGAGGGCGATGCTTCAAATCATCAATATCAATATCAATATCAATATATATATCAAATCTCTTCCCTAAAATACTGTTCACAAGCCGATCATAAGCCAATTACAGTTTCGACTCCGTCTTGGGCTTCGCGTCCGAATATTAAATTAAATTCTATATATTAAAAATCATTACAAATTTTCTCTAATAAATTATTCCCTCCTCTGCCTGCTCAAAACAAGCTGCTAGAATTCTCCCTCCTTTCAAAGTTCAATTTAAAGTTTCAAACTCCCCGCCAGAAACGAAACATCATACTTTCTTCCTTTACAACGCACCACTGACAGCAAGGAATGTTTGCTTTCAAACTGATGAATTCAAACTTTAAAAAATCGCGCCATCAACATAGGACGTCTGCTTTATAATCGTCGATACCCATCACAAACTTCTTCATCCACAAAACTATTACCTCCTCACTTCATTCTTTCACCTCTATTGAAGTTTGTCTCAACCTCTTTTAATTCCTTCTTCTCTGCCTTTTTCGATAGGTCTGTTGTAATTAAATAAGACATGTAGCCTCTGATGGCAAATCGCTCCGCCCACATTGACCTCAATTTTTGGTGTACATCGATGAGCAAAGATGAGAGAAGACAAGTGTAAAAGTTTTTGTTGTCTTCTTATTTAATTTACATTTCCCTTTTCCTCCTTTTAACAACGAAGAGTGAGAAATAAACTGCATAGATTTCACTTATGTAATTTTTCTTGTATATGTTTGTGGCTTTATCAGGCTGGTGACAAATAAACTGCACATATTCATGATACATAGTTTATTCAAGAACTCACCGGAAATGGGGGTCGGAAAACTTAACGCTCGTCGGAAAAATGCTCCAACGCTGCTTTTGATTAGATCTGGACAGTGATGATCTGGTATAGCGAACTCCGATGGTGATGAAGAAGACGCGCGGTGGCTGCGAAGGAGGGATGATGATGACTCGATGGAAAGACAATTTTTTTCAATAAGTTTTTTCGGATTTTTTCTTCTTTAAATAAATATCACAAAACAAGTGGGCGGAGCGATTACAACAACAGAGAAGTGCCAGCAAAAAAAGCATAAGAAGCAAATTCAGTTTTTTTTAAAAATTTTTCTTTAGATATGGGAGAGACAAAAAGAAAACAGCAGTCAGGACAACTGATTGAAAAACAAGTTGAACAATGAAACTACGAAAGAAGATTGAAGTGCCAGCGAAAGTTGCAAAGCAGTAATTCAGCAAACTTTTTTTTTTCGCTTTGGGTGAAGAAGAGAGAAAGGAAAAAGGAGATTAGAAAGTGGAAATTGATAACATGAAAGAAAGCAGAAGGAGGAAGCAGGAGATTGATGGAACCATGGAAGAAGAAGAAGAAGAAGAAGCAGATCTGAAGCTTTTTTTTGGCCAAATAATTTAACTCTGTGTGATATTTCGAGGCCCCCACATACAGCAAGTGGCCGACATCTTTTCAATAATGGTGAGGATGCCTTTTGACTCAATTTTTTTTTTGATCGGAAAAAGGGTGCACCTCATATCAATATATCATATATGTTCGGATCTGCATCTTCCTGTTGATTTTTCTTTCATTCACGTGGGACTCACGACTTTTCTTTAGCCTTCCAATTGCTTTTCTCTCTTCCAATATCCTTCGTATTGTTATTCATCCTTTCATAGCGTGGGGTCCATTACTTTCATCTTGATCCAAAATCTCTGTTTCTTTTTTCGCTAAATAAAATCTCTGTTTCTTTAGATATGATATATATATCATATATATACACACAATCCATTTGACGTATAAATATATATAAAATTTTTTTTTTGGTCGAAATATATATAAAATTTAATGAGTCCCCTGCTCCAATACTTGCTCATTGCTCCATAATATATTATTTAATACTTCCTTCTCAGCTTTCCCGCAAGAGAAAATAGGATATGATATGAATAGATTTTCTTTTAAAATTTCTTATTATCCTATCATTAACGTAAAGATAGAAAGCAGAAGGAGGAAGCAGGAGAACAAGTTGAATATGATATGATATGATATGATGATTTCGGATGCCTCGCTTCACTCTATTTTCTTTTTTAAAAAATAACATCCATCATTGCCCACCGAAAGTTAACCAAAAAAAAATCATTGCTGCTTTGAGCAGTCAGAACCCCGGAGTCATCACTATTGCGAATGCTGTGTTAAAAAAAAAATCAAGCTGAGAAGGAAGTATTGCCTGTTTAAATATATACCGTAATGCCTAGCGCACTACGGTGCAGTTGGTAAGGCATGAGGCCTTAGTGCCTCCACATCCGGGTTCGATCCCAGTCCGCATCCATAGGGTGCTATTAAAAAAATATATATATATACCGTAATCAAGAAACATTTTTTTACGAAAAGACCATTTCATACTTACTATTAAAATATTTATATTATAACTATTTTGTCACTTAGGTGACTTTTCTTGAAATTTTTGTTGGACAGAACTGAATTTTCATAACTTTTAGGTACTTCTCTATAATTTTCTTGGGTCCTTTTTCCTTCACAGCTGTGTAATTTTCAGAAATTGTAGCGCCCTTTCTGTAGTTTTTTCCAATATTAATTTTGAGTGTTGAGAGAAAGGAAAAAGCAACAACTTCAATTAGAGGCCTGCTATTACAAGTTTTGATGTGTGTGGAAAAGCAACTTTTTCACTTACCCATTTTCTATACTTTTGTTAATTTAATTTCAGTTTATATTGACATGATAGTTCTATTTTAACTATATAAGCTACTTTCAATCTTTTTTCATCTTTTATATATCATCTTATGATACACAAAATTAACAGAGAGTGGCGGAAAAAAAAAACCAGAGAGATGGAAATGGGAGGCGCCCATGTGTAAGAAGCTTCTGAAAGTTCGTATTTGTAAAGTTTGAAAACAAAACAAAAAACTAATTTTTTTCCCACAAAAAAAAAATTATAAAATTAAAACTATAGTTTATTGATATATAGCATTTTTTTGCTTACTATGTTCTCTTTATTCTTAATTACATAGATCTTTCTCTAATATCCAGATACTTTACAATTATTTAACACAAAAACAAAAATGAATTTATAATAAAACATTCAATAATATGAAAAATATATTTCAGACTGTTAAAATAATAAACAAATGATACTATTTATGACCTAAGAATAGTTAAAAAAAACAAATAGAAAAATGTTCTTTCAAAAGAAGGGGAAAAAGATGAGACCGTCAGGATAGAGATATTGCTTCATACCTGCGATTGTTCAAAAAAAAAAAGGAACAAAATTGCAATGCGATGAGCAAATGATGAGAGAGATTGAGTCGTCAACTAAGTTGGAACTTGCAAGTTGGGAGTCACACTCAATATGTAGAAAACATGTTTCAGTCTTTCAGACCCGAAAACACGCCCTGCATATTTTAATATAAAAGACGGCCAAGGATAACTTGGAAATTACAAAAAAGGTTCAGATGAAGCAATCAGGCCAGTGGATTAAGATCCTGGGCCATAAGAGTACTACATGGAGGGGGGAGCGTGCAAAATAGCAAAGTAGTCCTGTAAATTGTGGGCATCCTTAGCCAGGAAATCAGCACATCGGATGTGCTCTCTGGGTGCAAAACGAAGCTCGATATCCCAGTCAGAGTATAGCAAGTCTCTGACCGCATCAACTTCCGATCTCAGCGGGTGAGTGTAGCCAGCATGGCTCATGATGAGCTGGTAGGTCTCAAGGGAATCTGTATAGGCGATGACCCTAGGAAAGTTGTGCTGCTTACAGAGCTGGAGTCCAGACAATAGCGCTAGAAGCTCCGCTGTGGAAGGAGGAGCAAAGCCCAAGCGACGCTGAAAGCCTAGAATCCAGTGTCCCTGTGAATCTCGTACAATACCCCCGCAGGCCGCGAGGTTCTGGTGGGTAACCGATCCATCTGTGTCTAACCGAACAGCTCCTTCTGGTGGCGGGTGCCATGCCTCCTCGCTTCCACCATGAAGGTGGAATATCTGATGCCTGAAAGTATCATACATGCTAGACTCCATCGACATATACATAGCTCCATGGATGATGTCATTTGGCTGGGCATCTGTACCTTCCATAAGCCTCCGACACCTAGTCTTCCATAGGAACCAGCAGATGAGACTGTACACTTGGGCCACGGCGAATGATGAAAGCGAGCCATGGCCATGTTCTTGGACATATTGTCAGCGAGCCATACCTGCAAATCAGATTGAAAAAAACTAAAGCGATGGTTAGGAGCAATAAAATACAACCACACCTCTCTAGCTATCTCACAGTCACGAAGAATATGAAGGACACTCTCTACTCTCTGACAGTGGAATGGGCACTCATCACTAGCAGATAAGCCTCTCACAGCTCTGAGGGAGTTAGTAGGAAGTTTCTCGTGAAGAACTTGCCACAAAAACATCTTAACTTTCTCTGGCACCGGGGCTTTCCACACCTTTTTCCACAGGCTCGGGCCAGTCCATTCTCGCTGGGCAGATATAAATTTGTAAGCAGCATGGACACTGAAGTTACCATCCGGAGCGCTCCTCCAACAGAAGTCATCAGTTCCACTTTCATTGGGTGGCCTAATCTGACAGATAATGTCAATCACCCACCGTGGAAGGAACTCTGCTAACTTAAGAACATTCCACATCCCATTGTGAAGAACAAAGTCATGAACCTTCGCACACGGGTTCAATAGGTGGATGTTTCTGTCGACTAGGTGAATGAGAGGAGTATCGATAGGAGTCCAGAGATCCCACCATAGATTGCATGTTGTCCCACTCGATAATCTTCGCCCTATACCCTGGTAAAATCTCTCCCATACTGTAGTGATGCTACGCCAGACAATAGAGGAGTTGCGTTTCCTGAAGATGACAGGATAGTCACCCTCGCCACAGCCATACTTACTTCTAACACATTGCACCCAAAGAGCGTCAGGGTTTGTCAACAGACCCCAGCATAGCTTCATGATGAAGGCAGTGTTTTGGGTTTGAAGATCTTTGACATCTAAACCCCCAAGGTCCTTACTAAGCTTAATCTGGTCCCATGCAATGAGATGCATTTTCCTACCGGATTGCCCTTGATTCCATAGAAAGCTTCGATTAATCTTCTCTAGATCACCTAAAAATCCCTTTGGTAGAAGCATGGTTTGCATCAGATGGCTGGGAAGGGCCGAGAGGACGGATTTTATCAGGACAGTCCTCCCAGCCATAGTCAGGAATCTACCTTGCCAGTTCGAAAGACGCTTCTTGGCTTTTTGGAGAATTGGGTAGAAAGTGAGCTTGGTGACACGGCTATGTATGAGAGGGACACCAAGATATTTCCCCAAGTCACCTGTAATCCCAACTCCTAACTCACGGCTAAGAATGAGAGCCCTATTGAAGTTGATATTCCGAGAAAAGAAAGCCTTGGATTTGGCTAGATTCACTCTATGGCCGGAGACGGCACAGAAATCTGTCATGATGTCCCTCATTAATCCAATCTGAGATTCACTGGCTTCTCCAAATAGAAGAAGGTCATCGGCGAAGAAAAGATGAGATATGACCGGGGAGCGACGATTAAACTTAAGACCCTTCCATCTATCCTGGGCAACTTCTTTGGTGATTAACTGACCAAGCCGTTCCATACAGAGGATGAATAGGAAAGGGCTAAGTGGGTCGCCCTGACGAATGCCACGGGTAGGCTGAAAAGTGGAAGAATCTTCCCCGTCCCATCTGACCGACATGGATACCGAAGAGATGCAGGACATGATGAGATTGACCATAGCATTTTGTATTCCAACCTCGATAAGCGTGGAGCGGACAAAGTTCCAGTCTAAACGGTCAAAGGCCTTTTCCATGTCCACTTTAACTGCAACAAACCCTTTCTTCCGGTGTTTGTTGCGCATGGAATGGATTGCCTCCTGAGCAATAATGACGTTGTCACTACTATGGCGCCCCGCAAGGAAACTGCATTGTTGCGGCTAGATCAGATAGGACATCGCACCCTTTAATCTCTCAGTTATGATTTTTGTAATAATCTTGAAAATAACATTACAGAGGGAGATAGGGCGAAAGTCCTTAAGGCATACCGGATGATCGACTTTGGGTATAAGGATGACATGAGTATGGTTGATATCCTTGACCTTTTCTGGGTACTGCCAAATGTCACGAATAAGATTGCAGACTCTATCACCGATATGATTCCATTGAGTATGGAAGAAGTGTGCCTGTAAGCCATCCGGGCCAGGGGCTTTAAGGGCGCCCATCGAAAACGCAGCATTCTTAATCTCGAGGTTGTCAACGTCTTTATGGATAAGCTGGGCATCCTGACTCGTAAGTGGGGGGAACTCTGCAATCCAGTGAGAGGGATCCTGAACATCGCCGTCACTAGTATAAAGATCCTTGAAGAATCGTCCGGCCATTAGACTTAGCTGCTTTGGGTCCGTGATCCAAGATCCATTTGCATCTTGAAGGGCATCAATCTTACGTTTTTTCTTTTGGATCACGGCGGAGGTATGGAAAAATCTAGTATTTTTATCTCCCCAAGCTAGCCATTTACATCTAGATTTTGGTACCAAATAAGCTCTTCCTGTGCATTTAATCTGCCGAACTCTTTCCAGAGCTTAGCTTCAAGTTTGTGGAGCCCACTAGATAGGTTGTTTTGGCGAGCTCTATCTATGCCTTCCAGCCTTCGAAGGAGATTCGCACGTTTTTTGGGGATAGAGCCCAGGACAGTAGAGTTCCATTTGGCAGCCCCAATATCAAACCTCCGCTTCCCTACATGCCAGTCAACGCCCTCCCAAGCCTGAGTCACGACATTGGGGAAACTATCTTCCAGTGCCCATGCTGCGTTATAGGTGAAACGATAGTTACGTTTGTCACGGGCACTGCTAGACTTATCAGAAACAAGGATGAGACGGTGATCGGATTTATATCTCAATTTATGGAAAGCTTTGTAGTCAGGATGTCTCAGTTCCCAAGCCAAGTTACCAAAGACCCAGTCCAATCTTTCCTTCACTCCTGTTTTTTCCCAAGTAAATCTCTCCCCCACAAAAGGAATTTCCAATAAGCCGAAGTTGCTGATGCAATCAGAAAATTGCTTCATAGCTCGAACTGGGGGGCTGGGACCACCCATCTTATCGGCAGGTTCCATGAAGGTATTAAAATCCCCAAAGACCAGCCATGGCTCATTAGTATTATCCGCAATAGCTTGGAGAGAGTGCCACAAACTCTCTCTTCTGTTGAGGATAGGTTCACCATAGACCACGGTAACGAGAAATGAATCCTGACTAAGCTTGTCAACAAGTCTACAGTGAATGAGTTGGGTAGTAGAAAGAACATAATCAACATGGGTACTAGTATCATTCCAGAGAATCCAAATACCCCCAGCAAATCCAGAAGCCTCAAGTCTAATCCAATGACTGAATCCTAATTTACGAGACACAGACTCAGCCCTATCCCCACTAATCCTGGTTTCAAGAAGACATAAAATATCAATATGATTGTCTTTCACTATATTTTTAACAGTGATGGGAAAATTCCTGCCCCCAGCACCTCTACAATTCCAAGATGCAATGATCATAATTAAATAAAATAAAATAAAGGAAAAGGAAGGGCGAAGCCTTACTCTATGTTCGGCGCATCTATGCATCCCAAACTAGGAATATCAGCGGCCATGAAGTCGTCCCCTATATCATCATCCAATGCGGTAGAGGTAGAGGATAAGAGATTTGTATGACAACCCAAGATTCCACTATGTTCACATTTTTCTTTCAAAAAAGTATCGGAATTGTGAGTGATTGAGTCACTTAGTCCCTCTAGCAATAAAACATTAGGATTTGGGGTGGATGAGGGTTGACTAGAATGGATAATAACATTGGAGCCCATTTGTGCTAAACCACCTCCCACAACAATGTGGTCTCTGCGGCCCATTGAAGACTTAGAGGGCCCAACCGATTTGTTTCCACTCACAGCCTTTTTCACGAATTGGGCTTGCCCAATTTTGGGCCCAATTGTCTTAGGTGGTTTTTGTTGAGAAGCCACAAGAGCATGAGAAGCCGACAGTGAACTGGACTTGCGCGGATCCCCTGATTTTGCTTTGGATTTCCCTTTGTCCTCTCTGCCAGGACGGCGTGGCTGCAGATTACCCATCCCCTGTGCAGGCTCGGAATGCGTGCTAGAGTGCCCAGCAATCATGGCGTCTTCGTCTTCCTCGTGGAGCTCGGCCAAGACGGCGAATTTCGATTCATCACGGCCAGGCTTGATCGGCCGCATCCCCACTCTGATTTCCGACTGGTGGTCCGTAGCGTGGCGGTTCCTTGTTGCGCGAGATCGACTGGAGGACCAAACTACCATCCATGCCCCAAAAGCTGCATCAGTCTTGGGAGCTTGCATCACCGCCGACGATGGCGTGGTGACGACCAGAGGTGCCTCGTGCATATGCTCTGAGGTTGCTGGATTGGAATCAACATAAGTCCATTGGCAGGACTCCTTCCGGTGACCATAGCGTCTGCAGGCGAAGCAAATGAGCCCCAATCCCTCATATTCAACCTGGTAGGCGGAGTTAGCGGCTATGACGCGAGATATCAATTTCTTTTTAAGGTCGAGCTCGACGCAGATGCGGGCATATCTTCCTCTTTCGATCTTGGCTGCAGATGAGACCTGAGCAGACGGGGTGAGTAGGTCGATTTTAATTGTTCTACCAATTCTATTGCCCAAGCGTGTGATGAACTCAGCATTGTAGCATTGCAAGGGGATGTTCGGGACTCTGACCCAGGTGACTATCCGACGAAGTGGATTGTTAAATGGGTCGAAATTGGGGGTCCATTTCTGGACAAGAATGGTATGCTGCTGAACCACCCATGGTCCTTCATACAGCACCTTCTGGTATAAATGTGGCCAGCCTTCATTGGGAAGAAATCGGACAAGGAAATAATTATTGGGTAAGTCCACAAGATCAAAGTCCTGTGTATGCCATAGTCGACTGAGATGAGATTTTAGGGTGTAAATATTGTATCGTTTGCCCAGAACAGTGACAATGAGGGAGGTGTTCCAAGGTTTACACCAATCATTATATTCCTCGGCTGAGATTGGGACAACAGGATGATGTTGCATGAGGAGTTGAATTTCCTCGGTAAGCTCTGGTAACTCCCATTCTTGGTTTATGACATCTGAAAGTAGTTGCTCCTCCTCAATGGAACTATTACCGTTAGCTATCCCATTAAAACCTAGAAGGGAAGCCTTATAGGATATAGGTTGCGCATTGGTCTGGTTCTGCATCTTAACGTTAGGGGTATCCTGTTCCATAGCAGCAGAGTCCTTAGTGGAATTAAGCTGGAGGGAATCATCAGTATCCATGATTGCCTGGGAAGAAACGTTTTTTGTTTTCTTGTTACTGCCGTTAGCTAAGACATCAGATGGCCGATCCGGTGGCAATTTCCGGTGAGGCTGATCAGCCATGGTAGCAGGAAGAAGATGGTCGCACGTTTTCCAAGAGAGAGAACCTGAACTTCGCACTCAGAGCTCAATATACTCCCTCCCCTAATAAATCTTTGCTTCTCACGCCCTGCATATTCCAACACCCAAAAAGTCAAAAAGCAATCTTGTCATTTTTTTTTTCAAAAAGTGACAAGCACTTAAAATTGAAATTTCAGAATTTTTTTTTACATTAACTTTGTGATGTGTGTATCCTAATTCTAATGAGTTATTAGGACGCGAGTGACGTCTGCTGAAAATTTTTATATTTAAAAAGAAATATAAAACAAGTATTGTATTTTGGATTAAATGAGTGAGAAGTTGAAAGAAAAACAAGGAAGAAATCTGTCTCAGTAGACCCTTAAACAATGTGATCAAAATTTTGTATAGGAATTCTACATACTAATAAAGTCCCTCCTATCAAGAGTAAAGATGTTAAAAGGCTTTAGATGAGGCTTACTTTTCACCCATGCTAATTTTGAATTATGAATTAAAGCTAAAATAGGATAAAGGAAAAAGTGAACACTGTTGTAATTTTGGATTTATTATTTTTCATGAAAAAGGAATATGATTTCAGATCTTAAAAATTTTGTGTTTTCAAAAATGATGGATTTGGAATATGTAAGATTTAGGAGGGCAATTATGACAGGGATTAATGAAAATTTTAATGTCTGGGCTGTTTGTCTGTTATCATCTTAATAGCCACTGTGATATGGTTATATTTTTATATCCACTTTTGTTTCTTTCCTGAATATGTATTTGCTTAAATGTAAACTGATATATAAGCTGCCATAAACCCAGCAGGTGCATTTAATTGTTTCCTTCTTTCACCTGTATACTTAGATCGAGTTGTCCCATCACTTTAACTATGTAATATATCATCAGAACCCATCTTCAAGGACTCACATATCTTTAGACTGTATATGCATATAAATTGTTGGTTGGGGTCACTTCTAACACTTGAGAGGAAACTATGATGCTGTCATATTTTTTACTTTGCATTTTGACCACCCAGAATAGTCATCCTTCTGATTCTCTGAACATGTTAATCTTTGTTATATTTGTAGACGTTTGCTATTTAGCTGAGATCACATGTCATTGTCCAAAGCAAAATGGATATCTACTCTACCATATATTTCTGAAATAAAATATTTTGCATTCGGCTCACGTGGGTATGTCGGACAACCTTCTTTGGACTCCGTGAATTCAAATTTCAAATTTAACTTTTCCTCTTTCTCTCTCCTCATTAATACTCATATAGCTGTCTTTGACCCAAAACAATATCCGCACAACTTTTAAAAATTTGAAAACTCATCTTCTTCTAAAGGCCAACCACGGGCACAGCTTCTCTCCATTGTAGGGCCCACAAAATATCACTAGAAAAAATATATTTTTATCCTAATAAAAAAAAAGTTATTAATGAATTCATAAACAACTTTTTTTTTTCCATCGGACTTCATAAACAACTAAATGCTACCATTTTATATAATAAAATCCTTTTTTAAAAAACCATATAAACTAAGTAATAATTTTCCTCTGCCATTTGTCTGATGTTTTGCTCTTTTGGCTTTACAAGTTTGTTTCACAGTAGGTTTTTTTTTTATTCCTCCTTTGCATAAAGTATCTTTGACCTTTCTTGTCATAATATTTCTTTTTCTACATGTAGGTTAATTATTTTCCATTTGTCATCGTGTGTCATGTCAATTACAACATGCATATACCATCTTTTTTTTCCATTTGGCAAGAGTTCTTTGTGTGATATGATCATTCAACAATTGCAAGATCATAGAGTGGTGTTGGTTTGTCAGATCAGTCATTAAGATGTTCTAGAATCTTCTCCAGTTAAATTGGTCTAGTCATTTTTGCAAATATAATAATTGAACTCTCATAGAGTGGTGTTGATTTCTTTGACAAAAAGGTAATGATATTGCATCTAATTTACAACACATAGCTTGCCAATAATCTTGTAGAGTTGAACTACTGTTATGTTAACCAAATCAGTTCTTATTTTTTAACGTGAATAGTGATGTACTGATTTATTATGCAGATACGTGACTGTGGAAGGAAGATGTGAGCTAGCAAGGGAGAAGAACAAGAGAGTGGGAAGAAGGAGTTCATAGGTTGCTTGAAGCTGTTGGAGAATGAACTTGGATAAAAGGTCCAACTTCGATTATTCTGTAAGTCACTTGACATGATGCTATAGTATTATAGAATTTACTTATAGTGAAAAGGCAAAAGTGCCGATCAAAAAAAAGAAAAGGCAAAAGTGGCTGGTGAGAAATTATTCTATGGTACTATAAAATTTTCCTTTACATTATGCTTATGCAACTGGTAGTATGTAGTCCATTTCTAAATGTTTCTTTCACTTGCTTCAGTACATTTTTATGAAGATAAACTTTAGGAGATTTATTGTTATTCATTTTCTTTTCACGATTGAAACTGATGAGAATTTGATGCTTTAAGTTTTAAAATTCGCCATACCCTTTTCAACCTTTAACCATTGAATCCAGAAAAAATTAATAATAATAAAATATATTGTTGCTTCAATTTATGGATGCACGATTGGTTTAGATTCAGTGTTGTATTTTGGCATACATTCCGTGGAACAGGTGGTGATCCATTTGGTGTGCCTACTAAGTCATGGCCCTGGGAAGATGGTGCCAATTCACTAAAAATTGCCAAAAGAAGAAGTATATTAAGTCTGATTCTATATATATTACCTTCAAATCATAAAAATTTAATACTGAGACTAATACTTCTTCTGATTGAAAATTTAATTCTGATTGAAGTTGTGGTCCTTGCTAAAGAGCTTCAGATAATATGACAAAATGAACTATATAATTTTCAATTTTTAGTACAAAAACCCATAGAATATTGATTATTTCTCAAAATCATGTTCTTACTGGTCAAGTATCTATTTTGCGGCATAAAATAGGCCCCAATCACTTTAATGTAGTAGCTTTCTAGAAGCACCCCTGACGCGTGCAAATCTTTATTTGACTATACAGGGAAACAAGAAGGTTCTATGGGGAATAGCTCAGTTGTTCATGCATCCTTGCTATATGAATGGTGGTGCTACAAGGTAATTTATATTTGAATGACCTTAGTTATATAAACTTTAAGCATCTTATATGCAATTCTCAATCAATGGTAACTTAATATGCAATTATCAATCATAATATGTGTTCTGATTCGCATGTGAGTAAATAATGCTGTAAACAGTTCTGTTCAACTGATCAATCAAATCAGCAATGCAATGAGACTTTTATATTTATATTTATTCCTTTTTTTCTTCTTTAAGAAATGATCTTTTATTAATAATTTTTATTTTATTCGTTTAAGGCACACTGCTGATTGAACCCAAGCCACAAGAACCTACAAAACACCAGGATGTTTTTCATTATTTTAATTAAGCATTTTATTTATGTTACATCTTCATTCTTCTCTGATCTGGATTATGTATTCTTTCAGGTATGATTGGGATGCTGCTACCACAGTTAATTTCTTGAGAAAATATGGACTTATAGGTAATTATTAATTTATTAGAATTCTCCTCTTTTTAGCTGCATCGTGCATGAACGTGAAGTTGATTTACATTTTATACAACTTAACTACTTAACTTCATTTCTTTTCCTTATACTATGTCTCTTATCCTTTAAAGTGTTATTAGCTTTTAATGCCTTTGTACATGAATTTTTTTTTTTTAAATTGTTACATATCCTGCTTCTTTATGGGTTGGTTTCAAATCTTTGTAAGAAGTTGTGGCTTTAGTAGCATAAAACTGAAATTGTTACATTTATCACTAGGATGATGCATCTTTAGTTGAAATGGTTATTTGTCATTTATTTATTTCATTTGGTTTTCACAGGTTTTGAGTGAAGCTTATCAAGTATTGAGCCCTTAGAAAAGAAATCATAGGATGGAATTTGATTGAAAAAGTATGTGGGGTTAGGAAAATCAAGAAAAACGCAAGAAATTATTGAGTAAAAAAAATTGTCATTTTATTGAATACTTACTGTACAGATGATATGGTGATCATGGAGTATTTAAGAATTACTTTAAAGTTATTATTAAGTGTCAACTACTGTTTATAAATATGTTGATGTGAGTTGTCTTTCTTTTGGGTTGTAATATAGGTTTATAAATTTTGCATCATGGTAAAAAAATCGATTAGGATCTTTATCATTAATGAACTATTATTAATTTTTAATTTTCCCATGTTATCACATTTTATTCATAGTTGAGCTCTTCTTTTTTTTTTTTTTTTTGTCAGGGCATGATTCTCTTTTCCCTTATCAATAGGGACATAACAATAGGTAATGCCTTATTGCCTTTGGAGTTAATTGGACCAATCAAATTAAGCACATATAAAAATGGGTTTTTCCTATCAAACAGCGTACCAGTAACTTACCTTTTTATTAAATGTTGGTTTTGTTGCTTTTGCTAAATTGAATTTTTTTAAAATAAGTTTTCAGCATCATTTTTTATAACTAATATCCAAACAACATGTTGGGGGATTTATGAGCCAATTATGAAGGGCAGTCAACTCATCGATATGAAATATTAAGTGTTTCCATAATAACATTATTTCCATAATAATTAATATAAGATATATATATATATATATATATGTAATATGAGAATTAACTTGATATGGGTTCTATATGTTGTACGGAAAATTATAGATAGAACATACGTAGATTATATTATGTTACTCAGTTGACTCTATCAATTGAGTAAGTTATATTTTCCTCTTTTTATTCAATTCATTGTTTTCTCTTATTATTATATTATTTTGTACTGAATATCTTCCACCAATATTAGTGTGAAGAACTCATTTGTATGACAATTGAAACTTTTTCCCCTTAATAATATTCTCCCGCGCATCGCGCGGGCAGTAAATGCTAGTTAGACACAATGGAAGGGTGTTTGATTTATGTCCTGTGGAAGGAAGGAGACACGATGCAGGGGCCAATGATGATAGAGGTGACATTTTTCCCCTATTTAGAAAAATTCATGGTATTTTTATATTTGAAAAAAGTTTATGACGTTAGATTCACATGTGAAAAAAAGTTTATGAATAAATTTGCACATTAATTCTTTAAAATTTAAAAGAATATTAATGCAAAATTAGAATAAAGTTTCCCTCCGGAATAAATTAAAATATATCTTTTCTCGTTAAGATCATGGGGATTTTTAAAATTATTTTTCAATTTAAATTAGAGCTAAGAAACTCATACTTTAAATTCATGTTAGTTCTAATCAATGTTTTGAGGTTGGCAAAAAGAAAATCAATTCTTCAAAAAATTAGATCATATATTCAGGTAAAAAAGAAAAAAAGGAAAAAAATCAAAAATCAAATCAAACTCTGTTCTTTGGGAGGTTTTTCTAACTCAAAACTATGTCGTTTCCACCAATTGCATAAGCGTTCTTGATTTGGTTTCCGTTTTTTCAGTCCGAAAAGGATCCCGCTATTTTCTTATCAAGAAAAAAAAAAGATTCTGCCATTTTCTCATTCGCCGTTGATCGTGCAGCTTCTATTTCCTGTTGCCATCGTTTGTCTGTGAGGCTTCTTCCTCAGTTTATTTGCTTTTGGTTAGGCTGATTGTGGCTTTAGTCATTATATGAGCTTATGCTATTTGTTCATCCATTGTTCATGCTTTCCTTCTTTTTATTTGTTTTTTGTTTCCTCTCAATCGACCCGCTTCTTCTTGGTGATTGGTTCCTGTCTTTCTCATTGTGTTCTTTAAATATCTTCCATTTCTTTATCTATTTTCAATCCGGAGAAAATGCAGTCTTGGTGGCCCAAAAAAAATAGATCATCGTAAGATAGGTAGCTTTGAGACATTGAATATTCCGAGTTCTGACATCAATTCAAACAGAATATGAGAGACCATTAGAGAATGACATACGCTAGAAGAATCAAATACATTGAATATTCTGATATTTTGGCTCAAGAATAAAAAATTTGAAACCTCTAGATAATGATATATAGTTCTAGGAGAGCTGGCTTCTTTATGAAGAGTATCAATATCTCTAGATTTTCCAACCATATAGCCTAGTTTAACAATGCATGTTCCATTTGTAGGTTTGGTCCACACAATAGAATTAGTAGAATCACAACAGGAATTTGTTTAATGCAATCCAAAGTTTTTCTATCGAGTTCTCAAGACATTGAACTCTGCAATCCTTAATGCTTGGAATCTAGTTGTCCATCCAAACATTTATCTCCAAACCATCTGCCAGTTGCCAGTAGCACAATAGGGCATTAGCATCACAAAATTAATAAACTATTAAGGTTTGTTAAACTATATCTGGTTTTCAGATTATAGATTATCCCTCAATATGTTTAGCGAAGAGAAGAGGCTAGCAGGTTTTCGTGTTGTTAAGAGATGTTGTTCTTTTTTGGATGAATCCTCAAGTCACACAAAGATGTTGCAACCAGCTATTTAATTCTGGAGTTCACTTCTCTGGTTGACGTGTTTCAACATGATATGAATATTGTAAGTAATTACTGATTAGTCTTACGTGACTTACTAATTCTATTATGTCCGTTAGTAAGGGATAAGGGTAGAATAGTAATTAGCTAGAATAGTAATTGGCGGTGGGTTACTAATCCTATACGCCTACGGCTAGGAGATTAATACTAATCAGTACCTATATAAGGACTGATCCATTACTGTAGAATTGTTGTTGAAGTTAGTAATAAACTGAATATTCCTCTCCTCTCCTCCTTCCTTCTCGTTTCCCTCTCTTTTCTCTCTCTTCTGCCTATTCTTCTACACTTTCTCATCACAACATAAGTTGAACTCCATAACCATATTTGAGATAGAGAAAATAGTCACACCTCTGCTTATAACTAGAGGGGAAAAAAAGCTGGTAAAGAAAAAATAATTTCAAAACAATAACACATACTTTGAATTATTGCAGTTAAATCAAAATATATTCCACAAGTAGTGATATCCAATTAATTAAATAGTCAAATAGTTGTTTAAATCCTCTCAAACTTCAAACAGTAAACAATAAAAATCACCAAGAGAGATTTTTTCTAGCAATGGCTAGCTTAAACTGGCTATATAAGACTGACTATTTGTGATCAATATGAAACACTTGTTGCTGAGCATATCTTTGCACTATCTCAGACTTTTCTTTTCTCACAGCCTCAATCTCCTTCTTGAAATCTACAGTTTCTGCAACACATTTCCTTTTCTGCTCTTGTAGATATGATAGCTTAACCTCACAATCTGTTATCTCTTTATCCAATTGAGTGATGTGTTCCTTCAACCTAGCTTTCTTCTCTTGAGCTTCATCCATTAACTTCTTGGTCTCAGATATTTTGGAAACAAGAGAATTTGCAATCTCTTTCTGTTGAACTAGTTCTTCTTTGATGCTTTTATCACTTTCTCTGAGCACTAAAAAATTAGTGGCAGTAGCAAAGGCTTGCTTGAAAGAAGATAAAATATCAGGCAACACTTTGTGCATAGACTTTATTATAGCCTTAACTTCGTGGGATAGAGCTACATGTTCCAAGGAAAGGTGAGACAAAAAATTGAAATCTGTTTGTAGGCGAAGACTATTAGCCTCTGAAGTTGTTACCTCCTTAAGGGGCATCTTCAAGGAGTCTTCCAAGTCAGCAAGGGCCTTTTCAACAAGCTCATCCCCTCCATTATCATCCTCTATAGATTGGAGCAAACTAATGAGATCATCATCTTTGTAGTCTTGAAGATTTATCATAGGAATCACCTTGTCATCTTTATTAATATCTGACTCTATTGGCTTGAACTTGATTTGACTTTGAATCTAATAATGAAAGTAGGTTTGAAAAAGAACACATGTTAATCCTAAGTTTCAACAACAATTTCCATCATGTTGGGAATTAAAGCTACATATTTTTTTTATTACTCAGTTGGCCCATTATATATCTTTAATATGAATGACTCTTGTATCATTGCTAGCAATCGTGTAATCATAGGATTTGGAATCATGAGTATAAAACTCAGAAAATTATGTGAGCACCACGATATGAAAGTTTTGGAGAGAGAGAGAGAGAGAGAAGAATAGAGAGTGAACATAAAGAGAATATGGAATTACTGAATAATTCAAGAGTTAAAAAGCATGAGAAAATAATACTGATGATTACCCATATTTACAAGTCAGGGGTAATCCTAATTCTAATAAAATATCTAACTCAAATTCTTAAATATCTAATCCAAATCCAGTCTTAATATATAATAATATCAATCCTAATACCTCATGTTGTCAATCCCAGTATCTCATAATATCTAATCCTAATCGTAATTAGATACTCTAGCCCTTTTAATTATGACAAAATAATAAAAGGACCTAACTACCCTATTGACTTGTTTTTAAATTACATCACACCAACAAATGATATGATGTTTAGGCCAACAGAAGTACTAGAAAGCTTACATGTGGAAGTGTGTTTGTTGAAGAAGTTACTATGGTGCCAAGCTTATTGAATGAGTTGCAGAGGTAACTTTCTCATCACTCAGATGACGGAGAACATTCAAAGCTTCCTTTTGCATCCTGCAGAACAGTAAAACTTGTAAGTTTAAGCTATTTAGTATTTGAATTAGTTGATAGAGAGTTTTTTTTTTTTACATTTTCTCTTGATATGTGCTCCTCTTGAGCTCTTTGAAATTCAAAGTCTTTAACACTCTGCATAGCAGAAAAAATGAGAATAAGTTGCTATATATATGATGCAAACATTGCTTTGATTTTATGAGGAATTTTTTTCTTTGTAATTTCAATTTCTGATGTGTTTGTTGCTGGTCCTTAAAATTTGATTGACCAGTTGATATCTCTTTAACCTACTTCTTATAAGTGATCATATATTCAAAATCAGATAGGTTAATTAACTTTAAGAAGGAACTCATTTGCAAATGCCTTATTCAAAGAAGCTAATTTAGGACTCTTACAGTTTCATTAGGTGTTTTATGTTGAGAGATATCTACAAGATCACTTGTTGGTTGCTTACTAATCAATACTGGATGCAATGATGAAGTTGGCACTGCTTCAGATATCTCTAAACTAGGCATTACTCCATTGATACTCTAAGACAACATATCAAAAAAAGACATGGTTAACTCATTTCAGAAGCTAAGAAAGAAAATTCATGGAAGACGGAAGATTGTGAGAGAGTGTTGTTGACCTTGGTTGAGCTTGATGGTTCTAAATGAGTTATTGTAGTGATTATCTGAACATTCTTTGATGTAGTACCCTCTTCAACTCTTCCTTGAACACTCTGCACAACAATAGAAGATATATTTAACCTCAAGCCAATAGTAATTGAACCAATTGATTGAGGTTCTATTGCCTTTTCCTTTGATATGTTTTGCTCTTAGGCATTTTCATGTCCTAGCTCTTCATCATTCTACAAATCAGAGAAAAGTAAATAAATTGTAGGTCGTAGCATTAAGTACATAATGAGGTGTATTGAGCATGAGCAACATAAAAAATAGATATAGTGCATAAGTGCTACCCCAAAACCATGTTTTCACAAAAGTAGCCCTAGTTTTCTCAAAACCATGTTTTCTCAAGGGCTACTCTTGAGAAAATCATGTTTTCATTATGCCAAATATGCTCATAAATATATTCTAAAAGAAAGTGATTCAATTATATACATGCCTCAGTTGATTTCGGTGATGCAATGGGTGTCAATTCTTGTTCATTGTTCTGAGCATGTGAAGTACAAAGAGATTCCACTTCTCTGCTACAATCTTCATTGAATTGAATGGTATCTTCCAACGCAAATTGTAACTCCCAACAATCATCCCAATAAGCTATATCATTAAAAACCAAGAAATTATACAAATTAGAAATTGTATGATGATAAACTGCATCATGTATGACATGATATGAATCTTGAATATTTTCCATGCTTGTGTCTTCACTTTAGCTACACTAATTTAGAAGGATATTAATTGCTACAAATTTTCCTTGTATGGGTATATACCATGTTGGTATTGTTTGTGGATGTACTAAATAGTTTGATGCTGAATTGAACAATTTTCATAATGACTATAATATAAAAAATCCCATAAAAATATCTTGAAAATATCAAAAAGACAAATCAGTGACTCTGATTTGTATAATTCCAAATTAGCTCACATGTACTAAAATGAAATTTAGAAATGTTGTGTTTTGACAATACTGCCCCTAACCTCTTTTTTTGAAATGAATGGCCACTCAGCACTTTTATCAGCGGCTAGCCGCTACTGTTCCAGTTCTGGCAGCTAGGATTTTTTGTGGCAAATGTAAATATCTTGAAATAGTTGTTTTTTGGATTAAATTATCCAAGTGTGGAATTTGTTAAAACTTGTTGTCATTTGCTAAAATAGGTATAATGAATAGCTAATATGAAGGGCAGTGAATAGCCATGGTGTAAAATGGATATTTACTAGTTACTACACTTTATAAGCTATTTACTACATTTGATTAGCAAATACAACATGTTTTAGGAAGTGCCAACTTTGGATAATTTAATCCAAAAGGCCGCTGTTTCGGAATAATTACAACACTACATTAGCTATTTACTACATTTCATTAGCCAATTTTGCCACCGGTCGTCAGTAGGGTGGTTGTCAACCACTAGTGGGGGGCTCACCATTGGCAAGGGGCGCTGAAGTGGCATTTTTTTAAGGAAGGAGTAGTAACATTTTCAAATTCCTTTTTGGTACAGGCAGACTGCTGATTTGGGATGATGCAAATTGAAATCATTGATTTGTCTTTTTGATATCTCCAATGTATTTTTGTGGGATTTTTCCATATATTTATTGTAGCTAGAATCAACATAGAAATATTAAAGTAAATACGGATATAAGTGTTAATTATTGTATGAGCTAGAAAGAAGTGAAGCCTCCATAACTATCACAAATTCATCATCCCAAAGGGGCATGTGCTTGGACATGTCCGTTTCACTCAAGACACTTGAGCTTAGGATTGTCACAAGCCTATATGCCCTTCATTTTTCCTATTTGTTCTGAATGTGGGACTTCTGTCAAGGTTTTGTCTCTGACATCAATGCTTGTAATGCGTTGAGTTTACTGAATAATTTGTACCTGCTTTCTCATTATTTAATATTTGTAGCAACTGCTGATGAGTGATAGTAGAAGCGATATTGAGTCCTGGGCATTGTTGCACTAGAATGTATTTCACAGTTTGCAAGTCAATCCATTGACCTCCTGTACTGAGTTTGGGTAGTTGCCAGAGTATTACATATTCCACATTTGGAATTAAATTCTCCTTTTCGATCTCTCTTATCTGTCGTTCGTCTCCAAATACTTTTTCTATTTCTGATGCTTCATGTATGAATAAGATCCTTAGTTTGGGAAGTGCATGGCATGGAGAGATAGGATATACTTGTTTCAACTTATGGCAATGTCTGATGAAGATTGCTATTAGATTTAGGAAGGCAAGTTGATGAGGATTCGACGGACTTAGACTTTCTTCAATTATTTCCTTCAATTCCTTGCATTTCTTGATTTCGAGTTCCTTCAATTGTTGCAGGCTTCTTGAGACAGATGCGGGAAAGATCACTTTCAAATTTTTGCATTCTTGTATTATTAACTTGCTAAGATTTTGAAGGAGTAAAAATTTTTTGGGACCCCTCCATATATGCCTCAACTCTAGTAGCTCATGCAATCGAAGGTACTGTAAGCTTGAGTTCACTTGTTGTTCAATATTAGAAAGCCCTTCTCCATCAAAAATAACTTTTATTTTAGTGTTTTGCACAAGAAGTGATTGCAAAGTTTCCAATGGAGTCACAGCTGCCTTATGTAGTTCCTGCAAAGTGGTAAAATATTAAATGAAACAACAACAAAGAATTGGAAAAATGTACAATATCTAGATATTTTTATGGTATAAAGCAATATGAATAGATAAAAGACAATGAAGTGTAGATATTCCCAAACTTATGTTGCCATAACCCTTTTGTCGCATCTATGTTCATGTCACCCACTTTGTAATGTTCAAATGCCAACCAGTTGACCATACTGCATGTGCAAGTTTTCCTGCATAAAGTTTTGTATATAATCTATTCTTTGTTCTAATTATTTAATGATCATTGACCTTAAATCAACGATGCCCTCATTAAAAAAATTTAAAACACAATGACCATATATTGTATAAAAACTAGGCCATGTAAATATTGAGAACAATATTAATTAAAGTTCTCAACAAATGGGTGGTACCTCTGATGTTTCATAATCCTTTTGTCCCAAACCAGATCTAGGAATCCAATAATTGATGGACCTGAGATCTAATTGTGGACATCCTCCCAAGTACAAGCTTTTCAAAGATGGCCAAGCTCGATTATAATTGTCTGGACAAATGCTATTATTTGGTAAGTTGTTGAGAGACAGGTAGTCTAAAGCAGAAAGCTCGATCATTTGAAAATTTTTTGAACTTTGATTTTCATGAATGGATTTGCCAAACATACTCTTCAATTTATTAGCTCTCCTTATACCCAAAACTTCCAATTGTGTAAGGCTTTGAGCAGAAGTTATAGGCATTAAGTATTTTAGCTGCTCGCACTGATAGATGATTATTGTTTTTAGTTTTGGGAATGTCATATGATATTGATAGAGTCTGATTTTATTAATATTTATTTTATTAATTGAGTCTGTTTTTATTATCATTTTAGGAAATCTGAAAATAAGTGGATTATCCACAAATAGGATTTAAGATATTTTAGCAATATTATTTATTATTTTATATATTTCAGAATAAGTAGAATATCTACAAGTAGGATTTAGTTCCTAGATTTTAGATATTATTTGGATTTCTTAGTTTGAATTTTGAATTAGATTTTATCTCTCTGTACTTCTATAAATTGGCTTCTTGCCTACTCAATAAGGCATGGAATATTCAAAGAGTAAATTGGTTTAGGAGATTCTCCAGGGTTGTTCTTAGAGAGTTAGTGAGATGCTTGCTTTCTCTTTATAACAGAGTATTGGGTTGTTTTAGAGAGAATGTGAGATTCTTGCTTGCTCTTTATCTCAGAATACTTTATCCTTCTCAACATAAATTCTCAAATTATCATCTAACTTTCCCATTTATCCATTACTTTACTCAATACCTTAACAAATGGTATCAGAGCCGTTCGATCCAAAAATGTTACTTACTCGTTCCATTCACCCTTTTCACAAATTTATAATATCACCACCCCTTCCAACATATTCTCATTCATCATCTAAAAGATACTTTCCCAGATATAATGGTGGAGATCCAAAGTCATGGATTTCAGAGGCTGAGAATTATTTTCGGCTTTATCAAACTTTTGAGGATTTCAAAGTCGATATCGCATCTAGGCATTTAGAGGGCGACGCTTATGATTTGTTCATCACCATTAGCATGAAACGTACAATCCCCTATTGGGATGAACTAGTAGAGGTATTATTGGAACATTATGGACAATAGAATTGGAAAGTGCTAATGAGTATCTTTGTAGCATACAACAGGTGGGGAGTGTTAGAGAATATAGCTTAGAGTTTGCTAAACGTTCAGCACGAGTCAAAAATTGGCCACAACACTGCCTTCTTGGAGTTTTCCTAGGCGGCCTAAAGGAAGAATTAAGAGCTGAATTGAGGATTTGTAGGCCCCATACTCTATATGAAGCAACTCACCTAGCCCTAAAATATGAGAAGCATATGTTATCACGTGGGCCCAAGCTGAATCACTTAAGCAGCCAGATTTGCATAACACAACCCAGTTCTGCGACAATAAGGGATGCACAATATGTGTCTGATTCATCAAACCAAAATAAATCAGTTGTGTCGTCCTCGCAACTAACTCAATACACAACATCGGCTTCAACGGGAACAACTCAACTAGATACGGAAGCTCAAATCAGGACGAAGAAGGGAGTGTGCTATTAATGTGGAGACATCTTTTGCCCAGGCCACTGCTGCAAATCAAGCTCTTCACAAATGAAGATTATAAGAGAGGTCGAAGAGGTTATGCCTCCCTTAGTAGTAGAAGTCAAGACCGAATTAAGAGGGAATGTTGCAGGAATCTCCTTCAACACCAAAATATGCAAGTATTTTGCTTCAATGATGAAGAGTACTATCCAGAGTCATAAAATTCTAATTCTTGCGGATAGTGGGTTCAAACATGATTTTGTATTTGAAGAATTGCTATTTGGCATGCATCTTCTTGTTTGGTCTACTATTCCTTTTGGAGTCTTGCTTAGAGTTGCTGATACAACTTATATTGCCTTCCTACCACCTCTGCCTAAACCTCCAGACATACAAGGAAGATAATTTTTTCGTTTTGCCTTGAGGACAAGGCAAATTTACAAAGAGAGGATAATGATAAAGTTTGATTTTATTAATATTTATTTTATTAATTGAGTATATTTTTATTATCATTTTAGGAAATCTGAAATAAGTGGATTATCCACAAATAGGATTTAAGATATTTTAGCAATATTATTTATTATTTTAGATATTTCAAAATAAGTGGAATATCCACAAGTAGGATTTAGTTCCTAGATTTTAGATATTATTTGGATTTCTTAGTTTGAATTTTGAATTAGATTTTATCTCTCTGTACTTCTATAAATTGGCTTCTTGTCTACTCAATAAAGCATGGAATATTCAGAGAGTAAATTGGTTTAGAAGATTCTCTAGGACTGTTCTTAGAGAGTTAGTGAGATGTTTGCTTTCTCTTTATAACAAAGTATTGGGCTGTTTTAGAGAGAAGGTGAGATTCTTGCCTGCTCTTTATCTCAGAATACTTTATCTTTCTCAACATAAATTCTCAAATTATCATCTAACTTTCCCATTTATCCATTACTTTACTCAATACCTTAACAGATATTCATTATCAGCTGCAACTATTTTAGTCACCTCATCTGCTATTATATTCTCAAGTGATTGACAGCCACATATATCCAAGACCTCCAAGTTTACAAAAAGGCCCGGAGAAGGTTGACCATGACACAGTTTTCAAATTTGCCATCTTTTTGATAGTCAGGTGAGTCAATCTAGAGATGATTCCAACTTGACTCAAATGATTTGCAATGTCTATGACAAATTCTATTTTGTATGAAAAACAAAGTAAAAGTTGAGTCAAAGCATGCATACCTCCTCCTTTTGTTTGAAATACATAAGGGATTATATTCTTACAGCTTTTATGAATCCCCCTCAAAGAAAGAACTTCTGCTCTTTGCATCATATCCTTAATTGTTGCATTTGTGATGCAAGTCTCAAAGTCAACATATAAACTTCTTGTACTAGGAATTTTTGCCGGTGAAAATTGTTAGAACCGGCTGACACCCAAGAGGGGGAGTGAATTGGGTGTAAGATAAAAATCTTAAGACCTTTGAAAATCTTTTTACATCTTAGAGGAAGGAATAAATATGAAAATAATGAATCATAAATCAACAGTTAATATATGCTGGAAATATAAGAGTTTAAGGAAGAGAGTATGCAAACTGTGATTTATCCTAGTTCGGTCCAAACTGTGATGGCCTACGTCCAGTCCCAGGCTTCTCCTGAGATTTTTAAATCCACTATTTTCTTGTTTAATGCAGGCACAAGAAAAGCCTTTACAAAGTTCTTACTAAGATACTCCCCCTTACAGCAAGTCTTACGAGCAGAGCAATCCCGAAGACCTTTCCCTCCTACTTACCTATGCAAGTCTAACGAGCAGCAATGTTCTCTTCTGCTTACACCACTGTAAGTCTTACAAGCAGCAACGTTCTCTACTGCTTGCACCTTGTAAGTCTTACGAGTAGAAAGTCTTACCAGTGATTCTCTCTACACTTGCCCGTAAGGAAATCAACCCACTCAAGGTACCTCTACCTTGAGATCAATTCAGAAATACAATTGAAAGTGTTTACAAACTCTCTCACAGAGTAGATATGATGAACATTGAAGTACACTACAAAAACTCTCTCAAATATACATGATGTGGAAAATAGATAAGAACAGAGAGTAGTTGGGTTGGAGTGGATGATTCATAATATAAGCATGTTTGTGTTGTTGTGTTCTCGTTGGTTGTTCTGAACTCTAAATGCTCTTCTATTTATAGTTGATGAAGGTTGATGATCGTTTGAGCATTTCAATATATCCGTTGGAGTGTGGCTTCTTTAATTTGAAAACTAGCCATTATAACGTTGACGCTCCGCTTCCGTAATTTCACCTTTTGACTCTTCACATCATATCTTCATTGTACTCCTGGAGAAATATATTAAACACTAATACAATGAAGTGTTAGAGTGATTAGAAGCAAGAAGAATGAGTTATATGATCATTCCATTGATTTCCAAAATCTTCGGGACGTTGTTCTGTTTTCTGGGAAATCAGTTATTCGGATAACATCTGTTGTATTCGAATAGCCTTCTTTGATAATGAGTAATAATTATTCGAATACTTTATTCCCTATCCGAATAAACTTTTGGAACTCGAAGTGTATTCGAATAGTTGCCTTGTAAAACAAATGATATTATTCGAATAGTGTCATTTGTATTCGAATAATATTCTCTCATAATGAACTTTAATATTTGAATAGCCGAACCCTTATTCGAATAGCCTTCAAGTGAATTCTTTATTTTGACTCGAAACATGGCAAATTATATATCATCGGAAAGCCCTCATTATCTACATTCCAATGCAATAGGAATCAGCTCCAAACTCGTTGTGTACAGAAAGTTATGATCTAAAGAGTATCTACTGTTCTTAGACAATCTCTGAAATCACAAGCAGCAACTTCCAGAAGTCATAGCTCCTAGGATATAGCTTCAAATGTGACAAATTATATATCCATGGAAAGCTCTTTGAGTCTTCTTTCATATGGCACCATTTTCTTCTCAATCCGATATGTGTTTTGAGAGTTATGTCCAAAATACCAAAACTGTCCAGGAATATGACGCTGATTCATGTATCAACTTTCGAAGCTTATATCTCTCTCATCTGAACTTCTTTGAATGTGATCTTGGTGTCCATAGTTCGTGTTGGGAGTCTAGTTTCATATGCCACTGGTTTCACCTCATTCTGAGTTGTTGTGTGGGAGATATGACTAAATTACTGAACGTCGCCCATGTGAAAACAAGTTTTCCTATTCGAATAACAATTTGACTATTCGAATAATCCACAGTATTAAATCACATGAATCTTTTCAACCCCAACTTGATATCTTCTCTCTTTGCTTGACTAATCTACAAGATATTTTACATTAAATATGGTAGTTAGTCAATGTAGAAGATAAGTATATTATACAAACTTTTTGCTCATATTTAACATCTATATTTGACATCATCAAAACTATTCATATCTAACATAGTCCTCCCAAATTTTTCCATAAATGTGACAAAAATAAAATTCTTTCAATTGCGCACATCTTCCAATCACTTTATAAGGATTGTTTAGAATTTTGCATCTCTCTATATCCAGTGATCTCAAGTTCTTCTATTCTATAATGCATTTTGGTAATCTGTAGAAACTGTAACACCATAATTTGAGAGACTCCAATCTTTCTAGGCTTCGTATAAAAGAGATGTCACCTAATAACCATTTAGGAACATGCATCGTAGATTTACCACAAGGAGTATGTTGAACCATTGTAGAATTGATTGTTTATCAAAATTATTTTCATTTTTAAGAACCAAAACTTTGAGCTTCTTCATACCTTTAAAAAAGGGGGTCTCAAACTTGACGGAGATGTAAAGAAACTCAAGTTCGGAACACTCTACCTTATATGAAAGTTTATCCATTTTATTGATCCATAAATATCTCACCATATCCCTCACAATGACATCCTCTTGAAATGCATTTTGATCCCTCTCTTGCCCCGTAATCAACTTAATTTGTTTCTTTGCTATACATAAGGCCACATCATGCTATACATAAGGCCACATCTACAAGTTTTCGTTTTGCTCTAATCACTTGGTTTCTTGCCCTTTCATACGAGTAAGCTTCAACTAGACCTAGCCCAATTCCATACATGACTAATTGATCAACTGCAATTTCATAATTTTGTGGAAATACAGCACATACCAAGAAGAGTGATCGGGCCACTTTGTCCTTCAAATTATCATAGCTTAATCGGAGGCATGCATAAGTGTTTGTTAGGTTGTCTTCAATTTCCACCTAACTTGAATCTCTTAATGTCTCCAATGCTTCAACCCACTCAATTTGAGTTTTTCCCTTCTAAGTGTTGGCTACAGCAGCAATTGCAATTGGTAAACCATCACATTGTTTTGTAATTTCTTGTGCCAAACCCTTCAAAGTATTAGAGTTGTCATCAAAGGTCCCAACATGCTTTTGAAACAGAGCCCATGCTTCATTCTTATCTAAACCATTTAAGGAAATGGTTTGTTTGCATTTCATCATTCTACATACATCAAATTTTTGTGTTGATATCAGAGCAGTGCACCTATGTTGATTTTCAGCATCGGGAATCCCTGTCTTTGAAATCAAGCATTTCCCATACATCATCCAAAATTATCAAAATTCTGTTGCCACTTTTCAATCTCATGAACACTCTTCTAGCTCTCTCTGATTCCTCTTCCTCCTTTAATTCCAAACTTTATTGCCCTGCAATCTGCCCTTGAATTTTCTTAACATCAATGACATTAGACACAACAACAAAAACAACTTTGTCAAAAAATTGCTCCGCTTCTTCGCCCACTTGCTTCACCAACGTGGTTTTCCCGCATCCTCCCATTCCGTGCAATCCAATCATCTGAACTTTATCATCTCTGAGTGCCTCCAAAAGTTCATTAAATGCCCTCTATCTACTGTCAAAGTGTAGGAAATCTTGTGAAGCAAAATAGTTCATGCCTACAAGTGTAGCAGGTCGAGAGAACTGAGGGAATTCAACTTCACAATGCCTTCTTATCTCAGTGCTCTTCTCTTCAAGCTGCTTGGCAAAACTATAATGCCTGATAAAGTTAGGACAATGCAGAAAACAAGGTGTCTTCTTTGTTTTTTTATTGCATTTTCTTCTAACTCAACCACTCTTGCTATTAAACAGTCTGCCTTATATAACCATTTCTCAACATCATTGGCAACCTTTTCAGTTTTTTTGGCTGATTCTATTGCACAATCAATAACACTTTCAACTTTTGATTGCAGGTTCTCTTTTTCCTTTTGAAGCTCTTTGACGTGCCTATTGAAGCAAAATGAATAACGAGCTTGATCTTTTGCTGCATCCACCAACTTCCTCACTATTTCAGCTACAATAGCAATACTAACATACGCCATTGAAAGCAAATCAATCCAATCAAGGTTCGGTATCTGAAAGTGACATTTTTCACTTTAGTAATACCATTCATGTGTATATTTGAAATTCATGCATGTTATGTTCTTAAGGAGGAGGATTATGTTTTTTAATAAAAAATAAAGATATATGAATATATAAAAGTATGAAAAGGTAGGGACCTGTGAAGCTAAGCGATTGAAGGTTAAATGAAAAAGTTGAAATACTAATAAAGGCTAATACACAAGATCAAAACATTGTATTGAGAATGTTCTACCTGTAATTTTGTGAGGAAATTCAGCAAAAGATGGGACTGATTATGGTTCTTCTCCAACCTGCTTGCAGCTATGAAAAAGAAAAAATAACATCAGTAATTTCTTACACTTTGAGATAATTAATAGATATCTCAAATTTTCTTCCCTACAATTAGTAATGAGTGAAAAAGCACAAAAACATAAGAATCAAGCATGGCTGAATTTGCAAAATCTAAACACAACTTTACCTCTCTTTCTCAGAGATTTCAGTCTCCTTGTAACCCATGAACACAAACACTACTTTCAGTAATGCCTCATCATAATTTCAGATAAGTGATAGCATTGACTTTTCAAAAGCAGACCCCCTCCCCCGGGGACAAATTGGCACTGGTCTGCATCGATCTCTATGTTTTCTTGCTGTGAAAAATACAATTTCTTATTCAATAAGAAATTGATGTTAATAAACAAAAAATGTTAGATAATTGGAACATGTGGTGGACACCTTCTCCTATACGATTTTGTTGAATTTTATTTTTATTTTGTTTCATGTCATATGACAGACAAATCATGATTATGTTTGAATGTTCAGGGGGAAAATGAAAAAGAATCTAGTAATGAGCCTAGTCTTTGAAATTCACATAATTTTCCCTCTTTATTAACAAAGTAGGTAGTGGGGTTAGGACTCGTCATACATAGCCTTTAGTCTATTATCCCTTAATTTTGGCTTTTAGTTTATTGAAATTTTGATACAGGTATATAAATACATATTGATACTATCTGCTTCGGTATTAAATATAAGATCCAGTTGACTTTTTTATTTGAGAGATTAAGGAAACTAATTAAATTACTTTAAAGTATTTATATTTACCCAGTTGATTTTGTTTAGAGAGATTAAGAAATCTAATTAAATTACTTTAAAGTATTTATATTTATCGTTTTTTCTCCAAACTAATTTATCTAAATTATAAACTGATATATAATTTAATCATATCCAACATATGATACGATTAAATAACTTATTTAGCTTCCTTAATCTCTTAAAAAAATGTCAACTAGATCTTATATTTAGAACCAGAGGTAGGATTATATTTTGATTCAATTATTGAGTTACTTCCCGTATGTAGAACTTATTTAATCAATTTATTTTTAAAGTGAGATTTATTTTTATATATTATTAGCATTCACCACCCACCTCAATCAAGTGATTGAACTAACGAATTATCATAATTAAATCATATGATGTGATTTCCGTAGAAACAACTTTTGGAAACATACAAACAATTTTTTTTTTTTTGCAGAGTCATCAACTCTCAAGTGAGCTTCCAAACACTGAATATTATACATCCAAGTAATGAACTTTGAAAATTTAGTTCAAGTTGATAGCTCACCTTAAAAATAATTGATTAAATAAGTTATATATATGTGAAGTAAATTTATAAACTCAATATTTGAATCAAAATATAATACTACACTTGGTCCTAAATACAAGACCTAATTAATTTTTTTTGGAGAGATTAAGATAAATAAGTTACTTAATCATATTATATGCTGTGTATAATTAAATTATATATCAATTTATAATTCAAATAAATTAGTTTGAAAAAAACGATAAATATAAAGATGAAGGTGCGAATTTGACAATGAACACTTTTGCTGAGCTCACATAAGAACTATATATTTTCGGGTGCAAATGTAGATATAAATTGTTTATTTGGAAGAAGATATAACAATGTCATTAAGGAGACTTAACTTCAGTTAATTTTTGCACTACAGGTCCCACCAGTCTTCTCTCTCTATATTATTTTAATATTTTTGTAATGGGAAAATATTACTTAGACCCCATTGGAAACAATTTTATTTTAGTAAAGCCCCCAAAAGATTCTGACATTTCACGGCACCCCTTAGGTCAAAATGAAATTAAGTTTTGCAGTAAAAAGACAATAATACACTTAGTTTTTTTTCCATAAGAGCATTTATAAGACAAATATGGACCTTTTAAGAGAAATAAAGACATTTACAAGATAAATGTGTGAATGACTAGGAAGTTAAAAAATGTTGCTCATTCACATATTTGTCTTGTAAATACTCTTATGAAAACAAATAAAGTAAGGTTGTTATTGTCTTTTTACTGAAAAAATCTTTTAGGAGTTAACTAAAATAAATTTGTTTTCATGGACTCTAAATAATTTTTTCCTATTAAAAAAATAGAGAGAGAGAAGACGGGTGGGATCCATAGTATAAAAAGTAACTAAAGTTAAGTCTCCTTAACGGAGTTGTTATATCTGCACCCAAATAAATTGTTTATGTCTACTTTTGCACTCGAAAATAGATAATTCTTATGGGTGCTCAGCGAAAATATTCATTGCTAAATTTGCACCTTCGCCCTTATATTTATTGTTTTTTCTCCAAACTAATTTATACAAGTTATAAAGTGATATATAATTTAATCATGCACATTATATGATATGATTAAGTACCTTATTTAGCTTCTTTAATCTCCCCAAAAAATAGTCAACTAGGTCTTATATTTAGGGCAAGAGGTAGTATTATATTTGATTCAAATTTTGAGTTTATAAGTTTACCTCACGTATATATAACTCATTTAATCAATGCATATTAAGGTGAGATTTATTTCTATATATTATTAACATACACCACCCACCTCAATCAAGTGATTAACGAATTATTAGAATCAAATCATAGGATGTGATTCTCGTAGAAACAACTTTAGGAAACATACAAACATTTTTTTGCAGAATCATCAACTCTCAATTGAGCTTCCAGACACTGAATATTATACATCCAAGTAATGAACTTTGGAAATTTAGTTCAAGTCGATGGCTCATTAAATAAGCGATCAACTGGAATAGAGAATACACATTCCACAACAAATAAATAGTCCAACAATTATATTAAATCTCTCAAACTTTATTTGGTCTTTCGAACTAAGCAAAAGGAAGTATTAAGAGAGATTTCTATTAGCAGTGTCTTGTTCAAACTGGCTACTTAGGATTGACCAATTATACTCAACCTGAAACAGTTGTTGCCGAGCATTTCTTTGATCTTCCACCATCTCAGACTTCTCTTTTCTCACAGTCTCAATCTCCTTCTTGAACTCTACTGTTTCTGCAACGTATTTCTTCTTGTGTTCTTGAAGAGACAACAATTCAGCTTCACAATCTTTTCTTTGTTTCTCCAACAAAGAGATCTGCTCCTTCAGCCTAGCTTCCTTTTCTTGAGCTTCGTCCATAAACTTTTGGGTCTCAGACATTTTGGAGACAAGAGCAATAGCAATCTCCTTTCGTTGAGTTAGCTCGTCCTTGATGCTTTTATCCCTTTCCTCAAGCACTGTAAATTTATTGACAGTAGCAAATGCTTGCTTGAAAGAAGACAGAATGTTAGGCAAATCTTTGTGCATAGACTTTATTACAGCCATAACTTCATGGGATAGAGCTCCATCTTCCAAGGAAAGGTGAGACAAGAAGTTGAGAGCTGTTTGAAGGCGAAGACTATTGGCGTCTGAGGTTGCTATGTCCTTAAGAGGCATCTTCAAGGAGTCTTCCAAGTCAGCAAGGGCCTTTGCAACAAGCTCATCTTTGGCCGTTGCAACAGCAGGAACAGATAATATTGGTGATTTACCGCCATAATCATCCTCCATAGATTCAAGCATACTAATGAGATCATCATCTCTCAAGTCTTCAGCATATGACTTCCTTGGGTTGAACTTGATTTGACTTTGAATCTAATAATAATCAGTGGATTTGGAAAACAACACATGAGTCCTATGATACAACAACAATATTTTCCATTCTGCTAGGACAAAAGCTATTTATAGAAGTCTTTTTAACTGCTTTTCAAACTACTTTTCATTTATGAGCACTCAGTCAACCCAATATATATACTCCTCATATGCTTAATTTAAGAGCTATTTAAATAATTTGGGTAGATTAAAGAAGCTAAATAAATTACTTATTCGTAACAAATATGACTTGATCTCCCTAAAGTGCCTAGTTATAACATTAGGTTACATATCAATTTATGAATTAATTATATTCAAATGGAAGTAAATGATAAATATTAGAGACAAACTGAATTTAGGTTTTATATTTAGAACCAAAACCAATCCCTTAATTAGCTCCTATATTTAGGACAGGAGGAGTATATAATTTCTAGGAATTGTGTAGCCACAAGATCCTGAATCATGACTATATAGAAGACTCAGACAGTTTTATAAGTGCCAAAAAAATATTAGAAAACTTACATGTGAAACAGATATTGTCGAAGAAGTGGCTAATTTTGAATCGGTTGATGGGCCTATTATCTTAGCATTCTCAGATGATAGAGAACCTTCAGAGATTCCTTTAACATCCTGTAGAGAAATAAATTATAACCTGTAAGTTTTACCAATTTAATATTTGAATTAGTAGGTGGATAATTGAATTTTCCCCCTACATTTTCCCTTGATATGTTTTCCTTTTGAGCACTTTCACCTTCCAAGTCTCCAATACTCTACATAGCCAAAAAGCGGGAAAAAAAGTGAGAAGGAGTTGCTCCATTCATATGTAGGACACATGCATTATTATGAATTAATGATTTCATGAGGAATTACCTTCTTTGTAATTTCATGTTCTGCAAGTGATTGTTGTTGCTGGTACTTTGATTCAGATTGACTGTTTGACATTATATTCACCAACTCCTTATATTTAAATCAATGAACGTATTGTCAAAATCAAACAGGTAGTCTTAAGGAAGAAATTATTTGCAAAAACTTGTATAGTCTAAGAAGCTCTCATTTAGGACACTTACAACTTGATTAGAAGGTGTTTGATGTATAGATATATCTACAGGATTAATTGTTGACTGCTTGCTAATTGATTGTGGTCGTGGAGATGAAGTTGGCATTACTGTGGATATCTCTAAAGCAGGCATTATTTGATTGACACTCTGAGACACCATACCCAGAAAGACATAATTAACTAATGTCACAAGTAGAACAAAGACAATATTAGTGCAAGATGTAAGATAGTGATGCTAGCCTTGGTTGAGCTTGTTGGTTCTGAATGAGCTAATGAAGTAACTATCTGAACATTCTCTGATGTAGTACACTCTTCTACTCTTCCTTCAACACTCTACACACGACAACAAAAGATATGTAACCTTAAGTCAACATTAATTGAACCAATTGCCTGAGCTGCTATTACCTTTTCCTTTGACATTTCCCGCTCACGCGCCCTTTGATCTTCCGATTCCTTCTCATTCTGGGAGACAGAAGAGCAAATCAATTGCATTCTATATCATATTGTACATAACAATGACTCTAAAAAAGATATAAAAGATTTGATTGGCATTCTATATAAAAGATTGATGTGTACCTCTGTCATGTTTGGTGTATCAATGATTGTCAACTTCTGGTCATTGCTCTGACCTTCAGTTTCTTGGCAATTAATTTGTTGCATGGTTTCTTTGCTAGAATCATCCATAGATTTGATAATATTTTCCAATCCACTCTTAAACGTATCTTGCCCAAAGAAAAAATCTATTATATCATCCATGGCAAAAAAATATTGTTGAAGTTATTAATCGTATGGAAGTAAGTTCTATCATATATGAAAAAATAATACTTCTTGGAGTACATAAAATATGAATGTTGAATATTATATTTAGATATATGATAAACAAGATATTTAATTTTAAACGATGCAAGAAAAAAATTTAATTTTATGCACTTGAAGAATGTGTGGAGGAGAAAGTCTATTTGAGCCCCACTCATATATATATATATATATATATATAGTTTGGAAAGGTATTGTTTAGTAAGAATTAAACGTGGATACCTAACTATATATGTCATGCTCAGTAAATATATGTATTATTAAACGAGATTCTAACAATATATATATACACACATAGTGCAAGTGTGTGTAGTAGCAGTAGTGATATCATATATACGATGCTATTTTACACATATATACTCATGATGCTATTATAACATATTCAAGACATGGGGTACCTTTGGACAGTTGCTTAAGCAATTCCTGAGAAGTAACAGAGGAAGTGAGAGAGAGCTTGGGACATTGTTGCACGACAATGTATTTAGCAGTTTGCAAAGCAATGGATGGTGTGGCTGAAGTGAGTAAAGGAAGGTTCCAAAGTAGAACATATTCCAAAGTTGTGCCATGTTGTTCATATCCAAATACTTGCTCTAGTGTAGATGCATCTTCTATGTACAATGCCCTTAGGTTTGGAATCACTCGGCATGTAGAGATGTTAGGGAATACACATTTCAACTTATGGCAACGTCTAATGTAGATTGAAACAAGTCTTGGGAAGATAAGTTGACGAGAAGAATTAGACACATTTTGATCATCCTCTTCTTCAATGATTTCCTCCAACTCCTTACAGTCTTCAATACGTAGTTCCCACAATTGTGGGAGGCTTTTCAAGATGGATGAAGGAAATACTTGTTTTAAATTTCCGCAACCCACTATGAATAACCAATGAAGATGTTGAAGGAGTAAGCAATTTTTGGTACCCCTCCATATATGCCTCAACTGGGGTAGCTTAACGAACTCAAGTTGTCTTAATTTCATGTTTACTTGTTGCCCATTGATAGGAAATTGTTCGACATCAAAACCAACTTCTACTTCATGATCATGTAGAATAATATACTCTAAAGATTCCAACAAGGCCACGACCACCTTTAGAAGGTCCTGTAAAAGTGTAAAAAGGAAATTTTAATTTAGATAATTATTGTGTTGCCTAGAAAAAGACAATTAACAAATTAATATTGTAGAAGATATAGATAAATGTAGATCTTGCAATAATATAAAGCAATATGACAACAGGAAGTTTACTTCACAAATTGTGAATGGTATGGTGATTTTATATATATCACTTTTTTTTTTTTATGTTGATGATGATAGATTGTATGAATAATTTGAAAATATTGGAAACAAAGGAATCGTACCTCAGAAGTCACATGATCATCCTCTTGTCTCAATTCAACACATACTACCCAATGAATGATAGACTTAATATATAGTAGTGGACAATTACTCAATGAGAATGATTCCAGAGAAGACCATGTTGGATAATAATTTTCTGGACAGATACTAATTACATTTGGCAAGCTGTTGAGTCTAAGACTTTTTAGAGAAGGAAACTCTATTGTCTGAGGCTTGTTTGGATTCAAATCTTCACTAAGAGAAGGGCCAAATATGCTTCTCAATTCATTATTTTCATCTACAAATAAATGTTCCAACTGCGTGACGCTCTTTGCAAAAGAGATAGGTATTAAGTATTCTAGTTTCTTGCAGTTGATTATGCAAAGTACATTCAATTTGGGGAATGCATTTCCGTATCTCTGATAGTCACTTGCACCAACTATTTCCTTCACATCTTCTGTCAATATATGCTCAAATGAATCACAACTATCTATTACAAGTTCCTCCAAGTTAGCAAAAAGGCCATGAGGAGGCTGACCACTATACAAAGTTTTCAAATGTTTCACCTGTGAAAGAGTTAGATTAGTCAAATTGGAGATGATTCCAACTTGACTTGGATTTGATTGGCCTATCACGCATTCCATCCCATCTGAATTATGAAGTTCAAGACAAGTCAACTCATTCATACCTCCACCTATTGATTGACATAGGTCAGGGATGATATTTGTCAAACTTTCAGGAATTCTCCTTAAAGAAAGAGTCTTTGCCCTTCTCATCATATCCTTACTTCTTCCAATTGAAATACAACTCTCAAAATCTTCAATATATAAATCTCTTGCAACAAAAGACTTGCAATGCACAATATCGTCGGGCCACAAATACTTTTCTTTTTTATTGCCAAATTGTATACAATAACTCTCCATTGCTAGTGTAGCAGTGCTAATTTTATCGAAAAATTTAGCACTATTGTTATTTTGGTCCTCCCAATCTTTTCCACTGTTATTAAAAAAATACAATACTTCCAACTGTGAACATCTTCCCATTACTTCAAAAGGATTCCTTTGAATTTTGCAATCACGCAAATCAAGTAATCTCAATTGCTTTTGTTGAATGATGCATGTTGGCAATTCATCAAAAGAACAATGCCATATTTTTAGAGACTCAAGCCTCTCTAAGCCCCTTATAAAAGAGATGTCATCTAACACCCACCGATATAGTATTAGGCAATGCAAATTATTTATCAAGTGGAGTGAAATAGGCAATTGAAGAGCTATATCCTGATTAGTAGGATTTTCAAGAATCATTACTCTAAGCTTCTCCATACCATTGAAACAATCTTTTGGTATACTCACACAAGGCTCTGAATATAAGGAGGCAAAAAGAAACTCAAGTTCAGGACAATTTAACTTATTAGGAAATTTATCACATTTTCCAAACCATAAATATCTTACCATATGGTGATTCATTATCATATCCTCTTTTAATGATCCCATAATCAACTGATTCTCTTTCTTTGCTATCCATTGGGCAACATCACGAACCAAGTCATGCATTTTGACATCACCATCACTATATTCACGAACTTTTTGTAGTAAGCAAGAATCTATAAGCTTCTTTATGGCATTATTGATCACTTGGGTCCCTACCCGATATGAGGGAATCTCTCCGGCTAGGTTAAGTCCTAGTCCAATAATGGTTAATTGATCAATAGGAATTTCATAATCTTCTGGATACATAGAGCACAATAAGAAGAGTGATTTAGTCACTTGATTCTCTAAATTATCATAGCTTAATCGAAGACATCCATAAGTACTTTGTAAGCTGTCTTCAATATCTATCCAACTTGGATCTCTCAATGTTTTCAATGCTTCAACCCACTCGTCACAAGGTTTACCCTTTAAAGCATTGGCTACTGCTGCAATTGCAATAGGTAAACCATCACATTCTTTAGCAATTTTTTGTGCCGTATCCTTCAATGTATCAAAGTGGTCATCAAACAACCCGGCGTGCTTTTGAAAGAGGGTCCATGCTTCATCTTCATTTAATCCCTCCAACCGAATTATTTCTTGACAGCTCATCGACTTACAAACATGAAGTTTGCGTGTGGTTATAAGAGTAGTGCAACCCATTTGATTATTAGCATTAGGAATCCCTATATCAATAAGATCAAGCTTCTCCCATACATCATCCAGAATAATTAAAAACCTTTCTCCGCCACTCAATCTCATGAACAAGCGTTTAGCTCTCTCTAGATTCTCTTCCTCTTCCAATTTCAAACTAAGATGGCTGGCAATCTGGCTCTGAATTTTTCTTACATCAAATGTATTAGACACAACAACAAAGACTACTTTGTCAAAAAATTTCTCTGCTTCTTTGCCCACTTCTTTTGCCAAAGTTGTTTTCCCAGATCCGCCCATGCCATACAATCCTATCATATGAATCCCATCATCCTTAAGTGCCCTCAGAAGACCATCATTAGCTACCTTTCTGCTATCAAAGTCCATAAAATCTTTTGAAGGAAAGTAGTTCATACCTACAAGTGTAGCAAGTCGAGAAAACTCAGAGAATCGATCTAGATTGTGCGCTTTAATTTCATTGGTCTTCTCTTCAATCTGCTTTGCCAGATTGTAACGATTGATCAAGTTTGGACAGTGCTTAAGACAAGAAATCTTGTTTCTTTTCTTTGTTTTCTCTTGCAGCTCCACCACTTCTGCCATCAGGAACTCTGCTTTGTTCAACCACTCCTCAACTTTACTAACAACCTTATGAGTTTTCTTCTTAGCATCTTTAGCACGATCTTGAACCTCTTGTATTTTTAATTGCAGGTTCTCTTTTGCTGTTTCAAGCTCTTTGACATATTTGTTGAAGCGCAAAGGATAACAAGCTTGAAGTATTGCTTCATCTACTAACTTGTTCAATACATTAGTCGCCACAGAAACAACAGCATCCATTGCCCTGTAATCACAATGTAACCCAGATATATATGGTGATTATATAACTTTAAAGTGCCATGAAAAATAAATAATTGGTATTTGAGTTAATTGAACATAGAATTATATAGAGCAACTTTGTGGGAAAACTTGGCGTTTGTGTCCCCTGTTCAATTGAGCCCCTAGAAGCATTTGGTTTGTAGATTTTGTAAAAAGACAATTAATGCATATTATGCAATAAATAACGACAGCATATAAATAAACAGGTTGACATGAAGAGATGCATAGGGTACTTATAGGAAGGAAAAGTACTTTCAGAAAATACTAATAATAATAATTATATAATTTCTATAATTTTGACTAATCCTCAAGATTTATAATAAAATATAATTGGACTTCTTTTTGTTTTCCTAAAACTACAAAGACTTTCCGTAAGTTTTCAAAACCTACACTTTAGTGCAATTTTTAATAGGGTTCACTGAAGATTCTAAAATTCTTAATTTTTATTATTTGTAATTATGTTATAAAAATTAAAAATTATTATCTTGCCCTAATAGCCTAATTTTTTCCCCTCTCTCAATTTTCAATAACTTTACATAATTAAGTTTGGTACAGAGTTAATTAAAGTTAATAAAATTTAAAGAATAATAAAGGCAAGTTGTATTGAGCAATTGACTATTTATCCCTTTGGATATTAAATCCCTATCTCATTAATTTTCTTTAATTTACTTGTTTGAAATATTATTTTAGCCAAATTATACATTAAAACTTTAAAAAATCACTAAATAAATATGTTTACATAACAAAAAAAAAATTAAAAGATATGCATTACCTTTTTTCAGGTAACCTAAGTGATTTTCTTTTTTTTTTTTTTTTTTTTTTGGGTAACAACCTAAGTGATTTTCAAACATCTATTGTTAAAACGGGTATTTTAATCCAAAAATATATGACTTTATGGTCAACTAAATGTTGAAGGAATGAAAATGGACTCTAAAAAATAGAAGGGACGTTGTGTTATGTATAACTATTGATTCTAACAGAGGTTTGAATGGGTTTTAAACAAAAAAGGAAAGAATTTGTAAGTAAAATAGATGGAAGGTCAATGTATTGTACTCCAAAATTTAACTCGTTAAAATCCAATCTCAAGTTTTAACCATTTAATCAAGGGGTGAGCAAAAATCAAGTGGTTTAGTCCAGTCTGGTTCAACCCGAGCTGGTCTGGTCCGGTCCAGTCCAAATACGCAACATGATAAAATCGGACCAAATTGATTGGTCAGGTTGGACCGGGTTCCAGACAAGGGAACCAGACCACTTGGACTGGTTCGGTTTAGTCTAGATCAATTTTTTTAAAAATATTTTTGTAATTTAGATGCTACTTTTTATTTTTTTTATTTAACGTTGTTGGAGTTTTTTTTAAGGATTTATAATTAAGTTTTATTTTTTATGATGACTTTTATATGATTATAGATATTTTTATTATCTTAATTGCATTTATTATGTTTAAATCTTTTTTTCAACTTTTTTTTATTGTTTTTTAATGTTGTTGGATATTCTTATAGATATATGATGTTTTAATTTTATGTGACTCGTTTTATATTATTATAGGTACTTTTATAGTCTTAGTTGTGTTTAATATGTTCAAGTTTTGCCTTCCAAAGAGGAAAAAAACAAAAATAAAAAAATTTAAATTTAGGTCTTGGACTATTTGGGCCAGTCTAGACAGTCCACTAGACCCAGTCTAATCCAACCCGTCTCGGCTTGGTGCGGGACCAAATTAGACCACGAGCAGCCTAGTTCAGCTCGATGTCCACTCCAAACCAGACCTCTGGTTGACGTCAAACCCGGTCCAGTCCAAGTTATGCTCATCCCTAATTTAATCTATTCATGTTCTCACACTTTATGACTCTCTCACAACTTATTCCGTGAAAGAGTGGATGATTTTTTTTGAGTGTGTAATAAGGACCAACCAATTATAACACACAAATCCAACTTTACCAATGTGTCCAGGGAAATTGTGCAAATGTTGGGGTTGGTTAAGGTTCTTCTCCAAATCTGAAGGCAGCAAGAAAAACCAAGTAGTATCAGTAATATTTCACATACATCACCTTCCACATGAGGTATATGTATGAAGGAGACTTTGTGGACCTGATCAATGAAATTAATCAAGTCAAGCTTCTACTCTGTTTTTTTGTCCAAAAGATTATATATATTGAAATAGCAATAAATGAAAAAACGCAAGAATTAGAAAAACAAGAGAACACGGGAATTCCTAATCTCCGAGCAAGCAACACACAAAATAGGCAAGCAATCAACATTTTTCACTTTGTTCCCCGCTTTGATTTAATGCTTTTCCTCATAATCTTGTTGAACGCAACATTTGATTAGTGGATAGCCATATTTCCTTCATTTTTATAAGTCTTAATACTAAGAAGGAATCAAAATCTCTGTATTAGGTGTCAAAAGATGCTCTACTTCTTATTTGTCTTTAGTTCTGTTGCACGTTATTATTATTATTATTTTGGTTGTTAGTAATTTTTGTGCATGTATTTTGGAAGTTGTGACTGTGATCGATGATAATACACATGGTGAGAACAATATATTGAAAAAGCTGTACCTATATTTTGGTGAGGAAATTCAGCATAAGATGGGACTCCGATGCTGGTTCTTCTCCAACCTACCTGCAGCTGTGAAACAGAAAATAACGAAGTGATTTCTCAACTTTTGTGGTCCTCAATTAGCAATGAGTGAAAAAAAAAAGCAGGAACATGAGAAACAAGGCATGGTTAAATCCAAACACAAATCTACCTCTTTTTCTCAGGAATTTCGATCTCCTTGCAACCCCAGAAACACAAACACTAGTTTCAATTCTTCTTTCTCTTCTTCCCCTTTCTGGCTTGGCAGTGATGAGTAATAAGCCTCGTCACAATTTCAGACATATGGAGCTCTGAAAGAATCTTTATTATCAGTAGGCCCCTACCAGATGCAAAGTCAGTAAACGACAACGGTGCCGACGCCTAAACCCAATCCTCAGCTGTCTTTAACTTTTCATGTCATTTCATGATCAAGCCAACTCATCATCTCACTTCTCTCTGTTTTTTTTTCTTTCTACTGTGACTTTAATTTTAATTTTAAGTTAAAGACTATTTTTGTTTTAGAAGTTTCCCTCAGCATCAATTTTGCTTTACTGGTTCAATTACTCGTTGGAAGTTTAAAATTGAAGCAATTTTACTCTTGGTTAACAGAAACATAACGGTTACCAGTAAATTGGACAAACTGACATTTAGAATAACATGTTGGCATAAAACTTGTGTGTTATGTGGATTGGTGGCGGTGACATGGTTTAAAGGAGTAAATCGATTTATGCCTTACGTAGATCGATTTTTATGACAACAAGATTTATGTGGCATTATAAATAAAATATAATATACTCAACAGTGGGTTTAACTCAGTCCAAAAAGTACACATGAGGCAAATGTATTAATGAGGCATTATAAACAAAATATAATGTAGCTGATGGTGGTTTAACTCAGTCCAAGCAGTGCACATAGGAGCAACGTAATGACATATCATCGCCAACTCCTCTCTTTCAACAAGGTGAGAACATGATATTGAAAAAGCTGTACCTATATTTTGGTGAGGAAATTCAGCATAAGATGGGACTCCGATGCTGGTTCTTCTCCAACCTACCTGCAGCTATGAAACAGAAAATAACGAAGAGATTTCTCAAATTTTGTGGTCCACAATTAGCAATGAGTTGAAAAAAAGCAGGAACCTGAGAAACAAGGCATGGTTAAATTAGCAAATCCAAACATAAATCTACCTCTTTTTTCTCAGAAATTTCGATCTCCTTGTAACCCCAGAAACACAAACACTAGTTTCAGTTCTTCTTCCTCTTCTTTCCCTTTCTGGCTTGGCAGTGATAAGTAATAAGCCTGGTCACAATTTCAGACATATGGAGCTCTGAAAGAATCTTTATTATCAGTAGGCCCCTACCAGATGCAAAGTCAGTAAACGACAACGGTACCGACGCCTAAACCCAATCCTCACAGCCGTCTTTAACTTTTCATGTCATTTCATGATCAAGCCAACTCATCATCTCACTTCTCTCTGTTTTTTTTTTCATTCTACTGTGACTTTAATTTTACTTTTGAGTGAAATATCATTTTTGTCCCAGAAATCAATTTTGTTTCAGAAGTTTTTTCTGACTCAATTAAGTCCTGAAAGTTTTAAATTGGAGCAATTTTACTCTTGGTTAACTAAGATATAACGATTATCGTCAAATTGGACAAGCTAACATATGGAATAACATGTTGGCATAAAACTTGTGTTCAATGTGGATTTGTAGCGATGCCATGGCTTAAAGGAGTAAATCGATTTATGCCTCACGTAAATCAATTTGCTTAAGGAGTAAATCGATTTATGGCTTACGTAAATCGATTTACTTATGACAATAAGATTTATGTAGCATTATAAGCAAAATATAATGTACCCAACGGTGGATTTAACTCAGTCCAAGAAGTACACATGAGGCAAATTGATTTATGAGACATTATAAGCAAAATATAATGTACCCAACGGTGGGTTTAACTCAGTCCAAGAAGTGCACATGAGGCAAATAAATTTATGAAGCAAAATATAATGTACTCGATGGTGGGTTTAACTCAATCCAAGAAGTGCACATGAGGCGAATCGATTTATGACGCATTATAAGCAAAATATAATGTATCCGACGGTGGGTTTAATTCAGTCCAAGAAGTGAACATAAGGCAAATTGATTTATAAGGCATTATAAGTAAAATATAATGTACCCAACGATAGGTTTAACTCAATTCAAGAAGTGCACACAGGAGTAACGATGCCGTAATGATAGATCCTCGCCGACTCCTCTCTTTCAACCTCTCGAACTCCACATCTCTCATAATACTTGCCCTTGTCCTGCTTATCGTTGTCGAACTACTCGTGGAGTCACCCATTGCTTCCGCTTCCCACCCCAAAACTTTGAATGCTTGTCGTCAATCGCTGCCCGTGGAGTTTAAAGCTTCAAGCTTTAATGTCTCATACCTACACATTGAACAAGAAGATGCACTCTCCCACAGATCGGTCTAATTGCATTGAATAGAGAGATGGACTCCAATGTGTCTTCAAATCTCTCCAATATGGACTACTACCTTGCATCTCCTCCAACGTGCCACACGTCTGTTATGCTCTAACTTAACCGAGGGCAAAATTGCTCCAATTTAAAACATCTAGGGCATAATTGAGCCACAAAAAACTTCCAGAGCAAAATTGATTCTGAGGAAAAACTTCCAAGACAAAAATGGTCTTTAACCCTTTAATTTTTGTAGCTCTTGATAATCTACTCATTATTAGTAACAAGTAGTTGCAAGATCTTGAGTCAAAATGACCATGTTTTGTTAAAATGGTAAGTGGCCTCATGTTTGGAAGGAGAAAGACACAAGTTTCAATTTTGGAAGTGCACTTGTTGGTAGAAGTAAGAGCTTTTTACGTTCTAAACCTCAAAATAAATTATACCCTCATCAAAAAAAGAAGAAGAAGATGATGTTCTTGTCAAAAAGAGATCACATATTGATATATAAAAAATAACATATTGTCATCTTAGCGATAAAAGGTTAGACTTCAATCCGACTAATCTTTCAAGCAATTAGCTGCTTCATGAACTTCAAACAAGATAACTAACTCTTTTATGAAGATTAATATAAAGTGGGTCTAGCAATATAAGGCCCTAATTTTGAATTCGAGTTTAAGAAGAGATATCTATATTGTAAGGGACAGTTACAAATCCTAAAACTTGAATAGTTGGTTGTTTGGATACTAGTTGATGGTATATATATATAAAAAAAAAAAAAAAGAGTGCGGTTTATTAATTTTTTAATTGTCACAAAAGCTTGCGAGGTGGTCATATATAGAATATGTTGACTGGTTATTGGGGATTAAGCAGCTCCTTAGTAACTGTTGGACTTGTTAAGCTGATTTTAGATACTATTTTAGTATTTTCATGATGTTTTCTTGCAGCTATATATATTTTTTGAAGCATAAATATATGTTCATGTTTCGTGGTGGAGTTTCCTACATGAGGATTTCTGAGAACTCTGATCATGCAAGTTTCAACCTTTTGCTGTTCTGGACACTTTCATTGGTCTTTGTATGTTGCAGGGGATAAGGGATGACCGGAGATGATGTGGACTTCAAGTTTCCGGTTTGCTCAGTTCATGGGATTGCAATACTGGAACATCTCTTTTGGGCCTAGTTGATCCAATACGCAAAGTTTTTTTTTGTTCTATGTCTGCTCAATAAAAATCACAGAAGTAAGGTTCTTGATAAAAGCATGGGACAATGTAATTTAAGAAATTAATAATTTGCTGGAAAGTAGGAGATGGTTAAATGTAGGACAATAAAAAAAAAAAAAAAGTAATACTACATTCGGTCTTAAACATAGGACCTAATTTATAGCGAAAATCGTAATGTAAATTAAATCTTATATTTAGAATCGGAAGAGTTTTTCTTTTTTAAATGTCAGCTTCATTAACTACTAAAAATACCCTTATTAAAAGAAAAAACTCATTTTGATTGGGTTTAGTTTTATCACATGAATTAATGGATTTAAGAGGTAGTGCAGAATTCAATTACGTTAAAGAACAATTTTTTGCCTTCATCTCTTTATCAATTTCTATCTCCCCTTGAGTTGACTTGGCATTGAATCAAATAAGAAAAAAAATATGTTTTCAACAATGCATTAGCCTCTAACCTTTGACAAAAAGGTACGTAGTACTTGATGACATAATTGTTTTTACATTTTTCTCTCATATATTTCTTTCCGGACCCATGATCTTCTGTCTTTGTAATAACACACTGTATAATAGAGAAAAGTGACAGCAAGTAATAATATATAGCACCATGCATAACTCCCTTATATTCTTAATATAAAACATATTTACCTAATTTGATTAGATTAAGAAAGTTAGGTAAGTTAGTTAATATGACATTTATTTTCTAAAACACCTTAGTCATCTTATTACTTAATTCCTTCATCCTCTCTTATCTTTTGATTATTGCTGAGAGTGTATTAATAGGGATAAATTAAAAAATATTGATAAATATGAAAACTATGTCTTATATTTAAGATTAAGATTAACTCATCAAATATATCTTATATTAAAGATCGGAGAAGTAGTAACTAATTTGGCAATTCCTGACATAGAACCTTCAACATTCTGCATAGCAACAAAATGCATATACAAGTTTGCATGAAATATTTTATTTTCTGGTAGGTCTTAAAAGTAATGCATATTCCAAATTTGGAATCACTTGAACATTCTCCGTCATCCCTTTTTTCGAATACTTGCATCTGTTATCAGAAGCACACCACATGTGGAGACACCAAATACAGGTTTCAACTCATCTTACTGTTGAATGAAGATTAGGGAAGAACCAATGCCTCATATCCTCATTTAAATCCTTTAAGGGAATTGTTATTACTTTGCAGTTCTTCAATCTACATAACTGACTTTTTCAAACAGTGCAACTGTTTTGATTTTCAAGCCTCCAAAAAAAATTATGGAAAATTAATATAGAAAAAATTATATAAATATTAATAGGGTTCAAAATAAAGTTCATTATATGCCCTCTGTTTATGCCTTCTGATCTCATTGATTTTGTCTTCAAGCTTCTTGGCAAAACTATAATGCCCGATCAAGTTAGGATAATGCATAAATAAGGCAAGGTGCCTTCTTTATTTTCATTGCATTTTCTTCTAACTCCATCACTCTTGCTATTAATGAGGCTGCCTTGTTTAACCATTTCTCAACATTGCATCTACAACCTTTTCATTTTTACTTTGATTGAATGGGTTTATAAATTCATTTCACGCATATATAACTAATTTAATTTATTCATATTCAGGGAGGGTGAGATTTATTCCTTTCTTAGCTCACACCAACCACCAATTTTTCATAACTGATTGAATCGATGGATTATCAATGATCAAATCATAGGATTCAACTGTGATTGAAACAAGTTTTAGAATCATACAAACTTTTTTTTTTTTTTTTTTGCAGAATTAATAACTACCAAATGAGCTTCCAAAAAACGGAGTATTATACTTCCAACTTGTTAACTTGCAAAATTTAGTTCAAGTAGATAGCTTATTAAATAAGCTATCAACTAACTTACAGAACACATATGCCGCAAGTTCTTGTCCCCACAAATAAATAGTCCAGCTATTGTAATAAGCCTTTCAAAATTTATTTAATTTGGTCTTTCAAAGTAAGCAACAGAAGCATTAAGAGAGATTTCTATTGGCAATGTTCTGCTCAAACTGGCTTCCTAGGACTGACCATTTGTAATCAATCTGAAACAGTTGCTGCCAAGCATTTCTTTGATCTTCCACAATATCTGAACTTCTTTTTTCTCAGAGTCTCAATCTCCTTCTTGAATTCCATAGCTTCTGCAATATATTTCCTATTTTGCTCTTGAAGAGACAACAGTTCAGCCTCATATTCTTTTCTCTCTTTGTCCAACCTAAAGATCTACTCCTTTAGCCTACCTTCCTTCTCTTGAGCTTCATCTATGAACTTCTGGGTCTCAAACATTTTGGAGACAAGAGCAACAGCTAGCTTCTTTCATTGAGTTAGCTCGTCATTGATTCGTTTATCTCTTTCTTCAAGTACTGCAAATTTATTGACAGTAGCAAAGGCTTGCTTGAAAGAAGATAGAATGCTAGGCAAATCTTTGTGCATGGACTTTATTACAGCCATAACTCCATGGGAAAGAGCTCCATCTTCCAAGGAACGGTGAGACAAGAAGTTGAGAGCTGTTAGTAGGCACAGACTATTAGCCTATAAGGTTGCTATGTCCTAAAGAGGCATCTTCAAGGAGTCTTCCAAGTCAGCAAGGGCCTTTGTAACAAGCTCATCTTTGGCAGTAACAACAGTAGGAACATATAATGTTGGCGATTCAACACCAGAATCATCCTCCATAGATTCAAGAAGATTGATGAGATCATCATCCTTCAAATTTTCAACATTTATCATAGGAATCACCGTCCCTTGTTTTTCAACATCTGACTTCCTTTGGGTTGAACTTGATTTGACTTTGAATCTGACAATAAAAAGTGGATTTGAGAACCAACACACGAGTACTAAGCTACAACAATAATTTTTTTCCATTTTGCTACTATAAAGTCCTTTCCAAATGTTTTATTCTAAGAGTACTCAGTTAACCCAATATATAAGATCATGGCTAGCAATCGTGTAGCCACAAGATCATGAATCATGAGTATATGTAAGACTTAAAATTATACAAGTGCCCACGAAAAAGATATTATGACATTTGTACCAAGAAAAGTGCTGTGGAAAGCTTACATGAGTTGAAGGGGTAATTATCTCAGCATTATCAGATGATTGAGAACCTCCAAAATTTGCTTTAACATCCTGTAGAGCAATAAATTAAAATCTATAAGTTTGACCTATTTGGCATTTGAATTAGTCAGTAGAGTTCATCTTTTCCTTACATTTCCCCTTGATATGTTTTCCTTTTGAGCACTTTGACCTTCGAGGTCTCTAACACACTACATAGCACAAAAAAAGTGAGAATAAATTGCTCCATATATACATACGAATGACATGTGCATTGCTTTGATTTCATGAGGAAATACTTTTTTGTAATTTTAACTTTTTCAACTGATTGTTGCTGGTCCTTCAAACCTGATTGACTAGTTGATTTCGTATTAGTCAACTCCTTATATATATATATATAAATCAATGAAGATATGGTCAAAATCAAATAGATTTGTCTTAATTAAGGAGGACCTTATTTGCAAATAATTCTATAATCTAAGAGACACATTGAGGACACTTACAACTTCATCAGAAGGTCATAACGATAAAGTTGGCATTGCTGTACATATCTATAAACCAGACATTATTTCACTGACAACCTGAAATGCCATATCCAAAAGGACAAAGTGAACTAATGTAACAAGCAAAAGAAAGACAATATCAGTGCAAGATGCAGGATAATAACTTGGTGAGGATAACATTGGTTGAGTTTGTTGGTTCTTTAATTCTTTAGTTGAAGATGACAATTAACTCAAAAGTGGAACTTTAATTCTTTAGGAAGAGAATCCAAATCTTCATAAATATTCACTTTTGATTGCTCATTCCTTTCCAGGCTTTAACTATTATTGTAGACGTGGCGTTCTTTATATACACCATACTTTAGCCTCCAAAAATATTTCCCCATAAAATTAGGTTCTCTTGAGTTTTAACCATTGAAAAAAGAATCTGAATAATACTACAGAATCTGAATAATACTACAAGAAGAAACAAACAGAATTTCTTAGTGAAAACACAAAATCATAAAATTTCAAGGAAAATGCGGGTTAAATTGGAGATCGGTGGGATCAAGCAAGTGGATTATGAAAACAGAGAATACGCCATGGGATAGTCTTCTCTCTCAAAAAATTGGAGATAATTTTAGTTAACTGGAGTTCGTTAATTACAATAAATTATTTAGTTAGAATCAGACAGTTAAGTGATCAAAACAGAAAAATGTTGGAGTTGTGGCTGCAGCGTTTTGTTTTGATGGCCTTTTTCGTATTTTATTATCAGCACAATATTATATATTATATTTGCCATATCAGGTGTCCTAATAAGCATGACACAAGCTATTTTAATGATGTTAGAGTCATGTCGAACGAATTAATGCTATCAAAGGCAGGAACAAATTCTTTTCAAATTTGAGTGACCAACGGTTATCAATGAAGTTAACTTGAAGGACCAAAATCACCAATTTCAAACTTGAGGGACAAAACCAAAATTGAGTCAAATTTCATGGATCAAAAGTTGTATTAACCCAAGCTATATTTTAACAGTCTTAGTGCCACATCGGACAAATTAAGGTCATCAAAGGCAGGACCAAGTCATTTTCAAACTTAAGAGACCAATGGTTATTAACCAAGTAAACTTAAAGGACCAAAACCAAAATCGGGATAAATTTCAAGGATCAAAAGTTATATTAACTCTATTTGTAAGGAATCACTTGACTCAAACCATATTTGAGATTTTTAATTAGACTTGGTGCATTGATTAATTCCCATATCATTAGACAAGCTAGGATAGCCAAAGGTTCACTTTCAAGGAGCATTATATCATATCATTCCCTAAGTTCAATTTCATACTTTTATTCTCAATTTTCATATAAAAAAATCCAAAAAAAATAGTAGTTTAGGTTGTTTTCTATCATTTAAAAAAAATAAAAAATCATTTTCAAAACCCTTTTCAATGTTTTTGTCACTTAGTTTAACCTAAGAATTAAATAAAAGGCTCCTTAAGAGAACACGACCCAAGTTATGCCCTTCACTGTATAATTTGGTTTATTTTGATTTAACTCGGGGTTGCTAAAATTTTTAAATTAGCCATCAGTCCCAATTATAATATACAAAAGTCCGTTTCTACTTCTCTCTTTCATCTTTGAGCAGAAACACTTTCAATGGCAAGAATGACAAAGTGGCAGCATTCCATGTCTTCTCTATCAGCGGCGGCCATCGATGGTTCTTCTTTGTAGCCCCATCCACCACCGTCATTGGAAGAAATCACATATGTCATCTTTCACCTATAGCGCACCATTTTGGAAGTCATGGTAAAGCAAGATCACTCCTTCTAATGACTAGAAGAGTTTGCGATGGGGTTGGATGACATCATCAACCGTTTAAACTAAGGATAGTGTCCTAGAATGATGTTCGTCATTTGATGGCTTGGGTTTCATCAAGAACCCCCTTATTGTACACACACACACATGTACTGCACATTCCAATAACCCTAAAAGGTCACCCCTTAGTCAATTCCTTCTTTAATCCTTAAGTTATGAATTGTGGGGCAGGAGGACAAGTCTGTTTAGGGGTGAGCTCTCTTGGTGTTTATATTATGTCTACTACTTATGACCCTGCATTTTGGAGTACAGGGTTGATCGTATACCATATAAACACTTGCTCACCCTATGTAAAATGCCCGTTCGTCCCCATACCCATGGGTCACTTACTATAGAACATTAGTTCGTGGTCTAATAATAATGCCGTCTTTAGACGAAGATTATTTATAAAAAAAAAAATTCAATATTTTTATGTCTTTTAATTTGTTACTATTATTTCCTATTGATGATCTTCATCTTTTCATGTTAGATGATCATTCAGATCGATTAAGTTCTTGTTTATGAATTTTATTGTTTTAAATTTTATTTCTTAGTTTCTAAAAATTACATATTAGACCAGTTGTTTTAAAATACGGTCTTCTTATGAATTAAAAATATTTTTCTTACATATTAAGACTGATTGTCCTTAAAGTCAGTATTGTTACAAATATTTAGACCAGATTTATAAAGGACCAGTCTAGAACAATTTGCCCTAGTATTTAACTCACTTTCATGTTCAGGCTTCATCTGTCACCTCTTGAAGTCATGCACGTGTGCTCTTCCTCTCTCCTTCGCCTCTGACCCCTGTAATCTCTCTCCCCCCTCCACTGTCAGGATGGCTTGGTTCTCCTTTCCATGGGACGTTCCCTCCATGTCATTGCTGTTTTGCTCTCTTATTTGACAAAAATCATTGACTTTTACAAACCCCCGCTAGCCCTCTTTTGTTAGTATTCTCTTTCGTTGTCTTTGCTTGCATGGACATTTTGATTGGTTGATCCTGATGCTCATTCCTTTTTTTTTTTGTTGAAACACTATGCTTATACATTTTCATTCTTTGTTTAAACATTGATTGAAAGTTCAGACTTTTCGTTCTTTGTCAAATCACTTATGCTCACTCCTTTTATCCTTTGCGCTACGTATGTATGGCTTATGTCTTCCAACCATCAAATATATTACAAGGTTCAACCTACAATGGAAATAGACATATAAAACATGCATATATAGCACAGAGGCTATATGAGTGCTAAATAGACCATATATTCATAAGTATAAAGAGAGTATAAAGAGCTTGAGATCAAAGTGTCTGATATGTGATATATATAGTGGTGTTGGTTATCATAATTATTTACTACTTGCTCCAAATGTAATGTGGAGCAGTAATTAAGTCTGGCCAACCAATATCACCCCATATATCAAAAGGTTCAACTTTCAATGGACCATATATTCATAAGTCAAAACTTTGATAAAAAGTACATATATTTTGTCTTACATCCATATAAATGAAAGTTTTTTGCTTGATTGATATTCTCTTTGGTTGTTATAGTTATTGTATGTGAATTTCTGTTTACTTGGTTGTGAAAAATATTTGCATATACCCTAATGACTGCATAATGTAGAGGAAAGAGTATGAAGAGCTTGAGAAGTATCAAATATATGTTATATGTGGTGGTATTGGTAGACCAGAATTATTTACTTTTCACCTTGTTTCAAATGCGATGCACTTGTGAACATATGTAGTACACTACATATGTAGTATAATTATGTTATATACAACACATGTTCATGAGTTGCATTACATTGCAAGTAATTATAGCCAAGTAACACCACTACATATATCACAAGGTTCAACTTGCAATGGAAATGAACACAATAATTGCATACATAGCATAGAGGATGTTAAGAGCATCAAGTTGAGTGGTTTTTTTTATAGCTATTAGTTATATTTTTCAGCTTCTTTTACAATCCATGTTCATTACATATTCCTCTGAGTTGCAAAAAGATATATGAATTGCCAAAAGATATATAATTTGATATAATATGTAACTCTGTATAATTGAAAAAAGAGGATGAATACAGTCGGAGGTTGCAGATACAGGCAAGTCAAGGGTTGCTGCATTCTCTATGGTTGTTGCCTTTCTTCCACAGGTATAAATATAATATAATATGGACAAAAATTTGAACTTGTCATTATGAGAATCATAGATTTTCATTTAACATGAACATATTATGGTGCTTCTCATGATATAGCATGAGATCGATATTAGATAACAAGTTATCTCATGTTCTATTAATTCATTAGAAACATCAAGTTGATATATTCATATTTAATGAAATTGTATCATTCTCATCATCGTCGTATTTATTTGTTTATGTGGTTGTTTAATTGAATCTTGTTTGTCATGTCCTTGTTTTTTTTCAATTGTTTTTGTTTAGATGCTCCTCCTTGAAATGGCTCATATCATTATTGAGTGTTGGGTGGGAGTGTCCATTGTAATTTTAACCTGAAATTTGAAAGGTGTTGATGAGTAATTCGTATAGTGGGCCATCCTTATAGTTGAATACAGCGACCCTCGGATTGGGTGCTAAGTTTACCAATCTTAGGCATTTTAAATTTTTTGAGATTTCAAGTAGAAAATGACTTGGCCTACCATAGTTTTAAGAGATAAGGGTGGAATATTTTATTTAATAACATTGAGTCTAACATGGTTGGTTGATATATAAACTTAAGAATTTTTATTTTATATAGTTGAATATGGTCGTGTAATAAGGTTTTAGTTGAGATGGAAATCAACGTGAAGGCCAATAATAAGGAACTACCTGAATAGGTGGAGTTACTAGTGATAGGTTGATGATTAAGATGTCTAAACTTGACGATGAAAAATATAGGCTGTGTGATCTATGTTGCAAGTGATGATCATTTAACCAATATTTTTCATCCTCCAATCTAGAGTAATTAATTCTCACATTGTCACTTGTATTTCTACCTAGTCAATTACTTCCTTATTATTGGCCTTTAACTTGTTTTCCATCTCATTCAAAACCTAATCACGGTATATTAAATTCACTTATATAAAATGTAATTCTCATATTTGTATAGTAACTCTATTATAGTCAAGTTCATTAGATAAAAATCTTCTCATTTATCTTCTGAATCTAAAGTAGAGCAGAGCCATGTTTCATATTTGAGGTTTAAAAGAATCAAAATGTATGAGTATGATAAACAAGCACCCAATCCATGGGTAGCTGTATTCAATTATAGGGATGTTCACATTATAAATTATACATAAATAGCATCCACTAAATCAAACACTCAAAACTCATCTATATCCTTTTAGAGGTGGGGAAAATTCAAGCCAAAAAAAAAAGTGAACCTTGCAAAAACAAATGCCGGAATTAACATTCAATAATTATATAATAATATAAAGCTTAGATTCATGATTATTAGTTATAATTATTTTTTTATGTCAATTGCATTTGTATATTTAGAGCTGTCTGTAGAATTTATATTGCATAATTTAGCTTTTACATATAATAATCCAATAGGGTTTATGTGAGACAAAATAAAACATACATTTTAAAAAAATTGCCCATTTTTTATACAGAGATGAAATCACCTATTCTTAAAAGTGGGCATTTTTTTTTATTATGAGTTGAAACTTTTGAAGATTGGTTGTCTAAAAAAGTAACTTTTAAGATAGATTGATATAAAACCGGACCTAAACTATGTCTAAAAAGCTAATTTCAACTGGTCTAAAAGATTTTTTTTTTTTTTTTTCAGTAGTGAGCATACTTTGTGAGCATGACATTTTATTAAATACTTTTGAGTCTTTAACGTAGAAGCTAGTTAAAATGTTTACATACTATGATTTTTTTAGAAATGTTTGCCGTAGTTCTAAATCTACGTAACAACTCAATATAATTATCTCCTAAATTTTTAATTTTCTTAAAATTATTTTTATTAAGGGAAAATCTCTTTTGAAGACAAATGAATTATTCAAATTCTAGTTTGGGCTCTTAAATTTAACAAATTTTAAATCAGGTCATATAATTTAAAATAAGATTTTACAATTAGATAATTTTACCTTACTACCTCTCATCTGAGTTGAGTATAATCCATCTCTACTAACAGACACACATCACAAATATATGGACTCATTAATTACACCTTTTCCTCTCCAATAATTTTCTTTTTTCCAAAAAACTCTCCCTCCCAGAGAGAGTTTATAATCGAGAAAATCTTATAAAAAGAAGGTTGAATTAATGAAATTTTAATTTGAGTTACTAAATTTAATAAATTATAAGTCATGTTATATGACATAATTTGGGATTTAAATATTGGGCCAAATTACATCCACATCCCTTAATTGATATATTCAGGCTACTAAAAAAAATGAACTAGAAGAAAAAAAATTCCATAAAAGCTTTCCCAAACTTCTTAAAATCAATAAATCATAGAAGCAAAAAAAAATTGATATATCCAGGCGACTCATCACCCTCAAATCTCGAACCCATTTGCGCCGAAGACCTCGTCGCACCCAAATTTCAGGTAAGCCATCCTTGCGTCCAGATGAAGGTAAATAAGAGAGATCTAAACTACAAAGTTCCGCACGCTTTGATAGCAATCAACTCGACCCCCAAATCGCCAACACCCACACACCACTTCAAGCAAATCAACCTCAATCTTTTACACTCAACTGACAGTACACCCAATTCCCATGTCCGTAATCAGTCTGTGAGATTATAGAACAAAGGATTATATTTGTTCCCAAATGAGTGATGAATCTGGTCGTTCATAGGGGGGGGGGGGATTATTTAAGATGACTTTTGTTTTTAGCAAGTGATTAAGGGAATTGAAGGACTGAAATGCCCTTGTTGCCGTTTTCGGGAGAATCCAGACGTTGAACTCTCTATTCTGATTAATCTGTGAACGTTGGTGCGTCACTGATACGGCTCGTACTTCGCCTTCTGTCTCTTCGGTGATCTGAATCAACCCATTTTACAATTGCTCCTCTTCACAGAAACTTTTTTTTCGTTTCAATTGAATGATGGTGGTGATTATAACCTCTCTTGGCCTAAGAGTCTTGGGATCACTCTCCAACAACATCGATATTCAAAAAAAGATTAGATGGAAGATGCAACTAAGGGCATGAATGTAATTTGGCTCAATTTATAAATCACTAATTGTGTCACATGATCTAATTTATAATTTATTAAATTTAATGACTCAAATTAAAATTTGATTAATTCAACCATATTTTTATAAAATTTTTTCTTTATAATATTAACAAAACTAAAGTTGAGTCTATATAAATAAAGAGAACGTGGTTTTATACAATCCTTCAACTCTCTCTGTTTTTTTTTTTTTTTGTGGATAAGTTACAATCCTTCAACTCGATCTGGATATAAGTTCAGGTCAAAAAAAAAATGCTCTAGATATAAGTGAAGCAGAGACCATGCAGTGAGTATTAGAAACATAGAGACATTTTATTATTAGTTTTGTTTCACTCTGTTTCTATTTATAAGTCTATTTTAATCAAAAATTTTGATTTTTAATATAAGTCCAATTTATGTAAGTCTATTTTGACAAAAAATTTTGATCCTTAATATAAGTCCAATTCCAAGTAATGAATGTGTTTTTTTTACAACTTTGCTCATATTAATTGCAATAAATAAATAAAATTTACTCATGTTGACTCTTGTAACTAATCATAAATAAGGGTAAAAATAAAAATTTAGTTCATAATTAATGAGTAAACTAACTCTCCTTGATAAGTGAGAGTTAGTTAATTTAATTTAGACTTGTAGATAAGACCAAAGTGATATATAACAAACCGGAAGGAACAAAGTTTGGAGCAAAAGCACAAAAAATGAAGCAACCCTTTCTCCAATTGCATTGCTATGAGCAACAAATAAACAGCAGAATTGACAAAGACACAGAATCCGACAGCATTCTTTGTTGGGAAATTGAATACTTGAGGAAACATAGCCCTTTTAGCCTTCAATTCGTGTTTCCTAGAACCTGAAACCAGCGGTAAAAATGGAGAAAAGGTTTTTGACTGATAAAACTTTTTTCTTCTAAATTTTTGTCAATATTTCTGTATGATCCAAATCACGTTCCTGACTTGCCCTTATTGCCTTCTTCATCTAGTGGCAACTTTCATCTAGCAATGTATGTATAGATCTGCTATAACTGGCTTGAGCCTAGAAGAATCCAGTCAACTATTTAACCAAGCTTTCACGGTATTCTTAAGAAATTTTGTTTTACGGTAACTCTTTTTTCTTTTTTTGGAACAACAAGCATTAACTCCCCACGCAATATGTGGGATGCATATAATAAATGTATAAATTATTGTATCAACTACCAACATGTTGATTTGTTAGTACCACAATTTTTGAAAGGAGAAGATCCTTTAATTTCTAATTTGTGTATAATATTTTTTTTTTCCTGAAAATTTGAATATAATATTAGAGAGATATCCTTATCTCAATTTCTTCCAACATATCATTGAACTCAAAATGTAGGCGGTACATTTTCTGAAAAATAATCATAGCATTGCTTTACATATATCTAATGCATTTTACTCTCTATGATTCATAATAAAGAGCGCATTTAGAATAATAGCTTTGTCTAAAATATAAATCATCTGTAAAATAATTAATGCTCATTTTTTAGTTTTATCCTTGTAGATAATGCTCATTTCTAATTTTATTCACTCAATAAATTTTCAAACACATTTTTTAATAAAAGTAAAAATGAAAAAATAAAACTTTCAATCTAAAACATATTCAATGAGTTACCTATCATTTCTTGTTTTGAGAGATAAATATAATTCATTGATTTTAACAATATTGAGAAAATAAAATAAATCAAGTCAAATTTACAATGCTCAAAATTATACATTTTTAAACTCAACTTTTTCACATCGTTCTTTCTGATCATTTAGGGTCATATGACTCAAGAATTTCTATTAAAAACAATCACCCTTTTGATTTGGATTATATAAAGAAAAATCTAATAACAAATGGCTAGACTACACCCCATAGCAATGTTTTAAGAAAATAATATTATACTCATTTTAGTCCAATATATGTAACATCCATAAATTTTTGGGGCTTATAGTTGTAGCTTAAGTTTTATTTAGTCAAATAGTTAGAATAAATTAATTAATAATGTAAAAAGTAGAATAAAGTTGCAAAAAAATGATTATTACTTTATAATATATATATATATATACAGAAATGAAATACTTCCTTAAAATAATTATTTTAACATATGAGTATTTGTGTAAACTTACCTTATTATTTGAAAAATGATATAGAAAAAAAAAGTTTGCTATCTAAAAAAAAATACTATTATTCTAATAATAAAAAACAGGGAGGGTGAACCCTAACCCTATCCCTATCCCTATAAAAACTCCTTTTTTCCTCTCTCCCTGTGAACATCCGACACCGTATTACCACAAGGTGCACTGCCTTGATCTCTTGTTCTTTTTCCTAGCTTTTGGTCCTGTTAAGTCAAGCTTTCCAACACACACTCTTTGTCATTTCTTCATTACTGTTGGGTGTTTTTTCAACTGTAGGTGTATACAGGTATGTTTGTATGACACCACTTTACTCACCCCCCTTCATTATTCGCAACTCAGAGTTGGTGGGTGTGTGTGTGTGTGTGTTTTTCCTTCTGATTCATAACCAAACATTGTTTATCTCACCATGATGCTTATGTTTGTAAGGCTTCAAAAACCTATGAACCCTCATTGATTGTTCCTTACCGTTTTAATTTTTTTTTGTTTTATAAACCCTCCATCTTAGTCTTTTCACCCATTATGAGTGTCAGATTTATTCACAAAACCATGAGTTATCTTCCTTTCAGTCCCCACGCACACACACATATTTCCTCTTCATCACCACATGTTGCTCACTCCATTTCTTTTCTTTTTCTTTTCCTGGTGGCCTTATAATTATCAATTCTCTCAAAATCCTACCAATCACAAAACCCCTTTTCTTGTTACTGATAGTGTGCATGAGTTTATGTATACACATCTTCTTCTTTTTTTTCCTTTTCTCCAGAACCCCTTCTTTTATCTTTTTCTTAGTGTGTATATGTATAGGTGTGTGTCTATATCTGCTTCTATATATAAAACCTATTATTTTATACATTCATATATTGAATGAGTATATCCTCCCATGCTCTTTTGAACCCATTTCCTGCATCTTTGTTGTTGTGCTTCACACACAATAATTCATTTATTTATATTATCTTCCTCTTCTGTCAATGTGTTGTAAGTGGGTATATTTTTAATTTATCCTATTGCTTTATGACCCCAAATTGGTTACTTTGCTACTATGCTTGTCTTTAAGGCTTTAAAGACTAATAAAGCTATATATACACATACATATATTCCTTCCTTTCTTCACATTGATTAGGGTACAATTTTGCAGAATGTGATTTGCTCCTAGGGCCTGTACTTGTTCGGGAACGCTGGTTTTGTGTAGGCTTGGAACCAAAAACACTGAATTTCTATATTCTGGACTCAATGAAACCCATTATTGACACCACAAAGAAAAGCAAGAAAAATAGCGCCTTATAAGATCCCCAATCATTGGCAGCAGAGATATGTGTAAGAAACTTTATGCTTTAACATCGTCATGAACATTAGCAATTAAATTTCCCCAGCTGAACCAAAGTATTTGTATTTTTTTTTATAGAGGGACAGATTTATTGATATAGTGGATTTCGTCAGTAACAACCGACATGGGAAGAAGCAACAGATAGACATCATTCATGCGCGAGTACCTCAACAAAATAATCTGTAAGATCGACTGTTGTGTTTTGTGTATATGACTGTTGTATCCATTTCTGTATTCTTTTGTGTATATGATTGTTGTATGGATTTCGTAGCCTTAACTGCGGTGTTCACGTCTTGATTTAGTTATTCCAATGGAGTCCATCTACGGTACTTGATTACACAGAGGTAACCACAATTGTTCATATGTATGTCAACTTTTTTCTGGTTTTGAAAGTACAATCAACTGAACTATGGTGGCTGGTGAATCACCATCAAAATTCATCAAGACTCGATGCTCTTGATCTTCTATCCCATCAACCAATCAAACGTCAACGTTTGACACAATAGTTCTTTGGTTTATTTTGGACATCTACAGGGAAACTTTATGTAATAGTTGTTTTTTGACCCGGGATATGTTAGTTTGTAATTTTCAATATTATCGTATTGTCTATGGTACATGATTGTAAGGTAAATGAGTGTACATGCCCAGGGACATGTATAACAACCCAATGTTAGGAAGTAACGTGTTAACGTTCATATTTAACAACTTCAATTTCTTGTTTAACAACTTTCTGGTTTTGTTTGCCAACTTACACATCTTAACAAGGAGCATTTGTATATTATCAACTGTATGTTATTTTTTAACAACTAGGTTTTCTTGTTTGACAACTTACTAGATTGAAAAACTATACATGTCGCGTGTAACCTATGAAAACAACAACTGGGGGCATTAACAAGTGGGGGGTTTATTACCAACAACAGTTTCATAATTAACAACGTGACGCTCTTTTTGACATCTTGCTTAACTTGTTTGACAACTGACCAAATTGAGAACTTCTAATAACTGCTTTATACCTCTAAAGATAACCGAGTAGTTCAACTAGTGGGGGCCCATTAACGATAGAAGATTCATATTTAACAACATCACACCCTTTTTTTCACAACGTTGTTATCTTCATTGACCTTTGAAAACAAGGGGGAAATAACACTACTACAAAAAGTGTGAAAGGTGACGCACATTTTGTTGCCCTTCTTTAAACAAGTGCCACAGCTTCCCTTTTTTTTTCCTCTATAATAATTTTTTTTATTTTGGGTACCAGCTATGGTGCCTAATAGGTTAGGGGCCACAGATGGTATGGCCAAGTGTGGCGCCTGCCACAGCTGATGCTGTGGGCCATGTGTGGCGCCTGCCTATGTAGGCACCACACATCCAAACAAAATACCAGCTGTACCAGGCGCCACAACTGATGAGGCAAGTGTGGCGCCTGCGTTTTGGCAGGTGCCACACTTGCCTATTTAATAAAAAAAAAATTTCAAGTGGATAGTGCATGTAATCCACCTCCACCAATAGCAACTCTCCCCGCCCCCAACCCTTATCCTCTTAATTATTTCACTTCCCACGTTCGCCCCCCCTTCCTTTTCCTTTTGACTACTTTAATTATTCAACAACTTTCCCTTTCTCATCTTCTTAGTGAATCATCCGTTGCCCCCCTCCCTCCATTTCCTATCATCTTCATACTAAAAAACACACTCACAAGCTCACACGTCTTCATCAGCGTATCTACATCTTTGTTTTAATTTGTTCCAACTGCCATCCCCACTCCTGTCCCTTCCCTTGTCTTTGTACTGTCTTCCACTTTTGGTCCTCACTCCATCTAGTTGGTCCCAACTACTCAAATTTCCTCTTCTCATCACTAAAGATTGCGTCACCAACGGGCAACATGGTCCCCCACTACACTGATCAATTAAGCTGTAAGTTCAACATGCTTCTTTTTTTTTTCAGGTTGTTCTGCATTTTAATGAATTTTGTTCAATAGTTTCAATTTTTATATTTTGGGAAAATATTTTGTAGGTATTTATATATACTTTCCCTAATTTTACTCTGTTAAAACCATTAACCTTGTAATTTTACTTTGTTAGCATCATTAGCTCTTGTGTAAAAATTAATTTCGCTAATAGAGCAATGTTAAGGATTTAATTAAGGGAGAAAAAAACATAGATATCAAATTAAAAATTTAAAAAGTATAGGTACCTACAAAATGATTTTTGCTTATATTTTCTAACATGCGTGTCAACAGAGTTGAAATATTAGAAAAATGTGTACAATCTCCTATTAAGTTTAAAAAAAAAAAAAAGAGCCATTGGAATATCTTGGGGACTCGTAGAAGAGAAACTCACAGCAAGAGAGGTGGGGCCAAGAGTTTTACCTTTTATTAACTGGTTGATAGTTGAATTTAATATTTTTTATTTCCATATTGAATTTGAACATGATGAAACCACATATTTTGAGTTTAAAAAAAATGACATTCCATTATATCTGCGCTTTAATAATCTTGTTTTATTAGATTATGTATTACGTAGTAAAATAAAACAGAAAAATCTGAACATATTTTTTTTCAATGGGGTGAACATAATTTTTTTTGTTACTTTCATTCTACAAAAATTAAAGAAGAAACTAGGAATATTATATTTTCATTAAGGAAAATTATGTAAATATAGAAAATCATTCTTTCACCCTTCATTTCCTCCAAGTATGCTATTAGGAATTTAAACTATTTTCACATTATGTATATATGTGATGGGGTACGTTGAGATTAACTAAAATGAGGAGTTCATTTTATTCAATTGAATTTTTTTTCCAAAAATTTTATAATATATATCAATATAAAAATTATTTTTTAATAAATATATTATGTATAAATTTTACTATATTTGTTTCATATATAAAGTTTTCTTAAAATTCTATATTCTAATATGTAAAGCAAAATTTTAAACGAACTTAATTCACCTAATAAAAAAAGAAATTTTAAGTATATTTAATATCTTTTTAACTAGCATATTAATAGTGAAAAATATTTTTTTATAATATGTGTGTCTAGTTCAATTCCCTCTTTATATGCATGCATGCATGCATGTATGTATGTATGTATGTATGACTACCCAAGATTAATTGGCAATATAATGTAGCTAGTAAAAAATAATTTTTTTTTATATTCTCAACATTGTGCTGAAAATAATTTAATTAATGTTGGAATTATATATATGCTTTCCTTTTTATTTTATTTTATTTTCTTTCTTTCTTTTTCTGAATCATATTTTTTGATTTAGGCTAATTAATCATATTTTATTTTATTATATATTGATGTTTTATACACATTATTATTATTAAAAAATAATTTACAACCACTAATATTTTATTGACTTTTTTTATGTGTAATTTGTGTTTGTAGTTTCAGCTCATCAATCTATTGAAGCTTCTATTTAAGGTATGTTTTTTAAATTTCGAGCTTACAAATGTGATTTTAGTTGAATTTAATAATAGTTAGTTATAATTTGTGGGTGTTCTAATGATTGTTATGGATTATTTGCATAAGTAAAATAATTATTTATATATTCTTAACACTTGTATTTTATTTGTTGACTTGTAATGCTTTCTAATTTACCTATGATATGTTATGGCAAATATGGTTTCTTTCATTATGAGTTGTGAAAAATTATTTTAATGCCTGGGAATAATGAATGGGGTTTTTTGTCAATTAAAACATAGGGTTTAAGACTTAGAAAGCTTCAATTTTGAAAATTTCATGTTCCAAATTTAATTATTTTAAAATTGGTAAGAGAATATAAAAGTAATTAATAAATGCAATAGTCATACAACTAACCACATACTTTTTTAAAAAATAGATTGAAGGCATATATGGATCGTAAATGGATGTCATCTAATCGGTGTTCAAGGGAATATATAAATGGGGTGAAAGATTTTATTACATTTGCAATTGAGCACACAAAAGATCCTGACAAAATCTTGTGTCCTTGCTTATCTTGTTGTTTTGGAAAGCGGATTAGTCCACCTGATTTACTAGATCATTTAGTGTGTTACGGTATTGATCAAACATATATACGATGGACAAGGTATGGTGAGACGAACGATGCATGTAGTGATCAGGTGCATACCACGAGTGGTGCTTCGGATGAATTTGATCAAAGCATGTTTGATGAAGATGATGGTCTTGAAGAAATGCTAAATGTGGTTGAAGGGGTGCATTATAACTGCCCCAACGAATTTGAGAAGTTGAAAGGTGATGCAGAGAAACCATTATATGCCGGTAGTACTAAATACACAAGATTGCTAGCAGTGTTAAAGTTGTACAACTTTAAAGCTCGCTACAGATTGAGTGATTCAGGTTTCACCGCACTGCTTGAACTGTTGCAAGATATGCTTCCAGAAGAAAATGTACTTCCTACCAAGATATACGAGGCAAAGCGAATTCTTTGTTCTACAACCGGCATGTGATATGAGAAGATACATGCTTGTCCTAATGATTGCGTATTATTTCAAAATCAGTATGCAATGTTGGAGAAGTGCCCTAAATGCAACGCATCTCGCTATAGGAAGAAGAAAGGAAAGAGTCCTTTAAAGGTCCTATGGTATTTTCCCATTATTATGATATTCAAGCGACTGTACAGTAATGCAGAGATTGCTAAGCAATTGATATGGCATATAGATGAAAGGATTAAAGACACAAAGCTTAGGCACCCTACAGATGCTCCTCAATGGAAAAAAAGTGATCATGAGTACCCTGACTTTGTGGATGAAGCAAGGAACCATCACCTTGCACTATCAACTGATGGAATTAACCCACATGGTGTTCAGAGTAGTACACATAGCACGTGGCCAGTGATATTGATGATTTATAACCTTCCTCCATACTTGATCATGAAGCATAAGTTTATGATGTTGTCCATGTTAATTTCTGGGCCAAGGCAACCTGGGAATGATATAGATGTATACTTGGCTCCTTTAATTGATGACTTGAAGCTGCTTTGGGAAGAAGGCGTCAATGTGTATGATGGGTACAGGGAAGAAAGTTTCACTTTGAAAGCCATGTTGTTTGGCACAATTAATGATTTCCCTGCTTATGGTAATTTGTCGGGATACAGCGTCAAAGGATATGGTGCATGCCCTATATGTGAAGATGAAACTCATTCAGTGCGACTTCATCATTGTAAGAAAAATGTTTACATGGCCATCGAAGATTCTTACCATCAGAACATCGTTGGAGGAAGTGGAAAAAGCCTTTCAATGGTGACTGAGAAGAAGGTAGCCCACCGAAGATGTTGACCAGTGCCCAAGTGTATTCCAAGGTAAAAGACTTAGATAACAACTTTGGCAAGCCTTTTGCAAAACAAATCAAGACAAGTGGTTGGAAGAAAAAGTCTATTTTCTTTGAACTTCCATATTGGAAGTCTTTATATGTGAGACATTTTCTTGATGTGATGCACATAGAAAAAAATATCTGTGATAGTCTAATTGGCACGTTGCTCAATATCCAAGGAAAAAGCAAGGATAGTGTCAATTCGAGGTTGGATTTGGTGAACTTGGGAATTAGAGAAGAGTTGGCACCGATTGAGCAAGGGCATCGTACCTACCTACCGCCAGCGGCATACACTCTGTCGAGGAAAGAGAAGAAATTGTTTTGTGAGTTTCTGTAAGGAATTAAAGTTCCTGAGGGCTACTCTTCAAATATAAAGAACCTTGTATCAGTGAAAGAGTTGAAGCTAAAGAACCTCAAGTCTCATGATTGTCATGTGCTCATGCAGAATTTCCTACCGGTTGGTATACGATCCATTTTACCCAAAAATTTAAGAAACACCATCACGAAACTTTGCGTGTTTTTCAAGTTGATCTGCAGTAAAGTGGTAGATTCAACTAAGTTACAAGATTTGCAAAGGCTGATTGTATGTACTCTGTGTGAACTTGAAATGTATTTTCCACCTTCTTTTTTTGACATTATGGTACATCTAACCGTACACTTGGTCAAAGAGATTCAATTGTGTGGTCCAGTGTACTTGAGATGGATGTACCTGAATGATCGATTCATGAAAATATTAAAAGGGTACGTGAAAAATAGATATCGCCCAGAGGGTTGTATCGCTGAAAGGTATATGGTTGAATAAGCAAGTGACTTCTGTGCTGATTTTCTATCAAATGTTGACCCTGTAGGGATCCCCAAGTCCCATCATGATGGGAGAAAATCAGGGAAAGGAACAACTGGGAGGGATGTAATAACGATATCGGCGACTGAACAGGAGCAAGCCCTCTTATATGTGCTACATAACACTGATGAGGTCGAACCGTATGTAGAAGAACACAAGGATGCTCTTCAATTGGTACATGGTGATAGGAATGAAAATTTGTTAACAAAAGAACACAATAAATAATTTTCATGCTGGTTGAAAAATCACATTAATGATGAGATGGAGCAGAATCCTGATTCAGTTTCTGAAAAATTAAAGTGGTTGTCGAAGGGACCGAGCTTAAATGTATTATCTTACAATGGTTATGCAATCAATGGTTACACATTCTATACACAAGATCATGATACACAGAGCACGATGCAGAATAGTGGGGTAACACTTGTTGCTGATTCTTGGCATAGATCTAGTGCTAAAGACATACAACCTATCTATGCATCAATGTCATACTTTGGTGTCATTGAACGCATATGGGAGTTAGATTACTCTATAATCAGGGTTCCTATCTTCAAATGTAAGTGGGTTAATAACAATAGTGGATTGACGATAGATGACTTAGGCTTTGTTCAAGTGGACCTTTCTAAAGTTTAGTATGAAGATGATCCTTTTATTTTAGCAGCACAAGCAGAACAAGCGTTTTTCGTTCCGGATCCTGCTAAAAAGAATTGGTCTATTGTACTCCTATCCAACAAGAATCGTCAAGAACAAGTTGATCTTGAAAGTAATTAAAATTTGACCATCAATGATGACGATCCTTCGTTTGAAAATTTATGGTCAGTAGAGATTGATATAGATGGAGATGGAGATAGACCCGTATACGTGAGACATGATCATGAAGAGGGAACTTGGGTCAAGAGAAACACAATTCTCAATCCAACACGAATTCTGAAGAATAAAATTTTAAATCAAACCAAAAAAAGGAAAAGATAATGAATGCCTTGACTTGTTTACTTGTACGTACGTTTTTATAAATTTCAAAATAATTTGCTTTCTTTGATATGGTTGACATTATACACTGATGTTTTATTTTGGTGTATTTCACTTCCAGGAGTATGGACTCACCACACGATGAAACTGATGATGTTCCTCAGCAGATTGGTAGACAAAGATTTGAGGCGAACGTATGACGTGGCAGGACAGTTATGGCGGGATTGATCAAATTGAGAAGTAAGGGAATCAAGTTACATCTGGAGTGGAATGAAAATAGAAACCCGTTCGACGAGAACGGTAAGTCATTAAATAACTTAATTGGGACTACAGTTCGAGACAGAGTCCCTATTACAGTTCAAAACTGGAAAATGGTCAGAAAAGATTATGAGGATGACATATGGGATGAAGTTCACGTAACACATTAATTATATTATTGTTCGGTTTGCTATGTTTCACTTAATTTCAATCTTACGTATTATATATGTTTTTTTTTGTTACAGAGCATTTTTATTATTGATGATGATCAGAAGAACTTCGTGCTAAGAAAAGCTGGAAAACTTATGAGAAAGTTTTGATATGATCTTGTCAAATACTATTTAAGGGATGATGATGACAATATCATTGATACACCGGCTTATCCATTGTACGAATGAATCATCACTCAAGAAATGTGGGATGAGTTTATCAAAATACATACAACTCAGGAATTTCTGGTAATATAATTTGTTTTACTTTCCCTATTACTTGTAATGTACGTATTTATAATTAACATTTGTACATTGATATGAATCATTTTGATCTAAACAGGAGTTGAGCGAGAAACATCACACTAACGCGCTCAATATGCCATACCGATACATACAAGGACCTGTTTCATATGCACAGTTAGAAAGAAAAATGGTACGAACTAATTATTATTTCATTTGTAGATAAATTGTTTGAATATCATTTAACTTTAACTAAATTTGCCGTGCAAATAGAAGAATCAGGTTCAGGTATTACACAGGTTCCACAACATGATTTGTGGATAACCGGTGTCACAAATAAGAAAGGTGAAATTCATAGTGAGGAAGCAAGAAGAGTAGCTGAATATTGTGTAAGTATTGGATTATGTGTACAATAAATAATTGGCTTTACATAAATGAACTTGATTTATAATAACTAATATTGCTGTAATTCTTTTTGTGATAGTGACATGTGTCACAGGAGGATCCTGCGTTGGCGAGCTATGTTGGTTGGGATGATTTTTTGAGCAGAGCTATGGGAGTACTCGAGTATGATGGTCGTGTTCGGGGTACTGGTTTTGCTGTCACCCATCAGCATACTTCGGACATCAGAAGCACCATAGTAGAGGTGACGTTTCCCAGCTGCGTGACGAGATAACTAGTTTCAAGAGTCAAATTCAAGAACTTCAAGAACAAATGCACCATAAGGAACAACGAGAAGAACAATTCTTAGAACAAATGTGTTTGTTGCAAGAACAAAATGTGTTGTTAACAACATAAATACAATAGTTTGTGCAGTGTAGGCCAACAAAAAATGTTCCCTTCTGTGATAGTCCAAGAGTCAGAGATAGTTGCACTTCTATGCCTAAAGTCCCTTTTCCTTTGGTAATTAATTTCTTCTATACTTAACTTTATGTTATATTATAATTTAGCGAACTATGACATATTAAGTCTATTTTCTATAGGGTGAATTCCAATGTAAGCTATATGCCGAGCAAGCTTCCAAGCACGTGGTTGTAGTAGGTGTTGCCTACAACACTGATAAGTACACACTACACAATTCACCGCTGCCTGACAACACACTCTGAGTGAGGGTTGATGTCTGCACGAATGAAGACATCTTCTTACCGATCTCGTCTCGGGATGAGCAAATAATGGTGAAAGGTGTTGTACGTGGCTATGTTGCTTGGCCAATAGGTCTTATAGAGCCATATGAAAAGGTCATTTATTTACAATTCCCTACATTTTTCCTTCGTACTTCCATATAAAACTGTGATTTAATTTTTTTATTTTCGCAGGGCAAGATATCAAAGTGTTCGACAACACAACCCAAGTCTAAAGCTTCAGCTAGCCAACAGAGCAGAAGGAGACCGACCTCATATCGTGATCAATTAGTATCGATTACACCACAATTGATCGGTGCAGGAGGACAGGAAATACGTCTTGAAAGACATATCTACAATGTTGGCGGTCTAGTTGATTATGTTACTGCCGAGGTCGTGCATGACATATGTACTCGTGATTGGGTTAATGCTTCAGCTATCAACTTCTGGATAAGGTACTTGACCATTATCGTTTATCACAGTTATTAATATTTCTTGTTCCATTTCTTTTGTTTTTCATGACACTGTTTGTTTTGTACCAGGCATTTATACAATGACTGCTTAATGGATACAAATAGGGTCCAATTAGTATTTGTCAACCCTTATCTCGTTGGCTACCATGGGGGTAAAGTAGATATAAATGTGCAGTCTAATGATCTGAAAGATTACTTTAGAAAGAGAGCGACACCGACTACGCTATTTTTAGTGCCATACAATGCAGGGTAAGTTATTAGTGGTACAATTTTTGTTTTTATTGTTTAATTTTTATCATACCATGATTGTTGAAACTAATTTTTTAAAATATTTTAGGCGCCATTGGATATTGATAGTTATCAATCCAGTGGAACCTTCAGGCCATCGCATTTACTATGTGGATCCTCTAAAAGATGGTCTTCCACAAAACCGTTCTGATATGTTACTATTGTTCAATGGGTAAGCGTACGTGCGTATGTGTAAATATTTGCATATGTGATTGAATAATCAAAAGTCATTAGTTTCTATTTGTTTTGTTAGCGCATTGACTGCGTATTGGTCCTTTGTCTCGTTAAGCTACTTTAAAGTTGCTGACCCTCACTTTAGCTATCCTTGGAAGAAGATACTGGTATTGATATATGAATTTACTCATATTTTGTTAGTAAACAATTTTTATTCATAAACAGAGTTAAATATTGCATTATATTTTTGCAGTGCCCTTTCCAACCCAATGACAATGATTGTGGGTATTACATCATGAAATTTATGAAGGATGTAATTACGCATGATTAGGCATTTATTCCTCAAAAAGTAAGTCATATAGTTGCACTCCATATTGTGTTTTAATTAAATTTAATTATTTCCTGATAATTACGTTTTGCTTATTTTAATTCATTTTAATTTGTGGCTAATTGTATATATGTGTAGTATTATGAAGATCAACGTTGTGACACTTTGACTGACCATCAGCTTGATGAAGTGATCGAGGAATGGTGTGAATATGTTTTTAGGCAAATATCTGGGTAGCTATACTATTTAATTCATCACTAGCTGATGGGCTTTGTTGTGTTGTTTCTTGGCAATTGTTGTGTCATGCCTGCATATAATCAAGTTGAATTTGTTATATAATTCATTCATGTATAATATATTGTATAATTATTTTATATTCTACTTTAACTAATTAATCATCTGTTTGTATCATTTTGAAGTTATCTATTATTGTTGTTTGCTTTTCTTCATTTTGCAGTACTAAGGATATATATACAAAATGTTTATTAGACCATGTAGTGTGAAATATTGTACAATTATGGGAGATATGATCGAACAAAAAAAAGAGTTTTTGTGGCGCTTTTTTAAATAAGGGCCACAGGAAGAGTCCAAAAAAAAAACACCTTCTGTGACGCTTGGTGGGGCAAGTGCCACAGGAGGGGGGTCTCCTGTGGCGCTTGCTGAAGCAAGCGCCACAGGAGACCCCCCTCCTGTGGCACTTGCCCCAACAAGCGCCACAGGAGGGTATTTTTTTTAAAAAAAAATTATAATGCTGTGGCGCTTATCAGCGCCACAGCTTCTTTTAGTGGCGTCCAGATATGTAGCACTTCTCTAGCGCCACAGCTAATCAATTATAAGCGTCACATCTTTACTTTTTTGTAGTAGTGTAACAACTTGGACTTCACTATTAACAACTATACTTTCATTATTAACAACTGTTGTATCTTGTTTAACAAAAGTTCAAAAAAGTACATGTCGCAGGTAGCATGGGAGTTCAACTAGTAGGGGCCCATTAACGATAGAAGATTCATATTTAACAACATCACACCCTTTTTTTCACAACGTTGTTGTCTTCTTTGACCTCTGAAAATAAGGGGGAAATAACAACTTGGACTTCACTATTAACAACTATACTTTCATTATTAACAACTGTTGTATCTTGTTTAACAACTTCAAAAGTTCAGAAAAGTACATGTCGCGAGTAGCATGGGAGTTCAACTAGTGGGGGCCCATTAACGGTAGAAGATTCATATTTAACAACATCACACCCTTTTTTCACAACGTTGTTATCTTCTTTGACCTCTGAAAACAAGGGGGAAATAACAACTTGGACTTTACTATTAACAACTATACTTTCATTATTAACAACTGTTGTATCTTGTTTAACAACTTTAAAATTTCAAAAAAGTATAGTTGGGATAACAACAATTGGGGGACGCTTATCAACAATAGTTTAATAATTAACAATGTTATGCTCTGTTTTATCAACGTTCTTATCTTGTTAGACAAGTTACATGAATGTGCACTTATGACTTCCTGTTACCTCTGAAAACAATAGCGAGGCAATAACAACATGACTTTCATTAGTAACAAGTTTTTGCTCTTGGTTAATAGTTTAACCTTCTTGTTTAACAACTTTAATATTCCTGTTTGCCAACTGACTTTCTAGGAAAACACAGACATGGCTGTCAGAAATTCAGCCATATTCTGAGTCACACCACACAGTGAAAGCAGAAACATAATTACATATGCCGTATAATAACATTAACATAATAGCATTATATGCAGCATAATTACATTAACATTATATCATAATGTCCTGCATAATTACATAATTGCATGAGGTACACCTTTAAAGCTATGACAGTGGATTTTTGACTTGTAATGACAAGGGAACATTAACATTATTGCACTTCACCCTAATGTTTCCTTATCACAACAAAAAAAGTAAGACATGTGTAGCAACCCATTTCCCCAAAAAAGGACTATACATATTACTTCAATAAGTTTGCTAACTATGAGCATAGTAAGTTCAGAAAATGTACATTACTATCAACAGGTTTACTTCAAAATATTGCAGCTTCTTATATCTGCAAAATGGTTACTTCAAAAGATGATTTTTGCCAAATTCAGTTTGGATTTAGATTTGGATTTGTTCATTTTCGTATAGTATGCCCCGCTTCATGGCATCTTGCATAGTGGTAAATCTTCTTATTTTGGAATTGTGATTCACGCCTACTGGTTCTTAGTAATTACAATAACAACTTTTGTTACTTAATAACCAACAACAGTTTCACAAATAACAACTATCATTCCTACAAAATTTGCACTTACGTTTATGGGTCATCTGATATGTGACATACATTATCATTTCCTTTTGCTTCTATATACACATAGCCACTCCTGTCATTATATTTTCAAAAAGGTTTTCAACTTCACCATCATCATTTAAATCTATTAGTGTACTTTTATCAAACCTCACTGTATACTTCATCTCACACATGTTGCAATCAATACCAAGCCATGATGATATCATCAACCTCAAATCTCTAAGTATTATCACCTCTTTCAAGCACTTCAACTTCACATAACCACCATTATATTTAATTTTACCTTCATCATTCCACACAAATTTCCCTCCAACATGGAAATAACAAAATAGTTCCTTCACAGATTCTGAGCCTTTGTTGCATGTCATTTTACATGCCTACCTAAAAAAAAACAAAAAGAGAGAATTAATTAAACAAAACCGCTTATCATTATGTCAGTTAAGTAATCTTGTCAGCCATTCTTTATGAAATAGAGTAACTGCTCATTTCATCGCCAAACAAGGCCAATTACCAACAAACTCATGTTTTAACATCCTCATATTCACCTCTCTTAACAGCAACACGTTATATTTTACAGTATGTTTTAACAACTTTGTATTCTCATTTAACATCACAATTTATTTCAACTTCTCTATCTCCATTATTTACAATGCCCCCTATCAGCACCCTCCATGAACTATTAACAACAACATTGATTTTAACATCTCCATCTTCACTATTAACAACACTCCTTATAGCATTACCCTCCTTGTACCATTAACAACAACACAGTGTCTTTTCACATCTCCTTCTTCACTAAAAACAACACCATCCCCCAACCAAAAAGCTTCAGCTTTATCATAGCTCGCAGTAGTCATTACGATTTACTCCCGCAAGTGCCCCCAACAACAAAAAACCCACAATCTTCACCATTCATACCACCAAACACAATGAAATCCACCGCACAACCATCAACAATCTCCCATTACCTTAAAGCTACAACCTTTCTCCATCTTCAACCAACAACCCCTTACCCAAAAAAGCAAGCGTCCATTACCAGAAATCCATCACAATTGTTCACAATTTTAGAAGAGGAAGATGGAAGATTCATAATACAAACATCATTTCTACACAAGAATTACTTACCGTCGGTTATCTCTACTTTGTCTTCAACTTTCAAGCGTTCTGAAACTTGCGTTTTTTCTCCCCCTACCGTCAGTTATCTCATGTTTGTTTTTTTCCCTTCCTTTCTTTCCCACTCTTATGCATGTCGAGCAGGCTTTTTTACAGGGTTAGTTGTGTCATTTCCACTAAAATTTAAAATCCCTGATTCCTACTGCAGGACTGATCAGGGATTTAGGTTTTCAATGCACTAAATAAGGATTTTCCTATTTTGAATGTATTTTACAGGGATTTTCCTTAAATTTTAATGGGCTCAAGTTTAAACTCTAAAAAAGCTCTCCCTTACCCCCATTAATTAACCTAGCCGCCACAGCATACAAGGGAAATCACGCGGAGACGAGGCACGGAGGGACGCAGCTGCTGGAATTGCTTCACCAAAGGACGTCAACTGTAGAGCAATCATTAATTCCCATCTTCTAATCTCTCCACGGGCCCACCTCTACAAATCCATTTAACACTTCAACTCATTCATATTTCTCCAATTGCATGCACAGTGACGGAGCCAATTGAATTCATCAATTCTTCTCAATTTTCCAATCATGGCTGTGACGAATTGTTTGGAGCGTGGAGGAGAGAATAAGTCCATGGAAGCTTAAATTCTTTTGGGGAGGTAATTTGGAAGGATCATGGAGGAAGTTAGAGCCTAGGAGCTTATAATTGAAGACCACAAGGAAGTGTCTTTCCTTTTATTTTGCTAATTCAAGACTTGAGATTATTTAGTTTTAAATGATTTTGAGTTGTATTAATTGAGAATAATCTAGTTTTAGATTGTAGACATATATATTTTTGGATTAGATTGATATTTTGAGTTTGATTTGTGCTTAAAACGTTTGCTGAAAGTTTTGTTTGCAAATCTTTGAATTGTCAATTGAATTATTAATTGAGTTTTCATTATTAATTTAATTGTCAATTTGGGTTTAACCTCTTGATTGTTTAATTTGGTTGGCTAATTGTCTAGTTGTTCAATTGGACAATTGTAAACAAGATTTTCCAAATTATTTTGAAACTAATTGTGATTGGTTTTTAATGAATTTAATTAACCACCGCTTATTTCATTATGAGTTTTCCAGTGGATTAGGTATTATTGAGCTTGAGGGTTTCCCATGTCTCAATTAGATGATTAAATTTATTAATTCCAATCTTTCATCAACTTCCCTTTGGTCTAATTAATTAATTTGGGCTAAGAAAGTTAACTCCATGTGAATCTTAAGTTGTCCCATTCATCATCATAACTGAACTAAATCTTTGTTGTTTGTCTTGATTCGTCTTGAACTTTTTGCTTAGCATTTCAATTCCTCTTTCATAAAAACCCCCTAAAAATTGCATTCAAATTCATATAGATTAGTCTCACTCTCATATAGGTTTTAGAGTCAATTGCATTAGTGCATTCAATTAGTTTAATTGCATTTTGGGTAGTAGTGTCTTGCATTCTAGTTTAGGTTTATTCCATTGCATCTTTTGTCACTTAAAAATCAATTCTAAAGAAAACTCATAGCTTGCTCCTTGGGAGAATGACATAGATTGACCCTAAAATGCATAATAATTTAGGACTTAGTTTAATTGATTGCTTTAATGACAAAAGCACACATCAGTTGACTTTGGTAATTCATCAAAACAACACCTCCACAATGCAAGAGACATAAATCCCATTAGGTTTCCTATAAACAAGATATCACCTAAAGACCACCCATGCATAAAATAAGGCAGCAAACATTATTGGTGATATGGGCATTTTTTTACCCTAAGCATAGGTATCCTCCTATTGGAGGCAATCCTATTCGAGACATTGTCGAGTACTAAATGTGAGTACCTCTCCCAGCGGGAATATGAACCTTAGTTTACTACGTTGTGAGGAACTAGCCCCTTAAACGAAAATGATTTTAAGAATTATAACTTTGAGCCACCTTCCTAAAAAAGAGTTAATACAATTTTTGTCTTAGGTTTACCCTCATTTTAATTTTGATCTTTCAAATTTCAAACTTTAGGTTTTATTCCATTTAGGGGTGACGTTGTCTAGGTTTATATTGACCAATGTTTAAGATGGAATGACACATGAATTTAATTTGAAACTTGAAAGACCAAAACCAAAATAAGGGCAAACTTAAGGAATAAAAAATTATAGGATAAAGGTGCAATTCTATCGATAAACATTTTCCGGAAGAGCTACAGGCACAAAAAACATTTTTTTTGATTTAAAAATACCCATAAACATTAAAAAGAAGCTAAATAATACCAATTCCATTAAGTAGCTAAACGTTAACCGTAAAAATGTAACCTTTAATTGTTTTTCTGACAAGTGCGTTGAGCTGGTGATGGCATGTATTTTTCTTCTTCTTTTTTGTTGTCCTCACTTTCCCACTTCTTTCCCTATACGTAAATTTATAACTTTGAGGTTCTCCATAAATTTGATATGAATGAACTTCTCCAATCAAACCTAGCCCTTTTCCAATTGTTGTTGATTCAACAATTGGAATCTCATAGTCTTACAACAAAAGGAGTTATTTGGCTACTTCATAACTCGCTAGATTGTAATATCTTAATTGAATACACTTAGATGGACTTTTTAGACCTTCCACATGAACATAATCTCTCAATATTTTCAAGGTTTTGTGTGCGTTTAGATTAATTTTTATAGAAAAGCTTTTTTGAATTACGATGTAAGCATGTGAAAGGACTTTTATCTCAGTTTAAAAAAAAAAAAATTTGAAACCACGATTTTAATCTTTCCCAAGTACTCACTCCTCGTCTGACACAATTTGAGATTTTCATTACAAAGTACTGGCCATAATGAGAACAAAATGAGGATTATTTTTTTAAAAGAATTAGCAAAAATGCCACCTCCATTGATTATCACGAGCAGTGTTACTTTTTGGTCTTGGTGGGCCTCACACAATTGTCCATATGCCCTCTTCTACCATCATTTCCTATATTGTCTAATCAAAATCCACCAACTCAAATTAATTTATGCTCTCCATGGTTTTTTTTTTTTTTTAAATGGTTATCTTAAAAATGCTCATACTTCCCTATATGGTTTATCTCGTCTCTCCCTTTCTCTCCCAAATTCCCTGACTTCTCCACCTTTTGCCATCGCTACCATGCTTTCCTCCACCTATTGCCTTCATCATCTCTCTATTGCCAGTTCCACTACCTTTTACCATTGTTCACTTGTCCCCTTCAAATAAAATAACGGTATTTTGTTTCTCTTTCAGGCGATTTCTTTTTTGCTTCATTGCTTGCATTTCCGTCTCTCATTGTTAAGTGGTTCATTGTTTACTGCTTTCGGCCTTCATTCTCTAGTTTAGTTTTTTCTCTCTCATCACTTTGTTCACCGTCTCTCTCCTTAATAGATTTTTTGCCCTTCATTCTAAATCTTCGATGGCTTGTTCTTTTTCGATTTTTGGTGGTCATCAATTTTTATACTACATTGCTTCTGGTTTGCGGTTTCTCGTCCTCACAGATCTAGCCTTGCGAATAGAGCGGTAGTGATGAGATTGGAAGAGGATGATGATTTAAATTAGACACAATGGAAGGGGGTTCGATTTATGTTGTCTGTGGAAGGAGGGAGACACGATGGAGGGGGCCACTGATGATGGTAGCGCCGGTGAGATGCGTCCCATGGTAGAAAGGCTTCGGTCATGGAGGGGATTGAAGATGAAGAAGTTTTGTAATTGTTAGATTTCTTTTCCAGCTAAACGGTCAATATATCTTTTACTTGTTAAGATTATGGAGAGTTTTAAAATTATTTTTCAATTTAAATTAAAGCTAACAAACTCATGCTTCAAATTCATGTTAGTTCTAATAAATGTTTTGAGGTTGGCCAAGAAGAAAATCAATTCTTCAAAAAATTAGATCATATAATTAGGCAAAATGAAAAAGAAAAAAAGAAAAAATCAAACCAAACTACTTTTTTTGGAAAGTTTTCCTGACTCAAAGCTACGTCGTTTCCACCAATTGCATAAGCGTTCTTGAATTTCGTTTCCATTTTTTCAGTACAAAAAAGATTCTGCCATTTTCTCGTTCGCCGTTGATCGTGCAATTTCTATCTCCTGTTGCCATCGTTTGTCTGTGAGGCTTCTTTCTCAGTCTATTTGCTTTTGGTTAGTCTGATTGTGGCTTTAATCATTATATGAGCTTATGCTATTTGTTCTTCCATTGTTCATGCTTTCCTTCTTTTTATTTGTTTCCTCTCAATCGACCAGCTTCTTCTTGGCGATTGGTTCTTGTCTTTCTCATTGTGTTCTTTAAATATCTTTCATTTCTTTGACTATTTTTAATCCGGAGAAAATGCAGTCTAGGTGGCCCAAAAAAATAGATCATTGTAAGATTATATAGGTCGATTTGAGAAATTGAATATTTCTCAGTTTAACAATGCATGTTCCATTTGTAGGTTTGGTCCACAAAATAGAATTAGTAGAATCACAACAGGAATTTGTTTAATGCAATCCAAAGTTTTTCCATCGAGTTCTCAAGACATTGAACTCTGCAATCCTTAATGCATGGAATCTAGTTGTGCATCCAAACATTTATCTCCAAACCATCTGCCAGTTTCTAGCAGCACAATAGGGCATTAGCATCACAAAATTAATAAACTATTAAGGTTTGTTAAACTATATCTGGTTTTCAGATTATAGATTAACCCTCAATATGTTTAGGGAAGAGAAGAGGCTAGCAGGTTTTCTTGTTGTTAAGAGATGTTGTTCTTTTTTGGATGAATCCTCAATCACACAAAGATGTTGCAACCAGCTATTTAATTCTAGAGTTCACTTCTCCGGTTGACGTGTTTCAACATAAGTTGAACTCCATAACCACATTTGAGATTAAGGAAATAGTCACACCTCTGCTTATAACTAGAGGGGGGAAAAAGCTGGTAAAGAAAAAATAATTTCAAAACAATAACACATACTTTGAATCATTGCAGTTAAATCAAAGTATATTCCACAAGTAGTGATATCCAATTAATTAAATAGTCAAATAATTATTTAAATCCTCCCAAACTTAAAACAATAAAAAATAAAAATCACCAAGAGAGATTTTTTCTAGCAATGGCTAGCTCAAACTGGCTACATAAGACTGACCATTTATGATCAATATGAAACACTTGTTGCTGAGCATATCTTTGCACCATCTCAGACTTTTCTTTTCTCACAGCCTCAATCTCCTTCTTGAATTCTACAGTTTTTGCAACACATTTCCTTTTCTGCTATTGTAGATACGATAGATTAACCTCACAATCTGTTATCTCTTTATCCAATTGAGTGATGTGTTCCTTCAACCTAGCTTTCTTCTCTTGAGCTTCATCCATTAATTTCTTGGTCTCAGATATTTTGGAAACAAGAGCATTTGCAACCTCTTTCCATTGAGTTAGTTCTTCTTTGATGCTTTTATATATGATGTATACATTGCTTTGATTTTATGAGGAATTATTTTCTTTGTAATTTCAATTTCTGATGTGTTTGTTGCTGGTCCTTCAAATTTGATTGACCAGTTGATATCTCTTTAACCTACTCCTTATAAATGATCATATATTCAAAATTAGATAGGTAATTAACATTAAGACGGAACTCATTTACATATGCCTTATTCAAAGAAGCTAATTCAGGACTCTTACAGTTTCATGAGGTGTTTTATATTGAGAGATATCTACAGGATTACTTGTTGGTTGCTTACTAATCAATACAGGATGCAATGATGAAGTTGGCACTGCTTCAGATATCTCTAAACTAGGCATTACTCAATTGATACTAATTTCAGAAAAGGCATGGTTAACTAATTTCAGAAGCCAAGAAAGACAATTCATGCAAGACGGAAGATTGAGAGAGTGTTGTTGACCTTGGTTGAGCTTGATGGTTCTAAATGTGCTATTGTAGTGATTATTTGAACATTCTTTGATGTAGTACCCTCTTCAACTCTTCATTGAACACTCTGCACAACAACAGAAGATATATTTAACCTCAAGCCAATAGTAATTGAACCAATTGATTGAGGTTCTATTGCCTTTTCCTTTGATATGTTTTGCTCTTGTGCACTTTGATCTTTTGACTCTTCCTTTTTCTGTATGCCAGAGGAGTAAATAAATTGCAGCAAATGTGTAGTAACTAAGAATTTTTTTCAATACTTTTCATTGGAGTGTATGAATATATACTTTAAATTATACGTTGAATGGCTGATATTTCATTGACTAGCTCCTCATCTAAATCAATGAATATATAGTTTGGATCATAAGGGATTTCTCTTAAGACCAAAATTGAAAAAATAAGTTGCAAACAATGGGGTGGCAAAGGAGGAGGTAGTGGTGGCGGCGGCGGCGGGCTGTGGCAGGGGTGGAAAAGGAGGTTATAGTGGTGATGGCAACAATGGGGGTGGCGGCTACAGTAGTGGAGGAGGAGGAGGTAGTGGTGGTAGCAGTTGTGGCGTGATGTGACAAGTGAAATGAGACAAGTGAAACAAAGGCACGGGAAACTAAAGGGTAAATTGGACTTTTTTAGCCATGCAATTGGATGGTAATAGGGATTCATAGGGGGAGGTATAAATAAGGATTACCAATTTTTTTGTAATCATCATTACCAAGGTAAATCCTATTATCATGTTAAAGAGCAACCAAATACTCTTATCTTGATAATGTAATTATGATTACCATTACAGGCATGCAATGAGATTAAACCAAACAGGCTCTAACTATCTTAACATTATATGATTTAATGCTTCCTTGAACATTCTAAGTTGATAAAAGATAGGTAACATTAAATTATATACTAATTTAAAAATTTGGCAGAGCTATGATTACCGTTTCCTCTGCTATGTTTTGCTCTCGGGCATTTTCATGTCCTAGCTCTTCATCATTCTACAAATCAGAGAAAAGTAAATAAATTGTAGGTCATAGCATTAAGTACATAATGAGGTGTATTGAGCATGAGCAACATAAAAAATAGATATAGTGCATAAGTGCTACCCCAAAACCATGTTTTCACAAAACCAGCCCTAGTTTTCTCAAGGGCTACTCTTGAGAAAATCATGTTTTCATCATGCCAAATATGCTCATAAATATATTCTAAAAGAAAACGATTCAATTATATACATGCCTCAGTTGATTTCGGTGATGCAATGGGTGTCAATTCTTGTTCATTGTTCTGAGCATGTGAAGTACAAAGAGATTCCACTTCTCTGCTACAATCTTCATTAAATTGAATGGTATCTTCCAACGCAAACTGTAACTCCCAACATTCATCCCAATAAGCTATATCATTAAAAATGAAGAAATTATACAAATTAGAAATTGTATGATGATAAACTGCATTATGTATGACATGATATGAATCTTGAATATTTTCCATGCTTGTGTCTTCACTTTAGCTACACTAATTTAGAAGGATATTAATTACTACAAATTTTCCTTGTATGGGTATATACCATGTTGGTATTGTTTGTGGATGTACTAAATAGTTTGATGCTGAATTGAACAATTTTCATAATGAGTATAATATAGAAAATCCCACAAAAATATCTTGAAAATATAAAAAAGACAAATCAGTGACTCTAATTTGTATAATTCCAAATAAGATAACATGTACTAAAATGAAATTTGGAAATGTTGCGTTTTGACAATACTGCCCCAAACCTTTTTTTTTTTTTTTTGAAATGAATAGCCACTCAGCACTTTTATCAGCGGCTAGCCGCTACTGCTTCAGTTCTGGCAGCTAGGATTTTTTGTGGCAAATGTAAATATCTTGAAATAGTTGTTTTTTGGATTAACTTATCCAAGTGTGGAATTTGTTAAAACTTCTTGTCATTTGCTAAAATAGGTATAATGAATAGCTAATATGAAGGGCAGTGAATAGCCATGGTGTAAAATGGATATTTACTAGTTACTACACTTTATAAGTTATTTACTACATTTGATTAGCAAATACAACATGTTTTAGGAAGTGCCAACTTTGGATAATTTAATCCAAAAGGCCACTGTTTCGGAATTATAAACAAAAGAGCTCATACAAAACTATATTTACACTCTTGTATTAAATGAGAGGATTATAAGATACACTACTACAAAAAGGTTGAAAGGTGGCGCACATATTGTGGCCTTTCCTTAATGAAGTGCCACAGCTGCTCATTTATTATTTTTTTTATATTTTATGTTTTTTTTACCAGCTGTGGCACCTGGAAGGGTAGGTGCCACAGCTGGTATGGTTAAGTGTGGCGCCTGGCCAGGCAGGCGCCACACTTGACCAACTGGTACCAGCTGTGGCGCCTGACACGCCAGGCGCCACACTAGCTTCTGAGTCAGGTGTGGCGCCTGACCAGGCAGGCGCCACCCCTGACCCTTTTTTTTAAAAAAAAAATTTGTCAGGGGTGGCGCCTGCCTGACCCTTTTTTTAAAAAAAAAATTTGGATTTTCTATCCCTTCCCCACCAATCAGAACCCATCCCGCCCCACCCCCTTATCCTTTTGTTTCCCGCCTCCCCCCCCCAATCACTTTCCTTTCCCGCCGACACCCCCCCTTCTCTTTCTTTACCTTTTTCTCTATCTTTAATCATTCCCTCTCTCATTTTCACTTTCATCTATCTGTGCGTGCTCTCCCCTTCCTTCCATTTTCTTATCTTCACTTCTTAAAACTACACTCACACGAGCACACGTCTTTGTTTTTTCCCAACTGCCAACCCCACTCCTGTCGCTATTATTCCCTTTTCTTTGTATTGTCTACAACTTTTTGGTCCCCACTCCATTTGGTAGCTCAAATTTCTTCCTTCCCTCACTGAAGATTGCGTCACCAACGGCAATTACGTGGTCCCCCACTCCACTGCACTGATCAACCTGTAAGTTCAACTTGCATTTTGTTTTTATTAATTTTTTTTAGGTTGTTCTGCTGTTTTTTTTATGGCATGCTTGCGATGCTTTTTTTTCCCTGTTATGACACGCATGCTTGTATATTTATATGTCATATATAGTCATCTTCTTCATGCATGGTGTTATTATACTAGTACATAAACCAAATTAGAAATAGACATGTACATAGTATGTAATTTCATCCGATCAACACAGGAACAAAATAAAGAATGTAAATAAAATTATTGAGGAGAAGACAAGTAAATATACAAAGTGTATGTGTGGTGCCCATGCGCTCTCTCTCTCTCTCGGCAGATTTTTCTTTTTCTGTGGGTAGACCATCTCTAGTTTTGTTTCTTTGCTCTTTACACAACACCTATATATATATATATATAATATACAAATGTGTGTGTTGTTTGTGCGTGTATACTATATATATATATATTCCCATTACTAGAGACTTATCCAATCCCCATTGTAGGCGTGTGTGTACTGTGTTTTAGCTCTCACTAGTTCTAAGAAATTAATGCAACAAGTTACAAGAACAATGAAAGAATTGAATTTATATGTTATATATAACCATAAATTTGAACGACAGTAATTAATATACAAGTGACTTGAAATTAGATAATCAAATTAACTTTTAATAATACTGCTATTTCTTTTAAAACTTCTTCAAATTATTTGTTTTCCAAAAATCAAAATCATTTATTTAATATTATTTCACATATTTAATATATATTTGTGTTAGTGCTATTTTGTAGAGGTAAGAAAATAATTTTTTGTATTATCTTATTAAACTATAATAGAGAAAATCCCATCTAAACCCAATGAAAATAGGAAAAATTGAAATCATGATAATAAATTGAATAATTCGTTAATTGAGTCATTAACTTATTTAATAATTTTAAAATATGGATAAAATGACTTTAATATATCAATATATATCAATGTTAATATTTAATAAAATAAAATATAATTTGTCTATATTGTTTAACTTTAAATATATTAACTAAAACCGTAAGAAGAAAAACATACAATAAGGAGATAATTAATGTTGGGAATATGCTTTCTTTTTCATTTCATTTTATTTTCTTTATTTTATTTTCCGAATCATATTTTTTGAAATAAGCTAATCATATTTGATTTTATTATATATTGATGTTTATTACACATATTATTATTAAAAAAAATTAACTTAGAACCTCAAATATTTTATTGATTTTTTTATGTTTAATTTGTGTTTGTAGTTTCACTTCATCAGTCTATTGAAGCTTCTATTTACGGTATGTTTTTTAAATTTTGAGCTTACAAATGTGATTTTAGTTGAATTTAATAGTTATAATTTGTAGGTGTTCTAATGATTGTTATTGATTAATTGCATAAGCAAAATAATTATTTATATATTCTTAACACTTGTATTTTATTTATTGAGTTGTAATGTTTTCTAATTTAACTATGATATATTGTGGCAAATATGGTTTCTTTTGTTATGAGTTGTAAAAAATTATTATAATACCTGGAAATAATTAATGAATTATTTGGCAATTTAAACATTCAATTTAAGACTTAGAAAACTTCAATTATGAAGATTCATGTGGTGTATGTTATTTTAAATTAAAATTGGTAAGAGAATATAAAAGTAATTAGTAAATACAATAGTCATACAACTAACCACGTACTTTTTTAAAAAAATAGATTGAAGCCCATAGATGGATCGTAAATGGATGTCATCTAATCGATGTTCAAGGGAATATATAGATGGGGTGAAGGATTTTATTACATTTGCAACTGAGCACACAAAAGATCCTGGTAAAATCTTATGTCCTTGCTTATCTTGTTGTTTTGGAAAGCGAATTAGTCAACTTGATTTGCTAGATCATTTAGTGTGTTATGGTATTGATCAAACATATATACGATGGACAAGGCATGGTGAGACCAACGATGCATGTAGTGATCGGGTGCATACCACGGGTGGTGCTTTGGATGAATTTGATCAAACCATGTTTGATGAAGATGATGGTCTTGAAGAAATGGTAAATATGGTTGAAGGGGTGCTTCATAACTGCCCTAACGAATATGAGAAATTGAAAGGTGATGCAGAGAAACCATTATATGTCGGAAGTACTAAATACACAAGATTGCTAGCAGTGTTGAAGTTGTACAACTTTAAAGCTCTCTACGGATTGAGTGATTCGGGTTTCACCACATTGCTTGAACTGTTACAAGATATGCTTCCAGAAGAAAATGCACTTCCTACGAAGACATACGAGGCAAAGCGAATTCTTTGTTCTACAACCGGTATGGGATATGAGAAGATACATGCATGTCCTAACGATTGCGTATTATTTCGAAATCAGTATGCAACGTTAAAGAAGTGCCCTAAATGCAACGCATCTCGATATAGGAAGAAGAAAGGAAAAAGTCCTTTGAAGGTGCTATGGTATTTTCCCATTGTTCCGAGATTCAGACGACTGTATAGTAATGCAGAGATTGCTAAGCAGTTGACATGGCATGCGGATGAAAGGATTAAAGACACGAAGTTTAGGCACCCTGCAGACGCTCCTCAATGGAAAAAAATTGATCATGAGTACCCTGACTTTGCTGATGATATTAGGAACCTTCGCCTTGCACTGTCAACTGATGGAATTAATCCACACGGTGTTCAGAGTAGCACACATAGCACGTGGCCAGTGATATTGATGATTTATAACCTTCCTCCACACTTAATCATGAAACGCAAGTTTATGATGTTGTCCATGTTAATTTCTAGGCCAAGGCAACCTGGGAATGATATAGATGTATACTTGGCTCCTTTAATTGATGACTTGAAGCTGCTTTAGGATGAAGGCATTAGTGTGTATGACGGGTACATGGAAGAAAGTTTCACTTTGAAAGCCATGTTGTTTGGCATAATTAACGATTTCCCTGCTTATGGAAATTTGTCAGGATACAGCGTCAAAGGATATGGTGCATGCCCTATATGTGAAGATGACACTCATTCAGTGCGACTTCATCATTGTAAGAAAAATGTTTACATGGGGCATCGAAGATTCTTACCATCACAACATCGTTGGAGGAAGTGGAAAAAGCCTTTCAATGGTGATGCAGAAGAAGGTAGCCCGCCGAAGATGTTGACCGGTTCCCAGGTGTATTCCAAGGTAAAAGACTTGGATAACAATTTTGGCAAGCCTTTTGCAAAACAAATCGAGACAAGCGGTTGGAAGAAAAAGTCAATTTTCTTTGAACTTCCAATATATGTGAGGCATTTTCTTGATGTGATGCACATAGAAAAAAATATCTGTGATAGTCTAATTGGCACGTTGCTTAATATCCAAGGAAAAAGCAAGGACAGTGTCAATTCAAGGTTAGATTTAGTGAACTTAGGAATTAGAGAAGAGTTAGCACCGATTAAGCAAGGGTCTCGTACCTATCTACCGCCAGCGGCATACACTCTGTCGAGGAAAGAAAAGAAATTGTTTTGTGAGTTTCTGCAAGGAATTAAAGTTCCCGAGGGCTACTCTTCAAATATAAAGAACCTTATATCGGTAAAAGAGTTGAAGTTAAAGAATCTTAAATCTCATGATTGTCATGTGCTCAGGCAAAATTTCCTACCGGTTGGTGTACGATCAATTTTACCCAAAAAATTAAGGAACACTATCATGAAACTTTACGTGTTTTTCAAGTTGATCTGCAGTAAAGTGGTTGATTCAACCAGGTTACAAGATTTGCAAAGGTTGATTGTGTGTACTCTGTGTGAACTTGAAATGTATTTTCCACCTTCTTTTTTTTTTGACATTATGGTACATCTAACTGTACACTTGGTCAAAGAGACTCAATTGTGCGGTCCAGTGTACTTGAGATGGATGTACCCAAATAAGCAATTCATGAAAATATTAAAAGGGTATGTGAAAAATAGATATCGCCCAGAGGGTTGTATCGCTGAAAGTTACATGGTTGAAGAAGCAAGTGACTTCTGTGCTGATTTTCTATCAAATGTTGACCCTGTAAGGATCCTCAAGTCCTGTCATGATGGCCAAAGATCAGGGAAAGGAACAACGGGGAGCGATGTAATAACGATATCAGCAACTAAACGGGACCAAGCCCACTTGTATGTCCTACATAACACTGATGAGGTCGAACCGTATGTATAAGAACACAAGGATGCTCTCTGATTGGTACATGGTGATGGGAATGAAAATTTATTAACAACAGAACACAATAAGCAATTTGCAGGCTGGTTGAAAAATCACATTAATGATGAGATGGAGAGGAATCCTGATTCAGTTTCCGAAAAATTGAAGTGCCTGTCGAAGGGACCGAGCTTACATGTATTATCTTACAATGGTTATGCAATCAACGGTTACACATTCTATACACAAGACCATGATACACAGAGCACGATGCAGAATAGTGGGGTAACACTTGTTGCTGATTCTTGGCATAGATCCAGTGCTAAAGACACACACCCTATCTATGCATCAATGTCATACTTTGGTGTCATTGAACGGATATGGGAGTTAGATTACTCTATGTTCAGGGTCCCTGTCTTCAAATGTCAGTGGGTTAACAACAACAGTGGATTGCGGATAGATGACTTAGGCTTTGTGCAAGTGGACCTTTCTAAGGTTTGGTATGAAGATGATCCTTTTATTTTAGCAGCACAGGCAGAACAAGCATTTTACATTCCTGATCCTACTAAGAAGAATTGGTTAATTGTACTTTCATCCAACAAGAATCGTCAAGCAGAAGTTGATTTTGAAAGTAATGAATATTTGAACATCAATAATGATGATCCTTCGTTTGAGAATTTGTGGTCAGCAGAGATTGATATAAATGGAGATGCAGATGAAGATGAAAATGAAGATGGACCCCTATACGTGAGACATGATCATGAAGAGGGAACTTGGGTCAAGAGGAACACAATTCTCAATCCAACACGAATTCTTAAGAATAAAATTTTAAATCAGACGAGAAAAAGGAAAAGATAATGATTGCCTTGACTTGTTTACTTGTATGTATGTTTTTATAAATTTCAAAATAATTTGCTTTCGTTGACATACAAGACCATTGTGCACTGATGTTTTGATTTGGTTTATTTCACTTGCAGGAGTATGGACTCACCACATGATGACATTGATAATGTTCCCAGGCACATTGGTAGACAAAGATTTGAGGAGAATGTCAGACGTGGCAGGACAATTATGGCGAGGTTGATCAGACTGAGAAGTAACAGAATCAAGTTACAACTGGAGTGGAATGAAAATGGAAACCCGTTTGGCGTGAACAGTACCTCCTTAAATAACTTCATCGGGACTATGGTTCGAGACAGAGTCCCTATTACAGTTCAAAATTGGAAAATGGTAAAGAAAAGTTATGAGGATGTGATCTGGGCTGAAGTACAGGTAACACCTTAATTATATAATTATTCGGTTTGCTTTGTTTCACTTCATTTCAATCTTACGTATTATATATGTTTTTTGACTTGTTTACAGAGTATTTTTATTGTTGATGATGATCGAAAGAACTTCGTAATGAGAAAAGCCGAAAAACTTATGCGAAAGTTTCATTCTGATCTTGTCAAATATTTCTTGTGGGATGATAATAATGATATCTTTACTACACCGCCTTATCCATTGTACGAAGGAGTCATCACTCAAGAAATATGGGATGAGTTTATCAGAACACATACAACTCCTGATTTCCTGGTAAGGGGATTTGTTTATCTTTCCCTATTACGTGTAATGTACGTATTTATAAGTAACATTTATATATTTATATGAATCATTTTGATCTAACTAGGAGTTTAGCGAGAAAAATCGAGCTAACGCGACCAACATGTCATACCGGTACACACAAGGACCTGTTTCATACGCATGGTTAGAAAGAAAAATGGTACGAACTGATGATTATTTCATTCGTAATAAAAATTGTATGAATATCATTTAACTTCAACTAACTTTGATGTGCAGATACAAGAATCAGGTTCAGATATTACGCAGGTTCCACGACATGATTTGTGGGTAGCCGGTGTCACAAATAAGAAAGGTGAAATTCGTAGTGAGGAAGCAATAAGAGTAGCCGAATATTGTGTAAGTATTCAATTATATTATTCGTTCAATAAATAATTGGCTTTACTTAAATAAACTCCATTTATAATAACTAATTTTCATTGTAATTCTTTTTGGGAAAGCGACAAATGACACAGGAGGATCCTGCATTGGCAACCTATGTTGGTCGGGACGATTTAGTGAGTAGAGCATTAACAGTACCCGAGTATGATGGTCGTGTTCAGGGTACTGGTTTTACAGTCACCCCATCAGCATACTTCGGACGTCAGAAGCGCTCGAGTAGAAGTGATGTTTCCCACCTGCGTGACGAGATGTCTAGCTTTAAGCATCAAATCTAAGAACTTCAACAACAAATGTGCTACAAGGAACAACGAGAAGAACAATTCACCGAACAAATACGTTTGATGCAAGAACAGAATGCGTTGTTAACAACGTAAATACAACAGTTGGTCCAGGGTAGGCCAACACCAAATGTTCCGTTTTATGATAGCCCAAGTTTTAGAGATAGCTGCAATTCCATGCCTAAAGTCCCTTTTCCTTCGGTAATTAATTTCTTTTCTACTTAACTTTATGTTAAATTATAATTAAGCGAACTTTAACATATTAACTCTATTTTCCGTAGGGCGAATTTCAATGCAAGCTATATGTCGAGCAAGCATCCAAGCACGCGGTTGCAGTGGGCGTTGCCTACAACACTAGTGAGGACATACTGCACAATTCACCGTTGCCCGATAACACACTCTGGGTGAGGGTTGACGTCTGCACGAACGAAGACGCCCTCTTACCGATCCCGTCTCGGGATGAGCAAAATAAGGTGGCAGATATTGTAGGTAGCTATGTTGCTTGGCCAATAGGTCTTATCGAGCCATGTGAAAAGGTCGTTCATTCAAAATTCCCTGCACTTTTCCTTCAAACTTTCATCTCAAACTGTGATTTAATTTTCTGATTTGCGCAGGGTAAGATTTCAAAGTCTTCAACAACACAACCCAAGTCAAAAGCATCTGCTAGCCAACAGAGCAGAAGAAGACAGACCTCATTTCTCAATCAATTAATATTGATTGAACCACAATTGATCGGTGAGGGAGTAGTGCAATTACGTATTCCAAGACATATCTACAATGTTGGTGGTCTAGTTGATTATGTTACTGCCGAGGTCGTGCAGGACATATGTGCTCGTGATTGGGTTAGTGCTTCGGCTATCAACATCTGGATAAGGTACTTCACTATCATCGTTTATCACTGTTATTAATATATCTTATTCCATTTCTTTTGTTTCTCATGACACTGTATGTTTTATACCAGGCATTTAGACCAGGACGTTTTAATGGATACACACATGGTCCAATTCGCATTTGTCAACCCTTTTCTCGTTGGTCATCATGAGGGTAAAGTAGTTGTAACTGTGCAGTCTAATGAGCTGAAAGATTACTTTAGCAAGAAAGCGACAGCAAATACATTATTTTTAGTGCCGTATAATACGGGGTAAGTTATTATTGGTACAATTTTTGTTTTTATTGTTTAACTTTTATCATAACATGATTGTTCAAAAAAAAATTTTAAAATATATTTTAGGTGCCATTGGATATTGATCGTTATCAATCCAGCGGAACCTTCAGGCCCTCGCATTTATTATGTGGATCCTCTAAAAAATGGTCTTCCACAAGACCGTTTTGATATGATGCTATTGATCAGTAGGTAAGTATACGTGCCTATGTATAAATATTTGCGAACGTGATTGAATAACCAAAAGTAAGCATTTTCTGTTTCTTTTGTTAGCGCATTGACTGCGTATCGGTCATCTGTCTCGTTAAACTATTTTAAAGCTACTGACCCCCGCCTTAGCTATCCTTGGAAGAAGATACAGGTATTGATATTTGACTTTACTTAGACTTTGTTAGTAAACACTTTTTATTCATGAACAGAGTTAAATATTGCATTATATTTTTGCAGTGCCCTTTCCAACCTAATGACAATGATTGTGGGTACTATATCATGAAATTTATGAAGGATGTTATTATGCATGATCAACCATTTATTCCTCAAAAAGTAAGTCATTTAGTTGCACTTCATATTATGTTGTAATGAAATTGAATTAGTGCCTGACAATTATGTTTTACTGATTTTAATTCATTCTAACTTGTGTCTGATTGTATATATCTGTAGTATTATGAAGATCAATGTTGTGACGCTTTGACAGACCATCAGGTTAATGAAGTGATCGAGGAATGGTGTGAATATGTGTTTAGGCAAATCTCTAGGTAGCTGTATATACTATTAAATTCACTAGCTGGTCTATTTTGTGTTGTTTCTAATTGCCAATTGTTGTGTCACGCATGTTTGTTGAAGTTGAATTTGTTGTATTATATTTCATTCAGCTAGGTTTACGGTATATTGTATAACAATTTTCAGTACTACTTTAGCAAATCAATCATTTGTTGGTATCATTTTAAAGTTATCTATTATTGTTCTTATTAAACCTTGCAGACTATAATTATATATGCATGGGAGATATATATGAGGAAAAAATATGTTAAAAAAAAACCAATACGAAAAACCCAAAAAATATGAGGAAAAAATATGCTAAAAAAAAATCAATACAAAAAATTAAAAAAAAAACACCTCCTGTGGCGCCTGGCCAGGCAGGCGCCACAGGAGGTGCTGGCCTACTGTGGCACCTGGCCAGGCAGACGCCACAGGAGGTGATTTTTAAAAAAAAAATTTACAAATCTGTGGAGCTTCCAAGCGCCACAACTTTTTTTAGTAGCGTCCAGATAGGTGACATTTCGCTAGCGCCACAGCTAATGCAATTATAAGCGCCACAGCTTTACTTTTTTGTAGTAGTGATATATTTATATACAAAACAGAGACAGAAGAGGAGTGATTAACGGAAACAATTCAAAGAGTAGTTGAGGAATAGTCAACAAACTCCACCATCGAATTGCTTCAACTATCTCATGCCACTGTATTGATCTATGTTCATAACACTCCCCCTCAAGTTGGAGCGTAGACATTAATCAAGCCCAACTTGTTACAAAGATAGTCAACATGAGTCCCATTTAAGGCCTTAGTTACAAGATCTCCCAATTGATCACTAGATTGCACATGCCCTGTAGAAATAAAGTTTTCTTTGATCTTATTATGTACAAAGTGATAGTCGATCTCAATATGTTTTGTACGTTCATGAATAACTGAATTAGAGGCTATGTGTAGGGCAACTTTATTATCACACCACAGCTTTATGGGCAATGACGTGGCAAAACCAACTTCCTTCATTAATCGGTAAATCCACACAATTTCTTGTGTGGATTGAGACATGGCTCTATACTCAGCTTCCGCACTTGACTTAGATACCACATCCTGCTTCTTGCTCCTCCAAGATACCAAGTTTCCACCAACAAACACACAGTATCCTATGGTGGATCTCCTAGTAGACTTTGACCCAGCAAAATCAGCATCACAAAAACATTCAATCTCGGTGTGGCCATGATTTGTATAGAGTATACCACGACCAGGCGAGCTTTTTAGGTAATGTAAGACATGCTCTAAGGCTTCCCACTGAGCAACGGTTGGTGCTGTCATAAATTGGCTAAGTACACTCACTGGAAAGGTCACATCAGGGCGAGTCACTATCAGATAGTTTAGCTTCCCAATCAATCTCCGGTATCTTTCAGGGTAGGCAAACAGCTTGATCTTTTCAGAATCAACCTTTTTTCTTACATCCTCAGATAGTTCATCAAACGGTATGCTATCATCAATGTCCAAGAAAGGATTAGGAATCATGGGAAAGCTACTGGGTGTTGCCCCAAGTTTCCCAATCTCCTTTAGCAAATCCAGAACATATTTCCGCTGTGTCAAGAGAATGCCTTTTGTGCTTCTCATAACCTTGATCCCAAGAAAGTATTTTAACTAACCCATATCCTTTGTTTGGAAGTAAGAATTCAGGAAGGCTTTTAGTGAGGAGATTCCCGAAGTGTTGCTCCCTGTAATAACAATATCATCAACATATACCACTAAGAGGATCATGCTAGCCTCCGTTCGCTGATAAAACACAGAATGGTCATACTTACTTTGATTTAGACCAAATTTCTTAATCACCGTGCTAAACCTGTCAAACCACGCACGAGGACTCTATTTCATACCATATAAGGACTTTTGGAGATGGCATACCTTCCCACGCTCCCCCTGAGCAACAAAACTAGGTAGTTGCTCTATGTAAACTTCCTCAAGAAGATCATCATTCAAGAAGGCATTTTTAACATCTAACTAATAAAGAGCCCAACCATAAGTAGCAGCCATAGAAATAAAGAGACAAATAGAAGAAAATTTTGCCATAAGGGAAAAAGTTTTTGAATAGTCAACACCATAGGTCTGAGCTTAGCCTTTAGCAACGATTCGAGCTTTCATTCGCTCTAAGGTGCCATCGGCCTTGGTCTTGACCGTGAACACCCACTTACACCCAATAGCCTTCTTGCCAGGAGGTAAAGTAACAAGATGCCAGGTACTTGTTTGATCAAGGGCCATCATTTCATCCTCCATAGCAGCATGCCAACCAGGATGGGCTAAGGCTTGGTGGAGAGTTGTAGGGATGGTGATAGAGTCAACGGAAGCTATAAAAGAACAAGATGGAGAATAGAGATAGTTATAGGAAACAAACGAAGAAATAGGATAGGTGCAAGTACATTTACCTTTGCAGATGGCAATGGGCAATTCCTCAGAAGGAGCATATGTAATGGGCAATTCCTCAGAAGAAGCAAATGTATCAATAGTATCAGGCACTATTGCCAGGTCAGTGGTAGGAGGAACTGATTTTGGATCAGACGCCGAAGCAGGCACTACTGGGGAATCATAAACATGAACAACGTCATTACTTTCCCAAGGACGCTTCCGATAAACATGATGAATAGGTGGATTAGTAGGTACAGTACAGAGGCGTGAACAGGTGGTAAATAAACCTCATAGACCAATAGACCATTAAGACTGGAACTATGGGCTGAGGATGAAGATTTAGTAGAAATAGAAAAAAAATGGAGTCGACTCATTGAAAGTGACATTTGTAGACACAAGATAACGTCAAAGAGTGGGAGAATAACATCAATACGCCTTCTGAACCCTAGAATACCCAAGAAAGACACATTTAAGAGACTTAGGATCTAGTTTGGTAACAGTAGGCCGGACATCACGAACAAAACAGACACAACCAAAGATTTTTGGATCAATAGGAAACAAGGGTTTGGAAGGGAACAGAGTTGTGTAAGGAGTGTCACCACTGAGAATAGGAGACGGCATACGATTGATAAGGAAACATGTTGTTGACATAGCATCAGCTCAAAAGGATTTAGGAATATGCATTTGAAATAGGAGTGCTTGAGTGACCTTTAATAAGTGTCGGTTCTTTCTTTCAGCAACCCTATTTTGAGCAAGTGTATCAGCACATGATGAGGACTGATGAATCATGCCATGTTGGAGCATATACATGTGAAATTAGGCAGAGAAATATTCTTTAGCATTGTCACTCTGTAAGGTTTTCACAGAAATACCAAACTGAGTTGTAATTTCAATACAGAAATTGCAAAAATGAGAAAACAACTCTGAACGATGTTTCATTAAATAAATCCAGGTGGTTCGAGAAAAATCATCAACAAAGGTAATGAAATACCGAAAACCAGACTTGGATTCGACATGACATGGACCCCAAATATCATAATGGACTAAATCAAAAAGGGACGCAGCCCGTTTATTTATGCGAGGTGCCAGGTGAACACGGTGATGTTTGGCAAACTGACACGATTCATACTCTAAAGAAGACAAATGATGAAACTAAGGATACATCCTCTTTAAAGAAGACAAAGATTTATGACCCAGACGACAATGAACATCAAAAGGAGAGGAACCACCAGAGCATGCAACATAATGCAGTACCCGATCATTAAGGAAGTAATGGCAGCCAGATTCATATCCCCTACCAATAATACGCTTCATCGTGAGATCATGAATCAAACAATGGTCAGGAAAGAATGAGATACAACAATTTAACTGGCGAGTAAGTTTACTAGGAGATAAAAGGTTAAACGCAAGGTCAGGGACATTAAGGACAGATAAGAGGGAAACAGATGGAGTAGGTGTAACAATGCCAAATCCAAGAACACGGGAATATGAACCATTAGCAATTGTTATCGAATAGGGGTTGGCATAAGGTGCATACGTAGAGAACAAATGATGATTACCTGTCATATGATCAGTGGCACCAGAATCAATGATCCACTTGGAAGACAAAGTAGCAAGGCATGAGTCACTGTTACCTGTAGCAAGTGCATTAGGTATGGAGGGGACATTATCAGAGGAGTTGTCAGAGGAGTTAGCCATATGAGCAGCACCGCTACGCTGTAGCTTATTTTGCAACTTATGAAAGTAACGTTTAGTGTGACCTGGTTCCTTACAATAGTAGCAAACAACCCCTCCTATACCAGAATTCTAAGAATTGTTACCTTGGCGAGAAAGGACTTGGTATCGGTTATCAGTAGGAATGGGAGTTGTATGCCTATGTCTTAGTCGCGAGAACCCTTGAGTTCTATTGTCAGGAGGACCACGACCTACTAAAGCACTAGCATGAGGGTAATAAGCTGGTTGAGACAAACTATCGGTATGTAGCACACGGGAATACACATCCTAAAGTGAAGGCAGCTTAGAACTAGACAATATCTGAGATCGAACAGTCCCATAAGTGGGATAGAGGGCAGTAAGGAAGCTAATAATAGCTTGTTTCTCCATGTTATCCACTTGTGCCTAAAGATCTGTTGTGGGAGGCATCAACTGCCTCATTTCCTCGTACATCCATTTAAAATCCATAAAGAAATTCTTCAGAGGACGACCTTGCTATTCTGCTCGGTAGAAACCTTTACAGACGTCGTGAATACGAGTAATGTTCCCCTTCCCAGAATACAGGAACTCCAGATAATCCATAAGTTCTTTTACAGTATTACAATGACTTACGGAAGGTAAGATGTCACTCTCAATAGAATTCTGAAGTTGTAAAAATAATCGAGCATCAGCTTTGGTCCAAATCAACTTTGAATCATCCGTTGGAGGCACCTCAATCAAATGACTTTCCTTTTCAATACTTAGTAAATACATTCTAATCATCTTGTTCTAATCTGAATAATTTGTCCAATTCAACTTATGATCAGTAATTTTATTTGAAACATGAATCATTTCATTAGTAACACTAGTCTTAGAGTTAGCCATAGGAAGTAACCAGAATAAAAACGTTATACAGCAATAGTCACCCGAATTTGCAGAATGACAGGTTGGTCCTCGAATTTGAAAAATGACAGACAAGTCCTTCTAATAGAGGTGGTAATATGGTCCGGCCCAGTGGGTTCGGGCTAACCTGTCATGGGTTGGGATCATATAGGTTCGGGCTCAAAAGGACCGCATCAATATGGGTTAGCATTTAGCCAAGCCAACCCATAACCACTGGGTTGGCAGGTTGGACGGGTCAACCCATATTTTTTTTTCAATTTTTTTTAACAATATACTAAGATTGTTTTTTCTACACACCTAAACCATAACAAAATTAAAAATACATTACAAATTAAACATTCATCACAAATTCACACATAATAAAATAAATATAACTCTACAAGCCATTAGTATAACTTAACAATAATCAATAATTAGTTAATATTAAAGGTGTTTCAATTTGAAGCATGATGTGAAGCCGTATCTTAAGCTCGATCACTATGCTTTTGCACAAGTAAATCCGCCACTGCCATAAATAATAAAACAAGGTGAAAAATAATATTATGCTAATTTTAAATAAACGAGTAAATGATAATGAAAAAAATGAGTAACTATAATTATATTACCATCATCAATAACATCTTCCGCTGGGAAACCAAGCATCCAATTATGCGTACAGATAAGGACTTGAACATTATCAGGAAGAAGAGAACTTCTATACTCTGTGAGAACTCATGAACCAATACCGAAAGCTGATTCACTAGCCACTGTAGTTATTGGAATGCTTAAAACATCATACGCCATCTTTCAAAAGACAAGGAAAATAAGCAGAGTTAGTCTTCCAATAATCCAAAACTTCCATGTCTATATATCTTACCTCTTGGCTCTTGCTCTTAGTTTATATAAAAAAAATATGGGCCGGCCCGCCAACCCGGTGGTCCAACCCGTCACGGGTTAGGATCATATAGGTTCGAGCCTAAAAGAACAGCTCCAAATGGTTCTAAATTTTCAGAACCCAACCCGTCACGGGTTGGGACCAAATGAGTTTAGCCCACAGTCTCAACCCATATTACCAACTCTACCTCTGAATTTGAAAAATGTCAGACATGTCCTCCAAATTTGAAAAATGACAAGCTAATCCTCTAGAAGACAAAATGACCGTACGCCAATGAAGAATCACAAAAGACTTCAACTCAAGGAGAACCGGATGACCAATCGTACGTAACTGAACTCAAACACCCTAAGGATAAACCCGTTTGGATAAATCGGCTCAGACGAACTAAACCGCCACTTGAAAATCCACCGTACGCGCCTCCACGCGCCGGTGACAGAAGTTGACCTTCAGGCGCATGAGGTCCACGGGCCGCCTTCCCGCAATCGGATGGCCGTTAAACTTCAGGTGTCTGCCGGTATTGAGCCGGTGATTCTGATGGTAGGGAACATGTGCAATGATGTGACGAATGTCAGAACCCGACGTCTCGCTCTATCTCACACAAGCTGTTCTCTCTGTCTATCGCTCAACTTAAGATATCAGGCAAGGTGGCTCTGATACCATGTAAACAAAAGAGCTCATACAAAACTATATTTACACTATTGTATTAAATGAGAGGATTACAAGATATATTTATATACAAAACAGAGACAGAAGAGGAGTGATTAACGGAAACAATTCAAAGAGTAGTTGAGGAATAGTCAACAAACTCCACCACCGAATTGCTTCTTCAACTATCTCATGCCACTGTATTGATCTATGTTCATAACAGGAATAATTACAACACTACATTAGCTATTTACTACATTTCATTAGCCAATTTTGCCACAAAAAATCCCAACCACTGGCGCTTGAGCTCTGGCAGCCGGTTGTCAGTAGGGTGGTTGTCAACCACTAGTGGGGGGTCACCACTGGCAAGGGGTGTTGAAGTGGCATTTTTTTAAGGAAGGAGTAGTAACATTTTCAAATTCCTTTTTGGTACAGGCGGATTGATGATTTGGGATGTTACAAATTGAAATCATTGATTTGTCTTTTTTGATATTTCCAATGTATTTTTGTGGGATTTTTCCATATATTTATTGTAGCTAGAATTAACATAGAAATATTAAAGTAAATACGGATAAAAGTGTTAATTATTGTATGAGCTAGAATGAAGTGAAGCCTCCATAACTATCACAAATTCATTATCCCACAGGGCCATGTACTTGGACATGTCCGTTTCACTCAAGACACTTGAGCTTAGGGATTGTCACAAGCCTATATGCCCTTCATTTTTCCTATTTGTTCTGAATGTGGGACTTCTGTCAAGGTTTTGTCTCTGACATCAATGCTTGTAATGCATTGAGTTTACTGAGTAATTTGTACCTGCTTTCTCATTATTTAATATTTGTAGCAACTGCTGATGAGTAATAGTGGAAGCGATATAGAGTCTTGGGCATTGTTGCACTAGAAGGTATTTCATAGTTCGCAAGTCAATCCATTGACCTCCTGTACTGAGTTTGGGTAGTTGCCAGAGTATTACATATTCCACATTTGGAATTAGATTCTCCTTTTCGATCTCTCTTATCTGTCGTTTGTCTCCAAATACTTTTTCTACTTCTGATGCTTCATGTATGAATAAGATCCTTAGTTTGGGAAGCGCATGGCATGGAGAGATAGGATATACTTGTTTCAACTTATGGCAATGTCTAATGAAGATTACTATTAGATTTAGGAAGGCGAGTTGATGAGGATTCGATGGACTTAGACTTTCTTCAATTATTTCCTTCAATATCTTGCATTTCCTGAAGTCGAGTTCCTCTAAGTTTGCAAAAAGGCCCGGAGAAGGTTGATATGACACAAATTTTTCAAATTTGCCATCTTTTTTATAGTCAAGTGAGTCAATCTAGAGATCATTCCAACTTGACTCAAATGATTTGCAAATGTCTATGACATATTCTATTTTGTATGAAAAACAGAGTAAAAGTTGAGTCAAAGCATGCATACCTCCTCCTTTTGTTTGAAATACATAAGGGATTATATTCTTACAGCTTTTATGAATCCCCCTCAAAGAAAGAACTTCTGCTCTTTGCATCAGATCCTTAATTGTTGCATTTGTGGTGCAAGTCTCAAAGTCAACGTATAAACTTCTTGTAATAGGAAGTTTTTGCTGGTGAAAATCACCATAATTTTTCCCAAAATCTATACAGTAACTCTCTAATGCTGGTGCAATAGTTTTTTATCAAAAAATTCAGCACAATTTTTACCATAGTCCTCCCAATTTTTTCCATAAATGTGACAAAAATAAAATTCTTTCAATTGCGCACATCTTCCAATCACTTTATAAGGATTGTTTAGAATTTTGCATCTCTCTATATCCAATGATCTCAAGTTCTTCTATTCTATAATGCATTTTGGTAATCTGTAGAAACTGTAACACCATAATTTGAGGGACTCCAGTCTTTCTAGGCTTCGTATAAAAGAGATGTCACCTAATAACCATTTATTTAGGAACAGACATCGTAGATTTACCACAAGGAGTAAGTTGAACCATTGTAGAATTGATTGTTTATCAAAATTTTTTCATTTTTAAGAACCACAACTTTGAGCTTCTTCATACCTTTAAAAAGGGGGTCTCAAACTTGACGGAGATGAAAAGAAACTCAAGTTCGGGACACTACCTTATATGAAAGTTTATCCATTTTATTGATCCATAAATATCTCACCATATCCCTCACAAGGACATCCTCTTGAAATGCATTTTGATCCCTCTCTTGCCCCGTAATCAACTTAATTTGTTTCTTTGCTATACTAAGGCCACATCTACATGTTTTCTTTTTGCTCTAATCACTTGGTTTCTTGCCCTTTCATATGAGTAAGCTTCAACTAGACCTAGCCCAATTCCATACATGACTAATTGATTAACTGCAATTTCATAATTTTGTGGAAATACAGCACACAACAAGAAGAGTGATCGAGCCACTTCATCCTTCAAATTATCATAGCTTAATCGGAGGCAAGCATAAGTGTTTGTTAGGTTGTCTTCAATTTCCACCCAACTTGAATCTCTTAATGTCTCCAATGCTTCAACCCACTTAATTTGAGTTCTTCCCTTCAAAGTGTTGGCTACAACAGTAATTGCAATTGGTAAACCATCACATTGTTTTGTAATTTCTTGTGCCAAACCCTTCAAAGTATTAGAGTTGTCATCAAAGGTCCCAGCATGCTTTTGAAACAGAGCCCATGCTTCATTTATCTAAACCATTTAAGGAAATGGTTTGTTTGCATTTCATCATTCTACATACATCAAATTTTTGTGTTGATATAAGAGCAGTGCACCTATGTTGATTTTCAGCATCGGGAATCCCTGTCTTTGAAATCAAGCATTTCCCATACATCATCCAAAATTATCAAAATTCTTTTGCCACTTTTCAATCTCATGAACACTCTTCTAGCTCTCTCTGATTCTTCTTCCTCCTTTAATTCCAAACTTAGTTGCCCTACAATCTGCCCTTGAATTTTCTTAACATCAATGACATTAGACACAACAACAAAGACAACTTTGTCAAAAAATTGCTCCGCTTCTTCGCCCACTTGCTCCACCAACGTGGTTTTCCCATATCCTCCCATTCCGTGTAATCCAATCATGTGAACTTTATCATCTCTAAGTGCCTCCAAAAGTTCATTAAATGCCCTCTGTCTACTGTCAAAGTGTAGGAAATCTTGTGAAGCAAAATAGTTCATGCCTATAAGTGTAGCAAGTCAAGAGAACTGAGGGAATTCAACTTCACAATGCCTTCTTATCTCAGTGGTCTTCTCTTCAAGCTGCTTGGCAAAACTATAATGCCTGATAAAGTTAGGACAATGCATAAAACAAGGTGTCTTCTTTGTTTTTATTGCATTTTCTTCTAACTCAACCACTCTTGCTATTAAACAGTCTGCCTTATATAACCATTTCTCAACATCATTGGAAACCTTTTCAGTTTCTTGGCTGATTCTGTAGCATGATCAATAACACTTTTAACTTTTGATTGCACGTTCTCTTTTTCCTTTTGAAGCTCTTTGACGTGCCTATTGGAGCAAAATGAATAACGAGCTTGATCTATTGCTGCATCCACCAACTTCCTCACTATTTCAGCCACAATAGCTATACCAACGTCCGCAATTGAAAGCAAATCAATCCAATCAAGGTTCGGTATCTAAAAGTAACATTTTTCAGTTTAGTAACATCATTCCTGTGTATATTTGAAATTCATGCATGTTATGTTCTTAAGGAGGAGGATTATGTTTTTTAATAAAAAATAAAGATATATGAATATATAAAAGTATGAAAAGGTAGGGACCAGTGAAGCTGAGCGATTGAAGGTTAAATGAAAAAGTTGAAATAGTAATAAAGGCTAATACACAAGATCAAAACATTGTATTGAGAATGTTCTACCTGTAATTTTGTGAGGAAATTCAGCAAAAGATGGGACTGATTATGGTTCTTCTCCAACCTGCTTGCAGCTATGAAAAAGAAAAAATAATATCAGTAATTTCTTACACTTTGAGATAATTAATAGATATCTCAAATTCTCTTCCCTGCAATTAGTAATGAGTGAAAAAGCACATAAACATAAGAAACAAGCATGGCTCAATTTGCAAAATCTAACACAACTTTACCTCTCTTTCTCAGAGATTTCAATCTCCTTGTAACCCATGAACACAAACACTACTTTCAGTAATGCCTTATCATAATTTCATATAAGTGATAGCATTGACTTTTCAAAAGCAGACCCCCTCCCCCGGGGACAAATTGGCACTGGTCTGCATTGAATAAGAAATTGATATTAATAAACAAAAAATTTTAGATAATTGGAACATGTAGTGGACATCTTCTCCTATATGATTTTGTTGAATTTTATTTTTATTTTGTTTCATGTCATATGACAGACAAATCATGATTATGTTTGAATGTTCCGAGGGAAAATGAAAAAGAATCTAGTAATGAGCCTAGTCTTTGAAATTCACATAATTTTCCCTCTTTATTAACAAAGCAGGTGGTGGGGTTAGGACTGGTCATAGCCTTTAGTCTATTATCCCTTATTTTGGCTTTTAGTTTATTGAAATTTTGATACAGGTATATAAATAAATATTGATACTACCTGTTCCGATGTTAAATATAAGACCCAATTAATTTTTTTATTTGAGAGATTAAGGAAACTAATTAAATTACTTTAAAGTATTTATATTTACCCAGTTGACTTTGATTAGAGAGATTAAGAAATCTAATTAAATTACTTTAAAGTATTTATATTTATCGTTTTTTCTCCAAACTAATTTCTCTAAATTATAAACTGATATATAATTTAATCATATCCAATATATGATATGATTAAGTAACTTATTTAATTTCCTTAATCTCTTTAAAAAATGTCAACTAGATCTTATATTTAGAACCAGAGGTAGGATTATATTTTGATTCAAATATTGAGTTTATAAATTTACTTCACGTATGTATAACTTATTTAATCAATTCATTTTTAAAGTGAGATTTATTTTTATATGTTATTAGCATACACCACCCACCTCAATCAAGTGATTGAACTAACGAATTATCATAATTAAATCATAGGATGTGATTCTCGTAGAAACAACTTTTGGAAACATACAAACATTTTTTTTTTTTTGCAGAGTCATCAACTCTCAAATGAGCTTCCAAACACTGAATATTATACATCCAAGTAATGAACTTTGAAAATTTAGTTCAAGTCGATAGCTCACCTTAAAAATGAATTGATTAAATAAGTTATATATACGTGAAGTAAATTTATAAACTCAATATTTGAATCAAAATATAATATTACATTTGGTCCTAAATATAAGACCTAATTAATTTTTTTTGGAGAGATTAAGATAAATAAGTTACTTAATCATATCATATGATGTGTATAATTAAATTATATATCAATTTATAATTTAGAAAAATTAGTTTGAAAAAAACGATAAATATAAAGGTGAAGGTGCGAATTTAGCAATGAACACTTTCGCTGAGCACACATAAGAACTATAAATTTTCGGGTGCAAATGTAGACATAAATACTTTATTTGGAAGAAGATATAACAATGTCGTTAAGGAGACTTAACTTCGGTTACTTTTAACACTATAGGTCCCACCAGTCTTCTCTCTCTATACTATTTTAATATTTTTGTAATGGGAAAATATTACTTAGAGCCCATTGGAAACAATTTTATTTCAATAAACCCCTAAAAGATTCTGAAATCTCACAGCACCCTTTAGGCTAAAATGAAATTAAGTTATGCAGTAAAAAGACAATAATACACTTAGTTTTTTTTCATAAGAGCATTTATAAGACAAATAAAGACATATACAAGATAAATATGTGAATGACTAGGAAGTTAAAAAATTTTGGTCATTCACATATTTGTCTTGTAAATACTCTTATGAAAAAAAATAAAGTAAGGTCGTTATTGACTTTTTACTGAAAAAATCTTTTAGGAGTTAACTAAAATAAAATTGTTTTTATGGAGTCTAACTAATTTTTTCCTATTAAAAAAATAGAGAGAGAGAAGACTGGTGGGATCCATAGTATAAAAAGTAACTAAAGTTAAGTCTCCTTAACGAAGTTGCCATATCTGCACCCAAATAAATTGTTTATGTCTACTTTTGCACCCAAAAATAGATAATTCTTATGGGTGCTCAGCGAAAGTGTTCATTGCTAAATTTGCACCTTCGCCCTTATATTTATTGTTTTTTTTTCCAAACTAATTTATATAAGTTATAAAGTGACGTATAATTTAATCATGCACAGCATATGATATGATTAAGTACCTTATTTAGCTTCTTTAATTTCCCCAAAAAATAGTCAACTAGGTCTTATATTTAGGACAAGAGGTAGTATTATATTATGATTCAAATTTTGAGTTTATAAGTTTACCTTACGTATATATAACTCATTTAATCATTGCATATTAAGGTGAGATTTATTTCTATACACTCTTAACATACACCACCCACCTCAATCAAGTGATTGAACTAACGAATTATTAAAATCAAATCATAGGATGTGATTCTCGTAGAAACAACTTTTGGAAACATACAAACATTTTTTTTGCAGAATCATCAACTCTCAATTGAGCTTCCAAACACTGAATATTATATATCCAAGTAATGAACTTTGAAAATTTAGTTCAAGTCGATGGCTCATTAAATAAGCAATCAACTGGAATAGAGAACACACATTCCACAACAAAGAAATAGTCCAACAATTATATTAAAGTCTCTCAAACTTTATTTGGTCTTTCGAACTAAGCAAAATGAAGTATTAAGAGAGATTTCTATTAGCAGTGTCTTGTTCAAACTGGCTACTTAGGATTGACCAATTATACTCAACCTGAAACAGTTGGTGCCGAGCATTTCTTTGATCTTCCACCATCTCAGACTTCTCTTTTCTCACAGTCACAATCTCCTTCTTGAACTCTACTGTTTCTGCAACGTATTTCCTCTTGTGTTCTTGAAGAGACAACAATTCAGCTTCACAATCTTTTCTTTGTTTCTCCAACAAAGAGATCTGCTCCTTCAGCCTAGCTTCCTTTTCTTGAGCTTCGTCCATAAACTTTTGGGTCTCAGACATTTTGGAGACAAGAGCAATAGCAAACTCCTTTCGTTGAGTTAGCTCGTCCTTGATGCTTTTATCCCTTTCCTCAAGCACTGTAAATTTATTGACAGTAGCAAATGCTTGCTTGAAAGAAGACAGAATGTTAGGCAAATCTTTGTGCATAGACTTTATTACAGCTATAAATTCATGGGACAGAGCTCCATCTTCCAAGGAAAGGTGAGACAAGAAGTTGAGAGCTGTTTGAAGGCAAAGACTATTGGCGTTTGAGGTTGCTATGTCCTTAAGAGGCATCTTCAAGGAGTCTTCCAAGTCAGCAAGGGCCTTTGCAACAAGCTCATCTTTGGCCGTTGCAACAGTAGGAACAGATAATATTGGTGATTTACCGCCATAATCATCCTCCATAGATTCAAGCATACTAATGAGATCATCATCTTTCAAGTCTTCAGCATATGACTTCCTTGGGTTGAACTTGATTTGACTTTGAATCTAATAATAATAAGTGGATTTGGAAAACAACACATGAGTCCTATGATACAACAACAATATTTTCCATTCTGCTAGGATAAAAGCTATTTATATACAAGTCTTTTTAACTGCTTTTCAAACTACTTTTCATTTATGAGCACTCAGTCAACCCAATATATATACTTTTCATATGCTTAATTTAAGAGCTATTTAAATAATTTGGATAGATTAAAAAAACTAAATAAATTACTTAATCATAACAAATGTGACTTGATCTCCCTAAAGTGCCTAGTTATAACATTAGGTTACATATCAATTTATGAATTAATTATATTCAATTGGAAGTAAATGATAAATATTAGAGACAAACTGAATTTAGGTTTTATATTTAGAACCAAGACCAATCCCTTAATTAGCTCCTATATTTAGGACAGGAGGAATATATAATTTCTTGGAATTGTGTAGCCGCAAGATACTGAATCATGACTATATAGAAGACTCCGACAATTTTATAAGTGCAAAAAAAAATATTAGAAAGCTTACATGTGAAACAGATATTGTTGAAGAAGTGGCTAATTTTGAATCAGTTGATGGGGCTATTATCTTAGCATTCTCAGATGATAGAGAACCTTCAGAGATTCCTTTAACATCCTGTAGAGAAATAAATTATAACCTGTAAATTTTACCTATTAAATATTTGAATTAGTAGGTGGATACTTGAATTTTCCGCCTACATTTTCCCTTGATATGTTTTCCTTTTGAGCACTTTCACCTTCCAAGTCTCCAATACTCTACATAGCCAAAAAGCAGGAAAAAAAGTGAGAAGGAGTTGCTCCATTCATATGTAAGACACATGCATTATTATGAATTAATGATTTCATGAGGAATTACCTTCTTTGTAATTTCATGTTTTACAAGTGATTGTTGTTGCTGGTACTTTGATTCAGATTGACTGGTTGACATTGTATTCACCAACTCCTTATATTTAAATCAATGAACGTATTGTTAAAATCAAACAACAGGTAGTCTTAAGGAAGAAATTATTTGCAAAAACTTGTATAGTCTAAGAAGCTCTCATTTAGGACACTTACAGCTTGATTAAAAGGTGTTTGATGTATAGATATATCTACAGGATTAGTTGTTGACTGCTTGCTAATTGATTGTGGTCGTGGAGATGAAGTTGGCATTACTGTAGATATCTCTAAAGCAGGCATTATTTGATTGGCACTCTGAGACACCATACCCAGAAAGACATAGTTAACTAATGTCACAAGTAGAACAAATACGATATTAGTGTAAGATGTAAGATAGTGATGCTAGCCTTGGTTGAGTTTGTTGGTTCTGAATGAGCTAATGAAGCAACTATCTGAACATTCTCTGATGTAGTGCACTCTTTGACTCTTCCTTCAACACTCTACATGACAACAAAATATATGTAACCTTAAGTCAACATTAATTGAACCAATTGCCTGAGCTGCTATTACCTTTTCCTTTGACATTTCCCGCTCGTGCGCCTTTTGATCTTCCGATTCCTTCTCATTCTGTGAAACAGAAGAGCAAATCAATTGCATTCTATATCATATTGTACATAACAATGACTCTAAAAAAGATATAAAAGACTTGATTGGCATTCTATATAAAAGATTGATGTGTACCTCTGTCAAGTTTGGTGTATCAATGATTTTCAACTTCTGGTCATTGCTTTGACCTTCAGTTTCTTGGCAATTAATTTGTTGCATAGTTTCTTTGCTAGAATCATCCATAGATTTGATAATATTTTCCAATCCCTCCTTAAACGTATAAGGCCATATGAAACAACCTACTATATGATTCATGCCAAAAAATATTATTTAAATTATCAATCGTATGCAAGTAAGTTCTATCATATATGAAAAAAAATAATACTTCTTGGAGTACATAAAATATGAATGTTGAATATTATATTAAGATATATGATAAATAAGATATTTAATTTTAAACGATGGCAAAAAAAATATTTAATTTTATGCACTTGAAGAATGTGTGAAGGAGAAAGTCTATTTGAGCCCCACTGATGTGTGTGTGTGTGTGTGTGTGTGTATAGTTTTGGAAAGGTATTGTTTAGTAAGAATTAAACGTGGATAGCTAACTATATATGTCATGCTCAGTAAATATATGTATTATTAAACGAGATTCTAACAATATATATACACATAGTGTGAGTGTGTGGTGTAGTAGTAGTGATATTATATATACGATACTATTTTACTCATATATACGCATGATGCTATTATAACATATTCAAGAGATGGAGTACCTTTGTACAGTTGCTTAAGCAATTCCTGAGGAGTACTAGAGGAAGTGAGAGATAGTTTAGGACATTTCTGCACGACAATGTATTTCATAGTTTGCAAAGCAACGGATGGTGTGACTGAAGTGAGTGAAGGAAGGTTCCAAAGTAGAACATATTCCAAAGTTATGTCATGTTGTTCATGTCCAAATACTTGCTCCAGTGCAGGTGCATCTTCTATGTACAATTCCCTTAGGTTTGGAATCACTCGGCATGCAGAGATGTTAGGGAATACACAATTCAATTTATGGCAACGTCTGATGTAGATTGAAACAAGTCTTGGGAAGACAAGTTGACAAGAAGAATTAGACACATTTTGATCATCATCTTCTTCTTCAATGATTTCCTCCAACTCCTTACAATCTTCAATGTGTAGTTTCCTCAATTGTGGGAGGCTTTTCAAGATGGATGAAGGGAATATTTGTTTCAAATTTCCACAACTCACTACTTCTAACCGATCAAGATGTTGAAGGAGTGAACAATTTTTGGTACCCCTCCATATATGCCTCAATTGGGGTAACTCATTGAGCAGAAGGTCATGTAATTTCAAGTTTACTTGTTTCCCATTGATAGGAAGCTGTTCTACGTCAAAAACAACTTCTACTTCATGATTACTTAGATTAAGCCTCTCTAAAGATTCCACTGAGGCCACGACCACCTTTAGTAGGTCCTATAAAAGTGTAAAAAGGAAATTTTAATTAGATAATTATTGTGTTGCCTAGTAAAAGACAATTAACAAATTAATATTGTAGAAGATATGTATAAATGTATATGTTGCAATAATATAAAGCAATATGACAAGATGAAGTTTACTTCACAAATTGTGAATTGTTGGTGATTTTATATATATATATATATATATATATATCACTTTTTTATATATTGATGATGATAGATTGTATGAATAATTTGAAAATATTGGAAACAAAGGAATCGTACCTCAGAAGTCACGTGATCGTCCTCTTGTCTCAATTCAACACATGCAACCCAGTGAATGATAGACTTAATATATAGTAGTGGACAATTACTCAATGAGAATGATTTCAGAGAAGACCATGTTGGATGATAATTTTCTGGACAGATACTAATGATATTTGGCAAGGAGTGGAGACCAAGTTTTTTCAGAGCAGGAAATTGAATTATCTGAGGTTTGTTTGGATTCAGATCTTCTCTAGAAGGGCCAAACATGTGGCTCAATTCATTATTCTCAACTAAGAATAATTGTTTCAACTGTGTAACACTTTTTGCAAAAGAGATAGGCATCAAGTATTCTAGTTTCTTACAGTTGACTAAGAGAAGTAATTCTAATTTGGGGAATGCATTTTCGTAACTCTGATAGTCACTTGCACCAACTATTTCCTTCACATCTTCAGTCAATATATGCTCAAGTGAATCGCAACTATCTATACGAAGATTCTCCAAATTTGCAAAAAGGCCTTGAGGAGGTTGACCACTATACAAAGTTTTCAAATGCTTCACTTGTGAAAGAGTTAGATGAGTCAAATTGGAGATGATTCCAACTTCACTTGGCTTTGATTGGCCTATTATGCATTCCATTCCATCTGAATCACGAAGTGCAAGAGAAGTCAGCTCATTCATACCTCCACCTATTGATTGACATACGTCAGGGATGATATTTTTCAAACTTTCAGGAATTCTTCTTAAAGAAAGAGTCTTTGCCCTTCTCATCATATCCTTACTTGTTCCAACTGAAATACAACTCTCAAAATCTTCAATATATAAACCTCTTGCAACAAAAGACTTGCAATGCACAAAATCATTGATCAACAAACGATTTTCATTTCTATCGCCAAATTGTATGCAATAACTCTCCATTGCCGGTGTAGTAGTGCCAATTTTATCAAAAAATTTAGCACTATTGTTATTTTGGCCCTCCCAATCTTTTCCCCTGTTATCAAAAAAATACAATACCTCTAACTGTGAACATCTTCCCATTACTTCAAAAGGATTCCTTTGAATTTTGCAGTCACGCAAATCAAGTAATCTCAATTGCTTTTGTTGAATAATGCATGCTGGCAATTCATCAAAAGAACAATCCCATATTTTTAGAGACTCAAGCTTTTCTAAGCTCCCTATAAAAGAGATATCACCTAATACCCACTTAAATAGCATTAGGCAACACAAATTATTTATCAAGTGGAGTGAAATAGGCAATTGAAGAGCTATATCTTCTTGGTAAGTAGGATTTGCAAGAGTCAAAACTCTAAGCTTTTCTATACCAATGAAAAATTCCTTTGGTATAGTCATACAGGGCTCTGAATATGTGGAAACATAAAGAAATTCAAGTTCTGGACAATTTAATCCATTAGGATATTTAACAACTTCTTCACACCATAAATATCTTACCATATGGTCCTCCATCATCATATCCTCTTTTAATGATCCCATAATCAACTTTTTCTCCTTCTTTGCTATCCATTGGGCTACATCACGAACCAAGTCATGCATTTTGATGTCACTTTTACCATATAGATCAGCATCTTCTAGTAGTAAACAAGAATCTACAAGCTGCTTTATGGCATTATTGATCACTTGGGTCCCTACTCGATATGAGCGAATCTCTCCAGCTAGGCTAAGCCCTAGTCCAATTATGGTTAATTGATCAATAGGAATTTCATAATCTTCTGGATACACAGAGCACAATAGGAAGAGTGATTTAGCCACTTCATTCCTTAAATTATCATAGCTTAATCGAAGACATCCATAAGTACTTTTTAAACCTTCTTCGATATCTATCCAACTTGGATCTCTCAATGTTTTCAATGCTTCAACCCACTGGTCAAGAGGTTTACCCTTCAAAGCATTGGCTACTGCTGCAATTGCAATAGGTAAACCAACACATTCTTTAGCAATTTTTTGTGCCATATCCTTCAATGTACCAAAGTGGTCATCAAACATCCCGGCGTGCTTCTGAAAGAGGACCCATGATTCATCTTCATTTAATCCCTCCAAGGGAATTTCTTGACAGCTCATCGACTTACAAACATGAAGTTTGCGTGTGGTTATAAGAGTAGTGCAACCCATTTGATTATTAGCAGTAGGAATACCTATATCCATAAGATCAAGCTTCTCCCATACATCATCCAGGATAATCAAAAACCGTTCTCCACTGCTCAATCTCATGAACAAGCGTTGAGCTCTCTCTAGATTCTCTTCCTCTTTCAATTCAAAATTTAGTTGGCTGGCAATCTTACTCTGAATTTTTCTTACATCAATTGTGTTAGACACAACAACAAAGACTACTTTGTCAAAAAATTTCTCTGCTTCTTTGCCCACTTCTTTTACCAAAGTTGTTTTCCCAGATCCGCCCATGCCATACAATCCTATCATATAAATCCCATCATCCTTAAGTGCCCTCAAAAGACCATCATAAGCTTCCTTTCTGCTACCAAAGTCCACAAAATCTTGTGAAGGAAAGTAGTTCATACCTACAAGTGTAGCAAGTCGAGAAAACTCAGAGAATTCAACATGAATGTGCGTTTTAATTTCATTAGTCTTCTCTTCAAGCTGCTTTGCCAGATTGTAACGATTGATCAAGTTTGGACAGTGCCTAAGACAAGAAATCTTGTTTTTTTTCTTTGTTTTCTCTTGCAACTCCACCACTTCTGTCATCAGAAAGTCTGCTTTGTTCAACCACTCCTCAACTTTACTCACAACCTTATGAGTTTTCTTCTTAGCATCTTTAGCACGATCTTGAACCTCTTGAATTTTTGATTGCAGTTTCTCTTTTTCTGTTTCTAGCTCTTTGGCATATTTGTTGCAGCGGAAAGGATAACAAGCTTGAAGTATTGCTTCATCTACTAACTTTTCCAGTATAGTAGTCGCGACAGAAACAACAGCATCCATTGCCCTGTAATCACAATGTAACCCAGCTATATATGGTGATTATATAACTTTAAAGTGCCATGGTCGAAAAATAAACAATTGGTATTTGAGTTAATTGAACATAGAATTATATAGAGCAACTTTAATTGTGGGAAACTTGGCATTTGTGTCCCCTGTTCAATTGAGCCCCTGAAAGCATTTGGTTTGTAGTTTTTGTAAAAAGAAAATTAATGGATATTATGCGATAAAAACGATAGCATATAAACAGGTTGACATGAAGAGATGCATATGGTAATTATAGGAAGGAAAAGTATTTCCAGCAAATACTAATAAGAATAATTATAAAATTAATTATATAATTTTTATAGTTTTGACTCGATTAAAACATAATTAATCCTCAAGATTTATAATAAAATCTAATGGACTTTTTTTTTTATCTATGATCATCCAGTATCCGGCGCTTTTTCTAGCTCCTAGCTTCTTTAGCATAAGTCACCAAGCAACCGACTAAGTATGGACAGAGATTTGGTCAGGCCAACTTCGTGGGGGCACCCCTCCCAGAGAAACGTCTCCACCGTCCCCCCTTGAGATTGAACCCAAGAGCGGATGAATAGGGCACAAAGCCCTTCACTATTTGCGCCAGCTTCCGCTAGTTAATGGACTTCTTTTTGTTTTCCTAAAACTACAAAGACCTTCCATAAGTTTTCAAGACCTACATTTTAGTGCAATTTTTAATAGGGCTCCATTAAAGATTCTAAAATTCTTAATTTTTATTATTTGTAATTATATTAAAAAATTAAGGGGAAATTAAAATGAAGGACCTAAAGAAAAAGATATTTATGGAGAAAGATCATAAAAATTATAATTATTTAGAAAGACCAAATACAAAAATATAAAATTAAAAATACTAACATGTCCCTAACAAAATTTTCTGCACTTCCCCTACATTCCCTTCCACATTCTATTTTTAAAACTAACACTAAATTCTAAGTTTCATTAAATTAAACAACAGTTTTCTCAATTTTTATTTTTCACAACTTGAACAAATATCTATGGAAAAAAATTACACATTTTTCAATTTCAAAAAAAATTCTTTTTTTTTTTTTAAAAAAATCAACAATACTTTAATTGAAAAGAGAATTATATAACTTTAATAAAACTCAAGTTCTTTTATAATTTATCATATACGTAAAACCAAGATAGTTTATATGACTTATCTTTGTTTTAGAAGAAATTTATGTGGGTTAAACATTCATTTAATGTTAATAAAATTAAAAATCTAAGTAAACTATTATATCCTGAAAAATATGAAATGAGTTTAGTTTTTATTTTTATAAAAATATCTTAATTGATATTAATGTTGATAATATAAATCGGCCAACTTTATGATATAAATTGGTGAAAAATAAAATTTTAAAAAAAATATGAGTTTAACAGTTGTTAATTAAATAATATATTGAAAATTAAAAAAAAAAGATATGGACATATCATATCATGATAGGCGGTTTTATTTTTAATTATAAATACAAGAGATAATATAGGAGATTTGATTAGGGACAATTTAATAATTTTAAACTTACATTATGATGTTTGGCCCTTCTAAGTAATTACAATTTTTATGGTCTTTTATTATAAATATTATTTTCTGTAGGTCTTTTATTTTAATTTTTCCAAAAATTAAAATTATTATCTTGCCCTCATAGCCTAATTGTTTCCCCTCTCTCAATTTTGAATAACTTTAAATAATTAATTTTGGCACAGAGTTAATTAAAGTTAATAAAATTTAAAGAATAATAAACACAAGTTGTATTGAGCTATTGACTATTTATCCCTTAGGATAGTTGGCAAATATATATATATATATATATATATATAAATTATCCCTTAGGATATTAAATCCCTATCTCATTAAGTTATTTTTATTTACGTGTTTGAAATATTATTTTAGCCAACTTATACTTTAAAATTTTTAAAAACTACTAAATAAATATGTTTACATAACAAAAAAAATTAAAAGATATGCATTACATTTTTTCAGGTAACCTAAATGATTTTCAGACATCTATTGTTTAAACAGGGGTATTTTAATCCAAAAATATGACTTTATGGTCAACTAAATGTTAAAGGAATGAAAATGGAATCTAAAAAATAGAAGGGACATTTTGTGTTATGTAACTATTAATTCTAAGAGAGATTTGTATGGCCGATCAAAAAAAAAAAGGAGAGGTTTGTGTGGGTTTTAAACATAAAAAGAAAGAATTTATAAGTGAAATAGATGGAAGGTCAATGTATTTTACTCTAAAGTTTAACTCGTTAAAATTCAATCTCAAGTTTTAGCCATTTAATCTATTGTTGTTCTCACACTTCATGGCTCAGTCACAACTTAATCCGTGAAAGAGTGGATGATTTTTATTTTTATTTTTTTGAAAGTGTAATAAGGACCAACCAATTATAACAGACACACATACAACTTTACCAATGAGTCTAAGGAAATTGTGCAAATGTTGGGTTTGGTTAAGGTTCTTCTCCAAATCTGAAGGCAGCAAGAAAACCCAAGTAGTATCAGTAATCTTTGTCATACATCACCTTCCATATGAGAGATATGTATGAAGGAGACTTTGTGGACCTGATCAATGAAATTAATCAAGTCAAGCTTCTTCTCTGTGTTTTTTAGTCCAAAAAATTGTATTTATAGACTCGCTTAAATCCTTAATATATGACCTAATTGAAGACTTGATATTGGTCCTAAATGTAAAACATATTTATCATATTTGTCATTATTTTTCTAATTCACCCCTATTGATACTTCCTCAACAATAATTAAGTAAGAGAGAGATTGAGGGAATTAAAGGAGAAGATAGAGGTGTTTTAGAAAAAAAAAAATGTTATATTAACTAACTTTATTAATTCAATCAAATTAGTTAAATAAGTCTTACATTAATGACTAGAAGGAGTATTAAAGTAGCAGTAAGTGAAAAACGCAAGAATTAAAAGAAACCATAAGCTTACCTCTAATTTGTTTAAGGAGGGCATTCCTAAGCTGCGAGCAAGCAACGTAACACACAGAATTGGCAATCTCAGGTATTGAGCTTTGAAATCGAATGAAAACAGTAAAGGCATGGTATACTTTGCGTGAGAGTTTCTTTTGCGTTAGCATCTATGCTTTACTAAAGAACGACCTTCATCAATCAGCACCTTTCACTTTATTTGAAGTTTTCTTTATCAATTCGTGTTGGTATCTAATGCTTTTCCTCCAAAACATGCTATGCTTCTATTTTTAATATTTAAAAAAACTAGACCATAATCCTGTTGGGTGCCACGTTTGATTAGCGGATAATCATACTTAATACAAGTCATAATTTTTTTTTTTTTTATAAAGAAAAGACTGACAGAGTGTAGAGTCTCTATTGTGCCTCTCTCTAATGCTTACATTCAATCAAATTAAGTATCTCAAATATTGAGCTTTGAAATCGATCGAAAACAATAAAGGCATAGTATACTTTGCGTGAGAGTTTCTTGAGCGTTAGCATCTATGCTTGACTAAAGAATGACCCTTCGTCAATCAGCATCTTTCACTTTGTTTAAAGTTTTCTTTATCAATTCATGTTGGGATCTAATGCTTTTCCTCTAAAACATGCTATACTTCTATTTTTAATATTTAAAAAAACTAGACCATAAGCCTGTTGGGTGCCACGTTTGATTAGCGGATAATCATACTTAATACAAGTCATAATTATTTTTTTTAATAAAAAAAAAGACTGACGGAGAGTGTAGAGTCTCTAAGGGTCTATTTGGTACAAGGAACATTTTAGGAGGGAAAGGAAGTGAATAGAAGGAAAGGGAAGATTGGGAGGGAACTTTAAAAATTGGTCTGTTTGGTAAACATGGGAAGGAACCTAGGTTGAGGGAAGATGAGATATTTGGTTGGAAGAAAAGGGAGTAGTTTAAGTGAGAAGATCATGTGAAAAACCTAAAATACCCCTGACTTCACCAGAAGTTCAAGTTCGAACTTAACATCCTAGTTCGAACTTAACAACCCAGATCAAACTTAACAACCCCAGTTCGAACTCGACCTCGTCTTCACTGTTCATCGTCTTCCTCGTGATACTGTTCATCATCTTCCTCGCCGCCAAGCTTCGAGATTGAAAGAACTCATCTTTGTGCTATGAGCAAAGGGGCCGGCAGACAAAGGCGATGTCTTTGATAGAGAAGGTCAGAAACTTTGCTTCACCGGAAGTCAATACTCGTCTTCTTCGAGCTATCAAGTCGGTGGTTCGAAACTCAGATTCAGAGATTTAAATCACTACTGAAACTCATGAAGCGAGACCTCTCTCAGATTTAAACTAGAAATCACCTTCAGCTCAAATTTCTGGCCTTCAACTCGTCCTTTGGCTCACAAATGCTCTGCCTTTCATAGGCATTTTCGTCCCATGAATTCACTCTCCTGGGAACAATTTAAGATCCCACCATTTTTGGAGGGATCTGAAGATCCCATGTTTAAGGGAACATGACCGGAGGCGGGAACTGATCTTCCAATATTGTTGGAGCGCCAAATGCGATTTTGAGCCAGGGAAGTGTGACATCTTCCCTCCTCTCGGCTTCAGTTGTGTGTAACAAACGGGTCCTAATATGCCTCTCACTAATGCTTACATTCAATCAAATCATGGCATTTCGATTTTTTTATATACTCATAATTTAGTCCATAAAAACTTTTTATCGATATTATCAACGCTTTAGAATTTACTTGTTTTGATTTAATTGGATTAAAAAAATACATTAAATATATAAGACAAATGCATTAAAAGTCTTCTCATAAGCCAAATATATCCGCCTAGTATTTTTTTTAGGGACAATGACACTGAAGTCCTAAATAAGGGAAATAATATCAGTAAAGTCCCATAACTTGTCAATGATAAGCGAAATAACAGCCATTAACAAGTGAAAGAGCTATCATTGATAAGTTATGAGACTTTTATGATTTTATTTTTATTTTTTAATTGGGACCTTAGTGTCATTTTCCCTTTTTTCATCAATATTTGCCTAGTATTTTGTATAAGAATTTATTTTGTCTAGATCATTCTCAAATTGTCTATTATATTAATTATAGGAAAAAACTTATAAACAAATTCCTTCTATCCATTATGTCAAGTTCAATGTGTGATTGGAGAATGTGAGATTGGAGAACTTGACATAATGGATATAAGGAATTTGTCTATAATATGTGTGATTGGAGAACTTGATATAATGAGCATGAGTAACTTGAACTAAGTATTAATGTATTATCCTTAAGTATATTCTTTTTTTGTTAAAACGTGCTTAATTAATATGGTGGAAAGAGATTAGCGACAATGGGATCCCATTAATGGATGATTCTAGAAGAACAGTACACGTTGTTGATGAACCTCCGTAAATTCATTAAATTATTTAATTCTTTTGAAATGATTACCAGATCACATATGTAGTATTAAATTGTGATTATGTAATATGATGAGACTTTAAAATTAGAATGATACGATTTTTATATATTTGCAACAGTAAGTTGATTGTATCATATTTAGTCTAGATATGTGATATGTAAATACTAAGTAGTAGAGAATGAGTAAGAAATTCTCAAATAAACCACTACAAAAAAAACATTGATTCCTGATAAATTCCATTGAAAATGTTTATGATGAAATTCTTTCTGTGACAAATTTTGCCATGAAAAAATAGTAGGAAATTTGCACAGAATGTTCCGTAGTTAACCACGGAATAATTCCATAGTTAATTCCGTCGAAAAAATTTAAAAATTATTATTTTTATATAAATTTAATTTTTAAAATAATATCTTCTTAAAAATCAATATTATGATATTAATAACCATATAAATATTTAAAAATTATCTTTTTCATAATTATTGTTAAAATTAGGATATACTATATGTAATTTCTTAATAAAATATTACATATAAAATAAAATAAATAATATAATACACATATATATTATGGATATATATTTATATATAAATTATTAGTTATTAATTAATGTTAATTAAAGATAAAATTTCAATTTGAAAAATTGGACAAAAATATAGTCATACAAAAATTTATTGAAGATGTAAAATTTGTTTAATTTGAATGTAATTTATATTAAAAATTATTTTATATTATTATTAAATTTTTTATGTAGTTTTTTATAATAATATATATTTATGTATAAGAAACAAATTTATATTTATAAATAATTGATTATATATAATAAGATTATATATTTAATATTGTAATAATAAAATGCCAAGGCATTCAAGAAATATGGAACAATGACACCTGGTAGGTGAGAGGGAGACATGTGGCAAAATTTCCATTAGAAATTGATTTGTCACAGTTTTATTAGCAACAGAATGGATTCTATCATAAATCCGTTTTCGTCACAAATCCGTGTCAAAGTCCATTGGAAACTCTGAATTCTGTGGAAATTCAATGTTTTTTTTGTAGTAAATGGTACTTAAAGTAAATATAAAGAATAGCAAGACTACTGAAGTAAAATAATAGATTTCATACTAACAAGCTATTGGTTGATATGATAAGCGGTCTCACCCCCGTATGGAAGAAAATGCCTTTGGAGCCGCTAGCTTCTACTGGAATAATTTTAAATATTGAAAAGGGTGAGATTCAAACAAATCTCAATAGTAACATACAATCAGTCATATAAAATACAATAAATAAATATGTCAAGCACCATATAATGCAACAAAATAATAACACTGTAAACTCATAATCATCAGAATGTGCACATGTATTCAGGGCCAACTACTGTTAGAACCTCTACTTGTCCGTACCTCAGCTAGGCTCACGACCACAAATTGGGCAAGGTACCCTCTTGGCACTGTGTCTCATAACCAAATCCCCTTTTGGCCATTGAGGTACTTGAGCTTTTCCCCCCAAACGGTACTTGTGCTGTTCTCTCCCCAATTGGAAAGTACATTATACATATCATAGAAAATGTCATACACAAAGCATATACAAGTTCACATAGTATATGAAAGATAAAGTTACTATCTTAAACCCCTTTTTGGCTCATAAACTGTTCCTAAACTCTGTTCCGGCTCGGGCTAACTGTTCAGTCCTAAAATTCTAAATTTATAAAGAAATGAGATATTACTCATTCATAAACTCTTCCAAACTTAATTTGTTGGTTATCTTAGCTTAAAACTGAAAAATGATCAAAATACCTTTAAGGACCCGATCCAAGTCCTTTTATACCCGCTCTAATTGTACTTTTTCAAAAATTAAGACCCATGCTAATCTTACACAATTTCGCATGTAGAATCCATTTTTTATCTCAGTTTAGTCAAATTCACTGCCAAAAGACAATTTTGCTCTTAGCAACCCCTATTTAGGGTTTTAAGGCTAGTTTTGTCATTCAACATTCCAAGGCTTTTCACACTTCATAATCTACATGAACCCTACACAATTTTCCCTTCTAAACCCAAGGGAACCATCCAATTGATGAAATTCCAGCTTCTTCCCTCATTTTTGCAGCTGATCGAAACATATAAGAATAAAAGGGAAAATTGGGTTTTCTTGATTTAACCCTTTAAACTCCTTCCTTTTCACTCCAAATCAATGTAATAGAACCAGTCCGGTCCGGGAACCGGCCAACCGACCGGTAGACTGGTTCAGTCCGAAATTTTTATTTTTTATTTTTTTAAAAAATGATTTTTTTTTTAATTTTTTCTTTAGAATTTTATATTAATAAGCCTAAAATCTTCAACCTCTCACACGTTTGGTCCCCGATTAACTCTAGTTTGACTTCAATCTGACCTACTAACCCCTTGACCCAGTACCCTGGCCAATTCACTGACCAGTCCGCGTTTAATTGGGTTTTCTTAATTTAACCCTTTAAACTCCTTCCTTTTCACTCCAAATCAATGTAATAGAACCGGTCCGATCCGGTCTGGGAACCGGCCAACCGACCGGTAGACCGGTTTGGTCCGAAATTTTTATTTTTTATTTTTTAAAAAAATGATTTTTTTTTTATTTTTTATTTAGAATTTTATATTAATAAGCCTAAAATCTTTAACCTCTCACACATTTGGTCCCCGATTAACTCTGGTTTGACTTCAATCTGACCTACTAACCCCTTGACCCAGTACCCTAGCCAATTCACTGACCAGTCCGCGTTTAATTACCTTGCCCCTAATCACATATTTTACTTCTTAAACACTTATTAAACATGATTTGTGGAAATTTGGGCAGCATAACCTCTTAGGGTTACAAATTCAACAAAAATAACCACAAATCAACCCAACAACAACAACAGCCACCACAACAGCATATTAACTAAGAGGATCAAAGTTCTTGAAATTACCTCTTGAATCTTTCACTTTCTCTCTCTAGGCATCACCTTGCTCTCTCTATTCTCTTGGATTTTTTCTTGCTAAACATGATATTCAAGAAGGAAAAGATGTTAGAGGAGCTTTTCCATGGATTTTATGAGCTTAGCACTTAAAATCACAAGCACTTACCTTAATCTTTTCCTCTTGAACTTTCTTGTGCTTGTGTTCTTGAGCTCTCTTCTTCTTTCTCTATTTTTCAACTTTGGACAAAAATGAGGTCCCAAAAGGCAAGAGAAGAGTTAAAATATCATCTATATCTCTCTTATCCAATATTATATTTTAATCCAATTTTTACCATGTGCATTTTTTTTATTTTTGCTTCTTGCTTTTTACTTGACTCCAAATAATTCCACATGGCACCATTATCCACCAAGCATTTTTTTTTCCTCCTAATTTCTCCATTTGGCCAAAATTCAAGAGAAGAGAGGGAAATAATAATTGCTTCTTGAATTATCACAATCCTCTTTCCTCAAATAATTAATTTGCCACTATTTACTTTTTGACTTTTCCACTTATTTTACTTGGTCATAATTGTTTCACATTTGGATATTTATTTCCAATTTATTATTTTCCCTTTATTATTACCCTTACATTTTTTCATTTCACTGTGGCTTCTTTCTTTTTCTCTCTTCTTGACCGAAATTCACCCTTATTATTGAGCCTAAGATTGTGCTCTTTATCTCTCAAATTTGGGCTTCAATAATGGGCTTTTTGGAAAACCCAAAAATTAGCTTCATAACTTGTCTTAGCCCCACATTTCCATGTGACATCAACTAAAGGTATTCTTGTCATTTTAATTTCATTAAAATTCACCATTTTATTTTATTGAATGACACAAATGCTTACAAGGCATATTGGTGAATAAAAAATGGGGTGTTACACTGCTTTCTGTATGTCATGGAAGAAAGGGGTGAGATTTGGGGGAATTTCAATAACAAAATGTTATCTCAATATATAATGGGCAATGGTAATTAACTATGTTTGTAAATAGCCAAGTAAGAACAACACCTTACAAGCATATACACATGGCTATAGCACAAACTCGAGCAAGTATATTATATGTTCAAAGGCATATATGACAAATAAACATGCAATCAATCAAGCACAAACTGTATAAGAGTAAGTTTTACTACTTTTTATTTATCTTTCTTCCAAGTTACCTCTTCTTGGTTAAACTAATTCTTTGGTTTTTCTTCCTCCTTTGCTTAATAGAAAAAGCCAAATCCTATTAACCATTATACTCTTGTAAGGAGAAGATTAACACGCAAACTTTGGTATACTTATTTCACATAATCAATCTCTTTCTCATTCCCAAACTCTAACCCTTCTAAATTAGCTCTCTAACCTTGAAGTTTTCGTTTGTAACTTGTTGTCATGTCTATTCACTTTCTATGCTTTTCAAACTATCAAACAGAGATTCAAACTTCCTCTAGCTAAACAAGGTTGTCCGTGACAGCAGGGCCTATGGAAAATTTCAAATACTTTCCTAGCAATCAAGCATTTCAACAAGACCCCCTAGACCTGCCATATATATGATTTAATTACTTAGAGCACTTGTATATGATTTAGGCACATGATTAAGTAAAACAACGATCTTGTCTTAAACTTTGAACTTCAAAAATAAAATTCAAGCTCCTTCTCATTGATACTTTAATCATACTCTTCCATTAACATATGAATATTCTAACCTCTTCAAAATTCTTTGACAGCACATCTTTCTAATATGGAAATTTCGAGACTTAACTAATTCTACCTCCAATTTTTAGGAAACTTTGAAAAATTATATCTTAAGCTAGGAAACTCTAATTAAGGTGGTTCAAGTTCCTATGTCAAGACCTTTTAATCCTCTGTAAAAGAAAAATATTGTCTTGTATTAAATCATGGACCTAAGTTCCCAAATTCCCAAAAGCAAACTGACTATCCATTTTGAGAGTTAGAATTTTTCAAATTTTCTACTCAAAGTTTAAAAATTCATAACTTACAATTTACACAACCAATTTCTATGTTCTAACACTTGATTGAAAGATCTTTAAGTCTACTGTAAGAGAAAAATAATCACACTGATAAATTACTAAATTAACCAATATCATATAATTTGCCTATTTACTCACTGTTAGAAATCTAGAACACAGAGTGTTCCCAGTTTTCTGACCAAACCTCAAAAATCATAACTTTTGCCCTAGATATCTGAATGACATGTTCTTGAACTCCTTTTCGAGCTTAGAATGTGTACTTTCATAGATAGTGGACGAGATTTGGCTAATCAAAACTATGCCCAATCCATCTGCTTCACTGACTTCACAAAAACGACCCCCTGTCACTAAAACCTCAAAAACACCATCTTTTCCTTCCTCAACTGAGCTCTTCTTGGTTCTATATTCTAATACACACATTAAACTCTAATCCTCAAGAAAAACTTAATCAAACCCACTCAAGATTTCAGTTTTGGCTTCTACCATTACATGCATGTGACCCCCTGTTTTTCCGACTATGAAGACTAGAAGGAAAAGTGACATGCAACCTAAATTTAGACACAAAACCTTCAGAAATTTTGACTCTACAAACTCAAACACGAATGCCCTGTTTTGATGACACTCTTACAGAACAAAAGGAACCTTAAAACTCATCCCAAAATCGACATTCAAACCCACAACTCAAGCTCTCTTGTTGACAACAACCTTCCTCCACTTTCAGCAACCAATAATCCTCAAAACACCACCAAAATCGACCAAAAGAAATTGGGAAAGCGTAGAAGAGGCTCACCTAGGCCCGTTTCCAAGCTTGCATGTGGGATTTTCGGCAACTTTCTTCTTCTCCAATCACCTTCTTGCTCTCTCTCGGCCTTACTCTCTTTTTCTCACCTTTGCTCTCTTTCTCTACCTCTCTCTCTCTCTCTATTTCTTTTTCTCTTTCTTTCTTTCTGTCCGAATGTTGAATGAGAGATGAGAGGAGCTGAGTGTTTTTTATTTAAGTGGAGTGTGTGTGTCGTGAGTTGTGAGGGTGCCATGTGTTGAGTGTATGCGTGGGTACATATAGGGGTGTCTAAAGTGTCCCGGTCCCGGTCCCGGTCCCGGTATTTTGATCCTGGGAATTTCCCGTCCCAGCCGGGACCGGGACCGATCACACACCTTGTGATCCCGGTCCCGGTTTTTTTTTTTTAATTTTTTTCTTAAAAACTAAGTTATTGTTTTATTTTTGTATTTTTTATCCCATAATTTAAGTTATCATTTGATAAAATGTGTATCATATATTTAGTTTGAGTTAAACTGTATATATCGTGATACTAATCATACTATATAATGTATAAAAATAATAACAAAAATGATGAAGGTGATCATAATAATAATAATAATAATAATAATAATAAAATGTTATTCTTCAATTCTAGATCAATTTGTGTGATTATTATGGCCTTATTAGATGTTAAATAATTACTTTAAACACTAGATTATAGAATATTTAACTAAAATAATAATATTTTTTAAATTTAATTTTTTTTTAAAAAAAAACCGGGATTTCCCGGTCTCGCCCGAGATTACCGGGACCGGGGTGCAATTTGCATCCCGGCCAAAAACCGGGACCGGGACCGGGAGTGGTGGATCCCAGTCCCGGTCCCGGATTTGAACACCCCTAAGTACATATATAGGTATGTTTTTATCCTATTGGTCTCACTCACTCACAAGGATTTAAATTTCCTAATTTGTCTAATCTAAAATCCTTTAAATCTCTTGGATTTCATAATTTGGCTTAATTTTAACCAAATTCCAATTTTCGGGTCCTTACAATAGAGTTACTAATTTTTTTTCCATTTTTATAAATCCGTATTGGATCACCATATAATTTTCATAAATTAATCCTTAATACTTTTAAAGGGTTTTCTTCCTTAATTAGCTTCTTCACGTCTTAAAATAATGTTCCTGAAATTTTCGAACCAAATCATAACCTCTAATTATTTATCCTTGAATTTTTGAGAAAACAGGCCTTTAAATCCCAAAATTAACTTTAAAATTATTAAGGCCATTTTAGGAAACTAAGCCTCTTTATAATTTCTCTAACTCCCCATAATAACATTTCATACTGTTTCCTCAATATATATCTAGGCCCTTTTATAATTTTTATAATTATCTTAAGCATTTTCCTCATGATATGCTTAAGGCATTTAGCTCAGCTTGACTTAGTAGTTTACTTAATTTAGACCAATTCCTTATATTATAAGCCCACAATTTGGGATTTTACACTAAACGACGATCCCACACCGTTGAAAAAGACAAACCATAGGTTTGAAACTTGTTGACCAAATTTCAGCTCGATCCAACTATTAACAAGTGCGCTTAAATGCTAATTTACGACTTGTGAAGCTACATTTCTCTTACATAACTGCAACATTAGACTTCTCCGACCTTTGCACCCTCAGTCTATTTGGCCTCAACGGGGCCTCTCTGTCCAAAAATGTAATAGCCCTCTCTACACTTATATAAGTTAGACACAACTTCAAGTTAGGAAACTCCAAAAGAATATCTTTTCTTACAAACAATAATTAAGAAATTTTCCTTTTTTTCATTCTCTCACTCTTTTCCTTCTTTCCTATCCTTTCTTTGCTTTTCATAAAATAGGAAATATATAATTTGGATATTTCTCCACATAGTAAGTGAGCCCAAAAACCCAACACTCTCTCCATCAAACTAGCTCTCCATCAAACTAGCCACCACCTACCTCCTGCCTGATGCACTCCATCTCCATCATGTTGCAGATTACCCGTCACCGGTCACCGGAAATGTCTTCATGATCGCATACCCTTTAGCACTCAAATGCTTCCATGTCCCTCTTATCACCGCCAGATTCGACTCCGAAGTTGTGAACTCCAAACAAATTTATACCATCGCGGTAACTGTTCTCTTCAAACATGGCCGTGAAACCCAAGATTTGATTTGCTTTATCTAAAGCACTTGCCATATAAAAGCCTTGTGCTTTACCCATCTTGCCTGAACCCAACTCGTGCCTTTGTGCTAACTCTTCGTCAAACACAGTCATCAGCTTCTGGAGCGTTATTCCGATGAGGATGTTGGTCCTTTTGTCACGCAAAATGTGGCCCCGCCACTGTTCAGATGTGTCTTTTTCTTTCTTTACTTCTCTTTATTGGTTGGCTATGAATTCGATGAGGGAAGTTTAAACCAAGTTAATACTCCCTCATCTCAAGATACAATCTTTAAATTTGTGTATGGGTATTTCTCAAAATATAAGCTTCATTTTATATTAGACAAAGCATTTATTGCACTTTTTTTCAACTTCACCGCTTAGCTCTATTTGTTGCATTTATTGTCTCTTTCACTTAACATTTTTACAAATAAAGGCATTGTTAGAAAAATATATATATTTATTACTCTTAATTAATTTTAACTGTTTTTTTTATAAATACAAATAGGTTATTTGAAGCTTATAATTAGGGACAAAGGAAGTATTTGCGTTTGACTGAACCTAAAGGAAATAATCATAAGTATGGAGTTAAGTGAACCCCACAAGAGCAGTTGCCGGAGCCGGTGACAGTGGTGGAGGAATCAGTCAGAGCCTCAAAGGAGCTTCTAACCATGTGAGAAGATCTGAGGTGGAAGTGTTTTGCTTCCTCACCGGCGTGCTCCTTTGCATCTTCTTCTCTGCAGTAGACATACAGCCACAACTACGCGCACCTCGTCCTCCTGGTGCCCCCAAAATTTTATTATTTTTTCTTTTAATAAGAGGCTGCAAGAAAACATGCTGAGAATAGTTTATGAAGTCTAATTTCTTTTTAAGCAAACCTTGAATTTCAATTGCATTTGCTATTTTTCTATTTGTTTTGTTGGCATAACTTTTCTAATTAGTATAATTGGTTTGGGTTTTCTTGAATTACAGTGGCATTATGATTGTTTAACTCATTTAAACCTTTAATAATAAAAATCACTTCCTTTAAAAATCACTTCCTTCAACGTGGGATCATCAAAAATACAAAATTGCACTACTTCAACCCTACGAGTGTTCCTTCCATGTTTATCCGCACATTATTACTTTGGAAGGATTTCAGTTTGATCAAATTTATTTCAGTTAACCTCATAAAACTGTGAAATTTCACCATACACGTAAGGAGCAAAATGAAAATAAATTTTGTGAATAAAAAGTCAATAATGCACATTGCTTTATTTTTTCAAAAAAAAAAGGTTTGATTGTCACCGAAGTTTCATCGACTGGTCACAGGTAGCCGCTAGGCCGGAGAGGCCACTGCCGCTTGGCCATCAAAAGCTCTGGCACTGGCCACCGAAAATTAATTTGTATTGTTCATATGAGGACTCTACTTGTTTATAAAGATTTACACACTTGTGATTGGGACTTGTTAAATTTGTATTGTTCATTTGCAAGTGTCAGGACCCCCATAAACAAGTGAAATAAGCATATGATCAACACAAATTAATAAGTTAACAAGAAAACATAGGATCATAAGCAAATCCTATTTGCAAGTGTTGAATTCTTTATGAATAAGTGGATTATACATATGAACAACACAAATTGAACAAGTCTCATTTGCAAATATTATATTCTTTATGAACAAGTGAAATAAGCATATGAATAAAACATTAATTTTCGGTGGTCGAAGTTCCGACTGGTCAATGGTCTGCTCTGGCTGGAAGCTACTGATGACCAATCACTGAAACTCCGACAACAATCAAACCTTTTAAATTTAAAAAAATAAAGCCAGGGGCCAGCCATTAATTATTGTTTTTTACCCACAAAACTTATTTTCATCTTTTGTCGTGCAGCAAAATTTCATAATATTATGGACTGAAATAAATTTGGTTACGTGGGACTTAACAGACATGTTCCCTATTACTTTTAAGATAGGTACGCTTAAATTTGACGTTCCATCTCTAAACTATGAGATTCCTGACCTCACGAGTCACTGGTCATTTTTACACACGCGCTTTTACATTGTTTTGGAGGAACTAATTTGGGGCAAGTATTGAAGATAATGTAAGTTATGGTCACTAGAAGATCGGTTTGGTTGTAGTAATTTCAAAGCAGAACCCTGTTTAGAGATGCTTTTCCCTTGGTAACAACCACAGGTAGAACTTGGAGATCAAACTTGTCACGTCCTAAAATGCTAAAGCATGATTGACACGAAATATAAGGTAATCTTACTTCATAAGCCCTTTTAATTTACTATTTTCTACTTATAATCAACAATATTTAATTAATAGAATATTAAGTGACACTATAATATTCCTTCTTGAGCCTTTGCATACATATTCAACATAAATCTCTTTAAGTGTTGAACTTCCCAATATATTTGCAACTCAATCAACCAAATGTTTTAAAATACTTGGAATAAATATGTGCAAAGGCATACTGGTTGAAACAAATTTTACTATGTAAAAGAGATAAACATTATCATTGATACATGTAAAAAAAAACTCATTTTCAAATTATCATAATCATATGCCCGTATTTTTTTTAAGGAAGGAAAATACAAATTTTACGAAAATAATCATAGACCCAACTGAAATAAAAATTCAATAAATAATTTCTTTTCAATAATAATAAACAATGATGAAAATACCTGTTTTTCCTGAAAACTCAGTTCATCAAAGGAACCAACACAAAACCAATAACAGACGCAACCCAAAGGTCACGAATAACAGGCGCAACTCAAAGATCAGGAATAATTGGCATAGCTCAGAAACGATGAATAACCAACACAATCCAAAGGTCACGAATAATAGGCGTAACCTGAAGTTCATGAATAACTAGCACATCTCAAAGGACACAAAAAACTAGCACAACCCAAAGGTCACGAATAGGAGGCGTAGCTCAGAGGCTACGAATAACAGGCGCAACCTGAAGGTCATGAATAAGTGGCGCTTTGTATATGTTCCTCTGCTGAAAAATGCCCACAATCTTGTGAAAAATTCATTTTTGAAATTCATCTGCGCCTGAAGGTCATGAATAAGTGGCGCTTTGTATATGTTCCTCTGCTGAAAAATGCCCACAATCTTGTGAAAAATTCATTTTTGAAATTCATCAAACAAAATCTTATGCAGATAAAATATATAAATAAATTTTATAAATCTTCAACAAACAAAATCTCAACTTCCTCTCAAAGAACACACACACACACACACACACACACACACACACAACACACACATAGATATGAAAATAATATTATTAATAATGATACAAAACGTATAAAATATCAACTGTACATAACATGTCATCTATTTTATTTACTTAACCGTCAAAATAAGCATCATATCTCTTTTTTATTTACAGCAAAATCTTCTCTTTGATAACTAGGTTTTTATTCTAATTTTCTTCTCATCTAGTTTCCCCTCAATACCATTTATTTCATTTAAATTCAATATTAAAAGACAGGTTATTGTCCCTTCTTTTTATACCAGTATAGCACACCTTAACACTATAATCATTCACTTAAAGCATTGATTCTTCTTCTAAACTATTCCAATTGGTACAAACAACTTCTTACAATATTTCCAACCTTATCTAATCGGCTTAACAAGTTTAAAGACTATATTTCCAATCCTTACCAGTTAACATAGAAGTCAGGCATTTACAAAACAAAGCGCATGAAACTATAATTATAACCAATAACTATCAAATATACTAATATTTCCTACCCTTTGAGACGTTAAAAAAAATAATATGTATTAACTCAATAACATACTCTCAGCTTTATATCATATAAGCTTCTTTCCAACAACATTCAAACACTCTATATAAGTTACAGCTTTCTTAAATTTCCTAGTTCAAGCTTCAACCAAACAATTTCAGAATATGATATCATGTAGAGATACAAGAGAAAGAGAATAAACATCTTTAAAGAAAAAATAAAGCGGGAGTGTGAAATAGAATCAAGTGGAAAAACAGAAAGATAAATTAAGTTCTAAGTAGCTTTATTACAGAGGCGTAAGTTTCATATTCAGCTTATAATCCTTTCAAACATTTTAACAAGCTCGTGCAATATAATTTGGTCAATATTATGTTAACCACACTTAAAATCTGATTTTAGTTATAATTTCTTTCTTAGGCATTTTGTCAAACACCTTATATGCATAAAAATACCAAAGTTGTAAAGTAGGCCTCCCTCTTTCAATTCAGGGACCACACAACTTGTGTCTATTAACAGAGCTCAAATATTCAATTAAAGAAAATAAAATCCCCAATTTCTTGACCATGTTTTGGTTTAGAAGAAGGATAATTCACAATAAAAAGAAAACAAAACACATCAAATTTGGGAAAATATATACCTAGTTCAAGTGAGGTCTCCTCCACCCACGCCAAGACGAAGAATAGGGAACTCACACGCCACTGCCCCACCACCCACGCCAAGAGAAACTGGAAAGACGATGTGGTTCCATGGTCGAGAGATCCCATGACAAAGATGAAGACGAGGATGAAGATGGAGAGATTAAAGATCGAAGAGGAAGCAAGATGATCTGAGACTCTGCACATCCACCGCCGAAAACAAGTAGAGAAGGAGAAGGGCAAGGCGTGTTCTCGTGAAAGGGAAAAGAATAATCTTCGTGAAACTTCCTTTGCTCTTCCGAAATTTGACGGCGGGAGAAGGGGGAAAAATCGGGTATTATTATATTGGACTAAGCTGTAAAAATATATACCTGTTATGAATATTAAATATGTGGATATCCATTGACTCATATTAATCTTTCAGTCAACTTGACATAAAGAAGAAAAGAAAACATAACACAAAGTAAAAGTAAAAGAAGACAAGGACATAAAGAAAAGAAGATAATGACATAAAGACGATATAAAGTAACCATGGTCATTTAAATATAACCATGGTAATACAACCAGGGTTAGATTTCTGCCTCTATATAAAGGGCTGTAATCGATTGTTTCAATTGAACTGAATGAGAACATCTCTCTAACTTCTCTCTAGAAATTCTATCAATCCTATCAATCTTCTTTCTTATAACATATACTTTTATAACACGTTATCAACACGAAGCTCTAAAAGAAGATATGATCTTCTTATGATTTCTTTAGTAATTATATACACGTTGTTTTATTTTATAGATCTGGGATAATCTGAGCCACTATATGGAATTAGAGAAATACTTTTACCGATTGTTATATAACATCGGGTTCCATGGCTAAAGATTGGATATCGTTATTGTTTTTATATACAAGTTCATTTATATTATTATTATTGTTATTGTTATTATGGCCAGAAGCCATACATATCTGATTCTTGAAATTATGACCAGAAGTCGTAATGTTTTAATAATATGGCCAGAAGCCATATCCATTCTTATTATATAGCCAGAAGCTATATACATTTTTCATCTTATTATATGGCCAGAAGTTATATATATTTTATCTTTTATCTTATTATATGGCCAGAAGCTATATATATTTTTATCTTTTATCTTATTGTACGGCCAGAAGTCATGTACAATTTTTATCCTGAAGATAATAGTTAATTCCTCATCTTGAGATTAAATGGCCCGAAGCCATACATGGCCTGAAGTCATGAGATTAAATGGCCCGAAGCCATACATGTTTTAATTTTCTTATCTTGCCTTATATTGTCTTTATAAATTTACAGTTATTATATGGCACATTTACATTTCATATTTTAATTATTGTTCATTTATTTCTTTAATTAGTTTGAACAATGGCAAACCTGACAAAACTTGAAATTGTGGCTCTTGACATTACCGGGAAAAATTATTTATCTTGGAAATTGGATACGGAAATACACTTGAATGCCAAAAGTCTGGAAGACACGATTAAAGAAGGGAATAAGGCATCCAACAAAGATAAAGCCAGATCAATGATTTTTCTTCGCCACCACTTACATGAAGATTTAAAAACTGAATATTTGACAGTTATGGACCCACTTGTCTTTTGGAACAATTTGAAAGAAAGATATGATCACCAGAAGTTGGTCATTCTTCCAAAAGCTCATTTTGATTGGATACATTTACGCTTGCAAGATTTTAAATCTATAAGCGAATATAATTCAGCTATGTTCAGAATTACTTCTAAATTGAAATTATGTGGAGAAAATGTTACTGATGATGATATGTTAGAAAAGACATTCTCCACATTTCATGCATCCAATTTGCTTCTGTAGCAGCAATATCGTGAAAAAGGTTTCAAGAAATATTCTGAGTTAATTTCTTGTCTCCTTGTGGCTGAACAAAATAATGAGCTTTTATTGAAAAATCATGAATCCCGTCCAACAGGCTCAACTCCATTCCTTGAAGTGAATGTAGTCACTAATGAATCTTATTGTGGCCGTGGCCGTGGACGTGGACGTGGACATGGACGTGGACGTGGACGTGGGCGTGGCTACAGCCGTGGGCGTAGTCGTGGTCGATATCATGGAGGTTCAAATTCCTACCAAAAGTGGGAAAAGACTGATAAGAACCAAAAAGGGGAAAGCAGTAGGCATAACAAATATGCTGATAATCCATGCTATCGATGTGGTGGAAAGGGCCATTGGTCTCGTACATGTCGTACACCAAGGCACCTAGTTGATCTTTACCAAGAATCAATAAAAAAATACTGGTAAAAGATCAAATGTTGAAGTTAATCATGTTGATCAAGGCGAGAATTCTGAGTATGCCGATATAGATAATAACTATTTGGATGTTGCAGATTTCTTAATATAATTTAAACTGTTATATTTTATTTACAGTTGTTTCTATCATATGTATTAATTTTATTTATGTTTTTATGAAGAATGAATTCTATTGGCATCAATCCTGAAGATTTATGTTTCGTTGATAGTGCAACAACCCACACCATACTCAGACATGATAAATATTTTTCTTCCCTGGTAATACGAGAAGCCAATGTTCAGACTATATCTGGTGGTATAAATTTAATTGAAGGCTCCGGAAGAGCTAATATTTTGTTACCTGAAAGAACAAAATTATGCATTGATAATGCATTTTATTCTACCAAGTCTAAAAGAAACTTATTGAGTTTCAAAGATATCCGCAGAAATGGATATCATTTAGAAACAACAACTGAAGATAATAAGGAATATCTTGTAATTACAAATATAGTTGCTGGTAGAAAATGCATATTAGAAAGTTTTCCTATTTTTTCTTCTGGTTTGTATTACACATGCATAAGCACAATTGAAACACATACTATTGAGAACCAGAAGTTCAATAATGCAAACCAGAAGTTTGTCAATACAAACCAGCAGTTTGATAATGTAAACCAGAAGTTTACTAATGAATTTAATGTTTGGCATGACCGGTTAGGCCATCCCGGTTCAATAATGATGCGACAAATAATTGGGAATTCATGTGGACATACCCTGAAGTGTAAACAAATACCACAATCCCATGATTTTTCATGTGTTGCATGTTCCAAGCAAAAGTTAATTATTCGCCCCTCACCAAGCAAAGTAGAAAGTGAGTCTCTCACATTTCTAGAACGGATACAGGGAGATATTTGTGGGCCAATACACCCACCATGCGGACCATTTAGGTACTATATGGTTTTAATTGATGCATCAACTAAATGGTCGCATGTTTGCTTATTATCTTCTCGCAACCTGGCGTTTGCGAGATTACTTGCTCAATTGATTAGATTAAGAGCACATTACCCTGATTATCCTATCAAGAAAATATGTCTTGATAATGCTGGTGAATTTACATCACGAGCTTTTAATGAATATTGTATGTCCCTTGGAATTGATGTTGAACATCCTGTAGCTTATGTTCACACGCAAAATGGATTTGCAGAATCATTGGTTAAAAGGTTGCAACTTATTGCAAGACCTTTACTTATGAAATCTAATCTACCAATTTCTGTTTGGGGCCATGCCATTTTGCATGCAGCAATGTTAATTCGCATTAGGCCAACAAGTTATTTAAAGGTTTCCCCCTTACAAATGGTTTTTGGTCAGGAACCTAATATTTCCCATATAAGAACTTTTGGGTGTGCGGTATATGTGCCTGTAGCACTGCCACAACGCACTAAGATGGGCCCACAAAGAAAGATGGGAATATATGTTGGGTATGAATCTCCATCAATTATAAAATGGTTGAAACCATCCACAGGAGATTTATTTACGGCACGATTTGCCGATTGTCATTTTGATGAATCATTTTTCCCAATATTAGGGGGAGAAAACAAGCAGCTGGGTAAAGAAATTAGTTGGAATGAATTATCATTGGCTCATTTTGATCCTCGTACAAAACAATGTGAACTTGAAGTTCAAAAGATAATTCATTTACAGAATTTAGCTAATCAAATGCCAGAAGCATTTACTGACTCAAAGAAAGTGACAAAGTCACATATCCTAACTGCTAATGCTCCTATTAAAATTGATGTCCCTGAAGGACAACCTGCTATGAATGAATCTAAAACACGCCTGAAGCGTGGCAGGCCTATCGGTTCCAAAGATAAAAATCCTCAAAAAAGAAAAGGAGCAAAGAATATAGATGGTCAAGTCGAGGATAATGAAGAAAAATTAGTAGCTCCAGAAGAGCCATCTTCTGAAGAGATATTATCTCCAGAAGAGAACATTGTAGTCCCAGAAGAGACCCAGGTACCTAATATATGTGAAAATAATGAGATCTCAATAAATTATGTTATGAATGGAATCCGATGGGGTAGAAATGAAGTCAACGTTGATGACATCTTTGCTTATCATATAGCATATGATGTAATGAATGATAATGAGGATCATGAGCCAAAATCCATTAGTGAGAGCCAACAAAGAAAAGACTGGCCCCTATGGAAAGATGCCATTAATGCAGAATTAAAATCATTGGCAAAAAACGAAAAGTATTTGGACCTGTAGTCCTTACACCTGAAGATGTAAAACCAGTTGGATGCAAATGGGTCTTTGTACGAAAAAGAAATGAAAAGGGCAAAATAACTAGATATAAGGCACGTCTAGTAGCCCAAGGTTTTACACAAAGACCTGGCATTGATTTTGAAGAAACGTATTCACCAGTAGTGGATGCGACTACTTTTCGTTATTTAATCAGTCTAGCAGTAGATGCAGGATTTGATTTATATCTAATAGATGTTGTGACTGCCTATTTATATGGATCACTTGATAGTGATATTTATATGAAAGTCCCTGAAGGACTTAAGATGCCAGAAGCATCTAATTCAAGTTCTCAAGAACAATACTCAGTTAAGTTAAATAAGTCCCTGTATGGCCTGAAGCAATCAGGGCGCATGTAGTATAATCGCCTTAATGAATATTTGTTGAAAGAAAGATACAAAAATGATCCGATATGCCCATACATCTTTATGAAAAGATCTAATAGTGAGTTTGCTATAATTGCTGTTTATGTTGATGATATCAACATCATTGGAACTCCTAAAGAGCTCTAAAAGGCAATTAATTGTTTGAAGAAAGAATTTGAGAAGAAGGACTTGGGAAGAACAAAATTCTGTCTTGGATTACAGATCGAGTACTTCAAGAAAGGGATATTTGTATATCAAGAAACTTATACAAAGAAGATCCTAGAGCGATTTTACATGGATAAATCTCATCCATTATGTACCCCAATGATTGTAAGATCTTTGATGGTGGATAAAGATCCATTCAGACCTCGAGAAATTAGTGAAGAAGGTGATGAAGAACTACTTGGTCCAGAAGTACCATATCTTAGTGCTATTGGAGCACTAATGTATCTTGCTAATCATACACGTTCTGATATATCATTTGCTGTGAATTTACTAGCAAGATATAGTTCTTCACCAACACGAAGGCATTGGAATGGAATAAAGCATATTTTTCGTTATCTCAGAGGTACAACAGACATGGGGTTATACTACTCAAATGTATCCAAGCATGAACTGGTTGGTTATGCAGATGCTGGATTTTTATCTGATCCACATAATGGTAAATCACAAACGGGCTATCTATTTACATGTGGAGGTGCAGCTATTTCATGACGATCTATGAAACAGACTATATCAACCACATCATCTAATCATGCAGAAATTCTAGCAATAGATGAAACAAGTCGAGAATGTATGTGGTTGAGGTCAGTAATACATCATATACGTACAACTTGTCATTTATCTTCCGGCAAAATGATCCCAACAATCCTCTATGTGGATAATGCTGCATGTATCGCTCAACTTAAAGAAGGCTATATCAAGGGCGATAGAACAAAGCATATTTCACCAAAATTCTTCTTCACTCGCGATCTTCAAAAGGATGGTGAAATAGATATCCAGCAAATCAGGTCAAGTGAAAATCTAGCAGATTTATTCACCAAGTCACTTCCAGGTACAATCTTTGAAAAACTTGTTCATGATATTGGTCTTCGGAGATTCAAAGATTTCAACTGATATTATCAAGAGGGGGAGTCGATACACGCTGTACTCTTTTTCCCTTATCTAGGTTTTGTCTCACTGGGTTTTCCTAGAAAGGTTTTTAATGAGGCAGCACTCGATGGTGTATCAATGAATGATGTACTCTTTTCTTTAGCTAGGTTTTTATCCCACTGGGTTTTTCCTAGTTAAAGTTTTTAATGAGGCACATTCATAATGGACATCCAAGGGGGAGTGTTATGAATATTAAATATGTGGATGTCCATTGACTCATATTAATCTTCCAGTCAACTTGACATAAAGAAGAAAAGAAGACATGACACAAAGCAAAAGCAAAAGAAGATAAGGACATAAAGAAAAGAAGACAAGGACATAAAGACGATATAAAGTAACCATGATCATTTAAATATAAGCATGGTAATACAACCAGGGTTAGATTTCTGCCTCTATATAAAGGGCTGTAATCTATTGTTTCAATTGAACTGAATGAAAACATCTCTCTAACTTCTCTCTAGAAATTCTATCAATCCTATCAATCTTCTTTCTTATAACATATACTTTTATAACAATACCTGATTTTTCTGAAAATGCGTCTGACAATAAATATTTTTTTTAAGTGTAAAAATAATTATGTGATTTTAAAATAAATACAAAAACCAAGTATATGTTACAAAGAAAATGTTGACTATTAAATATAAATTTGTTGATTAACTATGATGACATGGATGGTGACTAGACAGATGAAGTTGGTGAGTGAAATAATTTACTGTTGAAAAAAATAGAAACAGTATCGAACGAGAGTGAGGTCGAAGGAAGCCCAGTGACAATGAAATCAAATAGGAGGGTGAACAAAAATGAAATCAAATCGGAGGGGGAAGGAAGCGATATCGAATCAACAAAAATATCAGCAACATATCAGAGTTTCGTGGCTCTTAAGAAGGAATATAAATTGTGTTTTTCTTATTTTTGTTGGATAAAGATCTTTTTTTTTTTGTCTAAAACCATTCAAGGTTCCTGTGACTTCAACCATCACACTTTACTCTAAATTGCAAACAGTTACTATTTGCCTGTTTCCATGGGAAACGCATAAAGGTTAAAAAACAGAGTCGTTCCGCCCTTAGTGCCTTCTTCTAGTTGCTGGGCCCACCTTCTCTCCTTGTCCATTCACTTGCCCTCTGTATATAGTATCATCTCCCTCTCTTTGTACTTTTGGATATAACCTCTAAATGCAGTTTTTTTTCCTTAGATGAGATGACTAAGAGCACGCCAGCTTCTCATCACTCTGACGACAACACCATGACCCACCCCAAATAGGTTGAAGAAGCTTAAGCGCTTTAGCCCTCTCAAACTCACTCTCGGAATATTTTGGTTCATCTTGTTCACCTCTCTCTTCATTGTCTGCTCCTTTCTCCTAGATTTTCAGTCTATTTTCGGTGACATGGAGTATTTAAGCGTTGACACAGAAGGAACAAAGCAAATCAAAGGCAAGTCATGCTCCTTCGTGAAAGCAAATCGGAGGGGGAAGGAGGACGAAACCAAAGCAGAGTTCGATGGCGGCGTGTTTGACTTCAAATCAGCGTATTTTTTTCAATTTTTATTTTTTTAGTTAGCAATTAAATATTCCATCTCAGCATCCATGTCATCAGTGTTAGTCAATAACTTTCATTTTAAAGGTCAACGGTTTTGCTTTTAACAAAATATATGACTCTTGCACCGATTTAGAAAGCTCATGTCTATTTTTACCCCTAAAAAAAGTATTTATTATTGGGCGTGCTTTGGGAATAATCACATGTGTATTTTTGCACCTTAACCCTATTATATTTTTTTACATAATGGCATAATGGTAATTTCAAGGTGTTAAATAAAAATTTCACTCCTAGAAATTGAACCCAAAACCATATTACTCCGTCCAGTCCTAAATATAAGACAAAATTAATTTTTTTGGAGAGATTAAGGAAACTAATTAAATTACATTAGAGTATTTTTATTTTTATTTTTTTCTCCAAACTAATTAGTTTGACTAATAAACTGATATACTCCTTCCGGTCCTAATTATAAGACAAAGTTGACTTTTTTTGGAGAAATTAAGGAAGCCAATTAAATTACTTTAGAGTATTTATATTTTTAGTATCCTTATATTATATATTCGTTTATTAGTCAAATTAATTAGTTTAGAGAAAAAAATAAAAATAAAAATACTCTAAAATAATTTAATTGGCTTCCTTAATTTCTCCAAAAAATCAACTTTATATTATAATTAGGACCGGAGGGAGTATAAAAATAAGCATATGTAACATATAATATGATTAAATAACTTATTTAACTTCCTTAACCTCTCCAAAAAAAGTTAAATTTATCTTATAATTAGAATTGAAAATAGTAATATGCAACATCCTTAGTACCATTACGCTACCAGCTTACCACACGTAAAAGTGTGCAACAAGCAAATAAAACGTTAACTATGAGTGAAGTAATTATCTTATTTTACTTTTAATTATCTATTTTATTTCCTGGGTCATTACAAAACTACAAGAATACAATTAGTCTGACAAAACATTGTTTCTATTAAACGCATGTGCTATCTCCAGTATTTAATATAAGAGTTATTTGAGGATTGAATTTAATCATAAATATAATACTTTAATCTACTTTGTCTCCCAAAGTTATAATATTTTCCCTAACAAACTCTATTGATTGTGTATAGTAAGGAGTTTCCATCCAATATTATATTAGTAATGATGAAATATGATATTTAAAAAAAAAAAAAACTATCAATATTTGTTATAAGTAACTAACATAACTAACTTATTTAATCTATCTAAATTAATCAACTAACTCTTATATTATACATGAATTTGAATCAAAGACCTCCCCTTTCGACCTGTATCAACACCCATTTGTATTTAATATTTTTGATACTGGGTTTGCCATCACTTGCAGTCCATCTTAAGCTTAACCCTAATCTTGTTTATTAGTACCACTTTATTCCTATATGTAAGTCACATTACCTTATTCTAGCATACCAATGAATGCATTAAATTGATAAAAAATTTCCATATTTGACTATATTAAATGCTAATAATTACGTATTATTAATTATTATTCCCTTATTTCTCTTACATGACATGATTAACCGGTAATCTGCTTTTACTTGTGCGTTATAATGACTGTCTTCCCACTGTTAATGACAAATTGATGATTAATGGATTAATAAAAATCTACAGTGACATTTTAAAAATCGTACTTAATGGTATTTAATGGATTAATGTTGAAAAGATGCAATAGGGACGTTTTAGAAATTGTATTTTTGAAAATACTTTCAATGCCATTAATTATAATAAGTTATTAATTACTCATTTTCTTATTAAACCATTCTCACTTTGAGCGGCATAACATAGAAATTGAGAAAGTAGAACTAGATGATGAAAAAGCGCCTAGGAAGAGGAGGAGGCGAAGGGAGTAGTGGTTTAAGGTAATCTTCTCTATTAGTATATTCATTCTTCAAACATGTATTCTTTTCTACTCCCTTCGGTCCTAATTATAAGATAAAGTTGACTTTTTTGGAGAAATTAAAGAAGCCAATTAAATCACTTTTGAGTATTTATATTTTTAGGATCTTTAGATTTTATATCAGTTTATTAGTCAAATTAATTAATTTGAAGAAAAAAATATAAATATAAATATTCTAAAGTGATTTAATTGGCTTCCTTAATTTCTCCAAAAAAGTTAATTTTGTCTTATAATTAGGACCGGAAGGAGTATTAGTTTCTAGTGGAAAAGCAAAACAAGAACAGAAAATAGTTGGGAGATTTTATGTCTTTAAGAAGTTCAAGTCAGCGGAGCTACAACCTAAGGATGTAGTTAAGAGAGCAATACTTCAACTTAAGGGTATGCAATTTATGTTTGTAATCAAAAAATGAGAAAAATATAATTTTAAAATACATAGTAACAAATGAATAATATTATGCGATGAATTTTTTTGGAAAGGGAGGGGGAATTTTTCCTTATTTGGAAGTTAAATAAAAATCAAATCTCAAGTAAAATAACTCAAATATATAAGTACCCTTGTATTTAAAGAATATTTTTTTCTTAAAATTCTATATCAGTGCTTCACTTCATAATATCAAATACTAATGCTTATTCATTTTAAAACTTTTTGAATCAACCTTAAATCTTGCAAAACCGGTTTAATTAAAAATGGGAAGTTAAAAAGTATTTTTAATGCCCTAATTACATGTTAATATTGTGGGCTGACGAGAAGTATGCAACCTAGGTGCTTTAGAAATAATGTTTAATGGCAATGGACTAATGCAAATATATAGTAGAAATGTTTTCGTAAGCACGCACAAAATTATGCATGAGTTAAGCTAAAAGAAGAAATTTTTAGGGGTAGGGGAGAAATGAAATTTTCTGAGAATAATTTTAAATTATAACAAAACATTCATTAAAAAAAACAAATATCTTACAATGAACCTTATATCTATGAAGTAATGCCATTTGCATTTGAATAATTAGAATATCACCCCATACACCCACAACCACGTCCCATGCTTTATACGGGGTGAATGATCTAGAAAAAATAAATTGTTGAGGATCAAAAGAATTGTACTTATTCAGAATGACAAAATATTAAATTATAAATTTAAAAATTCTAAGCTGTCCCTAATTAAGCCTCCTATATTTTCTCCTACATTTAAAATTAAAAAAAAGGGCTACAACTAATTTTAGAACTTAAACTATATTGTTTTTTACTAAAAACAATTCATGACTATATTATTTTAGTGTCCATGCAATGTGTTATTACCAAGGAATGAAAAACCGGACCGGGCAATAAACCGGTCAAAACATAGGTTCAAGGGCTAATGGGTCAACCGGGATCTAACCGATAGTTGAACCGGTCATATTAAAATATTATAATTTATTAGTGGCAATATATATTAATATATTTTTAAACATAAAAATGAATATGTTTAGAAAAAAAATGCTTAAAATATATTAGTATTAGTTATAATGCCTATACTTATGTAATGATATCTCCTTTCCTATAATTATCATATCTTTTTAAATAATTTTTTTTATTATCTTCTTCATTTTTTTTAAATTTGTTCTTTCTTTACATACTTTTCTCTTCATTTTGGTCTTTAACCTTCCATTTTCCCCTAAAAAATCACAAAATAAAAATTTGAAAAAAAAAAAAAGAAACCGGTTGAACCACCGATTCTGACCGGTCCAACCGGTTTCTAACCAGTTTAACCAGTTTCACGATTTAACCATCAAACCAGACCAGGCCACTTATCGTTTCCGGTTCAACCGGTCGAACCAGCTGGTCCGGTCCAATTTTTTATTCTATGGTTTCTCTAGCATATTTTTATTAATCGTACTACTAAAATATATGTCTCTGCAATTCCTTCACACCCCATATTAATTTTGTTTTCGTTTCTATGCATTCAAATCAAAGAGGTAGCAGTTTCAACCAAAAAAAAAATCAAAGCGGTAGCATCAATCATCATGACATATTGCTATCACAATTAATACCTTCCTTCCTGTGTAACGCATTGGAGATATATCTAGTTTGTATTTAATATTGTTGATGGTGGGCTTGCCGTCACTTACAGTCCATCTTATGCTTAACCCTAATCTTCTGTATCAGTACCACTTTATTCATATATGTAGGTCACTTTACCTTATTCTAGTATACCAATGAATGCATTAAATTGATAAAAAAATTTGTCTCTCTGTATATTTGGAAGTCATTCTCACAACATTTAATAGCTATTAGATGTTCATATATATGACTGTATTATAATCCATATAAACAAATTCAGATTTACAAAAATGTTACAAAGATCCTCAATCTTGTGTCCCCCCCCCCTAAAAAAAAACAATCTTTGTGCTACATATTGAGAGCCAACATCATCATTATATTAGAGAGGAACGCAAAAGAAGTTCGAACTGATGAGTCCTCGAGCTAGTAAGAACGCAGGGTTCCTATATGATATGAGGAAACATTGGAACAATTTAGGGATAATTCTTTATATGATTAAATATTACCCTTTAATGTTTTTGTACAATGAGTTATTAGATGGGTTATCATATCCGCATTTGTATTTGCAGGAAAATTAAGCGAACAGAATAGATATATATGTATCGGGTCGGATTGAATTAGGTTATCAGAAATTGCTAAAGAGCTCAATGACAAGAGTGAGATTCAACTAAGGAAGGCAAATCATATTTGTAAAGGTCTAAGAAAACCACTAATTAAGAAGTTATTTGTACCATTGCCTGCTTTCTAAGTAATAATCAGAAAATTAATTCCCATTAACTTTTTACTATACAGTTACTTATTTTTCAATTAATAAATCCTATAATGCTATTTTTTGATACAATTAAGGCTACTTTTTTTTTTCCTTATTTGATAAGGTTTCTTATTTATTAATCAAATAGTCTGACATTTCAAGTTAGGATGGATTTGGACCCAAAGCCTACAAATGCGTGTATCCTATATCACAAAATCAACCGCATGCTAAATCAAATAAAAAAAGATACAAAAGCTATGAACTCAAAAGATACATATGCTGGCAAAAAAAAAACAAACAAACAAACAAACAAACGTGCATGCATACATAATGACATGCATATATAAAATTATAAGGAAATAAAGATAAGAAAATACTACTTGAATTTCAAAATCTCAAATCAGTTATGTTATCTACAATAATATAGGTAGTGATTACACATGAGTAGCAGTTGAAGAAATTACTGATTTAACATTTTAAAGTTTAAGGGGTGCTTTCTTGTCTTGTACCCTAATTATAAATAAACATATTATTTATATGATTATTCATTCAATCCGCCCGTATCTCTAATTTTATGAACCACGTGCATGCATGTTCCACCCCACTAACGTGATCTCTAAGCAATTCTAATTCTAATTTTAATTAATGCTAATTAATAATATAGATAAATAATTGAGACACTATTGAAGGTCCATAATCTAAAAGATATGCAATGAAGTTTTTTTTTTTTCTTTTTTGGCCAACGATATCCAATGATTTAGATTAATTATTAAAAGATTTTACCATTATATAAACATCCACGACTCAAACTTAATCAAACATAAACCATAAAAAAACTTAAAAGGCATAGGTTTTATCTCTTTCTCCTCCGTTGTGCATCTCATTCCAGATTCCCTACGCCGCCATGGTTGGGTCTTTGATCATTATGTTTCCTTTATTCTTGTGTTATATATCTTCATTTATATATTTCCCATTTACTTTCTTCTTCCTGTTCTTATTGATGTACGACTGCTATATATCTTGATCGTTAATACTTTCTTAGTTTATCACTTTCTTTTGTAGACTTTTAAGAGAAGGAACTGTGGGCGCAGCAAGCATGGCCGTGGACATGTTGATTCCATTCACTGCTCCAACTGTGGCAAATGTTGCCCTAAGGTATACGTCGAAGAATGTTTTGTTTTGTTTTGTTTTGTTTGTAATTATTTAAAAGTAATTATAATAATGAGTTATAAATTTGGGTTTGTGATTGTAGGATAAGGCCATTAAAAGGTCTATTGTGAGGAACATCGTTGAGCAAGCTGCCGTTAGGGATATTCAAGAAGCATGTGTATATGAGGGTACGTACAAGTTTTTCCCCCCTCAAATATATATATATAGATATATGAACGTATATATTATAATAATTAACTTGATTTTTAATTAACTAATTAATAATTTGATGTAGAGTACAAGCTTCCAAAGATGTATATTCAGATGCAATATTGTGTGTCATGTGCAATTCACTCTCATGCTGTGAGAGTTCGTTCTCACGAAGAAAGAAGGAACCGTCAACCCCCACGGCGAGCTGGTCAACCTGGCCAAGCGCCTACCGGAGTCTTGAAGCAAACCTAAAATTTTGTTTTATTTTTTTCCTTTTAAATCAAAAAGACAGAAAGAAAAAACGAGACTAGATAGTTTATGAAGTCTAATTTTTCTTTAAGCAGACCTTGAATTTCAATTGCATCTGTTTACCTGATATTTGCTATTTTTTTCTTGTCACAACTTTTATAATTAGTATAATTTTTTTTGGCTATTTTGAATTGCAATGACATTATGTTTGTTTAGGTCATTCAACTTTTTAATAATAAAAATTAGGGTTAATTGCCTCCCCCACATTTTTTTCAAGTGCATAAAATATTTTGTGGTACACCTAGCACCTTGAAGTATTTTTTTAAATGCGTCCATCACTCTAAAGTAATTTAAGGTGCTAAGAACAATAGAAAAATACTTCAAAGTGTTGGATGCACAAAAATTTAATGTAGGGTACGGTGTTGGATGGTAGGATGCCGATTGCATCATAATATTTCAGGATGTTGGATATATCTTAAAATACTTCATGGTGCTGGATATATTTTAATCCTAAAGATTACATTATTCAATGTCTTAAAGTGGTCCCGTATGAGTGTTCCTTCTAAGTTTGTTCGCACATGTGTTACTTTTATGATAAATATGCTGAAATTTAACATTCCGACTCCAAACTATGGGAATCCTGAACTATGTTTGGATAGAGAAAAAAATAGGAAAACTTTTTAGTACTCCAAACTATGGGAGTACTAAAAAGGAAAACTTTTCAAAATGGTAAAAAATATTACTATTTTTGAAAGTTTTTCCTCTTACTATTCTTCCCTCCCTAGTTTTTCCTCTTACATTGATTTGAAGGAAATAGCTTGGGGCAAGTTTGGAAGGTAATATAAGTTCTAGTCACTAGTAGACCGTTTTAGTTGTAGCAATTTCAAAGCAGAAGCTTGTTTAGAGATGCTTTTTTTTGGTACCAACCTCAAGTACAACTTGGAATCCAACTACAAGAATTCAACTAGTCTGGCACAACATTGTTTACATCAAACACATGTATTATATATCTCCTGTGCTTAATATATAAGAGCTAGTTGATATTGGATTTGGTCCTAGATATAAGACCTTAATCTATTTTATCTCCAAAATTTATAATTTTTCCTAAAAACCTATATTGATTTCGCAAGTTAAGGAGTTTTTATCTAATAATAGTCATGATAAAAGATGACATTTTAATTAGGAAAATTAAGTTATATTTGTTACAAATAACTAGCATACCTGATCTACACAAATTATTCAACTAATAACACTCATATTAAGGATGAATTTGAATCAAATATCTCATTTTAAGTCACAGTGGTCCTTTCCACTTGTATATATCAATACCCAATTGTATTTAATATTGCTGAAAGTGGGCTTGCCCTCACTTAGGGTCTGTTTGGTTCGACGGACGGAAGGGGAGAGGAGGAATTTTAATAGAGGGGAGGGGAGGTAAAGGGAGGAGAGATATTTTAATATTACCTTGTTTGGATTAATAAAAGGGGAGGGGAGGGTAGGGATTTTAATGTTAATATGTTTGGTTTAAGAGAGAAAGGGAGGGAAAATATTTTTATATGGACAACTTTGCCCTTATTTTGTTTAAGTTGTTTTAAACTAATCAAAATAGATTAAATATGCTTTTAATACATAATTTGTAGCTTATATATAATCATATATCCTGTTATAAAATAAGAGTAAAATACATTGACTACCCCTCTATTTTACCTAAATTACACAAACCTCCCCTCTATTTTGAAAACACATATAGACCTCCCTTGAAATTAAAATGCAAGTTACAGAAACCTCCCTTACGTATTTAATATTCTATTTCCATCCACCCAACCGTTAGTTGACCGTTAAATTTGACTATTAAACATTTACTTTGACCAAAATACCCCTTTTTCAACAAATGAATAAACATTTATATTTGCCTAAAAATAAATTTTTATATACAAAAATAGTTCTAATACATGTATGTTCAAAATTTCCAATATATTATAAAATTTTTTAATTTTTATTATATTATAAAATTTTTAAATTTGTATCATATTTATTGAAACTTATTTATTTAGTATTCTTTTAAATGACGGTAAAATATGCCATTCAAATGAAAGGCAAAAAGAAAAAGAAAGAAATATGTTTTATTCACAATATGTTATTAAAAATGTAAATTTGATCCAGTATATGATTTATATTAATTTTAAATTTTAAATTTTTAAATACATTTTTTGCACAAAAATTTATAAACATGTTTATTTTAGTATGCATCTATTATGAGGATTAATCATATTTTAATTAAGTTTTCTATGTCTACATTAATTAAATTAATTAAGTATTTATCTTAATATGCAAAAAAATTTAACATATAACTATTTTCAAAAGTAAAAAATAAGTTAAGAAAAAGAAAAAGAAACTCTTAAATTACTTAAACAATTTTAGTCAAAATTGGGAATTAGTAACGATGAAAGATAAATTAGTAAATAAAATTTATTTTAATATAAATTTTAATTAAAAATAAAAATACTTAACGGAGTTAATGGTTTGGATTTAAGTGTATGTTTTCAAAATAGAGGGGAGGTCTGTGTAATTAAGGTAAAACGCAAGGGAGGTTAGAGTATTTTACTCATAAAATAAAAAGAGATATGATCTCCAATTTACAATTAAAGTGATTCCAGAATTATAGGAGATAATGGAGGGATAACAGGAAATAATGGCGGATATCCATATCCACTTAATTATTATATTCATAACATATCCAATAATTATAATTATACTTTCAATATATATCATAATATTTATAAATATTATTTTGATAAAAAATAATTATAATTATAAATAATATAATATTATAATTATTTAAAAGAGGTTAGAATAGTTTGGGGATATCATGGGCAAAGTGGTCAAGGTTTGACAAAATGTTGCTCCTCCTCACCAAATCCCCCCAATTTTTGGGGGGGGGGGTGTAATATCCCGGATTGTGACCAAGGATTAGCAACTTCAAAGTAATGTAATTAATATTAATTGAGCACTTTTGAAGTATATATTGTGCATTGTGATAATCAGGGGCAAAACGGTAAATTTACCGACCGACTGGTTAGATACCATTGAGAACACTTTTTAGTAATCAAGATTAATGGCTAAGATTGAAAGACCAAGAGGTGGAATCCTATGCATGCAAGCTTATATGAAATCATGGTAGGAAGAATAGGATGGTGCCAAGTGGCAAAACAAGGACCCTTGGGGATTAAAGTTAAGTTTTCAAACCATTTTCTCTTTCTCTTCTCTTCCTAGTCGGTTTATGTATATGTGAGGAAATGAATCATCATAATCAATATCTCATTTTTCTCTCTCATCCTCCTCCATTTTTCGCTGAACAAGCTAAGGAAAGAGCAAGGGAAAAGCTTGAGTTTTTGGTAAGTTAATGCCTTCATATGCTCAAGTGTCTTTCATTAATGTTGTTCATGAGGTTGAGGGCTATATTCCTATGGTTTCAGAATTTTGGTTGGTGAAGTTTGAGAACTTGTGGAAATTTGGAAGTTGGAGAATTGAAGAATTGGCTTTAGGAAGAAGAAGAGGTAAGAATTAGAAGCATTTTGGTATAGTTGTTGTAATCATTGGTTGAGTATTGGGAATTTATGAATTTCCCCTGATTTTGTGCAATTTTCGAATGGAATGAATTGGTTTATGTGTTGTGTAGAATTTGGTCTTTTGTTGAACATTTTGGTCATTGGAATTGATTTGGGAACTTGGATTGGAAAGTGTGGCAATGTGTGAATTGTGTTGTGACATTGTGAGACATGTTGTAGTTGTTGAGCAATATGTCAATGGGAGTTGAATTTGGTCATTTTGATGATTTCAATGGTTTTCTTGAGTAAAATTGTGTGAGAATGGTGTTTGGGTTGGAATGGGAATCATTTGGGATTAAATGTGAAAATCTGGAAAATCTGGCCAATGTAAGTCTGTTCTGGACAGTTAGATGGTGTGGACGTTTTGACTGGGCAAATGATGTTGAAAAATTATGAAACTTTCCAGTCTTAAAGTTCACATCTTAAGCTTCAAAATGGACATAAATTTTGTGTCATTTCGCTTTTTGAGCTGGGAGTTTGAACTGTCCAAAGTTTGGCATCAAAACTGGACCCTGTTTTGGTACAATGTTAGGTTTTTGGTAAATCTGGACTTTTGTTGTGATTTCTAGTTATGGCCAATATTTTTCCTTGAAAGAGGACTTAAATAGCTTTCATTTGGCTTTGGAATCACCTTATTTCGATTTTTCCTGAATTAGTTATAATTTTTGGAAATTTAGCCAAGAAACTGGATTTCCTGGGCCGCGGCCAGCGGATTCTGGGCCGCAGCCCAAATGTTTCTGAGCGTTTATGGGCAGTTTTGGGCCGCAACCAGTGGATTGTGGGCCGTGGCCCACCCCCAAAAATTAGTATTTTATACTTTTTAAAGGTGGTTTTTGGTATAGCCTTTCCCAACCCTTTGGGTATATATTTAGGCCTCTAATAGCCACCTAAAGAGTCTAAATGATAATCAACTTAAGTACTATGGAATTAAGAACTTGGAAAAGAGATTGATTTATTGTCCCTAATCTGGTTTATAGGATTCAACATTTGCCATCCTCGTGAGCCCACTGAGCCAACAAACGTCAGGAAGGAACGAGGTAGTAACTTTTCTTTCGTACCATATGTGATGCATTGTATGTGTGTATTATCATTGATTTGTGATAAATTCGTATGCTGCGACATTGTGAATATGTGTAAACACTGTCATACCAATAGTCCCTGAGTAGCTAACAACAGATCGGGCAAGGGTTGTATGCCTTCCCGGCGGAGAAAGGGGATGAGGATGAGGTGTGATATATGTGATTATGTGGGCCGAAAGGCTATTTGTGAAGGCCGACGGGCCATTTGTGAAAGCCAGATAGCTATATGAGCTATAAGGCTATGTGTATGCACTGCCACGCCAATAGTCCCTGAGTAGCTAACAACGGTTCGGGTTAGAACAGTGTGCCTTCCCGGCGGAGAAAGGGGATGAGGGTGGAGTGTGATTTGTGCTGCTGCTGCTGTATGATGATTTGCTTACATGCTGTGTACTTATGTGCGGTATAAATGTTTTGTTACTACTGGGATTCTCTTGAATCTCATTCTTTCCTTTAACTAACCTTTCAGACAGGGCGAGTGGCTCTAAGGAGAAGCGTACGACCTGGAGCAGTTAGAACCCTATAGGGACATTTACTTTTGGATGTGTTGGTTAAACCTGTTGAACAGGGATCTTGTAAATTATTTTTGGGCTGTATATAGTAACAGAATATAGTTGTGTAATCCCCTATATGGGAATTTTAAACCTTCTAGTGAATGAATGGAACCCGGGGGTTGCTGGGATTGCTATTAGATATTCTGATTGAATGAATGTAAATTAATTGCACAGATGATTATATTCGATAATTGAATTTGAGACCGGAATAAGGAAAAAGTTTTGAAAATTTTGTAAAGTCCCTACTATAAAAGGGAGTTTTAAATGAGTTTTGAACTATTTGACGGTCTCTAAACCAATTTAATTAAGTGATATCGAATTATAATTACGCTATTTAGGACAGGGGGTTACAGAGGGGAGAGGTTTTGAGGGGAGGAAGGGGAAAATTTCAAAAAGTTTCCCCTTCTCTCCTAAATTTTTGGTCTTCCCAATCAAGGAGAGGGGAGCAAAATCCCTCCCCTCCCCTCCCCTCCCCTCAAACCAAATAGACCTTATAGGCCATCTTGTGTTTAACCCTACTTCTCTTCATAAATAGCAATTTGTTCTTATATGCAAGTCATTTTTGTCCATCTCTATATTTACAAGTTATTTTTGCATCCCTCTCTCTCATCTTTCTTTAATTTCATTCCAATGAAAATTAATAGGTGGTAAAATTAAAAAAGTGTCATTAATTATTAAGTAACTTATATTTGGTAACAAACTTTTCTCCCGCAGGTGAGTTACACCTATGAACAAAGTGGTATCACCTATCATTAATTTTATATCAAATATGTAATCATTATTATCATCACAGTTATTATTATCTTGTATTTAGTTTCCGTGATTGTAGGACAAATTTAAGCAATCTGATTAGATTCTCTCATCCCATATTAATAAAATCAAGAGTTGCCCTTTTGAGCTGAAAAGAAGAGAAGAGAGAGGTATGTGCAGAAGTAACATGAAAGAGCTGCAAGACGAGAGTGAAGGAGCAAGTCGGCGAAAAGTAAGGCAGCTGAGGTATGTATAGATAATCCCTTACCTCGTTGATCATCATTCATTATTCTTCCTCATCGTCATTTGCGTGGGAAGTGACCATTTCGGAGTTGGGTACTTGGGTTGGAGGGACGTGATGCTTGGTGTTAATGCAGGGTAAAATTGTTGATATTGGGTGAATGTGGTAGAAGATAGCGATGGAAGATGAGGTGAGTTAGAGCTATAAGAGTGAAGAGAAAAGATAGGGTGGAATTGTAGGAAATGAGTAAGATGAAGCTGACAAACCATAATGCAGATATGTTAAACACTGAAGTGGGCAGTTAGTTTTCTTCTTTTTACTGATGGTGTGCTCATTTATTTGTTGCAGGGGAAGTAACAAAATGGATGAAAATAGTAGGGGAAGTGCAGTTAAATATATTGGAGGTAGTGTGAAGGTAAAAATGCTAAGAGAAGGGATAAGGCTGGAAGAATTAAGGGAAATCATTATAAAATGGACAGGTGATCTGGGGAATAGTTGTGAGATTAAATATAAAGTTATGTTTGATGAGAGAACTTTAATTGATATTGATAGTGATGGAGAAATAGGAAATTTGTTTCAGTTCAATGACAGCAGAGCTCATCTGTTTGCAGCCCATAAGGATAATGCGAACTAACCTTTGCGAAGAAATGATTCTGATATGTAAGTTAGAAAAAGTTGTTGTAATGAATATGTTGGCATTTTGTAATCAAATGTCCGTAATCGTTAATGAGATTTTATAAATCTTTAATGCAGGATTGAGAGATTCCTGCAACAGTTACCAGAAGCAGAGGTTTATCCCATGAGTGATTGCAGTGATGTTCAGCCTGTGTCAGTTGCATTTGGTGGTGGCAATCTAATTTATGACACTTAACAAACACATGTCAGTTAGAGGATCAATTTGAAATGGGGCTGACTAATTTCAGGAGTTGAGCAATGTTTTCCACATATGGATGCATTAAGAGGAGCTTTGTACAAATATAGCATCACACATAAGTTTTTTCCCAAATACGAGAAGAATACCAAGGAGAAGATATATGTCAAGTGTAAAGTAGAAGGATGTTCCTGGAAATTATGTGCAAATGGAGACGACAAGAGTGGAATAATACTTTGTGTCACCAAATTTATAAGAGATCATGTGCTTATGCTCAAGATAATTTGGAAGTGACCGGCCATGGAGCGAGATCTAGTCTGACATCATCAATAATCATTGAGGAGGTTAGGAACCATACAGAGAAGCATCCAACTAAGATTATGAAGACTTTGTAAAGTGAGTATGGTGTTAACCTAACATAAGGAGAAGGCAATGGAAGACATTTATGGAAGACCATAATAATCTTACATGTTAATCCCATGGATATGCCAAAGGTTGAAGGAAACAGATGATAAAACAGTGGCTGAATGGGTAGCTGATGGTTACAGGTTTGAGCAAGTTTTCATTGCCTATGGGTCATGCATTGAAGAAATTGTGTGAGGTGCAAGACATGTATTATATATTGATGGAACTCACTTAATCGAGCCCTATAGGGGGACAGTCCTTTTAGCTGCGGCCTATGATGCGAATATTGAGTTGTTGCCTTTCGCAATAGCAATTGTGAAAGGAGAGACACTGGATGATTGGACTTGGTTTATGTATATGATTAAAAGGATTGTTGGTTTAATTGAAATTACTATTGTGTCAGATCGTCATAATGCCATAATAGGTGGTGTGGCAGCAATATTTGGAGGTTACCGTCATGCATTTTGTTATAGACATGTGAAGGAGAACTTCAACGTTGAGATACTATAAGTAAATATGGGCAAAAGGAAAACAACTACTCGGCTTAAAGAGCACTAATTCTTCTTGACAAAGTTTTATATGCAAGGCTTCCGGATGAGTTTGAAAAGGAAATGGAACAGATGCGGTGGTACTCAAAAGAGTTATATGATTGGATTTTGAATCACGGGGATGTTGACAGGTGGGTAATAGGCAAGTTCCCTTACAAGCGTTGGGACAACATAACAACGAATCTTGCCGAGTCTTTCAATGCTTGGATGGTGAAGGAGAGAAAGTATAATGTAGTCCAACTAATCCATGCACATCGTGAGAAAGTAGCAAAGAAGATGCATGCGTCATATCTATCAATGAGGAAGTGGAAGAATTGTGTTGGGCCAAATATAGAGGCAAAGGTGAGGGAAAATGTAATTGGAAGTGAGTATATGTAGTGTGAAGATTATGGTTAGGGACAATTCTGTGTGCATACGGCATGTAGAGACTATGGGGTTGACATTTGGCAACGTGAATGTAGTTGTGCATATTGGCAAATGAGGGGGAATCCATGCACACATGCCTGTGCAGCTGTGAAGGTTGTCCATGCCAACATTTATAAATATGTTGATGATTGTTTTAAGATCGAAACTCAGGCAAAGATCTATGAGCACAGCATGATTCCGGTTGTCATAATAGACATGCCAAACTTGAATGATTATAGCCTTTATACCATGCACAATATATTTGAAAATATCTTCTTGCACCCTCCAATTACAAGCAGACCACTTGGAAGACCAAGATCATCAAGGCAGGAATCACAATTCCAATACAGAAAGATCTATCATTGTGCACGGTGCCATGAAGCTGGGCACACACGAAGGACTTGCAAAAATCTCAATCCATGTTGAAATTAGTATTTGTGCAGTAGTAGGTAAAATCTTTTGGTGTATATATACTTTGGTCTGACCCTTATGTGTTATTTTTTTGGATGAAGGGATGGGGTACATGGGGTGGCAAATGTTGTAAGTAATTAGTAATAGATATAGGGTTATGTCAATGACAAAGGAACATTAAGCGGAACCACTTTCTTAATGTCCTATTGTCAATGCACATGTTAGAACAATGTTTCTTATTGTTGGTTTTTTGGCACTATCTATGAATTCCCCATTTTTGTGTATGTAAGGTCATACCCCTTTATGAGGCCTACATGTAAGTATGTCATATTTTTTGGGTATATATTGTCCACTCCTTTATTTTGAAACTTATGTATATAAGGTTTAGAAGAAGGTTTTTGGCCTCTTTTGATGTGTTCTGATAAGGCAATTGTATTGTCATGGCAAGCTGATGTTTTCAGAATCATGCTGTAAAAGTTGTGGACGAACATGTTAAATGTTAATGTCCATTTGGAAAATGCTCATCATGTCTTGATGAAATATTAAGCGTTTTTGGGAAAAATTCTACAACAGTCAGGGATTTTGCTGTCCTAAAAAAATGGCAAAGTACAGAAATGGTGATCACAAAATGCTATATACGTAAATAAAGTTAACAACTACGTAATAGAAAAAGGAAACTAATGTACATAAATGGGGAAATATCTAAGCGTTATCTGCTGAACTGCTATTAATATATTGCGAAGCATAACATAAAACTTGATAAATCCTTATCTGTATCCGGGAAACCAATTTAAAGTTGAGGGGATAAAATGTTTGGAATATAGGAGTTATCAGCTGCAGATGGCTTATAAAATATTGTGAAAAATTTGTATAAATTTGACACATTGTAATGTAAGTTTGGGAAAACGTATTTGCTTCAGCGCTTGTTTGCGACCAAGTTGCCAAAGTAGTGACCACATATGCGAAATTCTTTTCATACATTGTGAAATGGAAAACAAACAATGATAAAACCTTAGGTGGAATTGGGGAACCAATTTAACGTTCAGGTAAACATCTAATATTAGTGTTATCAACTGCGAACGGCTAATATAATATTGCTAATGATTAGTATAATTTTGACAAATTATAATGTAATATTGTGAAAAATACTTTGCTTTAGTGCTTATTTCCGTCCAATTTCACAAACTTGTGACGGAGTCTATGAAATGATAATAATAAATTGCGAAACAGATAACACAAAATTGATAAACCCTTATTTGGATTTAGGGAACTAGTTCAATGGGCAGGGGATTAAAGTATCATAGCTAGGCGAAATGATAGCGATATCAGCTGTGAACCGCTTATATAATATTGCGAATACTTTATATAACTTTTGACAAATTGTAATATTATTTTGGGAAGCATAGGTTGCTTCAGTGCTTGTTTTCGTTTAAGTTCACAAACTAATAACGGCGTCTGCGAAATATTAATCATACATTTTGAACACGATAATAAATAGGTGACAAACCTTTATCTGGATTTGGAGAAATAGTTTAACGATCAGGGGATTAAATTTTGGAAGATAGGTTCAATGTTAGCGTTATTTTAATATAATCTTGGGAAAAATAATTTGCAACAATGCTTGTTTCTGTCCAAGTTCACAAACTAGTTATGGAGTCTGCGAAATGCTAATCATACATTCCGAACATGATAATAAATAGGTGATAAACCTTTATCTGGATTTGCTTAACCATTTTAACGATTAGGGGATTAAACTTTGGAAGATAGGCACAATGTTACCTTTATCAACTGTGAAAGGCTAATATAATCTTGCAATAGTATATATAAAATTGACAAATTTTAATATAATCTTGGGGAAAATAATTTGCTTTAGTGCTTGTTTCCGTCCAAGTTCACAAACTAGTTATGACGTCTACAAAGTGGTAATAATATATTGCAAAAATGAGAACAAAAAGTTGATAAACCGTTGTCTGGATTTGGGGAACCAGTTTAACATTAAGGGGATTAAAGTTTCAAAGATAGGCAAAATGTTACCGATATCAGCTGTGAACGGCTTATCTAATATTGCTAATTATTTATATAAAGTTGATAAAGTATAATGTAGTCATGGGAACAATAATTTTCCTCAGTTTTTGTGTGCGACCTAGTTCACAAACTTGTGGCAGGGTCTGCAAATTGCTTTTCCTATATTGCTAAATGGTTAACAATACTTGATAAACCATAATCCGGCATTGCGGAAGCTGTTTCATGTTTAGGGAATTCAATGTACGGCGAGTGAAAACATGTTTGTGTTATCATCTGTGAATAGCTAATGTATGTTTGTGAAAGCCATAACAAAAGTTTGTACCTTATAATGTGAACTTGGGAAAAACAAAGTAGCGTCAGGGTGTGTTTTCAACCAAGTTCATGTTAAAACTGGGTGACACCCAAGAATGGGTGAATTTGGTGTATTATAAAAACTTAACAAATTTGAAATTCTTTTCACATTTTATGAAATCAACAAGTATGTAAGTAATGAAATATAAAACCATAATTAGTTGTTGAAATCATATACGCTGGAAATATAAGGGTTTAGGGAAGAAAAGATGCAAAGTGTGATTTATCCTATATTCGGATAGATTGTCCTTTATTCGAATAATATTTTCTATATTCGAATAACTCCCTTTGTAAAACATTGATTTTTATTTGAATAGAACAACTTGTAGTCGAATAGCATTCTTTGATAATGAGAAATCCTTATTCGAATACTTTATCCTCTATTCGAATAAACTTTAGAACTTAAAGCGTATTTGAATAGTTTCTCACAAAAAAATATAATATTATTCAAATAGTATTTGCTTTATTCAAATAGTGCACCTTTGATAATGAATCTTCACAAACAATACTGCAACCTATATATTTGAATAAACTTCTCAGGGCGTAACTCTTTGGATATAAATCCATGGAAAATGAACTATCCTTATAAAGCTCTTTAAGTCTTCTTTACACAACAACTGAAATCAATTACAAATACTTTATATTTCAAAAGTTATGATTCAATGTGTATCAATTGGTCTGGAACAGAACAGAACTTGATTTTGATCACCAACTTCCAGAAGGCATATCTCTTTGAATATAAATTGAAATATGACCCATGACCTATCCATGGAAAGATATTTAAGTCTAGTTTCATATGGCACTTGTTTTATCTCAATCCGATGTGTAGTTTGAGAGTTATGTTCAAAACACTGAACCTATTCTGAAATATGACAGTGATTTGAATGTCATATTCCAAAATTCATTTCTCCTTCATCTCAGCTCCTTTTAACTTTATTTTAGTCTCAAAATGACGCATTGGGGGTCTAGTTTCATATGCCATTAGTTTCACCTCAATCTAAGTTGTGGTTTGAGATATATGACCAAATTACTAAACCTCACCCATGTTGAAAGAAACGGAGTCTGCTGCTACTATTCTAATAGCACTGCTTCTATTTGAATAAAATCACTCTTTTTTAGTTATGGACTATTTAAATAGTATTTGATATTTTACACTGAGACTATTCTTATAATTCCATTACTATTCTGATAGTGTTTTTGAAATATGTCAAATACTATTCTGATAGTCTCCTTACTATCCTGATAGTAATCTTACTATTCTGATAGTAACCTTACTATCCTATAGTCTTGTCATATTGAATGCTAAAATTCATCAAAAACTTATTCGGATAATCATCATACTATTCGAATAGTGCCTTTACTATTTGAATAGTTATCCTACTATCCGGATAACATATTTAGAAACTGAATTTAAAATCACAATAACTATTCAGATAGTGTCTTAACTATTCAAATACTTTTTCACTTGAATTAATTTCAGAAAAAATTGTTAGGCATACTATTTGAATACTAATGTGCTTATTTGAATACTTTCAACTTTTAACAGTTCTTCTCTATTCGAATAGCAAATTTATTATTTGAATAATACTTTGCATATTCGGATAAACTGAGAGTTATTCGAATATATCTTAACTGAAAACAAGTTTTACTATTCAAATAACAATTTGACTATTTGAATAATCTACAGTAATAAAACACATGAATCTTTTCAACCCAACTTGATATCTTCTTTCTTTGCTTGACTAATCTACAAGATATTTTACATTAAACATAGTAGTTAGTCAATATATGAGATAAATACAATAAGTAAACTTTTTGCTCTCAATATTTAACATCTATATTTGATATCATCAAAACTAATTATATCTAACAGTTCACAAGCAATTAGGGCCGTCTGAGGAAATGCTTATCAAATTTTGGTAAACACATAACATAACTTGATAAAATCATATATGGGATTGTGGAACCACTTTCACTTTCAGAGTATGAAATGTACAAAGATTTGAACAATGTAGGCGTTATAACCTGCGGAAATGCTTATCTAATTTTCTGAAACAGTTATGTAAAGTTGAAAAATTATAATGTAACTTGGGGAAAAATTAAAATAGCTTCAGGTCTTATTAGCATTCAAGTTGGAAAACGTGGCATGTTGTATCAGGAAATGCTAAACAAATAATGGGAAACAAAATGCATAAATTGATAAACTCTTAGCTAGCATTGTGGAACCACGTCCAAATTTAGGGGACATTTAGAAAAATGTGAGCATCAGCATCAATATATGTCATTAAATGCTTGTTAGCATGTGCCAAATCATAATAGCTAATGGATTAATACACAAAACAAGGCCAAAACAAGTTGTGCCCTCCCATATGATAACGAAAAAAAGCATAACAACTCTCTGCATGCGAAAGAGTAAGTCACACTAAGCACGTTTTCTTGGCGGTGACTAGTGTAGGGGGAATAAGCTCCAATGCAGTGTCACGGCGTAAGTTCAGGGAATAATTGACTAGCCACCACATTATGTCGCTCCTTAATTGCTTTGACACCTCCTGTAAATAAGTGACCAAGTTAATGTTGCTTAAATATGACTAAAAAATTACAAGGTCATTGTTTTAGAGGTATACATTTTGATAGTCCAAGACACAATTGGGATCCCACTGGCTCAACCATATCATGACGTGCACACCACAGTCCTTGCTATCATCACATAGTTAGTCACTGGTTGCATTAGTTCAAATGACAGGAAAATCAGTTATTTAATTGAAAAAAATGGCAAAACTCACATATTATTTTGTTGGAGAATAGGAGGCCATACAATATTGGTCTTTGCCTTCTTTCCGACCTTATCTGGCTTTACTAGCGCCATAATGTCAAGAAAATGATCCCTCTGAAGCCACAAACATAATACAGAACAAGTTAATGACATGGTGTGGGAAATAGAAGTCAGTGACAGCATTATCCACTAGCTGTGAGCTAAACTTACAATTAAGTTGACAACGAAAGTATAATCATCTTGCACGGCACCCTTCGTACTTGACTTTTTATCAGGTATTTTAGGCTTCATCGAGTCCAACGCGTAGAATTCCATATTCTTTGTTGCTAGAGCAACACAAAACCAGTGGCCACTCATAAGTGCCGGGCCCATGATCAAATCACATTCCCCAATATTGTACCCAACAGTTTCAGGCATAAATTGTTGCTACACAGTGAACACTTTCCACCTGATTGGGCTACCTAACAACTTTGTCTACGACAAAAAGATTATGTTGTGTGATGACGACACGATATTCCAACATGAGAACATGTAAATGAGTGGGTGGACAGTTTTACTTACCATGAACCATGCATCAAATATATGCCACTTCAGTTGTACTCGCACCTCCTTAAACTCATGCATCAAAGTCTTATAGACAACTAACATAACCTGCAACACCAAACATATGAAATACACTCAATTACAGATTATCAACCATGACTGATGACTTACTATTACTTAACAATGCATGGCACTTGAGAATATTTTGGTATTCCCCTTCCATGTATACAAGTACACATACATACCATATTGCTTATTCTTTGAATTCCCCCAGCGTATAAAGCTTATCCTGACTTAGTTCTTCATCTAAGATGTCAACCAATGGCCTGCAATTGTTTTCCAAATGTCAAGGTGGTTAAGAGTTGATATGTTGTTCATATGTAAAAATGAAACACTAAAGAACAGAACTATTATACTCACGTATCACGCTCTGATCCTGTAGCCAAGCGGGAAATAATTTTGAAAAAAGTCTCCTGATCATCAATTGACCTCTTCCTCTTTTGACCTACATACAACTCTACAAATGGAGATGTGATGGCCCTTTTTTGCCTCCTCCTTGACCTCCGTGGCTGTTCGGGCCTCTCAACAGTAGTACCTCCTCTTACACCTTTTCCTTCTACTTGCTTTGATAGTGAAAGGGGGGATATATTTAATGGAGATAAGGATTCATCATCTCCTACATTACCTAGCTTCCCTCATCCCCTTTATTCCCTACCTTCATTCCTTCCATGTTATCACATTCTCTACCTACTAACGTGGGGGGCCAAAAAAAACAAGAAGAGCACCTACAAAATTCCCACCTAGTTTAATATTTATGGAAGCTTTAGAAGCAAGCTTTGTTTGTCCCCCACTGAATCTGTCATGGCAAAAACCAACTCATCCACTGAATTCAATATATGAATCGATCAAAGATGAAGCAGCTTCAAAATCTATAGGAATTATTTCTCCTACAAAGTCACAGTTACTTTTTAATTTAATGTGTTAGAATATTGGGCTTACCTGGAGTTTTTTTAAGCATAGTGCACAAAGTTCCCATCAGGTGGGGTTTGAGGAAGAATAGATGTACGTAGCCTGACCCCACAATTGAAGAGGCTGTTTTGAGGATTTGAACCTGTAACCTCTAAGTCACATGGCAACAGCCTTACTATTACACCAAGGCACACCATCTGGGCGTACCTAGAATGCGACCGTTATTCTCTAATGCCCACGTAAATCAAATAACAGATATGAAAGTGATTATGAAGCATAACAAATACACCACAGACAGAAAGAACAAAGAGAAATATAGTAGAGTGAATAATGAATCAGTGTGTCAAAACATCTATATTCAAGTTTGTCACAACTGAACCCCTTATACCTATTTATAGTGTTCCATGTACCCCTTCCTCTTTACTAACATATCCTTTCATCAGAGAAATGATATATCCTTTTGATAGAAAGATATATTGTATCGGTGAAATAATACCACTTAAAGAGTTATATTCTATTGGTTAAATAATATGACTCATAGTAATTAAGAAATATCACATATATCTACCTAAATTTTTATATTATTTATACTTTAATCCCAATACTTTGTGTTTGGGCCTAATCCACCAAGGATAGATTAAGCTATTTTCCAAACATGATGGAAAACAGAAACATCTCTGTTTTTTAGTATGGGACTAGTTGTTGACTGATCTAGAGTTTTTTTTTGGTGAACTGATCTAGAGTTTTGAAAACACAAACATATCTCTTTTTTTATCATACAGTTATGGGTCTCTTCTCCGTCGTCATGTATATCTGCCTATGCGTCTTGATTTAGCCTTTTGCATCATTACTATGGTTTCACTTTGCTTTCTCTTCTCCATCTTGCTTCTCGTTTATGTGATCGTTTGGAATAGCTTATTTTTAGTACTTATAAGTGCTTATAAATCGTGATTTATGGTATACGAGGTAAGTATGTAAGATGAGTTTTATCTCGACTTAATTAATAGGGACTTATTGCCCAAAAATAAGTGGTGCCAAACATGTTTATAGCTTCTTTCCCCATTTGAATTTTCATTGCTATGATGAAAATGAAAGGGAGAATCCTTGAAAAATGACTTAGAAATTGAAAAATGACCAATTATGTTTTTTTACCAATAGTTGATTTGAAAATGCCAAAATTTGATAAGCCATTCTCAACTTATTACACAAACCTCCCTTATATTTTGAAATTCTATTTCCATTCACCCAAATCGTTAATTGACCGTTAAGTTTAACCTTTAAACTTTTTTTAACCAAAATGCCCCTCTTCAATATTAGAATTATTTAAACACACACACACACACACACATAGGGGCTAATAAAAATTTATACAACCAAAAATTTATTCTAATAGATTTTCCAACTTTCTAATTTGTTAAAAAATTTATTAAGTTTGCATTATAAATTAATTTTTACTTAAAATATATATTAAACACATATATTTTTATCAAATAAAATAAACTATATAAGTTTGAGATTGTATGTGTCATTTAAATTCATAATTTAATAATTTTTTCACAAATATTTATAAACACATTTGATCAAGTATATTTTTATTTAAAAGCTTACTTGAATATTCAATGTTTGTGATATTTACATTAACCAACGTTAAAATCATCAATAAAAATAGAAATTAAGGAAAAAATATAAAATGTTGAAATTCTTTAAAACAATTTTAGTCAAAATGTGCAAGACAAAATAAATACACCAGCCATGTGAATGAAAATTTGATAAGCTTAAATTCTTTAAAACAATTATAGTCAAAGAACAATTTTTTCAAAAAAAAAAAAACCACGATCAATTCCTTTTTCATCTGACACTTATAGTGAATAATTATATATTCATATATCATGCACAATAAAAAATTCTATGAGTAATAAAAGACAACGGAATATGAAAAATTCATTGTTTAATGAATTTGAATGAAAATTTGATAAGCTTTGCACCTTTTTGTTTTCATGATCTGTTGTAGTTGTCTTCTCCATAGCTGTTCTTGCGACTTGAGTTTTTTCTTCCGGAAGTCTACAAACTCTCAAAAAAAAACTAGGGATTTAGTATTAAGGGTAAAATAGTAAATAAATTTTATTTTTATATAAAATTTAATTAAAAAATATATTTTTGGAATCTTATTAGAATATTCGTAGCAGAGTTAACTGTTTGGACTTAAGTATATGTTTTCAAAATAGGGGGAAGGTCTATGTAATTAAGGCAAAATAGAAGGGTGGTCAGAGTATTTTACTCATTTATTTATTATTTTGCTTTAAATTAAGATACATTATTTTTAAAACTCATAATTTTTTAGTTAAAACAATTATCTAATGTCCAAATTAGCATTTTTTTTTAAAGTTTAAATGAATAAACCATTGTAAAAAAACCAAATAAATCAAACCATTTAATAAGTGTTAGCCTGTTACTAATATTCTATTAAGTACTTAGATATCTCTCATATTGATAATTTGATATAATAATATTAAATATATTAATTTCTTTTTAAAAAAATTAAACAGGCCTAAAAGGGCCGACCTGTTTTTAGCCTCTAAATCATAGGTCAAATCTATAACGGGCTCGGGCTTAAACGGGCTGCCCAACAAACTCGGGCCGATTTCCCAGCCGTAATATTAGTTAGTGGAAGCTAAAATATTGGCCCTTTCCTCTTACTGTTAAACTATTGCCCTTCTCCTCCAACTCCCTAATTTTTAGGAGAGCAATTTTAGAAAAAAATTTCACTAAGTTTGTAATTTTTAGGAAAATACAAGTAAAAAGACTATATTTTATACCATTAATCACACTACCAACGATATTTATAACACTTTCACAAAAATCCACAATTTTTTACAGTTTCATCAGCTGAAAAAATATAAGAGCGTCATATTTTAGACCATTACGATCGTGCTGCGGTATTGACAACGCCATTTCATCAATGTCTGAAAATACAAGTAAGATAGTCTTGCTTATCATTTCCTTCACTACAAAAGGCATTTGCAAAACTTGCACCAAGTTTCACCATTTAATCAACGTCTTTTAATTACGACAATTTTTTTTACTTTTCAAAACTAGATCTTATAGGATGTGTTCAGATTAACTTTTGGAGAATAGCTTCTGGAGAAAAAGTAGAAAATAACTTTTGGAGAATAGATTCTGATCAGAATAGATTATAAGAAAAAAGTGATTTTGATAAAATGAAAGTATTTGGGTATTATGTTCATTTCATGGTGTGGGACCCACATAATGAGAAAAGACTAATGAGAGAGAGAGGATGGGGCCCATATAAGGAAAAAGGACCAATGAGAGAGAGAGTAGGGCCCACACAAGAGGAAAAAAAAAGCTTTTCCCAAAACCTATGTTTAGAAAAATTTTGAGTGTTCTTGCACCAAACCAAGGTTTTGAACAAGAAGCCGAACACACTGATAAACATGACCAAACCAGTTCAAAAATTGAGATGTTATAAGAAGGAATGGAGGGAGTATTAATTGCATTATATTAACAAATAAATTATAATTGATGGCTTAATGGTCACTAAATCATTAGGGATCATGGGGTCCACCTAGGCCCTCACAATAACCGAAGCTGTGGTGATTGCCGGCGGCTAGTGTTGGGGCTCCTGCCATTGGCTTGTGCCGGTGAGTTATTTCTAACTACCTCACTCAAATTAAGATCGGTTGGTTAACTCATTATCTTTGTCTAAAAATGAAACATTTCTTTCAATTTATTATAAGGTGCTTGATGATCCAAAATATCAGTCACTTTAAAAAAAACAATAACATCAAATTCTTTTTTCCACAAATGTCTGTATTAATTGTAATATATAGAGAGGGATTATATAATTAAGATATATGAATTTTAATTGGAGGGTAATATTGAAAACTAATAATAATATGATTAGCCTCATGATTAGAAAAATGTAAAATATACAAGAAGGAGAAATATCAAATATGTCATTGATGATTTGTTTTTCAAATAAAAAAATCATTAATGGTGACTGGTTCCCAATAACGCAAGGTTGCTTTAGTCATCAAAATAAAAATAAAAACAGCAAATTGATGGTGATTTGTGTCAGATCACGAAATGTTATTTAGGGTCATTATTGTGAAATTTTTTTTTTTAAAAAAAAGACTAATAATATTGGAAAATTTCAGAAAAATACCTTACAATATCAAAATCATATATCAATTTTGTTTTCTGTGATAGTTTAATTAGCTATTCTCAACTCATTTTAGTAGAAAATCATTAATTTGATATTTTCAAATTTTAAAGGTATTTCTCTAGAATTTTTCCCTAAAATTAAACCTCATTGTTAACCCTAAAAATATCAAGTATGCCCAACCCACTCATAAGGACAAAACTTAGGTTAAATTGCTTACATTCATTATGTTAAGTTATCCAATCATACAAAAAAGTAATAGAAAGGAGAATAGAGAAAGCATGATTGGCAGAGTGTCTGGGAAAGCGACCGGAAAAGGGAAAGCGATGGGGAACACCAAAGTGGTGGATCCGACACCGGAGGAGGCTGCTGAACTGGTAAGAAGTAGGAAGATGGTAAGGAAAGGCGAGTCTGTGGTGGAAGACTGGATGGAAGAGGAAAAGGAGGATGTGCCACCACAAGAGACCTCGAACGCTCAAAGTGAGGAGCAAAAAATGACATACAGGAACGTGTGCATGAGTGGTGGAGGGTCGGAGGGGGATGGGGAGCAAGAGGAGGATGGTTGGTGGCTGAATGATGGTTGGAAAACAAAGATCAAGGTTGAACACACTGGAAAAGGGCCAAACATTGTCTTCCTTCTAGAACATAGGCATCAAGTAGCAAAGAAGTGGTGGCACGCAGTTATAGTCACTATTCTTGGGAGAATGGTGCAGGGAAAATTTCTAAGCATCAAGCTTTCTCAGCTATGGAGTGAGATGGACATCATTGACATAGGCTCAAGTTTCTTTATAGTGAACTACCCACGTAAAGAATCTTATGAACTCATATTGACTGGAAGGCCATGGTTGATGCATGATAATTATATTAGTGTTCGGGCGTGGCGAGTGAATTTTGACCTAGATGAAGATCACGTCACTAGCATTGCAGCTTCGGTTCATATCACAAAGCTACCACTTGATTTCTATGAAAAGGGTATGTTATTTGTGATAAGAAGTCAGATTGAGAAGGTCATTAAAGTTGATGCTAATTCTATATGATATTCAAAGGGTAGGTTTGCAAGAATTTGTGTTGAACTAGACTTGAGTAAGCCTTTAGTGCCGAATATCATGGTGAATGGGGCAGAGAAGAAAGTGGAAAATGAGGGGTTGCACCTTATTTGTTTTCAATGCGGCAGATATGCTCATGATGCTGACCACTACCCATCCACTATGGCAGGGTCATTTGGATAGCCAGCACAGTAGTCGGAGGGATTTTCACTAGTTCCGGAGTATGGTGGTTGGATGATTGTGCAGTGGCCATGGAAATGGCGTCGGTTGAGTTAGCAGGATTGGAAGGGGAGGGATGTTAGCCGTAAATCGTGTAATGTGCATTCTATGGGATCTCACTTTAATGCTCTGGTTTCAATTCCATAAGATCCGGAACTAACTTCAATGGAAATTGCTACCCATAATGTTCCTGCGCCAATTAAGTTGTTTCCTAGTGGGTTTAAAGTTGACAAATCAGTGAAGAGTGGTGGGCTAGTGGGAGCAAAAAAGATGGATCAAGCCCATAAAGAGTTAACTGCTAAAGGCCCTGTGGTGGAGTTTTTAGATCTTAAAAAAAGAATTGAGCAGGGATATGTAGTGTCTAATGAAACAATGAGTATAGACACAATAGACTCTGAAAAGGTGGCATTGGTTGCTATAACCAATATGGCACTCACACATATGGTCCCATATGGCATACAACACTTAAATACATAAGACTCCACCTCATCCCTAGCAACTAATCCAATGGACCTAGGCTAGGGGACGAGTTTTGAGTTTCTGGTTCATAGTAACCCACTATCAAGACATGCAGAGCCTGTTGAGATAACTCATGTTGGAATCTCTAACATGAAGGTTGATTAGTAGTTACAGTCATGCTAGGTTCCTTCTGTTCTGAAGGTTATTATGAAGTACATCATTTGGAATTGTCAGGGGACGTGTGCAAAACATTCCCCCTCCCTTATTAAGGACATTTCATGTTTTTATGACATTGACTACTTAGCTCTTTTGGAAACTCAATCTAATGGGGATATAACCTGGCATATCGTGGCAAAGTTAGGATTCCTATAATTTGAAATAATTGATGCGGTGGAGTTAGTGGTGGTACATGGTTTATGTGGAAATATTCTGTCAAGAGTGTTACTATCATGGAGAAGAACGCGCAATTCATACATATAGAGGCATGTGATGCTTCTCACATAAGCTGGTTTATGACCATAACCTATGCATCTCTGAATATAGTTAGAAGAAGATTGATGTGGGATGCGTTAACTAGGCTGCAAGGATTTATACAAGTTGTATGAGTGATTATGGGAGATCTTAACGCCACATTGGACTATTAGGATAGGTTCTCAATGGCTACTGGTGCAACATCGGTGGATAAGGATTTATGGAACTGGTTTAATACCTTCGGCTTGACGAACCTTCATTTCTCGGGTCTTAGGTTCACGTGGCAATGCAAAGGGTGTGGAGCCCCTCTTGATAGAGCTCTAGTTAATGACACGTGGTTACTTTGATTCCCTGAATCCAAGGTAACTCATCTTCCCAAATTAAAATATGATCAAATGCCCCTGCCGTTACAACTAGGTACACAACAAAGGCGAGTTTAAAGGGATCGGCTATTTTGATTCATTGCGTTATGGGTCTTGCATGAAAACTTTGATACTTTTGTTAAAGGAACCTAGAGTAATGAAGCATCATGGGCCGAGAATGTGGATAGGTTTGCTACTACTTGTTTTCACTAGAACTGAGAGGTTTTTGGCTTTACTGAATATAGAAAGAAGCAATTGTTGAAGTGTCTAAATGTCATCCAGCGTACATTGGGGTAGGATAGTGGCCAATCGGATTTGCTTGTTCTTTAAAAAGAGTTTATGGTTTGATATGGATAAGCTTTTAATCCCAGAGAACCTCATATAGGGTTAGAAGGCTAGAGTTGAATGGACTTTGTTGGGTGATAAGAATATTCATTTTTTCACATTCGCGTGAATGGTCGTCGGCGCCATAATCAAATATATGCAAAAAAAATGAGGAGGGTATATGGCTGTATAATAAGAATGTGATTAAGACTGAAGCTACATCATTTTTTGTCCATTTATTCACCGAAGATAATGAGTTAAGGGATTTGTCCGTCAGTGATACAACTTACCCAAATATTGATTCGAAACATCTGGAACTTTGTAAAAGGATGATTATAAGACAGGAAATCAAGTATGCTCTTTTTGATGTGGGGGCTCTCAAAGCTCCTAGCCTTGATGGATTGAATGCTTTATTTTTCCAAACTCAGTAGTCCCATTTGTCAAATTCAATTGTGTCTTTGGTAACCTACCTGTTTGCTAATCCATGGGAAATTAGCAATATTAATCGTACGCTTCTTGTCTTGATACCAAAAAGGACCCCCTCGTGTGTTTCAGAGATTTAAGGCCTATTAGCTAATGTGATATACAAGGTAATAATGAAGATTATGGCCAAAAGAATTAAATGTTTTCTACCTTATGTGATTAGTCCAGTACAATGTAGTTTTTGTACTAGGGCAGCTGAGCTCGGATAATATTATTGTTGCACAAGAAGTTATCCATTCAATGAGGGTGAAATGTATGAAGAAGGGAATGATGACCATTAAGATTGATTTTGAGAAGGCATATGATCGGTTAAGCTGGGAGTTTATGACTCATTGTTTATCAGAAATGCACATATCGGATAATTTGCTTGATGTCCTTAAGTATTGTGTTTCATCATCCACAATTCAATTGCTTTAGGATGGTAGCAAGGCATACATCTTTTCCCCAACACGGGGGGTTCGCCAAGGGGATCCTATATCTCCTTATCTATTGGTCATATGTATAGAGAAGTTGTTGACTCGTAGAAATTCTTAACATTCCAACACATTTTCTTCTCTTTTTACATACTTTTGGGTTCAAAATGTACATTGAAAGAAGTGTATAGAAGAAAATGTGCATATCAAAGTACAAAGCAAAACATCAAAGAAATTCTTGTTATATTTGTGAATTAATTGAGAATTTATAAATCCCCTCTCTCTTTGGTAGGAGGATGAAGACAAGTTTTAAAGCCTTACAAAAACCAAGAAACAAGGAAAGAGTGAAGGAGGTGAAGCAGTGCAAAGATAGAAGGAGCTTATGCAACTTGCCTCAGCAAGTTGACCAACTGTCTGTGGCAAGTAAACATTCTGAAGAAATTTGCTCTCTGTGTAACTGGCTACAGCAAGTTGATGAAGTTGCTGTGGCAAGTGATCTTCGCATGCTCTCTGTGTAACTGGCCATAGCAAGTTGACAAACTTGCTGTAGTAAGTGAAGAATCAAAAGAAGAATTGGCTCTCTGTGTAACTGGCTACGGCAAGTTGACAGACTTGCCGTAGCAAATCCTGAAAAAGTGCAGCTGTGCGTTTTGATGTCAGAAGCGAAAAAACCCTATTTAACCTAGGGAAGGGCGTCGAAATGAGTCATTCTACACTCTGGGAAGTTGGAGCACGCAAGGGAAGAGCTTGGGAGAGAGATTTGGAGCATTTTGGAGGCTTGGGTGCTCTTCTCAAAAGAGATTTTGGGATTTCCACCTTGGTTTTTCTTCTTTTCTCCCCTTTCTCCACTTAGCTTCTTATGTATTCAGCAACTATGTGTAGTATTTCTTTATAATTGAACATGAGTAGCTAGAACTCTAATTTAGGATTACTTTTACCCATTGTATGGATTGAAACTACTAGATTATTTTGCTTTTGTTGGTTAATGAGTATTATATGTTGATTTTTCTTTGAGCTTAATGTTATCTTGTGCTTGATCACCACATGATTAGAGTTGTTCAATTAGAAGATGCTTGAGAGAGCTATTTTGATTGTAGAACTTAAGAAAAATCATGCTAGACTTGAAGTTTGGGGATTAAATGGATGGTTTGTTGTTAGAATGGAGATATATCTAACAACCTAGCATAGTCAAGTGAAAGCTTGCTTTGGAAAGATGATTTTCATTAATTGTAAACAAGAGATTGAATATTTTTAATGAAGATTAAAAATCAATCTTGACTTGAGAGAGCTTGGTTGATGATTTTAGGATCTTCGACTAGCATATAGGCTCATTTAACTAGCATAAGCGAATATTTGCATAGTTTCATGAAATACAATGGGGAAGAAGTAATCCTAAGCCTTTAAACCTTGAAGTAGAATCAATTTTACATTCACCTTTACGTTACCTTATTGTTTTTAGCAAATTCTCTTAATTAACATACTCAATTCCACATGATTCCATTCAACCTAATTAAACATATGGTTACATTAGTTAGCTTACTTTCGTCATAGTCCTCGTGGGAACGATCTTTATTTATCACTTTATTACTTGCGACCCGTGCGCTTGCGGAAGCTAAATAGCGAATATGAGGTTACCATTGTGTTCCTTGTGAAACTTTATGTGGGAATTGTAGGATCGGAAAGTACAGCGGAAGAATTTAAAAAAAAATTTCACCGATCCTAATCGAGGATCTATCAACAGCGTTTAAACCAAGTTGGAAAGATTCATACCTTTTTGATGATTCAGAGTTTTCACGATCTCTAGGAGCCAACACGTCAGGTCCGCTCCCTCTATCGGTATCCACACGAATGCTCTCCAACCAAGACTGCGTGCTAGCGCCTCTAATGTCTCCAAGGGTTTAACTTGCGGCTCTCAATTCTGATGTACCCTGAGTCTATCAGCTCTATCAAGTTTTATAACCCATGAGGGTTATTTTCAAATTTCAAAATTAATCATCATTAATTTTGAAATTAATTAACAATTAATTATCTTGATGAGCTAATTAAATAAATTCAGTTTAAATTAAATCTGTCCAACAGTTTTAATTTAACCTATTTATTTAATCTAAATAAAGAGCCATTAGATTTAATTTATCTTCATAAATTAAATCTGAGATACTATATCTCTATCATGTTAGTTATTAAATTTAATATATCTTAATAAATTAAATTTAAAACCAACACAATATAATAATATCATATAATATATATATACATATATATATATATATAAGATATTTCAAAAATATATATATCTATATAATATTATTAAATATAATAATATAATATAATATATATATAAGATATATATTTCGAAAATATATATATATATCTATATAATATTATTAATGAATTTTATATTATATATATATATATATATATAAATATAAAATTCATCCACCCTAAATCAAACATTATCTCGTGTTGGGCCATTCTTGTGTACGACCCTGTAGGCCCATATGAAGTTGGCAGTGGGCCAATAACTACACTAACCCAAAAGTCGCAAGCGGCCTCTAGCAAGACATTACGACTACCCAATTCATATGAGGATCTTATCACGATGCAACCTGTCATACAACCATGTCACGTCCCTTTTGTCACACGATATATCGATCAAGGATAAGGCATGGAAAATGTCATCCTCTTGTTCCTGACCATTACTTTCTCAATTCCTGAGTAGCCTGATAACAGAGACAGAAACTCCTTTCATCATAGTATGGCCATACATTTCTCAGACTCACTCATCGAGGGGCCCAGTAATATCTCTCTACTAATGTGAGGGACAAACTCCATCTTGATTATTCATATTCCTCTACATGAAAAACCACCAAGCCCGATCGTAGCCTTTGTCATCACCCGGTCAAAAGTGACTTTTGACTAGTTCAAAGCTTAGCAACTCTCATGTAGGAATCCATGATGACCTCAGGTCTAAGGGCATTGTGACGTGGTTATACATGAGAAAAGCTTATGACATGATCCATGTAGCTTTCTAATAGTGGGTCGGTCCATCACCTTGTACTCTTACAAGTGCCTAAGGCTTTGATTCGTATCTCCATATCTTATCAAAGTCATACTGGTCTTGTTTCATCTCTGCTCCCGCATAGATGACCGACCAGGGACATTTTAGGACAATCTTTATGAATTATCCAAGGATACAATTATCACAGTTAACATGCAAATAATATGATAACAGAATGGAGAAATTTCATTAAAATAATAATATTTAAAGTACAATGATTGGCCCTTAGGGCACAATTTCCAACAAGAATAAGCTTGATTGTTAATTTTGGAGCCATTGGACACTTTGGTAGAAAGTTGGAAAATCTGTCTTGTGTGAACTCTGTCTGGGCAGTCAGTTTGCACGAGCATTTTGAATAACCAAATGGTGTTAGAAAATTCTGAAACTTTCCAGTTCTAAAGATCACATCCCAAGCTTCCAAATGGACATATAATTTGTGTCATTTCATTTTGTTAACTGAGATTTATGCTTTGCCAAAGTTTGGGACAAAAACAGAACTCTGTTTTGGAGTAGTATTGCGTTTTTTGGTGATTCTGTATTTTTGTGATGATTTGAAGTAATGAGCCATATTTTTCCTAGAAAAAGGACTTAAATACCTTTCATTTGGATTTGGAATCATGTTGTTTCGATTTTTCTAGCATTAGTTATGAATTTTGGAAGTTCAGCCAGGAATCAAGGAATTTCTTGGCCGTGGCCCAAGGTGGCTGGCTGTGGCCCAAACCTTTTTGACCTGATTTTGGCCGCGGCCCATGGGTGGCTGGCTGTGGCTAGTGGCCTTCTGACCATATTTTGGCCACGGCCCAAGGAAGGGCTGGCCGTGGCCAACCCCTGTGTTCCAGCGCTTTGAGTTTTTGAAAAGAGATCTTCAACCTATTGTTTCCCAACCTTTTAGGGGTTTTATTAGAGGCATTTATAGCTTCTTAAGGGTCATTATTGATAACCAAATCAAAGTGTTGAAGAGTCAATTGAGTATTGGAATAGAGAATAATGTTTCATCCTTAATTATGACTTTAGGATTTGATATTTGCCCAGAGCGTAAAAGGCCTGTGCCTGCTCAAGAACGGAAAGACCAAGGTAGTGACACTTTATCCTATATCATGTGTATTGCATCACTAGTTTGCATTAGTCATTGAATACAGTTAAAGTAAAGGGGATGTGGCGAAAGCCCAGACTCGAATGTAGTTAAAGTGAAGGGGACGTGGCGAAAGCCCCTGACTCGAATACTGATAAAGTGAAGGGGCATGGCGTAAGCCCGACCTCGAATATAGTGAGGGAACGTGGTGAAAGCCCGGTCTCGAATATTGATTGCTACATTGTGATATATGTTAACTTGCTTTGTTTATATGCATCATATAAATAAACTGTTGCTACTGGGATTCTCTAGAATCTCATTCTTTCCAAATAACATTTTTAGACAGGGCAAGTGGATTGAAGAGCAAGCAAGTGGATATGGGCGATTAAGACTGTCGGCGGTAGTCTTAGTTAGATATTGGTTTTATATTGAACTGGTTATCATTTTGGACAAATGTATATATTGAATAGATTTATAGTATTATAGTTTTATGTAATCCCCGGTATGGATATTGAGATAGGCAATGATGCCTTGTATAAACTGTTAGATTAATGTTATTATCCCGGGTGAACGTTGGGAATTGTGCTGATACTCTGATATTATATATGTGACAAACCGAATAGGCCTATTGATTTTATAAATGAATGAACGGAGATCTATTTGTACAAGTGTTTTAAAATTTTTTTATTTACTCCGGATCTCTTCTTCAATTATTAAACACATTCAAACGCTAATCTCGACCTAATTATCGAAGGGGGTTACAGGAAAACACACCTTGATCTCTTCTGTGACATTAGCCATTCCAAATTATGCTATGCAGACAGCTCTCTTGCCTTCTACTACATGTGTCACTTTAGAAAAGAAGAATAGAAATTTTCTTTGGGGTTTGCCGAAATAACGAAAGAAGGTGCATTTGGTCTCTTGGGATAAAGTGTGTCAAAACAAAGCAAGTAGCGGCCTGGGAATCCGACAAGCTAGTAAGCAAACTCAAGTGTTTCATATGAAACTTGGGTGGAGTCTTGTGAAAAAGAGTGATGATCTCTAAGTAAAAGTTATTTGAAGCAAGTACAATTGTGGAGAAGACTTGATACCCATTATTGATAAATGTAAGTAAGGGTCCAATATCTAGAATGACATTAAGGCTGTGTGGGAATTGACAGAGGAAAATATGTTGCAGAATATAGATAACTCTGATGTGTCTCGAAAAGGCACCAAGGATGGCTCATTCTCGATTAAAGCTGTATACAAAAACCTAGATAGTTCTAGTCCTACTCGGGATACGGTTTGGGGAAAGATCTGGAAACTAGCTGTCCCATAGAAGTGTAAAATGTTCATATGGCTGCTTTATCATCTGAGACTACTAACTAACAAGGCCATAATAAAGCAAAACATGTCTGATAATAATAGATGTGATGTGTGTTGTAATACAGTTGAATTAGGTACTTATCTCTTATGTGATTGCAAGGACGTAAAGGAGTATTGGGAGCAAATAGTTCCATACAAAATCTCTACGAGGTTTTATATGACAAATACATGTGAATGGATGGTAGCCAACATTACCTTCACAATCCTCAAAGGCATTACAAGTGGCTTGAATTTTTTGCTGTTTCTTGCTGGTTGCTGTGCCAGAAAAGGAACTTGTGAATTTTTGAGCAAAATTTGCTTCCTAATAGTGTAATCTACGCTCAAACAGTGGCAATACTTAACTCTATTCAGTTAGCTAGTGCCCAACTTTAGGGAACATGTTGACTCATAGAAATCAGGAATATTATAGGACATTTTCTTCTCTTTTCACTTATTTTTGGGTTCAAATTGTGCATATAAAGAGATTATAGAAGAAAATGTGATAGGATATAAGCAAAATCAAACTTTTGTCAAACCATGAGTTAAATGCAATTAGTTTTGATTAATTATGAAAGTTGAAGAGCTCATAACGTCTTCCTCCTTGTAGGTGGAAGATGATAAGTTGTAAAAGCTCACAAAGATTAATGGAAGATGTGAAAGGAATGGAAGAATCCAAGAGGAAGAGGAAAATGTATATTATGGAGGAGAAGCCTGTACTTGCTGTGGAATCTGCTGTAGCCAAAGTCATAGTGAAACCACCTGAAAAAGCATTGCCTCTATATGGTTTTATATGACCATTCGCTATGGTATTCGCCATAGCGAACCCGCTATTCACCACCGCAAGTGAACGGGTCACGCCAAGTAATAAAGTGATAAGTAAAGTATCATTCTAACGAGGATTTGATTCCAAAACCCGGTCAAGGGTCAAGTATCAATTATTGTACTTTTGCCCAATTTGAGTTACACAATTATCAATGGTGGGTAGAAACAAATTCTGAAGTTAAAAAGAAAATAAAAACAAGTGATTCATGGACTTCAAGGATAAAATGGCAGTTAGGATTATTTATCCCCCTTGCATTTCAAAAGTACTCAATTGAATCCCCACAATATGTGCTTCTTAATGAAAGATTATGCTAACCAAGGACACTACATTACCCATAAGTGCTCTCTCAAGTCTCCAAATAGGTGTTTAGTTCAATTAATTCATTAATCTCTTAATTAATCAATTAAACCCAATTTTCATTGCAGATCCTATACGGTTATGTAAGGTCAATGAGTGTATCTCTACCTCATCAACAAAACTATCCATTCAATCACGAATTTCAAGTTCTCACACGATTGAACTCAAGTTCTACACTCAATCTAGCCCTATCAAGCATAAACCAAGTGAACCCAGCAATCTTATTGGTGGCCAATCAAAAAGAAGCATTATGCAAAGAGTAAAATCAACATAATCTAATCATTAATCACAAATATAAAGGGGAAATGAGTACTTAATCCATACAAGGGTTCAAAATAATCCCAACATCAAAGATCTAGCTACACATGTTCATGCAACCCATGAGAAAAAGGGGATAAACCAGAAATAGAGCAGAACATAAGGAAAGAACATCAAATAGAAAGGAAAAACCAAAAGGAGAAGCTTAGATCTCTTCAAATCTTTAATTTATAGCTCAATCTCCACCTCCAAGGTCCAAACCCTAATAGAGCTAGCCTCCAAGATCACCTCCTCAGTCCAGAATACCGCTTTGGTTCATGGGTTCAGTATTTAAAAGCCCTAGAATTCGTTCTGATGTCAAAACGTGCAACTGCATTTTTGGGTGCTGGCCGCGGCCAATAGATTTTTTGGACACGGCCAGTGAGCTTATGACCAAATAGTGGCCGCTGTAACCCCCTCACCATAATTACATCCGAAATATGAAATGAAAGTAAAATAGAGACCAATAATTATCGATTATCATTTAGAATTACTTATCTTGGAGATAGGGTGTTTACAAAAATAGCTTAAAACATAGGTAACCTGGTCTCTCAGTCATATTCAAATAAAATTACCTGAGCAGTTCAATCATATTCATACGTATCAGGGTGCAGAAATAGAAATCCCGGCAACTCTTGGGTTACATATATATATGGTGTAATATTTCACAAAAATGGGGATTACAAAATCAAAACAATATTTACGACCCCAAATATATACAGTAATCCTGTTCCAAAAATAGATAATCAACGATCTTGATTAAATATGTCCAAGAAGTCCTATCTACTCTTGGTTATCCACTTCTTTCTGGAGCCTCTTACCCTGTCTGAAAGGTTAGTCATAGGAAAGAGTGAGATTCAAAAGAATCCCAGTAGTAACAAATCATTCATACCACACATAAACACATAGCATGTAAGCAAATCATCATATATCAGCAATGCAGATCACACTCCACCCTCATCCCCTTTCTCCGCCAGGAAGGCACACCGCCCTACCCGATCCGTTGTTAGCTACTTAGGGACTGTTGGGGTGGCAGTGCATACACATAGCCTTATAGCTCACATAGCTATCCGGCTTTCACAATTGGCCCGTCGGCCTTCACAATTAGGCTTTCACCTAATCACAAAGTCACACCTCATCCTAATCCCCTTTCTCCACCGGGAAGGCACACAACCATTACCTGATCCGTTGTTAGCTACTCAGGGACTATTGGTATGGTAGTGCTTACGCATATCCACAAATGTTGCAGCATACAAATTCTATCACAAATCAATGATATAACGTACATACAATGCATCACATATGGTATAAAGAAAAAGTCACTACCTTGTACTTTCCTGACGTCCTCTGGCACAGTCAGCTCACGGGTACGACCAATATCAAAGCCTAAAACCAAGAGTAAGGACATTGAATTAATTCCTTTTCCAAGTTCTTAATTTCATCTTACTTGATGTTGGTTATCATTTAAACTTCTTTAGGTGCTTATTAGAAACCTAACATATACCTAAAAGGTTGGGTGACACTACCCCAAAGTTCCCCCTTTGGAAGGAAAATGTTGAATTTTTGTCACTTCACTCAAGTAAAGATGGCCTCATTTGAGTGATGGGGCACTTGTGCCCGAGTGAGAAGCATCCTCACTCGCGAGTGTTTGGCGGAGAGCAACATCTTTGGCTAAGAAGTGCTCGTTGCACTCGAGCACCAAGAAGTGCAACACCAAGAGTGTTCGCCCGAGAACACAAACCACTTCCAAGGGAAAAGTTCACTTAGGCATGCCCATGCTCACTCGAGTGGGATCATATCTCACTCGTAAGTTAGGAAGTGCACACTTGCATTTCTACTCGAAAACACCACTGAGAAAACCACGGAAAACAAAAATTTAATGCAGCACTCGAGTGAGCTCATCCTCCATTCGAGTGATGCGCATCAGAAGCTAGAATCACAGCAACTGATAAGGTTTTCCAAAGTGACCAAAACCGATCCCAATAGGTCCTAAGCTTGTACAAAAGCTTATTCTCACCTAAAATTCCATAAAGAACCTATTGATAACCTTAAAATACCCAAAATCACACACCAAATACAATTTGCCATTAGATCCCCATATTCCACTCAACAACTCAATCATCAACACTTTCATTTCCTACTTCTAAATTAATCCCGATAAACTCAAAATGCCATAAGCTACCAATTCAATAGTGATACTTTCTCCAATTCCTACTTTCATTTAACACCAAATTCAGGGCAAAATTCCAGAATTTACAAAACTTAGCCAACATTCAAAACATAACCATCAAAATGCATCAAATCATTACCTCTTTCACTTACCATAACGAAATCTCTATTTCTCCAACTTTCAAATGTGCTCAAGTACCAAAACACCACTCCTCAAAATTCTGAAAACATAGCAAAGAAGCTCTCAACCTCATGAAATACATTAATGAAGAACACTTGAGCATATGAAAGCAATCACTTAGTCAAAATTAAGCTTTTCTCTTTCTTGCTTGAAGCTCAACGAAAATGGAAGATGAAGAGAGAAAATGAGAGAGCAGATTTTTCTTTCCTTCTCAAGCCCCAAGAACCGACTTTGAAGGAGAGAGGGAAGAGAAGTGTGTTTGAAAATTTGACTTTGATCTAAGGGTCCTCATAATGACACTTGGCACAATCTTGTTCCTTCCCCTTGATTTCACATGATTTCATTTACATAGCATTCCACCCCATGGTTAAATCCTAGCCATGGATTTCCTTTGACTTTTAATCTCAACTGTTGATCTTCAAGTTACCAATGAGTTTCCTCTTCGGTAACTGACCAATCGGTAAGTAAATTCCCAATTTCGCCCCTGATTATCATAACCTTTGCCAAATCATCATTAGACTCCAATATAAACTTAAACATTACTTACAACATATTTACAACAATATTAACAATAATTACATCATTAAGATCATAATTAGCCCTTAATCACAAGTTGGGGCATTACAGCCGCAGCTAGTGAGTTTCTGACAATGTAGTAGCAACGGCCAGTAAGCTCCTGAATTCCAGCTTTGCTCCCACCAAGGTCTGTTTTCATCCCTTCTTGCATTTCTATGGCACGGTTGAGTACTCAAACTCCATTTCACCTTCTTTTCATTGAATTGAGCTTTCTCTGTCTCCAACTGTGACTGAAATATGCTCCTATCAACACAGAGAACTCCATAAATCTAACAGTTGATAAACATAACAAGATATTCATACAAAATCACCACATTTATTCTCGTTTTATGCCAGATATACATCAAGCACATTTCCATTGCTTTTGTACTCCCAAATATCCATTATTTCACCAAAATGTATGAGAAATTAAGGGGAAATGTGCATATTTAACAAGAATTTCATGATGTTAACACACCCCCAAACCTAAAATTTTACTCATCCTCGAGTAAAACCCATTGAGTAATAAAAGAGCTGGATTAATTAATCATTGATTTAGTACATATGCGTGATGATTTCCTCATTAGTTGCTCAAGATATTATATTCATTGGGAAAAATAATGAAATATAAGGGAATGCAAGGTTCACAATTTAAAACAGGCTTCCTAACAACTTCCAAAATGTGTGTGTGTGATGAGAGTTAGTTAGCAATTTTCTTGCAATTATCAAGATCAAATACAACACTTCAATATCTATAAAGCAACCTCAATATCAGGTCTTCATATGGTCACATTCTCCTTTCTCTCCACTAATAGATGATTCCACACAATTTTCAAAATCATTGGGACTTTATATGCTTGTAATGTAGCCAATGGTTAAGCTCCTTAAAAGAATAGGGAAACAAAGGATTCAACTCTCTTGAGATAAATGACAATACATAATTCCTCTCTAGGTCTTCACAAAATTTTATTTCAAGAAGCCTAAATACTCCCCCAAACTTATATGAAATTTATTTCTTTGCACTCCAAGTCTTATTGAACTTCACACTTTTTTTTCTTTTCTTTTTCTTCTTCTTCTTCTTCTTCTCTCTCTTTTTTTTTCTCTTTTTTTTTCTTTAGAGAGAAGTAAAAACAAACTCGAATTGACTTAAAAGTTTGAAGACATTGCACTACATTCCTTATACCCAGCTTTTCAATAATATACCTCTTCTACCCACCATACCAATCCTTACTCCTAATAATGATCACCAAATCATCATGTATCTCAAGATTAGGCTAATTTATGGTTTTTCAGGCTACAAAGGTAAAGGTCTAGTGTGGATCTTCAAAAAGAAAATTTATATGGCTTTTTTTAAGGCTCAAATGGGGTGCAAATGGAGTAATTGTCATAGGTAAACTTGAAAGGCACAATCGCTTTTAACAGAAAATTCCCAAATCATTTTTAAAAAATGTGTGAACTTATCACTTCATTTCAAGAGATTCCAATATAAGTTCTAAAGCCTTCAATGAAGAAAGAACATACACACCAATTTGCCACAGAAGTTCCTAACAAAAGCATTTGAATCATTCCCAACTTTTGTGCATAGTGTTTATTCCAAAAGTTATTAGGAAACAAGCTTTAAAATCTAAATCAAGCATTCAAAAATATTTATCACCATTTCCTATAAAACATAAATTCTAAGCATCCTTTCTATCATTGGATCACAGATTCATTATCTTGCATAATTAATCAATCTACTCAACTTTCCAAACAGAAGACGAGAAATAGTCATGATATTCAAACTTGAAATCCTTGTCAAATAAGCTAAAAACATTCAATGATACCCCTAAACTTAAAAGAGACAGTGTCCTCACTGTCACAAGGGAAAACTAGGGCTTTTTTCATGCAAGAATACATCTAACAATAACCACAATGTTGCATGAGATGAGTGGTGAGTAATAGGAGTTGCGAGACAGATTGAGAAACTTCCTTGAAAATTCTTATTAAGCAACCAATTTCTCCATCCATCCTTAGTACCAACCTTGCTTCTTCCTTCTTCTCATCTGGGGTTTCTTTCTTGCCTACAAGAAAAATCAAAAGACCAAGCATACATCTACCAAAAACATATCAAAATGAGATAGGTTAAAGAGATTAAGGATCTTGGGTTGCCTCCCAAAAAGTGCTAAATTTATAGTCTTCAGCCAGATTGTGCAATAAAAACTCCTAATCATAAGTATCAAACACTATGACCATCTCATCTTCATTTCTTTTCAAACAACAATATTGTAGAAAGAGTAGGTGTTCATTAATCACATGTACGGCATCAATTAGCAGCAATTTCAATGTGCAGGCATTTAATAAATTCAAAGAAGACATAATAAGCTTATTCATACAAACAAAAGTAAGAGTTCTAAGAATTTAGAACACCCAACAAAATCTACTGGACTCTCATCGATAAGAGTCAAAACATCAGTAGATAGATCAATATCACAAATCTCAGAGATTTCCTCTCTATTATCTTGTTCAAAACAATAAGGATTAGGCTCCAAAATTGAAACCTCAACTAAACACTCAGTATTCTTCTCATCTACGTTAAATTCCAACTCACAGTCACCCATAGAAGTAATACAGACTATTGGAAACACTTCCTCACTCCCTGTGGTTAATTGTTCACTTGAAATATCATGAAAAATATTTTTTTGCTTCAGAGATTTAAGGGAAGAAGCTATTTCACTTGCTTGCAATGCTATATTTTGAAGAGGTAATGAATGTTCATGAAATTTTTGTTTTGTCCAATCATTCAGTTCAGTCACATTATCAAGAATGCACTGAAGCTTATCTTCTAGTGTGGACTTCTTCTCATGAATGGGGGTGGTTTCATCTACGAAGGTATTAAGTGACATATGAGAATGTGATGCATATGAGGAAAAATAATAAGGATCCAAGACAATGAATGATCTTGATTCCAATTAAGGCTAAAAGAATCATCATACAAATGAGATTGAGCCTTAGAGAAATCACTCTTCATGTAATCCCAGGTTTAGAAATGGGGGCATTGTTCACTATAATGATTATGTCCACAATAATTGCAATAAATGTACTCATATGGAGCTTCACAAGTATAAGGGTCATAAGAAGAATTGGAATAATCATTATAATGTTCAAATCCACCACTTGCTTCATTGATCCACCAAGGATTATCCATGCACAAAGTTTAAATCAATATAACTAATAAAACCAAGATACACAAACAGAACAAATATAAACAAAAACAGGGGAAAATAAGTCAGAATAGAACACAAAACAATAAATATATATAAAACTCAATCTTAAGCTAATAATGCTCTAATCAAGATTGACCAAAGACGGTTTTGGTACACAAGTCCCCGGCAACGGCGCCAAAAACTTGTTTGCCATCGTAAGTGAACGGGTCACGCCAAGTAATAAAGTGATAAGTAAAGTATCGTTCCCACTAGGATTTGGTTCCAAAACCCGGCCAAGTATCAATTATCGCACTTTTACCCAATTTGAGTTACACAATTATCAATGGTGGGTAGAAAAAAATTGTGAAGTTAAAAAGAAAATAAAAACAAGTGATTCATGGACTTCAAGGATAAAATGGCAGTTAGGATTATTTATCCCCTTTGCATTTCAAAAGTACTCAATTGAATCCCCACAATATGTTCTTCTTAATGAAAGATTATGCTAACCAAGGACACTACATTACCCATAAGTGCTCTCTCAAGTCTCCAAATAGGTGTTTAGTTCAATTAATTCATTAATCTCTTAATCAATCAATTAAACCCAGTTATCATTGCAGATCCTATATAGTTATGTAAGGTCAATGAGTGAATCTCTACCTCATCAACAAAACTATCCATTCAATCATGAATTTCAAGTTCTCACACGATTGAACTCAAGTTCTACTCTCAATCTAGCCCTATCAAGCATAAACCAAGTGAACCTAACAGTCTCATTGGTGGCCAATCAACAAGAAGCAATATACAAAGGGTAAAATCAACATAATCTAATCATTAATCACAAATATAAAGGGGAAACGAGTACTTAATCTATACAAGGGTTCAAAATAATCCCAACATCAAAGATCTAGCTACACATGTTCATACAACCCATGAGAAAATGGGGATAAACTAGAAACAGAGTAGAACATAAGAAACAAACAGCAGATGGAGAGGAAAACCCAAAAGGAGAAGCTTAGATCTCTTCAAATCTTCAATTTATAGCTCAATCTCCACCTCCAAGGTCCAAACCCTAGCAGAGCTAGCCTCCAAGATCGCCTCCTCAGTCCAGAATGCCGCTTTGGTTCGTGGGTTCAGTATTTAAAAGCCCTAGAATTCGTTCTGATGTTAAAATGCGCAACTGTATTTTCAGGTGCTGGCGCGGCCAATGGATTTTCTGCCCGCGGCCAGTGAACTTCTGACCATGTAGTGGCCGTGGCCAGTGAGCTTCTGACCATATAGTGGCCGCGGCTAGTAAGCTCCTAAATTCCAACTTTGCTCTCGCCAAGGTCTGTTTTCATCCCTTCTTGCATTTCTATGGCACGGTTAAGTACTCAAACTCCATTTCACCTTCTTTTCATTGAATTGAGCTTTCTCTGGCTCCAACTGTGATTGAAATATGGTCTTATCAACATAGAGAACTCCATAAATCTAATAGTTGATAAACATAACAAGATATTCATACAAAATTACCACATTTATTCTCTTTTTATGCCAGATATACATCAAGCACATTTTCATTGCTTTTGTACTCCCAAATATCCATTATTTCACCAAAATGTATGAGAAATTAAGGGGAAATGTGCATATTTAACAAGAATTTCATGATGTTAACACCCGCGGCGAACATGGAAAACTAATGCTGTGTGTTTTGAAAGCTAAAGCAGAAAAACCAGTATAAAGGCATGGGCTAGGTCGAAAATCAGAAGTTCTGGACTCCTTGAACATCTTGGCTGCTAGGGTTTGGCATTTGGAGAGAGCTTGAGGAGATTTTGGAGCTTTGAGAGGAGTTTTATGAAGAAAGTCAAGGATTTTCCTTGCTTTTCTGGTTTTTTCCTCTTTTCTTCTTATTTTGCTAATATGGTTATGATTCTTAAGCTTAGTTGTTAAGTTGTATTGATCATGAGTAGCTAAAACACCTAATTAGGATTACTTTTACCCATTGTATGGATTGAAACTACTAGATTATCTTGCTTTTGTTGGTTAATGAGTATTATATGTTGATTTTTCTTTAAGCTTAATGCTATCTTGTGCTTGATCACCACATGATTAGAGTTGTTCAATTGGAAGATGCTTGAGAGAGGTATTTTGATTGTAGAACTTAAGAAAAATCATGCTAGACTTGAAGTTTAGGGATTAAATAGATGGTTTGTTGTTAGAATAGAGATATATCTAACAACCTAGCATAGTCAACTGAAGGCTTGCTTTGGAAAGATGATTTTCATTAATTGTAAACAAGAGATTGAATAATTTTACTGAAGATTAAAAATCAATCTTGACTTGAGAGAGCTTGGTTGATGATTTTAGGATCTTCGACTAGCATATAGACTCATTTAACTAGCATAAGTGAATATTTGCATAATTTCATGAAATACAATGGGGAAGAAGTAATCCTAAGTTTATATTTCTTGAAGTTAAACCCAATTTCTCAATTTTCACTATTTTCCTTTGTTATTTTCATCAAAAGTCTTTATTTAACTTGATCAAACCTAAATGATTCCATTCTACCTAATTAAGAACATGGTTAAATTATTTAACTCGCTTTTGTCATAGTCCTTGTGGTTCGACACTCATTTCTCACTAATTTATTACTTGCGACCCATACGCTTGCAGAAGCTAAACGGCAAACAGAACACATGTTCATAATGATTCTAGCCTGATCCTTGCTCGTTGGTAGCTAGCTCTTGATCTTAGTTGGTGCACGCTTAATATGGATGGTGCATTTTCCAGTACAATGAATTGCACAGGTTGTAGAGGGTTGTTTCGGAATTCAGATAGGGGTTGCATGACTGGGTTCATGTGCAGGCTTGACCATGGCGATGCCTTAACCTTAGAACTATGGGCATGTTTATTGGGACTGAAGATTGCATGGGACCGGGGTAAGAGACAGTTGATAGTAGAGACTGACACACATGAAGTTGTGAAATTGCTTATGGAGCGATGCTCGGAGTTGCATGAGGATCTCAACTTGGTGGGGGACATTAAAGATTGGCTGCAATGCAATTGGTATGTGAGGATTTAGCAAGTATCCTGGGATGTAAATGAGGCTACCGATTTCTTAGCCAAACAAGCTCTTTCACACGTGCCTGGTCTGGTTTCTTTTCTAGTAATTTTGCAGCTTTAGATCCCTTTTTGTGTAAGGACATGATGACTGTAACCCCTTCTGTAATTATGATTCGAAATACGTAATTAAAATGAAATAGAAACTAATAATAATCAAAACTCATTTACAATCCCATTTCCCGATAGGGTTTTCTTAAATATCTTTTAAAATTCAATTCACCTGGTCTCATATTCACATTTCAAATACAATTACTTTGCAAAGATAAATCACATTTATTATAAACATCAGAATGCATAATAATAATAATAATCCTGGCAAACCATGAGTTCCATGTCTTAACTAAAAAGTTCACAGGGCTCATTTGCCCATATACAAGTTCTTATACGGGGATTACACAAAATCTCATTCCAAATATACATCCAAATACTTATCTGAACATATACATATCCGAATAACCAAATATACATCCAAACCATATATAGTCATCCCAAATCATATTGATAACCAACTACTAAATCAAATATCCCTAGGGAGTCCTTGCCGCCCTTGGTTGCTTACTCCCTCCTCGAGCCGCTTGTCTTGTCTAAAATGTCGGTAAGGGAGGGTGAGATTTGAGAGAATCTCAGTAGAAAAATAATACCAATATGCATACAAGATAAATGTTTAATGCATGACATTCTTGCATTATATAACTCATGCTCACACAATGACAAATCTGCAAGCTCAACATTTCGAACAACATACTCATGGCCATAACATAAATTGAAACAGAGCTTCAATCATTCATATATGTTTCACATAATCAAGCAAAGCAATAATATGCATCAATACACCAAAACAAATGGCAAATACATGCATGAGAGGTAAGTTCCTTACTCTTGTTCTTTCCACACGTGCTCCAGCACCAGATACACATGATCAGAACGACAATAGACCTTATGGCCAAAGCAAGGACATAGGGTTATTCTCTATTCCAAATCTTTACTTCCATAACACTTCAAGTTGGCTATCATCCACGACCTTTAGGTGGCTACTCAAAGCCTAAATACATGCCTAAAGGGTTGGGAAAGACTATACTAAAAACCACCACTCAAAAGTACAAAATACTGATTTTTGGAGGTTAGCCGCAGCCCACAAATCCATTGGCCGTGGCCAAGAACCTCTAGCTGCGGGCAAGAAAATCCTATTTTTTGGCTGAACTTCCAAAAATCATAACTAATTCCAAAAAAATCGAAATGAGGTGATTTCAAATCCAATGGAAATCCATTTAAGTCCTCCTCATAGGAAAAATATGAATCAATGCTTTCCATAACCATACAAATACAGAATCATACAAAACTCAACACTGCTCCAAAAACATATTCCATTTTTAACATCAAACTTTGGACAACCATAACTTTTAGCTCACAACATGAAATGACACCAATTATATGTTCATTTTGAAGCTTGGAATGTGAAGTTTAAGACTGGAAAGTTTCAGAAATCTTAGACACCATTTGTTCATTCAAAACGTCAATACAAACAGACTGCCCAGTAAAGAGTTTCAATGGATAGATTTTCAGATTTTGCACCAATGCTTCCAATGGTTCCAATTTCACAACAAACACCATTCTCACACCAATCTTCATAAGGAATCCATTGGAAACACCAAATCAACCAAATTCACTTACATTGACATGTTTCACCAACAATCACAACATGTCAACACAAGTCACAATTCAAACTCAATATTGCAATTGCTTTCTAATCAAAGTTTCAAACTAATTCCAATGGACATATCACACAACAAAACACCAATTGCACCTCAATACACAATCCAATTCTTCCATTTCACAAATATACCAAAATCAGGAAAAATTCCATAATTCACAAAAATTAACCAATAACCACAATACTTAGGTCAAAGAGAAGCTATCACTCACCTCTTTCTCTTCCCAAGGCCAATTCTTTGATTCCTCTTCTTTCCAATTTCTTCAAGCTCTCAAACACCCTCTTTCTCAAATCTTAAACCATAGAGATGAAGCTCTCATCACTATGAACAACATTATAGAAGATTGTTTAAGCTAAAGAGGACATTAAACCAACCAAAATATCACCTTTCCATTTCTCTTTTCTCTTCCTTGTTGGGCGTCTATGGAGATGAAGGAGAGTGGGATAAAGATCAGATTTTGACGTGCAAATGGCCCCTTGGCCGACTTACAAAAAGAGGAGAAAGGGAAATGAGTGTTGAAACTTTGACCCAAGATTAAGGGCTCATGTGGTGACAAGTGTCAAAATCTTGGAACATCTTCCATGGCTACACATGAGCACAAACACATGGGATTCCACCCTTTTAATCTCTAAAAATCGATCACAACTATTGATCTTTGAGTTACCAATGAGCGTCCTCTTCGGTAACTAATCAATTGGCCAGTAACTTTCCCATTTTGCCCTTGATTATAGTAATTCTTACTGAATCTCCACCAAACACATCATATCTTTCTATTTCACCACAATATGTGCCCTCCCACTATTTTAAGTCAATTTAGATGTTAATCTACAATTGAACTAAAATACAGGGTTTCGGCACTGCTTATATCACATTCGAATCACAACTTATATCGTATTCTCCAAAATTCATCATTTTACTTTCTTTAATACCCCAAAGATATAAGAATCATTAGGGAATAAATTTGGGCTACTGCTAAACCGGGGCTTAGCAGTCCATTTATTTCAGACTTATTATTTAGCCTCAAATCTCAAAATTCGGGATATTACAATTCCTGCACGATACTCTTGTAGGCGCTAGACTCATTTATTGTATGGCATCTTTTATTAAAAAAAACAGTTATTCAATCACACTTGTTATTTTACTACACTTGTTATTTCACTCTTTGTTAGCTTTTAAAATGCATATGTGCACTTGTAAATTTACCTTTGGATACTTGTAAATATTTGTATCAACTCTTATAATATAAATTAAATTTCTTATATGGACACTTGCTATTTTACTATTGTTAATTGTAAAAATTAGAATTTGTAAATTTTCATATGAATACTTATTATTTAAATATTGTTAATTGTTAAAATGCATATATACACTAAGGAGTTGGTTTCTCTCTATTGCCATTCCCATCCTTTTCCCTCCTTTACCCTCTTCTTCTCTTTTTTATCATTGGATTAAAATTTTAAAGGTCAAGATTTAACATCTTATAAAAATATTATTATAATTTTACTTAAAAATACATAAATAATTTAAACTAAGGGTGTTTAAAGTATCCTGGTCTCGGACATTTTGATTCGGGGAATTTTCTATCCTGGCCGGGACTAGGACTGGGACAATCAGGACTGGGATATATTGGAACCGGGATCAACCTTAAGATCCAGGTCCCATTTTTTTTACTTTATATATTAGGTTATCCTTTTATTTTTGTATTCTTTACCCCATAAATTAAGTTATCATTTGATAAGATGTGCACCACATCTTTAGTTGGAGTTAAACCGTATATATCGTGATACTAATCCTAACAATATAATATATAAAGATAATAACGAAAATGATGATGGTAATAATAATAATAAGAAAATGTTATTCTTCAATTCTAAATCAATTTATGTGATTATTATGGCTTTGTTAGGCGTTAAATGATCAATTTAAACAATAAATTATGAATTATTTAACTAATATAATAATATATTTTTAAATTTATTTAAAAAAAAGGGATTTCTCGGTCCCGAGATTACCAGCACAGGGACTAGGATGCAATTTGTATTTGGGCCAAAAACCGGGATTGGGGGATCCCGGTCCTGACCCAGGTTTTGAACACCCCTAATTAAATTGCGAGCTCTATATTATTATCAATTTATTATAGAATAGAATGTCTTCCCATTTTTTTCATGACAGTTGCCAATTGTTCAAATTAAATTTATTTATGTATTTTTAAAGTAAAATTATAATAATATTTTTATAATATGTTAAGTCCGAACTATTGAAATTTTAATCCAATAGTAGAGAAGAGAAGAAGAGGGCAAAGGAGGGGAAAATGATGGGAATATCAATGGAGAGAACCCAGTCCCACTAAAGAACTTAGAGTAAGTTTTGTTACAATAGTAATTAGTAAACATATAAGTAAAATATATTGACCAGCCCTCTATTTTACCTAAATTACATAAACATCTCCTCTATTTTGAAAATGTAGATAAACCTCCCCTGAAATTAAAATACATGTAACAAAAACATCCCTTACATATTTGAGATTTCATTTTCATCCTCCCAACCATTAGTTAACCATTAAATTTGACTATTAAACGTTTATTTTGACCAAAATACCCTTGTTTGCACAAATGACTAAACATTTTTATTTGCCTAAAAATTGTTGGGATTGGCTATGGTCCTCTTCTCTTACTGTTCTCTTCCTATCCTCTTCCCCTTCACTACTTATCTCAGTCTTTAGATTGAAATTTGAGCAGTTCAGATTTAATGTGTAATAAAAGTATTATTTAAAATATTTCTATTACATATTTAAATTATCATAACTAAAATTTATCATTTTTGAATTTATTTAATTATTTTTTAATAATTTGATATTTTTAAATATTTTTTATAAACTTTAATATAAACATTAAATTTGAATTGTTTAGATTTCAATCTAAAGGTTGAGATGAGTAGTGGATGGGAAGAGGATGGTAAGAGCAGAGGTTCATAGCCAATCCCAAAATTATTCTAATACATATATATTCAAAATTTCCAACATATAAAATTTATTAATTTTTATTATATTATTAAATTTTTTATTTTTTTTATCATATTTAGTTAAACTTATTTATTTAATATTCTTTTAAATGACTAAAAACATATTTCTTTCTTCCTTTTTTTGCAATGACACCATGATTGAAAACATATTTGAAAGGCATGCTTTTATTTAGCATATGTTATTAATAAAGTAAAATTGAGATATTATATAACTTATATTAATTTTAAATTTTAAATTCTTAAATACATTTTTGTGCAAACATTCATAAACATGATTATTTAAGTATGCATATATTAAAATAATTAATCATATTTTTTATTAATTTTTCTCTATCTGCATTAATTAAATTAATTAAGTCTTTTTCTCATTATGAAAAAAATTTAATAGATAACTATATGCACAAGTAAAAAATAAATTAAGAAAAAGAAAAAACTCTTAAATTACTTAAACAATTGTTGCAAAAATTACGGAACTAGTAATGATGAATCATGAATGGTAAATTAGTAAATAAAATTTATTTTAATATAAATTATAATTAAAAAATAAAAATCCTTAACTGAGTTAACAGTTTGGACTTAAGTGTATATTTTCAAAATTGAAGGGAGGTCCGTATAATCAAAGCAAAATATAAGGGAGGTTATCTCATAGGTTAAATGCAAAATATGCTTTATATTTAAATGTACAAATAATCCTTTATCATAAAAATTTTCTTTTCTTTATGTGTGTAAAAATTCTTCCTAAAGCAAGCGCACGCGCAATGTAGTTAATATATATATATATATATATATATATGTAGTTAATATCATTGTTGACTCTTTCCGTTCGATTAGATTTTGGTTTCAATTTCTATTGTTTCATTATGACTTGGTCTGAATTTAATAGTTGATCTCTATACTTTTAAGATATATTGGTTTTAATCTATATGCTTAAATTCAGACCAAGTCATATAAAACTATAAGAACCAAAACTAAAATTTGATCAAACTGTAAAGACTAACAAAGATATTAACGCTCATATATATATATATATATATATGTTATAAATCTATGTCATGCATAGATAAATTCTCATTCATGTTCCATTAAGTTTTATTTTTGTTTGTGTGAATTCCACCTCTCAATACATAACGGTGTGCATATTCAATCATTAATTTTTAGCGTTATATATTATTACTCGAACTCCGCCTCAATATATATGAGCGTTGTATATGTAAGATTATGTAGTAGTGGTTGCATTGTTGAAATAACTAACAAATTAACAGTAAGAGTTATTTGAATAAATTAATAAGTTTATAATATTTTATTTTCATGTTTTGAATTATAAGGTTTTATTATCTCCAAATAATTTAAAATTTTAAAAATTATGTACAATTTCTCCTAAACAAATTAGAGGCTTCCCTGAAAATTATACATTTGGCTTAAAAAGTAATTGTTCACACATACATATCACACACATAAGCACAAGTTCAAAATTCGAACAGACAGTGATATCATTATACTTCTTCCTATTCTAAATATAAATTGAGGTGTTGTATTGGTCCTAAGTATCATAATCCGATTTACCTCTCATATTTATCGTCTTTTTCAAACTAATTTAGCTTATAAACTAATATATAATCTAATGTTATATATATATATATATATATATGAATGTATTTTAGGGAGATAAAACCACATTTATTCTAATTAATCAACTTATTTTATTTTCTTAATCTACCAAAATTAGCTATGTAGCTTTGATAATAAGTACCGGAAGTAGTAGTAATAATATTGTGAATCAAGGTATTATGCTTTTGATAACAAAGTCAGTTTACAATAAACATGAGCACCCAAGGAAAAAGGAGGAAAAGAAAACAAAGAACCCTTCCCGTTTCCATTATCATGACAACCATCATACTTCAAACAGGGAAACAAGCTATAGACATGTATTTAATATGGTTGGAAGCAACGTACAAAACAAAACATAGGTCACATTAAATCCTACTATTCATAAACATCTAAACTATTTGTGGCTTCTTTCCCCGCCTGCCGGTACAACTAATTTAGAGGTTCCCACACCAAATCAGGAGGATACCGCCCTTTTTTTTTGAATAGGAACTGAATTCATTCATAAAGAAAACTGCTATGTACAAGAATCAACATCCTCTAGTCTCCCTCATCATCCTCAACATATTATTCAATATGTGGGGGTTGATCAAGGATGCAAAAGCTACTTGTCAAACTATGGGCAAGTTTTGCAAGATAATCTACATACTTAAGCCTATTTCTACTCCTATGGTGGACTTCAATATGTCAGTCTCTATGTATCCAAAGTCTGGTCTCAGCTATTACATCATAAAATGGGTGGTATTGGTTACAACCCTGTATGATAAAATTAATGGCCTCAATACAATCAGAATAAATGACTATATCCCTAAAGCCTCTTCCCCAGCAAATATGAAGTCCATTTAGGATGCCAAGGATCTCTGCGATCACCGGGGTACCCTACAAGCTTAAAACTAAATCCACTTATCCACTGTCTTTCATGGTCTTCGATAGCTCCCCCATAGCCACTTTCTCCATTTTCCTGAGTTGAGCCGTCAACCTCCATTTGAATAGCACCCGGACGTTGCACCTCCCGTTCGGTCACACTTGGGTTAGTGGCATTATAGAAAGAACACCGTGAAGAGAGATCTCTGTCCCAACAAGCTCTATAAAAACTATCAAGAGCTTTACCCTGGCCTGCAAAAAGATTTGAATTAAACAATTTCCCACATCTATAAACCCATGTGTCCCAGCATATGTAACTAAATAGCGTTGGCCAATCTATTTTCTTAGTGTGATCTTGTCCTTCTTCATGTCTTAGGTTCCACCGCACCTAATCCGTTCCATCAAGTATTGAAAAGATACTCCATTTGTTTGGGGCAACCACCTCTAGCCATCTGTTACGTGCGTTCTGGCAGTCACGCAAGACATGCATCAGTGTTTTATCTTCCTCACAACCGAAAGGGCACTCTGCAGACTCGAATAGCCCACGCCTCCTCCTGAGTTCTCTTGTATGCAACCTTCCATATGTAAAGAGCCACATAAGCGATTTCATCTTCTCTGGTACTTGTCATTTCCACAGCAGCTTCCAAACGCTATCCTCCTGCTCCTGGGTACCTGCAAAGAGAAAATGATAGGCAGATTTTATGGTGAATGAACTATCCGTGGATGGTTTCCAAAAGTATTTATCCTCTCCTCTCTCCTTATAAGGTGGGTGATCACTCATAATGTTATATACAATCCTCTGAGGAAACCAAGTCAGCAATTTGTCCTTTTTCCATTCCCCTGTAGAAGTTTTGTAGTCGACAACTTTCTCATTTCTGTTGTTAGTTCCTACATCGGCTGAAAAGACATTCACAAGAGGGGTGTTTAACATTTACCAGTTTTCATACCAGAAATATGTACCCCTCCCTTTACCAATTTTCTTCCCCAGTCCTTCCTTGAATTTATTCCATACAACACATATCCCTTTCCAAGCGAGTGAGGAGTTTCGCTACTTTTTCATATCTCTCACGGGGCTATCACCGCATCTATACTTCGACCATAGAACCCTTACCAATAAAGCTTCATCATCATTAACTGACTTCCAGCACAGTTTCATCATATAAGCTTCATTTTGCTGTCTCAAATTCTTAATTCCCAATCCTCCCTTGTTCTTCTCCTGTGTTACTTGATCCCATCCAATCAGGTGTACTTGTTTTCTCTTGGGCATCATCCCCCTAAAGGAAATTTTGGCTAGATTGCTATATCATGTTAAATAGTTTCTTCGGTAACAACATAGTCTGCATATGGTATGTGGGCAGTGTTGAGAAGACTGCCCATATAAGAGTAGCCCGACCTGCCATATTCAGAGTCTTATGCTTCCACCCTGTCAGTTTCTTTATAGTACTCGCTAGTATGGGAGCAAACATATTGAAAGAAGCTCTATTATGGAATAGAGGAACTCCAAGGTACTTTCCTAGGTCCGATATAAGACCCACCCCCATCTGTTGACTCATACTCTTTGCCCATGATGCATGAACATGCTTGGAGAAACATATTTTTGTCTTGTTGTTATTCACTTTCTACCTTGAGCTATCACAGAATTTCTGTAGGCAGTCTTCCATTATGTCAATTTGAAAGGTAGTAGCCTCCCCAAACAGTATCAAATCGTCTGCAAAGAAAAGGTGGGATATGCGGGGACCCCATTGGTTGAGGGTAATTGGGGTCCACATATCCTCCTCAACTGCATCATGAATTAGATGGTTCAATCTCTCTATGCACAAAGTGAATATGTATGGCGATATGAGGTCCTCCTGTCTTATACCTCATGATGCTTGAAATTGATTTGTGGCCTCTCCATTCCATAGAACACGAAATAAGGGGGTCATAATGCAGGCCATAATCACCGAAAGTAATTTTTCCTCTATCTGAACCTCTCTTAGTATGTCTTGGATGAAATCCCATTCAAGGTGGTCATAAGCTTTTTCAAGATCAACTTTCACCGCCAACCACTTATTTTCACCTTGTCAAGTTCTTATCGAGTGAACAACTTTTTGAGCGACAATGATATTATCGCTACTCTATCTTCCTGCTATGAAACTGCATTGATGGCTACCCACAACCTTGTTCATGATAGTCCTCAAATGTCTGCTGATAATTTTTGTAATGATTTTGTAACTGACATTACACAACGAAATAGGTCTGAAGTCTTTCACAGATTCCAGGCACTCCTGCTTGGGAATAAGGACTAGATTAGTTTGGTTCAAGAGGCTAATTTTCTCAGGGTTCTCAAAAACCTCTTTAACTAAGTTAACAACAGAATCCCCAACCACTTCCCAATATTCCTGGTAGAAAAAAGCTTGTATCCCGTCCGGTCTTGGGGCCTTGAGGCCTCCTAGATAAAAAACTGCTACCTTAATTTCCTCATCAGTTACCCAACCAGTAAGGTCTATCCTCTCCGTATCACTTAACAGAGGGAAAGTAGCATGGGTGTAGAGGGGTCGTGCAAACTCTCTGCTCCTGCTAAATAGATCTTTATAATAATTCATTGCCCGCTCTCTAAGGGTCAACTGGTCAAAAATCCAATCCCCATTAATATCTTTTAAAGCTTCGATTCTATTTCTTCTTCTTAAAATTATTGCTGCATTATGGAAGTATCTGCTATTTTTGTCCCCCCCTTTTAGCCAATCATACCTAGATTCCCGGTACCAAAGAAGCTCTTCCTGCGCAAGTAGTTTATTGTATTCCTTCCACAATCATTCTCTACCTGCATTAGATAGCTGTTGTCTTTCCTTTTTCTAGCTTCTTCTATGCCTTCAATTCTTCACAGCATATTTGTTTTCTTTTGAGGGATATACCCAATTTTTTCCCTATTCCATTCTTCTACTTGTCTTGTAAAACACTTGATTCTATACTCCCATGATTCTTACCCTAACTACTTTTAACAATATCAATAAAACCTTCTTCTAGGAGCATCCTACTTGACAACAAAACGAGGGTTTGCTTGTCCTTAGGGTTGTATTGAAATCACCCTTAATCAAAATTGGCCTATGATCAGATCCAATTTTACTTAGGTGGTAGGTTTTAGCAAAGGGACAGTAGCGTGACCAAGCTTCGTTACAAAAAGGCCAATCAATTTTTTCTTTTAGTAAGTTCTTTTCCTATGTAAATTTCTCACCTACAACATCAATTTCTAGCAGTCCTGCTCGATGGATGCAGTCAGAAAATTCCCTCATGGATATAAAATTGGCATGGTTACTCCCTACTTTATCATCCGTTGACATGTAAGTATTAAAATCACCAAGAACTAACTAAGGTTCAGTTATATATGTTTGAAAGCAAATTAGTTCCCCCATAATAGCCTACATCTAGCATAGCAAGGTTCAGTATAGATGCAGGAGATAAGGAAGGATGAAGCATGTTTATTTATATGAACTCTAATATGTAAACTCTAATATGTAGAGCCTGAGTATTAGAGTCAACATAGCTTACTGATACGTCTTCTTGATTCCACAGCACCCATATACCCCTAGCATAACTAGTAGCTTCAATCCTTATCCAAATGTCAAACCCAAGTCTTCTGACAATACTTTCAGCTCTGGCTCCACTGACCCGCGGCTCCTCTAAGATGAGAAGATCAACATTTTTCCTATGGAGCAAACCATGAACACGACGAGGAAAGGTTTTGGAGGCTTCCCCCTACAGTTCCAAGCGATAATATTCATAATAATAAACTTTACAAGCAGGGAACATGAGCCTTAACTTACTGGGAAAGGTTAAAGGTCCTTATTACTGCCTCCTCCATCACCGCTTCACCTTTGCTTTCGTCATTCGGGTTGAACCACATGTCTGATCCTTCTGCACCTTCCCTTTCTGATGGTTCCTCTCCCACACAGCGTTCAAAACAAAGTGGGTCAGGTAGCTCTCTAGGTGTTTCCATCATCTCTTCCTCTATAGAAGTATGTGTCGTTTTTGGTAATATGATGCTAGTCCTATTTAGCTGCTGCTCCTCTCATCATGGTTCAGTGTCCGACGTGCTCTGTTCTGTGTGTTGTGGCTGGGCAAAAACCAAAAAGGGAAGTTCTATCTCTACATTGATTTCGGTCTATGTTTTAATGAGTGACCAAAAACAACTTAGTGGGCCCACTCCACTTGTTTCCTCTTCATGACTGGGGATAATATTTTAGGCCTTGTAATTGGGGTCCTTTTCCTTATTACATACTTTTTTTCTCCTGTACCCTATTTGTTTCATCCATTGGGCTTAAGCCCATGTTTACTGCCATAGAGGCATCCTGCTCCAGCGTCCGTGTGTTCTCCTCAATTTGGCTTTTCTTCTTTTCCCTACTTTTCTTATTTGCCTCTCTTCCGTCCTTTTGTACCTTGCATGACTGCTTTCCCCTTTTTCCATATGTACTTTTTCCTTCTTTTTCTCCTGGTCAGTTGACTTATTTACTCCCTTCTATTGCGTATTCGAAACCGCCTTTTTCCTCCATTCTTTTATAGGTTCCTTATTCTTCTTAGTCTGTGTTTTTTTTGTAGCCAAGTCAGGTGTTTCAAATTCGGATATAACTCCAAATCGCGAACCCATTCCACCCATTTGATCCATCGGTCCTGTCCTAGGCATTCCAAGTACTCTATTCGGACTTTCCCATCTTTCTCTGACTTTGCCAGTCTTTGCCTGAAGGTCTTTTGGGCTTGCATCCACATCCCAAACTCCTCGTTACATGTAACTCCTGGCACACTAAACAAGGATTGTTGCTCTGGTGTCTCCGGCTTCGACCTTGTCTTTATCGCCGTTGTAGTAGTTCCCGGCATCCCCATAGTATTGGTGTTATTTGTAGGGCATTCTTCCTGTTTATGCCCATATCTTCCACATGTAAAGCATATTACATCAAGGCCTTCATATTCAACTGGGAAAATCCTCCTTCTGAGTACAAATCATGACTTCAGTTGTTTGTTGAGATCAACTTTGACACTAACTCTGGCGAACTTACCCCTTTCAACAGCAGGGCCTTTGTTTTCACATTGGGCTAAAGTGTTGAGGTATACTTTCAGTTCTCGCCCAACTAAGTTTCCCAGTTCCATTAAGAAATCTTCAGAGTAGCAGTACATAAGGAGGGTGGAGACTCGAATCCATATAGCTACCTTACGTATCCTATTGCAATAAGGGTTGAAATTTGGGCTCCACCTCTGAACCGCTAGGTAATACCCCTAGATCATCCATAGTCCTTCAAATAACAGTCATCTATAATGGTTCTTATCCTCTGATTTCAAAATATTGTCATTATTTGGAAGATCAATCAGGTCAAAATCCTTCAATTTTATTAACCATTGTACCATATCTTTCATTATCTCAAGTTTTTGTTTCTCCCCAGTAGTGTTATGATAAGTGCATCCTTCCAGGGGCGACATAAATCCTTGAGTATTTGATCATACATCTCTAGCTGAGGAAGGGAGTCCAGTAGTTTTTTTCAATCATCTGTTATGGAAAGGGAAATCTCTTCCTCTTCTTTTGGCCATTCTAACATCCTTTCGTCCAAGCTTCTTCAAAGATTTTAGCTTCGGCCCCCACCAGTTTAGCTTTATAGGATATTTGGCTCTTAACTGGTGTACTCACATTTTCCAGCTTTTCTCCTACATTCCTCTGGCAGTTGGTTCCGCGGTCCTTGCCATTAGTGCTCTAAGTGTTGATCTTTAATGCTGCCACTTTTTCCAGATACACACTGGCAGGTGATTGAACCATATTTTTATATGAATTTTCCATGATTAAATTGGGATTTTAATGTATTTCTTAGGACATTATTGCATTATTAAGCATTAATTTTGGTTAGGGACAATTGTTTTGAATTAATGGTAATTAGGGGCAAAATGATCAAAATTATTAATTATTTTTGTACAATTGTCTCTTCAACTTTTGATGCTACATGGTGTTTAATATTGTTTTGTAGGTGGTTTGGAAGAAAATTGGAAATTTTGGAGGACAAATTAATATTTTGAAGATTGAGGGAAAACTATAGAAAAGGCCCTACAATTTCTGAAATTTACAAAATAGTAAAGAAAAGGGCCTAAGGAAAACCACAGAAAAGGACCCATGAGTTCTGGAAATTTTTAATTGAACCTCCAAAATATTTCAAAACCTTTCCCTGAAATCCCTCCAAAAACCTTTGTAACTTTTCACTTTAGTCCCTGGGCCATAGGTTACAGTTTGGGCCTTTGTTGGATAATGAAGTGCAGAAGACCAAACGGAATGCACAGATCCGAATAGGCTGCTGGACATGGCATTTGGATATGAGAGTGACCCGAAAACAAGAGCTGAAGGTTTTTTTTTATTTGACAGAACAGCGCCGCACAGAAGGGAAGGAGATTATTGAATCATCATCTCATCATCTGCATATCTCTAAACCTCACCGGCGACCTTCATTCCCTTTTCTCCATTATTTCTGTCACCGGTGAGGTCAGTTTCAGAGAACCAGAAAGCAGAACCGAGAAGCTCAGATCACGGTTTGGGTTTGAGAGAGAGAGCAGCGCCGCGGGAGAGTGGGAGACGCGAGCTAGGGGCGGCTGGGAATCTGTGAGGGGAGGTTGAGAGCTGAGGTCTCACCGTCAGAGCTGCACTCCACCACCGAAGACCGTCGTCAGCCCTTCCTTCTGTGATTCCGTTGAAGTCACCACCGTGTCTCCACTGTTTCTCTTCTGCATTTCACCACGTGGCTGTCATGTTTCTGAATTTTCTGTGGTTATTTTAAAGTAATGCATGGCTGTGAGTAGCTGAATTGCTTTGATCTTGGAGATGACTTGAGCTCACATATACTTTAAAGGGGAGTTTATTTTATCTATAGTTCATTATATTTGTGATTTCTTAGGTTTAAGAATTTATTTATGTAATGAAACTATGATTTTAGTTATGATTTCTATGGATTGAGTTGTTGTGATTTGGAATTTGTAATGAGGATTTGTGCTCATCAATATATATGGTTATATATATGTTTATCTATGATTCTATTGTTTCTCTCTATTTAACATGGTATTGTTGGATGGTTTGATTGAAATAGAATTATAGTTGAACCTAAATGCATTGCTTATTCCATAATCACTCTCTAAGGGGTTTTAATAATGCTTAAATAAATGGGTTCATGAGTTTAAGCATTAGACTCAATGGTAATTGGGGTTTGGTATATTAGAAAACTTAGAGAAACTTATTACACTAAGAGGGCTTAATAGCATTTCAAGGGTAGGGGTTCATCTCTTGTGATGCTAGACTCAATGGTAATTGAGGTTTGATATATTAGAAGCTTAGTGAATTAACTCCCCAAATATTTTAATTGAGCAAGGATAGCCATTGAAAATCATTTCCAAGAGCATCTTCATCACTTGCATTTATAACCAATTTTCATTCCTTCTTCAATTACAAAAATCCAAAAATATTAGTTTTAAAAGTATTTTAGTTTAATTGCAACTTAGTTGTTAGACAAAAAGCTCAAAGATCATTTTTAACTCATTTCATGTCAATTATTGCACTTAGTTTCTAGGTAATTAATAAAAGGCTCTTCGAGAGACGATCCGGGATTGTACCATATATTGCAATCCTTAGTTATTTTTGAAGAGGTTACCAAGGCAAAAAGCTGACAAAGCCTTATTTCTTCAGCAGGTTCCACATCGATGTTTTCCTCTTCTTGCTCTATATCAATGTCTTCTACTATCCCTTCCTGTTGCTCCATTTTCTTGATGTTACAGCCTAGTATTTCATCTACTTCCTTTGTATTCGTACCTGGTGGATTATCCGATGATTTGGTTCCCCTATCAGATGTTCCGCCATGGTGCTCACCCTTTCTCTCACTAACTCTCTCGCTCATCTCTCTCTTCTTTTTAACTTTCCTTTTACAAGTTTAGTATGTAAAAAGCTTTTTGTTTTGAGGATACCACCCTTTCAAATTTGAGAAAACATGGAGAAAAATGGGAAGAATAACTAGAAGAAAGAAATATTTATTAATAACGGACTTAAATTTTGTAATTAATTTAAAGGACAAAAAACTAATTTGGATAACTTTAATGATCTTTATTAATAAATATTTATTAGTTTTTGGTCAATGAAAATAATTACATTTTTAAGATCTTTATTAGTTAATATTTTATTGGGAAAACTAATCTAGAGGACCTTATAGTTTGCTTTTGTTTTGATTCAGGTCCTCAGAGTTTTTTTTCTTTTTATTAGGTCCTTTAACTTTTTGCCATTAAATTAGTTAGTCCTTGCCGTTAAATATATGCAAACGGTGTTAAAAGTATCTGTTAAGAGCAATGAGGTGGACAATTTAGATCTGACCTGTAATGAAAGCCTCATATGAAATTATGTGGAGAAAGCAGAAGAAATTGTTCTCCCTAGGGTTTGTGTTTGTGACCACAGAGGCGCAGGGGCGAAGCGGTGAGCTTTTTGGGGACACCTTCATTCATTTATTTATTAAAGAAGTCCCAGTATCGTTTCCAATTATTGTATAGTCGTTCTTGGTTTCAATGTATTTTTTTTTCTCTTTGGAATCTTTCTGGGGACACCTTCATTCCTTTGTTTCTCTGCTTTCATCTCATGACAGTTTGGTGATATGGAAGGATGATCTTAAAAAAGATGTTTAGTGATCAATAATCAATTCCTGGTAAAGAACCAGGGAAATCGAATACTTAAAACCATGCTTTAAATTAGTTATGAGTACTATTTTTTTAAAACAAAGAACAAGGAAAATCACAAACTAATGAGGAATTTAAGAAAAGAACAAAAAGGTGCAAGGAATCACATATAATTATTATATGGTCAAGTATTGGGCTCTTACATTAGGAGGATGGTATAGGTAAAATCAAATGAAATTGAAATGGCTTGAAAAATAGGGGAGAAAAAAGATAGCAAACTTCATCCAAAAAATAAATAGAGGCACACGGATAACAGCTCTGTTCTATTCAATCTCGTCGATGACTCGATTGTCTTCATCTCCTGCTTTACTTAGCTCGCCCTCCGCCCTTCCGCCCCTCCGTCTTCACATTGATAGATACGAGCTCAAGGGAGAAGGAAAAATTGTAAGCTTATGAAAACATGAGGCTTTCATTATAAATTAACACCATGTGTGCACCACCTTACTACTCTTAACAGACAGTTTTAACACCATTGGCATATGTTTAACAGCAAGGACTAACTGAGTTAATAGCACAAAGTTAAAGGCCACAATAAAATAAAATAAAAACTCTAAGGACCTGATTCAAAATAGAAGCAAACTATAAGGACCTCCATATTAATTTTCCCTATTTTATTTTCTTTCTCCTTGTCCCTAATTCTCTTTAAAAAAAATTTTTGCAATGTCTGAGATAATTTTTTTTTCATATATTAAAATCATGTCAAAAAAATGAAACCAAACTTCTATTAAGTTTATTTAAACATGTTGGCAAAAAAAATAGTTTAATTAGACATGAATTGGAATAAAAAACTTCGTGCTTACTTAAGTCACCATAATCCTTTTCACTTATATCAACACTTGTTTGCATTTAATACAGCGGGAAGTAGAACCTGGTAGGCTGGCCTATATTACCAGCTCTAGTTGTAAGTGGAACTATATGGCCTAACACAGCTGGCACTTAGCTGGGTTCCTTAAGTATCTAGTCAGGGGTATAATCCCTAACAGTGTGTATGAAGAAGGTCTCGTGGCCAGCCCTAAAGCCTTTCATGAAATCTACGATACAAGGGGATTAGTTATTGTTATCGACGGTGAATACCTTGGGCCTTCCAAAAAAAAACTGCAATGCTCTCTTAAGTTTAGCCCTAATTCTTTTTAAGGAAAATTAATTATTTAATCCTTATAGTTTTATCAAGTTTTCAACTCGTCCTCCATGGCATTAACTGAGTAAAAATTTGCTTATTTAGCATATTTGCTAGGGCCATATCAGCAAAAATGTGAGCTTCTCTCTCCTCTCTCCTCAAATATGCTAAATAAGCAAATTCTTATTCAGTCAATGCCACATAAGAGAGTTGGGAGAAACTTAGGTTTTTTATCAAAATTAGGAAGCTTTAAGGATTGAGTCACAATGATCCAAACTATAGGAATTGAATTGCAAACTTGGTAAAACTATACGGATTAAATAATTAATTTTCCCTTCTCTTTATTTTTTAGTATTATGTATAATTAATTCCATATCTAATTTGTAACCATTATTATTATCACAGTATGTATTTTTTTAATCAAAAATTAAAAAAACGAAGTAAAACATAGGTAACATTAATTCCAAACTATCCATGATCATCTAAACTAATAGTTTATTTCTCTCAACATATTGCAAGTGACTTAGAGCCTGTTTAAGTTGGCGTTTAAAAAACATGTCTACACAAATCGAGACAAAACTCCTCTCAAATACTTACCTCATATACTATAAATCAAGTTAGAAAAGTAATTTCCACCATTAATCTAAACAGGCACTTAGAGGTTTCCATGCCTAATATAAAGGACAATTCAACAAAGCTAAGGTTTAACAACCTAATCGGCACACAAATTATTTCAAATGGCTACATTTTAATAAAAGGGAATTTTTCTAATTTTTTTTAAACCTAAAAAGAAAAATAAACAAAAGGGAATTATCCTTACTTGCATTCACGCAGACCTCCCATTCTCCCGGCATATATAAATGAACTCTCAAAAGAAGCAAAGCCTTAGAGGACGGAGGATAGCTTTTCTTAGCTGAGTGCTATGGATCAAGTGTCAATAGATGGCAAGCCACCGTTATTTCTTCCTTGCGAGATCATCGCCAACATTCTCAAGAGGCTTCCGGTAAAAACCTATTGACTGGAGCCACCTCAAATCTACAAGCTGAACAACATTTTCTTCTATTGAAAATTAACCATTAGTATACAAACGTGGACTCTGTACTTACAGACTCAATACTCACTGACCCAGGCCTATTACATTTGACCCAATTACACAACTATACAGAAGCTATCCTAACTACTACATACTAAATCTCAACACCCCCTTCAAGTTGGGGGCTATACAAATCTATAGCTCCTAACTTGCTAAGCATCCTATCCTATATCTCCTTACTTACTGCCTTAGTCAAGATATCTACTTCTTGACTAAAAGAACGAACATGTTGCAATGCAATCACCTTTTCTAAAAGCTTTTCTCGAACAAAATAAAGATCTATCTCTATATGCTTGGTTCTCTTGTGGAAAACCGGATTTGAAGCAATATGCAAAGCAGCTTTATTATCAAAATACACATTGACAAGAGTTAAATGTTCATAACCAATTTCTTTGAACAACCCAACTACCCACGCAACTTCAGCTATTGCAGATCCCAATGCTCGGTATTCCACTTCAGCTAAAGACTTCGAAACATTTTGCTGCTTCTTAGTCTTCCACATTACAAGCGAACTACCAAGCATGAGAAGATATCCTGTAATTGATCTTCTCGTCGTTTCACACACTCCCCAATCAGTATCACATAAGCAGTCTAACGTAGTGGTGCCTTCTCAGTAATGAGAACTCCAACCCCAGTAGTACTCCAACCCCAGGGCTCTGCTTTAAGTACCGTAACACGTGCAAAGCTGCTGTCATATGACACTTCATAAGCTGGTGCATAAATTGGCTAAAGACCTACACAGAGAAGCAAATATCAAGCCTAGTAGCAGTTAAATAAATTAACTTACCCACTAGTCTTTGATATCATTCCGAATCATGAAACATATCCTCCTTCTTGTGTTTCCCTTCCTCATATGCTGATAGTTTGAGTGTGGTGGCCATGGGTATTGAGAGTGGTTTGCAACTACTCATTTTGGTTTTTGCAAGCAAATCCAAGACATATTTTCGTTGGGAAAGCATTATACCTTTGCTGACCTAGACACTTCAATACCAAGGAAATATTTCATTATTCCCAAATCCTTGATTTTAAAGTTGCTATGCAATAAATCCTTTACTTCTTGGACTCGTATCTCTGAACAACCAGTGATGATCATATCATCTACATATACAAGAACTATCACAATATCCTTACCAAATTTCTTAAAAAATAAAGAGTAATCATGCTTACTACGCTTAAAACCACCACAAACTAATGCAACGCACAATTTATCATTCAATTGTCGAGAAGCCTGTTTAAGACCATAAAGGGACTTATTAAGTTTACAAACCATTTTCCCCCTTGGCTTTCAAAACCTTGAGGAATGGTCATGTACACGTCCTCATTCAGATCTCCCTAAAAAAATGCATTATAGGAATCCATTTGAAATAGTTTCCAGCCATACATAACAACTAATTTTAAAATAATTCTAACTGTAATTATTTTTACTACAGGTGAGAAGGTCTCGTGATAATCGATCCCTTCTCTTTGAGTAAAACCTTTGGCAACTAAATATGCTTTATACTTATCAATAATACCATCAGATTTGTACTTAACCTTATATATCCATTTGCAACCAATAGGTCTTCTCCCCTTTGGAAGAGAGACAATATCCCATGTTTTGTTATGTTCCAAGGCTGCAATTTCTAGATTCATTACGTGAACCCATTTTTCATCTTTCATTGTTTCATAATAAGAAGTAGGTTCAATAACTAAGTCTATATTACATAAGAAACACATATGTGGACTAGAAATATGACTATATGACATATACTTCTCAATGGGATACAAGCATTTTCTTTGCTCTCCGTGTATTCCTGACCTAGAAACAGCAAGTCCATAAACATAGTCTGTCACCTAAATGGGAGGTCTACGCTCCCGTGCTATCCTATTATAGGCAGCAACCGATGTTTGTGAATTTGATTGAGTATGTCTAGTTTCAAAGTCAAGATTACCACATTCATGTGCAATCTCATGCTCCACGTGTTCTCTTGTTGAAGGAAAAAAAAATAGGTGGCACATACATATGATCTAAAGGTACATCATCATCAAAGAGAAACATGTTTCAAAATTTTGCCTTTTCATGTTTTTGATCGGCAGTCATATTATCAAGAAAAGGGAATGCATCCTTAATAAAAATAACATGTCTACTAATCAAAATGCTCTTAGTACGCAAGTTAAGAAGAACATACCCCTTTTAATGACTTGGATAACCAAGAAACACACATGGGATGGCTCGAGACTGAAATTTATCAAAGTTAGTCAAATCAGTAGCATATACCAAACAACCAAAGGTTTTTAAGCAATTGTAATCAGGTTGTTTCTTGTACATCTTTTCATAAGGAGTTTGAAAACCTATGGTCCTAGAGGTCACTCTATTAATTAGATAAGCTACCATCTTGACACATTCCCCCTAAAATCGAATGGGTATGTTAGATTGAAGCATAAGACTCCTAGAGACTTGCATAAGAGTCCTATGCTTTCTTTCTACAATTTCATTTTGTTCTGGGGTGTGTAGGCAAGATGTTTCATGTATAATACGTTTTTCAAGAAAATATGTTTAGAGGTTATGGTTTATAAACTCGGTTCCATTATTACTACATACTCGTTTAACATGAAAAGCAAATTGATTGAGCACATATGCAACAAAGTTCTTTATATATCTAGTAGTTTCAGATTTACTTCTCATTTTAAAAACCCAAGTTGCTCTTGAATAATCATCAACAATTGTAAGAAAAATTGATGACCACGATGTGTGGGAGTCCTATATGAACCCCATACATCCATATGAAGCAGCTCAAAACAATAATCAGATTTAATATAGCTAGAGGAGAAAGGAAGCTTGGTTTGCTTAGATTGAATACAAACCTCACAATTTTTATTCATATCACAGTTTTTGTCTTTTACAAAATGGAGATGTTTCAAAACTGAGAATGGGGCATGCGTCAACATATTATGTAAGATCTAGATGTCTATAGGTGTATGTTGATCACTAATCCCTCTATCAACAAAGTTTACAAGATGATATTAGTATTGGGTTCAAGCTACAGAATGTATAGCCCCTTAATTAATCTACCAGTGGCCCTTATTTTCCCAGCTTGAAGGCCTTATAAAATACAGTGATTAGGGAAGAAAGTAACCATGCAATGTGCATCACTTATAACCCTTGAGACAGATATAAAATTTAACCATAGCTTTGGTGCATACAAGACATTATGTAGCTCAAAATCATTAGAGAATCTAAAATGGCCTACATGAGTAACCAACACTCTCTCACTATTAGGAATCTTAATAGTTTTGATTGGCCCTGTGTATTTCTCATATGAATTTAACAGAGATAAATCACCAACCAAGTGAGTAGTTGCTTCTGAATCTACTACCCAATTAACATGTGAATAAGGGTAATTCAAAACTGTCCCAGTTAGTGCATGGATATTTGAATTCTGCTCTGTGTCCTATTTAAGGAATTCCATGAGCTTCGCATACTGTTCACGAGTAAAGGTTGGAGCAATCATCTCATTACTGTGTGGAAGTCCCTCCTTAATAGTTTGGCTGAGATTGGCTACCTGAAATGTTTTGGGTTTGTTTCCCTTAAAATCAATAGGGAAGCCTATTAAATGCTAGTAATTTTCCTTGACATGTTCTCTCTTATTACAATGAGAGCACTCTAGCAGTGGAGAATTTCTTCCTTGTCCTCTACCACACCCGCTTCCACTAGCAATCATGGCAACCCCTTCGAGTGGATATGTTTTAACATTGCTACTGAGGTTACATTGGGCTTCATCCTCAACAATCATACTAAATGCTTGATTGACAGACGTTAAGGGGTTCATGAGTAGAATTTGACTCTTAGGTGCACTGTCGGTGTTATTGAGTCCAAGCAAAAACTTCAACAATTTCTGTTGCTGGAGATGTTGGGAATAGACTTGAGAGGTGGAACACTTATAAGAGGGTAATGGTAATAGAACAGATTCTTCATCCTAGAGATTTTTCATTTTAGAGTAATATTGCGATACTTTGAGAGTTCCCTGGTGCATTGAGTTAATTTCAAGGTGAAGGCCAAAAATTCACGATCATGTTACCTTGTCAAAACGTTCTTGTAGATCAAGCCAAACAAGATGGGCGTCCTGATGAAAAATGACACTGTTGGCTAAATCTTTAGAAAAGGAATGTAGTAACCAGGAGAGAACGATAGCATTACAGTGTTCCTACTGGTTATAGTGTTCCTTTGAGAGCAATTCACATAGACTGACTCCATAGGGTACAATTTTCACAGCCAGTAAGCACATATGGTATAAGGGTCGATCCTTGTGTGTCAGAAAGATGAAGATAGAGAGGATGAGTAAATGGAAGGGAATCACCGATGACCACTTCCTTTTTGTCGGCCATGACTGATCAAAGAGAGGAGAAAATAGGAAAGGGGCAAGGAAAACCTGAACAAATGAACGCGCAAGGTGAATGGCAGCAAGATCAATAGTGCTTCCGAGGTGAGTGGCGAGAAGAATCTAGATCTAAAGAGTAGCAATGAATACAAAGTGAAGAGAAAATTCTCGAATCGAGCTCTGTATTGGAAGAGTGATTCCTTTCGGGAAAGAAACTCAGAAAATTGGGTGCTTGAAAATCCGAAACGGAAGTGGCAGGTTTCCTAGAAGATCCTCATCGTGTGAGTAAAGAGATCTTGAATATCCAAATGTATGGCTACTGGTTCTTATGATTAGAACCGGTGGTATGGGCTGGTTCTTGAATTATGGGCCTCTAACGTCATGTTTGGTGGGCTAAAATTGCAAAGTTCTTGAAAAACCGGCTGTGCCTGGCGCCTTGTTCTTATGAGTATAACCAATGGTATGGGCTAGTTCTTGAATTGTGGGCCTCTAACCTATTGTGTAGTCTGGTTTCTTGAATTGTGGGCCTCTAAAGATAAAGCTTGAGGCATGTTCGTGAATGTGAACTCATATCCTGGTGTTCTGGTACAATGTTGACTGGAACCACCTGAGATTTATGAGCTAAACAACATTTTCTTCTATTAAAAATTAACCAACAGTATTACAAACGTGGACTTTGTATTTATAGACTCAATACTCACTGACCTAGGCCCAATTACACAACTATACAGAAGCTATCATAAATATTACATACTCAATCTCAACAAAACCCTAATTTGATTTCAATGCGTGTGCAAACATTGGAAGAATCTTATCAAGATGCCATCTTTCATCTCAAATCACCTCTATCGCTCAATTTTTCAAAACCTTTCTCTTCTTTTCGAAAGGGTTTATTATAGAGTGTTCCTTCGAGGGAACTTATTTTTGCTTGACTGCGAGATGCAAGTCCGTAAAGTTAAAATTGATGGTTTTTCCTACATTGATTGTCGGTTCCAGCAATGGTTTGATCTGTACATGGATTGATGAGCCTACTTCTCCTACCTTTTTATTATGGAATCCAGCTATTAGAGAGGTCAAAACTGTGCCTACTATAACTAGTATTGAGAAATTTAGTGGTAAATGGATTTCAAGATTTGGGTTCAATACAATTGTTAATGATTACAAGATAGTGAGGTTTTTTGTTAGTAAAAATTAGTGATAGGGTTAAACTAATGGAAGTGTATACATCGAGCACAAGATCATGGAAGGAAATAAATTTTGACTTAGAAGGTGTAATACATGATTCTTATGAGAGTGTCTCCACTAATGATGGAATGATATTTTGGCATATGTCAAAGACATATTTAAGGAAGAAGTATGATGATTCTATACTTTCATTTGACATAACAATATAGGTGTTTATATGGATGCCATGTCCTGCTTTACACAATGAGAAGCTTATTGTATATGATAACAAGCTTGCATTGCTTTCTCATCCTACAATAGGATATTTTTGTCCACTTTCTGAAATTGACCTGTGGCTGATGGAGAAGGGTACAAGTGCATCTAGAAAGAGGTGAAGTTGGACTAAGAAACATACGATAGCCACCTACGTAAGGAGTTTTATTCCATATACTATTTGGAGGAATGACATTGTCTGCATAGTTTGTGAAATGGACTACCCCATAATACTAGATGAAGAGGACTGCCCCAAACTATCAACTTTTCTATCGCTATTAAATCTTGATACTAATGCAAAAAAGTTGTTACTATTACCATGTTTTCATCTATTTTCAATTATATTGAAAGTCTTGTATCAATTAGCAACAACTACTACTGGAAAAAACCCTTTTTGGACCGCCACATTTAATCGGTTTTGGCGGATAAGGTCTTAAAAATTTGCGCAGTGGTAATTTTGTAATTATATTGAACTTCTTAGACCGGTTATTAAAAAAACCGGTCTTAAAAAATTTATTTAGACCGGTTATAAATAAAACCGGTCTTAAAGTCTTAAAATTTTATACATTTAAAATTTTTTAACATTTAAGACCAGTTTAAATATAAACCAGTCTTAAATGTAAAATATTTAAGACCGGTTTTTTTATTAAAACCGGTCTAAAATTTTTAACATTTAAGACCGGTTTATATGTAAACCAATCTTAAATGTTACAAATTTTAAATTCAAAATGCGATAACTTTTTAAGGCCAGTTGTGGGAAAAATCGGTCTTAAATGTGAATTTTCCCTCTTTTAAGATCGGTTTTTAATAAAATCCGGTCTTAAAAGGTAAGATTTTTCACACTTATTTTTCCTCCCGTGCCCAGATCGCGCGCTCTGTGAACCCTTTCTTCTCTCTTTGCCATTTCTCTGTGACCTCTGTCCGTGCTTGTTCTGAACTCATCCATGGCGTCCTGTCCCTCATTTGCTCAAGTTTCCTCCGTCATTACCGCTTATGTTGCTGTGTTAGTCATCGCTGTTCTTTGATTATCGTCAATCTTCTCCACCGCCACCTCTAATCTCCACAGCGCAATGACCATTCTCCTCTGACTTGACTTCCCTTTGTCAATGCCGTGAATTTGAAGACTTTATTTTAACCTCAGTCGATGCCACCGTGACTTTGGGTTGAAGCTCACTCCTTGTTCTTCATTCAGGTTAGTGTTCGATCGATATGTTATTTAGTTGTACGTTGTTTTATAATTAATAATGTTCAATGAAAAGTTCTTGTTGTTGCTTTAATTTGAGCACTTAAATGTAATCTGGAAAAAATTAAATCTGCACATTCTTGTTAGATATATGCTCTGACTTTTAATTATATCCCTGTGATATTTGGCTTGAATTAATACCACTTTATGTTCTGTTTTAGTTTAGTGCGGTTGTTTGATTATTGTCAGTGTTATTGGTTTGTTAAAACAATACTAGTTTCAAATGATGCCTGTTAATTTTGTTGAAATATCTAAAACTCTATTGTTGTTGTTTTTTTGTCTATCCTTTTGTTGTTGGATATAGGGTGCTAGAAGTGTTGAGATATATATGGATCATAGTTGGATAAACGCTAAACGGACGAGTATTGAATATGATAATGGGGTGAAGGGTTTTTTAAACTTCGCTAATAGACATGCCGATGATGGTAGTGGAAAGTTTTATTGCCCTTGTGTAGTATGTTTGAATGAGAAGCGACTAAGTACTGCAGATATATACATATTTAATTTGTGAAGGATTCTGTAAGAGTTATACAGTGTGGGTATGGTATGGTGAAGAATTAGAAATGCCAAGTTCATCTCAACAGGGGGGAGTGAACTTTGATGATAATGACACGGATGCAGATGATCGAATAGAGGATATTATTCGTGATGTAGGAGAAGAGAGTTTTGAGCAATTACATGCATATGGTAATATGTGTAGTGATGTTGAGACGCCGTTGTACCCGGGGTGTAAAAAGTACCAATTGTTGAAAGCAGTATTGAAATTGGTAAGCTTGAAAGCATGACATAGATGGAGCTACAAGAGTTTTTCAGAAACGATTGAGGCTTTAAAGGACATGCTTCCAGATGATAATGTGTTGCCTTCTCGATACTATGATGCTAAGAAGATATTGTGTCCACTAGGGATGAAATATAAAAAGATATATGCATGCCCTAACGATTGTATATTGTATAGAAAAGAGCATGAAGAGGAACAACAATGTCCAATATGTGAAACCCCGAGGTACAAATCAAATAACGCTCCTGGAAAAGTATTGTGGTACCTTCCAATCATACCAAGGTTCAAGCGCTTGTTTGCTAATGAAAACGATGCAAGAAATTTGAGATGGCATGTGGATGAGAGGATATCCGATAGAAAGCTTCGACATCCGGCTGATTCTTCTCAATGGAAGAAAATCGATCAATTATTTCCTGCCTTCGGTGAAGAGCCTAGGAACCTTAGGCTTGGAATTAGCATGGATGGCATGAATCCTTTTGGTAGCCTGAGTAATATACATAGTTTATGGCCTGTTCTGTTGGTAATTTACAACTTATCTCCTCTGTTATATATGAAACGAAAGTACATCATGTTATCTATGTTGATTTCAGGACCAAAACAACCCGGAAATGATATAGATGTTTACCTGGAGCCCTTGATCGAAGACTTGAAAGAGTTGTGGGACGAAGGTGTTGATGTTTTTGACGCGAACAAGAAGGAGGTTTTTAAAATGCGAGCCATGATCTTTTGTACTATAAATGACTTCCCTGCATATGGAAACTTGTCAGGCTATAGTGTTAAAGGCCATAAAGCATGTCCGATTTGTGAAGAAGGAACATGCTACCATCAACTTCAACATGGAAGAAAGACAGTTTATCTTGGCTATAGGAGATTTCTAAGATGAGGCCACCCGTATCGCAGATTAAAGAAAGCTTTTTTTGGTGGACAAGAGTTTGAAGATGCTCCGAAGGCATTGACTGGGGAGCAAGTTTATGAAAAGGTGAAAAATATGAATGTTATCTTTGGTAAGACTACAAAGAAAAGTAATGAGAAAAGTAAATGGAAAAAGAGGTCTATCTTCTTCAATCTTCCATATTGGCCGAAGCTTGATGTAACACACTGTATTGATTTCATGCATGTAGAGAAAAACGTTTGTGATAGTATTGTTGGGACACTGCTTAACATACAAGGTAGTTCTAAGGATGGTGTGAAGGCAAGATTAGATTTGTAAGAAATGGGGATACGAGAAGACTTGCATCCAAAGCCATATGGTAAGAGAACTTTTTGTTCTCCAGCTTCTCATACTTTGTCTAAGGATGAGAAAAGAAGCTTTTGTCAGTGTTTACATGGCATCAAAGTTCCTTCAGGGTATTCTTCAAATGTTAGGAAGCTTGTATCGATGAAAGACTTGAAGTTAGTGGGGCTAAAGTCTCATGATTGTCATGTCTTAATGCAACAACTGCTCCCAGTAGCTATTCGAGGCATTGTCGAATATGATCTTCAACATATTTTGACTAGACTTTGTTTCTTCTTCAATGCTATTTGTAGCAAAGTCATTGAGACAGAAAAATTGGATGAACTGGAAAATGAAGGATATCTGATCTTGTGCCAGCTTGAGAAGCTTTTTCTTCCTTCTTTTTTTGACATCATGGTACATCTAATTGTTCATCTAGTCAGGGAGATCAAGTTATGTGGCCCTATCTATTTACGATGGATGTACCCAATTGAAAGAACTATGAAAATCCTAAAAGGGTATGTGAAGAACCCTAACCAGCCTGAAGCATCTATTGTTCAGAAATATATTTCTGAAGAAGCCATGGAGTTTTGTCAAGATTACTTGTCAAATGTAGGACACATTAGACTTCCTGAACGTCATGACGAAGAAGGCGGTAGACGCGGGGCTTCAGTAAAGAGCATGGATCCTGATGAATTGCAACAAGTCCACTTGTACATCTTGAATAATGTTGATGAAGTTCAAGATTACATTAATGCTCATAAAGAAATTGTACGGAAAGGAAATAGTCGAATAACTGAACAAAGGTTAATTAGGGAGCATAATGAAACTTTTGCATATTGGTTCAAACAAAAGGTTGACGGTAAAGAATGTGTTTCTGATACAATTAAATGGTTAGCACGTGGTCCTGAGGCTGATGTCATAAGTTGGACTTCATTTGTGATCAATAGTTATACATTTTACACAAAGTCCCTTGAAGATAGGAGCACCGTCCATAACAGTGGGGTTATGTTAGTGGCTGAATCTATGCACTTCTCTAGTTCAAAAGATAAGAATCCAAGATTGGCAACAATACCTTATTATGGGGTGATTGAAGAGATTTGGGTGGTTGATTATGTTAAAGTTAAACTTCCCATTTTCAAATGCAACTGGGTTGATGTCAACAATGGTGTGATGATTGATCAGTTGGGATTTATATTAGTTGATTTGAATAGTAGAAGTTTTAGAGATGAACCTTTTATTATGGCATATCAAGCGAAACAAGTGTTCTATGTTACTGATCAGGCAAACAAAATATGGTCTGTAGCTCTCCAAGGAAAAAGGGTCGTTGATATTAATCAGGAAAGTCATTCAATGAATGATTTGCTTGAGACTCCTTCTTTTTCTAGAGGTTTACTAGAATTGAATGAAGAAGATGAAGCAGACAATGAACACGGCATAAGAAACGATCATCATGAAGGGATATGGGAGGATATCCCTTTATAAAACTACATTGAAAGTTAGTTAGCTAAAATAATTATCATGAACTATATTTGAATTATGTATATTGTTATTGGTGTATATATATAACTACTTTTTTGTTGTCGTCACAGGAAAATGAAGGATATGAGGTGTACGTCTTAGTGTAGATTCTCCGAAGCCAGGCCAGCTAGTGATCATCAGCTTGAGAAGAGTGTGTATGTATAAAGTATTTTGGCTCTAATGAATAACAGAATTGTCATTAATCTAATTTAATCTTTGATGTATGTAAGTGAAAAGATAAGGAACTTGGTTAAAATAGCATTGTCTGGTTGTATGATTTCCTTGCATTATGATTCTGTCTATGGTTGTGAGTTTATTATTCATGGTTGTTTTCCTTTGCTTCTGTTTTGGCCAGCATTGTTTAAGCACAAGGGAGTTGAGTTTTAATATATGTTCCAATGAGTTTTAAGTCTCTCACATGTCATTAAGATGTTAGTTATATAATCTGTAAGAGAAGATTTATTTATTTCAATGTCGTTGAACTGGTTGCTGCTTGCTGAGTGAAATGTTTTAATAGGGGTAATGACTTGCCGGGTATAACTTTTAAACGAAAATTTTTTTTAAAAAAATCAACTTTTAAGACCGGTTCTATCCAAAACCGGTCTGAAAATTTGACTTTTTAGACCGGTTTATAAAGAACCCGTCTAAAAAGTGATACTTTTTAGACCGATTCTTTATAAAACCGGTCTAAAAATTCAAATTGTCAGACCCGTTCTTCATAAGAACCGGTCTAAAATTTTACTAATTTAGACCGGTTCCTATTATAACTGGTCTAAAAATATTTATTTTTAGACCGCTTTTATAATAACCGGTCTTAAAAAGTTTTTTTAAGACCGGTTCCATAACCGATCTAAAAAGTAGAAGACTTTTTAGACCGACTGTATTAAGACCGGATCCAGAACCGGTCTAAAATGTCTTTTTTAACCGGTCTTAAAAGTGATTTTTCTAGTAGTGAACATTCATCATCACCTTGAAGAGCTTCATCACGAGTCTTAAAATATTAGTGGTATTTTTTTCTCCCATTTCTATCTTTTGTGTTTGATAAATTACAAACACAATTTCAGCTTTGATGTGAATTATCACTACAAAAAACACTGAATTTCTGACGAAATTTGCAACTGAATTAGAGTTTCCGATGGAATTGATTCCGTCGGCAATAATAGCTTCACAAAAAATTTTCCGACGGAATTTATTTCCGTCGCAATTTCCGATGGAATTTGCGACAGAAATTTGCAACGGAATTTATTTCCGTCGCAATTTGAGACGGAATTGATTTCTTCGCAAATTTCCTTGCAATTTCTAACAGAATATTCCATCGCAAATTCCCTCACAACTTCCGACGGAATTCAATTCCGTCGAAAATTCCCTCTCAATTTCCGACGAAATATTCCGTCGGAAATTCCCTCGCAACTTCTGACGGAATTCATTTCCGTCAGAAATTCCGTCACAAATTTTTTTTTAAAATTTTAAAAATCAACTTGGCAACTCCAGCAACCGCCCCCTCTTCACCGACGACAGCGCATGCAGCTCTGGTGGCGTCCACCAGATCCGCCACTTGTCACAACCTCATATTTCCTGGAAATGCAACTGAACTTGCTTTGGTTCGCACTATTACAGAATATATTTATAACTACCCTAAAGGACGTCCCTTTTTGACAAAGGGACACCCAAAATATTGGACGGTGTCATATGTGTAACTATAGATCAAAATTGAAAAGGTTGGCTCGTCAAATAAAATTGAATCTCGTGCCTGAATGTGTTTTAGACGTCCCCATCTTTATTGGGGACGTGTAAAGACTGTTTTAGACATCCCCATCTTCATTGGGGACGTCTAAAGACTGTTTTAGACGTCCCCAATGAAAATAGGGACGTCTAAAGACCCCCAGAAAATCGCATAAAAGAAAAAAAAAGAACACACATAAGACGTCCCTAGATGGCCTGGGGACGTCTAAAGCTTCACATTAGACGTCCCCAAACCAGCTGGGGACGTCTTAAGCTAGCTCACATGCACTAGTCGACATGACCAGTGCATGTTCAGTATCAGAATTGTTACTTGCTTTATTGCTTTACTCTTTCACTCTCCCATCTTCATCACTTCCGTCTCCTCTCCCCTGGGCTGCGGTTCTTGTTTTTTTTCTGGTTTCTCCAAATCAAATACGGCTATTTCTCCTCTCCTCTGTTTCTTCTTGGTCCTTCTTAGCCTCTATTTCATCCAGAGCGTTGCTAGTCGCCGTCTTTGCTCTGTAAGGTCTGCACTATTCTCTCTCATTCTCTCCACCGTCGGCCTCCTCTTACCATCGTGGGTCATCTGCCTCTAAAGTTGCAGCAACAGGTTAGCTAAAACTAAACTTGTGAATGAACTTGTGAATGATTAGCAAAATGCATTTGATTCTCTACTGGAATTTAAGTGTGGTTTGTGCTTGAGCTTTATCTTTGCTATTTTGCTGAATTTAAGACGTACCATGTAACCCCCTACTTTTAAACACGTAATTATAATTCGATAATGCATATTTAAATCGGATTAGAGACCATTGGATGCTTTAACCTCGTTTTAAACTTTCAGTCTCACAGTAAAATTTTCGCAAGACTTTCAAAACTCTTTTTCCCCATCCTGGTCTCAATTTCAAATTCGAATATAATTACCTGTGTAGTTAATATACATTCAATCATATCAGAGTATATAACCAAATCCCCGGCAACTCCCGGGTTCTATACATATAACCTGAGGTTTATAAGTATCCACTAGGGGATTACACAACCAAAATCGAATATAATATTCCTAATTCAAAATATACAGTAATCCCGAGTTTAAAGTAGATAACCAACATCTCAAAAATCCTTAGTATCACTAAAGATCCTAAGTGCTTCGGGTTGGCCACTTCTCCTTTGAGCCACATGCCTTGTCTGAAATGTTAGTCATAGGAAAGAATGAGATTCGAGCGAATCCCAGTAGTAACAAACCACTCACACAATGCATAACACAAAGCATGTATATAAATCACAACCAGCAACAGCAGCAGCAATCTCAAAGATACATGGTTTTCACCACAAACGACAGCACTCACGGCTGTATGCACAATACGACAGCTCTCGCTGTAATAATAATCACGACAGCTTACGCTGTAATCACAATAACTACAGCTTACGCTGTAAACGACAGCTTGCGCTGTAAACGACAGCTATCACCAGCTGTAATCGCAGTAGCATCAAAGAATCATCACATAACAGTGATAACACACACATACAGAGTATTATACATAGTATAAGAGAGAGAGTCACTGCCTAATCCTTTCCCGACGTTTCTTGGCACTGCGGGCTCACGAGGACGGCAAATATCAAATCCTGTAAACTAAATTAGGGACAACCCGTCAATCTCTTCCCCAAGTTCTTTTCTCTATAATACTTTAAGTTGGTTATCATTTGAACTCTTTAGGTGACTATTCTAGGTCTAAACATATGCCTAAAGGTTGGGAAAGACTATACCCAAAACCACCTTTCAAAAGTACAAAACACATATTTTTAGGGGTGGGCCGCGGCCCAAAAATCCATGGGCTGCGGCCCAAAACTGTCCAGAGACGCTCAGAAACATTTGGGCTGCGGCCCATAATCCACGGGCTGCGGCCCAAGAAAATCCAGTTTCTGGCTGAACTTCCAAAAATCATAACTAATTCAGGAAAACTCGAAATAAGGTGATTCCAAAGCCAAATGAAAGCTATTTAAGTCCTCTTTCAAGGAAAAATATTGGCCATAACTAGAAATCACCACAAAAGTCCAGATTTACCAAAAACCTAACATTGTACCAAAACAGGGTCCAGCTTTGATTCCAAATTTTTGGACAGTTCAAACTCCCAGCTCAAAAAGCGAAATGACACAAAATATATGTCCATTTTGAAGCTTGAGATGTGAACTTTAAGACTAGAAAGTTTCATAAGTTTTCAACATCATTTTCCTGGTCAAAACGTCCACACCATCTGACTGTCCAGAACAGACTTACATTGGACAGATTTTCCAGATTTTGCCAATTGGCTTCCAATGGTCCCTAGTTTCAAATCACATACTATTTTCACACAATTTGGCTCAAGGAACACATTGGAGCCATCAAAATGACCATATTCATTATCCATGAGCATGTTCTACCACAGTCACCACATGCCACCTTAACATCTCCAATCAACACACACATTGCAATCCATTCCAACCCAAAATTCCAAGCCAATTCCAAATGCCCAAAGACACTCTATGACACTAATTTCCACACTAAACACTAACCAAATCATGCTTTTCGAAATTTACCAAAAATCAGGGCAAATTCCAAAGTCCTCAAGACTCAACCAATGATCAAAGCAACTATACCAAAGTGCTTCTAATTCTTACCTCTTCTTCTTCCTAAAGTCAATTCTGCAATTCTTCAACTTTCCAAAATTCTCAATCTCTCAACCACCACCAATGAAAATTCTGAAACCATAGGAATATAGCCCTCAACCTCATGAACAATATTAATGAAAGACACTTGAGCATATGAAGGCATTAACTTACCAAAAACTCAAGCTTTTCCCTTTCTCTTTCCTTAGCTTGTTCAGCGAAAAATGGAGAAGGATGAGAGAGAAAAATGAGATATTGATGATGATGATTCATTGCCTCTCATATACATAAACCGACTAGGAAAAGGAGAGAAAGAGAAAATGGTTGAAAACTTGACTTTAATCCAAGGGTCCTTGTTTTGCCACTTGGCACCATCCTACTCTTTCTACCATGATTTCATATAAGCTTGCATGCATAGGATTCCACCTCTTGGTCTTTCAATCTTAGCCATTAATCTTGATTACTAAGAAGTGTTCTCAATAGTATCTAACCAGTCAATCGGTAAATTTACCGTTTTGCCCCTGATTATCACAATGCACGATATATATACTTCAAAAGTGCTCAATTAATATTAATTACATTACTTTGAAGTTATTAATCCTTGATTACAATCCAGGATATTACATACCACATCAAGTTTTAATCTTTTGCTTTTTTGCATTGTGATTGAGATCATTATTTACCAAAAGATATTGGCTCATAACAGAAATATCAGCTTTAAATGGAGGAAATAACTATAAACAATGTAGAAACCCTGTCCTCCCACTCTAAACACACCGTTTGAGAAACATGAAATTCTCATTAACTCAAAAATATCAGTCCACAACTTTAAGCTATGCAAGTGCCTAATATTTATACAACTATAAGGGTCGTATTGAGCAATACGACAATACTAAACATTGAACACAGAAACACAAAACGACAACAAATAACACTAATATCAATATCCTAATTACAATACATCATAAACATTATTAACACACTCTATTCTTCAAACAAAAAGGTCTGCCCAGCATATAATAAGCATGCGTTTATCTTGACATGTTCAATAGTTTTTTTTCATTATTTAAATTGTGTATGTTACTTGTCTTCACAACAAGGTGATGATTGCAATTTAAATTGCAATTTAAATTTTTTTGGTTGATTTGAAGATTGAAGAATCATTATCTGATTGTTTTAAATAATTAATTTGATTTGAAACAAATTTGCATTTGCAATCTTATTTTTTTTCAAATTTGATTTGATTTGAATAATATACTAATATTTTGTACTTATTGAATTATTTGAATGTTTTTTTTGAAATACAATTTTCAAGATGATGTTTTCTTTCAAATTTGGTGATGATTTTGTTTGCTTTTTATTAAAAGAAGTCCTCATCTCTCAGCTGATTTCAAGTTAATGGTGATGATTTTGTTTGCTTTTTATTAAAAGAAGTCAGTTGCAAAGAAAATTACAAGTTCTCTTTATAAAGAAAATTACTGTGAAAACATGACTAATTTGACACTTCAGTTACTAATCAATAAAATTATATAAGAATTCATAATCTTCTGGTATATTAAGTTGTAAGTTGTAATGCAACATTGTATTTAACTAGTAAGCAGCGCATTCATCAAGGAAGTTCTCAACTATACTTGCCAATAATGTTTGTGGACTTTTCAAGCATGTAAATAATAGGAGTAGACAAAAAGTTACGGTTAATGCAATGTAATCTTACCAATTAATGACTATTATACTATGAGCCCTCAATTCTTCAGCCCCAAATGCCCTTTATAAATTCCCAAAAATTCCCACATGTGTCTCTTGTAAATACACATAGTTGATTTGTAAATTCCCACATATCTCACTTATGGTACATATCTGATTTAATATTTTGATTTCTAAAATATAAGTGTATTCTATTTGTGCTTGGTGTTAGAAGCTAAAGTTTAGTTTCGTTTAAATTAAGCTGAGATGGTTTGTTATTTTGATTTTAAGATGTCTCACTTTTAAGGGGAAATGCTGCCAAAATTTTGAAAAACATGCATGTAAAAGGCAATTCCCCGTGTTGACAATTATTCTAAACTTGAGTGTAAATGGAAATGGCATAGGTGGTAATAAAATGGATCATAGTTGGATGAATGCTTTGAGAACAAGTGAATAATATGAGAATGGGGTTGAAGACTTTATTGAATTTGTTAGGAGGAACGTTCTAGCAAAAAATGGGACGTATTTTTGTCCTTGTGTCAATTGTTTAAATGAGAGAAAACGGGATGTTGAAGTTATAAGGGATCACCTACTTTGTGATGGAATAAATCTTCGATACACAAGGTAGATATGGCATGGTGAGGAAGTAACTGATTGTCCGTCGCACAAGAAGGAAGCTTGGATGTCAAAGATGGAGATAGAATGGAGAAAATGATTCACGATGTTGAGGTAGAATCCTTTGCGTAGTCGCATGAATATGGCAGCCTGCGGAGTGATGCAGAGAGACCGTTGTACCCTGGGAGTAAGTACACACGGCTGACAGGAACATTACATTGGGTTAACTTAAAAGAAACTTGTGGGTGGACCGATAGTAGTTTCACATTACTGCTTGAACTGTTGTGTGATATGTTTCCAGACGATAATGTACTTCCAAATCATATGTATGAGGCCAAGAAAATCCTATCTACAATGGGTATGGAGTATAAAAAGATACACGCTTGCCCTAATGACTGTATACTGTACAGAAAGGAGTATGAAGGTCTGAGTGAGTGCCCTAAGTGTCAAACCGCACGATACAAAGTGAAGAAAGATGGTGGTTGTGGCAATGGGACAACTAAAAGGCAACCTGTAAAAGTTTTATGGTATCTTCCAATAATATCACGCTTTAAGCATTTGTTTGGCACTACAAAAAAGGCAAAGAAGTTGAGATGGCATTCAGATGACAGAATATCCGACGGAAAATATCTTCGGTACCCAGCTGACTCTCCACAGTGGAAGAAAATAGATGAAATGTTCCCTGAATTTGGCAGCGAGCTGAGAAACCTTCAGCTTGGGCTTTGTACAGATGGCATCAATCCGTATGGAACTCTTAATAGCACACACAATGCGTGGCCAGTACTTCTTGTAATATACAACTTGCCTCCCTGGCTTTGTATGAAACGCAAGTATGTGATGCTTTCTATGATGATTTCTGGACCAAAACAGCCAGGAAACGATATCGATGTCTACTTGACGCCTTTGATTGAGGACTTGAAGAAGTTGTGGGAGAAAGGCGTAGATGTGTTTGATGCATATAAGAATGAGTCCTTCAAGCTACGTGCAATGATTTTCACCACCATAAATGACTTTCCTGCGTACGAAAACCTCTCAGGATACAGTGTGAAGGGGCATAAAGCATGTCCGATTTGTGAAGCAGACACTCACTTCCACCAACTTAAACATGGAAGAAAAATGCTTTACCTCAGTCACAGGAGGTTCCTTCCTAGGTTCCACCCGTATCGTAGGTTAAGAAAGCGTTTTAACGGCTTGCCGGAGCATGGAATGGCTCCAAAGGCATTAACCGGAGAGGAAGTTTACAGTCGGGTTGAACGTATTAATGTCTTACTCGGTAAGAATTAGAAGACTGTGGGTGAGAAGAACATATGGAAGAATAGATCAATTTTCTTTGATCTTCCATATTGGCGTAGTCTTGACGTGAGAGACAGTATTGATGTAATGCACGTGGAGAAAAATGTTTGTGCTAGCCTTGTCAGTACGCTTTTGTATATTCCAGGGAAGACCAAGGATGGGATTAATGCGAGACTAGACCTTGTTGATATGGGAATAAGAGAACGGTTACATCCACAGCTAAGAGATGATGGTAGGAGGGCATACATGGAGCCAGCAGTGCATACACTATCAAAAGTGGAGAAAAGAAGTTTGTGTGGTTGTTTGTATGAAATTAAGGTACCACAAGGATATTCTTCGAATGTGAGAAGGTGTGTGTCAATGGACGATTTGAAGTTAGTGGGAATGAAGTCCCATGTTTATCATGTGTTGATGCAACAACTGTTACCAATAGCTATTAGAGGGATTTTGAAAGATGAAGTTCGAAGCACTGTGACAAGATTGTGTGTTTTCTTTAATGCTATTTGTAACAAAGTCATTGACACTAAAAAGCTGGATGAACTGGAAGCTGAGGGTTATATCATATTATCCCAATTAAAGATACACTTTCCTCCTTCTTTTTTTGATATAATGGTGCATTTGATAGTTCATTTGGTAAGAGAGGTAAGGCTCTGCGGTCTAGTTTACCTGAGGTGGATGTACCCTTTCGAGCCATACATGAAGATCTTAAAAGGGTACTCTAAAAATCCCTATCGACCAGAAGGCTCAATAGTTGAAAGGTATGTTGTTGAAGAGGCTATGGACTTCTGCAGTGATTATCTATCAGGGAAGAAGGAACAATCTCGGCATGAAGAAGGGAGGAGCAAGGGAACACGAGGACTAAAAGTGAAGACTATGCCTCGTGAAGAGGTGTTGCAAGCACAACTTTATATCCTGAATAACATGGCAGAAGTTCAACCGTACATAGACGAACACAGAAAGAGATTGAAGAACATGAATCCGAGGAAGAATGACATGCAGATTACTATTGAGCAAAACAAGACATTCATTCAGTGGTTTAAGGAAAAGGTTTTGCATGAGACCGATGTGCCTGAGACAATAGAGTGGCTAGCCTGGGGGCCTTCGTTTCAGATAATTACTTGAAGCGGTTATGATATAAACGGGTATTCTTTCTACACAAAAGACCAAGATAACAGAAGTACCATGCAAAATAGTGGGATGATGGTAGAAGCTGAAGCCATGCACTTTTCCAGTTCGAAAGACAAAAACCCATATTAGCATCCATGGCCTATTATGGAGTGCTAGAAGAAATATGGGAAATCACTTACAACAAGTTCAAAGTTGCTTTATTCAAATGTAAGTGGGTTAGCAATAATGTTGTGGTAATAGATCAACAATTTGGATTTGTCTCAGTTGATCTTGAAAGAGTAGGTTATAGGGATGAGCCCTTCATTCTAGCAAGCCAAGCGAAACAAGTGTTTTATGTCACAGATCTCGCAAATAAAAAAATTTCCATTGTACTTCAAAGTAAAAAAACAGAAGCATGGTGATCCAACCTTCAACCTTAACGACACACCACCTTTCACAATTAATCCACCTACAACAAGTGAAGTAGAATTGGTAGATGATGAAGAATATACTGTAAGAAATGATTATGGTGAAGGAATATGGGAAACAATCTAGAGTAAGAGCTTAACTTAACAAATAGTAATGTGTGTTGTTTGTTTTATAACTAGTTAGTTTATTCATTTACTTACAATTTATTCACCTATCTGACAATGATTTTTGTACTTACAGGAATATGGACAATTCTGGTGACTCACAAAGTAATAGGGACAATGAAATGAATACGCCTGAACCTGATGCAAGACCTGAACCAGTTGCGAGAAGAAGGGTTAGAGGCAGTCCAAAAATGCCTGCATTGGTAGCACGTCATCACCATCAACAGAAGAGGTTGCATATTGACTTTGATGAAAATATGAAACCAATTGGTCCGAAGAAAGACCATTTCATTAGCTACGTAGGTTTTTTTGGCTCGAAGCAAAGTTCGCATTACCTATGATAATTGGAAGTTGGTTCCACCAAAAACCAAAGACTTGATTTGGCAACAACTTTTGGTATATAAATTTCAATACATCTGCATTATATCTTTATTCCTATTGCTTCAAATATAATTAACTTATATTTTTACCTTGCAGAAAACCTATGATGTCCCTGACACCGCAGAGATGTACAAGGAGTGGATGACAGAGGTTCGTCTACGATGGAAAGATTTCAAGAACAGGCTCACACGAGATTACATTCGAGGGGACCTGAGGGGTCAGGATCCATGTCATGAGTATACGTTTTTGTCTCCAGAGGACTGGAGGTTGTTTATAGCATCACGAGAAGATCCAAACTTTTTGGTAAGATTTCTGTCATCATGGTGTTTTATTTGAATATAGTTGACATTATTGATTCGGTGTTCATTGTTTTCCTTTCAAAGGCATTAAGTGCAGCAAATGCAGAGAGGCAAGCAGCTAATAACTCTCAATATTGCATGTCTCGTGGTGGTTATCGGAAGCTTGAGCGAAAGATGATGGCAGAAGAGTTGGAGAAATTGAAGGAAGCAGCCACATCAGATCCTACCGTTGTCGTCCAGCCCCCCCACCTCCACCACATCACAAAAATGGAAAGCAGGGAGGCTTAAGGGTGGGAAGTACGTAAATCCGACTGTTGCTGAGGTTGCCGCAAGAATTGTAAGTAGTTAGAGCATAAGTACAAACTTATTTTTTCATATTGCGAGTGCTTACGATAACTTTTATTCTGCAGGATGAACTGGAAGATCATAGTAGCCAAGGTTCGTTCACTCCAAGTGGACGGATGGACATCTTGTCAACGGCGATTGGGAAGGCAGATCACCCTGGTCATGTTCGAGGGGAGGCAGTGGGAGTTCGTGTCACGAAGTATTTTGGCCGAGCCTCACATCCTTATTCGTCACAAGCTGAACCCAGTAGGGAGCTTGTGGCCAAGATTCGTCAGGAAGTCTCACAAGAGCTCGAGGCCAACCTTCACGACAAGCTCCAACAAGAGCTGTTGCCTAAGCTACGAGCTGAAATGATGAATATGTTTGAATCGCAGATGGCAACTACCGAACGTAGAACCCATTCATCCCCGGCCTTCCCCAACACCAAAGGAAGTTACAACCCGGCGGAGGAACCACTTATCGACCCTTCTCCCACTCCAGCACAGGGAGAACCTGCCATCCTCTCTTTGGATGCCCCACTGCTGTGTGTAGTTGCAGATGCTCTCATTCACACAGAGGCTACTACCCACCATAATCAGCAAATTCCATAGCATTTGCGTAGGGTGACTGTGACGTGTGTTCAAGAGGAGGAAGAAGGTATAGCTATCCCTATTCCTGATGACGAGGTTGCCACGATAGCTCAGGCGAGAGGATCTTTCATCCTTTGGCCTGTACATCTTATTGGCTTGTTACCACCAACACCTCCAATGGTATGGAACTACCTCACTTTTACTTGAGATGTGTTGACATCCTACTAACAATATGTTTTTTTATGTTCTAAAAGAACGAGCAGGAAGCAGAGAAATGGCCCTTCTTAGCACACTGTAGCATATCTATAAAGGCATTCACCAGATTGATTTGCATATGCCTACAGGGATTGTGGGCCAGGAATTAGAGTATCACTTTACAATTGATAAAGAAGATCTTAAATAGTTCATTAAGTTAGAGGAGCTAGATGTTGGATGGGGCAAATTTGCAATCCTGTAAGTTTTTTATTTCCCATTTTTTCCTTCATTTAGTTAAGTTGATTTTAACTAGCTAATACATTCATTATTTTAATTCTATTATAGCTCCTTCCGTCGTATATGCATTGACTCTCAAAGAGTTGATTTATATGGATTCTTGTCTCCTGCACATACGACAAGGATTGGGAATACATTGAAAAGAAGGACAAACTATGTGGGCTTCACATTGGCAGAGGACGACCATCGTTGTTATCTAGCACTGATTGTTCAAGGGTACGCATTTTAATTTTGTGTATTTGAGATTTTTAATAAATAATTGCCTTGCCATCTAACTTCTTTTTAATCTGTATATGTTGTGATAGTTATCACTGGAGTTTGTGTGTTCTCTATCCTTGGTCCCACGTTGTTTACTGGTTTGATTCCTTACGTAGAAGACCAGACAAAGAAACTAAAAGCGTCTTCAACACGTAAGTTATTTTTTTGTATTTCATTGCTTCTTGATTCTTAACTTAATGAATTATTCTAATTTATGTTGATTTTCATTTTAATGATAGGGCATGCAAGACGTATCGAGTGCTTAGCGGGCCACGCGAACGTAGAGGTGGCAAAGATCTGAGATGGTTATTTCCAAAGGTACGTAGTTTCAAATCAAGTTCTTTTGATTGACGGTCGTTTTAGATATGCCTTTATTGATTTTAACCATTTCCTTTTGATTTATAGTGCCCTCGACAACCTGGCGGTTGGGAATGTGGATACTATGTCTTACTTTATATGTTTAACATCATTCAGAGTGGCATTACGATAGATTTTGAACAAGTAATCGCTTCTTCATTCTCAGAGGATAATATTCTTGGTGTTGTAATTCAATGGCAATTCATTCACTTGATTCATTATTTCATCTAAGCTTATTTTCTAATTTACAGATTTTTGACAATGAAGATGCCTACTCATATGAAGACCTAAATATGATCAAAGACTTTTTGGCTGGACATCTTCTTCAACGTATACCAGAGTAAAGTCTTTAGTAGTTTGTGTAGGACATACTTTTGTGGTAGTTCTATATATTGTATATATAATTAGCGTTATTGTTGTTGGATATAGATTGGATTTAGTCTTGGTTATTGTACAAACTGGGGACTTGGATATAGTCTTTTTAGTGCAATAACAGACTTGGATATAGATTGTTGTGTAGTTCGTGTGGTTTGTTAGTTAATTAGTTTGCTACTCCTTAAAATTATTGCATGTAGTAGAGCCTTGGGTTGATCACTGTGTTTCAAGTTGTTGTTTCTATTCTGCTGAACTACTGTTGTTTTATTCTGTTGTTGGAATCCTATTTCTGCAGTTTACATTTTCCAGATAGTGCAATATATAAAAGGCCATTTTAAAAAAAACTTTCAATGTCCTTAAATGAAAAGGGACGTGGTAGAGTGGGAGGCGACACTTTAGACGTCCCCAGTTCATACTGGGGACGTCTAAAGGTCCCCTTCAACAAGCTATAGCTGATCCGAATTGGAAACGAGCTATAAAAGAGGAGTTGAGGGCACTCAAGGAAAACAAAACGTGGGAGATTACAACTCTTCCTAAAGGAAAAAAACCAGTAGGATGTAGGTGGATCTTCAATCCAAAATACAATTCTGATAGTAGTATCAACAAATACAAGGCAAGACTTGTTGCAAAAGGATATACCCAGACATATGGAATTGATTATCAGGAGACATTTGCTCCGGTAGCCTAGCTTAATACCATCCAAGTGCTATTATCAATCGCAACTAACTTGGATTAGTCATTACACCAATTAGATGTGAAGAATGCCTTTCTGAATGAAAACCTGGAAGAAGAAGTTTACATGGAGATTCCAGATGGAATTTTAGCTTCTAACAACTCTGTGTGTAAACTCAACAAGTCATTGAATGGACTTAAGCAATCTCCTCGGGCATGGTTTGGTAGATTCACCAAGACAATGAAAAGACTTGGGTATACTCAGGGACAAGCAGATGACATATTGTTCATCAAACGTGTTAACGGCAAAGTCACCATCTTGATCGTCTATGTTGATGACATGGTCATTATAGGAAACGATGAAGAATCAATTGCTCGTTTAAAACAGGACTTATCAACTGAGTTCCAGGTGAAAGACCTTGGGCAAATAAGGTATTTCCTAGGCATGGAAGTTGTAAGAACTAAAAAGGGTATTAATGTATCTCAGCGGAAATATACCCTAGATCTGTTGCATGAAACTGGAATGCTAGGGGCATAACATGAAAGAACACCAATGGAAAAAGGTTGTCACTTAGAAATCAAGCCAAATAGTGTTCCAGTCAACATAGAACAGTATAAAAGACTTGTCGGAAAACTCATATACTTGACCAATACACGTCTAGACATGAGTTATGCAGTTGGAATAGCAAATCAATTCATGTACCAGCCACAAGTAGAACACATGGCAGCTATATATAGAATCCTAAGCTATTTAAAGCTTAATCCTGGAAGAGGAATCTTCTTTAAGAAATGCACTACCAGAGATATCAAAATATACACTGATGCAGACCATGCAAGGGATAGAGAGACCAGAAGATCAGTCTCAGGATATTGCACATATGTATGGGGAAATCTTGTTACATAGAGAAGCAAGAAACAAACTGTGGTGTCACCAAGTAGTGCGGAAGCCAAACTGAGAGCTGTTAATCATGGAGTATGTGAAGAACTTTGGGTCATCAGATTACTGAAGGAGTTGGGATTTCCATATGAGGGACCAATGCAAATTTGGTGCGACAACAAAGCCAGCATTGAAATGGTCAAGAACCTAGTCTATCATGATAGAACAAAACATGTTGAGATAGATAGGTATTTTATTAAAGAGAAAATTGAAGCAGGCATCATAAATCTGTCCTATATCAGATCTGAAGACCAAATTGTAGATGTACTGACAAAACCATTAAGCAGAACTACATTTGAAAAGTTTATGTGCAAACTAGGTATGATTGACATATACTCTCCAGCTTGAGGGGGAGTGTTAAATGTCAGCAATGTCAGCACCAAACATTTGTAGTTAGCATGAGTTTGTTGACACTCACACATGTGCCTCTGTCAATCACTCATAGCACCTACCATTTTGTCTCTCTGATTATTGTTTAGTCTATTTTTCTGTTCGCCTATATATATTGTAATTCTCTTATCAGTTACATATATGAATTGAGAATGAGATTGTATAATCTGATAATTTTCAAGAACCAAAACTTTGAGCTTCTTCATACCTTCAAAAAATTCATTGGTTACATCTATAGGGGTCTCAAACTTGACGGAGATGAAAAGAAACTCAAGTTCGGGACACTCTACCTTGTGTGAAAGTTTATCCATTTTATTGATCCATAAATATCTCACTGTATCCCTCACAATGACATCCTCTTGAAATGCATTTTTCCCTCTCTCTTGCCCCATAATTAACTTAATTTGTTTCTTTGCTATCCATAAGGCCACATCACGCATCAAGTCATCCATTTTGATAGAAGTCTCTCCACTAACTTCAAGCAACAAACAACAATCTACAAGTTTTATTTTTGCTTTAATCACTTGGTTTCTAGCCCTTTCATATGAGTAAGCTTCAACTACACCTAGCCTAATTCCATACATGACTAATTGATCAACTGCAATTTCATAATTTTGTGGAAAAACAGCACACAACAAGAAGAGTGATTTCGCCACTTCATCCTTCAAATTATCATAGCTTAATCGGAGGCATGCATAAGTGTTTGTTAGGTTGTCTTCAATTTCTACCCAACTTGAATCTATCAATGTCTCCAATGCTTCAACCCACTCAATTTGAGTTCTTCCCTTCAAAGTGTTGGCCACAGCAGCAATTGCAATGGGTAAACCATCACATTGTTTTGTAATTTCTTGTGCCAAATCCTTCAAAGTATTAGAGTTGTCATCAAAGGTCCCAGCATGCTTTTGAAACAGAGCCCACGCTTCATTCTTATCTAAACCATTTAAGGAAATGGTTTGTTTAAATTTCATCATTCTACAAACATCAATTTGTCTTGTTGTTATAAGAGTAGTGCACCTAGGTTGATTTTCAGCCTCAGGAATCCCTATGGCTTTGAAATCAAGCATTTCCCATACATCATCCAAAATTATCAAAATTCTTTTTCCACTTTTCAATCTCATGAACACTTTTCTAGCTCTCTCTGATTCTTATTCCTCCTTTAATTCCAAACTTAGTTGCCCTGCAATCTGTCCTTGAATTTTCTTAACATCAATGACATTAGACACAACAAGAAAAATAACTTTGTGAAACAATTGCTCTGCATCTTCGCCTACTTGCTTCACCAACGTGGTTTTCCGACATCCTCCCATTTTGCGCAATCCAATCATGTGAACTTTATCATCTTTGAGTGCCTCCAAAAGTTCATTAAATGCCCTTTCTCTACTATCAAAGTATAGGAAATCTTGTGAAGCAAAATAGTTCATGCCTACAAGTGTAGCGAGTCGAGAGAACTGAAGGAATTCAAGTTCACAATGCCTTCTTATCTCATTGCTCTTTTCTTCAAGCTGCTTGGCAAAACTATAATGCCTGATAAAGTTAGGACAATGTAGAAAACAAGGTGTCTTCTTTCTTTTTATTGCGTTTTCTTCTAACTCAACCACTCTTGCTATTGAACAGTCTGCCATATATAACCATTTCTCAACATCATTGACAACCTTTTCAGTTTTCTTGGCTGATTCTGTTGCACGATCAATAACACTTTCAACTTTTGATTGTAGGTTCTCTTTTTCCTTTTGAAGCTCTTTGACGTGCCTATTGAAGCAAAATGAATAACGAGCTTGATCTATTGCTGCATCCACCAACTTCTTCACTATTTCAGTCACAATAGCGATACCAACGTCCGCCATTGAAAGCAAATCAATCCAATCAAGGTTCGGTATCTGAAAGTAACATTTTTCACTTTCGTAACATCATTCCTACGTATATTTGAAATTCATGCATGTTATGTTCTTAAGGAGAAGGATTATGTTTTTTAATAAAAAATAAAGATATATGAATATATAAAAGTATGAAAAGGTAGGGACTAGTGAGGCTGAGCGATTGAAGGTTAAATGAAAAAGTTGAAATAGTAATAAAGGCTAATACACAAGATCAAAACATTGTATTGAGAATGTTCTACCTATAATTTTGTGAGGAAATTCAGCAAAAGATGGGAGTGATTATGGTTCTTCTCCAACCTGCTTGTAGTTATGAAAAAGAAAAAATAATATAAATAGAAAAAAAACAATATTAGTAATTTCTTACCAGCAATTAGTAATGAGTAAACACAAAAACATAAGAAACAAGGCTTGGCTGAATTTGCAAAATCTAAACACAACTTTACCTTTCTTTCTGAGAGATTTCAATCTCCTTGTAACCCATGAACACAAACACTACTTTCAGTAATGCCTCATCATAATTCCAGGAAAGTGATAACGCTGACTTTTCAAAAGGAACCCCCCACCCCCCAAAACAAACAAATTGGCACTTGTCTACATCGATCTGTGTTTTCTTGCTGTGAAAAATGCAATTTCATATTCAATATGAAATGGATATTAATAAACAAAAAATTTTAGATAATGCGAGCATGTGGTGGACAGTTTTTCCTATATGATTTTTTTGAATTTTATTTTTATTTTGTTTCATTTCATATAATAAACAAATCATGATTATGTATGAATTTTCAGAGGAAAATGAAAAAGAATCTAGTAACGAGCCTAGTCTTTGAAACCCACATAATTTTCCCTCTTTATTAACAATGCAACTGATGGGGTTAGGGCTGTTTATAGCCTTTCGTCTATTATCCCTTATTTTGCTTTTAGTTTATTGAAATTTTGATACAGGTATATAAATAAATCTTGATACTAGCTCTGGTGCTAAATATAAACCCAGTTGACCTTTTTTGGAGAGATCAAGGAAGCCAATTAAATTACTTTAAAGTATTTATATTTATTGTTTTTTCTCCAAACTAATTTGTCTGAATTATAAATTGATATATAATTTAATTATACACAACATATGATATGTTTAAGTAGCTTGTTTAGCTTCCTTTATTTCTCCAAAAGAAAAAAAGTCAACTAGATCTTATATTAACAAAAAATACAATACTTCCAACTGTGAAGATCATCCCATTGCTTCAAAAGGATTCCTTTGAATTTTGCAGTAATCTAAATCAACTAATCTCAATTGCTTTTGTTGAATGATGCATGTTGGCAATTCATCAAGAAAACAAGCCCATTTTTTTAGAGACTCAAGCCTCTCTAAGCTCCCTATAAAAGAGATATCACCTAATGCCCACCTATATGGTAATGTTAGGCAACATAAATTATTAATCAAGTGGAGTGAAATGGGCAATGGAAGTGCTAGATCTTCTTTATAAGTAGGATTTGCAAGAGTCAAAACTCTCAGATTTTCCGTACCATTGAAAAAATCATTTGGTATAATCACAAAAGATTCTGAATAAATGATGATATGAAGAAACTCAAGTTTAGGACAATTTACCTTATTAGGAAATTTATCAACTTCTTCAAACCAAAAATATGTTACCATATGGTGGTTCATTATCATATCCTCTTTTAATGATCCCATAATCAAATTATTCTCCTTCTTTGCTACCCATTGGGCTACATCACGAACCAGGTCATGTAGTTTGACAACACCACCACTATGTTCACCAACTTTTTGTAGTAAGCAATAATCTATAAGCTTCTCTATGGCTTTATTGATCACTTGGGTCCCTACCTGATACGAAGGAATCTCTCCAGCTAGGCTAAGCCCTGTCCAATTATGATTAATTGATCAATAGGAATTTCATAATCTTCTGGATACATAAAGCACAATAAGAAAAGTGAATTAGTCACTTGATCCTCTAAATTATCATAGCTTAATTGAAGACATCCATAAGTACTTTGCAAGCCTTCTTTAATATCTATCCAACTTGGATCTCTTAATGTATTCAATGCTTCAACCCACTCCTCACGAGGTCTACCCTTCAAAGCATTGGCTATTGCTGCAATTGCAATAGGTAAACCAGCACATTCTTTAGCAATTTTTTGTGTTATGTCCTTCAAGGTATCAAAGTGGTCACCAAACAACCTGGTGTGCTTCTGAAAGAGGTCCCATGATTTATCTTCATTTAGTCCCTTTAAGGGAATTATTTCTTGATAGCTCATCGACTTACAAAAGCCTTTCTCCACCGCTCAATCTCATGAACAAGCATTGAGCTCTCTCTAGATTCTCTTCCTCTTTCAATTCCAAACTTAGTTGGCTGGCAATCTTGCTCTAAATTTTTCTTACATTAAATGTGTTAGACACAAAAACAAAGAGTACTTTGTCAAAAAATTTCTCTGCTTCTTTGCCCACTTGTTTTACCAAAGTTGTTTTTCCAGATCGCCCATGACATACAATCCTATCATATGAATCCCATCATCCTTAAGTGCCCTCAGAAGACCATCATAAGCTACCTTTCTGCTATCGAAGTCCACAAAATCTTGTAAAGAAAAGTATTTCACACCTTCAAGTGTAGCAAGTCGAGAAAACTTGAAGAATTGAACTTGATTGTGCATTTTAATTTCATTGATCTTCTCTTCAAGCTGCTCTGCCAGACTGTAATGATTGGTCAAGTTTGGACAGTGCTTAAGACAAGAAATCTCGTTTCTTTTCTTTGTTTTCTCTTGCAACTCCACCACTTCTATCATCGGAGAGTTTGCTTTGTTCAACCACTCCTCAACTTTACTAACAACATTATGAGTTTTCTTCTTAGCATCTTTAGCACGATCTTGAACCTCTTGTATTGAGATTCTCTTCTATATTTTTGTTTGCTCCTACTGTGGCTGAAGTCTGCATTGAGATTCTCTTCTCCTTCTATTTTGAGCTCTGCTAAGGGCATAGGGTGCTAGAGTCTTGGTTCCTCTCTTTTCCCTTCCTGTGATGACGTTATGAGATGGGTATGTTTTGTTTTTTGTTTTTCCTATTACTTGTTGTGTTGTATATGGATTTAAGAGGGAAATTCACTTTTATTTGGGGGATGGGAGTAGGTTCGTGAAGCAAGGTGAATGGAATGGGAGGCAAATTGAAATTTTAAGATAAAGAGCTTATTAAAAAGGTATTTATACTTCATAGGTTTTTTATTGTTGAGAAGGAAGAAAGCTTTAAGTTGATTGAAATTATTTTAATTTCACATTTGTTGAAGGTGGAAAGGTATTTTTATAAAGGGATTCAAGAATTTGGTTTATCTACTTGTGTTAGCTATTTAGGTGCGTACAAGGTGTTTGATGAAATGCTTCATAAATTATATACTAGTACCATGCTTATAGTTATTTGCAACAGTTGAGTTTAGAACTCGGGATATATAGATACTCCCCAAGTGTTAGTGTTTAAAAGGTTTAGAGAGAGAAGCTATCATGAAGAACAATGTGAAATCCTATTGAATATGAATTATGTATTTCTATAAGGTTATAGCCATAATGATTATAATGTTGTTTGAATGCTAGGGGATCAAAGTTGAATCGATTTTGAAGCCTACATAGTAGGATTAAGTACATAGCTATTGGGACTATCAGGTGAGTAAATAACACCCCACTTAGATATAGAGGTGGAATTTTTAATTAAATCCTACCTTAAACATTTTCATCTATTTTATTTTCTTACAAATGCTTTTCTTGAGTACTTTTAAAAGAAATGAGAATATGTTTTATTTGACTTTGTTTTCCTCTATTCAAGTTTAACTTAGTACACATATATGGAAGGCATAAATGTTCTTAAAGAAAACACTTATTTATGCCGTATTGAAGTGAATGGAAGACAGTTTATTTCTATGTATGTCAGGAAAAAAGTGTTTTCAAGGGACTGAAAGTAGAACACTGGCTGCTAATGACAATTCCATTAGCCCTTGGCGTGCCATGGTACACCCAACTAGCAGGGTGATTAGGAGGTGCTCGCCCCGTGTGACGGCCAACACACATGGTACAGAGGGAGGATTTTTGTGAGTATCACTCACGCCATTTTTTCACGGCTTCTAGCCGCACCGAATTGGTTACTTTCTCTTGTGGATTGTATGTCTATGTTTGTTATTGTTCTATCTAAGCCCTGCTAAAGAATAAAAAGTTTCACGCTCAATCTATTGGTTTTCAAATTGGTAAATTTTTTATGAAATTATCTATCTCTCTCGTTTTCTTTGTTTTAGACCAAAAAATTATATTTTTTTTCCCTATTATTTTGGTGCCCTTAACTATTTCACACCTAAATGTTAAATGGTTATACGGTTGATGTTTTTACATAGAGTATAATATTCTTCTTATAAAAAATAGTTGATGCGTGTTCTATAAATTATTTATACATATACAAGATTAATGCATTAAATATGAAACAACAAATGTTATTATATTTATAGCTAAAATAATTATTCTTATTTACAAAGGCTTATGGAATATGAGATTTTCTTGTATCATGTGCCAGTCATCCCTAAATTTTCAGGGTGTGACAATGAGCATCTGGCATAATTAAAATTTAAAATGTGTGAAATTATACACAATCTTTTAAAAACGGAGCAATTTTAACAATTTCATTAAATGACCCAAATGTACATCTTTTTTACGTGAGACCTGTTTGTTCTCCCTCCAATTTTTATAATGGATATTTAGACCAATTTAACGGAATTGATAAAATTGTGTCTACTTTTGCACCCTTCAAAACTTAATTGTGTCAAATGTTCATGGTGAAAAATTTGATTGTTAAAATTGCACCTTAAGTGAAAATAAAATGATATAAATCTATAAGTGCCCGTTTGGTTCACGGAAGCAGAGCTAATGTAATGTAATGCAATGATAATTACATGAATTTGTTTGGTTCATCATTAAGGAAAAATGAAGCATATACATAAAAATGTTTGGTTGGATTACATCGAACATGAGAATATATAGAAATAATATAGAAAGAGGCAAAATTATCCCTAAATACACATATCTATATAATGTACATGTAGGGTTCATGGTAATTTTTTTCAATTTTTATAGTGTACATGTTGGGTTCATAGTAACGTTTAATATTTAATGGTGGAAATATAAGATAATGTATAGGTTGGGTTTATGGTAAATTTTTTATATTTAATGGTGGAAATGTTATTTAATGGAATATTTTAATATTTTTAACACTGGAATATACTTTTTTTTAATGGGGGAATTTTTAAAATTTATATTATTAATTAATTTTTTAATATTTAATTGTGCTAATTATTTAATATTTAATAGCGTTTATGGGTGGGCACTCTGGTCAATTTAAAAAATGATAATAGCAATAATATCTTTTTCACTTGATTACAGGTTGTCTATACCCCCTTCATCAGTCCTAGCAGTGTAATCCTTATTATATCAAATGATGTAATCAGGATTACAAAATGTAATCATCTTTACATTACATAAGTCTAACCAAACGCTGGTTTATTGCATCAAGACTATATGTAATCTTCTCCCATGAAACTAACTAAATGGGCTATAAATATATGGAAGGGTAGGGACTAGCAAAGTTGGAGTGATTGAAGTGCAAAATGAGAAGTTGTGATTGTCATAAATGATATTACTTCCCATCTCTAATATAAGAGTTACTTTTCTGGTTTGGATAGATTAAGAAAATTAGTTAAGTTAATTATTTGTAACAAATGTGTGTTGGTTTCTTTAAAATATCATATTTAATCATATGCCACTATGTATTCAAATATAAGTCACTTATACCTCATTCTCGCATACCATGGAATGTATTAAATTGATACAATTTTCTACATTTGCCCTCATGAATTTTTTTTGTATATCTACTTTACAAATGATTTTCACACCTCTATTTCCTCTTTCCTCTTTCCAATATAAATTAAATTTGGGTAAATTTGAGAAAAGGTGATTAACTACCCTACAAATGACTTAAACTTTGAACCAAACCTTTTCCTACAAGTGACTTACATTTAGATACAAGATGGTGCATATTGAAACTACTCCTTGAAACCTCCTCAAATATGTTCAATAATAATATCATGTAGGGATACTTTAGGTAGAAAATTATAAATTTGGGAAACAAAATAAATTTTGAACCAAATTAAGCTTCCTATCTACCTCCTATATTTAGAATTGGAGGAAAAAATACACACAAAAAACATTACATTGAAAAAGCTGCACCTATAATTTTGTGAGGAAATTCAGCAAAAGGTGGTCTGATTATGGTTCTTCTCCAATCTTCCTTCAGCTAGGAAATAGGGGAAAAAAGAAAAATTATTTTAGTAATCTCTTTTTTTTTTAATAATTAAAAGTTTAGGTGAGTTGGGTCATCGGTGCTCATTAGAGCCAAGACATGTCTCTTGTTAAAATAGTGCTTATAGATATACTTATAAATCACCTAACAACAAGTTTCTCACATAACATTTGTTATGCAACTTTAAATTGATATTGTCAATTCAATTTTGGGCTGCTTGTTATAGAATTGCTGGAGGAGTAGTACACCTTATTATATTTAAATCGAGAATGGATTAAAGTGATACATACCTGTGTTTGGTTTTATGCATAATTTTATCATCTTATACTTCTCAAAGAAAAAGAATGCCTCATGATCATTTAAATGCGCAACATTTGATGGAATATTAAGAACAAGTGTAAAATATACAAAAGTACGCCCCCAAACTTCTGGTCAATTACATATAACTTCCTATTATTTTAAAGTCTAAATTTTTTAGAAAATATATCTTACATTTGATCCTACCTATTTCCTAAAATTATTACGTAGTCACCCTCCCATGAGGAGGCTGAGATGTAAATCAAAGTACAACGGGCCTAAAAAAGGGGGAAAACAGGAGGAAGAAGAATTCATAAGATCTGAATCAAAATAATCACTCATAATGTGAAACTACACAACTATATCCAAAACGTATTTCAGAATTAGAATGTCTTGAAGCCTCAAAAACTTGAGATGGTCTTTCAAATTAAACCATAAAAAGCATTAAGGGATATTTCTGTTAGCAATAAAATATTCTGTTCAAACTTTTTACAGATAACTGAACCATTTATGATCAACCTCAAACAATAGTTGTAGGTGAGCAAATCTTTGATCTTCCACTATTCCTCACAGTCTCAGACTGTTTCTTGAACTCTGTTTCTACAACAAATTTGTACTTTTGATCATTACGAGATAATAAGCCAGCCTCTTTATCTATTTCTTCAAAGAGTCCAACAAATCAGATATTGGTAATTTACCACCATGATCATCCTCTATACCTTGAAGTAAACTAATGAGATCAACATCCTTCAAGTCTTTAAGATTTGAAATAGAAAATGCCTTCATGTCTTTATCAATATCTGTCTCCCTTTGGTTGATTTTACATTGAATCTAGTAAAACACAAATATTTTGAACAATGCATTAGCCTCTAATCATTGACAAAAGGTATTTTCATGAGTTTATATCCACGAGGGATTGAAAGCCTCTTACCTTTAGGTTTTATGTAATAATAAAAAGAAAGAGAGACAAAGTATTTAAAACTGCTTTCTAATTAATTCTCTATAGTTTGGTCGAGGAGACTTCCCAACATCGTAAATTTCTTGATTTCCATCCCTTGTAATCCATTTCTATTATGCTTATGAATTAAAATCCTATATAGGAATTCAAATTGAATATTTAAAAGCAGGACACCAGCTGATAATGCTTATTAGTATTAATCACCTAAAATTAGATATCTGGACAAATATTGTATGGCCTTTCATAAATGGATGTTAACTGTTAGAAGTCAAAGACCATTAGGGATATCTTCCAAGTCAACGACAATATCCTCTTCCGTCAGAAATATCGTCCACCGCCAAAGAAGAATGTGATGAAAATGTATAGGATTAGGGATGGTTTCATATTGTGTTAATTGTATATAAATATGTAGTTGTATATTTCATAAATGAGAATTAAGTTTTGCTTGATCACATGGTACCAGAGCCTTGTCAGTATATTATCTTCTAATTTCATTTTGTTTTCTGGTGACCTCCATTTTTTCCAGTGACGAGCTTGTTTCAGTTCTTTAGATCTCCCTTTGTCGGTGTGCCTTCTCGTAACATGCACCCCTCCACCCTATTCCCTGACCACAGATCAGCCCAACCCTAAAACGGCATCCCAAGACGACGGCGCGTGTGGCCTCAAGCGCCTCCAGAACCTCCGGTGCCTGAACCATGAGCAGCGCGTGGGGTGCTTTCCGGTGAGATTTTCCAGCACTTCCTAGGTGTTTTCTGATCATCTTCTCAAACCCGTTCCATTCCCGGTGGCTGTGTCATCTAATTTTCACCTTGGATCGTCGAGTACATCTTGGTATTTATCTTCGTTGTGATACCTTTTGAGCTTTGTTTTTGGTCGGGTGTTTTCCCATTCGATGGTGCTGTGACTTTTAGGGCCTTGACTTCCGTTTTGTGATTGTGTGCCTGTTGGACTCTTGTGGCTAACCTCTGATTGAGTTTTAGTATTTTACTCTTTGATTCCTTTGATTTAATAATTTGTGCTCATTTGATTTCAGCACTTATTTTCTCAAATGAATTTGTGACTTTCACTTGCTTGTCACTATGGCTGACTCTAAGAACTTTGATATGCTGCCCATGTCTACTAAAATTACTGCTTCACAGTTGAACTAGACAAATTATAGTGATTGGAACAAAACTGTTAAAGTATATATTTTGGACATAGAGATAGAAACTCATTTAACTGAGGATCCTCCTTCTGATGACAAAACAAAACTTTTGGCCTGGCAACGAGCAGATACTCAACTTCTGTTTCAAATTCGAAATTCTATTGAACCACGAATTCTATCTTCTGTCAGTCATTGCAATACTGTGAAGGAAATCATGGGTTATCTTGAATTTATGTTTTTTGGCAAGGGCAATATTACTCGGGTTCATGAAGTTTGTAAAGGTTTTTATCGTTCCCAACAGCAAGGTCGTTCATTGAAAGATTTCTTCTTGGATTTCAAGAAGATGTATGAAGAAATAAAGGTACTCATGTCTCCGCAAGCAGATCTCAACTCGTATCAAGAACTTGGAACTTCAGGCTATCATAAGTTTTCTTGAAGCTCTCGATCCATCTTATGAGACTATTCATTCTCAGATTCTGTCTAGTCAAGAGCTTCCTTCTCTCAAAGATGTTTTCTCCCGGGTTCTTCGTGTTGATAGCTTGATTCACTCTTCTGGTGATCCAACTACAAGCGCTCTAGCTGGTCGTGGCCCCTTTGAGAATAAGAATTATGGGTATAAACAAAATAATAATCCTCCAACAATGACTTCTGGAAATATTATCTGTAATTATTGTAAGGAACCTGGACACATTAAGAAAAATTGTCGAAAATTGCAAAATAAACAGCAACGTGAACAACAGCGTGGCCTTGCTCATATTGCCCAGACACCTGGTCCATCTGATTCTAGTTCTGGATCTTCTTCTGCAGGGGTCCTAGCTACAGGATTCTATCCTTTAGCCTTACTACTGCTTCAATTAATTGGGTCATTGATTCTGGTGCCACCGACCACATGACAGGTAATCATCACTTATTCTCTTCATATACCCCCTATGCCAACCCATCAGCCATATTTGTTGCCAATGGTTCTCCAGTCTGTGTTACTGGCTCAGGCACTGTTAACCCAACTGCATCCCTCACATTATCCTCTGTTCTTAACGTTCCTGATCTCACCTTCAACATTTTATCTCCAAGTAAACTCACTCGTCATCTAAATTACTTTATCTCATTCTTCCCTGACTATTATTTAATTCAGGATCTATCGACGCAGCAGATTATTGGTAAAGGCTATGAATTTGGTGGACATTACATCCTTGATGATCAGGTGCCACGTTCTGTTGCTTGTTCTGGTGGGTTGTCTCTCTTTGACATTCATTGTCGTCTCAGTCATATGTCGCTATCGTCTCTCCGAAAGTTGTATCCTCAGTTTTCTTCTATGTCTACTTTAGATTGTGAGTCATGTCAATTTGCCAAACACCATCGTGTTCATTTGGCACCTCGCGTCAATAAACGAGCTGCGTCCCCCTTTGAGTTGATACATTCTGATATTTGGGGTCCTTGTTCAGTTCTTTCCCAGACTGGTTATCATTATTTTGTTACTTTTGTTGATGATTTTTCCCGAACAACTTGGCTTTACTTAATGAAACAACGTTCTGAATTGTTTACTCATTTTCGTAATTTCTGTGCTGAAATTCAAACCCAGTTTAACACTCCTGTGAAAATCTTACGAAGTGATAATGCAAAAGAATATTTTTCTGCCCCATTCACCGATTACATACAAAGTCATGGTATTCTTCACTAATCCTCTTGTGTTGATACTCCTGCTCAAAACGGTGTTGCTGAAAGAAAGAACCGACATCTTTTAGAAACTGCCCGAGCCCTCATATTTTATTCCTCAATCCCTAAAAATTTTTAGGCTGATGCGGTATCTACTGCATATTTTCTCATCAATCACATGCCTTCGGCTATTCTTGGTGGGGATATTCCGTATTCCGTTCTGTTTCCTACCACTAAGTTGTTTCCTATTAATCCTAAAATCTTTGGTTGTGTCTGTTTTGTTTGGGATGTCTGTCCTAGTGTTAGTAAACTTGATCCCAAGTCCTTAAGATGTATTTTCCTTAGCTATTCTTGAGTTTAAAAAGGTTATCGATGTTACTTTCCTGATCTTCGTCATTACTTTGTGTCCACTAATATGCACTTTCATGAGTCTTCTCCTTTCTTCGCATCTTCGACCTCCTTTGAGTCTCTATCTGTCATTACTAAGTCTGATGATGTCCTGGTTTATCGTGTCCCTCTCTCACCAGTACAAGCTGCTGTTCCAGACCTTGCTATCATCAATGATATCGATGCAACCAATGTTTTGCCTTCTCCGATCGCTGCTTCACCGACGGATTCTGGTTATGACTCCTTGGTTTCTGTTCCTGATTTCCTAAATCATTCCATTGATGTTCCTGATCCAGTAGCCCATGATTCTGCTATTGCTCCCTCTCCTGACCTACCTATTGCCCTCCGGAAAGGTACCTGTTCTTGTTATCCTCCCAGAAGATATGCTGAATATACCTATCATATATCCTCCTTTGTCTCTTACCAGAATTTGTTCCCTCCTTCTTCTTCTCTTGTAGCCACCCTTGATTCCATCTCCATCCCTACTACCCTTCACCAAGCCTTGACTCATCCTGGTTGGCGTACCGTAATGACCGAAGAACTTATGGCCCTTGAAAAAGCTGGTACCTGGACACTTGTTGCTGTCCCTCCTAGGAAGAAAGCCATTGGATGTAAATGAGTGTTTGTTGTTAAAACCAAGGCAGATGGTTCTTTGGAATGGTTAAAAGCTCGGCTTGTTACCAAAGGTTATGCACAAACTTATGGTATTGATTATTTAGAAACTTTCTCTCATGTGGCTAAGCTAACCTCAGTTTGGCTTCTTATCTCTTTGGCTGCCACAAATCATTGGGATTTGCATCAATTGGATATTAAGAATGCATTTTTGAATGGTAATCTCCTTGAAGAAGTTTATATGGAGCAACCATCTGGGTTCATTGCTTAGGGGGAGAATAGGAAAGTATGCTACCTCAAGAAGTCACTGTATGGTCTAAAGCAAAGCCCTTGTGCTTGGTTTGAGCAGTTCTATGATGTAGTCAAGAAGTTTGGATTAAGTTAAAGCAAGTGTGATCACTCTGTGTTCTATCAGCAATCTGAACAGGAATGATTCTTCTAGTAGTGTACATTGATGATATTGTGATTACAGGGAGTAACATTTTTGGAATCTCAGAACTTAAAATCTTCCTGAATTCTCACTTCTAAACAAAAGATTTGGGGTCACTAAAGTACTTTCTTGGTATTGAAGTTTTGAGAAGCAAGAAAGGTATTCTTTTGACTCAAAGGAAGTATGTTCTCGATCTCTTAAAGGAGACTAGAAAGCTTGGAGTGGCACCAAGCAACATTCCTATGATTTTGAATCCTTTCTTAGATCTTGATGCTAGTATGTTTGATGAGCTTCCTGATGATTTAAAGAAGAAGATTGATCCAGAGAAATTGAAGTCGTCTTCATTTCCTGAGAGATATAGAAGACTCATTGGTAAGCTAAATTATCTAAGAGTAACTCGTCATGATATAACCTTCTTAGTCAATAGGCTCAGCCAATTCATGGCATCACTAACAGTGGCACAATGGGAAGCTTTAGAACATATCTTGTATTATTTGAAAGGTTCTCCGGGTCTTGGTATTCTTTATACAGATTATGGGCACACTAAAGTCGAGTGTTTTTGTGATGCGGATCATGCAGGATTTAAGGCCACAAGACGATCTACTACGGGTTATTATGTGTTTGTTGGTGGAAATTTGATATCTTGGAGAAGTAAGAAGCAAGGAGTCATGTCAAAATCAAATACAGAAGTGGAATACAGAGCCATGTCACAATCAGTACAAGAAATTGTGTGGGTATTTCAACTCTTGAAAGAAATTGGCATCACTACTACATTGCCTGCAAAACTATGGTGTGACAATAAAGCAGCACTTCATATAGCATCGAACTCTGTGTTCCATGAATGAACAAAACATATTGAGATTGACTGTCATTTTATTCGTGATAAGATCAAAGAAAATATTGTATCTATAAGGTACATACAATCCAACGATCAACTAGCAGATCTTCTGACAAAAGCCTTAAATAAAACACGGGTTCAATATCTTTGTAATAAGTTGGGCATGATCAATACATATGCTCTAACTTGAGGGGGAGTGTTAGAAGTCAAAGACCATTAGGGATATCCTCTAAGTCAACGACAATATCCTCTTCCGTCAGAAATATCGTCTACCGCCAAAGAAGAATGTGATGAAAATATATAGGATTAGGGATGGTTTCATATTGTGTTAATTGTATATAAATATGTAGTTGTACATTTCATAAATGAGAATTAAATTTTGCTTGATCACATTAACAAAATCAAAGCTTATATATGGACGTACTTCAGGCAGAGAAGTAACTGAAATGACAGTGAGCGAACTTGAATGAGTTGAAGAGGTAAATATCTTTTGGATTTTCAGAAGCAAATCGAGCCTCCACAGCTTCATTTAAACATCCTGTAAATCAATAAAACACCTGTAAGTATGAATTACTTATTATTTAAAATTATTGTTAGAACTTCTTCTGTTTTTTTTAACATTTTCAGAGGGAAGTGCTTAGGTAGAAAAGTAAGTGATGAGCCTAAGGGTGAGTTTGGTAGTTCCAAATGCATTGATGATTTAACCCCTCCTTGAAACACACTGTCTAGCAACCAATTTAGCATAGGAGTGAGCTGGGTGGTTGTAAATGAGCTGATGTAGTGACTAATTTAGCATTCTCTGAGATAGAACCTTAACAAGCTGCACAGCAACAAAAAGCATACAAGTTTTCATAACATATTTTATTTCTTGCAGAATTTCATTATTGACATTATCTGTTCCTTTGAGAGACTGTGACTTTTATTGGTCCCTCAAGCAGTGAAACTTGGATTCATTGCAAGATATTTCATTCATCATCTCCTCACATAAGTTGATGAATGTATCTTTGTACATATATTCAGAATTAAAAGGAATATACATTGAAAATAGCTCTCTACTTTCATAGTTACATGAGGAACAACTTAGGAATAATTCGACAATTTCTATTTGCCTGGCTGACCTTGATTTTCTCCTAAGCAAAACATACAAAGATGAATTGACAATATTTTAGCCTTCAACTATAGCAACTGCTACTTTCTTCATTAGTTTTTCTTATGGAAAGAGTATGAATATATAATTTATTGGTCAAAGAATGATGAATTGATTCAAGCTCAAACAACTTTATAAAGCAACTGATACTTTCTTCAACCTAGGTATACTTCAATTATTCCAATTCAACAGTTGGAATCTCATAATATCTTACAACAAAAAGAGTGATTTGGCTAATTCTTTCTCTACATTGTCATAGCTTAATTGAAGACATGTATAAGTAATTTGTAGAACTTCCATTCGAATCACTTAGTGTTTCAATGCTTCAACCCACTCAAACTATTTCATATAGCAACTGATCTTCCTTTGCTTTTGCCAATAACTTTATAACAAAAAATAAAGACTCTTAAGATTTTGAAGGATGAAAAAAATGCTCAAAAGAAATAGTATATAAAGGTTTTGCCCCAAAAAAAAAAAGTTTGTGACATTCGCCACACGTGTCCCTGGGTGACAGTACAATTAATGAAGACACGGCAAATTTTAGGAAGATAATCCTCAAGTGACACAAAGATTTAGCAACCAACTATTTAATTCACTTTTCCTAGTGACATGTTTCAACATAACTTGAATTCCAGAATCCTATTTGCGAAAAAGAAAATAGTCACACCAGTATTTATAACCAAAGGCAAAAAAGCTGACAAGGAGGAAACAATTTCAAAACAGTAAAACACTTTAAATCAGTGCAGTTGAATCCAAAATACATCCCACAAGTAGTTATATCACAATTAAATAGTCCAATAATTGTTTAAATCCTCTCAAACTTAAAGATGGTATTACAATAAACAATAAAAAGCATTAGGCGAGATTTTCTTTGGCAATGGCTAGCTCAAACTGGCTACATATGACTGACCATTTATGATCAATCTGAAACACTTGTTGCCGAGCATTTCTTTGATCTTCCTCCATCTCAGACTTCACTTTTCTCACACTCTCAAGCTCTTTCTTGAACTCTACTGTTTCTGCAATATATTTCCTCTTTTTCTCTTCAAGAGACAATAATTCAGCCTCACAATTTGTTAATTCTTTCTCCAACCTAGAGACTTGTTCCAGCAGCCTAGCTTCCTTCTCTTGAGCTTCAACCAAAGTCTTAGCAACCTCCTTTTGTTGAGTGAGCTCATCCATGATGCTTTTATCTCTTTCTTCAGGCACTGCAAATTTATTGGCAGTAGCAAATGATAGCTTGAAAGAAGACAAAATATTAGGCAAATCTTTGTGCATAGACTTTATTATAGCCATAACTTCATAAGATAGAGCTCCATCTTCCAATGAAAGGCGAGACAAGAAGTTGAGAGCTGTTAGTAGGCGAAGACTATTGTCCTCTGAGGTGGTTATGTCCTTAAGAGGCATTTTCAACAAGTCTTCCAAGTCAACAAGGGCCTTGGCAACAAGATCATTTTTTGCAGTCGCAATAGTAAGAACAGATAATTTTGGTGATTTACCACCATAATCATCCTGCATAGATTCAAACTCACTGATGAGACAATCACCTTTCATGTCTTCAGCATTTGACTTCCTTAGGTTGAACTTGATTTGACTTTGAATCTAATAATAATAAGTGGATTTGGAAAACAATACGAGTTCTATGATACAACGACAATATTTTTCATTCTGTTAGGATAAAAACTATTTATACAAGTCTTTCTAACTGCTTTTCAAACAACTTTTCATTTATGAGCACTCAGTCAACCCAATATATATATTCCTCATATCCTTAATTTAAAAGCTATTTAACTTATTTAGATAGATTAAGGAAGCTAAATAAATTACCTAATCATAACAAATGTGACTTGATCTCCCTAAAGTACCCGTTATAACATTAGGTTATATATCAATTTCTGAATTAATCAAATTAGATTGGAAGTAAATGATAAATATTAGAGACAAACTGAATTTAAGTCTTATATTTAGAACCAAGACAAACCCCCTAATTAGTTCCTATATTTAGGATAGGAGGAGTATATACTTTTGAGGAATTGGGTAGCTGCAAGATCCTGAATCATGACTATATAAAAGACTCAGATGGTTTTATAAGTGCCAAAAAAATATTAGAAAGCTTACATGTGAAACAGATTTTGTCGAAGAAGTGCTTAATTTTGAATCAGTTGAAGGGGCTATTAACTTAGCATTCACAGATGATAGAGAACCTTCAGAGATTCCTTTAGCATCCTGTAGAGAAATAAATTATAACATGTAAGTTTTACCTATTTAATATTTGAATTAGTAGGTGGATAATTGAATTTCCCCCTTACATTTTCCCTTGATATGTTTTCCTTTTGAGCACTTTGACCTTCCAGGTCTCCAATACTCTACATAGCCAAAAAGGAAAAAAAAGTGAGAAGCAGTTGCTCCATACATATGAAAGACACATGCATTATTATGAATTTATGATTTCATGAGGGATTACCTTCTTTGTAATTTCATTTTTTGCAAGTGATTGTTGTTGCTTACACTTTGATTCAGATTGACTGGTTGATATTGTATTCACCAACTCCTTATATTTAATCAATAAACATATTGTCAAAATCAAATAGGTGGTCTTAAGGAGGAAATTATTTGCAAAAAATTTTATAGTCTAAGAAGCCCTCTTTTAGGACACTTACAGCATGATTAGAAGGTGTTTGATGTATAGATATATCTACAGGATTAGTTGCTGACTGCTTGCTAATTGATTGTGGTTGTGGAGATGAAGTTGGCATTACTGTAGATATCTCTAAAGCAGGCATTATTTGATTGGCACTCTGAGACACCATACCCAGAAAGACATAGTTAACTAATATCACAAGTAGAACAAAGACAATATTAGTGCAAGATGTAAGATAGTGAGGCTAGCCTTGGTTGAGCTTGTTGGTTCTGAATGAGCTGATGAAGTAACTATCTGAACATTCTCTGATGTAGTACACTCTTCTACCCTTACTTCAACACTCTACATGACAAAAAAAGATATGTAACTTTAAGTCAACATTAATTGAACCAATTGCCTGAGCTGCTATTACCTTTTCCTTAGACATTTCCGGCTCGTGCGCCCCTCGATCTTCTGATTCTTTCTTATTCTACAAAACAGAATAGCGAAATCAATTGCATTCTATGTCATATTGTACAAAATAATGCCTCTAAAGCATGATCAACACCAAATACAAAAGATATCAAAGATTTGACTGGCATTCTATATAAAAGATTGATGTATACCTCTATCAAGTTTGGTGTAGCAATGATTGCCAACTTCTGGTCATTGCTTTGACCTCCAGTTTCTTGGCACTTAATTTTTTGCATGGTTTCTTTGCTAGAATCATCCATAGATTTGATAATAGTTTCCAATCCCATATTAAATATATAATCCCCACTGAAATAACCTATTATATCATCCATGACAAAAAAAAATATTATTTAAATTATCAATTATATGCGAGTAAGTTCTAGGGAAAATAACAGAAAAAGAACTATGAAATTGTAAAATCCCAAATCAGGTATTTCCCAAAATGAGTTGTGAATTGTTTGTCAAGTCTCATCATTCTCTTGTCAACTCTTGATAACAAACATGATTTGGGATTTTACAATTTTAAAATTCTTTTTTTGTCATTTTTCCTTAGTTCTATCATATTTGGAAAAAAAAATTGATACGGTTGAGAGTACATAAAATATGAATGTTGAATATTATATCTAGATATCTTATAAACAAGATATTTAATGTTAAATGATGACATAAAATATTTAATTTTATGCACTTGAAGAATGTGTGAAGTAGAAAGTCTATTTGAGCTCCACTCATATGTGTGTGTGTGTGTGTAGTTTAGAAAGATATTGTTTAGTACGAATTAAATGTTGATAGCTAGCTATATATATCAGGCTCACAAAAAATATGCAAGTATTATAAAACAAGATTCTAACAATATATATATATATATATATAGTGTGAGCATGTGTAGTAGTAGTAGTAGTAGTAGTAGTAGTAGTAGTAGTAGTAGTAGTAGTAGTAGTAATATTATAGATACAATACTATTTTACACATGTATACACATGATACTATTATAACATATTTAAGACAAGGAGTACCTTTAGACAGTTGCTTAAGAAATTCCTGAGGAGTAATAGAGGAAGTGAGAGATAGTTTAAGACATTGCTGCACAACAATGTATTTCACAGTTTGCAAAGCAAAGGATGGTGTGACTGAAGAGAGTGAAGGAAGGTTCCAAAGTAGAACATATTCCAAACTTGTGTCATGTTGTTCATGTCCAAATACTTGCTCTAGTGCAGATGCATCTTCTATGTACAATGCCCTTAGGTTTGGAATCGCTCGGCATGCAGAGATGTTAGGGAACACACATTTCAACTTATGGCAACGTGTAATGAAGATTGAAAAAAGTTTTGGGAAGACAAGTTGACGAGAAGAATTAGACACATTTTGATCATCATCTTCTTCTTCAATGATTTCCTCCAACTCCTTACAATCTTCAATGCGTAGTTCCCTCAATTGTGGGAGGCTTTTTAAGATGGATGAAGGGAATACTTGTTTCAATTTTCCGCAACTCACTACTTCTAACTGATCAAGATGTTGAAGGAGTAAACAATTTTTGGTACCCCTCCATATATGCCTCAACTGGGGTAGTTCAATGCAATTAAGGTAACTTAATTTCAAGTTTACTTGTTGCCCATTGATAGGAAGCTGCTCTACATCAAAAACAACTTCAACTTCATGATTATATAGATAAAGCCACTCTAAAGATTCCACTGAGGCCACTACCAACTTTAGTAGGTCCTATAAAAGTGTAAAAAGGCAATTTCAATTAGATAATTATTTCGTTGCCTAGTAAAAGACAATTAACTAATTAATATTGTAGAAGATATGGATAAATGTAGATGTTACAATAATATAAAGCAATATGACAAGAGAAAGTTTACTTCACAAATTGTGAATTGTATTGTGATTATATATATATCACTTTTTTTTATATTGATGATGATAGATTGTATGAATAAGAATATTGGAAACAAAGGAATCGTACCTCAGAAGTCACGTGATCGTCCTCTTGTCTCAATTCAGCACATGCAACCCAATGAATGATAGACTTAATATATAGTCGTGGGCAATTACTCAATGCGAATGATTTCAGAGAATACCATGTTGGATGATAATTTTCTGGACAGATACTAATGATATTTGGTAAGGAGTGGAGACGAAGGTCTTTCAGAGCAGGAAACTGAATTATCTGAGGTTTGTTTGGATTCAGATCTTCACTAGAAGGGCCAAACATGTATCGCAATTCATTATTTTCACCTATGTATAAATCTTCCAACTGTGTGACACTCTTTGCAAAAGAGATAGGCATTAAGTATTCTAGTTTCTTACAGTTGACTATGAGAAGCATTTTCAATTTAGGGAATGCATTTTCATAACTCTGATAGTCACTTGCATCAACTATTTCCTTTACATCTTCTGTCAATATATGCTCAAGTGAATCACAACTCTCGATACGAAGCTCCTCCAAATTTGCAAAAAGGCCTTGAGGAGGCTGACCACTATACAAAGTTTTCAAATGCTTCACCTGTGAAAGAGTTAGATGAATCAAATTGGAGATGATTCCAACTTGACTTAGCTTTGATTGGCCTATTATGCATTCCATTCCATTTGAATCATGAAGTGCAAGACAAGTCAACTCATTCATACCTTCACCTATTGATTGACATAGGTCAGGGATGATATTTTTCAAACTTTCAGGAATTCTCCTTAAAGAAAGATTCTTTGCCCTTCTCATCATATCCTTACTTCTTCCAATTGAAATACAACTCTCAAAATCTTCAATATATAAATCTTTTGCAACAAAAGACCTGCAATGCACATAATCGTCGGGCCACAAATACTTTTCTTTTGAATTGCCAAATTGTATACAATAACTCTTCATTGCTAGTGTAGTAGTGCTAATTTTATCAAAAAATTTAGCACTATTGTTATTTTGGTCCTCCCAATCTTTTCCACTGTTATTAAAAAAATACAGCACTTCCAACTGTGAACATCTTCCCATTACTTCAAAAGGATTCCTTTGAATTTTACAGTCACGCAAATCAAGTAATCTCAATTGCTTTTGTTGAATGATGCATGTTGGCAATTCATCAAAAGAACAACGCCATATTCTTAGAGACTCAAGCCTCTCTAAGCCCCCTATAAAAGAGATGTCATCTAATACCCACTGATGTAGTATTAGGCCACGCAAATTATTTATCAAGTGGAGTGAAATAGGCAATTGAAGAGCTATATACTGATTAGTAGGATTTTCAAGAATCATCACTCTAAGCTTCTCCATACCCTTAAAACAATCTTTTGGTATACTCACATAAGGCTCTGAATATAGGGAGGCAAAAAGAAACTCAAGTTCAGGACAATTTAACTTATTAGGAAATTTATCATGTTTTCCAAACCATAAATATCTTACCATATGGTGATTCATTATCATATCCTCTTTTAATGATCTCATAATCAACTTATTCTCTTTCTTTGCAATCCATTGGGCAACATCACGAACCAGGTCATGCATTTTGACATCACCACCACTAGATTCACGAACTTTTTGTAGTAAGCAAGAATCTATAAGCTTCTCTATGGCATTATTGATCACTTGGGTCCCTACCCAATATGAGAGAATCTCTCCAGCTAGGTTCAGTCCTAGTCCAATTATGGTTAATTGACTAATAGGAATTTCATAATCTTCTGGATACATAGAGCACAATAAGAAGAGTGATTTAGTCACTTGATTCGCTAAGTTATCATAGCTTAATCGAAGACATCCATAAGTACTTTCTAAGCCGTCTTCGATATCTATCCAACTTGAATCTCTTAATGTTTTCAGTGCTTCAACCCACTGGGCACGAGGTTTACCCTTCAAAGCATTGGCTACTGCTGCAATTGCAATAGGTAAACCAGCACATTCTTTAGCAATTTTTTGTCCCATATCCTTCAATGTATCAAAGTGGTCATCAAACAACCCGACGTGCTTCTGAAAGAGGGCCCATGACTCATCTTCATTTAATCCCTCCAAGCAAATCATTTCTTGACAGCTCATCAACTTACAAACATGAAGTTTGCGTGTGGTTATAAGAGTAGTGCAACCCATTTGATTATTAGCAGTAGGAATACCTATGTCCATAAGATCAAGCTTCTCCCATACATCATCCAGAATAAACAAAAACCTTTCTCCACTGCTCAATCTCATGAACAAGCGTTGAGCTCTCTCTAGATTCTCTTCCTCTTTCAATTCCAAATTTAGTTGGCTGGCAATCTTGCTCTGAATTTTTCTTACATCAAATGGGTTAGACACAACAGCAAAGACTACTTTGTCAAAATAATTTTGTGCTTCTTTGCCCACTTCTTTTGCCAAAGTTGTTTTCCCAGATCCGCCCATGCCATACAATCCTATCATATGAATCCCATCATCCTTAAGTGCCATCAGAAGACCATCATAAGCAACCTTTCTGCTATCAAAGTCCACAAAATCTTGTGAAGGAAAGTAGTTCATACCTACAAGTGTAGCAAGTCGAGAAAACTCAGAGAATTGAACTTGATTGTGCGTTTTAATTTCATTGGTCTTCTCTTCAAGCTGCTTTGCCAGATTGTAACGATTGATCAAGTTTGGACAGTGCTTAAGACAAGAAATCTTGTTTCTTTTCTTTGTTTTCTCTTGCAACTCCACCACTTCTGCCATCAAAATGTCTGCTTTGTTCAACCACTCCTGAACTTTACTAACAACCTTATGAGTTTTCTTCTTAGCATCTTCAGTGCGATCTTGAACCTCTTGTATTTTTGATTGCAGGTTCGTTTTTTCTTTTTCAAGTTCTTTGACATACCTATTGAAGCGGAAAAGATAACAAGCTTGAAGTATTGCTTCATCTAATAACTTTTCCACTATAGTAGTAGTCGCGGCAGAAACAACAGGATCCATTGCCCTGTAATCACAATGTATATAACTTTAAAGTGCCATGAAAAATAAATAATTGGTATTTGAGTTAATTGAACATAGAATTATATAGAGAAACTTTAGTGTTCGTTTGAGATAGCTTATTTTTAGGTAATAAATGCTTATAAATCGTAATTTACAGTATACAAGGCAAGTATATGAGAGGAGTTTTATCTCAAATTACGTAATAAGTGCTTATTGACCTCCAATAAGAAATACCAAACACACACTTAATTGTGGGAAAACTTGGCGTTTGTATCCCTGTTCAATTGAGCCCCTAAAAGCATTTGGTTTATAGTTTTTGTAAAAAAGCAATTAATGAATATTATGCAATAAATAACGATAGCATATAAACAGGTTGACTTGAAGAGATGCATATGGTAATTATAGGAAGGAAAAAGTATTTTCAGCAAATACTAATAATAATGATAATTATAAAATTAATTATATAGTTTCTATAGTAACTAAATAATTTATTTCTCAATAATAATTTATGAAGATAGATATTCCTATCACACACGCATATACACAGGTCGTTCGGTATGTACATATTAATATTTATAATATAATCTAACCTCAAAATTTTTTATCACGTTGACCTACCTTATTAATTAAGTTGGTCGTTCTTTATCACTTTACTTCTCGCATAAAACTTATTACTCTAAATCATAAGATATTTGTAATTATTATATTTTTTAACTTTTTATAAGCATAAACGACATGATTGACAATGCCAAAGAAATAAAAAAAAATACAACTTTACTGCTTAGCTAAGAAAATTCTGCAAACGTATTATATATAAACCCTCGTGTCCAAAATTCATGAATGTTCCATTAGTTGAGAGTTCAAATAATTCCCTTTCGTTTCCTTTTTACAAATAGAAAATTCAATATACCCCCCTCTTTTAGAAAAGAATACTCTCCTTTTCCTCTTTCTTATTATCTTTTCATAATTTCATCTCTACTCTTACATCATAAAATGGATGGTTTAGATTAAATATATTATAACATTATTATTATTATAACATATTATAAATTAATTTTTTTTGTATTTCAGTTATGAATGGTATAAATCGGATTTTAGGAGTATAAATTCATCTATTTAAGTTTATAGTAATAATTTTTTTAAAAAAATGTTGAACCTAAACCCTTTATGGAAAGAAAATGAAAAAGGAAGAAAAAAAATGAGAGAAACCTAACAATAACAGAAGATGAAAAAAGAAAAGGATTATATTTTTTAATAAAACATAAATAGATGTGAATCTATATCTATAATTATGAAAGGGTAGGGACTACTGAATGCGATTGACAGCGAGATGAAAAGTTGTAATATCTAATTAAATTTAATTAGAAAAATTAGTTAAATTAGTTAATATGACATGTTTTTCTAAAATACCCTAATCATTTTCCTTAATTCCCTCCACCTTTAACTTACTTGATTATTGTGAGTAAATTCGTCAAAAGGTGGGACTCTGATTATGGTTCTCCAATATCTACCTGCAGCTATGAAACATATGGAAAGAACAGTATCAGTAATCTTACACTTTGAGATAACTAGATAGATACCTCAAAACTTTTGGTCCTCAATTAGCAATGAGTGAAAAAGACGCAACAACATAAGAAAAAAGCAGGCATTGTTGTGATTTCGCAAAATCCAAACACAAATCTTACCTCTTTTTCTCAGAAAGTTCAATCTCCTTGTAACCTACAAGCACAAACAAACACTACTTTCACCTCTTTTTCTACTTTTCCTTTCCTGTTTGGTAATGAGTACTGCCTCATCACAATTTAATTTCACATATAAGTGTTATTTTCTGACATTGACTTTTCAAAAGTCCCTTCTCTCTCAGCCATAGTCCACGTCAACCTCTATGTCTACGTTTACTTGCTGTGAAAATTAGAATTTCTTATTTTCGACCAAAAAAAATTACAATTTCTTATTCAAGATGAAATTGATGTTAATAAATCAAAAATTTTAGATAAATGGAAAATGCGGTAGACATTAATGTTGTTTCCTATAAGATTTTTTTAATTTTAATTTTATTTTGTTTCATTGCATGCTACCTACAAATCATGATTTTTTTTTTAATCTTCGGACAAATAAAACGAAAAGGATTCGTCCAAAAAAAAAAATAAGACGAAAAGGAATCTAGTAATGAGCTTGGTCTTTGAAAATGACATAGTTTTCCTCTTAATTATCCCGAGCTACTTTCTCAGCCACCTAATAATGTAGATAGCCAAGGGGCGACCGAACTGAAACAGATGACTGACCAAAATAAATTATTGAACCGTTATATTATTAATAAGTGTATATTTTATAATTAAAAATAGGTGCAGTGAGATATAATTTTTTAATTTCAGCAAAAAAAAGATATAATTTTTTAATTGACAAATATTTTATACTTATTTAATTTATTTCATACGTTTTTCTTTTTAAATTCAATTGTTAGGAAAAAATTGAATTGGATAGAAAATTTACCTATATTGTCTCTTTTTCTTACGGGAAAAAGTGAAAAACAGTGAAGGGGCGAAGGGGGAAAAAGGAAGATAGTTTGATAAAAACTAAAAAACATGAATCCCACATAAGTTAATGTGAATAAAAGAAGCAGCTGGCGCTTTAAAGAAGTGGTTGGCTAACAAGCTAGTACATAGGAGGCCGAATACTCCCCCATACCACTCTTATCCTTACAAGTCTAATTGGTAAAAAAAATAGAAGAAAAAGAACAAGAAGAAGGGAATTTTGTCCTAATTTGATCCTAAATATAAGTGTGAGAGTTATTAATAACTATTTTTCAACTTTACCATATCAGAATCAAAGAAATACTCCCTCCGCTTCTTTTTTATATTGAACAATTAATAAAATCACATTGTCCAGAGGTTTAGTAAAAAAATAATAAGTATGTCAAATATGTACTATTTTTTATAATTATATTATTATTTATGATAAGAGAACATGAGAGATAATAAGTAAAAATTTAGTGTAGAAATAATAAGTTACATGTATTTAATAGGGTTAAAAATGGAAAGACGGTTTAAAATTTCAGATAAAAAAAAATTTATTCCTTATATTAAAAAGCACTTTATCTTATGAAAAAAAATGTATAATATATTTTTTTTATTACTCATTAAATATTGAAAAGTCAACTAATTGAGTATAGCTATGTTTGGAATAGCTTATTTTTGAGAAATAAACACTTATTATGTAAGTTAAGATAAAATTCTTCTCACATACTTACCTTGTATACCAGAAATCACAAATTAAAAGCATTTATAAATAAAAAATAAGCTATCAAACGAGCACTATATTTTAAATATTTTAACTTTTATTTATTCGTATGTGAGTAGTTTAATCAAACTGAACTTATAACAAACTATCAGAGTAACATATGCAGATAGATAAATGTGTACATTAGCTCCGGCATTGATTAGAGTGGGCAAAAAAAAAAAGGAGAGTATAAATTTATGTTATAAATAGAGGTTACTCAAGAGGTATCCCATTGTTGTCAAACTTGTCAAGCTTGACGAGTTTAGGTTTATAGCCATGAAAATTGAGTTAACTACTTGTAAAATAGTTCTATACAAAACTCAATTAAATTTGGCTTTGACTAGGCCAAACTCAGCAAGCTCGCTGTTTGAAAACTGAGTTGAGGGAGTGGGAGATCTGGGCAGTAAAACACTAAAAAAGTAAAAATCTTTCGAAGGAAAAAAAATTAAAAGCAAAAAGCTAATTTAAAATTATAAAAAATAAATACTCCATCCATCCTTCATAATTTAGGGGTGTTCAAAACCGGGACCGGGACCGGGATCTACCACTCCCGGTCCCGGTCCCGGTTTTGCATCCCGGTCCCGATCCCGGTCCCGGTTTGGTCCCGGTCCCGGTAATCCCGGACGGGACCGGGATCAAACCGGGAAATCCCGGTTTTTTTATAAAAAAAATTAAATTTAAAAAATATTATTATTTTAGTTAAATTTTCTATAATCTAGTGTTTAAAGTAATTATTTAACATCTAATAAGGTCATAATAATCACACAAATTGATCTAGAATTGAAGAATAACATTTTATTATTATTATTATGATCACCATCATCATTTTTATTATTTTTTTTATACATTATATAGTAGGATTAGTATCACAATATATATAGTTTAACTTCAACTAAATATGTGATACACATTTTATCAAATGATAACTTAAATTATAGGATAAAAAATACTAAAATAAAACAATAACTTAATTTTTAAGAAAAAAATTTAAAAAAAAATAAAAAAACCGGGACCGGGACCGGGATCACAAGGTATGTGACCGGTCCCGGTCCCGGTCCCGGGTCCCTTAGATCCCGGTCCCGGCCGGGACGGGAAATTCCCGGGATCAAAATTCCGGGACCGGGACCGGACAACCGGGACCGGGACGTTTTGGACACCCCTACTTCATATAATTGTTTATTTATTAGGGGTGTTCATCATCTTCCCGATCCTGAGTAAATCGGAACGGGAAAATCCCGTCCCGAAAATTTTAGGATTAGGGATGTGATTTTGGGATCAGGAAACTGATACTGACTTTTTCCGATCCCAAATATATATGTATATATATTTTTTTTTAATATTTAAAAAAATAAAACTAAATGTAAAATAAAATGTGAAAAATACTAACATTTTTCTTGTTTTTGTTCTTTTTGCAGCTAAATTGATAATTTTAAGCATATATTAGATTAATTATAAATTTGTATTAAATTTATTTAGTACAATATGATATTAGACAAATTATATATTTATACTAGACTAAAGAAAACACAATAAAAAATTCAATATAGAGATTTTTCTTTTAAAAAAAAAGGAAATCCGGAATCAGAAGATCCCAAAAATTTCCTGATTTTTAAGATCAAGATGGGGAATGAAACTTTTTCCCAAACACTTCTCAGGATCAGAATTGGGAATGATATTTTCCGATCCCCAACAGACCTATTATTTACTTTCTTTAAAACATTAAAAAACTAAATAAATTACATTAAAATAATTAAATTTATTATTTTTCTTCATACTAACTTACCTAATTTATAAATTAATACATTAATATATATAATGAGTAATTAATTTATTTAGTTTCTTCGATGTCTTTAATGAAAATCAATCACCTAGTGTATCAAGGCGAAGATGCAGTAATACTTGTATAACTTACCTGTTTTGAGCTTGTACACCTTGCTCCGCCACCCCACCATCTTTCTTTCCCAACCTCACATCTTTTATTTTTCTTTCTTCACTCAACGCTGCTCGATCCTCTGCTTATTGTTGTTGGTTTTTCTACAAATGGGAGAAGAAGATACAAAGAAGACGAAGAAAAAGAAGAGCAAACGGAAGAGGAGGAGCGAGGAGAGGCTGAAAGAAGGCTCCAGCAAAGCAAGGAGTTCTGAATTTGAATGATGATTGATGTAAGTGCCTATCTTTATTTTTACAGGTCCCTCATTTTCTATTTTTCTCGCTCTCTCCGTACCAATTTCTCCGCGATCACCGTTTACTTCTTTTTCTTTTTAATTTTTATTTTTATTATATAAAATGAATTGATAATTAAAATTAGTTAAAATTAATAAATATATAAAGAAATCATGTTTCTTCCAATTATGTTCATATTTATGAAAAAAGTATATGAGAGAAAATGAGTAAAAAAAATAAAAGAGTATAGATATAAAATATAAGAAAGAATATATAATAAATGAATAAATAAATAAAAATTAATAAAAAATAAAAAATAATTAATATAAAGATGTGTATTTAATAAGGTTAAAAAAAATAACTTGAGACACATAATAAAAAATTATTTATAAAAAGCGCCAACGCAGGAGAAAAAAACTAGTTATAAAAAGCACAGTGCGACGAAGGAGAAATTGGTACGGAAGGGGAAAAAAGGAGAGCGGGAGAAAGTGGTATTTAACAAATCTGAACATTAAAATTAAATTGAGACGAGTAGGCCCATCAAAGCTATTTGCCCCTTGTAAGAAAATATATAGAGGAGAGATAGAAAGAACTGGCGTCGGGACGAGTTCATATTTGGATCCGATCAAAGCTTCAATCTTTCATAATTATACTCATATAATTATTAGATTATTAGGGCCTAATTATGATTTACACAGTAGATCGTCAGAATCAAAAAGATGATAGGAGAGAAGAAAATTGCCAGAAAACTCAATGATGGAGTAAATTGCAATTGAGGATGCACACTCTATTTATAACGGTTTGTGGAGACCACTAATTAGGAAATGTGTACACTCCTTCTTGTCCTCCAAGACAGTAATTAATTGATTGTCAATGAATTCTCTAATTATAATGTTTTGTTCCTCAATTAATAATCTCATAATTAATACTGATTTATTCCCTAATCTATAATTAATATTGATTTATTCTTATTTAATTAAGTTAGTTACGTCATAATCAAATAGTCCAATAACGGATTTAGACATAAAATCCAACATATATCAGTCAGTCCACATATTATGTGGTGCATCCCATTCCACGCTAGAATTTCTCCTTTTTGAATTGTGTGTCCGTAATATGAGCACAATCGACCTGACGAGAAAAAAGAGAAGCAAATTAGCAGCGACTCTGACATTTGGATTCCAGGCTTTTGTCCTTTTCTTTAGCTTTTCATTGTTTTCTATTACCTTTTTATTATTACATGGCCTGGACGAGGATCACGAGGGAGCAGGGACCTCACATCAATTATTAGGTGAAACTGTTTTTCAGCTTGAGATTATTAACGAAGATGAATGCGTGAACTTTCAACCTTGTTTTATCATTGTCTGATCTCTATAATAGTATTTTACTTAATAAAAGTTATCCCATATTAATCAAATGAATTTTAATTTTATAGTTATTATAATATATATAAAATGTTTGCTTAATTTTTAGTTGTTGGTTACCTCGATTATATTTTTTTATCTTAGAATTTCTTCTTATACTACACATCAAGTAGGTAATATATTCAGTTGAAGAGATCTTCAAGGGAAAGGGAATACTCGAAAAAAAGTTACTGCTGTGAGAAAAACCTACCCGGATGATAAATCTGATCTGGGATTGAAATATGGGATGAGTAAAGTACAATCTAATTATTGTTAAAAATTATTAATGGAGGTATTCATAAATTCAAACATTATCTAGCATGAACTAAAGTAGATGTTGAAGCTTGGGCCAATGTTCTTGAAGAAGGAAGAACTACAAGTCTACAATACATGTTTATGAAGAGAAATGTGCTTCATCGAAAGGAAAGCAATGGGTGGATATCAGTGAACAAGATGATCAAGATGTACAAAGCACAAGTTGAGTGTCAAAATTCAAAGAAAGGACTCATAAATTTCTTGAGAAATACCAAAAATAATACAAAAGGGGCAAGTAACATACAATCAACCATTAATTTTGGGAGGGGGGGGGGGAGCATTCAATCATTAATCAAATGTTTAAGAAAGGTTTAAGGGAAGAAGCTTGTCAACAAGTAGCTCATTTTTCTTACTCAATTGTCATTCTCTTTAATTGTATAAAAAATCCTAAGCTTGCAAAGATGTGTGAAGTTATATATAAGAAGATTTGATCAAAGATTTAAACCTTCTTCTTATTATGAAATCAAAGAAAAATATTTAAACTTAAGAATTAAAAACACACATGCCATACTTGAGAACCTTAAGAGTGAGTTAACAACAAGTTGTTTTATATCTATCAGATGGGGTGGATTGATAGAAAAAATTGTTCAATTTGCAATTTTTTAGTGAATAGTCCCAAATGGACATAACCCAGGTTGTAGAACCCGGACCGGACCTCCCGGTCCGGCCCCAAAATCGGTCCGGTTTAGGTTCCTATTTTTTTAAAAAAATTAATTTTTCTTTAGAATTTCATATTAATAAGTTTAAAGTTTTCAATTTCTCACCGATCTGGCTCCGGTTTAGCTGCGGTTTGGTTCCGATCTGACTCACTGACCTTTAACCCAATACCCCGACCGGTTCAATACCCGATCCAAGTTTTAATACACATAACTTTGTATTTGTTACATACTAATGAAATTTCTAAAATGGGTGAAAAAGCATTTGAGATACTTGATGGAGTTGTAGATAAAGTAGGAGAGAGAAATGTGGTGCAAATAGTAACCGACAATAATGCTATGAATTACTATAAAGCAGTTGGGCTTGTTTCAAATAATGCAAATAATGCTCTCTATTCTTTCCACTTTAGTTATAAGAAATAATTGCATACATGTGATAACTTAAAATATACTCCCTCCGGTCCTAATTATAAAACATATTTACCTAATTTTGGAAAAATTAAGGATAGTGGTTAAATTAGTTAATCATATTTATTTTCCTAAAATACCCTTATTTAAAATTTAAAATGGCATCTAGTACGTTGGTTCTCTGTTTTTTCTTGTACCTCTCATGCCTCACATATGACTTCTCCAAGCTCTCACACAATCCGGTGTCGTCAACCTCCCTCAACAACTTCCGATCTACTCTTATTAAATTATTAATATGTTTAATTATTATTGAGAAAGTATCAATAAGGGGTATTTTAGGAAGAAATTGATAAAAATTAAAACTTTGTCATATAATTAAGACCAAGATCAACTATCAAATGTTATCCTATAATTAGGACATGAGGGAGTATGATGCTATGTAGAAATTTAGGGAATGTTATATACACATTGCAATTCTTCTTTTCTGGAGATTTGTGCTCCTCATCATGGGAATCAGTACCAATGAGCAATTTAACTAAGAATTCAGATTAAGTTTCATGAAGAATTATATTAATAAATTAAGAAATAATCATTTTACTTAAAAAATAATTGTAAGAGATGAAAAATATATAGATAAAGAGAAAAGGGTATACTTTTAAGTTAATTTATAATTAACTCCCCTCACCTACCCTTATGAATTAAACAAGAAACCAAACATCAGTTCCCCTCATCTTGAGCCAAACAAAGCTCATACCTCCCACAACTTAACTTTAATGAACCTCATATAACCTCACTTTCTTTAAACCAAACACCCTTTAATGTTGGAGGACTTAAAAAAAGAGTATTATATTTCATAAAGAAACCATTAATAATGGTAGAAGAATCACAAGATATATTTGATTAATATTGCTCATTAGCCTTTCAAGAAAATACACAAATTAGGTAAGTTGCAACTCGATCTACTGTCTTAGTGAACATAGAGTAAACTCATAATTGTAAAAGTTTACATGTTTTTTTTACCATAGCAAGAGTTTACCATTTGATCAAACTAAAAAATGCTTACAGAGAGTCATTCTTTAACAAGAGAACTGGCGTTGGGGTTCTTATTAATAATAAATTTGACTTGCAATCTGTTAAGTTCTTTAATGATAGATTAATATCTTTAATGGCATGAGTTGGCAATGACTTGGTGTCACATGGGAATGCATATAGTCAAACAAACTCATTTGATAGTCAAAATTAATATCTTTTTAATGGTAGGGTAGTATTGATATGATTTGGAACTTTTGGTATAACATTGAACCCAATAAAACTTTTGAATATTTATCATTCTTAAGTGAAATCTTTCAGAGCATATTGACACTTTAGCCTAAAAAAAAAGAAGTGGATGACATGTGAATCTACTAGCTTAGCATATTGATACAACTAATGATTATATTCTACTTATATAATAGCTAGCGCGACATTGTTATGATTTAGAAACTTTTGAGCCAACATTAAACTTTAAAAAAAAAAAAGAAAAAGTATGCCAAACTTTCCAGAGTGAAAACTTTTGAACAAATTTACACCTTAATCTTTTTTTTTTTTTTTTGGAACAGACACCTCAATCTATTTAGAAATTGAACAATTGAAGAAGTCAATAAAGGAGAGAGATTGCTGACGATGAAAATAACAGCAATTAATTTACAATTGAAGAAGTCAATAAAGGAGAGAGATTGTTAACGATGAAAATAACAGCAATTAATTTAAGTTTCTTGCTATAGTGGAAAGCCACATATATTACCTTGTGGGGGTATACAGTGCCGCTTTATCACTTCCAATTCATGAGCTTTCATTTCATCATTGCTAGGACCTCATTAGAAAAGAGATGCAAAAAAAATTAAAATCAAAATTTAAAAAAAAATCTGATTTGCTGATTTAAGCTATGCTTGGTAATGGAGGATTTTCATCACCAATATTGATCTTTTCAAATAGTGCAAGAAGACTTATGAGTGTGCTAATAACATATCCATGCCAATTGAGTTATTATAGCTCGAGTAACCAAACCTTTTGTGTCACCATTATGAATGTTCACACCAAAAGAGTATAAATATAATGATTCAAGATAGTTTTTGAAATATGGTAAAAAAGAAAGATAGTGTTTGAAAGTGTCAACACCCATTTCTATTTCGATAATCGAAGAGTAATAAAGATGGAATTCTATGAGCATACAGAAAAATATATTTATACTGATAAAAGTATTCGTTTACAATCTCAAATCGTATGTCAACGAAATACAGAATACAACGGAAATTATAATAATGACAGGATATGCCAAAATATTTAAAGCATAAACTAACTATAATCACCGTCTTCAACCTTGCCTCAAAACACGCGCAACTCACTTCTCCGTATCTGCATCTTTGCCTTTTGTTCCACTGGCACCCGCTGAGATGTTTATTTTAAAAAAAAATGTGAGATTATGAAGAATCCCCGTAGATATACGATCGACATATAAAATGTGAAAATTAAATATGCAATGCACTATATTAGGCAAAAATGAAAGTTCAATTCGATTCACATATAATTACCTTAGCTGAGTCACTGACTCTAGCTAGGATTTCCGATAATATACCTCAACTGGGCACCGAACCACAGTTAGGATTTCCGGTATACCGTTGTTGGGTACCGAACCATAACTAGGTACTGTGCCTCTAGCATGCAATCACATCATGAAATATAGTAACAAATACATACAATTATTCACATAGTATATGAAGGATGGTAGTCCCTACCTAAAGGTCTTATTAATCCCTTTTTAATGTGCCTCGTAAAACGTGTCGCTTCCGGCTTCCAACTCGGTCCTAAAATATTAAATGTACAAGAAATAGGTCATAACTTATCCAAGTATCATTTTAGACTCTTCCATAATATTTTTTGTGGTTATATTAGTCTATGGTGAAAATTTATCAAAATGCCTCCGAGACCCCGGTCCCACCGCCATATTCGCCCTGGTGGCACGTTTTCCCAAAATTTTGACTAGGGCAATCCTGATGTATTTTAGCCCAAGGAATCCATTTCCGGGCTCAGAATCACCAAATTCAGTGTTAAATTACAAAAATACCCTTGACAACCCCGATTTAGGGTTTTAGGGGCGTTTTCGTAATTATGCTTTTTCGGCCTTTTCCAAAAAGGTGACCAACTGTAACCCTACCTATTTTTGCCTATTGAATCCAATGGAATCATACATTTCATGAAAATCTAGCTCCTTCCCCCTGTTCTGGTTATTGCCAAAACTTAGGCAAAAAAATGGAAAAATGCTCTTTTTATGTTTAAACTTCCAAAACTTGTACTTTTCCACTTCTAACCCTTTATTAACTCATTTAAGCACATCTTAACCATGATTCAAAGAAATTTGGGCAGCATAACCCCTTAGGGTTAGGGCTTTTCCAAATTTATAAATTTGACAAAAATCACCAAACCAACAACAACTTCATATTAGCATAGATCTAATATTTATGAAGTTACCTCTTGATATCTTGGATCTTCTCTCTCTAGACATCCACCTCTCTCTCTCCTTGAGCTCAAAATGGTCTTCAAGATCATGGATTCCATGAAGAAAACAGGTTTAGAGGAGGTTTTCTAAGCAAGATTACAAGAAAAAGGCATAAGAGATCACTACATACCTTAAACTTTCTCTCCTTTTCTCTAGAACTTCAAGACTCTTCAAGCTCTCTCTCTCTCTTCTTTCCTCTTGTGCTAGCCGAAATATATGAAGGAAAGAGGAAGGAAGAGCCTTCATAAAATTTCTCCCTTCATCCTACACCATTTGATTTCATCAAGGGTTATTATTGTAACACTTATCACAATCCTCTCCTCCTTCAAGTTTATGTCATGATGGCTCCATTTAGCTTCCCTTAGCATGGAACTAATTTTTCTCTTCATTTGGTTCGCTCAAAACCGTCCTCTCTCACATGCTCTACTAACCAAATTGCCTCTTCCAACTAAACCAACCATGCACTCAACTAGTGAAATGAGTTTTCTCCAATCATGCACTCAACCATGCACTCAACCTTGCACTCAAGTAGTGTACCATTTCATCATTAATCATAATGACTATGTCCATGTAGGCATTATTTTAATGCAATTTGACATGTGCTCATACAAATCAATTATAATTTAATCCCCTCTTTATATGATCATGACACTTGGCATCTTTAATTCCATTAATCAATTTCTAACACATTTTATTTTCAATTTTCGGAATAATGCCAATTCTGGCAGATTTTCTGCCATAACTTTAAAAAATCATAACTAATTTTGTAAACATCGTTTCGGAGTGAATCCAAAGGCTATGAAACCCTTATTGAGTTTAGTTTCAAGGAAAAAATATGGTCTTTAGCTAGTTGGAAGCATATTATTCCAAGATTTCATTTCTTTGACTGCTACTCTAGAAACTTTTTAGATTTTCTAGACTAATTTTAAAAATTCATAACTCTTTGTAAATAACTTCAATTGATTCATATAACCTATCAAATTAAAGTTTAGGATGTATACTTTCCCCCTGTAAAATTTCATAATTTTTGCTCATCCTTTGGTCGTCCAAAACCACATGACAAACTCACTGTCTTGCAGGTGATTTAACTGAAAATATTATTTACCTTTCAATTTTTAATATTTAATTCCTTTAGCCTTAAATATTCATAATTTTATTGAATATATAAAATAATCACAATATATTCTTAGCGAATAAAATTTGGAGTGTTACAGAAAGAAAGAATAAAATACCGATAAAAATCATAAAGGGTCTTGCTTAAATGGTCCCTCTACATAAAATTAGTTTTGACATAGTTAAATAGGGTGTTAGTATTAAATTTATATAAATAAATATTATCATTTTCTAGGGTTAATATAATTGTTAGTCCCCCAACTTTGCCCTTATTTTGGTTTTGATCATTCAAAGGGTAAAATGATTCAGTTTTTTATTTTATTATAGGGACCAATATTTTAACTTGAGGGAATAAAATCAAAATATCAGTAAATTTGAGAGATCAAATATTGTATTATCCCATAATTTTCTATTTTATCTCTTAATTATTCTGGTTGATACTCTCTGCACACACATGCAAAAAGCCTAAGGATGATTGTGAATTGGTAATTGGATGATTGTGAATTGGTAATTGGGTAACTCCTTATGTCAGTATTCTTTGACGTTATAAGAAAGGGTCTTTCCAATGGCTCTGATTGATGTGATGAAAATATTTGTCATCCATTAGTTGCATACCACTCCAATAAATACTAGCATGATAATCTCTTGATTTCAGCTCCTTAAATTTAATTTTGGAAAAATCACAGTAAAATTTTAACTAAAAAAATAACATTAAAAAGTCTTATAATTTATCAATAATAAGTAAAAGAATAATAATTGACAAATAATAATAATATTATTAATAAATTATGAGATTTTTCTAATATATATATTTTTTAAAATTTGTGATGTTAGTGCGATTTCCCTACTAATTTTTAGACATAGACCCCACATAATTTTTTTGCCAAGAAGGATAATTCATTGATATAAATAACATTGCAGTCCAGCTATATTACATTCAGACAAATAAATAACTGTACACATCAACCTGGATCAATATCATCATCTATCATATCCTTCCGCAATAAATCCTATAACATTAAGGGTCTGTTTGGTTGGAGGGGAGGGGATGGGAAGGGATGAAAAATGAGCCCCTCTCCTTATTTGGTTTGAAAAATTGGAGAGAGGGGCTTCAAAAGAGGGGCTCCTAATCCCTCTCATTTCCTCATTTTTGTTCCCCAAATTGGGGGATTTTAGAAGGGATGGAAAATGATTTAAGGAAATAAAAGCAGCAGTTGGCAAAAGCTGGGTCCATCCGAGGCGGGGCCGCGTGAGTTAATGGGAATAAAAGAAGCAGCCGGGGCACAATGCAAGCTGTGTACATACCGGCCACTAGAGCCGGGAATTCGGGCCGAGCCCGTCGGGCCGACCCGTTTAGGCCCAAGCCCTTCAAGGGCCGGGCTTATGATTTAGAGGCTAAAAAGAGAAGCGGGCCTAAAAGGGCTGGCCCTGTAGGGCGAGCCCTGCAGCCCTGAGGGCCGGCCCTTTTAGGCCCGTTTAATATTTTTTTTAAAATAAATTAATAAAAATAATATCATTATATCAAATTATCAATATGAGAGACACCTAAATACCTAATAAAGTATTAATAATAGGCAAACACTTATTAATTGGTTTGATTTATTTTATTTTCTACAATGATTTATTAATTTAAACTTTAAAAAATAGGCTAATTTGGACATTATATGATTATTTTAACCAAAAATTTATGAGTTTTAAGAATAATGTATCTCAATTTAAAGCAAAATAATAAATAAATTGAAAAAATTGAAAAAAAAAATTTGAATTAAAATGAATTTAAGCCCGTTTATGCCTGAGCCCGTGAAGGGCCGAGAGCCTAAAAAATATTGTACTTTTTTTGTAAATGGGCCTAAATGGGCCGGCCCGTTTAGGCCCGAGCCCGTGAAGGGCCAACCCTGTAGGGCCGGGCCGGCCCGTATTCCCGGCTCTACAGGCCACTCGGCCAGGGGCCCCTCCACCACGCAATGTCTCCACTACAATAAAGTGACGTCGTTTTGTATATAAAAGGCAAAATCTTGGCTATTTATTTTTAAGTTGGTGTTTAATTGTGGGTTCGGCTCTTCTCCTAAAATCTAGGTTTTGAATTAAAATCATGATTTAGTTGTCGAACACCCAAAATTTTTCTAAACTATGATTTTGATTTTAAAATCTAGGTTTTGAGAAAATTCATTTTTTTTTTGTGGGCCCACCCTCTCTCTCATTGGTCCTTTCTTATTATTTGGGTCTTTCACCATGAAAAAAACTATTCTGACTATAATACCAAACATTCTCATTTTATTAAAATCATTTTTTTTCTTATAATCTATTCTACTCATAATTTATTATCCAGAATCTATTCTTCAAAGATAAATTCGACCACACCTAAATCTAATCTAGAGAGAATCTGGATTCGGCCCTCTCCCTTCTCTTCCATTTCACCCCTCTGTATGTTCATCTTCGTCACCAGCGTTTTCAACATTGCACTTCGAGCCTTATTGTCGGCCTTGGTCCCCATTTCTGAATGTTTGAAGCTCTTCCTCTTCAGCGTCTTCATCGTCTGTTTGGCTCCCATTGTCGTCCTCCCCTCACTATTAGCCTCTTGTCATGCTAATTTCGCAACTTGGAACAAGTTCTTCAGAATTCTCTGCTCATAAATAATCTAATTCCCTTGCTTTGATTTAATTTCCATAATAACTGCTCAACAATCCTGTATGTCTGAAGGGAAATATGTTTTTCCTGATTCGTGAACTTGTGGAAAGAAGAAATTTTCTTTTGGGTGTCCGTTTGGTTGGCAAGAAAATATGGGGAAAATACTTCAATTGGGTTATTCTCTAATCCTTCTCGTGGTAACGCAGAAATAGTATAGGAAAATTTTCTTTTGGCCTCTGAATGTGTTTTTAGTGACTAAAAAAACATGATAAAGAAAAATCAATGAAGCCCCAGCAAATAAAAGTGATGAAGACCAGCGACCCTTTAACGATTTTTGGAGACAAAAGATGGATTTCCTCCTCGGCACCATTAGACACAAGGGTCTAAAACAAGTAACACGTCTTGCGTTTTGTTTTTTATACAAAACGATGTCACTTTATTGTAGTGGAGGCGAAGTGGAGACATTGGGTAGTGGAGAGGCCCCCCGTACATGCTGCGAGGCGAACCCCACTCGAGTTAAAGGGTTTCAATGAAGCGGTTTGCGCACAAGCTCGATGAGCCGGAATATATACTCGAACCTATTGGAAAACGGTGGCTTAGCATGCAAGGCTAACATTTCACGGACTTGAGTCTAAGGAGATTTTGCCCAATTTGATTACTCATGAGCTTGGACTCGACCGGCAAGTTTCAAGCTCGTTTAACAAAAAAATTTTGTTTTCTTTTTTTTTTTTTTTAAAATTAAATTAAAGCACTGAAATTTTTAATTTAAGATAAATATTTTTAAAGTATTAAATGTTTTATCTATTTTTTATCAATAGAATAAGTGATCGTTTGACTTAAAACAAAATTTTTCATGAGATAGAGACTTTGCTTTCTCATTTTTTAATATGTGTTATTAGTTTATCTTTTTGATATAGTTTGCATTATATTTGGACTACTTCAAATGCAATTAAAAAATTATTCTCTTTGTTTACCTTACGTCCTTACATCAATAAAAAATAATTCTTTCAATATTTCATAAGAAAAAATTTCTTCATTTGGATGTAAACAAGAAATATATTATTAGCCTTTATGGAGTACATATAATGTATTTGTAATTAATATTTACAAATGTAAATTATTTGGATGCAAACAGGAAAGAAGTGAGCAAAATCGTGCAAGCGCATCTAACATACAATACTGGTATATGAAAGGACCGGTATCATATGTAATGTTGGAGCAACAATTAGTAAGAACTAATCACTATTTCATTTGAGTATGAGTTCTATGACTAATTTTTAACTATAACTAACTTTGATTTGCAGATAGAAGACTCGCATTCTGATGTCACACATATACCACGTCATGATTTGTGGCTAGCCAGTTGCACAAATAAAAAGGGTGACATCCCAAGCGAACAAGCCAGAAAAGTAGCGGAATATTGTGTAAGTCATGGATTATACATATAATAAAGATTTAACTTTACTTAAATTATTCTTTTTTATACTAACTAATATTGTTGCAATTGTTTTTGTGATAGTGCACAATGACGCAAGAGCAGCCTGAGTTGGTGGATTATGTTGGTCGTGACGATTTGTTCAGCAAAGCTCTTAGAGCACTTGAGTATAATGGTCGTATTCGGGGTACTGGTTTTGTAGTAACCCAAACATTTTACTTTGGATCCCAAAAGCGACCCAACAAAAATGACTTCTTGCAATTAAAGGAGGAGATTGCTAGCTACAAGCAGCAAATGAGTGCACAAACGCGTTTGTTGGAAGAGCAAAATGTGTTATTGAAGCTCAAATTAATGCTTGACTGCAGTCTAGGCAGTACCTAGTCTAGCGTGTGACAACACAAGTGCGAAGGATAGTTGCCCGTCCACCCCTAAAGTTCATAGTGCTTTGGTAATTAATTTCTTTTATAGTTAACTTTTTCTTACGCTATACATTAGTGTACCTGAATATATTAATTATATGTTTTATAGGGCAAATCAGAGTGTAGGTTGCATTACTACAGACGGGGCTTTTAATGTCCCTATTTTGGCACTTTTAACATCCGAAAATAGGGGAACGTCTATGTGGGCGACGTAGTTTATTTTGGCAATAACGTCCTTAATGAAAAGGGACGTCTAAAGTCCTTCAGCACAGAACACTGTAGACGTCCCAAATTGGTTTAGGGACGTCTAAAGTCCTGTGCTCCAGGACTTTAGACGTCCCTTATTCTAATTAGGGATGTCTAAAATCCTTCTTACAGGACTTTAGACGTCCCTTTTCTCAATAGGGAAGTCTAAAGTGTGTTTTTTTTAAAAATGATTATTTATATTCTTAATTACCCAGCAATTTACAATTGCAGAAACAAGATCACAGAATGATTCATAAACCACAATGTCCCTTACAAAATGGTAAGAAAACATCGAGCATTGCAACATATACTATATATGTACAATGACAACTCATACAACCTAATACTATATATATGTATAATAACAACCATAAAGTGTCAAAATGTTGACTATCACACAACTACAAACTAATATCAAAGTCTCAAAATGTTGTCTATCATACAACTACTAACAAATATAAATAAAAACTTTACTGATGTATATGTTGAAGAAAATGTCCAGCCAAAAGGTCTCTGATCAGATTAATGTCTTCATATAGGTAGGCATCTTCATCATAAAAAATATGCAAATTACAAAATCAACAGAAATTAGATGAAATGAATCAAGTGATTGAATTGATTAGCAATTCAATTACAACAACAAAAATATTAGCTTTTGAGAATGAAGAAGCAATTATCTATTCAAAATCGCTAGTAATTCCACTCTGAATGATGTTATACATATGAAGTATAATATAATATCCGCATTCAGTGCCGCTAGATTGTCGAGGGGACTATAAATCAAGGCCAAATGGTTGTTAAACTCAATAAAGATATATATGAAACAACTGTCAAAGAAAGAATTTGAATTGAAACTACTTACTTTAGAAAAAAAAACCACTTTGTGTAATGCCCCAAAATGTGTATAAGGGCTCATGACTTTAAATGAGAATGTAATGATGAAGAAGATTAAATTAATTTCCTTTCATTCTCCCTTGATAAAAAAATGTTCAAGACAATGGGAAGAAGGAAAGAGGATTTAAATGATATACTTCTTCATCTTTTCTATTTGAAAAGTCAACAATTGTGGCTAGGTAGAAAGAGAGCAAGAACCAATAGATCAATGGATCATTATATCTTTCTCCTTTCCTCTTAGTTAATTTCGTTCAAGATCCCAAAGAAAGAGAAAGAGAATATGAAATTAAACCATAACCAATGACAAGTCAAAAAGAAAGAAAGAAGAAGAGGAGAGAATTCAACTAGACTTGCTATTTATTACAAGTTGAACATTTTGACCAAGTTGTTAATGTTTTTGGGACATATATTTTGATCAAATGAAGAGAGAGGAGGGGCTGAAAATTAAATTAATTAGGACACTTCTTGGGCTGCCATTTTGGTCAAAAAGGGAAGAGGAAGGAAAGGGGCAAAACTCAAGTTAAAAGGTTATAATTAGTTTACCAAAGTAAATCAATTGTGACAACAATTTTTTTTCACCTCCTTTGTCCAACTTTTCGGCCAACTCTTAAGGGATAAGGGAAGCCAAAAAATCTGATCATTCATCACTCATTTTCTCTCTCTTCAAGTCAATTTGGAGTTGCCAAAAACGTAGGGCAAGAAGAGCAAGGTTGAAAGGTGAGTTTGATCTTGGTTTTTCACCTTCTTAACCTCATCTATAACTCAAGTATCCTTCATAAACATTATTCCTTTTGATAAGAGTTTCATTTCCATGGTTTTAGAATTTTAAGAGGAGATGTTTTGAGCCATCATCTAAGAACAAAAGTTGTAGAATCAAAGAAAGAACTTAAGGAGGAGCAAGAGGTGAGTATTAGCTTCAATTTGAACTATTGGTTGTGTTAGTTGAATGAGTATTTTGGCATGTGTAAATCTGCCCTGATTTTAGACAAACAAGGGTTTGGATCATTCATGGTGTTTTGGTTATGTTATTGGTGTTTTATGATGATTAGAAACCATATGACACAAGTTTGATGTTGAAACTGGAAGTTGGTGATTGTTGGAATTTATTTTGAATTTTTCTGCCAAAACAAGACATGGAGAATGAGTGAGAATTTGTTCATTTTAATGTTACCATTGTGTTCCACACACAAAATTGTGTGGGTATAGCCCCGGGTTGTGAATTTTAGGTCATTGAAACTCAAAATGCAAAACTGGATTTTCTGCCTGAACAGAATTCCAGTGAGGTACCCTATTGATGTGGTGCTTTTGGATAATCAAATAATCTCTAAAAATTCTGAAACTTTGCAGTTAGATATTGGACGTATCAAGCTTTAATTTGATAGCTTATTTGCATCATTTCGATTTGTACACTGGGAGTTATGAATTTTTGAAGTTAAGTTATGGAAACTGGGTTGAATTCTAACAGTGTGCAATAAATGAAAATTCTGGGAATGTCGTGTATTCAACTAGCTATGGGTGATATTTTTCCTTAAAAATAGACTAAATAAGAGTCACATAACCTTTAGAATCACACCATTTCGATTTTTATAGATTTAGTTATGATTTTTCAAATTTGATGAAAAATTCTAGCAGATTTGGTCACTTATGTGAAAATTGAAGATGTAATTGCATAATGTAATATTGTTGAACTCTGAGGTTAGAAATTGGTCTTTTAGGTTAATTGACCACTTTAACTCCTTAGTTGATTTGATTAAATGTCCCTAATGATAACCAACTTGAGCGTTTGAATTAAAGAAGAATTGGATTAAGTAACAACCTGTCGCCTATAATTCTAATTATAGGATTCGATATATGCCCTAAGCACAAAAAATTTGTGCAAGAACAAGACCAGAAAGATCAATATAGTGACCCTTTCTCTTATATCATATATATTGCATTATATGTTTGTGCTTATCATTGAATTGTGATAAATGGGAATGCTGCTGTTTATGTTGTTGTGAATGAATACAGCAAAAGCTGTCATAAAAATGCCATTATGAATACAGCAAAAGTTGTCTTGAAAATTAATACAGTGGAAGCTGTCATGCTGTGATTGCAGTGAAGGCTGTCGTGAATGTGACGAAAGTCATGCATATTATTTCTGCTATGAATGTCGTTGTTGTATTGCTGTTGTGAATGCTGTTATTGTGTTGCTGCTTTGTGATAATTGCTTACATGCTTTGTTAGTATATATCATATAAGTGAATTGTTACTAGTGATATTCATTCGAATCTCACTCTTTCCATTGACTAACCTATAGCCAGGGCAAGTGGGTCGAAAGAGAAACAAGTGACCAAGGGTGGCCAGTGCTTCCACCTAGGAGTTTTAGTTTTGTTAGTTGGTTATCATATTTTTGGGATTATTGTACATATTATAAATGTTGTAAATTTAGATAGTGTGTTGTAATCCCCAACATGGAAAACTGAAATGAGCGAATATGCCCTCCTTATGGTAAATAGATGAAACCTGAGAGTCATCGGGAATTTTGCTTTACACTCTGATATTTATGAATGGAACCAAATTGCACAAATGATAAGTAAAATATTTGTATATTAATTTTCCCTTATATGATGATTTTGTGGATGATATTTGAGCTCAATTTAATAAATTTGGGTGTAATTGACAAATAAATAATGATTTTGACATGAAATAGAATTTCTTGAAAAATACTAAATCAGACCCTCTTTCAGTTTTCAGGCAATATCTGGAGCTCTAGATGTCGGATTGGGACGTTATTTATATGGATAAAAAGATAAGAAAGAGCTCTACAACTTTTATGTTGAGACCAAGACCCAATTCTATCTCCAAGGGTTTTGAATTTTGCTTGGAATTTGAGAGTGGGGATCATCTACCATGCTACCAACCATTCCATCTACCACCTCATCTTCCTTTTCACCTATTACTTCATCTACCCTACTCCATTCTTCCCTATATATAGCTATCCTCTCCTTCACATTTTACAAAACATTTCATATCCATTACTCTCCTCTCCTCTCCACTTACAACCAATTCATATCCATTAGTCTCCTCTCTTCTCTTCTCCACTTACAACTATTTTCATATCCATTACTTTCCTCTCTTCTCCACTTACATACTATCATCTGAGAATTAATTTTATGCATTGTATTTGTTTCTTGCATGCCTCCTACATAGAAGATTTTACCTCCCATATGGAAGGCTAGATTTTTCTATTTTCATGCATCTTGTGGTTGTATTTTTATTGAATAATTAAGTTTATTGTAATGTTTATGAAGTTTTCAATTTATTTTATTTTTGTTTTTAATTCCATCATGAGCTAAATTTCCATTTTTCTAAAGTGATGATGTAGCTTGCTAATAACGGATTGAATCTTAACTTATTAAATCTAGTTTGAATTTCTCCTTCATAATTGAGTTTTAATTATTGTTCTTAATGCTTTCAATTGATTGGCCACCTTTTGAATGATTCCAATATGTATGTTGAGACCGGAAGGAGATGCATGTGTATAGATCCTATAATTAAAACCATTACTTGCATATAAAATAGGAATACATTCATATGAGTTGTGTAGTTTTACTGAGTTCCATAAATCTTAATGCATAATTAATTGCTTAAATTCATATAGGAATATATTGGATTAGCAATTAATTATAGAATTGCTTGACCTTGGAAGAGACTAGTGAATAAATTAGGGAAACTCAACTATCAATTATGTGGAATAAATTGGACTAGAATAGATAAGTGATTCAATCCAAAATTTGTTAAGTGAAATCTAATCCCTAAGACTTTTTCTCATAGTTTTTTCATATCATTTGTATTCATATTTAATTATTTTTAATTTTGTAATCTCAATCACCAACTATTCGATCGATTAAATAGAATTAAAATTACCCATTTTGGTACTTAGTGATCAATCCTTGTGGGAACGATAATTTACTCACTTCTATATTACTTGATTACGATAGTGTACACTTGCACTATTTAATAGACCATTTACACTCGTAACAACAAGCCAAATATATTCGAAGGTTGAATATGAGACTGTATTGAACTGGTTTTGGAAAAATTTTGAAAACCCACTTTGTCATAGGACCGAACCCTATCTTGAAGTTGGGACTTTCAATAAGTTTTAAATTATCCATTGGTCTCTAATTTAACATAATGACGCATTTTCAAACTATAATTACGGCTATTAAAGTAGGGGGTTACACTTTGGGTCTCTAACAACTTTACCCTCGCGTGACTCGCCTAGGAGTCTATATGTTTGGGTCGCGCTATTATGAAAATCAAAATCAACAGAAATTAGAACTATTCATTTTTTTAAAGAATCAATAAAATACAAACAAAATAACTTATGTGTTGAAGACGGATTTTGTTTTTCTGTCTGGCTTTTTACGCAAGGAATCAAACCAATAGATTGCATTGATGCGAGGACAGATAACACACAAACTCCAATGGTAATTATAACAACATATACAGATTAAAATGAAGCTAGATGACAAACATCTTAAGTAGACAAAATTAAAATACGTACCTTTGAACAATTGATGCTAAATAACAACAAAGTTTGGTCTGTCCCATTGTGTAGCCCGAATAGTGAGTCCTCTCCAAAGTATTAGTATCCCTTGTCATATTTGCAGGACATAAGAATCCATATAAATCATGTCTATACATGTCTATGCAGATGCAGTGGAAGCAACTACAATAAGATGAAAATAATGAATGAATTATTGAATGTATGCAACCAAAAAAACCACTGAATTAATTGAAGGGAAAAATTGAAAAAAAAAACTTACCGGATTGAAAATTTCACCCATCCTACATCTATCTCCTCCAACTTGATGAACTCCTTGAGATCTTTTATGTCAATCATGAAGGGATACTCCAATGTAAGGCCTATAATCCCTGGAGGCATGTGCAAGTCAATATGGCGAATGCCTTTATAGAGATGTTACAATCGTTCCTAGAAGGATCATTTCTCACAGCTTCGTCATCCTTTTAGAACATAAAAAAACTAATTGCTAGTAGGATGCCAACAGATCTCGAGTAATAATAAGTTAATGCCTACCACTGGAGGTGTTGCCCCTAAACCAATAAGATTTTGAGGCCAAAGGATGAAAGATCCTATCGTCTGATCTAGCGTGCCAACCTCTGCATCAGGAACAGGGACGACTATACCTTCTTCCCCCCTCTCGAACAGATGTCACGATCACCTTACATAAATGCTATGGAATTTGCTGATGATAGTGGGTGGTAGCTTGTGTGTGAACAAGTGCATCGACAACAACATGCAACAGTGATACATCCAAATAAAGGATGGAAGGTTTTCCCAACGCAGGATTGGGAGAAGGGTCACCAAGTGGTTCCTCCAGAGGGTTATAACTTCCTTTGGTGTTAGGGAAGGCTGAGGATTCCTAAGTTCTACGCTTTTCACTTGCTATCTTCAATTCAAACATCTTTGATTCAAAAGGTCTACTGTATCATGATGAAAGAAATCTTACCAAAAATTGAGGATCTTCCCGTGATGTCACAAACAACCTCCAGTCCTCTGGAGACAAATATAAATACTGTTGACATGGATCTTGACCCCTCAGTTTCCCTCGAATGTACCTTGCTATAAGCTTGTTCTTGAAATCTTTCCATCGTAGACAAACCTCCCCCATCCAGTGCTTGTACATCATCCTAGTGTCTGGGATATCGTATATTTGCTACAAGGTAAAAACATAAGATAATTATATTTGAAGTTATAGGAATAAAGCTACAATAATCATAGATGTATCGAAACTTATATACCAAAAGTTATTGCCAAATTATATCTTTCATTTTTGGGGGAACCAATCTCCAATTATCATAGATAATGCGAACTTTGCTTCAACCCAAATACCCTAAGTAGCTAATGAAATGGTCTTCCTTAGGACCAACTGGATTCATATTGTCATCGAAGTCCACATGCAGCCTCTCTTGTTGATGTTTATGACTTACAACCAGTGCTCCCATCTTTGTACAATCTCTAACCTTCTTGCAACGGGTTCATATCTAGGAATTTTGTCATCCCTAGCACTTTGTGATGAGTCACTAGAGTTGTCCATATTCCTGTTAACACAAAAATCATCGTCAGATAGGTAAATAAATTGCAATAAAAATAAAATAAACTAAGCAGGAGTAAAACAAAAAATACACAGGTCTATTTTCTAAGTTAAGGTCTTACTCTATATTGCTTCCCATATTCCTTCACTATGATCATTTCTTATAGCATATTCTTTATCATTTACCAATTCTACTTCATTTGTTCTAGGTGGATTTATTGTGAAAGGTGGTGTGTCATCAAGGTTGAAGGTTGAATTGCTATACTTCTGTTTTTTACTTTGAAGTACAATGGACATTTTTTTATTCGCAGAATATGTGACATAAAGTACTACCTCCGGTCCTAAATATAGGACAAAGTTTTTAGTGCAAATTGCACTAAAAACTTTGTCCTATATTTAGGACCGGAGGGAGTACTTGTTTCGCCTGACTTACTAGAATGAAGGGCTCATCTCTATAGCCAACTCTTCGAAGATCAACTAAGACAAATCCAAATTGTTGATCTATTACCACAACATTATTGTCAACCCACCTACATTTGAATAAAGCAACTTTGAACTTATTGTAGGTAATCTCCCATACTTCTTCTATAACTCCATAGTAGGCCATTGATGCTAATATGTGGTTTTTGTCTTTCAAACTGGAAAAGTGCATGGCTTCAGCTTCTACCATCACCGCACTATTTTGCATAGTACTTATGTCATCTTGCTCTTTTTTATAGAAAGAATAGTCATTTATATCATAATCGGTGCAAGTAATAACCTGAAACGAAGGCTCCCAAGCTAGCTACTCAATTGTCTCAGACACATTGGTCTCATGCAAAACCTTTTTCTTAAACCGCTCTATGAATGCCTTGTTTTGCTTAATAGAAATCTACATGTCATTCTTCCTTGGATTCTTGTTCTTCAAACTCTTTCTGTGTTAATCTATGTAAGGTTACACTTCTTCCATATTATTTACGATATATAAGTGTGCTTGCAACAACTCTTCATGAGGAACATTCTTTACTTTCAATCCTCATGTTCCCTTGCTTCTCCCCTCTTCATGCCGAGATTGTTCTTTCTTCCCAGACAAATAATATTTGCAAAACTCCATAGCCTCTTCAACTACATATCTTTCAACTATTGAGGCTTTAGATCGATAAGGATTTTTATAATACCCTTTTAAGATCTTCATGTATCACTCGAAAGGGTACATCGACCTCAGGTAAACTAGACCGTAGAGCCTTACCTCCCCTACCAAATGACCTATCAAATGCACCATTATATCAAAAAATGAAGGAGGAAAATGCATTTCTAGTTGGGATAAAATAATATAATCCTCATTTTCCAGTCCATCTAACTTTTCAATGTCAATGACTTTGTTACAGATAGCATTAAAGAACACGCACAATCTTGTTACCATGGTTTCTACTTCATCTTTCATGATGCCTTTAATAGCTAATAGTAATAGTTGTTGCATCAACACATGATAATCATGAGACTTCATTTCCACTAACTTTAAATCATCCATTGAGACACATCTTTTAACATTAGAGGAATACCCTTATGGCACCTTAATTTCATGCAAACACCTACTAAACTTCTTTCCTCTGCTTTTGATAGTGTATGCACTGCTGGCTCTATGTATACTATCCTACCATCATCTCTTAGTTGTGGATGTAATCGTTTTCTTATTCCCATATCAACAAGGTCTAGTCTCGCACTAATTCCATCCTCCCTGGTATATGCAAAAGTGTACTGACAAGACTATCACAAATATTTTTTTCCACATGCATCACATCAATACTGTATCTCACATCAAAACTACGCCAATATGGAAGATCAAATAAAATTGATCTCTTCTTCCATATGTTCTTCTCACCCGTAGTCCTCTGATTCTTACCGAAGGTGACATTGATATGTTCTACCCGACTGTAAACTTCCTCTCTGGTTAATGCCTTTAGAGCCATTCCATGCTCCAGTAAGCCGTTAAAATGCTTTCTTAACCTACGATATGGATGGAATTGATGAAGAAACCTCCTGTGGCTAAGGTAGACAGTTTTTCTTCCATGCTTAAGTTGATGGAAGCGTGTCTGCTTCACATATTGGGTATGCTTTATGCCCCTTCACACTATACCCTAACAAGTTTCCGTATGCAAGGAAGTCATTTATCGTTGTGAAAATCATTGCATGTGGCTTGAAGGACTCCTTCTTATATGCATCAAACACATCTACGCCTTCCTATCACAACTTCTTCAAGTCCTCAATTAAAGGTGCCAAGTAGACATCAATATCATTCCCTGGCTGTTTTGGTCCAGAAATTATCATAGATAACATCATATACTTACATTTCATACATAGGTAGGGAGGTAAGTTGTATATTACAAGGAGAACCGGCCATGCACTATGTGTTCTGTAAGAGTTCCATACGGATTGATACCGTCTATACAAAGCCCAAGCCAAAAATTTCTCAGCTCAGTGGCAAATGGAGGGAACATTTCATCTATTTTCTTCCATTGTAGAGAGTCAGCAGGGTGCCAAAGATATTTTCCATCAGATATTCTCTCATCACAGTGCCATATCAACTTCTTTGCTTTTATTGCAGTCGTAAACAAACGCTTAAAACGTGGTATTATTGGAAGATACCATTAAACCTTTAAAGGTTGTCTTTTAGTTGTCCCATCGACACTTAGGACACTTACTAAGACCTTCATACTCATTTCTGTACAGTACACAATCATTAGGAAAAGCATGTATCTTTTTATACTCCATACCCATCATAGATAGGATTTTCTTGGCTTCATACATACGATTTGGAAGTACATTATCGTCTGGAAATATATCACACAATAATTCAAGCAGCAATGTGAAACTATTATCGGTCCACCCACAAGTTGCCTTTAAGTTAACCAAATGCAATATTGTTTTCAGCCGTGTGTACTTACTCCCAGTTCAACGGTGTCTTTGCATCACTCCGCAAGCTGTCATATTGCTGCCATTGCACAAAGGATTCTACCTCAACATCGTGAATCATTTTATCCATTCTATATTCATCTATGACATCTATATCTTCCTTCTTGTGTGACGGATAATCCGTTACTTCGTCACCATGTCATATCCACCTTATGTATCGTAGATTTATTCTATCACAAAGTAAGTGATCCTTTATGACATCAACATCTCGCCGACTCTCATTTAAACAATTAACACAAGGATAAAAATACGTCCCATTTTTTGCTGGAGCATTTTTTCTAGTGAATTCAATAAACTCTTCCAACCCTTTCTCATATTCTTCACTAGTTCTCTAAGCATTCATCCAACTGTGATCCATTTTGTTACCACCTAAGCCATTCCCAATAACACTCAAGTTTAGAACAATTGTCAATGATATGACGTGATTGCCTTTTTTCACTTTTTTCAATAAAAAATTTGGCAGCATTTTTCCTTAAAAGTAAGACATCCCAAAATTTCAATAACAAACCATTTCAGCTTAATTCAAATAAAACAAACAAACTTAAGATGTAATTCAGAACAATATCAACAATTTAATCTACAATTTTTCTTTAGGAAACTAATATGAGGTTACAATGTAAGCAATTTCGTAGCCAAATATGAGTTAGAGCATGAATTTAATTTTGTTTTATTTACTTTCTCATCAGGAACAATATGGATTTTTATTTCTTTTATTTTCATTAATATAATTAATTTTCATTAATTTAAACCAAATTGAGCTCCACGTACAAAAGAAAAAAAAATTACTTTTAATTGTTGTTCATTTCATCAAAATCAATCAAGCAAAAGCTCCGTTTATTTACAATACACATATGTATTTCCCTCGATTTCCAAGCTCCAAACATTAAAAACAAAAACATTAGTATTGCATTATTCTCAATTCAAGTTTCCACAACAGTAAAAGTCACAATATAATGCAAAACTAAATCAAATTATTCATTATCTCAAGTTTAAAGTAAAGCTTGTACATTCAATATCAAGAGAATGTGTTTTAATCATTCTAAATTCTAGAGCTACTATTTCAATCTTAATGCATCAACAACGTAGAAAGGAAGGCAAATCCATTAAAAAAATTAACTAGGCCACAAGTTTATGATTCTGACAAAAAAATAATAATAAAAAAGCCAATCACAAGGGAAAACTAGAATCATATAAAATAAATTACAAGAATTATAATAATTTCACATTGCAAGTTTAAATTAATTCTTCATGTAAATTTATATTTAAAAAAAACAAACATGATTAATATGTTGGAGGAGGTACGTCAGAGGGTGGAGGAAAGCAAGAAGGTAGAGGAGGTATGCCGGAGGTATGGTGTGTGCTTACACAATGGAAGGAGGTGGAGGAAAGCAAGAAGAGTGTGGAGGGGGTGTGTGCTTACACAATGGAAGGAGGTGGAGGAAAGCAAGAAAAGTGTGGAGGGGGTGTGTGCCGATGGAAGGAGGAGGGAAGAGTAAAGTGGAAATGAGAATGAAGAGAGAAGAAGATGAAGTAAGAAATGAATGAAGTAACAGGAGTTGGTAGAAGAGTGAAGAAAGAAGAAGAAAAGGGGGGGCTGTGCATGTCAGACACTTTTCTGGCATGCACAAGGGATGCCTTTAGGCATCCTAGATTTAGGCAAGTAAGTCAAAAAATTTTAGTGTTCAATTTTTGGCGCCAGGTGGAATCGTTAGGCATTCCAATTGATATTTGGGACGTCTAAACTTTACTTTAGGCATCCCAAATTTGATTTGGGACACCTAATATTTCAATTTCACCGCTTTATTTATGAAAATGCCACTGCCTCTATGTTTTTACTTCCCTTTTTGAAAAAGGGACGGCTATAGGGGTAGTAATATCTTCAACCTATAGTAGTGTTGCATGCCAATGAGTCTTTCAGGCACGCAGTTGCTGTTGGCGTGACCTACAACAACATAATTCATAATTCACGGTTGCCCCCAAACACACTCTGAGTAAGGGTTGATGTATGCACAAACGATGACGCCTTCCTACCAATCCCTTCTTAGGATGAACAAACAATAATCAAAGAAGTTGTCGGTGGTTATGTTGCTTAGCCAATAAGTTTGATTGAGCAATATCAAACGGTAGTTAATTACAATTCTTTCTACTTTTTATACACTTCTATCTACAACTACATGATTTAATTTCATGATTTTTGTAGGTTGTTGGTCGTCATAAAGGAAAAAGAATTAAAGGGCTTGGGAAAAACTCAAACTGTTTAGCAACCCAACAAAAGTCCCAACCCTCAACCAGCAACAGAAGTAACAAACAAATGGGCTCATATCGCCAATAATTGGCATCATTGGTACCATATTTGAGCAACCAAGGAGGTCAGGAAATATGTTTCGATGGCGAAATCTATCATACAGAGATAATTGATCATGTCGATGGTATTGTACTAAACGAAGTGATTACTCGTGGATGGGTTGGTGCGATGGCCATCAACATGTGGATTAGGCACTTATCATCATCATCTATCACTCTTATTATTATTCATCCTTTAATTTTAATTTTGGTTTTAATTACATTGTTTGTTTTCTATAAAGGCACTTGTACTACGATCTAATAGTGGGAATATCAGTCGTGAATAGATTTGTATTTGTCAACCCACACCTCCTTGGTGAGCAAAGGGGGAGTGATTTGGATGGACAATCTAACGATGTTAAGGACATCTTCATGTGGAGAGCGACCCTTAATATGTTCTTTATTTTGCCATACAATCCAGGGTAAGTTATTTGTGACAATATTTTAATAACGTATGTTTTTTTATTCTTTCACTTTTACCATAACATTATTGTCGAAGTAAAATTTTCAAAATATTTTAGGGGACATTGGATTTTGCTTGTTATGCATATAGTGTTCACAAAAGGCCCTCGTATTTACTATGTGGATCCTCTAGTGGCTGGTTATCCAGAGAACCAACCTAATATGATGTTTATAATCAATAAGTGTATGGGTGTGTGTGTAAATATCTGCATGTGTAACTATTAAATAACCAAAATTAATCAGTCACTACTTATTTTTGTAAGTGCATTGACCGCTTACCGAAGCAATATTGGATTAAGCTATTCCACACATAAAGACCCAGTCAAAGCCTATATCTGGAGGAAGATTGTAGTGCTTATATATGAATTTACTCAAACTTGTCATTCAAAATTTTTTCTTCAAAAATTGATTTGCTATTTCTTTGTATTGTTGCAGTGCCCATTCCAACGAAACGACTAAGTTAATACTGTGTTATTACATTATAAAATTTATGAAAGATGTAGTTATTCATCATTATCTAAATTATATCCTTGCGAAAGTAAGTTCAATTCTTTTACTTGCAGTTCATACTGTGTATTAAATTAATTGATAAGTGTCTAAGTTAATTGATTTTTAATGATTTTAATTCATTCTGTGCATGAATTTTATGTAGTATTATGAAGATCAATGTTGTGACCAATTGATTGACCAACAAGTGGATGAAATCATTGAGGAATGCTGTGAATATATGATCAGACAATTAGCTAATACTAGGTACATACGTTAGGTTGTTTTTTACCTATTCTTGTATGTGTTGTTTATTCTATAAATTAGTTTTATATTACAATTTGTTATTACGTTGTAATTCGATACATACAATTAATGCTCATTTTATGAATTAGTTATGTGTTATTTCATTTTGTTTTGCTTCATTTATTTCATTCTGTTTAGCTTTTTTTCCCTTCTTGATTTGAATTGCTATGAATTTAATGAATTTGCATTCAAGAAAATTGAATAATTACGTAAAATAATATTTTAAAAAAAACTTCCTTACCTCCTACGGCGCTTCTCTAGAGAAGAGCCGTAGGAGAGTGTAATTTCCTACGTCACTTCATGTGAAGCACCGTAGGAGGCCAAATGGCCTCCTTTGGCGCTTCAGCATGAAGGGCTGGAGGAGGCCATGGCCTCCTACGGCGCTTCATGCTGAAGCTCCTACGGTGCTCCACCTTGAATCTCCAACGCTTCTCTAAGATTCAATTTAAATAAAAAAAAAATTTGCATGCTATGACGCTTTCAGAAATTCAAGAAGCGTCATAACTTGCTTTTATGACGATGAAACCTATGACATTTGGTAAGCGCTGTTGTATTCATAAATATAAGCACTGTTTATTAGCTTTTTTGTAGTAGTGTATTTTCTTGTCTTCTATGCTAATTATAAATAAACATATTATTTTATATGATTATTCATTCAATCCGCCCGTATCTCTAATTTTTTGAACCACGTGCATGTTCCACCCCACTAACGTGATCTCTAAGAAATTCTAATTCTAATTTTAATTAATGCTAATTAATAATATAGATAAATAATTGAGACCCTATTGAAGGCCCATAATCTAAAAGATATGCAATGAAGTTATTTTTTTTGTTTTGGCCAACGATATCCAATGATTTAGATTAATTATTAAAATATTTTACCATTATATAAACATCCACGACTCAAACGTACTCAAACATAAACCCTAAAAAAACTTAAAAGGCATAGGATTTATCTCTTTCTCCTCCGTTGTGCATCTCATTCCAGATTCCCTACGCCGCCATGGTTGGGTCTTTGATCATTATGTTTCCTTTATTCTTGTGTTATATATCTTCATTTATATATTTCCCATTTACTTTCTTCTTCCTGTTCTTATTGATGTACGACTGCTATATATCTTGATCGTTAATACTTTCTTATTTTATCACTTTCTTTTGTAGACTTTTAAGAGAAGGAACTGTGGGCGCAGCAAGCATGGCCGTGGACATGTTGATTCCATTCACTGCTCCAACTGTGGCAAATGTTGCCCTAAGGTATACGTCGAAGAATGTTTTGTTTGTTTTTAATTATTTAAAAGTGATTATAATAATGAGTTATAAATTTGGGTTTTTGATTGTAGGATAAGGCCATTAAAAGGTCTATTGTGAGGACATCGTTGAGCAAGCTGCCATTAGGGATGCACCAAAAAGGTCTATTGTAGGATAAGGCCATTAAAATAATTTTCCAAATGCGTCCATGACTCTTAAGTAATTTAGGGTGCTAATAACACTAAAAAAAACTTCAAAGTGTTGGATACACCAAGAATTAATGTTTCGGGATACTTGATATACCTTAAATTACTTCATTATACTAGATGCACCATAAAAAAGTATTTCATAATACTGGATACACTCTAATCCAAAAGATTATGTTATTCAATGTCTTAAAGTGGTCCCATATGAGTGTCTCTTCTAAGTTTGTTTGCACATGTTACTTTTATGTTAAATATGCTAAAATCTAACATTCCAACTCCAAATTATAGAATCCTGAACTATGTTTGGATGGAGAGAAAAGCAAGGGAAAACAAGAGAATACTAAAAAAGAAAATTTTTCAAAATGATAAAAAATATTACTATTTTTTAAAGTTTTTCCTTTTGCCATTCTTCCCTCCCTAGTTTTTCCTCTTACATTGATTTCAAGGTAATATAAGTTTTAGGGCTTGTTTGATCTGAGGGGAGGGAAAGTGGGTGGAAGGAAAATTTTTTTAAGTTGAATTTAAAAAAAATTAGAGAAGTGGGGTTAAAAATTTTGAATTAATTTTTCTTACTCTTTTATCTTATATATTCTCTTTATTAAAATTTATTACCCCATTTCTTTAATCTTTTAAAATTCAACTCATAAAAATTTTCCCTCCCCTCCCTTTCCCTCAAAATCCCTCATACCAAACAGACCCTTAGTCACTAGTAAACCGTTTTAGTTGTAGCAATTTCAAAGCAGAAGCTTGTTTAGAGATGCTTTTTTCTGGTAACTACCTCAAGTAGAACTTGGAGATCCAACTACCAAGGATTCAACTAATCTGACACAACATTGTTTCCATCAAACACATGTACTATATATCTCCTGTGCTTAATATATATAAGAGCTAGTTGATATTAGATTTAGTCCTAAATATAATACCTCAATTTATTTTATTTTCTAAATTTATAATTTTTCCTAAATACCCACACTGATTGCGCACATTAAGGAGTTTTTATCTATGATAATCATGATAAAAGATGATATTTTAGAAAAATTAAATTATATTTATTATAAATAACTAGCATATTTGATCTACACAAATTATTTAACTAACTCTTATATTAACCATGAATTTAAATCAAATACCTCATGTTTAAGTCACAATGGCCCTTTCCACTTGTTTATATCCATACCCATTTGTATTTAATATTGCTGAAAGTGGGCTTGCCGTCACTGAGAGGCCATCTTATGCTTGACCCTAATTAGCTTCATAAATTGCAGTATGTTCCTATACGCAAGTCATTTTTGTCCCTTTCCATATTTGCAACCCCCCTCCAAATCTTTCTTTAATTTCATTCGAATAAAAATTAGATAAAGGTAAAATTAAAAATAAAAATGTCATTAATTATTAAGCAACTTATATTTGGTAACAAACTTTTCTCCCGTAGGTGAGTTACGGATATGAACAAAGTGGTATCACCTATCATTAATTTTATACTACCTCCGGTCCTAAATATAGGATAAAGTTTGTAGTGTAATTAAGTTTGTAGTGTAAATTACACTACAAACTTTATCCTATATTTAGGACCGGAGGGAGTATCAAATATGTAATCATTATTATTATCACAGTTATTATTATCTTGTATTTAGTTTCCCTGATTGTGGGAAAATTTAAGCAATCTGATTAGAGTCTCTCGTCCTATATTAATAAAATCAAGCGTTGCTACACAAATTAATTAAAATACCTATATTTAAATAGAGATGAAAGTTTGTAAATTTAGGATGTTACCACTTACAAAAATCATGATATTTTTTAGGAAAAAAGAAAAAAAAATTAAAAATTGTAAAATACTAAATCATTCCTATTATCAAGAGTTGATAAGGAAAATTGGTAAATAATTCATAACTTTTTTTTTTATTTAGAAAATAACTGATTTAAAATTTTATAAATTCAAAATTCTTTTCTATCCTCTTTCTTATTTTTTAAACATATAAAGATTAAAAAAAAGAAGAAGAATTATCTATATCCAACCTTACCGATCAAAAACAAACTCAACCCCCGCCCTCGCTTTACCCAGACCTCCAATTCATACAAACGATCTCTCAGAAGAAGCAAAGCCTCAGAGAACGGAGGACTACTCTAACGGCCACCGTTGATTGAAACCCTAACTTTCCTCTGAGAGTAATTCTTCTTCTCAACCGACCACGATGAAGAAATTGTCAATAGATTGCGAGTTACCATTTCTTCCTCAAGAAATCATGATTAGCATTCTCAAGCGGCTTCCGGCAAAATCCCTAATCCGATTTCAATGTGTGTCGAAAGATTGGAAAAATCTCATCAGGTCACCGTCTTTCATGTCAGATCACGTCCACCACACAAACCTTCAAAGCCCTATTCTTCTTATCGAACGGCCCCTTCCAAGGAACTTGTTTTCGCTTGATTGCGAGATGCAACTCCGTGAAGTTGAAACCCCTTTAATTGATCGCCTTTCTTGTGTAAGGATCGTCGGTTCCAACAATGGCTTGATCTGTGCATGGATTGAAGGTACTCCTCCCTATTTTTTATTATGGAATCCAGCTATTAAAGAGGTCAGACCTGTGCCTATAAGAACTAGTATTAAGCAATTTGAGGGGAAATGGATTTCAGGATTTGGGTACAGTACAGATGTTAATGATTGCAAGATAGTGAGGTTTTTTGCCTCTAAAGTTTATGAACAAGTGGAAGTGTATTCATTAAGCACAGGCTTATGGAAGGAAATAGACTTTCACTTAAAGGGTGTACTGCATTATTCTTCAGAAACTGTCTCCACTAATGGAAAGATATTTTGGCATGGGTCAAAGGCTTGTTGGGCAGAGGGTGATGATTTCTTACTTTCATTTGACATAACAACAGAGTTGTTTACGTGGATGCCATGGCCTGCTTTAACACATTTAAGGCCTAAAGTTGCTTCATACCATAACAAGCTTACTGTGTATGATAACAAGCTTGCATTGCTTTCTCACGCTAAAGTAGGAGAATATTGTCCATCTTCTCTGATTGATCTGTGGGTGATGGAGGAGGGTAAATGTGCATCCGTAGAGAGGTGGAGTTGGATTAAGAAACGTACTATAGCCACCTTTTCGGTGTGTTTGCTTCCATTTACTTTGTGGACGAATCACATTGTCTGCAAAGTTTGTGAAATACCTACTGAACTTATAGGGGATCGCAAACTGGTAACTGTTCTATCCCTTTTAAATCCTAATACTTATGAAATAAAAAAATTTACTATCCCCACATTTTCGGCTATTCACAATTATAGTGAAAGTATTGTATCAGTTTGTAACAGCCACATTGAAGAGCCTTCATCTTCATCTTGAGTCTTAAAACATTAGTGGAATTGTTTTCTTGCTTTAATATGGTTGCCTGGTGAAATTACTTTCTGGATAGTAGGATAGAAGGTGGAGTCGGACTACTACTAATAACATAAGTTGTAAAACTTTTGATGAATGATGGATTGCTACTTACTACCTTCTGTGTTTGATAAATTACAAACTCATGTTCAACTCTCATGTTACATTACGTAAAATTTGATCTTTTCATAATTTGAAAGTTAATTATCCATATATATTTAGATAGATAGATAGATAGATAGATAGATAGATAGGCCATGAATTGAAGGTTGAGCAATTCATATCTATCTATTATGAGTGTCAAATCTATTGCATTTGAGGTTGTTGGATAGTTTGGTAACACTTGGAAAGAGATACAACTCTGGCATGAGTCATTGCACAAGGAATCAGTATTTTTTTCTGATAAAATCTACAAAGCGGAATTGTATAAGTTTGTTCATTAATCTTTTGTTATTGTATTGCTCTTGGGAAAGCCACTTGGTCAGCACTCTGAAAATGATGTATTATTAGAGAGCTCTTTAGAGTCTACTTTGTTGTGATATTCTTAAGATGATATGGTGGGACCTACATTGGGATGAGTTCTGATTTTATACAGTGTGATATTGACATTATTACAACCCTTAATTTGAGGGCGTAATTTTCTTCTTACTTAACACATGTACATGACTAGTTTATATTTTTAAGTTTCTGTAATGATTACATTAATTTTTTCCCCTGTGATCCTTCTTATTCCTTATGTATTAGTTACATTATAATGAATGTGATTTCTGTCTTGTACATTGCACTGAGACATTTTCTTTTTACTGCTAAAAGAAATCAAACATGAGACATGTTGAAGTTCAAATGATTTGTTCTGATGTAGATGTCACTCTCATTATCACACTCTCTATCTCCAAAAGTGGAAAAAAGAAGAGCACCTGAAAACCCCACCTTGTTTAATATTCATGGAAGCTTTAGAAGCAAGATTTGATTTTTTTTTTTTTTTCACTGACTCTGTAATGGCAAAAACCAACACACCCACTGAAATTAATATATGAATTGATCAATGATGAAGATGCTTCAAAATCTGTGGGAATAATTTCTCCTACAAAGTCATAGTAATGGGCAGAATACGTTATAGAGCGCAGAAAAGTAAAAATCACATATCTAAATCTCTGGTGGAAAACAGAGACGTATCTTCTTCTTGTTTTTTTTTAGTATTGGCTTAGCTGTTGACTGATCTAGAGTTTGAAAACGGAAACAAATATCTGTTTTGACCGTAGGGTTATTGTCTTCTCCATCTCCATGTATATGTACCTATGCTTCGTGATTCAGCCTTCTGCATCACTGTTGTGCTGAATGTGTTCTGCCTCTTCTCGATCTTCATGCATGTCTATAGCTTGTTTCCCTATTTGAAGTATGATGGTTGTCATGATACTGGAAACGGGGAAGGGTTCTTTTCTTTTTGTTTTTTTTTTACCTCCTTTTTTCTTGGGTGCTCATGTTGATTGTAAACTGACTTTGTCAACAACAGCATGATACCTTGATTCACAATATTATTACTACTACTTCCGGTACTTATTATCAAAGCTACATAGCTAATTTTGGTAGATTAAGAAAATAAAATAAATTAATTAATTAGAAGAAATGTGGTTTGATCTCCCTAAAATACATTCATATATATATATATATACACATAATATTAGATTATATATTAATCTAATTAGTTTATAAGCGAAATTAGTTTAAAAAAGATGATAAATATGAGAGGTAAATCGGATTATGATACTTGGGACCAATAAAACACCTCAATTTATATTTAGGATAGGAAGAAGTATGATGATATCACTGTCTGTTCAAATTTTGAACTTGTGCTTATGTGTGTGATATGTATGCGTGATCAATTACTTTTTAAGCCAAATGTATAATTTTTTAGGAGAAATTGTACATGATTTTTATTCAAATAAAATGTTATAAACTTATAAATTTATTCAAATAACTCTTATTGTTGATTTGTTAGTTATTTCAACAATGCAAGCACTACTACATAATCTTACATATTGGACGCTCATGTATATTGAGGTGGAGTTCGGGCAAGAATATATAACACTAAAAGTTAATGATTGAATATGCATTCCGTTATGTATTAAGAAGTGGAATTCACGAAAACAAAAATAAAACTTAATGGAACGTGAATGAGAATTTATCTATGCATGATATAGTGTGTGTTTGGTATCACTTATTTTTGGACAATAAGTCCTTATTACGTAAGTCGAAATAAAATTCCTCTCACATACTTATCTCGTATACCGTAAATCATGATTTATAAGCACTTATAAGTTAAAAATAAGTTATCCCAAACAAGCACATAGATTTATAATACACACACACACACACACACACACACATATATATATATATATATGCGCATTAATATCTTTATTAGTCTTTACAATTTGATCGAATTTTAGATTTGGTTCCTATAATTTTATATGACTTGGTCTGAATTTAAGCATATAGATTAAAACCTTGTTAAAAGTATAGGGATCAACTATTAAATTCAGACCAAGTTATAATGAAACAATAGAAATTGAAACCAAAATGTAATTGAACGGAAAAAATCAACAATGATATTAACTATATATATATATTTGTGTGTGTGTAATCTAAAGCTTTAGGAAGAATTTTTACACATACAAAGAAAAGAAAATTTTTATTATAAAGGATTATTTGTACATTTAAATATAAAGCATATTTTGCATTTAACCTATGAGATAACCTCCCTTACATTTTGCTATAATTATACTGACCTCCTTCGATTTTGAAAATATATATTTAAGTCCAAACTATTAAATCAGTTAAAAAATTTTTTAAAAATATAATTTATATTAAAATAAATTTTATTTACTAATTTACCATTCATGATTCATCATTACTAGTTCCGTAATTTTTGCAACAATTGTTTAAGTAATTTAAGAGTTTTTCTTTTTCTTAATTTATTTTTTACTTTTGCATATAGTTATCTGTTAATTTTTTTTCATATTAAGAAAAAGACTTAATTAATGCAGATAGAGAAAACTTAATAAAAAATATGATTAATTATTTTAATATATGCATACTTAAAAAACGTGTCTATGAATGTTTGTGCAAAAAATGTATTTAAGAAGTTAAAATTTAAAATTAATATAAGTTATATAATATCTCAATTTTACTTTATTAATAACATATGCTGAATAAAAACATGCCTTTCAAATATGTTTTCAATCATGGTGTTATTGCAAAAAAAAGAAGAAAGAAATATGTTTTTAGTCATTTAAAAGAATATTAAATAAATAAGTTTAACTAAATATGATAAAAAAATTAAAACTTTAAAATTTAATAATATAATAAAAATTAATAAATTTTATAATATGTTGGAAATTTTGAATATATATGTATTAGAACAATTTTTAGGCAAATATAAATGTTTAGTCATTTGTTGAAAGAAAGGTATTTTGGTTAAAACAAATGTTTAATAATCAAATTTAATGGTTAATTAACGGTTGGGTGGATGAAAATAAAATCTCAAATATGTAAAGGATATTTTTCTAACATGTATTTTAATTTCTATGGAGGTTTATCTACTTTTTCAAAATAGAAAAGATATTTGTGTAATTTAGGTAAAATAGAGGGCTGTTGAATGTATTTTACTTATACATTTACTAATTACCATTATAACAAAACTTACTCTAAGTTCTTTAGTGGGACTGGCTTCTCTCCATTGACATTCCCATCATTTTCTCCTCCTTCACCCTCCTCTCCTCTTCTCTACTATTGGATTAAAATTTCAATGGTCCGGACTTAACATATTATAAAAATATTATTATAATTTTACTTTAAAAATACATAAGTAAATTTAAACTGTTAAAATTTAATCTAAACAATTGGCAACTATAGTGAAAAAAATAGGAGGACATTCTATTCTATAATAAATTGATAATAATATAGAGCTCACAATTTAATTAGGGGTGTACAAAACCTGGGCTGGGACCGGGATCCCCCAATCCTAGTTTTTGGTCGAGATGCAAATTGCATTCCAGTCCTGGTTTGATTTCGGTCCCGAGATAGTCCCTGTCTTGGTAATCTCGGGACCAAGAAATCTCGGTTTTTTAAAAAAAAAATTAAATTTAAAATATAGTATTATATTAGTTAAATTTTTCATAATTTAGTATTTAAAGTGATCATTTAACGCCTAACAAAGCCATAATAATCATGCAAATTGATTTATAATTGAAGAATAACATTTATTATGATCATCATCATCGTCGTCGTCGTCGTCGTCGTCGTCGTCGTCGTTATTATTACTACTATCATCATCTTTGTTATTATCTTTATATATTATATAGTTAGGATTAATGTCACGATATATACAGTTCAACTCTAATTAAAGATGTGATGCACATCTTATCAAATGATAACTTAATTTACGGGGTAAAAAATACACAAATAAAAGGATAACCTAATTTATAAAGTAAAAACCAAGACCTGGATCTTAAGGGTGATCCCGGTTCCAATATATCCCAGTCCCGATTGTCCTAGTCCTGGTCCTGGCCAGGATAGGAAATTCCGAAGATCAAAATGTCCGAGACCGGGATACTTTGAACACCCTTAGTTTAAATTTATTTATGTATTTTTAAGTAAAATTATAATAATATTTTTATAAGATGTTAAATCTGGACCTTTACAATTTTAATCCAATGGTAAAAAAGAGAAGAAAAGGGTAAAGGAGGGAAAAGGATGGGAATGGTAATAGATAGAAGCCAACTCCTTAGTGCATATATGCATTTTAACAATTAACAATATTTAAATAATAAGTATTCATATGAAAATTTACAAATTCTAATTTTTATAATTAACAATAGTAAAATAGCTAGTGTCCATATAAGAAATTTAATTTATATTATAAGAGTTGATACAAATATTTACAAGTATCCAAAGATAAATTTACAAGTATACATATGCATTTTAAAGGCTAACAAAGAGTGAAATAACAAGTGTAGTAAAATACAAGTGTGATTGGATAACTTTTTTTTTTATAAAAGACGCCATACAATAAACGAGCCTAGTGCCTATAAGAGTATCGTGCAGCCGTCATGTCCTTATGCAAAAAGGGACCTAAACCTGCAAAACTACCAGAAAAAGAAACCAGACCAGGCGAGTGTGAAAGAACTTGTTTGGATAAGAAATCTGCAGCCTCGTTTGCATCTCGGGATACTTTGCTAAATGCTCACACACCAATTGCATTGCAGCCAATCTTTAATGTCCCCCACCAAGTAGAGATCCTCATGCAACTCTGAGTATCGCTCCATAAGCAATTTCACGACCTCATGTGAGTCAGTCTCTACTATCAACTATCTCTTACCCCGGTCCTATGCAATCTTCAGTCCCAATAAACATGCCCATAGTTCTGAGATTAACGCATCACCATGGTCAAGCCTGCGCATGAACCCAGCCAAGCAACCCCCATCTGAATTCCAAAACAACCCTCCACAACCTACGCGATTCATTGTACGGAAAACACCATCCATATTAAGTGTGCACTAACCAGGATCAGGAGCTAGCCACCGACGAGGAAGGATCAGGCTAGAATCATTATGAACACGCTTTCCTGAAGTTGGACACTAGCTAACTGATAGAGCTAAGCATTGCCACTATTTGAGCATAGATTACATTATTAGGAAGCAAAGTTTGCTCAAAAATTCGAAAGTTCCTTTTCTGCCATAGCAACCAATAAGAAACAGCAAAAAATTCAGGCCACTTGTAATGTCTTTGAGGATTGTGAAGGTAATGTTGGCTACTACGCATTAACATGCATTTGTCATATAAAACGTCACATCTATTATTATCAAACATGTTCCGCTTCATTCTGGCCTTGTTAGTTAGCAGTCTCTGATGATAAAGTAGCCATATGAACATTTTACACTTCTGTGGGACAGCTAGTTTTCATATCTTTCCCCAAACCATATCTCGAGTAGGACTAAAACTATCTAGGTTTTCGTATACAGCTTTAATCGAGAATGAGCCATCCTCGGTGACTTTCCAAGACACATCAGAGTTATCTATATTTCGCAACATATTTTCCTCTGTTGATTCCCACACAGTCTTAATGCCATTCCAGGTATTGGACCCTTGCTTACGTTTATCAATAATGGGTATCAAGTCTTCTCCACAATTGTACTTGCTTCGAATAACTTTTACCTAGAGAGCATCCTTCCTTTTCACAAGACTCCACCCAAGTTTCATATGAAATGCTTGATTTTGCTTACTAGCATGTCAGATTCCTAGGCTGCCACTTGCTTTGTTCTGACACACTTTATCCCAGGAGACCAAATGCACCTTCTTTCGTTGTTCCGACAAACCCCAAAGAAAATCTCTATTCTTCTTTTCTAAGGCGATACATGTAGTAGAAGGCAAGAGAGTTGTCTGCATAATATAATTTGGAATGGCCAATGTCACAGAAGAGATCAAGGTGTGTCTTCCCGCCATGGAAAGTGTATTAGCTTTCCAATTAGAAAGGCGATGTTGCACTTTGTCTAACTCTTCCTGAAAAGTATCTTTGGTCACCCTTCTATGGATCATTGGAACCCCTAAGTATTTACCTAGATCATTGGTTTGGGTGAACCCTAATTCTTCACTCAAGTCTCTACACTAGTTGTAGTTCATACTAGGAGGGAAGAACACTATAGATTTGGAAGCATTCACCCTCATAACAGAAGCTTCACAAAAAGATTTCAGGCATCCTTTAATAGTCTGCACCTGTTGAAGGGAAGCTTCCCCAAAAATCACCACATTATCAGCAAACAGAAGGTATGAGAGAGGAAGGCCCTCCCTACTTAGTTGGATAGGTCACCAAGCACCCTTTTGGATGCTATCCTAAATAATGTGGGACAACTTCTCCATACATATGATAAATAGATAAGGAGATATAGGATCCCCTTGGCGAACCCCCCGTGTTGAGGAAAAGATGTCTGCCTTGCTACCATTCCAAAGCAATTGCATTATGGATGATGAAACACGATACTTAAGGACATCAAGCAAATTATCCGGTATGTGCATTTCTGATAAACAATGAGTAATAAACTCCCAGCTTAACCGATCATATGCCTTCTCAAGGTCAATCTTAATGGTCATCATTCCCTTCTTCGCACGTTTCACCCTCATTGAATGGATAACTTCTTGTGCAACAATAATATTATCCGAGCTCAGCCGCCCTAGTACAAACTACATTGTACTGGATTGATCACATAAGGTAGAAAACATTTAATTCTTTTGGCCACAATCTTAGTTATTACCTTGTATATCACATTACATAAGCTGATAGGCCTTAAATCTCTGAAAGACTCGAGGGGGTTCTTTTTTAGTATCAAGACAAGAAGCGTACCATTAATATTGCTAATGTCCCTTGGATTAGCAAACAGGTAGGTTACTAGAGACACAATTGAATTTGACACATGGGACCATTGAGTTTGGAAAAATAAAGCAATTAATCCATCAAGGCTAGGAGCTTTGAGAGCCCCCATGTCAAAAAGGGCATACTTGATTTCCTGTTCTGTAATCATCCTTTACAAAGTTCCAAATGTTTCGAATCAATATTCGGGTAAGTTGTATCACTGACGGAAAAATCCCTTGACTCATTATCTTTGATGAATAAATAGACAAAAAATGATATGGCTTCGGTCTTAATCACATTCTTATAAACAGCCATATACCCTCCTCATTTTTTATTGCATATATTCGATCATGGCGCCGACGACCATTCACGCGAATGTGAAAAAATGAGTATTCTTATCACCCAGCAAAGTCCATTCAACTTTAGCCTTCTTAGCCCATATGAGGTTCTCCAGGATTATAAGCTTATCCATCTCAGACCACAACTCTTTTTAAAGAACAAGCAAATCTGATCGACCACTATCCTGCCCCAGTGTACACTAGATGCCATTTAGACGCTTTAACAATTGCTTCTTTCTATATTTAGTAAAGCTAAAAACCTCTCAGTTCTAGTGAAAACAAGCAGTAGCAAACCTGCCTACATTCTCGTCCCATGATGCTTCATTACTTTAGGTTCCTTTAACAAAAGTATCAAAGTCTTCATGCAAGACCTATGACACAACGAATCAAAATGACCAATCCCTTGGAACTCGCCTTTGTTGTATACCTAGTTGTAATAAAAGGGGCATATGATCAGATTTTAATTTGGGAAGATGAGTTACCTTAGATTCAGGGAATCGAAGTAGCTACGTGTCATTAACTAAAGCTCTATCAAGACGGGCTCCATAACCTTTGCATTGCCATGTGAACCTAGGACCTGAGAAATAAAGGTCTGTCAAGCCGGAGGTATTAAACTAGTTCCGTAGATCCTTATCCACCGATGTTGCACTTGTAGCCATTGAGAACCTGTCCTAATAGTCCAATGTGGCGTTAAGATCTCCTACAATCACTCATGCACCTTGTATAGATCCTTGCAGCCTAATTAACGCATTCCACAACAATCTTCTTCGGACTATATTCGGAGATGCATAGGTTATGGTCATTAACTAGCTTATGTGAGAAGTATCATGTGCCTCTATATGTATGAATTGTGCGCACTTCTCCATAATAATAACACTCTTAACAGAATCTTTCCACATAAACCATATTCCACCACTAACCCCTCCACATCAATGATTTCAAATGACGGGAATCCTAACTTCACCATGATACGCCAGGCTATATCCCTATTAGATCGAGTCTCTAAAAGAGCTAAGCAGTTAATGTCATAAAAATGTGAAATGTCCTTAATAAGGGAGGGGGAATGTTTTGCACATGGCCCTCGACAATTCCAAACGATGTACTTCATAATGACCTTCAGAACAGAAGGAACCTAGCACGACTGCAACTACTAATCAACATTCATGTTGAAGATTCCAACATGAGTTGTCTTAACATGCTCTGCATGTCTTGAAAGTGGGTTGCTACGAACCAGAAACTCAGAACTCGTCCCTTAGCCTGGGTCCATTGGATTAGTTGCTAGGGATGAGGTGGAGTCTAATGTATTTAAGTGTTGCATGCCATATGGGACTATATGTGTGAGTGTCATATTGGTTACAGCAACCACCGCCACCTTCTCAGAGTCCATTGTGTCTATACTCATTGTTTCATTAGACACTACATATCCCTACTCAATTCTTTTTTTAAGATATAAACAGCAACCACCACCACCTTCTCAAGTCACTAGCTGGTTACCGGTCACCCTAAACAGTAACCTTGCACATCTATTTAAAGCTGGTTCAGTCTCATTCTGAGGCAGGTTCGGTTAGGCACTTAGAGAGAGAAACTAGAGAGAGAAGCTCTAAGCTCTTTCGACGAGTCTCCTCCCTCTTCTTCCTCCAGCGAGTTAGCTTTCTTCTTCCTTCTTCCCCTTTCACTTGTAAGTTTTTATGTTTTAAATAAAATCTTCAGTTCTCTTTTAATTTTTTTTGCATCATATCCTTCCCTCCTCTGATACACTAATATTGGCAGATTTAATGAATTAATCCTGGAAGGTTCTACCATCGCCTTTAATTCATTCGCCTTCTTGTGAGCATTATAGAGCATCCCCTCTGCATGCATCATTTAATATTTTAATTATGTTTTTAATTAATACTTAAGAAGTCCATCTTCTTCCCTCTTCACATGCTCCTCCCTTTCTTTAGCTAGATCCAACTCCAGGCCCCCTCCCCCGTCTTGCCAAAAATAGTCATTGTATGTTGAGATACGACGACTATTTTTTCAAAAATAGTCGTTGTAACTCTCTTACAACGACCATTTCAAAACGATCGTCTATTTCAAAATTTTCCATGACACTCACATACACGTCCCCTTAAAAACGGTCATCTAAGGGTATAAAAATGGTCGTTAAAAGTACCTTCTGTAGTAGTTTTTCTGTACTGAAATTAAATTTGAGCTTAAGCTGCACTTTATTGCTTGAAACTCTAATTGTGCTAGTTGTCCATATATATGTCATGAATCCAAGGTTTGACATTCCATAGCAGTAAACCTTATATTTATGTATACTTGTTGAGATACGAGAATGCCACTTGGTTAGCACTATGAAAAGGATGCATTTTATAGTTCCACTTGGAGCACACAACAAGAAAAGTCCTCTTGGCATGCATGATCGTTTGCTCTACAACTTTGTTTGTGTTGATATTCTTGTAATAATTTACTTGAGTTCTTATCACTATGGTTTTGTACGGACATTGAGATGAGCTCTAAATTTATACTATGGGCGAAGCCTGGCATTATCTTAACTTCTAACTCTAGCTAATTTGAGAATGTGATTATTTCCTTCATTAACAAATTGACGTGATTAGTTTACATTTTTAAGTTTCTGCCATGATTATATTTAATTTTTGCTTTGCGCCTTTCTTGTTACTCCTTTTTTTGTTTTTTGCCAGAACTTTTCTTGTTACTCCTTGGGTGCTAGTACATTGTGTGTATGTCCTACGGGAGTATGGACTTTTTCCTTTTTAATACCAAGGAATCAACATGAGCCAAGTTCAAGTCCAAAAACACATCAATTAATTACTCCATCTCATACAAATTATAAGAAGTATTCTTCTAAAAGATAACTCTAATTCAAAACATATGATGTTGACCAATGTTGCCTAACCTATACTGGCCTCTGAATTGGTTGAGGTAGTGGGGTAAGAGTCAGTGAGTCAGCATGGAGTCAACCCTGGGGAAAGACCTGTATGCAATGAAAAATTAAAAAATAATTTAAATTCTTATCATAGTATCATACCTGTCCAAAATCAATTTAATACCTTGAATCATTAGCAAAATAATCACACGCTTATCCAATATTCTTTACAATTTCTTTGACATAGTGACATTATAGTATCAATTCATCATCCAATGAAACTATAATCTGTAATTACTAAATATTCTTCCTAGCAAATCATCAAAATAGATAAATGATAATAAAATATTCCTATCTATAATCCTTTAATCACTAAACTAATAGTCATTAATATAAAAACTATCGTTAATTTCGACTTATATTGCCCTCTACAATTTATACCCCAAATAAAATAAATATATATATATATATATATTTAAAAAAAAAAAGCTATTGGGTATACCCAACAACTCACCAAGTTGAACCCCAAAATGGTATAGGAACCAAACTCAAATGTGTTTATTACAAATCTTCATGTCTTTTACAATTAAAAATGACACCTATTTATACTAATACATTACTCATTAAACTAAAGAAAAATAACTCTTGGTTCAACGTTGGTGTGCCTCACCAACTTCTCACCAACTTCTTTAATCACCTACCCAAGCCGTCAGCTACTGTTCAGCCGTCACTGCTTGCGTCATGCTCTGTTTTCCGTTTCTGTTTCATTCTCTGTTTCATTCTCCCGGGGTTGGATAAGACTCGTCCTCGAGTCACAAACAACATCATCATCAATAAATGGAGATAAATTCGAAACCTTATGCTTAAGTAAAAATGACTTGGACTTATTTTTGATTTTGATGTGTTTATCTGGTGGCAATGGTTCGAGCTGAATCTTCACATCATCCTTCTGAAAGGAATATGTGTTTGCATAACCGTCGTATAGAGCTCGTCGATCATATTTCCAAGGTCTTCCCAGAAGAAGATGACAAGCATCCATCGGAACAACATCACACCAAACTTCATCGTGATACCTTGTTCCAATAGAAAAAGTAACAAGGCATCGTTTTGACACTTTGACTGCGCTTCCTTTATTGAACCATTGGAGCTTGTATGGGTACGGATGGTTGTGAGTTGGTAGTTGTAACTTTTCTACCATGTAGTTAGAGACTACATTTTCACAGCTTCCGTTGTCAATAATGATGTCACAAACTTTACCTTGAGCGGTGCAACGAGTATGAAAAATGTTGTGACGTAGCCAAGGCTCTTCTTTCACTGTGGCTGTATGCAAGCTTCGTCTAATCACAAGTGTTTCACCTTGATCAGGAGGAATGACTTCTTCATCAAAAATTGGCTCTTCATCAAAGACAGGTTCTTTGTCGGGTATGAGCTCCTTTTCTTCTTCAAAAACTGCAAAAGTTTCCCCTTCAATAATAGTAACCACTCTGCGGGTAGGACATTCTGAAGCGATATGACCGAACCCTTGACATTTGAAGCACTTAGGTGCTTTGGAGTTAAATTCCTTGATAGCCTTTGGTGGAGGCTTGCTTGAAGAGTTAGACTGATATTCTTGTGTATGCTTGTTTGAAGAGTTATGCTGATGCATTTGTGTAGGCTGATGCATGTGTGTTTCATGTCGATCAAAAGGAATTTCAGTGGAGGAAGACGGTTGAAATGGAAACCTTTTGGGGAACTGTTTCTCAATACGGATGGCTAGACGAATGACGTCGTCCAGGGTCCAGTATTGTTGGAGTTGTACCGGATGGGCAATGTTGGTATTTAATCCTCTGATATAACGGGCTATTGTTTGCTCCTCCCTCTCTTAGATATCACACTTCATCATGAGTTTTTCAAATTCCCTCGTATATTCTTCCACAGACATAGCCTTTTGGCGAAGATTATGTAACTGAAGGAAATTATCTTGATAATAATTTTCTGGAAGAAACTTACGTGAGAGCTCGCGTCGCATCTTGTCCTACATTCGTATCTTGCTCTTTCCCTCTCTTTCACGCTTTCTTTTGAGATTCTCCCACCATATGGAGGCATGTTTCTTCAATTTGATAGCAACAATTTTAACTTTCTGCTCATCTGGAATTTCTTTGTACTTAAAGACTCGTTCAACTGTTTGTAGCCAGTCAATGAATTCGTCAGGTTGGAGTCTTCCCTCGAATTCAGGAATGTCTACCTTAATGTCATTGAAGCGGAATGGTTGTTGGCGAGGATGATGACGGTAGTTAGAGGATGACGAACTGTGGCTATTCAAATCATCTTCTAAGTGGTCTCTACGAGTTTCGAGCAAGGCTTGTTGTTCTGCTATAGTGGCTTCTAGTTCTTGAATCTGGCGTCTCATTTCCTCCATCTCAATTTCATGTCTATTTCTGCGTCTTGGAGGCATTTTGCAGTTTGTCTCACAGGTTATGACTTGGAGTACGCAGTTTATTAGGTACAAGGTAGGGGAAGGATTTGTGTATATGGAAAAGTCAGGGGTAAAATAGAAAATTAGGGTAATTAGGGGCAACAATGTAATTTTGGGCAAAATCTGGGGGTCAAAATGCAATTTCAGAAAGTTTGGGGGCTGAAATGTAATTTTGACAGAATCTGGGGGTCAAAATGTAATTTCAGAAAGTTCTAGGGTCTGAAATGTAATTTTGGCAGAATCTAGGGGGTCAAAATGTAATTTCAGAAAGTTCAGGGGTCTGAAATGTAATAATTTCCTAAAGTTCGGGGGACCTAAATGTAATTTTAGAAAACTCTAGGGGTCAAAATGTAATTTCCTAAAGTTCAGGGTCCTAAATTTAATTTTGGCAATTTTCTAGGGGTCAAAATGTAAATATCGCAAAATTTAGGGCACAAAATGGTAATTTTAACAAATTTCAAGCTGACCGTATGCTAACGTGGCTACAGTGACAAGTGGCAGTCCGTGATTGGTCCACTTGGCGTTGACCGGTGACATGGATGCTGACTGGACTAGGTGACGTGGCAAGGCTGACGATGCGGCTGGCGTGGTGCTTTTGACACGTGGCGCAATCTGATTGGACAGCGTGGCGCTGACTGGGTCAACAGTGCTGACGTGGCGCTGACTGGTCGTCTTCAACCTCTGGGCGCGTGGGTCTCCGGTGGTGGCGCGTGACGGCGTTGCACGGTGATGGCCGACTCCTGTTCTGGGTTTTGGGACCTTCTGAACACGATGGTGTGGTCATATTTTTGAGAAAAAGTCGGCAGAATGGAATTCGCACACCCTGTTTTCCCAACGTTTTTTTCTCTCTATCCTATTCCTCACTCTCTCGTTTTCTCTCCCTCTGGAACCAGGCTCTGATGCCAAAATGGTATAGGAACCAAACTCAAATGTGTTTATTACAAATCTTCATGTCTTTTACAATGAAAAATGACACCTATTTATACTAATACATTACTCATTAAACTAAAGAAAAATAACTCTTGGTTCAACGTTGGTGTGCCTCACCAACTTCTTCAATCACCTACCCAAGCCGTCAGCTACTGTTCAGCCATCACTGCTTGCGTCATGCTCTGTTTTCCGTTTCTGTTTCATTCTCTGTTTCACCTAGATACCTAGGTTAAGACCGGGTCACCCTCGAGTTGCTATAATTCTGGGTTAGGAACCTGACCGGACCTATTCCATGGTCGTGTTGCCAGTTTTCGGGTTGACCCTGTCGATCCAGTTCAGGTTTGATAATCCTGATGTTGATAAAATAATTAATTATTATTTTCTAATTTTACCCCATTACGAAATACTAGTAAATTAATTGAGTATTTAATGTACCAGGTGGGTAGGAGAGGTGACTTGTAATAAAAATGTAATCACATTATTTAATAAAGGTAAAATAGGTAGATTTATCAATTTAAGACACGTTAGATAACTTAACTAACATTTTTTAGTTCCTGTGAATTAGTTAACAACGTCTTATATTTTGGATCAAGGTGAGTATAGCCTATATCCAATTATACTAGTGTGCAATGTAATTTTTATTTTTCTTGGTTTTTCTCTTTTAATTTCTTTCTTGCATAATTTGTTGGCTAAAATATACTTTTGATATGTTATATTTACATAAGGTTTTATTTTAATCCTTAAAGTTTATAAAATACACTTTTAATCCTTAAAATTTAACACTATTAATGTTATCAACAAAAAATGTTGACCAAGCAAAATTAAGTGGTGACGAAGCAAGCCGACTTGCAACACAACTCTTCATTTAATTTTAATCCTGCATAGCATTTACTTAATTTAAATTATTCAATTTTTAAATAAAATTCTGATTCAAATGCATTATTTTAATCAATTTCTTAATTCTTTTGTGTCTCTTTTCTTCATCGCTGAACCTTAGTTTTTTGCTGCAACACCCTTCATCTTCATCCCCATACCTTCTTCCAATTCTTCATCGCGCATCCAATGAAATTTTCCTGTTCTATTGTCAACTCCTTGGCATCCTCCAATCCATCAACTTTCCTTCCAAGCTAGGTGCCTATCTCTTCTCTCTGGTCTGGTAATTAATTGGCCGTAGAGCAATGGGAAAGACAAACTCTCAACAGTTTTCATTCTATCCATTCAGGGTTTACCGGGGGCCCATCTTTTTTTTGTGGCAAAATTTCACTTAACCTAAAAAAAAAAACAAGAAATTTGACTACAGCCTTTTGTCAAAAGGAAATTAAATTCTGTGGTAATCATGTCTTTACTTTATCTATTTTGTAAATCACTTTATTTATTTTGTGAATACTCTTACTTATTTTATAAATTCCTTTATTTATCTTATAATTTGTTAAAATATTTTTACAAGATAAGTAAGGCAATTTACAGGCCAGATAAACTAAGCACATCATTGTGTTTTTTGCAAAACTTAATTTCATGCACCATCAAATTTTAAATTTTTTTTTTGGGTTGAATGAATTTTCCAAATCAGAAAAGATCAGCCCCAGCCTTTAATGGTCCAGGGTCTAAAAGAGCCAGCCCTTTTAGGTTCAGGGTCAGAAAAATTACAGTTTTTCAAGGTCCGGCCCAAGAGCATGCAGGCCAGGGCTAGCCCGCAAGGCCTGGAAGTCGTTTTCACAATGTTTAACTATTTTTCTTGCGTTTTTTTCCTCAGAGAGATATAATTAGTAAATAACAACTATTAAAGTTCTAATTTAACACATAAATGTTGTTAACATTAAGGTTTAAACAACACATCTTACACAACAAACAAACACAGTTACTAATGTATAATCAAAGGTAAAATCATGTTCATAAATAACTCACACAAAGGCCAAAGCATAAGAAGGTAAGAAGCTAAACACTCTAAACTCTAAGCAACATAAGTATGACAAGTATCATTTTCATATTCTTCACCACTATCATCAATTTCGAAAACATTTGATTGTGCTTTAGTTTGATTAGTAGGCTCAAATAGTCAAATAATCACAACCTCCATAAAAAATTATATTCCATTAGACAGAACAGTATATAATATGATTTTATTTTAAATATGTAGAATAATATACTCAAAAATCACAATATGATTCAATTAGGTAAAACAATATACTCAAAAATTATACTCTATACAATATAAAGACAGAGTGACATATAAATTTAATAAGACAATTCTAAAAAAAAACACATTTTCCCTTTTCAAACAAAAAAATAAAAATAAATAAGCTTAATGGGTCTGTCTGAGATCTTATAAGATCGATTCTTTTAGACCCAACTTAAAGATCACAGTTTAAAAACCCAGCACTTGACCTAAACGCCACGGGCCTGGGTGACGGAAAGAAGGGTGGAATGAAAACTGTTCTTGGCAAAAATAAAAGAAAAAAGAAAAGAAAAGAAAAGAGAACTGTTGAGAGTTTTGACTCTACCAAAATTGGGGCCGCGGGGATTATTAGGAAGATCGAGAGAGTTTGTGTGTTTGACACTTTGACTACCAGAGTTGGTGCAGCGTAGATTATTAGGAAGGTGGAGAGAGTATGAGCAGCAACGTGGTAGAAGGTAAGGTGGTGTGCGTCACTGGTGCTTCTGGCTACATAGCTTCATGGCTCGTCAAGTTCCTTCTTCTTCGTGGTTACACTGTCAAGGGCACTGTTCGCGACCCAAGTGAGTGCATCTTAAAATATCGTCCCATCTATCCCCAAAAAGTGACTGAAACTGTTTACCATTACTGTTTTGTTATCTCTGTTGTCCTTTTTCTTTCTCTTGACCTTTTCTCGATGAAGATTCTCAGCAGGCCCATATCCAGATTTTGATTTATAGTTAACGGTCAATGAATAGAAGTTTCTTTTTGCTTTGTATGGTGATAGGACTAGAAGGGATAGAATAGACAAGAGCTATTTAAATTTATCTTAGACAACTTTTATGTAAAGATAGTCTGAAATGACAGAACTATGAATCTGCTACATATATCTCATTCTCTTCATGTCTTCTATTTCGGCTTGTGATAGGAAGGGAGTCTATGGCTGTTATTTAGCCCGTGCATTTTCAAGTTTCTCTATTATTCAAAATGAATGGGTTATATTTCTTGTTTTTATTGGGTGTTCATTAGCATGGATTGCCAATTTGTGATGGTTTGTTACTCATTACAGATGATCCAAGAAAGGTTGATCACTTGCTTAAGCTTGATGGTGCAAAGGAGAGATTGCGCTTGATTAAAGCAGATCTTCTGGAAGAAGGTTCCTTTGACCAAGCTGTTGAGGGGTGTGAGGGTGTCTTTCATACTGCATCTCCCTGTTTTTTTGATCCCGTAGACCCGCAGGTTTATATCATTTTCTACTTCTTGATAGATATCAAATATCATTTTGAACCTTTTCCAAAATCTTGTTCCTTTCTCTGCCTTTGGCAAATAATAATGCAATCAAGTTGTTATTGTATAATGAGTCAGTATTTCCTCTTAGACTTGAAATATAACAAGCGTTGTGAAGTTTATGCAAAAATTAATATAAGAATGGAGTATCATGCCTAGTTGCCTGTTATCCTTGAAGCATTTGGATATGGTTAAAAGGATGGACAATCAAAGACGGGCGTAACTTCACTTGCTTCCCTTCGCCAATTTAGTTGAAGTAATATATTTCTGAACCACAGAAATGACTGAAGCCTAGGCCTTTATATCTGATGGGCCTTCTTATTTTTTACTGTTATTTTATTGACCAGCTCTATCCACATTGCAGACTGAACTTGTTGACCCAGCAGTGAAGGGAACTCTCAATGTTTTAAAGTCGTGTGCAAAGTCACCAAATGTGAAACGAGTTGTTTTAACATCTTCCACTGCAGCAGTTGTATTTAATGGAAAACCTCTACCTGCTGACACTGTAGTTGATGAGACATGGTTTTCAAGTCCAGATATTTGTAGGGATATTAAGGTAAGTGCTATTATATTATACAGACGCAAATAAATTTTGTAGGTAATGCAGGTTGCATATCTGATAGTTGTTGTCAATTCTGCTTAGAGAAGGAATATCAAGTTTTCTATTCGATGCTATTTCCATGTGTTGCCACCACATTGGCTAATCAGACCAGCATGATTTTATGTTTTATTAATTGAAGAAGTAGACTCCGGTGGTTACTTCCATTTTGTTGATTTGAGGGACACATCTAAACTAAAAATGAAGAAATTGCTTTTCTGGCAGAGTAAGATAAAGGAGAGTAGCTTGGCAGTTATCTTCTTATGTCTCCTGAACAACAAGATATACATGTGTATGGCACCGCAATTTAAGCAATTTTTCATAATTGGATGATTCAGCATTCACTGACTGTGTCAGAAGGACAAGAAAAAGACATACAGCAAATTGAAGGATTGCTTAATGGTGATTGCCAGGATGTTGTTAGATTTGATGAAGAAAGGAATCAATTTATTTATTATCATCCTAGAATAAAGTTTAGATGTCTTTTATGATTCAAGTACTACTTGTGATTTGTAGATGCTAATTATGCTGTAATGAGGCTTTTTTACCTGTGAATTTCGTTTCTTTATATATTAGTTATCATCCATTTTATTTTGAATCTCTTAAAATTGCTGCTACAGCTTTTCATACAGCTCATGCTATGCTGTGTGCTAGTTGCAATATCATTTTACTGCCTAAGCCAAACAAGTGCATTAAGCGCTATGAATAACTATGGATACTATATAAAGAAAAATATTTGAATGAGGTCCCAATGTTGAAGAGCCACACACTAAAGCCCTAACTCTCGTGCTTTGCAGCTCAAACATAGCCCAATAAGGGTTCTCTATGTGTGCGGCGCCCCCTCTGCAGATTGTGATATTTTATTTGTTAAATATTACTCATCCGGTCTTTAATATGAGACATAATTAACTTTTTTTGGAGAGATGAAGGAAGCTAAATAAGTTAGTTAATCATAGTGTATGTTGTGTATCATTTGATTATATATCGATTCATAAGTCAAACAAATTAATTTGGTATGAAAAAGATAAATATCAATACTTTAAAATAATTTATTTAGCTTCCTTAATCTCTCCAAAAATATCAACTATGTCTTATATTAAGGACCGGAGGAGTATATCCGTTTTGTTCTATATTATTTAAAATGTTATAGGATGGAATCTGTTTATCTTATCTGAATTCATTTAGAAGATTCTACCCTAGATTATCTTGCTGGAAGAGGCAGGTTTGTGTCCTTCGGTATATATGTTGCTGTCTTTAAATGAAAAGCATCGCACTGAATTGAAAACCAGTTCAAGCGAATTTCTTCACAAAGTTTAAACTAAACTTCATGTTGAAGACAAATAAAAATATCGTTTATTTGTGACGATTTAGCCCACCCAGTGGGATAAGGCTTGTTGTCTTTTATGACCATCTTGGACTTTTGTGTTATGGAAATATGACAAGATTCTGAATGTTAGTTAATTCTGTTAGACTGTTAGTTTGTTAGTGGCTTATTAGCCCTTGGGGTAGGTAGATATCTTAGCTTATAAATAATCCCCATTGATGCTATTGTACTCAGATATGGATAGACTATTGAGTATGCAACGGAATGACAATTCTTCCCTTCCTCTTTCTCGTTCTCTCTCTGTTTCTTTTCTCTCTTGAATCTCTTCTCTGTTTCTCTCTCTTTCCCCTTTCTCTCTTATTCTTGGTTCTAATACCATAACATTTTGCTTCAAAATTATTCGTCTTGTTGCCAATTGTTGTAACCCAAGTTTGTAACCATTCACTATTTTACATTCAGTTTCAAGTTTCCTATTGCTTTATATTCTGTTCTTTCAGCGCTGGTATAATCTTGCCAAGACTTTGGCTGAAGAAGCTGCCTGGAAATTTGCAAAAGAAAACAGCATTGACCTGGTTGCTCTCAACCCAGCATTTGTGATAGGGCCACTTTTGCAGCCATTACTCAATGAAAGTTCTGCTGTTATATTTAATCTTGTAAAAGGTAATTCTTATATACTCACAAGGTTCACACTCTATGGGAATCCTGTTTTATGACCTGTCTGCGTCTGGATTACTTGATGTATTCAATTGAACTACTTTTCTTGTTTGGGTCACTTGAAAGGGGAATTTGTTTCAAAATTTTGAAATGGATTTGTGTACAATGGAATAAGAAAATGAGGGTTATGGTTTTTTTAGAAATCTATTGAATTGGAGCTCCTAATGGACGTGGAGTTTATGTGTATCTTGAATGAGTTTGAGATCATTGTTAGGTAAGGTTATAGAGTTTATTATTACCCCCTCTGGTTTTAAATATAGGTGCTATTTGAGGGGTTTGGATCATATATTAATGAAAGACCTCATTACCCTTTATCTTTCATATGTATTATTTTTTTCCCGAACGACCCCTACACTTTGATTCTTGTATGATATGTAATCTCTGTTGATAATACTCCAATGTAAATGATTAAAAGGAAGGGTATTTAGGGGAAAAAACAGTGCACATTTTTTACAAAAAAACTAACTAAATTTCTTTTATTTATGGGAATCAGTTGACTAGCTCTTACATTTAGGATTGGAGGGAGCATACAGGAACCTTAATTCCTCTATTCTAAGTTATTATTCTTAAGAGTTTATGTTTTATTTTATCTCTTTCTGCATATTATTGTAAATGAAATGGGAGAGGGGCTGCCACAATATGTATGAGAGAGTTTTGCTTGTTTGCCAGCCTTCCTCATTCAATTTATGTTTTATCTGAAATTTTGCAATACTAATTTTAATCAAGGCTAAATTATATAAAACACTCCTGAACATTATGTCATATGTAAATAACCTCCCTAACTTTAAAAGTTTAGGACTGTATCCTGTAATTGTAAACGAGACTTTTGTTGCACTCCCAATTTTTATTGAATATAGAAAACAAGTGAACTTTTCCTGTCAGAAGACGACAAGTGAACATCCAAGCGCCAGTTGAGAATCATGGTTTCATCTTACAAAGAAACCAAGTTATAGTCTGAACACCTTTTTCTTTAATTTTGTGTTGTCATTAAATTTCTAATTATCTGTTTGATGACTATTTTAATTTATTCTTTTTTGAGAAATAGTTGTTGATTTGGATGCGTGTTAAATCTTTTGTTTTTATCCCCTGGACAAGAATTGTTATGTTACTCCTCATCGCTCACTTGTTTGATGCAGGCCAAACATATCCAAACTATAGTGTAGGATGGGTGAATGTGAAAGATGTTGCAAATGCTCATATTCAGGCCTTTGAGATTCCTTCAGCTAGCGGAAGATATATTTTGGTTGAGAGAGTTGCACACTACTCAGAACACGTCAAGATTTTACGTGAGCTGTTCCCAACATTACAACTTCCTGAGAAGTAAGTTAATTATTATTGTTTATAATTTAAAGGATGTATTAACTCTTGAATTTTTAGCTTTATTTCTCGAAACCTCACGTTTATAATTGTCCTTGTTTCTTCTGAATTATGCCTAAGGCCAACTCTTATGCATGAAGCACTAAAAATTGCCTATTACTTGTAGTGAACTAAATGGCTTTCATTTGATTAAAAAACAAAAACTAATATTCTGATCATTCTTACTGAGCTATGCATGAAAAGACATGATGAGATGATGATGATGATTCCTTGTTCCTCAGACATGATGATGATTGGCTTTCCTTTTCTTTTTCTTTTTTTTCCTTGGTAAACTGATAATAATGGCTTTTGGTCGTTACCGTGCATGTGGGGATATATATACAGCAAGAGTTAAATACAGTAAATGCACTAAAAATATCAATATGATTTTCCACACCGTTCAATCATACCTCTTCTGTCCCTATTTACTTGTCCTTATTTGAATTTTCATTTTGTCCCTAAGTATATGTATTGTTCCAAATTTTGAAGTATAATTATTACTTGTTTCCAATAATACCCATGTTTAAATGGATCATTAGGATATAAAATAGTGTGGCACTTAATGAAGAGCGAAATTGACAAAGAAAAACTAATTACTATATAACACTCCCTCCTGTTCTTAATATACGATCTAATTTGTAGTTCAATTTTAAAGTGGGTTTTATGTTAAAGACCAACGGGAGTACATAAATTTTGCTTTGTCTATGAGGACAAGTAAATAGAGACTGAGGAAGTACTAATTTTTGTGTACTTAATTGTTCAAACATATCTGTTGACCAAAATGACTTGCTCTCAGCGACTTTGTATCCTCTTATATACTCCTATAACCTATTTATTTAAGGCCAAATTTTTTGTCTCTGATTTCATGTCTGTCTTTCACTTGTTAGATGTGCTGATGATAAGCCCTTCATGCCAAAGTATCAAGTTTCGAAAAAGAAGGCAATGACCTTGGGAATTGAATTTACTCCATTGGAAGTGAGTCTCAAGGAGACTATAGAAAGCTTGAAAGAGAAGAATTTCATTAACTTTTAACTCTTATCTCTCTCGCCCTCTCACAAAAACTATATAAATAAATGTTGATAAGCTTAGGAAAGCTTTAAGTATGTGTTTTTGATGTAAACAACTCCATTGCCTACATTAAGCTTTAAGTCTCTCTCTCTCTCTCAAGGCTTGCATTGAAATAGGACTTAATAGGAAATAACTTCTTTTAACTTGTTCCAAGGCTTATATTCAAATATTCAATGATAGGATTATATTCACTTGTACTAACAGGGCCTATTTTCGTATCCTGTAAGGTTGATAATTAGTTTTGAAGGCATCTAATTGTTGAAATTCGAATGAATTAAAGTTTATTAAACTGCAATTTCTCTGATTAAATATAGAAAATAGCATGTGGGAGCTTCACTTTTCATGTGAAAGTTGTAACATCTTGAATTTCAGTCACCAAAATTCTTTATATTTAAGGAAATAAAATGGTGAATTAAAGAGCACATGAAATGATAAAACAAGACAATTGATGGTCATACACAACATGAGTACGTTGAGAACATAAATTGTAAACATTTGAATTTGTTGTCAGTGAGTTTCCTTGTGTAGCAATGTGTGACATTTTTAAATAGACAAATATGTCTAATGCCTATGATATTTTTTAGAATGAAAATAGACTTATCAAGCTTTAATTTGATAGGTTATATAAATTATTTAGAGCTGTACCTAAAGAGTTATGAATTTTTAAAGTTAACTCAATGAAATTGGCTAGCTTTTGTGACAGTGTCCAAAAATGAAAATTCTAGGAGTTATGAGCTTTCAGTTGGTTAAAGGCTATATTTTTCTTTAAAAATAGACTTAATAAGGGTCACATAGTCTTTTGAATCACATCAAATGGATCTCTATAAATAAAGATATGAATTTTCAAAGTTTAATGAAAATTCTGCCCAGCTTTCCAGCAAGTGTGAAAATGGCAAAAATGTATGGGCAAAATAGTCATTTAGCTAAATAAAATTGAAAGCCCATATTTTCCCTTATTATTGTGTGTGTGGACGTCCAAAAAGGTGAGGTCGAGAGGGAATTGAAGTTTGGGCAATATACGACGAGTTGAAGTAAATTATAGTCAAGTAAAGTTCAAGTTGAAAAGTAAAAAATGGTAGGTTAAAGTTGTAACATTATAAGAGGCAATTAAAGTAACATACTTGGTTATTTCAAGAGCCCATTTACATCACTTTTTGGGCAAGGAACGAAGGGAATAAATGATTAAAAGCAATAGCCAAGTTGAAGGAATGAAATCAAGAGGGGAAAAAAAAGAGAGTAAAGTTTGACAAGTTAAAAGTTTGTTTGTAATAAATGGCTTGCATAGTCAATTTAAGAGACTATTTGGATGCATTGAAAAAAGTGATTTTGAACCCAAATCATGGTTTAGACAAAAACCATCCAAACACCAAAAAAAATTTCAGAATCTATTCTCAGCTGAAATCTTGGTTTGAGAGGCCCAAACCAAAGTTTACCGAAAAGCTATTCTAAACACCCATTTATGTATCTAATAGGATTTGTGCAGCCTTTATTGACCATTGTCTTTTCTCATCTCTCTCTCTCTCTCTCCATCTTGTCTCTTACCCTTTTCTCATCTCTCTCTCTCTCTCTCTCTCTCTCTCTCTCTTATCTTTTATCTTTCCCTTTTCTCCTCTCTTTCTCTCTCTCCGTTTTGACACGCATATATTTATATATGTATATATGCTTGATCCAATTTTTTTATATCAATATTATAATTTATAAAAAAATTTTATCTATTTTTTGATATTATATATTTGACTAATTTCATAATTATAATTTTTTTAAAAAAATTATTTCGAATTTTTTTATATTTATTATACAATTAATGTTTGATAATGCTTAAAATATAAATTTATCCCTTACATGTAATTATCACAAAAACTAATGTCATTTTTAGTAATTTGACAATGAAAAAAAGCTATTTTGACCATAACATTCAACACTCTTACTTTATCAAAATTACTTTTTTCTCATAATATATTCTGCTCATAATCTATTCTCTAAAAGTTATTCTTGACTTTTTCTCCAGAAGCTATTAAAAAAAGCTAATACAAACACACACTAAGAGGTAAAGAGGTAAAGGGAGCTCAAGTAAGAGACTTTTTGGTCTCTTTGTGCAGCCACTTTTGGAGAAAAGGAAGAGAAATAATTATGTTGAATTAATAAGGGATAAGGCATATGGAAAGAAAGAAGAGACGTGTGTCAAAATTCCAATTAAATAATAATAACTTGAGGAGGTGGAGTTGGATATTTTTAAAGGCTTATTATCTCTTTCTCTTAGTCATATTTCATCCAAGCATAAGCAAATAGAGAGAGGAAGAGTTGAAGAGAGCTTGAAGAACGTAGGGTTTTGAGAAGCCAAATTAAAGATAGGTAAGCTTGAAATCAAGTGATTTTGCCTTCCAAACTCCTTAGAACTTCTTATAATCTCTTATCCTCCTTGAAATCCATGGATAGCAAGCAAAATCAATAGTGTAGAGATGGAGGGCAGTGGCATTCTTAGAGAGAGAAAGTGGTAAAATCAAGAGGTAATTTCATGAACTTGATCCTTTTATGCTATAAGGTGTTGTTATGGTTGTTGTTGTTGGTTTTGGTTTGGTTTTTCCTAGTTTTGTGATTTTGGGATGATGAACCCTAGAAATGTTATGCTGCCCAATTTTCTATTAATTATGTTCAAAAGGTGTTTAAGTGATTAAATATGGGATCACAAGTGAAAAGAAGGTGTTTGGTTGATTGAAATTAATAAATTCCATTTTCCCCAATTTTTATGGAATTTCGTCTAGCAGCTATTTTCATTGTGTTTGGATTGGATTTTGGTGTTTTTGATGATTCCATTGTGTTTAGAATGAAAAATTGTGTAGATATCATGTATAATATGAAGTGAAGGCTTTAGGGTGTGAAATGACAATATTACCCCTAAAACCCTCACATAAGGGCTGCCATGGGTAAATTCGTAATTTGGGCTGGAAATTGACAAAACCAAGGTCAAAATGCATTCCTTGGGAAAAATTGTGTAGAATAAGGCCGCATCATAATTTTTGGAAAAATACAAAAACACCGGGTATAAAGGGGCTTGGACTAGGTCCCTAAGGATATTTTGGTAATTGTGCAGTTTTAGACAAAGATAATAAACACAATGAGTTTATAATGAATTATGAGTGACTAATAACTCATTTATCCTAAATTTGGAATTTTAGGATATACCGATAATCCAAGCCGGATACAGTATTAAACCGATAGTCAGTCAAGGGAAGGGCAATTTAGGTAGGGAACTTACCTATTTGCATGTATTTGATATTTCTGTTTGTGCAGTGATGTATGTGATTGCTTTACTTGATTGTGTAGAGCATATTTGAATAATGAAGTTATGTTTCTGTTTATACTGTGACCATAGTTATGTTGCATGAAACATTGAGCATGCAAAATTGTCATTATGGGGCATGCATCTAGTTAAAGTTAATATGTCATACACATTTAGATAGGTGAACACAGGAGGTGTGCTGGAAATAGAGAATAATTCTGTGTAAGATGAATGCAATGGTGGAACGAAGACGGGGATGTGTCTATAATACCTATACTGGGTTTAGACACTTTGTTAGCCCTATGACTACATTGTTTGTATATATAAATATACAAATGAATGATTTAAGTATGAGCAGAGAAATGAGCGGCGAATCACTATGCTTTTGTTTAAATAAAGATAAGAATCGATAAGTAATACTGAAGTTGCAAACCGCTAAAAGACGCTTCCGCAAGAGTTTGAAATTTTCTGAAAAACCCACTCCACTACAGATTCAAATCTTGTTTTGAGGTTGAGAATTTAAAATGATTTTATGAAAGTGATTCGGACTTATTGTACACAAGCTCATCCGATTGAGTACGAGAATAATGCATGACAAAGGTCCTTTCCTTTTAGCTCCTAAGTTGCTCTCCTTGTCTCTTTGATCTTGATCTCCTATGAAATGTTATGGTCATTGGTGTAAAACAGGGAGAGGGAATATGGAAAGTCCCTCAAGTTTTTAGTACAAAACATATTTAAGGAGTTGATTTTGGTCTTAAATATAAGACATATTTTTTTATATTTATTAATATGTTTCTAATTTTCTCATATTGATGTTCTTTCAATAATAATAAAGGAGGAGAGAGAATGAATGAATTAAGAAAGATGACTAGGGTGTTTTAGAAAATATATGTTATATTAACTAACTTCCTTAATATAATTAAATGAGGTAAATATATCTTATATTAAAGATCAAAGGGAGTACCAATTTTGAAAGAATTGGAAAATTATGCTTATAACAACCAGGCGTTGACAAAAAATGGATTATGACAAGTTTGATAATGCGTGTGGCAGCATATGTTTTTTGGTACAAATTAGGGGACAAAAACACAGGTTGGTTTATAAACAAACTTCATTGGTAAAGAAGGAGTTTAAGTGTTCGTTTGTGATCGTTTATTTTTAACTTATAAGTACTTATAAATCGTAATTTACGGTATACAAGATAAGTATGTGAGAGAAATTTTATCTCGACTTACATAATAAGCACTTATTGACAAAAAATAAGCTATCTCAAATTCCCCTTTAAATCTTTTGCAAGATGATATTTGCAATTTTTGTCAAAATTTGTGTTGGTAATATGCTCTTAAATAATTTGCATTAAAAAAATGATAAATATGGGATAAAATGAATTGATGTTCGAATTAATTCTAACATTTCATCTAGTTCTTAACTAACTCTTATGTTAGGGACCGATAGTATTTAATAGTTTTTCTTTGTGGAGTTGTATTTGATGCTTATTAGTCCTTAATGTAGAACCTAATTAGGGAATTGATATTGATACTAAATGTAAGACATCTTTCACACTTTTATCCATTTTTCCACAAATTAACTTTATTTGATATTTCCTTAACAATAATCAAGTGGGAAAATAAGTGAGGAATAAAAAAAGATATTTAGAGTATTTTGAAAAAACCTATCATATTAACTAACTTAAACAATATCTTTAATCTATCCAGTTTAATTAAGTCTTACATTAACTAGTCGAGGGAAGGAGTAGCTTATAATTGGGAGGGAGAAGCATGTCTCCATTAAGCTTCCTCTCTATTTACTTTCCTCATCATTATATTAATTTTCAATGGTTGAAATTTAATATGTTATAACGATATATTATAATATTAAATAAAAAAAATATATAAATAAATTTAAACTATTAACATTTAACCAGAAAAGTTCAAAAGTGCCGGAGATAAAAAATAAAAGAAATTATAAAACATTTAATCAAAGTCTACGTAGTTGAAGTATTTAGATATAATTTTAACAATTTAAATTTATTTATATGTATTTTGTATTTAATACTATAATGACATTACTATAAAATGTTAAATTTCAATCATTAGAAGTTGGTCCAATGATAAGAAAAGTAAATAGAGAAGAAATGGGAAGGAAGACAACCCTAATTGGGATTGGTTTGACCAAATGTTAACTATTTCCTCTTGTCCATAATATAGGGTACTTAAATTATATCATGGAAAATAAGCAATGACAGTTAAGTTATTTAACATGTCCTAAAATGTAAATTTTTTCCACTTTTACCTTTTTTGAGAAATATGTTTAATTGCATTGGGAATGATATTTTAAAGAGAGGGGAATAACGAGTGGGATGAGTAAAGTCAGAAAGTGAGTATTAATTTTAGGGCAAAACAGAAAAAATCGCATTAATTAAACTAGAAGTGACTTATATTCTGAACCATATTTTTTTTCTAAAAGTGTTCTATATTGTGAATAAAAGAGAGTATTTAAATTTATTTTTAATTAATGAGCAAAACGGACTGACATTTGTTTTTCGCGTCCTTTTGCATAGGGGTGTTCAAAACCGGGACCGGGACCGGGACCGGGATCTACCACTCCCGGTCCCGGTCCCGGTTTTTGGCCGGGATGCAAATTGCATACCGGTCCCGATCCCGGTCCCGGTTTGGTCCCGGTCCCGGTAATCCCGGGCGGGACCGGGATCAAACCGGGAAATCCCGGTTTTTTTATAAAAAAAATTAAATTTAAAAAATATTATTATTTTAGTTAAATTTTCTATAATCTAGTATTTAAAGTAATTATTTAACATCTAATAAGGTCATAATAATCACACAAATTGATCTAGAATTGAAGAATAACATTTTATTATTATTATTATGATCACCATCATCATTTTTATTATTTTTTTTATACATTATATAGTAGGATTAGTATCACAATATATATAGTTTAACTCCAACTAAATATGTGATACACATTTTATCAAATGATAACTTAAATTATAGGATAAAAAAATACTAAAATAAAACAATAACTTAATTTTTAAGAAAAAAATTTAAAAAAAAAATAAAAAAACCGGGACCGGGACCGGGACCGGGATCACAAGGTATGTGACCGGTCCCGGTCCCGGTCCCGGGTCCCTTAGGTCCCGGTCCCGGTCCCGGCCGGGACGGGAAATTCCCGGGATCAAAATTCCGGGACCGGGACCGGACAACCGGGACCGGGACTTTTTGGACACCCCTACTTTTGCATGTGGGAAGTCGAAACAGAATCCAAGTGGATATGGACGATGTTCAGGGCCAAATCTACTGGGCAACATAACTTTCTACCCGTCTAGGCTTATTTGGTTTAACATTTTCTTAAAAAATAAATTTTTATTACGCAAATTGAGATAAAACTCTTTTTACATATTTATCTCGTATATCGTGAATTACGATTTATAAATACTTATTGCCTAAAAATAAACTATTCCAAACCAGCACTACCTAAACTATTTTTTTACTTTTTTCTGTAAAGTTACATCTATATTTTAAAATGCTAAAAAAATACTAAGCAGTAAAAGAAATATAATGGCAGCTACCACTGACGGTCAGTTTGACGCAAAAATAAACAAAAACTTTCAGCGATGTCTCAAAAATGCTACTGTTGTCAAGTCCACTAAAGTTGGCAGTTTTTTTTAAATGAAATCTGGAATTCATTAAGTTTCAACCAGGAAGACTTAATACAAACTCAAACTAAAAACAAGGGAAAAAAACCTTATCCCTCATCAACAACCGCCTCCAGTAATGTAGGTGGTGGTTGATCAAACAAAACTAAAACCCCCGCACTAGTGTGATCCAACCTAGCAAGGTGGTCAGCATCCCTGTTATGCTCCCTAGGAATATAGCTCAACAAAACATTCCAATTCTTAGACAACCAAAGCATAGCTTCAACAATGATATCCCTAAAGGGGTGATTTTGCTTTCCCCCTCTAGTTAACAAGTTAATAGCCTCAATACAATCAGAACGAATCAAAACATTCCTGTAACCACTATTCCAGCAAATCTGAAGCCCCTGAATAATAGCTATAATCTCCGTTATAGCAGAAGGAACAGTTAACAGCTTGCAAGTAAAGCCACCAATCCAAGTTCTTTCAGCATCGCGTAAAACTCCTCCACAGCTGCATTGACCAGAGTCCAGAGCTGATCCATCCACCTCCAGGTACACAAAACCCGCTTCCGCTAGAGTAGTTGTCGTACTATGACCTTCAGAAGCTTGTTGAGAATAGAACTGACAGTGGGAGAGAAAATCTTGATCCCAAATAGCCCGGAAGAAACTAGACTGGCCATCCTGGGACGGAGGTTCAATGTCCTCTCCAAAGACTTTCCTGCACTTGGTAACCCATATGTCCCAATATACATAACAAAACAAGGTGGCCCATTGGACTTTTTGCGTAAAATCTCTACCAAAACCCCGCTTCAGGTTCCAATTTATCCACTCCCTCCCTTGTAAGGACATGAATTTATCCCACAAAGTCGGGTGGAATAAAGCAATCCATCGTTCGCGAGCATTTTTACAGTCTCTGAGTAAGTGCATCATGTCCTCCACCTGATCGCATTCGAAAGGGCATTCTGCAGAATCAAGAAGTCCTTTTTGAACTCTATGCAGACGGTCATGAGAGGCTAGCCACAGAAATGATTTGATCTTCTCCGGTACAGAACATCTCCACAGAGTCTTCCAGAATGACTCTCCAATAGTGCTAGTACCTGCATCAAGAAAATAATATGCAGATTTAACAGAAAAACAGCCTTCCGAGGAAGGCTTCCAAAAATCTAAAGTTGGCAGTTTAACATTCCCCAGCGCAACCCTCTCCATTTTTTTTTAATTTCGTTGTCAGTAAATACTATCATAGGATTTGGTCATGTTATTTTTTAATGAAAATGCTTCTAATTCATAATTCAATAGCTTTAAAGCAAAACTATCTAAGACGAAGAACCCAAAGAAAAATACCATGAATGAAGCAATCAGGGAGGGGTAGCGGCACCCAGAAGGTGCAGCTCGTGCTGTGCAAAAGATCCCATAAAGACGAATAGAGATGCTGGTAGCAATAACACTGTTGATTGTATGGCAGCATCACTTTTATGCAATTTTAAAAACTTTATGTATGTTTTTAAGGTTGAAGGTCATTTTTATCACAGAACTTCTTTTTAAAGTAATTTTACCCCCTAAAGTCACTAAAATGTAACAATTTTGCCCTCACCATCAATCGAAGTTAACTTTGATCATTAAAGCCACATGGCAATCCCACATGCACACCTCATCATTCATCCTCTTTCCTTGACCCTCTTCCATCTATCCCTTTTTGCTGTTATGTTTTGGGTTGGTCCTTTCTTCTTTGTTCTTCTTCCCTCTTCAAGATTCTAGAAAAATTTCCTTGAATTGCTTTGTGGTTATTTCATTCTTGGTGTTAATTAAATTTCTGAGTTCTCCAATGTTCATGCAAAGTTTGAACTTTGGCATGGGAGTCCCATGGATTTCTGGTGGATAATTGGGGAGGGAGAGGGTCAAGGAAAGAGGGAGGATGATGAGGTATGCAATGTGGGACTGCCATGTGGTTTTATCAGTCAAAATTAATTTTAATCAACGGTGATGGCAAAATTGTTACATTTTGATAAATTTTAGGAAAAAATTGTTCCAAAATTTTTTTTTTGACGCCCAATACTTCTGAGTGAAAACTTCTAAAATACAAATGGACTTTGACCATGTGTTTTTATATAATCCTTTTTTTAATTGACGTGTTTGCTTTGCTAAATGGGAATATGCCAATATGGGATAACATGTTTGTATCATTTTCAAAACTTCTGGTGGATTTTTACACCAATGCAATCACAGTCGCAGAATACTTTTTTTTTTTTTGCGTGAGCAGGGTATCCACCGCCCAATGGACGATGACTAATCCCTTCGCTGCGGGTCGGCTAATTAAGGGCAAACAGCTGACCACGGGCAGGTTTCCATTCCCAAAGGCGGAACAGAGTTGATCCCAAGGATCGAACCCCCACCAATTGATTAAGGGACGAGATGTCGAACCATCACGCCACCACCACGTGGTTCAGTCGCAGAATGCTTTAATAGGTAAATTTGCAGCCCGGAGGCAAAGAGATGGACACATGGCATACACGGAATGGATAAAAATGAATCGTGTTTTTTTTTTTTTTGCCACGGGAAAATTTTTTTTTTGCCAGAATTTGCCACGGGAAAATGAAGCTTGTTGAGTGGAAGAACCAAATATTATTTGGCATATCAAGAGTCGACGCTCGACGGCATATGGGCAGCAACGAAAGCGAAGGAAAAGTGGTGTGCGTCACTGGTGCTTCTGGCTTTATAGCGTCATGGATAGTCAAGTTCCTTCTTCTTCGTGGTTACACTGTCAAGGGCACTGTTCGTGACCCAAGTAAGCCGTACCATCTGCCATATTTTCTTGTTTTTAGTTTTTACATGGGGAACCTTCTATAATTTACCAATTTTTGACGGTCTTTTAATCTTTACAGATGATCCAAGAAAAGTAGATCACTTGATTAAGCTTGATGGTGCGAAGGAGGGATTACGCTTGATTAAAGCAGATCTCGAGGAAGAAGGTTCCTTTGACGAAGCTGTTGAAGGGTGTGTGGGTGTCTTTCATACTGCATCTCCCTGTTATTTTGATCCCATCGACCCACAGGTTTATACCATTTTCTAATTGTTGAAAAGATTATTTCCAAAATTTTAAATTGTTTGACGAATCTATTTAGCTTGGGAGATGTGTTACAGTGAAGTTGTCTTCTTGTGGTTAGAAAGTTGTTCCTTCTTATAAATCATAAGGCCCTGTTCTAGAAGGGCAAAATGTTTGATATTTGATTCTGTCCTTAAGGGAGCTGGCAATTAATTTTTAAATTACGTATTGACTACCATGCTGAACCTTTTCAGAAACTTGCTCCTTTCTCTGCCTTTGGCAAATGGTAACACAATCAAGGTTTTATAGTGGAACATGTTCACTATTTCCTCTTAGGCTTAAAATATTACATATCTTGTGAAATTCATGTAAAAATTACTGTAGAGAATAACTACCTGTTATCGTTTAAGTATGTGGTTAATAGGCATATATTCGCTTGTTCCCCTTTGCCTATTTAGTTGAAGTGACACATTTCTGAAACAGAGAAATGGCGGTAGCTAAGGACTTTTTTACATCTTAGGCCCACTATGGGTCTTCTTATTTTGATTATTAGTTCCTTGATTTACCAACTCTAATCCTCATTTCAGAATGAACTTATTGACCCGGCGGTCAAGGGAACTCTCAATGTTCTTAGGTCGTGTGCAAAAGCATCAAGTGTGAAACGAGTTGTTTTAACATCTTCCTTTGCAGCAGTTTCACATACTGGAAAACCTCTAACTCCTGACGTTGTAGTTGATGAGACATGGTTTTCCAGTCCAGATATTTGTAGGGATAAGAAGGTTAGTGCAACTTTCTTATGTCTCTTGGGCTACAAGATATATGTTTATATAGAGCCATGGATCATGCTTTGGTACTAATATGAATAAGACAATGAATGTTCGTTTAGAGATTTGAGATTTTTCATTATTGGATGATTCAGCATTCACTGACCATGTCAGATCTCAGAAGCACAAGAAAATGACATTCACTAATGATGATGTGAAAACGAAAACCTCAAAAGATGAAGAGTAAATTGAATGATTGTGTTGTATAAACATAGAAAGAAAGGTGAAAGAGAAGGAGAAAAGGTGAAAATTAACGGCGAACAGAAAGAGAATAGAGAGAACTGAGATAGGAGAGGAGAGGTTGACCAAATAGCACTGAGCACTGAGCAATCAGATTAAGCATAAGCACATATGATTACAGACTTCCTCTGTTTATATAGGCACTGACTAATGATTTCCCATACCTTACTCATACCTCACTACTGCCTAAACTTCCTAACAACCATAACTACCTATAACTTTCTATATTCTCATATCCTTTTACAGTTTACACATCAGATTGCTTAATGATTTTAGATTTGATGAAGAAAAGGAATTAGTTTATTTAGCTTAGACTTGAAAACTCTGAAATGTGGATGCCCTTTATGATTCAAATACTTCATGTTGTGATTGATAGCTTATCAGCATCTTGTTATGAGGCTTTTTTAAACGAGAATTTGGTTTTTATATATATATATTGGTTACTATCTATTATATTTTAAATCTCTTAAATTGTTGCTACATTTCCTTATAGCTTATGCTATGTTATGTGCTAAATGCAATATCATTTTACATCCTTAGCAAAACAAGTGCTTTAAGCACTATGAATACATAATTAAGGATATAATATAACGAAAAATACTAAAAAGAGATTTCAGTTCAAACTAAACTTCATTTTGAAGCCAAATAATAAGAAAGTGTCCTGTGACATTTAGGACCTTTTGTTTTAGAATAATTTCTTATGTTGACAATGGTTGTAACACAAGTTTGTAACCATTTAGTATTTTACATTCTGCTTTATATTCTGTTCTTTGAGCGCTGGTATCATGTCTCCAAGATTTTGGCTGAAGAAGCTGCCTGGAAATTTGTGAAAGAAAACAGTATTGACCTGGTTGTTCTCAACCCAGCATTTTCGATAGGGCCACTCTTACAACCATCACTTAATGAAACCTGTGCTGTTATATTTAATCTTATAAAAGGTAATTTTTATGTACTCATTAGGTTTACACTTTCCAAAAATCTTGTTATACGATCTGTCTGCACGACTCTGCACCTGGATTACTTGATTTTCTCAACTGAGCTTCTTTTCTTGGTATAATCAAATGAAAAGGAAATTCATGTCAAAATGTTGAAGTGGACTAATGTCTATGTATATTGAAATAAGAAAATAAGAGTTATGGTTGTTGAGAAATCTATTGAAGTGGAACTCTGGTGGATTTGGAGTTTCTGTCTAGTTTATATAGAGTGAGTCTAAGATCATTATTATTTGAGGTTAGAGTCTATTATTATATAGACGCTCTAAAGTCAGTTATCCTGAATCATTATTCTCAAGAGTTTAAGTACTTTATCTCTATCTATCTGCAAAAGCCTTATCTGCTGATTATTATAAATGAAAAAGGAGAGGGGCTGCCACAGTATGTGTGAGAGTCCTTCTTGTTTGCCAGCCTCTTCATTCTCTATCTGCAGAAAGGAATGCACTAGAATGGAAGGCAAAAAGCTACTCCCTCTGGTCCTATATATAAGTAGCAACTAACCAAATCGTGTAGATCAAAATGTTGATTAGAAGTAGTTAAAGGCAATAAATGTGTAGGAGATGTAATTTGTTTCCTAAATATGACCTTATTTATGAAAATGATGAGTGTGAGGGAGAACGAGTGGGAAAAAGAGATGAGAGAAACATCTAATTAATAGAGTAAGAATGGAAAAAGTGCATTTAGTTTTTAGACAAACACAAATTATTGCTTTTATATATATATATATATATAGGACAAGCCTTATGTGAGAGAATGCTGTTTATATATAATAAGATCAGAATGAGTACAAATGAAGCCGCGGACTCAAATTGTTACACGAAGTGCCGGTTGAGAACCATGGTTTCATCTTACAGAGAAACCCAGTAATAGTTTGAGCACTTTTTTTTAAAAAAATATTCTTTTATTTTTATCACTGAAAAAGAATTGTTGTTTTGCTCCTCATCCTCCCTCGCTTGTTTGATGCAGCTCAAACATATCCAAACTATAGTGCAGGATGGGTGAATGTGAAGGATGTTGCAAATGCCCATATTCAGGCCTTTGAGATTCCTTCAGCTAACGGAAGATATATTATGGTTGAGAGTGTTGCACACTACTCAGAACACGTTAAGATTTTACGTGAGCTGTTCCCAACATTACACCTCCCTGAGAAGTAAGTTAATTTTTGTTATCATCGTTATAATATAATTTCATGAATGAATTAACTTGTAAATTTATATCTTTATTTCTTGAAATCTCACATGTACAATTATCCTTGTTTCTTCTGAATTGTGTAAAACATGAACAGACTGGATGATGATTCCACAGACTTGATGTTTATGGGTTTTTGTTTTTCCCTTCTTCTTGGGGGAACTGATGTTAATGATTTTTTTTTTTTTTTTATTGTTGTTAAATCATATTCCCTCCTGTCCATAATGTAAGACCAACTTTAATGAAGAAATTGAACTACAAAGTGGGTCTTATATTAATGATCGGATGTAGTATTTAATAACCAAAATGGCTTGCCCTATCAGTTTCTTCGTATCCTGGTATATATTTATTTAAGGTCAAGTATTTTGTTTCTGATTTCATGTGTTCTTTTCCCACTTGTTAGGTGTGCAGATGATAAGCCCTTCATGTCAAAGTATCAAGTTTCTAAAGAGAAAGCAAAGACCTTGGGAATTGAATTTATTCCATTGGAAGTGAGTCTCAAGGAGACAATAGAAAGCTTCAAAGAGAAGAACTTCATTGACTTTTAACTTTGATCTCTATCAAAAATTTTTTGTCCTATATACAAGTCCACCCTAGAGTTTTTAATGACCATTTTCCAATTTTATCCCTATTGATGATGTAGGTGAGCGTAAATGTATAGCATCCTTTTTTTTTTTTCAATACTCATTATTAAATAAGGGCATTGGATGCACTAGTGGTGAAAGTGGATCAAGTTGTTTGGAGCCCAATAAAAAGGGGTAGAGAGATACCGAAGAGAACACTTAATGAGGTTATTAAGTGAGACCTCCTTGTTAACAATTTATCAAGAAATTGGTTTTCAATTGAGCATAATGGCGTCGAGTGATTCATGTAGTTGATTCTACCTAGTGGGATAAGGTTTTGTTGTTGTTGTTGTTGAGGTATTATTATTCTTATTAAGGGAAAATTAGGAAAAAGTTAATCAATTTAAGACATATTGAATGTCTTAACTTTCATTTCTTGATATGTGAGATTTGGTTAAATTAGACTTATAATAAGGACAAGAGTGGTGTGTTGATAAGCTGAAGCATGTTTAAGTCTGTTTCTTCGATATAAACAACTCCATTGCTCATATTCAATCATACAGAAAGCCATAGTTGTGATACAATGCTTGTATTGAAATAGGACTTGATAGGAAATAACTTGGGCTTACTTGTACCAGTGAGGTTTTTACTCAATGATAGGCAGGGAATAAGTCCCAAATATGTTTCCAGTCTCTTGGTGACTTCCTATGGCCAATTGGGGTTAAAAGCCACCAAATACAATTATGCTGTTACGTCCACTGCTGATTTAAACTATAAAGAAACATGATTTTGATGAATACTTTGGGGATAATATAAAGACCTGGTTAAGCTTCTGAAACCCTAAACTTATCATTAGTAAAGTAGTGAGAGTTTCAGCTTCTTGTTAACAAGAGGTATGGTCACAGTAACAGAGTTTAAGCTTCCGAGTTTCAGGAGTCTTCAAGAAAACCTCAGTAAAATCAGGAGAAGAGTCAAAGGTCCACAGTTTCCCTAATCTGGGCTGCTTCACTAGCCCTTTTTTTTTTGTCAAATTTTTTTTGTTTTTTTGGGTCAAATCTTCACTAGCCCTTTGAGTGATAGCAGATGAGTCAACAAATAACCAATCTAGACAGTATAAGCGCTCGTTCGCTTGGGTATGAAACTTCTTTCAATAGATGTATGAAAATTATGACCCGTTTGATCAAGTTAGGATGCCTTCTTTTAAGGCTTGTTAGGTTCTAAATACTCCTCTCATCATTATTACAAGGACCAACTAATACGTATTTGTAATCTTTTTAAAAAATAAAAATAGATCAATTGACAATATTTTTTTTTTTGCAAACAGATCAATTGACAATATAATTATGAGAAAGAACCACTCTTAGTGTCAATCATGATGAAACCACAAACTCTTATAGAGAATTTACATACCCCTAAGCTACAGGGTCATGGGTTATGACAATCATTATTAACTATTCCCTCTAATCTTTTTTATAAGAGCCAAATAATTAAATTACGCAGTTGAGAAATTAGTTAAAGTTAGTGAACAATAATAAGTATGTTGGAAATGAAATTTCCCCCCCAAATATGCCTTTATTTATAGCGAGCAAGTAAGAGAGAGAATTAGATGAATAATAAGAGAAAATATGAAAGAGAATATAGTATGGGAAAAAAAGATGAGGAGAGATAATAGAATTTAGGGAAAATTTCATTGATCCTCCAAAGATGTGATTAATTTCAGTAAACCCCCAAAACTTTATGAAAATTTACTACACCCCCATGGGTCAAAATAAAATTAAGTTTTGTGGGTGAAAAGATAATTATGTCCTTCTCTTTCTCTCTCTCTCTAAAGAGCATTTACCAAACAAATAAGGGTATCTACAAGACAAATAAAAGAATTCAAAAGAACTTAGGGAATTAAAAATATTTTAGCAATATACAAAACAAATATGAAAGTTTGTAAGACAAATATGAGCATTTACAAAACAAATAAAGATATTTACAAGATATAAAGGGATTCAAAAGAACTTAGGGAATTAAAAATATTTTGGCCATTTATAAGACAAATATGAAAATTAAAAAGACATATATGTGCATTGACAAGACAAATAAAGTATGGGCAAATTTGTCTTTTAACCCTCAAAACTTAATTTTATTTTTCTTCAAAGGGGTGCAGTGAAGTTTCAGAAAATTTTGGGGGTCATTGAAATTATATTACATCCTTAAGAGCTAACTGAAATTCTTCCTAGAGTTCATCAGGAGTAAAAATGATAAGGACACATTAAATGCTCATACAAAATGGGATCTTAATGGGTTTTCCTCATTTTTCTCTTTCTCATTTTCTTCTTATAATCTCATATATACCGTTATATTAAAAAAAATGGTTTAGATTCAATGTTTTATAAAATTTAAAATTATTACATAAATGAGTTTTAATTTAAAGACTATTATAATAATTTTATAAAGTATTAAATCTAAACCATCCATTTTATTATTTAAAGGTGGAGATGAGATTATGAGAAGGTAATAAGAAAAAGAAAAAAAAAGGAGAGTATGCTTTTCCCAGTAGAAATTTCAATCTTTAGGAGGGAGTGCGTTTTTACTAGGGTGAAAGGTAAAAATAATAATAATGTTTTGCATTTTAAATACCCAAACACAATTATTGTTTTGTTAGATGCAAACGTGGTTATAAACAATTTCGAAAGATAGTTAATTTGACAACTCCTTTAAGTAGCCCTAACGTTTTGTCCATGATTCTATCTTGTGATATGGGTTAGAGGCGTTCAGATATAGCGAGGTTTCTTTCTCCCCCGTGTCAATGCTTCCTCTTCTTTCGAGAATGGCTCACGCGAGAAGTCCAACGCCCTCTCCCAACAGCCTTCTGAAGTAGACAATGTTATCACCCTATTACATCCAATCCACGTTGATGAAGACGACGGAAGACAGTTGTGCCTCTGGCAAGAACGATGGTCAACAGTGATGACTGTTAAGGTCGACGACGGATGACTCTGACTCCTAGAAGACAACTGACGTTGGCTATTTGTCTTCTCCATCCTTCGATCTGCAACGTGACTTGTCTCCCCTTGTGACTGCGACGACTTGTCTCCCCCAGCGACGATGGCAGACTCTTCTCGATTAGTGGAGTGCAACTTAGCCAAGTGATGATATGGGTCTTCAATTTTTCTGGTTTTGGATCTTGTTTCAAGTTCCTTCGCTTTTGTAAATTTGGAAGGAGTATTGTTTCATATTTCTTCACAAAAATGCTTTTAGTTTTTTCAGAAATCACGCAGTTCATATCTTTATTCCTCATTGTTATTTCTCAATTGATCCATTTATGTTGAACGTGAAGACCAGTGGAGGGGCGATTCAGCCAAGAGACGATTTAGGTCTTCAATTTTTTCTGGATTTGGGTCTTATTTCAAGTTCCTTCAATTTGTAAATCAAGATGAAGTATTGTTTCTGGAACTGTCTTTGTGAAAGCTGTTATGTGGGTTGTGTTTCTGGCGATGGTGGTGGTCACATGAACATGGTGGATGATGTATCCTATGGTTGTTGATTCGTAGAGGTGGAAGAGGTTTTTTTTAGGTTAATGTGTAAATTTACTCCGACAGTTTTTACTGAAGAATAATGTTATCTTGGAAGTATTTTTAGGTTCAATATTGCTTTAGAAGTTTCAAAATATAGCAATATTATCCTATACCATTAAAAAATTGACGTTGACCGTTAACTTTTTAATGGTAGGGGCAACATTACTCTATTTTAACACTTCCAAAGCAACATTAAACCTAAAAAAATTTTCAGGGTAATGTTACTCCTCAGCGAAAACTATCGGGGTAAATTTGTGCCTTAATCCTTTTTTTTTTGTTGTAGGGCATTTTGGTATTTTCATATTATAATTACATTTTTCAATTACAAATTATATTCACTTTGATTATTTATACCACATCAACTTACAAAGTTTGACACATCAACTTTCAAATTTCACCACGTCACTATATTTGGTCAAATTTTTCCCTCTTTAGTTTATGATAGTCAATGTAGTCAAACTTAACAGCCTTCTCAATTTAGCTACTTTAAAAATTATTTATGACCATGTTTGCACTCAACAAAAAAATATGCTTTAATTGGTTCACTACCACAAAAAAAATTGAAAGGTGACACACATTTTATGGCCCTTCTTTACAACTTCTTTTTTTTTTCTCTGTTTTCTATTTTTTTTTTGTACCAGCTGTGGCGCCTGATAGAGTAGGTGTCACAACTGGTTGGGCCAAGTGTGGCGCCTGCCTTAGCCCCATTGGACCAACTGTGGTGCCTGGGTTGCCCAGGTGCCACAACTGATGGTGGGGCCACGTGTGACGCCTACACGTGGCCCTATTGACCAGCTGTGACCAGGCGCCACAGCTATTTCAACCAAGTGTGGCGTCTGCAAAGTTCAAGCGCCACACTTGGCCTTTAAATAAAAAAAAAATTTTATTTTTGATAAAAAGTGGATTACATTATCCACTTTTCACTATTTGAAATGCAACCCGCCCTCATTCTTATCTTTTTTTTCCTTCCCGCACAGTGGCTCCCCTCTTTCTCTTTTATTTTGGCCCCACTTTAATTATTCCCTCCTCTCTCCTCTATTAAACTTTCCCTTTCTCATCTACACTTGTTCCCTTGAATCGTCGGCCCCCTTCCTCCATTTCCTGTCATCTTCACACCTAAAAACACACCCACATGCGCACACGTCTTCATCAGCGAATCTACATCTTTGTTTTGTTCCAACTGTCATCCCAACTCCTGTTCCAACTGTTCTCATCTCTTTGTACTGTCTTCCACTTTTGGTCCTCACTTCAGTTGGTCCCAATTGCTCAAATTTCCTCCTCCTCCACACTCAAAATTGCGTCACCAATGGACAACGTTGTCCCCCACTCCACTGCATTGATCAATTAAGCTGTAAGTTCAACGTGCTTCTTCTTCTTTTTTTTTCCCTATTGTTCTGCTTATTTTGTTAGCACACGTACGTGTATAGTACGTGGATTGTGATTTTATATTTATGTTGTATTATTTTGTTGAATCTCTGCATTCCTCTGCCTCAACTGCCCAGAGCAATTGAGCCACGCTGAAGGGAGTCCTCTAACTGGTATGCTCTTAACTCTCAATAATTGATTGATCGATGATTCTGGAATATAAAGTTTTAAAATCCACTAGTACTATCTTATTATGTTTAATTTCATTTGAAAATAAGTATTTAACATTTAATAATAATTTTTTGAAATTATTTACTAAACTATTGCTTTCTTGTTCTTTTTTTTTTTTCCAAATTCTAAAACCTGATTTTTTTTTTTATAAAAAACCTGATGTTTTAATATACAATATATTATATTTGATGGATTTGGGAATCAATTTTCTGATAGGTCACAAATATTTTGAATATATATTTTTGATAATTTTTTAAAACTATTTTTTGATAGTTAATTTTTTTTGTTTCTGGAATTTCAATTTTAAAAATTCACCAACTTATTATTTTAATTTTTTCATGAAAATGTTGTCAAAAATATACGTTTTGGAAATAATTGTTTTAGCTTACAAAGATTTTGAAATCATGTTTACAATAAAAATCCACTACCTTAAAATGTTGTCAAAAATACACGTTTTGGAAATAATTGTTTTAGCTTACAAAGATTTTGAAATTATGTTTACTATCTACTGTTTAAAATTAATCATTTTGAAATATAATAAAATTTTTTAATTATTTAAAAAATTTAATTATTTTCCTTGTTCTCATATTATTATATGATTTATTTAAAGATTATAGATTTCTATTTTTGAAATCCTTCATCTTACTATTTCTAATTTATTTTTTTCCAACATTACTAATTCTAATTTCATTTGAAAATAATTTTTTGATTTTGGTTGTCTTATTTTGAAATTAATTTCAAAATTATTGTTGCATACAAATATTTTGAAATTATTTGTATCTTACAATTTCAATCTTCATTTGAAAATAAAAGTTTTAATTTTTATATAACCTTTTCATTTGAGGCTGAATAATGTTGGAATTTATATAAATTGTTAATGCTTAATATCAAATATCAAATAATTATATATTTAAAAAAGTGAAAGAGATTGATTGTTAATGCTTAATGTTGAAATTTTGTTATTGTTAATGCTGTTTACGTTGATCAGTTGATTTGTCTAAAATTTTAAAGGAAACAGATGAATGAGATGCTATGTTATTCGTGAGCTTTAGTTTTCTTATGTGGCATTACAGACTCTTGAGTAATAATATCTGTTACAAATTCTGATATTTTTTTGTTCTTTTTATGACACGTATGTATATATATACATGTTATATATATATATATATATACATGTTATATATATATATATATATTTGTGTTTCATTTTATAGAGGTAACAAAATAATTTTTTGTATTATCTTATTAAACTATTATCTTAATAAAATAAAATATAATTTATCTATACTGTTTAACTTTAAATATATTAACTAGAACCGTAGGGGAAAACAACATACAATAAGGAGTTCATTTTATTCAATTGAATTTTATTTCCAAAAGTTTTATAATAAATATCAATATAAAAATTATTTTTTAATAAATATATTATGTATAAATTTTACTATATTTGATTCATATATAAAGTTTTCTTAAAGTTCTATATTCTAATATGTAAAGCATTTTATGACATTTTAAGCGAACTTAATTCACCTAATAAAAAAAATAAATTTTAAGTATATTTAATATCTTTTTAACTAGCTATTAACAGTGGAAAATATTTTTTTTATAATATGTGTGTCTAATTCAATTCCCTCTATATGTATGTATGTATGCATGCATCATGTTTATGACTACCCAAGATTAATTGGTAATATAATGTAGCTAGTCAAAAATAATTTTTTTTTATATTCTCAACATTGAGCTGAAAGTAATTTAATTAATGTTGGGATTATATATGCTTTCCTTTTTGTTTTATTTTATTTTCTTTCTTTTTTTTTCTGAATCATATTTTTTGATTTAAGCTAATTAATTATATTTTATTTTATTATATATTGATGTTTTGTACACATTATATTATTATTATTAAAAAAAATAATTTACAACCATTAATATTTTATTGACTTTTTTTATGTTTAATTTGTGTTTGTAGTTTCAGCTCATCAGTCTATTGAAGCTTCTATTTACGGTATGTTTTTTAAATTTTGAGCTTACAAATGTGATTTTAGTTGAATTTAATAATAGTTAGTTATAATTTGTAGGTGTTCTAATGATTGTTATGGATTAGTTGCATAAGTAAAATAATTATTTATATATTCCTAACATTTGTATTTTATTTGTTGACTTGTAATGTTTTCTAATTTACCTATGATATGTTGTGGCAAATATGGTTTCTTTCGTTATGAGTTGTGAAAAATTATTATAATGCTTGGGAATAATTAATGAATTATTTGTCAATTAAAACATAGGGTTTAAGACTTAGAAAGCTTCAATTTTGAAGATTTCATGTTGAAAATTTATTTTAAAATTGGTAAGAGAATATAAAAGTAATTAGTAAATGAAATAGTCATACAACTAAGCACGTACTTTTTTAAAAAATAGATTGAAGATATAGATGGATCGTAAATGGATGTCATCTAATCGGTATTCAAGGGAATATATAGATGGGGTGAAAGATTTTATTATATTTGCAATTGAGCACACAAAAGATCCTGACAAAATCATGTGTCCTTGCTTAACTTGTTGGTTTGGAAAGCGGATTAGTCCACTTGATTTACTAGATCATTTAGTGTGTTACGGTATTGATCAAACATATATACGATGGACAAGGCATGGTGAGACGAACGATGCATGTAGTGATTGGGTGCATACCACGAGTGGTGCACTTCATATTGTGTTTTAATTAAATTTAATTAGTGCCTGATAATTACTTTTTGTTGATTTTAATTTGTTTTAATTTGTGTTTGATTGTATATATGTGTAGTATTATGAAGATCAACATTGTGACACTTTGACTGACCATCAGCTTAATGAAGTAATCGAGGAATGGTGTGAATATGTGTTAAGCCAAATCTCTGGATAGCTGTACTATTTAATTCATCACTAGCTGTTGTCCTTTGTTGTGTTGTTTCTTGGCAATTGTTGTATCATGCATGCATGTATTCAAGTTGAATTTGTAGTATAATTCTTTCACGTACAATATATTAATTGTATAATTATTTTATGTACTACTTTAACTAATTAATCATCTGTTTGTATCATTTTAAAGTTATCTATCATTGTTGTTTGCTTTTCTTCATTCTGCTGTACTGTGGATATAGATATAAAATGTTTATTAGACTATGCAGTTGCAATACTGCAATTATGGGAGATATGAATAAAAAATACAAAAAAAAGAGTTCCTGTGACGTTTCTTTAAACAAGGGCCATAGGAAGTACCAAAAAAAAAAAAAGAGAAAAAAAACCGAAAAAAAGGAGACCCTCCTGTGGCACTTGCCTTAGCAAGCGCCACAGGAGGGTGTGTTTTTTTTAAAAAAACATAAAAATGCTGAAGCGCCACAACTTCTTTTAGTGGCGTCCAGATACGTAGCACTTCTTTAGCGCTACAGCTAATCAATTATAAGCCCCACATCTTTGGTTTTTTGTAGTAGTGGTTGCTCAAAGTGCAAAATATTATTCTAAGTTAACTAAGTATCTTTAATGTAAGAAAACATGGTGTTGGTTTTAAAAATCGTTTTTAATTACCACTAATTGGATGCAATGAAATTAAATCCTAAGTTACTCTTTTTGTGTTTTCTTTATAATAATCTGTTGGAGCATGAAAATGGTTTTGAAAATATATGGAATGAATGCTCTTAGAAATAGAGTAGTGACTATCCTTGTTCAATTAAAATAATGGGAGTTAATTTTTCCAAGTTCTTGAAAGCAAAACCCCAAACAAATGTTTAGGTCTACTGTTCTTAATTAATAGTTACTCATACGAACATAGCTAGTAACTACTCCTCCGGTCCTTAATATAAGACATTTATCTAATTTGATTAGATTAAGGAAGTTGGTTAAATTTGTTCATATCAGGGTTATCTAACCCGGACTGGACCGGCCGAACCGGATCGGAAACTGGCGACCCAGCCCCTGAACTAGTCCGGTCCGGGTCAAATTTTTTAATTTTTTTATAAATTTTTTAAAAAATTTTCCTTTAGAATTTCATACTATAAGCCTAAAATATTCCATTTCTCACCGGTTTGATCCCAGTTTAGCTCCGGTTTGTCTCTGGTCTGACCCACTAACCCTTGACCCAGTACCCCGACCAGTTCACTGACCGGTTTGGGTTTAATTACCTTGGTTAATATGATATGTATTTTCTAAAATATTCTAGTCACCTACCATCCTTAATTCCCTCATTCCCTTTTCTCATTGATTATTGTTAAGAGAGTATTAATAGGGATAAATTAGGAAAAGATTGACAAATATGAAAATTTTTTCTTATATTTAGGACTAAGATCAATTTCTCAACTATGTCTTATATTAAGGATTGGAGGAGCATCCCTAAAGCACTATTAAGAACAACTTAGAGTGAAATTAAAATAGGATTAATGCAATATCCTCTTATAAAGAAGAATGCTCAAACGAGACACTCTAAAACATAAATTGATTATATTAACTAAACAATAACGCACTAACTAATACAATCTCATTAAACTCAGCAAAGGAAATATGTATACAATTATTCAAGTAACACAATCTAATCCAATCTCAGAGGTTCAATCCAAAGAGATAATCAAACAAAATTTTAGTCTCAATAAATAATATAAATATCATTCTAGAACTAGGAAATATAAAATCTGAGCAAAGGATTAAACTAAACAACTCCCTAAATTGAAACTCTAGAACTCCAACCATGATCTCTACTTCCAAGAAGCAACGAAGTCAGCCACTCATTGCTTCAACTCCAGCTCCAATGAGCTTCAACATATTGGCCATGGCAATAGAGATGAAGGTGAAGTCAATGGAGGAAAGGATGAAGATGTTGTTGTGAATAAGAGAGGAGGAGGTAGTGTTGGTTCTGGGAGAAGATGAATGAAGAAGAAGAGAAGCCGATCTTGATAGTTGATGCTTGGAAGACGTCGACCTTGGTGGATGAAATGGAGAAGACCGATGGTGGTAATGAAGGTAGCAACTTTTGACGATGAGAGAGAAAATGACGATGGTGGTAGTGGGACGTCGTCGACGGTGGTTGTGTTCTCAGTCTCCTTCTCTCCGATTCTCTCCCCCGCTCCAAGTCTTGACTGCTCCTTCAAGTCTCCTTCTAGTTCGATCAATTGAGAGTGTACATGGAGAAGGGAAAAAGTCTAAGTAGTAGTATGTGATAGTTTATTTTTTAATTATAAGTGTTTATAAATCGTGATTTACGGTATATGCGGTAAGTATGTGAGATAAATTTTATCTCGACTTATATAATAAAGAATTATTGACAAAAAATAAGTCCTACCAAACACTGGCTAATTCTACCATATTTTTTCAGCAAAAAACACTCTAGTTTGGTAGGTCCTTAACTAATATTTTCAAAATTCAAGTTCTTAATTGTCATTTTCCAAATTCACCAAAATTTCTTCCAAATGTTCCTTTAATTCAAAAATCAAGTATAAAGTAACAAAAAAAATTCAAGGAAACAATTGCAATAGTAAATTAACAATTTATGACTATTTTAATCCTAATTGGGCTTAATTTAATGCAAAGGTCCTTAATCTAAATTAATGCTAAATAATACAATATAGACACAAAAAATACAATAAAATCCCCAAATTAATCATGAAATAATATATTAAAATATGGTGCAATCACACCCAACAAAAGATAATTATGCTAAGTGTTCAAAATGTAAAATATTATTACTATTTTTACCCCATCACCCTTTTTACTAAGATGACCAACACATGTGTCATCAAGTTCTCTCCCAACTAAACAACACGGAAAAGAAATCTTTGGACACGGGTCCACATTTGGTGCTCATTGCAGTGATGAGCAGTCAATTTCTCATTACTTGATTAGATCTCAATCATTTAAATTTAATCTTAATGGTTTAAATTTAAAATTTTTAATTTGTGATTTTCTAAATGATAAATTTATTTTTATGAAAAGTGATAGTTATAAGATTATCTTTATTTTAAATTTTATATATATTAAAATAAAAATTTATTTAAAATATAAAAATTAAATTACATCAAATCTGTACGGTCCAAAGTTAATCTAAAGTTAATCTCACGGTGTATACGAGTGACGAGAACATTTTTGCTCATGAGTTTTATTGCAAAATGAGCTCCCGTCTCGATACAGGGATTAAATAATCAGATGTGGTGGATGTGGTTTCGCGGTGTAGGATCAAATTCTCGTGGACTGATTTTCTCTGTCTCTCTCACTCTCTCCCTATGTCACTAGTGACGCAGCCCGAAGAATGTTCAAAGGATCGCTCGATTGGCTTGGAAAGATGGATCATAGTTTGTGGAAAAAACAGGTTAGTGGATGGGGAGGTCAGTTGAAGTAACGGCCAGAGAAAAGGGGTATTCGCTCCTCTATATCTATCTCTCTCCAATGCAATGCCTTCTGTATGTTGAAACTTGGAAGTCAAAGCGATGGCCAAGGCAAAACACGCTAAAGAATCCTATTGGATATGGAAAAAGATCGACACAGAGTCTACACTGAATAAATAAAATGAAGCTCTTGAGTTTGAATTTACCAAAATTGAAGCAGCAGAGCCAGAGATTATTTGGAAGACCGAGAGAGTATGGGCAGCAACGTAGGTGAAGGAAAAATGGTGTGCGTCACTGGTGCTTCTGGCTATATTGCTTCATGGCTCGTCAAGTTCCTTCTTCTTCGTGGTTACACTGTCAAGGGCACTGTTCGTGACCCAAGTTGGTGCACCTTAAATATCGTCCCATCTATCACCATAAATGAATCGATTATATCTTCTTGTTTTTATATGGTGTATCATCTTGAGTTACCAAATTTTTGGTGGTTTGTAACTCGTTACAGATGATTCAAGAAAGGTAGATCACTTGTTCAAGCTTGATGGTGCAAAGGAGAGATTACGCCTGGTTAAAGCTGATCTCCAGGAAGAAGGTTCTTTTGACCAAGCTGTTGAGGGGTGTGAAGGGGTCTTTCATACTGCATCTCCCTGTTATTTTGATCCCATAGACCCACAGGTTTGTATCATTTACTAATTGTTGAAACATAATTGGATGTTCTCTTCCTTCAGCAAAGCAATTTATTTCCCAAGGCTTTAAATTGTTTGAAGAATCTCTGTAGCTTGGGTGATGTATTTCTGTGAAGTTGACTTGTTTTGCGTTGTTGCTTGAGAAATTAAGAAGTTATTCGTTTTAGAAATCATGAGGCCCTATGCTAGAAGGGAGAAATGTTTAATATTTGATTTTGTCTTATAAGCAGGCAATTAATTCTTAAATTACAAATTGACTACCATGTTGAACCTTTCAAAAACTAGCTGCTTTCTCTGCCTTTGGCAAATAATAAGACAATCAAATTCTTATTGTTGGGTGAGTTTACTATTTCGCCCTATACTTAAATTATAACAAATCTTGTGAAATTTATGCAAAAATTACTGTAGAGAATAGAGAATCATGCCTAGGTACTTGTTATCCTTTAAGTATGTGGTTAATTGGGTGGAAAATTGAACTCAAGCATATCTTTGCTTGCTCCCATTCGCCTATTTAGTTGAAGTAACACATTTCTGAACTAGAAAAATGGCTGTAGGCCTTTGCATCTCAGGCCCATTATGGGTCCCCTTATTTTGATTATTGCTTCATTTACCAACTCCATCCTCATTTCAGACTGAACTTATTGACCCAGCAGTCAAGGGAACTCTCAATGTTCTAAAGTCATGTGCAAAATCAGCAAGTGTGAAACGAGCTATTTTAACATCTTCCTTTGTAGCAGTTCTGTATAATGGAAAACCTCTAACTCCTGATGTTGTAATTGACGAGTCATGGTTTTCAAGTCCAGATATCTGTAGGGATATGAAGGTAAGTTCCAATATATTAAGCCAGCAAAAATGAATTTTGTAATTCGTTCAGGTTTCTTAATTTGATAGTAGTTATCAATTCAGCTTACATCTGGATATCAAATTTTCTCATGCCATTGCACTGGCTAATCAGAACAGTGTCATTTCATAATTTATTGATCAAGAAGTGGAGTCCATGGACAGTTGTTCTGGCCCTATGTCACTTACATAATTTTGCAAATTTCTTGTCTCCTGGGATACAAGATATATATTTATCAAGCTATAGCCTATAGTTCATGCTTCTCGTGCTGATATGAATGAGACAACTATTGAATGATTCAGCATTCACTGGCCATGTCAGAAGCACAAGAAAAAGACATTCACTAATGATGATGAGAAAATGGAAACCTCAAAAGATGAAGAGTAAATTGAAGGATTGCTTAATGATGTTGGATTTGATGAAGGAAATGAATTAGTTTATTTATCTTAGGATAAAGCTTAGATCTAAAAGCTGATAGAATTGCTTTTACTGACAAGACTAGTAAAAGGAAATTAGCAAGAAACAAGGAAGAGGAAATTCACTTTTGTTGGTCAGAATCTTGATTTGGAGATTTCTACTATCTGGGAGGAAGTAGAGAACTAGTGCTGCTATAGGTTTGCTGAGACAGGGATTATATAGGGGTTAGGTTGGGGACACTGAGAGTTGCTTTTAGGTATTTTAGTAGCCGTTGGTTTCTGAGAGGGCAGGACTTATTTTGTTTTTGAGCAGGGTGAGAAGAGCTCTGACCTCTCGAAAGTTAGATTGGGGTATTTTTTCATCATTTTATCTTCAAGATGCAATTACAGCCTTAGCAAAACAAGTCATTAAGCACTATGAATAATTTAGGAACATAAGATGAGGGGAAAAAGCCAAAAATAAAAATAAGAAAGTATCCTGTAACATTTAGGACTTTTGTTTCAGAATGTTTCTTATGTTGCCAATGGTTGTAACACAAGTTTGTAGCCATTTTAGTATTTTACGTTCTGCTTCAAGTTTCCTACTGCTTTATATTCTGTTCTTTCAGCGCTGGTATCATGTTTCCAAGATTTTGGCTGAAGAAGCTGCCTGGAAATTTGTGAAAGAAAACAGTATTGACCTGGTTGTTCTCAACCCGGCATTTGTGATAGGACCACTCTTGCAACCATCACTTAATGAAACTTCTGCTATGATACTTAAGCTTATAAAAGGTAATTTTTAAGCGCTCATTAGGTTCACACTTTCTGGAAATTCTGTTATATGATACGATGCACAACTGCACCTGGATTACTTTATGTTTTCAACTAAGCTACTTTTCTTCGTATAGTTGAACGAATAGGGAATTCATGTGAACATGTTAAAGTGGACTAATGCGTTATGCACATTGAAAATAGAATATGGGGATAGGGCTGTTGAGAAACCTATTGAAGTGGAACACTGATGGATTTGGAGTTTATGTTCATCCAGAGTGAGTCTGAGATCATTATCATCTGAGGTTATGGAGTTTATTATTATACAGACACCATAAACCGAGTTATCCTTGATCATTATTTTTAAGAGTTTAAGTGCTCGTTTGAAATAACTTATTTTTAGGTAATAAGTGCTTATAAATCGTGATTCACGGTATACGAGGTAAGTATATGAGAAGAGTTTTATCTCGGCTTGCGTAATAAGGACTTATTGTCCAAAAATAAGTAATACTAAACACAGGCCTTTACGTCCGTGCAAAAGCTTTATCTGCAAATTATTATAAATGAAAAAGAAGAGGGGCTGCCGCATTATGTGCAAGAGTCCTTCTTGTTTGCTGGCCTCTTCATTCAAGTGCTGGTTGAGAACTCTGGTTTCATCTTACAGAGAAACCAAGTAATAGTTTGATCAGAATTGTTGTGTTGCTCCTCATCCTTCACTTGTTTGATGCAGGTCAAACATTTCCAAACTATAGTGCAGGATGGGTGAATGTGAAAGATGTTGCAAATGCTCATATTCAGGCCTTTGAGATTCCTTCAGCTAGCGGAAGATATAATTTGGTTGAAAGAGTTGCACATTACTCAGAACACATGAAGATTTTACATGAGCTGTTCCCAACATTACAACTTCCTGATAAGTGAGTTAATTATCATTATCATTATCGTAATTATTATTATTATTATTTCAAAGTTAACCTGTGAATTCATAACTTTATTTCTCGGAACCTCGCCTGTACAATTATCTCTTTTTTCTTCTGAATTGTGCACTAAAAATTGCCCGTTGCTTGTGGCATGATAAATGTCTTTCAGAGACGTCAGGAACATTGCTTCATCTCGTATTTGCTTATTCTTACCTTTTGACCTTTCCTATCAGCTTGCATTATATATTCTGATCATTCTTACTCTGTTAAAAACATGAACAGTCTGGATGATGATGATTATCATTTGTTCCTCAGACTTGACTTTATGGCCTTTTTTCCCCTCTTCTTGAGAACTGATGTTAATGACTTTTGATTATTGTCATTCAATCATACTCCTTCCGATTCTTAATATAAGATATATTTGAGGAGTTAATCTTAGTCATAAATACATAACATATTTTTCATATTTCTCAATTCTTTTCTAATTTACCCCTATTGATGCTCCCTCATCAATAATCAATGAGGAGAAAGAATGTGAGAATTAAAGAAGATGGGTAGGGTGTTTTAGAAAATACATGTCATATTAACTTTACTTAACCAGCTTTTTTAATCTAATCAAATTAGGTAATATGTCTTATATTTAGGACCAAAGGGAGTATTGAATAACCAAAATGGCTTGCCCGAGTAATATTTATTTAAGGTAATCAAGTATTTTGTTTCTGATTTCATGTGTCCTTTTCCCACTTGTTAGGTGTGCAGACGATAAGCCCTTCATGTCAAAGTATCAAGTTTCTAAAGAGAAAGCAAAGACCTTGGGAATTGAATTTATTCCATTGGAAGTGAGTCTCAAGGAGATTGTAGAAAGCTTGAAAGAAAAGAACTACATTAACTTTTAGCTGTAACAAGATAAAATTCCTCAGTGCGTTGCACGAATTTGTGTTTTCTAAGTATGTTTTATCTAACCCACACGGTTCCTGCTGAGGAAGTTGAGTAATTGTTAGCAAAATAAAATATACTCTACTTGTCCTCATTTAGATCAAATAATATAATTACAGTTCATTCCATGTGAAGGCTTTGAAACACTTCTCTAAACACTACGTTTTAAAGTAATTGTTAGCAAAATAAAATATACTCTACTAATGTTACTTTTACTAATGCTATATAATTTCATAAAATATAGCTATAAAAGTATGTGAGCATGAAACCATATAATAAAATATGATGTAAAAGTGTTATAGCTAAAATTTAATGCAATATTTTTACAACCGATATAATATTTCATGAAATATTATAAATTGTTTGAGCATGGATCTATATTGAATGTATAATAAGATGGAGCATCTAGCACTAATCCTGATTGTTACTCATGAAATTTGACATTATTAACATAATTTGTATTTTATACGATGTCATTATTACATTGATTATTTTAATCATTGTATGTATGTTTGCTATAAGAGTTGGAATCGTGATGCATGATGGACTGTGATGATTAATGTTTGTAAGGTAGTAATGGTTTCAAGCACTACAAGATTCCGTTTTAAATTACTGACAGCAATGCTCTTCTAAATTCGTGACAGCAGTGGACTTGCTATTACTAAAGTAGAAAAAATAAACTTGAGCAGTTTGGATAAATGATGAATATACCATGATGTGATCCTCCGTCAAAAATCCAAGTCAATCTTATAATGTAAAAGCAATCTTACATGATTGATTCATATAAGTTCGATTAGAATAGTTCAGGGGCATCCCGAGTAGGTATGTTGTCTTTTCTCCCTTGGGTCGTATTTTTTTAGAAAAATTACAGTTAGGCTATAGACAAGAGAAAAAAAATTAAGAAATGGTCTCTTCATATTTCAAAATGAAAAAATGGTCCTGTTAACAATTCTAAGTGCGAGTTATTGACAACTTCAAAGTGCCATTGACAAGTTCTTGGGATCCTTTTTTTATTTTAAAATCTGAAGGGAAATTTTTTTTAAAATTTTTTTCTCTCTTGCTTAGAACCTAATTGTTATTTTGCCCTATTTTTTTCTTCCGAATCAACTTTACTACTTAGTGGAAAAAACCAGCATATGACAATGGAGGTAGACAAAACAGATGTGATGAAAAGCATGATTGCCTAGGATCACAACGCACATATCACAAAGAACAACTGGAATTAAAGACAACACACGACTTGAATAACAGACGAACTTGGACAACCAAATAGTGAACACTGTTGCTGCATGAACTTTCAAAGACTATCCAGATCACTTTTCCTTCTTAGTACTCTTCAGAGGCTTGGTGGAGCTGAACTTTGGCGTTGCAAAAGTTCAAATACACCAACCTTCGCAGCATCATTAGGAATAACACCAGCTATTTTCTTCCTTTTACTGCTGGTCTCCGGTGGAGTAATCAACTGTGACAAAGTTGGGTCATCGTCTTCGATGGAAGTCGTTTGGGAGCCATTGTTAAGAGTCTCCTTTGAAAGCAGAAGATTCCTGACGCAAACAACATATTGTCTTGATGTCATATTGAAGAGAAAGCAAAGTAGAGCAATTTCCTTTCAACATGAATACCTCAGGCATATTTTCTTGTTGGTCCTGAAGAAAATAACTATCATTAGCGTGAGTACAAACATTACTAAGATCGACGGAGAAAATTGAGATTGTCCATGCTTCTGTTAATATATACCTCCGTGTTGGTGTAAGTAAGCTGCTGCACCAAATAATTATTTGAACAAAGCTGGGTTACTGCAATACAGCTTGACCTATGCTTTATATTGTGGCTCTTAATCCTAAGTGTAACCACAACGACCCTCCTAGAAATATCATCCAGCTCTTCAGGCACAGGGGAATTCCTTCTTGTTGGAAAATAGCCTAGTTCACCCTTGGTGGATTAGGCCCAAGTGCAATAGGATTGGAGTCAAAATATAAATAATATAAATAGTTGGGTGGATATATGCAATATTTCCCAAACCATAATGAGTTATATTGTTTAACCGATATAATATGACTCTACAAATGGTATTGTTTCACTGAAATAACATGTCTCTCAATCGAAAGGATATTTTGTCTCTCCGATAGAAGGATACGTTGGTAGAGAGAAAAGGGTGCGGAGAACACTATAAATAGGCGTCAATGATTCATTTGTGATTAACTTGAAACAACATACAAAAACTCTGTCAAATTGACTCCTTATTCCCTCTACTATATTACTCTCTTCTTCTTCCTCCTGTGGTGCTGTATTTGCTGTGCGTTAGTTATAATCGCTTCCGTAACTATGATCCGACTAGCGTGGGTACAAAAGATTAACGGCCGCACTCCAGGTACGCTCAATAATTCTAACATGGGATTAGAGCCAGGTTAGCCTGCATAAGATTATGATCTCCATATTATGATAATATGATGTGCATATTATTATTTTCAAAGATCTATATATATTATCATGTTGCTTCCGCTCCCGCCGAGTCAGACTCGACCCGGAAGGAGTATAAAATCATGTTGCTTCTTACCACTCCAACATATGGCGCCATTATTCAGTAAGAAAGTATAAACCCAAATTCTAATAAATATCTCGACACCAAGAATGCTAAAAATGGACGTCGGACAAAGGAGATATGGAGGAGAGAATGTTCCGGGTCGACGGACCCGACCCACGCATGTAACCGGATCAGGGTTGACCCTGCTGGAGGTTGAAGACAACCTCCAGGCTCCAAAACGACGTTGTTTTGCATTATTTAAAAAAATGGTTTTTTGTTTTGTTGTTTTGCATTATTTAAAAAAAAAAACGGGTTTTCTGTTTTGAAAGGTGTCTGGGCCACATTAAAAAAAATGGGCGAGTACTATTTTAGGCCTAAACAAAAAAAATTGTTGTGAGGCCAGAAACAAAAAAAAAAATTTCTCAGAAAAGCCACATGGCATGTGAGGCCACGTGGCATCTTCGTTTGACATGTGGTGGACATACTCCGACAGTGCTCAACGCATGGAAGCTGATTATCTGGCACGTGTGGCTGGATGACGGCGCGTGGTGTACACGCGCCACTGTGTGCGTGTGTTTTTTCTGTTTTTTTATTTTTCAAAAATTTTGACTTCTCACAGCGCGTGGGGGCACGTGTCTGGTCCGAATGAGACTTTATTTGTCCCTAAAAATTCCTAAATTCATGATTTTTAATATGATGTGCTATATGAGTGGTTCAGACACCAATTAATATATGTTTATGATATTCTAAGTTTTTGTTTTCTGCGCATGCACATACATATATATATATATATAGTTTTGGTTCATGGTTATATATATATATATATATAGTTTTCTCCAGTTCCTACTTATATGTTTGTAAATGTAAATAATAGAAGCCTAGAACCATAAAACAAAAGAACTTAGATAGAGAACATGAAAATCGAAGAAGATTTTTTCTTTGTTTTTAGCATTGGGTCATTTTAAAATCAGAGAATTAGGATTTAAAATTAGTCCCATTGTGTAGATCTCGAAAAAATGTGTGAAAACGACACCAAGAACACTAAAAACGGACATCGGAAGGAGGAGATATGGAGGAGAGAAGGTTCCGGGTCGATGAACCCAACCCACGCATGTAACCGGGTCAGGGTCAACCCGGCCGGAGGTTGAAGACAACCTCTAGGTAAAAAACGACGTCGTTTTGCGTTATTTTAAAGAAAAAACAGGTTTTCTATTTTAAAAGGTGTCTGGGCCACATTAAAAAAAGGGGCAAGTACCCAATCTGTAAGGCCCAAACCAAAAAAAAAATTGTTGTGAGGACAGAAACAATTTTTTTTTCTTCAGAAAAGCCATGTGGTGCGTGATGCCACGTGGCATCTTCGTTCGACGCGTGTGGTCAGATGACTGCCGGATGACGGCGCGTGGTGTACACGTGCCACTGTGTGCGTGTGTTTTTTCTGTTTTTTTATTTTTCAAATTTTCTAACTTCTCACTGTGTGTGGGGGCGCATGCCTGGTCTGAATGAGACCCCATTTGTCCCTAAAAATCCCTAAATTCACGATCTTTAATATGATATGCTATATGAGTAGTTTAGATGCCAATTGATATATGTTTATGATATTCTAAGTGCATTTATGAATGTTTTAAACCATTTCGAAACTTCTAAAATTCATTTGTTGATTTCAATATTTTTCTATTATATTTAAATGTGTTATAAACATGTTTTCATATATTATAGAGAGAATATTATCTTATTTATATTATGATGAAGCATGATTTAGTTGATAATTCATTATATTATTATATGTTTTTTACAAGTAGGAGCTTTTAGGAGTTATAAGTCCTAAAAGTTAGAGTTGTAAAAGTACCTATATATAATTCTTGACAGAATTTTAGTGATGTTGCTAATATTTATGTGATGGGAGATACAAACGTATATTCCTAATCATGAATTTAGTAGTATTACTATTTTTTTAGGATAAGAATAATATAAGTACATGACATTGTATACTATGTTGTGCTATATATATATATATTGTCGATGATATGTTCAATAGTTTGATTCCCTTAGAGAGACATATTGAATATGAAATAGATTTGTCACAGAATTGAAAATGGCAGCTAAGAACATCATCACTAAGTTAAATAAAGGGGACAAATTAAATGGTGACAATTGGGATATTTGGCACCGAAAAGTGCAATATATTTTGGAAGAACAAGAGGCAATGGAACCTCTAACAACAGTTGTAGCACAACCTGCTGTTGGGAATACGACCCAACACAGGAGGGACCAAAAGGTCTATGAGGCTTGGAAAAAGAAAAATAGCATTGCAAGAATTACATTACTGAGTACAATGGCAGATGACCTCATGTGTGGATATGAGAAAAATGAAACAGTGTAGGCCATATAGGCAGCGTTAAAAGATAGGTTTGACGGTACGTCCACCTCTAAGCTTAGGCGATTAACTATTAAGTTTGATACATATAAGCTTAGGCCAAATACTTCCATGAAACAGCATCTGAGAGAGATGACTAATATGATTAGAGAATTGAAGGAAGCTGGGCATACTGTGTTTGATGAACAACAAGTTCAGGCAGTGATAAGATCATTGCCATCTAGTTGGGAGCACATAAAGGTTAATCTAACCCATAATGAAAGCATTACAAATTTTAATGATGTGGCTAAACACTTGGAACTTGAGGACGAGCGCTTGGAGGCATACAAGTCCTTTAGCCATGCTTACTACACAGAGGGTGTAGGTCCTTCTAATGCAAAATCCGATTTCAAGAAGGGGAATAAATTCCAAAATAATAGAAAGAAGGATAAGACTAAATTTGTAAAAGGTAAAAAGGAATTCCAGAAGAAAGGAAAAAATCGCGGGAAGAAGAAGAAAAATGACTTAAAGAAGGTCAAATGTTTTGCCTGCCAAAAGATGGGTCATTTGGCATGGGATTGCACCTAATGAAACGAGAGTGAAAAGGTACTAGTGAATTATGTAAATTCACATGTTTCATATATTTCTAGCACTATTTTTCTAATAGAGAATATCTGTTCTTCTTGGATTTAGGACTCAGGTTCAACAGACCACGTGACAAGGGATCGAGGATCCTATGTAGAGTACCGCCGGTTGCTTGACAAATGTAAGTGGCTTTATTTGGCAACAATGCAAAGATTGAAGTTAAAGGCATTGGAACTTGTAAATTAACTTTATGTAGTGGAAAGGCTTTGATCATTTATGATGTGCTTCATGCTCCTGACATCCGACGGAATTTAGTTTCTGTAAAATGTCTTATAAATTATGGGTTTAATGTAAACTTTCATGATAAAGTTACAGACATATTTCATAATTTTGTATTTTATGATTTAGCTTTCCTTTCAAAGAAGTTCTTTGTAATGGATACTATTGATGATTATAATATACATGATTGCTTTGCTACTTCCTCTTATTCTTCTGTTGATATGGCTGTTTGGCATGCTAGACTGGGGCATATTAATCAAAATAAAATGATTAAACTAGCAAAAGAAGGTTTGCTATGATCCATATCCAACATGGAAATATCCTTATGTGAAAGTTGTCTAGCAGGTAAGGCAACTAGAAAACCTTTTGGTAAGGGAACCAGATCAAAACAACCATTGCAATTAATTCATTCTAATATTTGCGGTCCTATGAGTGTGAGGGCAAGGCACAGAGCTTGGTATTTTATCACTTTTATTGATGACTATTCACGATATGGTCATGTCTATTTGATCACACATAAGTCTGAGGCTCTTGAATGCTTTAGACGATGTGTAAATGAAGTTGAAAATCAAATGGACAATAAAGTTAAAGTATTACATACTGATCGAGGACGTGAATATTTGTTTGATCAATTTAAAGAGCTTTGTGAAGAAAAAGGGATAATTAGGTAGCTAACTATCCCTGGCACTCCACAACAGAACGGAGTTGCTAAAAGAAGAAATATAACGCTTCTAGACATGGTGAGGTCAATGATGGCATAGGCAAATCTACCAATTTCATATTAGGGTGATGCTTTAATGACTGCTACCTTCATACTTAATTGTGTTCCCTCAAAATTAGTTACTTGAACACCTCATAAGTTATGGATAAACACAAGCCGGATCTTAGTGTCCTTAGACCATGGGGTCAGCTGCATACATTCATGATAATTCTCATAAATATGGCAAGTTAGGTCCTTGAGGAAAGAAATGTATCTTTATAAGGTACTCTGAACAATCCAAAGGATACGTCTTCATAGGTGAAAATGAAGATGGAACAGTGACTAAAATTGAATCTAGAGATGCTATATTTCTAGAAAATGAATTCCCTAATAGGGGAGACATTGACCACATTGTATATCTTTATGAGACATAGGAACAAACAAGTATAGAACATGTTGGTATGCCTGAATCATCCCAAAATGTCGATCTAAGTGGGAGCTTAGAAAGGTCAACGTAAAGACCTAGACAAAAGAAAAGACAAAGACAAGAAGCTTCTATAAGAAAGAGTAACAGGGAAAGTATACCTAAAAGACGCTTCCAAATAGAAAGTGAAGCACTTATTGTTACTCCTAATGGGGATGATGAACTACGTTTGGTACAAGAAGCCTTATTGAGTCTTGCTAAAGATGAATGGAAAAAGGCAATGGAAGAAGAAATGAACTCAATGAGAAAGAATAAAGTTTGGGAATTGGTTGACCTATCAAAAGGGAGAAAAACCATTGGGAACAAGTGGGTTCTCAAAATTAAAAGAAAAGTAGATGGGTCAATTGATAAGTATAAGGCACGATTAGTTGCAAAGGGATATACACAGCAGAAAGGTATAGATTATGAAGATACCTTCTCACCTGTGGTACGATTTAATTCTATAAGAATTATTCTAGCAATAGTAAACAATTTAGACTTGGAATTACATCAAATGGATGTTAAAACTGCATTTCTAAATGGTGATCTGGATGAGAAAATCTATATGGAACAACCATTAGGTTTCATTGAAAAAGGAAAAGAAAACAAAGTTTGTAAACTTAAAAGGTCTATTTATGGACTGAAGCAATCATCCAGGCAGCGGTATTTGAGGTTTCATAAATCAATAACCTCGTATGATTTCCAAATAATTGAAGAGGACCACTGTGTCTACATCAAATAGTTTGAGGGTAATTTTGTTATATTATCCTTATACGTAGATGATATACTATTGGAAATAATTTGAATTCAGTTATAGCTATTAAAGAATGGCTTTGATCGAATTTGAAATGAAAGACATGGGTGAATCAAAGTATATACTTGGAGTTAAGATCCAAAGAGATCATTAAAAAAGAATCCTATATCTTTCACAAGAAAATTACATTAAAAAGATTCTCAAACGATTCAACATAAGCAACTGCAATTCCTTGGATACCCCAGTGGCTTCTGGTGTAACCTTAAGCCATGATATATGTCCCAAAACTAAGTCAGATCAAAAGAAAATGAGGAAAGTTCCCTATGCTAGTGCTGTTGGTAGTTTAATGTACGCAATGATGTGTACAAGGCCAGATATCTACTTTGTGGTAGGATTGGTAAGTAGGTTCCAGTCCAACCCAGGTGAGCGTCATTGGAAAGTAGTAAAAAGGATCATGAGATACTTAAAAGGCACATCTGACTATGCATTATGCTACAAAGGAAGCGATCTACGCCTGGTTGGATACTCCGATGCTGATTTAGGCGGAGATGAGGAAGAGCAAAGATCGACTTTAGGTTATACTTTCTTACTGAATAATGGCGCCATATGTTGGAGTAGTAAGAAGCAGACATGTATTGCTTTACATTCTATGGAAGCCGAGTTCGTAGCATGCGCTGCAGTAGCACAAGATGCTTTATGGTTGAAGAGGTTCATTGAACATCTTGGATTTGGTAATAAAAGTACCAATCCAGTATTAATGCATTGTGATAGCACTGCAGCTATAGCCTATACTAAAGATCTCAAATATCATAGTAAGACCAAGCATATAGATATTAAGTACAATTTTGTAAGAGATTATATTGCACAGAAAATTATTGTTGTACAACATATTTCGACCAAGAGTATGGTTGCTAATCCCCTGACCAAATCAATTACCAAGGAAATATTTGAAAAACATGTAAGGGCACTTGGTGTATGCAAAATGTAAAATTTCAGACTTTATGTATTACATTTATGATTAATTAAAGTACTTAACATTATAAGTATATATGTCTGTGTGAAAGTATACAATGTCTAGTATGTCGTACATGCTTGTGAGGTTGTCTCTCTCACACGAGCAACCGCCTTTGACACTCAGGAGGGGTGTGCAAAGATGAGACAATTCTGTTCACCAGTAAAGCTGCTAGAATGCTGATATGGTAGAGAAGAAACATAAACTATGTCGCCTTGACAATAGTGTAGCATGTCAAGATGAAATCCATAAATATGAATAAGTATGGACCGAATCATGGACATCCACTTCCATGATGCTTGTAGCCAAATAATAAATTCTTCAGCATTGACGCCTGAGTAGAAAGGAAGAATTTGGGTTTAGATGTTGGGAGTGCCTAGACTTAAGTCTGTACAATGTTAACAATAGAATGCAAAACGACGTACGCTCTTATAGTGTAAGAGTAACACTGTAGCATGCGATTCATACCGCATGTACTAAAGAACCGCAAACAGGAAGCAAGTAAGAATATCCTTGCTTAATTGTTGTGTGAGTCTCAAGAAGTTTCTAATTCTTCCATGAATATCCTTTGACTTTGACAATATCACAGAGGTGTGCTTCAACGTCTGCTACTTTAGCATATGTCGTATGATCATGATAGATGCGATCTTTGGTATTATGTTAGGAAAGCGGCTGATGTATATTGAAGTGATATCTGGGCAAAAGGAAGATTACTTGAAATATACACAAATATGCTAGTGTCTGAGACATATCCTTTATGATATTTTTTTTTATAATTTCATAATTGTGGATACTATGCATACTAGAAAGGCAATCTGAGTTTTATACTGATTCGAAAGGGATTAGATTAGCCATGTAAAAGTGTATATAAGTGAATTTAGGATATTTAAGGCACAATATTAAAATCAAGCTACACAATGAAGGTTGTCTTGTGCTGGTTTCTGTAAAAGAGATTTCTAGTACATACACCTATATGCAGATGTCATGTCTATGCGGTCACGGCAAAGCACCTAGTATGAAAGAAGGAAGAAAAAGAGACATATCTAATCCACCAAGTGTTAGTGGGAGATGTTGGAAAATAGCCTAGTCCACCCTTGGTGGATTAGGCCCAAGTACAATAGGATTAGGGTCAAAATATAAATAATATAAATAGTTGGGTGGATATATGCAATATTTCCCAAACCATAATGAGTCATATTGTTTAACCGATATAATATGACTCTACAAATAGTATTGTTTCACCGAAATAACATGTCTCTCAATCAAAAGGATATTTTGTCTCTCCGATGGAAGGATACGTTGGTAGAGAGAAAAGGGTGCGGAGAACACTATAAATAGGCGTCAATGATTCATTTGTGATTAACTTGAAACAACATACAGAAACTCTGTCAAACTGACTCTTTATTCCCTCTACTATATTACTCTCTTCTTCTTCCTATGGTGGTGTATTTGCTGTGCGTCATAATCACTTCCGTAACTGTGATCCGATTAACGTTGGTACAAAAGATTAACGGCCGCACTCCAGATACGCCCAATAATTCTAACACTTCCTTCCTGGTGTGACACAACATATGAAATGAGTTATGTTCCGAAGGCGTACTATAAAAGCTTGTTGTATAAAATAGAATGTTATAAGGTGAAAACCATTTGCATATCCTCCTTGATCTTAGAAGCAGATTCGCCTAAGAGTTCAGTCGTATGACGGTCAAAGAATATGACAGAACATTTTCCAGTTGTGTCAAAAACCTTATAATAGAGCTTAAATCTACAAAATATTTGAAAGAACACGTTAGTTTACCATGCTATGCTTTCTCTTTGATAACTGTTTAACCATATATATGGATGAAAACGTACTTGGGAATAGTCATTAACACGTCTTTCTTATCAATGTAATATAGAGAGAAAACTGATACTGATGTTTTATAGATATAATAAGTTACTCTGTTATCAAGGTGTTACTATTGGTATGATTTTTCTCCATCTACCTATCATGGCTCTACTTCTAATAACTCTGCTTATTCCATTGACTATGGTGAGGATCCATTGTATGCTGGATTTCCTTCTGGTCCTCATCCTTATGATGCTCAATATTATGATTCACTTCGTGATTCTGTTCCACACAACTCACGTCCTACTCTACCTGCTTTGCCCTCTGCTACTATGTCTAAATCATCGCAAGCACATGCTGCTTCTGCATCAGCACCTAAGCCAACTCCTGCTGCTGAGGCTTTTATCACAACTCCTGCAGTGATTACTGATGATGCTTGGTATGCTGACTCTGGTGCCACTCAGCATATTGCTATCTCCTCCACTGATCTTCAGCAGTCTGTTCCTGATGGACAAGGTAAAGTAATGGTAGGCAATGGTTCTCATTTGGCTATTACTCATATTGGTAATATGACACTCGGTTCCAACTCTGCCAAATTACATATGAATCGAGTTTTATGTGTTCCTTCCATGAAAAAAAATCTTCTATCAGTAGCTCAGATAGCTCAAGAAAATGGTGTGTCTATTGAATTTTTTCCCCATGCTTGTTTTGTTAAGGATCTGAGGACAGGGAGGATCCTCATGGATGGAATTGAAGTTAACAGAATGTACAAGATGTGAGCTATTCCATTGACACGATCTCAACCTACAACTGGTCAGCACAGTCAACAAAAAACTTTTCATAAGCATTTCTCCCCATCTTGTAATCATGTATCTACTTCTAACACTCTTAGCTTGTGGCATCAATGCCTTGGTCACCCTGGTTTTGAGTCTGTTAAGTCTGTCTTAGCTTCTGTTGGTATTACATTCTCCAACTCTCATGTAATGTCACTATGTCAGGCTTGTCAGTATGGGAAAGCTCATAAGCTTCCTTTTTCTAAATCTGTAACCAATTACAATAAACCGTTGGAATTAATAACAATGGATCTTTGGGGACCTGCTCCTCTTGCTTCTCATGGGCACTCTTATTACATTGCTTTTGTTGATGCTTTTAGCAGGTTTACATGGATATATCCCATTCAAAGGAAATCTGATGCTTTGCTTAAATTTAAAGAATTTAAGACTATGGTTGAGAATTGATTCTAGTCTAAAATTCTTGTTATTCAGTCTGACAATGGGGGAGAATTTATGAGTTTCAAGCCTTTTACGGCTTCTTGTGGAATTGAGCATCGATTCACTTGTCCTTATACTTCAGAACAGAATGGTCTTGTGGAGAGACGACATCGGTTGATTGTTGAAACTGGTCTCACACTCTTGGCTCATGCAGGGATGTCTCTTTATTTTTGGAGCTATGCTTTCTGCACTGTGGTTTTCTTGCTAAATAGAGTTCCATCTACTGCCCTTAGCGGTCTTTCTCCTTTTGAGAAGTTATATGGAGTTAAACCAGATTATTCTATTCTCAAGGTGTTTGGATGTGAGTGTTTTCCTCTTTTACGGCCTTATAATAAACATAAACTTGATAACAGAGTGACTTATTATATCTATAATAAGTAGGAAACCTCAAATGGGTGTCGTTAATACAGCTGTCTGCTTGTCTATTCATAAAATCCCTGAAGTAATTTAATAATCGTTTTTATATAAGAAATTTGCAGAGGGAAACGCACATGAAGACATGAACGCGTGGCACCGCTGAAGAGAACCATTAAGATGATGTTCCGTTGAACATTTTCCTAGTAAGAGGACAAAGAGGTACGTAGCCGGTAACATTAATGACATTGCAAGTATCAGAGAATATGGCAGGAGCATGCACATGCATGGTAATGAAGCACAACAGAAGGGACAACCGGTAAGTTGAAAATCAAATAAAAATATAATATAAAATAGGAAGCTGCAAAACACTAGAGAAGTTAATGCATGGCACGCTGCAATGGGTTGAAATACCAAGTGGTTTGAAACACTAAGTGGTTGAAATACTAACCGGTAAGTTAATGCATGGCGCGCTGCAAATCACACTAAGTGGTTTGAAACACCAACAATATTGATACATTGATACATGTTTAAACACTGTCATAAAACCATATCTTATAATTTAAAAGAAAACCTGTCGAGCAATGTTATAAGTATTATATATTTATACCAATATAGATATGCAAAAGATATAGTTTAAATAAGATATGCACCATTTTTCAGTGACTTAAATACGATTGGAGAATGAATTATTGAGCTTGATCACCAGTTCCGTTTTGTTATATGACTTCTCCCACTGGAATTATTAATACTAATAAATACCCACCAACTGCATGTTTCAAATCCAGGAGGAATATGTGGGAATAGTGAATACACAGCGATACCTCGTTAACCTCTTAATAATGTGGCTTTATTAAAACATTTAATTACAAATATTGTTGCCTCATACAAACTCACAAGGGCAGAAGCAAATCAGTAGGAGTTGTTCAGCATGATACCCATCAACGAATGGGTCATAAACTACAATTAAAAAAACTCAAAGCTACGTTTTTTATTAGTGATTGACCCAAATTTTACTCTTTTATTATGAGTGCAGTAGGTTAATATATTAGTTCAAGTTTTTATGGATTTTGACAATGGGTAGGTGACAAATAAATGTTTGTCAATTAACATCATTAACCGCATACATTGCTTATTAGCAGCGTACCTAATTTGTAACCTTTTTAATATGATTGAAATCTGCTAACATATGAATTCAATTTTACCTTGATTTCAATATTACTCAAACCAGTGTAAATATAGGAGATTAAAATTTCAGATTTTAAAAAGATAGAAACAATTTAATCGATTCTTAAATTTATGATAGTTCTATTAATGAAAGAACCAATTATTATAAATCCATTACTTTAGATGGCCAGTTAGAATATACTCATGACTACAACTGAAAGGACGTGCTCCGAAACTCTTAAAACGGAATAACATCAGTTCCCATTAAAGTCAATAACTTCGAAAGATTACAAAATTCTTCGGGACGATTGCATAACTTCCTAGTTGATGGAAATACTATTACTTTAGGGTGACTTCAAAAGAGATGCAACTAAACCATTGAAAGTTATAGGACACAACTACAGAATAAATTCGACGACGCAGACACAACTTTGACGAAGTGACAAACAAAAATTACATCGAGACAATTAAAACGGATAATGCTAATCAACAAAGACAGAATGGCGGACAGAGATGATGATTCAAATAGAACGCATAAAAGTTATATGATGCACTTTCATATGGTGTTCATCCATGTCAAGCTTTAGGTGAGTATTCAAGATCGATCATCTCAGAAGTTCGAAGGCGATACAACCTCTGAAGGAAGTCATGAACGGCTTGGTGTTTATAATTAAAATAAAATGATAAATCGTGCAGCAACTTTATATCTTTATTCATTGATCATGTAGAATACTTAGAAAATGATACAGAGAAGGGTTTAGTCTAACTAAACCTAACAGAATATCTCCTATAATCATGGAGTATTCAAAATTCAAATAAGTATTTGAAATTCAAATAAAAACAACATAACAAAATAATATAATAATCCTAATAATAATAATAATAATAATAATAATAATAATAATAAATAGGATGATTAACCTAACTCGAATTAGAGTTAGGGTTTCAGCTATCATGGGTTGAATAGGGTCCAACATCCAATACTCCCCCTCAAGCTAGGAAATAGATGTTGATCATTTCCAGCTTGCTTCTAAGTCCTTCAAATTTCTCTTAGGTGAGTGACTTCATCATAATATTTGCAATTTGCTTTCCCAATGGAATGTAAGATGGATCGATGATCTTAGCTTCCATTTTTTGTCGAATGAAGTCCGTATCAATCTCCACATACTTCATTTTGTCGTGTTGGATAGGATTGTTAGTAAATTGAATTGTTGCCATATTATCACACCACACTTTAACACCTCTGTTACTTCCTTTAGCAAAGAATAAATTGAGTCTTGGAGTCCTTTTGAGATATCTAAGGATTCTATAAACTATTGTCATATGCTTCTTCTACAGGTTGCTTGAGAATTAACTCACAACACTAACAAGGAACCCTATATCATGTCATGTGTGAGAAAGATAGATTAACCTCCCCACTAATTTCTGATATCTTTCTTTGTTAACTGTTGCACCATGTGGTCTAAAGGTTAATTTTTGATTTAGATCCATTAGAGTATAGGTTGGTCTAGCCTCTAGCATGCCTTTTTGTTTTAGCAAATCCAGATATACTAATCCCTTATGGAGTTCTTGCTACTTCCAATCCTAGAAAATATCTTATGGATCCAAGATCTTTCATTTCAAATTCAGTGGCCAAATTCTATTTCAATTTGATAATTTCTTCTGCATCATCACCGGTTACAACAATATCATCTACATAAACAATTAAGTCTATTACCTTATTAGCATAGTGTTTGATAAACAAGGTATCATCAGATTGACATTGAACATAACCCCAAGACTAAATTGCTCGAGTAAATCTTTCAAATCAGGCTCTTGGATTCTGTTTTAACCTATAAAGAGATTTATATGGTCTGCAGACTTGATGTGAGTTTTTAGATGTTCTCACCCCTAGAGGAATCTCCATATATACTCCCTTTTCAATATCTCCATTAATGAATGCATTTTTCACACCCATTTGATGAACAGGCCAATCCAAGTTTGCAAGTAACAAAAGTAACACTTTAATAGTGTTAAGATTTGCTACTTGGGAAAAAGTTTCCAGTTAATCAATGCCATATTTTTGTGTAAACCTATGAGCCACTAAACGAGCTTTATACTTGTTCACACTTCCATCAGGGTTATACTTAATAGTAAATACCCACTTGCTGCTCACTATAGATTTACCTTCTAGTAGATTTGTAAATTTCCAAGGTCCATTTAAATGTAGAGCTGTTAGCTCTTCATTTAAAGCATGCTTCCATCTTGGATCCAGAATAGCCTCTTCAAACTCTTTAGGTATAGTTTCTTTTTCAACATTAGTCACAAAAGTCTTCATATGAGGTGAAAGCTTTAATTTTGATAAGAGACATACCTGTTTATAGGGTGATGAGTGCATCTTCTTTTTCCCTTCCTTAAGGCTATTGGCAAGTGTAAATCCTCAAGACTTGGTTTAGGTACCGAGTCATGGGTTTGCCTTAATATAGAATTGGAATCTACTTGATTTGTAGTGTCATAAGGATCTGCCATCCTAATCTCAATTTCATCTATATTGAAAATATGATTTAGCAGTTCAAATGGGTCATTATGTACAATTTTTGGATTTGAATAATGAGTTATGGGTGGTTTAGATCTGTTCTTTGAAGAGGAATTGCAAGAGACATGCCTTAAAGAGGAATTATGGTAGCTATTTTTTTTATAGGATTAGGACTGGAAATGTTTGGATTTTGTTTGTTCCTAGAAGAGGAGTAATGTCTATGTTGAGATTATATGTGTTATTCAAATGGATAGTATTAAGTGGATTGCTTAGTGATGTTAGAGATTCATCAACATTGTCACAAACTCGTTGGTTAGTGGTTTCAATATTTACTCAATCATTTTTAACATGAAAAATAAGCGATTCCCTTTCTTTCTCTTTTCTACTTAACTCCCCCTGAATGATTGATTTGGGATACTAAGGTTGGTGTTCAAAAAATTTAGCATTCATCATAATATAGATCTTATTGGTGGAGGAGAGCAACATTTATATCCTTTTTTAGCAGGCAAGTGTCCCAAGAAAATACATATTATAGCCTAAGAATCCAATTTCTCTCCCCCTTCCTTATACACAAAAACCATACAACTAAAAACTGTGTTGGGAATTGGAGTTATAAGAGGCAAGTTAGGGTAAGTTTCAGCAAATTTTTGAATTGGCGTACAAAGGTTTAGGACTTTGGAACGTAAAAGATTGATTAGATAAGTAGATGTAAGAACTGCATCCCCCCAAAACCTATGTGGCACATTGCTTTCAAACATGAGTGACCTAGCCACTTCTAGGAGAAAATGATTTTTCCTTTCAGCCACCCCATTTTGTTGAGGGATGTGAACACATGAGATTTGATGATGAATCCCATTTTCAAGTAAAAAAATCTTTCAAAGCTGAATTGACATATTCTTTACCACTATTGCTATGAAGAATCTTAATTGATTTTTAAAATTGGTTTTTAGGGAATACGCAAAATTTTTTGACAATGGTGAAGACCTCGGATTTGTCTTTTAAAAGAGTGACCCATATGAGTCTAGTGTGATCGCCAATAAAAGTTACAAACCATTTATCCTTTGAGTTAGTTTTAGTCCTTGAAGGACCCTAAAAATCATTATGAACCAAAGAGAAAGGAGAGGATGGTATATAAGAATGAGAAGGGTAGGAATTTCGAATTTGTTTAGTAAATTGGCAAGAATCACAATAAAAATTCAACATAAAATTATTGGCAATATTTGGAAATAGAAATGTCATGTAACTGAGACTAGGGTGACCTAACCTAGAGTGCCACAACTTTAGATCATCATTTAACATTGCTGAAGCCAATGCACCAACTTTATCTGGAGACGATCCTTGGATGTACTAAAGTCCATTCCATACTTTAGCATTCCTAATCCTTTTCCCTAATGCCAAGTCTTGAAAATCACAATCAAATTTGTCAAAAGTCACAAGACAATTTAATTGTTCTACCACTTAATGGACACAAAGCATACTGCACTTAATATCCGGTACATAAAGAACACTTTTCAACACAATATTTTCATAAATACACACAGAACCAGGTCCTAAAACCTTTATAAATTGGTCATTTGCAACTTCTATGGTAATGTTTAGAGAACTCAGTAAATTTAGAGAATAGTCCTTTAAAACCTGTTATATGTTCTGTTGCACCATAATCTATGATCCAAATATTTTGAATTGTAGGGCCAAGAGTATTCATGGGAGTAATATCTTCTTGGGCTATAGTCACAGAAGGGGAATGAGTCTCACATGATTTCAAAGAAAAGGATGAATCAAAGTGCCTTTTTAAAAGCTTTTTCAATATCAAAAGTTCTTTACTGCTCAACAAGTCCTTATTAGAATCAGCGCTGCCAATCAATAGCCACTCTTTATCCAACTTGCCTATATTTTTAGTGTTGGAAGGTCTGCCATGAAGTTTCCAATACTTATCTCTAGTTTGACCACTCCTGCTTCGATGATCACACCATTTTCTACTCTTCTTATTCTTCATATCATGGCAACAAAGGCTAAGGCATCAATGTTGCTAAAGGAAGGTTCAGATGTTACTCTAGGCAAGAAGCGACGACTTTTCTCATTCTTAACCATGTAGAAGGCATCTTATTATAGAGAGGCAATGGCTTTAGGTTCATTATTTAAGCTCGGATTGGTTCAAATAAGTCACGGAGGCCAAAAAGGAAGTCTATGTAACAATCTTGATATATGATTGTCTAGAAGTATTCAGCTGATACATGGCAGGGCCATTAATGAACTGCATACAAGTTGATATGTTCAAATAGTTTCATTAAGGGAACTATAATAAAGAGTAACTAACTTTTCACCTTGAATTAAGCCATGAAGAGAACGCTTAACTTGTATGATAGTAGTAATATTATCTTTTTTTGAATCTAGCCGGCGAGCTGAGTCCCAAATCTCCTTTATTGTTTATGGTATGAGGCAATTTTCACCAATGTCAATCGTCAAGGAGTTCATGAGCTAAACCATGACCATACTATTCTTAATTATTGACAATGTCTCGAATGTAGGATCTTCTGGTGAAGGTGTTGTAGGTGTTCCAGTGAGGCATTTTTCCTTCTTCTTCCCATAGATGAACATCAGCATGTTTTGAGACTATTGTAAGTAGTTATTGCCGTTGAAACGGTGTGTAACCGTAACTTGTGTGAGGGACTCTGGAACCGTACCACATCCTTGAAGGCAGAGGCGAGTTAGCACCAGTTGAACCCCTAGAATTTAGTGTGTCCAACCTTTTTGAGTGATCACTAGTCGATGTGACTTGTTTTTCTCCATCATCAATTGTAAAAGCTTATGGCTAGCCATTGAGAGGTTAGAACTGAATGGAATGACATATGGAACCTGGCTTTGCTACCATCAAATAAATTGATAAATTATGCAGCAACTCTATATCTTTATTCATTGATAGTATAGAATACTTATAAAGTGATACAGGGAAGGGTTTAGTCTAACTAAACCTAATAGAATATCTCTTATAATTAAGGAGTATTCAATATTTAAATAAGTATTTGAAATTCAAATCAAAACAACATAACAAAATAATCTAATAATCCTAATAATAATAAATAGGATAATGAAACTCACTCTAATTAGGGTTAGGGTTTTGGCCATAATGAGCCGAATAGGGTCCAACTTCTAACCATAATTAAAAACCTCTGACAGGTCACAATGGCTCATATAGAGCGACTTGCCACTTAAAATCCCAAAAAAAAAGGGTCAAGAAGCAAATTTACCAATGAAGTTTTAATGAAGGAGTGTCTTGCACAATTATGTTTAAAAGGGGCAAAAAATACACACAAGGTTTTAAAAGTTGAGCATCTGGCACAAAACCGTTAAATTTGACCTAACGGCGTTAAATTATAAGAGAAGAAAGCCACTAACGGCGTTAGATCAAATTTAACAATTTTGTGTTGGATGCTTCACTTTTAAAACCTTATGTGTATTTTTGCCCCCTCTAAAATATAATTGTGTCAGGCGCTCCTTTCTGAAAACTTCATTGGTAAATTTGTTTCTTAACCCAAAAAACAATACGTGAACTTTCTTTTCAAATTGAGCAAAGGTCATTCATAGGTCAAGAGACAATACCACCAAGGTACACCATCTTGACCTACATTAATGCAACAATAGCACCATCCTTGTCCACCACCATTTTCTAGAAAAATGAAGCCTATAAGGAAGTAATGCCTCTAAAGCAGCAGTGAGATTCGTTGCCACTGTGATCATTTATGCAAATATATTAAAATACCAATACAAATCTTTATAGAACATAGCAAATAATGTCCAAGTGAATTAATTTTCAACAATTATCCGCATGTATAGTTCTCGTACCATTCATCCATTATCTCGAAGTTAAACTGAAACGAAGTTTCCCCTTCAACTTGAACTCATATACCAAACACACCTGACACAAGGTCTACTACGTCTGGATAGTCATTAACGTAGAAGTAAAATGAAAGATAGTCTTTGTTAACAATTATGTAAACAAATAGATGACACAAGTTAGGGAGAAAGGTATAATAATAATAAGACAAGGTTTGGTATGTAGTTGCAGCCAACATGTTCAATGGCTGAAGTAGTATTAGTGGTGTTTTGATCACATTAGCTATCAACTCAAGTCTAGTAAAATGTTCCATTAATATCTTTAGGTCAGGATAGATTATGTTTGGTCCAACTTCTACTGTGAATCTTTGGAAACCGAACGTATATCCGAGCACAAGGACACCACAAAACTTCTGAATCATATCACGCTAATGAACCATAGCTAACACAACGTAACCCTGAAACACATGAAAAAATAAGCACTGAATGATGATAAAGCTAAAGGAAATAAATGGAGTGAAGAGATTCTTAGGTGGAAGGATGAGGATTGAAAACCTTCGCATATGATAGCATAATACTGTACGTCATTTGGAAGTGGCTCGCTCCTTGCCAGAGGTATGTCCTAGAACCTGGCGATAACCTTTGCATGACCAACCTAAGAGTTGTGGCTGGAGCCGACTTGAGAAAGGGAGGTGATGGTAGTTAACGCCATTATAACGCTGTCTAGATCTCCTTGTAAATGATACTAAAAAAATAATGGCAGATGGCATTGTGGAATATGGGAACTAGCTTTATATACATGGCAGTAACAGGTAAACTAGGGTTTGTGAAATGGATACTTGTTCATGCGTGAAGGAAAAAGAACAGACTTTTAATGCCAATTGACCAATATGGTGATGAACTTGGAATATTTCCAATGGGAGGGTTGACAACGTCCTTGGGGAAGATGATAGAGATGATGGAAAATTAAGAAGACCACAATTTAAGGGGTACTCAAACCAATGGGTCTTCACTTTTAGCTGACTAATTGTCTCCTAAGTGTTTCTTGATCCCTTGGATTGATGATGTGTCAATAGAAGTCACAGTGAAGCTGAGCAACCAATAGTCACTTTTTAATGGTGCCATGTATATGGTTATCTGGACCAATTACTATAGAGATACACGTTTAAGTAGTATATATTTGATCTCTCCCTCTCCCTCTCTCCCTCTATATATATATATATAAAAAGAATAAAGGGTTAATGTGCTAAAATAACCTTCAACTTTTATAAAAGATGCAATAGTAACCATAAATTATTTTTTAGAGCAAAAGTAACTATAAACTTTCAACATTAGAGCAAAATTGTTAAACCTAACTAACTTCTATCTATTATAATGGGGAAATTAATCTTTTGGCCCTTAAAGTTTTGATTCATTTATAACTCAACCCCTAAACTTTTAACTCGTTTGCAACTCAGTCCCTGATATTTCTGAATCATCCTACGTGGCTAAAAAGTGTTAAAATACTGTTAAAAATTGCTTAGATAGATTTTACATAAATTAAAAATTAAAAAATAATCTATCCAAAGATTTAGTTTTTGATAGAGCACAATGGCATCGTATGATCTATTTAGCCGATCCCATCTAGTGGGATAAAGGATTTGTGGTTGTTGTTGTCCCTGTCCCCACCAACTCGCATATAAAAGTTTGTAGGGATAGTGATGCTGTTTTTTTTAATTTTTGTAAAATCCACCAAGGCAACTTTTAATAGTATTTTAATATTTTTTTGTTGCATAGGATTACTTAGAAATATTAGAGAGTGAGTTGCAAGCAAGTCAAAAGTATAGTAAGTTAAAAGTGAGTTAAAACTTTAAGTGCCAAAAGATTAATTTTCCTCATTGTAATAGATGAAAATTAGTTGGGTTTAATAGTTTTGCCCCAATTTTAAAAGTTTATGGTTACTATTAATTTAAAAAATATTTTATGGTTACTGTTGCTCTTTTAATAAAAGTTGAAGGTTATTTTAGTACCTTAGCCCAAAAATATATGCAGATAAACTTAAGCATGCTTAAATCTGTGTCTTTGGTACAAACAACTCCATTGCTTATATTCAATGATATAGAAAGTCCATGTCAAAAAAAAAATTGATATAGAAAGCCATACTTGTGATACAAGGCTTTTATTAAAATAGGACTTGATAATAAATAACTTAGGCTTACTTGTACTAGTAGCCTTTTACTTAATTATAGGGCAGGGAAAAAGTCTCAAATATTGTCTCTCATTGGCGCATGTGCCCGCATGAATGGGTATATGTCCATGATATAAAGGCGCATACACCTAAGGTTGTTAATAATTTTGTTTATAAAAAGCAATGAGAAGAAGAGGAAGTAACAATTTAAAACAAATACTAAGCAACTAAATTAAAATTTTTAAGTAACTACTTTCATTTTCAACAATCATTGTGTAACATCCTTATTTTTACTTTTAGGATATAATTATAATTAGGAAATAATTATTTAAAAATAATAATAAATAAAAATAGAAAGCCATGATGATGTTTTGTAATAAAAACAAAAAGGTGAAATGATTAAAGAGGAAACATAATGATTATAATAATGCATTTAAAAAAAATGGTTTTATCAAATCTATAGTTAATTACTGTGAAATGTCAACACCTGTTCCCATTTCGATATACACAGAGTAATAGAGACCAAGTTCCACAGGCATACATAAAAGTACATATATACTAATAAAGTAATTGTTTATAAACTAGAATCAACCTTACAGAATTTGGCAATATTTACAAATATTACAACATATCCAAAAGCATTCCAGACATAGACTACATTTATAACCACGAAACTTCATCTCTGGGAATGTGCCCCTTAGTTCCCCTTATCTACGTCCTTGCCTTTTGAGCCGCTGGTGTAACCCCCTACCTTAACAGCTAAATTTATAGTTCGAGAATGTGTCATTAAGTTAAAATAGAGACTAGCGGATAATTTAATACTTTTCCTAAACTTGTTTAGTGTGGTCTCACGTTCACATTTCGAATATAATTGGCTTGCGCAGTTTGATTTCATTGATATATATCAGAGTGTAACCAAAAATTCCCAACAACGCTCGGGTTTCATTTACTTAATGAAGGGTTTACAGGGCACATTGCCCATTTCAGTTTCCCATACAAGGGATTACACAAAACCATTCAGTATATACAACATGTACAACTAATCCCCAACAAAATATGACAAACAACTACCTAAAAATTAAAACTCCTAGCTAGGAGCTCTAACCGCCCTTCATCACTTGCTTTTCCTTTAAACCGCTTGCCGTGGCTGTAGGTTAGTCAATGGAAAGAATGAGATTCAAAAGAATCTCAGTAGTAACAGTTCACTTATAACATGTACAATCACAAAGCATGTAAGTGAATCACAAGCAACAACACATCAACAACATTTCTGCGATAGCTTTCACTGTATTCGCAATGGCATGTTACACAACAACATATTTCACAACGGCATGTTACACAACGGCATGTTACACAATGGCATATTTCACATCGGCATGTTACACAACGGCATATCCACACCGGTATGTTTCTCAACAGCATGATTCACAACGGTATGTTTCACACAGTATGTTTTACACAGCATGTTTCACAACTTGATGATATGACAAGCATACAATGTATCATACAATGTGCAGGGCAAATATCAAATCCTATAGACCATAATTAAGGACGAAGAGTTATTCTCTAATCCAATAATCAACTCCAAAACACTTAAAGTTGGTTATCATTTGAGGCCTTTAAGTGGCTACTAGAAGCCTAAACAAATGCCTAAAGGGTTGGAAAGAACTATATCAAAGACCATCTTTCAGAGATGAAAATGCTGATTTTTGGTTGTTGGCCGAGGCCAAGAAATTTTTGGCTACGGCTAAAAACAGCTTAGAGCATTTTTGGCTGAGGCCAAGAGTCTTCTGGCTGTAGCCAAAAAGATTTCAGAAAGTTTTTTGCTGTAGCCAAGAATCTTCTGGCTGTGGTCAAAAGTAGATCTAACACTTTCTAGCTGCGACAAGGAATAAGAAATTTTCTGTTTCTTGGCTGAACTTCCAAAAATCATAACTAAATATAGAAAAATTGAAATGGGATGATTCCAAAGCCTATGGAAATATATTTAAGTCCAATATACAGAAAAAATATGAACAATTGCTGTATATAACCACAAAAATACAGAATTCAACAATTATCCTCGCTGTTCTAGAATTGATCCCAGTTTCCACATCAAACTTTGAAAATTCATAACTCCCAGCACCCATACTTTACTTCACAAAAGCATTCGTCAAACATTCTCTACAAACTCATTTGAAGTCATTAGCCCTTAATCAAAATTTGAGGTATTACAGCTGGCACTCACTAAGATGTTTTTGCTTAGAAAAAGGGCTAAGATCCCAAGAATCCCAGTAGCAACATTCCATCAAACATATAAAATACGAGGATTAAATATGCAATGCACCATATAGTGTAACATGAAAATCATATAATAATGTGTGTACACAAAGCTTAGGCCCAACTATCCCTTTGAAACCCCTATGTGTACCTCAGCTGAGTCCCCAACTACAGTTAGGTAATACCAATGTACCTCAGCCAGGTCCCTGACGACAGTAAGGTAATGTGCCCCAGGCATGTGTTCATATCATAGAATACAGTAACACACAGCATATATATAGTCATATAGTGTATGAGAGATAGTAGTCCCTGCCTCAACCCTTTTCAGCTTTGTAATAAAATATCATATGTACAAGAATTAGGTTAAAACTCATTCATGCATCATTTTAGGCACTATGATAGTGTTTATTGTGGTTTTATTAGCCTATGGTGAAAATTTCCCAAAATGACGTCAAGACCCCAGGTCGGCCTCGCCGTACCTGGCCCGACTGTAATTTTCTTGAAATTTTGACATAGGCTATTTTGACATATTTTTGCCCAAGGAATCCATTTCCAAACTTGGAATTACCAAATTCACTACCAAAAGACAAAATTGACTTGGCAGCCCTGCTTTAAGGGTTTCAGGGGTGTTTTCGTAATTATGCTTTTTCGGGCTTTTTCGAAAAAAGTGACCAATTGTAACCCCACCTAATTTTCCCTCTTGAACTCAATGGAATCACCAAATCATTGAAAATCCAACTCTAAGCCCCCTAGCGAGAGCTAGCTGAAATCTTGGTATCCTCCGGGAAAAATCGGGGTTTTTCGATTCTAACACCGCAAACATGTTCTTTATACTCCTAACCACTTTATTAGCTATCACATTAGGTTACATCAACCATTTAATCCAAATTTTGGTAGCATAACACTTCTAATACCACTTTTCCAAATTTTACAAATAAAGACAATCTAGAATAGTCAATATACAAAGGTTTGGGAGTTACCTTTAGCTTCCTTTTGGCTTTTCTCAAAGTGGCCGAAAACTCTAATGTTCAACCACCAAATTTTAAGCTTCAAAACCTTAAGAAATATAGAAGAATAACTTAGGAACGGAGTTATATGTAATACCTTGAATTTTAAGATAGCAGACGACAGAAGATATGCAAACAACAATGCAGAGTACCGTACGAGGGGATTACAGTAGTGGAACAAAGACGGGAAGATGTCTCTGTTTTACTGGGATGAGTTTAGACACCCTAGTAGCCTTATGCGGCTACCTTAATCGTAAGTATCATATACAAACCCCTATGGGAAATTTATGTAATCATGCACTTATTATCAGTATATTCATGTTATTCCTGTGTTGCCCACCGAACCATATATCGTTTTCCACGAATACTCTGAAAAAAAAGGTTAAAATAAGGTAAGGGCGTGACATTTTGGTATCAGAGCTGCAATTCCTGGCAAGTAAGGAATTTACTAGGATAATGGCAGTAGTTGCTGCCTTAAGTCATAGGAGATGACTTTGTTTGTTTGTGGTATACACATTTATATCCCTAGTGTTGTGGATATCTGGGATTTGTGGATTATGTGTATACATTATTTAGTTATCCTGAATTTGTGTGTTTAAAGGCCTTAAGACCTAGGGGGCTGAGGTGCCCTAGGCTGGCATGATATTTGGATTTGTGTTGGAGTTGTGATACTCCGTGGAAATGAGGGAAGTGATTTCCCGGTTCAACTGAGGTTGAAGGTTTGAAAGATGAATTGTGATCCAAGGATCAGACTCAATAGTCAAGCTGGTCTTTAGGATGTTGATATGACCTATATAGTCTATGGTACCAGGATGTGGTACTAGGTTGGAATTGAAATATGTATCAGGTATCCTGAGGTTGCTAGTATTAATCTGGCACAGGGAAAAGTGATTCTGTGGAGAATTTGAATTTGAAAGAGTTATCTACGAGGATTCGGAGTGGAGAATGCAACCTACGGGGAGTTCTGATCGGAGAGGGCTACCTACGGTGACACCTGATCGGTTAGGTTATTTGTGGGTCTACTACCTGCGGCTCATCGGTGGTTCCGGTGGGAGGACCGTACCTTCGGGCGGTATCATATGGGGGGTGAGACTATATGACTTTGTGAAAGCCGCTGTGACGGTAAGCCCTAGTGTGCAGCCACCATGATAACGAACCATAGAGAGCAGTCACCGTGACGTTGAATCGTAGAATAGAGCTCTAGGAACGTTGGGAGTATGGGATCTCAACGAAGTACTGGTCATAGCTTTGATTGATTTGAGTTGAATGGGGCCAAGGTCTGGCACAAATTGTGAATGTTGTCAGTTGTAGTAGGAAATTCCTATGGGACTCCTGTTAAATCAACTTGACATTGTTAAAGCACAGATGAGGCGAAATACCTCAGAGTGTGCAGTAGAAGTGTGATAATGTGATGTGTTTAAGTACAGCATTGAGCAGAGGCTCGAGTTTGCCGAAAGTGCAAGGTGTTAGTGATGGCTTCGGGAAGTAAAACTTTGAAGTCTAGATTAATTTGTGAGAAGGGGTCTTGAAGGATCCCAGTATATGAAAAGAATTCATGATGTTGAAGGTGAAGTTGTTAAGATACCTGGTTCTAGCTTGTTGCGATTGTGTACTGTGAGTCCATCTCCTTGGTTGGGCCAGATCGGGTTGGTTCGGTGGGCTGCGCCTGGTAGGCATAGGCTCAGGATGTGACGGATATTTGTATGTCTTTCACCTGCGGCCGCATGGGGTGATTCCTATGGTGGAGGACCGTTCCGCTGGGGCGGTAGATTACAGGGGATTGACTATTTGTGAGCCTTGAGGCTATGTATATGCATTGCCACGCCAATAGTCCCTAAGTCACTAGAAACGGTTCGGGTAAAGACTGTGTGTCTTCCCGGCGGTAAAAGGGGATGAGGGTGGAGTGTGATTGTGAATCTGTGAAAATGTCACGCCCTTACCTTATTTTAACCTTTTTTTCAGAGTATTCGCGGAAAACGATATATGGTTCGGTGGGCAACACAGGAATAACATGAATATACTGATAATAAGTGCATGATTACATAAATTTCCCATAGGGGTTTGTATATGATACTTACGATTAAGGTAGCCGCACAAGGCTACTAGGGTGTCTAAACTCGTTCCAGTGAAACAGAGACATCTTCCCGTCTTTGTTCCACTACTGTAATCCCCTCGTACGGTACTCTGCATTGTTGTTTGCATATCTTCTGTCATCTCCTGTCTCAAAATTCAGGGTATTACATTATACGCGTTAAGAACTAAATCATCGAAGAAATTGGCTTACCTTGTGAGATTTCTCCTCCTTCTCTCTCTAAAAGCTCTCAACTCTTTCTCTCTCTTGTTGCAGCACTTAGGCATGGTTTTTTGCTGGAATGAGGAGGAAGGAGATGATTTAATAATATATCTTATGCTATTTTAATGATTTATGGAATTTCTGAAAATTCCAAAACTTAACTTATGTACATAAATCCTTATATACATGTAACCATGCTCATTAAGCCCAACCAATATTTCCTTCTTCATACCACATGTTGGAGACACCTAGGGGTCCTATCCTTTGGTCTCAATTGGCTTCACAACTTGTTCTGGTTACGTATATATGTAAAGTCTCAATTTTGGTCAAAATTGCACTTTTTCCTCAAATTTTTCATAAATTCATATTAAATTGAACAAAATATTCTCAATAAATTTTTCCCCTTTATTTTCATTAATTAATTGAAATTAAATTCAATTAATCAGAATATAATTAATTTTGTGCTAAATTGACAAAATTACGATTTTGTCATTACTCTTATAATTTAATTTCTTTTCTCATTTTTATTTCGCCAATTTCCATCAATTTTTAGACCAAATATTTTCTCTATTATTTCTCCATTTTGGACCTTAATTTTGGGCTTTTTAAATTGCTTAAATTAATTCCATAATTATTTTGCCTATTTTTTCATGAATATGAACATTTATAAAATTCATAAATTCCAAATTCATGAATATTCACTATTTTATTGAATTTCTCAAATAATTACAATATATTTGGTGAATATAAAATTTGGGGTGTTATAGTTCTCCCTCACTTAAATAAATTTCATCCCCGAAATTTGTTACACCTATACAGCCAAAAATTTCGGGTAATGTTTCTTTACACTTTCCTCAGTTTCCCATATAGCCTCTCTGGACGATAATTTTCTAGAAAATTTTGGCGAATGGAATGCTCTTGTTCCTGAGCTGCTTATCCTATCGATCGATGATCTAGTCAGGTGTTACTTCATAGGTCAAACTGTCGCGCATTTCCACATCTTCATACTTTATTACATGTTCTGGATCAGATTGATACTTTTTCAACTGAGAAATGTGAAAAACATCATGTAGCCTGCTCAGATTCGATGGCAAAGTGATGTAGTACCCTGCTGGTCTAATCTTCGCCAAGATTTCAAACAGACTAATGTACCTTGGTTGCAGCTTCCATACTTTCAATGCTCTGCTAATACCCGTAGCCGGTGATACTTTCATGAACACGCGGTCGCTGACTTCAAATTCCATAGGTTTTCGCCTCTTGTCCGTATAACTCTTCTGTCAGTTTTGAGCAGTTAACAATCTCTACTTAATCACTTTTATCTGTTTCATTGTCTATTCAACAAGATCTAGTCCCAGCAATTGCCTCTCAAACAACTCGGTCCAACACAAGGGCGATTGACACTTCCTTCCATACAACACCTTATATGGAGCCATCTGGATGCTCGAATGGTAACTGTTGTTGTAAGAATACTCTGCCAACGGAAGGAATTTGTCCCAACTACCTTTGTAATCAAGTACATACGTCCTTAGCATATCCTCAAGGGTTTGAATCGTTCTCTCTATATTCCTATCAGTTTGAGGATGGTATGTCATGCTGAATTAGAGCTTGGTACCTAAAGCCTCATGTGCTGCCTTCTAAAACTTGGAAGTAAACTATGGATCTCGATCAGAGATGATATTCTTCAGAGTAACACGTAACCTCACAATCTCCTTAATGTAGATTTTTGCTAGCTTATCAGGATAATAGTGAATACTAATAGGTAAGAAGTGAGTTGTCTTTGTGAATCTGTCAACCATCACCCATATAGCGTCATGGTTTCAGACCTTAGGTAACCCTGTCACAAAATCCATAGTAACGCTTTCCTACTTGCACTCAGGAATCTCAAGGTTTGTCAGAAGTCCCGATAGTCGCTGATGTTCAACTTTCACTTTCTGACATGTTAGACAATGAGCGACGAACTCAGTCACCTATCTTTTCATCATTGGCCACCAGTATTGGGCCTTCAAGTCATGGTACATCTTTGTAGCTCCTGGATACAGACTATACTTGCTCTTATATGCCTCCTCCAGGATTTAATGTTTTAGTTTTGGTTGTGGTGGAACATAAATCCGCTTCTTGTACCTGACTAGCCTGTTAGGTAACAAGTCATAATCTTGAGTTTCATCCCTATCAATTATACCTCTAATAGATAGTGCTTGACTATCTTACAGTTGGGTTTTCTCAATCGCTGCCCTCAGATCATTGTACATTTGGCTAACACCACTGTTTAACAGAATCTGGCTAGACATATTTAAATCCCTGAAATCCTCGATCAATTTCTGCACATAAATCATCATGGCTGCCACCTGCATTGATTTTTGGCTTATTGCGTCAGCAATGACATTAACCTTTCTATGATGGTACTTGATTTCCAAATTATAGTCTTTCAGCAACTTCATCCACTTGTGTTGTCTCATATTAAGCTCTTTCTGATCATACAAGTACTTCAAGCTCTTGTGGTCGTAATATAACTCTAGAGTCTCACTATAGAGATAATGTCTCCAGATTTTTAAAGCAAACACAATTGCCGCCAACTCAAGATCATGGGTAGGATAGTTCAGTTCATGAGGTTTCAGCTAACGAGATATGTATGCCACCATTCGGCCATGCTGTTTCAACACACACCCCAATCTATGCTCACTGGTATCTGTATAAACAACATATGTAAACTGCGAATTTGGGATCGTCAGCACTGGTGCTGTAGTTAACCTCTGCTTCAACTCCAGGAAGCTCTTCTCACAATTCTTATCCCACACAATATGTTGAGATTTCCTTATCAATTTCATCAAAGGCAAAGCAATTTTGGAGAAATTCTGAATAAATTTTCTGTAATAGCCAGCTAGACCCAGAAAACTGCGCACTTCAAATATAGTCTCTAGTTTCTTCTATCTCAATACTACTTTTACCTTGCTAGGATCAACAGAGACTCCTTAATGTTAAACAACATGGCCCAGAAACTTTACCTCTGAAAGACAAAATTCACACTTGCTCAGCTTGGCATAGAGTTGCCTATCCTGCAATATGTTTACCATAGTTTTCAGGTGATGCTCGTGTTCAGCCTTACTTCGTGAATATATTAGTATATCATCAATAAAGACTACTACGAAATGGTCCAAGTATAGACAAAAGATTCGATTCATTTAGTCCATGAACACAATAGGTGTATTGGTCAGCTCGAATAGCATCACAAAAAACTCATAGTGGCTATATCTAGTCTTGAAAGTAGTCTTTGATACATCTTCTGGTTTTACCTTTAACTGGTGGTTTCCCATTCGCAAATCGATCTTCAAGCATACATAGGAACCAGATAACTGATCAAGAAAATCATCAATTCTAGGGAGTTGATACTTGTTCTTGATAGTTGCTTTGTTCAACTCTCAATAATCAATACAGAGACGCAGGCTTCCGTCTTCTTCCTGACAAAGAGCACTAGAGCACCCCAGGGTGAAACACTGGGTCGTATGAACTGTTTCTCAAGTAGCTCCTCAATTTGCTTCTTTAGTTTTGCCATTTCACTCAGAGCCATACGGTATAGGTTTTGGAAATTGGTTCCGCTCCAGGTCTCAGATCAATTGAGAACTTCACTTTCCTATATGGAGGTAATCCACTGACATCCTCCAGAAACACATCAAGGAACTCGTTCACTATAGGGATACTTTCCAAGGCTACACCGGCTTCTGACTATATAGAATATAAAACCATATACCCCTGACACCCTTTCTGCAATCATCTCTCGACCTTAGCTACAAAGATAAGGTTAAGAGTGGTTTCTATGTCAGCTCGTGGTTATGGATTTGGAAATATAACTCTCTTCTGTTTACAATCTAGTAACACACCATTCGCTGTTAACTAGTCAATTCCCAAAATCACCTCTAACCCTTGCAGTAGCAAACAGATTAGATCTACAATCAATTTGTGCCTCTCAGCATTTACCATACAATTCAAACATGTATTAGCCATAATAATTTAAGTTCCCGTAGGCGTAGACACAACCAAATTATATGGGGATTTATGCACATGTAAATTCAATTGTCTCATGCAATCATATGCAATGAATGAATAGCTGGCACTTGAATCATACATAACATGCACTAGACTGCCGTTGAGAGAAATCATCCCTTGAATCAACTACTGAGACTTTCAATCTTCTTCCTGTGTTAAAGTATAGACCCTTCCTGGACCCTGGTCCTAGTCTCCTTTGGTTGTCGATTCTGTGGGCAATCTTTGGACATATGTCCCAGCTAACCACAATTAAAACAATTGAGTGGTTTGCTAGGATCTGTTCTGAGCTACCACTTCTAAAGGCACCCTTGTTCCTAGTTTGAACAACCAAGCGTAACATATGTTTCTTAAGATACCGACATTCTTCCATCGCTTTATGAAACTTGGTAAAATGCTGTGAAAGTAATTTTTCTTTCATTTTCAGTCTTAGCCCCTCAATCAACATATCAGCTCTCCATTCATTGCTATCATGAAGCTTGTGGTATGCCAAATACCGAGATAATCTAATGTACCGAGCTAAATAATCGTCAAAGCTTTCACTTTCATGCTGTTGAATGCTGAGAAACTCTTTTTCTTTTCCCTTCTGACGGATAGGGGGAAATATTTTTCATTAAATTTTTCTTGGAATAATCCTCAAGTGGTGGGAATATTCCTTCCCCTCAAGATGAGCTCCTCATTCTTCCACTAACGGTCCATATCATTTTTTAACTTGTAAATAGCCAATATAGCTTTCACCTCATCCGGGTATTGCAACATGGTGAAGATCTTGTTCAAACGTGACAACCAATCTTTACTTAACTGTGGGTCAAACTTCCCCTGAAATACAGGAGGCTGTTGCTTGCCGAACTTGCTCAACTAGGTTTGGATGTCTACTTTGAGCTCAAATATAACATTCTCTGGTGGAGGTTCCTTATATACTCCTGTAAGAGGCAAGTTTCACCCAAGAGGGGGTGAATTGGGTGATGTTATAAATTTTTCGCTCGATGTGGTGATATGAAAAATATAGTAGATAGAGTAGAGTTGAGAAGATTTGAACACAGAGAGTTATACTGGTTCGGCCTAACAATAAGGCCTACGTCCAGTCCTCAGAGATCAAGACCTACTGAGATTTTCACTATATCTCCAAGATTCAATGGGCTCTCAGAACGCCACAAAACAACAATCGTCCTTAAACGGACTACGAGCAGAAATATTCTCTCAACAAGAAATTTCTCTCCCCCTTACGACAAGTCTTACGTGCAGAAAAACAACCTATGACTCTTCTCACTTGCTTATGTATACAAGACTTATGAGCAACAACGTTCTCTCCTGCTTACACCACTGTAAGTCTTACGAGCAGCAATGTTCTCTTCTGCTTATATCTTATAAGGCTTAAGAGTGGAAGACACAACAAGGAATTCTCTCAACGGCTTCTCTCGTAAGGAAAAACAACCCTCTCAAGGTCCCAATACCTTGAGATCAAATACACATAGAATTTTGAATTGTATGAAGACTCTCTTACAGAGCTAATGAATAAACACTGAAGATCAATGTGTATACAGAGGAAAATGATGAATAACAGAGACTTGGTATAAGCTTGTGAATTCTTGTGCTATGTTGTTGTTGTTTCTCTTTGAGTCTCTGTATATATATAGTTGCTCCAGTTTTTGCCCGTTTGGAAATTCTTCATTTATGGAGCGGGACATTTGAAAGTATTGGCAGACACGTGCATGTTTGAATAATCTGAGTGCGGTAGGTGCCAGCGTGTTTATAATCATCTTGTCTGCCGTTGTATCACTTTCCTCATGTGGTTCAATTCAAACGTTCATATTCCTGTATCATACTTTTAAAACAATCAAAACAATGTTAAACAATGATAAAAAGTAATGATGATATGAATTAATAACAATAAACCATATTCGGAATGAACGTTGTGATACTTAGCATTTTCGGTGGTCAAACAGGACATCACTCGAGCATGAAAGGCTCACTTCGAGTGATCTCCTATTTTCCTTCATATACCTCTGTTATCGGGTTGTGCTCGCATAGAATATCAGAGAGACAAAATCTTCACTCGCGGGTGAAGAGGGGTCTCACTCGAGCACAAAACCTCTGCTCGAGTGATCTTGCAATTTCCACAGGGAATGTCTTCTCGGGTCATCACTCGCATACCATTTTGACAAGAGTGAGAATTTGTACTCGCGAGTGAAATGGACCCTCACTCGAGCACACTTACCTCTGCTCGAGTGAGACGCATATTCTCAAGGAATATGCTCTCAAAACCATCACTCGCATCAGGATTTCAGAGGGATAGAATTTTCACTCGCGAGTGATGTGGGCCCTCACTCGAGCACACATACCTCTGCTCGAGTGAGAAGAATATTCTCAAGAATTATACCTTTTGAACAAGCACTCGCAACAGATTTCGAGAGGGATAGAATTTTCACTTGCAAGCATTGATGTGTCACTCGAGCATATATGAGTGTGCTCGAGCATACTTACACTTCTCTGAACTTCATGACTCTCGGCCAAGTACTCGCAGTACCTTGCTCGAGCACAGAATGCTCATGCTCGAGCATTGATGTCTCTGCTCGAGTGAATGATGGAAGCATGCTATTACTTGCTCTCGGCCAAACACTCGCAGACCCTCACTCGCATGTGTGCTCGAGTGAGAATGACTTCTCTGCTCGAGTGCATACCTTAGTGCTCGAGTGATCTGGTGAACACAAAGGGAGAATGCCTCTCGGGTACATACTTTCTGGCTTTCTCTCGCACCTGCTCGAGTACAGAAGAGATCTGTGCTCGAGTGCAAAATCCTTGCTCGAGCACTCCAGTGCAATTTCACAGCAGATATCAGCAAAGCATCAAATATGCATTTGGTAACTTGGAAACTTTTCTTAACCTTCTAAAAACATGTTTTGCACATAATTGACTTATTGTTATCATCAAAACTTGGAATCTAACATTCTCCCCCTTTTTGATGATGACAAAACCTTTGTGATGAAAGTTTAAGAGAAATTGTTTATAATTGAAAATTTTGAAATTCTTCAATGTTTCCAAATGCATATCAAGTTTAAGTTTCAAATTCAAGTTTTCCTGCAATGTTTCCTCTGGACACTTAACAACCAAGATAAGCATAGTATGAGGTATATAACTTAATAAGAACTTAATAACTTGAAACATCATTGAATTTTTTTTAAAGCTTGAACCATATCATTAACTTTGGAAAAACTTGAACAACATAACATAATAACTTGTAATTCAAAATGACATACATATCAAATCCTACCCAATACAGAAATCTACCCAAACACCCATATACACCTTACAGAAGCTCAGAAAACATCACACATCCTTCTCCCCCATTTTGTCAACATCAGAAGGGGGGTCTGGAGGTGGAACAAACGAAATCATAGCAGAAAGAGGGTCAATGGGCTGATCAGAAGGAGATGGTGGTTGTGGTACAGATGATGTGGGAGGTAGTGAAGGCGACCGATCAAATGTAACATCTATATTAGACTCAGGATCGGTGAAGAGTACATGAGTCTGTGGATGAAGTGGTGAGGTATGAGTGGTCTCTGGAGGCACCCCGGAAGATGAAGAGGGAAAATGTGAATGCAGGAATGTCTCCATATTTGTAATCCTCTGTGACATCTCATCCTGAGTGTTGAACATCAGTTCAAAATTAAGATTGGCCTTGTCTACCAGATTGATGACTTGTGCTTCCATCTTCTCCACAAGCTTCTCATACTCAGTCACTAATTCCTTCTTCAAACTTGATACAACTTGATTAATTACCTCAGTCAGATGATTGGACAGAGAGGCATTGAGAAAGGAAGGAGGATGAATAGGACCTTGTGCTGATGATTGTGCCTCATCTCCTCTGGATGGAGTGGCTTCCCTCTTTGATGTGGCTTTGGTCCAACTCACCGGAAGATTGATACCCATGTGAGTTAACTGAGTCTTACCAAACCTTGAGATGAGAATCCTTTCTTTTCCTTCCAGATACCAAATTTTGTTTTTCATCAAGATGAAGGAAACAAGTTGAGGGTAAGGTATGGTTGTGGATCTTGTTGAAGAAAATCTAAACCTTCTCATCTCATTAAAAATGATCTCCCCTACATTCCTTTGTTGCCTAGCAACCAAAGAAGCCAAGAAATAGTAATCCTTTTGAGCAAAGTGGGTAAAGTTTTTGGATTTATTGACTATGCTCCGGGAATATATATAATGAAGGACTCTGTTATTATCAGGCATATCAATAGGTTTGAAAATGAGGGGGCCAATTGGGTCTTTTGGTCTCAAAATTTTAAAAGTTTCATTGGCAGAGAAAGAGGGTGGATCAATAGGAGGTGCAACATAACTAAGTAAATCATTTATGATTTTGGCAGAAATCATAATGAATTTCCCTCTAATGGTTGTAGATACAGCTTCTTCAATCAACTCACCAAATCTAGACATAATATTATGAGTTTTCATATTGCAATAAAATGTTTTCACAACAGTGGGGGAATATGGCAAATGGATTTCTAACCAGGGAGCATAGTATTGAAGATAAGGGTATAAATCCAAATGACAGTTCTTTTTCAGGTAATCCAAATCCACATACACTACAGGGCAGAAATGTCTATGCTTAAATTCATCATCATATACCTTCTGAGATAAAGCCTTAAGCTCTGCAACATTGAATCCCTCAGGAGGACTAGTGAGTTGGTCATCCACTGGTGCTTGGGAGGCAGAAGGTGCTCCTGAAGCAGAAGCACTTGGGTGCTTATCTTGATGTGAACTTGAAACACCGGCTTGAGAAGCAATCTTCCCAACTATCTTGTCCAATTTGGATTTTTCTATTGCTTCCCTGAGTTGTTTACTGAAGGTATCCCCAGAAGAAGAAGATGATTGGGGTTGTTCTAAATCCTTCTTCTTTCCCTTTCCTTGAACCTCTTTGGATTGAGACCGAGTGATTATGGGTTCCTTGAAGACCACACCCTTTGGTTTCTTTTGAGGAGGTTGGTCTTTCTTTGAAACTTGAGGCTTTGTATGAGGTTTCTTAGCCGGAGTCCTCTTTTTGGTTTTTGGTTTAGGAGGGGGTGATGGTGAGGAAGAGATTTTGGGAGATGGAGGAGTAAGTTCAGGGGTTCCAGATTCACTGGCAGCAGAGTGAGTAGGAGAAGGAGAATGAGATTTTTGAGGAATAGAGGGTAGCTTTGTTCTTGCCATTGAAGAGAAAGTGGAAGAAAAGCAAAAACTCTTAGTTTTTGAAAGAAAGATAAGTGGAGATTAGGGCACAAGTGAGAAATGCAGAAGACAAAAATCACCTCTTATAGAAGATTGAAAGGTTGTAACGGCGATTTGAAGCAGAAAGACGTGATTGAATGATGAGAAAACGGTTGAAGGTGAAGAGTTGTGTCTTTCGAGTGAGAAAGCACTTCGAGTGAGAGGAGGAAGTGCGACGTTCTGAGCTCCCCAGTAACTGATATAAGTGACAGTGCTCGAGCATGAACCCTAGTGCTCGAGTGATGTTCATACTGTGCTCGAGTGTGTTCTAGCTGTGCTCGAGTGATCTTCTGGAAAAATAAAGAAACAAGTAAAACGTACCTGGATTGTGAATTCCTTGATATATTTCTGTATCTTTGTACTTAAATCCTCCAAGATCATTTAAGTAACCATGATTTGGATAGCTTTTGCGAAGGACTTCCTTTTCTTCACTCGAGCAAGCATTCCTCACCTCAAGCATGTTCATACCATGCTCGAGTGAGAATTCCTCACTCGCGAGTGAGTTCAATTCTCACTGTTGTTTCTGATATATTCCCTTGGTATTCTTAACTCCTCTGTTAACCTCTGTTTTATCTATCAAAGAACAGAGTATCCTAAATAGTGCTGTGCTCGAGCAGAGCTGCTTGTGCTCGAGTGACACAGCTCCTCACTCGAGCAGTACCTTCAGTGCTCGAGTGAGACTCCTGCAAAAACAAATTTTGGCCACTCCGATGCTAAAGTCAGTATGGTTATCATCAGAAGAAACATTTAATTAAACTTTTTAACAAGAAAACATACAACTCATTGGGATTAACCATTCCCAATTCTCTTCGAATATAGAGGAATTGCTCTTTTGCAATTGGTTTTGTGAAAATATCCTCAAGTTGAAGATGAGTTGGTAAAAATTCCACTTTGACATCTTTCTTTTGAACATGATCCCGAATGAAATGATGTCGAATGTCTATATGCTTGGTTCTTGAATGTTGTACAGAATTTTTTGCCAAGCTTATTGTGCTAGTATTATCACAGTAGATTGGAATTTCTTTTAAATAAATTCCCAAATCTTGAAGTTGTTGTTTCAACCATAGCACTTGAGAACAGTAGCTTGCCACAGCTATATATTCAGCTTCAGTCGAAGATAATGAAACTGTGTTCTGCTTCTTGCTGAACCATGACACTAGAGAGCCTCCGAGAAATTGACATTGTCCACTGGTACTCTTTCTGTCAGTTTTATATCCACCGTGATCTGAATCTGAATATGCCATTAAATACTCGTTCCCTCTTTTTGGATACCAAAGTCCAAGCTCTGAAGTATCTCCTAGATATTTGAAAATTCTTTTTACTGTCTCTGCATGAGATACCTTAGGATTGGATTGATACCTTGCACACATTCCTACACTGAACTGAATATCTGGCCTGCTTGCTGTGAGATAGAGTAATGAACCAATCATTCCTCTATACTTTGTGATGTTGAAGCTAGGTTCCTTTACATCAGCATCCAACAATGTTGTAGAACCCATTAGAGTATCAGCTCCGTTAGCATTATCTAGTCCATATTTCTTCAACAACTCTTTCAAATACTTTGTCTGAGATATAAATATACCATTTTTCTTTTGTTTGATCTGAAGTCCAAGAAAGAAGTTCAATTCTCCCATCATGGACATTTCAAATTCACCCTGCATAATCTTAGAGAATTCTTGACACATAGATTCGTTAGTAGCACCAAAAATAATATCATCAACATAAATTTGAACTATTAGAATATCATTTTTGTTATGTTTGATGAATAGAGTTGTATCAACTTTACCTCTGACAAAACCTTGATCAAGAAGAAATTTGCTTAGTCTTTCATACCAAGCTCTGGGTGCTTGTTTCAAACCATATAATGCTTTCTTAAGTTTGAAGACATAATCAGGTTTTGTTTCATCTTCAAAACCAGGAGGCTGTTCGACATATACTTCCTCCATAATATAACCATTTAGAAAAGCGCTTTTTACATCCATTTGATAAAGTTTAAAACTTTTGATGCAAGAAAAAGCTAAGAGTACTCGTATTGCTTCCAATCTTGCCACTGAAGCATATGTTTCCTCATAATCAATACCTTCTTCTTGATTATAGCCTTTGGCAACCAATCTTGCTTTATTTCTCACAATGATTGCTGATCCATCAAGTTTGTTTTTTAAAACCCATTTGGTCCCTATAACCGTATGATCTTTAGGTAGAGGAACCAAATCCCAAACTTGATTTCTTTGAAATTGATTTAGTTCTTCTTGCATAGCAATCACCCAATCATTGTCAGATAAAGCTTCTTCCATATTAGAAGGCTCAATTTCAGAAATAAAAGCTGAAAAGGTTACCTCATTGAGGATTGTATTTCTGGTTTTGACACCTTCATGAATATCTCCTATAACTTGATCAATTGGATGATCCTTCATATGTCTCCATGCTTTAGGTTGAGCATGATCATCAACATCTTCTAAATTTTGAAAATCATTTGTTTCAAAATCATCCTGCTTTGAAATAGATTTGTTTTTCTTGATTGAATCCATTTCTTCTTCATCATTAAGTTTTGTCTGAGATTCAATTTCATCAAACACAACATGAATAGATTCTTCAATAGTACATGTTCTTTTATTGAAAACTCTATAAGCTTTACTTCTATTAGAATATCCTAGAAAAATACCTTCATCAGACTTTGAATCAAATTTACCTAAATTTTCCTTACCATTGTTGTAAATGAAATACTTACACCCGAAGATATGAAGATGAGCAATATTTGGCTTTCTTCCTTTGTAAAGTTCATATGGTGTCTTTCCAAGAGATTTGCGAATATATGCTCTGTTTGAAATATAGCATGCAGTACTCATTGCATCTGCCCAGAACACTTGTGACATTTCTTTTTCATTAAGTAATGCTCTTGCCATTTCTGTAAGCACCCTGTTCTTCCTTTCCACTACTCCATTTTGTTGAGGTGTTCTAGGGGCTGAAAAGTTGTGATCTATTCCTTCATTGTTGCAGTAATCTTCAAACAGTTGATTATCAAATTATCCTCCATGATCTGTTCTAATAGAGACAATAGAAATACCTTTCTCATTTTGAACCTTTTTGGCAAACATAATAAATTCAGCAAAAGTTTCATCTTTTGAGGCAATAAATATAGTCCATGCAAACCTTGTAAAATCATCAACAATTACTAACGTATATAAATTTCCTCCAAAACTTTTTACTCTTGCAGGTCCTACCAAATCCATATGAAGTAGTTGTAAAGGTTTTGAAGTAGAAATTTCATATTTTGTTTTAAAAGAAGATTTAGTTTGTTTGCCTTTTTGACATGCTTCACAAATCATGTCGTCTTTGAATTTGAGTTTAGGAAGGCCTACAACTAAATCTTTTCTGATCAATTTGTCAAGTTGATTCATATTGACATGAGCCAACCGCTTATGCCATAGCCAACTTTCCTCTGATTGACTAAGAAAACAATTTTCAGAAGAATTTGAATTTAAATCAATAGTATAACAATTACCGTCCCTTTGAGCTCAGATCTTTGCCTTGATAGTTTCTTTGTTTAGGAGTAGATCTTTCTTGCTTACTATCAAGCATTCTTTTGAGTCAAAAATCACCCAGTTATCTTTATCAGTGCTTTGGCTTACACTTAAGAGATTGTGGCATAATCCTTCAACATAATATACTCCGTTGATTTGAATGCCATCGGTTCTTCCCACTTCACCAATTCCAGCAATACGTCCGGATTGATTTCCTCCAAATGTCACCTTTCCTCCTTCTCTAGTTTCAAACATGGTGAACTTATTTTTGTCACCAGTCATGTGTCTCGAACATCCACTATCAATATACCATTTGTTCGCTCGTGATGCTTTGAGACATACCTAGAATAAGATGATCAGGTTTTAGGTACCCACACTTTCTTGGGTCCTTTGTGGTTAGTATTTGGAATATGTGTTCCTTTCGGAACCCATTTATAGGTTCCAACAACCTTTCCCTTTTTGAAATAACACGATGAAGTATAATGTCCTTTCCTATTACAAAAATTGCATGATACAAATGGATTCGATGTATGCACAGAATTCCTGAAGTATTTAAGATAGTCTCTACTACTCTTCTTATTCTTATTATGCATAGCATTATATCCAATTCCAGATTTATCAAAGGAAACTTTCTGAGAACTTAAGATAACCTTGAGAGTTTCACTTCCTTTAGTAAACTTTTCAACAATCTTTGTTAAGTCTTCTATTTTCTTATCTTTCTCTTTACACTTTTCATATGATGATATGACATTACTTTCTAATTCTTTTACTTTCTTCTTATAACTAACCATTTCTTTAGCAACTTTGATGAACTCTGTATGCAATGCATTATATTCAGATAACAATTCATTATAAGAGGGTTCAGAGTCACTTACCTCAGAGTCTGATTCTTCTTCCTTAGCTACCAAGCATAGATTTGCTACCTTGTCGTTGTCATTTTCTTCGTCTGACGAACTATCACCCCAAATAGATGATATATATGCTTTCTTTTTCTGCTTCTTTTTGTCTTTGTTTCTGAAGCATTCAGATTTGATGTGTCCTGGTTTCCCACATTCATAGCATACTATTTGTTGTTCTTTGTTTTCTTTCTTACTTGGTCCACCTTGATAATTCTTGAAATTCCTTTGTCCTCTTCTGTAGAATTTCTTGAACTTTCTCACGATCATTCCCATTTCATCATCACTAGGAACATCTTCATTCTTGGAAGTTTCTTCTTCTTCTTTGATAGCTTTAAATGCAACTCCCTTTTTCTTTTTATCATCGAATTCTTCAAGTTCCTTTTTGAATCTCAACTTACCTTCATATTCAGAAAGACTACCAAAGAGAGCAGCTACGGATCTCATAGACTCTCCTTTGGCTTCTTCGATGGCTGTCACCTTTGCTTCCCACTCTTTCGTAAGAATATTAAGAATCTTTCTTACCTGGGAATTTTGATCAAACGTCTTTCCAAGAGCAGATAATTGATTAACAAGATGAGTATACCTTAGTTCAAATTCTGATATACTCTCTCCAGATTTCATACGAAATAAATCATATTCTGTAATTAAAGTATTGATTCTATTTTCTTTGATTCCAGATGTACCTTCGTGAGCAATTTCAAGAGCATCCCACATATCTTTGGCAGTAGGTAGAGTACATATACGAAAATATTCTTTTTGACTAAGAGCACTCTGTATCATTAAAATGGCTTTACTATTTAATGTTACTAACCTCTTGTCATTCTCGTCAAACTCATCTGGGCTCTTTTTAACTGCTCTATCTTCGATTTTCTTCATTGGAACATAGTCACCATCTTGTATAACATTCCACAATCCGTACTCGTTGGCCATCACGAACACTCTGAATTTGGCTTTCCAGAACGAAAAATGTTCTCCAGCAAAACCAGGAGGTCTAGTGATTGAAGCACCGTCTGGAAGGATATTTTCACCCATTGTTGCCATTTGTCGGATCCTTCTCAAGCTGTTAAGCTCTTCGGAGAAGACGAGGCTCTGATACCAAATGTAAGAGGCAAGTTTCACCCAAGAGGGGGTGAATTGGGTGATGTTATAAATTTTTCGCTCGATGTGGTGATATGAAAAATATAGTAGATAGAGTAGAGTTGAGAAGATTTGAACACAGAGAGTTATACTGGTTCGGCCTAACAACAAGGCCTACGTCCAGTCCTCAGAGATCAAGACCTACTGAGATTTTCACTATATCTCCAAGATTCAATGGGCTCTCAGAACGCCACAAAACAACAATCGTCCTTAAACGGACTACGAGCAGAAATATTCTCTCAACAAGAAATTTCTCTCCCCCTTACGACAAGTCTTACGTGCAGAAAAACAACCTATGACTCTTCTCACTTGCTTATGTATACAAGACTTATGAGCAGCAACGTTCTCTCCTGCTTACACCACTGTAAGTCTTACGAGCAGCAACGTTCTCTTCTGCTTGTATCTTATAAGGCTTAAGAGTGGAAGACACAATAAGGAATTCTCTCAACGGCTTCTCTCGTAAGGAAAAACAACCCTCTCAAGGTCCCAATACCTTGAGATCAAATACACATAGAATTTTGAATTGTATGAAGACTCTCTTACAGAGCTAATGAATAAACACTGAAGATCAATATGTATACAGAGGAAAATGATGAATAACAGAGACTTGGTATAAGCTTGTGAATTCTTGTGCTATGTTGTTGTTGTTTCTCTTTGAGTCTCTGTATATATATAGTTGCTCCAGTTTTTGCTCGTTTGGAAATTCTTCATTTGTGGAGCGGGACATTTGAAAGTATTGGCAGACACGTGCATGTTTGAATAATCTGAGTGCGGTAGGTGCCAGCGTGTTTATAATCATCTTGTCTGCCGTTGTATCACTTTCCTCATGTGGTTCAATTCAAACGTTCATATTCCTGTATCATACTTTTAAAACAATCAAAACAATGTTAAACAATGATAAAAAGTAATGATGATATGAATTAATAACAATAAACCATATTCGGAATGAACGTTGTGATACTTAGCATTTTCGGTGGTCAAACAGGACATCACTCGAGCATGAAAGGCTCACTTCGAGTGATCTCCTATTTTCCTTCATATACCTCTGTTATCGGGTTGTGCTCGCATAGAATATCAGAGAGACAAAATCTTCACTTGCGGGTGAAGAGGGGTCTCACTCGAGAACAAAACCTCTGCTCGAGTGATCTTGCAATTTCCACAGGGAATGTCTTCTCGGGTCATCACTCGCATACCATTTTGACAAGAGTGAGAATTTGTACTCGCGAGTGAAATGGACCCTTACTCGAGCACACTTACCTCTGCTCGAGTGAGACGCATATTCTCAAGGAATATGCTCTCAAAACCATCACTCGCATCAGGATTTCAGAGGGATAGAATTTTCACTCGCGAGTGATGTGGGCACTCACTCGAGCACACATACCTCTGCTCGAGTGAGAAGAATATTCTCAAGAATTATACCTTTTGAACAAGCACTCGCAACAGATTTGGAGAGGGATAGAATTTTCACTTGCAAGCATTGATGTGTTACTCGAGCATATATGAGTGTGCTCGAGCATACTTACACTTCTCTGAACTTCATGACTCTCGGCCAAGTACTCGCAGTACCTTGCTCGAGCACAGAATGCTCATGCTCGAGCATTGATGTCTCTGCTCGAGTGAATGATGGAAGCATGCTATTACTTGCTCTCGGCCAAACACTCGCAGACCCTCACTCGCATGTGTGCTCGAGTGAGAATGACTTCTCTGCTCGAGTGCATACCTTAGTGCTCGAGTGATCTGGTGAACACAAAGGGAGAATGCCTCTCGGGTACATACTTTCTGGCTTTCTCTCGCACCTGCTCGAGTACAGAAGAGATCTGTGCTCGAGTGCAAAATCCTTGCTCGAGCACTCCAGTGCAATTTCACAGCAGATATCAGCAAAGCATCAAATATGCATTTGGTAACTTGGAAACTTTTCTTAACCTTCTAAAAACATGTTTTGCACATAATTGACTTATTGTTATCATCAAAACTTGGAATCTAACAACTCCCTCCTCACCAGTTCCTTAGACCAACTCCTCCAAGCGGTCTTCCAGGAAATCTTGCCTTTATTGTACCTCCCGAAGTTCATCTCTTATTTCATTCATAGTGTTTTGCTGTTGTGCTAGCATATCTAGTATTTGTTGCTACATAGGATCAGGCTTTGGCTCATTTACAACATTATTGTATCCCGCACGTGGTCTACTAGGTCGTACCATCTCTAAATTTCAAACTACACGAAAATATAGAAGAATTACACTTCATATAATAGCAAGGGTATTTTTGTTATTTCATAAAAGTCAGGGTACACAGATATGTCATACATAGCATACAACAACTATTTACAGAGAAAATAAAATATCAAATATCCTATAAACTACTGTACATGACATATTAGTCCTTTATATAACAAAACACTAAGTTCATACAACTTCCTAAGGGATCACCCATCCTAGATTACCCCAGGTTGAGTACAATTAACTTTTTCTGTACCCTCCCAAAATACCAACTCTAGCTTAATCTTTCACTATCCGTCGGTTCCACCTGACTGCCCTTGACTTGTAGTACGTGCTGGTCAGTTCCGGCCACCAAAATAGATTGTATGGACCCCACATCACCTGATGTACATAAACCTCTGTACTAGGTCAGTGATGTGCCTCTGAAATGTCCAAAAGTTAGCTTTCGAGCCTCGCTCAACAATACAATTCTTCTGCCGATTCCAATATGCTGAGTTCGGGAAGAAATATATCATGGTATAAACCCAAGACTCATCAGAAAATGTGACATCCAACTATATCTGCATCTGATACATGGACTTTACACCTCTCAGGAATGCAAGATATCAGCCTATATATGGGTGTATTATGCTCCTGCAGTGCCCTGTGGTATCTGCCCCTAAGGAAATATCCTAACTCTAAGTCTGGCTGTAGGTCGTACAATACCTACATTGGCTCTGCCCGAGACTCGCTATCGCTCAGTTCATCCTTTGGAATCTCCTCCGAATCTTCCTTAGGGTCCTCCTTTGAGTACTCTTATGGATACACTCTGGTTTCCCCGACCTGAGACTACCCTGGTGATGTCGGCCTTAGCTCGAGGCCATACACTGGCAGTGCTGGCACGCTCTTCTATGCCATCAGCATCATACAGACACCTTCAGGCCATACACTGGTATCTACTGCTCCGGCGGGCTCTAGTTGATGACACCTCCAACCCCTCAAATGGTACACGAGAACTGGTCATGGGCTCACTTGAACTACTCATGATGTAATGTCTCCATGCAAACAAAACCATATTAGTATACCTTTTTGATAATGCCAGAACCGATTATTAGCTATGATACCAAAAATGTCAACAACCATTTCCATTTTGATATACATAGAGTAATAAAGGCCAAGTTCCACAGGCATACAGAAAAGTACATATATACTAATAAAGTAATTGTTTACAGGCCATAATCAACCTTATAGAATTTGGCAATATTTACATTCCAAACATAGACTACATTTATAACCACAAAATTTCATCTTAGGAAACGTACCTGTCAGTTCCCCTTATCTATGTCCTTGCCTTTTGAGCCGCTGGCACCTGCTGAGATGTTTTTGTTTAGAAAAAGAGGTGAAATTCCAAAGAATCTCAGTAGCAATATACCATCAAACATATAAAATACGAGGATTATATATGCAATGCACCATATAGTGTAACATGAAAATCATATCATAACATATGTGTACACAAAGCTCAAGACCAACTATCCTGTTGAAACCCCTACGTGTACCTCAGCTGAGTCCCCGGCTACAGTTAGATAATAACAGTGTACTTTAGCCAGGTCCTAGACCACAGCTAGGTAATGTGCCACAGGCACGTGTTTATATCATAAAATACAGTAACACACAACATATCAATAGTCACATAAGACATATAGTAGTCCCTACCTTAACCCTTTTTTAGCTTTGTACTCATGTCTCGAAAAACGTGCAACCACAAGCGTCCAACTCAGTCCTAAAATATCATATCTACAAGAATTAGGTTAAAACTCATTCATGTATCATTTTAGGCACTACTATAGTGTTTATTGTGGTTATATTAGCCTAGGATGAAAATTTCCCAAAATGCCCTCAGGACCCCGGCCCAACCCGTACCCGTTCCGACCGTACTTTTTTTGAAATTTTGATATAGGCTATTCTAACATATTTTTTTCCCAAATAATCCATTTCCATACTTGGAATTACCAAATTCACTGCTAAAAGACAAAATTATTCTTGGCAGCCCTGCTTTAAGGGTTTCAGGGGGTTTTCGTAATTATGCTTTTTAGGCTTTTCTGAAAAAGTGACTAATTATAACCCCACCTAATTTTCCCTCCTAAATCAATGGATTCATCAAAATCATTGAAAATCCAACTCTGAGCCATCTAACTAGAGCTAGACGAAATATTGGTATCCTCAAGGAAAAATCGAGAATTTTCGATTCCAACTCTGCAAATGTGCTCCTTTCTACTCCTAACCACTTTATTAGCTGTTACATTAGGTTACATCAACAATTTAATCCAAATTTTGGCAACATAACACTTCTAATACCACTTTTCCAAATTTTACAAACAAAGACAATCCGATGAAATTTCACCGATTAAATTGTCTACAACAGCTAGAATAGTCAATATACGAAGGTTTGGGAGTTACCTTTCGTTTCCTTGTGGCTTTTCTCAAAGAGGTTGAAAACCCTAATGTTCAAGCACTAAACTTTGAGCTTCATAAACCTTAAGAAACATAGAAGAATAGCTTAGGAGCGGAGTTATACGTGTTAGGAACTAAATCATCGAAGAAATCGGCTTACCTTGCGAGATTTCTCCTGCTTCTTTCTCTGCAAGCTCTCAACTCTTTCTCTCTCTTGTTGCAGCACTTAGGCACAGTTTTTTGCTGGAATGCGGAGATAATTTAATAATATATCTTATTCTATTTTAATGATTTATGGAATTTCCAAAAATTCAAAACTTAACTTATGTACATAAATCCTTATGTACATGTAACAATGCCATTAAGCCCAACCAATATTTCATTCTTCATGCAACATGTTGGAGACACCTAGGGGTCCTATCCTTTGGTGTCAATTGGCTTTACAACTTGTTCCGGTTATGTATATATGTAAAGTCTCAATTTTGGTCAAAATTGCACTTTTTGCTCAAATTTTCCATAAATTCATATTAAATTGACCAACATATTCTCAATATATTTTTCCCTTTTATTTCCTTAATTAATTGAAATTAACTTCAATTAATCAAAAAATAATTAATTTTGTGCTATATTGGAAAAATTACGATTTTACCATTACCCTTATAATCTAATTTCTTTTCTTATTTTTCTTTGGCCAATTTCCATCAATCTTTGGACCAAATATTTTATCTATTATTTCTCCATTTTTGGACCTTAATTTTGGGCTTTTTAAATTACATAAATTAATTCCATAATTATTTTTCCTATTTTCGCCTATTTTCTCATGAATATGAACATTTATAACTTCATAAATTCCAAATTCATGAATATTCACCATTTTATTGAATTTCTCAAATAATTACAATATATTTGGTAAATATAAAATTTGATTATTAGCTCTCGAGAAGTTTTGTAGGATTGACTGGCTACTACAGGAGATTCATTAAGGGGTTTTCTCAAATTACTATGCCATTGACCAAGTTGACTAAGAAAGATAAACTGTTTATATGGACTGACAAGTATAAAGCTGCTTTTTAAGAGTTAAAGGTAAAGTTGACTACAATACCTGTGCTTACCCAATCCCTGTTATCCATGCACCATGTATACAAATGCTTCCCTTAAGAGTTTGGGTTGTGTGTTAATACATGAAGGCAAGGTTGTTGCATATGCTTCAAGATAGTTGAGGCCTCATGAGGAGAATTATCCTACTCATGACCTAGAGTTGGCAGTTGTGGTATTTGCCTTGAAGATTTGGAGGCATTACTTGTATGGGTCTCAATTTAAAGTATTTAGTAACCATAAGAGTTTGAAGTATTTGGTAGATCAAAAGGAGTTAAATAACAGACAATGCCAGTGGATGGAATTCCTGAAGGATCATGACTTCGAGTTAAAGTACCATCCCGGCAAGGCTAACATGATTGTAGATGTTTTGAGTTGAAATTCGTTACACTTGTTTCACATGTGCATGGAACAATAGAGTTGGCTAAATGGATTAAGAGATATCCATGCAGTCTTAGATCAAAGAAGGGCTACTTTAAATACAATTGTTGGTGAATATGGGTTTTATCAAGACTGAGAGACGCTCAGATAAAAGATGATCAGTTAAGTACAATTCGAGGGGAATTAGAACATGTTGAAGTTTCGGATTATGACACTGGGAATGTGGATATCTTGAGATGTTGAAGTTCCAGATTATGATACTAGGAATATGGATATCTTGAGATACAAGAAGAGAATTATGTTCCCAACAATGATGCGATCAAGAAAACCATTTTGGAAGAAGCTCAGTGAAGTAGATATGCCATGCATCCTAGAATCACCAAGATGTATAATGATTTGAAACAATAGTATTAGTGGCCAAAGATGAAGAGAGACGTGACCAACTTTTTCTTGAAATGTTTGACGTGCCAGAAGGTCAAGATCGAGGACCAGAGACCACCAAGGTTACTTCAAAATCTGGATATCCCTAAATGGAAATGGGATAGTATTTCTATGGATTTTATCATGGGTCTACTGCAATCTGAGCCATTTATGATGCTATTTGGGTGATCATAGACTGATTAACCAAGTTAGCACAGTTTTTACCAATTAAAGTGGACTACTCTTTAGAGAAATTGGCCGAGTTATACATTAAACATATTGTTTGTATGAATGGAGTACCGGAGAGTATCATATCATATCATGATCCAAGGTTTACTTCAAACTTTTGAAAGTCCTTAAGGAGGTCATGGGTACAAAGTTATAGTACAATATCGCTTATCATCTTTAGACAGACGGTTAAACTGAGAGCACTATTCAAACACTCAAGGACATGTTGAGAGCCTGTGCCATTGAGCTCCCAAGTAGTTAGGACAAGCACTTGCCATTGACAGAATTAGCGTACAATAATAGCTACCACTCCAGTATTCAGATAGCACCTTTTGAGGCCTTATATGGTTGAAAGTGCATATCGCCGTTATGTTGTACCAATTTAGTGAAAGAACTATTATTGGACTAGATCTGGTAGACCAAACATCATAAAAGATTGAAATGATACGGCAGAAATTGTTGACAGCTTAGAGCCGACAAGACTTATACGGATAGTCGGAGGAGACCATTAGAATTTAATGAGGGGGATCATGTTTTCCTAAAGGATTCACCCATTACGGGCATTGGGAGGTTTATTAAGGCAAAGAAGTTAACTCCCCGATTCATTGGGCTATATGAGATTTTGGAGCAGATTGGGCCGGTTGCCTATCGAATCGCCTTGCCTCCGCACTTGTCTAAAGTGCATGACGTGTTTCATGTGTCATAGTTGAAGAAGTATCATCCATATCTGTCTCATGTCATTGAGCCTAAGAAAGTTGAGTTGAGGGAAAACTTGACTTATATAGTAGAACCAGAGAGAATTTTAGATGTCTAGGACGACCAATTGTGGAAAAAGACTATTCGGCTTATGAAAGTCTTCTGGAAGGGTATGACACATGGAGATGCAACTTGGGAGACTAAGGAAAGAATGCGTCATGACTTTCCTTACTTGTTTGCTTAAATTTGTGGTTGTGCTTGTCATGATTGAATTATTGTATTCTAATTGTGTATTTGTTTCTTTCTTGAATCGAATTTTAGGGACAAAATTCTAATTAGATGGGGAGAGTTGTAACATCCTTATTTTTATTTTTAGGATATAAATATAATTAGGAAATAATTATTTAAAATAGATAAATAAATAAAAATAGAAAGCCATGATGATGTTTTGTAAAAAAAAAAGGTGTAATGATTAAAGAGGAAACATAATGATTATAATAATGTATTTAAAAAAATGGTTTTATCAAATCCATAGTTAATTACTGTGTATAAGGAAAAGATTTTATAATTATATCAAATCTATAGTGAATTATTGTGTATAAGAAAAAGATTGTACATATTGCACACATTATTTTTTAAAAAAATTTACTATGAGGTATTAAGAAAGGAATGTAATAAAAAAAAGTTTTACAAGTGAGCAGGATGCAACGAGAATGAACGAGTTGTTTTGGTGATAAGCAAACTGGTGAAAACTAAGAGCTTTTCACCACCAAGTCCCATATTTAATTTAAATGGTTCAGATTAACTTTTTCATCACCATTGCACCTCATCTAGATTTAATTAAAATGGTTGAGGTTAACCTTTTTTTTTAATTTTATGACAAAAATTGTTTTAATGTGAACAAAACCCTAAATATAGATAATGTTTTGGGTCAATACCATCTGTTGTCTTTCAAATTTATCTTTATTTTAGTTTTAGTCCCTCGAAGGGAAGAATGGTTTAGGTTTTTATTGAGATATACTGTTGTAGGATAGTTTTAAACAAAATGAGACTTAAGCAATTAAAACTTATAGTTTGAAACTTAGGGTATCAAAACTAAAATGAGGGCAAATTTAAGAAACCAAAGGTTATACTAGCCCTGGGGCCGTGCCCTGGCCTTGGTAGGAGACTGGTGCTGAACCTACCTAAACTTTCCTCGTATAAAAAAAAGGTTATACTAGCCCATTTGTTGAAGGGAAAATCCAAAAAAAAATACCACTTAAACTTCAAAATCCCGAATTGGTTTTGTTGACAATAAGAGTAATGGGATTGACAAAAGGAGTAATGTGATTGACAACTCAAGTTTTTATTAAATCATTGATTTGGGATTTTGAAATTCAAGTGGTATTTTATTGGAATTTCCCCTTTTTTTTAACTATTAGTAATTTTAAATCTAGTTGAAATCTGATTAGGAAAATATGAAAGTCCTTAGGGACTGCATTGTGATTAATTCAGAATATGAAATTACTTTGTTCCATTGAATAGAAAAGGAAAGGAACTGTGTATACCTTTTTTGACAAGTGCTTATGCCTATTTTGACAACTGGATGAGCTATTTTGACAAGTTCATTTTCCTCCTAAGAGAAGTTTTGAAATTTTAGAACTTAATGTCCCTACTTTGACAAGTGCATATACTTTTTTTGACAAGTGCTTATACCTATTTTAATAAGTTCATTTTCCTCCCAGACAAGTTTTGAAATTTCAGAACTAAATGCGTCAATTTTGACAAGTATGTATCTTTTTTATCAAGCACGTATGCCTATTTTGACAACTACATGAGCTATTTTGACAAGTTCATTTTCCTCCCTGGTAAGAACAAGATGTATAAAGGAAGGCATAACATATGAGGAGTTTTAAAGAATCATATCATCTATAATTAGAAAGAAAGCAATGAAATTTGTTTGAAATTCAAAGTTACTCTTGAAATTTTAAAACTTCTTCTTGGAGAAAAATGAACTTGACAAAATAGTTCATCCAGTTGCCAAAATAGGTGTAAGCACTTGTCAAAAAAAGCATATGCTATTCCTTTCCTTTTTTATTGAATGGGGGTAACAAAGTAATTTCATGTTTTGTGTAACATCCCAAATTTTGGTCATCGAAATTTCTTACATTCAAGGGAATAAAATGGTGAATTAAAGAGCACATGAAATCACGAAACAAAGCAATTGGTGGTCACATACAACATGAGTATGTTTAAAACACAAAGTGTAAACAATTGTATTTGCTGCCAGTAAGTTTTCCCTATGTAGCGGTTCTTTTGTGTGATATTTTTAAATAAGAAAATGATGTCCAAAAATTGTGAAATTTTACAGGATAAAAGTAGACATTCTAAGCTTTAATTTGATAGGTTATATGAATTATTTGAATATGTACACAAGGAGTTATAAATTTCTGAATTGAACCCAGTGAAACTAGCCAACATCCATGGCAGCGTCCAAAAACAATAATTCTGGGAAGTTTGAGCTTTCAATTAGCCAAAGATTATATTTTTCCTTGAAAACAATAAGGGTTTCATAGCCTTTGGAATCACTCCAATTGAAGTTCTACAAATAAAGTTATGATTTTTCAAAATTTGGTCAGAAAATCTATCAAAATTGCCAATTGTTGCGAAATTGGAAAAAAAATGTGATGGCAATTGTGCAAATTATGGAATAAGAAAAATATAAAGGAAAAATAATTATTTGGATTTTGATGTGTCAAGTGTCAATATATTAAGGCAAGGGATTTAATTATAATTGTTAAAATTGGAGTACATGGTTAATTGAATCAAAATACTACATATTGTGTACATGTAGTTGGACTAATAAAATGAAGTCCAAAACTTGGTTGGTGAAGGGGGGCAAGGCGTCATTTTTATGGGCTAAATAAAGGGAAAGATTAGTTCAATTCTAATTGAACTTTATGACACAAATTGGGTCAAGATAAGCTCAAGTACTTGGTATCATAAAAGTCTAATTTTTGGATAATAAATAACTAAGGGGAAATGAGAGATATTTATGAAGCCTTGCTTCATCTTTTACCATCTCATTTGGCCGACCAAAACAAAAGAAGAGAGAGATAGAGTGTGCTCAAGAAGGTTTAGAGAGGAGGGGGAGAAAAATCTCAAGGTAAGCTTGATGTTCTTGGTGATTTAGTTTTTACTTTGTGTAGTTCCTTCTCTAAGCTCATCTTCTCCATGAATCTACATGTTTAGCAAGCAAAACATCAAGCATTGAGGAGGGAGAGGGTTCAGCCAGGTGAGAGGAAGAGTGAAATCAAGAGGTAACTTTCATAATCTCATTCTCTTTGTTGTTGTTGTTGTTGTTGAAGTTGTTGGTTGGATTTGTGGTTTATTGCTTGGATTTGTAAATTTGGGAAGTGATAACCCCAAGGGGTTATGCTACCCAAATCAAGTGGATTAGAGTGGAAAGGAACAAGCTTTTGGAGTTGAAAATCAAAAATAACATTTTTCCCTTTTCTCCTTTATGTTTCTGCTAGACCTGTTTGGAGGGCTAGCAGATGGATTTTCATCAATTTAATGTTTCCATTGTGTTCAGGAGGGAAAATTGTGTAGGGTTGATGTTGACCACTTTGCAAGAAAAGCCCCTGAATGTGAAATTGCAAAAATAGCCTTAAAACCCTAAGTAGGGGCTATCAAGGGCAAAAATGTCATTTGGCAGTGATTTTGCAAAAACCAATGTCAAAAATGGATTCTACACGAAAAACTATATAGGAATAGCCTGGATCAAAATTTCTAAAAAAATACAGTCGGACCAGGTATAAAGGGGCCTAGACCGAGTCCATAGGGGCATGACGGTCAAAAGGTATTTTTGAGTTAAGATAACCAACACATTAATTTATAGTGATTAATGAATGAGTAATAACTCATTTAACCTAAATTTGGAATTTTAGGATATAACGATAGCCGGAGCCAAACAAACAATTTGGACTGATAGTTAGGCAAGGAAATGACATTTCAGGTAGCAACATATCTCTCATATACTATGTGAGTGTTTATATATGCTTGTGTATACCATATTCTATGATATAAATAGTGAACACACACATTACTTAGTTGTGGTCTATGACCCAGTTGTGGTACACTAACACATAGGGTGCATACACAGTGTCATGGTTTGGTTACATGATTTGGTGCCTAGCATATTTATGTATGATATTTTATATTATTGATAGTTTGTTACTACTAAAATTCTCTCGAATCTCACCCTTTCCATACAAATATATAGTTTTCGACTAAAGGAATCAACTAAAAGGATAGAAGCGTAATTTCTGACAACCAAAGGTTCCGGACAGTACAAGCAAAGTAGTTGATTATCTGAAGACCTTTTATTTACTTTAAAGTCTGAAATTTATTGTGCGATACCTTGTATGGGAATTCCTGTATACACTCAAGTATATTATATCAATAATATCAGTATATTTATATTATTCCTGTTGTGCCCAACGAGCCATGTATTAATATTTCACTGCAAGTTAAAATAAAGAGGGGTCTTACATTCTGAATTAATTATAATACAGTCTCTAAGAACACTTTTAATCAAAGAATTTAGTTTGAGACTTTTTTATAATTTTTATGGTCCTTATACCTAATTTTCTCAATCTGATTTAGGTGATGCATTTTATCTTTGATGCTCACAAGTTCTCTGAGTGTGTGTTTGGATTAACTTTTTTTAATAGCTTTTACGATTTATGAGATAAGTATGTGAAAGGAGTTTTGTCTCGGGTTGCACAAACCATGATTTGAAATCATGGTTTTGGTGATTGCCAAACACACACTGAATGACAACTAATTTTCATTTTCATTGACTATATTTGTCATCATTCATGGATTTAGCTTCTATTCTTTTTCTAGAAGGAAAAGATGATCATTTTCTCAATCTGAACCTTTAGATTAAGATATCAACAGTTCATATTTAATATATTATAAAAATATTTTTATAATATATTAAATCTAAATCGTTGAGATAATAATAATATTTTTATAATATATTAAATATAAACTATTAAAATCTTAACCCAAAAATTTAGATTAAGAAAATGAAGGAAAGGATGGTACCCGGATCCATCGTCCAACTTGAATTTTTTTTTTTTTTTTGGTAAACAACAGGCAGATAGGGCCTTTGACCCCCAAACCCGGAATCCCCCCGGTATCCGGCGCCTTTTCCTGAGTCCCTGGCCTTCTAACACTGGACCAGGTAACCCGGGGCAACCGACTAATCTGGAGCGGGGGATATTGTAGGCACATCCCTATAAGGTGCATTTGCACCAAGGATGGGTTCCCCCTCCCAACAAGTGCTTCTCCCAGGTTCGAACTCACGTCCGCCTGGGGGAATGTCAGCTGCCTTACCGCTGCACCCCAGCACTTGTTGGTATCGTCCAACTTGAATTGATTTGATGATTTTCCCCTTTCTTTTTTCACGAGGCCTATTCATGGACCACGCACCTAATTACAGGTTCGAAACTGTTACGTCCTCGCAAGTGAGGACCCTGCATGCCATGGCGCAAAAGGGCTTCGGCAAAATCATTAACCTTTCTTTACAGATTGTCTTTTTCCCGAAATCGAATCACCACCTTTTCTGTTCAACCAACTAGTTTGATCTCAGGCCGAAAATTTTGACGAAAGAAACCAAAAACCTACGCTACTGATCTCGTTTATTGTAGCCCATGGGTTTAAATGCCAACCCCATACATGAAACTGGGACTCCCATTGGCTTCCCCATACCATAGCTTACACCCGTAGCTGTGAGCTATTAATTGAACACAGCCGTCAACAAGTTGCAGGTCTCAATTGACACTTTGATGAAGATGATGTGTTAAATCCATCAATATCACAGGCTTGTGGTTTTCTTTATAAACAATGGGTACAATTCAAAGCCGGGGGATAAAAACCGAGATGAAGAGTGAATATTTGTCTGAGTTCAAGCAGTGGATTAGGAAGAACGAAGGAGAATGGAAAGCAACACAGGAAAAGGCAAGGTGGTGTGCGTCACTGGTGCTTCTGGCTTTATTGCTTCATGGATCGTCAAGCTCCTTCTTCTTCGTGGTTATACTGTGAAGGGCACTGTTCGTGACCCGAGTGAGTACTCTCTCTTTAATACCCCACTTTTACTGAATGGAAATTCTGTTTTGTTGATTTCTTCGTGTTTTTTTTTGTTTAACGAAGAGGTAGAGTAAGGATTGGACACTTGATTTCTGCATTGGTTTGTTTTGTTACGATTTTGGGTTATGGGTGTGAGTACTTGGAAATTTGCTTGAAATTCGAATTTCCAAATGTTGATTTCTAGTTATTAACTTATTATCAGGCAATTGGATGTGAAATTCTTTGGTTTGTAGTGCTTGGCTGCTTGAAATTGAAGGAATGGCCCAAGAACGGGGCGTGCATGGTGTTGGATGGAGATGAATTTGAGGGAAATGGAGGGAAATGCCTAAAATAGTCACAAATGGAGACAAAATACATATTGCTAGATGCATCAATTCCATAATTGTTCTATTAGTGTTTCAAACTATTCTGTTTCATTTTGCTTTTTAAGTTTCTGTATCATGTGAGAGGAATCAAGTCTATTTTGTTGTTTCTTATCTGCTATACAACATCATTTAGAGTTACATATTAGTGATAATTTGTAACTCCTGGCAGATGATTCAGTAAAGGTAGACCACTTGCTCAAACTTGATGGGGCAAAGGAGAGACTGCAGCTGATTAAAGCAAATCTCATGGAAGAAGGTTCCTTTGATCAGGCTGTTGAGGGGTGTGAGGGCGTCTTTCATACTGCATGTCCCGTTTTTCACAAAGCCAAGGACCCACAGGTCAACACGAACCAATTCTAATCATCTTTTGATTATCTTCTACCTATTTTTAGATGAATATTCCTGCATAGAAATAAAAAGTCCAATAACATGAAGACAAAAAGGTTCTACATTTCATTTTGTCCAACTTTCCAAGTACATAAGACTTAGTGACCCTTCTCAATAGCTTGCTCCTTTCTTTGCCCTTGGCGAACAATCGGTTGTATTGATAACCTAGTAAGTTCACATGTGCTCTAAAAGTATCACAATTTTTTCAGTTTTCCATTAACCGTTGGGCAACCTGGAGATTTATGCTAAACTTACTGTAAGAATAGAGTATCATGCCTTAGGTGCCTCAGTGCCGCCATCCATAATGTGACAGGCCATATAAATAAAGAGTGGCATCGCTGTAACTGCTAACTACTTCTCTTTACCTTTAGGCCTTTGACTGCATGGCTCGTTCAAGATCGACTTATTTTTATTACTGTAGGGGATTATGGTCAGGAAAGTGCAATCTGGAATATCTTAGCATGATTGACATCCAAAGAAAGTGGTGAATTCTTGAGTATTTCAGAGTGAGATGCTTTGAGACTTGGCTGAAATCTGTCAGTTATGGACAGAAATTTGTATCAACTATGAACTATTTAGTATTTTGGGCTTTGGAATCTTTTAAGCTCCCATGAGTTTAAATTATTCACAAGGCTGGCAATCTTTTAAATTACCATTTTGTTGTCAGGTCAAAAAAATTTTCTTGCTAAATTATAATTGTTGATATTTCATTTCAGACTGAATTAATTGATCCAGCAGTCAAAGGAACTCTTAATGTTCTCAAATCATGTGCAAAATCACCATCTGTGAAACGAGCTATTTTCACTTCTTCCATTGCTGCAGTTTTGTTTAATGGAAAGCCTACAACTCCTGAAGTTGTAGTTGATGAGACTTGGTTTTCGAATCCAGATATCTGTAGGGAAAATGAGGTATGTGCTATATATTTCATTATACTTACATTTTATTGAAGCTTGCAATTATTGTGTATTGCATGTGTGATTGTACTTAATGGTGCATTGAGTTTGAATAGTGTGTTCTAAATCTAAATGCCATTTGCACTCTTGCACATTGGCTTATTAGAATTGAGGCGATTGTGTTTTGTTATTATCATGGACATAAAATTGAACTGTGAACCACATTCAAAATAAAATTGAAGACATTTCTTTTGCAGAAGATATACAGTTGCTTCACTATTATCATGGACATAGCAGAGCAAAATATTTGAATGCGGTTTTAATTCAAAGTGGCAGTGTTGAAGTCAGATAATAACAAAAAAAAAGTAACGTCTATGTTCATAATCAATTAGGCCTTTGTTTCAAATTTATCTCCGTTGTTGTCATCTGGTTTAAACTTTACTTTCCGCTTTTGAAAAGAAACCTTATCGCTTTTTCCCCTTAAAGTAACATTGTCAACAAGGTGCATTCAATCAAGGTTGAGGTGCTGAGCCTTTCAAAGCCTTTACAGGCCCCTATTTGACTCAGATATTCTCCAATCATTCATCACAATTGTGAGAAATTGGCAATGGTGCTGTGGAATTCTTCATTTTTCACTTGCATAATTAAAGTTATTAGGGCCAGGGGTATTTCCTCTTTGATTATGTAACCATCTTCCTGTCTCTTTGTTTCACTCATCAGGACTTCCTTTATATTCCAAATATTCATGAGTTCTAATCCTTCCTTATCCCCTGTTTTTTGTTTCTGTTTTATTTTATTTTTGGCCATGTGCCATGGATAATATTTCTCCTTCTTGGTTCTGGGCCTATGATTGGATGTCCCCAGTGGTTGTAAATCATTCAGAATATGATGCACGGTCAATTATGACAAAGGTCAGTCCCCTGTAATCAGTTGTAATGTGATGCAGAGATTGCCCAATGCACTTGCTAAAGTGCTTCAGCCATCTTCCTAATTAGTTTATTTGATAACATATCACTACTTTGAAACTTCTATGCTCTTCAAAATTGCTTCTGAGTGATATTGCTAATGTATATGTTTCAGCTTCCGTGTGCTAATATGGTATATGTCACAAGTAGTATTTTATAACGCCTTTCAAGTTTCCTGCTATGTTTGTTTTATGCTTTCAGCTCTGGTATATGCTTTCCAAGACTTTGGCCGAAGATGCTGCCTGGAAATTTGCAAAAGAAGACAACATCGACATGGTTTCTCTCAACCCAGCAATGGTGATTGGGCCCCTCTTGCAACCTTCCCTCAATGACAGTTCGACCACAATATCAAATTTAATAAATGGTAATTTTCATAGATTCATAAGGTAATAAGGTTCATGCTATATAGAATACAAAAATAAATTGTCACATTATTTATCTCCATCTTTATTGTTCTGACTCTAGTTAATAGAAAAGGGAATTGGTGTCAAAATGTTGAAATGTGTTTTTGGAAGATCAGAGACCCAAAACAGTAATGCTCTTTGCTGTTATCCTTTTTCAGTTTACTTTATTAAATGAAGATAGCAACAATCATGATTTCATTTTTTTTAAAAAAAAAGAAGTAATTTTCTTGTACAGATTTGAAGTACACATTTAGAGGAACTGAGTCTCTGAATGTCTATTTTCTTTGTCAACAGAAGTGTGTGTATAAAGAGTAGGGAACAAAACTCCCAATCAGTCCCACTGATCTAATTCAAAGTTTAAGTTTAATTATAATAAAAGCTAATAGCAACCAAGTTGTATGAAACAAAATAGCAGGGGTATACATCAGGAAGGAATAATGCTAATTAAAAGGGTAGAACTTAAGAGAGATCTCTAACACTTTCTCTGAAATTTTGGAATAAACATTTTACATCCCAGCTTACAAATTAATCATTTAAACTTTACCTGAGGCGGGTCCTTTGATTTTGGGTAGATGTGTAAATTAATTCAATAATGCCTTTTAACAAGGTTTTCCTTAATGACGAGCTTATAAACTTAAACATTTTTCATTCAATCACGGTGCACAAAATTTTTTGCAATACTAATTGTAAACATAGTTTCACAAAATATTTTCTGGGATACGTATTAGACATAAGCTGGCTTTCCGTTTAAAGTCCTAGGCCGTTGCAGAGTCCTGCTTAGCACTTGGAAGACTAGAAATTCTGGGTGACAACTTTATATTAACACAGTTATAGTTTTTAATTTGTCTTCTTTCAAATTTGACTGATATATCATACTGTCATTAAATTTCTTAAATAATAAGCTAATTAATTTTTTATAGTTTTTCATTATTTTGAGAGTACAATTTTGTTTTGGCCCCTAGAGAAAACTTTTTATGTTCCTGCTTGGACTATTCTGAAGTTTGTTTGATGCAGATGCACAAACATTTCCAAATATTTCTATGGGCTGGATTCATGTGAAGGATGTTGCAAATGCTCATATTCAAGCGTTTGAGATTTCTTCAGCCAGCGGAAGGTATTGTTTGGCTGAGACAGTAGCACACTTCTCTGACATTGTGAAGATTTTGCATGAGCTATATCCAACATTACAACTCCCAGAGAAGTAAGTTGACTAAATCTTCATTTGCTGAAGCCTCTCTCTCTCTCTCTCTCTCTCTCACTGGAGGTTTCACCTTATTCTAATAGGAGCTCTTTTTTATGAAACAATTGTTAGAAAAGCTCAGATGTCCTAAAACTTGTCAGACTTTTCCCCTTGAAAGCACTCGTGTACCTAAAACACCAGAAAGCCAAGTGAATAGTTCAAGATATTGTAGACAGATCAGGGTAGATGAGTTAGTATGTTTTGAAAATGTGAAGTTAGGGCGGTTTGTATAATTTATGAAGCAAGAAGGAACCTTAGTTTAGGTTTTATAAAATAAGGGAAAATGAAATTAGAGGCGTGATGAATGTTGAAATTTTTTGCTCACTTCATTTGTTGCTTCCTCGATGATCTTGTCAGGTGTGAGAACGATGAGCCCTTCATGCCTGTGTATGAAGTTTCCAAAGAAAAGGCGAGGACCTTGGCGATTGAGTTTATTCCCCTGGAAGTGAGTCTCAGGGATGCTGTGGAAAGCTTGAAAGAGAAGAACTTCATCAATTTTTAATTGTGATCTTTCCCGAAAAAGTAAGTGTTGAAAACTTTAAGCATGTTTTATAAATATGTACCTTTGGTGTTCCTAGGCTTTTTTTTTTTTTTTTTTGTTTGCCATTGGTGGTACTAGGCTTTTGTTGAATTCTCTATGAGCTTTATCAATGTGTTTGAGAGATTTCTTACACGCTTGTCCATGAACATAGAATGTCAAACTAGAGGATAATTAACATACAGATAGATTTTTGCTGTCACAATTTTAAGAGTCAATCAAATCTTTAAATAATAAATATGTTTTTCTAATAACCAAATCATTAAAGGGCTGTTTTTTCCTAGGGATTTGGAGGGGAGGTAAAATTTTTATGAATTTGATTTAAAAAAACTGAAAAAATGGGGTTATAAGATTTTAACAAAGATAAGAGGTAAAATAAAAGAGTAAGAGTAATTAATTAAAAACTTTTAACCTACCTCTATAATTTTTATAAATTCAACTCAAAAAAGAGTTCCTCTTCACTTACTTTCACATACCATGTACATATTTTCCTACCTTCTATATCTGTTTTTTCATAACAAAAGAATGCGTGATGTGAGGCTGGTACAATTCTCAACTGAAACGCACAATATCCATTTACAAAAAATCACTAAATGTTGATGATACAAAGGAATAGACAAATGTTGTGTACAATTTGTGTCTAGTTTAGTTTGAGCTTGTTAATAATTTAACACTTGACCACCAATTGATTATATTGATTTTGATGATAACAAAAAAAAATTTCAAAATTATTTTAAATAATTTGCATTTTGATTTTTGTGCTTAATTATTTATGGAAATAAGAATCAAACTTAATTAAGGAAATCATCTTATTGCAAGAAGCCATCCAGAATTAATAGCCACGGATAATTATTGACTAGATGTAATGAATGAAATTTGGCATTACTGTGAATGAGAATAAATCAAAAGTAACACCGGTGTCAAGTTTCTCAAACGCTCGTTACATAGTCAATTAATTTTGAAGGCATTGTCACTTTTACTATATTTTATAATACTCTATTTATATTTATTTTTCCACCCAAAAAAAATTATGGTTACTTTTTCACTTTTGGTATAATTTAATGGTTATTTTTTTTACCTTAACCCAAATTGAAAATGAATTTTTTCTCTCTTTTCTTTTTTTAATCAGTAATAAATCTGATTAAAGTTTTGAATAAACTTTAAAGAGGCGCGATGAAGAAAAGTCAACGAATCACTTGCAAAAATTTGTGAAAAACCTTTGAATAAATATATATAATAAAAATTAATAGCATAATTTCAACAAATGACACTAAAATTATTAAAAACCACGGATCGTCTAGAGGAATGGAACTAACTCCACTCTATGATCAAAATAGAGGTACAAATGAGTTTCAATCAAGTTCAGAAACAAGTGCAAACAATGTTTAAAATAGAAAATGAAAAAGTTGAAAAACACCCAAAATGGAATTTAGTGATTTACCAATATAATATTGCTACCCTTTGGATATGCAAAAATAGCTTCCTTTCTACTCTTCCCTCAAATTGCTGCACTCCACGCACTTTTTTCTTAAATAAAACCTCACTGGCTCTCAAATTCTGCTAAACCCTTCTTCACTTTAGTTAGCAACTCCACATATCGATATATGTAAACTACTGAAATATATATGCATTATTGTTGGCAATGGTATAGCTTTTAGTCTTGGGTTTAACGAATGGAATTTAATATCTAGTTTTCATAACATATGTTGGTTGCCCTTTTTTTTTATTGAAAAAAACTTTTTGAACTAGTTTCATCAGTCACCTTGAATATCAAACTCCAGAACGGTGGTCCACGGCGGAGGGTAGATATGTGATAGAGTCGACTTTCAGTGCACTTCTGGTAGTAAAAACTCGAGAAAACTCTCAGTTTTATAAAGTGAATTGAAAACTCTGTTTTTAAAGAGAATAAGATCCTTAATGTTGAATCGATTTTTTTTTTTAAAAAAAAAACTGCTTTATATAGCTCATAGCTTATGTGGTCATCACTGTTAGTGTGTTTAGGATAGCGGTAGGAAAAATGATTTATTATGATTCTGACTTATTAAAAATGACTTAATAAAAAAGTTAGTTTTTATAATGTGATTTATGTTTGGATGAGCGATTTAGGGAGTGTTTGGTATCACTTATGTAGGCCAATAAGCCCATTTTTCAGGCAAAAAGCCCAAATAAAAATGTAACACGTTTTGCTCTTGTTTGGTATAGCATTTTTGCAAAAAAAAATAAGCCCGAATGATATGACTTATTGATAAGCCCCAACTTGAGCCTTATTTTTTGAAAAGAAGCTGCTGCGCTTTTTTTGTGGTAAGATTATTACTGTTATTATGGGCATTTATTACCCCTGCCAACTATTTCAGTTTCTCTCCCTCCTCTCTTCACTTTTCCGATCGAGCCAGTCTCCCGATCTCCAAACCTCGTCCCTCTCTCGGTCGGCGTCTGGAACTTGGTGAAGTGGTGGTGTTGGTGCAATTGAAGCCGACTCTAGTGGTTGCGGTGGTGTGGATGGTAGTTGGAGTTAGCGGTGTGCTTCGGCTTTGCAGTCTAAGGCGGACCGTTGGTGGAGGTGAACTGCGACGGTGTGTTGCGGTGTTCGGTCGGCCAATTTGTTCACACACGGTGGTGGATCTGTTCTTTCTCGGCATTTTCAGCCAGTATAGATGGTGGTGTTGGGTCGTTCTCCTCCGGTCGTCCGTCAGTGAGTCTAGTCTGCACCCTGCTGTCGGTTCCTCCCTGCATTTGCAAGGTAAGCTTCACAACTTGCTCTGAACGAAAGACAAAAGCCGATCTGTATTTTCTGGTGGTTGCTAGGTGTGTTTTGTTTTTTGTTTTGTGTGATAATGCTTTTGGTTCCTCAACTTGCCGATTGAAGCCTCTGTTTCTTTTCCCTGTTTTGTTCGATTTGTAGACGAATGCATTGCTTGCTCTGCTTCCAAGTTGTAAAGAACCTCTTCCTCTGCTTTTCGAGTTGTAGTGTGGGTGTGTTTTTTTAATTTTTTACAATAACATTATAATGCATCTGTTTTTTGCCGATTAAAGTTGAACTGTGATATCATAGCCGATTGAAGCCTCTATTTCTTTTCCCTGTTTCGTTCGGTCTGTAGCATAATGCATTGCTTGCTCTGCTTCCCAATTGTAAAGAACCTCCGCCTCTGCTTGCCGATGTAGTGTGTGTGTGTGTGTGTTTTTTTTTTTATTTTTTACAATAACATTATAACTATATTTTTTAATTGAAGAAAAACAGGAGTTCAGATTTCAGATTTCAAAGTTTGAAGGAATTCAGATTTCAAAGTCATATTGGCTTAAAAAGTTTGCATGATATTGGTTCTTCTATATGTCATCCACATTTATCTAATACTTACTTGAATTAATAACTTGGATATGGAGTTGAACTGGTTGGGGGATTGTTTCCAATCTTCTGTGATGTTATCTTGAATTTCTACTATTTTATCTAATGTTTTTGAGATTTTATATACAGTTTTGAAAGTTAAGATTTATGGACGGTTTCAAACTCCAACAAGTTTCAACTATTAATGTGTGCATCTTTTTAAATGAGTTAATTGGAATAGATTCAATGTTTGATCAACGTACTTTTACGATATGAAATGATTTTGAAGATTTAGAGTTAAGGTTTATATGGAAGAGGCAGCTGGTTGAAAATGATATTCGTGTAACTTAGCCAACAATTGTCACTATATTATATATGGTAAAAATGCTATTGATCTCACTTCTTTCCTATTACACTTTCAGTTTGCCTTTCTTCTACACTTTTTTGTGTCCCAAACATTATATATCGTTGTGCTTGTGACAAGTTAGTGGGAGAAGAGAAAATTAACATCTCCCTAAAATTCTAAGCAACAATGAATTCGGTGCATGTCCATTTGTATATCATGTTATTTTTCTTTTGTCATAAAATTTGTATTGCTTTTAGATGGCATGACTTCTATTACTTCTCTTGCATGGTTGCTTCATGAAAATGCTATCAGTAACATATGTTCATAGTCCAAAATGTAAAGTGAAACTTTTTCATAGAAAGATGAATGACAGAGCGCTATGGGATGATGCATCCACTGAAATATTTGTCCAAGCCATGGTTGACCAAATCTTAAAAAAAGAACGACGAGGGCTGTCTTTTTCGAAAGATGGTTGGGACGCTATTGTTGCTACATTCAATGAGAAAACTGGAAAAGCGTATGAGAAGAAACAGTTAAAAAATAAGTTTGATATGTTAAGAAATGATTTAAGGACTTGGGATTCGTTAATAAAAGAGACTGGTGTGGGTCAAGAGCCTGGAACTGGAAATGTTGTTGCTTCGCCAGAGTGGTGGCAGCACAAATGTCAAGTTTTTAATGCCTACAATTACTTAACACGTTGCAAAATAGTAATTCAGTTGCCGCAATCGACTTCTTTTGTAATATAGCTAATGATTTTGTTGCCTATTTGTATGCAGAAGAATTCGGCGTATAGGCCTCAACAATGAAATGGAATTGAGACTTATATTCAAGGATGTCGTGGCAACAAGCGAGGATGGTTTTGCACCGTCTTTTATTGAGACACAGACACATGATGCAGAGCAAGATGTCTATCGACCTACTATGGATGAAGAAGAAGGTTCAAGAGACAGAGAGGACGAGAATTTTGGAGTTAACCCAGCAGTTAGCGCAGGCTAGCGGGCATTGGGTTATCAACCCAAACCCCACCCTCTAATCCAGTCACATCCTCTGTTCCAACTAATTCCGGAAGTTAGGGAAAAAGGAAACGAGTTGATCGCTTAGGGAGGACAAAGAAGCAGAAGATGCTAGCGGCAAAGCAAATTGCGTATGCGGTTAGTGTCATACTAGAAGCATCAAAGAACAGAGCTGAAACTATCAGTGAAATTCAAGAAAGGAGTGTTGATGCTGCTATTGCAGACCTAATTGAGCTGGAAGAAGTGCAACAAGATGAGGACTTTCAAGTCCGCTGTATCAGGCTGATAATGGATAAGACTAGTCCGGACACGTTTTTCTCACTTGTTAAACGAAACAAGGATTCCTTGATTGCGTGGCTGTGTTATATGGTTACAACCCTTGATTGAGTGGCTACGGTTAAGCCACTATCGATATGGTTTTCCGTGGCCAACACCATCCTGATCTGAACTTTATGGAAAATTAGTTTAGTGTTTATGTAGTATTGTATACATGCTAGTTACAATGTTATTACTAGACCAACAACACAACTTCGACTGAAATACTTTTATGTTATGTATGTTTTAATCCAATGTTCCTTTTATGACATATAGTACAACTTTGACTAAATTCCTTTTATGTTATATATGTTTTAATCCAACACACAGGTTACATCAGAATTGGCAAATTGGATGGAGGAAGAAGATGACGACTCTCGGATACTGGCTCTTATAGATGAAGAGCTAACAGAGTATGAACAATTAACTGCGTTGGTGTGTCAATATTTGGTTCTTTTCATGTGCAAAGAACCTTGTAGAACAAGTAAATGCACCGGTCATTTATGGGTCCACGAAATATTGGCAGAGCATGATACACGTTGTCACGACATGTTTAGAGTTGAAAAACATGTGTTTTACCGGTTGCACAGTAAATTAGTCGAACATGGGTTACGAAATTCTAAGAATGTCGGGGTCGAAGAAATGGTTGCTATGTTTTTGCTCAGTTGGCCACGGCGTCGGCAATAGGATGGTCCAAGAGCTATTTCAGCATTCAGGATAAACTGTTAGTCGGACATTGCACATGGTACTACAGGCTTGTATTAGCTTAGCTCAAGAAAATATCAAACCCTCTGATCCTGAATTCAAAGGATGCCACCCAAAAATACTCGACGATCCTAGATATTATCCCTATTTTAAGAATGTCATTGGAGCAATAGATGAAACTCACATCAAGTGTGTGATCACTGGTCCTAACTGGGAAAGATATATTGGGAGAAAGGGATATACAACACAGAATGTAATGTCTATATGCGATTGAGATATGTGTTTTACGTTCGTGTTAGCGGGTTGGGAAGGTTCTGCACATGACGCTCGTGTGTTTCAAGCCACTGTCTCAAATCCAGCTATGAATTTCCCTCATCCACCTGCAGGTATATTTTCATCCCATTCAATTTAATTACTTTCAATGCGTACTTTGCTTAATCTCACACCTTCAAAATGTGATATAATGTCTACCACAGCGAGAATGGAACAGTACAGTGGAGAGGAAGATTGGATTCAAATACGAGGAACATGAACATGCCACATCTTGGAACTTAAATCATGATACTCCATTTACATAAGAATGCCCTAACAATTTGAAAACTCTTCAAGAGAACTCCTTAATCTGGAAAATTTCCAGCTTTAATCACAAAAATTCAAGTAATCCTTTTGGTGGTCTATAAGCACAATATGATCATCTATCAATTCAGAACTTAAGAAAATCATTGAACATAGGGAAATGGTCACAGAACTTAAATAATCTTACAATCTTGAGATTTCACTACATCTCGCCACCTACAAATATACATACACACACCTATATATATACAGCCTTCTCACATTTATAACCATCTAGGTGTCCTCTTATATTTGCTTATGAGTCGTATGACTTTAAAAAGCATGTTTGTTTGAGCTTATAAAAACTTATAAGTTGTTTTTTACGTAAATCGAGACACAACTCCTCTCACATACTTACTTCGTATACCGTAAATCACTATTAAAAAGCAACTTATAAGCAATCGAATCGCTCAACCAAACATACCCAAATATCTGTTGTCTGGAAAAATTCAGATTTAAGAAACGTGCTTAAACCATTCAGCCAACCATAAGCAAGAATACCCAACCACATACAACCCCATTTCTCACTTTATGCAAGCTTGAATCTCTGCCTATATCACTTGTTCTTCCATTTTCTCTCACTGACCAGATTTTAAAATCACAATCTTCTATTCAAAGGAGCCACAAGAGAAAACAAGGATGGGAGAAAGTTTAGAAAACCCACCTTAGTCTAGAGATCGGTTCGCAAATTGAGGGAGATGAGGGGCTGATGGCTTAACTGGGAAGGGAGGGAATTATATGTTTTTAAACTTTTGCCTTAGATATAGATTTGGGAAAATCTCATAAAACGACCTCCCAAATTTCAAAACCCCAAATCAAGTTTATTATGCAATGAATGGTCTAGATATGGAGGACTAAAAGACATTTTTCCTACTATGGTACATTTTATATTTTTTCTGCTTCAATTCGTTGCAGAGCCTAAACAAAAGCTATTTTGATTTTAAAAAAAAAGAAGAAGAAAAAAATAACACTTAATCATATTTGTACTTTAATAACTTTATTTTTGTTGGATTATATATGATTTATACATGAATAGTTTATTGTTGGGCAAAAAAAAAAAATTTATTTGCTTGTTTATTAAAATATTACACTTTTTAAGGTTATATATGAATTTATATATACATTTAATTGAATTATATTATTTTACTTATGACTTATTTGACCCTAATTCTACCCTTCCCCAATTTCTATTCAAATAACAATTGCATCATCTCTGTTTAATCAAACTAAGAAGCACTTCCCAAGTATTTTATTCTTGTTTCTTGTGATCATTATATTCTAAATAAATGACTGATATTTTGATATATTATGGCATAAAATAATGTAGTTTTGAATTTTTTTATGATTTTTTAAAAAATAAATAATGTGCCTTCTCTATTGTGCTATCCAATGCCCCTTAAAGTTTTACAATTTTCCAAGCGTTTTGTTCTTGTTACTTGTAATCGTTAGATATTGTATAAAATGAGTGATATTTTGATATCTTATGGGCATATAAATTGAAGCATTTTGAACCTTTTATGATTTTTTTAAAAAAATAAATAATGTTCCTTTTCTATTGTGCTCTCTCATATCCTTAAAATTTAATAACTTCCCAAGTGTTTTTGTCCTTCTATTTTGTGATCATTAGATTGTATATCAAATAAGCGACATGTTGATATTTTATGAGAATAAAATGGTGTAGTTTTGAATTTGTTATTATTTTTTAGTAAATAAATAATATTGCCTTCACTATTGGGCTCTCCAATTTCACAACTTCCCAAATATTTTGTTTTGTGGTCATTAGCTTATATACAAACTGAGTGATATTTTGATATCTTATGAGTATAAAATGATTTAGCATTGATATTTTTAATGATTTTTCAAAAATAAACAATGCATCATCTATAATATTTTTCCTACGATAAAAATGTCAAAAAAAAAATTCAAATTTGCATAATTTTATGCCCATAAGATATTAAAATGTCTCTCATTTTTAGAAAACTTCCACTTATTATATAGAGAGGCCCCAAATTTATGTTTTAAAAACACCCGTTTAATTGTATTCCTCTTAGGATAAGGGCAATTTTGCCTTTGAAGTTTTCACTGAGGAGCAATTTGGCCCCGGAAGTGTAAGAAATGGATAAATTTTGCCATGGCCATTATCCCAATTAATTTTGACCATTAGTTAATTAAATATGCTAAGCTGGTAATCCACATGTCATCCATGTCATGTTTGTTATAGTGTAAATTTGCGCTGAAAGTCCATGTGTTATTGATTTCATATTTTTTCCAAGTTAGATTTAAAACTTGTGCAAATTTGCACCTTTACAAAAATAACATGGATGATATGTAGATTGCTAGCTCATTATATTTTGTCAATTAACTGTCAAAATTAATTGGGACAACGACCGGAGCAAAATTGCTTTATTTTTTATATCGAAAAAATTTCGGGAAAAAATTTCCCTTTGTTAGAAACTTTCAGAGCAAAAATGGCCCTTAGCCCCTATTCCTCTTTTATAATACATATAAATATATATGCATGCACGTAAAGAACTAAAAAACCTGCTCACTCCCTCTTTTAGATTCTATAGATTTGCTCCACAAGTCTTCTCGCAAGTTCTCTTATGTTTCCACGCCCCTTCAAGAATATCTAGCCGATCTCAAGATTAGTGTTTAGTTTTCTCCTTGCATTTGAAATTCTTTTGTCCTGCAATTCTAATTCATTTCTTATTAGATCGATTATTAAGATTAACATACTCTAATCTTTTTTGTTCCACGCCCTTCAAGACTTTCCAGCTGATCTCAAGGTTTTTCTTTAATTTTATCCATTCATTTGAAATTCTTCAATCGTGCAATTCTCAGTCATATGCTTGGATTGATTATATCAGGAATCTCTTCTGTTTTGCCACGCCCTTCCCTGCAATATACTTGAACTTTCATCGGTTTTGCTCCTCTTGGTTTAAATTTCTTATTTTCTGGCCCACATTACAATAATCCTAACTAATTGTAAGACCATAACCAATAGGTCCCAAGATCGAAACCTGACTCTGATACCAATATGTAAGACCCTTAGACCGGTATTATAAATCTTATTGTCCTTCAGGTATTCACTGTTTTTCCGGGGCTGGCTCATAGAAGAGGTAATTTACTTCTCTGGTGCCCCTTTTTGTGCATATGTTCTGTTACTATATAATCAATACCATATCAGTATATTATTCTGTTCCCATAACCGCTTGCTCTGATACCAAAATGTAATACCCGTCTTACATACCCCTTTCGTGAACTAGCCCCGCAAATCACCTAGAACTTGGGCCACAAATTGTGTCCTTCCAATATCCAATTTGGGCTTCAAGGATGGGCTTTTATGAAGACAAAAAAATTGGACTTTATGTCTTATGTTAGCTCAAAATTCGTGTGGCCACTAATTGTATTGTTTGGCCATTTCAAGTGTGCAAATATTCACCATTTTATTTTCTTTAATACCATAAATGTGTAAAGGAATTTTGATGACTGAAATTTGGAATGTTACACTAATCTTCTTAAATAATCAAGAAAGGTTCTTTTTATTTGATCAATTTTACTTTGTACAAAATAAAGAACGGCATTCACTAATCATGTAAATCACAAATAAATATGGACTTGTGCAAAATAATTCGAATGGCGTTTGGGGAATTCATCGAGGAACAATGTGAAACCTTGAAGGTTCACTTTGGACATATGTCTCAAACTTTGTCTCTTGAAACTGATTGGGAAGGTGTTAGAAGAAAAATAGCGTTTTGGTGGGATGACATTATATCCTTGCAATCATCTATTAATGCAGACCAAGAATTGGGATCTATTAAGTTTAATGAGGGTTTGCAATTAACAATTAATTTTTTTAATAGTAATTACTTATATTATAACAATGACTTTTTTTTTCAAACTAGTGCAGGACCTGGATTTTGTCGGTTAAGTGATGGCGTGTGGGTTACGACACCAAATTATACTGGGGTTCAACCCAGGAAAACTACGTAAGTAATATGAATAGTAATGAATACTTGGCTTTGATACCAAAATATAAGACCCTCAGACCGATATTGTAACACTTGCTGCCCTTCGGGTATTCACTGTTTCTCCGGGGCTAGTTCACAGAAGGGGTAATTTACTTCTCTAGTGGCCCTTTTTGTGCCTATATCCTGTCACTGTATAATCAATATCATATCAGTATATTATTCTATTGTCAGAACTGCTTGCTTTGATACCAAAATGTAAGACACGTCTTACATACCCCTCATTATTCCGATATTTATCAGAATAGTAGCGCCCTATTCCTCATTTATACTACATATAAATATATATATGCATGTATGTTTAAATCCTACTCACTCCCCCTTGTAGCTTCTATAGATTCACTCCACAAGTCTTCTCTCAAGTTCTCTTATGTTTCCATGCCCCTTCAAGAATTTCCAGCCGATCTCAAGATTAGTGTTTAATTTTCTCCTTTCATTTGAAATTCTTTTGTCCAGCAATTCTAATTCAGTTCTTCTTGGATCGATTATCAAGATCGATTAGCATACTCTAATCTCTTATGTTTCTACAACCTTCAAGGCTTTTCAGCTGATCTCAAGGATTTTCTTTATTTTATCCTTTCATTTGAAATTCTTCAATCTTGCAATTCTCTGTCATATTCTTGGATTGATTATATAGCATTTTTGAGCCCTCACCTCATTAACAGGATTCTTCTACATAATTTAAAATATATAACTAAATAACTGTTTGTTTTCAAGGCTTGTTATGGTATTTTAAGATTTGTTATGGAAAGTGGTGCCAAGGGATATGAGGTTTGCTTTGGAGTACCCATCTTTGAACTATGCCTCTTAACAATGTTGCTTTAGATATATGGTAATTACTTGATTTGTGCTAGGTTATTGTTAGTGGAAAATGGAGGGCTTAGAGAGCTAAGTCCATACAGTTCAAGGATGGATATATTTCTTCTGGGCAGCCAATCAGGGACTACATGGCTCTACTATAAGACATGCTTCTAAGACAGGTCAGGCCTTCTCCAGTTCCAAAGTATTTTTTCAACTATACTTTAAGGCATCATTCTTACTTTATTATTGTCAAGTCATCGTTAGGCTGTAAAAAGGCATTGGGGTTAAGAAGCATGGGGTGGTGTGAAGTGGAGCATTTCGACTTGAGAGAGAGAAGGCCATGGGCTTGGTCAAATAAGAACAAAAACGCTGTATTATTTCCACATCTGTACCTGTTATGATCTAAAAATAATAAAGTGGAAATGATGGTAGTATATTTTGAAGAAGAAAATGAGGTAGAAAGGGGGAAAGTGAGGGGTTGAAGCCTGTAGGCAAATCTTTACTTGTAATATTGAGTGGTTGTAGCCTAGCTGAGTGCTATATAAATTTACAATATAATAAATGTCTATTATACTTTTAGAGGTGTATTATTCATACTTTTGAATGATTGCAAAAGTATTTACAGTTCTTCTTTTATTTACAGCAACATTTGACAAATGAGGCTGACCCAACCTGTGACATGTAGTGTGCTTTAAAATTTTATCTTCTCAAATGGACCGCACATGGCAAAGAAACAGAGTTTTTCTTGGTCCAGGTATCAACATGTGAAAAGTAACTATTTAAATGGTGAGAAGAGCTTAGGAAAGGCAGAATGTTACATGAAATGGTAATTGCTATGTAGTAGATTTTGTTGGAAGTCAGTGGGTAAGGTCAAACTTTAGACGATATGATTTTGTTCCTTGAATCATTAGCTTTAAATCCTCATTGCTCATCTGTTTACCTACCTTTGTTTAATGGTTGGGTTGCAGGTCTTATAGGAATTTCCTATGAAAGAGGCTCAAGTAATAAATAATATGCACCGTGGAAACAGCCACAAAATAGAATACTCACTTTAAATTAATTTCCTTTTCAACTTTTTTATGCTTCTATTTTCTTTATTATATTTTTTTTGATGGTGTGTTATATATACCAGGACGAATTACACTATGGATGATTGATAAAAAGATCAATTGTGTACAGGATGCATTTGAAGAGTGTAGAATTCTGTATGTTAACAATCTTTATAAGAAGGAAGAGAGAGCAATAAAAGAATATATTTAATAAATTTTTTTTTGTTACACAATAGACAAGCTGCACCTTTTGATTTTCTTAGTTAAAAATTAGAATACTATATTTGAAGCTAATGCATCCATATCAATTTATGGATTTGAACATCTTATTGCCCAAAAGATAAAAGGATGCTTAATAGTTTAGCTATGCAAACTCTTTGTTATCAAATGGTTATAGACAAATGCACAAGGTGTTTTTTAACCTGTTCACAAGGTTCAAACCATGTTTATTTTCATAGAAAGTGACAACTTCATACTATTGCATTCTTTAGGCGCAGTGGCTTAGCTCTCCTCCAACTAATACAGTACATTTTTCTATTAGGTCCAATTCTTCCTCCTCTGGGGGAAAAAGTTCTTCCTCATCTGTCATTGCCGCGAATTGCTTCATTTCCTATGCACTCTCTACACGTTAGTTACTTTCAAAGAACCGAATGTTATAGATAGTTTCATTTAATATTATCTTATCATCTCTATTCACTTCTAATAAGTTTAATGGTGTTGGCATGTGTTTAAAAATTCTTTGCATCACTGAAAAAAGACTACCCAAATAAGCAAAGGAGGTACACGTACTTTATTAATGTATTTGCATCATAGATTTTGAACGATAGCTATTAGGCTTTGTTAATGTATTTGCGTCTTAAACTAAAACTTGTGTTCATGTCATGTTTAACATACATACATATATAAAAATAATTTCTGAGTGCATATGGTACAAGATATTTGGGCGCTCAATGCTATATTGAGTTGAAGTGACCCTGATTTTACAAGTATTTCCTTCATTTTACCTTGTCTTAGGTGTTTTTTTTTTATTTAAACAAAACCTTGCCTTAAGAGTTGGAGTCACAGAAAAAGTGGTATATTATGTTTAGTGCAAATTAATATTCCTTTTCGCAAGTGTTTGTCATCAGTGACATCGTAGCTTTTTTCTTTTTTGGGTGAGACTTCATGTTTCATTTATAATACTGCATCTAAAAGAATTCTTATGTATGATTTTATCAATCACTAAATTCAAATCCTACTGTTAATATGAGAGTTTTAATAACAAATAATCTAAATTTTTGAGCTACGATGTATGTACTGATATAATTTTGGACTACGGTTCACCTAAATTTTCTCCTTCTATGATTATTTTTTATTGCATGTACATCCTAGGCTTGGATTATATATTTAAATGTTATATATATATGAACAAAAAAATTTTTGCATTTATAACATTGTTTATCATATAAATAGTCTAAATAATGACTAAATAACGGTTACACACTCTCTATTCTATCTTTAATTTTTCCCATTTAAACTGTCTGACGTTTCGAAGATAATAACTTTATTTAATTAGTATATGCCGTTCTTCGCTATTTGTTGAAACAAGTACATGATGTTTTGGGTCAACTTATACACTAATCCGTGTCATGATTTTAATTTCCACAATTGATTGCATATTTGAATGTTGATGATGTTTCATGTTTTAACTTACTTTTGATCATATATGTGTTTTTAATTAAGAATTTTATTCTTTTAACTTGATTCCTTTTAAAAATTATTTTAAAATAGTAAAAATATGTTAAACAAGCCTGAAGCTAACAGGCTAGCCTGTTTGAACCCGAGCTCATAACATGCTGGCTTATTTTCTCAGCTCACGGCAAACTTCAAGAATAGGACTCAGGTGTGGCCCAATTCGACTTTTGGCCTTGGGATAGTGCAATTACCACTTTGGCGGTGGCACTAGTGATAGAACTTGGCCCTCCAAACGGTTACCGGTATTGCAATTACCACTTTATTCTTCTTTAGTGGTACTTATTTACTGAATAAATTCTAGAAATTAATCCTTAATAATTTATAAGGATTTTCTTTTTTTAATTAGCTTCTTTATATATCTTATAAAACAATTTTTTCAAAAATTTTCAGACTAAAAATTAGCCGCTAACTTTTTTTTTCTTGAATTTCTTATAAAAATATACCCTTAGTTCCCAAACTAAGTTTTAAAATGATTTAAGCCACTTTTAGGGAATTAAACTCTTTGTATATTCACTCAATCCTCAAAATAACATTTTATAATGTTTCCTACATTTTTTGGACCCAAAAATAATTTTAATAACTATTTTTTTATTTCCTTAAATCTTGAAAAGGCTTTTGGAGTAGTTAATTTATTTTTTAAGATACTCCCTCTAGTCCTTAATGCAGGACTTACTTGGGAAATTGATCTTAATCTTAAATATAATACATATTTTTTATACTTATCAATATTTTTCTAATTTAACCCTATTGATACCCCTTAACAATAATCAAGAAGGAGAGATAAAAGGAATTAAGGAAGATAACTAGGGGTTTTAGAAAATACATGCAATATAAACTAATTTAACTAACTTCTTTAATTTAATCAAATTATATAAATAAGTCTTACATTAAGGATCAAAGGGAGTATCATATTAAATATATTGAATTTTCAAAATTTGAGTGATTGGATTAGGAATAAATTTTAAATTCAAAGAAGTTAGTTTCGTATTGCAATATGTAATTATGTATGTGTTCTATATTTTCCCCAACAAATGTAGAAATTTACTCAACTTATCCCGAAAAAATAATTGGTTAAGGTGTAAATATACCCATAAACTTGTGGCAAAAGTGTGTTTGACCCCATAATCTTTACTTAGATGCAAAAATACCCATAAATATTTAAAAAAGGGAACACAAATAAATAAGGGGAAAAGATGAGAAAATACTTCTTTAACTTCATAATTCCAAAAGAGTGATTTTCTACTGAAATGAGTTATCAATTGCAATACTTATAATCAATACCTATACTCTTTAAGCATTAAAATTGATTTGAGATTTTAAAGACTATTTTTATCAATTCCCAATAAATAACACCGCAAACGTCAATTACTTTATTTTTTCGATTCCCACTTGCATTTACTCCAACATTCACTCTCACCCAGAGTGCGTTCTAATGGCCATTCCTTGCATCATTTTATATATTTAGAGTGGATTTCATTACTTGTTCGCCTCCTCTCTCATCTCCCGAGCTAAATCTTCTTCTTCGCCTTCCACCACTTGCACTCTGATTCTGATAAATGCCATCTTCCACGTATATATTTAAGGGCCAGAATACAACAAGTGGGATCGAACCCGATATACCTCCTACCAGTAGAGGAGTACTCATACAATTAAACTACGAGGCCTTTGGTTCTTCCACATGTATATTGATCCTTACTTAATCTGTTGTCTGTCTCGAACAGAGAGTTAAGGACCCGAATGAACAACTCAGGTTCATTTAAACTGATCAAATGCCCAATTTATAGCTTCTGGAGGAGTCTAAGATTGTTCTCTGTGAATATGGCAATTGCAGCAAAAGCTTTAGAAGCTCTGAAATAGATTGTATCTTTAGAAAACACGCATGCAGGAAACGAACTGATTTCAATAATTGCCAAGTAACAAAGGAAATAGATCAAACACCTCCTATTCATAAGGAGAGACAACAACTTAAAGGTATATATATGTATATGTATATATGTATGTATGAACAGTGACATGCACCAGTCCCTTCAGCAACACAGAGAGAGCCATCTGATCTTAAAGGTGTATCCGTGTATGTATATGTATGTATGTATCTCTTTGCAAGTTGGAAATGTTGGAGTTCGAGCTCAAACTTCAAATGTTGCTGTAATATGAACAGTGACATACGGACTTGTTTCTTCTCGTGATTTTCCTTTCGCTTTTTTTATTTTTTTATTTTTTAACTTTTTCAACATACGGAGCTTGATGGGTTTGCCCGTCGAGTTTTTGCTGGCTTCCAGGGAGACCCAACATGGTCGCCAAGTGGCCGAACAAGCAACAGACAATGCCACGACAAGTGGTGCGGCTGTGCCTATAGGGGATTTGTCTGAGTCGTCAATGGCCTCCTTTGACTCTCGCAACTTGGCCTTGCATGACCATGTTGACTGGGTCAGCATTCGGTATTGGGTGCTCATTATAGGGACCAACATTTAATTTCTCATTACTTGATAAGAGATCAACCGTTTAAATTTAATCTCAACTTTTTTAATTTTGCAATTTTTAATTTGTGATTTTCTTAAATGATAAATTTATTTCCACAAGAATATCCTTATTTTAAAATTTTCATATATTAAAATAAAAATTAAATAAACATATAAAAAATTAAATTAAATATAAACTGTTTAAAATTAATCTAACGATGTAGATGGGTAATGAGAATATTTGTGCTCATCAAAGTGATAAACACAAAATGTGATATCATGTCGACCGAGAATGGAACAGTGGAGAGGAAGATTGGATTCAATTAATACGACGAACATGAACATGCCACATCTTGGAACTTAAATCATGATAGTCCATTTACATAAGACTGCCCTAACATTTTGAAAACTCTTCAAGAGAACTCCTTAATCTGGAAAATTTCCAGCCTTAATCACAAAAATTCAAGTAATCCTTTTGGTGGTCTATAAGCACAATCTGATCATCTATAAACTTTATTCAGAACTTAAGAAAATCACTGAACATAGGGAAATGGTCACAGAACTTAAATAATCTTACAATCTTGAGATTTCACTACATCTCACCACCTACAAATATACATACACACACCTATATATATACAGCCATCTCACATTTATAACCATCTAGGCGTCCTCTTATATTTGCTTATGAGTCGTATGACTTTATCTGTTGTTTGGAAAAATTCAGATTTAAGAAACGTGCTTAAACCATTCAGCCAACCATAAGCAAGAATACCCAACCACATACAACCCCATTTCTCACTTTATGCAAGCTTGAATCTCTGCCTATATCACTTGTTCTTCCATTTTCTCTCACTAACCAGATTTTAAAATCACAATCTTCTATTCAAAGGAGCCACAAGAGAAAAAAAGGATGGGAGAAAGTTTAGAAAACCCACCTTAGTCTAGAGATCGGTTCTCAAATTGAGGGAGATGAGGGGCTGATGGCTTAACTGGGAAGGGAGGGAATTATATGTTTTTAAACTTTTGCCTTAGATATAGATTTGGGAAAATCTCATAAAACGACCTCCCAAATTTCAAAACCCCAAATCAAGTTTATTATGCAATGAATGGTCTAGATATGAAGGACTAAAAGACATTTTTCCTACTATGGTACATTTTATATTTTTACCCCTTCAATTCCTTGCAGATAGAGCCTAAACAAACGCTATTTTGATTAAAAAAAACAAGAAGAAGAAAAAAAATAAAACTTAATCATATTTGTACTTTAATAACTTTATTTTTGTTGGATTATATATGATTTATACATGAATATTTTATTGTTTGGCAAAGAAAAAACATAAATAATTCATTTGCTTGTTTATTAAAATATTACATTGTTTAAGGTTATATATGAATTTATATATACATTTAATTGAATTATATTATTTTACTTATGACTTATTTGACCCTGATTCTACTTAATCCCTTCTCCAATTTCTATTCAAATAACAATTGCATCTTCTCTATTTAATCAAACTAAGGAGCACTTCCCAAGTATTTTATTCTTGTTTCTTGTGATCATTATATTCTAAATAAAATGGGTGATATTTTAGATATCTTATGGCATAAAATGATGTAGGTTTGAATTTTTTTATGATTTTTTAAAAAAATAAATAATTTGCCTTCTCTATTGTGCTATCCAATGCCCCTTAAAGTTTTACAATTTTCCAAGTTTTGTTCTCGTTACTTGTAATCGTTAGATTTTGTATAAAATGAGTAATATTTTGATATCTTATGGGCATATAAATTGAAGCATTTTGAACTTTTTATGATTTTTTTAAAAAAATAAATAAAGTTCCTTTCCTATTGTGCTGTCTCATATATCCTTAAAATTTAATAACTTCCCAAGTGTTTTGTCCTTCTTTCTTGTGATAATTAGATTGTATATAAAATAAGTGACATGTTGATATTTTATGAGAATAAAATGATGTATTTTTTAATTTGTTATTATTTTTTAGTAAATAAATAATATTGTCTTCTCTATTGGGCTCTCCAATTTCACAACTTCCCAAATATTTTGTTTTGTGATCATTAGCTTATATATAAAATGAGTGACATTTTGATATCTTATGAGCATAAAATGATTTAGCTTTGATATTTTTAATGATTTTTCAAAAATAAATAGTGCACATCTATAATATTTTTCCTTCGATAAAAATGTCAAAAAAAAAAATTCAAATTTGCATTTTTTTTATGTCCATAAGATATCAAAATGTCTCTCAATTTAAGAAAACTTCCATTTAATTATATAGAGAGGCACCAAATTTATGTTTTAGAAACACCCGTTTAATTGTATTCCTATTAGGATAAAGGGCAATTTTACCTTTAAAGTTTTCACTATGAAGCAATTTGGCCCCGGAAGTGTAAGAAATAGATCAAGTTTGCCATGGCCATTATCCCTATTAATTTTGACTGTTAGTTGATTAAATATGATGAGTTGGTAATCTATATGTCATCCATGTCATGTTTGTTAAAGTGTAAATTTGAGCTGAAAGTCCATGTGTTATTTATTTCATGTTTTTTCCAAGGTAGATTTAAAACTTCTTGTGCAAATTTGCACCTTAACAAACATAACATAGATGATATGCGACTACTAGCTCAGCATATTTGGTCAACTAATTGTCAAAATTAATTGGGACAACGGCCAAAGCAAAATTGCTCTATTTTTTACATCGAAAAATCTCCGAGCCAAAATTACCCCTTGTTAGAAACTTCCGGAGCAAAAATGGCCCTTAGCCCTTATTCCTCTTTTATAATACATATAAATATATATGCATGCACGTTTAAATCCTACTCACCCCCTCTTTTAGCTTCTATAGATTTTCTCCATAAGTCTTCTCGCAAGTTCTCTTATGTTTCCATGCCCCTTCAAGAATATTTAGCCAATCTCAAGATTAGTGTTTATTTTCTCCTTTCATTTGAAATTCTTTTGTCTTGCAATTCTAATTCATTTCTTCTTGGATCGATTATTAAGTTTAGCATACTCTAATCTCTTTTGTTTCCACGTCCTTCAAGACTTTCTACCCGATCTCAAGGTTTTTCTTTAATTTTATCCTTTCATTTGAAATTCTTCAATCTTGCAATTCTTAGTCATATTCTTGGATTGATTATATCAGGAATCTCTTCTGTTTTGCCACGCCCTTCCCTACATTATACTTGGACTTTCATCGGTGTCTCTTCTTGTTTTAAATTTCTTATTTTCCAGCCCATATTACAATAATCCTCACTAAGTGTAAGACCATAACCCATAGGTCCCAGGATCGAAACCTGGTTCTGATACCAAAATGTAAGACCCTCAGACCGGTATTGTAACACTTGCTGCTTTTTAGGTATTCACTATTTCTCCGGGGCTGGTCACAGAAGGGGTAATTCACTTCTTTGGTGCCTCTTTTTGTGCATGTCCTGTCACTCTATAATCAATTCCATATTAGCATATTATTCTGTTTCCAGAACCACTTGCTCTGATACCAAAATGTAAGACACATCTTACATACCCCTTCTGTGAACTAGCCCCGAAAATCACCTAGAACTTGGGCCAAAAATTGTGTCCTTCCAATATCCAATTTAGGCTTCAAGGATGGGCTTTTATGAAGACAAAAAAATTAGACTTTATGTCTTAAGTTGGCTCAAAATTCGTGTGGCTACTAATTGTACTGTTTGGCCATTTCAAGTGTGCCAATATTCACCATTTTATTTCCTTTAATATCAAAAAGGTGTAAAGGAATTTTGATGACTGAAATTTGGAATGTTATAGTAATCTTCTTGAATAATTAAGAAAGGTTCTTTTTATCTTATCAATTTTACTTTGTACAAAATAATGAACAACATTCACTGATCATGTAAATCGCAAATAAATATAGACTCATGCAAAATAATTTGAATGGTGTTTGGGGAATTCATCGAGGAACAATGTGAAACCATGAAGGTTCACTTTGGACATATGTCTCAAACTTTATCTTTTGAAACTGATTGGGAAGGTGTTAGAAGAAAAATAGCATTCTGGTGGGATGACATTATCTCCTTGCAATCATCTATTAACGCAGACCAAGAATTGGGATCTATTAAGTTCAAGGTGGGTTTGCAATTAACAATTAATTTTTTTAATACTAATTACTTATATTATAACAATGACTTTTTTTTTCAGACTAGTTCAGGACCTGGATTTTGTCGGTTAATTGATGGCGTGTGGGTTACGACACCAAATTATACTTGGGTTCAACCCAAGAAAACTACATAAGTAATATGAATAGTAATGAATACCTTGCTCTGATACCAAAATATAATACCCTCATACCAATAATGTAACACTTGCTACCCTTCGGATATTCACTGTTTCTCCAGGGCTAGTTCACAGAAGGGGTAATTTACTTCTCTAGTGCCCCTTTATGTGCATATATCTTGTCACTGTATAATCAATACCATATTAATGTATTATTCTGTTGTCAAAACCACTTGCTCTGATACCAAAATATAAGATTCATCTTACATACCCCTCATTCCGATATTCATAAGAGTAATAGCGCCCTATTCCTCTTTTATACTACATATAAATATATATGCATGCATGTTTAAATCCAACTCACTCCCTCTTATAGCTTCTATAGATTCATTTCATAAGTCTTTTCTCAAGTTCTCTTATGTTTCCACGCCCCTTCAAGAATTTGCAGTCGATCTTAAGATTAGTGTTTAATATGCTCCTTTCATTTGAAATTCTTTTGTCCTGCAATTCTAATTCAGTTCTTCTTGGATAGATTATCAAGATTAGCATACTCAAATCTCTTCTATTTCCACAACCTTCAAGACTTTCCAGCTAATCTCAAGGTTTTTCTTTAATTTTATCCTTTCATTTGAAATTCTTCAATCCTGCTATACTCAGTCATATTCTTGGATTGATTATATAGCATTTTTTAGCCTTCACCGCATTAACAGGATTCTTCTTCATAATTTAAAATATATAACTAAATAACTGTTTGTTTTCAAGGCTTGCTATGGTATTTTGAGATTTGTTATGGAAAGTCGTGCCACGAGATATGATGTTTGCTTTGGAGTACCCATTTTTGAACCTTGCCTTGTAGAAATGTTGCTTTAGATAGATGGTAATTACTTGATTTGTGCTAGGTTATTGTTAGTGGAAAATGAAGGGCTTAGAGAGCTAAGTCCATGTAGTTCAAAGATGGATATATGATTTCTTCTGGGCAGCCAATCAGGGACTACATGGCTCTATTGTAAGATATGCTTCTATGACAGGTAAGGAGTTCTCCAGTTCCTAAGTATTTTGTCAACTATACTTTAAGACATCATTCCTACTTTATTATTGTCAAGTCATCGTTAGGCTATAAAAAGGCATTAAGGTTGTGAAGTCATGGGTGGTGTGAGGTGGAGCATTTCGACTTGAGAGAGAGAAAGCCATAGGCTTGGTCAAATAAGAACAAAAACACTGCATTATTTCCACATATGTACCTGTTATGACCTGAAAATAAAGTGGAAATGATGGTAGTATGTTTTGAAGAAGAAATGGAGGTAGAAAGGAGGAAAGTGAGGGACTGAAGCCTATTGGCAAATCTTTACTTGTAACATTGAGTGGCTATAGCCTAACTGAGTGCTATATAAATTTACAATATAATAAATGTCTATTATATTTTTAGAGGTGTATTATTCATGTTTTTGAATGACTGCAAATGTAATTTACATTTCTTTTAATTGCAGCAACGTTTGACAAATGAGGCTGACCCAACATGTGACATGTGTGCTTTAAAATTTTATCTTCTCCAATGGACTGCACATGGCTAAGAAACAGATTTTTTCTTGGTCCAACTATCAATATGTGAAAAGTGATTGTTTAAATGGTGAGAACAGCTTAGAAAAGGCAGAATGTTACATGAAATGGTAATTGCTATGTAGTATATTTTGTTGGTAGTCTGTGGGTAAGGTCAAACCTTAGACCTTTTTGTTCCTTGAATCATTATGCTTTAAATCCTTATTGCTCATCATGTTTACCTACCTTTGTTTAATAGCTGGGTTGCAGGTCTTATAGGGATTTCCTACGAAAGAGGCTCAAGTAATAAATAATACGCACCAGGGAAACAGCCACAAAATAGAATGCTCACTTTAAATTAATTATTTTTAGCCTCGTGGATTTCCTATTTAACTTTTTTTATGCTTCTATTTTCTATATTATATTTTTTTGATGGTGTGTTATATATACCGGGACGAATTACACTATGGATGATTGATAAAAAGATCAAATGTGTATAGAATGCATTTGAAGAGTGTAGAACTCCGTATGTTAACAATCTTTATAAGAAGGAAGGCAGAGCAATAAAAGAATATATTTAATTAGTTTTTTTAGGTTACACAATAGAAAAGTTGCACCTTTTGATTTTCTTTGTTAAAAATCAGGATACTATTTTTGAAGCAGATGCATCCATGTCAATTTAAGGATCTGAACATCTTATTGCCCAAAAGATAAAAGGATGCTTAATAGCTTAGCTATGAAAACTCTTTGTTATCAAATGGTTATAGACAAATGCACAATGTTTTTTTTAACCTAGTCACAAGGTTCAAACTATGCTTATTTTCATAGAAAGTGACAACTTCATACTATTGCATTCTTTAGGCGCAGTGGCTTAGCTCTCTTCCAACTAATACAGTACATTTATCTATTAGGTTCAATTCTTCCTCCTTTAGGGGAAAAAAAGTTCTTCCTCATCTGTCATTGCTGCCAATATATTACTTCATTTCCTATGCACTCTCTACACGTTAGTTACTTTTAAAGAATAAAAGGTTATAGACAGTTTCATTTAATATTATCTTATCATCTTTATTCACTGCTAATAAGTTTAATGGTGTTGGCATGTGTTTAAAAATGCTTGGCATGAATTTTTGAAAAAAATAATTGGTCAACGTACATTTGTGCGTTGTGTGTGTGGGTGTTTTTTTTTGTTGGGTGAGTTTAAGAGTGGTGAATACATTTGCATCACTGAAAATGACTTCCAAATAAGCAAATGAGGTATACGTGCTTTATTAATGTACTTGCATCATAGATTTTGAGCGGTGGCTATTAGACTTTGCTAATGTATTTGCATCTTAAACTGAAACTTGTGCTCATGTCATGTTTTGTTTACGAGTGGGTATGTTAGTATGGAATAGCTGCATGCAATTTTCCTTCTATTATGGAGTGGTAGCTTTTGTTTTTCAGAATGGATATGATTTTATACTCTCATGTATGGAATTTAATTATTTTGTCTTAAGTATTTGCTCTTCACGCAACGCGTGGGGAGTTCATGCTAGTTCCTTTTAACAGCTTCACTAACCAAAGAAAAGTGGTTCAGCAAATTGTCTTGTGAAGGCCTAACTTCATAATAGCTGCAATTATTCCATTGAAAAAGTAATAAATTGTGAGTGTCCATCAAAAGAACTAAACAGAAAAGGAACAAAGAAGTCCAGAGTTTGAAAAATACCTCAAATCCTTGTACAAGTAGCGCTGCATAGATTTAGCAGACGACTCAGGATTTTTCTGCATATAGTGGAGGAAGAGAATAGTGATTAAAATCATCCTTATGATACCCTCAAACCACTCCTTTGGCTTCTCAAGTTTGACCCATTGTCTACCCTTTAATAGCACTGATATCTCAGGTTTTTAACTGGCAACATCAAAGTTTCATGCAACGACTTGCTTAAATACTTTCTACAGCCCATTATCTGCAGAACTGTCAAGGAACACTTGCCCACTCTCGCCATTTGTATCCTCAGATTCACTCCATTGAATTGCAATACAGAAAATGCGACAGGCGCTTTCTGTACTAAGTGAACTGAAAATTAAGTTGATAATAATGACTTTTGGATTGTGGACGAACTTCGGCCTATCATCCAAAGACACCATACCACTATTCACCCCAATTTCACTCGGCACGCACAAGCAAAATGCCACACAAGCAACCCTCTGTAAACACCACTATCTCCCTTTGAGAAGAGATAAGCATAAACATACATATGTAGTCCAGAACCGTAACAGTTTACAATCAAATTAAAGCCCTCTCCGGAAATTAAAATTGGTAAACCACGATAATTCAACTTAACAGTCAACGACAACGGTATAGGAATACAAATATAAAATGGGGCCAAGGCATAAGAAACATTCATAAACCTAGAATCATATAATACTACAATCAAACCCTTTTGGGAGGAATTGATCAAATGCGTGCATGAACTGATACGTATGAAATCAGCAATCCCTCGTCTCTAAAACAATTTAATGTTTTTCAAGCACTAGGGACATCAATCTAAGAAAGCGCCAATAGGGAATACGAAGAGGAATTGTATACTGTACTTTGTACTACAACCACAAAGCGAGACACCTTAACAAAACGCAGCACTTGTAGAATTTGGCTTCGTGTTTTGATTCTTCTGGGTATGATGATCAAAGAAAACATAGAGAGAAGAAGAAGAAGAAGAAGAAGAAGGGGATCGATAAAGGAAGAGAGATTGGAGAGATCTGAAAGGGATCGAGAAAGGGAGAGAGATTTGATAGATCTTATGTTTCCACGTCCTAACATGCAATAACGGACAAAAAGTCGGAACAAAAAGACTATTGTACCCTTAACTATTAATTTAGTGATCATCTTGTTGATTCTCTTCTAATAATTATAGAGGTTTTTCAGCAACAGATATGGAGGAACATTGGGAGAAACTCTTGTGTAAAGTTGGTTTGCCACGTCATTTATCATCTGATCAGTTAAAATACAACAATTCAACTAATGTTAATCCTAGTTTGCTGTTGATGTATTTCATATTTTTATTTTTCTTAAAAAAAATGAATTCCTTGATTAAAATTTCACAAGTAATGAAAATGTGAATCTTGTGAAATCTATTAATTTAATTAATATGCCAGCTAATAACTAGGAGGTGCCAAATAAGCTCATAAGTTGTTATACGTATTTTAACTGGTCAAACCACAAATGACATAGCAAATCGGGTTTATACAAGAATTTCCTGGAACAGAGGTCATTGGGACCGAGAGGAAATAAATATTGGTCAGAATTAACATTCTTTAACCATAGCGCAATATTATTATGATTTGAAAACTTTTGAAGCAACATTAGAAGCAAACAAAAAAAAACAATCTAGACACCCAGCACTCTTAAGTAAAAACTTTTGAGACAAATCTTCACCTTAATAATGACATGAATGATGCATAAATTTGTTAATTTAATATATTTAATCAAACGGTTAAATTTAACTTAGATAATAGATGGGGTAATATTTCTTTGATTTAGAAACTTTCATGGCAACGTAAACTCAATTAAACTTTTCAGATCCCCATCACTTCTGAATAAAAACTTTCATTTTAAATTTGCACATTAACTCTGGGCTTATCACAATAAGTCAACATATCTAGAACATGCGACCTGACAATGGACAATAGTACTTACAAGAAACAAAAATGCTCACTGTCTAATGTGTGGGCCTCGCAGAGTAAAAAGCTATTATTGCAAATGGAATGAATCATAAAATGCATACATTTGCAGTACTGAGCAACAACTGAATAAAATCTTCTTAAAACCCCCAACTTGTGGATCATTCCTTTACCCTCTATGCTCTTTCAAATCAATAAGCACCTTTATCTCAAAAACAAGTTAGTTTTGTACAGATTATTCACATTTACTGTGTTCCATTACATAACTTAAGACCATGAAGATATTCCTTGTGCTTTGCTTATATTTCTTTCCTCTCCATCAAAAAGATCTCAACTTGAATAATCTCTTGCCATGTGAAAGCCTAGCAAAACTAGGCTCATCTCCCACCTATCATCAATCTTATATCCTTTGAACCAATATTCATCTAAAGGAAAAGAGTGAAAAAGAGAGAGAATAGTGGTGAAACCCACCTTGGCCAATGAGGTGAGGATCTATAGAGATAACATGTATTCCTTTCTCTCTCTCTCAATTGCAACTTAAGTCACTTTAGATGATCCTCTTCAGCCTCTTCGTATTCAAGTTGTCAATAAACTGTTGTGTCAGAGGGAGCAGTATCAATACTTAATTTGGAGATTGAATACGGTGACGCATCAGGAGTATTATTGGTGATAGTGGAAGCCGCTGAAGGGATTGAGTCTGCATCTTCGCTTGACTGTTGCAGACTCCAGTACATTATCCTGGCTGCAAGAGTGAGAATCATCTTCTAATTAACTGGCAATAATATCAAGAAAAATTATAAACTTTTGTGAGTAAATCAAGGTCACAAGATATTAGAAAAGTTAACATTTGAGCATTTTAAAAATCAAACTTCTAGTGGAAGACGGAGTAAATCACTCAAAGTTTTTCAAAGTTGCTACAATTTAATTACAATTTTAACTTTTAATTTCAAGAAGCAGAAATAGTAGTAATTTTGGGAAATATAAATGATAATTTGATCACAGAAAAGGAAGTAACAGCCTTAACAATGAAGACAGACAAAGACTTGGCTAGGTCCACTCACGTGACTTAGACTTTGAAAACCCGTTCCCTCTTTTTGATAGAAAAGAAAAAACAATGAAAGAAAAGAAAAAGAAAAAATGGAAGAAAAAAAGGCCCATTCTCCCTTTACTCGGGTGAACTGAGTTTGTATACAGGCCAGATTATCTCTAATAGAAATGGACGTAATGCTTATTAAATGAAAGGAAACTGTACCTTCTACTAATATGCAATGCAAAACTGAAGTAACAAAACTCCAAAAAGTTATTCTCTCTGAAAATAAACCACCGAAAGAGTCCGACACCATTAGTGGGCAGAGGAAAAGTTGTAAAGCAATGGGGCCACCGTCTTCAACGAGTATCCGACCAGATCTGGACTCTCAGGGAGAGCGGGAATCCTAGTATGGAGGACCCGACACCAGAGGAGGCAGCGGATTTGGTATGGAGTAGGAAAAAATTACGACAGGGTGAAGGTGTCATAGTGGATGGGAGAGCTATCATCCCGAGAGTAGAGGACTGGATGGAGGAGGAGGGGGAAGCATCAGACGAGGAGGCCAAGAATGGGATGAGGATTTGGAGGAAAGATGTCTTACAAGCAGATATGTACTGGTGGTAACACTGACGTTGAGGAGGAAGGGGAAGAGGAAGGTTGGTGGTTCGACGATGGCTGGAAGGAGAGGATTAAGGTTGAATGAATGGCAAAGGGCTTTAACATTATTATGCTTCCAAAATATAAGAACTCAGTGGCCAACAAGTGGAAGTTTGTAATAATTGTTATAGTGTTGGGAAAGATGGTGCGAGAAGATATTCTAGCTACTAAAATATCACAGTTATGGGGAGAGGTTAACATCATAGACATCGATTCAGGCTTTTTCATCATCAACTGCAAGTGTCAAGAGATCTACAACCTAGTTTTAACTGAAGGACCTTGGCTTGTGCATGATCACTACATCTATATACAGCCATGGCAACCGGACTTTGACATGGATGAAGCAACGGTGACAACAATAGCAACATGGGTGCATATTGCAAAGCTACCCTTAGACTACTATGATAAAGGTATGCTTTATTTGATAGGAAATCAGATAGGTTTGGTGATCAAAGTGGACTCAAATACTATGAGCAAGTCGAAAGGAAGATTTGCCCGTATCTGTGTTCAGTTGGATCTAAGCAAATCCTTAGTACCAAGCATTTTTACAAATGGGAAGGAAAAGAAAATTGAGTATGAAGGTTTGCACTTAATTTTTTTCCATTGCGGCAAATATGGCCATGATATAGACCATTGCCTGTTGAGAAAGCACTTTCAGGATCAAGCTGGTGACAGAGTTGTGACAAACATGATGCCAAATGAAGTACCTATGTGTTCTGCGCAACCGACTGGGGGGAAGGGTGATGTGACGACGTCAACAGAAATGCCAGAGTATGGTCGCTGGATGGTTGTGCAGAGGCCATGGAGAGCGAGGAGAGCAGGGAACCCAATTGGGTATGGTCGAGAATCTAGCAAGAACTATCGTGATCTAAAATAGCAATCTACGGGATCTCATTTTGTTGCATTAAATTTTGCGAAAAGTGAGCATATAACGCCAATAATAGTGGGAGTAAAAACCACACAGAATCGAGTGTCAGCTTATAGGCCATCTAATAGGCTAAGAAATGTGGAAAAGCCCATGAAACCTAGTGTACAAGCTAGGCCGAAGGATGTGAGTAAAAAGAAGCAAGATATGTCTATATTCAGCCCAACAGATGACTACTTGGAGACTAGGCATAGAATGGACAAAGAACAACACAGGAATCATGAAACAATAAGCAGAAGTGTTATAGAAAAATCTGGGATGTCAGTTGTATCTTCTCCACGTGAGAGAAGTAAGGAATGTGTTATGTATGAGTCCCCCTACAGATTCTGTTAATGAATATGGGAGATGCTGCAGATAATCCGATGGACCCTTACGATGCGTCAAGGACTCAGGTTCATCGTAACCCATTGGCCAGTGCTTTAGTAATAACTGAGGATAAAAGGTTTCAGAATGAAGATCGCATGAGCAATGTCTAGGTCCTTTTCCTGCTTTTTTCATTATTATTATATTAGTTTCCTCATGAAGTGCATCATCTGGAATTGCAGGGGAATGTGTACTAAGCTCTTTCCTTCCCTTATTAATTATCTTACTAGTTACTATGCTATAGATTGTCTTGCTTTGCTAGAGACTCGGTCCAGTAGGGTGAAGGCTCAAAAAGTTATGAAGAAATTGGGGTTCACATCCTTTGAAATTGTGGATGCTAAGGGTTACAGTGGTGGCATTTGGTTCTTGTGGAAGCCTACGGTGCTATTATTCTTGAAAAAAATAACCAGTTCATACATATTTCTGCTCGTGATTCACTGCATAATAACTGGTACATGACAATGACATATGCATCTCCTAATCCTATTGAAAGAAGTCTATGGAGAGATTTGGGACATTTAAAGGGCTTAACTCAAGGTCCTTGGGAGGTAGTGGGTGATTTAAATGTTACGCTATCATCTGACGAGCGCTTCTTAATGGCTATTAGTTACACTTCAGTTGACAAAGAATTTCTTGACTGGTTTGATGGTTCTGATATGAATGATCTTGGTTTTTCAAGGCCCAAATTTACATGGAGTAGAAAGGGATGTGGTGCCCATCTAGATTGTGCTCTTGTTAACAACGAATGGTTATTCCAATTTACTGATTCGAAAATTATTCACCTTCCTAAATTGAAATCAGATCATATGCCTCTTTTGCTTCAGCTTACAAGAGCTCCAGAACAAAGAAGAGGTGAATGGCCTTTTCGTTTTATCACTACTTGACAAGCAATGGTCGGTTAATGTTGAAGATTTCACTCAGGCATGCTTTTGGTGGAACAGGGAGGTATTTGGTTTCACTAATTATAAAAAGAAACAGATTCATAAAAGGTTAGAAGGTATCCAACGTGCTCTTGCTCGTAATTGTTATCGTATGGATATCCTTTCTCTTCAGCATGAATTATGGAAGGAACTAGAAAAAATTATCATTCAGGAGAATCTGATTTAGGCACAAAAGGCACGAGCTAAATGGAATATCCTAGGTGACAAAAATATCCAATTCTTCCATCTCCAAGCTAATGGTCGTAGGCGTCATAACTGTATGGATGCTTTGCAAAAGGATGATGGGTCATGGACATATGAGGAGGCCGAGATTAAGAGAATGGCTACCGAATTTTTCGCAGTTTTGTTTTATGAGGAAAATACCTCTAGGGATTTAATTTCTTATTCAACTACCTTCCTCAGGATTTTCTCAAAGCAGCTTGACCAATGTGGGGAGCCTGTTAGGGATAAAGAAATTAAATCAGTAATTTTTGATATGGGAGCTTTAGGCCCTGTTTGATGTGAGGGATTTGGAGGGGAAGAGAGGGGAGGGAAAATTTTTATAAGCTGAATTTTAAAAGATTGAAGAAGTGGGGTAATAAAATTTTAATAAAGAGAATGTATAAGATAAAAGAGTAAGAAAAATTAATTAAAAATTTTTAACCCAACTTCTCTAATTTTTTAAAATTCAACTCAACAACATTTTCCTTCCACCTACTTTCCCTCCCCTCCCCTCCCTTTCCCTCAGACCAAACAAGCCCTTAAAGGCACTGGCCCGGATGGTCTTAATGCCTTATTCTTTCAACACCAATGGAAGCATGTTGGGCATTCAGTTACTACTTTAGTCCAACACATCTTTCAGAACCCAAGGGAGATGACTAATACCAATGGCACTCTCATTGTGTTAATTCCCAAAATTGGTTCTCCTGAGTCATTGAAGGACCTGCGACTAATTAGTTTATGTAACATCATTTACAAGGTAATTACAAAAATTTTGGCTAAAAGGATAAAGATCTTTCTCCCTTCAATCATTAGTTCAGTCCAATGCAGCTTTGTACCAGGGTGTTTGAGTTCAGATAATATTATTGTGGCCCAAGAGGTTATCCATTCCATGAGGAATTCTCGTAAGACAACTAGTATGATGGCTATTAAAATTGATATGGAAAAGGATTATGACCGTCTGAGCTGGGAATTTCTCACTCACTGTTTAGCAGAGTTATGTCTCCCACCCATGTGGTTGATGTATTAAAACACTGTGAGCCATTTTGGTTCAACCCCATTGTATGCTTGCAATGGTAATTATGATTGCATTACTAAGAAAAAAGTGTTTAGTTGCTCTTTAGCATGGTAATAGGGTTTACCATGGTAATGATGATTACCAAAAAATTGGTAATCCACATTGATACTATCACCGTCCCATTGCATGGTTAAAAAAGTCTAATTTACTCTTTAGTTTCACGTATATTTGTTTCACTTATCTTATTTCACTTGCCACAACTGCTACCGCCACTATCTCCTCCGACGCCGCCACCTCCTCCTCTCCACCCCCCGCTGCCGCCACTACCTCTTCCTCTTCCTCTTCCTCCACAGTCACCAACACCTCCTTCGCCACCTCCACCTGCCGTCATTGCCACCTCCTCCTCCGCCACCCCTACCTCTTCCTCCTCCTCCACCACCTCCTCCTCCGCCGCCCCCTGGCACTACCTCATCCTCTTCCACCGCTACCTCCACAGCCACCACCTCCTCCGCCGCCACTACCTCCCTCCCCCTGCAACACCGTCGCCACCTCCTCCTCCTCCGTCGGCACTCCCCGCTGCCACTCACCACAAAGATTATATTAAGGATAAAATAGACTTTGTGTGATATATTAATTTTAAATAATTGTTAAAATAATAGCTCATTGTACTTTACTTAAAAATTAAACCAAACACTAGCCCTGTAATTAAAATTGCATTCAATTACCATTGCATCGCATTGCACTGCATTGCAGGATGTAATAGGATCGAACCAAACGGGCCTTGTGTGCCTTCGTCGTCAATGCAGTTACTTTGGAATGATAGTAAATAAAAATGTTTTGAACCATCTAGAGGTGTCAGATAGGGTGATCCCATCTCACCATATTTATTTGTCATATGCATGGAAAAGCTCACTCATTTGATACAGTAGAGTATGCGCGAAGGCCGTTGGCGCTCTATCCTCCTATTTCTCATCTTATGTTTGTAGATGACATTGTCATTTTTGGTGAGGCATCTTTACAGCAAGTTGACGCCGTTAAAGAGTGTCTTGGTACTTTTTGTAGTGCTTCGGGTATAAAGGTTAATCCTGCTAAGTCGAGGGTGTTCTTTTTCCCTCATATTAATCATACACGATGCACGGAGCTTAGTGAAGCTTTAGGCTTCACTAAAATAGCATATCTGGGCAAATACCTTGGTGTCCCCCTTCTTCATAAAGCAGGTTTCAAAGGATACATTTGGAAGTGTGATAGAGAAAGTTAATAAGCGATTAGCTCATAGGCGGTTATGACATAACAGCCACATAAAGGACTTGCATCTTTGTGGCACCATTAATTTCCAAATTTTACTCCACGTTTTATCACTACAAATGAGTGTTGTGATTTATGTGGTGATAAAGTAGAGAGTTGTACACATGTCCTACGTGATTGTGATGAAGCTAGCCGATATTGGTCACAAGTAGTTCCTGCCATTTTCGAAAGACATTTTTTCAGACTGCAGGGCAAGGACTGGGTGGCGAAGAATCTGTCTCTTACTGATCCAGGGTATCATGTCAATTGGCCAGGTTTTTTTATGATTTCATGTTGGTCAAGGAATGACACCATCTTTGGTCAAGTGATGGCTATTATTGATTCCTTACAGGATGCTAGTTTCAAATTACGTGAAACAAGAGCACAAGACTCATCCACAATTATTCTTTCATATTGTTGGCGTCCTCCACAACATGGTTGGTACAAGGTGAATGTAGATGGGGCTTTTTGTAAGGCTATAGCTCAGCTTGTGGGGGTGTAATGCGGACCTCCGATGGTGCTTGTTTGGGAGGCTTTATGCAGTGCCTTAATCATGGCGATTCTCTATCAGCAAAACTTTGGGCATGCCTTATAAGGATGAAATATGCATGGGATTGTGGAGAATGGAGACTAGTCTTGGAGAATGATTCGGCCATAGTTGTGGAACTGATTAATACCAACTGTAGTTATTACCAACATGAGGAGCTCAAACTTATTGAAGAAATAAGGAGTTGGCTTGATCGTGACTGGATAGTGAGTGTGGGTCAGATATCTCGTGATGCTAACAAGGTTGCTGACTTCCTAGCAAAGCAGGCTTTGTCTTGTATGCCTGGGTTCCATCCTTTTAGTAGTAGTTTTCCTGATTTAGCTCCCTTTCTGCGAAATGATATGAATTTATTTATGTAGCGTGTCAAAGGCTAGTTAGTTGTTCTGGCATCCTATGTAAAAAAAAACTGAAGTAACAAGCAACTACACCATCAATTAATTAAAACTCATTGGTGTTTAGATTAGCTTATTTTATATGATTTTGCATTGTACGGGTAAATATATGAGGGGATTTTTTGTTGTAAAGCACAAAAGAGCCTTTTTTTTTTAATTGAATCTTCAGTTTTCCAAACACATTAAAATAGGATTTGCGGATGGTGATGATGAGATTCACTGATACATTCACCTAGAGTTTAGTTTGGTTTCATGCACCCAGTGATGCAAGGAATGACTTAAGAATTTCTCTGCTCATGAATTTAGAGGTGGGAATACAGGCCGGCTCTTTACGGGTTCAGGCTTAAACAGGTCTAAACTCATTTTAATTCAAAAAAAAAATTCTTTTTCAAGTTTTAAAATTTATTTATTATTTTATTTTAAATTGAGATATATTATTTTTAAAACTCAAAAATTTTTAGTTAAAATAATTATCTCATGTCCAAATTAACTTTTTTTTTAAAGTTTAGGGAAAATTCCAGAAAAAGACATCTGAAATAGGGAAATCCCTAATCAATGCTGTGAATTTCAAAATCCCGGATCAGTACGCTGTCAATACGGATGAACAGTGCGGGGGCGCGAAAAGACGATTTTGCCCTTCAGTCCTCATTCTCGCCACTTCAGAATAACAACACGCTGCTCTTAATTAACAACCCTGGTTTCTTGATTAACAACTTCCATTTCTTGTTTCACAACTTCATAATTTAAGTTTCAGGGCCAATAACAACACCTCTTTCTTTATTAACAACACGCGGTTCTTAATTAACAACTCCGGATTCTTGATTAACAACTCTATATTCTTGATTAACAACTTCAGTTTCATCTTTTTACTTTAACAATAACAACACCGGTCTTGTTATTAACAACTCTCATTTCTTGTTTCACAACTTCGTAATTTTAGTTTTTGGGCCAATAACAACATATTTTCTTTATTAACAACACCGTATTTTACATTAATAATACTATATTTTTGAGATACGAATATGTGGAAGAATAAAGCGGAGTTATTAATAACAAAACCGGTGTTGTTATTGTGAAAGTAAAAAAGATGAAACTGGAGTTGTTAATCAAGAATACGGAGTTGTTAATCAAGAAACTAGAGTTGTTAATTAAAAGCAGCGTGTTGTTATTTTGAAGTGGCGAGAATGAGGACTGAAGGGAAAAATCGTCTTTTGATGCCCCCGCACTGTTCATCCGTACTGACAGCGAACTGATCCGGAATTTTGGAATTCGCAGCACTGATTAGGGATTTCCCTATTTTGGATGTATTTTTCTAGAATTTTCTCTAAAGTTTAAATGAATAAACCATTGTAGAAAACAAAATAAATCAAATCATTTAATAAGTGTTTGCCTGTTAGTAATACTCTATTAGGTACTGAAGTATCTTTTACATTAAATATATTAATTTATTTTTAAAAAATATTAAACGGTTACAGGATCGGCCCTTTTAGGCCCGTTTCCATTTGGAGCCTATAAATCATATGCCCGACCCTTAACGAGTTCGGGCCTAAACATGACCGATTTCCCAGCTCTATGCTCAATTCCTAATATTTTGAAGTAGTTGTACACTATTACAAATAATACTTCTAACATCTGTTTTTAAACTATTTCGACGTCCGTTTTAAGGCGGATGTGTATGTGAGGGACGTAAAAAGTTTGAAAATGACGTTTGTTAAAACAGCAACGCCGTAGGGACTCCATAAGTGGCAACTTATGACGTCCTTTTTATCAAAAACAGACGCCGTAAGTAAAGAGGACTACATAAATTCATTTCTTTTTTTAAAAAAATGGTGGCTTTTTTTGTTTGGGACTGAAATCACCTCCGGTCCAAAAAAGAATGCTTTTATAAAATCATTCCTTGCAAACAAACACCAAAAATGTGCTATTTTTTAATCAAAAAATTAACAGAAAACAAACTCATAACAACTAACCAATCTCTTTCTTTTTTATGTGCACAATTAAATATCATGTATTAAAAAACAAGCCCAGCATCTCATTCCATATTTTTTACCATCCACCAAGTTACCGATAAGCAAGTTAAAATGGGAAATAGTATTGCAAGTTGTAACAAAACTTCAAAGAAGCTCAAAGAAAAGAATAATCTCTGTTGAAAACATGCTTATGGGAACTCCATCCATATTGATCTTCACAAATAGGCCTTTATTTCTGCGGCTTTAGCATAGTTCTCTTCTGCAATGGCATTGTGTAGCTCTTCCTCCAGATATTTTGCTCATCTAGAGCAATGCTCTCACTGCTCAACATACTCTCTGAGTAGTACAATGCCAAAACACATACTGACTTCTGTTTGGGCATGGCCTCTGTTTTCACCACACTAAACCCTGCTCATCCACCACCAACACAAACATCCATACAAGTAAGAAAATGTGAATCTAGTTGCTAGAGGAACTGAGGTTGAAAGTCAACAATTTCGTATGTTAGCTACGAAAATGCCATTGGTCATACTAGCAAGTGTACCATGGGATCTTGCATAGAGAAGAATGTCTTGGAACATGTTAGCGACGTCCATGAATATGACGGTTGCACCAGGAAGACTGGGCATTCAAATTGCTCAAAGTGGCTTTCACTTTTTCATTAAAAGGTTGAACAAGCAAGTTCACTTTTTCTGAGCAGCTTCCACTCATACTTTGAGCCAAAATGCTGGGAATACATCCCATTAAGCCAAGCCCTGCAACCACAAATTTCCTCGCTCCAAGATTGTAAAGCCTCTGTGTCACATCACATCCATATAAGATTCATTCATTTTCTAGTTTATCCAGGGATTTTAATTTCCTGGAAAAAGTAATCAATGTTGAGAATCTTTCAGTGAGCTGCTAACTATAGGTCTGAGTCAAGAGTGAAGCATACTGCTGAGCGTTATATTGATTGCGAGTGGGATAATTAGGCATAAGGTAGTTGTTGAGGTAGTCATTTCTTCCCATTCCAACAAAGAAAATGCATTTCCCAATACTTGTTGCTTCTTCCTCTGCCCCAACATTTGCTGTTATTTGATTCAATGTGTCTCGAAGTTCCTTATCTGTTCATTGAATGGTATGCGCCCCACCTGCTCACAATTAATTAAATTCCCCTTAATTCAAGAGCAAAATTTAAAGTTTGTGATCAAAAGTGGTATATTCATTTGATCTAACAATTCTCATCACACCAGATCATCAGCTATACTACGTGGAATGATGTTTTAAAAAAAAAAATGATAACAACTATGCCCGTTTGGTTCACGGAATTGAATGTAATGTAATGCAATGTAATAGAATGTAATGTAATGATGATTACATAATTTGTTTGGTTTGTCATTAGAGAAAGATGATATATATACATAACAATATTTGGTTGGATTACATTGAAAATGAGAAATATATGGTAATAATATAGTAAGGGACAAAATTATCCCTGTCTACATATAAAATAATGTACACATTGGGTCCATGATAATTTCTTAATTCTGTGTAATATACACATTGGGTTCATGGTAATTTTTTAATATTTAATGATGAAAATATTATTCAGTGTATAGATTGGGTTCATGTTAATTTTTTCAATATTTAATGACGGAAATATTATTTAATGATATGTTTTAATATTTTTTTAAAGGTGGAATATAAATTTTTTAATTTTTAATGGGGAATATTTCTTAAGTTTCTATATTATTAATTATTTTTTAATATTTACCGGTGATAAATAAAATTATTTAATATTTAACAGCATTTATGGGTGGGCACTTTGGTCAATTTAAAAAATTATGATGGCAATAGTGTCATTTTCACTTGATTACAGGATGTCTACATCCTCATTCATCAGTCATAGCAATGTAATCCTGATTACATCAAATGATGTAATCACGATTACAAAATGTAATCCTGTTTACATTACATAAGTGCAACCAAACGCTGTAATCACTTTATTACATCAGGATTACATGTAATCCTCTTTCATGTAATCGAACCAAACGGGCTATCAAAATACATGCGTATTAGACCAATGATTTTGTAGGCTTAATGGCATGAAAGTTTTCTGTTAAGTGAACGGTCACAAGTTCGATCCACTAGTAACCTTATACCATTACTGCATCCCCCTTTAAATAAAAACATAACATATGAATCAAAATGTTATGAATTCATTGTAGGTAATGGGTTTCTAGTATAAAGTGAAATGATATCGTTTTAAACTATTCAATAATGACAACAACCAAATCAAAAAGATTTATTTTGACATTTATTATGATTTGACCTATATTGAGTGAAATGACAGTGTTTAAAAATATTTAATGATAACAACTAAAAAAAAATAAAGCAGAAGAATGGATTTTTATGACGATATATTTAATAAAGAACACATACTAAGCTTCTTCCAGTGATGTCAAGGATTCCAGCAGCTGCTGAAGCATAGTTGACTCCATGAAGCATTTGATCTCCTGATGCCTGAGAGTACCGAGGAATTAAGGGAAGTCCAAGCAGTTCAGCTGCATCATTATATATGCACACATATGATTATTATATACTCTCTATATATATTCAAAATGGGAGAAAATAATATGCATAAAGATAAAGCAGTAATGACAGCAACTCATTATGGTAAATTTTGAATGGTCCAAAAGATCAAAGAGGGGACATAACTGGTCCATCTTTATGAGTATTGATGTTTCATATTGTACTATTCACTGCCCACAGGTTTTTTTTTTCCTTTAAATTTTTTCATTCCATGGATATTTTAGTTGGCCTCAGCTTATGGTTGGAACCCGTTTCAGCAGGCGCTCTGATTTGGGCTGTCTAGATTTGATTTTTTTAAAACAGGTGATTTTAGAATAAAATAATCATTTTTTGGGAAACTGTTAGTTAAGAGATTATCTTTATTTTAGATTTTGAACCCATTAAAATACTTTTTTAAAAAAAATTTAAAAAACAAAATAAATCTAAACCGTCCAGATCGATTTGGACAATCCAGATTTTTAGGATGAGCAAGGAAACTGAATCCCTTATAGTTAGTTGGTCAAGCAAAGAAGAGATAAAACTAATTTTGAGACCTATGAGAGACTCACACTCACAGGGGGAGGGGGGTCCACCTCTGTGTCTCTCTCCTTACTTTACCAATCAAACTATTGATGAGGATATATATAATCAGATTAAATATACAGGACACACACACATCCAGTTAAAGCAAGAGAGAAATACTGCAAGTGATTACTTCATGTGTACAAGTAAAAAAGAAGAAAATAGTGACAAAAATATGACGACAGATCTAAGAGAAATAGACATGTATGTGAATGTGAGTGAGGTTTAACCATTTATCTAATATAAATCGTGATTTACGGTATACAAGGTAAGTACGTGGAATGAGTTTTATCTCGACTTACGTAATAAGTGACTTAATAGATAGTGCATGTTTGGTATCACGGCAGCTTAAAAAATAAGCCACTTATTACGCAAGCCGAGAAAAAACTCCTCTCACATACTTACCTCGTATACCATGAATCACGAATTATAAGCACTTATTGCCTAAAAATAAGCTCTTCCAAACACGCACGTGAGGAGCTTATTTAATAAGTAGCTTATTTTACTTGTGATGCAATTAAAATAAGCTGAACCAAACACTACAAAAATGCAACACGTTTTTATTTGGGCTTATTGCCAAAAAAACGGGTTTATTTCTGCCCAATAAGCTGAACCAAACACAAATCAAAGTAGATCATGGCCATAGTGTATATGTCTCTATGCCGATAAGTGAATAAAGAGTAATATACCTGGGATTGTTGGAATTATTATATAAATAATGTGGTTATGTTAAATGGAACAAGTGAAAGGATCCAAGAAAAAAGGAATTTTGGATTGGCTAAGAGGAGGAATGAACTCGCACAACAATACACCCCTTGTGCGTGAGTTGAAAATAGACTGGGCACCTTTTATCTTAGAGTCTTTGCCATTAAATTGAGATTTATTCTTTAGAATAAATGTCTTACTAGAAAATGTCGCTTTGCTCATATTATTTGTGAAATCTGGACATTGAATACGCTGCAGGTTTGTAATTTTATAAACGGATTTATCAATTTGTTTTAATACCTTTTATGCTAGTAAATTTGTGAGGTCTTGGACATTGCAAGTTAATTCTTGAAATGATTTCTTGAATAGCTTTTAATGTCATTATTGTGACATTAAATTGTGAAACTGCTAGCTTTCAAATTTAGAATATGGAAGTTTGACATTCAACTATTCTTAGTGACGTCGAATCAAGGAATTTGGGCAGATTATGTGCATGGATCAATATTTTATTGGTTTTAATGAAAATAAATGGCTGCAACATACAGATTTTAATGGCTGCAACGTTTAGAAAACTGCCCAGCAACAATGGTTTAATCACATTTAACGTGTTGATTTTGAAATAAGCGTTTATGGGTTGCTGCCTATATAAAGGGTGCTTCAGTTTGAGGTTTTCCACATCCAGCTCTTCCTTCGAGCACTTCTCTCCTCCTTTAGCTTTTGCCTACTGAGTTCTATTATATTTTGTTGTTCTGCTCATCCTATTTTGCAGAAAGAGTCTATTTTATCCTGGGAAGTGTCGCTTCCAATCTGTTTATGGCTGCGGAATAGCTCTTAAGAACAGCATCCTTAGACGTGACTCGACTACATAGTCTTTTTGAAAGAGCTACAACAACAATTGCTTGAAATCCAAACTTATTAACGAGCCATTAAGCTTTTCATTCTAATTTTGTGAGGCTTCATATAGAGACTTGATAATCTATACAATAGTTAAAAAATAGTGCGCACTTAGAAAAACTACCCCAAATGTCCCTCATCTATATTATTGTAATTTCCAACTACTTTCTCATATATATTACACACACACACACGCACGCACACGCACACGCACACGCACGATAAAAAAAAAAAGACATTGCACAGACATATTATCCAAGCTCGTGCGTAGATTCAATACAGATATTAGATGGAGCCAGTTTGGCGCCGGTGAACAACCCATCAAAGCAGATGGTTGAAATGGGGCGCCAGAATTTGATCTCAGCTTCTATTCTTGCATTTTTCCACCGCCCTTGACGCCGCCCATTAAAATGAACATATGAACAACACTAAATTAGCACGCAGGAATAGGAAACGAGGAGAAAATGAAAGTAAAAGGGCACCGGACTGACCTAGCCCAATTGCGTCAGATCCTTTCATGATGCGGAGGCTTGCAAGATTCCACGAACATGCTGTTGATTTCATGGATCAGTTCTTTAGTTCAGTGAAGGAACACACACATATATAAAGTGATGGAAGCTAAGACGAACGTGGTGGAGGATGCATGGAAGGGGACGTCGCCGACGAGCATCCAGTCGCCGTCCTTATCCTCATAAGTGGGGACGTAGTCGGAGCAGCTCAAAAGATCGATCAATTTGCTCTCGTTGAGGAGGTCTTTGGTGGCTTGAGGAGGGTCGTAATTGGCGTTAGTGGAGGACCTGAACATTTTGGCAAGTGCCTCTTACATTAGTTAATTAGTTAATATGATATGTATTTTTAAAACATCTTAGTCACCTATCATCCTTGATTCCCTCATTCCCTCTCGTTTTTTGATTATTGCCAAGGAAGGGTAAATTAGAAAAATATTGACAAACTTAAAAACTTTGTCTTATATTTATGATCAAGATCAATTCTTAAATATATCTTATATTAAAGACTGAAAGAGTATCCTTAAAGCACTATTAGGAACCACTTAAAATACAATTAAAATAGGATTAATGTAATATACTCCTCTAAAGAGGAGTGCTCAAATGAGACACCATAAAATACAAATTGATTATATTAACTAAACAATAATAAACTAGCTAATACAATATCATTGAACTCAGCAAACGAAATATGTATACCAAGTATTCAAGTAACACTATCCAATCCAACCACAGAGATTCAATTCAAAAAGATAATCAAACGAAATCTCAGTCTCAAACAAAATAAATAACATCCTAGAACTGTGAAATATAAAATCTGATCAAAAGATTAAACTAAGCAACTCCTCAAATTGAAACTCTAGAACTCCAGCCATTATCTCCACTTCCAAGAAGCAACGAACTCAGACACTCATTGCTTCTCCAGCTCCAATGAGCTTCAACAGATTGGCCATGGCAATATAGATGAAGGTGAAGTCAATTGAGGAAAGGATGAAGATGGTGTTGCGAATAAGAGCGGAGGAGGTAATGTTGGTTCTGGGAGAAGATGAATGAAGAGAAAGAGAAGCCGATGTTGATGGTTGATGGTTGATGGTTGATGCTTGGAAGTCGTCGACCTTGGTGGATCGCTGAAATGGAGGAGAAGACCGATGGTGGTACTGATCAGAATGCAGCAACTTTCGACGATGAGAGAGAAAATGACGGTGGTGATGGCGGGACGTCGTGAACGGTGGTGGTGCTCTCTGTCTCCTTCCCTTTGATTCTCTCCCACTCTCTAAGTCTTGGCAGCCCGTCTAAGTCTCCTCCTAGTTCGATCAATTGAAAGTGTATATGGAGAAGAGAAAAAGTTTAATTTTGCATTATTTTTCCAGCTAAAAACGCTGTAGTTTAGTAGGTCTTGGACTGACATCTCCAAAATTGAGGTCCTTAATTGTTATTTTTCAAATTCACCAAAATTACTTCCAAATGTTCCTTCAATGCAAAAATCAAGTACAAAGTAACATTAAAAGTTTAAGGAAACAATTGCATAAAATAAAAATTTATGATTATTTTAATCCTGATTGGGCTTAATTCAATACAAATCTCCTTAATCTAAATTAGTGCTAAATCATGCAATAATGACATAGAAAATACAATAAAATCCTCAAATTAATAATGAAATAAAATATCAAAATATGGTGTGATCATACCCAACAAAAAATAATTATGTTGGGTGCTCAAAGTGCAACATATTATTATTATTGTTGCCCCATCACCCTTTTTACTAAGATGGCCAATACACGTGTCATCAAGTTCTCTCCCAACACTAGCCAAGACGGCAAAGAAATGTTTTGACACGGTCCGCATTCAGTACTCATTTTAGTGATAAACACTCAATTTTCTCATCACTTGATGAGATCATAAATTTAACTCTAACAGTTTAAATTTAAAATTTTTAATTTGTGATTTTCTAAATGATACATTTATTTTTACATGAGCGGTTCCCAACATTACAATTTCCTGAGAGGTGAGTTAATTATCATTATCGTTATTATTATTTCAGAGTTAACTTATGAATTCATAGCTTTATTTCTTGGAACCTCACCTGTACAATTATCTCTTTTTTCTTCTGAATTGTGCACTAAAAATTGCCCGTTACTTGAGGCAAGATAAATGTCTTTCAGAGACGTCTGGACCATTGCTTCATCTCGTATTTTGCTTATTCTTATCTTTTGGCCTTTCCTCTCAGCTTCCATTATATATTCTGATCATTCTTACTGTGTTAAAAACATAGAGAGACTGGATGATGATTATCTCAGTTGTTCCTCAGACTTGACTTTATGGCCTTTTTCCCCTCTTCTGAGAACTGATGTTAATGACTTTTGATTAAAGTCATCCAATCATGTTCTCTCCTATCTTTAATACAAGACATATGTGAGAAGTTAATTTTAATCCTAAATATATAACATTTTTTTTATTTTTTAAATTTATCCCTATTGATACTCCCTCAATAATAATCAATAAAGAGAGAGAATGAGGAAATTAAAGAAGATAGCTAGGGTGTTTTAATTTAGAAAATACATGTCATATTAAATAACTTAATAAATTTTTTAAATCTAATCAAATTAGGTAAATATGTTTTATATTAAGGATTGGAGGGATTATTGAATAACCAAAATGGCTTGCCCTCTCTCAGCGTCTTTTTATTCGGGTAATATTTATTTATTTGAGGTCATCAAGTATTTTGTTTCTTATTTCATGTATTCGTTTCCCAGTTGCTGGGTGTGCGGACGATAAGCGCTTCATGCCGAAGTATCAAGTTTCAAAAGAGAAGGCAAAGACCTTGGGAATTGAATTTATTCAATTGGAAGTAAGTCTCAAGGAGACTGTAGAAAGCTTGAAAGAAAAGAACTTCATTAACTTTTAGCTGTGATCTCTCTCTCCGTAAAAATGTAAAACTATAGGGTCAAGGTACTAAAATAACCTTCAAATTTTTATCAAAAGTGCAATAATAAATATAAACTATATTTTGGTATAAAGTAGCCATAAACTTTTAAAATTAGAGCAAAACCATTAAAACTAACTAACTTTCATATATTACAGTGGGGAATTAATTTTTTGACCCTTAAAGTTTTGATTCACTTATAACTCAGCCCCTGAATTTTTAATTTACTTGCAACTCAGCCCCTAATATTTGAGTCATCCTATGCAGCAAAAAAGTGTTAAAATACTGTTAAAAATTACTTAGGTGGATTTTACATAAATTCAAAAATAAAAAATAATCTATCCAAATATTTGTTTTTCAATAGAGCACAATAACGTCGTGCGATCCATGTTGCTGACCCCACCTAGTGGAGTAAGGGCTTAGTTGTTGTTGTTGGTGTTCCCGTCCCCACCAACTTGCATACCCCTCTGCCTCTATTTTCCAGAAACCTCAATTAGTGGGATGTGAGTTTGGTATGGATGGAGATACTACTTTTCATTTTTTTTAAATTTATGTAAAATTAATCCACATAAGCAATTTTTAACAGTATTTTAACATTTTTTACTGCATAAGATGGCTCGAAAACATAGGGACTGAGTTGCAAGTGAGTCAAAAGTTTAGATTCAGGGTTCAAGCTATAAGTAAGTCAAAACTTTAAGTACCAAAAGATTAATTTCCCCATTATAATAAATGGAAGAAGTTAGTTGGGTTTGATGGTTTTGCCCCAATTTTAAAAATTTATAGTTACTTTTACTCTAAAAAATGGTTTATGGTTATTGTTGCAGTTTTGATATAAGTTGAAGATTATTTCAGCTCCTTAACCCAAGTATATATGCTGATAAGCTTAAGCATGCTTAAGTTTGTGTCTTTGGTGCAAACAACTCCATTGCTTATATTCAATGATACAAATATCTTGTCCCACTGTTCCTTTGATAACCACAATGAGCTACATGAACAAGGTAATATAGACATCCCGACAGGTTTTGTTCGGCTAGAAACAGATGCATCGGTCTTACCTTCAAGAACAAGTGGCTGTGGTGGAGTAATCAGAGGTGCACAGGAGGAGTGACTTTGTGGATACATCTGCAAGTTGACTTTGGTCCTGATAGCTATTGCCGAAACCCTAGGAATAATTCATGGCTTACAACTACGCTGGTGTCGTGGTTACTGCAGGATCAAAGTGGTATCAAATTCTACTAAGGCTATCAACTTTATTACCAAAGGATGTGAACCAAACCATCCTTTTAAGGATATCATTGATGTGACCAGATTTCTTACTCTTTTAGAGACTGGAATATTGTATTTCATCATGTTTCTAGATAGTCTATTAGTATAGCGGACAGCTTAGCTAAACTAGCTCATAACCTTATAAGTAACTTTTGTATTCTTAATCAACCGTCACCTCCTCATTAAGAGGTGGAAATTGATGAGGGATTTAGGTATTGTTTTGCTGCTTTTCTTTTTGTTATAATAGTTGTATGGCTGTAAGTATTACTGTTAAGTAATGGTATCCAGATTTTTAGGCCAAAAAAACAACAAAACAAAAGATACAGAAAGCCATAATTGTGATACAAGGCTTTTATTAAAATAGGACTTGATAGGAAATAACTTAAGACTTACTTGTACCAGTGAGCCTTTTACTTATTAATGATAGGGAAGGGAAAGAGTCTCAAATATGTATTCGATCTCTTGGTGACTTCCCATTGTCGCATGCCCATGTGAATGGGGATATATCCATGATATAAAGGCTCGTACACCTAAGGTTGTTAATAATTCTGATTATAAAAAGGGAGAATTATTTTCTCGTCTCGCACAAAAGAAAAAATAAAGAAATTATTTTATTGACAAGTCCAAAAGCTTTAATTAACAAATCTAGGGGTGTCATTGATAATTTCAGGAGAACATTTCTTCATTTTTTCTTTTATGTGAGATCTGAATATAATTCTCCCTTATAAAAAACAATGAGAAGAAGAGGAAGTAACAATTTAAAACAAATACTAAGCAACTAAATTAAAATTTTTAAGTAACTATTTTCATTTTCAACAATCATTACACACATTATTTTTTTTTAAAAAAAAATTACTATAAGGTCTTAAAAAAGGAATATAATCATAAAAAAAAGTTTTACAAGTGAGTAAGATGCAGCGGGAATGAATGAGTTGTTTTGGTGCTAAGCAAACTGGTGAGCACTAAGAGCTCATGACCATTACACACCATTAAATGGTTCCGTTTTACATCACTACCGTACCTTATCCAGATTTAACTTAAATGGTTCACGTTAACTTTTTCTTACTTTTATTACAAAAATTGTTTTAATGTGAACAGAACCCAAAATATAGATAATTTTTTTAAGAATTAATATCATCTTTAATCTTTCAAGTATAACTTCATTTTAATTTTAATCCCTTTAAATACAAAATTATTTAGGTTTTTATTGAATTATATAATTAATATCTTAAACGAAATGAAATTTAAACAACTAAAATTTATAATTTAAAACTTAAAAGAACTAAAATTAAAATGAAGGAAAATTTAAGAAATCAAAGGTTATATCCACCCATTTTTTTAACCATCAGTAATTTTAAATCTAGTTGAAATTTGATTTGAGTGATGCATCTTATCATAGGCGTTCATAAGACCTCTAAATGACAACTAATTTTCGTTGACTATATATTCGGCGTCATCCACCTTAACTTGATTTGATGACTTCCCGCTTTCTTTTTTCATGAGGTCTATTAAACGGCCACGCACCCAATTTTACGTTCGAACCTGTTACGTCCTCGCGAGTGAGGACCCTGCATTCCTTTGCGCGAAAGGGCGTTCGCAAAATCATTAACCTTTCTTCAAAGATTGTCTTTTTCCCGAAATTGAATCACCACCTTTTCTGTTCAACCAACTAGTTTGATCTCAGACCGCATATTTTGACGAAAGAGCCAAAAACCTACGCCACTAATCTCATTTATTGTAGCCCATGCGTTCACATGCCGACCCCATGCATGAAATTGGGACTCCCATTGGCGTTCCCATACCATAGCTTACACCTGTTGCTGTAAGCCATTTAATTGAACACACCCACCAACTAGTTACAGGTCTCAATTGGCACTTTGATGAAGATGATGCATTAAATCCATCAATATCACAGACTCGTGCTCTTCGTTATAAACAATGGGTACAATTCAAAGCCGGGAGATAAAAACCGAGGTGAAGAGTGAAGACTTGCCTGAGTTTAAGCAGTGGTTTAGGAAGAACGAAGGAGAATGGAAAGCAACACAGGAAGAGGCAAGGTGGTGTGCGTTACTGGTGCTTCTGGCTTTATTGCTTCATGGATCGTCAAGCTCCTTCTTCTTCGTGGTTATACTGTGAAGGGCACTGTTCGTGACCCGAGTGAGTACTCTCTCTTAATACCCCATTTTTACTGAATGGAAATTCTGTTTTGTTGATTTCTTCGTTTTTTTTTTTAACGAAGAGGAAGGAGTAAGGATTGGACACTTGATTTCTTCATTGGTTTGTTTGTTTGTTACGATTTTGGGTTATGGGTTGGAAATTTGCTTGAAATTCGAATTTCCAAATGTTGATTTCTAGTTATTATCAGGGCATCGAATGTGAAATTCTTTGGTTTGTAGTGCTTGGCTGCTTGAAATTGAAGGAATGGCCCAAGAACGGGGCATGCATGGTGTTGGATGGAGATGAATTTGAGAGAAATGGAGGGAAATGCCTAAAATAGACACAAATGGAGATACAATACATATTGCTAGATGCATCAATTCCATAATTGTTCTGTTAGTGTTCTAAACTGTTCTGTTTCATTTTGCTTTTTAAGTTTCTGTATCATGTGAGAGGAATCAATTCTATTTTGTTGTTTCTTATCTGCTATACAACATCATATAGAGTTACATATTAGTGATAATTTGTAACTCCTTGCAGATGATTCAGTAAAGGTAGACCATTTGCTCAAACTTGATGGGGCAAAGGAGAGGCTGCAGCTGATTAAAGCAAATCTCTTGGAAGAAGGTTCCTTCGACCAGGCTGTTGAGGGGTGTGAGGGCGTCTTTCATACTGCATCTCCTGTTGCTCTCAATGTCAAAGACCCACAGGTTGGCATCAATATTGTCTACTTCATCAAAGAATTCTCTTTCAGTAGTTTAACCTGGTTAAAGAATCTCTTTATCAATTTTTATCATCTTTTGATTATGTTCTACCCATTTTAGATGACTTTTCCCGCATAGGGAAAAAAAGGTTCCAATAAGAGGAAGACAGAAGCTTCAACATTTCATTTTTCCTATTTTTCAAATGCACAAGACATTGTGACCATTCTCAATATCTTGCTCCTTTCTTTGTCCTTGGCTGATGGTAAAATAATCTCTTGTATTGATGACCTAGCAAGTTCACATGTACTCTAAGAATCCAAGTATCACAATTTTTTGACTTCATGTATCATGCTTTAGGTGCCTCAGTGCCCACTATGCACAACGTAACAAGCCATAAAAATAAAGAGTGACATGACTGCACCTGCTAGCTAGTGCTCTTAACCTTTAGTTTAAGTAATGTCATTTAGAAGCAAAGATATGGCTATAACTTAGGCGTTTGGATGTAAGGCTCATTTGAGATTGCCTTATTTTGTTACTGTAAGGATTTAGAGTCAGTAAAGTGCAATCTGGTATATCTTAGCATGATTGACATCCAAAGAAAATGGTGAATTCTTGAGTACTTCAGAGTGAGATGCTTTGAGATTTTCCTGAAATCTGTCAGTTATGGACAGAAATTTGTATCAACTATGAACTACTCCCTCCAGTCCTAAATATAGGACATAGTTTGTAGTACAAATTTTGCACTACAAACTATGTCCTATATTTAGGACCGGAGGTAGTATTTAGTATTGAGGATTTTGTATTTTTGGCTTTGGAATCTGTTAAGCTCCCATGAGTTTAAATTATTTGCAAGGCTGACAATCTTTAAATTACCATTTTGTTATGTGATTTAAAAAGTTTTCGTGCGAAATTCTAACTGTTTCTTTTTTCATTTCAGACTGAATTAATTGATCCAGCAGTCAAAGGAACTCTTAATGTTCTTAAATCATGTGCAAAATCACCATCTGTGAAACGAGTTATTTTAACTTCTTCCACTGCTGCAGTCGTATATAATGGAAAGCCCTTAACTTCTGAAGTTGTAGTTGATGAGACTTGGTTTTCAAATCCAGATATCTGTAGGCAATATAAGGTATGTACCATATTTCATTATACTAACATTGCATTGAATCTAGGTATTATTGTGCATTGCATGTGTGATTGTACTTAGTGGTGCATAGAGTTGGGATAGCGTGTTCTCAATCTAAATGCCATTTGCAAGTCTTACACATTGGCTTATCATAGTAGAGGCGCTATGTTTTGTTGTATCGGCCGGTGGACTTTACTAGCAGTCAATTGGTTACATTCACTTCAACTGTGAACCACGTTCAAACTAAAATTGAATACATTTCTTGTGGAAGAATACATAAAGGACAGTTGCTTGACTATTATCATGGTCATAATAAAGAGCAAAACATTCGGATGCAGTTTTAATTTAAAGTGATAGTGTTGAAGCCAGATAAAAAAAAGTAAAGTTTGTGTTCATAATCAAGTAGGCTTTTGTTTCAAAATTTTCTCCCTTCTTGTTATCTGGAGTAACTTTGGTTTCCACCTTTGGAAAGAAACCTTATCACGTTTTCTCCTTAAAGTAACATTGTCAACAAGGTGTACTCAATCAAGGTTGAGATGCTGAGCCTTTTCAAAGGATCACAGGCTCTATTTGACTTGTATACTCTCCAATCATTCATTACAGTTGTGAGAAATTGGCAATGATGTTGTGGAATTCTCCATTTTTCCCTTGCCTAATTTTAATGCCACCATCCACTTTATCGGCTACTTACTTTCCAACCCTCCTCTCTGCTTTTTCTAGGTCCTTTCCTCACTGAGGACCATGGGCCAAAAGCTTACCTCTGATTCCGGGCGTATATACTCCAATCATTCATTACAGTTGTGAGAAACTGGCAATGATGCTGTGGAATGCTCCATGTTTCCCTTTGCCTAATTTAAGGTTATTAGGGGTTTTTCTTCTTTCATTATCTAATCATCTACCAATCTCTTTGTTTGCAGTCGTCAGGGATTTCTTCATATTCTAAGTATCCATGTTCTTATCCATCCTTCCTTATCCTCTGTTTTTTGTTTGTATTTATATTTTTGGGCATGTGCCAGGGTATTATTAGGGATATTTTGATAAGTATATATTTTATAATTAAATAGGTATATATTTTGGATATATTCACTGGATTTATAAATATTTTATACCTATTTAATTATCTTTTATATATTTTCTATCCTTCAATTAAATTATTGGATAAGAATGAATTTTGATATAAAATTTAGTCATATCCTATGTTATTTTGTAGGAGATATTATCATATTGAAGAAAAAGAAAAAAAGAAAACTATCAAATAAATTCAGAAACATATTTCCTCTTTCAGAATGTAATATGCAACTAAGTCTTGGCTCATTTATTCTTTCCGAAAGTTACTTGTTTCAATTATGACAAAGTTCAGTCCCTTGTAATCAGTTGCAATATGACGCCGAGATTGCCCATTAAACTTGCTAAACTTCTTCAGCCATCGTTCTAAATATTTTTTATTTTTTTAAATAACAGATCAGTGCTTTTGAAACTTGTATGCTCTAGAAAATTGCTGCTGACTAATATTGCTAATGCAAAATGTTCCAACTTCCCACATGTGCTAATGTGTTATTTGTGACTAATAATATTTTATAACGCCTTTCAAGTCTCCTGCTATGTTTGTTTTGTGCTTTCAGATCTGGTATACACTTTCCAAAACTTTGGCCGAAGATGCTGCCTGGAAATTTGCTAAAGAAAACAACGTTGACATGGTTGCCCTCAACCCAGCAGTGGTGATTGGGCCACTCTTGCAACCATCACTTAACGAAAGTTCTGCTGCAATATCAAAATTAATAAATGGTAATTTTCATAGGTTCATAATGTTCATGCTGTATAGAGTACAAAATTAAATTGTGTTGCATTATTTATCTCTATCTGTATTGTCTGATCTTTCAACTAAAATGCTTGTTCTGGCTCTCGTTAATAGAAAAGGGAATTGGTGTCAAAATGCTGATATGTACTAAGGGATTGGGTGCATGTGTAAGTTTATTCAAGAATGCCATTTATCAAGGTTTTCCATAATGAAGACATTATGAACTTCAACGATTTCCATTCAATCACAATGCACAAAATTTGTAGACACAGTTTCACAGAATATTTTCTTGGATATGTATTATGCAGAAGATGACTTTGAGTCCTAGGCCTTAGAAGATCTGGCTGACAACTTTATTAACACAGATATAAGTTTCAACTTGTTTTCCCTTCAAATTTGACTTATATGTCATACTGTCATTAAATTTCTTCAATAATAAGTTAATTAATTATTAATTACTTCCTCCGGTGTTAAATGTAGGAGCTAGATAACTAATTTATAGATATTAAGGAAATTAGTTAAATTAGTTATTTGTAATAAATGTATGTTGATTTCCCTGAAGTTACTTTTTTTATCATTTGCAATGAAAATTACATTCTTGATGGAAAACCCTCTTAAAATATGCAATCAATACATTTGGGACTAAAGCAAACCCCTCTACTAGCTCTTACATTTAGGACCGGATGGAATATTTTAGTATTATTTTGACTGTTGTCAGCTGATTTAAATGTGTGGAACAACTTCTTGTTTTTTTTTTTTTTTGATACATAACAACTTCTTGTTTTTCCCCTAGAGAAAACTATGTATGTTGCCCCATGAACTATTCTGAAGCTTGTTTGATGCAGGTGCACAATCATTTCCAAATTTTTCCTTTGGTTGGATTCATGTGAAGGATGTTGCAAATGCTCATATTCAAGCATTTGAGATTTCTTCAGCTAGCGGAAGGTATTGTTTGTTTGGGACTGTAGCACACTACTCTGACATTGTGAAGATTTTGCATGAGCTATATCCAACATTGCAGCTCCCAGACAAGTAAGTTAGTTAAATCTCCACGTGCTGAAACACCCCACTCCGCTCTCTCTCCACATTTTTGCTCACTTCATTTCTTGCTTCCTTAATAACTTGTTAGGTGTGAGAACGATAAGCCCTTCAAGCCAGTGTATCAAGTTTCCGAAGAAAAGGCAAGGACCTTGGGTATTGAGTTTATTCCCCTGGAAGTAAGTATCAGGGATACAGTGGAAAGCTTAAGAGAGAAGAACTTGATTAATTTTTAAGTGTGATCTTTCTCCCAACAAGTAAATGTTGAAAACTTTGAGCATGTTTTAAATATGTATCTTTGGTGTTAGGAAGCACATCTCCCTGGGAAATAATAAATGTGATACTGGGTTTTTGTTGAATTTCTCTATGAGCTTTTTATCAATGTGTTTGTGTCTTTGTCACATGTCTTACAAGCATGTCCATGCTTCTTCCTCTTGTCAATCTCTCGAGAAAATTCTCCAAGAGCTTCTGCCTTCTAGGATTACTTCAAAAATTCCAAGAAAGATAAAAATTAACCAATTTTTATTCAACTAGGTTATTTTTTGGGAAAATCTTATTAAATACTATTTGAAATATTCAAATTTTAATTTGGGTTGCTAAACTTAACAAATAAATAGTCAGGTTGTTACATAATCATAAATTTGTATAGAAGAGAAAAAAAGAATAGACGAGAGAGTAGAGAAGAAGCAAAAGGTTTAAAGAAGAAGAAAAGCATAGGGATTAAGAAATAGGAACAGAGAGGAATATAAATTTCTCAATAGCTCTCAATTGGCATTAACATCAATTTGATTTACAATAGTAGTTGAACTCTATTTATAGGAGCTCTTCTATTAACCAACTCTAACAGCTATAATCCTCTAACTAACTCTAACCAATTTTTAACTAATTATTATCTTTACATATCACAGGCCACATGACTTAAAGTGAAATTTAGAAATTGGGTGAAGTTACTTCCATACCCCGAGTTTTAAAATAGAAGGGAAAACTAATATCCAAGCCCTTGTGCTTTCATTCCATTCTTAATAAGGTCCCTAAGTTTGTTTTTCTTTTTATTACATCGTTATTTTTTCAGACTGATGCTTGTCTTCATATGGCTTTATTCAATTTTATTTTATTTTTTTTTTGTTTAGATATGGTGTTATTCAATTGAAAATCTTATATATTGTGATATTATTATGTTGACCATCAAAGTTACTGAATTTTATTCCTAATATGTATATATATTATATAGATATACTTATTTTTATTAAATTTTTATTTAATTATTATGTTATCGGGAATTGATCACTAGTCCTACCATGAAAATAAAAATTCATTAGCCTTTCCAATTTGACGTATGATCCAACTTTTAAAACATTATTTTTATGTTTTGATATCTCATTTTTACTTGTTTTGATTCGATCAAACGTAAATATATTAGGCATATATAGGATAATTACTTAGATATCAATCCACTATTCATGCTGTTTGCAAACTATGAAAAATATGTCTTAATATCTTTGGCTCTCACCCTGCTTGGATCTAAAATCTTGTTTCAATTAAAAAAAAAAAAAGGTTCTTGGTAGAGCTACGAAGTCTATTTTAATAATCTTTGCCTCTTAAAAATAAATTAGTTCCCAGCTGACATCTTAACATCTCTGGCTCTCACCCTCCTTGATACAATACATAAGATCTAAAATATATTTTCAATTAAAAAACATAGTTGTTGGTAGAGCTACAAAGTCTATTGTAATAATCTCTGCCTCTTAAAAATAAATTAGTTTCCAGCTGTTGGTTAGACACTCACACAAAATGATCCTTTTAATAGCAATTGAGCCAAACTGTTAGGGCTTATTTGGTCCGAGGGGAGGGGAGAGAAAGTGGGTGGAGGAAAAAAATTTTTGAGTCGAATTTAAAAAAAATTAGAGAAGTATGGTTAAAAATTTTTAATTAATTTTTCTTACTCTTTTATCTTATATATTCTCTTTATTAAAATTTTATTATCCCACTTCTTCAATCTTTTAAAATTCAACTCATAAAAATTTTTCCTCCCTTTCCTTCCCCTCCAAAACCCTCACACCAAACAGACCCTTTAAAGAGAGATGGAAGGGAACGTTACAATTAATTGGTGGTTGGAATTTATCCTACAAAGTTTAAGTGAATTTGTTATCAACTTATATTCCCCTAGTCCTATTTGTAAAGGGCAGATTTTTTTAAACTTAATTTAAGTCACCTCATTAAATTTATTATATAAATGTATAATTTTAATTTACCCCCATTTATTATTTAGTATGCTGTCATGTTCTTTAAAAGTGTACATACACCAAGGTAATTAAACTCAAATCAGTCACTAAATTGATTGGGGTATTGAGTCAAGGGTCAGTGGGTCAAACTAAAGCTAACTCAAGATCAAACCGGTAAAAAAGTGAAGATTTCAGGTTTATTAATATGAAATTATAAAAAAAAAATTAAAAAAATAATTTTTTTTAAAAAAAGCTGAATCGGTTTGCTTCCCGGACCAGTTTGCTGGTTTCCGGCCTGAACTAGCCGATCCGGTCCAAGTTTGATTACCAAAATATATATTAAAAGGAAATGAAGCTGTTCATAAAAGGGGAGAAGTTTGTTAAATTTTAGTTATATATATATTTTTTGTTGGTGACATGCCATTAGAAATGCTGTATAGATCGATAGGATTAGAGAAGTAAATGTTAAGTAATTATTTGTAGATATTCGAAGTTTACGAGAGTTTTGTATTGATAAAACTGAGTTTTGATTTTCAAAAAATTGAATTCCAATTTTTTGTGCCAAAGGTTTTTCGCTTTATTCTTCAATCACATCAAGAGTGATGTTATTGGTCTGTTCATGTTTGGAGAAATTGCTCGCAACGTGCGTCATCCTTAGACTCAAGGAACGAAAAACCGGACCGGTCACAGCACAGGTTCAAGGGTTAATGGGTCAATCGGAGTCTAACCGGTAGTTGAACCGGTCATAACCGGTCATATTAAAATATTATAATTTATTAGTGATAATATATATTAATATATTTTTAAACTTCTATAGATAAAAATAAAGATTTTTAGAAAAAAAATGTTTAAAATCTATAAGTATTAGTTATAATACCTATACTTATACAAAGATATCTCATTTCTTATAATTATTATATCTTTTTAATTAATTTTTTTCATTATTTTCTTTATTTTTTTAGATTTGTTCTTTCTTTATCTATTTTTCTCTTCATTTTAGTCTTCAACTTTCCATTTTGCCCTCAAAAAACACAAAATAAAAATTTAAAAATTAAAAAAAAAAAAAAAGGAAGAAACCGGGTCAACCGGTCGGACCACCGGTTTTAACCGGTTCTGACCGGTCCGACCGGTTCGACCGGTCTGACCGGTTCGACCGGTCTGACCGGTTTTTGATCAAACCGGACCGGACTAGGGACCGATTCCCGATTCAACCGGTCGAACCGACCAATCCGGTCCGGTTTTTTGAATCATGCTTAGACTCCCCCCAATATGGTGAAGGGAGCTGTTAAGTGCAAGAGACCCCCACGTAAATATGTGATGGGCATGCATGGTGGCTAGAAAGAAGTCTATGATTCCAAGGAAACTATTGTCCCCTTAGATAAAAAAATACTCTGATCTTTATTATAAATTCAATTTGATTAAATTCACATACTAAGAAATAGAAGCTACGGAATTTAATGTCTTAAATTAATTGATTTTTCCAAATTTTCTCTCATTTAATAATGAGTATTGAAAAAAAAGATATTATACATTTTCTCCTATATTTATTTTCAATAGAGGTAGAATTAGAAAACATTTATTTATAACTTTCAAGAATGACTTATATTTAAGGTAATTTCTTTTTTGATAAACTAGATTTATAACAAAATCCAGATTGGCAAGGCTTATTGTTCTTTTTTCCCTTTGGACATAATAAGTTGCTTCAATCCGCACTCAAATTCCTTGTTAACTTCATGAATATCATCTTCTAATTTTGAGATAATCACCACATTCTTATATAAAGGCCGTACAAAGGCTCCACAACCTAATGATAATGCCAAAGTTGGTAGCCCAACTACTAAAGTAATTAATGGCATCAAGGATCGGAACTTAATATTTTCTTCTTCTTTTTTTTTGGCTCGAAAAGGATCGGAACTTAATTAAAGGACATGTTTACTTGACAAAGTCGATATAGTATTTACCATGAATGTTCATGCCAAGTTCAACCCTCCTTTGCAAGTTGGTTATTTTGGCGACACCATGACCTTTCGTGGCCATGATCACTATTGGGAAACTAATGTAAGCACCAGTTGGGATATACATTAGAGTTAGGGAAGAGAGTGAAAGGGAATGTGAGTGAGGAGTACATCAAACCATTTTCCATTCCAATCCATCGATGTAGGAAAAAAGTTTTCCATTCTCTTTCTTTTCTTTCCCTTCTATTCCTTTCCAACACAATCAATTTTTTGAACCAAACGGACCCTTAAATGTTCTCTCAATAGTACATTTACCTTGTGCATATTTTCCCCCCTCTTTGACAAAGGAAAGAGCCGTAGAGGAAATATCATATGATACTCCATTCGATCTTTAATATACGATATATTTATCTAATTTAATTAGATTGAGGAAGTTAGTTAAGTTGCTTGATATATATATTTTTTAAAACATTATAATCATCATTTTGAATCCCCTTCATCTCTATCATTTTTAATTATTATTGAGAGAGCATTAATAGACGTAAAATATTAATATATTGATAAATATGAGAAATATACCTAACATTTGGGATCAAGATCAACTCCCCAATTAAATAATAGATGAAGGGTTAAAGGATCATATGAGTTTAATTATACTTGGTCCAACAATCACTAGTACAAAATAGAAGATTTAGACCGATATATTTAGACCTGTTCTAAGGGGATAAGGTCTAAAAGATCCGTGCGGTGGCAATTTTGTAATTATAACGAACATCTGAGACCGGTTCAACTAATATAACGTCTAAAATATATCATTTAGACCGGTTATAAATAGAACCGGTCTAAAAAGATATATTTTCTAGACCGGTTCTCTTTATAACTGGTCTAAATGAATTTTTAGCATTAAAATTAAATTTTTAAAAAAAAAATTTAGTACTTTTTAGACCGGTTTTCATTGATAACCGGTCTAAAAAGTTACATTTTTTAGACTGGTTATCAATGAAAACCGGTCTAAAATATTCATTTAAGACCGGTTATTTTGCATAACCGGTCTTAAATGTGTTTCAGCCCTCCCCTAAATCATTTTTTCTTCTCAATCTCGCCCCCTCTTCGCGCCTCTGTTTCTGGAAGTATTCTCGCTCTCCGCCATCGCACCTCGCTCTCAATCTCCGTCGCCCGTCGCCCCTTGGTCTCCATCGAGTGTCTCCGTTGCGCCTCTCTCGCTCCGGTTACGTAGCTGACGGCTACACTCGCTCCCATGGCATCGGTGCTTGTGTCGTCGGTAGTCCTAACACCAACGACTATGGCACCAACCGGATCATCCATCACACTATGACTGATATCTTGCACTCGCATCGTAGAAATGCAGAGGAGAAGAGGACGATCCAAGCATCATTTCGATTACCGTCGCCGGAGGATTACCAAATCTACCTCTGCAATGGAGTTTCCCAACTCAATCTCCGGTGAGGCATGATTCATGCCCGGTGTTGTTGAAGGCGCAGTGTTGCCCTCCCCAAATTCGACCAGACCATTTCTCCGGGACGTCGAGTATTGCTTCTTCTCCGCTTCAGAGGTGAAACCCTCCTTTCCTTGGTGTCGGTCAGCCGGTGCCGCCCATAATTCCAGGCCACACACTTTCCGTGCAGTTGTTCGCAACTATGAGCTGAGCTCCATCTGCAATTACACAGGTTGATCCACAACGCCCCTCAACTATACCCTGATCTCCTTAAAGGTCTCTTTCATTCTTCGATTCTATTTTTTTTTCTCGCTACTTCCCTGTTTAACATGTATTTTAATCCCTTGAATATTATGATATGAAATTGGATTATGTTGTTCGCAGAGGCGAGCAATAAGGAAGCTGGTAAAGTTGCTGAGCAATTGCAAAATACCGGAATATCGTCTGGGTCTAGTGATGGAGCTGCTACCTCAGGTTGGCTTTCTCTGCGTTTTGCCTTGCTTTTATCGTTTTTTTTGTCCATTAATATTTCTTTTATCTTGTAGGCTGTAATGTTTCCATTAGTTTGGCACAGGCTGCTTCCTGCCCATTATTGTCTTTACTGTTAAATTATCCTGTTGGCTGGAATACATTACGATATTTTACTTTTACTAGAGACTTTTGCATCTGAACATTCCAATGAGATGTCATGTTCCCCAATTATGAAAAGTGCCTCATAATGTAGATCATTTCTCTTTGGAGAAGTAGCTTATTTTTCACTGATTCACAACAATAGTGGTCATTTTACGTTTGTTCTGTTCCATCCACAAATAAAGTTAAAATTTCTCAAAACATGAACAAAGAACCAAAAGGATACCTTCGTTTCAATGTTCGTGATGTCATATAATGTGAGAAACTAAACAAAGTGGTAAATGAAGGAATTGGCAGTTTATTAACAAAAAAACAAAATGGTGAATAAACTTCACAGCTAATGTTCTAAGATATTATTTCCGTGCTTTGATTTTTACTTTAATAGAGTACTACTTGAGAAAAAAATTTATGTTTGTATGCAATTGAGTAATTTTTGGGTTATTCCATTTTTAATGTTGAATGAAGTAATGCAAATGCACAAAGTCATTAACTTTTATTTTTTTTTATTGTAAATTCATTTTTTCCTTCATGAGAGCATTGACGGTTCCATACAACTTGATGTAACCTGTAATTGTTTTTCCCTTGATTCCATGAATTTGGATGTTTAATTTGGCATCCATCATACTTTTATTTAGTTGAGTTACTCATTTCTTGGCCAGTTAATTCTGTAATAATGTGAAATGTTGTTTTTCTACTGCTTGAATATTGGTTATGACGATAACATCTCAAATACTCCCTCACAGTATCCTTTTGATGTTTTAGCACCTAAGCAGGAAGAAGTCAAGCGTCTTCCTGGTGGTAAGATAAAGAAAAAGGTATTCCATGGCATTCCTTCATGCTATCTAATTAGACATGGCCAGCCTTTGACACCAAGTAATGATTCCAATCTTTTCATGAGAGTGGCTCTTGTTTTCAGGAGAAGCAAGAGGTTGTCATTGAGAAGGTTATTAGCAATAAATGAAAATGCATTACCACTGTGAAAGGCCTTGAGCTTTTTGGTGAGCTATATGTAGCCCTGATTATTTTTTTGGGTCATAAGCTCTTGTATTATTCATTACATTCTTTTCATTGCCTCTTCTTTTATTACATTTTAGGTGTCAAGCTCAGTGAAGCTTCAAAGAATCTCGGGAAAAAGTTTGCTACAGGAGCTTCTGTTGTGAAGGTTCAGCTTTTAGTTGGTGGATGTTTTATTACTTGTTTAGCATCTGTCTATGGTGTCTCACGATATTTTGATTGTTTCCAGGGGCCAACGGAGAAAGAGCAAATTGATGTTCAAGGAGATATATCTTATGACATTGTGGAGTTCATTACAGAAACATTGACTGATGTAAGACACTTTCGTTCTTAGTTTTCTAATGATGCTATGATTCAATTAAATAAACGTTTCCTTCTATCAATGAGAGAGAAAAGGAAATAACGTGTTATCACATCTCAGTAAGATCATTTCATTTGTTAAATTCACATATTTATTTGTATAAGAGGCACGAGTGGTTGTTCTGATTTGAGCATTGAGCATAGAAAGTAACAGCAAAGACAATGCGTTCTTGAATTGCGTATTTCTTGGAAAATTTCAGTAACCTATGATTCAGTTTTTTAATGTGGGGACTAACTATATGCTGTGTCAGCTGGACAACTAAAAGCTATGATTGGATGCTAGGAGTATTGACTTGTCATGTTTTTATTAGATTAACCTAATCTAACCTGGAAATATCAGTTGCATAAGACCTTTTTTGGATCATTAATTCTGTTTTTTACTTTTTTTCCTCTTAGTAGCTTTGGAAACCTTTCTGTTTATTGAGAGTTAAAGCAAAACTAGTTCAACTTGTTCACCAGATTTGATACTCATTTGTTTGGATCATGATTCAATAGAGGTATTATTGTAATCCTTCAATTTTAAATAATTTGTCTATTCACAAAGTCTGTTGCTTTTACCAGGAGCAAGCTTGGAAAGAGAAAGAAGAGCTTGGTGAAGGATGCATGAGGAGAACCGGAGGAAGGTTGAAGAAGCTCAGTGAAAGAAAGCTTTAGATCAGTAGAGGAGAGAGTAGGAACAATATAGAGAGTTAGAAGAGATAAATAAGACATATTTATATTAAAAGATATTTGAATGGGAAGATTGTTGGTATTAAATTTCATTTTGAAACGTTTGAATTGTTATTTGAAAATATTGAGTTTTAGGAATGAGAATGTTGAAATTATATATTGAATTATACTCTTAAAAATGTTGGGTCTCTTCTCAAGTGCTGGATAGTGGATTAGAAGAAGAAATAATGTAGACGTTTGAAAAAAAATACTTTTTAGACCGGTTGTGTCTACAACCGGTCTAAAAACTCTTACTTTTTAGACGTGTTGTAGACACAACCGGTCTAAAAAGTAACAGATTTTTTAGACCTGCTGTATCAAGACCTAATCTAGAACCGGTCTAAAAAGTCATTTTTAACCGGTTTAAAAAGTCATTTTTCCACCGGTGAATTATGTGAACCTCCATCATCATTTCATAAGAATATGAAATTTGAATTATTTTAATCATTTTTATAAAGTCAAATTTAGGTCATGCAAGCATTTAAAGTATTTTTACCATTTTGCCTCTAATTAATTCATTTGTCTCTTCTCATCTTTTTTCATACTACATTTTCTTTTATACTTTCTCTCTTTACTACTCTCTGCAGTTCTTTTTTATAAGAGCACGATAAAAGTTATTTAAACATTTAATGAGTTTTTTTTTTTTTCATTTTTACATCTTATTAATTATATATATTATATTAATTAAAAGGTTGATGATACATATATTTATTGTATTTTTCTCTTACTTGTCCCCTATAAATAAGGGTATATTTAAAAAAAAAAGTTTATTTTAGATACAATTATTGTTTTTAACCAATTTTAACTACTTTCTTAATTCGGTTATCAGGCCCTTATAAGTAAAACTAAAGGGAGTACTTTTTCTCTCTCTCTCTCTCTCGCTAAGCCCTCATAAATAAGAGCATATTTGAAAAAAAAAATATTTTAGACATATTTATTATGTTGAACTAATTTGGGAAAATCTCACTTAGGTCCCTAGGATAATAAAAAAATATAAAAAAAGTCATAGTGTAGATTCCTCTATTAAAAAAAGTCTCAGTGTAGGTCCTTCTATCAAAAAAATCCCTAAGGACCTTAATGAGATAGATTCTAAATGTGAATTTACTTTATTAACAAGTATATATGACTATATTAATAACTCATATAGAGTGACCAATGACAAACTTATATATGTTAACTAAAATAGCTCTTGTTGACAAGTGTATATGGTCATTGACAAGCTCATCTATGTTAACTAAATCAGCTCCCATTGACAAATGTATATCACTATATTGATAAATTATAGAGTGATCATTGACAAGTTCATTTATGTTAACTAAAACTACTTCCGTTAACAAGTATATATGACTATATTCACAAGTCATAGAGTGACTATTAACAAACTTATCTATTTCATTAAAGTCCATAGAGTTTTTTTTTATTAGAGCAATATATATTGAGACTTTTTATATATATATATATATATATATATATTTATCCTTGAGACTTGAGTGGGTTTTCCCAACTAATTTTGACTAATTTTTCACCTAGGTAGATTAACTCACTCTAATGAAAAGGACGGGGGAGTATGAGGAGAAATTCTTGCATGCACCCCGTGCACCACTTCACTTATGCACTGTACTACTGCAAAAAAAGTTTTTAACGTTCCTTATTTAAGCCTTTTAACGTCTGAAAATAAGGGAATGTCTATGTGAGAGACGTAGTAAAAAATGACAATAACGTCCGTAAATTAAAGGACGTCTAAAGTCTGGACTTTAGACGTTCCCAGTTTAAAATGGGGACGTCTAAAGTGTCATGTAGCACTTTAGACGTCCTCATTTTAAACTGGGGACTTCTAAACCCACTTTAGATGTTCCCAGTTTAAAATGGGGACGTCTAAAATGCTTTTTTTTTTTTAAAAAAAATATATATTTATATTACAGATCTGAACTAAACAGTATTTAAAATCAGAAATTACATATCATCGTCAATAAAATTACAGATATAGTATCTGAACTCCAAATCCAAAATCTACACAATAATAACTCTAGAGCTGAAATCTCATAAACAGAAGATGATAACAATAAGATGAATCAGTTGCGAAAAACTTATCTTCTTCTATCATTAAAATTCATTTTCTCGTAATAATGAATAGAGAAGAGCAACAGGGAGAGATGTATCTCATTTTCTCAGTGGGAACGTGGCCATGAAGCATGTTTTGGAGTCTCGATCTACAAACCATAACAACACGAGTTAGAAGATAAAATAGAAGGGAAATCTAAAGAAAAAAGAGAAAGAAGATAAAATAATAAAAAATAGTAAGAAACATAACAGATCTGGTGAAAAAGAGAGAGAGCAAAGAAGAAGCAAGTTTAAAAATAGTATATAAAGAAGAAGAAGCAAGAGTTAAATGCGTGGTGGTAAGCATTACAGATCTAGTGAAAAAAAAGAGAGAGAAAAAAAGAAATAAGTTTAAAAACACCATATAAAGAAGAAGAAGCAAAAGTTAAATGTGTGGTGGTAGTAGTTGCGTTGATGAGAAAGAAGAGTGTGGATCTATAAAATTGACAAATAAAGACTGTCAGTACAGATTTGAATTGTTTTTGGTGTCCCCAATTTAATTTAGGAACACCTAAAGTTGTTTAATTAATTTTTTTTTAACTTTAGACGTCCCCAATTTAAAAAGGGACGTCTAAAGTTACACTTTAGATGTCTCCAATTTAATTGGGGACGTCTAAAGTTAATTTTTTTTTTAATAATCAGGGACACCTAAAGTGGCGTCCCTGATATTATATCAAGGACGCCACTTTAGGCGTCCCTGATATTTAAGGGACGTCTTTTGGCGTCCCTAATATTTTTGGCGTCCCAAATTTAAAAAAAAAAAAAATAGTTTATACGTCCCTTTTTGAATTAGGGACGTCTAAAACTATTCAAATCTCACTTAGAATTACAAAAATGCCACCGCCTTTATTTTTTACGTCACTTTTTTAAAAAGGGACGTCCTTTAGGGTCGTAAAAGCAATATTTTATAGTAGTGCTGGCCAATGAAATCATGACACCTCATGCATTTTTATCCTATGTGGCAGCCTCCTTGTCAACCCTCTCTTCCTCTGTTATTTAAATTATTTTTTACAAACATCTGTGAGTATTTGAAATAGTTTATTTTTAGAAAATAAATACTTATTACTCTCTCTGGTCTTAAATATAGGACAAAATTTATAGTATAATTTATACTATAAATTTTATTCTATACCGGAAATAGTATAACTCGTAAATGAGAGAGAGACCCATAAATAGTATAATGGAAATCGCTACCAAGATTAACGCTTCTCTCATCATTTGCTTGCTCCTCATCTCCTCCTCTGTAATTCCGTCTCTGAGCTGCAACTACAGCTGCCGACACTTGCCCCTAAAGAAGCACAAGCCCAACCACCCCCCACCCCCCCCCCCCCCCCCAAGCAGCCGCTGCCACCTCCGGGGCCGCCAGCTCAGGTGGGAGGAAGAAAGATTAGACTTGAGAGGAGTGGGTAATTGTGTTGGGAGAGAGTACCAGTTTTTAAAAAATTGTACAGAGGAGAGAGATGAAGATGCACATGTTTCAAAGAAAATAATTAAAATAACAGAGGTAGGGAGGGGTGACAAGGAGACTATCATATGTATAAAAATGCATGAGGTGTCGTGATTTCATAGGTCAGTGCATAAGAAAGGTGGTCAACTGAGTGCATGCAAGAATTTCTCAGTATGAGTTAGAAATTAGACACGTCACAATTTTACATGTCGCCGCTATGCTGAAATTCTTATATCAACCAGATATACCATATCATTTGTGCACTATTTAATAAAATCACCCCACATCCATCTTATTAAAATCCTACGTGGGTGAGAGAGAAAGAAATGATTGAAGAGACATTTTTAAATGATATAATAAATAAAGAAAAAGAAGAAAAATTAAACACCTTAAATTTAATGAGATCGATGTGGTGCGGTTTTACTGGTTAGGACGTCTGCGGCATCCTAGATCATACAAGAATTTCTCCTGTATATATACCTTATCTCATTTTGAATACCCAGATAGCTCAGTTTAGCTCAGTTTATATCAAACAATTCTGACAAGTGTGGTTGGCTTTCATTAGGAAGAACCACAGAGAATGGAAAGCAACACAGGAAATGGAAAGGTGGTGTGCGTCACCGGTGCTTCTGGCTTTATTGCTTCATGGCTCGTCAAGCTTCTTCTTCTTCGTGGTTATACTGTGAAGGGCACTGTTCGTGACCCAAGTGAGTGAATACTAAACGGAAATTCTTTTTCTTTCAACTCTTCGGTTTTCGGTTTTAACCAAGATGTCGGAGTGAGGATTGAACACTTGACTTGAAACGCACTCAAATTATTTTCTGGTGCCATGTGAGATACAAGCTCATTGCTTGTTTCATTTGTTTGTTGTATTGCGATTTTGGGTTATGGTTGTGAGTAATTGGAAATTTTCTCGAAAGTCGAATTTTCAAATTTTGATTTCCGGTCATTATCAGGCAATCGAATGTGAAATTCTTTGGTTTGTAGTGTTTGGCGGCTCGAAATTGAAGGAATGATCCAAACACAGGGCATGCATGGAGAAGTAGAAACGTAAAGGTGTATTGGATAGAGGTTAATACGCGAGAAATGCCTAAAATAAGCTCGAATCAAGATAAAAACCTAGATTGCTAGATACATCATCAATCCCTTAATTTTGCTTTTCGAGTTTCTCCCTCAAGTGAGACGAATCAATTCTATTTCGTTGTTTCTTATAATTTTGAGTTACATGTTAGTGATGGTTCATTGGTTTAAAACTCCTTGCAGATGATTCAGTAAAGGTAGACCACTTGCTCAAACTTGATGGGGCAAAGGAGAGACTGCAGCTGATTAAAGCAAATCTCATGGAAGAAGGTTCCTTTGATCAGGCTGTTGCGGGGTGTGAGGGCGTCTTTCATACTGCATCTCCCGTTTTTCACAATGTCAAGGACCCACAGGTCGACACCAACCAATTGTAACCATCTTTTGATTTTCTTCTACCTATTTTTAGATGAATATTCCTGCATAGAAATAAAAAGTCCAATAACATGAAGACAAAAAGGTTCTACGTTTCATTTTGTCCAATTTTCCAAGTTCGCAAGACATAGTTAACCTTCTCAATAGCTTGCTCCATTCTTTGCCCTTGGCAAACAATCTGTTGTATTGATAACCTTGCTTGTTCACATGTGCTCTAAGACTTCAAGTGCCACCATTTTTTCAGTTTTCCATTAACTGTTGGGCAAACTGGAGATTTATGCTAAAGTGCAATCTGGAATATCTTAGCATGATTGACATCCAAAGAAACTGGTGAATTCTTGAGTACTTCAGACTGAGATGCTTTGAGACTTTCCCAAAATCTGTCAGTTATGGACAGAAATTTGTATCAACTATGAACTATTTAGTATTAAGGGTTTTGAAATTTGGCTTTGGAATCTTTTAAGCTCCCATGGGTTTAAATTATTCACAAGGCTGACAATCTTTTAAATTACCATTTTGTTGTCAGGTCAAAAAAGTTTTCTTGCCAAATTATAATTGTTGATATTTCATTTCAGACTGAATTAATTGATCCAGCAGTCAAAGGAACTCTTAATGTTCTCAAATCATGTGCAAAATCACCATCTGTGAAACGAGTTATTTTCACTTCTTCCACTGCTGCAGTTTTATCTAATGGAAAGCCTACAACTGCTGAAGTTGTAGTTGATGAGACATGGTTTTCGAATCCAGATATCTGCAGGGAAAATAAGGTATGTGCTATATTTCACTATACCAGCATTTTTTTTGAAGCTTGCAATTATTGTGCATTGCATGTGTGATTGTTCTTAATGGTGCATCGAATTGGGGTAGTGTGTTCTCAATCTAAATGCCATTTGCAAGTCTTACACATTGGCTTATCAGAATAGAGGCGATTCTGTTCTGTTATTTTGGTAGGTGGACTTTACAAGCAGTGATTGCTTTCATTCACTTGAACTGTGAGCCACATTCAAATTAAAATTGAAGACATTTCTTTTGTAGATGAAATACATAAATGAAAGTTGCTCGACAATTATCATGGACATAGCAGAGCAAAATATTTGAATGCAGTTTTAATTCAAAGTGATAGTGTTGAAGCCAGATTAAAAAAAGTGAAGTCTGTGTTCATGATCAGTTAGGCTTTCGTTTCAAAATTTTGTCCATTGTTGTCATCTGGAGTAAACTTTGCTTTCCGCTTTTGAAAAGAAACCTTGTCGCCTTTTCCCCTTAAACTAACATTGTCAACAAGGTGCACTCAATCAAGGATTAGATGCTGAGCCTTTACAAAGGCTTACAGGCCCTATTTGACTCAGATGTACTCCAATCAGTCATCACAGTTGTGAGAAATTGGCAATGATGCTGTGGAATTCTTCATTTTTCACATACATAATCTAAGGTTATTAGGGGTATTTCCTCTTTCATCATGTAACCATCTTCCTATCTCTTTGTTTGCACTCATCGAGGGTTCCTTTATATTCTAAGTATCCATGAGTTCTTATACTTCCTTATCCCCTGTTTTTTGGTTTTATTTATTTATTTTTTTTGGCCATGTGCCATGGATATAATTTCTCCTTCTTGGTTCTGGGCTTATAATTGGATATCTCCGGTGGTTGCAAATCATTCAGAATGTGATGTACAGTTAATTCCTGTACTTTATTTGTGATGCTTTATGAAGGCTACATGTTTGAATTATGACAAAGGTCAGTCCCTTGTAATCAGTTGTAATGTGATGCAGAGATTGCAGATTGCTCATTACACTTGTTAAACTGCTTCAGCCATCTTCCTTATTAGTTTATTTGATAACAAATGTGTACTCTGAGACTCCTATGCTCTTGAAAATTGGTGCTTAGCGATATTGCTAATGTATATGTTTCAGCTTCCAACGTATGCTACTATGGTATTTAACTATTTGTCACAAATAGTAATTTATAATTTGTAACTCCGTTCAAGTTTCCTGCTATGTTTTTTTTTTTTTTGTGCTTTCAGCTCTGGTATGCACTTTCCAAGACTTTGGCCGAAGACGCTGCATGGAAATTTGCAAAAGAAAACAACATTGACATGGTTGCTCTCAACCCAGCAAGGGTGATTGGGCCCCTCTTGCAACCTTCCCTTAACAGCAGCTCCTCTGCAATATTGAATTTAATAAATGGTAATTTTCATAGATTCATTAGGTAATAAGGTTCATGCTGGATAGAATACAAAAATAAATTCTGTCACATTATTTATGTCCATCTGTATTGTCGGATCTTCCAACTAAAATGCTTGTTCTGACTCTAGTTAATAGAAAAGGGAATTGGTGTCAAAATGTTTGTGTGATAAGGGATTATGGGAGACATGATGATTTTAATCATAGATTTTCTATTGACTTGATATGTATATTTGGAATCGCGATGCATACCATCATGGTAGATCAGAGACCCAAAACAGTAATGCTCTTTGCTATGATCTTTTCACTTGACATTAGTAAATTACGATAGCAACACTCATGATTTCTTTCTTTTTTTTAATAGAAGAACCAAATTTCTTGTACAGATTTGAAGTACAAATTCAGTGGAATTGAGTCTCTGGATGTCTAGTTTCGTTGTCAACAGAGAAGGTGTATGTATAAAGAGTAGGAAACAAAACTCCCAATCAATCCCCCTTATTTAATTAAAATTTAAGTTAAATTATCATAAAAGCTAATAGCAACCAAGATACATGAAACAAAATAGTAGGGATATACATCAGGAAGCAATAATGCTAATTAAAAGGATAGAACTTAAGTGAGATCTCTAGCACTCTCTATGAAGTTCTGCAGTAAACATTTACATTCCCAGCTTACAAATTAATCTTTCAAACTTTACCTGAGGCGGGTCCTTTGATTTTGGGTGGATGTGTAAAAATGTAAATTAAGTCAAGAATGCCATTTATCAAGTTTTTCCTTAATGAGTTTATGAACTTCAACATCTTTTCATTCAATCACGAGGCACAAAATTTTTTGCAATACTAATTGTAGACATAGTTTCACAAAATAGTTTTTTGGATATGTATTAGATACAAGGTGGCTTTGAGTTTAAACTCCTAGGCCTCTGCAGAGTCCTGCTTAGCACTTGGAAGACTAGAAATTCTGGGTGGCAACTTTATGTTAACACGGTTATAGTTTTTAATTTGTCTTCCTTCAAATTTGACTGATATGTCATACTGTCATTAAATTTCTTAAATAATAAGCTAATTAATTTTTTATAGTTTATCATTATTTTGAGGGTACAATTTCTTGTTTTGGCCTCTGGAGAAAACTTTCTATGTTGCTCCATGGACTACGGTCAATGCTTTTTTTGCCATGAACTGCGGTCAAGCTTGTTTGATGCAGGTGTGCAAACATTTCCAAATGTTTCTATGGGCTGGATTCATGTGAAGGATATTGCAAATGCTCATATTCAAGCATTGGAGATTTCTTCAGCTAGCGGAAGGTATTGTTTGTTTGGGACAGTAGCACACTTCTCTGACATTGTAAAGATTTTGCGTGAGCTATATCCAACATTACAGCTCCCAGAGAAGTAAGTTGACTATATCTCAATGTGCTGAAACCTCTGTGTGTGTGTGTGTGACAGAGCCTGTAGGTTTCACCTTATTCTAATAAGAGCTCTTTTCTATGAAACAATTGTTAGAAAAGCTTAGATTTCCCAATACTTGTCAGACTTTTCCCTTGAAAACACTCGTTGACCTAAATCACCAGAATGCCAAGTGAATAGTTGAACATATTATAGACAGATCAGGGAAGACGAGTTAGTATGTTCTGAAAATGTAAAGTTAGGGAGGTTTGTATAATTTATGAAGCAAGAAGGAGCCTTAGTTTAGGTTTTATAAAGTAAGGGGAAAATGAAAGTAGAGGCGTGATGAATGGAGGTCTTGTGAAGTCTTTAATACTCTTAAGGCAGGTGATGAACGTAATTATTAAATCATCATGTATATTTATAAGAAAGGAATTTAAATCAGAAATAAGGAACCTTAAAAAATAAGGAAAAATTAATCTGCAGGCTTGATGATAGTTGATTTCTATCATATATAATCCTTCATCACATTTGATGATCCAAATAGTTTGCTTTCACTTCTTATTCTTAATTACCTTGGTAGTGCCTATTTAACTCAAATTTTTGCTCACTTCATTTCTTGCTTCCTAAATAACTTGTTAGGTGTGCGGACGATAAGCCCTTCATGGCAAAGCATCAAGTTTCAAACGAGAAGACAAAGACCTTGGGAATTGAATTTATTCCATTGGAAGTGTGTCTCAGGGACACACTGGAAAGTTTGAAAGAGAAGAAGTTCGTTAAATTGTAAATGTGATCTTTCTCGAAAAAATAAATGTTGAAAAACTCTAAGCATGTTATAAATAGTATGCAGCTTTGATGTTAACAAGCACATCTCCTCGGGAAATACTAATAGCAACTGTGATACTAGGCATCCTAGTTGGCGTCCAAGGTGGCAACCTAGGACTTATGCCGTGTATGATGGTGAGTTGGATGCCACATTTTAAGAGCCAACCAAATCATTAAATAAGTTCTTAATGATTGGCCAAGCTTCTTTTTAGAGTCAAATTAAACTACTTGTAAATTTTGCTTAGACATAATTTTCATAATATTTAAATAATTATGATCTCGTAAGTGAGAAAACAATATAAATACTTTAATTTAATCCCCTTATCTTCAACTAAAAAATTTTAGTTGGGATTATTTCCTAAAATTTAACCCACCTTAATGATGACCCAATTCTCTTTTATCATGTAAATACATGATAAATTCCAATTACTATAAAATAATCCCCGTAAACGCAAAATATATATTCCATATAATTTTGTATTTCTTCATGATATGATAATTTAATGCCTTAAGAATGTAATTATGAACAATTGATCTTGACCGGATTTTCCCCTTCAATTTCAATCCTGTTATGTTCTTACAATCTTACCCCATTTCTATATATTCCTATGCCTCAAACAAGTTAAAACAACATCATTAAACCTCAGTTTGCTCAACTAATCGCTCTAAACCTCAATTCATATTTCAAATCACAGCTTAACATAATTAATTCCCTACTTATTAAGGGCCTACTTGTTAAAGTGAAATCCAATGTGGAAAAGGAAAAATCATATATTTTCCTGTGTTCAACATGTTTGGATGGAAAATTTTTTGGGAAGCCAATTTTAAGGAAGAACTAATTTCATGTGCATAACGGAAGCGCACCTCCCACCCCCTTCTTTAGGTAACCAGTTTTCAAGTGGGTGAAAATTCAAAAGACAAGTTTATGCTTCTTCTCTTCTTTTCCTTGGCGCGGTTGGACCACCCCTAAAGTAAATAATCGTACTTGTAGTTTAACCAATTGGGAGAGAATCAATAGATTCCTTTTCAGGAGTGATTCATCCTTCCCAAATGCAGGTTGTACTGCACTCTCCAGATGTGCTTGTTCCTCCTTTCTTTCTTATTACCTCCGGTCCTAAATATAGGATATAGTTTGTAGTGCAAATTATACTACAAACTATATCCTATATTTAGGACCGGAGAGAGTACTATGTAAGTCTTTGTGAAATAACTCCAAAGAGAAGAAAAAAGGTGTTGAGAGGCCCTCTTTCTCTAACCCTAGACACTCTAAGATTTTTTTTCACACACGCTCTCTCCCTCGAAATGTAAATAAAAGTCCTCACTTGATGCTTAGAAGTTTGAAGACCCACCATTGTTGTTCCACCTTTAAGTGTTACTTACGAAGGATTATATTCCGTTAAAAGTGTGATTGCCGACAAAGTCAAATATTGTCTCGATCGTCACTTGACATAAGAATATTGGTTCTTCTTACTTGCGGGCTCTTGTTTATGTTGTGCTGTTGTCTTTCAAACTTCTTGTCCTGACTGGGTTTCTAATTGTGGTATGACTCTGTTCTTCCAATTAATTCAAAGCTTCTAATTTTTTATTTTTATGTACTCCCTCCGGTCCTAAATATAAGACATAGTTAATTTTTTTAGAGAAATTAAAGAAGCTAATTAAATTACTTTAAAGTATTTTTATTCTTATTTTTTTCTCCAAACTAATTTGTTTGAGTTATAAACTGATATATAATTTAATGATATAAAATATATTATATAATTAAGTAACTTATTTAACTTCCTTAATCTTTTCAAAAAAATTCAACTCTGTCTTATATTTAGGACATGATGGAGTATATTGATTTGTGTTGTGTATTGGATAAGGAAATTGATTACAGTCTATTTGTGCCCTGTTTTATGCTTTAATATTTTGACGTTGTATTTAGCTTTTGAAGCATGATGAAGATGATATATGTATGCAAAAATTTCGAGTCACATATATTAAAGTTGAATGTCCCAGCTGTGGAATATTTTCCATTTCAATGCATGCCAAATATGTCAGCGATCAGAATTTTCTCCTTCCCTTTATGTACATCCCAATCAATTCTTCCTACCAAATAAGCCTTGAGAGTTTAGAAATCTAGGATGTTACGGAGTGTGTTCTGTGTGAATTTTTTTAACGACTCAAGGTTACAAACAAGATTGAACATACAACCTCTCACTTACAATAAGTGTAAAACTTTCATGTCATTAGGTTATAGGACCATTCATTATATATATATATGAATATCGAATGAATCTCATATCAATGACCATTTAGTTCTACAACCATAAAGGCGTGAGGCTTGTCTACAAAAAATAGCAACTAATGAATAAGCTTTTCTTGATTGTATGACATTATGAGGCTAACATGGAATTCTCCACAACACTGTAGAACATGCCATATGCATATGGAATTATGGACTTTAAATATTTAAAAACATATTTTTTTTAAAAAAAATCTCTTCAATTTCGAAGACAAAACTTTGGGTGTAGAAGAAATACATATAATTAAGCTCAGGGTTTAAATTTCCTGTCCACTTTCTTTCTTTCTTTTTATTTTCTTTAACTATTTAATCAGGAAAAAATCTATTCTCATTCGTATTTTTCCCCGTTATAAGGTAAAAGTCATCCCTCCTGAAAATCATGTTGTTTAATTTATGTCCCTCGTCTTTTTATTGTGTTGGTGGGTATGTATTTTGGAGAAATTTGGCAATAAGGTAGATTATTTAATTTTTAGGACGTGTTTCTAAAATTCAGAAATGCTACACTAAAAGCCAGCTATTAAGTTATTCCTCGGTTACCACTCAAACTCCCCAAAGGTGGAGGATATGGGATTTGGACCTATGATCACTTAATTCACCAAATATATTTTCAATTCAAGCTTGTCGACCAAATCTAGGCTTTTTGGCTTTTCATAATTGACATATTTTTCACGTGATTTTAATTTGTATTCAAAAGAAAAAGTTTGGTTTCCTGAACCATTTAGTTATAAAAATGTAAATAAAATTACCATTTGAGGAATTTTTAATTATCGATTTATTAAGAATAACCTGTTAACAAAATTTAATAAGACAGAAGATGAATTTTTATAAGTTAAATCTAGCTACTTATCAAAACATACATAAGTGAATTTGTTAAGTAACATTTTGCATACTTCTTACACCAGCAAAATAAAGTTTAGTTTCACTTCCACACAAATAATGTTCATAGATAATAATAAATTATCAGTTTTTTTTGTCGAAAATAAATAATCGTATATTATTATGTTTAATTTCACAAATAGATGTGTAATTGGGATTTCGGTTCTCTTTTTTGCCTTCTGGATTTGGGTTCTCTTCTTTACTCCCCCCCTCATTTTCCTCACTTTTACCCTTCTCATCACCATTCTTTACTTTCCTTTTTTCTTTTCTCATTTTCCTCACTTTTACCCTTCTCGTCACCATTATTATAATGTTAGTGGTCCAGATTTTATATATTATTACATCTGGACCTTAAAATTATAATCAATAGTGATGAGACGGACAAAGAAGAGGAAAAATAGACAATGGTAAAGGTGAGAAGCCAACTCTATGTAATTTTTGTGGGTTATGAACATGGCAACCATACACATTCAAAATTGGTAGCCTTGTCAATGTTCAAGTGCTATGTTGGTTGGATGAGAGGGAAGAATGTTGTAAATTGTGCCCAAAGGGCCAATCATTGTACTTTGAACATGATTAATTTAATGAAATTTCTCCATTCTGTTATCATATTATTTACATGTTAACTATGATAATTGTATCCTTGGATAAATCATAAAGATTATCCTAAAATGTCCCTGGTCGGTCATCTATGCGGGAGCAAAGATGAAATAAGACCAGTATGACTTTGATAAGATATGGAGATATAATCAAAGTCTTAGGCACTTGTAAGAGTACAAGGTGCTGGACCGACCCACTATGAGAAAGCTACATGGATCAAGTCATAAGCTTTTCTCATGTATAACCACGTCACAATGCCCTTAGACTTGAGGTCATTATAGATTCCTACATGAGAGTTGCTAAGAGTTGAACTAGTCAAAAGTGACTTTTGACCGGGTGATGATAAAGGCTATGATCGGGCTTGGTGGTTTTTCATGCAGAGGAATATGAATGATCAAGATGGAATTTGTCCCTCACATTAGTAGAAAGATATTACTGGGCCCTTTGATGAGTGAGTCTGAGAAATGTATGGCCATACTATAATGGAAATGAGTTTTCATTTCTATTGTTTGATTACTCAGGAATCGAGAAAATAATGGTTGGGAACAAAAGGATGACATTATCCATGCCTCATCCTTGACCGATATATCGTGTGACAAAAGGAACGTGACATGGTTGTATGACAGGTTGCATCGTGTTAACGATTCTCATATGAATTGGGTAGTTGTAATGTCTTGCTAGAGGCCGCTTGCGACTTGTGGGTTAATACAGGTATTTGTCCACTGCCAACTTCATATGGGCCTACAGGGTCGCACACAAAAATGGCCCAACATGAGATAATGTTTAATTTAGGGTTGACGAATTATATATATATATATATATATATATGTAATATAAAAATTTGTTAATAATATTATATAGATATGTATTTTCTAAATACATATTATATATATATGTATATATATTATATGATATTATTATACTGTGTAAGTTTTAAATTTAATTTATTAAGATATATTAAATTTAATAACTAACATGATAGAGATATAGTATCTCAGATTTAATTTATGAAGATAAATTAAATCTAATAGGTCTTTATTTGGATTAAATAAATTGGTTAAATTAAAACTGTTAGACAGATTTAATTTAAAATGAATTTATTTAATTAGCTCATCAAGATAATTAATTTTTAATTAATTTTGAAATTAATAAGGATTAATTTTGAAATTCAAATATAACCCTCATAGGCTATAAACTTGATAGAGCAGATAGACTCATACACGCATGAGAATTCAGAGCCGCAAGGGAAGCCCTAGGAGACATTGGAAGCGCTAGCATGCAGTCTCTGTTAGAGAGCATTCATGTGGATACCGGTAGAGGGAGCGGACCTAACGTGTTGACTCCTAGAAATCGAAAATCCTAAGTTAAAAAAAAAGGTACAAGTTCTTTCTAACCCGATTTAAACGCCGTTGATAGATTCTTGATTAGGATCGATGAAAATTTTTATAATTCTTCCGCTGTGCCTGCCGATCATAACAACAATTTCCTCACCCACATGGTCACGGGTTCGAACGACATGAGAGGTGAGAGAGAATAAAAAAATTGGTAGCCTTCTTGCTATCAAAACTCTTTGTTAAAGCAATTTGTTATCTATATAATCAATTTGGCTTATTAATCCATCAGAACACCCATCAAAATTTCAATTTCTTTTACTATCTTCTTAACCACCGTATTTAGTGGCCCATGCAATAAGGTTAATCAGCCTCATTGAACACTCAATATGTTGCTCATCTTTTATTGCAGGTCCCTTCTCTCTGGAATTCAGTTTAATAGAATTCATCTCTACTATGTAGCCTTTATCCACCTATTAATGCTAGATCCATGAACTCCACCCCCTTTCGTTTTAAATCTACCAGATATATTGTATTGGGCAGTTGGCAATGACTCAGGAGCTTACTCAATCAAAGATGGAGTTGCTCATCTTCTTCATCATATAACAACAATGACAGATGATTTTTGTGAGATTTCTCTAGAGCATCTTTATGCCTTTCAAGTAATTGCGGCCTTACTTGATTCTATTCTCTATTTTTTTTTTCAAAATAGTTTTATTTAGGAAACAAGTTTTGAAAATAAAAAAAAAATGTTTGGATAGTTGTTTTGAAAAATCTCTTTTTGAAGCGATGTGGTGGTTGCTGTTGCTGGTGATGACGGGGTGGTAATTGTCATTGGTAGTATAGTGTCGATAATGAATAGGTAGTGGCCTCAAGAAAATAAAAAATAGCAAAACAAAAACAAAAAAAACAACTAAAAACTGTTTTTGTATTTTATTTTTTTAAAAACAACTTTTGTTTTTTTGTTTTTAAAAACAACTTATTAAAAAACAATTTTCCAAACAAGTTCTTTAGTTTTTTTTTTAAAAAACTGTTATTAAAAATAAAATCAAACAAGCCCTGCTTTTCTGTTGGAAGCTACTGCTCCATAGTGAGAAATTCTTGCATGCACCTAGTGCGCCACCTTGCTTATGCATTGGCCAATGAAATCACGACACATCATGCATTTTATCCTATGTGGCAGCCTCCTTGTCACCCCTCCCTTCCTCTATTATTTTAATTATTTTCTTAGAGAGAGCGGTGTAACATCCCAAATTTTATTCACCAAAGTTCCTTACACTCTGTGGCATTTAATGGAATTAAATGGTGAATTTTTTTTAGACCAAAAATTAAATGGTGAATTAAAGAGCACATGAAATGACAAAACAAAGCAATTAGTGGTCACATACAATATGATTAAGTTGGAACACAAATTGTAAAAATTTGGATTAGTTGCCAGTGTGGTAGCGAGATTTTCATGTGTTTTTGGATAATCAAATGATGTCCAATGAATGTGAAATTTTTCAGAATAAAAGTAGATATATGAAGCTATAATTTGATAGGTCATATAAGTTATTTGGACTTGTACACTGAGAGTTATGTATTTTTGAAGTTAGCCAAGTGAAACTGGTAAGTTTTCTATGACAGTATCCAAAAATGGCAATTATGGAATGATGTGCATCTAGTTGGCTAAAGACAATATTTTTTCTTAAAAATTGACTTAATAAGGGTTACATAGCCTTTGGAACCATTGCAATTGGACATCTATAACTAAAGCTATGAATTTTCAAAATTTGAAGAAAATTCTGTTAGATTTTAGGCAAGGTGCGAAATTAAGAAGGTGATGGCAAAAATGTATGGGCAACACCGTCATTTGGCTAAATTAAATCCACATATCATATTTTTTTTCCCTTTCTCTTGTGTCCGTGAAGTCCATAAAGTAGGACGAAAAGAGCAATTAATATTTGAAATACAAATGCCACAAGTTGAAACAATTTTGGCCAAGAAAATTGAGGTTTGAAAATTTAAAAGCAAAGTTTGTAATAAATGGCTATTACACATTCATTGCAAGGGAATGGATGAAGCTAATTGAAGAGACTTATTTGACTCCCTTCAACAGCCATTTTACGTCAAAATGGAAATAGAAAAGGAAAGAAACATTTATGCCAAGTTGAAAAGGGATAAAGTTAAGCAATTGACATGTGACAAAAGGCAATAAAATATTTTATTTCAAAAGAGGTGGAATTGTGATATTTTAAATGCACATCCTCCCTTTCCTTAGGCATATTTTTGGCAGCCATCAACAAATAGAGAGAGAGAGAGAGAGAGAGAGGAAACAAGAAGCAAACAAGGTAAGATTGGTAGTGAAATTTGTGTGTTCTTGCCTTCAAACTCATGCAAACTCTCTCTAATATCTATAATTCCTTCTTGAAATACACTTGAAGCAAGCACAAAATCAAGAGGAAGAGGAAGAGAAGGCCACGGTTTGGGGTGGTCTAGAGAAAAAAACAAGTAATCTCAAGAACCTTGTTGTCTTGGTTGATTCAAGGTGTATATTGTGGTTGTGGTTGATTATTGGCCTTGTCTTGGTTTGTTTTGTACTTTGGGAAGCTTAAACCCTATGGGGAGGTTCTGCCCAAATTTCCATTAATCATGTTCAATAAGTGTTTAAGAGGTTAAACAAGTAATTAAAGATGAAATGAAGGTGATTAATGGAATGGAATCAAGAAACTCTAATTATCCCAATTTATTGTGATTTTTGTCCAGCAGCTGTCTTCACTGTGTTGTGACTGAATTTTGGTGTTTTTGATGATTCCATTGAGTTTAGAAGGGGAAATTGTGTAGGGTGCATGTGATTTATGCATTACAAATGCCCTAGAATGTGAAATGACAAAATTACCCCTAAAACCCTAAGTTAGGGGCTGCCAAGGGCATTTTCATCTTTTGGCAGTGAATTTGATAAATCTAAGGTCAAAAATGGGTTCTACACGCAAAATTGTGTAGGAATAGCCCAGGTAGTAATTTTAGGAAAAGTACTGTTGGACCGGGTACAAAGGGACTTGGACTGAGTCCTTAAGGATATTTTGGTCATTTTGTAGTTTTAAGCAAAGATAACAAGTACAATGATTTTAAAATAATACATGAATGATAAATAACTCATTTATTGTAAATTTGGGATTTTAGGATCGGATAGTAGCCCGAGCCAGACATAAAGTATTGGACCAATAGATAGGCAAGAGAAGGGCGATCTAGGTAGTGAATTTACCCTACTTGCATGTATTTAATAGTTAGCTTTGTGTAGTAATGCATGTGATTGTTTTACTTGATTGTGTAGAGCATATTTGAATGATAAAGCTATGCTTCTGTTTATGCCATGGCTATAAGTATGTAACATGAAACATTGAGTACGCAAAAATATCATTATGTGGCATGCATCTAGTTAAAGCTAACATGTCATGCACTTAACATTTATCTTGCATGCATTATGGTAATTGTTTACTACTGAGATTCCCGCGAATCTCACCCTTTCCCAACCAACCATTTAGACAGGTGAACACAATAGGTATGTTGAGAATAGAGAAGAGGACTACACGAGGAAAATGAAGAGGTGGAACGAAGACAGGGAGGTGTCTATTGCTCTTATTTTAGACTTGGACATTTTGGGTAGTCCTGTGGGGCTACCCTGTCTGTATATACATGTGTATATTTACACATATTATGTACAATCTCTGTGAGGAATTTCTTGTAATATAATCATGTACTTTATATCAGTAATTTTCATGCTATTTCTGTGTGCCCACCAAACTGCACGCAAACACTCTGAAAAATGTGGAAATAATATAAGGGTCTGACAAGCTGGGCGGTTGGAGGAAGAACGATGAGACTTGATAGAAGTGAATAATCACTACTAGAAAAAATGCTTTTAACGTCCTTTTTTTGGGCCTTTTAACGTCTAAAAATAGGGGGACGTCTATTTGAGGGACGTAAAAAAAATGTCAATAACGTTCGTAAAACAGGGGACGTCTATAGGCAGGACTTTAGACGTCCCCACTTCAGACTGGGGACGTCTAAAGTCTGACGGCACTTGAGAGGTCCCCAGTATGGACTGGGGATGTCTAAAGTTACACTTTAGACGTCCTCACTACATTCTGAGGACGTCTAAAGGTGTTTTAGACGTCCCCAATTTACTGTGTGGACGTTAATTTTTTTTAAATGGCCTTTTTTAATATATATATTTCACTGTTTGAAAAATTTAAACTGCAGAAATAGGATGGAAACAACAGAATAAAACAACAGCAGTTCAGCAGAATGGAAACAACAATCTATATGCCGCTGTTATGTAATAAAAACAATCTATATGTACAATATAGGGAAGACATAGTTTCCATCACGACAAACTCTTTTGCCTCTGTTATGCTTATGGAAACAATGACTAGGGATTTAGAAGAGGTGAAGTTAAAAAGCACAAATTTGTCAAGCTATGTTACACAGCTAGTAGATAGCAAGAGTAGCACACAAGTTCAGACTGGAGGAGTAAACCTTGAAACACAGTGATAAACCCCAAGGCACTTTATGCAATATAACTTTAAGGAGTAGCAAACTAATTAACTAACAAACCACACAAACTACACAACAATCTATATCCAACAACAACGCTAATTATATGTACAATATATAGAACTACCACAAATGTATGTCCTACATAAACTACTAAAGACTTTACTCTGGTATACGTTGAAGAAGATGTCCAGCCAAAAAGTCTCTGATCATATTTATGTCTTCATATAAGTAGGCATCTTCATTGTCAAAAATATGCAAATTAGAAAAATAAGCTTAGATGAAATAATGAATCAAGTGAATGAATTGCCATTGAATTACAACACCAAAAATATTATTCTCTGAGAATGAAGAAGCGATTACTTGTTCAAAATCTGTTGTAATGTCACTCTGAATGATGTTAAACATATAAAGTAAGATATAGTATCCACATTCCCAGCCGCCACAATTTTTAGATAAGTATTATTCATCCCATCACAAGAAATGAGCTCTCTTAGAATTCATGTACCACCCTAGAAAAAAATTGCCATCTTCATACCTATTTTATGACATAATTGATGTTGTATTATATTGTACCTCATCAACATTCCAAAACCATACACACATTTGAGGCAAAACTTTGACATATTTTTGTAATTTAGTTGACTTTTGGATAATGTTAAACTAGACTAACCTAAGCCAAACCAAATTCATTCCTAAGTATCATTGTCATTTTTTTAACTCATGTCTATATATATACACACACACACACATCACCGTGTTGAAGTCTACTGACGAAAAAAACAAGTATGCAAAATGACAGTCCATTTCCATATCAAGCAAATTAGAAGTAGATTAAAAGTATGCTTATACAAGTTACTCTGTTTTTCTAGTTTCATAATCTGATTTAAATTAACAATTACAAGCATTTGTTCAATCATTTGTGTTCAAAGTTGTGGGAGTGAGAGACAAACCTGTGGACGATGGAAATGGAGACGACTCACGGTGCCACTAGCTGGGAAGACGACAGTTGTGAGAGGGAGAGACAAATGACGGTGCTCTTGTCAAAGAAGAGAGAGGGAAAAATAGAAGTATGATTATGAGAAAGAGGAAGGCAGACGGGGAAGGAAGCACGGGAAAGAGAGTTGCAGCAATGAACTGAGAAAGAGGAAGGAAGACGGGAAAGGAAGCAAGAGAAAGGGGAAAGAGGAAGACAGCTAGGAACGAAGCTTATGGGGGAAGACAGAATGAAGCTTGGGGAAGGAAAGTAAAGTTGCTGGCCTGCTACTGCTAGGATGGGGGAATGACAGGCTTTTCCACGTCAAACTGGGGACGCCTAAAGCTCACTTTAGGTGTCCCCAATCAAACTGGGGACACCTAAAGTGCATAAAGGGCACACTTTAGGCGTCCCCAAAGACTCTTGGGATGCCTAAAGTGGTACAATTTTTTTTTTTGTTTTAAATTCAACCGACGCCAATTGTTCGCACTAAATATTGAATTTTGGGCATCCTTAATTTAAAAAGGGACATCCTTTAGGGTCGTTAAATGTCTAGTTTATAGTGTGAATTGATTTGGGAGAGAGCAGAAGTTTTTTAAAAATTTTACAGGGGAGAGAGATGAAGATGCACATGTTTCTAAGAAAATAATTAAAATAATAGAGGAAGGGAGGGGTGACGAGGAGGCTGCCACGTAGGATAAAAATGCATGAGGATGTCTTGATTTCATTGGCTAGTGCATAAAGTGAGGCGGTGCACTGGGTGTATGCAAAAATTTCTCCATACTCCATATTAATGCTCTCTTTACCACCAATGGAAGTTGGCGCAGATGGGTAGGCATCTGCGCCACACCAATCCGTTCCTGGGTTTGATCCTAGGAAATGGAAGGTGTAAAGAATTTTCATTGGGAGCTCTCTCCCCTGGGGCGCCTCAAAGAGGTGAATTCATGTCGGGCCTATCAGATTGGGGGCGTCAGGACTAGTCGGTTGTCGGGGGCCCATGTCGGTAAATCCGGCGTTAGCCTTCAGGTTAACGCCGGATACCTGGAAGGTGGGTGCACCGAAGGCCAAAAATGGTCCATTGCATAAACCATAAAAAAAATGCTCTCTTTACCAACCTAGCTATGATGTCCTACAAAGCAAGGTTTTTGAAGCCAGGCTGGATGGTCGGATCAGTCCAGCAACCACCTGGAGACTCAATTGGCTCGTTTTAATGTTTCAGGCTGTTTCATGATTAAAAACTGGATGAAACCTCTCAAATCGTCTGTTAAGTAGGAAAACAACTTTGACCGAGGAACCAGAACATATATTTAAAAACTGGATGGGTTGCTTAGAAGACAAACTTTAAAGATAGAGGTGGAAGGAGAATGATCATTGAAGGAGAAAAAGAAGATGACAAACCTGTCACAAGAGTTAAAGTTTAATAAATCCAAAATTTTTTATATGAAAAGCTTTATTGGGAGCAAAAAATATTTAATAAATAGTGGAGAAAGGGTGATGCTCTAGGAGGGATGATGATGCGTCAAACCTTCATTTGATGAGAGTATGAGACTTCACCTTCCATCCTCCGATGAGGAGAAATAGTTAATAATAAACCTTCAAAATCCTATCAAAATTCAAAAGAAAGTAGAAGAAAGCCAGGCTTTGGGAAGGTAAAAAAACAGTTGGCATTTGTTCTGTCACCAGGATAATAGCACGATTTTCTAACTAGTCTTTGAGAAATTCAAATTTGCATCCATATTAACAAATGACAATCAATGTGTCAATGTTTTAAAAATCGGATCGGAAGTCGAGTTGGATGGGTTAGTGGGTTACGGTTCAATTGGTCGGACAGTCTGGGTGGACCGGTGACATAGGATTTAAATAAAAATACTAATAGTATTAGATGTTATATAAAATAATATATGCGCAAAATTAAAATATCAAAAAGTTAAATAACTTAAATAATCCAATTTTATAATGGATTAAGTAGCTTACATAATAATAATAATATGCTTATGTCACAACAAAATTAAAAGTATTATGAATATATATGAATTTTAAACAAAAACTATAAATATAAACAGAAAGATTAAAGTTTTAATTACCTATTAATAATAATCTTATAAAAATATAGTTTTTCTGAGTTTAGGACGGATTTTTTTCAATTGAATTAGAATTAATTTGCAATTTTTTTTTTCAAATCCTTACTCAACTATTCTTAAAGCATGGTTAGGGAACCCGGAACGGACCGGCCGGTTCAGACCGGAACCCGGTGAACCAGCTAGTTGGCTGGTCCGATTTGGTCACCTGGTCGCTACTGTAGCGACCCGGTCTGACCCGGATAGAACCGGAACAAACCGGTCGCGACTCGACTGACCCGTCGAGCTGTGCGGGTCGGCCTGGTCATTTTTTGTTGCCTCTCCAGTGTCTAAAACGACGCCGTTTTGAGGTTCTTTTTTAAAGTCGAAATTAAACATCAACAGCTCCCTCTCCTTCCTCATTCTCGGTCGACACTCGACAGCGCAGCCACGAAATCTGCCCTAGAGTCTCTGCTTCTTCTCCACTCAGCGGCGCACTCCCTCAAATCCTAGATCAGTCTCGTCCCTGCTCATCCACTGCTCCGTCGTGTCTTGATTCCGTCCCCAAATCCATCCTTCCGGCGGATTCTGTTCCCAAAAAATCCGATTGTGTGTGTGGTCTGCCCGCCGCGTTTTGGCTCATCATTTTGGCTCCGGTTGTGATGGCGTGACCGTGGCTCTTTTCGTTTGAGCCTTGAGGTCAGTTTCAGCTCTTTTCTGTTCAGCTTCGGTTGTGATAAGTGATAACTGTCGGTGGTTGGCGGTGGTTTTCGTGGCTCTCCGGTATGTATTATTATTTTTTTGAGCGAAAGGGAGTAGTATATTGCATTATTGCTTAAGCTAAAAACTGTACTTTGATCCCTTAGGATTTACAAGCGTTTTTTGAAAAGTAAAAATTCTAGGCTCTACAATTTACAGTGAATGGCAATTAGTAATGAAGCTTTACATAGTATGTTTCACTATGGATCCAATTTGTGCTAGTATACTATCTACGATAAAGTATGTTTGCTAGAAAATCCATTGAATTATTGAAGAGAATTCTGGAATTCTTGTTTTTGAAAATGTCAAAATGATATAAGATGTGTGTACATTAGGGGAGAATGAATGTCAAAATGATAGTTAAAGAATAAAGATACACATTTTGACATTTTAAGATGTGTGTACATTAGGGGAATTCTTGTTTCAAAATGAATGTCAAAATGATAGTTAAGGATACAACCTATATTAGGGGAAAATAATTTATGCTCATTACAATTTAATTGTTTTCTTGTTTGTGGGTGGCTGAGACTGTTTTTATGTTAATTTGTAGCTTTCTTGTGAACGAACTGGGTGTTTCTTGTTTGCTTTCCTTTGTTGATTAAAAAGACCCTGTATTTGGATTTGCCACCTTATTTGCTCATGGATGTTAGAAGTGGTGAAGGAAGTGATAATCCCCCCACCACCACTGCCCCTACAGAAGAGTCTAGCAACCCCCTTAACCCGAATGTCTCTAATCCCACAGAGTCAACAGGAAGTGTCAAAAAAACTGATCCTGCTTGGCAATATGTGTCTGTCAAAAAAGAGGGGAGAGTTAATGTTTTTACTTACCTCTTATGTGCATCAAGTTACAGGGGAGGTGGAATTAATAGGTTAAAGCAACATCTAGCTGGTGTAAGTGGTCAGGTGTCTTCTTGTAAGAAAGTATCTCATGATATACGTGCTAGAATGAAAGAATCATTGATAGAGGGTGCAAAGAAAAAACCTATTGCTAGTGACAATGTAGAAGAGATTGATGATATGGAAATTGAAGAGCCAATAGATTCACATCCACTTAGGACATCATCCACTTAGGACATCCAATGAGAGTATTGGCACAAAGAGGAAAGCAACTGGGGCTGGGAAGATTGACAAGTATTTTGCACCTAGAACAACCCTGGGTGCTCAACCAAGCATCAAAAGTGCTTGGGCAAGTCAAGAAGCACAACATGCTGCTAAGGTTGTTATTGCTGACTGAGCTTATGTGAATTGCATTCCGTTTAATGCATTGAATTGCCCTTTGTTTCAAAAGGCCGTTGATGCTATTACTGCCATTGGTCCTGGGTTTAAGGCCCGTAGTGCTCATAAGTATAGAATTACCTTGTTGCAAGACCGTAAAAAAGAGTATCAGTTATTGATTGATAGTTATCGAGCTAAGTGGAAAGAAAATGGCTGTACACTAATGGCTGATGGTTAGACTGACGTTCGACAACGTACTTTGATTAATTTCTTAGTATATTCAGTGCAAGGCATGGTGTTTGTGAAATCAGTTGATGCCTCAGATGTAGTTAAAGATGCAAAAACTTTATTTTCTTTGTTCAATAAAGTTATTGAGTGGATTGGCCCTGAGAATATAGTCCATATGGTGACTGACAATACCGTTAACTATGTAGCATGCGGCAGACTGATTAAAGAGAAGTATAAAACCATTTATTGGTCTCCCTGTGCAGCTCACTGTTTGAATCTTGTTTTGAAAGATATTGCTTCCATGCCTCATGTGTGTGATCTTGCAAAAAAGGCATCCAAAATCTCTATCTTTGCTTATAATCATATGGTCTTCTTATCATGGTTACGGAAAAGACCTGGTTGGAAGGAAATTGTACGTCCTGGTGCTACAAGGTTTGCCGCCACATTTATTACCTTGCATAGCATATTTTTGCACAAACATGACTTACAAGCTCTAGTTGTTGATCAGCATTTTGTGCAACACAAATTGGCTAACATTGAGCCTAGGAAAACATTTTGTGCAATCATCCTTGATAATCGGTTTTGAAACGAATGTTTTCAAATTGTCAAGATTGTTTCCCCGATTATTAAACTATTGAGGATTGTTGATTCTGATGGCAAGCCTTTGATGCCTTATGTCTATGAAGGCATGCAAAGGACTAAAACAACAATCAAGGAGATGTTTCAGAATAAGGAGGAGCTGTACAAACCATACACTAGCATTATTCAGGCTCGATGGGATAAACATTTAAAGAGTGAGCTTCATGCAGTAGCTTATCTTTTGAATCTTGCCTTCTTCTACAATGTAGAACTTACTACAAGGAACAAATTAATGCAATATTTGATTAATGTGTTGGAGGCCCATTCACATGATGATATGGATCGTTATGTCACACTGATGCAGCAAATGAGTATCTACCGTGATCATAAAGAATCCTTTAATAAAGTTTCATGTGAAAAAGCTGCCCAAAAACTAAATCCTTATAAGAAAATTTAATTTTTTTAATTTTAATGGACATATTAATACATATTTGATATTTCATACTATGTTTAACTGAATGTCTTTTATTTAATGTAGATGAGTGGTGGATCTACTATGGTGGTTCAATTCCGGAGTTGCAACAGATTGCTATTCGTCTACTTAGCCAAACTTCTTCTTCTTCTGGTTGTGAAAGAAACTAGAGTTTATTTGAGCGCATCCACACAAAAAGAAGAAACCATTTGGAGCATCAAAGGCTCAATGACTTGGTTTTCAAAAATTACAATATGAAGTTAAAGTATAGGTAATCTTAAAATTTATGACTTAATTTACTTTTATAGAACTTATTTAATATGCCTTTTACTAATGTTGAACTTCTTTCATTTCGTCATTAAAGGGATACATTAGCAAAGAAGAAGGAAAGTTACGATCCAATTGATTTTGAATCAATAGATAAAGTGGACTTTTGGGTTGTTGAAGATGATCCAACTCCTGAGTTTGATAATCCAGATGTGGCACATTCTGAATTTGAAGAACTTACAAGGAATTATGAAGGTTTAATGGTTTTAAGATTATATTCTTATATAATAGTACATAACTATGTTTTCTTCTTCACAAAACTATGAATATGAAGAATTTAATTCATTTCAATATTTTATATGTAGGTGATGAATATGTGGCCATTCCTGAACTTCCATGTTTGAATGCTGATGATGATGTTGGTCCTAGTACTTTTGGTTTTCCTCCTTCAGCTACACCTCCTGATGTTGCAATACCTACAGATTTGAATGCTGTTAATGAAGATTATGGTGTTAATTGATGATTAGTTAAGTACTTAAAGAATTATGGGTGGAAAAAACCTCTATTACTGTGAGTTTGTTTTGGTTATTGCTTTTGATGTTATTGGATTGCAATATGATACTATGATGCTCATTAACCTCTATGGAATTTTTTTTATTCCTCAAATTGTCTGACTCTCAGGTCGACTCCGGTCTGACCCCCGGGTCAACTCCGGTCTGACCCACTGACCCTTCACCCACTGTCTCAACCGGTTTAGTGCACGGTCCGAGTTTTAATACCTTACTTAAAAGAGAAAATATTACAAAAGAAAAAAAAATCAACACACAGGACGAGGAGTCACTTTGACTAGCCTGTCATGCCTAGTAAGAAAAAGCAACATTTAAGTATTTTATCTTGTAGGTACTACAATGCACTTTTAACCCCCTGGATAATAAAAGGCTTCTCTCCTCAAAATATCTCACCTCTTCAACATTCAACGTTTCTCCTTCATGTTTTCAGTCGGACCTCTCCTTTTTTAAATTTCAAATATACTTTCTTCTTCTCTTTCCGTCTTATCCCCACCTCCTCTCCATTTTTCTGCGCACTAGGTTGCTGGTGGAGTCTCAGATTGTTTGGGTTTCTCTCATTCATTCCACTTTTCATCTCAAATCCCACCAGCTTTTCTTCACACACGTTTCTCTTTCTACTAGAATATGTTATCTGAATCTTAAGGTTGAGTTCAGCAATGCCTACAATGCACTTCTTTAATCTTTTTCTCATTTTGTTCAAAACTTTATATCATTTCAGCAAGTGATTTCTTCCTCAATTTTTCTCTTTTCTGGCTCTGTTTTATCTTCTTCCTTCTTCTTTTTCTCTTTTTTGACTCTGTTTTGTCTTCTTCCTTCTTCTTTTTCTCTATCAAAGTTTAGCCGTTCGGCTATTAAAAACCTGCTCCAGTTCACGGTTTAATGGCGGTTTCCGGCTCAAAAGACGGTTCACAGTGGTTCAAAACGGCTGAACTCTTAAAACGGTTGAACACGTTGAAACAGCCCGGCATACCTTCCAGTCAACAGTCTGGCTGGCCGAACCGTCCGATCCGGTCCGGATCTTTAAACATTGCAATATGTATATTTTTTTTATTTTATATATAACATAAAACTGGACTACATGTACATACTATTTATTATTTACGTTTTTATTATAAAATTTTAAATTAAGATATCACATAAATTAGATATCAATTTTTTTTAAAAGATCAGATATCAACTTTATCGTCCAAAAAATGATATCAATTATAATACTATTAAAAAAAATAGATTTTAAGTTATTTAACATTTTAATATGTTATTATATATATTATTAGAAAAGGCGAAACATGCCACGGGTTTTCATCATATAAATTTTTTCTTAAATAAAAATACATCTAATAAATTAAAATAAAATACAGTGTTCCTTGTATGTATTTAAAATTCATGTGTGTGTATTAAATTAAAACTATTAATATTAATGTAAATTTTAAATATATATCTAATAATTTTATATTTATTCTTACATTTATATCTTCATATATGTCCACAATATTATTTTTAATTTAATTATTAAGTTCCCGGCTCGACTGGACGGCTTGACCATTTCAATCATTTGAACCATGACCCATTGGTATTTCCTGCTCGACATCTGGGCCGACTTTTAAAACATTTTTATGAAGACACCATAACACCTTTTGGCCTTTGTCTCTTTTGGATGTGACCATGAAGAACACTCTGGTTTGGTTGCTTGCTTATTAGATTTCCTCAGTTTGATTTCATGCAATTATTTCAAATTGTGGCTCAAAGATACATTCATTGTGATAGCTTTATCAGAATGGGCATATTTCTCCCCTTTGTGCAATCATATGTCTTTTGAATACTATTTGGCACAAACGCAACTGTATGTGCTCTTCATTTAGGAAGAAAGACTTTCCCCAATCAGTCATCAATAGTTTTCCTTTAGTCTTCGGTCAAGGGCAACAACATCATTCTGGCATCTGCCTCTTCACATAATTTTTGCCTTATCACTCTGAATGACTTTGGCTGGGACATTATTATTTTTAAAGATAGAAGTGCAAGTAGTTATAAATACTGCCAAGGGTATCATTTGTTATCACTATTCTCCCTTTGAAATAATTTTTTTGGAGCAAAAAGTTTGTTGCCATACATGTATTTCTTTTTCAATGCCTGCGAATTATGCTCTGCTTTGGATAGTCAATTTTGGTGATTTAACTTCCTCCTCTAGCTAGGGCGACACTTATTATCACTTGCACTCTCAAATGATTCATCAAACTGCATGACGATAAGCAGGCCTCTACAGAAATAGTGTGGTAGAATACTGACTCTTTACTTCGTATTTTTACCTCAATTTCTATTAAGCTCACTTATACTTTCTGATTTCATAGATACTTTAGCCAATGTTTCTTATTCTTAATTAGCTATATATTTCTCCAAAAATAAGAACACTTAATTTGTTTAGATTTTGTAACTTTTTAAAATTAAGATTACATAACATTAAAAATGGTTTTTTAATTATCGTAATTTGCATATTATTCGACTATATATTTGTATGATAATGTGTCAATACATTCAATAAATATACAAGTACTTATTTATATTAACTTTATGTTCAATAAATATACAAATAAATTAAACTGTGAGAAGATTCTCATCATGAAAGTTCTTTTAATTAGCTTCCATATTTTTAAAGGAGAATGACAGAAAAATACCGCTTGAACTTTAAAATCCTAAATTAGCCCTTTGACAAAGATTTATATTGTCAAACCCATTACTATTCTTGTTAATTCTATTATTCTTCTTATCAATGAGATTTTAAAGTTCAAATAGTACTTTACCGTTCTTCTTCCTACTTTTAATTACAACTTGTTCAGTACTAATAGTAGGCAACTCTAATTATAACAGTTATTATATAGTACGTACTACCTTTAATCCTAAATTTAGTATCTAATTTGTAGTGCAATTAATTAGACTTGACCTTGAAGTGCTGCGGCGAGTTCCGAGTCAGTACATGGTAGTTGGTGAAGGCGTTCATGAGTCCATGGGGGACGGAGGACCGGTGGAGCACGAGGAGAGAGAGGGTGAGAGGGGTGGAGAGAGCGTGAGAAAATGCCAATGGTCAGAGTCAAACTTTTCACCTAGGCAGCAAATGGGGCCCACTGAATGGATGTTAAGTGCACTCAACGAAGTTGCCAAATTTTCTCCGAATTTAAATCATTATTGCTACTTTTACACTATAATTCTGATGGATGCTCGTAGCGAAATACTTTATTATTATACTTATACCTTTACGCAAGATTAAAAGGTGCTGTGAGTGAGGAGTACATGCACTCTTCGGTAGATTTCATGACAATGAGTTCCCTCTGATTAGACTGTTTATATGGTTGGGTGGTTTCAAACCGTTTAGAATTGGCTTTCTAGGCGTAGTACTTAGGTGTCTGATTTCTCATTCATTAGGAATGTTATTAGCTCTTTTGTCTTTTCCTACATCCTTTGTTTAGTTTGTTACAACTTTGTAAAATCTTTAATTGCCTTGCATATATCAACCGGACAGGCCGGACTAATAAAAACCATACAATGACCTTACAACTTAATAATGATAAAGTTCATATAGTTTATAATTGCTGTGAAATTCAGCCCTCCTTTGCCAAACGCACTATAATATAGATTTTCTCATTTTTGACGTACGCTTAATATTAACAATGAAAGAGAAAACTGTCAAATATGATGAGGCATAGAATTAGAAAAGAATCATTACTTGATGGTTGTATATATGAGTTGTGAAGTAAGTTAGGAGAACTATTGACAGTTAATTATGATAACTGTCAAATGTTTATTAGAAAAATTTTGAAAACAACTTTCTGGGTAACATTATTCATACATGACAACTTCTAGGATAAAAATAGATCTTAATCTTTTATTTTATCGTTTGTTTGTCTTATCAACAGTCAAAAACTTAATCACCCTCTCATTTTGTTTAGGGCAAATTGGGGAAAAGTATGACAACTTCCGCGATAAAAATAGATCTTAATAATTTAATCACCCTCACATTTTGTTTAGGGAAAATTGGGGAAAAGCCACCTATTATAAATTTCATTGATAAGAAGGACCTGATAAGTTTTTATACATACAGAGTATTAGGTGAATTTTGTACATATAAAGTATTAGTACTCTTAATTTAGGTCATTCTCACTAATTAATTTTCTAGTGGATGACTTTTCCCAAATTTTCCCATCTTTTTATAATCTCTTTCTCGACGATTTTCTATTACTTCCTTTCAATCGCCTCCCCCGACCACAATTCCCTGTTACTCCCTTTCCTTCTCCACTCAGCCCTTTTCTTCATCAGGTCTCACTGATTCTTATCCTCACCGGCCACCGCCTCCAGCCTCATCGTCTTCCAGGTCACTCTACTTCATGAGTTGCCCACGAGTAGTGTACCTTGTCCATTTCAACTGTTGCAAGGCCAACCCGGAGAGGATTTGCACCAGAGTGATCTTCATGGAGAGATCTAATCTTATGATATCGTTTCAAAGATCCTGGAGAGGTTGGGGTTAGGGCAAAAGACGTATTTGCTGTCGGCAAGCGGTTATGAGTGTTTAGCTGAATTAGCAAATGGTAGCAGCAAAATTAGGTGGGAAACAAATTGATTAATTGCTGCCCCACGGTGACAAGGGATAAGGGCATAAGGCTCAACAAACATGTTTGAACTCAATATTAAAAAACATAAATATAATTAATAAACTAGTAAATATATTGATTACTGTAATAAGTGAGCACACAAATATGTCAGCGCCCAATTCAAACTATGGTTTTAAAATTCAAACCGATCTAGCAAGTTGACTTGGAACTTGGCCAATAGGTCAATGGTCAGTCCGATTAAGGCCTCGACTTGGGGAAAAGGTGACTTAGAGAGACTTGGGGTGACTTGGGCCAACTCAGGACTAACTCAAGTGGCTTGCCAAGTGGGGTAAGTCGCCCGGGTAGATGTTTTTAAAAACTCACCATCGTTCTTAAAAACAAAACGCAGTCACCATTCACCTGCCGAAGTTTCTCTTCTTTTACTCTGAAAACTCACCCACCATTCGCCGGAGTATCTCTTCTTTTACTCTGAATTTTGTTGCAACTTGTGACCGTCTCCTTGCTCTTCCCGTCGTTCTCCTTTATCCCTCATATCATCACCGTCGTTTACTGCTACTTCTTTCTTGCACTCATCAGCTCATCACTCACCAGAGAAGCCATGGATGCGTGCTGCTGCTCATGGAAGATAAGGAAGAAGCTTGTGAATGCTCTATCTGATGCGTGTTTAAGCCTCAGTAGTATAGAGAAGAAAGAGTGATAAGCCTCGTGTCATGTCTCTAGTCTATTCCCCGTGATGCATGTTGAGAGAAAATAGGGGAGTTCACGTGGGAGGGAGAAGAATGAGGGAAAAAGGGAAATAATTAAAAAAGAAAATAGAAAGAGAGACAATTCAGCCAGCCAACAAAAATAAAAGGAATCATAGTAGTTAGAATCCCATGAATCTCAAGTCGTATCCCATGACTCGATTAAAAAATAGGTGAGAAAGATACGAATCTCTTGATGTATCTTACTTATGTATGTAGCTTGTGATTCTAGAAGCAATACAAGCCGGAATTATAGGAATCACGCAACGCTGGGAATTCCTGTGATTTTGGGTGAATCAGGTTGCACACAGATCGGGTTGGATCTAGCGAAACTAGCTTTAGAGAACCCTTTTTTCATTTTCTTTTCTGATTTTGTCCAAATTCATTTAGGAATTTTCTTTTACTTCTATGATTATCCCTGATTCCCCCTCACTTATCCCAATCAAAACCCTTTTTTTTATTTCTTTTTTTTTGAAGTGTTATTTGCCTTTAAAATGCTAATATGGACAAACTTTTGATGTTCTCTTATGTGAAAATTACATTAATATTATCTTTAAAATTTATCATGAATCTTACAATTCGCGATTCTAAAAATAGGCTTTCCGAATCATGAGTCGTATCCCGATTTGATAACCTTAAAAAGAATAAAAAAGGGAAAAGGAAATAAAATAAAAACAAGAAAGACATTAATATTTGTTGGACTTTGCATCCAAGCCTGCCTTTGATGTATCGAACTATTTGATTCAGAAAGGAAAAGCTCGAATCAAATGAGAAAACAATATCTAAGTATTTATGACTGATTGGGAAGATAATTCTCATTAATGAGTGATTTGTCAACTCATTATTACTGATTTGTTCATTAACATGCAAATCACCATAAATGATGAAATCAATTAGGCATTTATTGGCCTGATTATGGCTTGGAAGGCAAGCTCACCAGACCACTATAAATAGAGTCTGCCCCTTGCATTGTTTCCTCAAAGCTCTTGCAATCTCTCTTCTTTTCTCCCATCTTTCTTTGTTTTGGTTCACTGCTATGCACACCTTGATTAGACTCTAGTAATTTGATCGTTGCATAAGCTTCAATTACATGAATCCGATCCAACCTTGCACGCATCTCACTTCCTCTCTATATATTATTCCTAATAATATTATATTTTAGGGTTCAACATACTTTTAGTCATTATAGTTTACTACGATTTAGGTTTTGGTCCCTAACATTTTAAACGGGTGATTTTTATCCCTCAAGTTTACTCCATCTAAAATGTTAGTCCCTATAGTTTTAAAAGGACCTTAACACCGTTAATTTTGTTGATGCTTCACTGACTCCATTAATTTCATTGACATGGCTTAATGACTAGACAAAAGGACATGAAAATAATGCATTAACAAGTGTTGTTGAGCTGGATAAATGATTTAAAAATAATGAAAAAATGACCTTGCAGGTGGAGTTGCTGAGAATGACTTCCGATGGATCTGGAGCTGCATCTCAAAGGCTTATGGAAGTGCCTCTTGCTTTTGCTTCCTCCATTGATGATGTCTTTGAGATTGGTTATGCTTCTGGAACAAGAATAGCTGGATCTCCTAGAATAGCGCCATTGAACATGGTTTCTCCCTTGTTTGCTGTCTTGTTTTGTTAAAGCCAGATATTTCTTAATCTTCTTGAAACAATCAATCAAATTGTAATAGAAAACTAGCTCTCCTAGCACTCGAGATAGCAACCAGAGGCCAGGGAAAAGAAGAAGTTGAATGAAAAAAAAAATAGAGTAGATGTGAAACTGAGACAAAGAAGTAATTGCATTAATTCATTAGAGTGTTTTACACATGTATATATATAGACTCAATACCAACTCTATTCAGTTGGACAACTGGCTGACATCTAACTAATGTAGAAACTAATACAGTAACTAAAATACATATCATCCGTACATAACGTCTGTTACCCCCCTCAAGTTGAAGAATGCAAATTATGCATGCCTAGCTTGGACACAACAATAGTGAAAGGTCTTGGATCCAAAGGTTTAGTAAAAACATCTGCAATTTGATCTTGAGAACGACTAGGCAGCAAATGAACAACATTACACTTTAATTTGTTGCGAATGAGATGACAATCGATCTCGATATGTTTGGTGCACTCATGAAAACTGGGATTAGTTGTAATGTGGCAGGCAGACTGATTATCACAGTAAAGTAAAGCACAAGATGAATGAGGAATGTGAAGTTCATGAAGAAGATAAGGTAACCACTGAGATTCACATGTTAATGAGGCTAAGGTGCGATATTGAGCCTCCGAAGATGACGTAGAAACTATTGTTTTTTTCTTGGATTTCCAAGAGATGAAAGAGGATCCCAAGAAAACACAATATCTAGTAATGGAATGGCGTGTATCCATACAACTAGCCTAATCGGAGTTGCTAAAACCTTTAAGCTTAAGATTCAAAGTGACAGGGAAAAAGAGACCTTTGTTCGGGGAAGATTTCAAATAGAGAAGAACCCGATGTGCAGCTCGTAAATGTAAATTAGTAGGATAGGACATAAACTGACTCAATTGTTGTACAACATATGAGATATCTAGCCGAGTGTTAGTGAGATAGATCAAGCGGCCAATAAGAGTGCGATATGTAGAAGCATTAGACAAAGGTTGACCAAGTTCTGGGATAGCTTAGTAGCACGATGCCTAGGAGTCTTGAGAGGTTTGCTAGAAAGAAAACCAAAGTCATTAAGAATGTCTAAGGTAAATTTATGCTGATGAAGAGAAATACCTTGTGATGATTGGGCAACCTCAAAACTAAGAAAAAATTTAAGATCACCAAGATCCTTGATCTTAAAAGTAGCATCCAAGAGATATTTAACTCAGTTGATTTCAATAAGATCATTCCCAGTAAGTAAAATATCATCCACATAAACTAGTAATGCTGTAAAAGAATGATTGGTACATCTGACAAATAAAGAATAATGAGACTTAGATTGAATATACCCATAAGAGAGCAAATAACTGGACAACTTAGAATGCCATTGATGACTAGCTTGCTTTAAGCCATACAAAAGACTTTTGCAATTTACAAATCAAACCAGGAGAAGGGGAATGAAAACCAGGTGGGACCTCCATATAAACTTCTTCTAAATCCCCATGTAAAAAGGCATTGTTAACATTTAGTTGTTGTAAATGCCAATTCTGAGCTGATGCTAAGGATAAGAGTAAACGAACTGTGGTGATTTTAGCAACTAGAGAAAAAGTATCTAAATAATCAACACCTTCGGTTTGAGTATAACCTTTGGCAACTAAACATGCCTTGGCTCTCTCAAGGGTACCACCAGCCTTAAATTTGTTCTTGTAAGCCCAGCAACATCTAATCACCAGTTTGCCAGGTGGAAGAGAAGTAAGAGACCAAGTATTATTTTGTTCAAGTGCTTCAATTTTAGCAGCCATAGCCTTACGCCATACCTCATGTTTCACAGCTTGAGAATATGTTGTTGGATCAAAATGTGTAGAAATGGACAAAGTAAAATGTTTATTTGAAGGAGAAAAATGATGATAAGAAAGAACAGGGTTAAGAGAATGAGGAGAAGAACCAAACATAGTGGAAGATGGTGGTTGTGCTTAAGAAAGAAGAGCATGATGATAATCCCTTAAATATGTTGGAGGTTGTCTTTGTCTATTGGATCTTCGTAGAACTAGAACTGATTTAGCAAGACAAGAATCTAGAGAAACTGAATGCTCAACAAATGAAGTAACTGGAAAATCAAGAGAATGTGTAGGTTGTGCAAAGGGACAGTAGCAGAAACCTATGATTGAAAAGGGAAAATGTGCTCACAGAAATAAACATCCCTGGACACAAAAATTTGGCGAGACAAAATATCCAAAAGAACATAACCTTTAACACCAGACTTGAACCCTAAGAAAATGCACTTCCTAGCTCTAAGGTCGAACTTGGTTTGATGAATGGGAAGAGTAGAGGTAAAACATAAAGAGCCAAATACTTGAAGACTAGTCAACTCTGGTTGGTATTGATGAAGACAGTAAAAAGGGGACATGTTGTTGAGGAAAGGAGTAGGCAATCTATTAATAAGGTGCATGGCATGGATAAAGGCATATGACCAGTAAAGCTTTGGAAGATTGGGCTGAAACATATGGACCTAGCCATATTAAGTATATGTTGGTGTTTACGCTCAACAATATTATTTTATTGAGGTGTATCAACACAAGAGGTTTGATACAAAATTCCTTTAGAAGAAAAATAGTTAGGCATAATGAATTTAGAACCATTATTAGAGCGAATGGTCTAAACCTTAGTTTGAAATTGATTTTCATAAAGAGTAATAAAATTTTGAAGAGCCTGATGTGTTTCAGATTTATTATGAAGCATACAAACCCATGTGTAATGTGAATAGTCATTAACAATTATTAAAAAATGTTTGTGGCCATGTATAGAAGTCAAATGATAAGGACCCCATATATCAACATGTAACAAAGACAGAATCTGATTGGAATGGCTGGGATTGACTAATGGGAAAGGGAAGATGTTTCTATTTAGCCATATGGCAAGAATCACAATGATTAAAAGCCTTATTAGAAACAATATAGGGATGCAGTTGTTACATACACTTGAAAATAGGATCAGAAAGATGGCCTAACCTAAAATGCCACAAATCAAAAGAAGAAACAGGTGTTGAATCAATTGGAGTAACTGCCAAAGATGCAAGACAATGGATAGCTCTCTGATAAGGGAGGAAGTATAGGCCTTCTCTTTCTCTAGCTAAACTAATCATCTTCCAACGAGAGGTGTTCATCAGGAAGCAAGAATTGCTTTGGAAAATGGCACAACAACGAAGATAATGAGTAAGTTTAGAAACTAAAATAATGTGAAAATGAAAGCTAGGAATGAACAAAACATTATGGATGGTAAGAGAACCAGGGATAATAACCGAACCTGATTGGTTATCTATTACATAGGAACCATTTGGAATACTAACAAAAATAGGTGTAATAGGTGTTAAAGAAACAAAAAAGGATGTAGTGGAATATATGTGATTAGTAGCTCCTGTATCTAATATCCATAAGTCTTTGATAGAAAAAGAATTAGAAGAAGCAAGATTACTTGATGCAATATTGTTAATAACATGAGTAGAAGAAGTAGGTGAATCCTTTTAAATCAATTGTAAGAGCTTTTGATATTGTTCTACTATGAAATGAAGGTGTGGAGTGGTACCATGGGTCTGTGAATTTGACACTGGAACCGAAGAAGAAATGTTTTATTCTTTACGAGTATTATTGTTAATAGTGGATGGAGTTTTGAATTTGAAGCCTGGAGGAAATCCATGTTTCCTAGAACAAGTCTCCATAGTGTTTCTCGGTTTGCCACAATAGGTATATTTCTTAGCATTACGATAAGCACTATGATAACTATTGTTCTTTCTAAATTTAGTAAGAAGCATAGTAGCTTCACTAGGAACAAAGATGACTCCCATTTCTCTCTCCTATTGTACAACCTGTGAGAAAACCCGATGAATAGGTGGCAGGGGATCAAGAATCATAATTTAAGATTTAACAACAAAAAATCGATTGTTGAGTGTTAAAAATCGGATCGCATAGTCCTATTGTCTATATTTATTAATACTATCAAATGCACCACAAGAACCATGATTGTCACAACTACAAATAGGCGGAGGTCGAAGATTAAGTAGTTCATCCCAAATGATTTTGAGTTTAGTATAATACTCACTAACACACTGAGATCACCTTGGTTCAGTGAATGCAAGTCATCTTGAAGTTTAGCAAAGATGTCCCTCTGTGAGAATTGTCCACGCAGATCCTCCCAAATCTCTGATGCGTGATCTATCCACAAAATACTTTGAGCTACTGTAGGAGAGATCGAGCGAGTGAGCCAGGTAACCACCATCGTATTACACCATTCCCAAATTGGAAACATCAAATCATGCATCGACGGAGTAAGAATCATGCCATCCACAAAATGAAATTTGTTCTTTGATTGAAGTGCCATTTTCATGGCTATGGACAAAGAATGATAATTCAATCTGGTCAAAACGGGTGAAACAAGAATTAAGGAGGGATTTTCGTTCGGATGAATATAGCAAGGGTTTGAAGGATTCTGTATAGCATCAGTGATTTGAGAGGAAAAGAAGAATTCGCCATAAGCGAAAGCAGAAGAAGAAATCTGAGCTAAATTCGCTTTGATACCATAAAACAATTTATCAAATTGTAATAGAAAACCAGCTCTCCTAGCACTCGAGATAGCAACCAGAGGCCAGGGAAAAGAAGAAGATGAACCGGAAAAAAAACAGAGTAGATGTGAAACTGAGAAAAAGAAGTAATCACATTAATTCATAAGAGTGTTTTACACGTGTATATATATAGACTCAATGCCAACTCTATTCAGTTGGATAGCTTGCTGACATGCATCTAACTAATTTAGAAACTAATACAGTAACTAAAATACATATCATCCATTACATAACATCTGTTACTTCTCAAACTTCTCCACATTTTGTTCAATTTATTTTATATATTTAATAATCAAATATCCCATTATATATTTAACACTTTCTTTCTCTCCCCCCGCTCATTTCATTCCCCCTGCTCTCTTGTAAATCTTCACAGGTCTTGAAACTTGGAAGCCTCTGGCTTCCGCGCTCATTTCCTTCATCCCCAGATTTTCCCAGAAAAAAGAAAGAAATTTTTGGGGAAAAAACTAGAGTGTAGCAATGTGGGTACCTTTTATTTTCACCTCTACTGCTTAAGAAGAACTCTGAGGAAAAATATGGCAAGAGTTGTGGTTCTCTCTTAAAAGCTCTCTTCACTGCAAATCAGAAATTGTAGATGTTCACGACCCGAAATCGAAAACCCACTTGACCGCAATACCTACCCGAAGGCCCGGAAGAAGATCCGGCTGTTCGTGTTCCAGAAGCTTCGCCAAGCCTACAAGCCTCCGAGTTGCAGCTCCAGATCCTTCGGAAGTCATTCTCAACAATTCCACCTACAAGCTCCTTTTTGTTGGAAAAAAATCATTTACCCAGCTCATCAACCCATATTATTGCTTTATTTCCATGTCATATTGTCTAGTGAGCGAACTTAATGGAGTCAGTGACATATCAACAAAATTGCTTTATTTCCATTACATTGGCCGATTTAGCGTGCCTGATCTAATTTCTTGAACACTGGTTCAATCAAGAACCACATCCAAGCGTGATAGTGATGAGTGGCGTTGCCAATAGGCAACTAACCATAAACAATAAAAAATATTAATTTAGATATAAAGAGATAGATAAACTAAGAAATATATTATTATAATGACCGATTGAACTACACCTATCCATAAAATAAGACAATTTAAATTTTTTAAAACAATTATTATTTAATTATATATATACATATATGTATGTAGGAAAAATAACGAGAAAGAACTAGCATATCAGGGCGAATTCATGTTCGGATCCGGATCAAAGCTCCAATGCTTTATAATAGTGCCCACACAATTATTAGACTATTAGAGCCTAATTGGGATTGGCACAGCAGATCACCAAAACAAGAAAGATGGTAGGAGAGAAGAGATTGCTAAAAAACTCAATAGTAGGGATGAGGAATAATTGAAGGAGGCAACTCCTATTTGTAGTGGTTTAAGGTGGCCACTAATTAAGAAATGATGTCCACCCTTCTTGCCTTCTAAGTTAGTAATATTACGATTAATACTAACTTATTCCCCAATATATAATTAATGCTGATTTGATTAGGCTACTTATATCCTAATCAAATAATCCGACCCATCAACGGCAGACTTAGACCCAAAGTCCAACAATGTATACACACGCATACATATATATAATCCCTTGATCTTTTTTATACGGAATAATCTTCCGGGGTGGTACTAAATTGTTTATTCAGATGAAGGCGCTGCTATTCTCTGTTTTTTTTTTTTTTTTGAATAACCATATGAAGCTGCTATTCTAGCTGGTCCTTGTATATAAACACAAGCATACTCTTCAGGTTTAATTTATATCCATATTCCATAATGGCGATGGCACCATCAGGACTTTCATTAACAGTGCGTCGGTGTCAGCCGGAGATGGTGGCTCCGGCAAAGGTGACACCACGTGAGGTCAAGCTTTTATCGGACATCGACGACCAAGGGAGCCTTCGGCTCCAAATTCCGGTGATCCAGTTCTATCGGCGTGATGATCCTTCGATGAGAGGAAGAGATCCCATTGAGGTCATCAGAAAAGCTTTGGCTGATACTCTGGTGTTTTACTATCCCTTCGCCAGTAGGCTATGGGAAGGATCTAACCGGATGCTCATGGTTGATTGTAATGGCGACGGCGTCATTTCATCGAGGCTGATGCTGACGTCACTCTGGAGGAATTTGGTGATCTTCCTCCTCCTTTTCCTTGCTTTGAAGAGCTTCTCTACGATGTCCCAGGAACTTCAGATCTCCTTAACACTCCACTTCTCCTTATTCAGGTATTTTCTTCTTTATTTAATTTCTTTTTATTCTTTTTTCTTAAAAAAAATAAAGATTAGACATTAGAATATATATAGTAATAGCCTTTTATGTTTTGATATTGCATGACTTTAATTTTCCGTCGACTTGGTTCTGTGTAAAAACTTTAATGATGCTTTGCCAAAATATCAACTTTGTCCTTTCTCACTATTCTTCAAAACTAACATGACACATTGACACCCGAATGTTGATCCAAAATATCAAATTTAAAATGGGAGAAAGTATACATAGCCGTTAGTCTTATATAATGGCCGTTGTTTGGGATCAACCCTTCGCCGCACAGAGGAGAAAGAAGCTTGGAACTTTTTTAATGTTGAGTCGTTTTGGGTCCTTTGGAGTGAATAATTCTTTAAGCTTTTTAAAAATATACCATTTAAAAAAAAATTGGTCATTTGATTTGCTTCTAAGAAAATAACTCAGATGGTTTACTTATATATATATTTTTTTCTTGAAGTTGATGATATTTACTATCATACGCACCCACATTTAGACACATCATGCGTACATAAACCCACATATATTAAATACTCCTTAATAATGTAGGAACTAATAGAAGAGTTGATTTTTGTCCTAAATGTAAGATATATTTATCATATTTGTCAATCTTCTCATAATTTACCCCTATTGATTCCTAACAATAATTAAGAGAGATGGAGGGAATTAAAGAAGATAATTAGAGTGTTTTGCAAAAAATGTGTTTTATTAACTAACTTAACTAGTTTCCTTAATCTAATCAAATTAGGGAAATTAAATAGGTCTTATATTAAGGACAAGATAGAGTATTTAAATTTAAGTATACGTAGCATTATGTGTCAACACCCGTTTCTATTTCGATATACATAGAGTAATAGAGACCAAGTTCCACAGACAAACAGAAAAGTATAAATATAGTGATGAAAGTATTTGTTTACAAACCGGAATCAATCGTACAGAGTTTGGCAATATATGCTAACATGCACAAAATATCCAAAAATATCCCAGAATACAGACTACATATAACCACGGTCTTCGTCTAGGGAAACGTGCCCGTCAGTTCCCCGTACCTATGTCCTTTCCTTTTGAGCCGCTGACACCCGCTGAGATGTTTTTGTTTAGAAAAATGGGTGAGATTCCAAAGAATTCAAGTAGAAACATACGATTGACATATAAAATGTGAGAATTAAATATGCAATGCCACGTATAATGTAAAATGAAAATTCATATAACCCGTGTGTAGTGCTGGTAATTCGGGTCAGGCTAGCGGGTTTTTAAACGGGGCCCGATTAAAAACGGGCTCAGCCCGTTTAGCCTACGGGCTGACGGGCTGGCCCACTTAAATTTTTTATTATTATTTTTTTATTTTTTTAAAAATTTTTTTCTCAAATATCTTTGGTCCCTTATCTCATTTCCTTTGATGATGTGTTTAATTAATTCCTCATACTTTTTATTTGACACTTATTTTCATATTATATTTATTTATTATACTATTATTAAATTAAAAAGAGATGTATTTATATAGTTTTGTGATGTAAATAGATGAAAAAAAGGAAAGTAAGAATGAAATTGATTTCTTAACACAAATGTATAAAAGAAAAGAAATGTGATATGAGTGGGTGAAAGAGAAAAAGATTAAAAATTCAAAAAAAAAAAATTCCGCCAGCCCGCCTAAACGGGCTCGGGCTGGCTAAAGCAAAAAATCCCTTATCTAGAGCTTCGGCCCTATTTAGAAATTGATTACTTAGGTTGTTTCTTTTTTGTTCATTAATCGAACTCCAATGATTATCCAATTCATCATAGGAGAGTTTTTCTGTTGTGAAGAGAGATGTCTTTCTTTGCATCATTTCAAGAAAAGTTGATAAACTAGATGGATACGTAAAAGATATTCTTTCTTTTCCATCACTTTGAGATGTATGAAAAAAGAATTGTGACATCTCATTTCTTACAGCATTTTCAAATTGATCATTTTTTATATATCGCAAAGGACGATGGAATAGTTTATAATCGAAAATAATCCTTAAAAAAGGTTTTTCCAATCGAAAGATATTTTTCTCTTTCTCCTCTCTTTCATCGATTTTGTACGAATTATCTCTTTCATTCGGAAAAAAATTAGCAGAAAGATATGCCGACCAAAGAGCATCAGAAGGAGATTCTGCGTTGGATTCTTTTTGTTCTTTTTTATCAATTTCATCTCCTTCTTGAATTTCTGACAGTTGTAAAAGCCAGCCCGAGCCCGTTTAGGCGGGCTGGCGGAATTTTTTTTTTTTTAAATTTTTAATCTTTTTCTCTTTCACCCACTCATATCACATTTCTTTTCTTTTATATATTTGTGTTAAGAAATCAATTTCATTCTTACTTTCCAAAGCCAGCCCGCAAAGGGGGCGGGCTGGTGCAGCCCGCCCCGCTGCAACCCGTAGCCAGTGCGAGCTGGCCCGCAACCCGCGGGCCAGCCCGTTTTCCCACTACTACCCGTGTGTGTATACATCAGTACAAAAAAACACCCGAATTCTGACAGAATTTACCATGGAATCAGCTTTTCCGATGGACCGCATTTCCGACGGAGTCCATTCCATCTCTAATAGATGCGTTTCAAACAAATTTGCGAATTTCCGACAGAACTGTTTCGTCGGAAATCCTGATAGAAAGCAATTTCGTCAGAAATTTCAGACGAAATTCGTTTCCTTTGCAATATTTTTAACAAACAAATCAATGTTTTTTTTAAAAATTTATTTACAAATGCCACTTGTTTGCTCCTCTGAGCACCACGTGTCCCTCTCCCCTGGCTGCCACGTGTCGACACCTCATAATTCCTCCAAGTGCCTCTCCTCCCGTTCAAACCCGCGACCTCAAACTCCCAACGCCTTAGCACGTGAGTCTTTGCCAGTTGCGCCGAAATGAACCTGTGTCATATTAGTCCCTCCGGTCCTAATTATAGGACATATTTACCTGATTTTGGAGAAATTAAGAATAGTAATCAAATTAGTTAATCTTATTTATTTTCCAAAAATGCTCTTATTTAATAAGGGTGATTTAGGAATACTACATGAGTCTATCAAATTAAACATTGAACTTTGAACAGTTCGATAAATGACATGAACTGGCACAAGACTTGCCTGCACCCAACAAAAATTATGATGATTTATTGATTTTCGATGCCATGGTAATTTTGCAGAAACATTCAGTTTAATTTTGTATATATTAATTAAACTAATACCCCTCCTCTGCAAAATTAACCACCTAGTTTGGGGTCAACTATAATGTTAAACGTAAGATATTTTTAATTTTATCTCTTATATTTATTTATTTATTAAACCAATTTTTATAAATTATAAACTGACAAATAGAAAGGGAGAATCCCAGAAAAAGAATTTTAAAATTACAAATAGAAAGGGAATGAGATATATTGATGATGAGAATGGAATGATATATAGAATACATAATTGTATTATAAAATTATTATTGTATTTCATTATTATTGAGAAAGTATCAATAGGGGTATTTTGGGAAGAAATTAATAAAAATTAAAACTTTGTCCTATAATTAGTACCAAAATTAACTCTCAAATGTTGTCCTATAATTAGAACCGGAAGGAGTATTACATATTGTTATATATATAATATTATCATATATATATATATATAAACATACATACTTATAATTAATTAATTATATACATATAATTAATTATTAATTAAACATAATATTATGAAAAATAATGAAAATTTTAATAAAAAAGTTAAAAAATATTTATATATTTAAATTAAACAATTTTTTAATAAATATTACTTAATAAATAATAATTTAATATTATAAATATTATTTTTAATATAAAAATATAAATATAATATTAATAACATATATATTATTTTTAAATAAAATAAAATAATAACTAATATAATAATAATATCATAAATATTAATTTATTAGAAAATTTTAAATATAATATTAATAAATAATAATATAATTTTAATAAGTAAATTTAAATAGAATTATTTAATAATTAATATTTTAATTTTATAAATATTATTTTTAAAAAAATTAATAATTTTAATTTTTCCGACAGAATTTTCTCTGACAAATTACCAAGGAAATTTCTATATGAAATTACCATGGAAAAAATTTTGTCGGAAATTCCGTGGCTAAATTTGCCATTGAAAATTTCATCGGAATTTGTCATGGAAAAGGTAATGTGCCTCTAGTACGTAATGTGCCTCCAGCATATGTTCATATCACAAAATACAGTAACACACATCATATAAATAGTCACATAGTATATGAGAGATAGTAGTCTCTACCTTAACATTTTCCCAACTTGAAAAGCATTCCTCGGTATGCGTGCCAACAATTTAGGCTCTCAACTTGGTCCTAAAATTGCAAATGTACAAAAATTAGGTTACTATCCATTCATGTACTACTTTAAACGCATTGTATTGGTTCTATTTTAGGCTATTTAGACAACCATTGAAAGTTCAAACAAGTGCCTATGGGATTGGAAAAATTAAACCAATCAAAAAGGTGAAAATGCTGAAACAGGGGTCTTGGTTGTGGCCAAAATTCCTTGGCTGCGGCCAAAAGTAGGTTAGAATATTTTGAGCTGCTGCCAAAAAATCCTCTGGTTGCGGCCAAGAAGCTGACTTGTTTCTTGGCTGAATATCCAAAAATCATAACTTATTCCAAAAAAATCAAAATGGAGTGATTCCAAGTTCTATGGAAAGCTATTTAAGTCCTCTAAATAGACAAAATATGAACCACCACCATCTACAACCACAAAACTCCATAACTTCCCAAATTCCCTTTCTGTTCCAGAATTAAGTCCATAAATAGGGCACCACTTTGAAAATTCATAACTTTCAATCCACAAGTTAAAATTGATTATAATACCTATCAAATTAAATCCCAGGATGTCTACTTTAATCCTAAAAAGTTTCATGACATTTGAACTTGGTTTGGCCAATGAAATGTATAGCATAGTAACGCTGCCTCACAGGAAATAACCAAAAAGCATGCATTTGCACTTAAATAATTTCCATATTTGTGTACAAATTTCCAAAATTCATGAACACCTATATTCCTACACAATTTTCCATTTTAAATCCAATGGAACCATCAAAATTTCAAAATTCCAATTCTATCTTGAGTGAACAGTAGCTGGACGAAATTAGGGTTTAGAAGAGAAAAATGTGTTTCCTTGATTTCTTTTGTTCAATCACTTCCTTTCCACTTCTAATCACATGATTAGATACCTAAATACTAAATGAGCATGATTTGAGCAAAATTTTGGCAGCATAACCTTTCTAGGGTTCATCATTCAAACTACAAAACAAGCCAAATCAACTAAACTCAACGACAACAACCACAACAACACCATATAACTTAAGAGAATCCAAGTTTTAGAGGTTACCTTTTGATTGTTCACTTTCTCTCTCTAGAAGTTACTGTTTACTCTCTCTTCAACCTTGAATATTTACCTACTACACATGATTTTTATGGAGAACGAGAGGTTAGAGAAGTTATTATACAAGAAAAGGAAGCTTGATCATAAAATCCACAAGTCTTGCCTTGAGATTTTTGCTTCCCTTGCTCCTCCTTCTCTCTAGCTTTTCTCCAACACTTCCTCTCTCTATTTTGGTTCCTTGTGTCGTCCAAATGAAGTGAGAAGGATGAAGGAAGAGTTTTTTTTTTAAATATCTCTCATTTCCCTAATTAATTTAATTCCAAAAATAGGATTTTATGACACCTACATGTACTTGGCTCAATCTACATATAATTACATGTACTTGCCTCAATTAGGAATTAACTAATCTTTTCCTCCTCTAGTTGGCCCAAGTTCACGCCTAGGATCCCCTTTTTGGACCAAGTTTGGGCTTCATTTCTCCTAATAAATCTTCATGTACAAGAAGCATTATTTTAATCCCATTTCCACATGTGCTTATCTCTAACAATTATTAATTAATCTTTTGCCTCAAGATATTGACACTTGACATATTTAGAATTCAAAATAATTATTTTGCTTCCTAGTTTCTCTATTTGGATGAAAATTATGAAGGAAAGAGGGAAATACTAATTGTTCCAACATTTATTTTTTCAAATTCTCCTTTCTTTGGTCAAAATTCACCATTCTATTTCATTGAATATTTTCAATAATTACAATATATTTTGGTGAATAAAAATTTGGGGCGTTTCATTATGATTGAATAGAGTTGTTCTCTTTGGTAATATTCCATTTCATTTCAATCTCTTAATTGATTTAAAGAGGAAAATAAAAATAATAATGTGGGTCGTGCCAAAATAATGCAAAATATTCATGTCATTATTACGAAGAAATACCTTTAATTATTAAAGCCGTTGATACAACTTCACATATATTAATATAACAAAGGGGAATAAAACCTATAACAAAGGGGAATAAAACTAAGGTTTGAGTTTCCAAATTCAATTCAATTTATAATATATGTTGTCCCAAATGTTTTTTAACTCTTCTCCAAATCTACAGGTAACACGCCTGCAATGTCATGGTTTTATTTTTGCTCTACGTTTCAATCACACCATGAGTGATGCTTTTTTTTTTTTATACATATAGCAACCAACACCAAAAACCCTACTAAGTCTTATCCTTCAGCACTGCGTACTCCAGCTCCAGAAACATAACTGGAATAGCGTGGAAGCCTGGTGTAGCCAAAAGGCCAGCTTTGTCAATCAAGTCCGCTGCTTCATTCGTCCAACAACGAATGTGTCTAATGGAAATAGACCACTCTCGACTCATCAGCTTTTTTACTTCTCCAATGATGTTACAATCCGCATGAGTTTCATAGTCATCGTTCTCAAGTATCCCAATTGCCTCAGATGAATCAGTTTCAAGTTCCACCTTCCTGAACCCCATATCCCATGTGATCTTGAGACCATGGAGGCAGCCCCATAGCTCAGCCGTAAGACAGTCTCCCTCCTCCCCTCGGAACATGAAGGCCTTCAGGAAATCTCCTTTATTATTACAGACAAGCCCACCACAAGCTACTCCTAGTGTTAGGTTCGAGAACGCTCCATCTACGTTGATCTTGACCCAACCTTGAGAAGGTGGCTTCCACTTCAAACCTTTATCAGTCTACAACAGTTCCGCCGGTACCCTTCTGCAGAACCGCTTCTTAGCGTCTTGGATTCCACTCAACATTGCTCTAATATTAGCCTGTAATACAACGTTTGAAGTGTGCTTACTTTCAAAGTTGAAGGTGTTCCGACACCTCCACAAAAACCAGCACGTGACAGCAAACGTCTCCCTCCATGCATTTGGTTGATTTCCTCAATTATTAAAACATAGATTCCAACTAAACCACTCAGAGAACTCCATTGAGCTAAAGGTTCTCCACAGTCTCGGAGGTACCATATCTTTCCAAAGTGAGCTAGTATTCCGACATTCCCGAAGGACATGTGCCAGATCCTTTAGCGCTGTGTTACACACTGGGCATGCGGCATCAGGGCTCAAACCACGCTTGTGTCGAGATGCATTCGTCAAAAGCCCTTTATGAGCTACTAACCATAAGAACATTTTACACCTCTCAGGGACTTTAAGTTTCCACAGCTTGGTCCAAAACAAGTCAGTTTGGTCATGGCTTCCTTGCAATATTGTATAGGCTGATCGAACAGAAAAGCAGCCATTCCTATTACATTTCCATTGGACCAACCTATCCCCCAACACCTCCATGCCCTCGTGTACCCTGCTCTATGTCTTCTTAATCCCATTCCATAGATTTGAGCCAGGTTTCTCCATATCGATTCTCGGGATTATATCAGACCCACACTTATATTTGTTCTGCACAACCTTGACCCAAAAATCATCCTTCTGAGCTACTAATTTCCACCCAATTTTCATGTGAAAGGCGTTGTTCTGGGTTCTTGCATGTCGAAGCCCAAGGCCTCCCTTTTTTTTTGGTTCACACACGGTTTCCCATGCTACCAATGGAATTTTCTTCTGCTCCTTGGTTGTGCCCCATAAAAATTGATGGTTACATTTATCCAGTGTATCACATGTGGTAGTAGGTAGGGATGAGGTTTGCATGACGTACCCTAGGATAGCTGACGTGATAAGGGTTGCTCTGCCTGCAGAGGATAATGTAGAGGCTTTCCAGTTTGACAACCGTGTCTTCACTTTATCTACCACATACTGATAGGATTCCTTGGTTACTCTTTTATGGTGCAGAGGAATTCCAAGGTATTTTCCCAAGTCGTTGGTTATAGAGAAACCAAGAGTAGAGCACAAATCACTACTTCTTGTATGGTTGACATTTCTCGAAAAAAATACTCTTGTTTTTTGAAGGTTGACTCTAAGGCCTGAGCTATCATAGAAAGACTGAAGGCATGTGTTAATCACAGTAGCTTGCTCAATAGAAGCTTTAGCAAATAAGATAATATCATCCGCAAAAAATAAGTGTGAAATGGGTGGGCCATCCCTAGTGAGGCGAATAGGTTTCCAGCTTCCCTCATTAATAGCATCTTGAATAAGATGAGCAAGTTTCTCCATACAGATAACAAATAAGTATGGCGATAGTGGATCACCTTGCCTGACACCTCTCGATGGGTGGAACACCTCTGCCTCGTCTCCATTCCACAAGAGCTGCATCCTAGATGTTGAGGTACATTGTGAAATCACCGAAATGAGGTTACTTGGCAGGCTCAGTTCCTGAAGACATGTATTTAGGAAGTTCCAGTTCACTTGGTCATAAGCTTTCTCAAGATCAATTTTGATATCCATAAAACCTTTCTTCGAGTGCATATTTCTCATAGAGTGTACCACTTCTCCAGCAACAATTATATTATCACTACTCTGCCTCCCCAGGACAAAACTACACTGGTTAGGAGATATCACCTGCGGGAGGATACACTTTAGCCGATTCACTACCACATTCGTTATAGCTTTTTATATCACATTACATAAGCTTATTGGCCGTAAATCCCGCATGCTCTCAGGAGGGTCTTTTTTCGGTATGAGCACAATTAGTGTGCCATTTATGTCCCTAATAGCTTGTGGGTTAGCAAAAAGCAATTTAACATAATTCACAACAGTATGAGATATGGTACCCCATTGGTTCTGAAAAAATAGGGCATTAAACCCATCTGGTCCCGGGGACTTAAGTGCACCCATGCTAAATATAGCGTCTTTAATTTCTCCATCCGTAATCTCTGTTCCACACCACCGCATCATGCTCTCGTCAATAGCAGGGAAGGAAGTATTACAGCCAAGGTTCGGTCTAATCACCTCCTCTTCAGAAAATAATGCAGCAAAAAAATTCGTGGCTATGGGTTTAATCAAATTAGTATCATACACCCATTGCCCTTCATCATCTTTAATGGCTTCAATCCTGTTAATTTTCTTCCTCCGATTGGCACGAGCATGGAAATACTTGGTGTTACGGTCACCATAAATTGTCCACTCTGCTCTAGCTTTTTGGGCCCATAAAAAAGAGTCTTGATGTAGGACATCCTCTAATTCCTTCCATAGCTGATACTGAAGGTCTTCATAATGAGGGGTCATACCACATCTAGAGACTATACGATTAATACCATCTAGCCTACTCAACAATTTTCTCTTCCTAGCCTCTGTATGCCCAAACACTCCTCTATTCCATTGGGAGCAAGCTGCTCTGAATTGAGTAATATTTTATGCCCAAGGAAGATCATTATTCCAAGCTTGTTTCACAAAATCATCAATCTTTTCATGAAGCACCCAAGCCGCAATAAATCAAAAAGGACGATTGACTTTTCTTCCTACATCAGTTGGTTGCATGCGAAGGAGCAGAGGGTGGTGATCCGACTTAAAATATGGCAAGTGAACAACGTATAGTCCCATTCCTTGCTCCCTCCTTTTTTGACCAAACTTTACTCTTCTTCCTCCTCCCCCACCCACCGTCGGCACTCTTCAACTCCTCCCTCCTCCCTTCTTCCTCTTTGTTTCTTCAACTCCTTTGTTTCTTCAATGCACACAACCAGTCGACTCTTTTACAACTTCACCTCCTCCACAGTGTGTAGATTTTTGCTCTCCTCCACCTCCTTCCTTCCATTGTCGTGCACACCACCGTGGTTGTTTGCTTTCTCCACCTCCCCACCGTGCATACACCTCTGATCTCCAACGTCTTCTCTACCTCTCCAGCATACTAGTGGGTGCCTCCTGATCAAGTTAGTTTATTTTCTTCTTGTTGTTTTTGTAACAGAATGGTATATTTTATTTTTGAAATATAAATTTACTTGAAATGGTTGAGATTGTGCTTATATATTGCTTATATTGAGATGGTTGAGATTAGCCTGGTGTGTTTAGTGTGCTTATATTGCTTAAATTGCATGTATTCGAGAACTCCAGTGCAATGGTTTATTTTCTTGTTTAAATATAAATTTACTTGTGTATATTACCATTAATTAGTATATATAATAAAATAAAATATGATTTGTTTAAATTAAAGAAATTCTTGTATTCCAAACGAATTATGAAGAATAATTCAAGCCAAAACTAAAAAGAAAATCATAACCCCAATATTCATTAAATGATTTTTATCTAAATATTTTCAATAAAACAATTTTAGTATATATTTAAATATATACTAAAATAAAACAATTGTTTATTTTCTTGTTTAAATATAAATTTACTCGTGTATATTACCATTAATTAGTATATATAATAAAATAAAATATGATTTGTTCAAATTAAAGAAATTCTTGTATTCCAAATGAATTATGAAGAATAATTCAAGCCAAAACTAAAAAGAAAACCATAACCCCAATATTCATTAAATGATTTTTATCTAAATATTTTCAATAAAACAATTTTATTTTTGGAAGAACTCAACTTAAAATTGTTTTGTTAATATGAAACTCATTTTTTTAAAATTCCATTAATGAAAATATTTGATATATATAATATCACAGGAGTCAGACTTATTGTGATCAACAAAGTTTAATTTTCTTCTCATAAAAAAAATTCAGGTAGAAATTAAAATTTTGTATTGTCAATATTCAACTAAAAATCATCTAATTGTAATTGGGGTTTTGCTTTCTTTCTTTTTTTTTCTTTTAGCTTGCATTATTCTAGAGTATCCTTCCAAACCTCAAAAAAATTCTTTAATTTAATCTTATTATATTTATTTTATTATACATTAAAGTTTATATACATATACTTATTAAAAAAGTAAGTTACATAGCACTGAAACCCTTTTAAGAGGAGAGAGGAGGCTAGGAGGGGGCAATAAAGTTATTAAGCCCATATTTTAAAATCCTAAATTGGGTTGATAACTTAATTAGGCAATACTATCATATGTCGTTGACAATTGTACTAAACGTGTGAATGTTATTGGGAATGCCTTAGGTGGTAACAAAATGGATCATAGTTGGATGAATGCTTTGAGAACTAGTGAAGAATATGAGAAAGGGGTGGAAGAATTTATTGAATTCGCTAAAAAGAATGCTCCTGCAAAACATGGGAAGTATTTTTGTCCTTGTGTCAATTGTTTGAATGAGAGTCGACGGGATGTTGATGTCATAAAGGATCACCTACTTTGTGATGGAATAAATCTGCGATACACAAGGTGGATATGGCATGGTGAGGAAGTAACGGATTGTTCGTCGCACAAGAAGGAAGATGTGGATATCATAGGTGAAGATAGAATGGAGAAATTGATTAACGATGTTGAGGTAGAATCCTTTGTGCAGTCGCAGGAGTATGATAGCCTGCGGAGTGATGCAGAGACACCATTGTATAGTGGGAGCAAGTACACACGGCTGACGGGAACATTACATTTGGTTAACTTAAAGGCAACTTGTGGCCCAGAGGATAATGTACTTCTAAATTGTATGTATGAGGCCAAGAAAATCCTGTCTACGATGGGTATGGAGTATAAAAAGATACATGCTTGCCCTAATGACTGCGTATTGTATAGAAATGAGTATGGAGGTCTTAGTAAGTGTCCTAAGTGTAAAACTGCATGATACAAAGTGAAAAAAGATGGTGGTTGTGGTGATGTGACAAGTAAAAGGCAGCCTTTAAAGGTTATGTGGTATCTTTCAATAATATTACGTTTTAAACGTTTGTTTGTGATTACAACAAAAGCGAAGAAGTTGAGATGGCACTTTGATGAGAGAATATCTGATGGGAAATATCTTCGGCACCCAGCTGACTCTCCACAATGGCAAAAAATAGATGAAATGTTCCCTCAATTTGGCAGCGAGCCAAGAAACCTACAGCTTGGGCTTTGTACAGACGGCATCAATCCGTATGGAACTCTTACTAGCACACATAGTGCGTGGCCGGTTCTCCTTGTAATATACAACTTGCCTCCCTGGCTATGTATGGAACGTAAGTATATGATGCTATCTATGATGATTTATGGACCAAAACAGCCAGGGAATGATATTGATGTCTATTTGGCGTCTTTGATTGAGGACTTGAAGAAGTTGTGGGAGGAAAGCTTAGATGTGTTTGATGCTTATAAGAAGCAGTCTTTCAAGCTACGTGCAATGATTTTCACAACGATAAATGACTTCCCTGCGTACGGAAACTTGCCAGGGTATAGCGTGAAGGGTCACAAAGCATGCCCAATATGTGAAGCAGACACACACTTCCAACAACTAAAGCATGGAGGAAAAACTGTCTACCTTGGCCACAGGAGGTTTCTTCATCGGTTCCACCTGTATCGTAGGCTAAGAAAGCGTTTTAACGGCTTACCAGAGCATGGAATGGCTCTAAAGTCATTAACCAGAGAGGAAGTCTACAGTCAAGTGGAACGTATCAATGTCACTTTTGGTAAGAATTAGAGGATTGCGGGTGAGAAGAACATATGGAAGAAGAGATCCATTTTCTTTGATCTTCCATATTGCCGTTCGCTTGACGTGAGACACAGTATTGATGTGATGCATGTGGAGAAGAATGTTTGTGATAGCCTTATCAGTACGCTTTTGCACATACCAGGGAAGACTAAGGATGGGATTAATGCGAGATTAGACTTTGTCGATATGGGAATAAGAGAACGGTTACATCTACAACTAAGAGATAATGGTAGGAGGGCATACATGGAGCCAGCAACGCATACACTATCAAAAGCAGAGAAAAGAAGTTTGTGTGGGTGTTTGCATGAAATTAAGGTGCCGCAAGGGTATTCCTCGAATGTGAGAAGATGTGTCTCAATGGACGATTTGAAGTTAGTGGGAATGAAGTCCCATGATTATCATGTGTTGATGCAACAACTATTACCGGTAGCTATTAGAGGCATAATGAAAGATGAAGTACGAACCACCGTGACAAGATTGTGCGTGTTCTTCAATGCTATCTGTAACAAAGTCATTGACACTGAAAAGTTGGATAAACTGGAAAATGAGGGTTACATTATTTTGTCACAACTAGAGATGCATTTTCCTCCTTCGTTTTTTGATATAATGGTGCATTTGGTAAGAGAGGTAAGGCTCTGCGGTCCAATTTACCTGAGGTGGATGTACCCTTTTAAGCGATACATGAAGATCTTAAAAGGGTATTCTAAAAATCCTTATCGACCAGAAGCCTCAATAGTAGAAAGATATGTAGTTGAGGAGGCTATGGAGTTTTGCAAAGATTATATGTCAGGGAAGAAGGAACAATCTCGCCATGAAGAGGGGAGAAGCAAGGGAACACGAGGACTGAAAGTGAAGAATGTTCCTCGTGAAGAGGTGTTGCAAGCCTACTTGTATATCCTGAATAATATTGAAGAAGTTCAACCTTACATAGATGAACACAGAAAGACTTTGAAGAACAAGAATCCAAGGAAAAATGACATGCAGATTGCTATTGAGCAAAACAAGACATTCATGCAGTGGTTCGAGGAAAAGGTTTTGCACGAGACCGGTGTGTCTGAGACAATCGAGTGGCTAGCTTGGGGGCCTTCGTTTTAGGTCATTACTTAGACCGGTTATGATATAAATGGCTATTCTTTCTATACGAAAGAGCAAGATGATAGAAGTACCATGCAAAATAGTGGGGTCAAGGTAGAAGCTGAATCTATGCACTTTTTCAGTTCGAGACACAAAAACCCCATATTAGCGTCTATGGCCTGTTATGGAGTTATAGAAGAAATATGGGAGATGACATACAACAAGTTTAAAGTTGCTTTATTCAAATGTAAGTGGGTTAGCAATAATGCCGTGGTAATAGATAAACAATTTGGATTTGTCTCAGTCGATCTTCGAAGAGTTGGCTATAGAGATGAGCCCTTCATTTTAGCAAGCCAGGCGAAACAAGTGTTTTATGTCACCGATCCTGCGAGCAAAAACATGTCCATTGTCCTTAAAAGTAAAAAAACAGAAGTATGGTGATCCGACCTTCAACCTTGATGACACACCACCTTTCACAACAACTTCACCTTGAACAAATGAAGTAGAATTGGTAGATGATGACGAATATGCTGTAAGAAATGACCATGGTGAAGGACTATGGGAAACAATATAGAGTAAGACCTTAATTTATAAACGAGAATTGTGTGTTTTTTCTGTTTTACTTCCCGCTTAGTTTATTTTGATTTTATTGCAATTTATTTACGTTTCTGATGATGCATTTTGTGTTAACAGGAATATGGACAACTCTAGTGATGATGAGAGGCGTAGAGATGACGAAAGCTCTAGCAATAATGAAAGGCCTAGAGATGAACCCCCTACAAGAAGGAGGGTTAGAGGCTGTACAAAGATGGGAGCTTTGGTTGCACATCATGAACATCAACAGGAGAGGCTGCATATAGACTTCGATGACAATCTAAATCCAGTTGGTCCTGAGGAAGACCACTTCATTAGCTACGTAAGGTTTTTGGGTCGAAGTAAAGTGCGCATTACCTACGATAATTGGAGATTGGTTCCCCCAAAAATGAAAGATATTATTTGGCAGCAACTTTTGGTATATAAGTTTTGATGCATTGTAGCTTTGTTCTTATTGTTTCAAATATAATAATCTTATGTTTTACCTTGCAGCAAACATACGATGTCCCAGACACCAGGGAGATGTATAAGCACTGGATGGATGAGGTTCGTATACGATGGAAAGGTTTCAAGAACAAGCTAACATCACGGTACATTCGAGGGGCCCTTAAGGGTAAGGATCCATGTACACAGTATACATATTTGTCTCTAGAGGATTGGAGGTTGTTTGCGGCATCACGAGCAGATCCTGAGTTTTTAGTAAGATTTCTGTCATCATGATATAAAACTTTTAATTTTCATATACTTTATATTGTTGATTTATTTTTTGTTGTTTTTCATTCATAGAAATTAAGTGTAGCAAATGCACAGAGGCAATCAAAAAATAAATATCAACATTACATGTCTCATGGTGGATATCGAAAGCTTGAGCGGCAAATGATGCAAGAAGAGTTAGAGAAAATGAAAGAAGCAGCAGAATCTGATCCTAGTATTGTTATCCAGTCATACTCCTCCACGTCACAAAAAATGGAAAGCAGGGAGGATTAAGGATGAGAAGTATATAAATCTGACTGTTGCTGAGATTGCTGCGAGGATTGTAAGTAGTTATACCATAAGTACCTAATTGTTTACATATCGCGAGTGGTTTCGATACATTTACGATAAACTGTATGCTACAGGATGAACTAGATGAACAGAGTAGCCAAGGTTTATTCAATCCAAGTAGACGGATGGATATCTTGTCAACGACTATTGGGAAGGCAGACGACCTTGGTCGTGTTCGAGGAGAGACACGGGGAGTTAGTACCGCGAGGTATTTTGGACGAGACCCACGTTATTCGTCACAAGCTGGACCTAGTAAGGACATTGTGGCCAAGATTCGAGAGGACCTCGAATGAGAGATCGAGGCCAACCTTCGCGACAATCTCCGACAAGAGCTGTTGCCAGAGCTTCAACTTGAAATGGCAAAGATGTTCGAAGCGCAAAGGGCAAGGGACAAGCATAAAACTTAGGAATCCCCGGCCTTCAATAGCACCAGAGGAAGTTACAACCCTCTGGAGGAACCACTTGGTGACCCTTCTCCCACTCCAGTGTCGGAAGACCCTTGCACCCTCTATTTGGATGATCTACTGTTGCGTGTTGTTGCTGATGCTCTCGTTCACACACGTGCTACCACCCACCATCATCAGCAAATTCCGGAGGATTTTTGTAGGGTGAATGTGACGAGTGTTAGAGAGGGGGAAGAAGGTACAGCCATCCCTGTTCCTGATCCAGAGGTTGGCACGTTAGGTCAAGCGATAAGATCTTTTATCCTTTGGCCTCACAATCTTATTGGTTCAGACGCAACACCTCCAATAGTAGGAATTACCTTACTATTACTGAAAATCTGTTGGCATCCTAATAACAATTTATTTTTTGATGTTCTAAAAGGATGACGAAGCTGTGAGGAAATGGCCCTACTTAGCACGGCTGCAGCAGATCTACAAGGGCATTAAATAGATTGACTTGAAGATGCCTCCAGGGATTATGGGCCCTACATTGGAGTATCCCTACACGATTGACAATACAGATCTCAAGCAGTTTATCAGGTTGGAGGAGATAGATGCAGGCTGGGTGAAATTTGCAATCATGTAAGTTCTTTTTTCAATTTTCCCATAGAATTCATTTAGTGGTTTTTTGATTTCATACATTCAATAATTCATTCCTTATTTTAATTCTATTATAGCACCTTCCACGGTCTCTGCACAAACATGGAAAGACGTGATTGGTATGGATTCTTATGTCCTACGAATACGACAGGGGATACTTGTACTGTGGCGCATAGGACTCACTATGTCGGCTACGCAATGGGACATACCAAACTTCATTGTTATCTAGCACCCATTGTTCAACGGTTCGTATTTACATTTTGTCAATTTAAGAAGTTTAATAAATAATTGTCTTCTCATCTAACTTCATTTTAATGTGTACATGTTGTTAAAGTTACCACTGGAGTTTGTGTGTTATATGTCCCCACCGCAATGTAGTCTATTGGTTTGATCCCTTGAGTAAAAAGCCAGACAAAGATACAAAATCCGTCTTCGACACGTAAGTTATTCTGTTTGTATTTCATTGACTCTTAAAAAAAATGAATGGTTCTAATTTCTGTTTATTTTGCTTTTCATGATAGTGCTTGTCAAACATATAGAGTCCTAGGTGGGTCACACAAGGGTACAGTTGTTAAAAAGCCAAAGTGGTTTTATCCGATAATAAGTACATTCGATCCTACCTAATTGTTTCATTGACGGTCCTTTTAGACATACCTTTATTGATTTTAACAACCAATTGCATCCCTTTGATTTAAAGTGCCCTCGGCAACCTGGCAACACTGAATGCGGATATTATGTTATACTTTACATGTATAACATAACTCAAAGTGGAATTACTAGTGATTTTGAAAAGGTAATCGCTTCTTCATTCTCAAATGATAATATTTTTGGTGTTCTAATCGAAATGCTAATTAATTCATTTGCTTGAGATTCATTTCATCAAAGCTTACTTTCTAATTTTCAGATTTTTGATAATGAAGATGCCTACCTACGTGAAGACCTTGATTTGATCAGAGATCTTTTGGCTAGACATCTTCTTCAACATATAGGGCAGTAAAATTTTTATTTTATATCATTTTGTAGTTGTGTGATGACAGCGTTTTGACACTTTCTGGTTGTTATTGTTGATATATATAGTAATAGGTTATATGAAAGGTTATTGTATGTATATATAGTAAAGATTGTAGTACTGGATGTCCTTACCAGTTTGTAACGGACAGTGTGGTTTATGAATCCATCTTCTATTGTGTTTCTGCAGTTTGAATTTGCTGGGTAATACAGAATGTAAATTATGGTATAAAATAAAACCTAACCTTTAGACGTCCCAAATTAAGAATTGGGAGGTCTAAAGTCCCCCCGGTAGGACTTTAGACGTCCCAAATGACATTTGGGACGTCTAAAGTCTCACTTTAGACGTCCAGACTTTAGACGTCCCAAATAAAAGGGACGTCTTTACTTACAACTTACTACACCCCCAGCATATACGTCCCCCCATTTTGGGACGTTAAAGGTGCCAAATTTGGGACGTTATAGCCCCTTTTTGTAGTAGTGTGTGGCCGTGGATCATCGTTCACTATCCAATAATGTTCCATTCAGGTCCCCACCAATTGCCCAAGCATATTGAATGGACGCTGCCAACCTTGATAGATTATCCTATAGTCCCCTACGAAGCATTGGGTTGGGGCTTCCATATATTACCGTGAAAAGCCATGGGTAGGTAGTTGTAGACTTTATTTGTAGGTGCATGAATTAAGGGTTGGATTCTACTACTTCAACTGATAAGATATTCTCATTCCATAGGCACCAAATTCCTCCATTATAGCCAATAGAATCAATAATCTCATACTTGCTAAACCCCAGTTGGTGTATACGTTTTTTAGTCAAGAGCTTGTCACACCTTGTCTCAAGAATTGCCAGTAAATCCAACTTGTAATGTTGCTTTAATTCTCGTACTAGAGTTGGAAAACTTCTTGCGCCAGTGCCCCGAGAATTCTAGATCATACACGTCATAGAGAAACCAAATGCTGCTGCTTGGGTGATTGATCCTCCCCCTCAGAATTATCCTATTCCTTCATTATATCATCCACAATGTCCGACTCTAGTGTGCACTTGGCGCCCTCTTGGTGAACCATAACATCTTTTGCGATTTTCTCGGTGTCTAGAATTGGACATGGCCCACCCTACAAAACCATGTGTTCATTATGGTTTATTGATGGTCTTGGGTCAATTATGTTTTGGGCCTCATCATTATTTATCCAGGCATTTGTCGTGGGCTCCACTTCTACTTGTTGTAGAATTTAAAAAGAATTGTCAAGGTTTGACCTCTCCCCCTGGCCCACCTTGGAAAAATGCTTCAACTGATCACGTGCAGGGGGCTTGTTTTCTTTCCCCTTAAATCTTCCCTTACCCTCACTTTTCCTCTTCCCTCCAACTTGGACCCATTCTGATTTGCTAGGGCCTACGTCCTTTCCACCTTCTCTCTTATTCGTATCTCTCTGTTTGATCCTATACTCCTCATTAGCCTTTTTTGAATTCTTACAATTCTCAATTCCTGATGTTATTTCCTTCTTCTTACCCTCCCCATGATTTTTGTTGGTCATATCCCCTGATTTCCTCCTATCATCCAGCTGCTTCATTTTGTTATTCATGGTATTAACATTCGACTTAACTGCACTGCCCCTAAAATCCCACCGCAAGATCATAATCTTCCCAAATGGGTAATCCTCCACTGATCCTTCCCCAGTCACAATGGTGGCGCCCGGCACCACCGTCGGAGGCATACCAGAAGCCTCACTCTGTTTCTTGCCTTGCTCTTGATTACCATCTATGGGTTCTCCCCCTTCGCGTTGACCTTTCGGACATGACTCCTGCACATGCCCATATTTTCCACACGTGAAGCATACCTAGTAGAGGCCTTCATAGATAATCGGGTGTTCCTCCCCAAATACTGTATACGCTGGCAGCAAGGGTTGTTGTAGGTCAATCTCCACGCATAACCTCGTAAATCCACCTTTATCGTATATAGAGGTAGACCGATATATTTTAATTATTTTTCCGACCATGTTTCCTATCCTCCTTAAGGATTCAACATTATAAAACTCAAAAGGTACGTCAGGTAGCCGAATCCACGCCGCAATATTCCTTCTCAAATCAGCCTTCCAGGGATTAAAATTAGGCCTCCACCACTGCACTATGAGATAATGATCTTCAATCATCCATGGTCCTTCTTGGAATGTATAATCACAATCCTCCCTATTAGAGAAAGACATAATGAAATATCCATTGTTCAACGGAATAAGTTTGAGTGGATCATGAGGTTGCCACATCCTGTTGACAAGGTCACGAATAAGGTACGTTGGGAAGCTTGCACCCAACACTTTGATAATAACGGAATTCATCCAAGGCCGACACCATGTAGTATACTCTTCCTCAGTGAATTTTAAAACCCTCGGTTTTCCTTCCAGCCTTCAGGCTTGTAGTTCTTCTTCCTCTGAGTCTTCCGGATCCACGCTAGCCTCCATCTCCTTCTCGTTCATTCTATGGAAGTAGTCCTTCCACCCTTGCACTATGTCATCTTCCTCGGCATGTTTCATCAGGAACCCCCACAGCTTGGTGATAGTAATTTATCCCGATACGAGAATTGGCTCGGACGCCCCCGAACCTCTGTGGTGGTCCCCTGCGAATGGCCTTTGCTAGCAGCCGTCTTATGATCCTTCCTGCCAAACTCAAATGCACCACTAGGTTTCCCTTGGCCGCCTTTGTCTTGCTCCCTCTCACCGCCACCACAGCTGCTTCCACCATTCGACTCCTTCTTCCCGCTATTCCCCCCGTTCGTGCTCCCGCTCCCTCTCTCTCTCTCGCCATTTTTATTTTCCCCATGAGTGATGCTTTTGGTGTTGTTAAATTTATGAACGCGTTAGGAGAAATCGCTTGTGGGCCGCGTCAACCATTGACTCTACTACTCTGGTGTAGGGAGTTTCTAAACGCAAGAGACCCGCCACGTGTAACGTGTGAATATGAAGAAGATCAAGTCTCTAATACAAAAAAGACTTTTGTCTCCTTGGAAAATATGGTTTTGGTTTATAGATCTTTCTTATTTGGAACCAATGAAGTTGGTTCAATTCGCACTCAAATCCCTTATCATCTTCGTGAATCTTCTTCAAATTTTGAAATCACTACTGTATTCTTATGGCGGTGTCGTACAATGGCTCTACAACCTAATGATGGTGATAAAGTTTGTATATTATGTATTGTCAATGCTCATTACAAATTTAACCCTCCTTTGCTTGAGGGTTATTATGCCCATACCTTTACCTTTCCGATGGCCTTGGCCATCACCGGGAAATTATGTAAGAATCCGTTAGGATATGCTTTAGAGTTAGTGAAGAAACTGAAAGGAGATGTAACTGAGAAGTATATGCATTCTTTAGCTGATTTCATGGTAATTAATAGACAAACTCCTTTCAAGGAGGTAGGATCATACTTGGTGTCGGACGTGACACGAGCAGGATTCAAAAATGTTGATTTTAGGTGGGGGAAAGCTGTGTATGGCGGTCTGGTGAATGCAGACAAATTGGCAACCTTTTAAGAGTGCTAAAGGAGAAGGTGTGGTAATACCTTTGTGTTTACTTGGTGAAGCCATGGAGAGATTTGTGATAGAGTCAGATAGAATGCTCAAAACAAGATTGGTAACCTCTTCCTTATAAGTGAATTTTCTATAACATATATGAATGTAAGGCTTAGTTTAAAGAGTTGAGTCACGTGAAACAATAAAATATTTAACTATGTATGTCTAGGTATGAGTGTCTCTTTAATTTATTCTTGTAAGACTTGGTTCTTAATGTTAAAATCATTTGTAAGGGGCATACAATATATGTATCGAAATTGTGTACTGCTATAATGAAAGACAATTAATTAATGGCTCATGCCTCTATTCAACTCTGATTCTTCATCTTCTTTTTACTCATATGTATTACAACAACTTTAGGCTTTTCTGAGGGACGACTCTTTTAACAAACACTAAAAGTTGCAACCAGAAATATTTTTTAAGTGAAAATTACAAAATTTTTCCCATAGCCAATTAAAATTGCTGTAGTTCTTTTGTGTGTGTTAAAAGAAAAGTCCTACATTTTTTAAGATTGAGTTATGCCTTAGGGTGTGTTTGGTTTGAAGGGAGGAAAGGAAAGGGGAGGGGATGGTATGGTAGGGGAGGAGAATGTAACACCCTAAATTTTTTTCACAAAAAATGTATTGTAATTATTTAAAATATTCAATAAAATGATGAATATTAATGAACTTGCACTACTACAAAATAAGGACTTAGTGGTACCCGTCCTATGACACTTCTTTAAAGAAGCGCCATAGATAATTGTTTTAAAATAAACAAGTTAAGAAGCTACGGCGCTTCCTATAATAGGTGTCATAGCTTGTATTAGGCTTGTGTAGCACTCTCCTTAACAAGCGCCACACAAAACATTCATAAGAAAAAAAGGGAAAATGAAAGTCCTAACTATGACGCTTTCTTAAGAAAGTGCCATAGCTTGGTTATTTTTAGGAAATATTTTTTTTAACTACAAATCTGGATTTATTATTTAGAATTTTTTTTAGAGCCACAACCTATTGGCTTTGTAAATTCCTTCTCGAACGATAGAGAGCATAAAGTTCTTTGTTCATCCTTTTTCCATATGGTTTATTACTGAACTACTTAGCTCACGCTAAAAAGTCGGTCGCTTCATGCATGTTCCACCATTGGTGTGCCTGCCAAGGCCACACGCACATGGCCACATAAACACCAAGGCCACTGTGGCATATGTGAGGCACCTTAGCCGGTGCTAGTTTGAGCTTTGGCCAGTAGCCTTGGGCGACGCTTGGCCCACCAAGTGCTAGCTAAGGGATACACCTTGTGTAACACCCCAATTTTCGATTAAAGGCTAATGGTAATTATTGAGGATAATTATCGAATTAAAGTGGAATAATTATGGGTTTGGTGGCTATATTAATTAATATGCCATAATTGTTGGGAAAATTGAAAGAATGGCTCTAAATTAGTGATTAATGGAAGAGATTAATTACTAAGTAAGAGGGCATGAGATGTGAAATTAAATGGCTAATGAAGGGATTAGAGTAACTAAATTGGTCACTTGCTTTATTGAAGCCAATGAAAAGTTGACATGTGGCAAAAGGAGGTGAAGCAAGAGAGTGATAAAAAGCCAAATGAGATATTTTAATAGTTTCTCTCTCTCTTCCCTCAATGTTTTTCGCTGAAGAGTGTGGGAGGGAGTATGATTTGTTAGATCAAGCGTTTCACCCAAGAGGGGGTGAATTGGGTGATACTAAAATTTCTTCCGAATATATAAAACTTTGACAGAGAAATTAAAACAGTAATGAGTGAGGAGAAATATCACCGAAGTGTACACCGGGAGTTATACTGGTTCGGTCACAACTACTTTGACCTACGTCCAGTCCTCAGAGCTTCTCTGAGAGTTTCACTATAGCTTCCAAGATTCAGTGGGTTCTTGGCACCTCAGTACAAGCAAGTTCCTTTCACCTGGACACTCGCTCCCCCTTACAAGTTGTAATCCAATCCCAACTCAAGGTTCCACAACCTTAAGTTATCTCAATAACAAATATTGAGTTTGAATGAAATATCTCTCTTACAGAGTAAATGATAATCACTGAAGCATAGAAATACAATTTCAACGTGAAAACAGAGTAATGAACTGAATAAGTCGTTTGTGTGTGTGCTTGTTGTTGTTTCTCTGTTTGAAGGTTCACATATATATAGGTATGTTGTTGATGACCGTTGGAACATTTCCTTTCGTCCGTTGGTGAGTGCGCAGCCACTATTGACTTTTCAAGTTTTTGAAAAATATCCGTTGGCGGTGGTTGGCATTTGAACGTTTCATTTGATTTCCATCTCTTGATATGATTTCTTCATTGTTTATCTGAAAATAGACTAAGAATACTAATACAATGAAAGGTTAATCATATAGGAAACAATATAATGAAAGTTTGAATGATTTCTAAATTTCTGGGTATGCTTACTCGAGTAGCTCCTCGAGTATACCTTGAAGTTTACTCGAGTACCTACTCGAGTAACATCGAGAAATCATTGTTCAACTGCAAGTCAATGAATAAATATAAGATTACTCGGTTAGTGCATGGAGTAAACTAAATTCCAAACCTTTGAAAGAGTTATTTACTCGGGTACCTACTCCAGTAAAGCTTTTCCAACTTCATAGGTTACTGGGGTAACACCTCGAGTAACCTTTTAAAAACACTTTTGCTTACTCGATGCTCTACTCCAGTAATGTTGGCAGGATTTCAAGGCCGAGAGCAATTACCTTGTTACTCGAGTAGGGACTCGAGTAATGCACTCATTTTTGCATAGGTTACTCGGGTACCACCTCGAGTAACTGAGACTTTTGAACATGACTTACCCGGGTAATGACTTGAAGTTTACTTTGAAAATATTTCTGCATACTGGGGTACATACTCGAGGAATCCACTAAAGATAGAACATTAGAAACTTGTATACTAGAGTAAGGACTCGAGGAAGATGAAATAAAGAGAGATCAAGTTAATCGGGTACCAACCTCAAGTTTCCACTTACTTTAGTATGTTACTCGAGTAGCTCCTTGAGTAACATTGGCAGTGGTACAAAGTGCCGAGAGTTACATATTTTCACAAACAGAGTTACTCGAGTAGCTCCTCGAGTATCATGGGGAAAACTTGAAGTCAACTGGAAGTTTTCATAGGGTTACTCGAGTAGCTCCTCGAGTAACATTAGCAGTAGTACAAAATGCCGAGAGGTCCACATTTTAACAAACACAGTTACTCGAGTAGCTCCTCGAGTATCATTGGGAAAACTTGAAGGCAACTGGAAGTTTTTACTTGGTTACTCGAGTACCTCCTCGAGTAATATTAGCAGGCCGAGAGCAACTCCAAGTTTTTACCTGGTTACTCGAGCAGCTCCTCGAGTAATGGTGGCAGGTTACTGGAAGTTTTCTCTTGGTTACTTCAAGTTTTGTCTCATTACTCGAGTAGCTCCTCGAGTAATGCTTTAGAAGATTTGCTTCTGATCAAGTTCCTCAGCATTTTCTCATGGCCTTTCTTCATTACTCCAATGCTTACTTCAAGTGATGCTAGTTCCTGTCATTACTTAGTTCAAACTTGTTTATTAATTACTTCCTTTTCAAACCATACTTTTGTTATCATCAAAACATGAGGTCTAACATTCTCCCCCTTTTTGATGATGACAAAACTTGGTGATTTTGAACATGGTTTTTCAAATTGGATTCTTAATTAAATATGTCTTATTAAGGTTGAATACACCTTGCATACACAACAATTTCATTAGTCCAAACGAGTATCATAATTTAAAACTTAATTGAACTTTAGGATGAAATCATAACACATTTGCATTAATCTTAAAACTTTCAAATTACAAGATAAAGTTCAAACTGAAATCAAAAAGCTCCCTAAAAATCCCATGTACACCCAAATACCCATGATAAGCTAGGACATATCCACAAAATCACTCTCAAGCTCTTCTCCCCCTTTTTGGCTTCATCAATCAAGTGGAGGGCTAGGAGGCTTGGCCATGGAAATGGGTGTTACTGGAAGGACCATAGAATCATTTGAGTCTAAAGAATCAAATGAACTAGAGGGTACTGGATCAGGTAGATGAAGTGGAGGGATATGGATGTCATCGTCGAGAGGAAAAGGTTGGAAGACAACCATAGTAGAGGTTTCTCCTTCTGGGGTGGTCTGAGTCTCAAGAGAAATCTCAACCTCAGGTGTATGCTGTTCAGGTGAGGAAGAGGGAGATATTTCCTCAGTGTGGGTAGGAGAGGGAATAGGTTTAGAAACGGTCTCTGGCTGAGGTTTGGGAGGTGAATCATCTATAATGATATGTGTGGTCTCATGAGTTTCAGGATCATCCACTGTAAATAGGATATCTTTGCCTTGGGGCTCAAGTGGATCAGAGACCAGAGGGGTAGATGGTTCAGCCTCAGGAATAGGATCAACAATAGGAGGGTTCTCTAGAGGTGGTGGTGGTGCAGATGAGGAGGGACCGGCAGAAGGTCCAGGACCCAAGGAATCCAATCGTGCCAGGATCAGTCTCAATGTCTCTCCCTGGGCACGTTGCTCTGCTAGCAATTCCTCATGCCTTCTATCCATTCTCTCAACCAACTCTCCCATTTTCGTGTTCATGTGGGTTATGAGTTTTGCATTTGTGTTGGCGATGTCCACATGAAAACCTCTGAGCATGTTCTCCATAAAATGCTGGAGAGTGGCATTGAGGAAGGATGGTGATGATGTGGTAGCAGCTGGAGCCGATGACTGAGTGTCATCCATCCTACTGGTCTCTGCCTCAGTGGTTTTCCTCTTCTTCTTGGATCCAGATTCCAGAGGTCCTTTGAGAGGGATATCGATGTTCATTTTTCCAATCTGGTTCCTCCCCACTGGGGTCATCCTCTCAATTGGCTCCTTACTATCCAAGTACCATATTTTGTTCTCTTTCAGGATTAGAGACACAATCTGGGGATATGGCATTGGAGTGGTAGCTTTTCCATCCACCTTGTACCTTTTCATTTCTGAGAAAATGTATTCTCCCAGATCCTTCTGTTCCTTCAGAAGCAGTGAAGCAAACCACCTAAAGTCCCTATCAGAGAAATGGGTGTAATTGTTGGCTTTGTTCACTAGGGACCTAGAGTATATGTACCAAAGGACCCTATGATGATCACACATGTCACTTGGTTTAAAGTTTAGGGGGCCAACTAACTCACCGGGTTTGAGAATAGTAAAAATTTGATTTGGCTTAAGTTCAAAATATATATCATCAGGGGGGTTTTCAATTCCCAACCACAAATTAATTCTAGAGGGAGATATCAGTATCTTTTGACCTCTAACTGTGGTGGTCATCTCTTCCTCAACTGAGGTTCAGTTAGGCTCATCTATAATTTCTAAGTTGCAATAGAAATGGGTGATTACTTTAGTGCAAAAAGGTAATCTAATAGAAAGCCAGGGCATAAAGGGATCTAGATAAGAACTTAGGTCATACTTCACTACCTCTTGAAGCAACTTCAGATCAACATAGTGTGTCTTACACACTTTTCTTCTGGAGAATTGTGTTAGGTACTTGGGAGACTCCACCAGTTTGCCCACATTGAATCCCTTTGGTGGAGTAGTGATCTCTGCTTCCGGAAACTTGGACTTCTTGGAAGACTGACCCTTTTCCATTTGGTCAATGATCCCAGCCATAGCCATAGCCATATTTTTGTCATATTTTGGCTTTTTGATAGGCTTTGGTGTGAAAGAGGGTGTAGAGGAATCAGAGTGAGAAGGTGAGGGAGATTTGGAAACTTTGCCTCTTCCAGTAGATGTACTCTTTTTAGATTGAGCCTAGTCACAATAGACTCTTTAATCACAACTCCTTTGGGTTTTGGTTGAGATTGAGGTTGAAGAGGAATTTTGGCTTTAGGTTTCGGAGTTAATTTTCTTTTCTTTGTTGGAGGAGCAGAAAGGAGATCAGGGTTTTGTTGTGAATCAGAGGAATCTGTGAAGTTGAGATTCTTGGTTCTAACCATCTTGAAACACAGATAATCTAGAATCTCAGAAAAACAGGGGCACGGTCGCGAGCTTAGGGCACAGAGATTTTGAACAAAATAGGAAGTTTTTGGACTTGAAATCAGTTGGGTTTTGACGGAAATGAGGTAAGGAATCGATTGAGAAAAGTTTTTGTGAGAGTGTATAGTGATTTACTCGAGGAGATTTTGTGGAAATGACCGAGTTTGCTCAAAATAAAGACCTAAAACCCGACGTTACTCGAGGCCTTACTCGAGTAATGTTCAAGTTTACTCGAGGCCTTCCTCGGGTGTTCATATAGAAAAATTCTAAAATAATTCATTTAAATTGCGTACCTGTCATGAATAATATAGTAATTATCCATGGATGTTCCCTCGATCATTTATAGTCCATTTGGGTCAGATTTGAGTCATTATTCAACACTTTGAGAATCTGAACTCCGACATTACTCGAGGCCTTCCTCGAGTAAGCTTCAAGTTTACTCGAGTCCTGCCTCGGGTAAACAGCTTTTCAACTTCTGACTCTTCATTTCTTTGAAAACTGAACCGTTATGTTTGAAAATTAAGTAACTTGATCCGTTACTTCCAGTTTTGGGGGCCATTACTCGAGTACATACTCGAGTAAGCTGCTACTTTACCTCAAGTTACTCCTCGGGTAATGCTTCTCTGTTATCCATAACTTCAAGTTGTTACTCCAGTAAAGTTGTCCTATGATAATCTCTGTTTTTGTTTCTCAAAACAGAGTTTCTTTCTTCCTGCAAAACAAGTTTCTATATACTCCGATGCTTAAGTTAGTGATCATCAAAACATTATCAAATGACTTCATCTAATATTATGAAATACTGAAATTTCTTATAACTCATTGGGATTTACCATTCCCAATTCTCTTCTAATGAATAGAAATTGATCTTTTGCAAGAGGTTTTGTGAAGATATCTGCTAGTTGAAGATGAGTAGGAATGAATATCACTTTCACATCTTTCTTTTGAACATGATCTCTGATGAAGTGATGTCTGACATCGATATGCTTGGTTCTAGAGTGTTGAACTGGATTCTTTGCCAAGCTTATCGTACTAGTATTGTCACAATAGATTGGTATTTCTTTGAGATAAATACCAAGGTCTTGTAGTTGTTGTTTTAACCATATCACTTGTGCACAACAACTTGAGACTGCAACATATTCGGCTTCCGTTGACGAAAGAGACACTGTATTTTGTTTCTTGCTGAACCATGATAGAAGAGATCCTCCAAGAAATTGTCCTTATCCACTGGTGCTCTTTCTGTCTGTCTTGTATCCTCCATGATCAGAATCTGAATATGCAACTAGATATTCACTTCTTCCTTTGGGATACAACAGACCCAATTCTGGTGTGTCAGCAAGGTATCTAAGGATTCGTTTGACTGTTTCAGCATGTGATTCCTTTGGTGCCGATTGATATCTTGCACATATGCCAACACTAAATTGGATGTCTGGTCTGCTTGCCGTGAGATAGAGTAATGATCCAATCATTCCTCTATATTTTGTGATATTGTAATCTTTCCCTTTGACATCAGCATCAAGCAACGTTGTTGAGCTCATAGGCGTGTCCGAGCCATTAGCTTCATCCATTCCATACTTCTTCAAAAGCTCTTTTAAGTACTTTGTTTGAGATATGAAGATTCCATTCTTTCTTTGTTTAATTTGCAAACCAAGAAAGAAATTCAATTCTCCCATCATTGACATCTCAAACTCTCCCTGCATTATCTCAGAAAATTCCTTACACATAGATTCATTAGTAGCACCGAAAATAATATCATCAACATATATTTGAACAATTAAGATATCATCCCGTTTTCGATTTATAAATAATGTTGTATCAACTTTTCCCCGTACAAAACCTTGATCGATGAGAAACTTACTAAGCCTTTCATACCAGGCTCTAGGAGCTTGTTTTAAACCATACAAAGCCTTTTTAAGTTTGAAAACATGGTCCGGTTTAGTGACATCCTCAAAACCTGGAGGTTGTTCTACATACACTTCTTCCATGATGTAACCATTTAGAAAAGCACTCTTAACATCCATTTGATAGAGTTTGAATCCTTTGATGCATGCAAAGGCTAAGAGTACACGTATAGCTTCCAATCTAGCCACTGGAGCATACGTTTCCTCATAATCAATTCCTTCTTCCTGATTATAGCCTTTGGCCACCAATCTTACCTTGTTTCTGACAATAATTGCAGATTCATCGAGTTTGTTTTTGAATACCCATTTAGTACCAATGATCGTATGATCTTTGGGTCGGGGCACCAAATCCTAAACTTGATTCCTCTCAAATTGATTTAGTTCTTCTTGCATTGCTATGACCCAATCATTGTCTGATAGGGCTTCGTCAATGTTAGAAGGTTCAATCTCAGAAATGAATGCAGAAAAACTTACTTCATTGAAAATTCTATTTCTAGTTTTGATTCCTTCATTTACATCTCCTATGACTTGATCTAAGGGATGACTTTTATTGTATTTCCAAGCTCTAGGTTGACCTAGGGATTGCTCTTCATCCTTAGTTTCATCAACCTCTGGAATAAGAGACTTAGAGATAGATTGACCATTTTCTTGATTTAAAACAGCTTCCTGTTCTTCATCAATGGTTTTGTCAGAGGATTCAAATTCATCAAATACAACATGAATTGATTCTTCAACAACACACGTTCTTTTATTGAAAATTCTATATGCTTTACTTCGGTTAGAATATCCTAGGAAAATTCCTTCATCAGTTTTAGAATCAAATTTTCCTAAGTTATCTTTACCATTATTATGAATGAAACACTTACAACCAAAGATGTGTAGATGAGCAATGTTTGGCTTTCTTCCTTTGTATAGTTCATATGGTGTCTTTCCAAGTTTTGTTCTGATATATGCTCTGTTTGAAACATAGCATGCTGTACTCATAGCATCAGCCCAAAACACTTGAGACACATTCTTTTCATTTAGCAATGCTCTTGCCATCTCTGTGAGCACTCTATTCTTACGTTCCACAACTCCATTTTGTTGAGGCGTCCTTGGAGCAGAGAAATTGTGATCAATGCCATTAGTATCACAATACTCTTCAAAGGCTTGATTTTCAAATTCTCCACCATGATCAGTCCTAATACCTGCAATAGACATACCTTTCTCATTTTGCACTTTCTTGGCAAAAATAATAAATTCTTCAAAGGTTTCATCTTTTGATGATAGAAAAATAACCCATGTGAATCTAGAGAAATCTTCAACAATGACCAATGAATATAAGTTGCCACCAAGACTCTTTACTCTTGCTGGTCCAACTAAATCCATATGTAGTAATTGTAATGGTCTATTTGTTGAAATCTCATTTTTCAATTTGAAAGATGATTTAGTTTGTTTACCCTTTTGACATGCATCACAAATCAAGTCATTTTTGAAATTAACTTTGGGTAATCCAAGCACTAAATCCTTTTTGAGTAATTTCCCTAGTTGATGCATATTGACATGAGCCAATCTCTTATGCCATAACCAGATTTCATCGGTATTACTCAGAAAACAGTTTTCAGATTCATTTCTACTAATATCTAGAGTATAGCAATTACCTTCCCTTTTTGCTCTGAGCTTAGCCTTGATATTCTTCTTATCAAGCTGTAAGTCACTCTTGTTGATGATTAAATATTCTTCTGAGTCAAATATCACCCAGTTGTTTTTATCCGCACTTTGACTTACGCTCAGCAAATTGTGACACAAGCCTTCAACATAATATACATCTTTTACTTGTATTCCTTTGTCATTTTTGATTTCACCAATTCCTACTATCCTTCCGGATTGATTTCCTCCAAATTTTACCTTTCCACCTTCTTTAGGTTGTAATGTGGTAAAACTTTCGAAATCTCCGGTCATATGTCTAGAGCATCCACTATCTATGTACCACTTGCTATTTTTGGATGCTTTGAGACATACCTGCAATCAATTGACTAAGTCTTAGGTACCCACATCTTTTTGGGTCCTTTAGGGTTAGTACAAATGATTTTCTGAATATATGAACCTTTAGGTACCCATTTGTAGGTTCCTATGGTTCCTTTCTTCTTATGAATGCATGAAGATGTATGATGTCCTTTTCTATTACAGTAATTACAAAATGCAAAAGGATTTGATATATGCACAGAATGTTGAAAATAATTCAAATATGTCTTACCTCCTGCTTTCTTTCTTCCTTTTCTTTTATCTAATTTTGGATCATATCCAATTCCAGATCGATCATTTACGAATCGTTGGGCTTTTAAAATAACATTTAGCATCTCACTTCCTTGTGTGAATTTTTCAAGAGTTTTTGTGAGATCAATGTTTTTCTTTTTCAAAGATAAACAATTTTCACAATCCTTTCCCTTAAGTTCAGTTTCAAGAACTTTATTTTTCTTTTTAATAACAATCAGTTCTTTAACTATTTTGATGAATTCAGAATGTAAAGCATTATATTCGGAAAGTAATTCATCATAGGTAGGTTCAGAATCATTTACCTCTTCTTCTGTTTCTTCTTGAGCAACAAGACATATATTAGCTACTTCTTCCTCATCACTTTCTTCATCTGAGGAGCTATCACCCCATATAGCAGATACAAAGGCTTTCTTTTTGTTGAAGAATTTACCTTTTCTCTTTTCTTTGCTCTTTTGGTTCAAATCTAGACATTCTGACTTGATATGTCCTGGTTTCCCACATTCATAGCAAATGATATGATCTTTGCTACTATTTCCTCCTTTCTGAAAATGTTTGAATCCTTGACCTTTCTTGTAGAACTTTCTGAATCGTTTTATGATTAGACCCATCTCGTCATCGTCGAACTCTTCATCCTTATCCTGATTCTCTTCTTTCGATTTTAGAGCTAGACCTTTCTTTTTCTTGTCGCCAATGTCATCTAGTTCTCTTTTGAACTTTAGTTTGCTTTCATATTTAGAAAGACTTCCAAATAGAGAAGCAACTGATCTCATTGATTCTCCTTTTGCTTCTTCTATTGCAGTAACTTTTGTTTCCCACTCTTTAGAAAGAATATGCAAAATCTTTCGTACTTGGGTGTGCTGATCATAGACTTTCCCAAGAGCTGCAAGTTGATTAACAAGATGAGTATATCTAAGTTCGAATTCAGAAATTGACTCACCTGATTTCATTCGAAGTAAATCGAATTCGGTGACCAAGGTGTTGATTCGATTCTCCTTTATTCCTGATGTTCCCTCATGAGCTATTTCCAGAGCTTCCCATATTTGCTTTGCTGTTGGAAGTGTACAAATTCTGAAATATTCACTTTGACTCAAAGCGCTTTGTAACATCAGAATTGCTTTGCTGTTGAGAGTGATAAGTTTCTTGTCATTCTTATCGTATTCCGCTAGTGTTTTTGGAATTTTCTGAGAATCTTCAATCTTTGTAGGTTGATAATTTCCACTCTCAATTACATCCCATAGCCCATATTCAGTAGCCATCACGAACACTTTGAACTTAGCTTTCCAGAAGGAAAAGTGTTCTCCATTGAAACCAGGGGGTCTAGTGATGGATGCTCTGTCGGGAAGAATTCCTTCACCCATGCTTGCCATTGGATCCTTCTTAAGCTGTTAAACCTTAACAAGAAGACCTACTCTCTGATACCAAATGTTAGATCAAGCGTTTCACCCAAGAGGGGGGGTGAATTGGGTGATACTAAAATTTCTTCCGAATATATAAAACTTTGACAGAGAAATTAAAACAGTAATGAGTGAGGAGAAATATCACCGAAGTGTACACCGGGAGTTATACTGGTTCGGTCACAACTACTTTGACCTACGTCCAGTCCTCAGAGCTTCTCTGAGAGTTTCACTATAGCTTCCAAGATTCAGTGGGTTCTTGGCACCTCAGTACAAGCAAGTTCCTTTCACCTGGACACTCGCTCCCTCTTACAAGTTGTAATCCAATCCCAACTCAAGGTTCCACAACCTTAAGTTATTTCAATAACAAATATTGAGTTTGAATGAAATATCTCTCTTACAGAGTAAATGATAATCACTGAAGCATAGAAATACAATTTCAACGTGAAAATAGAGTAATGAACTGAATAAGTCGTTTGTGTGTGTGCTTGTTGTTGTTTCTCTGTTTGAAGGTTCACATATATATAGGTATGTTGTTGATGACCGTTGGAACATTTCCTTTCGTCCGTTGGTGAGTGCGCAGCCACTATTGACTTTTCAAGTTTTTGAAAAATATCCGTTGGCGGTGGTTGGCATTTGAACGTTTCATTTGATTTCCATCTCTTGATATGATTTCTTCATTGTTTATCTGAAAATAGACTAAGAATACTAATACAATGAAAGGTTAATCATATAGGAAACAATATAATGAAAGTTTGAATGATTTCTAAATTTCTGGGTATGCTTACTCGAGTAGCTCCTCGAGTATACCTTGAAGTTTACTCGAGTACCTACTCGAGTAATATCGAGAAATCATTGTTTAACTGCAAGTCATTGAATAAATATAAGATTACTCGGTTAGTACATGGAGTAAACTAAATTCCAAACCTTTGAAAGAGTTATTTACTCGGGTACCTACTCCAGTAAAGCTTTTCCAACTTCATAGGTTACTGGGGTAACACCTCGAGTAACCTTTTAAAAACACTTTTGCTTACTCGATGCTCTACTCCAGTAATGTTGGCAGGATTTCAAGGCCGAGAGCAATTACCTTGTTACTCGAGTAGGGACTCGAGTAATGCACTCATTTTTGCATAGGTTACTCCGGTACCACCTCGAGTAACTGAGACTTTTGAACATGACTTACCCGGGTAATGACTTGAAGTTTACTTTAAAAATATTTCTGCATACTGGGGTACATACTCGAGGAATCCACTAAAGATAGAACATTAGAAACTTGTATACTAGAGTAAGGACTCGAGGAAGATGAAATAAAGAGAGATCAAGTTAATCGGGTACCAACCTCAAGTTTCCACTTACTTTAGTATGTTACTCGAGTAGCTCCTTGAGTAACATTAGCAGTGGTACAAAGTGCCAAGAGTTACATATTTTCACAAACAGAGTTACTCGAGTAGCTCCTCGAGTATCATGGGGAAAACTTGAAGTCAACTGGAAGTTTTCACAGGGTTACTCGAGTAGCTCCTCGAGTAACATTAGCAGTAGAACAAAATGCCGAGAGGTCCACATTTTAACAAACACAGTTACTCGAGTAGCTCCTCGAGTATCATTGGGAAAACTTGAAGGCAACTGGAAGTTTTTACTTGGTTACTTTAGTACCTCCTCGAGTAACATTAGCAGGCCGAGAGCAACTCCAAGTTTTTACCTGGTTACTCGAGTAGCTCCTCGAGTAATGGTGGCAGGTTACTGGAAGTTTTCTCTTGGTTACTTCAAGTTTTGTCTCATTACTCGAGTAGCTCCTCGAGTAATGCTTTAGAAGATTTGCTTCTGATCAAGTTCCTCAGCATTTTCTCATGGCCTTTCTTCATTACTCCAATGCTTACTTCAAGTGATGCTAGTTCCTGTCATTACTTAGTTCAAACTTGTTTATTAATTACTTCCTTTTCAAACCATACGTTTGTTATCATCAAAACATGAGGTCTAACATGATTATCATCATTTATTCATCTTCTCCATCTCTCTCTGGCCATTGTTGCAGAAAATAGGGGAGAAAAGCTTGCAAAAAGGTAAGGAAAATGGCTTCTATTGCTCAAACTTCCTTCATTAAAGTTGATCCTTGAGTTAAGAGCTACATTTCTATGGTTGTAGCTTGTCCATTGGTTGTGGTTTGTGGCCACACGAAATCTTGGAAGTTGGAGAATCATGAAGTGCCTTTGGGAAAGTTGTTGAGGTAAGTGAAAGCTTCCTTCTCATATAAGATTTGTGGCCATTGGTTAGGCCTTGAATTTCTGGAATTTTAGCCCTAATTTTCGTGATTTAGGGTCTTGGGGTGTTTGAATTGTTGTTGTCATGGAATTAGTGCCTTGTTAAGTGTTTTGAATGAAAGGTATTGAATTGAAGCTTAAAGGTGAAGTTTGGGAACTTTATGTTGGTTTTGTGCTTTGGTCAAAACAGGGCATGTTAATGGGTTGTGAATTTGGTCATTTTGAGGTTACCATTGTGTTCCTTGAGTGATTTTGTGTGGGAACAAGCTTGGTTATTAATTTTGGAGTTATTGAACACTTTGGTAGAAAATTTGAAATCTGTTTGGGTTAAGCTCTGTTTTGTGCAGTAATTTTGTATGAGCGTTTTGAATGACCAAGTGGTATTGGAAAATTATGACACTTTCCAGTCTTAAAGTTCACATCCCAAGCTTCAAAATGGACATATATTCTGTGTCATTTCGTTGAGTATTCTGTGAGATATGGTTGTCCAAAGTTTGGGATTGAAACAGAACTCTGTTTTGGGGGCAGTGATGAGTGTTGTATAATTCTGGAATTGTGTAGTGATTTCCAGTGAAGGGCTATATTTTTCCTTTAAATAGAACTTATATACCTTTCATTTGGCTTTGGAATCACTCCGTTTTGATTTTTCTAGGATTAGTTATGAATTTTGGAAGTTCAGCCCAGAGTCAGGAAATTTCTGGGCCGCGGCCCATGAGTGGCTGGCCGCGGCCCAAACCTTTCTGACCTGTTTCGGGCCGCGGCCCGTGAGTGGCGGGCCGCAGCCCACGGCCTTCTGACCATATTTGGGCCGCAGCCCACCCTTGTGTTCCAGCACTTAATGTTTTCGAAAAGTGACCTTCAACCTTTTGTTTCCCAACCTTTTAGGGCTTTCATTAGAGGCATTTGTGGTCTCTTAAGAGTCCTAAATGATAACCATTTAAGTGATAAGAAGTCATTGAGAATTTGGAAAAGAGAATGATCCTATGTCCTTGATTTGGTTATAGGGTTTGGTATTCGCCTTGATCATGATTTGATATCCGCTTGGATCGTGAGTAGCCGACGCTGGAGCATACGTGGAAAGAATAAGTGTAGGGAACTTACCTCTCCTGCATGTATTGATACTTGTGTTTGTGTATTGATGCATGTTATTGCTTTGCTTGATTATGTGAAACATATATGAATGATTGAAGCTCTGTTTCTATTTATGCTATGGCCATGAGTATGTTGTTGAAACATTGAGCATGCGGATATATCATTATGTGAACATGAGTTATTGTGATGCAAGCATGTCATACATTAAACACTTATCTTATGCATAGTGGTATCTGTTTCCTACTGGGATTCTCTAGAATCTCACCCTCCCCTACCAACATTTTAGACAGGACAAGTGGCTCGAGGAAGGAGCAAGCGACTAGGGGCGGCGAGAATCCCTTATGGGCATTTGGACTTGGTAGTGGTTATCATGCTATTTGGGATAATCGTAGTGGATTTTGATGTATTTAGAATTGTATATGCTGTGGAAGTGTATTTGGAATGGAATTTGTGTAATCCCCATTGAGGAATTGTAAAGGGCGTATGTGCCCATGAACCTTTAGTGAAGATATGAACCCGGAATTGCTGGGATTGTTATTGTGCACTCTGATATATTATGAATGTTAATTATCTTCGCAATGTAATTGTATTCGAAATGTGAATGTGAGACCAGGTTAAAGTGTTTGATTTGTGAAATGTATTTGTGAAAACCCTATCTTAAGGATGGGGAATGTAAATGAATTTTGATTATTATTGGTCTCTATTTCACTCTAATGTTGTATTTCGGATATAATTACGGAGGAGGTTACACCTTGGCCCTGCCGACACAAGGCCACTGTGGCCTTGTCTCATGCCTGGCAGTCTAGATAATATATAGAGAACTTTTAGGCCACTGTGGCCTTGTCTCATGCCTGCCAGGCTAGCCTTGGCAGGCATGCAAGGCCACTGTGGCCTAAAAGTTCTCTATATATTATCTATACTAAGGAGAGAGTGAAAGATTAGAGCATGCATAGAGACTGAGAGTTAAGTGCTACCACCATATTGAAGAGATCATAGAAGGTAAGCTTCATCGACTTTATTCCTCCTTTATATGCTAAGGACATGCAAGCTGATTATTAGCTAAGGCACCCCGTTAATTAAGGTAAGCTTTAGCACCTTCTTTCCTTATTTATTTATTTTGCCAGTATCCTTCTTTCCTTATTTAATTTATATGGTTTTGGCATTAATTGTCTTAGTATCTTTACTTCCATTTAATTTGCCAATGCTTTAAATTCCCTTAGAATTATTTCAATAGTGGCAATATAATTTAGATATTTTTTTTTGTATTTTAACTTATCTAATTTTTTTTGTTTAATTACAAGCTAAGAAGTTGGTAGTTTTACTGTCACCAATCATTTCTTCACTTGGGTTTCATGTAAATAATGGAAACAATAATATATACTGTACTTTCTAGTCTTACTTTTACACTATTCATTTAACTATTCATTTGTCTGACTTAATAATAATAATAATGGTAATCACTATTCATTTATCTTACTTTATATCAATTAAGGTTACTTTATATACCTTCTATGCCGCTTAAGGTAAAAGCGCCATACAAGGTATACAAATTTTCTACCCCACCATTATCGTCGCCTTTCTCGCGCATCCTCCCGCACTCCATTTTTCAGATCTAATTGGTCCTCACTCTACCTTTCCTTATCCATTGTCACCACGGCCTTCTTTCTTTGACGGCTGGTATTGGAAGCTTCGTTGGTCCCCACTTTTTATTTTTTCTTGTCTCCGCGTGAGCATTTCTTCAAAAATTTTTGGTCACTGCACTTCCATTACAATACAAAGCTTGGTCACCCATATGTTATTTGCTTTGTCTCAGCCTTGTACAAGAAGTTCTTAGCTCCTAAGTTTTTTTTAGGTACGTCTTCTTCTTCTTCTTCTTTATTTTTTTGGTAAAATCTGTCATGAATATTGTAATATCCTGGATTGTAATCAAGGATTAATAACTTCAAAGTAATGTAATTAATACTAATTGAGCACTTTTGAAGTATATATCGTGCATTGTGATAATCAGGGGCAAAACGGTAAATTTACCGACTGACTGGTTAGATACTATTGAGAACACTTCTAAGTAATCAAGATTAATGGCTAAGATTGAAAGACCAAGAGGTGGAATCCTATGCATGCAAGCTTATATGAAATCATGGTAGAAAGAGTAGGATGGTGCCAAGTGGCAAAACAAGGACCCTTGGATTAAAGTCAAGTTTTCAAACCATTTTCTCTTTCTCTCCTCTTTCTAGTCAGTTTATGTATATGAGAGGCAATGAATCATCATCATCAATATCTCAGTTTTCTCTCTCATCCTTCTCCATTTTTTCATTGAACAAGCTAAGGAAAGAGAAAGGGAAAAGCTTGAGTTTTTGGTAAGTTAATGCCTTCATATGCTCAAGTGTCTTTCATTAATATTGTTCATGAGGTTGAGGGCTATATGCCTATGGTTTCAGAATTTTCATTGGTGGTGGTTGAGAGATTGAGAATTTTGGAAAGTTGAAGAATTGAAGAATTGACTTTAGTAAGAAGAAGATGTAAGAATTAGAAGCACTTTGGTATGGTTGCTTTGATCATTGGTTGAGTCTTGAGGACTTTGGAATTTGCCCTGATTTTTGGTAAATTTCGAAAAGCATGATTTGGTTAGTGTTTAGTGTGGAAATTAGTGTCATAGAGTGTCTTTGTGCATTTGGAATTGGCTTGGAATTTTGGGTTGGAATGGATTGCAATGTGTGTGTTGATTGGAGATATTAAGGTGACATGTGGTGATTGTGGTAGAACATGCTCATGGATAATGAATATGGTCATTTTGATGGCTCCAATGTGTTCCTTGAGCCAAATTGTGTGAAAATAGTATGTGATTTGAAATTAGGGACCATTGGAAACCAATTGGCAAAATCTGGAAAATCTGTCCAATGTAAGTCTGTTCTGGACAGTCAGATGGTGTGGACGTTTTGATTGAGAAAATGATGTTGAAAAATTATGAAACTTTCCAGTCTTAACGATCACAGCTCAAGCTTCAAAATGGACATATATTTTGTGTCATTTCGCTTTTTGAGCTATGAGTTTGAACTGTCCAAAGTTTGGCATCAAAGCTGGACCCTGTTTTGGTACAATGTTAGGTTTTTGGTAAATCTGGACTTTTGTGGTGATTTCTAGTTATAGCCAATATTTTTCCTTGAAAGAGGACTTAAATAGATTTCATTTGACTTTGGAATCACCTTACTACGATTTTTCCTGAATTAGTTATGATTTTTGGAAGTTCAGCCAGAAACTGGATTTTCTTGGGCCGCAGCCCGTGGATTCTGGGCCGCAGCCCAAAGGTTTCTGAGCATCTCTGGATAGTTTTGGGCCGCAGCCCATGGATTTTGGGTTGCAGCCCAAATGTTTCTGGGCAGTTTTGGGCCGCAGCCCATGGATTTTTGGGCCGCGGCCCACCCCCAAAAATCTGTGTTTTGCACTTTTGAAAGGTGGTTTTGGGTATAGTTTTTCCCAACCCTTTAGGCATATGTTTAGACCTAGAATAGACACCTAGAGAGTTCAAATGATAACCAACTTAAAGTATTATAGAGAAAAGAACTTGGGAAAGAGATTGACGGGTTGTCCCTAATTTGGTTTACAGGATTTGATATTTGCTGTCCTCGTGAGCCCGCAGTGCCAAGAAACGTCGGGAAAGGATCAGGTAGTGACTCTCTCTCTTATACCATGTATAATGCTCTGTATGTGTGTGTTATCACTGTTATGTGATGATTCTTTGATGCTGCTGCGATTACAGCTGGTGATAGCTGTCGTTTACAGCGCAAGCTGTCGTTATTGTGATTACAGCGTAAGCTGTCGTGATTATTATTACAGCGAGAGCTGTCGTATTGTGCATACAGCCGTGAGTGCTGTCGTTTGTGGTGAAAACCATGTATTTTTGAGATTGCTGCTGCTGTTGCTGGTTGTGATTTATATACATGCTTTGTGTTATGCATTGTGTGAGTGGTTTGTTACTACTGGGATTCGCTCGAATCTCATTCTTTCCTATGACTAACATTTCAGACAGGGCATGTGGCTCAAAGGAGAAGCGGCCAACCCGAAGCACTTAGGATCTTTAGTGATACTAAGGATTTTTGAGATGTTGGTTATCTAATTTAAACTCGGGATTACTGTATATTTTGAATTAGGAATATTATATTCGATTTTGGTTATGTAATCCCCTAGTGGATACTTATAAACCTCAGGTTATATGTATAGAACCCGAGAGTTGCCGGGGATTTGGTTATACACTCTGATATGATTGAATGTATATTAACTGCACAGGTAATTATATTCGAATATTGAAATTGAGACCAGGATGGGGGAAAAAGAGTTTTGAAAGTCTTGCGAAAATTTTACTGTGAGACTGAAAGTTTAAAACGAGGTTAAAGCATCCAATGGTCTCTAATCCGAATTAAATATGCATTATCGAATTATAATTACGTGTTTAAAAGCAGGGGGTTACATTTTGGTATCAGAGCTGTAGTTCCTGGCAGGGGTAGAGTTTGCTAGGATAGATCCCTTAGACAATAGTAGGGATAGAAGATTATCTGTGAATGATTGTTATGTATGCACATGTATGTTTTATTGACATGGATATATAAATAAGTTTTGTGACTATATGTGCATACTATCTCTGCTAAATTAATGGGGCAAGTTGTTTGTAGAATGAAGAAAACTAGAGGATGCCCCAGTATTCCGCGCATAGACCCTGAGGTAGAGGTCGTCAATAATAACCCACCGGATGCAATGCAGGAATTAATGGGTCTAATCAGAGATCAGCGGGATATGATAACTGAGCTAAGAGAAGAGCTCAGAGCAGAGAAAGCAAAGAACAAAGAGGACCCGGTTCAATCTACTCCGGTGGAAACTCAAGAAGAAACCCGTCATGAGGACACTGCTGAAGGGTCAGCACGACCCCTAGAATCCCCACCTCATGCTATTCCGAATCAAGAATCACATGGGATACCGCTTAGACAGGAAAGAGACCTGCAGTTTTGGGTCACCAGATTCTGCAAGCATCTGCCTCCGGCGTTCAGAGGGAGGTTTGACCCTCAAGCAGCCGAAGATTGGATGAACAGGCTGGAGAAAATATTTGAGGTTCTTGGTTGCCCAGATGAGGTGAAGCCACGACTGGCCGTTTATAAGCTCGAAGGGGATGCAGACCGTTGGTGGCGGAATATCGCCCTAACATTGAAGAGTAAAGAAATGCCATTGACTTGGGAACTGTTTCAACAAGAATTCAACGAGAAGTATTTTCCCAAATCAGTGAGACTCGAGAAGGAGACGGAGTTTCTGAATATCAGACAAGGGGACGCAGAGAGCTTCGATGATTACTTGTCCCGTTTTGTACAGTTGGCTCGGTACTCCTCCTAACTCCGGTTCAAGGATGATGAAGAGTGGAGTTCGGATATGCTCATTCACGGTCTGAGGTGAGAATTGAGGAAACGCCTAGCTACTCACCAATTCACTAAGTTCAACAAGGCGGTTGAACAGTGCAGAATTACAGAGAACAACTTCAGAGAATTGTATCCTGCCAGAGCTATTAACCACCGCAATGAACCTAATAAGGGTTCTACTTCACAGAAGCGAAAGGGGCAAGGATCTTCGTCTGGAAGTGGTAAGAAGCCCTACTAGTCTGGGAGCTGTGACCAGCAAAGAACATATTTTGGACCGTGGATTTGTCGTCGGTGTAACCAACCACATCAAGGCAAAACTTGTGATGGCAAAATAATATGCATCAATTGTAAATGTGTGGGGCATACTGCTGCTGAATGCAAAGAGCCACGACCGGACCAGAGACTGAAGACACAGGGCCGAGTATTCGCTATGACCCACGAGGAGACCCGCAAATCCCCTGAGTTGATACAAGGTAATATTTTTCTTAATGGCCATTTGTTGCAAGTTTTGTATGACTCGAGTGTAAGTCACTCCTTCATCTCTTATGATTGCGTGAGGCGCCTGGGATTGCATGTACATAAGTTACCATTCGACATAGTAGTATCAACTCCAATGGGTATTAAGGCCTTAACCACAGAAGCTTGTTTGAGTTGTGTCATAACTGTAGAAGGGCACCAATCTGTGGTAGATCTGATATGTTTGCCGCTTTACCAATTGGAAGTTATTTTGGGTTTTGATTGGTTAACGGCAAATAATGTATTACTTGATTGTGGGAACAAGAGGATAGTATATCCTATTTCTCAGAGGGCTGAAGTTGTGGATTCTAGTATGAATTTCCTTGCTGCAGCTAAAGCTGAACGATATCTTGAAAAAGGTTGCTAGGAGTATATGGTATTTTTCTCTGTACAAAAGGAAGCTAGTGAAATTTTGAGTGATATACCCGTGGTAAATGAATTGCCGGAGGTATTTCCAGATGATCTTAGTGGATTGCCTCCTGAGAGGGAAGTTCAGTTCCCGATTGACATTGTACCTGGAGCTGGTTCCATATCTGAGGCCCCATATCGCATGGCCCCAAATGAAATGGCAGAGTTAAAGAAACAAATAGAAGATTTGCTTGAGAAAGGGTTTATTAGGCCCAGTGTGTTGCCTTGGGGAGCTCCAGTGTTGTTTGTAAAGAAGAAAGATGGGAGTCTTCGATTGTGTATCGATTATAGAGAATTGAACAAGGTTACTGTTAAGAACAAGTACCCTCTTCCCCGAATCGATGACCTTTTAGATCAACTATCCGGTTCGTGTGTATTTTCAAAGATTGATCTAAGGTCAGGGTATCATCAGCTGCGAGTGAAAGCAAAGGATGTTCTGAAAACTGCTTTCAGGACCCGATATGGTCATTATGAGTTTCTGGTGATGCCATTTGGGCTAACCAATGCGCCTGCGGTTTTCATGGATTACATGAACCGTATCTTTCGACAGTATCTGGATCAGTTTGTTGTTGTGTTTATCGATGATATTTTGATATATTCCAAGAATAAGGATGAGTATGAGCATTATCTGAGAATTGTATTGAATACATTGCGTGAGAAGCAACTATATGCTAAATTGAGCAAGTACGAGTTCTGGCTATCAGAAGTAAAATTCTTAGGCCATGTTATCTCGCAAGAAGGGGTCTCTGTGGATCCCAGCAAAGTGGAAGCAGTACTGGACTGGAAGAGGCCAGAATCTATGGCGGAAGTACGCAGTTTTCTGAGTCTTGCTGGTTATTATCGGAGATTTATCCAGAATTTCTCCCGTATTGCGTTGCCGATGACCAAGCTCATGAGAAAGGATCAGCCGTTTGTGTGGGACGAGAAATGTGAAAACTGTTTTGTGGAGCTGAAGGAGAGGTTGACGACGGCACCTGTGTTGATTTTACCCGATCCTAGTTTGACATACGTTGTGTATTCTGATGCCAGTGGGCAGGGATTAGGGTGTGTCCTTATGCAGCAGGGACGTGTGGTGGCCTACGCCTCTCGACAGCTCAGACCTCATGAATTGAACTATCCCACTCATGATCTGGAGCTTGCGACCATTGTATTTGCTTTGAAGATTTGGCGTCATTACCTGTATGGTGTGACTTTGGAATTGTACTGCGACCACAAGAGTCTCAAATATCTGTATGATAAAAAAGAACTGAATATGAGACAGCGCCGCTGGATGGAATTGCTTAAAGACTACGACCTGGAAATAAAATATCATCCGGGTAAGGCAAATGTAGTCGCTGATGCTCTTAGCCGAAAGACTGTGCTCGTTGCAGCTATGATGATACAAGAAAGGAAATTGATTGAAGATTTCCGTGATTTAAATTTGAGAAACCAGATCATCTGTGCCAATTACACTATTTCTCAAGAGGAGAGTGATCTAAGGGCAGAAATTGAAGAAGCTCAGAGTCAAGATGACTGGATACAGCGCAACCTGGCTCGAATTGAACAGGGAGAAGTTCCAGGCTACGACCTATCGTCTCGTGGATTGGTTCGTTATCAGAAGAGAGTTTGCGTGCCACTTAGGGCGGAGTTGAGGCAGAAGATTCTGGATGAGGCGCACAAGAGCCAATATACTCTCCATCCTGGTATGACCAAGATGTATCATAATTTGAAATCGGTATATTGGTGGCCAGGTATGAAGAGTGATGTGACCAAATATGTAGCAAGGTGTCTCACTTGCCAGAAGGTAAAGATCGAGCACCAGAGACAGCCTGGTTTACTTCAGAGTCCTGAGATTCCGGAATGGAAATGGGAAAGCGTGACCATGGATTTGGTTGTGGGATTGCCCAAGATCAGAAACTATGATGCGATCTGGGTAATTGTGGATCGGTTAATGAAGTCGGCACACTTCATACCAATCAATGCTGGTCATTCTCCTGATAAACTAGCGGAGATTTATATCTGAGAGATTGTCAGAATTCATGGTACACCGAAGAATATCATTTCCGACCGAGATCCACGATTTACTTCAAGATTCTGGAAAGCATTGCATGAAGCTTTAGGTACTCAACTGAGATTCAGTACGGCTTATCATCCTCAAACGGATGGACAATCTGAGAGAACAATTCAGACGCTGGAAGATATGTTGCGAGCTTGTGTTCTTGACTTTAAAGGAAGTTGGGATCATTTCCTCCCACTTGCTGAGTTCGCCTACAATAATAGCTATCATGCGAGCATCCAAATGGCTCCGTATGAAGCATTGTATGGAAGACGGTGTCAATCACCAATATGCTAGAATGAGTTATCCGAAAGAAAGCTTTATGGGCCAGATTTGGTTGATCAAACCTCTGTACAGATTCGTATTATTCGTAAGAGGTTGCTTGCAGCGCAGAGTCGACAGAAAAGCTACGCTGACAAGAGAAGACGGCCTCTAGAGTTTGAGGTTGGAGATCATATTTTTTTGAGAGTATCACCAGTTACAGGCGTTGGATGAGCGATCAAGAGAAAGAAGCTAAGCCCGAGATATATAGGACCTTTTGAAATCCTTGAGAGGATTGGACCTGTTGCGTACCGAGTGGCACTACCTCCGAGCTTGAGCAGGCTCCATGACGTATTCCACGTTTCTCAACTGAAGAAGTACCAACCGGATCCGTCTCACATCATTGAATATGAGGATGTTGAGCTACAAGAAAATTTCACATATATGGTGGAACCAGAGCAAGTCATTGATCGAGAGGAGTGACGGCTCAGACACCGAAGCATTCCATATGTGAAGGTGATCTGGAAGGTATACAAATTGTATTTTTGAGATTGCTGCTGCTGTTGCTGGTTGTGATTTATATACATGCTTTGTGTTATGCATTGTGTGAGTGGTTTGTTACTACTGGGATTCGTTCGAATCTCATTCTTTCCTATGACTAACATTTCAGACAGGGCATGTGGCTCAAAGGAGAAGCGGCCAACCCGAAGCACTTAGGATCTTTAGTGATACTAAGGATTTTTGAGATGTTGGTTATCTAATTTAAACTCGGGATTACTGTATATTTTGAATTAGGAATATTATATTTGATTTTGGTTGTGTAATCCCCTAGTGGATATTTATAAACCTCAGGTTATATGTATAGAACCCGATAGTTGCCGGGGATTTGGTTATACACTCTGATATGATTGAATGTATATTAACTGCACAGGTAATTATATTCGAATATTGAAATTGAGACCAGGATGGGGAAAAAGAGTTTTGAAAGTCTTGCAAAAATTTTACTGTGAGACTGAAAGTTTAAAACGAGGTTAAAGCATCCAATGGTCTCTAATCCGAATTAAATATGCATTATCGAATTATAATTACGTGTTTAAAAGCAGGGGGTTACAAATATTATATGTATGCTCATGATTTTTTTCAGGTATTTATTTGAAGTTTCAACTGTCTTCTTAAAGTTTGGTCTCTCGGTTGTTTTTTTCCTCTGTCTCAGCTTCTTACAGAAGTTTCTAGCTTGTAAGTCTTTAAGTATTTTTTTTTCAGAACCTTAAGTCGTACATTTTCATGCACCTTTTTAAATTTGGGTACCTAAAGATTTGTCATCAATTTAGAATAGTTGATTGCCTTAAGATTTCTTATGTGTCCTGCCAATCATTAAAGGAGTATTGAACCAGTCAATGCGTTAAATATCATTGAACTATGTAATATTCCTTTGATGTATTTTTGTAAGTTGTGAAGAATTAGTATGAATCATGCTGCGGGAATTAATTGGTTGATTATTTGTGACTTTAATAGTTTTTAATACTTAAAAACTTCAAACTTGATGACATTATGCTGCGATTTTATTTTTTAAATAAATGGCAGAAGATAAAAGTAATTAGTAACTATAAGAGGCAAACAACTAACTACTTTTAAAAATGTGTTTAAGGTAAAGATGGATCGAAAATGGATGTCATATGATTGATGCTCAAGGGAATATATAGATGGGGTGAAAGAGTTTATTAGATTTGCAAGTGAGCATAGAAATGATCCAAACAAAATCTTTGTGTTATTGCTTATCTTGTTGTTATAGAAAGCTGATTAGTCCACTTGATTTGCTAGATCATTTAGTGTGTCATGGAATTGATCAATCATATACATGATGGACAAAGCACGGTAAGAAGGATGATGCACGTATTGATCAGGTGTATACCACGATCGGTCCTTCTAATGAGTTTGACCCAAGCATATGTGATGATGAGGACGATGGTCTTCAAGAAATGTTAAATGTGGTCAAATGGGTGCTTCATAACTTTCCTCAAGAATTTGAGAAGTTGAAAGGTGATGCTGAGAAACCATCGAACAAGAATCATCAAGAACAAGTTGATAAAGAAAGTAATGAATATTTGAATATTCCTGAGGATGATCTCTCCTTTAAGATGTTGTGGTCAAAATATATTGATATAGATGAAGATGAAAATGAAGATGAACCCTTATATATGAGACATGATTATAAAGAGGGGACTTGCCTACATTCTACATACATAGGTACTTAAAATTAGTTGTATATTATTTGTTACGTTGTAATTAAATTACATTAGTACTGATTTTATGAATTAATTATTTTGATTCGAGTTATTTCATTTTGATTTGGTGTGATTTTGGCTTGGGTTTTTGCTGCATGGATTTATAAGATGTAAATTGCTGTGGATTAAATATGTATAGGCAGGAAAAAAATGTACCTCCAATGGCGCTTCCTAGGGGAAGGCCATTAGAGGTATATAACCTCCATATACCTCCAATGGCCCTTCCCCTGGGAAGTGCCAATGGAGGTAAATAATACCTCCAATGGGGGGAAGCACCGTTGGATGTAGTAAACTTACACCGGCGCTTATTCAAAGAAGGGCCGTAGGAGGTAAACCTCCTATGGTGCTTCTTTGGACAAGCGCCATAGGTTTATATTTAAAAAAATACGCAAGCTATGGCGCTTCAGTATATTCAAGAAGCATCGTAGTTTGTTTTAATGGGGCTGGAAGCTATGACGCTTCCCAACCACTATAGTGTTCTCTAAATGAAGCGCCATAACTTGTATTTTTTGTCGTAGTGTTGAAATTTATGAAGTTAGTAAATTTTTATTTTCTTAAGAATTGGGTTAGAACAAGTTATGAAATTAATTCTTGGGTTTTCGAAAAGGCCCAATGTTGAGGCCCAAAGTAGATGAATACAAAAGAATAATATTTGGCCCAATATTAAAGGGAATTTTTGCCAGGTAAAGAAGAAAAGGAATTAATTCAAAAATATAGTGGCAAAATCATAATTTTGCCAATAAAGCATAAGATTAATTATTTTCCAATTAGTTAAAGTTAATATCAATTAATTAAGGAAAATAAAGGGGAAATAATTATTTTAAATCCTAAATATGCCAAGTGTCAATATTTTAAGGGAAGAGATTTAATTATAATTATTAAAATTGGAACACATGCTAATTGGATCAAAGTGCTACATATGTATACATGTGATTAACGCATATGTAGTGAAGCCACTTGGGTCATAAAAAGAGGGACCCTAGGCGTCTTTTTCATGTAACCAAGGGAAGGAGGATTAGTTCAATCCTAATTGTAGTTATGACATAAGTTATGGAGGGATAAACTCATGTACAAGTGTGATGTCATACCTTATGTCACAAATCTATTTTCTTGTAAACTTAATAAGGGATTATGGAGATATTTTAAGTCTCCCTTCATCTTTTTCCCTTTGCATTTTGGCCGACCAAAGCAATAGAAGAGGGGGGGGGAGAGGGTGAGCTTGAAGAGTTCTAGACATGAGGAGAAAATCTAAGGTAAGTCTTGGTTGTTCTTAGTGATTTGGCTTCTAATTTGTGTAGTTCCATCCCTAAGCTCCTCTTCTTCATGAAATTTATTGTTTAGCAAGCAAAATATCAAGGAAAAGAGAGGGAGTATGTTCGGCTAGAGAGAGAGAGGAAGAGAAATCAAGAGGTAACTTCAATTCAACAATTTCAAATATTTGTTGTTGTTGTGGAAGTTGTTGGTTGGATTTGTGGTTTATTGCTTGAATTTGTAAATTTGAGAAGTGATAACCCTAAGGGGTTATGCTGTAAAAATTTCCTTAAATCTTGTTTAGTATGTGTTAAAATGGTTAATCAAGTGATTAGGAGTGAAAATGGACAAGCTTTTGGAGTTAAAAATAAAAAAAATCCAACTTTCCCTTTTCTTCCCCTATGTTTTGGCCATGTAATAGAGGGGTAGGAGTTAGATTTTCAATAATCTGATGATCCCACGATGTTCAGGAGAGAAAATTAGGTGGGTTTGATGTTGAACACTTTTTTAGAGAAGCCCTAGAAAGTGAAATGACCAAAATACCCCTAAAACCCTAAGCCGGGACTGTCAAGGGCAAAACTGTTATTTGGCAGTGATTTTGCCAAAACTAAGGTAAAAAATGGATTCCTTGGGCGAAAATATGTAAGAATAGCCCGGGTCAAAATTTCTGAAAAAGTATGGTCGGATTAGGTACAAAGGGGCTGGATTGGGTCCCCAAGGGCATTTTGGTAATTTTGCAGTTTAGACAAATATAACCAACAAAAAAAATTTGGAAGTGTCTAAAATAGTACATGAATGAGTTTTAACCTAATTCTTGTACATTTGGAATTTTAGGACTGGATTAATTGTTCGAGCCATTGGCATGTAGTTTGAGGAACTAATTTTGTGTAGCAAAAAGAGATACAAGGTAGTAACTTTATCCTTCATACATTATGCCAATATTTATATATTTGTATATACCATTTTCTGTATTTTAACTAATCAACATGGTTTTGCCGAGAAGGGGTAGTTAGTGCGAGTAGGCACTTTTACCTGTTGTTAAGTAATAACCCAACCAAGATGTATGGATTATGGGGGATTGAGCCCCTAACTCATGTATACATGCCGTTATATTGTTAATTATTTTGTGCACAACATGGACCATGACATATTTACTTTTTTCATTTTATATGAACGATTATATGTTACTACTGAGATTCGTTTGAATCTCACTCTTTTTCAAATTAATAAATATGCTAGTGGAATCTAGTGGCTCCAAGGGCAAAGCAGCGGATACGAGTAATTGAGGTGTGTGGATCCTAAGACTAGAGCTATTTGGTTATATGTAGTTTGTTTCAATATTTTGGACAAAAACTTGTATATATTATCAAACTCTGAAGGGAGACTCTTATATGTAAACATGTATTTTATATCAGTATATTCGTGCTATTTCTGTATGCCTATGGAACTTTGCCTTTATCACTCTGTGCATATGGAAATATTAAAGGGTTTGACAGAGAAAGGGTTACTGTGTTGGATTTGGCTGGAGGGTAGGGGAGATGATGAGCTTTTCATTATCCATTGTGGCTTTGGTGGTCAAAATCCGAAAGTTGAGGGTGTATTTTTAAACTTTTAAAGATAAGAGAAGTTATATGTAAAGAACTATTGTTAGAGGGTTATATATATTTTAGCCATATATAAATAAGGTTAGTTTAGCTATCATCTTGTTTTGGATAACATTAGTAATAATTAATATCAATAAATTTAATAAACGTAACTATAGCGTTCAAATTACATGGACCCCCTAATGAAGGAACACCTTGGCGAACAATCCACCGAGAACCAACAACTCCAACCTTCTGAACAGGTTATATCAAACACAAAGGAATCAGTCTAAACTCTAAAGTACCATTGCACGTCACAACTATAATATACTCTTTCGGTCCTTAATATAAGGTATATTTACCTAATTTGATTAGATTAAGACAGTTAGTTAATATGACATATATTTCTTAAATTAGGAAAAGAATGACAAATATGAAAACTATATTTTATATTTAGGATCAAGATCAACTTCCCAAATATATCTTATATTAAGGACTAGAGGGGTATTTTTTTTTTCTTTTGGTATATACCTCTCATCTGGTCACTTCACTGAAGTAATAACAGTCACTTGCAAACTTTTTGATTCTGTAAGTATATACAATTTGGCTTGAGAGAGACATAAGACATCATCAATAGACCAAAAAGAAATCCTAAAAAAGCTTATTTCTTATGAAATACCCACTCCCCTGGATTAACATGTGCTTAATCCCTAGGTCTTCATCCCATATTAAAATATAGTCAAGCGAGATGGGAAAGGGCCAGGACTCATTCCTTGAAGTTTGATAATATATATTTATTATTTAATAGTAATAAATTGGAAATTGTAATTAAAAGAATAAAGAATGTGTTATTTTTTTTTGAAAGTGGAGAGCATTAGAGATTAGAAAAAGGTGGATGGTTGGCAACTGCTAAGTATATATTTTATAATTAAATAAATGTAGATTTTGAATTAGATTATATCAAATCTATAGATATTCTATATGTATAATATTTAATTTATTATATATATATATATATATATATACTACCCTAAATGTTAAGCAAAGTAGTATTTCTATAATAACAATTGAAATATTTAAAAGCGATTTTTTAATCATAATTTATTAGGTACATGATAAATATATAAGAGGAGTTTTGTTTCTGCTTATATTTATGAATCATGATTACAAACAAACATTTACAGGTGTAGCATGGAACAAAGGAAGCTACAAACAATGGACGTAGAGAAGTTGTGCGGCGTCAGATTTTTTGGTACTCCCAAGCACTTCCACTCTGTTGAGGTTTCTCGGTAACTTCCCAATCAAAATCTGAATCGTTATCCTCACCCCACTGTTATGGTTATGCTAAATACACAGTGAAAATAATAACAATCAGATAAAATCTCTGTAATATTACTGGCTCGAAAATCGACGCAAAACCTCCATGTACCATCTTTTTTTTTTAACTAAGATCACTAGTGCTGAAAATGGACTTGTGCTGGATTGAATCAAGCCGGTTGCTAAAAGTTCAGCAACAATCTTCTCAATCTCGGCCTTTTGACTGACAGGATAACGATATGGTCGAACTTTGACAGAACCTGTGCCAGGAAGCAACTCAATCTTATGATCTATTGAACGCGCTGGTGGCAAACCGGAAGGAACGTAAAAAACAGAGGCATATTTGAGTAATATGTGCCGTAGATCTTCTGGTACATCGTCGGACACCTCCAAATATTTGTGGAAGGAACAACAGGTTCAACTAAATATAAGACATCAAAAGCGTTAGTATGGGCAAGGCGCACCAAATGGTGGAGTTGAGACTTCGGAATGTAAGAATCCTCTATAACCCGAAAGAGTGATATATTCACCATTAGCAAGAAACTTAGTGGTAGATGTACTGTAATCTGCCACATGTGGTCCCAAACTTTCTAACCAATCGGCACCTATCACTACGTCCATGCCAGCAATAGGAAGGATGTACATATTGAGATAAATCATGTGGCCACTGATATGTATGGGTATGTGACTAACACGTTTGTTGCTAGTGAGTATATGACCAGTACCACCCAATACTCGAATAGGAGTAGCAGGTTCAACAGGTAAGCTCAAATGGGTAGCAATGTGTGGATGGACAAAATTGTCTGAACTACCTCTGTCGAGTAATATTTGAACTTGAGTACCATATATTGTACCTTGAAACCGAATCATAGCGGCACCATGAGTGCCTTGTAAAGCATGGACGGAGAGGTGATGAATAGTAGCATCAGCCTCTGTTTCAGTAGCCTATGAATCCCCTAAATCTTCGTCGGCCTCTTCCCCTTGTAGTAACATGAGCTGCTTATTTGGACACCGATGGGATGGAGTAAATTTAGCATCACAAGTATAACATAAACCTTTCTCTTGACGAATGAGCATTTTGGCGGGAGTCATACGTTTAATCGGTGGCATAGATGGTCTAGGTAAGAGTGGAGGTAAATTTGCCTTGCCTCCTCCTGATAAAGTTGAAACCGGTGTAGACCGAGATCCAGGATGAGTACTAATATTGGTAAAGGGAAGAGAAACAGAGCCTGACCATGGTTTAGTGAAATCGGCCGAACGAGAAGGTAATATCCCGGAGGTAGGTGAACCAGCAAATAATCACGCGAGTGTCATTGCATTGAGAAGTGTTGTTGGACGCTAAACAAGGATGTCTCTCCTAAGATCAGGATTGAGGCCCCCAAAATGGCAATCCAAAAGGGCTGTTTCCAAAAGTTCTTCAGTACGGTTAGCGAGAGAAAGAAATTTGTTATGATAATCCTCGAGAGAACCGCCAATGCTCTGTTGAGTGAGTTTGAACAATTGAGATCGTGCACAATCAAAGACAGAGGGTCCGTACTGGATCTCAATGGCCTTAGATAAAGCCAACCAAGAAGGAACTCTACCAGCTCTATCTAATATCTGGAACCATGCAAGAACATCCCCTTCAAAATGAACCGAAGCAATGACAATTTTCTGAGCATCAAAAATATCATAGTATTTGAAATACTGTTCCGCACGGAAGAGCCAGTTGAGAGTATCTGTGCCATCAAATCTGGGGAAATCAAGTTTGATCGATTTCAAAGGGTGTACGTTGGAGAAGACATGCGGTTCCGTTGAATGACCAGCAGAGGTGCCGTCACCGGAACTAGAAACAGAGTGATCTAGACGAAGCTGAAGAGAATCAACAGATTGCACCAACGTTTTAATAACCGAGCTCAATTGATCGAGTTGTCCGAAACGCTCGGTAGCATACTCCATGAAATCATGGGTTTTCTTGATATCGGCTTGCAACTCCTTCATTCTCGTATGATCAGCCATTACTGACAGAAAGGAAAGCTCGATGAAAGCACCAAAATGTTATGGTTATGCTAAATACACAGTGAAAATAATAACAATCAGATAAAATCTCTGTAATATTACTGGCTATATCATTCACCAAATCCAGAATATGCAAACTGTCACAAGGACCTTACAGAATGCCAGAGAATATCGTAGAAAGCAATAAGCAACGGAATAGAAAGAGTAACAGAATAGAGAGAGAAAAATACAAGAGAAGAAGATCCTCCAAAATATTCCACACCTCTCTACTCACTCGTGTCTATTTATATTTCTTCTGCTTCTTCCAATTCGCGCAACTTCCAGGATTTCTTCTTTATTCGAAGGCTTTTCCTTATTGGGCCTTTTGGCTATCCATTTGTCTTATCTGAGCTACAACTTTCTTTGGGCCCTAAATCTGTATTTGTTGGATTCATGACACCCACATATATGCATGTTAGATTCGAACAAATGACATGTAAGAGGAATTTTCAGCCCCAACGTGACAGTGACAGTGACATGTATGTTAGTTTTTCTTACCACACATGGACTTTTACTCTTCAACCGACATTTTGATTTATTTATTTATTTCCTGGAATAACGGCATTGGATTTTTCATAACTTTGAATTAAAATATCAACATGATATCATTATATTATTTTCCTCTATAAATTTGTTTTATTTTCCAATTTTAAATTTACCATTTCCAAATATTTTGTAACTGCTTCTCATTATATCCCTTTATTTCTGATACTTATTTTGAAAAGGTTTTATTTTATATCTTTATTTTATTTTCTACATTATCAATTTAAGACTTCAGATAATTTGGTAACTGCCTTCCCATTTAACTGACATGTCGGCCAGGGACAGCTGACTACTCTCCTTTTAAGTAGTAAAGAAGGTACGAAGATTTCCAATTTTCTCTTTCGTTTATTTCTATACTTTTAAATTTCTTTCTTCTTGTATTTTTTGTTTAACGTTCCAAATATAACTCACCAACAAATGATCCGGTACAAGTAAAAATCTAGAAAACACTAAATGGAAAGTCACAACTGAACTAGTTACATAACTAGAAGGAAGGCGGACAATATTTCTCAAACAATGGATCCTGCTTTGGATCAGTATCCACTATGTGTAGGCGCATATAACTCTTTGATCCTGTTGAATTTTCAGCCCATCTTAATTCTTCATCGGAAGTGATTGTGACTAAATCACCTTCTTCATCCTTGTATTTGACAAGAACCGCTCCTAGCTTTGGATATCGATTGCTGATAACTTCCCTTAGATGCAGGAAGCTACCATTGACTTCTAATGTTGCAAATCTAATGTCCTCGGAATAAACAAGTTTCACTCTTTTCTTCGTTGTTTCTTCCTTTCTATCCCTTAATTTACCCTCAATAACCTCCTTGGTATAAGCCTTCTTCTCACTAATCATTTCCTCGGACACCTTTTCTTCGGATTTGTTTGCAACCACCTTCTTCTTCCCAATACTGTCCTCCAACTTCTCTTTATTGGATTTTTTCACAGCCTTCTTCTTCTCCTTCAACTTCTTGGCTTTCAACTTGTCCTCAGCAAGCTTTTGAAGCCCTACATTATCTGCAGTCAATAACTGAACCTTTTTGCTCTTCTTGTCGTCCTTCTCTTCTGAAGGCACACAAGGAGGGCCAGTATGATCAGAAGGTAGGTCAATTATACCAAAGTCAGCTACATTTAATCCCTTCTTTTCAAGTTTATTTTTCACCTTCTCAAAAATTCCCAATGCCATCTTATTGTTTGGCTCCATCTTTAGTACAGTACTAACATCTCTTAGAGCATCATCTAGAAAATTTATAGCCTCATAACAACTTGCCCTATTCAAAAGGGCTTTACTGTACTTTGGATTAACTTTAAGAGCTAAATTGCATTCATAAATGGCACCTGGGTATCCACCATATCCCTCATCCTGCATGTAGCATGCAGCCTTTTTACTCCGTAGGCAAGACATTTCTATATGATTTTCTGGTAGGAATTTAATGGCTTCCTCATATTTTTTGAGGGCTACTTCATATCTTCTCCTTTGGAACATCTGGTTCCCTTCTTGTTTTAACTCTTGAGACCTGAGAATGAATGCCTCATTATCTTTATCACTTGATTTTTTTCCAACTTGTTTCTTTTTCTTACCCATTTGTACTCGAGAACCAAACAGTAAAGAACCTAATTAACGCAGAAAAGTTTGACGCTCGGTTCAATCAAGTCAGTCCCACAAATAAGAAAGAAGATTTCCAACTAAAGTGCATGCACAAGATAGCAGCAATTAACCAATTCTGAATCGAACCGTAAAGAACCTAATTAACCAAGAAAAAGTTTGACGCTGAACTTCTCCTCTGATCACAAAACTGAGTCTCACAAATAAGAAAGATTTCCAACTAAAGTGCATGCACAAGATAGTAATTAACCAATCCTGAATCAAACATTAAAGGACCTAATTGATCAAGAAAAGTTTTGACGATGAACTTCTCCTCAGATCACAACACTCACTGTTCAATCAAGTCAGTCCCACAAATAAGAAAGAAGATTTCTAACTAAAGGGCATGCACAAGATAGTAATTAACCAATCCAAGCCCCTCTAATACAATGCAAGTCCTTCAAAGACGATAAGATAATAAGAAAAAGATTATGACATCAAAAGCTCGCTAGAAGATTCATAAAAGGAGAATCAACGGCTGGAATCTTGAGAAGATGAACTTGGAAATCTTGATAGTCGGTGACAAGTTCCCTGTCGATATTCGAGCAGTTATCTCCACCGTACATATGCACTGTTACTCTTCAACGAAATTTTGATTTGATTTATTTATTTCCCGGAATAACCGTATTGAATTGTTCAAAAAAGTTTAAATTAATTTATTCAAAAATTTCAACGACAATTAAGCACTGCCATTCCATAGAGGTTTTTTTTATAACTTCCCAGTCGGTATTCCATGGAGTTATCTCCACCCATATGCATTTTTACTCCGCAACCAACCGACATTTTGATTTATTTATTTCCCAGAATAACTACGTTGAATTGGTCAAAACGTTTAAATTAATATATTAATATAATATCATAATACTTGCATTTCCTTACAAATCTTCTCAAATCCTATGCTATTTCTTAAGATAATATATTTCACACATCAATTTACGTGATACATCACTTACCATATAAAAGTAGATGTGCAGTTCTCCTCGATGCTGAAGTACTTCATATTGGAGCAGTTATGTTCACCAGATATCTGCACTTTTACTCCTCAACAAACATTGTGATAGTTTGGATTATTTTTTTAGAGAATAACTTCTGGAGAAAAAGTGATAAAGTGATTTTTGAGAAAAGAAAAAAGTGATTTTGATAAAATAATATTGTCTGGATATTGTTATCAGAATTACTTTTTTTCATGTTCAAATTATCAAAAAGGACATTAGCTTTTTGTGACAATTGCAAATAAAAGGATAAGATTTTATTGTAAATAGTTTTAACATTAGATTTCATAATAAATACCAAAATTAAATAAATTTGTCTACAAAATTAAAATTATCTCATTAGTCAATTATGTAACATGGTAAAAAATAGCTCAAACATATAAGTATTAATAAATTGTATAGACTAAAATCATTTATAAATAGCAGTTATCTAAAATAATATGCTTTAGATTGAGATACCTAATAAATTTTGACAAAGTTTTTTTTCCTAATACAAATTTGTATCCATATCATTTAACAATAAAACAGTCTACCTCCACTGTTGTTATTGAATGTGACTGAATTAAACTCCCCACTCATGCTAGTTGTTGACTCTAAGGCATTGTTTGGTTTGAGGTTTTTCAAGGGGAGGGGTGGGGGTTAGCGTGTTTGGTTCGAAAAAATTGGGGGGGGGGGGATTTTGTCTTTTATTGCTTCCCTCCTCTTCTTCTGTAACCCTCCAAATTTGGTTTTTTTAGGGGAGAGAAATATTATGTCCTATCCCTGCTAAAATAAACATACTAATTGTTCATTATCCCAAGTTTATCCATCTGATTATAAAAACCATCTAATTGTTACTAGGATTAGCCAAATAAATTAGAAAATCTATCTAATCAAATCCTATTTAACTTTGAACTCAATATCAAAACAAGAAAGAAAATTGTGACAATATCTCTCCTTATTAGTTCTAACGTCTAGTTCTCTCAATCCTTCTCTCCACACCTCGAAATCTAGACCACCCAGTTGCATTAAAAATTCCAAAGCGACCAATGTATGTTCTAGTATTCTTAACTCTTCTATCAAATGTTAAATTCCATTTAAACTAGCCTGTTGTTATCTAGCTGTTGCAGCCTCTTTGCTCCATAGATCCTTTTGCCCTCTTTCTTCATCGTTTTCTTCATTCCTCTATGCTCATCATTTTCTTTTGTTGTTTGTCTCTTATTCCACTGTCTGTCTCTCTCTCTTCTCTGTCATTTTTCACTGACTTTTCTTCTCCTTTTTTCCTCCACCGCCTTATTCCCTTTCCACCGCCTTTAACCAGCTTCACTACCTTTTGTCTCTTTCCTTTCTATCCACCAACTTACCCATCATCCTCTTCAATCCTCCTTGCATCTTTGGTTTTTGCCCTTCTCTCCATGTTGTTTACTTGGCTGGTTTTAGACCTTTGGTTTTTCTTATACTGATAACTACCATTCTGGTTTCCTTATGCCCCCACTCAAAGATACGACTTCAAAATGATTCATCATTCCCTTCAGTTACATATGATATTCAGATTATACCCTAATCATCTTTGTTATCTTAGCATTATATAAGTGAGGATATTGGTTTTTTAATATTTATAACTTAGGAAATAATATCATTGATATCTAAATAAAGTACTAAGGACATATTTGTCAATATTTAATTAGCTAACTTCCCTTCCCCTCCTGAATCAAACAAGAAACTTATCTTCCCCTTGCCTCCCATTCAACCAAACAAAGCTCATAACCTCCCCTTACCTCCTTCTATCTCTCCTCATTTAACCTCGCTTCCCTCCCCTCCATTGAACCGAATATGACCTAAGACTTCATCACTATCTCCATACCCTTCTTGCATATCATATTCAAGTATGCCATCATTTGGAAGTGTCATGGTTGATGGTGCCCATTGATGTGTTCCTGTGGCCGCCATAGTTGAAAACAATTGGGTCAATTCTTCTTGGAATTGAAGTCCTTTATTTCTGAATTTTTTATAACTTGGAACTTTCTCTATCCATCGCCTTCTCCGATCAACTGGAAGAAAGAAAGTTGAGAGTTGAAGAGAGAAATGGGAACAAAGAGGATGACAGAAAGGAAGAAGAAAGAGAAGAACGGAGGAAAGAGAAAAGGGTTGTTGGGGAAATTATGACACAATAATGATGCCAACTACTGAAAAAAAGTGAAAAAAATGAGCTTTTCCAAAACCATGGTTTTAGACCCCAAAAGCATGGTTTTGGAGAAAAAAGTTATTCTTGTTATGACAGTGAAAGATAAATCTGGGATAAGAGAGCAAGTGATAATAGAAGACAAAATTCAATATAGAAAGTGGGGAGCAATTCTCATTCAATTTCTTTGTATATTACAACGCTTGCACAAGGCCTCTATTTATAGGCCTTAAGGAGTCTTACACCAAAAGCCACCTTTAATACAAAACTTGGAGAGCAAGTCTTGTTGGACTTGGAGTGCAAGTCTTGTTGTCTTGGGAAGAAGGAAGTATAAGAATATATTAAATGCAACCAAGTAGATGCTGATTAGGATATGAGTCAATGGACATCCCATAATTAATATTTATAGCACTCCCCCTTGGACATCCATTATGAATATACCTCATTAAAAACTTTAACTAGGGAAAACCTAGTGAGACAAAAACTTTGCCAAAGAGAAGAGTATATCATTCATTGATACACTTTCCAATGCTGTCTAATTAAAAACCTTTTTAGGAAAATGCTATGAAAAAAAACTAGAAAAGGGAAAAAGAGTACAATATATATTGACTCCCCCTCTTGACAATGTCAATTGAGATCTTTCAGTCTCTAGAGACTAATGTCATAGACAAGCCTTTCAAAGATTGTACATGGAAGTGACTTGGCGAATAAATCTACTTGATTTTCACTTGAACGGATTTGCTAGATATATATTTCACTACCGAATTAAAGGTCACGAGTGAAGAAGAATTTTGGTGAAATATGCTTTGTTCTATCACCCTTGATGTACCCTTCTTTTAGTTAGACAATACATGCTACTTTATCCTCATATAGGACGGTTGGGATCATTTTGCCTGAAGATAAACCACAAGTGCTCTCTATGTGATGTATTACTGACCTCAACCATACATATTCTCGACTTAAGTCATCTATTACTAGAATATCTATAGGGTTTGATGATGTGGCTGATATAGTCTCTTTCATAGATCACCATGAAATAGCTGCACCTTCACATGTAAATAGATAACCTATTTGTGATTTACCATCATGTGGATTTGACAAAAATTCAGCATTTGCATAACCAATTAATTCATGCTTGGGTACGTACGTTTGATTAGAACAACCCCATATCTATAATGCCTATGAGGTAGCTAAGAATGTGCTTCACTCCATTCTAATATCTTTGTGTTGGTAAAGAATTATATCTTGCTAATAAATTAATAGCAAATGATATATCAGGATATGTGTCATTAGCAAGATACATTAGTGCTCTAATAGCACCAAGTTATGGTACTTCTTGACCAAGTAGTTCTTCATCACCTTTTTTTGCTAATTACTCAAGGTCTAAATGGGTCTTTATCCACTTGCAAAGACCTTACAATCATTGGGGTACTTAATGGATGTGACTTATCCATGTAAAAATATTTTAGGACCTTCCTTGTGTAAGCTTCTTGATATATATAAAGATCTTATTCTTGAGGTACTCAATTTATAATCCAAGACAGAATTTTTTTCGCCCCAAATCCTTCATTTCAAATTATTTATTCAAATAATTAATTGCCTTTTGAAGCTCTTTGAGAGATCTAGTGATGTTGATATCTTCAACATAAACAAAAATTATAGCAAACTCACTTCTAGATTTTTTCATAAAGATGCATGGGCAAAATGAATAATTTTTTGTACCCTTCTTTCAACATACATTCATTGAGACAATTATACCACATGCTCCTTAATTGCTTTAGGCCATACAGAGACTTATTTAACTTAATTGAGTATTGTTCTCAAGAATTTGCTTTTTGTAATGCCCCAAATTTTGATTAAGGGCTAATGATAATTATTGAGAATTAATTGTAATTTAAAGATTGAATTATTCTATGTTTTGTGGCAATCTCGGTAAATGTGCCCAAAATCAGTGGAAAATAGAAAGAATGGAAAACTGTCAGTTAATTAGTCAGTGATTAATGAGGAAATTAATTGCTAACTAAAGAGAAATGAGATGTGTGATCAAATAGCTAATGAAGTGGTTAAAGTAACTAATTAGTTACTTATTTGAGGAGAGCTAATGAGATTGTGACATGTGTCAAGTTGGTATGAAGAGAGATGTGGAGAAAAGTCAAAATCCCAATTGTTTATGATTTTCTCTCTCTCCTTCCCTCCCTTTTTGCTGAACAAGCAAGGCATGGGGATGGGAGTATAATTATTTCATCTTCTTCCTCCATACTCATCTCTCCTCTCCCCCCCATTTCCGGCGCCATTATTGAAGAAGCAAGAGGAAGAAGAGCTTGAGATTAAGGTAAGCAAATTACTCCAAATGCCAAAATTCACTTCATTAATCTTGTTCCTTGGATTGAGGGCTCCATTTTTATGGTTCTAGATTGTCCATTGGTGGTGGTTTGATCTCTCAAGGAAATCTTGTGGTTGGTGAATCAAGAAACCTCTTTGAGAAAGTTGTTGAGGTAAGTGAAATGAACCTTCCTATTGAGTTTTGTGGCATTTGGCTAAGTTTGAAATTTCTTCAATTTTGGCCTTATTTTTGAAAAATTATGGTCATGGAGAGTTTGGTATGCTATGGTCATAGAAATGGTGTTCTGATATATGTTGGGATAGATAGAATTGGTTTGAAGTAGAAATGTTGAGTTTGGCAAATTTTGGGATTTTGTGTGAATGTTGCCTAAAACCAAAGCATGGTAATAGAATAGGAATTTGGTAGTTTTGATGGTTCCATTGGATCCCTTGTGCAATTTTATGTGGGAGTAGCCTTGATTTAGAATTCGGGATCATTGGAACCACTTAGGTAAAATTTGGGAAGTGCTGTCAACTTTGCTGCATTTTTTACTTCTGATATGCATCACTTGAGTAATCAAGGGTCTCACTCGAGTGAAGTCGTGCATATTCTCTTTTCCCTTTTGAGTTTTTGAGTGCACTTCCACGCAAAAAGCCAAGAGTGTTGTCTCACTTGTGGGTTATCACTCGAGTGAACCTTGTCTCACTCAAGTGTGGGTGTATCTGACACTATGAACTCGCTTCTCAGGTTGTCACTTGCTGTCAAGCGCTCGTACTTACCCCCAGGTCGAGTGTTCGAACCGTGCGGAGGCGAAAGAAACCACGCAGGGGGCGTGGGAGAATCCTGTGAGTGGAACGCTCGTGCCCTTGGAGACGCTTACGGCCCTGAGGGGTGTCTGGAAGTGCGTGCTCCCTGGGACGGGATGTTACAATAAAAAGGCGCCTTTTTATTTCACAAGGTACTGTCCCCCCCTCCACACACTTCCAGCCAGGCCACACATGGACCCCGTAGTGCCACAAGGCACCGTGTGCTTAGGGATTTCTTTCGCCTCCCGCAAGGTTCGAACACGCCACCTGAGGGTCAAGTAGCGCACCGTGTGCTCAATGGTAGCAGGGTTCGCCATGGCGCGCTACTTGACCCTCAGGTGGTGTGTTCGAACCTTGCGGGAGGCGAAAGAAATCCCTAAGCACACGGTGCCTTGTGGCACTACGGGGTCCATGTGTGGCTTGGCTGGAAGTGTGTGGAGGGGGGACAGTACCTTGTGAAATAAAAAGGCGCCTTTTTATTGTCACACCCCACTTCCAGCCAGGCCACACATGGACCCCGTAAGAGGTGGACTCACAAGAGTTCCTCGCTCCCCAAACGAGATTTTCCGCCTCCGCAGGGATCGAAGCCACTACCTGGGGGTAAGTAGCGCCTCATGACAATCCCCACTACCATTGAGCTACTGGGGGTAAGTGGCTTCGATCCCTGCGGAGGCGGAAAATCTCGCTTGGGGAGCGAGGAACTCTTGTGAGTCCACCTCTTACGGGGTCCATGTGTGGCCTGGCTGGAAGTGGGGTATGACACATTTATTTTTAAATAATTAATTTAGGGTAACCATTCTTATGAATGGGTGTTGTGGGGTGCCTAACACCTTCCCCATACACAATCGACTCCCGAATCCTAAATGGTTTTTATAGACCAGTTTCCATTTTTAAAAAGGTTTCCAAAGTTATCCTATCTTTAAAATTTTGGTGGCGGCTCTATGTTTTCTAAATTTTAGGCGTTACAACTTGGTGACTCCACTGGGGAAAGTTTGAGAGTCAAGCCCAATTAAGTTAGGTGTTTAAAAATAATTTGGCCTTAATTTTATTTTAATTACCCTTTTCTTATTTTTTTTATGAATAGTTGTTTTTAATTATTAAATTCCTTATTCATCTATTTGTTTTCTTTTTTTTACTTTTTTCTATCTATCTTGTGATCTGGTTAGCAGAAGAGGGTTGGGTAAAACCTAGGCCCATAGGTTGGTATGCTCTCCACACACACTAAACACATATACTATTCTCCTCACACACATTTTGGGCCCTATACCCGGGTCTGTGAGTTCCTTAGATGAGTGAAGTTTCTAGCAATCTCCCAGTAGGGTTTTCAAAACCCTCTGAGGTTACTGTGAAGACTTCATCCTAGCTGTTACTCATTTGGCCAGGTTGATCCCTGTGGGGGTTTTTTAGAACCCCATGAAGGTCAATTTCGTTAAATGGGGTCTTCATCTTTATGATGGGGCAGTTAGGAGGACTTTATCTGTGAGAATTAGAACCACCTTGAAACCATTCACCTATTAGTGGAAATTATCGACCTACCCAATTAATTAGTACCTGCCTTTCTTAGGGTAGATACAACCAACCTAGGTTTATTCCTAAAATATGACACTGGAGAGCATATGTTTATTTATTGTTGATAATCATTATTGTCATCCATGCATAATCAATGAAACCCCTAGGATCAAGTGACTAACTGTCGCTTCACTTGAGTATGTATCTAGCATCACTTCACATAAAGATACATCACAAGGACGATGTATGCATTAGATAGCCAACCTTAGTCTAAGGGTCTATGACCCTAAAAGACCATGATCTCATCACATCAATCATGTTAGAAAACATCTCAATGAGAGATGATCCTTTAGGACTCATTACATCATTCATAGGCATTTTAACTTCATTTTGATATGGGCCTTGGACATAATAATCATTTTACAAAACCCTTAGCCGTGTAATAGCTTGGGCCGTTTGCAGGTTAATGGGTACTTCATCCTCCCTATGAGTTAATAGATCTCTTGAGGAGGTGAAGTTCTTTTCCTTAATGCCCATCACCTATATCAAAACTTGAAGTATAAGTCATCACTCTTTCATATCTCATGAGGTATCCTTGCATCATCCATTGGCATTTAGCTTCATTTGATATGGGCCATAGACATAATAAATATTTAATAAAACCCTTAACCACATAATAGCTTGGGCCGTTCGTAGGTTAATGGGCACTTCATCCTCCCTATGGGGTATTGGATCTCTTGAGGAGGAGAAGTTCTTCTTCTTAATGTCAATTACCGATATCAAAACTTGGAATATAAGTCATCACTCTTTCATGCTCATGAGGTATCATTGCATCATCTATTGGCATTTAGCTTCATTTGATATGGGCCTTGGACATAATAAACATTTAACAAAACCCTTAGCTGCGTAATAGCTTGGGCTGTTCGTAGGTTAATGGGCACTTCATCCTCCTTATGGGGTATTAGATCTCTTGAGGAGGTCAAGTTCTTTTTCTCAATGTTCATCACCCATATCAAGGCTAGAAAGCACATGCATGTAATCATCTGCATAGCATGCATTCGGAAATACTTTTTGACTCTTCCTTCTATTTTCTTTAATAAATGACAAGCAAGTTATCTAACAACTAAAAATTTGGCACAAAGGTTAAATGGCCCAAGAACCAGGTTTAAATCAAGTTCCTATAGGAAAGGTGTATTGCATGCTTATCACTATGGTCAATGACAAGATCTTGGCTAGGATGGAACTCAGGGTCCCTCCTATATAATGATTAACTCTAGTTCTCCCTGTGGAATAATAGATTCCCTGAGGAAGCTAGAGGATGCTTATACCAGAATACCTTTATACCAATACACCATGGATAACTCGCTATGCCCGCTTGAAATTGTGAGTTCAAATAAACTAAAGATATTTTGTTCCTTTATAAGCAGGTGATACAATATTGCTCCATCTAAATGTCCTAACCAGCTACCCCCTACGCATTCATACAACACGCACTCACATAGTCATCAGATGGCAGCCAGTAGTGCAAATGAAGCTGAATATAATATGAATCATTGGATAGAGAGGGAAGATTAGCACTCTGAAATCCCCATATAAGGAAGAAATTCCCGATATCCTCTGAAGTGCTAAACAAGCCAACTGTTGCAATAGTTCCAACAATGGGCAAAAAGACCTGCACGTGGATTTCAGCTGATGATTCTGGAAGAGCTTTAGAAAATTGGGAGTTTGAGGACACCTTTAATTCTATTATTTTAGAGCAACATGCCTAGCTAAAAGTTGTCCTTTTATGTTTTGTATGCTCCTTTAGTCGAGCTCTTATATGAAACATGAATAAATAATTATATGCAAATAAAATTCACTTATTTATATCCATTCTTCCTTTTTTTTCCCTTCTATTCATTCGTTGTTCATTTTTCACCCTCCAGGAAATCGATTTCCTCGAAACTCTTATCCAACGCAGAGGTTTCTGAGTCCCTGAATGATGATTCGCTTGTTGCCATTGATATGTATGATCACAAGTGTGATGATAATGAGATCATTCAAGTATACAAAAAAATCCTTGAATCTGACGACAATAGAATGTGCCCACATGAAGATGTAATTGAAGTAATAAATATGGGCACAGTGGAAGAAAAGAGAGAACTAAAGATAGTAGATAACCCCGAAAGAGAGCAAATGGTTGAACTCTTCAAAGAATTCATAGATGCGTTCGTATGGTCCTATCAAGACATACTAGGCCTTGATCCAAAGATTGCCTCTCACAAGATTCCCTTATTCCCAGACACCAAGACTAAAAAGCAGAAATTGAGGAGGCTCACTTCTGATATGTCCTTAGTAGTTCGAGATGAGGTGATGAAGCAATTAGAAGCTGGATTCTTCGAAGTAGCTAAGTCCTAACAAGTTCGTCTTTGGGGCTTTATCTGGGAAATTGTTGGGCTTTATTGTAAGCCAAAAAGGGATTACAGTAGATCCTGACAAAGTAAAAGCAATACGAGAAATACCCCCTCCTCAAATAGAAAAGGAAGTTCAAAGCTTTTTGGGGCGGTTGAATTATATTGCATGATTCATTGTCAACCTGACTGCAACTTATGAGCCTATATTCAAGCTTTTAAAGAAGAACTACACAAGAAAGTGGGATGAAGATTGCTAGCAGGCATTTGATAGAATCAAGGATTATTTGCTAAATCCCCCAATTTTGGTTCCCCCTGCACCTGTACGACCTTTAATTTTGTATTTGACAATACGACCAAACTCCATGGGAGCCATGCTGGGGCAACACGACGCATCTAAGCGAAGAGAATAAGCGATCTATTACTTGAGCAAGAAATTTAATGATTGTAAGTCACGTTACTAGATGATCGAGCGAACTTGTTGTGGTTTAGTCAGGTTACAAGGAGGTTGAGGCAATACATGCTTTACTACACCACTTGGTTAATTTCTAGAGTAAACCTACTTAAGTATATCTTTGAAAGCCCGCATGTAGCTGGACGAGTCTTTAAGTGGCAGGTAATATTGTCTGAATATGATATAAGATACGTTACTAAAAAATCTGTCAAGGGTGATACGATAGCAGATCACTTAGCGAAAAACCCCATAGATGAATGCCAGCCACTAGATTTCAAATTCCCAGATGAAGACATGTGCTATGGAGGATCCGATTGAGGAAAACAAATCGAAGGAGTAGGAAATGTATTTTGATGGGGCAGTAAACATATCCCCAGATGGAAAGCAATTTCCAATTGCTGTAAAGTTAGCGTTTGACTGTACCAATAACATGACAGAATATGAAGCTTATATTAATGGTCTCCAAGCTGCCATAGATCTTGGAATAAAAAACCTAAAAGTCTATGGTGACTCAGCTCTCATAATTTATCAGGTGACTGATGAATGGTGTACTAAAGACCTAAAGTTGATCCTTTATCAAGAGTATTTGATAGAGTTGATCAAACAAATTTTGAAGTAATCAATTTCCATCACATGGCCAGAGAAAAGAATCGCTTTGCTAATGCGTTAGCTACTTTAATAGCTATGATCCAACTCGATTGTGGGGTCCAATTTCAGCTAATACAGATTGAGACTAGAAGATTACTCGTATTTTGCTTCAATATTGGAAGAAAGCACGACGAGCAACCTTGGTACCATAGTATCAGGGTGTATATGGAACATAGTACTTACCCTCCAAATGCGACACACAATAAAAAGAAGACTATCAGGCGATTAACCATGGCTTTTTATTAGTAATAACGTCCTGTATAAGAGAAGCTTTGATGGGACATTGCTTCACTGTGTAGACATGAGGGAGGCGCACAAGATTATGGCAGAGATCTATAAAGGCATATGCGGTACATATGCAAATGGCCACTCATTATCTAAACAAGCTCAAAGATCCGGTTACTATTAGATAACTATAGAGAAGGATTGTATCAATTATGTTAGGAAGTGTCATAAGTGCCAAATATATGCCAACAAAGTTAATGCTCCTCCGACTTTGATGCATAGTCTTGTATTTCCATAGCCATTTTCTATGTGGGGAATCGATGTCATTGGGCCAATTAACCCAAAAGCTTCGAATGGTCATCGTTTCATCCTCATTACTATTGACTATTTCACTAAGTGCGTGGAAGCCAATTCTTTTACTAGTATTACCCAGAAGGCCTTCATCAAGTTCTTAAAGCCCAATATCATCTGTAGATATGGGTTACCGGAGAGGATAATAACTGGCAATGCACCAAACCTCAACGAGGCAGCAGTTAAAGAATTATGCGATCAGTTCAAGATCAAACATTATAATTCTGCACCATACAGGCCATAAATGAATGGTGCAGTTGAGACAGCCAATAAAAACATTAATAAGATCATCGGCAAAATGACAATGACATATAAGGACTAACATGAAATGCTTCCATATGCATTACACGGATATTGTACCACAATGCGTACTTCAACTGGGGCAACCCCTTACTCTTTAGTTTATGGCATGGAGGCTATTACTCCAATTAAGGTGGAAATACCATCCCTGAGAATCTTGGCTGAATCAGACCTAGATTAAAGCGAATGGATACATTCTCGATTTGAACAATTAAATATGATTTAAGAAAAGAGGCTCACAGTAATATGTCATAGGCAGTCGTATCAGTCACGAGTGGCAAGGGCCTTTAATAAGAAACTACGACCCAGGGGGTTTAAAGTAGGAGACCTAGTCCTCAAGAAGATCCTAAAAAATCAAGAAGATGACAGAGGTAAATGGGCTCCAAATTATGAAGGCCCATATGTTGTTAAGCAGGCTTTCTCTGGAGGGGCATTGATATTAACAAACATGAATGGCCAAGATTTACCAAGACCAATCAATTCAGATGCTGAAAAGAAATACTATGCGTAAAAAAAAGCTTGCTAAGTTGAAAACCCGAAAGGGCGGCTTAGGCAAAAGTTAGAGCAAAACAAGAAAAAGATGCTTGCTAAGTTGAAAACCCGAAAGGGCGGCTTAGGCAAAAATTAGAGCAAAAAAAATGGGTTCACTAAGTTGAAAACCCGAAAGGGCAGCTTAGGCAGAAGTTAGAGCAAAAAACAAACAAAAAAGAAAGAAAAGAAAGAAGAGATAAAAAAAATAGCTCGCTAGATTGAAAACCCAAAAGGGTGGCCTAGGCAAAAGTTAGAGCAAAAAAAAAGGGCTTGCTAAGTTAAAAAACCGAAAGGGCAGCTTAGGCAGAAGTTAGAGCAGGAAAAAAATGGCTCGCTGAGTCAAAAAAACCTGAAAGGGTAGGTTAAACAAATATCGAAGAAGGTTATCAGTCCTAGTCCTATGACTCTCTTTACTTTGTCTATTTGGAAGACTCCTTAATCATTCGTCGAAGAGTGCATATCTCTAGCAATTAAGCAAGGCACCATCAGGGGGACTACACGGAACTGAAAGCGAAGGACTTCCTAATAGCATCATGTCTACACCAATATATGCTCATCATTATGCATCCACTTGAATATTGGAAGATCATTTCTTTTAAATGAATCTTCATCCTTAATATATCTTTCCCTTCCATTAAATCACATGTCAAACTTTGTGTCACAATTTGTATAAAGGTAACTCTTTTTAATAAAAGCACAACTTTTGGCAAGATAAACACTCACGATGATATACATGGTGTCCTCTACTCCCATTTAACTTGTGTAATTTCAGGGTCATTAGCGAAGGTCCCAACTGAAATTTTTGTTGTGGGGTCAAATAGTTGACAAAGGGACACAATCTAAACTGAGGGTTCTAGGTTGTGGCATCTATATGAATCTTATTATACACATCTTCATGCCACCGACAAGACAACACAAGTAAGGGCTACTGGTTAAGCACTTGGACAAAGAAGGAGCAATATCACCTGCCAGGCTATTCTTTAACACCACCATTATTGCACTCATTCTCATTAGCAAGTCATCACCTCCATCATCAACATCACCATTAACATCATCATTATCACTACTATCATCATCATCATCACTAGCATTATCATTGTATTCATCATCCTCATTAGGATTCTATCATCACTGTCATCATCATTATTAGTGTCATTACCTTTATCATGAATTCCCCATTTTGATATTCCCCTTATTATCATGGCCATTATCATCCTCTTCATAATCATTAGGATTTCATCATCATGGTCATCATCATCATCAATGTCATCATATTCATAAGCACTAATCCAAGGGGCATCACATGTTCATAGAACCCTTTTCAAAGCCCTATATTGGCAGGCACCCTTAAAACCTAGTAATAGCTGGCACCCTTTCAAAGCCCTGTACCGGCAGGCACTCTCAAAGCCCAGTAAAGGCTGGCACCCTTTTCAAAGCCCTATACCGGCAGGTACCCTCAAAGAGCAGTAACGGCTGGCACCCTCTCAAAGCCCTATACCGACAGACAACCTCAAAGCCCTATAACGGCAGGCACTATCCTTTTAAAGCCCAGTACTAATAGGCACCCTTAAAGCCCAGTAACGGCAGGCACTATCCTTTCGAAGCCCTGTACCGAAAGGCACCCTCAAAGCCCAGTAACGGCTGGCACCCTTTCAAAGCCCTGTACCGGCAGGCACCCTCAAAGCCCAGTAACGGCTGGCACCCTTTCAAAGCCCTGTACCGGCAGGTACCCTCAAAGTCCAGTAACGGCTGGCACCCTTTCAAAGCCCTGTATCTGCAGGTACCCTCAAAGCCCAATACCTGCTGGCACCCTTTCAAAACCCTATACCGGCAGGCACCCTCAAAGCCTAGTATGTAACGACTGGCACAATTTTTTTAAAGCCTAATAACGCTTGGCATAATTCTTTTAAAGCCCTGTACCGGTAGGCACTATTCTTTTAAAGCCCTGTACCAACAGGAACCCTCAAAGCCCAGTAACAGCTGGCACAATTCTTTTAAAGCCTTGTAATGACAGGCACTATTCTTTTAAAGCCCTGTACCAACAGGCACCCTCAAAGCCCAGTACCGGCTGGCACAATTCTTTTACACACCACTAAAGTCTTATGCAACTAGGCGCTTCACTTCCACTCCAGATGATCATCTATCTCCACCTGCGTTCTTCTCCCCTACGAACCAAGTAAAGAGGGGCATTGGCACTGTATTTTGTCCAAACCCTCTTTGGTTCCAAGGGGGCACCTTGTTCTTTGGCCGGACAAAATACGTGTTCTTATCTTTACTTGCTTCATAGATGAGAATCTCACTTTTATCAGCTACGAGGGGCAATTGTGAACACCCTATTTTATCCAGGCCCCACTCAAAAATACAAAAATAATTGATGATAATTGGTGTCCAAAATGGCAATCATCATTGAAAGAAAAAAAGAAATAAAAAATGAAAATAAGAAAAAATAATAAAATCCTCCTATTGATGATGATCGGTGTCCAAATTGGCGATCATCATTAAAAGGGAAAAAACTAAAAAAAAATTAAATTAAAATAAATCCCCTCATTAATGATGATTGGCATTATCATTCATTAAGGGAAAATAATAAATAAAAAACGAAAAATAAAAAAAAGTCTCATTTATGTTGATAGGTTTAAATTAGGAAATTACTTGTGGGGAGAATAATAAAAAAAATTAAAAATGAAAAAATCTCCACAAATGGTGATTAGGTCAAGCTAGGAAGTTTTACAAATAGAAAATACAAAAAAAAACGAAAATTAAAAAAAAATCTCCATTGATGGTGATTGGGTCAAGTTAGGTAGTTCTTAACATAAAATACAAAAAAAAAAAATCAAAAATGAAAATTCAAAAAAAGAAGGAGCATTTATAAAGAAAACCCTACCTTGAGACTATAAATAGAGGAGTAAGGATTGAAGCAAGACACACAAGAATTTTAGGAGAGTAAGGAGATAAGCGTAGTCTTGCGGATTGGTTCTTTATTGTTCAATTGAATTATCTCATACATTATTACTGGATGTGTTGCATTTAGCGTTTCAAAAGATAAAAGGTATGCATAAATCTCCTCATCTTTGACTTCGTTTTTGTTTAACTTGTGCTACTTTTCTTCTTTTTTTTCTTTATCCCTTTCTTAAGTCCTCTTTCAAAAAAGAAAAAAAAATTTTTTTGACACATTTTGATAAATGAAAATAAAATGGAGAAAATACTTATTGAAAAAAATAAAAAACACAAACCAAAAAAAAAAAAATTATTTTTCTCAAATACGTTAAATAAAGACTTTTTTTCTAAAAAACACTAACAAAGTGACATGTTTTTCTACCCCCGAACTACGTGGGCTTTGATCCCTCTAAAGGGTACGTAAGCCCTAGATTTTCACCCTAGGTCAAGTCCAATTTTGTAAATAAATATATTTCTCTTATTTCTTTTTGTAAATAAATGTTCTTTTTTTTCTTCTTTAGTTTTCATTTCATTTATTTTTTGTAAATATTTTCTTTTTTTATTTGGGTAATTATAATTAAATTAAAGTCCATATTTATTTTTAAATAATTAACTTAAGGTAACCATTCTTATGAATGGGTGTTGTGGGGTGCCTAACACCTTCCCCATATACAATCGACTCCCGAACCCTAAATGGTTTTTATAAACCAGTTTCCATTTTTAAAAAGGTTTCCAAAGTTATCCTATCTTTAAAATTTTGGTGATGGCTCCATGTTTTCTAAATTTCAGGCGCTACATAATGTTTCCCCACTTTGGGTGGGAATTTGAACCACCATGATTATGATCACGGCCATGCCCATAGCTGTAGCCACATCTATGACTTCATCCATGATTACAATTATATTCATTCGTTACTACATTCACTTCTGGGAATGAAGTCGAGCCTGTTGGATAGGATTTTGATTTTTCTATATTGCTACTGCAAGAGCAATTTGGATGCATCCATTTATAACGAGCTTTTGGAAGAATAACCATCTTCTGGTCATACATTTCATTTAATTTGTTCTAAAGAATAAGTGGGTCTTTTACGGCCAAATATTCAATTTTGAGGCCTTCATGCAAATGGTGGCGTAAAAAAAAATCATGGTTCAGGCATTCAAGATAAATAGTTCTTTTGAGTAATGACAAGTGCCACAAATTTAAATTTCACAAGATTTAACATAATTCAAACTAATACAATAAAAGGGTATCCATAAAATATGAAATATAAACGATAATAATAGGAAATTCATAAAGACAAGAAATAATTCATAAAGTAAAATATTACAACAAAATAAAAAACTTTATGGCTTTAGGCCATTTAGTTCTCATCATGGTTTTAGGCCAATTTATCTCAAGATAAGAAATTAGTGCATTGCTTTTGGCCTTCTATCTTTGGGATAATTAAAATTATACGACTTCTGGCCTTTTATCTTCAGGATATAATAAAAGTTGTATATGGTTTCTAGCCATCTAATAAAATAGAAGAGAAAAAATATATGACTTCTAGCCATATAATAGGGAATCATATGAATGTGGCTTTTGGCCATATTGTAAGAGAGGAAAAGGCATAAGGCTTCTGACTATATAATATCAAAATAGAAATCAAAGTGATATGACTTCTGGTCATATAACCACAAAATAGGAATAAGAGGAATATTGCTTCTGGCCATATAATAGGAAATCAAAGCAATATAAATTATGGTCGTTTAATTTCAGAATAGGAAATTAGAGCAATATGGCTTATAACATGCAATTTCTGAATAGGAAATTACAGCGATATGACTTCTGGTCATATAATTTCATAATATAAAATCAAAGGTGTATGGCTTCTAGCCATACTAAAATAACAATATCAATAATATAGAAGAACTTGTAAAGGATATTAAAATAAGATATAAAAATAATAACAATCTATAATCTTAGTCATGGAACCCGGTATTTAAAACAATAAGTAAAAGAGGTCTTTAAATCCATACAATGGCTTAGATTATCTTGGATAGATCAATATCAAATAAAGATACGATAAAAGAAAGTAGAGGAAATTGTTAAGGTAACTCTAAGAAAAAGATACATGTGTTAGAGTTATTATTTGATAATGTGTTATGAAAATAAAAGATAAATCTAGGATAAAAGAGTAAGAGATAAGAGAAGAGAAAATTCAAGAGAGAAAGTGGGGAGCAATTCTCATTCAATTTCTTGTGTATGTTACAATGTTTGTACAAGGCCTCTATTTATAGGCCTTAAGGAGGCTTACACTAAAAGCCACCATTAATACAAAACTTGGAGAGCAAACCCCTTTTTGGCTTGAAGAGCAAGTCTTGTTGTCTTGGGAAGGAAGTATAAGAATGTATTGGATGTGGCCAAGTAGATGCTGATTAGGATATGAGTTAATGGATATCCACATAATTAATATTTGTAACGCCCAAAATTTGGAAAACAAGAAGTTGTCACCAAAATTTTGAAAAAGGATAATTTTGGAAACCTTTTTTTGAAAATGAAACTGATCTACAAAAATTATTTAGGGTTTGGAAGTCGATTGTGTATGGGGAAGGTGTTAAGCACCCCACAACACCCATTCATAAGAATGGTTACCCTAAGTTAATTATTTTAAAATATATATGACCTTTAATCTTATGATAATTACTCAAATAAAAAAGAATATTTACAAAAATAAATAAAATGAAAACTAAAGAAAAAAGGAACATTTATTTACAAAAGAAATAAGGAAAAATATATTTATTTATAAAGTTGGACTTGATCTATGATGAAAACTTAGAGCCTACGTACCCTTTAGAGGGATTAAAGCCCACGTAGTTTGGGGGTTAGAAATGCGTGTCACTTTGTTTGTATTTTTTAAGGGAAAAATTCCTTTAATTTATATGAGAAAATGATTTTTTATTTGGTTTATGTTTTTTATTTCTGAAAGAAATTTTTTTATTTTTTCACGAAACAGAGTTTTTCCAATTTATTTTCATTTATAAAAATGTGTTAAAATATATATTTTTTTCCTTTTTTTTTTTTTGAAAGAGAACCTAAGAAAGGGATAAAGAAAAAAGAAGAAAAAATAGCATAAGTTAAATAAAAAGGAAGTCAAAGGTAAGAAGATTTATGTGTACCTTTTATCCTTGAAAGCTATTCAAACAAAAAAGATAAGAAAAGCACATGGGTAGATCAATACACAATTCATTGCATTTTCTTTTATCCATCTTATAAATCCCTTCAATTTTGATGAGCATCTATTGGGGGCAAGAGATCAAATTCGGTCAAGTATATAAGAGTCACAAAGTGTGAGGACCTATCAAAACAAAAAGGCTTTTTTGCAATATGACGTGTTAGCATTAGAGAAAAGAGAATGCAACCATTTCAACCATCAAAATATCACCATAAAAAAAACTGTCAACAAAGTAATGGGTTCAAAAATAGCAATATCAAATGGCTTGGAACACACTTGAGCATTCAATAAAGATAGAAGAAAACCAAACAAAAACATGCCTAGAGCTTTGCATGTAAGTGCCTCAATCTCATGGATATGTTCACTGACAAGCATCTTCCCTCCTTGCTTTCACAAAATTCTTCTTAAATTCTTATGTCTTTGCTCTCCTAATTTTTTGTGTCAGTCTAGTTTCAACCCTTGCACCCCTATTTATAGTCTTAAGGTAGGGTTTTCTTTATAAATGCTTCTTCTTTTTTGAATTTTCATTTTTAAAATTTTTTTTGTATTTTATGTTAAAAACTACGTAACTTGACTTAATCATCATCAATGAGTTTTTTTTTTTTAAATTTTCGTTTTTAATTTTTAATTTTTTTGTATTTTCTATTAATAAAACTTCCTAGCTTGACCTAATAATCACTATCAATGGGATTTTGTTTTAATTTTCGTTTTTTAATTTTTTTTATTTTCCCCACAAGTAATTTCCTTATCAACATAAATGAGAGATTTTTTATTTTTTAGTTTCGTTTTTTATTTATTTTCTTACATTTTACCTACAAGAAACTTCCTAATTTAAACCTATGAATGGGAGATACTTTTTTATATTTTTTTTTTACTTTCCTTTAATGAATGACAATGTCAAATTGGACACTGATCGTCATCAATGAGAGGATTTTTTTAAATTTTAATTTTAATTTTTTCCTTTTAATGATGATTGCCAATTTGGACACCGATCATTATCAGTGGGAGGATTTTTTTTATTTTCGTTTTTTTATTAGTTTTTATTATATTTTTTCTACATTCAATTTTCTAACTTAAACCTATGAATAAGAGATATTTTAATTTCTATTTTTTCCTCCGCAAGGAATTCACACTAAATTTCCTAATCCAAATATCAAATAACATTGATGAGATGAATTATTTTGAAATTTGTTTCCATTTACTATAAAACCCCAAGTTCAAGACAATCACCATTAATGATGATCATTTTTCAAATTTCAAACAATCCAATCGCCATCAATATCATTTTCTTATTAATTTAAATGTGTCAAGACTAAGGAAGATTCTTTCTTTTTTTCATTTTTTTATTATTTTTCAGTTGAGCCTGGACAAAATAGGGTTTTTACAATATTCATAACAATTTTGGAGTTTTTTCATGTATTTGGGTAATTTTCTACCAAACCATGGTTTTCACCCCTAAAAGTGCTTTTCTATTGTTATCGAAACACACAATTAGTTATTTATTTCCTAGAATAACTACGTTGAATGGTTCAAAAAGTTTAAATTAAGACTCTCTCCGGTTCTTTTTATAAGAGCCCAAAATTTGAATTATCTTGATCATTTTTATAAGAGTTGGACAAGAGTTGTCTAAAAATTTTGATTTTTTTCATATTTGCCCCTCATTAGTTATATGTATTGTATTAATTAAAAGTAGAGCTGAGAATAAAGGCCAGCTGTTCATGGGCTCAGGTCTAAATAGGCCTCTACAAAACACCCCAATTATAAAGCCTAGCCTTATACTCATGGGCTAGGGTCAACACTACTACAAAAATAGAGATCAATGGCGTACCTTTTGTGGCACTTCTTTAAAGAAGTGCACAGCTTTTTTCTAGATTTTTTAATTTTTTTTTAAAAAGCACTTAGGTGGCGCTTCCTCAAGGAAGTGTCATAACTGCTTGGTGACATTAGGTGGCACTTCCTTGAAGAAGTGCCACCTAAGATGTTTTTTTTTTAAAAAAAAAATGAAGTAGTAGCTGTGGCACTTGCTTAAGGAAGTGTCACAGCTGCTACGTATTTTGTGTGGCACTTGGCTACACAAAGTAATTTTTTTAAAGTTTTTTTTCAAATTATTCTGTCTCCTCCAATATGCTTCTATCACATTTATCTTCTTAGTCTCCACTCCACATCTAACACATGCCTCACTCCTTATCCTCTCAGTCCCCACATTTTCTCCTTCTCCTCTTTTTGTCATTCATCACTGTCTCCACTTCGATTGGCACTTTACTTGTACATGTACCAAATATGATCAATAATATTTGTGCAAAAAGATATCACCTCAACTTTCGGTATCTACAAAGCATTAAATTAGAGGATTTTCAAGAGTTCAACAGAGGATCTTTTCTAGATTTGATGGCTTCTTTGCAACGAATACAATTGGATGTGAAAGCTCCAAAGGTAACACATTTAAATAATTGTTCCTAGATTTTTTTTTAATGGACTATGTAGCATTCAAACTTGAACGTCAAGAACATATTTTCATGCCTAAAAAATTTGTCTTGTCAAGACATGAAATTTCTAAATTTTCATACATTTTCATTCAAAAAAATTGGGTTTGCGTCAACACACAAACACGCACATTCCTTTCCCAAATTATAATAGAATTTGTGAATCAAGTAAGTAGTGACCTAAAAAAGTTAAAAATTTCTTATATATACTTTAAAAGAAAGATGCACCGTATGTTTATCAACTTCTAATGAATATAGACATTATATGATTTCAAGTGTATATAATTGAGCATAACCATGTGTGCATGTATGTCCTTAATTCATAAGCATTCAAGGCATCTAGAGATAAAGTTTCTCTTTTTATAAACCAATGCCTATTGAGGCATCCATTAATCATAGTATTAGGAATTTTACAATTTTTGTGAATGTGATAACTTGAATTCATGCTGAAATTTTGAATTGATTTATTTTTATCATGACTTGATGAAAATCGTCTAGGATGTGGAAAGTTGACAAATCAATCTTGAGGTAAGAAACTTCAAAATAGAAGAGGTTCTTAATTTGGAAGGAGTGGAAATAGAGCGTCCAGAAGTGAGATTAAGATTAGAAGAAATGTGATTGAAAAATCTATACGTGAGTTGAGGTACATATGGAGGGGTCCCAAAGATACTTTTAGGATCTACAATCTTCAAAATCTGAATATCAGAGCATGTAAAAAAATAAGAACAATCTTCAATGGTGTCTCAATAGAATATAAATAAAATAATTATTTATTTTAAACACTTGTATCTTACTTAGTAGTGATTTTGCTAATTAGTTATTTGTTAATTTATATCATTTTGGAGTTATTGGATTGTAGTTTACTTTTTTTTTTCATTTTGTTTTGGATATGAAAATGTGTTCAAAGTGTGTTATCAACTATAATTATAGGGTTCTTTTGATAAAAAAAAAATATATAATATAGGGTTCTAAAAGAAAATTATGAAAATAATTTTTTTTAAAAAAAATAATATTTTAGGTGGCGGTTCTTTGAAGAAGTACCACAGGAAGGGGCTCTCCTGTGGCACTTGCTAACGTAAGCGCCACATGAAGGTGTGGTCTCATGTGGCGCTTGCTGATGTAAGCGCCACAGGAGACCCACTTCCTATAGCACTTCCTCCAAAAAGTAACACAAGAGGGTATTTTTAAAAAAAGATTTAAAATGATATGGCGCTTTCAAGCGCCACAGCGTTTTTTAGTGGCGTCCTGATATGTAGCACTTTTCTAGTGCTACAGTTAATGCAATTATAAGCGCCACAGCTTTACTTTTTTGAGTAATGCAGGCTTACGGGCTTTAGGCCCGTTTAAGTAAAAACACTACATTTTTTTCTTTCTTTTTAAAGAAATAAAGTTAGAACAATTCCTGACTTAAGACATGCTCCTCTTGTCCTATTTGTAGGCCATTTCCAATATTTTTCACACAAACCAAGAAAAACCTTAAATGTTATTAACTCTGCCATAAAACTTAACAATTTTTCAACTCTCCCCCTATTCAATATACATAATACCAAAAGAAAACAAAGTCAATACAATAATAAATGAAAGGTTAAATTGTATATTAATCTCAAAAACTTTAATAAGGTGCCTTATAAATAGGACCAAAACAAATATCTCTCTTTGCCCTATATAAATAATTCCAAATGGGATGGTATCCTAGAAGAAAGGAGTGTTTCCTCTAACCTCTCTCTCCACTTCCTTTACTTATTATCTTAACAATTGGATGAACTTTCAATGGTTGAGATTTAACCTTATTATAAGTCATTATATAACTATATAAGTCATAATATGTCACGAGAGTTACCAAACCGAGTCCTAAAATGCTACCTCGCACGTATTGCATTGTTTATTCTTAAGTGGCAATAAAGCTAACTAGAGTCTCCTATTTCTCTTTGTAGGGATTGTTTGGTAAGAGGGGAGGGGAGGGAAAGTGAGTGGAGGGAAATTTTTTTTGAGATAGGTTAAAAACAAATAGAGAGAAGTATGGTTAAAATTTTTTAATTAATTTTCCTTACTCGTTTATCTTACAAATTCTCTTTATTAAAATTTTGTAACCCCACTTCTCTACTTTTTTTAAACCTTACCCATAAAAATTTTCCCTCCCCTCCCCTTCCCTCCAAGTCCCTCATATCAAACAGACCCTTATAACTCATTTTGTATGTAGAAGAGGTGGGAAGGGAAGGAAAGATGAGCAAGTTCCCTTGTTTGGTGCCCAATCTTCAGCCAATCTTCCTTAGAACTCAACTCCTGGGCCCACCAATCTTCCTTTAAAGGTGGGAAGATGTGATCCCTCCAAAATTGGTGGGAGATCAAGTTCCCTCAATGATTTGGACAAATTTACCCCTTCACCATATACACGTTGTCGAATATCGCAGTTCTTCATCATCATCATTTTAGCACAAGAAATTGGAGGGGATGATTGAAGTTGAACCAAAAGAAGCTGTTTTCTTCTCCAGTGGATTTCATCACCGAAAAGAATAGAGAGAGGAGGAATATGAAGAACACAACTGGTTAGAGTAGCCAATGGTTCATTGGGCTCAAGAGAAAAGGTAGCCACCACACAATTGATTCTGCTTTGCTGAACTAGCGTCATGTTTCCCTGTACCATCTTTGTTCTTTAGTGATCTATTGAGCGTTCGAGAAGAGGGAGGCGTAGTGCACTATTCACTTTCATCTTCATGGATATATAGCAGAGGGGTTGACACTGTTTCTATGGACATCGAAAATCATGGAGGGCAACAAAAGCGATGTCCTATCTCCATTGTTTTATGGCTAAAAAAATAGAGGATCTTTTTTTTGTTGCGAAATAAATTCTATATCATAAAATTCAAATTTGACCCATAAATTTGAATTTGATGCAAGCAAATTGGTATCAAATTCGAATTTAATTTTTTATTATATTAAAATTTAAATCTAAATTCAGTAAATAACCTATTATTATGTATCTACCATGATTTTTATATCTATTTTGAATATTTATATTTATTTATTTATTTAAATTTAATTTTTTTTCTTCATTTAATTTTTTAATGTTTAACAATATATTGTTATATATTTTTTTAATCTTCTTCATGGCTGGAATCAATCGATTTCACTACTGTGATTCAAAGCCGGGGCATTCATCTTTGATTTATTTTCATTTTCATTTGGAATTAATTACTTTTGAGGGTAAAATGGGTATTCCCTGCTTCTTTCCCAATTGTCACCCCTTCATTTTCTTCCTACCAAACAACTCATATTCTCTCAAGCCATCTTCCCTCATCCCTCAAAATCTTTGCTTCCCTTCCTTTCCCTCCTCAAATCTTCCACCGTACCAAACGAGCCCTTAGAGTTCCCCATAGTTACTTGGAGTCCTAAACTCATATTCAGAGATAAGAAATCTAAGCACGACTTATAAATTAAATCAAACGGATTATCATACTAGATTATATTTACCTTATTATAAGGTCAATTAACAGTTTAGAGAGCTAGAGGGTTGATCCCCCAAATCCCCATTTTTCAACTTAAGTTTTGTTTCCAAAGTACTCAGAAAAACAATTTAATGCGAATTGAATAATTATCATACAGGGGGTTAAATAATTGATCCAATAGTTGAAATTAACGCATTGTATGTCATGAGTCTACTGCTCAAATTTCATCTCGTCCCATTGGTGAACAAATCCAAACACATTGATCTTCCAAAATCAGGGTTCTATCCCCAACAACTTAGAAAACTAAGATTGGTTTCAGGCATAAAACCTTGCACGCTAGAACACAAATTGACAATCCATTTGTCAAAAGAGATGAGTTGGATGTTTGCTAGCCTCACGAAATTCATGCCATTTCAACATATTGTCCTATCGGTTCTTGCATACATTTTGGTGAATTCGTACATTTTTGGTGATACATGTGACAAGAAAATGTGCATAATTAATGCTTGGGTTGAAGTTATAGAAATTTTTTATTTAAGTGTGAACATTTTTCCCTATTTTATCAACTTTGGTTTTTATAGATCCTCTTGTTTTGTTAGGTTGTCAAAGCATATCATTTGAACTACATTTGAAGCTAAAACCAATGCCTAAGAAGTTGGAAAGGAGTTTAGAAAGTTAAGACACCATGGCAAGGTAAGAAAAGATGGGACAAGAAGAAAAAGAGTGTTGACATTAGCCAACACATTTTCTTGCCTCAGCCAAAGACGGAATAGAGAGTTGAAACTGTGCATTTTGGTGATGGCAGTTGAACTAGCTATGGCTTTATATTCTTCCACCTTTGACCTTGGCTGTCATTTTTTACATTTAGAAGGCTCTTGGACGCTAGGTAAATTTGGAGGAAGGCTTGGGGAAGCTTGAATTGAAAGTTTAAAGCTCTACTAATAAGTTTTTTATGATCTTTCCCCTCTTTTTCTGGTTTTATTTGTTGTTTGGGTTGATGTATTTGTAGCTTAAAGTAGTTGAATCTTTTTTATATCAAACCATGTCTAGCTAGAGCTTTTATTCTAGGATTATTTTGAACCTTTGTATGGATTAAGTACCCATTTTCCCTTTATATTTGTGATTAATGATATGATTATGTTGATTTTACTCTTTGCTTATTGCTTCTTGTTGATTGGCTACCAATGAAATTGTTGGGTTCACCTGATCGATGCTTTATAAAGCTAGGTTGAGTGTAGAACTTGAGTTTAATCATGTGAGAATTTGAAATTTGTGATTTGAATGGATGGTTTTGTTAATGAGTTAGAGATATACTCATTAACCTCACATAGTTATTAGGATTTGCCATGAAAATTGGGGTTTAACTAATTGATTAAGACATTAAGAAATCAATTGAACTAAGAGCCTATTTGGAGAGTTGAGAGAGCAATTATAGGTTAGTATCCTAGGGTAACATAATCTCTCATTAAAAAGCAAATATATTAGGGATTTGAATGAGTACTTTTGAAATACAAGGGGGATACATAATCCTAAGTCCCATTTTATCCATAAAGTTCATGAATCACTTGTTTTTATTTTTTTATAATTTAAAAATTAGTTTCCCTCCATTGTTGATATTTGTGCCACTCAAATTAGATGAAAGTCTGATAATAAATACTTAATCAGGTTTTGGAACTAAATCCTCGTGAGAGCGATACTTTACACTTATCACTTTATTATTTGGCACAACTTGTGCACTTGCGATACAAACAATGTCCCTGACTAGCTGACCAAATTTCAGATTGTGCGAGAAAAAGCACTCTCTTTTCTTTTCTCTCAATGTTATCTCAACTTTATTTTAGTTGCCTCTTGAAAGGAATGCTTGACTCAGCCCTTCAGGGCATGGCTCGAATTGCTCACCAAGAACAAATTAGTTTAAAAGGAATGTTTAACTCTCTCATAGGGCTCCCTCCTCTCATTTTCTAGTCAATGTCGGATATCTCATCTTTTTATTATATATACATATATATAATAAGAAATATCTTAAGTACTACCAGCATAGAGTTGGTATAGCGGTGTAAAGCCCCACTAGATTCTCCTGAATCTTGAGTTCAAGTCATTGAGGAGTCACTTGTGTTTGGGGGGCTAACCATGAACTCCGAACCGAATTTCGGATGATAATATTAAAAAAAAAAATCTTAAATAGATTAAACATTTGGACAGTCCAATGAGAGCTTGCATCCAAACCAAGCATGATAATTGCATGCATGCAGTGCAAGATATAAATGTTGCATGTATGGTCTACTAAGAATATGCACATAAACTCACAAACTCACAGCTCTTCGAGGAATATAATAATAATAATAATAATAATAATAATAATAATAATTTTATTTTGTTTCTTGATGTTGAAAAAAAAGGTCAATCCAGAAATAATCGTAAGAATTGGTGGACCTAAAATCCGGCATAATAGCTCGACGAAACGGTTTTGATCTACCAATTCAAGAGGAGAGGGGATGAAGGAGAAAGAGAGAGAATGAGCAGCAGCAGCGGGAACAGCAACCATGGAACCGTCGTTTGCGTCACTGGTGCAAATGGCTACATCGCTTCCTGGCTCGTCAAGCTTCTCCTTCATCGTGGTTACAGGGTCAAGGCCACTGTTCGCGACCCAGGTGATCGATTTTCTCTGTTAGTTTGCCCAAAATTGTGTTCATTAATTGGTCTGTTGCGTTTCGTGTTTCTGGTTACAACTTTTCTGTAATTGAGCTTCTCTATGCGCATTTTCAGTATTTTGATTTGTAGTCATTAAAAGGCGAACCACACCGTAATGTTCTGTAATGGTAATTTGGCAATTGGAAATATTAGGGGAATTGGTCCAACGTAACGGGGTACAAATGGCGAGACATAAAAACGTCAAGGGTTAAGATGGAAATGCGAATATATAATGGAGGGTAAGTTTTATTAGCTGTTCTGAATTGTGAGGAGATCCACAGTATTCTGAAAACATTCATGTGAGGAATGAAGCGTTACTTAGAATGATCGCCTCTAAACACAAACGATCTTCAATGGTTTAATTAAGGTGAACGTACACTGATGACCTCTATCATACCTCCTTTGGTGGAGTGCTTCAAAATTTCTTGAGAGTTCAAACACAAAGGACCTTCAATGGTTTAAGGTGGTTTTCTCTAAGCTTAAAAGCAAAAGAGGAATCGCTCATGATTAATGACGAATAATTTACTAACAAGCTTTTGGTTGAGGTAGTAAGGGGTCTTACCCCTGTAAGGAGAAGAACACAAATTTAAATTCTGGGAAGCGCACTTGTTAGGAGAAGTAAGAACCCTTTGCCTTTTAAGCCTCAAGGAGGAACCCTTGATCAAATAAAAAAAAACGGAATAATTTCAATTGGAATACTGAAAGTTTGGAGTTGTTCAACTATATGGACAATGAATATTGAGAGAGAAGAAGTTCCGTGTGGGGTTGAGCCATCAATGTGAGGGTTAAGAGGTATGCATAATATAAGAGAAAATGCATGTTGTAATTGGGGATTTTTGAGGTGGGAAAAAGCAGATAAATAAAGATGTTTTCATTTTTGAAAAGTGAAGAAATAATAGTTGTGGATGATAAGTAGAACGAGGAAAGCTTGCTTTGTCGGTCAGAAATCTGACAAAATGTAGTTTGTAAGTGACTATGTGACTTTGGCTGAAGAGTTTCAATGTGAAAGATTTTATTTTATTCTAAAATTGAAGCTGCAATATATAGAGGAAATGGAGCACAGAAAATTAGCCTAATCAATCCTCAACATATAATGAAATGAAAGCCACAGATTATCGGCCAACTTAAAGGAAACAAGAGCTCCTGTCAGTGGTACTCCTCTGGTCCTTAATGTATGACCTAATTAGGGAGTTAATTTTGGTCTTCAATGTAAGGTCTATTTCTCATATTTATCAATCTTTTTGAAAATTACACCTAAGAGAAAGATGAAGGGAGTTAAGGAAGATGAATAGGGTGTTTCATAAAAAAAAATGCCACATTAACTAACTTAACTAACTTTCTTAATCTAATCAAATTAGATAAATAAGTCTTACATTAAGAAGCAGAGGGTGTATTTGGGTATCAAGCCACTTAGAGTACTTATGCAATCAAATTAGCAAAACACTTCCACATATACTTTGTTGGTCAACCTATCTCAACGTATTCAAGAACTGACTTAGAAAGTAATGCATATCAGTTACTTAGGAGCAGAAGGAAATAATTGCTCCTAACACCAAGCTAGTTTAGGAGGAACTACATATATAACACATCAGCTAGATATGTCAATCATTTTTGTTCATTCCTCTTATCTCTCCTAGCCTTCTATTTTGGCTCCCACCAAGCATATCACTTCCCTCTACTATAACTACAATTAAAAAAATAAATAATTCCTACGAAGGGAATCTATGGCTCTGATATTTCTTTTGACATGGACATCCTGTTTGTCAATTGTAAAATTCTTGCCATATCCTCGTGGCTTTCAAGAACATCTCTATCTTAATTATGAAAGTGAATGTATGTCCACACAGCAAGTGAAAAAAATGAATGCAGTAGGTATGAATGAACAAAATGGAGTGAAGATATCAGGGAAGATTTGGTCCATGCATTTGTAAGAAATTTTCTCTTTGATTGCTATCTACTTTTCGTTGTTCTTTGGGATGAATCAATACTACTCCCTCCGGTCCTTAATACCCAATTGACCATCTTTTGAAGAGATTAAGGAAGCTAAATAAATTACTTAATCATATCATATGTTGTATATCATTAAATTATATACGAATTTATAAGTCAGGCAAATTAGTGTGAAGAAAAATGATAAATATAAATACTTTAAAGTAATTTATTAGCTTACTTAATTTCTCCAAAAATATCAACAAGGTCTTAAATTAAGAACAAGGGGAAGTATTTTATATGTTACCCAATAGTAGTTTGAATCTTATATTAAGGACCGGAGGAAGTATTTTATATGTTATCCAATAGCAGTTTGAGTTATCAATCTGTTATTGTTTTGTATTTCCATGTAGGTGATCCAAGAAAAGTAGACCATTTGCGTAAACTTGATGGTGCAAAGGAGAGACTGGACCTGGTTAAAGCAAATCTTCTAGAAGAAGGTTCCTTTGACAAGGTTGTTGAGGGCTGTAAGGGTGTCTTTCATACTGCATCCCCCTTTTATCATAACGTCAGAGACCCACAGGTTCATCCCATTATAATGCAAATCAGTTTTTAATGCTTTAATTGGTTTGTAGAACCATTTAATTATCTCTTTATGATTTGAGAGAGTTGGGTGAAGATGTGATACATTGGGGCCTTCTTTTTGTCATATTTCCAAATGAAAATTAAAATGGTATTCTTGCTTTGACATACAATTAAAAGCCTTATAATATGAGGATAACATTTCTAATTAATTATTTAAGATGATATGAGGGTGAGCTTTGGTGCAATTGTAAAGGTTGCTGCCATGTGATCAAAAGCTCACAGGTTCAAATCCTAGAAACTGTCTCTCTACTTATGGGGGCTACGTATATCTAATCCTCCCTAGATCTCACCTGGTGAGAGCCCTTGCACCACCAGAATCTTTCCATTTTTGGTCCTCACTTAAAAATTTTTGTTTATAAAACATATATAATTTTTCCCCATAAAGATTTATTGAATCCAAAACAAGTATTTTAAATATTCATTTCAATGTATTTACTTGGAATAGATATGTCTAAAATAATGACAAAAACTATACTTGACCAAAAAATTATCTAGTGAGACTGGTGTTAAAATGTTAAATTAGTTACATTTATTAATTTTGAAGTAATTTAACAATCAATTTTGAGGTTATTCCATGCTATGAATTATGCGATATTTTCAATGTACTTTTATACTACTAGTACTTTTTTTTTTTTGGGACAAAACAATTGGTCCCACCTATTAAACGGTGAACTGTTTTTCCAGTTCACAGATTGGTTTGGTTTTGAGAAGATTACTGTAAATAACAGAGTAACTTACCCTAATTGGTTTGGCATTTAAATCATCTCCCGGGAAAGAAAAGTAACTTACCCTATTTAGTTTTGTCATCAAACTATTAATCCAAAAGAACAATTACCTTATTACTAGCTTCTAATTATTGGTTTGCTCATTTCAGACTGAACTTATTGACCCAGCGGTTAAGGGAACCCTCAATGTTCTTAAATCATGTGTGAAATCGCCATCTGTGAAACGAATTGTTTTAACATCTTCTACGGCTGCAGTTACATATACAGGGAAGCCTAGAAACCCTGATGAAGATGTAGTTGATGAGACATGGTTTTCAGATCCTGATTTCTGTAAGGAATCTAAGGTATGCAGGGTCTTTTATTATACTCGTCAAAAATTTACAAATTGACAGTTTATGAGGGCTGAATATATGATAGTGGCAAATGCTGCATAACATTAATTTGATACCAAGTTTTAACTCTGCCAATAGCCTTGTAGCTTTAGTTGGGAGCTCCCCTATCTGTGGGAGGTCATGGATTCCATCATACATGTAATTTCATGCAGTTACTTCATGGCCCCTTAATTAAAAAAACAAAGCAAGTTATAAATCTAAAATGCTTTTTGCATGTCCTTGCACTGCATGGTTAAGTGGACTCCATGGGCAGTAGTGTCTTCACATATGCTGAATTGTCACATTTAAACTAAAAAGAAAAGTACTCTTTTTCCAGAAAAAATAGATGAAAGAAAGTTGGTTGACTAGTAAACCAAAATATTAAAATGATATCATAGTAAAATTATAGTTGAAACAAAAAAGAGGACGGAATATTCACTAAAAAAAATAGTTAATCAGTGATGGAATTCCATCACTAAATTGACTTAGCAACCGAATTATGTCATTAATTAACTAGCAACAATCTATTTGTCAACGAAATCATATAATTCCATCACTAAATTGACTTAGTGACATAATTATGTCGTTAATTAACTAGTAACAGTTTATTTGTCAATGGAATCATATAATTCCATCACTAAATTCTACCGCTAATCCACTGTTATTTTGTAGTGATTGTTTCTATTATTACCAAGTCAGTTGCTTTTAAATTTGAGAGCTTGCACTCATAAATATAATTGTGGTGTAGATATGGTCCATTAAAGTTGCTGAACTGCTTCAGCTGCTTTCATTACTAAGTTCATGTCATAAACGTATAAGGAAAAAAAATGTCAATGCATCTATTCCAAATTGCAGCATCTGAAAGTGTGATAATTGTCATTGTCCTCGTACTTTATACTTCCTTTAAAGTTTTCTGCTTTGTTTTGTCGTGTGCTTTCAGCTCTGGTATGTACTTTCCAAAACTTTGGCTGAAGATGCTGCCTGGAAATTTGTGAAAGAAAACAACATGGACATGGTTTCTATCAACCCAGGAATGGCAATAGGGCCACTCTTGCAACCTACGCTTAATGCAAGTGCAGCTGCAATTTTAAACCTTATAAATGGTAAAATTAATTTATCGGCACAATTCATCCTTACAGAAATCCTGTTGTGTGCCTGTTTGCATCTGGATTACTTGACTATTTCAACTGAATAGTGTCAAAATTGAACAAGAAAATTGTAGTTATACTGATTTAACCAAAGAGACAACCTTGAAGATGGGTGAATTCTTGCCATTTAACCAAAGAGACCACCCTTTTGCTACAAATTTTTCTGAAACTTTATGCGAAAAAAGTGCTTGAAAGTGAAAGAACATACATCATGTTGTTCAAGATCTCCAAATAACAGATGATGTCTTTCTCTTCCAATTGTAGACATTTATCTTTGGGCGCTATTGTAGATATTAAGTTTAGGGACTCGGGGTGTCGGCTTCGCCCCCAAGCTACTCCTTAATTTTGGTGTTATTCCCAAATGTTTTTTCGTTGTTCTTTTAATCATCATGTACTTTCTATTTAACTTAGAGTCTTAAATTTTTGAAAATTTATAAAAAATTGAAACAACTCCATTTTTCCCCTATAAAATATCAAAATGTTGCTCATTTCACGTAAATTTAATAATCGAAATAACCACAAGAAAAACAAATATGTTTGAGAAGGACCCAAAATTGAGCGCCAAAAGGGGGCACAACTGACACCCTAGCCCCAAGTATAAAGGTTTGGGAAGGCAAAGGAAATCATGGACTGAAACTATCAAGAGGTTCCCATCATGAAGGCTATATATCATTTTAACCTATAGAAAACATGAAGTAAACCACTTATTTGGATTTCCAATTTAACCTCAGAAGAACACAACTCGTGGACAACTACAGTCATCATTTCATTCTGGATCATATATTTCTTCAACAAGTACATGATTATCATTCCCATATATATTCAAGTTTCTTCAACTAGTACTTTTATGATGTTGTTACATAAATGGACTGATCACTTGCTTGTTTGATCGATGTACGTAGGTGCACAAACATTTCCAAATTTTGCTTTAGAATGGGTCAACGTAAAAGATGTTGCAAATGCCCATATTCAGGCATTTGAGATCCCTTTAGCTAATGGAAGATATTGTTTGGTTGAGACGGTAGCACACTATGCAGATGTTGTGAAGATTTTGCATGAGTTGTACCCAAAGTTTATACTTCCAGAGAGGTAAGATTTCCACATTATGCTGAGTTGTACAAATTCAAATTCAATGACATTGAATGGCACTCCTCTAGCCCTTAACATAGGATCTAATTGGGCAGTTGGTATTGGTCCAAAATATATGACCTATTTCACATATTTACCAAATTAGCCCTATTGGTATGCCATCAATCATAATCATGTGTGTGTGTGTGTGTGTGAGAGAGAGAGAGAGAGAGATGAAACAAAATTAAAGAAGATGTTAGAGTGTTCTAGAAAAAATATGTCATATTAACTACTTTAATTTAATCAAATTAGTTAATTAGGTCTAACATGAAACACCTGATGAGTACCATGAATTGCAGTTCTAACTTTTCTTAAGATCTCTAGCTCCTTATTTATTGAATTAATTTGATCCATACTAATTTAATTTTCATTTACTTTCCAAAATTGTCAGGTGTGTGGATGATAAACCCATTATGCCAAGGCATGAGGTTTCAAAAGAGAAGGCAAAGAGTTTAGGGATTGAATTCATTCCTTTGGACGTGAGTCTCAAGGAGACTGTTGAAAGTTTAAAGACAAAGAAATTTGTTAAGTTTTAAGTTAACTGTTCAAATGTTAAATGTCAGTGACCTTTACAAGCTTCAAGTTGCAGGGATCATGTAGAAGAAATTATGAAACAACGAGGCAGGAAATAAGTCTAAGGAGAAAAATGATGTTATGACTTATAAGGCAGAAAATAAGCCTTGAATTATTACATAAGGACTATTAAAAAAATTGAAGACTTTAGATGTTATATGTATAATTATGTATTTTTTCTGTAAGAGATTATTTTGCAAAAAATAAAGAGAGGAGCAATTTGTCTAATGCATTTTAATCATTTTCTATTTTTTCTTGATACAAAGAAGAAGGGTTTCAAGAACTAAAAAGAAATTGAATTATTTGGATTAAGAAATACAAACATCACAATAGGGACCAGTGAACTCTAAAACCGGAGATACCATCCATAACCACACACAATTATGGGCCCATTATTCATCAGCTTAAATGGGGTTGGGTTCTCATTTTTCTCTTTCATTTTTTCTTCTCCTCAAAATCTCATTCATCCTTAGATTGAAAAAATAGATGATTCAAATTTAGTATTTTATAAAATTATTAATAAACATAAATAAATAAATTTAAATTGTTAAAATATGATGTACACAATTCATAATTGCAATACATACAAAATGAAAAAATTAATTTAAAATATTATAATAATAGTTTATAAAAACCAACGGGGGTTGGGTCTAGCAAAAGGGGCTAGTCCCTCATAACGTGAAACCAAGCTTTGAAACCCCGCTGGGAAAGGTGCCCACGTTTAGTGTCTAACAATGCTTCGAACATGATTACCTCTAATAGGAGGATGCATGTGCTTGACAAAAAGACATAGTTTTATAAAATATTTTTTGATCTGTGGGTAGAGAAATAGGATTCCGAAAGGAAAATAATGTAACATCCCGAATTTCAGTTATTAAAATTTCTTATATTTAATGGAATAAAATGGTGAATATTGATATACTTTAAATAGCCTTTGACTATAAATTCTTGATTATAAGAATTTAAACACTAGAAATTGGAATGTAAACAGTGCTGTCGGTGAAATTTTCTACAAGACAGTGAGTTTGTCATGTGATTTTGGATGACCAAATGATGTCCAAAAATTGTGAGATCTTACAAGATGAAAGTAGACATTCTAAGCTTTAATTTGATAGGTATGGGAATTATTTGAGCACGTACACTAAGAGTTATGAATTTTTGAAGTTAGTCCAATGAAACTGGCCAGCATTCGTGGTAGCGACCAAAAACAAAAATTTTGGGAATTGTAATTTGGCTAAAGACAATATTTTTTCTTGAAAATAGACTTAATAAGGGTCTCATAGCCTTTATAATCACATCAATTGAAGTTCTACAAATAAAGTTATGATTTTCCAAAGTTTTGTTAGAAAATCTACCTGAATTGCCAACTATTGCAAATTTGAAAAAACAAATGTAATAACAATTGTGTAAATTGTGGAATAAAGTAAAAACCAATATTTTCCCTTTATTGGTGGATATTTGCTACCAAAGTATTAAAGGAGAAGGAAAATATTTACTTGGATACAAATTGTGCCAAGTGCCATCATCTTAAGCAAGCACATGTAAGAATTGTCATAAAATAATATATTTTGGGTAATTGCTTAAGGTAATTAAATGAAGTCCAATTGGGTTTGTGAGGACCCTAAATGGCGTCACATTTGGGCCAAAAAGAAGGGAAGATTAGTCCAAAAGTAATGAGAAGCTTATGATACCATTAGGAGGAGATAAGGCCAAGTACCAAGCACATGTCAGAAAACATTTAATTAACATTTCTTAAAGAAAGGTGAAGAGATATTTTAAACACTTGGTCATCTCTCTTCCTCCTTCATTTTCGTCATCCACCAAGAGAAGAGAGAGAGAGAGAGAGAAGCTTTGAGTCATAAAAGAAACAAGAAAGCTTGAGGAGCAAAAATCAAAGGTAAACTTTGTGTTTTCAAGAGATTAAGCTTTCTAACTTGTGTAGAATCACTTCTAATCTCTTCTCCTCCATGGTAATCATGTTTAGCAAGAAAAATCAAGAGGAGAGAGAGAGAAAGTGAACAGTGACATTTTAGATAGAGAAAGCAAAGAAATCAAGAGATAAACTCCAAACTTTGATCATCTTGTGTTATATGATGTTGTTGTGGTGGTTGTTGTTGAATTTGGCTTGGTTTTGCTTGATGTGTAAATTAGGAAGTATGAAACCCTACGGTGAAATGCTGCAAAAATTCCCTCTAAATATGTTCATTTAGTGTTTAAGTAGTTAATCATGTGATTGGAAGTGGAAAGGGAGAGATTAATCAAGAGAAATCAAGAAAACACAATTACTCTCCTAAGAACCAAAGTTTCGGTCAAAGGCAGAACAGGGGGAAGGAATTGGAATTTTGTAATTTTGATGGTTCCATTGAATTTAAAAGTGAAAATTATGTAGGAATATATGAGTTCATATTTTTGAGAATTCGCATACAAATCTGGAAATTTTTGAAGTTGTAAGTGCAAGTTATTGATTTGCCTCTTGTGAAGCAGCATTATTATACAGTGAATTTCAATAGTCAAACCTAGTTCAAAAATTATGAAAATTTATAGGATTAAAGTAGAGATGTAGAGCTTTAATTTGATAGGTAGTACAGAATTTGTGGACTTGTATAGTAAAAGATATGTATTTTTAAAGTTGTGCCCTGTTTCTGGAATGTAATCTGGAACAGAGGAGGTTTTATGAATTTATGGGGAAAATGTGATAAAAGTAACAAGCTTTAGGTATTTTTCTATGAAATTACATTTAAAGAGCTTCAATTAGGCTTTGGAATCAGTTAAATTGGATTTTTCTAGAATTAATTATGATTTTCCAAGTTGACTAAAAAATCTGCCAATTTCTAAAAAAAGGCGAAATTATACTGTGCAAAAATTGTTGGAACTATGACAGATAACCAACAAACTGTGATTAAAGGCAATAATAGTACAAGTAATAAGTACTTAATTTTAAATTTGGATTTTTAGGAACAAATTGTTGAGCCTCAACTGGATTGAATTGAGGATTTGTTTGTGAGCAAAAAGGGACTTAAGGTAGTATATCTTTCATAGATTATGCTAATGTTTATATGTTTGTGTATGCCATTTTTGTGATATAATTAATGAACATGGTTTTGCCGAAGAGGGCAATTTGTGCAAGGAGGCACACTTCCCTGATTGTTGAGTAATAACCCAACCGAGGTTTACGGATAGTGGGGGATTGAGCCCCTTACTCATGTATACATGCCGTGATATTGTTATTAATTTGTTACTGTGAACACCCTATTTTGTCCGGGCCCCACTAAAAAATACAAAAATAATTGATAATGATTTGTGTCCAAATTGACAATCATCATTGAAAGAAAAAAATAAAAAAAATGAAAATAAGAAAAAATAAGGAAATCCTCCTATTGATGATGATCGGTGTCTAAATAGGCAATCATCATTGAAAGGGAAAAATTAAAAAAAACGAAAATTAAAATAAATCCCCTAATTGATATGATTGGCATTGTCATTCATTAAGGGAAAATAATAATAAATAAAAAAAACGAAAAATAAAAAATAAAAAAATCTCATTTATGTTGATAGGTTTAAATTAGGAAGTTACTTGTGGGGAGAATAATGGAAAAAATTAAAAAAAAAACGAAAAAATCTCCACTAATGGTAATTAGGTAAAGTTAGGAAGTTATATCAATAGAAAATACAAAAAATAAAAAAAACAAAAATTAAAAAAAAAATTCTCCATTAATGGTGATTGAGTCAAGTTAGGTAGTTCTTAACATAAAATACAAAAAAAATCAAAAACGAAAATTAGAAGAAAAAAAAGGAGCATTTATGAAGAAAACCCTACCTTGAGACTATAAATAGGAGTGCAAGGGTTGAAGTAAGGGGGACAAAAAAAATTTTGACAGAAATTTTAGGAGAGCAAGGAGATAAGGTCTGTGGTTGAGTTTTCATCCTTTTCTTTGATTTCACTTTTACATCTCGTTTTTTCTCTCTCATCTAATATCCCTTGGTTCATGCTTACCTCATCATGCCTCATGCTTACCTCATCATTTATGCACTATGACTTTATCCAATATGCATTACATTGCTTTACTTTGTATTATGATGTTGCTGGACGTGTTTTAGCTCATTGTGGTCTTGTGGATTTGCATTTTATTGTCCAACTGAATTATCTCATACATAGGCAAGAGGTATGTGCTGTCTTATTTTCTTATGATATTAGGTGTTATGGTTAATAAATATAGATAATATAATTGTACTTGCCTCTTGTTTATTATGTGGTTCTATCACCCTATCTCTTATTGTAGCGGGTTCAAAGAATAAAAGATACGTATAAATCTCCTCACTTTTAACTTCTTTTTTGTTTAACTTGTGCTACTTTTCTTTTTCTTTTTTTCTTAATCCCTTTCTTAGGTCCTCTTTCAAAAAAAAAAAGAAAAAATATTTTGACACATTTTGATAAATGAACGTAAAATGGAAAAACTTTCTTTTACAAGAAAATAAAAAAAAAACGTTTTTTGAAAAAAAAAAAGTAAAAAACACAAACCCAACAAAAAAAAAGATATTTTTCTCAAATAAATTAAATAAACATTTTTCTAAAAATCACCAACCAAGTGACATGCTTTTCTACCCCCTCGAACTACGTGGGCTTTGATCCCTCTAAAGGGTACGTAGGCCCTAGGTTTTCATCCTAGGTCAAGTCCAATTTTGTAAATAAATATATTTTTTCTTATTTTCTTGTTATAAATAAATGTTCTTTTTTTTTAAATAAATATATTTTTTCTTATTTTCTTTTTGTAAATAAATGTTCCTTGTTTTTTTTTCCTCCTTTAGTTTTTCATTTATTTTTGTCTTTATTTGGGTAATTATAATAAGATTAAAGGCCATAATATTTTTAAATAATTAACTTAGGGTAACCATTTTCATGAATGGGTGTTGTGGGGTGCCTAACACCTTCCCCACACACAATCGACTCCCGAACCCTAAATGGTTTTTTGTAGACCAGTTTTCGTTTTTTAAATAGGTTTCCAAAATTATCCTATTTCTAAAATTTTGGTGGCGGCTCCATGTTTTTCAAAATTCCGGGCTCTACAGTTACATAACATGAAGCATGCCATATTTACTTTTTGCATTTTATATGATTGACTGTATATTACTACTGAGATTCTTTTGAATCTCACCCTTTTTCAAAATTAAAATATTCCAACAGAAGCTAGCGGCTCTAGGGGCAAAATGATAAATACCGGCAACTAAGGTGTCTGGGTTAAGAAGACGGAGCTGTTGGTTCATATTAGTTTGTTTTTGATAGTTTTGGACCAAGTTTGTATATATTTTTCAAATCCTACGGAGAACTCCTATAATATAATCAAGTACCTTGTATCAATATATCAGTATATTTATGTTATTTTTGTGTTTTCCACTAAACTGCATATCATTTTCTGCAAATACTTTGAAAAAGTGAAAATAAAATAAGGGCGTTACAAATGACAGAAAGGATTTTAAGAGTATTTGCTTCCTCAAATTAACCTGTAAAATACAAGCTTATCCAACCCAATTAAATAATTCTTTTTTGTATAAACCAATTACCTAATTTTATTTTATTTGTCATCATCTTTCATCTCGGCCAAGTCACCAGTTTCTTCATCAATCCCATATAGGGCTCGTTTGGAATAGCTTATTTTTGGGCAATAAGTGCTTATAAATCGTGATTCACGGTATACGAGGTAAGTATGTGAGATGAGTTTTATCTTGGCTTGCGTAATAAGAACTTATTTTCTAAATTTAAGTGATCCCAAACACACTAGTCAAGTATTCAACTACTGCTGTGCGAGCATTATCGAAAGGTTTTACATGGCAAATATAGAACCATAAATAAGTTCTTTTTTTCTTTCTAACCAATATTCCACATTTTTCCTTTTACAAATTCAACCTAATTCAATGGAAATGAGCAGCAAGAAGAGATTTTATTGAAAAATAAAAATTTAAAACTCAGTGCAGCGCCAAATGCAGACATTACAGAAATGCATTAAACCATTCGGAGCAAAGTTCTTTCAAACTAAATAACAAAGGACAAAATAATAATAATAATAATAATAACAAAGGAATAAAATATAATCTAATCAACGAAAAAAATTATCAGAGAAAAGGCTAAGAATAAATAAAAAATTTAACATAACCTAAAATTGTGACTGAAATATCATCCAAAATTTGAAGACATATTATTGTATTTCCTTCTTTTTCTCCTCCTCCTCATTGATATTTTCTTGATGGAAAATATTGTTTTCTGCTAGCTGCAGCGAAATTCCATTGTTTTTAGATAACATGGAGTCTGGATAAAGATCAAAAGTTTTTATCAAACGATGGAGGCAAGTGTTGGAGTTATAAGATAAAAGTGAGTCTGTCAAATGGGAAAAAGTCCCACATTATTTGGGAGTAAGAGAATATAAGTATATCTATTATACCTTGTAATTTTGGCTAGTAAATGCGTGAAAAAGAAGAGTGGGCTCGCACGCACAACAACGTGCGGCACTTTTTACATTGCCATGCATTATATTAATGGTGTTTAATTCCTGCCCGACAAGTGCCTTGGCACCTCGCTCAGAAATCTCAAGCACTGTATTTATAGGAAGGATCCGTTTGGAGAGTGCTAGAACTAACAATGCTGCTACTTCCGAAGCTAACAAAATTGGTGCTGGTTCTAGCCCGGTGGCAGTGCCTATGCCAAGCTAACAAAATTGGTGCTGGTTCTAGCCCGATGGCATTGCCTATGCTGAGATAGTTTCCAAGCCTACGCTTCCCCAGATGCTGACCAAGCATAGATAAATGCTTGGGCCTGATATGTTTGGCATGTACCATGTCTACGGAGAAGCAAACAAAATTTCTTTCAATAAGAGTTGTTATAATGATATTATATTTACATATTTACTTACACTATAACTAACCAAATAATTAAAACTTTAATCAGTGAAAATATTTAAGGTCACCATCTTGTAGGGTCTAAGTTAAATTTGGGAAAAGATATTTATGTTATGCATTTTGGTTATATCTTCAATTTTATGTAAGATATATTTATCCTCTCAACAGTATAATAACACCACTTGTTACTAATTTAGATCGGTAAGTGTTCACCCAATAAACAGTCACTACATCTCAAAAGAATCTTAATCAAATTAATCATTTCATAAATTAGTTAATTCATCCATTTAAATTAACTTAAATTACTGCATCTCCAAAGAGTCTTAATAAAATTAATCATTTCATAAATTAGTTAATTCATCTATTTAAATTAACTTAAATTTCATTGTTAGCTGGCTTGATTATCAGTTTGGGACCAAATATCCACATGCTAATAATTATATTTTCAATTTTCCTGTAGTTGACTAATAAATTAAACACATTCACTTTTCAAATATATATATATATATTTACATACTGTTACGTAATTCTTCCACGCATGAGAATAATTTATTGCCAAAATCAGAAAATGTTCAACTTAGAGAGGAAAATGAAGCCTTGAGAGGGACCATCAACAAAGCTTGTTGCTTGGCCTCGCTACCATTTCCTCAGATGCTTCCATGCCTCTTGAAGAACACCCTCTACGTGTGGAAAATGCAAAACTCAAATATGAGGTTTGTATACTAAATTATTTTTCCCACAACTTCTTTTATACATACAATAACAACAAACCTTATCCCAATAAGGGTGGGATCAGCAACATGATCCTTAAGTAACTTAAGGAAATATTCCATCAATGCAACATCTTACATCACCGTGGCATAGTTTATTTATTCTATATACCAAAAGCAACTTTTTGAATGAAAACGCATGACAGATCCATTCTTCAATGTTTGGATTAGTGTTTCTTGTAAGATATTTTAATTATTATAATATGATTATTAGTTATTAATTAGGTTAATTAAAATATCCTGAGTGTGGCCCGTCAGTCAGATCTAGGCCCAACTACAGGATTAGGGTAACAAGTGGACATAGGCTATTTATGTTTATTGCTGATGGTGAAATAAACAATTAAGCGTACGAGTGAAAACCCTAGCTGCTCTTTGAGGTTCCCTAACTGGTGACAGCTCTCACACTAGTTGCCATCATTGTGCCCTGCAGTCAATCAGAAGAGTAACCTGTCAACCTTTTCTTCTGACTCATTTTGTTTTGCAGTCTCAATTCCTAGTGTTCGTGAACTCTTTCTAATCAGAGAAAAGCTATGGCGAGAGATATTTATTAAAGTCTTCCGTTGTAACTTGTAGAATATCTTATACTGTGATTAACGTGATGTAATTGAGAATAAGCATCATTTATTCTAACATGTGGTATCAGAGCCATGCTCTCAAACCCTCTGCCTATTTTTCTTTGATCGGGGACGATTTAAATATGGAATTCAATGATTCGACCGTAATAATTTCTACTCAGTTCCCTATTTTGGATCAGAGATCACAAATTCTGGATTTTCAAAAAAATTTATTTTTCAATTCTGTATTTGGAGAATTTTGAATTGTTATTTTCGATTTCGGATCATAATAATGTAATTTCAATTTGTGAAAATTTGATCTGCGATCGACCATGTTTTTCCATATGGGTTTTTTCGAAATCTCAGTTTTGATTTTTTGATAAATGCTTTTCGGTTTTGTGTTTGATGATTTTCAATGTACTGGTTCTTGGATTTTCTGTGACTAAATCACATTTTTGGTTCTCTGCTTTCATGGTTGTACCTGCAAGATCTGTGATTCTGTTATTGTTTCGACAATTATCACCGTCGGTTTGTCTAATTTGGTTTTCAAATCTGAGAATTTTGTCTCAAAAAATTTGTGTCAAAATCTTGTTCTTAATCGGTGATTCATTTTACATATATTGAATTGTATTTCTTTTCTGGTTAAGATTTCTGTGAAAACCGCTGTGAGAGACCGCCGTTTTGGAGCCTCCGTTTGCCGAAAAGCACCGCCTGCTGTCGCGGGTCACGGCATCCCTTTCAGGTCGCTCTTGGGTCAGGTCAGGTAGGGTTTACAGAAACTGGGTGGGGGAGATGACTCTAAACGACAGCATTTTGAGTCAATCAAAATGCCGCCGTTTTGGGTCTTTAGAAGGTCTCCCCCCATGCACTCGAATGACGCCGTTTGGCCCTAAGTGAAATGCTACGTTTCACTTATCCTGCTGGGTGGGCCGGACACATTTTTTGGGCTGAGTGCAAATCCTTTGGGCCGACACTTTTTGGGCTGATCAATTTTTTTTGCCTTGTAATTTCTCGCTGATGCACATTTGGGCTTGAACGACTAGGCTTCTGTAATTTTTTTTGTTGCGATTAAGTGGATAACGTGTTCTGGGCTGAAACCAAAAAAAATCATTTTTTTTTATTGAACAATGACATTTTTTGTTGAATTCCGGGCCCTATCACATTTTTTGTTTTCCTGGACATGAATTTTGAAACTTCTAGAAACAAATATCGGGCTTATTCATTTTTTGTTCTTCTAGGCTATGGTTTTTTAAATTCCAGAAAATGTTTTTGGGCTTTTTTCTCAGACACATCTTCACTGTTTAATTAAACATATTGTTGTTTTACGTATTTTTCTTATTAATGACTTTAAATTGTTTAAATTAGTGACAGTAATTAATTTTGGCATTTTCACATACTGGAAAATTTGTAAAATTGTTTTCATGAGTTAATTAATTGTATAACATTTTGATAAAGAGCTTTAGACAATTATTTAACATTTCAAAAATTTTGCCAAAATGAAATTTGAGTTGAAAGGTGCCAAAATTAATTATCTAAACAATTTTGAATACATAAAATAGTGGGAGGGATTTAATTAATTAATCATTTACTGGATTTATTAAATTGATTAATCTCTCCTTTATGATGTGCACATTTTGATTTAAATGCACTTAAATGATATTTGTGACTAGCATGCTACTTTTGCAAGGAATAGCATCAGCATCCTTTAGTTTTGCATGCAACATGATCACATATGGAACTTATAAAATATCTAATTGTAATTAAATATAGAATTATAATTGATCTTTACCCACAGGTAGACAATTATGATTATATATTTAATTAGGGTGGGATAGTTTGGTCTTATATTTTCTAAGTTGCCCACAGGTATTAGGAAATATAAATTATACACTCTAGGCCCACCAATTTAAGATAAATGCATGCAATGCTAGGTTCTTTGCCCACAGGTACAATTTAGTGATACACATTTATATATATTGCATGTTTCCATTGGTGCAGAACAAGCGTACAAAAGGCACAGAATTCGTGATTGTCTCAAATATTTATCTTGTGAGCTAACTCAAGTCTTTAAATTGTAGCACCTACTACTTTCCCTAATCTTTTTGCTGACACTACTAGCAAAATTGTGCTGGATGGTATTAATTACCCTGAGTGGAGAAAGGACATAACTTTGCATATTGATATGCTGCACATGCATTTTGTAATGGAGAAACCTAGATCTCCCAAACCAACTGACAAGTCAACTAAAGATGGGCAATAAGGACAAGCAGAAAAAGAAGAAAAAGATTCTTGCTGTGCCATCCATTAAGAAAGCTAAAGCTATTTGCTTCTTCTGCAAGAAGAAAGGGCACATGAAGGATGAGTGCCTGAAGATGAAGGCATGGTTGGAGTGTAAAGGTATGTATTTTTCAAGTTTAGCTTTAGAAGCTCATCATATCAGTACTAGTAATGATACTTGGTGGATCGATACAGGTTCAATGATCTATATTTCTACTACCATGCAGAGGTTTCTAAACACCAGGCCTCCACTTCCCAATGAAGTATGAGTCCTTTCAAGAACTGGGAAAGGAGATCCGGTTAAAGCAATTGAAACTTTTAGAATCTTTTTCCCAAATAAAACCGTACTGGATCTTTTGAATTATTTTTACATTCCTAGTTATATGAGAAACTTGATTTCTATGTCGAAACTCATTCCTTTAAATTATGGTATTTATTTGCAAAAGGACTCGATGTATTTCAGCAAGGAATATTTTCCAATTGCAAGGGTTATTATGATTGATAATTTGTTTAAAATAATCCCTGAACTGCCTGAAGTTTTTTCTTTTTCGCATGGTATTAGACAAAGTATCATTGATGAGAATTCTATTAGCTTGTGGCATAGGAGATTAGGACATATCTCTGTTGACAGGATCAAAAGGTTAATTAAAGATGGAATCCTTCCATCTTTAGACCATTCAGAATTTAATTCCTGTGTGGACTGCATAAGGGGAAAGCAGACCAATAAGTCACAAAAGGGAGCTAAAAGAAGTTTTGATTTACTTGAAATTATACATACCGATATTTGTTGTCCCGACTTATCCGCAAACAATCAAAAATACTTTATCACTTTTATTGACTAATACTCACAATATACTTATATCTACTTGCTTGATAATAAAAGCGAGGCACTAGATGCCTTTAAGGAATATAAAGCTAAAGCAAAAAAACAAGTTGGGAAACCAATAAATATCGTGAGATCTGATAGAGGTGGTGAGTACTACGGTAGGTACACTAGTGAAAGACAAGCGCTAGGTCCTTTTGCTGATTTTCTTCAGGAGCATGGCATAGTTACACAATATACCATACCTGGCTCACCGAATATGAATGGTGTAGCAGAGAGAAGAAATAGAACCTTGCTAAATATGGTTAGGAGCATGATGAGTGGCTCCAAACTTCCAACATCCTTATGGAAGGAGGCACTTAAGACAACTGTGTACTTATTAAATAGGGTTCCAATAAAGGCAGTGCCAAAAACACCCTTTGAAATCTGGAAAGGATGGAAACCCAGTTTAAGACACCTTAAGATATGGGGCTGTCCTGTAGAAGTAAGAGTGTATAATCCACAAGAAAAGAAACTAGATCCTAAAACCATTAGAGCTTACTTTGTAGGCTATCCGTGTATGACTAAGGGTTATAGGTTCTATTATCCTTCACCTTTTGCACATTTTATAGGATCTAGGAATGTTGTCTTTCTTGAGAATGATGTGATTAGTGGGAGTGATTAAACAAATAATGATTATATGGAAGTAACCCCTGATTTACGTCCTGAAGGTTTTGTTCATATTTATCCACCTCCTACACATGGAGAACCAAGACAAGTTATGGTAGAGGATGTCCCGAATGAACAATCTGAACCAACTCAAGAGGTTGATTAAGAAGATCAACTAGAGAAAGAAGACTAGTATTGCCTAGTGATTACATGGTGTACTCTGTTCAGACTGATTGCGACATTAGCATTGAAAATGATCCATTAACATTTACTTAGGCTGTTAAGAGTGAGAACTCTAAGTTGTGGTATGATGTTATGACTGAAGAAATGAATTCCATGGCAAACAATGATGTATGGGATCTTGTGGAGTTACCAAGTGGGTCTAAAGCCATTGGCTGTAAATGGGTTTACAAAACCAAAAGTGACTCACAAGGTAACATTGATCGATATAAGGTTAGGTTGGTTGCCAAGGGCTTCACACAAGATGAAGGGGTCGACTACAGGGAAACATTTTCTCCTGTATCAATGAAAGACTCTTTCTGCATAATCATGGCATTGGTTGCACATTTTGATATAGAGTTGCACCAAATGGATATTAAGACTGCATTTCTTAATGGGGTTCTTAAAGAAGAAGTCTACATGAAACAACCTAAGGGATTCGTTGCAAAGGATCAGGAACATCTGGTATGCAAGTTAAAGAAATTGATCTATGGCTTGAAGCAAGCCTCACGACAGTAGTACTTAAAGTTCCATGAGGTAATCACATCATTTGGTTTCAATGAGAACATCATGGATGAATGCATATACCACAAGGTTAGTGGGAGCAAGATCATATTTCTAGTTTTGTATGTCGATGACATACTACTTGCAACCAGTGATCTATGACTATTATGTGAAGTGAAATAGTTTTTATGCAAGAACTTTGATATGAAGGATATGGGTGAGGCATCCTATGTCATTGGCATCAAGATCCATAGGGATAAAGCTCAAGGCATTTTAGGCTTGTCTCAATAAACCTATATCAACAAAGTTCTTGAATGATTCAGGATGTAAAACTGTTCAGCTAACGTAGCTCCTCTTGAGAAAGGGGACAAGTTTAGTCTAGGTCAATGTCCTCAAAATGAGCTTGAAAGAAAGCAAATGGAAAGGGTCTCATATGCATCAGTAGTAGGAAGCTTGATGTATGCACAGGTCTGCACAAGACCTGATATAGCTTTCGCTATTGGCATGTTGGGAAGGTACCAAAGCGATCCAGGGGAAGCACATTGGACAGCTTCAAAGAAAGTGTTTAGATACCTACAAGGTACTAAGCACTATATGCTCGCATACAGAAGAACAGATGACCTGGAAGCTGTTGGTTACTCAGACTCTGATCTAGGAGGATGTTTAGACACAAACAAGTCTACTACTAGTTACATCTTTCTACTAGTAGATGGAGCTATATCATGGAAAAGTACAAAACAAACACTTACAGCTCCCTCTACTTGTGATGTTGAGTACATAGCATGTTTTGAGGCAAGTTCACAAGCAATCTGGATAAGGAATTTCATTGCTGGTTTTAAGATTGTGGACTCAATCTGTAGGTCAAACAGGATGTACTGTGATATCACAGCCGTAGTAGCCATTGCAAATAACAAAAGGAGTGGAAGTCGAAGCCGGTGGGTCAAACTGAAATTCCTAAGTTTAAAAGAGAGAATTGCAAATGGTGAAATTTCAGTTGATCATATCAATACAAAAGACATGCTAGATGATCCTTTGACTAAGGGAATGAAACCGAATGCGTTTGTGTTACACGTTCCTCAAATAGGGGTTAAATCTTCATTCATATAGAAGAGGTATGCGATAAAATTAATTTTGTGGTTTATTATCTCTATCATTTTCTGTATACATTCTGTTGATTAGAATAATAAACACTAAGTTTGGAACCGAATAAATATTGGCATTTATTTATAAGGTTATACCCATTAAGTAAGGGTGTTGCATGTAATACATGGAAGATAACACTCGGCCTAAGAGGACTTATCGCCATGATTCTTGCAACATATCCTTAATTTAATCTAGAAAGGGCAACTGACATCTAGATACGGGCCAAGTGGGAGAATGTGAGATATTTTAATTATTATAATATGATTATTAGTTATTAATTATGTTAATTAAAATATCTTGAATGTGACCCATCAGTCAGATCTAGGCCTAACTACAGGATTAGGGTAACAAGTGGACATAGGCTATTTATGTTTATTTCTGATGGTGAAATAAACAATTAAGGTTTACAGCCGTCTGAATTAAGTGTACGAGTGAAAACCCTAGCTGCTCTTTGAGGTTCCTTGACTGGCGACGGCTCTCACACCAGTTGCCATCACTGTGCCCTGTAGTCAGTCAGAAGAGTAACCTGTCAACATTTTCTTCTGACTCATTCTGTTTTGCAGTCTCAATTCCCAGTGTTCGTGAACTCTTTCTAATAAGAGAAAAGCTATGGCGAGAGGTATTTATTAAAGTCTTCCATTGTAACTTGTAGAATATCTTATGTTGTGATTATCGTGATGTAATTGAGAATAAGCATGATTTATTCTAACATTTCTTCCATCTGACTTATGGCCCTTGGCACATTAATAAAAATGAAGCAACTTGGAGGTCTGAATTTGAATTTTAATATTTCATTTATTAAATAGAGGTAAATTTGAATAATTGTTGACTTTTAAGGTAGAGCCAATGAATTTTAAGGTTTTTCTTAGTCTACTAAAACTTGCCGGAAGTGTCTTATAAATAATATCAGAGTAGTAATCCAAAAAGAGGAGTCAAGAAGAAGAAATGACAAGAGATGAAGGAAGCTTAGCCGAGAAAGGATGATAGAGATATGCTTCTGACAGATAATTCCAAAGAACTAGGTGAACAGCTAGCACCACACTACAAAAAAACATCGGATTAGCGATGGAATTTCTGTCACTAATTAGTTTAGCGACGGAACCATATTAGCGACGGAATTTGTTCCGTCAGTAAAAAGACCGTTACTAATTAATTAGGAACAGAATTTTAAATTCCGTCGCTAATTAGAGACGGATTAGCGATGGAAATTCCGTCGCTAAATTAGCGACAGAATTTTCCGTCGCTAAATTAGAGACAGAAAATTCCGTCGCTAAATAGAGATGGAATTCATTAATTAGAGACGGAATTTAGCGACGGAATTTTCCGTCTCTAATTAGCCACGGAATTTCTGTCTCTAATCTGTCACAAAATATTTTTTTATATAATTTAAATTGTCACATGTCCTCACAATGAGCCTCCACATGTCCCTCGCCGGCGGCCGCCTCCATCGCGGGCCACGTGTCACCCTCCATTGCGCACCACGTGTCCAAGTCACAAATTGGTTGCATTTTGTGACCAAGTTGGGATTCGAAGCCTTGACCTCCCACGCGTGTGTCAATGCCTTTACCAGTTGAGCTAAGAAGAACCTGTATAATTTAAATGCAAAATCATATATATATACATATTTTTCTTAGTGAACAAAATTAGAAATACAAAATTTAATCTATTATTAAATATTTGAATTTAGTTTTCTTATTTTATTTTATGTAATTTTTCTACCTAAATTTTTATTATTAATATCTTTTTTATTCATTTTATGATATATATATATATATTTTTTTTTTGCATTTATAAAATTTTTATTTTTATTTGTATATAATATATTATTAAAAATTCAAATATATTATATTATAATTTCAATTTCAAAAATAAATTTGAATTAATAGTTTTATTTGTTTATTTTAATATTTATATTATAAATTTATAATTATAAAAAAATATAATTATTGAAAAAATTAATTATTTGTGACGGAAATTAGAGATGGATTAGAGATGGAAATTAGGGACAGAAAAATTCCGTCGCTAATTTCTGTTGCTAATTTTTAATGACGGAATTAGAGACGGATTAGTGACGGAATTTAGAGACGGAATGTAATTCCGTCGCTAAATTAGTGACGGAAATATTCTGTCTCTAATTTCCATAGCTAATTTTTAATGACGGAATTAGCGACGGATTATAGAAGGAATTTAGCGATGGAATGTGATTCCGTTTCTATTCCGTCGCTAATTTAGAAACGGAAAAATTCCGTCGCTAATTTTAGGGACGGAATTTAGCGACGGAATGTGATTCCGTCGCTAATCCGTCTCTAATTTAGTGACCAAAAAATTCCGTCGCTAATTTTAGTGACGGAATTTGTGAGGAATTAGCAACGGATTAGCGACGGAATTTCATTCCGTCGCTATATTTCGTCGCTAATTTTCATTTTTTTGTAGTGCCATACTAGCACCTAAAAAAATATTCAAGGGTGTTAGATGCTTTAGAGTGTTGGATCCATCTAAAAAAAATAGTTCAGAATGCTGGATGCACCATAACCCAGGAATATATAAATATGTGTGTGTGTATTCTAAAGCTAAAATTTGAAACTAATTCAAATAAATCAAATATAAATCATTAATGGATTACGGTTTTTAATCTTTTTAAATTTTAAATTTATATAATACATATGATATCATGTGAGTGAAGCAAAGATTTATTTGTAGGATACCAAAATTGTTTAACTTTTTGAATTTTAAAATTAAGAAAACATCATAATTAAATCCAATTGAAATCATTAAAACTAAAAAAGGCCTGCAATTTTAATGAATATCTAATAAATCCAAGAGGCCTTATTAAGGATTTTTGAATAGACTTAAGAGATCAAAATACCTATATGTAGTTAAAAAGAAAAATTGAAAGGATCGATTTTAAGAAATAAGTTCATAAATTTATTAATTTCATCATCTAGTATTGGGCTTTGTGAATATATATATATATATATATATATATATATTCACAAAGCCCAATACTAGATGATGAAATCCTTCATTGAACTTTTTACGGGGATGCCAGCAAAAATTAACGTTAAAATATAGGTTTAAATTTAAATTTTAGTATTTCAGTTGGATTTATTTAGGATTTTCCTTAAAACCAAACTCAATATAATAGGAAGGATCCGGTTAAATATTAATACAAACAATTTGCAATCTATAAATGTGTTACAACCCAATAAACCCTTCAGCCATATAATTATTCTTATTTCAATTAAGATATTTGTAATTTTTTACCCTAGATATTTGGTTTAAAATTCTATATGATTTTATACTTTAATAACATAAATTATTTTGAGCGTTTGATTAAATTATAAAATTATAAAATCTATCTTAAAATGTTTATATTTATCTTATTTTGTTTGTGTTAAAAGTTATATATTTAAATTAGTTTAATTTGCTAACAACACGCTTGATTTTAGTTTGATATACATTTAACATCATTTATGCCATATAAATAATTTAACATTTCCATAGCGGTATAGCCTATACAATTATGATTAAATATTATTATTTCTATCATGCGAAAATCTCATGATAATACAGAGTTGGTAGGATTATATCCATCTTATTAGCAGAATATACCTTAACATTTATCGATAGCGATATCATTTCATTCTTATTTAAAAGTTCTATAAATAACGTAATTCGAATTCAATCGCGGACACAAACTGAAGAAAACTTAAAGAACTACCTAACATCAAGTAAGTTTTCTGTATTCCGATCCTTTAGTTATAGGATGAGACTCAGATGTTCATGCATGTCAATATTTTTTGCTTCACTCAGCCTAACCACATATTTACGTTACATAAATTAACATGACTTTGTCCTTCCATTCTATTATAGTTGCCAGCATGGTGCTTCAACTGCCTACATTCCCTTATGCTTCTACTTCCTCACATTATGGTAAAAAACTTGACAATATAACAACAACAAGTCTTATTTCACGAGATGGGATCAGCTACATGAATCACGCAATACCATCTTACCCTATCAACAACCAAAAACTTTACAATATTATTAATGACCTCAATTATTTTCCACCTGGATATCGATTCAACCCTACTGAAGAAGAACTCATCATCTTTTATCTCATGAAGAAAGTGAGGCATGAGTGTTTGCCACCAAATCAGATGTTCGATGCTGATGTATATCAGCATGACCCTGAAATTGTTTGCAGTTACGTGATGTCTAATATCAATTCTTTTAATTTCTTGTATGTTATGAAATTATTAACATTTTATTATTTGTTGTGTGGAAAATTAATTAATATGCAGACACTCATAAGAGTGTTGACGATCCAAAGGAATGGTATTTTTTCTCCCCAAGGGAAAGAAAATATAAGAATGGGGCGAGGCCAAAGAGATCAACACGAGATGGGTATGGGTATTGGAAGGTTTCAGGATCGGACAAATTGATTTTTTCGAATGGAATGCTAGTTGGAAAGTGGAATACATTGGTTTATTACAGAGGGAAGGCTCCAACAGGAACAAAGACGAATTGGATAATGCGTGAGTATAAACTTGCACATCATTCTCATAAGAGGACAAGTAATGTTGACATGATGGTTAGTATAATTTTCTAACTTTTTTTTTTAAATTTTTTGTGAGTACCATGATATAAGATCTCACTTAGGATTTCACCATTTTTGCCCTTAATTAATTCTATTCACCCTCCTAATCATTTTCTAATACTGCATTCTCTTTTATATTTTCTCTCATTATCCAACATGTTTGAGAAAAAATAGTTCATTTTCTATATATTTATTACTACTGTTTTATTAAACCACATATCTCGTTTATATTTTCTCTCATTATCCGACATGTTTGAGAAAAAATAGTTCATTTTCTATATATTTATTACTACTGTTTTATTAAACCACATAGTTCGGTAGTTCGGTTACGCTCCTCTTAGGAGGAGGTACTTAACTAACTAATCTAGATATATTAAAAAATAAAGAAGTTAATGGTAACAAATGTGATTTCATCCCTTAAAATACTTATATATAACATTATATTATACTCCCGCTAGTCCTTCTTATAAAATCTCAATCCACTTTGTCCCCATATTTATGATTCTTTTTTTAAAATTATTCCTATTGATTGCACATGTTGATGAAGTTTGCAACAAGGGTAGTTTTAATGCAAATGGTTGAAGAGGATATTTTAGGAGACCAACACATATTTGACAAATAACTAATTTAACTAACTTCCTTAATATACTCCAATTAGATCTTTAGTATATCTTATATAAAGGTTAGAGGAGCTGGTATATCATTTTACATTCTGGTTAAGTTTTTTAGGTAATGTATTGTTATCTTATATTTAGAACTAGGCACAACCTTCTAACTAACCCGGATACTAAGGACTAGAGGGAGTATTATTCTTTTAACATTATTTTTAAATTTATTTTTGTATTACAAATTGGAAGCATTCTTGCATTACTTATTTTTACCCCAGTTAAAAGATGCTTTCTATACTAGTTTTGGAACTGGCTAGATACCATCTATGTTGAGAGTTTTGAACTTTTGGTTCTAGAACCGATGTTAAAAAGTTGCATTTAATAAAAAAAGTTGCATTAAACTAGTGCAGAAATGGTTTAAAAAATCCTTCACCATCTACACCATTTATAAAGAAGCTTAAGCTTTCTATATAAGTTGTTGCTAAAGGAATTGAGGTAGAAAGCTAACCAATCTCATATCTTATTATCAAAATGCCACCGCTCACATTTAGGACAATATTAGGACAATTTTGATATATCAAACTGACTTCTCTCTCCTTTTTTTTCATCTTGTGTAGTTGGATGATTATGTTTTGTGCAAAATTTATAAGAAGGCTGAAGTCAACTCGAAAAGCAAATGCAAAGGAATGAAAAAAGAGGAACAAGAAGAAGAATTCGGAGAAGCTATCAATAAACCCCAATGCCTAAGTAATGGATATGACCCGTCATATTCAAATAGTATAAATCCATTCAATTATAAATATGACTCATCATGCCTAGAATTACCTGGAGATCATCATTACTTTGGTCATCAATCTCAATGTCACAATTTGCAATCAGGTGATCAAAATAATATGCTTCCTTGTTATTTGGAGGACACTGAATGTTATAAGGAGTTCATGACGGCACTGGAGCCTGTGGATGATGATAACAATAATAATAATGGGACTTCTTCTATAGAGAACCTAGGACATGTTTAATTTTCTAATTCTTGCACTTTAATGGTAGATAGTTGCTTTTTATGTTTGTGAGTTCTTATGCCTTCAATTTTAGGGAACATACTTGTTGGATGTTATTGGTATTTTTTCAACATTAGTAGCTCACAATTAATATTGCTACCAATAAATAACATAACAAATTTATCTTCAATTTATATGGGAAAATTATTAATTGTACATCAGAGAACTTACCAATAAAATGGATGGTAACTAATATATAAAGAAACCAATTAAATTCATAGGTAAAAAAAACCTCATTAAATATTTCATAAGTAATTTAAAAAAGAAAATGGAATAATCTAAGAAGGAATATTTTGTTAATTTCTCGAGCAACAATGCATATAAAACAACTTGACTGTAATAGACTCCTCAAAACGAAGGATAGAGAAACTTAAAATGCACAACACTAACAGCCACATGAACTTCTTCCAATATATATATGTAGCAGATTATATTTACATAAAAGCAATCGCCATAGGAGCACAACAAAAATTAAACATAACAATAAGAATTCACGTAAGATCATTATATAAGAATATCATACCAAACAAAGCTGTAGAACAGCAATCATTCAAACAAGAGGACTGTGCTCCAAATGGCACTCTAAAAGGCATCCTTTTCAGAGTACTCACCAAGTGGCATTCTCAAGTCTCAACAAATTTACATAAATATAGACACTACTACAGATTCGGGCATATATATAATGCTTAATAAATAATGGTGAATAAACATCATGTATATTGAGGCAGAGGTCGTGCAAGAATATGTAACGCTAAAACGTATTGAGAGACGGAATCCACAAAAACACAAAAATAATGGTTGTAGTTAATAATCATCACTTATTTAGTGATAAATATGATTGTTCTTACCAAAAAACCGTCATGTAACACTTACATGCAATTCATCTTCCAACCGCTTATATCAACAAAGCAAAAATATAACGGTATTCATCAGAAACAACTGTCATCTAACACTATAGACTAGTTTAGGAAAGAATAGTTCATTGATATAAAATTGTAATTAGAATCCCTAATTTCCTAATTGTAATCCCTAATTTCCAATTGTTCGGTTAGTTAATTGAGGAGAGATCCATGTTTAGTTGAGAATGGTGTAGCTATTTTAGAATAGTATTAGCCAAGAGCAACATTAGTTGAGCTCCTTAGCTAATTAGAGGTTTAGATAGGATTAGTGTGAAATTACAAGTCTGCCCCTCATTAATGATTAATGTGGCAGCACCTGACCTTCCCTTTATTCCCCTTAAGCTCTCTATATAAGAGCTATCCCTTTCTCATTTGTAACTAGTTGTTGATTGCCAATGAATAAGAGAATATTCAAATTCAACAACTCGTGTGCTTCTCCTTCTCCCTCTCTCTCTTGGATTTCTCCTCTCTCTCTATCTAAGATTCTCTCTTCTCTCTGATACCACTGATGCAATTTTATAAATTCTTGACAGAATTGTATTGAAAGAAGGAGTAGAAGAGAGAAATGATATTCATGATAATATTCAGAAAAATATATAGAGTACAAAGTGGGATTTGAAATTCAAATTCCCTTGATTCTTTCTACTAACTTATCTTATATTCTCTCCTTCATAATCATCCTAACAACATGATCTTAATATTTCTATTTACATAATTATTCTTATTTACATAATTACCATACTCCCCCTCAAGTTGGATCATAGATATTTATCATGTCCAACTTGCCTACAAATCCTTCAAAAACATCTTCAAGCAATCCTTAGTAAGAATACTTGCTAACTGCATCTTAGTTGTTATATAGGACCAAGCAAATGGTTCCATCTTCTACTCTTTCTTTGATGAATTGTTGATCAACCTCAACATGTTTGATTCTGCTGTGTTGTTCTGGATTCAGCACTATGCTTAGGGCTGTTTTGTTGTCACAATAAAGCTTTAATGGAGAGTTGATAGGAACTTGTGCCTCTTTGATGCTATTAAATTTTAAATAAACATCGCAAGTGTATGGATCGTTGAAATAGTATAATAGCAAATCAATGTCATCCCATAGATATTCAAGATAATAGAAAATTAGGCATTAAAATTCCTATTTTCATTTAAGTTGAGTAAATCAAAAAAAGAGATTGAAAGACAATTTAAACAAATGCAGAAGAAACAAATCTAATGATTTAAATATTTCAATTGATAAAAACAACCTAGAGTGGCTAATCCATTCTTTAAGTTTTAGAGCATGTATTTACCCAATTAAAAGTACTTAATATTAAATTGTTAATCTAGAGTTTAAATGAATATAAGTATCTTCCAATCACTTATACTTCTGTCTCAAATTAAAATTGTTATGCCTAACTAATTTACTCAAGAGGCAATAAATGTCCAAATTCACTCTAATATGATTATATGGGTGCAATAGATATATTCCTATCCTATTGGCAAATTATAAAAATTCTAATCCCACATTATTTAATCTTATGGTCCAATTAAGATCCCTCTCTCATGGCTAATCTAAATTCTCTAAATTTATACTTAATGGTGATTAAGCACTAAGTAGACAAAATAATTCAAGATTAAGTAAACAAAAATAACAGTAAGCATAATTAATTAGTTCATACATACTCAAGTTCTCAAATTAGTTCATAACTACTCTAGGTGTTCAATGAGAGTCTAGCCACACATGGCTTTTATTCCAGTCAACTCAGCAACAATTTCAGAACTCAAAGCCATGATCGAAACAGAGAAGAACCGATCATATTTTAATGGCAAGAGATTCTAACATATCACTGTGCAGATGTCCTTCCCTTCTTCACTGTCAAGTTCAAGAGCAAGAAGATGGTGAACAATCATTGCCAATCACTTCTCTTCCTTAGGTCTGTTTTGCTCCAGCTTTCTCTCTCTGATTCAGTTTAAATTTCATACGAACTCTGTTCTGCCAAGCTCTGGTTCTCGTCCAGCATCAAGAATAAAGAAGACGATGAACAGTGGAAAATTGCAGCCCCTCTCCCTAGTTCACTCCGATTCTGCTCTGGTTCGCCATAGATGCTAAAGATTACTCCCATGAAAAAAACGGCGCCCCTCTGTCCAGCTGCGTTCTGTTTCTTTTCTTCCCTAAGTCTTCAATTCCAGACCCCCAAAACGGTGTCACTTCTTTTCCTTTTCTTTCACAATCAACTCCACCCTCCTAACTCCAAACGGTGTCATCACTGCTAAGCCCTTAGGTCCAAAAGAAATACTTGATCACTTAGTCCATGGTGGCCCTCTTCCTATTTTTCTTTTTGGTCCAATTGACCCACCAATTTCCAGCCCAAAACAACGTCACCTCATCACCTATGGGGGGAAAATCTATTTAATAATAATAACCAAAAACTAACATAAAGCCAAATAAATATATTTTTTATTTATTTTTTTTTCAAAATATTTAAAACTATAATATTTAAAATAAAATCCCCAAATAATGCATCAATTTGATATCTTATAAAATCTCGAGAAAATCATCTTAAATTAACATTGATGACTCCCCAATTATATCAAAATATGTCTCAAATATATTAAAAATAGGGAGTTATCACTCTTCAACCAAGCACTTTAACCATAACCCTTCCACTTCCATGATACCTTGAGCAAGTGCCCTCAATTTGGACTCAGCACTACTTTTGGCCACAACTCGTTGCTTTTGGCTTTGCCATCCATGTCACTAGATTCCCCCAAACGAAGGTACAATAACTCGATGTAGGCCTACTACCTTCCTGAGCTCTAGCCTAGTTAGCATCTGTGTAAATCTCAACTATTCAAACATGATTCTTCTTGAAGAATAGGCCTCAACCAGGTGTACCCTTGAGGTATTTGAGAATCTTGTAGGTAGCATCCATATGCTTCTTCTTAGGAGCGTGCATATGTTGACTTGCTACACTCACAAAAAACACAATATCTGGCCAAGTATGTGAGAGATATATAGATGAGTTTTCAACCAATCTTTTTGGTATCACCCTTTGTCCACCGTTGTTTCATCGTTCTCTTGTTTCTTCCTTATTTTTAACTTCATGTTTTTCTTGGTTGGTCTTACATTCTTCTTTACTTTCTTCTTAGTGCTGATAGGTGTAACACTCATGTTTTGAAAGCATATAGATGGCATAAGTATAGTAATATCATTAAAAAGGAGACCAGTAATCTTTTATAAACAACAAAAGTCCCAACTTCAAGCAGAGTGTGGATTTGCACTTGAATGGGTTTTCAAAAATCTTTTCAAAAAAATATTTTCAAATTTGGTTTCATATTATTTATGATTTATTTTAAGCCATCCGTTTTAGGTTCATTTCTTCATATCAAAGTGTTTACTAATAAGTTCTTTACTGAAACCCAAACTACTATGTTTAATTAACAACCTTAGGTGGACAGCAGTCTACTACTGGTTCGAATATCCTTGTGTGTTTGCTTATATACAGGCGCTTATATACATGTCAGTACGAGACTGACCACACTTAAATACAAATTAAGTACAATATCCAAAATAGATAACCAACAAAAAATTAGATCATTTGCTTCATTTGCCTGTGTTTACCTTCTTGCCCGAGGAACTACTTGCCTGAGCGGAAATTTTGTTTTGGAAAAATAGGGTGAGAATCAATAATTCTTAGTAATAACAGATATTACTCATATAAGATCATACATATAACATGCCATGTCAACCAAAGTTTCAATACAAACAATATATTCAACATTCAGAGATATATTCATGATATGCAAAAAGCATAAAGTTACCAATTCAAGGACAACTGTCCTTTGCCACAGCACTGCAAAATTCTACTGAACCTCAACCCTTCTCATTTGAATGTTTTAAATTTACAGTGGTACAAACAAGCATATAACATATCACATAATATGTGAGGGATAAGATACTACCTGACAATTTTTCCAAATATTGATCTTGATTGACGTGCTTTGGACACCTGGGCAAGTGTCAAGTCCTATAAGTTATAATTTACGGGTAATGAGTTATTACTTAGTCCCATTCCTTCATAAATAATTCTCTTATGTTGGTTATCACTAGGGTTACTACATTACGCCCAATATGTAACTAATGAGCTCAAGCTACTCCAAATGCTTAACTTAACTCTTAAATATCCAATTCTATTACAAAAACACTTTACTTTGAATTTTCGCACAATTACCAAAAGCTGGCAGATTTTTCACTGAACTTTGAAAAATCATAACTAATTCTAGAAAAATCAAATTGGAGTGATCCAAAATTCTATGTGATCCTTATTAATTCTATTTTAAGGGAAAAATACTTTCAGTAGCCACCTATTCACACACGCTTCCCATATTTTCTTTTTCTCCCTGCTGCCATAAAATCTACCCGGTTTTAATGGTCTACTTCAAACACTCATAACTCCTAGTATACTTATCAAAATCCTTCTTAATACCTACCAAATTAAAGGTCTTTAAGTGTACTTTAATTTTAGAAAATCTCATCATCATCAAATGAAGTTTGTGCAGTGAAATTTTCACCACAACAAAATTTCCAGACAAACAATGCACACTGCACTACTACAAAAAACGCTTTTAACATCCATTTTTTAGACATTTTAACGTCTAAAAACAAGGAGACGTCTATGTGAGCGACGTAGTAAAAAATGGCAATAACTTCTATAAATAAAAGGACGCCTAAGGTTTAGACTTTAGACATCCCCAATTTAAAAATGGGGACATCTAAAGTGTTTTTTTTAAAAAAAATCATTTATATTACAGATCTGGACTAAACTATGTTTAAAACCAGAAATTACAGATCATCGTCAATAAAATTATAGATCTAGTATCTGAACTCCAAATCCAAAACCTACACAATAATAACTCTAAAGCTGAAGTCTTATAGCCAGAAGATGAAAACAATAAGAGGAATCAATTACAAAAAACTTATCTCCTTCTATTATTAAAATTCATTTTCTCATAATAATGAATAAAGAAGAGTAACAGGGAGAGATGAACCTCGTTTTCTCATTGGGAATGTGGCCATGAAGCATCTTTCAGAGTCTCGATCTACAAGCCATAACAACACGAGTTAAAAGATAAAATAGAAAGAAAACCCAAAGAAAAAAGATAAAGAAAATAAAATAATAAAAAATGGTAAGAAAGCATAACAGATCTAGATAGAGGTGAAAAAAAGAGAGAGAAAAGAAGAAGTAAGAGTAAAAAGAGCATATAAAGAAGAAGAAGCAAGAGTTAAAAAGTGTGGCGCAATGACTCTTCTTGTGTTGCAGCGATGGGAAGAGAAAGATGAGTGTAAGAGTAGTATAAAACTGACAGTAAACTTGACAAATAAAGACTGTCAGTATAAATTTGAATTGTTTTTGGCATCCCAAATTTAATTTAGAGATGCCTAAAGTTGTCCAGTTACTTTTTTTTTTTTACTTTAGACGTCTCCAATCCAAATAGGGACGTCTAAAGTCACACTTTAGATATCCCTATATGCATTGGAGACGTTTAAAGTTAAAAAAAATCTTTTTTTTTTAATTTGGGACACCCTTTGGCGTCCCTAATATATACTAGGGATGCCATAGGGCATCCCTATCATCAGGGATGCCATTTTGGCATCCCTATTATATATTAGGGACGCCAAAATGGCGTCCTTGATATCCTTTGGCATCCTTGATATATATTAGGGACGCCATAGGGTGTCCCTGATTTTAAAAAAAAAAGAATTTTTTTTTAACCTTAGACGTTCCCAATACATATAGGGACATCTAAAGTTTGACTTTAGACGTCCCTATTTGGATTGGGGAAGTCTAAAGTAATTTTTTTTTACTTTAGACATCCCCAATGTAAATAGGGATGTCTAAAGGCACGCTTTAGATATTCCTTCTTAAATTGGGGATGCCTAAAGCTATTCAGTTTTTACCTATAATTATAAAAATGACACCACCTTTCTTTTTTACTTCCCTTTTTGAAAAAAGGACGTTCTTTGGGGTAGTAGAATCTATATTCTGTAGTAGTGCTAGTTGCTTTGTTACACTAGCTAACTTAATTTCCAGTCTTTGAATCTTTAAACCAGTCTGTCAAAAATTATAACCAGAGCCTATTTCCACACAATTTTTCATTTAGAATCCAATGGAAATCTCAAAAATACCAAAATCAAATTATTTCTACCAGATTTAGCCCCTAACCAAAATCTGCCTCCCAAAAAAACAAAAATCCAACTTTGTATTTTTAACTACCAACAAGTCTAATACTTCCGCAAACATCATATATCACCTTAAACATGATTAAAAACATTATCTTGCTTCAAAAAATCCCCTTGGTTGAAAATAAAAGATGGCACAAGAGTCAATAAATACTCAACAAAAACATGAAGTAATTGGTTAAAAAGGAAGTATATGCTTACCTCTTCGTGTTTCTACAGGTGGTTCGGTATTTCGGTAGCACTTCGGCAGACTAATTGGCACAAAACACCTCAGATGAGAAATCTAAGAGAATAGAATTGAATCTTATAGTGAGTAGAGGAAGTTTCCTGAAGGACTTAACGGACAATAACGGTGATTCAGGATCGAAATCGGCTCCGATAGTCAAGAGGACTCACTATTCACTCCTCCTTCTCTCTTCTTGTGTTCTTGAGTTTATGAAATCGGATTTCCCTTTCTCTTAGATGGCTGAACGAAATTGACACTTAAAGACCAAGGAATGGTTGAGACTTAATCTTGAAAAATGATCTCATCTTAGCTTGCCAAGTGTCACAAGTTTAAGGCTTAAAAGTGCCATGTGTCATGCAACCATTGGTCTTCCATTTTCTCTTTCTTCGGTAGGGCATAAATGGTCAGGGGAAGTGGGGGCCTGACAATTTCCCCGGACTCCTGGGTTCGGCGCTCGACTTGTAAAGTAAGCGACCCAGTAGGAGACAGGTGAATTCCCCGGACTCATACGCTAGGTGGCGTACTCCGGAGATGACAACACGAAAGGTTTAAAGTGGGTGTAATGATGTGTAACAATAAGGGACACATGTCACCTCCTCATTTGGCCTACACAAAAACATGTTTTTACTTTGTAATGATTCCGAGACATTTGTCATTTTCTTATTTGGCCAACACGAAAGATGTGTCATCATGAGTCATAATGAGCTGTCATTACATACTTTACTAAACTTCTTTTAATAAAGTTGTTCCATCGGTGCATTACCAGGAATTCCACATGGGACCCATGTGGGACGATGGCACACATATCGAGGCATGCTACAAAACCCCCAAATTCCTCCAATCTCGTAACTGACGCCTCTATGCCTTACAGCCACCAACGAATTTTCCTCCGACTTCTTTCACTTGTATTTTTGCAATCTAGACGTCTCGATTTCCACGAATGACACAATTGACATTTAGGAATTTCGAAAGTAACTCTACCTTTAATTTGTAAATTTTTAGTATTACAAAATTTGGTATATTATAATAGGTACTTTGCTAGGTTACATCCAAGCATTCCAGTTTCTTTGATCAAATTAAGGATGTACTTTCGTTGGGAAACATGGATTCCCTTACTTGATCTTGCCACTTCCATTGCTAAGAAGTATTTTAGCTTTCCAAGATCTTTAACCTTGAACTCCTGGTTTAATGCTGCCTATATTTGATTCATTTCTTTGACATCATTTCTCGTAACAATAATATCATCCACATACATAATAAGGATTGTTATCAAATTTTTGTTCTCTTAGACAAATATGGTGTGATATGATAAACTCTGCTTGTAGGCCTCAGCATTAAGAGCACTCAAGAATCTATCAAACCAAGCTTTAGGTGAATGATTTAAACCAAATATAGACTTTTTCAATTTACGTAACTGGTGGGTTCTGCCTTTGTCAAATCCAGGTGGAATTGACATGTATACTTCCTCCTTTAATTCATTATTCAAGAATGCATTCTTGATTTCAAGTTGCTGAAGGGGCCAATCGAGGTTTGCGGCAATTGGGAAGAACTTTGATGGTATTTAATTTTGCCATTAGTGCAAATGTTTCCTTGTAATCAAGTCTGTATCTTTAAGTGAACATTTTTACCACCAATCTAGCTTAATTTGCACTTGTCTAAGGTTCCATTCGCATTATATTTATGAGTACACACCTACTTACAACCTACTGGTTTCTTTCCTATTAGCATATTTGTAATTTCCTAGGTGTCATTCTTCTCCAAAGCCTTCATTTCCTCCAACACAGTATGTTTCCACTCAAGAACTTAAATAGCTTCAAAAACATTATTAGGAACTTTAATCTTATCAATATTAGTAAAAAAGTTGTAGTTATGCTGAGCGAGAGTAGTATACGAGATGTAATATCCCAAATTTGTAAGCCTTGAATTAACGATTTATAGAATATTAAATAGGCCAGAAGGGATTAATTAAGGCCTCAAGAAAATAAAGTTATTGGGAAAAGCTTATTTTTGGGTAAGCAAATCCAAAAAAATAAGAAAAGGAATAATTATTAAATATATAAAGGCCCAAAATAATTAAGGAAAAGCTAAAGATAACTTTTAAAAGCTGATTCCTAGAATCAAGGGATATTTCTTGAGTCACATTTTAATTAGGAAACATTAGGTTATTCAGCAAGCTTGGGAAAAAACAAATAAAACAGGATTTTTCGGTGGAGTATGAGTTATTGTGTTTGTTTAGAATAGCGATTAAAATATTTAAAAACAGTTTTTCAATCATGATTTATAATATACAGGTAAGTATATAAAAAAAAATTTTATGTCAGTATATGTAAAACACATTTATAGAGTCTTCAATCGTAATCCCCCACATGCCTTTTCTCATACGTGTTTCTCCACCAACAAATCCTTCTTCTACACGATGTCGGCGCCTCCTTATGGATCAAGTTTGCTCTATCTCTCTCTCAGATAAATAGACCGAGAAAAGTGATGAGAGAGAGATTGTGAGAGAGAGAGATTGAAGCAAAGGAAGCCAAGTTGAAGCAGGGACGGAGAGTGATCATGCGAGAATTTGAGGAAGGATCAGAGGAAGAGGTCAATGCAGAAGAGGAAGAAGAAGGAAGGGCTGGCTGTTGCTTGTAACTCTAGAGTCTGGCAGAGGTGAGTTTCTCAAATTTCTTCCTACCCTCTATTTCCTTGATCACCGTAACTTGGGGTTAAGAAAAGTTAATGAAATTGAAGCTGAAAGAAAAGGGAAAAAGTTGATTTTGAACCTGCAACCTCTATTTGATATATATATATAGTGCCGGGTTCTGTGATTGAGGGTGAAAGGAAGATGATTCTCGAGCCTAAACTCTCTGTTTAGAAAAGGATAGTGCCAGATTCCTTAATGGGATCGATAAGAATTTTAAATGCTATTGTAGATGTGCTTTAAAAGTGAGATATGAGTGTTTGTACGTGTGTGCTGTTGTGACAGGGTTTGAAGATGTGAAACCTTGCTAAGATTGCTGTTTGATGTTTTCCTATGATTATTTGAGATACTTGACACCTATTGAAATGTTAAAACAATGATTAGAGTTATGGTAAAGAGGGAGTAGAAAGAATATGAAGCTTGTTCTATAGAAAATAGGGATAAGTGTTGTGTATTAGTGTATTGGGCCGAGGACTATGAAGGGCCCACTATGTGTTGTGTTTGTTTGTTATTCATTGTATCTTATAAATACAGAACTGGGACTTAGAGTCTAGTATGAGCTTGTATCCATAGTTTTACGATCAATAAAGAATACATTGTTTCCACTTCCTAGGTTAGCCAACATGGTATCAGAGCCCCGGGTTGTGAATAAAAAATTCTACTGAACCTTGACGGCCCAATATCAAATACACAGCCCATAATAGAGTCAGAAATTCAAGAAGCCATCGCAAAGAGTTAGGTATACCAAGATCCACCATCATAAGAAGTAGGTACTCCAAGATCCAATACTAGCTTAAGTGGTTGTAGTCCGCTAGATGTACCTATGGCACAAAATGTGAAGTTGTGGGCGTATGAGGAAGGCAAGGATAAGGAGGAAGATTTATTGAAAGATCCACAATGATATAGAGCCACTACAAAAAAAACGTGATTTAGTAGCGGTTAAAAATGGGTATTCGTAGCGGTTCTAACCGCTACAAACTATATTAGTAGCGATTACGAAAACCGTTACTAAATCGTACGTTGCAAGCGGTTTTGTAGCGGTTTTATAAAACCGCTCCTCAATCAAAAATAACCGCTACAACCTTTGTAGCGGTTTATAGTAACCGCTACAAAATCAAGAGATATTTGTAGCGGTTATATAACCGCTACAAAGATAAAAAATTTTATTGAGAGCTTTAAAAAAGGATTTTTTTTTTGTAGCGGTTTAAAAACCGCTACAAATATATAAAAATGAAAATTTATTAAAAATGACATTTTTTATTTGTAGCAGTTAAGAAACCGCTACTAATTTTGAATTTCATGAAATTAGTAGCGGTTTTAAAAACCGCTACTAATTTCATGAAATTCAAAATTGGCGCCAAAAAATTTAAATTTAGCTTTAAAAAGGCGCGTTATTTAGTAGCGGTTTAATAACCAATACAAATATTTAAAATTTTTTTTACAAATATACGTTGATTTTTTTCTTTTTTTTCAATATTATATTAAATAGTTTAATTTGTTATTATTTTATCTATTTCAATTAGTTTATTATTTAATAGTTTAACTTATTAATAAATTAAAAAGAAAAAATGTAATTGAATATGATTAGTATAAAATTTATGTTAATAATATTATTAAGGATAGTTAGGTAATAAGGAATTATTATGTTTTATAATATAATGTAATTGTATATGAAAAATAGATGAAAATGAGATAGAGTTATGATATATCTAGAAAAAAAGATGTTTAGAATAAATTTTATAGAAAGGAAAGAAGTATTCTAAAAGAAATTGAAAATCTTGTTACCATATTTGATCGTATTATTCAGCTCCTCTACTCATACGAAAGAAGTTGTAAATGAGAGGAAATGAAAGAAGGGTAAGGTGAAAAGAAATTGGGGAGTGTTTGAAATGAGTTGTGATAAGGGTATTTATAGGGATTCACGTATTATTTGTAGCGGTTAATGTAGCGGTTACTAATTAGTAGCGGTTATTTATATTTTTGTAGCGGTTTAATTATTTGTAGCGGTTAATGTAGCGGTTATTATTTAGTAACGGTTATTTATTTTTTTGTAGCGGTTTAATAACCGCTACAAATATTATATTAATTTTTTTTTTAAATTTTTTTTACATTTTATTTTAACACAAAGTTTTTGCATTTTTTGTAAAGAAAAATTTTTTACACTTGAATTCTACAAATATTATTTTACTTTTTTTTTACATTTTATTTTAACACAAATTTTTTGCATTTTTTGTAAAGACGAATTTTTTACAATTGAATTTGATCACTCATCGTCGCCATCCCTACAGACATTTTGTAGAAAAATTATTGTTATTGATGTATTATTAAATTTAAAAAATTTAATTGAAATGACGTGGACTTAAAAAAACTCACCGCATTAGAGGTAAATTGTCATCGCCTTCAGGGAAGTAGTTTTCAAAATCAGCTGGCTGAAATGGCTCACTCTCGTAGGCGATGTTATCGCCTTCACCCATGTCGTAAAGGTCTCTTGGCTTTAAATGAACAACCATGTGCCAATCCCTATGCCGCTCGTCCTCGACATAATAAACCTGATGTGCCTCTGAAGCTAGAATATACGGCTCATCATCTTGAGAAATACCAGTATGAATCGGGCGTGAGAAATTGACTGATGTGATCCCTAGGTCGTCAGTTGTCAGTCCCCGAGAAGTCGTGGTATTTGCCCACAAACACTTGAACAGCGTCACGGTGAAACGGCCTTGATAATTAAGCTCGACCACATCAAGAAGCTTGCCATAGTAAGGGACGCCTCCGAACTGCATGTTGGCGTCACTGCTGCTCGCATAACTCCTTGTCCCAAATGTGCCATAAACACCCGAATTCTGTGTTTGCAATCCCTGATCCCGTGAAACCGTGCAAAACTTAAAACCATTGACATTGTATGCTGTAAACCGTTTTGCATGATCAAGAGGGCCGATTGCGAGAGATCTGAAATCCGGTGAGTGTGGGTTGTGGTCATTTAGTATTCTGCGCGCAAACCAGGCCGGGAATTCTCTGTGGACCCTCCTATCAACTTCCGAGGATGTCTGTGTACGGATCCTGAGCTGACGCTTGACATGACTTCTGAATTCCCTGCAATTAATAATGGAAAGGCGTTAGTGAAATGAAAGTGAGAAATGTTACGAAAGATATAGATCGAATAACATACATGTGAGTGTACAATTCTTACCGTATGAAAGGCTCAACTTGAGTGCAATTAATCAAGACATGTCTATGTGCTTGGAACTTCTCAGTTGCCGTTAGTTTGAAGTTCTCAGTTGCTCCAACTGGTTTACCAACACGAGGGATAAATTCTCCTGATGTCGGCGCAGGTTCAGGACAATCGTCAACACGAGGCGGGCGGTTGAAAGCCGTCTCAAGATCATCAAAGTACCTTGAGCAAAAATATAGCACCTCATCCCCTATATAGCCTTCAGCTATAGAACCTTCTGGCCACGCCTTATTCCTCACGTAAGATTTTAATTTCCCAAGGAACCTACGAAGTACATAAGAGAAAATTGATATAAAATGATGAAAAGGACGACGAGCAAACATTAAATACGGACAATAAATGAAAGCACATATTTAAAATGAGTACCTCTCAATCGGATACATCCAACGATATTGTACTGGTCCAGCGAGCTTTGTTTCATGAACGAGGTGGACTGTGAGGTGAACCATCACAGTAAAAAAGGACGAAGAAAAGATCATCTCCAAGTGACAAAGCGTAAGAATGATTTTCGACTGCAGCTGATCGAGCTCCTCAACGATCAAAACCTTAGAACACAACTTCCGAAAGAAAGAACAAAGTTCCACCAAAACGATGGAAACATCGGGAGGAAGTGTATTCTTTATAGCCAGAGGGAGTAACTGCTGCATAAGAACATGTGAGTCGTAACTCTTCAGGCCAGCAACCTTTCGAGCCTGCAAGTCGACACATCGAGAAATGTTGCTTAAATACCCATAAGGAACTTTTAATTTCTTCAAGGTCGCGAGGAACACATCCTTGTTCGGTTTTGTGAGGGTAAACTTTGCCGGTGTAAATCTGTCATGCTCATCTGGCCAAGCGTCTTCACGAACTCCCATGTCGCGTAAATCTTTCCTAGCTTGAAGGTGATCTTTTATCTTGCCGGGTTCGTTAAGCAGCGTATACAGCACATTGTCGCAAACATTCTTTTCAATGTGCATTACATCAAGACTGTGGCGAAGTAAATTAGATCTCCAATACGGAAGCGTGAAGAAGATACTTATCTTCTTCCACTGCTGAGGCGCCGAAGTCCTGCGCGTCTTTTGGCGAGTTTGTGCTGAATCGTCGCTTTTTCCAAACTCGACGTCAACATGCTCAAGCTGCTGTAAGATATCTGTACCGGACAAAGTCTGAGGTGGTCCTCTTTTCTCTGGTTTCCCATTGAAGCGATTCCGTTGCAATCTGAACTTATGCGTTCCATCGAGAAACCTCCGATGCCCCATAAAGCACCACTTTCGGCTGTGGGGAAGGCGCAGTGCGTCAGAGTCAAAATTGCAAGCCGGACACGTCGACCCAGTGTGCACATTCCAACCAGATAATGTGCCAAGGCCAGGAAAGTCACTGATCGTCCACATCAAGGCTGCACGCATGTTGAACAAAGTCTTGCTGTGAGCGTCGTACGTCTCCAAGCCGACATTCCACAGGTCAAGCAATTCCGCAATAAGCGGTTGGAGATACACATCGATGTCATTGCCCGGTGCCTTTTTGCCTGGAATGATCATAGACATAATGAAAGAGCTTTGTTTCATACACATCCAGGGGGGTAAGTTGTAGGGAACTAAGACTACCGGCCAAATGCTGTAACTTGTGCTAAGATTCCCGAAAGGATTGAAACCGTCGGTCGCCAATGCAAGCCGGACATTTCTGGGGTCATTCGCAAAATCTGGAAAGTCGTTGTCAAACGTTTTCCAAGCAGCTGCATCCTGCGGATGTCTTAATTTACCGTCTTCGTTTTTATCAACGGCATGCCACCTCATGTGCTCAGCAGTTTTAGACGACATAAATAATCTTTGTAGACGAGGTTTCAAAGGGAAATACCTGAGAATCTTTGCAGGTTTTTTCTTCTGCTTTTTCCCCTTCCGAATTGTCTTGTACCTCGATGTGTGACATCTCTTGCACGTCTCCCTGCTGGAATCGTCTCCCCAATACAGCATACAATCATTTGGGCACGCATCAATCTTTTGATAATTCAACCCCAACCTGTTGATGATCTTCTTGGCCTCGTAGAAGGTTGTGGGAATCTCGGCGTCGGGGAATGCATCTTGTAATAAGTCGAGCAACATCGACATTCCCTTATCTGTGATCCCACACAAGCACTTGATATGATACAATTTGATCAAGAAAGATAATTTAGAATATTTGCCACAACCTTGATATAAAGGACAATCTGCCTCATCCATCAAGCTGAAAAAATCCCGAGCTGCTTCATTCCCCATAAAAGCCGGCTCAGAGCCGTGCACTTCTTCGTTGAAGTTGTCGCCTTGAAATCCAAACGCATCGCGCACAGCATCATTCACAGGATCATCTTCATCTACTTGAACGCCTACTTGAGAACTTCGAGGAAGAGCCTCGTCATATCTAACGTCGGCCTTCTCACTATGAACTGCCCAGAACGTATAGTCCTCAGGGAAAGGCTTCACAAGCAAATGTTCCTTCACAACATTTCGTGGATGCCACTTCTTGAACTTGCATTTCCGACACGGACAGACGATCTTGCCGTTACAGCTGGCGTGAGTGAATGCGAAATCTAAGAAACTGTTTAATCCGTACAAATATTCAGGAGAATTGCGCGGCAACCTTATCCATGATTTATCCATAGCTACAAGTGAGAGAGAAGAAAGTATAGAGAAGAAGATGAGTGAGAAGATAATGACGAATGCCTAGAACCTTATATTTTGAAAATCCAACGTTTATAACTTTGTAGCGGTTATTAAAACGCTACACCAACCGCTACAGAAATTCCAACGTTTATAAATTTGTAGCGGTTACATATATAAAACCGCTACTAATATTCAAGCCGTTAATTGGTGGGAAATTCAAAATGTACTTGTTGAGTATTTGTAGCGGTTTTATATATAGAACCGCTACAAATGTTCAACGTATTAGTAGCGGTTATATATATTAAACCGCTACTAATATTAAAGCCGTTGGACATTATATATAAAAATAATTTTCTAATTTGTAGCGGTTATACATAAGATAACCGCTACAAATGTGCACAAAGGCGGCAAATTTCAAAATTCAAATGATTTGAGTGTTTGTAGCGGTTATTAGTAAATAACCGCTACAAAGATATATATTTGTAGCGGTTTCTGAAGGGAAACCGCTACAAATATATAAGTAAATTTGTAGCGGTTATGAGTTCAAAACCGCTACAAATATATATCTTTGTAGCGGTTATGAACTAATAACCGCTACAAATATATACATTTGTAGCGGTTTTAATTTAAAACCGCTACAAATATATATATAGTTTATTTTTTTTAAAATTTAGATTTATATCATTTATAAATTATTTCAATGCGATATAATAATATAAATATATTTATATAAAACACAATAAGAAAATTCTGAAATAAAATCTCATAAATATTTACAAATGTTTAAAAGAAAAGAAAATGTCCTAAACTAAGAAGCTGGGGGCTGATCCTCTGGTGCTCCCTCAGGTGGGGCTCCCTCAGATGCCGCTGGATCGGGCCGCTGCGTAGACTGAACCGCACCATCCTCATCAGCAGGAGGAGGAGCTGTAGGAGGAGGAGTAGTGCTCAGGACGACGTAGCTAGGGACAGGGGGGACCGCTGGATGCTGCTCGTCCGGGAACAGCCGATTCCATGCTCCCTCGAGCATAGTGTTCGCGATCTCACGCCACTGCGTCTGCTGCGCGTACATAGTGTCTGCGTGGATCTGCAGCAGCTGCTGCTGCTGCACGTGCATCTGCTTCTGCTGCTGCGCCATCTGCTGCTGCGTCTGCTCCAAATCTGACCGCAGCTTGTCAATCGACTCGTCCCTCCGACGTCTGACCCCTCTAGAGCTGCCAGCCTCAGAGGCGGCGCTCCTGCCGTAGATCATGCTGGGTCTGACGCCTATCCCCATCCCCCGCACTCATCCGGGGTGCTCAGGCTGAGCCAGACCCGCCTTCAGAGGAGCCGTCAGGTCCACTGACCCCTGTGACTCCTCAGGCTGGGTCTGTCGCAGCTCAGCCTGCGACTGCTGCATCCGCTCCTGCCATTTTATGAAACAATTAATAATTACCATTTTTCATTATTAACTTGGTTTTATAAAAAATATAATAATAAAATTACTTACAATGGCCGCCTCTGCCTGCTGAGAGGTCGCAGTCCCGTCACGGTGTCTGTGTGTGATGGCGTACAGCTCCGCATAGTCCGTCTGACGGTTCTCCTGCTGAGCCCTCGTCTCCTGAAACAATTACAAAACAATTAGTATTATGAAATAATCAACTAAAAGTAAGTGAAGCACTTGAAAAGTTACCAGCTCGCTGTAGGTCACAGCAAAGGTCTTCGATCCTGCTGTGTGGTGGATCGTCTGCTGCGCCCGGATCTCGGCGTTCCTCCGAGCAAGCTCCTGGAAAAAAAAATTAAATGTATTATAATTTAAAATTAAATACAAAATAAATTGATATTATAATTTAATATTTAACAATTACAAAATTATATATCAAAAATCTAATAAATACATTACCTGCGCCTCAGGGCTCCTCCTGAACTGGACAAAACGCGCCCAGTCGTTCGGCGGCACGCCGTCCAGGACGCTCTCCTGCAGCTGCTCCAGAGGCATCGTCCCGTCCCCATCCACACTGTGGAAGAGACGGTTCCTCCTGTTCCTCCAGGCGTCGCCCATCTTCACGAGGGCGTACCTCTTCCGGTTGGCCCGGACGGCAAACCGCAGCTGAAAAAAATATATTTAAATATCAATAATTATAAAAACCATAATTTAAAAAAAATAATTAAATATAATTAATTAAAAAAATATTAATTAAATATTTTTAATTACCTGAACCACCTCCTCCCAAGCCTGGTCCTTCGGCCCCTTCGGAATGTGCCTCCACGTCAGGAAGTGAAGGGGAACCGCATCCAATTCGATCCCAGGTCGCTCAAGAAGCAGTTGAGCAGGTGACCCCCATTGTGGATCGGCTGGTCAATGCCCTCGTTCCACGGCACTATAACTCGCAGGGACCGGTCCATACTGTTCAGACCGGCCACATCCAGCCTCCTCGTCGACACGTTCCCCTGCTCATCTGCATAGTTGACCGCACGTTAGATAAATTATAATTCAAAGTTAACATTTCTAATTTAAATAAATAATTTACTAAATTAAAAAATTAATTTACCTTCGACCTGTACCTCAAACCCAGTGGACCGCGAAGACGACCCTCGTGGGTTGTTCTGCTCCCGAGCGTCCTCCTCATCGAGGAAACGCTCCATCTCCCTGAACCCCATCGGCATCTCGAACTCCTCCTCGTTGAGGAAGTCCTCAACGCTAATCTCTGGTCCCTCCACCTCAGGCACCTCTGCTGTGGTCGTCGCCTGTGGGATCGTCTGCGGTTCCTGTGGGGGGATGGGCTGAGATGCCTCGGTAGACCTGCCTGCGCGCTGCCCCCTCCCTCTGCCCCCTGCCCGGCTGCTGCCACCCCGTAAAGTCGGTCTGGGGACCACAGGGGCCTTCCCCTTATCCTGTCCTGAAGCCATATCAACTGTACAAATTAAAAAAAAAATTAGTCCATTATTATACAAAAATATAATAAAAATACAAATATAAATATAAATACGTGTTATATACGTACCTCAAGTGCAAATACTGCGGAATACGGACCAAAAACTCCTATAGATACGTCTGAATGCTCAAATCTCGAAGAAATCACTCAGAGAAACCTCAGGAAACAAAATGAGCAAACGGAGAAATGAAGGAGGTGGGGGGTTTAAATAGCCAGTAATTAGTAGCGGTTATTAAAATAACCGCTACTCTAACCGCTACAAATTTCCAAATTTGTAGCGGTTCTACAATAACCGCTACAAATCTTCACAACGTTTGAAATTCTGTAGTGGTTATTGCCCAGAACCGCTACAAATTTGGAGTCTCTTGAAATTCTGTAGTGGTTCTTGCCCAAAACCGCTACAAAATTCTGACCTTTGGTATTTTGTAGCGGTTATTGTGCATTAACTGCTACAAAATAACCGCTACAAGTTTTGGCGGGAATTTCGCGCCAAATTTGTAGTGGTTTTTTGTAGGAAACCACTACAAATATTCTTGCCGCTACAAATTTGTAGCGGTTTAGGTAAAAACCGCTACAAATGTCATAATTTGTAGCGGTTTAATATAACCGCTACAAGTCCACCGCTCCTTAGTAGATAGGTTGATTTATCTTACTATAATGGGACCTGACATTTCATTTGTTGTGTATAGTTTGAGTCAGTTTATGCAAACTCCTCTCAAGTTGCATACGGCAGTAGCTCTCAATGTGGTCATATACTTGAAGTAGAATCCAAAACGTAGTGTGTTGATAAGTTCAATCGGGAGCCTATTTGTGGACTGCTTTTGTGATTCAGATTAGGGGGCGTGCAGGACAATGAGAAGGTCCGTTACAAGCCACTTGTTGAAGCTAGAAGTTTCCTTAATTATGTGGAAGACGAAGAAACAAAGTATGGTGTCTCGTTCTTTAGTTGAAGCAGAGTATAAGGCCTTGGGTTCAGCAATTTTTGAAATCATTTGGGTTGCAAGTTAGTTAAAAGAATTAAGAATTGTACATCCTATGCCTATTAGTGTGTATTGCGATAGTAAAGTAGCAATTCACATGGTGTCCAATCCAGTATTCCATGAGCGAACAAAGCATATTGAGATAGATTGTCACTTTATCCATGCAAAAGTATAGAGTAAGTTGATTTCCTTGGAACATGTGCATTCCTTGAACCAGCAGGCTGATATTGTCATGAAGGCTGTGAGTAAAGAGAGTTTGAACAGAATCGTTGGCAAGCTAGGAGCAGTGGATATATTCTGCCCCAAGCTTGAGGAGGAGTGTAGAAAATAGGGATAAGGGTTGTGTATTAGTGTATTAGGCCGAGGAATTGAAGGGCCCGTTATGTGTTGTATTTGTTTGTTATTCATTGCATCTTATAAATACAGGATGGGGACTTAGAGTCCAGTATGAGCTTGTATCCATATTTTTACCATCAATAAAGAATACATTGTTTCCACTTCCTCAGTTAGTCAACGTGTTCATTTATGTGAAAGAACACTGATCATTAAACACTTAGATGATTTATTCATATGTGAAGATCCTATTTATAGCTAAATGAGGAGACATGAGTGGAGGACATTAGGAGGGAATCAGGGGAATTACAATCATGACTCAATAGAAAATAATTATAATGACCCACTCTAACAACCACTCTAACAACCCACTATAACAACCAAATTTCTAACACTCCCCCTCAAGCTGGAGAATATATGTCAATCATTCCCAGCTTGCGTCGAAACTCTTCAAATTTAGATCTGCCTAGTGGTTTGGTCATTACATCTGCAATCTGTTTTTCAGACCGTATATAGGTCAATGTCATAATGCCTGCTTCAACCTTCTCTTTTATAAAGTGCCTGTCTACCTCAACATGTTTTGTTCGATCATGATAAACAGGATTTCTTGTCATCTCAATGCTGGATTTGTTGTCACGCCAAACTTGCATTGGACCTTCATACGGAATTCCTAATTCCTTTAGTAGCCGGATGACCCAAAGTCCTTCGCATGTTCCATCATTCACCGCTCTCAATTCTGCTTACGTACTACTCTTTGACACAACAGTTTGCCTCTTGTTTCTCCATGTCACAAGATTTCCCCACACATATGTACAGTATCCCCCAGTTGACCTTCTGGTTTCTCTGTCTTTTGCATGGTCTGCATCGGTGTAGATCTCTAGGTTTCTAGCCGTGCACTTCTTGAAGAAGATTCCTCTTCCTGGGTTGAATTTCAGATAACTTAAGATCCTGTAGATAGCTGCCAAGTGTTCTTCCTGTGGTTGATGCATGAACTGACTTACTATTCCGACAGCATAGCTGATATCTGGACGTGTGTGAGTCAGGTATATCAGCTTCCCTACAAGTCTTCTATGTTGTTCAGAGTCAACCGGGACACCATTCTCTTTGATTTCTAGATGACAACCTTCTTCCATTGGTGTTCCCTCCGGTTGTGCCCCTAACATTCCTGTCTCATGCAACAGGTCTAGGGTATACTTCCGCTGGGATACATTGATGCCCTTCTTTGTTCTTGCCACTTCCATACCCAAGAAGTATCTCATTTGGCCGAGATCCTTAACCTGGAATTCAGTGGACAAATCCCTCTTCAGTTGAGCAATAGAGCTTTCATCATTTCCAGTAATGACTATATCATCCACGTAGACGATCAGAATAGTGATTCTTTCCTCGTCACGCTTGATAAATAATGTGTCATCTGCTTGCCCTTGGGTGTACCCAAGTTTCTTTATCGCTTTGTTGAAGCGGCCAAACCACGCCCTTGGAGATTGTTTTAGTCCATACAGTGACTTGATAAGTTTGCATACTGACCCGTTTGGAGCAAGGACTCCTTCTGGAACCTCTATATAGACCTCTTCCTCTAAATCACCATTCAGAAATGCATTCTTTACGTCTAGCTGATGTAGAGACCAATCCAAGTTAGCTGCTATTGACAACAATACTTGGATTGTGTTGAACTTAGCTACTGGGGCAAAGGTCTCCTGGTAATCTATTCCATAGGTCTGTGTATATCCTTTCGCAACTAGTCTTGCTTTGTACTTATTGATACTGCCATCAGGATTGAATTTCGGGTTAAAGATCCACTTACACCCGACAGGTTTCTTTCCAGTAGGACAAGATATGATGTCCCACGTCTTACTTTCCTCTAGTGCTTTTAACTCCTCTTCCGCAGCCTGTTTCCACTTTGGGTCAGCCATTGCTTGCTGGAAGGTGTTAGGGATTTTAATCTGTGAACTGTTTACAACAAAACTCTACATCTTCACAGACAGGTTACCATACGAAACAAACTGTTGAATTGGATGCTGAGTACAAGATCTTACCCCTTTTCTCAAAGCAATAGGCCAACCCAGTTCTTCAGGATTTAAATCTGAATTGGAGTCATGGTCGTTCCTTTGAATGGGAGAGATTGTTCTATCAGAGTTTGGTTCTTCTTGTTGACTGGACTCTTCTTCTTGTCTTGTCTCAGTATTCACCCCTGTGTTGATTTCAACATTTATTTCCAGTTCATTGGGTGTAGATTCAGGTTCATGCTGATGTTGGGTAGGACTAGGCTGGTTTATGGGAACAAATGAGTCAAGGTTATTTATGGAAGAAGGTTGTGATGGTGATGATGTAGTTGGTGAGACTGTAGATTGAGGTTTGTCCAAAAATAGCCATTCAATATCATTATACTCCCCCTGAATGGGTGTTATAGGATAATAGGCTTCGTCTTCAGATAAGACAGTATCTTGGGAAATGAACAGTTTTCTTGAAGTAGGACAATAGCATTTGTATCCTTTTTGAGTAGGGGAGTAGCCAAGGAATATACATTTGGTAGCTCGAGCAGCAAATTTGTTGCCATCTTTGTTATGAACAAAGACAACACAACCAAACACTTTTGGGGTTAAAGAATTTAGGAGTGGACAAGTTGGAAAATGTTCAAGTAATTTTTGGATAGGAGTAATGTAACTGAGGACTTTAGAGGGCATGCGATTAATAAGATATGCGGCTGTTAAGATGGCATCACCCCAAAAAATGGTGGGAACATTCCTTGCCATTAATAGGGTTCGAGTTACTTCCAACAAGTGACGGTTCTTACGTTCGGCCACTCCATTCTATTGAGGAGTGTATGGACATGAAGTTTGGTGATGAATTCCTTGCTGATCAAGAAATTCCTTAAAGATTCCGCTCGTGTATTCCTTGGCATTATCACTTCGTAATACCTTAATGGAAGTGTTAAATTGGGTGCGCACAAAGGTATGGAAGTTTTGGAAGATTTTGGCTACTTCGGACTTTTCCTTCATTAGGTAAACCCAAGTGGTTCTTGTGTGGTCATCTATAAAAGTGACAAACCATCTAGCATTAGAGAGAGTTTTTATTCGTGTTGGTCCCCAAATGTCACTGTGGATTAGTGTGAATGGTGCAGAAGGTGTGTAGGATTGTTTAGGATATGAGGATCGTGTTTTTTTTGCAAGTTGGCAAGTCTCACAATGAAAAGGAACAAAGTTTTTATTGAATAAACTTGGAAACACATGTTTCATATAATCAAGACTGGGGTGACCTGTTCGACAATGCCATAATAATACATCATTATTTTGAGAATTAGAGCTAACCAGTGCTCTATTCGCTTTCCATGTATCTTTATTTTTCCGCCTCGATCCTTCAAGATAGAACAAACCATCCCATTCTCTAGACGTTCCAATCGTCCTCTTCGATCTTAAATCCTGAAAAACACATAGATCTTTATCAAAGACTACTCGGCATATACGATCCTTAGTCAATTTGCTCACAGATATTAAATTACAAGTGAGCGCGGGCACAAACAAGACATTATGGAGTTCTAAGTGATTAGATAATGTGACTGTGCCAATTCCCTCAACTCGTGTGAAAACACCATTCGCTACTTTTACTTTGAGGTTTTCATGACATAGTTTAAGGTTGCGGACTAGGTTTTTGTTACCCGTCATGTGGTCTGTAGCTCCTGAGTCAACAATCCAAGTGTCATCATGAGTCATCACTGCATTAAGAGTTATAATGAAATTACCTGATTGTACAAGATTTGTACTAGGAATGGAGTTTGAATTATTTTTCTTCTCTAGGAGTTTGCGAAGCATTTGTAGTACTTCTTGGTTCAGGTGATCACCATGCTCAATTTTCGGCTCAATTGTGGTAAGATTACTCTGGGAGATCTGTTTTTCGTTGGATGGCTTGCCATGCAGTTTCCAACATTCTTCTTTGACATGACCCTTCTTTTTACAGTAGTTACACCATTTGTTGTTTCTTCTATCACCTTGTGGTCTTCTCACAGCAAGTGCTGAACTTTCAATTTGACTTGGGCTACTCTGGTTCAGAAGTTTCCTGCTTTCCTCAAATTGTACGAAGTTCACAACATCAAATAGAACTGGTAGTGGGCGTAGTCCCATGATTCTGCCCCTGATCTCCTCAAACGAGTCATTTAGGCCCAGTAAGAAATCATGTATCCTTCCGTCTTCAACTATTTTCTTGTATAGTTGAGCATCTTTGATGCTTTCCCACGGGTGTACCTCAAACAAATCCTGTTGTTGCCACAATTTTTGTAACGAATTGTAATATTCAGTTACTGAAAGATTACCTTGTCTTAAATCACGAAGTTGCCTTTTTAAATGAATCAAGGCAGCAGTGTTATCAAGAGAATAGTAGGTTCGTTTAGCTGCATCCCAAATCTCTTTGGCGGTGTTAGCAAGGAGATAGCCTTCGCTGATGTCCAGAGTCATTGAGTTGCACAACCAACTCATTACCTGATTATTTTCAGCGAACCATGTGTCAAAAACAGGATCATTGTGTTCTGGTTGAGGAGCTTCACCATTAATATACTTCTCCTTCCTCTTGCCACGCAAATATCTCAGAACACATTGGGACCATTGAAGGTAATTTTTCCCATTAAGTTTATGATTGATAATCATTCCTTGAGTGTCTGTAAGATGTGCAAATTCTGATGTTACCTCATAATTTTTAGTGGTGATAGATGGAGAAGAAATAGTGCTTTCTTGTGTTGAAGCACTAGTATCGGACATAAGTGCAACGGGATGAGGTCCGGTCTTAGATGAATGTCCAGGGATAGAGCTGAAAAGCGGAGGAAATTCAGAGGGGTTCATGGTTCTGGAAGGGAAAAAAAATAGAAAATTGGGCTCACCGGAAGTTACTGTAGCTTTACCGGAAAGTACTGTAGCATTTGCCGGGAAGTTACTGTAGCTTCGCCGGAAAGTACTGTTCATTTTCCAGATTCCGGCGTCCCCCCCTCTTTGTGCTTCTGTCGCCGCTGACCGTGACTATAGCATCGCCGGAAAGTTACTGTAGCTTTGCCGGAAAAGTTACTGTAGCTTTTCCAGATTCCGGCATCCCTCTCTCTGTTTCTGTCACTCAAACATTCTCTTGCTCTCAGTTTTGAACAAGCCCAGATCGAAACTTGGTAGTGGCTCTGATGCCATGTGAAAGAACACTGATCATTAAACACTTAGATGATTTATTCATATGTGAAGATCCTATTTATAGCTAAATGAGGAGACATGAGTGGAGGACATTAGGAGGGAATCAGGGGAATTACAATCATGACTCAATAGAAAATAATTATAATGACCCACTCTAACAACCACTCTAACAACCCACTATAACAACCAAATATTCTAACAATTTAGAAAAACTTTCAGAATAAAGATTGATAATGTTTGGATTTTTTTTAGAGACTAGATTGTTCAAAGGCCGGATTGGATAGATTATGCAAGTGCTATTTAGTTGGATGGCATTGGGAGCTTACTGGAGTTGAGTTTTGGGAGTGAAAACCGAAGGTAAATCATTGATTTGATTCACCCAAATATTAAACAAGTGATTTAAATATTGAAAGCATGGTTAAAGATTGTAACAAGATGATTTGAACGTAAGTTGAGACTTTTAGAGCCTATATGTATATATATTGTAGAAAAATGAAATCATATATACACATATAGATTATGTTATGAATCAGTTTTGGGGAGCTGAAATTGATTAATGACACCGTGAGTCGTGCTGATTCATGTTTCTGGGTATCAAACTATCATAAATAAAATGTTGAAAGTTCTCGCATATATAGTGTGTTAGGAGCAATGGAATTGAATTTTTATATTGGTCCCTCTATGCTCTATTCAGCCAGCTCAATTCCACCAAGAAGGAACTGAATTTTAGTGCTTCAATAAGTTTAGATGGAAGAATGGTGTAGGATCAAGCTCTAAGTTAAGCTTGAAACTTAAGAAAATGATCTTGTTAAGTGTTAAATCAAAAGAAAAAGATTGGGGGCTTTGGGAAAGATTAAATATGCAAAATGAATATATGCCTATGAATTAATTTGTCCCTAATGTATAATATATAGGATTCAGTATTTGCTATCAAGTTGAAAGGAAAAAGCACAGCCCAAGAGAAGCAAGGAAAAGGAAGAGAGCTAGAAGTTGGTACAAAGGTAGCTTTAATAATTAATTTCGTATATTTTGTTTGGTTGCATGTTTGTTTATGCCATTATTACTGCAATTAAGCATGAGAACATGTAAACTCCTTACTTCTGTTATTGCCATATAATAATAGATTCAGTTATTCAGTTTTATACTTGTTCAATTATTATAAGGCATTGTTCTCTGTGGCTTGTGTTGGATTCAGTTATTTACTATGCATTATATACTCAAATATGATTATTGCTACTGAGATTCCCCAATCTCACCCCTCTCTCTATGTATCAACCACAAGAACAAGTACATTCAAGGGAAAGGAGAAACTGGTGGAAGCTTTTAGCTAAGGGTGGACAGGATGAAGCATGTTGCATTTTGATAGACTTTGCGTTTAGTTTCCATCATCATGACATTTAAAATTGTGTTGTTTTTGGTTTGTAAATATATCTCCATAAGGATTAATGAATAAATAGTGACTCTTGAGGAGAGTAGGAGCTATGACTCTAAACATGGTAGAAGTTTCAGATATAACTAAGCTGCATATATATGCTGGAACGTTCTTTTTGTGTCTGACTTTAGACAGGGTAAATGTTTGAGTTATTTCTTGATATTTGGTAGGTTAATATTACACATCCTAAGCTTTAAAGCAAGTACTAATTTGTATTTATTGGATGTGTGGATAAAAAGATATAAAATTTCTATACTGGGTCAGAATTCTGCAATTCTCTGCAAAAATTGCTTAGTACACTATAGTCTTGAGAAATTCTGAACCCAGTAGGACCCTGTTGACCCTGGGTCTTAGTTTTATCATAAACATCATTCCAAGAGCTAAAGAGAGAGCTTTGAACCTATATTTTTTGGATATGAAATGATTTATTTATGAATTTTCAAAATTTAAGAAAAATTCATTATTTGATTGTACTCAAGCTTTTAGAAAAGTTTTAAATAGTTTGTCCTTATAAGGGTACTAATTGGGTCACATGTGGTTCTTCAATGGCTAAACAACTTTGATAAGTGATCCTAGAGTAAGGTTTGACATGAAACATACTTTTGAATACGATGTAGACTACATGAGTGAGTTTTCTTTCTCAAGGCAATAGGTAATTCTAATTCATCATTCACCTGTACCTGTGATGGCTCAACATTCTCGTTTGCCATGTCAGGATTTACCACCAGTTCAGAGATTGGCACATCCTCGGGTATAAGGGACTCATTGACCTTTTTGGTTCTCCTTAAGTAAACCTTGCATTGTTGTTCATGCAGTTCAACTCCCTTTGACTTAGGCAACGATGTAGATGGGTCATTGGTAGATGGTGCTATGAATGGAGGTATGGGTTAAAGAACATTCTTCCGCAGACTGGAATTCACTCCAACTCTCCCCCTGAATGGAAGGCATGGTATAATAGGGCTTGTGTTCAACAAGGGTCATATCTCGACTGACAAGCAGGCGTTTGGAACTGGGATCATAGCACTTGTATCCCTTTTATGAATTGGAGCAACTGAGGAAAATACACTGAACAGAGTGTGGATCAAATTTAGAAGGAGGATGATAAAGGTGGACATACACTAGACAACTTAAGACACGGAGTGGAAGAGTGTAATCAAGGTGGGTGACAGAATGAGTTTCTTGAAGTTTATCAAGTGCAGAGACAAAGGAGAGGACATGGTTGGGAGTTCAAATTATTAAGTTAGTGGCTGTGAGAATAGCATCATCCCAAAAATATTTTGGGACATGATTAGTGTACAGGAGTGATCGAGCAACTTCAAGAAGCTGTTTTAGTTTTATGTATTTTGTTGAGGGCTGTAAGGACAACTACTTTTATGGACAAAACCATTCGTTTTTAGGAAAGCGCAGAGTGGCTAATTAAAAAATTCTGTTCCATTATTTGTGTAGAGGACCTGAATGGTAGTATTGAATTGATTTTTGACATATTATGGAAATCTACAAAAATATGAGGAACATCATATTTTTTTTCTAAGAGGTAAACCCAACACATGCGTATATGATCGTCTTTAATGTGACAAAATATTTAGAGTAGGTGCGATTTGAAATGCGTGTAGGACCCCACACATCACTATGAATAATGAAAAATGGGTGAGTGGAATGTTATGGATATGGAGAAAAAGTGGTAAGATGGTGTTTAGACAATTCACAAACGTCACAATGGAAATTCATGTCTTTATTGAAAGAAAAATGAGGAAACAACTTTTGCAAATGGGAAAAACTAGGATGACCCATCCTATTATGCCATAAGAAAAAATTATTGTCTTCGGGAGTTGAACCATTTATTCGAGAGCACAGCGCACTCACGGTAGAACCATCCAGATAGTAGAGTCTATCACTCTTTTCAGCTGTGCCAATCGTCTTCCCCGAGAAGAGATCCTAAAAAATACAATGAGTAACAAAAAAATGAGCAGAGCAATTTTCTTTTTTGTTAACTTTCTAATGGAAAGGGGATTACAAGCCAATTGAGGAACACGTAAAATAGATTGGGGATGTAGAGAATGAGAGAGATGTACTGAGCTAGTACAGGAAGGACCAGTAGCAGTTTTTATTTTCTCATTTCTAGCTAAAGGATGATATGACACAAACATTTTTGAATAAGAAGTCATGTGATTTGATGCAATCAACGATCCTTTTAGAGGACAAAATGTGGTATGTAATGTAGTAGGAACAGTATCTTTATGTGTCAGAGGCTAAACCAGTTTGCTTTTGTTGAGCCTGAATAAGCTTGAGCACATCAAGTAATTGATCAATCAGCTCTTTACTCAGTAGGAGATACCGGGTCTGATTGAACATTCTCATGAGATGTTTGATTTGCCCGAGGTTGACTCTTCCGAGGCTTCCAGTTTGCTGGTTTTCCATGTAAGTCCTAGCATTTATCACGAGTATGACCAACTTTCTTGCAATGGTCACATGTTGGTCGACCTTTATAAAGATGGCCAAAAATTGTGACTTATTCTAACTAGAGCAGTAGATTCAAAAACTGGGAGAGTAGTAGGTACTGGCATCATGACACATCGCCGTGTTTCTTCTCAGCAGTTTTTGGTGTTGCGTTTATTACGGGCAGCGTCAACAGTAGAAACCGATGCTTCTTCTGTCATTAAATATAACTCCTACGAAAGAGTAAGCAGTTTGTGCCAATGCTCAGTCACGCTACGGGAACCTTTGCAGATTTCCATGCTTGGCGTTGTAGATCAAAATGATGGGAATGATCTTTGGTGTCAGCATATGCAACACGAACAACCTCCCAAATATCCCTGGTAGAAAGTAAGTACATGAAACTCCTCTTAAGTTGAGGTGACATGGCGTTTATGAGCCATGACAAGACCAGGGCATTGTCAACCTTCCACTAGTGCATTGCTAGAGATGCAGGATTAGACGGCATCTTTGCTTCTCCAATAAAAAAATTCAAGCTTTTCACGTCCTCCCACAGCAGTTGGATGACTTGAGCCCAATCGTGATAGTTTGTGAGCATGAAATTTTATGAAACAATAGAGACAGGTGATCCATCGAAGCCAAAGATCAACCCGAAGGGACCTCCAGTTTTTATGGGACCTATTGTTGTGGACCCAACATGAGAAGACGCTCTCGTATAGGAGTCTTCCCGAGGGAGCACTCAATTTTTTTATCGTACTAAGAGACGTAGGTTTAAGTAATGCTTTGATACCATGTAGAGTAATTTAGGAAAGAATAGTCTAATAACATTCGTGATAATATTCGGAAAAATATATAGCGTACAAAGTGGAATTTGAAATTCAAATTCCCATGATTCTCTCTCTTAACTTATCCGATATTATCTCCCTCATACTCTTTAGTGTAGGAGGTGTATCCATTGATGATGTAGCTTGAGAAAGAAAGCACATGTCTATTCATACCACATGCCAAGAACATTACTTTCTCTGGAACTAAATTATTATCAACATTGTACTTGTCATCCACGTACTGCTTCAACCATGCTGCATGTGAATTGTTTATTATGTTCCTTGGCATACCAACTCTATATTTTGCTAGTGTTTTCCCTCCTAAGCTCATCCATATGAATACCTACATACTCGTCAATCTCTTCAAAGTTGTGAAGTACGGTAGAGGTGTGCTTACTCATACTATTGGTCTGAGGTAGCAATCATTTTGTTTCCCATTAACCCTTGTCCAAATGTCCTTCCTTCATGCCGAGATACTGGAAGGCCAATATCACATGCATATTTCAAGTAATCAGTACAAAATTCAGCTACCTCTTCACAAATATGCCATTCAACAATGCAACCCTCTGGCCGGCTCTGGTTTTTCACATACCCTTTTAGGTCCTTCATCTTGCCCTCAACTGGGTACATCCATCTCAAATAGACTGGGCCACATAGTTGTGCCTCTTTACTAAGTGAATAGTTAGGTGCACTATTATATTAAAGAAAGTTGGAGGGAAAAACAACTCCAGCTTACTCAAAGTAGTCATAATTCGGGTTTGTAGCCTCAAAATTTCTTTAGGTTAATCACCCTATTGCATAGTGACTTGAAGAAAAAACAGAGCTTCGTGATCGTAGCTTATACCTTATTAGGTAAAATACCTCGTACTGCTACCGAAATAAATTTTTCCATCAACACATGGCAATCGTGTGATTTCAGACCCTTCAACTTCAAGTCTTTTATTGACACAAGGTTGCTTGTAACACCTTTCTTATGAAATCAATCTGATGAGTTTTATGTAGTGAATTTGAACCAGTAATCGATATTCTTTTATAAAGTTCTTTTTAATTCCCAACCTTAGGACATGATTCAAACCTATAGTTGAGTTGGCTTTTCTAAATATTTCAAAACTTTTCACAAACTATCATAAAATGGTTCATAATTTCTTCGTAACTCATCGTTTTTAATTCTCTTTACTATCTTAATCAGAGTGATTTTTTGCTCATTTTTATGCGTAGAAAGTTTCTTAACTAATGAGCTCGTACCGTGTGATTAGCCATCTCCTAGTTCAATTTCGTGCTTACAAAATAATTCATCCGTCATGCGAATATATAATTACTCGCTTCTAATGTTATTTTATACATGACGATTAGCGCGTAATAATCTTCAATTCTTCTTTACAACTTCTTCACCTGACACATCGTCTTGCACTCCTCTTCTGTGCTTACTTGCCTGTATGGTTGGTTGGAAAGGGTGAGATTCGGGGAATCTTAGTAGCAAACATTAGAGACAATACATGTAAGATGAATGCTAGTACATAATATGCTTGCCTTACATAGGCTCATGTTCACATAATGATATTCTGCATGCTCAATGTTTCGTGTAACATACTTATGGCCACAGCAAAAACAGAAACATAGCTTCATTCATTCATACCTGTTTCACATAATCAAATAAAGCAATATAGCAAATCAATACACAACATAAACATAATATACATGCAAATAAGTAAGCTCACAACCTTTTCTCTTCAAGTCCCCTTTTTGTACCTTTTCTTCCAACCACTGAAGTTGCTGTCATTGCGTCTTCTTTGTCATCTCATGGCCCTAGATAAATGGCTATATTATTAGAGCCATGACAAATAAATGTCCAATTGGCTACTTTAGCCTCTAGGACTTGTCTTTATTCTTTGAGCCTATACTTGTCCCAAATTTTAATAACCCCAGACACCTTGGTTGGCTAACCTTAAAGTTAACACATTAGGCTCAATAGGTATTTAATGGGCCCACACTAATTTTATGGGCTTTACATAACCATTGAAGTTCAAATTAATTACCAAGTGCTCTTACTTGCTTATTTTTGCTTAATTACCAAAATCTGCCAGAATTTTATATAGTATTTAATAATCCTCTAATAAAATGATTCTTCCCTATTTTTGGTCAACTATTTGAGGCCTCCTTATACTTTTCATAATTAAATTTGACTAATAATCCTCCATTTAGTCAAAATTCAATAATTATTTGAAATTTATTTTTAAGGTAATTTTCTCATTGATACCTCAAATATAGTCTAGGAATTATCCTCTACCTTCATGTGTCTTCGGCGATTTCCCTTGAAGTTATTCTAAGCATAATTTCTAAATTGCTAAGCATAATTTCTAAATTGCCCTTACGTACCTATAATTTTTAGAACTTATGCTTTTGCTCAAACCCAGGATAACAGATATTGAAAACTCCCTTTACTTGCCTGGGGATTCAAATACTGAATAATACTGTAATATTGCACCACAATCCGAGCTATGTTCACTTTATGGAGCCAAAAATGAAAATGATTCCCAGATAAACTAAGTACCAAAAATTGACTTTAAAATGGAGAAAATAGTTAGTTCTTTTTATCTATAAACTACATTTGGAAATGGAATTAACATGATTATGCACTAGCTACTTGCTTTTGGATTCTTAGTTTATAAAATGGAATGGGATGATGTGAATGAGTTAAATGGAAGAATAAACACATGATTAACAATGAAATGAAATGTCCTCTAATGCAGCGATTTTGGCCATTCTCACTTCAATTATTTTAGGAGTTAGCTAACTTCAAAAGACTCTAAGGGCCACCCTTTGGACTCAACTCAACTTAGAATAATTAACACCAAGCCACCCCATGCATATTGATTACCCAGAATCAACTAATTCAGCACACTAGGAAAATAAAATTGAAGATATGCATTTAGCTTTTAATATAATAACCAAGCCACCTTGAATTATCACTAAATATTTATAATAATCTCATTATATCACTAACCCAGAAAATATAAAGAGATTAAAGCTAATTACAGACAAATGTCAAATGCAAATACAAGGTTTAACAGTTTCTACCAATCTCAATCTCAAATAAAATCATCTCAATTCATATCCAATCATCACAAAGCTCAATCTAAGACCTAGGAATCACTAAATAATGAAAGGATAAGAGATTAAAGAACTAAAATTCCCCTTTGGCAAGTCATAGTCACTGCTTGAAAGGATTGTAAGGTCTAGCCACAAACAACCATCGAACCAGCAGCCACCTGCAGATTTGACACACCATCCATAGAGAAGATGATGATGGAAGGCAGTAGAGACTAAGAGGGATAATTGAAGATGACGATGATAAATGACAGAGGTGGGTCATCGATAGTGAAGATGAGATGGACGGATGCCGTGAGACGATGGTGGTGGTGGATGAAGTGGCTAACAGTGGTGAGTAGGAATGATATGGCTGAGAGATGGGGTAAAGAGTGAGTGTAACAACTTCTAAGGAATTGGGGTCAAAGAAGGAAGCAGGGCCCATAATTGTTAGAAGAAGCCTTCGGCTCAAAAAGAAGACATGGAAATTAAGGGAATTGGATGAGGAAGCATGATATAATAGGACAAGTTGGTTAGAAGGTGGTGTAGAAGATTTGTTAGATCTCTCTCTCTGTGGATATTTTTGTGGCTCTTCCTCTCCCCTTCTCTGCGTATTTCTGCCATTCTATTATGCTTTTTTGCAATGTTGTTATTTTCATTAATCATTGCTCTGTAACTGTTATCTACCATTGAGTGATCAATATATATATTTCTATCGTAATTCAGAGCATTCCATTATGTCGATTATTGCATATTCACTGTTACATTGGTGCTTTCATTAAGTCATTTCTTTGGCCAAAGTAGATAACACCAGACTGAAAGAACTACAGACTGATGTGAAGAAACTTACAAAATTCGTGGAGGATTCCAAGAATCATTTTTAGCTCATAGATGACCATCTGACGCACGTCGATGGTCGGTTCGACCAGCTAGAATGTATGATGCATTCTCTGATCCAGTCGTTGGATTCTCTGAAACAGTCTACTACCACTAGTGATTCAAAGGGAGGTACTTCTTCTCCAGAAATTCAAGTTGTACAACCGATTTCAGTCGCCCATCCTTTCACAAAAATCATCAAAATGGACTTTTCACGTTTTGAAGGCTTTGACGCTCTTCATTGGATCTTCAAGGTGGAGCAATAATTCACTTATTATGAGGTTCAGGATCCTCATTGACTCATTATAGCTTCTATCCATTTGGAAGGTGACGTCCTTCCATGCTTTTAGATGTTACAAAAAGCGGGCCATATACCTCATTGGCAGGCTTTAGCTCGAGCAATCGAACACCAATTTGGTCCTTCCCCTTTCGATTGTGCTCGCTCACAACATTTTAAGTTGACTCAAACCTCCATTAATAGTACTTTACAAATTTTTGGCATTATCGAACAGGATAGATGATGTACCAGAGCTGGCCCTTTTAGACTATTACATAGGTGGGTTAAAACCAGAGATTCATCAGGATGTTCAGGTCTAACGGTCTACTACTATTTTGAGCTCCAAGACACTCACACGTCTTTTCTCTGCGATGCCATTAGTGGGTGGGACTGTTCCTATACCTTCTTCATCCCCAGTACCCAAAAGCAAGCTATTCATACCTTTCTCTGTTTCCACCAATTGGAACTACCTGAGTCCTCTCGCATTCACATATTATTCCACATTTCTCAGTTGAAACGATTCTATGGCACTAAACCTTCTCATTCGTATATGCCTTTTCATTTATTATCAATGCCAGAAGGACTGATTAGTCAGCCCCTCACCGTTTTGGATTCACGCACAGTGCAGTTTAAAAATGAATTAAAATCCCAAGTTCTCATACAATGGGATAGTGCCCAACAGCCCACTTGGGAAGATCGTAATATGATTCAAACACGATACCCTCACTTCGACCTTGAGGACAAGGTCTCTCTTAATGGGGGAAGTATTGTAACAATCTCTGAGGAACTGGGCTCAAAGAAGGAAGTAGGGCCCATAATTGTTAGAAGAAGCCTTCGGCCTAAAAAGAAGACATGGAAATTGACTAGGGAATTGGATGAGGAAGCATGATATAATAGGACAAGTTGGTTAGAAGGCTATGTGGAAGATATATCTGATCTCTCTCTCTCTCTCTCTGTGGATATTTCTGTGGCTCTCCTTCTCCCCTTTTCTGCGTATTTCTGCCATTCTGTTATGCTTTTCTGCAGTGTCGTTATTTTCATTAATCATTGCTCTATAACAGTGATCTACCATTGAGTGATCAATATATATATCTCTATCGTAATTCAGAGCATTCCATTGTGTCGATTATTGCATATTCATTGTTACAGTGAGAGGGAATCTGGACATTGATTTGGGTGATGTTGTGCATCTTCCTTTGTAGGAAGAGTGAGGAATCGATTGTTTAATCAGATTTTCCCTAAGTCCTTAAGTATCAATTCAAGTCTTGTGGTCCTCTTGAGGCATTAATTTTTATCATTCAGCAATATTAATTTTGGTCCTTAACAATCATTAATTCTGTTATTTCAGCACTCGAATTCCAGTTTCTTCCAACAAGTAACCTATAATGCAAATCATAATAATGTAATATCTTTTATTCTAAAAGTAAATGAAAAATCATAAAATGTGACAATTATGCCCTTTTTAGCTCTAATTCGATACAACCACTCTCAAACTCAATTTATATTAATAAATGCATTTTAAACACAATAATAATGCTAAAATCTCTAAATAAGATGTGAAATTATATGATAAAATTAGGATTTGTTATATATACAATATTTCCTTAGCAAGTCTGCTATGGTTTTGGCTAATCTTCAATTATGTAGCTAGATTTTATTCAGAAAAGGCCGAATGTTATCATTGTCTATCCTTTCAAGGCATTTATGAAACTTCTTGTTTTAGGCTAATTCTATACTCAAAATTTGGAATATGGCAATTGACATCTTTATCTAGGACCAAATACAATCTTCTAACTATCCCTTATAGTAAGAAATAGAGGGAGTGTTATTCTTTAACATTTTTTTTTTATTTTCCTTGTAATATGAGCATTCTTGCATCACTAGTGCAAAAAGAAATTGTTACCGCAACTAAAAAATGCTTTATTTACTAATCATCAACATAACTAGGGTAGAAGAAGCTTTTTATACTGGTTATTTGTAACCATTATAACCTGTATGGAAAGAGATTAATTTTTAATTAATTTAATCACTTAAATAACTATTTGTATCAATTGTTTTCACTACTCTAGAATTGTTCATATTTGACAATTATTTTTGTCCATATTTAATAGTTGTCAAATAAAACGTGAAATATATTTGCTGAGGAAATATTTGATGATCATTAAGAGCTGTCAAACATTGGTTACCATATTTGACGGTTCTTAGACCACAACCATCAAAATTTTGAGCCTTCTAGTTTCATAGATTGTAGGGTAGTATATTACATAATGGATGTATGTTTAAACCTTAAGATTCACTAGTACATATTCAGGCATATATAATGCTTAATATATAACAATCATAACGAATAAACGTCATGTATGTGAAGGCAGAGGTTGTGAAAGAATATATAATGTTTAAAAGTAATGGTTTGTAACACCCTTATCATACTTTCACATTTTTTAGAGTTTTTGCGTGCAGTTCGGTGGGCGCACAAGAATAACATAAATATACTGATAATAAGTACTTAATTACAGAAATTCCCCGCATGAATTGTACATAATAATTACAAATAATGTAGCTGCATAGGGCTATTGTCTAAACCCATTATAGTGAAACTTAGGCATCCTTCCGTGTTTGTTCCACTACAGCATTTCCCTGCGTGCAGTCCTCTTTTCTATTCTCAGCACGCCTCCTGTGATCACCTATCTAAATGGTTGGTTAGGGGAGGGTGAGATTTGAGAGACTCTCAGTAACAAACAATACCAATATGAGTACAAGATAAGTACTTCATGCATGACATGCCTGCCTTACATAAACTCATGCTAATACAATGACATATCTGCGTGCCCAATGTTTAAACAACATGCTCATGGCCATAGTATAAATAGAAACAGGCCTTCAATCATTCATATATGTTTCACATAATCAACCAAAGCAATCACATGCATCAATACACAAGCACAAATATCAAATACATGCATGAGAGGTAAGTTCACTACCTTGTGTCTTGAGTCCTTCCCTTATACCATTTTCTCCAACTATTGAAGATACTTCTTCTTTGTCACCTCATGACCCTAACTATATAATCACATAATTAGCCATGATAAATGAGTGTCTAATGGGGCTACATAGGCCTTTAGGACATGTCTCTTATATTTGGGCCCATATTGGCCCAAATTACTTTAATTGCCATAATTTCGTAGGTTTGACCCAATCTGTTAGTTTTGTTGACCAACTTTGGAAATTCATAATTAATTCTACAAAAATCCAAATGGGTTGGTTCCAAGTTATATGAAAAGCTCTTTAAGTCCTCTTTTAATAAAAAAAATATCACAGAGCATTAATTATAGCCAAACATTTCCTAGAAATTTGTCAAACTTCTACTATTCCAGATTGCATTCCAGAAACAGGGCTCAATTTCAAAAATACATAACTCTCAGTGTATAGGTCCAAATGACTTATATGACCTATCAAATTAAAGATTGATAAGTATACTTTCATTCTGGAAAATTCACATTTATTGGATATCATTTGGTTATCCAAAACTATCACACAACCAGACTGCCATGCAAGAAAATACACTGGCAGCAAAGCTTACATTTCTGCGACTCTTGCTGAACTAGGGCTTAGCAGTCCACTTGATTCAGTCTTATTCTCAAGCCTCTAATCTTAAAATTTGGGATATTACATGGTTAATTATGTGCATCATCATGTATTGGGAGGTGAAATTCGCAAAAATACAAAAATAACGGTTTAGTTAATAACTATCATTTATGTAGTGACAAAAATTATGGTTCCTTCGAAACAACCATCATATAATACTAACAAATGATTCATCTTCCAATCTCTAATATCAACGAAGACAAAACATAACAGTCTTAAGAAGCAGCCATTATTTAACAGTTTCACAACCCTTCGTAATTGTCATAAGTCATAATCCTACTTAACATCCATTAGACTTACCTCTATTTAAACTCATTTATTCCTTGTGGTTCTTACTATACGTTTCTTTATCGGCCTCCTCCTTCTGTCCTTCATCATGTTAAGTTCCTAAGGAGCTCCTCCGCTGCCGCCACCCCCTTTTCCACCACCATCACTACTACCTCCCTCCTCTTCCCTCCTCGTCCTTCTCTGCCTCCTTCTAAAATGGAGGCTATGATGTAACTATTGGCAAGCCTTGACCACCACACAAGGTGTCTCAGGGTATACACTAACAATCTGAATAGAAAGTTGAACCTCATTCTTCATCACAACAAGGTTGAATGAGGAGGAGGTAAAGGAGGATGAAAAGGAAGATGATGGCAATGGTAGTGATGACTAAGCACCACTATTGTTTTTGAAACTTTTAAAAAAATAAGTTATAAAAAAACAACTTCATACTTCATTACTATTAATTATTAACTGTAAAGTATTCTTGTACCATGGTTACAAAACACCAACATCCTTAATAGTTCTAGCTTAATAAACTTTAATTAAAGCTTTTAAAATCTTTTCTCTTCCCTGCGCTGACTTTGGATGCCTCCTCGTTACCCAATAATTGTCAGGAGAACTAGGTACCCTTTTATTACATCATGTTCAACTTCCAACACTTGCAATGATAGTTTTTTTCCATCCCTTCCAGAGTTCTAGATGTCTATTTAAACTCCCCATTTTTATTTGTTTTTCCTAGGTTTTCCTTATCATTTTCTTCTTTATTCTCTCAATCATAAAGATGAAATGTCACGCAAAGGAATTGCCAAAAAACTCTCAGCATTATCCTATACCTCCTCCTTCTCCTCTTCCCCATCATCCACTTCTTGCTTCTACTCCCCAATAATAGACACTGCTACCTTCTCCTCCACAACTAGAGGCAATGTTGCAATAGGTAAAACACATTGACTATGCCATGAGGAGGCTTTCTTTATATCTCTTTAGTATGAATAGGAAGGTCAATCTCATACTTGATGAGTATGGGATTGGCCATAACCCGAGCAATTCATCTAGTAATGAGTAGCCTGATGATCTCATCAGTTCATCAGGTTACTCGCCACTGTTATATTTTTTTACATTTTATCATTTTAAATGTATGTCTTATAAAAAAAATATAGAACATGCCTTACGGTTATTAGAAAACAGTCGTTATGAAATATAATAAATTGTAGTTTGTTAACTATTCTTTCAAAACAACTCTCATAAATTCGTAGATAAATAACGATGTTTATAAAACAACAATCATGAAACTCATGGTGCGAAAAAAAGAACATAATTGCGCAAACTGATCCTCTTTAACTTCTATTGCATGCTTCACTTCCAATATATTTAAACTACCCATTTTTATACATTTTCTTCACCCTTTTCCTCTATTCTCCTTATAATCAGGGTCAAGCGACATGCTGAAGAAATGTTTGAGAATCGTCCTCCCCAACTTCCACCTCCTTCTCCTTCTCCCGCTGCTTCTCAACATGTACCTCTGCCTACTTCTCTTCGTCCTCCTACCCAATCTCCATGCCCTCCTTATGCTTCTCCTTCCCAACATGCTCCTCCACATACTTTTCTTCATCCTCCTTCCCAACCTGCTATTTCGCATACTACACTTCCTCCTTGTCCCTAACCTCCCCCTCTTACTTCCCTTCCTCCTCCTCCCTAACCTCCACCTTTACTTCCAGCCCATGACTGGTACCACTACCACATCCACTATAAGCTCATTCTCATCTTCTCAAATGATTTAAATCACTTGTTCTTGTCTTATCAATGGGAATTGGATTATATCGGCTTCTGAGTTCCCATATGCAATTGCAAATGGGTCAACAATAATCATGGTTTGTGAATTGATGACTTAGGCTTGATACAATTGAATTTGAACAAGGAATGGTATAAAGAAGAGCCTTTCATTTTGGCTTCTCACTCTAACCAAGTGTTCTACATCTATGGTCCTTCTAAATATGGATGGTTTATTATTTTGTTTACAAATAAAGTGATTGATGAAGAGAGAGGATATGGAGTTGAGGATGATCCATTCAACGGTAGGTTACTTGAACCATTAAATTTGGATGAAGAAAATGCTTTGTTCTTCAGGAACAATCATAATGAAAGCATTTGGGTTTCGATGAGAGGAAAATTATTACTTGACAAAAAGAGAAGAATTGAAGCTAGAAAAAATAACTTACAAAAAGCTAAGACTAGGAAAAAAACTAGACACTTAATTTCTGTGTTTTGACTATGTATTATGGTTATTTTCCTACTGCTGGGCTGGTTTAATTTTTGTGTTTTAATGGATGGTCTATTGTATTATTGTTTGTATATGCGTTGTTTACAAAAGCATGTGGAAATCGATAGCAATATCTCCTATTTTTTTTAAAAATGTTGTAGATATTTAATAGTTATTAGCTATAAACTGTAATATAGGTTTCCAAAATACTTAATTGGTTCTATACAATAACTATTATATATGTAACAATAGAGCAATATATTACAGGTGTATTATTTGAACCATTATAAAGTTAAACTTTGACCTCTATTTAAACATCTCTCCATTTCTCCATTTCTCCATTTCATTCATTAGTACACTTGTCTTACGTCAAATGTAAACCCTAAACCCACCAACGTCAGAACCCCACTACCCCGATCATTTACCATCATTTTCAACAAAATCACACCATCTACAAAGCCTTCTTTGTGCTTTTGAGGTTAGTTGGTTACAATAAACATCAAGACAAGTTCGTAATTAATCAATGCACGTGTTAGGGCTTGCATAGCAACTCACGCAGTTGTCACGATCCATTCTAATTATATGGAGGTATGACTTCCCTTCCTTATTCTGCATTCATTGTTATTATTCACTTTGTGTTTTATAGCTAGGTTTTAACCTAAGACATGCTCATGTTTTTTGTTTTGAAAAATAAATTCCTCTAATCGAAGGCTCCCCTCCTGCTACAAGAATATGTTAAAGATTTATAATGATTTTACTATGTTGAGTATGTAGCAGATAGAGCCAAGTGGCATACAGTTGCTACAGGCCACATATATGTATAACATACACGGGAGAACATGATTCATAGTTAGTCTCTACAGGCCACATGTTTAACTTACTGGGCAAAACACGATTCACAACTTGTCTCTCCCTTAGAATCATGTTAGCCTAAAGAGGTAATGGCCATCATCAATCCTAGGTATGCCCTTCTAATGCCCACCACAGATGCTAGTGGGATAATTTATACTTGACTTTGTCGTGTGGTTAGACCACCTTATTGTCGTACCATAACTATGACAAAAAAAAGGTATACCATCTTCTTATAATATATATGCATTAGATAAAGTTTTTGCTTTTTGCTTTGCTTGCTGGATTTGATGGTATAATAGAATAGAAACTCACATATCGAATATCGCCATTCAAGTTGGGAAGGATCAAGACATTCCCTACTTTATGTCTAGGCTCAATGGAACTCCTTACCATAAATGGCTCAAGGGGTATGTAGCCTCGAGCAAGACTTGATAGACAAGATGGATTGGATCTTACTATAGAACGCCATATGCTACCAAATGAGAAGGAGCAGATGGTTTACTATAGTGAGATCTAACCCCTCTTTCACTATCAAGTCTTTCTCGATATGCAGCCATGAGCAAGAGTTGATATAGAAGGAGGGATTAGGTCATGTTGTAAAATGCCATCTGCTATGACTACTACAAAAAGCACTTTTAACATTCCTTTTTTGGGCCTTTTAACGTCTGAAAACAGAGGGACGTCTATCTGAGCGTCATAGAAAAAACTGTCAATAACGTCCCTAAAATAGGGGACGTCTTTTGGTCAGACTTTAGACATCCCCAGTTGTTATTGGGGATATCTAAAGTGTTTATGAACCACTTTAGACGTCCCCAGTTTGCACTGGGGACTTCTAAAGTCTGGACTTTAGAAGTCCCCAGTGCAAAGTGGGGACGTCTAAAGTGGTTCAGAATCACTTTAGACGTCCCCACTTTGCACTGGGGACGTCTAAAGTGGTTCATAAACACTTTAGACGTCCCCAGTTTGCACTGGGGACATCTAAAGTTTTTTGTATGGCCTTTTATATATACATCACTGTCCGGCAAATTTAAACTACAGAAATTAGATAAAAGAAATATTGCATAAACCAGAATGGAAACAACAGCAGTTCAGCACTATCTAATAAACATGTTATCCAACAATCTAATAGTATGTACAACAACACAACTCTAAGTATCATTGTCATTTTATATAACAACACAACACAACAATCTAATAAACATATTGGCGCTAGTTAAACTAGACTAACCTAAGCCAAACCAAATTCATTCATAAGTATCATTGTCATTTTTTTAACTCATGTCTATATATATACATCACCGTGTTGAAGTTTGCTAACGAAAAAAATAAGTATGCAATAATGACAGACCATTTCCATATCAAGCAAATTAGAAGCAGATTAAAAGTATGCATATACAAGTTACTCTATTTTTCCAGTTTCATAATCTGATTTAAATTAACAGTTACAAGCATTTGTTCAATCATTTGTATCCAAAGTTGTGGGAGTGAGAGACAAACCAGTGGACGACGAAAATGGAGATGACTCACGGTGCCACCAGCTAGGAAGACAATAGTTGTGAAAGGGAGACACAAACGATGGTGCTCTCGTCAAAGAAGAGAGAGGGAAAAATAGAACTATGATTATGAGAAAGAGGAAGGCAGATAGGGAAGGAAGCACGGGAAAGGGAGTTGCAGCAACGAACTGAGAAAGAAGAAGGAAGATGGGAAAGGAAGCAAAGGAAAGGGGAAAGAGGAAGACAGCTTGGAACGAAGCTCACGAGGGAAGACGGAATGAATCTTGGGGAGGAAAATAAAGCTGCTGGCTTGCTGCTGATGGGATGGGTGTCTGACAGGCTTTTCCGCGTCCCCAGTCAAACTAGGGACGTCTAAAGTGAGGTTTAGACGTCCCCAATTTCACTGGGGACTTCTAAAGTGGCACTTTAGACGTCCCCAGTCAGACTGGAGACTTCTAAAGTATTAAAAAAAATTTGAACCACTTTAGACGTCCCCAGTCAGACTGGGGACATCTAAAGTGGCACTTTAGAAGTCCCCAGTCAGACTGGGGACATTTAAAGCTCACTTTAGACGTACCCAGTCACTCTGGGGACGTCTAAAGTGAGGTTTAGACGTCCCCAGTCTGACTGGGGACTTCTAAACCTCACTTTAGAAGTCCCCAGTCTGACTGGGGACGTCTAAAGTGGTTCAATTTTTTTTAAAAAAAAATTCAACCAGCACCAATGTTTCCCGTTAAATATTGAACTTTGGGCGTCCCTAATTTAAAAAGGGACGTCCTTTAGGGTCGTTAAATGTAAATTTTGTAGTAGTGATATCCCTCCTTCTTTATCAACGCTTACTCAAGGCTGCATATCCGTTAAACCTTTTATGGTAGCTACAAAGTCAAGAATGTCTTGATTCATCACAAATTGCATGGCTATACTCAATGTGTGAGCTTCTATTATATACAAATTTGTGTACAATTTCATTATATATACATGCAGGGGATATCGAAAGGAGAAGCCCCATTTTTTTAAAAAAAAAATTTGCCTAAAAAATCAATAGTTCTTACATAAAAACTGTTATATATGTAGACACTATATAGGACTATTATTTCATCCAACCCGTTAGCATTTATAGTAAATAAATACTTGTTGCGATATAACAACCGTTATGTATGACAAACTTTATATAACGGTTATTGTGAAAGCACCGTTATGTATGTTACAGAGTTTATATCGGTTGTTTAGTTGAAACCGCTAATTATTATGCAAGCATTATAGTATATATAGCAATTGTTTACATGCACCCATTTTATTATCAGTATAGCATTATGCACAGTATGGCCTCTCCACATCTCAATACATAATGAGTGTTATATTAGAATTGTATAATAGGTACTGAATAAATCACAGCTCAGAACCATCATGTATCTTCACGGAGCAAATATAGCGCCCGCAAATATGATGGTTCGGAACCGTGATATATGACAGTTAATAACACTACTACAGAAAACGCTTTTAACGTCTGAAAACATGGCGACGCCTATGTGGGCGATGTAGTAAAAAAAGGTAATAACGTTCGCAAATAAAGGGACGTCTAAAGTGCATACTTTAGATGTCCCTTTTCTAAAAGAGGGACGTCTAAAGGTTCTTTTTTTAAAAATAAAAATGTTTATAATACATATATGGACTAAACACTATTTGAAACTAGAAATTACAGATCTAGTTTCTGAACTCCAAATCCAAAATCTACCAATAATAACTCTAAAGCCGAAATCTCATAGGCAGAAGATGATAACAATAAGAGGAAATCAATTGCGAAAAACTCATTTCCTTCTATTATTGAAATTTATTTCTCATAATAGTGAATAGAGAGAAGCAACAGGGAGAGATGAACCTCATCTTCTCGATAGGAACATGGGCCAAGATGCATGTTTTAGAATCACGATCTGCAAGCGATAACAATACAAGTTAGAAGATACAATAGAAGGGAAACCCAAAAAAAAGAGAGAGAGAAGATAAAGTATTAAAAATTTAGTGAGAAAGCAGAACAAATCTGGAAGCTAAAAAAGAGAGAGAAGAGGAAGAAGCAAGAGTTAAAAGAGTAAGAAGTTTCGGATTAACGTGAGAGTGTGAAACTGAAAAATAAAGTTTAAATTCAAACTGACAGATCTATACAGGCCAAAAAAAGAGAGAGAAGAGGAAGAAGCAAGAGTTAAAAGAGTAAGAAGTATCAGATTAACATGTGAGTGTGAAATTGACAAATAAAGTTTAAATTCAAACTATTTTTGGCATCGCTAATTAATTTAGGGACGCCAAAGATCTCTTATCAAGGGTGCCACCTTTGGCGTCCTTAATATTTTAGGGATGCCAAAGGTGGCGTCCCTAATATATATTAAGGATGCCCTTACCAAGGAGACCTTTGGACATCCCAAAAATATTTTAGGACACCTAAGCCCACACCCAAATATTTAGAATTTTTGTTTTTGGCGCCAGGAGGGAACTCTAGGCATCCCAAATTTGACTTGGGACACATAAACTAAACTTTAGGCATCCCAATTCAAATTTGGGACGCCTAAAATTTCCCACTACATTCCCATATTTACAAAAATGTCACCGTCTTTATTTTTTACTTCCCTTTTTTAAAAAAGTGACATCCTTTGGGATACTAGTATCTTTATTCTATAGTAGTGTAACCATCATATATCACGCTTTTTGTAGTAGTGATTTAGATAATACGTGATAGTTTTATCTAATAAGTAATAACCGTCAAGTATTGATACATAACTTTTTTCAAATACGTGGTGCTACTTTTCCCTTTTTTCTTTTTTGATAAAAGGGTGAAGGTGCAAGTTTAATAACGAACTATTTTCCTATGGTCACCTAATAGAATTAACTATTTTTGGGATGCAAAAATATTTTTTTGTAGCATATATAACAACTTCATTAACTTTGGGCTAGCTTCATTACAAAAAAAAGGACAATTCGTAGCGGTGCATTTGTAGTGGTTCAAATAAACCGTTACAAATATCAGTATTTGTAGCGGTTTTAAGCAACACCGATATAAATTTGCAATGGTATGCTACGCGCCAAGTGGCATGTGGGTTAGGGAACACAATTTGTAACGGTTTGCAAGACATAACCACTACAACTTTTAGCACCAAACTCGTGCCAAATTTGCCGCGGTTATTTTTTTTTTTGGTTAAACCATCCGGTATCTGGGGGGTATTCTGGGTTCATTGCCCGCCCTCCAACTAATCCGGACCCAACCGAGGAGCACTTACGCGGGCAGGTCGGTACCGATGGGACAACCTCTTTGAGGCTGCGTTAATTATTGCGTCTGTCACCCCCCAGGATTCGAAACCTCGTCCTGAGGGATGCCGGCCGTAGACCCTTCCATCTCGACCGAGCGCCCATTGGAGTGGTTAGCCTAAATTAACCGCTATAAATGTGGTGCTAGCTTCACGCCAAGCTAGCACAATTTTTGTGGTGGTTCTTTTGTAGTGATTTTTACAACAATAACCGCTACGAAATTTAGAGGGCAGCATTTTTGTAGCGGTTACACAAAACCGCTACAAAGTTTAACTCATATTTGTAGCGGTTATAGCGTATAACCGCTATAGAATGCATTCAAAATAAATAAATAAAATAAACAAAAGAAAATATTTGTAGCGGTTTTATATAAAACCACTACAAAGTATAAATATTTGTTGCGGTTAAATGGATATAACCGCTACAAAGTATTTGAAATTTAAAAATGTGAACAAACAAATTGAACATTTGAAATTTAAAAACTTTTAATTCTCGCCACCAGTCATGAATATGTGTAGCGGTTTCTCAATACTAACCGCTACAAAGTGTTCATTTAAAATTTGAATATTTTAATTCCCGCCAATGGTCATGAACATTTGTAGCAGTTTTTTGACATAACCGCTACTAAGTGTTGCACATTGAAAATTTGAATTTTATATCCCGCCAATGGTCTTGAAAGTTTGTACCAGTTTTTACAAAGAACCACTACAAATTTGTAGACAACATAATAAAAAAAATCAATTTGTAGCGGTTTTTATCGTATAACTGCTACAAAATGCATTTAAAATAAATATTTATAAAAAAATTAATTTGTAGCGGTTTTACAAACTAAACTGCTACAAATAGAACATTTGAAATTTGAGATATTTTTTAAAAAAAATTTCAAACCAATATTTGTAGGGGTTATGAAACCGCTACAAAATCAAATAAAACTGCTGGAGAATTGCCTAAAAATACCTTGGAGGCAAATTAATTGCTGATTGCTACCATGGAAAATATGTTGTATATAACGGAAGATATTTTGCACACAACGGAATATTGTTTGCACATTTATATGGAAGATTTTTGTACACACGGAAGATGGTTTACACAAAACGAAAGATCGCTTGTACACTTGGTAGCAATTAGCAATTAATTTGCCTCCAAGGTATTTTTGGGCAATTCTCCCTAAAACCGCTACAAATGAAAAACCACTACAAATAATGTCACATAAACTGCTACAAATATCAACTGCTACAAAACTTGTCACATTAATCGCTACAAGCACTACATAGATCCCTATAAATACCTCCACCACATCTTATTTCAAACACTCATTCATTTCTTTCAATCCTTATTCTCTTTCGTTTTCTCTCATCTTAAAATTTATTTTAAGAGCCGAATAGCTGAGCAAGGTAATCAAATATGCTAAAAAAAAATTTTAATTCTTTGATTTCAACATTTTTCCCCTCTCATAATATTTATACTCATTTTTTTTTCTAGAAATTGAAGAACTTTTCCTCAACATTTTCAACACTCCTTCATTAATGATCAACATATAGTAGACAATATAATAAGTCTTTATTATCTGCACATTCTCAATAATATTACCTATATAAAGTTTATACTTATCTAACTTAATTTAATCATTCTTTTTAAATAATAACTATTACCATTTAATTTACTTAAATAATAATCTATTCAACACAATATTATAACACTGGACTCAGATAATTGTATTTTTTTTAAGTTTCCCAAAATTTTGTAGCGGTTTTAGAACCGCTACAAATTTAAACTCACAATGGTATTAAATTTTTGGTGTGGTTTAGTAGCCGCTATTAAATTTGTAGTGCTTTAGTAATTACTACTAAATTTGTAGTGGTTGTGTTATGTGAGTAGCGGTTGTTGTAAACCACTACAAATCCGTTTGTAACAGTGGATTTTGTAGTGGTTTTTATAACCACTACTAATGTCGTTTGTAGCAGTTAAAACCACTACAAATACACATTTTTAATCGTTACTAAATCTCAGTTTTTTGTAGTGCTTCCATTAATTTTTGCACTATGGGTCACACCAGTCTTCTCACTTTCTCTTATTTTAATATTTTTTAGAAATATTTGCCTTTTTTAATGGAAAAATATCACTTAGCTAGACCCCATGCAAACAATTTTATTTAAGTTAACTCCCAAACAATTTTGAAATTTCACTATACCACTTGGGTCAAAATGAAATTAAGTTTTGTCAGTGAAAAAAGAATAATGCCCTTACGTTATTTTTTCATAAGAGCATTTACAAGACAAATAAATGGATTTAAAAGAATCCAAGAGGTTTAAAAAAAATTACAAGACAAATATAGGCATTTACAAAACAAAAATGTGAATGGGCAAAATTGTTTAGCTTACTGGATTCTTTTAATTTAGATCCCTTTACAAGATAAATATGACCATTCACAAGACAAATATGAGAATTTATCAGATAATTGTGTTAGATGCTCATAGCAAAATAGTTTATTGTTAAAGTTTCTCCTTAACATTTCTAAAAATATATTAAAATAATAGAGAGTGAGAACCATAGTGCAAAAAGTAACGAAAGTTAATCAGGGTTAACGGCGTTGCGATATATGCTACAAAACAAATTTTGATTATGTATACTTTTGCACTCCAAAATAGCTAATTCTGTTGGGTGGCCCCAGAAAAATTGTTTGTTACTAAATTTGTACCTTAACCCTTTACTAAATTTATACCTTAACACTTGATAAAATGATCAAATATTATAAATAAAAGAAGTTAAAGGTACGATACTGACCTACAGAAGTTTGAAGAAACAAATAAAACACTACCTAAATTATCCTAGTAATTAAAAAAAACAAATTTACAAGATTAAAGGACAATAGAAGATGAGCAACATCCCTCATGATGATACTGAAGGAAGAGTTGAGGGCTTTCTGTTCAAGCGATGGTCCTTTCTTATCTGTCCACAACTCCAAAGGAGCTAGAGGTAAGAATAAACTAGTATCCATGATCCACATTACGAATGCTTTAAGACATTTGAACTAAAAGAAACCTTCCCCTTTGTTAGCTTTAATCCACTTGAATTCTTGCACTGTTTAACCCTAAAAGGAAATCCAGACACGGCAAGATGATGGCTTGGCTGTCTTGACCAGGATTATCGCCCAAGCCGATGGAGATGGAATCAGTTCTCTCATAGACCGACTGCAGTTAGCAAATCTTTCCTCAGAAGAAGAGTCCAAAGTATTTAGTTCCGAGGAAAAAACCAAGTCACAGAACTGGATCACAGATTTGATGGAAATGGACAAATGCACTGGATCCACATTTTCCCCTTGTGAGGTATGGAATTCAGTTTCAACCATATATAATTAACTTAGATGATCATACCTTTCATAATTTGCTCATACTCGTCAATTTTCAGGGCCATCAGGGTCGGTGGTGGTGCTGTTTTTCGAGCAGGCCCTTACAATATTACATACAAAGAAACAGCAAATTACAACACTGTTAAACAACAAATTACATGCGAAAGGCATTGGACATAGATAGCTATAGAGCAGTGAATATTCCTTTTCTCTGATGTTGCTAAAAAGAGCAGATAAATGCTACTTCAATTTCAAGCCCTTAGATTAATCATGCATCAATTTATTGCCGCGTTCATTAATATGTTCTTCCACAAATTTTATCCATCTTTACAAGCCGGTTGGGCAATACTTTAGCCATTCTTCGCTGCGTCACGAGGAATAACATCCACTACGACTTTTTATTTGCTCACTCTCTGTCGAATCTCTGCCACTGAGAGATTGTTTGTATGATTCTTCTCAACATTGAGAAGGCTTCTCTGCAAGATTAATCTCAATCCATCTCTCATGCTCCTCTTGCCACACATTTCTCAACAATCGTTGCTTGCATGTTTTCTGGTTTGCTGCAGTATGGAAGCTCATCCCCTGAGAAAGAATCAGTACGAACTTAACATGATCTCACAGCATTACTGCCTGCTCTTCGAGAACAGCAGTCAATCAAGATCTTTGGTTAAAACAAAACATGTTTTATATTTTGGTAGGGTTTAGTCCTTATAATTTTCCTTCATTAAGCTTTGGTTTCTATAGTTTCAAACCATATATGTTGATTCTTCAGAAAGCAAAATAGTGCAGGTTCTTTTTAAAATATTGAAACTAACATTTTAGATTAAAAAAAACTCGAAGGACCAAAACCTATAATTTGAAACTGTATGCACCAAAACTAGAATAAAGATAACTATAAGGACAACATTGTATTCACCCTTATATTTATGATTGTTTCGAAAGATGTGAAAAACTAAGTCATTAATCCTTATAATTTTATTTTATTTTTAATTAAAATTTAATATTTTTATTGGGTCATGTTAATTATTTCTTTTAGTATGTACTTTCATCTATTAATGTTGTATATCAAAATTTGTATAGCAAAAGTTATGCAGCAAGGTTCGTTTATTTTTATTTTTTAATATGGTTATTTGATTGAATTATATTCGAGCATTATATCATGACCAATTGACATTTTCTACTTGAAATTATAAAACATTAAAGATAGATTTTATTTTTTTATTTTGAAGAAAACTGATTTCAACACGAAGACCCACAACACAGCAGCAATAATATACACAACAACCTTGTATTGATGTAGTTATGCAATAATATATATTTTTCCATGTAATAAGTATGCTACGGGTTTGGTTGTGGAATTTTGCTCAGAAAAAGAGTATGGTTGGCAAATGAATAGTTGAATAATGTCCATATATTGATGTTGTTTTAAGTTTTATTTTTTTTAGATTTATATCACTCTAGTTCATAATATAAAACATCTTCTATAAAGTTTTTATGGTCCTAAATATAAACTTCCTTTGTTTCACAATATAAGTCGCTTCTAGAAAAATAACTTGGTCCACAACTTTAGTCACTTGGAGGGCAATTAATGTTTTTTTTCAATTTTTCCCCTATAATTAATGTTTAAATATAAATCATTCTATTTCTCTCTCTCACACACACACACACACACACATTCAAAACCTCATTTAATATGGGTAAAGTTGTAAATTTTCTTCATTTTGAGATAAATTTAATGAGTTTACTATCATTTCTTAGTTATGATAAATTGATTAAAGTGACTTATATTATAGACCGGAAGGAGTAAGTTATTTTACAAAATGTCAATAGCATTAAATTGTTCTTTTTAACAAATATCTTTATTAAGTGTATTGTAAATAGAAATTATGTAAGACAGAAATTAAAAGAGAGTAAAGAAAAAATAAAAATTAGAGAAGAACAAACAAGCATAATATTGGAGATAGTTAATTACAATTCTTCACTCTCTTTTTTTTTTTTTTTTTGAAAATTTGACCTTGAACTTGGCTCATCTTGATGATCCATACTGCATATATAGAACATACATGCAATGTAAGTAACAAGAAATGAGCACAACAAAAATTAAATATAATCATCACTGAAACTTGAAGATGTAAACTAAAATTATGTGAATGTATTAATAATTAAGCAAAAAATTGCATCATCAAATTATGGAGTTATAATAATGTCAGACATCTTACCAAGTATATATTTAGAGTTCATCCCAATGTCAATGCAAAACCATAACAATAAGAACACAATATAGATCATTTTAAGAACATCACAACAAACGAAGTTGTAGAACAATTATCATGCACACCAAGAGGGCTTTTCATTCTCTGTGCTCCAATTGGCCCTCTAAAATGCATTCTTTTCAGAGTTCTCACCAAGTGGCATTCTCAAGTCTCAACAAATTTACATACATACAGAGTTCACTGCCATGGCATGTGAAAGCTTGGATTTGTGATATATATATTTATATGTGTGTGTGTGGGTCATTAACTTTCAAGTGATTCCTAAATGCAACTTTTTAACAAAACTCTCTACATAGAAAGCATTCCTTGGTATACGATACCAATACATTTTATCTTATCAATTTATAATTATAATTTTTTTTTTCTAATTTTAAGGAAATTAGCTAAATTAATTATTTGTCAAATACGTGTTGGTTTCCTAAAACACCCTCTTAAATCTTTGCATTGAAACTACCTGGGAACACAGTAGATTGAGATCTTATAACAAGGATTAGAGGAAGTATAATATAATGTTATATATAAGTATTTTAAGGGATGAAATCACATTTGTTATAATTAACTACTTTTTTTTTTTAATATATCTAGACTAGTTAATTAAGTACTCACTTTTATCTTTTTTATAAGAGGAGGGTAACCAAAATACGTTATTTAAGAAAACAATTAAAATTGGTTAAAAGTAATAAATAGGTAGGAAATGAACCATTTTTCCTCAAATATTAGGGGCTAAAATGGTAACAACACATTAAATATTCAGACAAACCTAAGTGGAATCTTATAAATGAACTAAAGCAATTCAAATTTTAGGCTTTTATATAAAGGTTAAAGGCAGAGGTATTACTCACAAAAAATAAAAGGTTAGAGAATTTTTATCTTATGAGAATGATGTGCAAGTTTATACTCATGCATTATTCAAGCATTATTCAATTGGTCTTTGTTACTGTTGGAGTTAAACTAATGCATTCCACCTTCCAACTATTTGAAAATATCAAATTGTCTCATCAAGAAACCTTCCAATATGATCTCTTTGGCCTCTCTCCATTCTTATTTTTTCTTTCCCTTGCTGAGAAACAATACCATTCCTTTTGATATCAACACTCTTGTGACATCCACATATTTATTAATTTATTGAACATTGAACAAATATGAGAAATTAAAAAACAATAATACTAGACATAACGTAACTCAAACACTCATGCCTCACTTTCTTCAAGAGATAAAACATGATGAGTTCTTCTTTAGTAGGGTTGAATCGATATCAAGGTGGAAAAGAATTGAAGTCATCAACGTAATATTTTGAATCTTCAATGTTGTTAATAATATTGTAAAGTTTTTGGTTGTTGATAGGTGGCATTGCACTACTACATATTTGTACATTTATAATGCTTAATACATAACGATTACAGTTAATAAATATCATGTATATCAAGATGGAGGTCGCGCAAAGATATATAGTGCTTAAAGGAACTTAACTCTCTCATTTTCTCTTTGAATAAGAAGGTGGACAAATTACTGGAAAAGGAAGAATTTGGTGATGCATCATATTCTTAAAACATCTCCGTGACTTTTTATTTTTAGTTTGTTTATTTACTTTGTCTTTCTTTTTTTGGTTGTAAAATGGTGGTTGCATAATCAATAACCAAATTTTTTTTAAAAAAAAGTAATGTACATTACAGTTATTAAGTAACAACTGTCACTTATTAGAATATCATGCAAATATATAATGGTTGTAATTTGTAACCGTCATATACTATTCCACAAGAATGCCGGTTCTTATGGTAAAATCATCATGAAACTTACATGAACAAATAAACGATTTGTCTTCCAACTTTATATTAGCAACAAAAACATAACGGTTTCTCTTAAATAACTATTAACTAAATGGTCGAAACATTTCCCCTTCCCCACACTCATGATGAGAATATTCTATGCTTCTTCGTTCTTTAATTATCTACACGAGAACCAAGTACCCTTCCATTACCCACCACTGTACATGATTGCTCCTCTTCAACTTCCAACATATGTAATGATGGTTCGAACGCATTACTTCCAATATATATAAACTCCCCATTTCCTTATATTGATTGTACTATTTCTTCATCATGCTCTTCTGTTCTTTCAATCGTCAAAATAAAACGTCATGCTAAAGACCTGCTAGCAAATCCACTATGTCATCCTCTACTTCCTTCTCCCCCTTCTCTTCCTATACAACCTCCTGCTCCCCAACTCCGCATCCACCTCAAGTAGAGGTAATGGTGCAGCATGCAGAACACATTGATTTTGTTGTGAGGAGACTGGCTGGATATTCGTCGAGTATGAACAGGAAAGCCAATCTCATTCTTAATGAGTATGAGATTGGCTACCATGACCCTGACATAATCTTAAATGATTCAGGCCACTCCTCTGGTGACGAGTAGCATGATGATGTTAGGTTTGCTGTGAATTTATAGAACTTTTGATTCATTCAAATTTAAGGAAACAAAAGTTCCTATATTTGCAATAAATCTCATATCATCTATTAGGCAACTAGTCACCAGAGGGTGATACTTTTACAAAAATTGGGAAATGTGACGCACATTTTGTGGCACTTCTTTAAAGAAAGATCACAGCTTCTTTTTTTTTAAAGGATATACAAGCTATGACGCTTACTTAAGTAAGGCCACAGCCTATAGAAATGCTTACGTGGCACTTGGTCAAACAAGTGCCATGTAAGCATGGTTTAGACCAGCTGTGGCGCTTGGTTGACCAAGAGCCATAGCTGGTGATTGATCCATATGTGGCGCTTGCCTACAAGCCACCACGTGGCACTTGCCAAGGCAAGCACCATACTAGGTGAAGTTAGAAGTGGATAAGAAATCCACTTCCAATCAATCACCTCCTCCTACTTTATTTCCTCTCCATACACTTCTAAACATTATCCTTCCCTCTTCCCTTTTTATTCCCTCTGTGCACACCACACATGCACAACATGTCCCCATTGACCTCCAGCTTGCTCCCTCCTTCCCCATTTGCTCCCTTTTCCTCCTACTCTCGTCCCCACTTGTCCCCATTTGTTCCCTTTTGTTCCTACTCTCTTCATCTTTTAGTCCCCACTTCTCTATTTTTACTCAAACGTCGCCAACCGTGGTCCCCCACTCCTTTGCTGTGGTCCTTCACTAATGCAAATCTGTAAGTGTTAGCTTTTACAAACATTTTTGCTAGTTTGTAGTGATGAGTGTGTGCGTGTGATTGTGTTATATAAGAAACTGATGGGTGTGTGAATGTACTGAGTGAGTGTGAGTGAGTGTGATTATGTTATATTTATATTGTATTTTTGCTGGCCCAAACGTAGATTACCACCACAACCTAAGTTTTGATAATTTCTAAAGGTTAAATTTGTCTTCAGTTTTTATAAGTCAATCAATGTAAGTATATATCATGATATTATTTGGTTTGATTTTTATAAAATATCAAAATATAATTATCTGGGCACTAGTTGCCCAAAAAACTTTAAAAAACATAATAACATACCTCACAGTTATTAACTAAAAACCATGATTAATGAAAATGTTAAAAACATTAACATACCTCATAGTTATTAATAACGAACGATAATATATATAATCAAATAAATCATAGTTTTATCGATACAACTGTTATATACAGTCTTCGGCACAAACCCAAAAAATCCTACCCTTCCTCTTCTATTTTGGCTCTGAAATAGAACATACTTGACACGTAGTCTGTTCGAATAAAATCCACGCACCAACATCATAATCATAGTACTCATGTTGTCTTTTCCAACAGTCAAGAATCATTTTCAGTTGAAACCCACCAACATCGTAACCCTAGTACTTCTCAGTGACAACCGAAATAGTAAATACCTTGACACTTGTCTCAGCTACTGCCAGGTGAGTTGCTTTCGCTTGCCCTAACTCGTGTTTTTTGTGAAGTTATGTTTTTTTGGAAAACATATTATTTCTCTGATCGAAGGTTTATTTCCTGTTACAGGAAGTTGTCAACTCATTACCTTGACTAAAGGTGTAATATCCTAAATTTTAATCACCAAAATTCCTTGTACATTAGTTACATTAAATGGAAAAAATGGTGAATTTTAGTGCACTTGCAATGACAAGGAAGGTGTTATGTCACTACTACAAAAAGGGTGAAAGGTAACGCACATATTGTGGCCCTTCTTTAAACAAGTGCCACAGCTTCCCTTTTTTTCCTCAAACTTTTTTTTTTATTTTGGATACCAGCTGTGGCGCCTACTAAGTTAGGGGCCACAGATGGTAAGGCCAAGTGTCGGCAGGCGCCACACATGGCGCCACATAAGCAGTTGTGGCAATTGGGCCACCAGGCGCCACAGCTGACGCTATGGGCCATGTGTGGCGCCTGCCCACACATGGCTCACTAATTACCAGCTGTGGCGCTTGGGAATCCCAGGCGCCACAGCTGATGAAGCAAGTGTGGCGCCTGCCTTTTGGCACGCGCCACACTTGTCCATTTCTTAAAAAAAATTTCAAGTGGATAGTGTGTGTAATCCTTCTCCACCAATAGCAATGCTCCCCGCCCAACCCTTATCTCTTAATTATTTCACTTCCTACGTCCGCCGCCCCCCATTCCCTCTCTTTTTGACTACTTTCCCTTTCTCATCTATTCTTAGTGTATCCATCGACCCCCTCCCTCCATTTCCTATCATCTTCACACTAAAATACACACCCAACGCTCACATGTCTTCATCAGCGAATCTACATCTTTGTTTTAATTTGTTCCAACTACCATCCCCACTCCTGTCCCTTCCCTTGTCTTTGTATTGTCTTCCACTTTTGGTCCCCACTCCATCCAGTTGGTCCCAACTACTGAAATTTTCTCCTCCTCCTCACTCAAGATTGTGTCACCAACAGGCAACATGGTCCCCCACTGCACTGCACTGATAAATTAAGCTGTAAGTTCAACGTGTTTCTTTTTTTTCATGTTTTATGCCTATTTTTGTTATCACAAGCACGTGTATATATATATATGTTGATTATATTCTATGATGTGCTTTTTTTTTCTTTATATGACACACACGTGTATATATATATATGTTATATATATTTGTGTTCCATTTTATAGAGGTAATATAAACATAAAATCATTAACTTAAACTTGCAAGGTTTAAAGAGGTTTTTTTTCTTTTTTTTTTAATGTTCTCTTTTTAAAAAAATCTCTGAGATAATAATAGCTTATGATGATTTGCATCTGTACATACTAACCATAGTGAATCTTTAGCCCCACAAAGTGATCACGAAAATTGTAATTAAAATTTGCATCAATTCAATTATGGCTTTTTAGTTCTTTTTTTATTTGTGCAATGAAAATGAAAATGTGATATTGACTTAATCTTGAGGACTAAAAATTGAAGACGAATTGTTCAGCCCAATGTGATTTGCGAAATTGTAAAGTTAATCTTGATTTTTTCTGTTCTTGGTTACCCATAATGTTTAAAGAAGGGAAAATCTCAATTAAATATTTTTCAAAAGATTTAAAAAATTTGGCCTAAGCCTATTTTCAATTTTCTTAACTACATAGGGACATTTTTGTCTTTCAACAACATTTACAAATCCCTAATAAATCCTCTTGGCTTGATTAATAATTTGTTAAAAGTATAGTCCCAAATTTAAATTTTGGTATTTCAACTGGCTTTAAATAGGATTCTCCCTTAGATTTATAGTACTCTTTAATTTTGAATATGATAAAACAACACATTTATTAGTTAATCGGTAATTTAAACATATTCTTAATGAATATAATATATTTATACATACATGAAATTCTATATTGTATATATAATCGATGGATATAGCATTTTGATATTATAATAAAATTAATTAAAAATTATTTTTAATAATATATTAGTCATACTTAAAGTTTATAATTGCCTCAAATTCAACTGTGATGACTTATTGGGGTTTAATACAAGTGGCTTTGATAAATACCCAACTCCTGTATGTTACTGGTGTTGAGTTAGGTATGGTTCATTTCCTGTAGACATAATATGGTCTAAGTGGGTTCTTTAAGATAATGATGATTATTGAGAGCTAGCCGATATATATTAAGCACATGGGACTTGTAGTGTGTGGTCAAATCGCTGACTTGAACTGATATATATTTGATACAGTGGGCCTCTCTGATTATTAACTAAAATAAGGAGTTCATTTTATTCAATTGAATTTTTTTTCCAAAAATTTTATAATATATATCAATATAAAAATTAATTTTTAATAAATATATTATATATAAATTTTATTATATTTGTTTCATATATAAAGTTTTCTTAAAGTTCTATATTCCAATATGTAAAGCAAAATTTTAAGAGAACTTAATTCACCTAATAAAAAAAGAAATTTTAAGTATATTTAATATCTTTTTAACTAGCATATTAATAGTGAAAAATATTTTTTTACAATATGTGTGTCTAGTTCAATTCCCTCTTTATATGTATGTATGTATGCATGCATGCATGCATCATATTTATGACTACTCAAGATTAATTGGCAATATAATGTAGCTAGTAAAAAATAATTTTTTTTTATATTCTCAACATTGAGCTGAAAATAATTTATTTAATATTGGAATTATATATGCTTTCCTTTTTATTTTATTTTATTTTCTTTCTTTTTTTTTTTTTTTGAATCATATTTTTTGATTTAAGCTAATTAATCATATTTTATTCTATTATATATTGATGTTTTGTACACATTATTATTATTAAAAAAAATAATTTACAATCACTAATATGTTATTGACTTTTTTTATGTGTAATTTGTGTTTGTAGTTTCAGCTCATCAGTCTATTGAAGCTTCTATTTAAGGTATGTTTTTTAAATTTTGAGCTTACAAATGTGATTGTAGTTGAATTTAATAATAGTTAGTTATAATTTGTAGGTGTTCTAATGATTGTTATGGATTAGTTGTATAAGTAAAATAATTATTTATATATTCTTAACACTTGCATTTTATTTATTGACTTGTAATGTTTCCTAATTTACCTATGATATGTTGTGGCAAATATGGTTTCTTTCGTTATGAGTTGTGAAAAATTATTATAATGCCTGGGAATAATGAATGGGTTTTTTGTCAATTAAAACATAGGGTTTAAGACTTAGAAAGCTTCAATTTTAAAGATTTCATGATCGAAATTTATTTTAAAATTGGTAAGAGAATATAAAAGTAATTAGTAAATGCAATAGTCATACAACTAACCACGTACTTTTTTAAAAAATAGATTGAAGGCATAGATGGATCGTAAATAGATGTCATCTAATCGATGTTCAAGGGAATATATAGATTGGGTGAAAGATTTTATTACATTTGCAATTGAGCACACAAAAGATCCTAACAAAATCTTGTGTCCTTGCTTATCTTGTTGTTTTGGAAAGCAGATTAGTCCACTTGATGTACTAGATCATTTAGTGTGTTACGGTATTGATCAAACATATATACGATGGACAAGGCATGGTGAGACAAATGATGCATGTAGTGATCGAGTGCATACTATGAGTGGTGCTTCGGATGAATTTGATCAAAGCATGTTTGATGAAGATGATGGTCTTAAAGAAATGCTAAATGTGATTGAAGGGGTGTATCATAGCTGCCCTAACGAATTTGAGAAGTTGAAAGGTGATGCAGAGAAACCATTATATGCCGGTAGTACTAAATACACAAGATTGCTAGCAGTGTTGAAGTTGTACAACTTTAATGCTCGCTACGGATTAAGTGATTCGGGTTTCACCGCACTACTTGAACTGTCGCAAGATATGCTTCCAGAAGAAAATGTACTTCCTACCAAGACATACGAGGCAAAGCGAATTCTTTGCTCTACAACCGGCATAGGATATGGCAAGATACATGCATGTCCTAACGATTGCGTATTATTTTGAAATCAGTATGTAACCTTGGAGAAGTGCCCTAAATGCAACACATCTCGCTATAGAAAGAAGAAAGGAAAGAGTCCTTTGAAGGTCCTATGGTATTTTCCCGTTATTCCGAGATTCAGGCGACTATACAGTAATACAGAGATTGCTAAGCAGTTGACATGGCATACAGATGAAAGGATTAAAGACATGAAGCTTAGGCACCATGCAGATGCTCCTCAATAGAAAAAAATTGATCATGAGTACCCTGACTTTACGGATGAAGCAAGGAACCTTTGCCTTATACTGTCAACTGATGGAATTAACCCGCACGGTGTTCAGAGTAGTACACATAGCATGTGGCCAGTGATATTGATGATTTATAACCTTCCTCCACCCTCAATAGAAAAAAATTGATCATGAGTACCCTGACTTTACGAATGAAGCAAGGAACCTTCACCTTACACTATCAACTGATGGAATTAACCCGCACGGTGTTCAGAGTAGTACATATAGCACGTGGCCAGTGATATTGATGATTTATAACTGCTAAAAAGAATTGTTCTATTGTAGTCCCATCCAACAAGAATTGTCAAGAACAAGTTGATCTTGAAAGTAATGAAAATTTGAACATCAATGATTATGATCCTTCGTTTGAAAATTTGTGGTCAGTAGATATTGATATAGATGGAGATGCAGATGAAGATGAAGATGGAGATGGAGATGGAAATAGAGATGGACCCGTATACGTGAGCATGATCATGGAGAGGGAACTTGGGTCAAGAGAAACACATTTCTCAATCCAACACGAATTCTGAAGAATAAAATTTTAAATCAAACTAGAAAAAGGAAAAGATAATGAATGCCTTGACTTATTTACTTGTACGTACATTTTTATAAATTTCAAAATAATTTGCTTTCATTGATATGGTTGACATTATACACTGATGTTTTATTTTGGTGTATTTCACTTCCAGGAGTATGGACTCACCACACGATGAAACTGATGATGTTCCTCATCACATTGGTAGACAAAGATTTGAGGCGGACGTAAGATGTGGCACGACAGTTATGGCGAGATTGATCAAATTGAGAAGTAAGGGAATCAAGTTACAACTAGAGTGGAATGAAAATGGAAACCCGTTCGGTGAGAACGGTAAGTCATTAAATAACTTGATTGGGACAACAGTTCGAGACAGAGTCCCTATTACAGTTCAAAACTGGAAAATGGCAAAAAAGGATTATGAGGATGACATATGGGATGAAGTTCAGGTAACACATTAATTATATTATTGTTTGGTTTGCTATGTTTCACTTAATTTCAATCTTACATATTATATATGTTTTTTTGTTACAGAGCATTTTTATTATTGATGATGATAGGAAGAACTTTGTGCTAAGAAAAGCCGGAAAACTTATGAGAAAGTTTCGTTCTGATCTTGTCAAATACTACTTGAGGGATGATGATGACAATATCATTGATACACCACCTTATCCATTATATGAAGGAATCATCACTCAAGAAATGTGGGATGAGTTTATCAGAACACATACAACTCAGGAATTTCTGGTAATATAATTTGTTTTACTTTCCCTATTACTTGTAATGTACGTATTTGTAATTAACATTTATACATTGATATGAATCATTTTGATCTAAATAGGAGTTGAGCGAGAAAAATTGTGCTAACACGCTCAATATGCCATACCGGTACACACAAGGACCTATTTCATATGCACAGTTAGAAAGAAAAATGGTACGAACTAATTATTATTTCATTTGTAGATAAATTGTATGAATATCATTCAACTAAATTTGCCGTGCAGATAGAAGAATCAAGTTCAAGTATTACATAGGTTCCACGACATGATCTGTGGTTAGTTGGTGTCACAAATAAGAAAGGTGAAATTCATAGTGAGGAAGCAAGAAAAGTAGCTGAATATTATGCAAGTATTGGATTATGTGTACAATAAATAATTGGCTTTACTTAAATGAACTTGATTTAAAATAACTAATATTGTTGTAATTCTTTTTGTGATAGCAACAAGTGTCACAGGAGAATCCTGTGTTGGCAAGCTATGTTGGTCAAACACTTGCACACATAATGTTTGGTTAGACTAATTTGTCATTCCCATTACAACTCTCGTCAAAACCATTAGAAACCTTGTCATTCCCATTAGTGAAATTGTCAAAGGCCTCCCTTAATTTGCAAACACTTGCACACATAATGTTTGGTTAGACTAATTTGTCATTCACATTACCACTCTCATCAAAACCATTAAAAACCTTGTCATTCCCATTATTGAACTTGTCAGAGGCCTCCCCTTTTGGGCAAACACTTGCACACATAATGTTTAGTTAGACTAATTTGTCATTCCCATTACCACTCTCGTCAAAACCATTAAAAACCTTGTCATTTCCATTATTGAACTTGTCAGAGGCCTCCCTTTTTGGGCAAACACTTGCACACATAATGTTTGGTTAGACTAATTTGTCATTCCCATTACAACTCTCGTCAAAACCATTAGAAACCTTGTCATTCCCATTAGTGAAATTGTCAGAGGCCTCCCTTATTGTGCAAACACTTGCACACATAATGTTTGGTGAGATAAAGTTGTCAATCCCATTACCATTCTTGTCAAAACCATTATAAACTTTGTCATTTACGTTAGTGAATTTGTCAGCGTCCTTCCCTTTTGGGCAATCCACACATAATGTTTGGTTAGACTAATTTGTCATTCCCATTACCATTCTCGTCAAAACCATTAAAAACCTTATCATTCCCATTATTAAACTTGTCAGAGGCCACCCCTTTAGGGCCAACACTTTAACACACAATATTTCTTGATTTACTTGCTTCATGTACAACAAAAGTGCATATTAGCATACTGTGGGAGTAAAGGGAGTGTAGCTTTAGTAAATTTACATACACAGAAACATTACATCACAAAAGGCCACTACTATGAACTAGTATACAAGGTCGGTTACCAAAATAACAACTACACTATGTCACCCCAAAATGCAGTGCTTGGTTACTAAGTTAGACAACAGGTCTTGAGCTCTTTACAACAATGGTGGATTCTAAAAAAATACTTTTTTCAGGAAGACCAAAAAGTGACATTAAGAACATAATTATGTTAATCATATCCTCTTAGTCAGGGTCATTTATGAAGTAATCAGTCTCAACGCAACCTCCCTCTTGCTAATCATTTCATGGTTAACCATCCACCACATTAGGTTTCACCTATACGCCCTAACCTCATTAGCACCATAGTCGAAGGTTACACCTGGCTTCCAATTGTTCAGCCAAATTAGCACATGGATGCCACAGCCACGCCTGCATGACACAGTTACATTAAAAACTAACACTAAACCATCTTCTAACCAAAATCAAGTGCACATACAAAAACACTCACAAGTTGTTCTGTTGTGGAATGGGGGCCCAAATAAAGTCACCTATCGGCTTCTTCCCAACATGCTCTGGTTTTACAAGCGAGATGATGTCATGAAATCGATCCCTCTAAAAACATAACACATGCATATTATATCCACATGATGTACTCATGACCAACAAATTCGTCACACATTTTACTTACAAGTATATTTAGAGAGGATTCCTAGGGATTTGCAAGTGCACTTTGTTTCTTTAACTTTTTACTCTTTCTTGTAAAAGATAATGACTTCATTGAATCAAGCTCATAAAAGTTCATCGTTTTTGGTTCAAGAGCCACACAGAACAATGTTCAGCAACCAACATAGGTCCCAAAATCATATCACAGTCTGCAATATTGTAGCCAACTTGTGCAGGCAGTAGTTGGTCTTTGCATTCAGCAACTGACCATCCTATAGGTTTTCTGCCCAATAGTAACTGAATGATGAATAAACTTGTTGGCGTAATATAGAAATGTGAATACAATAACTTAGGTGTAAAATTACAGCATAGTTACTATAAAATCCACATCAAAAATATGTCGCCCCACTTGTCCCACGTTTTTCATATTTGCCATTAACATGGGTCCCAAAATCATATCACAGTCTGTAATATTGTAGCCAACTTGTGCAGGCAGTAGTTGGTCTTTCCATTCAGCAACTGACCATCCTATAGGTTTTCTGCCCAATAGTAACTGAATGATGAATAAACTTGTTGGCGTAATATAGAAATGTGAATACAATAACTTAGGTGTTAAATTACAGCATAGTTACTATAAATCCACATCAAAAATATGTCGCCCCACTTGTCCCGCGTTTTTCATATTTGCCATTAACATCTTACACACAAGAGACATTACGTGCATGTGGAGTCACATGTATTAGATGCATTAAATATATTGAAAACCAATTCAACTGTTATATCAATTACACAGTTACTTATTCTGTTAAGTCTACCGAGTGTCAATAGCTGCCCCCTTGTAGTGCATTCATCGCCTACATCAACAAGCACCCTATAAAGTGTAAACAGCGTCATTACCCATTTACTCATTAATAAATTTACTCATTAATAAATAAAGAACAACATTACAACTTACTCCAAACCTTCATCACCGTGTGTTACTCGAGATATGACCTCGAAAAGCTTATCCTTATCATCTTTAGCCTTCTTCGTCAGCTTAACTGGCTTTTTTAAAGTCCATGGGGACATGTTCTTAGGCATCCCTGGCCTCTTTGATCTCCTTGGCCCTTATTCCTTCTATACAAATTCATCATCCCCGGATTCTTGTTGTTCATTGTTTGTAGCCTCTTGGTTTGGAGTCTCTTCATTAAATTCACAAATGGTTATGGGTGAGGCCACTGATATATCTATATTATCCCCGGCGTCATCATCAACATCATCGTTCATATACCAACCTCTTTTTTTCTCTCTTTTTTGAGTAGATGCTCTACCAAAAAGATGTTTTGTTCCCAGCCCTTCAACCTAGGAATTCAAATCTTCAATACGTCTTCGATGCACTAACCCAAAAAAGGAAAGGAAAAAAGGAAAGAATCAGCAACGTCGAATAAGGAGGAGGAGGAAGCTCGGAGAAACCAAATACAAAGATGAAAAGGACAAAGCAATCAATCAAGATTCACTCACCCATAATCACGTCGGTGGCAAGAAAAGAGAACGGAAACCACTCTGATTAAGGAAGAAGATCAAACGAGCTTGACTTAAGGGGATTCAAACCCTAAACCCGCTAACAATGAATTAGTACCCAGCTTTTTTGAGCTTCAAAAGGCCAAATAAATCCCCAAAACTAAAACTTCCTCAACAAACCTAGGATTTGAAGAGTAAAAAATGTTACACAGAATAAGACATTGAGCTTCATTAACAATAAATACCCCCCCCCCCACTAGTGAATGTACGACGTGGTGATGGCTTCCACCCATGCTTCCCAATTTGGGGATGAAGACGAGTCTACCAGTGAATGTGAGGGTACCGACAAACCTAGTCTAGAGGAGAAAAGGGGAAGATGCAAGATTAATAGTAGTAAGAAGAGGAACAAAAGGAGAAGGAGAAATAGAAGCATACCAAAGAAGCAACAACGGGCTGTGGTTCTGAGTTTGGGTATGGGTTTGGGTTTGCAGGGGAAAAGCAGTTTAGGCATGGAAGGGAGGGAGAGAGTACAAAGCATTTAGGATGTTGGGGGATGACTCGTCCCTCGTGAGTGTGAAAGTAAATGAGTTGAAGGGCATATTGGTCTTTTGAATTAAACTTCAATGACCCATATTGCCCCCTCAACACCTATCTGTCTTTTTCAAGTTATAATAGACTTTTGTGGGTTTTGACAATTAAAATGGTATTTAAATGGGATTTTCCCTATATATTTTTAGCTAGTCTTTTAAGAAACTAAAAATAAATAAATTTCAATAAATATGGTGAAATTTAAAATTATAAATTTTATAATCTCAAAATTATATTTTTTAACATATTAGAAAGTTAAAAAAAAACTAGAGAAAATTTCAGTCAGCCTCTTGGTAGCAAATTAATTCCAGTCAACCCCCAAAACTTTCTGAAACTTCAGTATGTAAGACCCCGCCTTACATACACTTATCATTGATATTAATCAGAGTACTTGAGTACAGTTTGGTGGACAACACAGGAATAACGAAAATATACTGGTATTATTAAAACAATATTACTTGATTACATTACAGGTTTTCTCCACTGGGGTCTTACATAATACTTACAAACCTTGAAATAATAAAAGGTCTTCAGATAACCAACATCTTCACTCGATCTTGACTGGAACCTTCAATTGCCGGTAAATACAATCATGCCCTTAGAGCCATTTTCTGCTATTGCAGACTTTATACATTTATGTAAAGGGTGAGATTCGAGAGAATCTCAGTAGTAACAGAAAATCAATCATAGAAAATGCAATAATAAATATGCCAAGTACCACATATGGCAATATTATAATAACACATAATTCAGTTTAGTCAGTATAATTTAGTTCAGTCGAAAACGTTCAAAGCCAACCACTATTGCAACCCCTATTTGTTTCGTACCTCAGCTGGGCTCAAGACCACTGGTTGGGCATAATTCGATGTACTCGTAGGCACTGTGTATCATAAATATCATGGAAGATGGCATACACAAAGCATATAAACATTGACATAATATATGAAAGATAGAGTTACTACCTGAAATAGCCCTTTCTGGCCTAATCGTCTAACTATCTCGATCCGGCTCAGCCATAACGGTCCGGTCCTATAATTCTAAGTTTACAAGAATTAGGTTAATACCCATTCATGTATCACTTTAGACTCTTCCAAATTACTTTTGTTGGTTATATTAGTCTAACATTGCAAAATTACCAAAATGCCCCTAAGGACCCGATCTAAGCCCCTTTTTATTTGGTCCGATTGTACTTTTCCAGAAGTTTTGACCTGGGCTATTCCTACACAATTTTGTGTGTAGAATCCATTTTTGAACAATCACTATCCAATGACAATTTTGCCCTTGACAGCCCCTTACTTTCAGTTTTAAGGGTATTTTCGTCATTTCACTTTCTAGGGCTTTTCTTTCAATGTGATCAACATCAATCCTATACAATTTTCCCTCCTAAACATAATAGAACCATCAAGTTAATAAAATTTCAGCCCTAACCTCTACTTCTAGAGCTGGCCAAAACTTTGCTCAAAAGAAGGGAAAATGTGCTTTTGTATTTTAGCCATTAAAGCTTATTCCTTTTTACTCCGAACCACTTATTAAACCACTTAAACACTTATTAAACATGATTTGAGGAAATTTGGGCAGCATAATCCCTTAGGGTTTCAACTTCCCAACTTTACAAAATCAACAATCCAAACCACAAATCATGACAAGAACCACCACAATAACAACAATACAACAAAGGAATTGAAGTTCCTGAACTTACCTCTTTATTTTCAAACTTTATCTCTCTAGGCGTCTCCCTCACTCTCCTCAACCTTGAAAATTTGCTTGCTACACATGGTTTTTCATGTAGATCAAGAGCTTAGAGAAGCTATTACACAAGTAGGAGGCATAAGCTCATGAAATCACAAAGCTTACCTTGGATTTTTGTTCCTCAAGATCCTCTTCTCTATAAGTTTCTTAAAACTAACTCTCTCTCTCTCTCTCTCTCTCTCTCTCTCTCTCTCTATTTCTTAGTGAAGGACAAAAATGAGGATGGAAAGATCAAGATAAGAGCTTAAAATATCTTCATCATCTTTTCTTTAATATATGATATTTTAATAATTTATGAAATAAGCTCTTGTACGTGATCTTATCCCTTGCTAATTTGAGTCATAAGCCTTCCCATTCCATTTGAATTAATTTTGCTTCATCTTCCCTTGGCCCAAAAACGCCACCTTAAGCCCTTCACAAACTAAATTGGTTCCATCCAATTATCCTAACCAAGTGCACAATTATGTATTATTTTAACCTTACTTGAACATGTGCCCAAACGTTAGTCAATTATTATTTAATCCCTTGGCCTTGGATGATGACACTTGGCACAATTTGTATCCAAGTAAATATTTTCCTTCTCCTTTAATATTTTGGCAACAAATATCCACCAATAAAGGGAAAATATGAGTCTTTACTTAATTCCACAATTTATACAATTGCCATTACATTTTCTTCCAAATTCGCAATAGTTGGCAATTCTGGCAGATTTTTTAACCAAATTTTGAAAAATCATAACTTTATTTGTAGACATGGAATTGGAGTGATTCCAAAGGTTATGAAACCCTTATTGAGTCTAGGTTCAAGGAAAAATATAGCCTTTAGCCAACTGAAAACTCATAATTCCCAGAAATTCGTTAAACCTTGCCTGTTCTAGATTTGATTCCAAAAATAGGGTTTAAATTTGAAAAATCATATCTCTTGGTATATAAGTCCAAAAATTACCCATTATCTATCAAATTAAAGCTTAGGATGTCTACTTTCATGTTGTAAAATTTCACAATTTTTAAACATCATTTGCCTATTTAAAAATGTCACACTACAAGATTGCTACACAGAGAAACTCACTAGTAGCAAACCTCAACTTGTACAACCTGTGTTCCCACATAATAATGTTGTATGTAATCACTAATTGCTTGATTTTGTCATTTCATATGGTCTTTAATTCACCATTTTATTTCAGTGAATGCCATTAATAATTACTAGACATATTGGTGAATAAAATTTGGGGCGTTACAAAATATACCCTCATGGTCAAAATGAAATTAATTTTTATGGGTGAAAAGATAATGATACCCTTCTTTTATTTTATTTTTTTCCAGAAGAGCACTTACAAGACAAATAAAAGGATTCAAAAAAATCTAGGGAATTAAAAACATTTTGGCCATTTACAAGACAAATATGGATATTCACAAGACAAATATGAGCATTTATAAGAAAAATAAAGATATTTATAAGACAAATAAATAGATTCAAAAGAACCTAGGGAGTTAAAACATTTTGGTCATTTACAAGACAAATATGTAAATTCACAAGACAAATAAAGATATTCAAAAGAACCTAGAGGTATCATTTACAAAACAAATATGAGTATTTATAAGACAAATTAAATAATACAATTTAAAAGATAAATAAAGTAAAGGTATCATTGTGTTAACAAAAATTAATTTCATTTTAAGCATGGAGTGCAATGAAATTTCAAAAAGTTTTGGAAGTTAACTAAAATTAATTTGCTATGAAGGGGGCTGATTGAAATTTTCTCAAAAATTTATTAGAATAAAAATTTGGTGATTTAAATTTTTTTAACCCATTGTGTGTGTGTGTAAATAATTATAATGTTAAAGAAGCGCATTTTGGTAAAACAAATGTCAAAAATTCAAACTTAACGATCAATTAATGGTTTGCATTAATGGAAATAGAATCTCAAAATATAAGAAAAGTTTGCGTAATATATATTTTAATTTTAATAAAGATCTATAGGGGTTTCCAAAATAAAAGGGAGGTATGTGTAATTAAGGTAAAATAGAGGAATGGTTAGAGCATTGTGCTCTACAATTAAGTGTAGGAAGAAATATAGGAAGCTTAATTAGAGGTGGTTTATCATTTTTAAATTTATAATTTAATATTTTATCCTTCTGAATAATTATAAATCTTTTGATCATCTTCAATAAATATTATTTTTCCTAGAGCCTTCACATTTCATGTGATGGACGGGACGCGTGCACCTACACGCACACAAATGACTTTACTTTGCAGATTCAAGGTTCATTGTATGCTCTTTGGTTTTTAGTAGATGTTTTGTTATATTTTTTGCCCTTTTGTTCGGAAAATATTTCATTTCTACCCCCACCCCTAAAAAATCTTCTTTTGGCATCATTTCGTTCATGCTTTATAGAACGTTTGTGTTACATATTTGCATTAATCCATTGTCATTAACGATGATTTCTAAAACACTCATCAATCCACTAATTTCCATTAAAAGTGGGATGACCGTCATTCATAACACACAATCATAACATGTAATTAGGGCATTAAAAGTATTTATTTAGTGATGGGCCCGACTAGATTGAAGATTGATTAAAAAGGTTTTAAAATAAATAACCATTAGTATTTGATTTTATGAAGTGAAGCTTTTATATAGAATTAAAAAAACATTTAGTTACAAATTAATAAGTTATTTAAATAGTAGGAAAAAAAATTATAACTCAAAAGTACTTAAATCCATCTCCCAGTCACAACATTGCACCTTGTTGGAAGTTGCAAAGCATTGGGAGTACATCCAATTGATACAACGCTTTCCATCTTAAAATTGCTGCTTAAGTTCTCTCTCTCTCTCTCTTTAGCCTATCCTTCTTCCTAAACTTTGCTTGCATTACATCATACTCTCATCTTCAATCCATCTAATTAAGCTTCGTATTACTTATAAAAGCCCAATTTGTATGTATAAAAGTCTAGTTTAGAATTCTGACACAAATGGGAACCAAGCCAATATCAAACGCAATTGCTTCAAATATAACCACCCCGTCAAGTGTGAATCATACCTTCTTGATTGTGCTCTCAAGCATTCTAATGCCCTTCACCAAAGGCTTCAATGCTTATGCTATCTGTCGATGCAACACACTCATTAACAAATACTACCTCTGGTTTTAAATATAAGACATAGTTTGTAGTGTAAATTGTACTATAAATTATGTCCTATATTTAGGACCGGAGGGAGTATATAGTGATTTCTCAATATTTTTTAACTAACTATCCAAAGCACCAGAGAAGATTTTCTAAAACTACTCCCTTCACCTCCTCTTTCTTTGCAGGTGCTAGTTCTACGTTTTCAATTACAACCGACCACGAAACCTTCACGGAATGATCTTTTTCTCCATTTTGTTATTCCACTCAAAGTGAGAAGGTTTTAAAAGGAAAATGACTAATTAATAACATACAATTAATGATAGTGAAAGTATTTTTAAAAATGTGATTTCTAAAACGCATCTATTGCATATTTACGTTAATCCTTCAAATACCATTAAATACGATTTTTAAAATGATTCTACAGATTTTTATTAATACATTAAAATTGTTGGAATAGGTCTGGTCCACCCTTGGTGGATCAAGCCCAAAGCCCAATTCAGTTGGGGCTATTATAAAATTATGGAAAAGTATGGGTCCAATTAAGGAGTTTTATCCTTATGATTTGAATTTCAAATCATAATAACTCCCATACGTATTATAAGGGGTTATTATCAGTTTTGGTTTTACAGACACAAAGAACAACATCGGAAGAAAACTTCCAAAAACTCCTCTCCCTGGGTCATCTTCTCCAATGGTGAATCTGCCGTATAACGTAATCAGAGTTCGAATCGGTGCTCCGATCTTGTGTGGGTACTCAGTGAGTCAATCGAATTCCAGGTACGCCCGAAATCCTACAAAAATTATCAGTTTATTATTAAAAGTGGGATGATAGTCATTAACAGCGCACAAGTTAATGGAGATTACTGATTGATTATAGCATATAAATAAGAGAAACACGGGAATAATAATTAATACCACGTAATCAAACCTATGCAAATTTTAAAAATCATACTTCTCCTTTGACCATCATTTAGGAAGTTTGGCAAATTACATCCTTTTTAAGCTTTTACATATAACTTCTTTGGTTAATACCAATCGGTATTTGCCTTCTTTATCTAATTCTCATATCTTACTCAATGCTGAATGTTGGGATATTATCCTCTATAAATATAAAAGTATAAAACATCATTTTTGTCATGGCTTGATGTCATAAGGGTTATTCTCTTAAGAAATTCTTGTGGAAATCTCAATCAGCATTTGGTTAAAACATCATTTGGTTTTCCTTTCTAAATGTTTTAGAGCCTCATTATTATGGATTCACAAGTCTAACCTCATAGCACCTATCTCCAAGCCTCCTCTCACAATCTATTGTATTAAGAAATGCTTCATCCATATTCGAGTCCAACCATCTTACCCATTGGCTATCACTTGTTATGAGATACTAACATTGCTTTGTGACTTTTCTTTTATTGGTGTCAAGACAATTTTTTTCGCCTTCTTTCCTTAAGCTATTTAGTTTTCATGTTCATATTTTAACTATATCTAACTTAATGCCACCTAATTAGTGGCATTAAAAGTATTTATTACATTAATAGCACATAATTAGTATTATTGACAATATTTGTTAACTTTGTAATAGAGTTGGATGAAAAATCAGATTGTTTTAGACAATCAGATTATTAATACCCCAATAAAATCATATTGTAAAACTTTGAAATAATAAATTCATGATTTTTCAAATGCATTAGAGATCTTATGAAATTTAAAAAAGAAAGTTATTGGGATATTACTAGTTAGGATAATTTTTTTCAATCGCATTAGAGATTTTGGGAAATATAAAAAGGAAAGTTATGATGATATTATAGCTATGTTTGAAATAGCTTATTTTTGGGAAATAAACACTTATTACATAAGCCGAGACAAAACTCCTTTCACATACTTATCTCGTATACCGTAAATCACGAATTCTAAGCATTTATAAGTAAAAAAATAAACTATCCCAAATGAGCACTATATTATTTATATTAATTAGGTTATACACAATATTAAATGGTTTATAAGTTGATTTGAAGGGAGATTTTCATAAATATAAAAAGAAAAGCTGTCCGGTATTATTAATTGAGATTTTAATAATTTATATTGTATGGAGACCTAAATATGGGTGGTAAACCCAAATCGACCCATATTCTTAGAGCCCGTTTGGTTCGACCGCATTGCATGCCTGCAATGGTAATCATGATTGCATTACCTAGAGAAGAGTGTTTGGTTGCTCTTTAGCATGGTAATAGGGTTTACCATGGTAATGATGATTACCAAAAAATTGGTAATCCACATTCATACCTCCCCCCCTATGAATCCTCATTACCATCCTATTGCATGGTCTAAAAAGTCTAATTTACCCTTTAGTTTTCCTTATCTTTATTTCACTTATCTTATTTCACTTGCCGTATCACGTCACAACTGCCACCGCCGTCACCTCCACCTGCCGCCACCCCCGGCCCAGCCATCGGCCCAGCCACCGGCCCACCGCCACCGTGGCCAATTCCCCCTCCGCCGCCGCCCTCACCCCAGCCGCCCGCCGCCGCCGCCGCCGCCACCACCACCTCCTCCTCCACAGCCACCGGCCCACCGCCTACCACCACCTCTTCCACCCCCGCCGCCCACCGCCACCACCACCTCCTCCTCCGTTGCCACCCTCACCCCCGCTGCCGCCACCACCACCACCACCTCCTCCACCCCCGTCGCCTACCGTGGCCTACCGCCACCTCTTCCGCCGCCACCGGCCCACCGCCCACCCCCACCACCGCCACCACCTCCTCCACCACCCTCGCTGCTACCACCACCACCACCTCTTCAGCCGCCGTCGGCAGCGGCCCACCACCCATTGCCACCACCACCTCCTCCTCCACCCCCGCCGCCCACTGCCGCCACCACCTCCTCCTCCTCCCCTGCCACCCCCATCATTGCCATCACCACTACCTCCTCCTCCTCCATCCCCTCCATCATCGGCTTGTAACTATTTTTTCTACAAAGATTATATTAAGGGGTAAAATGGACTTTGTGTAATATATTAATTTTAAATAATTGTTAAAATATTAACTCATTGCATGTTGCTTAAAAATCAAACCAAACACTACCCTTGTAATTAATATTACATTGCATTACCATTGCATCGCATTGCACTGCATCGCAGGGTGTAATGGAATCGAACCAAACGGGCCCTTAATGAATCGCGCTCTACAAGTTTTTAAGAATATAGTTTATTGATAAAAATAAGGGTTAATATAACTTTTGGTTCTTGAAGTTTAATTCAATTTTGATTTTTATCCTTTAAATTTAAAATTAGTGGTTTTTGTCCCTGAAATTTGACTCTTGGTCTCTCAAGTTTGAATTTTTTTGTTTTTGTCCCTCAAGTTTACTCCGTTTATAAATGTTGATCCCTTAAGTTTGAGAATGACTAGGTGGAAAACCGAACCGAACCGGAAAAAAACTAAGTCATTTTTAAACTTGAAGGACCAAAACAAAAAATTTCAAACTCGAGGGACCAAGGGTTAAACTTCAGAGACCAAAATCAATATTTGATCAAACTTAAAGGACTAAAAGTTATATTAACCCTAAAAACAACCTAGAGCGACTAATCCTTTCTTCAAGTCTTAGAGCATGTAATTATCCAAATAAAAATTAATGTTAATTTGTTAATATACAATTTTAATGAATATAAGTATCTCTTAATCATTTATATCCCTCTCTCAAGTTGAAATGTTGTTACTAACCAATTTACTCAAGAGACAATAAATGTCCAAATTCACTCTAGTGTAGGATTATATATTCATATCCTATTGATAAATTAAAATAAATTCTAATCCCACATTACTTAATCTTATAGTCTAATTAAGATCCTTCTCCCAAAGCCAATATAAATTCCACAAAATTATACACAAAATAAGAACAAGATTTTTTTTGGCAAATAAAAAAAAGATTAAGTAAACAAATATCATTAAGAAAAATTAAATAATTCAAACATCTCTAATTAGTTCATAACTACTTTAGGTTTAAGAAAAATTTGATTGAGTTTCTATCATCTTTCTTATTTTCTATCATCTTTCTTATTTTCTTATCTTCATCTCATATCCACCGTTATATTAAAACAATATATGATTCAGATTTAATCTTTTATAAATTATTTCTGTAAACATAAATAAATAAATTTAAACTCTTAAAATTTAATCTATACACTTTTAAATTACAATCCATAAAAAATAAATAAATTTTAATTTACAAAATATAATAATAATAATAATAATAATAATAATAATAATAATAATAATAATAATAATAATTTTATAAAATATTAAATCTAAATCAACCCATTCTAATCGACGGATACGAGACGATGAAAAGACAACGAGGGAGAGCACAATGAGAGTTTCGTCTTCCTAAAACAATTAACCAGACATCGCTTTAAACAAAATCATCTTAGCAGCATCAAAATTCAGAATAAATAGCATAATAGAAGAGGATGATCGACTTGTCTCTCGTTTTCTCTCATAAGACGGTGGTGAAGATCGCCGGAAAAGAAGATAGCTTCTCTCCTCCGGTCCTCGTTCGCACTGTCGGCGTCGGGCTCAAACGGAGAACACAACAGTGGTTGACAACGTGAACAGCTCTTTCGATCTCTCAACTCCGTCCAATTCCCGTCGCTAGAGAAGAAAACCAGAACAGTGAACAGCGCCCTCCAACTTCTCTGGTCTCCTTTCAAGATCGTCGTCGAGCTAGCCTGAGGAAGAGGAAGAACTCAAGGACAGAGGCGGCATATCGGAGTTCGTTCCATCTTCACTCCGGTCGCTCGTCCCCTTGCTCGGTTGTCTCCTCTCTCTTATCTCCTCTCTGGTTCACAGTGGCTGCGATGAAAAAGACGATGAGAAGGTGAGCAGTGAAATTGCGGCCGCCTCTCTCCTCTGGTTCTCAATCTCTGTTTTAGGGTCTGTTTGGGCTGTTTTAATTAGCGGTGGGCAGAAATAATTTTTTTTTTTAATCTGATTTTTGTCAAATAGAATAAAAGTTGAATTATAAATGATAGTGGTAGGAGTGATCTTCTTTTTAACCTTAAATCTGTTTGGATTATTATTTAAAAAATAAATTTAGAGAAAAAATGATTAAAAGAAACATGAATCTTATTAAATTATAGGTACATATCCTAATTAATGTCATTCATGTTTTTCCTATTATTTGTTAATAAGTCACCAAATCTGAATTTTGTTGATAATTTAGAAAAACAAAAACTATAAATACAAAAAAAAACACATAATTAATCCAGTAAGTCAACTTATATTTTCCCTATTATTTCTCAAACAAATAACCAAATCTGAATTTTTTTAGCAATTTAATTATGTCAATAGGATATTATTTTTTTCAACTTTCTCATATTATTTCCGAGACAAATAGCCAAATTGAAAAAAAAAATCTCCAGATTAACAAAGAAGAATTATCATTCTAATCATATTCATAAGTCTAAATTAACTAACTATCACGTATCAATATCAAGGAAAGTTAGTTCACTTATTAATCATGAGCTAAATTTTCAATTTTACCCTTACTTATGATTGATTCTAAAAATCAACATGAATAAAAGAAAATTGCAATCAATAGGAGTAAAAGAATTAAAAAAAATGCATTTATTACCCTAAAAACACTCCCATTTACCATAGAAAAAAGCACTCCCATTTTCCCAATTCCCATTTACCTAAGAGCTTTTTTTTCATAATCAACGTTTTCTCTCTCCACGGTATCACCAAAAGCATCAAACTTCAGTTTAAAGCATGTTTGGGATCACTTATTTTTTAGATATAAGTATTTATTACGTAAGTCGAGATAAAAATCCTCTCATATATTTACTCTGTATACTGTGAATTATAATTTATAATCACTTATAAATAAAAAATAAATTATTCTAAACAAACACTATCAGATACCGTGGCTTTTACGATAAAAGCCTATCAGCGCCATCATAAACCCAAACACCCAAAAAGCCTTGATGCGCTTTTTTTCCACTCTAATCGTACGTTTGGGCTCTTCACCATTTTGCCAAACATGCTCTAATCACCCACACTTCTAGCTTTTGGGTCTCCCTATTCCTCTTTCAAAACGACGTAGCTTTTCTTTGGCTGTGGAATAAAATAAAATAAAAGGAGGATAATAATAATAATAATAATAAAACTGAAAATATTTTATTTTTTTATTTCAGAAAAATTTATAATATTAATACTATTTATTTTTATTATCCTAAATTATATATTTCTATTTCAAAATCCCCAAACAATGCACCCAATTGAAAATCTTATAATAATCTCAAGTAAATCCCCAAAATTATTTTAGATAACCCTCCACATCTCTTTAAAATATACTTTAAATTACTAAAAATGGATAGTTATCCTAAAGTATCGATGAGAACATTATACCTTCGTTGGAACTTTTATGCTGATAACGTGTTATGAAAATAAAGATATCTTAGATAAGAGAGCAAAAATTAAGAGAAGAGAAAATACGATAGAGAAATGGAAGAGCAATTCTCATTTAATTTCTTTTGATTACAATGATTACATAAGGCCTCTATTTAGAGGCCCCCAAGTGTTAACACTAAGAAACAATAAATGATACCATAAATGCATGGGAATGTACATTGAATTGCCTTTTATTTTTTCAATTGTTATTCATGAATGGTAACTAGGATATGAGAGATCAAGAGACAATGGACACCCGCATAATTAATATATTTATAGCAGCAACTTCAATTTTAAGAAGATCGTGAGGGGAAATGATAGAGAATGAGCGGGAAAAAGATACAAGAGAAAGTGATAATTAATTGAAGGTAAAAAGATGAAAAGTGAATAGAAGACCACCCTTTACGAAAGAAAGAATGTTGTTTGGCAATATAATAACTAAAAAATGAGATCATTATACTTTAATTGTTGCAAATATCAAAAACTATCCCAATTCCCCACCATCCCAAAAAATAAAAATTGCTCTTCTATGTGGTCTTCCTCCTTTTGCATTTTTTTAATATTTCAGATTTTCAAAGAATCTAAAGCCGAAATGTTAAAAGCAACATACTCAAACCCGGACTGAAAACTAGTGAACCAGCTGGTAGACCAGTCCAGTTATCAAACCTAATATTGATATAGAAACCAAACTCAAATATGTTTATTCCAAATCTTGATGATTTACAATGAAGTTTAGAACCTATTTATAATACTAATTCATGCATTAAAATACTGTAATAGTCAACAATGGCATCTTCACCAACTCTCCTCCCACCTACTCCCTCTGCATAATCGTCATGCCTTGCATCATTTCAGTCATATGCTTTATGTCAACGTTGGCTGCTCTGCTCTGTTTCATTCACCCTGTTCTGTTTCATTCCCCTAGGGTTGGACAGGACCCGTCCTCGAGTCAAAAACAACATCATTATCAATGAATGGAGATTGATCTGAAACTTTATGCTTCAGTAAAAATGACTTGGGCTTATTTTTGATTTTGACGTGTTTATCTGGTGGCAAAGGTTCAAGCTGAATCTTCACATCATCCTTCTGGAAGGAATATGTGTTTGCATACCCGTCGTATAGAGCGTGTCGATCATATTGCCAAGGTCTTCCCAGAAGAAGATGACAAGCATCTATTGGAACAACATCACACCAAACTTCATCGTGATACCTTTTACCGATAGAAAAAAGTAACAAGGCATCGTTTGGACACTTTTACCGTGGTTCCTTTGTTAAACCATTGGAGTTTGTACGGGTACGGATGGTTATGAGTTGGTAGTTGCAGCTTTTCTACCATGTAGTTAGAGACTACATTTTCACAGCTTCCGTTGTCAATAATGACATCACAGACTTTACCTTGAGTAGTGCAACGAGTATAAAAAATGTTGTGACGTAGCCAAGGCTCTTCTTTTACTGTGGTTGTATGCAAGCTTCGTCTAATCACAAGTGTTTCACCTTGATCAGGAGGAATGACTTCTTCATCAAAAATTGGCTCTTCATCAAAGACAGGTTCTTTGTCGGGTATGAGCTCCTCTTCTTCTTCAAAAACTACAGAAGTTTCCGCTTCAATAATAGTAACAACTTTGCGGGTAGGACATTCTGAAGCGATATGACCGAACCCTTGGCATTTGAAGCACTTAGGTGCTTTGGAGCTAAATTCCTTGGTAGCCTTTGTTGGAAGCTTGCTTGAAGAGTTAGACTGATATTCTTGTGTATGCTTATTTGAAGAGTTATGCTGATGTATTTGTGTAGGCTGATGCATGTGTGCTTCATGTCCATCAAAAGTAATTTCGTTGGAGGAAGACGGTTGAAACGGAAACCTTTTGGGTAATTGTTTCTCAATACGGATGGCTAGACGAATGACGTCGTCCAGAGTCCAGTATTGTTGGAGCTGTACCGGATGAGCAATGTTGATATTTAATCCTCCGATATAACGGACTATTGTTTGCTCCTCCCTCTCTTGGATATCACACTACATCATGAGTTTTTCAAATTCCCTCGTATATTCTTCCACAGACATAGCCTTTTGGCGGGGATTATGTAATTGAAGGAAATTATCTTGATAATAATTATCTGGAAGAAACTTACGTGAGAGCTCACGACGCATCTTGTCCCACTTTCGGATCTTGCTTTTTCCTTCTCTTTCACGCCTTTTCTTGAGATTTTCCCACCATATGGAGGCATGTTTCTTTAATTTGATGGCGACAATTTTGACTTTCTGCTCATCGGGAATCTCTTTATATTCAAAAATTCGTTCGACGGTTTGAAGCCAATCGACAAATTCGTCTGGTTGAAGCCTTCCCTCAAATTCTGGTATATCTACCTTAATGTCATTAAGGCGGAATGACTGTTGTTGAGGACGATGGCGGTAGTCAGTGGACGACGAACTATTGTTATCTGAATCATCCTCTGGATATTCACTGCGAGATTCTAGCATGGCTTGCTGCGTTTGTACAGTGGTTTCCAGTTCTTGTATCCGACGTCTCATCTCGTCCATCTCAATCCCGTGCGTGTTTCTGCGTCTTGTTGGCATTTTGGAATTGTTCTTGAGGTTAGGTATAGGGTGGAAAGGTACAAGGATATGATCGGTTTTTATGGCAAGTAAGGGGTAAACTGGAAATTTTATGGACAATTGGGGTAGAAAGGTAATATCTTAACTTTCAGGGACGGAAATGTAAGTTTGGCAAAAATCTGGGGTCAAAATGTAATTTCAGAAAGTTTTGGGGTCCGAAATATAATTTTGGCAGAAATTTGGGGCCAAAATGTAATTTCAGAAAGTTGGGCTGACTGGGATTGATGACGTGGCGGTTATGACACGTGGAAGTCAACCAGTGGCTGACCTATCGCTGACGCAGCAGAGCAGGATGACGTGGATGATGACGTCATCAACTTCAACCTCTGAACTCCGGCGACTGTCTAAAATTCCGGCGAAATCCGTGGAGGCGTGTGGAGGTGTTTCACGGTGGTGACCGAGGCTATTCCTAGGTTTTTCGACCTTCTGAACACGATGGTGCGGTCGGTTTCTTCAAAAAATGCTCCGAGAGTGAAAATCCAGCACCCCCTTTTTCTCACGTTTTTTGTTTCTCACCCACTCCTCACTCTTTCGCTCTATGGCACTCTGGAACTCAGCTCTGATACCAAAATGGTATAGAAACCAAACTCAAATGTGTTTATTCCAAATCTTAATGATTTACAATGAAGTTTAGAACCTATTTATAATACTAATTCATGCATTAAAATACTGTAATAGTCAACAATGGCATCTTCACCAACTCTCCTCCCATCTACTCCCTCTGCATAATCGTCATGCCTTGCATCATTTCAGTCATATGCTTTATGTCAACGTTGGCTGCTCTGCTCTGTTTCATTCTCCCTGTTCTGTTTCAAATATAGTACCCTCTTTTTTAGAAAATCGATTTTTTTAAATTTTTCTTTAGAATTTCATATTTATAAGTCTAAAATCTTCAATTTCTCGGGGTCCCGGATTAGCTCATGTTTGACTCTTAACCCAGTACCCCGGCCAATCCGGTTTAATTACCTTGATTAAAAGCTACTCAAATTGACTACCCCTATTAGAATAAAATAATGCCTCCATAGTTAAGCAAAATTTTGAGTTTAACCTGATCGTGTTTGTAAAAGATACTAAAACTTCCCTAAATAATCTTAACTGATATATTATTTCCCCATTAATTCAATGCTTAGAGTGCTTTCAACGAAAAAAAAAAGTCATTTTACATTTTACAAAATAAAACTCATCTCATATACTTATTTCATACATAACAAAAGCACTTGAAATAATCTAATTCAAGCACCCACTTAGTGAGAGAAGGTAAGACTCCATTCTAGCCATCCATTTGTAACACAAGAATCAATGAAACAAATGGATGACTAAGATGGACTCCACAACTTATTAAATCACTTTCTAACTAAATCATAATCCCTCAATGCCTATTCTGCACATCAAGCAAATAAATAGATCATACTTTCTCTCTGGAAGAAACTGGGACTTCGATAAACTTCACAAAGACCTCTATGAAGCATGAGTTGCCAGTTATTGCAAGCTTTCAGACTCGCAAAACTTCTGAACATGAAAACCATTTTCCAGTACACATCTTCTTCCCAAACACATGCTAAATCATAATCCCTCAATGCCTATTCTGCACATCAAGCAAAGAAATAAGTGATCCCCCAATTTGGATATTTTTGTTTTAGCGATCAAATTGCTTATAAGTTGCTTTTCACATAGATCGAGACACAAATCCTCTCACATACTTACCTCGTATATTGTAAATTACAATTGAAAAACTATTTTTAAACATTTCAATCGCTCTTCCAAACGTGCACAAAATTCTCTCTCAAAGAAACTGGGACTTTGTTAAACTACACAAAGACCTCTATGAAGCATGAGTTGCCAGTTATTGCAAGCTTTCAGACTCGCAAAACTTCTGAACATGAAAACCATTTTCCAGTGCACATCTTCTTCCCAATTGGTTAGGTTGTGTAGTTTTATGTTAGCACAGATCAACCTACATCTCAGAGGCTAGCTAGTTACAAAATTTTTCCTCAACATTTGACGAAAGAAAGATGGCAATGGCAATGCAAAAAAGGAAAACTGATTTACGATTTTCCACTTCTACCTCATCAACAATGATGAGTTCCTAATTTCTCCCAACGGCGATCGTTTCAAAGCACATAATGTGCCGCGATTGCCATGCAATCTTCTTTCCTTGTCTCTCATGACCTCGTTCGGCTTGAACTTGTCCATGCTGTGGCTGTTTTCTTTCGTGCAACAAACCACAATTCGCTTCTCCAGCTCGTTCTGTGTATCTGACAAATTCAAAGGACATTTTGTCCTATAGACATCCGCATTTTGCTCCTTTTTCAACATCTCAAGTTCATGACGCAACAGAGACATTTTGGCTTCAAGATCATTATTTTTACTTTCAGATGACAGAGCTCTCTGTCTCCACTCTTGCACCTATGAAAAAGGAAGAGACAGAAAATTATTAACAAGATGAACTTTGAAGTCTTTCAAATAAACTATCATGTTGTACTTTCATTGGGGGAACCTACAAGAAACACCTAGATAATTTTACTCTCAATCTCTTTCTCACAACAAATAAAATGCTTCATTGACTATTATAATGCAGTTCAAAGGTTTCAGATTCTGAAGCTAGTCATATCCAGTCATGTACTGTATTGCCTGAACAATAACAAGGGGGCAAAAAAAAATTCAAGGACCAGAAAGAAATGGAAAAATATAAAGGAGCTGGAAAGAATAAAATGTATCTTACAGCACTGTGTAGGGTTTGGAGTTGATAATCTGAATTAAGGGCTCTGCCTTCCCAAAAATCCCGGGAAGCCTGCAATTCCTCCATTTCTTCCCTCACTTGACCTAGCATCTCCTGCATTAGGGACCATTGCTCTGTCTCTGCTCTAACTTGCTCTACAACTCTTTGTACAACTGCCTTACATTGTCCAGAGCACATGTTCCCTTCACCGCAGGCTTTTTCCTGCAATTCCGACTTAGTTAGAATTCCTTCACTCTACTACTGATTTAGCCACTGAATATTTACACTTGAAAATAAAATAAAAATTATTGCTTTGATCATTAAATTCATCCTTGAGTCATATGACCGAAGCGGTAAGGATGAGCCTTGGCACAACGGTAAGGTTGCTGCCATGTGACTTAAAGGTCATGAGTTCAAATCCTGAAAATAGCCTCTCTGATTATGGGTAAGGCTGCATAAATTTATTCTTTCCCATACTCCACTAAGTTATACACTGGGCCATTTTTTTTCATATGAACAAAGTATTGACCAATTATTATCGAGTGATGAGTAATGATAACAAGGATTTACCTGATGGGGTACTCTAATACCAGACGATAAATCTGGACAATCCAATCTCTTTGAACTTGAGGTTGAACTTGGAAGAGAACTGTTAGCTGTGAAGTGCATTGAATTATACTCTTCCTCCATACTCTGTAATAGTATTCCTTTCGACAATCCCTCCATTTTCCTTCTCAGAATCTCAACCTGTAACAATTAAGAGGCCAATTTGTTAGATTTTTTTTTGGGGCCCTTTTTCATTGGCTTGAAAAAAGTTCAAAATTCTAATGGGAGACAAATATGGTCCCTCTCTTACATTTAGTTTTCCACTTGAAACAAAGTTGTTGTCATCCTCTCTGCTACAAGTTTTAATAGACAAGGTTGCCTCAGCCATTTGTTGAATCCTTTTCACATGTATCTCATCTAATGATCCTCCATTCTTCTCCAGCTGTCTCTCAAGAACTGAAACTTGTCTGTCAAAATTATTGTTCTTCCTACCATCCAGTTCCTTAGCCCCTGATCTCCTTTGCAATTTCTCAAGTTTCTCTGTCAACTCTTGGATCTCTTCCTCCAGTACCATATCAACATTCTTTCCTTCACAGATCTTGATTCTTCCCTAAATTCCATTTTTGCATGTTAAAAATCAAATAAGTATCAGAATCATGCAAGAAGGCAATTGAAGCCATAAAACTTTGAGAAACTAACATTACCTAGTTAGCATGCAGAAACCATTAGGTACAATCAATTCAATTACAGATGTATCAGCTGGCCAAGTAACTATTTGCTTGCTAAGAAATTCCCAAAAGGGCAAGAAGTTCAAATCAATTGTTCTACTTTCATAACCCACAAAGGTAAACCAAGAAATGCTTTGGAGGAAAAGCTTAAACAGACACTATTATAATATGATATTCTATTTTTCCTACCTACATTCAAGTATTAGGACAAAACCTGATATATTACAGACTTGGTTACTTATGCCTTACCTCAGACTCTTAACTCACAGTCACGCCTCATAAATGAGCAATCAGATAGGTAGGTTTGGAGTTAAAAAATTTGGGTGTAGATAGAATCAAAGACATCATGGAAAGCATTTAAAAGCTAGAATGTACTGCTAAAGGAACAAAAGGGAAAGAAAAAGAAGGTACTAACAGAAACAAGGGTCTCAACTGCAGATTTCAGAGTTCTCTCCATCTTAGCTCGAGTTCTATGAAGCTTCTTGATGACAATCCCTTTCTCCATTCTCAACAAATTACACTCTGCCCTCAACATCTCCGCCTGAAACCTCCATTTCTCTTCTTCTAAACCTAACCCACCACCGCCAAGAACGCCGTCACTTTCTCGGCTTTCAACTCTCTCTCTCCTCGTCTCACTGCCCCCACTGTAATCTAACACCACTATCGGAACATTTCGAGCCACCGGACGTTCTTGATCAAATAAAGTTTCCAACTTTCCCTTGCGCTCTCTCCGGAGGGGCTCGCCGGAATTGGGTTTTCCCACCGGTGGCTTGGTGGGTCTCCGGCGAGGCCGGCGAGGCAAGTGGAGGATTCTGGGGGTGGGAGGAGGAGGTGGATAATGCCATGATTTTGGTTTTCTTGACGCCGGAATTGACATTTTCATGTAATGAACAATGAAAATTGAATGGGTTGGTGAATGGTGTTGTTGAATTGAAACGAAGGGGAAGAGATATTATATGGAGAAGGAGGAGAGAGACGGGGAGAGAGAGGGGCGCTGGAGGAGTAAAGGGTACAGGCGTGCAACCTCGTGAACAGAGCAATAACAGGGATTTCAAATGAAAGCTGTAGAGGCAGTGTGTTTGCTGTTCGGGTATTTACTATTTCCCAACGTACTCCGATCCTGTTTGTTTCATGGGAATTTGAACCAGTTTTGGACTTATCGTTTGTTTCGTTGTTATCCCCAAAATGTCCTCATCCTCTTCTTTTTGACTTTTTTCCCCCTCATTTTCAATCAATGTAAATATAAATTTGTATATTCCCCTGGCAATAAATAAATAAATACCTACCCTCTATTTACCGTTTACAATTTTAGTCCTGTTATTAATAACTCAGATATATTAATAACTTGTGCTTGAAATCTTGAAAAAAAAAATATTAAGCTGCTGTTTACAATTTCAGTATCGCTATTAACTACTCAAATATCCATATTAATAACTTTTACTTGATAAGTTAAAAAAAAATATTAAGCCTCCGAGTTCTGATGACAGGTTGCTGGTGATGGAGTTTCGATGACCGACAAGGAGTTTTAGCGATTTAAAAAAAAAAAAGAAGTAAGACACTTATGTAATTTCACATATTTGTCAATATTTCAAAATTTTAAATAAGTTAATTTAGAGTTATTGAAATTCACTATCCTTATTTGTTTTTTTACATATTTTGATAGTATTTTTCTGTCATTTTTCCTTTAAAATATATACATCACAAAAATATATTACGATATAATAATACTAAAAATAATAATATAAGTTATATTACTTGTATAATCTACTTGAAAGCCCAAAATATTATGTATTGTTTTGTTTAGTTTGTTAAATAAATTTGACTTTTTGTCAAAAAAATTATGCAAGCTATATATAGCCAACAATAATTCATTACTTTTTGCATAGTTTGAAATTTCAAACTAAATTAAAAATTAAAATCATAAAAAATCTTCATACATAATCATTGTACAATCAATATATTACATGAGAAATATTAAGAAATTTTTTGTATTAAAATAACTAATATTAAAAATGAAAACATAATTATTAATATATAAGGCTAGGCCGAGTTAGACTTCGGTACCTAGCCTGACCAACCTAAATTATTTGGATAGGACCAAATTAACCAAGCTCTAGCATATAATAGTTAGGACTATACATACATCAAGTTTTTTATATTTTTTATATCTTCTCCAATCACACATATCATTTGCCTTATTCTTTTCATTTGGACTTATAGTTATGTGATAATATTTAAAAAAAAAAAAACAAATGACAAATAAGCACATATGATTTGAGAACTTAATATAATAGATATAAGAAATTTAACCTAGGTTTTTTTCCTAATAGTTAGACAATAAAGACATAGTATAGAGAAAAAGGGGGAAAAGGTAGTTGAAAGTAGAGCCGGGAATTCGGGCCGAGCCCGTCAAGGGCCGGGCCTATGATTTATAGGCTGAAAATGGAAGCGGGCCTAAAAGGGCTGGCCTTGTAGGGCCGCAAGCCCTGTAGGGCCAGCCCTTTTAGGCTCGTTTAATATTTTTTTAAAATAAATTAATAAATATAATTTCATTATATCAAATTATCAATATGAGAGACACCTAAGTTCCTAATAGAGTATTAATAACAAGCAAACACTTATTAATTGTTTTGATTTATTTTATTTTCTACAATGTTTTATTCATTTAAACTTAAAAAAAAGGCTAATTTGGACATTAGATGATTATTTTAACTAAAAATTTATGAGTTTTAAAAATAATGTATACCAATTTAAAGCAAAATAATAAATAAATTGTAAAACTTTAAAAAAAAAATTTTGAATTAAAATGAGTTTAAGCCCGAGCCCGTGAAGAGCCAGCCCTGTAGGGCCGCGGGCTTAAAAAATATAAGACTTTTTAGAAAACGGGCCTAAACGGGCTGGCCCGTTTAGGCCCGAGCCCGTGAAGGGCCGGCCCGACCCAGCTCTAGTTGAAAGGGAAAATCCAACGTGTCTAACAATTTGAATATTGAAGAAGGCAATTAAATGGAAGTTGTTAATTTATCAAATTTGTCAAGAAATCTCAATATTACTTTTTAAATTTACCGTTATTAAATTGTAATTCATATTAATTATATACCAGCTACAAGGGCAGTCTAGCAAAATTAAGAAAAAAAATAATGCTCTAGATATTATTAGATACGACTTATTTTAGAACAGAAAAAGTTTATAAAAAAATACTTATTCCCCTTGGTCTTAAATATAGAGTCATATTAACCAATTCTTAGAATAGAAGGAAAATTAGGTAAGTTGGTTAAATAAACTTAATGTGAAAAGATGAAATTATGAGACAATGAGAAAAAAACAAGTATTTCCTATAAATTGAGTTATGAATTGCTTGTCAAGTCTTGTCATTACTCTATCAATTTTTAATAATAAAATTGATATATAATTTTATAATTTCAAATATCTTTTTCTATCACTTTCCCTAAAATTATTTCAATAAAAACTTTAATATGAGAAATAAAAGGGAAAAATATGTTTTCCCCCCTAAATATGTACTTGCTTGAGGGGTGAAACTCTCAAAATTAATCCTTACCACTTATGTTACCTTGAATTGGTGGGTAAAATGAGATAGTCCAATTATGTATTATTGAAATTGTAAGTTGGGGAAAAGAGAGATAGTCCTTTCCCTGTAAATAAGATATTATAATGATAGAAAAATTAAACAGGGAGAATGAAGAGGGAGGGATTAGCAGAGGAACTCATTCCCTTGTAAATTACTACCAATACTCAATGCAGTCAATGAAAAAAGCCATATTTAACCATTAATTTTAATTGAGTGCTTGTTTTTTACCCCTATATTAAAAAAAAAAGCACTCAATGAAAAAGCCACACGAATTGCTAGATATAGTACATGTTTAGGAACACTTATTTTTTGAATATAAGTGTTTATTACGTGAGTCGAGATAAACCTCCTCTCACATAATTACTTCATATATCGTAAATAATGATTTATAAGTATTTATTACCTAAAAATAAACTATTCCAAATGAACACTATGTATGTCATGTGAATTTAGAATTTTCTATTACAACTGGTCCTTCATGGACAATAACTACACTGGACGTCCTAGCTTTTCGCTTAAGGAAACAATCGAATTAATTATTTTTCATAACTTCAATGTTCACCTAATCTTTATCTCTCTTAAATGCTTCCTGTTTCAATTTACAAGAGGTTTTTCAAAGTAATTTCACGTTTTTTATAGTGAGATACTATGATTAATTAATGACTTTATTTCAAAAATTAAATATTAGTAGTATTGAAGAAAAGTATTTGATTGATGATGTTTATTGGCTTTCACATGTTCCTCCAAAAATTATCTTAAAAATTATTTTTTCACTAAAAAATATAAGGCATTTTTAACTACTTTACTACAATTATAAAAGAGCAGTTAATTCATTAAATTCCTCATAAATTAAAAAAAAAATCAATTTTACCCCTATTAAATAAGGTTTTAATTGAGATAAAATTAAAATGAGTCATATTTAATTGAGAAATAATTAATTGCTCTTTACGTATAACTAATATCGTGGACTTTGTCCAAAGAAAAAAAAAACTAATATTATGAACGAACAAATTCTTTTATAAAACAATTCATATTCTACACTGAGGTGATGAGGGAGTTTTACATGAGTGCCGTTGTTGATTAAAAAAACAGGAAAATGGCCACCAACAAGCTGACCAATCTCTCTAAATATGGATATGGAATTCAAATTTTTGCTGACTGGGACCAATTAATGGGTATTGATTAATTAAAGTTTTTTGAAGTTGATTTTGTAAATAAAGAAATAATTGTCAGCGCATGTTTTTTGGAAATCAACCGTACCAAGGTAACCTGTCATTCTTCTCACTTCCACTTCTTGTTATTCACTCATTAAAGACATAATTAATTTATTATAGTTCCGTGCCGTTAAAGGTCTCTGACTTCGTTTTGAATTCTTTTCCTCATTCTTTTTTATTTTTTGGCCCAGCTTTTCCTCATTATTATACCTCATTTATTTTCCTCATCAAAGTACAAACAATTTAAATTTAACATTTCTCATGAATAATTCAAAATTTCAATTTTTTTGAATGAAATTAAAATTTCAAATCTTTCAGTAACAACAAAGGATAAGATGAGAAAATATTTGTTTTTTTGGTTTTTTTCATCATTTTTCTATTTTCCCTTTGCCCATTTTCTGAAGCATTAAAGCTCTTGAAAATAAAAAAGCATAAAGTGTATAAGAAAATTAGATATATTGTAAAATTAATCACGTATACATAGTGTTATGATAAAGTACATGTAAAGTAGCTAATTTGAGAAAAAAAGACATGACTTCTCTTTTTTTTTTTTCTTTTTTCCATCTGCTCTCATTATTTATCTTTTTTATGATTATTGTATTAAAATCTAATAACTCACATTTAATATTTAATAAAAATGTTAGTATAACAAAGGGAATGATGGAAAGAAAATGGAGAGAAAGATTAAAAAAAATATTGAATATAAATCATTAGATCTTGATCAAATGATTATAAAAAAAAGGTGAAGATATATGGAAATAATATTATTTATATTTATACTTAAAATGAAGCAATATACGGATGTATCAGTGACAGTCAGAAAAAAGCAATGTCAGCAATTAGGAAAACCAAAGAAATGGTGTGAGTAAGAGTGAGATTCTCTTCTTGGGCCTCCCAAAAATAAAAAGCTCTTTATAATTTGTGATTTTTATTTCATCCTCTGACCAAAAAAATCATTATTCCATTTTTTTCCCTTTCCCATAAATCAAACCCTGACCTCTTGCCCAATGGTCAGGGAAACAAAAAACTACTCTCACCCAAGCTTTCCTACTTCCACCAATTAAAAGATGGTTTTTAATTGTTCCCAACGGCCGGAAACCTAAAAACACCCAATAATTAGTATGGGCTATGTATATAGAACTCCTTCGGTTCTTAATATAAGACATAGTTAACTTTTTTAAAGAGATTAAAGAAGTTAAATAAACTACTCTAAAGTATTGATATTTATCTTTTTTATATTAAATTAATTTTTTTGATTTATAAACTGATATATAATCAAATGACACACGATATATGTTATGATTAATTAACTTATTTAGCTTCCTTAATTTTTATTAAAAAAAAAATCAGCTATATCTTATATTAAAGAGCAAATGAGTATTACACAAGGTCCAAAGGACAAATTAGAGTCTTTTTTATACTTAATAGACGTTGAGATGTATTTTGGGAAAAAGACACCTAAATATCATGTGAATTAGGAAAACCTTAAAAGGTTTATTAAAACATGAAAATGACAAATAGGTTTCAAGGGAGAAATCTAAGTTTTCGAAATGTTGTGTTTTTACCAAAATGCCTCTCAAGCTTTTTTTTTTTTTCAGGAAAAGACCCTCACCGCCACCAGAGCTCCACTGGTGGGCCTTTGGTTGCAAGAGCTCCAGGAACAACTTGACTAATGGAATTAACTATTTTGGTATAGAGATTGATTACTTGAGCTCTGTTAGCCTTATCAGGGGTCATTGACAAGTTGAATAAAGGCATTGACAACTTGAGTATAACGATTGCTTTGTGTTTGGAATAGCGAAGGCAAAATTAGCTTTTATGCAATCTAACTTTTATAAACTTAATATTAGGTAAAAGTCAGATTGTGTAATTTAGTTTATGTTTGGATTGACGGTTGTATAAATAACTATTTTGATATTTAAACTTGTTTGGATTATTATTTTAAAAAGTAAGTTAAGATGGAAAATGACGTGAATTTTATTAAATAATACATATATATTATATATAAAAATATTGTTGAAAATATAGAAACTTGTTTAGATGATTAATGGAAAAGCAAATTAAAGGTAAAAGACTAAAAAAGACATACATTTTATAAAAATAAAAATAGGTAATGCATTATTGGGAAAAATGTTATAATACTAAACTACTTAAATTTTTTAGGAAAAATTGGGGAAAAGCCCCTAAAAATATAATTGCTAAGAATAACCTAAGTCAGAGCACTATAATGATTTTTATATAAAAAATTATCAAGTAATTCTCACCAAATTCTCATGAACCTAAATTAAAGTACTGTCATGATTATTAACTTTGAAATGAATGTATATTTAGGACAAAAAAATTTCATCTATAACGGTTAATAATGAGAACCAAAATAGTATTTCAATTAAAAAAGAGGGACCCAACATCTTTATATTATAAGCTACTTTTCTCTCTTCATATAGTGGAACCAAAAGCAAGAAATTTTGGTTTATAGCTTAAAACTTATTGTTTTTTTTCAAATGCCGAATTGAAAAAAAAATATCCCAAACATCTTCAAAAACGCACAAATCACGCATAAACATGTTTGCCCCATGAAAAACCTACTTTTGGGATAGCCAAATGCCATTCCAAACACACCCTATAGTGATTGCCAACTTGATGAGTAAAGCTATTCACAATCTTGGGAGAGCAAATTGTCAATCGCTATACTCAAATTGTCATTGTCTTTTTTCAAATTGTCAACGACTCTTGATAGGGTTAAGGGAGTTCAAGTAGTCAATCTTTATACCAAAGTAGTTAATCTCATTACTCAAGTTGTCAATGGAGCTCTGACCGCCGGAGGGGTGGTGTCGGTGGGGTGATGCTAGTAAGGGCCCTTTCCTTTTAAAACAAACTTGAGGGGCATTTTAGTAAAAGCAAAAATATTTCAAAAATCCAGATTCCTCCCTTAAGATCTATTTGTCATTCCATGTATTAACAGACTTTTCAAAGTTTTCCTAATTCACATGGTATTTATCTTGAATTTTCCCATGTATTTTTTTTATATAGAATAAGATAATTATATCACTAAAGTTGATATAATAGAGTTCTAGGAATGGGGCATTAATTTAACGTCAATTTTATAGAAAGAGTGGCAAAAACAGAGATTAAAGCAACAAATAATTGATATGCTTTTTCAAGGAGCCCCGCCCTAATGTCAGAGCGGACGATGGCTTCATTGAGCGAATTCTTTTTACATGTGATGACATTGATGTGAATTCTTCACTGAAGTGATTTAAGGATGGGTCAAGTCCTCTGCAAGTATGGGAATGTTGGGAATATATTGCGAGTCTTGTGTGTTATATCTACAAGTCTAAAAAATATAGATAAAAAATAACTATGTGAAATTATCCTATAGTAGGTAATATGTGTGTAAATAATACACACACACACAATTCTAATTGAAGTATTAGTACTCTCACTGTTTGTAACTTGCAAACTTCACTTTCTATTTCATGGTAAAAAAACTTCACTTCCTATTTTAACTATACACCAAAATCATTAATACTCAATCAGTCACACTGATGAGATCAGTGGTGTGCGCCAATCAGTAAATCGGACCTTTATGCATAATGCTTCCGAAATTGATCTGATAACAAAATCATCAACTAAAACAATAAAAATTACTAATTTAACTGTGAGTATATAGAATATAAATTATTATTTTTATTCGGCCGAGAAATGAGAATAAATGAGGCTGCATATATAAATTATATTTTTTTGCAGCCATATAACCAAGTTGTAGCTCATGACTTGTACTGTGGAAGCAATTACGTTTATTATAATTATAATTTTTTTATTTAGTGAGAACAACATGTGCTTAAATTATTGATTCGTGGCACACTTTCAAACAATTTACCGTTGCAAATTCTATATTAGTCACATTGATCTCAGCCAGTTATGAGGTTCCAGATTGCATTACTTATTAAACTATTTTATTATTTATCAAAAAGCTCAAATGTACCATGTCAGAAAATTCAAATTTAATTTTTTTTAATGTTACTTTTCAACTTAAACAAATTTATGTGTCAGTAAATTTGCCTTGTTGTCTATATATGGACATATTTGGGGGGTGGCGTTGGAGTCAAGTCAATGCTTGATTAATTGTTTAATTAACTAATTTTCACTTGAACATCAAAGCAAGAAAAATAAGAATAATATTTTTTTAAAAAAGTTTTGTGGGCAAAAGAACTTTCTTGTCGCACATACACACCGTCTTTTTTTGAACGTTTATTTATTCTTCGTCAAGATGTCCACGTCGATTTCTTACTTTCTTCTATCCGATTTGAAGGGGAAGATGGTAATTAATTAAGTTAAATCATAAAAACACACACACGCACAAATTTTATACAAAGTAATTTGAAGATGTGATTTATGAACACAGTGCTTGAAATCGATCATCAATGGTGGCTTGATTTGATAGTAATAAATATTTTATGATAATTATATATATACAAACACACACACACACATATATATGTGTGTGTGTGTGTCTCAAGAGATCATGATGAGAAAAATTAAGGGTTAAACATACTTTAAATCCTTATACTTCTAATGAGTCTTGATTTTGGTCTCTATACTATGTTTTCGTTATTTTATGTCTCTATGCTTTATGCCATCCAAAATGTTAAACTTTATAATTTTATAAAGACTTTGAGATGAAACAAAATTTGTTAAAAGTATACAAATCAGAATCAAAATTCATTAAAAATATAAATAAAAAAACAACTTATGTGTGCAATTTTTGGAAACCTTTGCACATAATTGATGATAGATTAAACACAACCGAAAAATAGTTGCACCAAGTCCCGTTGCCCAAATAAAGTTCCCAAACAGGACCCCCCCACCAAAAAAAATTTCCTAATTTTTTTGGCATTCTAATATTTCATATTTTTAGTACGCATGTTCCACATTTTTATTACTCAACTAATCAATTTTTTCTAATAATCATTTAAAATATTTTCAGTACTTATCTTTTATATTTTCAGTACTAAAAATAATTAAAAATTACGATTGAATACATGGAAGATGAGTATTAAAGATTGTGAAACCATTTATTAAAAAGTTAAAAATGAATGTTAAATATATGGAAGATGAGTAGTGCAAATATAGGGGAAAAAAGTGATAAGAAAATTAATTGAGGGAAATTTTAATCCCAAAAAAATCATGGTACTTTTTTGGAATTAAAAAAAAAAACAAGATCCTTAATTTCATTAATTTTCTTTTGGAGCCCTAAATGCCATTTTCCCTGCATTCAGGTTCTAGGGCACACTCATGAAAAATTATGGTATGAACCTGTTTTGCAATGTCATTTGTGATCTAATAACCAGTTGACATACAATAATTCATGAACTGATTTAGCATCTTCTAAATATTAGCTGACAAACTAATAAAATTAAAATATTTCACAAGATTTATTTTTTCATTACTTTTGAAATCTTAATTAAGGGATTTATTTTGTTAAGAAAAAAAAAAAGTGAATTACATGAGCAGTCAATTAGGATTGATATTAGTTGAATTGTTATATTTTAACCGGTTAGACTACAAATAATATGAAAAACTAGGTTCTTACAAGAATTTCTCCCCACTCATAAGATTAATTGACGATTTGAGGAGTTTATTACAAGACACTTTTAGTATGTTTCATAGTCTCACATATACCAAGAAAGACCTTAAACTTTATTAATTATTCTATAAAATTCAACAACTTTCTAATTTTACTGTACCCTTGTATAATATACATTATGGAAGCAGATCCTCTCATCATCTCATTTTCTCATCATCCCTCATGAACCCATCTGAACCGTTGATTTGGAAGAGGAGCCATTTGGACTGTTGATTAAAAAGGGGAGAGAAAAGTGAAAGGAGTCATAACTTGATGACGTACGTGGCTCATCTTTTACCTTTTAGATTGATTGGACGGACATGATTTAGAGATTACGAGGGATGATGAGAAAATGGACAATGAGAGAAACCGAACTCTATACATTATACCATATAAGAATAAAATCAATACAATAATAATTGAATGATAAAATTATACATTTATATGAAAAATTTCTCTCTCTTTCCTATATATAGAACAAAAATGTTCTTCTCTCCTTACCTTAGCGTATATATAAGACCATACGAGTATTTTTTTAAGGTGTGACGGTAAATTTATTGCTGGGTATTAGAATATATGCCTCACATTCAATATTTAGACATTAAAAGTATATAAGTATGACATGTCAATAGACTTAAGTCATTTTGACAAAAAAGTAACATCAACACACACACACATACACACAATTCAACATGATATCAGAGCCATTCGACTTAGAGGACGAAAAAACTAAAAAACAAAAGAAAGAAAGAAAAAGAACATTGTGTAAAGATAAAAGTAAAAAGAAGTAACTATGAAGAATATTAAAATATGTCCTACACACAAAATTCAATATGATATTAGAGTCATTCGACTTATAGGACAAAAAAACTAAAAACCAAAAGATAGAAAGAAAAAGAACATTGTGGAAAGATAAAAGGAAAAAAAAGAAGTACCTAGGAAGAATATTAAAATATGTCCTACATTGAATAGTCATTAAAATTAGAAAATATCCTAGTTAAATCAAGCTGAAATATTAAAATCTAAATTCAGGCACACACTCTCAACAAATTCTAGATCAAGTGAAAGGACTAATTAGGGATCTTTAAATTTTGTAAATTTACCTCAATGCCCCTAAATTTCTACTAGCCATTTTCCTCTTTTCTAAATCTAGAATCCCTCTTCACCTCCATTCTTCTTACTCGCTCTTTCACTTCATGGAACACCTCCTACCAAGAGTAAATTCGAGACCTTTAAATGTAGTAATAGTAGCCGTTCCTTTATAATACCTCCAATCCTTAATATAAGACTCGGTTGATATTTTTTAGAGAAATTAAATAAGCTAAATATGTCAGTTAATCATATAATATATTGTGTATTATTAGATTACATATCAGTTTATAAGTCAGGAAAATTAGTTTGGTATAAAATGGATAAATATAAACAATTTAAAGTAATTTATTTAGCTTCATTAATCTCTTCAAAAAAGTCAAATGGGTCTTAAATTAAGGATTGGAGGCGGTGTGTGTGTATATATAATCAGACACATTTTTTTGGCACAATAATCATACACAATAATTAATACAAGATGTAAGACTTAGTATACACTATAGAGGGCTTCCCTTGAGAATATGTTGAATCCTAATGAACACAGAAATTAAAAACAGTGACGTTCCTAATTTTAAGGAAATTTTGAAATCGAAACCATAAATGTACACATGTCCTGTCATTTATTATGTTTATGTTTTGGTTATATGTGTTGGTATATCTTCCATCTCTCCGAGGCAATAATAACAATATATGGGCTCGAACAATTCTATTTGCTGCTTCGTGCATTGGTCATTATGCGATGTTGGCCATAGCCAACCAAAGGAAGATTGAGAAAATCATAATTGTATTTGTTGTCTTATCGCCTTCGCATCTGGCTGGTATAAGAACTCGGATTGTTCACTAGTTTGACGAAGAATGGAGTCTACACATAATAAAGAAGCTTTCAAAAATTCATTAAATTTATGACTTTGCTGGAACGACCATTGTTATTGATCTGGGGTCTTGGATTTTTATTCTTTGGGATGGTAGAGGTGTTTCATGATTAAATTAGAGAGAGAGCGTGTGTGAGAGAAGAAGGGGGAGAAAGACGGATCCCTAATTGAGAGCAGAGGAAAAGGGAAAGTAAACATTTAGGGACAATGAGGTAAATCAGCAAAATTAAAAAATTCTTAATTTTTTTTGTTGGTCTGATTAAGAATTTGTTGAAAGTCTAAGCCTGAGTCTGGATTTTAGTATTTTAGCTAGATTTAATTGGGATTTCCCTTAAAATTATTATGAGGTTTAAATCATTTTGATAGAAAAATAATTTCAACTTACATAATATATGTGTGTGTGTTTGTGTGTGTGTGTGTGTGTGTGTGTGTGTGTGTGTGTCATTGAGAAAATACTTTCACGGCAAAATCATATTAAAATTATTTCAAGTTATTGAGTTGCAACTTAACCCTTTATACATCAAATATTTAAATAAGGAAATTAAGGGAAATAAAGACTTGACACGAAATTAACGCACATCATAACAACACCTTGATAATATTTTAAGATTTTTTCTGTTCCCATAATGCTCCCTTTTGAATAGATTGACTTATCCGGAACCAACCAATAGCCCTCCTTTGGGTATCTCTTCAGCTTTGTTCTCTCTCTTGGTGAGAAGAAGTAGTGAAATATATTAATAAAGTGTTGGTTGAGGTGGTAAGGGGCCTCATCCCTATAAGGAAGAGAACACAAGTTTGAGTTTCAAGAAGCACATTTGTTGGGAGAGATGAGAACCCTTTGCCTTCTAAGCTTCGAGTGAAAAACCATCGTGATCAAATAAAAAAAAAAAAGAAAGAGTAAAATACCCCCATTCATTCTCTTCAATACCCAATTCTTGGTTCAAGACTTGAGGTTGTCTCTGCTATAAAATCATTAAATAATAAGCGAACTTAGTGGAGTTACTTTACGAGTTTTAAATACAATCAACGAATAATTTCTTGATCATTTGGTGAAAAGAGATGCCATTCATTCTTTTGGATACTCGATTCATGGTTCAAGTTGTCTCCATTATAAAATCATTAAATAATAAGTGGACTTATTGGAGTTACTTTATAGGTTTTTAATATAATACACGAATAACTGCTTGATATTTGTCGCCTTTTTTATATAACTGTGAAGAGTTTGTACATATTTTTAAAAATAATCAGGGGCTGTTTGAAGCCTCTTTCATCATATAATAATAATAAATCAAAATCAATGCTTCATAGAGTTACTCTATATTATAGACTAATAATTAAGCCGAAGATAACTATGAAAGGGTTTTTAGGGGTACTCTTTATTTTTGTTGAATGATGCTTCAATATAGGTGTTTTTTGAATGATGTCTGCTTACTAAATTAAATGGGTATTTTATATTTTCCTAATTAGTCTATTAGTTATTAAAAAATTATTTGCTACTGAAAACATCATAGTTATTATCTATTAGATGAATTTTTGTTCTTTCTTTCATCAGATGAGATATTGCACTCCAACCCCGCAATTTGTTTACTTGTTTCATATGAATTCCGTTTGATAACTTCACATTTGATTCCAAGAAGGGTGAGCAAGCCCAAGACAGTCTCAAAATGCTAATTATAAGATACGAAGGGGAGTTGTATTTTTTATTTTGATTTTTTTCCTTTTTAGATTTGACGTTCACTTCTCACATTTCTCATTTCTAAATTTTGCATGCTTGTTGCTATGGAATCTGATATGTGTGAGAGGGAGAAGGAGAGTTGTTCACCATATGCTTTTACCCCATCTTCTTTTTTATTTGTTTACCATATTATTCATAGTCTCCATCATTATTCACATTGCTCTTTTGCAAAATCTTATAGGGTTAAAAAAAATTAAAGAAGATAGCAAAATCAAGCCCGCGTGAAATCATACAAGGCATATGATATGACATGGCATATATCAATAATTGCCTACCATTGAAGTAGGTCACATTACTCCTTTTTTTTAACACTTTCAGAGTGACACTAGAAGCAAATTGATATTAGAAGCAGATCGCAAGTCTCTTCATTACAAATACTTCATAAAAACTAACCTACAAACAAGAAATGAAAGGAGAAAAAATTAAAACACATTGATGATCTCGGGTAAGAGAGAGTAGCGAGCAAACTCAGCGGGATGCCAAATGACGAAAGAAGTGTCGTCATGGTGAGGAAGGGAGCAGACACCCGACTTGTGAGAGTCGAAGGACAACAGAAGAGCCATATCGCTCATGGAATCCAAAATCTGCCTATACATTCTCCATCTAAAATTAAGAACAAAAGTAATACATGATGACTAGGAGGACATTCTGGTTTTCCAAGACAGTCATAAATCTGTATAGAAATGGAGCCTTAACAAGATATTCGGGTGGGAGTGAAGGGATTTTGCATAAGCTATTTCGATGGATATGTGTTACTCTTTTAGTCATTAATATAAGACATATTTACTTAATTTGATTAAATTAAGGACCTAAGTTAAATTTGTAAATATGACATCTATTATTTAGAACACCCTACTCATCTCTCTTAATTCCCTCATTACAAATTCCCCTTGATTATAGTTGAGGGAGCATCAATGAGGGTAAATTAGGAAAAGATTGATAAATATCAAAACTATATCTTATAATTAGGATTAAGAATAACTCCTAAAATATGTGTTATATTAAAGACCGGAGGAGTAATTTAAAGATGCAAGTAATGGATATTGCCAAAGTGGAGCCTGTATTATTATAAGAAAATAGAGAGGAAAATGTAAGAAAGGAAGATAGAGAGAAATAATTATTCCCTTTGACCAATTTTAACCGAGTTTTTGATCTATGCAATTAGGTTATTTATAACTAATAAAAAGAAGGGAAAATGACACTCAGGTCCCAAGCTACAAAAAAAATACCACAAAAGTCCTTTTGAAAAGTCATTGGTCAGAAATGTCCCTAGGGACTTTTCTGACATGAATTCCCAATGTCCATTTACACAAATACCCCATTGAAATAACTAAAGAAAACGCACAGGAGGAGAGGAGGGGAGGCACGTTTCTGTGATTAAGGAGACAGAGAAAAATGCATAGATGATGTGCGTTGGAGGTGGAACATTAAAGCGATACAACGTGCTGTTAGTGTCATTGGGAACATGTTCTTCTTCATCGTCCATCTACGGGTAGGTATAGAAGCGAACTGGAAATTTTTTTTTTTGTGTGAAAGTTGGTTGGATTGAGAATGTGGGGTTGGTGAAAGGTTGGAGCTTGGGTTCAATAATAGAGTAAGTGGTAGGTGGTAGACAAAAAATGATAAGAATTTGCTACACATATGATCTTGACCATTGAAGTTGGGGTTTCACCTTAGGTGGGTTGTGTTTATGTTAGAGTGCTCTATTTTTGGGGTGAGAAAATAGAGGAGCTGATGTCTTTTAAGTAGGAATGGTGAATGAAAGTGTGATTCTGTGCTGTGAAAATGCTGAAATGAAAAAGAAAAGTTGTTGTAAATTTGTGCATATGAAGTTGTTAATATGACAGTTGTAGTTGTTAATACTGAGTCTGTGCTGTGCTTTATTTTTGGGCAATGTAATAGAGGGAATGCTCTGTTTTTGGGGAAGCAAAAAGAGGTTTGGCCTTTTTTAAGTGGGTCTGATTGAATGTTAGTGTGGTGTAATTTGTGTTATTAGAAAATGCTCATATACTGATAAAAAACATGTTGCTAACGTGTTGTTAATATGTGCATATGTAGTTGTAAATATTGCTGTGTAAGTTATTAAAACGAATTGTGTTGCAGATTCTCATGAAAGATGGGAAGTTGTTCGGGGAAGAATCTATTCTGTTTCTTTCATGTGGGGGGAGTTTTTAAATGGTGGAGAAGATGAAATGCAATACATTGGTGGTTTGGTAAGAACAAGATGTGTAAAGGAAAGCACAACATATATATGAGGAGTTGCGAAGAATCATATCATCCATAACAGGAAAAAAAAGTAATGAAATCAAAATGAAGTTCAAAGTTACCTTTGATACATCAACATTTGTGGATCTTGTAGATGATGAAGGGGTGGATCATTTAATCAAATTTAATGAACAATATGGTCATGTGTATATTGAATAAGATGGTGATAATGACAATACAGAACCAACAATGAATGGTCAAACGAAAAAGCAAGAAGTGTACGTTTAGTTGTCCTAAGAAAAGTATTTTTTTCCAACGTTAATATGTGCAAGAGCACTCTAACTTGTAATTTCTTGTAGGATTGATTATTTGTTTGGAGGTGAAGGAGGAATGTATACGTCTCCACATGGTTTGTTAAATGAAAGTCAAGTGATCCCATCATTGACTTGTGCTACGCAAATGGTGCAAACACCCATACCGGAAATGAATTATGGAAAATGGAAGGATTTGATTATTGGAGCAGGATAGATTTTTCTGAATGCTATAAGGCTTCATCAAGCGTTATACAAATATAGCATTGCACACAAGTTTTCATACCAATTTGTCAAGAACAATCAACACAAGATAATTGTGAAGTGCAAGGTTGATGGTTGTCCTTGGTACATGGGTGCATATTCATCAGGAGAACATCAAGATACAGATTTTATAACCATTAGAACACTAAAAGGTGAATACATTTACCAAGCACAAGATAGCCTAATAGTTTGGCATCCACACAGGTCGAGCTTGACATCATCAATCATAATGGATGATTTGAGGTGCAATATTGACAAGATTGCTAATGTAATTCGATCAGACATGTATAGAGAGTATGGGGTGCGGATGAACTACCATCAAGCATATAGGGCAAAAGAAAGAGCATTAAGGGAATTACATGGTCGAGTAGAAGACTCTTACATGGTAATTCCTTGGATATGTGATAGACTAATTGAGAGTGATCCGGACACCGTTGCAAAATGGGAAGGCTTATCTAACAATAGATTTCAGAAGGTCTTTATTGCTTATGGTTGTTCGATTAAAGGGTTTTTAGGTGGTTGTCGATTCATACTTTATGTAGATGGTTGTCATCTAAGTGGTCCTTATAAGGGAACAATGTTGTCAGCGAGTGTATACGATGCAGACAACCAGATGTTTCCCCTAGCATATGCCATTGTTAGCGGTGAGACATATGAAGAATGGTCTTGGTTTCTATCCAATGTGAAAGACATAATAGGCTCAATGTTGATAATAATTGTGTTAGATCGCAATAATGGAATTACATGGTCGAGTAGAGGGAGATCCAACTATATTACTGACAGAATGTAGCAACCCTTGGTTGCTTTCCTTCTCTATTTGCACTCTACTCTTGACGTTGTTGTCATTTCAAAATGCAATCGCATTGTCACTTGTAGAGGCGTGTAGTTGGCCCAGTGGAAAATGTTGCAAGCAAAACACCTGTATAAAAATTAAATAACAACTTACCAGCAGTAGATTTCAACATCTAATGCAGCAATTTACAACTAATTAAACAAAGCTAATAAAGATTACATAGATAAAACTTACACTTACCATTAGAAAGTATATACATCTACCTACATTGATTGTGCTTGCATCTTTCCCTTTCATGACCTTTTTCTTGTAATGTGCAAGTGAATTGGATAGTTCATTCAAGACAAAGGTCGATCAATCGTAGTCCCTAAAATCTCCTTTTGCTGCCGTCATCACCTTCAACACTCGATTACTCACTTTAATACCCGCTCCGGGACACAAGAGAGTTCCCAACACATACATAACAACAAGAATTCAAATTCGGGATCCTCCTCTCTCTCAATTAGCCATTTTTCGATCATCTTGTATAGCTCTGTCTCGTACAATGTCTTCAATTGTTTAAAACCTTCTTCTTTGTTATTGACATTTTCCTCAATGTCCCTCCTCACACGGTAAACCCATCATTTGTTGTACATTTTCCCGGCGGATGTTAAGTGACCTCCCTCGAATCAAAACATTATTAGTAGGAAGGTCAAATCCAGACATAAATTGACCACATAAATCTCGAGGGATTTGTGAGCAGTATGTGGTAACTAACTTGTCAAATCCAACCTTATTTAGCCGATCCATCCTATCTTCTCTATTTTTCACACTTTTGCACACTTTCATAAACTAATTAGGAGCACAGTGTCAAGAATGGAACCACATATTTTGTCCCTTTTGCAGCACTTCTTAAATTCTTCACCCTCACCCTATATGCCTCCTTCTCCTCATCTTTCAATGCGTCCCAATCTTCTTTCATCGACCGAGTCTCCTCTTTTAAACGCTTGCACTCCTCCTTTTTGTTCTTCTTGTTTTTAAAATAGTCTTGTGTGGACAATATATACCTTGACACTTTTTGCACCTCTCTCCCTCTCCATCTTTCCTTTTTTTTTTGTTCGGCATTTTCTGCTTAGCTTTAAGCATAATTACTACTTTAATCACCCACTACAAAAAACATAAGACATTAACCAATCATTTGTATATAACGAACAAGTAATTTATAAAGTTAATTGCAATTCTATATTAGCATTGCAGAGAATAGAGTCATCTGCACAATACATATATCAATCACAAATTCATATATATCAACAATGAAGCACAAGGGTTTACTTCACAGGCTTCAAAACAAAGGCCATGAAAAAAACTTTCTTCTGGAACTCATCACACACAACATACATTTTTTCATATAAACAATTGCTAACTATCCTATAGTGACAAGTACCAATTCTTACATTGGTCTACGTTGTACGTAACGCCAAATTAACTTCCTATACTAACCATTCTTTTGTTGGAACCATTAAAAAACAATAATAACCAACACAAACAGAGGCATTAATAGAACATTGATTGTCAACGTTAACATACTTCCAAATGCAGTAATTCTAGAGGAGCACATTATCAGCCTCATACCCATTGATTCAGACCTAAAACCCAATGCTAGAGGAGCACATTATCAGCAAACCACATTATAAAAGATTCCTTGGCCTCCAACGTTATTCATAAACAAATATGTATAGCCCCCAAAAAAACAACACTGATTGAGAGGAGTGACACACAGACAAAGCAAAAATTGAAACCCGAAAACCACCTTTCTTAACCAATGTATTTCCCCAACTCAATTCCAAGATTCAATCTTTTGCCCCAATCCCAAACTAGTAGCAACCCAAGAGATTAAATGTGTCATTTCGCAAAAAATTAAAAAATCACATTCAAGGCGGCCAAGGACTAACCGTGCAGACGACTAACCGTGCGGCTTCAGAGGAGCAATAGAGGGATGCTGGGTGTTGAGAGGAGCGACGCAGCCTACTGATTTAGAGCGACACCGGATTCTTTGCCGTGGGTAGACCGGGCAACGCTGGCGCTGCGGAGGAACGACGGATGCTTGGCCACCGGACTGCGATAGATGCTTAGGTACTGGAGGAGCCACCGATGGCGAGTCGAACGGCAGTGACGCATGACGCAGAAGCAGAGCAGCATGGACGGAGAAGCAGAGCACCACGGACGGAGAAGCAGAGCACCACAGATGGAGAAGCAGAGCGTATGAATGGTGATGAAACTTCAAACCCTGGATCCATTTTGTTTCGAAAATGAACGCTTGAAAGTTTAAAATCCTTGGGGGTTATTTTGGTAAATGGACATTGGGAATTCATGTCAGACCATTGACTTTTCAAAGAGACTTTTGTGGTATTTTTTTTGTTGCTTGGGACCTAGGTGTCATTTTCCCTAAAAAGAACTGGAGAGAATAGATGACTTAGATGATATTATGATCTTTCAAGACAGTCACACGTGATTGTACGAAAACAGAGCTTCCAACAGGTATACGGGAAAATGAATGTTTTGATGAAGTTCTCTCAATCGATGCATGCATTTAATTTAAAGACGCAAGAAACAATTCAAAGATTACACAGTACTTAGTAACCATCATAATATAAGTGGTACTCATTATTTGATGAGCTGTGTCCACTAATTTATATTCTTTCGTGCCCCAACTCGTCTTTATTCCAATGGTACTACGTACTAACCTTCATATCAATGGTACCATTTTCCTCTCAATTTTATTTTCATCAAAACCTAACCTAAAAATTTGAAGTCAATTGTACAATAAAAAGAAGTTTGTTCAATGGAATAAGAAGAGGTGAAATGCATTTTTTTATTATATATTTCCTTTTGTCCTTAATATAAAACATAGTTTTCATATTTGTCAATCTTTTTCTAAGTTACTCCTATTGATGTTCTCTCAATAATAATTAAGGAGGGGGGTGATGGAATTGAAGAAGATGAATAGAGTATTTTAGAAAATAAATATCATATTAGCTAACTTAATCAATTTGCTTAATCTAATTAAATTAGGTAAATATATATCATATTAAAGATTGGAAGAGGCACTTTTAGCCAGCGGTTTATTGACTATGTAAATAGAGTAGAGAATGAGAGAATGAAGCAATATATGCACTTTTTTGACTGAATAAAACCTTTAAAGAGGCGAATTACAATGGATTAGTTGGTGCCTTCGGGCTAGAGAGGTGGTTCGGGGCTTTGAGTTTCGACTATGGTTTGTTGTAGCTAGTCGACATATATGGCTTGGTCGGAATGATCAGATATTCAACGATCGGGTTTGGAGTTCCGACGTGGTGTTAGCACGTTCTCAAGCTTGTCTCTCTTGGGGAGTTATAGATGGGAGTGCCCAAATAAAGAACAACGATTATTGACTGGTATGGTGCCCACCTTCATCGGGTGTTCTGAAATACAATGTTGAGGGATCTCATGACATGGTTACCGGTCTCTGAGCCTGCGGCGGGGTCTTACATGATAGCACTGGGAATCCCTCATGAGTATCAGCAGCATCTGATGCCAAACTTCCCATCATAACCATCAATTGTCTGTATCTTCATGTTTTGTCAAGGCGAGGATCTGCTTGTATCTCATTTCCTTTGATGTCATACAACCCCATTCCTTGCTTCCTTCGTCAACCACTTCAGAATATATTGCTCAGGCATAACTCTTACATCTTTGGTCTCATATACTTTCAATGCATTGCAACACAATATCCCCGTGATCTCAAACTTCCGACAACTACAAAAAATTGCATGCGTATTAGGGTTAAACTCAATTCTCCATTCCCCCTCTTCGTCTATCATATGGGTTGTGTATACAAACAATGGTTCTTTCTCATCACGTTCAATTAACTCTACAGAGAATTAGAGGTCCCATTGTTCTTGAAACATGTCAAAGACAGTTGGGGTATAAGATTTCACAAGTTGGCGCAAAATAGGTGCACTTTGATTGATCATCCTTGGTATCTTTTGTCAAGATTCATACTCAAGTTGCAATTCTTTGTATCGCTTCTTTGCTACAACTTTGTCAAACCTCTTGAAAAATTGATTAATGTCTAATTTTGGCTTTGTACATCTCTTCACCTCAGCATTCACACTTTCACTAATTTGTGTGCTTTTTATGCCTAGCATGAAAATATCCTTCATATAACACCTAGCCCATTTCTCTTTGATTTTATAAGTGGAGTTCAACCATCCATTTTCATGGACATTGTAAGAACATATTAATTCACTCCATGCTTCTTCAAACTTATCCACTTGAACATAATCAAACATGCATTTTTTGAAGTCAGTCAAAAGTGTGAACCTTGTTTCATCAAATTCCCAAGATGTTTAATGCCATTTTGCATTAAATGCCAAGTACACAAACAATGTCTTGTATTAGGAAGCACTTCACTCAATGCTCTAGCCATAGCTTGATCCTGATCAGTAAACACAGTTTGAGGCTTGTTTTGCATGTGAGCATCCAAGAAGGTTTCCAATAGCCACTTGAAAGAGTCAATAGTCTCATCATACAATAACGCAGCTCCGAAAATGACCACACTTCTATGATGGTTAAAGCTAGAAAATAATGCAAGGGGTCGATGATTTCTGTTTGTACTATATGTCGTGTCTAATGATACAACCTCACCAAAATGGGTATAGTCTTGTAGCATGCGAGCATCTGCCCAAAACACATTAGTACTTTGTTGTTCCGTGTCCAATTGGTATTTGTGGTAAAATGAAGGATTATCTGCAACTTGTTTTTGAAAATATTGAAGTAGGCATCCCACCTCTCCAAACTTCATATGTCTTCGCCTTTTGTTCATCAAGTAGTTCTTTGCATCTGTCATAGTATAACCCAGATTTTCTTGACCACCAACATAAGTACTCATCAATTCAAAAGCTTCCTTGGGTTCAAGACCAGATTCTCGTGCAAGATCAATTTCAAGAGCTTGTGCTTCTGATAAATTTCTTTGTGATGGCAACAAGTGCTTTGTTTCTTCTGTATGGAGAGGATGATTATGTTCTTCACTAAAGTTAGTGACTCTGAATTTTTGATCAGCTCGAGATACTATCATATTTGCCTTGCAATTGGTTCTTGTCTCTGGCCGATATCTAGAAGAGGTTGTCTCTTTTTTTATCTTTTTTTTGAACACCCTGTTTGCAACACACATATCTATATGTAATAATAGAACTGTCTTTTCTACTCTTTGTTCCATTATATTTTCTAACTCCAAACCCAATTTTCTTCCCATATTCATTCCAAAAGTTCCATGCTTCATCCAAACTTTCAAACTCTTTCCCAATTTCAAGGTTAAGTTCATCTTCCATTATCTGTTTTCCACATACAATAAAAAATAATTTTAAAAAATTTTTTTAAAGAAATTGGGAGCAAAAAGATAAAAGAGACAATTACAGCTAATTTAATGTTTTAAACATAATATATATATATATATATATTGAAGAGGCAATCTGATTCAGAACGCACATAAGAAGCTTCAAAAACCTCAACCAAAAAAAAAAAAAAAAGATTGAAAACCAACCTATATTGAGAGAGTGAAACACCGCCTTCAATCCCAATCCTCCTTTGCGCTAAAAAAATTGAAACTTTCGAAAATCTCATCCGCTGGAACACATCCTTCAATATGTAAGTATATTTTGATTCTTCAACATGGAAGCTTTTTCAGTGGGTGCAATCTTTTTCTCTTTAATAGCAGAAAATTATCGGCTCGTTTCCCTCCAAAAATTAGCGCCAGGTTTATTTTCCTTTGGGCTTTTCATAATGTTAAGACCAAAAAATATGCTTAATTGAAACGGTGCGTTGGGAGGCTTATTTGTCTCATGACACTTGACTGAATAAAGCCACTCCTGCCTCTTTTTAATTGAAACGCTGCGTTGGTAGGTGAGCGCTTTTTGCTCATCAATTTGATTAGCATGGAAACCGGATCCCCCATGAGGTCCATTTCTTTTAATTTGTCTTCTTTCCCTTTCTCTTGAACGTCCTTCTCTTTCTTCAAGCATATTGTATTGTCGCACTTTTTCTTTCTTATCTCTCGTCATTCCTTCCTTCACTATTTCGTCCTTTTCTGTGTCGCGCCTTCCTTTTCTTTTCCTTCCTTTACCTATCGATCACATTAACATGCACGCGCATATACACATTTGTATGATAACGTTGAATTAATTACATATATTATGGCCATTTGTGTTGTAATTGTAGTTGTCTTGTGGGTGGAGGTTTGTGCCCTAATTAAGTTCCGGTTTGTTTGTGGTAGTTTGTGAGTTGGCATCTTACCCATGACCTTTTTTATGTTTTGAAACCCGATGTTATTGTTGGAGCATTCTGAATCTTATACTTGGTGTTTTGCATTAATAGATGTTGATCCTTTCTAACCATGTTAGCACTTGTGTTGTGGTTTTAATTCTTTTTCTGTCATAATTAACTTTTGTATGATGATTCGGTTCCTTTTAACCATTATAGCTTTGTTAAAGTGGAGCTTGTACCTTTTCTATCATGGTTAAGTCTTTTTTTTTTATACAAAGTGAACGAGGGGACACCCTCAACCAACACCTAAAGTTACTCCTGTAGCCACAGTGGACTCTGCCTGAATTAATTCAATCATCCCACCGAAAGGGACGGATACATGATGATACCCAGGCATAGCACTCAATGCTTCCTTAGCCAAAAAATCTGCTACTCGATTAGCGTTCCGAGAGATCTGCAAAACCTCCACTACCCATTCCTGTGTCATCATCCTTTGTATCTCCTTAAGGACATCAGCATATGGGTGATCATCTACATAGTGTCTATACACCAACCTTCACACTTCTGCTGCATCAGTTTCTATTTGAATTTTTCTAATCCCCTGTTCCCAACTCAGCTTCAATCCGAGCGATAATGCCCAGAGTTCTGCGCCTAAACTGTTCAACGGTTCATGCGCACAGTATAAAAAACCTGCAATAAAAGCCCCCATGTCATCTCGTAATGCACCTCCACTCGCTGCCTTATTGTTATTACAGGATGCCCCGTCAACATTTATCTTGCACCACCCCGGTGGTGGGGATCTCCATTTATCTCTAATATCCTGTATGAGTTGTCCTGTCAAATTTACCCCCTTCATCTTGGAGTGCGCCAGATTCAGCGTTCCAATAAGAGCTGCTGCCTTTGCCTTAATCCCGTCATTACTCACAGACACCTTCTCAAAAATAAACTCGTTCCGTCTCTTCCACACCAGCCAACAGATGACAGAAAAGAAATTCCCCCACTCTGTATCCCTTTGGGGTTCACGTGCTCTTATATTCCATTTCAACCAATCCTTCCCAGCCGCATTAAAAAACCATACATGCTTCCTTTGCTCTACCACTTCCAGCCATAATTTTTTCGTTTCCTCACAGTCCCGAAGTACATGCAATAAGCTTTCAGGGCTTTGACACTTTGGACATCCAGGGTCCATGCCAATACCTCGTCTTGCTCGTTCCATATTGGTAAGCAACCTGTTATGATAAGCCATCCACATAAATGATTTACATCGTGGAAGAGTATTCAATCTCCAAATCTTAGTCCAAGTAGTGTCCTCCCCAGCCTGCTCACGTGTGATCTCCTTGTATGCAGACTTCACCGTGAATGACCCACTGCTGTCATGTTTCCACTTAACAGATTGTCTGGTTGTGTCCACCACTACACCTTCCTGTATATACTTCCAGGCTTGTTTAATTCCAGACCATGTGTTCGAGCCTGCTTTAAGAGGGTCAATTTGTGGCAACAAATCCTCACCACATTTATATTTGCTTCTGACCACTCTCACCCAGAGATCATCTTTCTTTTTAACTAGGTTCCAGCCTAATTTGGCCATATACGCATGATTCTGGCTTCGAAGATGCTTTAAACCGAGCCCACCATGATGTTTTGGTTTACAAACGGTGTCCCATCCAATAAGATGTACTTTCCGTCTGTCTCCACTCGATCCCCATAGAAAGTTTCTATTTTCCTTATCAATATTCTCACACGTACTAATAGGCATGGTCGCCGTTTGCATGGTATACCCAGGGATTGTAGATGTAACAGACATGACCAAGGTTGCCCGGCCTGCTAGGGAAAGCGAATGCGACTTCCAACCGGATAGCCTTTTACTTACTTTATCAACAATTCCTAGAAAAATCTCCGTTGTCACTCGCTTGTGATGCAAAGGAACTCCCAAATACTTCCCCAAATCTGGGGTCAATTGGAATCCCAGCGTCTGACTAAGCTCCGTACGCCGAGTGTGGTGAACATTCTTTGAGAAGAACACCCTGGTCTTTTGAGCATTAACCTTAAGGCCTGATGCAAAGCAAAATTCGTCCAAACACTCTTTAACTTCTTCCGCCTGTCTCATTGAAGCTTCCACGAATAAAATAATATCATCTGCAAAAAATAAATGAGAGATTGGTGGGCCATTTTTACACAGTTTTATTGGTCGCCACGCTCCTTGGTCAATTCGATCCTGAAGTAAATGGGCTAAACGCTCCATACAAATGACAAATAAATATGGAGATAAAGGGTCCCCTTGCCGTACTCCTCGAGATGGATGAAACGAACCTGCTTCCTCCCCATTCCAAAGTAGATGTATCTCTGGGGTGGTAATACACGAGTAAATAATATCCACCAAAGAGGTAGGTAATTTCAATTCCACTAAACAGGATCTTAGAAAATTCCAATTTATTCTATTATAAGCCTTTTCCAGGTCAATTTTTATAGCCATAAAACCCCGCCTGCCCCTCATATTTCTCATTGAATGGATGACCTCCTGTGCCACAATAATATTATCCGAGCTATGCCTACCCGGAACAAAACTACACTGGTTCGGACTAATAATTTGTGGAAGTAGACCTTTAATTCTATTTGCCACAATTTTAGTAATAATCTTGAAGATAACATTGCAAAGACTAATTGGTCTGAGATCTTGAAAAATTACCGGGTTGTCAATTTTTGGGATAAGCACCATGTTCGTGTCATTAATAGCTCGTATTTGTTCTGGATTACTCCATAGGTGCTTGTGAAAGGTGTTTGTGAAAGGTGTTTTATTACTTTTAAGTATGGTAATGTTTCAAATGTGTAGTTTGTCTCTTCTACCATGGTTAATTAGTCCTTCCAAACATGATGTTGTTCCTTTTCAATTCTACTATGGTAGACTTGCTAGATGAGTTTCTTCCTTTTCTACCATTGTATCTTTGAAACGGTTTAATTGTTAGGTGTTCGGTGTATGGGTCTGGAAGTTTTGGGACATGCGACACCTGTTTTTAAAGAAGTACACAACAGACACCTGTTTGATTAATTTAATAAGACCCTGCTTTACAATACCATATAATATAATACTCTTTCATTCAAATTCGATGTGCGACGTGCTTTCTTAACACTCGCACTTGGACTTACGTTTGCTGTTACATCATCCCTGGTACGTATTGATCCATTTTCAATGCACGGTTTAAAATCCCATATTAATTTCAACTGCTTCATCATTTAAAGCAAAATACTCTGTTTTGATTGGGCCATCTCCTATTCTAAAACTCATCCCTCATGTTAATTCCCTTCTCAATTTGTACTAGTTAATTTGTAGCCTCCACAAGACTAACATTGGATGAAGTTAACTTGTTTTCCGTCAAGTGAAAATGTAAAAAATTTGGCATCGTCAATTTTAATTTGTCAATATATATATATTGTGATAAAATTGAAAATTCACAAAATTATGGTATAACAATTATATTTAATTCTCGCAAAAAAAAAAAGTAATTATATTTTTATCTGTGCTACATGCATAAATAAACAAATTTATATTTCATAAAATACATAATGTTTTATATTTGCTTAAAAGTGTTTCCTTTTTTCAGTGATAATTGACAATTAGTTATTTTGTGCAAGAAGAGTTATTTTGTCATCCTCTTATGCTTCCTCCACCTCAACAAGCCAACTAGTGAATTGAAGAAGAGCTTGAACGCGTAAATTTTCTTGCATTATTAATTACCTTTCGTGTGCAAAATTTATGGAATTTGTGTAAATTAAGTAACCTTTGTGATTTTGATGATATAGGGCTATCCGGACATTCCAATACACTACTTGTGGTAGGCCTCTGTGTGAGGTAAAAGACCTTACATGGATCTTGCCAAAGGTTAGTTACATATTGATTTGTTTTAATTAAAAATATATTCAATAATAAGCCATGCTTTAATTTTATACTTGTTTTAATGATATTATATTATTTTTCAGACCCGTAGGCAACCACCGGGGTCCAACTTATGTGGGTTATATATTCTGAGACACATGTATAATATTATTACCTTAGGTACGACAGAACTTACTGAAGAGGTAAATGTATATATAGTTCAAAAATTTTGTATTACTTTTATTTTTTTAAGTGAAGTTAATGTTTTTCTTGGCTTTGGTGTTTCAGATGTTTGAACTTGCTAATCCCTTTCCAGAAGAAGATATTGAGCACATTCGCAATTATTGTGCTGAATTCATTTATGAACTTTTACAATAGTGAGTTTTTGTAAAACTGAGGATTTTTTTTTTGTATATATTAATGAATTGACATGTTGGTTGGTTGCAAATATTGTTGGTTGCATGATTTGACATGTTTATTGGTTTTAACATGGTTTTTGTATATTTTGATGAATTGACTTGTTGGTTGCATGATATGACATGGATGAATTCATTTATGCATATATATATATATATATGATGGTTTTAAACTTTTTTTTTTGGTGCCAGTGATGATGGTTTTAAAGAAAACATTATACATGAGGATATATGACATGTTACAAGTTTCCAATTCAATGATAAGGTTAAAGCAAAAGGAAATGGTAAATGGAAGGTTAAAGCAAAAGGACATGGTAAGTGGAAGCAAACTGAACACCATATGACACTTAATAAGTATGACATTGGAGGTAGCAATTCTAGGATGCGTTCTGGTAACTAACCTAATTACACACAATTAAAAAGAAAAATATATAACACTTTTAAGACCGGTTATAAAAATAACCGGTCTTAAAATTTATTTTAAGACCGGTTACACATATAACCGGTCTTAAAAAATTAAAAATTTTTAAGACTGGTTATATATGAAACCGGTCTTAAAATAACTTTTAAGACCGGTTATAATTATAACCGGTCTTAAAAATATTATGTAATTTGCTTTACAAAAGAGGTCTTTTAAGATCGGTGCTCATGACAATCGGTCTTAAAATTGTTACTTTAAGACCGGTTATTAATACAACCGGTCTTAAAAGTTAGACTTTTAAGACCGTTTACCAAACTGATCTTAAAAGTGATATATTTTTAAGACCGATTGTATCAAGACCTAATCCAAAACCGATCTAAAAAGTCATTTTTCCACTAATAAAGATCTAATAGTCCACAATTAATATTTAATAAAAATATTATTATAATAAAGGAAATGATAGAAAGGAAATAGAGAGAAAGATTAAAAAAAATATTAAATATAGATCATTAGATCTTGATCAAATAATTATAAAAAAGGAAAACATATATATACAAATAACATTATTTATATTTATACTTAAAATGAAGCAATATACGGATGTATCAGTGAGAGTCAGAAAAAGCAATGTCAACCATTAGCCAGTAAAACCAAAGAAATGGTGTGAATAAGAGTGAGATTCTCTTCTTGGGCCTCCCAAAAATAAAAAGCACTTTGTAACTTGTGATTATTATTTCCTCTTCTTGCCAAAAAAAATTATTATTTCAGTTTTTTCCCCTTCCCATAAATCAAACCCTGACCTCCTCTTACCCAATGGTCGCCCCGGGGGGGGGGGGGGGTGTGTTACGGTAACACTGTTACCCAAGCTTTCCTACTTCCACCAAATTAAAATATGATTTTTTTATTGTTCCCAACGGCCAGAAAACTAAACACACCCAATAATTAGAATGGGCTATGTATATAGTCATCATCGGATCTTTAATATAAGACATATTTGATATTTTTGAAGAGATTATGAAAGTTAAATAAACTACTTTAAAGTATTGATATTTATCTTTTTTATACTAAATTAATTAGTTTGACTTATAAATTGATATATAATCAAATGACACATGACATATGCTATGATTAACTAACTTATTTAGCTTTTTTAATCTCTACAAAAAAAAAAAAAAAACTTAACTATGTCTTATATTTAGGATCAGAGGAATATTACACAAGGTTCAAAGGATAAATTAGAGTATTTTTTTATACTTTATAGATGGTGAGATGTATTTTGGAAAATAAGACACATAGATATCATGTGAATTAGAAAAACCTTAAAAAATCTATTAACACATGAAAATGACAAATAGGTCTCAAGGGAGGAATTTAAGTTTTTGAAATGTTGTGTTTTTTTTACCAAAATGCCCCTCAAGGTTTTTCTTTCAGGAAAAGACCCTCGTCACCACTAGAGCTCCGCTGGTGGGCCTTTGGCAGCCAGAGCTTCAGTAACAACTTGACTAATGAGATTAACTACTTTGGTATTGAGATTGATTACTTGTGCTCCGATAGCCCTATTAAGGGTCGTTGATAAGTCGAATAAAGGCACTGACAACTTGAGTATAGCGATTGCTATGTGTTTGAATAGCAAAGGCAAAAGTAGCCTTTTTGCAATCTAACTTTTGCAAACTTAAGATTGGATAAAAGTTAGATTGTCTAATTTGGTTTATATTTGAATTGACAGTTGTATAACTGACTTTTTTGAAACTGAAACTTGTTTAGATAATTATTTTAAAAAGTAAGTTTAGAAGAAAAATGATTGAAAAGGACTTGAATCTTATTAAATAATACATACATATATATATATATATATATTATATGTATAAATATTGTGAAAAATATAGAAACTTGTTTGGATGATTAATGGAAAAGCAAGTTTAAAGGTAAAAAACTGAAAAAGACATACATTTTATAAAAATAAAAATAAAAATAAAAATACGTAATGTGTTATTGGGAAAAATTTTATGATACTAAACTGATTAAATTTTTTAGGAAAAATTGGGGAAAAGTCCCCTAAAAATTTAATTGCTGATAATAACCTAAATCAGAGAATTATAATGATTTTTATATAAAAACTTATCAAGTAATTCTCACCAATTCTCATGGACCTAAATCAAAGTACTATCATAATTATTAACTTTGAAATGAATTTATATTTAGGAGAGAAAAAATTCATCTATATCAAAGTAGTTAATCTCATTACTTAAGTTGTCACCGGAGCTCTGGCCGCTGGATGGGTGGTGCTGATAAGGGTCCTTTCCTTTTAAAAACAAACTTGAGAGGCATTTTAGTAAAAGCAAAACATTTCAAAAAACCAGATTCCTCCCTTGAGACCTATTTTGTCATTTCCATATATTAACAGATTTTCAAAGTTTTCCTAATTCACATGGTATTTATCTTGAATTTTCCCATTTATATTTTTTATATATAAATTGATTATATAGAATAAGATAATTATATCACTAAAGTTGATATAATAGAGTTCTGACCGTTTGCTTCTCAACGGTCTCTCGTTTCCGACGTGTTTCTCGCCGAGATCGAAGTCAAGGTGCTGCAAAGTTTGCCTTTCCATCGCTGCTTTCCCATTTCCGAAGCTGATCTCCCTTTTCCGACGCCGATCTGCCACCGACGCTGCTCTCCCATTTCCGTCGCCGATTCCAGTTTCAGTGCTGATCTGTGGGGAGTGTTGATCCAGAGCTCAGTAGATTTGAGCTTGCTTTCCGGTGATTCGAATATATGATACAATCTGGTTGAATTGGTGTTGGCGTTTCCAGGTACGTTGATTTACTTGGATTGTTCTGTCCGAATTTGCTGCTGGTTTTTTTTTTTGTTCCTGTTCTGTTCTGTTCTGAGGAGGGAAAAAAAAAGAAAGGAAAAGAAAAAGAGAGTGAGAGAGAGTGGAGAGAAAAGAAAAGAAAAGAAGATTATTTTTTTTTTTGTATGCTCAAGAGATGAACGAGCGGGAGAGAGATCGTAGTCCCGTGAGAATGGTTTTGAAACCAATGCTGGAGGAGAAGGAGGCCTTGGAGCATAGTAGGAAGAAAATTCGTCATGATGATGAAGAGTTCACAAATAAGCAATCCTTAGCTCCACGGGTTGAAGACTGGATGAGTGACAATAATATTATACAGGAAACCACCTTACCTGAAGTACCTAAACGGTCATACAAGGATGCATGTGTAGAGGATCAGACACAGAATGATTGTTCAGATGAAGAGGAAGAATGGTGGAATGGGGACGGATGGAAATCTAGAATTGAGGTGGAGATGACGAAGAATGGACCAAACATTATTGTATCTCCGGAGTTTAGAAAGAAGTTAGCACGGAAATGGTCGACATCGTTGTTCGTTAGACTCCTTGGCAGGATGGTGCGTGAGGATCAACTGGGTCGCAAACTGCAACAGCTATGGGGACGTAGAGGCCAGGTTGAAACTATTGAGATAGGATCTGGGTATTTTCTGGTTCGTATGAGCAGTAAGGAGGACTATGATTTTGCTTTAACAGGAGGTCCTTGGTTATATATGGATCATTACCTAGCAGTGCAACCATGGAAGTCTGAGTTTGATCCTAAATCTGGTGAAGTTTCCAGAATTGCAGCATGGGTGAGAATTCCTAATTTTCCAGTTGATTTCTATGATAAGGGTATTTTATATGTCGTGGGTAACCAAATTGGAAGGGTTCTAAAAGTGGATACAAACACCCTTCAAAAAACCAAAGGTCGTTTTGCCCGTATATGTGTTGAAGTCGATCTGAGTGCGCCTTTACTTCCGTCATTGATGATTAATGGGAAAGAGAAGAAGATTGTTTATGAGGGTTTGCATTTGATTTGCTTCTCATGTGGACGGTATGGCCACGACACGGCGCATTGCCCTAATAATCAAGCTATGAGCACGTTAAAGTCGCCATGCATGTCGAACCCGTCGGCTTCCACAGATATAACACAAGAGTCTACATGCTCTGAGACTGCAGCCAGGGTGTATGGGGAGTGGATGGTCGCACCGAGTCGTAGAAGGGGACAATGGATCTCGAACACAGGGAATGGTAATCATGGACGTGAGCCTAGGAATGATTTACGTTCTCGAAATACGGGAGGAGGATCACGTTTTGAGGCTCTTCATGTTGAAGATATGGGAATAAATGATGGAGGTTATAATGATAGTGCAAATCAAGGCAAGATTCGTGTCAGTTCAAAGCTAGGAGAAAGATCGCGTGATTCAAAAGGGAACTCTGGTCAGCTATTTGAAATAAGTAAAGGGAGTAAGGGGAATAAGGGATCGGATAATCTGAATGTTGGAAAAAAGGAGAAAATTTGTGAGAATGCGGATAGTGTTGGCCATTTGAAGACGTTGAATAAAACACGTGCAACACAGACAGCTAAGAAGAAAGGGATTGAGGAGGGAGCTTCCCACGGAACCTTGAGTATGGGCTAAAAAATGCAGCAAACAAGAACTCAAATGGAATCTCATTTGTTGAACTCTCACAAGTTAACTCATAAAGCAGAATCGTCGTATAATTCAAGTGGGGAGGATGGGTTACGAATTAAAAAAAATTTTATTCAAATAGACCCTAATTCCACTACTATCCGTCTAGAAGCCACAGATCCTCTTGACCCAGGTGCAAAACGAGGGGAGAATTTTGCAATTCCAACTAATCCACCTGGGACTGTTGCTGATGTGGTGATGAATGGTGTTGACGAGGTGCAGGAAGGACATAAGTCTCAATAATGTCTGGTTTGGTTGTGCTCTTATTCATATTTATCAATTTTTTATGATTATTATGTCTTGGAATACCCGAGGTGCCGGTGGTGCCTCTTTTAACAGATTATTGAGTGATGTTGTTGTCAGACATGGTGTTAATTTATTTGCTTTGTTAGAGCCTAGACAACAAGGGATAAAAGCCAAGCTCATTGCAAGGAAATTGGGTTGGACGAATATGCACATTGTTGAAGCTCGAGGATTTAGTGGAGGTATATGGTTATTCTGGGATTCTACGTATCATTTTTCGGTAACTTGTTGTGGTGATCATTTTGTTCATGGTATAGTTAACAAAGGAACTAGTGCTGAGTGGTCTCTTACTGTGGTCTATAGGAATCCAAATATGGTTATTAGACGCCAGCTTTGGCCCATTCTTGAGGGTATTCAACAATCGATTGTTGGAGGCTGGGTGGTGATTGGAGATTTCAATGCTGTTTCATGTCCTGAGGAGCGCTGGAGTAAGAAACATAGGGAGAATACTGGTATTGATAGGTCATTCCGAAATTGGTTATTGGGTAGCGAGTTACTTGATATTGGTTTTAGTGGTCCTCGATTTACTTGGGGTAATTCAATTACCCAAAGCAGAATTGATAGGGCCTTGGTGAATAATTGTTGGTTTACAGAGAATCCGAATGCAACTGTGACTCACTTGCCTAAATATAAGTCCGATCATTGTCCAGTGCTTCTTGATACTGAATCTCATGTTCTTACTGCAAGGAATCGAAGGCCTTTTAGATTTTTTGCTCCTTGGGTTATGCATGAAGATTTCAAGAATTTTGTGCAGCGTCACTGGGAGGTGGGGGACGACTGGCGCAGTTCCATTGATCAGTTCACGGAGGATCTGAAGTTATGGAATAAGAAAGTTTTCGGTAACATTTTCTACATAAAAGAAAGTTTATATCGACGATTAGATGGGATTAATGCAAAGATTGCTTCGGTTGGTATCTCCGAATCTCTTGAAAAGTTACGAGGGGAACTCTGGGGCGAGCTGGAGAAACTCTTGATACAGGAAGAAGTTATGTGGCTGCAATACTCTCGAGTTAACTGGTATGTGGATGGGGATCGTAATACCAAATATTTCCATTCAGTGGCTAACAGCAGACGTAGAAGGAATAAAATAGAGGCTTTAAAGCTTGACACTGGGGAGTGGACATATGATGAGGCTGAAATTATGAATTTGGGAAGCCAGTTCTTTGAAAATTTATATACGGAGACCCAGATATATAGTGGATCTTTGGTTTTTGGGTGCACTTATCCTGATATTGATGACGTTAATATGCGTACTCTGGGGAGATCGATTGAAGATCACGAGATTAGACGAGCTTTGTTTGATATGGGGCCTCTGAAAGCACCAGGACCAGATGGGTTCAACCCGTTATTTTATCAGAGCCAATGGGAAACGGTGGGACCGGCTGTGATTGACTTAGTTAAAAAAGTCTTTAATAATCCAATGTGGATACGACAAATCAATGCCACTCAAATTGTACTCATACCGAAAGTGGAACATCCTGAGACAATTAAAGATTTCCGTCCCATAAGTCTTTGTAATGTTGTGTACAAAATAGTTACGAAGGCTATATCAAATAGACTTAAGGCAGTCATGCCTTTAGTGATAGCCCCGAATCAGTGCAGCTTTGTGAAAGGGCGCCAGAGCTCGGATAATATTATCCTGGTTCAGGAGATCATTTACTCTATGAAGTCTTTAAAGAAGAAAAAGGGTTTTATGGCCATTAAGATCGATTTGGAAAAAGCTTATGACCGGGTCAGATGGAGTTTTATTTCCGACTGCTTAAGAGAGCTCAAGATCCCTGATTATCTTCTTAGAGTTATTCAAGCTTGTATCTCAACGTCTCAAATGCAAATCAATTGGAACGGAAAAGTTACTAATACGTTTTGCCCTTCCCGTGGAGTTCGACAGGGTGACCCAATATCACCGTATCTTTTTGTTATCATGATGGAAAGGTTGGGGAATCTCATCCAAACAGCGGTAGATGAGGGTGACTGGAAACCTTTTAGGCTCTCCAAAAGAAGTACTCCTGTCTCTCATATTTTTTTCGCTGATGATCTCATTTTGTTTGCAGAAGCAGATCTTGATCACGCAGGCGTTGTGAAGGCCGTCCTAGATGACTTCTGCGACATTTCGGGCCAGAAAGTGAATCCTGGAAAGTCACGTATTTACTTCTCTAGAAACGTGAATCATATCAGGTGCAAAGAAATTAGTGAGTTTTTGAATTTTACTCCGACGTCGAATTTGGGAAAATATCTGGGAATGCCTATATTACATGAACGAAGCTCAAAGGCAACGTATAATTTTCTCCTGAATAAGATGGATGCTCGTCTGGCGAATTGGAAGTCCAACATGCTATCGATGGCGGCTAGGCATACTCTAGTGTCCTCTGTAATGTCAGCTATGCCATCTTATGCTATGCAAACAGTGCCTCTACCTTTGGGAACTTATGATGAAATTGACAAAAGATGTCATAATTTCCTCTGGGGTAGTAGCTCTGTTTGTAGAAAACCCCATCTAGTCTCCTGGGACTTGGTGTGTGCACGTAAAGAAAATGGAGGCCTTGGTCTCAGAAAAGCTCGTCACCAGAACCAGGCATTCATGATGAAGCTTGGATGGAATATGATTATTAGTCAAGACTCGCTCTGGGTCAGGTTTTTACGTGAAAAGTATAAAGCCGGCAATGATATTATTCCTAAAATTGAAAAGCGTCGGTCGGAGTTAAGCACGTGGAGGGGTATTCGTAACAATTGGGAGAAGGTCAATGATAGTATTACATGGAGAGTTGCAAATGGAGAGAATATTTCTTTCTGGAATGATGTATGGGTGCCACATTTGGATAAGCTTCAGAATTTAGTAACTCGAGAATTGCCTAGAGATGCTTCTGTATGGAGAGTAGCTGACTGCATCACTCCCTCCGGTCAATGGGATATGAGTAAGTTTGATCACCTACTCCCAGGATATGTATGTACTGCTATCAGAAGGGTTAATATCCGTCAGCTAAATGGGGAGGACTTCCCAGCATGGAGATGGTCTTCTGATGGAAATTTCTCCATTAGTTCTGCTTACAAATTCATGGTGGGTATCCCACGGGCTCACACTAAATACCGATGGAAATGTGTTTGGAAAATGAAGGTTCCTCAAAGGTATCGTACTTTTTTGTGGCTGTGCTTTCATGGACGTTTAATGACGAACATGGAACGGTTCCATCGTGGTAGTCATCCGACGGGTAATTGTGAAGTATGACATAATGCACGTGAGTCAATACTCCACGTGCTACGGGATTGTCCGACCATTTCTGAATTCTGGAATAGTTTCTTATCGCCGGGTTGGCGGGATCTATTTTTTGGCATATTGGATAGAAATAACTGGCTTGCTTGGTGTATGGAGAGAAAAGAGGTTATTCAGGGTTTTGAATTTCGTCTTTGGTTTACCGTCTTATGCAGATATATCTGGTTGGCTCGTAATGATCGATGTTTTAATAACAATACTTGGAGTACAAATGCCATTTTAGCCCGTGCTCGTGCATGCTTAACATGGGGGTAATACAAGCCTGTGTAAAAACCATATTGAGAAAGAGAGTTGTACACTTTGGAAAACACCTCCGCCTGGGTGGGTGAAGATTAATACTGATGGATCCAGGAGTGACAACTTAGGGATGTGCACTTGTGGTGGTGTACTACGAGATCAAAATGGTGAGTTTTTGCTGGGGTTCATGTACCGAATTGGCCAAGGGACGGTGGTTTCTGCAGAAGCTTGGGGTGTATTGTGGGGTCTTAAAATTTCCTGGGATAGAGGATACAGACAAATCTTGGTTGAAAGTGATTGTAGTGAAGTTATGGAACTTATCCAATCAACGGTGTCTCAAGAACATCCAGATTTTCATCTTATCATGGAGATTCGAGCGTTGATGGATCGTGACTGGGAAGTTGAAATGTTACATTGTAATCGAGATGCCAATACAGTTGCAGACGCTATGGCAAAAGAAGCTTGGAATATGCCGATAAATCTCCATATCACTGAATCGCCCCCGTTTGTAATTACGAATTTATTATTTACTGATCATTATAGCTCAAGCTCTTATGTTGACTCAGGAGGATAGCTTCTGAGGTGTTTTGTAGTTTTTTCATGTACTATCAAAAAAAAAAGCAACAAATAATTGATGTCCTTTTTCAAGGAGTCCCGCACTAAGGATGGATCAGAGAAAGAGCGGACGATGGCTTCATTGAGCGAATTCTTTTTACATGTGATGACATTGATGTGATTTAAGGATGGATCAGAGAAAATATTGAGACAACTCGGGTAAACCCAATAAACCAAAGTCATTAATACTCAATCAGTCAGACTGATGAGATCAGTGGTGGGCCAATCAGTAAATCGGACCTTTATGCATAATGCTTCCGATATTGATCTGATAAAAAAATCATCAACTAAAAAAAATAAAAATTACTAATTTAACTATGGTTATTTAGAATATAAATTCTAATTTTTATTCTGCCGAGAAATGAGAAAAAATGAAGCTGCATATATAAATTATATTTTTTTCAGCCATATAACCAAGTTGTAGCTCATGATTCGAACTAAGGAAGCAATTACGTTTATTATAATTATAATTGTTTTATTTAGTGAGAACAACATGTGCTTAAATTAGTGATTCGTGGCACACTTAGAAACAATTTACCGTTGCAAATTCTATATTAGTCACATTGATCTCTGCCAGTTATGACGTTCCAAATTGCATTACTTATTAAACTATTTTATTACATATCAAAAAGCTCAAATGTACCATGTCAGAAAATTCAAATTTAATATTTTTAATGTTACTTTTCAACTTAAACAAATTTATGTGTCAGTAAATTTGCCTTGTTGTCTATGGACATATTCGGGGGGTGGCGTTGGAGTCAAGTTAATGCTTTATTAATTGTTTAATTAACTAATTTTCACATGAACATCAAAGCAAGAAAAATAAGAATAAGAATTTTTAAAAAAAGTTTTGTGGGCAAAAGAACTTTCTTTTTTTTTTTTATAGAAAAAAGTTTAGGTAGGTTCGGCATCAGTCCCCTACTAAGGCCAGGGCACGGCCCCAGGGCTCTTCGAGCGCTTACAAGGGACTTACGAGATCGCCTACCAATGAGGTCTCCCCATCGGTCAGAGGGTTCGAACACACTCCCTTATGATCGGGGTGGTGAGACCTTAACCAACTGTGCCAAACCTCATTGGCGCAAAAGAACTTTCTTGTCGCATACACACCGTCCTTTTGTGAACCTTATTTATTCTTCGTCAAGATGTTCATGGCGATTTCTTACTTTCTTCTATCCGATTTAAAGGGGAAGATGGTAATTAATTAAGTTAAATTATAAAAACACACACACCCACAAATTTTATATAAAGTAATTTGAAGATGAGATTTTAAGAACACAGTGCTTGAAATCAATCTATTTAAGATATCAGTGGTGGCTTGATTTTATAGTAATAAATATTTTATGATAATTATATATATATATATATATATATATATATGCATATATATACATATATATATCTCAAGAGATCATGATGAGAAAAATTAAGGGTTAAACATACTTTAAATCCCTATACTTCAAATGAATCTTGATTTTGGTCTCTATACTATATTTTCGTTATTTTATATCTCTATGCTTTATGCCATTCAAAATGTTAGACTTGATAATTTTATAAAGACTTTGAGATGAAACAAATTAAAATTGTTAAAGTATAGAAACCAGAACCAAAATTCTTTAAAAATATAAATAAAAAAACACATTATGTGTCCGAATGACTTCTGTTTTGAAAACTTTTGCATATAGTTGATGATAATAGGTTACTCGCAACTGACAAATAGTTGCACCAAGTCCCTTTGCCCAAATAAGCTTCCCAAGTAGGACCCCCCAACAAGTCCCTTTATGCATAATGCTTCCGAAATTGATCTGATAAAAAAATCGGACCTTAATTTACAGAATTTCTAAATTTTCATGTTTAATTTATAAACTATTTTTATATAATATGTCTGGAATATCCCTCCATATGAAGAGTGTAACTTTTGTCTCTAGATGTGGATTTATGTTTTAGGGTTAATGCTATCTTTGGTCGTCTCTTAAGTTTGCTTTTATTCTGGTTTTGATCCATTAAGTTTCAAATAAGAGGTTTTAGTCTTTTAGGAGATAAAATAGTCCAAATTTTTGTTTAATTATAAGAATCAATGTTTCAAAGGGAATGAAACTTTAGGGACCAAGACTTTTGGTTTAAAATTTGAAGGACCAAAACCAAAATTATAGCAAACCTGAGGGACCAAAGATTATATTAACCCTATATTCTAATATGCTTCCTACTCTTTTTTTTTCTTTCTTTTCTTTCCCCTTTTTCCTTTTGAAGCCCTTGGCTGGCTTGCCTCATAGTTATATGTCATGTTGTTGTTTTTTTGAATGGGTTTTTTCTCTATCAAAAGGATTTAAGTCAATTTGATAGGACTTCCTGTTATATGCCTTTCATTTATCTTTGTTTTAATTGATATAAGACTTATACTCTATGGAGAATGACAGAAAAATACCATTTACATTTCAAAATCCTGATAACAAGAAGAGTAATGAATTGACAACGCAAATCTTTGTCAAAAGACTAATTTGGGATTTTGAAGTTCAAGTAGTATTTTTCTATCATTCTCCCTATATTCTAATAGTCATTTTGATAGAAAGACACCCTCAATCTATATTTGTATCTAGAATATAAATCTTAAGTTTCCAATGGTTTTCGACACCATCACGATCAATAATAAATTGATTAGTCGTTGGTGATCGCATGAGCTTGTTGCTCTTCTATCAATAATAGATATTATTCTTCATCTTAATTCTTGTCACTCTATATAGTTAACATATATGCCCCCACTATTAACACACACACACACACACACACACACACACACACACACACACACACACACACACACACTAACTATTAGAATCTGCGTCATCACTTACTTGCCCAGGGAAAGGGAGTATATATATTGTATAATATCATATATATATTTGTAAAGGAGAGTTGAAAAGGACGCATGCACATGGGAGGAAGAAAGGACGATGGATTCAACTTTTCAGGTCAAGACCCACTTTACCCACGTATGATATTATATTTGATGAGAAAGAAGACAAGAACGTCTGGATTCCGGAGTGTAGTGAAATAGAGAAAAGAGAAGTGTATTTAAGACAAAGAAAGACATGCGTTATATATTCTCATTTTATTTATATTTTTCAGTGTTTTATAAAATAAGATTTGATTAGTTTAATATTTATAATATGTTGCTCATCTTTCGAACTTTAAATTTTCTAATTACTATTTACTATTTACCTCCTATTAATCGAACTCCTAATTTTCTTTTTGGCTGGCGAACTCATAAATAATAATCTGCGCGCGCACACATTAAATAAATTTCTTGGTTTATTGTATTTTTTATTTTTTTCTATTTGGTCACATATCTCCTACACACACACTATTATATATATATATATATATATATATGCCTCTAACCTATGAATGAAAGATGTGGAATTCATTCTCATTTCAATATTTTACAGTAAGTAAATAAGAAGATAAACAAATGAAGCAATGATGCACTTAATTGACAAAGTAGCTAGAGCCTTGACGTAGGCAAATTATTACATGTCGAACGAATGAAACAAAATTGTTAAGAAATTCACCACGTCGGAATGATGTGGGAGATCATGCAATAGGGAATATGTAGTATAAATTGTTACAGTAATTATATATTCGACAGGGTGGGGTAAATAATAGTATTAGTTCTGGAAATGGTGAATCTGGACGTTTTCAACCGGCAGCTTCATGAAGTTACTGCGCTTCTTGGTGAGAGCAAACTTGCCCCAATTATAAGGCCTGTACTTGGCTGCGTTTTGGTGGCCGCCGATCAGTTCCGGCAACGGCTCCACCATTGTGTAATGCGAAGGACTCAGAAAGGATGAAATCGAATACCTCTCCTTCTCCGAATTCACCACCACCCTGTGATCTACACTCTCATACTCTCCATTCGTCCAAACTTGAAGAACACCGCCCAGGTTGACTATGTAAGCATTGGGTATTGGCTTGACCCCAACCCACCGGCCATCGGAATTTTGCTTCACCTCAAGGCCTCCGACGTTGTCCTGAGCAAGGATGGTTAAAACCCCGGCGTCTTTGTGGTGGCCCACTCCGAGGGCAAGCTCTGGCGAAGGACAGGGCGGGTAGTGATTAAGCCTCAAGGAGCTGGTGTGGTCCTTGAAGAATTCCTCAAACCTCTGAGCTGTTAGCCCCGTGCTCATGGCTATCAGTTCCATCAGTCTCATCCCCAGTGTCACCATCTCCTTCGCATATTCCTCACAAACATCCCTGTACTTACGTGCACGGCTTATTATATATATATACACATCACAAAGTTTCATTACTTCACATGATATATAAACTGTAATTTACCTCATTTCAGGAGGGCGTTGAGGCCACTGATTCTCCCAGTGGTCCACTCAGTGGTCGTCCTCATCGACGGAGGCGGCGGCGAGTGTGGGCTGATGCACCGTGTAATCAAACACCTCCTTACAGTCCCTCACGTTCTTGGTATGTTCTGTGTCGTTGTACCCCAACACCTTCCTCGCGTCTCTCCTGACCTTCCTCTTCTCATCCATACTGAGATGGAAGAACTTGCGTGATGCCTCCTCCAACTTGTGACGGAGCTCCGATGGGACACCGTGGTTGATGATCTGGAAGAAGCCCCATTGCCTGCAGGCATGGCCGACGTCGTGGACGAGGGCGTCCACGTCAAGGCAAGAGAGGTCGATGAGAGGTATGCCTTGGGCCTCTTGTTTGAGAGACGGGTCGGGTCTGTGCTCGAGTTCTTGGATGAAGGCAATGTCTGCTGCCTCTGCCATGGACGATGGATGAATCTGATGCAAGCTAAGGGCAACACACAAAATGTGAAGGAGCTAAGATGGCTGTTATAAGGCCCTTGCTTTGTTTTGTTTAGTGAACCGAACCCTCAAGGCCTCAGCTATTTATAGAACTTCACAACAATACACACACCTGTTTAATTAATTTAATAATGCTGATTTACGATACCATATAAGTTGTAATACCCCGAATTTTGAAACTTGAGGCTAGAGAATAAGCCTGAGATAAATGGACTGCTAAGCCCCGGTTTAGCAAGATCCTAAATTGTGATTAAGAGATAATGACTCCAAAAGTGGATGTGGTTAGTGATAAATAACCCTTTTGGAGAATTCGATGTGATTTGAGTTCCGGAATGTGATTCGTATGTACTGTGAGCAGTGCCGAAACCCTGTATTTAAGTTCAATTATGGATTAACCTCTAAATTGACTTAAAATAGAGGGAGGGCGCATAATGTGGTGATATGGAAAGATATGAAGTGTTTGGTGGTGATCCAAGAGAGATTACCATAATTAGGGGCAAAACGGTAAGTTACCGACCAATTGATCTGTTACCGAAGAGGAAACTCATTGGTAACTTCAAGATCAATGGTTAGGATTGATTTGTGCAAGAGATCAAGGGGTGGAATCACATGTGTGTGAGCTTATGTGAGCTCATGTGAGGTTTGTCAAGATGGTGACACTTGGCACCTTGTTGACTCTTAGATTTTGGTCAAATGTTCAAAGTGTTTTTCTCTTCCCTCTCCTTTATTTTGGTCGGCCAACACATGAAGCAAATGGAAAAAAAAGCTGATCCTCTTCTTCATCCTCTACTCTCTCTCTATTTCTCCATTTTCGCTAACTCAAGGGAAGAAAGAGAAATCAAAAGGTGAGATTTTGGTTGGCTTCTTGTCCTCTAATGCTCTAATCACCTTCTATAAAGTTGTTCATAGTGATGAGAGCTTTATCTCTATGGTTTTAGATTCTTGATTGAAGGTGTTTGATGGCTTGAGGAAATTTGGAAAGATGAAGAATCAAGAAATTGGTTTGGGAAAGAGGAAGAAGTGAGTATTTGAAGCCTTTTGATCTAAGTTTTGTGAATTATGGTTGAGTATTGTGAATTGTGAATTGTGAATTTTTGCCCTGATTTTATGGTATTTTTCGTGTGGAATGTGAATGGTGGAATTGGATGTTGTTTTGTGTTGAAAATAGTGTCATGTTGTGGTATTTAATCATTGGAATTGGTTTGAATTGGATTGGACACAATGGTTGAAAAACTGGAAATTCTGTCCATTGAGAATTCTGTCTGGGTAGTCTGTTTGTGTTGCCGTTTGAATGGGCAAATGATGTTAGAAAATTATGAAACTTTCCAGTCTTAAATTTCACATCTCAAACTTCAAAATGGACATAAATTTTGTGTCATTTCGCTTTGTGAGTTGGGAGTTTGAACTGACCAAAGTTTGGCATCCAAACTGGACCCTGTTTTGGCAAGTCTGTTCTGGACAGTCAGATGTCGTGGACGTTTTGACTGGGCAAATGATGTTCGAAAATTATGAAACTTTCCAGTCTTAAATTTCACATCTCAAGCTTCAAAATGGACATAAAGTTTGTGTCATTGCGCTTTTTGATCTGAGAGTTTGAACTGACCAAAGTTTGGTATCCAAACTGGACTCTGTTTTGGCACAACGTTAGAGTTTTGGTAAATCTGGACTTTTGTGGTGATTTTTAGTAATGGCCAATATTTTTCCTAGAAAGAGGACTTAAACAGATTTCATTTGGCTTTGGAATCACCTTATTTCGATTTTTCCTGAATTAGTTATGAGTTTTGGAAGTTCAGCCAAGAAACTGGATTTTCTGGGCCGCAGCCAACCCCCATTTTCAGCATTTTGAGATTTTGAAAGGGTTCAGTATTCGTTTGGTTCGCAAGTAAGCGGAGCTGGAGCATACGTGAAAAGAAAAGTGTAGGGAACTTACCTCTCCTGCATGTATTGATATTTGTGTTTGTGTATTGATGCATGTTATTGCTTTGCTTGATTATGTGAAACATATATGAATTATTGAAGCTCTGTTTCTATTTATGCTATGGCCATGAGTATGTTGTTGAAACATTGAGCATGCGAATATATCATTATGTGAACATGAGTTAAACACTTATCTTGCATGCATATTGGTATCTGTTTCCTACTGGGATTCTCTAGAATCTCACCCTCCCCTACCAACATTTTAGACAGGTCAAGTGGCTCAAGGAAGGAGCAAGTGACTAGGGGCGGCGAGAATCCCTTATGGGTATTTGTATTTGGTAGTTGGTTATCGTTATATGTTGGGATAATTGTATATGTTCGGAGGATAGTTGGGATGTATATTTGGATATTGTATTTGTATATTGGATGAGTATTGAGTATGCATGTATGGAGTTGAGATTTGTGTAATCCCCATTTGAGGAATTGTAAAAGTGCAAATGTGCCCTATGAATTCTATGTAAAGATATGAACCGGGAGTTGCCGGGAAGTTATTGTTGTACACTCTGATATTTTTATAAATGTGATATTCCGCGTAATGTAATTGTATTCGAAATTGAATATGAGACCAGGTAAATTATATTTTGAAAGTTATCTGTGAAAACCCTGTCATGAAGATGGGATTTTAAATAAGTTTTGTTTCCTATTGGTCTCTATTTCATTTTAATTGAGTATTTCGGATATAATTACGGAAGGGGGTTACATAAGTGGTACTCATTATTTGATGAGCTGTGTCCACTAATTTATATTTTTTCATGCCCCAACTCGTCTTTATCCCAATGGAACTAACCTTCATATTAATGGTACCATTTTCCTCTCAATTTTTTTTACATCCAAACCTAACCTAAAAATTTGAATTCAATTGTACTACGTAGCTAATATGCATTTTTTTTATTATATATTCCCTTTTGTCCTAAATATAAAACATAATTTTTATATTTGTCAATCTTTTTTTTAGTTACTCCTATTGATATTCTCTCAATAATAATTAAGGAGGGGGAGCGAGTGAATTGAAGAAGATGAATAGAGTATTTTAGAAAGTAAATATCATATTAGCTACCTTAATCAATTTCCTTAATCTAATTAAATTAGGTAAATATATATCATATTAAAGATTGGAAGAGGCACTTTTAGCCAGTGGTTTATTGACTGTGAAAACAAAGCAGAGAATGAGAGAATGAAGCAATATAAGCACTTTTAGTCCTTAATATAAGACATATTTACTTAATTTGATTAAATTAAGGAAGTAAGTTAAATTAGTTAATATGACATCTATTGTTTAGAACACCCTACTCATTTCTCTTAATTCCCTCATTACATATTCCCCTTGATTATAGCTGAGGGAGCATCAATGACGGTAAATTAGAAAAAGCTTGACAAATATAAAAACTATATCTTATAATTAGGATCAAGAATAACTCCCCAAATATGTTTTAAATTAAAGAATGGAGGAGTAATTTAAAGATGCGAGTAATGGATATTGCCAAAGTGGGGCCGTTATTATTATAAGAAAATAGAGAGGAAAATGTAAGAAAGGAAGATAGAGAGAATTATTTATTCCCTTTGACCAATTTTAGGCGAGTTTTTGATCTATGCAATTAGGTTATTTATAACTAATAAAAAGAACAGGAGAGAATATATGACTTAGATGAGATTATGATCTTTCAAGACAGTCACACGTGATTGTATGAAAACAGAGATTCCAACAGGTATACTGGAAAACGAATGTTACGATGAAGTTCTCTCGATGGATGCATGTATTTAATTTAAAGACGCAAGAAACAATTCAAAGGTTACACAGTACTTAGTAACCATCATAATATAAGTGGTACTCATTATTTGATGAGTTGTGTCCACTAATTTACATTCTTTCATGACCCAACTCGTCTTTATTCCAATGGTACTAACCTTCATATCAATGGTACCATTTTCCTCTCAATTTGTTTTTCATCCAAACCTAACCTAAAAATTTGAAGTCAATTGTACTACGTAGCTAATATGCATTTTTTTTATTATATATTCCCTTTTGTCCTAAATATAAAACATAATTTTCATATTTGTCAATCTTTTTTTTAGTTACTCCTATTGATATTCTCTCAATAATAATTAAGGAGGGGGAGTGAGTGAATTGAAGAAGATGAATAGAGTATTTTAGAAAGTAAATATCATATTAGCTACCTTAATCAATTTCCTTAATCTAATTAAATTAGGTAAATATATATCATATTAAAGATTGGAAGAGGCACTTTTAGCCAGTGGTTTATTGACTGTGAAAACAGAGCAGAGAATGAGAAAATGAAGCAATATAAGCACTTTTAGTCCTTAATATAAGACATATTTACTTAATTTGATTAAATTAAGGAAGTAAGTTAAATTAGTTAATATGACATCTATTGTTTAGAACACCCTACTCATTTCTCTTAATTCCCTCATTACATATTCCCCTTGATTATAGCTGAGGGAGCATCAATGACGGTAAATTAGAAAAAGCTTGAAAAATATAAAAACTATATCTTATAATTAGGATCAAGAATAACTCCCCAAATATGTTTTAAATTAAAGACTGGAGGAGTAATTTAAAGATGCGAGTAATGGATATTGCCAAAGTGGGGTCGTTATTATTATAAGAAAATAGAGAGGAAAATGTAAGAAAGGAAGATAGAGAGAATTATTTATTCCCTTTGACCAATTTTAGGCGAGTTTTTGATCTATGCAATTAGGTTATTTATAACTAATAAAAAGAACAGGAGAGAATATATGACTTAGATGAGATTATGATCTTTCAAGACAGTCACACGTGATTGTATGAAAACAGAGATTCCAACAGGTATACGGGAAAACGAATGTTACGATGAAGTTCTCTCGATGGATGCATGCATTTAATTTAAAGACACAAGAAACAATTCAAAGGTTACACAATACTTAGTAACCATCATAATATAAGTGGTACTCATTATTTGATGATTTGTGTCCACTAATTTATATTCTTTCATGCCCCAACTCGTCTTTATTCCAATGGTACTAACCTTCATATCAATGGTAACATTTTCCTCTCAATTTTTTTTTCATCCAAACCAAACCTAAAAATTTGAAGCCAATTGTACTACGTAGCTAATATGCATTTTGTTTTATTATATATTCCCTCTTGTCCTGAATATAAAACATAATTTTCATATTTGTCAATATTTTCTTAAGTTACTCCTATTGATGTTCTCTCAATAATAATTAAGGAGGGGGACTCAGGGAATTGATGAAGATGAATAGAGTATTTTAGAAAGTAAATATCATATTAGCTAACTTAATCAATTTCCTTAATCTAATTAAATTAGGTAAATATATAACATATTAAAGATTGAAAGAGGCACTTTTAGCGAGCGGTTTATTGACTGTGAAAACAGAGTATAGAATGAGAGAATGAAGCAATATGAGCACTTTTAGTATTTAAAATAAGACATATTTACTTAATTTGATTAAATTAAGGAAGTGAGTTAAATTAGTAAATATGACATGTACTGTTTAGAACACCCTACTCATTTCTCTTAATTCCCTCATTACATATTCCCCTTGATTATAGTTGAGGGAGCATCAATGAGGGTAAATTAGAAAAAGCTTGATAAATATGAAAACTATATCTTATAAGAATAACTCCCCAAATATGTCTTATATTAAAGAGTGGAGAAGTAATTTAAAGATGCAAGTAATGGATATTGCCAAAGTGGGGCCTTTATTATTATAAGAAAATAGAGAGGAAAATATAAGAAAGGAAGATAGAGAGAATTATTTATTCCCTTTGACCATTTTTAGCCGAGTTTTTGATCTATGCAATTAGGTAATTTATAACTAATAAAAAGAACAGGAGAGAATATATGACTTAGATGATATTATGATCTTTCAACACAGTCACACATGATTGTACAAAAACAGAGATTCCAACAGGTATACCGGAAAACGAATGTTACGATCAAGTTCTCTCAATGGATGCATGCATTTAATTTAAAGACGAAAGAAACAATTCAAAGATGACACAGTACTTAGTAAGCATCATAATATAAGTGGTACTCATTATTTGATGAGCTGTGTCCACTAATTTATATTCTTTCATGCCCCAACTCCTATTTATTCCAATGGTACTAACCTTCATATCAATGGTACCATTTTCCTCTCAATTTTTTTTTCATCCAAACCTAACATAAAAATTTGAAGCCAATTGTACTACATAGATAATATGCATTTTCTTTTATTATATATTCCCTCTTGTCCTGAATAGAAAACATAATTTTCATATTTGTCAATCTTTTCTTAAGTTACTCCTATTGATGTTCTCTCAATAATAATTAAGGAGGTGGAGTGAGGGAGTTGAAGAAGATGAATAGAGTACTTTAGAAAGCACATATCATATTAGCTAACTTAATCAATTTCCTTAATCTAAAAAAATTTGGTAAATATATATCATATAAAAGATTCGAAGAGGCACTTTTAGCCAGTGGCTTATTGACTATGAAAATAGAGTAGAGAATGAGAGAATGAAGGAATATATGCACTTTTAGTGCCTAATATATGACTGATTTACTTAATTTGATTAAATTAAGGAAGTGATTTCAATTAGTTAATATGACATCTATTGTTTAGAACGCCCTACTCATTTCTCTTAATTCCCTCATTACATATTCCCCTTGATTATAGTTGACGGAGCATCAAGGAGGGTAAATTAGAAAAAGCTTGACAAATATGAAAACTATATCTTATAATTAGGATCAAGAATAACTCCCCAAATATGTCTTATATTAAAGGGTGGAGCAGTAATTTAAAGATGCAAGTAATGGATATTGCCAAAGTGGGGCCTTTATTATTATAATAAAATAGAGTGGAAAATGTAAGAAAGGAAGATACAGAGAAATATTTATTCCCTTTGACCAATTTTAGCCGATTTTTTGATCTATGCAATTATGTTATTTATAACTAATAAAAAGAACCGGAGAGAATATATGACTTAGATGACATTATGATCTTTCAACACAGTCACACGTGATTGTACGAAAACAGAGATTCCAACAGGTATACGGGAAAACGAATGTTACGATCAAGTTCTCTCAATGGATGCATGCATTTAATTTAAAGACGAAAGAAACAATTCAAAGATGACACAGTACTTAGTAACCAACATAATATAAGTGGTACTCATTATTTGATGAGCTGTGTCCACTAATTTATATTCTTTCATGCCCCAACTCCTATTTATTCCAATGGTACTAACCTTCATATCAATGGTACCATTTTCCTCTCAATTTGTTTTTCATCCAAACCTAACCTAAAAATTTGAAGTCAATTGTACTACGTAGCTAATATGCATTTTTTTTATTATATATTCCCTTTTGTCCTAAATATAAAACATAATTTTCATATTTGTCAATCTTTTTTTTAGTTACTCCTATTGATATTCTCTCAATAATAATTAAGGAGGGGGAGTGAGTGAATTGAAGAAGATGAATAGAGTATTTTAGAAAGTAAATATCATATTAGCTACCTTAATCAATTTCCTTAATCTAATTAAATTAGGTAAATATATATCATATTAAAGATTGGAAGAGGCACTTTTAGCCAGTGGTTTATTGACTGTGAAAACAGAGCAGAGAATGAGAGAATGAAGCAATATAAGCACTTTTAGTCCTTAATATAAGACATATTTACTTAATTTGATTAAATTAAGGAAGTAAGTTAAATTAGTTAATATGACATCTATTGTTTAGAACACCCTACTCATTTCTCTTAATTCCCTCATTACATATTCCCCTTGATTATAGCTGAGGGAGCATCAATGACGGTAAATTAGAAAAAGCTTGAAAAATATAAAAACTATATCTTATAATTAGGATCAAGAATAACTCCCCAAATATGTTTTAAATTAAAGACTGGAGGAGTAATTTAAAGATGCGAGTAATGGATATTGCCAAAGTGGGGTCGTTATTATTATAAGAAAATAGAGAGGAAAATGTAAGAAAGGAAGATAGAGAGAATTATTTATTCCCTTTGACCAATTTTAGGCGAGTTTTTGATCTATGCAATTAGGTAATTTATAACTAATAAAAAGAACAGGAGAGAATATATGACTTAGATGATATTATGATCTTTCAACACAGTCACACATGATTGTACAAAAACAGAGATTCCAACAGGTATACCGGAAAACGAATGTTACGATCAAGTTCTCTCAATGGATGCATGCATTTAATTTAAAGACGAAAGAAACAATTCAAAGATGACACAGTACTTAGTAAGCATCATAATATAAGTGGTACTCATTATTTGATGAGCTGTGTCCACTAATTTATATTCTTTCATGCCCCAACTCCTATTTATTCCAATGGTACTAACCTTCATATCAATGGTACCATTTTCCTCTCAATTTTTTTTTCATCCAAACCTAACATAAAAATTTGAAGCCAATTGTACTACATAGATAATATGCATTTTCTTTTATTATATATTCCCTCTTGTCCTGAATAGAAAACATAATTTTCATATTTGTCAATCTTTTCTTAAGTTACTCCTATTGATGTTCTCTCAATAATAATTAAGGAGGTGGAGTGAGGGAGTTGAAGAAGATGAATAGAGTACTTTAGAAAGCACATATCATATTAGCTAACTTAATCAATTTCCTTAATCTAAAAAAATTTGGTAAATATATATCATATAAAAGATTCGAAGAGGCACTTTTAGCCAGTGGCTTATTGACTATGAAAATAGAGTAGAGAATGAGAGAATGAAGGAATATATGCACTTTTAGTGCCTAATATATGACTGATTTACTTAATTTGATTAAATTAAGGAAGTGATTTCAATTAGTTAATATGACATCTATTGTTTAGAACGCCCTACTCATTTCTCTTAATTCCCTCATTACATATTCCCCTTGATTATAGTTGACGGAGCATCAAGGAGGGTAAATTAGAAAAAGCTTGACAAATATGAAAACTATATCTTATAATTAGGATCAAGAATAACTCCCCAAATATGTCTTATATTAAAGGGTGGAGCAGTAATTTAAAGATGCAAGTAATGGATATTGCCAAAGTGGGGCCTTTATTATTATAATAAAATAGAGTGGAAAATGTAAGAAAGGAAGATACAGAGAAATATTTATTCCCTTTGACCAATTTTAGCCGATTTTTTGATCTATGCAATTATGTTATTTATAACTAATAAAAAGAACCGGAGAGAATATATGACTTAGATGACATTATGATCTTTCAACACAGTCACACGTGATTGTACGAAAACAGAGATTCCAACAGGTATACGGGAAAACGAATGTTACGATCAAGTTCTCTCAATGGATGCATGCATTTAATTTAAAGACGAAAGAAACAATTCAAAGATGACACAGTACTTAGTAACCAACATAATATAAGTGGTACTCATTATTTGATGAGCTGTGTCCACTAATTTATATTCTTTCATGCCCCAACTCCTATTTATTCCAATGGTACTAACCTTCATATCAATGGTACCATTTTCCTCTCAATTTGTTTTTCATCCAAACCTAACCTAAAAATTTGAAGTCAATTGTACTACGTAGCTAATATGCATTTTTTTTATTATATATTCCCTTTTGTCCTAAATATAAAACATAATTTTCATATTTGTCAATCTTTTTTTTAGTTACTCCTATTGATATTCTCTCAATAATAATTAAGGAGGGGGAGTGAGTGAATTGAAGAAGATGAATAGAGTATTTTAGAAAGTAAATATCATATTAGCTACCTTAATCAATTTCCTTAATCTAATTAAATTAGGTAAATATATATCATATTAAAGATTGGAAGAGGCACTTTTAGCCAGTGGTTTATTGACTGTGAAAACAGAGCAGAGAATGAGAGAATGAAGCAATATAAGCACTTTTAGTCCTTAATATAAGACATATTTACTTAATTTGATTAAATTAAGGAAGTAAGTTAAATTAGTTAATATGACATCTATTGTTTAGAACACCCTACTCATTTCTCTTAATTCCCTCATTACATATTCCCCTTGATTATAGCTGAGGGAGCATCAATGACGGTAAATTAGAAAAAGCTTGAAAAATATAAAAACTATATCTTATAATTAGGATCAAGAATAACTCCCCAAATATGTTTTAAATTAAAGACTGGAGGAGTAATTTAAAGATGCGAGTAATGGATATTGCCAAAGTGGGGTCGTTATTATTATAAGAAAATAGAGAGGAAAATGTAAGAAAGGAAGATAGAGAGAATTATTTATTCCCTTTGACCAATTTTAGGCGAGTTTTTGATCTATGCAATTAGGTTATTTATAACTAATAAAAAGAACAGGAGAGAATATATGACTTAGATGAGATTATGATCTTTCAAGACAGTCACACGTGATTGTATGAAAACAGAGATTCCAACAGGTATACGGGAAAACGAATGTTACGATGAAGTTCTCTCGATGGATGCATGCATTTAATTTAAAGACACAAGAAACAATTCAAAGGTTACACAGTACTTAGTAACCATCATAATATAAGTGGTACTCATTATTTGATGATTTGTGTCCACTAATTTATATTCTTTCATGCCCCAACTCGTCTTTATTCCAATGGTACTAACCTTCATATCAATGGTAACATTTTCCTCTCAATTTTTTTTTCATCCAAACCAAACCTAAAAATTTGAAGCCAATTGTACTACGTAGCTAATATGCATTTTGTTTTATTATATATTCCCTCTTGTCCTGAATATAAAACATAATTTTCATATTTGTCAATATTTTCTTAAGTTACTCCTATTGATGTTCTCTCAATAATAATTAAGGAGGGGGACTCAGGGAATTGATGAAGATGAATAGAGTATTTTAGAAAGTAAATATCATATTAGCTAACTTAATCAATTTCCTTAATCTAATTAAATTAGGTAAATATATAACATATTAAAGATTGAAAGAGGCACTTTTAGCGAGCGGTTTATTGACTGTGAAAACAGAGTATAGAATGAGAGAATGAAGCAATATGAGCACTTTTAGTATTTAAAATAAGACATATTTACTTAATTTGATTAAATTAAGGAAGTGAGTTAAATTAGTAAATATGACATGTACTGTTTAGAACACCCTACTCATTTCTCTTAATTCCCTCATTACATATTCCCCTTGATTATAGTTGAGGGAGCATCAATGAGGGTAAATTAGAAAAAGCTTGATAAATATGAAAACTATATCTTATAAGAATAACTCCCCAAATATGTCTTATATTAAAGAGTGGAGAAGTAATTTAAAGATGCAAGTAATGGATATTGCCAAAGTGGGGCCTTTATTATTATAAGAAAATAGAGAGGAAAATATAAGAAAGGAAGATAGAGAGAATTATTTATTCCCTTTGACCATTTTTAGCCGAGTTTTTGATCTATGCAATTAGGTAATTTATAACTAATAAAAAGAACAGGAGAGAATATATGACTTAGATGATATTATGATCTTTCAACACAGTCACACATGATTGTACAAAAACAGAGATTCCAACAGGTATACCGGAAAACGAATGTTACGATCAAGTTCTCTCAATGGATGCATGCATTTAATTTAAAGACGAAAGAAACAATTCAAAGATGACACAGTACTTAGTAAGCATCATAATATAAGTGGTACTCATTATTTGATGAGCTGTGTCCACTAATTTATATTCTTTCATGCCCCAACTCCTATTTATTCCAATGGTACTAACCTTCATATCAATGGTACCATTTTCCTCTCAATTTTTTTTTCATCCAAACCTAACATAAAAATTTGAAGCCAATTGTACTACATAGATAATATGCATTTTCTTTTATTATATATTCCCTCTTGTCCTGAATAGAAAACATAATTTTCATATTTGTCAATCTTTTCTTAAGTTACTCCTATTGATGTTCTCTCAATAATAATTAAGGAGGTGGAGTGAGGGAGTTGAAGAAGATGAATAGAGTACTTTAGAAAGCACATATCATATTAGCTAACTTAATCAATTTCCTTAATCTAAAAAAATTTGGTAAATATATATCATATAAAAGATTCGAAGAGGCACTTTTAGCCAGTGGCTTATTGACTATGAAAATAGAGTAGAGAATGAGAGAATGAAGGAATATATGCACTTTTAGTGCCTAATATATGACTGATTTACTTAATTTGATTAAATTAAGGAAGTGATTTCAATTAGTTAATATGACATCTATTGTTTAGAACGCCCTACTCATTTCTCTTAATTCCCTCATTACATATTCCCCTTGATTATAGTTGACGGAGCATCAAGGAGGGTAAATTAGAAAAAGCTTGACAAATATGAAAACTATATCTTATAATTAGGATCAAGAATAACTCCCCAAATATGTCTTATATTAAAGGGTGGAGCAGTAATTTAAAGATGCAAGTAATGGATATTGCCAAAGTGGGGCCTTTATTATTATAATAAAATAGAGTGGAAAATGTAAGAAAGGAAGATACAGAGAAATATTTATTCCCTTTGACCAATTTTAGCCGATTTTTTGATCTATGCAATTATGTTATTTATAACTAATAAAAAGAACCGGAGAGAATATATGACTTAGATGACATTATGATCTTTCAACACAGTCACACGTGATTGTACGAAAACAGAGATTCCAACAGGTATACGGGAAAACGAATGTTACGATCAAGTTCTCTCAATGGATGCATGCATTTAATTTAAAGACGAAAGAAACAATTCAAAGATGACACAGTACTTAGTAACCAACATAATATAAGTGGTACTCATTATTTGATGAGCTGTGTCCACTAATTTATATTCTTTCATGCCCCAACTCCTATTTATTCCAATGGTACTAACCTTTATATCAATGGTACCATTTTCCTCTCAATTTTTTTTTCATCCAAACCTAACATAAAAATTTGAAGCCAATTGTACTACGTAGCTAATATGCATTTTCTTTTATTATATATTCCCTCTTGTCCTGAATAGAAAACATAATTTTCATATTTGTCAATCTTTTCTTAAGTTACTCCTATTGATGTTCTCTCAATAATAATTAAGGAGGTGGAGTGAGGGAGTTGAAGAAGATGAATAGAGTACTTTAGAAAGTACATATCATATTAGCTAACTTAATCAATTTCCTTAATCTAAAAAAATTTGGTAAATATATATCATATAAAAGATTCGAAGAGGCACTTTTAGCCAGTGGCTTATTGACTATGAAAATAGAGTAGAGAATGAGAGAATGAAGGAATATATGCAATTTTAGTGCTTAATATATGACAGATTTACTTAATTTGATTAAATTAAGGAAGTGATTTCAATTAGTTAATATGACATCTATTGTTTAGAACGCCCTACTCATTTCTCTTAATTCCCTCATTACATATTCCCCTTGATTATAGTTGACGGAGCATCAAGGAGGGTAAATTAGAAAAAGCTTGACAAATATGAAAACTATATCTTATAATTAGGATCAAGAATAACTCCCCAAATATGTCTTATATTAAAGGTTGGAGCAGTAATTTAAAGATGCAAGTAATGGATATTGCCAAAGTGGGGCCTTTATTATTATAAGAAAATAGAGTGGAAAATGTAAGAAAGGAAGATAGAGAGAAATATTTATTCCCTTTGACCAATTTTAGCCGATTTTTTGATCTATGCAATTATGTTATTTATAACTAATAAAAAGAATCGGAGAGAATATATGACTTAGATGACATTATGATCTTTCAACACAGTCACACGTGATTGTACGAAAACAGAGATTCCAACAGGTATACGGGAAAACGAATGTTACGATCAAGTTCTCTCAATGGATGCATGCATTTAATTTAAAGACGAAAGAAACAATTCAAAGATGATACAGTACTTAGTAACCATCATAATATAAGTGGTACTCATTATTTGATGAGCTGTGTCCACTAATTTATATTCTTTCATGCCCCAACTCCTATTTATTCCAATGGTACTAACCTTTATATCAATGGTACCATTTTCCTCTCAATTTTTTTTTCATCCAAACCTAACATAAAAATTTGAAGCCAATTGTACTACGTAGCTAATATGCATTTTCTTTTATTATATATTCCCTCTTGTCCTGAATAGAAAACATAATTTTCATATTTGTCAATCTTTTCTTAAGTTACTCCTATTGATGTTCTCTCAATAATAATTAAGGAGGTGGAGTGAGGGAGTTGAAGAAGATGAATAGAGTACTTTAGAAAGCACATATCATATGAGCTAACTTAATCAATTTCCTTAATCTAAAAAAATTTGGTAAATATATATCATATAAAAGATTCGAAGAGGCACTTTTAGCCAGTGGCTTATTGACTATGAAAATAGAGTAGAGAATGAGAGAATGAAGGAATATATGCACTTTTAGTGCCTAATATATGACTGATTTACTTAATTTGATTAAATTAAGGAAGTGATTTCAATTAGTTAATATGACATCTATTGTTTAGAACGCCCTACTCATTTCTCTTAATTCCCTCATTACATATTCCCCTTGATTATAGTTGACGGAGCATCAAGGAGGGTAAATTAGAAAAAGCTTGACAAATATGAAAACTATATCTTATAATTAGGATCAAGAATAACTCCCCAAATATGTCTTATATTAAAGGGTGGAGCAGTAATTTAAAGATGCAAGTAATGGATATTGCCAAAGTGGGGCCTTTATTATTATAATAAAATAGAGTGGAAAATGTAAGAAAGGAAGATACAGAGAAATATTTATTCCCTTTGACCAATTTTAGCCGATTTTTTGATCTATGCAATTATGTTATTTATAACTAATAAAAAGAACCGGAGAGAATATATGACTTAGATGACATTATGATCTTTCAACACAGTCACACGTGATTGTACGAAAACAGAGATTCCAACAGGTATACGGGAAAACGAATGTTACGATCAAGTTCTCTCAATGGATGCATGCATTTAATTTAAAGACGAAAGAAACAATTCAAAGATGACACAGTACTTAGTAACCAACATAATATAAGTGGTACTCATTATTTGATGAGCTGTGTCCACTAATTTATATTCTTTCATGCCCCAACTCCTATTTATTCCAATGGTACTAACCTTTATATCAATGGTACCATTTTCCTCTCAATTTTTTTTTCATCCAAACCTAACATAAAAATTTGAAGCCAATTGTACTACGTAGCTAATATGCATTTTCTTTTATTATATATTCCCTCTTGTCCTGAATAGAAAACATAATTTTCATATTTGTCAATCTTTTCTTAAGTTACTCCTATTGATGTTCTCTCAATAATAATTAAGGAGGTGGAGTGAGGGAGTTGAAGAAGATGAATAGAGTACTTTAGAAAGTACATATCATATTAGCTAACTTAATCAATTTCCTTAATCTAAAAAAATTTGGTAAATATATATCATATAAAAGATTCGAAGAGGCACTTTTAGCCAGTGGCTTATTGACTATGAAAATAGAGTAGAGAATGAGAGAATGAAGGAATATATGCAATTTTAGTGCTTAATATATGACAGATTTACTTAATTTGATTAAATTAAGGAAGTGATTTCAATTAGTTAATATGACATCTATTGTTTAGAACGCCCTACTCATTTCTCTTAATTCCCTCATTACATATTCCCCTTGATTATAGTTGACGGAGCATCAAGGAGGGTAAATTAGAAAAAGCTTGACAAATATGAAAACTATATCTTATAATTAGGATCAAGAATAACTCCCCAAATATGTCTTATATTAAAGGTTGGAGCAGTAATTTAAAGATGCAAGTAATGGATATTGCCAAAGTGGGGCCTTTATTATTATAAGAAAATAGAGTGGAAAATGTAAGAAAGGAAGATAGAGAGAAATATTTATTCCCTTTGACCAATTTTAGCCGATTTTTTGATCTATGCAATTATGTTATTTATAACTAATAAAAAGAATCGGAGAGAATATATGACTTAGATGACATTATGATCTTTCAACACAGTCACACGTGATTGTACGAAAACAGAGATTCCAACAGGTATACGGGAAAACGAATGTTACGATCAAGTTCTCTCAATGGATGCATGCATTTAATTTAAAGACGAAAGAAACAATTCAAAGATGATACAGTACTTAGTAACCATCATAATATAAGTGGTACTCATTATTTGATGAGCTGTGTCCACTAATTTATATTCTTTCATGCCCCAACTCCTATTTATTCCAATGGTACTAACCTTTATATCAATGGTACCATTTTCCTCTCAATTTTTTTTTCATCCAAACCTAACATAAAAATTTGAAGCCAATTGTACTACGTAGCTAATATGCATTTTCTTTTATTATATATTCCCTCTTGTCCTGAATAGAAAACATAATTTTCATATTTGTCAATCTTTTCTTAAGTTACTCCTATTGATGTTCTCTCAATAATAATTAAGGAGGTGGAGTGAGGGAGTTGAAGAAGATGAATAGAGTACTTTAGAAAGCACATATCATATGAGCTAACTTAATCAATTTCCTTAATCTAAAAAAATTTGGTAAATATATATCATATAAAAGATTCGAAGAGGCACTTTTAGCCAGTGGCTTATTGACTATGAAAATAGAGTAGAGAATGAGAGAATGAAGGAATATATGCACTTTTAGTGCCTAATATATGACTGATTTACTTAATTTGATTAAATTAAGGAAGTGATTTCAATTAGTTAATATGACATCTATTGTTTAGAACGCCCTACTCATTTCTCTTAATTCCCTCATTACATATTCCCCTTGATTATAGTTGACGGAGCATCAAGGAGGGTAAATTAGAAAAAGCTTGACAAATATGAAAACTATATCTTATAATTAGGATCAAGAATAACTCCCCAAATATGTCTTATATTAAAGGGTGGAGCAGTAATTTAAAGATGCAAGTAATGGATATTGCCAAAGTGGGGCCTTTATTATTATAATAAAATAGAGTGGAAAATGTAAGAAAGGAAGATACAGAGAAATATTTATTCCCTTTGACCAATTTTAGCCGATTTTTTGATCTATGCAATTATGTTATTTATAACTAATAAAAAGAACCGGAGAGAATATATGACTTAGATGACATTATGATCTTTCAACACAGTCACACGTGATTGTACGAAAACAGAGATTCCAACAGGTATACGGGAAAACGAATGTTACGATCAAGTTCTCTCAATGGATGCATGCATTTAATTTAAAGACGAAAGAAACAATTCAAAGATGACACAGTACTTAGTAACCAACATAATATAAGTGGTACTCATTATTTGATGAGCTGTGTCCACTAATTTATATTCTTTCATGCCCCAACTCCTATTTATTCCAATGGTACTAACCTTCATATCAATGGTACCATTTTCCTCTCAATTTGTTTTTCATCCAAACCTAACCTAAAAATTTGAAGTCAATTGTACTACGTAGCTAATATGCATTTTTTTTATTATATATTCCCTTTTGTCCTAAATATAAAACATAATTTTCATATTTGTCAATCTTTTTTTTAGTTACTCCTATTGATATTCTCTCAATAATAATTAAGGAGGGGGAGTGAGTGAATTGAAGAAGATGAATAGAGTATTTTAGAAAGTAAATATCATATTAGCTACCTTAATCAATTTCCTTAATCTAATTAAATTAGGTAAATATATATCATATTAAAGATTGGAAGAGGCACTTTTAGCCAGTGGTTTATTGACTGTGAAAACAGAGCAGAGAATGAGAGAATGAAGCAATATAAGCACTTTTAGTCCTTAATATAAGACATATTTACTTAATTTGATTAAATTAAGGAAGTAAGTTAAATTAGTTAATATGACATCTATTGTTTAGAACACCCTACTCATTTCTCTTAATTCCCTCATTACATATTCCCCTTGATTATAGTTGACGGAGCATCAAGGAGGGTAAATTAGAAAAAGCTTGACAAATATGAAAACTATATCTTATAATTAGGATCAAGAATAACTCCCCAAATATGTCTTATATTAAAGGTTGGAGCAGTAATTTAAAGATGCAAGTAATGGATATTGCCAAAGTGGGGCCTTTATTATTATAAGAAAATAGAGTGGAAAATGTAAGAAAGGAAGATAGAGAGAAATATTTATTCCCTTTGACCAATTTTAGCCGATTTTTTGATCTATGCAATTATGTTATTTATAACTAATAAAAAGAATCGGAGAGAATATATGACTTAGATGACATTATGATCTTTCAACACAGTCACACGTGATTGTACGAAAACAGAGATTCCAACAGGTATACGGGAAAACGAATGTTACGATCAAGTTCTCTCAATGGATGCATGCATTTAATTTAAAGACGAAAGAAACAATTCAAAGATGATACAGTACTTAGTAACCATCATAATATAAGTGGTACTCATTATTTGATGAGCTGTGTCCACTAATTAATATTCTTTCATGCCCCAACTCCTATTTATTCCAATGGTACTAACCTTCATATCAATGGTACCATTTTCCTCTCAATTTTTTTTCATCCAAACCTAACCTAAAAATTTGAAGCCAATTGTACTACGTAGCTAATATGCATTTTGTTTTATTATATATTCCCTCTTGTCCTTAATAGAAAACATAATTTTCATATTTGTCAATCTTTTCTTTAGTTACTCCTCTTGATGTTCTCTCAATAATAATTAAGGAGGGGGAGTGAGTGAATTGAAGAAGATGAAAAGTGTATTTTAGAAAGTAAATATCATATTAGCTAACTTAATCAATTTCCTTAATCTAATTAAATTAGGTAAATATATATCATATTAAAGATTGGAAGAGGCACTTTTAGCCATGGGTTTATTGACTGTGAAAACAGAGCAGAGAAGGAGAGAATGAAGCAATATAAGCACTTTTAGTCCTTAATATAAGATATATTTACTTAATTTGATTAAATTAAGAAAGTAAGTTAAATTAGTTAATATGACATCTATTGTTTAGAACACCCTACTCATTTCTCTTAATTCCCTCATTACATATTCCCCTTGATTATAGTTGAGGAAGCATCAATGAGGATAAATTAGAAAAAGCTTGACAAATATGAAAACTATATCTTATAATTAGGATCAAGAATAACTCCCCAAATATGTCTTATATTAAAGACAGGGGGGAGTAATTTAAAGATGCAAGTAATGGATATTGCCAAAGTAGGACCTTTATTATTATAAGAAAATAGAGAGGAAAACGTAAGAAAGGAAGATAGAGAGAAATATTTATTCCCTTTGACCAATTTTAGCCGAGTTTTTGATCTATGCAATTAGGTTATTTATAACTAATAAAAAGAACAGGAGAGAATATATGACTTAGATGACATTATGATCTTTCAACACAGTCACACGTGATTGTATGAAAAAGAGATTCCAACAGGTATACGGGAAAATGAATGTCTTGAGGAAGTTCTCTCAATGGATGCATGCATTTAATTTAAAGACCCAATAAACAATTCAAAGTTTACACAATACTTAGTAACCATCATATTATAAGTGGTACTCATTATTTGATGAGCTGTGTCCACTAATTTATATTCTTTCATTCCCCAACTGGTCTTTATTCCAAAGGTACTAATGTAACCCCTGCCTTTAAACACGTAATTATAATTCGATATTACTTAATTAAATTGATTTAGAGACCGTCGAATAGTTCAAACTCATTTAAAACTCCCTTTTATAGTAGGTACTTTACAAAATTTTCAAAACTTCTTTCCTATTCCGGTCTCAAGTTTAATTATCGAATATAATCACCTGTGCAGTTAATTTACATTCATTGATATCAGAATATCTAATAGCAATCCCGGCAACCCCCGGGTTCCATTCATTCACTAGAAGGTTTAAAATTTCCATATAGGGGATTACACAACTATATTCAACTACCAATCACAACCCAAACATAATTTACAGATTCCCTGTCCAACAGGTTTAACCAACACATCCAAAAATAAATGTCCCTACAGGGTTCTAGCCACTCCGGGTCGTACGCTTCTCCTTAGAGCTACTTGCCCTGTCTGAAAGGTTAGTTAAAGGAAAGAATGAGATTCAAGAGAATCCCAGTAGTAACAAAACAATTATACCACACATAAATACACAGCATGTAAGCAAATCATCATACAGCAGCAGCAGCACAAATCACACTCCACCCTCATCCCCTTTCTCCGCCAGGAAGGCACACTGTCCTAACCCGAACCGTTGTTAGCTACTCAGGGACTATTGGCATGGCAGTGCATACACATAGCCTTATAGCTCATATAGCTATCTGGCTTTCACAAATGGCCCGTCGGCCTTCACAAATAGCCTTTCGGCCCACACAATCACATATATCACACCTTATCCTCATCCCCTTTCTCCGCCGGGAAGGCACACTGTCCTAACCCGAACCGTTGTTAGCTACTCAGGGACTATTGGCATCACGGTGTTTACACATATTCACAATGTCGTAACATACGAATTTATCACAAATAAATGATAATACACACATACAATGCCTCACATATGGTACGAAAGAAAAGTTACTGCCTCGTTCCTTCCTGACGTTTGCTGGCTCAGTGGGCTCACGAGGACGGCAAATGTCGAATCCTATAAACCAAATTAGGGAATGCTTCGGTGTCTGAGCCGTCGCTCTTCTCGATCAATAACTTGCTCTGGTTCCACCGCATATGTGAAATTATTTTGTAACTCAACATCCTCATATTCAATGATGTGGGACGGATCCGGTTGGTACTTCTTCAGTTGAGAAACGTGAAATACATCATGGAGCCTGCTCAAACTCGGAGGTAGTGCTACTAGGTAAGCAACAGGTCCAATCCTCTCAAGGATTTCAAAAGGTCCTATATATCTCGGGCTCAGCTTCTTTCTCTTAATCGCTCGCCCAACGCCGGTGACAGGAGATACTCTCAGAAACACATGGTCACCAACTTCAAACTCTAGAGGCCGTCTTCTCTTGTCAGCGTAGCTTTTCTGTCGACTCTGCGCTGCAAGTAACCTATTACGAATAATCCGAATCTGTGCTGAGGTTTGATCAACCAAATCTGGCCCATAAAGCTTCCTTTCGGATAACTCGTTCCAGCACAACGGTGATTGACACCGCTAATGCTTCATACGGAGCCATTTGGATGCTCGCATGATAGCTATTGTTGTAGGCGAACTCAGCAAGTGGAAGAAAGCGATCCCAACTTCCTTTAAAGTCGAGAACACATGCCCGCAACATGTCTTCCAACGTCTGGATTGTCCTCTCTGACTGTCCATCCGTTTGAGGATGATAAGCTGTACTGAATCTCAATTGAGTACCCAGTGCCTTATGCAATGCTCTTCAGAATCTCGAAGTGAATCGTGGATCTCGGTCAGAAATGATGTTTTTCGGAACGCCATGGAGTTTCACGATCTCACTAACATAAATCTCTGCTAGTTTGTCAGGAGAATAACCAGCATTGATTGGTATGAAGTGGGCTGTCTTTGTTAGCCGATCCACAACTACCCAGATCGCATCATAGTTCCTGATCTTAGGCAAACCCACAACCAAATCCATGGTCACGCTTTCCCATTTCCATTCCGGAATCTCAGGACTCTGAAGTAATCCAGGCGGTCTCTGGTGCTCGATCTTTACCTTCTGGCAAGTGAGACATCTTGCTACATGTTTTGTCACATCACTCTTCAAACCCGGCCACCAATACACAGATTTCAGATTATGGTACATTTTGGTCATACCAGGATGAAGAGTATATGGACTCTTGTGTGCCTCATCTAGAATCTTCTGCCTCAACTCCGCCTGAAGTGGAACACAGACTCTTTTCTGATAGCGAACCAATCCACGAGGTGATATATCATAGCCCAGAACTTCTCCCCGTCAATTCGAGCCAGATTGCGCTGTTAGATCACTTTTCTCTTGGGAAACAGTATAGTTGGCACAGATGATCTGGTTTGTCAAATTCAAATCACGAAAATCTTCAATCAATTTCCATTCTTGTATTATCATAGCTGCAACAAGCACGGTCTTTCGACTAAGAGCATCAGCGACTACATTTGCCTTACTCGGATGATATTTTATTTCCAGGTCGTAGTCCTTAAGCAATTCTATCCAACGGCGCTGTTTCATATTCAGTTCTTTTTGATCATACAGATATTTAAGACTCTTGTGGTCACAGTACAATTCCACAGTCACACCATACAAGTAGTGTCGCCAAATCTTCAAAGCAAATACAATGGCCGCAAGCTCCAGATCATGAGTGGGATAGTTCAATTCATGAGGTCTGAGCTGTCGAGAGGCGTAGGCCACCACACGTCCCTGCTGCATAAGGACACACCCTAATCCCTGCCCACTGGCATCAGAATACACAACGTATGTCAAACTGGGATCGGGTAAAATCAACACAGGTGCCGTCGTCAACCTCTTCTTCAGCTCCACAAAACAGTTTTCACATTTCTCATCCCACAAAAACAGCTGATCCTTTCTCGTGAGCTTGGTCATTGGCAACGCAATACGGGAGAAATTTTGGATAAATCTTCGATAGTAACCAGCAAGACCCAGAAAACTGCGTACTTCCGCCACAGATTCTGGCCTCTTCCAGTTCAGTACTGCTTCCACTTTGCTGGGATCCACAGAGACCCCTTCTTGCGAGATAACATGGCCTAAGAATTTCACTTCTGATAGCCAGAACTCGCACTTGCTCAATTTAGCGTATAGTTGCTTCTCACGCAATGTATTCAATACGATTCTCAAATGATGCTCATGCTCTTCCTTACTCTTGGAATATATCAAAATATCATCGATAAACACAACAACAAACTGATCCAGATACTGCCGAAAGATACGGTTCATGTAATCCATGAAAACCGCAGGCGCATTGGTTAGCCCAAATGGCATCACTAGAAACTCATAATGACCATATCGGGTCTTGAAAGCAGTCTTTGGAACATCTTCTGCTTTCACTCGCAGCTGATGATACCCTGACCTTAGATCAATTTTTGAAAGTACACATGAACCAGAGAGTTGATCTAAAAGGTCATCGATTCGGGGAAGAGGGTACTTATTCTTAATAGTAACCTTGTTCAATTCTCTATAATCGATACACAACCGAAGGCTTCCATCTTTCTTCTTTACAAACAACACTGGAGCTCCCCAAGGCGACACACTGGGTCTAATAAACCCTTTCTCAAGCAAATCTTCTATTTGTTTCTTTAACTCCGCCATTTCGTTTGGGGCCATGCGGTATGGGGCCTTAGATATAGAACCAGCTCCAGGTACAATGTCAATTGGGAACTGAACTTCCCTCTCAGGAGGCAATCCACTAAGATCATCTGGAAATACCTCAGGGAATTCATTTACCACGGGTATATCACTCAAAGTTTCACTAGCTTCCTTTTGTACAGAGAAAAATACCATATACCCCTGGCAACCTTTCTCAAGATATCGTTCAGCTTTAGCTGCAGCAAGAAAATTCATACTAGAATCCACAACTTCTACCTTCTGAGAAACAGGATATACTATCCTCTTGTTCCCACAATCTAATAACACATTATTTGCCGTTAACCAATCAAAACCCAGAATGACTTCCAATTGGTAAAGCGGCAGACAGATCAAATCTACAGTAGATTGGTGCCCTTCCACAGTTATGACACAACTCAAACAAGCTTTTGTGGCTAAGGCCTTAGCACCCATTGGGGTTGACACTACTAATTCAAATGGTAACTTATGTACATGTATTCCCAGGCGCTTCACGCAATCATAAGCAATGAAGGAGTGACTTGCACCCGATTCGAACAATGCTTGCAACAGATAGCCATTAATAGATATTTTACCTTGTATCAACTCAGGAGATTTACGGGCCTCCTCGTGGGTCATAGCGAACACTCGGCCTTGTGTCTTCGGCTTCTGCTCAGCTCGCGGTCGCTGACAATCTTTGGAAAGATGTCCTGGCTGCTTACAATTAAAACAGATCATTTCTCCCCGACAATTCTAGCCATAATGTGATTTGTTGCACTGAAGACATTTCCACTCGGTCGCAAATCTCTGAGGTTCACGGTCTCTAGGCTGATAGGGCTTCTTATCACCGCCCTTGAATGAAGATGATCCTTGGCCTTTCCGCTTCTGGGATACATTACCCTTACTAGGTTCATTGCGGTGGCTAGTAGCTCTGACAGGATACAATTCTCTCAAGTTATTCTCTGTAATCCTGCACTGTTCAACCGCCTTGTTGAACTTGGTAAATTGGTGAGTAGCTAGGCGTTTCCTCAACTCTCGCCTTAGGCCGCGAATGAGCATATCAGAACTCCATTCTTCGTCATCCTTGAACCGGAGGTAGGAGGAGTACCGAGCCAAATGAACAAAACGGGACAAGTAATCATCGAAGCTCTCTGTGTCCCCTTGTCTGATATTCAGGAACTCTGTCTCCTTCTCGAGTCTCACTGATTTGGGAAAATACTTCTCGTTGAATTCTTGTTGAAACAGTTCCCAAGTCAATGGCATTTCTTTGCTCTTCAATGTTAGGGTGATATTCCGCCACCAATGATCTGCATCCCCTTCGAGCTTATAAATGGCTAGTTGTGGCTTCACCTCATCCGGGCAACCAAGAACCTCAAATATTTTCTCCAGCCTGTTCATCCAATCTTCGGCTGCTTGAGGGTCAAACCTTCCTCTGAACGCCGGAGGCAGATGCTTACAGAATCTGGTAACCCAAAACTGCAGGTCTCTTTCCTCTCTAAGTGGCATCCCATGTGATTCTTGATTTGGGACAATGTGAGGTGGGGACTCCTGGGGTCGTGCTGACCCTTCAGCAGTGTCCTCATGATGGGTTTCTTCTTGAGTTTCCACTGGAGTGGATTGAACTGGGTCCTCTTTGTTCTTTGCTTTCTCTGCTCTGAGCTCTTCTCTTAGCTCAGTTATCATATCCCGCTGATCTCTGATTAGACCCATCAATTCCTGCATTGCATCCGGTGGGTTATTATTGTCAACCTCCACCTCAGGGTCTACACGCGGAATTCTGGGGCGTCCTCTAGTTTTCTTCATTCTACAAACAACTTGCCCCATTAGTTTAGCAGAAATAGTATGCACTTATAATCACAAAACTCATATATATATCCATGTCAATATATCATACACGTGCATACACAACAATCATTCACAGATAATCTTCTATCCCTACTATTATCTAAGGGATCTATCCTAGCAACCTCTACCCTTGCCAGGAACTACGTCTCTGATACCAAAATGTAACCCCCTGCCTTTAAACACGTAATTATAATTCGATATTACTTAATTAAATTGATTTAGAGACCGTCGAATAGTTCAAACTCATTTAAAACTCCCTTTTATAGTAGGTACTTTACAAAATTTTCAAAACTTCTTTCCTATTCCGGTCTCAAGTTCAATTATCGAATATAATCACCTGTGCAGTTAATTTACATTCATTCATATCAGAATATCTAATAGCAATCCCGGCAACCCCCGGGTTCCATTCATTCACTAGAAGGTTTAAAATTTCCATATAGGGGATTACACAACTATATTCAACTACCAATCACAACCCAAACATAATTTACAGATTCCCTGTCCAACAGGTTTAACCAACACATCCAAAAATAAATGTCCCTACAGGGTTCTAGCCACTCCGGGTCATACGCTTCTCCTTAGAGCCACTTGCCCTGTCTGAAAGGTTAGTTAAAGGAAAGAATGAGATTCAAGAGAATCCCAGTAGTAACAAAACAATTATACCACACATAAATACACAGCATGTAAGCAAATCATCATACAGCAGCAGCAGCACAAATCACACTCCACCCTCATCCCCTTTCTCCGCCAGGAAGGCACACTGTCCTAACCCGAACCGTTGTTAGCTACTCAGGGACTATTGGCATGGCAGTGCATACACATAGCCTTATAGCTCATATAGCTATCTGGCTTTCACAAATGGCCCGTCGGCCTTCACAAATAGCCTTTCGGCCCACACAATCACATATATCACACCTTATCCTCATCCCCTTTCTCCGCCGGGAAGGCACACTGTCCTAACCCGAACCGTTGTTAGCTACTCAGGGACTATTGGCATCACGGTGTTTACACATATTCACAATGTCGTAACATACGAATTTATCACAAATCAATGATAATACACACATACAATGCCTCACATATGGTACGAAAGAAAAGTTACTGCCTCGTTCCTTCCTGACGTTTGCTGGCTCAGTGGGCTCACGAGGACGGCAAATGTCGAATCCTATAAACCAAATTAGGGACAATAAATCAATCTCTTTTCCAAGTTCTTAATAGTACTTAAGTTGGTTATCATTTAGACTCTTTAGGTGGATATTAAAGGCCTAAACATATACCCAAAGGGTTGGGAAAAGCTATACCAAAAACCACCTTTAAAAAAATGCAAAACACTGATTTTTGGGGGTTGGCCGCGGCCCAGAAAATCTAGTTTCTTGGCTGAACTTCCAAAAATCATAACTAATTCAGGAAAAATTGAAATAAGGTGATTCCAAAGCCAAATGAAATCTATTTAAGTCCTATTTCTAGGAAAAATATTGGCCATTACTATAAATCACCACAAAAGTCCAGATTTACCAAACACCTAACATTGTGCCAAAACAGGATCCAGTTTGGATGCCAAACTTTGGTCAGTTCAAACTCCTAGGTCACAAAGCTAAATGACACAAAATTTATATCCATTTTGAAGCTTGAGATGGGAACTTTAAGACTAGAAAGTTTCATAATTTTCCAATATCATTTGCCCAGTCAAAACGTCCACGCCATCTGACTGTCCAGAACAGACTTACACTGGACAGATTTTCCAGATTTTTACATTTGATCCCAAATGATTCCCAAATCAATTCCAATGGCCAAAATGTTCAACAAAAGACCAAATTCTACACAACACATAAGCCAATTCATATCATTCAAAAATTGCACAAAATCAGGGCAAATTCATAAATTCCCAATACTCAACCAATGATTACAACAACTATACCAAAATGCTTCTAATTCTTACCTCTTCTTCTTCCTAAAGCCAATTCTTCAACTCTCCAATTTCCAAATTTCCACAAGTTCTCAAACTTCACCAATCAAAATTCAGAAACCATAGGAATATAGCCCTCAACCTCATGAATAATATTAGTGAAGATGAATTAGGCATTCATGGTCATTTAGGGCACTAACCTTAGGTTTTCTTCTTCCTCTTTCTTGCTCAACTTGGACGTCAATGGTGGAGAGGAGAGATGAAGTGAAATAATGGAGAAGCATCAGATTTTTTGGGCTCCTAATGCACTCTTGGCCGACACTTAGAAGTGGAGAGAAGAGAAAAATGATTAGAAAGCTTAACTTTAATCCAAGGGTCCTTGTTTTGCCACTTGGCACCATCCTATACTTCCAACTATGATTTCATATAAACTTGCATGCATAGGATTCCACCTCTTGTTCTTTCAATCCTAGCCATTGATCTTGATTACTAAGGAGTGTTCTCATCGGTAACTAACTAGTCAGTCCGTAAATTCACCGTTTTACCCCTGATTATCACAATGCACAATATATACTTCAAAAGTGCTCAATTAAGATTAATTACATCACTTTGAAATTATAAATCCTTGGTTACATTTCAGGATATTACAACTAACCTTCATATCAATGGTACCATTTTCCTCTCAATTTTTTTTCATCCAAACCTTACCTAAAAATTTGAAGCCAATTGTACTACATAGCTAAGATGCATTTTCTTTTATTATATATTCCCTCTTGTCCTGAATATAAAACATAGTTTTCATATTTGTCAATCTTTTCTTAAGTTACTTCTATTGATGTTCTCTCAATAATAATTAAGGAGGTAGAGTGAGGGAGTTGAAGAAGATGAATAGAGTACTTTAGAAAGTAAATATCATATTAGCTAACTTAATCAATTTCCTTAATCTAAAAAAATTTGGTAAATATGTAACATATTAAAGATTGGAAGAGGCACTTTTAGCCAGTGGCTTATTGACTCTGAAAACAGAGTTGAGAATGAGAGAATGAAGGAATATATGCACTTTTAGTCCTTAATATATGACAGATTTACTTAATTTGATTAAATTAAGGAAGTGAGTTAAATTAGTTAATATGACATCTATTGTTTAGAATGCCCTACTCATTTCTTTTAATTCCCTCATTACATATTCCCTTTGATTATAGTTGACGGAGCATCAATGAGGGTACTTTAGAAAAAAACTTGACAAATATGAAAATTATATCTTATAATTAGGATCAAGAATAACACTCCAAATATGTCTTATATTAAAGACTGGAGGAGTAATTTAAAGATACAAGTAATGGATATTGCCAAAGTGAGGCCTTTATTATTATAAGAGAATAGAGTGGAAAATGTAAGAAAGGAAGATAGAGAGAAATATTTATTCCCTTTGACCAATTTTAGCCAAGTTTTTGATCTATGCAATTATGTTATTTATAACTAATAAAAAGAACCGGAGAGAATATATGACTTAGATGACATTATGATCTTTCAACACAGTCACATGTGATTGTACGAAAACAGAGACTCCAACAGGTATACGGGAAAACGAATGTCTTGATGAAGTTGTCTCAATGGATACATGCATTTAATTTAAAGACGCAAAAAACAATTGAAGGATTACACAATACTTAGTAAGGATCATAATAAAAGTGGGACTCATTATTTGATGAGCTGTGTCCACTAATTTATATTCTTTTATACCCCAACTCGTTTTTATTCCAATGGTACTAATCTTCATATCAATGGTACCATTTTCCTCGCAATTTTTTTTTCATCCAAACCTACCTTAAAAATTTGAAGCCAATTGTACTACGTAGCTAATATGCATTTTTTTTTATATATTCCCCCTTGTCCTAAATATAAAACATAGTTTTCATATTTGTCAATCTTTTCTTAAGTTACTCCTATTGATGTTCTCTCAATAATAATTAAGGAGGGGGAGTGAGGGAATTGAAGAAGATGAATAGAGTATTTTAGAAAGTAAATATCATATTAGCTAACTTAATCAATTTCCTTAATCTAAATAAATTAGGTAAATATATATCATATTAAAGATTGGATGAGGCACTTTTAGCCAGCGGTTTTTTGACTGTGAAAATAGAGTAGAGAATGAGAGAATGAAGCAATATATGCGGTTTTAGTCCTTAATATGAGACAGATTTACTTAAATTGATTAAATTAAGGAAGTGAGCTGAATTAGTTAATATGACATCTATTGTTTAGAACACCCTACTCATTTCTCTTAATTGCCTCATTACATATTCCCCTTGATTATAGTTGAGGGAGCATCAATGAGGGTACATTAGAAAAAATTTGATAAATATGAAAACTATATCTTATAATTAGAATCAAGAATAACTCCCCAAATATGTCGTATATTAAAGACTGAGGAGTAATTTAAAGATGCAAGTAATGGATATTGCCAAAGTGGGGCCTTTATTATTATAAGAAAATAGAGAGGAAAATGTAAGAAAGTAAGATAGTGAGAAATATTTATTCCCTTTGACCAATTTTAGCTGAGTTTTTTATCTACGTAATTAGGTAATTTATAACTAATAAAAAGAATGGGTGAGAATATATGACTTAGATGACATTATGATATTTGAACACAGTTGTAATATTCCAAATTTTGCAATACTAAAAATGTGTAAATATGGAAATAGTAGAATAAAATAATTATCGGTATTTACAATTAAAGGTAGAGTTACTTTCGGATTTCCCAAATATCTATTGTGTCATTCACAGAAATCGAGAAGTCAATATTGTAAAAATACAAGTGTAAGAAGTTGGAGCAAAATTCGTCGGTGGCTGCAGGGTTAAGAGGCGTCAGTTGTGAGATCGGAGGAATTCGGGCATTTCGGGATGTGCCTCGATATGCGTGCCATGGTCCCATATGGAATTCCGGGTAATACACCGATGGAGCAACTTTATTAAAAAGAACTTCAGTAAAGTATGTAATGACAGCTCATGATGACACATTTTTCATGTTGGCAAAATAAGGAAATAACAAGTGTCCCAAAATTATTACGAAGTAAAAACATGTTTTTGTGTTGGCCAAATGAGCGGGTGACATGTGTCCCTCATCATTACACATCATTACACCCACTTTAAGCCTTTCATGTTGTCATCTCCGAAGTACGCCACCTAGCGTCTGAGTCCAGGGAATTCACCGGTCTCTGGCCGGGTCGCTTACTTTACGAGTCGAGCATCGAACCCAGGAGTCCCGAGAAATTGTCAGGAATTCCCTTCCCCTGACCATTTATGACCCACCAAAGAAAGAGAAAAGTTGAAGACCAATGGTTGCATGACACGTGGCACTCTTAAGCATTTAACTTGTGACACGTGGCAAGATGAGATGAGATCATTTTATGTGATTAAATCACAACCATCCATGCCTAATTAAATGGCAAAATTTCGTGCAAGCATGGAAAGAGGAAGAGAAATCAGATTTCTTAAGCTTAAGAACACAAGAAGAGAGAAGGAGGAGTGAATAGTGAGTTTTATTGACTACCGAAGCCGATTTCAATCCTGAATCACCGTTATTGTCCGGTAAGTCCTTTAGGAAACTTCCTCTACTCAATATAAGCTTCAATTCTATGGTCTTAAATTTCTCATCTGAGGTGTTTTGTGCCAATTAGTCTACCAGAGTGCCGCCGGAATACCGAACCACTTGTAGAAACGCGAAGAGGTAAGCGTAGCCTTTCTTTGAACCGAATACTTTGTGATTTTATTGAGTTTTTCTTAGCTCTTCAACCACCCATGTATTTCATTCAAGGGGTGTTTTTGAAGAAGGAAGATGTTTTAATCATATATATAAGGTGATATATGATGTTTGGAGAAGTATTAGATTTGTTGGTTGTTAGAATCACAAAGTGGAATTTGTGTTGTTTTGGGAGGCAGATTTCGGTTGGGGGCTAAATCTGGTAGAAATAATTTGATTTTGGTATCTTTGAGTTTTCCATTGGATTCTACACGAAAAATTGTGTGGGAATAGGCTCTGGTTATAATTTTTGACAGACTTGTTTAAAGAATCAAAAATTGGAAATTAAGTCTACTTGTGCAACAAAGTTGCCAGTGTGCGTTTTTGTCTGGCAGTTTTGTTGTGGCGAAACTTTCACTGTCCAAACTTCATCTGTTGATTATGATATTTTCCAGAATTAAATTACACTTATAGACCTTTAATTTGATAGGTATTATGAAGGATTTCGATAAGTATACTAGGAGTTATGAATGTTTGAAGTTGACCATTAAAACTGGTCAGTTTTTCTGGGAAGTGTTTGCAGTCTTCTGGCTACTGAAAGTATTTTTCACTTAAAATAGACTTAATAAGGGTTATATAGAATTTTGGATCCCCTCAATTCGATTTTTCTAGAAGTAGTTATGATTTTTCAAAATTCAGTGAAAAATCTGCCAGCTTTTGGTAATTGTGCGAAAATTCAAAGCAAAGAGTTTTTGTAATAAAATTGGACATTTAAGAGTTAAGTTAAGCATTTGGAGTAGCTTGAGCTCATTAGCTTCATATTGGGCCTAATGTAGTGACCCTAATGGTAACCAACATAAGAGAATAATTTATGAAGAGTTGGACTAAGAAATAACTCATTGCCCGTAAATTATAATTTATAGGATTTGACACTTGCCCAGGACGTTCAAAGCACGTCAATCAAGATCAAGATTTGGAAAAATTGTCAGGTAGTAACTTATCCCTCACATACTATGTGATATGTTATATGCATGTTTGTACCATTGTGAATTTAAAACATTCAGATGAGAAGGGCTAAGGCCCAGTAGAATTTCCCAGCGCTGTGGCAAGGGACGGTTGTCCTTGAATTGGTAACTTTATGCTTTCTGCATATTGTGAATTTATCTCTGAATGTTGAATATGTTGATTGTACTGTAACTTTGGTTGACATGGCATGAGATATGTGCATTTTATATGAGTGATATCTGTTACTACTGAGATTCTTTGAATCTCACCCTATTTTTCCAAAACAAATTTCCAGCTCGGGCAAGTAGTTCCTAAGGCAAGAATGTAAACTCGGGCGAATGAAGCAAAGGAATTAGAATTTAGTTTATGTTAGTTTTCTATTTTGGAGATTGTATGTAATTTGTATTTAAGTGTGGTCAGTCTCGTACTGACATGTATGTAAGCGCCTGTATATAAGCGAACGCGCGACGACATTCGTACCAGTAGTGGACAGCCGTCCACCTAGGGCCGTTAATTAAAGATAGTAGCTTGGGTTTTAGCAGAGAACTTATTAGTAAAGACTCTGATATGAAGAAATGAACCTAAAACGGATGGCTTAAAATAAATCATAATGAGACCCAATCTGAAAATGATTTTTTAAAAGATTTTTGAAAACCCATTCATGTACAGCTCCACACTCTGCTTGAAATTGGGACTTCCGCTGTTTACAAAAGATTACTGGTCTCCTTTTTAAAGATATTACTACACTTATGCCATCTATATGCTTTCAAAACATGGGTGTTACATTTATTGGTATCAGAGCATAAGTTCTTGGCTCTAGGATAAAGTTATATGCTTATGTTAGTACAATTCATAAATTCTAACCCTTTGTTAGTTGCTTTATGATAGGAAACATGTCTGATAGGTAAAGACAAAGAAGTAGTTCACCCTCGTCTATTAACCAGCCTCTTCCAGAGCATCGTATACTAGAGGGTAAACTTTATGTAGTCATTAATAAAGGGGAGCATAGTAGAGGGAATGGACCAAGAGTGCGGCGTACGGCAAGGAAAAGAGTTCCCAACCATACGACAATAATAATAAAGGCTAGGCAGGCTAGTCCTGGAATAGAGCCATCTATAGGCGATACTAGTGATCCCAAGAATGATGAGAATTTTTAGGGTGTCGATTCAAATACTGAGTCTAGGGCCCCGGTGACTCAGTTATTCTTTGACCCACACCCAGATCATGAGCTGTGGGAATGCTTTAAGGAATTATACTTGCTGCGGTATGATGAATTTATTTCCTACATGATTCGATATATAGCATTTTTCGGGCAAGCAAGGAACCTATATTGGCGAAGGGCCGAGCTTGGGTTAGTGTTAACTGATGATATTTGGATCCAAACCACACTAGCCTACCTTCCCGATTTTACTGCTGAAAGTATTTTTCACTTAAAATAGACTTAATAAAGGTTATATAGAATTTTTGATCACCTCAATTCAATTTTTCTAGAATTAATTATGATTTTTCAAAGTTCAGTGAAAAATCTGCCAGCTTTTGGTAATTGTGCGAAAATTCAAAGCAAAGAGTTTTTGTAATAAAATTGGACATTTAAGAGTTAAGTTAAGCATTTGGAGTAGCTTGAGCTCATTAGCTTCATATTGGGCCTAATGTAGTGACCCTAATGGTAACCAACATAAGAGAATAATTTATGAAGAGTTGGATTAAGAAATAACTCATTGCCCGTAAATTATAATTTATAGGATTTTACACTTGCCGAGGACGTTCAAAGCACGTCAATCAAGATCAAGATTTGAAAAAATTGTCAGGTAATAACTTATCCCTCACATACTATGTGATATGTTATATGCATGTTTGTACCATTGTGAATTTAAAACATTCAGATGAGAAGGGCTAAGGCCCAGTAGAATTTCCCAGTGCTGTGGCAAGGGATGGTTGTCCTTGAATTGGTAACTTTATGCTTTCTGCATATTGTGAATTTATCTCTGAATCTTGAATATGTTGATTGTACTATAACTTTGGTTGACATGGCATGATATATGTGCATTATATATGAGTGATATCTGTTACTACTGAGATTCTTTGAATCTCACCCTATTTTTCCAAAACAAATTTCCAGCTCGGGCAAGTAGTTCCTCAGGCAAGAATGTAAACTCGGGCGAATGAAGCAAAGGACTTCGAATTTAGTTTATGTTAGTTTTCTATTTTAGAAATTGGGACTTCCGCTGTTTACAAAAGATTACTGGTCTCCTTTTTAAAGATATTACTACACTTATGCCATCTATATGCTTTCAAAACATGGGTGTTACAACAGTCACATGTGATTGTACGAAAACAGAGATTCCAACAGGTATACGGGAAAACGAATGTCTTGATGAAGCTCTCTCAATGGATGCATGCATTTAATTTAAAGATGCAAGAAACAATTCAAAGATTGCACAGTACTTAGTAACCATCATAATAAAAGTGGTACTCATTATTTGATGAGCTGTGTCCACTAATTTATATTCTTTTATACCCCAACTCGTCTTTATTCCAATGGTACTAACCTTCATATCAATGGTACCATTTTCCTCTCAATTTATTTTCCATCCTAACCTAACCAAAAAATTTGAAGCCAAATGTACTATGTAGCTATTATGCATTTTGTTTTATTATATATTCCCTCTTGTCCTGAATATAAAACATAGTTTTCATATTTGTCAATCTTTTCTTAAGTTAGTCTATTGATGTTCTCTCAATAATAATTAAGGATGAGGAGTGAAGGAATTGAAGAAGATGAATAGAGTATTTTAGAAAGTAAATATCATATTAGCTAACTTAATTAATTTCCTTAATCTAAACAAATTAGGTAAATATATATCATATTAAAGATTGGATGAGGTACTTTTAGCCAGCGGTTTATTGACTGTGAAAACAGAGTAGAGAATGAGAGAATGAAGCAATATATTCGCTTTTAGTCCTTAATATGAGACATATATATTTAATTTGATTAAATTAAGGAAGTGAGTTGAATTAGTTAATATGACATCAATTATTTTGAACACCCTACTCATTTCTCTTAATTCCCTCAATACATATTCCCCTTGATTATAGTTGAGGGAGCATCAATGAGGGTACATTAGAAAAAACTTGACAAATATGAAAACTATATCTTATAATTAGGATCAAGAATAACTCCCCAAATATGTCATATATTAAAGACTAGAGGAGTAATTTAAAGATGCAAGTAATGGATATTGCCAAAGTGGGGCCTTTATTATTATAAGAAAATAGAGAGCAAAACATAAGAAAGGAAGATAGAGAGAAATATTTATTCCCTTTGACCAATTTTTGCCGAGTTTTTGATCTATAACATTAGGTAATTTATAACTAATAAAAAGAACGGAAGAGAATATATGACTTAGATGACATTATGATCTTTCAACACAGTCACACATGATTGTACGTAAACAGAGATTCCAACAGGTATACGGGAAAACGAATTTCTTGATGAAGTTCTCTCAATGGATGCATGCATTTAATTTAAAGACGCAAGAAACAATTCAAAGATTACACAGTACTTAGTAACCATCATAATAAAAGTGGTACTCATTATTTGATGAGCTGTGTCCACTAATTTAAATTCTTTTATACCCCAACTCGTCTTTATTCCAATGGTACTAACCTTCATATAAATGGTACGATTTTCCCCTCAATTTTTTTTCCATCAAAACCTAACCTAAAATTTTGAAGCCAGTTGTACTACGTAGCTAATATGCATGTTGTTTTATTATATATTCCCTCTTGTCATGAATATAAAACATAGTTTTCATATTTGTCAATCTTTTCTTAAGTTACTCCTATTGATGTTCTCTCAATAATAATTAAGGAGGGGGAGTGAGGGAATTTAAGAAGATGAATAGAGTATTTTAGAAAGTAAATATCATATTAGCTAACTTAATCAATTTCCTTAATCTAAATAAATTAGGTAAATATATATCATATTAAAGATTGGATGAGGCACTTTTAGCCAGCGGTTTATTGGCTGTGAAAACAAAGTAGAGAATGAGAGAATGAAGCAATATATTCGCTTTTAGTCCTTACTATGAGGCAGATTTACTTAATTTGATTAAATTAAGGAAGTGAGTTGAATTAGTTAATATGACATCTATTGTTTAGAACACCCTACTCATTTCTCTTAATTCCGTCATTACATATTCCCCTTGATTATTGTTGATGGAGCATCAATGAGGGTACATTAGAAAAAACTTGAAAAATATGAAAACTATATCTTATAATTAGGATCAAGAATAACTCCCCAAATATGTCTTATATTAAAGACTGGAGGAGTAATTTAAAGATGCAAGTAATGGATATTGCCAAAGTGGGGCCTTTATTATTATAAGAAAATAGATAGAAAATTTAAGAAAGGAAGATCGAGAGAAATATTTATTCCCTTTGACCATTTTTTGCCGAGTTTTTGATCTAGGCAATTATTTAATTCATAAATAATAAAAAGAACAGGAGAGAATATATGACTTAGATGGCATTATGATCTTTCAACACAGTCACACGTGATTGTACGAAAACAGAGATTCCAATAGGTATACGGGAAAACGAATGTCTTGATGAAGTTCTCTCAATGGATGCATGCATTAAATTTAAAGACGCAAGAAACAATTCAAAGATTACACAGTACTTAGTAACCATCATAATAAAAGTAGTACTCATTATTTGATGAGCTGTGTCCACTAATTTATATACTTTTATACCCCAACTCTTCTTTATTCCGATGGTACTAACCTTCATATCAATGGTACGATTTTCCTCTCAATTTTTTTTCCATCTAAACATAACCTAAAATTTTGAAGCCAATTGTACTACGTAGCTAATATGCATTTTGTTTTATTATATATTCCCTCTTGTCATGAATATAAAACAGAATTTTGATATTTGTCAATCTTTTCTTAAGTTACTCCTATTGATGTTCTCTCAATAATAATTAAGGAGGGGGAATGAGGGAATTTAAGAAGATGAATAGAGTATTTTAGAAAGTAAATATCATATTAGCTAACTTAATCAATTTCCTTAATCTAAATAAATTAGGTAAATATATATCATATTAAAGATTGGATGAGGCACTTTTAGCCAGCGGTTTATTGGCTGTGAAAACAGAGTAGAGAATGAGAGAATGAAGCAATGTATGCGCTTTTAGTCCTTAATATGAGACTGATTTACTTAAATTGATGAAATTAAGGAAGTGAGTTGAATTAGTTAATATGACATCTATTGTTTAGAACACCCTACTCATTTCTCTTAATTCCTTCATTACATATTCCCCTTGATTATAGTTGAGGGAGCATCAATGAGGGTACGTTAGAAAAAACTTGAAAAATATGAAAACTATATCTTATAATTAGGATCAAGAATAACTCCCAAAATATGTCGTATATTAAAGACTGGAGGGGTAATTTAAAGTTGCATGTAATGGATATTGCCAAAGTGGGGCCATTATTATTATAAGAAAATAGAGAGGAAAATGTAAGAAAGGAAGGTAGAGAGAAATATTTATTCCCTTTGACCAATTTTAGCCGAGTTTTTTATCTATGCAATTATTTAATTTATAACTAATAAAAAGAACAGGAGAGAATATATGACTTAGATGGCATTATGATCTTTCAACATAGTCACACGTGACTGTTCGAAAACAGAGATTCCAACAGGTATACGGGAAAACGAATGTCTTGATGAAGTTCTCTCAATAAATGCATGCATTTAATTTAAAGACGCAAGAAACAATTCAAAGATTACACAGTACATAGTAACCATCATAATAAAAGTGGTACTCATTGTTTGAAGAGCTGTGTCTACTAATTTATATTCCTTTATACCCCAACTCGTCTTTATTCCAATGGTACTAACCTTCATATCAATGGTACCATTTTCCTCTCAATTTTTTTCCCATCCAAACCTAACCTAAAAATTTGAAGCCAATTGTACTACGTAGCTAATATGCATTTTGTTTTATTATATATTCCCTCTTGTCCTGAATTTAAAAAATAGTTTTCATATTTATCAATCTTTTCTTAAGTTACTCCTATTGATGTTCTCTCAATAATAATTAAGGAGGGGGAGTGAGGGAATTTAAGAAGATGAATAGAGTATTTTAGAAAGTAAATATCATAATAGCTAACTTAATCAATATCCTTAATCTAAATAAATTAGGTAAATATATATCATATTAAAGATTGGAAAAGGCACTTTTAGCCAGCGGTTTATTGGCTATGAAAACAGAGTAGAGAATGAGAGAATGAAGCAATATATGCGCTTCTAGTCCTTAATATGAGACTGATTTACTTAAATTGATTAAATTAAGGTAGTGAGTTGAATTCGTTAATATGACATCTATTGTTTAGAACACCCTACTCATTTCTCTTAATTCCCTCATTACATATTCCCCTTGATTATAGTTGAGGGAGCATCAATGAGGGTACGTTAGAAAAAAGTTGACAAAAATGAAAAATATATCTTATAATTAGGCTCAAGAATAACTCCCCAAATATGTCTTATATTAAAGACTGGAGGAGTAATTTAAAGATGCAAGTAATGGATATTGCCAAAGTGGGGCCTTTATTATTATAAGAAAATAGGTAGAAAATGTAAGAAAGGAAGATAGAGAGAAATATTTATTCCCTTTGACCAATTTTTGCCGAGTTTTTGATCTATAACATTAGGTAATTTATAACTAATAAAAAGAACGGAAGAGAATATATGACTTAGGTGACATTATGATCTTTCAAGACAGTCACACATGATTGTACGAAAACAGAGATTCCAACTGGTATACGGGAAAACGAATTTCTTGATGAAGTTCTCTCAATGGATGCTTGCATTTAATTTAAAGACGCAAGAAACAATTCAAAGATTACACAGTACTTTGTAACCATCATAATAAAAGTGATACTCATTATTTGATGAGCTGTGTCCACTAATTTAAATTCTTTTATACCCCAACTCGTCTTTATTCCAATGGTACTAACCTTCATATCAATGGTACCATTTTCCCCTCAAATTGTTTTCCATCCAAACCTAACCTAAGAATTTGAAGCCGATTGTACTACGTAGCTAATATGCATTTTGTTTTATTATATATTCCCTCTTGTCCTGAATATAAAACATAGTTTTCATATTTGTCAATCTTTTCTTAAGTTACTCCTATTGATGTTCTCTCAATAATAATTAAGGACGGGGAGTGAGGGAATTGAAGAAGATGAATAGAGTATTTTAGAAAGTAAATATCATATTAGCTAACTTAATCAATTTCCTTAATCTAAATAAATTAGGTAAATATATATCATATTAAAGATTGGATGAGGCACTTTTAGCCAGCGGTTTATTGGCTGTGAAAACAAAGTAGAGAATGAGAGAATGAAGCAATATATTCGCTTTTAGTCCTTACTATGAGGCAGATTTACTTAATTTGATTAAATTAAGGAAGTGAGTTGAATTAGTTAATATGACATCTATTGTTTAGAACACCCTACTCATTTCTCTTAATTCCCTCATTACATATTCCCCTTGATTATAGTTGAGGGAGCATCAATGAGGGTACGTTAGAAAAAACTTGAAAAATATGAAAACTATATCTTATAATTAGGATCAAGAATAACTCCCAAAATATGTCGTATATTAAAGACTGGAGGGGTAATTTAAAGTTGCATGTAATGGATATTGCCAAAGTGGGGCCATTATTATTATAAGAAAATAGAGAGGAAAATGTAAGAAAGGAAGGTAGAGAGAAATATTTATTCCCTTTGACCAATTTTAGCCGAGTTTTTTATCTATGCAATTATTTAATTTATAACTAATAAAAAGAACAGGAGAGAATATATGACTTAGATGGCATTATGATCTTTCAACATAGTCACACGTGACTGTTCGAAAACAGAGATTCCAACAGGTATACGGGAAAACGAATGTCTTGATGAAGTTCTCTCAATAAATGCATGCATTTAATTTAAAGACGCAAGAAACAATTCAAAGATTACACAGTACATAGTAACCATCATAATAAAAGTGGTACTCATTGTTTGAAGAGCTGTGTCTACTAATTTATATTCCTTTATACCCCAACTCGTCTTTATTCCAATGGTACTAACCTTCATATCAATGGTACCATTTTCCTTGTAATATCCTGAAATGTAACCAAGGATGTATAATTTCAAAGTGATGTAATTAATCTTAATTGAGCACTTTTGAAGTATATATTGTGCATTATGATAATCAGGGGTAAAACGATAAATTTACCGACTGACTGGTTAGTTACCGATGAGAACACTCCTTAGTAATCAAGATCAATGGCTAGGATTGAAAGAACAAGAGGTGGAATCCTATGCATGCAAGTTTATATGAAATCATAGTAGGAAGTATAGGATGGTGCCAAGTGGCAAAACAAGGACCCTTGGATTAAAGTTAAGCTTTCTAATAATTTTTCTCTTCTCTCCACTTATAAGTGTCGGCCAAGAGTGTATTAGGATCCCAAAAATCTGATGATTCTTCATTATTTCATTTCTCTCTCATCCTCCTCCATTTTTCGCTGAACAAGCTAAGGAAAGAGCAAGAGAAAAGCTTGAGTTCTTGGTAAGTTAAAGCCTTCATATGCTCAAGTGTCTTTCATTAATGTTGTACATGAGGTTGAGGGCTATATTCCTATGGTTTTAGAATTTTGATTGGTGAAGTTTGAGAACTTGTGGAAATTGGGAAGTTGGAGAGTTGAAGAATTGGCTTTAGGAAGAAGAAGAGGTAAGAATTAGAAGCATTTTGGTATAGTTGTTGTAATCATTGGTTGAGTATTGGGAATTTATGAATTTGCCCTGATTTTGTGCAATTTTTGAATGGTATGAATTGGCTTATGTGTTGTGTAGAATTTGGTCTTTTGTTGAACATTTTGGCCATTGGAATTGATTTGGGAATCATTTGGGATCAAATGTAAAAATCTGGAAAAATCTGTCCAGTGTAAGTCTGTTCTGGACAGTCAGATGGCATGGACGTTTTGACTGGGAAAATGATGTTGGAAAATTATGACACTTTCCAGTTTTAAAGTTCAAATCTCAAGATTCAAAATAGACATAAATTTTGTGTCATTTCGCTTTGTGAGCTGGGAGTTTGAACTGACCAAAGTTTGGCATCCAAACTGGACCCTGTTTTGGCAAGTCTGTTCTGGACAGTCAGATGGCGTGGACATTTTGACTAGGCAAATGATGTCGGAAAATTATGAAATTTTCCAGTCTTAAATTTCACATCGCAAGCGTAAAAATGGACATAAATTTTATGTCATTTCGCATTTTTCTCTGGGAGTTTGAACTGACCAAAGTTTGGTATCCTAACTGGACCCTGTTTTGGCACAACATTAGGTTTTTGGTAAATCTGGACTTTTGTGGTGATTTCTAGTAATGGCCAATATTTTTCCTAGAAAGAGGATTTAAATAGGTTTCATTTGGCTTTGGAATCACCTTATTTCGATTTTTTCTGAATTAGTTATGATTTTTGGAAGTTCAGCCAAGAAACTGGATTTTCTGGGCCGCGGCCAACCCCCAAAAATCAGTGTTTTGCATTTTTTTAAAGGTGGTTTTTGGTATAGCTTTTCCCAACCCTTTGGGTATATGTTTAGGCCTTTAATAGCCACCTAAAGAGTCTAAATGATAACCAACTTAAGTATTATAAGAACTTGGAAAAGAGATTGATTTATTGTCCCTAATTTGGTTTATAGGATTCGACATTTGCCGTCCTCGTGAGCCCACTGAGCCAGCAAACGTCAGGAAGGAACGAGGTAGTAACTTTTCTTTCGTACCATATGTGATGCATTGTATGTGTGTATTATCATTGATTTGTGATAAATTCGTATGTTACGACATTGTGAATATGTGTAAACACCGTGATGCCAATAGTCCCTGAGTACCTAACAACGGTTCGGGTTAGGACGGTGTGCCCTCCCGGCGGAGAAAGGGGATAAGGATGAGGTGTGATATATGTGATTATGTGGGCCGAAAGGCTATTTGTGAAGGCCGACGGGCCATTTGTGAAAGCCAGGTAGCTATATGAGCTATAAGGCTATGTGTATGCACTGCCACGCCAATAGTCCCTGAGTAGCTAACAACGGTTCGGGTTAGGACAATGTGCCTTCCCGGCGGAGAAAGGGGATGAGGGTGGAGTGTGATTTGTGCTGCTGCTGCTGTATGATGATTTGCTTACATGCTGTGTATTTATGTGTGGTATAATTGTTTTGTACTACTGGGATTCTCTTGAATCTCATTCTTTCCTTTAACTAACCTTTCAGACAGGGTAAGTGGCTCTAAGGAGAAGCGTACGACTCGGAGCGGCTAGAACCCTGTAGGGACATTTATTTTTGGATGTGTTAGTTAAACCTGTTGGATAGGGAATCTGTAAATTATGTTTGGGTTGTAATTGGTAGTTGAATATAGTTGTGGAATCCCCTATATGGGAATTTTAAACCTTCTAGTGAATGAATGGAACCTGGGGGTTGCCGGAATTGCCATTAGATATTCTGATATGAATCAATGTAAATTAACTGCACAGGTGATTATATTCGATAATTGAACTTGAGACCGGAATAGGAAAGAAGTTTTGAAAATTTTGTAAAGTACCTACTATAAAAAGGGAGTATTAAATGAGTTTTGAACAATTCGATGGTCTCTAAACCAATTTAATTAAGTGATATCGAATTATAATTACGCTAATTAAGGCAGGGGGTTACATTCCTCTCAAATTTTTTTCCATGAAAACCTAACCTAAAAATTTGAAGCCAATTGTACTACGTAGCTAATATGCATTTTGTTTTATAATATATTTCCTCTTGTCCTGAATATAAAACATAGTTTCCATATTAGTCAATCTTTTCTTAAGTTGCTCCTATTGATGTTCTCTCAATAATAATTAAGGAAGGGGAGTGAGGGAATTGAAGAAGATGAATAGAGTATTTTAGAAAGTAAATATCATATTAGCTAACTTAATCAATTTCCTTAATCTAAATAAATTAGGTAAATATATATCATATTAAAGATTGGATGAGGCACTTTTAGCCAGCGGTTTATTGGCTGTGAAAACAGAGTAGAGAATGAGAGAATGAAGCAATATATGCGCTTTTAGTCCTTAATATGAGACTGATTTACTTAAATTGATTAAATTAAGGTAGTGAGTTGAATTAGTTAATATGACATCTATTGTTTAGAACACCCTACTCATTTCTCTTAATTCCCTCATTACATATTCCCCTTGATTATAGTTGAGGGAGCATCAATGAGGGTACATTAGGAAAAACTTGACAAATAAGAAAACTATATCTTATAATTAGAATGAAGAATAACTATCCAAATTTGTCTTATATTAAAGACTGGAGGAGTAATTTAAAGACGCAAGTAATGGATATTGCCAAAGTGGGGCCTTTATTATTATAAGAAAAAAGTGAGGAAAATGTAAGAAAGGATGATAGAGAGAAATATTTATTCTCTTTGACCAATTTTACCCGAGTTTTTGATCTATGCCATTAGGTAATTTATAACTAATTAAAAGAACGGAAGAGAATATATGACATAGATGACATTATGATCTTTCAACACAGTCACACGTGATTGAATGAAAACAAAGATTCCAACAGGTATACGGGAAAACGAATGTCTTGATGAAGTTCTCTCAATGGATGCATGCATTTAATTTAAAGACGCAAGAAACAATTCAAAGATGACACAGTACTTAGTAACCATCATAATATAAGTGGTACTCATTATTTGACGAGTTGTGTCCACTAATTTATATTCTTTAATACCCCAACTCGTCTTTATTCCAATGGTACCATTTTCCTCTCAATTTTTTTTTCATCCAAACTTTACCTAAAAATTTAAAGCCAATTGTACTACGTAGCTAATATGCATTTTGTTTTATTATATATTCCCTCTTGTCCTGAATATAAAACATAGTTTTCATATTTGTCAATCTTTGCTTAAGTTACTCCTATTGATGTTCTCTCAATAATAATTAAGGAGGGGGAGTGAGGGAATTGAACAAGATGAATAGAGTAGTTTAGAAAGTAAATATCATATTAGCAAACTTAATCAATTTTCTTAATCTAAATAAATTACGTAAATATATATCATATTAAAGATTGGAAGAGGCACTTTTAGCCAGCGGTTTATTGATTGTGAAAACATAGTAGAGAATGAGAGAATGAAGCAATATATGCGATTTTAGTCCTTAATATGAGACAGATTTACTGAATTAGATTAAATTAAGGAAGTGAGTTGAATTAGTTAATAAGGCATCTATTGTTTAGAACACCCTACTCATTTCTCTTAATTCCCTCATTACATATTCCCCTTGATTATAGTTGAGGGAGCATCAATGAGGGTACATTAGAAAAAACTTGACAAATATGAAAACTATATCTTATAATTAGGATCAAGAATAACTCCCCAAATATGTCATATATTAAAGACTAGAGGAGTAATTTAAAGACGCAAGTAATGGATATTGCCAAAGTGGGGCCTTTATTATTATAAGAAAATAGTGAGGAAAATGTAAGAAAGGATGATAGAGAGAAATATTTATTCTCTTTGACCAATTTTACCCGAGTTTTTGATCTATGCCATTAGGTAATTTATAACTAATTAAAAGAACGGAAGAGAATATATGACATAGATGACATTATGATCTTTCAACACAGTCACACGTGATTGAATGAAAACAAAGATTCCAACAGGTATACGGGAAAACGAATGTCTTGATGAAGTTCTCTCAATGGATGCATGCATTTAATTTAAAGACGCAAGAAACAATTCAAAGATGACACAGTACTTAGTAACCATCATAATATAAGTGGTACTCATTATTTGACGAGTTGTATCCACTAATTTATATTCTTTAATACCCAAAATCGTCTTTATTCCAATGGTACCATTTTCCTCTCAATTTTTTTTTCATCCAAACGTTACCTAAAAATTTAAAGCCAATTGTACTACGTAGCTAATATGCATTTTGTTTTATTATATATTCCCTCTTGTCCTGAATATAAAACATAGTTTTCATATTTGTCAATCTTTGCTTAAGTTACTCCTATTGATGTTCTCTCAATAATAATTAAGGAGGGGGAGTGAGGGAATTGAACAAGATGAATAGAGTAGTTTAGAAAGTAAATATCATATTAGCAAACTTAATCAATTTTGCTTAATCTAAATAAATTAAGTAAATATATATCATATTAAAGATTGGAAGAGGCACTTTTAGCCAGCGGTTTATTGACTGTGAAAACATAGTAGAGAATGAGAGAATGAAGCAATATATGCGATTTTAGTCCTTAATATGAGACAGATTTACTGAATTTGATTAAATTAAGGAAGTGAGTTGAATTAGTTAATAAGACATCTATTGTTTAGAACACCCTACTCATTTCTCTTAATTCCCTCATTACATATTCCCCTTGATTATAGTTGAGGGAGCATCAATGAGGGTACATTAGAAAAAACTTGACAAATATGAAAACTATATCTTATAATTAGGATCAAGAATAACTCCCCAAATATGTCATATATTAAAGACTAGAGGAGTAATTTAAAGATGCAAGTAATGGATATTGCCAAAGTGGGGCCTTTATTATTATAAGAAAATAGAGAGCAAAACATAAGAAAGGAAGATAGAGAGAAATATTTATTCCCTTTGACTAATTTTAGGCGAGTTTTTGATCTATGCAATTATTTAATTTATAACTAATAAAAAGAACAGGAGAGAATATATGACTTAGATGCCATTATGATCTTTCAACACAGTCACACGTGATTGTACGAAAATAGAGATTCCAACAGGTATACGGGAAAACGAATGTCTTGATGAAGTTCTCTAAATGGATGCATGCATTTAATTTAAAGACGCAAGAAACAATTCAAAGATTACACTATACTTAGTAACCATCATAATAAAAGTGGTACTCATTATTTGATGAGCTGTGTCCACTAATTTAAATTCTTTTATACCCTAACTCGTCTTTATTCCAATGGTACTAACCTTCATATAAATGGTACGATTTTCCTATCAATTTTTTTTCCATCCAAACCTAACCTAAAATTTTGAATCCAGTTGTACTACGTAGCTAATATGCATGTTGTTTTATTATATATTCCCTCTTGTCCTGAATATAAAACATAGTTTTCATATTTGTCAATCTTTTCTTAAGTTATTCCTATTCATGTTCTCTCAATAATAATTAAGGAGGGGGAGTGAATGAATTGAAGAAGATGAATAGAGTATTTTAGAAAGTAAGTATCATATTAGCTAACTTAATCAATATCCTTAATCTAAATAAATTAGGAAAATATATATCATATTAAAGATTGGAAGAGGCACTTTTAGCCAGCGGTTTATTGGCTGTGAAAACAGAGTAGAGAATGAGAGAATGAAGCAATATATGCGCTTTTAGTCCTTAATATGAGACTAATTTACTTAAATTGATTAAATTAAGAAAGTGAGTTGAATTAGTTAATATGACATCTATTGTTTAGAACACCCTACTCATTTCTCTTAATTCCCTCATTACATATTCCCCTTGATTATAGTTGATGGAGCATCAATGAGGGTAAATTAGTAAAAGCTTGATAAATATGAAAACTATATCTTATAATTAGGATCAAGAATAACTCCCCAAATATGTCTTATATTAAAGACTGGAGGAGTAATTTAAAGATGCAAGTAATGGATATTGCCAAAGTGGGGCGTTTATTATTATAAGAAAATAGAGAGAAAAACAAAAGAAAGGAAGATAGAGAGAAATATTTATTCCATTTGACTAATTTTACCCGAGTTTTTGATCTATGCAATTAGGTAATTTCTAACTAAGAAAAAGAACTGAAGAGAATATATGACTTAGATGACATTATGATCTTTCAAAACAGTCACACGTGATTGTACGAAAACAGAGATTCCAACAGGTATACGGGAAAACGAATGTCTTGATGAAGCTCTCTCAATGGATGCATGCATTTAATTTAAAGATGCAAGAAACAATTCAAAGATTGCACAGTACTTAGTAACCATCATAATAAAAGTGGTACTCATTATTTGATGAGCTGTGTCCACTAATTTATATTCTTTTATACCCCAACTCGTCTTTATTCCAATGGTACTATCCTTCATATCAATGGTACCATTTTCCTCTCAATTTTTTCCATCCAAACCTAACCTAAGAATTTGAAGCCGATTGTACTACGTAGCTAATATGCATTTTGTTTTATTATATATTCCCTCTTGTCCTGAATATAAAACATAGTTTTCATATTTGTCAATCTTTTCTTAAGTTAATCCTATTGATGTTCTCTCAATAATAATTAAGGAGGGGGAGTGAGGGAATTTAAGAAGATGAATAGAGCATTTTAGAAAGTAAATATCATACTAGCTAACTTAATCAATTTCCTTAATCTAAATAAATTAGGTAAATATATATCATATTAAAGATTGGATGAGGCACTTTTAGCCAGCGGTTTATTGACTGTGAAAACATAGTAGAGAATGAGAGAATGAAGCAATATATGCGATTTTAGTCCTTAATATGAGACAGATTTACTGAATTTGATTAAATTAAGGAAGTGAGTTGAATTAGTTAATAAGACATCTATTGTTTAGAACACCCTACTCATTTCTCTTAATTCCCTCATTACATATTCCCCTTGATTATAGTTGAGGGAGCATCAAAGAGTGCAAATTTGAAAAATCTTGATAAATATGAAAACTATATCTTATAATTAGGATCAAGAATAACTCCCCAAATATGTCTTATATTAAAGACTGGAGGAGTAATTTAAAGATGCGAGTAATGGATATTGCCAAAGTAGGGCCTTTATTATTATAAGAAAATAGAGAGGAAAATGTAAGAAAGGAAGATAGAGTGGAATATTTATTCCCTTTGACAAATTTTAGCCGAGTTTTTCTTCTTTGCAATTAGGTAATTTAAAACTATTAAAAAGAACTGAAGAGAATATATGACTTAGATGATATTATGATCTTTCAAGACAGTCACACGTGATTGTACGAAAACAGAGATTCCAACAGGTATACGAGAAAACGAAAGTTTTAATGAAGTTCTCTCAATGGATGCATCCATGTAATTTAAAGACGCAAGAATCAATTCAAAGATCACACAGTACTTAGTTACCATCGTAATATAAGTGGTACTCATTATTTGATGAGCTGTGTTCACTAATTTATATTCTTTCATGCCCCAACTCGTCTTTAACCAATGCTACTAACCTTCATATCAATGGTACCATTTTCCTCTCAATTTTTTACCCATCCAAACCTAACCTAAAAATTTGAAGCCAATTGTACTACGTAGCTAATATGCAATTTATTTTATTATATATTCCCTCTTGTCTGAATATAAAATTTAGTTTTCATATGTGTCAATCTTTTCTTAAGTTACTCCTATTGATGTTCCCTCAATAATAATTAAGGAGGGGGAGTGAGGGAATTGAAGAAGATGAATAGAGTATTTTAGAAAGTAAGTATCATATTAGCTAACTTAATCAATTTGCTTAATCTAATTAAATTAGGTAAACAAATATCATATTAAATATTGGAAGAGGCACTTTTAGCCAGCGGTTTATTGATTGTGAAAACAACGTAGAGAATGAGAGAATGACCAATATATGCAGTTTTAGTCCTTAATATAAGACATATTTACTTAATTTGATTAAATTAAGGAAGTGAGTTAAATTAGTTAATATGACATCTATTCTTTAGAACACCCAACTCATTTCACTTAATTCCCTCATTACATATTCCCCTTGATTATAGTTGAGGGTAAATTAGAAAAAGCTTGACAAATATGAAAACTATATCTTATAATTAGGATTAAGAATAACTCCCCAAATATGTCTTATATTAAAGACTGGAGGAGTAATTTAAAGATGCGAGTAATGGATATTGCCAAAGTGGGGCCTTTATTATTATAGGAAAATAGAGAGGAAAATGTAAGAAAGGAAGATAGAGAGGAATATTTATTTCCTTTGACCAATTTTAGCCGAGTTTTTGATCTTTGCAATTAGGTAATTTATAACTAATAAAAAGAATAGGAGAGAATATATGACTTAGATGATATTATGATCTTTCAAGACAGTCACACGTGATTGTATGAAAACAGAGATTCCAACAGGTATACGGGAAAACGAAAGTTTTAATGAAGTTCTCTCAATGGATGCATCCATTTAATTTAAAGACGCAAGAAACAATTCAAAGATCACACAGTACTTAGTTACCATCGTAATATAAGTGGTACTCATTATTTGATGAGCTGTGTCCACTAATTTATATTCTTTCATGCCCCAACTCATCTTTATTCCAATGCTACTAACCTTCATATCAATGGTACCATTTTCCTCTAAATTTTTTGTTTTCATCCAAACCTAACCTAAAAATTTGAAGCCAATTGTACTACGTATCTAATATGCATTTTGTTTTATTATATATTCCCTCTTGTCTTGAATTTAAAACATAGTTTTCATATTTGTCAATCTTTTCTTAAGTTACTCCTATTGATGTTCGCACAATAATAATTAAGGAGGGGGAGTGAGGGAATTGAACAAGATGAATAGAGTAGTTTAGAAAGTAAGTATCATATTAGCTAACTTAATCAATTTGCCTAATCTAATTAAATTAGGTGAACATATATCATATTAAAGATTGGAAGAGGCTTGTCCAAAAAAAAAAAAAGATTGGAAGAGGCACTTTTAGCCAGCGGTTTATTAACTGTGAAAACAGAGTAGAGAATGAACCAATATATGCACTTTTAGTCCTTAATATAAGACATATTTACTTAATTTGATTAAATTAAGGAAGTGAGTTAAATTAGTTAATATGGCATCTATTGTTTAGAACACCCTACTCATTTCTCTTAATTCCCTCATTACATATTCCCCTTGATTATAGTTGAGGGTAAATTAGAAAAAGCTTGATAAATATGAAAACTATATCTTATAATTAGGATTAAGAATAACTCCCCAAATATGTCTTATATTAAAGACTGAAGGAGTAATTTAAAGATGCGAGTAATGGATATTGCCAAAGTGGGGCCTTTATTATTATAAGAAAATAGAGAGGAAAATGTAAGAAAGGAAGATAGAGTGGAATATTTATTCCCTTTTGTAACACCCATGTTTTGAAAGCTTATAGATGGCATGAATGTAGTAATATCTTTAACAAGGAGACCAGTAATATTATGTAAACAGCGGAAGTCCCAACTTCAAGCAGAGTGTGGAGCTGCACTTGAATGGGTTTTCAAAAATCTTTTCAAAAATCATTTTCAGATTGGGTCTCATATTATTTTATGATTAATTTTATGCCATCCGTTTCAGGTTCATTTCTTCATATCAAAGTGTTTACTAATAAGTTCTGTGCTGAAAACCCAAGCTACTATGTTTAATTAACGGCCCTAGGTGGACGGCTGTCCACTACTGGTACGAATGTCGTTGCGCGTTCGCTTATATACAGGTGCTTACATACATGTCAGTACGAGACTGACCACACTTAAATACAAATTACATACAATCTCCAAAATAGATAACTAACAGAAAACTAAATTCTAAGTCCTTTTCTTCATTCTCCCGTGTTTACCTTCTTGCCTAAGGAACTACTTGCCCGAGCTAAAAATTTGTTTTGGAAAAATAGGGTGAGATTCAATAAATCTCAGTAGTAACAGATATCACTCATATAAAATGCACATATATCATGCCATGTCAACCAAAGTTACAGTACAATCAACATATTCAACATTCAGAGATAAATTCACAATATGCAGAAAGCATAAAGTTACCAATTCAAGGACAACCATTCCTTGCCACAGCGCTGGGAAATTCTATTGGGCCTTAGCCCTTCTCATCTGAATGTTTTAAATTCACAATGGTACAAACATGCATATAACATATCACTTAGTATGTGAGGGATAAGTTACTACCTGGCAATTTTTCCAAATCTTGATCTTCAATGACGTGCTTAGAACGTCCTGGGCAACTGTCAAGTCCTCTAAATTATAATTTACGGCCAATGAGTTTTTCTTAGTCCAACTCTCCATAAATTATTCTCTTATGTTGGTTACCATTAGGGTCACTACATTGGGCCCACTATGAAGCTAATGAGCTCAAGCTACTCCAAATGCTTAACTTAACTCTTAAATGTCCAATTTTATTACAAAAACTCTTTGCTTTGAATTTTCGCACAATTACAAAAAGCTGGCAGATTTTTCACTGAACTTTGAAAAATCATAACTACTTCTAGAAAAATCGAATTGAGGTGATCCAAAATTCTATATAACCCTTATTAAGTCTATTTTAAGTGAAAAATACTTTCAGTAGCTGAAAGACCGCGCACACTTCTCAGTTTTTCTTTTTCTCCCTGCTGCCAGAAAATCTGACCAGTTTTAATGGTCTAATTCAAAAATTCATAACTCCTAGTATACTTATCGAAATGCTTTATAATACCTATAAAATTAAAGGTCTATAAGTGTACTTTAATTCTGGAAAATCTCATAATCAACAGATGAAGTTTGGACAGTGAAAGTTTCGCCACAACAAAACTGCCAAACAAAAACGCACACTGGCAACTTTGTTGCACAAGTAGACTTAATTTCCAATTTTTGATTCTTTAAACCAGTCTGTCAAAAATTATAACCATAGCCTATTCCCACACAATTTTTCATGTAGAATCCAATAGAAAGCTCAAAAATACCAAAATCAAATTATTTCTACCAGATTTAGCCCCCAACCGAAATCTGCCTCCCAAAACAATACAAATTCCACTTTGTGATTCTAACAACCAACAAGTCTAATCCTTCTCCAAACATCATATATCACCTTATATATATGATTAAAACATCTTCCTTCTTCAAAAACACCCCTTGAATGAAATACATGGGTGGTTGAAGAGCTAAGAAAAACTCAATGAAATCACAAAGTATTCGGTTCAAAAGAAAGCCTATGCTTACCTCTTCGCGTTTCTACAAGTGGTTCGGTATTCCGGCGGCACTCTGGTAGACTAATTGGCACAAAACACCTCAGATGAGAAATCGAAGACCATAGAATTGAATCTTATAGTGAGTAGAGGAAGTTTCCTGAAGGACTTACCGGACAATAACGGTGATTCAGGGTTGAAATCGGCTCCGGTAGTCAAAAAAACTCACTATTCACTCCTCCTTCTCTCTTCTTGTGTTCTTAAGCTTAAGAAATCTGATTTCTCTTTCTCTTTCCATGCTTGCACGAAATTTTTCCATTTAATTAGGCATGGATGGTTGTGATTTAATCACATAAAATGATCTCATCTCATCTTGCCACGTGTCACAAGTTAAATGCTTAAGTGTGCCACGTGTCATGCAACCTTTGGTCTTCTACTTTTCTCTTTCTTCGGTGGGTCATAAATGGTCAGGGGAAGGGAAGGCCTGACAATTTCCCCGGACTCTTGGGTTCGGTGCTCGACTCATAAAGTAAGCGACCCGGCCGGAGACCGGTGAATTCCCCGGACTCAGACACTATGTGGCGTACTTTGGAGATGACAACACGAAAGGCTTAAAGTGGGTGTAATGATGTGTAATGATGATGGACACATGTCACCCCCTCATTTGGCCAACACACAAACATGTTTTTACTTTGTAATAATTTCGGGACACTTGTCATTTCCTTATTTGGCCAACACGAAATATGTGTCATCATGAGTCATAATGAGCTGTCATTACATACTTTACTGAAGTTCTTTTTAATAAAGTTGCTCCATCGGTGCATTACCCGGAATTCCATGTGGGACCCACATGGGACCATGGCACGCATATCGAGGCACATCCCGAAATGCCTGAACCCTGCAGCCACCGACGAATTTTGCTCCGACTTCTTACACTTGTATTTTTACAATATTGACTTCTCTATTTCTGTAAATGACACAATGGATATCTGGGAATTCTGAAAGTAACTCTACCTTTAATTATAAATACCGACATTTATTTTATTCTACTAATTCCATATTTACACGTTTTTAGTATTGCAAAATTTGGTATATTACACCTTTGACCAATTTTAGCCGAGTTTTTGATCTTTGCAATTAGGTAATTTATAACTAATAAAAAGAACAGGATAGAATATATGACTTAGATGATATTATGATCTTTCAAGACAGTCACACGTGATTGTACGAAAATAGAGATTCCAACAGGTATACGGGAAAACGAAAGTTTTAACGAAGTTCTCTCAATGGATGCATGCATTTAATTTAAAGACCCAAGAAACAATTCAAAGATCACACAGTACTTAGCTACCATCGTATCATAAGTGGTACTCATTATTTAATGAGCTGTGTCCACTAATTTATATTCTTTCATGCCCCAACTCGTCTTTATCCAATGGTACTAACCTTCATATCAATGGTACCATTTTCCTCTCAATTTTTTTCCCATCCAAACCTAAGCTAAAAAGTTGAAGGCAATTGTACTACGTAGCTAATATGCATTTTGTTTTATTATATATTCCCTCTTGTCCTGAATATAAAACATAGTTTTCATATGTGTCAATCTTTTCTTAAGTTACTTCTATTGAAGTTCTCTCCATAATAATTAAGGAGGGGAAGTGAATGAATTGAAGAAGATCGTAGCGCCCGGGATTTTGAAAAACATGGAGTCGCAACCAAAATTTTTGAAAAGGATAATTTTGGAAACCTTTTTAAAAATGGAAACTGATCTACAAAAAACCATTTAGGGTTCGGGAGTCGATTGTGTGTGGGGAAAGTGTTAGGCACCCCACAACACCCATTCATAAGAATGGTTACCCTAAGTTAATTATTTAAAAATATTATGGCCTTTAACTTTATTATATTTACCCAAATAAAAAAAAGAATATTTACAAAACTAAATGAAATGAAAACTAAAGAAGAAGAAAAAGAACACTTATTTACAATAAGAAAAAATATATTTATTTAAAAAAACATTTATTTACAACAAGAAAATAAGAAAAAATATATTTATTTACAAAATTGGACTTGACCTAGGATGAAAACCTAGGGCCTACGTACCCTTTAGAGGGATCAAAGCCCACGTAGTTCGGGGGTAGAAAAGCGTGTCTCTTGGTTGGTGATTTTTAGAAAAATGTTTATTTAATTTATTTGAGAAAAAAATATTTTTTTTGTTGGGTTTGTGTTTTTTACTTTTATTTTTTGCAAAAAACGTTTTTTTTATTTTCTTGTAAAAGAGAGTTTTTCCATTTTATTTTCATTTATCAAAATGTCTCAAAATATTTTTTTTCTTTTTTTTGAAAGAGAACCTAAGAAAGGGATTAAGAAAAAAAAAGAAAAGTAGCACAAGTTAAACAAAAAGAAGTCAAAAGTGAGGAGATTTATGCGTACCTTTTATCCTTTGAACCCGCTACAATAAGAGATAGGGTGATAGAACCACATAATAAACAAGAGGCAAGTACAATTATGTTATCTATATTTATTAAGCATAACACCTAATATCATAAGAAAATAAGACAACACATACCTCTTGCCTATGTATGAGATAATTCAGTTAGACAATAAAATGCAAATCCACAAGACCACAATGAGCTAAAACACGTCCAGCAACATCATAATACAAAGTAAAGCAATGTAGTGCATATTGGATAAAGTTATAGTGCATGAACGATGAGGTAAGCATGAGGCATGATGAGGTAAGCATGAACCAAGGGATATTAGATGAGAGAAAAAAAACGAGATGTAAAAGTGAAATCAAAGAAAAGGATGAAAACTCAACCACAGACCTTAACTCCTTGTTCTCCCAAAATTCTTGTCTCCTTTGCTTCAACCCTTACACTCCTATTTATAGTCTCAAGGTAGGGTTTTCTTCATAAATGCTCCTTTTATTTTATTTTCATTTTTTTTAATTTTTTTTTATTTTCTATTGATAAAACTTCCTAACTTGACCTAATTACCATTAGTGGAGATTTTTTCGTTTTTTAATTTTTTTTTCATTATTCTCCCCACAAGTAACTTCCTAATTTAAACCTATCAACATAAATGAGATTTTTTTACTTTTTATTTTTCGTTTTTTTTATTTATTATTTTCCCTTAATGAATGACAATGCCAATCATATCAATTAAGGGATTTATTTTAATTTTCGTTTTTTTTAAATTTTTCCCTTTCAATGATGATTGCCTATTTAGACACCGATCATCATCAATAGGAGGATTTCCTTATTTTTTCTTATTTTCGTTTTTTTAAAATTTTTTCTTTCAATGTTGATTGCCAATTTAGACACCAATCATTATCAATTATTTTGTATTTTTTAGTGGGGCCTGGACAAAATAGGGTGTTCACAGTTGCCCCTCTTTACTTGTTTCGTAGCTGAGAAAAGTGAGATTCTCGTCTCTGAAGCAAGTAAAGATAAGAACACGTATTTTGTCCGGCCAGAGAACAAGGTGCCCCCTTGGAACTAAAGAGGGTTTGGGACAAAATACAGTGTCCATGCCCCTCTTTACTTGGTTCATAGGGGAGAAGAACGCAAGTGAAGATAGATGATTACCTGGAATGGAAGTAAAGCGCCTAGTAGCATAGGACTTTGGTGGGGTGTAAAAGAATTGTGCCAGCCGGTACTGGGCTTTGAGAGTGCCTGCTGATACAGGGCTTTGAAAGAATAGTGCCAGCCGTTACTGGGCTTTGAGGGTGCCTGTTGGTACAGGACTTTGAAAGAATAGTGCCAGCCGTTACTGGGCTTTAAAAGAATTGTGCCAGCCATTACTGGGCTTTGAGGGTGCCTGCTGATACAGGGATTTGAAAGGGTGCCAGCCGTTACTGGGCTTTGAGGGTGCCTGCCGTTACAGGGCTTTGAAAGGGTGCCAGCCGTTACTGGGCTTTGAGGGTGCCTGCCGGTACAGGGCTTTGAAAGGGTGCCAGCGGTTACTGGGCTTTGAGGGTGCCTGCCGGTACAGGGCTTTGAAAGGGTGCCAGCTGTTACTGGGCTTTGAGGGTGCCTGCCGATACAGGGCTTTGAAAAAGGTGCCAGCCATTACTGGGCTTTGAGGGTGCCTGCCTGTATAGGGCTTTGAAAGGGTGCCAGCCGTTACTGGGCTTTGAGGGTGCCTGCCGTTATAGGGCTTTGAAAGGGTGCCAGCCGTTACTGGGATTTGAGGGTGCTTGCCGGTACAGGGCTTTGAAAGGGTGCCAGCCGTTACTAGGCTTTGAAAAGGGTGCTATGAACATGTGATGCCTCTTGGAATAGTGCTTATGAAGATGATGACATTGATAATGATGAGACAGCGATGACTTAATCCTAATGATGATGAAGAGGATGATAATGGCCATGATAATGAGGGGAATATCAAAATGGTGAATTCATGATAGAGGTGATAACACTAGTAATGATGATGACAATGATGATGGAATCCTAATGAGGATGATGAATACCATGATAATGCTAATGATGATGATGATGATAATGATGATGATGATGATGTTAATGGTGATGTTGATAATGGAGGTGATGACATGCTAATGAGAATGAGTGCAATAATTGTGGTATTAAAGAATAGCCTGGCAGGTGATATTGCTCCTTCTTCGTCCAGGTGCCTAACCAGTACCCCGTTACTTGAGCAGTCTTATTGGAGGTATGAAGATGAGATTCAAATAGATGCCACAGCCTAGAACCCTCAGTTTAGATTGTGTCCCTTTGTCAACTGTTTGACCCCACGACAAAAATTCCAGTTGGGACCTTCACTAATGATCCTGAAATTACACAAGTTAAATGAGAGTAGAGGACACCATGTATATCAATGTGAGTGTTTATCCAGCCAAAAGTTGTGCTTTCATTAAAAAGAGTTACCCTTATACAAATCATGGCACAAAGTTTGACATGCGATTTAATAGAAGGGAAATATATACTAAGGATGAAGATTCATTTAAAAGAAATGATCTTCTAATATTCAAGTGGATGCATGATGATGATCATATATTGTTGTAGATGTGATGTTATTAGGAGGTCCTTCGCTTTTAGTTCCGTGTAGTCCCCCTGATGGTGCCTTGCTTAATTGCCAGAGATATGCACTTTTCGATGAATGATTATGGAGTCTTCCAAATAGACAAAGTAAAGAGAGTCATGGGGCTAGGACTGATAACCTTCTTCGATATGTGTTTAATCCGCCTTTCGGGTTTTCAACTTAACAGCTCCCAATTTTGTGCTCTAATTCTTGCCTAAGTCGCCCTTTCAGGTTTTCAACTTAGTGAGCTTTTTCTTTTTTTTACCTAACTTTTGCCTAAGCCGCCCTTTCAGGTTTTCAACTTAGCGAGCCTCTTTTTTTTTTTTTTTGCTCTAACTTTTGCCTAAGCCGCCCTTTCGGGTTTTCAACTTAGCGAGCTTCTTCTTCTTCTTTTTTTTTTTTTTGCTCTAACTTTTGCCTAAGTCGCCCTTTCGGGTTTTCAACTTAGCGAGCTTTTTTTTTCTTGCTCTAACTTTTGCCTAAGCCGCCCTTTCGGGTTTTCAACTTAGTGAGCCTCTTTTTTTTTTTTTTTGCTCTAACTTTTGCCTAAGCCGCCCTTTCAGGTTTTCAACTTAGCGAGCCCCTTTTTTTTTGTTTTGCTCAAACTTTTGCCTAAGCTGCCCTTTCGAGTTTTCAATTTAGCGAGCTTTTTTTTCTTTACGCATAGTATTTCTTTACAGCATCTGAATTGATTGGCCTTGGCAGATCTTGGCCATTCATGTTTGTCAATATCAATGCCCCACCAGAGAAAGCTTGCTTAACAACATATGGGCCTTCATAGTTCGGAGCCCATTTACCTCTATCATCTTCTTGATTCGGGAGGATCTTCTTGAGGATTAAGTCTCCTACTTTAAACCACCTGGGTCGTAGTTTCTTATTAAAGGCCCTTGCCACTCGTGATTGATATAACTGCCCATGACATATAGCTGTAAGCCTTTTTTCTTCAATCATATTTAATTGTTCAAATCGAGAACGTATCCATTCACTTTCATCTAGGTCTGATTTAGCCAAGATTCTCTGGGATGGTATTTCCACCTCAATTGGAGTAACAGCCTCCATGCCATAAACTAAAGAGTAAGGGGTTGCCCCAGTTGAAGTACGCATTGTGGTACGGTATCCGTGTAATGCATATGGAAGCATTTCGTGCCAGTCCTTATAGGTCACTGCCATTTTGCTGATGATCTTCTTAATGTTTTTATTGGCTGTCTCAACTGCACCATTCACCTGTGGCCTATATGGTGCAGAATTATGATGTTTGATCTTGAATTGATCACATAATTCTTTAACTGCTGCCCCATTGAGGTTTGGTGCATTGTCAGTTATGATCCTCTCCAGTAACCCGTATCTACAGATGATGTTGGCCTTTAAGAACTTGATGAAGGCCTTCTGAGTAATACTAGCAAAGGAATTGACTTCTACCCACTTAGTGAAATAGTCAATAGCAACGAGGATGAAACGATGACCATTCGAAGATTTTGGGTTAATCGGCCCAATGACATCTATTCCTCACATGGAGAATGGCCATGGAGATACGAGACTATGCATTATAGTCGGAGGGGCATTAGCTTTGTTGGCATATATCTGGCACTTATGACACTTTCTAACATAATTGATACAATCCTTTTCCATAGTTATCCAGTAGTAACCAGATCTTTGAGCTTGTTTAGTTAATGAGTGGCCATTTGCATGTGTACCGCATACACCGTCATGGATCTCTGCCATAATCTTGTGCACCTCCCTCATGTCTGCACAGCGTAGCAATGTCCCATCAAAGCTTCTCTTATATAAGACGTTATTACTAATGAAAAAGCCCATGGCCAATCGCCGGATGGTCTTCTTTTTATTATGTCTCGCGTCTGGAGGGTAAGTACCATGCTCTATATACATCTTGATACTATGGTACCAAGGTTGCTCGTCGTGTTCTCATCCAATATTGAAGCAAAATGCTAGCGATCTTCTAGTATCAATCTGTATTGGCTGAACTTGGACCCCACAATCAAGTTGGATCATAACTGCTAAAGTAGCTAACGCATCAGCGAAGCGATTCTTTTCTCTAGCCATGTGATGAAAATTGATTACTTCAAAATTTTTTATCAACTCTATCAAATACTCTTGATAAGGGATCAACTTTGGGTCTTTAGTACGCCATTCGCCAGTTACCTGATAAATTATGAGAGCTGAGTCACCATAGAATTTTAGGTTTTTTATCCCAAGATCTATGGCAGCCTAGAGACCATTAATACAAGCTGCATATTCTGTCATGTTATTGGTGCAGTCAAATCCTAACTTTATAGCAATCAGAAATTGCTTTCCGTCCGGGGATATGATTACTGCCCCTACACCATTGCCATGCATGTTTGCTGCCCCATCAAAATACATTTCCCACCCCTTCGATTTGCTTTCCTCGATCGGGTCTTCTATAGCACATATGTCTTCATCTGGAAATTTGAAATCTAGTGGCTGGCATTCAACTATGGGGTTTTCCGCTAAGTCATCTGCTATCGTACTACCCTTGACAGATTTTTGAATGACGTATCTTATATCATATTCAGACAATATTACTTGCCACTTAGAGACTCTTCCAGCTACATGCGGGCTTTCAAAGATGTACTTGAGTGGGTCTACTCTTGAAATTAACCAAGTGGTGTAGTAGAGCATGTATTGCCTCAACCTCCTTGTAGCCCAGACTAAACCACAACAAGTTCGTTCGATCATCTGGTAACGTGACTCACAATCATTAAACTTCTTGCTCAAGTAATAGATCGCTTGTTCTCTTCGCTTAGATGCATCTTGTTGCCCCAGCATAGCTCCCATGGAATTTGGTCATATTGTTAAATACAAAATTAAAGGTCGTCCTGGTACAGGAGGAACCAAAATTGGGGGAGTTAGCAAATAATCCTTGATTCTATCAAATGCCTGTTGGCAATCTTCATCCCACTTCCTGGTGCAGTTCTTCTTTAAAAGCTTGAATATCGGCTCACAAGTTATAGTCAGGTTGGCAATGAATTGTGCAATATAATTCAGTCGCCCCAAAAAGCTTCGAACTTCCTTTTCTGTTTGAGGAGGGGGCATTTCCCGTATTGCTTTTACTTTGTCTGGATCTACTATAATCCCTTTTTGGCTTACAATGAAGCCCAACAATTTTCCAGATAAAGTTCCAAACACGCATTTGTTAGGATTTAGTCGTAGCTTGTACTTGCATAGCCTTTCAAACAGCCTTCTTAACACCACAACATGGCTTTCTCCCTCAGAAGATTTAGCTACCATATCATCTATGTATACTTCAAGTTCTTTATGCATCATATCATGGAAGAGTGCCACCATGGCACGCTGATAAGTTGCCCCAGCATTCTTTAGCCCGAATGGCATGACGCGGTAACAATAAGTGCCCCATTGTGTAATAAATGTGGTTTTTTCTTTGTCCTCTCTGTCCATAGGGATTTGGTTATACCCTGAGTACCCATCTATGAACGAGTACCTATAGCTACGGGCTGTATTATCAACCAGGACATCAATATGAGGCAATGGAAAATCATCTTTTGGGCTAGCTTTGTTCAGATCTTGATAATCCACACACATTCGAATTCTGCCGTCCTTCTTTGGGACAAGAAGGACATTTGCTATCCATTGTGGGTATTTAGCTACTTCGAGGAAACCTGCTTCTAATTGCTTCATCACCTCTTCTCGAACCACTAAGGACATATCGGAAGTGAGCCTTCTCAATTTCTGCTTTTTAGCCTTAGTGTCTGGGAATAAGGGGATCTTGTGAGAAGCAATCCCTGAATCAAGGCCTGGCATGTCTTGATAAGACCATGCGAACACATCTATGAATTCTTTGAAGATTTCAACCATTTGCTCTCTTTCAGGGTTATCTACTATCTTTAGTTCTCTCTTTTCTTCCTCTGTGCCCATATTTATTACTTCAAATACATCTTCATCTGGGCACATTCTATTGGCGTCGGATTCGAGGATTTTTTTGTATACTTGAATGATCTCATCATCATCATATTCGTAATCATACATATCAATGGCAACAAGCGAATCATCATTCAGGGACTCAGGAACCTCTGTGTTGGACAAGAGTTCTGAGGAAATCGATTTCCTGGAGGGCGAAAAATGAACAACGAATGAATAGAAGGAAAAAGAAAAAAAAGGAATGGATATAAATAAGTGAATTTTATTCGCATATCATTCTTTATTCATGGTTCATATAAGAGCTCACCTAAAGGCGCATACAAAGCATAAAAAGACAACTTTGAGCTAGGCATGTTACTCTAAAATGATAGAATTGAAGGTGTCCTCAAACTCCCAATTTTCTAAAGCCCTTCCAGAATCATCAGCTGAAATCCACGTGCAGGTCTTTTTGCTTATTATTGAAACCATTGCAACAGTCGGCTTGTTTAGCACTTCAGAGGATGTCGGGAATGTCTTCCTTATGTAGGGGATTTCAAAGTGCTAATCTTCCATCCTTATCCAATGATTCATATTAGATTCGGCTTCATTTTCACTGCTGGTTGCCATCTGACGACTACGTGAGTGCATGTTGTATGAATGCTTAGAGGGTAGCTGGTTAGGACATTTAGATGGAGCAATATTGTATCACCTGCCTATATAGGAACAAAATATCACTAGTTTATTTGAACTCACAATTTCAAGCGGGCATAGTAAGTTATCCATGGTGTATTGGCACAAAGGTATTCTGGCACAAGCATCCTCTAGCTTCCTCAGGGAATCTATTATTCCACAGGGAGAACTAGAGTTGATCATTAGATAGGAGGGACCCTGAGTCCCATCCTAGCCAAGATCTTATCATTGACCATAGTGATAAGCAGGCAATACACCTTTCCTATAGGAACTTGATTTAAACCTGGTTCTTTTGCCATTTAACCTTTGTGCCAAATTTTTAGTTGTTAGATAACTTGCTTGTCCTTTATTAAAGGAAATAGAAGGAAGAGTCAGAAAGTATTTCCGAATACACGCTATGCAGATGATCACATGTGCTTTCTAGCCTTGATATGGGTAATAGACATTGAGAAAAAGAATTTCACCTCCTCAAAAGATCCAATACCCTATAGGGAGGATGAAGTGCCCATTAACCTGCGAATGACCCAAGCTCATGAGACATGAAAGAGTGATGACTTATACTTCCAGTTTTGATATGGGTGATAGACATTAAGAGAAAGAACTTCACCTCCTCAAGAGATCTATTACCTCATAGGGATAATGAAGTGCCCCTTAACTTGTGAATGGTCCAGGCCATCACACGGCTAAGGGTTTTAAAAAATGATGATTATGTCCAAGGCCCATATCAAATGAAGCTAAATGCCAATAGATGATGCAAGGATACCTCGTGAAACATAAAAGAGTGATGACTTATACTCCAAGTTTTGATATGGGTGATGGATATTAAGGAAAAGAACTTCACCTCCTCAAGAGATCCAATACCCCATAGGGAGGATAAAGTGCCCATTAACCTGCGAACGGCCCAAGCTATTACGCGGCTAAGGGTTTTGTCAAATGTTTATTATGTCCAAGGCCTATCATGCGGCTAAGGGTTTTAAAAATGATGATTATGTCCAAGGCCAATATTAAATGAAGCTAAATGCTAATGAATAATGCAAGGATATCTCATGAGACATAAAAGAGTGATGACTTATACTTCAAGTTTTGATATGGGTGATGGACATTAAGAAAAAGAACTTCATCTTCTCAAGAGATCTATTACCTCATAGGGAGAATGAAGTGCCCATTAACCTGCGAATGGCCCAAGCCATCACGTGGCTAAGGGTTTTAAAAAATGATGATTATGTCCAAGGCCCATATCAAATGAAGCTAAAATGCTAATGAATGATATAATGATACCTCATGAGTCCTAAAGGATTATCTCTCATTGAAATGTTTTCTAACATGATTGATGTGATGAGATCATGGTCTTTTAGGGTCATAGACCCTTAGACTAAGGTTGGCTATCTAATGTATACACCGTCCTTGTGTTGTATCTTTATGTGAAGTGATGTTAGATACATACTCAGGTGAAACGACAGTTAGTCACTTGATCCTAGTGATTTTATTGATTATGTATGGATGACAATAAAGATGATCAACAATAAATAAATATATGCCCTCCAGTGTCCTATTTTAGGAATGACCCTAGGTTAGTGGTATCTATCCTAAGAAAGGCAGGTACTAATTAATTGGGTAGGTCGATAATTTCCACTAATAGGTGCAATGGTTTCAAGGTGGTTCTAATTCTCACAGATAAAGGTCTCCTAACTGCCCCCATTGTAAAGATGAAGACCCCATTTGATGAAATTGACCTTCAGGGGTTCTGAAAACCCCGCAGGGATCAACCTCACCAAATGAGTAACAGCTGGGATGAAGTCTTCACAGTAACCTCAGGGGGTTCTTAAAACCCCACAGGGAGACCGCTAGAAACTTCCACTCACCTAAGGAACTCACAAACTTGGGTATAGGGCCCAAAATGTGTGTGAGGAGAATAGTGTATGTGTTCAGTGTGTGTGGAGAGCATACCAACCTATGGGCCTAGGTTTTACCCAACGCTCATCTGCTTAGCAGATCACAAGATAGATAGGAAAAAAAAGAATAAACAAATAGATGAATAAAGAATTAAAAAAAATAAAACAAATATTTACAAAAATAAAATGGGTAATTAAAATAAAATTAAGGCCATATTATTTTTAAACACTTAACTTAAATGGGCTTGACTCTCAAACCATCCCCAGTGGAGTCGCCAAGCTGTAGCGCCCGGGATTTTGAAAAACATGGAGCCGCCGCCAAAATTTTTGAAAAGGATAATTTTGGAAACCTTTTTAAAAATGGAAACTGATCTACAAAAACCATTTAGGGTTCGGGAGTCGATTGTGTGTGGGGAAGGTGTTAGGCACCCCACAACACCCATTCATAAGAATGGTTACCCTAAGTTAATTATTTAAAAATATTATGGCCTTTAACTTTATTATATTTACCCAAATAAAAAAATGAATATTTACAAAACTAAATGAAATGAAAACTAAAGAAGAAGAAAAAGAACACTTATTTACAATAAGAAAAAATATATTTATTTAAAAAAAACATTTATTTACAACAAGAAAATAAGAAAAAATATATTTATTTACAAAGTTGGACTTGACCTAGGATGAAAACCTAGGGCCTACGTACCCTTTAGAGGGATCAAAGCCCACGTAGTTCGGGGGTAGAAAAGCGTGTCTCTTGGTTGGTGATTTTTAGAAAAATGTTTATTTAATTTATTTGAGAAAAATATATTTTTTTTGTTGGGTTTGTGTTTTTTACTTTTTTTTTTTGCAAACAACGTTTTTTTTATTTTCTTGTAAAAGAGAGTTTTTCCATTTTATTTTCATTTATCAAAATGTGTCAAAATATTTTTTTTCTTTTTTTTTGAAAGAGAACCTAAGAAAGGGATTATGAAAAAAAAGAAAAGTAGCATAAGTTAAACAAAAAGAAGTCAAAAGTGAGGAGATTTATGTGTACCTTTTATCCTTTGAACCCGCTACAATAAGAGATAGGGTGATAGAACCACATAATAAACAAGAGGCAAGTACAATTATATTATCTATATTTATTAAGCATAACACCTAATATCATAAGAAAATAAGACAGCACATACCTCTTGCCTATGTATGAGATAATTCAGTTAGACAATAAAATGCAAATCCACAAGACCACAATGAGCTAAAACACGTCCAGCAACATCATAATACAAAGTAAAGCAATGTAGTGCATATTGGATAAAGTCATAGTGCATGAATGATGAGGTAAGCATGAGGCATGATGAGGTAAGCATGAACCAAGGGATATTAGATGAGAGGAAAAAAACGAGATGTAAAAGTGAAATCAAAGAAAATGATGAAAACTCAACCACAGACCTTATCTCCTTGCTCTCCCAAAATTTTTGTCTCCTTTGCTTCAACCCTTATACTCCTATTTATAGTCTCAAGGTAGGGTTTTCTTCAATAATGCTCCTTTTTTTTATTTTCGTTTTTTTTTATTTTTTTGTATTTTCTATTGATAAAACTTCCTAACTTGACCTAATTACCATTAGTGGAGATTTTTTCGTTTTTTAATTTTTTTTTCATTATTCTCCCCACAAGTAACTACCTAATTTAAACCTATCAACATAAATTAGATTTTTTTACTTTTTATTTTTCGTTTTTTTTTATTTATTATTTTCCCTTAATGAATGACAATGCCAATCATATCAATTAAGGGATTTATTTTAATTTTCGTTTTTTTAAAATTTTTCCCTTTCAATGATGATTGCCTATTTAGACACCAATCATCATCAATAGGAGGATTTCTTTATTTTTTCTTATTTTATTTGTTTTTAAATTTTTTCTTTCAATGATGATTGCCAATTTAGACACCAGTTATTATCAATTATTTTTGTATTTTTTAGTGGGGCTCGGACAAAATTGGGTGTTCACAAAGATGAATAGAGTATTTTAGAAAGTAAGTATCATATTACCTAACTTAATCAATTTCCTTAATCTAAATAAATTAGGTAAATATATATCATATTAAAGATTGGAAGAGGCATATTTAGCCAGCAGTTTATTGACTGTGAAAACAGAGTACAGAATGAGAGAATGAAGCAATATATGCACTTTTAGTCCTTAATATAAGACATATTTACTTAATTTGATTAAATTAAGGAAGTGAGTTAAAGTAGTTAATATGACATCTATTGTTTAGAACACCCTACTCATTTCTCTTAATTCCCTCATTACATATTCCCCTTGATTATAGTTGAGGGAGCATCAATGAAGGCAAATTAGAAAAATCTTGACAAATATGAAAACTATATCTTATAATTAGGATCAAGAATAACTCCCCAAATATGTCTTATATTAAAGACAGGAAGAGTAATTTAAAGATGCGAAGAATGGATATTGCCAAAGTGGGGCCTTTATTATTATAAGAAAATAGAGAGGAAAATGTAAGAAAGGAAGATAGAGAGGAATATTTATTCCCTTTGACCAATTTTAGCCCAGTTTTTTATCTTTGCAATTAGGTAATTAATAACTAATAAGAAGAACAGGAGAGAATATATGACTTAGATGATATTATGATCTTTCAAGACAGTCACACGTGATTGTACGAAAACAGCGATTGCAACAGGTATACAGGAAAACGAATGTCTTGATGAAGTTCTCTCAATCGAGGCATGCATTTAATTTTAAGACGCAAGAAACAATTCAAAGATCACACAGTACTTAGTAACCATCATGATATAAGTCCTACTCATAATTTGATGAGCTGTGTCCACTAATTTATATTCTTTCATGCCCCAACTCGTCTTTATTCCAATGCTACTAACCTTCATATCTATGGTACCATTTTCCTCTCAATTTTTTTTCCACCCAAACCTAACCTAAAAATTTGAAGCCAATTGTACTACGTAGCTAATATGCATTTTGTTTTATTATATATTCCCTCTTGTCCTGAATATAAACTATAGATTTCAAATTTGTCAATCTTTTCTTAAGTTACTCCTATTGATGTTCTCTCAATAATAATTAAGGAGGGGAAGTGAATGAATTGAAGAAGATGAATAGAGTATTTTAGAACGTAAATATCATATTACCTAACTTAATCAATTTCCTTAATCTAAATAAATTAGGTAAATATATATCATATTAAAGATTGGAAGAGGCACTTTTAGCCAGCCCTTTTATTGACTGTGAAAACAGAGTAGAGAATGAGAGAATGAAGCAATATATGCACTTTTAGTCCTTAATATAAGACATATTTACTTAATTTAATTTAATTAAGGAAGTGAGTTAAATTAGTTAATATGACATCTATTGTTTAGAACACCCTACTCATTTCTCTTAATTCCCTTATTACAAATTCCCTTTATTATAGTTGAGGGAGCATCAATGAGGGCAAATTAGAAAAATCTTGACAAATATGAAAACTATATCGTATAATTAGGATCAAGAATAACTCCCCAAATATGTCTTATATTAAAGACAAGAAGAGTAATTTAACGATGCAAATAATGGATATTGCCAAAGTGGGGCCTTTATTATTGTAAGAAAATAGAGAGGAAAATGTAAGAAAGGATGATAGAGAGGAATATTTATTACCTTTGACCAATTTTAGCCGAGTTTTTTTATCTTCGCAATTAGGTAATTTATAACTAATGAAAAGAACAGGAGAGAATATATGACTTAGATGAGATTATGATCTTTCAAGAGAGTCACACGTGATTGTACGAAAACAGAGATTCCAACAGGTATACAGGAAAACGAATGTCTTGATGAAGTTCTCTCAATGGATTCATGCATTTAATTTGAAGACGCAAGAAACAATTCAAAGATGACACAGTACTTAGTAACCATCATGATATAAGTGGTACTCATTATTTGATGAGCTGTGTCCACTAATTTAAATTCTTTCATGCCCCAACTCGTCTTTATTCCAATGCTACTAACCTTCATATCAATGGTACCATTTTCCTCTCAATTTTTTGCTTCCATCCAAACCTAACCTAAAAATTTGAAGCCCATTGTACTACGTAGCTAATATGCATTTTGTTTTATTATATATTCCCTCTTGTCCTGAATATAAAACATAGTTTTCATATTTGTCAATCTTTTCTTAAGTTACTCCTATTGATGTTCTCTCAATAATAATTAAGGAGGGGGAGTGAATGAATTGAAGGAGATGAATAGAGTATTTTAGAAAGTAAGTATCATATTAGCTAACTTAATCAATTTCTTTAATGTAATTAAATTAGAAAAATTTATATCATATTAAAGATTGGAAGAGGCACTTTTAGCCAGCGGTTTAGTGATTGTGAATACAGAGTAGAGAATGAGAGAATGAAGCAATATATGCACTTTTAGTCCTTAATATAAAACATATATACTTAATTTGATTAAATTAAGAAAGTGAGTTAAATTAGTGAATATCACATCTATTGTTTAGAACACCCTACTCATTTCTCTTAATTCCCTCATTACATATTCCCCTTCATTATAGTTGAGGGTAAATTAGAAAAAGATTGACAAATATGAAAACTATGTCTTATAATGAGGATTAAGAATAACTCCCCAAATATGTCTTATATTAAAGACTGGAGGAGTAATTTAAAGATGCGAGTAATGGATATTGCCAAAGTGGGGCCTTTATTATTATAAGAAAATAGAGAGGAAAATGTAAGAAAGGAAGATAGAGAGGAATATTTATTCCCTTTGACCAATTTTGGCCGAGTTTTTTATCTTTGCAATTAGGTAATTTATAACTAATAAAAAGAACAGGAGAGAATATATGACTTAGATGATATTATGATCTTTCAAGACAGTCACACGTGATTGTACAAAAACAGAGATTCCATCAGGTATACAGGAAAACGAATGTCTTGATGAAGTTCTCTTAATGGATGCATGCATTTAATTTGAAGACGCAAGAAACAATTCAAAGATGACACAGTACTTAGTAACCATCATGATATAAGTAGTACTCATTATTTGATGAGCTGTGTCCACTAATTTATATTCTTTCATGCCCCAACTCGTCTTTATTTCAATGCTACTAACCTTCATATCACTGGTACCATTTTCTTCTCAATTTTTTGTTTTCATCCAAACCTAACCTAAAAATTTGAAGCCAATTGTACTACGTAGCTAATATGCATTTTGTTTTATTATATATTCCCTCTTGTCCTGAATATAAACTATAGATTTCAAATTTGTCAATCTTTTCTTAAGTTACTCCTATTGATGTTCTCTCAATAATAATTAAGGAGGGGCAGTGAAAGAATTGAAGAAGATGAATAGAGTATTTTAGAAAGTAAGTATCATATTAGGTAACTTAATCAATTTCTTTAATCTAATTAAATTAGGTAAATATATATCATATTAAAGATTGGAAGAGGCACTTTTGGCCAGCGGTTTATTGACTGTGAAAAGAGAGTAGAGAATGAGAGAATGAAGCAATATATGCACTTTTAATCCTTAATATAAGACATATTTACTTAATTTGATTAAATTAAGGAAGTGAGTTAAATTAGTTAATATGACATATATTGTTTAGAACACCCAATTCATTTCTCTTAATTCAGTCATTACATATTCCCCTTGATTATAGTTGAGGGAGCATCAAAGAGTGAAAATTAGAAAAATCTTGACAAATATGAAAACTATATCTTATAATTAGGATCAAGAATAAGTCCCCAAATATGTCTTATATTAAAGACTGGAGGAGTAATTTAAAGATGCGAGTAATGGATATTGCCAAAGTCGGGCCTTCATTATTGTAAGAAAATAGAGAGGAAAATGTAAGAAAGGAAGATAGAGAGGAATATTTATTCCCTTTGACCAATTTTAGCCGAGTTTTTTATCTTTGCAACTAGGTAATTTATAACTAATAAAACGAACATGAGAGAATATATGACTTAGATGATATTATGATCTTTCAAGACAGTCACACGTGATTTTACGAAAACAGAGATTCCAACAGGTATACGGGAAAACGAAAGTTTTAATGGAGTTCTCTCAATGGATGCATGCATTTAATTTAAAGACGCAAGAAACAATTCAAAGATCACATAGTACTTAGTTACCATCGTAATATAAGTGGTACTCATTATTTGATGAGCTCTGTCCACTAATTTATATTCTTTCATGCTACAACTCGTCTTTATTCCAATGCTACTAACCTTCATATCAATGGTACCATTTTCCTCTAAAGTTTTTGTTTTCATCCAAACCTAACCTAAAAATTTGAAGCCAATTGTACTACGTAGCTAATATGCATTTTGTTTTATTATATATTCCCTCTTGTCCTGAATATAAAACATTGTTTTCATATTTGTCAATCTTTTCTTAAGTTACTCCTATTGATGTTCTCTCAATAATAATTAAAGAGGGGGAATGAATCAATTGAAGAAGATGAATAGAGAATTTTAGAAAGTAAGTATCATATTACCTAACTTAATCAATTTCTTTAATATAATTAAATTAGGTAAATATGTATCATATTAAAGATTGGAAGAGGCACTTTTAGCCAGCGGTTTGTTGACTGTGAAAACAGAGTAGAGAATGAGAGAATGAAGCAATATATGCACTTTTAGTCCTTAACATAAGACATATTTACTTAATTTGATTAAATTAAGGAAGTTAGTTAAATTAGTTAATATGACATATATTGTTTAGTACACCCAATTCATTTCTCTTAATTCAGCCATTACATATTCCCCTTGATTATAGTTGAGGCATCATCAAAGAGTGCAAATTAGAAAAATCTTGACAAATATGAAAACTATATCTTATAATTAGGATCAACAATAACTCCCCAAATATGTCTTATATTAAAGACTGGAGGAGTAATTTAAAGATGCGAGTAATCGATAATGCCAAAGATGGGCCTTTATTTCTGTAAGAAAATAGAGAGGAAAATGTAAGAAAGGAAGATAGAGAGAAATATTTATTCCCTTTGACCAATGTTAGCCGAGTTTTTGTTCTATGCAATTAGGTAATTTATAACTAATAAAAAGAACAGGAGAGAATATAAATAAAAAGAACAGGAGAGAATATATGACTTAGATGATATTATGATCTTTCAAGACAGTCACACGTGATTGTACGAAAACAGAGATTCCAACAGCTATACGGGAAAAAAAAAGTTTTAATGAAGTTCTCTCAATGGATGCATCCATGTAATTTAAAGACGCAAGAATCAATTCAAAGATCACACAGTACTTAGTTACCATCGTAATATAAGTGGTACTCATTATTTGATGAGCTGTGTTCACTAATTTATATTCTTTCATGCCCCAACTCGTCTTTAACCAATGCTACTAACCTTCATATCAATGGAACCATTTTCCTCTCAATTTTTTGTTTTCATCCAAACCTAACCTAAAAATTTGAAGCCAATTGTACTACATAGCTAATATGCATTTTTTTTATTATATATTCCCTCTTGTCCTGAATATAAAACATAGTTTTCATATTTTTCAATCTTTTCTTAAGTTACTCCTATTGATGTTCTCTCAATAATAATTAAGCAGGGGGAGTGAATGAATTGAAGAAGATGAATAGAGTATTTTAGAAAGTAAATATCATATTAGCTAACTTAATCAATTTCGTTAATCTAATTAAATTTGGTAAATATATATCATATTAAAGATTGGAAGAGGCACTTTTTGCCACCGGTGTTATTGACTGTGAAAACAGAGTAGAGAATGAGAGAATGAAGCAATATATGCACTTTTAGTTCTTAATATAAGACATATTTACTTAATTTGATTAAATTAAGGAAGGGAGTTAAATTAGTTAATTTGACATCTATTGTTTAGAACACCCTACTCATTTCTCTTAATTCCCTCATGACATATTCCCCTTGATTATAGTTGAGGGTGCATCAATGAGGGCAAATTAGAAAAATCTTTACAAATATGAAAACTATATCTTATAATTCAGATCAATAATAACTCCACTAATATGTCTTATATTAAAGACTGGAAGAGTAATTTAAAGATGAGACTAATGGATATTGCCAAAGTGGGGCCTTTATTATTATAAGAAAATAGAGAGGAAAATGTAAGAAAGGAAGATAGAGAGAAATATTTTTTCCCTTTGACCAATGTTAGCCGAGTTTTTGATCTATACAATTAGGTAATTTATAACTAATAAAAAGAACAGGAGAGAATATATGACTTAGATGATATTATGATCTTTCAAGACAGTCACACGTGATTTTACGAAAACAGGGATTCCAACAGGTATACGGGAAAACGAAAGTTTTAATGGAGTTCTCTCAATGGATGCATGCATTTAATTTAAAGACGCAAGAAACAATTCAAAGATCACACAGTACTTAGTTACCATCGTAATATAAGTGGTACTCATTATTTGATGAGCTCTGTCCACTAATTTATATTCTTTCATGCCACAACTCGTCTTTATTCCAATGCTACTAACCTTCATATCAATGGTACCATTTTCCTCTAAATTTTTTGTTTTCATCCAAACCTAACCTAAAAATTTGAAGCCAATTGTACTACGTAGCTAATATGCATTTTGTTTTATTATATATTCCCTCTTGTCCTGAATATAAAATATTGTTTTCATATTTGTCAATCTTTTCTTAAGTTACTCCTATTGATGTTCTCTCAATAATAATTAAAGAGGGGGAATGAATCAATTGAAGAAGATGAATAGAGAATTTTAGAAAGTAAGTATCATATTACCTAACTTAATCAATTTCTTTAATATAATTAAATTAGGTAAATATGTATCATATTAAAGATTGGAAGAGGCACTTTTAGCCAGCGGTTTGTTGACTGTGAAAACAGAGTAGAGAATGAGAGAATGAAGCAATATATGCACTTTTAGTCCTTAACATAAGACATATTTACTTAATTTGATTAAATTAAGGAAGTTAGTTAAATTAGTTAATATGACATATATTGTTTAGAACACCCAATTCATTTCTCTTAATTCAGTCAATACATATTCCCCTTGATTATAGTTGAGGCATCATCAAAGAGTGCAAATTAGAAAAATCTTGACAAATATGAAAACTATATCTTATAATTAGGATCAACAATAACTCCCCAAATATGTCTTATATTAAAGACTGGAGGAGTAATTTAAAGATGCGAGTAATGGATATTGCCAAAGTTGGGCCTTTATTTCTGTAAGAAAATAGAGAGGAAAATGTAAGAAAGGAAGATAGAGAGAAATATTTATTCCCTTTGACCAATGTTAGCCGAGTTTTTGTTCTATGCAATTAGGTAATTTATAACTAATAAAAAGAACAGGAGAGAATATATGACTTAGATGATATTATGATCTTTCAAGACAGTCACACGTGATTGTACGAAAACAGAGATTCCAACAGGTATACGGGAAAACGAAAGTTTTAATGAAGTTCTCTCAATGGATGCATCCATGTAATTTAAAGTCGCAAGAATCAATTCAAAGATCACACAGTACTTAGTTACCATCGTAATATAAGTGGTACTCATTATTTGATGAGCTGTGTTCACTAATTTATATTCTTTCATGCCCCAACTCGTCTTTAACCAATGCTACTAACCTTCATATCAATGGAACCATTTTCCTCTCAATTTTTTGTTTTCATCCAAACCTAACCTAAAAATTTGAAGCCAATTGTACTACGTAGCTAATATGCATTTTTTTATTATATATTCCCTCTTGTCCTGAATATAAAACATAGTTTTCATATTTTTCAATCTTTTCTTAAGTTACTCCTATTGATGTTCTCTCAATAATAATTAAGCAGGGGGAGTGAATGAATTGAAGAAGATGAATAGAGTATTTTAGAAAGTAAATATCATATTAGCTAACTTAATCAATTTCGTTAATCTAATTAAATTTGGTAAATATATATCATATTAAAGATTGGAAGAGGCACTTTTTGCCACCGGTGTTATTGACTGTGAAAACAGAGTAGAGAATGAGAGAATGAAGTAATATATGCACTTTTAGTCCTTAATATAAGACATATTTACTTAATTTGATTAAATTAAGGAAGGGAGTTAAATTAGTTAATTTGTCATCTATTGTTTAGAACACCTTACTCATTTCTCTTAATTCCCTCATGACATATTCCCCTTGATTATAGTTGAGGGTGCATCAATGAGGGCAAATTAGAAAAATCTTTACAAATATGAAAACTATATCTTATAATTCGGATCAATAATAACTCCCCTAATATGTCTTATATTAAAGACTGGAAGAGTAATTTAAAGATGCGACTAATGGATATTGCCAAAGTGGGGCCTTTATTATTATAAGAAAATAGAGAGGAAAATGTAAGAAAGGAAGATAGAGAGAAATATTTTTTCCCTTTGACCAATGTTAGCCGAGTTTTTGATCTATACAATTAGGTAATTTATAACTAATAAAAAGAACAGGAGAGAATATATGACTTAGATGATATTATGATCTTTCAAGACAGTCACACGTGATTGTACGAAAACAAAGATTCCAACAGGTATACGGGAAAACGAATGTCATGATGAAGTTCTCTTAATGGATGCATGGATTTAATTTAAAGATGCAAAAAACAATTTAAAGATCACACAGTACTTAGTAACCATCATGATATAAGTGGTACTCATTATTTGATGAGCTCTGTCCACTAATTTATATTCTTTCATGCCCCAACTCGTCTTTAATCCAATGCTACTAACCTTCAAATCAATGGTACCATTTTCCACTCAATATTTTTCCATCCAAACCTAACCTAAAAATTTGAAGCCAATTGTACTACGTAGCTAATATGCATTTTGTTTTATTATATATTCCCTCTTGTCCTGAATATAAAATATAGTTTTCATATTTGTCAATCTTTTCTTAAGTTACTCCTATTGATGTTCTCTCAATAACAATTAAGGAGGGGCAGTGAATGAATTGAAGAAGATGAATAGAGTATTTTAGAAAGTTAGTATCATATTAGCTAACTTAATCAATTTCTTTAATCTAATTAAATTAGGTAAATATATATCATATTAAAGATTGGAAGAGGCACTTTTAGCCAGCCGTTTTATTGACTGTGAAAACAGAGTCGAGAATGAGAGAATGAAGCAATATATGCACTTTTAGTCCTTAATGTAAGACATATTTACTTAATTTGATTAAATTAAGGAAGTGAGTTAAATTAGTTAATTTGACATCTATTGTTTAGAACACCCTACTCATTTCTCTTAATTCCCTCATTACATATTCCCCTTGATTATAGTTGAGGGAGCATCAATGAGGGCAAATTAGAAAAATCTTGACAAATATGAAAACTATATCTTATAATTAGGATCAAGAATACCTCCCCAAATATGTCTTATATAAAAGACAAGAAGAGTAATTTAAAGATGCGAATAATTGATATTGCCAAAGTGGGGCCTTTATTATTATAAGAAAATAGAGAGGAAAATGTAAGAAAGGAAGATAGAGAGGAATATTTATTCCCTTTGACCAATGTTAGCCGAGTTTTTGATCTATGCAATTAGGTAATTTATAACTATTAAAAAGAGCAGGAGAGAATATATGACTTAGATGATATTATGATCTTTCAAGAGAGTCACACGTGATTGTATGAAAGCAGAGATTCCAACAGGTATACGGGAAAACGAATGTCTTGATGAAGTTCTCACAATGGATGCTTGCATTTAATTTAAAGATGCAAGAAACAATTCAAAGATCACACATGTAACCCCCTTCCGTAATTATATCCGAAATACTCAATTAAAATGAAATAGAGACCAATAGGAAACAAAACTTATTTAAAATCTCATCTTCACGACAGGGTTTTCACAGATAACTTTTGAAATATAATTTACTTGGTCTCATATTCAATTTCGAATACAATTACATTACGCGGAATATCACATTTATAAAAATATCAGAGTGTACAACAATAACTTCCCGGCAACTCCCGGGTTCATACCTTTACATAGAATTCATAGGGCACATTCGCCCTTTTACAATTCCTCAAACGGGGATTACACAAATCTCAACTCCATACATGCATACTTAATACTCATCTAATATACAAATACAATATCCAAATATACATCCCAACTATCATCCGAACATATACAATTATCCCAGCATATAACGATAACCAACTACCAAATACAAATACCCATAAGGGATTCTAGCCGCCCCTAGTCACTTGCTCCTTCCTTGAGCCACTTGACCTGTCTAAAATGTTGGTAGGGGAGGATGAGATTCTAGAGAATCCCAGTAGGAAACAGATACCAATATGCATGCAAGATAAGTGTTTAATGCATGACATGCTTGCATCACAATAACTCATGTTCACATAATGATATATTCGCATGCTCAATGTTTCAACAACATACTCATGGCCATAGCATAAATAGAAACAGAGCTTCAATCATTCATATATGTTTCACATAATCAAGCAAAGCAATAACATGCATCAATACACAAACACAAATATCAATACATGCAGGAGAGGTAAGTTCCCTACACTTTTCTTTCCACGTATGCTCCAGCTCCGCTTACTCATGAACCAAACGAATACTGAACCCTTTCAAAATCTCAAAATGCTGAAAATGGGGGTTGGCTGCGGCCCAGAAAATCTAGTTTCATGGCTGAACTTCCAAAAATCATAACTAATTCAGGAAAAATCGAAATAAGGTGATTCCAAATCCAAATGAAAGCTATTTAAGTCCTCTTTCTAGGAAAAATATTGGCCATTACTAGAAATCACCACAAAAGTCCAGATTTACCAAAAACCTAACGTTGTGCCAAAACAGAGTCCAGTTTGGGATACCAAACTTTGGTCAGTTCAAACTCCCAGCTCAAAAAGCGAAATGACACAAACTTTATGTCCATTTTCAAGCTTGAGATGTGAAATTTAATACTGGAAAGTTTCATAATTTTCGAACATCATTTGCCCAGTCAAAACGTCCACGTCATATGAATGTCCAGAACAGACTTGCCAAAACAGGGTCCAGTTTGGATACCAAACTTTGGTCAGTTCAAACTCCCAGCTCACAAAGCGAAATGACACAAAATGTATATCCATTTTGAAGCTTGAGATGTGAACTTTAAGACTAGAAAGTTTCATAATTTTCCAACATCATTTGCCCAGTAAAAACGTCCACGCCATCAGATTTTCCAGATTTTTACATTTGATCCCAAATGATTCCCAAATCAATTCCAATGGCCAAAATGTTCAACAAAAGACCAAATTCTACACAACACATAAGCCAATTCATACCATTCAAAATTGCACAAAATCAGGGCAAATTCATAAATTCCCAATACTCAACCAATGATTACAACAACTATACCAAAATGCTTCTAATTCTTACCTCTTCTTCTTCCTAAAGCCAATTCTTCAACTCTCCAATTTCCAAATTTCCACAAGTTCTCAAACTTCACCAATCAAAATTCTGAAACCATAGGAATATAGCCCTCAACCTCATGAATAATATTAGTGAAGATGAATTAGGCATTCATGGTCATTTAGGGCACTAACCTTAGGTTTTCTTCTTCCTCTTTCTTGCTCAACTTGGACGTCAATGGTGGAGAAGAGAGATGAAGTGAGCTGCTGGAAAATGATGAAGAAAGTCTTATTTTAAGATGAGCTAAGTCACTTGGCCGACATTTAGAAGTGGAGAGAAGAGAAAAAATGATTAGAAAGCTTAACTTTAATCCAAGGGTCCTTGTTTTGCCACTTGGCACCATCCTATACTTCCTACTATGATTTCATATAAACTTGCATGCATAGGATTCCACCTCTTGTTCTTTCAATCCTAGCCATTGATCTTGATTACTAAGGAGTGTTCTCATCGGTAACTAACCAATCAGTCGGTAAATTTACTGTTTTGCCCCTGATTATGGCAATTCCTCCTGAATCACCACCAAACACTTCATATCTTTCCACATCACCACATCATGCGCCCTCCCTCTATTTTAAGTCAATTTAGAGGTTAATCCATAAATGAACTTAAATACAGGGTTTCGGTGCTGCTCAAAGCACATACGAATCACACTCCGGAACTCAAATCACATCGAATTCTCCAAAAGGGTTATTTATCACTAACCACATCCATTTTTGGAGTCATTATCTCTTAATCACAATTTAGGATCTTGCTAAATAGGGGCTTAGCAGTCCACTTATCTCAGGCTTATTCTCTAGCCTCAAGTTTCAAAATTCGGGGTATTACAACACAGTATTTAGTAACCATCATGATATAAGTGGTACTCATTATTTGATGAGCTGTGCCCACTAATTTATATTCTTTCATGCCCCAACTCGTCTTTATTCCAATGGTACTAACCTTCATATCAATGGTACCATTTTCCTCTCAATTTTTTTTTTCCATCCAAACCTAAACTAAAAATTTGAAGCCAATTGTACTACGTAGCTAATATGCATTTTGTTTTATTATATATTCACTCTTATGCTGAATATAAAACATAGTTTTCATATTTGTCAATCTTTTCTTAAGTTACACCTATTGATGTTCACTCAATAATAATTAAGCAGGGAGAGTGAATGAATTGAAGAAGATCAATAGAGTATTTTAGAAAGTTAATATCATATTAGCTAACTTAATCAATTTCTTTAACCTAATTAAATTTGGTAAATATATATCATATTAAAGATTGGAAGAGGCACTTTTTGCCACCGGTGTTATTGACTGTGAAAACAGAGTAGAGAATGAGAGAATGAAGCAATATATGCACTTTTAGTCCTTAATATAAGACATATTTACTTAATTTGATTAAATTAAGGAAGGGAGTTAAATTAGTTAATTTGACATCTATTGTTTAGAACACCCTACTCATTTCTCTTAATTCCCTCATTACATATTCCCCTTGATTATAGTTGAGGGTGCATCAATGAGGGTAAATTAGAAAAATCTTTACAAATATGAAAACTATATCTTATAATTCGGATCAATAATAACTCCCCTAATATGTCTTATATTAAAGACTGGAAGAGTAATTTAAAGATGCGACTAATGGATATTGCCAAAGTGGGGCCTTTATTATAATAAGAAAATAGAGAGGAAAATGTAAGAAAGGAAGATAGAGAGAAATATTTTTTCCCTTTGACCAATGTTAGCCGAGTTTTTGATCTATACAATTAGGTAATTTATAACTAATAAAAAGAACAGGAGAGAATATATGACTTAGATGATATTATGATCTTTCAAGACAGTCACACGTGATTGTACGAAAACAAAGATTCCAACAGGTATATGGGAAAACGAATGTCTTGATGAAGTTCTCTCAATGGATGCATGGATTTAATTTAAAGATGCAAAAAACAATTTAAAGATCACACAGTACATAGTAACCATCATGATATAAGTGGTACTCATTATTTGATGAGCTCTGTCCACTAATTTATATTCTTTCATGCCCCAACTCGTCTTTAATCCAATGCTACTAACCTTCATATCAATGGTACCATTTTCCACTCAATATTTTTCCATCCAAACCTAACCTAAAAATTTGAAGCCAATTGTACTACGTAGCTAATATGCATTTTGTTTTATTATATATTCCCTCTTGTCCTGAATATAAAACATAGTTTTCATATTTTTCAATCTTTTCTTAAGTTACTCCTTTTGATGTTCTCTCAATAATAATTAAGGAGGGGAAGTAAATGAATTGAAGAAGATGAATAGAGTATTTTAGAAAGTAAATATCATATTAGCTAACTTAATCAATTTCCTTAATCTAATTAAATTAGGTAAATATATATCATATTAAAGATTGGAAGAGGCACTTTTAGGCAGTGGTTTATTGACTGTGAAAACAGAGTCGAGAATGAGATAATGAAGCAATATATGCACTTTTAGTCCTTAATATAAGACATATTTACTTAATTTGATTAAATTAAGGAAGTGAGTTAAATTAGTTCATATGACATCTATTGTTTAGAACACCCTACTCATTTCTCTTAATTCCCTCATTACATATTCCCCTTGATTATAGTTGTGGGTGCATCAATGAGGGCAAATTAGAAAAATCTTTACAAATATGAAAACTATATCTTATAATTCGGATCAATAATAACTCCCCTAATATGTCTTATATTAAAGACTGGAAGAGTAATTTAAAGATGCGACTAATGGATATTGCCAAAGTGGGGCCTTTATTATTATAAGAAAATAGAGAGGAAAATGTAAGAAAGGAAGATAGAGAGAAATATTTATTCCCTTTGACCAATGTTAGCCGAGTTTTTGTTCTATGCAATTAGGTAATTTATAACTAATAAAAAGAACAGGAGAGAATATATGACTTAGATGATATTATGATCTTTCAAGACAGTCACACGTGATTGTACGAAAACAGAGAGTCCAACAGGTATACGGGAAAACGAATGTCTTGATGATGTTCTCTCAATGAATGCATGCATTTAATTTAAAGCCGCAAGAAACAATTCAAAGAAGACACAGTACTTAGTAACCATCATGATATAAGTGGTACTCATTATTTCATGAGCTGTGTCCACTAATTTATATTCTTTCATGCCCCAACTCGTCTTTATTCCAATGGTACTAACTTTCATATCAATGCTACCATTTTCCTCTCAATTTTTTTTCCATCCAAACCTAACCTAAAAATTTGAAGCCAATTGTACTACGTAGCTAATATGCATTTTGTTTTATTATATATTCCCTCTTGTCCTGAATATAAAATATAGTTTTCATGTTTGTCAATCTTTTCTTAAGTTACTCCTATTGATGTTCTCTCAATAATAATTAAGGAGGCGGAGTGAATGAATTGAAGAAGATGAATAGAGTATTTTAGAAAGTTAGTATCATATTAGCTAACTTAATCAATTTCTTTAAACTAATTAAATTTGGTAAATATATATCATATTAAAGATTGGAAGAGGCACTTTTAGCCAGCCGTTTTATTAACTGTGAAAACAGAGTCGAGAATGAGAGAATGAAGCAATATATGCACTTTTAGAACTTAATATAAGACATATTTACTTAATTTGATTAAATTAAGGAAGGGAATTAAATTAGTTAATATGACATATATTGTTTAGAACACCCTACTCATTTCTCTTAATTCCCTCATTACATATTCCCCTTGATTATAGTTGAGGGTGCCTCAATGAGGGTAAATTAGAATAATCTTGACAAATATGAAAACTATATCTTATAATTAGGATCAAGATTTGCTCCACAAATATGTCTTATATTAAAGACTGGAAGAGTAATTTAAAGATGTGACTAATGGATATTGCCAAAGTGGGGCCTTTATTATTATAAGAAAATAGAGAGGAAAATGTAAGAAAGGAAGATAGAGAGGAATATTTATTCCCTTTGACCAATGTTAGCCGAGTTTTTGATCTATGCAATTAGGTAATTTATAACTAATAAAAAGAACAGGAGAGAATATATGACTTAGATGATGTTATGATCTTTCAAGACAGTCACACGTGATTGTACGAAAAACAGAGATATCAACAGGTATACGGGAAAACGAATGTCTTGATGAAGTTCTCTCAATGGATGCATGCATTTAATTTAAAGCCGCAAGAAACAATTCAAAGAAGACACAGTACTTAGTAACCATCATAATATAAGTGGTACTCATTATTTGATGAGCTGTGTCCACTAATTTATATTCTTTCATGCCCCAACTCGTCTTTATTCCAATGGTACTAACCTTCATATCAGTGGTACCATTTTCTTCTCAATTTTTTTTTCATCCAAACCTAATCTAAAAATTTGAAGCCAATTGTAATACATAGCTAATATGCTTTTTGTTTTATTATATATTCCCTCTTGTCCTGAATATATAACATAGTTTTCATATTTGTCAATCTTTTCTTAAGTTACTCCTATTGATGTTCTCTCAATAATAATTAAGTAGGGGGAGTGAGGGAATTGAAGAAGATGAATAGAGTTTTTTAGAAAATAAATTTCATATTAAATAAATTAATCAATTTATTTAATCTAATTAAATTAGTTAAATATATATCATATTAAAGATTGGAAGAGGCACTTTTAGCCAGCGGTTTATTGACTATGAAAACAGAGTAGAGAATGAGAGAATAAAGCAATATATGCATTTTATTGACTGAATAAAGCCTTTAAAGAGGAGAATTACATCATGGCAAATTAAAGAAATAAAGTACCTAAGGAAATATCCACGTGCTGTTTACTATATGATTTTTATTGGAGGTAAATTAAAAAATATTAATTAGTTCTGGAGCTTCATATCGTTACTTCCCTTCCTAGTGAGAGCAAAGTTGCCCCAGTTGTAAGGCCTGCAGTTGGCTGGCTTTTGGTGGCCGTTGATCAGTTCTGGCAACGGCTCCACCATTGTGTAATGCGAAGGATTGGAAACAAAATGGAAGGGAATACCTCTCCTTCTCCGAATTCACTATCACTCTGTGATCTACACTCTCATACTCTCCATTGCTCTAAACCTAAAGAACATCTCCTGATCTTCCTCTTCTCTTCGAGCCGTCGATGTCGGGGCAAGAGAGGTCGATGAGAGGGATTCCTTGGACCTCTTGTTTGAGGCACTACAAAAAAAAAGACTTTCGGCGGCGACTTTTGTCGCCGCTGAAAGTCTAAAAGTCGCCGCTGAAAGTCTTTCAGCGGCGACAAAAAGTCGCCACCTATGCGACTGTCGCTGAAAGTTTTGGCGGCGACTTTTAATGTCGCCGCTGAAAGTATACTTTCAGCGGCGACTTTTGTCGCCGCTGAAGGTGACTTTCAGCGGCGACTTTTGTCGCCGCTGAAGGTGACTTTCAGCGGCGACTTTTTTATCGCCGCTGAAAGTATACTTTCAGCGGCGACTTTTTTATCGCCGCTGAAGGTATACTTTCAGCGGCGACTTGGTGACTTTCAGCGGCGACTTTTGTCGCCGCTGAAAGTGTTAATTTTTTTAAAAAAAATTTGAAAAATTAAATTTTTTATTAAAAAAATTCGAATTTTTTTTTTAAAAATTTAATTTACAATTGTCACGTGTCTCCGCCCCGTGCTGCCACTCGTCGCCTCCTCGTGCTGCCACGTGTCTCCTCCCTGTGCTGCCACGCGTCGCCTCCTCGTGCTGCCACGTGTCGCCTCGCCGTGCTGCCACGTGTCGCCTCCTCATAATTCCTCCAAGTGACTCTCCTCCAGTTCGAACCCGCGACCTCAGGGAGCCGATGCCTTCGCGCGCGAGTCTCTACCAGTTGCGCCGAAATGAACCTATGTCATATTATTACATATTATTATATATATACTATTATATTATATATAAACATACATACATATAATTAATTAATTATATACATATAATTAATTATTAATTAAATATAATATTATTAAAAATAATGAAAAATAAAATAAAAACGAAAAAAATATTTATATATTTAAATTAAAAAATTTTTTAATTTAAAATTACTTAATAAATAATAATTTAATATCATAAATATTATTTTTAATATAAAATTATAAATATAATATTAATAAATAATAATATAATTTTAATAATTAAGGTTAAATAGAATTATTTAATAATTAATAATTAAATTTTATAAATATTATTTTTGAAAAATATTAATAAAAAATTATGAAATTGACTTTCAGCGGCGACTTTTAATAGTCGCCGCTGAAAGTGTACAAAAAAATTTTTTTTTTTTTAAATTTGGGACTAGACTTTCAGTGGCGACACTAAAGTCGCCGCTGAAACTCACTTTCAGCGGCGACTTTTAATAGTCGCCGCTGAAAGTGTACAAATTTTTTTTTTTTTTTTTAAATTTCGAACTAGACTTTCAGCGGCGACACTAAAGTCGCCGCTGAAACTCACTTTCAGTGGCGACTTTTAATAGTCGCCGCTGAAAGTGTACAAAAAATTTTTTTTTTTTTAAAATTTGGGACTAGACTTTCAGTGGCGACACTAAAGTCGCCGCTGAAACTCACTTTCAGCGGCGACTTTTAATAGTCGCCGCTGAAAGTGTACAAAAAAATTTTTTTTTTTTTAAATTTGGGACTAGACTTTCAGCGGCGACACTAAAGTCGCCGCTGAAACTCACTTTCAGCGGCGACTTTTAATAGTCGCCGCTGAAAGTGAGACTTTCAGCGGCGACAAAAAGTGTCGCCGCTGAAAGTGACACCTTCAGCGGCGACATAAAAAGTCGCCGCTGAAAGTCTCACTTTCAGCGGCGACATTAAAAGTCGCCGCCAAATGTCGCCGCTGAAAGTGCTTTTTTTTGTAGTGAGGGATGGGTCGGGTCTGTTTGCGTGTTCTTGAATGAAGGCATTATCTACTACCCATCCCATGAATAGAGGTGGAAACAGGCCAGGCTTTTGCCTTAATAGGCCTGGCCTGTTAAGACACAAACTGGCCTGAGTCTGGCCTATGGCCTGTTAAAGGCCAATTTTTAGGCCTGGGCCTGACCTGTTCACAGGCCTGGCCTGGCATGAAGCCTATTAAGGAGGCCTGAATTTTAAAAAAATTTTAAGCAAACCGACAGGCCTACAGGCCACACTACAAAACAGGCTAACAGGCCACAGGCCGAAAATAGGCCTCCTTAAACTGGCCGAAAATAGGCTAAAACTTACAGACTTAGACGAAATTATTTTTTAACCCTTATATGATTTTTTTTAAAACAATATTTTCACAGGCTCAGGCCGGTCTGACAGGCCTAACAGGCATGTCAATAGGCCTTGCCCTGGCCTATTAAGCAAAACAGGCTTTTGTTTTGGCCTTGGCCTGGCCTTTTAGCCTAACAGGCCAAGCCTAAATAGGCCAATCACAGGCCAGGCTACAGGCCCCTGACAGGCCGCCTGGCCTATTTCCACCCCTACCCATGAACAATGGATGAATAATCTGATAGAAAATGTGAAGGAGCTAATTAAGGTGACTCATATAGATGCCTTTTATTTTGTAATTTGTTTTGTGAACCGAACCCTAAAGGCCTCCGCTATTCATAGGACTACACAACAATTAATACACACCTGTTTAATTTAATATTTAATAAGTCACTATAGTACTCGCTCCTAAATGTAATACCCAAATGACTTTTTTTTTGGGAGAGATAAAGGAAACAAAATAAGTTACTTAATCATATCATATGTTGTGTATCATTATATTATATATCAGTTTGTAAGTCAGACAAATTAATCCAGAAAAAAAAATAAAAATATCATTACTTTAAAGTAATTTAAATAGCTTCTTTAATCTTTCTAAAAAAATCAAATAAATTTAGAATTTTCTGTTACAAGGGGTCATAACTTCATGGACAATAACTACACTGGACGTCCTAGCTTTCCGCTCAAGGAAACAATCGAATTAATTATTTTTCATAACTTCAATGTTCACCTAACCTTTATCCTTCTCTTAAATACTTCCTGTTTTAATTTACAAGAGGTTTTAAAAAGTAATTTCACGTTTTTTATAGTGAGATACTATGATTAATTAATGACGAAAAAGGTTATTGATGATGTTTATTGGTTTTCACATGTTCCTCCAAAAATTATCTTTAAAATTATTTTTTCACTCTAAAATATAAGTCATTTTTAATTACTTTACTAGAATTATAGAAGGGCAGTTAATTCATTAAATTCCTCATAAATTAAAAAAAAATTCAATTTTACCCCTATTAAATAAGATTTTAAGGGAGATAAAATTAAAATGAGTCATATATAACCATTAACTTTTGAGGTAAAATTGAGAAATAATTAATTGCTCTTTACTTATAACTTATGTTGTGGACTTTGTCCAAAAAATAACAAAACTAATATTATGAACGAACAAATTCTTTTAGAAAACAATTCATATTCTACACTGAGGTGATGAGGGAGTACATGAGTGCCATTGTTGATTAAAAAAACAGGAAAATTGCCACCAACAACCTGACCCCTCTCTCTAAATATGTATATGGAATTCAAATTTTTGCTGACTTGGACCAATTAATGGGTATTGATTAATTAAAGTTTTCTGAAGTTGATTTTGTAAATAAAGAAATAATTGTCAGCGCATGTTTTTGGGGGAATCAACCGTACCAAGGTAATCTGTCATTCTTCTCACTTACACTTTTTGTTTTTTTTTGTTTTGTTTTTGCCAACCACTTACACTTCTTGTTGTTATTCACTCATTCAAGACATAATTAATTTATATAGTTCCGTGCCGTTAAAGGTCTCCGACTTCGCGTTTTGAATTCTTTTCCTCTTTCTTTGTTTGATTTTTGGCCCAGCTTTTCCTTATTCTTATACCTCATTTATTTTCCTTATCAAAGGACAAACAATTTAAATTTAAATTTTTTTGAATGAAATTAAAATTTCAAATTTTTAAGTAACAACAAAGGATAAGATGAGAAAATATTTTTTTTTTGGTTTTTTTCATCATTTTACTATATTCCCTTTGCCAATTTTCTGAAGCATTAAAGCTCTTGAAAATTAAAAAGCATAAAGTGTATAAGAAAATTAGATATATTGTAAAAATAATCACATATACAGTGTTATGATAAAGTACATGCAAGTAGCTACCTTGAGGGGGGAAAAAGGTCATGACTTCTCTTCTTTTTTTTCCCCCTCCATCCGCACTTATCCTTTATCTTTTTTATGATCACTGGATTAAGCACTAGTACATAAAAGGATTTTTAGACCAGAACATTTAGACCAGTTATATCGGATAAGGTCTTAAAAATATGACTAATGGCATTTTTGCAAGGTATTAAAACCTGGACCGGGTATTGAACCGGTTGGGGTACTGGGTTAAGGGTCGGTGGGTCAGACCGGGGCCAAACCGGAGCTAAATCGGGACCAAACCGGTGAAAAATTAAAAATTTTAGACTTATAGTATGAAATTCTAAAGGAAAAATTAATTTTTTTTTAAAAAAAATAGTAACCCGGACCGGACCGGTTTATCGGCCGGTTCGCCAGTTTTTGTGCCGCACTGGCCGGTCTGGTACGGGTTACATAACCCTGCATTTTTGTAATTATGATGAAATATTAAGACCGGTTATATTTATAACCGGTTTTAAAAACACTTTTAAGACCAGTTATATTTAAAACCAGTCTTAAAAATAATTTTAAGACCGGTTGTAATAAAAATCGGTCTTAAAATATATATAATTAAAAAAATAAATACATGTAATATATTTTTGAGACCGGTTCTAAATATAACCGGTCTAGAAAATATTATCTGAATTAAAGAAAATTAAAAAAATAAAATAGTTATTATTTTTAAGGCCTTCTGTATATGAAAATTGGTCTTAAATATTAAAACTTTAAGACTTGCTATTATTTAATAACCGGTCTTAAATATTAATTTTAAGACCGGTTTCTAATTAAAACCAGTCTTAAATATTACTTTTAAGACCGGTTGTTAATTACAACCGGTCTTAAAATTGACCTGGATTTCAAAATGCGCCTAATTTTAACTCTGAAATTTGAGACTCAAGCACATCAACAAAACCCCTCCGTCGGTTCGCGGCAGCTCCTCCTTTCCCCTTTTCTCCTCTTCCTTAACTTCGCCACCGTCAACGGAGATTTATGGTTGAATACATTCCTGTAAGTCTATCGTCGTTTGTTCCCTCTGATTGGTTTCGTTCTCAACCTCATTTTTATTGTTAGGTTTGTGTTTCAGTTGCCAGGCATTCATTTTAATTAATGGTTTCGTTTTTGGGTATTTCATTGAAATTGTGAGATGACTTGGCCTCCATTTTCTTTTGTTTGATTCTTGCAGCAAGTCGTCAACCCACTTTTCAGAACCATCCATTGCCTCCTAAGAGAAACCTTACTTGAATCATAAAGTGGCCAAAGACTGTTCAAATCTAGAGAAAGAAGAGGATCCTCAAGTAAAGCTTGAAGGTATCGTTAATTATTCTAAAGAGTTTTACATAATGCATGCATGTCTGAGGTTAATGTCCTTATGCTTCTGTGGACCTGGGTTTATTTTGGTTGTGTATGAGAAGGGTTCATTTTTGGTTCTGTATTTTTGCATGTCTAATATAGTTAGACTCTGGATAAGGTAGTACAGATATTGCTTGATATGAACTTTGGTGTTGCTTCTGAGTCTGCCTCCTAATGCATTTATGTTCAACTTTGTTCAACTTGTGCTGACATTGCCTCCTATTTTTGCATGTATGTTGAACTTGTGCATTGCAATTAATTATTTGTTCATGTTTGCATAACTTGGGAATTGCTTTTGAACGATGCCTTTGTAGATAGTGCCGTGTAGCAAAATTTCCTTAAACCATCACTAGCTATCCTTAAATAGTGTCCTTAAAGTGTTTTTAGATAATGAGTCGTCCTAGTGAGGGTACACCCGATCCAACTAATCCAAATCAAAGCGAGCCTAGCAATGCTCCTAGCTAGGAACACAGTGAGCCATGTAACCAGCCTAGATGAAGGGGTAGGAGAGCCACCCGATTGAGAGACTTTCCTATCAATCAAAATACCGGGGAAAAGATTCCAATTGAGTTTGATAGTTATTGGAAACCAATCGGGCCTAATGCAAGTCGGTATAGGAGTTTTGTCAGCCTCCTAGCACGCAACAAGCCTAGCATCTTGATAGAGAAGTGGAGAAATGTGGATAAAAATGTGAAGCAACATATTTGAGAAACTATCCAGCTCACTTACGACATTTCTGAGAGTAAAGTCTTGTATGACAAGACAATGACGTATTGTGATGAACGCTGGATGAAGTTTAAGACAAGTCTAGCCAATAATTAGGTGCATATCGAGGTGTAAGAAGGTCAGCCTCGTCCTAATCCGTGCGATTAGTGTTCTTTTATTAACAAACAGACTTGGCAAGAATTTAGACGGCTTTGAACTACTCCAGAAGCATATATGAGTTGACTTATTTTGCATTTGATTTGCTTATGAATTATGAATTGTCTTTATTGAACTACAATGACTTAATTTTGATTTCTTATTCACAGGAAAAAGGAAAAAGGCCCAAGAGAGTGGTAGAAAAAATGATTGCGCCCATACAATATCTCGTGGGGGTTATGCGAAGGTTGAAAAAGACTTGTTGGCGGCCAAACGGAAGAGATTGGAAGAAGCAGCTCAATCCGATCCTTATGTTCTTCTTTCTCCACCATCCCTGATACGTCGTGAAGAGAAGTAGTAATTTGCTCACCAAAAGAGGAGCGGGTTTTATACGAGTGAACAATCTCTTATAGTCGGTGAGAAAATTGTAAGTATTGTTGTTGACTTGTTGTTATTAATTATTTAGTAAACAAATTTCATTACTAACATTTGTCATCTGTGTCTTACAGGAGGAGCTTAAAAAAAACAAGCCGAGGGATTGTTTAGGTCAGATGGGAGGAATGAAATCCTGACCGTAGCTATAGAAAAACCTGAGCATCCCAGCCGTATCAGGGGGATTGGAGGAGGGGTAGGCATAAGGGATCACTTTGGAGCACCTTAACGCCGTTCCTCAAGTAGTATGGTGACTAGGGAGGAGATGGAGCGTATATTGGCCACTGTGAGGGTGGAAGCTAGGGCTGAGGTAGAAGCATCATTTGATGCACGATTTGAAGAAAGGTTCAGCAAGATGAAAAAGGAATGGATGATCATGATGAGCATAAGACAAGCAGATACCAGTGCCCCCCAGGCTCATTCCCTAAACCCTAAACAGAGCACTAAAGGGAGTTGTATTGGTCAGTCATCAAAGGGTCTTGGAAAAGAAATTTATTGAGCCTTGTGACTTGTTTGTAGAGGATCCTCTGAGATGATTGGTTGCATAGGGGAGCGTGTACAACTTGGGATCAACTGTCCACCACTAAGAAATAAAGGACGATCAAGTCAGAGTGGCAGTTGAAGAGGTAATAGTTGCAGATGCACCTCTCCCTATCCCTGTTGATGACTTCAAGGTTGTGGGCAATGTCATCAACTCTTTCATCTTGTGGCCAAAGAACCTTGTTTCTAATCGAGTTAAGAAATCCCTGCCACCTCCACCTTCACCTCCCTCCACTCAAGATGTTTCATGGCCTCCATTGAATGTCATGCAGCAAGTGATTCTGATGGCATATGATACGTCCTTTGCAACAAGAGATTGGTCTACTGAGTCAGTTGTTGGCAAGTCAGGGGTGCAATGCTATCTTGAGAGGGATGATTTAAAGTCCTTGTTAGCTCCTTTACAATAGCTTACGATTTCGATTGTCCAGTTCTTTTTGATGTAAGTATCTTCTCAAATTGGAAGTTAATATTTTACAAATTACGCCATTAAACTTTGATTTAATGTCCCTACTTGAATTATTGTAGGTGCATGCATCATAGATTTGGACTCTTATGCCCAGTTCAACTCTACGACAAAGGGACTACTGTTTCTATTAGACACACATACTTATCACATAGGCTTAGTTAAACCTCAATTAAGTGTTTCTTGGCTCTATATTTGCATGGATAAGAAACAAATTTATATTTCGTAATATACATAATGTTTTATATTTGCTTAAAAGTGTTCCCTTTTTTCAGTGATAATTGACAATTAGCTATTTTGTGCAAGAAGAGTTATTCTGTCATCCTCTTATGCTTCCTCCACCTCAACAAGCTAACTAGTGAATTGAAGAAGAGCTTGAACGCGTAAGTTTTCTTCCATTATTAATTCCCTTTCGTGTGTAAAATTTATGGAATTTGTGTAAATTAAGTAACCTTTGTGATTTTGATGATATAGGGCTATGCGGACATTCCAACACACTGCTTGTGGTAGGCCTCTGTGTGAGGTAAAAGACCCTACATGGATCTTGCCAAAGGTTATACACTACTATAGAATATATATTTTACGTCCCTAAAGGATGTCCCTTTTTGAAAAAGGGAGATAAAAATAAAAAGGCGATCGCATTTTTGTAATTATGGATAAGAACTGAATAGCTTTAGATATTCCTAATTTAAATAGGAATGTCTAAAGTGTGACTTTACAGACTTTAGACGTCCCTATTTGAATTAGGGACGTCTAAAGTAAAAAAACAATTACTTTAGACTTCCCCAATTCAAATTGGGGATGTCTAAAGTCACACTTTAGATGTCCCCATATACATTGGGGACGTCTAAAGTTTTTAAAATTTTTTTTAAAATGAGGGCGTCCCTCATATATATATATAGGGACGCCAAAGGGCGTCCCTAATAATAGTATTAGGGACGCCATTTGATGATACATCAGGGACGCCCTTTGGCATCCCTATATATATGAGGGATGCCCTCATTTAAAAAAAAATTTAAAAACTTTAGACGTCCTCAATGTATATGGAGACGTCTATAGTAAAAAAAATTTTAAAAAAAAATTAAACAATTTTAGGGGTCCCTAAATTAAATTGGGGACGTCAAAAACAATTCAAATTTTTACTAACAGTTTTTATTTGTCAGTCTTATATTACTTTTACACTCATCCTCTTTCTCTTTTTTTTGGGTTTTCCTTATATTTTATTTTCTAACTTGTGTTGTTATGGTTTGTAGATCAGGACTCTGAAACATGCTTCATGGCTACATTCTGCTGAGAAAACGAGGTTCATCTCTCCCTGTCGCTGCTATCTATTCATTATTACGAGAAAATGAATTTCAATAATAGAAGGAGATAAGTTTTTTAACTGATTCCTCTTATTGTTTTCATCTTCTCCCTATGAGATTTCAGCTTTGGAGTTATTATTGTGTAGATTTGGATTTCAGACACTAGATCTGTAATTTTATTGATGATGATCTGTAAATTCTGGTTTTAAATACTGTTCAGTTCATATATGTAATATAAACGATTTTTTTTTAAAAAAAGCACTTTAGACGTCCCCATTCTAAATTGGGGACGTCTAAAGTGCTACAGTGACACTTTAGACGTCCCTATTTTAAAATGGGGACGTCTAAAGTCCCCACTTTAGATTTCCCTTTTTAAAATTGGGACGTCTAAAGTTCAGACTTTAGACGTTCTTTTATCTACGAACGTCATTGCCATTTTTTACTACGTCACTCACATAGACGTCCCCATATTTTCAGATGTTAAAAGGCCTAAAAAAGGGACGTTAAAAACATTTTTTGTAGTAGTGTTAGTTACATATTGGTTTATTTTAATTAAAAATGTATTCAATAATAAGCCATGCTTTAATTTTATACTTGTTTTAGTGATATTATATTATTTTTCAGACCGTAGGCAACCACTGGGGTCCAACTTATGTGGGTTATATATTCTGAGGCACATGTATCATATTATTACCCTAGGCACGATAGAACTTACTGAAGAGGTAAATGTATATATATTTCAAAAAAAATTTATTACTTTTATTTTTTTAAGTGAAGTTAATGTTTTTCTTGGCTTTGGTGTTTCAGATGTTTGAACTTGCTAATCCCTTTTCAGAAGAAGATATTGAGCACATTCGCAATTGTTGTGCTGAATTCATTTATGAATTTTTACAACAGTGAGTTCTTGTAAAACTGAGGATTTTTTTGTATATATTGATGAATTGACATGTTGGTTGGTTGCAAATGTTGTTGGTTACATGATTTGACATGTTTATTGGATTTAACATGGTTTTTGTATATTTTGATGAATTGACTTGTTGGTTGCATGATATGACATGGTTGAATTCATTTATGCATATATATATATATATGATGGTTTTAAACAAAACATTATACATGAGGATAAATGACATGTTACAAGTTTCCAATTCAATGAGAAGGTTAAAGTAAACGGAAATGATAAATGGAAGGTTAAAGCAAAAGGACATGGTAAGTGGAAGCAAACTAAACACCATATGACACTTAATAAGGATGACATTGAAGATAGCAATTCTAGGATGCATTCTGGTAACTAACCTAATCACACACAATTAAAAAGAAAAATATATAACACTTTTAAGACCGATTATAAAAATAACCGGTCTTCAAATTTATTTTAAGACCGGTTACGCATATAACCGGTTTTAAAATTAAATTTTTAAGATCGGTTTCATATATAACTGGTTTTAAAATTTTTTAAGACCGGTTATATATGAAACCAGTCTTAAAATAACTTTTAAGACCGGTTATAATTATAACCGGTCTTTAAAATGTTATGTAATTTGCTTTACAAAAGAGGTCTTTTAAGATCGGTGCTCATGACAACTGGTCTTAAAATTGTTACTTTAAGACCAGTTACTAGACTGATCTTAAAAGTGATATATTTTTAAGACCGATTGTATCGAGACCGGATCCAAAATCGATCTAAAAAATCATTTTTCCACTAGTAAAAATTTAATAGTCCACAATTAATATTTAATAAAAATATTATTATAATAAAGGAAATGCTAGAAAGAAAATAGAGAGAAAGATTAAAAAAAATTAAATATAGATCATTAGATCTTGATCAAATAATTATAAAAAAGTAAAGATATATATACAAATAACATTATTTATATTTATACTTAAAATGAAGCAATATACGGATGTATCAGTGAGAGAGTCAAAAAAAGCAACGTCAACCATTAGTAAAACCAAAGAAATGGTGTGAATAAGAGTGAGATTCTCTTCTTGGGCCTCCCAAAAATAAAAAGCTCTTTGTAACTTGTGATTATTATTTCCTCTTCTTGCCAAAAAAAAAATTATTATTTCAGTTTTTTCCCTTTCCCATAAATCAAACCCTGACCTCCTCTTACCCAATGGTCCCCGGGGGGGGGGGGGTGTTACCCAAGCTTTCCTACTTCCACCAAATTAAAATGTGATTTTTTATTGTTCCCAACGGCCAGAAAACTAAACACACCCAATAATTAGTATGGGCTATGTATATAGTCATCATTCGGTTTTTAATATAAGACATATTTGATATTTTTAAAGAGATTATGAAAGCTAAATAAACTACTTTAAAATAGTGATATTTATCTTTTTTATACTAAATTAATTTGTTTGATTTATAAATTGATATATAATCAAATGACACACGACATATGCTATGATTAACTAACTTATTTAGCTTCTTTAATCTCTACAAAAAAAAAAAAGTTAACTATGTCTTATATTAAGGACCAGAGGAATATTACACAAGGTTCAAAGGATAAATTAGAGTATTTTTTTTATTCTTTATAGACGGTGAGATGTATTTTGGAAAAACAGACACATAAATATCATGTGAATTAGAAAAACCTTAAAAAGTCTATTAACACATGAAAATGATAAATATGTCTCAAGGGAGGAATCTAAGTTTTTGAAATGTAGTGTTTTTTTACCAAAATGCCCCTCAAAGTTTTTTTTTCAGGAAAAGATCCTCGCCACCACTAGAGCTCCGCTGGTGGGCCTTTGGCAGCCAGAGCTTAAGTAACAACTTGACTAAAGAGATTAACTACTTTGGTATTGAGATTGATTACTTGTGCTCCGATAGCCCTATTAAGGGTCGTTGATAAATTGAATAAAGACACTGACAACTTGAGTATAGCGATTGCTATGTGTTTGAATAGCAAAGGCAAAAGTAACCTTTTTGCAATCTAACTTTTGCAAACCTAAGATTGGATAAAAGTCAGATTGTGTAATTTGGTTTATATTTGAATTGATAGTTGTATAACTAACTTTTTTGAAACTGAAACTTGTTTAGATAATTATTTTGAAAAGTAAGTTTAGAAGAAAAATGATTGAAAAGAACGTGAATCTTATTAAATAATACATATATATTATATGTATAAATATTGTGAAAAATATAGAAACTTGTTTGGATGATTAATGGAAAAGCAAGTTTAAAGGTAAAAAACTGAAAAAGGCACACATTTTATAAAAAAATTAAAATAAAAATAAAAATAGGTAATGTGTTATTGGGAAAAATTTTATGATACTAAACTGCTTAAATTTTTTAGGAAAAATTGGGGAAAAGTCCCCTAAAAATTTAATTGCTGATAATAACCTAAATCAGAGCATTATAATGATTTTTATATAAAAACTTATCAAGTAATTCTCACCAATTCTCATGGACCTAAATCAAAGTACTATCATGATTATTAACTTTGAAATGAATTTATATTTAGGAGAGAGAAAATTCATCTATACCAAAGTAGTTAATCTCATTACTCAAGTTGTCACCGGAGCTCTGGCCGCCGGAAGGGTGGTGCTGATAAGGGCGTATGGCTTCAGTCCTTTTCTCCCAAAGAAAAGGACCGTCCTTTTCTTAGCGTGGACCGTCGGATTGAGATCTCAACGGTCCAGATTTAATATATTATAAAAATATTATATTATATTAATAATATATAATATAATATAATATTTTTATAATATATTAAATCTGGACCGTTGAGATCTCAATCCGACGGTCCACGCTAAAAAAAGGGCGATCCTTTTCTCTAGAGAAAAGGACCAAAGCCAGCTCCGCTGATAAGGGTCCTTTTCTTTTAAAAACAAACTTGAGATGCATTTTAATAAAAGCAAAACATTTCAAAAAACCAGATTCCTCCCTTGAGACCTATTTTGTCATTTTCATATATTAACAGATTTTCAAAGTTTTCCTAATTCACATGGTATTTATCTTGAATTTTCCCATTTAGTTTTTATATATAAATTGATTATATAGAATAAGATAATTATATCACTAAAGTTGATATAATAGAGTTCTAGGAATGGGGCATTAATTCAACGTCAATTTTATAGAAAGAGTGGCAAACACAGAGACTAAGGCCTTGTTTGGTCTGTGGGGAGGGGAGGGAAAGTGGGTGGAGGGAAAATTTTTTTGAGTTAAATTTAAAAAAATTAGAGAAGTGCGGTTAAAAAATTTTAATTAATTTTTCTTACTCTTTTATCTTATATTATTCTCTTTATTAAAATTTTATTACCCCACTTCTTCAATCTTTTAAAATTCAACTCATAAAAATTTTGGATTTCATCATGATTCAAGAAAAATAGAAATTTGAAGTAATACAAGAGATATGCCTTATCGTATAAACTTTTCTCCCGTAGATTGTCAAGTCCTCTGCAAGTATGGGAATGTTGGGAATATATGGCGAGTCTTGTGTGTTATATCTATGAGTCTAAAACATATAGATAAAAAATAACTATGTGAAATTATCCTATAGTAGGTAATATGTGTGTAACTAATGCACACTCAAAATCCTAATTCAAGTATTAGTACTCTTACTGTTTGTAACATGTAAACTCCACTTTCTATTTCATGGTAAAAAAAACTTCACTTCCTATTTTAACTATAAACCAAAATCATTAATACTCAATCAGTCAGACTGATGAGATCAATGGTGGGCCAATCAGTAAACCGGACCTTTATGCATAATGCTTCCGATATTGATCTGATAAAAAAATCATCAACTAAAAAAATAAAAATGACTAATTTAACTATGGTTATATAGCATATAAATTCTAATTTTTATTCGGCCGAGAAATGAGAAAAAATGAAGCTGCATTTATAAATTATATTTTTTTCAGCCATATAACCAAGTTGTAGCTCATGATTCGAACTGAGGAAGCAATTACGTTTATTATAATTATAATTTTTTTATTTAGTGAGAACAACATGTGCTTAAATTAGTGATTCGTGGCACACTTAGAAACAATTTACCGTTGCAAATTCTATATTAGTCGCATTGATCTCAGCCAGTTATGAGGTTCCAAATTGCATTACTTATTAAACTATTTTATTACTTATCAAAAAGCTCAAATGTACCATGTCAGAAAATTCAAATTTAATTTTTTTTAACGTTACTTTTCAACTTAAACAAATTTATGTGTCAGTAAATTTGCCTTGTTGTCTATGGACATATTCGGGGGGTGGCGTTGGAGTCAAGTCAATGCTTTATTAATTGTTTAATTAACTAATTTTCACATGAACATCAAAGCAAGAAAAATAAGAATAAGATTTTTTAAAAAAAGTTTTGTGGGCAAAAGAACTTTCTTGTCGCATACACACCGTCCTTTTGTGAACCTTATTTATTCTTCGTCAAGATGTTCATGGCGATTTCTTACTTTCTTCTATTCGATTTAAAGGGGAAGATGGTAATTAATTAAGTTAAATTATAAAAACACACACAGCCACAAATTTTATATAAAGTAATTTGAAGATGAGATTTTATGAACACAGTGCTTGAAATCAATCTATTTAAGATATCAGTGGTGGCTTGATTTTATAGTAATAAATATTTTATGATAATTATATATATATATATATATATGCATATATATATATATATATATCTCAAGAGATCATGATGAGAAAAATTAAGGGTTAAACATACTTTAAATCCCTATACTTCAAATGAATCTTGATTTTGGTCTCTATTCTATATTTTCGTTATTTTATATCTCTATGCTTTATGCCATCCAAAATGTTAGACTTGATAATTTTATAACGACTTTGAGATGAAACAAAATTTTTAAAGTATAGAAACCAGAACCAAAATTTATTAAAAATATAAATAAAAAAAACACATTGTGTGTGCGAAAGACTTCTGTTTTGAAAACTTTTGCATATAGTTGATGATAGATTACTCGCAACTGACAAATAGTTGCACCAAGTCCCTTTGCCCAAATAAGCTTCCCAAGTAGGACCCCCCCACCAAGTCCCTTTATGCAAAATGCTTCCGAAATTGATCTGATAAAAAAATCGGACCTTAATTTACAGAATTTCTAAATTTTCATGTTTAATTTATAAACTATTTTTATATAATATGTCTGGAATATCCCTCCATATGAAGAGAGTAACTTTTGTCTCTAGATGTGGATTTATGTTTTAGGGTTAATGCAATCTTTGGTCATCTCTTAAGTTCGCTTTTATTCTAGTTTTGATCCATTAAATTTCAAACAAGAGATTTTAGTCTTTTAAGGGATAAAATAGTCCAAATTTTTGTTTAATTCTAAGGACCAATCTTTCAATGGGAATGAAACTTTAGGGACTAAGACCTTTGGTTTAAAATTTGAAGGACCAAAATCAAAATTATAGCAAATTTGAGGAACCAAAGATTATATTAACCCTATATTCTAATATGCTTCCTACTCTTTTTTTTCTTTCTTTTCTTTCCCCTTTTTCCATTTGAAGCCCTTGGCTGGCATGCCTCATAGTTATATATCATGTTGTTGATTTTTTGAATGGATTTTTTCGCTATCAAAAGGATTTAAGTCAATTTGATCGGACTTCTTGTTATATGCCTTTCATTTATCTTTGTTTTAATTGATATAGGACTTATACTCTATGGAGAATAACAGAAAAATACCATTTAAATTTTAAAATTCCGATAACAAGAAGAGTAATGGGATTGACAACGCAAATCTTTGTCAAAGAACTAATTTGGGATTTTGAAGTTCAAGTGGTATTTTCCTATCATTCTCCCTATATTCTAATAGTCATTTTGATAGAAAGACACCCTCAATCTATATTTGTATCTAGAATATAAATCTTAAGTTTCCAATGGTTTTCGACACCATCACGATCAATAATAAATTGATTAGTCGTTGGTGATCGCATGAGCTTGTTGCTCTTCTATCAATAATAGATATTATTCTTCATCTTAATTCTTGTCACTCTATATAGTTAACATATATGCCCCCACTATTAACACACACACATACACACGATATGTGGGAGATCATGCAATAAGGAATATGTAGTATAAATTGTTATAGTAATTATATATTCGACAGGGTGGGGTAAATAATAGTATTAGTTCTGGAAATGGTGAATCTGGACGTTTTCAACCTCAAGCTTCATGAAGTTACTGCGCTTCCTAGTGAGAGCAAACTTGCCCCAATTATAAGGCCTGTACTTGGCTGCGTTTTGGTGGCCGCCGATCAGTTCCGGCAACGGCTCCACCATTGTGTAATGCGAAGGACACAGAAAGGATGAAATCGAATACCTCTCCTTCTCCGAATTCACCACCACCCTGTGCTCTACACTCTCATACTCTCCATTCGTCCAAACTTGAAGAACACCGCCCAGGTTGACTATGTAAGCATTGGGTGTTGGCTTGACCCCAACCCACCGGCCATCGGAATTTTGCTTCACCTCAAGGCCTCCGACGTTGTCCTGAGCAAGGATGGTTAAAACCCCGGCGTCTTTGTGGTGGCCCACTCCGAGGGCAAGCTCTGGCGAAGGACAGGGCGGGAAGTGATTAAGCCTCACGGAGCTGGTGTGGTCCTTGAAGAATTCCTCAAACCTCTGAGCTGTTAGCCCCGTGCTCATGGCTATCAGTTCCATCAGTCTCATCCCCAGTGTCACCATCTCCTTCGCATATTCCTCACAAACATCCCTGTACTTACGTGCACGGCTTATTATATATATATACGCATCACAAAATTTCATTACTTCACATGATATATAAACTGTAATTTACCTCATTTCAGGAGGGTGTTGAGGCCACTGATTCTCCCAGTGGTCCACTCGGTCGCCGTCCTCATCGACGGAGGCGGCGGCGAGTGTGGGCTGATGCACCGTGTAATCAAACACCTCCTTCCAGTCCCTCACGTTCTTGGTGTGGTCTGTGTCGTTGTACCCTAACACCTTCCTCGCGTCTCTCCTGACCTTCCTCTTCTCATCCATAGTGAGATGGAAGAACTTGCGTGACGCCTCCTCCAACTTGTGACGGAGCTCCGATGGGACACCGTGGTTGATGATCTGGAAGAAGCCCCATTGCCTGCAGGCATGGCCGATGTCGTGGACGAGGGCGTCCACGTCGGGGCAAGAGAGGTCGATGAGAGGTATGCCTTGGGCCTCTTGTTTGAGAGACGGGTCGGGTCTGTGCTCGAGTTCTTGGATGAAGGCAATGTCTGCTGCCTCTGCCATGGACGATGGATGAATCTGGTGCAAGCTAAGGGCAACACACAAAATGTGAAGGAGCTAAGATGGCTGTTATAATGCCATTGCTTTGTTTTGTTTTGTGAACCGAACCCTCAAGGCCTCAGCTATTTATAGAACTTCACAACAATACACACACCAGTTTAATTAATTTAATAATGCTGCTTTTCGATACCATATAAGTGGTACTCACTATTTGATGAGCTGTGTCCACTAATTTATATTCTTTCATACCCCAACTCATCTTTATTCTAATGGTACTAACCTTCATATCAATGGTACCATTTTCCTCTGAATTTTTTTTTTTCATCCAAACCTAACATAAAAATCTGAAGTCAATTGTACTACATAGCTAATATGCATTTTTTTATTATATATTCCGTCTTGTCCTGAATATAAAACATAGTTTTCATATTTGTCAATCTTTTCTTAAGTTAATCCTATTGATGTTCTCTCAATAATAATTAAGGAGGGGCAGTAAGAGAATTGAAGAAGATGAATAGAGTATTTTAGAAAGTAAATATCATATTAGCTAACTTAATCAATTTCTTTAATCTAATTAAATATGGTAAATATATATCATATTAAAGATTGGAAGAGGAACTTTTAGCCAGTGGTTTATTGACTGTGAAAACATAGTAGAGAATGAGAGAATGAAGCAATATATGCACTTTTAGTCTTTAATATAAGACATATTTACTTAATTTGATTAAATTAAGGAAGTCAGTTAAATTAGTTAATATGATATCTATTGTTTAGAACACCCTATTCATTTCTCTTAATTCCCTCATTACATATTCCCCTTGATTATAGTTGATGGAGCATCAATGAGAGTAAATTAGAAAAAGCTTGACAAATATGAAAACTATATGTTATAATTAGTATCAAGAACAACTCACCAAATATGTCCAATATTAAAGACTGGAGGAGTAATTTAAAGATGCAAGTAATGGATATTGCGAAAGTGGGGCCTTTATTATTATAAGAAAATAGAGAGGAAAATGGAAGAAAGGAAGATAGGGAGAAATATTTATTCCCTTTGACCAATTTTAGCCGAGTTTTTTATCTATGCAATTAGGTTATTTATAACTAATAAAAAGAGCAGGAGAGAATATATGACTTAGATGATATTATGATCTTTCAAGACAATCACACGTGATCGTACGAAAACAGAGATTCCAACAGGTATAAGGGAAAACGAATGTTTTGATGAAGTTCTCTCAATGGATGCATGCATTTAATTTAAAGACGCAAGAAACAATTCCAAGATTACACAGTACTTAGTAACCATCATAATATAAGTGGTACTCATTATTTGATGAGATGTGTCCACTAATTTATATTCTTTCATGGCCCAACTCGTCTTTATTCCAATGGTACTAACCTTCATATCAATGGTACCATTTTCCTCTCAATTTTTTTTTTCATCCAAACCTAACCTAAAAATTTGACTCTTTTCGATAATCTCTGTCTCTTTTCCCTTTCTCTTGGCCGTCCTATTTTTCCATCAAGCATGATGGATCGTCACATTTTTACTTTCTTATCTTTCGTGGTTCCTTCCTTCACTATTTAGTCCTTTTGTGTGTTGTGCCTTTATTGTCCCTCCTTCCTTATTCTATCAGATCATCACATGCCTTATTTGTGTGAATACACACACACACACACTCTCTCTCTCTCCCTACGCTCCAAAATATATGTAATGTGTTTCTGGAAAACGGTATATTATGGCCATTTGTGTTGGAATAGCAGTGGACTTTTGGGATGAGGTTTGTGCCCCGAGTTCATGTGTGTTTGCGGCCTGGATATCTTACTTTTGATCTCTTTTTTGTCCTAGACACCGATATCATTGGTTTGGCATGCGGACCTTATAATTGCTGCTTGGAATTAATAAGAAGGGATCAACCGATCCTTTCTTATCATGATAGTGCTTGTGTTGTGGTTTTAATCCTTTTTTTAATTATGTTTAGCCTTTATCTGATGATTTGATTCCTTTTAACCATGATAGTATTGTTAAAGTGAAGTTTGTGCATGATTAAGGTTTTGTGAAAGCTGGTTTTGTTTCTTTTAATTATGGTAGTGTTTCAGTTGTGTAGTTAAAGTCTTTTATACCATGGTTAGTGCTTTCAAACTTGAGGATGTTCCTTTTCTGCTATGGTAGTTGCTAAATGAGTTTCTTCTTTTCTTTTACCATAGTAGTGTTTTGAAATGGTTTAACTATCAAGTGTTTGGTCTATGGATCACGACATTTTAGCACGTGACACCTCCTCACTTTTACTTTTTTTAAGGTTGATTTCCCACTATTACAAAAAACCAAAGCTGTGGCGCTAGAGAAGTGCTACATATCTAGACGTCACTAAAAGAAGCTGTGGTGCTTGGAAGCGCCAAAATATTTTAATTTTTTTTTTAAAAATACCCTCCTGTGGTGCTTGTTGGAGGAAGTGCCAAAGGAGGGGGTCTCCTATGGCGCTTGTGTGGCAGACAGACCTCCTGTGGCACTTGCATCACAGGAGGGTCTCTCCTTTTTTTTCCTTTTCTTTTTCTTTTTTCTTTTTTTTTTGGGTACTTCCTGTGGCCCTTGTTTAAAGAAGCGCCACAGGAACTCTTTCTTTTTTTGTTCATATCTCCTATAATTACAATATTGCACACTGCATGGTCTAATAAATATTTTGTATATATATCCACAGTACATCAAAATGAAGAAAAGCAAACAACAATGATAGATAACTTTAAGATGATACAAACAGATGATTAATTAGTTAAAGTAGTACATAAAATAATTATACAATATATTGTACGTGAATGAATTATACAATAAATTCAACTAGAATACATGCATGCATGACACGATAATTGCCAAGAAACAACACAACAAAGGCCAGCATCTAGTGATGAATTAAATAATATAGCTACTCAAAGATTTGCCTAAGCACATATTCACCCCATTCCTCGATCACTTCATTAAACTGATGGTCAATCAAAGTGTCACAACGTTGATCTTCATAATACTGCATATATATACAATCGGCCACAAATTAAAATGAATTAAAATCATCAAAACGTAATTATTAGCCACTAATTAAATTTAATTAAAATAGAATATGAAGTGCAACTAAATGACTTACTTTTTTAGGAATAAATGTCTGATCATGCGTAATTACATTCTTCATAAATTTCATGATGTATACCCACAATCATTGTCATTGGGTTGGAAAGGACACTGCAAAAATATAATGCAATATTTAACTCTGTTTATGAATAAAAGTTGTTTACTAACAAAGTTTGAGTAAATTCATATATCAGTACCAGTATCTTCTTCCAAGGATAGCTAAGGTGAGGGTCAGCAGCTTTAGAATAGCTTAAGGAGACAGAGGACTGATACGTAGTCAATGTGCTAACAAAACAAATAGAACCTGATTGGTTTTGGTTATTCAATCACATATGCAAATATTTACACAAACGCACGTACGCTTACCTATTGAACAATAGTAACATATCAGAACGGTTTTGTGGAAGACCATCTTTTAGAGGATCCACATAGTAAATGCGAGGGCCTAAAGGTTCTGCTGGATTGATAACTATCAATATCCAATGATGCCTAAAATATTTTAAAAAATTTGTTTCGACAACCATGGTATGATAAAAGTTAAATAATAAAAAAAAAATTGTACTATTAATAACTTACCCCGCATTGTATGGCACTAAAAATAGTGTAGTTGGTGTCACTTTCTTTCTAAATTAAAGTAATCTTTTAGATCATTAGACTGCGCATTTATATCTACTTTACCCCCATGGTAGCCAACAAGATAAGGGTTGACAAATATAAATTGGACCATGTTTGTATCCATTAAGATCTCATTGTACAAATGCCTGGTATAAAACAAATAGTGTCATGAAAAACAAAAAAAATGGAACGAGAAATATTAATAATAGTGATAAACGATAATGGTCAAGTACCTTATCCAGATGTTGATAGCTGGAGCACTAACTCAATCACGAGTACATATGTCGTGCACGACCTCAGCAGTAACATAATCAACTAGACCGCCAACATTGTAGATATGTCTTTCAAGACGTATTTCCAGTCCTCCTTCACCGATCAATTGTTGTGTAATCGATATTAATTGATCGCGATATGAGGTTGTTCTTCTTCTGCTCTGTTGGCTAGCCGATGTTTTTGACTTGGGTTGTGTTGTCGAACACTTTAAGATCTTACCATAAGGTTGGATTTGTTTCTCTCTAGACTGTCCACCTTGCGAAAATTAGAAAATTAAATTAGTTTTAGATGGAAGTACGAATGAAAAGTGCAGGGAATTGTAAATGAACGACCTTTTCATATGGTTCGATAAGACCTATTGGCCAAGCAACATAGCCACCTACAACATCTTTCACCATGATTCATCTTAATTCTTGTCACTATAGTTAACATATATGCCCCCACTATTAACATATATATACAGACACTGTTAGAATCTGCTTCATCACTTACTTGCCCAGGGAAAGGGAGTATATATTATATAATATCATATATATATTTGTATAGGAGAGTTGAAAAGGACGCGTGTACATGGGAGGAAGAAAGGACGATGGATTCAACTTTAGAGCACTCATGTACTAGTATATATATGCCTCTAACCTATCAATCAAAGATGCGTAATTCATTCTCATTTCAATATTACACAATAAGTAAATAAGAAGATAAAAACGAATGAAACAAAATTGTTAAGAAATTCACCACGTCGGAATGATGTGGGAGATCATGCAATAGGGAATAAGTGGTATAAATGGTTACAATAATTATTTATTCGACAGGGTGGGGTAAATAATAGTATTAGTTCTGGAAATGGTGAATCTGGACGTTTTCAACCTGCAGCTTCATGAAGTTACTGCGCTTCCTGGTGAGAGCAAACTTGCCCCAATTATAAGGCCTGTACTTGGCTGCGCTTTGGTGGCCACCGATCAGTTGCGGCAACGGCTCCACCATTGTGTAATGAGAAGGATTCAGAAAGAATGGAATCGAATACCTCTCCTTCTCCGAATTCACCACCACTGTGTGATCTACACTCTCATACTCTCCATTAGTCCAAACTTGAAGAACATCGCCCAGGTTGACTATGTAAGCATTGGGTATTGGCTTGACCCCAACCCACCGTCCATCGGACTTTTGCTTCACCTCAAGGCCTCCGACGTTGTCCTGAACAAGGATGGTTAAAACCCCGGCGTCTTTGTGGTGGCCCACTCCGAGGGCAAGCTCTGGCGAAGGACAGGGCGGGTAGTGATTAAGCCTCACGGAGCTGGTGTGGTCCTTGAAGAATTCCTCAAACCTCTGAGCTGTTAGCCCAGTGCTCATGGCTATCAGTTCCATCAGTCTCATCCCCAGTGTCACCATCTCCTTCGCATATTCCTCACAAACATCCCTGTACGTACGTGCACGGCTTATTATATATATATACACATCACAAAATTTCATTACTTCACATGATATATAAACTGTAATTTACCTCATTTCAGGAGGGTGTTGAGGCCACTGATTCTCCCAGTGGTCCACTTGGTGGTCGTCCTCATCGAAGGAGGCGGCGGCGAGTGTGGGCTGATGCACCGTGTAATCAAACACCTCCTTCCAGTCCCTCACGTTCTTGGTGTGTTCTGTGTCGTAGTACCCTAACACCTTCCTCGCGTCTCTCCTGACCTTCCTCTTCTCATCCATACTGAGATGGAAGAACTTGCGTGACGCCTCCTCCAACTTGTGACAGAGCTCCGAAGGGACACCGTGGTTGATGATCTGGAAGAAGCCCCATTGCCTGCAGGCATGGCCGATGTCGTGGACGAGGGCGTCCACGTCGGGGCAAGAGAGGTCGATGAGAGGGATGTCTTGGACCTCTTGTTTGAGAGACGGGTCGGGTCTGTGCTTGAGTTGTTGGATGAAGGCAATATCTGCAACCTCTGCCATGGACGATGGATGAATCTGATACAAGCTAAGTGCAACACACAAAATGTGAAGGAGCTAAGATGGCTGTTATAATGCCTTTGCTTTGTTTTGTTTTGTGAACCGAACCCTCAAGGCCTCAGCTACTTATAGAACTTCACAACATTACACGCACCTGTTTAATTAATTTAATAAAGCTGCTTTACGATACAATATAATATAATATAATATTCTTTCATTCGATTTCGATGTGCGATGTGCTTTCGTAGCACACGCACTTGGCGTTACGTTTGCGGTTACATCACTCCTTTCACTCCATTTTTAATGCAACACGATTGAAGTTGCGAGAGGAGAAGGGGCCCATGAGGGCCCTTTGACTCTTCTCCATTTTCTTTGTCTTTTTTATCTTTCTCTTGGAAGCCCGCCTCTTCCATCAAGCATGATGTACTGTCACATTTTTACTTTCTTATCTTTCGTGGCTCCTTCATTCACTATTTAGTCCTATTTGTGTGCGCGCGCGCGCGCACACACACACAGTCTCTCCATACGCTCCAAAATATATGTATTGTCTTTCAGGAAAATGGTATATTGTGGCCAATTGCTACCCCGTTGAGCCCATCATACCTTTTCTTGCATCACATTTATAGTAAGTTTATATGCATGTACACATCATTATGGCAGCATTTCTCTCATGTTAATATCATAAAATGTGGTATATATTGTTACTATTAGTACTATATCTCGCAGGGTATTCAAAGAAAAAAAAAAGGAAAAAAAAAAGAGAGAGAGAGAAAGAAATTGTGTCAAGAAAAGAAAAGAAAAAATCAAGAAATGTAGAAGAAATAAAAGAAAATAGAAGGAAAAGTAAGAAAATAAAGAAAGGATAGAAAAGATAGTACCCTTATTGAACATGATTAAATGCAATTCATTTATCTACATGCATATTACTCATTATCCATTCTTTTCTTTTCTTTTATGAAAACACTGATTATCCATTCTATGTGGCTTGTGTTCCAACATTTCAAGCCATAAATACCTCTTGATTTTTAAATGTACATAAAACAGGTTGCAGAGAATTAGAACTATTTGTTTATGGTTGAGTGATTGAGCAAGTGAACTAAAAAACAAAAATTCCCCTATGCTAGTGAGTTGAGTGATGTACTTTATGTCCTTGTGTGGCTATCTTACTTTGAATCTTAAACTTTGTATCTTAATATGAGTTTCTTTATGTGTGATTGGTGACTTGGATGGTATGCCCTGTTCCTAAGTTATATTTATTCGAGTTTTTACGATTCCTGAGTCAATTCAATTTATCTCCCTATCTTGTTTTCAAGATTTATTTCACCCAGAAGTGCAAAAGTTTAAGTGTGGAGGAATTTGACAAGTATATATTCTATAATTAAATAGGTGTATATTTTGGGATACATTTAGTTGGATTTATTAATATTTTGTATATTTATTTATTTAATTAGATATAAACGCATACAAGACTCGGTCGTACAACACGCAAGCCACACAATACATGTGTACATATACGAGACCTAGGGGCGGGGCACATGCTATTTCTTAATTGGTGACCGCAACACAAAGGTTCGCAATTTAGATTGAGGAAGATTGAGATTTAGTGATGGAAAAGATCTACGGCAGATATGAAAATTCGGCACTGATTATTAGTTTCTCCCTTCATTTCTCTTCTTTCCTATGTGTTTAGTAGGCGATTATTTTATTTATAAGAATGTTCAATTCACATAACTAGACCTTCATTTTGAATTATTGTAATTTGATTATATATTAGTGGATAATGATTTTTACCATTAGTTACTTTAATGTTATATTTATTGATTTAATTGTGTGTTCGATTGTCCCGAAATAAGAGAAATCTAATTCAGACTATTTTGGTATTCTAAAAGGGCCTAGACATAAGGAATTTAGATTATACTTTCAATTGAATCATGTAAGATTGAGTATTCAAACACTGAATAGCTTGATTTTCTTTTAGAATAGAAATATAGCTACAGACCTACATAATTACATTGAGCTTGCACTTAATTTAGTTTAATTAGGTAATAACATACACCTAAGAAATTATGGATTAATGTAATTGGAATGACCGTAAGTGAATCGAAAGGCACTCTTAGGTAATTAAGAGTCATATAACTTTAAATGCAATTAAGGGTAGAAATTAGACACTAAAAGCAATCAATACTATCATAATCCAAGTCACCAATTAAGATTTAAAAATCACCCCGAGCCTTAACTATAGTTATATTTTTCTTTCTTTCTTTCTTTTATTCTTCTTGGGTTTATTTCCACTGTATCTTTGATTCAAATTTTATTTTGACTCAAATTAACCGAAAGTATAGAGTTAATGATCAACCAGATTGTTGGCGCTAAGTCCTCATGAGAATGATTTTCTTACTCACTAATTATTACTTGACTTGTATCCTTGTGTTAATCATAAATTGTGTGCATCAAGGATTTAATACCAAAAACCCAGTTGATCATTAACTTTATATTTGCACTTAAATTTGAGTCAAACAAAATTCGAACCAAATATACTATAGAAATAAATACAACTAGAATATAAGAATTATAGTTAAGGGTAAGGGTGATTCTAGATTTGAAGTGACGACTTTGATTATTATAATGATTACTTCTTAGTGTCTATTCTTTTCCCTTAATTGTATTTAAAGTTATATTTATCCATCTAGGACTCTTATTAATTATCTATCTTTGGATTCACTAAAAAGCATTCCAATCATGTGAATCCATATAGATGATTACCTACATAGGCTAAATTAAGTACAGTCCTGTTGTAACTATGTAATGCCTATAGGTATATTTATATTCTAGAAGTAAATCAAGCTATATTTGGTATTTTCATACTCAATTCTGCACCATTTAATTAAGGTATATATAGTCTAATTCCCTCTATCATGGCTCCTTTGGAAGCCCAAAAGAATTCCAATCAACTTTCTCATATTTCAAGACAATAGAGCACACAATTAAATCAATAAATATGACATTAAAGTAACTAAAAGTAAAAATTATCATCCACTGATCCATAATCAAACTATAATAATTCAAAATGAAGGTCTTGCTACACAAATTGAACATTCTTATGAACAAAATAATAGCTAACTAAAAAAAATAAAAAGATATAAGAAAGAAAATAAGAAATTAATAATCAGTGCCGAATTTTAATAAGTGCCGTAGATCTTTCACATCACTGAAACTCAATCTTCCTCCCTCTAATTTCGAACCTTTTGTGCTGTCGTGATCGGACAAGAAATAGCACGCGCCTCGTCCTCCTCTAGGTGTCGGATATATGCACATGTATTGTGTGGCTTGCGTGTTGAACGTCTGTCCTTAGGGGAGGCTGGGATACGTTTAAATATAAATACATAAATATAAATATCCTTGAGTCACCTCAATCCTCCACGCATATATGTATATACTTATGAGCAAAGTCTAAACTCCATTAAAGCAGCACTGGATCTGTATAGTCAATGGTCTGCCCAACAGATCAACAGGTCAAAATCTTCTGTCGTCATGAGTAAGATTCACTGAAAGATCAGGTAAGTACCTAGGTAACTGGGTAGATCCAGGTCGAAGCAAATCGCAAGTTTATGCAGAGGTTACTAACTCCATAGATCAGAGAACTGCTGCTTGGAAGTATACATTGTTATCACATGCCTCTAGACTTGCTCTCATCAAATATGTCCTACTAGGGGTACATCTTCACGTTTTATCCTATATTTAGATGCCTATCTATAAATGCAATCAAATTGATTCAAGGTGCCTGAATTTCTTCTGTGTCTCGAATGGTGATAGCAATAGAATCCATTTGAAAAATAAAGATTTTCTTTTTAGACCTATCCAGGAAAGGGGAGGTTAGGTTTAAGACCTATCCATCACATTATCTCATCCCTCCTCGCTAAGCAGGTATGGAAAATTTACTCTTCATCTCCGGGGTCTCTTCTAGCAGAAACATTATGTCACAAGTACATTGATCAAAATCGTGCTTTGTTGGTTAAAATGCCATACAATTCATCATGGATATGGAAAGGAATTCATAAGTCTGCGAAGCTAATTTTCCTAATTTTTTTTTTGGCATTCTAATATTTCTTATTTTTAGTACACATCTTCCACATTTTTATTACGCAACTATTCAATTTTTTCCAATAATCATTTAAAATATTTTCAGTACTTATCTTTTATATTTTCAGCACTAAAAATAATTAAAAATTACAATTGAAAACACGGAAGATGAGTATTAAAGATTGTGAAACTATTTATTAAAATATTAAAAATGAATGTTAATGATATGGAAGATGAGTACTACAACTATAGGGGGGGAAAAGTGATAAGAAAATTAATTGAGGAAAATTTTAATCCCAAAAAAATCATGGTTCTTTTTTGGAATTAAAAAAAAAACCAAGACCCTTAATTTCATTAATTTCTTTTGGAACCCTAAATGCCATTTTCCCTGCATCCAGATTGTAGGCCCCACTCATGAAAAATTCTTGTATGAACCTTATTTGCAATGTCATTTCTGGTCTAACCAGTTGACATACAATATTTCATAAGCTGATTTGGTATCTCTTAAATATTACCTGGCAAACTAATAAAATTAAAAGATTTTACAAGATTTACCTTTTCATTACTTTTAAAATCTTAATTAAGGGATTTATTTGTTTAAGATAAATAAAAATATGAATTACATGAGCAGTCAACTAGAATAAATATTCGTTGAGTTGTTATATTTTAATTGGTTAGACTATAAATGATATGAAAAACTGGGTTTATAGAAGAATTTCACCCCACTCATAAGATTAATTGATGATTTGAGGAGCTTATATAAGGCACTTTTAGTATATTTCACAGTTTCACAAATACCAAGAAAGACCTTAAACTTTATTAACTCTTCTATAAAATTCAACAACTTTCTAACTTTACCCTTATATAATATACATTATACCATATAAGAACAAAGTCAATACAATAATAAATGAATAGTAAAATTGTACATTCATATGAAAAATTTCTCTCTCTTCCCTATAAATAGGACAAACATGTTCTTCTCTCCTAACCTTATAGATAAGACCATACGAGTATTTTTTTTAAGGTGTGACGGTAAATTTATTGTTGGGTATTAGAATATATGCCTCACATGCAATATTTAGACATTAAAAGTATATAGGTATGCCATGTCAATAGACTTAAGTCATTTTGATAGAAAAGTAACATCAAACCCCTCCCCCCCGCCCACACACACACACAATTCAACATAATATCAGAGCCATTCAATTTATAGGACAAAAAAACTAGAGAATAGAAGAAAGAAAAGATAAAAGGAAGAAAAAGAAGTACCTAGGAAGAATATTAAAATATGTCCTACATTGAATAGTCATTAAAATTAGGGAATATTCCAATTAAATCAAGCTGAAATGTTAAAATCTAAATTCAGGCACACTCTTTCAACAAATTCTTGATTAGGCGCAAGGACTAATTAGGGATCTTTATATTTTGTAAATTTACCTCAATGCCCCTAAATTTCTACTAGCCACTTTCCTCTTTTCTAAATCAAGAATCCCTCTTCACCTCCATTCTTCTTACTCGCTCTTTGACTTCATGGAACAACTCCTACCAAGAGTAAATTCAAGACCTTCAAATGTCGTAATAGTAGCCGTTCCTTTATAATACCTCCGATCCTTCATAGACACTACTACAAAAAGCCTAATAAATGATGATTTTATTTTTGAATACTACATCGCTTACCAAACGCCATGACTTCCAAGGCCGTAAAAGAAAGCTACGATGCTTCTGAAATTTCTAAAAGTGCCATAGCTTACATTTATTTTTATTTAAATTAATGAAGACCTCCTCTGGCACTTTGTGATGAAGCGCCATAGGATCCTCCTACGTTGCTTGAACTTGAAGTGCCATAGGAGGTAATTATACCTCCTCCGGTACTTGAAGTTGAAGCGCTGTAGGAGGTTATGAACTCCTCTAGGGCTTGAAGTTGAAGCACCGTAGGAGGTTACTATACCTCCTCCGGTGCTTCATCTTGAAGCACTAGAGGAGAGTAGTACCTCCTTATGGCCATTCTCTAGAGAAGCGCCATAGGAGGTGAGGATTTTTTTAAAATATTATTTTACATAATTATTTCCTTTTCTTGAATGTGATCAACCCATGTCAATTCCTCAAATAGTTAGCAATTCAAATGGAGAGAAAAAAAACCAAATAGAATGAAATAAACAAAGCAAAACAAAATGAAATAATATATAACTAATTCATAAAATGAATATTAAATGTATGTATGGAATTACAATGTAACAATAGTAATGTACAACTAATTTTATGAGAATAAAGAACACATACAAGAATAGGCAAGAAACAACCTAACATATGTATCTAAGTATTAGCTAATTGCTTGACCATATTTTCACACCATTCCTCAATGATTTCATCCACTTGTTGGTCAGTCAATTGGGCATAACATTAATCTTCATAATACTACATAAAAATCATATACAGAATGAATTAAAATAACTAAAAATCAATTAACTTAGACACTTTTCAATTAAATTTAAAATACAGTATGAACTGCAAGTAAAAGAATTGAATGGTGAATAATAACAAGAGTGATAGACGATGATGATAAAGTATCTAATCCACATGTTAATGGCCGTCGCACTAATCCTTTCATGACTAAGCACTTCATTCAGTACACTACCATCAACATGATCAGTTATCGCTGTGTGATAGATTTTGCTATCGAAAGATATTTCCAGACCTCCTTAGCTGATAATATCTAGTGCCAATGATGCCAATTGTTGGCAAAATGAGCTCTTTTTCTATTGCTTTTGTTGCTGGTTAAGGGTTGGGACTTGTTGCTGAATAGTTTGAGTTCTTTGTACGCCCTTCAATTCTTTTTCCTCTATGACGATCGGAAACCTACAAAAATCATGAAATTAAATCATGTAGTTGTAGATGAAAGCATGACAAAAGTAGAAAGAATTGTAAATTAACTACCTTCTGATATGACTCAATCAGTCCTATTGGCCATACAACATAGCAATTGACAACTTATTTGACCATTGTCTATTCATCTTGAGAAGGGATTGGTAGGAGGGCGTCATCGTTTGTGCATACATCAATCCTTACTCAGAGTGTGTTTGGGGGCAATAGTGAATTATGAAGTATATCGTTGTTGGTGTTGTAGGCCATGCCTACAACAACTGTGTGCCTGAAAGACTCATCGGCATGCAACTTGCACTCTGACTCGCCGTATAAAATGTATAATTAACTTATTCAAGTACAATAATGTATAACGTAAGAAAAAGTTAACTATAGAGGAAATTAATTACCAAAGGAATAGGAACTTTAGGGGTGGACGGGCAACTATCCCTCACACTTGTGCTGCCACATACTAGACTAGGTGCTGGCCTAGACTACAGTAAGGCATCAAGTTGAGCTTCAATAACACAGTTTGCTCTTCCAGCAAGCACACATGATAATTAAATTGTTCCACTTGATGTGTGTAGCCACTCATCTGCTGCTTGTAGCCAGAAATCTACTCCTTTAGTTACAAGAAGTCATTTTTGTTGGGTCACTTTTGGGATCCAAAGTAAGATGTTCAAGTTACTACAAAACCAGTACCCCAAATATGACCATCATACTCAGGAGCTCCAAGCTCTTTGCTAAGCAAATCGTCACGACCAACATAATCCACCAACTCTAGCTACTCTTGCGTCATTGTGCGCTATCAGAAAAACAACTGCAACAATAGTAGTTATTATTATAAAAAAGAATAATTTAAGTAAAGACAAATCTTTATTATATATATAATCCACGACTTACACAATATTCTGCTACTTTTCTTGCTTGTTCGCTAGGAATGTAACCCTTTTTATTTGTGCCGCCGGCTAGCTATAAATCATGTTGTGGTATATGTGTGACATCAAAATGTGAGTCTTCTATCTGCAAATCAAAGTTAGTTGTTGTTAAAAATTAGTCATTGAAATTATATTCATATGAAATAGTGATTAGTTCTTACTAATTGTTGTTCTAATATTGCATATGATACCGGTCCTTTCATTTATCGGTATTGCATGTTGGACACATTTGCAGGATTTTGCTCACTTCTTTCCTGGTTATATACAAATGATTTACATCAGTAAATATTAATTATAGATACATTCCATGTACTTTGTAAAGGCTAATAATATATTACTACAAATTTCGCAGTAGTATGTGTGCTCACAAACTCATCCCACTGCTCTTGAGTTATTTTTCCATCGTACATCTCTGGTGGTGAATGATTGATATTATCATTCTTGTCCCGCAAGTAGAATTTGACAAGAATAGAACAAAAGTCTCTCAAAATTTTACCGTATTTTCGCAGCACGCACTACTACAAAAAAGCAAAGCTGTGGCGCTTATAATTGCATTAGCTGTGGCGCTTGCGAAATGCCACCTATCTGGACGCTACTAAAAAAAGCTGTGGCACTTGGAAGCGCCACAGATTTGTAAATTTTTTTTTAAAATCACCTCCTGTGGTGCCTAACCAGCCAGCCGCCACAGGAAGGACCCCTTCCTGTGGCGCCTGGCACCACAGGAAGTAATTGATTTTTAAAAAAAACCCCTACTGCCATAGGAGGGGGGTTTTTTTTTCGTTCTGGTTTTTTTTTTAGCATATTTTTTGGGTTCTTCGTATTGGTTTTTTTTTAGCATATTTTTTCCTCATATATATCTCCCATGCATATATAATTATAGTCTGCAAGGTTTAATAAGAACAATAATAGATAACTTTAAAATGATACCAACAAATGATTGATTAGCTAAAGTAGTAATGAAAATTGTTATACAATATACTGTAAACCTAGCTGAATGAAATATAATACAACAAATTCAACTTCAACAAAAATGCATGACACAACAAATGGCAATTAGAAACAACACAAAAAAAACCACCTAGTGAATTTTATATAGCTACCTAGCTAGGGATTTGCCTAAACACATATTCACACGATTCCTCGATCACTTCATTAACCTGATGGTCTGTCAAAGCGTCACAACGTTGATCTTCATAATACTACAGATATATACAATCAGACACAAGTTAGAACGAATTAAAATCAGTAAAACATAATTGTCAGGCACTAATTCAATTTCATTACAACACAATATGAAGTGCAACTAAATGACTTACTTTTTTAGGAATAAATGGTTGATCATGCATAATAATATCCTTCATAAATTTCATGATATAGTACCCACAATCATTGTCATTAGGTTAGAAAGGGCACTGTAAAAATATAATGCAATATTTTACTCTGTTAATGAATAAAAAGTGTTTACTAACAAAGTCTAAGTAAAGTCAAATATCAATATCTGTATTTTCTTTCAAGGATAGCTAAGGCGGGGGTCAGTAGCTTTAGAATAGTTTAACGAGACAGACGACCGATACGCAGTCAAAGCGCTAACAAAAGAAACAGAAAATGATTACTTTTGGTTATTCAATCACGTTCGAAAATATTTATACATAGGCACGTATACTTACCTACTGATCAATAGCAACATATCAAAACGGTCTTGTGGAAGACCATTTTTTAGAGGATCCACATAATAAATGCGAGGGCCTGAAGGTTCCGCTGGATTGATAACGATCAATATCCAATGGTGCCTAAAATATATTTTTAAAATTTTTTTTGAACAGTCATGTTATGATAGAAGTTAAACAATAAAATCAAAAATTGAACCAATAATAACTTATCCCGCATTATACGGCACTAAAAATAATGTATTTGCTGTCGCTTTCTTACTAAAGTAATCTTTCAACTCATTAGACTGTGCAGTTACATCTACTTTACCCTCATGATGACCAACGAGAAACGGGTTGACAAATGCGAATTGGACCCTGTGTGTATCCATTAAAACGTCCTGGTCCAAATGCCTGGTATAAAACATACAGTGTCATGAGAAACAAAAGAAATGGAACGAGATATATTAATAACAGTGATAAACAATAATAGTGAAGTACCTTATCCAGATGTTGATAGCCGAAGCACTAACCCAATCACGAGCACATATGTCCTGCACGACCTCGGCAGTATATAATCAACTAGACCACCAACACTGTAGATATATCTTGGAATACGTAATTGCACTACTCCCTCACCGATCAATTGTGGTGCAATTGATATTAATTGATCGAGAAATGAGGTATGTCTTCTTCTGCTCTGTTGGCTCGCCGATGCTTTTGACTTGGGTTGTGTTGTTGAGGACTTTGAAATCTTACCCTGCGCAAATCAGAAAATTAAATCACAGTTTGAGATGAAAGTTCGAAGGAAAAGTGCAGGGAATTTTGAATGAACGACCTTTCCACATGGCTCGATAAGACCTATTGGCCAAGCAACATAGCCACCTACAACATCTGCCACCTTATTTTGCTCATCCTGAGACGGGATCGGTAAGAGGGCGTCTTCGTTCGTGCAGACGTCAACCCTCACCCAGAGTGTGTTATCGGGCAACGGTGAATTGTGCAGTATGTCCTCACCAGTGTTGTAGGCAACACCTACTTCAACCGCATGCTTGGATGCTTGCTCGACATATAGCTTGCATTGAAATTCACCCTACGGAAAATAGAGTTAATATGTTAAATTCACTTAATTATAATTTAACATAAAGTTAAGTAGAAAAGAAATTAATTACCGAAGGAAAAGGGACTTTAGGCATAGAATTGCAGCTATCTCTGAAACTTGGGCTATCACAGAACGGAACATTTGGTGTTGGCCTACCCTGGACCAACTGTTGTATTTGCGTTATTAACAACGCATTCTGTTCTTGCATCAAACGCATTTGTTCGGTGAATTGTTCTTCTCGTTGTTCCTTGTAGCGCATTTGTTGTTGAAGTTCTTGCATTTGATGCTTAAAGCTAGCCATCTCGTCACGTAGGTGGGAAACATCACTTCTACTCGAGCGCTTCTGACGTCTGAAGTATGCTGATGGGGTGACTGCAAAACCAGTACCCCGAACACGACCATCATACTCGGGTACTGGTAACGCTCTGCTCAATAAATCGTCCCGACCAACATAGGTCGCCAACGCAGGATCCTCCTATGTCATTTGTCGCTTTCCCAAAAAGAATTACAATGAAAATTAGTTATTATAAATGGAGTTCATTTAAGTAAAGCCAATTATTTATTGAATGCATAATATAATTGAATACTTACACAATATTCGGCTACTCTTCTTGCTTCCTCACTAGGAATTTCACCTTTCTTATTTGTGACACCGGCTACCCATAGATCATGTCGTGGAACCTGCGTAATATCTGAGCCTGATTCTTGTATCTGCACATCAAAGTTAGTCAAAGTTAAATGATATTCATATAATTTTTATTACGAATGAAATAATCATCAGTTCGTACCATTTTTCTTTCTAACGTTGCGTATGAAACAGGTCCTTGTGTGTACCGGTATGGCATGTTGGTCGCGTTAGCTCGATTTTTCTCGCTCAACTCCTAGTTAGATCAAAATGATTCATATAAATATATAAATGTTACTTACAAATACGTACATTACACGTAATAGGGAAAGACAAACAAATAAATGTTACCAGGAAATCAGGAGTTGTATGTGTTCTGATAAACTCATCCCACATTTCTTGAGTGATGATTCCTTCGTACAATGGATAAGGCGGTGTAGTAATGATATCATCATTATCATCCCTCAAGAAATATTTGACAAGATCAGAACGAAACTTTCGCATAAGTTTTCCGGCTTTTCTCATTACGAAGTTCTTCCGATCATCATCAATAATAAAAATACTCTGTAAACAAGTCAAAAAACATATATAATATGTAAGATTGAAATGAAGTGAAACAAAGCAAACCGAATAAATATATAATTAAGGTGTTACCTGTACTTCAGCCCAGATCACATCCTCATAACTTTTCTTTACCATTTTCCAATTTTGAACTGTAATAGGGACTCTGTCTCGAACCGTACTCCTGATGAAGTTATTTAAGGAGGTACTGTTATCGCCAAACGGGTTTCCATTTTCATTCCACTCCAGTTGTAACTTGATTCTGTTACTTCTCAGTCTGATCAACCTCACCATAATTGTCCTGCCACGTCTGACGTTTGCCTCAAATCTCTGTCTACTAATGTGCCTGGGAACATCATCAATGTCATCATGTGGTTAGTCCATACTCCTGCAAGTGAAATAAACCAAATCAAAACATCAGTGCACAATGTCAACCATGTCAACGAAAGCAAATTATTTTGAAATTTATAAAAACATACGTACAAGTAAACAAGTCAAGGCAATCATTATCTTTTCCTTTTTCTCGTCTGATTTAAAATTTTATTCTTTAGAATTTGTGTTGGATTGAGAATTGTGTTTCTCTTGACCCAAGTTCCCTCTTCATGATCATGTCTCACGTATAGGGGTCTATCTCCATCTTCATCTGCATCTGCATCTCCATATATATCAATCTCTGCTGACCACAAATACTCAAACGAAGGATCATCATTATTGATGTTCAAATATTCATTACTTTCAAAATCAACTTCTGCTTGACGATTCTTGTTGGATGGAAGTACAATAGACCAATTCTTCTTAGCAGGATCAGGAATGTAAAATGCTTGTTCTGCCTGTGCTGCTAAAATAAAAGGAACATCTTCATACCAAACCTTAGAAAGATCTACTTGCACAAAGCCTAAGTTATCTATCCGCAATCCACTGTTGTTGTTAACCCACTGACATTTGAAGACAGGGACCCTGAACATAGAGTAATCTAACTCCCATATGCGTTCAATGATACCAAAGTATGACATTGATGCATAGACAGGGTGTGTGTCTTTAGCACTGGATCTATACCAAGAATCAGCAACAAGTGTTACCCCACTATTCTGCATCGTGCTCTGTTTATCATGGTCTTGTGTATAAAATGTGTAACCGTTGATTGCATAACCATTGTAAGATAATACATGTAAGCTCAGTCCCTTCGACAGGCACTTCAATTTTTCAGAAACTGAATCAGGATTCCTCTCCATCTCATCGTTAATACGATTTTTCAACCAGCCTGCAAATTGTTTATTGTGTTCTTTTGTTAATAAATTTTCATTCCTATCACCATGTACCAATCGGATAGCATCCTTGTGTTCTTCTACATACGGTTCGACCTCATCAGTGTTATGTAGGACATACAAGTGGGCTTGGTCCCGTTCAGTCGCTGATACCGTTATTACATCACTCCCTGTTGTTCCTTTCCCTGATCTTCGGTCATCATGACGGGACTTGGGGATCCCTACAGGGTCAACATTTGATAAAAAATCAGCATAGAAGTACTTGCTTCTTCAACCATGTAACTTTCAGTGATACAACCCTCTGGACGGTATCTATTTTTCACATACCCCTTTAATATTTTCATGAATCGTTTATTTGGGTATATCCATCTCAAGTACACTGGACCGCACAATTGAGTTTCTTTGACCAAGTGTACAGTTAGATGTACCATAATGTCAAAAGAAGGTGGAAAATACATTTCAAGTTCACACAGAGTACACACAATCAACCTTTGTAAATCTTGTAACCTGGTTGAATCAACCACTTTACTGCAGATCAACTTGAAAAACACGCAAAGTTTTGTGATGGTGTTCCTTAATTTTTTGGGTAATGGATCGTATACCAACCGGTAGGAAATTTTGCATGAGCACATGACAATCATGAGATTTAAGATTCTTTAACTTCAACTCTTTTACCGATACAAGGTTCTTTATATTTGAAGAGTAGCCCTCGGGAACTTTAATTCCTTGCAGAAACTCACAAAACAATTTCTTTTCTTTCCTCGATAGAGTGTATGCCGCTGGCAGTAGATAGGTACGAGACCCTTGCTCAATCGGTGCCAACTCTTCTCTAATTCCCAAGTTCACTAAATCCAACCTCGAATTGACACTGTCCTTGCTTTTTCCTTGGATATTAAGCAACGTGCCAATTAGACTATCACAGATATTTTTTTCTATGTGCATCACATCAAGAAAATGCCTCACATATAAAGACTTCCAATATGGAAGTTCAAAGAAAATTGACTTTTTCTTCCAACCGCTTGTCTCGATTTGTTTTGCAAAAGGCTTGCCAAAATTGTTATCCAAGTCTTTTACCTTGGAATACACCTGGGAACCGGTCAACATCTTCGGCGGGCTACCTTCTTCTGCATCACCATTGAAAGGCTTTTTCCACTTCCTCCAACGATGTTGTGATGGTAAGAATCTTCGATGCCCCATGTAAATATTTTTCTTACAATGATGAAGTCGCACTGAATGAGTGTCATCTTCACATATAGGGCATGCACCATATCCTTTGACGCTGTATCCTGACAAATTTCCATAAGCAGGGAAATCATTAATTGTGCCAAACAACATGGCTTTCAAAGTGAAACTTTCTTCCATGTACCCGTCATACACACTAACACCTTCATCCCAAAGCAGCTTCAAGTCATCAATTAAAGGAGCCAAGTATACATCTATATCATTCCCAGGTTGCCTTGGCCCAGAAATTAACACGGACAACATCATAAACTTGCGTTTCATGATTAAGTATAGAGGAAGGTTATAAATCATCAATATCACTGACCACGTGCTATGTGTGCTACTCTGAACACCGTGTGGATTAATTCCATCAGTTGATAGTGCAAGGCGAAGGTTCCTGACTTCATCAGCAAAGTCAGGGTACTCATGATCAATTTTTTTCCATTGAGGAGCGTCTGCAGGGTGCCTAAGCTTCGTGTCTTTAATCCTTTCATCCGCATGCCATGTCAACTGCTTAGCAATCTCTGCATTACTATACAGTCGCTTGAATCTCGGAACAATGGGAAAATACCATAGCACCTTCAAAGGACTTTTTCCTTTCTTCTTCCTATATCGAGATGCGTTGCATTTAGGGCACTTCTTTAACGTTGCATACTGATTTCGAAATAATACGCAATCGTTAGGACATGCATGTATCTTCTCATATCCCATACCGGTTGTAGAGCAAAGAATTCGCTTTGCCTCGTATGTCTTCATAGGAAGTACATTTTTTTCTGGAAGCATATCTTGCAACAGTTCAAGCAATGCGGTGAAACTCGAATCACTCAATCCGTAGCGAGCTTTAAAGTTGTACAACTTCAACACTGCTAGCAATCTTGTGTATTTAGTACTTCCGACATATAATGGTTTCTCTGCATCACCTTTCAACTTCTCATATTCGTTAGGGCAGTTATGAAGCACCCCTTCAACCATATTTACCATTTCTTCAAGACCATCATCTTCATCAAACATGCTTTGATCAAATTCATCCGAGCCATCACCCGTGGTATGCACCCGATCACTATATGCATCGTTGGTCTCACCATGCCTTGTCCATCGTATATATGTTTGATCAATACCATAACACACTAAATGATCTAGCAAATCAAGTTGACTAATCCACTTTCCAAAACAACAGGATAAGCAAGGACATAAGATTTTGCCAGGATCTTTTGTGTGCTCAGTTGCAAATGTAATAAAATCCTTCACCCCATCTATATATTCCCTTGAACATCGATTAGATGACATCCATTTACGATCCATCTATGGGCTTCAATCTATTTTTTTAAAAAAGTATGTGGTTAGTTGTATGACTATTGCATTTACTAATTACTTTTATATTCTCTTATCAATTTTAATTTAAATTAACATACACCAAATGAATCTTCATAATTGAAGCTTTCTAAGTCTTAAACTGAATGTTTAAATTGCCAAATAATTCATTAATTATTCCCAAGTATTATAATAATTTTTTACAATTCATAACAAAAGAAACCATATTTGCCACAATATATCATAGTTAAATTAGAAAACATTACAAGTCAATAAATAAAATACAAGTGTTAAGAATATATAAATAATTATTTTGCTTATGCAATTAATCAATAACAATCATTAGAACACCTACAAATTATAACTATTAAATTCAACTAAAATCACATTTGTAAGCTCAAAATTTAAAAAACATACCGTAAATAGAAGCTTCAATAGACTGATGAAGTGAAACTACAAACACAAATTAAACATAAAAAAATCAATAAAATATTTGAGGTTCTAAGTTATTTTTTTTAATAATAATATGTGTAATAAACATCAATATATAATAAAATCAAATATGATTAGCTTATTTCAAAAAATATGATTCAGGAAAAAAAATAAAGAAAATAAAATAAAATGAAAAAGAAAGCATATTCCCAACATTAATTATCTCCTTATTGTATGTTTTTCCCCTTACGGTTTTAGTTAATATATTTAAAGTTAAACAATATAGAAAAATTATATTTTATTTTATTAAATATTAACATTGATATATATTGATATATTAAAGTCATTTTATCCATATTTTAAAATTATTAAATAAGTTAATGACTCAATTAACGAATTATTCAATTTATTATCCTGATTTCAATTTTTCCTATTTTCATTGGGTTTAAATGGGATTTTCTCTATTATAGTTTAATAAGATAATATAAACAATTATTTTCTTACCTCTACAAAATAGCACTAACACAAATATATATTAAATAGGTGAAATAATATTAAATAAATGATGTTGATTTTTGGAAAACAAATAATTTGAAGAAGTTTTAAAAGAAATAGCAGTATTATTAAAAGTTAATTTGATTATCTAATTTCAAGTCACTTGTATATTAATTACTGTCGTTCAAATTTATGGTTATATATAACATATAAATTCAATTCTTTCATTGTTCTTGTAACTTGTTGCATTAATTTCTTAGAACTAGTGAGAGCTAAAACACAGTACACATGCCTACAATGGGGATCGGATAAGCCTCTAGTAATGGGAATATATATGTACACACACGCCTACAATACACACACGCCTACAAACAACACATTCATTTGTATATTATATATATATATATATATAGGTGTTGTACATGTAAAGAGCTAAGAAACAAAACTAGAGATGGTCCCACAGAAAAACATAAATCTGCCGAGAGAGAGAGAGAGCGCATGGGCATTACTTGTCTTCTCCTCAATAATTTTATTTACATTCTTTATTTTTTTCCTGTGTTGATCGGATGAAATTACATACTATGTACATGTCTATTTCTAAATTGGTTTATGTACTAGTATAATAACACCATGCATGAAGAAGATGACTATATATGACATATAAATATACAAGCATGCGTGCCATAACAGGGAAAAAAAAACCATCGCAAGCATGCCATAAAAAAAAACAGCAGAACAACCTGAAAAAAAAAATTAATAAAAACAAAACGCAAGTTGAACTTACAGGTTGATCAGTGCAGTGGAGTGGGGGACCACGTAATTGCCGTTGGTGATGCAATCTTCAGTGAGGGAAGGAAGAAATTTGAGCTACCAAATGGAGTGGGGACCAAAAACTTGCAGACAATACAAAGAAAAGGGAATAATAGGGATAGGAGTGGGGTTGGCAGTTGGGATAAAACAAAGACGTGTGCTCGTGTGAGTGTCGTTTTAAGAAGTGAAGATAAGAAAATGGAAGGAAGGGGAGAGCACGCACAGATACATGAAAGTGAAAATGAGAGAGGGAATGATTAAAGATAGTGAAAAAGGTAAAGAAAGAGAAGGGGGTGGCACGCGGGAAAAGAAAGTGATTGGGGGGAGGGAGGCGGGAAACAATATAGGATAAGGGGGTGGGGCGGGGTGGGTTCTGATTGGTGGGGAAGGGATAGAAAATCCAAATTTTTTTTTAAAAAAAGGGTCAGGGGTGGCGCCTGACCAGGCAGGTGCCACCCCTGACAAAATATATATTTTTTTAAAAAGGGTCAGGGGTGGCGCCTGACCAGGCAGGCGCCACCCCTGACAAATTTTTTTTTTTTAAAAAGGGTCAGGGGTGGCGCCTGCCTGGTCAAGCGCCACATCTGACCCAGAAGCTAGTGTGGCGCCTGGCGTGTTAGGCGCCACAGCTGGTACTAGCAGGTCAAGTGTGGCGCCTGCCTAGCCAGGCACCACACTTAACCATACCAGCTGTGGCGCCTACGCTTTCAGACGCCACAGCTGGTAAAAAAAACAAAAAATATAAAAAAAATAATAAATGAGCAGTTGTGGCACTTCATTAAGGAAGGGCCACAATATGTGCGCCACCTTTCAACCTTTTTGTAGTAGTGACGTATTTGTCTTTATCTTCATTGGTCAAGAAACAAGACTGTAAGAAAAAAACACACGTGTTAGATTGTAATTTCATGAAACACAAGAACCAAAATAATATAGTAAATAATGTTTAACCTTAACGGAACCCAAGATGATATCAGAATAATTTTTCTTTCCCCATCTCTAATCTAAAACTATAATAGGGACTTTTTCTCTGATAGTAGTCCCAAGGATATCAATGAATGAGCCAGCATTTGGTCCGACTGGATTTCTCTTTTCATTCCATTGTAGCTCTGACATAATGCCCTTACTTCTTTGTTTGATCAATTTGGACATTACGGTCCTGCCTCAAGCCACATGGGCCTCAAATGCTACTTGATCATTATTTTCAACTTGGGCAACTTTATCTCCATTGTGTGGATCCATTTTCCTACAAGTTAAAAAAAGCAAACAAAACATCAGCTCACAGTGACAAACATGAAAATGAAAGTAACTTGAGTTAAAATATATGAATACATATAATAAAACATACAAGCAAAAAATCAAGGCACTCATTATTATCTTTTCCTCCTTCTTGTTTGATTTAAAAACCAAGTTCCCTCTTCATGATCATGTCTCATGTATAAGTGGTCATCTCATTTTCATCTTCATCTATATCAATATATTTTGACCACAAATGTCAAAGGAAAGATCATTATCAGGAATATTCAAATACTTATTGCTTTCAGCATCAACTTATTCTTGATGATTCTTATTTGATGGAAGTACAATAGACCAGTTCTTCTTAGCAGGATCTGGAATGAAAGACACTTGTTCTACTTGTGATGTTAAAATGAAAGGATCGTCTCTATATCAAACTTTAGAAAGATCCACTTGAACAAACCCTAACTCATTTGTCGGTAATCTATTGTTGTTGTTAACCCATTTACATCTGAAGATAGCTAGGGACCCTCAATATAGTATAATCTAACTCCCATATTCATTCAATGACACCAAAGTATGACATTGTTGTGTAGATAAGGTGTACATCTTTGGCACTAGATCTATGTCAAGAATCAGCAACAAGTGTTATCCCACTATTCTGCATCGTGCTCCTTGTATCATATTCTTGTGTGTAGAATGTGTAATTGTTAATTGATAATCATTATAAGACAATACAATTAAGCTTGGTCCATTCGATAGCTATCGTAAGTTTTCAGAAACTGAATCAGGATTCCTATTTACATCATCATTAATGCGCCTTTTTAACCTAGTAGGAAATTTTCGGTTGTGTTCTTTTGTTATCAAATTTTCATTCCTCTTACCATGTACCAATCGAAGAGCATCCTTATGTTCTTCAACATATGGTTCAACCTCATTAGTGTTATGTAGCACACACAAGTGAGCTTGCTCTCATTCAATAATTGATATCCTGGTTACATCCTTCCCACTTGTTCCTTTCCCTGATGTTCACCCATCATGAATAAACTTTGGAATCCTTACAGGGTCAACATTTGATATAAAATCAACACAGAAATCACTTGCTTCTTCAACCATGTAACGCTCAGTTATACACCCCGCTGGTCGATATCTAGTTTTCACATACCCTTTTAAAATTTTCATAAATCGATCATTCGGGTATATCTATCTTAGGTACACTGGACTACACAATTGAACTTTTTTTACCAAGTGTACAGTTAGATGGACCATAATGTCAAAAAATGATGGTGGAAAATACATTTTAAGTTCGCACAGAGTATAAACAATAGGCCTTTGCAAATCTTGTAACTTTATTGAATCAACCACTTTAGTGCGAATCAACTTAAAGAACATGCAAAGTTTAGTTATAGAATTCCTTACTTTTTTGGGTAAGATTGACTGTATACCAACCGGTACGAAATTCTACATAAGTACATGACAATCATGAGATTTAATATTCTTTAGCTTTAACTCTTTCACTTACAAGATTCTTTATCTTTGAAGAATAGCCCTCTGGAACTTTGACTCCTTCGAGAAACTCACAAAATAACTTTTTCTCTTTCCTCGACAAAGTGTAGACCGCTGGAGGTAGATAAGTGTGGTGCCCTTGCTCAACCGGTGCCAACTCTCCTCTAATTCCTAGGTTATCCAAATCCAACCTAACATTCACATTGTCCTTACTTTTCCCTTGCATATTGAGCAGCGTGCCAATTAAACTATCACAGATATTTTTTTCTATATACATCACATCAAGAAAATGTCTCACATATAAGGACTTCCAATATGGAAGCTCAAAGAAAATAGACTTCTTCTTTCAGCCGCTTGTCCCAATTTGTTTTGCAAATGGCTTGCCAAAATTGTTATCCAAGTGTTTGACCATCTCAAAAACCTGAGCACCGATGAACATCTTCAGTAGGCTACCTTCTTCTAACTCACCATTGAAAGCCTTTTTCCACTTTTTCCAATGATGTTTTGATGGTAAGAATCTTCGATGACCCATATAGACAGTTTTCTTACAATGATTTAGTCGCACTGAATGAGTGTCATCTTCATATGTAAGGCATGCACAATATCCTTTGATGCTATATCTGGACAAATTACCATAAGCAGGGAAATCATTTATTGTGCCAAACAACATGGCTTTCAAAGTGAAACTTTCTTCTATGTACCCATCATGCACACTGTCGCCTTCCACCCAAAGTAGCTTCAAGTTATCAATTAAAGGAGCCAAGTATACATCTATATCATTCCCAGGTTGCCTTGGCCCAAAAATTAACATAGACAACATCATAAACTTACGTTTCATGATCAAGTGGGAAGGAAGGTTATAAATCATCAATATCACAGGCCATGTACTTGTGTACTACTTTGAACCCCGTGGGGATTGATTCCATCAGTTGAAAGTGCAAGGCGTAGGTTCCTTGCTTCATTCGTGAAGTCAGGGTGATCATGATCAACTTTTTTCCATTGAGGGGCATCTGTATGGCGCCTAAGGTTCATGTCTTCAACCCTTTCATCTGAATGCCATGTCAACAGCTTAGCAATCTCTACATTACTGTACAGTCACTTAAATCTCAAAGCAATAGGAAATTACCATATGATCTTCGATAGATTTTGTCCTTTCTTCTTGTCATATCATGATGCATTGCATTTAAGGCACTTCTCTAACGTTGCATATTTATTTTGAAATAATATGCAATCATTAGGGCATGCATGTATCTTCTCATAACCCATGCCAGTTGTAGAGCAATGTATTCGCTTTGCCCCTTATGTCTTGGTAGGAAGTACATTTTTTTCTCGGAGTACATCTTGCACAAGTTCAAGCAATGCAAAGAAATCTGAATCACTCAATCCGTATTGTTCTTTAAAGTTGTACAATCTCAACACTGTTAGCAATCTTGTGTATTTAGAGCTACCGGCATATAATGGTTTCTCTACATCACCTTTCAACGCCACAAATTCTTAAGGACATTCATAAAGCAACCCTTCAACCACATTTAGCATTTCTTGAAGACCATTGTCCTCATCATCACACATGCTTCGGTCAAACTCATTTGAAGGACCGCTTGTGCTATTTACCCGATCACTATGTGCATCATTCGTCTCACCATGCCTTATCCATCGTGTATATGATTGATCATGTCACACTAAATGATCTAGCAAATCAAGTGGACTAATCCACTTTTCATAACAACAAGATAAGCAAGGACATAATATTTTGTTAGGTTCATTTATATGCTCGCTTGCAAATCTAATACACTCTTTCACCCCATCTATATATTTCCCTAAGCATCAATCAGATGACATCTATTTTTGATCCATCTATACCTTAAACATATTTTTAAAACTGGTTAGTTGCTTGTCTCTTGTAGTTGCTAATTACTTTTATGTTCTTCCATTTATTTTTTAAAAAAAATTGACAACATAACGTCCTCAAATTTTAAGTTTTTCAATTATTAAACACTATGGAAGTCACAAATAATCAACCAATTAATCCGTAGCATCATAATACTTTTTCACCGCTCACAATAAAATAAATCAAAGAAATATTATATAGTTCAATGATATTTAACGCTCTAACTAGTTCAATACTCCTTTAAGGATTGGAAGGACACATAAGAAATCTTCAGATAATCAATTCTTCTAAATTGATGACAAATCTTCAGACACCCAAATTTAAAAGGGAACAAGAAAATGTATGACTTAAGCTTATGTAAAAAAAATAAATACAAAAAGACTTACAAGCTAGAAACTTCGATAAGCTGAGACAAGGAACAAACACAGGCGGGAGAGACCAAGCTTTAAGAAGACAGTTGAAACTTCAAATAAATATCTGGAAAAAAAATCATGAGCACAAATGTAAGATTCATGATAGATTTTAACCACAAAAGAAGAAGAAGAAGAAGAAGAAGAAGAAGAAGAAGAAGAAGAAAATGCATGGTCTTCAACTTATATCTAAAAACACTTACGAGCTGGGAAACTTCTTGTAGGAGGTTCAGACAGAGCAAAGAACATGTGGGTGATGCGTGCTTCTGTCGCTAAAGCAATCAATTAAACTAGGTCCTAAATTATTATGCAGTTTAGAGTCAACCTAGGTCATTCTTCCAAGGAGCAAGCTATGGGTTTTCTTTAGGATTGATTTTTAAGTGACAAGAGATGCAATAGAATGGACCTAAACTAAAATGCAAGACTCTACTACCTAACTGTGAATGACTCTAAAATCTATATGAGAATGAAACTAACCTAAATGAATTGGAATGCAATCTTTGGAGTTTTTTTATGAAAAAGGAATTAAGATGCTAAGCAAAGAAAATAATCAAAAGCAAGACACTTAACAAGGATTTAGTTCAGTTATGATGATGAAGGGGACAACTTAGGATTCACATGGATTTAGCTTTCATAGCCATTTAATTTATTAGACCAAAGGGATTGATGAAATATTGGAATTAATAAATTTAATCACCTAATTGAAACATGGGAAACCCTCAAGCTCAATAACACCTAATCCACTAGAAAACTCATAATGGAGAAAAGCGATGGTTAATTAAATCCATTAAAACCCAATCACAATTGCTTAAGATAGTTTTGGAAATTATGTTTACAATTGCCTAATTAAAAAATTCGACAATTAATCACCTAATTAAACAATCAAGAGATTAAACCCAAATTGACAATTAAATTAATAATGAAAACTCAATTAATAATTTAATTGACAATCAAAGGTTTGTAAAAAAAATCCCAATAATCAATTAAGAATAAATAAAATCCAAATTATCAATTCAATCCAAATAAAAAATAAGTCTACAATCTAAAACTAGATTGTTCTCAATTAACACAACCCAAAATCATTTAAAACTAAATAATCTTAAGTCTTGAATCAAAAAGATAAAAGAAAGACACTCCCTTGTAGTCTTCAAGTGTAAGCTCATAGGCTCTAGCTTCCTCCATGCTCCTCCCAAGTTGCCTCCCAAGAGACTTAAGCTTCCATGAAATTCCTCTCTCCTTCACACTCCCAACGCGTCACAGCCATGAGAATAGGAGAATGGTTTGGTTGATGTTGGAGATTAAGTATATGTGAATGGAATGGAGGTAGGACCCGTGAATAGAGAAGAGGATGGGAATTTATGATGAATGGAGAGGAACCTCCAGCAATTCTTGCGTCTGCATGCTCTCTCTACGTCTCCGCGTACGTGAGTGCGTGATATTCAGCGGTTGTGTTTCGTCCGAGTCTTCAGCGCCTTCCCCCTATTGCTGTGACGGCTAGGGTAATTAAAAAGGGAGGAGAAGAGGGTTTTTTGGGTACCAACTTGAGCCCATCAAAATTTAAGAAGCCCAAATAAAATTCAACCGTTGGATATTCTTTTAGCTTTTCAGAAAATTTCTGCACCATAGGATCTTTCAATCTTCTTTTCCTTACTCTGCAAGAATTAAATAAAATTGTGATATATCATATATTTGAAAATATTATCCAATCATAATATAACAATTAAAATATTATCTATTTAAGCCCAATAATATCATAATCCATTCAAATTTATATTATTTCCTATAATTGGCTAATAATCCAAATATTATCTAATAAATCCAAATTAGCCTAAAATAATCTCCAAAATAAATGAATAAGGTGGGATAAAATATATTAAAATTGTGATTTATCAGTGGGTGACCAAGCTTTGTACTGCAGGAAGTGTGGTGACCAAAAAGATTTGAAGAAATGCGCACGAGGAGACAAGAAAATCAAAAAGTGGGGACCAACGAAGCTTCTAATTCCCCCGTCGAAGATAGGAGGGAGTGGGGACAATGGACAAGGAAAGGCAGAGTGGGGACCAAACGGAGATAAGATGGTGGACCAATTAGTTCTGGGAAATGGAGAACTGGAAGATGCACGGCAAGACGATAATGGCAAGGGGAAATGGCGGGGATTGAAGATTTATATTACCTTGTGTGGCGCTTTCTTCTTAAACACAGTTCAAAGTGATACCTTGTACGATGCTTTGACTTTAAGTGCCATACAAGACATAAAACGGAACTTGTTGTTCAAGCGCCGTAGAATCCCTTCAATATATATATATATAAACATAAATACGGAACTATGGCCTTATAAAAAAGTTTTGTATGATACTTTCAAACATGTAATATAAAGTAAGTTTGACCCAAAACAATTGCTATAAAATAAGACAAACAAACAGTGATGTCATTATTATTATGATAATGTAAGACAAATTTAATGAATAGGGATAAAGTCAGATTATTCACGTGAAAGTGAAGAAATGAATTGGGATACAGATATATAATTGAACAGTGAAATTATCAAGTTCTTGACCTATCGTTATTAAACGAAAAAAAAAGTAAGTTAAAATACAAAAAAAAAAATCTAAAATCCCCCTATTGAAATATTTCTAAGGGAAAGCATTGGCAAATTAAATTTAAGAAAGCATACTAAGATAATGCCAACACCATATAAATTAAATGAGGAAGGAAGGTGATGAGGCTTGCCTTAATTAACTTCAGAGTGGAGCTTATGGGTGCCTTAACTAATAAAGTGAATAAGTAAAGCATTGGCAAAAACTTGTTTGCTACCGCAAGTGTACGGATCACGTCAAGTAATAAAGTGATAAGTAAAGTATCGTTCCCACAAGGATTTGGTTCCAAAACCCAGTCAATTATCAATTATCGCACTTTCGCCCAATTTGAGTTACACAATTATCAATGGTGGGTAGAAACAAATTCTGAAGTTAAAAAGAAAATAAACACAAGTGATTCATGGACTTCAAGGATAAAATGGGAGTTAGGATTATTTATTCCCCTTGCATTTCAAAAGTACTCAATTGAATCCCCATAATATGTGCTTCTTAATGAAAGATAATGCTAGCCAAGGACACTACATTACCCATAAGTGCTCTCTCAAGTCTCCAAATAGGTGTTTAGTTCAATTAATTCATTAATCTCTTAATTAATCAATTAAACCCAGTTTTCATTGCAAATCCTATATGGTTATGTGAGGTCAATGAGTGTATCTTTACCTCATCAACAAAACTATCCATTCAATCATGAATCTCAAGTTCTCACACGATTAAACTCAAGTTTTACACTCAATCTAGCCCTCTCAAGCATAAACCAAGTGAACCCAACAGTCTCATTGGTGGCCAATCAACAAGAAGCATTAACCAAAGAGTAAAATCAGCATAATCTAATCATTAATCACAAATATAAAGGGGACATGAGTACTTAATCCATACAATGGTTTAAAATAATCCCAACATCAAAGAACTAGCTACACATGTTCATACAACCCATGAGAAAATGGGGATAAACCAGAAATAGAGTAGAACATAAGGAAAGAAAAACAGATGGAGAGGAAAAACCAAAAGGAGAAGCTTATATCTCTTCAAATCTTCAATTTCTAGCTCAATCTCCACCTCCAAGGTCCAAACCCTAGCAGAGCCAGCCTCCAAGATCGCCTCCTCAATCCAGAATGCCACTTTGGTTTGTGGGTTCAGTATTTAAAAGCCCTAGAATTCGTTCTGATGTCAAACCGCGCAACGTGATAAACCTCGCCTTTTGTGGTCTCTCAATTAACTCAGTCTCTGATTGCTCGATCTCTTCTTGCTCAGCTCTGATCTCTTGCTCTCTCCTTGCTTTATATATCATAGCATACTAGGCCACAATGACCTTGCACGCCTCCCAAGGCTAGCCTTGGTAGGCATGCGACAAGGCCACACTATGGCCTTAGCAATAGCCTTTGGCATGCGTGCCAAGGCCTTGGCAGGCATGCAGGTGGGCACCCACCTGCGTGCCAAGGTACATGTGAGCACCTTAGCCAGTGCTTGCCAAGGGAGTGCCGGCCAAGGCTGCCACACCTTGGTCAGCCCTTGGTATCCAAGTGTCGGCTAAGGTGCCCTACGCCTTAGCCGGCACTTGATGGCTACTGCACCTTGGCTGGCGGTTGCCAAGCAAGCACTGCTGGCCAAGATACTTGGCCGGCCCTTGGCCAGCAGTTGGTATCCCAGCACCGGCCAAGGTGCCCAGTATCGGCCAAGGTGCCCAGCACCTTGGCCGACGCTTCCTTGGAAAGCGCCGGCAAAGACCCAAGCAATTACACAACATCAACCTCTCCCCCTCTTCCTTTTTAATTTGTTTTTTTTTTTTGCCGACGAAGAGTTTGAAGTAGAACCAATTAGGTGAACCAACCTTGTGACCTGCTGTGATCATATCAACCCATGAGTTTAGTTATATGTTTCAAAATGTATATAAAAGATTTATTGTATCAATCATTTGATCATACATGTTTCCAGTACTTATTTTGTTTTCTTCCTTATGAATTATATGATATATGTTATAGACCAATATCTAGCACTTTATTTTTAAGCTCCAGATAAGGGTTTTTTTAAATAAAAGAAAATGTCAAAAAATTATCCTAGCTATGGCGTTTTCTTGAAAAACACCGTAACTTGGGCTTTCATTTTTTTAAAATAAATGTTTTGTGTGGCGCTTGTTTAGGAAAGTGCCACACATGCCTAATATTAAGCTTCGGCGCTTATATTAGGAAGCGCCGTACCTTTAAAACATTTTTGTTGTTTTAAAACAAAACTATTACATATGGCGCTTCTTCAAAGAAGCGTAGTAAAAGAGGCACCATTAAATCCCTCTTTTGTAGTAGTGATAAGACTCGGTTGATATTTTTTGGAGAGATTAAGGAAGCTAAATATATTAGTTAATCATCTCATATATTGTGTATTATTAGATTTCATATCAGTTTATAAGTCAAGAAAATTAGTTTGCTATAAAAAGGATAAATATCAACAATTTAAAGTAATTTATTTAGATTCATTAATTTCTTCAAAAAAAATCAAATGGGTCTTATATTAAGGACATGAGGCAGTGTGTGTGTATATATAATCAGACACATTTTTTTGGCACAATAATCATACACATTATTTAATACAAGATGTAAGACATAGTATACGCTATAGAGGGCTCCCCTTGAGAATATGTTGAATCCTAATGAACACAGAAATTAAAAACAGTGACGTTCCTTATTTTAAGGAAATTTTGAAATTGAAACCATATCTGTACACATGTACTGTCATTTATTATGTTTATGTTTTGGTTATAGGATTAAGGTGCACTTTTGTTCAGGAACTTTTCCAAAAGAAGCGATTTCGCCCTAGAAGTTTTTTATGGAGCAATGTTGCTTTGGAAGTGTAAAAAATGTTGCAATGTCGCCCCAGTGTTAACTTTGACCATTAGCTTGATTGTAATGTCACATTCAATATATCCACATCATCATTCAGCTCATCTTCCACATCACTCCCTCCCTCTCTCTGGGTGCCAAGCATGATGTATTGTCACATTTTCACTTTCTTATCTTTCGTGGCTCCTTCCTTCACTATTTAGTCCTTTTGTGTGTTGTGCCTTTCTTATCTTGTCCCTCCTTCCCTATTCTATCAGATCATCACATGCCCTCACGCGCGCGCGTGCGCGCGGGCGCGCGCACACATACAGCATACGCTCCAAAATATAAGTAATGTGTTTCAGGAAAATGGTATATTATGGCCAATTGCTACCCCGTTGAGCCCATCATGCCTTTTCTTGCAACACATTTATAGTAAGTTTATATGCATGTACACATCATTATGGCAGCATTTCTCTCATGTTATAGAATCATAAAATGTGATATATATTGTTTTATTAGTACTATATGTGGCAGGGTATTCAAAGAAAAAAAAAAGGGAAAAAACAGAGAGAGAAAAAAGAAATTGTGTCAAGAAAAGAAAAGAAAAAATCAAGAAAGGTAGAAGAAATAAAAGAAAATAGAACGAAAATTAAGAAAATAAAGAAAGGATAGAAAAGCGAGTACCCCTATTGAACATGATTAAATGCAATTCATTCATCTACATGAATATTACTCATTGTCCATTCTTTTTTTTTTTTAATGAAAACACTTATTATCCATTCTATGTGGCTCGTGTTCCAACAATACAAGCCATAAAGACCTCTTGATTTTTGAATGTACATAAAAATGGTAGCAGAGAATTAGAACTATTACTAGTGTATGGTAGAGTGATTGAGTAAGTGAACTAAACAAAAAAAAAAAAAAAAAACCCATGCTAGTGAGTTGAGTTATGCACTTTATGTCCTTGTGTGGCAATCTTAGATTCAGTCTTGTTAAACTTTGTAACTTAATATGAGTTTCTTTATGTGTGATTGATGACTTGGATGGTATGCCTAATTCCTAAGTTATATTTATTTGAGTTTTTACAATTTCTGAGTCAATTCAATTTATCTCTTTATCCTGGTTTCAAGATATATTTTGCCCAGAAGTGCAAAAGTTTAAGTGTAGAAGAATTTAATAAGTATATATATATATATATATATTCTATAATTAAATAGGTGTACATTTTGAGATATGTTTAGTTGGATTTATTAATATTGTATACCTATTTAATTATCTGTTATATATGTTTTCTTCTCTTTAATTAATTATAGGAGAAAACAGAGTTTTGCTAAAAAAATATACTCATCATCCTTTTATTCTGCATGGGATATGAGAAGATTTAGAAAACAGAAGAGAATGGGATCATCACCTGGACCCCACGCCTACTAGAGTTCACAAGAAGTAGCAGTGAAGCACTTATGTGAGGCGCGAATCATGTGAAAAAACTAATACTACCTCTAGTGCTTGATATAAAATTCAATTAATTTTTTTAAAAAATATTAAAAAATCTAAATAAATTATGTTAAAGTATTTAAATTTTTTAATTTTATATTAAACTTATTTGTTTGACTTATAAAATAATATATAATATAATAATATATAACATATACTATGATTAAGTTACTTATTTGCTTCATTAATCTCACTAAAAATATCAAATGAATCTTATATTAAGGACAGAAAGAAGTATAATACACACACATTAAAAGAGGAGAGACAAATGAGATTTATATCAAAGGCAATATGGACATGTTCAAGTATATACGTATGTTCTTGGAGGATTATTGATGAGAATCAAGGATATTTATTTATTTATAATTAGATATAAACATACAAGACTCGGTCGTACAACACGCAAGCCCCACAATACATGTGTATATATCAGAGACCTGGAGTTGGTAAAACAGGCTGACCTTTCACGGGTCAAGGCTTAAAAATGCTGGCCATTTTAGGCCTAACTAAAGAAAAATAGTCATTTATTAAGGCTCGAGCCTTGAGCATAAGGCTCATGGCCAGCCCTATAGAGCCAAAGCTATTTTAACAAGTTTTTACATTTTTTAAAAAATAAAATTACAACAATGAAAGTCCTAATTTAATATATAAATATTGACAAAATTAAGGTGTAAACTAAACGCTTAATGCAACAAACAAACATAATCACTAAGTCATAAACAAAGGTAAACTATTGTCCACATACTGCAATTACAAATAATTAATTAGAAGATTCAACAAAATTAAAAATACTTCTTATAAATATATTTTGAAAAGTGTAAGTAGTCAACAAAAAAAAAAACAACACAAGATATAAATAAAACAATCGCTAGAAAATAAGTTAAAAAATACAAAATTAGTAAGAATACTTAAGCAATAAGAAATATCTTTTATAAGTTTTAAATTTTTAGTATTCTAAATATAAGATGTTCTTATGAAATTTAATTCTAAAAAGATAATAACAATGAAATATTTATAATATCATTAATAAAGTATACAAAATCAATAATATTATCATCATATAAATAATTTTTATAAATAAAAAAAAACATATAGTACATGGCTGGCCCTTTTAGACTCTCGGCCCTTTTAGACCCGCTTTCAATTTTGAGGCAAAATTCTTAAGCCCAACCCTTGTAAATTTAGGGCCTAAATAGGCTAGCTCACCATTTTCTAGGCTCAACTGAGACCTAGAGGAGGACGGGGCACATGCTATTTCTTAATTGGTGACCGCAACACAAAGGTTTGTAATTTAGATGGAGGAAGATTGAGATTTAGTGATGCAAACGATCTACGGCACATATGAAAATTCGGCACCAATTATTAGTTTCTCCCTTTATTTCTCTTCTTTTCTATATCTTTTTCTATTTTGTGTTTAGTTAGTGATTATTTTATTCATAAGAATGTTCATCAATTCACATAGCTAGATATTCATTGTGGATTATTGTAATTTGATTATAGATTAGTGGATAAATATTTTGTTACCATTAGTTGCTTTAATGTTATATTTATCGATTTAATTGTGTGCTCGATTGTCCTGGAATAAGAAAAATCTAATTTGGACTATTTTAGTATTCTAAAAGGGCCTAGACATAAAGAATTTATAGACTAGACTTTCAATTGAATCATATAAGATTGAGTATTCAAATGCCAAATAGCTTGATTTTCTTTTAGAATAGAAATATAGCTACAGGCCTACATAATTACATTGAGATTGCACATAATTTAGTTTAATTAGGTAATCACATACACCTAAGAAATTAGGGATTAATATAATTGGAATGACCGTAAGTGAATCGAAAGACATTCTTAGGTAATTAAGAATCCTATACTAGCAAATATAACTTTAAATGCAATTAAAGGGAGAAATTAGGAACTAAAAGTAATCAAAGCTATCATAATCCAAGTCACCAATTAAGGTGTAAAATCACCCGGAGCCTTAACTATAGTTATATTTTTCTTTCTTTCTTTTATTCTTGTTGGATTTATTTCCATTGTATCTTTGATTCAAATTTTATGTTAACTCAAATTAAGCAAAAGTATAGAGTTAATGATCAACCCAATTATTGGCGCTAAGTCCTCATGAGAATGATATTCTTACTCACTAGTTATTACTTGACTCAGCACGTACACTTGTGTTAATCATAAATTGTGTGCATCAAGTATTTAATACCAAAAACCCGGTTGATCATTAACTTTATATTTTCACTTAATTTGAGTCAAACAAAACTCGAATCAAATATATAGTAGAAATAAATACAACTATCTACTACAAAATATTGCTTTTACGACCCTAAAGGACGTCACTTTTTAAAAAAGGGACGTAAAAAATAAAGGCGGTGGCATTTTTGTAATTCTGAGTGAGATTTGAATAGTTTTAGACGTCCCCAATTCAAAAAGGGACGTCTAAAGTCACTTTAGACGTCCCCAATTTAATTGGGGACGTCTAAAGTTAAATTTTTTTTTTTTTTTAAATCAGGAACGCCTTTTGGTCACTTTAGACGTCCCCAATTTAATTGGGGACGTCTAAAGTAAATTTTTTTTTTTTTTAATCAGGGACGCCTTTTAACGTCCCTAATATATATTAGGGACGCCAAAAGGCGTCCCTTAAATATCAGGGACGCCACTTTTGGCGTCCCTGATGTTATCAGGGACGCCTAAAGTGGCGTCCCTGATATAAATATCAGGGACGCCACTTTAGGCGTCCCTCATATGAGGGACGCCTATAGGCCGTGGGCAGCAGACGATCCACCATATAGCAGGATCAAAGACCTTTGCTATCACTTACAGCGAGCTGGTAACTTTTCATAATATCAATTACTTTTAGCTGGTTATTTCATATTATAAAGAATGTATATGTTTTGATAATATTAATTGAATTTTGTAATTGTTTTAGGAGAGGAAGGCACAACATGACAACCGTCAGACAGACTATAGGGAGTTGTTCGCTATCACACACAGACATCGTGATGGGACTCCGACCTCTCAGCAGGCAAAGACAACCATTGTAAGTGATTTCATTATTATACTTTTTATAAAACCAACTTAATTATGAAAAATGCTAATAAGTAATTGTTTCATAAAATGGCAGGAGCGGATGCAGCAGTCGCAGGCTGAGTTGCGAGAGACCCAAGCCAAGGAGTCATAGGGGTCAATGGACCCCACGGCTCCTTTGAAGGCGGGTTTGGGTCAGGCTAAGCACCCCGGACGCGTGCAGGGGATAGGGATAGGCGCCAGACCTAGCATGCCTTTGAGGCTGGCATTTCTAGAGCACAGACGTCCAAGGGACGAGTTCATTGAGGAGCTACGCTCAGATTTGGCCCGGACATAGATTGAAGTGTCTCAGCAGCAGCAGATGCAGTAGCAAGCCGATTTCTACTACACTTAGCAGACGCAGTGGCATGATATCACGAACAGCATGCTCGAGCGGTCGTGGAGTCACTTGTTCCCGGACAAGCAGTATCTACAGGTTCCTCCTGTCCCTCGATTTGTTGTCCAGCCTCCTCCTCCTCCTCCTACTGATGATGATGGTGCTATTAACTCTCCCCAGCACCCCGATCCAACAGCACTTAAGGGAGCCCCACCTGAGTAAGGACTAGATAATCAACCTCTTGCCACTTAGTTTAGGAAAAATTTATTTTTTCTTGTTGAAACATGTGTAAATAAATATATATAATTTTTATTTCAAAACTTAAATTCTTATTGCGTTGACCATAGTTATATTTATATTTTTAGACTGCATTGTTAAATTTTTGAATTAATTATAACAGTATTATTTATATTTCTAAAACTAAAAAAAGAATTAATTATATATATTTGTATCCATTTTATAATAAAACCGCTACAAATATTAACAAAATTTTAAACAATATTTATAGCGGTTAATACAAAAACCTCTACAAAGATAGTTCTATATTTGTAGTGGTTATGTGTGCAAACTGCTACAAATGTAAAGATATGTACAAGGGAAATTCAAAATTGAAATGTTGAATATTTGTAGCAGTTACATAAATAACCGCTACAAAGATTCAACATTTCAATTTTGAATTTTCCCCATTTTGTGCAAATTTGTAGCAGTTTACGACAATAACCGCTACAAATTAAGAACAAATTTTTTATTTAAAATTCTCCAATGGTCGTAAATATTTTGTGGCAGTTTGTTTCTAATAACCGCTACAAAGGTAAAATATTTGAAATTATTCTACTGCAAGAAATTTGTAGTGGTTACTAATGTATAACTGCTACAAATATATATTAATAGCGGTTTTTTATATGACCACTACAAGGTTAAAACTAATTCTTCAATTTGATTCCCAACAGCTTGAAAATTAGTAGCGGTTTAAGACATATAACCATTACAAATGTGTAGTACAGTAGCGGTTACTATAGCAGTTTATAAACCGCTACAAAATATTAAACGTTGGAAATTCAGAATATAAGGTTCCAAGTATTCGTCATGCTCTATTCACTCATCTCATTCACTATACTTTCTTCTTTCTCACTAGTAGCTATGGATAAGTCATAGATCAGGTTACCACACAATTCTCTGGAATATTTGTACAGATTAAACAATTTCTTAGATTTTGCATTCACTCACGCCAGCTGTAATAGCAAGATCGTCTATCCATGTCGAAGATGCTCTTCCTGGAAAACTATACTTTCTGGGCAGTTCACTGTGAGAAGACTAGTATGAGATATAATGATGCTCTTCCTCAAAGTTCGCAAGTAGAAGTTCAACTAGATGAAGATGATCCTGTGAATGATACTGTGCATGATGCATTTGGTGTTCATGATGACAACTTCAACGAAGAAGTGCAACGGTCAGAGCTGGTGTTCATGTAGAATGAAGCCGCTTATGATTTTTTCAGCTTGATGAATGTAGCAAATCGTCATTTATATCAAGGTTGTCAAAAATATTCTAAATTATCTTTCTTGATCAAGTTGTATCATATCAAGTGCTTGTGTGGATTCACAGATAAGGGAATGTTGATGTTGCTGAAATTATTACAAGATGCATTCCCTGATGCGGAGATTCCTATGACGTTCTACGAGACCAAGAAGATTATTAACAAATTGAGCTTGAACTACAAAAAAATTGATGCATACCCCAGTAATTGTATGTTGTATTGGGGAGACGATAACAACAGGAAGACTTATAAGCGATGTCACACATCGAGGTACAAGACAATTCGAAAGGGAAAAAAGCAGAAGAAGAAACCTGCAAATATTTTCATATACTTCCCTGTGAAGCCGTTACAAAGATTGTTTATGTCGTCTAAAACGACATAGCAGATGAGATGGCATGAGGTTGATAAGAATGAAGATGATAAATTATGACATCTTCTGGATGCAGATGCCTGGAAAACGTTCGACAAAGACTTTCCATCTTTCGCTGCTGACCCTCAAAATGTTAGACTTGCTTTGGCAACTGACGGTTTCAATCCATTTGGGAATCTTAGCACAAGTTATAGTATTTGGCCGATAGTCTTAGTTCCCTACAATTTACCCCTTGGATGTGTATGAAACAAAGCTCCTTCATTTTGTCTAAGATCATTCTAGGAAAAAAGGCACAGGGTAATGACATCAATGTGTATCTCCAACCGCTTATTGTGAAATTGCTTGACCTGTGAAATGTTAGCATCGAGACATATGACGCCTTTGAGAAGACATTGTTCAACTTGTGTGCAGCCTTGATGTGGACGATAGTGACTTTCCTGACCTTGGAACATTATCCGGGTGGAATGTGCATACTAGCTCGGCTTGTCCAGGTTGCAATTTTGACTCTGACGCAGTGCACCTTCCCCACAGTCGAAAGTGGTGCTTTATAGGGCATCGAAGGTTTCTCGATAGAAGGCACAAGTTTAGATTGCAACGATGCAGCACAAGCAGGTCGAAAGAGGGGCAAGACTTCTATGCCTCAATAAAGGAGGAAGATAAACATTTTATTCACTCTTCCATATTGGAATTCTAATTTACTTCGCCACAGTCTTAATGTCATGCACATTGAAAAAAATGTATGCGACAATGTGCTACATACGCTACTTAACATACCAGAAAAGTCAAAAGATCATCTTCAAGTAAGGAAAGATTTACGTGCCATAGGAGTTCGTGAAAACACATGGCCAGATGAGCATGACAAATTTCAGCTGGCAAAGTTCACCCTCACAAAACCAAACAAGGAAGTCTTCCTCACGACGTTAAAGAAAATAAAAGTTCCAGTTGGGTATTCAAGCAACATTTCACGATGTATTGACATGCAAGCTTGAAAGGTTGCTGGCCTGAAGAATCATGACTCACATATGTTTATGCAATGTTACTTACGCTAGCTATAAAGAATGCACTTCCTCCCGATGTTTCCATTGTTTTGGTGGAGCTTTGTTCTTTCTTTCGGAAGTTGTGTTCTAAGGTTTTGATCATTGAGGAGCTCAATCAGCTACATTCCAAAATCATTATTATGCTTTGTCATTAAGAGATGATCTTTCCTTCATCCTTTTTCACTGTGATAGTTCACCTTATAGTCCACCTCATTCACGAAACAAAGCTCGCTGGCCCAGTATAATATCGATGGATGTATCCGATTAAGAGCTACTCATTTTAAATATGTGCTTCATTGTTAGTTTTTATGTTTGCTAGTCATTCTATTTAGCATTTAGTATCAATTTTCTCTTTACTTCGTAGGTTTCTTGAGAAATTAAAATCTTACGTAAGGAATAAAGCATGGCCAGAAGGTTCTATAGCTGAAGGCTATATAGGGGATGAGGTGCTGTATTTTTGTTCAAGGTACTTTGATGACCTTGAGACGTCTTTCAACCGCCCACTTCATGTTGATGATTGTCCTGAACCTGTGCCAACATCAGGAGAATTTATCCCTCATGTTGGTAAACCAGTTGGAGGAACTGAGAACTTCAAACTACTGGCAACTGAAAAGTTGCAAGAACATAGACATGTCTTGATTAATTGTACTCAAGTTGAATCTTTCATACAGTAAGAATTGTACACTCACATGTTATTCTATATCTTTCGTAACATTTTTCACTTTCATTTCACTATCGCCTTTCCATTATTAATTGCAGGATATTCAGAAGTCATGTTAAGCGCCAACTCAGGATCCATACACAAACATCCTCGAAAGTTGACAAAAAGGTCCACAGAGAATTCCTAACCTGGTTTCCATTATTATCAAGGTCATTCCACCGTGACACTGTTCAAGTGTTTGTGGGCAAATACCACTACTTCTCGGGGACTGACAACTGATGACTTAAGGATCACATCAGTCAATTTCTCATAGCCAATTCATACTGGTACTTCTCAAGATGATGAGCCGTATATTCTTGCTTTAGAGGCACATCAGGTTTATTATGTCGAGGACGAGAGGCACAGGAATTGGCACATGGTCTTCATTTAAAGCCACGAGACCTTTACGACATGTGTGAAGGTGATCACATCGCCTACGAGAGTGAGCCATTTTAGCTAGCCGATTTTGAAAACTATTTCCCTGAAGGCGATGACAATTTAACTCTACAGCGGTGCGTTTTTTAAGTCCACATCATTTAAATTAAATTTTTTAAATTTAATAATACATCACTAATAATAATTTTTCTACATAATTTCTGTAGAGATGGCGAGGATGAGTGATCAAATTCAAATTATGTTTTTATCTTTAAAAAAACTGGAAACAAATATTTAAGAAAAATAAAATAATAACGGCTACAAAAATACAAATAACTGCTACAAAATGGGAACATTAACTACTACAAATGCTACGCAGATTCCTATAAATACCCCTATCACATCTCATTTTAAACACTCCCCCATTTCTTTTAACCTTATTTTTCTTCCATTTTCTCTCATTTACAAATATTTTTGTATGCATTGAGGAGCTTAACATACGATCAAATATGGTAACAAGTTTTTAAATTTTTTATTTCAATACTTCTTTCCTCCACATAAAAATTATTGTCACCATTTTATTTCAGATATTTCAGAGCTTTATCTCATTTTCATCTATTTTTCATACACAATTACATTGTAGTAGACAACATAATAGTTCCTTATTACCTACGTATCCTTAATAATATTATCAATATAATTTTTATACTTATCCAACTAAATTAAATTATTCCTTTTAATTTATAAATGAGCTAAACTATTGAATAATAAGCTAATTAAATTAGCTAAACTATTAAAAAATAAACTATTTAATTTAATATCAAAATAACAGAAACAAATGATTGTTTTTTTTAAATTTTCTTAATTTTTGTAGCGGTTATGAAACTGCTACTAATTAACGCCTGATTCAAACCGAAATTAATTTTTTTGCGGGAATTTTGAATTTTGATGAAATTAGTAGTGGTTCTAGAACCGCTACTAATGTTAGAAACTTCTTATTTGTAGTGGTTCTTAAACCGCTACAAATGAGAAAAAAAAAATTATTTTTCTTTTCCTACCTTAAAAATTTTCTTTTTGATATTTGTAGCGGTTATATAACCGCTACAAATATACTAGAAAGAGCTTTCGGCTTGTGGTGATGTTGTAGCGGTGGGATTGAACTGCTACAAATAAAGTAGCAATTATTTTGATTGAGTAGCGGTTTTTTATAACCACTACAAATACACTTGCAACATGCGATTTAGTAGCGGTTTTGTAAACTGCTACTAATGTTTCTGGTAGCGGTTAAAACCGCTACTAATGACCATTTTTAACTGCTACTAAATCACATTTTTTTTGTAATGATAATATTATCAATACAATCTTTATACTTATCCTACTACATTAAATTATTCCTTTTAATTTATGAATGAGCTAAACTATCAATAATAAGCTAATTAAATTAGCTAAACTACTAAAAAAATAAACTATTTAATTTAATATCAAAAAAACTAAAACAAATGATTATATTTTCTTAAAAAATTTACTTAATTTTTGTAGCGGTTACGAAACCGATACTCATTAACGCGCATTTTTCAAACAGAAATTAATTTTTTGGCGCAAATTTTGAAGTTGGATGAAATTAGTAGCGGTTATGTAACCGCTACTAATTAAAGGAAATTCATATTAGTAGTGGTTCATGAACCGCTACAAAATGAGCAAACTTTTTATTTTTCATTTCCCGCCTTAAAAATTTCACGTTTTGATATTTGTGGTGGTTATATAACCGCTACACATATCCCAAAAAACGATTATTGCTTATGGCGATGTTGTAGCGGTGGGATTGAACCGCTACAAATAAAGTAGCGATTAGTTTGCTTGAGTAGCGGTTTTAAATAACTACTATAAATCCGCTTGAAACATACCATTTTGTAGCGGTTTTATAAAATGCTACTCATGTTGTTTGTAGTGGTTAAAACCGCTACTAATAACCATTTTTAACCGCTACTAAATCATGTTTTTTTTGTAGTGGCAGTATCAAGTAATAAAAAGTGAATAAGATATTGTTCCTACGAGGATTTGGTACCAACAATGCAGCTGAGCAATGACTTTAGACTTTTGCTTAAGTTGAATGAACACAATTTAAATCAAGATATAAATAAAACTAACTAATAGAAAAGGGGAAATGAAATCTAACTATGTTTTAGGCTAAGAGTGATTCTAAATCTTATGTGGTGACTTGGATTATTATAGTATGTTTACTTCTTAGTGTCTAATTTATCCCTTTAATTGCATTTAAACTTATATTTGCTAGTGCAGGTCTCTTATTTACCTAAGAGTGTCTTTCGATCCACTAAAAGGCATTCCAACTATGTTAATCCTTAATGTCTTAGGCAATCAATACTTAATTGGATTAATTTAAATACAAGCCTAATGAGACTATATAGGACTGGTAGGTATATGTTTATACTACAAGCAAATCAAATCCGAAAATATAATCATACACGATTTAATTGAAGGTCTAGTCTAAATTCCCTATGTCTAGGCTTCTTTAGAACACCAACATAGTCTCAATCAGATTCCTTTTGTTTTAGGATAATCAACCACACAATTAAATCAACAAATATAATATTAAAGTAATTAACGACAAAAATTATCATCCACTAATCCATAATCAAACTAAATCCAAAACCAAGGGTTTAGCTACATAAATTGAATATTGTTATGACCAAAATAATAGCTAACAAAAGACAAAATAAATAAGAGAAAGGAAAGAAGAAATAAAAACTCAATGCCAAATTTTCATTCGTACTATCACTCTTCTGGATCTCCAAACTTTAATCTCCCTCCACTAAAGCTCTTGCCTTGCCGTCACCAACCAGGAAAATAGAAAACACATCCCTCTTGCTACACCTACCATATATATAGGTTTATATATATTGCCTCCTTGCAGTCGCTTCTATCACAATATCTTGATCTATCTTTTTCTTTTTTTCTATTATCTTATAATATAGATGTATTGATATTTTGTTCTCACTTATATCTTATAATATCCCCTGCAAAATAAATTAATATATGAGTAGATTTTATCTCAAAATATCCTTTCGTCCTATAATTAATTAAAAGATAGAAAAATATATAAAAGATAATTAAATAAGTATAAAATATTAATAAATTTAATCAAATATATCTCAGAATCTATACCTATTTAATTATAAAATATATACTTATCAAATTCCCCTACACTTGGACATTTGCTTATCCTCAAGCAAAAAAGAAAGAAAGAAAGAAACTTTCATTATTCGAACAAGAAGAACATTGCTTGCAAAATTCCTAAACAGAGAGCAGCACACCACCACACTTAGATCATGTTATCATATTTTGTTAAATTTAATGTCTTATAAGAATGGTTCACTAAGCGAATAGCCTTAAACAATTGTAATAATCTCTTAGCATCCTATGATCAAAGGATTGAAAAGTAATAAGTGCAACAATAAGATTAGTAAAGGAATATTATGCTACTCAACTCCTCCAAAAAAATTCAAATGCCCCCACTTAACCAAGCACGCTATTTAAATTACTAAGGATCCTCAGATAAAACATTGCTTTATTTATTTTCTTTTTTTTATCTTGAGCTTTTGTATGTCCCCTTTTTACGTGACCCTACACATGGATAATGTAGCATCAGTTACTTAGTTACTCCAACAGATACCTCAAGAGGCTTTTAGCCTAACACATAGCCCTATTTGACTTAACTGTTTGACGCAAGTGCCAAAATTGGTGATGAAGTGTCCCCAGTTACTAAGTTAAGTCTAGAGAAGCCATTGAAGTTGTGTTTATTATTCTTTGCTTCTTTTTTTCTTTCTATATATTTTTTTCACCTAAGTCATATCTCTAAACAAAAGCTTATTTAGATAGCAAAGGTCATAATCTAATTTCCTAAAGAAATCATGTAGCAAAAATATTCATAAACTAATAATTTGTTAATCACATTACAAACTACTCCCTATTCTTATAGTCCATCTAAAGATTTATACAAAAAATCAAGGCTTAGAGACTTAATTGAAACATTCGTTTCTATTTTAATATATTTTTTTTCCAATAACACTCTAAGATGGGAAATGTTCAAAGTTAATATCAATCCCAAGCAATGCAAAAAATTCAACTTTTGCCAAAAAAATTTCTTTTCAATTGCATAAAAGGACAAGAAAAAAAAATTATATCCCTTCCCCCACACTTAAATCAAACATGATCCTCAATATTGTAAAAGTCAATAAAGAGAGAAGGGAAGTAGTACTCCCCTGGTTTATGTCTCTGATTCTGATGTGGAGTTCTTCCTCTAGCACCTTCAATGATACTTTATTTTCCTATAATGAAACTTGGGAGGGGTGTTGGTGAGAAATTTGAAGCTAAGAGATGGCAAAAAAAAAAAAAGAGATAAATAAAAGAAAAGAAAAAGAATAATAATCAAATGCATAATCTATTATACTGGGTTGTTTTCCAACAAGCGCTAAATTTAAAGTCTTTAGCCAGACTTCTCAAAACAATCATTTAATCATATGTATCAAACACCATAATCACCTTGTCTTCATTTCTTTTGAAGCAACAAGATTTTAAACCAAAAAGATGCTCATTCATGTTAATTACCTGTACTTCCTTAATCATAGACAATTTCAAAATACAATCATTCATTGAATTCAAAGAAGGCACAACATGCATATAATTGCAAATAGATATAGGCACTTTCAAAAATTCAGAGCATCCAACAAAATTCACTTGACTCTCATTAGGAAGAGTCAAAACATCGATAGAAGAATCATGCATAACATCTATTGGGACATCCATATCAATTTGATCATAAAAATCACAAACTTTAGGCTCCACATCCGGAACCTATTCTAGACACCCAATATTGTCATCTATATCAATTTCAAGCTCGCAGTCACCTTCTACATTTTCTACAATCTCATGCAGTTCCACATCTTCAACTTTCTCACAATAATCATTATCAACAAAAGAAATGGTCATCATATTTAAGGAATTATCTTATCTCAAGTGTCGAAACAATTTGATTCACATATATCTAATATTTTGGACACTTGACTCAACTCTAGTGACAAGTTCCTTTTGCTCTCTACTAAATCTCTCTGATGATTCCCTACACTCCTCAATAGTCTTTCTAAATCAGTTTTTTCCTTATACTAAATGGTGTGTTTTTCAATATATGGATAAGAATGGAAAGGAGTGGTAATTTCATTAGAACAATACTTGACATGTGGATCCCAAATTTTTTGTTGCTCAAAACTTTGACTAGGATAAAATGAATGGTCAAAAAAAGTTTGGTTCTTATCAAAATCATCTCCCACATAATGACTAGTTGTACTATATAGACAAAGCTCATGTAAATGACTCTCCCCACAATAAGCACAAGACATGTAAGCACATTGAGAAGAATCAATATATGGAATATAACTATCATTTATGCTCCTTTTATATTGCCTACATTCATTTAAAGAATTTATAAAAGCAATCAGTTCATCCTGTGTTGAAGATAAGGAATTCATCTCTTTTTCAATATTAAGACCAATTGGTTGTCATGTGAAATCCATTTTTTAATTTTTCACAAAAAAACAAAACAAGATATTTACCAACTCAAACTTAAACTCTAATGCTTAATCAGTTTCAACCAAGACAATTGTGGCGCACAAGTTCCCTGGCAACGGCGCCAAAAACTTGATAGCAGCAAAATATAGAGCCAAATACCCCGCAAGTGCACAGGTTGTAAGTAATAAAGAGTGAGTAAGATATCGTTCTCACGAGGACTCGGTACCAACAATGCAGTTGAGTAATGACTTTACACTTTTGCTTAAGTTGAGTAAACACAATTTAAATCAAGATATAAACAAAACTAACTAATAAAAAAGGGGAAATCAAATCTAACTACGTTTAGGCTAAGGGTGATTCTAAATCTTATGCGGTGACTTGGATTATTATAGTCTTGATTACTTCTTAGTGTCTAATTTATCCTTTTAATTGCATTTAAACTTATATTTGCTAGTGTAGGTCTCTTATTTACCTAAGAGTGTCTTTCGATCCACTAAAAGGCATTCCAACTATGTTAATCCCTAATGTCTTAGGAGATTAATACTTAATTAGATTAATTTAAGTGCAATCCTAATGAGACTATATAAGGCTGGTAGGTATATGTCTATCCTACTAGCAAATTAAATCCGAAAAATCTAATCTTATAGGATTTAATTGAAGGTCTAGTCTAAATTCCCTATGTCTAGACTCCTTTAGAACACCAAAATAGTCCCAATCAGATTCCTCTTATTTTAAGATAATCAAGCACACAATTAAATAAAAATAAAAATATTAAACTAATTAACAACAAAAATTATCATCCACTAATCCATAATCAAACTAAATAATCCAAAACCAAGGGTTTAGCTACATAAATTAAACATTGTTATGAACAAAATAATAGCTAACCAAAGACAAAATAAAGAAGAGACGGGAAAGGAGAAACAAACACTCAATGCCAAATTTTCATCCGTGTTGTCGCTCTTCTGTATCTCCAAACTTTAATCTCCCTCTACTAAAGCTCTTACCTTGCCGTCACCAAGCAGGAAAATAGAACACACCTCCCTCTTGCTACTCCTAGCATATATATAGGTTTATATTGCCTCCTTGCATGCGCCTCTATCACAATATCTTGATTTATATTTTTCTTTTTATCTATTATCTTATAATATAGATATATTATATTAATATTTTGTTCTCACCTGAATCTTATAATATCCCCTGCAAAATAAATTAAGATATGAGTAGATTTTATCTCAAAATATCATTTTATCCTATAATTAATTAAAATATAGAAAAATATATAAAAGATAATTAAATAAGTATAAAATATTAATAAATTTAATCAAATATATCTCAAAATCTATACTTATTTAATTATAAAATATATACTTATCAACACCTTCGAAAATAGTTAAAAACCCAGCCCAAACATAGGATTCAAACCTGTAAATGAATGGGTTTTTCTGAAAAATTAAAACTTTCAGAAACAGTTATTTAGTTATTCACAAACTTCATTATGACTCATTAATCCTTAACTCTGTTTAATTTTATCAGAGTATTACTCTGCTCTTATCCTAGTCTATTGCTGTTAAACTATGGGCTCTTTACATACAATTGCCCATCCTTGATTTAATTATCGTGCATGGCATTATTACCGTTTCGTTATATATGTATGGTATACTATGGCTACCCCGAGCAATGCATGCAATACTACCACTACTTCTACTATAGGTATTATCTTCATTATGTCTATGTAATACATATATATACAAAACATGTAGCCACATAGGGCTACCAAAATATCTAAATCTAATCAAAATTAATATACAGATAACCATCATATTCTAATTTTTTCTTTTTCACTATCTTATTTCTCAACAATAACTACCTCTTTGCCCCTAGAGCTGCTAGCTTTAGTTATATATCATTTAATAGAAAGGGTAAGATTCGCAAGAATCTCAGTAGTAACAACAGGCAATCATAAGATATGCAAGTTCACGAAGCATACAAAACAAATCATCATATAGTAATCACTCGACAATCAAGATACAACACAACATCGTTCATAGGACACAACAATCCAATACAACACAACTGGTATATGAGGTCTTACAGTCCAGGATACACCCCATGCAACAAAGGCACTTTCGGGCCTTACAGCCTTGGGCCACAAAATCCCCTTCAACACGGATTGCAGAGAAAGTCTTATAGCTCAAGGATACATGTAACTCCTTATTCTCGTAATCAATTGGATGAGCTTGTACACAATAAGCCTAAACCACTTTCGTAAAATCATTTTAAATTCCCAATCTTAAGACAAGATTTGAACCTATAGTTGAGTAGGTTTTTTAGAATAATTTTCAAAATCTTGCGGAAGCGTCATTCAGTGGTTCGCAACTTCATTACTACCCATCAATTCTTATCTTCATTCATTTGTATATTTATATAGACAGTGTAGCCACATAGGGCTACCGAAGTGTCTAATATAATACACAACAAATCAATCTTCACTTCTCTGCCATAGTTCCCTCTTGTGCAACTACCTATAGTACTCTTCTATACTTCATCACACCTGTATGTTGGTTGGGGGCAACAAAAGTACCAATATACATGCAAGATAGCACTTAATGTATGACATGATTGCATTATATAAACTCATTCTAACACAACGACATATCTGAGTGCTCAATGTTTCAAACAACATATTCATGGCTATAGCATAAATAGAAATAGAGCTTCAATCATTCATATATGTTTCACATAATCAAGTAAAGCAATCACATGTATTAGTGAACAAGCACAAATATCAAATACATGCAAAAAAGGACAGTTCACTACCTGGATTGCCCTTCCCTAGACTGACATCGATATATCCTAAAATTCCAAATTTAGGATAAATGAGTTATTAGTCATTCATAATTCATTCTAAACTCATTGTGTTGGTTATCTTTGTCTAAAACTAAAAAATTACCAAAATACCCCTAGGGACCCGGTCCAAGCCTCTTTATACTCAATATTTTTGTACTTTACCAAAAATTATGACCTAGGCTAATCCTACATAATTTCACGTGTAGAATCCATTTTTGACATCAGATTTGTCAAATTTACTGCCAAAAGATGAAAATGTCCTTGATAACCCCTAACTTAGGATTTTCAGGGTATTTTTGACATTTCAAATTATAGCTAGAGCCTTTCACACTTCATACTTAACATAGACCCTACACAATTCTAAATCCAATGGAACCATCAGAATTTAAAAATTCCAGCTCTAATCCCATAAACATCCTTCTTTTCACTCCTAATTCCATGTTTAACCATTTAAATACTAATTGCACATGATTAGAGTGAATTTGGGTAGCACCTCGCCTTAGGGTTTGGCCATCCCAAAATTACAAAGTCATAAAAACCATGCCAACAACCAACCATAACAACAACAACAAGCATAAATCAACAAGAGAAGCTAAGCTCTTGAGATTACCTTTGATTTCTCTTCTTTCTCTCTCTAAAACCATAGACACCTCCTCCTCTTTCCTCATGCTTTTGCTTGCTAGTCTTGTGTTTTAAGGAAGGGATAAAGGTGAGAGAGAGTTATCATGAAGAATAAGGCAAGAACAAGTGGGAAGTCACCTTGAACTTACCTTATTTTGGCTACTTGAAGACTTGAACTTCTTGTTCTTCTCTTTGCCTCTCTATTTCATATGAACACACTCTCTCTCTCCTTGTCTTGAGTTGTTGGCCGAAATAATGGCTTAAGAAAGATGATAAGCTTTTAAAAATAACATCTTCATCCACCTCCCTACTAAATATTATTTTAATGTAATTTAACACATGCCATTTTTCTTTTTGTCATCATCTTTTCTCTTTCTCCTTTGTATCATACGAATATGGCCCATTTTATTCAAGATATCATCTTTTTGTTTGGTCATTAAAGCTTGACGGAAATAATGGCCATTGAAGGAGCAAAAAGCGCTTCTTGCTTTATCATATTTTGCCTCCTTACAATTTTACTTTTAGTTACAATCTTTGACCAAGTCTTCATCCTTTCCTCTTTCTTGATTGTGTCATACGAATGTGTCTCTTTTTTAAGAGCAAATAGCTTATTGAATTATCACAAATTGCCTCCTCAAATAATATTATGAAATTGTAATTATTTTTTCCTACAATTTTTGACTCTTCAAACTTCAATTTGCTTGGCCAAAATTGCTTCAACTCTTGGATATTTATCTCAAATATTTATTCCCTTCATGCTCCCTCATTTGGACGTCCCAACATAATGAGGAAAAGGGGAAAATATTGGCTTTTGATTTTATTAGCCAAATGACTACTTTGCCCATATATTTTTGTGACTTTAGCACTTGCTGGAAAATTAGGCAGAATTTTCTTTAAACTTTGAAAATTCATAACTTTACTTATAGAGATCCAATTGGTGTGATTCCAAAGGCTATATGACCCTTATTAATTCTACTTTCAAGGAAAAATACAGTCTTTAGCCAACTGGAAGCTCACAATTCCCAGAATTATTATTTTTAGACGCTGCCACTGAAAATTGCTAGTTTACTAGGTTAACTTAAAAAACACATAACTTTTTGTGTACAGCTCCAAATGACCTATATGACCTATTAAATTAAAGCTTGATAAGTTGACTTTCATACTAAAAAATATCATAGGCATTGTACATTATTTTCCTATTAAAAAAATATCACACAACTAGACTTCCACCCAGGAAAAATGCACTGGCAGTAAATCTTCATTCCTAAGACTCTTGCTAAACTAGAGCTTAGCAGTCCACTTGAGTCAGGCTTATTCTCAAGCCTTTAGTCCTAAAATTCATGATATTACAATACACCCGTGCAACTAATGCATTTTGGGTCTTACAGCCTCACTCTGAATGTATATCAGGTCTTACAGCCTAAGGATACACCCCATGCAATAATGCACTTTCGGGACTTACATCATTAGGGCACATAGTCCAAATATTAAATCCTATAATTTAGAATTGATGAAGAGATGGGTAATTAATTATTACAATTCCATCAACATAATTAAAATTATGCTATTCTTGACCCTCTCATAACACTTGTCCTTTATTCTAAATTAGTTGATTATCTTTGATATTCTTTTGTGCTTGTGTCTTTGTGTATCCAACTTAAGACATATTATATGTCTTCTACCCATGTGATTTAGGTACTACATTTATTTAAATTTGGTCTCTCAAACTTGTCCCATAACTCTCAAACCATTCGAAAACTCAATTTCCTAAAATGTGATTACTTATTCCTACTTAACCCAAATCTGCCTCGAATTTTAGGAAACTTTAAAAAATCATATCTTAGGCTAGAAAACTTTAAATGAGGTAGTTTAAGTTTCTATGTGAAGCATTTGAAGTTCTCTATACAAGAAATATATCATCTAGTGTCCACTCATAGAAGCAAGCTCCCAAATACCATGATCAATTCTAACTGTCCAATATGAGAGTCAGAATTTCCCAAATTTTCTACCCAAAGTTTAAAATCCATAACTTATAATTTACAAATCCAATTCCTGAATTCTAATACTTGATGGAAAGCTCTATAAGTATAATTTAAAGGGAAAATAATCATATGGTCAAATTACCAAATTAACCTCATGAAATTTACCTTTTTATCCACGGTCAATAATCTGAAACCCAGAATGTTCCATGTTTTTTAACCAAACTTCCAAAAATCATAACTTTTGTTCTAGATATCCAGTTGACTTGTTCTAAGACTCATTTTAAAACTTTGGATGTGTACTATTTCCTTGCTACATTTCATAAACAATGGACACGATTTGCCCAATCAAAACAGTGCCTGACGCCGACTGACTGCCTGGAGCTTACAGATTTGACACTTTGAATTCAATTATAAACCACTCCACCATGTTCATTCCAAATTGAGCTCTCCTTGATTCTATCATCTACTACACATCTTAAACTCTCAAAACCTCAAAAGAAACTGAAGCAATTCCACTTAAAACTCATTTACTAGCTTCTGCCATTACATGCAAATACTACGTTGTTTTCCGGTGATGAGGACTAGGTGAAGAAGATGACATGCAACCTTGGATCTAACTCAAAACTTCCAGAAATTTTGGCTCTATGAACTCCTAAACTCAAGCCCTATTTCGGTGACCTTCGAACAGAATCAAAGAACCCAAAATTGACATGCGATGGCTTATTTTCACCTCCCAATGTGACAACAAATCTTCTCTCAATAGAATCAGATTTTAAGCATCATCTTCCTCCCCAAACATTCCTCAACCAAAGGAAATAATAACAGGAGAATGCTCAGGGGACTCCCCTCAACTCACTTCCAAGTTTGCATGTGCAAATCAGTGCCTCCTTCAAGCTCCTCCTCCTCACGATCTCTCTCTCTCTCTCTTTCGGCCCTCTCTCTTTCTCTTGCTCACACTCTAATGTTTCAGTTTCGCAACGCAAATGAGAACCTAAGGGAGCTGGTGAGTGTTTTAGTTTGGTGATATAAGGGTTGGGTCAGGTTATTAGGATGCCCGAATTGAACGTTATTTCTAATTTCAATGACAATTTAGGAAATGAATAATTAATAAAACAGAAGTTTTATAGAGAGTGGCTATAAAAATAATTGAAGTAAAAAATGGACATCTCCTTTAAAGTTGTCATTGAAATTAGAATGGATGAGAAGATTATTGAGCATATTCTTTTTACATGTAACAACATTTATGTGGTTCAAAGACGTGGAAAAACTAATTTTTAATAATTACGTTTGGTAATCTTTTGCCCTCGCTCAAACCTTCACAATTAAATTTAAAACTAAAAAAATAAAAAAGAAGGGAACATCCCACTTAAAGACTAATAAAAGTAGTAAAGGATAAAGTGATTATTCCAATTTCAATATTCTTATAACATGTTAGTGCACAATTTTTCATTTTCGAAATTACAAGGAAATTACATATATACCCTCACACTTTTTTTTCCAAAAAAAAAAAGTAACCCCTATCCACCCCAACAGTTGATCATTGGAGCTCTGGTGGCTGGCATACTAGCTACCAACGTTGGAGCTTCAGCAGGAATAATTATTTTAAAAGTGGTGGGGGTAGGGTTTCAACCCCACCACTTGAGTTTCAATTGTTTTTAATGCTCAATTTCTATTTATAGGCATTTAAGAGTCAATACTAATCAGGCTTTTAGTTTCTCAACATGTATTTATGAATATTGACTATGATATAAGTCAATAGTCATTCATATAATTAATATTCGTAACAATTATTCTATTATCACATTTTTACCTTCTTCCCTTTCGTGGTTCCCTCCTTAACTATTTTGTCCTTTAGTTTGTGTGTTGGGCCTTTCTTGTTTTTTCCTCTTTTGTATCTATCAGATCGTCATATGCACTGTATGTGTGCGAGCGCAAAAATGTATGTGTGTGTGTATATATACCGGCAAATATATATATATATATATATATAATGCATGTGAGTCCACATTTATGAGGACGTTGAATTATATTATGTGATAGACGTTTCCAGGAAGATGGTATGTTATGACCATTTGTGTTAGAATTGTAGTGGACTTCTTGTGGGAGGTTTGTATGTTTGTGGTAGGTTCGTGTGTTAGGTATTTTATCTTCGGCCTCCTATGTATCTTGGGCCCCAATGTGATTGTTGTGGCATTTGGAATCCTATAATTCGTGTTTGGCATTAACAGAGGGGTTGACCCCTTCTAACCATGATAGTGCTTGTGTTGTGATTTTAATCCCTTTGTCTATCATCTTTAATCTTTGTAGGATAATTCGATTCCTTTTAACCATGATAGTATTGTTACAGTGGATCTTTTATTATGGTTAAAGTTTTGACTCGTTGCTTTTGATCCATGTACGTATAAAGACATTAATTAATTAATAAGTCAAAATTAATAATGTGGAGCTTGTGCCTTTGTAGTTTAATTTAGGGAAAATTTCACTGTGCCCACTCTAAAGTCATTAAATATCAAACAGCCTCCAAAACTTTCTAAAATTTCAATACACCCCTAGGACTAAACTAAAATTCAATTTTGTGAGTGAAAAGACAATTATGCCTTACTTTATAAGTTGAATATGATTATTTATAAGACATATGTGGAAATTTATAAGTCAAATATGATATGCTTATTTATAAGACAAATAAGTGAAATTATAAGACCATCTCTGCTATGTACAAGACAAGGTGCATATTTACAAAAATATATGTTATTTATAAGATACACATGAGAATTTACAAGACTATGTTGGCCATATATAAGATAAGGGCATAAATGTCTTTTCAAAAAGTTTTAGAGCTCTTTGATATTAAATGTCTACCGTGGGGTGAAGTGAAAATTTCCCTTTAATTTGTTTATTATTATAATAAAGTACATGAAGATTTTTAATTTATAGAATTTCTAAATTTTCAAGTTTAATTTATAAACTAGTTTTACGTAATGGGTCTGAAGTAGGTGTGTGAAGGAATATTGAAAAAACCCCCAACACCCAAAGAGTACCACTTTTGTCTCTGGATAAGGACTTAGATTCTAATATTTTTCCTACTCTTTTTTTACCCCTTTTACTTCCCCTTTTTTCCTCGAGTCTCAAACCCCTCAGCTTGGACTTGCCTCTGGGTTATACTTATATATGATGTGGTCATTCTTTTTTTAAAAAAAAGAGAGTGTCTTTCTATAAAAAGAATTTAAATCAATTTTATAGGACTTGCCCTTTAACTTATTTACCGCTCATTTTTCTTTGTATTAATTGATAAAAGACTTATATTTTAATATTCATTTTGATATAAAGACACACGTAGAATATAACATCTCAAGTTTCCAAGCGTGTTTTACACTATCCCAATCAATAATGAGTTAATTAGTTGTTGATGATTGTATGAGCTTGTTGCTCTTCTATCAATAATTTATATGATTCTTGTTACTTCTCTTTGCTCACTGTAAATAGGTTTTACCTCTTGCTATGCCCACGCTCTTCCTCTTCTATCACCTCGGGCCACTATGACATCTCTCAATCCACTGTCGGGATAGTTTGGTATTCCTATCCATTGGGCTCTCCGATCCCTATCTGTCATCACCATTTTGCTCCCGCATTCGGTAAAAATCATTGCCCTCTTTTGTTAGTGCTCGTTTGGAATAGATTATTTTTTATTTATAAATACTTATAAATCGTGATTTAAGGTATACAAGGTAAGTATATGAGAGGAGGTTTATCTCAACTTACGTAATAAGTACTTATATCCTAAAAATAAGCTATTCTAAACATAGCTTTAGTGTTGTCTTTCGCTGTCTTTACTTGCATGGACGTTTTAACATACATGACCCCACCATTAACAAATATATATATATATATATATATATCTAACATGTGTCTACACTATTAGTACCTGCGTCACTTACCTGACCAGAGAAAGGGAATATATAATAGGGGGGGAGGGAGAGAGTTGAATAAGACGCATGCACAACGGAGGAAAAAAGGACGATGGAGTCAACTTTCAAGGTCAAGACTATATGTACCCACATATGATATGATACTAAATAATTGATGATGAAGAAGAGAAGAAAGCTCACGTACGTAAAAAAAAGAGGAGGCTATTTATTATTTAAGAAAAAGAATGACATGGGGTTTATATATATATATATAAAGCTTTTTTGTTGTTTTACTCCCTCCTGTCCTAATTATAGGACAACATTTAAGAGTTGATCCTGATCCTAATTATAGGACAAAATTCTAATTTTTGTCAATTTCTTCCTAAAATACCCCCTATTTATATTTTCTCAATAATAATTAAAGAAATTAATAATTTAATAAGAGTATATCGAAAATTGTTGAGGAAGATTGACGACGCCGGATTGTGTGAGAGCTTAGAGAAGTTGTGTATGAGACAGAAGAGGTACAAAAAAAAAACAGATAATCAACGTAATTGGATGCCATATTAAATTTTAAATAAGGGTATTTTAGGAAAATAAATATAATTAACTAATTTAACCACTATCCTAATTTCTCCAAAGTTAGGTAAATATGTCCTATAATTAAGACCGGAGGGAGTATAAAATAAGATTTCCTATATTTAATATTTATAATATGTTGCTCATATTTTGAAACTTTAAAAACTTTCTAATTACTATTTACCTAAATTCTTGCTTTATTATAATTTTTTTTTTCCATTTGGTCACATATCTCTTCTATATATATAGCAAAAAACTATTTTGGAACTACAATAAAAGTTTTGACATTGTTAGTGTTGGCTCTCCCAATCGAAATCCTCCCATCACCGTTGTTTCATTGGGAGGGGGAATGAAGAACTAGTTGGATTTTTACGAATGATATGAGCAAACTACATAAGATAACAGAAAATGGGAAAATGTAAAATATGAAATAAGTAAATAAGAAAATAATTAAATGAGCGAATGAAGCAATGATGCATTTTATTGACTGGGTAGCGGCTTGACGTGGGCAAATTATTACATGACAAACCAATGAAATAAATTTTTAAACAAAGTGTCCACGTCGGACTAATGGGAGATCATGCAATAGGGAAAATAATATAAATAGTTACAAAAATATATATTTATTTGACGGGGTCTGGCAAATAATAATATTAGTTCTTGAAATGGTGAATCTGGACGTTTTCGACCTGCAGCTTCATGAAGTTACTGCGCTTCCTGAAGAGTGCAAACTTGCCCCAATTATAAGGTCTGTACTTGGCTCCGTTTTGGTGGCCGCCGATCAGTTCCGGCAACGGCTCCACCATTGTGTAATGCGAAGGATTCAGAAAGAAAGGAATGGAATACCTCTCCTTCTCCGAATTCACCACCACCCTGTGATCTACACTCTCATACTCTCCATTACTCCAAACCTGAAGAACATCTCCCAGATTGACTATGTAGGCATTGGGTGTGGGCTTGACCCCTACCCAGCGGCCATCGGACTTCCGCCTCAATTCAAGGCCTCCTACGTCGTCCTGAGCAAGAATTGTTAACACTCCGGCATCTTTGTGGTGGCCCACTCCGAGGGCAAGCTCAGGCGAAGGACAAGGCGGGTAATGATTGAGCCTCACGGAGCTGGTGTGGTTCTTGAAGAATTCCCCAAACCTCTGAGCTGTTAGCCCCATCCTCATGGCTATCAGTTCCATCAGTCACATCCCAAGTGCCACCATCTCCTTTGCATATTCCTCACAAACCTCCCTATACGTACGTGCATACATGGCTCATTATATATATATTCAAGTAACAAAATTTCATTACTTGACGTGATATAATAGACTGTAATTTACCTCATTTCAGGAGGGTGTTGAGGCCACTGGTTCTCGCAGTGGGCCACTCGGTTGTCGTCCTCGTCTACGGAGGCAGTGGCTAGTGTGGGCTGTTGCACCGTGTAATCAAACACCTCCTTCCAGTCCCTGACGTTCTTTGTGTGTTCTGTGTCGTAGTACCCCAAAACCTTCCCGGCGTCGCTCCTGACCTTCCTCTTCTCATCCATACTGACATGGAAGAACTTGCGTGACCCCTCCTCCAACTTGTGACCGAGCTCTGATGGTACACCGTGGTAGATGATCTGGAAGAAGCCCCATTGCCTGCAGGCATGGCCGATGTCGTGGACAACGGCGTCAACGTCGGGGCAAGAGAGGTCGATGAGAGGGATGCCTTGGGCCTCTTGTTTGAGAGATGGGTCGGGTCTGTGCTGGAGTTCTTGGAAAAAGACAATGTTCACTACCTCTGCCATGGACGATGGATGAATCTAATACAAGCTAAGTGCAACACACAAAATGTGAAGGAGCTAAGATGGCTGTTATAATGCTTTTGTTTTGTTATTTGTTTTGTGAACCAAACACCTGACGCCTCAGCTATTTATAGAAGTACACATCAGAACACACCTGTTTAATAAATTTAATAATCAAGGCTGCTTTACAATAACATTTAATATATTCATTCAAATTTGACGTGCGACGTGCTTTCCTACGACGCACACTTGGCCTTACGTTTGCGGTTACATTATCCCTGGCACGTATTGATCCATTTTCAATGCATTGATTAAAATCCCTTATTTAATTTTAACTGCAGGATGGTTGAACGTATACTACTCTCTTTTTCAATTGGGTCGTCTCTTATATTCTCAAACTCATCATCATGTTTCCTTCTCAATTTGTACAAGTTAATTAGTAGCCCCTACGCGATGCCTTATTATTTACTTAAAAATATGGCTAACATTGAATGAATTTAAATTGTTCTCGTTCCAGTGAAAATGTAAAAATTTGGCATCATCAATTTTAATTTGATTATACACACACCCACCCATATATATATATATATATATATATATATTGTGATAAAATTGAAAATTCTGAAAAATTATGATATAACAATTATATTTATTTTTGGCAAAAAGGTACAATTATATTTATTTTTGGCAAAAAGGTAATTATATTTTTGTTAAAATTTTTCATACTTACATAAATAATTAAGTACACAAAAAAGAAACACTCGTACCTTTTCAAATACTTGTCATTTGTCAACAACAAAAAGGAAATCCGAAGACCAGCACCTAGTGGTGTAATGGTCATGGAGTTGGCCTTAGGCCAACTCATGCCCCTACCCTCATGGGTTCGACCCATACCTATGTAATAAATAAAAAAAAAAAAATCCGAAGTGGCTTGAAGCTGCCAAAGAAAAAGGCACCCATCAGGACCCTCTCTTTTCCAATCCTTTTGTCTTCTTTCCCTTTTCCTTGTTCGTCGTCCTCTGCCTTCAAACAAATTATTATTATTATTCTATTGTCAAATGTGTACCTTCTTACCTTTCTTGGTTCCTTCCTTAACTATTCACTACTATATATTGAATATATATAATACTTAATAAATAATGGTTACATCGAATAATAAACATAATGTGTGTCAAGGTGGAAATCGCGTAAGGATATATAACACTTAAAAATAATGGTTATTAATGCGCATTGTCATGTATTGCAAGAAGGAATTCGTGAAAACACAAAAATAATAGTTATAATTAATAATCGTCATTTCAATAGTAATAAAAATGATGGTTCTTAGTACACAACTGTCATTTAACATTTACAAACGATTTGTCTCCCATTTTTATATAAGCAAAAAAAAAAACATCTATGGAAGTATTTTGTATTCTTATCACCCATGGAGTACCAGTTACTTTTGGCTTTTTGTGCCCACATTAAGTCTTCTTGAATAAGAACATCCTCAAGCTCTAGCCATAGGGTAGCTGAAGCTGCTCAAGAGATGAGGACGAACCCCTGATATTAGCAGTTCTAGTAATACCATCAAGTCTTCCAAAATCCTACTCTTCTTTCTACTAAGATGCCCAAAAACATTATAACTCTAGAGGTCAACTGCACAAGTGAAATTTGCCACATTCTCCTTCTAAACAACAATTGGGTTCCATGATTCTTTCAATAATCTCTGGAAGTTGTCATGCAAAACCCATGGTGCCGAAAAACGAAGGGTCATTCCTGACATCGCTTGGGAACCGTGCTGGTAGGGTCCAGGAGAAAAGGTTTATGATCAGACTTGAACCAAGCAAGATGTTTCACCGAGGCGTCCTTGAAGATATCCATAAAGCCATTATTTGACAAAACACAATCTATTCGACTCTTACAACCTTCCCTCTTCCATGTAAAGAAAGGACCGTTACACCCAAGATCATTAAGTTCGATCCTTCAAACCAGTTGAGGAAGTCTCTGTCAATAGTACTTGGATTTGGGGCACTTGAACGACGTTCATGGTGATATAGTGTGGCATTAAAATCGCCTCCAATTATCCATGGCCAAATATCAGCTGGCCAAACTTCATGTAAATTTTGCCACAGCAGCCTACGACAATTTATATTAGGGCTGGCATAAACAGATGTTATGAAAAAATTTTCATTCCCTTTTTCTACCACAATACGCACATATTTCGTTGTTTTGTTCAGAACAGTCACTTTAAACTCCACATCATTCTGTTATGAACTCAAACTTCAATTTTTATTAATGAAATGCAAGATTACATATTTATATACAATCAACGTAATATGAAACCTATTTCTAATACTGTACAATTTCATCAATTCGTGTGTGAATTCGTCTGTGTCGACAGACATTCTTCTTGACTAACACTCCCCCTCAAGTTGGAGCATATATATTAATCATGCCCAACTTGTTACAAAGATATTGAACCCGTGTTCCATTTAAGGCTTTTGTTAGAAGATCTGCCAGTTGATCGTCAGACCGTATGTGCCCTGTAGACACAATATTTTCTTTAATCTTATCACGAATAAAATGACAATCAATCTCAATATGTTTTGTTCTATCATGAAACACAGAGTTCGATGCTATATGAAGTGCTGCTTTATTGTCGCACCATAGTTTTGCAGGTAATGTTGTGACGATGCTAATTTCTTTCAAAAGCTGAAGTACCCACACAATTTCTTGTACTGATTGTGACATGGCTCTGTATTCCGCTTCGGCACTTGACTTTTACACAACTCCTTGCTTCTTACTTCTCCAAGATATCAAATTTCCACCAACAAACACACAGTAACCTGTAGTAGATCGTCTTGTGGCCTTTGATCCTGCATGATCCGCATCACAAAAACACTCAACTTTAGTGTGCCCATAATCTGTATAGAGAATACCAAGACCTGGAGAGCCTTTCAAATAATGCAAGATATGTTCTAAAGCTTCCTATTGTGCCACTGTTGGTGATGCCATGAATTGGCTGAGCCTACTAACTGAGAAGGTTATATCAGGATGAGTTACTGTTAGATAATTCAGTTTCCCAATAAGTCTTCTATATCTCTCAGGAAATGGAAATGGCTTTAATTTCTCTGGATCAATCTTCTTCTTCAAATCATCAGGAAGCTCATCAAACATACTAGTATCAAGATCTAGAAAAGGATTCGGAATCATGGGGATGCTGCTTGGTGCAGCTCCAAGTTTTCCAGTCTCCTTTAAGAGATCGAGAACATACTTTCTTTGAGTCAAAAGAATACCTTTCTTACTGCTCAAAACCTCAATACCAAGGAAGTACTTTAATGATCCCAAATCTTTTGTCTAGAAGTGAGAGTTCAGAAAGATTTTAAGTTCTGAGATTCCAGAACAATTACTTCCTGTAATCACAATATCATCAACATATACTACAAGAAGAATCATGCCTGTATCAGATTGTTGGTAGAACACAGAGTGATCACACTTGCTTTGATGTAACCCAAACTTCTTGACCACATTACAGAATTTATCAAACCAGGCTTGAGGACTTTGCTTTAGACCATACAGTGACTTCCGGAGGTAGCACACTTTCCTATTCCTATTCTCCCCCTGAGCAACGAACCCAGGTGGTTGCTCAATATAAACTTCTTCCAGAAGATCACCATTTAAAAAATCATTTTTAACATCTAATTGATGCAGTTCCCAATTATATGTAGCCGCCAAAGAAACAAGAAGACGAACTGAAGTGAGTTTGGCTACAGGAGAGAAAGTCTCAGAGTAATCAAGACCGTAAGTTTGGGCATATCCTTTGGCAACAAGGCGAGCTTTGAGTCGTTCCAAGGAACCATCTACCTTAGTCTTAACAACAAATACCCATTTAATTACAGTGATTGGAACAAAACTGTTAGAGTTTATATTCTGTCTCTTATCAGTTTTTATCACCTGTTTCATCTTCTCTTGTGGCCACTCTTGATTCTATTTCCATACCTACTAGCCTTCAACAAGCTCTAGCTCACCCTGGTTGGCGTGCCGCAATGGAAGAAGAACTCTTGGAATTAGAAACAGCTGGTACATGGACTCTTGTTGATCTCCCTCCTGGAAAGAAAGCCATTGGATGTAAATGGGTCTTTGTTGTTAAGACTAAGGCAGATGGTTCCTTGGAACGACTCAATTCCAGGAGGGAGATCAACAAGAGTCCAGGTACCAGCTGTTTCTAATGCCAAGAGTTCTTCTTCCATTGCGGCACGCCAACCAGGGTGAGCTAGAGCTTGTTGAAGGGTAGTAGGTGTGGAAATGGAATCAAGAGTGGCCACAAGAGAAGATGAAACAGTTGATAAAGACTAATAAGAGACAAAAGATGATATAGGATAGACACAATCAGCATATCGTTTGGGAGGACAATGAGGACGTGTACCTTTACGAAGTGCAATGGGTTGGTCGTCAGAAGTAGTACCAATAGAAGCAGGAACAAGTGGTTCAGTAACAGCAAGAGGAGGATTGGCGGAAACAGAGGCAGGAACGAGGGAGGCATCAACAGAATCAATTGGCGAAGCAGGAGGTGGCGGAGGTGAATCATTAGTAGCATCAGCATCATTGACGATGTCAGGTTCAGGAACAGCAGCCGGTACTGGTAAGAGAAGAACAGGATAAACTAGGATATCATTTGAATTATCCATGACAGAGGGAGACTCAGAGACGGACAAAGGTTTGAAGAAAGAAGAGGACTCATGAAACATAACATCGGTAGATACAAGGTAACGACGGAGATCCGGAGAGTAACACCGATAACCTTTCTGAATTCTAGAATAACCAAGAGAAACACATCTTAAGGACTTGGGATCAAGTTTGCTAACACTAGGACGGACATCCAGAACAAAACAAACACAGCCAAAGATTTTAGGATCAACAGGAAACAGCTTAGATGTGGGAAACAGAACAGAATATGGAATATCCCCACCAAGAACAGTTAAAGGCATGCGATTAATGAGAAAACAAGCAGTAGAGACAGCATCAGCCCAAAAACGTTTAGGGATTGAGGAATGAAACATGAGAGCTCGAGCAGTCTCTAAGAGATGTCGGTTCTTTCTTTCAGCAACACCATTTTGAGCAGGGTTATAAGCACAAGAGGATTGGTGAAGAATACCATGAATTTGCATGTAATCCGTGAATTGGGCGGAAAAATATTCTTTTGCATTATCACTTCGTAAGATTTTCACAGGTGTGTTAAAATGGGTTTGAATTTCAGCACAAAAATTACGAAAATGAGTAAACAATTCAGAACGCTGTTTCATTAAGTAAAGCCAGGTGGTGCGGGAAAAATCATCAACAAAAGTGACAAAATAATGATAACCAGTCTGAGACATAACTGAACAAGGACCCCAAACATCAGAATGTACTAACTCAAAGGGGGACGCAGCCCGTTTATTGACGCGAGGTGCCAAATGAATACGATGATGTTTTGCAAACTGACATGACTCACATTCTAAAGTAGACACAGAAGAATATTGAGGATACACTTTTCGGAGAGACGAAAGCGACATATGACCTAAACGACAATGAACTTCAAACAGAGATGACCCACCAGAACAAGCAACAGAACGTGGAACCTGATAATCAAGGATGTAATGTCCACCAGATTCATAGCCTCTACCAATAATCTACTTCATCGATAGATCTTGAATTAAACAATGGTCAGGGAAGAATGAGATAAAACAATTTAACTTACGAGTGAGTTTACTTGGAGATAAAAGGTTAAAGGTGAGATCTGGAACGTTAAGAACAGAGGATAATGAGAGGGAGGCAGTTGGTTGAACAATGCCTGAGCCAGTAACACGTACAGGAGAACCATTGGCAACAAATATGGATGATGGGTTGGTATAGAGGGCATATGAAGAGAATAAGTGATGATTACCTGTGGCTAGTGCCCCGGTAGAAGAATATCCAGAATCAGGGAGACCAGGTGTATGGGTAACATGAGCAAGGCCACGTTGTTGATCACGCTACTGTTTATTTTGCAATTTTCGACAATTTTTCTTAATGTGTCCAGGTTCCTTACAATAATTGCAAATAATACTGCCAGAAGTCATTGTAGGAGAATGAGTATTTTGTTTGTACCCATAATTCCTATTCTCAAAGGGACCACGTCCAGCTAGAGCACCTGCAGTTGGATCTACAGAAGAGTGAATCAAGATATCAGCACGAAGAACCCAGGAGAAAACGTCTTCAAGAGAAGGAAGCTCTTGACTAGATAAAATCTGGGAACGGATCGTTTTATATGAAGGGTCAAGAGCTTCAAGAAAGCTGATAATCGCCTGAAGTTCTAGATTCTTAACACGAGTTGAAAGATCTGCCTGTGGAGACATAAGTACTTTCATTTCTTCATACAACCGCTTGAAGTCGAGAAAGAAGTCCTTTAAGGGAAGGCCCTGTTGTTGAGAGCGATAAAAGCCTTTACAGATCTCATGAATCCGAGTGATATTTCCTTTGCCAGAAAACATAAATTCAAGGTACTGCATAATTTCTTTAACAGAATTGCAGTGACTAACTGAAGACAAAATCCTTGGTTCAATAGAGTTTCGAATTTGAAACAGAAGACGAGCATCCGCTCTTTGCCAAGTCAAAAGTTTTGTGTCATGTCAAAAGTTTTGTGTCATTACCAGAAGGAGGATCCTCAGTTAAATGAGTTTCCATTTCAATTCCCAGAAAATAGACTCTAATAGTTTTGTTCTAATCACTGTAATTTGTCCAATTTAACTGTGAAGCAGTGATCTTACCAGACGTAGGTAACATATCAGAGGTTTTAGAATCAGCCATAATATTAGTTGAATAGTGGTATGCAAATAATCTTCACAGAGTAGCAAGGTTAATAACCAAACAGAAAAGGAACGTACCACGCCCTTAATTCAAATTAACTGCAACTCTTCGGGACCCACAGAGATTCAATCAAACGAGCATATGAAAGAGATAAAATACTCCAAACAAGTCAAGGGACCCGCAGAAACTTAAGACCCTCACTCAAAAAATGCTGAATGTAGTGACAGATTGAACTTACGAATGTGGAAACGAGAGCGAAAAACAATAGCTCAAAATTTCAAATGTTTCGGATGACCACGAAACTTCAGAGGGAGGTAGAGGTTGAAGAGACGATCAGAACGCCGCAAACGGCGTCGCAAACGGCCACCGGAGGACGCTTCACGCACCGGCGCGTGTACAGGGCAGCAGAGCTTCAGGTGGCGCGTGTGTCCACACGCGCCGTCGGAATGGCCTCAAATTTTGGTGGCCGGCCGATCTGGACACAAGGAACCTAGGGATCTGGCGTGTGTCTGCAGCGGAGGAGTAGGCGATGACATATCTGAACCTTGAACAGAAATGCGTTTGGTCTGAAAAAATGGAGTTTATTCGCCGGAAAAACAGAAATAATTTCTGAAGTTTACAGAGGCTCTGGTACCATGTTATGAACTCAAACTTCAATTTTTATTAATGAAATGCAAGATTACATATTTATATACAATCAACGTAATATGAAACCTATTTCTAATACTATACAATTTCATCAATTCGTGTGTGAATTCGTCTGTGTCGACAGACGTTCTTCTTGACTAACACATTCCAAGCAAACCAGATGCCACCCCTAAAGCAATCTGCATCCACAATCTCATGGTGGTCAAAACCCAGACTTTTGCAAAGTAGTTGTGCTTTCAAACCACCTAACTTCGTTTCCAACAAGGTAAGGGAGCCAATCGAATATCTTTTTTTTTAGCTCCTTAATTAATCCCGGCAATACCTTGGATCCTGTTCCTCTACAATTTCAAAACATACAAATCATTGGAAACCTAATGAGGGGGATTCGGCGCTTTTAGACCCCCAAAGATTTTTAACCTTCTGTTGCTATTTGTCACAGCTCTCTATTATCATGTCCATGGGTTCACAGGTATAGGTATTATTTCTTGCCTTTGCAGATTTGGGAAAAGACTTCACTAGATTTGACGTGGACCCTTATACAGTTCACTATGATTGTTTTCAGGATTAGCCAATTCTTCACACTCCTCTTCCATGGGCTCTTCATTCCTCACCATATTTAGAGCTTCAAATGGGTTTGATGATTGTCCGTTTGCTAGTTGGGCTTTTAGATGATGCGTCCAAACTACCATTCCTTACTTTCTCTTTTTCTTTAATTTTTGGCTCACCGTACTAGTCTTCTATTGACTCACAGGGACCCACCTCTTGTGGTTACTGCTCTCTCTTCCACTAAAAGTGGAAGCTCCTTCTTTTTGTGCATTTTAGACGTTTTCCTCTCTTCAGATTCAAATGCAAACTGTGATTTTGCACTATGATCACGAGTTGATTGATTTCCTTTCTCATAACTAGAATGTTTTTTATCCCCATAATTGCCAGGTTTCCAACGGTTGTGGATCTCTAAATTCTTTCGCCGTGATCGTTGGAACAATTTCCACGAGCTAAGGCCCTCAGTTTGCGACGGCGCTTGCTAACTCGGTGGCAGTTTCGCATCCCTACTATCTCTAGATCTTTTCGGGGAGTCACTCATAGCCTGACTGTAAAGTGCCAAAAATGTGGACCCTGCACCTTGACTTCTAGAGAAAAATATTTCTTATTTCTAATGGACAAATTTTGATACACATTAATGAGGGTTCGCCCATTATTTATACATACTAATGAAAAGACTCGAACACCTAACTAATAGTTGCAACTATATACAAATTACTAAAATATCCTTTTAATAATAGTTGTTTTACACTCCCCTCAAGTTGGAGGTTTGAAAACATTTACAATAGCCAACTTGTCTAACAGGTTTTGTTGAGTCTCTTTAGCCACAGGCTTAGTCAGCAAATCAGCTTCTTGATCTTCTGACTTTACATGCTTTAAATCGATTATCCCTTTTTTTAATTTCTCACGGACGAAGTGACAATCCACTTCAATATGTTTGGTCCTTTCATGAAATACAGGATTACTCGCTATGTGAATTGCTGCCATATTGTCACAGTAAACTCTTACAGGATTTTGATGACTTATATTTAAGTCTCTAATCATTCCCAATGTCCACACAATCTTTGATACAGCCATGCTCAAGACCCTATATTCTGCCTTGGCTGAAGATTTTGACATTGTTGCCTATTTCTTAGTCTTCCACATCACTAGAGACCCTCCAAACTTTAGTAGATAGCCACTCACTGACCGTCTTGTAGTAGCGCATGCAGCCCAATCAGAATCACAGAAACATTCCAGCTCAAGATCTCCTTCTGAACTTAACAATACTCCAAGTCCAGGTGTTGCTTTCAAGTACCTTAGAACATTTAGGGCAGCTGCCATATGTTCTTTTGTTGGCATTTGCATGAATTGACTTAGGAGCTGCACACAAAAAGATATGTCAGGGCGCATCATAGTCAAGTAAATCAACTTACCAATCAACTTCCTATAATGCTTTGGATTCGGCAGCAGTTCATCCACCTTGTTCCTTCCTTCCTCAAAGGCTACTAGCTTCTGGTTTTGCACCAAAGGAACTCCAAGTGGTTTGCAGCCACTCATGCCTGTTTCAGCCAAAATATCTAAAACATACTTCCTTTAACACAATACAATCCCTTTTTGTGATCTAGCAACTTCTATGCCTAGGAAGTACTGCATGAAACCAAGATCTTTTATTTTAAATGTATTATGCAGAAAAGACTTAGTTTTCTTTATTCCTTCTATACTACTTCCAGTTACCAATAAGTCATCAACATAAACAAGTATTAATACAACACCATCATCACAAGTTTTAATAAAAAGGGAATGATCATGCTCACTTTGCTTAAATCCAGCATGAATTAAGGCTTCAGATAGTTTATAATTCCATTGCCTTGAAGCTTGTTTTAGTCCATATAGGGACTTGTTCAACTTACATACCATCTGCACCCCCTTACTTTCGAAACCTTGGGGAATTTTCATGTATACTTCTTCATCTAAATCTCCTTGCAAAAAGGCATTACATACATTCATTTGATGTAAATCCCATTCATATATGGCTGCTAATTTGAGAACAAGTCTTACAGTTAACATTTTAATGACAGGAGAGAATGTTTCATGGTAATCTATGCCCTCCCTTTGACTATATCCTTTCGCAACTAATCTAGCTTTAAACTTATCTAGTGTTCCATCCGAGTGATATTTAATCTTATATACCCACCACTTACAACTTATAGCCCTTTTATCTTTAGGTAGTGGCACAATATTCCAAGTCCCTTTATCTTCTAAGGCCTTAATTTCATTATTCATGGCGTCTATCCAACATTGATCTTTTATAGCATCCTCATAAAATTCAGGTTCATACATGGAATCAATTGAAATCAAAAAACACATATGAGAGGCAGATATGTGATCATAAGAAACATATTTATGGATGCTATAAAGACATTTGTCTTGCTCAACCTATACTAGAGAGCAGACATAGTCTTTGGACCAGATTGGTGCTTGTCTTTCTCTAGTGGGTCTGCACATTACCTCACTAGATGGTTCATCAAGTATGGTAGAGGACACCTGCCTTGAATTGGACATGGGATTAGGCTGGGCATTCACATCAGTTTGCTTGTGATGCTCATAGGTTGGAGGATCATGGTCAAACAAAAACATCTGCTTAAATTCCCTGCAATCTTCACTTGAATCATATGGGTTAGTGTCTTTAAAAGGAAATTTATTCTCAAGGAAACTCACATGCCTACTAACAAAACTATTTTTGTTTCTCAAATCAAGTAACATGTATCCCTTTTGATTGTTAGGGAAACCAAGAAAGACACATGGAACAGATTTTGCTTGCAGTTTATCATTTCTCCTTAGGTCTGTCGCATAATCCAAAGAGCCAAATATTTTCAAGTTATCAATATCTGGAAGGATCCTATATACAATCTCAAAAGGAGTTTTGTAACCTAAGATTCTAGAAGGCAACCTATTAATCAAATAAGTGGTCATTCTAATGCATTCCCCCCAATATTTAAATGGTATACCAGAATGCAATATGAGGCCTCTAGCAACTTGAATTATGGTTCTGTGCTTGCTTTCTACCACTCCATTCTGTTCTGGAGTATAAGCACCCGAAGTTTGATGAACAATACCTTTACTCTTGAGATAATGCTTTAATTCATTGTTTGTAAATTCTGTTCCATTGTCACTTCTAAGAGTCTTAACTGAAACTGAAAATTGAGTCATGACATAAGCAATAGCATGTTGAATGTAGGTTGTAACCTCATTTTTATTTCGCATCAATAAAGTCCAAGTTGCTCTAGAAAAATCGTCGACAATTGTTAAAAAATAGGAATATCCTTGATGTGTTGGAGTCTGATATGGACCCCACACATCAAGATGCAATAATTCAAAACACTGAACACTTTTAATGCAACTTGAAGTAAATGGAAATTTGGTTTGTTTTGATTGAACACATATTTCACATTTTTTATTTATAACATCCTTGTCATTACTTTGGAAACCAAGGTATCTCATTACAGTAAGGGGCGCATGCCCAAGTCTATTGTGCCACATGCACATCTCATCTATACCAAGGTTCCTAGTACTAGTTTTAACATAATTTATCACATTACATGTTCTGTCAGTATATTTCAGAATGTATAAACCTTCAACTAGTTTACCACTCACCACAATCTTGCCATCCTGAAGGCCCTGCAGCAAACAGAAGTAAGGAAAAAATACAACCATACATTGTTGTTCCTTTGTTAATCGGGCAACAGATAACAAGTTAAATTCCAAAGACGGAGCATATAAAATCCCATTTACAGTGAAGTTATCAGATATACGGGCACTACCTACATGTGTTACTGGTACTCTTGTTCCATCAGGTAATTTTATTGATTTTATGGTGCCCCTCATACTTCTCATATTTATCTAAAAAAATGAGATTCCCAACCATATGAGTTGTTGCTCCAGAATCAATAACCCAACAAGAATAAGATTTAGAATAAGTAGAGGGAACAGCCAAAACTGTACCCACTAAATCATAGATGGTAGGCTCAGAATCCTTCTTGAGAAGCTCCAACAATCGCTGGTATTGCTCATAGGTAAAGGTTGGTGCTGCAGTACTAGTTGTGTGAGTAAGTGCATCTTCATCACGGATTGACTCACTAGATGCTTGATTGACAGAAGAATCCTTCCCTTGTTTTGGTCTGTTGCCTCAGAAATTGGGTGGGTAACCCACAATCTGAAAACAATGATATTTGATGTGTCCCCTTTTTCCATAATGGGAGTATTCCAGGTTAGGATGGCTGACGTCTTCTCAAGAGTTAAAATGGAACGTTGTGCTTCATCCTCTAAAATCATTCCATAGGCTTGTCCGACAGATGGTAGGGGCATCATGAGTAAAATCCGACTACGTGCTTGGCTATAGGATTCATTTAATCCCATCAAGAACTGTAATAGCTTCTGTTGCTGGATTAATTTGACATATGCCTTTGAAGTTGCACATTGACAAGAGGGAATATTAACAAGAACAGATTGCTCTTCCCAGAGCTCTTTTTATTTTGAAAAATAGCTAGATACAGAGGAAGAGCCTTGCCTGAGAAGGCTGATCTCGCGGTGTAGAGAAAATATGCATGAGCCCATTTTCTTATCAAAGAGTTCTTTTAGATCACTCCATACACGGTGAGCCTCCTCGTGAAACATAAGGCTGTTGGCTAAATCTTTCAAAACAAAATTCAAGAGCCAAGAAAGGACCATGGCATTACACCTTTCCCATTGATCCTTCAGGATAGCTTCTTGGTCATCCTTCTTGTAAGAGCCGTCAATAAAACCCACCTTATGCTTTCCCTTTAGTGCAATCCTCATTGAGCGACTCCAAATCACGTAATTATCAGGGCCGGTCAAGACTTGAGGGATGATTGTTGAGCCTTGGGTCTCCGATGGGTACAAGAATAGCGGGTGAGAAAATGGCAAGCTCGCCGGATCTGCAACTTTCCCTTCTACCATTAGGGTTTCGTGCTTCTTTCACGGGTTGAAGAAGACGATGAAAGGAAAGTAAAAATGCTCTCTCTCTCTCTCTCTCTCTCTCTTGGTGTCTGAGTTGTAAGCTCGATGAGTAATCAGATTCTTGTGACAATTTCTCTTTCTTGAGTCGTGGAGTCCAATCTTGGGTGGCACGTGGATCTTGATTACAAAACCATCTCTGATGCCACGTAAAGTGCCAAAATGTAGACCCTGCACCTTGACTTCAAGAGAAAAATATTTCTTATTTCTAATGGACAAATTCTGATACACATTAATGAGGGTTCACCTCTTATTTATACATACTGACGAAAAGACTCGTCACACACACCTAACTAATAGTTGCAACTATATACAAATTACTAAAATATCCTTTTAATAATAGTTGTTTTACAATGACCCAAACCTTGTTCATCTGTCTTCCACAGTACAACGCTAGAAAGTCTAGCCCGTTCTTAGTGGTTTGCTGCCCCACTATTATTCCCCTTCTCAGGTTCAGTTGTGAGATCTCTATCTGGACACACATCCCCATGGTGGCCATATTTGCCACAGCAAAAGCATATAAGATGCAGCCCCTCGTACTCTAGACACCTGCACCTTCCAAATATGTTGATTCCAGATTGCAACCGTTTTTTGAGGATCGGGTTCCATGCATATGCGTGTATACCGCCCCCTTTCGCTTGCATAAGTGATTCTGTCCACCTTCAGAATTCTAACCCAAGCAGCTATCTTCTTCTGAATATCAGCATTCCAAGGGTCAAAGTTCGGCCTCCCCTCTGTACCACAAGATATCTGTCCTCCACCATCCATGGGCCTTCCTGGTAGATATGGTTCATATCAGCTTCATCCTTAAAGGAGACCACGAAGAAACCATTATCAAGATCCCTAGTTGTAAAAGGCTTATCTGTTTTCCATAAGCGTTTCAGCAAGTCTCTCATAACCCAAAAAGGAATCATCTTCCCAAGAAGTTTGACTATCAGAGATTTCCGCCAAGGCACACACCACAATTCATATTCATCCAAGGTCAACCTAAGGGTAGGGCAGTGTTCGTCATCTTACTCTACTTCCTCTAATGTTTCTTTCTGGTTCTCCTCACTTCTCCAGTCGCTGAAATAGGACTGAAGTCCTGCAATATAACCAACACATGAATCATCATAGACACTTCTGCCTTTATGATCCTTTGAGATATTTCCCAGATCAACTCCCATAAGTTTGTCTTTAAACAATGGATCTCATTCCTCAATTACACTCTCATCCTTCTTCGATTCTTCTAGATGTTGCACAGAGATTTTTCGCACTCTCTTCTTGGTTCTCTTTACCGGATCCCCCTCGTCCGACCCACCATCAGCAGATGAACGCCCTTCCGCCATTTTTCTTAGATTTTCGTGAAAAGATCAAAATACCTTGATAAAACAAAAAAAAAAAGCAGACAAAATCAGACCCAAGATTCTGTGAAAATTAGTGCGAGACTTTAGGAATCACGTTGCCAACGTTATTGTGTTCCTGATATTTCAGATCCTTTATTTTATTTTATTTTTATTTGAATAATTTGCCAAGTCAATCACGTGAGGATTGTTCACGTCGGTGAGAATGGTGGTGGGTTTTGTTAGTTTCCTATTATTTTGCTTTGTTTATTTGTTTTATTTAAATAATGGGGAGTGTAAGAGATAGTTGGAGAAAATTGTGGGAAGGAGAATCATGGCTCCATATCATACTCATCCTAATTCTAAATATAAAAGATCTAGTTGATTTTTTTTAGAGAATCTAAGAGAGTTAAATAAGATACTTAATAATATCATATGTCGTTTATTATTAGATTATACATCAATTTATAAGTTAAGACAAAAAAATTTGAAGAAAAAGCGATAATTATAAGTATTTAAAGAAATTTAATTAATTTTTTTAATATTTCTAAAAAAAATTAACTGAGCTTTATACTTAGAAGCCGACGAGTGTATTGTAATAATGCGTTTGACATAGAAAATCCATATACACAATTACACATTCCCAAAATATATTATCCAATTTATTTTTACGTTTTTATCATTATTTTGGTACTTCGTCCTCGCTCCCCCGGTAGATCCAATTGCTCTTCTCTCTCACCTTTGTCACCCCACTCAAGCTCGTCGCCATCGCTTTTTGTTGTTCGTTGCTGGTGCTATTACCAACCGCCTGGTCGAACTTGGAGCTCTTCTCCAATTCATGACTTCCAATCCTTGCCCCTGCTCCGACGGTATTTTCTCTTGCTCTCTTTCTCTTTGTCTCTTTCGTGTTTCCCTCCCTAAGCAGTTATATTGGGCATTTTAGGCACCAAACTGATTTTTGAGATCCTCTCCGTCGGATAAATATCGTGGGTTGGGAGAAAATTAGTCCCTCAATTTGCACCATTTGAATTACTGTTATTCCCGAAGCTGCTAGAACTTCCATTGGAGTATATTAACGGGGCTCCAGCTGAAACCGATCTTCGATGACCAAGTTTGGTGCATTGGGATGCCAAAGCAGATTGAAGGCTCTTGAAGGCATTTGAGTTGGCCTCACAGACCTCATCGGAGTTGTTGCTGGGCTTCCTGTTTAGTTTACTGGGCAACTTGGCAAAGGTATTTCTGCTGCCGGAAGTCGAGCCTTCAGAGGAGCTCGAGCTAAGCTAGAGGCGTTGGAAGCGCGAGCGCCAGCAGCATTAACAGATGCAAGGGGTTTTCAATGGAAAAGCAAGAGAACCCCTGTCGAGAGTTCGGATACAAAAACAGAGACTCCTTTTTCTTTATTTAATGAAGGATATTTTAGTCTTTTTATAATTGGATTATATTACTTAAATGTCCTACAGGACTTGCCTGCAAATTGGATATTTCAAGAGGCCTTTGAATCATTTTTTTTAACTTGGGACCCAAGTGCAATTTTCACAAAAAATTTTGGTCATTCATATATTTATAATGTATTAAATCTTTTGAAATTTTACTGTTCATAAGTTGCGGCTTCCCTTATGTTTTCATGTTCATAGAGCTGTGGCTTGCTCTTATAAATAGTGCCTGCTCTGCATTAGGCTCTGTGTAAGAATTGCTTTAATCTATCTTGGTGCACACGTATGCAAGGCTAAATTTTGAAATTTGTTCCAGCTTCACGGTCTCTTTCTTTCACTTCAACTTCTGTATTTCCATCATTCCCTTCCCCATAAATTTTCCTTCCCGAGGCAGCCTTTCTTTCTTTCTTTCTCCCTACTCCTCTAATTTCTCTCTCCTTCTCAATTTGTCTTTCTCTGTTTCAATTTGATGGCTTCTCTTCCACCGAGCATCAAAGAAAGAATACGGTGATGAGGCGGAGTAGAGGGGAAGAGAGTGAAAGAACAGGAGAAGGACATGAAAGCCATTGTGGAAGGAAGTGGGTCCTCTCAAAAGAATAGCATGTCGCTAACGTTTTTTTTCTCTCCTTCTTTTGATCCCTTTTTCATTCTCAATAAAGAACCTATGGTTTTTCTTTCATTCCTTCTCTTTTTCCTCCTTTTCTACTCTATTCTCCAGTTTAGATCAATTTTGCTCTCGCATGGTTTCCTTCATTCCTTTGCTGACTCTTCACATTTTAGTTTCAGGTTTTCTTTGATTCTTTTGTTGGATTGTTGGGTGGAAACAGTTATTCTTGAAAAAACTCATATATGATTGCCTATCCATCTTATTTAACTTTCTCCTTTTAATCATCGTTTTCATTTCTAGAAAGGTTCACAATATTTTGGAGTTGATGGTTTTGACTTTCAATGAATCTACGTTGGGTTATTGATGTATGAGATATTCATTTGCTATCCATTTATCTCTAGCCCATTAAAGTCACTATTCGTTTGCATCAGGACTATAAAATTTCTCATTTGTATGGTGATTGTACATATTATTTGTCATGTTGTGGGAGTTAATGCTTGGGAGGCCCACCGCGATAGAACCACTGTTCGCTACCGCAAGTGCACATATTGCTTCAAGTAATAAAGTGATAAGTAAATATTGTTCCCACGAGGACTATGACGAAAGCAAGCTAACTAATGTAAACATATGTTTAACTAGGTTGAATGAAATCATTTGAAATTGATCAAGTTGAGCCGCAACATGTTGTTGAGGTGAAAGATAAATTTAAAACTATTTTTTAGACTAAAAATTTATAAAAGAAAATGATTCTTTGAATTCAAGTGTTAAATGAAACTTAGGATTGTTTATCCCCCTTGTATTTCAAAAGTACTCACTCAAATCCCTCCAATATATGCTACTTAATGAAGGATTATACTAGCCAAGGATACTAAATTAACTATAAGTTCTCTCTCACGTCTTTAAATAGGTGTTTAGTTCAATTAATTCATTAATCTTTTAATTAACTAATTAAACCTTGATTTTCATTGCAAATCCTATTTGGCTATGTAAGGTTAATGAGTGTATCTCTACCTCATTCACAAAACTGTCCATTCAATTCACAAATTTTAAGTTCTCACATGATTAAACTCAAGTTCTACACTCAACCTAGCCCTCTCAAGCATTAATCAAGTGAACCCAATAATCTCATTAGTGGCCAATCAATAAGAAGCATTAAGCAAAGAGTAAAATCAGCATAATCTCATCATTAATCATAAATATAAAGGGGAAATGAGTACTTAATCCATATAAGGGATTAAAACAATCCTAAAAGAAGAGATACTTAGCTACTCATGTCCAAATGTATATAGAAACTAAGCATAACAACTGCGTAAACCATAGAAAAACGGAAAAGAGAAGAAAAGAAATGAATACAAGGTAGAAGTCACAAAATCCCTCTTAGAATCACCACCCAAGCTCCAAAACTCTCTAAAATCTCCTCTCCAAGGTGTCTCCTTGTGTGCTTCAGCTTCCCAAAATGTAGAGTGTCTCATTTTGGCGCTCTTCCCTAGGTTAAGTAGTGTATTTTTTACTTTTGAAATCAAAACGCGTAGCTGCACTTTTTTAGGACTTGCTACGGCAAGTCTGTCAACTTGACATAGCCAGTTACATAGAGAGTCCATTTTCCTTTAGATTCTTGACTTGCTACAGCAAGTTTGTCAACTTGTTGTGGCCAGTTACATAGAGAGCATATGAAGAGCACTTGTCACGGCTAGTTTGCCAACTTGCTGTGGCCAGTTACACGGAGAGCAAACAAGGATGACTTGCTACAGTAAGTTTGTCGACTTGCTGAGACAAGTTGCGAAAGTTCCTTATATCTTTACACTGCTTCACCTCCTTTGCTCTTTCCTTGATTCTTGGTTCTTATAGGGCTTTAACACTTATCTTCACCTTCCTGCAAAAGAGGGAGAATTTATAGATTTTCAATTGAATCACAAATATAAAAAGAATTTCTTTGAGTTTTGCTTGATAATTTGATATGAACATTTTCTTCTATACACTTCTTTCAATGTACATTTTGAACCCAAAAGATAGGTAAAAAGAGAAGAAAATGTGTTGGAATGTTATGGATTTCTAAGAGTCAACACAACCCCAAACTTAAACATTTTCTTGTCTTCAAGCAAAAACTTGTATCTTCACTAAATTTCTCAAGTATTAGTCATTGATGCATGAATAAATTTGTCCTCATTAGTTGCTCAAAAAGTTATATCAAACAGAAAACCAAGAAAACATGCAAAGATGAATACTTCATAGATTTAAAACATGCTTTCCAAGAATTTCTAAGTGTTTGTGTGTGTGAATGGAGTTAGCATGTATTTCTTTTGCACTTGCTAAAGTTAAAAGCAACACTTCAAGTCATATACCTATATTCAAACAAACAATTTCATCGTTCTCTAATTCCTTCCTCTTTCTTTTAATTCACTCCACCTGACTTAGAAATCAAAGGGACTTTTCAGCTTATAATGGGGCCAAGGGTGTAGGCTCTTAAAAGAAAAGGTAAAGGATAATCAACAAATACCTCAAGATAGATGATAACCACTTAAGGGGTTTCTTCCTTTTCTCATTAAACATACTCCCCCAAACTTAAACCAAACTGATCTTTTCCCTATCAAGCCTTTTTTGTACTTTTTTCTTTTTTTTTATACCACAATTTTTTTATTTTTTTCTTTTACATTGTGAACCCTTTTATTTTCTACACTCCTATTTTCAATCATTTAAAACTCTACACATCACCACATTCTACAACCCAATCAATTATCATCTATCTCAAAGCAATGTAATTATGGTTTTTTATATTGGCTAAGGTAGGTAGATGTTAGGTTTTTCAAAAAGAATCACTAATTGGTTTTTCATTTAGGCTCAAAAAAAGGGTTCAAAAAGGGCATAACATCAATTTGGTAAGCTTGAAAGGCTCAAATGGATTTTATGAAGTGCCCTAATCATTTCTCTAAATCTCATGACATAAATCAAAAGCTTTGAAGAATTCTAAAGATTATTCGACAAAACCCTTCAACAAGAACATCCAAAATAAAGTTAACTCCAATAGTGCTTTCTTAGCTTAAAAATTCCTGAATAACATGATTTATCACTACAATACATCCATCAATGCACATTAAACAAAATTTCCTGTCAAATATAAAAGAGTGAGCAGTAATTTATATCATTGGATTATCCAAGCAACTGTGACAAATAAATGAGAATTTCAGCTCATTTTTAACATTCTTTACAAACAAAAATTTAAGAATGAGAAATTTCAAACATTCCAACAAGTTTTTCAAGAAAAAAACTATTCAAAATTTTCACTATACACACATTAAAGTTTCCAAATTTGTCAAAATCTCAATTAGCAAACTCTCAACCCTAAACTTAAAATTGACAATATCCTCATTATCAATTAAAAGGATGGGAAATAAAAGAGCCAGCACCTGAACAGGGTCATATCCACAGCATTTACAAACATCAATAACTGACAAAAAGTAAGCCCCCAGTAGCCCAACGAAAATCTATACATGGTTTCATCTCTAGCCATCAGTATCCAACAAAAATACTATCATGGTGGAAAGTGATCTGTACAGCCTGTCAAGGATCAATGTGGTATACCTGATTTTGTCAAAGTATTCACAGCCAAAATATTAATCATCCCACAAATGAGCTATCAGAGGCTACCAAAAACATGGCAAAACATGTAGTCATCCAAAATTGTCCCAAAAGGCATGTAGTCGTGTTATCATTCATATCAAAACAATCATGTCAGTGAACCCCTAAGTCTCTAAGCTAAACAAATCCTCACTAATCACAATGACCATTAGCAGTCTCCGCACACGTAGTCATGTAACAATGGTTGACCAACCATCAGTAGTTGATAGAAAAACATGCAGATCATGCACAACGCTATACAACAGAAGTCATAAGGTAAACAGAGAAATCATACATCAAGAAGGCTAAAATAACACCAAAATATGAGATAAGCCAGACAAAACATCAGAATAGCCTCCAGAAATAATAGCATCAATCATCATCATCAAATGCTCCTAGTCTAAGTCTGAATGCTCTATGTGTGCCTTTCTTGAAATAGATCCCGTCTCCCCTATCTCCTTATCATCACTGCTACTAAACTCAGCATCTGTGCTCTGGATTTCATCACTGTCACTATCATCTTGCTAGTCACCATCCTCATTTTCTGTCCCATCCCTACGACAGTGCTCTTGAGCATTGTCTTTTTTAGCCTCAGCAGCAAGGGGCTCATGCACATCAGTACTAGGGAGTATAAGGACATCCATAGGCAAGCCCTAATGATAAGCTAGGCGAGTAACAAGTGAAGTGAGTTTTCTGATGGCAATACACAATGTGCTATCCAACTTATCAATTTGATCAATAAGGACATCAAGTTGTAATGCAAGCTTCAAGCGAGGTCCTTCATGCTGAGCCCTTTTTTTCTCTCTCAGTTCAGGGTGTTTCTGTGACCCCAGATTGGTATAAGTGAATGGGAGGGTAGGCTTAATGAGGGGATTATCAGGCAATGGCTTAACATTGGCTTCAAGGAAAAATGAGGTAATAAAGTGAGGGAAAATAAGGCTTTTAAAATGTTTTTCTCGACACTTGTATAGGGTGTTATACATAATGTTCCCAATATTGACCGGCTGGCTGGTTTACAAAAGGAAGATAAGGAGGGCTAATTTGCTAGAAATATATGTTAGATGGGTAGTGGGCTTGATGTTATTAACTACCAAATGCAGCCAACATTTAGCTTCTGGCATTAAATCACATCTAGCAAAATATTTCTTTTGATTGAATCTCATAAACCATGCATCCTCACTGTTAATGATCAGCTCTTTTGCTATGGCTTTATATGGAAATTCATCCTTATAGTCAGTGAATTTTTTATACATATATTTATCATCTGAAACCTTGGGTAACTTGTAGAAGCGGTTGATGGCGTCAGCATTGATGAATAGCTTCTGCCTACGCAAGTCAACACGCCCATGATAAATGATGTGCTGAATGTAGTACTGCCTTACATACTCAACATTCACACTCTGCTTTGCTTCCATGAGTTTCCCTAGCTATTGGCCAATGGCTTGTGATAAGTAAAATATTTTCATATTTATTTTCCCTTATATGATGATTTTATGGACGATATTTGAGCTTAATATAATATATTTGGGTGTAAAATAAATAGTATTTAAAAAATAATAAAAATATAAAAAAGGTCAGTACTGTAGCGTCGGTCACTATTCATGACGGAATCACTGTATCAGGACGTTACTGTAGTAGATGGAGGTGACTGTAGCGGATGGAATCACTGTAGCAACACGGAAAAAACACGTAAACCAACCGACATGATACTGTTCACTACTGTAGCAATGCGTGAAAAGAAGGCAAAATCACTGTAGCACCGTGGAAAAAAGTGACACGACGCTGCCTATAAATTCAATGCGTCAAGCGCAGATTCGAGGTGTGGAGAATTTTCTCTGACAATCAGAGATCCTTCTCTGATAAGGAGAGATATTTTCTCTGACAGTTCTGAATAAATTGTGTTATTTTTTTTATTTTTAATTTTATGTATTGTATTATTTTTTTCATGCCTCCTACATGGAAGGCTTAGTATTATATTACTTTTTGCATGCCTCCTACATGGAAGGCTTAGTATTGTATTACATTTTTCATGCCGCCTATATGGAAGGTTTTACCTCCTAAAGGGACGGCTAGATTTGTCCATTTTTCATGCATCTTGTTGGTTGTATATTTATGTTTGAGAATTTAATATTCAAGTTTATGCAGTATTTATGAGGATTTCATTCTAGCTTTATATAATGTCAATTTATTTTGGTTTTGTTTTTAATTTTATCATGAGCTAAATTTTCATTTTCTTAGGGTGATGACGTAGCTTACTAATGACGGATTGAATCTTAACTTGTTAAATCTAGTTTTCATTTCTCCTTCATGATTGAGTTTTAATTATTGTTCTTAAGGCTTTCATTTGATTGGCCACCTTTTGAATGATTACAATATGCATGTTGAGACCGGAAGGAGATGCATGTGTGTAGATTCTATAATTAAAACCATAACTTGCATATGAAATAGGAATATATTCATATGAGTTGTATAGTCTTATTGAGTTCCATAAATCTTAATGCATAATTAATTGTTTAAATTCAGATAGGAATATATTGGATTAGCAATTAATTATAGAATTGCTTGACCTTGGAAGAGGCTAGTAATTAAATTAGGGAAACTCGACTATCAATCATGTGGAATAAATTGGACTAGAATAGATAAGTGATTCAATCCGAAATTTGTTAAGTGAAATTTAATCCCTAAGACTTTTTCTCATATTTGTTTTTATATCATCTGCACTCATATTTAATTATTTTTCTTTTATTTGTACTCTCAATCACCAATTTATCGATCGACTAAATAGAATTAAAATTACTCATTTTGGTACTTAGTGATCAATCCTCGTAGGAACGATACTCTACTCACTTCTATATTACTTGATTACGACAGTGTACACTTGCACTATTTAATTGATCATCTAAACTCGTAACAGCTTGTTTATAGAAGACATATTTGATTGACTTCTTGAACTCCCGTTCTTGGCGCAACTTTCTGCCAGTGATCTTATTTTTAACATCTTCTGAGGGGTCAGAAGGGGGCATATGGGATCTAGGCTGGTGCTTGTTTCCGGCCTTCTTCATGATCTGCATACAACAAAAGGGCAAACAAACCAAAACAACAACCACACTTAACAACACAGAAAACAGGAGTAAAAGAAACTAATTTATCCTATCCTAACCCTAAAAGAAAATAGAAGAAAAGAACCCCCCCCCCCCCAAACTTAGGATCTATCATCTATCTAATTCCATAGCTTTTCAACTAGTATTCCAAGCCTAAACCTAATCCTCACTACCTTCAAAATTCAACCAGAGCTAATCACAATGAAAATTGCAGACAATGAAGGCTCAGCTGAGTAAACCATTTCATTGTGGCCATTCAAAAGTGTACATTGACTTCTAGCATGATACATTTAAAAATCAACTAAAGCATATAAATTGAAAGTGCAAAATCATGTGTGTTTTTATGCAAAAAGGTGATCAGCAAAGAAAACTTCAAATTAAAATCAATGAAAGTACCTAAAAAAAATTTATTTAAGAAAACAAAAAGTTTTTGCCTTGGTGTAGATTCCATTGCCCCAAGATATATGTAAATGTGTACCATTGCAGACTTCATAACTTAAAGCTATCAAACTTATCATAACAAATTCAAATAAAAATGTTCAAAGCATCAACGAAATGAAGACAAATGGCCACAATGAAAGATAGGTCCAAAAACACAAGGATGCACTTCCATTTACACTTCAATATGTAAAGGTTTATTTTCATGTGTCATAAATTTCTGTGTACCTTTTTAAACCCACATCAGCAGCATGGCAGTATTGAATTAACAAATATGGTTTAACACAACATGGAAAATGTAACAACTTGAACCAGCAATTTCAGAACCTATTTTATCAAGCCATTATCAACAATTGTGATTCTCTACTACTCAAATGCAGTTCGCAATTCAGTCATAAGTTCTAGTATAGGAGGAATTTCCAACTAGCTAACACATGAAGGCAATTCAGAAAAGTTTGGAAAACATTTTTCATGTGAAAGAAACTTCTGGAGGTAATATAATGTTAAGAATAAGTTGTGAAACCTATAGAATTCAAACAAAATACCATCTATAAAAATAGAAGCTCCAAGTTCATTCACAGATCAGTATGCAAGGTAATAAAAAAAATTGAACTATAAGATGGATCTTATACTCATGATGAAAGGTAATATATACACTTTATGAAAAATAATAGTATACAAAAAACAATATAAAAAGTAAAGTTGTACATTTGTAAATAAATTCAATGAAGTGTCTTATATCAAAGACAGAAAAAAAAAACAAAGCAATACTCTCTTTACTTTTAAATAGGATGGGAGGAGTAAGAAATAAATAACTGAAACTATCACCCAAAAAATAAATAAACTAACTGAAACTAAATAGAGTAATTAATATAATAACCGAAGGAGACTACAGTACAAAGGAAAATGGAAGGCCGAAACAGAAGCAGTAAATAATATGAATCAATAATAAATCTAAACTTGAAGGACATCAAGAGCACCAGTGGTCTAGTGGTAGAATAGTACCCTGCCACGGTACAGACCCGGGTTCGATTCCCGGCTGGTGCATCTCTCCTTCGAGAGCTGTGAGGAGATTCTCGCACGATCTGCGATTGGTGTTCAATCACACTCATCTGATCTAACGGATGATATTTCGTGCATCTGAGCTCTCTATTTTTTTGTTTGACTCTAAAACAAAGAAAAATGTACGCAGATGGAAGTTTATGTGATTATTTTAGCTATTGAAAATTTTTTTCCGCAAAAAGAATAATCATATAAAGTGAATAAAACTATACGATTAACCAATGAGGTTGTAACATTTAGAGAAATGGATCAGTGAAAGACGAAAACTGAATAGAAGAAAGAGAGAGTAAAGTGTGTAACCAAGAGAGTGATCTGCATTTTTGTAATGTCATAAAATGAATGAAGTACATATCTGCTTATTTACAGCAGTTGGATTCGCTAATGGTTACAACTAACTGATACAATGTGTATAGCTGGCAACAACGAATATTTACTAGTAGATAGTTGCCCTAACTTCTACTAGTTACGCTAATATATGAGTGAGGATTGGATTTAGTGAAAGAGGCTAATTCTTCTCAGATATAATAATCAAAATTTGAATTCTCGTTAGGTAGTATGCTTAAAAAAGATTATCTATAATAGAAAGATATATGTACCTATCAAAAAATAAAAATAAACAATTAAAATTGGTATAATAGAATTTAGGAAATGAATAATCAATAAAACATAAGTTTTATAAAGAGTGACTATGAAAATAATTGAAGTGAAAAATGGACGTCTCTTTTCAAGGTGTCATTGAAATTAGAAAGGATGAGAATATTCTTTTTACATGTAACAATATTGACGTGGTTTAAAGATGTGGAAAAACTAATTTTTTAATAATTACGTTTGGTAATTTTTTGCCTCGCACAAAACCTTCACAATTAAGTTAAAAATTAAAAAGGACAAAAAAACATATTGTTATAAATAATAGATATGTGGATATCTATTAACTCTCTCAACTCTTGGCATTTCATTTCATTTCATACACTCTTTAACATTTCTAATAAATAGCCTTTATGCTCATAACTCAAATATTATAATTCGTGTACTCATGAGGATTAAATTTACTATTTACTTTATGTAAGTCTTGATTGAGATTTAGGGTCTATAAATAGAGGACTATGTACTCCACTTTGATGGCATCCAAATAAATAAGAGATTGATCAATCTTTCTCTTCAATTCTCTCTTGTTTTACTCATTTCTTTCATTCCAAATCTCTTTTGTATTATTCTTATTTTCATAACACATTATTAGCACGATTTCTCTTTGAAAGGTTGGGGAGATAATACCTGCTGGTTTTAAAATTCAAAGTTGTGGAAATTGTCTATGATCTTGGGCAGCGTTTCATGAATTACCATTGGCTGAAGCTGTTCAATGATATATTGATCTTCAGAACGTGTTTGTCCATGATCCTGCATGGTAGCTAGTAGATTTGAGTCCATGCAGAATGTGAATATGATGAATTTAACTTCTCCCTCAGGTTCTCTCTTATCCCTTTAGTCTTTGATTGCTTCTCCATATAACTTGATTAGATCTTGTTATCTTTGGTTTTATTGCTATTTCTTGATCTGATTGCCTACACTAAAGAAATTTAAAATTGCCACATAATTCTTCAAATAATGTCAATGATCATTCTACTTTATTTCTTTACATTTTCCCATAATGCTGAAATCCACCCACCCCAATTTCACAACCTTGAGCAAGCAAAAAGGAAAACGTAACAAACATGAAATCTTTCAGTCAATCATGATAGTTTCAACTTCATGCTCTAATTTAACGCTGGCTCTAGATTCTTTTAAAACAACTTCGTTTTGTTCTTGTGTTACATAATTTGATGACGAGTTTTATGATCTAATGTGGTACTCCCTTTGGTCCTGATTATAAGATAAAGTTGACTTTTTTTGGAGAAATTAAGGAAGCCAATTAAATTACTTTAGAGTGTTTATATTTTTAGTATCCTTAGATTATATATTAGTTTATTAGTCAAATTAATTAGTTTGGAGAAAAAAATATAAATATAAATATTCTAAAGTAATTTAATTGGCTTCCTTAATTTCTCCAAAAAAGTCAACTTTGTCTTATAATTAGGACCGGAGGGAGGGAGTACTTTATATATCTAGAACCATGGTCTTGCACTCATTTGACATCTAAGCTTGCAGTCCGAATTTCGGAATTATATTTAATATAGGATAAAATTAAAATTTGCAAAGTGACTGACAACATTGATGGTTTTGACAGAAGACAAAAGAAAGAAAAACTTAGGCTAAAAAAAATGTAACTAACTAACACTACGATAACAGTGCTTCAAGGAAGTAGCCTTGCTAGAAAAATATTTTGCGGTTGAACTCATTAAGGATTAGTGAGACTATGTGTTTATCTCTTATGGCATTTTCTTATTGGTACATCATTTGAATGAGATTTCATTATTCATGAAAGCAAGTATTGTCTTCTATTAGCCAAAACTTTAAAATGCATTAATGTATGCTTATGCTCATGTATCACTTGAAAGCTTTTTCTTTTGACATACATGTATATATCGTCTGGAAAATGATATGATTAGCAATATGTTATTTAACTTGGATGCTAATAAAATTATTTGAGTTTTCGGCTTAGGTCAAACAGACTTCCTCTTGAATTCATATATCATTTGTTCAAAAATGCATATTTGGGGATTGTTTTCTAGATTAAAATTAAGAGAAAAAAAAGACACTTAAATACCATTAGAACTTCAAAATCTCAAATTGGTTTTGTTGTTAATAAAAGTAATGAGATTGACAAAAAAGATATAACAATTGACAACTCAAATTTTTAGGAAATCACTCATTTAAGATTTTGAAGTTCAAGTGGTATTTAAGTGTCTTTTTCCCTAAAATTAAAGTTTATGTCCTTTGTTTACATTTATTGGGAGATGATGCAATTTTCTATGGTAATATATTTGATATATGGCTATTGATAGAGTTTGTAGGTTTGTGGATTAAATATTTGTAATCAAGTGAATAATTATATTTCGGTTATGTATGCATTGATGGGTGGCTATTTATATTTTATAGCATTGTATAATTTAGTAACTTAATTCCATTGGTTGGTGGACTTATTTTCTTTCTGTTGCAAGGTTTTGGGCTTTTGGTCAATGAATATATTAATTGGGTTTTTAATATTTATATAATATATTTTTATTCCAACTCTATTTTTTTGTCCATAAATAATCGCCCTTTATATACACTAATATAGAAGGCACTTTTAACGACCATTTTTATGCCCTTTAAATGACTGTTTTCAAAGGGACATATATATGAATGTCATTAAAAATTTTAAAATAGACAATTGTTTTAAAACCGTCGTTATAGGACACTTACGACAACTGTTTTATAAAAGCAGTCATTGTGACCCAGAGCCTACAACAACTGTTTTTAGTAAAACAGTCATTTTTTGTTAATACATACAATGACTGTTTCATAAAAACAGAAAAACAGTCATTGTATGTCACTTACAACGACTATTTTTAGAAAATGGTCGTTGTAACTCTTTTTTTAAAAAAAACTATTCTTGATCAGAGTACAAAAAACCGGACCAGACCGGCCGGTTGAACCGGGAACCGGTCCGGTCCGGTTTGATTAGTAAACCGGTCAAACAGGTCAGAACCGGTTAAAACCGGTGGTCCAACCGGTGACCCGGTTTCTTTCTTTTTCTTTTTCTTTTTAATTTTCCAAATTTTTATTTTAGGTTTTTTGAGGGCAAAATGGAAAATTGAAGACTAAAATGAAGAGAAAAATAAATAAATAAAGAACAAATCTAAAAAAATGAAGAAAATAATGAAAAAAATTATTTAAAAAGATATAATAATTATAGGAAATGAAATATCTTTACATAAGTATAGGTATTATAACTAATACTAATAGATTTTAAACAATTTTTTTTCTAAAAATCTTTATTTTTATCTATAGAAGTTTAAAAATATATTAATATATATTATCACTAATAAATTATAATATTTTAATATGACCAGTTATGACCGGTTCAACTACCGGTTAGACCCCGGTTGACCCATTAACCCTTGAACCAGTGCTGTGACCGGTTCATTGCCCGGTCCGATTTTTCGTTCCTTGTTCTTGATGAATCATGCCTCAATAATTGACAGAATATTTAATTTACCTAAAAAATAAATGTACATATCCGTATTACAAGGCTAGCCAACAAGCCAAATGAAAAGATAGTTAGCCTGTAATAAAGTAGATTGAACACGTGTTAGAATAGAGATACATAAACTCTCCGAAATACACCGCACCAGAAACACATGTTGATTATTTAGCCTAGCTCTCCTAAATTCACAGAACATTAGGGTCACTGGACTCTGGAGTTGGTATACTAAGCAACTGCTTTACAGCTAGTAGCACTTATATAGGCAGGCATCTCAGGTAAGAACTGTTAGGAAACAATATCCCCTTAATTAAGGATATGTTAGGAAACAATATCCCACATAAAGGGGGATTAGGATTATTATAATGAGTGATTGTGTATATAAATACCTAATGTATTCATGAATGAAATAACATCTTCTTCTATTCTGATTTCATATCTGATTCACATGGCATCAGAGCCAACTTGCTTTCTGTTTTCGTGTTTTTCTTCCAGTGCGCTGATTTAGTTCTGTACGTTACTGTTCATTGTGCACGGCGCTCCGGTGGCTGGGAGATTTGGTCCACACGCGCCGCACCACTAGATCCGCCGTCGCCCGACCGGTCCGTCACCGGAGTATCGCCACCATCCGACTTGCACGTGGCCTTCACGCGCCACCCCCTTTCTCGCCGGAAGTTCACGCGCCGGCGCGTGACGGCGTTTTCCGGCGACTTTGCCACCGCCGTTTGCTGCATTCTGATCGACTAAGTGGTGCCGTCCTTCCTCTTGTGGTTTCGTGTTGTGGGTACCACCGATTTGTTGTTTCGTTGTTGATTTTGCCCTTTGCTACTGTTGGGAGTGCGTTGTTGCTTCCGTTTCTGGTTCGTTTCTATCACCTTTGCTCTATTCGTCACCTTTGGGCGTGTCTTTAGTTATTACTTCATCTTATTTGGCTATTCCTTTTGCGGTGTTTGGCTTTACTTGCCTCTTATTGGGGTTGTTTTTCGATAGTGTGATTGTGAGGCCACTTTGATTGGTTGTGTGTGCTATCTACTGGCATTAATGGCTAATTCCAAGGCTAGTGTTACTACTGAAATTGTTCCTGTGACTAACAAAATCACTGAACACAAATTGACCTGGACAAACTATATGGATTGGAGCAAAACCGTTCGCATGTACCTACTCAGTATTGAGAAGGAGGGCCATTTGACTGATACACCTCCTACGGATGACCCTAAGATGGCTTGGGCCCGAGTTGATACCCGGTTGTTCTTGCAAATCCAGAATTCTATTGACAGCGAAATCCTTCCCTCGGTTAGTCACTGTAATACTGTTAAGGAACTTCTGAGTTGCTTGGAATTTTTATACTCTGGAAAAGGAAATATTACTCGCATTCATGATGTCTGCAAGGGATTCTATCGTGCTGAACAGCAGGGCCGTTCTTTGAAGACCTTTTATGTGGAGTTTAAGAAAATGTATGAAGAGTTGAAGATGTTAATGCCGCCTACCCCTAATCTTCGGGTCCAGGCTGATAATATGGAGAAACTGGCGATTCTTAGCTTTCTCACTGCCCTTGATCCGGCTTATGAGACAGTTCGTTCCCAGGTTCTGTCTAGTTCTGAACTTCCTTCGCTTCAGGATGTGTACTCTCGTGTGCTCCGTGCAGATAGTCTCTTACATCCAACTTCTGCTCCTAATGCTAGTGCATTAGCTGGCCGTGGTCCCACTGATAACCGCCACCAGGGCTTCATGCTGTCTGGAAATATTACATCATCCTCGATCTCTGCTAATACACGAAACCAAGGTCCTCCTCGCTCAAGCAACACCCCGACCTCTAGTCTTATTGTTTGTTTCTATTGTAAAGAACCTGGACATACCAAACGTTACTGTCGCAAGTTGCAACACAAGCTGCAACGTACTGAAACTGCTCATATGGCACAATCCTCATATCAGTCGGCCAATGTTCCATCCACTCCTAGTGCACTTGCTACAGGTAACGATGACTTATGCCTTGCTACTTCTTCCTCGAAGTGGATCATCGATTCCGGTGCCACTAACCACATGACAGGTAATCATCATTTGTTCTCTACATATGCACCTTATGCCAACCCTTCCTCCATCACTATTGCTAATGGTTCTGTTTCTCGTGTCCCTGGATCTGGCACTGTTACACCTACATCCTCTGTTTCGTTATCATCTGTCCTTAATGTTCCTGACCTTGCTTTTAACCTTTTATCTCCTAGCAAGCTTACTCATCAGTTAAACTGTTTTATCTCACTTTTTCCTGACCATTGTGTGATTCAGGATCTTACGACGAAGCAGATTATTGGTAGGGGATATGAATCTGGCGGTCATTACTTTCTTGACGATCAGGTGCCGCATTCAGTTGCTTGCTCTGGTGGTTCCTCTCTGTTTGACATTCACTGTCATTTAGGTCATGTGTCATTGTCATCCTTGAAGAGGTTACATCCTCAGTTTCATCATTTGTTATCCTTAGAGTGTGAGTCGTGTCAGTTTGCCAAACACCACCGTGTTCACCTGGCACCTCACGTCAATAAACGGGCTACGTCCCCCTTTGACTTGGTTCATTCTGATGTTTGGGGTCCTTGTCCTATTGTGTCCACGTCTGGTTTTAAGTACTTTGTTACTTTCGTTGATGATTTTTCTCGAATCACCTAGCTTTATTTAATGAAAAATCGTTCTGAGTTATTTTCACACTTTTGCAATTTTTGTGCCGAGATCAAAACTCAGTTTGGTGTCTCTATGAAAACCTTACGAAGTGATAATGCTAAAGAGTATTTCTCTACACAATTTCACGACTATATGCTTACACATGGCATGCTTCATCAGTCTTCCTGTGCAGATACACCTGCTCAAAATGGTGTAGCTGAAAGAAAAAACCGGCACTTATTAGAAGTCGCCCGCGCTCTAATGTTTCAAATGTATGTTCCTAAATCCTTTTGGGCTGATGCTGTGTCCACCGCCTGCTTCCTTATTAATCGTATGCCATCTCCTGTTCTCAGTGGTGATATTCCATACAGAACTTTGTGCCCTTCTAAACCCTTGTTTCCTATTGATCCAAAAATCTTTGGTTGTGTCTGTTTTGTTCGCGATATTCGTCCCTGTGTCACTAAGCTTGATCCAAAATCTCTTAAGTGTGTCTTCCTTGGCTATTCTAGGGTTCAGAAGGGTTATCGGTGCTATTCTACCGATCTTCGACGCTATCTTGTGTCTACAGATGTTACTTTCCATGAGTCCACTTCGTTCTTCCATATTCCTGTTCTTCCTCCATCTTCTACCCCTGACCCCGATCTTGATCACCTATTAGTGTATGAGGTTCACTCTCCACCAGTGTAAGAGTCTGTGCCGGCACCTACCCCACCTCCGATCCACCATGTTTATCAGAGACGTTCTAAGGAAAGTAATGCCACTGCTCCTCTTTCTGACCTACCAATACCTACCTCGGCGCCTGATCCACACTTAGCTCCTGTGTCTTCTCCTGTCTCTGACACTGTATCAGTACCTGATACTCTAAATCCTATTGACCTACCTATTGCCCTCCGCAAAGGTAAACGCACTTGTATGTACCCAATTTCCTCGTTTATTTCCTATAATCACCTGACACCCACATCTTGTTCCTTCATAGCATCTTTAGACTCTCTTGTCATTCCCACCAATCTTTCCCAAGCATTGGCTCATCCCGGTTGGCGTGCTGCAATGGAAGAGGAAATGATGGCCCTTGATAAGGCTGGTACCTGGACTCTTGTTGATTTACCTCCTGAAAAGAAGGTTATTGGGTGTAAATGGGTGTTTGCCGTTAAAACAAAAGCTGATGGCACCTTGGAACGATTGAAAGCTTGATTGGTTGCTAAGGGTTATGCTCAAACGTATGGTGTTGACTACTTTGAAACTTTCTCCCATGTGGCCAAATTGTCCTCTATTCGTCTGTTTATCTCTATGTCAGCTACCCATGGATGGGCTCTTCATCAACTGAACGTTAAGAATGCTTTTTTAAATGGTGATCTTCTTGAGGAAGTCTACATGGAGCAACTGCCTGGCTTTGTTGCTCAGGGGGAGCATGGCAAGGTATGCCATCTTCAGAAGTCTTTATATGGTTTGAAACAGAGCCCTCGTGCTTGGTTTGACATATTCAGTTCTGTGGTTAAGAAGTTTGGTCTGAGCCAAAGTAAATGTGATCATTCTGTGTTTTATCAACGAACGGATGCTGGCATGATTCTCCTAGTGGTCTATGTCGATGACATTGTTATTACAGGTAGTGATACGTCAGGGATCTCATCACTCAAGGCCTTTCTTAATTCTCATTTTCAAACAAAGGATTTGGGTCCGTTAAAGTACTTTCTTGGGATCGAAGTTATGAGAAGCAAGAAAGGCATTCTCCTAACCCAGCGGAAGTATGTCCTTGATCTACTGAAAGAAACTGGGAAAATTGGGGCAACACCCAGTAGTTGTCCCATGATTCCTAACCCTTTTTTGGACATTGATGATAGTGTGCCGTTTGATGAACTACCCGAGGATGTGAGAAAGAGGATTGATCCTGAGAAGATTAAACCGTTTGCCTACCCTGAACGGTACCGAAGGCTGATTGGAAAACTAAACTATCTCACGGTAACTCGCCCTGATGTAACCTTTCCTGTCAGTAGACTTAGCCAATTCATGGTAGCACCGACCGTTGCTCAGTGGGAAGCTTTGGAACATGTCCTACACTATTTGAAGGGGTCCCCTGGTCGTGGTATACTCTATACTAATCATGGTCACACAAAGATTGAGTGTTTCTGTGATGCAGATCATGCGGGGTCAAAGACGACTAGGAGGTCCACTACAGGCTATTGCGTTCTTGTTGGTGGAAACTTGGTATCTTGGAGATGCAAGAAGCAGGATGTAGTGGCCAAGTCTAGTGTAGAGGCCGAGTATCGAGCCATGTCTCGGTCAGTACAGGAAATTGTGTGGATTCACCAGTTAATGATGGAGGTTGGTCTTGCCACGTCATTACCTGCAAAATTGTGGTGTGATAATAAAGCTGCCTTACATATAGTCTCCAACTCCATGTTCCATGAACGTACGAAACACATTGAAATTGATTGCCATTTTGTACGTGATAAGATCAAAGAAAACTTTATCTCTACAGGACATGTACTGTCTAGTGAACAGTTGGGTGATTTTTTGACTAAGGCCTTGGATGGGACACGGGTTGACTATCTTTGTAACAAGTTGGGCTTGATTAACATCTATGCTCCAACTTGAGGGGGAGTGTTAGAAAACAATATCCCCTTAATTAGGGATATGTTAGGAAACAATATCCCACATAAAGGGGGATTAGGATTATTATAATGAGTGATTGTGTATATAAATACCTAATGTATTCATGAATGAAATAACATCTTCTATTCTGATTTCATATCTGATTCACAAGAACATTATAAATGGGAGAAGAATTTTTGGAGTTTTAGAATACAGTTTATCTAGTTTCAATAACCTGAAGCACAAAAACTAGCATGAATAATGAAGCATTACTTAATATTTGTAATCTTTAAAGCAAGCCCAACTTATCAGGAAACAACCTAGAAACTTACAGAGGTTCATTGGATGCTTTTGCTCCACCCCTTATAAGGCAGTAGGTAATTCCACCAGTTATTGCTGAAAAGAGACCAAGTAAGATGGCAAATATATGACTAAATCCATTAGAATTTGCATTGCTTCTTTCCTCAACTTTAGCTAAATGCCCTAGAAATTCCAAATACAAAAATTAGACATAGTTTCAGGATATTTACCTTTCTAGCTGAAACTATGAGATGTAGGCTAGGCCATAACGATCAAATTTATCAACAAGAAACAAAATTATATGGGCATGTTACTTTCCCCTTCCTTGAAATATAGTTAAACTACATAGCTCTTCTTACCATTATTCTGGAAAGGGCTGACTCAAATGCTTATTATACTTGTTAAAGAGGGAGCGGTACAAACAAATTGGAAGCTCTGTTCTTAGAAAGACACTAAATGAATTGGCCCTGTGTTTGAAAGCTAATGTCAGATAGAAAAGCATGGCTCAAAATAAAATTGGCTTCAAATATTGGGCATATCTATAAGAATGAGACTGATTGATTCCTTCCATAGGTGAACAAAGACTTGAGGAGGACAGAATAAAGAAATAAGTCTAAGCTCATTCCTTTTTTCCTCTAAAACTGTATTGATAAAAGTCAAACAACATAGTAATCATAAACTTCCATTGCAATCAAAACCTCTTGCTATTCGCAACCAAATTCCAGAATGTTTCCTTCTAGTGATTTCAGTCATCATGCAAGTGGTGAATGCATCATGCAAAGAAAAGCACAGACTAGTATAGAACATAGCAAAAAAAATTACTGGAAAGAACTTCCATCAGAAAGTATATGGTAGATGAAAGGGTCATACAAAGTAATCCCCAGAGTATCTAGACCCACTCCATACCCACAATATAAATTGAGTTATAGATGATGTCTCTGACTCAAGTGACTTCGTTACTTCATCCTGCAACCAAAGCCCACATATATGTTAAAGAGATTACGTCTAGAGCATCCTTTTCCAACCAGTCAAATTTCTATCTCGGAAAAAATAATTGTTCTGCCAGACCATCATCACTCAAAACTTCAGCATAAGCAATATGTAGCGAAAGAAATATCTCAAATGTTCTTTAAGGTCTAAAAAAAATAATCTCCAATCAATGTCATTTTTACTGGGTTAAATTGGTTTCATAAAAAGGATAAACTAAATTTGAGTATTGTGCTTTCCCGAGCACCATTCTCCACACATGCAGAAAACATTTTTGGATTCCAATTGATAAAAGCCAATTCTCAATTACTTATTCACTAAACAATTATCCATTTGTTAATTGGAAGCATAGTATCATATTCACGGCAGTTTTTTTAGAATTTGGATATATGCGATCCACATTCTAAAAGCACAGCTTCCCCGCCCTTATTAAGCAGTTGAGCTTTAACAAATCATCCCATAAAGCACGAGCCACTAGCTGGTATAAAAAACAATCAGTTCGTTCAGTTTTTTAGAAAAATGACGAAAGACTCCAAAACAGTTAAAACAATGCCGATAACAGAAAAGGCTAATCCATCAGATAAAAAATCCCATAAATGGAAGCGTGATCGAAATTTTTTAGAAGAAATTTATCAATAAGGGAAAAACCAAATGCAAAAAAGAAAAAGAAAACCCACCTGCTTGTCCATATCAGGAAATAAAGCACTAAGGTGGTCGATGAGAAGAATTTGAGCAGAAGGAAGATTAGGCGAAGTCCTCGAGGAAGAGAACCGAACAGGAAAAGAAGACGAACAACCAATCCTCCTAGAAATAAGTGGAGACGATGCAGGTAGGTCTTCAAAATAGGTGGAGACGATGCAGGAGGTTGGAGATGATGCAGGAGGTCCGTCTGGGGTTGGAGAAGGGGCCCAAGACAGAGGCGTGAGAGAGACCGAAGGATAAAAGAGGCGGAGACACGACTTGAGAGAGGAAGAGAGTGTGCTCTAGGTTTTAAATAAGTTTTCAACGTTGTTAGAAACAATCATTCAAAGCTTACTTTTAACTACTATTTTTTAAAAACCAGTCGTCGAAAACTTACTTTTATGTTGAAAGTACACTTTCTATTATTTTTTTTATAAAAACAGTCAGGTTAGCCAAATTTTTAAAAATGTTACTGTTTTCTTTTTTACTTCTGTTTTTTTCAAAACTAACATTAATTAATAACGTTAAATGTACTATTTGTTTGTGACAGTGATACAAGAATATATTGTGACATTCATAATCTCCATTGCATAAATTCCATGCGAGTTGCCTTTTATAGGTTTTTAATATATTCCCGTTATGCTTATAATTAGTTTTTTATTAAAAAAAAAACTTATTGGAATGGTCCAAACAACTTTCCTCACTTCCGGTAAAAGAAAAAACAGCTTTTCTCATTTTGAGGGTTTTAAGTGGGGGAATTTTAATGTGTATTATCACAATTTATTATGACTAGTAATATTTCTTTAATATGCGAATGGTTTTATCCTCAATTAAAGCGGACACCATTTATTTGTATTAAAGCTGGAGCTAGGGGTGAGCAAATTAGAATCGAAATCGAAAACCGAACCAAACCGAACTCAATTCGGTTTTTTTGGTTCGGTTTTCGGTAAAATTTCGGTTTTTATTATTTGGTTAATTCGGTTTTCGGTTCGGTTATTAGAAAAACATTTCGGTTAAAACTGAAAAACTGAAATATATGTAATATATTTATATTTAATATATATTATTTGATAAATGCATGTTTTTATAATTAAATAGGTGTAAATTTTCAATAATATTAGATAAAATCTATAGATATTTTAAATCTAGTTAATTTATTTTATATATTTTACCCCTAAATGTAATCTTAAGGATAAAAAATAATATTTTTTTAAAAATTTAATTATATATATTTTATTTTATAGATAATAAATAAAAAAATCGGTTAATTCGGTTATTAACCGAACCGAATCTAAATATTTCGGTTACTTTGATTCAGTTAATTCGGTTAATCGATTTTCGATTCGATTATTAGAATTAACTTAATTCGGTTTTTCGGTTATTTCGGTTTTTATGGAAAACCGAACCGAAAAACCGAATGCTCACCCCTAGCTGGAGCTATAGATTGTGCTACCCATGAGATAAGAACACCAATTAGGATAAGTATGCTGATGAAGATTAATATTGTTTGCAGGTACTTGTGTGAAAATGCTCATTTGAGGATTGAATATTAAAATTAAATATTGGTGTTTAAGTGAATTATTATGTTTAGGTAATTTAATTCCCACCATTGCTGGGTTCAATTCAATTTCATTAAATGTTTTAATGTTGTGACTAAATGGATATATTAATTTTGTTTTAATAATTAGCAACCCTATGTTATTATTCTACCAACGTTATCTCTCCTTAAAATATCATTTTTGTTAATGCGCCGATGGTAATGTTCTTTGCGTATTTCAGTTGAGTGTTTGAGTTGTTAATGTTAAATAAATTAATTTTATGATTAGCATGTGGCATTATATGTGAATCATATTCAACTATCAAGACTATATATGAACCTCACTTTTCAACAATAAAAAGGGTGGATATTGTGAAAGCTAAGTTGTGATACATAACATTGGTAACTCATCTCCTTCTATTGGTGAATTTAATTCATTTTGTGGGAGGTTTTATAGAATAAGTGTATTGAATTGGTTTTAATAATTTATCTGTGAGGGGCCAACGTTGAGTTTTGGTTTTGATTATGGTGATCATGTGATTATTATTAACTAGATTTCACAAATGTGATATATTTGTTGTGTGAATTGATCTGAAAAGACAATATGATTAGGGGTTGTAATGTTTTATTATTTATATGCAGATAGTCATACTTGTGGTTATATATAACTGTGCTGTGGATATTTTACTTTGGATAAATTCTAATTTAATTAGAAATGAAGGTGATTATAGGATTATTATATTGTGATGTAATAATATATTATTGTTCCTGAAGAACTATATATAACAAAATTAATATAGTTTCCAAAGAACTAATATAGAATTTTTCCTATGGGCTGACAAAGAGTTGATAATGAAAATTATTACCCTTAGATCTACATTAGAACTAGGGGTGTTCAATGTTTTCCCGTCCCAGTATTGAGATGGAAAAAATTTGGGATCGGAAAAAATATATTAGGGATCGAGATCGTGAATGGGACTTTTCGATCCCGACTTTTTCCCGATCCCGAATATATATATATATATATATTGTAATACCCTTATCTTAATTTCACATTTTTCAAAGTATTTGCAAAAAACGTTACGCAGTTCGGTGGGCAACACATGAATAGCATAAATATACTGATATTATGTGCATGATTACAGAAAATTCCCCATAGGGGTTCGTACATGATAATTACCATCAATCACTACTAGAAAAATTGGTTTTAACGTCCCTTTTTTTGGCCTTTTAACGTCTGAAAACAGAGGAACATCTATCTGAGGGTCGTGGAAAAAAACATCAATAACGTCCGTAAAATAGGGGACGTTAAATAGGCAGGACTTTATATGTCCCCACTTCAAAATGGGGACGTCTAATGTCTGAGGTGAACTTTAGACGTCCCCAGTTTAGACTAGGGACGTCTAAAGTGGACCTTTACACGTCCTCAGTTCATAATGGGGACGTCTAAAGTGTCGCCCCCCTTTCCCACGTCTCTTTTTATTTTAAGGATGTTGAAATTTTTTTTTTAAATGGCCTTTTTATATATATTTCACTGTCTGGAAAATGTAAACTGCAGAAATAGGATGGAAACAACGGAATAAAACAACAGCAGTTCAGCAGAATGGAAACAACAACTTGAAATACAGTGATCAACCCAAGGCTCTACTACATGCAATAACTTTAAGGAGTAGCAAACTAATTAACTAACAAACCACACAACAATCTATATCCAAGTCTGTTATTTCACTAAAAAGACTATATCCAAGTCCCCAGTTTGTACAATAACCAAGATTAAATCCAATCTATATCCAACAACAACACGCTAATTATATGTACAATATATAGAACTACCACAAAAGTATGTCATACACAAACTACTAAAGACTTTACTCTGGTATACGTTGAAGAAGATGTCCAGCCAAAAAGTCTCTGATCATATTTATGTCTTTATATGAGTAGGCATCTTCATTGTCAAAAATCTGTAAATTAGAAAATAAGCTTAGATGAAATAATGAATCAAGTGAATGAATTGCCATTGAATTACAACACCAAGAATATTATCCTCTGAGAATGAAGAAGTGATTACTTGTTCAAAATCTGTCGTAATGCCACTCTGAATGATGTTAAACATATAAAGTAAGATATAGTATCCACATTCCTAGCCGCCAGGTTGTTGAGGGCACTATAAATCAAAAGCAAATAGTTAAAATCAATAAAGCCATATCTAAAACGACTGTCAATCAAAAGAATTTGATTTGAAACTATGTACCTTTGGAAACAACCATCTCGGGTATTTGCCACCTTTACGATCGCGTGGCCCGCCAAGCGCTCGATACGTCATGCATGCCCTATCATTAAAATGAAAATCAACATAAATTAGAAAATTTCATTTAAGTCAAGAATCAAGAAGCAATGAAATACAAAAAAATAACTTACATGTTGAAGACGTTTTTAGTTTCTTTGTCTGGTATTTTACTTAAGGAATCAAATTAGTAAACAATGTGGGACCGAGGATAGAAAACACACAAACTCCAGTGGTAACTATCACAATATATACAGATTAAAAAGAAGTTAGATGTCAAGGCAATTATTTATTAAAAATCTTAAATACACAAAATTTAAATGCGCACCCTTAAACAATCAGTGCTAGATAACAATGATAGTCGTTCTCTCCCACTGTGAAGCCTACATAGTGTGTCCTTTTTTCAATGTATTCCTACTCCTTGTCGTATGTGCAGGAGACAAGAATCCATATAAATCAACTCTTTGCAAGTCAATGCATATACGACGGAAGGAGCTATAATAGAATTAAAATGATATATGTATTAGCTAGTTAAAATCAACTTAACTAAATGAAGGAAAAAATGGGAAATAAAAAACTTACAGGGTTACAAATTTGCCCCATCCAATATCTAGCTCCTCCAACTTAATGAACTGTTTAAGATCTTCTTTATCAATTATGAAGGGATACTCTAATTCCTGGCCCACAATCCCTGTAGGCATATGCAAATCAATCTGGCGAATGCCTTTATAGATCTGCTGCAGTCCTGCTAAGAAGGGTCATTTTCTTACTTCCTGCTCGTTCTTTTAGAACATAAAAAACATATTGTTAGTAGGATGTCAACACATCTCAAGTAAAAGTGAGGTAGTTCCATACTATTGGAAGTGTTGCTGCTAAGCCAATAAGATGTACAGACCAAAGGATGAAAGATCCTCTTGCCTGAGCTATCGTGGCAACCTCATCATCAGGAATAGGGATGGCTGTACCTTCTTCCCCCTCTAGAACACACGTCACAGTCACCTTACATAAATGCTGTGGAATTTGCTGATGATGGTGGGTGGTAGCTTGTGTCTGAACGAGAGCATCTACAACTACACACAGCATTGGGGCATCCAAAGAGAGGATGGCAAGTTCTCCCGGCGCTGGAGTGGGAGAAGGGTCACCAAGTGGTTTCTCCACCAGGTTGTAACTTCCTTTGGTGCTGTGGAAGGCCAGGGATGAATGCGTTCTACGCTTGTAGTTGCCATCAGCGATTCAAACATCTTCATCATTTCAGCTCGTAGCTTAGGCATCAGCTCAAGACGTAGCTCTGACAATAGCTCTTGTCGAAGCTTGTCGTGAAGGTTGGCCTTGAGCTCTTATGAGACTTCCTGGAGAATCTTGGCCACAAGCTCCCTACTAGGTTCAGCTTGTGACGAAAAAGGATGTGAGGCTCGACCAAAATACTTCACAACACAAACTCCCCCTGCCTCCCCTCAAACATGACCAGGGTGATCTGCCTTCCCAATCGCCGTTAACAAGATATCCATCCGTCCACTTGGAGTGAACGAACCTTGGCTACTATGATCTTCTAGTTTATCCTGCAGCATAAAAGTTATCGTAAATGAAAATTAAGCACTCCCAATATGACAAAAAAATTGTACTTATGCTCTAAATACTTACAATCCTCGCAGCAACCTCAACAACAATTGGATTTATATACTTCCCACCCTTAATCCTCCCTACTTTCCATTTTTTGTGACATGGAGGAGGTGGCAGGGCCTTGACCACAACGGTAGGATCTTAAGTGGCTGCTTCCTTTAATTTCTCCAACTCTTTTGCCATCATCTTTCGCTCTAGCTTCCGATAACCACCACGAGACATGCAATGTTGATACTTATTAACTGCTTGTCTCTCTGCATTTGCTGCACTTAATGCCTGTTAAAGGAAAACAATGAACACCAACTCAATAATGTCAACTATATTCAAATAAAACACTATGATGACAGAAATTTTATCAAAAAGTTTGGATCTTCTCATGATGCCATAAACAACCTCTAGTCCTCTGGAGACAAATACGTATACTCCTAACATAAATCCTGACCCCTAAGGTCCCCTCGAATGTAATCTCGTGTAAGCCTGTTCTTGAAATCTTTCCATTTTAGATGAATCTCCCTCATCCACTCCTTGTACATCACCGCGGTGTCAGGGACATCACAAGTTTGCTACAAGGTAAAAACATAAGTTAATTATATTTGAAGCAATAGGAATAAAGATATATATGCATATGTATCGAAACTTATATACCAAAAGTTGTTGCCAAATCAACTCTTTGGTTTTTGGTGAAACCAACTTCCAATTATCATAGATAATGCGAACTTTACTCTGACCCAATAAACCTAAGTAGCTAATAAATAGTCTTCCTCCGGACCAATTGGTTTCATATTGTCATCAAAGTCAATATGCAACCTCTCCTGTTGATGGTGATAACGTGCTACCAATGTAGGCATTTTTTTACTGCCTCTAACCCTTCTTATCGCAACGGGTTCAAGTATCACAGCAAGTTCAAGCCTATTCATTTCATTGTCCCTATCACTTTGTGAGTCACTAGAATTGTCCATATTCCTGTAAGCACAAAAATCATTGTCAGATAGGTGAATAAATTGTAAGTAAATGAATAAACTAACTAGTTATAAAACAAACAGCACACATTACTATTGTCTAAGTTAAGCTCTTACTCTAGATTGTTTCCCATATTCCTTCACCATAATCATTTCTTACAGCATATTCTTTATCATCTACCATTTCTACTTCACTTGTTGTAGGTGGATTAATTGTGAAAGGTGGTGTGTCGTCAAAGTTGAAAGTCGGATCACCATACTTCTGTTTTTTACTTTAAAGTACAATGAAAATTTTTTTTATTTACAGGATCTGTGACATAAAACACTTGTTTCACCTGGCTTGCTAGAATGAAGGGCTCATCCCTATAACCTACTCTTTCAAGATCAACTGAGACAAATCTAAATTGTTGATCTATTACCACAGCATTATTGTTAACTCACTTACATTTAAATAAAGCAACTTTGAACTTGTTGTAAGTGATTTCCCATATTTCTTCTATCACTCCATAATAGACTATGGATGCTAATATGGGGTTTTTGTCTTTCGAACTGGAAAGTGCATGGCTTCAGCTTCTACCATCACCTCACTATTTTGCACGATACTTCTGTCATCTTGGTCTTTTGTGTAGAAAGAATACCCGTTTATATCATAACCGCTCCAAGTAATGATCTAAAATGAAGGCCCCCAGGCTAGCCACTTTATTGTCTCAGACACACCGGTCTCATGCAAAACCTTTTCCTAAAACCACTCTATGAATGTCTTATTTTGCTCAATAGTAATTTGCATGTCATTCTTCCTTTGATTCATGTTCTTCAATCTCTTTCTGTGTTCATCTATGTACGGTTAAACTTCTGCCATGTTATTTAGGATATAAAGGTGTGCTTGCTGTTAGTACAAGCATTTTACCCAAGAGGGGGGTGAATTGGGTGATACCTGAAATTTCATTACATATAAATAAATTAATTGAATATTTAAAGCAGTTGAGAGCAAAGAGAAATATCACCTAAGTGTACACCGGGATTTATACTGGTTCGGCCACAACCACTTTGACCTACGTCCAGTCCTCAGAGCGTCTCTGAGAGTTTCACTATATTCTCCAAGATTTAGTGGGTTCTTGGCACCTCAGTACACAGCAAGTTCCTTCACCTGGACACTCGCTCCCCCTTACACATTGTAATCAAATCCCCAACTCAAAAGTTCTACAACCTTAAGTTGTCTCAATAACAAATATTGAGTTTGTAATGAAAAACTCTCTCACAGAGCAAATATATAATCACTGAAGTACAATGAATGAGTATAAGAAAACAAATCACTAAGAGTGTGTAGTGTATGTCCGTGTGTTCTCAGTTCTTGTGTGTTGTTCTTCTCTTTGAATGCTTCATATATATAGATAATTTGTAGTGTCCGTTAGAAGGAATTCAAAGATGTCCGTTAGAGTCACGCAGCAACGGTTGACTATTCTTTAAATTTGAAAACTATCTGTTTGCGGTAGGTTGCGGTAGGTGAGATCTAGGACTTTCATTTGAATTTTCTCTTCTTGCATAATCTCTTCATTTTTTCTTTGTAAATGTACTTAGTATACTAATGCAATGAAGAGTTAATCATATAGAAAATAATTTAATAAACATTCGATCAAAAACATAATTTCTGGACTGCCTTACTCGAGTGGCTACTCGAGTGATTAAGTTTGTTACTCGAGTGGTCTCTTGAGTAAACCTATCAAAAATATGGCAGTGAGTAATTCAACATTCTACATAAGATATTACTCGGATAAGACATGGAGTGAGATATATCACAAACCTTCGAAATACCTTGTTACTCGAGTGGCCATGTCTTTTCTTCACAAGTTACTCAGGTGCTAACTCTAGTACTCGGATTACTCGAGTGGTTACTCAAGTGGCCTTTCTTTTTCTTCATATGTTACTTGAGTGACCCCTCAAGTAAATTTCAAATAACTCGGCAGATTACTCGATTACTCCCTCAAGTAATTGGATCAAATTTCTGGCCGAGAGTTTGCTTTCTGATTACTCGAGTGACCTCTCGAGTAATGCTTCAAATAACTCTGCAGATTACTCGAGTGGTCCCTCGAGTAATGCCTTTTTCTTACCTAGTTACTCGAGTGGTTACTCGAGTAAAGTGTTGCATTTCTTGGCCGAGAGCTACTGGAAGATTTTTGACCTGGTTACTCGAGTGATGCCTGTGAAAATAATGTTACTCGAGTGGCTACTAGAGTAATGGTCTATATAACTTTGCAGATTACTCGAGTGGTCCCTCGAGTAACTACTTCCAAATTTTGTAGTGCTTCTATGGATGAAATTCTTCATGATTACTCAAGTACTTACTCGAGTAACAGCTGCCCTTACTCAAGTAGCTACTTAAGTAAGCCTTCACAAAATTTGTTCATTACTCCAGTGCTTACTTTAAGTAATGCTTTGCCACTTTGTTCAAATTCATTTGTTTGTCACCAAATCCTTTTATATCATTGATCCAATCTTTGTTATCATCAAAACATATAGGATCTAACACTTGCAACACCTCTTCACGAGGCACAGTCTTCACTTTCAGTCCTCGTGTTCCCTTGCTCCTCCCCTCTTCATGCCGAGATTGTTCCTTCTTCCCTGATAGATAATTACTGCAGAAGTCCATAGCCTCTTCAACTACATACCATTCAACTATTGAGGCTTCTGGTTGATAGGGATTTTTAGAGTACCCTTTTAAGATCTTCATGTATCGCTCGAAAGGGTACATCCACCTCAGGTAAACTGGACCGCAAAGCCTTACCTCCCTTACCAAATGAACTATCAAATGCACCATTGTATGAAAAAATGAAGGAGGAAAGTGCATCTCTAATTGGGACAATATAATATAACCCTCATCTTCCAGTTCATCCAGCTTTTCAATATCAATGACTTTGTTACAGATAGCATTAAAGAAAATACACAATCTTGTCACAATGCTTCGAACTTCATCTTTCGTAATGCCTCTAATAGATACTGGTAATAGTTGTTGCATTAGCACATGATAATCATGGGACTTCATTCCCACTAACTTCAAATCCTACATTGACACACACCTTCTCACATTTGAAGAATATCCTTGTGGTACCTTAATTTCATTCAAACACCCACACAAACTTATTTTCTATGTTTTTAATAGTGTATGCGCTGCTGGCTCCATATATGCCCTCCTACCATCATCTCTTACCTGTGGATGTAATCGTTCTCTTATTCCCATATCAACAAGGTCTAGTCTCACACTAATCCCATCCTTGGTCTTCCGTGGAATGTGCACAAGCGTACTGACAAGGCTATCACAAACATTTTTCTCCAAGTGCTTCACATCAATACTGTGTCTCATGTTAAGCCTACGCCAATATGGAAGATCAAAGAAAATTGATCTCTTCTTCCATATATTCTTCTCACCCGCAGTCTTCTGATTCTTACCGAGTAAGACATTGATATGTTCAATCCGAATGTAAACTTCCTCTCCGGTTAATGCCTTTGGAGCCAGTCCATACTCTGGAAAGCCGTTAAAACACTTTCTTAACCTACGATACGGGTGGAACCTAGGAAGGAACCTCCTGTGACCAAGGTAGACCGTCTTTCTTCCATGTTTAAGTTGGTGGAAGTGAGCGTCTGCTTCACAGATAGGATATGCTTTATGCCCCTTCACACTGTACCTTGAGAGGTTTCCGTACGCAGGGAAGTCATTTATCGTGGTGAAAATCATTGCATTCTTATATGCATCAAACATATCTACACCTTCCTCCCACAACATCTTCAAGTCCTCAATCAAAGGCACCAAGTAGACATCGATATCGTTTCCTGGCTGTTTTGGTCCAGAAATCATCATAGAAAGCATCACATACTTGCATTTCATACAAAGCCAGGGAGGCAAGTTATATATTACAAGGAGTACTGGCCACGCACTGTGTGTGCTATTAAGAGTTCCATATGGATTGATGCCATCTGTACAAAGCCCAAGCCGAAGGTTTCTCAGCTCGCTGCCAAATTCAGGTAACATTTCATCTATTTTCTTCCACTGTGGAGAGTCAGCTGGGTGCCGAAGATATTTTCTGTCGGATATTCTATCATCCAAATGCCATCTCAACTTCTTCACTTTTTTGTAGTGCCAAACAAACGCTTAAAGTATGGTATTTTTGGAAGATACCACAAAACTTTTTACAGGTTGCCTTTTAGTTGTTCCATCGCCACAACCACCATCTTTCTTCACTTTGTATCATGCAGTTTGACACTTGGGGCACTCACTCACACCTTCATACTCCTTTCTGTATAGTACGCAGCCATTAGGGCAAGCGTGTATCTTTTTATACTCCATACCCATTATAGATAGGATTTTCTTGGCCTCAGACATACTATTTGGAAGTACATTATCGTCTGAAAACATATCACACAACAGTTCAAGCAGCATTGTGAAACTACTATCAGTCCACCCACAAGTTGGTTTCAAGTTAACCAAATGTAATGTTCCTGTCAGCCATGTGTATTTACTCCCTGGGTACAACGGTGTCTCTGCATCACTCCGCAAGCTGTCATATTCATACGACTGGGCAAAGGATTCTACCTCAACATCGTGAATCATTCTCTCCATTCTATCTTCATCTATGACATCTACAGCATCCTTCTTGTGTGATGGACAATCAGTTACTTCCTCACCATGCCATATCCACCTTGTGTATCGAAGATTTATTCCATCACAAAATAGGTGATCCCTTATAACTTCAACATCCCGTCTTCTCTCATTTAAACAATTGACACAAGGACAAAAATACATCCCATTTTTTGCTGGAGCGTTCCTTCTAGCATATTCAATAAACTCTTCAACCCTATTCTCATATTGTTCACTTGTTCTCAAAGCATTCATCCAACTTTGATCCATTTTATTATCACCTACGCCATTCCCAATAACACTTAAGTTTAGAATAATTGTCAACACATGGAATTGCCTTTTACTATTTTGTTTTTCAAAATTTTGGCAACATTTCCCTTTAAAAGTGAGACATCCCAAAATCAAAATAACAAACCATCTCAGCTTAATTTAAACAAAATTAAACTAATTAAGAAGAGTAAAATAAAATTTCATAGCACTAAAACAAGAGTAAAAAGAAGGAAGCTAGCATTAATTCTTCTAACCCAAACAAAAATTCATAGCTTCATTTTCTCTACTTCGGAGCATTAAGTAAATGCAAGGAAAGAAAGTACCATAATCTCATGTACCTGAAAGCATAGAGAACAAGATTATGGTTTTCAAGAATTCCAATTCAAATTCTACCCATTTTCCTATGTTCTTAAATGCTAAAGGAAGCACCAAGTTCAACTAAACATTAAAAAATTGGCGCCACCAAAATTGGCACCAAGTTCTTGACTAGCAAGTTCTAGGCCCTTTTAAAATTTTCAATATTTTTTACTTATTTTCAAATAGAAAAAAATAGAAGAACAGATCTCATACATTTTTTTATTCAAATAATAAATATTGGCAAACTAAAGTAGCAAACTCAATCTAAATAACAAAAACTAAATAAAATCAAACTATTATATTGAATTGAACTAGATAGACGAGAGTTGGGTGTGGGTGTGGGTGTGGGTGTGTGTGTGTGTGTGTGTGTGTGTGTGTGTGTGTGTGTGTGTGTGTGTGTGTGTCGCTTTCTCTAAAATACCTCTCTTTTATTGAGGGCATCAAACGTGGTAGAAGAAAACAAAGTGAGAAAAATTATAAAACTAATAAGAAAAATGTAAAAAGAAAATCTAATAAATGAGACAAAGTGATGCATCAAGATCCCATATTTAGGATCAAGTCATATTCATCAACTAAGTACTTCCTAAATAGAAGGGAAAACTGACCAATTAAGTTCAAAGGATACATGTCTATTCAAAAAATAGCCTAGAGTATACATTTGGAATTAAAAATACAATCACCACCACAGTTTCAGCTCTAGCTAGGGGTGGAAACACACAATCAATTCAATGCTTCCACATTTAAATCAGCAAAACAACTAGAAATTCCAAGACAATTGCTAGAAGAACAACATTCCATGAACAACTAAGTTCAGAAACTAAAATGAAAACATGTAGAAGGCACCAATTCATATGGTTTGTTTTGGTCCATAGAAAAGGGCGTTAGAAACTAATGTCATTTTCATTATTTCAGTTTAGAATCCAGCGGCTTTGGTGAACCAACCATCTGATTATGGGCAGAATATAAACATATTATATTGGCTTTCATTCTTCCCAGGAACCTGCAAAATCAAACAGAACTAGCCACTACAAAGTTCACTTGGAAAAGATATTTAACCTTCGGTGCACCAAATTGTGGCTATGCAACATCTCCTTTGCCAACCCAAACAACCAAAACCAATCTCTATAGATTCTATGACTTAAAATAAAAAAAATATTCAAAGAATGTTTAGAACTCACAAGTATTCCTTCAAGATCCTTTATGCTAATATTCAGTGACAAGCTTCCACCTCTCTCTTCTCTTGTATCTAAAAATCAGGCAGTGTAAAAATAATTTAATATCAGTTATCAGTCAATGGTTAACAAGAAGAGAACAAACTGATATAAATTTTACAAGTTTAAAGGGAAATGCACAAACTGAGAACGCAATGCAGCAGCAAATAGCAACACCCACTACCACGGGAATGGGAGAAGAGGGAAAAAAATGTAGGGGAGGTGCGCCTTTGTTCAGGGAAGGAGTTATGACAGTGCGCTCACGGGTGTGGGAGAAGACAATGTACTCACGGGTATGGGAGAAGAATGAAAACAAATGCAGCAGGGAAATTGGCATGGAACACAGCAGCAATCACGGGTATGGGCCAAGAGAATGTAGAGAAGGTAAAGCTGCAACTCTACAGTTGCATGAGGTGATGGTTCTGTGTCCCTAATCAAAATGGGGATGCCTAAAGTAAGCTTTAGACGTCCCTAGTCAAAATAGGGACGTCTAAAGCTCACTTTAGACGTCCCTATTTATGCAGGGGACGTCTAAAGTGGTTGAAAATTTTTTTTTTTTGTTAAATTCATCCAGCGCAAAGCCTCCCGCCAAATATTGAACTTTAGGCGTCCCTAACTTAAAAATGGACGTCCTTTAGGGTAGTAAAAAGTCTAGTTTGTAGTAGTGAATGTAGTCGCACAAGGCTACTAGGGCATCTAAACCTGTCCGAGTGAAATAAAGATATCTTCCCATCTTCATTCTACCACTTCTTTCCCCTCATACGGTTCTCTGACTTGAGCTCAGCACGCCTCTTATTCTCACCTGTCTAAATTGTTAGTAGGGGAGGGTAAGATTCGAGAGAATCTCAGTAGGTAAATAGTTACCTTAATGCATGCAAGATATATGCTATGTGCATGACATGTTAGCTTTAACTAGATGAATGCTCCATAATGAAGTTTCTACATACTCAATGTTTTATGCAACAAAACTATAGCTATAGTATAAATAGAAATAGAGTTTCATTATTCGAATATGCTCAACACAGTCAAGTAAAACAATCACATAATACACTACACTAGCAGAGATATCAAATACATACAAATAAGGTAAGTCCCCTACCTTAACACTTTTCTGCCTCGAAACGCGTGTCTCATAAAGCGTGTCACCGACTTGCTCTCAACTCGGTCCTAAAATGTCAAACGTACAAGAGTTAGGTTAAAACTCATTCATGTACCATTTTAGGCACTTCCATAGTGTTTATAGTGGTTATATAAGCCTATTATGAAAATTTACCAAAATGCCCCCAGAACCCCGCCATACCCGATTCGACCATACTTTTTCTGAAATTTTGACTAGGGCTATTCTAACATATCTTCGCCCAAGGAATCCATTTTCAGACTTAGAATTACAAAATTCACTGCCAAAAGACCAAAATGTCCTTGGCAGTCCTTATTTCAAGGTTTCATAGGCATTTTCTTAATTATGCTTTTTCGGGCTTTTCTAAAAAAGTATTCAACTGTAACCCCATGTAATTTTCCCTCCTGAACACAATGGAACCATCAAAACATCAAAAATCCAACCTTAACCCCTCCAAACAGCTTTGGCTAAAATTCCCAATTCTCTAGAAAAAATCGGGGTTTTCCAATTCTGACTTTACAGAGTTGTTTTTGTCTGCTCTTAATCACTTTATTAACTATTTAATTACGTTATAACCACCATTTAAACTCAATTTGGGCAGCATAATGTTTACGTCACCACATTTCCCAAATTTGAAATCAAAGCAAATCAATCAGAATTTCACCGATTAAACTACTCGCAGCAGCTAGAACAATCAATATTCGAAGTTTTGGAGGTTACCTTGAGCTCCTTCTGGCTTATCCTTCTTACGACTGAACCCTAGCCTCTTTGAATAGAAAAATTGATGCTTCAAATACCTTGATTCATGTAGAAATCAAGCTTAGGAGAAGGATTACTTAAGCTAGGAGCTAACTCACCAAAGAAATCAAGCTTACCTAACAAATTTTCTCCTCCTTCTCTCTCTAGAATCCACGCAACTTTCTCTATCTTTTATTTCTCAAAACCGTCAAGAATGACAGGAAAGAAGGAAGCAAAATGGTTATAATATCATGCTTATATCATCTTAGATTATGCTTATGTCATATTCACTAATTTCCAAAAATTTCAACTTTGAATTTTCATGTAATTAATTTCTATCTTCATCCAATTGCATTATAAGCTCAATTAGCATGAAACTAACATTTTCCTCTTCATGTTACATGTAAGATATGCCTAGGGGTCCTTCCCTTTAATCTGAATTGACTTCAAAACTTGTTCAAGTTACGTATACACTTTAAGTCACAAATTTGGTCAAATTTGTATTTTAGCTCCAATTTTTCATAAATGCATATTTATTTGACCAAAGTACTCCAAGTATATATTTCCCCTTCATTTTTCTTAATTAATTGAAATTAACTTCAATTAATTGAAAATCAAAACAGATTTTTGCCCGTTGGCAAGCAATTTTAAGTGTCTTTGATTTTGAAATTGAATTTATCAAAAGTACTTCAAATTCTCTCCTAGATTTTCTAACTATAGAGTTCTTGCAGGGGAAATAAGGTGACTAAAAATGAGTGACAAAGAGAAGAAAAAGAAAAGGGGCAAAGCCCAAACTCAAATTGATCCACAAAGGATCGCAAAAGAAGAAGAGAAGCAGCTCAAGGCTGCGATTGAACTATCAAAAAGGTCATTGACCCAAGGATCATCGATCCACCAAAAAGGATCCTCTTCGAGGTCCAAAACTTCTGAACAAACCGTTCACAAAACTTTCGGAATTCAGAATTGATTCAGATACATTTTTTATATTTCCAAATTTTGCCTACCATTTGACTGAGGATGATCTTTGCAATGTGGGGAATAATTTTTGATACTGGGAGGCTTCGTATTTGAAGCCCCATTTAAACACCAAGGCTAAACCAAATTTTGAAAAATAATGAAGATCTGCTAGGAAAGGATCCTCACTAAGGTTGATCTGACTCTTGAAATAGTCGAACCCAATTTTCGCTATAGTTGGTAAAATTTTTTGGATAGGACTGAAATAATCCCACCATTGATTGAACCACAGTGGAAATTGGTATTTTCTGTTATACGTGAATAAGAAAAGCCAAGTATGACTAAAATTTGGGTTTTTGTACCAGAAGGTACACTACCATGCATCCAAATAGTCCTAATAGTTGAAACCAATTGGATTCACATTTTCGATTGAAAATTTTTTTCTTTTTATTCAAATCCTGACCCCAATCTTGAGGCAATAAAAACTTAGATATTCTAAATGTTGAATATCCATGGATAGTTTTATCCTCAGGATGGTCACGATCTGGAAAATGTCTTATTTCTGTAAATTTGGTATCTACAAGAATAAGTTCATAAAATTTTTGTGTTTTCTTAAATAATTAATTTGGCACTTGTTTGGTAAAATTACAAGTTTGTCATTACATTTCTCTTCTTTTTCAGATTTCTGGCAGATTTTCTGCTCAAACTTTGAAAAATCATAACTAAATTTGTAGACCTTGAATTGGAGTGATTCCAAAGGATATGAAACCCTAATTAAGTCTATTTTTAAGGAAAAATATGTTCTTTAGCCAATTAAAAGCACACATATTCCAAAAATTCCATCTTTGGATGCTGCTCCAGAAACTTTCCAATTTCACTGGGTAAAATTAAAAATTCATAACTTTTGGTATATAGCTTTAAATGATTCATATGACCTAAAGTTTAGAATGTCTACTTTCACCCTATAAAATTTCAAAATTTTTGCTCATCATTCAGTCATTCAAAATCACATGATAATCTCGCTATCTCGCTGGAAATTTCACTAGTAGCATAATCACATTCTCCAAAATTCACCCTTCTATTTTATTAAATGCCACAAATGTTTACAAGGCATATTGGAAAATAAAATTTGGGGTGTTACAATTCTCTCCCTCTTAAATAAATTTCGTCCTCGAAATTTTCTACACATACATAGCTAAAAACTCTGGGTAATGCTTTCTCGTATTCATTTCTTAGTGATTATTCCAATACTTCAAATCCTGGTGGTCGCAATATAGCACTATAGTCGCACCACAACGGTATGTCTCAAGATTTTTAGTACAATACAATTGCTGCTAACTCAAGATCATGTGTGGGATAATAATTAAATATTTTTTCATGAGGCTTCCATTTTCTAAACGCATAAGCCAATACATAGTCATGCCACATTAAAATACTTCCCAATCCTGCCTACTGGCATCAACAAGGACAACAAAGATCCATAGTGGATCTAGGATTATCAATACCAATGCTGACATTGATTTTCGTCTTAGCTCAGTGAAGCCCTTTTCCCAGTTATTATCCCATAAATAATGTTGAGTTTTTTAGGTTAACCTTGTCAAAGGCAAAACTATTCTAGAGAAATGCGGTATAAATTTTTGATAATATTCAATAAGACCCAGAAAAATGCATTTTTCAGAAATAGTCTCTGCCTTTTTTCATTTTAGTACTACTTCCACCTTACAAGGATCCCCTGAGACTCCTCGCTGTGAGATTATATAGCCCAAAAGTCTAACTTCTGAAAGCCAAATCCCACATTTGCTTACCACTTTATTTGGATCCCACCCGACCTTCATAGTAACATACAATCGTTCATAGAGAATAAGATAATGTATATGCCTTGCACCATATAATGCAATATAATACTAGCACATAACTCAATTCAATTAGAAATATGTTCAGAGCCAACCACTGTTGCAACCCCTACACATTCCACACCTCAGTCCTCGACTGGGCATATTAGTATACCCATAGGCACAGCCATAGGCAATATTCATCAATATACCCGAAGGCACTACCCGTTGGCATTATTCATCAGTGTACCCAAAGGCACTGCCCGAAGGCATTATTCATCAGTGTACCTGTAGGCACTGTGTATTATACATATTACAAAACATGGCATATACAAAGCATATAAACATTCACATAGTGTATGAAAGATAGAGTCACTACATTAATCATTGATCCATGTTTGATATCCTACTAACATGCTGAAGATTTACTATATTAGGTCAGGTTCTAGCTTCTTGACCCAGCCTAGCATCTGTACCTCCTAGCCTTACCATTTTTGTATTTCATTATGCTTGTTCCTAGCCCGATTCAACCTAAATCATTCTGGGCTATTTCAAATTTTTGTGGAATCAAAACTTAATAGTTGATTCCTAGGTTACGGATTTCTTAGTAACCCTTTTACTCATACCTTTCATCACCTCATTTGCCATCCACCAATCGACTCCTAGTATAGCCTCAAGTTAGTAGAATAACAAACAAATTAATTCTATCTCTCATTCATCAAAGAGCTTTCACCTCAATCAATCCTTTACGGAAACATTTTATGATCATAATCTTTCCCTATGCTAGGCTTAACAACTAGCAACATTTCAAAATTCCTTTCTGTAAGGATTCTTGTTCGTAAGAATCGAGTTCCTCAATTCTATGAATCATCACTAGCCCCGCACAATTCTAAATACCACTACCAGCCTAAGGACATATGGTCCCCTAGTTCTTAGGGCCTCTGGACACATAGGTCCACTACAACATATCTGACGTGTAATATCATAGAACCTAGGGTCTCTAACTCAACTATTAACTTCCTCATGATATTTAAAACCTCAACATCACATAGATTGGAAATCATTTTCCTCAATTACACGTTTGCTAAGAATCAGGATCAATAGCACTTATTCTTAGCTTCACGGTATTTAGATAATATCATCAAAACATTACTGAAGGTTCAACACTATTCACAAGGTTCAAACTTCCATCATGGAACAGAACCATAATATAGCAATTTCACATTCTGACCTAAGCACTATTTCAGCTTAGATTTGGTTCAAGCCTATTCCTAACCTTCAGTGTTATCAATTCGAATCCTCTATGATCGACATACGGTATAATCACCATGCATCATGTATCACCGTATTGTTAGATCTCATGTTTTGATGATAACAAAAGAATGGTTTGAAAAGGAAATGTTTAATAATCAAGCTTGAACTAAGTAATGACAGGAATAAGCTTTACTTGAGATAAGCATGGAAGTAGTGAAGATTGGTCAAGAGAAAATGCTGAGGAACTTGATCAGAAGTGCATTTTCTAAGGCATTACTCGAGGCGCTACTCAAGTAATGAGCCAAAACTTGAAGTAACCAAGCAAAACTTCCAGTTACCTGCCACTATTACTCGAGGCGCTACTCGAGTAACCAGGTAAAAACTTGGAGTTGCTCTCGGCCTGCTAATGTTACTCGAGGAGGTACTCGAGTAACCAGGTAAAACTTCCAGTTGCCATCAAGTTTTCTACATGATACTCGAGGAGCTACTCGAGTACCTTTGTTTCCTAAAAAATGGACCTCTCGGCATTTTGTACCACTGCTAATGTTACTCGAGGAGCTACTCGAGTAACAAGGTCAGAAACTTCCAGTTTGCCTTCAAGTTTTCCATGATACTCGAGGAGCTACTCGAGTAACCGTGTATTTGAAAATGTGTAACTCTCGGCACTTTGTACCACTGCCAATGTTACTCGAGGAGCTACTCGAGTAACAGACTAAGGTAAGTGAAAACTTGAGGTTGGTACCGGATTAACTTGATTTCTTCTTATTTCATCATCCTCGAGTACTTACTCTAGTATACAAGTTTTTCATGGTTTATATTAAGTGGATTCCTCGAGTGTGTACCCCAGTATGCTCAAATATTTTCAAAGGAAACTTCAAGTCATTACCCGGGTAAGTCATGCTCAAATATCTCTGTTACTCGAGGTGCTACTCGAGTAACCTATGCAAAAATGAGTGCATTACTCGAGGAGCTACTCGAGTAATAAGGTAAGTGCTCTCGGCATTTTAATCCTGCCAACATTATTGGAGTAGAGCATCGAGTAATCAAAAGTTTTTCAAAGGATTACTCGAGGTGTTACCCGAGTAACTCATAAAGTTGTGAGTGCATTACTCGAGTAGCTACCCGAGTAAATAACTATTCCAAAGGTTTGAAATTTAGTTTACTCCATGCACTACCCGAGTAATCTTATACTTGTTCATTAACTTGCAGTTGATAAATGATTTCCCGATGTTACTCGAGGAGCTACTCGAGTAAACTTTAAGGGTTACTCGAGGAGTTACTCGAGTAAGCATACCCAGAAATTTAGAAATCATTCAAACGTTCATTGATTTGTTTCCTATATGATTTACCTTTCATTGTATTAGTATTCTTAGTCTATTTACAGATAAATAATGAAGGAATCACTTCAAGAGATGAAAGTCAAATCAAACGTTCAAATGCCAACCACCGCCAACGGATATTTTTCAAAAACTTGAAAAGTCAACAGTGGCTGCGCACTCTCCAACGGACGAAAGGAAGTGTTCCAACGGTCATCACCAACATATCTATATATATGGGAACCTTCAAACAGAGAAGAACAACTAAGCATCCATACGAACGAATCATTAAGTTCATTGCTCTGTTTTCACGTTGAAATTGTATTCATATGCTTCAGTGATTATCACTTACTCTTTGAGAGAGATATTTCATTCAAACTCAATATTTGTTATTGAGATAACTTAAGGTTGTGGAACCTTGAGTTGGGATTGGATTACAACCTGTAAGGGGGAGCGAGTGTCCAGGTGTAAGGAACTTGCTTGTACTGAGGTGCCAAGAACCCACTGAATCTTGGAAGTTATAGTGAAACTCTCAGAGAAGCTCTGAGGACTGGACGTAGGTCAAAGTGGTTGTGACCAAACCAGTATAACTCCCGGTGTACACTTCGGTGATATTTCTCCTTACTCATTACTGTTTTAATTCTTTTGTCAAAGTTTTATATTTTCGAAAGAAATTTCAGTATCACCCAATTCACCCCCCCTCTTGGGTGAAACGCTTGATCTTACACGTATATCATTCCTACATACCTTTAGCACCACAGTGTTATTAAGGATCATTACTTAGTGTGGAGAAACCTCAAAACATTTACTACACCTTAAGTTTCCTATCATCTTACCAAATAAACTTTTCTGTGCAGTACTTACTACAACAAAAATGGTTCGAATTAAAATTAATACTTACATCATCAATATCTCCATGCTTCTAAGTATCCATTGAATCATCCAACTGAAATGATTACTAGCCATAGAGAAACCTCAAGACAATTACTATTCCTCAAATCTCCATGACTTTACCAATTTAACTTCCTAGGGGGTCACCCATCCTAAGATTTCCCAGGGTTGAGCATACTTAACTTTTATGTGCATGTGCCAAAACGCAGATACCTGCTATATCTATTCCCGTCCACCGATACTCCGAGACTGCCCTTATCTTGAGGGCCATGCCGACTATCTCTGGCTGACTAGATACTGTGTCTGATCTATATAGTGACCCTGGCGTACTCACGTCCTCGAGTTTCACAATCTCTTTTGACCATTCTCAGTCCGGTATTGCACCACTTGCTGCCCTTTAGATATTCGCTAATCTCTTAGGCTAGCTCATAGTTTGGGTGGATATACTCCTTTGGTACCCCCGTTCGTGCATATTTCCTATCATTGTGTAATGAAGACCATATAAGTATACTATCATGTTGCTAGAACCGCTACTCTGCCAGAACCGTTTTGGGCTCCTCCAAAATCGCTTTCGGCTCTGATACCAAAATGTAACACCCTTATCTTATTTTCAACTTTTTCAAAGCATTTCCAGAAAATGTTATGCAGTTCAGTGGGCAACACAAGAATAGCATAAATATACTGATATTATGTGTATGATTACAGAAAATTCCCCATAGGGGTTTGCACATGATAATTACCATTAATGTAGCCGCACAGGGTTCCTTGGGTGTTTAAATCCGTCCGAGTGAAACAGAGACATCTTCTCATTTTCGTTCCACCACTGCTTTCCCCTCATACCGTTCTCTGACTTGATCTCAGCACACCTCTTATTCTCACCTATCTAAATTGTTGGTAAGGGAGAGTGATATTCGAGAGAATCTCAGTAGGAAAACAGTTACCTTAATGCATGCAAGATATATACTAAGTGCATGACATGTTAGTTTTAACTAGATGTATGCCCCATAATGAAGTTTCTACATGCTCAATGTTTTATGCAACAAAACTATGGCTACAATATAAACAGAAATAGAGCTTCATTATTCAAATATGCTCAACTCAGTCAAGTAAACCAATCACAAACTTCACTACACAAGCAGAGATATCAAATACATACAAATAAGGTAAGTCCCCTACCTTAACCCTTTTTGCCTCAAAATGTGTGCCTCGTAAAGCATGCCATCTACTGGCTCTCAACTCGGTCCTAAAATGTCAAATATATAAGAATTAGGTTAAAAATCATTCATGTACCATTTTAGGCACTTACATAGTGTTTATAGTGGTTATATAAGCCTATTGTGAAAATTTACCAAAATGCCCCGGGGACCTTACCGACCTCGTCGTACCTGGTTCGACCATACTTTTCACAAAATTTTGACTAGGGCTATTCTAACTTATTTTCGCTCAAGGAATTCATTTTCAGACTCAAAATTACCAAATTCACTGCCAAAAGACCAAAATGTCCTTGGCAACCCTTATTTCAAGGTTTCAGGGGTGTTTTCGTAATTATGCTTTTTCGGACTTTTCTGAAAAAGTGTTCAATTGTAACCCCACCTAATTTTTCCTCCTAAACACAATGGAGTCATCAGAACATCAAAAAATCCAACCCTAACCCCTCCAAATAGAACTAGCTGAAATTCCCAATTCTCTAGGAAAAATTAAGGTTTTCCAATTCTGACTCCACAGACTTATTCCTTTCTACTCCTAATCACTTTATTAACTATTTAATTACATTATAACCACCATTTAGACTCAATTTGGGCAGCATAACGTTTATGTCACCACATTTCCCAAATTTGAAATCGAAGCAAATCAATCAGAATTTCACCGATTAAACTACTCACAGCAACCAGAACAATCAATATTCGAAATTTCAGAGGTTATCTTAAGCTCCTTCTAGCTTATCCTTCTTATGAATGAACCCTAGCCTCTTTGAATAGCAAAATTAATTCTTCAAATACCTTGATTCATGTAGAAAGCGAGCTTAGGAGAAGGATTACTTAAGCTAGGAGATAATTCACCAAAGAAATCAAGCTTACCTAGTGAATTTTCTCCTCCTTCTCTCTTTAGAATCCATACAACTTTCTCTATCTTTTATTTCTCACAACCGTCGGGAATGACCAGAAGACGAAAGTGAAATGGTTATAATATCATGCTTATGTCATCTTGGATTATGCTGATGTCATATTTACTAATTTCCAAAAATTCCAACTTTGAATTTTCATGTAATTAGTTTCTATCTTCATCCAATTGCATCATAAGCTCAATTAGCACGTAACTAACATTCTCCTCTTCATGTTACATGTAAGAGATTCCTAGGGGTTCTTCCCTTTGATCTTAATTGGCTTCAAAACTTGTTCAAGTGGTGTACACTTCAAGTGACAATTTCGGTCAAATTTGCATTTTTGCTCCAATTTTTCATAAATTCATATTTATTTGACCAAAGTACTCCAAGTATATACTTCCCCTTTATTTTCCTTAATTAATTGAAATTAACTTCAATTAATTAGAAAATAATTAATTTGGTACTTGTTTGGCAAAATTACAAATTTGCCATTATATTTCTCTTCATTTTCGGATTTTTGGCAGATTTTCTACCCAAACTTTGAAACATCATAACTAAATTTGTAGACATAGAATTGGAGTGATTCTAAATGATATGAAACCCTCATTAAATCTATTTTCAAGGAAAAATATATTCTTTAGCCAATTAAAAGTACACAATTCCCAGAAATTCCATCTTTGGATGCTGCTCCAGAAACTTTCTAGTTTCACTGGGTAAATTTCAATAATTCATAACTTTTGGTATATAGCCTCAAATGATTCATATGACCTATCAAATTAAAGCATAGAATGTCTACTTTCACCCTGTAAAATTTCATAATTTTAGCTCATCAATCAGTCATTCAAAATCACATGACAATCTCACTGCCTCACCGAAAATTTCACCAGCAACGTAATCACATTCTCCAAAATTCACCCTTCCATTTTATTAAATGCCACAAATGTTTACAAGGTATATTGGGAAATAAAATTTGTAGTGTTACATATACTTTCTAAAATACCTAAGTGAAGTGAAACACCTCTAAAATAAGAACAATGGTTAGTTTTTTTGAATTGTTTTTAATCAAATTGTGTTTTTTAATCAAAGGAAGTCACTATTTAATCAAGTTTTTGTTAGATGTTGAGGCAAATTTAATAACAGATTTGGGCATCTTTATGGTGCAAAGGGAAGACCAATTTCAAGTTGTTACACAAATGATTGTATTTTATTTCTTTTTTTTCATATCAAGAGCTTTTGTTGCTTCCAATCTTCACAAATAGTTATTACCTTCTTCCCTATTTGAGCTTCTTCTTAGGATGAACTGCTTCTGCCAAAGAATCAGCCTTTGGCCCCTGTTTCTCATTAAATTTCCATAATTTTTTAGAGCTGCTTTTGTCTTTTATGGTACCCCAAAACAAAAAAGATTAACTTCTATTGTAGTCTCTCATAATTTTATTTTTTGGTGTTAGTACCACCTTATTCACTCATATTAAAAGTATCCTCTAAATACTTTTCTTGTTCTTTCATTTAGTTTAATTTAATCTTAGGATTATCATTCAATCTTGCCATACAATGACGCTAATGCTCTTGTTGTCAACTTTAAATTATGGTGCAAGTGGTTATACCCTCGAGAAAATGGCAGTCATAAGTGCATCTATGGTCTATATCAAAGGGAGCAAAATATTGAAAGATTGGGAATATTGAATTATTGATGAATTTTAATTTTAATTCACTTTAAATATTTGTATTGGACTAATTTGGTACTGTATGATATTGAACAAATTATATATTTGTGCTAGATTAAAGGAAACACATGAAAAAATTCAATATAGAGAAAAATTTAAAAAAAAGAAGAAGAAGAAGAAGAAGAAAGGGAACCTTTTCGGGAAATTCTCGATCCTGATCTTAGGAACAACCCTAATTAGAACTTTAGTTGGCTAGAGGGTCTGAAGGTGATAGCCCAATTGAATTGAAATCCATGATTATATGTGAGAGTACTTGAACTTCCAAGTGAAATATAAATTATTGGCATACTATGTGCTCGTCTATCTTTAAAATTCAAAAATAAGAGACGCATATTTATATGACTCACACTTGAGGGGGAGAGTTTGTTTGAGTACAAGTGTGAGTTAATATTGAAAGGCTCTACTCATATACTTTCTCACAAAGCCTACTGATCTCCCAAAAATGGATGTTACATTAAGGTTTCAAACCAATGTGTTATCGAAATTGAAAAGTTTACAGTTGGCTGAGAACTATGTTACAGTAAACTAGAAGTTTACTCATCCAAGTAAAGTTATTGTTGGCATAATTTGTTTGATCATACATATATGATCCAAAAAAATTATTGGATATTACGTATTGATATTCATTGAAGAACCAGAAGATTCTTCATGAATAACAAACATATTATATAATTCAATAATTGATATGTGCTACTTGTTCTAAACAAAATTGGCTATGAGAATATCACTAGTTATGATTTGGGATGGATCTCAACATTTCTGGAAATATATCAAACTCATATATATGGGCCCATTCAAATAGCATGTAAGCCATACAAGTATTCAATAAATTTAATAGATACATCTTTAAGATGACTACATGTGAAATTACTATTAGTTTGCAACCTAAAATTTGTAAAATATTTTGAATAAATCATTATATTGAACACACAATTTCTAGATTATACGATCCATAAATCATTTACTAAAGCCTCCAAGAATAGCTAGATCAATACTTATGAGAACTAAATTTTTATTTTTGTGCTGGCATATTTAATCTTATATATTACACATATTGCAGCACTTATACAAGCCAACAAAATTCTCCTAGTAAAATTGGCTTTTAGTCAGGAGCCATATATTTTCATCTTAAATGTTTGCATGTGCAATACTTATTCCTATTAATCCGTCACAATGTATATAGATGGAAATTTAATTAATGGTGGGATAATTTGTTGGGTAAGGACCTCTTTCTTTTGATCTTATTTGTCTCTAAATGAAAGAAAATGATGTTTCTAAAGGAAGCAAATGGATCTAGGAACCTTATACTGCATGTCTTAATTGATTGTCATTGGACAAAGTTTTTCCAACATACATGAGGGGGAGAAATAAAGTAGCTGAAAAAGAGAATACATTGAATGCATTATAACTATCAAATGTAGATACTTAGATATACTAGTATGTGTGACACCATCTCTAATTAACCCTAAGCTTAATATGATTCTTAATGTGCTTTTCAAAAATTTCTTTAAAGATAACCTTGAAATGAGTTCCTCAAATCAACAATCCAAAATAAGTAAATAAGCATTCTAGGTAAATTCACATGGAACGTGATGTAATAGGCAAAATTCCCTAAATATGGTAATAAAAAGGAAATAAGCAAGAACTGCTAGCTAATCATTAAGGTAGCCACATCATTATATGCCTTTCCAGTTGCTCCTGCCCTTAAGCTCTCTCCTGAAAAAGATGTGAGAAGTAATGAAATGAGACCATTATCTCAGTAACGCAATCACTACCCACCTTACCTACCAGCACTACCCGTGGGGTGCTAGGTGGGACTAACATACAAATATGTCAAGCAAATATATTAGGCAGAAAGGCAAGCATGTATAATAAACGAGAGGTCAAGCAAATATAATCATAAAATGTCATTATGCATGATTACTCTTTATCTTTCATTAACCCTTATACATCCTTATATCCTCCTTATTTCCTCCAACTGAACCCATGGGCTAAGTACTTTCCATATTATTGGTTTACTCTTACAAGCTCTCCAAAAGTGTGATGTAGATCAGCCAAAGTACCACAGAACACACAAGGGACCATGGGTTCCTCCAATATGGTTACTACCCTCGAGAATACTACCTAGAAGCCCCTAGAGTGTCGTATCAGGGAATATTGCCCTATAAAATATATGCCAGCTAGTGGTACATAATAATCAAATTACCGGCCTGCCACGTGTATTTAACTTTTATCAATCACAACCCATTCACTGAATCCATCATTTAGATCACATTATTCTTAGGGGGTTTTCATATTCTCATGCTCATACATTCCAATTCAAAACATAGAATCCACATGTTCTAACACAGACATACATCCTTTATCCAGTTAATCAACAATATATGAACAGTGCAGAATCTCAGTGCATCACATACATAACACATTTATTCGTCATACTCAGAAAAGCATCGAACCAGTAATTCAATTACCCATACAGGGCCACTCACGAGGCATTAAACACAAAGATATTAAAGACAGTTTGGTTTATGCATCCAAACCTATAGTTGTCTCTAATGATTCCACAAATCAATCTATCTAATCCTATGATTCATATAAAGGTCCCACAAGGTGTTATTGGTCATAAAAGATCAAGGTTTATACCAATCAATATATCAATAAATACTATTCCGTTAACCTCTCACATGAAGTTACTGATCATAAGCTAACCTATCCCCATTGGGCTCTGTGCTATCCTACTCAAAATTTGCATTTGCCTTCGTGCCCTAAACGACTTGAAGGAAAGACTTTTTTATGCACCATGTTGTCATTTGAAATTCAAAAGTCAAACAACCTATCCATCTCTCCTTATTTCCCCGTATCATTTCATTTCATATCCCAAAAACCCCCTCTTTCCTCTCCCTTACTTTCTCTTCATCTGTATCTGGAAGTGGATAGAGAAGAACATAGGTGGAAGGAAGGAATGATCTAGTGGGGAGATCCAACACCCACAACAGTGGAGAAGCAAGAATCCCGGAGAAGTAATGATAGGGACAGTGGAGAGGTAGAGATAAGATGAACCAAGTATGAGCTTTGAATACTCATCTTGGATTTATTGCTTATTTTAGATCTGGGCAACCATTCTTTATTGAATTAATGAGATGAGGACTTTATTTGGATTTTCAGCTAGGTAACACAATCTTAATGACCATCCATTATCTTCTTTTTTTTCTGTTTCATTTTTCTTCATCTTTACCCTACTTCTCCTTTTTGTTTCATATCACAACGGTGAGGAAGTTTTGTTGGTAACCACGGTGGCTACCAGAAGCAACAACGAGGAAGTATTACTGATGATTTTTCTTTGCAGTGGACTTTCTTCCTGATGTTTCCCCTGAAATGCATGCCCTATTACTACAGCGGTCCATAGGGGAAGTTTTCTAGACCTTTTTCAAAAAAGAACTCATCTTCCTCAAATTCATGAAAAAGGTTGGTAATCTTGCACATTTCTTTCCTTCTTTCCTTTTTTCTCCCCTTCCTGCTCTTTGTATTTTCTTCTTTGATTCAAACTTCCCCTTTCTTGCTTTTTGAACTATATTATTTAGCTTGAAAGATGAATGATTTTGGTCTTATTATTTTTATAGATGATAGATAATGAAATTTGTGTTGTTTTCTTTTATTGGCTTAACAATTTTAGTCCCTTTAATATTTGAACGTGAGAGACAACACTTCCTATTTAATGTTTAGCCGGTTTTGAAATCCTGGAAAGAAGCATGAATTAATAAATATTTATATCTTCTTCAAAAAAGTTTCAGGCTTCAGAAAGGAAATGTGGTGTCTATGTTTCCTCCTGATTCAAACGAAAACAACAATGATATAGTTTGAAGTGCATGTGAATCATTATATGCCCGTGTTTCCTCCTCTCCTCTACTTCCATGCTTTATGCCATCTACTACTAAGTTGCAGATGTCCAAATAAGAAGCATTGCAAATCACAAAAGTTGTATTTATCCTCAAGCAATTATAACTTACTATTGCTGTGTTGGTTCAAAATTCAGATGAATGGATGACTGAATATTTATGGGATTTGTGTGCTTTTTTTAACTTCTATTTTAGTTGAAGAATATGGATATATTTATCTGATTGGAATTTCTTCAATGTTATAAGAGCTCTAAATGTCTGATGTAGTTTTGATATAATGGTTTTAAAGTTTTAATAAGTTTAGCCATTCTTCTTTAGTGAAAACATGGAAAATGTGAATGCATACAATCTTTTTATTTGCTGTTTCTTAAAGTTGGTCCCAAATGCAAGAAATTTTTCAAATGAGCACCTAGAAGACCCAACAAACAAAAGCAATCTACATCTTTTCCTATGTATCTTGGATGATCTACATAAATGCAGTAAATATGTAATAGGATATATTTAGAATAAAAGGCAATAATACCTTTGCATGTAGGTAAACTTATTAAGACCTCACTGTCAATGCAATATTTATGTGTGCTAATCTAGAATTCTAATATGATCAACAACAATTTATGTAGGAAGTAACGGTGGTAGCAAATGCTACACCAGTTGCTCCTATTGAAAATATTACACCAAGTGTTGAAGTAAGGCTAAAAATTCAAAGTCTAATATGTTTTACTTGCCTGTTGTTTATTTCATTCTCTTGTGGAGTGAGCTAATGACCTGTTGTGCAAAATCTCTTGCTGTAGGGGAAAGCAAAAAAGAGAAATGGACAAGTGCCTTGAATAAAGCTAAAGTATTTAATGAAAAGCATCAATTTACTACCAATGCATTTGTGAAGGCTACTTCTTTTGGTTAGATGGTTGGTCTTATAGAGAAATGGACAGCTGGCATCACTTGCTGATAATCTTATTACAATTTTCATTTTCAGCTGGAGAAAGAGGCTATTGAAAAGGGTGTTCCAATAGGACATGCTTTTGACATATTTTGATTCCATAATTGTAATGTGCAAAAACTTGCAAGTAATTGTTCCAAAAAAAATTTTTGGGCCAATGATGTCTTCCCGTATCCATTTTTCTTCAATTTATGTTTCCTTAATGGTGCAAGCAAATAATGACATGTTCATTCATTAAAAAGAAATTTTAATGAAGTTGTGGATACAAATTATATATTTTTGGGTCCTTTTTAAAAGTGGTTATTGGAGTAGCTCTGGGAACAAAATTACAGCTTTGGTTGTCTTTTATGCTACATTGAGAGCTGTTGAGTTGATATGATTGAGAAATATTTTTAACTGTTCCTCGATCTTTTTTACCTCTACATTATATTAAAAATATATTTTTACCACCTTGGTACTATGCATATCACCTTTTTACTGTTAGGTTGAAGTAGTAGGTATAGTTTATGTTTCTAGCTTTGTTTTGTTCTTCACTACTTTGTTGCTCTTTGTAACTTGCTAAGGATTATTTAAGATAACAAAAAAAAACAAAGCAGGATTTGTATGGATTTAAAATTGTGTTGGTGTGGTAAGTGGCAATAATGTAAGTGCTATTCTTTGAGGAGAGCTTTGATGTCAATGAATTGCTAGCAATAAAGGTGGATCACTGTTTTAAATTGCAAAAATAGTTTATAGTATCAGGCATTAATTGTCATGTGATATTTTCATGACATCTATAGTCATTGGTATAAAGTATTCCATGGTTTCCATGGAGTTGTCAGTCCAAACAAATACATAAAAAATTCCCTTTGTTTGATTTTGCATATCAGAAACATGATGATTGAAAAACATAGTGGTTCTTGCACAATAGAAAAATGTAAGATTTGTCTTCTTTATAATTATGCTCGTGTAAAAACATAGTTAATGCAGGAAGTTATTTTGCAATGGTCAAAGGAATTTCAGTCATTAGGGAGATTTCAAAGAAAATTATGCATAATCAAGACGCAAGTTGCAATTCAAAATAAGTAATGTAGGGTGATTTTTATTATATTTCTCTTAATAAGATAAACTAGTAGAACTCTTTTTTTAAAAAAATTGGTTTTAACAGTTGTGTTGTATATTTATTTTCCTATGTATTGAGTGTTTTAGCTGTTATGAAGCAGGGTGAGTGAAGATTTCTAACAGGTTTCCCTCATTTTTTGGTGTAAATTTAGCCTTAGACGATTGTACTTTTTCATCAATATGCATGTGTCACTAGTACAAAATTCCCTTTTTGGACCGCCATATTTAGACCGGTTATGGCGGATAAGGTCTAAAAAAATTAACTGGTGGCAGTTTCATAATTATATAGAACTTCTAAGACCGATTCTAAAAAAAATCGGTTTTAAAAAAATTATTTAGACCGGTTATAAATAAAACCAGTCTTAAAATATCAAAATAATTTAAAAATTAAAAATTTGAACCTTTTAAGCCGGTTTTAATTATATTTAATTAAAACTGGCCTTAATGTGAAAAATTAAAAAAAATATTTTTTACCCCCTTTAAAGACCGATTTTTATCAAAAACCAATTTAAAGGGTGAGCTTTTTTGCCCGTATTTTTACTCCTATGCCCAAATCCCGCATTCTATGAACCATTTCTTCTCTTTTTTCCATTTCTCTGTGAGCTCTGTCCCTGCTTGTTATGAACTCGCCCACCGCGCCCCGTTCCTTATTTGCTCAACTCTCCTCCATCATTACCGTTGTTGTTGCTGTGTTCGTCATCGCTGTTCTTTGATCATTGTCACTCTCCTCCGCCGCCACCTCTATTCTCTGTAGTGACCATTCTCCTCTGCCATGACTTCCCTTTTTTAGTGCCATGAATTTGCGGACTTCATTTTAACCTCAGTCGATACCACCGTGACTTTGGGTAAAATCTTATTCCTTGGTCTTCAATTGGGTTAGTGTTCTGTTAATTAAAATCCCTCAACTTTTAGCTTGTATTTGGTTATTCTCAACAATATTAACTCTAACAATATAGTTAGACACAAAATAATTGCAGAAAAAAGTAGTTAAGGTGAAAAGGAAAACTGTGTGATGACTTTATTACTATATATATGTTTTTCTTGTTTTAGACCGAAAGTAAATATGATGCTCTGACTTGTGATATTTGGATTGGAGTAATACCATTCTAAGTTTTGTTTTAATTTAGTATGATTGTTTGATTGTCAGTGTTATTGATTTGTTGAAACAATATTAGTTTCAAATGGTGCATGTTAAAATTCATTGAAATCTCTAAAACTCTATGGTTGTTGTTTTTCTATCCTTTTGCTGTTGGATATAGGGTGCTACAAGTATTGAGATATATATGGATTATAGTTGGATAAATGCCAAACGAACGAGTGTTGAATATAATAATGGGGTGAGGGGTTTTTTAGACTTCGCTACAAGAAATGCCGATGATGGTAGTGGGAAGTTTTATTGCCCTTGTGTAGTATGTTTGAATGAGAAGCGACTAAGTGCTGTAGATATATATACACATTTAATTTGTGAAGGATTTTGTAAAAGTTATACAGTAAGGGTATGGCATGGTGAAGAATTAGAAATGCCAAGTTCATCTCAACAGGGGGAGTGACCTTTAATGATTATGACATGGATACGGATGATCAGATAGTGGATATTATTCATGATATAGGAGAAGAGGCTTTTGAGCAATCACATGCATATGATAATATGTGTAGTGATGCTGAGACGCCGCTGTACCCAGGGTGTAAAAAATACCAATTGTTGAAAGCAGTATTGAAATTGGTAAGCTTGAAAGCACGGCATGGATGGAGCGACAAGAGTTTTTCAAAAATGCTTGAGGCTTTTAAGGACATGCTTCCAGATGATAATGTGTTGCCTTCTCGATACTACGATACTAAGAAAATATAGTATCCACTAGGGATGACATATAAAAAGATCAATCCATGCCCTAATAATTGTATATTGTATAGAAAAGAGCATGAAGAGGAACAATAGTGTCTGATATGTGAAACCTCGAGGTACAGATCAAATAACGCCCCTGTAAAAGTTTTGTGGTATCCTCCAATCATACCAAGGTTCAAGCGCTTGTTTTCTAATGAAAACGATGCAAAAATTTTGAGATGGAATATGGATGAAAGGATATCCGATGGAAAGCTTCAACATCTGGCTGATTCTTCTCAATGGAAGAAAATCGATCAATTATTTTCTGCCTTCGGTGAAGAGCCTAGGAACCTTAAGCTTGGGCTTAGCATAGATGGCATGAATCCTTTTGGTAGCCTGAGTAGTATACATAGTTCATGGCATGTTCTATTGGTAATTTACAACTTATCTCCTCTATTATGCATGAAACGAAATTACATCATGCTGTCTATGTTGATTTCGGGACCAAAACAACCCTGGAATGACATAGATGTTTACCTAGAACCCTGATCGAAGACTTGAAAGAGTTGAGATGAAGGTGTTGATGTTTTTTACGCGGACAAGAAGGAAGTTTTTAAAATGCGAGCCATGATCTTTTGTACTATAAATGACTTCCTTGCATATGGAAACTTGTCAGGATATAGTGTTAAAGGCCATAAAGCATGTCCGATTTGTGAAGAAGGAACATGCTACCATCAACTTCAATATGGAAGAAAGACAGTGTATCTTGGCCATAGGAGATTTCTTAGACGAGGCCACCCGTATCATAGATTAAAGAAACCTTTTTTTGGTGGATAAGAGTTTGAAGATGCTCCAAAGGCATTGATTGGGGAGCAAATTTATGAAAAGTTAATAAATATAAATGTTATCTTTGGTAAGACTACAAAGAATAGTAGTGAAAAAAGTAAATGAAAAAAGAGGTCTGTCTTCTTCAATCTTCCATATTAGCCCAATCTTGATGTGAGACACTATATTGATTTCATGCATATGGAGAAAAATATATATGATAGTATTGTTGGGATACTGCTTAACATACAAGGTAGTTCTAGGGATGGCGTGAAGGCAAGATTAGATTTGTAAGAAATGGGGATATGAGAAGACTTGCATCTAAAGCCATATGGTAAGAGAACTTTTTATCCTCCAGTTACTCATACTTTGTCTAATGATGAGAAAAGAAGCTTTTGTGAGTGTTTACATGGCATCAAAGTGTATTCTTCAAATGTTAGGAAGCTTGTGTCGATGAAAGACTTGAAGTTAGTAGGGCTAAAGTCTCATGATTGTCATGTCTTAATGCAACAACTACTCCCAGTAGCTATTCGAGGCATTGTCAAATATGATCTTCAACATATTTTGACTAGACTTTGTTTCTTCTGCAATGCTATTTATAGTAAACTCATTAAGACAAAAATATTGGATGAACTGGAAAATAAAGGATATCTAATCTTGTACCAGCTTGAGAAGCTTTTTCTTCCTTCTTTTTTTGACATCATACTACATGTAATTGTTCATCTAGTCAAGGAGATCAAGTTGTGTGGCCCTATCTATTTACGATGAATGTACCTAATTAAAAGAACTATGAAAATCCTAAAAGGGTAAGTAAAGAACTCTAACCAGCCTGAAGCATCTATTGTTCAGAAATATATTTCTGAATAAGCCATGGAGTTTTGTCAAGATTACTTGTCAAATGTAGGACACATTAGACTTCCTGAACGTCATGATGAAGAAGACGGTAGACGGGGGCTTTAGTAAAGAGTGTGGATCCTAATAAATTGCAACAAGTCTACTTGTATATCTTGAATAATGTTGATGAAGTTCAAGATTACATTAATGCTCATAAAGAAATTGTACGAAAAGGGAATAGTCGAATGACTGAATAAAGGTTAATTAGGGATCATAACAAAACTTTTGCATGTTGGTTCAAACAAAAGGTTGATGGAGAAGAATGTGTTTCTGATACAATTAAATGGTTAGCACGTGGTCCTGAGGTTGATGTCATAAGTTGGACTTTATTTGTGATCAATGGTTATACGTTTTACACGAAGTCCCTTGATGATAGGAGCACCGTCCAGAACAGTGGGGCTATGTTAGTTGCCGAATCTATGCACTTCTCTAGTTCGAAAGATAAAAACCCTAGATTGGCAGCAATACCTTATTATGGGGTTATTGAAGATATTTGGGTAGTTGATTATGTTAAAATTAAATTTCCCATTTTCAAATGCAAGTGGGTTGATGTCAACAATGGTGTGATGATTGATCAGTTAGGATTTACATTGGTTGATCTGATTAGTAGAAGTTTTGGAGATGAACCTTTTATTATGGCATATCAAGGGAAACAAGTGTTCTATATTATTAATCAGGCAAATAAAATGTGGTTTGTAGCTCTCTAAGGAAAAAGGGTCGTTGATATTAACCAGGAAAGTCATTCAATGAATGATCTTCTTGATACTCCTTCTTTTTCTAGGGGTCTACCAGAATTGAACGAAGAAGATGAAGCAGACAATGAACACGACACAAGAAACAATCATCATGAAGGGATATGGGAGGATATCCCTTTATAAAACTACTTTCAAGGTTAGTTAGCTAAAATAATTATCATGAACTATATTTGAATTATGTTTATTGTTATTGGTATATATAAAGTAAAACTACTTTTTTTGATGTCACAGGAAAATGAAGCATATGAGGTGTCTTAGTGTAGATGCTCCAAAGCCAGCTAATGAATAAGTGTTCATGATGATGGTGAACTTTGTTTCCATTTCAATTAGTTTGGGTTGCCTGAGAAGACAGTGTATGAAGTATTTAATTTTGGCCATAATTTTATGATTCTGCTTGTGATTGTGAGTTTATTCTGTCTCTGATTCTATCTGTGTTGTTGAAATGGCTGCTTGCTGAGTCTTGATCTTCCCCATTTTGTTGGTGTCAATTTAGTCTGCCATGAATTATTGGCTGACATTTCTCCTCTTTAACCAGAATTGCTCATGGCCTAATTCTATACTATGATGTCTTTTTGCAACAGTGTTTTATCTCTGCACCTCTTTTTATTGCTTACATCGTTGTATCTCTAACTATACTTATCTTTTTTAGTGCTAATCTTCTAAGTTTTTCTTAATACTTATATAGTTATATGACATGGAATTAAATCATTGCTATTAACACATGGTAATTGAATGTCAATGTATATACGTTGAATCAGTGCATGAGATTGTTGTGCAGGGGACGTAATTTCTTATAATATATTTTCTTCAAGAATTTGATTGTAAATGCTACTAATTTTATTAGTGTCTTGTTGTAGTTAATAATAGTCGGGCTTATTTTTTGCTTAATAATACACATGTGCATGTTTACCTCCTGTTTGCACAACTTAGAGAAAGTTATCTTATGTTTGTGCTTAAGAAAACAAATTCAGGAGTTCATTATCAACGGAAGCAAGCAGGGAATAGTTTGTAACCATATTAGTAGAGCTGCATGTTTATCATAATGAAGTGTAAAAATAATTGTTCTCATATTATGCACAGATTAATGTTTTAAATGCACTGTTGTAAGAAACAATGTTATTAATATGATGTAGCTGTAATTATTTATGCCTCAGCTAAAATAATATAACTAATTAAGCATGAAATAAAGAGAAAATGTATCAGTATGTAAAAGCTTCCCGTGCAACACACGGGTAGCATATGCTCATTCTACTAATTCTAGGATTATCGAGTTTTTCAGAAAAACCCACGAGCAGCACTAATAAGTAAGATAGATAGGACTACGTTACCTAGTATGCTTTAAGTTCCAACCAAGGAAAATCTTTATCCCACAGCTCAAAGTAACGAAAAACTTAATTAATGCAAAGTTTTTTAGCAACACTGGATGCTTAATTATAATTTCTCCTCCATCGTGTTGCTTATAATTTCCTACGAGTAGGAAACGTTATATTAGAATTATATTAGATTTAAGAATTGAGATCATTGGAGCATTAGACTAGCTTTGTCTAATGTTTCTATTATCTCAATTTGGGATTTTAACCTTTAGAACCTCTAGAAAACTCCTAAATCTATGACAGTTCCTATTTTTCAAATAACATATTCAATGTGTGATAAGTTATTCTTACCCAAGCTATCAAATTGTAGATCCCACCATTGGCTTTTCCTAAAAGGATGTCTCAAACAAGCTCACAATATTTTGAGATGATCCAACAGTGGACTTAGTCGAAAACGTTGATTCTTTCCTCTAGGGTTTGTTCTCCACATTCCAGAAATTCATTCATCTTCCAGGCTTTGTAACTCATAACCTATAATAGTAATTCCTAATCTAACCATTGAAAGTGACGGATTGGATGTCTTGGATAGGCTACCTAAATTTTAACTCAATCCAACGGTTAAATAAAATATAAAGGATATTTTACCGAGGCTGCCTTGGTTGTAAGCGAAAATAGAAAAGTTGCCCTTTGAGTCCACCTCGCTACTCCTATATATAGACTCTAAGAACTCCCTCTTCTCCTTATTTAGTCGATGTGGGACTTCTTAGTCTCTTTTAATTATTTATTGACTTATACTCACATAATTATAATTATAATTATAATTATAATTATAATTAAATGCTCTCATTTAACCTCTACTAACTTTATTATTTTATCTTTTCTAAAGAAATTCAATAATAACAATTTCTTAATTATATTTTTATTAAACTTCATTTAACTTTAATGTATTAATTTATTTTATATCTATCTCCTTATTTAAGCCATTATTCACTAAATTATATTTACCGCTAAATATTTCCTTCATAAGATTATTTATGTCTTATGAACTAGAAGTTCATAAAACGTTGCATTCATGAAATATTAGAAAATATCTTCCAGATGCAATTACTAACCTAAATGAAAATTACTAAATATCATATTCTAGCTAAACATGCTTCAAGTAATGTAAATAAAAATGAGACATGCTAGAAGCATGAGAACATGATCAGGTCGAAAAGAACAGAGAAAGGAACAAATATTTAAGATGATCATATCGAGTAGGTAGGTACTCCAAAAAAGTGCCAAGATATAACTAATTGCAAAAACCTTAAAATAGGTTCAGGTACCTAAAAGCACTAAAGAGATCTCAATAAATTATGTCATAGGAAAATTGTAACAAAAAAAATAAAGTTGTCAACAACAGTTTTGATAATAATTTCATGTGATCAAACGAGGACCTTATACACAAATATGTCATGCAAAGTAGATAGAAAGGTGATTGGCCAAAAGGAAAAGGAAAAGGGGGAAAGACACAATGAATATGATTATGTTCTTTCAATATGTGAAAATCATCGACCTGTCGTTCTAACATTGAAATATAAAGTTATTTGGGATATACTAATATTCATGTGGAAATAAAGATTTTATGATGAGATATATTAATTTGTTGTGGATGCAATAATTTATGCATATATTTGGTGGCTAACAGTATATAAAAAATAAACACGCATTTATTAGATGTTGTTATAGCCTATGTATATAATTCACTAAATTGTCAAGTTTACATGAGAATCTTTGAAGGATCCAAAATGCCAGAAGCATGCTGAAGAAAAGCATTCAATACATAAAATGCTACGTGATCAAAATAATTTGAGTATATATGTAATTGATGAAAAAAAAATATATTGAAAATTGATTTGAAGAACCATATATTTACATCATGCTAATATTGCATTTATTATTTTTTGCTGGTAAAATTAAGTTCTTACAGGTATACTATGGATACTATGAACTAAGGTTTGATGTGATAAACTGATAATTATGTGGAACTATTATATGAGATCATTCTGTTTATAATAAATTGAATATTTTGACAAATCATTTAGTGACAATTAATCAAGCATAGTTTGGTTAAAAAGGAGATATGCTCAAAAGGCATTGTAAATAATCCACTTGAGAAACTGGCACTCTCTATTGAGATAAAAGTACATAGAGTGATGTTATCATCAGAGGGAGTAAAAGTGATGTTGTCATCAGAAGGTAAAGATCACGTTGTACTCTCTTTTCTTAAACCAACTTTTTTTCCCATGAGGTTTTCTGGTAAGGTTTTTAATAAGGAAGCTTCAATATGTATTGTGTATTCTTTTTTCTTCGCTAGGTTTTTGTCTAATTAAGTTTTTCCTAATAAGGTTTTAATGAGGCATAATATTTGTTCATAGACATCCAAGGGAAGTGTTATAAATATTATATATGTGGATGTCTCCCAACTCTTAGCCTTTCATTTCATACACTCTATAACCTCTCTAAATAGTCTTTATGAGTCTTTATGCCCATAACTTTAAATTTACAATTTGTGCACTCATGAAGATTAAATATTCTATTTACTTTATGTAACTCTTGGTTGAGGTTGAGGGTCTATAAATAGAGGATCATATACTCCACTTTCGTGGCATCCAAATGAATAAGAGATCGATCCCTCTTTCTCTCCAATTCTCTCTATCTTACTCATCTCTTTCATCCCAAATCTCTTTTGTATTATTCTTATTTTCATAACACATATAACTATCTTTAGAAGGATTTTGCAAGACTTTTTTTAAAAAAAAATACTAATCATTCTTTCCAACTTATTTCTAGGGAAAAAGATATATAAATACCATTTCAACTTCTAAAACTCCAAAAGGTCTGTTAACCCTTCTAAATGACAGAAGGGTAATCTGGTAAGAATATAATATGTCAAAGTTTGAGTGAAAAGACTTAAATACCCTCTCTTTCTTCTCTCTATTTCTCAGTGTAACATCTCTTTCCTCTTTCTCATCCACCTCCGCCACCCACATCCGGTGCTCACTGCCTCTCCCTCTGTCATCCCCTTCTATCACATCTTCCCCCTTTCTTGATCTGTCGTTCAATTGATCTACCGAAAAAGAAGAAGAAGCCGACGTCTCCGGAGCCATACAAAAACCAACATCGATCATGTCGTCTAGGCCACAGCCGATCATATGGGTTTCACTCTTGATTTCCAAGGCCACGGCCAATCAATTCCCTTTCTTCAAACAAGAAGAAGAGGTCCCAACTGCCAGCGATTTTGCCTCCTCTTCCTCCTCATCTTCTTAGAGGTGCCGAAGAAATCTCTGAGTAGAGGTGGTAATATGGTCCGGCCCGGTGGGTTCGGGCCAACCCACCACGGGTTGGAACCATATGGGTTTGGTCCCAAAAGGACCACATCAATATGGGTTGGCTAAACCATAACCGCTGGGTTGGCGGGTTAAGCGGGCCAACCCATATTTTTTTTATTTTTTTTAACAATATACTAAGATTGTTTTTTTTAAATACAATAAGATTGTTTCTCTACACACTTAAACATAACAAAATTAAAATACATTACAAATTAAATATTCATCACAGGTCCATACACAATAAAATAAATATAAATCCACAAGTCATCAGTATAACTTAACAATAATCAATGATTAGTTAATATTAAAGGTGTTTTAATTTGAAGTACGCTCGGGAGAGTAGGGATTGAGGAGAAATGGGTTGGACTTTGGACTTTGGAGTTATGGTTTTGGAGACTTGGACTGTTCGCTAATGGCTCTTCCTTTTCCTTCTTAGTTAAAAAAAAATATGGGCCAACCCGCCAACCCGGTGGTCCAACCCGTGACGAGTTGGGACCATATGGGTTCGGGCCAAAAAGGACCACATCAATATGGTCCCAGTTTTGTAGAACCCAAACCGCCCATTTTGTCGGGTTGGGCGGGCTCGACCCACAGTCCCAACCCATATTACCACCTCTACCTCTGAGTCACGGATCAACAGAGGATGCCCAAAGGAGGAGACAAAATCTAAATCCCAAGTCCTCTACCTCTATCACATCCAAGGCCGACGAAATGCCAGTTGTTGTCTACGATCTCGAACTGCAGAGTTGGTGTACTTGTATGAATCAATCTCGACGAAAGACCAACGGAATACCAGCAACGAGTCTCGAGGTCAGATCTAGTGGGTATTTAGGTTTAGGTCTGGTGGGAAAATCCATGGGTAGAGGAGCTTTTCTGGCCACCTCGCAAAGCTTATCTTCTGTATAAGGATTAAAGTCAGCATCTTTTCGCATTTTTTTATGGCTCTGATTCTGGGCTCTTAAGTATGAAGGAGGAGGAGGAGAACGTTGAAGATGGGAGGTGAGATTTTTTTGGGCTCTGATTCTTGGCTCTTGGGCATGAATCCTTGGCTCTAATTATTGTGTAAAAGAATTGAGGAAGAGTTTTGGCTTGTGACAATTGATTAATGAGATTGACTAAAAAAATAATGGTTTTGACAAAATTCGTAAGTACTGACAATATGTATAAAAGGATTGACAAAAGAGTTTTAGGTTGTGACTAATTGAGTAATGAGATTGATTAAAATAATAATGATTTTAATAAAATTTGTAAATACTGACAATATGTGTAAAAGGATTGATAAAGAGTTTTGAATTTTGACCAATTGAGTAATGAAATTAACTAAAAGAGTAATGGTTTTAACAAAATCCGTAATGGTTTTGACAAAATCAATAAATAATGAGAATATGTGTAAAAGGATTGACAAAGACTTTTGGGTTATAATCAGTTGAGTAATGAGATTGACTAAAAGAGTAATGGTTTTGACAAAATCCCTAAGTACTGACAATATGTGTAACAAGATTGAGAAAGAGTTTTGGGTTGTGGCCAATTGAATAATGAGATTGACTAAAAGAATAATGGTTTTGACAAAACCATAAGTATTGACAATATGTGTAAAGGATTGACAAAGAGTTTGAGTTGCGACCAATTTAGTAATGAGATTTACTAAAAGAGTAATGCCCCGTTTAGTACCATGGAAGAGTTTTTTATGGAAGTGACAATGGAAATAGAAGTGGAACTGAAGGTGGCAATGTAAATGGAAGTAGGTTCTAAAGTATGTTTGGTATGCTAATAGAAATGGGATATAATTTTCAATATATATGTATATTTTTCTTGTAAAAAGACCAAAACACCCTTGTCTTTGAAAAAAAACTTCTCTCCTAAAAGATCCACCACCAGAAAGAACCTCCTGCCATGAAAGAAACGAAAACCACCTTCGGAGAACCTGAATCAAATCTTCATCGTAGCAAAAGGGGAAAAACATAATTGATCAAAGCAAGATAAAATCACAATCCCAAAATCAGAATCAGATTTTCATCAGTCCCAAAATCCCATTAGACATGAGAATCGATTTCAGCAAAAGGGGAAAATTATAATCACACAAATGAAGCAACCACAAGCTGAGAATGATGACAGCGACTATGAGATAGTGAGAGGCAACAATTTGACGGTTGAGAACAAAGCCTGTGAGGAAAAACAAGAGACGAACGCGACGCCACTACAAAGACAACAAGCACAGAGGAAGAAAGAGGGACGTCGAAGTGGAGAATGGGAAATAATTTGGGAGTATGGGGACTTGCAACACACAAAGAAGGAATAAGGAATGAAGCGATGAGGAGATGCCGCAGGAGAGATGCAAATCAAAGAAGCTTGTTCTCAAGATCGATTTTATGCTCTTTCAAAATTGAAAACCAACCGTCGTCCGCCACCCCGCCGTCGCCCTCAACATTCACCGTCGTCCTTGCCATCATCATCATTGTCCTCCATCACCCTCATGGTGGCTTTGGGTTCACCTAATTACCAAGGGTAAAATGGTCTCAAGCTTGAGTTCCATAGAACTGGACCCAATTCCCATGGGGGAGGATGGAAGTGCCAATTCCTAGATTTGATGGAATTGGCACTTTCGTAGAACCCGGTTTTAGCATACCAAACAGGCCCAAAAATGAGTTCCCTCCCCATTTCCACTCCCCAGGCATTGGTTCCATGCTAACATATTAGTATAATAGTTTTGACAAAATTAATAAGTACTGACAATATGTGTAAAATGATTGAATAATGGGGCTTTCTGGTCTTTTCTCCCAAACACAAAAAACCCATATTCGCACCTCATCCCCTCACTGTCATTTGCATATATTAATGGACTTTTCTGAGTTTTAAAAGTTGATATAGTATTTATGTCTTTTTCCCTTATTTCTAATGCATGTCATCAAATGCATCTAAGGAGATCAAGAGCTAGCCCCCTTTTGTCCATTGAAGTATATTATCTCTCATGAGCATTTCAGTTATTAGGACTATGGTCCTACATAATAATTCTTAAAAATTTAAGCTCTTTATCTATACAAATATTAATTAAATAATTTATTGTTTTGGTTCACTAAAATACGCCCAACTAGAGATTTCTAGGTCCCTCAATTTTTTCTCGATTGGATGAAGAAAAGAAAGGCAACAGAAGCCATTCACTGGCCTTCAGATAAAGCTCGCTACACGTGGCAGAAACCCAATGGAGGATTCTTTTGATCCAGATAAGGAAACGGATTATGCCCTTTCTATTAACCCCAACTTCTTCGATCTTCTTTAATTTAGCTTCCTGCTCCTTCACTTCCCACTTTGACACATTTTTTGCAGAACTATCATACAGCTTCACAACAACATAGCAATAATGGCTTCCATGACCATGGCTGCTTCATTCCTGGGTGGTGGTGCAATGACCAAAAACCCCTCATCTTCAAGCCCTCGCAGGAGCCTGATTGTGGCCAAAGCATCAGAGGGCGAAAGGGTCAATGTCGAAGCCATGAACAGCAGAAAGGAAGAAGGAGGGAACAGTGGAAGGAGGGATCTGGTGTTTGCTGGTGCAGCTGTGGCTGCGTGCTCCGTTGCCAAGATTGCTTTTGCTCAAGAAGAGCCTAAGCGAGGAACCCCTGAAGCTAAGAAGAAATATAATGTTGTTTGTGTCACTATGCCCACTGCTCGTGTATGTCGCAAGTGAATCAATTTAAGAGTTTATGAAGTCATTTTGCCTTTTTTTCCTATTTCTTTCTCAATCACTGTCATGTCTGTGAGCTTCACGTACAATATTATTACGAACATGTAATGCAACTCTCTCTCTCTCTCTCTCTCTCTCTAAATCTCTCTGCATAATTTGTATCTTCTTCTAAATATGACATATCTGCTCTTTCTTCTTACTTCTTTTCCCAAGAGATTTGTTCTGTAATCCCTAGACTTTAATTTTTTTTATTTAGTACCATATAATAGAGTGTCATAGATTAAGTTTAGCATAATAAATGGTTGCTTCTAGTGTCTGCTAAAGGTTACATCAGAGAACTTATCAGCTTGATTTCATTTGAAATCTTCAGAATTGCTTGTATTTGATTTATATGTTATCACTGACAAAAGGAAAAGTACCAACTCAGAGGCAAAACAGGGTAAGTTAAGAACAGGAGAGAGAGACTGATTAGGAAATTTTTATTTTCCAGATTGATCAGCATGTGCGTTTGAACACATCGCATTCTGAACTACAGAAAAAAAATGGAAATGGTCCGTAATTTACGGTTAGTAACTTTACCTAGAAAGTAGAACCAGTGCTGGGTAAAATTTTTTTTACAAAAAAAATCCTTTTGGGTTCAACGGGGACTTCTAACACATCCCTAATAATGCAGAGTACAATTTGATACGAAGGCGAAATAATAACAAATTCTCTGATTCATACCCTAAAACTTAATAATTAAGACATATCAAAATCTTCATATGTTGAGTGCAAAAAGGACAATTATTTGGAAGCGCAAGTTTACGGTCTTGAAACTCATCGATTTCGGTCAAAACCATCAAAATAAATACACCCCAAGTCTTTAATATAAAAAATATTTAAAGAGTTGATCTTGATTATAAATATAAGACATATTTTTCATATTTATCAATATTTTTTCTAATTTACCTCTATTGCCGCTCCTTTAACCATAATAAAGAAGATGGAAAAAAGAAATTAAAGACAATGACTAGAGTGTTTAAAAAAATATGTCATATTAACTAACTTAACCAACTTTATTAATCTAATCAAATTAAATAAATATATCTTATATTAATAAGCATAGAAGTATAAAAGTAACCTTGATAAAAGTATAAAAGCATATCCTCAAATAAATGGCCTTTCACAAGCAAATCAAATCTTGGGATTTTTTTTTTTTTTGTTCAGTATCTTAAGCCTTTGAAGGAGACCAGACATTAAAGGAAAAGAAAAACACAAACAAGATAATGTTTTACAAAACCCTGTCCGTCATCATTATCATCCCCTACACAATCATAATAATGTTAGCTCATGTATACCTTCCTTGATATGGTTCCCTAGTCCCCCCCCCCCCCCCCCCCCCCCCCCCAAAACAAGAGAGAAAGCAGTAAAAACTACTCTACATTATAAGTAAGAAACAAAGTAAAAAATAGAAACCATAGCTAAAGCACACTTGGCTAGCATATCAGCTTCATTGTTCTTCTCTATTTTTTATCCCTAGTTCATTTCTCTTGGATAGAAAATAAACTGAAACAGGTGAACATAAAGTTGGGAGGACCATCAACGTAAATGGCATCTCAGGCAAAAACCAAAAGCTCCCAGTGGAACACCAAAGCTGAATACAAGGCCTTATTGAAGCAAGAACCAGAACTAAAAAGCCCACCCTGACCGGATAAATGGCAACAAAACTAAGCTGTTGAGTAAATACAGGACAAGACAAGCCACCCAAAATTTTGATACAAAATGAGACTGGCAATTTTAACCGTTACAAGACAGTAACAGCTCAGAGAATTGAAGGGTTATAGCCATTCAGGTATCCACCTTTCATTGCACATGCGTTTTCTTGGCCAGGTCATTCACTTTTTCCATTTTGCTGGGTTGCAACAAAGTTGCGGATAACTTCCATGGCTAACTGATGTGCATTCTTGTTCTGAAGCTTGGCCAATTCGTCCACAGCTTCGTATGTCTCCTTGTCAGCAAAAAGCTTGAGGTTGTAGCGTGCCGGTACTGCTGGTGGACCCTCCCATTTCTCAACCAATCCTTTGAGCTTCTCAAATCCCTAGAAACAGAAAATGGTGACACTTAGCCAAATTTTACTCTAACCACACTATAACTAACAAAGAAGAAATCTAAATGAAAGCATCTAATCCTAGAGATATGAAAACAAAGAAAACCTTGAAACTCACCATGCGCCATGTAAAGTCACCAAATGATTCTTTGGATTGCCTCTTGCGCTTCCAATGATAAAATAAAGGTTCCAAAACTTTTTCAAGGTTTTGAACCTTTACCTTGTCCATGAAAGTTTGAGCTAAAGCCGTTTGATTAGGCTTTCCTCCAAGCCAAATCTGCATTAGAAGGGAGGGAACAAGTGAATTCAATGGATCTTTGGAATTGTCTGCCAACTGTAAGCAGGAAAACCAATGGATTAGCATACCTGATAGCTGTTGGGGCCATCACCAACCAGTCCAAGTTCAGCCATGTATGGTCTAGCACATCCATTAGGGCATCCAGTTACCCTCACAACAACAGACTCATTATACTTCAGGCCAACCTAAATCACAATGAGAAAGTGTTTTATAAAGAACCCTGAACATTGAGCCATACTATCAATTACTAAACTTTCATCGGTACCTTCTCAAAAACTGCACGAATCCGCTTGAGAAGGTCGGGTATCCCACGTTCAGCTTCAGTAATTGCCAGTGGACAAAGGGGTAAAGCAGGGCAAGCCATTGCTGTCAGATTAAGGGGATCTACATATCTAGGTTGCTGTTCAAAGCTAACAGGTCAGCATAGACATATTACTACGATTGACAAAACTAGGACAGCAATAAATAAATAAATAAATGCAAGTCCCCAAACAGATAGCAAAACGGGTAGGGAAAATAAAAAGAAAAAAATAAGAGAAACTAACAAGAGAATTTTGATCCTTCCTTTGCTTCTTGAGAAAATAGGTTAACAAATTTTAGCTTCCAAGAAGTAATCCAATGAACCATCAGGTACAAGAACATAACTCAAAATATTAAAGCTACACAGATTACTTGTCGAGCATTATCCAAAATTAGATGGATCTTTAGTTATCATAATAGAATGTAATTTGTCAAATGCCAACCTCAGGTAATAGACCTTCCATTGTAAACCATAAAAGAAGGGTTGAATCAAAGACTTTTCGACAATCAAAATTTCAAGTTTCATTCACAGAAGGACCATCACAAAAGAATCAACACACAAAATCAGTAACATGACCCATCTGTTACAAACACGGTAAGAATACTTAAAATATACTTCCTCCGAACTTTAATATAAGACATATTCACCTTATTTGATTAGATTAAGGAAGTTAGTTAAGTTAGTTAATATAACATGTATTTTCTAAAATACTCTAGTTATTATCCTTAATTCCTTCATTCCCTCTCCTACTTGATTATTGTTAAGGGAGCATCAATAGGGGTAAATTAGGAAAAGGTTGGCAAATATGAAAATTATATTTTATATTTAGGACCAAGATCACCTTCCCAAATATGTCTTATATTAAAGACCAGAGGAGTACTAAATTAAAATGGGAAACCATTAAACATTGACACACAGATTTTTCATTCAAATTTAACAAGCAACTTAGAGAACTTGGCATAAAACTATAATTCAGCAATAAAGGAACGGGGCTGATCTTTATTTTCAAGAAATATATAATTCAATCAAGCGGAAAAACCCTCACCAGCAGACCAGCTTGGGCAAGAACTGTAGTGATGGGCCGCTTCCATTTAGCAAGAATATCAGTCAAGATTATGTTTTGGTTTGGAGTAATCCGAGCATTCAAATTATACTTCTCAATGACTTCCCGCAATGTCTTCTTCATTTTTCCAGCAACACGACCATTATCAACGTGAAGCCCACAATATAAACTGCCATCACCCTGTAAAAAAAAGGAAGATAAGAAATGAGCCTATAATGCTGATAGGAAGAAACAATCGTTTAGGGAAAAAAAGCATCATCAACGATTGTCAACTAAAAAGTGCTTGAGCACATAAAGAGAAATGTGAATGCAGTTTCCTCACAGAGCATAATTTGGTTACATCTCTAAGAGTTATAACTTAGATCTCAAAATAAATTAGTAAAACATACACCGCATTGAACTTAAAGCTTCAAATTATATTTAACTAAACTACGTGATGTTATTAAAGTATTCAATATTATAAATGGCATGCATCTACAAGCCAAACAGGGTTGAAACAACTTTGGCTTTGTCATATAGGATGATAAAGCTCGAGATGGAACATGTTTTGTCCCTGTATCAGGTATGTGATTTGATTTCACAATATAAACATGAAACATATCCAATGCTCTTGACCGTTATTGTCTAATTCAGCAAGTCAACCACGATATGGATGTTGTGGGTAAGCAAAAACATAACATAGTAATATTTCACGCCAATCATACAATTTTCCCCGAAGATAAAATAAAGGCATAAGATATTATCTACTCATCTAAGGAACCAACCTGCTCATGCCAACCCAGATAACTTTTGAACTCCCACTCAGGCAATTCAAGGAAAGGTTCAAATTTCTTGCCATAATATTGCTCAACAACGCTTCTGAACTTTTCAATTCCCCATGAGCTGATCAAATATTTCATTCTACTATACTTGCGGTCATCTCTTCTTCCATGTTCTCGTTGTGTAACAACAATTGCTTTCACTGCATACAGAATATCCTCTTTAGGTACATAACCTAAAGGTTCAGCCAAACGAGGAAAAGTTGCTTCCAACCTATGTGTTCTTCCCATTCCCCCACCAACCTGTAAGCACAATTACAGGAAACAAGTTAGGAAAGGCAAGAGAATTTTTGTTCAACAATCATTTTAGTTCAACTTACATATATGTTGAACCCCTGAGGCTCCCCTTTGTCATCAGTCACAACAACAACGCCAATATCATTTGTAAGAATATCCACTGAGTTATCAGTTGGCACGGTAACAGCAATTTTGAATTTCCTCGGCAAGAATTGAGTTCCATAGATGGGCTCAGGCGAATCTGGGAAATTTGTACCATGAGAATTATCCATGCGTGCCCGTACAACTTCAGGAGGTTCAGCAGACAAAATCCTTTCCCCATCTACCCACATATCGTAGTAGAAACCAGACTGAGGGGTCAAGAGTGCAGCAATGTTTTCCGCGGTTTCTTGTGCAAAAAGGTAATCTTCTCTCACAAGTGGAGCAGCAGGGGCAAGAACATTTCTGTTTAGGTCACCACATGCACCAAGTGTTGATCCCATATTCTTAATGATGGTACTCATAACCGTTTTAAGGTCCTTCTTGAGAACACCATGAAGTTGAAATGTTTGTCTTGTGGTCAAACGAAGTGTTCCAATTCCAAACTGATCAGCAAGATCATCCATGGTCAAGTAAAGTCTGTTTGGAACTTTACCACAAGGGTTTTTAGTACGTAGCATGAACGAGTACGATCTTGTACCACGCTCATCTCTATTATATTGTTGATAGCTACCATGGAACTTGATCAATTGTGTGGCAGCTTCATTTATATTAGGAGCATCGGTCAGCAATTCCTCATTAAGAGGAAACCTTATGTAATTACTTTGCTCTTTCAGCAATTCAACCTTACTCCGCTTCTCTGGGGCAGTTTCAACCTTCGTCGGCTGCAAAGAAATTACAGACACTATAAGGTGATTATTTTGAGGGGAAAAAATGCATTCTGATCACAGTGGGACCGCAGACGTTGACAGCAGGAACATTCAACTAATGAGATGTGTCTGAACGAAAACTTCTTTACCTTAAAGTCGACATCTCTTTGAAATACTGATAAAACTAGCACAACTAAAAGTCAAAATTCATTTTAGATTTTGAGCAAGGAATCTTTTAATCAATGAAATTTTATAACGGGGGAAAATAGAAGCACAAACACCCAACACTGGGGAAAAAAACTCTCAGCCATTTTGCTTAGATTGAGATTGCCACCACCAAATCAAAGTTCAAAATGGAGCTTATAACGATCGAAACCGTAGTGGATAAATAAAGTTCTCAGCTTCCCGACAGTCCATCGATGAAAATAAATAAAGGAGCAAATTTCAACTTCAGCTTTTTTGAGGAAACAAACAAATGAGATTAAAGTCATTAATGGAATCACACCGTCGACACAGCGCGGACGAGGGAGCGAGTGGAAGAAGGAACTGGCGGCACATGAACAGTGTGAGTGAGAGCAAGAGAGTTAGCAGTCCTCAAGCCATGGAAGCTCGGAATCTGAACCTTGGGGTCCTTCAGAACAACAGGTTTCGCAGTTCCAAACGAAGTCGTCATCCCCCGGAAAATTCCTCCGGCAGCCCAGCGATGATTGAAGATCCAGCAAGAAGCAACTCCAAAACGAAAAAGAAGAGGGTTTTTGTGTCAGGGTCTCACAACAGAAACGAAAGGTGTAAGAGAAAGGACATGCGATTGGTAGATTTAATAAAAGTGGAATTCAATTTTCTGTTTGTTTGGATCACTATTTAAGAATAGCTTTTATATTTTATGAGATAAGTATGTGGGATGAGTTTTGTTTCAAATTGCCAAACACTCATATCGCCGATGATGATTAGTTTACAAATTACAATTTTTTTTATTCATATACATAAAATTTTGCCGAATATATACTTTTTAATGAGATACAAATCATTAAATTATGTATTAAAATGAGTGATAAGTGGTTTTGGCTGCCAAGAAAAAAAAACAAAGAAAGAAAGAAATATAAGTGGTACTCAATGAATATGTAAGCAATGTAAATTATTTCTAAAATTTAAGGAGAGTGCAAGTGAATGAGAGAGATCGAGAATGAGCAAATAGTCGGTAACTATTATAGTGAGACTAACCAATAATTTATGGGAATAAAAATGAAGAAAATACTAAAAATTTTAGATATGCTATCAGTGTCTCTAATAAATAAGAATTAGGCCACCCTAAAAAATTTTGCTTATATAAGACTAAAAAAGAATATTTGTTTGTGTACAAAAAAAAACAGCATATTTGTTTAAACTCCATAATAATTTGAATTTGAATTAATGATTTTTAAAACATATATTAAAAATAGTTTAGTTTGGGGTCTAATAATCTTTCCTATGATTCTCTGTAAAGATATGCAGTTTAACCAAATAAACAAATGAGTGTAGTACCAAAAAAAGAATCCACCAATGATTATTGTTTTTTATTGAAAAATGAAGAGTTCAATAATTATTTATGAGGACCAATTAAATATGAGAGAGTTAATTGATTAGTAGTATGAGAATAATGCAACCTAATTTTAATGAGTGTAAAGATGGAAAGTTGACAAATTCAATTAGTTAGGGTCTATTTGAATTGGCGTTCGAGAAACGCGTCCACGTAAGTTAAGACAAAGCTCCTCATATATACTTCCTCATACACCATAAATTATATTGTAAAAGCAGCTTATACCGCTAACTCAAATGGGCACTTAATCTATTTTTAACTCTCTTCCTTAATCGCGTTAAAATTAGTTAAATAGGAACTTATATTTTAAGTGGAAGATGTATACATTTATAATTATATAGATTTTATTATTTATTTTGATATATTAATATTAACCAGGATGAGAATAACGTAACCTAATTTTAAGATGAAAAGTTGGTAAATTTAATTACTTAGCCTATCTTTAACTCCCTTTCTTACTCATGTAAAAATTAGTTTAAACATGACTTATATTTTAAATAAAAGGAACATATTTTTATAATTATAGATTTTATTTTTTATTTTGATTATTGATATTAATGAATAATAAATATTGATTTTGTAGCTTATGACTTTCCTTTTTTTTTTATCATTCATCCCATATAAACAATAATTAAAGAATTGGACCGAGTTGGATGGTACAACTAATTGAATCGTTAGTGTATGTTTATATTAGATTTTAGAAAATAACTTTTACAATTTATAAAGTAAGTATATGAGAAGAGTTTTATCTCGACTTACGAAAAAAGATTTCTGAAACTATGATTTTAGTGGTTTCCAAACACTAACCAAACTTGCTAATCGCTTCCTTTGGGCAAGAAAAATATTTTTATAGTTGGGTTAAAGTTGAAGCTATTGAGTTGGAACTTGGATTTAGATAGAGGAACTGTCGCTATTTCTGTTTTAAAAAACCTTGACCCTGCCCGAAAAATGCTGCAAATTTGAAAAAGGATCCATAAAAAATAAAAAATGACTATCTCAAAGAATTCAATTATTTTTAGACCTTTTGCACCATATAGTGTTATTTCATTGAAAAAAAAATCATATATTATGATATTATTATTTTAACAATTAGACTTATTATAAATTTATTTATTATATTTATTATATATGTATATTATTATTTTTTGGTAAAAAAAATGTATATAATTTTTTTTTGTTAAATTCTTATTTAATTACTACATCAAGATTGGACCGTCAATCTTACCGATTGAAATATTATAAGGTCTATTTGAGAAAGCGGTGGAAAAATATATTTACGCAAGTAAAAACAAAACACTTCCCACAAATTTGCGTCATATATCGTAAATCACGTTAGAAAAACAGCTTCTACCACTAATCAAAATATGCATATCGTAAAGGAGCTTCATCTATTAGTCAAGCTTTTAATAGATTGAGAAAACAAGAGGTTTAAATCCCTACTAGAAGAAGTGCCCATATTTTAGTATCTAACAATATCTCAAAACAATATTACCTCTAATAAGAGAATACATGTGACCAACCAAAAAAAAACCTACACACGCATTTATCCCATTGCAAAAACGCCAAACTCGTAATTTCATATTTAAAAAATATTTAAATAAAGTGTTTGGTATTCCTGCACACTACAGCCAGATCGCCTAGCAATTCGTGACCTTTGGTTAATCTCTTTTAAGAATATATGCATTTTTTTCCTTTTGGGTGCATATAAGAATATATTCTTGTGTTGTCGTATCTGATAGTGGCCCACTGGCAAAAAAAAAAAAAATCTGATAGTGGCCATTGCCATCCCCTGGGGCCGCAACTAGTAAGGTCCTCGGCGGTGACGCGAGCGCCTTCGTCGATGTTTTTTCTATTTGAGAAGACCTAACTCACGCGTCGCTCATGTGTCTGTAATCACTAAACTGTCATTACATTTCACATTTTAAATAAAATATTTTTTACTGGAATTATTCAACAGTTTTATTTTAGGATAAAATTGTTTGGATATGAATTAAGATATTTCAAACGTAAATAAAATATTTTTTATTATCAGATTATCTACTAATACATATAATTATAATAATTTAAATTATCTCAGAGAAATAGATTTAAAAGTAGTCTGATGGGCAAAATCCAATGAGAAGTAAGTCAATATTTTTTATCAAAAAATAATTAATTTTATTTAAATAAATTTGATATTTAATTATTAAAAATTAAAAAATGGAAATTAAATATAATTAAACATGGCCATGTTTAAATCTAATATGTAATTATATAATTGTAAATTTTTAAAATGAATTACTATTATAATTTTTAGTTTATATAAAAAAATTTGAATAAGAAATAATTTAATTGAATTTTCCTTTATGTTTATAAATTATTTATTTTTACATATTTTATTTTTTAAAATAATTACAAAAATTGATTAATATCTAATTCTTTGAGCCTTCCAGTCTTTGGTGCCACTCACTACTTTTTTAGTATGGCTAATATTTAATTCCTTCATTACATATAGTTTTATATTCACTTATTTATTGATTTAACATAAATTTTAGAGAAGTAAGACGCCCAATAAAATTCACATCCTGTATAGAATTTAAAACAAAAGGAACACGCGCTCCAAGAGAATTATATGGTGCGTGGGGTATAGGCGGGTGGCAGACACGCAACAAAAAATAAAAACAAAAAAAAGAATATAAAAATAAAAGTTAGGAATACGCGAGCCGTGAGTGAATGTGGACGGAATATTAGATCACATCAGTCATGACATGAGATGAGGTGTTGAAAATATCAGCTGAAGAGTCAAACAAGGTTCTAATGGCAAAAACAAACAAGGGTCTGCGCCGCCGGCAGAAATCCCTCCAAAGCTCAACATCCAAGGGTCTGTTTGGCAAAGCAGTAAGGAGGGGAAAATGTGTGGTACAGAGAAAAAAGACCAGTGACCGTAATTGACCATGTTTGGGTTTACGTTAATATTATTGAGCTTTATATAAAAAGTGGGTTAATAGCAAAAGCTTACAACTCCAGGTTTTTTCACAGTGGCATGATTGAAATCTGTTATGATGGAGCAATAAATGCATTTCGAAATCCCTACCTATCCTTGCATAATGCTTCATCTCTTCTCATTTTCTCACAGACTCCTCCCTCAATTGTGCTTGTTCTCCCTAATCTTGGTGTCCGTCGTGTTTGTGGTAGTGTAGTCATTGTTTGGTGTCGATGTGGTCGGAGGCTGGAAGCTCATCGCCGTCCGTCACTAGTTGGTCGTTGGTCGGTCATCCTTCTCCGATCGGTCCCTTGTTCAGTTGCGTGGTGTGATCTGCGACTTCTCCTTGTCGTTTGTTGGCTAGATCCGTTGGTAGGTGTTGCGATATGAGGTTGACGGACATCCTATAGTCGTCAAAGCTTCTCTAGTCTGACAGGTTTTACTTTTCTTGAGTTTTTTTCTCTGTTTTGTGGTTGCCGGATGTGAGTAACCTTTCACTTTTCCTGATTTGGGTTCACGATTTGCAGCCTCACAAGTAACTAGCTTCGGTGCTCGATGTTGGTTTGCTGCCATTTGTGTCCCTGTGTCTCCCTCTGAGGTGAAGCATGTGGTTTCTTCATCTCTATATTAAATTAATGAAATTGAGCTCTGTGCTTTGTTAGCATGGTTTGTGGAAGAAAGGCATATATATATATATATATATATATATTATTCCAATTCATTAAATTCCATGTATTATTTCCATTTCCTCCTATCATAAAAGGTGTAAACATACAGGTTTCTTCTTGATTTCCTATAAAGGGATAATAAGAACTGCCAGGTAAATGACTACATCCAATTTCATATATTCGAGGTTCTAATTTCCTTATAGTATTCATTATATTTTAAAGCACAATTATATGTATACTACAATATAACTTTAATCACAATAAATAAATTTCAATTATCACAATTAATAATAGAGATAATCTAATAATCAATAAGGGTAAGCAATAAGAGATTATCATGGATCTAAAGTTCCATTTTATTATTAGAAAAACGTCAATCTAATAATTTAAAGCTAATGGGCATAATGTGAAAAAAAAAAGTCTAGAGGAAATAAGTGAAAATGGAATGATTACGTCTCCTGTAGGAAACGAAGGAAGGCTGTGCTGATGTAATCTGAAGGAGGAAGGTTGAGATTTAAATGAGGGATTCTCTGTAAATGGTCCATATATGAAAGAGAACATGGTTCCTTCTATAACCCGGATTATTATCGGTCAAAGTTCATCCTATTTTTATTTATTACCTCTAAGTAAATACTTTTTATGATTTTGCAAGTATGTCCGTGTCTCTTAATTTCTTTATTTTATTCCGCACCAATTCCTTACCAAGAAAATCACTTGATGCCCAGGTCTGCACCTTCATATGGTATCAGAGCCATGTTTCTAATAATAAAATGGAACTCTAGATCCCTGATAATCTCTTACTGCTTACCCTTACTGATTATTAGATTATCTCTGTTATTAATTGCGATAATTGAAATTTATTTATTGTGATTAAAGTTATATTGTAGTATACATATAATTGTGCTTTAAAATATAATAAATACTATAAGGAAATTAGAACCTCGAATATATGAAATTGGATGTAGTCATTTACCTGATAGTTCTTATTATTCCTTTATAGGAAATCAAGAAGAAACCTGTATGTGTACACCTTTTATGATAGGAGGAAATGGAAATAATACATGGAATTTAATGAATTGGAATAATATGTATATAATGAAACAATTAGGAACATATATAAATCCAAATATACATGATTTAATGGAAATATATAATTTAGAAGAAATATTTGAAATGGTCCCGAAGGATGTAAAAGAAAAAGTAATCTCAGAAAAACCTACAAAAAGAAAAGATAGATTAGAATTCTTAAGTCAGTCTTTGGAAGAGAAATTATATAACATAACAAAGAAAATAGACCATAATAATGAAGAAATAAAATAAATAAAAAGTAATGTAAAAAATATAATGAATTCGTTAGGAGTAAGTGAACCTATGATAATAGAAAAAAAATGGAACCAAATTTAGAATTGGAACCTATAATACATAAACATAGAAAATTAAATATGATGAAAGCTATGGAAGAAATGGAAAAATTAGAAACTGTAAAAGAAAAAATATATAAACAAAATATGGGTGAAAACGTAAGACAGACTAGATTAATAATTGAACAAGTAGTAAAAGGACAACAAATAATAAATAGTAATTTATGGACTATAAATGATAAAGTAGGAAAGATAGATAGAGAGGAAATGGAAGAACAAAAACAATTAGTCAAAAACTTTACAAGACCTTTAGAAAAAAATGAAGAATTAGAATAAGGAAGTAAGATAGCTGAAATAATATATTCAAAAGATATAATAGATATTTTCGACATATATAAACCAAAAATAAACATGATGAATGCTAATGAAGAAGATGAAATTGAAAGATTAATGGGTTTGAAAGAATTAGAATTAGAACAAATTCAAAAAGACTTTAAAAATGCAACCACTATAACAGGAAATTTGGAAGACTATAGTGAATTAAATACAGGAATAAAGTTTAATGAAACAGGAGATACAAGTAAAAAGGAAGAAACAGAATCTGAAAAAATAAGAACAGAAGAAGATTATATAAGGCATAAGGAACAAAGAGAAAAAGATTTGAGTAAAGAAGAGTTAGGACATAATAAAAAAGTAGAACAAGAATTTGAAATGAGATTTGAAACACCAAATAAATCAGAATTTACACCAAAAGGAAAAGGATTTATACCGCCATCGATAGAACAATATGAAAGTAGAAGTATACCAACATCAGGAATATGGTTAGATTTAGATTGTACTTTAGAACCTGAAAAAATAATAGAAGAATGGGCGATAGCACAAGTAATTGCATTAATAGGAAGGAATTTAGATTTTCAATCGACTAATTTATTAATAGAATCAAGTTTTTTAGGAAACGTATATTATTGGTGGAAAAGCCAAGAAGAAAATTGGAGAAATCAAGTAAGATATCTAAGAAAAGAGGAATATAATGACAGAAAGAAATATTATGTCAAATTAGTGAAAAGATGTGGATATGTTTTAAGAACAGAGTTTGTAGGAAGAAGTCACACCTTAGAAGAACATATAACAAGTAATGAAGCTATAAAAAGATTATACCAAATAGAAATATGCTCATTGGAACCAAAATATTTAAATCAATATATATGTGAATTTCAAAAATATTATTATGAAATAAAAGAAAATCCTGAAGTAAAAAGAATAAAATATTTAGAACTATTTTATAGAAAACTACCAAAATTAATAGGAGATGATATAATTGAAGATTATTTAAAAACATATAAAGAAAATCCAGAGTTAATGTCTTATATAGATTCTTTAGGAAGAAGAATAGATTATCTAAGAAATTATTTATCAGACAAGTGTAAACAAGCATAGAGAAATATGAAATATTATACATAAAATAAAATAATATTAAAATGTGCAGAACTTGAAAGACCACATAGATGGGGTTGTAAGGATGAAAATAAGATAAAAAGAAAATATAAAAAGAATAAATATAAGTACAAAAAATACAGGAAACCAATAAAAAGGTATAATAAATACAGATACAAGTTTAATAAATATCCTAAGGAAAAATTCTATAGAAAATATAAACCAAGAAAATATTTTAAGAAAGGAAGGAAAATAGATTATAGTAAAAAACCTAGGAAATATAGATGTTATAATTGTGATAAATTAGGACATATATCAACAGAATGTAAAGAGCCAAGAGATAAAAAGACTATGAATATATTAGAACAAGCAAGAGAATATGAATTAGAACCTTTAGAATTCGATGAAGAAATATATAGTGATATAGAAAATCCGGAAATAGAAATATATAAGATAAAATTATTAAGTGATTCATATCTAAGTGAAATAGAAGAAGAATGGTTGGAATCAGATATAGAATATATAGATGATTCAGAAGAAGAATTTAAATTATATATGATGCAAGGAAAAGAAGTAGAAGAAGTAAAAGAAGATAAAGAATACGAAGAATATGACGAATATAGAAATGTATCAGAAGGAGTTGTTGAGAAAAGAATGGTATTTAATGAAAAACAATATGCAAGGATAAAAGATATAAAATTGAATTTAAAACCAGATCAACAAACGAATAAAATTGAATTTAAATACAAATTTTGCTATATCAAGAAATGATGAACACATAGACCAATCTATAATGATATATCATAAGTTAAATGGAATAAAATTATTACAAGGAGCAAAAACTATAAGCATAACAGCTATGATAGGATTAGTATTTACAAATGAACATAAAATATTTAATAAATCAATAGGAAGAATTAGTATTGAAAAACAATCTATGCCTATATTAAAGGAAATTAAAATAGATCCTATAAATATAACATTGCCAAAATTATTAGAGATTGAGTTGGATAAAACAATAAGTATTAATGATAATAAAGGAAAAAGGTTAATAGCTAATAATAACTTAGGAAACAGATCATTAAGAATTAGTACTATAAATAAACCATTCCAAATAAATATAAATCCAAGAAGAAGTATAGATATAGGAAATAGTAGTAAATTAGCAGAAATGTATCTAATAAATAATACTATAAACACAGATTTAGTAGAAATAAGTACAAAAATAAACACCTTAGATATAACCAAGGAAAATAAAGAAAGTAAAATAATAATGGAAATAAAAAGAAATGGAATATGGCAAGAAATGATAACACTAATAGATGAAAAAGAAGAAGAGAGTAGAATAGAATTAGAATATACAGAAAATGATTATGAAGAAACTGATGAAGGATTAAAAGCAAATATAATGGTTAGATTTAATAAAAGAGATGTAATACAATTAACACTATAGGTAGAACAAGATACAAATAAAACATATAAAATAATTCTAGGAAAAGACTTTTTAGAAAAAGTAAAACCATATAGAAACCAAAAAGATAGAATAATATTTAACATAAACTGTCAAACAATTGTAATACATAAGTTAATATGATGATAAACATGCATAAAAAAGTGAAAATGATTAAAATAGTATTAGCAGAAAAAGATTATTATTATATAGATGAAGAAAAAATAATAATATCAAGAGCTGATAAAGCCATGATGAATCATATAGTACATAATATAGAAAAAGCTAATAAAGAAGAAAGACAAGAATTAAGAAGAGTATATTTTGAAGATTCACAAAATTTTGTACAAGAATATAATATAACGGTAAACAATATGATGAACAGAGAACAAATTAAAAAAGTATTTAAAGAAAAACTTGAATTATTATCTAGAGCTTAGTTTATGGATAGGAGAGTAACATTATACAATGAAAATATATGGTATTATAATAAAAATGAAACAAATATAAGAATATCTAAAGTAGATGTAGGATTATTAAGAAGTTTAAATAATAGAACAAAAAGAACAGATAAAATTGAAGATGTAGTAATAAAAAGAATATTGGAAGAAACTCAGAATAATACTCCATTACATATACAAATAGTAAATCAAGTAATAACCAGAAAAAGAGAAAGAAGAAAAATTAGGAAAGAATTTAAAGAACAACTTGAATTATTATCTAGAGTGTGATATGATTAGTGGGATTGAAATGCTGAATGAACAAATAAGAAATAAAGATAGATTAATAATAGAAGGGAATGATTGGAGATATAAGAAAAAAAAATTATATTACTAATATACCAAAAAATAATAAAAGTTTCTTAAGATTGATATTAAAAAAAGATGGCAAAGGCACATATATGGGAAAATGATAGATTAAATTATATTTATGATCAATATTACTTATTATATGAAGAAGAATATAGTAGGATTATGAGACAAAGAAAGGATAGAAAAGATATAAAGAAAATCTTGAAAAAACGTCTAGAGATATTGTCTAGGATATGAATAGACCATTATATTATATTTTGATAAAATTTAATTATAAAAAATATAGAGCAAGGAAATATCTTACTTTAGTTGATACTGGAGCAAATCTATCAGTAGCCAAATATAATGTATTACCACTAGAATTATGGAAAAAGAAAAATAAAATGCTTAGAATGGAAAATGCTGGAAAAGAAATACATATGATTGAATTAGAAGCAAAAGATGTAAATGTACAAATAGGAAATTATGAATTATTAATAAAAGAATTAAACCAATATAATGAACCATCATGTGATGTTATCTTAGGATTAGATTTCTTAGAACAATATTTTCCTATGCATATGATTAGTAAAGCTTTAATATTAACAACACTTCAATTTTGAATGCAGAACACTTTTGCAAATTCTCTCCTGTATATTTCTGAGTTTTGCGACCAGTTCTCTGCAGTGATCGCTTGCAATATTATCTTTAATCAAAGATTATTGAAGAACAGTAAGGTATGATCGGCTAAACTTCTTTTGGGGATCTAGGGGAAGTTTTATTTAAAGATTCATGGGGATGCTATATTGAGAAATGCTACTGGGCATAATGTGAAAAAAAAAAGAGTCCAGAGGAAATAAGTGAAAATGGAATGATTACGTCTCCTGTAGGAAACGAAGGAAAGCTGTGCTGATGTAATATGAAGGAGGAAGGTTGAGATCCAAATGGGGGATTCTCTGTAAATGGTCCATATATGAAAGAGGACATGGTTCCTTCCATAATCTGGATTATTATCGGTCAAAGTTCATCCTATTTTTATTTATTACCTCTAAGTAAATACTTTTTATGATTTTGCAAGTATGTCCGTGTCTCTTAATTTCTTTATTTTATTCCGCACCAATTCCTTACCAAGAAAATCACTTGCTGCCCAGGTCTGCACCCTCATATAATTTTTCTTCTTTCTCTTTTTCTGGTTATTACTTGATTTACTATTTGTATATATAATGGAGTATTATTCTAAGTTTCTTCCAATATTCTTTTTATTACTACATCTTCAATTTTATCTGTTCTTTGTTCCTTATGCCTTATATAATCTTCTTCTGTTCTTATTTTTTCAGATTATGTTTCTTCCGTTTTACTTGTATCTCTTGTTTCATTAAATAAATTGCAAACCTTATTCTTGGACATAAAAAGATAGAAAAGAATTTATAATGCATATTGAAAAAATGAAGAAATATAACCTTATAAGAGAAAGTAGATCCGAGTATTCATCACCAGCTATAATAGTATCAAAACATAGTGAAGAAAAAAGAGGAAAAACTAGAATGGTAATTATATATATATATATATATATGCGTATAGGTGCTCTCTGTTGACATTTTTCTTTCTTTATTTAAGTTCCTTCATGTTAAATACCACTATCTTGCTTTTCACTTACTAGAAAGAATAGCAATCTCTATTTCCCTTCTTTTCCTCTTCTTTGTCTAGTGGCAAGGATTAGAGTATGATGTTAGCATTTTGTTCGCTTTCATGATAAATACCAAACTTTAGGCTTTTCACTTAGAGTTGTCATGTACTATCTTGTATGCCTCGGCTTGTATATACGTGGATGAGGAAAATGACTAGGAAACAGGGGCTTTGATGAAAGTCTAAATCCTGGTCAATGAAAAACAAACATAACTTTCAAACTTACTTCATGGAAAAGCATCCGTATAAATGAGATTATGAATGAGTTGAACAGGACAAAAATAGAAAGGAACATGAACTGGTATGAAAGGCAACAAATATAGTTGCTTTCTATGCTTTATTTATTGTACATGCAATTCTCTTTTAAAATGTTATGTCGGGGAATTGACTAGGCCATTTTAAGGACAAGGAGGCAAATATGGAATTTGCAGTCCTAATTACAGAATCATATCTAGCCATACATTATGCACCGTGTCTCTTAATTGTACATGTGTAAGTAAATTTGAATTGAGCTTTCTGATCTTGAAAGTGAAAATTATCTGATATTTTCTAGTGACTGTGAGTTACTCGTGCATATGGGTGTTTGTTACAATGATACACAACCCTGAACAAGCTTTGTAGGTTCACATGGATGATCTGAATGGTGCTTCGTCATTTCCATCTCCGGTCACGATATATATATAAGAATGTGATCCACCGTTGGGGGATGAGTTGTTAGAATTTGTTTGGATTGAAAAGGAATTATATCAGTTAATTGTATAACTATATAAAAGTTAATGAATATGTCCTATTCTTTTGTTGCGTCATGAAATTATTTTAGTGCTTGATATATATGCCGCCAACTTTGGGGGCAAGAGGAGGTCCTAGCTAAAGTTATGTGCTTTCATTAAAGTTTATAAAATATTATTTAACTCCTGATTAGGGGAATTCGCTTTAACAAGAGGTAATTCTCATATATTAATTTTTTTTATTTTGGTTATGAGAACAAAGCTTGTGATGCACTAAATTTATGTGCTTCATTAAAGTTTTTAGAATATTATTTAAGTTCTAATTTAAGGGTTCAATTTATTATGTTACTACTTGTGCTTGAACTGTAATGAAATGGTTTAATATATGTTAATCTTAACTTGCTCATAGTTGACATAAAAGTATGAATAAGGAGAAACATAGAATAATTTGGGATATAAATACCACGAAGATTTTTATACATGAATGCATTGATCAAATTTACAAGAAAGAACGTCGAGGATCTTCATTCATGAAGGATGGGTGTCAACACCCGTTTCCATTTTGATAATCAAAGAGTAATAAAGACGGAATTCAAAGGGCATACAGAAAAGTACAATTGTATTGATAAAATATTCGTTTACAACTCCGTTATTGTTCGCTAACGGAAACAGAAAATACAGCAGAAACTTAATATTTACAATTTCACCAAAATATCACAAAATAGACTAATTATGCCCACGATCTTATCCTCGCCTTGAGACATGTGCCGTTCACTTTCTGGTGTCTACGTCTTTTCCCTTTACCCCACTGGTACCCGCTGAGGTATTTGTTTAAAAATAGGGTGAGATTCCGAAGAATCCCCGTAGAGACATAATATCGTTAATAGAAAATGCGAAAAGTAAATATGTCATGCGCCAAGGTATGCACAAATTAATGAACAATATAATCACATCATCGTCATGTATACATGAGTAGGGCCCAGCTCCACAATCTACACCGGTTGGACTTCTGCCAACTCCCAGTACAAGTGCACACTGGCACTAACAGCCTCTCTCTAGACAATTCATGTTAATTAATAAAGTGCATTTACAAAACAATGGCATCCACACAATCACATAACTTATGGCATAGTGTATGAAGGATAATGTCCCTACCTCAAAGCTTTATAATCCTCTATTTAATAGTGTCTCGTAAAGCGTGCTGTTCCGGCGTCCGATTCGGTCCTAAAAATATTAAATATACTAGAAATAGGTCATAACCTATCCAAGTATCATTTTATACTCTTCCATAGTGTTTATTGTGGTTATATTAGTTTATGGTGAAAATTTACAAAAATGCCCCCAGGAACCCGGCCTAGCCCAGCCGTACCCGGTTCGATGGCACGTTTTCCCAAAATTTTGACTAAGGCTATTCTGACTTATTTTCGCCCAAGGAATCCATTTCCAGGCTCGAAATCACCAAATTCACTGTCAAATTACAAAAATACCCTTGACAGCCCCTATTTAGGGATTTCAGTGGCGTTTTCATAATTATGTTTTTTCGGCTTCTACCAAAAAAGTGCCCAACTGTAACCCCACCTATTTTTTCCCACTGAGTCCAATGGAACCATTTATTTCATGAAAATCCAACTCCTACTACCAGATCTGGTCCTGGCCAAAATATTGAAGGAAAAATAGAAAAATGGAGCTGTATTTTAGCTTCCAAAACTTGTACTTTTCCACTTCTAATCCTTGATTAACTCACTTAAACACTTCTTAACCATGATTCAAAGAAATTTGAGCAGCATAACCCCTTAGGATTAGGACTTTCCAAATTTACAAACTCAACAAAATAACCAAATCCAACCATAATCATCAACAATAACCACATACTAGCATAATTTTAGGATTTGTGAAGTTACCTTCTTGAGTTCTTGAAATTTCTCTCTCTAGGAGTCCTCCTCTCTCTCTCTCTCCCCTTGAGCTCAAGATTTGCTTGCTAATCCATGGATTTCATGGAAAGGAAGAGATTAGAGAAGAGTTTATGGAAGATTAAAAGGAAAAAGCTTAGGAAATCTCCACTTACCTTAATCCTTATCTTCTTCCTTCTCTTTAGAGCATGAAGCTTTCCTTAAGATTTTCTCTCTCTTCTTTCTTGTTGCAAGTGTTGATAATGAAGGCAAGAGAAAGATGAAGCCTTGCTTCATAAATATCTCCCATTTTCCTCTTAATTAATGAATGATAGGAAAATAAATTATGACATAAGCCTTGTACTTGAGTTTATCCTTTTCCAACTTGTGTCATAAACCTCCAATTGCAATTGAACCAATTCTCCTCCATTTGGTTAGCCCAAAAATGTCCTAAGGGCCCTTTATGCACACCATTTGGTCTTTCATTCCATTCATCAAACTACATGTGCCAAGAAATCATATTTTAATCCAATTTCCACATGTGCTCATATCTTAGTAATTCTTATTTAATTGTTTGGCATTGGATGATGCCACTTGGCATGTTTATGAGCCAAGTAATTATTTTCCCATCGTATTTCCTTATTCCACAATTCTTAATTTATTCCACTAAGAATATTCAATTTATACATTTTCCTTTATTTTTCTTGATTAATTGAAATTAACTCCAATTAATTGGAAAATAATTAATCTTGGGCTAAATTGACAAAATTATGATTTTGTTATCACCTTTGTAATCTAATTCAATTCTTGAATTAATTTGCCCATTTCCTTATGAATATGAATATTTCAAAATTCACAAGATTCAAAGTTTATAAATATTCACCATTTTATTGAATTATTCAAATAATTATAATATATTTTTTGTGAATAAAATGTGGGGTGTTACAATGGGTGGAAGAACATTATGGTGCATTCAATGAAAAAATAGGACAATCATATGACAAGAAGCAACTAAAAAAAAAGGTTTGATAGCTTGAGGAAAGAATAGAAGGTGTAAGATAAGTTATTTTTGAAAGAGACGGGCATATCTTTTGACTCTACGAGGAATATGGTGGTTGCGAGATGATTGGTGGGAGAGGAAAATAAAAGTGCACACATGTTGTTGTTGTTGTTGTTATTGTTATTAGTATTATTATGAAGAACAATATTATGATTACTATTTGTAGTATTTTATATAAGGCATTGATTTTGGTATCTTGTATGCATGCAAGAGAATGCGCAGTATGCCAAGTATAGGTACAAAGGCCTTATGTTTGCGAAAGAATTAGGATACTATTTAAGGATGTTATGGCATCGGGCGCCAAAATGTTCACACTGTCTTCTACACAGCGAATGTCACTGGGTAATGATGAAGACGATATCTACTGACCAACAATGGATCTAGAAGAAGGATCAGGAGATAGTGAGGAAGATCTTGAAGGTCCTGCTACTGGAGGTAGTATGGGAGTGACAAGTGATTTCGAAGGAATAGCGTTGATAATAAACACTACATCTAGTGCACCCAGCGGTTTCAGAAGCAGTGGGAAGAGAAAAGAGGGTTGAAGGGTTCGAGAAATCAAAAAGGAAAAAAAGCGCCAACTTCGAAAGTAATAACAAATGCGGTTGGAAGAATAGCTGAGGCATCTACGGATAGAGCACAGGCGATAAAAAAGATCTCCACAAATGATGTTGATGTTGTAATATGATGATGCACTAGATGCCTCATGACATGTTTGTTGGATTAAAAGGAAATAAAGATGCCTTGCTAAAGTGGTTGCAGGAACATGATTACAACAACCCACATCTTTAGATTGCCCTAAAGCTCTGAACTCCATTTTATGTTAGTTTTGAAAACTTGGTCATGTGTAGTTATATCGATATGCCTGACCTTATGTATGTTATGATAGTACTTATGTTAGGCGACGCAGCTATATTTTATGCCAGTTGTGAATGTTACTAACTTCTGCTATATAATGTGAATTTACTTGCACATTTTATAATTGTATTTGATTTCATACAATCTCGCAAAAACATAGGTTACATCGTTTATGGCAAGTTCGAGTGGTGAAATATTTCAGAGCGAAACGGAGGAAGTACGAGCGTCTCGTGCAGATAGAAGGCCTCAACTTATATCCCTTTTAGATAAAGAGATGACAGAGTATGAACAGGTGGGTGCCTTGATGGCTCAATATCTCATATCTTATATTTGCAAAGAGCCATGTAGAACTAGTAAGCAAACAGGTGCAAAGTGGGTGCAAGAGGTTTTAGAAGGGCATGATGGAGTTTGTCATGAAAATTTCCTAGTGGAAAAATATGTCTTCTTTCTCGTGCTCTAAATTTGTAGAACATGGGTTATGGAAAACTAAGTACATTGGAATTGAACAAATGATTGACATGTTCTTACATATAGTTGGACATACACAAGGAAATAGAATCCAACAGGAACGATTTCAACATTCAAGAGAAACTGTCAATAAGATCTTCTAAATGGTTTTAAATGCTTGTGTCAATCTATCGACGGAAATGATCAAACCGCTTGACCCTGAGTTCCGTCATTATCACCCAAAAATATGCAATGATCAACGATATTACCCATATTTTCAGGATGCAATAGGAGCAATTGATGGAACTCACATCAAGTGTGTGGTCAGTCAGTCTGAGCAAGAGAGATATATTGGGAGAAAGGGATATTCAACACAGAATATCATGGTCGTATGTGATTGGGATATGTGCTTCACTTTTGTGTTGGCAGGGTGGGAGGAAACTGCACATAATGCTCGAGTCTTCCAAACCGCTATCTCTACTCTATCTATGAATTTCCCCCATCCACCTCAAGGTATATCTTCAACACCTGCACCTACATTGTGTCTTTTTTCCCCTCACATTTGCTATAATTTTACAATGTGAAAAAAATTCTGTCTATTTATTAGGGAAATATTATTTCGTCGATGCCGGCTATCCAACACTAGTTGGATATCTTGGTCCATATATACGTGAGCGTTATCATATTCCAGACTTTAGGCAATGCTTGGGATTTGCAAATCCCAACGAGATGTTCAATTATTATCATTTAAGTTTGCAACCTACTATAGAAAAGGCGTTTTGGAGTTTGAAAGAATAAGTTTCAGCTATTGGGGGAAATGAAGTCATATGGCTTTGAAACACAAATCCATATAGTTTGTGCAATAATGGCTATACATAATCTTATCCGGAGAAATTCCCGAACAGATATGGATTTTTAAGAAGCTGAACGAGGAAATATACCTGGTCAAGATGATAATTATCCGATTGATGTCGCATCCACATCAACTATCCGTAGATTATCTTCAACACAATTGACACAATCAGAAACCAACTTGTTAGGGGGTAGATGATCCAATAATGAGACATTTCATGTATACTTTCTAATTTAGATATAAATTTATCCATTTTTTAATTAAGTACTTTTATGTATTTTTCTCTTTTTTTTCAATAATAATTGAACATTTTTTATTTTATCAAATTTTATTTATATTTTTTTCACTTCAATTATCACAATATATACAACTAATATATATATATATAGTATTCAATAAGATTTATGCCCTTTTCAGTCATTTTTCATCTAAATGTGCTTTTCAAACACTAATCTAAACAAGTTTAAGGTTAGAAAAAAAAGTCACTTCTACCACCGTCAATCCCAATATAAATCATATCATCAAATCTAGCTATATTTCTATCTGACTTTTCCAAAAGTCAGATTACAAAAAAAGTTATTTTTTCACCGCTAATCCAAATAGGTATCAAGTCAATACTGCTCAGGGCCAGTACTGAGTTAGGGTTTTAATTGAGAAAACTATAAGATTCCAATAAAAAGAAAAAATAATCAAACTTAATTAACAATAGGGTTAAGGTGTATTAAATACCCTAAAATATTTTGTAATGCATCCAATATCTTAAAGTATTTTATGGTGCTCCCAACACTTTTAAGTGTTATTTCTAGTGCACTCAGCTTTTTGAAATATTTTTTAGGTGCGTTCAACACCTTAAAATATTTTTTTAAATGTCTCCAGCACCTTGAATTGCCTAAGTTTTTAAGTGCAAGATTGCACAAAAATATACTCTGGCGGTGATATACCCACATTAAAAAAAAAATATTTCAGAATGCTGGATACACCAAAAAAATATTTTAGAGTATTGAATATAAATGGAAAAATATTTCTGAGTACTGGATGCACTTTAACCCTTAAAAATAAGGTGAAATTATAGGAAGTTGCATATTATTTATCTCATATTAATTAATATGAATTTGTTTTTGTAGAAAACAATGATTTAAAATTTTTAATGCAAACTTTTTTTAAAAAATAATTACACATGCATTTCAAATTTAAAACTTTAAAACATTACTATCAATATTATATATAAAATTTAAGCAAATCAATTAATTCAACATAGAATATTGGTTTGGTCCATTAATGTTAGATTTCTTATATTATTTATTTTTAGGTGATTGAAATTATTAAAGTATTTCTACTTTTAACATATCGATCTTTACAACAGAGTTGTTTTCATTGGTTTAGAGTATACTCCTCTGGTCTGACATCATTGTAAAGTTATATCGATCATTTATGTAAAATATATTTTAACTAAATTTTTTTAATATAATAAAATTAAGTAAATATATCTTATGTTAAGGGTTAGAGGAGTAATTTGATAATACTCTCTCTTATCTCTACTACTTATATAGAACCTTTTGACATGTATTCTTGATCTTTTTTTATAAAAAAATTTGTTAGTTTTAAGGAATATTAAATATTTTTTTTTCATATATGACTATACTTAATAAGGGTAATAAGAGGGTTAGAATAGAAATTAATATGATATTGGAGTTTAATTTAATTAAAAAAGATGTTATTAAAAATCACTTAAATTTCATGACAAGTTTAATGCTTGTAATAGTTGTTATTGGTGCATGTAAATTAGTTAGAAGTGATTTATATTTAAAGTCAAAAGAAGCACATAATAACCTATCTTAATTAATAGTACTCCCTCTGGTCCTAATTATAAGATAAAGTTGACTTTTTTGGAGAAATTAAGGAAGCCAATTAAATTACTTTAGAGTGTTTATATTTTTAATATCCTTACATTATATATTAGTTTAGTAGTTAAATTAATTATTTTAGAGAAAAAAATAAAAATATAAATACTCTAAAGTAATTTAATTGGCTTCCTTAATTTCTTCAAAAAAGTCAACTTTGTCTTATAATTAGGACCGGAGAGAGTATGTTATAATTGCAATTGTTAGCTGTCTTAAAATATAAACACATACTTTAATTTTTCATATTCATGGATATACGAGAAATGATTATGCAAGTTAAAATCGTGATTCGATTAACTTCTTTTAATTTTTCTTCATATTTGAAACTTCTAAAACTAACTTTCAATATATAATTCAAATAAATTTATATCAAATTGATTTTTTTTAAAATAAAACTATATCCAAATAAGTGCATGTTAGGCTTTTCAATGTATCTTGTAAAAGTTAGTTGAAATAAAAAGAGAGAATCACTCCTAGGTCCCAAATAAAAAACATATTATTAGAAAGGTCCATATTTACAACTCTTCTGTTTGTATTAACAACCTGTTAAGTGTGTTTTACAACCTCGAGGGACCTTTCTGATAATATGTTCCTTGTTTGGGACCTAGGAGTAATTCTCCCAAATAAAAATCATTTTTAAGTAGAAGTTAATCCAAACATGTGCATGACTAAGGCTTCAAAAGTTAATTTTGGGATCTCAAACTGCCACAAAAAAATTGTTTTAATTTTAAAGTCTCTTTGAGGCTTAGAAGCCATTTATTCCAAACTCAATACCAAATATAAATTTGTGGGTGAATCAGCTTTTTTTGGGTGGGAATTCAATTTGGGTCATCGATACCCATTGACAAACATGCTCTTAAGGGCTATATGGTAAGAGGGATTTGGATGGAAGAGGAGGGGAGGGAAAATTTTTAAGACTTGGATTTTAAAAATTAGGAAAGTGGAGTTGAAAATTTTTAATTAATTTTTTTACTCTTTTATTTTACATCTTATTTTTACTAAAGTTTTATGATCTAACTTCTCAATTTTTGTTAAATCCGATCCATAAAAATTCTCCCTCCCTTCTATTTCCTCCATTTCCTTTTTGCCAAAATGACACTTAAGCTTTTGACCCAATTTTTTTTTAAAAAAATAAAAGAAATAACTATCTGCAAAAATAAAAAAAATTGAGGAAAAGACAACTCTTAAAATTTTAAAACAATATTAGCTAAAAGTAGGGATTTAGTATGGTGAAGAATAAATCAGTAAATAACATTTATTCTAATACAATTTTCATTAATTTTTTAGAATTAAGTTTGTGTTTTGAAAATAGAAGAGTTGTTCATATAATTAAGACAAAATGTAAGGAAGGCTGGAGTATTTTATTCTTATTATTATTATTGTAAGATACTAAATAATTTACTATTTCTTGTTATTGAACTAGAATACTATTGTTGTGAAAATGTGGTTTTAGATGTGATTAGTGAGTCACATCCAAGTATCAGCCAATATCTTTGGAAATAGAAAAATAATGAAAGAACCTGTTATTCACGTGGAAACAAGTCCTAGCAATTTTCTTCAAGCTTGAAGGATTATGGGCTTTGGAGTTACCCCAGTTTAGACTCTGATTCGGAAGCCTAATTTGGGTTTCTTAACAAACCTTGGCCCATTATTGCTTATGATCATCTAGTATATTGGGCTGTGTTCAATGAGCTACTTATATTTACTTGTTCCCAGTGTTCATTAATTGTCTTCTTCTTCATGCGTTTTTTTTTTGATAGACAAAGAAAATTACAAACACCTTAGAAGCTATCCTCCTGAGTCAACCTGTGACCTCGATCTATTTTGATCAGTAAGTAATAAGCTCGTAATAACTGCTAGAGGCAATTCAGTGATATGAAGATCCAATGCCATTTTCCAAGCTTTCTTTGCCATGGCGTCTGCAACTGTGTTAACATCTCGTTTACAATGTAACATTTCGAGTTCCCAGTCACGAGCTATCAACGTGCGAATCTCTAAGATAAGTTGAAAATCTGGGTGTTCTTGAGACACCGTTACTTGAATAAGTTCTATGACTTCACTACAATCACTCTCAATTAGGATTTGTCTGTATCCTCTATTCCAGGCAATTTTAAGACCCCACAATACACCCCAAGCTTCAGCAGAGACCACTGTCCCTTGGCCAATTTGATACATATACCCCAGCAAAAACTCACCATTGTGATCTCGCAGTACACCACCACAAGTGCACATCCCTAAGTTGTCACTTCTGGATCCATCAGTATTAATTTTCACCCACCCAGGCGGAGGTGGTTTCCAATGTGTACAACTCTCTTTCTCATTATGGTTACTACACATGCTTGTATTACCCCATGCTAAGCATGCATGAGCACGGCCTAAAATGGCATTTCTACTCCAAGAGTTGTTGTTAAAACATCGGTCATTTCGAGCCAACCAGATATATCGGCATAAGATGGTAAACTAAAGACGAAACTCAAAACCTTGTACAACATCCTTTCTCTCCATACACCATGCAAGCCAGTCATTTCTATCCAAGATGCCAAAAAATAGATCCCTCAAACCCGACGGTAAGAAAATATTCCAAAATTCAGAAATGGTCGGGTAATCTCGTAGAACGTGGAGTATTGACTCACGTGCATTAAGGCATACTTCACAAGTACCCGTAGGATGACTACCACGATGGAACCGTTCCATGTTCGTCATTAAACAACCATGAAAACACAGCCACAAGAAAGTACAGTACCTTTGAGGGACCTTCATTTTCCAAACACGTTTCCATCGGTATTTAGTGTGAGCCTGTAGGTTACCCACAATATATTTGTAAGCAGAGCTAATGGAGAAATTTCCATCAGAAGACCATCTCCATGCTGGAAAGTCCTCCCTATTTAGCTGATGGTTGTTAACCTGTCTGATAGCGGTACATACATGTCCTGGGAGTAAGTGATCAAACTTGCTTATATCCCATTGTCCGGAGGGAGTGATGCAGTCAGCTATTCTCCATTCAGTAACATCTCTAGGCAATGCTTGGGTTACTAAACTCTGAAGCCTATCCAAATGTGGCACCCACACATCGTTCCAGAAAGAAATATTCTCTCCATTTGATACTCTCCATGTTATACTATCATTGACCTTCTCCCAATTGTTACGAATACCCCTCCATGTACTTGACTCCGACTGACACTTTTCAATTTTAGGAATAATATCATTGCCTGCTTTATACTTCTCACGCAAAAACTTGACCCAGAACGAGTCTTGTCTATTAATCATATTCCATCCAAGCTTCATCATAAAAGCCTGGTTCTGATAACGAGCCTTCCTGAGACCAAGGCCTCCATTTTCTTTACGTGCACACACCAAATCCCAGGAGACTAGATGCGGCTTCCTACTAACTGAGCTACTACCCCAGAGGAAGTTACGACATCGTTTATCAATTTCATCACACGTTCCCAAAGGTAGAGGCACTGTTTGCATAGCATAAGATGGCATAGCTGACATTACAGAGGACACTAGAGTATGTCTGGCCGCCATCGATAGCATGTTGGACTTCCAATTCGCCAGACGAGCATCCATCTTATTCAGGAGGAAATTATACGTTGCCTTTGAACTCCGTTTATGTAATATAGGCATTCCCAGGTATTTCTCCAAATTCGACGTCGGAGTAAAATTCAAAAACTCACTGATTTCTTTACACCTGATGTGCTTCACATTTCTTGAGAAATAAATTCTTGACTTTCCAGCATTTACTTTCTGGCCCGAAATGTTACAGAAGTCATCCAAGATGGCCTTCATAACCCTTGCATGATCAAGATCTGCTTCTGCAAACAAAATGAGATCATCAGCAAAAAAAATATGAGAAATAGGAGTACCTCTTTTGGAAATCCTAAAAGGTTTCCAGTCACCCTCATCTACTTCTGTTTGGATGAGATGCCCCAACCTTTCTATCATGATAACAAAAAGATACGGCGATATTGGGTCACCCTGTCGAACTCCACGGGAAGGGCAAAACATATTAGTAGCTTTTCCATTCCAAATCAGTTGCATTTGAGACGTTGAGATATAGGCTTGAATAACTCTAAGAAGATAGTTAGGGATCTTGAGCTCTTTTAAGCATTCAGAAATAAAACTCTATCGGACCCGGTCATAAGCTTTCTCCAAATCAATTTTAATGGCCATAAAACCCTTTTTCCTCTTTAAGGACTTCATAGAGTGAATGATCTCCTGAACTAGGATAATATTGTCCGAACTCTGACTTCCTTTCACAAAACTGCACTGGTTTGGGGCTATCACTAAAGGCATGACTGCCTTGAGTCTATTTGATATAGCTTTTGTAACTATTTTGTACACAACATTACAAAGACTTATGGGACGGAAATCTTTAATCATCTCAGGATGTTCCACCTTTGGTATGAGTACAATTTGAGTGGCATTGATTTGTCGTATCCACATAGGATCATTAAAGACTTTTTTAACTAAATCAATCACTGACAGTCCTATCATTTTCCATTGGCTCTGATAAAATAACGGGTTGAAACCGTCTAGTCATGGAGCTTTCAGAGGCCCCATATTAAACAAAGCTCGTCTAATCTCGTGATCTTCAATCGATTTCCCCAGAGTACGCATATTAACGTCATCAATAACAGGATAAGTGCATCCAAAAACCAAAGATCCACTATATATCTAGGTTTCCGTATATAAATTTTCAAAGAATTGACTTCCCATTTTCATAATTTCAGCCGCATCATATGTCCACTCCTCAGTATCAAACTTTAAAGGCTCAATTTTATTCCTTCTTCGCCTACTGTTAGCCACTGAATGAAAATATTTTGTGTTTCGATCCCCATCCACATACCAGTTAACACGAGAGTATTGAAGCCACATGACTTCTTCCCATGTCAAGAGTTTCTCCAGCTCGCCCCATAGCTCCCCTCGTAACTTTTCAAGAGACTCGGAGATACCAACTGAAGCTATCTTTGCATTAATCCCATCTAATCGTCGATATAAACTTTCTTTTATGTAGAAGATGTTACCGAAAACCTCCTTATTTCATAGCCTTAAATCCTCCGTGAACTGATCTATGGATCTCCACCAGTCGTCTCCTAAACCCCAATGATGCTGCACAAACTTCTTGAAATCTTCATGCATAACCCAGGGGGCAAAGAATCTAAAAGGCCTTCGATTCTTTGCAGTGAGAACATGAGATTCAGTATCTAGAAGCACCAGACAATGATCAGACTTATATTTTGGAAGGTGAGTCACAGTTGTATTAGGATTCTCAGTATACCAACAGTTATTCACCAAGGCCCTATCAATTCTACTTTGGGTAATCAAATTGCCCCATGTAAATCGAGGACCATTAAAACCAATATCAAGTAACTCACTACCCAATAACCAATTACGAAAGGACCTATCAATACCTGTATTCTCCCTATGTTTCTTACTCCAGCGTTCTTCAGGACATAAAACAGCATTGAAATCTCCCATCACCACCCAGCCTCCAGCAATCGATTGTTGAATACCCTCAAGAGTGGGCCAAAGTTGTCGTCTAATAACCATATTTGGATTCCTATAGACCACAGTAAGAGACCATTCTGCACTTGTGCCTTTATTAACCATATCATGAACAAATTGATCACCACAACAAGTCACAGAAAAATGTAACGTAGAATCCCAGAATAACCATATACCTCCACTAAATCCCCGAGCTTCTACAATATGCATATTCGTCCATCCCAATTTCCTTGCAATGAGCTTAGCTTTCATCCCCTGCTGTCTGGGCTCTAACAAAGCAAAGAAATTAACCCCATGTCTAATAACAACATCATTAAGTAATCTGGTAAAAGAGGCACCACCGGCACCCCGAGTATTCCAAGTCATAATAATCATAAAAAATTGATAAATATGAAGAAGAGCACAACCAAATCAGTCATTATTAAGACATATGTCCCTCCTGCACCTCGACAACACCATTCATCACCACATCATCAACAGTCCCAAGTGGATTAATTGGACTTGCAAAATTCACCCCTTGTTCTGTACCTGGGTCAAGAGGATCAGTGGCTTATAGGGGGATAGTAGTGGAATTAGGGTCTATTTGAGTAATATTTTTTAATTCTTAACCCAGCCTCCTCACTTGAATTATACGGTGATTCAGCTTTATGAGTTAACTTGTGAGAGTTAAACAGATGAGAGTCCACTTGAGTTCTTGTTTGCTGCATTTTCGAGCCCATACTCAGATCCGTGGGAAGCTCCCTCCCCAATCCCTTTCTTCTTTGCTGTCTGTGTCACACGTGTTTTATTCAACGTCTTCAATTGGCCAACATTATTCGGATTCTCACAAATTCTCTCTTTTTTTCCTACATTCAGATTATCCGATCCCTTATTCCCCTTACTCCCTTTACTTATTTCAATTAGATGACCAGAGTTCCCTTTTGATTCACGCGATCTTTCTCCTGACTTTGAACTGACACGAATCTTGCCTTGATTTACACTATCATTATAACCCCCATCATTAATTCCCATATCTTCAATATTAAGAGCCTCAAAACGTGATCCTCCTCCCGTATTTCGAGAACGTAAATCACTCCTAGACTCACGACCATGATTACCATTCCTTGTGTTCGAGATCCATTATCCCCTTCTACGACTTGGTGCGACCATCCACTCCCCATACATCCTGGAAGCGGTCTCAGAGCATGTAGCCTCTTGAGTAATATCTGTGGAAGCCGACGGGTTTGACATGCATGGCGACTTTAACGTGCTTATCGCTTGATTATTAGGGCAATGCGCCGTGTCGTGGCCGTACCGTCCACATGAGAAGCAAATCAAATGCAAACCCTCATAAGCAATCTTCTTCTCTTTCCCATTAATCATCAATGACGGAAGTAAAGGCGCACTCAGATTGACCTCAACACATATACGGGCAAAACGACCTTTGGTTTTCCGAAGGGTATTTGTATCCACTTTTAGAACCCTTCCAATTTGGTTACCCACGACATATAAAATACCCTTATTATAGAAATCAACTGGGAATTTAGGAATTCTCACCCACGCTGCTATTTTGGAAACCTCACTAGAATCAGGATCAAACTCTGACTTCCATGGTTGCACTGCTAGGTAGTGATCCATATATAACCAAGGGCCTCCTGTTAATGCAAAATCATAGTCTTCCTTATTGCTCATACTAACCAGAAAATACCCGGATCCTATCTCAATAGTTTCAACCTAGCATCTACGTCCCCACAGCTGTTGCAGTTTGCGACCCAATTGATCATCACGCACCATCCTGCCAAGGAGTCTAACAAACAACGATGTTGACCATTTCAGTGCAAGCTTCTTTCTAAACTCCGGAGACACAATTATGTTTGGTCCATTCTTCGTCATCTCCACTTTAAGCCTAGACTTCCATCTGTCCCCTCTCCACCATTCTTCTTCATCATCTAAACAATTATTTTGCTTCTGATCCTCCACACATGCATCCTTGTATGACCGTTTAGGTTCTTCAGGTATGGTGTTTTCCCGTACAATATTATCGTCACTTATCCAGTCCTCAACCCGTGGGGCTAAGGATTGCCTATTTGTGAACTCTTCATCATCATCACGAATTTTCTTCCTACTATGCTCCAAGGCCTCCCTCTCCTCCAGCATTGGCGCCAAAACCATTCTCACGGGACTACGTCTCTCTCCCGCTCGTTCATCTCTTGAGCATACAACAAATAATTTAACTTTTTTTACTTTTATCTCCACTCACACTCACTCTCTTTATTTTTTTTCCTTCAGACAAAAAAAAAAAACAGCAGTAGATCAATTCGAACAGACAAGCTAAGCAACACAAAGAACCTGGAAATGGCAATTCGAACAGACTACAGTTCAGACTACCAGGCAGCTGTTCGGATCAATGAAACTCAAGCTCAGATTGATGCACCTTCAGTTCAGCAAGCTCAGATCGATGCACCTTCAGTTCAGCACTGATCAGCGCCGAAAACGGAAGAAGCAGGCTCATATCGGCTTCGGAAATGGAGTAGCAGCGTCGAAATGATGGACATTGCATCAGATTGATGACAATCCACGGCAAAACAGCGTCGGAAACCAACAACTGTTGAGAAGCAACAGTCAGAAAAAATAGAGGAAAGTTACGTGTACTGTTAGCCGAGGTAGAACAAAGCAAAGATCTTCCTAAATGATTTAATGGACGTGTTTGCATCATATTTCAAGATTGTTCTGGTATAAAATATACTCCCATTAGTTTTTAATATAAGACATATTAATCTAATTTGATTAGATTAAGAAAGTTAGTTAATATGACATGTATATTTTAAAACACTCTAATTATATTCTTTAATTTTCTTATTCCCTCTTCTCCTTAATTATTGTTGAGATAGTGTCAATAAAAGTAAGTTAGGAAAAGATTAACAAATATAAAAATTATGTTTTATATTTAAAATTAGATCAATTTTCTAGTCATATTCTATATTAAGGATAGGAGGGAGTTATAACTTGGGCTCTTTTTGGTTTGTTGTTTGGTTTGTGTGCCTGTCCTCCTTTTTTCCTTTCATGTGTGATTTATGCAATCATCTTATCTTTAATGAAATTTGATGTTCATAAAAAAACAACACCAAAATCAACATGCACTGATTTTAGTTGAAGCCGCTCTACATCTTTGGAGCGGAGAAATGGCCTCACAATTTTCATGAATTGGATTTAAAAAGTTGGGAGACGTGGGGTTAAAGCCTCTTATTATTATTATTATTATTATTATTATTATTATTATTATTATTTTACTTTTTTTACCTTACATCCTTTTTTTTTTAATCAAAATGTTTCAACCTCCCTTATTTATTTCTTTTAAATTGAACATATTAAATTTTTTTCCTGAATAATATCCTTGATATAGGTATGATTGTTAGTTGCGATGAAAATAGAAATTGATTGGTGCATGTTTAATAATTAAAATAATCAAAATTTTGTATATTTTCTATTAGATTTATGAATTTGTAAATATTTCTATTTATTTAATTTATTTTACATATTTTGTAAATTAAATTATTAGGATAAAAAAAGTAACTTTTCTACGAAATTTATTCAAATTCTTTATATTCTATAGAAAATAAAATATAATCATATTCTTTTAATTTTGTTGGAAATATAGGATGAAGGGGAAGGAAAGACGGAAGAAGTAGCGCCGTGTGTGTGTGTGTGTATATATATATTATAACAAAAGATATTTGATACATAATGCAAAAGAAGAAGTTTTTTTTTTTTTTTTTAACATAATGCATCCCTTTTTCTAGCTGATAAAAAAAAGACCCTTCTTTTTGTTTAAGAAGAAGTTGCTCGCTTCTTATAGTGTAATTTGGGTCTTTCTAAGAGGAATATTCTCTCTCAGGTTTTAGAATTGGTTTATGAATATAGAATAATTAATGCTAAGTCAATTGGGGTTGTATGAGTATGTTACTTGATTCTTCATCTTAATTCTTGTTTTTTCTATCAAATCATAGTAATTAATACTTCTACTCATAAATCATAACAATCTTTTTAGCTTCTCAAAGCTTTTTTTGGTTTCTTTTGCGGTAACTTCTAAAGGTAACTTCTAAATTGATACTTTTCCTCAAAACATTCTTCATGCCTTTTCACCGGTTCCATCTTGTTTAATTTTCTAATATTTACAAAAATAAGAAATTATAAAATAGAACAAATTCAATATTACCTCTACCCTTAAATATGAGATTTAACTTATAAGAGAATTTTAGAATAAGGCATTTTTTATTTTATTAATTATATTTATTATTTTTTCTTAAGTTAATTTATTTAACTTATAAATTGGTATATAATTTAATAAAATACAGAATTATTTCAAAGAAATCATCTTAAAGATTCTATAATTAATTAATTAATTTAATTTCTTTAATCTCACTAAATTATGTATCTTGTATTATAGTTAAATTAAAAGTTTGAATTTGAATTGATTATCTATATTAATTAAAATTCAAATTAAAAAACAAAAATAGTATTTTTTGGTGTAAAAAATAATTTTATTTAATTTGCGTGCTGATTCCCATTCCTCCTTCATAAACCCTCGTGATCGAAAACCATTGTTCCTCTTTGGTCATTATTCCCCACTCGTGACCCTCTTCCTCGCCCGCCGGTGTTGGCCTCTGTCACTTCGCACTTCATCAACCGTTGCTGGTCTCATTCTCGAGGAGCTAAGGTTAACCTCCCTCCAGCCTTTTCAGGTTCTACCAATCAGCACAGTGTTAGCCTGTTAGGGTTAAGAGAGTTGTTAAACTAATTAGATATTTTGAGGCTTTATTTTTCTTTGAATATCGCAATTCATCTGTAGTTTCATTTCGGTAGCATGCGAGGTTAACATTTATAATTCCTTTTATGTTTACAGTTTGTAGGCAAAGTAAAGCAATCTCACCGACCGTTAAGGAGTAAGACAAGAGACAATGAAGCTTGACGTGGATGCCTTGAGATATCTCTCCAAAGATGATTTTAGGGTTCTCACTGCTGTTGAGTTGGGGATGAGGAATGTATGTATCTCTGATATTCTACACTGGATTTGGTTTATTTTGTCACTTGCTTTGAGCTCATTGAAACTCTTTTTGGCAGCATGAGATTGTACCTACTGAACTCATTGACCGCATAGCACGTCTCAGGTATGTCTTAATAGTCTCTTGAATAACCTTTTTTCCCCTTTATCATCTCAAGTTTACTTTTGGAGTTTTTAAGTGGTTTTCCAACTATTGTGTAGGAGTGGAGGCACTTATAAAGTTTTGAAAAATTTGCTCAAGAATAAGTTGTTGCACCATGACTCTTCTAAATGTCGGTAACCTCTAATCTGTATTATATAGCATACGCAGGTTCATACCCATGACTCTTTTAAATTGAAACTTGCCTTGATGCAGATGATGGCTTCCGCCTCACTTACCTTGGCTATGATTTTCTTGCTATTAAAGCAATGGTGAACAAGGGAGTGGTTCAAGCTGTTGGTCGCCAGATAGGTGTTGGGAAGGAGTCTGGTATATTTCTGTTTCCTGCTTATAAACACGCTACTCATTGACTGAAAAGCTTAATTTCTTAACTGCCAAACCGTAGCCCTCTTTGCTGCCACAGTAGACTTTTCATTTCCTAAATAATGTAGCTGTTCTCTGCTAGATATCTTTGAGGTTGCTTGTGAAGATGGGACAGTTCTGGCGATGAAGTTGCATAGGCTTGGCAGAGTTTCGTTTAGAGCTGTCAAATCAAAGCGTGACTACCTAAGGCATCGTAGTAGTTATAACTGGCTATATTTGTCTAGGCTTGCTGCCCTTAAAGAATTTGCATTCATGAAGGTTCTCCTTTATCATTTGTCCCTTTTATATTTATAATAGGGTGGTTATCTTCATGGTTCATTTTCGTATGACTCATGCTTTGCTTGAGCAGGCATTGGAAGAGCATGGTTTTCCTGTTCCTAAAGCTGTAGAGTGCAACAGACACTGTGTAGTCATGTCACTGGTCCAAGGTTACCCTCTGTGAGTATCCTCTCTTATTGAGTATCATTTACCTTCACTTCAATCTTGTACAATCCTAATTTTATATCTATATGATTATTGTAATCAATTAATATTCTTCTGTTGAAGGTTGCCCTATTAAAGTTTTAGAGAATTCCATTATGATTAGCTTTTGCCACAGTTGATTTATTATTCTTCTCCTTCTTCTTATTATTACTATTTTTCTTAAAATGTACTAGGTGTGTTACTATGATCTTTAATGGGTATTTTGAACTTTTGAATATTTTTTGCATTCACATGAATGTACAAAGTATTAAGAACATGTTTTGGTGTAGTTTCTCACGCCAACTGTCCTGAATTTGATTCTTTTCTTCATTTTCTTGTTCTTAACTGGGCTCACACTTTTTATTTACTCTCCCCATTTTTTGTTCTTTTCTTTTTGTTTGAATTGGGAGAGCTTGGAGGGGATTGGTTATTGCATCAATGTAGACAATTGTAGTCTTAGGCAACTGTAAATGATGGACATGTCTTTTGGGTTTATGAATACAGGGTTCAAGTGAAGCAACTGCAAAATCCAGAGATGGTTTTTGAGACAATTCTTAATCAAGTTGTTCGGTTGGCAGAGCACGGTCTCATTCATTGTGATTTCAATGAATTTAACATCATGGTATGATTTGCTTTATTGTGGTCCTTTGTCTTGGCACCAGTTTTGTGCTGACTTGTTGGCATAATTTGCCCAATGGACAGCTAATTTTGTTATTTTATATAGTAATCATGAGCTTCAAATTTTCATTGACTCTAATTTCAATTTATTGCAGATTGATGATGATGAAAAAGTTACCATGATTGATTTTCCACAAATGGTATCTGTATCACACCGTAATGCACAGATGTATGAACTTTTGCCTTATCTTTCATGGTGTTTCCTTCCTTTCTATTCTTGTATAAATGTACTGATGGTTAAAATCACATGCCTGAGTGGGAGCTGGCTCTTTTTTGGTTAGGAACATATGAAGTACGTCGCTGTAAAGATAATTACAGCTGTCTTTTGTTTTAATTTGGTAGTAAAAATGGGAAAGCCCAAAATTTATTATTCTTGAGATCATCAAATATCAAATATATAATTATATATTCTGTTTGCAGCCTTAGTGCCTCACTGCATATTATTTTTTGTACTGTAGGTACTTTGACCGTGATGTTGAATGCATCTTTAAGTTCTTCAGAAGGAGGTTTGTTACTGTTCAATTCAGAGACTAAAAATGCACTCAATGTGTTTATTCCAATGGAAATAGGGTACAATATATAGGCTCCAAAGGAGAACCCTCATAAAGAGAGGAATTAAGAGAAATCAATGACCATCAATCAACATAAATTCAGAATCCTTCCTAAACTAGAGTGACTATAATCAAGGGATATGATAGGATACTAGAATTATGGGATCCTAATTTATTTCCTAATATTCTAACACTCCCTCTCGAGTTGGAGAGTATATGTCAAACATTCCCAGCTTGCACCGAAACTCTTCAAATTTACATATGCTCAGTGGCTTGGTCATTACATCCGCAATCTGCTCTTCAGACCGTATATAGGACAATGTCATAATGCCTTCTTCAACTTTCTTTTTAATAAAGTGCCTGTCTACCTCAACATGCTTTGTTCGATCATGATAAATAGGGTTTCTTGTCATCTTAATGCTGGATTGGTTGTCACACCAAACTTGCATGGGAACTTCATACGAAATTCCCAATTCCTTTAGTAACCGGTCATAATGCCTGCTTCAACTTTCTCTTTAATAAAGTGCTTGTTTACCTCAACATGCTTTGTTCGATCATGATAAACATGGTTTCTTGTTATCTCAATGCTGGATTGGTTGTCAACCCAAACTTGCATGAGACCTTTATGCGGAATTCCCAATTCCTTTAGTAACCGGATAACCCAGAGTCCTTCATATGTTCCGTTATTCACAGCTCTCAATTCTGCTTCTGTACTGCTCTTTGACACAACAGTTTGCCTCTTGCTTCTCCATGTCACTAGATTTCCCCATACATACGTACAGTATCCTCCCGTTGACCCCTTCTGGTTTCTCTATCTTTTGCATGATCTGCGTCAGTGTAGATCTCTAAGTTTCTAGTCGTGCACTTCTTGAAGAAGATTCCCCTTCCTAGATTGAATTTCAGATAACTCAAGATTCTGTAGACATCTGCCATGTATTCTCCCTGTGGTTGATGCATGAACTGACTTACTATTCTAATAGCATAGCTGATATTTGGGTGTGTGTGGGTCAGGTATATTAGCTTCCCTACAAGTCTTCTATACTGTTCAGAGTTAACCGGGACACCATTTTCTTTGATTTCTAGACGACAACCTTCTTCCATCAGTGTTCCCTCGGATTGTGCCCCTAACATTCCTATCTTATGTAGCTGGTCTGGGGTGTACTTCCGCTGGGATACATGGATGCCTCTATTTGTTCTTGCCACTTCCATACCCAAGAAGTATCTCATTTGGCTGAGATCCTTAGCCTGGAATTTGGTGGACAAATCCCTCTTCAGTTGGGCAATAGAGTCTTCATCATTCCCAGAATGACTATATCATCCACGTAGACGATCAGGATAGTGATTCTTCCATCATTGTGCTTGATAAACAATGTGTCGTCTGCTTGCCCCTGGTTGTACCCAAGTTTCTTTATTGCTTTGTTGAAGCGGCCAAATCAAGCCCTTAGGGATTGTTTTAGTCCATACAATGACTTGTTAAGTTTGCAGACTGAGCTGTTTGGAGCTAGGACTCCATCTGGAACATCCATATAGACCTCTTCCTCCAAATCACCATTTAGAAATGCGTTCTTTACGTCTAGTTGATGTAGTGACCAATCCAAGTTAGCTGCTATTGACAACAACACTTGGATTGTGTTGAATTTGGCTATTGGGCAAAGATCTCCTGGTAATCAATTCCATAGGTCTGTGTATACCTTTTCGCAACTAGTCTTGCTTTGTATTTGTTGATGCTGTTATCAGGATTGAACTTCGGCGTAAAGATCCACTTACATCCTACAGGTTTCTTTCCCGGAGGGCAGGATATGATTTCCCACGTTTTGCTTTCCTCAAGTGCTTTTAACTCCTTTTCCGTAGCTTGTTTTCACTTTGGATCAGTCATAGCTTGTTGGAAGGTGTTAGGGATTTCAATCTGTGCACTGTTTACAACAAAACTCTGCATCTTGGCAGACAGGTTACTATATGAAACAAGCGTTGGATTGAATGATGAGTACAAGACCTTACCCCTTTTCTTAGTGCAATAGGCCAACCCATATCTTCAGGATCTATCCTGGAGTTAGATTCATGGTCGTTCCTTAGAGTGGGATTGACGTTTCTCTCTGCCTCCTGAGATTGTTGCCTGGCATCTCCTTCTGATCCATCCATCCCAGTCATGATCTCAACCTGTGTTTCCAGTTCATTAGGGTTGGTATTACGAGGTGTGGAAGGTAAGATATCCGGGTTTGTTGGCAAGGTCTCATTGGCATCAAGGAAGTTAGATAAGATATCAGTGGTTTCTGGGTTAACAGGTGGGGCATTAGTGTTTTTGAAAGTTGTTTCATGTGAAATTAGCCACTCAATATCTGAGGACTCCCCCTGAATGGGTAATTTGGGATACTATGCATCTTTTTCGTAGAACACGGTGTCTTTGGAGACATATAACTTCATCGAGGTCGGACAATAACACCGGTATCGTTTTTGGGTGGAGGAGTATCCAAGGAAGATACATTTTTGGGAATGGGCATCAAACTTACTTCCATCAGGGGTATAGACAAAGACAACACATTCAAACACTTTCTGGGGTAAAGGGTTTATAAGAGGGCAAGTAGGGAAGGTGGTAAGAAGTGTTTGGACAGGGTGGCATAATTGAGGACTTTGGAGGGCATTCAGTTGATGAGGTAGGCCGCAGTGAGGACTGCATCCTCCCAGAAGGTCACGGGTATGTTTTGTTCCATCAGTAGTGTTCGGTTGACCTCCAACAAGTGATGGTTCTTTCGTTTGGCGATCCCATTCTGTTGAGGGGTGTAAGGACATGAGGTTTGATGGTGAATTCCTTGCTGATCAAGAAATTCTTTAAAGGTATGACTCAGGCATTCTCGACTATTATCACTCCGAAGGATTTTGATAGAGGAATGAAATTGGGTTTGTACAAACTTGTGAAAGTTTTGGAAAACTTGAGCCACCTCGGACTTTTCTTTCATCAAGTAAACCCACGTGATCCTGGTGTGATCATTAATGAAAGTGACAAACCATTTTTCATGGTTCTTGTGGTTGTTCTTGCTGGGCCCCAAATGTCACTATGGATTAGTTGGAAAGGAGTAGTGGTTGGTAGGATTGTTTTGGATAGGATGATCTTGTTTGTTTTGCGAGTTGACAAGTTTCACAATGAAAAGGAACAGAATCTTTATTGAATAAACTTGGAAACACGTCTCATATAATCAAAACTAGGATGTCCTGAACGACAATGCTATAAAAGTACATCTTGGTCTTGAGAATTGGAACTGACTGGAGCTTTTTGTGTGTTCCAAGTTTCTTTATTCTCCATCTTCGATTTCTCTAGGTAGAAAAGTCTATCCCACTTTTTAGAAGTCCCAACGTCTTTCCCGAGTGTAAATCTTGAAACAGACACATATCATCATCAAATATCACTCGACATATATGTCCTTTCATTAGCCTGCTCACGGATATTAAATTGCAAGTAAGTGCGGGAACAAATAGAACATTGTGAATGCGTAGTGAATTTGTTAGTGTGACTATGCCAATGCCTTCAACTTTGGTGAATACCCCATTTGCAACTTTGACACGAAGGTTCTCAGGACACAGTTTAAGAGTTGCAAATAAGGTTCGATTACCCGTCAAATGGTCTGTGGCTCCAGAATCGACTATCCATGTATCGTTGCTAGTCTGTATAGCATTGAGGGCTATAATAGACTTACCTGATTGTACCAGGTTAACACTCGGCAAAGAGTTGGACTTATTCTGTATCTCAAGTATCCAACGAAACATTTGTAGTTCTTCTAAACTTAATGAAGCAGTTTCCTCAGCTTTCTGTTCAGTTGAGGTAAGATGACCCTGTGGTTTGCTAGTGGATGGTTTGCCGTATAGTTTCCAGCATTCCTCCTTGATGTGACCCTTCTTCTTGCAATAATTGCACCATTTGTTTTTCTGTTCCTCCTGTGGCCCGCGTACTGCAAGTGCTGAACTCTCAACGGGGCTTGGGTTGCTTCGGTTCAAAAGTTTCCTTCTTTCTTCGAATTGCACATGGTTGACGACATCAAAGAGGTGTGGTAGGGGTTTGATGCCCATTACTTTGTCCCGTATCTCCTCAAATGAGTCATTGAGTCCAAGGAGGAAATCATAGATTCGCCCTTCTTCCACTATCTTCTTGTATAATTGGGCATCCTCCACAGTTTTCCATGGGTGCACTTCAAACAAGTTCTGTTGTTGCCAAAGCTTGATCAATGAGTTGTAGTAATCAATTACTGTCATGGTACCTTGTCTCAAGTCTTGAAGTTGTCGCTTCAAATGGATCAAAGCAGCAATATTATTAAGAGAGGAATAGGTTCTTCTGGCTGCATTCCAAATCTCTTTTGCGGTGTTTGCCAGGAGATAGCCTTCGTTGATATCAACAGTCATAGAATTACATAGCCAAGTCATAACTTGGTTGTTTTCAGCAAACCAAGTATCAAAGGTGGGGTCATCTGGGGCTAGTTGTGGTGCTGCCCCATTGATGTATTTTTCCTTTCGCTTTCCACGGATATACCTCAACACGCTTTGAGACCATTGGAGATAATTCCTTCCATTAAACCAATGGTTAATAACCATACTCTGAGGTCCTGGAAACTCGGAGGCCATTAAGGTGCTGCTGGTAGTGGAGGAAGATGTGGAAGAAGAGGAATTGCTGGAGATAATTGTGGAAGGTGTACCGGACATGAGTGCGGTTGGATAGGTTCTGGTTTGAATTTTATTTCCAGGAATTGAGCCGAAAAGGGGAGGGAAATCAGAAGGGTTCATGATTCTGGGAAGTGGTCGCCGGACAACGCCGTTGACAGTGGCGCGTGGAGGTCACGCGCCGATGCTGTGGTGGCGTGTGGAGGCCACGCGCCGGTCCGATCACCGTCGCCTCTCTGGGTTATGCTGATTGGCGGCTGCCGGTTCTGCCTGTGGTGGCAGTGTACTCACACGCGCCACCCTTTGCCGGATCTGGGATGCCTGATGCTGTTGCCCATCTCTCTCCCTCTCCGTGCTCATGTCTCTCTCTCGGTTTCACTGTTGCAGTTTCTGATTCTGCATTGCACGCTCGTCTCTCTCTCGCTTTGATACCATGTTCAATTCAGAGACTAAATATGCACTCAATGTGTTTATTCCAATTGAAATAGGGTACAATATATAGGCTCTAAAGGAGAACCCTCATAAAGAGAGGAATTAAGAGAAATCAATGGCAATCAATCAACATAAATTCAGAATCCTTCCTAAACTAGAGTGACTATAATCAAGGGATATGATAGGATACTAGAATTATGGGATCCTAATTTATTTCCCAATATTCTAACAGTTACTATCATGGCTCCTTTTATTTGTGAACTTGATGTTGAGATAGTTTTATGCTTGATTGATCTTTCCTTTTTGATGATTACAATGATGCCGTAGGCAGTGTGAACCTGATTCGAACAATGACACAAACTGTGATGCACATGAACAGTTGTGAGGGTTTTAGTTCTAGTCATTGATAAACTATCTTAAGAGCTGCCTTAGAAATGAGTCACTTCAGGGGAATTAGAAATGTTCTTTAAGTGGTGTATGATATTGATAGTGTTTGATATGGGTTGGATGGAACATGACCCCTTTTGTACAGTGTCACATCTATGCTTCTTGATGATATTTACTTGATCCATGTTGAATAAGCATCAGTCTTTTTGCTCTGTTGAATTTTCGCATGCTATATGTCTATACATTGTAGTTATTGATTTCATTTTGTCTCCTTTCTGCATTAGTGATCTCTCTCCTTTTGTACGGTCTCTAGAGTTTTGCATTATTTTCTGTTCATTCATTGTTAGTACATGGCATTTTGCATATAGCATCTCCTGTTTAATGGAACAGTTGATGTAATATATTGTTGGTCTTACGCCTGTTGTAATTTATTAGATCAAAATTTTTGGCTCATCTCCCATTTACCTTTATGGTTTTCTTCCCACTTGCGTTTCAGATTTAATCTCTCTTTTCAAGAAATCTCAGATGATAATGAGGGTCCTGATGAAGACGGAAGACCTTGCTTTTCTGCTATAGACAAAAGCTCTGGTTCTCTAGATAAAGAACTTGCTGCCAGTGGCTTTACCAAAAAGGATGAAGATGACCTTGAGAGGGTATGATAATACTTTTTATCCTGGGGAAGGGTTGGAAAAGATGGAGACCACTTCATTTATAAATGCTAGATACTTTTGTTTTTGCCTCCCTTCTAGTTTAGCTTAGCGCCAACATGAAAGATTTATTTGGTAAATCTTGACATTCGACAAGGGGTCACAATGGGTAGACTGTCAAAAGTTCAACTTGTTTTTCATTGTCTTTTGGGTTTTAAACTTTATGTGCAGTTCATTGAAGGCAATGAAGAGACGGGTACACATTCAGATGATGAAGAAGTTCAGTTGGCAGAAGAATTGAGAGAGACAAACGTCATGGGTGATGATTCTTTACAGTTGGAGCAGGTAATATGTCTGTTAGCTTTTGTTGCCATAAAGGAGTTTTGAGTGATGTGCTTACTATCTGTGGTGTCAAGTATACATGTTTATTTGGCTTTGCGACATTTGGAATTAATTTCACTTTATTTTCCATTTGTGTTGGAAGTATATTTTAAGAAAATAGAAGTGGCCACTGCTAATGCATCTTTCATCAAGTAATCTCACGTTGCTTAAAGTTGAGGACAAAATCTAAGTCCTAACAAATTAAATTTGGACCTTTTCGTTTATCTTCAAAAAATAAATTTAGACTACAAGTCTAGGGATTGAGCTAAATCCCATGATTTGGGTTAGAATATTTTTTCATGTAATATTTCTGGAAAGTTTAAGCTGAGAAGCTTTATATGAATGAAGTCTCTTCTTTTTATGGTTGATTTATTCTTAAGGATACTCTTCCCGTTGCAGTTTGCTTTGCTCTTTGGTGGTGCAATGAAAATGCTTTTCTCTTGAGGACATGGATGATTTTACTTGTTAAAAAACGTATTCGATAAAATCTAATGTTTTGTAGGATAAGGATATTGTTCGCGTAAAAAATACCACTATTTATTAATTATCACAGATATTTAAAATTAGGAGTATCAGTATCTGGGATCTTTGTATTTTTGTCTTCATTTTTATGCATCTATCTGCTTATTTTTTAATATATTTTTAAAAGAGTATATAAATAGGAATTTGTAGCTTCCATCAGTAAGCAAGCCTTGTGCACCATAGATCTGTTTTTAACCATGAATATTTTGAAATATCTAATTCAAAAAAAATGAATCCATATGTGTTTATGTATGTATATAGAGATTCAATAGATATAGTGTTGTACTTGCAGGAAAAAAATTTGTGGCACAGTAAGTGTAGTGATATCTAATATATGCTTTTTGAGTATGTGGCTTGATATTTGTCAGTTCAACGCCATAATTTTTAACGAAAGGTAAAAAAGAAGAGGGAATGTCTGTTAGACACACTGAACTGTGACTTAAATATAGAGGGGATGCCGATTGACAGGTAGGTTGGATATTCCTTTAAAATTGTGTGCAGTTATACTTTAACTTATCATCGTCATCTACTCTTAGCTTATCATGGTCATCAACTGGTTTAAACTGTTTCATCTTATTTGTTAAGTTGCAGAATTCTGTTTCCTCTGCTATCTTGTGTGAAGTTTCATATGTAGATTTTACAGATTGAGATTATGTTTTGATCAGGACGAGGGAAATGAAAGTAAGGACAAAGAGGAAAAATCTGAAGCAGTTGAAAGCAGTGACTTTGAGAAGCCAGATGCATGTGACGGGGTATGAAAACTTCCTTTACTTCATCACATTCCCTTTTATCATTTACAGTTTAGTTAGTTAAGTCTACAGCAAATTTTTAGTTGCGCATTAGCATTTTGTTCCCTGAATCGCTTCATTTGAACCATGGTTAAAGTTTCAGGCAACTGAATTTGGAACTTGCTTCACTTCCGATTCTGTCCAGTCCAGTTTTTGGGACATTGCTTTTCGTTGGACTATAGCCTGACAAGCCTCTATTATCATTTTGATGTACAGGAGGAAAACAATCAAGATGTGAAGCAAAATGATGCCAAACTCACAATGCGCTTGAATAAGCAGAGAGCACGGGCCATGTCATCAGCTCGCAAGGGAAAGAAGTCTTTTGCATCAAGGAATTGCTACAAAGCCAAGGGTAGCAAGTCTGCACACAATTCTAAAATACAGAAACAAGTGAGTGGCTGGTGAAGTAATTAAATGTTTTATGATACTAAAACACAGGCAACCTAGTGGGGAGATAGCAAGACAAATAGGAGGATATTTTTATGTCAATATAGTTGAGTATTTTTTACCCCTTCTAATTTTTGGTTAGATTAGGTGGGCTTGAATGAGTCACTATCCACATTTCATCACACTTTTAATATGTGAGCTAGTCCAAGTGCACGAGTCTCTATATAGGTTTGGGTGAAATAGGATTGTAACTGGGACTGTTTCTATATTTGAGGGTGGCCTAGTGTATAAGGTTTTTGCTAGATGGGATTTGGGGAGGGATAGATGTGTCTAATCCTACAAGTGGAGAGACTGTTTCTATATTGGATGAAAATTGTCATAGTGGAAAATTTTGCTTATTTAACTACTATTTTTAAAGAAACGGTTTGTTATTCTTGGGTGAATAATTAAGTGGACTTCAGTTCTGAAAAGTCACTAGTAACGAATATCGAACCGCCTTGATGTGTAACCTTTGACTGTTTTTTAGATGAATCATATTTAAAAATTAAGTCATTGAAGTATATATATAGTTTAATTGTACATTTGAGATTAAATGGGAGTTGAATTGTTTTAATTAATGAAATTGAATGAGGTGGATCTTATATAAAGTACCGGAATGCTGAAGAATATTTCGTGGGTTAATGGTTGGAACTAGTACACGCTTAAGATCTTTTTAAGCGAAGAATTTTCTAAAGATGGTTTAACTATAGAGAATTTAAATCAATACGTAAAGAATCAGGATTGAAAACTGGTTACTAGTCTAGACTGGGAAGGGAAGAACCATTTCATGTGAAGCCAGACACGAGATGATCTACATCAGTAAAATTGATGGTTAAAAAATTTGGAACTGGTCAATTTTTTTATTTCTTATTATTTTAATTTAAGCCTTATATCTAAATTCTAAATTATGCATAATATACAAAAGGAAAGAAGCACTAGTACATGCATGAATGCATAAATGAAGAGCAGATGACCAAACTGGCTACAAGAAAAAACCGTTACAAACCCGGTTTGTCCAAAATAACTACGAAAAAAATTGTCCGAAAATATGAATTCTCAACAAATTAGAGACCATGATCAAATTTCAAACGCAAATTTCATCCCTGAACGATGATCTCAAGACCAATTAGCCAACTCCAAATGCTACTATTTTCAATTTTTACCCTTCAACCAATTCTTAACTTGGTTCCAGTTTGAAAATCAAAGATGACACAAGTACAAATTTGAGGATACATTTGCAAATCCCCCGTGGGGTTATGTCTTTCTCATCTATATATTTGTGACACAACATAATCTGTAAATTTGACCTCAATCAGTATCATGAGAATTAAGAGATGCGCCTGCAGATGGTGATGCCATCACCAAATGGAGCCAGAGAAATATGAATCCGAGGATCGGCCGTGATTAATCTGTTAAATTCAATTGTCAGTTGCCTACCTTTTCTTCTGAATTCGGGAGTGTCCTCTTCACTCATTGCAACCGATCCTCCCCAAAGTGTGTTGTCATAAACAACTATGCCACCAACCTTCACCAACTTCATTACTCTTTCATGGTAATTCCAGTAATTAACTTTGTCAGCATCAATAAATGCAAAGTCAAAATTCCCTTCATTGGAAGGCTGCAATAACAAAATATCACCTCAAAAGTGAGAAAAATAAGATATATGAGAAAGTGTGAGGAAAAATATGGTGAAACTTAAATACACAAGGCTGCAAATGGAAAAAGTTGCACAAAAATAGATAATAATTCTCACATCTTTCAAGAGCTGATCTAGAGCCGGCAAAGCTTCGGACTCTATGAAATCTATCTTGTGCTCAACACCAGCTTTTTTAATGATTGGTAATCCAATCTCATATGACTCACGATTCATGTCTATTGCTGTTATCTGCAGTGGGGAACTATGTCAATCTATGAATTTTTCTACTTCAATAAAACATTTAAGCAATACCAGTGAAAAATGGGGTTTCCAGATGACCTTTCCATCCTCCGGAATTGAAAGAGCAGTGAGCAGAAGGGAGTATCCAGTGAAGACTCCAACTTCAATAGTATTTTTTGCATTGACTAGCTGCAAAAGCATGGAAATTATTTGACCAGCATCTGGTGCAATAGCCATTACAGCCCTGCAAATAGAGAAGATAAGACGCAATAATCCATATAAGTCAGTCCTTCCATTAAGTGCCACATCGATGTTGAAACAAATTTTACTGCTGTTATTTGATTTGATTGGCACATCAAGGTCTAGATGGCCCATTATGGAATCCAAGAATCGTTTTCCCAAACCGGAATCAAAAGGTTTGTCCCTTCAGGGATGTCCATCAAAATTGAAACGATACAGAGAATCAAAAGGTTTAGATGCATTCGTTGTTCTCTTGTCCCAATCTAGAGTTCTCAGCTCCCCAGCCAAAATTTCATTGGAAACAGCCTTGCTGGATGGATTAACTTTCAACTAGTTAGATAATTTTAAGGAGTAAATAGTACCCCAAAAAAGTTCAGAGACTAGATCCAAAGGAGTCCACAAAATTTCAAGACTAAATTTTTAGTTTAATCTATAAATGTTTGATTCTCGTCAACAACAACAACAAAGTCTTTATCCTACTAGGTGGGGTCGACTACATGGATCGCACGATGCCATTGTGCTCTATCGAAAACCATATCCTTAGGTATATTATTAATTAAAATATCTCTTTCTATGACCTCATTGAAAGTTCGCTTCAGCCTTCCGCGACCTCGTTTTACAGGATTCCATGCAAACATTTTTAAAGCACATAGCTTTAATCGGTATACACACCAACTCAGGTCATTAGCCATGACTTGACATATTATTACAAAATCTGAGGTTATTTAATCAAAATTTATGGTAATTTCAGACTGTGAGGAACATATTTGCAATTCCATCCGGACATTTTTATCTTTCTTTTAATAAAAATTAAAACATTGCGCTTGAGATGTGACTCAGTTATGAGGTTGAAGATATTTTATGGTCATCATAGATCCAATGTTTAACTACACTACTATATCGGTAAACCAACAAGCACCGGCTAGAAGAAAGAAGCTACAAGGTTATATGAAATTTATAAGAAATCCATTATTTGGTGAAGCTCATATAGATGTGAATTTCAGTTCAAAAATTACAGGTCTGCAAGTCCAAATATCTGTCCCCAATTCAGTTTGATAAAGTCAGAAGCATTGGACAAAAGCATGCAATGGAGAGAAGAGTCACCTTGGGTGATTAGCAGTGACATGCCTCAGCTCCTTTAGAGGCTCTGGTTCACGAGGGTACACACTAGTCTCCAGAATATACTAAAACATCATAAACACAGAATCTTGATCCAGGAATTTCAGACAAATATAGCAAAGAGAATAAGAGGCATAGTAAAACCTCATACCTCATACAATTCTTCACTACTCAATAAACCCTTTGAAGGACTTGGTATCTTTTTCAAGTCGTGCTCCATTACCCTCAAACTTCTTCAGATCAAGTTTTGAATCTATATAAAGCTACACAAACAAAACAAATACCGTCACAAACTTTACAGATGCTATCAAGGCAAATAGATAGACATTCGATAACACACCACAACTTTGATCGCAGTCGCAGAAAAAGTTAAAACAGACAATCCCTAATTTGACAGTCTGAAAGCAAACATTTTAGGTTTCACAAAGCAATTTGGTGGGAACAGTGATACACTTGCAACTTACAAGTTTGTGATAACCTTGTAGGATTTCAAAAGGCTCGATGAGAGAATGAAAAGAATGAGAAGAAATGGAGAGAGATGTGAAAACGAACAGGTTTCGAACTTTCGGACCAAAACAAATAATATTTTGAAATAGCTTTTTAAAAATTTAATTTAATGTAGTGAAAGTTTGAAACTCGAGGTCTGTCGAAGACTATAGGCAACATGATCTACATGGAAATCAACGAGCTCCCCTACCTCTTTGAAAGCCGAACTTGTCACAAATCAGAGAAATCAGCGAGAGAGAGTGTTACGTGATAAATGCAATTAACACAGATGGAGAGGAAATGATGTTATAATCTGGAATGTTCTCTATAAAATATTCTTTAGAATACAATACTAGCAATTGAAAAATAACAGAAAAGACACAGGAAATTGACATAAAGAAAGAAATGCGGATAATCCCATCCATAAGGAGAGAGAGAAGGAGATATTCCCCCGGCACCTACTAATAGTACATCTCATTTAGGAGTATAAATCATTTTTAACTAATTCTTATATATTAGAAAGAGTTGGTTAACTCATTAATTATGGACTAAATTTTTAATTTCATCCTTATCTATAATTGGTTCTAAAAATTAATATGAATAAATTCTTTTTGGTCATTGCAATTAATTAGGATAAAAAAATACAAAACACATTTACTATCTTAAAATTGGACTTATAAATAAGACTAAATTTTTTTTTTTTTTTGTCAAAAGGACTTATAAATACCACTCTGGTTCTATTTATAAATCCCTTTTAACTAATTCTCACATACCAAGGAGAGTTAGTTAACTCATTAATCATGGGCTAAATTTTCAGTTTCGCCCTTATGTATGATTGGTTCCAAAAATCTATATGAATAAATTCCTTTTGTTTATTGTAATTAATAGGGAAAAAAAAATACAAAATGCATTTACTATCTTAAAAATAGACTTATAAATAGAACCAAAGTTTTTGATCAAAGAAGACTTATAAATAGAATCAGAGTGATAGGATTATAAAGAAGATCAGAGCAGTAGTATTTTTTTTTTGACTTGTACAAAGGAATCCTCATCCAAATCCCGTAGCTTTCAGGACCTTCGTTGGATCCTTGAACTTCCCCTCATGATCCTTTGAGCATTTGGCCTTCCCTTTCCTCCCTCATTGCTGCCCATACTAATTGGGACTGTGACAATACCTTCCCCATTAATATGGACCTTGTCCTCAACGTCAAAAGTAGGATATAAGGTTTCCAATGTGAGTTTATCTTCCCAGGTGGACAGAAAAGAACCATTCCATTCGATTAAATATTGCTGCAGCTCCTGGTCTTTTTGTCGAATAACTCGTTTGTTCAGAACTTTCAAGGGTTGGCATATGGGTCCCTCAACAACTGATAATAGTGGCAGCGGAAGATAAGAATGAGTGGTTCAGAGACATGGAAAACAGGATGGATTTCGGAATGAGGAGGCAATTCCAAACGATATGCAACCTGACCAATTCGCTCCTTCACCTGAAATGGATCGAAATAGAGCATAGCTAATTTCTGATATTTGCGTAACTGCACTGAATGCTGCCGAAAAGGTTGCAAGCGAACGAGGACCCAATCATCTAACTGAAATTCTAACTCACTCCTTTTTAAATCAACAAATCGTTTTCATGCGATGTTGTGCTTTAGCCAGATTGTGTTTCAATTGATCTAGAACAGCATCACGTGCTTCCAATTGTTGATGGGACGTCTATAGGAGTATCTTCCAGGGAAGAATGATGAAGTAGAGGCGGCGGATCCCGACCATAGACATTCTTAAAAGGTGTCATTCTTATAGAGTGATTAAAGGATGTATTATACCAGAACTCTGCCCATGGGAGATGAGATCACCACTTCCTTGAAAATTCATGAACAAAACACCATAAATACATTTCCAAGCATTTATTAAGAGCCTCAGATTGCCCATCAGTTTGTGGGTGATAAGCTGAGCTGAAATTAAGTTGAGTCCCTTGCAACTTCATGAGGTGTCGCCAAAAAACACTGGTAAAGGTGCGATCTCTGTCCGATACAATTGTTCTAGGAATGCCATGAAGCTTTACCACATGCTACAAAAAAAAACATCAGCTCCTTGTTGACTTGAGAAATGAGGTGGCACGGATATAAAATAATTGTACTTTGATGTTGATCAATAACAACCATTATGGCACCCTATCCTCGACCTATCTGAAAACTAGTCATGAAATCCATAGCTACATCTTCCCAAATACGTTGAGGTATGGGTAGAGGATTAAGTAAGCCGACTGGATGCAATTGGGAGCTGTTAGCCTATTGGCATATAAGGCACTGTTAGACAAAGGTACGAATAGTTTCTCTCATGTTCGGCCAGTAGAATAAATGAGCCACTCAATGAAATGTCCTTGAAAAACCAGTATGGCCACAAACCACCGAAGCATGGAATTCGTGTAGAATTTTCTGGATCAACTCCAAATTATCGTGAGGTATAACCAGGAGATCACGCCAATAAACCAATCCAAATTTGATTTTATAATTCGGAAAAGTGGCAAGGGTTAATTCGATCTTCTCTTTCAACTCCTTCATTGAGTTGGCTACAACTATTTTCTCATATATGGTATCCGTAAAAGAATTTGAAAGTGCTATTAGTGCCATATGAGTAGATTGAGACAAAGCATCAGCGGCTTGGTTATGCTTCCATGGTTTATACTCAAGGCGAAAATGGTACCCTAATAGGTTCGGTAAATAGGCTTCTTGTTTCAGAGTTTGAATCGTTTGTTCCCCCAAATGTTTTAAGCTTGCATGGTCAATCCGAATGAAAAAGAAGTGTCCCAAAAGATAATGCCTAAATTTGGCTATTGCCTCAGTAAAGGCGTATAGCTCTCTAGCGTAAGCTGTTTGCCCCTGCATTTGATTAGATAGCTTTTTTTTTTGAAAAAAGGCAATTGGGTGTCCATTTTGGCTTAATGCTGCTCCAATCCCAATTCCGGATGCATTAGTTTCCAATATAAAAGGCTCATTAAAATTGGGTGAGGCCAATACGGGACCTTGAGTCAAAGCTTTCTTTAAACCATCAAAAGCCGTTTGGGCTTGGGTTGACCACTGAAACTATTTTTTTAAAGTAAATCTATAAGAGGTCCGGCCAATTGAGCAAAGTTGCGTATACATCTTTTATAGTACCCCCTTAAACCAAGGAAGCCTTTTAATTGAGAGACGTTATTGGGGTTGGGCCAATCTTGAATGGCCTGGAGCTTTATGTGGTCCATTTCCACACCTTTCTCAAAGGCAATATGGCCCAAATACTCAATTCGAGTTTGCCCAAAAGAACATTTTGACATTTTAGCATATAACCGATGGTTAGCTAATTGCTGTATAACTGTCTCCACATGGTGAAGATGAAGGTCCCAAGAGGCATTGTAGATTAAAATATCATTAAAAAAAATCAAGACAAAATGACGCAAATAAGGTGAAATACTATATTCATAATTGATTGAAAAGTGGCCGGAGTATTGGTGAGGTCAAATGGCATGACAAGCCATTCATATATGCCCAAATGAGTTTGAAAAGCAGTTTTCTCCCTATTCACCTCCTTCATCAAAATTTGATGATATCCTGAGCGTAAATCAAGCTTGGAGAAGTAAACTGATATATGCAACTCATCTAATAATTCATCAACCGTTGGCACAGGAAAAGCATCCTTCATTGTAATGGCATTTAAAGCACGATAATCCACACAAAATCGTTTGAGTATCATACTTTTTTAACCAAAATCACAGGGGCTGAAAAAGGGCTTGAGCTTGGTTGAATTAATCCCTCAGCTAAGAGTTTAGACACAATACCCTCTATTTCGGCCTTTTGAGAAACTAGATAACGATATGGTTTCACCTTAATTGGTCCACACCCTTCTTGTAATACAATATGATGTTCTTGCCCTCTTGCCAAAGGTAGTCCATGTGGATGGGCAAAGACGTTAGCAAAATTGCGTAATAATTGAGCCAAAGCAGGTGGAACGGTGGACGGAATATCAATAGGTGAAATGTCGCTATCAACCATTTCCAACAAAAAAAATGCAGCATTTGCATCAACCTGAGTAATATGCAACAAATGGTGAAATTGAGCTTGTTTAATAGCAAGTCCTCGCAAGCCTTTAAGAGTTACAAATTGTCTATTTTAGAGAAATTTAATTGTGGATGTACTATAGTCGGCCACATGGGGCCCCAATGTTTCAAGCCACACGGCTCAAATAACAACATCAAATTCTGCAATAGGCAATACATATATAGTCAAAGCTATAGTATGATTATTAATATGGATAGATACGTCTTTGACTATCGCAATACTACGTAAGTTATGACCTGTGCAGCCTAACTCTCTTACTTCTTGAGCTGTCTCCATTGGAATATGTAAATGATGAACAATGTGAGGGTGGATAAAATTATCCGTACTACCCCCATCAAGAAGGATCTGTATTTCTGTCCCTTGAATTTAACCGTTGAGACGAATGGTGGCATCACCCATAGTCCCTCGAAAGGCATTCAAAGATAGATGATGAAGGGTTGCTTTAACCTCATCATTCTCTGTAGTCACTACTGGAATATCGTTGTCCTCATCATCTCCCAGTAACATCATCAATTGCTTGTTCGGACATTTATGAGAGGGTGAGAACTTTGCATCGCATGTGTAACACAGTCCTTTTTCTCGGCGCACTTGCATTTACTCAGCTGTCATCTTCTTAATGGGCAATGACGATGGAGTTGGTAATAACGGAGGAAGATTCGCCTTGTCAGTAGTCATTGTAGACAAAGAAGCAGTACCCCTGCTGTATCAATTCGGGCCTGGTGTGGTTTTATGTACCCAACGGACTGAGTACGAGAGAACCACGAAGCAGCTGGTTTCGATATTGGTGATCTTGACAAAGATGTACCAACAAATAGTCTAGAGGGCATCATAGCAGATAATACGAAACATGGCCGTTGAACTAGCACATCGCGTTTTAGTTTCGGTACAAGGCCACCAATGTAGCAATCTAGTAATGCAGATTCTGGCACATCCTCTGTTCAATTTGCTAAAGCCAAGAATTGAGTATTGTAATCTTCCAGGGATTCCCTAACACCTTGTTGAGTTAATTTAAACAGTTGGCCACACGGACAGTTGAAATGAGAAGGACCATATTGGATTTCGACTGCCTTAGCAAATGCAAACCAATGAGGAAAGCGACTTGCCTTTTCTTGTAGTTGAAACCATGGTAACACATTACCATCAAGATGAACAGAAGCGACCTGGATCGATAATATCGTAGTATTTAAAATACCGTTCAGCTTTGAAAAGCCAATCTAAAGCGTTAGTCGCATCAAAATGTGGAAAGTCTAGTTTGACAGATCTAGGTATTGGAGACGCATGTGCCATGGGTTGACTGGGAATAGCAGTTGAGGAAGAACTACCCAGCCCACCCGATGGAAGTTCAGACGGCCGTAAATTCTCAATGTTCTTGGCCATTGAGTGTAGCACATTTTCAAGCTGATTGAATCGATCACCGATACGGTCAAAACATCCTTTCGCATTGTTGATAAACTCATTTGTTTTCTTCATTTCAGCTTGTAGTTCCTCAAGTCTGGTGTTATTAGCCACGGGAGTACAAGCTCAATGAAAGCCCCAATTGTTTCGTGATAAATGCAAATAACATGATGTAGAGGAAATGATATTATATTCTGGAATGTTCTCTATCAAATATTCTTTAGAATACAATACTGGCAATTGAAAAATAACAAAAAAGACAGAGGAAATTGACAGAAAGAAAGAAATACAGATAACCCTGTCTAGAAGAGAGAGAAGGAGATATTCCTGAAATCCAATACCCCCTGCCCCCCAATCAGTATTCTTTTGTCTTATATAGAGGAATCCTCATCCAAATCCCGCAGCTTCTAGGACCTTCGTTTGATCCTTGAACTGCTCCTCATGATCCTTTGAGCATTTGGGCTTCCCTTTCCTCCCTCATTCGGTCCATACTAATTGGGAATGTGAGAGAGAGATTAGGAACTAAATACTTTATTGGCATATGATTTTCACAGCACAGCACATTATTTATACACAGTATTGGAGGGCATGTGATTTACCTAATTAAAGAGCTACCTTATGGGTGATGTCATTGTTTAAGACTGATATAGGCTTTTGTGGAGTTTGCAGACTAGTGAAGGATCTTTAGATAATTAAACTCAGAACCAAGTGGGTGACTTGTACATACTTCTTCTAAATACTCTCTACCATCTTTAATAATACCTACTTTATGTAGATCCTATATATTAAGGACCGACAATAATTCTGCCGCCATTTCTTTTTATAAAATACAAATATTCAAATTATTACGTAGATTAGGAATTAGTTAAGGAGAATAAATATGTAAAAAACGTAACTCATTTTCTAAAAATGCCCTTGTTTATAAAGAAGGTGGGTGACAAAGAGAATGAGTGAAACATTGATGAGAGAGAATGAGTTGGGAGAGATATATATAATTAATTGAGGGTGAAAATGAAGGGGGACAAAGTATGAGTTGGGAGAGATATATATAATTAATTGAGGGTGAAAATGAAGGGGAAAAAAGCATTAAATGTTTTGATATCTCTAAAGTGTATCTTATAAAAAGGAACATACTCATTTAAACAAAACAAATGAGTCATATAAAAAAGAATGGAGGGAGTACTATCTAGCAAATACATTGTGCAAATTAATGCAAATGTAAGGTCAAAGCAAGAAATAGAGCCTGGAATGCGGGCTGGCCTACCAACCCGTGGGTCACACGGTCAGGCCTGTGCAACCCACACTTTTACATGTTAGGACATGCTCAACCTTAACCCTGCCAAAACCCACGGGCTATGAGTTGAATTCATATTACCAGCTCTAACAAGAACAATGTGAATGGTTATAGATATGCCAAAGGAAAAAGTTTTAGCCACCGATCGAATCTTGTTTTTTTAAAAAGATTCATTAGGATTTCGAAGCACCCATCCGCAACCATTGAGGTCTGTTTGGATGAGGTTTAACAAGTATGTTTTTTTATGAAGAGCTTCACATTCTTCTTTCATTATCATCCCTTAATTCACAATCGTCCTATGAGGATAATGTAACCAATGAATCGCATAGGAATTCACAAAAATTCACTAAACACGCGTGCAAATGCATGCACGTGAACAAGGCAACCGTGCAAATTAGATAATAAGCGATTTTCTTAATCCCGTACATAAAAGGATCAATGTTCAATGTGTGCCTGTAAAATACCATATAGTGAAAACCAAGTTACGAGTCTTTAATGGTTAAGCTTGCAAATCACACCGCTGACAAAATCATAAATTGAAATGATTCTCTGGGACTAGGAGTGCCAGAATAATTAAAAAGTCACATTCTTAACAGTGAACCCTAAATTCCTTTAATTCAAGGATTCAAATTTAATTTTCCAAGATTAGAACACTACAGAAGCTAGAAGCAAATGAAACATGGGCAGAAACCCCGTTGTGTATACATAATCTGAAGCAGCAAAGCAATGATTCATTGACCAAATTAACACCAGAGTGAAGAATGTTGATAATACATCTGGCTAAAATTATAGCTTCTTACCCAAAACCCGATTGATTCTCTCCCCATGGAAAACCTTCTTTTTGAAACTGTCTATGGTAACAATTTCCAAGCAGGCATTTCTTCCCTTCTTCATTTAGGTATAGAAATAGCCAAAATCTCCCCCACGAGGGTGAAAGGGCCAACACTTGTCTAGTCTGAAAACAAATCTGCAACTTAAGGTTGTGTGGGATCTCTTATTTCACCCGTCTCTTCCGCTCCCTATCTCTGCCTCTCTCCCTTTCATGATCATCCCTCTCTCTGCTTCCACTTTTCTCCCGGTCCCTACCCCTATCGTTATCAAGATCATGACCTCTATCTCTCTGTCTATCTCGGTCCCTGTCTGCATCATATTCCCTCTCCCTGTCTCTGCCAGATGATCTTCGTGGTGGACTATGACTTCGACTACGACTACGGTGGCGTTTTCTTGAGACATCATGTGAATCGTCTCGCCTGTCCCTCCTCTCTGAAGATGTTCTCCCTGCAAGTGTTAAAAAAATTGTGTCAAAACTTTCAAATCCACTAGAAACATAGAAATCAATCCCAACGAAGTAGTAAAAGAACAATGCACTGTTTGAGACTCTGCAATTGAACAATTTTTACCGAAGTTCAAAATTACCACACTTCGAAGTTCTCTCTGGATCTCTAATTTCTAACTTCTATAAAAATAACACCAATTCATAAAGCAACAGTTATGTCACATAATGAGAAACAAATGTTGATTACTTGATTCTGTTTCAGGTTTAACAGGATTTTTGAAAATGGCATATAGTACGTTAGACATTGAACAACTAAAAAGCATACAGTAAATATCATATTTAATCACCCTGAGATTTCAGTTCAACTTTGCGAAACCCAACCACTTTTGCAAGACTTTCAAGCTAGGAGCTATGACCTCTGACTGACAACACAGAAAGATTGAACGGATATAAGTAAATTTAAGCTATTGCATAGTGTCCAACAAGTGTCAGACCTGGACACAGCTCCTTTTTTAAATGTCCTTCCTTTATGGTTTCAACTAAGGGGGAGGGAAGGAGAGAAGAGGCATGAAAGAACTTACTACTTCCTTGACCATCTTCACCTGAATCTGATAATCCAAACTCTGCCAGCAGCCGTTTCCTGTGCAGCGTGACTTTCCTCTCAATTTCCTCCAAATTTTTTATTCCCCTTTCTTCAAGAGACTCCCGGTATTCAATTAAAGCAACTTCTAGGCGTCTCAACTTTTGCCTGTATAACAACCATGGTAAATGAACATTAAATAACATTACCCGGCCTTTATAAAAGTATTTTGGAAAACAAGAGAATAGGACAGCAAAATGAGATGAAGTAATCTACAACCTCAGCTCTTCATTCATTCCACTATCAGTTGGTGCAGAAATGCTTGTATCAGCAGCAGACTCCAGCTCATCTGCCTTAATAGTACCATCACCAGTATTCTCACTACCAGAAGACGAGTAGCTTAATCCCAAACCCTTTCCATGACCCTTTTGTTCATCATCACTCTCATCATCCTCTCGAGCCCATTTAGAAGCTGGTAAAACTGGATCATTCTTTTCTTTTTTTGTGAAGGCTTTCAATTCAGAGTGTGGAATGGGCAAAGTTTGTGCCAGAGATACTAAGCCTTTGCCTTGTGAGTGTGAATCATCCTCGTCATAATGGTTCCATTCAGAGAAACCTACTGGTTCAGGCTCAATGCTTGTTTCTCTCCGACTACTTGAATATCTCCCAGAACTTGCTTGGTTCTGAGCATATTTCAATTCATCATCTAGCTCATAACCCCTTTGCTTTTCTGCCTCCTCCAGACTAAGCAACCGTGCAACCATCATTTCCCTACCACCCACAAGTGACAATCCATTGTGTCGACATCGTCTTTCCAGCTCAGCAAGAGGAAGCGACATTAGCTCCTTCATTGCAGCTCCTCGGCCCATTGCCAATGCAGAATCTTGGTTGCCCTTGCTGCCATCAACTGTATCGTCAGAATGTATTATTTTCTCAATTTCAGGTGCATCGCCACAGATGGAATGAAATAGTGTAACACCAGAGTTGCCAGAACGAAGAAACGTGGCTCGTAAGCCATTCACATAAGCATCAGAAAAGAGAAACCAATCTGCCCACACTTGCAGAACTTTTAGCACTCGTTCCTGAAATATTTCGGCCAAAGATCACATTATACACAGGGATAACCAATGATAACGTTAAGCAAATCAAAGCTTGTCTAGCCTACCTTAAGGGCTTCAGCAGTAATGCGTCCTGTTATGCTACGATACAAATCATTAAAACTCTCCATTATGTCAGGCAATGTTGCTTCGAACTTGGTGCGATATGCAGATGCATTTCTTACTGGAGCACTACTATTATGAAGAACATCAGAGACAAGCATGAGCCTTGCAACTTTAGTTGGAATAGGGGTCTCTTTGAGTGTCAAGGATTCTGTTAAAACTTCAACTATCTGCAGTTGAAAACAAATCAAAGAAATGAAAATTTTTCAGGAAGAAATACTACATGATAGGGAAATATACAGCATGGGACTAGAATCTGGATGAAAACATCCTTCTTCTTTAGTGTTGGGATACAACTCCTTTTGTTTACTAAAAGCAACACGTGCAAATGAAGTTTGGGTCAATGAAGCAACCAGGGTAAAGAATGGAGAACAATGCTGAGCAAAATCTATTGATTTTACACCCCCCATGTCACAAACATTCAAGCACCAAAATAACATAAATACCTCTCCAGCTGCATCAGCATTATCCAAAGCAAACCCCATAGCTTCTTTTATTTGACTCCTTTCTAATGTTAAAGCACGCAGCATATCCTCAAATTCGTCCCTTTGTGCATCAGTCAGTGTTCTTTCAGGTTCCACACGCTGTGAAATCAATTAGGAAAGTCATGCAAACGATTCTGACAGACAATGCAGAGAAATTAAATTTATTTTGCATGCAAATACAAATAGAATACCCTGCTTCTTCCTGCAGCATGTGTGGAACCCGACTCCTTTTCATGTTCTGGACTTCTTGCAGAAGGCAATGATGGAGGAATCCATCTGAGGAAACAAACACAATGTTTTGTTCATAGTTAACAAGAGTAATTTTATCCTTGATCACAATCTACTGATAATTTTAATTTACAGTTTTCTAACGATAACTAACAAAGCTTCAAAAAACACAGACATTGGGGGGGAAGTACCTTCCACTACCGGTTATCATAATGAAGGGTTCTGTCCGCCATCTTTGAAGAGTGTCACCCTGCGTTGCAAGTAAAATAAACTCACTCATTTTGCCAGAATGATAGTTATACCACTTTTCACTTTGATTCTTTCAGGCTAGACAATACTCTGTTGAGTGAATCATTCGTAATCAAAGAGCAAATTGAACCCAAACTAGAACAAAAATGTACCTGAGCAAATGAGTACAGTCTCCAAACATAGTAAGTATGTTCCTTGGAGCCAAGCTCAAACAAGAAATTGAAAAGAGGATTGCCACGGCCCCTCTCCATAATGGCTTGTTCAAAAGCACATCCTCCATCCAAAACATACAAAGCCATGGTATCAATCACGTGCCTTAAATGCTCATCTTCAGGAGGTATGACCATTATATCAGGAATATTAGGAGTAAGAACCTACAACAGAATTAACACATTAGCATTAAAAATGTTATTGAATAGAAAAACAAAATGCTCCAATGAGAACTGTAAATTCACAGATGCCACAACACTACAAGGAATTATGTGAGACTGGATCTCTGCTTATATTGAAAGAACTTATTTTCAAATAGAGATTCTGAAAGAGTGCTGCATGGGACAAGCAGTCTGTGTTTGGCAAAATCATTCTACAAGCACTTTTATCACTATTTAAAAAGCAATTCGTGTTTGGAAATCTTTCAGGGGAAAATCACCATGAATGGCATTTTGATTTATTGATACAGGTTTGGGGTGAAAATTGAGGATAGTTATGATTAATTATTTTGACTACAGGTATGACACCTTCAACAACAATAATAATTTTCTGCTTCCATCATTGCTTCAAAGAAAAGTGTGAGAAGCATGGCCAAGGAATGTATTAGTTCGGATAAATGATGCCTACTAAAAGAAGAGAACTAACCAGTTCAGAGTTCTGATTCGGCAAAGAAGTTACTGGTGGGCCTGACGGACCAGATGGACCAGACAAGATCACAGTAGCACCCTGCCAATTAAAGTGTAAAATATCAGACAATACTTTCAGAAAATGTAGCAACAATTAATAATCAAATCAGCCTTCTAAAAGAAAAATAACAATAATACCTCCTTACTCCTGATGGCCATATGCCCTGGTGGGGGTGCAGGCAGCGCTTGCGATGGGAGAGCAACAGATTTACCCCACCCAATTTTCAATTCATACTCATAAACAACAACCCCTGAAATAATAAGCCAAATTCCTGAGTCTTCTGCATTTAGACATTTCTGCACGACTTTACAGTCTCTAACAGGCAAACAGTGCATATGAACATACATAAAAAGCTTAATCATTGAGTGGTTATAAAATTAAAGCAATCGTCCTATATCTAACATTCACATGCTAGCTACCCATTAAGATATCATCAAAAAGTTGCAGAAAGAAATAAATTCAATATACATTGCATAGGACAGGGGAATGCTACAGGCTCCTTTATTTGAATGCAAGTGCTATGGGCTCCTGGTACTTCAGCCCGCATGTTTTCCAAGTCAGCAGAGACTGCTGGTCTTAATCATATGTAGCCTGAGTGACTAGGATGCTTTTGACAACACTAAATCAAAGGTATCTTCATTGGCCCTACAAACTTAGATTCTACACTACCCCCATTAGAAGTATATAAATGATACCATTACTTAAAAACTATCTTCTACATAACATTTACGACTTCCAATGGCAAGCATTCCTCATATACCAAGAATAGTCAATTTCATTCTTACAAGTCCAATCAAAGATTATGTTAAACAACGCAAGTCTTTTTCCTTTTGTTCTGCAATTTTACAGCTCTCATTGCCCATCTCCAAAGAATGAGTATCAATCAATAACAATAGTCACACAGCAATTACAGAAAATCTGGAAAATTATTGTCAGATGAGCTACAATATTTCACCTTCAATAAGTTATATAGTAAATATTATTTGCAAAAAGGTAATTAATTAAATTCAAATTTCATAGTAGAAGTAACTAATAAATTAGCATTTACTTGAGAAAAACAAATTAATATTCTCCTGCTGCTTTCGATTTCAACAAGGATCAGACCTTGCATTTCATCTTTAGCAGCCTGTCCATCAGCTCTATTCATGAAAGCAACGAAGCCACAGTTTCTTTGCCGCCTTCGTTCCTCCTCTGTCCTAGGCCACATTATCTTCACACTAGCAATGGGTCCAAATCTTCCAAAAGTTCGGAGAAGAAAATTTTCATCAACCTAGAATAAAGGAAAATACTGAAATGAGATTTACATGTCCCATTTTCAATAGCAAAACCAAACTAATTATGCAAGGAAACAAACAACCTTTGGAGAGAGATTTCCAACATATAGATTTGTAGTTTGTGGATCACCATCATCAAATGATCCTGGGAGTTTTCCACTTGGATCAAAATCATCAGGCAGTTCATCAAAGCGACTAATCTGTAGGAGAGGGATAGATTGGTTATGCGTTTGCATGTCATAGATTTTTAAGTCAACCAATTAAAGTTTCTCATGGCATAAAATAGGAATTAAAAAATGCAAGCTATGTAACTGTGTGATATGCATGGTAAATTCATCAATTACTTGTAGTAGTCCTAGGGTGTGTTTGGTTTGAGGGGAGGGGAGGGGGGTATGTTACCTTATTTGGTTTGTTAAAGGGGCCCGGGGGGGATCTTTTGTAATGAGAGCCAAAAATACAGGGAGGGAAGGGAATGAGAACCAAAATTTTGGCTTCCCTCCCACTCAAAAATTCAAACCAAATGAGAGAATGAGGACCCCTCCCCTCCCCTCAAACCAAACACACCCTTACACTCTTATGTAAAAGCTTTACCAAATCATTTGCTGTTAAGCCTACTGGCAACAAGGTAGTTTTGTACAGTATTAAAGATGCAACGTGAAATATTAAATTACAAGCACTTACATGCAAAAAAACACACTTGTAAGGAAAGAGTATCACTTACAGTAGAATGTTCTGTGTTGCGTCCATCACGCCAATTTTCACGATCTTGATTTCGCCTCTCCCTCATCTCTTGCTCATGTTTTAACTCCTCCATAAAATTATCTATGTTACGCGACTTACCTTTATCCTTCTCCTTGGGCTTCTCCTCCTCTTTCTAGTAAAACACAAATTAATTAGATCTAGAGTCTAGACACAGCACAACATTAAAATGGAAAGAACAAAAATATTATTACAGAGATGATAACTTTACAGCAATACTGACTTTCTTCTCAGATTCTTTTCCCTTGGTTGCCAAAGGAGGAGGTATAAAAGATGGAACATACCTGCAAAGATATATCAAGTATGAATAGCCATACTCATTATATATCAGTCTAACAATAGGAAACACACACACACAAATATATATTGAATGAGATGGCAATTCCCAAAAGGTTTTCATAGATAGTCATATCTAATATCTATTAATTTGTAGCTTCTACATTTCCACCGAGCAATCCAAGAAACTACTACACATGACACTAATTCTCATTCCAACTGATGATTTCAGGTGAGGAAGTTGTATTCTTTTCAGTTGATGCTTAATTTGATGGAAAAGCAAAATGTTGGATGTCGCTGCTAGGTCACATACAAGCCAACTATCATGTAATAGCATTAGCTACCTCTGAACTTGTGTGGTTGGAAGAGTTACTTGGAGAATTGAGGTGTGGAAAAGTAGATAATCAGGCAACCCTGCTTGTTGCCTCTATCTAAGTTTTTTAGGAGGGGGCTAAGCACACAGAAGTTGACAGTCTCTTAATCATAGAAAAATTACTGCATACATTACAGCTAGAATTTTCACTAAGTCTTGTAACATGTGTGCATCAACTATATTTATAACAAGCTTGATGTGAATGTATAATCCAAGCCTCCAACTTGAGGGGAGTGTAAGAATAGGTGTGCACAAGATATATTCCAGCGGTGCAACCACAAGGGTTGCAGGTTCTACTTTACTTATTTAATGACGGGTTGTTAACTCTGAAAAACCAAATTTTTGTACTTCAGTACGGTTTTATCACCAACTTACAGTTTCAATCCAAAAGTTTCCTCTTTTATTCCTAGCTTCAAACTATGTGTATCGAATATGTTTAATTCAGAGACCAATGCACTCAATGTTGTATTATTCCAATGAAGATAGGGTACAATATATAGGCTCCAAAGGAGAGCCCTCATTAAGAGAAATCAATGACAATCAATCAACTTAAATTCAGAATCCTTCCTAAACTAGAATGACTGTAGTCAAGGGATATGATAGGATACTAAAAATCATGGGATCCTAATTTATTTCCTTGGAGAGTATATGTCAAACATTCTCAGCTTGCGCCGAAACTCTTCAAATTTAGATCTGCCTAGTGACTTGGTCATTATATCTGCAATCTGTTCTTCAGACCGTATATAGGACAATGTCATAATGCCTGCTTCAACTTTCTCTTTAATAAAGTGTCTGTCTATCTCAACATGCTTTGTTCGGTCATGATAAACAGGGTTTCTTGTCATCTCAATATTGGATTGGTTGTCACACCAAACTTGCACGGGACCCTCATACGGAATTCCTAATTCCTTTAGTAACTGGATAACTCAGAGTCCTTCACACGTTCCATTATTCACAGCTCTCAATTCTACTTCCGTACTACTCTTTGACACAATAGTTTGCCTCTTGCTTCTCCATATCACTAGATTTCCCCACACATATGTACAGTATCCTCTTGTTGACCTTCTGGTTTCTCTATCTTTTGCATGGTTTGAGTCGGTGTAGATCTCCAAGTTTTTGGCTGTGCACTTCTTGAAGAAGATTCTTCTTCCTGGATTGAATTTCAGATAACTCAAGATTCTGTAGACAGCTGCCATGTGTTCTTCCTGTAGTTGATGCATGAACTGACTTACTATTCCGACAGCATAGCTAATATCTGGGCGTGTGTGGGTCAAGTATATCAGCTTCCCTACAAGTCTTCTATACTGTTCAGAGTCAATCGGGACACCATTTTCTTTGATTTCTAGCCAACAACCTTCTTCCATCAGTGTTCCCTCGGGTTGTGCCCCTAACATTCCTGTCTCATGCAACAAGTCTAGGGCAAACTTCCGCTGGGATACGTTGATGCCCCTCTTTGTTCTTGCCACTTCCATACCCAAGAAGTATCTCATTTGGCCGAAATCCTTAACCTGGAATTCAGTGAACAAATCCCTCTTTAGTTGAGCAATAGAACTTTCATTATTTCCAGTAATGACTCTATCATCCATATAGACGATTAAGATAGTGATTCTTCCCTCATCATGCTTGATAAACACTGTGTCGTCTGCTTGCCCCTAGCTGTATCCAAGTTTCTTTATTGCTTTGTTGAAGCAGCCAAACCATGCCCTTGGAGATTGTTTTAGTCCATACAGTGACTTGTTGAGTTTGCAGACTGACCCGTTTGGAGCTAGGACTCCGTCTGGAACCTCCATATAGACCTCTTCCTCCAAGTCACCATTCAGAAATGCATTCTCAATGTCTAACTGATGTAGTGACCGATCCAAGTTAGCTGCTATTGACAACAATATTTGTGTTGAATTTGGCTATTGAGGCAAAGGTTTCCTGGTAATCTATTCCATAGGTCTGTGTATACCCTTTCGCAACTAGTCTTGCTTTGTACTTGTTGATGTTGTCATCAGGATTGAACTTCGGGGAAAAGATCCACTTACACCCGACAGGTTTCTTTCCAGGAGGGCAGGATATGATTTCCCACATTTTACTTTCCTCAAGTGCTTTTAACTCTTCTTCCGTAGCCTGTTTCCACTTTGGGAAGGTGTTAGGGATTTCAATCTATGCACTGTTTACCACAAAGCTCTTCATCTTGACAAACAGGTTACCATACGAAACAAATCGTTGAATTGGATGTTGAGTACAAGACCTTACCCCTTTTCTTAGTGCAATAGACCAGCCCATTTCTTCAGGATCTACTCTCGAGTCAGATTCATGGTCGCTCCTTAGAGTGGGATTGATGTTTCTCTCTGCCTCCTGCGATTGTTGCCTGACACCTCCCTCTGATCCATCTTCTGCATTCATTCCAGTCATGATCTCAACTTGTGTTTCCAGGTCATTAGGGTTGGTATTAGGAGGTGTAGAAGGTAAGGGATCAGGGTTTTGTGGCAAGGTATCAAGAAAGTTAGGTAAGGTATCAGTAATTTCTAGGTTAACAGGTAGGGCATCAGTAGCTTTAGAAGTTGATTCATGTGAAATCAGCCATTCAATATCTGAGTACTCCCCCTAAATGGGTAATTTGGGATAGTAAGCGTCCTCCTCATAGAACACAGTGTCTTTGGAGATATGCAACTTCCTAGAAGTCGGACAGTAACACTTGTACCCTTTTTGGGTGGAGTAGCCAAGGAAGATGCATTTTTGGGACCAAGCATCAAACTTACTACCATCAGGGGCATGGACAAAGACAATACACCCAAACACTTTCGGAGGTAAGGGGTTGATGAGAGGGCAATTGGAAAAGATGGTAAGAAGTGTTTGGACAGGGGTGGCATAATTCAGGACTTTGGAGGGCATTCGGTTGATGAGGTAGGCTGCAGTTAGGACTGCATCTCCCTAGAAGGTTGTGGGTACATTTCTTTTCATCACCAATGTTCGAGTTACCTCTAACAGGTGACGATTCTTTCATTCGGCAACCCCATTTTGCTGAGGGGTGTAAGTGCAGGAGGTTTGGTGGTGAATTCCTTGCTGATCAAGGAATTCTTTAAAGGTATGACTGAGATATTCCTGACCATTATTACTTTGAAGGACTTTGATAGAGGATTGAAATTGGACTTGGACAAGCTTGTGAAAGCTTTGGAAAACTTGAGCCACCTCGGACTTTTCTTTCATCAAGTAGACCCACGTGAGTCGGGTGTGATCATCAATGAAAGTAACAAACCATTTTTCATTTTTCTGGGCGGTTGTTATGGCTGGGCCCCAAATGTCACTATGGATGAGTTGGAAAGGAGCGGTGGGTCGGTAGGATTATTTTGGATAGGAGGATCAGGTTTGTTTAGCCAATTGACAAGTTCCACAATGAAAAGGAACAAAATCTTTATTGAATAAACTTGGAAACACGTCTCATATAATCAAAACTAGGATGTCCTTAACGACAATGCCATAAAAATACATCTTTGTCTTGAGAACTTGAGCTGACTAGAGCATGTTGTGCATTCCAAATCGCTTTATTCGCCATCTTTGATCTCTCTAGGTAGAAAAGTCCATCCCACTCTTTAGAAGTCCCAATCGTCTTTCCCGAGTGTAAATCCTAAAATAGACATAGATCAGCGTCAAATATCACTCTGCATATATGTCCTTTCGTTAACTTGCTCACAGATATTAAATTACAAGCGCTGGGACAAATAGAACATGGTGAATGCTGAGTGAATTGGATAGTGTGACGGTGCCAATTCCTTCAACTTTAGTGAATACCCCATTAGCTACTTTGACACGAAGGTACCACAGACACAGTTTAAGAGTTGTAAATAAGGTTTGATTACCCGTCATATGATCCGTTGCTCCTGAATCAACTATCCATGCATCATCGCTAGTTCGTATAGTATTGAGGGCTATGATAGAATTACCTGATTGTACAAGATTAACATTCGGCAAAGAGTTGAACTTCTTCTGTTTTTCAAGTATCCGACGGAGCATCTGCAGTTCGTCTTGACTTAATGAAGTAGTGTCCTCAGCCTTCTGTTATGAGGAGGTGAAATGACCCTGTGGTTTGCTATTGAATGGTTTGCCATGCAGTTTCCAACATTCCTCCTTGATGTGACCCTTCTTCTTGCAATAATTGCACCATTTGTTTTTCCGTTCCTCCTGTGGCCCGCGTATTACAAGTGCAAAACTCTCAAGTTGACTGGGGCTGCTTCGAGTCAAGAGTTTCCTACTTTCTTCGAACTGTACATGATTGACAACATCAAAGATGTGTGGTAGGGGTTTTATTCCCATTATCCTCCCCAGTATTTCCTCAACCAAATCATTGAGTCCAAGAAGAAAATCATAGACTCTTCCTTCTACTATCTTCTTGTATAACTGAGCATCCTCCACATTTTTCCATAGATGCACTTCAAACAAGTCCTGTTGTTGCCAGAGTTTTATCAACGCATTATAGTAACTAGTTACTGTCAAGGTACCTTGTCTCAAATCGCGAAGTTGGTACTTCAAATGGATCAAGGCAGCAGTGTTATCAAGAGAGGAATAAGTTCTTCTGGCTGCATCCCAAATCTCTTTTGCAGCCCCATTGATGTATTTCTCCTTTCGCTTTCCACGGATATACCTTAGCACGCTTTGGGACCATTGGAGGTAATTTCTTCCATTAAACCTATGGTTAATAACCATACTCTGAGGTTTTGGAAATTCTGAGGCCATTAAGGTGCTATTGGTAGTGGTGAAAGAGTTGCTAGATGAGGAGGAAGTAGTGGGAGTTGTATCGGACATGACTGCAGTAGGAGGGATTCCGGTTTTACTTGGATTTCCGGGAACAGAGCCAAACAGAGGAGGAAAATTAGGAGGATTCATGTTTTTGGGAAAAAGGCCACCAAAACCACCGTGGACGACGGTGCGTGGAGGTCACGCGCCGGTGCTATGGTGGCGTGTGGGGGCCACATGCCGATCTGATCACCGCCGTCTCTCTGGGATGCGCTGATCGGCGGCTGGTGGTTCTTCCTGTGGCGGCGGTGTACTCACATGCGCCGCCCTTCACCAAATCTGGGAGTGCATGACACTGCTGTTTCACTGCTCTCTCTCTCTCTCAGCCACTCGTGTTTCGGTCTCTCAGCCTCACCATGGCAGTCTCTGATATTATTAAGAATGCTCTGATACCATGTTTAATTCAGAGACCAATGCACTCAATGTTGTATTATTCCAATGACGATAGGGTACAATATATAGGCTCCAAAGGAGAGTCCTCATTAAGAGAAATCAATGACAATCAATGACAATCAACTTAAATTCAGAATCCTTCCTAAACTAGAATGATTATAATCAAGGGATATGATAGGATACTAAAAATCATGGGATCCTAATTTATTTCCTAATATTCTAACAGAATATTGTTATGTTTTCAACAAGAGTTGTACTACATATATAAAATAAATAAAGAATTATATAAATAATTCTAAATTATTGAAAACATGCTTTGAATTTAGAATGTGTAAGAACAAAGGCCCCGTTTGGTATGCAACATTTGGGGGTAGGGACTGGGATTGGATCAGGGATTGAGCTAAGTTGTATTGTTTGGTATGAGGGATTAGAGTAACCCGGGATTAGAAGTACTACGAAAGTGGGATTGCTATAAAACCACCTCCTCCCTAGTATTGCATTTTCAATCTCGAGATTGCAAATGTTAGAGACAAAAATATCCCCGTTTATAATATTTTTCGGACAAAAATGCCCATTATCAATTTTAATAATAAAGATATTTTAGTCTTTTCATAATTTATGAAGGATTATAACATATAATTAATTCAAGTATTCCATCTAAATATTATCACATACCAAACATAATTTTAAACCTTCAGCCCCAATCCCAATACCTGTCCCTATCCCAATATCAGTCCCAGTCCCAATCAATCAAAATCAATGCCTCATACCAAACAGGGCCAAAGGTTTCATAAATCGTCCAGTGCAATGACCTTATAGCCATACAATAGTTGAAGATGCATTTTAAGATCGGGCAAAATCAATAATTATGGATGCAACCAAATTCACTGATCACATCATACAAATCATATGAGCTACTGATATAAAAAGTTAGTGAATTACCAACCAAATATGAATATGAAAATAAAAGGAATACGTTCATCACAATTAAATATCAAAATTGGCCAAAACATTTCTATATTACAGTATCAAATATCCTATAATACTATATACTCCCCCCGGTCCACAATATAGGGCACTTCTACAAGAAAGGCATGGTCCAGAATACAAGTCACTTGCTGTTTAATTAATACTCTTTTTCCTATTTTGCCCCTATAATTAATACCCACTTTTCAACTTTGCCCCACTCATTATACCCCCCTCTCTAAAATAACACTCTTAATGCAATTAAACACATTTTTCAAAAAGTGGAAAAAAGTTACATTTTGAGACATTAAATGACTTAACTATTATTTCTTGTTTCTTGTGATATAGTTAAAGTGCCCTATATTGTAGACCGGAGGGAGTACCAATTATATGTTCGTAAAAAATGAAAGGTTCTCATTTCTGCATGCTATACTATTATGGTTGTAATTTTTTTCCAGGTTTGCATGAAGCTTGGAGTTCATTGGAGGACTGAAATGGTCACTCGTGATAAGTTTCTCATTAGTCATCAATCAACTATCAACAATATGGTACTTTATCTCCAAAAGAGTTCAAGTATAAATTGAATGCACTGTTAAAATATCCTTGAGCAGAAGAAGATTAGATGTAAGCTGCAGAAAAAACAGCTTAACCTGAAAACTTTGGAGAGGAAGACATGACAAATCAAAACAAAAAATTTTGATAGGTCATACAGTCACAAAATGCTTTTCAAGTATCAGATTCTATTATACTATCTTCTTTTCTTTTTATTATTCTTTTCAAAATGTATTAGGCATTAATTAAAAAAACAGAGAGAGAGAAGTAAACAAATAAATGATGAGTTCAGACGCGCGTGCGCACAAATTGCAAGGTGAAGTGAATTTTAGTTCATCAAGAAAATCTACAGATGATCCAAGATAGGAATGGAACATGCAAGAAATTTAACATCTAATGTCTCAAAGAAGAAAAAGCTTTCCACAAAAATGACTCCATTTAGTGGAGCCAAAATAACTGTGCAGAGTGGAGTTCTATTTATTAGAATAAAAGAAAACATTCCATGGAAGTAGGATAATATGTTCTCAGAGATTAAACAGAATGAAAATCACCAAATCAAGAAAACAAAAGTGCCCCCCTCCCCCCTCTTTATGGGGGGCCAGAAGAACCCACACGCACATGGGCGAAGGGACTCCAACATATTGATTGGGCAAGTCTCACTATTTGACATAATCTAGTAATTTAATTTCAACAATTTAAAAAATATTAATATTCAACCAGATTTGGGAGTTGGGACAATATTCCTAGGCTAAGCTACAAAGCAACTTCAACATACAATAATAATAAGACAAAGGAAACTTCTCGTTAAGAATGAACAGATTACCATACATATGAAGCTCTTGCTTTTTGACAAATAAGGTGTTAAAGTTGGTCAGACAAGAACGAAAGAAATAAAGTAGATTCCATATTTCTAAACAAGTTTTCTTCTCTGCAATCAGAACACATCACATACTTAACAGAGTTGGAGGAAGCTACATTTTACAGATGATTTTCCAAGCCCAAAAAGCAATCTACCAGTAATACTACGCTCCTACAAATATTTTTTAACTACGTTATTTACACAATCAAATGTGTCGCTATTGATTTAAACTAACTAATGTATCCATTTTATAATGTCTACATGTTCAAGCCCAATGAACATAAATCTACATCGGACAGACATGTTCCTATGTAAGGTACCTGATGAAAATAGCATAGCAACATGGTTAATCAAAAGCATTTATTTACCTACTTCCCTTCTTTGGACCAGAAACCCCATCTTTGGACTTTTCACCTGCCATCCGCGAATGAATAAAAAAGTTCCATACTTTTATTAAAGTTATCCAAAATAATAGCAAAAACTAATATTTATCCATAACATGAAAATATCTATAATCAAGATTTCAGAGTGTGGGCAGAAGTGGCATAAATGGGAGGAGTAAAACAGTACAGATGTCAGTCATACCAACCTTCAGCTTCTGCTTTTACTTTCTCATTGGGATTAATTGTTCCTCCTCGAACAAAAGCCTTTGAGCCAGGAGCGCTATCACCTTGAAATGACTCAACAAACTCAGCATATAACCGTGCAGTTTCATCTTCAGCTCTCTGCAGGAGCCAAAACACATTAGATCGTTAAAATTGTCTTTCCTAGTAAGCACTAAATTGGGTTCACAAGCCGTACCTTCTTCTTTGCCTCTTCTTCTTCTCTGTGCTTTTGGAAGGGTGTTTTTTTCCGTGTAATGGAGAAGGAACTCATCTTTGCATGAGTACTGAAAGGATGATAGAAAATTTAACACATTGTGCAACCTCAAACAGAATTCAAATGGAAAATTAGGTGGCATTCAGTTTTGAAAATGTTCTAGTTTTTCGTCATCATTTTTCTATATCTACAGTCAACTCTTGTTTTACTTTTACTTTCATTATGTGAGATCTGCAATAGATTAATGAAATAAAAGTTGTGTTGCAAGCAAATGACTGTAGGGAAAATACATTTCCAATTCAGACAATCCTCCTGACAAAAGAAGTAATGGAGACATGAATCACACTTACAAACTGCCCGCTACTACAACAGCCTAAGGCCCTAGCCAAAGTAAGCGTTCCGCTAAAATGTAGAACGCATACTATCTGATGTTACAAAATCATGCTACTATTCGATTGCTTCTTTCTCAGCCAAGTAGCCTAAACTAAAAAAGGCCAGAAAAAAATTGCTTTATTACACCAGCTACAGGACACAGGGTGGAACCAAAGTACCCTACTTTCCCCAATTCCCAGAAATCACAAATTTGCCCTAAATATCCGATCAAATATAAAATCTATACACAAAATTAAATTTAAAATGAATTACCCAATTCAAAGATTTCCCCATAATAACCAACCGAGACTATTATTCATCCCAACTCCAAAGAAACACAAAAAAATGTAGTGACATAACGAAATGATTAATTCAAAAACACTGAGAATTCAAAACGTATTAAAAAAAAACGTAAAATTGCATCCCAGCCAAAAATTGATTCAGTAACCAGTAAAGTAGCTGGCACCTGAATCCAAAGGAGTAAACGAATGGGGACAGATTAAAGTAATGCCCAACCAGAGTCAGAACGTGAAAACTTCTGAGGGCAAAACTACAACCTCGGCAAGTGTAAGAGAGAGAGAGAGAAAAAATAGAGAAATCATACAGAAGCTAATAAATAATCGAAAGCCATTATCGCAATTGCCAGAAAACAGAGAAAAGAAAATTCGTATTTGCAGACCCATTAGATGCATGACCCACAGAAGTATGAACTTGGGAATCGATGAACGAAGGGAAAGATTTGACGGAGGAGGTAGACGGTAGAGAGAGAGAGAGATGGGGGAAGCTCACCTGGGTTTTGTTCTTCGGCCCCGTTTGGGTTTTTTCGTCGTCGGGTCGGAAACAAAGGGAAGTAACAAGCGGACTGGCTTCTTATGGCATGCGTGTTCCCTTCTAATGCTAAATAGTAAATACCAAAGTATTTATGCACTTTGTTATTATTCCTTTATATAATTACATTTATAAAGCAATTATGAAATTCGGGTAAAAAAAAACGAAGCAATTATAAAAGACCCCAATCACCGTATATATTCAATAGATTTCGCTCGGCGAGGAAAAAAAAATCAGTAGGCTCAGTATACTTTTTTTCCTTCCAACCAATACGTTCAATATACTAGTATAATACAATGTTAAAGGACCTTTTTACCTTTGAAAGTTTTCACCAAGGAATAATTTTGTTCTAAAAATTTTTCGGAAAGCAATTTTGCCACAGAAATTTAAAAAATGAAATAATTTTATCTTGACTATTATCTCCGTTAATTTTTATCAATAATTGACCAAATATGCTGAGTTAATAGTCCCATGTCATCCATGTTATTTTTGTTAAAATGTAAATTTGTCTTAAAAATTTTAAATCTAACTTTGACAAAAGGCAAGAAAGATGACACATGGACTTCCAACGCAAATTTACATTTTAACAAAATTGACATGAACAATATATGGAGTGTCAGCTCAGTATATTTGGTTAATTAACTGTCAAAATTAACTAGAATAATGGCCAGGGTAAAACTGTTCCTTTTTTGACATTTTCTGGTCAACATTGCCCCACGAAAAACTTTTGAGACAAAATTGCACTTTAACCCTATACTCCCTTTAATCCTAAATATAAGAAAGAATTGACTTTTTTGAAGATATTAGGAAAGCTAATTAAGTTACTTTAAAATATTTATATTTATTGTTGTTTTCTCCAAACTATTTTACCTAACTTATAAACTGATATATAAGCTAATGATACACAAGATATGATATGATTAGCTGAATTATTTAGTTTGTTTAATCTCTCTAAAAAATATTAACTCTATTTTATATTTAGAATAGAAGGGAATCATATAAAAGGACAAAAGTACATAAGCAACGCTTTGCCTAAAAATTTAATACTAAATTTTTTCTATTATTATTATTATTATTAATTATATATTTTTCTAATTTCTTTTTCCTACTCATTTTCCCTAACACTTATCATTTTCATAAATAAGAACATATTTAGGAAAAAATTATATCTCTTACATATTTATTACTTTTAACTAATTTTCATCAGTAATTTATTTTACATAATTTGAAAGTTGTCCTTTATAAATAGAATTGGAGGAAGTACTATCACAAACTACATGGACTTGTTTTTTTTCGCCTTCGACAAACTCCATGGACTAGCTTCCTAAACATTTTAAATGCAGGGAAGTGGTTTTCATTTCTGACTGGGTTTATGTCTCTGTGTAGAACAATTTCTGGGATATGGGTGATACAGGTCTAATGTTGATACATGCATGGGATTTGAAGGATTGACCTTTGTACTTTTTCTTGCCTTTTTTTTCTGTAAAATTAAGGAATTTTTTGTACATACTGAGGAATTTGTCTTCCCTCTACTTTTCTTTAAAAGTGTTGGAATTGAAAGTGCACAAAGTTAAGATTTTGTTGCTGTCATTATTAAATTGTGGGTCATTGTTATCTTGATAGATTCAAATTGTGTTTTAAAATGCTTGATTATAATGTGTTGATATTGTTGCTGAGAATGTGGGTAGGAAGAATGATGATAATTGTTTACAAATGAAATTGTTACTTCTGATTGTGTGTGACACTGTGTTGATTTTTAATGATTTTTATTGTTATTGCTTCTGTGAAATGTGGGGTGTAGTAATACTGCTGTCATTGCATCTAATTGTGTGAGATAATGTGTTGTTGCTTTTATGGAATCCAGGATGTCGTTGAAATGGCTTGCTAGGTAAAGTTAATTTGTAAGAGGAATATTTTTAAAAAATTGAACTTTTTAGACCAGTGGTAGCTACAACCGATCTAAAAATTATGACTTTTTGGACCTGTTGTAGCTACAACCGGTCTAAAAAGTCTATTACTTTTTAGATCGGTTGTTGATAGAACCGATTTAAAAAGTATGACTTTTTAGACCTGTGGTAAAAAGTAACAGACTTTTTAGACCGGCTGTATTAAGACCTAATCCATAACCGATCTAAAAATTCATTTTTAATCGAATTAAAAAGTCATTTTTCCATTGGTGATGGCACCACCACTAAGAGTGAAAACATAACCATTAGTGGATTTGGTCTCCTCTAAATTTGAGATCTAGTCAGCATCACTATATCCTTCTAATTAGTAGGAAATCAACTATAATGAATACCATAATTCATGGTACCTCTCAGGCATCTCAATATCCTTACTAGTGGCTCCTAATGTTCACTACTTGGACAGTGAGTATATCTACTAAATCTACACACATCATATGCTATGTCAGGCTTGGTATAATTCATTAAATGCAACAGACTTCTAATAATCTATACATATTTAGATTGATCAATCGGATCTTGTTCATGATTTTTTTAATGTACACTTGGACCATAAGGAGTACTTAAAGGAGATTCGTCAAATAGTTCAAACTTTCTTAGAATTTTTGCAATATAATGCTCTTGAGAAAGTATGATACCATTTTCATTCCTTATGATTTTAACACCCAAAATCACTTTTGCTTCACCCAGATCTTTCATATCAAAATTAGAAGCAAGAAAGCATTTTGTTTCAAGCACAAAATTCACGCTAGAACAAAAAGTAAGCATGTCATCCACATACAAGCAAATAATCACACAGTCATCATTCACAAGTTTTGTATAAGCACACCTCTCTACTTCAACAGTAGAGAAATCACCATTTAACAAAACTTGATCCATTTTTTCATGCCATTGTTTAGGCATTTGTTCTAAACCATACAAAGATTTAACTAGTTTACAAACTTTGTTTTCTTACCTAGGAACTACACCCCTCAAGCTGTACCATATAAATCTCCTCTTCTAAATCATCATTAAGAAAGTTGTTTTAACATCTATTTGGTGAATAAAAAGTTTATGAATATAAGTGATAAGTAAAATATTTGCATATTTAATATCCGTTATATGATGATTTTGTGGACAATATATGAGTTTAATATAATAAATTTTGGTGTAATTAATAAATAAATAATATTTTAAAAAAGAAAAATAAAAAAAGACAAAGTACTGTAGCTGACGATTACTGTAGCACCTTGCCGACATTTGCTATAGCAAGTTACTGTAGCAACGAATAAAAAAAATAGGTTTTACTGTAGCAATGGGGGATAGGTTATTGTTGTAGTCAATAAAAAATGCGGTTATTGTAGTAGTGGAGTTACTGTAACTGCATAAAAAATGAAAAATTACTATAGCAGTGTCTATAAATACAGAAACATAGGGTGAGATGAAAATAAAGAAGGAAACACAGGAAGGAACGAAAAATGAAGATGAAAATGTTCTTTCTATGATAGTGTGTGTGTGTAGCATCCTTCTCTGATAGGGTGAGGACATTGTATTATATCTTATATTTAATTTCATGCATTGTATTATTTTTTAGGTAGACCTCCTTTATGGACGGTATAGGTAAACCTCCTATATGGATGGCATAGGTAGTCCTCCTTTTTGGATGGTATAGGTTGCCACATATATGAAAGGTTTTAGCTCCTACAGGGAAGGCTAGATTTCTCCATTTTGTATGCATCTTTTGGTTGTATATTTATGTTTTAGAATTTAATATTCAAGTTTTATGCAGTATTATTTATGAGGTTTTCATTCAGGTTTTATGCAATGTTGATTTTTTTTTTAATTTCATTATGAGCTAAATTTCTATTTTCCTAAAGTGATGATATAGCTTACTAATGACGAATTGAATCTTAACTTATTAAATCTAGTTTTAATTTTTCCTTCATAATTGAGTTTTAATTATTATTCTTAATGCTTTCGATTGATTGACCATCTTTTGAATGATTTAAATATGCATGTTGAGACCGGAAGGAGATGCATGTGTATAGATCCTATAATTAAAACTATAACTTGCACATGAAATAGGAATATATTCATATGAGTTGTGTAGCCTTAATGACCAATGAACATACATTCAGAAGTTTTAGAACCAATTTTTCTCTGTTTTTTAGGATCAGTTAATAAAACTTTTGCATGACACCCCCCACACTTTCAAATATTAAGGGTTTGGCAAAAAACTTTTCCACAATTCATAAGGTGTTTTATTTGGTTTCTGATGATGTATCCTATTTTGTAAAAAACAAGCAATCAACAAAGCTTCACCCCATAGATTATCAGATGTAGAAGAACCACTACTATAGAAATCGCGATACATGATGGTTATTAACTACCATACATTACGGTTCTGAACTAGCATATATGCTAGCACTATAAAAGTTCAGTGCAGATACATTACAATTCTAAACCGTTATTTATTCTAAACCTATTTAATGGATATAATATAACACCTGTTATGTATTGAGGTTTGATGAGGCTATGATCTACCCATTGCTATGATAATAATTACGTAAACATTCGTCATAATATATGGTAACGCTTGAATGATACATAATGGTCTCATTTTACAACCGTTATTTATTTAGTAACATACATAACAGTTAGTATATATGAATTGTGACTTTTAATAAATTTAATAACGGTCTCACGCAGACAACCATTATGAAATAAGTACATAAATAACGGTTTATAAAAAGGAATAGTGAACATTTATAATACATTATGGTTTTTATATAATAACCATGATGTATGGATATAAGACTCTTCAAATGAGAGTTTCGGAGCTAGTTGACCTCATCTATATTTATAATAGAACAACAGTACCTCCAACACCATGTGGCCATGCAATTTGGCATAAATCAAGACATTCTAAGCTTTGTGGGGAGAATCAATGGCAACTGTTGATGTATATAAGTGATAATGTAACTAGTGACCTATATATAATTGTATCCCTTCACAGGAATTAACCCCTGAAAAGCAAATGACTATATGGGGGGAAAACATATACCCCTATCAAAAAGGGCGAAGGGGTATGCAAACCCTTGTGAACTCAAGGGTTTGCATACCCCTCCGCCCTTTTTGATAGGGAAATTTGTTTGTTTTGCAATCTTTCTTTGATTTACAGGCTTAATTGCTAAAGAAATACAAGGTATAGGTGAACACTTACATTATTATATATATAGATTAGTAGTGCAATTGATTATAGCTATAAAGCCTAGAAAATCTTGATCCATCCAAATTACATGGCTACCTGATGTTGAAAGTACTACTTTATTATATATATAGACAAGACCAAATAGCTCAGAAACTCTCTCATTGAAGAGTTTATGACTGATCACAATGTTGAATTTCATAGCTTTTAACTTGGTGCCACTTATTCAATAGAAAAATAGGAGAGGAACCTTCAGTTAGAGCAATATGGGATTTCCAAAAAAAAAAAACATAACTTCACAACAATAAATTCAATATGTCATCTAAACTAGTTATTCACAGAGCTTGTTCATATATGACTCTCATCAGTACGCATGAACTAATTGATTCATCACACCTATTGAACTTTTTAAAATAACTTCCGAAGATATGGATACTTCCAAGAAAGGAGATATATTTTCCTTACATATCATATGTCCCGAAGTTACTTCAAAATAGATCAATAAAGTATGAACCTATAGTCAAAGCAATGGGTTGATAAACTTCCTATAACATGATAAGAACTTTCAATTAGAGCAATAATAGGTTTCCCAAAAAAACAAAACTTTACAAAAGAAAGTTTAATGTCACCTTGAATGCTTTATCGACTGAGGAGAATAGAGTACTAAAGGAATGCGACTTAGTTAGGGCTCACAAACAGAAAAAACGCGAGTTAGGAAAAGCAAAAGCAACTCTCTCTACAGTCACTGAGATAAGTGTGAAGGTATTGACTAGCATGGCTATTGCTGAGAAGTAAGAGGAAGGCTTTTTATGGTGGGGCTCTCGACTGAAAATGACTCTCGACGGTTGAAACAGACAACAAGAGTACTAAGGTTATGATGTTAGAGGGTTTCATTCATGCAGACTAAGTGTCAAGTATATTATGTTTCAGACGCTTAAAGAGAATAGGAAGGGTATGGTGTTTTGGGTTCTTGTGCTGAAAACCTTACATAATGGTTATATCGATAAAAAAATTATTTATTTGTTTATATTTATTATAATTCTTTGTTAATAACCATGAGTTATGTTATTAAATATATCATGGATATTAGTTAATAATCGTGAGGTATGCTATTATTATTTTTTAAATTTTTTTTAGGTAGCTAGAGCCTAGATAATTAAAATTTTATATTATATAAAAATAAAAAAATATCATCCTCTGGTAATTAGTTGCCTGATAGATTATCTGAGGTCTGCCGTGAATTTAGGAACTTTTGTTTCATTCAATTTGAATGAATTAAAAGTTCCATAACTTCATAGCAAACCACACGTCATCACACTACTCGTCACCAGAGGAGTGGCTTGAATCATCTGAGAGTATGTTAGGATCATGGTGGCAAATCTCATACTCATTAAGAATAAGATTGGCCTTCATGTTCATATTCAACAAATATCCGACCAGCCCCCTCACTACATGATCAATACGTTTCACATGCTACATTGATATGTAAAATATTTACATATTTATTTTTCCTTATATGATGATTTTGTGGACAATATTTACGCTTAATGTAATTAATTTGGGTGTAATTGATAAATATTTCCTCGCTTTTCTTTTAATAGCCACGTACATCATATTAAGGAGAAAAGAGAAAAAAGGAGACTTAAAAACAAATCCACAAGATTGAAACAAGACAGAGGCGCAGCTAGAAAAAATGATATGGTCGTCACTATTCAATGTTCACTATTCATGACGGAATCACTGTAGCAAATAATTACTGTAGCAGATGGAGGTGATTGTGGCGAATGGAAGAACTGTAGAAGGCGACAAAACACTGCAGCAGTCACAAAAAAATGCGTAAATCTGCCGACAGGATACTGTTCACTCCGTGGGAAAAATGACATGGCACTGTAGCATCGTGGAAAAAAATGACATGCAACTGTTCTCTCACTGCCTATAAATACGAGCATCAGATGTAGAGACTGAAGGGCATGGAGATATTTCTCTAATAAATTTTCAATCCTTTGTCCGAGAATTCTAAATATTTTATTTCATATTTTAGATATAATTTTATGCATTGTATTACTTTTTACATGCCTTCATCTTGAAAGGCTTAGGGTTTTATTACTTTTTGCATGCCACATACATGGAAAGTTTTACCTCCTAAAGGGACGGCTAGATTTCTCCATTTTTCATGCATCTTTTGGTTGTATATTTATGTTTGCAAATTTAATATTCAAGTTTTATGCAGTATTTATGAGGATTTCATTCTGGTTTTATATGATATCAATTTATTTTGGTTTTGTTTTTAATTTTATCATGAGCTAAATTTTCATTTTCCTAGAGTGATGACGTATCTTACTAGTGATAGATTGAATCTTAACTTATTAAATCTAGTTTTAATTTCTCCTTCATAATTGAGTTTTAATTATTGTTCCTAATGCTTTCATTTGATTGGCCATCTTTTGAATGATTTCATTATGCATGTTGAGACCGGAAGGAGATGTATGTGTGTAGATCCTATAATTAAAACCATGACTTGTAAATGAAATAGGAATATATTCATATGAGTTGTGTAGTCTTACTTAGTTCCATAAATATCAATACATAATTAATTGCTTAAATTCATATAGGAATATATTGGATTAGTAATTAATTATAAAATTACTTGACCTTTGAAGAGACTGGTAATTAAATTAGGGAAACTCGACTATCAATCATGTGGAATAAATTGGGCTAGAATAGATAAGTGATTCAATCCGGAATTTATTAGTGAAATCTAATCCCTAGGGCTTTTTGTCATATTTGCTTTCATATCATCTGCACTCGTATTTAATTGTTTTTCTTTTATTCTGTACTCTCAATCACCAACTAATCGATCGACTAAATAGAATTAAAATTACTCATTTTGGTATTTAGTGATCAATCCTCATGGGAATGATACTCTATTCACTTCTGTGTTACTTGATTACGACAGTGTATACTTGCACTATTTAATTGATCATCTATACTCGTAACAAGTTTTTGGCATCGTTATCGGGGATTGTAGTCATTAATATCAATACCAAGTAATTGTAATACTAATTTGGTCTTTATATTATATTTGTTTTTCTTTTTGGTGTTTTGTGTTTCTTTTTAGGTTTTTGCTTAGTGTGTGACCAGATCGAAGAAAACTGAACTACAACCTCTTGATTTTGAGATCGAAAGAACTTGTCGAAGAAATCGAAGAGTTCGGAAGCAGTCTACTTCAATCCTAAGCAATCCAACGGCAAATCCTGGGGGAGAAACAACAAATACCAAAACACTCCGTGACTATGCAACACCAACAGTCATAGGGACAAATTCTGGAATCAGGAGACCACTAGTAGCAGCTAACAACGTTGAAATCAAGCCTGTAATTATCCAGATGATGCAAACAAATCAGTTTAGTGGTTTACCAACAGAAGATCCTAATACACATATAGCCAACTTTCTAGAAATCTGCGACACATTCAAGCATAATGGTGTTACTGATGATGCCATTAGACTTAGACTTTTCCCTTTCTTACTCAAGGATAAGGCTAAGAGTTGGTTACAATCGCTACCAGTAGGAAGCATAACTACATAGGAGATCATAGAGCAAAAATTTTTGGAGAAATACTTTCCTTAAGCAAAAACTACTAAATTGAGGAATGAAATTGCCTCATTCACCCAGCATGAACAAGAAAGCCTCTATGAAGCATGGGAAAGATACAAGGAGTTGCTAAGGAGATGTCCTTATTATGGGTTAGCAAATTGGTGGCAACTGCAAATTTTCTATAGTGGGATGACGCAAATCTCCAGAATTCTTGTAGATATTGCAGCTGGAGGATCTTTAATGAAAAAAATATAGATGATGCTTACAATATACTTGAGGAGATGGCAGATAATGCATATCAATGGCCTTCTGAACGTAGCAATTCAAAGAAAGCACTTAGAGTATATGAGCTGGATGTTCTTACAACTTTGTCTTCTCAAGTTGTATCTATATCCAAGCAAGTAGGATTATTGACAACCCAAGCAAATGTAATCAGCACTCCTACTGAAGCTTGTGATCAATGTGGAGGACCTCATGTGAGCATGTAATGTTAAGAAGGACACTCATTCATGCCGGAGCAAGCCCATTTCATCGAAAATCAAAGGAATAATCCATTCTCAAACACCTACAATCCGGTTGGTGAAATCATCTAAACTTTAATTGGAGGAATAATCAAAATATATTCAAACCGTAAGGAAACTACCAGCAACACGTTCAACAACCAAATCTACCGCAGCAGAAAGTAAATGTGGAAGATGCACTGGCTCAATTCATGGCTAGGACTGACGTAACACTCAAAAGCCAAGACGCCTCAATAAAGAACTTGGAGATCCAAATGGGTCAAATTGTAAATATACTGAATTACAGGCAACCAGGAACTCTACCAAGTGACACTGAAAGAAACCCAAGAGAACATGTGAAGGCCGTTGAATTAAGAAGTGGTAAAGAATTGAAGGATCTTGTAATTAAGAAGAAGGATGACGGAGAAAAGAAAGAAAGTAGAGAAGAATAGAAGGAGGAAGTACAAGAACAGAAGGAGAATAATGTGATACCAGGAAGAATCAGATTTCTAGATAATCCTCCTCCATATGTACCACCAGTTCCATACCCTCAGAGACTTGTGAAAGCAAAGTTAGACAAGCAGTTTGGCAAGTTTCTGGAAGTTTTCAAAAAGTTACATATTAACATTCCTTTTACAGCCGCTCTTGCCCAAATGCCCAGTTATGCAAAATTCATGAAGGACATCCTCTCAAATAAGCGTAAGCTTGAGGAATTTAAAACAGTTGTACTTACTGAGGAGCACACCGTTATTCTCCAAAAGAAATTACCTCTAAATCTGAAAGATCCAGGAAGCTTCTATATACTTTGCACCATAGGTCAATGTCACTTTGAAAGAGCACTTTGTGATCTTGGAGCAAGTGTAAACCCCATGCCTCTATCTGTCTACAACAAACTTGGTCTTGGAGAGGTGAAGCCGACCATAGTTTCATTACTTCTGGCTGACTGATCAATAAAACATCCGAGGGGTGTCTTAGAAGATGTTCTGGTGAAGGTGGATAAACTCATATTACTAGCTGATTTTATAATACTCGACATGGAAGAAGACCAAGAAATTCCTATCATTCTTGGGAGGCCATTCCTAGCAATTAGGAGAACGTTAATAGATGTGCAACAGGGGAAGTTAACCTTGCTAGTTCAAGATAATCAAGTATCCTTCAACATTTTCAAGGCTAATCAAGTATCCTTCAACATTTTCAAGTCTTTGTCCTTTCCAAATGAAGGTGACACCTGTTACATAGTAGATACATTAACTAGTTGCACAAAAGACGTGGTGAATGAAATCTGCATGGATAAACCATTAGCAATAGGAATGGTAGATGTATCAAAATCTACTAATCCAGAAGTCTTGGAGCAGATAAGGTACCTTGAAGCAAATTCCCCAATTTTTATCAAGAAACCATTTGAAGATATTGGGGAAAGGCAGAGTAAGCCGGTACCATCAACAGAGAAACCACGAGTACTGGAGTTGAAAATACTACTATTCCACTTTAAGTATGTTTATCTGGGAGGAAATTCAATATTACCTGTAATCGTCTCTGTAGCTCTTACTCCTAAAGAAGAAGAAAAGTTATTAAGAGTTCTAAGGGAGTATAAAACAACATTTGGATGATCAATAATTGATATAAGAGGGATTAGTCCTTCAATTTGTTTGCATAAGATCTTGATGGAGGACAACTATAAGCCATTAGTTGAGCGCCAGAGAAGACTCAATCCAAACATGAAGGAGGTGGTGAGAAAGGAGGTAATAAAGTGGCTGGATGCTGGCACAATCTACCCAATCTCTGACAGTCAATGGGTAAGTCCAGTCAAGTTGTGCCAAAGAAAGGTAGAATAACAGTAGTGCCCAACGAGAAAAATGAACTGATTCCACAACGAATGGTGACTGGATGGAGAGTGTGCATCGACTACAGAAAGCTCAATAAAGCTACTAGAAAAGATCACTTCCCTCTACCATTTATAGACCAGATGCTTGACAGACTAGCAGGGAAAGCCTATTATTATTTCCTGGACGGGTATACAGGATATAATCAAATTACAATTGCACTAGAGGATTAAGAGAAAACAACTTTTACATGTCCATATGATACATTTGCCTTCAGAAAGATGTTATTTGGTCTATGTAATGCACCAACAACATTTCAAAGGAGTATGATGGCGATCTTCTCAGACATGGTGGAAAGGTTTATTGAGGTATTCATGGATGATTTTTCAGTTTTTGGAGAATCATTTGATCATTGTCTTTCAAATCTGGCAAAAGTCTTACAACATTGTGTGGAGACAAACTTGGTTCTAAATTAGGAGAAATGATATTTCATGGTGAAAGAAGGAATCGTACTGGGTCACAAGGTATCTGATCAAGGCCTTGAAGTGGACCAGGCTAAGATTGAAACAATTCAAAAGCTATCACCTCCTTCCTCAATCAAGGGCATTCGGAGTTTTTTAGAACATGCTGGTTTCTATAGAAGATTCATCAAGGATTTCTCAAAAATCACAAAGCCACTTTGCATGTTGTTGGAAAAAAAATACTCCCTTTGTGTTTAATAAGGAGTGCTTATCAGCCTTCCAAACTCTAAAAAGTGCCTTGACTTCTGTACCAGTCATCATAGCTCTAGATTAGAATCTTCCACTTGAGATGATGTGCGATGCAGGTGATTATGCAATTGGAGATGTTTTAGGCCAAAGAAAAGACAAGATCTTTCATGCTATCTATTATGCTAGCAGAACACTCTCAGAAGCACAACTGAATTATGCAACAACAGAAAAAGAGCTCCTAGCATTAGTATTTGCATTCGACAAATTCAAAGCATACTTGATCGGGTCAAAGGTCATTGTCTGGATGGACCAATCAGTAATCAAATACTTGATTGAGAAGAAAGACGCTAAGCCCAGACTGATTAGATGGGTGCTTCTACTACAAGAATTTGACTTGGAGATCAAAGACAAAAAAGGGACCGAGAATCTCATTGCAGATTATCTTTCTTGGTTAGAACCACCTGAACAAAAGATAGAATCACCAATCCAGGAGAATTTCCCAGATGAGCAACTTTTTATCATGCAGTTACAACCTACTCCTTGGTATGCTGATTTTGTGAATTATTTGGCAAGTGGAGTAATGCCTTATGAACTTTCTATAGTGGAAAAGAAGAAGTTTTTGGCTGATGTAAGACATTACTTTTGGGAGGATCCGTTCTTATACAAACAAAGCCTAGATCGAATTATCAGGCGATGTGTTCCTGAAGAAGAAATGAATAGCATCTTAAATCACTGTCATTCATCCCCATATGGTGGTCATTTTGAGCAAATAGAATAGCTACTAAAGTCCTTCAATCAGGATTTTACTGGCCTACACTCTTCAAGGACGCTTACAGAATTGTGTAACCTATGACAAATGTCAAAGAATGGGAAATATCTCAAGGAGACATGAAGCCCCTTTAACCAACATCTTAGAAGTTAAAATTTTGATGTATGGGGGATCAATTTTATGGGGCATTTTCCATCCTCATTTAGCAATCAGTTCATTTTTGTAGCTGTTGATTATGTCTCCAAATGGGTTGAAGCAGCTGCTTTCCTACAAATGATTCTCGGGTGGTTGTGAAGTTTATGAGGAAAAATATTTTCACAAGATTTGGAGTGCATAGAGCTATTATCAGTGATGGAGGAAGGCATTTTTGTAATCAGCAGCTTTAGTCTATGTTAGCTAAATATGGAATAACTCATAAGGTTGCAACTCCATATCATCCACAAACTAATGGGTAGGTGGAAATCTCAAACAGAGAACTAAAGTAGATCTTAGATAAGACGGTGAATTCCAATCGGAAGGACTGGGCATAAAAGTTAGATGATGCACCCTGGGCTTATAGAATTGCCTTCAAGACACCAATTGGTACATCCCCATATCAATTGGTCTACAGAAAAGCATGCCATCTTCCAGTAGAAATGGAACGCATAATGGGCAGTAAAAGCTCTAAATTTTGAATTAAAGGCAGCTGGTGAGAAAAGGCTTCTCCAACTCAATGAGCTTGAAGAATTCAAACAACAAGTTTATGAAAATGCCAAGTTATATAAGGAGAAGATAAAAATGTGGCATGACAAAAGAATTTGAGGAGAGAATTCACATCGGGACAAAAAGTGCTTTTATACAACTCAAGGTTAAAACTCTTTCCAGGAAAGCTAAGATCAAGGTGGTCAAGTCCTTTTACTGTGATTCAAGTATGGCCGTATGAAACTATGGAGATTCAAGATGGTGATCGAAAATTCAAAATGAATGGGCAAAGGCTCAAAGAATACAATGAAGGTGTACTCAACACTTTGAAATCTGTCATCACGTTTGAGGAACCAAAAGGTAAGTCCTCAATCTAGGAATTTTTTTTAAAAAAATTAAAATTAAAAAAAAAATCTTTGTCTAGCTAAAGAAGTTAAAGAAGGGCGGCTATTTGGGAGGCAACCAAAAACTTCTTTTATACTCTCTCAAAACTTCTTTCATACTCTCTCATTTTTCTTAGTTAACAAAACACACTGCACTGCGTAGAGATTTTAGTTTTCATCAGTTTCATTTTAAGTTACCATAGAGGAATCTCTTGTAAAGCTTAAGAACAAGTTCCCCACTCTTCCCAAAGATGTGCTCAGGAAGCTCTATAGCTGTCGACTTTAAAGGATGAAGATATTCAAGAGTTTAGGCCTTCCTGTGGACATACGCTAGATCATTGAAGCTAAGGTACATTTAGCAGGTGAGATTCATAAATCATTTGTTAAACCTTTGCCAGGAATGGGAAGAAGTTCTTACTCCAAAGAGAGAAGAGCTAAAAGGATGAATGTCTGCCATAAATGTGCAAGGTGGAATTGTGATCAGCGTTGTAAGAGCAAAGGTATGGTTTCTATAAATTGAGAAGATAAAATTAAATTTATAAAGGATGGACTGAGTAAGGAGTCACTGGATGATATCATTCACACTTTTGAGGCTCATCCGAGTGGTGATGTTCATCATATTCTTCTTGATTTAGCGAACATATTCAACAGAGAGACAGAGTGCTATTGTCTTGGGAATCTGACATTAAAAGACCCTGTTTGCCAATTTATAAGAAAACTGGATGGGAAGCAAATCCTCGATTCATAGAAAGCGTTTAAGCCGTCACTGGACGTAAAACCAGAGGAAGATGTGAGCCAAAATCACAACTACTATAATCATGCTTTTGTTTAATCTTTTTGATCTTTTCTGTAACTTTTGTCTAATCTGTTTTATCTTTTCAGCAGATTTTGTTTAATATGTCTTTTTTCCAGTAACTTTTGACTTTCTTTCCTCTTTTTATTTAATTTCTTCTCGCAATGACCCACCGGTCATCTGTGTCAAAAAAATTTTCAAACTTTTTTGAAAAATGTGTGATTTTGTTGTCGCTGTTTTAATGGTATATATATGTACTCTTTCACTTGTAAATATGCATTCTTCTACTTGTAAACACAAATGGTCCGAGAGAAAGAAAGAGAAAAAGGGTATCACACAAAAATGTAGATTTACATCTATTTGCATTTTTTGTGAAACTTATTTGGGCCCAAATGGAGAGTTTGTCATAGCAGCAAATGAACTTGGAATTTCATTAGTTGCCAGAAAAATTAACTTTGTATATGGCGGAGGCATCCTGGGCCTAAGGGGAAGTGTGGTCATTTCTGCATCCATGAATGGAAGCAAGGGGTTTAGTGTAAGGGTGAAGGAGTTGGAAGATCACCCTTAGGACAAGAGTTACAAGTTTCAAGCTTACCTGAACGAATGGGATGAATGCTCTACCATGCTCAAGCTTTCCTCGCTCTACCTGGTGGTTTGGAGACATTGGATAGCATTTCTAGCGTTGCATATTGGGCTAAGTTAAACTTTCACAAAAAGCCATTAGGATTGTTAAATGTTAATGGTTTTTATGATGATCTGTTGTCTTTTTTTGATCATGCAGTGGAAACATGCTTCATACCCCAAGTGACTCGCCATTCCATAATTTTTGCCCCAACTGTTGATCAGCTGCTCGATCAATTGCAAACCTATGACCTAAACCAGATATACTAGTTAAGCAAATAGGTGGGAAATCTTCAGATAGCAGTCAGAAGCAGGATCCAGACACCACTCTTCGGTTGTAACTTTCTTTAATCTCTTGGTTTCACTCTTAGCATTTTGGTTTTACTTTATTGTGTGTTTATTTTTTTTTAAAAAAAACCTTTCTCTAAGCTCTAGAAGACATTGGGGATAATGTCTAATTTAGGTTGGGGGAGGAGGAAAAAAATTATATTTAGTTAGTTAGTAAAACCATTAGATGTATAGGGTGTGGAAAAAATGGTAGAGTAAGGAGTTATTCTTAACTTCTGAGACGCATTTTATTAGTTGCATTTTTTTTCCTTCTTAAAAAAAAGAGTTAAAAAAATTCATTTTTTTCAAGTGCTTTGTAATGATCTTAAGAAGTATATAAGTTTTAAGTATGGATCAATTGAATTTAGAGATTTTATAGCATGAATAAACAACTGGTTGTTGTAATTGGTGATGAATTTTGAGATTGAATGAACTGAGTTTAAAAACCCCTAATCGTGATCTTTAGAGTCTATAATGATTATTTCTCTTATGTGTGATATTCACCTATTAAGTTTTCACTCTAGAACTTGCTTTAAATTTGGTTGAAATTACATCTCACATGCACATTCAAAAATGATAAAGGCATTCATTTTCTTTAGCCAGAGCCAATTAGCCAACCTTACAATTATATTATTGCTAAACCCCTTTGAGCCTAATTGACTATTTGTTTGTTTTCAACCCATTAACATGTGTTTTAATGATATATCAAGTGCTTTTACCTCATTCGGAAAGATTAACAGAGCATTTGAAATTCTTGTGAAATGGGCTTTTAACAAGTGTGGGGGTGTATATAACATCAACTTTAGAGTTGCAGAGTTTTACGCAAAAAGAAAAAAATTATGAAAAAAAAGAAGAATAAAAATATTAAGTATTTGAATTGTGGGTTGTTGTGATGAGATAAATTTATTTATAAGTAGCTAGAGCCGGGAATTCGGGCCGAGCCCGTCGGGCCGGCCCTGTAGGGCCGCAAGCCCTGTAGGGCCAGCCCTTTTAGGCCCGTTTAACCTTTTTTTTAAAAAAAAAAAAAATGGGCACAAGGCAATGGGCAACAAGCATTAGTTAGAGGGTAGAGTTAACCTAACCTAATCCTCATATTAGAAATACTCTCACACTAACTTAGACCTCATTTGAAGCTTCACTTCTTTGATTTTCTTTTTTCTTTTTTTGCATGTATACCCCAAAATCCAAATTAGGTGTTATATTATTACTGACATTTGAAGCTTGTAGGCTTGTTTGATTGTGGCTGTGAACTTATTTAATTAGTTATGAACATTAATTATGGTTTGGACATAAGTTTTAGTGTTTGTATTCTATTAAACTTGGATAATATTTATGTTTTAAATTAGTGTTGATGATATTTATGTTTTAAATTAGGTATTTTAATTTTTATAAGAATAAGAAATAAAAAAGGAATGGCAAAAAAAAAAAAGGAAAAAACATAAACGGGCCTAAAGCCCGTCGGGCCGGCCCGCGGGCCTACCTTAAACGGGTCGGGCCGCTTCAAACGTGTACGGATTTGAACTCGGGCCTAAACGGGCCGGCCCGTTTAGGCCCGAGCCCGTCACGGGCCGGCCCGTTTTCCCAGCACTATAAGTAGCCCATTTTTCAATTACTCTATTTCTTTAGCCTTTTATACCATATTTTACATTCCTTTTACCTTAACCCCATTATAACCCTTAATAAGTTCTTTTGATCTGAATTATGCATGTGAATTAGGTAGTGCAGATTGAGATTTTAGCAAGCCCATGGTAGTGCAATTTTTTGGTTGAATTTGAGCGAAACACTTACCCTTAAACACTTGAGAGATTGAGAGAATAAGTTACACTTACGAACTCAGTTTATTTATTTTCAGATAAAGTTACCAGTTTAAATTTTCGTTGATTCATTAATACTATGATCTCTTTATTTTTCAATTGTGTTCTTACTTATGACTTAACACTTTTGATTTTTTTGTAAGCACTTATTAGCCACTCCTTGTCCGAGGACGTCCAAGAGCTAAGTGTAGGGGAATTTGATATGTAAAATATTTGCATATTTATTTTCCCTTATATGATGATTTTTTGGACAATATTTGAGTTTAATTTAATTAATTTGGGTGTAATTGATAAATATTTCCTTGTTTTTCTTTTGATAGCCATGTACACCATATTAAGGAGAAAAGAGAAAAAAGGAAACCTAAAAACAAACCCACAAGATTGAAACAAGACAGAGGCGCAGCTGGAAAAAATGATATGGTCATTACTATTGAATGTTCACTATTCATGATGGAATCACTGTAGCAAACAATTACTGTAGCAGACGGAGTTGATTGTAGCGAATGGAAGAACTGTAGAAGGCGACAAAACATTGTAGCAGTCACAAAAAAATGAGTAAATCTGCCGACAGGATACTGTTCACTTCGTGGAAAAAATGACATGGCATTGTAGCATCGTGGAAAAAAATGACATGCAACTGTTTACTCACTACCTATAAATACGAGCATCAGACGTAGAGACTGGGGGGCATGAGGATATTTCTTTGATAAATTTTCAATCCTTTGTCCGAGAATTCTAAATACTTTATTTCATATTTTAGATATAATTTTATGCATTGTATTACTTTTTACATACCACCTACATGGAAGGTTTTACCTCCTAAAAGGACGGCTATATTTCTCCATTTTTCATGCATCTTTTGGTTGTATATTTATGTTTGCAAATTTAATATTCAAGTTTTATGCAGTATTTATGAGGATTTCATTCTAGTTTTATATGATATCAATTTATTTTGGTTTTGTTTTTAATTTTATCATTAGCTAAATTTTTATTTTCGTAGGGTGATGACGTAGCTTACTAATGGCGGATTGAATCTTAACTTATTAAATCTAGTTTTAATTTCTCCTTCATAATTGAGTTTTAATTATTGTTCCTAATGTTTTCATTTGATTGGCCATCTTTTGAATGATTTCATTATGCATGTTGAGACCAGAAGGAGATGTATGTGTGTAGATCCTATAATTAAAACCATGACTTGCAAATGAAATAGGAATATATTCATATGAGTTGTGTAGTCTTACTTAGTTTCATAAATATTAATGCATAATTAATTGCTTAAATTCATATAGGAATATATTGGATTAGCAATTAATTATAGAATTGCTTGACCTTGGAAGAGGCTAGTAATTAAATTAGGGAAACTCGACTATCAATCATGTGGAATAAATTGGGCTAGAATAGATAAGTGATTCAATCCGGAATTTGTTAAGTGAAATATAATCCCTAGGGCTTTTTGTCATATTTGCTTTCATATCATCTGCACTCATATTTAATTTTTTTTTATTTTGTACTCTTAATCACCAACTAATCGATCGACTAAATAGAATTAAAATTACTCATTTTGGTATTTAGTGATCAATCCTCGTGGGAACGATACTCTATTCACTTCTATATTACTTGATTATGACATTGTACATTTGCACTATTTAATTGATCATCTACACTCGTAACATACATCATTGCCACCACTTGAGGAGGAGGTAGAGGTTAAGGAGAGGAGAAAGGGGAGAAGGAGGTGGTTGACGTTGTGGAAGAAGGGAAAGAGGTTAAGGAGGAGGATGACGCCACGAATTTTCCAGCAAGTTTTTAGCATGACTTTTAATCTTGGACATTGAAAGAATAGAGGAGGACGAAGAAGAAATAGTGCGATAAACATAAGGCAATTGAGAGTTTATATAGATTAGAAGTGACGGTTCGAACCATCATTACACAAGTTGGAAGTTGAAGAGGAGTTGTCGCGTGCAGTGGTGGGTAATGAAAGGATACTTGGTTCACATGTGGATCATCAAACAAAGAAGAAGTACAAAGTATTCTCATCATGAGCGTAGGGAAAGGGAAAGGTTTGGATTGTTTGTTGACGGTTATTTAAGAGAAACCGTTATACTGTTTTTCTGATATGAAGTTGGAAGAAAAATCGTTTGTATGTTCATCTAATGTTTCATGACAATTTTACTATAAGAACCATGGTTCCCGGACCCAGACCGGACCGGAAACCGCCGAACCGGTCACTAGACCGGTCCGGTTCACGGTCCGGTCCGGGTCCCAAATAAAATTTTTTTTTTTTTTTTAACTTTTTCCTTTAGAATTTCATACTATAAGCCTAAAATTTTCAATTACTCACCGGTTTGGTCCCGGTTTAGCTCCGGTTTGGTCCCGGTTTGACCCACCGACCCTTAACCCAGTACCCCGACCGGTTCAATATCCGATCCGGTCTTTAATACCTTGGTAAGAACTGTCAGACAATATATGACGGTTACAAAGCACAACCGTTATATATTTTCATGGTATTCCAATAAGGGACGGTTGTTACTTAATAACCATAATGTATAGATGTATTTTTTTAAATATTAATATTAAAAAAAGGCAAACCAAAATAAACAAATTAAACTAAAAATAAAAGTTATAGAGATGTTTTAAGAATCTGATACATCATCATATTCTTCATTCTCCAGTAGCTTGTCCACCTTCTTGTTTAAAGACTTCAAGGTCTTGTCTATGTGTCCTTGCTATCACAAGTAAAACTAGACGATATGATGGAACTTGCAGTTTGTGTGGACGAGACCTTCATTGCTTGTTGGCGAAGGGAGTCCATCTTTTGATTTTTTGCCAAATGATAAATTAAAAGTTCTCTTGCGTTTGCCCATGATGTTTTGTTAAATCAAAAGTTGGTTTTGAGAAGTTGAAATAGAAGTAGAGAAGTAGAGTTCAATTTTCGGACATTTGTATATTATCGATTCATCACATCTTTAAAAGTTTTAGTTTTTAAGATCATTATATTTTATAAATGGCGATAATTAATTCTTAATAACCATTATATATTTGACAATTTTAACTTATAACCATAACGGTCTTTGTTGTTTCATGACGGTTTTCGCTTAACAACCGTCATTATTGTGAGACAGAATATAATAGTTACTAATTACCATTGTTATTTTTTTGCATGGACTTTTATTAAGTGACAAATTTTCCTTAATAATTGTTATGTATCTCAATCAGGTGCCTCCTCCCCCTTTGCCAATCCATCTATTTCACTAAATGATGAGATGGCACAAGAGGAAAAAGTACTATGGAAGGGTCTTGTTGTCTTGAAGGAGGTCCAAAGAAAATTAAGAGAGAGGGGAGAAAACTTACTGTGAGATGGAACAAGAAAGGACAAATTACAAAATCTAACAAATTCATTAGCTACCTCAGACATAGATGGATTGGCAGAGGGGGTAGAGGCATCGACTATGGAGGAGTGGGCGACGTGGTTAGGATCCTTACTACTTGAGCCATTCATGGAGGAGGAAGTGATGGAGGGGGGTGGCGGTAGAGGAGTTCCCTAGGATCTTAACATGATGAAGGAGAGAAGGAAGAGGCCGATAAAGAAAAGTAATAAGAATCATAAGGAATAGTTGAATTTAAATAGAGGTCTAATGGATTGCAAAGTGTTATGAGTTATGAAATTGAAGGTCTAAATGTTATGAAGGGTTATGAAAGAGTTAGATGACATTTGTTTCTGAGGATCATTATGTTTTGTCTTTGATGATATAAGAAGTTGGAAGTTGAATTGTTTGTAAGTGTTACATAATGGTTGTTTCTTAAGCATCGTCTTTTTTTTGTCACTAAATAAATGACGGTTGTTAGCTACAACTGTTACACTTGTGTTTTTTCAAATGTTGCCTCATAATACATGACAGTGTGCATAATCAATTGTTACATTTAAGTGTTATATGTCCTTGTGCGACCTCCACCTCAACACATATGACGTTTATTAGCTGTAACCATTATGTATTAGGCGTTCTAAATGCCAAAATATGTAGTAGTGAACTCACAAGCAAAGAATTCATCAATTCTTTTAAAGTTCTATTTTTTCTTTCTGCAACATCGTTAGATTCAGGTGAATTTGGAAGAGTTACTTCATGAATTTTTCCCTCCTTTTCACAAAAATCATTTAGTGATAAATATTCTCCTCCTCTATCCGACCTTACTTGTTTATCTTTTTGTTCAATTGATTTTCTACTCCTGCCTTATACAAAAGAAATTTTTCAAAAGCTTCATCTTTATTTCTTAACAAATATACTTTTGTATATCTTGAAAAATCATGCAAAGAAGTGATATAATATCTTTTACCTCCTCTAGTCTCAGTTTGTTTTAAATCACCTAAATCAGTGTGGATGAAGGGCAACAACTTAGGCTCTCTTTAAGTAGAAAAATGTGACTTTTTAGTGAACTTGGCTTCTGCACAAATTTCACATTTGTTAAAATCATTATTTTTTATTTTGGAAATAAGCCCAAGGTGTTGTAGTTTAATTATATAAGATTTATTAACATGTCCTAATCTAGCATGCCACATATAAAGGGAGTTAATTAAGTAAACAAAAGAAGATGCATTATCAATAATTTCAGCAAGACTCAAAATAGACAATCCCTTATTACAGTAGCCCTTCTAGTAATCATATTATTCTTTGTCATGGCAATCCTGTCAAACTCAAACGACACTCTGACTCCAACTTCCATAAGCCATCCCATATACACTAAGTTTTCTTTGAGTTTAGGCACATATAGCACATCATTTAGTGCTAAAGTCATTCCAGACGTGAGTTTTAATATCACTTTCCATTTTCCTTGAAATTTAGTAGCTCGGGAATCAGCAAGATAAATGTGGTCTTTTCCTTTTTCAAAGGAGGAAAACATTTCCTTATTAGCACATATGTGCCTGGTAGCTCTTGACAATACTACAAAATATAGATTTAGTGGAGCTAATCTTATGGCACTTCTTCAAACAAACGTCGAATGAGACTTCTTATTTTTTTTAAAAAAAAATACATGTGACAGCTATGGCCCTTGACTAGCAAAGCGCCATAGCTGCCTAATACATTGTATGGCGCATGCCTGAGAAAGTGCCATACAAGGGGTTATTTTAAAAAAAATTACTCCCTTTATATGGCACTTGTTGGAGGGGATATTAAACATAAAATTGGATATTGCCTTAAATGGCACTTGGCAACCAAGGGCTATTCAAGGCAATTGGCTATTGAAATATCCAATTACCTTGAATGGCGCTTGGGTGCCAAGCACCATTCAAGGCAATGGTGCAATTTTTTTTAAAAAATAAAGTCCTTATGTAAAAGGCCTTTATTTTTAAAAAAATAAATCCCTTATACATACAAGCCTCAGAGGAGACTTCTATTTTAAAAAAAAAAAACATGTGGCAGCTATGACACTTTCCTAGTCAAGTGTTATAGCTGTCGCATGTATTTTTTTAAAAAAATAATAGAAAGTTTGTTGGGAAAGTAACAAAGCTCCATTACCATGATAGATGCTTCAAAGGCTAATTTTTTATTTTTTTCTTCTTCTCTAGTCACATACAGAATAATAGAAATTTCGTAAGTAATAAAGCTCCATTACCATAATAGATGCTTCCTTGGGAACGTTGTCTATACTAAGAAACAAAAACTGAATTTGAGAATTGGTTTAGAGGTCAAAACCTAGAGATAGATTACCCCTATTAAAAAATATTTTAAATTTTTTTTAATAAAAGGCCTTGGATGGCACTTCGTAAAAAAACGCTGTCCAAGGCCTACCTTGGACGGCACTTGGAAATTCAAGGCACCTGGTGCCTTGAATATAGGCACCACGTGGTGCCTTGAATATGCACCTGCCTTGAATATATTCAAGGCACATGTTTGTGCCTAGTGTCTTGAATATAGGCATTTTTTTTTTCAAATTGGGAAGCTATGGTGCTTTGACAAAAAGTGTCACAGCTACTCCTATCTTGTATGGTGCTTATATGTAAAACGCCATACAAGGTGCTATTTAATTTCCACAACCCGCCATTCTCAATTTCATTTTCATCTTCCCGCGTTCCGTTCCGTCTAACTCCCTCGTTTCCTATAACTCCGTTGCAATACAAAGCTTCCTCTCCCATGTGTTTTTTTTTCTTGTCTCGTCCTCCTTCAGAACCTCCCTAGTGTGTAAGTGTTTTTTTTCAACATTTGGTTCACATTTTCTTTTTTAGTTAAAATCTGTCATGAATCTTATATGTGTGCTCATAACTTTTTTTTTTCCAGGTATTTATTTGAAGTGTCAACTCTGTCTTTTTGAACTTCCTATATATACATTGTAATTTTTAAAATTTTTGAATTTATAAATATAATAATACTTAGTTTAATCCTCCATAAGAGTAATGTGTATGGCTCAAGTTTAAGCAACTTGAATGCTAGAGTTCTTTTATGCTTGATACATGAAGACGCAATATTGCAAAAGATACGAGCTATGTTATTTCATTTTGCTATGGATTGTATTGTAAATTGTTGTGGATTTTGGATTGTAAATGGAGGTTTCCATCAGGAAAATAAAATAATTCTGAAAAATTATTTTTAAAAAAAAGACTTCCTACGACGCTTTTCCAGGGAAGTGCCACCTTCCTATTGCACTTCCCCATTAAAGCACTATAACTTTATATTTAAAAAAAATTAAATAATCAAGCTATGGTGCTTCCATATATTCAAGAAGTGCCGTAGCTTATTTTAATGGCACTGGAAGCTACGGTGCTTCCCAAGCGCATTAGTGTTCTTCAAATTATGCACCACAGCTTGTATTTTTTGTTGTAGTGTGAGTCAACCATCCATTTCTTCACATCGGAGACAAGGAGGGCATGAGAAACCATTACTGCAATGATCTCATCATTACTGCTATCATCTCCTTTAACCAACTAGGTTTGCTTTGGTAGCGGCGATGTGAAACTCCATAGTCGTAATAGCTCTTAAGATTGTTGGCGGTAGCTCCTAGATTGTCATGCAACTTAGTGGATCTTCTAGCTCCTCTTAGGGCTATGTAGATCCTATTAGTGGTAACGCCTATAAATGATAGAGTTGATTTGAGTTGTGCCCAAGGACACCATCCTTAAGAGCTATTCAGTAACTACCGGCAGATAAAAAGTGACACTCCCCAATATTAAATGAACTCTTCCTGCAAAATAGGATGAGCAGAACTACAGAAGATAATAGAACTCAACAGGTTTAATAATATGCCTATGATTCAAGCTCTTATATATTCTCATGTAATCTGAATGTTGGGGGCAACATTTTAATCAACATAAAATGCCAATTTTGAATGTTGTTGAGGATAACATGTTTTAATTGAATAAGTTTCATCTGTTGGGTATTTAGAGACTTTAATTAAAAAATAGTTTCAAAAGCATTTAAACTGATTCAAGGAATCAGTTTATTAGAATTAAATACCCAACGTCATTTTTTACAATAAAGTTTAAAAGCGATTAGAAGATTCATATAATCTGCTTATGAATTTAAAGTGCCTAATGTCATTTTTCATTATAAAATCCAGCAATAAAGGCATTAAAATAGGTTCAAAAATTTAGTTAAACATTTCTCAATGAACCATTTATTTTAAAAAATAAACGTAAATTTTTCAAGAGGTCTCTAATAAAAACACCCTGTCCACTTCTAACTTACACATAGGGGATATTACCGGATTTTCATGTGGCTCATCATTGTGCGAGTTCACTCCTCCTCTTAGCTTATTTAATAGTCTAAAATCAATCATTACTTGGACCCTCACAATCTCAAATAATGTGGGACTTATTTCTTATGCCACACCTACTTATTGGTTCCAACACAACTTCCTTAAGCGGAGCTCTGATCAACAAAACAATAAGAGACATCACAATGAAGCCTGATGTTGCCCCAACAATAATGGAAATTACCTTTACTTTTTTCCCCCTTAGATGACTTGGAGGATGGTGTGGAAGGCGGTGGGGGAGATTGAAGTGGATCTGGATTAGGACCCGCAAAATTGTCATTGTAATCACTTATTTTTAAAATTTCAATACCTTTTAATAAAACATCTCTGTAAATGCTTCTTGTAGTTAGGTGTGGTTGCGGCTTAATTGAAAGATTGAGTTTCTTTAAGCTTTCATCACTCAATATCCACACTGCACAGTCCCTATGGACAGAAACCAGTCTCTGACTGAGTCCACAACATCACATCGATGATAGACACCACCAAAGCATCATTTATGAAGATTTGAAAAACCCTATCACCAACTTTTTCAATGTGTTCATCAAACTCACAAAAATGAAATCTCACCATATAAAAAAACTCCACGTCAACTTCAAATTCCTAAGTCACATTATAGGTGGATGCTTGATTTATCCCATAGTTTCGGACAGTCATATATACTTCATCTGGTGCAAAATAATCTTGATCATCTTTGTAGGATGGCTTTAAAGCAAAACTTGCTGATACACTCTATAGTCACTCCCTCTCCAAGTACAAAATATCTGAGTCCCAATTCTGAAACATGCCAATATCATTTTTAGGGGGGATCTACCTCCCTCCAACATTGATTCTGTACACTGTCTTGAGAGCACCATCATTTTGGACTGAATAATGTACGGTTCCACCATATAGATTTAGTGGCATCCCTTCCCTGTCTGGATTTGTGTAATGAAGAAAAGTGGGTAGAGAAACCACCTCGATCCCGTTGATGAAAGCATAGCCCTTTGGATAAGATTAGTTGGGCATGAAGGTTATGTTAAGCCTCTGACCTAGGACAACGTTGACACAATACTCTCATACAAGGACTCCTGGAGCTGAAGTATTAAGTGAAGCGTTAAAGTCCTTAAGAAGGGTGTGGTTTCCTACTTTAACGAAGAACAGAGAGTCAGAGCGATGAAAGTCACCGTAGGAAGACGGGATCAAGGTGGGTGATTTGCACCTCCCTGATGCGTAGCTCTATTTGGGGCCCTTTCCAAATGTATTTTTTATGGTTCCTTATATCATTAGATTCTTCATGAAATGGGCGACATTTTGATATATTATGGGCAAAAAATAGAGTTGTTTTCAATTTTTTATGATTTTTCAAAGACTCAGTGCTCAAATTGAAAAAAAAATTGAACCATGTTTCAAAAAAAGTTGCACTGAATCTTTGAAAAATCATAAAAACTTGAAAACAACTCCATTTTTTACCCGTAATATATCAAAATGTCACTCATTTCATATAAAATCTAATGATATAAGGAACCATAAAAAATACATTTGGGAATGGCCCCAAATGGGGCGCGCAGCACCTATGCATCAGGGATGTGCACAACACCCACCCCTGATCCTAGGAAGACGGGTAAAAGAAGAGTCGAACAAACTTTTGGCCATCGGTCACTGGAAATGAGTAGGAAAATTCATTGCGAGAGACCCGGGCAGTGTCATAAGGGATGGGATTTCTATTTGATACCACGGCTTTGATGGGCTAGGTGTTGTTGCAGGGATCTATGATAGAGAAAAGAGTGGAGCTAATATCTCCGATCCAGTTCCGCTAATCATTAGCCGGAATATCACCTGAGTTACCATAGTTGATAGCGAAAAGATCAACAGAACGGTAGGAGGTAACTAGAATAGTGAAAAGGAGATTAAAGAAGAGGAGTAAGAGGAAGGAAACGAGGATTATAGGTGAGTTAGTCTTCTTAGAGATAGAGTTTTGGCAAAAGCTCGCCATAGGAGGAAGCTTCAGCGAGAAACTGACCATCTCATTGGCTCTAGTTTGATTTTTTTGGGGAAAATGACAGCTAGGTCCCAAGGTACACAAAAAATCCCAAAAAAAACTCCCTTTGAAAAGTCAAAGGTCAGAAAAGTCCCTAGGGACTTTTCTGACATTAATTCACCATGTCCAATTACAAAATTAACCCCCACTCAAATAACAAATGAAAACGCACAAAGGAGAGGAAGGAAGCACGTTTTTGTGATCAAGCCATTAAGGAAAAAGAGAAAAATGCACGGACGAAGGGCGTAGGAGGTACAACATTAAAGGGATACAAAGTGGTGTTAATGTGGCTGGGAACATCGTCTTCATCATCGTCCAAGTACGAGTAGCAACGTACAGAAGCGAACTGGAATTTTTTTGTGTGTGAAAGTTCATTAGATTGAGATTGAGGGGTTGGTGAAAGGTTGGATCTTGGGCTAAAAAATGGAGTAAGTGGTAGGTGGTAGACAAGAAATGCTAAGAATTTGGTAGACAAATGAGCTTGATCATTGAAGTTGGGATTTCACCTTGGGTGGGTTGTGTTTACGTTAGAGTGCTCTATTTTTGTGGCATGGTAACAGAGGAGCTATTGTGTTTAAAGTGAGAATGGTGAATGTAATTGGTATTCTTTGCTGGAAAAACATTGAAATGAACACAAAAAATTGTTGTAAATTTGTGCATATGAAGTTGTAAATATTGCTGTGGAAGTTATTAATACGTATCAAACCTGTGCTCTATTTTTGGGGAAGCAAACAGAGGTTTGGTCTTGTTTTTAGTGTGTTTGGTGTTATTAGAAAAAGCACATGTGTAGGAATAAAACGTGTAGTTAACGTGTTGTTAATATGTGCATATGAAGTTGTAAATATTGCTTTGGAAGTTGTTAATACGTATCAAACCTATGCTCTATTTTTGGGGAAGCAAACAGAGGTTTGGCCTTGTTTTTAGTGTGATTGATGTTATTAGGAAAAGCACATGTGTAGGCATAAAATGTGAAGTTAACGTGTTGTTAATATGTGCATATGAAGTTGTAAATATTGCTTTGGAAGTTGTTAATACGTATCAAACCTATGCTCTATTTTTGGGGAAGCAAACAGAGGTTTGGCCTTGTTTTTAGTGTGATTGGTGTTATTAGAAAAAGCACATGTGTAGGCATAAAACGTGAAGTTAACGTGTTGTTAATATGTGCATATGAAGTTGTAAATATTGCTTTGGAAGTTGTTAATATGTATCGAACCTGTGCTTTATTTTTGGGGAAGCAAACAGAGGTTTGGCTTTGTTTTAAGTGAGTATGATTGAATGTTAGTGTGTTTTGTGTTATTAGAAAAAGCACATGTGTAGGAAAAAAACGTGTAGTTAACATGTTGTTAATATGTGTATATGAAGTTGTAAATATTGCTTTGGAAGTTGTTAATACGTACCATAGCCGTGCTCTATTTTTGGGGAAGCAAACAGAGGTTTGGCTTTGTTTTAAGTGGGTATGATTGAATGTTAGTGTGTTTTGTGTTATTAGAAAAAGCACATGTGTAGGAAAAAATGTATAGTTAACGTGTTGTTAATATGTGCATATGAATTTATAAATATTACTTTGGAAGTTGTTAATACGAAGTTTGTGTTGCAGATTGTCATGATACATGGGAAGTTGTTTGGGGAAGAATCTATTTTGTTTCTTTCATGTGAGGGGAAGTTTTTAAATGGTGGGGAAGTTGTTAAATGCAATATGTTGGTGGTTTAGTAAGAACAAGATGCGTAAAGAAAGGCACAATATATGAGAAGTTGCGAAGAATCATATCATCCATAACTGGAAAAGAAAGGAATGAAATGTAAATGAAGTTCAAAGTTGTCCTTGATACATCAACATTTGTGGATCTTGTAGATGATGAAAGGGTGGATCATTTAATCAAATTTAATGAACAATATGATCATGTGTATATTGAAGAGGATGGTGATAATGACAGTACAGAACCAGTAATGAACGGTCAAATGGAAGAGCAAGAAGTGTAAGTTTATTGGTCCTAAGAAAGTAATTGTTTCCAACGTTAATATGTGCAAGAGCACTCAAACTTGTAATTTCTTGCAGGATTGATCATTTGTTTGGAGGTAAAGGAGGAATGTGTACATCCCCACATGGTTTGTTAAATGAAAGTCAAGTGATCCCATCATTGACTTATGCTACGCAAATAGTGCCAACCCCAATACCAAAAATGAATCATGAAAAATAGAAGGATTTGATTATTGGAGTAGGACATATTTTTCCAAATGCTGCGAGCCTTCATCAAATGTTATACAAATATAGCATTGCTCACAAGTTTTCATACCAATTTGTCAAGAACAATCAACACAAGATAATTGTGAAGTGCAAGGTTGATGGTTGTCCTTTGTACAAGTCTTTACACTAATTTTACAACTATTTTCACCAGTGACACCAGGGCAGTAGGTTGTGCAAGAAGCTACAACATACACACCACATTTGCATAACTTATGTCATTGTTCACAATGTGGTATGCTATATTTACAACATCATAAGTCATATTAACAATGCATTCAGTTACCTTTACAACATGTAAAAGAAATGCGTGCTTGTGCAATGTTTACAACACATGCTGCTATGTTTACAACACGTTAAGTTATTTTTATAAGTCTTTAAGCTTATTTTACAATTATTTTCAAAAGTAACACTAGGGCAGTAGCTTGTGCAAGAAGCTGCAACATACACACCACTTTTCTAGCACTTCTCTCATCGTTTACAACATGTTATGCTATATGTACAACATCATAAGTCATATTAACAATGTATTAAGTTACGTTTACAACATGTAAGAAAAAAAAAAGCGTGCTTGTACAATGTTTACAACATATTCTGCTGCATTTACAACACTTAAAGTCATTTTAACAAGTCTTTAAGCTATGTTTACAACTATTTCCAGCTGTTGCACCAGGGCAGTAGCTTGTGCAAGAAGCTACAACATGGACACCACTTTTCTGGCACTTCTCTCATCGTTTACAACATGTTATGCTATATGTACAACATCATAAGTCATATTAACAACTTATTAAGTTACATTTACAACATGTAAGAAAAAAGTGTGCTGGTGCAATGTTTACAATATATTCTGTTACGTTTACAACACTTAAAGTCATTTTAACAAGTCTTTAAGCTATGTTTACAACTATTTCCAGCTGTTGCACCAGGGCAGTAGCTTGTGTAAGAAGCTATAACATACATACCACTTTTTCGGCACTTCTCTCATTGTTTAAAACATACACAACACTTTGGTGGCACTTCTGTGATTGTTGACAATATGTTATGCTATATTTACAACATCATCAGTGATATTAACAAATTCCTCTGAACGGTTTAATTTTTGACACTCTCATAGGGTCTTACCATCAACTGAACCCAGTGATGCTTCAATGTGCATAAAATTCTTGAGGCGACACTAGCAACATCATGAGGCCTTATTCACAAGCCATTTTGTATGTTTTCACAACAACAAAAGTTATTTTCATTAGATTATTGGCCAACCCTCTGATGGTTGTACAATTTCATGTGGCCCCTATCACAACAACATAGCATAAATTTAAACAACATAATACCTGTACTGTCACAACTGAATAGCTTATCATTTCCATATATACTAAGACAATAAAATATTAAGTACTATGAGTAAGTACCTTTTTTCACTACTCATTCCACTTAATATGATATGCTAACACGTTAACTACACGTTTTTTCCCTACACATGTGCTTTTTCTAATAACACAAAACACACTAACATTCAATCATACCCACTTAAAACAAGGCCAAACCTCTGTTTGCTTCCCCAAAAACAGAGCACAGGTTCGGTACGTATTAACAACTTCCAAAGCAATATTTACAACTTCATATGCACATATTAACAACACGTTAACTACACGTTTTATTCCTACACATGTGCTTTTTCTAATAACACCAAACACACTAAAAACAAGGCCAAACCTCTGTTTGCTTCCCCAAAAATAGAGCACATGTTCAGTATGTATTAACAACTTCCAAAGCAATATTTACAACTTCATATGCACATATTAACAACATGTTAACTACACATTTTATTCCTACACATATGCTTTTTCTAATAACACCAAACACACTAAAAACAAGGCCAAACCTCTTTTTGCTTCCCCAAAACAGAGCACAGGTTCGGTATATATTAACAACTTCCACAGTAATATTTACAACTTCATATGCACAAATTTACAACAATTTTTTGTGTTCATTTCAACGTTTTCCCAACAAAGAATACCAATTACATTCACTATTCTCACTTTAAACACAACAGCTCCTCTGTTACCATGCCACAAAAATATAGCACTCTAATATAAACACAGCCCACCCAAGGTGAAACCCCAACTTCAATGATCAAGCTCATTTGTCTACCAAATTCTTAGCATTTCTTGTCTACCACCTACCATTTACTCCATTTTTTAGCCCAAGATCCAACCTTTCACCAACCCCTCAATCTCAATCTAACGAACTTTCACATAGAAAATTTTTTTTTTCCAATTCGCTTCTGTATGTTGCTACCCTTACCTGGATGATGATGAAGACAATGTTCCCAGCCACATTAACACCACTTTGTATCCCTTCAATGTTGCACCTCCTACGCCCTTCATCCGTGCATTTTTCTCTTTTTCCTTAATAGCTTGATCACAAAAACGTGCTTCCCTCCTCTCCTTTGTGCGTTTTCTTTTGTTATTTGAGCGGGGGTTATTTTTGTAATTGGACATGGTGAATTCATGTCAGAAGAGTCCCTAGGGACTGTTCTAACCTTTGACTTTTCAAAGAGAATTTTTTCGGATTTTTTGTGTACCTTGGGACCTAGCTGTCATTTTGCCTTTTTTTCCCTCTCTTAAAATGGATTAAAAGAAAGTGATGTTTCAAACTCTACAAAAAAAAAACAATTTAATTATTTTATGATCTGTTTATTAAATAAATAATATCTAAGTTATCATTAGATAAGATATTGTTCTTATAGTTAATTAATATCGTAATTGCTAAGAACTCTATAAAATTGAGAATATATGTTTTTAGAAGACAATATCATCACTAAAAGAAAATTGACCTTCAACTTTTATCCCGTCTCCAAACTTTTAAATTATTTACGCTAAAATATATAAAAATAAGAAAATTCAAGTTGACATATCTTCTTCTCCAATCCCTTACCTCCAAAATTACAAGTGTACCAAAAGTCTCAGTGAGAAAAATGTGAATAAAAATAATTGTGATTTTTACAATTGATGAATTACGTAAATGTGAATTTGAAAACATATTTTTTAGGGAAAATCACGCCAAATTCCAATTAAGAAAAATAATATCAGAGAAATCCCACAATATCATATCAATAGTCACTCTTTCACTTGTTATTGACAAGTTATGAAACTTTTCTAATATTATTTTTCTTAATTCAACCTTGGTGTTATTTTTCCTATTTTTTATTGAAGAAATTTTTATATACTAATATAACTAGTACATACAATGAGGATGCAAAGCTGTGTAAATATTGATTAATTGAGATATTATTTAAAAATAAAATATTTACGTTGTGAATTCCTACTCAGTGATGGCTTGTACTCTTCCAAGTCATCGTCTTGCCATCCTTTACCTCCTTTAAAGGGTTGTTTGGCAGGAGTGATCTGGTGAGGTAGAGGAGAGAAATTTGGAGTTAAATTTTAAAAAATTGGAAAAGTATAATTAAATGTGAAATAAAAGAATAAGAAAAATTAATTAAAAATTTTAATCTTACTTCTTTAATTTTTTTAAAAATCCAACTCATAAAAACTCCGCTTCTCCAAATCTCTTGTACGAAACAACACCTAAAAGTTTTGATTTATATTTATGGCTAAAATACACAAAACCTTTCTGAACTTTGAGTGTGTTATGTAAACCTCTCTGATTTTTGGAAGTTTAAATCTAAGACCCTGAACTTTCACACTTTTACCCCCAACCTCCTTGCTGTTAAAGTTGCTGTTAAATTTAACGGTTCATGCCATCTCACTCTTTTTTTATTGAGCAATATACCACATCACTTTACTGCATAGGATTTTAAGTCACCGGTGGAAATATGGCTTTTTGGACCAGGTGAAAATGACTTTTTAGACCGGTTCTGAATGAGGTTTTAATATAGCTAGTCTAAAAAGTGCAATACTTTTTAGACCAATTAATAACTTTTTAGATCGGTTGTTTCACTAGTACAAAAAAGGCCTTTTAGACCTGCACATTTAGACGTGTTTTAGCGGATAAAGTCTAACAGGTATAGGCGGTGGCAGTTTCGCAATTATGCAAAACTTGTGAGACCGGTTTACCTAAAATAAGGTCTAACAATATGTTATTTAGACCGGTTATAATAAAAACCGGTCTAAAAAGAAATAAAATAACAAAAAAAATATGCAATACATTTTCTAGACGGTTGTAATATAATAGGTATAATATATGTTCTGAATTAAAAAAACATATATTCATTATTGTTTAGACCGGTTGTCGTTCAAAACAGGTTTAAAATGTTAAAATTTTTAGACTTCTTGTCATTTAGAATAGGTCTAAAACGTTGAGGATTAAAAAATAAATATGTCGCCTACTTTTAAGATCGGTTATTGGGAACAACCAGTCTAAAAAGTTTGATATTTTAGACCGGTTGTTCCCTTTAACCGATCTAAAAAGGTGAGCATTTAAAAATAAAAATGTGGGCTACTTTTTAGACCGATTGTTGGGAACAACCGGTCTAAAAAGTTTGATATTTTAGACCTGTTGTTCTCTTCAACCGGTCTAAAAAGTTTTTTAAGACCGGTTATTGGGAACAATTGGTCTAAAAGTTGAAACTTTTAGACCGGTTCTTCCCAATAACTGATCTTAAAAGTGCTCTACCCTAAATCCTCAATCGTGCGTGCTTTTTTTCATATTCTTGAATTTGAAACTTTCCCCTCTTCGTCTAAATTCCTCCTCTGCCCAGCCATTCCTCCTGCACACATCCCTCCTCCATCATTAATGCTCCTCGCCGTTCTTTTTGCACACTTCCCTCCTCTGTCCTTAATGCTCCTCGCCGTTCCTCCTGCACACGAGGACCACCGATGAACGCAGATCTAGATTGCATTACGGTGCTCCTCGCCGTTTCTCCTTAGGTGTCTTCCTGAAGCTCCTCGCCGGTCGTTTCCCTTTCGGTGTCTTCCTGAAGCTCCTCGCCATTTCTCCTTTAGTTTCTTCCTGTAGGTAATTAGAATATACATTGGGTTTTTTCCTTTGCTAAATTGGTCAAGGCATTGTTCCCCTTTCCCCCCCTTCTTTTTCTTCGTTTTGTTATCTGAATTTGAGATACAGATGCATGAGAAATGTTGAACCCTAACTATGAGTGAAATTTCTAATGAACTTGGTGTTAGCGAATTGTGCTTTTGTGCTTTTTGGTTGTTTATAAGAAGCATTGTACCGTGAAGGCGTGAACTATGGGTAAGTTAAGTTGTCTTTCTTTGTTGGTGATTAGTGGCGAATTAGAAACAACTTCCATCTTTCTTGGATTCCAATTAGCTAATTGAAGCATGGATGGTCTTGCTTATGTTGCCTCTTGTGGCCTCCTTCGACTCACTAATGAAACAAAAAAATCTGCAAATAAGTCATGCGTTTTACCCTAATCCACTTGTTTTCACAAACACTTGTTCTTTCTCTACCACTTTTATTTTCGCCATTCAACCTTTATATTCCACTTAGAGTGATCATGAATGGCTTTTGTAATATCTCCAACAAAAGCATCCAGGTGCTCATCCCAGTCAATACCCCTAGGCCTCTTCAATGAAACCACCAACAGTAACCCAACAAACCATGTTTTTGCATGGGTAAGAAACAAACTTATATTTTAAAAAATATATAATGTTTTATATTTGCTTAATAGTCTTCTCTGTTTTTCAGTGATCATTGGCAGTTGGTTCTTCTATGCAAGAGTAGTTACACTGTTATTCTCTTATACTCCCTCCACTTCATACCAGGGAATTATTTGAAAAGGACCATGAACTCGTAAGTTTTCTTGCATTATCACCTTCTTTGTATAAAGTTTATGGAATTTGTGTAAAATAATTAATCTTTGTGATTTTGATGATAATAGGGCTATGCGAACATTCCTACACACTGCTGGTGGTAAGCATGTTCGTGACTTAAAGGACCCTACATGAATCATGCCAAAGGTTAGTACATATTGATTTGTTTAAAGAATGTAATAAGCCATGCCTTTATACTTGTTTTAATGATATCATGTTTTTTTTTTCCTGAGCCGTAGGCAACCACAGGGGTCCAACTTATGTGGTTTTTATGTTTTGAGACACATCTACAATAATATCACTCTAGGCATGACTGATTTTTCTAAAGAGGTAAATTTATATTTCAGAACTTTTGTATTACGTACTTTATTGTTTTTAAGTTACTAAGTTAATGTTTTGTCTGATTTTGGTGTTACAGATGTTTGATCTTGTTGATCCCTTTTCTGAAGAAGATATTGATTTTATTCGCACATGTTGTGCTGAATTCATCTATGAGCTATTACAAAAATGGTGAGTTTTTGAATCCAACGTTATATTGTACATTGTTCTCATACGTATTGCTCCTGCTGTATGAATTTCTAACTGGGTTTATGTATCTGTGTAGGAGAATTTCTGGGATCTGGGTGATACATGAGGCATGGGATTTGAGGGACTGACCTCTGTACTTTTTCTTCCCCTTTTATTTTGTAAAACTGAGGAATTTCTGTTGTTACTTGTATATATCTTTGAATTTTATTGCTGTCATTGTCATTCAAAGTTTTGCATCCATTTCTGAGCAAATTCGTTTGTTTGGACATTCCTTCATATTGCACATTAAAATTGATTCATAAGCTATGTTTTAGTTTTAGACAGTTGTTGAGTGCATTTAGAGTTCCTGGAATCTGATTTAAGCTTGTTGCTTGAATTGTCCACATTTGATCTTGAACCTTGATATTTTGCAACATTTCACCGATTGTTAGCTAAATCATTTGATTTATGTGGCTCAAAATTAAGTGTTCTACACTAATTACCATTTGTTGGAAGTTGATTTAAAGTCACCTATCTTACACTTTCATTTATGCTTGTTGTTGATCTTGTTATTGTCATTGCTTATGTGAAATCTGTATTGCGTTGCTTATGTGGAATCTAGGATAGAAATGGTTTGCTGGGTAGCATATATATAAAAGGGACATTTTAAAAAAAAAATAGAACTTTTAAGATCGGTTGTAGCTACAACAAATCTTAAAGGTCAAACCTTTAAGACCGGTTCTAGCTGAAACCGGTCTTAAATGTCATACCTTTAAGACCGGTTGTGCCTACAACTAGTCTTAAAGGTGTGAAATTGGCACAACCGGTCTTAAAGGTGTGACCTTTAAGATTGGTTGTAGGAACAACTGGTTTTAAAGTAAATTTTAAGACATGTTCTTCTTACAACCGGTCTTAAAAGTTATACTTTTTTTTCTGTGATTCCACAAGATCTAGCACACAACAGGGAAAACCATGCTCCAGGGGACAGCACGGAGGCAGGACATCCCCTTTGACTTACAATTTAGTCTTAGCAAATTGAGTTTCAAACCAACCTTTCTTGACACCTGATCTAAAAAATAACACACTTTTTAGACCTGCTGTAACAAGACCTAATATACAATCGGTCTAAAAAGTCTTTTTTAACTGGTCTAAACAATCATTTTTCCACTAGTGTTTGGAAACCGGTTGTTTGAACAACCGGTCTAAAGAGTGTGACTCTTTAGACCAGTTTTACAAACAACCGGTCTAAAAGTGTCTTTTTAGACGGTTGTCTGTACAACTAATCTAAAAAGTGTCCTTTTTTTAGACCGGTTGTCTGGAAAACCGGTCTAAAAAATGTTTTTTAGACCTGATCTCTCTCACAATCTGTCTAAAAAGTGACATTTTTAAAAAAATAAATAGGGCTTTTTTTATTGAAAGGATTTTAAAATCACCCCAATCCAAAAAAAAAAAGTGCCCTATTTTTTTTAATATCACATAATTTTAAGTAAGCTATAATAACTGTAAGTAAATGATGAAAAACAACAACTCACAAGATAAAAACTTAACAATAATTAATAAAAAAAATCTCAATCTTGCAATTAAAGTATGGACAAATTTAATTAAACAACAATTCATCACACAAAGGTTCATGAACTACATACATGAACTAACATGAGCCAAAATATACGTAAATGAAAATGAAATAAATAACATCATGTATCTTAACAATTATACATTTCCAAGAATTGGAAGAATTTGTGAAAGAACACATTTCCAAGGAGGAATGAACTGCATAGTTGTAACTGATTGAAAAAATCAGTGCTTAGTGCAGAATTGAACCCACACCTAAAAATAAAGATACTTGTAAATTGTAACTAGAAAAAAATCCAAATTGAGAAAAAAAACCACCAGATTGTACAATCATCAACGAATCATATGGATAGCTGCAACATTATTCACCTTGTATCATTTTGCTTCAGGATATCATTTTCTCCCTTTAACCTACTGATCTCCTTGGCCATACTAGTCCTCCTGAAATTGAGAAAAATATAGTATTCAAATAATCAAACATGATTCATCATGTTTAACAAAAAGAAAATGATCCAGTGCTCATTCATAAAGTCTCAATTTTTCAAAGAATCTTGGAACAGAGACTAAAACGTACTCTTGCATTTGACGCTCGTATTCTGCTCGTACTTAATGTACGCGGACAGTGACTTCAAGCTCTTGCTCGATTAATTGCATTAAGGCCTTCAAATAAAAAGCAAATATGGCAATAAGAAGCCTTTTAAAACTCAAAGGCATCCATTGTTAACTTTCTTGTCATAAGAAGCTTTGCATAATGATGCCTCTAATAACTCTACTAATACTCAACAAAATTCAAGTTCTAATCAAATGTTTTAGAGGCAATTTAATCCTTCTGTGCACATGGATCATTAAGTACCTGAACTTCAGGGCCATTTGCACCTCCACCACCTATGTGTAAAATATATGATCAAGATGACATACTGGATATTCTAAGTAAGGAAGGATAACTAAAAGGAAAAGATCAAACAGTTAAATGTTCAGATTTGCAAAACAAAGAGATGTTGCATAAGCAAAAAGCACCTGACAAACTTGGTATTCTGCCATGATATCAATGAAGACTAGAATCTAAATTCAAAATCATTGGATATAAAATAAATGTAACACATTAAGTTCTATCTTTTCCCAAGAGTGGAAAAGAAAGAACAATTTAACCTTGGGCTGACAGTTAAAGTGCCACCAATCATGCAAACTTCTTTTCTCTGTGTAAATATTTTACACAGATAGATTTAAAAACCAGTTGGGTACCAAAAGAGACAAAGACATATAATGTCTGGCTAGCAGCAATATTCACTCTTGAAACATGTTCTTAGCATTTTACCAGCAAAGACTAAGTCTCAGTTAGTTAGACAACAACAGAATAAAGATAGCAGGAGCCTAATCATCCAAGAATCTGATTATATTGGTTAGTTTTCATACAATGACTCTGAATGTGATTCTAAATTTTTCAACCACATAAGCTTGCGAGTAATTTTACAAACGCTTTGGCAATGTCCAATTCTACAATTGTTCTGGTCAAGGCATGTGTTTAGGCGTGAAATGGATTATATAGAGATTTCAGTAGGTCTCAGTAAAATATTCATGTGCTCTTCGTTCTTTTGAAGTTATTAAATATAGAAATGATAAGATACTCATTGGATAAGTTTAAGTTCAGAATGCTTACACAGATGAAGATTCTTGGAGCTTTAGGTCCTGAATCGTGGTGAAAATTCAGTTAGAATGCCAAATTGATAAATAAAAAGAGATATAGAACTGCATTTGTATTGAAACTTGAAAGCATTAATGTGTGAACGTTTTAAGCTGTAATGCTTACCTATCTCGAGATCATGCCAAGGGTGTGCAGCAACAGATCTCCTGGTCATGGACGAGAGAATCCTCTCATTCAGGGGAGGGTGCCGGCCGAGCATGATGATGAGAGATGGGAATCTTGTTTGGAGTCTCAATAGGGGGAGCCATGTCAATATCCTGAAACAATAAAAATAATTTAAATTTTTGTACAGAATTCATACGATCACAATGACTATATACTATGTATTGTTCTTCTAAAGGATTACAAATACTAATACTAATTTGTCTTCACTAGAAGGCCCTGAATTATTACTTTCTATCGTGATGAATGTGATCGCTGAAAAGCACTAGTTTAAAAATAAAGATTAACAGAAATATTGCGTCCTTTCTGTATCATAAGTAGCACTGCAATATGTACTACCACGGCCAAAACTTACAATTTCAGCATCCATCACGATTTCAGTCATCGCGTTTGGCGCAAAAGAAACATCTTTCTAACAGTAAAGGAACAAACATCAGCTCCAAAGAGCAACATCTATACCTCTTATAGCACAGGAAGAGTTGAAGGAACGAAAATAAAATCTATTCCTTTTACATCCACCATTTCCAATACGTTCTTGCCTAAAGTGTTGTCTATTTCAAAAATAAAAGCAAAAAAATCTATTCCTTCACTCATTCTTTAAAAGAAACAGAACATGGAAAGAAACCGTAGAAAAAATCCAAAGAAGCCATAGATCTGGACAACACCTAAGAAACCGTAAAACAAACACCACTTGACAGACATGATGGAGGAGCAATGTGTGAAACAAGGAGGGGCGTGATGGAGGAGTTCAAACTACAAAGTTCACTGAGAAATCGCGACAAGAAGAGAAGTAAGGTTCATATTGATAGGGCGGGATTCAACAATTTTAACGCGGGTGAAAGCGGATTTGGGAAACTTTTTACACCGGTTTTGAATCATAACTGGTCTTAAAAGTGGAAAAAAAATGTTTTAGACTGGTCTAAAATACAACCGGGATCTTTAAGACTGGTTATTATTGAAGACCGGTCTAAAAACTTTCAGATTTTATTTTTTTTAAATTTTTAAAATATTTTTAGACCGATTATTCAGACAATCGGTCTAAAAACTTACAATTTTTTTTATTTTTATATTTTTAGATAGGTTATTAAAATAATCGGTCTAAATGATTTATTTTAGACCGCATATCTTAAGAACTGGTCTTACAAGTTCTTTATAATTATAAAACTACCACCGCTCATCTTTTGTAGATCTTATCCACTATAACCGATCTAAATGTGGCGGTCTAATTAAAAAGGCAATTTTGTATAAGTGAGTATTTTAAGTATTTTACTTATTTTATTAAGACTTCGTGAGTGTATAGTTCGTATCAAATAATACAATATGAGTAAAATATCATTCATACAAGGACTTAATTAGTGCCAACAACACAGCTGAATGATCATTAAATTTACACTTTCACTTAATTTGAGTCACCACAATTTGAATTAAATTAAAGATATAAATAAAGAAAATTAAATATAAACAATTGATTTAGGCTATAGACCATATTATATACAACTTAAAAAGAATTTTTTTGGTGCAAAGGGCTTTCTAAATATTTAACGTTTTAGTTGAATACTATAAGATATTATTACAATTTAGGCTATAAACCATAGGATACATAACAATAACTTACAGATCATACGCAAAAGCAATTTACGAGTAGTTCACTGTATTCTTCACATCCATTCCGACTTGCCGTGAGTGGTGCATAGAAAGACAAAGAAGACGTTCTTCTACGAACAAATAATCAATATAATCGCCAATGGTCCCTGTATAAATTCATTATGCAAATTTCAATAATCACTTTTAAAATTTCAATCAACTATGAAAAAATGTAAGTAAATATGGAAAAGTGGTACATTAAAGTATTTCTTGATTTATTATGAAACTCTGACAGTTCTATGTGATGCAAAAGTTGTAAACCATATTTTCTTGATTTATCAACAAATGAATGCAGTTAATAATCCATTTTTTATTTTTTATTTGAAAGGACAAACACATAATAAGGAAAACAAAGCCAATCACACAAAAGAAAAGAAAACAAAAATATTCACAAAACTCAAGTTTAAACTACTAATGCTCAATCAATTCTAATCAAATAGTGTGGGCACACAAGTCCTCAGCAATGACACCAAAAACTTGATGATATCAAAATTTAATTAAGCACCGCAAGTATACGGGTGAAGCAAATAGTAAGTGATAAATCAAAGTCGTCCCACAGAGATTCAGACGAACTAGTGATTAAGTATTAAATTTCCTTATTTCAATTAAATTGAATAAATACAAAGTGTTTTCAATATGAGTGAAGAGTAATTAAGTAAAAAAGGCTAATCATAATAGAAACTTTTCACGAGAGGCAAATTCCAATATCAAAGAGGACAACCTAGAGTCATTAATCCCTTGTTTGTTTCTTAGCTTTTGTCACCACTAAATTGATTTAAACTTAAGTTAATATGCTAATCTAAAGTATTAATGTCTATAAATGCATGTCGGTTCATTTGTATACATGCCTCAATTAATTATGCATTAATGTCTCACACAATTAAATAACATGTAATTTAGATCAGGCTCACTCAAACTTAATTATGTCGAGCTTCTAGGCATACATCTAAGCTATACACAAATTAGATTAAAATCTAGTTCCACCCTTTTTAATCTCATAGTTAATTTAAGATTTTCTTCGTCAAGTTCAATCCTAAATCCCTAAGACATGCATGCTCAATGGTGGCCAGTCACTAAGAAATAACAATTAAAAACAAGATCAAGTAAACTGAAATAATATTAAGCAAAACTAATTAGTGGGAACAATCTTTAATAAGTCTCAAACAAGTTCATAGTAAGACGCTGCATTTTTTAATGTCATTTCGCCATTTAACAGACGTTTAAGACCGACAACATAAGCCTTTCGTGTAGTAGTGACACATAGAATCGCTAAAATTAGTGAGTTTGTGATTAAGTTAGTCAACAAAAAATTGATGTTGTGATCCTTGTGAACTATTTTGATGGTTTTTTTTTTTTTTTCAAAAAAACAATAAATATCATATCATTGAAGTGTTCAGATAACGGGTGTCAGCTGTCTCTTCAATTTTTCACACTTACGAAATTTTTGTGTTTTTTTATCATTAAATTCTACATTGAATGAGGAGTGATATTTTTGAATCTTATAGGGAAAACAGTGGTGCAATTTTGAAATTTTTATGATTTTTTAGAGAAAAAATACTCTAAATTAAAAAAAAAAAACTACACAATTTTCTAGTATTTTTATTTGAAAAATTGTAAAAAATGAAAATTTCATTATTTTTTGCTCATAAGATATCAAAATACCATAAGAGAATTACAGTTAACTCCCAAACAAGAAGAAAAATAAAGAAATGGTCTATTGAAATCTCAAAATGAAAAATGGTCTCATTAACAACCCCAAGTGTAGGTGGTTGACAACTCCAGAAACCTCCATTGACAACTTCTTAAGATCATTTTTTTATTTTGAGATTTTAAGGGACCATTTCTTTATTTTCTTTTTTACTTAGGACCTAACTGTAATTCTCTCAAATATCATTTATTTTATATACAATCTAATGATCAAGTTAAAGGAAAAGAAATATTTGGGAAGTGGGGAAAATTCAAGGGGCAGTAATGGGGCACTTAGCTGACGGCCCAAATCTATGATGATAATGTCTTACTTCATATGCTTCAACAAGAAAATAATTTTAATTTCAACCATACTTTTTTACCCTTTCTTATCCTCTAATGTATACTTAACCGATGGAAAGAAGTTCAAAAATTATTGGGTACTTTTTCTTTTTTTGGTCAAATAATTATTGGGTACTTCAAATACATACATAACAATGCAACGTCCTTAATATATGGAACAGAACGTAAATAAACGTAATCATCATCTCCGTTCTTCGGTGACCATATTTCATCGAACTGTTGGATGATCCAACTCAGAAAATCAACCCAGAAACCAGAGACTGATTCTCACTGCTTGAACTCGTCAACTTGCTGCTGCCTTTTGATTCATCACTACCCGTTAAAGATACTTTACTACTTTCTTCCTCATTTGTCGTTTTTTCCAGCAAAGCCCTTTCCTCGCTGTTGCCTTCACTTTCGGGCACTTCAAGCACCACCACTTTCTCTTTACTTTCTTGTAGCTCCATCGCAAACTCTAGGCCCCACACGACGTCGTTCATCGAAGGCCGTTCATTCCCATCATCCTCCAAACATTTTAGAGCCATGTCACTAAATGCTTTTAAGCTCTCTGGTGTGATACTTTCCTTCAGGAACGGATCAACAGCTTCATGAATCACACCATCGCGATGGCATTTTCTGACCCAATCTACTAAACTTGCTTTGTGTTTCTCCACATTACGTATCAAAGGAGGTCTCCCACACAACACTTCCAACAAGACAACTCCAGAAGAGTAAACGTCAGACTTTTGAGTTAATCTTTGACGCTTATAGTATTCCGGGTCTAAGTAACCTACACTTCCTTTCACCACTGTCCTAATGTGAGACTTGGGTATCCCTGTGGGTCATACTTTGGATAATCCAAAATCAGAAACCTTGGCCACCCATTTCTCATCTATCAAGATATTATTGGTCTTCACGTCTCGATGAATGATATTTTGGTTCGCGCCCATATGCAAATAGTGCAATCCACGAGCTGCTTCAAAGCACATTTCCAACCTTTGCTTCCAGGAAAGTGGAGGGTTATGAGAATCATAAAGATGCTCACGGAGATTCCCACGTAGCATGTACTCGTAGACAAGTATCATCTCCTCGCAGTCGTTGCAGTAACCAATGACAGACACTAAATGATTGTGGCGAAGTTGAGAGAGCATTTCAATCTCCGTTTGGAACTCGTGGCGGCCTTGTTTTGAACCTTGTTTGAGCCGTTTGATTGCCACGGGAAGCGTGAGACCATCGATATAGCCTTTGTATACATTACCAAACCCTCCAACGCCAACAATAAAAATATCTTCGAAATTATTAGTGGCGGCTCTTTTCTCAGCTATTGAAAAGCGGAGACACAAATCTCTCGGCAACGATGACCCATTGGATTTGTCCTTCTTCAATGAATCTGCTAATTTTTGTCCCCACCGTGAGCCTCCTTCGCAGACCCAAGCTCTAATCATTCGCCGGAAAATCAGCAAATTAAAACAATAAGAGAGAGAACAACGAAGCCTGATATTGCCCCAACAACAATGGAAATCACCCTTAATTTCTTTCCGTTCTTTGAAGACCTCAATGGCGGTGGCATTAAGGGAAATGGAGGTGGATCAGGATTAGGACCTCCAAGATTATCATTGTTGTCACTTATTTTGAAAATTTCAATGCCGTTCAATAATACATCATTGAAAGCGCTTGTTGGGTGTGGTTGCATCTTAATTGAGAGATTAACTTGCTTCAAGCTTCCTTCGCTCTGCATTGATATGGCATAGTCCCTACATCCGTTTTTTCCTCCACCAAAATATCAGCTATAAAGATCTGAAAAACTCTGTCTACAACATATTTAATGTCTTCATCAAACTCACAAAAATGCAATCTCACCATGTAATAAAACTGTGAATCCACTTCAAACTCTCAAGTCACATTAAATTTGAATTTTTCATACTTGCCGTAGTTTCGAGCAGACATGTATACTTCATCCGGTGCAAAATAGATCATCTTTGTACGTTGGCTTCACACCATTAGAAGCCGTCGATATACTTTGTGGGCGCTCTATCTCGAAGTACAGATTATCTGGTTCCCAGTTCCGGAACATGCCAGGATCATTTTCGGGAGGGATTTGCCTCCCTCCAACGTTGATTCTGTAAACTGCTTCCAAAGCACAGTCGTTATTGACCGGAAACAGATGTGTTCCGCCATCTAGCATCATGGCATTTTGGTCGTCTGGGTTGGTGTAATAAAGAAAGGTGGGCATAGAGACGACCTCGATCCCATTGATGAAAGCATAGCCCTTTGGATAAGATCGGTTGGGCGTGAAGGTTATGTTAAGCCTCTGACCTAGGACAACGTTGACATAATACTCTCGTACGAGGACCCCTGGAGCTGAAGTGTTAAGTGAAGCGTTAAAGTCCTTAAGAAGGGTGTGGTTTCCTGCTTTGACGGAGAAGAGAGAGTCAGAGTGAAGGAAGTCGCCCTAGGAAGACACGTAATGAGTGGGTAAATTTTGATAATGAGTTGGTAAATTTTGAGTAAATTTCTCTTTATTCCAATAATCATACATAAATCCTAATTTTCATAAATAATATTTTTATTCAACTCAAATCAATATTAATAATTGTTTATTGTTTTTAAATTTTGTACATATTCTTTCATAAGAAATAATTTGATACCTTAAAAAAATACAATTCAACTCCATTTATCATGTTTTAAGATTTTTCCTATAAATTTTTAATTATATTTCATTCATTTTTCAAATATTATATTTTTAGAATTCAAGCAATGAATTTAATTTATTCCAAATCTAAGATTAATTAATAAATCTCACACAATGTTGTTTAAATTCAAAAGACAAAAATTTGGGCCTTAGAAGGCGCTTGCTTCTAAGGACTTACTGTGTTGCTCTTATTTTTAAAAAAAATACAAAGCCAACTATGGCGTTTGCTTACTGGCACTTTATTTTTACAAAAATAAAGCCTTTGTAAACAAGTGCCACACAAACTTAATACTAGCTATGACGTTTATAATATGGAGCACCATAGCTTCTAAATAGTTTTTTTAAAAAAACAAATAATTATCTATGGCAATTTTTTTTTTTAAAGAAGTGCTACAAGAAGTGCGCCACTAAATCCCTCTTTTGTAGTAGTGAAAGTCAGAAGGGTATCATAAGAATATTAAAAACTTTCATGAGCATAATAGTTACAACATGCCAAAATATTACTCGTCCCCTCCAAATTCCCTCATTTTGGAGGGGAGGGTTATAAGGAAAGGGGAGGGGAAATTTTAAAAAAATTTCCCTCCCTCCCTTAAATTTTTATGTTGTCAAATAAGGGAAGGGGGCACAATCCATCCCCTCCCTCAAACCAACCAAACCCTTAAGGGTGTGTTTGGTTTGAGAGAATGGGAGGGGGTAAATTATCTTTTTTAGCTAATCCCCTTCAAAATTTACATTTTCATTAAAGGGTTTAGGGTTTAAGATAAATTCTAGAGGGGACTTGCCCAAAAAGGTAATTTTCTCTCCCCCTAAACTAAACACACCCTTAGGCCCTGTTTGGTACGGGGTATTGTATTTTGATGAGTTGAGATTGAGATTGGGATTAGGATTGAGATTGAGACTGGATTGATGCTTTAAAAATATATTTGGTATGAGATAATAATTAGAGGGAATGATTTCACTGATCTTATTTAATAAATAAATATTAATTATAACAAAACCCAAACACCCCTGTCATAAATCCCAAACTTAATCGATCATCTAAGTCCAGGGAAATCATCCTCGAACTCATCAACATCATCGTTGTCGTCGCTAACTCGCTATCGATATGCTTTGGTGATGATGATGAGCCTCCCCGACCCGTGGCCAACAAATATCCGTCGACAGAAGAACCTCCGGTCTGAAGGAATTGAAGAGCGCTCAGAGAGCCTTCTTCACCGACAAGAAGCTTCTGGTTTGTTCCGAGAAAATCAGAGAGGAAAAATGCAGGAGATGGTGGTGGATTTTGTGATTTCTGGGCTATATTCCGTGGCACCTTTAGCATGATTTTATTGAGAACCGACAAATTTTGCAACTCCCTAGTTGTATGTAAGACGCAAATTTGAAGCCCAACATTTCAATTGTTTTGCAACTCATATTAATTTGAATACTTCAGATTTTCCTCTTGTCACTCGGAACGGTACGAACTGTGCTCTTTTTTTCTTTCTATATTTGTTTTTGGCAAATTTATTATCTTGATTATTCAAAATGATTCAGTTGCAAAACCAAAACAAGGTGTTTATGACAATTTTCCATAGAACCCTGGAAATACAAATGCTGATTTTTTTATCGTTTTTGATGTATTATTTATTCACCTACTCAATGTTTTTTTTCTTTGGGGTGAGGGGTATCATGGCAGGTGCTACTACATCGGAGTCTATGCGTATTCCTACACCAGCTGTGAAAGAGCGTCCTCGCTTTGCAAGGAAAAGAAAATGTGTTTTTGATGGATTGATAGTCTTGCCTAATGAGTAGGTGATAATTAATTTAGACAATCTTCTTGAACACTCTTCTAGTCTTCTTTTAACCATTTTCTCTTGATGTTACATCATGTTTGAAGTACTTTTGTTATGCCATTGTTTGGAATACAATTCTTGCAATAGATATTACCCATGTCCCGTTTGCACAAAGCTTGATCAAAATATAGAGTTGGCATATGTCTTTTTAGAATGCATATTGAAATGCGATAGCTTATGGCAGTCATGTTGTTTGATAATGGCGGCATGATGTGAATCTTTGAGTTACATTATGTAACCCCCTGACTTTAAACATGTAATTATAATTCGATAACACATATTTAAATCGGATTAGAGACCATTGGATGCTTTAACCTCATTTTAAACTTTCTGTCTCACAGTAAAATTTTCACAAAACTTTCAAAACTCTTTTTCCCATCATGGTCTCAATTTCAATGCTCAAATATAAGTACCTGTGCAGTTAATATACATTCATTCATATCAGAGTGTATAACCAAATCCCCGGCAACTCCCGGGTTCTATACATATATAATCTGATGTCTATGAGTATCCACTAGGGGATTACACAACCAAAATCGAATATAATGCTCATATCTCAAAATATACAGTAATCCCAAGTTCAAAATAGATAACCAACATCTCCAAGATCAAATGTACCCCTAAAGGTCCTAATTGCTCCGGGTTGGCCTCTTCTCTTTTGAGCCACACGCCCTGTCTGAAATGTTAGTCATTGGAAAGAATGAGATTCAAAAGAATCCCAGTAGTAACAAATTCACTCATACAATATGTAAACATATAGCAGGTAAGTAAATCACAACCAACAACAACGATAGAACATGCTTTTCACCACAAGCGACAGCACTTATGGCTGTATAATATAGTCACCAGCTTTCGCTGTATACACAAGTCACCAGCTTTCGCTGTATAATATAGTCACCAGCTTTCGCTGTATAATGAGGTCACCAGCTTTCGCTGTATACACAAGTCACCAGCTTTCGCTGTATAATATAGTCACCAGCTTTCACTGTATAATGAGGTCACCAGCTTTCGCTGTATACACAAGTCACCAGCTTTCGATGTATAATATAGTCACCAGCATTCACTGTATAATGAGGTTACCAGCTTTCGCTGTATACACAAGTCACCAGCTTTCGCTGTATAATGAGGTCACCAGCTTTCATTAGCTGTATAAGCAGCAACATCACAACTTCATCACAACTCATCACAGCACATGACCAACATACATACAATACATTTACACAGTATAAGGGAAGTGTCACTACCTTGTTCTTTCCGGACGTTCCTTGGTACCGTTGGTTCATGAGTAGGGCAAATGTCGATCCCTATAAACCAAATCAGGGACAACCAATCAATCTCTTTTCCAAGTTCTTAATTCTATAATACTTTAAGTTGGTTATCATTTGAACTCTTTAGGTGACTATTATAGGTCTAAACATATGCCTAACGGGTTAGGAAAGGCTATACCAAAAACCACCTTTAAAAGTGTAAAATACTGATTTTTAGGGGTGGGCCGCGGCCCAAAAGTCCATTGGCTGCGGCCCAGAACTGCTCAGAAACGCTCAGAAACATTTGGGCCGCGGCCAAGAAAATTTAGTTTCTTGGCTGAACTTCCAAAAATCATAACTAATTCCAAAAAAATAGAAATCGGGTGATTCCAAAGCCAAATGAAAGCTATTTAAGTCCTCTTTCAAGGAAAAATATTGGCCATTACTGGAAATCACCACAAAAGTCCAGATTTACCAAAAACCTAACATTGTGCCAAAACAGAGTCCAATTTTGATGTCAAACTTTGGACAGTTCAAACTCCCAGCTCACCAAGTGAAATGACACAAAGTTTATGTCCATTTTGAAGCTTAGGAAGTGAACTTCAAAACTGAAAAGTTTCATAATTTTCTAACATCATTAGCCTATTCAAAACGCCCACACAAAAAGACTGCTTAGCACAGACCTTCAATGGACAGATTTTCAGTTTTTCACAATTGTTTCCAATGGTTCCCATTTTCACATAAAACACCATTTCCACACCAATTTTGCCCAAGGAATCCATTGGAGCCATTAAAACAATCAAATTCCATCCATTTAGACATATTCCACAGAAATCTTAACATGTCAACACAACATGCACACAATCCACCACAATGCAATTCCTTCCATTCCAAAATTCCAAATCAACTCCCATGGCTCAAAGACACAATTTAACACAACATTCTACACAACACACTAACCAATTCCAGCATTCAAATTGGACCAAAAATCAGGGCAAAAATTCGAAATTCCCAAAACTAAACCAATAACCACAATGAATATACCAAAAGGTTCCAAATACTCACCTTAACTTCTTCCCAAGCTAGTTCCTTGTTTCCCTCACTTCCAAATTTCCACAAGTTCTCAAACACCACAAATCAAAAATCTGAAACCATAGGAATAAAGCTCTTGACACTATGAATAATGTTAATGAAGAACACTTGAGCATTTAGAGACAAATACTCACCCAAAACTCAAGCTTTTCCTTTCTCTTTCTTGTTCAAGGTAGGACGTCCATGGAAGAGAAGAGAGAGGGAGATGAAATAATGAAGAAGCATCAGATTTTTTTGAGCTCTTAACACTCTCTTAGCCGACATTTAAAAGTGGAGAGAAGAGAAAAATGACTTTTGACCATTTGACCCAATCAATGGTTCTCATGGTGACACTTGTCAAGATCTTAGTCCATCACCCATGAGTTCACAAACACACATATACACTTGATTCCGCCCTTTGATCTCTTTCACAAATCAATCTCAACCATTGATCTTTAAGTTACCAATGAGTTTCCTCTTCAGTAACTGACCAGTTGGTCGGTAACTTTACCGTTTTGCCCCTGATTACGACAATTCACACTGAATCACCATCAAACTCATCTTATCACTCCATAACACCAATATGCGCATTCCCCTATTTTAAGTCAATTTAGATGTTAATTCATAATTGAACTTAAATACAGGGTCTAGGCTCTGACTATAACACATCCAAGTCATAATTCTCGTCACATCCTCCAAAAGTGTTGGTTTAATCCTACTTTACCTTCACTTTTGAAGTCATTATCTTGAGTCACATTTTGGGGTATTACACATTACAACTAGTTTTACTTTGAGTAATAGATGGGGATGAAAAATTAGTGCATTAACTGTTTTGATCTTTTTTGTTATAGAATACTGACATTTGCAATTTTCTGCTACCTATCCGGCTATCTTCCTCTGCACCGATTTCCTTAGATGCTGCACTCTTTTTCATGCACTAGTTGTAGTTCATGTGATCTACCAGTAACTACATAGTAGCTATTCAACTTGTTATATTATATATTTAATGTATATTTAATTCAGGTTTGGACTTTCAACTCTTTTAGGATTTTGATTGATATAGTGATACCTTGAAATTTGACTAAATGAACTCTATGCATATGGAACTGTTTTAGGGTACTTGTGTAACCCCCTCACAGTAATTACATCCGGATTACGAAATTTAAGTGGAATAGAGACCAATAAGACAAAATCACAATTTATAATCCCTAAACTCGGGATGAGGTATTTCAAAATCTTTTCAAAACATATATATATTCCTGGTCTCACATTCACGTGCGGATATAACTACTTGAGAAATCAGAGTACATAATAAATATCAAAGTGCGGAAACCAAAATCCCGGCAAACCCCGGGTTACTTCATATAACTTGGGTTTACAAGTTCTCAAAATGGGGATTACATATCCAAAAGAATCATTTACATAAATATACACTTGGCAATCCCAAATCCAAAAATAAGATAACCAACGCCCACTAAGTCTCAGAGTAGTCCTAACTACTCCTGGTTGTCCGCTTCCCTTTCGAGCCACTCGCCCTGTCTGAAAAGGTTAGTCATTTGGAAAGGGGTGAGATTCTAAAGAATCCCAGTAGTAACAACAATTTCATACCACATGCAATCACATAATATGTAAACAATTCATCTCATACAGCAACACAAATCACTCCACCCTCATCCCCTTTTACCGCCGGGAAGGCATACAACCTTCACCCGAACCGTTGTTAGCGACTCAGGGACTATTGGCGTGGCAGTGCATACAAATAGCCACATGGCTCACATATAGCCTTTCGGCTTTCACAAATGGCCCGTCGGCCTTCACAAATAGCCTTTCGGCTCACAATTAGCCTTTCGGCCCACATATACACATATATCATACCCTAACCTCATCCCCTTTTACTGTCGGGAAGGCATACGACCTTCACCCGAACCGTTGTTAGCGACTCAGGGACTATTGGTATAGCGGTGCTTCCACAATTTTCATAAAACTCGCAGCATACTAAATCCATTTCAAAAACAATGACATAGTATGCATATCATACATCACATAAGGTATAAAGAAAGAGTCACTACCTGTATCTTTCCTGACTGGCTCCGGCACCTTGGCCTCACGAGGACGACAGATGTCAAATCCTATTCAAATTAGGGACAACCAATCAATCTCTTTTTCATATGTATATTTCAATAATACTCTAAGTTGGTTATCATTTAGGACTCTTTAGGTGGCTAAAATAGGCCTAAACATATGCCTAAAAGGTTGGAAGAAGCTACCCAAAAGACCCCTTTTTCGAAGGCAAATCATTAATTTTTGACTGCCTCACTCGAGCACAAATGCTCTCACTCGAGCATTGCACGGACATCACTCGAGCATAAGAGAAAGTGAGACTGCGAGTGAGCACCCGAGAGCACAAAGACACTTTCAGGGACTGGCTCACTCGAGCACGCTGAACCTCACTCGAGCACAAGGCCAAAAGCCTCACTCGAGCACCCGCGAGCACAACGTCACGAGTGACAACCCGAGAGCACACAAAGCTCTCCAAGACCCAAATCACTCGAGCACAACCATTTGCACTCGAGCACACACCCTATGCTCGCGAGTGAGAAGGCACACCCGAGCACCTTACCCGCGAGCACTACTCTCACCTGAGGCACAAGCTCACTCGAGCATGACCCTCAGTGCTCGAGTGAAACAGCTATGCCCGCGAGTGTCAGAGCACACTCTTGGCAATTAGCCCCCGAGTGAAGACCAGAAAGCAACCCTTCACTCTGGACTCCCACTATCACTCGAGCAGACCATGCTCACTCGAGCATGTTCTTCGCTCACTCGAGCACAAAACGATGTGCTCGAGCATTGTTCATAGAAACCCAGGCGCACTCGAAGTAGAACAGGGAAAAACTCTCCCATCACTCGAGCATGATCATCCCGTGCTCGAGTGATGTGCATCAGAGACCCAAAACGCAGCCAAAAACCAGAAACACCAGATGGTCAAATCCTCACCCAAAGGTTCCCAAACTCTCCACAATGCTCATACACTCTAAGCACTAATTAGGGAACATATTGGCCACTTCCAAAAACACTCAAAAGCCACCTTGACCACAATCATTCACTAAGGTCTCACTATGATACACAACATCCAATTTCCCTTTACACATTTCCATCGTTCCATATTATATTCAACAATCAAATAACTCATCATTAAACCATTTCCACTATCAAACACCTTAAACTCCACATTTTCAACATTTGGCATAATTAGGGCAAATTTCCAGATTTTACCAAACTTAGCCAAAAATCACAAACAATATACCAAAATGCTCTAAATGCCTACCTCTTCTCTTTGCCCAATTCAGAACCTTGATTCTCCAACTTCCAATTTCGGTCAAATCACAAATCAACACTCTTCAAGGTTCTACAACCATCACAATGTAGCTCTCTATGAGACACACATTATTAGAGAAGAGATTTTGAGCAAAGGAGGATCATAACTCACCAAGATTCAAGCTTTTCTTCTTCCTCTTTCTTGCCTCAAGGTCGCCGAAAAATGGAGAAAAGAGAGAGAAGAGATGAAGCAATGATGATGATACAACTTCCTCTTTCTTCCACACACACACTCAACCGAATTGGAGGGAGAGGGAGAGAGAAAAGTGCTATTTTGTCTTCTAGTGCTTCATCCAATGGCTTCCATTATGCCACATGTCACTATCTTACACATTCCTTCCATGAGCTCACCTAGCCACAACACATAGGATTCCGACCCATTATCAATGAATCTCAACCCTTGATCTTAAATACCACATGTATTTATTCCAAAATTCTCATTACATTAATCCCAATAGTGTTTAATTACACTAATTACAATAATTATCAGAGCCATTAGCCCTAATCACAAATCGGGATATTACAATTCTCCCCCCGTCAATTAAATTTCGTCCTCGAAATTTACTACACCCCTTGAGCCATAAACTCCGGATATCGTCTCCGCATATCCTCTTCCGCTTCCCAAGTTGCTTCTCGTTGGGTCATACCCTTCCAGATCACTTTCACATAAGGAATACTCCGGTGTCTGAGCCGACGTTCCTCTCGATCGATAATTTGCTCTGGTTCCACCGCATATGTGAAGTTATCTCGCAACTCCACATTCTCATACTCAACGACATGAGATGGATCCGGTTGATACTTCTTCAATTGGGAAACATGAAACACATCATGGAGTCTGCTCAAGCTTGGAGGTAGTGCTATACGATAAGCAACAGGCCCAATCCTATCAAGGATCTCAAAAGGACCTATATACCTCGGGCTCAACTTCTTTCGCTTAATAGCTCGCCCAATTCCGGTGATAGGTGATATTCTCAGAAATACATGGTCACCAACTTCAAATTCTAGGGGCCTTCTTCTCTTGTCCGCATAACTCTTCTGCCGACTCTGAGCTGCAAGAAGCCTCTTACGAATGATTCAAATTTGGGCTGAGGTTTGATCCACAAGATCTGGCCCATAGAGCTTCCGTTCGGACAACTCATTCCAACACAACGGTGATTGGCATTTTCTTCCATACAACGCTTCATACGGCGCTATCTGAATGCTCGCATGATAGCTATTGTTGTAGGCAAACTCCGCAAGTGGAAGAAAACGATCCCAACTCCCTTTGAAGTCAAGAACACATGCCCGTAACATATCCTCTAAAGTCTGAATAGTCCTCTCCGACTGACCGTCCGTCTGAGGATGATAGGCTGTACTGAATCTCAATTGAGTACCCAGTGCCTCATGCAATGCCTTCCAGAATCTCGAGGTGAAACGGGGATCTCGATCAGAGATGATATTCTTCGGTATGCCATGGAGCTTCACAATTTCACGAACATAAATTTCTGCTAACTTGTCCGGAGAATAATTAGCATTAATCGGTAGGAAGTGTGCCGACTTCGTTAACCGGTCCACAATAACCCAGATCGCATCATAATTCCTGATCTTGGGCAATTCCACAACAAGATCCATGGTCACACTTTCCCATTTCCATTCCGGAATTTTAGGACTCTGCAACAATCCAGGTGGTCTTTGGTGCTCAATCTTCACTTTTTGACATGTGAGACACCTCACCACATACTTCGTCATATCACTCTTCATTCCTGGCCACCAATACACATATTTCAACCCATGGTACATTTTGGTCATACCAGGATGAAGAGTATATCGGCTCTTATGCGCCTCATCTAAAATCTTCTGTCTCAAATCCGCCTTAAGTGGAACGCACACTCTTTTCTAATAGCGAATCAATCCACGAGGCGACACATCATAGCCCCGAGCTTCTCCCCGCTCGATTCTAGCCAGATTACGCTGTATCCAGTCATCTTGCCTCTGAGCCTCTTCAATCTCAGCTCTCACGTCACTTTCCCCTTGGGAAACATTATAGTTGGCACAGATGATCTGGTTCGACAGATTCATATCACGAAAGTCAGCAATCAATTTCTCCCCGTGTATCATCATAGCTGCCACAAACACAGTCTTTCGACTAAGAGCATCAGCGACTACATTCGCCTTACCCGGATGATATTTTATTTCCAGGTTATAGTCCTTAAGCAACTCCATCCAGCGCCGTTGTCTCATATTCAATTCTTTCTGATCATACAGATATTTGAGACTCTTGTGGTCGCAGTACAATTCCACAGTCACACCAAACAAATAATGCCTCCAAATCTTCAAGGCAAACACAATAGCCGCAAGCTCCAGATCATGAGTGGGATAGTTCAATTCATGAAGTCTGAGCTGTCGAGAGGCGTAGGCCACCACATGTCCCTGCTGCATAAGGACACACCCTAATCCCTGCCCACTGGCATCAGAATACACAACATATGTCAAACTGGGATCGGGCAAAATCAACACAGGTGCCGTCGTCAACCTCTTCTTCAGCTCCACAAAACAATTTTCACATTTATCATCCCACACAAACGGCTGATCTTTTCTCGTGAGCTTGGTCATCGGCAACGCAATACGGGAGAAATTCTGAATGAATCTCCGATAATAACCAGCAAGACCCAGAAAACTGCGTATCTTTGCCACAGATTCTGGCCTCTTCCAGTTCAGTACTACTTCCACTTTACTAGGATCCACAGAGACCCCTCCTTGTTAGATAACATGGCCTAAGAATTTCACTTCTGATAGCCAGAACTCGCACTTACTCAATTTAGTATAGAGTTGCTTTTCACACAAAATATTCAACACAATTTTCAAATGATGCTCATGCTCTTCTCTACTCTTAGAGTATATCAAAATATCGTCGATAAATACCACAACGAACTGATCTAGGTATTGTCGAAAAATACGGTTCATGTAATCCACGAAAACCGCAGGCGCATTGGTCAACCCAAATGGCATCACCAAAAATTCATAATGACCATACCTAGTCCGGAAAGCAGTTTTCGGAACATCTTCCGCTTTCACACGCAGCTGATGATACCCCGACCTTAGATCAATTTTTGAAAATACACATGAACCAGATAGTTGATCTAACAGGTCATCAATTCTAGGGAGAGGGTACTTATTCTTGACGGTAACCTTATTCAACTCTCTATAGTCGATACACAAACGAAGACTCCCGTCTTTCTTTTTCACAAACAAAACTGGAGCACCCCAAGGCGACACACTGGGTCTAATAAACCCTTTCTCAAGTAAATCTTCAATCTGCTTCTTCAATTCCGCCATTTCATTTGGAGCCATACGATATGGGGCTTTGGATACAGAACCCGCTCCAGGCACAATGTCAATCGGAAACTGAACTTCCCTTTCCGGAGGTAATCCACTTAAGTCATCCGGAAAAACCTCAGGGAATTCATTCACTACGGGTATACTACTCAAAGTTTCACTGGTTTCTCCTTGTACAGAAAAGAAAACCATATACCCTTGACAACCCTTTTTCAAATACTTCTCAGCCTTAGCTGTTGAAAGGAAATTCAAATTAACATTTCCATCCTCAATGTTCTGAGAAACAAGATACACTATCCTCTTATTCCCACAATCTAATAACACATTATTAGCTCTCAACCAATCAAAACCCAAAATGACTTCCAATTGGCAGAGCGGTAAACAAATCAGATCTACCACAGACTCATGACCCTCTACGGTTATAACACAATTTAAACAGGCTTCAGTAGTTACAGCCTTAACACCCATCGGCGTTGACACAATCAGATCGAATGGTAACTTATACACATTCATACCCAGGCGCTTTACACATTCATACGCAATAAAGGAGTGACTTGCACCCGAGTCAAATAACGTTTGCAACACAAATCCATTGAGAGGAACTGTACCTTGTATCAGCTCTGGGGATTTTTGGGCTTCTTCATGAGTCATAGCAAATACTCTGCCCTGAGTCCTTGGCCTCTGCTCCGCTTGCGGTCTTTGGCAATCTCTGGAAAGATGTCCGGGTTGCTTACAATTAAAGCATATCATCTCACCCCGACAATTCTTGCCATAATGTGACTGGTTACAGCGAGGACAATTCCTCTCAGTCACCACTCTCTGAGGTTCACGATCTCTGGGCTGATAAAGCTTCTTACCACTGCCCCTAAACGAAGATGATGATCCTAAGCCCTTCCGCTTCTGAGGAGCACTGCCCTTGCTGGGCTCACTATAACCACCAGTAGGCTTAGCCGGATACAACTCTCTCAGATTACTCTTTGTAATCCGACACTCTTCGACAGCCTTGTTGAACTTAGAGAACTGATGGGTGGCTATTCTCTTTCTCATATCACGCCTCAAGCCCCGAATAAGTAAATCTGAGCTCAACTCCTCGTCATCCCTCTTCTGAAGATAAGAGGAGTATCGGGATAACCGGGTGAATCGGGACAAATATTCATCAAATGACTCCGTATCCCCTTGCTTGATGTTCAAGAACTCCGTTTCCTTCTCAAGCCTCACCGACTTAGGAAAGTACTTCTCATCGAAGTGTTGTTGGAACACCTCCCAAGTCAATGCCATATTCTTACTTTTCAACGACAGAGCTATGTTCCGCCACCAGCGGTCTGCATCACCCTCTAGCTTGTACACCGCCAGCTTGGCTTTCACTTCCGAGGGACATTCAAGAACTTCAAATATCTTCTCAAGACGGTTTATCCAATCTTCCGCCGCCTGAGGATCAAATCTCCCCTTAAATGCCGGAGGTAGGTGTTTACAAAACCTAGAGACCCAAAACTGAAGATCTCTTTCCTCATGGACCGACTTTCCATGCGGCCTTGGATTTTCTTCTGTACGAGGAGGCGATTCAAGTGATCGTGCCGACCCTTCAGCAGTATCTTCTAGTCTAGTCTCCTCTCGGGTTTCCCCTCGAGTTCCTTCTTGAGTAGACTGGCCTCTACCCTCATTGTTCTTTGCTTTCTCAGCTCTGAGCTCTTCTCTAAGCTCCGTAATCATATCCCTCTGATCCTTTATCAAGCCCATCAACTCTTGCATAGGATCCGGTGGATTGTCATTGACCACTTCCACCATGGGATCTTCTTGTTGTACTCTGGGGCGACCTTTGGTTGTTCTTTTCATTCTACAAAGAACTTACCCCATTATTCCAACAATTATACTATTCACATAGTTTCCACAAAGTACATATATCCACATAACCAAACAGATATATGCAAATGACAATTATTCACGGATGGTTTTCTATCACTTAAGATCATACTAAGGGAGCTATCCTAGCAAACTCCACCCTTGCCAGGAACTGCAGGCTCTGATACCAAAAATGTAACCCCCTCACAGTAATTACATCCGGATTACGAAATTTAAGTGGAATAGAGACCAATAAGACAAAATCACAATTTATAATCCCTAAACTCGGGATAAGGTATTTCAAAATCTTTTCAAAACATATATATATTCCTGGTCTCACATTCACGTGCGGATATAACTACTTGAGAAATCAGAGTACATAATAAATATCAAAGTGCGGAAACCAAAATCCCGGCAAACCCCGGGTTACTTCATATAACTTGGGTTTACAAGTTCCCAAAATGGGGATTACATATCCAAAAGAATCATTTGCATAAATATACACTTGGCAATCCCAAATCCAAAAATAAGATAACCAACGCCCACTAAGTCTCAGAGTAGTCCTAACTACTCCTGGTTGTCCGCTTCCCTTTCGATCCACTCGCCCTGTCTGAAAAGGTTAGTCATTTGGAAAGGGGTGAGATTCTAAAGAATCCCAGTAGTAACAACAATTTCATACCACATGCAATCACATAATATGTAAACAATTCATCTCATACAGCAACACAAATCACTCCACCCTCATCCCCTTTTACCGCCGGGAAGGCATACGACCTTCACCCGAACCGTTGTTAGCGACTCAGGGACTATTGGCGTGGCAAAGCATACAAATAGCTACATGGCTCACATATAGCCTTTCGGCTTTCACAAATGGCCCGTCGGCCTTCACAAATAGCCTTTCGGCCCACATATACACATATATCACACCCTAACCTCATCCCCTTTTACCGCCGGGAAGGCATACGACCTTCACCCGAACCGTTGTTAGCGACTCAGGGACTATTGGTATAGCGGTGCTTCCACAGTTTTCATAAAACTCGCAGCATACTAAATCCATTTCAAAAACAATGATATAGTATGCATATCATACATCACATAAGGTATAAAGAAAGAGTCACTACCTGTATCTTTCCTGACTGGCTCCGGCACCTTGGCCTCACGAGGACGACAGATGTCAAATCCTATTCAAATTAGGGACAACCAATCAATCTCTTTTCCATATGTATATTTCAATAATACTCTAAGTTGGTTATCATTTAGGACTCTTTAGGTGGCTAAAATAGGCCTAAACATATGCCTAAAAGGTTGGAAGAAGCTACCCAAAAGACCCCTTTTTCGAAGGCAAATCATTAATTTTTGACTGCCTCACTCGAGCACAAATGCTCTCACTCGAGCATTGCACGGACATCACTCGAGCATAAGAGAAAGTGAGACTGCGAGTGAGCACCCGAGAGCACAAAGACACTTTCAGGGACTGGCTCACTCGAGCACGTTGAACCTCACTCGAGCACAAGGCCAAAAGCCTCACTCGAGCACCCGCGAGCACAACGTCACGAGTGACAACCCGAGAGCACACAAAGCTCTCCAAGACCCAAATCACTCGAGCACAACCATTTGCACTCGAGCACACACCCTATGCTCGCGAGTGAGAAGGCACACCCGAGAACCTTACCCGCGAGCACTACTCTCACCTGAGGCACAAGCTCACTCGAGCATGACCCTCAGTGCTCGAGTGAAACGGCTATGCCCGCGAGTGTCAGAGCACACTCTTGGCAATTAGCCCCCGAGTGAAGATCAGAAAGCAACCCTTCACTCTGGACTCCCACTATCACTCGAGCAGACCATGCTCACTCGAGCATGTTCTTCGCTCACTCGAGCACAAAACGATGTGCTCGAGCATTGTTCATAGAAACCCAGGCGCACTCGAAGTAGAACAGGGAAAAACTCTCCCATCACTCGAGCATGATCATCCCGTGCTCGAGTGATGTGCATCAGAGACCCAAAACGCAGCCAAAAACCAGAAACACCAGATGGTCAAATCCTCACCCAAAGGTTCCCAAACTCTCCACAATGCTCATACACTCTAAGCACTAATTAGGGAACATATTGGCCACTTCCAAAAACACTCAAAAGCCACCTTGACCACAATCATTCACTAAGGTCTCACTATGATACACAACATCCAATTTCCCTTTACACATTTCCATCGTTCCATATTATATTCAACAATCAAATAACTCATCATTAAACCATTTCCACTATCAAACACCTTAAACTCCACATTTTCAACATTTGGCATAATTAGGGCAAATTTCCAGATTTTACCAAACTTAGCCAAAAATCACAAACAATATACCAAAATGCTCTAAATGCCTACCTCTTCTCTTTGCCCAATTCAGAACCTTGATTCTCCAACTTCCAATTTCGGTCAAATCACAAATCAACACTCTTCAAGGTTCTACAACCATCACAATGTAGCTCTCTATGAGACACACATTATTAGAGAAGAGATTTTGAGCAAAGGAGGATCATAACTCACCAAGATTCAAGCTTTTCTTCTTCCTCTTTCTTGCCTCAAGGTCACCGAAAAATGGAGAAAAGAGAGAGAAGAGATGAAGCAATGATGATGATACAACTTCCTCTTTCTTCCACACACACACTCAACCGAATTGGAGGGAGAGGGAGAGAGAAAAGTGCTATTTTGTCTTCTAGTGCTTCATCCAATGGCTTCCATTATGCCACATGTCACTATCTTACACATTCCTTCCATGAGCTCACCTAGCCACAACACATAGGATTCCGACCCATTATCAATGAATCTCAACCCTTGATCTTAAATACCACATGTATTTATTCCAAAATTCTCATTACATTAATCCCAATAGTGTTTAATTACACTAATTACAATAATTATCAGAGCCATTAGCCCTAATCACAAATCGGGATATTACAACTTGGACGGAGCATGCATGACGTGACTGACTCTTTTTTAAAATTTACCTTATGAACCATTTTGCAGTGTAACGAGGAAACTTCTAGCCCACATGCAAGCATAATAGGAGAACAATGTTTTAGAAAGGATGAAGAACTTGATTTGATGATTGTGGTATAGAATAATTATTATGGATTAATGTTAAAAATTTGTTGATCTACTGCATTAGTCTAAAATAAGTTACAATTACCTCTGCTAGTCATCCCATAAGCTATCTTGCAATGTATTGTTTTGGGTTGGACTTTGTTAGAAATATTTACTTTGGAAAAAATTGATTATATATATATATATATCTCAGGATTGACTTCTTAAATTTCACCCACAACTTTTGAGAATAAAATGCATACGTGTGAACCTGTAAGAAAAATAGTTTGGAGGACATGTTCCAGAAAGGTCTTACCTAAATAGTGGTTGAAATATTTAAATCTTGAGATAGTGATTCAAGCATCAAAGCTAAATCCCTCTCATAATTATTACTTTGTGGGGTTAAGAGATTCATGATTTAGTTTCCTTTTCTTTTTGTTCTTGACTATGCTGCAAACTAATTGATGCTTTTTGTCAGGAGACAACTTCAATTGAAACAGAGAATTCAAACTTACGTAAGAACTCTTGCAGATTCTTATTGTTAACTTGCTAAATTTTATTGGTCAGATTCTGTGCTCTCTCTAAAATGGCCTGGTTTGTTGATTCGTTTCTTTACTATAGGTGGATGGTCTAGGCGAACCATGTAAGTTAGTTGTTACAGTTGGAATGTCTTATGTCTGTCAATGTTTCAATGCTTGCTTGCAATATTGCTTGATGCAGGAGGTTGCTAGATACTTGCAATATTTGCCTATTGACTGGCTGCTATTTAATACAGGAAAGTCGCTAAATACTTGCAAAGACATTTTCTGGATCTGAGGAAACAAAGAGAAGAAGTTCTGAATGTTTTCAAGTTTTGCTTGGACGGGCCAAGAAAGAATGTGCCTGGCTATTTCACAAGTTCTGACTGTTTGGGAGTCATGTCTCTAGCTTGTTATCACTTATTTACTACCAACATGTAAGGAGATGCAAGCAACACTTCCTAAGCAGAATCTGACTTGTTCAAGTGGGTTGGCCATGGCTCCACTAGAAATGTACTGGCTTACTTGGAAAACATTGATTTTTGGTGAACATGAAGATTTTCATCAGTCTTACTAAGGCTTTATCATTCACCATTTATGATGTTATTATCCAAACTTCAAAACTAAAGGAAACAAAGAAAGAGAAATTGCTACACACACACATGCGTATAATAACATGATTAAAAACATGGATGTACAGTGGCAGGAGTAGGACAAAATTGCTTCACGCTTGGCACCATTTATAAGCTACAGATTTATGGGCATCGTTCTTAGACTTGGCAATGATGCAGTGTCAGGGGTAGGACAAAATGAATAATGAATAACCAATTGATAGACAAAAACAATTAAAAATCAATGGAAAAATATAATCGTTTGTAATAATCAATGAAAAAAGCAGTTTCCTTTTTTTTATTGATAAACAAAAGCAATTAACCAAAAGTCCAAAAACTATAATCTTCTGTGCACAATGAATAATCAATGAAAAACATCTACCATGACATTAAAAAAATAATAAATCTTAGAAATTAGAGTATCTAGGCTATCATTTGGCGAATTGAAGTACACGAGCTTTTCCCTCTTGAGGCATAGCATAGAATGCAGTTAACAATTTCTCATCGGACATCAACTTGATATAAGCTGAATCTTGTTGTTGGTCTGAAAGTCCTTCAACCTACATAATAGCAGTATAAAGAGATTCCTTCATGTCATCTAAACACTTCTCACGTTCTTCCATACACTTCTCACATTCATTTTTGTTCATATACATGGCTAATCTCTCACTTGCCTCTTTGAAGCTTTCAGCCGACATATAAGCAATTTTCTCCATGCCTTGTAGTAGAAAGTCTTCACGATCAGAACTATTTTGCTTTCGCTTTTTTGACCCTGCACTTATAGCAGATGGAGTTTGCTCGTCAGGAGTCTGCACAAATGATGGGTGCTCATCTGGAGTCTGCTCAGGTTGTAAATTGTTCTCATGGGGTATATGTATGTCCCCATCATTGTGCTCTTCCAAACCAAGTTGATTAGTTATCTCTTCAACAGCATCATCATATTGTTCGGACTCCTTGCCTTGTGCACGATCCTTATTAAATATAAGACTGAACTCCTCATAATAAGTGAAAGACATATGCCTGAACTTTGCAGCTTTCTTATGAGCCTTTAAAGATATTACATAAAATTGACATCAGGACTAATTAAATTTGATTAACAGTAAATGCTATATATATATAATTAATCATATTTACCTTTATATATTCATCCCAAACTGTCTTAGGAGCTGTCACACATTTTGTTTCAGAGTTCCAACCAAACCCAGATAAGTTGAGAAGGTCAGTCACCACACTATAGTGAGCCTTTAAAATTTTATATCTGGATTGGATATGAGGATGTGCCTAAATTTGGCATCCAGGTATAGTCTCATGAAACTTTTCTTTAATGTGTTCAAAACACCAGGCCTAAGACCATTTTCACTAATAAAATCACCCTTCTCATGCAATTCTAGCATGAAACGGATTAACAACTCATCCTCTACACTTGTCCATTTGTGAATATCTGACTTTCTAGATTTTTCTGACAAAGACATGTTAGAACCTAACATAAATTATGCATAAAAGAATAACATATATAGCTTAAATAAAAAAAAGGAGCAGTTATAGCACAAATAAAAATTGTACAAAATATACATCTCTTTCAACTCATTGTTCTATTAGAAGTAAACGCGGGAAACATTTCATTAGCAAGATTGTTCCGAAATATAGCCCATTGATTAGAGTTGTCCTTGTTTTGGATTTGAGAGTTGTACATCCTATCCACACCAACTTCTAGGTCATCTACTTCATTTTCAAGTGGATCTACTCCGTCTTGAAGAATTAAGTTGTGCAAGAGACAACAAGCAATTATGATTCGGTTGTATGTTTTAATGGGATAAAATGATGGGCTTCTTAGAATAGCCCACCGTAACTTCAAAATGCCAAAGCATCTCTTAATGACATTTCGTGCCTATGAATGACTCATATTGAAGTATTCTTGTGTGTTTCTAGGGTATCGCCCTTCTCTCCATTCATTTAAGTGGTATCTTTGTCCTCAATATGGTGCAAGAAATCCCTCACAATTAGCATACCCAACATCAACCAAGTAATATTGACCTTGTCGAACTCTTAAGCCATTCTTCCTACTAATGGCAACACGAAGAACCCTTCCATCTACTGCAGATCTTCCCAACCAGGCAACACATATATGAAGTAGCCATCTTGTGAGCAAACACCCAGCACATTTGTGGTTATGTCTCCTTTCCTATTTCGGTATCTTGCCTTGTCCAAAGCAGAAACTCTCACATAAATATGAGTTCCATCCAAAGCTCCTAAACAATGCTGTCAAAAAGCAAAAATATATATTACAAATTATCCATATGTTTATACAAAATTTAATGAGTATAAAACATATATATCTACCTTGAACCATTTCCACCTATCATTATTGGAGTCTTCTACCACAGGCTCTGCTTTTTTGAATAAAATATGTCCAACCCCCATCATACTATGTAGAACAAAATTGAAATACCTACTAATGGTTTCTCCAAATCTATTAAAGTTATACTGTATTACTCTATTCTTCACATGATGTATTAGTATGTGAAGAAAAATGGCAACTTGCTCATCTATAAGCATATTCTTACTAGGTTGGAGACCTCTCACATCCGTTAGCATAGAGCATAGTTTATCAAATGTTGACCTATGCATTCTAAGTAAGTTGTAACATGCTACATCACTACTACACACTAATCTCTTTAGATAAGATATCTTTGCAAAAAAGTCCATTTTGTAAGGTATATGAATGATCTGTCGCCTCCTTAACATGATCATCATACTCACACACAGATAAAACCAATGTATTGCCTCAGCCATGCTCTGCACCAGAGTAACAGGCATAGCTGGGCTCTCTTTTCTTAAGATATTGTCATAACTGTGTAAACAACCATATAAGAGTTAACAAGGAAATATGTCATAAGAGTTTTAGTTCAGTCATCACAAAAACAAAACATAAAGCTAGCTTATAAAATGACATTAGTTGATGATTCAAATGTTTACTTCCCTAGTTGGAAATAAATGGTTTTATAATGATAGTATGAAGGAAAGCAATGGTAGGGTCCAAGCGAGGCTTGTACTTCACCCACACAGAAAATAGTACTAAGTTTGACAGTCACACAGTATGGGAAATAAATAATAATCTACTACTTCACCTTATAAAAGAGTCAAGTTCCTAACTTTATTTTATACATCAATTGTTTAGGTTTCTAACTATAAGATCCAAAATAAATAACAAGCAACTACCTCTAAGGTTTGTAGTACCCCATTATCTAAATCAATAAGTATTTTATTCAAAACGTACTACAATTAGATGTCACATTTTTTTTGTTTGCTTACATATAAACCATATCTGTTTTTGCAGATTCCGTAAAGAAGTGAATGACATCTATTGGAAGCATCTCCAAGGGAAATAACTAGAAGTATTGTGGCCATAGGCCTTCATAAGTTGTTTTGATACATTGTAAATCCACATTGAATTATGTTTATACACACAAGAGAGTGAATTATTCAGAGAATTACTCAAATCCATTTAAAACAGTGATAATTTATTTACTTCCAGATTGCATTCATCAATCAATCATAGCATACAACTGTACTTTGATTCCTTCAAAATTTCAGATAGCACCATTCATTGGTTTTAAAACTGTTTTAAACTAAAGAACAATGTTTAAATTATCATTTTAATGTCTCCAAGTATCATTCAACCATCTAAAATGGTTGTTCTGCATAAGGAAGCATTCAACATCAAATTTTAAAATAGATCATAGCTTCCAAATCCACTCACCCCACTGAACACAAAGTTAAATATATAATATTTCATATTCCCTATACTTATCTCGCCTCTCAATATAAACCATGTGACCACATCCTATAATCTTGAAATTTTCCAGCTTTGACATAATACTATTTTAGCAACCAAAATAGTATGTTCACTGCTTATTTAACATTCTTGAACATACCTTATTACTTTGGGGCACTTACTTAACATTGAAAAATCTCAAAACGTCAAAGTATAATCAGTTTTAACCTTCAAAAACATTTAAACAGCAGCACCTAATGATCTGAAAAATATTTCTAGTTTCCAAAAACTATCACCTTCACGCAAACCATGTTCTCCTCTCATATACAGTGCAAATCTCAATTGAAAAACTCATTCTGAAGGCTCCAATCTCCACTCCAAACAAGCCATAAGTAATTCAGCAAACTTCCCTTCTCCCAAATAGGAAATCAAAAAACCGTTTGACAGAAAGCACAACTACACAAAATGAAAGAAATGAAGAAACCACTCCCCAGCTACCAAATCAAGATACCTAGCTCACCTCTCATCTCTTGTAACAAAATCCTCAATCTATACAACCTAAAGCAGTAAGGAGGGGAAAAGACAGACTCTCAATCTTTATTTCCTTCCTAAACATCAACCGTGTAAGCGTTCACAGCGGAATACGCATTCCCAATTCAAACAGAACTCAAAAATTGAAGATACGGAAATTAAGTTGACAAACAGATAGCAATGACCCAACATATTAGAGCAACCATTGTCAACTAATAATCTTGAATTGAACTAAAACCAAATTCCTATCGGAAATAACAAACGCTAACAAGAGGCAACACACGAAACTGAGATAAAATCACTATTGTTCTCCGTTACACACCAAAACATGGATTCCCTTCAAAACATCCTAACGTCGCATCGAATACAAAGCAAGTGAAAGACTCTGTTGTGGAAGAATCAAGAAATGAAGAGAATAGAGAGAATCAGAGAGAAGGACAAAGAGATAAGGAATCAAAACTTAGAAATCTTATTGACAAATCAGGTAACCCATAATAGACTAATGACTTAGTATTTATACCTTCCTATACTCACTAATCACCGCCTCACTCCTATGGCTAATTCTAACAGCCGCCTACTAATGGTATTTATATGACTGTTATATTTACATAACAATGCCCCCCTTAAAAACAACCCTTGTCCTCAAGGGGTAGGAATAGAAAATTCTGGATACTGTTGCTGAAAAGTAAACAGAGAGACCCAAGTTGCCTCTTCATCCGGAAAACCCCTCCACTGGACTAGAACCTTAGTAATTAAACGTTTCTTCTTCCTTCCAACCCTTCTGCTTAAATCTTCTCAGGATATAATGAAGTAGGCATTGATGGCCAATCAACAGGTGGGTGCCGTTGCTTAACACTAGGATCTAGACAGAGTTTAAGTAAAGAAACATGGAAAGTAGGATTGACCCTAGATTCAAGGGGTAATTCCACCTTATAGGCTACTGGTCCCACACGTTCCAACACCCTATAAGGTCCAAAAAACTGCGGGGCCAATTTCTGAGATTGTCTTGTAGCAGCATAATTCTGTCTATAGGGCTGTAACTTGAGGAAAACCCATTGGCCCACCTGAAACTCCCGATCAGATCTTTTCAAATCAGCTCTCTGCTTCATTGTATTAGCTGACCTATGCAAATGATACTTAAGAACAGCAAGCATCCTTTCTCGTGTTCAAAACTGCTATCCACCACCTCCACAATGGCAGATCTAGGCAAATATGGAGAGTAAATGGGAGCTTTCTACCCATACAGTAACTCATAAGGAGTGGCCTTGGTAGCAGTGTGAAAATTGGTGTTATACCACCATTCTGCTAAGCCTAACCATTGGCTCCATTCCTTAGGGGATTCCTAACACATACACCTAAGATATGACTCCACACACCTATTCAAAACTTCAGATTGTCTATCACTCTGTGGATGATAAGCTGAAGATAATTTCTGCTCTATTTTCAGAACCTTAAGAAACTCCTTCCAGAAGTTGCTAATAAAAATGGGGTCTCGGTCACTAATTATTTCTGTTGGGGCGCTATGCAACTTATAAATCTGATCTAAAAAACATTGAGCCAACGAAGAAGCAGAATAGGGGTGGGAGAGGCTTATAAAATGAGCATATTTGCTCATCCTATCAATAATTACCCAGATTACCTCTTTACCTCTAGATCTGGGCAAGCCTTCAATGAAGTCCATTATGATGCTCTCCTAGACCTTGCTAGGAACCGGCAGTGGCTGTAACAACCAAGGTGTAGATACTGTCTCATATTTACACCTTGCACAAGTGTCACATCCCTTAACATAGTCCTGCACCTCTTTATGCAAGTGCTTCCACCAAAACAAGCCCTTAACTCTATGATAGGTGGCCTGAATTCCAAAGTGACCACCCTGAGGCCCTGTATGTAACCAATCCAGCACCTTTTTCTTCAGATCAGAATCATCCCCAATCACCAACCTATTACTCTTCCTCAAATAGGTACCATCATATGTAAACTTACCAATACTTCCCCCATTAGCCTTCAACTCATCCACCATAGCCACATACTGATCAGCCATGGTCCAACTGTGTTTAATCTTATCAATTAATTCAGGAGAGGCAGTCTCCAATGTAATTTATAGCAACTGAGACCCAGGCAATCTGGACAATACATCTGCCACTGTATTATCATTACCCTTTTTATAATGGATCTCATAGTTGTAACTGAGTAGCATAGCAATCTAATACATCTGAAATTGTGTTTTTAACTTCTGACCCAGCAGATACTTAAGACCTTACTGGTCAGTACGAATAACAAATTTACCTCGTTCAAGATATTGATGCCAGTGCTCCACTGCCTGGACCACCGCCATAAATTCTTTCTCATAAATGGAAAGATTCATATACCTTGGGGCTAATGCCTTGCTAAAGAAGGCCAGCGACTGTCCTTGATACATTAGTACAGCCCTAATTCCATTACCATAAGCGTATGTTTCCACAATGAACTCCCCTGTAAAGTCAGGCAAGGCCAAAACTGGAGCAGAAATCAGTACTTCCTTTAATTTCTGAACTGCAGCACTCATTGATTTAGACCACTTAAAAGTATCCTTACGAAGTAACAATGTCAGTGGTCATGCTAGTTCTCTATAACCCCTAATGAAGCGCCTATAATACCCAGCTAGGCCCAAAAAAGATCGAAGCTGCTTGACTGAAGTGGGAATAGGCCATTCTGCTACTACTTGTACCTTTTTAGGATCTGTAGCCACCGTACCCTGGTGTATGATAGGGCCAAGGTATTCCACCGTTTGAGCAGCAAAAGAACACTTCGACCTCTTGACAAAGTAATGGTTGTCACGCATAATCTTGAGTGCCTCAGTGAGATGCAACACATGATCTGTCAATGAAGGACTATATATTAGTATATCATCAAAAAATACTAATATAAATTTCCTAAGAAAAGGATGGAAAATGCTGTTTATAGCTCCCTGAAATGTGGCTGGGGCATTTGTGAGTCCAAAGGGCATCACAAACCATTCATAATGGCCAGCATGAGTCTTAAACACTATCTTATAGACATCTTCTTGTACCATCTTATTCTGATGATACCCTGCCCTCAAATCTAGTTTAGTGAACTATTTGGCTATCCATAACTCATCGAGTAGATCTTCAATCAAAGGTATAGGATACTGATTCTTAACAGTCTTCTTATTTAACTCACGGTAATCAATACACATACACCAAGAGCTATCCTTTTTCTTAACCAAAACAATAGGTGCAGAAAAAGGAGAAGCACTCTCTTGGAGGACCCCCATATCAAGTAATTCAGCCACTTATTTTTCAATAACATCCTTCTGAGCTGCAGAATATCTGTAAGGCTTTAAACTGATGGGGTTAGTTCCCTCTTAGAGAACTATAGGGTGGTTGTGCCCTGGTCTCAATAGAGGCAGACCCTTCGGTTCTTCAAAGACATCAGCAAAGGCATCCAACGTAGTTTAAATCACTTGAGAACCACTTTCAAGACAATCCTGGATAGAGAAGCAATGCTGATTGCCAGGATGGGCAGGCTACAGCAATTGAATCATATAAGCTTGGTGTTGCTGCAATATATCCTATTCAATCCTCCTGGGATGCACCAGTCTAAGTGTAGTCATAGGCATCGCTTGTAATTTACACAAGTTCCCATTGTGATAGAAGAACATGGTAAGGTTCTCATAGTCCCAGAAAGCCTTCTTGATGGCCCTAAGCCACTTAAGACCCAAGACCATATCAAATGTCTTGAGATCAATAATTCAAAAATCACAAGAAAAATCTAAACCTTGCATACGCCACCTGAAACCATTCCAAACCCCATAAACCTTAAGGTTTTGGCCTCTAGCCACTTGTACCGATAAAGTATCAGTCCCGCTTTCGCGCCATCCCAATTTGGTAGCCAAATGGTAGTCCATGAAGTCATGAGTACTGCCGTTATCAATTAAGACTTGTACCATTTGCTTCCCCACATAACCCTGAATTCTCATGGAGTTGGTGCCTTCCATTCCCGTGATAGCATGTAAGGAGATGAGGGGAGATGAATCTTCCTTATGCTCTTCATTATGACCCAACTCAACCTTATTCGATGCTTCTTCAAGATCAAGGAAGTGTAATTGTATTTTCTGACATTGTAGGCATCGATGGTCTCGTAAGAAAGGTTTATGACAGTAAAAACAGAGGTTCTTGGCCCTATGCTCTGCTTCGTCTTCAGCAGATAGGATTCTTGGACTTCGAGAAGTATTTTTACTGAAGAAAGAACCATTCTTGGTTGAAATTTTATTTTTGGACTGAGAAGGAACACTTACTAACGTGTAGTGGGATGGAGTTGACTGCGAAGATCCAGTGGGGACCACGTGGGAAAGAGCCGTTGTGGTGGCATTCGTGGAGGCAGCTACCGAAAATGCTGTGGGTCCCACTCTGTAATTTTTGTCACTCACTTTCTTATCCTTGGCCCTTTTGATCGTCAATTCTTGCATCCGTGCCAGGCTCTTTGTCTCTCACAGTGTAGTCAGCCAAAACATGCAAACAGGGCCAGAGATTTCTTCTCGCACCAGCGATAGGTAAGCATCGACAAGAATGGCCTCAGAGAAGTCAGTTTTTGAAGAACACAAATCAAAATGGGAGTTGAATTCCCTCAACGAACCTTGATGCCAGAGGTGTAGAAGATCGCCGATCGGAGACTCGAAGGATGGCCCAAAGCAATCTTTAATTTCTTTTTTATATTGCTCCCAAGTCGGTGGATTGTTACCCCAGCGACGTTCCTTCGCCATTTGCCACCAGAACACCTCATCGTCCAGATGAAGACTTGCCATTTTCACCTTCGCTTCTTCTGGGGTGGCATCGAGCTCGAAGTAGCGTTCACAATGAAGCAGCCATGCGACAACATCCCCTTTCGAAAATCTTGGGAAGTCCATTTTTGTATATTGAAATTGCCGATGCTGACCCTGATCGTTGTGCCGAAGGAAATGATGCCCGTTACGATCTTGGCTCATTATCGTCACCCGGAGATGCTTAATGCCATTGGCCAATACTTGAACTTGATCTGTTAAACCGTCAACACGTTCTTGCAACGTTTCTACTGTGCTCAGGTGACCCTCAATGACTTGAAGCCGATCGTCCATGTCGCGGGTAATGATCATGAACATTTTCTTTACTGCGGTGAGGAATAAAGAAGGAGAACGTAGAAGAGAGATAGCCAAGGAAGGACTACTCTGATACCACTGTTGTGGAAGAATCAAGAAATAAAGAGAATAAAGAGAATCAGAGAGAAGGACAGAGAGATAAGGAATCAAAACTTAGAAATCTTATTGACAAATCAGGTAACCCATAATAGACTAATGACTTAGTATTTATACCTTCCTATACTCACTAATCACCGCCTCACTCCTATGGCTAATTCTAACAGCCGCCTACTAACAGTATTTATATGACCGTTATTTTACACAACAGACTCCGAAACTTATACCTATTCGATTGTCTCTTTTAGGGCAACCGTGAAGGGTGACGATGGTATGCAGAAGTTGAGATGTCGATGGTGAAGGGGAAAAAAGGAGTAGTAGGGAGTGATTATGTGAGAGAGATTCTAGGTTAAACTCATGGTTATTTTCATCTAGAAATATTTTAATTAAGGATATTTTTGTCTTTATAATTTTGTAATACACAATATTAGGGGGAGGTGGCTTTACAGCAATCCCATATTCATGGTACTCACAATCCTTGGTTACCCATAGTCCCTCATACTAAATGACATATTCTAACCCAATCCTTAATCTAATCCCACTCCCTACCCTCCAGTACCACGTATCAAACAGGGCCTTAGAGGCTGTTGGTATGAGGGATTCGGAAGGGAGGTGAGAGAAAATTTTATTAGTTCGATTTAAAAAAATTAGAAAAGTGGGGTTAAGGGTTTTTAATTAATTTTTCTTATTTTTTTATTTTTCATATTATCTTTATTAAAATTTTATAACTACATTCTCCAATTTACCCTCTCGTTACTTTTAAATTTTAGGTTTCCGCCCAAAATTTAATACCTTCAACCCAAAAAAGTAATTTAACCCCCTTCCCTCCCCTCCTATCAAACCAAACACACCCAATGTCACTTCTTTATCATCTTCTGCCATTATCAGTAACTTGTCTACCAACAGAATCGAACTCATTATCAAAGACATTAATGATTTGTTTGTAAAAAATTCGGGAATGCTTTTCTAGGTACTAAAACTAAACTTGAACTCTATTTTAAAAATATTGAAATGATTATGTTTAATTAATTAAATTAATAACTGATAGGTATAGCCCACTTGCCAAAACTTAACTTCTCTGGCTCTAAATAGAGTAGAGATGGTCTTCACCACAATACAAGTACCAAAGTGAAAGTTGAGATAAAGGGGCATACAGCTTTATGTCATTATATCAAATATTATGAAGCCATCCCGAAAGATGTTCTTCAACAAACATTCTTAAATAGAAGTGTTACAAACAATTATAAATTATAAAATGCATAATGCAGGAACACGGTAAACAATGACCTAATACAGAACCTAGGTTATAGGACAACCTTGGACTAATACAGTTTGGAAGACGTTTCCAGACACGGTTAATTGTCCTAGTTGTGCAGAGATGCCCAGTGGTTGTCTGGTTTAAGCAATTTTTCCGGATGAGTGATGATATTGGGAAGTTGTTTTTAGGAGCAATTTCACCGCTGAAGTGTTATAAAAGAAGCAAATTTGATTTAACCCTTAAAAATTGATGCTGATAATTAATTTAACAGCAAGGGACACAATCGCTACATTACTTCTTAGGTAAAATTGAACTTCTAAAAAACTTCTGGATAATTCAAGGCAAAATTACACCTTAAACCAAAAACAAAACATATTTGGTATGGCAGTGCGGAAAATTTCAAACAGAAGAACAACAAGAAGAGAGTCACAACATGTGAAGACAGAACCACACTCAAGAAAGAAACATGAGCGCAGAACCACATCACGCAAAGAGAATTGGAGACCCAAAATAAAGAAGCATTTCGAGGCGGAAGTGAATAGATTAAAAAAAGGCACACCTTGCAATTAAACTTTGCCGGAAGCCTCTCGAGCTGCAATGGATGTGTGAGGTGGTGGAATCTGTTATGGTTGGATGTATATGAAAGATTGACAAGGGAAAAAGGTTACGGTGGTGCGTGGCTGTGAGGATTGAGGAGATGAGAGGAGAGGGGATGGAAGAATTTATTGAGTTAAATTAAAAAAAAAAGGAGAGATAGAGAAATAAAATTTTAATAAAAAAATATATGTTAGATTAAATAATAAAAAAAGTTCATTAAAAAGTTTTGAACCTTGCTTTTTTAATTTTTTTACTCCAACACATTAAAAATTTTCCTCCCCCCACATTTCCCTGATACTAAATAAAAGAGCCAGTTATAACTTGAATGGGCGGACCTTTAGGAGCTGTTTGATATGAGAGATTTGGAGAGGAGGGAAGAGAAAATTTTTATGAGTTTAATTTAAAAAAAAATTAGAGAAGTGGGGTTGAGAGTTTTTAATTAATTTTTCTTACTCTTTTATTTTACATATTATCTTTATAAAATTTTATAATCTCACTTCTCCAATTTTTTTAAATCTAACTCAAAAATTAGAAAAGAAAACATTGATGATCTGAATTTCAAGTTGGAAAATGTTGTTTGTCTTTGGTATAATCAAGTTAGAAAATGTTATTAGAGAGGCCAAAAAAATATACCTGCAGAGACTTTGATTTGTTAGGCCAAAATTTAAAATTAGAAACATTGACGTCTTTGAATCCAAGTTTAACCAATAAGTAAATAAATAAATGTTTGAGTTTTAGAAAAGAACAGCAGTCAGGCCAAAAAGAAAAAAGAAAAGAAAAGAAAGGCAGAAAGATAAGGGTCAAATTTGAGTTTTGCTACGGTGGTTTAATTTATTTTTTTAAGCGTATGTATCCTCCTTTGGAAGCAATCTTATTGCAATGATTTTATTTTATTTTCTTAGCATTCATTTAAATGTAACCTTGATTTGCTATGTTGTGTAGATTAGCCCCTTTCACTAAACTCAACATCTATTGGTTACCATGGTTTTATTTTGAATTCATAGAAATTAAGTTTAGAGAAAAAAAAGAAGAAAGAACTTAAGCCCATTGGAGCTTACTTGTTTAGAACCAAATGCCTTTCAAAGCTCCTAATTTCAAGTTCAACCCTAAACGGATATGCCATACAAACTAAGCCCATTTTCCTGACTTGTGTAAAGAAAAGGAAGGTAGGTGAGTGTAATAGTGTGCATGTCTACACTCTACATAGACATCATTAATATTATTTTTTTATTTAATTTTATAGAAAAATAAATTTAGCAAAGAGATAATTGAAGATAACAAATAATACATCTCCGGATGTTGATATAAAGATATGTAGATAATATATATGTAAAACTTGTTTCACATATTTAATTTTAAAAACTTTGCATTAGTTTTGAATTTTCTAGGTTTATGGTTGTATTAGAGATTTTATGGAAGTTGAACATTTAAGTTTGATCTGTCTCCCAACAATTGTCTTTCCCTTTTTGCTGTGTTTTCCTAGTTTGGATAATTGTATAATAATTTGTTTAAAAAACAACAACATTCAACATTGGTTAAAAGTAAGGGAAAATGACATTTAAATACCATTTCAATTTCTAAAACCCACATAAGCCTATTAAAACTTGTATAGGATAGAGAAGGCATATGGTAGGAATCTGGGTTTTAAATATTTGAGCTAAATAACGAATTGCCCCTTTTCTTCAATCATCTTCCTGCTCTGAATTTCTCTCTCTCTTTCCTCTCATCTCTTTCCTTTCTCTTTCCATACTGACAACCTAGAACTCCTCCCCGACCATCCTCCCTTTGCACTCATCCCGTTCTTGACTCATCGACGGCAATTCCAATTCCAACAAAATCTTGCCTTTGTTTATAGGCCAAGAAACTACTCACTATTTGAGCACTGAGTTTAAAGGTCAAATTTTGATTTCCCTGGGCACCAATCATACTTCATAATATAATAAGCAAAAGAGCTTCGAGATTTATGACCTCGATGTGAAGTTGGATCTTAGGATTCGGTTCAAGCTGGGTATGTTCAACACTAGAAAGTTCAAGCCCAAGATTCATTATGACCTCAAGGTTATAAATAACTATATCTTCGTGTTTTCAAAAGTTCCAAGTGTTCACTTTATATGTATTATAGTTGTTGTCATATAGAGTCTGATTTTTTGTAAATGCTAATAATATATTTGTCATTACTATTACTAGCTTTGTTAATGGCGACAATTTATCATAAGTAATGTATATGACAAGAACATGTTCTCTAGGGTGGATGACCTGTATCCATTAGATATACGTGGAATGAGTAATGCTCACAAGCCATTTGACCACTTGCATGATAGTTGTTGTCATGAACATTTCTGATTTTTTGTTAACACCATCACTGTACTTGTCATCACCATTACTAAACTTGTCAATACCATTAACAAAATTAGTCAACATATTTACTCATTTTGTCAGTACATAACGATTTTGTCAAAGCCATTACAATTTTTGTCAAAATCATTAATGTTTTAGTCAATCCTATTACTCACCAAATTTGTGAGTGTTAGCCCAAAAGTGCTGGCTTCTGACAAGTTCACTAATGTGATTGACAAAGTTTTTAACGGTTTTAATGAGACTGCTAAAGGGAATGACAACTTATTCTTTCCAAATATTATGTGTGAAAGTGTTGGCCTAAGAGAGTTGGATGTTGACAAGTTCAGTAACGAGAATGACAAAGTTTTTAATGGGTTTGATGAGTTTGGTAATGGGAATAACAGTTTATTCTTTCCAAATACTATGTTTGAAAGAGTTGGCCCAAAAGGGTTGCACGCTAACAAGTTTAGTAACGGGAATGACAAAGTTTTTAATGGGTTTAACGAGATTGGTAATAGGAATGACAAGTTTAATAATGGTAGTGAAAAGTTATATTCTAACATTGACTAAAACCATAAATGCTTATGACAACAACAATCAAGTAAAGGGTTCAAATGACAATTTAACATTACTCATTCCACCTACACCCAATGCATATAAGCCATGAACCCAAAAAAAGGTGTTCCTTCATGTATACTTTAATTACATCAACTGTCACGATTAACAAGAGTAGTAATAGGAATGACAAGTACAGTAATGGAATTTACAAAATCCTAGATTCTTTATGACAGCAATTACCATATACATTGTCAAATTATAGTTTAACATTATTCATTCCACATACACCCAATGCATATAAGCCATGAACCCAGAAGAAGGTGTTCCTTCATGTATACTTTAATTACATCAACTATCACAATTAACAAAAGCAGTAATAGGAATGACAAGTACAGTAATGGAATTTACAAAACACTATATTCTTCATAACAACAACTACCATATACATTGTCAAATTACAGTTTAACATTACTCATTCCACCTACACCCAATGCATATAAGCCATGAAACCAAAAGAAGGTGTTTCTTCATGTAACTTTCTGGTGTTGAACATGCCTAACTTGAACCAAATCTTAAGATCCAAAGTCACATCGAGGTCATAAATCCTGAAGCTCTTTTGCTTATTATATTCTGAAGTCTGATTGGTGCCCAGGGAAATCAAGTTTTGGCCTTTAAACTTGGTGCTCAAATAGTGAGTGGTCTTGTGGCCCCTATACAAAGGCGATATTTTGTTGGAGTCAGAGTTGCCGCCTATGAGTCAGGAATGGGATGAGTGCGAAGGGAGGATGGTCGGGGAGGAGTTCTGGGTTGTCAGCAGGGAAAGAGAGAGGAAAGAGAGAGAAATTCAAAGGAGGAAGATGATTGAAGAAGAGGGGCAATTCGTCATTTACCTCAAATATTTAAAACCTAAATTCCTACCATATGCCTTCTCTGTCCTTTACAAGTTTTAATAAGCTTATATGGGTTTTAGAAATTGAAATGGTATTTAAATGTCATTTTCCCTAAAAGTAATCCATATGTGAAAATTTTTGAAACAAGCAAGCCCGTTTTTTAACCTATGTAAAAAGCCTTTTATACAGTTCAAATAGCCTTCTTGACAACTAAGCCCTAACGGCCTTCATAGTTAATTTTGACAGAGCCAAAACTTGGTGCCACGGTGTCACCCATCTCTTCCCCTTCTCCTCAATTTCCGCCTACCTTCTTTTCTCAACTAACCACCCACTTGCCTTTCAAAACACCCTTACTTCTCTTGCTGAAGAATCAATCACTCTTTCAGGTTTAGGCTGCTTAGATACAGGCCACATCATATTAATGAGCTAGTTGAGAATCATTCAATCTTTTATCATCTTTAAGAACTTTTTCACAATAGTTCCCAAACCTCACACATTACTTCTGTTAAACCTTAGAACCAACTCACTACCAAACCATACACGCCTAGTTCAATGACATAAGAAAAGAGCATGCTCCAATGATTCATCTTCTATATTGCAAATTGACAAAACAAAATCTAGCTTCTACATTTTTTCTTCGCTAAAGCTTCTTTGTATAGCACCTTCAATGCATCTCCAAATAAATTGGGATATTCTTGGCAACATCTTAATCTTCCTCCTCCGATGGTGTCCTTTTTCACAGTTTGTATTTCTATTGTACAACACGGGGTAAAAGAGGGGATTCCATTTAGACGGTGTTGGTGGGAATGTGTGAGTGTTTCTATAATTTTTAGGTTTACATTTCAAAGCCGTATATTATTTGGCTAATGAGAAAAAGTAAAAATGTGAAGACTGCTTGGCTGTGTTGAAATTTTTATGGGGTGGCAGTACCTCAAATAGACGATTTAGTTCCAGTTTATACAAGTCAACAGATGGAAAACAGCCTAAAAGGGCTAGTCCTTTTAGGCCCTGGCCCGTCAAAGGATGGCCTTGTAGGGTTGGGCCGGCCTTGATTCCCAGATATAAAGAGGAATAAGAGCTAGCTAACTGGCTGGGTTAAAAACAAAAGAAGATTCACTCATAGTTGTTGTCTTGTGCACACTCTGATGAATGATTCTGACAAGACCACGAGCAAAAATATTTACAGAAGATCTTCAATTATATTTACATCAATACAAAATGAACCCACAAATTTTATAAATCATAAACTAAACCTTTGGAGCAATAAGTTTTCTTCTACAAAATATAGAATCAATTAATTTGGTTATCATTATGATTCTCAATTCAAATAGGTTTATTAAATTTATTTTACTTCTGTTTTTCATTATGTTCTATTAATAATAAGACAAATAATAATTATTAATAAATAAATTGTAAAAGAAAAAGGAAAATATATTGATAAAGAGAAAAGGGCATATTTATCCATTTATAATTAGCTCCCCTCACCTACCCTCCTGAATCAAACAAGAAATCAAATCTCACCTCCCCTCTTCTTGAACCAAACATACCTCATACCTCTCATAACTTAACTTTAAGGAACCTCACCTTCATTGAACCAAACACAAGCCTTAGAGAGAAGGCCACGATTGAGACATAGGAGGGAATGCGATGCCATATCGATTTTGGAGGAGCTGGGTCTTCTTCACAGAACAGAGAGAGGTATGGAACAAAAAGGAGGAGTGGCGACATTATTCATAGTAGCCTGGATCATCGCACACAGATTAGCCGACATTGGGAATGACCATCACCTTCCTGGAGATGGAACCAGTGAGCTAGAGAGAGAAACTCCTTTCATTCTCTTCTCCATTGACGAAGACTAGAGTGAGCATGGAAGGAACTCGGGTTTGCCGTCTCTATCATATTTACCGTCTTCTTCATTGAGAGAGCCAAAGATCGAGAGCTAGGTTTTGGAAAGCTAAGTGAAGGAGCGGTGAGAAGGGCAAGGAAGGAGAACCAGAGATTTGAGGATGAGAGTGGTGGTGCTGTTGATACAGCCTGAGGCAGAGGAAGCTCTTATGTGTCAATTTCATTACTCTGTTTTATTTTGCTCTCTGTTTTTCTCTCGTTGAAATTCTGATATGGTCTGAGCTTTGATTTCATTTTTGTTGCTACTGTGACTGTGCGTAAAGCCATGTCTGGCTAATTTCTTTTAAAGGTAGAGTAGTTATTAACTAATTTGAGAATTTGAGTATGTATAAACCATTAAATTGTGTTTAGTGTCAATTTTTATTTACTTAATCTTATATTAATTTGTCTACTTTGTGCTTGATCACCACTAAATATGAATTTGGAGAATTTAGATTAGCCTTGGGAGAGGGATCTTAATTGGACCATATGATTAAATAATGTGGGATTACAATTTATTCTAATTTGTCAATAGGATAGGAATATACCTATTGGACCTATATAATCCTATTAGAGTGCAATTGGACATTTATTGCCTCTTGAGTAAATTAATGAGGAATAACAATTTTAACTTGAAGGGTATGAGTAATTGAAAGATACTTATATTCATTTAAACTCTAGATTAACAAATTAACATTAAGTGCTTTTTTTTTGGTAAATACATGCTTTAAGACTTGAAAAGGGGGTTAGCTACTCTAGGTTATTTTTATTAATTTGAAATCTTGTAAACATTAGATTTAGGGAAAATCCTTGAAAAAAAAACTTTAAAATAGGGAAAAGACAAAAAGTTGATCTCAATTTGCTTATTCCCATACAAGTGTTAGTGCCTGATTTGTCATTTTTGAAATCAAAAGAAAATTACACCACTGCCCTTGAAATCATCTTCTCCATCCTTTGACAAAATCATCTCCTCCTCCAACAATGGCGACGGTGGCCTCCTCTGGTAACGGTGACTCTTTCTCCAATGACGGTGAGCTTTAGATCTTTGATCTCTACCCCCATATATGGCTCTCATTCACGTTCACGTTCACGTTCACGTTCGTTCATCATTTATTCCTCACTAGAAATACTAAGCTCTACTTCAGACAAAGAAAACAGGGAAGAACAGGGACCTCGAAAGTGCACTTCCAGGTACGTAAGGGAGGGCTTGCGTTTATCATTCTCGTCTTCTTCTTCTTCACCATCACTACTAACAACTTCGACGCCATCTCCCCCAAATACTCGTCATCTTCTTCATCATCGTTATCACCGACATGTGCTTCATTTAATTTTCATCATCGACATGAGTCCCAAATCGAGATTAAGCTTTATCAATACAGCGTTACATTTTCTCAATGTCATATAAGACTTTTACAGGTTTAATCACTCGAGTTCCACTTCTATCATTCGAGTGATAAAAGTGGAACTGGAGTGATTGAACCTGTGAAAGTCTCATAGGATATTGAGAAAATGTAACGTTGTGTTGATAAAGCCTAATCTCGATTTCTCTCCTCCTCAAATCCACCAGAAATTAGTAACCAAATGTCCACCACCGCACTGCCTTCGCTCCTCCTCAAATTCATAATACCAACATCCCACACACTCTCCTCCGTTACAGCGACAAACCCAAACTCAGTTGACGGCGATTTCCAACCAACTCAGCCATGGTGTATTCGGACTGTCCCTCCCCCTAAAAAATGACCACACCCATGTCACTACCACTATCCCTCTCTCAAGGCCACGCAACCAGGGTCGACCAACGGTACCAACGATAGCAGAAGAAGATGAAGAGTCCTGACGACGTTTTTGTGCAATTTCACGCTTTTCATAGCTCCCTCAACGCTTTTCAATTTAAAAACTTCCATGCTTACGCATGTTATTTTGTATCAAATTGTAATATTCCAATTTAGGCACTCGCATTTATGTGGGAAAATGAAATTTCAGATGGGAATATGAAATTTCAGATCACCTTTTTGTCTTTTTCCATTGTTAAAGTTCTTTTTCAGGGATTTTCCCTTAGATTTACTACTTTTACTTTTGTTTAAATTGATTTTCAAATTCATTTCCTTCTTTGATTTGCTCAACTTAAGTGCAAATGTGAATTTTAACGCCTAATTATCAATTACCTTGAATCTCTGTGGGACGACTTTGATTCACTATTATACTATTTCAACAGCCCCTATATTTTGTGGTGCTTATTTAAAATTTAGTAGCATCAAGGTTTTGACGCTGTTGCTTAGGATTCAAGACAATTGATGATTAGAATTAGAAATCCTTTAGTAGTTTAAGCTTGAGCTTTGTGAATATTTTTATTTTATTTTCTTGTGTTTGATTTGCTTTGTTTTTCTTGTTTCTTGTTTTTTTTAAAGAAAAAAATTGAAAAAATGGATTATTCATAGCATTCATTTGGTTTAATCAGTGATAATTTGTCATATCTTGATTCTTTATTAAGAATGCATGTGAATAGAATGAGACAAGAAAATGCAAATACTGGTTGGATTGAAAATGTTGATTCTTCTCAATATAATTACTTTTCTTGTGTTTATTGTGGAGAGAGTCATTCATATGAGTATTGTCCATATAGCACTATTAGTCATTATGTGAGAGATGATTTCACAAAGAATTAAACTTATTTTGATTATTCTTGTTGTCCTAGTGGAATTTTAGAGCAACAAGAGTCTTGGGATCTACATTTAAATTCCAATTCAAAAAAAAAAAATCACCCCATCTTTTTACTCTCATCCTCATTTTGAAGGAAATACCCTTGAATATAAAGAAAAGTCTAATTTAGAAGGGTTATTTGAGGAGTATGTGGAATCATTAGAGAGACTTAATAGAGAGTAAAGGGAATTTGCCACTATCTTTGAGTCAAGGGTAAAAAATATTGGAGTGTATGTGAGTGAAATTGTTTCATCTCTTGAGAATATGAATTAAGTTAACTAGTTAAGCATGATTACCACTTCTTGTGTTGATGAAGGTTATTGTGAGGATGTGGAGTTGAATGAAACTTTAACTCATGTGGAATGTGATAATGAATTTGAAATCACTCTAGGAGAGAATAGTGAGTGTAGTCTAGAAGAGTTTCTAGTTGTAGAGCCAAAATTAATGTCACTTTGAGGTTGAAATTGATGTGGTTGTCCCAAAAGCTATTATTCATGACTCTCCTATTGACTCTTTGGCTCTTACTGATGAATGTCAAGTGGATTTTGTGGGATGCTATAAATTTTTGGAAGCTCATAAATATGTTTGCAAAGATGTGCATATTGTGCTTTATTTGAATTTAGTGCATGCTTGTACTATGAAATTGTTTATGATTGAAGAAGTATAAGTAATTAACTTGAAGTATCATCTTTTGTGTCTGAAACTTTATTGCTTGAAAAGAAATGAAGTCAAGTCAATCATGATGTTTGATACGTATGATTAGTGGTTTGTTTTGAGTAGTCTGGCTGAAGACTTTAAACTTGGCGCTTCTTGAGAGGCAACCCAAGGTTTGGTTTGATGTTTTGTTTTGATTTTGTAGGACTTTTGTAGCCCCTAATGATGTATTCCATTTTAATAGTGATAGTTAAGAGCATCCAAGAGCACAAGGCAAGAATTGAAAGGAGAGTTTTCTTCTACTTTTCCTCATTTTGTTTGAATTGATTGTTGATAACATGTTCTGGGATATGAGTGTTGTAACCCCCTATCTCCTCAAGGCAGAAATTTAGTTCATAAATACGTGTTTATATGAAATTAGAGACCGTAGATGATTTGTGACTTATTAAAATTTTCTTTTTCCCAAACAAGATTTTCAAAAACTTTTACAAAACATGTTCAACAATGGTCTCATATTCACATTTCAATACATAAATCGCCTATATACAGTACGATTTCATTTATAAATATCATAGTACAATGTAAATTTCTGACACACTCAGGTTTCATTATCAATAAAGGGTTTTCAAGGCACAAATGTCCATAATCATTTTCCCATAACAAGGGGATTACATAAATACTATCCAATATATACATGTAATATCCAACAAAATATCCAAATGATTTACAAAATGATAACCAATATCCAAAAATAAATCTCCTAGCTCAAAGCTTTAACCATTCTTCGTCACCCGATTTTCTTTAGATCCTTCGGCCCTGTCTAAAATTGTTTTGGGAGAGTGAGATTCTAAGAAATCCCTATAGTGTCAAGTCACTCATAGTATGCACAATAATAAGGCATAAAAGCAAATCATAATCCACACATAGCAACTACAACGGTAGTTACAGAGGCAAGGGCAGGTATGACGTGTGCCACCCTTACGTTTGCTCACGCTGTATTGCACACAACATAGTTCACAACAATATATTCATTACAGTTGGGATTCATATAAAGAATTTTATAACGTAAACCGTATTGGCAAGATTCACAATGCAAGCCATACTGGAAAGATTCACAACGCAAGCCATGCTGGCAAGATTCTCAAAGACCCATATTGATTACAACGGCAGGGATAGGTGTGATAAACAACACCCTCTACGACTGCTCACGCTGAAGTGCTCACTCTGCAATAAACCATGGCACATACATTTCACAAAACTCAATGACAAGTCATGCATACCATACATCATACACAACAAGAGAGAAAAGTCACTACCTTGATCCTTCCATGCGTGCTCTGTCGCAGGTCTCTCTCGAGTAGGGCAAATGTCAAATCCTATAATTCATAATTAGGGACGAAGAGTCAATTCTCTATTCTAATGTTTAATAACTTCTCAACTTTTAAATTGATTATCATTATTGTCCCTTAAGTACCCATAAATGCCTCTAACAAAAGCCCTAAAGGGTTGGAAGAACTATCCCAAAGATCCCCTTTTGGAAGCATAAGAACTGATTTTTTTTCACTGTTGCACTCGAGTGAAGATGGCCTCACTCGAGTGATGATGCACTTTGCACTCGAGCACAAAGGTTAATACTCGAGTGATGGCCAAATGCTCACTCGAGTTCTAGAAAGTGAAGCATAGAAAGTGATAACCTGAGAGCAATGGAAACTTTCAAATAAGAGGAACACTCGAGTGAAGACCCCGTCACTCGAGTGACAGCTTAACACTCACAAGTGTTAATACACACTCTTGAAACTTGGCAGCGAGTGACAACCCGAGACGAGAGTTCATGGTGTCAAATATACCTGCACTCGAGTGAGAACCCACAACACTTGTAAGTGAGGCAACACTCTTGCCTTTCGCCCGGAAGTGCAACATGAAAGCTGAAGACAGAAAGGGAAAATACACTACCACACTCAAGTGGACCATCCTCACTCGAGTGATGCTTATCTCGCACTCAAGTGGACCCTAAATCACTTGAGTGAAGCTTATCAGAAACTAGAAAATGCAGAAAAACTGACAGTACTTCCAGATTTTTATCCAAGTGATTCCAATGGTCTCAAACTCTCAACCAAAGCTATTCTCTCATAAAATCACCCAAGGAATCCAATGGAAATGTCAAAACTACCAAATTCCTACTCCATTATCATGCTTTGGTTTTGGGCAACACTAAACACCAAATTTCCAAAATCACCAAACTTAATCATTCAACCTCAAACCAATTTTATCTATTCAAACATATACCAAAACACCATTTACCATAACCATATCATGACAAACTACCAATTACCCTAATTTTCGAAAATAAGGTCAAAAATCCCTGAAATTTCAAGTTTCATCATTTGGCACAAAACATAGATAGAAAGGTTTGTTTCACTTACTTCTTCAACTTTTTCAAAAAGGTTTCTTGATTCTCCAACCTTTAAACTTCCTTGAGAGCACAAACCAACACCAATGAAAAATCTATAACCATCAAAATAAAGCTCTCAAGCCAAAGAACAACATTAATGAAATATTTTTTTAGCATTTGAAGTCATTATCATACCTTAAATCAAGATTTTCTTCTTCCCTTTTCCTTCAACAATGACGCAGAAATGGAGAGAGTGAGAAAGAGAGAGAGATGAGTGTGGAGGAAGAAGATGAAATCATTATACTCCCTCTAGCCATACTTGTCCAGCGAAAAGGAGGGAGGGAAAGAGAGAGAAACAATAAAATATTGGGGTATTTGACTTTTCTCATACTCCTCTCTCTTCACCAACTTGCCACATGTCCAAAATCCATTGGGTCCCATAGAATAAGTAACTAATTAGTTACTTTAACCACTCCATTAGCCATTTAGTCACACATCTCATTTCTTATCAGTTAGTAATTAATTTCTCCATTAATCACTGACTAATTAAACAACAATTTCCATTCTCTCAAATTTTCCCTGATTTTGGCTCATTTACCGAAATTGCCACAAAACTCATAATAATTCAGATTTAAATACACCAATTATTCTCAATAATTGTCATTAGCCCTTAATCAAAATTTGAGGCATTACAAGTGCTGGTTATAGTTTGGCTTTACATGTGATTAATATTTGTTAGTGACTATTGATTTGATTGCTGCTCAATTGATGAAAATTTAAGATCTTAGAAGCTTTTGTTATCCCTATACTTGGATTTGGTGATTTGTTCACTTCCATTACTTAGTGTTACTTGTTCACATTAAGGACAATGTGACATTTAAGTTTGGCGGTGAGGGTACCATTGATTTTGTATGACTTGTCCTCAATTTTGACAAATTAACAAATTTTGAATAAAAATTTTGCTTTTCATGGAAGCTTGTATTTTACTTATGAACATTTGCAAAGTTAGTTTGATTTGAATTTGAAAGGTATTGAGTTTTATTAGAATTCGGTTCTATCTTCTTGGAATGTTAGTAGATAGGTAAAGAATTTGGTTTGAATGATCGACTTTAGGATGTCAAAAGCCGGTGAGAAACTTGAGGCCAAATATTCATTTCTTTCAAGAGAGAATACACTTATTGTGATTTCATCTCTAGAACTTATTTTTAATCTCTTTTGAAGTTTAAAAATCCTTTTGCATGCACAAAGATGATTTAGGCATTCATTTCATAACTAGTTTGGCCAAATATTCATCCTTATCACATGAAAATCCTTTTCTTTACCTCATTTGAGCCTAATTTATTTTTAAAAGAAAATTGCATAGAGACAATAGCCTTTTGTTTGAGAAATGCAATTTTTATATCTTTTCCTTTCTATTAATTTGTTACTTTAGTAAGTGCTAAGGAAAACAATTTTAGAACAAAAGTGAAGGGATTAGAAAGTCAAAGTTATGAGAGTTGGTGTGGATAGTTGAAAAAAAAAACAAAGAAAAGAAAAATGAAATAGAAAGAAAAGAAAGATAAAAAGAAAGGTGCACATGAAAAAGAAAAAGAATTTAAAAAAAAAATAAATAGAAGAAAGAAAATTAAAAAAAAAAAAAGATTGTTGAGTTCAGTTTAATAAAGGTTGTTTATAATGTAAGTGAGTTTGTTTCCTTTAAGTGCATATTCTTTCATTCTTCATGAATTTTATTAAGTTGCTTAGCACTAATTAAAGTATTCCTATATACCATTTGACTACTTTTCATTTCATTATCCTACCCTATTCATTATAATCCTTGGAAAAGTCCTTTTGATTTGTGTGAGCAATGGGATAATATAGTGGAGAACTGGAGATGGAGATGATAAATAAACTTATGGTAGATAGGTTACAATAAGTGGATCAGAGTAAAACACAAGTCCTTTAATTAGCTTGAGAGAAGAATGCATACACTTCACTAGTGAGGAACATTCTATTGTTGTTTGTCTTTGCTAAATTATTTGTATTTCTACTTGCATTTTTAGAAGGTGGAAAAGAGTTTTAAGAAAGCTTCATTCTTGAAATTTTGAATTAAATACAATTTTGTAGTGTTTGATTTGAAGATCTTGCTTCCATGATTTTCTTTGGGTGTTTGATAATTTAAAATCTTAAGGATAAAATTTGATGCAAGTGTGAGGGTATGGTAACTCCCTATTTTTAATATATTTGAGATATATTTTAATATAATTGGAGCGTTATCAATATTAATTTAAAGGGATTCATGAGAGATTTGAATGAGATATCAATTTGATACATAATTTAGGAATTTCTCTATAAATATTATATTTTATTTTAAAAATAGATGTAGTTTTAGATAATTACTATTAATAATTTAAAGTTAAAAAAACAGAGATTGTGTGTAAGTTATTTTTGTTGTTATTGCAATTATTATTTCACTTTTATTTTAGTTGTGTTTATCTCCTTTTATCAATAAGCTACGTGGCATTTGGTGGGGGAGAGAATGATGATGCTGATTTAAATGACAGGGAAGAAGCGACGTCGTTTGAGAAAAAAAATGGGAATAGTCTAACATAAGGTTGTGATTGGTTGGAGGCTTTATTAAATTAGGTTAAGTTAGGAGAGGGTAGTAGATTAAAAATAGGTGTTTGGTTGGAAGGAAGGAAGGTAAAGAGTGGCATGTTTTTTTATCCTCTAATGATAACCTTCACCACCTTACAAAACTTTCAAAATTATAGTTTTTTTTGGAGGAGAGAATATTTATGTCAAGCTATGATTAAATTGGTCACGATAATTTTTCAAAATTTCAGAACTACCTTCTCCTGTAAAATGCCGTTATCCCTCGGCCATTTAGTTTTTTTTTTCATCCCCTCTCCCGCTCGAAATCTCACTTTCCCTCGTCTGGTTCGCGTGCTCTGCAGTTGAGCGTCGTCTCTTGCTGAGCCTCCAGCCGCCCGTCCACCGTCGCCGCTGACTGCCTCTGCAGCCGCCATTGTTGATCTTCAAAGGTAGCTGCCGATCCGTTTGTCCTGTGGATCGCGTGGACTCCTTCGCAACTCGGCTCCTCCAACGTCATCTCAGGCCCGTCCTCCAGCCGCCGCCTCCTGCTCTGTTGGTTGCTCATTCGTTCAAGTAAGATTATTTTCTGTGATGATATTTCTGTCGGTTGATCGTTCATTCAGGTAGTTTATGGATTTTGCTCTTCCCTATTTCGTTCTAGCTTTTCTGGATTCTGTTGTGGCTTTTACCGTGTTTTGAAGTTATTGTGCATAATTTGGATTTGACCGAAGCATGATTTAGGTTCTATTGTGCTTTGTTCTAGCTTATCTGGATTCTGCTGTGATAACCTTATTCCAATTATGCTGTGTTTTACTGTGCTTCGTATGATCAGGGTTCTGCTGTGTTTTGTTGTGGTAACCTTATTCAAATAATTTCGGTTTTGTTTTACTGTGTTTCGTTATAGCTGATCTAGGTTCTACTGTGTTTTGTTGTGTGATAACCTTGTAAATCTACTGTGATAATCTTATTCCAACATAATCGATTCGATCAAAGCATAGTTTTTGTTCCAGCATGCAGAAGTTATTCGAATTGGATGAGTTATTGGCATAATTTACTGTCATTAGTGGTCATTACTAGCCTCTAGAATTGGAACTTTCATGTGTAATTGCTGTTATTCTCATAATTGCATTTGGCTCACCGTTATTGGTAGCTTTAAGAAATTCATTTTTTAAATCAGATTTGCTATGTGATTTTTGTGCCCTTACGGCCTGTGCTTGTGCTAATTTGTGACAGAAAATTCCACTTGAACCAATTCACTTGTTGCTAGATTTGATCGTGGGGTATTAATTGTTGATATGATCACTCAAGTTATCTAGAATTAGTTAACTCACTGCCGTTCATTCATTACATCCAACTTCATGCTGTCACACATTCTTGAAGTTAATCTTGAAGATTGAAGAATGACTGTTTTGAATTGTGTGGGATTAAATATACTTAAATCATATTTGTTAAAGATTCTAGGGTGGAGAATTCCCATAATCTGATTTAGAAACCTAAGTATATCCATGACTTTATTCATGAGATTCTCTCATTTGACTTTACACTAGATTTACTCATACATGTGCTTGATCACTTGACTAACATGATTTTTGTTGATCATAGTACTACTGATTAAGATTCCTCCTTGCAGGTAATTCATGGGATAGGTCTCCAAGGGACTCAACATGTACCATATATCTTGGAGCATTCACGGATCAATCCCGAACCACTTGGTATCAAGGAGCAAGGACTATATTGGAGGGTTTATGATCCTCATCTGGGATGGGAATTTATGTTTCATGACTTTAAATCCCTTGTTTAACCCTTTGAGCCCTTTGTTATTCATGATTAATGAATGCTGCATGTGCTGAATGTTTGGAGGTTATGACTTGCTAAGTTGATTGAATAAATAACGAATTCATGTTTATTGAAACTAGGTGATGCGTGCAATCTTGGTGACAGCAACTAAGTGATGCTGGAATTTTCAACAGAATGCACTTGCCTTTGCCATTTAGTTATTGTTACAATACTAGAAAAAAAAAGTGATGAAAAAAAGAATAGAAAAAAAGAGCAAAAAGAAAAGGAATAAAGAATAGAAAAAAGAAAAAGAAAAAACAAAGCATAAATAGGCAATGAAAAGTTGTATGAAAAACAGAAGAATGAACAGCAAAGAGGAGAGAAAAGCCTGAAGGAAAGAAGAAAAACAAAAAGATAAAAACAAAAAGGAAGGAAGAGGAATAGAGCGGGGAAAACCGGCTGAGTTCGTTGGATCGGCCCGTTTGACTGGTAAGGGCTTGCATATTGTAGCCTTTAAAGGAAGTTAAGCCTAAAAGAGCCGGCTCTATAGGGCCAAAGGTTTAAAAGGGCCAGCCCTACAGGGCTTCGGGCCGGCTGTTAAGCTCGTTTATTTATTTATTTTTTTGCTTGGAAAGGAAAACCATTTTGCCTTGTTGAATCTATATGTCACTTTGTCCTCATATGGTATAGAATATGATTTTTGAGTATAATGTTTTGCCTAATTGAATCATATTGTGATTTTTGAGTATATTGTTCTGCCTATTTAGAAATAAAATCATATTGTATACGTTCTGTCTAATGAAGTATGATTTTTTATAAAGGTTGTGATTATTTGACAACTTGAATCTACTACTCAAAGTGAAGCACAATCAAATATCTTTGAAATTGATGATAGTAGTGAAGAAGATGAAAATGATAGTCGTCATACTCATATTGCTTAGAGGTTAGAGTGTTTAGCTACTTGCCTTCTTATGTTTTGGCATTTATGTGAGTTATTTATGGACATGATTTTACCTTTGATTATACATTAATAACTATGTTTGTTTATTGCATGAGACGTGCTGTTTAAACCTTAATATTGACAACATTTATGTGTTAAATTAGAACTTTAATCCTTTTTATTTACTAATTATATCTCTCAGGGGGAAAATGTAAGAAAATTAGTTAAATATTATGAAAAGGACTTCCTGGCCTTGCGGGTCGATCCTGGCCTGCATGCTCTCGGGTCGGGTCTTGAAAAATTGTAATTTTTCTAACCCCGTGCCTAAAAGGGCTGGTCCTTTTAGGCCCTGGCCTGTCAAGGGCTGGCCCTATAGGGCTAGGCCAGCCTTGATTCCCAGATATAAAGAGGAATAAGAGCTAGCTAACTGGCCGGGTTAAAAACAAAAGAAGATTCACTCATAATTGTTGTCTTGTGCATACCTTGATGAATGATTCTGACAAGACCACGGGCAAAAATATTTGCAGAAGATCTTCAATTATATTTACATCAATACAAAATGAACCCACAAATTTTATAAATCATAGACTAAACCTTTGGAGCAATAAGTTTTCTTCTACAAAATATAGAATCAATTAATTTGGTTATCATTATGATTCACAATTCAAATAGGTTTATTAAATTTATTTTACTTCTGTTTTTCATTATGTTCTATTAATAATAAGACAAATAATAATTATTAATAAATAAATTGTAAAAGAAGAAGGAAAATATATTAATAAAGAGAAAAATGGCATATTTATCCATTTATAATTAGCTCCCCTCACCTACCTTCCTGATACAAACAAGAAATCAAATCTCACCTTCCCTCTTCTTGAATCAAACAAACCTCATAACTCTCATAACTTAAACTTTAAGGAACCTCACCTTCGTTGAACCAAACACAAGCCCCAGAGAGAAGGCCACGATTGAGACATAGGAGGGAATGCGACGCCATATCGATTTTGGAGGAGCTGGATCTTCTTCGCAGAATAGAGAGAGGTGAGGAACAAAAAGGAGGAGTGGCGGCATTATTCAGAGTAGCCTGGATCATCGAACACAGAGCAGCCGACACTGGGAATAACCATCACCTTCCTGGAGATGGAACCAGTTAGCTAGAGAGAGAAATTCCGTTCATTCTCTTCTCCATTGACGAAGACCGGAGTGTGGACGGAAGGAACACGGGTTCACCGTCTCTATCATATGTACCATCTTCTTCATTGAGAGAGCTAGAGATCGAGAGCTGGGTTTTGGAGAGCTAAGTGAAGGAGTGGTGAGAAGGGCAAGGAAGGAGAACCAGAGATTTGAGGTCGAAAGTGGTGGCGCTGTTGATACAGTTTGAGGCAGAGGAAAACTCTTATGTGTCAATTTCATTGCTCTGTTTTATTTTGCTCTCTGTTTTTCTCTCGTTGAAATTCTGATATAGTCTGAGCTTTGATTTCATTTTTGCTGCTACTGTGACTGTGCGTAAAGCCATGTCTGGCTAATTTCTTTTAAACGTAGAGTAGTTATTAACTAATTTGAAAATTTGAGCATGTATGAACCATTAAATTGTGTTTAGTGTCAATTTTTGTTTACTTAATCTTATATTAATTTGTCTACTTTATACTTGATCACCACTAAATATGAATTTGGAGAATTTAAAATAGCCTTAGGAGAGGAATATTAATTGGACCATATGATTGGGTGTTTGGGTAACACCAAAACCATGGTTTCAGAAATCCTTTTCCGCAAATCGAGACAAAACTCCTCTCACATACTTACCTCATAAATCGTAAAAGTTATTCTCCAAAAGCTAACACAAACACATCAAAAGCTATTCTCCAAAAGTTTATCGCCTATTGGACCCATTTAATGTGAGATTATAATTTATTCTAATTTGCCAATAGGATAGGAATATACATATTAAACCCATGTAATCCTATTAGAGTGAAATTGGACATTTATCGCCTCTTGAGTAAATTAGTGAGGAATAACAATTTTAACTTGAGGGGTATGAGTAATTGGAAGATACTTATATCTATTTAAACTCTAAATTAACAAATTAACATTAAGTACTTTTTTTCCGGTAAATACATGCTTTAAGACTTGAAAAGGGGATTAGCCACTCTAGGTTATTTTTATCAATTTGAAATCTTGTAAACATTAGATTTACTATTTTTGCTTTTGTTTAAATTGATTTTCAAATTCATTTCCTTCTTTAATTTGCTCAACTTAAATACAAAAGGGAATTTTAATGCCTAATTATCAATTACCTTAAATCTCTGTGAGACAACCTTGATTTACTATTATACTATTTCAACAGTCCGTATATTTTACGGTGCTTATTTAAAATTCAGTAGCATCATAAGGATATCTTCCAAGCCGCAAGAAACTTCTCCCATGCTTACAAGGTTGGTCAAGGTGGTTTTGGTACGGTATAGAAGTCAATCTATTGGATGGAATTGTTTTTTTCTTTGGCAAACCTCTTGGATGGAATTGTTGTTGCAAAAGGTTGTTTTTATCTAACCCGAAGGGGCCAACGAAGCACTGTGGGGGAGGAGGAAGGAAGGGGCTTATCGGTGGGTTGGGGAGGGTGCGCCCCCCCCCCCCCCCCAATAACAAAAATTCAGGGTGATAACTAAGATTAAAATTAAATTAGGTATTTTTTTTATTGCTCAGTTAGTATTTTTCACTAAAAAAATTAAACTTGATTTATTAGTATTACATAATTACTATTTAACTTTACTTTGTTAGCATTTTCCGTGAGTACATAACATTAACGATGTTATATTTTAAGAATTAAAAATATATTTTATAAATTTAAAGAATTAAAATAATACCTCATGTAAACTTAAAAAACCAAAATTATATTTTAACCTTTCAATTTTATTCATTAGTCAGCTCCAGTTCTTAACGTAAAACGTACTTTATACTCTATAGTTGAACTGAAAGGAGTTTGATTATTTCAATATGTAAAACTCTAACTATAAAAGCACACAAAGCACCACATGTTTAACTTGTAGGCTTTGCAACTTGCTTCGAAGAAACAATAGCATTGGGCTTTCTTGGAAAAAAAAGGGAGGAGATGTGGTCCACGCAACGTGGTGAAGCGTCAGACACGATGACAAAGTAATCTATCGACACGTACGTCCATCACCCATTGAATCCTGATTCCTTATCCTCTCCTTCAATAGTTATTTCCTCATTTAGGGTCCCATCAAGCTCTGTCTTCTCCGCTTTGTTTAGCATCTCGAACAAAGATTCTAAGCCTAGCATCACATCACCCATGGATGGACGCTCATTCCCATTATTCGCTAAGCATTTCAATGCAATCTCAGTATATAGCTCTAAGCACTCTGGCGTCATAGTGTCCATCAAGATTGGATCCACCGTTTCATAAATCTCATTCTCATCAACACATCTTCGGAACCACTCTACAAGGTTTTGTCGTTCCCTCTCCACTGCTCGAAGAATAGGCGGCCTCCCACATAACGCCTCTAGCAAGACAACCCCAAATGAGTACACGTCCGACTTATCCGTCAATATTTGTAATGTGTAGTATTCAGGATCCAAATATCCAATACTTCCTTTCACTAATGTGCTTATGTTGATGTTAGATCTCGTAATACCCGTAGGTCCTATTTTGGATAATCCGAAATCTGAAATCTTGGCCATCCAGTTTTCATCAATTAAGATGTTTGTTGACTTGACGTCGCGATGAATGATTGCATGCTTTGCCCCTGTATGTAGGTAGTGCAGTCCTCGCGCAGCACCTAGGCAAATTTCCAACCTTTGATTCCAGGTAAGTGGTTGGTTTTGAGAATCGTAAAGATGGTCACTAAAGGTCCCACGAGCCATGAACTCGTATACAAGGATCATCTCGTTGTCATCATTGCAATAACCAATAAGAGATACCAAATGATGGTGACGAAGTTGAGAGAGCATTTCAATCTCAGTTTGGAACTCTGTGACCCCTTGTTGTGAACCTTGTTTTAGGCGTTTGATTGCCACAAGAACTGAACAATGGTCAATGTGGCCTTTATAGACGTTGCCAAACCCTCCAACACCGATAATTAAACCATCATCGAAGTTATTAGTGGCTGCTCTTACCTCGCTTATTGAAAAGCAACGACACAAATCGGATGGTAACAGTGAGGATTTGTTTGTTTTTGATGTGGTTACCAATTTTGATCCCTGCTGTGAATTCACTTCATTGATTGCAGCTCTAGACAATCGACAATAAGTCAGCAAAACGATGAGAGATAGCAAAATGAAGCCGGAAGTTGACCCCACAGCAATGGAAATTACTCTCATTTTAGATGCCTTTGGAAGCAGTGAGGGAGAAGAAGGTTGATCGGGATTGGGGGTATTGGGGGGATTGGGGCTTCCGAGATTATTTCCGAAGTCACTTATTTTGAAAATTTCAATACCATTCAATAACACATCACGGTAAGTACTTCTTACAGTTGGGTGTGGTTGCAACTTAATTGAAAGATTGAACTTCTTAATGCTTCCACTGATTGGCATCAACACTGCATAGTCCCTATGGACAGGAACTAGTATCTGATTCTGAGTCCACAACATCACATCGGCCAGAGACTCCACCAAAGCATCATTTATAAAGATTTGAAAAACCCTGTCTCCAGCTTTTTTAATTTGTTCATCAAACTCACAAAAATGCAATCTCACCGCATAATAAAACACCGAATCCAGTTCAAATTCCCAAGTGACATTAAATTTGGATTTTTCATTCATCCCGTAGTTCCGAGCAGTCTTATATACATCATCAGGTGCAAAATAATTTTGATCATCTCTGAAGGTTAGGTTTAAAAAACCTAAGGCTGCTGAAATACTCTGTGAGCGCTCCCCACTCTCCAAGTAGGCATTGTCTCGGTCCCAACTTCGAAACATGCCTGTGTCTTTTCCGGGAGGGATCTGACTTCCGCCAACATTGATTCTGTACATTGTCTCCAGAGCTCTATCGCTTTTGATCGTGTACTGTTCGGTTCCACCATTAAGCATCATCTCCTGCAAGTTGTGTGGGTTTGTGTAGTAAAGAAAGGTGGGCATTGACACGACCTCGATCCCATTGATGAAAGCATAGGCGTTTGGATGAGATAGACTGGGTGTGAAGGTTATCATTAGCCCCTCACCAGCGTCAACAATGTCAACGCAGTACTCTAGTACAATGGTTTCTGCGCCAGCGTCATCGGCAGTAATTGAAGCATTGAAGTCTTTTAAAAGAGTGTGAGATCCAACTCTGACGGAGAAGAAAGAGTCGAAGCGGAGGAAGTTGAGGTCGTACGAATATGGGCAAAAATAAAGGCGGATAAACTTTTGGCCGTCGGTCTCCATAGGAAACAAGTAGGAGAATTCGGAGCGAGAGAGGCGTGCAGTGTCGTAAGGGATTGTTTTGCCACGAGCCTTGACACTTAATGATGAGAATTCAATCAGAGAGACTCGTACGGACTCAACGTCCCCGGTCCAGTTCCGACCATCTGAGGAAGGAGAATTGCCGGAGCTACCGCAGCTGACTAAGAAATTTTCAACAGGAGTGTAGGACGTGATGCAATAAGTGAAAAGGATGTGGAAGAATAGAAGGAAAGATATGGCGATTGTTGGTCGGAGCGTCATAGTGAAGACAACGTTATCGTACGTTCAAGCTGCCCACAGCAGTTACAGTGATGAAGCGATCCTTGGGACCAAGAAACAACAAGGACAAGTTAGCTTCCTTCAAGAGTACTGCACATAGTTCTTTTTATTATTATTATTATTTTTTTAAAAAATAAAATTCATACCTACAGTTACGTTAGATGGGTATTTTGAAAAGTATACCTGTATACATATATCGCATAACAACATGCAATTTGTAAATTTCAGCCATAGCAGTTTACTCATTCAACAATGGCAATTTGAGAAAGGAAAAATAAAAAATATCCAAAAAGTCATCATCAAGAAAAGCCTATTTTAGAAAGTGATGGTCAGCTTGCTGTAAGTTCCCACGTGGTTGACTTCACCGGATCACGCGCATTTGTGTCGAATATTGGTTGAGCTTTTGATAAAAGCTCCAACCCTGAGTTTTAGCCAATCGTGGGTTAATAGTGTTCAATTTGTTAAAAATCTAATTACTCATTTTGTCGACTAAACATATTTTTTTTTTCCTCAGTCATCTATTGGGCTTAAGGCTAAAATAAGCACAATTAACCCCTCCAATTGAGGCTCCAAACACATAATGAGATGATCAAAGTTATTGGACTGCCCGAAACTATGGGATGAAAGAAACGTCCAAATTTAACGTGACTTGGGAATTTCAAGTGCATTCCATGTTCATTTATATGGTGAGATTGCATTTTTGTGAGTTTGATCAAGATATTGAAAAAGCTGGAGACAGGGTTTTTCAAAATCTTCATAGATGATAATTGAAAAAATTATATTAATCTCCCAAATAAAAAAAATAAAAAAAATGATCCCTTTGGATTTTAAAATTACCAACAAGTCTCATTGACAACTCCAGGGACTTGTTGGTAATTTTAAAATATAAAGAAACAAATTTTTCATTTTTTCTTTTACCTGAAACTTGAATTTAATTTTCCCATGATAATTTGGTGGAGTCTGTCATGGAAATGGCTTCGGTCCTTTTCTCAGAAAGAAAAGGACGCTCCTTTTCTTTTTGTGAGCTGTTGGATTGAGATATCAACGATCTAGATTTAATATATTTTTATAATAATATTTTTAATATACTAATATATAATAATATTTTTATAATATATTAAATCTGAACCATTGAAATATCAATCCGACGGCTCACAGAAAGAGAAAGAGCGTCCTTTTCTTTCTAAGAAAAGGACCGACGTAACGACCTCTCTTAATTACCATATAATTAATCTCCAAACCACGTAAAACATTAAGATTACATCATACAACATATTATGAGGCTCCGCCCACAGTATTAATCTCAATATGCAGCGAAGTATTCAACGTATGCAACGTATACCACAAAGGCCCATATGTTTGGCAATATATATTATGCTCATGTAATTAATCGAAACATATAATTTGGTATCAAATCAAATCTCGTTCGCCTTCCCCTTAGTAGAACCACTTGAACTCACGCCTGAAAAATTATAAATATCGACGGGGTGAATCACATGGACTCGGTAACCACAATTCCATTTAACAAGTATGCAGGGAATGATTATAAGATAATTAAGCGGGCAAAATATATATTCATATAACATAAAATATAATCTTCCCAAAACATTTTTATTTTAAGAAAACCATTCAATATGCATAAAACTCCCTCAACCATCCTTATAACCTCTTTAACTGCTGATAGAACCCATGAGTTACAACATATAATAGGATTAGTCTCTTTAACAAGACTGCACCAAGTTCTCCAATAATGAGGTGTAACCCGGCCGAAGGCTACAGAACTCATATTAGATCATGGATTCCCTTTCCGTCAAAAATGGAAAGGTGTCTCCTGTCCCTTGAGCTGACACTTAACCCGGTCAAAGGAAAGGGTGATACCAAGGGCCTTAAGAATGCCAAAGTCATCCACTGTGCGCACAGTGGCGACTATACCACGTGGTATAAAAGAATCAAACCTCTCCCCAATGACGACTCATCACATTCAACATCTCAAGATTTCAATCTTCAATATCAATAATTTATTCATATATTTCATATTTAATGTTATGCTTCATCAATCATTCAAGTAAATCATTTAAGTCCACTTAACTAAAAAATACTAAAAACATAATTGATACTATCATTGTACATTTTTCATATATAAATTACTATAACATATTCATAGCAATTAAAAATACCAACATATGCATATAATCATTTCAATAAGCATACATGATAAATTGGAAAGTAGTTACCTCAAGTTCTTGACACAATTAAATTTGAGAGAATTTAACTCCAACAAGCTAAATTCAAATTCACTCTACAATAAATATATATATTTACTTGTTAATATAATTTATAATAATTGTTAACTAATACAAAATAGCAAATAATAATCCCCATAATTGGCTCAATTTTCTAAAAACATAACCACAATCTATCTATTCCTGAAATTTCTTTTAAATCAAAATTTCTTAACTCTATTTCACTCAATAAAATTTTTAATAACTATAATTCTCTAATTATAATATTAAATCATAATTTATAATTTTATATAATTCAAAATCTGCAAAACTAAACCGATTAAAATTTCAATAACACTTCCAATAACTCAAATAAATTGTTTAATCCAAATTTAATTAGTAAAAAACGTTCCTAAAATATAATTTATGATTTATTTAAGAAGAAATTAATTATAAAAATCATAAAACAACTAGATGATAAATCTAAACCGATTAAAATCAGCTATTATTTATTCTCTACATATCTATAATCATTTTTTGTAAAAACTTACAATTCTCCGAAAATCCTAACCCCAAAATTCTCACTATTTAGTATAATATTACCACCAATAGAAAGATAAAAATATGTAAAAGAACTTTTATGAAGGAAGTTTGATAAGAAAAAGTGATTTTAAGTACCAAAATTATCATAAATTTAGAACCTACCTGTTGAAACTGTGTTCGCTTTGTCCGCTCACCTACTCATGAAACTTGAATGAGAGGAGTGAAGGGGAAAGGGTATTAATAATACCCTCCCCGTCACTTTTTTTTTTAAGTGGGCCTCATATGTTTTTTTTTTTGAAAAATCTACTAACCCTTTTTTTTTAATTAATATTACAACTCTACCCACCTAAATAGAATTTTGTCCCCAAAATTCACAACAACTAATAAAAACAATTCATAACACAAGATTCTTACATAATATCTAAGCGTACTTAAACAAATAAATTAGGGAAATCACGTCGCATTTGCTCTTCAGTTTCCCAAGTAGCATCACCGGAAGACATGCCCTTCCAGAAAACTTTTAGGAAACGGATTGTTCTGTTCCACAATTGCTTATCTTTTACATCTAAAATCCTTTCAAAAAGGGTACATAAGTCAAATTTTCTCTCAACTATACTTCTTCAGGCTCAATCACATGGGAAGGATCTGGATGATATTTCTTACGCTGTGACACGTGGAACACGTTGTGCACATTTGACAAAAACGGCGGCAAGGCGATTCGATAGGCAACTGATCCAATTTGCTCCAATATCTTGTATGGTCCAATGAAACGAGGAGTTAACTTTTTGGCTTTAATGGATCTGCCAATACCAGTCATTGGTATAACCTTAAGGAACACGTGGTCACCCACTTCAAACTCCAAAGGTCTACGCCGCCTATCCGCATAGCTCTTTTGTTTGCTCGAGAGGTCAACAACTTTTGGTGAATCATCTCAATCTTCTTAGTAGTTTCATCCACCAAGTCCGGTCTAATCATGGTTTTCTCGCTCAATTCAGTCCAACAGAGAGGTGATCTACATTTTCTTCTATACAATGCCATACAATGCCTCGAAAGGAGTCATCTGAATGCTCAAATGATAACTATTATTGTAGGCAAATTTTGCTAAAGGCAGGTGAGAATCCCAACTACTAGGTAGCTCAATTGCACAAGCCCTAAACATATCCTCAAGAGTTTGAATTGTTCTCTCAGTTTGACCATCGGTCTGCGGATGATAAGCCGTACTATACTTTAGCCTAGTCCCCATAGCCTCCTGTAACGCTTTCCAAAAATTTGATGTGAACCTTGGATCGCGGTCTGACACAATTTCTGCAGGCACACCATGCAACCTAACAATCCTATTCACATACAACTGAGCTAGCTTCTGCAAGCTATATCCAATATGGATCAGCAAGAAATGAGCTGACTTTGTCAATCTGTCTACAATGACCCATATGGCAATATAGAGTGTAGTATCAGGTAATCCCATAATAAAATCCATAGAAATGTTGTCCCACTTCCACTGAGGAATCTTTAAAGGTTGAATAGCCCTGAAGGCTTTTGATGCTCAATCTTCACTTTTTGACAAGTCAGACACTTCATTACGAAGTTTATCACATCATGTTTCATCTTAGGCCACCAGTAATTTCACTTCAAATCATTGTATATCTTGATGATCCCCGGATGAATAGTGTATTTGCTTCGATGCGCTTCCTCTAAGATACAAGTCTTAGCTTTTTCATCATTAGGTACGCAAACCCTCCCTTTAAATCTCAAGATACCATAATCATCTACTTCAAATCATTGACTCCTCCTTCCTCCAATTCTTTCTTAATTTTCAATAGATATTCATCCTCTAACTGAGCTATCTTTATCTCCTTCAAAAATTCATTCTCAATTCGTATAGATTGCATCATAACCTTTTTGACTAGCATGTTTATGTCCTTCAACCTTTCTAACAATGGTTCTCATAAAAACTCAAGTGAAATACATGAATAGCTTTTATGCTTAAAGTGTCTGCAACAACGTATGCTTTACCAGGATGATACTTTAGTTCAAAATCATAATCTTTTAGAAACTCTATCCACCTCATCTACCTATTGTTAAGCTCGTTCTGATCCACAAGGTACTTCAAACTTTTATGATCAGTAAAAATTTCAAATCGTGAACCATAGAGATAGTGCCTCCAGATCTTCAGTGCAAATACAACTACTGCCAATTCTAAGTCATGGGTCGGATAATTCTCTTCTTGTGGCCTCAACTGTCTGGAAGCATAACCAATAAATTTTCCTTCTTGCATAAATACGTATCCCAAACCCTTCAACGAAGCATCAGTATACAAAGTGTAGGATAAAGCAGTATTAGGAATAACTAACATTGGTGTAGAGGTCAACTTCCTCTTCACCTCTTGAAAGGCGACTTCACACTTATTTGTCCAAATAAAAGGTTGATCCTTCCTGGTTAGCTTAGTAAGTGGCATTGCTAACTAAGAAAAATCTTGTATAAACCTTCTGTAGTATCCAGCTAAACCCAAAGATGCTTCTAATTTCAGGCACAGACTTTGGTTGTTCCTATTGAAGAACTGCATCAACTTTGGTAGGATCCACTGCAACCCCTTCAGCTAAAATTACATGGCCAAGGAACTTTACCTCTCTAAGCCAAAACTCGCACTTGCTCAATTTTGCATAAAGCTTGTGCTTTCTCAACACTTGCAACACTGTTCTAAGATGCTCTCAGTGTTCCTCTTCGTTTCGAGAGTAAATGAGAATATCATTTATAAAAACCACCACAAACTTATCTAGATATGATCTGAATATCCGGTTCATGTAGTCCATGAATACCGCTGGAGCATTAGTTAACCCAAACGGCATTACCAGAAACTCATAGTGGCCATATCATGTACGAAAGGCTGTCTTAGAGACATCCTCTGCTTTAACTCTCAACTGATGATATCCTGACCTTAAGTCAATTTTGGAGAATACCGTTGACCCTACAAGTTGATCTAGCAAGTCATCAAATCCTTGGAAGAGGGTATTTGTTCTTGATGGTAACTTTGTTTAGTTGACGGTAATCAATGCACAACCACAAGGTCCCATCCTTCTTTTCCACGAATAGAACAAGTAATCCCCATGGTGATACACTTGGTATGATAAATCCCTTCTCAAGTAGTTCTTCCAGTTGCTTCTTCAATTCTGCTAATTCTGCTGGAGCCATTCGATAGGGAGCCTTTGAGATAGGCTCTGTACCAGGCACCACATCAATCAAAAATTCTACTTCTCGCTCAGGGGCTAATCTTGACATTTCCTTTGGAAAAATCTCAGGAAACTCATTCACTATTTCAATTCTATCAATCCCTTTCTCTATCTCATCTTGAACAGAGAAGAAAATCGTATAGGCTTGACATCTCTGTTTGATACAACTTTCAATTTGAACAGCTGATAACAATAGAGGGCCACTAAACACCTCTGTGGACACAGAATACACAGTTAAAGAAATATTTTTTGCTTTACACTCAAGTATGGCACCATTGGCTGTAAGCTAATCTATGCTCACAATTACATCAAGTCCCTTAAGGGGCAAACAAATAAGATTAATCTTTGTCTTACGACTCTCAAACTCCAATACAAGATTCAAACATGCATTAGAAGTTTTTACAGAATATCCAGCAGGTGTTGATACATTTACATCAAAAGGTAACTCAGAAACATATAAGTTTAGTCTCTCGGCACAATCAAAAGCTATAAAGGAGTGTGTGGCACCGGAGTCAAATAATGCAAGAACATCATCATTTTGCAATTTAATTTTACCTCTAATAAGATTAGGTGAAGTATCTGCCTCCTCTTGAGTCAAAGCAAAGACTCATCCTGGCTTGGTAGGTCTAGAGACTTGAGAGTTTTGCTTGCCTTCTGGACAAAAACGAGAGATGTGTCTCGCCTTACCGCAAGTGAAACAAGTCAAATTGTCTTCTGGATAAAAACGAGAGGTGTGCCTTACCTTACCACAAGCATAGCAGGTTAAACAATTTCCCTGATGATACCTTCCACATTTCGAGCAAACTGGAGTCCTAGCAGTACTAGGCACAGGGGCAGTAGAGCCTCTATAAGATGACTGACTCCTCTTGCCTTGGCTCCTCTGAGCTTGAGTCCTCGAACCTGACCCACTCTAGAATGATCCCATCGGTCGCTTGTTCTTCTTCTTTTCTGAGTATCCAGAGTCTCTAAAACTATAATCACTTCTCTTGTTAAAACCCCCAGTAGGACCAGTATAAGATGACATTCGACCCTGTGGGTCCCTCTTTGGCTCGAGCTCATAACTATATCCCCATATCTCTGCATTTAAAAGATGGAGCCATGTACACATATCCTCAAAAGAAGTAATTTGAAGAGGTATCAACTGTCTTTTAAATTCTTGTCTACCCTTCTGTATCAGTCTATCCGCCATCCAAGCTTCATTCTTTTGTGATTTACTATCAGCAGTGTACTTGACAAGCTCAAGCAATTATGCAATAAATGAGTCCATATCCAAATCACCTTGTTGAAAATTATAGAACTCAGTCTCCTTGAGTGACTGTAAGGCTGCAGGAAAGTAGTGCTGACTGAACAACACCTTGAACTCATTCCAGTTTGGAATGGTCCCATTTCCAGGCCTAATGCTTTTTCACCACATCTTTGCATTATCTACCAATAACACAACTGCTATTATTACCTTTTGTCATTCATCGCATTCAACTACAGAGAAGATAGTTTCTAATCGATTAATCCAGCCTTCGCTAAATTTTGGATTAAACTTGCCGTCAAAGGTTTGGGGTGAGAATTTATGCACCTCTTTCTACACTTTAGTGATGGAAACTCTATCATACTCCTCTTGAGATTTGTTATCCCTTGTCTGTATGGTAGTATTATGGCCACTACTAGAATGAAGACCATTGTGAGCTCCAGTATCCTCAAACCTACTTTCATGAATAAAGTGCTCGACCTCTTGATTTTTCCCTTTATTCAATTCCTCCTCATGCCTTTACACCATTTGACCAAGCCCACGTACTGTGGTCAACATCTCTCGTAAAATGTCAATAGTATCTTATTGTCCTATAGGTTGACCATGATTAATTAAGTCTCTAACTGAGTGCGTTTTACTCGTATCTCTCATTTCTCTCCTCCTATAAGGAGAAAAACAATTTGGTCAGACAAAAAGGAAAAGTACATGAGTAACTAATGTATATTGCGATACAACTATATGCAAGAATGAAAATACCAGAGAACCTTGAAACTCAAAGCTCTAATACCAAATATGTAACAACCTCTCTTAATTAATATATAATTAATCTCCAAACCAAGTAAAACATTAAGTATTACATAATACAACATATTATGAGGCTCCGCCCACAGTACTAATCCCAATATGCAGCGAAGTATTCAACATATGCAGCGAAGTATTCAACATATGCAATGTATACCACAAAGGCCCTTATGTTTGACAATATACATTACGCTCATGTAATTAAACAAGACATACAATTTGGTATCAAATCAAATCTCGTTCGCCTTCCCCTTGGTAGCATCTTCTGAACTTTCGCCTGAAAAATTATAAATATCGACGAGGTGAGTCACATGAACTCAGTAACCACAATTCTATTTAACAAGTATGCATGGAATGATTATAAGATAATTAAGTGGGCAAAATATATATTCATATAACATAAAGTTTAATCTTCCCAAAACATTTTTATTTCAAGAAAACCATTCAATATTCATCAAACTCCCTCAACCATCCTTATAACCTCCTTAACTACTGACAGAACCCATAAACTACAACATATAATAGGATTAGTCTCTTTGACAAGACTGCATCAAGCTCTCCAATAATAAGGTGTAACCCGACCAAAGGCTACAGAACTCATATCAGATCATGGATTCCCTTTCAGTCGAAAATGGAAAGGTGTTACCTGTCCCTTGAGCTGACCCTTAACCTGGCTAAAGGAAAGGGTGATACCAAGGGCCCTGAGAATGCCAAAGCCATCCATTGTCCGCACAGTGGCGGCTATACCACGTGGTATAAAAGAATCAAATCTCTCCCCAATCACAACTCACCACATTCAACATCTCAAGATCCCAATCTTTAATATCAATAATTTATTCATATATTTCATATTTAATGTTATGTATAATCAATCATTCAAATAAATCATTTAAGTCCACTTAACTAAAAAATACTAAAAACATAATTGATACTATCATTGTACATTTTTCATATATAAATTACTATAATATATTTATAGCAATTAAAAATACCAACATACGCATATAATCATTTCAACAAGCATACATGATAAATTGGAAAGTGGTTACCTCAAGTTCTTGACACAACTAAACTTGAGAGAATTTAACTCCAACAAGCTAAATTCAAATTCATTCTACAATAAATATATATATTTACATGTTAATATAATTTATAATAATTGTTAACTAATACAAAATAGCAAATAATAATCCCCATAATTGGCTCAATTTTCTAAAAACATAACCACAATCTATCTATTCCTGAAATTTCTTTTAAATCAAAATTTCTTAACTCTATTTCACTCAATAAAATTTTTAATAACTATAATTCTCTAATTATAATATTAAATCATAATTTATAATTTCATATAATTCAAAATCTACAAAACTAAACGGATTAAAATTTCAATAACACTTCCAATAACTCAAATAAATTATTTAATCCAAATTTAATCAGTCAAAAAGATTCCTAAAGTATAATTTATGATTTATTTAAGAATAAATTAATTATAAAAATCATAAAATAACTAGATGATAAATCTAAATTGATTAAAATAAGCTATTATTTATTCTTTACATATCTATAATAATCTTTTGTAAAAACTCACAATTCTCCGAAAACCCCAACCCCAACATTCTCACTATTCAGTATAATATTACCACCAATAGAAAGATAAAAATATGCAGAACAACTTTTATGAAGGAAGTTTGATAAGAAAAAGTGATTTTAAGTACCAAAATTATCATAAATTTAGAACCTACCTGTTGAAACTGTGTTCGCTTTGTCCGCTCACCTACTCATGAAACTTGAATGAGAGGAGTGAAGGGGAAAGGGTATTAATAATACCCTCCCCGTCACTTTTTTTTTTAAGTGGGCCTCATATGTTTTTTTTTTTGAAAAATCTGCTAACCCTTTTTTTTAATTAATATTACAACTCTACCCACCTAAATAGAATTTTGTCTCCAAAATTCACAACAACTAATAAAAACAATTCATAACACAAGATTCTTACATAATATCTAAGCGTACTTAAACAAATAAATTAGGGAAATCACGTCGCATTTGCTCTTCAGTTTCCCAAGTAGCATCACCGGAAGACATGCCCTTCCAGAAAACTTTTAGGAAACGGATTGTTCTGTTCCACAATTGCTTATCTTTTACATCTAAAATCCTTTCAAAAAGGGTACATAAGTCAAATTTTCTCTCAACTATACTTCTTCAGGCTCAATCACATGGGAAGGATCTGGATGATATTTCTTACGCTGTGACACGTGGAACACGTTGTGCACATTTGACAAAAACGGCGGCAAGGCGATTCGATAGGCAACTGATCCAATTTGCTCCAATATCTTGTATGGTCCAATGAAACGAGGAGTTAACTTTTTGGCTTTAATGGATCTGCCAATACCAGTCATTGGTATAACCTTAAGGAACACGTGGTCACCCACTTCAAACTCCAAAGGTCTACGCCGCCTATCCGCATAGCTCTTTTGTTTGCTCGAGAGGTCAACAACTTTTGGTGAATCATCTCAATCTTCTTAGTAGTTTCATCCACCAAGTCCGGTCTAATCATGGTTTTCTCGCTCAATTCAGTCCAACAGAGAGGTGATCTACATTTTCTTCTATACAATGCCATACAATGCCTCGAAAGGAGTCATCTGAATGCTCAAATGATAACTATTATTGTAGGCAAATTTTGCTAAAGGCAGGTGAGAATCCCAACTACTAGGTAGCTCAATTGCACAAGCCCTAAACATATCCTCAAGAGTTTGAATTGTTCTCTCAGTTTGACCATCGGTCTGCGGATGATAAGCCGTACTATACTTTAGCCTAGTCCCCATAGCCTCCTGTAACGCTTTCCAAAAATTTGATGTGAACCTTGGATCGCGGTCTGACACAATTTCTGCAGGCACACCATGCAACCTAACAATCCTATTCACATACAACTGAGCTAGCTTCTGCAAGCTATATCCAATATGGATCAGCAAGAAATGAGCTGACTTTGTCAATCTGTCTACAATGACCCATATGGCAATATAGAGTGTAGTATCAGGTAATCCCATAATAAAATCCATAGAAATGTTGTCCCACTTCCACTGAGGAATCTTTAAAGGTTGAATAGCCCTGAAGGCTTTTGATGCTCAATCTTCACTTTTTGACAAGTCAGACACTTCATTACGAAGTTTATCACATCATGTTTCATCTTAGGCCACCAGTAATTTCACTTCAAATCATTGTATATCTTGATGATCCCCGGATGAATAGTGTATTTGCTTCGATGCGCTTCCTCTAAGATACAAGTCTTAGCTTTTTCATCATTAGGTACGCAAACCCTCCCTTTAAATCTCAAGATACCATAATCATCTACTTCAAATCATTGACTCCTCCTTCCTCCAATTCTTTCTTAATTTTCAATAGATATTCATCCTCTAACTGAGCTATCTTTATCTCCTTCAAAAATTCATTCTCAATTCGTATAGATTGCATCATAACCTTTTTGACTAGCATGTTTATGTCCTTCAACCTTTCTAACAATGGTTCTCATAAAAACTCAAGTGAAATACATGAATAGCTTTTATGCTTAAAGTGTCTGCAACAACGTATGCTTTACCAGGATGATACTTTAGTTCAAAATCATAATCTTTTAGAAACTCTATCCACCTCATCTACCTATTGTTAAGCTCGTTCTGATCCACAAGGTACTTCAAACTTTTATGATCAGTAAAAATTTCAAATCGTGAACCATAGAGATAGTGCCTCCAGATCTTCAGTGCAAATACAACTACTGCCAATTCTAAGTCATGGGTCGGATAATTCTCTTCTTGTGGCCTCAACTGTCTGGAAGCATAACCAATAAATTTTCCTTCTTGCATAAATACGTATCCCAAACCCTTCAACGAAGCATCAGTATACAAAGTGTAGGATAAAGCAGTATTAGGAATAACTAACATTGGTGTAGAGGTCAACTTCCTCTTCACCTCTTGAAAGGCGACTTCACACTTATTTGTCCAAATAAAAGGTTGATCCTTCCTGGTTAGCTTAGTAAGTGGCATTGCTAACTAAGAAAAATCTTGTATAAACCTTCTGTAGTATCCAGCTAAACCCAAAGATGCTTCTAATTTCAGGCACAGACTTTGGTTGTTCCTATTGAAGAACTGCATCAACTTTGGTAGGATCCACTGCAACCCCTTCAGCTAAAATTACATGGCCAAGGAACTTTACCTCTCTAAGCCAAAACTCGCACTTGCTCAATTTTGCATAAAGCTTGTGCTTTCTCAACACTTGCAACACTGTTCTAAGATGCTCTCAGTGTTCCTCTTCGTTTTGAGAGTAAATGAGAATATCATTTATAAAAACCACCACAAACTTATCTAGATATGATCTGAATATCCGGTTCATGTAGTCCATGAATACCGCTGGAGCATTAGTTAACCCAAACGGCATTACCAGAAACTCATAGTGGCCATATCATGTACGAAAGGCTGTCTTAGAGACATCCTCTGCTTTAACTCTCAACTGATGATATCCTGACCTTAAGTCAATTTTGGAGAATACCGTTGACCCTACAAGTTGATCTAGCAAGTCATCAAATCCTTGGAAGAGGGTATTTGTTCTTGATGGTAACTTTGTTTAGTTGACGGTAATCAATGCACAACCACAAGGTCCCATCCTTCTTTTCCACGAATAGAACAAGTAATCCCCATGGTGATACACTTGGTATGATAAATCCCTTCTCAAGTAGTTCTTCCAGTTGCTTCTTCAATTCTGCTAATTCTGCTGGAGCCATTCGATAGGGAGCCTTTGAGATAGGCTCTGTACCAGGCACCACATCAATCAAAAATTCTACTTCTCGCTCAGGGGCTAATCTTGACATTTCCTTTGGAAAAATCTCAGGAAACTCATTCACTATTTCAATTCTATCAATCCCTTTCTCTATCTCATCTTGAACAGAGAAGAAAATCGTATAGGCTTGACATCTCTGTTTGATACAACTTTCAATTTGAACAGCTGATAACAATAGAGGGCCACTAAACACCTCTGTGGACACAGAATACACAGTTAAAGAAATATTTTTTGCTTTACACTCAAGTATGGCACCATTGGCTGTAAGCTAATCTATGCTCACAATTACATCAAGTCCCTTAAGGGGCAAACAAATAAGATTAATCTTTGTCTTACGACTCTCAAACTCCAATACAAGATTCAAACATGCATTAGAAGTTTTTACAGAATATCCAGCAGGTGTTGATACATTTACATCAAAAGGTAACTCAGAAACATATAAGTTTAGTCTCTCGGCACAATCAAAAGCTATAAAGGAGTGTGTGGCACCGGAGTCAAATAATGCAAGAACATCATCATTTTGCAATTTAATTTTACCTCTAATAAGATTAGGTGAAGTATCTGCCTCCTCTTGAGTCAAAGCAAAGACTCATCCTGGCTTGGTAGGTCTAGAGACTTGAGAGTTTTGCTTGCCTTCTGGACAAAAACGAGAGATGTGTCTCGCCTTACCGCAAGTGAAACAAGTCAAATTGTCTTCTGGATAAAAACGAGAGGTGTGCCTTACCTTACCACAAGCATAGCAGGTTAAACAATTTCCCTGATGATACCTTCCACATTTCGAGCAAACTGGAGTCCTAGCAGTACTAGGCACAGGGGCAGTAGAGCCTCTATAAGATGACTGACTCCTCTTGCCTTGGCTCCTCTGAGCTTGAGTCCTCGAACCTGACCCACTCTAGAATGATCCCATCGGTCGCTTGTTCTTCTTCTTTTCTGAGTATCCAGAGTCTCTAAAACTATAATCACTTCTCTTGTTAAAACCCCCAGTAGGACCAGTATAAGATGACATTCGACCCTGTGGGTCCCTCTTTGGCTCGAGCTCATAACTATATCCCCATATCTCTGCATTTAAAAGATGGAGCCATGTACACATATCCTCAAAAGAAGTAATTTGAAGAGGTATCAACTGTCTTTTAAATTCTTGTCTACCCTTCTGTATCAGTCTATCCGCCATCCAAGCTTCATTCTTTTGTGATTTACTATCAGCAGTGTACTTGACAAGCTCAAGCAATTATGCAATAAATGAGTCCATATCCAAATCACCTTGTTGAAAATTATAGAACTCAGTCTCCTTGAGTGACTGTAAGGCTGCAGGAAAGTAGTGCTGACTGAACAACACCTTGAACTCATTCCAGTTTGGAATGGTCCCATTTCCAGGCCTAATGCTTTTTCACCACATCTTTGCATTATCTACCAATAACACAACTGCTATTATTACCTTTTGTCATTCATCGCATTCAACTACAGAGAAGATAGTTTCTAATCGATTAATCCAGCCTTCGCTAAATTTTGGATTAAACTTGCCGTCAAAGGTTTGGGGTGAGAATTTATGCACCTCTTTCTACACTTTAGTGATGGAAACTCTATCATACTCCTCTTGAGATTTGTTATCCCTTGTCTGTATGGTAGTATTATGGCCACTACTAGAATGAAGACCATTGTGAGCTCCAGTATCCTCAAACCTACTTTCATGAATAAAGTGCTCGACCTCTTGATTTTTCCCTTTATTCAATTCCTCCTCATGCCTTTACACCATTTGACCAAGCCCACGTACTGTGGTCAACATCTCTCGTAAAATGTCAATAGTATCTTATTGTCCTATAGGTTGACCATGATTAATTAAGTCTCTAACTGAGTGCGTTTTACTCGTATCTCTCATTTCTCTCCTCCTATAAGGAGAAAAACAATTTGGTCAGACAAAAAGGAAAAGTACATGAGTAACTAATGTATATTGCGATACAACTATATGCAAGAATGAAAATACCAGAGAACCTTGAAACTCAAAGCTCTAATACCAAATATGTAACAACCTCTCTTAATTAATATATAATTAATCTCCAAACCAAGTAAAACATTAAGTATTACATAATACAACATATTATGAGGCTCCGCCCACAGTACTAATCCCAATATGCAGCGAAGTATTCAACATATGCAGCGAAGTATTCAACATATGCAATGTATACCACAAAGGCCCTTATGTTTGACAATATACATTACGCTCATGTAATTAAACAAGACATACAATTTGGTATCAAATCAAATCTCGTTCGCCTTCCCCTTGGTAGCATCTTCTGAACTTTCGCCTGAAAAATTATAAATATCGACGAGGTGAGTCACATGAACTCAGTAACCACAATTCTATTTAACAAGTATGCATGGAATGATTATAAGATAATTAAGTGGGCAAAATATATATTCATATAACATAAAGTTTAATCTTCCCAAAACATTTTTATTTCAAGAAAACCATTCAATATTCATCAAACTCCCTCAACCATCCTTATAACCTCCTTAACTACTGACAGAACCCATAAACTACAACATATAATAGGATTAGTCTCTTTGACAAGACTGCATCAAGCTCTCCAATAATAAGGTGTAACCCGACCAAAGGCTACAGAACTCATATCAGATCATGGATTCCCTTTCAGTCGAAAATGGAAAGGTGTTACCTGTCCCTTGAGCTGACCCTTAACCTGGCTAAAGGAAAGGGTGATACCAAGGGCCCTGAGAATGCCAAAGCCATCCATTGTCCGCACAGTGGCGGCTATACCACGTGGTATAAAAGAATCAAATCTCTCCCCAATCACAACTCACCACATTCAACATCTCAAGATCCCAATCTTTAATATCAATAATTTATTCATATATTTCATATTTAATGTTATGTATAATCAATCATTCAAATAAATCATTTAAGTCCACTTAACTAAAAAATACTAAAAACATAATTGATACTATCATTGTACATTTTTCATATATAAATTACTATAATATATTTATAGCAATTAAAAATACCAACATACGCATATAATCATTTCAACAAGCATACATGATAAATTGGAAAGTGGTTACCTCAAGTTCTTGACACAACTAAACTTGAGAGAATTTAACTCCAACAAGCTAAATTCAAATTCATTCTACAATAAATATATATATTTACATGTTAATATAATTTATAATAATTGTTAACTAATACAAAATAGCAAATAATAATCCCCATAATTGGCTCAATTTTCTAAAAACATAACCACAATCTATCTATTCCTGAAATTTCTTTTAAATCAAAATTTCTTAACTCTATTTCACTCAATAAAATTTTTAATAACTATAATTCTCTAATTATAATATTAAATCATAATTTATAATTTCATATAATTCAAAATCTACAAAACTAAACGGATTAAAATTTCAATAACACTTCCAATAACTCAAATAAATTATTTAATCCAAATTTAATCAGTCAAAAAGATTCCTAAAGTATAATTTATGATTTATTTAAGAATAAATTAATTATAAAAATCATAAAATAACTAGATGATAAATCTAAATTGATTAAAATAAGCTATTATTTATTCTTTACATATCTATAATAATCTTTTGTAAAAACTCACAATTCTCCGAAAACCCCAACCCCAACATTCTCACTATTCAGTATAATATTACCACCAATAAAAAGATAAAAATATGTAGAACAACTTTTATGAAAGAAGTTTGATAAGAAAAAATGATTTTAAGTATCAAAATTATCATAAATTTAAAACTTTACCTGTTGAAACTGTATTCACTCTGTCCGTTCACCTGCTCGTGAAACTTAAATGAGAGGAGTGAAGAGGAAAGGGTATTAATAATACCCTCTCTGTTAATTTTTTTAAGTGGACCCCACATATTTTTTAAAAATAAAATGCCAACAATTTTTTTTTATTAATATTACAACCGAAGCCAGGTCCGTCCGTCACCGATGGGATGTTGTGGACTCAGAATCATATAGTTGTTAAATTTTTGAAAATTTATAAAAATGCTGAATATATCTCTATTTTTTATTCATATAATATTAAAATATCATCCATTTTATGTAAAATTTAATCATAAAAAGAAAAAAAAAAAAAAAAAAAGAAAGCAGGCAAGGCAGCGGGGGCGAGCATCAAGCACCCCCGATTCGAAGAGTGAAGACATGGGCGTTGTTGGTGGGTTAGTCGTACTGAAGATAATGTGTATGTTTGGGAACACTTATTTTTTGAATATAAGTGCTTATTACGCTAGTCGAGATAAAACTCCTCTCACATACTTACCTCGTATATTGTGAATCACGATTTATAAGCATTTATTACCTAAAAATAAGCTATTCCAAATAAATACAACGTTTTTGTTCAGGGTGCCACAGCAGAACAATGAAGAAGTTTGCTTCTTTCAAGAGTACCTAGTTCTTTTTATTATTGTCTCAAAAAAGGAAATTAATTGCCACAGTGAACGTTAGAAAACATGTATACATATTCTCCAATAACGTGTGTAATTTGTAAATAATTTGCAGGCACAGTAGTTTACTCATTCAACACGGCACGTCCCATTTTGAAAAAGAAAGATCCAAAAATCATTATCGGCCCTTGAAAAGAAAAGACAACGTTGTGGAAGAAAAGACACCTCGACCGAGACTGCAAACCTTACCTCTTCTTATTGTTTCCTTTCATTGAAGATAGTAAGATATTGAAAATTGGATCGGATATTGAATCGGTTGAGGTATTGGGTTAAAAATTAGTGATTCAGATCGGGGTCAAATTGGGGTCAGACCAAGGTCAATTAAAAAATATATATATAATTTAAATGTTCATGCATATCATTCAAAAAACTATATGAAAGTTATTTTTTAACTAATAGTCCAATATAACCTCCTGAACCTAATATCTACAAAATATCATTAAGTACGTAAGGATTTTTCCCCAACCAATGCCAAAAGTATTCCACAATCCTTTCAAAACTCCTTATAAATAAAAAGCTGTTAGGAAAATATTTTGTTTTTTAAAATAAAAGCCAAAACAATTTCATTTGAAGTGCAAAAAAAAAAAAAAATGGGGGGCCAAACCGTGATTAGTCCGGGGCATCATGGTTCAGGCTGGTTCATCTCGATTCACATCAGGTCAGATCGGGTTGATCAGTTCATCAGTTTTTTTTCTCAATCGGACCGGACCAACGACCGATTCACCGGTTTTTGGTCTAAATCAACCGGTCCAGTTTGGTTTTCCATACCATAGAAGAAAGGCCTGATACTTCTATTTAAACTTATAATCAAGTTTTGGAATAATTGTGGCAAAAAAGAAAAAAAATAAAAGCTGTGGAATACTGGACGAGATGATCGATGGCTAGTGTGCTACACCCTCATCTACGGTCTTTCAGATCTCAAGTTCGCATTGGCAGCCAAGAAGGACCAGAATAAAATAAAGAATGAACAAGATAATTAGGTCCCAAGCCAATAGATGCATTGCTAGGACCGATCATCTTATAAATTTCTGTGAATTGAAATCAAAATTTCCTATTCATAGTCCCCACTTGTATTTAGGAAATAATCTCAATAAGACGATTCTCAACAACTTTGACTAAATAATCTCAATAAGACGATTCTCAACAACTTTGACTAAAGGTATATTCTTATTAACTTTTGGAGAATAGCTTCCGGAGAGAATAACTTCTGAAGAGAATAACTTCTGGAGAATAAATTATGGGCAAAAAGTGATTTTAATAAAATGAGAGTGTTTAGATGATTTTATCAGAATAACTTTTTTCATGGTCAAATGACTAAAACGGACATTAACTTTTATGATAATTATATATAAAGGATAAGATTATATTTTAAGTATTATTTCACGTTAAATTGCATAATAAATACAAAAAATGAAATAAATTTATCAAAAAATTTTAAAATTATAACATTTGTCAATTATGAAAAAAATAATATTTCATTTTAAATAGATACTGATTTCCCAAATTACAAAATTTTTAATTTCATGATGTTATTTCATTTTTAAATTTTTTTTATTCTTTATTCTTTATCCCTTTTGTTGGCAAAAAAAAAAGCTTTTGTTTTTTCTATTTTTTCTTCTTGCGTCAGATGCCCAGAGGAGGGAGAGAGAGAGGGGTAAAAAAAAGTGAGATGGGAAAGGGAAAGAGAAAGAGAAAAGGGAATCTAAGAAAAGGACAAGTGGTAGAGGGTAATAATAATCCCATCGGTCAAAATTTTCTCCCAAAAGCAATTGAAAATAGCTTGCTTCCAGAATAGTTTTTTCTCCCTCAAAATCATGGTTTGGGCAAAAAAGGGGATTGTCTAATTTTGGGTGATGTTTAACTGCTTTAAACACAAAACCAAGGTTTAGCCCAAAAAGCACTTTTTTATGCTGTACCCGAACACACACTAAAGAGTATAATCTCACAATAAGAGAAACCCTAAACAGTATAAGTATTCAATTTAAGCTAGCGCCACAAGTTTCTTATTATACGAATATATCAATAAATCTGGTCGCCTTGTAGAGTATAAAAAATGGAAAAAGAGAAAAAAATGCTGTCAAAATTGGTAAAAGACAAATAAATATGTTGCATTTCAATAATTTTAAAGGGATTGACTTGGAATTTTGAATTTTGGACAAATGTGAGAAATTACCTAACTACCCTTACGTTTTTTTAAATAAAAAATCATCACACACCCCTTGCCGGCTGCTAGAGCTCCGGCTCCTATGACCTTGCCGACGGCCTGCCGACAGAGCTCCGGTGATCGATCCCCAAAGCCCCAGTGGTCTCATGTTTTTTTTTTTAATATTTCAAACAAAAGCTGTTAATATAGATACTTGAGTTATTAATATAGATACTAAAATTGTAAGTAAAGTCCACCAGAGCTCCGGCGGCCTCATATATTTTTTAAAATTTTTCAAGCAAAACTCGTTAATATAGATACTAAAGTTATTAATATAGAAAATAAAGTTGTAAATAAGGCGACCGGAGCTCTGACAGTCTCATATTTTTTACGACTTTATAGTTTCTATATTAACAACTTAAGTATCTATATTAACTACTTTTTCTTGAGAAATTCAAAAAATATATATGAGATCGTCGAAGCTCCGGTCGACCTTATTTACAACTTTATTATCTATATTAATGACTTTTGTTTGAAAATTAAAAAAATATATATATGAGACCACCGGAGCTCTGGTGAACCTTATTCACAAATTTATTGTCTATATTAATAACTTTTGTTTGAGAAATTTAAAAATAAATATATATGAGACTGTCAGAGCTCCGGTAAACCTTATTTACAAATTTATTATCTATATTAACAACTCCAGTATCTTTATTAATGACTTTTGTTTGAGAAATTCTTAAAAAAATCTATAAGACTGCTAGAGCTTTGGTGAACCTTATTTATAAATTTATTTTCTATATTAACAATTTTTACTTGAGAAATTTAAAAAAATATATGAGACCAAAAACGGACATCTTTTGGGTTAATTAAATATATATATTGTAGTAGTGCTAATAACTAATAGGTATAGCCCACTTGCCAAAACTTAACATCTCTAGCTGTAAATAAAGTAGAGAAGCAAGGTCAAAAAAAATAAAGTAGAGAAGGACTGCACCACAACGCAAATACCACAGTGAAAGTTAAGATAAAGGGGCATATAGCTTTCTGTAATTATATCAAACATTATGAAGCTATCTCGAATGATGTTCTTCAACAAACATTCTTAAATAGAAGTGTTACAAACAGTTATAAATTATAAAATGCATATATGCAAGAACACGATAAACAATGACCTAAGACAGAACCTAGTTCATAAGACAACCTTAGACCAATATAGTTTGGAAGATGTTTCTAGACACAGGAGTAATTGTCCTAGTTGTGCGGAGCTGCCCAGTGGTTGTCTAGTTTAAGCAATTTTGCCATGAACGCTGATATCGGGAAGTTTTTTTAGGCGCAATTTCACCACTGAAATGTTATAAAAGAAGCAAATTTGCTTTAACCCTTAAAAAATTTGTACTAACAATTAATTTAATGGCAAGGGGCAAAATCGCTACATTACTTATTAGGTAAAATTGAACACCTAAAATAGTTCCGTATAATTTAAGGCAAAATTACACCTTAATCCAAAAATAAAAAGTACGTGGTATGCCAGTGTGGACAATTTCAAAAGGAAGAACCACAAGAAGAGAGTCACAACATGTGACAATAGAACCACACTAGAGAAAGAACCATAAGCATAGAACCACATCACGCAAAGAGAACTGGAAATCCAAATAAAGAAGCATTTTAAGGAAGAAGTGAATAAATTTTAAAAAATAAAAAAATCTCACCTTGCAATTAACCTTTGTCGGATGCCTTCCTAGCTGTAGTGGATGTTTCAGTTGGTGGAATCTGTCATGGTTCAAGGTATATGAGAGATTAACATGGGAAAAAGGTTGGGGTGGGGGGTGGCTGTGAGGATTGAGGAGAGGAGAGAGGAGGGAAGATTTTATTGGGTTGAATTTAAATAAAAAAAAGGAGATATAGAGTTATAAAATTTTAATAGAAAAAATATGTTAGATTAAATAATAGAAAAAGTTCACTGAAATTTTTGAACCTTGCTTCTTTAATTCTTTTTTATTCCAACTCATTAAAAATTTTCCTCCTCCCCTCATTTCCCTTGTACCAAATAAAAGAGCAAGTTATAACTTGAATGGGCTGACCTTCAGGGGCTGTTTGGTATGACAGATTTGATTGGATTTTAAAAAAAAAAAAAATTAGAGAAGTAGGGTTGAGGGTTTTCAATTAATTTTTCTTACCTTTTTATTTCACATATTATTTTTATTAAACTTTTATAACCCTATTTCTCCAATTGTTTCAAATCTAACTCATAATTTTTTTCCTAACCTCCTTTCCCCTCCACTTCCCTCTTGCCAAACAAACCCTTAGATGTGTCGAGTTTAAAATTATACGCACACAAATATATAATTTTAAAAATATTAAAACTTATAAATTTATAATTTAAATTATAAAAATCATATTTATATAATTCAAAAATACTAATACACATATTTTAACTCAAAGGTTAAAATATACTTTTGGTTCTCTAAGTTTACATCAAGGCTCTTTTTAATCATTTAAGTTTATAAAATGCACTTTTAGTCCCTTATTATTAACACCGTTAATCTCATTTGTTGGTGAAGATCCTGCAAATGCATTGTGTAATCTGAGTCACGTTTAAGGATGCTATCCTTAAGAGCTATTCCGCAATCACCGACTGATTGGAAGTGACACTCCTCAGGATAAAATGGACCCTTCCTGCAAATACAGGTTAAATAGAACAACAAAATATAGAGCAACTAGAAGGCAGAGAGAATGTGAGACGAAGAGAAAAGCTAGAGAGGAAGAGAGTGCTCTAGATTTCTAACCGAGGTGTTTGAACCTCTTGCAGGCAATGCTATTTATGGGCCTCTCATGCACTCGAATGTTGGGCAAAAATCAAAGGCAATAAAAATGATTAAACCAGCGGTTTCTGAACGTTGAAGGCCATAAAATTTTTTATTATTCAGTTTTGGAATCTGGAGATAATGACTTGTAACATGATCGGTGGTAATGATGGTTGGTTGAACAAAATAAAATCTAGTTAATGCCCTTGTAACCGAAAAGTTGAGATCTCAAATTCAAATACATCAAAACTTGGTTTTTTAGGTTATCCTTTTTCACAAAAAAATTTATATTTTTCCTAAAAAAATTTTGGTAAAAAGTGCCCAGTCTATATTAACTTGAGCGTAAGGGGGCAATCACCATATTTCCACTACGTTTGCCTCCTGGTAGCACAAGCCCACTTTTCCTTTTGGCCCATTTACTAGCTCAAATTCACAAGATGTAATATATACATTTGTATTCTCACTCTCCTAAGCAATGTGGGACTTGTTCTATTTGACACACCCACTTGCATGTTGAAACTCCAACAATCCCCCATATGTGTCAAAAGGAACACCTTTAGCTGAGTTGCACACATGGGTATAATCGTTGTACTTGGTGATTCTATGAACTTAAAACCAGACCTAAACCGATAACACTTAGTACACAAAGGTATTGGTAGTCTTATGAACTTAAAACCAACAACTCTTAGGCATGTACTAGAGATACTAAGAGTTAGATCATACCCCCACATTTCATTGTTAACGCGGTTGCACAATTTAAGAAGGCATTCACGATTTTGGTGCATAACGAATGCTCTAGAGATTTTTCCACGAACTCATAGGAGCAGTCCCACTCCACATTCGTAGAGGTGATTTCATGAAATGTACTTGTAATGAGCACACTATCCCGTAGGATTATGAAATCATTGAGAGATTCCCTCATCATATGAAGGGACTAATAATTTACTTTAGTGCTAGCAGAACTAACACAAGACTTGTTCTTACCAATTGAACCTCCTTCATAAGATCACCAATCACAAAGGTTAAGTTGTCATCACTATTAATTTCGTATCAGCTTAAGTCTTATTCTCCTTGATGAATCAAATATTTGTTTCCTTCCATAGGTATTGTAAACGAATCTACAAGGTTCACTGCTAACCTTACATAAACGATTAAAATTACACCATCTTTTAGCTGCTGCCTTATTATATTATGTCTCAATCTAATATGTCTGGCTTTACCATTAAAGGTTTTATTTTTGGCTGTAGCTATCACAGATCGGCTATCACAATGTAGAGACACTAACGGTGTTGGTTTTCCACCTAGTGGGATATTTTCCAAGAAGTTTTTCAACAACTCAACCTTAGTACCAACCAACTCCATAGCAATAAACTCATAATCCCTTGAGGAATTGGTTAAGATAGTTTGTTTGACTGACTTCCACATTATGACACCATCACAAAGAGTGAAAATATAGCCACTAGTGGATTTGCTCTCCTGTGAATCTGAGATCCAATTAGCATCACTGTATCCTTCCAATATAGCAAGAAATCCACTATAATGAATACCATAATTCATGGTACCTCTCAGTTATCTCAATACCCTTATCAGAGCCTTCCAATGTTCATTGCCTGGACAATGAGTATATTTGCTCAATCTACACATAGCATATGCAATGTCTGGCCTGGTATAGTTCATTAATAAATGCAATAGATTCCCAATAATTTGTGCATATTTAGATTGAGTGATTGGATCTTTTCCATTTTTCTTTAAATGCACAATAAGATCATAAGGAGTATTCATAGGAAACTCATCAAACATTTCAAACCTCAGAATTTTCTCAATATGATGTTCTTGAGAAAGTATGATACCATTATCATTTCTTATGATCTTTACACCCAAAATCACTTATGCCTCATTCAAATATTTCATATCAAAATTAGAAGATAGAAAAAGTTTTGTCACAAGCACAACACCCATACTAGTACTAAAGATAAGCATATCAACCACATATAGACAAATAATCACAAAATCACCATTTACAAGTTTTGTATAAACACAGCTTTCTACCTCAATAGTAGAAAAACCACCACTTAACAAAACTTTATCCAGTTTTTCATGCCATTATTTGGGCACTTTTTTCAAACCATACAAAGATTCAACGAGTTTACAAACTTTGTTTTCTTGCCTAAAAACAATATAGCCTTCAGGTTGCACCATATAAGTCTCCTCTTCTAAATCACCATTTAAAAAAGTTGTTTAAACATCCATTTGATGAATGAAAAGTTTGTGAGTAGAAGCTAAGGCAATTAGGATTCTAACAGAAGAAATCCTAGTTATAGGAGAGAAGGTATCAAAATAGTCAACATTTTCTTTTTGAGTATATCTTTTAGCTACCAACCTAGCCTTGTATTTATCAATAGTTCCATCAAGAAAATACTTTTTCCTAAAAACCCATTTACAACCAATAGGCTTTGCTCCTGGAGGCAAGTCTACCAAATCCCACATTTTATTTTGATTTAAAGAATCAAATTTAGCTTTTATTACTTCTTTCCAAGAGGATTCATCTGGAGAAGAAATAGCTTCATAAAAATTTTTGGATTCAAGTAAGTATAAAAATCATCTCCAAAAGATGTTTATTTTCTTTATCTTTTACTTCTCCTTAAATCTTCAACCAAAACTTCATTTGAATTTCGTTCAGATCAAGTAGAAGAATTTTCAACTCTTGTAGGAATATGCTCAACCTTCAAAGGAAATATATCTTCAAAAAAACTCTGCATCTTTTGTTTCAACAATTGTGTTATGATCTAAAATATCGCTTTTCAAAACCAGAAAACGATAAGCAGCACTTTGTTAAACATAACCAATAAACATGCAATCAGGAGTTTTAGAACCAATTTTCCTCTTTTAAACATCAAGTAGTAAAACTTTAGCAAGATACCCCTACACTTTCAAATATTGAAGGTTAGGCACAAAACCTTTCCATAACTCACAAGGTGTCTTTTTAGTTTTCCTGTTGGGTATTCTGTTTTATGACAAACAACTAGATAACAAGGCTTCACCCTAAAGGTTATTAGGTGCTATAGAACTTACAATTAAAACATTAATCATTTCTTTTAAAGTTCTATTTTTCCTTTCCGCAACACCATTAGATTCAGGTGAATAATGAGGAGTTGCTTCATGAATTATCCCTTCTTTTTCACAAAAATTATTTAACAATAAATATTCTCCTCCTTTATCTGACCTGACCTGTTTCATCTTTTTATTTAATTGATTTTCTACTTCTGCCTAATACAAAAGAAATTTTTCAAAAGCCTCATCTTTATTTCTCATGAAATACACTTTGGTATATTTTGAAAAATCATTAATAAAAGTAATATAATACCTTTTACCACCTCTAGTCTCAATTTGTTTTATATCTCCCAAATCAGTATGAATTAAAGCTAACAACTCAATTTCTCTTTGAGTAAAAAAATGTGGTGTTTTAGCTTGCTTAGTTTCTGTACAAACTTCACACTTTTGAAAAACATTTTTAGTTTCATACATCAACCCAAGATTTTGTAGTCTTTTAATATAAGTTTATGAACATGTCTTAATCTAGCATGCCACATGCCAAAAGAATCAACCAAGTAAGCAGAAGAAGATATATTCTCATTCATTTCAGCAACATAGCCCTTCCCAATAAGAACATTGTTCTTGGTCATGACAATCTTGTCATATTCAAAACGTACCCTAACCCCTGCTTTCCCAATCAGCGCCATAGAGACTAAGTTAGCTCTGACTTTAGGTACATATAGCATGTCATTTAGTGCCAAGGTCTTTCCAGATGTGAGCTTTAGTACCACTTTCCCTTTTCAATGAACCTTAGCGGTTTGGGAGTCAGCTAGATAAACATGGTCTTCCCTTTTTTCAAATGAGGTAAACATCTCTTTGTTTGCACAGATGTGCTTGGTAGCTCCTGAGTCTAACACCCATTTCTTCACATCAGAGACAATAAGGGCTTATGACACCACAGCAACAATGATTTCTTCATCACTGCTATCATCTCCTTCAACCAAATTCACATTTGGCTTATGAAGATTTCCACCCCCTTTGAGAGTTATCTCCCATAGCTCTTTTCCTATACTACGCTGGATAATGACCAGGTTTTCACAGACAAAACAAATGCCCATCTTCTTCTTGGGGTTAGTATATTTGGGCTTGTAGTAAGGGTTCTTATTTTTATTCTTTTTGTTTTTGGGGTTGTACCTATTGTTATGCGGCTTTTCCTCAACTAGGTTTACTTTAGAAGCCATTTCTTTGCCCTTTATTGCTTGTATCGCCTTTTAGTTGGTATCTTCAATGATGATATGGGCACTCGGATCATTCAGAGACAATTGTTTCTGTTTGTGTTTCAGCTGTTTCTTGTAGTCATTCCATGAATCTGGTAGCTTCTCGATCATTACATTAGCCACGAACTCATCTGGCAGATTGATCTTCTCAGCTTGAAGCTCCTCATTCAACTTGTGGTACTCGTTGATCTGGAGCTTAATGTCTTTGTCATCTGTCATCTCTCATTTTCTTCTTTATAGACATAGTACACATCGAACAGATTGTTAGATAAAGTAGTAAAAAGAATATGTCTGCTAACCTTATTAGCATAGGCCCAAGCATCCTTCTGGGCTTAGTTAGCATCTGGGGATGGTGTAGGTTGTGTAAGTGCATCAGTAACTTCATGTATGTCAATAATAGTGTAGACATATTCCTGCCAGCGTCTGAAGTTCTTCCCTTCAAACTGCTCTATCTTGGAAACTATCTCGGCATAGGTATTGCATCGGGTTAGAACCAGTACCAGTGTTGTTAGCTTTAGAAGTAGCAGTATTGTTAGTTCTGATACTAGCAGGAGGAAACAGAAGCCATAATAGCTCTTAAGATTGTTGGCGAAGATCTTGCAAATACACTGTGTAATCTGAGTCATGTTCAAGGACGCTGTCCTTGAGCGCTATTCTGCGGCACTTCCTAGGATAAAATGAACCCTTTCTATAGATACAGGATGAACAAAACCATAAAATATAGAGCAACTAGAAGGCAGAGAGAATATGAGATGAAGAGAAAAGCTAGAGAGGAAGGTAATGCTCAAGATTTCTGAGCAAGGTGCCTAAACCTCTTGCAAGCAATGCCTTTATATGCCTCTCATGGACTTGAACATTGGGCAAAAATCAATGGCAATAAACATGATTAAACCAGTGGTTTTTGAATGTTGAAGGCCATAAAAATATTTTATTAACTAGTTTCAGAATCTGGAGATAATGGCCTGCAACATGAACGGTGGTAATGATGGCTGGTTGACAAAATAAAATATGGTTAATGCCTCTGTGACCAAAATATTGAGATCTCAAATTCAAATACATCAAAACTTGGTTTTTCCTATAAGCCATTTTTTGCAAAATAAATTTTATATTTTTCCAAAAAAATCTTTGGCAAAATGTGTAATATCGTAAAATACATCCAAGGGTTAAATGTAATAGACAGTTAAATAAGAGGATTAATGGTACCTTAATTAATTTTGGCCATGATTAAGGGTAAAAGAGTCAATTGCCACTTGATCATGAGGATAGATTTGGGAAACAGAGTGAAGGACCAAGATTTGTTCTTATAAAGTAAAGGTAATGATGAAGAAGTAATTTCCCTTCTTTTTCCCTTGATAAAAAACGTTCAAGACCACAGGAAGAAAGAAAGAGAATTTAAATGATAAACTTCTTCAGTTTTCCATTTGAAAGTTTAACAATTGTAGGCTAATATGTGTGTGTAATCTCCCAAGAAATAATTGAAGAAGCTTGCTTGTTGGTCACTTTGGGAGCACTATTTACGTCACTTGAAGAGAGGAAGGAGAGAACTCAATTGTGACAAAGTATTACAAGAGGAAGAAAAGTATAAAATCTCATCCTAAATGCAATATGTGAGGAAGTGGAAATATGTTAAAGTAAGAAGCCACTTTTTCTTCTTCAAGAGGGCATAATACGTATGACATGAGGAAGGAGAGAGAAAATGAAATTTGTGGACATGCATGATGCCTTCAAGAGGCACTTTTTCATCAAGCCTTTATGGCCAAATAAAAGATGATGACATCAAGTGAATATGGCATGTGTTGATTTATAATAAAGTATAGTATTTTGAGGAGGTGGATAAAAGATATTTTGAGAGATTATTATCCCTTCCTAAGGCCATATTTTCGGTCAACTCAAGAGAGCAAGAAAGAGAAAGAGATTTAGGAAAGTGAGACAAGAACAAGCAATAACAAGGCTCAAGAGGCAAAGCAAGGTGAAGGTAAGCTCTTTGATCTTGATTTTCACCTTCTTAACCTCATCTATGACTCAAGTGTCCTTCATAAACATTGTTCCTCTTGATGAGAGCTTCATTTCTATTGTTTTAAAATTTCAAGAGGAGGTGTTTTGAGCCATCATCCAAGAACAAAAGTTGTAGAATCAAAGAAAGAACCTAAGGAGGAGCAAGATGTGAGTATTAGCTTCAATTTGAGCTATTGGTTGTGTAGGTTGAATGAGTATTTTGACATGTGTAATTCTACCTTGATTTTGTCCAAGTTAGGGTTTGGAGAAGTCATGGTGTTTTGTTTATGTATTTGGTGTTTTATGATGATTATAAACCATATGACACAAGTTTAATGCTCAAATTGGGAGTTTGGTAATTTCTGGAATTTTGTTGATTTTTCTGCCGAAAATAGGATGTGTAGAAAGAGTGAAAATTTGGTCATTTTGATGTTACTATTGTGTTCTACATGAAAAATGGTGTAGGAATAGCCCCGGGTTGTGATTTTTGGGTCATTGAAACTCAAAATGCAAAATTGGATTTTCTGCCGAACAGGATTCCAGCGAGGTATCTTGATTTTGTGGTTTTTTTGGATAACCAAATGATGTTCAATGAAGGTGAAAATTTTCATAATAGAAGTAGACATATCAAGCTTTAATTTTACAGGTCATTTGCATCATTTCGATTTGTACACTGGGAGTTATGGATTTTAAAGTTAGGTCATGAAAATGGGTTGAATTCTGGCAGTGTGCAATAAATGACAAATATGGGAATGTTGTTCTTCCAATTGGCTATGGGTGATATTTTCCTTAAAAATAGACTAAATAAGGGTCACATAGCCTTTAGAATCACTACAATTTGATATTTGTACATAAAGATATGATTTTTCAAAGTTGATGAAAAATTCTGGCAATTTTGATCACCTATGGGAAAATTGAAGATGTAATGGCATAGTGTAATATTGTTGAACTCTGAGGTTAGAAATTGGTCTTTTAGGTTATGGACCACTCTAACTCCTTAGTTGACTTGATTAAATGTCCATAATAATAACCAACTTAAGTGTTTGAATTAAAGAAGAATTGGATTAATTAATAACCTGTCATCCGTAATTCTAATTATAGGATTCGATACCTGCCTTGAGCGCAAGAAATCTATGCAGAACAAGACCGGAAAGACCAAAGTAGTGACTCTTTCTCATATATCATGTGTAAAGCTTTGTACGTATGTGCTTATCATTGAATTGTGATGCACATGAATCGCTACCGTGTATGTTCATTGTGTATACAGCATAAGCTATCGTTATTGTGAATTCAACCAAAGCTGTCGTTATTGTGAATACAATGAAAGCTGTCGTTATTGCACTATAGCCTTGAGAGCTGTCGTTAATGTGCATACAGCAGTGATTGCTGTCGTTATTGCACCATAGTCGTGAAAGCTATCGTTATTGTGCATATAGTCGTGAGAGCTATCATTATTGGTGAAACAATTCCTGCCTATGGCAAAAGTCCTGGTAGAATGTACGAGTAAGGGTAGGGCGACCAAAAGTCTTGGTAGAATGTACGGGTGAGGTTCTTACATAAAAAGACGACATTTGTGATGCAAGTCACGCATCACTATGATTGTTGTTGTTGTTGCTACTTTGTGATAATTGCTTACATGCTTTGTTTAATTATGCATCATATACGTGAAACGTTACTACTGAGATTCCTATGAATCTCACTCTTTCCACTACTAGCCTACAGCTAGGGCAGGCGGATCAAAAGAGAAGCAGGTATATATGGATGGCTGGAGTTCGTGGCTTGGAGATTAGTTTTATGTTGGTTATCACTTGTTGGGATGATGGTATATGTAAATGTAGACCGGTGTAGTAGAATTATGTAATTTTCTGTAATCCCCGGTATGGGAAACTGATAATGGGCATTCATGCCCTATAGACCCTTATAGTCAATGATTGAAACCCGAGTGTTCATCAGGAATTTTATTAAGCACTCTGATATTTACGAATGGAGCCGAACTGTACAGGCCAAATAGATTCAAAAAGTGGAAGTGAGATCGTATTTAACATATTATAGAAAGTTTTGAAAAACCCACTTTATCATAAGACCAAATCCAATTTTAAAGTCGGGATCTTTCATGAGTTTTAAATTGTTCGTTGGTCTCTTGTTTAATTTATGGCATATTTTTGAACCTTATTAACGGCTATGAAGTTAAAGGGGACTGGGCACTTTTTGTAACCCCCTAACCATCACTTTGTTGGGATGATGGTATATATAAATGTAGACCAATGTAGTACAATTATGTAATTGTCTGTAATCCTCAGTATGGAAAATTGAGAATGGGCATTCATGCCCTATAGACCCTTATAGTCAATTATTGAAACCCGAGTATTCATTGGGAATTTTGTTGAGCACTCTGATATTTACGAATGGAGCCGAACTATACAGGCCAAATAGATTCAAAAAGTGGAATTAAGACTGTATTTAACATATTGTGGAAAGTTTTGAAAAACACACTTTATCACTAGGAGCCTCATATTTTAGGGTGCTTTGTTCCTTAAGCAAATCCCTAACCTAAATAAATAATTTTTTTGGCTTGCCTAGATAAATAATTTGAGAACCGTGGGATAGCCTTCTAATTATTCAATCATTCAACATGATAAGATCTAATTAAACTCGCTACTTGCACGATACTATCGAAGCATATCGTTCCAACTCCCTCAAAGTGTTCATTGCCTGCATTACCATAGAAATTTAATTTTCTCCAGAAACTAAGGTATGAAACAAATATATTTGAAAACAAAAATAAGAGGTAGTGATAGGGGAAGAGGTACAGCCACCCCCAACTTTAACTAGAGATGGTAATATGGGTTGGTACCGTGGGCCGAGCCCACCTAACCCGATAAAATGGGCAGTTTGGGTTCTATAAAACTGGGACTATATTGATGTGGTCCTTTTGGGCGGGTTGGCCCATATTTTTAAAACCAAGAGGGAAGAGCCAAGAGGGAAGAGCCATTAGCTAAGGCCCAACCGCCAATAGTCCAAGACCGTCACTCTAAAGTCTAGCCCAGTACTCTTACTCCTCAGTCCTTACTCCTCAGCCTGGTCAACTCTCTTTTGTTTTTGCTTGAAACAATCTCTCACTCCCTGTTTCTCTCACGGCTCACACTCTTAATCTTAGAAATATAATCCTCCCGAGTCCTTGACTGGCTTGTGGATTTATATTTATTTTGTTATGTGTGGACTTGTGATGAATGTTTAACTTATAATGTATTTTTAATTTTGTTATGTTTAGATGTGTAGAAAAACAATCTTAGTATATTGTTAAAAAAATTAAAAAAAAAATGGGTTGGCTTGCCTAACCCGCCAACCCAGTGGTTATGGGTTGAGTTGGCTAAATGTCAACCCATATTGATGCGGTCATTTTGGGCCCGAACTCATATGGTCCCAACCCATGGCGGGTTAGCCCAAACCCACCAGGCCGGACCATGTTACCACCTCTAACTTTAACTGGCCTCTTTGGTGTAAGTTCTAGGGAACAACACTATTCCCTTTGTCTGAAAGGGAATGATAGTTGATGCAAATTAAATAAGGAAAATTCGACATTACAAAGGCACAAATAAGCTCAAATATGAAACATAATGAGTTATTCCTCACCGCGATGAGATTTTGCAGTCTCAGGGATGAATTAGGGAGGAGTTTTTAATGTGAAACCTTTGAAGAATTGGCATGGATGAAGTTTTTTAAAAATTGTTTTCATTTTACTCAATTTAAAAATAATATTATTATATTAAAAGATTTAATTGCACCTTCAATCGTTGAGTTAGCATTTTCCCTTAATGAGATTAATGTAGCTAATATTAAGGGACTACAAGTGCACTTTATAAACTTAAAAGAATTCTGATGTAAACTTATAAGACTAAAAGTACATTTTAGCCTAACTCAAACCATTATATAAAGTCTAAAATAAATCACTTTTCAAAGTCTAGATAAATAAATCAATGTCCAAAACAAAATGTGAACCTTAAAAATAATAATAAAGGAAATATTTAAACGATAATATAATGAAAATCCTTTTTACAATAAATGATTAAAAATACTGATTGATTCTTTCTTGGTAAGGTTAAGTTTCAAAATCCCTTCTTACAATAAACAAAACCAATAAGTAAAAAATGTCATTAATGATAGGGACAATCCCATTTAAATACCATTTGAAATAGCAAAACCCACAAAAGTCTTTTATGACATCTAAAAGATAGAAAAGTGATCTGGGATGTTTCAGGAATACTGAAGTTTAAGGCTAAAGACCAAAATACCCTCCACACTCATTTACTCACACACGCAGATTCCTCACAGGCAAAAACCAAACCCCTGGCCATCATCATCGTCTACAAATCAGCAAGCATGGGTGGAAGCCGTCCCCAAATCAATGAATGTTTGATCTTCTTCCTTAATTAGAGTGGTTGCCGTTCTCTTTGCTTGTCGCCAACATCGATGTGATGAGTGATTGGATATTTGGGATCCCGATCTGTCTCTCTCTGGTCCACAAATCTCTGTCGCTCTCTGCTCTGGTCTCCTTCTCTGAGCTGTCTTCCCTATATCGGTGGCACAGGTGCTTCGCCGTCTTGGATCTATCTTCCCATCTTGCCCAGAAGCGAAGAAGAAGAAGAACTGAAACTTAATGTTAAGAGAGAGAGAGAGAGAGAGAGAGAGAGAGAGAGAAAAAGAGAGAGATCAGTACAATGTGGCTCCTTCTGGAACATCGTTCTTGAATTTCAGCATGTGAAATCGTAATGTTAACTTGACATTTTCTAATGTATATTGTAGTTGATGTCATGAAGGTTCTGGTGTTTTGTGAATTCCATTGCAGCACTTGTCATTCCCATTACAACTGTTGTTAATGGTGACAGTTTATTATAATTCAAGCATACATGAAGAAACACCTTATTTTAGGTTCATGACTTGTATGGATTGGATGTTTGTGGAATGAGTAATGTCAGTTTGCTATTTGATACTTTGTCTATAAGTTGCTATCATGGGAATGAGAGTGACAAGGTTTTTAATGGTTTTAGTGATAATGGTAATGGGAATGACAACTTAATATTTTCAAACATTGTGTAGAAGTGTTTGCCCAGAAGGGGGGATGCTGACAAATTAAGTAATGTGATTAATAAATTTTTTAATGGATTTGACGACAAGGGTAATGGGAATAACACTTTAATATTTCCAAACATTAAGTATGGAAGTGTTTGCCCAGAAGGGGGGACGCTGACAAATTCAGTAATGTGATTAACAAAGTTTTTAATGAGTTTGACAATAAGGGTAATGGGAATGACAACTTATTATCTCTAAATATTAAGTGTGGAAGTGTTCCCCAAAAGGGGAGGATGCTGACAAGTTCAATAATGGGAATGACAACATTAGTAATGGTTTTGACGATAGTGGTAATGGGATTGACAACTAACCCTAACCAACTTTGTGAGTGAAAGTGTTGGCCCAAAAGAGGAGAACGCTGACAAGTTCAATAATGGAAATGACAAAGTTAGTAATGGTTTTGACGAGAATGGTAATAGGTGTAACCCCCTTCCCACCTTAGGCCGAGATTAAGTTCTTAAACACATAATTATGTTAGAATTAGATACCATATTTCAAATTGGGACTTATTAAGGTAATCTTTTGCCCAAAGTCGAATTTTCAAAAAACTTTTTCAAAACTGATTCACAATGGTCTCATATTCACAATACTAAACAAATATGGCCTATATAGGTGGATTCCATTTACAAATATCAGAGTGCAAAGTAAATTCCTGACTCACTCGGGTTCCATTCATTACATAAGGGTTTACACAAAGGCACAAAGGCCACAATTCATACCCTTTACTTGGGGGATTACAAAAAATCCAATATATACAATTGTTCCTACCAAAAAAACCCAAATGATATACAATGATAACCATTAACCAAAAAGGAACTCCTAACACGGAGCTCTACTCGCTCTTCGTCACCTGCTTGCCTTTTGATCCTTCAGCCCTGTCTAAAATGTTTAATTTTGGGAGAGTGAGATTCTAAAGAATCCCCGTAGTAACAAATCACTCATAATATGCACAACATCAAAGCATGAAAGTAAATTATCCATACAACACACAGCAATCCCAACAATAGTTGCAACGGCCAGGATAGGTATCATGGGCACACCCCCTACAACGGCTCACGCTGAACTACTTGCTATATTGCACATCCACATAAACATATCACATATATCACCACATCTGGGATCTATATAAAACATTTCACAACACACAGCCCCACGGGTTGGATACTTAAATAGGAATTCACGATTCCATCACGCAGCCTTGGCACTTACAACAGCAGATATAACGGCTGGGGTAGGTATCATGAGCATTGCCCCCTATGACGGCTCACGCTGAACTGCTCACGTTGTAATGCCCTATGGCCGATAACACGTTCACAATGATAAACATGCATACCAAGTATCATACACAACATGAGAGAAAAGTCACTACCTTGATCCTTCTGTGCGTGTCCTAGCGTCGGTCTCTCTCGAGTAGGGCAAATGTCAAATCCTATATTCATAATTAGGGATGAAGAGTCAATTTTCTATTCCAATCCTCAATGACTTTTTAATACTTAATTGGTTATCATTATTGCTCTTTTAGAGTCATTAAATACCCCTAACAATAGCCCTAAGGGGTTGGAAGAACTATCCCAAAGATCCCCTTTTGGAAGCATAAACTGACATTTTCTACTGAGGCACTCGAGTGAAGATGGCCTCACTCCAGTGAAATTGTACAGGTACTCGAGTGAAGGAAGTCTCACTTGAGTGATGGTATGGTCTGCACTCGGGCACTAGAGAGTGAAGGATAGCGAGTGAACACCCGAGAGCACAAGGACTTTTCAAGACTACAACACTCGAGCACACTGGACCTCACCCGAGTGAAAGCCAAATGCCTCACTCGAGCACCTGAGAGTGAAGTCCAGAAAGTGAGAGTACAAGAGAAATGGTAGTAGCCCAAATGACTCACTGCACTTGAGCACAACACAACTCACTCGAGTGAATACCCTATACCCGGGAGTGAGAAGGCACACTCTTGCACCATAATCACGAGTGACAACCCGAGAGGCAAGTCCTTGGTGTCAAATACACCAGTCACTCGAGCATGAGGAGGCTCACTCGAGTGATGTTCATCCCTCACTCGCAAGTGAGACTATACACTCTTGAATTTCTAGAAAGCACAACAGAAAAACCGAAGAGAAAACAAAATATAAGCACAGCACTCGAGTGATTTTCAACCTCATCCGAGTGATTTTCATCCCTCACTCGAGTGAATCCCAAATCACTCGAGTGATTCTATCAGAACCAGAAAATGCAGAAAACAGAGGAATTTTCTCAACACTTGCCCAATTGATCCCAATGGATACAAAACTTTACCCAAAGCCACTCCCACAGAAAAACACTCAATAAACTCAATGGGATCATCAGAATCATCAAAATCCTACTCCATTATCATGTTTTAGGTTTTGGGCAACTAAATCAACAAAATACCAATCTCATCCAAACATCACATTTCAGTCACCAATCAACCTATCCATCCTAAACTCATTCCAAGATACCATTCTCATGTCAAAAACATACCAAATGAACAGTGACACTCATTTTCAGATTGAAGCCAAATTTCCAGAAATTACAAACTACTTCAAATGGCATGAAACTTAGATAGATAGATTGGTTTCACATACCTCTTCAACTTTTCCAAAAAGACTCTTTGATTCTCCAACAACCAGATTTTTGTGTGGCGCAAAACAACACCAAATGGCCAAACTAAAAACACTGACATTAAGCTCTCAACTTAAGGAACAACATTAAAGAAGAGAACTTGAGCAATGAAGGCCATTTGCTTACCTTAATCACAAGCTCTTTTTCCTCCTCCTTAAGCAACAATGGCCGAACCAAGAGAGAGAAAATGAGAGAGAGGGGAGTAAAAATTTGCTTCTCTCTCCCCTCCCCTCCCCTTATTTTGATTCCCTCCAAATTGGGGGGTTTTGGAGGGGAGCCAAATATTGGGACTAATTTGCCTTAATAATCTTTGTCATATCCCATCAATGCCCATGGTTGCAACTCATGCCCTCTCCGCTGCTGTTGCTTCTAGTCTCTTGCCCTCAATTCCCTTCCTCTACTTTCTGCCAAAAACGTAAATTTGGACTTTATTTTAATGTTCTCATTTTTTGCACACTAACATATAAGAAATCATGATGGTTGATAGTTTCATCTTCACAAATCCTGATGCACATTAGGCTCAATAAATTTTGTCAGCAATTGAATTTTGAGAACCACGTTATAGGGTGATCTAAATAATTTGCATTGTTGCTAGTCATTTTTGGCTAAAGCATTGTTACTGGAGTTATCTTTTTTTAGAGTCAAATTAGCCCTTCGTTGAAAACGTAGTTTAAAACAAAAAGTATTATATCAGTTGTTGTATACATATTAAGGTGAGAGTAAGTTTTCAAAAATTATATAATTTATATTAAGGTGTAAATTAATTTAAATAATTTATATAAGTAAAAATATATAAACTAATATATAAGGGTAAAATGGTAAATTACATATTATCTCCCCTCCCATCCCCTCTTGAACCAAACAAAAGATCATTAAAAAACCTTCCTCTTCCTTCCCCTTCAACCAAACCAAACAAGGTAACCTCCTATCCTCCCCTCCATCCCCTCCCATTGAACCAAACAGGCCCTTAGATACCCAATAATACTCCTGGTTACTGATTACTTTCAGAACAAAATTAATTACAGGTATGTGGTATGCCAGTGAAAAATACCCGTGGCCAATTTCAAAAGAGAGAATCACAGGAAGAGGGTCACACCAAGAGAAGACAGAACCACGCTCAAGAAAGAACCATAAGCACATAAGCACAGAACCACATCACGCAAAGACAACTGGAGACCCAAAATTAAAAAGCATTTCGAAGAAAGAATATCACCTTGCAATTAACCTTTTCCCGGAAGCCTCCCCGTCGCTGCTGTGGAAGGTAAGTTTGCATTTAGAATAAAAAACAAAAGAAAAACGTTTTAGAAACTTAGACTCGGTGGAAGGTGTTTGCATTCCCGGTAGGCACCATTGAAAGCGACTTTTTTCTTAAGCTTATTTTTGGACAATAAGTCCTTATTACGCAAGCTGAGATAAAACTACTCTCACATAGGGGTGTTTAACAATTTCCCGTCCCGACCTTCCTATCCCGATCCCGAGCAAATCGGGACGGGAAAATCCCGTCCCGAAAATTTCGATATCGGGAATGTGATTTCAGGATCAGGAAAAAGTCGGGATCGGTAATGGGACTTCCCGATCCCGACTTTTTCCGGATCCTGAAAATATATATATACACATGTATATTTTTTAAAAATATTTAAGAAAATAAGATCAAATGTAAAATAAAATGTGAAAATCCCTAACACCCTTAAGGTAATATCTATTCTTTTAGTTTAGTTAGTTAATTTCATTTATTATTTATTAAATAATTCTAATTTTTTGTTTTTGTCTTTGTTCTTTTTACAGTTGAATCGACAACTTTAAGCATGTATTGGACTAATTATATATTTATATTAGACTTATTTGGTACAATATAATATTAGACAAATTATATATTTATATTAGACTAAAAAAACATAACAAAAAATTCAATATAGAGATTTTTTTTAAAAAAAAGCAAATTCGGGATCGGGAAATTCCCGATCCCAATCTCAAAATTTCCAGATTTTCGGGATCAGGAAATTTTCGGAATCGGGATCGGGATCGGGAATGAAAATCATTCCCGAACCCTTTTCGGGATCGGGAATGACATTTCCCGATCCCGTCCTGATCCCGAACACCCGTACTCTCACATACTTACCTCGTATACCGTGAATCATGATTTATAAGCACTTATTATCCAAAAATAAATTATTCCAAATAAACACTGAGTCAATAAATGATAATAATAATAATAATAATAACCCTCATTGATTCTTTCTTGGAGGTTAAGTTTTAAAAATCCTTTTTGCAATAAACAAAAACAATAATAAAAATTAAGTCCCCGTTTGTTTTCCATTTTTAAAACATTTTTTTTTTTTAAGAAATTTTTTTTAGCGATTTTTTTATTGAGGTGTTTTTATAAACGAAATATTAGTAACTTGTTTCTTAAAAAAAAAACTGAAACAATTTGTAGATTTTTTTATTTACTATATTTTTTCCATTAAAAGGTTTGAAGCCTACATTTATTCACCTACAATACTACATCACCTCGAATACTACAGCACCTCGTACTGAGTGTCAATGATGGTGAACACAATGTCCCCGCCGGTGACAACCAATGCCATGTCACGGCCATTAGACCGCAGATGCTATGTGCCTGACAATTACCACTGCCACGTCACTAACAAACAAATTATATATAGTAAGTGACTCACACAATTTGGTTTTTTTTTTCTTTTTTATTATCTAATTATCTAAGTTAATACCATAAGAACAATGATTTCAAACCAATTTTCATCTTTGGTATAATAAATTTTTATTTTTATTTTTTTCAAATGAGATTTTTTAGAACAACTATCTAAACCGTTTTTCTTTTGCTTTTTTGTTTCTAAAAAAGTTTTATAAAATTGTTTTGGGAAAAAACACAAAACAGAATATCTCATTAATGATAATTGAATTCCAAATTTTTTTTTACCATAAATTAGATTCCGTATTAGAAATGTATTATTAGGTCATTAGGAGAAAAATAGACAAATGAAAATAAATTTATCGATGATGATTGGATTCCAGATTAGAAAATATGATCTTAGATCATTAAGGAAAAATTAAAAACTGAATATTAAAAAAATATTTTATTGATAATGATTGGGTCAAGATTAGGAAATGTCCTCAAGGAAAAAATAAAAACAGAAATTAGAAAAAAAAAACACTGCTTGTTTGAATTTCAAGTTAGAAAATGTTATTAGGGAGGGCAAAAAAATACACATGCAGTTTGATTTGCTAGGCCAAAAATTTAAAATTAGAAATAGAAACATTGAATCCAAGCATAACGTTGGAAAAAAGAGAAAAAAAAAAAGATTCCAAGCATAACAACAGATGTTTGAGTTCATGCAATATTGGGTCAAAATTAGAACAGAAATGCCAAAAGGAAACGGTAGAATTTGAATTTTGTTACCGTGGTTTCATTTCGAATTCATTGAAATTGTAGATTGGAAAAAAAAAAGAAAAACCGAAAGAAAGGACCAAAGCCCGTTAGAGCTTGCCTGTTTAGACCCAAATGCCTTTTAAAGCTTCTAATTTCATGTTCAACCCTAAGCGGGTTGGCCATACAAGCTCAGTCCATTTTCCTGAGTCAAGTATAGAGGAGGAAGCGAGGTGACTCAAGTGAGTGTGAAAGTGTGTCTACACCTAGTCACCTACACAGTACACCCACATAGGAAAAAATATTTTGCTGAAAGATAAAGATAAAAAATAATACTCCTTGTATCATCAATTGAAAAGTTGATATTAATCCTAAATATAATATTTATTTCATATATTTAGTTAGAAAACCTTGTATTGGTTTTGAATGTTATAGGTTTGGGGTTGTATTGGAGATTTTGTGGATGTTGAAAATTTAAGTTTGACTTGTCTCCCAACACTTGTCTTTGCCTTATCGCCCTATTTTCCTAGTTTGGGTAATTGTATAATGGAGTATTTCTTTAAAAAAACAACATTCAATTGGGGGGGGGGGGGGGTTTGAAAGTTAATCGATGTTGAAAAGTTTTGAAACAAACAACGTTGCACTTTTTCACATCCCTCCTATAACCAACGTGAATAAGTTGTTTTTAACCTAGGTAAAAAGCCTTTTCTGCAGTTCAAATGGTCTTTTTGACAGCCAAAACCTCGGTTACAAATGCAAAAACTGCCTTCACGGTCGATTTTGACAGGTTCCTCTTCTCCTCAATTTCCTCCTACCTTCTCTTCTCAACTCCCCATCCTCTTGTCTTTCAAAACACCCGTACTGCTCTTGCTGAAGAATCAATCACTCCTTCAGTTTTAGGCTGTTTAGATACAAGCCACTTCATATTGATTTCATATTGATGAGCCAGCTGAAAATCATTCCGTTCTTTATGGGAAGCAGATGCTCTCATTTTCCTCATTTTCTCATAAGTCGATTTGCACCCTTAAATCATAAAATAGATGGTTTATATTTAATATTTTATAAATTAAAATTCATTTTTTTTTTTTGTATTCTAGTTATAAAATGTATAGATTGGATTTTTAGAGTTTAAATTTTTGTATTTATGCGCGTAAATTATTTTATAAAATATTGAATCTAAGACATTTATTTTTTTCATCTATCGGTGGATATGAGATTATGAGAAAAAATAAGAATGAGGAAAATATGATAAACCCAACCCATCCTTTATCATCGTTAAGAACTTTTTCACACAAGTTCTCCAAACCTTAGGACATTATTGGTGTCAAACCTTAGAACATACATACCACCAAACCATAAAAACCTGGTTCAAGGACAAAAGAAAAGTGCATGCTCCAACGATTCATCTTCTATGCTGCAAATTGACGCATAAAGCCGAGCTGCTTTATTTTCTCTTTGCTAAAGCTTCTTTGTACTTCACCTTCAAGGCATCTCCAAATAAATTGGGATATTTTTGGCAACACCTTAATCTTCCAAAAATATCTTCCTTCATAATGTTTTAAAAAGATTTTTTTTTGGGCCGAAGATAATGTTTAAAAAAGATTGAAGGATGTGCTTGCATCGCCAAATATATACCTTTTTAAGATTGAAATAAGACCAAATATTAAGCCACCATAGAAACAAAAAGAAGGGGGGAAAAGGGAAAACCACACTCCTACAAAATCACACATATATAACAGTTATTATCTATTATATATGATGGTTTCGAATCGTTATATATGAAGGCACCAAGGCATATATAATGTTTCTTTGTTAATAACAGTAATATATTGGTTTTATATTTTATTATTTGTTTTTATTTAGTTTTACTATTAATATGTATTATATAAGACACAATATAATAATTGATAATAATAAAATAATAATATTAAATAAAAAATAGATTTATAGTATTCAAAATTCCATAGATTATAGATAAACATCATACAATTTAAAAGAAATTAATCTTTTAAACACTCTCACAATAAAACATTATCTTATAATTTTTTGAACTCTAAAATAAAATCTATTGATAAAAAATTCCACAGTAGTCTCTAATACGCCTTTGTTGTAAATCATACATAGATCACCTATCCTCGTAGAGTTTCTGTTAGATATTCTTTAACTGCAAAATGATAATATAAATACAAAAATAAGAATACACACACACATTAAAATAAGCAAATATAAAAACTTTCGCAAATCATGGAATATAAATATGAAAAGTAGAATATATAGTATAAAAATTGACAAATATAAAAACTTGAGCAAATCTCATAGACTGATTCCACAAACCTAATTTCAACGTGCAGTTTGAGTTACTAAAGTTTAGGAAGGTGTGATGATTAAAATCAAGGAATTATTTTCATTGCCATAAAGAAATGGAACGTGAGATGCTAAAAATTATAAGAAAAATTTGTTATTGATTTTTAGTCTATATAATGTAGTGTTATCAAAATTATTTTGAATACAATAAAACAATAATAAAGAAATTCAGCATTTGACCCCATCATCTTTTTTGTGGTCTTTACTTTTCTCCTACAGTTTTTCTCTATTTTTATTTTCAAACCAACAGCTATTATCAGAAATTAGATATCGTTTTTTGGTCTATGATTTTTCTTCTTAGATAATACCAGCGACCTTAAGCTTCAACTAGCGAGCTCACGCTATATAAAAATAATAAAATAAAACTAAAAATGTTAATTGGAAAAAAATTAAAGCTTCCATGAGAAAGAGTCATCACGAGAGGAAGGAGCTACAGAGTGAAGAACTATAGAAGTGGTTGAGGAAGAGACCTGCAGTGGTAGAGCAAAACCCATGAAAAAAAGGAGTATGAAACCCAAGGGAAGCTCATAAAATGTTTGAGAAGGAGTTGGAAGAGTTGCGTTAAATTAAATAAATTATTTTTTAGAATTCCACCTCCTTATATTGTATATTTTTCAGAATCTTGCATTTTCATATTAAAGAATATTTAACAGTTTTTTGTAAAGAACTGTAATATATTGTCAAATAATATACTATCATGATTGAAATCTATACTACCATAATATTCATTAATATGTCGATAAAGAATGTATTAATATAATCCAAATATTACTACTACATATTTGGGCATTTATAACACTTAATACATAACAGTTATAGCTAATAAACGTCAAGTATATGGAGGTGGAGGCCGTGTAAGGATATATAACGCTTAAATGTAACGGTTAATTATGTGCACCATCATGTTTTGCGAGGTGGAATTTGCGAAAACACAAAAAAATAGTTGTATTTAATAGCGTCATTTATTTAGTGAAAAAAAGACAGTTCTTAGGAAACAATCATTATGTAACACTTACAAATGATTCGTCTTCTAATACTTATATCAACGAAGACAAAGAAAACAAGATCTTCATAAACAATTGTCATCTAACTTTCATAACCCTTCATAACATGTGGATCTTCAATGTCATAACTTATAGCCCTTTGTAATCTTGTTAAACCTTCAGAAGTCATAACTTATAACCCTTCATAATTTGTTAGACCTCTATTTAAACTTGACTATTCTTTGAAACTTGTGATTCTTACTACTTTTCTTCATCAGCCTCCTCATTCTCTCCTTTATCATATTAATATCCTAGGGAACTCCTTTATCGCTGCCACCCCCTCCTCCACCACCTCCTCCTCCTCCTAAAGGCTTATTGGTATCAACAAATGGCTCAAGTATTGAGGATCCTAACCACGTCGTCCCCTCCGCCATACTCAGCGCCACCGCCCCCTCCACTAATCCATCTATTGCATCAAATGATGTGATGGCACAAGAAAAGAGAGCATTGGGGAAGGGTCTTCTTATCATGAAGGAGGTCTAGAAAGTAAATTAGGAGAGAGGGGAGGAAACTTACTATGAGATGGAACAAGAAAGATCAAATTGTGATAAAGTACTGGCACATTGCTTTTGGCCACCTACTCGATTGAGGTAGCTAATGAAATTGTTAGATTCCACAATTTATCCTTTCTTGTTCAATCTCACAAAAAGTTTTCTTCCCTCTCTCTTAATTTGCTTTTTGGACCTCCTTCATGACAACAAAATCCTTCCCCAGTGCTCTTGTGACATCTCTTCATCCAATGTAATAGATGGATTTGCAGAGGGGGCGGAGGGGGCATTGTGGTTAGGGCTCTCAATACAAATACATAACGGTTATTAAGTAAAACCCATCAGTTAATAGAAAACCATGCAAATAAATAATGGTTCTAAGTTAATAAACATTAAGTTAATAATAAATTAAAAAGAGATTGTCAAATAATAATAGAAGACCATGAAAGTTGGAGCTCTGACATGCTAGTACGAGGATTGAAGCCAGAACTGAAGGAGAAGCTGGTCACAAAGCAATTCACAAAATTTAATTAGGCTGTAGAGGTATGCCGAATTACTAAAAGTAATGTATGAATCTGTATTTGGCCAGAAATGCGATAAATCGTAGAAGTGCCAGCCGTGGGAGTTCTTCTCAGAAAAGGAAAAGCCAAGGGTTCTTGCCTAAAAGAGACAATAGGAGATTTTACCGGCTAAAAAATTACATTTTTCAAAGACCTCCAGAGCCAAGACCATGCCTTCACTATTTCAAATCACATGATGGTAGGCCTTACATTGCTACCTAGATAATTTGTTATTCTTGTAGGAAGCCGGACCATATTTTTAGGGATTGTAAATAGTGGCTAGCAAAGCCTAGACTTAGAAATCAAGGCAGGTGTTTGCCATGACACATGAAGACATGCTGAAATCACCCAAGATGATCCAAGGTACAATCCAACCTAATAGTAACTTGGTTTAAGCATTATTTGACTTTAGTGCTAATCATCTTTTATTACTTTTGATTGTGCAAGACTAATAGGGCTGAAAATTTGTGAACTACCGTATGATTTAGTAGTGTCTACACTAATGGGTGCCAAAATTGTCATATCAAAGTGCTTGTTTGAATTGTATGGAAAATGTTGAGAAAAATAATTCTGTGATAGACTTAATCTGTTTGTCGTTTCACAAACTTAAAGTTATACTAAGGCTTGATTAGTTGACAACAAATAATGTGCTGTTAGATTACAAAAACAAGAGATTCGTATATTGTACTCTGCAAAAGGATATCAACGCAAACATTAATCTAAACTTTCTCTCAGTAGCTCAAGCTAAGAAATGTTTGGATAGGAGATGCCAAGGGTTTTTTTGTATTCTTCTTAATACAGGCAGAAGCATAAATGATAATTAAAGATATACCCATGACTAACGAATTCCCTGAAGTTTTTTTTAGAAGACATAGGTGGATTACCCCCAGCAAGGGAAGTAAAATTTTTAATTGAAATCATACCTTGACCTGGACCTATATCTAAAGCCTCATACAAAATGACTCCAAATAAAATGGCAGAGTTAAAGAAGTAAATTGAGGATTTGCTAGAGAAAGGGTTTATACAACCCAGTGTATCGCCATAGGGCGCTCCGGTGCTATTTGTTAAGAAGAAAGACGGAAGCCTGAGATTGTGTATTGATTACTGAGAGTTAAATAAGGTGGCAATCAAGAACAAATACCTACTTCCTAGATTGATGATCTCCAGGATCAGTTGTCTGGTTCTTGCATATTTTTGAAAATTGATATAAGGTTAGGATACCATCAATTTAGAGTGAAAGTAGATGATGTGCCAAAAACAGCTTAAAGAATAAGGTACGGGCACTATGAATTCCTGGTAGTGCCATTCAGAGTGACTAATGCACCTGCCATATTCATGGATTACATGAACCAAATTTTCCAACAACATCTAGACCAGTTTGTAGTGGTTTTTATCAACGACATTCTGATATACTTAAAGAGTATGGAAGAGCGTGCAGAGCACTTAAGAATAAGCCATGTTATCTCATAGAATGGGGTCTCGATAGATCCCAGTAAAGTAGTAGCAGCACTGAGCTGGAAGAGGCCAGAAACTGTCACAAGAATATGAAGTTTTTTTGGTTTAGCTGGTTATTATAGAAGGTCCATTCAGAACTTCTCTCAAATTGCCTTATTGTTGACAAAGCTTACTTAAAAGAATCAGTTGTTTAAGTAGGATAATAAATGTAAGAGCAGCTTTCTAGAGCTAAAGGAGAGGTTGACATCTGCACTGGTATTGATTATCCCGGGTCCAAGGCTAACTTATATGGTCTACAATGATGCGAGTAAGCAAGGATCAGGATGTGTCCTAATGCAACAAGACAGAGTGGTAGCGTATGCCTCTTGACAGTTGAAGCCTCACAAGATGAATTATTGTACATATGCTTTAGCGCTTGTAGTGATTGTCTTTACTTTGAAAATATGGCAACATTATTTGTATAGTGCGACCATAGAACTGTACTACGACCACAAGAGTCTCAAACACTTGCATGATCATAAAGAGTTGAATATGAGACAACGAAGATGGATAAAGCTGATAAAAGATTATGACTTTGAAATTAAATACCATCTAGGCAAAGTGAATGTCGTAGCTGATGCCTTAAGTCAGAAAATAGTACTGGTGGCAGTCATAATGATTCAGGAATAGAACTACTTGATGGATTAAGAGATCTAAACTTGTCAAATCAGATATTGCTTAGTGGTTATAGTGCTAGTCAAGAAGAAAGTGATCTGAGAGATGAAATTGAAGAAGCTCAGAAGCAGGATGAGCGAGCGAAGTCAATCAGCGTCAAGATAGAACAGGGAGAGACTTAGGGGTATGATCTTCAGCCTAATAGATTGGTCAAATATAAGAAGAGGATATTGTTAGTGCAAGCGTTTCACCTAAGAGGGGGTGAATTAGGTGATCACAAAAAATTTGAACCGTATATAAAAATTGACAGGATTTAAAGTAGTTAAAAGCTAGGAAAGATATCATCGAAGTATACACTGGAAGTTATACTGGGTCGGCCACAATTACTTTGACTTACGTCCAGTCCTTAGAGTTCCTCTGAGAGTTTCACTATATCTTCCAAGATTCAGTGGGTTTTTGGCACCTCAGTACACAGCAAGTTCCTTTCCTAGACACTCGCTTCCCCTTTCATGTTGTAAATCCCCAACTCAAGGTTCCACAACATTGAATTGTCTCAATAACAGATATTGAGTTTGTAACGAAAGTCTCTCTCACAGAATAACTATATGAACATTGAAGTACAAAGAATGAATATAACAGACAGAGCACTATGAATGTATTGATCGATGTATATTTGTGTATTGTCAGTGTCTATGTTTTTTGTTGAATGTTCCCATATTTATAGTTGCGTTGAGATAGCCGTTGGTAGCATTTCAACATGTCCGTTAAAGTTATGCAACTTTTATTGACTGTTCTTTATATTTGAAAAATAACGTTTGCGGTTTGTAGACGTTACGCTCCGTAACTTGACTTTTCTTTCTCTTACATGATCTTTTCATTGTTTCCCTGAAAATATACTTAGAATACTAATATAATGAAGGGTTAATCATATAGATAACAAATCAATAAATAAAAGATGATTATCATTCAATCTAGACTTCATCACTCGAGTGATCACTCAAGTGATCCTTTCCAAAACTTGGCAAAGAGTAAAAGCAACAAATATGATCTCATCAATCAAGTGATTCAGGATCATTACTCAAGTGACTACTCGAGTGATCTCATGAAAATCTTGGCAGAGAGTCACTGGCTTATTTCTTATCTCATCACTTAAGTAGTCACTCAAGTGATCACTCGAGCGACACCTCTCAAATTTTGGCACTAAGTTCTTAGACATTTTCAGCACACATCACTCGAGTGATCACTCGAGCGATCCCTTCTAAGATTAGCCTGAGACTTCCTTCCTGGTACAGTGGCTTCTTCTACTTCTTTATCACTCGAGTGATGGCTCTATAACTTTGTTTCTTTGTTCAAAAACTTTTTTGTCCATCGTCAAACCTTTTGTAAGATCATTCAAATCTTTGTTATCATTAAAAAACGTATAGAATCTAACATTCTCCCCCTTTTTAATGATGACAAAACTTGGTGATTTTTGAATAAAGTTTTTGAAAACATTTTGAAGTTTGAAGTTTTAACTAAAATCATATTCTTAAATTTCATGACATCCTTTAATACAAAAATGAAATATCATTAGTCCAGATATATGATGGCAACAAAACTCCAAAATTCATACATATTAAACTTTGTTAGAACATATGATATTGTCATGAATGAAAGTTGAAATTCACATAAATACATGAAATGTCAGAAAAGCACCCTAAATCCTTGTACACCCATAAACCCCATGCTATATCAGTGTAGGCACAATGTCAATTCACCAAAAATCATTCCTAGTTCTTCTCCCCCTTTTTGTCATCAATGAAAAGGGTGGTTTAGGCAGAGATATTGGAACTAGAGCTGGAGTGTGATGGATCTCTATCTGTAATAGGAATGGTTGGAATAGGTGAGGATGCATCATAATGAGTATTACCTCCTCTATGAATAAAGGTAGGTGATTTAGATGGAATGGATTGTGGTAGGTCAAGAGGAGGGATTTGAAGTGGGTCCTGTGGATGAGGCACATAAAAGGAGTGTGCTGAGGTGATGAAGGCTGAGATGAAACCACTAACTCCTGTATATTGTAACGCCCCAATTTTTGATTAAGGCCTAATGATAATTATTGAGGATAATTATTGGATTAAAGTGGCATTAATGTATATTGGTGACAATATTAATTTATATGTCATAATTGATGGAAAATTTAAAGAATGGAATTATTGGCTCTAAGTTGGTGATTAATGGGGAAATTAATTACTAACTAAAAGAAAAGTGAGAAGTGTGATTAAATGGCTAATGGATGCATTGGAGAAGCTAATTGGTGACTAAGTGTGTGAGAGTCAATGATAAGTGGACATGTGGCAAGCATGGGTGAGAGAGAGGTTAAGGGAAAAAGTCAATGGGTGTATTTTATTGTTTCTTTTCTCTCTTCCCTTTCCCATTTTCGATGAAGAGGCATGGAGGGGGGTATTATTATCATCATTCTTCATCTCTACACTCCGTCTCTCATCTCTCTCATTTTCCTCTCTCTTGGAGCCATTGTTGCAGAAATAAGCGGGAAGAAAAACTTCAAAATGTAAGGGGAAATGTTTCCAAATGCTCAAACTTCCTTCTCTAATATTGATCCTTGAATGAAGAGCTTCATTTTGATGGTTGTAGTGTGTTCATTGGTGTTAGTTTGTGACCTCAAGAGATTGTGAAAGTTGGAGAATTGAAAAGTCACTTTGAGAAAGTTAAAGAGGTAAGTGAAACCTATCTACCCATCTAAGTTTTGTGCCATTTGAGGTAGCTTTGAATTTCTGGGATTTATTGGCCATTTTCAAAAATGAGTGTCATTCTTCATTTGGCATGTTAAAGGTATAGAAATGGTATATTTGGAATGTGTATGGATAGATAGGATTGATTGGGAAAGAAATTAGTGAGATTGGAAAGTTTGGAAAGTTAGTGTTTAATGTGTCCATGGACCAAAGCATGCTAATGTAGTGGAAATTAGGTTGTTTAAATGGTTTTATTGGATTCCTTGAGTGTTTTAGTGTAAGGAATAGACTTGATTGTTGATTTTGGAGTCATTGGACGCTTTGGTATAAAAGTTGGAAAATCTGCTTGTGTGAACTCTGTCTGGGCAGTCAGTTTGCATGAGCGTTTTGAATGACCAAATGGTGATAAAAAATTCTGAAACTTTCCAGTCTTAAATATCACATCCCAAGCTTCAAAATGGACACATAATTTGTTTCATTTCGTTTTGTTAACTGAGATTTATGTTTTTTCAAAGTTTGGGACAAAAACAGAACTCTGTTTTGGAGTAGTGTTGGGTTTTTGGTGATTCTGTATTTGTGGGATGATTTGAAGTAATGAGCCATATTTTTCCTAGAAAAAGGACTTAAATACCTTTCATTTGGCTTTAGAATCACCTCATTTTAATTTTTCTAGAATTAGTTATGAATTTTGGAAGTTTAGCCAAGAATCAGGGAATTTATTGGCCGCAGCCCAAGGTGGCTGGCCGCGGCCCAAACCTTTCTAGCCTAATTCTGGCAGGGGCCCATGAGTGGCTGGCCGTGGCCAGTGGCCTTCTGACCATATTTTGGCCGCGGCCAACCCTTGTGTTCCAGTACTTTGAGTTTTTCCCAACCTTTTTGGGGTTTTATTAGAGGCATTTATAGCTTCTTAAGAGCCATTATTGATAACCAAATTTAAGTGCTGAAGAGTCAATTGAGTATTGGAATAGAGAATAATGTTTCGTCCTTAATTATGACTTTAGGATTTGATATTTGCCCGGAGCGTAGAAGGCCTGTGCCTGCTCAAGAACGGAAAGACAAAGGTAGTAATACTTTATCCTATATCATGTGTATTGCATTGCTTGTTTGCATTAGTCATCGATTACAGTGAAAGTGAAGGGGACGCGGCGAAAGCCCAGACTCGATTACAGTGAAAGTGAAGGGGACGTGGCGAAAGCCCGGACTTGAATATAGATAAAGTGAAGGGGGCGTGGCGTAAGCCCGACCTCTTATATAGTGAAGGGAACATGGCAAAAACCCGGTCTCGAATATTAATTGTTGCATTGTGACATATGTGACTGCTTTGTATATACGCATCATATAAATAAACTGTTGCTACTGGGATTCTCTAGAATCTCATTCTTTCCAAATAACATTTTTAGACAGGGCAAGTGGATCGAAAAGCAAGCAAGTGGATAAGGGCGATTAGGGCTGCCAGCGGTAGTCTTAGTTAGATATTTTGGTTTTATATCGAATTGGTTATCATTTTGGATCAATGTAAATATATTGTATAGATCATAGTACTAGAGTTTTGTGTAATCCCTAGTATGGATACTGAGGTGGGCGATGATGCCCTAAACAATATTTTGGATTAAATGTTATTATCCCGGGTAAACGTCGGGAATTGTGTTGATACTCTGATATTGTATATGTAACAGACCAAACAGGCCATTTGTTTTAATGAATGAAATGAATGGAGATCCATTTGTACAATTTCCGCAAAATTTTTTTAATTGTTCTGGATTTCTCATTCGATTATTAAATGTGATTAAACACTAATCTCGGCTTGATTATCGAAGGGGGTTACATATATCCTCTGACCCCTGGGAATGTTGAGATGGAGTTTGAGGTAAAGGCTCGGTGCCTGTGGGTGAGGCTACAGGTGTGGTGATTGGGCTAGGCTGAGCTGTGGCCTACTCATTTAGGGTGATGTGGATCGGAGCAGATTTTGAAGGATTAGTGTAATGTCCGAAATTTGGAAAACATAGAGCCGCCACCAAAATTTTGAAAAAGGATAATTTGGGAAATCTTTTTTTAAAAATGAAAATCAGATAGGGTTTGGGAGTCGATTGTGTATGGGGAAGGTGTTAGGCACCCCACAACACCCATTCATAAGAATGATTACCCTAAGCTAATTATTTAAAAATGAAAATGGCCTTTAATTTTGTTGTAATTACCCTAAAAGAGATAAAAAATTTCATATTTACAAAAAGAAATAAAGTAAGACTAAAAAAATAAAAATAAGGGAGGAAATATATTTATTTATAAAGTTGGATTTGACTAGGATGAAAACTTAGGGCTTATGTATCCTTTAGAGGAATCAAAGCGCACATAGTTCGGGGGTAGAAATGTGTGTCACTTTGTTAGTGTTTTTTTAGAAAAAAATGTTTGTTTAATTTCTTTGACAAAAATATTTTTTTGTTTGGTTTGTGTTTTTTTAAAAAAAGTATTTTCTTTATTTTCTCATGAAAGAGAGTTTTTCTATTTTATTTTCATTTAAAAAAAATATTTTCTTTATTTTCTAATGAAAGAGATTTTTTTGCATTTTATTTTCATTTATAAAAATGTGTTAAAATACTTTTTTTTTCCTTTTTTGAAAGAGAACCTAAGAAAATGATAAAGAAAAAAGAATAAAAAACAACACAAGTTAAAAGAATGGGAAGCCAAAAATGAAAAGACTTATGCATACCTTTTATCCTTGCAAGCTATACATACAAGAAGGTGAAATGCCAACATATTATTAGAACCTCCATACAAACAATAATACCCAGAATATGAAAGAGGCCAACATATACCATTCATCCTCGCACTTGTAAGCCACCTTGCCTCATTACTCTCCCAAAATTCTTGTGTGTCATGCTTCAACCCTTGCACTTCTATTTATAGTCTCAAGGTATGGTTTTTTTCATAAATGCTCCTTCATTTTTGGATTTTCATTTTTGAATTTTTTTTGTATTTTATGTTAAAAACTTCCTAACTTGACCCAATCACTATCAATGGGGATTTTGTTTTTGTTTAATTTTCATTTTTCATTTTTTATTTTTTTTTGTATTTTCTATCAATAAAACTTCCTAGCTTGACTTGATCATCATCAATGGAGATTTTCTTTCATTTTTAATTTTTTTATTATTATTCCTACAAGTAGTTTCCTAATTTAAACCCATCAATATAAATGAGAATTTTTTTTTTATTTTTTTATTTTCTTTTTTATTTATTTTCTTATATTTTCCCTACAAGAAACTTCCTAATTTAAACCTATGAATGGGAGATATTTTTTATATATTTTTTATTTTCCCTTAATGAATGACAATGCCAATTTAGACACTGGTCATCATCAATGAGAGGATTTTTTTATTTTTTCCTTTTAATGATAATTGCCAATTTGGATAGCTTTTTTCTAACTTTTTATTATTATTTTTGTTTTACTTTTTTGAGTGGGGCCTGGACAAAATAGGGTGTTCACAGTTGTCCCCCTTTACTTGTTTCCTAGTTGAGAAAAGTGAGATTCTCGTCTTTGAAGCAAGTAAAGATAAGAACTCGTATTTTGTTCGGCCAAAAGAACAAGGTGCCCCTCTTTGGAACCAAAGAGGGTTTGGGCAAAATACAGTGCCCATGCCTTTCTTTACTTTGTTCATTGGAGAGAAGAATGCAAATGGAGAGAGATAATTACCTGGAGTGGAAGTGAAGCGCCTAGTTACATAGGACTTTAGCGGGGCGTAAAAGAATTGTGCCAACCATTATTGGGCTTTAAGGGTTCCTGTTGATACAAGGCTTTGAAATAATAATGCTTGCCGTTACAGGGCTTCAAAAGAATTATGCCAACTATTACTAGGCTTAAAGGGTGCTTGTTGATACAGGGCTTTGAAAGGGTACAACGTTACTAGGCTTTGAGGGTGCCTACCGATATGGGGCTTTGAAAGAATAGTGCCTACCATTACAGGGCTTTAAAAGAATTATCCTAAAAGTTATTGGGCTTTAAAAGAATTGTGCCAGCAGTTATTGGACTTTGAGGGTGCCTGCCGGTATAGGGCTTTGAAAGAATAGTGCCTGCCGTCATAGGGCTTTAAAAGAATTGTGCCAAAAGTTATTGGGCTTTAAAAGTGTTGTGTTAGCCGTTACTGGGCTTTGAGGGTTCCTGCCGGTATAAGGCTTTGAAAAGGGTGCCAGTTGTTACTGGGCTTTGAGGGAGCCTGCCAGTATAGGGCTTTAAGAGGGTGCCTGCCGTTACTGAACTTTAAGGGTGCCTGTTGGTACAGGGCTTTTGAAGGGTGCCAGCCGTTACCTGGCTTTGAGGGTGCCTGCCGGTACAAGTCTTTGAAAGGGTGCCAGCCGTTACGGGGCTTTAGGGGTGGCTGCTGGTACAGGGCTTTGAAAGGATGCCAGTCGTTACTGGGCTTTGGGGGTGGCTGCTGGTACAGGGCTTTGAAAGGATGCCAGCCGTTATTAGGCTTTATGGGTGCCTGCCGGTATAGGGCTTTTGAAAGGGTGCTATGAATATGTGATGCCCCTTAGAGTAGTGCTTATGATAATGCCAATGAAGATGCTGATATTGATAATGATGATGAAAGTGATTAGCTGATGATGAAATATTTATGTTGATGTCATGAATGGTAGTGATGATAGTTATAGCGTCACATTAAGCATGTGATGCCCCATATGATAAGATGATGATGATGATGAAAATATTGATGAAGTGTTAATAAGGAAGTTATAAATGATGATGATATGACACTAAGCACGTAATGACCCAAACATGCAATATGATAATGACACTAATGATGATGAAGATGAAACCCTAATGGGGAAGTCATAGATGATGATGATAAATGGTGGTGATTATGTGACACTAAGCATGCAGTTCCCTTAAACATGATAATGACACTAATGATGGCAATGACAATGAGGAGGGGGATGATGGCCATGATTACAAGGAGATTATGATAATGGTGAAGATTGTAATGACCCAGTTTGGGATTAAAGGCTAATGACTCTACTATTGATTGTAATTAGTGTAATTAAACACTTTTGTAGAATTATGATGTAAATTTGATATAAGTGTATTTGGTGATTAAAGATCAAGGGTGGGGATTTGTTGCATATGGGTTGGACTCTTGTGCATTACACTTGTGTGAGCTCATAGAGGAAGTGAGAAGATAGTGACATGTGGCATTGTGTGGACCCTTGGATGTGGCACAAGAGGATAAAGTTCCATTTTTTCTCTCCTTTCTCTCTCCTATTCGGTGGGGAAGTATGGGCAAGGGAAGAGAAAAACTTCATCATCATTATCTCCATCTCTCATCTCCTCTTCTCTCTCTTTTCTCCATTGTTTCCGGTGACCAAGAAGAAAAGGAGGAAGGAAGGTGAGATTTTGATGTGTTAGTTGATCTCTAATGCCCTAAACCTCTTCTCTAATGTTGTGCATCTCATTAAGAGCTCCATTGTGGTAATTTCAGAATCTTGAAAGGTGATGATTTGAGTGTTAGAGAAATTTAAAAGTTAGAGAATCAAGATTTTGGATTTGGCAAAGTGAAGAGGTAAGCGTTTAATGCTTTTTGATATATATGTTATGAGTTTTGGATGAGTTTTAGAAATTCTGGAAATTTGCCCTTGTTTATGGTCATTTTAGAATGTGAGTTTCATAGTGATTGATGTTTGGATTAGTTCATTGTGAGGTTATTTAGGTATTTGATATGGTTTTGAAGTTTGGAAGAGTATTGAATGGAATTGGGTATTATGTGTCATAGAGACCCAAAGGCGTAGATTGTGATTAAAATGGTATTTGGGTGTTTTGGAGGTTACCAATGGGTTCCCTAAGTCATTTTGAGTGAGTTTGGGCTTTGTGTGGAGTTTGGGAACCATTGGGTGTGATTTTGACTAATCTGGAAAATTCTATCTATTGCTGCGATCTGGCAATCTGATAGCCTCACTCGAGTGAGGGAGGAACTCACTCGAGTGCTGCCTTGTGTTTTGTCTTTCTACTTTGTGTTTCGCCTGGGTTCTCATAAAGAGGGCTCGAGTGCACTTCCTTCACTGGGAGTGATGTTGGTGATCACTCGAGTGAGCATGGGGTCACTCGAGTGATGGTGTGTGTTCAAGAGTTAGGGTTGCTCTCAGGTTGTCACTCGCTGGTTGATGTCCAAGAGTGTGTTTTGATACTCACAAGTGAAACCTTCTCACCTGAGCATTGGGGGGTATGCTCGAGTAAGCTTTTCCTCTGATGTTGCTTGTGCTCTCGGGTTGTCACTCTTTGTATTGCACTTCTGGGGACTCGAGTGGACTTAGAGTCATCACCCGAGTACAAAACTTTATGCTCGAGTGATGTGAGCACTTTCTGGCCAAAGTAGCTACTCACGGTCAAACAGTCGCGAGCGAGAGCCATTCTCACTCGAGCATGAGTTTTTCATCACTTGAGTGAGGTCATCTTCACTCGAGTAAGCCAGCCAAAAATCAATGTTTTGCCTTTCAAAATAGGGGTCTTCAAGGTAGTTCTTCCAACCATTTAGGCATATGTTTAGGCCTCTATTAGCCACCTAAAGAGTCCTAAATGATAACCAACTTAGAGTATTATGGAAATATGCATTTGGAAAAAAGATTAATCAATTGTCCCTAAATTGGTATAGGATTTGATATCTGTCAGACGCATGAGCCCACTGTGCCAAAGAATGTCAGGAAAGATACAGGTAGTGACTCCTCTCTTATACTTTGTGTAAATGTATTGTATGTTTGCCTATCATGCATTGTGTGCTGCTGCTGCTACTTTGAGATGCATTGAGATACATTGTGGAGCTTTGTGTATTGTGGAGCATTGTGCCTTATGATACGTTGTGCTTTGAGATACTTTGTGCTTTGTGTTACTACTGTATAGTGATTATCGAGGAAGCGGGCATTGTGATTACAGTGAAAGCTGGTATAGTGATTACTGCGAAAGTGGGCATAGTGTTTGCAGTGAAAGCTGTCATTGTGATTACCGTGAAAGCGAGCATAGTGCATTGTGATACAGCTGTGAGTGCTGTCATCTGTGGCGCGAGCCATAGATCATTGTGTTGCTGATGAAGCTAGTGAACATGATAACATTACATGCCTTGTGTTTATATATTGTATGAGTGATTTTTTACTACTGGGATTTTTTAGAATCTCACTCTTTCTAAATGACTAACATTTTCAGACAGGCCAAGTTGCTCAAAAGGGAAGCGGCAACCAGGAGTGGTTAGGGCTAGTAGGGACATATTGCATTTTGGATGTTGGTTATCTAGCTGGTTTTTGGGATTACTGTATGTATATGATTGTAAATATGGATATTTTAGATATGTAATCCCCATATTTGGGAAACTTTAAACCCATTCTATATATACAAGTAACCCGGGGTTGCCGGGATTTTGATTACGCACTCTGATATTTATTATGTGATATGACTGCACTGGTAATTGTATTCGAAAGTAAATGTGAGACCAGATGAATAATGTTTGGACACCCCATCTCTTGGAGATGAGTGATTATAAATGTGACTTTTGTCTTATTGGCAAGGAACGAAAAACCGGACCGGTCAATGAACTGGTCATGGCACAGGTTCAAGGGTTAATGGGTCAACCAGGGTCGAACCGGTGGTTGAACCGGTCATATTAAAATATTATAATTTAATTAACAATAACAAAATAATCAACATTCATAAGTCATAAGTCATAAGTCATCACCAACATCAAAATAGTTAAAATACCTAGTTAGTTCTTCAAAGCAAACCCATAACTAACATCAAAATATAGTCAAAACATAACAATATCAATCATCATTCATCAAACAAGCCAATAGCATCAAAATAGTCACAAAAATAGCTAATAACATTATCCATCAACCATAGCCAAATGAGTAAATCATCACTCAACAAACTCTACAACTCATCAAGCTGATCTATTGGAGATGAGTCAATAGGTACTGGATTTGGAAAAGGGTAAGTAGTATTGACATCATCATTCAAAGCCAGGGGTTCGGGAATGTCCCTATCTTTGTCGCCTATCTAAATGCACAACAATAATGAATATCAATGATTAAATATAACAAATAATTATATGGATGGATAATAAATTAGTAACAGGATATTAGGATATTAATAGGACATATAATTATATAAACCTTCATTAATCCTATCCAGAGTTGATGAAAGTGCAACGCCTTCATTATTAAGAACACTTTCAAGATTTTCTGCATCTTCATCATTAAATTCTAGAATGGGATCTTCTTCCGTCACCCAAAAATCCACCTCATCAATGGACTCATAGTCAATGGGATCATAACTTGGCTTCTTTTTATTCAATACACTCCTTCAATTTTCCAATGATAAATGATTTCAGTTAAAATTTAAAACTTAATCCATATTAATTAAAAGCATTTTTCATAATATCTAAAAGTACCTATGCTTTAATCGCTAGTTATAGTTAGTGTAAACCAAATCATTCAGCCTTTGATGCTGTAATCTATTTCTCCTTTTTGTATGGATGCGCTCAAATAAGCTCCAGTTTCGCTCACAACCAGAAGAAGCAGATGTTTGCCTAAGAATACGTGTTGCAACATGTTGCAATTCTGGAACTGAATAGCCATAGTACATCCACCATTCATATACAAAATAAAACATAAACATAATATTAGTTACAATCAATTAATATGTTGTTAATTGAATATTAAACAATAAAGATGAATACTTAATTACTTACAAGGATCTAGTTTTTCAGCCCCTTTTTTGCATGTCTCTCTGCTGAAAGATTCGTTGCCATCAAGATATAATGTCACTTGCTTCATTACCTTATAACAATCAACATTTTCATCTGAGTTAGCCTCCACCACGTCAATCAAAGCTTGCATTAACCCTCCCTTGTGAACAAAGGCTGGACCATATACGAATGCCGGGTTCAATAAATAAGCAGCTGCATGGAGATTGGTCTTCAGATGTTTATCCCATCTCGCTTGAATGATACTTGTGTAGGGCTTGTAATGATCCTTATTCCTCTTGAACATCTCCTTAATTCCACTTTTTGCCCTTTGCATTCCTTCATAAACATATGGAAGTGAGGGCTTCTCATCTGAGTCAACAATTCTCAACAATTTTATCAGAGGAGTCACAATCTTCACAATTTGGTAGCGCTCATTGCAAACCTGGCTATCTAATATGATTGCACTAAAAAATTTTCCCGGAGTAGTCTTAGATAGCCTATAGTCCACAAAATGCTTATCGACAACAAGGGCTTGCAAGTCATATTTGTGCATGTAAATGCTGTGCAATGTAATGAAGGTAGTGGCAAACCTTGTAGCACCAGGATGTACAATTTCTTTCCAACCCGTCCTCTTCCTCAACCAAGACAAGAATATCATGTGATTGTAAGCAAATACTGTTATCTTTGATGCCTTTGCTGCAATGTCCGACACATGAGGCATGCTTGCAATGTCTTTCAATACAAGATTTAAACAATAAGCAGCACAAGGAGTCCAATAAATATTTTTATATTTCTCCTTGATCAATCTTCCATATGCCACATAGTTGGCAGCATTGTCAGTCACCACATGGACAATATTCTTCGAACCAACCCACTCAATCACTTCAGAAAATAGTGAGAACAGAGTTTTAGCATCTTTTACTAAGTTTGATGCATCAACAAACTTAACAAACACCATTCCGTGGGTAGAATAAACTAAGAAGTTTATCAAAGTCCGTTGTCTCACATCAGTCCATCCATCCGCCATAAGTGTGCAGCCGTTTTGCTTCCATTTAGCTCTATGACCATCAATGAGTAACTGGCATTCCTTTTTCCAATCTCTTAAAAAATTGGTTTTAAAATCATAAGCACTAGGGGCTTTAAACCCAGGCCCTATAGAGCACATTCCATCTACAGCTCTTTGAAATAAAGGGCACTCCAATGCTTTAAATGGAATACAGTTGACTATAGCCCATTCAGCAATAAGCATTTTCACATTGTGTTGTACTTCTTTTGATGCTAAGGCACTCTTGATGGTTGGCTGAGCTCCAGGAGTTGTCCTAGGAGCGAAATATTTATCCATCGTCCCAGGATGTTTCCTCTTTTTAGAACACTATCTACCTCTTCTTCTTGAACTTCCTCCTCTCTTATATCTTCAACGGACTTTTTCTTTGAACTTTCTTTCAAAGACTCTGCAATCCTATAACGCACATCAGAAGTAACCTTTTTGCAAGAAGCAATTTGACCAGACACACTAGCAAGATGTTGCTTCATTCTGTTTATGCCTCCTCCTCTATAGCTATTACCATAAAAGAGGCATGTGTATACATTTTGTGTCCCCTCTTTTTTTAAGGCAACATGTGCCCATGCTGGATCAGTTTTACCATGAATTGTGGTATTGGGAGTAGAAGTAGGATTAGTGTTGGAATTGGAAGTGTGAGGTTCGGTATTAAGAGTATCAGGTTCAGTATTAGCACTAGGAGTGACATTTTCATTTCCTGAACTAGATATATCCATCCTTGCAATAACAAAGAAACAAACTTAAAGTTTCAATAACAAGTTAATTAACATCACTTCCAATAGCTAGCAGCAAGCATTTTGATGAATTTAATCCAAATAGACAAGCATGAACACAAATAGACAAGCCAGAGCCTTCCACTAACAAGGCAAATTTAATGTTCACAAGTCAGAATAACAGCCACAGAAACTCAGTTACTACTACTAGTATAGAATATAGATAGGATCTAGTTATTAATACCCCTCCAAAATGTCCCCATGTACTCAATGTTCTATTTATCATTCTATTGAACAAAAGTTTGGAAACTTTTTGTGATTCTTTAACAATAAATAAATAAATAAAGAGCTGTTCTTTCACTTCTTTGCTTGTTGGCCTAGCAAAAGCACAAGCATACTGTAGACACGTAACTTAATGAAAGAACACACTAAATAAAGGGAAAGAAAAAGGTTGCTAGTGACAAATTTTCTCAATGCATTCCCTTCCATATTTTTACTTTTAGTTTACTAGAAACTTATCATCAAAACATATTCTCCTATTCCTTTTTGCACTTCTCAACTTTTAGTTAGCCTCATTTTGAGATGAATGATATGAAATCTTGACACTTAGGTTCAAATTCTAATCACTGTGAATAATTGAATATAGCAATCTAGTTAGGAGAGAGGTATATCTTTTGTTATCAAATATCAATACCTTAATCCTCGTACTCACAAAAAAATAATACTATTTTTTTTTAAAAAAGTAACATCTTAATTGAAATAAATTTTATGTTAAAATTTGATTTAAACCATCTCCCATTGCAATTAGAGACGGAGGAGGAAGATGCCAACTCATTTTGTTCTTCATTCACAATTCATTCACAATTTATATAGATAGGCTCTAGATAAGCCATTATGCGAGATACAAACTACAAATTCAAGCCCCAGAATATCTCTTGCATTTGTTTATACAACAGCAATTTATTATCACACGCAACAATATAACAGGTCGCAGCTCTAACATGATGTACAGATAGAAATCCGATGATCGTTAAAAGCTTAAATGCATAGATAGAAATCCGATGAACCTAAAATCGCAGCTCATCGGATTCAGAACAGTGACAACAGACGTACAGAGCAAAGGCCAACAAGAAATGAATCAAAAGTCAAAACTTTAAAAAAAAAAAACCAAAACAGGTCGCACGTCGCACATCGCCGAAGTCGTTCAGATCAGCCGAAGGTTGAAGGTCAGATAAGGGTTCAGAACTTCAGATCAGTTTTGGAATTTCATCTATCACACACAATCAAAGGTCGCCATCCGACGCTCATGCACTTACATCCGCCGATTGATGTCACAAAAGGCCGCCATTGATTTCACTTCTAGGTTTCGGCTACCAATCACGGAGAACGGATGAAGAATTTGGTTCTGATTCTGAGTTTCAGACCGAGAAGGATGAATCGAGGAAGGATTCTGATTTTTAAGAATTTAAGATTCTCAATTTCTCATTCTCGGTTCGCGCCTGGTAGTGGAAACTGGAAAGGAAATCATCGAGCACCCCAATTCGATTTAGGGCAAAAAGCGTCGGGTCGGGTCGCAGAGCTTGGTTGCTCCAGAATGACCCAAAACGATGACGTTTTGGGCATTTTTTTTTAAAAAAAATCCGACCCGGCCTAACCGCTCCACCCGCCGGTTTTGCCGAGCCAACTCGGTTCTCACCGGTTTGACCGGTTCCTCAGCGGTTCGACCCTTCCCCCCTCTCCAGCAATGGACTGGACCGGCCTTGAGACCGGTTCACCGATTTTCTGGTCCGGTCCGGTTTTTTACTCATTGCTTATTGGTCTCTATTTCACTTAAATTTTACTTATTGGTCTCTATTTCAATTGGGAATTGCTTTCCTTCTGGGGATATGATTATTGCCCCTACACCATTGCCATGCATATTTGCTTTCCTTATGTGGATCCTCTGTAACACATATGTCTTCATCTGGGAATTTGAAATCTAGTGGCTGGCATTCATCTATGGGGTTTTTCGCTAAATGATCGGATATCGTACCACCCTTAATGGATTTTTAAGTAATGTACCTTATATCATATTCAAACAATATTACCTGCCACTTAGAGACTCTTCCAGCTACATGTGGACTTTCAAAGATGTATTTGAGTGGGTCTACTCTAGAAATTAAGCAAGTAGTGTAATAAAGCATGTATTGCCTCAACTCCTCATGGCCAAGACTAAACCACAACAAGTTTGCTTGATCATCTGGTAGCGTGACTTATAGTTATTAAACTTCTTGCTCAAGTAATAGATCGCTTGTTCTCTTCGTTTAGATGTATCGTGTTGCCCTAGCATGGCTTCCATAGAGTTGGGTCGTATTGTCAAATACAAAATTAAAGGTCATCTTGGTGTAGGAGGAACCAAAATTGGGGTATTTAGCAAATAATCCTTGATTCTATCAAATGCTTACTGGCAATCTTTATCCCACTTCTTTATGCAGTTCTTCTTTAAAAGTTTGAATATCAACTCATAAGTTGCAGCTAGGTTGGCAATAAATCATGCAATATAATTCAACCGCCCCAAAAAGCTTTGAACTTCCTTTTCTGTTTGAGGAGGGGGCATTTCCTGTATTGCTTTTACTTTGTCAGGGTCTATTGTAATCCCTTTTTGACTCATAATGAACCCAAACAATTTCCCAGATAGAGCCAAAAGATGCATTTGTTAGGATTTAGTCATAGCTTGTACTTGCATAGCCTTTCAAACAGCTTCCTTAGCACCACAACATGGCTTTCTTCCTCAGAAGATTTAGCTACTATACCATCCAAGTATACTTCAAGTTTTTTATGCATCATATCATGGAAGAGTGGCACCATGGCATACTGATAAGTTACCCCCGTATTCTTTAGCTCGAATGGCATGATGCGGTAACAATAAGTGCCCAATTGCGTAATAAATGTGGTTTTTTTGCCCTCTTCATCTATAGGGATTTGGTTATACCCTGAGAACGAGTACCTATAGCTACAGGTCGTATTATCAACTAAAATATCAAAAGAGGCAATAGAAAATAATCTTTTAGGCTAGCTTTATTCAGATCTCGATAATCAACACACATTCAAATTCTACTATCCTTTTTTGGGACAAGAACAATATTTGCTATCCATTGTGGGTATTTAGCTACTTTCAGGAAACCACTTCTAATTGCTTTATTACTTCATCTCGAACCACTAAGGACATGTCAGAAGTGAGCCTCCTCAATTTCTGCTTTTTAGCCTTGGTGTCTGGGAATAAGGGAATCTTGTGAAAGGCAATCCCTAAATCAAGTCCTGGCATATCTTAATAGAACCATGCCAACACATCCATGAATTGTTTGAAGAGTTCAACCATTTGCTCTCTTTCGGGGTTATCTACTATCTTTAGTTCTCTCTTTTCTTCCTCTGTACCCATGTTTATTACTTCAATTACATCTTCATGTGGGCACATTCTATTGTCATTATTCGAGGATTTTTTTGTATACTTGAATGATCTCATCATCATACTTGTAATCATGCACATTAATGGCAACAAGTGAATCATCATTTAGGGACTCAGAAACCTCTGTGTTGGACAGGAGTTCCGGGGAAATCGATTTCCTACATGGCGAAAAATGAACAACGAATGAATAGAAGGAAAAAAGGAAGTATGGATATAAATAAGTGAATTTTATTCGCATATCGTTCTTTATTCATGGTTTATATAAGAGCTTTTCTAAAGGTGTATACAAAACATAAAAGGATAACTTTTTAGCTAGACATGTTACTCTAGAATAATAGAATTAAAGGTGTCCTCAAACTCCCAATTTTCTTGAGCTCTTCTAGAATCATCAGTTGAAATCCATGTTCAGGTCTTTTCACCTATTGTTGAGACTGTTGCAACAGTCAGCTTGTTTAGCACCTCAGAGGACATCGAGAATGTCTTCCTTATGTGGGGGATATCAAAGTGCTTATCTTCCCTCCCTATCTTCAAGCTTACTTATTCTTTCAACTGTCTTTCCAATGGTGGCTCATATCCTAACCCTTGAGCTTATGTTTGTCTTACAGATTTATAAGGGATTTGATGCCTTGGAGGTGAGTGCCCAATCCTTAATATGCTTAAACCCATTTTTCTCCATCATCTTGGTTACTATGGAGTTGAAATTTTTATATCCCTTGGGTCCATCGACTTCAAAGCCTTGGAAAACCATTCATTCATCGTGCTCAGCAGCCTCAATATATAGAAGAGAACTTGGCTTGCTCAGCATGAATTCTTCTTTACCCTTGATTATTACTATCTTCACACTATCAACGAACTTTACCTTCTGGTGTAAGGTAGAAGGTACTGCCCCAGTTGAGTGTATCTATAGCCTCCCCAATAGCATAAAGTAGGATGGGTTAATGTTCATAAGTTTAAAGTCTACTGTGGATGAAGTCGGTCCAATTTGTAAAGGCAAGCGGACTGTTCCCTACACACCTCTTCAAGTACCATTGAACCTTCTAACCACTATGTTACTCTTTTCAACCTTTATCGCCTCTACTGACAATTGCTCAAACATGGATAGTGGCAAAACATTTAACACTAATCCTTCATCTATCAACACTCTGGCCATAACGAACCCCTTGCACTTCAGGGTAATGTAAAGGGCCTTATATTGATCAACAGCTGCTTGAACAACTTCTTCACCTGAGAATGAGATGGTAGAGAATGCCCTCGCCACATTCATAATGCTTGCCACCTTTTATGGGGTCACACTGGACTACATATATGCTTTATCTAGGGCCTTTTATAAAGCACGACGATACTGTTTAGAACTCAAGATCAAAGAGAGAATTGAGATATGTTAGTTCAAGCGTTTCACCTAAGAGGGGGGTGAATTGGGTGATTCCAAAAATTTCGTCGCGTATAAGGAAATCTACGGAATATTAAAACAGTTAAGAGTAAGGAGAAATATCACCGTAGTGTGCACCGGGAGTTATACTGGTTCGGCCACAACCACTTTAACCTACGTCCAGTCCTCAGAGCGTCTCTGAGAGTTTTCACTATATTCTCTAAGATTCAGTGGGTTCTTGGCACCTCAGTACACAGCAAGTTCCTACACCTGGACACTCGCTCCCCCTTACACGTTGCAATCAAACCCCCAACTCAAGGTTCCACTACTTTAAGTTGTCTCAATAACAAATATTGAGTTTGTAATAAAAAAACTCTCTCACAGAGAAAATATATATTCACTGAAGTACAAATGAATGAGTATATGAAAACAAAGCACTAAGTGTATTGATCGATGTGTGATCTCAGTTCCTATCTCCTTGTTTTCTTCTCTTTGAATGCTCTATATATATAGATGATTTGAAGTGTCTGTTGGAAGTAATTTCAAACTTGTCCGTTAAAGTCGCGCAGCAACGATTGATTATTCTTCATATTTGAAAACTATCAGTTGGCGGTAGGTAGCGTTAGGTGAACGTTTGGACTTTTATTTGACTTCTTAAATCTGTCATACTCTTTCATTGTTTTTTTACAAATGTACTTAGAATACTAATACAATGAAGAGTTAATCATATAGATAACAAATCAAGAGACATTAGATGAAAATATAATTTTTGAACTGCCTTACTCGAGTGGCTACTCGAGTGATCAAGTTTGTTACTTGAGTGATCCCTCGAGTAAACATGTCAAAAATATGGAAGTGAGCAAATCAACATTTAAGAATTACTCGGGTAAGCCATGGAGTGATATATTACAAACCTTGAAAATACCTGATTACTCGAGTGGTTACTCAAGTAGCCATGTCTTTACCTTCATTGGTTACTCGGGTAATCACTATGGTAAACAGCTTACTCGAGTGGGCTTCATTTGACTGCACACCTTACTGGAGTGATCCCTCAAGTGGCTTTCAAATAGCCCGGCAGATTACTCGATTACTCCCTTAAGTAATGACATCAAATTCTTGGCACATAGTTTACTATCTGGTTACTCAAGTGGCACTTCATATAACTCTGCAGATTACTTGGGTTGTCCCTTGAGTAATGTTGTTTTCTTATTGGTTACTCGAGTGGCTACTTGAGTGATGGACTGCATTTCTTGGCCGAGAGTCACTGGAAGATTTTGGACCTGGTTACTCGAGTGATGCCTGTGAAAATCTGGTTACTTGAGTGGCTACTCGAGTAATGGTCCATATAACTTTACAGATTACCCGAGTAGTTCCTCGAGTAACATCGTTCAAAATTTGGCAGTGCCTCACTGGATGAAATTCTGTTTGCTTACTCGAGTGGCTACTCGAGTAATGGCTTCTGTTACCCGAGTGGCTACTCGAGTAAGCCTTTTTAAAAATTGTTGATCACTTCCAGTGCTGACTCCAAGTGATGTTGATTACTTCCAGTGCTGACTCCAAGTGATGCTATGCTACTTTGTTCAAATCCATTTGTTTGTTATCAAATTCTTTTATATTATTGATCCAATATTTGTTATCATCAAAACATATGGGATCTAACATTCTCCCCCTTTTTGATGACGACAAAACTTGGTGATTTTGAACAAAGTCTTTGAAGTTGAATTTCCAAATATGCGTTTCTCAAAAATTCTTTTCATATGAAATCATTTGTTGAAGTTAAACTTGAAAACTCTTTGAAATAACTTATTGATGATCTTTTCATAGCTTTTGTTCTTGTGATTACTTGTTCACCTTGCAACACAATCAAACACTCATTAGTTCCTCAATGCAATATAATTTCAATGAAATGTTAACACAAATGGCATATGAAATAACTTGCATAATGAGAAATTCATTACATAATCAAACTTTAAACTTAAAATCATTCAAGAATAGAAAGAAACAAAGCACCCTAAAGCCCCATACACCCAAATCCCAATCTATAGATCCCCATTCACCCAAATCCCAATCTATAGATTCAGCCATTCTTCACAAAATCACTCAAGTTCTTCTCCCCCTTTTCGACTTCATCACAAAGGTGGAATCAATCATGAGGAGGAGTAGATGGCTTGGCGGATGAGATGGGATTGACAAGAAAAACCAATGACTCATATGAACTATCTGAACTAGAGGAATGTGACAATGATGGTTCAGGGTCAGGAAGGTGCACCGAAGGTGTCTGAAGATCCTCTGGAGGATTTATTGGATGCAGAGAAGTAATTTCTACTTCCTCTGTACCAATAGGTGAAGTAATTAGAAGCTCCTCAGTGCGAGTAGGTGAGGAAACTGGGGTAGGTACTGACTCAGGTTGGACAGCCTGAGCTGGTTAAACTGGATCATCAATGGTGACATGTGTAATATCCCGAATTTTAATACTTGAGCTTAGAGATTAAGCCTGAGATTAGTGGACTGCTAAGCCCTGGTTTAGCAAGAGTCCAAATTGTGATTAAGAAATATGAAAATGAATTGATGGTAATTCTAAGTGAATTTCCATAAACAGGGGCAAAACGGTAAAGTTACCGACCAGTTGATCGGTTACCGAGGAGGAAACTCATTGGTAATTTCAAGATCAATGGCTAGGATTTATTTGTGTAATTGAGTAGGGGGCATGATCATGTGTATGTGTGTGCATGTGAGCCCATGAGAGTTGAAGTGAGATGGTGACAAGTGGCAAAGTGTGGGCCCTTGGATGAGGCATAAGTGATGACACATCATCATCATCTCCATCTCCTCTCTTCTCTTCTCCCTCTCGGTTTCTCTCTCTTGTGCGGAAGCCATGGAGCTTGGGAAAGAGAAAGGAAAATCTGGATTTTGAGGTAAGCAAATGGCCTCTTTAGCTCAAACTCTCTTCTCCAATGTTAATCCTTGAGTTGAGAGCTTTAATTTGATGGTTGTAGCTTCTCTATTGGTAGTGATTTGAAGATCACGAAAATATGAAGTGTGGAGAATCAAAGAGTGTCTTTGGGAAAGTTGATAAGGTATGTAAAACCAATCCTTCTATCTATGTTTCATGCCAAATGATTATGTTTGGAATTTCTGGAATTATTGCCCTAATTTCGAAAATATGGGTCAATGGGTAGTTTGGCATGTTATGGTTATAGAAAAGGTATAATGGTATGAGTTTTGTATAGATAGAATGGATTTGGGATTGAAATGTGTGAGGTTGTTGATTTAGAAATGGATGATTATATTGCCCTAGACCAAAGCTTGTTAATGGAATGGAATTTTGGTAATTCTGTTGATTCCATTGAATTCAGTGAGTGATTTTGTGTGGGAGTAGCTTTGGTAGAGGTTTTGGATCCATTTGGATCATTTGGGCAAGTGGTAGGAAAATGTGGTATGTTTGCTGCGTTTTCTGGAATCTGATAGAGTCACTCGAGCAGACAGGGGTGTGCTCGAGTGAGGGATGAATGTCACCCGAGCAGGGATGAACTCTGCTCGAGTGCTGGGTGAGTTTTCCCTTGTTTTGCTTCGAGTGCATCTGGGATTTATGAGCGATGCTCGAGCACATCGCTTTGTGCTCGAGTGAGGGAAGAACATGCTCGAGGGAGAGCATGGCCTGCTCGAGTGATAGTGGGAGTCCAGAGTGAAGGGTTGCTTTCTGGTCTTCACTCGCGGGCAAGGGGCAAGAAGTGTGCCTTCTCACTCGCGGGTGGGAGGTGTGTGCTCGAGTGAGGATTTGTGCTCGAGTGAGCCAGTTCCTGAAAGTGAGAGTTGTGCTCTCGGGTGCTCACTCGCGGTCTCACTTTCTCTTATGCTCGCGGGTATGGGCAGCGTGCTCGAGTGAGCCACTTGTGCTTCGAGTGAGCTTGTGCTTTTGGAGTGGGTTTGTGCTCTCGGGCAAGTGCTCGCGGTCTCACTTTCTCTTGTGCTCGGGTGTTGTCCGTACCAATGCTCGAGTGAGAGCATTTGTGCTCGAGTGATGTCCGTACTTGTGCTCGAGTGAGAGCTTCCGTGCTCGAGTGAGGCAGTGGAAAATATCAGGATTGAGTGTTCAAAAGGGGATCTTTGGGGATAGTCTCCCAACCCTTTAGAGCTATGGATTGAGGTGTTTGAGGGCACTTAAAGGGCAATAATGATAACCAACTTGAGTGTCTAAAAGTAAAGGAATTGGAAAAGGGATTAATCCTATGTCCTTGATTTCGGTTATAGGATTTGACGAGTTCCTTGAACGTGAGCAGCCGGAGCAGGAGCTTACGTGGAAAGAGTGTAGGGAACTTACCTCTCCTGCATGTATTGATAATTGTATTTGTGTATTGATGCATGTTATTGCTTTGCGTGATTATGTGAGACATGTATGAATAATTGTAGCTCTGTTTCTAGTTATGCTATGGCCATGAGTATGTTGTTGAAACATTGAGCATGCGGATATATCAAGATGTGAACATGAGTTATTGTGATGCAAGCATGTCATGCATTAAATACTTATCTTGCATGCATATTGGTACCTGTTTCCTACTGAGATTCCCCAGAATCTCACCCTCCCCTATCAACATTTTAGACAGGGAAGGAAGATTGAGGATGAAGCAAGCATCCAAGGACGAAGAGGACTCGTTTCTGGGTGAGAGCTTAGTAGTTGGTTATCAATGCGTAATTGGGATTATGTAATTGTTTATATGGATCAATACTGGAGTATGTATTCGAGTAGGTTGTGTAATCCCTATTGGTTGAATTGTATGGGCTAATGTGCCCTATGATTATTGAGCGAAGATATGATTCCGGGATTTGCCGGAAATTTATATTGCGTACTCTGATATTTGTATAAATGTAATTTATCTTCGCGTAGTAATTATATTCGGAGTGTAAATATGAGACCGCGTTGTAAATGATTTCGAAATGTAATTGTGAAAACCCTGTCTGGTTGATGGGTTTATAAATGATGTTTTGTCTTATTGGTCTCTATTTCACGTTAATCGCATAATCCGGATATTAATTACGGCAGGGGGTTACAACATGAACCAACTGAAGTGTTTTTGGGTCAGGCAAGGAAAACAAAAGGTTCCTGGAGATAGTGATAGGTAATGTAGGAAGAGGAATAGAAGAAGGACCAGCCTCAAAAAGCTTAGCAACAAAAGATATTGGCTGAGAAGGTCTAGGCTGAGTAGTTGAGACAAGCTCAGGAGGTCTCAACTCAGAATGTGGTGCCTCAAATGGTCTGGGTTCAGGAGGTGACTCTGGCTCAGGCATGAAAGAAGGTTGAGAGGTATCAGAGGTAGAGGGGCCAGATGCCATAGCATCAAGTCAGGCTGCAATCGACCTTAGAAGATCACCTTAGGCACGTTGTTCTGCTAACAACTTTTCGTGCCTCTTATCCATCCTTTCCACAAGTTGTCCCATTTTGTCATTTATGTGAGTGATCAACTCGGCATTGGTATTTGCAATGTCGATATGAAAACCCTTTAGCATATTTTCCATGAAATGTTGAAGTGTGGCATTGAGGAATGAAGGTGAGGATGTAGTACCAGCTGGAGCAGAAGACTGTGTGTCATCCATTCTACTCGTTTTAGTCTTAGTTTTCTTCTTCTTCTTCTTAGGGCCTGACTCCAGAGGACCCTTGAGAGGTATTTCAATATTTAGTTTCCCAATTTGGTTCCTCCCAACAGGAGTTATCCTCTAAATTGGTTCCTTACTCTCCAGATACTAGATCTTGTTTTTCTTCAGAATCAAAGATATGAGCTGAGGATATGGCATAGGAGTGGATGGCTTCCCTTCAGTCTTGTATTTTTGCATCTCCGCAAGAAAATATTCTCCCAAGTCTTTTTGTTCTTGGAGAAGGAAAGAAGCAAACAACCTATAGTCCCTTTCAGTGAAATGTGTATAATTATTGGATTTGTTTATTAAGGCTCTAGAGTAGATGTACCATAGAACCCTGTGGTGGTCATACATATCACTCGGATTGAAATTTAGCGGTCCCACTAACTCACCAGGTCTAAGAATAGAGAAGGTATGGTTAGGCTCAAGTTTAGAATAGATATCATCAGGGGGATTTTCTATTCCTAACCAAATATTAATCCTAGAGGGTGAGATGAGAATTCTCTGACCTCTAACGTTTGTGGTCATTTCTTCCTTTACTGATCTTCTAATAGGGTTATTTATTATTTCAAGATTGCAGTAGAAATGACTAACTACCTTGGTGAAAAAAGGTAATTTAATAGATAACCAAGGCATAAAGGGTTCAAGGTAGGGACTAAGGCCGTGCTTCAATACCTCCCGAAGAACTTGGAGATCAATGCAGTGAGTCTTGAACACCTTCCTCCTAGAGAAGTGAGTCAGGAACTTCTGAGACTCCTCTAATTTGCCAACATTGAATCCTTTAGGAGGGAGAGTAATGTCCTCTTCTGGTACTTCTGGCTTCTTAAAGGATTCCCCTTTCTTCGCTCCCTTAGATTGAAAGGCTTGATCAAGCATGCCTATTATGACATTGGTAAGCCTCTTATCAATCTTTGGCTTTTTCAAAGGTTTTTGAGAAAAAGTGGGAGTATCGATTGAATTAGAAAGAGGAGGAGATGATACTTATGTGCCTTTGCCTATTTCAGTTGAGACACTCTTCTTGGATTGAGCTCTTGTGACAATGGGCTCTTTGAACACAACCCCTTTCTCTTTTGGCTTAGACTGAGGCTTGGCTTTGGATTTCATTGTAAGCTTGCGTTTCTTGGTGGGTGTCTTAGAAGAGAATGGGTCAGATGATTGTTTCGGTTCAGAAGACTCTAAAGGGGTGAGATTTTTGGTTCTAACTATTGTGATTTGGAGAAAATGGGATTTTCATAAAAGAAAAGAGTGATTGTCGAAGGTATAGGGCAGGAAAATCTAAGAAATATAGGAGGTTTTTGGAGCAATAAATTGCTGGGTTTTGACGAAAATGAAACAAGGAACTGATTGTGAGGAATTTTTATGAGAGCACTTGGTGAATCACTCGAGGTGATTTTGTGAGAAATGACCGAGTTGTGACTGATAAAGACCTAGGAACCGACATTACTTGAGGGCTTACTCGAGTGATCATCATCATTACTCCGATAGCTACTCGAGTGATTATATGAAAAATTTTCAAATACAATAATTTTGAGCGCGTACCTGACATGAATAATATTGTAATTATCCATGTATATTCCCTCGATCATTTGATGGCTTTTTAGAACAGATTTGAGTTGAAATTCAGTTGATTTGAAATTTTCTCCTAGGTTCACTCGAGGCCTTACTCGAGTAACATTGAACATCACTTGAGGCCTCCCTCGGGTAAGCTGTCTCTTCACCTTCTGGCTATTTATTTTCAACCATTGTGCCGTTGTATTTGAAATTAATGCTTCACTAGCACATTTTCAAGTTTATTACTCAAGTGGCTACTCGAGTAATGCATCCATTACTTCAAGTTGTCACTCCAGTGATACATTTATTACTTGAAGTTGTCACTCCAATAATGTTGTCCTCTGTTAACCTCTGTTATTCATACCCCAAAACAGAATATTATGATCCTACAAAAACAAATTGCTAGAATCTCCGATGCTTAAGTTAGTAATCATCAAAACATCAATAAATAATATCATCTAACATTTTGTAAACATTAAATAACTTACAATTCATTGGAATTTACCATTCCCAATTCTCGTCTAATATATAAAAATTGATCTTTAGCAAGAGGTTTTGTGAAGATATCAGCTAGTTGAAGATGAGTTGGAATGAATATCACTTTGACATCTTTCTTTTGGACATGATCTCTGATGAAGTGATGTCTAACATCAATATGCTTGGTTCTGGAATGTTGAACAAGATTCTTTCCCAAGCTTATCGTGCTAGTGTTGTCACAGTATATTGGTGTTTCTTTCAGATAAATACCAATATCCTGGAGTTGTTGCTTTAGCCATATTACTTGTGCACAACAACTTGATACCGCAACATACTCAGCTTCCGTTGACGAAAGTGACACTGTAGTTTGTTTCTTACTAAACCAAGATACAAGTGAGCCTCCAAGAAACTGGCCTTGTCCACTTGTACTCTTTCTGTCTGTCTTGTATCCTCCATGATTAGAGTCTGAATATGAAACTAGGTATTCACTTCTTCCTTTAGGATACCAAAGTCCCAATTCTGGCATGTCAACAAGATATCGGAAGATTCGTTTAACGGTTTCAGCATGTGACTCTTTTGATGCTGATTGATATCTTGCACACATACCCATATTGAATTAAATGTCAGGTCTGCTTCCAGTAAGATAGAGTAATGATCCAATCATTCCCCTATATTTTGTGATATTGTAATCTTTTCCCTTGACATTTGCATCAAGCAATGTGGTTGAGCTCATGGGTGTGTCCGTTTCATTTGCTTCATCCAATCCACACTTCTTCAATAGCTCTTTCAAATATTTTGTTTGAGATATGAAGATTCCATTCTTTCTTTGTTTGATTTGCAACCCGAGAAAGAAATTTAATTCTCCCATCATTGACATCTCAAACTCCCCCTGTATTATCTCAGAAAACTCTTTGCACATAGTTTCATTAGTAGCACAAAAAACTATATCATCAACATATATTTACACAATTAATATATCATCACATTTTAATTTTGTAAAAAGTGTTGTATCAACTTTTCCTTGTATAAAACCTTGATCAATAAGAAATTTACTGAGCCTCTCGTACCATGCTCTAGGAGCTTGTTTTAAACCATATAAAGCCTTTTTGAGTTTGAAAACATGGTTAGGTTGGGTTACATCTTCAAAACTTGGAGGTTGCTCTACATATACTTCTTCCATAATGTAGCCATTTAGAAATGTACTCGTTACATCTATTTGATAGAGTTTGAATCCTTTGATGCATGCAAAGGCTAATAGTACACGTATAGCTTCCAATTTAGCCACTGGAGCATACGTTTCCTCATAATCAATTCCTTCTTTCTGATTATAGCCTTTGGCCACCAATCTTGCCTTGTTTCTGACAATAATTGTGGATTCATCAAGTTTGTTCTTGAATACCCATTTAGTGCCAATGATCAGATGATCCTTGGGTCGGAGTACCAAATCCCAAACTTGATTTCTTTCAAATTGATTTAGTTCTTCTTATATTGCTATAACCCAATCATTGTCTGATAAGGCTTCGTCAATGTTAGAAGGTTCAATCTCAGAAATGAATGCAGAAGAACTTACTTTATTGAAAATTCTATTTCTAGTTTTGACTCCTTCATTCACATCTCCTATGACTTTATCTAGGGGATGACTCCTATTGTATTTCCAGGCTTTAGGTTGACTTAGTGACTGTTCTTCATCCTTGGTTTGATCAACTTCTGGAATAAGAGATTTAAAAATAAATTGATCATTTTCTTGATTTAAAACAACTTCCTGCTCATCATCAATGGTTTTATCAGAGGATTCAAATTCAGCAAATACAACGTGCATAGATTCTTCAATAACACATGTTCGTTTATTGAAAATTCTATATGCTTTACTTCAGTTAGAATATCCTAGGAAAATTCCTTCATCTATTTTCGAATCAAATTTTCCTAATTTATCTTTACCATTATTATGAATGAAATACTTACAACCGAAGATGTGTAAATGAGTAAGATTCAGCTTCCTTCCTTTGTATAGCTCGTATGGTGTTTTTCCAAGTTTTGTTTTAATGTAGGCTCTGTTTGAAACATAGCACGCTGTGCTCATTGCATCGGCCCAGAAAACTTGAGACACACGTTTTTTTCATTTAGCATTGCTCTAGCCATTTCAGAGAGCACTCAATTCTTTCGTTCAACGACTCCATTTTGTTGAGGTGTCCTTGGAGCAGAGAAATTGTGATCAATGCCATTAGTATCATAGTATTCTTCAAAGGCTTGATTCTCAAATTCTCCACCGTGATCTGTCCTGATACCTGTAATGGACATACCTTTCTCATTTTGTACTTTCTTGGCAAAAACAATGAATTCTGCAAAGGTTTCATCCTTTGATGACAGAAAAATAGTCCATGTAAATCTAGAGAAATCATCAATAATGACCAATGAATATAAGTTGCCACCAAGACTTTTAACTCTTGTTGGACCAACTAAATCCATATGTATCAGTTGAAGTGGTTGATTTGTTGTAATCTCATTTTTTGATTTGAAAGATGATTTAGTTTGTTTACCCTTTTGACATGTGTCATAAATCAAATTGTTTTTAAAACTTACTTTAGGTAAACCAAGAACTAAATCCTTTTTAAGTAATTTGCCTAGTTGGTGCATGTTGACATGAGCTAGTCTCTTATGCCATAACCAACTTTCATCAGCATTGCTCTTAAAACAATTTTCAGAATCATTTCTATTCATATCAATTGTATAGAAATTACCTTCCCTTTTTGCTCTGAGCTTTGCCTTGATATTTTTCTTATCAAGTTGTAAGTCTTTCTTGTTGACAATCAGACATTCTTCTGAATCAAATATTATCCAATTGTCTTTATCTGCACTTTGACTTACGCTCAGCAAATTATGACACAAGTTTTCAACGTAATATACATCTTTGACTTGTATTCCTTTGTCATTTTTTATTTCACCAATTCTTGCTATCCTTCCTGATTGATTTCCTCTAAATCAATCCTCTAAATTTCACCTTTCCACCTTCTTTAGGTTGCAATGTGGTGAAACTCTCGAAATCTTCTGTCATATGTCTAGAGCATCCATCGTCTATGTACCACTTGTTATTTTTGGATGCTTTGAGACATATCTGTAATTAAATATGATTAAATCTTAGGTACCCACTTCTTTTTGGGCCCTTTTGGGTTAGTACAAGAAATTTTCGAAACATATGAGCCTTTAGGTACCCATTTGTAGGTTCCTATCGTTCCTTTCTTCTTATAAATGCATGATGAAGTATAATGACCTTTTCTATTACAATAATTACAATGAGCAAAAGGATTTGATGTATGCACATAATGCTAAAAATAATTTAAGTATGATTTACCTCCTGCTTTCTTTCTTCCTTTCCTTTTGTCTGATTTTGGATCATATCCAATTCCAGATCGATCATTTACAAATCGTTGAGCTTTTAGAATCACATTTAGCATTTCACTTCCTTTAGTGAATTTTTCAAGAGATTTAGTAAGATCAGTGTTTTTCTTTTTCAAAGAAATGCAATTTTCACAATCCTTTTCAAAATTCTCTTTAATATCTACTTCAAGAATTTTGTTTTTCTTTTTGAAAACAACTAGTTCTTTAACTACTTTGATGAATTCAGAATGTAAAGCATTATATTCAGAGAGTAATTCATCATAAGTAGGATCAGAATCAGTTACCTCTTCTTCTGTTTCCTCTTGAGCAACTAGACATATATTGGCTACTTCCTCTTCATCGCTTTCTTTGTCAGAAGAACTATCTCCCCATATGGCAGATACAAAAGCTTTCTTCATGTTATAGAATTTGCCTTTTCTCTTTTCTTTATTCTTCTGAATCAACTCTTGACATTCTGATTTGAAATGTCCTGGCTTACCACATTCATAGCAGATGATGTGTTCTTTATTGCTTGTTCCTCCTTTCTGAAAGTTTTTGAATCCTTGGCATTTCTTGTAGAACTTTTTGAATCGTTTCATGATTAGGCCTATTTCATCATCATCAAGCTCTTTATCTTCATCTTGTTCTTCTTCTTTAACTTTCAGTGCTAGACCTCTTTTCTTCTTGTCACCAATATCATCTAGTTCTCGTTTGAACTTTAATTTGCTTTCATATTCAGAAAGACTTCCGAATAGAGAAGCAACTGATCGCATTGATTCACCTTTTGCTTCCTCAATTGTAGTGACCTTTGCCTCCCAGTCTTTAGAAAGAATATTTAAAATCTTTCGTACTTGGGTATGTTGATCATAGACTTTTCCAAGTGCTACAAGTTGATTAACAAGGTAAGTATATCTAAGTTCAAATTCAGCTATCGACTCACCTGACTTTATTCGAAGTAAATCAAACTCAGTAACCAGAGTATTGATCCAGTTTTCTTTTATTCTAAAAGTTCCTTCTTGAGATATTTCCAACGCTTCCCACATTTCTTTAGCTGTTGGGAGTGTGCAGATTTTGAAGTACTCATTTTGACTCAAGGCACTTTGAATCATTAAAATTGCTTTGCTGTTGAGGGTGATGAGTTTCTTGTCATTCTCATCATATTCTGCTGGTGTCTTAGGAACTCTTTGTAAGTCTACAATCTTTTCAGGTTTGTAGTTTCCACTCTCAAACACATCCCATAGCCCATATTCAGTAGCCATTACAAAGACTCTGAACTTTGCTTTCCAGAATGAGAAGTGTTCGCCATTGAAACCTGGAGGTCTTGTGATAGAAGCTCCGTCGGGAAGAATGCCTTCACCCATGCTTGCCATTGGATCCTTCTTAGGCTGTTAAACCTTAACAAAAAGACCAATGCTTTGATACCAAATGTTAGTTCAAGCGTTTCACCCAAGAGGGGGGTGAATTGGGTGATTCTAAAAATTTTGTCGCGTATAAGGAAATCTACGGAATATTAAAACAGTTAAGAGTAAGGAGAAATATCACCATAGTGTGCACCGGGAGGTATACTGGTTCGGCCACAACCACTTTGACCTACGTCCAGTCCTCAGAGCGTCTCTGAGAGTTTTCACTATATTTTCCAAGATTCAGTGGGTTCTAGGCACCTCAGTACATAGCAAGTTCCTACACCTGGACACTCACTCTCCCTTACACGTTGCAATCAAATACTCAACTCAAGGTTCCACTACCTTAAGTTGTCTCAATAACAAATATTGAGTTTGTAATAAAAAACTCTCTCACAGAGCAAATATATATTCACTGAAGTACAAATGAATGAGTATATGAAAAAAAGCACTAAGTGTATTGATAGATGTGTGATCTCAGTTCGTATCTCCTTGTTTTCTTCTCTTTGAATGCTCCATATATATAGATGATTTGAAGTGTCCATTGGAAGCAATTTCAAACTTGTCCGTTAGAGTCGCGCAGTAACGGTTGACTATTCTTCATATTTGAAAACTATCAGTTGGCGGTAGGTAGCGTTAGATGAACGTTCGGACTTTTATTTGACTTCTCAAATCTGTCATACTCTTTCATTATTTTTCGGCAAATGTACTTAGAATACTAATACAATGAAGAGTTAATAATATAGATAACAAATCAAGAGACATTAGATGAATATATAATTTCTGAACTACCTTACTCGAGTGGCTACTCGAGTGATCAAGTTTGTTACTCGAGTGGTCCCTCGAGTAAACATGTCAAAAATATGGAAGTGAGCAAATCAACATTTTGCTTCAAGAATTACTCGGGTAAGCCATGGAGTGATATATTACAAACCTTGAAAATACCTGATTACTTGAGTGGTTACTCGAGTGGCCATGTCTTTACCTTCATTGGTTACTCAGGTGATCACTGTGGTAAAAAGATTACTCGAGTGGCTATTCGAGTGGGCTTCATTTGACTGCACACCTTACTGGAGTGATCCCTCGAGTGGCTTTCAAATAGCCCGACAGATTACTCGATTACTCACTCGAGTAATGACATCAAATTCTTGGCAGAGAGTTTACTATTTGGTTACTCGAGTGGCACTTCATATAACTCTACAGATTACTTGGGTTGTCCCTCGAGTAATGTTGTTTTCTCATTGGTTACTCGAGTGGCTACTCGAGTGATGGACTGCATTTCTTGGCCAAGAGTCACTGGAAGATTTTGGACCTGGTTACTCGAGTGGCTACTCGAGTGATGCCTATGAAAATCTGGTTACTCGAGTGGCTACTCGAGTAATGGTCTATATAACTTTGCAGATTACCCGAGTGGTCCCTCGAGTAACATCGTTCAAAATTTGGCAGTGCCTTACTAGATGAAATTCTGTTTGCTTACTCAAGTGGCTACTCGAGTAATGGCTTCTGTTACCTGAGTGGCTACTCGAGTAAGCCTTCTTAAAAATTGTTGATCACTTCCAGTGCTGACTCCAAGTGATGCTATGCTACTTTGTTCAAATGCATTTGTTTGTTATCAAATCGTTTCATATTATTGATCCAATCTTTGTTATCATAAAAAATATGGGATCTAACAAGATCTTGGCTGGAGTTTTATTTAATTGTTCTACTATGCTATATTCACTTTGCTTCATGATTTAAAGGAATTCTTCATCTTTATTTCTCATGTCTTTTTTAGACCAGAACTTGATGGAATATCAATATTGGCTTGTTTTCCCTTCTTTGACGATCCAACATTTTGGGTAGATAAGCTTTCCCGCTTCGTGTGACTCCTGTTAGGTGACCCATTATTTCATCGCTGGCCTTGGCTTCTATTACTTGCCTTAAGGATTCTCAACAATACCTTTATACCTCCATGGTATGGCATAATTACTCTGATATGGAAAAGGGGTCGGTACCTTAATGGTCACTGAAGGCTATTGCAATGGTGTCATAATGGTGAAAGAGACAACATAGGAATTTCTTTTTTCATATGGTTCCTTAACGACAAACTCGACCTGTCTCTTTTCCACCATTACTACTTCTTTCTTCCCTCGAGGCGTATAACTTGCTGCCTTTAAATGAGCATAAATATCTTCTCCTACTGGTAGAAGATCGTTAGAGAACTCAATTTCATCAACAGCATTTACTTGGTTTTCGTGGCTTGGAAAAGGATTGGAGTTGATAGTGGAGTTGTTGTTCCTTTTTAAATGAATGTGATTAGAATCAATTAAGTCTAATACATTCCTCTTGAATGTTGCATAGTCCTCAATAGAGTGCCTGGGGTGCCCATATGGTATTCACATCGGGCATTAGAGTTATACTAAGCGGGGTATAGTGGTTGAAGCTATCTGTAAGTATGTGGCCCTAGCAGTTGAGATTCTAAAAGTTGGTGATACAGCTCAGTATTTGTCATGCTGAAATTCGACCATTGGTGATTATCTTGTTGCTACCAATTCCTTCATCATCCAGCTTAACCTTTGTAACCCCCTCTGTAATTATATCCGAAACACGTGATTAAAAATGAAATAGAGACCAATAATAATCCAAATTCATTTACATTCCCATCCTTAAGATAGGATTTTCACAAATACATTTCACAAATACTTTAACCTGGTCTCACATTCATATTTCAAATACAATTACTTCGTGAAGATAAATCACTTTTATATAAATATCAGAGTGCACAATAATAATACTGGCAAACCCAGATTCATACCTTCACTAAAGATTCGTAGGGCACATACGCCCTTTACAATTCCTCAACGAGGATTACCTAAATCCATCTCCAATACATAACCAAATAACCCAATAGACATCCAAGCACATATACATCCAATATCCAATTATACATTCTAATCTATCATCCGAACATATACAATTATCCCAGCATATAACAATAACTAACTACCAAATTCAAATGCCCATAAGGGATTCTCGCCACCCCTAGTCGCTTGCTCCTTCCTCGAGCCACTTGTCCTGTCTAAAATGTTGATAGGGGAGGGTAAAATTCTAGAGAATCCCAGTAGGAAACATATACCAATATGCATGCAAGATAAGTGTTTAATGCATGATATGCTTGTATCACAATAACTCGTGCTCACATAATGATATATCCGTATGCTCAATATTTCAACAACATACTCATGGCCATAGCATAAATAGAAACAGAGCTTCAATCATTCATATATGTTTCACATAATCAAGCAAAGCAATAGCATGCATCAATACACAAACACAAATATCAATACATGCAGAAGAGGTAAGTTCCCTACACTTTTTCTTTCCACGTATGCTCCAGCATTGGCTACTCACGATCCGAGCGGATATCAAACCATGATCAGGGCGAATACCCAACCCTATAACCAAATCAAGGACATAGGATCATTCTCTTTTCCAAATTCTCATTTTCATAACACTTAAAGTTGGTTACCATTCATGACCTTTAGGTGGCTATAATAAGGTCAATGAAAGCCTAAAGGATTGGGAAGCACTAGGTTAGAAATTACCTTTAAAACTCCAAAAATGCTGAAAATAGGGGTTGGCTGCAGCCAAGAACCCTCTGGCTGTAACGCCCCAATTTTCGATTAAGGCCTAATGATAATTATTGAGGATAATTATCGGATTAAAGTTGAATTAATGTATATTGGTGACAATATTATTTAATATGTCATAATTGTTGGAAAATTGAAAGAATGGAATTATTGGCATAAGTTGGTAATTAATGGGGAAATTAATTACTAACTAAGAGAAAATGAGAAGTGTAATTAAAATGACTAATGGAGAGATTAGAGAAGCTAATGGGTGCTTATTGTGTGAGAGCCAATGAGGAGTGGACACTTGGCAAGTTTACATGTGAAGGGATTGGGAGAAAAGTCAAAGGGAATTTTTAATTGTTTTTTCTCTCCTCTCTTCCCTCACTTGGCGCTGGAAAACTGAAATGGAGGGAGTATAATCATTCTTCATTATCTCACACTCCACCTCCATCTCTCTCTCGTTCTCTCTCTCTCTCACTCTCATTTTTCTCTCTCATCGGACACCATTGAAGGCCAAAGGGAAGGAAGAAAAGCTTTAAAAAGGTAAGGGAAATGTCTTCAAATGCTCAAACTTCCTTCTCTAATATTGATCCTTGAATGAAGAGCTTCATTTTGATGGTTGTAATGTGTTCATTGGTGTTAGTTTGTGACCTCAAGAGATTGTGAAAGTTGAAAAATCAAGAAATCTCTTTGGCAAAGTGAAAGAGGTGAGTGTTAACTCCCTTTTGATATATATATTGTGGTTATTGGTTGAGCATTGATTTTCTGGAATTTTCTGCCCTATTTTCGAAAATTAGGGTCTTAGTGAGTTTGGTATGTTGTGATCATGGAAATGGTATATTGTGATGTCTTTTGGACAAATGGATTGGTTTGAATAATTAAAAGTAAAGTTTGGAAACTTTGTGTTGGTTTTGGTGTATTGGTCAAAACAGGGCATGTGGTTAGATTGTGAATTTAGTCATTTTGAGATTACCATTGTGTTCCTTGTGGAAAATTGTATGGGAATATGTTTGGTTAATGATTTTGGAGTCATTGAACACTTTGGTAGAAAAGTTGGAAAATGCTGTCAATGTGAACTCTATCTGGGCAGTTTATTTGTGTGGACTTTTTTAATGACAAATGATTTCAGAAAATTGTGAAACTTTCCAGTCTTAAAGTTCACATCCCAAGCTTCAAAATGGACATATATTTTGTGTCATTTCGTTTAGTATTCTGGGAGATATGGTTGTCCAAAGTTTGGGGATGGAAACAGAACTCTGTTCTGGAGTAGTGTTGGGTTTTGGGTGATTCTGTATTTTTGTGATGATTTGAAGTTATGAGCCATATTTTTCCTTGAAAAAGGACTTAAATAAATTTCATGTGGCTTTGGAATCACTCCGTTTTGAGTTTTCTACAATTAGATATGATTTTTCGAAGTTCAGCCAAGAATCAAGAAATTGCTTGGGCGCGGCCCATGAGTGGCTAGCCGCGGCCCAAACCTTTCTGGCCTGATTCTGGCCGCGGCCCATGGGTGGCTGGCCGCGCCCAGCGACCTTCTGACCATATTTTGGCCGCGGCCCAAGGAAGGGCTGGCCGCGGCCAACCCCTGTGTTCCAGCACTTTGAGTTTTTGAAAAGAGATCTTCAACCTATTGTTTCCCAACCTTTTAGGGGTTTTATTAGAGACATTTGTGGCTTCTTAAGGGTCATTATTGATAACCAAATCTAAGTGTTGAAGAGTCAATTGAGTATTGGAATAGAGAATAATGTTTCGTCCTTAATTATGACTTTAGGATTTGATATCTACCCGGAGCCTAGAAGGCCTGTGCCCGCTCAAGGAAGGAAAGACAAAGGTAGTGACACTTTATCCTATATCATGTGGATTGCATTGCATGTTTGCATTAGTCATTGAATACAGTGAAAGTGAAGAGGACATGGCGAAAGCCCGGACTCGATTATAGTGAAAGTGAAGGGGACGTGGCGAAAGCCCGGACTCGATTACAGTAAAAGTGAAGGGGATGTGGCGAAAGCCCAGACTTGAATACAGATAAAGTGAAGGGGACGTGGCGGAAGACTGACCTCGTATATAGTGAAGGGAACGTGGCGAAAGCCCGGTCTCGAATATTGATTGCTGCATTGTGATATATGTGACTTGCTTTGTATATATGCATCATATAAATAAACTGTTGCTACTGGGATTCTCTAGAATCTCATTCTTTCCAAATAACATTTCTAGACAGGGCAAGTGGATCGAAAAGCAAGCAAGTGGCAAAGGATGATTAGGACTGCCAGCGGTAGTCTTAGCTATATATTTTGGGTTTTATATTGAACTGGTTATCATTTTGGATAAATGTATACATATTGAATAGAATTGTAGTAGTATAGTTTTGTGTAATCCCCGGTATGGATACTGAGATGGGCAATGATGCCCTATATAAACCTTTGGATTAATGTTATTATCCCGGGTGAACGTTGGGAATTGTGCTTACTCTGATATTGTATATGTAACAAACCAAACAGGCCATTTGTTTTAAAGAATGAAATGAATGGAGATCCATTTGTACAGGTGTTTTAAAAAGTTTTTAATTGTCCCAGACTTCTTATTCGATAATTAAATGTGCTTAAACGCTAATCCCGGCCTAATTATCGAAGGGGGGGTTACACTGGCTGTAGGCAAAACACGCACAGAAGGTTTTTGGCTGCGGCCAAGAATTTCTGGCTGCAGCCAAAACGCACACAAAAACTTTTGCGCTGCAGTCAAGATTTTTAGCTGCAGCCAAGGCAACTTCACAAATTCATAATTAATTGTAGAAAAATCAAAATGAGGTGATACCAAAGCCCATTGAAAGATATTTTAGTCCTATTCATAGGAAAAATATGAACCATTACTAGAAATCACCATACAATCCCAGAATTACACAAAACGCATCACCGCCCCAAAACAGAGTTCTGTTTCAATCCCAAACTTTGGACAACCATATCTCACAGAATACTAAACGAAATGACACAAAATATATGTCCATTTTAAAGCTTGGGATGTGACATTTAAGACTGAAAATTTTCACAATTTTATAAAATCATTTGGTCATTCAAAAAGTCCACACAAATAAACTGCCCAGAACAGAGTTCCAAGGGACAGATTTTCCAATTTTCTACCAAAGTGTCCCATGGCTCCAAAATTAATAATCAAGCATATTCCCACATAAATTTTCACAAGGAACACAATGGTAACCTCAAAATGACCAAAATCACAATCCATTTACATGCCCTGCTTTGACCAAAGCACAAAACCAACACAAAAGGTGCCAAACTTCACATTTAAGTTTCAATGCAATTCTATCAATTCAAAACACTAAACAAGGCACCATTTCCATAAAAACAACATACCATACTCCCCAAGACCCTAAATCACGAAAATTAAGACTAAAATTCCAGAAATTCAAGGCCTAACCGATGGCCACAAAACTTATATAAAAATGAAGCTTTCACTTACCTTAACAACTTTCCCAAAGACACTTCATGATTCTCCAATTTGTACATTTTCGTGATTCCTCAAATCACTACCAATGGAGAAACTACAACCATCAAATTGAAGCTTTCACTCCAAGGAACAACTTTATAGAAGGAAGTTTTGGCATTAGAGGTCTTTTACTCACCTTAAATGCAAGCTTTCACTTTCTCTTTCTTGGCCAACAATGGCTGCACAAGAGAGAGAAGAGAGAGAACGTGAGAGAGATGGAGAGAGGAGGAAGAAAGTGATGATAATACTCCCTCCATTTCAGCTGAACAAAGAGAGAAAAAAGAGAGAGAGAGAGAGAGAAACTATTAAAATATTACATTAGACTTTTCTCACTCTAATGCTTCATATCTTCTTGCCATATGTCACTAGCCTATTGGTTCTCACCAAATAAGTCATCAATTAGCTTCTCTAATCCCTCCATTAGTCATTTAATCACACTTCCTATTTTTCTCTTAGTTAGTAATTAATTTCCCCATTAATCACCAACTTAAAGCCAATAATTCCATTCTTTAAATTTTCCATCAATTATGACATATAAATTAATATTGTCACCAATATACATTAATTCCACTTTAATCCGATAATTATCCTCAATAATTATCATTAGCCCTTAATTGAAAATTTGGGGTGTTACAACCTTGCCTATTTAGTGTTGAATCATTCTTCGTCTATCGAAACCCATTATTACCACCTTGGCGTATTATTGGGGGATGTCCAGTGGTTTAGATGAAGCTAACATCCCTTCCTTCTTCTTCTCGTTGTTCCCCCTTTTGATGTTGCTCTCGATTTGAGGAATCTTGTCATTGCGTATGTCAGCGTCGATTCACTCACCAATCTTAATCAAACTAGAAAAATAGGTGACGTGCTTCCCAACCATGTATCTGTATTAAGGTTCTTGCAAAGTACGGATGAAATAAGAACTAAGCTCATATGGTATAAGGGGAGGTTGAATTTGTTCTGCAATTGTCCTCCATTTTTAGGCATAATCTTTAAAAGCTTCAGTGGCTTTCTTGCTCATTGACTTTAGTTGTTCCCTGGTGGGGGCAGTGTTAAGATTGAACCTATGTTGTTTCATGAATATATCAGTCAGATCTCTCTATTTCTTGATCTTTATCTACTCAAGTTGCATGTACCATTCCAGTGCTAGCCCTTTTAAGCTCTCATGGAAGAAGAGTAGCAAAAAGTTTTCGTCTTGTGACCATACAAGCATCTTGGTGCAATAAGCCTCAAGATGGTATATCGGATTTACCATTCCATTGTACTTATTGAAGTCCAGCATCTTGAATTTCTTTGGAATCGAGACATATGGTGCCAAGCATAAATCCTTTAGATCAAGTGATGGACATTGAAAAAAAGAACCCCACCTCCTCAAGAGATCTATTACCTTATAGGGAGAATGAAGTTCTCATTAACCTGTGAATCACGTGGCTAAAGGTTTTAAAAATGATGATTATGTCTAAGGCCCATATCAAATGAAGCTAAATGATAATGAATGATGCAAGGATACCTTATGAGACATAAAAGAGTGATGACTTGTACCTCAAGTTTTGATATGAGTGATGGACATTGAGAAAAAGAACTTTACCTCCTCAAAAGATATATTACCTCATAGAGAGAATGAAGTGCCCATTAACTTACGAATGGCCCAAGCCATCACGTGGCTAAAGGTTTTAAAAATGATGATTATGTCCAAGGCCCATATCAAATGAAGCTAAAATGCTAATGAATGATGTAATGATACCTTATGAGTCCTAAAGGATTATCTCTCATTGAGATGTTTTCTAACATGATTGATGTGATGAGATCATGGTCATAGACCCTTAGACTAAGGTTGGCTATCTAATGCATACAGCGTCCTTATGATGTATCTTTATGTGAAGTGATGCTAGATACATACTCAGGTGAAGCGACAGTTAGTTGCTTGATCCTAGGGGTTTCATTGATTATGCATGGATGACAATAAAAATGATCAATAATAAATATATGCCCTCCAGTGTCCTATTCTAGGAATAACCTTAGGTTGGGGTTATCTATCTTAAGAAAGACAGGTACTAGTTAATTAGTAGGTCAATAATTTCCACTAATAGGTGCAATGGTTCTAAGGTGGTTCTAATTCTCACAGATAAAGGTCTCCTAATTGCCCCCATCGTAAAGATGAAGACCCCATATGACGAAATTGACCTTTAAGGGATTCTAAAAACCCCACAGGGATCAACCTCAATAAATGAGTAACAGCTAGAATGAAGTATTCACAATAACTTCAGAGGGTTCTTAAAACCTCACAGGGAGATTGCTAGAAACTTCTACTCATCTAAGGAATTCACAGACCCGGGTATAGGGCCCAAAATGTGTGTAAGGAAAATAGTATATGTGTTCAATGTGTGTGGAGAGCATACCAACATGTGGGCCTAGGTTCTACCCAACCCTCATCTGCTAAATAGATCACAAGATAAATAGAAAAAAAAAGTAATAAACGAATAGATGAATAAAGAATTTAATAAATAAAAACAAATATTCTCAAAGAAAAGAAAAGAAAAAGGGTAACTAAAATAAAATTAAGGCAATATTTTTTTTAAATACTGAACTTAAATGGGCTTGATTCTCAAACTCTCCCCAGTAGAGTCGCCAAGCTGTAGTGCTCGAAATTTAGAAAGCATGGAGCCGCCACTAAAATTTTGAAAAAGGATAATTTTAGAAACCTTTTTTTTAAAAATGAAAACCAGATAGGGTTCGGGAGTCGATTGTGTATGGGGAAGATGTTAGGCACCCCATTACACCAATTCATAACAATGGTTACCCTAAGCGAATTATTTAAAAATGAATATGGCCTTTAATTTTGTATAATTACCCAAAAAGAGATAAAAAAATCATATTTACAAAAAAGAAATAAAGTAAGACTAAAAAAATAAAAATAAGGGAGGAAATATATTTATTTATAAAGTTGGACTTGACCTAGGATGAAAACCTAGAGAGGGATCAAAGGCCATATAGTTCGGGGTAGAAATGTGTGTCACTTTGTTGGTGCTTTTTTAGAAAAAAATGTTTATTTAATTTCTTTGACAAAAATTTTTTTTTTTTTTTGTTTTTTTTTTAAATTAGTTTCTTTATTTTCTTGTGAAAGAGAGTTTTTTCATTTTATTTTCATTTAAAAAGGTATTTTCTTTATTTTCTTGTGAAAGAGAGTTTTTCAATTTTATTTTCATTTATAAAAATGTGTTGAAATACTTTTTTTTTATTTTTTGAAAGAGAACCTAAGAAAAGGATAAAGAATAAAGAATAAAAAACAGCACAAGTTAAAAGAATGAAAAGCCAAAAATGAGGAGACTTATGCATACCTTTTATCCTTGAAAGCTATACACACAAGAAGGTGAAATGCCAATATATTATTAGAACCTCCATGTCAACAATAATACCTAGAATAAGAAAGAGGCTAACACATACTATTCATCCTCACATTTGTAAGTCACCTTGCCTCCTTACTCTCCCAAAATTATGTGTGTCTTGCTTTAACCCTTGCACTCCTAGTTATAATCTTAAGGTAGGGGTTTCTTCATAAATGCTCCTTCTTTTTTGAATTTTCATTTTTGAATTTTTTTTGTATTTTATGTTAAAAACTACCTAACTTGACCCAATCACCATCAATAGAGATTTTTTTAAAATTTTTGTTTTTGACTTTCTTTTGTATTTTCTATCAATAAAACTTCCTGGCTTAACCTAATCAACATCAATGGAGATTTTCTTTCATTTTTAATTTTTTTATTATTCTCCCCACAAGTAGTTTCCTAATTTAAACCTATCAACATAAATGAGATTTTTTTTATTTTCATTTTTTATTTATTTTCTTATATTTTCCCTACAAGCAACTTCCTAATTTAAATCTATGAATAGGAGAAATTTTTTATATATATTTTTTATTTTTCCTTAATGAATAACAATGCTAATTTGGACACTAATCATCATCAATTAGAGGAATTTTTTTAATTTTAATTTTAATTTTTTCCTTTTAATGATGATTGCCAATTTAGATACCGATAATCATTAGTGGGAGGCATCTTTTTTAATTTTTTATTATATTTTTTTTTACTTTTTTGAGTAGGGCCCGAACAAAATAGAGTGTTAACAAGCAGTCATAGTAAAGAGGATAGTGCTTGGAGCTATAGTATGAGGGATGGTAAGAGAGGGATCATATACAAGGACAGAGGTAGAGACTGGGGAAGAGGTAGGTATGGATGGACCAATAGTAAAGGTACCATAAGTTAGAGCATTCACCTTCTCATGTAGAGACCTTAGAAGATTCCCAATCTCTTGTATGGCACTAGTCTAGGCCTCTTGCTGTGCCAACATGGCCTGATTATGCTCATGAAGGGTGTGCGTCTGATCCAATACAACCTGATTATTTGGTTCACATGCTCAACCAACTCTCCCGTCTTGTGGTCCATGTGGGTCATAAGTTCTGCGTTGGTGTTGGCTATGTCCATATGAAATTCCTAGAGTACTTCCCTTAGATAATTTTGGATGGCAGAACCAAAGAAGGATGGTGGTGAGGATGAGGTAGGAGCACAGGATTGAGTATCTTTTGTCTTGCTAGTCTCAGCCTTAGAAGCCTTCTTCTTCTTGGGAGTGGACTCCATGGGCTTCTTCAAGGGTAATTCAATCCCAAGCTTACTGATTTGATTCCTCCCAACAGGCATAAGCCTTTAAACAAGTTTATTTTCCTCCAAATACTAGATCTTGATTTTCTTAAGGAACAAAGAAACCAACTAGGGAAAAGGCATCGGCGTAGATCGAGTGCTAGAGAATCTGTATCTTTTGATCTCAGGGTATATTAATTCTCCCAAATTCATTTTCTCCTTCAGCAATAGAGAGGCCATATTCCTATAATCCCGATCGATGAAATGAGTGAAATTGTTGGACTTGTTGACTAATGCACGAGAGTAGATATACCAAAGTACTCTGTGCAAGTCACACATCTTACTTGGATTGAAGTTTAAGGGTCCGATTCTCTCACTGAGCCAAAGGATATTGAAGATATCATTTGGATTGAGGTTGGCTGGGTTGTCTTGAGGTGGGTTCTCAATCCCTAACCATTTATTTATCTTTGAAGCCGAAATCGTAAATTTCTTCCCTCTCACTTTTGTTTCCATTTCCTCTTCTATGGATTAATTAATAGCATCTTCTACTGGTTCTAAATTATAGTAGAAGTGCCTGACAACCTTAGTGCAGTAGGGAAGATTCACAAATAGCTAAGGCATATATCCCTCAAGATATTTACTCAAATCAAATTTTATAGCTTCAAAAAGAACTTCAAGATCAATGAAGTACATCTTACATATTTTTCTTATGGAGAAGAATTCATTGTACTTATTTGATTCCACCAGCTTGTGAGTGTTGAAGCCTTTAGGGGGAATAGTGTCATCTACTTCCTCAACTTCTCCCTTTGAAGTCTGTGGATAAAACTTAGTGGACTTAGAGAAGGTTCCCTGCTTGATTCCTTTGGACTTGAAAGCTTCGTCTAACATTATTGCCATAGCCTTGGCAAGCTTCTTGTCATACTTTGATTTCTTTTAACCTTGCTCTATCCAAGTTGGAGTGTCAAAGGAATCATAAGTAGGAGGAGTTAGAGGGAATGATTTCTTTCCTCTTCCTTATGGTGTAGTCCTGGACTTCACTCTAGTTGTCACAGGCTCTTTAATTTCAATCCCTTTAGCCTTCGGTTTGGGTTTCTATATATGTTGTTGATGTCTTTCGCTTCTTCAGAGGTAGAAGAGATAGAGTAGATTCAAAGGGCTTTGTAGGATTATATACTTCTGGGTACTTAGGAGATTCTGAAGAAATGATTTGAGGCACGTTGGTCCTTACCAATGTGATTGAAGCACAAAATCTGAGTTTTCTTTTTTTGTTAAGCACCGATAGTCACAGGTTAAGGCAAGGAAATCTGAGAGATTTAGAAAGTTTTTGGATGTGAAAATCAATGGGTTTTGATAGTAATGGAGTGGGTAAGATGTTGTGAAAAATTTTGGACAAAGGTCAGAGAGAATCACTAGGAGTGAAGTGGTGAGAAATGACCTAGTGCTGACTAATATAGACCCTGTGCCTAAATCACTCGAGTGATTCTAGGGCATCATTCGAGTGATCATGCCAGAAAATGAAAATAATGAATTTAAATGCATACCGAGCATGAGTAATATTGTAATTACCCATGTATATTCCCTATGTGATTTGATGGCAATTGAAGGAAGATTTGATCTGAAACTTGATTGATCTGTATTCTGCACTGATGATCACTTGAGTGCTCACTCGAGTGATTCTGAGACATTACTCGAGTGAGCAGTCTCTTCAACTTTTTAATGTTCAGATTCAATGGTTGTGCTGTTTCATTTGAATTTAATTTGATTTAATGCTTACTGCCTTGATTTCCAGGTCATCACTCGAGTAGTCACTTGAGTGATGGTTACCATCACTTCCAGTTGTCACTCGAGTGATCTGGTGATCACTTGAAGCTGCCGCTCGAATGATGTGGTACTCTATTAACCTCTGCTTTACTTACCACATAATAGAGTAGCAAAGTCCTACAAAAACAAATTATTAGATACTCCGATGCTTAAATCAGTAATCATCAAAACGTGATTAAATTACATTTTCTAACATAAAACAACTTACAATTCATTGGGATTTACCATTCTCAATTTTCTTCTTATAAATAGGAATTGATCTTTTACGAGGGGTTTTGTAAAGATATCAACTTGTTGGAGATGAGTTGGAATGAATATCACTTTGACATCCTTCTTTTGAACATGATCCCTGATGAAATGATGTCTGATATCGATATGCTTGGTTCTGGAATGTTAAACTGGATTCTTTGCCAAGCTTATCATGCTAGTGTTGTCACAATAAATAGGTATCTCTTTCAAGTGCATACCAAGGTCTTGTAGTTGTTGTTTTAGCCATAACACTTGTGCACAACAACTTGACGCTACGTGATATGATGAGGGTACAGACCAGCAACAAGTGTGAAGACATGAACATGATAGATTGATCAAAGGTAGGACCTTAAGAGAACCTGTCTCTTACAACCCTAGCCACAAGACACCACAAGGATGATCAATCCTTGATACAGTCGGAGTATTCGTACAAGAATACAAGAATGCAAGCAAAGCTCACACAAGAGAAATAAAATTCTCCTAGAACAAAGTTCTTATTCATATAATTATAATCTTTATGAATCCAATACAAAAAAATGCAGCCTTCATATATAGACCACAAAAGAACCCTCTAGAACTAAAAACCTAGTCATAATTGCAATAAATGATGCCTTAATGATGATTGATTGTCGTGCTTGGCACCATTCAAGCCTAGAGGAATTAGGAAATTACTTATTCTTCAAGACTAAGTCAGCTATCTTAAAAAAAGGAAACTAATAAAAAATGAAATTCAATTAGATTTGATGTATAAGGATGCCTTCTAGATGCTTGTTGAGGCGTCTTGGACGTCACTTATGATACTCCTCCAAGGCACATGCTTGTCACATAATATTTTAAGTGAATTCTTCAATCTGGATTGCACATGGGCCTTGTACATCATTTTGTTAGGCTTACTCCTTTATGTTAGACCAATTTCATGGATCTTCATGCTTTGCCATGTGCTCAAGCTTCTATGTGTTGTAAAGTCATGTATATAGGCCTGAATAGGCATGGTTAAGGCCTCATTTGCACCATCAACATATATACTAACATTATGAGCCATTGATGAAGCAAAATAAAGCCTAAATATTTTCTCCAACCTCTCAAACACTTCACTCTTTTCTGAGCTTTTAGTAATTGGGCCGTCAATGTCATGAAGAGGATCTTGGGCTTGCTTAGAATCTTGTTGGATAATAGAGACAACATCTTGTTCATTGTAGATGCCACCTAAGCTGCCATGTAGTACTTTGTCGCTACCTTCGATACCAACTTTGATGTTTTGTTGGACACCACATAAGACGCCACTTGCACCTCTATCACTACGACATACTCAACTTCCGTTGACGAAAGAGACACTGTGTTTTGTTTCTTGCTAAACCATAAACAAGTGAGCCTCTAAGGTATTCATTGATCAGAGTTTGATCAATGAACAAGTAAGCCACTGGTACTCTTTCTAACAGTCTTATGACCTCCTTGATTAGAGTTTGAGTATGCAACAAGGTCTTCATTTCCACCTTTAGGATATCAGAGACCTAATTCTGTTGTTTCAGCAAGATATCTAAAGATTCATTTTATAGTTTTAGCATGTGATTCCTTCGGTGCTGATTGATATCTTGCACACATACCAACACTGAATGGATGCTAAGCTGGCTTGCAGTGGGATACAATAATGATCCAATTTATTCCTCTATATTTTGTGATGTTATAGTATTTTCTCTTGATATCAGCATCAAGCAACGTACTTGAGCTTATAGTTGTTTCTACTCCATTTGCTTCATCCATCCCGTATTTCTTTAATAGCTCCTTTAAATATTTCGTTTGAGATACGAAAATTTCTATTCTTTCTTTGTTTGATTTGCAAACCAAGAAAGAAGTTCAATTCTCTCATTATTAACATCTCAAACTCCCCATACATTATCTCAAAAAATTCTTTGCACAGAATTTCATTAGTAGCACCGAAAATTATATTATCAACATATATTTGTACTATCAAAATATCATTTTGTTTTCGTTTTATAAATAATGTTGTATCGACTTTTCCCTGTATAAAACCTTCATCGATGAGGAATTTACTAAGTCTTTCATACCATTCTTTAAGGGCTTATTTCAACCCGTATGAAGTTTTCTTTAGTTTGAAAACATGATTTGGTTTGGTTACATCCTCAAATCATGGAGGTTGTTCTACATATACTTCCTCCATAATATAGCCATTTAAAAATGCACTCTTTATGTCCATTTGAGAAGGTTTGAATCCCTTGATGCACGCAAAGGCCAAGAGTAATCGTATAGCTTCCAATCTAGCCACTGGAGCATTTGTTCCCTCATAATCAATTCTTTCTTCTTAATTATAGCCTTTGACTACCAATCTTGCCTTGTTTCTGATAATAATTGCGGATTAGTTAAGTTTGTTCTTAAATACCTATTTTAAACATTTCAGGGCTTGTTAGGTTTAAAGGGAGGGAATGGAAAGAGAGTGGCTCATTTTCCATCCCCTCCAAAACCCCTCAATTTGGAGGGAATAAAAATGAGAGAAAAAGAGGGATTTGAAGCCCCTTCTTTGGGGGCCCCTCCCCTCCAATTTTTCATACCAAATAAGGGGAGGGGTTCATTTTTCATCCCCTCCCATCCCCTCCACCCCAACCAAATATGCCATAAAATTATTGAGATAAATTTGAAATTAATATAAATTATAGTGACTAATATCAATATGTATTTCTCCTACATTATTGTTCTAGTAGGTTGTCATCAATATCCTTTAATTAATACTCCCCCTTCGGTCCTAAATATATAAGATAAATTTGACTTTTTTGGAGAGATTAATGAAGCTAATTAAATTATTTTATAGTATTTTTATTTTTTCTCAACTAATTAATTTGACTAATAAAATTATATATAATTTAGGGATGCATAACATATGATATGATTAAGTAATTTATTTAGCTTCCTTAATCTCTCCAAAAAAAGTCAACTCTGTTTTATATTTAGGACTGGAGGAAGTACTACTTCCGATCCTAAATATAAAATATAGTTAACTTTTTTTATAAAGATTAAGGAAGTTAAATAAATTGCTTTAGAATATTTATATTTATTTATTTTTCAAACTAATTTGAGTGACTTATAAACTAATATATAATTCAATGATATACAACATATATTATAATTAAGTCATTTATTTAGCTTCCTTAATTTTTTTCAAAAGAAAAAAGTCAACTATGTCTTATATTAAGGACCGGAAGGAGTTATATATATATATATATATTTATCATGAGCTCTGCAGTAAATTATAAGGCATCGCGTTCTATGGAACGATTTGTTTCAATTATTTTTTTTTTAATTTGACTTCAATTTAGGAATAGCAGAACTTTGATGTATATGTTTTTAACGTAGCCATTAGGTATGTGGTACTACTGAATTAGACTGGAGTATTGTTGGGGTTAATGCAAGATATCCTTTCTAATGCAATTTCTTTTTTCATCCACAAAGTTTAAACTATGAACTTTATTTATAAGAGGATCGAGTTTGTTTCATTTAATCCGATTATTACTGGATACTTCTACTCTTGCCTTATATTGGCGCTAATGAGTGCTTGTGGTCATCTTCTCCTGTCTTATTATCCGCCTTCCAAGCTCTCAGTATCTTTAGTTGGCGTAATGACTTTCAATCAGCGGCGTCCGCCTTCTGTTTGAGTATTTTGTTTTTGTTTTGTTTTGTTTTGTTTTTTCTTCATGTTTCAATGTAGGCTTTATATCTTTAGTTTTCTTGGCATTTAGTCCTATGTTTGCTCTTTTGTTGGTTCTCCTTAGTGCATCTTGCTTTTTAGTGGTCTGTAGTGTTCAGACGGTGATACAGATCCAAGTATCATGTACAAAACAGATATTATATAAAGGACCAGAGCGATATCATTTTTCTTTTGATAAAATTGTCTTTATATATCTATATACTAGTGTGTGTGTGTGTGTGTGTGTGTGTGTGTGTGTGTGTGTGTGTGTATTAAAAAAGACTTGCCAAAGCGAGTAAACACACAAAACCAATGATCATCCACCACAATCTTATATTTTTTGGAAATATTTAAGAAGCTCCTGGATATGCATTGCAAGAAATTAAGGATAGTCGAACTGGCAACCTAACCAATATCAAAGGAATTATATCCTCCTCATGGTTGAAAGTCTTGCCCCATTAGTACTTTGGAATCTGGAAGTAGCTTTAGTTGCGCCCCAGCTGCCCTTCAATTTTGGGACCCTTCTCAAATGTTTTTTTTTTTCCATGGGTTTTTAATCAATAGATTCTACATAAAATGTGTGAAATTTTTATATCTTATAGGTAAAAAATAGTGGCATCATCAATCTTCTATGATTTGTCAAATATTTAATACCATAAAAGTGTACAGTTCCCTTTTAATTTAGAAAATTAAAGCTTTTAAAAAAATGAAATTTATACTATTTTTTACTTATAAGATATCAAACTGTTGTGCATTTCATGCAGAATCTAATTATAAAAAGAAACATGAAACCAACATTTAGGAAGGGTCCCAAAATTGCAGGTAGTCAGCTGCCCCTGGCGCACTTTAACATGACCTTCATGTTGTTATTTTGCATCTGATGAGCATGTGATCTTATGAAGAGAACTTCCATCGGATCAGAAAATTTGGTTCCAGCATTGTCCAAGCAATTTCACAGAGCATTTTATCAGTAACATGCAGAGCACAATGTAAATTTTGGCAATTTCTTTTTGGAAAATCTATTCCAATAGTATTAACATCAAGACATATTGATCCCATCAATATCTAGTTACAAAATTTTTGCAGCTTTTCCTCTTCCTCAGTTATGAATTTTAAGAGAAAAATTTTGCATCATAAACAGATACTAAAACCAAATATTTCTAGTAATCAAAAACCACGAGTACAATGCCATAGACTTTTGACAATCACTATCAATACTACAAGGAATCCTATGCTTATGTGGGTTTTTTTGTGCTGTAGTGATTTGAAGGTGGTCAGAACTCAAACACTCATAGTTGGAGAGTTAATGTGAAAACAAATTTTAGTTATCTGACAAGTCTATGATCCATTTATGCTAGTGGTTTTGACATCATATAAGTTGGGACTAATTCATAAACTAGAAATCTCACCCAATTTTATTGTAGATATTACAAGAGTTTGCCCTGTTAATAATAAGTTGCAATTAATAAATTAAGTCTATGATCCATCACCATCATGTGTCACCAAACTCAAATATTAGGAGGACACATATCTTTTCTAACAACAAAGAAGACAAAGAGAGATAGTTTTTGTCCGTTTTACCCTTTGTTTCGCAGTTGTTGCTAAAATGATACTAGTATATTATATTCAGCCATAGCTAGTTTCAATTTTATATAGCAGTAGAGTCACTAATGTATAGCTAGAATAAAGACGGTTATGGAATTAATCTATATAAAGCAGCTTGCAGTTTAATCTACTATATGAATATAAAAGTGAAGCATTTCTAAACCAAAATCAAGAAAGTAATTTTTCTAAAGGGAAAAAGATTGATATTTAAGTAATTAAATCAAAATATAATAATACTTATAGCTAAGTTGAAAGCGAGCATTTCAAATGATAACTGTTCTAACCTCACGCCCAAAAGTTGAGGTGTTTCAGGATAAAGAGCACCTAGCAGCAAATCATTATACTTCTGAACAGGAGAAACAGAACAAGAGAAAAGACAGAACCGCTTTATCAAAATATTAACTACTACACTCAAATCATTCCAATTAAACTTGTCTGAAATATTAAGAGAAACTAGGATGTGCAACCAAACTGGACTGCACCATGATGGTCAAATGTTTTCAGCACTTTCAACTTCTATTCATTTTTAGAACGCATTAAACAAAAGCAAAAAAAAAAAAAAAAACACACAAAACAAAAAATCCAACAGAATTGAGTTTTCAGGCACGCGTTCAACGAATTTCCACATTGTAATTTCCATATATGAAAGCATTAGCGTACCTATCAGAGTAGCTTTGTGTAACTTATATGGGAGATTCTTTTAACAAATAAAGAATACACAAACACACACACACATATAATTTTTTTTCGCTAGAAAAATAAATATTTATAGCTACAACTTACAGGATTTATGAAGCTGAGAAAATAGATCAACCAGCACTTTACCAATAATCTTTACATGAACATAGGCCACCAGAGAAATAATGAAATCCTGAAGAATCTCTCAGAAAAATATCCCTCTTAGTGACAATAGATGCATATTTCAAGAATGTGTGGCAATCCCCACATACGAGAATGTTCTTGACAATCCGAACAGGCTTCCTGTGCTTGCTTGTCAGGAGTCCATAAGTTGCAGCTAGTTTTGCACTATGATGGAATAAAAATTCCTTTTTCTGAAACTCCTCTACTTCATGAAGAACAAAGCTAGTGTCAGGTACATATCCTACTTTCATGCACTCCATGATTAGAATCTCCAATCCACGGTAGATGTCTTTAGCTTGGGGATGGGACCTATCTCTAGCATAGAATGAATGCATCTTCTTCTGAGATATGATCCAACTTCGAGCTGGGTGCTTGCGAAATCCATCCTGTCTCATATTTTCCCTGATCTCTTCAGAGCAGTGCCACCTTCCAGAAGCAGAATAAAGATTCGCAATAAGTACATAGGTTGAGGGATCTTTCGGTTCCAGAGATATGATTTGCTTTGCAACCCGTTTTCCAATAATTGTATTCTTATGTAGTCTGCAACTATCAAGCAAAGTGCGCCAAACAGAAGCATTAGGTTCAAAAGGCATCTTGTTGATAGTTTCCTCTGCTTCTTCCAGAAGTCCCCAGTAACCCAAAACGCTAATGAAGGCGGCATAATGCTCAGAAGTGGGCTCAATACCATAAACAGTTCTCATTGAATGAAACAAATCACGAGAATCATCAACTAAATTCAAGTTACTTAGCCTGTATGCTGAAATGACTAAAACAAATGTAATTTCATCTGGCCTTATGCCTTCCTTCTGCATATTTGACCATATTTCTAATGCCCTATCACCTAATCTGTGCAGAATATGACCAGTGATTAAAGCATTCCATGAAACAATGTCAGTTTTGGGCATATTATGAAACATCTTAATTGCATCATCCACATTCCAACATTTGAAATACATGCTGATAGCTGCGTTTCCGACTCCCACATCAAATTCAAAACCTAATTTAATAACATGGCAATGAATTTGCTTCCCCAACTCATGACAGCCAATAACTCCACAAAGGCCCAGCATTGAAGATAAGGAAATTTCATCCATAGTCATTATCCCTTCTAATTGACTGTGCTGGATAAGAGAGATTGCTTCATCTGGTTGTCCATTTCGAGCATAGCCACATAACATAGATGTCCAAGCTACAGAGCTTCCTTTCTTTAACTGCCATCTACAGAACATCTTTTCGGCATCTTCCATCCTCCCACATCTTGTATACATGTCAAGCAATGCTGCTTCAATACAAACATTTGGTCCAAAACCAAACTTCAGAACAAATCCATGGATCTGCTTGCTGACTCTATAATCTGCAAGCAAGCTGCAGGCACTAATAATACTAGTCAAAGAGAAATCTGTCAACTCCACACTATCTTCTACCATTTTGAGAAATAACTGCAACGCCTCCAGACCTTCACCATTTTGACAAAATCCTGACAAAAGTGCATTATAAGAGACCGGATTTTTCTCTGGCATCTCACCAAATATTCTCAAAGCTGAATCCACTAACCCAAACTTCATGTAAGCTGTCACCATCTCTGTCCAAGTAATAACATCTCTCTCAGTCATCCTCTCAAACAATGATACCACATCATCAAGAGTTCCACACTTCGTATAGAATCCAATAAGAGTATTACCGACACTCAGATTTGATTCCAATCCAGCCTTAATAGCATGTGCATGGACATGTTTTCCCTCCATCACCGCAACACTCTCAACGCAAGCGGTCAAGAGGGTTGACAGAGTGAAGTAATCTATTTTGAAAGCATCAGTTGCCTGCATGTCACGGAATAACCGTAATGCCGTGTCATGCATCGACTCCTTGACAGCAGCAGCTATAACAGTGTTCCAAGATGCAATATCCCTCTCACGCATTTCACCAAACAATCTGAGGACGACATCGTAATACCCACAATTGCTATACAACCCCATAAGCGCATTTGCAACGAAAGCAGAATCCAGAAACCCCATTTTAATTGCTAGATTATGTATCTGTAGACCCAAATGTAAATTCAAAATTCGAATGCAAGCAGTTAAAATTGCAACAAAGCTGTATCCATTGGGCTCTATACCCGAATTTCTCATGTGAAGGAAAAGCTCCAACGCTGTGTCTTCTCGATTAGACTTGGAAAACCCTGAAATCAACGCGGTGTAAGACACCACATCTGGGGAAGAAAGGTCCAAAAACACGTTGTAAGCATCAGAAAAGAGGCCCAGCTTCACATAAGCAACAATGAGGGCATTGCCCAGATATGTGTCTTCCTCGAGCTTGACAACAGAGGCATGTACAGCCCTAGTGAGCTCAATATCGCTGTGTCGAGCCGATAGACGAAGCAAATTGAAAAGCCCATCAACGTAAGAGTCCAACGCGGCCGAAAAATCCCCATCACTGGAAGCTTCAGAGAGAAAAGAGGGATTTGAATCAGAAACAGAAGTTTGTGGGGATGATAGGAAGTAGATGGGTGAGGCTGAGGAGTGAAGGGCATGGTGAGATTTGAATAGAGGACTAAACAAGGTTGTAGCTGCAGAGTCCAGAAGAGAAGTGAGAGGTCGTTGTGGTGGTTTCAAGGGACAGTGAAAGAAGTTATGAGAAAGCGAAGGGGAGAGAAAGAAGCGATACTGAGAAGATGAAGAAAAAGGAGTGAAGGAATTGAAGTCTAGAACGGTGGCCATGAATCCGATTTCTGAGCGCCAACCATAATCTTCCTTGCAACTGTAGTCGATAGGATGCCTTTACCCGCGAGTTCTTCAATTCTACCATTTGGCAAGGAGAAATAGAAAGGATAAATTTCAGAAAAATACTGTACTTTCAAATGTTTCAATTTTATTTTCTACAATAATTTAGGTATTCACTTCACGTAATTTATAACTCATTTTAATAAAAAAATCATTAATTTAGAACTTCCAAATTTTGAAAGTAATTTTTTTTGAAATTTTTCCAAAGATAAACCCGTTATTTGGGAAATATTACTATGCTTTTTTTGGTTTCTTGGCGTAATTTTATGAAATTATTTATATTATATTGTTTTCCAATTTTTAGGTGACTGCAAAGTGTTTAAGAATTATGCGTTAATTAGTTTTTAATATTAAAATTAAAAAAAAAAGTATTAATCGTTCATTGATTTCGTACATGAGAATTAACATGGGATAGAAAATTGGGAAATAACATTTTGAAATCAATACATCAATTTTTTTTTTAGTTCGAGGAAGAAAAAAGATCAAAGCTTAGTAAAGAGCCTTTGGTTCTTAATAATTAGATAAAATTACATCACTATTCTTTTTTTTAAAATGTTTCATTTTAAAATTTAAAAGATAAGTTGCAAATCATTATATATTCAACAAAAAAGCTGTGAAATATAAGTACTAAATCTTTACAACAAGATATAGATAGAAGGTGTAGAAATTTCCTGTAGGGAGGGTTGATAGATAGAAGAAAGATACATCCTATAGCTTGGGAGGATGTTTGTAAACAGAAGGAAGTTGGTGGGTTAGGTCTTCAGGAAGCTCGTAAATGTAATATGGCATACATGATGAAGCTGGGGTGGGGCTTAGTTAAGCATACGGATACCTTGTGGGTCCGTTTTTTGAAAGAAAAGTATATGTCTGGCCAAGACATTATTCCTAAAGTGGAGAAACGCAGGGTGCAATCTCAAACATGGAAGGGTATTACGAGTGCTTGGAAGGATACTTTAAAGGGGTTAGGGTGGAAATTAAGGGATGGGTATAGAGTGAGATTTTGGGAGGTTGTTGGTTACCTTGCCATGATAAGTTGAGAATGTACTCATTGAGTGAGATTAATGATGAACTTAAGGAAGCTACAGTTGCTGAGTATTTAACACAATCTAGAGGTTGGGACTGGGATCAAGTTGGGGGTCGCCTTCCAACATCTACTTTTAGGAGTATTGAGCGTTTTTATCCACTTATAAATGATGGAACTGAAGATGTGCATATATGGAGAATGAGCTCTAATGGAGACTTTATGGTAAAATCGGCTTATTCCCTGCTGGGGAACCAAAATGGTGCTCGTGGTAATGGTGTGTGGTGACGTATTTGGAAGCTAACTGTTCCTCAGCGATGTAAATCTTTGTTATGGCTGTGTTGTCATGGGAGACTTGTTACTAATTCGTTTAGAGTGGTTAGAGGATTGCATGATAGGTCGGAGTGTTCTCTGTGTGGGGCTAGGAGAGAAGATTCTTTACATGCTTTACGTGACTGTGTAGTAGCGAGGGCATGCTGGGAGGCGCTGCTGCCTTTTCAGGTATGAGCTAAAATTTTTCTGATGGAGACAGTTGATTTATGGATAGATTGGAATATTAAACAAAAAATGGTAGTGGAGGGGATGAGATGGGGTGTGTGGTTTGCTGTGGTGAGTCGAGAGATTTGGCTGAATAGAAATAAGAGAATTTTTCAGAAACAGCTTCATGGCCATCTCCAAGTGGTGGCGAAGGCTCGTTCGTTAGTTTTATGCTCTGCCATTACTCTTGGTGCCACTCCACCAGGAAGAGAGTATTCGTTTGGGTGGCAGCCACTGTGTGTGGATTGGGTTAAATATAATGTTGATGGTGCAAGCGTTCGGCATGAGAAGATGGCTGCATGTGGTGGTATAGCGTGTATCCATGACTGCTCAACCTTGGATGGTTTTATCTTTAGTATTGGTGAGGCCTCTAGTATGCATGCTGAGATCTGGGGTGTGTTGTGGGGACTTAAGCGTGCTTGGGATTTGAATTACTCGAAGGTCATGATTGAGACAGATTGTTGGGACCTTGTGGAGCTTATCTCACGAGGATGGGATGATGAGCATCCAGAGCGGGAGTTATTAGAGGAGATCCGACGAAGATTGGATATGGAGTGGGAGGTGAGTATCCTCTGGCGTAGCAGGGAAGCCAACAATGCGGCGGATATTCTAGCAAACGAAGGATTAAATGGTGTGCATGGGGTTCAGTTTTTTAGTTCCCCTCCAACTTGTTTGCATGATGTTTTACGGTTTGATTTGGGATTTAGTTAGTGCTTTTATGTAATCAAAAAAAAAATCTTTACAACAAATTATTATGAAAGATTGGTTCAAATGTCTTGGTCATGGCTCTATAGAATAATGACTGGGGCAACTTAATAATGACATTACTATTAATTGATATCGAGTATTATGGATGCAAAATTGAATGCCTAATTACCAAAAATGTACTTTAAGATCAAATTTTGAAAATATTTTTACCTTTTTTAAATGGACTGAAAGAGTGTTGGACTTTAGTCGAAGAAATTTATCATTTTGGAAGATGTTCAATGGCTTATAATCAATAACCATGTGCTTCTTTTCTCTTTTTAATTTTGACATTTTTTCTAGTTAGAAAATCAAACAAGCCTCATCTGACTTGGTAATTTACTCTTCAGGACAAGTATTCACTATCACAAGAAGTATCATAAGAGTTGGAATGGTATAAATCATCATGCGTGTCAAAAAATTTGGAAAATGTTGGTATCATCATTATGTTTTGTCTTGAAGTAAAGCATTGCCAATGTTTTATAACTTGTTTGTCATCGTTATGTCTTGGTGAGAAATGTCGTGAGTATCTTGTAATATATTTGTCTTGATGTATTATGTGTGTCTTAAACATGTTTTGTCTTGGTGTAAAGTGTCATGAGTGTCTTGTAAATTTTTTTGTAACTTATGTGTCTAGTAACTTGCCTAAAATACCCTTTGTGAATCTATATAAAGAAGGGGTTGTAAGAGTTGGAGACAGAATAAGTTTGTATGAAAGTTTCATAACAAAAGGCTCACTAGTGTTTTTCCATCATGAGTCAAATATATCCTACTAAATCTTGTAACTATACAGCCATTAGTCCACATAAACATCCTATTTGGCATAACCAACAAAAGCTGATGGTGATTAGATGGAAGACGTTGAAAGGAGCCAAGTGTACGTCACCTAGTCATCTTTAGAATAATTCCACTAGTGTCAGACAATGCTTGCTATCCCATTGGTTTAAAAAACTCATTTCACAACGCACCTTTTAATAAACATACAGTTCCTATGTTTTTAGACTATTCCCCATGCATCACTAGCTCATTTTCAACATATTAGATGGATAAAAAAGGCCCTCATTGGCTGTACTGTGCGGTTATTCTGTTCAAAGCCACAACCTTGCAGCTCGGCAAAAACAGTGATGATGAAGAATAACAAGAATAACTCAAATAACTCAATTTTGTATAGTTCCCATGTTGTTAGACTATTCCCCATGCTTTTCGTTCAGTAGATAAATTAAGAGATTAAAAGTAGATGGCATTATCATCATGCTACACTTTATTTCATGTCATGGGCCAGACCAGTTTTATGAACATACTATGGCAGAATTTTGCAGAGTTGTGAACGGTAAATTACTGAGTACAATTTCCAATAACTCGTGCTGTCACACAGTCAGTTACCCTATCTGCTAAAGTTTTAATGCCTCTTGAGAATTCGCAGCCATGCTGATTTGACACAAACAAATCAAATCTGTTTGTCCAAATTGAGTAATGCTTACATCAAAGTTTGAAAAATCAATTAATAGAAGGATTTCATTCGACTTGACCAGCACATACTATATATATTAGATGGTGGCCAAAGCTATGTTCAATCTATTGCATATCAAACTTCTCTGTATTATCACACCTAAATATCAAATTATGAAGAACAAGCGTGCAGACGTTGGCAACAACAAACAACGTAAAGGAGTAGGTGAGTAACCTATATTCCTTTTAACGTGTTGTTTTCTTTCCATGTATTATATTAGTTTCATTTGGAGGTTGTAGATTGAATGACTTTCAAGTTAACTGGTTAAATAGGTAAACAGAGATTTTCAGAGAATACATCAGAATATAATGGTTGTAGTTCACTTGCCATCTATGGAAACTCACTTACCCCTATTTTGATGAGTGTTGGTCATACCATACGTGAGAGTGAGGTGCTAACTCCTCAATCTTGAATTGTCAATCCATTATCAGAGGATCATATAGAATCTGTTTTAACTGACATTACTAACATACCGAGTAGCTCTGCTTTAATCCAAAGCAACCTCAGTGGATTAACGTACACAGTTGTAACTCCGTCTGGCCACCCAACATCACATTCGGTTAATCAAAAAAAGCATACGAAGAGATCGTCAAACAAACTTCAGCAAGTTGCAATAGATATTTGCAGTAGGATAAGTCAATCAAGCGATGAAAGTAATTATCAGCCACAATTGTGTTTTAATGATTTTTATTATATAAGTCCATTACAGTTTGTGAATTAATGAACTTATTTGTTTCAACAATTTTAGAAACTACCGAGGCACAACTTGATGATGGGTTTGTGGATGAAGTGCTCGACACCAACTTGCCCCCTACATTTCATTCCAGTTATTTAGACGAGGGTGATGCTATTTACGAGTGTGATTTCTGTGGTGCTCAAATGTGGCTTGCAGAAAGTTTAAAAAGAGTGAAGAAAACTAAAAGTTCACAGTTCGGCATGTGTTGTGGTTATGGAAAGATTATTGTACCTTTCTTAAAAAGCCCACCTAAAGAGCTTGATGAACTCTTTTTCAACAAACAATTAGCAAGTTCAAAAAACTTCATGAAAAATATTCATTCATACAATAACATGTTTTGTTTTACTTCGATGGGTGGCAGAATCGATCATTCAATGAACTCAAGGGGTGGAGGTCCTTATTCATTTGTCCTTTCAGGTCAAAACCACCATTTGATTGGGAGCTTATTGCTGCCTCAGGGAAATCCTCCGGTATACGCTCAGCTGTACATTTACGACATTGACAATGAGGTTTCAAACCGAATTTCCGCTGTGAGGTTTGTTTCTCAAAAATCAGTGTTTTACTTATACATTCATGTTTTTTATACATTAATCACTATTCACTACATGTTATGAAGTCTTCATTTTATAATGCATCCGTCATGGTGGTTTTGAAAATTTGGATCCAAGGATCGTTCAATCCATAAAAGAATGCCTCGATAAGCATAACTGTGTAGTTAAACATTATAGATCAGCTACAGATATAATTAAACAAAATGTTATCCCTGATGTTAGCACAAGGCTAATTAGAAATAGAAGCTCAGTTGGACTCCCTAAGCAATATAACATGGCAAGAGCTTATGAGCTTGCCGCACTCATTGTAGGTGATTTTGACAAGTCATACACCAAAAGAGACATAATTGTGAAGCGACAAAGTGGAGCATTATAGAGGATTGATGAGTTACACATGGCTTATCTACCACTTCAATATCCATTACTTTTTCTCTACGGAGATAACGGCTACAACTCCTCAATGGAACATGCTCAGGAATCATTATCAAAAACTAAAAAAGAAAAAGAAGCTGACACCTAGGGAATATTTGGCATTCTGTCTAATGAGAAGGAAGTTTGAACGGTCAGTCATTTTGCATGGTAAAAAGTTACTTCAACAATTTATTGTTGATGGCTATTAGATGGTTGAAAGTGATAGGCTTGACTACATCAAAAAGCATCAAAAGGAATTAAGAGTTGATCTTTACTGTGGAATATTTGATGTAGTAACAAGAGGAGAGATAGATCCTTCATCAAATGGACGACGAGTTATTCTACCATCTTCTTTCACTGGTGGCGCTAGATATATGATTCAAAACTATCAAGATGTTATGGCCATTAGTGCTTGGGCTGGCTATCCAGATATATTTGTAACATTCACTTGCAACCCAATGTGGCCTGAGATTACTCGTCATTGTGATGAAGATGGATTGAAGCCTTGCAACAAACCAGACATTTTGAGTAGGATATTCTACGTGAAGCTACACAAATTAATGCAAACTTTGAAGGATGAGAAGATATTCAGAACAGTCAAAGCATGCACAATTTTTAGTTATATCCGCAAATAATTTTAGTTCTCGCCATCTTATAGTAATAGGACAGTGGTACATAGGCCTTAAACGTAACTTAATTAAAAATTCTAATTGACTACCCTATTTTAATAGACATATGTACAAATTATGTTTATCATTTTTTTTTCATATCAGCTTATTAATCTAAACTTATTATTAATTACATTTGAGGTTAAAAATTATACTTAACAAGTTGATCAATAGCGTTAATTATTTTGGTTTTCAATCTGTTCGCATATTTTCATAAAGACACAAAGTGTCCACTTGGTTTGTAGCTTAGCTTAATTCAATTTAGCAGTTTGACCCCAACATAATATAATGAGTTTAATTATTTCATTTCGATTTTGGTGCATAATTTTAATAAAAAGTGACTTTAATATATTAAATTTTTTTGAATCCTTTATAGTTCCTTTACTTTATAATTTTAAGGTTTCAATTCATATTAAAATTTTTTGAATCCTTTACATACTTCATAATTTTAAGGTTTTTATTCACGCACACTGTCTTCATTTTAAATTTGTAACAATTATTATATATATTGATAAATACAGAAGTATACACCATTGAGTTTCAAAAAAGAGGATTACCACACACATATATTATACTGTGGTTGGCCAAGGCGGACAAACTGGTGACACCGTATGATGTTGACAAGCTGATATCAGCAGAGATACCAAATAGAGATGTTGACCTGGAACTATATGAATTAGTTGGAAGCTATATGGTCCATGGTCTATGTGGTAGATCGTCAAGAAGTGCACCTTGCATGAAAGATAGTAAATATTCAAAGTACTTTTCAAAAAGATATAGTGAGCATACCATGTTGGATGAAAATGGTTATCCAACATATCGTAGGAGGAATGATGGGTGTACAGTGACAAGGAAGGGTGTTGAGCTTGACAATAGATTTGTTGTCCCATATAATGCTAGGTTACTGAAATTATTTCACAGTCATTTAAACGTTGAAAAGACAAATCAATCGCGTGCCATCAAGTACCTATTCAAATACCTAAGTAAAGGTCATGATCATGTTATCGCAGGTATATACAACACTAATGACAGTGCAGGATCTCCACAAGCATTCGATGAAATTTCTCACTACCTCAATCGCGGTACGTATCTTCATGTGAGGCATCATGGAGAATTTTTTGTTTTGATATTCATCATAGACAACCACCTGTTGAGAGACTAAGTTTCCATCTTCCCTATCAGCAGTCAGTTTACTACACTCAAAGGGACAGGATGTCATCGTTGGTAAACAACCCAAGGGTCAAAGAATTAATGTTCCTTACTTGGATGGAAAAAAATAAAGATGACCCATTTACAAGAACACTTACTCTCAATTCCCTAACTACTTTATGTTGTTAGGGAAAAATGATAATGAAAGCTTCGTGAGCGTGGATTTTAGGTTGGAAGATTGGGTTATTGTACACCAGCTCAAGGAGAATTATACTACCTTCGTTTATTGTTGACAAAAGTACGAGGACCCAAAAATTATGCAAATATAAGGATAGTCAATAATGTAGTTTACCCAATATTCAGAGAAGCATGCTACGCCCTTGGTTTACTAGATGATGACAAGAAGTATATAGATGCAATTAAAGAAGCATTATTGTGGGCAACTAGCAGTTACCAACATCATTTTTTCACCAGCATGCTATTCAGCCATTCTTTATCCCAGCCCACTATTGTTTGGGAATAGGCCGAAGTAATTATTTGTGAAGATTTATTGCATATTAGCTAGAGCGACCAGCATTTTTCAGGTATATAACTTACTCTATTTTTAAATCTTACTTGTACATTAAATTAAAAGATTATATTATATGCTTGCTGATTTAAGCTACGCTCCAAACCATTAATTATGCTCTGCATACCGTCAAAACGAATGAATAATTTTAATTTACATGCTATATTAATTAGAATAATTAATTACAGATATCATTCTTAAATATACATCATATGGAGACATAAGTGTTGTATTATTATGACATTTTTAGTAAACTATTATTGTTATAAAGATTTGCAGATTTCAATTGCCGATAAGGAAGATGCAGGGCTATCTCACATTGAAAAACTTTTGCTATGCAATGACAGAAGCTTGGACAACTACCCATCGATGCTTAGACCAAAAAAAGACAACATCATTAACGCTTTGAGCCAGCTCATTCTGCAAGAGTTAAACTACAACAAAGAAAAGGAGAAAGAATACTCTAAAAGAATGAAGCGATTAATGAGTGATGAGCAGAAGAAAGTATTTGATGATATAATGGGTATAGTTTCTTCAAAAGCAGGAGGTTTTTTCTTTGTCCATGGTTTTGGTGGAATGGCGAAAATGTTCATATGGAATGTTCAAGGTTCTTTATTCCTATCGACGTCAACAAAGATTCTATATGTTCAATTACTCAAAATTCACCAACAGCAAACTTAATAAAAGCTACATACCTCATTATTTAGGATGAAGCGCCCATGGTGAAGAGACATTGTATCGAGGCTTTTGATCGAACATTGGGGGATTTAATGAAGTCCAATTGCATATTTAGTGGAAAATGTGTCGTCATGGGGGATGATTTCAGGAAAATCCTACCAGTTATACCGAAAGGTGGTCGAACTGAAATTGTAGATGCATCAATCAACACTTCTCATCTTTGGAATGAATGTAGATTACTTCAATTAATTAAGAATATGAGGCTGAAGTTTTCCAGTGATCCAGTTGAACATTTAAAATTAAAACATTTTCAGAATGGTTGCTACATGTGGGAGATGAAGACATAAGTTAGCACACGATGGTATTGCAGATATCACGATACCCTCAGAGTTGTTGCTTCATGATGACTGCAATCCAAGTAGGTGCATCGTTGAATCTACTTACCCAAATTCAATAGAACTTGTGGTGGACGAAGATTACCTCAACAATAGGGCGATTCTTACCCCTACAACAGAAAATGTCGACATATTGAATGATTATATTTGTTCTTTGTTGCCAGGGTAGAGTACTTTAGTTCTGACTCTATAAATCGTACAGATAATGCTAATGGAAGCTTTGAGGATTTGTATGACACATAATATCTGAATGTAATTACATGCTCAGGGATACCTCATCATAAATTGGTATTGAAAGTTGGTGTACCAGTTATGTTAATAAGGAATATTGATCAAGCAATAGGGTTGTGCAACGGTACAAGGCTACAAATAACACAACTTGGGAAGAACGTCATTAAGGCAAAGGTGTTGAATGACATAACTGTTGGCGAAGAGATTTTGATACACAGAATGGATATGGACCCATCAGAATCTAAATTGCCTTTCAATATGACAAGAAGGCAGTTTCCCATCATAATTTCATTCGCAATAACTATAAACAAAAGTTAAGGTCAATCAATGTCCTATGTAGGTCTCTACCTACTGAGCCCAGTTTTCTTACATGGCCAACTATATGTGGCACTATCGAGGGTTAAAAATTTCAATGGGTTGAAATTACTTATATTGGATGAGTTCAATAAATGCAGTAGTAGTACAATAAATGTAGTTTATAGAGAAGTATTTCAAAACCTTTTGTTGTATTAATATCATGAAGACAGTCTTGGTTATCACCATAATATCATGTAAAATGTATCATGTTTCTAATGTAATGATGAAATAATAGCATTGTAGCATTGGTTCTTCATTTTATCCCATTCACAGTTTTAACATATCCGTGCAACGCACGGGTCGAAAGTCTTGTTCTTTCTAAAATCTCTTTATTCTTCTGAAAAACTTGTAGCAATATCTTACTTTTGTATTTAGAGATTCAAGTATTTTCAAAACTTGCCTCCTTTGAGGATGGTGTATATCAAAAAGAATATGACAATGGTCTGTTAGAATTATAGATGATTAAAAAATTGATTATTATGCTTATAGATTAAGGTCTTAACACGGTCCTACATCTAAAATGTTATTAATGAGGCCTTAATTGGACTGAAATCTTGACGCTTTAAGCATCACTCTTTTAGCATTTGTAAACCCTCTGAAGCATCACTCTTTAAGCATCTACAACTCCTCCGGGTATTGAAGTTTTGGAAACTCGACATGAAATTCCAACTTTAATATGAATTAAATGAATACTTTTCTTTACAATTTATCATTGAAAAAATTCAAACACCAATTACAAATTTTTCATATATCAGTGTTAAATTTTAAAAAAAAAACATTGTAAAATTTGGGACGTATTTATTGTTAAGATTTGACGCTTAACTTTCATGATTTCCTGTTCAATATATAATAATTTGCTTAACATGAAACGTTTTAAATAAAAAGGTTAGTTAAATTGAATATTTGTATCTAATTGTTAAGGACCTTCCTCATCTATTTATTGAACTTTGATTTTTTTTTTTTTTTTGCCTGTTTGTTAAGTACTACATAAATCCTATAATGGCCTGCCCAAAATCAATTGAAATATCAATTGGATAAGAAATTATGTTTTATGTCTGCCAGATGGAGGGAAGATTGGGATGGAGGCTACCGAGATACACTGTATTATGCTGAGGAGTGATGTTAAAAATTTGTAATTATTTTTTAATTATTATCTTCCCTATTCTTTTAGATCTTACAATCCCATTTAACCAATTTTATTAGACGGCACTCATTAAAATCTCCATTTCCCCCCTCCGATCTTTCATTCCCATTGCAGGCTTTTCATATTGTTTATTCTAAATTGCATTGAAGAAAATGTTATTTATGCTTGTTATGAAAAGATAATGTTACAATAGTAAACTAAATTTATTTTGTGGTAACCTTCATGTAGGCTTAAGCTTCCGTTTATTAGCTCAGGCAAGTAATAAGACATGGAGTGGGAAAAAAAATTAGACTGTATTTTATTGCTCGCTTGAGATAGTTTATTTTTGGGCCATAAGTGTTTATAATTCGTGATTCACGGTATACGAGATAAGTATGTGAGAGGAATTTTGTCTCGACTTATGTAATAAATGCTTATTTTCCAGAAATAAGCTATTCCAAACACTCAGTAAACTTCAGAATAACATCAAACCAAGTGGCTTCGATGGATTTTCAAAGGCGCAAAATTACATGAACAAATCATATATTGAACAAATATGCAGAATGAGAAACATTATCCAGGACACTACTCTGGTAAGATTTTTTTTTTTTTTGTAGTTTACTCCTTACTACATGATAAAGTGATACTCTAGTAACTAAGCCATCTCTTGAAAGAAGAGTAATAAATTTGCCTGGAGAAAATTTAAAAATGGATGTCCACAAACATATCCAAGTACAAAGCAGGCAAACGTTCATTATTTTAAAAGCCAAGCATAAAAAAAAGCATATTATTCTGATGCAACAATAGAGCATATCCCTCATTGCTTAAACTTCAAACTACACCAAAATTCTCAATTTCACAACATAACGGCTGTGTTTGTTTCAGCGTTTTGTACAGGAAAAACGCACTTATTACGCAAGCCGAGAAAAAACTCCTCTCACATACTTACCTCGTATACCGTGAATCACGAATTATAAGCACGTTTTGGATAAAAGTAAGCCATTCCAAACACGCAATCTACTGAATAGCATATAAGTGCGTAAAGGCATCCCCCCAAGGATTAAGAGAGATTGCTTCATCTGGTTGTCCATTTCGAGCATAGCCACATAACATTGATGTCCAAGCGACAGAGCTTCCTTTCTTTAACTGCCATCAACAGAACATCTTTTCGGCATCTTCAATCCTCCCACATATTGTATACATGTCAAGCAATGCTGCTTCAATACAAACATTTGGTCCAAAACCAAACTTCAGAACAAATCCATGGATCTGCTTGCTGACTCTATAATCCCCGAGCAAGCTGCAGGCACTAATAATACTAGTCAAAGAGAAATCTGTCAACTCCACACTATCTTCTACCATTTTGAGAAATAACTGCAACGCCTCCAGACCTTCACCATTTTGACAAAATCCTGACAAAAGTGCATTATAAGAGACCGAATTTTTTTCTGGCATTTCACCAAATATTCTCAAAGCTGAATCCACTAATCCAAACTTCATGTAAGCTGTCACCATCTCTGTCCAAGTAATAACATCTCTCTCAGTCATCCTCTCAAACAATGATACCACATCATCAAGAGTTCCACACTTCGTATAGAATCCAATAAGAGTATTACAGACACACAGATTTGATTCCAATCCAGCCTTAATAGCATGTGCATGGACTTGTTTTCCCTCCATCACCGCAACACTCTCAACGCAAGCGGTCAAGAGGGTTGACAGAGTGAAGTGATCTATTTTGAAAGCATCAGTTGCCTGCATGTCACGGAATAACTGTAATGCCGTGTCATGCATCGACTCCTTGACAGCAGCAGCTATAACAGTGTTCCAAGACGCAATACCCCTCTCACGCATTTCACCAAACAATCTGAGGACGACATCGTAATACCCACAATTGCTATACAACCCCATAAGCGCAGTTGCAACGAAAGCAGAATCCAGAAACCCCATTTTAATTGCTAGATTATGTATCTGTAGACCCAAATGTAAATTTAAAATTCGAATGCAAGCAGTTAAAATTGCAACAAAGCTGTATCCATTGGGCTCTATACCCGAATTTCTCATGTGAAGGAAAAGCTCCAACGCTGTGTCTTCTCGATTAGACTTGGAAAACCCTGAAATCATCGCGTTGTAAGACACCACATCGGGGGAAGAAAGGTCCAAAAACACGTTGTAAGCATCAGAAAACAATGATACCACATCATCAAGAGCTCCACACTTCGTATAGAATCCAATAAGAGTATTACCGACACTCAGATTTGATTCCAATCCAGCCTTAATAGCATGTGCATGGACTTGTTTTCCCTCCATCACCGCAACACTCTCAACGCAAGCGGTCAAGAGGGTTGGCAGAGTGAAGTGATCTATTTTGAAAGCATCAGTTGCCTGCATGTCACGGAATAACCGTAATGCCGTGTCATGCATCGACTCCTTGACAGCAGCAGCTATACCAGTGTTCCAAGACCCAATGTCCCTCTCACGCATTTCACCAAACAATCTGAGGACGACATCGTAATACCCACAATTGCTATACAACCCCATAAGCGCATTTGCAACGAAAGCAGAATCCAGAAACCCCATTTTAATTGCTAGATTATGTATCTGTAGACCCAAATGTAAATTCATAATTCGAATGCAAGCAGTTAAAATTGCACCAAAGGTGTATCCATCGGGCTCTATACCCGAATTTCTCATGTGAAGGAAAAGCTCCAACGCTGTGTCTTCTCGATTAGACTTGGAAAACCATGAAATCAACGCGTTGTAAGACACCACATCTGGGGAAGAAAGGTCCAAAAACACGTTGTAAGCATCAGAAAAGAGGCCCAGCTTCAAATAAGCAACAATGAGGGCATGGCCCAGATATGTGTCTTCCTCGAGCTTGACAACAGAGGCATGTACAGCCCTAGTGAGCTCAATATCGCTGTGTCGAGCCGATAGACGAAGCAAATTGAAAAGCCCATCAACGTAAGAGTCCAACGCGGCCGAAAAATCCCCATCACTGGAAGCTTCAGAGAGAAAAGAGGGATTTGAATCAGAAACAGAAGTTGGTGAGCATGGTAGGAAGTAGATGGGTGAGGCTGAGGAGTGAAGGGCATGGTGAGATTTCGAATCTTTGATTAGAGGAGTAAACAAGGTTGTAGTTGTAGAGTGCAGAAGGGAAGTGAGAGGTCGTTGTGGTGGTTTCAAGGGACAGTGAAACAAGTTATGAGAAAGCGAAGGGGAGAGAAAGAAGCGATACTGAGAAGATGAAGAAAAAGGAGTGAAGGAATTGAGGTCTAGAACGGTGGCCATGAATCCGATTTCTGAGCGCCAACCATAAGCTTCCTTGCAACTGTAGTCGATGGTATGCCTTTACCCGCGAGCTCTTCAACTCTCCCACTTGGCAAGTAGAAATAGAAAGGATAAATTCTAGAAAAATATTTTCGAATATTTCAATTTTATTTTCTATAATAATTTAAGTATTCATCTCATAATTTATTACTCATTTTAATAGAAAATAATTAATTTAGAATTTTCAAATTTTGAAAATATTATTTTTAAAATTTTTCCAAATAGAAATCCGTTATTTGGGAAATATTACTATGCTTTTTTTTGGGCGTCTTGACGTAATTTTATGAAATTATTTATATTATATTTTTTTTTCCAATTTTTAGGTCACTGCAGTGCAAAGTGTTTAAGAATTATGAATTAATTAGTTTTTAAGATTAAAATTAAAAAAAAAAAGTATTAATCGTTCACTGATTTCATACATGAGAATTAACATGGGATAGAAAATTGGGGGAATAACATTTTGAAATCAATACATCAATTTATTTTTTAGTTCGAGGAAGAAAAAAGATCAAAGCTTAGTAAAGAACCTTTGGTTCTTAATAAAGAAAAAAGATCAAAGCTTAGTAAAGAACCTTTGGTTCTTTATAATTATATAAAATTACATCATTATTCTTTTTTAAAATGTTTCATTTTAAAATTTAAAAGATAAGTTGCAAATCATTATATATTCAACAAAAAAGCTGCGGAATATAAGCACTTAAATCATTACAACAAGTTATTATGAAAGATCGGTTCAAATATCTTGGTTATGGCTCAATGGAACAATGATGGGGCAACTTGATAGTTAATACCAAATGGCATTACTATTAATTGATATTAAGCATTATGGATGCAAAATTGAATGCCCAATTTCCAAAAACGTACTTTAAGATCAAATTTTGAAAATATTGTTGCCTTTTTTAAATGGATTGAAAGAGTGTTGGAGTTTGGTAGAGGAAATTTATCATTTTGGAAGATGTTCAATGACTTGTAATCAATAACCAAGTGCTTCTTTTCTCTTTTAAATTTTGACATTTTTTCTACTTAGAAAGCCGAACAAGCCTAGTCTGACTTGATAATTTACCCTTTAGGACAAGCATTCACTATCACAAGAAGTGCTATAAGAATTGGTATGGTGTAAAGCATCATGTGTGTCAAATAATTTGGAAACCGTTGGTATCATCATTATGTTTTGTCTTAAAGTAAAGCATCTCAAGTGTTTTATAACTTGTTTGTCATCATTATATCTTGGTAAGAAGCATCTTAAGTATCTTGTAATATATCTATCTTGATGTATTATGTGTGTCTTGAAACATGTGTTTATCTTGGTGTAAAGTGTCATGTAAATTGTTTTATAACTTATGTGTCTAATAACTTACCTATGATACCCTTTATGAGTCTATATAAAGAAGGGGTTGTAAGAGTTGTAGAGAGAATAAGTTTGTATAAAGTTTCTTAACAAAAAGCTCACCGGTGTTTTTCCATCTTGAGTTCTTTATAAAATCTCTTCATTCTCCTGAAAACTTGTAGCAATATCTTTCTTTCATTTTTAGAAATTTAAGTATGTTCTATATTTGCCTCCTTTAAGGCTGTTGTATATTAAAAAGAATATGACAATGATACGTTAGAATTATAGATGATTAAAAGATTGATTTTAATGCTTAGAGATTAAGGTTTTAACACGGTCCTACATCTAAAATGTTATTAATGAGGCCTTAATTGGACTGGAATCTTGATGCATTATAAGCATCACTCTTTTAGCATTTGTAACCCCTATGAAGCATCACTCTTTAAGCATCTATAACTCCTCTGGGTATAGAATTTTTGGAAACTCGACATGAGATTCCAACTTTAATATGAATTAAATGAATACTTTTCTTTACAATTTATCATTGAAAAAAAAAAAATCAAATACCAATTACAAATTTTTCACATATCAGTGTTAATTGGGGAACGTTATTTTAAGCAAATTAGTATATGTTTAACAGAAAATCATGAAAGATAAGTGTCAAATCTTAACCAAAAGTATTTCCCAATTAAACCGAATGCTAAAATGGCCTGCCCAAAATCAATTGAAATATAAGAAATTATGTTTTGTCTCCTCCAGATGGAGGGAAGATTGGGATGGAGGCTACAGAGACATACTGTATTATGTTGAGGAGTGATGTTAAAAATTTGAAATTATTTATCTTCCCTATTTTCTCTTTATTAAAATCTTACAATCCCATTTAGCCAATTTTATTAAACGGTACTCATTAAAATCTCCACTTTTTCCCTCCGAACTTTCATTCCCATTGCAGGCTTTTCATCTTGTTTATTCTAAATTACATTGAAGGAAAAAGTTATCTATGCTTGTTATGAAAAGATAATGTTACACTAGTAAACTAAATTTATTTTGTGGTAACCTTCATTTAGGCTTAAGCTTCCGTTTATTAGCTCAGGCAAGCCATAAGACATGGAGTGGAAAAAAAAAAAAAAGACTGGATTAGTACACTTCAGAACAATGTCAAGCCAAGTGGCTGCCATGGATTTTCAAGGGCACAAAATTACATGAACAAATCATACATTGAACAAAAATGCAGAATGAGAGACATTATACAGGACACTACTCTTGTAAGAACTTTTTTTTTTTTTTTGTAGTTTACTCCTTACTACATGATAAAGTGATACTCTAGTAATTAAGCCATCTCTTAAAAGAAGAGTAATAAATTTGCCTGGAGAAAATTTGAAAATGGATGTCCACAAACATATCTAAGTACAAAGCAGGCAAACGTTCATTTTTTTAAAAGCCAAGCATAAAAAAAAGCATATTATTCTGATACAACAATATAGCATATCCCTCATTGCTTAGTCTTCAAACTACACCAAAATTCTCAATTTCACAAGATAACATCTACTGAATAGCATATAAGTTCGTAAAGGCATCCTAAGGATTAAGGAATCACCTCCCTCTAGAAACTGCTTCATCCATCTCACTCTGTGATGAAGGAAACAACTCGATGTAGCGACTGCCAAGTGTCATTCTGTCCTTTGCCATAGCTGCTTTTGAATCTTCAGCGCTTGCGAATTCCAAGTAAGCTTCCCCAGAAGGCCTCCCCTCTGAATTCATAACAATATGAATAGACTCCTCAGACAGCACAAAATCTGTGAAGAACTCCATTATGTCATCCTTAGTGGCAGAAAATAGCAATCCCCTCAACCGCAACACGCCACTATGCTCAGCTGAATCTTCTCCTTCATCATAGAATTTAGCCCTAGGAGCATTTCGACGGGGTGAACCACCACCAACACCACCACCACCACCACCACGGGCATCAGAAACTTCATTTGCAATTGCCTTGTAGTATTCCTGCCTCTTGCTTCCAAAAACCTCCACGTATCTTCTACCCATGTTCTGCCGGTTTCTCTGAAGAGCAAAGTCAACTTGGAGGGGATACCCAAGAACACAGAAGCCCTCCCCAGTGAACTTGCCGCCTTTGTGAACAAAGAGGATATCAACTACATCTAGACCTTGGAAGAACTCCACAACATCAGTTTCGGTGCAGTCGAAGGAGAGGCCACGCAGACGAACAACAGGAAAAGGAGGAGGTTGGTTGACATAGCCATATGGAGGTGGATTGTACATGAAACTGGAACCAGGAGAAGTTCCATGGAATGATGATCCTGGATCGACAATTCGTTGACGTTTTGCAGCCATTTCACGTCCATCACCACCATCAACAAATTTCCTGCGTCATTCACCAACAAATAGAACAGAAAGAAAGAAATTCGTTACTAAATCAATGGGGCAAAAAAAAAAAATCAAAAATCAAAAGAACAGAATCCAGCTCTTCAAAAGCTAGCTATTTCGCAACATATTTGATGTTCCCGGTAGAAATTTGCTTAAGATAATACAGCTGCATTATCTTTCAGGGGAATCCTTTTTCTTGACAATAACGGAGATTTACATCTTCCAGTAATCCTGGCAAGGTTGTCATCGATCAGACCTTTCCTTATTTTACCCTCAGCCCTTCTACCATTTTAGGTAGGCCCTCCAAGTACAGTTTCTATAAAGACTATAAAGGGAAAATCAATGAAGAAAAAAATGAAAAATTTGCATTCACAAAACGATCAAATTGTGCAAGGGTAGTTCTAAATTTCAAATTCAAATAATAATTCTTTTACAACTAAATATATATATCTCACTGTAACGACCATAATAATTTATTTAGTCTTTCAGACCACACATGCTAAAAGTTTTGATAAATTATCCCTTCTAATTGACAGTGCTGGATAAGAGAGATTGCTTCATCTGGTTGTCCATTTCGAGCATAGCCACATAGCATTGATGTCCAAGCTACAGAGCTTCCTTTCTTTAACTGCCATCTACAGAACATCTTTTCGGCATCTTCCATCCCCCCACATCTTGTATACATGTCAAGCAATGCTGCTTCAATACAAACATTTAGTCCAAAACCAAACTTCAGAACAAATCCATGGATCTGCTTGCTGACTCTATAATCTGCGAGCAAGCTGCAGGCACTAATAATACTAGTCAAAGAGAAATCTGTTAACTCCACACTATCTTCTACCATTTTGAGAAATAACTGCAATGCCTTCAGACCTTCACCATTGTGACAAAATCCTGACAAAAGAGCATTATAAGAGACCGAATTTTTCTCTGGCATCTCACCAAATATTCTCAAAGCTGAATCCACTAACCCAAACTTCATGTAAGCTGTCACCATCTCAGTCCAAGTAATAACATCTCTCACAGTCATCCTCTCAAACAATGATACCACATCATCAAGAGTTCCACACTTCTTATAGAATCCAATAAGAGTATTACCGACACTCAGATTTGATTCCAATCCAGCCTTAATAGCATGTGCATGGACTTGTTTTCCCTCCATCACCGCAACACTCTCAACGCAAGCGGTCAAGAGGGTTGACAGAGTGAAGTAATCTATTTTGAAAGCATCAGTTGCCTGCATGTCACGGAATAACTGTAATGCTGTGTCATGCATCGACTCCTTGACAGCAGCAGCTATAACAGTGTTCCAAGACGCAATATCCCTCTCACGCATTTCACCAAACAATCTGAGGACGACATCGTAATACCCACAATTGCTATACAACCCCATAAGCGCATTTGCAACGAAAGCAGAATCCAGAAACCCCATTTTAATTGCTATATTATGTATCTGTAGACCCAAATGTAAATTCAAAATTCGAATGCAAGCAGTTAAAATTGCAACAAAGCTGTATCCATTGGGCTCTATACCCGAATTTCTCATGTGAAGGAAAAGCTCCAACGCTGTGTCTTCTCGATTAGACTTGGAAAACCCTGAAATCAACGCGTTGTAAGACACCACATCTGGGGAAGAAAGGTCCAAAAACACGTTGTAAGCATCAGAAAAGAGGCCCAGCTTCAAATAAGCAACAATGAGGGCATGGCCTAGATATGTGTCTTCCTCGAGCTTGACAACAGAGGCATGTACAGCCCTAGTGAGCTCAATATCGCTGTGTCGAGCCGATAAACGAAGCAAATTGAAAAGCCCATCAACGTAAGAGTCCAACGCGGCCGAAAAATCCCCATCACTGGAAGCTTCAGAGAGAAAAAAGGGATTTGAATCAGAAACAGAAGTTTGTGAGCATGGTAGGAAGTAGATGGGTGAGGCTGAGAAGCGAAGGGCATGGTGAGATTTCGAATCTTTGAATAGAGGAGTAAACAAGGTTGTAGTTGTAGAGTGCAGAAGGGAAATGAGAGGTCGTTGTGGTGGTTTCAAGGGACAGTGAAACAAGTTATGAGAAAGCGGAGGGGAGAGAGAGAAGCGATACTGAGAAGATGAAGAAAAAGGAGTGAAGGAATTGGGGTCTAGAACGGTGGCCATGAATCCGATTTCTGAGCGCCAACCATAAGCTTCCTTGTAACTGTAGTCGATAGTGTATGCCTTTACCCGCGAGTTCTTCAACTCTACCACTTGGCAAGTAGAAATAGAAAGGATAAATTCTAGAAAAATACTTTTAAATATTTCAATTTTATTTTCTATAATAATTTAAGTATTCATCTCATAATTTATTATTCATTTTAATAGGAAATTATTAATTTAGAATTTTCAAATTTTGTAAATATTATTTTTAAAATTTTTCCAAATAGAAATCCGTTATTTGGGAAATATTACTATGCTTTTTTTGGGCGTCTTGACGTAATTTTATGAAATTATTTATATTATATTGTTTTCCAATTTTTAGGTGACTGCAGTGCAAAGTGTTTAAGAATTATAAATTAATTAGTTTTTAAGATTAAAATAAAAAAAAAATATTAATCGTTCACTGATTTCGTACATGAGAATTAACATGGGATAGAAAATTGGGGGAATAATATTTTGAAATCAATACATCAATTTATTTTTCAGTTCGAGGAAGAAAAAAGATCAAAGCTTAGTAAAGAACCTTTGGTTCTTAATAATTATATAAAATTACATCATTATTCTTTTTTAAAATGTTTCATTTTAAAATTTAAAAGATAAGTTGCAAATCATTATATATTCAACAAAAAAGCTGCGGAATATAAGCACTAAATCATTACAACAAGTTATTATGAAAGATCGGTTCAAATATCTTGTTATGGATCAATGGAACAATGATGGGGCAATTTGATAGTTAATACCAAATGGCATTACTATTAATTGATATTGAGCATTATGGATGCAAAATTGAATGCCCAATTGCCAAAAACGTACTTTAAGATCAAATTTTGAAAATATTTTTGCCTTTTTTAAATGGATTGAAAGAGTGTTGGAGTTTGGTAGAGGAAATTTATCATTTTGGAAGATGTTCAATGACTTGTAATCAATAACCAAGTGCTTCTTTTCTCTTTTAAATTTTGACATTTTTTCTACTTAGTAAGCCAAATAAGCCTAGTCTGACTTGGTAATTTACCCTTTAGGACAAGCATTCACTATCACAAGAAGTGTCATAAGAATTGGTATGGTGTAAAGCATCATGTGTGTCAAAAAATTCGGAAACCGTTGGTATCATCTTTATGTTTTGTCTTAAAGTAAAACATCGCTAGTGTTTTATAACTTGTTTGTCATCATTATGTCTTGGTAAGAAGCATCTTAAGTATCTTGTAATATATCTATCTAGATGTATTATGTGTGTCTTGAAACATGTTTTATCTTGGTATAAAGTGTCACGAGTGTCTTGTAAATTGTTTTATAACTTATGTGTCTAACAACTTATCTATGATTAGGGATGAAAATAGGCTAAGCCAGGTCAGATTTTAGCTAAATATGCCTGAACTTGTAACGGGGGCCTTAAGCCTGAGCCTATATGCAGGCTTTTTTTTAGGCTCAGGCCTGAACCTTAAAAAGGCTTAGCTTGGCCTGAAGCCTTTTTAAAGACCTACTTATAATGTAGGCCTTTAAAAAAGCCTCATGTTTCTAGTCTTGAAGACCATAAGTAGGCTTTAAGCCTACTAAAGCCTACATCAAAGTCTATATATTTTTAAATGGTACGCTTCAAATAGGTTTTTGGTCTCTGTAAAGACTATCCATGTAATTAAAATTAAAATGAAACATTATTTTTACCAAAATGTAAAGAGTTGTTTGATGGAATCTAAAATTTTAGTCCCCAAAAAAATAATGCAACACTACAATAAAACAATTTACATACAATGAAAACATAACAATTGAAATTAAACAATTTATTAGCTCAGGCAAGCCATAAGACATGGAGTAGGAAAAAAAATTGGGGCAATTACAATGAAGTCCCATACAATAGAAAAAATGAAGAAATGGTCCCTGAAGTTGTCAGCGTAAGCTCCTCAACTTGTTAATGGACGCTCCTCGACTTGTCATTAACAACTTCAGGGATCATTTTTTAATTTTTTTTTTGTATAGGACTTCATTGTAATTATCCAAAAAAATTAGACTGGATTAGTACACTTCAGAACAATGTCAAACAAAGTGGCTGCCATGGATTTTCAAGGGCACAAAATTACATGAACAAATCATAAATTGAACAAAAATGCAGAATGAGAGACATTATACAGGATACTACTCTTGTAAGAACCCTTTTTTTTTTTTTTGGTAGTTTACTCCTTACTACATGATAAAGTGATACTCTAGTAATTAAGCCATCTCTTAAAAGAAGAGTAATAAATTTGCCTGGAGAAAATTTGAAAATGGATGTCCACAAACACATCTAAGTACAAAGCAGGCAAACGTTCATTTTTTTAAAAGCCAAGCATAAAAAAAAGCATATTATTCTGATACAACAATATAGCATATCCCTCATTGCTTAGTCTTCAAACTACACCAAAATTCTCAATTTCACAAGATAACATCTACTGAATAGCATATAAGTGTGCAAAGGCATCCTAAGGATTAAGGAATCACCGCCCTCTAGAAACTGCTTCATCCATCTCACTCTGTGATGAAGGAAACAACTCGATGTAGCGACTGCCAAGTGTCATTCTGTCCTTTGCCATAGCTGCTTTTGAATCTTCAGCGCTTGCGAATTCCACGTAAGCTTCCCCAGAAGGTCTGCCCTCTGAATTCATAACAATATGAATAGAATCCTCAGACAGCACAAAATCGGTGAAGAACTCCATTATGTCATCCTTAGTGGCAGAAAATGGCAATCCCCTCAACCGCAACACGCCGGTATGCTCAGCTGAATCTTTTCCTTCGTCATAGGATTTAGCCCTAGAAGCACTTCGACGGGGTGAACCACCACCACCACGGGCATCAGAAACTTCATTTGCAATTGCCTTGTAGTATTCCTGCCTCTTGCTTCTGAAAACCTCCACGTATCTTCTACCCATGTTCTGCCGGTTTCTCTGAAGAGCAAAGTCAACTTGGAGGGGATACCCAAGAACACAGAAGCCCTCCCCAGTGAACTTGCCGCCTTTGTGAACAAAGAGGATATCAACTACATCTAGACCATGGAAGAACTCCGCAACATCAGTTTCGGTGCAGTCGAAGGGGAGGCCACGCAGACGAACAACAGGAAAAGGAGGAGGTTGGTTGACATAGCCATATGGAGGTGGATTGTACATGAAACTGGAACCAGGAGAAGTTCCATAGAATGATGATCCTGGATCGACAATTCGTTGACGTTTTGCAGCCATTTCACGTCCATCACCACCATCAGCAAATTTACTGCATCATTCCCCAACAAACAGAACAGAAAGAAAGAAACTCGTTACTAAATCAATGGGGCAAAAAAAAAAATCGAAAATCAAAACAGAATTCAGCTCTTCAAAAGCTAGCTATTTCACAACATATTTGATGTTCCCGGCAGAAATTTGCTTAAGATAATACAGCTGCATTATCTTTCAGTGGAATCATTTATCCTGACAATAACGGAGGTTTACATCTTCCAGTAATCCTGGCTAGGTTGTCATCGATCAGACCTTTCCTTATTTTACCCTCTGCCCTTCTACCATTCTAGGTAGGCCCACTAAGTACAGTTTCTATGAAGACTATAATATAAAGGGAAAATCAATGAAGAAAAGTAATGAACAATTTGCACACAAAAGGATCAAATTGTGCAAGGGTAGTTCTAAATTTCAAATTCAAATAATAATTCATTTACAAGTAAATATATATATCTCACTGTAACGACCACAATAATTTATTTAGTCTTTCAGACCACTGATGCTAAATGTTTTGATAAGCATATTTCATTAAGGATGTTTTAGTAACTATGTTGTAGGAAACTAATAATTGATTTTTGAGTCAATATTATGGAACAATTGATGAGGAAAATATTCCCCTGAAAGCAACTCGCTTAACAAATGTTTCGGTTAGTCTAGTTGAAATACTCTTACAACATGCTAGAAGACCTTTGGGTCCATTACACTTATGACTGATCAAAAGCACTTTCTTGAAGTCTTACAATCTCATTTTAAAAGTGCTATTTCACAACATGCATTACTCTTAATTTATTTGTAGAAGAGATACTACTCAACATGAACCAGTAAAACGCCCCTCTCTTCCAATAGTTCACCTTTCAATAAATCACACATTGATTACATCCAATCAATATCAATATAAAATATAAAATCTACTGAATAGTACGCATGCAACTTTGTTTTATTTTTTCAATTTGTTTTTGCACATTTCAATAAGGTTTAAATGATAGGAAAAAAAGTAAAATCTTCCATAAACTTCTGAGTTATAATCTATCATCACAAGGGAAAAGAAATCCAATTTTGCGTGAATTCTTCTCCGCTATGGTGGGAGGCACTGTACCATGGGACAGTTAAAGGCCACTCCGATTTGGTGGCTTTGGAATCCTTTATTAGATAAAAAAGCCAAAATATAAAAAGGAAAATAGGACTTTTGTGATGCATTTTAGGAAAGGAAGCAGGTGAAATCAAAAGTGAGAAGATAGGAAAATGTTCATGGTAGTTTATGGCTTTCTCCTGGGGAAAAATTAAGAAAAGCATAGATAATTGAAGATTTAAGGAAGAAACCCAAAGGTACGCAGGCGTAGGATTTGTGCATGACAACAAAGAATATCCAAACGATAGTTTCAGAAACTTATTAATACACTTATTGATCATTGAATTGGGATCATCCCAAATACGATGTGATTTATTAACTTTTTCAGAGCAAGAAAAACCCTCAATGATCAGCGTTATTCAGCATCAATTACCCTTTGTTAAGAATAGGTAAAAATCAAGGGAAACCTTTAACAAGAAAGTAATTTCAGATGAGAATTATTACATTTTACCCTCTTAAAGAAGCCGGAGGCAACATGATAATATTGTAAAGTGTGGCTAACCCTATCAAAATTAACGTCTCCAATAATTTGAGAATGGCAAATATAAAATTAGAACACAAGCATGCAGTAATCAGTATATATAAGTTATAAATACTACCACAGTGATCCGCTGATAGTCTAGGGTAATTTGAATCTTTAATTGGGGATTAGGGCAGAATAGAGAAGAAATCAGAAGAGAATTAGAGCATTTAGAGAGAAGAGAGAGATTGAGAATTATGCTGAATAATGCTCTGGTTTCTATTAACTTGCAAAACTGATCATAGTGAGTACAATCTGCCATATATATAGGCACTAGAACTGAACCGGAAAACAGGAACAGCAGGGATTAGGGGTTCATTAATCAAGGACCTATTAGTAATTAGACATGGATAAGGCCATGTTTGGCTAGTGTTGCTCTTAAACAACTAATGCCATTAATGGTTAATCCCACCCTTCTAATTAAGTAACTAATCTAACTAACTTTTCAAATCATTTATTACAACATCATATCAATACCCCCCTTTAAACATCCTTGACCTCAAGGATTAGGAACCACAAATGTGGGATATTGGTGTTGAAAAGAGTGAAGGGCCATCCAAGAGGCTTCTTCATCAGGCAAGCCCTTCCATTGAACCAACACCTCCGTAATCATCCTCTTATGATGCTTGTTGACCCTTCGGCTCAGAATGCTTTCTGGTTCCATGGCTGGTGACAACTCCAGAAATTCAAAAGGAGGGTGCCCAGGCCTCACAGTAGGATCCGGACATAGCCTCAATAGGGAAACATGAAAGGTATAATGAATTCTAGATTTTGGTGGTAATGCTAGCTTATATGCAACAGCTCCAACCTTCTCTACCACCTGATAAGGACCATAGAACCTAGGAGCAAGCTTTTGAGAAACTCTTGTTGCTGTAGAGATTTGCCTATAGGGCTTAAGTTTCAAGAACACCCATTGCCCAATCTAAAACTCACGATCCGACCTATGCAAATCAGTCCTCTGCTTCATCAAGTTTGCTGCATGGTGCAAATGATGCTTCAAAAGTGCTAAAACTTCTTCTCTAGCCATGAAGCTACGATCCATCAACTCCAATACTGAATTGTGGGGTAAATAAGGGGTATGTAGGGGAGGTTGTTGCCCATAAAGCAACTCATACAGTGTAGCTTTATTGGCTGTGTGATATGTTGTATTATACCACCATTCTGCATGTGAAATCCATTTAGCCCAATCCTTAGGCTTCTCCCAACACATACATCGTAAATACGTCTTCAAACACCTATTAAGCACTTCCGATTGCCCATCTGTTTGAGGATGATAGGCTGTAGAGAGCTTGTGACCCACACCTAACACATGAAGAAATTCCTTCCAGAAGCTACTAACAAAGAGTGAATCATGATCACTCACAATTTCAGCCGGGGCACCATGAAGTTTGTAAACCTGATCCATAAATTGTTGTGCCAAGATAGATGCAGAAAAGGGATGAGCAAGGGATATAAAATAGGCGTATTTACTTATTCGATCTATGACTACTCATATAATATCCTTCCCTAGTGATTTTGGGAGACCGTCAATAAAATCCATAGTAATCGACTCCTACACCCTACTAGGTATAGGCAAAGGCTGCAACAATCCGGGAGAAGCTATAGTCTCATACTTGCACCTAGAGCATGTGTCACACCTTTTGACATACTCCACAACATCATTTATTAACTTTTTCCATCAAAAAAGACCTTTAATACGATGGTAAGTAGCTTGTATCCCCGAATGTCCTCCTTGAGAGCTTGAATGCAACCACTCAAGAATATGCAACCGAAGAGCTTCTACCTTGCCTACAACCAATTTACCCTTTCTTCGCAAAAGAGTACCATCCCAAGTAAAGTGACTCCAAACCCCCTCATTTTGTTGCACCTTTTCAAGTAGAGAACGAGTGAAGTCATCTACATACATACCAACTATCCTTTACCTGCTGCAACAATTCTAGTAATGTGGTGCTATAAGTCATTTGCATTAGTTGTTGCTTACGAAGACGAGAGAGTGCATCAGCTACCGAGTTATTCACTCCTTTCTTGTACACTATATCATAGTCAAAACCAGCAAGTTTTGCCACCCAAAACATCTGAAGTGGTGTCTTAAGCTGCTGACCCAACATAAATTTAAAACTTTGCTGATCCATACGAATGAGAAAGTTACCCCTCTCAAGGTATTGGTGCCAATACAACACCGCCAGCACTACTGCCATCAACTCCTTTTCATAAACCGAAAGATTTTGGTGCCGTGGAGAAAGGCCCTTACCAAAGAATGCAAGAGGCTATCCTTGCAGCATCAAAACAGCACCAATTCCCACGCCACATGCATCTGATTCTACCACAAATTGCTTAGTAAAATCAGGAAGGACAAGAACAGGAGCTGAAACTAATGCATCTTTGAGACGTTGAAATGCTTCACTAGCAGAATCAAACCACACAAAGGCATTCCTTCTCAATAGTAGCGTCAAGGGTCTTGCAATAATACCATAGCCCTTGATAAAACGTCGGTAGTAGCCAGCTAACCCCAAAAATGCTCTCAATTGCTTGATTGTAGTCGGTTGAGGCCAATTTGCAACTGCTTGGATCTTCTTAGGATCGGTTGCTACTACCCCATTCCCTAGGATATGCCCTAGATACTCCACACTTGTAGCAGCAAAAGTACATTTGCTCTCCTTCACAAAGTAGTGATGTTGCTGCAACGTTTGCAAAGCAATCCTCAAGTGCTCTTGATGATCTGCAAGTAAAGGACTATAAATCAGTATATCATCGAAGAAAACTAGTATAAATTGTCTAAGAAAAGGACGAAAGATATCATTCATAGCTCCCTGAAAAGTCGCCGGTGCATTTGTAAGACCGAATCGCATTACGAGCTACTCATAGTGTCTAGAGTGAGTCTTGAAAGCGGTTTTGTAAGCATCTTCTGGCACCATCCTGATTTGGTGATAACCAGCTCTTAAATCAAGCTTTGTGAACCATCTAGCCTTGCTTAGCTCATCAAACAAGTCCTCAATAAGAGGAATAGGATATTGATTCTTAATCGTTTTCTTGTTTAACTCCCGGTAATCCACACACATACGCCAAGACCCATCCTTCTTCTTTACTAGAACTATAGGAGCTGAAGATGGGGAACAACTTTCTTGTACAACACCCGTTTCAAGTAATTCAGCTACTAATTTCTCAATGACATCCTTTTGTGCAGCTGGATATCAGTATGGTTTCAAGGAGATAGGATTTGTGCTCTCTTCCAAGACAATGGGGTGATTATGGCCTTCTCTAAAAGGATGGAGACTCTTTGGCTCATCAAACACATCTTGAAAGGCTCCCAAGACATCCTGAATTTCTGCTGGTAGGTTAGAATCAGCATTCTTAATGGCAAAGCAACTCATCTTATCATTTTGAACTTCAACCAGATGCATCAAATATAATTGTTCCTCTTTGAGACAGCTAGCTTCCACTCTTTTGGGTGCTACAACCTTTAAAGAATGAGGAATATGAGCTTGCAATTTCACTAATTGAGCATCCTTCCAAAAATACATGGATAATGACTCATAATCCCAAAAAGCATTCCTTATGCTTTTAAGCCACTGCAAACCCAGCACCATGTCATATGTATGTAAGTCAATAATTCGCATATCAAAGATGAATTCCAAACCTTGCATTTTCCATCGGAACCCATGCCAAACACCATGAATTTTCAATTTACCATCACTGGCTATTTCAACATGGGAAGGGAGTGTATTTTGTGCCTTCCATCCCAATTTAGTTGCTGTTTCCAGATTTAAAAAAATCATGTGTACTCCTACTATCAATCAGAATTTGGAGAGAACATTTTCCCACAGCCCCTAGGACCCTCATAGACTGGGTATGATATGTACCTTCTAATGCATACAGTGAAATACGAGGGTGCTCTGTTTCTTCTTGAAGCACATAATCTGAAATTTTTGGTGTAGCTACAGTGCCCTCTTCTTCTTCGTCCAAAACAACCAGGTGTAATTGCATTTTCTGCCTTTGGGGACATTTATGATCCCTTGAAATGGCCCATGGCAAAAGAAACAGAGGTTGTTAGCTCTGTGATCTGCCTCTTCTTCGGCTGTTAAGCTTTTACGGGCCATGAGATGGACTTGGGGAGAAACCCGGTATTTTGATTAAAGAATGGGGTTTTCTGGTCTTTTCGTTGTGACCCATTAGAAAAAGAAGCCACCTTATTTGAATTCGACGTGGCTGTTGCAGATTGAATTCCTGAGTTGACCGAGGACCTATTCTGATATCGTTCTAGAGAAGTCTTGTTGTTCTTGCGACTTACGCCAATCTCTTGAACTCATGCTAGGCGATGTGCTTCCAACAAGGTTCTAGGGTTGAAGAGACGGACGGAATCGGCAATCTCATCCTTTAAAGCATCGATGTAAGCATCGACGAGATACTCCTCCGGCAGATTCAGTTTCGCTGTGACTGAATCAAAGCGTACCTTGAATTTGGCTAGGGACGATGTTTGCCGGAGGTGCGTCAAATCCGTCATCGGCGTTTCACATGGCTGGCCGAATGTGAGTTTTAGCATCTCCTTATATTCAATCTAGGTGGGTCGGCGATCTTGCCATCGATTTTCGGCAGCCACGTGCCATTGGAAGCTATCGTCATCTGAATTCATAGAGGCCATATCTACCTTTGCTTCTTCCGGCGTGTGATCCAGCGCAAAGTAGCGTTCAGCCTTCAAAATCCAGGTCTGTATATCCGTTCCAGAATATCGAGGAAATTCCATCTTAGTAAATTGAGTCGATCTGTGATATCCACCCCTTCCATTTCCTCGATCTTGGTCCTCTTGGAATCGTTGGTGTCGATTCTGTGGGTTTCTTGGCACCACTGCCAATGTTCTGACTTCTTGCGCAAGATTTGCCAAATCTTGCTGCATTCTTCGTTGAATGTCTTGCGCAAGTGTGTCTAAATTCTGCGGCATCCCACGTTGAACCAATTGCAGTTCTTCCCTGAAGCCTTGAACAGCCTCATGAAGATCATTTACAGATTCAAATTGTTGTTCCATAACTTGTAACCTTTCTTCCATAATTCTGACGGTTTCTTGTGATCTTGTCTGTACCATTCAACCAGAAGCGTCGAGCCAATAATCCTAGGCCAAGGACCAGTGTCTTTGATACCACTGATAGTCTAGGGTAATTTGAATCTTTAGAATTGGGGATTAGGGTAGAATAGAGAAGAAATCAGAAGAGAATTAGAGCATTTAGAGAGAAGAGAGAGATTGAGAATTATGCTGAATAATGCTCTGGTTTCTATTAACTTGCAAAACTGATCATAGTGAGTACAATCTGCCATATATATAAGCACCAGAACAGAACCGGAAAACAGGAACAGCAGGGATTAGGGGTTCATTAATCAAGGACCTATTAGTAATTAGACATGGGTAAGGCCATGTTTGGCTAGTGTTGCTCTTAAACAACTAATGCCACTAATGGTTAATCCCACTCTTCTAATTGACTAACTAATCTAACTAACTTTTCAAATCATTTATTCAACATCATATCATCCGCTAAATCCATGCCTCAATTTAAATGGCATCCACAAGATATACAAGAAAAATACTACTTACTAATACATTTACCTTCTTCCTATGATCATTACCTTCATTTTCTTTTCTTCCCCTTTACTTCCACCATTTTCCTAAAAGATTAGGAGGGTATTTGTTTCTTCAACGGTTATTTAATGACGATCCATATAGGTACCTCAAATGCCCTTCATCTTTACCTAAATGAATAGCCAATTTTAATTGATAAAAACTCAAGAGTAGAAGCTACCAGCTTCTTGACAAAGCTAAAATGTTTTACATGACCCTTGAAATGTCAAGGACATACCTTAAGCGCCCTCTAAACTTGCCCTAGGTATTCCAGAATTCCTAGAAGCATGTTTTCTTCATTAATAGTACAAGCCTATAAATGCACAAGTTCCTAGTATATTCCTAGATGTAATAAGCTAAAAGCTACTCCCAAGGGATGTCTCTATCAAAATTTGGACACTGATATCCTTGAAAGAGAAACATATGTTCAGAATCAGGCATGCTTGGGTTATGACATAGTAGGCTTGAATTAACTACAAACAGAAGAACACAATGTATTCTTTCACAATTCTACCAATTCATTAACTCAATGCCAGCTAGCAATCCCCTCAGACAAACAGAACTTTCAAAATCTCAAAATAAAGATAACACCCACAAATGGAACAATCAAAATTAGGCAGAATACAGGTGGTGGACAACAATAAGAAAGGAAGATGCTTCAGTTTGACTCAATGAGCAATACTGAAACAATTAGCAATAGGAAAGCTAGAATCTCCATAATTAAATTTGAAGGCAAGAGGCAAGAAAGGAAATAATAAGATACTGGCTCCCTCATTAATTATTCCATGACATACTATCATCATCTTATTTTATTATAGGTTAGCAAGAGAAAAGTCATATTACTAGGGGGGGGGGGGGAACAAAGGGAACTAAGCATGGAACATTCCTACCATAACTGACTATTGCTTATCAAAAATTCATTACCAGATTCAACAAACAAAAGGAGAAGTATGACAAACATAAAGTATAATTAGCTTTAAAGAGAACCTCTTGCTTAATTGAAGCCTCCAACTATACCAATTTACTATTTCTTTTTTAACCCCAAGACAACAAATTATAATAGCGTGCATTTTTCTAAATCTTCAAATCGAAATTTTGCTTCTACTCATTGGCACCACCAAGACATAAAGGCTTCTGTGATATGTCAAACCAGAAAGCAGATACTACCAAGGAAGGCATCATCCATACAACAAGTAAACAATATCCAGAGGGAATTTTGCTCAACATTAGGCATGGTCTAATTTTTTTTAAAAAAATTATTTTTTCATTTATACATTTGGAACAGGTGGAAAAATGTATATACTTTAGGTTTAGGATTATAGAATTATTTAACCACATCAGCAGCAGGAAACCATTAATAGACCTTTAATTACCTCTCCTGAATTTAGGTTACCCTCAAGAACACATCTTATGACCAATAAGTTTCTTCCCAGTTTACACGTTAAACTGAATTAAATGATAACAGAGGTTGTATTCCCCTCAAAGCATTCATTCAACAGATTAATTAATGTCATCCCAAGCTAAATCAACATATCAAGCCTAAACTTTTTTGCTCCCAAATGATTAGATGGTATAATGTCACAAATGGGGGTGGAAAGGGTTTGAAACATAGAATTTTCAACATTATCATTGTAAGCAATAGACAAGGAGAGAAGATTCGGAAAAGGAAACCGTTAGGATTGTGGAGAGGAAACGGAATGGGGAGCGACGCCCTAAGAGAATCCGCCATAGAAATACAATCAATTGCCTTTAACTAATGAAAACAACCCATGCTTTAAACCGAAGAGGAAAAGGAAATTAAACGCGACAAACTTTATTAGAAAATTAAACAAACAATGGTGAAATAGGAACCAAGGCTCTTACCCTCTGTAATACATTCTCGAGGATTGTGTCAATGACCCTCTCGATCTTTTCTTCACTGATTTGTACCGTACAGCGAGTCCCTGTGTATATGAAGGTTACAAGTTCCAATTTCGAAGTTTCCTTCGGAAGCTGCCGATTGTGTGTCGCGTCTCTTCGTTTCGTTTTATCGAAGTTGAGAGATTAGCAGATACGATTTCCCTATAGGCTCAGCTACGGACCCCAGTACTTGCAATTACGCTTAGTTTATAATGACGGATTGACCCATGTTCGCAGCTAAATTACAGTTTCACCATTATGATATGACTAAATTTTCCCAAGGCGAGGATGGCCGTCGGTTTGGTTGGGAAAATATTAATGGGATTAAAATGAAAATAAAATTAAATATTGAAAAAATAATAATTTTTTGCAATTCACAATTACATCATCATATGCAATCTAGAACATTCAATCTGTGCGGAAAAAGATACGCACGTTTGTGAGTATAATATTTTATTTGTAACAAGTTGTCTTCCAACGAATTTATGAGGGAAAATTTGAATGAAGGAGCTAAAAGAAAATATATTTATGGAGAATTATTATAAAAATTGTAATTATTTAAAAGGAACAAATATAAAAGTATCAAATTAAAAATATTAAAATGCCGATAATAAAATCTTCTGCATTCACTTCTACATTTTCTCCCATATATTATTTTTAAAACTAATACACAATTCTAAATTTCATAAAATTAAACAACAGTTTTATCAATTTTCATTTTTCACAACTTACACGTATATCTATATAGACCTGGCAAAAAGGACTCGCCCTTCACAGGCCAGGGTCTAAAAGGGTTGACTCTTTTTTTTTTATAATAAAAGATATTCTACAAATACATCATAAGCTATCCTCCTGAGTCAACATAAAAATTCATCCTGTTTACATCATTAATTAAAAGGGCGGTAATAGCATCAGGGGGCGAAAATGTGATATGAAGATCAATCGCCATCTTCCAAGCTTCTTTTGCCATAGCGTCTGCCACCGTGTTAAACTCCCGAATGCAATGTGAAATTTCCACGTCCCAATCTCTATCCAACAGCGTTTGAACCTCCACAATAAGCTGAAAATCAGGGTGTTCCTGAGAAACGTTACCCTGAATTATATCCATTACTTCACTACAATCAGACTCAATCATGATTTTTCTGTATCCTCTATCCCATGCAACTTTTAGTCCCCACAAAACACCCCAAGCTTCCGCAGATACTACCGTTCCTTGCCCAATCTGATACATAAACCCCATCAGAAATTCACCATTGTGATCTCTCAACACACCTCCACACGTGCAAGTCCCTAAGTTTTCATTCCTAGATCCATCGGTATTAATCTTCACCCACCCAAGCGGTGGTGGCATCCACTATTGTTGATTCCTTTCTGCACTCTTATTTTGAACCAAACTTGTATTTCCCCATGTTAAGCAGGCACGAGCACGGGCTAATATGGCATGACTACTCCAAGTGTTGTTATTAAAACATCTATCATTTCGAGCTAACCAGATATGTCGGCATAATACCGAAAACCAAAGACGAAACTCGAATCCCTATATAACTTCTTTTCTCCCCGCACACCATGTAAGCCATTCATTTCTCTCAAAAGAGCCAAAGAATTGATCACGCCAATCCAGTGGTAAGAATCCTTTCCATAATTCAGAAGTGAAAGTACAATCCCGCAAAACGTGGAGTATAGACTCGTTTGAGTTATGGCATATATCATAAAAACCCGTCGGATGACTACCTCGCTGATAACGCATTAAGTTTGTCATTAGACGACCATGAAAGCACAACCACAAGAAAAAACGGTACCTTTGAGGGACTTTCAATTTCCAAACACATCTCCTTTAGTTATTACTGTGAGGTTGTGGGGTGCCTACTAGATATTTGTAGGCGGATCTGATGTTGAACATTCCATCTGAAGACCATCTCCATACCGGAAAATCCTCCCCATTACGCTGATTAATATTAACACGTGCAATAGCTGTACATACATGACTTGGAAGTAGGTGCTGAAACTTTCTCATATCCCACTGTCCGGATGAAGTGATACAATCAGCTACTCTCCATTCATTAGCATCTCTAGGCAATTCTCTGATTATCAAACTCTGAAGCTTATTAAAATGCGGGACCCAAATGTCATTCCAGAAAGAAGTGTTCTGTCCATTGGTAACTCTCCATGTTAAGCTATCTTTAATCTTGTCCCAACAGTTACGAATACCCCTCCACGTACTAGACTTAGACCGGCGCTTCTCAACTTTAGGAATAATATCATTCCCGGCTTTATATTTTTTACGCAAAATCCTAACCCAGAGCGAATCTCTTCTGTTAATCATATTCCATCCAAGCTTCATCATGAACGCCTGGTTCTGGTACCGAGCCAACCTAAGACCAAGGCCTCCATTCTCCTTACGTGCACACACACTATCCCAGGAGACTAGATGAGGTTTTCTGCTTGCTGAGCTACTACCCCAGAGGAAGTTACAACAACGTTTGTCAATTTCATCACAAAGTCCCAAAGAAAGAGGCACTGTCTGCATAGCATAAGTTGGCATAGCCGACATAACAGACGACACAAGAGTATGCTTGGCAGCCATCGATAACATGTTAGACTTCCAATTGGCCAGGCGAGCATCCATCTTATCCAGAAGAAAACTGTACGTAGCCTTTGATCTTCGTTCATGTAAAATTGGCATTCCCAGATATTTCCCCAGATTTGACATCGGAGTAAAATTTAGAAATTCACTTATTTCTCTGCTTTTTATATGATTTACATTCTTTGAGAAGTAAACTCTTGATTTTCCGGCATTTACTTTCTGTCCCGAAATGTCACAGAAGTCATCCAAGATAGCCTTAATAACCCCTGCGTTATCTAGATCTGCTTCTGCAACAAAATGAGATCATCAGCAAAAAAAAATATGAGAGACAGGAGTACCTCGTTTGGAGAGCCTAAACGGTTGCCAAACACCCTCTTCAACTGTCATTTGTATAAGATGCCCCAATCTTTCCATCATGATAACAAAAAGATACGGCGATATTGGGTTACCTTGTCTAACCCCTCTAGAAGGGCAAAATATATTAGTAGCTTCTCCATTCCAAAGCAATTGCAAATGAGACGTCGACATACAAGCTTGAATAACTTTGCTCAGATATTCAGGAATCTTGAGTTCTTTTAGACAGTCGTAGACAAAATTCCATCTCACCCGATCATAAGCCTTCTCTAAATCAATCTTGATGGCCATGAAACCCATTTTCCTTTTTAAAGACTTCATAGAGTGAATGATCTCCTGCACAAGTATAACATTATCTGAACTCTGACGCCCTTTAACAAAACTACACTTATTCGGGGCTATCACCAAAGGCATAATCGCCTTGAGTCTGTTTGATATAATCTTCGTAACAATCTTGTAAACAACATTGCAAAGACTTATAGGACGAAAATCACGAAATGTCTCTGGATGTTCCACCTTCGGAATGAGAACAATCTGAGTCCCATTGATTTGTCGTATCCACATCGGATCATTGAAAACTCTTTTCACTAATTCAATCACTGACAGTCTTACAGTTTCCCATTGGCTTTGGTAAAATAGCGGATTGAAACCGTCTGGCCCTGGTGCTTTCAATGGCCCCATATCAAACAAAGCTCTTTTAATCTCTTGCTCTTCAACTGATCTCCCCAGAATATGCAAATTTGCATCGTCAATCTCAGGAAAAGTGCATCCGAATACCAAAGATCTATTATAATTATGGGTTTCTGTATACAAAGTTTCGAAGAATTGGCTTCCCAATCTCATAATTTTCGCTGCATTATATGTCCATTCCCCAGATTCAAGCTTTAATGCTTCAATTTTATTCCTTCTTCGTCTGCTATTAGCCACAGAATGGAAGTATCTAGTATTACGATCTCCATCCACATACCAATTAGCCCGAGAGTATTGAAGCCACATGACTTCTTCCCGTGCCAAAAGTTTTTCAAGCTCTCCCCATAGCTCCCCTCGTAACCTCTCAAGGTGCTCCGAGATACCTACCAAAGCCATCTTTGCATTAATCCCATCTAATCTTCGATATAATCTGTCTTTAATATAGGATATATTGCCGAAAACCTCTTTATTCCATAACCTCAGATCCTCAGTAAATTGTTTAACAGATCCGCACCAGTCATCCTCCACCCCCCAGTGTGAATGAACAAAATTATTGAAATCATCATGCATAACCCAGGGAGCGAAAAATCTAAAAGGCCTATGATTCTTTGCCGTAAGAACATGAGATTCAGTATCAACCAACACCGGACAATGATCGGATTTATATTTTGGCAAATGTGTCACTGTGGCATTAGGATTATTTCTAAACCAGCAGTTATTAACCAAGGCTCTGTCTATTTTGCTATGGCTATTCAGATTCCCCCAAGTAAATTGAGGTCCATTAAAACCAATATCAAGTAACTCACTACTCAGAAGCCAATTCCGAAAAGACCTATCAATACCATTAGTCTTCCTGTGATTCTTACTCCAGCGTTCCTCGGGATGAGAAACAGCATTAAAATCACCAATCACAAGCCAGCCTCCCATAGTCAATTGCCGAATACCCTCAAGAGTCTGCCACAGTTGACGTCTAATAACCATATTTGGGTGCCCATACACCACAGTTAGAGACCACTCATCCCTGGTACCTTTATTAACCACCCCATGAACAAATTGATCCCCTGAAGAAGTAACAGAGAAATTTAAAGTAGAATCCCAAAACAACCACATACCTCCACTAAAACCACGAGCTTCAACCACGTGCATATTCATCCATCCCAACTTCCTAGCAATGAGCTTAGCTTTAACACCCGGCTGTCTAGGCTCCAACAGGGCAAATAAATTAACTCCATGTCTGGAAACAACATCACTAATTAACCTTCGAAAGGAAGCACCACCGGCACCTCGAGTATTCCAAGTCATAATAATCATTAAAAAATTAGTAAAATAAGAAAAGAACACAAATAACCCAGGCATTATTGAGACAAATGTCCCTCCTGAACATCCTCAATCCCATGTATCTCCACATCATTAACACCTCCAAGTGGACTAATTCGAGGTACAACGGTCTCTTCTCCTTTTACACCTGGGTCAATAGGATTAGAGGCTTCTAGACGAATAGCGGAGGAATTGGAATCTAATTTTATAACATTCTTCTTTCTTCCTGACCCCACTTCCCCACTTAAATTACACGACGTTCCAGCTTCTTGTGTTTTCTCCATACTCAATATTTCTTAGGAAGCTCCCTCCTCAATCCCTTTCTTTTTAGCTACTTGGATCTCACGTGTTTTATTCAACTTATTAAAATGCCCAACATTATTCACATCATCACCACTAATCTCCTTTTTTCTTACATTTGAAATATCCGATCTATTATTACCCTTGCTCCCTTTATTTAGAACAGGTAGATGACCAGTTTTTTCTTTCGTATCCCGCGACCTATCTTCTGGCTTTGAACTAACACGAATCTTCCCCTGATATGCGTTATCACCAGAACCGCCCTCAATAATTGTCATGTCTTCAACATTCAGAGCCTCAAACCGAGATCCTCCTCCCATATTTCTAGAAGGTAAATCACGCCTAGGCTCACGACTATAATTGCCATTCCTTGCATTCAAGTTCCATTGCCCCCTTCTCCGACTTGGCGCCACCATCCACTCCCCATACATTCCAGAAGTTATTTCGGAGGATGCGGACGATTGTGTTATAGCTGTAGAATTTGACGTGTTATCCGTGCATGCTGACTTTGACGTATTTGTTACTTGATTATTTGGGCAATGTTCAGTATCATAACCATACCGCCCACATGAGAAGCAAATCAAATGCAGACCCTCATAAACAATCTTCTTATCTTTCCCATTAATCATTATGGATGGAAGTAAAGGTGCATTCAAATCAATCTCAACACATAAACGGGCAAAACGCCCTTTGGTTTGCCTAAGGGTATTATTATCCACTTTTAGAACCCTTCCTATTTGGTTACCCACCACATATAAAATACCCTTATCATAAAAATCAACAGGGAATTTAGGAATTCTTACCTATACTGCAATTTTGGAAACCTCACCAGAATCGGGATCAAACTATGGCTTCCATGGCTGCACTGCTAGGTAATGATCCATGTATAACCAAGGGCCTCCTGTTAACGCAAAATCATAGTCCTCCGTATTACTCATACGAACCAGAAAATACCCGGAGCCTATTTCAATAGTTTCAACCTGCCCTCTACGTCCCCATAATTGTTGCAGTTTTCAACCCAATTGATCCTCCTGCACCATTCTGCCAAGTAATCTAACGAACAACGACGTTGACCATTTCCGTGCTAGCTTCATTCTAAACTCTGGAGACACAATGATATTAGGACCTTTCTTCGTTATCTCCACCTCAATTCTGGACTTCCATCAGTCACCTTTCCACCATTCTTCTTCTTCTTCATCTGAACCTTCCTCCCTTGTCTGATATTCGACATATGCCTCTTTGTATGATCTTTTTGGTGCTTCTGATATAATTGTTTCCTCTTCAATATCCTCATCCCTCATCCAGTCCTCAACCCGTGGGGCTAATGATTGCTTACCTGTGAACTCTTCATTATCATCTCGAATTTTCTTTGAATTACGTTCCAAGGCATCACTCTTCTTCATCATCGGCACCGAAACCATTCTTTTAGGACTACGTTCCCTCTCACGTTCAATCATGTCTAGCAGCTCCAAAGCCGTCCAGACGATGAAAAGAACAATCTAGAAGTGAAACAAAAAACAAAAAACAAAAAAAAAAATCCAAAAAAAAGAACAAGAACAAAAAAAACAAAAAAAACGAGAACAAAAAAAAACTTTGCTTTCCTTACCTCTTTCAACAGCCGGAAACTTCTTAACGGGAAAAAAAAGAAGTAGGTCTACTAGAATGAACAGAGACACATCAGATCAGCGTTATAGATCGGAAATCAACTCCAACTCAAAACAGATCATACTGAAGAAGCAGATCTGAGACGATGGAGAATAAATGATGAAGTCACAGAGCTTCGGATCAGCTTTCAAAAGCAATGGAGGACGAGATGATGATACACACAGCAGCGAAAGAACTGAAGAAGCAGATCTGAGACGATGGAGCCTTTCTCACGCGCATACAGTACACTAACGTGCTCGACCAGACAACTGAAGAAGCAGATCTGAGACGATTTTTGCGCAGCTTTAATTACCACGTGGGGCCATGTCTCTTTAAATTTGTCAAAGCACTCATGAGATTAAAGTTGCAGTTGGCACCTAAAGTTCCATACTAAAGGGTTGGCTCTTTTAAGCTCGGCTTAAGAAATATAATAATTTTTCAAGGCTCGGCTCTTAAACTTAAATCCTAATTTAATAATCTTTTACGATGTTTTCAACTTTTTTTAAAGAAATAAAATTGCAATAATAAAAGTTTTAATTTAATATATAAATGTTGTCAAAATTAATGTGTAAACGATATGCATCATGTAACAAACAAACACAGTCACTAAGTCATAATCAAAGGTAAACTATTATCCACATACTACAATTATAAATAATTAATGAGAATATTTAACAAAATTAAAAATACTTCTTATAAATATATCTTGAAATGTATAAGTAGTCAACAAAATAAATAACACAAGATATAAACAAAACAGTCACTAGAAAATGAGTCAAAAAATACAAAATTAATAAGAATACTTACGAAATAAGAAATATCTTTTATAAGTTTTTAATTTTTAGGATTTTTAATACAAGATGTTTTTATGACTTAATTCTAAAAAAGATAATAACAATTAAATATTTGCAATATCATTAATAAAGCATAAGAAATTAATAATATTATTATTATATAAATAATTTTTTTAAAAAAAACATACAGCCTAAAAGGGCTGGTCCTTTTAGGCCCTTGGCCCTACAGGACTGACCCTTTTAAGCCCGCTTTCATTTATGATGTAAAAATCTTAAGTTTGGCCATTGTAAATTTAGAGCCTAAATGGGCAGGTTCGATGGGATTGGCCCATTTTCTCGGCTCTAGTAAAAAATTACACATCCTTCAATTTTGTAAAATTTATAATTTTTCTTTAAAAAAATTAATTAAAAATATAATTATATAATTTTAATAAAACTCAAGGTCTTTTATAATTTATCATATATGTTAAACTAAGAAAGTTTAAATGATTTATTTTTGTTTTAGAAGAAATTTATGTGGGTTAAAAAATCATTTAATGTTAATAAAATTAAAAGAAATCTAAGTAATCTATTATATCCTAAAAAACATGAAATGAGTTTAGTTTTTATTTTTATGAAAGGAGCTTAACTTTTTTGACTTGAGAAAATGGCTTAATTGATTGTAATGTTGATAATATAAATCGGTAACTTGATAATATAAATTGGTGAAAAATAAAAATTAAAAAAATATGAGTTCAATCATTGTTAATTAAATAATATATGGAAATTTTTTTTTTTAAAAAAAGATATCATAATTTTTTTTAATCGAAAAGATACGATCATTGATAAGTAAAATATTTGCATATTTATTTTCCCTTATATAATGATTTTATGGACGATATTTGAGTTTAATATAATAAATTTGAGTGTGATTGATAAATAAATAATGTTTTTGGAATAAGTAGTATTTAAAAAAATAATGATAAAAAATGAAAGTACTGGAGCAATAGGATCACTATAGCAGATGATTACACTGTAGCGGACGGAAGTTACATTGTGGTGGATGGAAGTTACTGTAGCGATGGAGTCACTGTAGAGCCACCGAATATTGTAGCTATTGCCGGCATTCACCGTAGCAGTCACGAGATATTGTAGCATCCGCCAGATCACTGTAGCAGCCGTCAGATTACTATAGCATTACTGTAGCACACGATTTTTCCCCTATAAATAGAGATCAAGGCCAAGCTCATGAGAAGAAGGGAGAAAGAGAATTAGAGGTCCTTCTCTGACAAGGAGATATCTTTTCTCTAACAGTTTTGAATAAATTATGTTATTTTCTATATTTAATTCATACATTGTATCAATTCTTGCATGCCTCCATCTTAGAAGGCTTAGAATTGTATTACTTGTTGCATGCCTCCATCTTGGAAAACTTAGGATTGTATTACATTTTGCATGCCGCCTATATGGAAGGTTTTACCTCCTAAATGGACAGCTAGATTTCTCCATTTTTCATGCATTTTTTGGTTGTATATTTATATTTGAGAATTTAATATTCAAGTTTATGCAGTATTTTTGAGAATTTCATTCTAGTTTTATGTAATGTTAATTTATTTTTGTTTTGTTTTTTAATTTCATCATGTGCTAAACTTCCATTTTCCTAGGGTGATGATATAGCTTACTAATGACGGATTGAATATTAACTTATTAAATTAATTTGAATTTCTCCTTCATGATTGAGTTTTAATTATTATTCTTAATGCTTTTGATTGAGTGACCATCTTTTGAATGATTTCAATATGCATATCGAGACCAGAAGGAGATGCATGTGTGTATATCCTATAATTAAAATCATGACTTGTATATGAAACATAATATATTCATATGAGTTGTGTAGTCTTACTGAGTTCCATAAATCTTAATGCATAATTAATTGCTTAAATTCATATAGGAATATATTGGATTAGCAATTAATTATAGAATTGCTTGACCTTGGAAGAGGCTAGTAATTTAATTAGAGAAACTCGACTACCAATCATGTGGAATAATAAATTAAGCTAGAATATATAAGTGATTCAATCCGGAATTAGTTAAGTGAAATATAATCCTAGGACTTTTTCTCATAATTGTTTCATATCATTTGCATTCATATTTAATCATCTTTTATTTTGTACTCTCAATCATCAATTAATTGATCGACTGAATAGAGTTAAAATTACTCATTTTGGTACTTAGTGATCAATCCTCATGGAAACGATACTCTACTTTCTTCTATATTACTTGATTACGACAGTGTACACTTGCACTATTTAATTGATCATCTGCACTCGTATCAATCATATCATGATGGGTAGTTTTAATTTTAGTTATTTTTTAATTAAGAATACAAGAGATAAGATAGGAGGATTCATTAGGGGCCATTTAGTGATTTTAAATTTATATTATGATGTTTGGTCATTCTAAGTAATGATAATTTTTATGGTCATTTATAATAAATATTATTTTCTCTAGGTGCTTTATTTTAATTTTTCCTATTTAGGATAAGCTATACTATCCACAAATATTATCAATATTGCTTAAATTTGAAATTTCATAACACATGTTATAATTATCCAATTGTCTTGATTTAGGACTTGTTAGAAAGATCTATGTGTATAATACATATATAAAAATTGTCATGGCCATTACGGATCGTTTACTCTGCATTAGGTGTTTACTCTGCATTAGGCAATCAAACATTGATCATACTCTTAAATTAACCTAATCTTAAAAGTCATGATCACACATCTTAAAATCACGCTTTCAAGGATATACTTAGGCATATCATTACTTATCATTCATAAAAAACATATGCTATCAACAAGTCTGAAATCCTAAAGCTACCAACTACTAGGTGTTGTAAAATATGAGTATTTGAGTGGGTGTGTCAAAGAAGCTAGTCCCACATTACTTGAGAATAAGAGATCTCTAGCTTATATATATTACTATGCTATCTTGGGCTTGTAAAGAGGCCTAGAGGAGTAGTGGGCTTGCATGCACAACAACGGGCCACTGAAAGGCAAACGTAGTTAAAATTTGATTGATTTGATGATTGGTGATTCGGCGATTTCCCTGCGCGTGAATAAATACATGGTACCGGTACTTTTTGTAAAATATTTTTGCTCCACAGAAATATTATTTTTAGATAATAAAAATAATAATATATTTGCACTTGCCGAAAATTCACTATACTTTGGGGTTTAAAATTCGTGACCCTTCATGACTGAAAATTGCCAACGGTCAGACACTTCGCCGAGCAACCTTCCTGTTGTCAACGTGCAGGCTTGTCTGTCTGGTGGCGGCTATCTGGTCTCAAGGGACGTATTGTCCAGGTTGTATTGTGACTGATGCCTCTTTGTGAAACGTGCCTATAAAAGGGACACAAATGGAGTGCTCAGTACCTTGCGTTCTAATCTTTTCTCCTCTACACAATATTTTCTGGCTGTTGTTACCATTACCTTCTGCCAGTTCTGTTGCCTTAATATACTCAAGCGGGGTCTATTTAATCTTAGGGAGTGCCACTTCCTCTCTGCCGGTGGTCGCGGAATAACTCTATAGGACAATGTCCTTGAACAAGATCATCCATTTTGGTTCTTGCAGATTGCTCGTGGTCTCACCGTTGGTCCAGTTCTTCGTGATCGTCTACAATCTATAGAGTTAAAACCAGTATGGAAAATGACGCTGATAACAACATTCCTCAGACTCATCCCATGTAACAGTTTCTGAGACTCATCCCAATGCAACAGCGATGCCTTTTGCCATGCCGCTCTCGAGGCCTTTTCCCAACACCTCAAAAATTGACATTTTTAGACGTTGGCAAAAAATGTGTTTATTCTATTCTCGATATGCATAGGGTGGCTACTGCTCTCGATCAACCAGAGCCTTTGTTAGATTTTGACCAGACCGTGAAGGATTCTTGGACATACGCAAATAAGGTTGCAAGCACACCCTTATAAGTATTCTCTCTAATAATTTGTTCGATGTTTATTGTGTCTACAAGGAGGCCCAAAAGATTTAGGAGTCTCTTATCTTGAAATACACTACTGAGGAAGCCGGGAAACAAAAGTTCATTGTGGGGAATTTCTACAAATGAGAAATGGTCAAGAATAAAGACATCAAACTACAAATCAATGAGTATTATAAATTGCTTGAAGAACTCCGAGCTGAAAAGATCAATCTGCTAGATGATTTTGTAACGGGAGTCTTAATTGAAAAGTTGCTAGAAACGTGCAATGATTACAGCAACAATTACAACATAAGTAGAAGCAGTTATCGCTGTCGGATCTGATTACACATATTATCATTGAAGATACCAACAAAAAAGCGATCCAATCATTAAAGGGGAGGCAAATGACTACAAAAGCCAACTTAGTGGATGCAAAGCCGCACGACAAGAGGTATGACTCTAAACCTCAGTACAAAAAGAAGTCTAATTACAAGCCCGCCCAATGATTCTAACACAAATTTCAAGAAGAAAGGGAATTGTTATTTATGTGGAAAGCTAGGTCATTTTACTGCTCAGTGTAGGAAAAAGGCAAAAATTAAAAACCGTAAAAGCGACGAAAATCCTCCAAAGCCAAAAGCAAATTTGGTTGAAAGAGATTAAAACAATGATGATGAAGTTATTGCTGCGGTAGTCTCTCAAGCCTTATTGGTCTCTTATGTGAAGAAGTGGGTGGTAGACTCTGATGCTACCAAGCACATATGTGCAAATAAGGAGATGTTTGCCTCTTTCTAAGAAGGGGAACACTAAATTTATTTGGCTTATTCACGAACTACAAAAGTTCAAGGAAAAGGAAAAGTGGTGCTGAAACTCACATCAAGGAAGACATTAGTACTGAATGATGTTTTGTGTGTGCATGAACTTAGAGCAAATTTGATATCTGTGGCTCTATTAGGAAAATTTGCGGTTAAGGTGTCATTTGAATATGATAAGATCATTATGACAAAGAACAATGTTCTATAAGAAAGGGTTATTGTAATCAGGGTCTTTTTATACTAAGTGTTGCTGAAAATAATGAAAGTGCATCTTCTTCTGCTTACTTGATTGATTCCTTTGATGTGTGACATGCTAGATTAAGACATATTAATAAGTCATACTTGAAAAGATTACAAAATCTAAATCTAATTTTCAGAATTAAGGATGCTATGATAGATAAATGTGAAATTTGTGCAGAAACCAAATTATCTAAAAGAACTCATTTTCTTGTACAAAGAGATAGTGAGTTATTATCACTAATTCATACTAATTTAGGAGATTTAAAACAAACTAAGACTAGAGGTGGAAAAAGATATTATATAACTTTTATTGATGAATTTTCTAGATATACTCGAGTATACCTATTAAGGAACAAAGAAGAAGCTTTTGGAAAATTTATTTTGTACAAGGCAGAGGTAGAAAATTAGTTAGATAGAAAAATTAAAAGAATTAGGTTTAATAGAGGAGGAAAATATTTACCATTAAATTACTTTTGTGAGAAAGAAGGCATAATTCATGAAATAACTGCTCCATATTCCCTTGAGTCTAATGGGATAGTAGAAAGGAAAAATAGAGCTTTGAAAGAAATGATGAATGCCTTACTTGTAAGTTCTGGTGCACCTGATAATTTATGGGGTAAAGCCTTATTAATTGCCTGTTTTCTACAAAACAGAATACCTCATAAGAAAACCAAGAAAACACCTTATGAGTTATGGAAAGGATATACACCTAACTTGAAATATTTAAAAGTATGGGGGTGTCTTGCAAAAGTTCTATTACCTGATCCTAAACGAAAAAGGATTGGTTCAAAAACTGTTGATTGCATGTTTATTGGTTATGCTTTACAAAGTGCTGCTTATCGTTTTCTAGTTTTGAAAAGTGATATTTTAGAACATAATATAGTTATTGAGACAAAAGATACAAAATTCTTTGAGAATATTTTTCCTTTAAAGATTGAGCAAATTCCTAGAAGAGTTGAAAATTTGTCTGAACAAAATTCAAATAATGATTTAGTTGAAAATTTATGGAGAAGCAAAAGACAAAGGAAAGAAACATATTTTAGAGATGATTTTTACACTTATCTAGTAGAAAATGAACCTAGGAATTATTATGAAGCCGTTTCCTCTCTGGATGCAAATTCTTAGAAGGAAGCTATTAAAGCTGAGATAGATTCTTTGAATCAAAACAAAACTTGGGTTTTAGTAGATTTACCTACAGGAGCAAAGCCTATTGGTTGTAAGTGGGTGTTTAAGAAAAAATACTTTCCTGATGGGTCTATAGAAAAATATAAATTTAGATTAGTTGCCAAAGGCTTTACCCAGAAAGAAAATATTGATTATTTTGATACTTTCTCGCCTGTAACAAGGATTTCCTCTGTAAGAGTCCTAATTACATTAGCATCAATTCATAATCTTGTTATTCATCAAATGGATGTCAAAATAGCATTTCTAAATGGTGATTTAGAAGAGGAAATATATATGGTTCAACCTGAAGGATGTATTGTTCCTGGGCAAGAAAACAAAGTTTGCAAATTAAATAAGTCATTATACGATTTAAAACAAGCACCCAAACAGTGTCATGAGAAATTAGATCAAGTTTTAATAAGTGGTGGTTTCTCTACTATTGAAGTAGAAAGATGTGTTTATATAAAAGCTTTGAATAATGATTGTGTGATTATTTGCTTACATGTGGATGATATGCTTATCTTTGGTACTAGTTTAAAGGTTGTGCTTGAAACAAAAAGTTTCCTTGTTTCAAACTTTGATATGAAAGATCTTGGAGAAGCAAAGGTAATCTTGGGTGTACAAATCATAAGGAATGAACATGGTATTCAACTTTCTCAAGAACATCATGTTGAGAAGATTTTGAGAAGGTTTGAATAGTTTGATAAAGATCCTTTGAGTACTCCTTATGAAAGTAGTATACATTTGAAAAAACATGAAGGAGATCTAATAGCTCAATCTAAATATGCACAAATCATTAGAAGTTTGTTGCATTTAATGAACTATACTAGGCCAAACATAGCATATGCTGTCTGTAGATTGAGCAGGTATACTCATTGCCCAGGCAGTAAACATTGGGAGGCTCTCATAAGATTATTACAATACTTGAAAGGTATCATGAATTATGGTATACAATATAGTGGATTTCCCACTGTATTAGAAGGGTTCAGTGATGCTAACAGGATCTCAGATTCAGATGAAACAAAATCCACTAGTGGCTATGTCTTTATTCTTGGTGGCGGTGCAGTCATATGGAAGTCATCCAAACAAAATATTATAACACCGCCCTCTAGGGACTCTAAGTTTGTTGCTATAGAGTTGGCTGGTACTAAGGCTGAGTAGTTGAAAAACTTCTTAGCGAATATTCCACTAGGTGACAAACTAACACCATCAGTGTCGTTACACTGTGATAATAAAGCAGCGATAGCTGTGGCTAAGAATAAAACCTTCAATGGTAAGAGTAGACATATGATTGAGACATAATATTATAAGACAGCTGTTAAATGATGGTGTTATCTCAATCGGTTATGTAAAGTCAGAAATGAATTTAGCGGATCTATTAATAAAACCTCTTAAGAGGAAAATGGTTGTTGACAGCAATGGCAACCCAACCTTTATGATTGGTGATCCCATAAAGAAGGTTCAATGGGTAAGAACAAGTCGTTCGTCAGTTCTGACTAGCACAAATATTTTACGTTCCTTCTTATGACACTTTGAATGTGCTATATTGCATTATTGTAGGTTGAGTAAAGCTCTTAATGATTTCATAGTCCAATGAGACAGTGTGCATAGTGTAGGTACACTTATATAAAATCACCTCTATGAATGTGGAGTATGGTCGCTCTTATGAGATCATGGCAAAATCTCTAAAGCATTCATTACGCATCAGGCACACGCATGGCCGACATAACGGCAAAACCATTGTTAACAGCGGGAATGTTAGGATATAATTTGACTCTTAATGCCTCTGATATGCACCAAAGAAATGTGAGTTCATAGTCCATAGGACCACTGACATCTCTGTGTATCATGTGTTATCAGTCTAGGTCTAGTTCATAGTCCACAGGACTACTAGATACAATAGTTATATCTTGTGGGTTAACACAGCGGGTTTCTTTGACACATATGGGGGATTGTGTTAAAATATGAGTATTTGAGTGGGTGTGTCAAAGAAGCTAGTCCCATATTGCTTGAGGTAAGAGATCACTAGCTTATATATATCACTATGTTATCTTAGGCTTGTAAAGAGGCCTAGAGGAGTGGTGGGCTCGTGCGTATAACAGGCCACCGGAAGGCAAAAGTAGTTGAAATTAGGTGATTTTCCCCATGTGCGTGAACAAATAAGTTGTACCGGCACTTTTTTGTAAAATATTTTTGCTCCCCGGAAATATTATTTTTAGATAATAAAAATAATAATATATTTGGGCTTGTTGAAAATTCGCTATATTTTGGGGTTTAAAATTCGTGACCCTTCGTGACTGAAAATTGCCAACAGTCATACGCTTCACCCAGCGACCTTTATATTGTCAACGCACAGGCTTGTCTGTCCGGTGGTGGCCATCTGGTCTCAAGGGACGTATTGTCTAGGTTGTATTGTGACCTTTGCATCTTCATGAAACGTGCCTATAAAAGGGACACAGATGGAGTGCTTAGTACCTTGTGTTCTAATCTCTTCTCTTCTACACAATATTTTTTGCTGTCGTTATCATTGCCTTCCGCTAGTTCTGTTGCCTTGATATACTCAAGAGGGGTCTATTAAATATTGGGGAGTGACGCTTCCTCTCTGCCGGTGGTCATGGAATAACTCTATAGGACAGTGTCCTCAGACATGACTCAGTTCATCCATTTCGGTTCTTGCAGATTGCTCGTGGTCTCACCGTTGGTCCAATTGTTCATGATCATCTACATTAGGCACACACAGGATTAACCTGGTCAATAATTCAATTAACACTTAGTTAACCAAGGAGTCAAGTAAATTAATGGCATAGGTTGTTCATGTAGCAAATGTGACGGCTATGGGTTTTGGTTCACGAAGAAGCAAGTGATAAAGCTTTTGAGTATGAGCTACTCCCTCCAGTCCTTAATATAATATATATTTATGTAATTTGATTATATTAAAGAAGTTAGTTAAGTTAGTTAAAGTGACATATTCTTTTTTCTAAAACATCAGTCATCTTTCTTAATTTCCTTATTCCCTCTCCTCCTTTATTATCGTTGAGGGAGCATCGATTAGGGCAAATTAGGAAAAAATTGACAAATATGAAAACTGTGTCTTTTATTTAAGAACAATATTAACTCGCCAAATATATCATATATTAAGAACCAGAGGGAGTATATAAGTTTCAAAATGAAGATATGTGTAAAATTCTCCTTATAAACACAATTAATAACTTATTTAACTATTTTGAACCACTTAACCATCTACTATGAGAGAGAAGGAAAATTGTTTGATAAAAAGCAACCATAAAGAAAAGTGTCCAACATATCATTCAAAATGCTAACCATGCCAGAAAAAGGGTAAAAAAAATCAATTGAAAATTGAAAATTTAGCAATGAATTATTTCCCTATGGGCACTAACGCAATTGTTTTTCTTAAGAGCATTTATAAGATAAATATGAGCATTTACATAAGAGCATTTACTTTTTTTCTAATAAGAGAATTTACAAGACAAATAAAGAGATTTAAAAGAATACAGTGAGTTAACAAAATTTTGTTGCACCCCATTCGGCCAAGTAAAAGTTAGGTTTTGTCAGTGGATAGATAAATATAGACATTTACAAGATAAATATATGAAAGACCAAAATTTTTTAATTCCCCGGATTCTTTGAAATCTCTTTATTTGTCTTATAAATGCTCTTGTGAAAAAAATAAAGTAATATCATTAATGTAAATGCTCCTGTGTAAATGCTCGTGTGAAAAATTATCGTGTTGGGTGTTCATAAGAAAATAGTTTGTTGCTAAATTTGCACCTTAACCATTCTAAAATTATATTAAAGTAACGGAAGTTATTCTGAGTTAACGGCGTTGCTACTTTTGCACCCAAAAATATTGTTTATGTCTACTTTTGCACCCAAAAATAGTTAATTGTGCTGAGTGCACTTAGCGAAATAGTTCTTTGCTATTTTTGCACCTTAACCCAATAATAAAACTTAACTTTCAAAGCCTTATCATAGTTAAAAGAACAAAATTAATCTTTAATCAACTATCCATGGTGGTAAAGAGTCAAGCTAAAACATTTAAGAGCTATCATATCTGTTAGAGCTTTACTAAATAAAGGTATTCAAAACCACGTTATAAAGAACTTGATTTGGCTAACATGGTTATAAAAACAAAATCCCTTTAACAAACACCAATTTATAAATGGGGTGTGGAATTCAAGAAGGTCAAAATAAACATTCACCATCCATCCCATTAGAAATATCCAAATAATATCTACATTGAAATACCAAAACATATTAGTGTCGATCCACTATCTTCACAAAACACATACCAATACCAAAAGAACTTTGGCCTTTTACCAGAATGCAATCCAGCAACAATTAATAAAAAATATTTAGTCAATATACAATTATAATAGCACTACTCAAGCCTTTAAGAGCTTTATTTGATGATCCTGCACGAGGGCTTGCACCTAAAAATATTAAGAGCAACAAGGTGAGACAAAAGCCTGAACAACCTACTATCCAACTCATTATATTTGATATTATGTGCTCGTGAGATGCCAAGTAGAAGGATTTGATAAATCAAGCAATAACAATGTACATAAATGGATTACAAATTTGCAATATCATAAATTCCCAAATTTCTCTCCTTCAATCCTCTTGAACCTCCTTATTTTTGCTGAAGACCCATGGCCAAGTTATAATCCATGTTATTGGCAACTCAATAAGCTCACCAGTCATGTGATAAGAGTTGGTTAAAACCCTTAGTGCACATTCTCAGACTATGGGTCCATTCCCTTGGAAGAGCTAGTAGGGTTTTCCAGCCCCTTAAAGAACAAGGGGGTAGAGAAAAGCCAACCATCATGCACCAATGAAAGCTACACCAGGTGATGAAGTCAACTACTCCATCTCATTGGAATCCAAATCATCATAAAAGATTATTAATATAATTACAAATTGGGATTACTCAAGATTTCTATATTCATATCATGCTATTTAAATCATTTTCATACCCATGCGATAACATCGCAAATCTCAACTCAAACTTTTCTACTATTAAAATTATAAAGTTGCATAAGGCAGTTTTATCAAAATAAGTTATAAATAATAATATTCATTCATCATTCTCATAACTATTTTACAATTACTCCAAACAACATATCAACAAACATACTAAGTGGAAAGCAGTTATCTTTCACTAAAGCAAACTAATACAACAATCAAACCAATCCCCTTGCTCAATCTAAACTAATTCACAATTAATCTACATCAATTACAAGCAACCACATATTAATTTACAATGAATAAAGTGGTTCACAATAAACATAAAGACTCATAATCCTTATGTAACACCCTAGTTACATTATCATTTTGATGAGTCTTTCGTAATGAATCTGAACTACTAAGTGATATTTCTTGGTAAGCAATTTCAAATCCCAACTCCAATATAGGATTCGAAACTGTACTTGAAGGGGGTTTTCTGAATAACTTAAAACTTTTCAAAGATTGATCATTGTGGTTCCCTACTCATTATGACTCATCTTTCCTTAATTCTCTTGATTATGTACACAAAAGTGTTTCTATACAATTTTTTAGGGGTTTATTTCTGAATTCTGGCTGTTGAGCCATTATTCTTATCAAATATTCTTAACTAATAGGCTCATACTGTGTGATTACCCACTTCTAATTCAATTATCGCGCTTGGATAATTAATTCATTCGTCACGCGGGTTATACAATTATCCATTATAAATATATTAATTTACATAATAGACTAGTGTGTGAATAATTCTTCTCTTCTTCATTACAACTTCTTTCCTGGAACAACATCTTGTACTCCTTTTCTGTGCTCAGCTGCCTATATGGTTAGTGGGGGGAGGGTGAGATTCAGGGGAATCTCAGTAGCAAACATTACAGATAATGTAAGTAAGATAAATGCTAATGCATGATATGCTTGCATCATATAGCCTCATGTTCACATAATGATATTCTGCATGCTCAATATTTTGTGCAACATACTTATAGCCACAACAATTACAGAAACAGAGCTTTATTCATTTATACATGCTTCATGTAATATCCTGAATTGTAATCAAGGAGTAATAACTTCAAAGTGATGTAATTAATGATAATTAAGCACTTTTCAAGTAAATTGTATATTGTGATGTAAAATGTGTTTGATAGATGTGTCATGGCAATCAGGGGTAAAATGGTAAATTTACCGATCGATTGGTCAGTTACGGGAGAGGAAACTCCTTAGTAATCAAGATCAATGGCTAGGATTGAAAGAACAAGAGGTGGAATCAAGTGTATAAGAGAGTATATGAATTCATAGAAGGGAGGATGAGATTGTGCCATGTGGTTATATGAGAGCCATTGGATGAGAAGTCAAAAAGTCAAATAATTTCCCTCTCTCTTCTCTTGTCAAGTCGGTTGTGTGTGTGTATGTGTGAAGGGAAGATGTGTAATCATCATTCTCATCTCATTTCCTCTCTCCTCCTCCATTTTCGCTGAACTAGCCAAGAAAGAGAAAAATTAAAGGTGAGTTTTGACTTTAAAAATGATCTCTTTGGCCCAAATGTTATTTTATAATGTTGTTCATAATAGTAAGGGCTTCTTAGCTATGATTTCAGAATTTTCTTTGGTGGTGAATTGGTGTATATTCAAATTTGAAAGTGGGGAAAACAGAGATTTGATCTTATCAAGTTAAAAAGGTAATCATTTAGTGCATTTTAGTATGAATGTTTTGGCCATTGGTTTGGTTTTGGTAAATTTTGGATTTTGCCCTGATTTCTTATGGTTTTAAAAGATATGAATTAAGTGATGTGATGTGGTGAAATAGATGTCAAATAGTGTATGGGAGTCAATGATTTTGGTTTGGATTTGAAAAGAGGAAGTTTGGCAAATTGTGGTTTTGGGTGATCTAGTGACCTAGAGATGGGAATGTGTTGTTTAAGTGGGAGATTGGTTGTTTTAAAGTTACCAATAGGTTCCTTATGGTAAAATAAGTGAGAATGAGTTATGGAACAAGTCTTAGGACCATTGGTAGCAAATTGGTCAATTCTGGAAAATCATATCAGTTGCTACGATTTGGCATCTTATAGGCATCACTCAAGTGAGGGAGGATCTCACTCGAGCACGGCATGAAATTCTGGGAATTTTAGTTAAGTCTTTAGGCAGAAACCGCGAGCACACTTCCTGACTTGTGAGTGAGATATGATCCTGCTTGAGTGCGCATGGGCATGCTCGAGTGAGGTTTTGCCTGGAAATAGTCTATGCTCTTGGGCAAACACTCTTGGTGTTGCACTTCTTGGTGCTCAAGTGCACTTGAGGTCATTTGCTCGGGTGTAGCTTCTTGTGCTCGAGTGAGTATGAGAGATATTTTGAGGATTTTCTCTCAGGCAAACACTTTCTGTGTTTCACTCGCTAGGACTCGAGCACAACTGAGGGCATCACTCGAGTGAGGTGGTTGTCACTTGAGTGAGGCAGCCCAAAATGGGTGTTCTGCATCTGAAAAAGGAATCTTCTGGGTAATTTCTTCCAACCCTTCGGGGATACATTTAGGCCTATTATAGCTACCTAAAGAGTCTAAATGATAACCAACATAAAGTATTATGAGATTTGGAAACTTGGAAAAGAGATTGACCTATTGTCCCTATTTTTATAGGATTTGATATCTGCCGTTCTCGTGAGCACACTGAGCCAGCAAATGTCAGGAAGGAATGAGGTAGTAACTTTTCTTTCGTACCATATGTGATGCATTGTATGTGTGTATTATCATTGATTTGTGATAAATTCGTATGCTGCGACATTGTGAATATGTGTAAGCACCGTCATTCTGATAGTCCTTAAATAGCTAAAACAGATCGGGTAAGTGTTGTGTGCCTTCCCGGCGGAGAAAGGGGATCAGGATGAGGTATGACTTTGTGATTATGTGAAAAGCCGAAAGGCTATTTGTGAAGGCCGACGGGCCATTTGGGGAAGCCGAATACCTATATGAGCTATAAGGCTATGTGTATGCACTGCCATGCCAACAGTCCCTGAGTAGCTAACAATGGTTCGGGTTAGGACGGTGTGCCTTCCCAGTGGAGAAAGGGGATGAGGGTGGAGTGTGATTTGTGCTACTAATGCTGTATGATGATTTGGTTACATGCTGTGTGCTTATGTGTGGTATAAATGTTTTGTTACTACTAGGATTCTCTTAAATCTCATTCTTTCCTTCAACTAACCTTTCAGACAAGGCGAGTGGCTCCAAGGAGAAGCGCACAACCCGGAGTGGTTAGAACCCTGTAGGGACATTTTCTTTTGGATATGTTGGTTAATCATGTTGAACAGAGATTTTGTAAATTATTTCGGGCTTGTAATTAGTAGTTGAATATAGTTGTGTAATCCTCGATATGGGAATTGTAAACCTTAGAGGGAATGAATGGAACCCAGGGGATTGCTGGGAGTGCTATTAGATATTTTGATATGAATGAATGTAAATTAACTGCACAGGTGATTATATTCGATAATTGAACTTGAGACCGGAATAGGAAAGAAGTTTTGAAAATTTTGAAAAATCCCTACTCCTGAGTAGGTGTTTTAATGAGTTTTGAACTACCCAATGGTCTCTAACCTCTTTTTACTATGCGTTATTGAATTTTAATTACGCTAATTAAGGCAGGGGGTTACATTTTGGTATCAAAGCCAGGTTCCTGGCAAGGGTAGAGTTTACTAGGATAGATCCCTTAGTTGGCTTTAGGGATAGAAGATCATCTGTGAATAATTGTTGTGTATGCACATATAAGTTTTGTTGATATAGATATGTATAAGACTTATGCATATGTGTGCATACTATCTTTGTTATATTAATGGGGTAAGTTGTTTGTAGAATGAAGAAAACTAGAGGACGCCCCAATGTTCCGCGTGTAGACCCAGAGGTGGAGGTCGTCAATGATAATCCACCGGATCTAATGCAAGAATTAATGGGTCTGATAAAAGATCAGCGGGACATGATCACTGTGCTGAGAGAAGAGCTCAGGGTAGAGACAGCAAAGAACAAGGAGAACCCGGTTCAGTCTATTCCAGTAGAAACTCAAGAAGAAACCCGCTATGAGGACACTGCTGAAGGGTCAGCACGACCGTTGGAGTCCCCACCTCATATTGTCCCAAATCAAGAGTCTCATGGGGTGCTAGCTAAAGAGGATAGGGATCTTCAGTTTTGGGTCACAAGATTCTGTAAACATCTGTCTCTGATGTTCAAAGGGAGGTTTGATCCTCAAGCACGGAAGATTGGTTGAATCATCTAGAGAAGACCTTGGAGGGAATGAATGGAACCCGAGGGATTGCCAATAGTGCTATTAGATATTTTGATATGAATGAATGTAAATTAACTGCACAGGTGATTATATTCGATAATTGAACTTGAGACCGGAATAGGAAAGAAGTTTTGAAAATTTTGAAAAGTCCCTACTCCTGAGTGGGTGTTTTAATGAGTTTTGAACTACCCGCGGTCTCTAACCTCTTTTTACTATACGTTATCGAATTTGAATTATGCTAATTAAGGCAAGGGGTTACACTTCACACAATCAAGAAAAGAAATACAGCATATCAATACATAGCATAAACATCACATACATGTAAGTAAATAAGTTCACTACCTTTTATCTTTAAGTCCTCTTTTTGTATTTTTTCTTCCAACCACTGAAGTTGCTTCTTCTTTGTCACCTCATGGCCTTAGATATATATAGCCACATTATTATCTTCAAAGTCCATACATTAGGCCCAATGTGTAGATAATGGGCCCACACTAACATTATGGGCTTAACTTAACCCTTAAAGGTCCAATTCCATTACAAAAACACTTTGCTTGAATTTTCGCACACTTACTAAAAAGTTGGCAGAATTTTCTTTAATATTTGAAAATTCATAACTTGAGCTAGGAAAATCCAATTAAGGTGATTCCAAATCCTATGTGTCACTTATTTAGTCTATTTTAAGGGAAAAATGCTTCCAGTAGCTACCTAACCATGCACACTTCCCAGTTTCCCTTTTCTCCTTGCTGCCAGAAAATCTGACAGTTTTAATGGTCTAACTTCAAACACTCATAACTCTTAGTGTACTTATCCAAATCCTTCATAATACCTATCAAATTAAAGGTCTTTAAGTGTACTCTAATTTTCAGAAATATCATCATCATTAGATGAAGTTTGGATAATGAAATTTTTACCACAACAAAACTGCCAGACAAAAACGTATATGGGCAGCTTAGTAAATTAAGTTTCCTGTATTTGAGCTTTTTAACTAGTCTTCCAAAAATTATAATTAGAGCCTATTCCTACACAATTTTTCATGTAGAATCCAATCGAAAGCTCAAAAATGCTACAATCAAATTCTTTCCCCCCAATTTTGCCTCTAAACAAAATCTGCCTCCCAAACAACAAAAATCCAACTTTGTGTTTTTAATTACTAATAAGTCTAATACTTCAACAAGCATCATATATCACCTTAAACATGATTAAAAATATCATCTTGCTTCAAAAAATCCCCTTGGATAAAAATCAAGGCTAGAACAAAAGTCAAGAAATACTCAATGAAAACACAAAGTAATCGGTTTAAAATGAAGCCGGGGCTTACCACTTTGGGTTTCTACAAGTGGTTCAGCATTTCGGTGGCACTCCAGTAGACTAACTAACACAAAACACCTCAGATAAGAAATCTAAGACCATAGAATTGAAGCTTACAGTGAGTAGAGGAAGTTTCCTGAAGGACTTACCGAACGATAACGACGTTTTGAGGTCGGAATCGACTCCGGTACTCAGGAAATATTACTATTCAAACCTTCTCTCTCCTCTAACAATTTTGTGGAATTAAAATCAGATTTTCCCTTCTCTTCCCATGCTTGGCCAAAATTATCACTTAAAAGGGGAGGGAATGGTTGAGATTTAATCTTGCAAAATGATCTCTTCTTATTGTGCCAAGTGTCATAAGATTAAAGCTTAGGAGTGCCATGTGTCATGTAGTCATTGGTCTTCTATTTTCTCTCTCTTAAGTGGCACATAAATGGTCAGGGGAAGGAAAGGGCACGACAATTTCCCTGAACTCCTAGCGTGGTGTTCGAGAAAGTCTAGTACCTGACTGAACTAGGGACCGGTGGATTCCCCAAACTCAGGTGCTAGGTAGTGCTCTCCAGAGATGCCAACACACAAGGTAGAAAGCAAGTGTAATGACGAGGGACACTTGTCACCTCCTCATCTGGCTAACACAAAAGTAGACTCGTACTTTGTAACGATTATGGGACATTTGTCATTTTCTTACTTGACCAACACAAAAGGTGTGTCATCATAAACCATCATTACTTACTTTATTAAAGCTACTTTAATAAAGTTGCTTTATAGGGATTCTACTCGGGATTATGGCACCCATATCGAGGCCCACCAAATGATGCTAGGTCAAAGTATATGTGTGTGGGCCCCACAAGGCGCCACATATCGGTGTCTACTTCAAAAGCGCAGGGTATACATGCCTGTTCTGAAAATGCCATATGCAAACTTACACCGGTCTATTTCGCTCGACTAATCCATCCCTTACCTCATGACATAACTGGGTGGCGTCTTCTACGAACCCAATTACACCGTATATCTGTCATGTGCACATCTGCACTGACACTTTGATCTTATTGCCTACGCATGCTAGGCCCGCTACTCGGTAGGGCTAGATCACATAATCCCCGAGAGTCTTTCTATCTCTCGATATTCTTGAGATTCTTTCCGAACTGGGCTTAGTAATCTGCCTGATATAGGCATATCCTTAAGTCTCTAGGTCCAAAATTCGGGATATTACACCCTCTAGAGCCCAACTCACCATAATCTTAATCCAATCATTCCAACACTAAAGAGTCCCAATAATTCAAATAACTTATCTAAATCAATTAATAACCTCAATCGATCAAATTAAGCAAAAGCACCAAATTCACACTTAGTGTTCCAACTTCAAAATACTTATTCTTAAAGACCACGTCTAGACAACAATCTAAATTGATTAAACTTCTAATCTAACTCATATTAGCATAACTTAATCACCAAAACTCATTTCTATAATCGCATTATTAATACCAACTCAAAACTTAACTCAAAAGAATAAAACCCCAATTCAGATCTTCATATAATTTCAAATCCGACAAAAAAATTGATTAAACATCTTGTCCAAACCATATAATCTATTTAAGCTCAAAAGATTTAGTCGAAACATCCTATATTTTGAAATCCATCAAGAACCCAAGATTTCAAACTTTTATAATATGAACATCTAAGAGAGAATGAGAGAAATCAAGTTACAAGTTTACGGTTTAGGAAGCTTGATGAATCTACTCCTAAATGGATAAAAATCAAAGGCCTAGCAAAGCCCAAACCGTCCCTCCTTTATTCCCCTTCAAAAAATCAAGTTCTGATGCAATTTTATTTACCAGAACTCAAAGCGTTTGTTGTTGTGAATCAACAATAAAATGCCCCAAAATGTACACATTTCTGCCTCTAATTTATTGTGGGTTCACTATGACAAATCCACCATAAATTACCCAAAATTGAAAATAATTTTGTGTTGTGAGTTTGCTACAGGAACCCATAGCAAATTTCACATTGTCAGAAAAGTCCAAACTTTAAAAATTTGTAACAAATTCCACACATCTCCAAATATTACAAATGAGACTTCTATAGAAAGCTTGAGATGTCTACTTTCTAGAGGAAAAAAATCACTAGAAATAAGATCATTTGATCCTCATAAACTCTTGATTTCCAAGACTACTTAGAATGATCTAGAGATGTGACCTTTAATCATCAATCTTAGTCTTTCTAAGCCTCAAACATCTATATTCAACTACTTATTACCTCAATTCCCTTAACAATCAAAGTTTAATTAACTTTAAATTTCAATATCAAAATTTATGATGTTACAATATGGAGGAAGAGTTGAAGGCTTTGTAAATGGTATTTACTTGATGGTTCTATTAAAAGAACGATCAATTATTCTTAATCAATGCTTTACATTTCCTTCATAAAAACCATCAAGTATATTTTCTCATATACAAATATAAAAAAATGGCAACGATATTTGACGGGTTTATATAATTGTCAAGTAATTCTTTATCCGAACTTTATATCATTATATTGTGCATGTGTTTCTTAATAACTGTAAACTGTTGTGGGTATCTTTTAATTTGGGGGCTATTACTCCCTTATAAATTTTAAAAAAATATTTCAAAAAAAGAAAAGAAAAAAGGGGACACCCAAAAAGGGGATGAATGGGAAGAGCTCTCTAGCATTTCACTGTGTTGATCCAGAAGGAGGAGGATGATGAAGAAACTTACAAAACAATGACTAAGGGGAGTTAAGGTTCAGAGTTTAAGTAAAGCGGAAGCAACAATTTATGAACCATCATTACAAATCGAAAGTTGTAGATGGTAGTCATGTGGAGTAGTGAGATTGAAAAGGTGCATGGGTTATTGTACATGTTAGACAAGAGTTTCACCCAAGAAGGGGGATGAATTGAGTGATATTAAAAAATTTAAAAGAAACTTTGAACCAAAGTAAAGAGAAGATAGAGTTAGAAAGATATTACCGAGGGAGATTACGGATAAATAAGCACAAGAGATTTATATTGGTTCGGTCCAACCGCTTGACCTATGTCTAGTCCCCATAAATCTTTATGAGCATTCTACTATATTTCCAAGATTCACTAGGCTCTTGGTGTCGTAGTACAACTTAATCTAACAGAGATAAATAGCTCCCCCTTACAACTTGTAATCAAATACCCCCTCAGAGTAAATATGATAAACACTAAAATACAAGAGAAACAAAATAACAGAACTCAAGAACTTAGAATTGATTGCAACGCTTAATGCTCACAGTTGGTTGTTAGCCCCATATTCAATACACTTCTATTTAAAGGTTGGTTGAAATGAATGATCATTGAAGCTTTGTTACTGCCATTGGAATCCAAAAAGCCTTCAAACATTCCCATTGGTGTATTTAATGCTCTAACACAAACATGCTTTTTGTCATTTAAGTTAAGCTATGTTTAAGCACATGAAACTTGTATATAAACTTAATTAGTAATGATTAGGAACAATTAGAAGCAATATAATCAAGTACTACATCTATTAGAAATAAAGAGTATCAAAAAATTCAAGGTGTTCATAAAAACAGTGAAGTGTATTACTTGAGTAAACTTAGTGGTGATGCTCCATTACTCGAGTGGTAACTCGAGTGATCCAGTTCACTCTCACTTTGTTTCATTTAAAGAAGCGATGACTTAGGATAACTTAAGTGATAAGGTTTAACTTGAGTGATTTAAAGAATATTTGAAAAGTCCTAAGTCACTATCTAGTAACAGTCCAGTGATCACCGTAACTCGAATCATCACTTGGGTGATCTAGACTTAATTTCAAAAGCACAGTGAATCGCTACATGTTGACTAGCTAGTGATGAGACAATGATGTCAATATCATTTGAGTGGTCACTTGAGTTTTTCAAAACACAGTTCATCACAATCTAGTGATTACGTAATGAGTACATATTTTAGACCATTACTCAGTTATCACTCGAGTGGCTTGTCTAGATTTTAAAACAATTACTCACTACGTGGTGACTAGCTAGCGATCATATATTTATCACTCTAATGATTACTTGTCATTCAAGTGATTTGAACATAAACTAAAAAACAGTGGATCACTGGGTGGTGACTAGCTAGTGATGAAGTAAGCAACATTAACATCACTCGAGTGACAAACCATAACTTGAGTGATTTTTTAAAATTTTCAAAATAAGTTATAAGTTAACAGTACATCACTATCTACTGACTACAAAATGAATCATTCCAAACACCATCACATGAGTGAATTCTACATTACTCGAGTGATTTGATGAAAAATACATATTCACTCAATCACTAAGCATTATTCGAGTCATCACTCAAGTGATTTAGGACATAAAGCATTAAGTTTTTCAAAAATGATTTAATCTTGCAAAACAATATTTCTAAGGGTTGTTATTATCAAAAGACTGAATTCTAACTGTACCCATCAAGTGTCATTATATTTGACAGTTATTATTTACAACTATCAAATGTAATGTCCCACTTACTTGACAGAATTATTACCAAACACCCGTCAAGTATATTTTTATGTTTATAAAAATAAAAGTTGACAACGATATTATATAGTTATTTTTGTTAATTGTCAAGTAATTCTTAAACATATTTGATTATTTGTATTATAATACTCAAATATAAGTTTGTGCGATCTCCACTTCACAAAATTTGACGATGCTTCTCTATAACTATCAAGTGTTAGTCATATTTGGCAACAACAGTAGTAGTGTTAGATTGAAATGAGCTAGTAGGAAGAAGATGAGTCATTACCTATTCTTGTCCATTTTGGTCTTGAATGAGCAACTATTCATACACTTTATCAATTAAGTAGCAAAATACGCTCCAAGGAAGCTTGATTGCCTCATCAGGAGAAGCAAGTTATAGTTGGGTGATGTTACAAATTTAGATGATCTATTAAATAGTGTAAGTGTACATTGTCGCAATCAAGTAATACAGAAGTGAGTAGAATATTATTCCCATGAGGATTGATCACTAAGTACTAAAATGGGTAATTTTAATTCTATTTAGTCGATCGATTAGTTGGTGATTGAAAGTACAAAATAAAATGATTAAATATGAGTATAAATAATATGAAACCAAATATGAGAAATAGCCCTAGGGATTAGATTACATTTAACAAATTTTGAATTGAATTACTTATCTATTCTAACCCAATTTATTCCATATGATTGATAGTTGAGTTTCCTTCATTAAATTACTAGCCTCTTACAAGATCAAGCAATTTATAATTAATTGCCAATCCAATATATTCCTATATGAATTTAAGCAATTAATCATGCATTAAGATTTTTATGAAACTCAGTAAGACTACACAACTCATATGAATATATTCCTATTTCATATGTAAGTTATAGTTTTAATTATAGGCTCTACACATATGATTCTCCTTCCGATCACAACATACATATTTAAATCATTCAAAAGATGGCCAATCAATTAAAAGCATTAAGAATAATAATTAAAACTCAATCATGAAGGAAAAATCAAAACTAGATTTAATAAGTTAAGATTCAATCTGTCATTAGTAAGCTACATTATCACCTTAGGAAAATAGAAATTTAGCTCATGATAAAATTAAAAACAAAACAAAAATAAATTAACATTACATAAAACTTGAATGGAAACCTCATAAATACTACATAAAACTTGAATATTAAATTCTAAAATATAAATATACAACCAAAAGATGCATGAAAAATGGAGAAATCTAGTCTTTATTGTAGGAGGTAAAATCTTCCATGTAGGTGGCAACATATACCATCCATATAGGAGGTCTACCTATACCATCCATGTAGGAGGTCTACCTATACCATCCATGTAGAAGGTCTACCTAAGCCTTCTAAGATGGAGGCATGCGAAAAGTAATACAATGAATAAAATTAAATATAAGAAATAACACAATTTATTCAGAACTGTCAGAGAAAAGATCTCTCCTTATCAGAGAAGAACCTCTAATTATCAGAGAATGAAGCCTCTACATCTCTTCTTCCCATAAATGCTTGGCCAAGGATCTCTATTTATAGGGAAAAAACGCGTTGCTAAGTAACAAAAATACGGTTGCTATAGTGATAAGCGTGTTGACTATAGCACTTCCATCGGCTACAGTGACTTCCGTCTGCTACAGTGATTCTGTCATGAATAGTGACCCAGTGAATAGTAACCGATACTCCAATAACTGACATTTTGCAATCCCATTGGTCCAATTTTTTGTCTCCTTTCTCCTCTTATTGTGTGGCTATCAAAAGAGAAAACAAGTAAATATTATAATAGTAATAAAAATATTTATGCCAAAATCATCCTATATTTATCAATTACACCTAAATTTATTACATTGATCTCAAATAGAAAATGAATAAACCGAGTTCGTACTTGTAACTCATTCTCTCAATATCTCAAGTGTTTAAGGGTAAGTGTTTCATTCAAATTCAATTGAAAAAATTGCACTACCATAGGTTTGTTAAAAATCTCAATCTCCACTACCTAATTTACATGCATAATCCAAATAAAAAAAACTTATTAAATGTTGTAATGAGGTTAAGGTAAAAAAAATGTAAAACATAATATAAAGGGCTATTTTTAAGAAATAGAGTAATTGAAAAATGGGCCAACTTATAAATAAATTTCTCTCATCACAACAACCCACAATTTGAATACTATATTTTTTCCCCCATAAAATTGCAACTCTAAAGTTGAAGATATATACACCCCACACTTGTCAAAAGCCTATTTCACAAGAATTTTAAATTGTCTGCTAATCTTCAAAATTAGGTAAAAGCACTTCATATATCATTACAACACATGTTAATATGTTGAGAACAAAGAAACAGTCAATTAGGCTCAAAGGGGCTTATCAACGATATAATTGTAAGGTTGGCTATTTGGCTCTGGCTAAAGAAAATGCATGCCTTTATCATTTTTCAATGTACATGTGAGATGTAATTTCAACCAGATTTAAAGTAAGTTCTAGAGTGACAACTTAATAGGTGAATATCACACATAAGAGAAATAATCATTATATGTTTAAAAGTTTACGGTTAGGGGCTTTCAAACTCAGCTCATTCAATCTTAAAATTCATCACCAATTGCAATAATCCTTTGTTTATTCATGCTATAAAATATCTAAATTCAATTTATCTATACTTAAAACTTATATACTTCTTAAGATCATTACAAAGCACCTAAATAGGATGATTTTTTTTTACATTTACTCTTTCTTTTAAGAAATGAACAAAAATATACAACTAATGAAATACGTCTTAAGAGTTAAGAGTAACTCCTTACTCTGCCTTTTTTTTTCACATCCCATGCATCTAATGGTTTTCACTAACTAACTAATTTTTTTTACAATTCCTGCCCCAACCTAAATAAGACATTTTCCTCAATATCTTCTAAAGCTTAGAGAAAGTTTTTTTGTTTTGTTTTGTTTTATTACATAAACACACAATAAACCAAAATGCTAAAAGTAAAACCAAAAGGTTAAGGAGAGTTACAACCAAAGAGTGGTATCTTGATTATGCTTCTACTGCTATATGAAAATTGCCCACCTATTTGCCTAACTAATAGATTTGGGTGAGGTTCATAGGTTTGCAGTTGATTGAGCAGCTGATCAGCAGTTAATGTAGAAATTATGGAATGATGAGTCGCTTGAGGTATGAATCTTGTTTCTACAGCATGATCAAAACAAGGCAACAGATTATCATAAAAACTATTAACATTTAACAATCCTAATGGCTTTCTGTGAAAGTTTAACTTAGCCCAACATGCAATGCTAGAAATGCCATCTAACATCTCCAAACCACCGGGTAGAGCAATAAAAGCTTGAGCATGGTAGAACATTCGTCCTATTCATTCAGGCAAGCTCGAAACCTGTAACTCTTGTCCTAAGGAAAGGTGTGATCTTCCAACCCCTTCACCCTTGCACTCTAACCCTTACTTCCATTCATAAATGCTGAAATGACCACACTTCCTCTTAGGCCTTGGATGCCTCCCCTGTATACAAAGTTGATCTTTCTGGCAGCTAATGCAATTTCAAGTTCTTTTGTTGCAATTACAAACTATCCATTCTTGCTCGAATCAGTTCACTAAAAATGCAGATAGATGTAAATTTAGATTTTTGTGTGATACCCTTTTTCTCTTTTTTTTCTCTTGTACTATTTGTGTTTACAAGTAAAATAATGCATATTTACAAGTGGAAGAATGCATATATATAACACTAAAACAACGACAACAAGATCTTGCAAAGTAGGCATTTATCAAAGAAGCTTGAAAAATTTCCGACATGAATGACCGACATAATTTGCATGAAGAAATTAAGCAAAAAGGGGAAAGAAAGTCAAAAGTTACTGAAAAGATAAAAAAGATTAGACAAAAGTATAATTATGTATAGTAGTTGTAATTTTGGCTTACATCTTCCTCTGGTTTTATGTCCAGTAACGGCTTAAATGCTTTCTATGAATTGAGAATTTGCTTCCCATCTAGTTTTCTTATAAACTGGAAAACAGGGTCTTTTAATGTCAAATTTCCAAGACAATAGTGCCATTTTTCTTTGATGAATACATCCACTAAATCAAGAAGAATAAGATGAACGTCACCACTCTGATGCGTCTCAAGAGTTTGAATGATATCATCCAGTGACTCTTTACTCAGTCCATCCTTTATAAATTTAATTTTATCTTCTCGATTTATAGAAACCATACCTTTGCTCCTATAGCGCTGAGCACATGTCCACCTTGCACATTTATGGCATACATTCATTCTTTTAGTTTTTCTCTTTTTGGAGTAAGAACTTCTTCCCATTCCTGGCAAAGGTTTAACAAATGATTTATGAATCTCACCTGCTAAACGTACCTTAGCTTCAATGATCCAGTGTATGTCCTCAGGAAGGTCTAAACGCTTGAATATCTTCAGCCTTTCGAGTTGACAGCTATAGATCTTTCTGAGCATATCTTTGGAAAGAATAGGGAACCTGTTCTTAAGCTTTACAAGACATTTCTCCATGGTAACTTAAAATGAAACTAAGGAAAATTAAAATTCTCAATGCAGTGTAGTGTGTTTCAGTGAGTAAGAAAGAAAAATGAAAGAGTAGGAAAAAGGTTTTGGGTTGTCTCCCAAATAGCCGCCCTTCTTTAACGTCTTTAGCTAGACAAAGACCAAATCTTTTAACTCCTTTTTTTTAAAATTTAATTATTATATATATATATTTTTTATTTTATTTTTTTACGTGAAGGAGGACTTACTTATTGGTTCCTCAAACGTGATGACAATTTTCAAAGTGTTGAGTACACCGTCATTGTACTCTTTGAATGTTCTTATCATCAGGGGCTACTAGAAGTTCTATAAAATCACAACAAAACATCTAACCAAACCTTGGGTTGCCTCCCAAGCAGCGCTAAATTTATAGTCTTCAACTAGACTTCCCAAACACAAACTACTAATTAAAAGTATCAAACACTATGATTACCTTGTCTTCATTTCTTTTTAAACAACAATGGTTCAAGCACAAAAAATGATCACTCAAGGTAATTAATTGTAATGCTTCAATCATAGACAATCTAAGAGTACAAATATTTACTGAATTCAAATAAAACACAACATGCATATATTTGCAAATAGATTTAGGAGCTTCCAAAATTTTACACAACCGGTCTTAAATGTGTTACATTTAAGAACACATTTAAGACTGGTTGTTCACTACACATTTAAGACATGTTCTTCCAACAACCGATCTTAAATGTGTTACATTTAAGACCGGTTTTTGTACAAACCGGTCTTAAATATGAATTTTCCCTCTTTTAAGACCGGTTTTTAATAAAAACCGGTCTTAAAGATAAGATTTTTTCACACTTATTTTTCCTCCCGCGCCCAGATCGCGCGCTCTGTGAACCCTTTCTTCTCTCTTTGCCATTTCTCCGTGACCTCTGTCCGTGCTTGTTCTGAACTTGTCCATGGCATCCCGTCCCTCATTTGCTCAAGTCTCCTCCGTCATTACCGCTTCCGTTGCTGTGTTCGTCACCGCTGTTCTTTGATTATCGTCAATCTTCTCCTCCACGACCTCTAATCTCCGCAGCGCAGTGACCATTCTCCTCTGATTTGACTTCCCTTTGTCAGTGCCGTGAATTTGAGGACTTCATTTTAACCTCAGTAGACGCCACCGTGACTTTGGGTTGAAGCTCACTCCTTGGTCTTCATTCAGGTTAGTGTTCGATCGATCTGTTATTTAGTTGTACGTTGTTTTATAATTAATAATGTTTAATGAAAAGTTCTTGTTGTTGCTTTAATTTGAGCACTTAAACGTAATCTGGAAAAAATTAAAGTTCTTGTTGTTGCTTTAATTTGAGCACGTCTCATTGTTTTATAATTCATAAGCTCTAACTTTTTGAATTAATACCACTTTATGTTCTGTTTAAGTTGTTTGATTATTGTCAGTGTTATTGGTTTGTTAAAACAATACTAGTTTCAAATGGTGCCTGTTAATTTCGTTGAAATATCTAAAACTCTATTGTTGTTTTTTGTCTATCCTTTTGTTGTTGGATATAGGGTGCTAGAAGTGTTGAGATATATATGGATCATAGTTGGATAGACGCTAAATGGAAGAGTGTTGAATATGATAATGGGGTGAGGGGTTTTTTAGACTTCGCTAGTAGACATGCCGATGATGGTAGTGGAAAGTTTTATTGCCCTTGTGTAGTATGTTTGAATGAGAAGCGACTAAGTACTGCAGATATATATACACATTTAATTTGTGAAGGATTCTGTAAGAGTTATACAGTGTGGGTATGGCATGGTGAAGAATTAGAAATGCCAAGTTCATCTCAACAGGGGGGAGTGAACTTTGATGATAATGACACGGATACGGATGATCGAATAGAGGATATTATTCGTGATGTAGGAGAAGAGAGTTTTGAGCAATTACATGCATATGGTAATATGTGTAGTGATGCTGAGACGCCGTTGTACTCGGGGTGTAAAAAGTACCAATTGTTGAAAGCAGTATTGAAATTGGTAAGCTTGAAAGCACGCCATGGATGGAGCGACAAGAGTTTTTCAGAAACGCTTGAGGCTTTTAAGGACATGCTTCCAGATGATAATGTGTTGCCTTCTCGATACTATGATGTTAAGAAAATATTGTGTCCACTAGGGATGAAATATAAAAAGATCCATGCATGCCCTAATGATTGTATATTGTATAGAAAAGAGCATGAAGAGGAACAACATTGTCCCATATGTGAAACCCCGAGGTACAAATCAAATAACACTCCTAGAAAAGTATTGTGGTACCTTCCAATCATACCAAGGTTCAAGCGCTTGTTTGCTAATGAAAACGATGCAAGAAATTTGAGATGGCATGTGGATGAAAGGATATCCGATGGAAAGCTTCGACATCCGGCTGATTCTTCTCAATAGAAGAAAATCGATCAATTATTTCCTGCCTTTGGTGAAGAGCCTAGGAACCTTAGGCTTGGGCTTAGCACGGATGGCATAAATCCTTTTGGTAGCCTGAGCAGTATACATAGTTCATGGCCTGTTCTGTTGGTAATTTACAACTTATCTCCTCTGTTATGCATGAAACGAAAGTACATCATGTTATCTATGTTGATTTCGGGACCAAAACAACCCGGAAATGATATAGATGTTTACCTGGAGCCCTTGATTGAAGACTTGAAAGAGTTATGGGATGAAGGTGTTGATGTTTTTTACGCGAACAAGAAGGAGGTTTTTACATGATCTTTTGTACTATAAATGACTTCCTTACATATGGAAACTTGTCAGGCTATAGTGTTAAAGGCCATAAAGCATGTCCGATTTGTGAAGAAGGAACATGCTACCATCAACTTCAACATGGAAGAAAGACAGTTTATCTTGGTCATAGGAGATTTCTTAGACGAGGCCACCTGTATCGTAGATTAAAGAAAGCTTTTTTTGGTGGATAAGAGTTTGGTCTGTAGCTCTCCAAGGAAAAATGGTCGTTGATATTAATCAGGAAAGTCATTCAATGAATGATCTGCTTGAGACTCCTTTTTTTTCTAGAGGTTTACCAGAATTGAACGAAGAAGATGAAGCAGACAATGAACACGGCACAAGAAATGATCATCATGAAGGGATATGGGAGGATATCCCTTTATAAAACTACATTGAAGTTTAGTTAGCTAAAATAATTATCATGAACTATATTTGAATTATGTATATTGTTATTGGTGTATATATATATAACTACTTTTTTTGTTGTCGTCACAGGAAAATGAAGGATATGAGGTGTATGTCTTAGTGTAGATTCTCTGAAGCCAGGCCAGCTAGTGATCATCAGCCTGAGACGAGTGTGATCATCATTAATGTAATTTAATCTTTGATGTATGTATATGTAAGTGAAAAGATAAGGAACTTGGTCAAAACAGCATTGTCATGGTTGTTTGATTTCCTTGCATTATGATTCTATCTATGGTTGTGAGTTTATTATACATGGTTGTTTTCCTTTGCTTCTGTTTCGGCCAGCACTGTTTAAGCACAAGGGAGTTGAGTTTTAATATGTTCCAATAAGTTTTAAGATTTATTTATTTCAATGTCGTTGAACTGGCTGCTGCTTGCTGAGTAAAATGTTTTAACAGGGGAAATGACTTGCTGGGTATACTTTTACAGGAAAATTTTTTAAAAAAAAAATTCAACTTTTAAGACCGGTTATATCCAAAACCGGTCTGAAAAGTATATTTAAGACCGGTTTTGGAGAAAACATTTAAGACCGGTTCTTTATAAACCGGTCTAAAAAGTCAAATTTTCAGACCGGTTCTTATCTAAAATTTTATTAATTTAGACCGGTTCCTATTATAACCGGTCTAAAAATATTTATTTTTAGACTGGTCTTATAATAACCGGTCTTAAAAAATTTTTTTAAGACCGATTCCATAACCGATCTAAAAAGTAGAAGAATTTTTAGACCGGCTGTATCAAGACCGGATCGAGAACCGGTCTTAAAAGTGATTTTTCCAGTAGTGAAGCAATGAAATAATTTGACTTACATATACCCCAATATTTTGGACACTTGACTCAGCTCTAATGGCAAGTTCCTTTTGCTCTCTACTAAATTTCGGTGTTGATTCCGTAAACTCCTCACATAATCTTTCTAAATTAGATTTTTCCTTATGCTCAAAGGTGTGTTCTTCAATATGTGGATAAGAGTAGAAAGATGGATTAGGACAATATCTGACATATGGATCCAAGACTCTTGTTTCTCTAAAATTCCACCAGGATAAAATGAATGATCAAAATAAGTTTGGTTCATAGTGAAATCATCTCTCACATAATGACTAGTAGTGCTATATAAATAATGCTCATAGGAATGACACTCTCTATAATAAGCACCAGAAAGACAATTATTATAAGGAGAAGAATTTTCAATCCAACCAATATTTATATTTTCTTGTCTCATTCCATCCACATGCATTTCTGAAAAAGAACCAAGATATGATAATTTATCACTGATTAAACCAAATGAATGCTGTGAATAATCCATTTTTTTAATTTTTTAATTTAATTTTTTTTTGTTTTTGAAATTTTTACATGACAACTAAAGTAGTATTAAAATTACTTGGTATTGATATTAATGACAACAATCCCCACCAATGACGCCAAAAACTTGTTACGAGTTTAGATGATTTATTAAATAGTGATACTGTACACTGTCGTAATCAAGTAATATAGAAGTGAGTAGAGTATCATTCCTATCAGGATTGATAACTAAGTGCCAAAATAGGTAATTTTAATTCTATTTAGTCGATCGATTAATTGGTGATTGAAAATATAAAATAAAATGATTAAATATGAGTACAAATAATATGAAACCAAATATGAGAAAAGCCCTAGGGATTAGATTTCACTTAACAAATTTCGAATTGAATCACTTATCTATTCTAGCCCAATTTATTCCATATGATTGATAGTCAAGTTTTCCTCATTTAATTACTAGCCTCTTCTAAGGTCAAGCAATTCTATAATTAATTGTTAATCCAATATATTCCTATATGAATTTAAGTAATTAATCATGCATTAAGATTTATAGAACTTAGTAAGACTACACAACTCATATGAATATATTCCTATTTCATATGTAAGTTATGATTTTAATTATAGGATCTACACACATGTATCTCCTTCCGGTCTCAACATACATATTTAAATCATTTAAAAGATGGCAATTTAATCGAAAGCATTAAGAATAATAATTAAAACTCAATCATGAAGGAAAAATCAAAACTAGATTTAATAAGTTAAGATTTAATCCGTCATTAGTAAGCTACATTATCACCCTATAAAAATAGAAATTTAGCTCATGATAAAATTAAAAACAAAACAAAAATAAATTAACATTACATAAAACTTGAATGAAAACCTCATAAATACTACATAAAACTTGAATATTAAATTCTAAAACATAAATATACAACCAAAAGATGCATAAAAAATGGAAAAATCTAGCCTTCATTGTAGAAGGTAAAACTTTCCATGTAGGTGGCAACTTATACCATCCATATAGGAGGACTATCTATACCATCCATATAGAAGGTCTACCTATACTGTCTATATAAGAGGTCTATCTAAGCCTTCCAAAATAGAGGCATGCGAAAAGTAATATAATGCATGAAATTAAATATAAGAAATAACACAATTTATTTAGAACTGTCAGAAAAAAGATCTTTCCTTATCAGAGAATGACCTCTAATTGTCAGAGAAGGAAGCCTCTACATCTCTTCCTCCCATAAATGCTTGGCCAAGGATATCTATTTATAGGGAAAAAAATGTGTTGCTACAGTAACAAAAATGCAGTTGCTACAGTCATAAGCGCGTTGGTTACAGTACTTCCGTCTGCTACAGTGATTCCGTCATGAATAGTGACCTAGTGAATAGTATTGATGCTACCGTAATTGACCTTTTTCAATCCCAATGGTCCAATTTGTGGTCTCTTTTCTCCTCTTATTGTGTGTCTATCAAAAGAGACAACAAGTAAAGATTATAATAGTAATAAAAATATTTATGCCAAAATCATCCTGTGTTTATCAATTAGACATAAATTTATTACATTAGTCTCAAATATTGTCCACAAAATCATTATATAAGAGAAAATAAATATGTAAATATTTTACTTATTGGGTGAGTTGGTTGAATTCATTGAGATTGCACTCTTGTATATCGTTTTTACATATTACTCTCCACCCACATCCCAATATTTTATTCTTACCAGCGTCCCAATAACCTTTGTAGTAAATAGAAAGTTTTATGTGAAGGCAATTGTTTTGACCTCTTAGATGCCACCAACATGTTTTCTCGTTTAATTCCAACATCATCCACAAGTGTTCAATACGATCATCGTCGAGGATAGTAAAATAATTTGACCATTCTTTGCATATATAATAGTCATCTTCTGGAGCTTTACTGTTCCAAGGAATGAAATCACTATAATAACCTGAGATTTGTAAACATACAACGATTCGAGGCCATTCACTATCACGAAAACATTGAGGTGTATCCACTTTGTTCACATATTGCCCTTTATCCTCATCCAGATAATAATATTGTTTATTTAGAAACCATTATGGTATTTCCCATCTGGGAATAATTGCATAGAAATCTCAAAGATGTAGACATCTTGGCTACAAACATACTAACTGTTATTAACATTAATTACCTACGACGGAGCAATGTGTGAGAAAAATACACAAAAATGAGACAGACATACTTCAATGTGCTTGAGTACCAATGGGATATCATCACATTCCTCATTAGAGACTACATATTTAGTTCGCCCATGATACCGATTCAAAAAATTAGTCATGTTAAGTATATGGGAAGGGGGTGTCTACTGCCCCTTCCTTAATGTGCCCCTTGCTACCCCTTATTTTTACCCCACTTCCCAAATGTGTTTTCTTATTTCTTTAGATTATTAGATTTTAAATAAAATGAATGACATTTTGATGAGAAAAAATAGTGATGTTTTCATTTTTTTTAACAATCCAAAGAAACATGAAAAACAATAAGGGGCAGCAAGGGCACATTAGGGAGAAAGAAGCAGACACCCCCTTTGCATGTATATGTAATTAAAAAATACACGTAACTCATTAGATATATTGTAGGAAGACAAACATACCTCATGGTCAAATGAAGCAACCAAATTCCATAATTGTCTATCTGATAAAAGTTTCAATGAATTAAAAGTTTCAATGAATTACATTGGGATGTATCTAATTGAATTAACCGTGGTGGAAGCCTTGGCAATGACTTAAGGCTTTTGCAAGAATCCAATGAGAGAAAGAGAAGATCCAAAATGACTAGAGAAGATGCAATTGGTGGGTAGATTAACAAAATCATTTTCCCCTAGATCCAATACAATGAATAGTGGTGATAAACTGTCAAAATCATTAGGAATTGATCCATCATTTAAGCCACACCCTCTTAAATATAACTCCGTCAATGATGTTAAATTTAAGCCAAAAATTTGGTGAGTTATATGGGTCTTCAAAATAAGGTCAAGATTAAGAATTTTGCAGTAACTCAATTTCAAATATCGAAGAACAGTCATGGATCAAAGTGATTCAGAAAGTCTAGTTATAGGAGTACCACTCACATCAAGATATGATAATTCTTTCACACTTTCCCCAAACTATGGAGCATTGCAACTTTTTCACAGTGTAAGATCTAACTTTATCAAAGAATTTGTTTCCATTTTTCTTGATAGGGTTTTAGACTTACACAAGAAACCAAGTACACTTCAACAAGCTTTTTCAATTCTCCAAGTGAATGATGAACCTTGACAAGGGATTTGCACCAAGATTTAAGTGTTGTAAATATGGAACTTCTGAGAAGTTTGGGGTTTCCATAACATTGTGAGAATGGCTCAGGTTGATAAATTTCAAGTTTTTCATAAGCTAGTCAAACAAAAAATTGAAGAGTTAGCCTTACTAAATTAAACAATGTATCAATAAAATGTATACTTAAAGATATATTTTTAAGATAAACAATGATGTATGAAGCATCAATCTCACCTATATGCCATTCCAAAATTGCTTTATTTCGTTCTTACATATTTCAATATGAAAAAGTTTATCCCATGGAGTTTCAAGTGGAAGAGCTTCATGAGGAAATGATGACAAATGGACAACTTTAAATTCATTGGAAAGTTTCAATCTCCTTGGTAAGATGAGAGGACTACAAGGCCCCATATATAAGAAGAGTAGTCTAATGTCACTCATCTTTGAAAAAGCTTTGGGATGTACTTTTATTTTCTCTAGGTTGTGATAATAATCTCACATAATAATAGCTTTTATTGCCTCAGATCCCTAATAAAAATGGCATTTTCCAAAAAAAAAAAAACATGAGAATGATAATGAAGTAAAGAATAATAAAAACATTAAATGTATGTCAAGACAATAATATATTTTAGAAAATAATTAAGGTGGCACTCACCTTGTTATTTTACAATACTTCCCTAATGTCCACAAACTTCCACAACCTACTATGCTTGCCAATATCAGGAGATACTTGATTAACTATATACCTATCCAAGTCTTCAAGTAAATCATGCATGTCTAATTTGCAATAATCCATTTCAATTATCTAAGTTTTTTCTTGTAGAACCTTTATTCCAATTGTTGGGTGAAGATCACAGCTTTCCAAAATTTGAGTCACTTTTTTTTTTTCTACCAGCGCTTGAAAAAACAAGCAATATCCAAAAATATTGCCTTTTCATCCTTATTTAGTCCATCATAATTGAATTTAAGTACTTGAAGAAGATCATTATGAACAATCTTTCTCAATTTATTTAAAGCATCTCTCCTCTCAGCTTTACTTCTCCTGTAAAGAAAAGAACCCAAAGTTTCGAGTGCCAATAGAAGGCCTCTTGCAAATTTAACCATAGATTCAGACAACTCCAAATAATCCTTTTCAGGATGACTTTTGTTGAATGCTTTGTTTGAAAAGAGTTGAAGAGATTCATCTTTCTTCATGGATTTCATCTCATACATTTTTCCACTCTATATGCGATCAGCAAATGGCAATCTCTTGTAGTGATAATTATTCTGCTTCCTTCACCAAACCAATATGGACTTTCAGCTAAATATTTAATTGATTCTTATGATCTGTATCATCAAGGATAATAAGAACCTTTCTATTGCAAATATGATTTCTTATCATTTCCATTCCTTTAGAACCATTAGAAATTTTCTTGTCCTTTATTTCGACATGAGAAAGAAGCTTTCTTGTAAAGAGACTAGGCCATCTTTTTGTAAAGAGGTTTCTCTAAAATTTTCAAGAAAGCAATACTCTTCAAACTTGTCAGATATTTGTTTAGAAGCAACTCTAGCAAGAGCTGTTTTGCCCGCACCGCCCATACCCCATATCCCCACAAAACATTTGTCATCCAACCCAATCTCCAACAATGCCATCATATCCCCCACTCTTGAGTCAATCCCAATCAGATTGTCATTATAAGACGGTAATTTAGAACCTAAATAACTCCATACATCTCCAACTATAGATTTTATAAGATCTGCTTCATCCCTACCAAAAAAATAACATTGTTTAACATGAGTTATATAGTTACAATGAAATAAAATAACAATAAAAAATATGACTTTTCATGAATAATGTTTATTTAATCTACAATACATTTTTTTATATAATTGTTAATTGCTATTCAATTTTCATAAAATATAAATTCACCTTCAGAGTTGGAAAAAATGGAATGTCAATTGTTGAGAAACTAAAAATTGATCATGGAATGTCAATTGGTAAAGGGGTTGACTCATAACCATAAGGTTGTGAGTTCAAATCCCACCAATATGAGGACCTTAGTGGGTGATATGTAAGCACTTCTATAAGTGCTCTTTGAGTCCAGAGACATGTCTTGCCTTGGTGAGCCCTAGGGACCCAACACACCTAGTGCCTGTTTGGATTAGCGGTGGAGAAGAAGCTTTTTTAGCAGATGGGCTTTTGGAAAATTCAGATAGCAAAAAAGTTAGATTATAGATGTGATTTGTGTTTGGATTGGCGTCGGCAGAAGTGACTTTTTTTCTAACCTTAAACCTGTTTGGATTAGAGTTTGAAAAATCTATTTAGATAAAAAATGATTGAAAAGGGCATAAATCTTATTGAATACTATATATATATATATATATATATTAGTTGTATATATTGTGATAATTGAAGTGAAAAAAATTAAGAAAATGATAAAATAAAAAAGATGCAATTATTATTAAAAAAAGAAACATATATGAAAGTATTTAATTAAAAAAAGGATAAATGTATATTTAAATTAGTATATAATTATTTAAATTTAGACTCAAAATTTAATTTGCCCAAACCTCCATGAAAAAGAACTCTCCCAACTTCATTTTCAGCGTGCATGTATATGGATTTAGGTCCAAATGCTAGTTAGCCCTTTCCTTAGGGTCCAATTCCTATTGAAGATATATTATGTAGCTGGAGGATAGATATAGAAGTTGAAAGTGCTCATGGGTTTTATTTAACAGTGAAACACGTGCTTTATATTTTAACAAGTCCCAGTTTTAATATTTACGCCAATAGTTGGTAAAATCATTTTCATAAACACATCAAGCCGAATGGAGAATCTCTTTCGTACACAAAATTAAAGTATACGGAATTCAAGGTAGTTGAGCTTAATCATTCTCTTAAGTGAAGAGTCAAAGGGCGCTCAAATTATTTTCCCTATCATGCAGATAGAAATATAAGCAGGGCAGAGGTTGCAAATCTACTTTATTCCTTCAAAAATCAATCATCCACACATCACAAACACAAAACCAGCACAATAGCATAATCATGCAAAATTTTCCACCATACATTGATATAATGGCAGATTGAGACCAACAAAAAAAAAATTCAAAAAACAGAGGCTGAATGAATATGAGAAGTGGAGAAAGCAAAAACAACCAAGCTAAATAATTTTCTTACCCAAACTGATTTAAGCTCGGCTGCAGATATGAAGCACGGTTGAGGAGATAAAAAAGCCAACTCTCCAAGGGAATACAAGGTGAAAGCCAGCCACTCTGGAAGCAAGCCAAAGAACAGAGCACACCAATGCCGATCTCGACTTTGCACGTCGGACGACTCCTTCCACTCAATGGCGCCGTCACTGTGTTCAAGATCCAAGGATGAGAAGAAGAAGCAAGTCGACAAGAAATGATTTGCGGAGGAGTAGATGGGAGTAATGGTGGAGGAGTAATTGTTGCACAATAGACCGTCTCTCGGTTTTGAAATGTCACTAATTATGCCCAATGGTCACACACCCAAAAGCAGCTTCTTCGGTAGTGAGAAGCCCCTAATATGAGCTTCTCTCATAAGCTCCTTTTTTAGAAGGAGCCCAGTGAAAAAAAAAATATCATCCCAAACCGTGCTTCATTATCTCAATTGAGCTTTGGCACCTTTTGTGAAGTAGATGAGCTATTTCTTTTCCCCAACGTGTTCCCAAACAGACCCGTATCAGTGTGTTTGGATGCACACAAAAAAGTGCTTTTGGCGACAAACCGTGATTTTGGAAAAAAAGAACTCAAACGCTGATCATTTATGAAGAATCCCGTTTTTTCCCAAAACCATGGTTTTGGAAAATCTGATTGGGAACTTGTCTAGTTGGGACACTAGGGGCAAGTAAGTTTTCTTTTACAAAAATTTAATTATATTTTAGGTACTTTCTTTTGATTTTATATTCCCCTTCCCTGATTCTTAATTTTGATTTAAATAGTTAATTATAATGATTTTATAGTCTTTCTTTTCCTTCCTATCGACATATATTGTAGCAAGAGGATACGTTGATAATCTTTTTCTTTTCTTTTCTTTTCAGAATTCTATCTCCATCTTTAGATAAAAAATGAATGCTTCGAATTTAATATTTTCTAAATATTATTATATTATTTTATACTTTAATATTTTAAAATTTTGTTTGTGTTGCAATTATAAATGATGTAAATCAGATTTTAACAGTTTAAATTTATTTATTTATGTTTAAAATAATAGATTTATAAAATATGAAATCTGAAAAATATATTTTTTTAAATCTAAGAGTTGAAATGAGATTCTGATAAAAAAAAATGAGATAAAAAAATTCTAAAGAACCCAAGCCATAATTGTAGCCGACGATAACAGGAAAATAGGAAAATAGCACGCATTAGTTGCATAAGGGAACAGGATACTATCAGTAACCTATTTTCTCATTTTCTTTCATAATCTAATCTCCACCATCCGATCTAAGAATCAATGATTTAGATTTAATATTTGATCGGACGGTTGAGATTGGATTCTCAGAGAAATAGATCGAGGGTGGGATATTCATAGTATATTATTTTTTTGACCAGTGGATAATATACTATTAATTAAGGGCATATATAATATATTTATTATGTCATATACTTCAACCATCGTTAGGCCAAAAAAAAAAAAAAACCAACGTTATATTCGTTCATTGAAGTATATTTATTATGAATGTGGTTATGTTAATTTTAATTAGTTTTCAATAAATTAATTATAAGTAGTATTCGTTTGCTTATGTTTAAATCATATACAATTTCTGACATACATACATACATACATACATACATACATACATACATACATATAAATTAATTTATAGCTTATTTTATGCTTTTTTGATATATTAGCGTGAGAAAATTATATTGAAGAACCTACATCTGAGTCAATAATTTTTCTTTGACATGACGCAAAATTTATTTTCAAGCATAATCATAAAAATTATGATTATATTGAAGGACCCAGACACAAAATAATTAATTAGCTTCCATGTCGTCATGAAAATTCCATTTTCTTTCTTTTCTTCTCCCAATCAATTCGTGTGTGCTTTAAGGTTTCTTAAATTCAGGCACCCAACTCCCTAATATAATGGTCTGTTGCTAACATTCCAGTAATTCAAAATAATTATAAATTTATTGGAAATTTATAAGCATGCATGTCCCCTAACTTTCAGTTATTGTTATGAAAAAAAAAATGTTCCCTATCATAAAATCCCCTGTACCCCACTATTTAATTATTTTCATATGAAGTCCCTTAATGATTTTTTTTTTTTTTCATTTTTCTTTTTTCACACTGTGGATCGAGATTTTAATTTGTTTAGATTGAAATCAAAAGTCCCTTTATACTTTTGTGCAAAATCAATTAAATTTGTGAGAAACACTTTATCCATTGTGACAATAGAAAATTGATGAAAGGCATTCATTTTGTTTTGTTAATAGGAAAATCAAATTTTAAATGATGAATGGAATTTTTTTTTTTTTTTTTATTACATAGGCATGGGTCGAATCCATGAGGGAGGGGGATGAGTGGCCTAAGACCAACTCCATGACCGTTGCACCACTAGGTGCTGGTCATGATGAATGGATTTACTTAATGCCAAGTACACATTGATAATTAATAAGTTAATGAATTTATATCCAACAATAAAACAAAATTGTGAATGATTAGGTTGATTTTCATGGGTAAAATGATGGCATTGCTAATTTTAATGGGCAGGTGGATCAATTCTTTTTCTTTTATTAAAAACAGTTTACCAATTCTGCACTTTCCTTCTGTCTTTTCTGAATTTCTTTTCATGTTCAGTCATGGCTGTCCCAAAACTATTTCTTTGCTTTCTTACATCAGCTGGGTCAATATCATAAAAGATGGGAAACACTCTTCGGTTCAATGTATTTTGAGATTCAAGGATCTTCTGAAGCTCCTCCAAACACCATGAAGAAGCTGCATAACTTTCAGAAATAATAACAACCGCACAGAGAGAACCTTGAATTGCTCCAAAGAGATCTTGTTTTATGTCCCTCCCTCTCTCAAGATCTACATCATCCTTAAACATTTTAATCCCACTTCTATCCAAAGCTTCGTTCAAGTGACCCAGAAACTTGAAACGAGTGTCTTTTCCTGCAAAACTCAAGAACAAATGATATTTCCATTTAGGAGTGTAGTTGAATTATTAAGAGTATCAGAGCTGGAAGAAGATTCTCCTCCAACACTAGATGCCACCATTGTAGGGGTTCGATCTTTTCGTTTTCTTCCCCAAAGCGTAACCTGCAACAACATAATCTTATCAGTAGTAGCCAAGGAAATTAAACAAGAAAAGGAATCAGCTGAGGTATTATATATATGAAATTAAAACTAGTGGGTAAAATAATGGAAACAATTTTGTGCAGGATATATAAAACTCATTATATATATATATACAATGATCGATAGTATCACGAAAGTTGTTGGAGCTATCATGCTTTCTTTCTCGACGCTCACTGTTATGAACTGTAGATGCCGAACTGCAATAAACGAGAGATGTATGTGGACGAAATAACCAAAAACCTATTCTCTTTATAACCTTCTTTCCCCATGCATGTGGCTTAGCTATTATTATATTTTTTGTTTTCTTTTCATTTGTGAAATTCACTATGTTTTAAGGGGGAAAACGGGGAACAAACACAAAGGTTTCTTCCACGAAAGCCGCTCTTGATAATTAACCTTTTATCAGAAATAAGAAAAGAAAAGGCCACTTTTTATTTTTTTTTATTGACCAGCCACTTTCGACATTATAATTACACCTGAATATTTTAAGGTTTATTTTTGGCAAGAAAATTTTTTAAGTTCAGGTTTGTGCAGTATGACAGTCCACCCTTCTTCATTTTGAGTCAATCGAAGGGATGATATTCTTTGTATTCTTTATATTATATATTACCTGTGTTCTTAGTATAATAATCATCAGTTGACTTTTTAACTAGAAGGATAAGGAAATTAAATAAGTTGCTTAATTATATTATATGTTATATATCATTACATTATATATCAATTTATAAGTCAAAGCAAATTAGATTAGAGAAAAATGATAAATATAAATATTTTAATATAACTTGTTTAGCTTACTTAATATCTCAAAAATAAAAAAGTTGCTTGGATCTTATATTAAAACTGAGGTAGTGTGTATATATATAAGGGTAGATTAGAAAATGATTGAATATACTCCTATTTACCTAATTTAATTAGATTAAGAAAGTTAGTTAATATGATATATTTTTTCTAAAACACCATAATCATCTTCCTTAATTCCCTCAATCTCTCTCTTACATGATTATTGTTGAGGGGAAAGATGCCTCTCCATTTCCTTTACCATTCATTTCCCTCCACTTCTTTATTTAAACCATTGGGTTAGCTCTGATATTTGAGATTTAATATCCTATAAAAATGTTATTATAATATTAAATAATAAAAAATTTACATAAATAAATTTAAATCATTAAAATTGATAAGTAAAATATTTGCATATTTATTTTCCCTTATATGATGATTTTGTGGACGATATTTAAGCTTAATATAATAAATTTGAGTGTAATTGATAAATAAATAATATTTTTAGAATAAACATTATTAATATTATAATATAGTATTTTCTTGCTTTTCTTTTGATAGCCACATACAACACCATGTCAAGGGAAAAAGAGAAGAAATGAGACCTAAAAATAGACCCATGGAATTAAAACAAGATAAGGAGGCACAGTTGGAAAAAAATAATCGGTACTGTAGTAGTGTCACTATTCACCGATTGCACTATTCATTGTTCATAAAGTAATGTAGCGCGTGGTTTTTACTGTAGCAGACGGAAGTACTGTTGTGATGGAATGCACTTTAGCAGACATTGTAGCAGGACTGTTGAAAAACCCTGCAGTATGCACTGTTTATATCGGCAGACAAGGTTACTGTAGCTGTGGAAAAACGCATTGGTATTGTTCATCGTGGGCAGACAGGTACTATAGCACTAAATAAAACACGCTAGATACTATTCATCTGGATAAAAAATGGTAAAACACTGTGCATGCATCTGCCTATATATATGTTCTCTGACAGGAGGAGAAGGGGGACGAAGGAAAATGAACTTTCCTCGATATTGTGTTTGTATGGCATCCTTCTCTTTCAGGAGGAGGACATTGTATTATATCTTAGATCTAATTTCATACATTTTTTTTATTTCTTGCATGCCTCCATCTTGAAAAGCTTAGGTAGACTTCCTGTATGGACGATATAGGTAGTTCTCCTTTATGGATGTATAGGTTGTCACCTACATGGAAGGTTTACCTCCTATAAGGAAGACTAGATTTCTCCATTTTTCATACATCTTTTGGTTGTATATTTGTGTTTTAGAATTTTGATAATCAAGTTTTATGCAATGTTAATTTATTTTTGTTTTGTTTTTAATTTTATCATGAGCTAAATTTTCATTTTCCTAGAGTGATGATATAGTTTACTAATGACGGATTAAATCTTAACTTATTAAATCTAATTTTAATTTTTCCTTCATGATTGAGTTTTAATTATTCTTCTTAATGCTTTCGATTGATTGACCACCTTTTGAATGATTTCAATATGCATGTTAAGACTGGAAGGAGTTGCATGTGTGTAAATCCTATAATTAAAACCATAACTTGCATATAAAATAGGAATATATTCATATAAGTTGTGTAATTTTACTAAGTTCCATAAATCTTAATGCATGATTAATTGCTTAAATTCATATAGAAATATATTGGATTAGAAATTAATCATAGCATTGCTTGATCTTGGAAGAGGCTAGTAATTAAATGAGGGGTACTTGGCTATCAATTATGTGGAATAAATTAAAGTAGAATAGATAAGTGATTCAATCCAAATTTGTTAAGTGAAGTCTAACCCCTAGGGCTTTTTCTCATGTTTGCTTTTATATTATTTGCACTCATGTTTAATCTTTTTATTTTGTACTCTCAATGACCAACTAATTGTTCGACTAAATAGAATTAAAATTACCCACTTTGGTACTTAGTGATTAAACCTCATGGGAACAATACTCTACTCACTTTTATATTACTTAATTACGATAGTGTACACTTGCACTCTTTAATAGATTATTTATACTCATAACAAGTTTTTGGCACCGTTGCTGGGGATTGTTGTTATTAGTATCAATACTAAGTAATTTTAATACTGATTTAGTATTCATATAAAAATTTCAAAAAAAAAAAGACTATTCACAGCATTCATTTAGTTTAATTAGTGATAAATTGTCATATCTTGGTTCTTTTTATGGGATTCATGTGAATGGAATGAGACAAGAAAATATAAATGTTGGTTATATTGAAAATTCTCCTCCTTATAATTGTAGTTCTGGTGCTTATTATAGAGAGTGTCATTCCTATGAGCATTATTCATATAGCACTATCAGTCATTATATGAGAGATGATTTCACTATAAACCAAACCTGTTTTAATCATTCCTTTTATCCCGGTGAAATTTTGGAGCAACAAGAGTCTTTGGATCCATATGTCAACTATTGTTCTGATGAAATTAATCCTCCTTTCTACTCTTATCCACATATTGAAGAATAAACCCTTAAGTATAAGGAAAAATCTGATTTACAAAAGATTATGTGAGGAGTTTGCAGAATTAACAGAGAAATTTAGTAGAGAGCAAAAGGAACTTGCCATTAGAGCTGAATCAAGTGTCCAAAATATTGGAGTATATGTGAGTCAAATTAAACTATGAGGCAAGATAATTCTTTGAGCATGATGACCACTTCTTGTGTTGATTATTATGAGGAAGTTGAGGATGTGGAATTGAATGAAACTTTAGCTCTTGCGGAATGTGATAAGGAACTTGAAATCACTTTTGGAGAGAATAGTGGATGTAGTTTAGAAGAGGTTCCGGTTGTGGAACCTAATTCCTGTAATTTTGATGTTAAAATTAATGTAAATGTTCCAAAAGTTATTGTTCATTTCTCTCCTATTGAAGAGTTGACTCTTACTGATGAGAGTCAAGTGGATTTTGTGAGATGCTCTAAATTTTTGGAAGCTCCTAAATCTGTTTGCAAATATATGCATGTTGTGCTTTATTTAAATCAATAAATACTTGTACTCGAAAATTGTCTATGCTTGAAGAAGTACAATTAATTATCTTGAATGATCATTTCTTGTGTTTGAACCATTATTGTTTGAAAAGAAATGAAGGCAAGGTAAGTATGGTGTTTGATACTTTTGATTAGTAGTTTATGTTTGGGGAGTCTGGCTGAAGACTATAAATTTAGCGCTGCTTGGAAGACAACCCAAGGTTTGGTTTGATGTTTTGTTGTGATTTTGCAAGACTTCTAGTAGCCCCTGATGATGTATTCCACTTTAGTAGCTACAATTAAAAAAAATGAAAAAAAAATAAAAAAATAAAAAATAATTAAAAAGAAGAAGAAGAGCGTTAATTGGTTTGGTTTTGTCTAACTAAAGATGTTAAAGAAGGGCGGCTATTTGGGAGGCAACCCAAAACTTCTTTCATACTCTTTCATTTTTCTTTCCTACTCACCAAAACACTCTGCACTGCATTGAGAATTTTAGTTTTCATCAGTTTCATTTTAAATTACCATAGAGGAATCTCTTGTAAAGCTTAAGAATAGGTTCCCTACTCTTCCCAAAGATGTGCTTAGGAAGATCTATAGCAGTCAACTTGAAAGGATGAAAATATTCAAGCGTTTGGGCCTTCCTGAGGACGTACGCTGGATCATTGAAGCTAAGGTATGTTTAGTAGGTGAGATTCATAAATCTTTTGTTAAATCTATGCTAGGAATGAGAAGTTCTTACTCCAAAAAGAGAAGAGCTAAAAGAATGAATGTCTGTCATGAATGTGCAAGGATGACATGTGATCAGCACTGTAGGAGTAAAGGTATGGTTTCTATAAATCAAAAAGATAAAATTAAATTCAAAAGGATGGACTGAGTAAGGAGTCATTAGATGATATCATTCAAACTCTTGAGAAGCATACGAGTGGTGATGTTCATCGTATTCTTCTCAATTTAGTGGACATATTCAACAAAGAAAAACAGCGCTACTGTCTTGGGAATCTAACATTAATAGGCCCTATTTGCCAGTTTATAAGAAAACTAGATGGGAAGCAAATCCTCAATTCATAAAAAGCGTTTAAGCCATTACTAGACATAAAACCAGAGGAAGATGTGAGCCAAAATCACAACTACTATATATAATCATGCTTTTGTCTAATCTGTCTTATCATTTCAGTAGCTTTTGTTTAATCTATTTTATCTTTTCAGTAACTTTTAACTTTCTTTATTCTTTTTGTTTAATTTCTTCACACAAATTACTCCAGTTATTCGTGTCAGAAATTTTTTCAAATTTCTTTGAAAAATGAGTGATTAGTATGATTTTGTTGTCGCTGTTTTAGTAGTATAAATATGTACTCTTCTACTTGTAAATAAGTACTCCTCACTTGTAAATATGCATTCTTTTACTTGTAAACACAAATGGTCCGAGGATAAAAAGAGAAAAAGGGTATCACACAAAATTGTAGATTTACATCTATCTATATTTTTGGTGAAACTGATTCAGGCAAGGATGGAGAGTTTGTTACTGCAACGAAAGAACTTGGAATTGTATTAGCTGTCAGAAAGATCAACTTCATATACGGGGGAGACATCTAGGGCCTAATACTACAAAAAAAGGATAATTCGTAGATTTATAGCGGTCAAACAAAACTGCTACAAATGTGTGTATTCCTAAAACCGCTACAAATTTGCAACAGGTCACCTCGCGCCAAGTGGCGTGGGATAAGGGAAAGGAATTTGTAGTGGTTGCTATTTTTTAACTGCTACAAAATTTAGCGCCAAGCTCATGCCAAATTTGCCATAGTTATTTTGTAGCGGTTATAGTACATAAACCACTACAAAATTGGTGCTAGCTTGGCGCCACCTGGCGTGACAATTGTGGCGGTTATTTTATAGTGGTTATAATCATAGTAACCGCTATAGAATGCAAAGGGACGCATATTTGTAGCGGTTAACCAGAACGGCTACAAAGTGCGTTGAAAATTTGTAGTGGTTTAAAGCAATAACCACTATAGAATGCAAATGGTTTGTTTTTTAGTAGCGGTTATAAATATAACTGCTACAAACTTTCACGCCGAACGAGGTAGGGTTTCCAGATTTATAGCTGTTGGTGTAGCGGTTTATCTTATAACCGCTACAAATACTGGCACTAGAAAATTCGATCACCTCCTCCTTTCCTCATTTTTGCCATTTTGATTTCTCACTTGCGCTTTTTGAGATTTAGCTTGAGATCTGAGGTTCTACTAAAGCTTTTGAGAGAGTTCAGTACGCGAGGTTAGTTAAGTTTAAGTGCTTTTTATCTTTTTTTGGCAATTATTTTATATTTTTTATATAAATTTTACTAATATATTTGTCATGTACAGACATATTTTTATTATGACTTCTGAGTGAGACAAGGGGAAGGGGAAGGGGAAGGGGGTTGAACTTCCCCTCAGACTTATTTTGCGGGGGAGTAGCAACAGAGGTGGAAGTGGGATAGGCAGTGGTAGAGGGCAGCGCAATGGTAGGCGCATCCCCACCATGCCTTCGCCAGGGTCGACCGTGCCGCAGCAGCCACAGGAGTTGGCCCCATCACAGCCATAGCAGACGGCCCCATAGGAGGCGACCCCACCACTGGTGCTTGAGGCTCTTCTGGGAAAGGGAGGTGAACTAAGTCTCAGCGACTATGAGGAGGTCGAGGAGCTCGATATCTCGATTCTGCTAAGTGACATGGAGCAGTTCCAGGATGAGGAGGAGGCGTAGGAACAAAACAACCCACGACGGTCATCTTCCCGGTCGACTGGTTTGAGGTGCAGGTCTAAGGTAAATATAATTTTTATTTAATAAATTAAATATTTAAATTTTACCTGTTAAATATGAATTTAAATTTATCTAACGTACGTGGTAAATTGTGCAGATGAGCAGGAGAACACATCCACGAAGAGGCTGGACGTGGCCAGTATGAACAGCCTAGACCAGACACTAGGAGTTGTAGTTCAGTGGAATGAGGCCATGGACCAGCCTATCGACAATGGGGGTTACCTGTTCAATCGCTTCTTGAACGAGTTGGGCTCGAATTGGATACGATTCCCCCTTCACTTCAGGACGTGGAGAAATGTTCCCAAGGGGTCGAAGGACCTGACATAGGACGACAAAGTAAAGGTACGTAATTGATTGTATTTAATTATATTATATATTTTGTAATTAATAGTATTTAAATAATATTTATTAATTTTTTAATATGTAGTAAGTCATATTTAATTAATTTTTATTCAATTATGTTACAGGTTAAGTTTGTCATCCGGGACAATCGGAAGATGTACACGCTGATAAAGATAGGCGACAGCTGGAGGAAGAGAATGAATCGTCTCTTCCACAGTATGAATAAGGATAAGATGGTTCCTCTATAGCAGTTGATCGAGAGTGTCCTGGACGACGTCCCACCGAATGACTGGGCGAGTTTTGTCCAGTTCAAGAGAAGTGCAGAGGGGAAGGTAATTTGTTTTAAATTATAATTTTAATATAAATTTAATAAATTTAATATTTTTAACAATTAAATTACTTTTAATATTGTTTTTCTTTAAAGGTGCTTTCTCAGAGGAATACCAGGTGCTGAGGGCAGCAGAGGATCTACCACACGGCAGAATCGAACACCTCTGTTTTCACTTACAACGAGCTGGTAATTTTTGACAATCTCAATTACTTTTAGGTGGTTATTTATTAATTATAAAGTTAGTGTTTTATTGTTCATAATACTGATTTAATTTTTTAATTGCTTTAAGAGAGAAAGGCACAGGAGGAGAACCGTCAGACGGACTACGGGGAGTTATTTGCTATCACCCACAGACACCGTGATGGGACTCCGACCTCTGAGTAGGCAGAGGAGGCCATTGTAAGTAAATTTATTAATTTATAATAATAATAATTTATTGTGCATAATAATAATAATTAACTATTTCATAAAATGGCAGGAGCAGATGCAGCAGGCGCAGGATGAGTTGCGAGAGACCCAGACCCATGAGTCACTGGGGTCTTAGACCTTATTGCGCCATTGCAAGCGGGTCTAGGTCCAGTTGAGCACCCCGATCGTGTAAGGGGGATGGGGATAGGCGCCAGACCTAGTATGATCTACGGCAGGAGAACCGCGTCGGAGGCTGGCAGCTCGAGGGCACGGACGTCCGAGGTTAGACGTTCGACGGATGACTCTATTGAGGAGCTCTGATTAGAGGTTTCCATGACACAGGCTATGGTGGCCCATCAAATTTAGCAGCAGGCCGATTACTATTACGCCCAGCATACGTAGTAGCGAGATATCACGAACTACATGTTGGAGTGGTCGTGGAGTCGTTGTTCCTTGATGAGGAGCATCCACAGGTCCCTGATATCCCTCGATTCGTCATCTAGCCGGCTCCTCCTACTGATGATGATGGTGTTGTTCACTCTCCTCAGCGGCCTAATACAGGCGTACTTGAGGGAGCCCCCTGAGGGAGGACCTAATGATCAGCGACATGATCCTTCCCATCCTGAGACAGGACATGATCATCATCCTCCGGGTAGTTAGTTTATCTTTATGATTAGTTAGTTTATTTTTTTTCAAACATTTGTAAATAAATTGGATATTTATATTTTCAGAGCGTTGTTGCATTCTTCTTTCATCTATGATTGTTATATTTACAATTTTAGAAGTAACAAAAAAATTAAGAAGAAAAATAAATAAAAATTTTATTTGTAGCGGTTATAGATATATAACCGCTACAAAATATTTAGGTTTTATAGTGGTTAAAAATATTAAATTGCTACAAAGGGTAGTAAAATAATAAATTTATTTTTGTAGCGATTTTACCAAAACAAACCACTACAAATTTTTGACAATCTTAATTACTTTTAGGTGGTTATTTATTAATTATAAATTTAGTATTTTATTGTTCATAATACTAATTTAATTTTTTAATTGTTTTAGTAGAGGAAGGCACTAGAGGAGAACCGTCAGACGGACTACAAGGAGTTATTTGCTATCATCTACAGACACCGTGATAGGACTCCGACCTCTGAGAGGCAGAGGAGGCCATTGTAAATAAATTTATTAATTTATAATAATAATAATTAATTATTTTATAAAATGGCAGGAGCGGATGCAGCAGGTGCAGGCTGAGCTGCGAGAGACCTAGACCTAGGAGTCACAAGGGTCTATACCCTACTACGCCATTGCAAGCCGGTCTAGGTCTAGTTGAGCACCCCGATCATGTGAGGGGGATGGGGATAGACGCCAGACCTAGTATGATCTATGGCAGAAGCAGCGCCTCTGAGGCTGGTTACTCTAGTGTAAGACGTTCGGGGTTAGACATCTGAGGGATGACTCTGTTGAGGAGCTCCGATCGGAGGTTGCCAGGACACAGGCTGTAGTGGCCCATCAGATGCAGCAGCAGGCCGATTACTATTAGGCCCAGCATACGCAGTGGCGGGATGTCACAAACTACATGCTGGAGCGGTTGTGGAGTCTCTGTTCCTTGACGAGGAGCATCTACAGGTCCCCGATATCCCTCGGTTCATCATCCAGTTGACGTCTCCTCCTGATGATGATGGCGTTGTTCACTCTGCTCAGCAGCTTGATACAGGCATACCTGAGGGAGCCCCCCTAAGGGAGGACTGATGATCAGCATCATGATCCTTCCCATCCTGAGGTAGGACATGATCATCATCCTCCGGGTAGTTAGTTTATGTTTATGATTAGTTAGTTTATGTTTTTTTCAAACATCTGTAAATAAATTGGATATTTATATTTTCAGAGCGTTGTTGCATTCTTCTTTCATCTATGATTGTTATATTTACTTTTTTAGAAGTAACAAAAAAAGTAAGAAAATAAATAAATAAAAATGTTATTTGTAGCGGTTATAGATATATAACCGCTACAAAATATACTACTACAAAAAGGGGTTTTAACTTCCCTATTTTGACACTTTTAATGTCCAAAAATAGGGGGACGTCTATGTGTGGGGCATAGTATATTTTAGAAAAGACATCCCAAAAAAAATGGGATGTCTAAAGTGGGAATTTAGATGCCTCTATTCTAAATAGGGATGTCTATAGGGGTAGTAATATCTTCAATTTATAGTAGTGATAGTTAGGTTTTGTAGCGGTTAAAAATATTAAACCGCTACAAAGGGTAATAAAATAATAAATTTATTTTTGTAGCGGTTTTACCAAAACAAATATCTTCTTCTTTACCTTCAATACGGTATGAGCAGGGCAAATATAAAATGTGTGGTTGTAATTGATGCTCTGTAATATTTTTTATTATGCTCATATTATGTTCTGAGTCTATTTTAAATAGACTATTTGAATAAGAAGAGTGAAAAGTCAAAGAGAAAGATGTCTCTATGAAGGTAAAGAAGAAGATATCTCTTCAAAGTGTTGTTCACAAGATTAATTGTGGTTTGATTTAATCTCATTTCACTAAACCCTATTACGTGTTGGCAAGTTAACACTTTAATAATCCTAGAAGTGTTAACTTGATGAAGCGCGTTGGAGAGATGTTAAAATCATTAGTTAATTAAAATTTTAATGACGTAAATAGATTCACCAAGAAGGATTTATTGTTGTAATGCCATTGTGGTTTATAATTCTCAATAAGAGATTCATATATTTCTCCAATTTTGGATTTCTTAACACATGGGGATAAAAGAAAAAAGAACTAGTGGAAAAGGAGAAAATAAAAAAGCAATGTCAAAATAAAATAGTTAGAGCATCATGTTGGTAACATATTATAAAACAGAGAAAAATGAGAAGAGTAAGAGAGAATAACTCTTTTTCGCTACTATGAGGTATATGAAATACATAGCATATGATTTCTATTCACAAGCATAACTTTTATTTACAATTAATGTGATTCTATAATAATAGGAAATAATAGGGGGTAAATAGAAAATAATGGAGACATGCACATGTCCGGATTAGTTTTTAAGAATAGATTTTAGAACATTTGAATAGAGTTTTATCTTAACTTATAGAAAATAACTTATAAAACCATAATTTTTTAGTTTGCTACACACGCACCGTCATCCCAAAAAAGGAAAAAAAAAAAAAAAGGAAAAAAAATAAGGGGATTTACTTCCTCCAAACCAAACACACCGTCGAGTCGATGCCTGATTCCGTAGCGCCCTCATCGTTCCCTTTGCAGTTTGCGGCTCTCGTCCCTTCCTCTTCGGCTCCGCCTCCTCTTTGGCTCCGCCTCCTCTTGCTTCGTCTCGGTCTACTCAAGACAGCACGGCAGCACCATCGGATTAGTCCCTCTTCCTCCTTTGGCTTCATATCTCTTCCTTCCCTCCGTGTGCTTCGTCTGACTCCCCTTAATGGCAATCGCAATGCAGATTCGCAGCACCATGCCACAGCCTTCGTTTTCGTGGTAAACTGTTTTTAATCTTGTTCTTTTTTCTGCTCCTTTGTCTTGTTTGATGAAATGTACATGTTAGTAGGGCAGTTGTGCACTTGCTCAAAATATTAATAGGAGTTACGAAACTAACTTCTACTACAATTTCTTGCTACATCATTTCTCTGCATCACTCTGTTTATTGAAGAACCAAAATTTCATATGTCAAAGGGTTAGTCTTTTATACTTCGGAAGTAACAGAACCTGTTGTGACTAGGAAGAACTGAATACTCAAACTGTTAAAGGAATTTGGACAAATAGCTAACGACCAAACACCAAAAAAGTCAAGAGCTGCCTTTAGCATGTCTAATAAACCCTGATGAATTTAATTGCATGCTGTATTTTGGTGCTTGCATGCCTTTTACTCTATCTGTTCACTGTTCTGCTGTGCCATCATTATGATTTTCAAGTATTTGTACTTTTAAGCTCCTTTTCTTGATTTTGAACATTAGTGGATTTTCATTCCCTTTTGTTTGAGATTCAAGTGTTGAATGTTAACTTATATTTTAGTGTGAGGCTGTAGATTATTTATTTCTTTGGTTAATAGTAATTGTTTATCAAAACATTACACTGCAAAACCAAGAATGTTAATTGTTATTGATTGATGATTGATGAAAATTGAGACGGAATAAACGAAAGTTTCCCTGTGAAGAGAAAATGCATGCCAAGCTAGTCAAAATATGCCAAGATCTATGGAATAAAAAGGAAATTAGTTTGAGAGGATGAGACAGAATAGGCCAAGATGCAGAATTAAAAATTTGAGGAATTAGTTTGGGAGGATGATCTATGGTATAATAAAATGGAAAAAGAAAGACTCATTTCCTTTTGCCAATCCCTGGAGGTGAGGACCCTATCTTGTGCTTTGCCTGAAAACTTAAGCTAGCAATGAGCGTCTCGACACCTTTTGAGGTGGACTGGCTGTATGCATTGGATAAGTCAGGGTTCTTTCCTTATTCACAGTCTTCCCAAGGTTACTCCAAATTTTTTGGCTTGTTATGTCCTCTGGCAATAATTTGTTATGCGTACTGCAGAGTGTCTCACACCCATAGTATGAGCTTAAGAGCTCATGTTTTTCATTATTATAACAATGCTAAGGGAGTACAATATATATAGGAAAACGAAATACAAAGAGATGATGAAAACAGAGAGACAGAAACGATGGTAGGTGCGTGATAGACGGAGGTGTAGACGGAGGTGTGTGAGTGTCAACAATGGTATGCTATTCGGTGCTGATATTTCTGACTAAATTCCTTCTGACTTCTAACACTCCCCCTCAAGCTGGAGAATATATATCGATCATTCCCAGCTTGCACCTAAATCCTTCAAACTTGGCTCTGTTTAGTGGTTTTGTCATAATATCCGCAATTTGGTCATCAGATCGTATGTGGGACAATCTCATGATACCTGCTTCAATTTTTTCTTTAATGAAATGTCTGTCTATCTCAACATGTTTTGTCCTATCATGATAGACTGGGTTTTTTACCATTTCAATGCTGGCTTTGTTGTCACACCACACTTGTATTGGTCCCTCATGTGGAATTCCTAATTCCTTCAGTAATCTGATAATACAAAGTCCTTCACGTACTCCATTGTTAACAGCTCTCAGTTCTGCTTCTGCACTGCTTGTTGACACCACAGTCTGTTTCTTGCTTCTCCATGTAACCAGATTTCCCCACACATATGTGCAATATCCTGAGACTGACCTTCTAGTTTCCCTATCTCTGGCATGATCTGTATCAGTGTAGATTTCAATATCTCTGATAGTGCCTTTCTTAAAGAAGATCCCTCTTCCAGGATTAAGCTTTAAATAGCTTAGGATTCTGTACAAGGCTGCCATGTGTTCTTCCTGTGGTTGATGCATGAATTGACTGCTATTCCAACTGCATGACTAATATCTGGACGTGTGTGGGTCAAGTATATGAGTTTCCCAACTAGTCTTCTATATCGTTCTGGATTGACTGGGACACCATTTGGTTTGATTCTGAGGTGACACCCTTCTTCCATTGGTGTTCCTATAGGTTCTGCTCCTAACATTCCTGTTTCATGCAACAAATCTAGGGTATACTTCCGTTGAGATACATTGATGCCCTTTTGAGTTCTTGCCACTTCCATGCCCAAAAAATACCTCATTTGTCCAAGATCTTTCACCTGGAACTCAGTTGACAAATCTTGTTTTAGTTGAGCAATGGATTCTTCATCGTTTCCTGTAATGACTACGTCATCCACATAGACAATCAAGATAGTGACTTTGTTATTATCACGTTTAATGAACAAAGTGTCATTTGCTTGTCCCTGAGTGTACCCAAGTCTTTTCATAGTTTTAGTAAACCTGCCAAACCATGCCCTAGGTGATTGTTTGAGCCCGTACAGTGATTTGTTGAGTTTACACACAGAGTTGTTAGGAGCTGAAATTCCATCTGGAATCTCTATATATACTTCTTCCTCTAAGTTGCCATTCAGAAATGCATTTTTCACGTCCAGTTGATGCAATGACCAATCCTAGTTAGCTGCGATCGATAGTAGCACTTGGATGGTATTAAGTTTCGCTACTGGAGCAAATGTCTCTTGATAATCAATTCCATATGTCTGGGTATATCCTTTGGCAACAAGTCTAGCCTTGTATTTGTTGATTGTGCCATTAGGATTGAATTTAGGAGTAAATATCCACCTGCATCCTACTGGTTTTTTTCCTTTAGGAAGAGTTGTAATCTCCCACGTTTTATTTTCCTCAAGTGCTCTTAATTCTTCTTCTGCAGCTTGTTTCCAATTTTGATCAGTCATAGCTTGTTGAAACGTGTCTGAAATTTTCATCCGTGCACTGTTTGCAACAAAGCTTTGCATTTTTGCAGAAAGATTACCGTATGAAACAAAACGTTGAATTGGATGTTGAGTACACGATCTTACCCCTTTTCTTAATGCAATAGGCCAACCTAGTTCTTTAGGATTTAAGACCGGATTAGAGTTATGGTCATTCCTTCGAATAGGAAAGATAGTTCTATCAATGTTTGATTCGTCTTGTAGTCTGGATTCTTCCTCTTGTCCCAATTCTGCATCCATCCCTGAATTGATTTCAACATTTTTTTCCAGTTCATTCAATGAGGGAGGTTGAGATGAACTTTGTTCGGTTTCAGAATTACGGGTAGGACTAGGTTGGTTTGTGAGAGGTAAGGGGTCAATGACAGGTATGAGATTAGGTTGTGATGGTGATGGTTGTTCTGCATCCAAGATTAGCCATTCATTGCATTCATTGTTAGTATACTCCCCCTGAATGGGTAATTTTAGATAATATGCTTCTTCTTCTGAGAAGATTGTATCCCTGGAGATAATAAGCTTCTTGGAAGTAGGACAATAGTATTTGTACCCTTTTTGAGTAGGGGAGTAGCCAAGAAATATACATTTGACAACTCGAGTACCAAGCTTGTTGCCATCATTTTTGTGGACAAAGACAACACAACCAAATACCTTAGGAGGCAATGAGTTGATGATGGAGCAAGTGGGAAAGTGTTCTAGTAGTGTTTGGATAGGGGTGTTGTATTTGAGTACTTTGGAAGGCAATCGGTTGATGAGATAGGTAGCTGTGAGTATGGCATCACCCCAGAAGATGGTAGGAACATTTCGTTCCATTAGTAAGGTTCGGGTTACTTCCAACAGGTGTCGGTTCTTTCGCTCAGCTACTCCATTTTGTCGAGGAGTGTACGGGCAAGAGGTTTGGTGATGTATTCCTTGTTGGTCAAGAAATTCTTTAAAGGTGTTGCTCATGTATTCCTTGGCATTATCACTTCATAGTACCTTAATGGAAACATTAAATTGAGTGCGCACAAAGGTGTAGAAGTTTTGAAAGATTTTGGCTACTTCGGATTTATCTTTCATTAAATAAACCCATGTGGTTCTAGTATGGTCATCTATGAAAGTAACAAACTATCTGGCATTGGTGAGTGTTTTTATTTGTGCAGGTCCCCAAATATCACTATGGACTAGTGCAAATGGTGAGGAAGGTTTGTCGGGTTGTTTGGGATAAGAAGTTCTGGTTTGTTTTGCAATTTGGCAAGTTTCACAATGAAAAGGAACATAATTGTTATTGAATAAATTTGGAAACAAATGCTTCATATAATCAAAACTAGGGTGGCCTGAGCGACAGTGCCACAAGTATACATCATGATTTTGTGAGTTGGAGCTAACCAGTGATCTTCTTGCCTTTCTTGCATCTCCTGATTTCAGGTTTGAATCTTCAAGGTAGAACAATCCATCCCATTCTTTAGAAGTTCCAATCTTCTTTCTTGATTTTAAATCCTGAATAGTACAGACATCGTTATCAAAAATGACTCGGCATAGTTGGCCTTTAGTTAATTGACTCACAGATATAAGATTGACAGTGAGTGCAGGCACAAATAGAACATTATGAATTTTCAGGGTATTAGAGAGTATGACTATGCCAATTCCTTCAACTTTTGTGTATAGGCCATTAGCAACTTTAACTCTAAGATTCTCATGAATCAAATTAAGAGTTGTAAACAATGTGCGATTACCAGTCATATGATCAGTTGCTCCTGAATCAATAATCCAAGCATTCTCACTAGCTCGTGCAATATTTAGAGCTAAAATAGAGTTACCTGATTGTACAAGGTTGGTGTTGGGCATAGAATTAGACTTATTCTGTCTGTCTAGCATTCTACGAAACATCCGCAGTTCTTCTTTAGTCAAGGAATTGTTATCCTCAGCTTCTGACTCGGAAGCAGAGATATGGCTTTGTTTGTTACCTCCTGGTTTTCTATGAAGCTTCCAGCACTCTTCTTTGGTGTGGCCCTTCTTCTTGCAATAACTACACCATTTGTTTCTTCGTTCGTCTTGTGGTCGTTTTGTCGCCAAGGTTGACCTTTCAGTTGAGCTCGAACTACCTTGGTTTGCTGTCAGGGTTGACCTTTCAATTGAGCTTAAGCTTCCTTGATTCAAGAGCTTTCTGCTTGCTTCGAACTGCACATGGTTGACAACATCAAAGAGATGTGGTAAAGGCTTTAGGCCAATAATTCTGCCCCGTATCTCCTCAAATGAGTCATTTAGTCCAAGGAGAAAATCATAGACTCGTCCTTCTTCGACTATTTTCTTGTATAACTGAGCATCTTGCATCTTCCACATTTTTCCATGGATGTACTTCAAACAGGTCCTGTTGTTGCCAGAGTTTAATCAACGCATTATAGTAATCAGTGACAGAGAGAGTACCTTGTCTTAAATCGCGAAGTTGGCGCTTCAAGTGGATCAAGGCTTGCAGTATTATCAAGAGAGGAATAGGTTCTTCTGGCTGCATCCCAAATTTCTTTTGTAGTTGTTGCGAGGAGATATCCTTCGCTGATGTCATCAGTCATAGAGTTGCACAACCAACTCATAACTTGATTGTTCTCAGCAAACCATGTATCAAAATGAGTGTCATCAGGGGCAGGCTGGGATGCTTCTCCATTTATATACTTCTCTTTTCACTTGCCACGAAGATATCTTAACACAGTTTGAGACCATTGGAGGTAACTCCGTCCATCAAACCTATGGTTAATAGCCATAATCTGACTATCGGAAAGTTCTGGGGTCGTCACCGTTTTGCTTGTAGTGGAGGAATGAGAAGGAGAGGATGTATCTTGAGTTCTAGAAGTAGTACCGGACATTAGTGCCAATGGATTGACTCCGGGACTTGTGGGAAAAGAGCCAAAACGGGGATGAAAAGTTGAAGGATCCATTCTGGCTCAAAAATGGTCGCCGGAGATGTTGCAGACGGCGGCGCGTGTGACTCACGCACGGCTGTGATTGTCCGCGGCGCGTGTGACTCATGCGCAGCTGTGACTGTCGGCGCGTGTATCTCACGCGCAGGGGATTGTGACGGCGTGTGTGATTCACGTGCTAGTCAGAACGTTGCCAAACTCTTGGGAATGGCCGATCGGCGCCTTCTGATTCATCTTGGGTGGGTGGTGATGATTCACTCGCCGGCGTTGTGAAGATCTCGCCGGCGTGGACCTCCTCTGTTTTTCTGTTTCTGCCGTTTCTCTCTCTCGCTCTCACAGTTTCTGGTCGCCAGTCATCTTAAGACTGAGCTCTGATACCATATGAGCTTAAGAGCTCATGTTTTTCATTATTATAACAATGTTAAGGGAGTACAATATATATAGGAAAACGAAATACAAAGAGATGATGAAAACAGAGAGACAGAAACGATGGTAGGTGCGTGATAGACGGAGGTGTAGACGGAGGTGTGTGAGTGTCAACAATGGTATGCTATTCGGTGCTGATATTTCTGACTAAATCCCTTCTGACTTCTAACACATAGGATTCATCTCCTCATAACTTGATATTCTGTCAGTAACAAACAAGTTCAGTATTAATTGTGTTGAAGTGATTAATATATACATGTGAGTCCACGGATTCCTCATAACTTTAGAAAATATCTTTGCATACTGCTATTCTAGTTGGTGTGTCTCACTTCTGATGCATAGTCATTTTAATGTTTACATTAAGAACTTTACCTCAGGAGCCAATTTTTTTCCAATAATATACTCGTTCTTATGTTCTCCTATGACTTTAAGAATGATGAAAGCAAGTTGAACATGTGATCATGAATTGTACAGATAAATTTGAAGATCTTATGTAGGCTTTAAATTATAAAAGTTCAATAAGTTGTAGATAATTGAGAGATTATTCCAAGTTCAGTTGGTTAGTGTTTCAATGACACAAGAAATGGTCAAAACAACAACAAAAAAATATTCAAAAAAAAAAGAGGTGGGTTGGTGGGCAGCAACTTGCCAAGCAACTTTTTGGCAGGCTTAAAATGCCAACCTGTTTTTGAGGCGGGCTTTTCCAACTCAACTTGCTGCCTGCAGCGGTCAACTGCAACCCATGGGTTGGCCTTCATTCCCAACTCTACTTAAGTTACATAAGCATTTTGAGGGTTGTCTTGACTATAGGGATGTGTTTAAAAGTTTTTTAATATAGAGATCAAGGTGAAAATAGTGCAGACAATAGGACCAATAGATTAATATTTCCTTTTATATTTAGAAAATTAAGCTTTTGTTCTCTCGCATTCATTGACAATCTATTGTTTGTGCTCACATCCACTGTCGGTGAGGTGAGACAATTGAAGAGACCAAAGTTGACCAAGTGGCATTGCGAGGCCATTGGCACCGTGGAAGGAGATAATCTCTATTCTGTTCTCCATATCCATCTTCTTTTAATATTTATTGGTCTGAAACTTTTAATGATGCCATGCAGTTTTTTTGGTAAGTAGTAATGGTTTTTATATAAGATTCTATCCCTCCTCTGACTTTTGAGTTGTCATGTTACCTGTAATGTTGTGCCTCTTTGCTTTGTCAACATCAGTGCCATTCGCTATAATGAAGCTTTCTTTTCTTTTCCAAATAATTTTGAGGCTGAATGTTGTTTATTCTTTGCATTCAGAATTTGAGCAGCATGTGGAAGGCTGGATTGTTGTGGGTGTATATCCCAGAAGAAACACGTAGCCTCATTACTTTAGTGTTACAAGAATTTCTTGCCAGTTGTTTGTGTTAGTCTTCATATGTTAGTGCTGAGGATCCTGATATTCATGTTCAAATCAGAAATTGATTGTCATAAAGCTCTTCATTGAACAGAATTATGCCAAAGCCAGTTGGATTTCAGATTTTGTATCACATTTTTGCTGAATTTTACCTGCATAAGCACTACCATGAACGTCCGTGCACTGGCCAACCATTATGCAGCCCAACTCAGTCTATGCTGCTCCCTCAGTCCCATCAACTGTACCTTGGCTCGAGCTATCCATGCTCACATGATAACTTCTGGGTTCAGGCCATGGGGTCACATCCTCAACCGCCTAATAGATATATATTGTAAATCATCCAAGATTGGCTATGCCCGCCAACTGTTTGATGCAGTTCCAAAGCCAGATATTGTTGCAAGAACCACATTCATTGCTGCATATTCTTCTTTGGGAAATCTAAAACTGGCTGAGGAAATATTTAATAAAACCCCATTGGTTATGCGAGACACTGTTAGTTACAATGCCATGATTACAGCCTACTCTCATCATGATGATGGTCATGCCGCTTTTGAGCTCTTTAGAGAAATGAAGCAAGAAGGGTTTAGTTGTGACAATTTTACCTTCTCCAGTGTGCTCAGCGCGTTGGCAATTATAGCTGATGATGAAAAGCAGTGCCAACAGCTGCACTGTGAAGTAATTAAGTTGGGATTGGGGACGGTGACATCAGTACTAAATGCATTAATATGTGCTTATGTTCATTGTGCATCTGCACCACAAGTATCTTCGCCATTGTTGATGTCTGCTGCTAGAAAGTTGTTTGATGAGATGCCTCAGAGGGATGAAACGTCATGGACAATAATGGTTACTGGGTATGTCAGGAATGATGATCTCAGTGCAGCTCATGAATTACTTGATGGGATGACAGAAAACATTGAGGTTGCATGGAACGCAACAATTTCTGGTTATGTGCATCATGGGTATTATGAGGGAGCATTTGACATGTTCAGAAAAATGCATTCTAGGGGAATTCTAAAAGATGCGTATACCTACACAAGTTTGATTAGCGCTTCTTCTAATGCTGGGTTGTTCAAATACGGAAAACAGTTGCATGCTTATATTCTTAGAACAGAGGTGCAACCTTCAAAGGACTTTTTATTGTCCGTGAATAATGCTTTAGTTACATTATACAGTACATTTGGTAAACTAGTTGAGGCTAGAGTTATTTTTGATAAGATGCCCCTTAAAGATATTATTTCCTGGAATTCAATTCTCTCAGGGAATGTCAATGTCGGGTGCATTGAGGAAGCTAAATCCATTTTCAGAGACATGCTTGAGAAAAATCTCCTAACATGGACTGTAATGATATCAGGCTTAGCACAAAATGGTTTTGGAGAAGAGGGATTGAAGTTATTCAACCAGATGAAACTGGAGGGGCTTGAACCATGTGATTATGCATATGCTGGAGCAGTTAAATCTTGTGCTGTTCTAGGATCATTAGAGAATGGACGGCAGCTTCATTCTCAGATTATACAGTTGGGCCATCATTCAAGCCTCTCTGTTGGCAATGCATTAATTACTATGTATGCAAGATGTGGTGTTGTTGAATCTGCTTACTCCATGTTCCTCACAACGCCATATTTGGATTCGGTGACCTGGAATGCCATGATTGCAGCTCTTGCACAACATGGACATGGTGTCCAAGCTGTTCAACTTTATGAGGAGATGTTGAAGGAAGATATATTACCTGATAGAATAACTTTTCTCACAGTTCTTTCTGCTTGTAGTCATGCTGGCTTGGTTAAAGAAGGACGATATTATTTTGACACAATGGATGGTTATGGTGTAACCCCAGGAGAAGATCATTACGCTCGTATGGTTGATTTGTTATGCCGTGCTGGTATGTTCTCCGAAGCAGAGAGTCTAATTGAATCAATGCCTTTCAAGCCAGGTGCACCAATTTGGGAAGCTATTCTTGCTGGTAGTCGCATTCATGGGAACATAGATTTAGGCATTGAAGCTGCAGAACGACTTTTTGAGCTAATGCCTCAGCATGATGGAACCTATATACTACTTTCCAATATGTATGCTACTTTAGGTCAATGGGAAGACGTAGCCAAAGTGAGAAAACTAATGAGAGAACGAGGGGTTAAGAAGGAACCTGCTTGTAGTTGGATTGAAGTTGAAAACAAAGTCCATGTTTTCTTGGTTGATGATACTGTACATCCGGAGGTTCAAGCAGTGTACAAATATCTAGAACAATTAGTATTTGAAATGAGGAAATTGGGGTACATTCCTGATACAAAGTTCGTATTACATGATATGGAATCTGAGCATAAGGAACATGCCTTGTCTACCCACAGTGAAAAACTTGCTGTTGTTTATGGAATTATGAAGCTTCCTAAAGGAGCTTCAATAAGAGTTTTTAAAAACCTGAGGATTTGTGGGGATTGCCATAATGCATTCAAGTTCATTTCCAAATTGGTGGAGCGTGAGATAGTTGTGAGAGATGGGAAGAGGTTTCACCATTTTAGACATTGTGAATGTTCTTGTGGTGACTATTGGTAGGCATAGGTTTGGTTACTTGATTGTCTATCAAAGGGCGTCTGTATCAAAAGTTGTAAATGGATTTGAAGTATATGAAGTGGAGCATTAGCAATCTGAGATCCAAAATCGAGATTGGCAGTGGCTTCTGAATGATGTACAAGAGATTGATCAATTGTAATAGGAATATTTATTTTATACCTTCTTTTTCCTACGACATTCATTTTACTAACTCTTGCTTACGTAGAATCAATATACAATATTAGAGGAAGATCTCTACTTAATTTTTTTTATTGCTTTTATATTATTCTTTCACTATTCTTCCATATGATGTTTTTACTTTCATTATGTTCTTCTGACGTCCGTTTTCCTAATTTTTTTCTCTACTTTTCTCTCACCATTTAGTGAAATATCCTGATTTTAGTTCTGATATTTCTTTTTAATTTTTCATCCTCTTCTCTCTGATCTTGCTTCATGTGCTTCAAACGGGGTTCATAAATATTGGATATACCTACGGTAACAGATTAAATGTGGTTACTGTGGGGTCCGATGGTAAGTAAGCTCCGGATCAAGATTGCTTCTCCAGAGTATTAAACACAGCGCCAAAGCTACTTTGACTCTATATACCTGTTCCTTCACTTTTATGGTATTAGTCACTTTAATTTTATCCATTTGATTAATGCATTGATTGGTACTGAATAGCTTTGCAGGATTGGCTGGGTGAAGAAGTAGCCGATCATCCTGATCCTGAGCATAGAGCTCTGCCCTGTCATGTGCTTTCCAATTTCCATTACTTATTTTGTCATATAATGCTTTCAAGCACAAAGAAAAAGTTTAAACCAGAACCATATGCCATGTTGTCATTCTAACTTGCAATTAAAATTTATAAATTGACCTGGAATATCTAATAAACTGAGTCAAGGATGTCTAATATGATGCCATATATACACTATCCCCATTTGGTTTTGATGTCTATTTTTCTAACAAGCTCTTTCTTTAGTAATATTGTTTGCTGCATCAATTGATGAAATTTGATTATTTTGGTTGATTTGCTGTTATTATATTTGGGTTAAGATGCAATTTTACCAACAATGTTTTTCTCGAGGAGCGTTTGACATAAATAGGTTTTGGAAGGAGCAAAAATACCAATAAACAATTTAAAATGGTGCAGATTCACCAAGGCCATTAAATTTCATCAAACGTTCGTTAAATTCACTAAAGCCAATTTAAAGTAAAACCTAACGGACGTTTGATGAAATTTAACGACATTGGTGAATCTGTATCATTTTAAATTGTTTATCAGTATTTTCACCCCTTCAAAAACTTATTTATGCTAGATGCTCATTGGAAAAAGTTTTGTTCATAAAATTGCACCTTAACCCATTATAATTGTAGGTTAACTAATTGGCAACTGAAAAAACACAGTTCATGAACTTCTCATGATGCCCACTGTCAAGTGGGTTGCTTGGATGTTCATCAAGTGGGTTGCTTGGATGTTCATTGAATGACTTATTCTATAAAAAGCTGGACTGTGAATTTGTATGGTATAGATAAACCACTACAAATTTTTGACAATCTCAATTACTTTTAGGTGGTTATTTATTAATAATATATTTAGTGTTTTATTTTTCATAATACTAATTTAATTTTTTAATTGTTTTAGGAGAGGAAGGCACAAGAGGAGAACCGTCAGACGGATTATGGGGAGTTATTTGCTATCACCCATAGACACCGTGATGGGACTCTGACCTTTGAGTAGGCAGAGGAGGCCATTATAAGTAAATTTATTAATTTATAACAATAATTTATTGTGCATAATAATAATAATAATTAATTATTTCATAAAATGGTGGAGCGGATGCAGTAGGAGCAGGCTAAGCTGCAAGAGACCCAGACCCAGGAGTCACAGAGGTCTTGGACCCTATTGTGCCATTGCAGGCAAGTCTAGGTCTAGTTGAGCACCCTGATCGCATGAGGGGGATGGGGATAGGCGTCAGACCTAGTATGATCTACGGCAGGAGCAGCGCCTCCAAGGCTAGCAACTTGAGAGCACGGACGTCCGGGGTTAGACGTTCGAGGGATGACTTTGTTGAGGAGCTCCGATCGAAGGTTGCCAGGACACAGGCTGCGGTGGCCCATCAGATGCAGCAGCAGGCCGATTACTACTACGCCTAGCATACGCAATGGCGGGATGTCACGAACTACATGCTGGAGGGCTTATGGATTCACTGTTCCTTGACGAGGAGCATCCACAGGTCCTCGATATCCCTCGGTTCGTCATCCAACCAATGCCTCCTCCTAATGATGATGACGCTGTTCACTCTACTCAGCGGCTTGATACAGGCGTACATGAGGGAGCCCCCCCTTGAGGGAGGACCTGATGATTAGTGTCATGATCCTTCCCATCCTGAGGCAGGACATGATCATCATTCTCCGGGTAGTTAGTTTATGTTTATGATTAGTTAGTTTTTTTTTTTTTTAAACATTTGTAAATAAATTGGATATTTATATTTTCAGAGAGTTGTTGCATTCTTCTTTCATCTATGATTGTTATATTTACATTTTTAGAAGTAACAAAGAAAATTAAAAAAATAAATAAATAAAAATTTTATTATCTATAACTGCTACAAAATATTTAGGTTTTGTAGTGGTTAAAAATATTAAACTGCTACAAAGAGTAATAAAATAATAAATTTATTTTTGTAGCAGTTTTACCAAAACAAACCACTACAAATTTTTGACAATCTCAATTACTTTTAGGTGGTTATTTATTAATTATAAATTTAGTGTTTTATTGTTCATAATACCTATTTAATTTTTTAATTGTTTTAGGAGAGGAAGGCACAGGAGGAGAACCTTAGACGGACTACGAGGAGTTATATGCTATCACCCATAGACACCATAATGGGACTCCGACCTCTGAGTAGGCAGAGTAGGCCATTGTAAGTAAATTTATTAATTTATAATAATAATTTATTGTGCATAATAATAATAATAATAATAATAATAATAATAATAATAATAATAATAATAATAATAATAATAATAATTAATTATTTCATAAAATGGCAAGAGCGGATGTAGCAAGCGCAGGCTGAAAAGCGAGAGACCCAGACCCAGGAGTTATAGGGGTCTTGGAGCCTACTACGCCATTGCAAGCAGGTCTGGGTCCAGTTGAGCAACTTGATCATGTAAGGGGGATAGGGATAAGCGCCATACCTAGTATGATCTACGGCAGGAGCAGCGCCTTCGAGGCTGGCAGCTCGAGAGCATGGACGTCCGGGGTTAGACGTCCAAGGGATGATTCTATTGAGGAGCTTCGATCGGAGGTTGCTAGGACACAGGTTGTGGTGGCCCATTAGATGTAGTAGCAGGCTGCTTACTACCACGCCCAACTTACGCAGTGGCGGGATATCACGAATTACATGCTGAAGCGGTCGTGGAGTCACCGTTCCTTGATGAGGAGCATCCACAGGTCCCCGATATCCCTCGGTTCATCATCCAGCCAACGCCTCCTGCTAATGATGATGGCGTTGTTCACTCTGCTCAGCGGCCTGATACAGGCGTACCTGAGGGAGCCCCCTAAGGGAGGACCTGATGACTAGTGTCCTAATCCTTCCTATCCTGAGGCAGGACATAATCATCATCCTCCGAGTAGTTAGTTTATGTTTATGATTAGTTAGTTTTTTTTTTTTCAAACATCTATAAATAATTGGATATTTATATTTTCAGAGCTTTGTTGCATTCTTCTTTTATCCATGATTGTTATATTTACATTTTTAGAAGTAACAAAAAAAATTAAGAAAAAAAATAAATAAAAAATTTATTTGTAGTGGTCAAAAATATTAAACCGCTAAGAGGGTAATAAAATAATAAATTTATTTTTGTAGCTGTTTTACCAAAACAAACCACTACAAAAACACATTTTAAATTTGAAAATTTTCATTTCCTGCCCATAAATATTTGTAGTAGTTAATAATACTAAACAGCTATAAATGGTAATAAAATAATAAATTTATTTTTGAGTGGTTTTACCAACATAAATTGCTACAAAAATACATTTTAAATTTGAAATTTTGCATTTCCCGCCCATGGATATTTGTAGCGGTTAACAATACTAAATTGGTACAAATGAAAATAAAATAATAAATTTATATTTGTAGATGTTTTAATACAACCGTTACAAACTAAAAATAAAATTTGTTTGGATATCCAACAATAATGAACATTTGTAGCGATTTATATATTAGAACCGCTACAACATGTCTCACTTTTGAAATTTGAATTTCATATCCCGCCAACGGTCGTCAAATTTATAGCGGTTATTTTGTTAAAAATGCTACAAACTGAAAATGAAATTTTGTCAAGCGACAATGGACATCGACATTTGTAGTGGTTATGGTAATATAACCGCTACAAACATGTACTCAGTAGCGGTTGTGGTAGTGGTTTTATAACTGCTACAAAATGTTAAACGTTAGAGAAATTGAATATAAGCTTCTAGGCACCTGTAGTTCTCTATTCACTCATCTTCTTTACTAAAATTTCTTTCTCACTAGCTATGGATAAGTCATGGATCATGTTGCCACGCAATTCTCTAGAATACTAGTATGGATTAAACAATTTCTTGGATTTCGCATTCTCTCACACCAGCTGTAATGGAAAGATCGTCTGTCCATGTCGGAGATGCAAATTCAAGAAGTGGCATACATGACAAGTTGTTAAGGAACATTTGCTTGTGAAGCCTTTCCCGGAAGACTATATGTTTTGGGCAGTTCATGGTGAGAAGGCCAATATGAAATATGATGATGCTCTTCCTCGAAGTTCACAAGTAGGAGTTCAACTATATGAAGATGATCCAATTAATGATGCTGTGTGTGATGCCTTTGGTTTTCAAGACAACAACTTGAACGAAGAAGTGCAGGGTTTAGAGCTGGTGTTCATAAGGAATGAAGCAACTCGAGTTTTTTTCAGCTTGATGAATGAAGCATATCGTCCTTTATATCAAAGTTGTCAAAAATACTCTAAATTATATTTCTTAATCAAGTTGTATTATATCAAGTGCTTATGTGGAATCACAGATAAGAGAATGTCGATGTTGCTAGAATTATTACAAGATGTGTTCCCCAACGTAGAGATTCTCACAACGTTTTACGAGGCCAAGAAGATTATTAATAGATTGGGCTTAAACTACCAAAAAATTGATGCATGCCTCAATGATTATGGGGAAATAATGACAGTAGGGAGACTTGTAAGCGATGTCACATATAAAGGTATAAGACAATTTAGAAGGGGAAAAAGCAGAAGAAGAAACCTGCAAAGATTCTCAGATACTTCGCTTTAAAGCTACGATAAAAAAGATTTATGTCCTCCAAAATTGTGGAGCACATGAGGTGGCATGAGGTTGATAAAAATGAAGATGGTAAATTAAGACATCCTTGGGATGCAGACACCTGGAAAACATTTGACAAAGACTTTCCATCTTTCATGGCTAACCCCATAAATGTTAGGCTTGCTTTAGCAACCTACAGTTTCAATCCATTTGGGAATCTTAGCACAAGTTATAGTATTTGGCTGGTAGTCTTAGTTCCCTACAATTTACCCCTAGATGTATATGAAACAAAGCTCCTTCATTTTGTCTATGATCATTCTAGGCAGAAAGGCACCAGGTAATGACATTGATATGTATCTCCAACCGCTTATTGTGGAATTGCTTGACCTGTAGAATGTCGGCATCAAGACATACGACACCTACAGGAAGACATTGTTTAACTTGCGTGTAGCTTTGATGTAGATGATTAGTGACTTTCCTAGCTTGGGAACATTATTTGGGTGGAATATGCATACTGGGTTGGCATGTCCAGCTTGCAATTTTGACTTTGACGAAGTGCACTTTGTTGGATATGATTAGTTTTGATGATGTCAAATATAGATATTAATTATTGAGAGTAAAAAGTTTACATTATGTATTTATCTCCTACGTTGACTAACTACTGTGTTTAATGTGAAATATCTTGTAGATTAGTCAAGCAAAGAGAGAAGATATCAAGTTGGGTTGAAAAGATTCATGTGATTTAATACTGTGGATTATTCGAATAGTCAAATTGTTATTCGAATAGTAAAACTTGTTTTTAGTTAAGATATATTCGAATAACTCTCAATTTATCCGAATAAACAAAGTATTATTCGAATAATGAATATGCTATTCGAATAGAGAAGAACTGTTAACAGTTGAAAGTATTCGGATAAGCACATTAGTATTCGAATAGTATGCTTAACAAATTTTTCTGAAAATAATTTAAGTGAAAAAGTATTCGAATAGTCAAGGCATTATCCGAATAATCATTGTGATTTCAAACTCAGTTTCTAAATATGGTATTCGGATAGTAGGATAACTATTTGAATAGTAAGGGCACTATTCGAATAGTATGATGATTATCCAAATAAGCTTTTGATGAATTTCAACATCCAATATCACAAGACTATCAGGATAGTAAAGTTACTATCAGAATAGTAAGATTACTATCAGGATAGTAAGGAGACTATCAGAATAATATTTGACATATTTCAAAGAAGACTATTCGAATAGTAATGGAACTATCAGAATAGTCTCAGTGCAAAATTATCAAATATTATTCAATTAGTGGAATGACTATTCGAATACTATAAGACTATCAGGACAGTAATTGAACTATCAGAATAGTCTCAGTGCAAAAATTCAAATATTATTCAAATAGTAATGGAACTATCAGAATAGTCCATAACTAAAAAAGGGTGATTCTATTCGAATACAAGAAGTGCTATTCGAATAACAACAGCAGACTCTGTTTCTATCAGCACGGGTGACATTCAGTAATTTGTCATATCTCCCAAACCAAAACTCGGATTGAGATGAAACCAGTGGCATATGAAACTAGACTTCCAATGCATCATTTTGACACCAAGATCAAGTTGAAAGGAGCTCAGATGAGAGAGATATGATCTGTTGAAGTTGACACATGAATCAGCGTCTTATTCCAGAACAGCTTTGGTATTGTGGACATAACTCCCAAACTACACATCAGATTGCAACGAAACTAGTGCCATATCAAAGTAGACTCAAAGAGCTTTCCATGGATATATAATTTGTCATATTTAAAGCTATATCCTAAGAGCTATGACTTCTGGAAGTTGCTGCTCGTGATGGCTCGTGAGTTCAGAAATGGTCTAAGAATAGTAGATACTCTTTGGATCATAACTTTCAGTATACAATGTGTTTGGAGCTGATTCTTATTGCATTGGAATGTAGATAATGAGGGCTTTCTGATGATATATAATTTGCCATGTTTCGAGTCAAAATCAAGAATTCACTTGAAGGCACCACTCGAGTAACTAGTTGATAACAAAAGACTTTACTCGAGTGAGTACTCAAGTAACCAGGTAAAAGACTTCCAGTTGCTCTCGGCATTTTCAATCCTGCCAATGTTACTAGAGGAGCTACTCGAGTAACTCACTGTGATAAGCAAAACTTGAAGGTAACACTCGATTACTCGATTAATCTGCAATATTATTATCACACTTCACTCGAGGCACTACCCGAGTATGCAGAGTTATTTAGAAGAAAACTTCAAGTTACCACCCGAGTATGCAGAGTTATTTAGAAGAGAACTTCAAGTCACTACCCGAGTAAGCTATGCAGAAAATGGAAGGCCACTCGAGTAGTCACTCGAGTAACCTGTGAAGAAACTTGATGTCCACTCGAGTGAGCACTCGAGTGATGCTCCCAGGAAAACAGAACAACATCCCGAAGATTCTGGAAATCAATGGAATGATCATATAACTCATTCTTCTTGCTTCTAATCACTCTAACACTTCATTGTATTAGTGTTTAATGTATTTCTCCAGGAATACAATGAAGATATGATTTGAAGAGTCAAAAGGTGAATTTACGAAAGCGGAATGTCAACATTCTAACGGCTAGTTTTTCAAATGTGAAGAATGACCAAACGAAGCAATAGGACTCAACGGATAGGTTGAAATACTCACAACGGTCGTATCCTACTCAACTATAAATACAAGAGATTCAAGCAGACGACAACAACATATAACATGATAAGATTATGAATCATCCACTTCTACCCGAATACTCTCTGTTCTTATCTATTTTCCACATCATGTATATTTGAGAGAGTTTTTGTAGTGTACTTCAATGTTCATCATATCTACTCTGAGAGAGTTTGTAAACACTTTCAATTGTATTTCTGAATTGATGTCAAGGTAGAGGGACCTTGAGTGGGTTGATTTCCTTACGAGCAAGTGTAGAGAGAATTGCCGGTAAGACTTTCTGCTCATAAGACTTATAAGGTGCAAGCAGTAGAGAACGTTGCTGCTCGTAAGACTTACAGAGGTGTAAGCAGGAGAGAACGTTGCTGCTCGTAAGACTTGCAAGGGTAAGCAGGAAGGAAAGATCTTCGGGATTGCTCTGCTCGTAAGACTTGCTGTAAGGGGGAGTATCTTAGTGAGAACTTTGTAAAGGCTTTTCTTGTGCCTGCATTAAACAAGAAAATAGTGGATTTGAAAATCTCAGGAGGAGCCTGGGGACTGGATGTAGGCCATCACAGATTGGACCGAACTAGGATAAATCACAGTTTGCATACTCTCCTCCTTAAACTCTTATATTTCCAGCATATATTAACTATTGACTTATGATTCTTATTTTCATATTTATTGCTTCCTCTAAGATGCAAAAAGATTTTCAAAGTTCTTAAGATTTTTATCTTACACCCAATTCACCCCCCTCTTGGGTGTCAGCCGGTTCTAACACACTTTCTCTACAGTTGAAAGTAGTGCTTTATGGGGCATCAGGGGTTTCTTGATGGAAGGCACAAGTTTAGCTTGTAACAGAATTACTTAAATAGGAAACCAGAAATAAGAGGCCCACCTCACACTTTACCCGGTGTATATATCTTACAGTAGTTTGAGGATGTTGAGTTTGAGTTTGAATTCGAAAAAAGTGACGATGCAGCAAAAGCAGGGTGAAAGATGGGCAGAACTTCTATACCTTAGCAATGGAGGAAGACAAGCATTTTCTTTACTCTTCCATATTGGAATTCTAATTTACTTCACCACAGTCTTGATGTCATGCATATTGAAAAAAATGTATGCGACAATGTGCTATATACGCTACTTAACGAACCGGGAAAGTCAAAAGATCATCTTTAATCGAGGAAAGATTTATGTGCCATGGGAGTTAGTGAAGACGCGTGGCCAGATGAGCATAACAAATTTCAGCCGGCAAAGTTCACCCTCACAAAACCGAACAAGGAAGTCTTCCTCACGACGTTGAAGAAAATAAAAGTTCCAGATAGGTATTCAAGCAACATTTCACGATGTATTGACATGCAAGCTTGAAAGGTTGCTGGCCTGAAGAGTCATAACTCACATGTTTTTTTGCAACAGTTACTTCCGCTGGCTATAAAGAATGCACTTCCTCCTAATATGTCAATCATTTTGGTGGAGCTTTGTTCTTTCTTTCAGAAGTTATGTTCTAAGGTTTTGATTGTTGAGAAGCTTGATCAGCTGCAGTCCAAAATCATTTTTATGCTTTGTCATTTAGAGATGATCTTTCCTCCATCCTTTTTCACTGTGATGGTTCACCTTATAGTCCACCTTATTCATGAAACAAAGCTCGCTGGCCTAGTTCAATATCGATGGATGCATCCTATTGAGATGTACACATTTTACATAGGTGTATCACTTTTAGTTCTTATGTTTGTTAGTCATGCTTTTTAGCATTTTGTATCATTTTCCCTTCTTCACTTTGTAGGTTTCTTGGGAAAATGAAATCTTACATAAGGAATAAGGTATGGCCAAAAGGTTCTATAGCTAAAGGCTATATAGGGGATAAGGTGCTATGTTTCTGTTCAAGGTACTTTGATGACATTGAGACGGCTTTCCCTAGGGGATAAGGCATGGCCAAAACTTATCCCTCGTGTTGGTAAACCAGTTGGAGGAACTGAGAACTTCAAACTAATGGCAACTAAGAAGTTGCAAGCACATAGACATGTATTGATTAATTGCACTCAAGTTGAACATTTCCTTCAGTAAGAATTGTATACTCACATGTTATTCTATATCTTTCGTAACATTTTTCACTTTCATTTCATGATCGCATTCCCATGATTAATTGCAGGGAATTTAGAAGTCATGTGAAGCATCAACTCAAGATCCGTACACAAACATCCTCTGAAGTTGACAAAAAGGTCTACAGAAAATTCCCTAGCTAGTTTGCGCACAGAATACTAAATGACCACAACCCACACTCACCAAATTTTAGAGCTCTCACAATCGGCCCTCTTGACCGTGCAAAAAGGTTTACATCATATAATGTCAATGGTTTCAAGTTTTGGACAGTTTTTCGGAATCAATGATTGCAAACTCAAAATTCGGGTGTTTATGGCACCTTTGGGACAAGGAGTTATGTGAGCAGCAGTAACGCCAACATGCAATTTGGGGGCGTCCCTTACTATGGAAAGCTTCTTGATATCGTTGAACTTAATTACCAAGGTTGTTTCACCGTGAAGCTATTCAAGTGCTTGTAGGCAAATACCACTACTTCCTAGGGATTGATAACTGATAACTTAGGCATGACATCAGTCAATTTCTCACGATCAATTCATACTAGTAATTCTTAAGATGATAAGCCGTATATTCTTGCCTCAGAGGCACACCAGGTTTATTATGTCGAGGATAAGAGGCACATAGATTGGCAAATGGTAGTTCATTTAAAACCACGAAACTTTTACGATATGGGTGATGGCAATAACATCACCTACTAGAGTGAGCCATTTTAGCCTGCCAATTTCAAAAACTTCTTTCCTAAAGGTGAAGACAATTTACCTCTACTTCGGTGCGTTTTTTTAAGTTCACATTATTTAGATTAAATTTTTTTTAACAAAATAATATATCACTAACAATTTTTCTACACAATTTCTGTAGGGATGGTGAGGATGAATGATAAAACAAAATTTTTTTTATTTTAAAAATATATTTTTTAAAAAAATTAATAAAACATTTGTAATGGTTCTAAAACCGCTACAAAAATATACAATAACAACTATTAATAAAAAAACGCTACAAAACATATTACACTAACCGCTACAAATGCTACGCAGATCCCTATAAATACCCCCACCACATCTCATTTCAAATACTCACCAATTTCTTTCCACCTTTCCCCTATTTCATTTTCTTTCATCTAGAATTTTTTTTATAAGCTGAGGAGCTGAACAAGGTGATCAAATATGGTAACAAGTTTTTAAATTTTTTATTTCAATACTTTTTTCCTTCGCATAATATGTATTCTCACTATTTTTTTTGCAGATATTTAAAAATATTTTCTCATTGTTTCCTATTTTCTTTACATAATCATAATCACATTGTAGCAGACAACATAATAGTTCCTTATTACCTACGTATCCTCAATAATATTGTCAATACAATCTTTATACTTATCAAACTTAATTAAATGATTCCTTTTAAATTATAAGCTAAACTATAGAATAATAAGCCAATTGAATTAGTTAAACTACTAAAATAATAAACTATTTAATTTAATATTAAAAAATAGAAACAAATAATTATATTTTTTTTCAATTTTACTGACATTTATAGCGATTCTATAACTGCTACTAATAAAGGTGCCAATTTTAAAACAGGAATTACATTTTTGGCGCAAAATTTGAATTTCAATGAAATTAGTAGCGGTTATGTAACCGTTACTAATGTTTGGCGCCTATTTTAAATTCAAATTAGTAACGGTTTTTGAATAGCTACAAAAGGAAGACAAGTTTTGATTTTTCATTTCTGGCCATCCAAATTTTATGGGTTGACATTTGTAGCCGTTATATAACCGCTACAAAGTTCCCAGCAAATGTGTTCCCCATTTGAGAATGTTGTAGCAGTTGGAATAAATCGCTACAAATATAGTAGTGCTTAGTATGCTTGAGTAGTGATTAAAAATAACCACTACAAAACCACTTGCAACAATGGATTTTGTAGCGGTCTTATAAACTGCTACTAATGTTGTTTGTAGCAGTTAAATACACCTTTTTAACCGCTATCAAATCATAGTTTTTTTTAGTGTAAGTGGAAATGTGGCCATTTCTACATCCATGAATGGAAGCAAGTGTTTGAGTGTAAGGGTGAAGGAGTTGGAAGATCACACCTTTTCCTTAGGACAAGAGTTAGAGGTTTTGAGTTTGCCTGAACGAATGGAAGCAAGTGTTTGAATGTAAAGGTGAAGGAGTTGGAAGCTCACACCTTTTCCTTAGGACAAGAGTTACAGGTTTTGAGTTTGCCTGAACGAATGGGACAAATGTTTTACCATGTTGAAGCTTTTATCGCTCTACCTGATGATTTGGAGATGTTAGATGGCATTTCTAGCGTTGCATATTGGGCTAAGCTGAACTTTCACAAAAAACCATTACAATTATTAAATGTTAATGGTTCTTATGATAATCTGTTGTCTTTTTTTGACCATGCTGTGGAAATAGGATTCACACTCCAAGTGAATCGTCATTCCATAATTTCTGCACCAGCTGTTGATCAGCCACTCGATCAACTACAAACCTATAAACCTAAAGGAGATCTATTAGTCAAGCAAATAGATGGACAATCTTCAAATAGCAGTTAAAAAGCAGAATCCAGATGCCATTCTTTAGTTGTAACTCTCCTTAATCTTTTGGTTTTACTTTTAACATTTTGTTTTACTTTATTGTGTGTTTATATTTAAAAAAAATCTTTCTCTAAGCTATAAAAGACATTGAGGACAATGTCTAATTTAGATTGGGGGAGAAGTATTAAAAAAAATCAGTTAGTTAGTAAAAACCATTAAATGCATGGAGTATGAAAAAATGACAGAGTAAAGAGTTATTCTTAACTATTGAGACGCATTTTATTAGTTGCATTTTTTTCTTTTCTTTTCTTTTCTATAAAAAAACAGGGCAAAAAAAAATCATACTATTTAGGTGCTTTGTAATGATCTTAAGAAGTATATAAGTTTTAAGTATGGATCAATTGAATTTAGAGATCTTATAGCATGAATGAACAACTGGTTGTTACAATTGGTGATGAATTTTGAGATTAAATGAACTGAGTTTAAAAACCCCTAACCAAGTGCTTTTGAGCTTATAATGATGATTTCTCTTATGTGTAATATTCACCTATTAAGTTGTCACTCTAGAACTTGCTTTAAATCTTATTGAAATTATATTTTACATGCACATTAAAAAATGATAAATTCATTCATTTTCTTTAGCTAGAGCCAAATAGCCAACCTTGCAATTATATCGTTGCTAAGTCCCTTTGAGACTAATTGACTGTTTCTTTGTTTTCAATCCATTAACATATGTTTTAATCATATATCAAGTGCTTTTATCTAATTTTGAAGATTAGCAGAGCATTTGAAATTCTTGTGAAATGAGCTTTTGACAAGTGTTGGGGTTTTTATATCATCAACTTTAGAGTTGCAAATTTATGGAAAAAAGAGAGGGAAAAAAATAAAAAAGGAAAAACATATATTAAGTATTTGAATTATGGGTTATTGTGATAAAATAAATTTATTGATAAGTTAGCGTATTTTTCAATTATTCTATTAAATTTCTTGAATATAGCCTTTCATATCATGTTTTACATTCCTTTTATCTTAACCCCATTATAACTTTTAATAAGTCCTTTTGATTTGAATTATGCATGTGAACTGGGTAGTGGAGATTGAGATTTTTAGCAAGCCTATGGTAGTGCAATTTTTTCAGTTGAATTTGAGCGAAACACTTACCTTTAAACACTTGAGAAATTGAGAGAATGAGTTACAAGTACAAACTCAATTTATTCATTCTCAAATAAAGTCACCAGTTTATATACTCATTGATTCATGAATACTATGATCTCTTTATTTTTCAATTGTGTTCTTGCTTATGACTTGACACTTCTAATTTTGTTTAAAACACTTATTAGTTACTCCTTGTCTGAGGACGTCCAAGAGTTAAGTGTGAGAGAATTTGATAAGTAAAATATTTGCATATTTATTTTCCCTTATATGATAATTTTGTGAACAATATTTGAGTTTAATATAATAAATTTGGGTGTAATTGATAAATAAATAATATTTTTGGAATAAATATTATTAATATTATAATATAGTATTTCCTTGTTTTTCTTTTGATAGCATGAAACACCATGTTAAGGGGAAAAGAGAAGAAAAGAAACCTAAAAATAGACCCACGATATTAAAACAAGAAAGGAGACACAATTGGAAGAAAGTGATCAGTATTGTAGCGGTGTCACTCTCTATCGACGGCACTATTCACTGTTCATGAGTACTGTAGCGGATGGACTTATACGGAAGTTACTGTTTTCGAACAAAATGCACTGTAGCAGACACTGTTGAAAAACATTGTAGCATGCACTGTTCATATCGGGAGACAAGGTTACTATAGCTGTGGAAAAAAACACGTTAGGCACTATTCATCGTGGGCAGACAGGTTATTGTAGCACTGAATAAAAAAGGGAAAATACCAGTTAGGTCCTAAGGTACAGAATTAATCCCAAAAAAGTCCCTTTGCAAATTCCAATGTCAGAAAAGTCCCTAGGGACTTTTCTGACAGCAATTCCCTTTGAGAAATGACTAAAATAGCCCACACTAAAATTTAAAAAACATGAGGTTCATTTTGAATGCTTCAAGTTCATTTTGAAAAGAAGAAACAGGGTTCGAAATCGCTGGACACAGGCTCTGCTTCTCGTTCCTCCGTCGTGCCGTGGTTCATTGTCAAGCGTCGGTAGGCTTCGACACCGCGTCGCTGCCGTGCGAGTTGGCGTGGGTGAGTGCACCGTTCCCCAAGCGTGCAGCGCAGTCCACTGCGAAGCAGCCGGTGTTCGTGGGCTGCGCCAGCGTCGGCCGGTGTTGCAGCGGCAAAGAATCCGACGCCCGTCCAACAACGTCAGCCGCATCACTCCAACACCCAGCGTCCCTCGAGTGCTCCTCTGACGGTCAGTCATCCGCCCCTTTGCTGTGTGGTTTTTTTTTTTGTGAAATGGCACCATTAATCTATTGGGTTGCCACTAGTTTGGGATTGGGGGAAAGTATTGATTCTTGCAATTTAGTTGGGAAAATACATTGGTTAAGGAAGGTGGTTGTCTTGAATCAGTGTTGTTGTTTTGGGGGTATAGATGTTTGTTTATGAGTAACGTTGAAGGCCAGGGAATGTTTTATAATGTGGTTTGCTGATAATGTGCTGCTCTAGCATTGAGTTTGAGGTCAGAATCAATGGGTATGAGGCTAATAATGTGCTTCTCTATAATTAGTGCATTTGGAAGTTAGTTACTGTTAAAAATTGATGTCCTATTAATGCTTCAGTTTGTGTTGCTTATTACTGTTTTTGAGTGGTTCCAACAGAAGAATGGGCAGTATAGGAAGTAAAGTTGGCTCTAGGTACAACATACACCATTGTACAAATTAGTACTTGTCAGTATAGAATAGTTAGCAACCGTTGATATGAAAAATTGTTTGTCAGTATAGAAAGTTTTGTTGATGACCTTATGCTTCATTGTTGATTTATATGACTTAGTGATTGATATATATACATTGCTGATGTGGAATTGCAATTAACTTCATAAATTAGTTGTTCGTTATATACAAATGATTGGTTAATGTCTTATGTTTTTGGTGGTGTGTGAATAAAGTAGTAATTACGTTCAAGGTTAAGCAAAAAATGGCAAAGAAGAAAGAAAGGAAAGATGAAGAGGGAGAGAGGGTGAAAAAAGTTTCAGGGTATATATTGTTTACACAAGATTATTTTAAGAACAAGAAAAACAAGAAGGAGGAGTGCAAGCATTTAAAAGAGGAGACACAAGCTATGAAAGAAGCTTGGGACGCATTGAAAGATGAGGAGAAGGAGGCATATAAGGTGAGGGCAAAGAATTTAAGGAGTGAGGCTAAAGGGACAAAATACGTGGTTCTATTCTTGACCCGATGTGCTCCTAATCAATTTATGAAAGTGTGCTACAATGTGAAAAATAGAGAAGTAAGATGGATAGGCTAAAGAAAATCGGATTTAACAAGTTAGTTCACATAAGCTGCTCACAAATCCCCCGAGATCTATGTGGTCAGTTGATGTCTGCATTTGACCCTCCAACTAACAATGTTTTGATTCGAGGGAGGTCATTGAACATCCACCGGGAAGATGTTCAACAATTGATTGGGTTACCGTGTAAGGGGGGACATTGAGGAAAAAGTCAGCAAAGAAGAAGAAGGTTTTGAACAATTGAAGACATTATACGGGACAGTGCCTTACAAGACCATTGGAAAATGGCTTATTGAGAGAGACGAGGATCCCGAATTCGAATTCCTCTTTGTCATGTATGTGTTGGGAACTCTCTTGTGTCCCGGGTCGAGTATAAAAGTGACTGATAGAGTGTTGAAAGTGATGGCGGCAACAAAAGGAGGTCTTGGGAAGTACGATTGGTCGAGTTTTGTGTTGATTGAACTATCAAATTCTCTTGCACAGTACAAGAAGAAATTAGTGAAAGGGAAAGATGCAGGGAGGATCAATGTCGGGGGATGTATATATTTTCTAATGGTAAGTGCATGTTTGATCTATGTAACGTTTATTGGTTTTTTAAATTAGTTGTAAATTGCTGCATTACATGTTGAATTCTGCTGCTGTTAAGGTGTAATTTAATTTCTGTACAGGTGTTTTGCTTGCAACATTTTCCCTTAGGCCAACTACATGCCTCTACAAGTGAAAATGCGCTTGCATTTTGGAATGACAACAACGTCAAGAGTAGAGTGCAGATAGAGAAGGAAAGCAACCAAGGGTTGCTACATTCAGTCAGTAATGTAGTTGGATCTGCCTCTTCTGAATTGCATGAACAAACCATGTTAACACACCCGGTAAGATGTGAAATCTTATGTCAGCTGCACATTCAGTTGAAAGTATTGACTTAAGTTTTTGTGATGTCTAATTTGCAGGAAATCAAGAGAACATATGATCGAATTATGTCAAGGGTGGTGTCAATAGTGCAAGAGGAACTTGTTTCCCTTCAGGCGAGGCTGTTAGGCGGGGGAAACATGGATGAAGGGGATGAAAAGGTGCAAGATGTTAAATCTTCATCTGAAAGTGAAGATGATGAACATGCTGAGGGGGGTGACATAAGAAAAAGAGAAGACGATGAAGTGCAGTCTATAAGTGTAGACGAAGGGTCAGAGGAAGAAGTAGGAGGTGTACATGGTATGGGAGATAAGGAGGAAGTGGAATCGAAAGGAAAGGAACAGGCACAATTGAGGAAATCTACAAGGGTTAAGAAACCTGCTATTGGGTCTCCTTGGGTGACAACAATGGCTAAGAAGCGAAGTCAAGATGAGAAGGATAAGGAAGTTTTATATCAAATGTGCACTACACAATGTAAATCAGCAGAGGATGAGGAGTAAGTAATCACACTTCTTCAATCTCAACTTAGATGAATCACAAAAACTGACTTTGTGCGCTTGTTTGTGTATTAGGGAGTTTGTGGATATGTATGACTATTTCTTGACCCGCGGTGAACTATATTGCCTTCGTCCAAGGGGTTGGATTAGTAACAGGGTAAGTTAATTGAACAATAAACTCATACTATGTTCATTGAATTTTGCAAATTGCTGACTCTTTTTTTAATGGTGCATAGTTTATGACCATGGTTACGAGGACGTTAGTGGGGGATCAAGTACACAATAGCAGTCGGGTGACCAGACACATATTTGCCGCAGAATTGATGCAAAAAATGGCAGCGGCTCCTAACAAGTGGTCATTGGAATCACATGCTGCGGAGATCTTGCCTGAACATATTGGTTACAACATTGGCGATTGCGACTTGATTTTTGCTCCTACCCTGTGCCTGGATCATTGGTTTTGTTATGTATTGGAGACGAAGACAATGCGGTTTTATATGCTGGACTCATTGGTTGACCAATTAACATATGCAAGGGCACAAAAGGTAGAAGAAGATGCAACAAAACCTAAGAGAATGAGCAAAAGCCAAAAAGAAGATATTCGGGCCAAGGAACGGCTGCACAGCAATGTGTAAGTGCTTATTTCTCAATAATATGATTTGTGTGCATTCGTCATTGTTGTTTTCTGACATAACTTGTTTTTTGTACAACTTCCAGAGAGATTACATTATTAACATACTTCGTCGAGTAAAACCCGAAGTATATGACAAAGGGCAGGAAATACCAAAGGAAGTTACTTGGGCAAAAGTGCATGTCCAAGCTGATCCGTTAGTGCTATTTTTGTTCCTCCAACTCTTTGAATTATTGGTTTTTTTACCCATTTGGTTGTTATAACATTGGAACTGTGTATGTGGCTTTTTGTTTTGCAGCGATTCGTGTGGTGTTCATGTTCTGTCATGGTTACATAGCTGGGATGGCTCTACACATGACAAGGCAGGGTATACTATGCCTAAGCTTGGTGATCATCAGATTCGGCAAGTGAAGGTGGATTGTTTATGGTGGCTAGTCACACATGAACAGAACAAACATGCTGAAAAGGTGTTGTCCCTTCTCAACGGAAGTCAACAAATGAAGAGGAAGAAAGTCGTGTAGCATTTGACGTATTGTTCTGTGAAAATGGCTACTTATAGTGTTCTGTAGTTGATATTTTGTATGAATGCCAACTTGCTGCAAAAGGCACTAACGTATAGTTAGTTTACACCATCATCTGTTATTTTGGTGACATAATAAATTAACTTTACAACATGTACATATCAAATGCTTGACTAGGTCCCCAAACAGCTTATTTTGCTCAGGTTATATCAACATGTACATATAAGTTATTTTGCTCAGGTTGTTGGACATGTCATTTGAACAAGTGTTTGCTGTTTTTATGTTACAACACATGTTGCTATGTTTACAACACCTTTAGCTCATTTTACAAGTTTTTAAGCTACGTTTACAACCACTCCCACCAGGGACACCAGGGCAGTAGCTTGTGTAATAAGCCAACACTTAGGCTCCACTTTCTTCTATCATCGTTTACAAGATGTTCTGCAATATTTACAACATCTTCAGTTATATTAACAACGTCATAAGCGGTGTTTACAACTTAGGAGAAAGAAAGTCTAAATGGTTTATGTTACAACACTTGTTGCTACGCTTACAACACCTGAAGTTATTTTTACAAGTGTTTAAGCTACGTTTACAACCACTACCCCCAAGGACACCACTTTCTTCTATCATCGTTTACAATATATTTTGCTATATTTACAACATCTTAAGTTATAATAACAACTTCCTTTGTACAGTATAATTTTTGACACTCTCACAGTGTCTTACCATCAGCTGAACCCAGTGATGTAGCGATCTGCATAATATTCTTGAGCTAACGCTAGCAACATCATGTAGCCTTGTGCACAAGCCATTATGTACGTATGTATGTTTTCACAACAAAAAAAAGTTGTTTTCACAAGGTCATTGCCCAACCCTCTTATGGTTGTACAATTTCATGTGGCTCCTGTCACAACAACATAGCATTAACTTAAACAAAATAATACCTATACTGTTACAACATAATAGCTTATCATTTCCATATATACTAAGACAATAAAATATTAAGTACTATCAGTAAGTACCTTTTGTTCACTTACTCAATGCACTTAATATGATATACTAATTACATAGATACACCAAGTTAGGGATGCATTCAACAAGCAAAAGGGGTGAGGGAATGCAACTATTTCATGGTCAATATATACATCACCAGAAAGTTACTATCAAAAGAATCTACATTTATGTACTTGTTTTTAGGATGGATTTGGATTTCTACAAGTTTTGACTGTGTGCCCAGCCTCATTGCATCTCCCACAATGATATATCTTTTTGTTTTGAAACTGAGATTCCCTTCTTTTCCTTTTCGGTCTCCCTGGTGGCCTTGAAGTGATTGGAGGGTCTAAGAATGTCTGTGTTAGCATATGTGTCATCGTCGGAGACTCAACCCGTGGACAATCATGAGTTACGACTGGCCTCATGGAACTTTCATATATTTTTCTCTGTGCTTCCAGTTTGAACCAGTCATCTACAAATGTGTACACATTACCACTAAGTACCTTAATAGCTGCACATGCATGGGCGCAAGGTACTCCACTCATTTGCCATGCTAGACACGTGCATTTTCTTTCACCAAGATCTACATTCACAAAAATGATGGCATCTCCACATCTACTTCGAACCGAGAACTGATTGTCTCCATAATATGATGCTTCCATATTTTCAGCATGTTTAACTTGTTGCAGCAATTTTTCTTCAATTCTTGGTCCCACTGCATTTTTCCAACTACCCATGGCCATCTTGCTTGCAATCAATTTTCGAGCCAATTTCTCCCGATGTTCATGAATTAAAACTGACATGGTGTGCTTCCTTTCTGTTAACATCCATGCATTAAACGACTATGCAAGATTACTTGTTATGTTATCCCACCTTTTGAAATGAAACTTGCTTAGAGCCCATTTCTCAACATCCCCATGATTCTCCACCCAATTTGCCAATTGTGGATTGAACAATCTTAATGTACCCATTGCACTAGTGAAGTCTTCATCCAACCTTGCATATGCAATTGTATCAAGAAGAAGGAGTGCATTCTCTTTGCTATTCGCCGATGTTCGTGTCCGACCTCTATTAATTCGTAGGAACTCGGCACTATAATTTTCCTTCACATGCCGGTAGCAAAAAGCATGTCTCTCACTGCCAAATATTTCTTTTACAGCACCAATAATCGCATTATTGCGATCTGAGACAATTGTTACCAACATTGAGCCGGTAATGTCTTTCATGTTCGATAGAAACCAAGACCATTCATCATACGTCTCATTACTCACAATGGCATATGCTAGGGGAAACATCTGGTTGTTTGCATCGTATGCACTAGCTGACAACATTGTTCCCTTATAAGGGCCACTTAGATGACAACCATCTACATAAAGTATGGGCCAACAACCTCCTAAAAACCCTTTAATAGAACAACCGTAAGCAATAAATACCCTATGAAATCTATTGTTAGATGAGGCTGCCCATTTTGCAACTGTGTCCGGGTCACTCTCGATTAGTCTGTCACATATCCAAGGAATTACCATGTAAGAGTCTTCTACTCGACCATGTAATTCCCTTACCACTCTTTCTTTTGCCCTATATGCTTGATGGTAGTTTAGCCGCACCCTATACTCTCTGTACATATCTGATCGAATGACGTTAGCAGTCTTATCAATATTGGACCTTAAACCATCCATTACGATTGATGATGTCAAGCTCGACCTGTGTGGATGCAAAACTATTAGGCTATCTTGTGCTTGGTGAACGTGTTCACTTTTGAGTGTTCTAATGGTTAAAAACTCTGTATCTTGATACTCTCCTGATGAATATGCACCCATGTACCAAGGACAACCTTCAACCTTGCACTTGACAATTATCTTGTGTTGATTGTTCTTGATAAATTGGTATGCAAACTTATGAGCAATACTATATTTGTATAACGTTTGACGAAGGATCACAGCATTCGGAAAAATCTGTCCTACTCCAATAATCAAATCCCTCCATTTTCCATGATTCATTTCTGGTATAGGGGTTGGCACCATTTGCATAGCACAAGTCAATGATGGGATCACTTGACCTTCATTTAACAAACCATATGGGATGTACACATTCCTCCTTCACCTCCAAACAAATGATCAATCCTGCAAGAAATTACAAGTTTTAGTGCTCTTGCACATATTCACGTTGGAAGAAATTACTTTTCTTAGGACAAATAAACTTACACTTCTTGCTCTTCCATTTGACCGTTCATTGCTGGTTCTGTACTATCATTATCACCATCCTCTTCAATATACACATGACCATATTGTTCATTATATTTGATTAGATGATACACCCCTTCATCATCTACAAGATCCACAAATGTTGACGTATCAAGGGCAACTTTGAACTTCATTTGCATTTCATTCCTTTCTTTTCCCGTTATGGATGATATGATTCTTCACAACTCCTCATATGTTGTGCCTTCCTTTACGCATCTTGTTCTTACTAAACCACCAACATATTGCATTTCATCTTCTCCACCATTTAAAAACTTCCCCCCACATGAAAGAAACAAAATAAATTCTTCCCCGAACAACTTCCCATCTTTCATGTCAATCTGCAACACAAACCTCATATTATCAACTTCCAAAGCAATATTTATAACTTCATACGCACATATTAACAACTCATTAACTACATGTTTAATTCCTGCACATATGCTTTTTTTAATAACAACAAACACACTAAACACAAGGCCAAACCTCTGTTCTCTTCCCCAAAAATAGACCACAGCTACGGTATGTATTAACAACTTCCACAGTAATATTTACAACTTCATATGCACATATTAACAACAAGTTAACTACACATTTTATTCTTACACATATGCTTTTTCTAATAACACCAAACACACTAAAAATAAGGCAAAACCTCTGTTCTCTTCCCAAAAAACAGAGCACAGCTACGTTACGTATTAACAACTTCCACAACAATATTTACAACTTCATATGCACATATTAACAACAAGTTAACTACACGTTTTATTCCTTCACATATGCTTTTTCTAATAACACCAAAAACACTAAAAATAAGGCAAAACCCCTGTTCTCTTCCCAAAAAACACAGCACAGCTACGGTACGTATTTACAACTTCCAGAGCAATATTTACAACTTCATATGCACACATTAACAACACGTTAACTACACTTTTTTTCCAACACATGTGCTTTTTCTAACAACACCAAACACACTAAAAACAGGGTCAAACCTCTGTTTGCTTCACCAAAAACAGAGCACATCTACGGTACATATTAACAACTTCCACAGCAATATTTACAACTTCATATGCACAAATTTACAACAATTTTTGTTTTGTTCATTTCAGCGTTTTTCCAGCAAAGAATACCAATTACATTCATCATTCTCACTTTAAACACAACAACTCCTCTGTTACCATGCCACAAAAACAGAGCACTCTAACATAAACCCAACCCACCCAAGGTGAAATCCCAACTTCAATGATCAAGCTCATTTGTCTACCAAATTCTTAGCTTTTCTTCTCTACCACCTACCACTTACTCCATTTTTTAGCTCAAGATCCAACCTTTCACCAAACCCTCACTCTCAATCTAACCAACCTTCACACAGAAAGAAACAAAATTTTCCAGAGTTCGTTTCTCTACGTTGCTGCACGTACCTGGACGATGAAGAAGACGAGATTCCCAAGAACATTAACGCCACTTTGTATCCCTTCAATGTTGCACCTCCTACGCCCTTCGTCCGTGTGCGTTTTCTGTTTTTCCTTAATGCCTTGATCACAAATACAAGCTTCACTCCTCTCCTCTGTGCGTTTTCTTTTCTTATTTGAATGGGGGCTATTTTAGTCATTTCTCAAAGGGAATTGCTGTCAGAAAAGTCCCTAGGGACTTTTCTGATATTGGAATTTGCAAAGGGACTTTTTTGGGATTAATTCTGTACCTTGGGACCTAACTGGTATTTTCCCAATAAAAAATGCTGGACACTGTTCATCTGATTAAAAAATGGTAAAATACTGTGCATGGATCTGCCTATATATATGTTCTCTGATAGGAGGAGAAGGGGGGACGAAGGAAAATGAGTTTTCCCTGACTGTGTGTGTGTGGCGTCATTCTCTCACAGGAGGAGGATATTATATTATATTTTAGATTTAATTTCATACATTTTATTATTTTTTACATGTCTCCATCTTAGAAGGCTTAGGTAGACCTCCTATATGGATGGTATAGGTAGTACTCCTTTATGGATGTATAGGTTGCCACCTACATGGAAGGTTTTATCTCCTATAAGGAAGGCTAGATTTCTCTATTTTTCTTACATCTTTTGGTTGTATATTTATGTTTTGGAATTTAATAATCAAGTTTTATGCAATGTTAATTTATTTTTTTTTTAATTTTATCATGAGCTAAATTTTCATTTTCCTAGGGTGATAATGTAGCTTACTAATGACGGAATGAATCTTAACTTATTAAATCTAGTTTTAATTTATCCTTCATGATTGAGTTTTAATTATTAATCTGAATGCTTTCGATTGATTGACCACCTTTTGAATAATTTCAATATGCATGTTGAGATCGGTAAGAAATGCATTTGTATAGATCCTATACTTAAAACCATAATTTGCATATGAAATAGGAATATATTCATGAGTTGTGTAGTCTTACTGAGTTCCATAAATCTTAATGCATGATTAATTGCTTAAATTTATATAGGAATATATTAGATTAACAATTAATTATATAATTGCTTGACCTCGGAAGAGGCTAGTAATTAACTGAGGGAAACTTGGCTATCAATTATGTGGAATAAATTGAACTAGAATAGATAATTGATTCAATCCGAAATTTGTTAAGTGAAGTCTAACCTCTGGAGCTTTTTCTCATATTTGCTTTCATAGTATTTGCACTCATATTTAATCATTTTATTTTGTACTCTCAATTACTAACTAATCGATCTAATAAATAGAATTAAAATTATTCATTTTGGTACTTTTTTAATTGAAAATATATTTAAATTATTATATTATTAATTATGTTATTATATAAAAGGTTGTAGGATTATAATATTAAATAATAAAATTTTAAAATAGGATGGAATTAGCGAAAAACAATTTTGTCACAAATCCTCTCAAAATATTGTGGCGGAAGTTAGTGATGGATTAACAATAGAATTTAGTGACGGAATTTTTTCATCACTAATTTCTGTGACAAAATGGTTTGTGAGGAAATTAACGATGAAAATTAGGGATGGAAAAATTTTGTCCCTAATCCCATAAGAAACTATTTTGTGACATAAATTAGTGACGAAATTTAGTGATAGGATTTTTTTCATCATAAATTTCCTTCACAAATTTCTGTCTCAAATCAGTTTGCAAAGGAATTAGTGACAAAAACTAGTGACGAAAAAATTCCGTCACTACTTCCATCACAAAACATTTAGTGACGGAAATTATTGATTGATTAGCGACAGAAATCAGTGACGAAAAAATTTTGTGACAAAAGTTTTTTGATAGAAATTAGTGACCGATCAAGGATAGAAATTAGTGGTGGAATTTGTCCATCAATAATTTGTGTTACTAATTTTTTTTATGACGGAATTGAAGATAGATTAGTGACAGAATTTAGTGATGAAATGTTATTTCATCGCTAATCCATCACTTAATATTCCATTGCTAATTTTAGTAACGGAATTTGTGAGGGATTAGTGACAGATTAGTGACGGAATGAAATTCCGTCACTAATTCTTCATTTGTTTGTAGCGTGATTATCTTGTTGAATGAGATAATACTTGAGAAAGATTATTTTGTTTAAGAACTTGGATAAAATGATACTAGATTTGAAGTATATTAATTGGATGGATAGTTTGGTAAAAGAGGAGAGATCTATTCATTGACCTAGTATTGTGTTATGTCCCATATTGACTGGGAAGGAAAACAAAAAATGCTTTATAATAGTCTGAATATATACCTCCCCTCTTGGCACGTTTTAAAACTGAGGAATGACGAGAGCCCAGAGCGGATAATATTGAGAATGAGTATCAGAGCCAGGGGTCTGGAAACAACAACTTTTCATACTACTTGTGACTAGTATACTTACGGTAAGATAAGGGCAAACAAGCACATGCCAGAGCACTTTTCCAGACAGAGCACTTAACCAGACAGCCAAGGTGGATGGAAAACGTACTTCTAGGTGAATTTTAAGACCTCAGTGAAGAAGATCGCTACCATTTACACAAGACGACACAGATAATGGGGAGGGGCTAATGTCGCCCTCAATGACGCAGGCTTGAAAGATAGAAAGATAATATCAGACTTGGACACTACTTTTCGGTGATCGTGCAGTCCGGAGCACCGCTGCTTGCTACCGGATGCTATCGCATGCTTCTAGTTTTATGGGCCTTCTTGTCCATTTTGTACTTTTAAGTTTGTTTCTCTAGCATTGTTTAACGTTTTTTTTTTTACTATGATTTTGTCGTTATTGCTTCGAAGAAAGTTATAATCATGTTTGCTTGGACGTCTCATGTAGGTTTGGATTTGAATTGAGAGTCAGGGAGTTAGTGTGCTAAGAGTTTTCTTTTAAGGAGTAATTCTTGGTTGGATTTGGATTCTGAGTCAGTGTGTTAAAATATTTTCTTTTACTATCCAGGCCTCTTCGAACTAATTAATTTTATTTCTTATCCTCCCTCCTATCCTCCTTTTTTATACTTATTACAATTACTTGTAGACACCTAGTGGAATTAAGGCTATGTTGCTGTATTATAATTACTTACAATTACATTATGAAATTATACCTATTTCACCAATTATCAAGAATTTTCTTCATTTTCTCTTAGTCCTTCAATTTAATGATAACAACCGTGAGACAAGAAAATGCTAACATAATGTCTCACTCTTGTCCTTATTATAAGATTGTTGAGGAAGAAATTTTCTTCCTAATATAAGTCCTTCAATTTAATGATAGTATTCATGAGACAAGAAAAGGCTAAAATAATGTATCACTCTTGTCCTTATTATAAGACCATTATGGAAGAAATTTTTTTCATTCCGATTCATGTAAGACTATATCGGGGGGCTATTCCCACACCGTTTTTCATGTAGAATCCATTAAAGACCTTAAAAGCACCTCTTGGCCAAAATTTTAGGCCTTCCGAGAATCCACAAAACTTGACAAAATCACAACTTAATTGGTTCTAAGTGGAGCCTACACTTACCTCTTCGCGTTTCTACAATCGGTCGGTGGCACTCCGGCTAACTAAATGACACAAACACCGCCAATCAGAAAACTGAGATCATAAAAATGAAGCTCTAAGTGAACAGAACAATTTTCTTGAAAGAGTACTTACCGGACAATAATGACGATTCAAGGTTGGAATCGACTCCGGAGCTCAAGAATACAACACTATTCATCCACCTTCTCTCTTCTTTATATTTTCTATGGTTTTTTTCTCAATTTTTCTCTCTCCCTTTGGTGCTGGCCAAATTGCATGATAAAGAGAAATGGAGGGTTGTGATTTCATCTTGAAATTAGATTGTCTCCTTGTGTGCCAACTGTCAAAGGATTAGAGCACAAGATGCCAAGTATCCAAAAAGCATCTTGTCATCTCTTTCTCTCTCTTATGTGGCATCTTTTACATGTCAGGGGAAGGGAAACCTGATGAATTCCCCTGACTCCCTGGCACGTTGTTCGGAAAAGTTAATCGAGGGACCGAAACTGGGATCGGTGAATTCCCCTGCCTTCAGCGCCACGTGTCACCGTCTTGGAATGCCAACAAAAAAGCAAAAAGAACACCACATGATGAAGGGACAAGTGTCACCTTCCAATTGTGCCAACCAAAATGGGTGAATAGTATTTGTATGATGATGTGTACTTTGATGACAAGTGTCATCTTCTTATTTATCCAACACAAAAGTAAAGTAATCATTAATCATCATGACTTACACTATTAAAGCTACTTTAATGAAGTTACTTTCTTGGTGCTCACTCGAGACTCTACTCGAGTTTTGCTAGGAAATGCGACACATATATCGAGGCCCGCCAAATGATGCCAGATCAGAATATATGTGTGTGGGCCCCACATACCGGTGTCTACTTCAAAAACGCAGGGTACACATATCTTCCCTGAAAATGCCATATACACACCTACACCACCCTATTTTGCCTGACTAATTCATTCCTTACCTCATGACATAGCTGGGTGGTGTCTTCTACCAACCCAATGGCACCGTATATGTGTCCTGTGCACATCTACACCGACACTTTAATCCTACCACCTATGCATACTGGGCCTGCTGTCCGGTAGGGCCGAATCACATACTCCCCGAGAGTCTTTCTATTTCTCGTCATTCTTGGAATTCTCCCCGAACTGGCCTTAGTAGTCTGTCTGATATAGACTTATCCTCAAAGTCTTAGATTCAAAATTCGGGATATTACATAGACTTTTTCTTTAAAGGTCTAATCTACAATTTTGTTATATAATAATATGTAATTAAATCAAGTTTTATAGTAATTTAATATAGGCTTTGAGCCTATTTAAAACCTACACATTGTATATGTGTAGACTTTATAGCCTATCAAAAGCCTACATAATTGTTGGTTTTAGTAGGCTTGAAGCTTACTTACGGCCTACAATATGAGCCCTTTTTAAAAGCCTACATTACAAGTAGACCTTTAAAAAGGCTTTAGGTTTTTTAATGTTCAGTCGTAAACTTTAAAAATGCCTACATTTAGACTTAGGTCCAGATTCAGACTTTATGCCTCTATTACAGGCTTGTGCCTATTTAGCCAAAGTTTGATTTGACTTATTTCCACCCTTAAATACCTGTGGTTAAAAAAAGATCGAGATGAGCAAATGGCGAGGTGAAAATAGAATGTTCAAGATGTGCTAAATGACCAAGTTAACTTACTATAGAGTAGAGTTAAAAATCTTGATTCGGCCGTATATCATCGTTTATCTCAGCCTCCTATTTATATAGTGTCTGTCCATACTCTTTTACTTGTTTTCGTCTCTTCATTCATACTTGCTTGTGCAGATTTTTTTTTTTGAAGAAAGGACAAAATGATATATTAAAAAGACATGAGTCTTACAATGTTAGATAATTAACAGAACTGAAATGTAATAATCCTAGTTTTTCTACCAAAGGTAAACTGATACAACAAATTTCTAAGGATTTTGAAATCCCTAATCAGATGTCGTATATCTTGTATCACCACATTGATTTTTTCTGATGAGATTGTCTGATGATTGATGAAGGCCTTTCCTACACACTGGATCTGCAATTTTTGTTGATGATTGGAATAAATGCAGCCATGCTTTCTGATACAAAGAAGGCAATCCCCTAGGCAGTGATAGTAGAAAAAGGAGCCATCAGTTGTTCTCCTACTCCATTGAATTTGATGTATCACAGATCCTGAGAAACAAATAAGTGCATGACAGATTTTCCCTTTTGCACCCTTTTTTGATTTTGTAAAAACAAGCATCCATTCTCTGACATTATTTCTTATTTGCCAGTTGATGCAATCCATTCCAGTTCTAGAGAGGATATCCATTTTTGTTAAAGCCTGTTGAAAGTTGGAGGTTAAAAATTGAATAATGTGGAGAACCTCTTGGATGACTTCTTTTGAGGGACGTTGTACTGATTCATGATGAAGTGCCCAATATCTTTTTGACCAAACAATATTCAGGAGAATTATGATGCCATTGAGAAGAAAGGATTCACTATCTTTATGAAGTCTGGTGATCGATGAGAGTTTCTTTAATCCATAATTTAAAACTTGAGAAAGACGTAGGATGCAATTGTATTGAAAAACAGCCATACCAGATTGATCTAACATATGGGCAAGTGATAAACAAGTGTTCCATTGTTTCAGCCACGCTGCATCCAAACAAACAATCTCCAGTAACATCAATATGATGATTTCTCAGTATTTCAAATGCTGGAATTGCACCATGAAGGATCTTCCATACGAAAAGCATATATTTTTAAGAAAGAGTAATTGACCAGAGAAACTTTCAAAAAGGATCTGAAGTTCGAGCACTAGAAAGATTCTCAAGTGAAAGAATATCAAATCCATCTTTGACCCTGCAAGTTCCTTGTGAGTTTCCTGTCCAGTAAAACTCATCAATACATCCAGAGGTAGATATTGGAATATTAGAGATAAGATGAGCTGTGGTTGTTGAGTAGCTTATTTGTAAGAGTTGATTATTCCATTGAGAGAATTTGGGTTATGCACTAACAAATCAGAGTCTCTAGATAAGTTCGAAGTCTCTGATTCAACTTGCATAGGCCACCAACATGGGTGGTTTAGTGGAACTAGAGATCAATCTTAGTGTGCTAATAATAATATCTGCGCTTTCTGCAATGCCTTTCCAAACCCAAGAAGCATATAAGGCATTTTGATGATGCTGCTGGAAGATTCATCAATATAGTTAACTCTTTGTGTTGAAAAGAGCAGAGATTCTTCAGAAGCTGATATGATCCTCCAAACCTGTTTTGCCAGCAATTTCGGGTTTCTCAAGGGTCTCAATCCAAGCCCCCCTCCCTTGATCTACTGATTGAAAAAGGGCATCTTTTCTAAGAAAATGAATTTTCTTTTTATCCCCAGACGACCCCAGAAGAAGTTTATACACTTGCTCTCAATTAATTGGCAAGTGTTCGAAGGAATTTTGAGGCATGACAGAACATGAATATTCACTGAAGCTAGAACTGATCTAATCAGTGTGAGTCAAGATGCTTGTGAAAGGAGTCGAGCTTGCCAATCATGAGTTCTATTTTCAGCATTTTGAATCAGCTGCTGATGTATCTGTGATTTATTTCTGTCTGGATCAATCCAAGTTCCTAGTTATTTTCCTAGTCTCTAAGAGAAATGAATGTTGAAGATATTTGAGAAATCCATTTTCACTTGGTAAGATATGTTTGGACTAAAAACCGTAGTAGAGTTGGATCTATTTATTTCATGTCCTGACAACTGGCAATATTGCAACAAAGCTTAGTTTACAGCTTCACAATTATCTTTATTGCCTTCAAAGAAGAATAAGGAATCATCCGCATATAACAAATGGGAGATTGGTTTAGATGCGCTGCATATTTTGATTCGTTTCCATTTCCTCTCACTTTCTAGTGATGAAATGATGCAAGACAAGATATTTGCAGCAATAACGTAGAGATAGGGAGGGAGAAAGAGGATCACCTTGCCTTATTCCTCTTTTTGGAATTATAAATGGAGTAAGTTGCCCATTGAACTGAATTTGGTACTTCACAGTTGATATGCATCGTTGGATTATAACTGGAGTAATTTGCTCGTGCTGATGTATTCACATCATTACTATTTTTCCCCCTTTCATTTCCGTCCAATTAATCTTTGAATAAGCACTAAAAAGGTGAAGAGAGGTTTAGTTGAATAAGAAGTATTTTTATTTGTTGTAACATTGCACTTGAAGTGAGAAGGATATTAGTATAAAAAACTAAAAAGGGAAAATTAGAATGAAGGACCCAGAGGAAAAGATATTTATTAATAAGGACCATAAAAATTGTAATTATTTAGATGGATCAAATACAGAAATATAAAATTGAAAATACTAAAATGCCCCTAACAATCTTTTGCACTCCCTCCTACATTCTCTCCCACATTCTATTTTTAAAACTAAGACAAAATTCTAAATTTCACTTAATTAAAAAAAAAAAGTATTCTCAATTTTCATTTTTGAAAGTTTGCATAGATATCTATGGAAAAAAATTACACATTCTTTAATTTTGTAAAAGAATAATTTTTTAAAAATCAACAAAAATTTTAATTAAAAATTTAAAATATATAATTTTAACAAAACTCAACGAGTCTTTTTATATTTATTATATATGTTACACCAAGAAAGTTTATACAATTTATTTTTCATTTTAGAAGAAAATTTATGTGTGTTAGGAAAATTCATTTAATGTTAATAAAATTTAAAAATGTAAATAATTTATTATATCTCAATAATTAAATGATATATTGATTAAATGAACATGAACCTTGGTTAAAAAAAACATAAAAAAATATGATTTTAATCGTTGTTAATTAAATAATGCATTAATTGCATAAATATGAAACTTGGTGAAAAAAAGATACGATAATGATGGGCGACTTTAATTTTGATTTTAGTTATTTTTAAATTATGAATATAAGAGATAATGGAGGAAGTTTTAGTTAGGGGCTATTTAGTAATTTAAAATTTATATTATGATGTTTCATCCTTCATATAATTACAATTTTTATGGTCTTTTATAATAAATATGATTTTCTTTAGGTCTTTTATTTTAATTTCCCCTACAAAAAAAGTTTAATCATTAAATCATGAAAATGATCTAAAAAATAAATTAATTCTCAAAGTTTCTTTTTTCAATTTGTTGTGACAACTTATAAGGGTGATTTCAGGGGAAAAGCTAGTTAATACTCCATCTTTTATACAAAGAAACTAACACACACAAGGAAAAATTAATCTTTTAATCCTTTTGAGTTATTTATAACTCTATTCCTCAAGTATGATTCATTGCAACTCAATCCACGTATACTTTTAACTCGTTTACAAGTCAGTGCCTATACATTTAATTTAATCAAAGTTATCACTCAGTCATCTTACATGGCAAAAAGATATTATTAAAATCATTAAAAAATAATCTCATGGCTTCCAACACAGTTGCTTTTGGATTTTGTATTTTTTTTAACAAAAATAAAAGTATACATTTAGTTCTTTTGACTTTATATAAGGTTTAGTTTGATCCCTTAATTTTGCAAAAAGGCCTTTTAAGTCCTTTACCCCATCGTCCAAAAAAAAAAGTCCTTTACCCCTATCAGACATTGATGAAAAATGTTGATATTGAAAGTTCAACGTTGACAAAACATTATAAAATGCTAACATATAAATTTTAATTTTCAAAATAATAATTGAGGGACTAAATTATAAATTTGTCAAAGCTAATGGATTAAAAGATTAATTTTACCTATTTTAAATTAGAATCCAATTTTTTGCCAGAAATTGTAATTCAATTACGTGGATACGTATAATGCAAACTATCTCGTTGATATATGAAGTAAGCTTATTTCCCTTCCCATACATAGGGATGTTTTAGCATTTTGAAGACAAAAAGAGATTGATAAAGCAATCAGCCATATAATCCTCATTCTCTTAAGTATTAATGTACATTTTCTTGTTCATTATGAAATATGCACATTTTTAAAGCTAGTTACATAACCAAAATTAAAAAGGACGATGTCCATAAGCATGTATATAAGGATCACCTCGTGTGTTCTCTTCAATTAATGCAATCCATTTTTTATTATGATTATGATGCACACTAATCTGGATCACTAATCATGTTAATTTGATGGCTACAAATTTTAAAGATTAGGAGAAGACACGCTGTCGTCGTATGTATAATAATCTTTTATAAACTTTATAGCGGACAAATCCTTAAAACATGAAATAAGGGGTAGAACTACATTTTTGTTGCTACAAGCTGCAACTTTTATTGTCAACAAAAACGTACTCCTTCAAGAAATTCCTTCACTTGTCACAATTACATTGCCTAGTCATAACAAAGTCAGAGGAAACAACAATCAAATTCCAATATTATACAAAGCTGTGCATTTACTTCACATAGCTTGGAGGATAGAAAATATGGTTTGAACAACAGTGAGAAAGAGGAGCAGCAACAGTGGCAACAATTTGCCAAGGTGTACGACAATAATCACGCCTTAGAGTGGCCTTCATCTCATGCCAAGGAGTCTTGACAATAGTCATTCAACCTTTTGCAGATATCAAGGTATTCAGAATTGAAATTCCATCGAGTGACGTTTCCTCCAAGACCATTAAATAAAAAAGCAACATTATTGGAATCACCTAAATAGTTCCTAACTATTTTCTTGCTAACGAGGAGATCCATATCCTTATATGTGTCTATTAGACAATCTAATACAAGAGCATAGTCGGTAATATAAGCATGATAAGGATAATGACATTGTTCTAATGCTATCATATTACGAAACAAAAGTTCAGTGCCAGCCTCCACCTAAATTTGTGGAATTTCAAGAATATGTCTTGAAAATTTCATGTCTAATAATAAATACTTGCTATTACTAGCTTTCAACTTTATGCCTTTTTCTTGCAATGCATTGGCATTGTATAAAAGAATATGCCTTCCAGCCTCTACAGATGGAATCCGGAAAGGCATTTCTCCTTGCAAGTAAAACAATCTGAGAAGATCCGTAAAATGATATGATTTATCTTAACATTAGGATTAGGCTCTAACTTTTGTCCATTATGATACTAAAATTACTCATATGTGAGCCTAAGAAATGAAGGGAGGCTACTGCGATGGTCATGGGGAAAAGCTTTATTAAACAACTCCTCAATAATAAAGAATGGGAGTTGATTCTCAAGCAAAAGCAAATCTTCAAGTATAGAATCCACTAACCATGGTTGTGACAATTTAGCATCATCCTTGCCTCTCTCATCCATCTCAGAGTACATGATGAAGAGTTGAATGATGAAGCCAGCATCCATTAATGTCATTTTCACAAGTTGTTGTCTAGAAAGGTTAATAGTCTCTGAATAAGAAGCACGAACTCTTGACTCTAAACGTTTTACAAAATGAACCAAATCATCCAAGCTTGACATAGCCCTTTGAGTAAATCTTTTGAACAATATTCTTTTATGTCTTTCCATATCTTGCAACCTCTCATTACCATAATGAAAAGGGCCAATCGAAACAACTTTTGGGGTATAAGCCTCTTCATTAAGATGACGGAGCGTAATTGGCACCCTATAGATACAACAGTTTTGTAACAAAAGACCATCTTCGCAGTCTTGAATCATTTCTTTTATGTCTATAGTCACCTCATCTTCCACCTATAGGGTTTGTTTGGTGTGAGCGGAGGGGAGGGAAAGTGAGCGGAGGGAAAATTTTTTTGAGTTGAATTTAAAAAAATTAGAGAAATGTGATTAAAAATTTTTAATTAATTTTTCTTACTCTTTTATCTTATATACTCTATTTATTAAAATTTTATTACCCCACTTCTTCAATTTTTTAAAATTCAACTCATAAAAATTTTCTCTCTCCTCCCTTCCCCTCCAAATCCCTCAAACCAAATAGACCCATAAAGTTTGATTTAGAATGCAACCAGGAATTACACAAGCAATATATATACACGTACACGTCCACGATTCCAAAAGAATAAAAAGAGAGAGAGAAAGAAAAATACAATAAAAATGGCTTTTTAAACTACTAAAATTGACAGTTGAATAGAAAAGCGTGGTATAAGTTAAGTCAGAGGTTGATGAAGTACTTATTTGAAAGTTACAAAAGAAAAGGGTCAAAAAAATCAATGGGGTATTAAAGACGAGAAATTAATCTAACAAGGTGCGGTCAAATCAAAGGGAATGTAACGAAATTAAGAAAAGCCATCACGAATGAAAAGCATAGATGCATACTTGCAAGTGAAACAAAAATAAAACTAAAGAAGTCTAATAATTGAGGAATGAAACAGAAGGCAACCTTAAAAATTGTAAGCGAAAAGAACGTAAAGAAAATAAGAAAAGGTTACAGAATTAATGAAAGAGTAGTAAGGGAAGCATACGTGTTAGTTGTTGGAGGTAATTGGAGGAGAAATGTGTAGGCAGAGATGAGAGAAGTGGTCGCTTCAGCTTCATTCTTTGAGTAGTCTTAGAGGCCAGGTCTGTTCGATTCATGTCATTATTAGGCATCTTCCTGTTAATCTTAGTATGCATTGCTTCTGCCATCTAAACTTGGTCAAGAAAATAAGAAAAGGGTTTAAAGAAAAGGTTACAATGGGATATTAAACAGAGAAATCTAACGAGGTGCGAGCAAATTAGAGGAAATGTAACTAAATTAAGAAAAGCCGTCCCAATGAAAGACATGAGATGCATGCAATCTGACAAGTCTACATCTTCGAAAGAGAAACAAAATAAGGGTAAAAGTCTAATAATTGAAGAATGAAACAGAAGGCAACCTTAAAAGATGTAAGGAAAAAGAAAGTATTCCTTCCGGTACTTAATGTAAGACATATTTACCTGATTTAAACAGATTAAGGAAGTTAGTTAAATTAGTTAATATCACATATTTTTTGCTAATTCACCATAATCATCTTCCTTAATTCTCTCAATCTCTCATATCAAAGGAAGCAAGATAATTTTTTGGGAAAGCCTGCAACATATACAGATTTACTATTGGAATTATCCAATATATGCCTACTTTTATTTCACGAACATGATCTTCATCATAATATGCAAATTGTTGCTGAAGTTTCTGTCGTGCTTATCGACTTTCCGATGCTATGCGACCATTAGCCTGCGCTCTCACCAAAGCTTGCATGCAACTGAGAGTTGAGACAGCTTGTTTCCTCACAGCATGACCTCTAACAAGGGCCTGAAGCCATACCAATCCTTTCAAAGCTCGTAGTGCTCTTCGGGCCTGACATGTGTGTAGTATTATATATAACAAAACATTCCAGCTTACAAGTCAAATAACATCCCCATTGCGAATAATAAATCGCTTTAGTTTAGTGCTAATCTGATTCTTCAATAGTGAAAGTAATATGAGTAATCTAAAGCCAAACCACACACTCGCTGTAATTCTTAATATAACACTTATTTACCTAATTTGATTAGATTCAGGAAGTTAGTTAATATGTAGAAGCACCGAAATGGAAAAACACAGATCCACAATTATAGGTGTCACTAGTCAGAAGTTATTCGGTGATTGCATGATATTGTTGACTATTTGCTATGTTCACCGTTAATCACTCTTTCTCTGTCTCTATTTTTTGTCCTATAAATACCATGTAAATCCTTTCATTCTATAATAACAATTCAGTCTTCATATTTCTCTTCATGGTATCAGAGCGTTAGAGAAGAATCAAGACTGAATCAAAAATAGTCACCGTTGTGTTCTGCGTTGCTAATATCAGAACTAGAATCGGTACCTCTGTCTCTGACGTTGTCAGCGCTTGTCCCAGCGTCCCAATTTCTGTTAGAACCAAGGTCGGTGCCTCTCAGTCTGTCTCTGCCCAACGAGTTCTACCGTTTGTCGCAGACATCAGGACACATCAGGTTGCCGACGGCTTCACCGTCATCAATCTCCACTTGGGTGACTTCCTCCTCCATCGTTGTCAAATCTGGGCACACAAAGAAATCGGAGAAGACAACCACCAGTGACATTCATCACTATCACGGCCGGCGTCTTTTCCCTTCTTCCTTGTGACCATCATCGTAGTGTTTAGAAAGGAACCTGAGAGCTATATCTGGGCACGAGAGTAAAGGGAATCGGAGTACCATCGTCTCTCCTTCTTCCCAAATCACCGTAGTCCGGCTACCGTCCACCGTCCACACTGCTGCCAGAATCGTGGATCATCTCCATTGGACCCACTCTCTTCACGAGGCGCTCTCAGCTCTCACTCCAATCAGGATCTCAAAGTCTCATCGAGCATCCTCCAGAGAAAGAACGTAAGTCACGCAATCAGCAGCCCAGAAGAGAGAGGAACGCAGAGAATTGAGAAAGAAGAAGACAAAGAAAGAAAAGATTAAAAAAAAAAAAGGGGGCGACAGGTACTATTCACAGGTCACTATTCACATACACTGTTCATTCCGTGACTCATTACTGTTCATTGGTGCTGTTTTATCCGTGACACCTTACTATTCACTTGTATTGTTGATCAAGACTATTCATCGGTACTGTTTACTTTTACTGTTCATCACGTACTATTCACTGGTACTATTCATCACATACTATTCATCAACGGTACTGTTTCATACTACTCACGGTGTTCTTCCCTATCAGTACTAGCGACCATTGTAGCGTTTCTTCATTTCCAGATTGGTCAATATGTCTATAGTTTCTAATGCCTCTTCCTCCGTGCCACGATATGATTCTAATGACATCTCTATTGTTCGATCCATAGAACAAAGAAGTTCTAAAGGTCATCCACTCTGTGATCATTGTAAGAAACAGAGGCACACAAAGGACACTTGCTGGAATCTCCATGGTAAACCTATTGGCTGGAAGCCGAAAAAAGGGCAAGACAGAGGTTACGTGACTGAAGCTTCCAAGGAATTATCCCAAAGTGACAAACTGCACAAAATCATAGAAATGCTAGCCACATTACAAACTACGACAAAGCCTACTGCTATAGTAGTCAGGAGAGGTAATTTCTTTCAAGCCTTAGCTATGATAAAAGAACTATGTATAGGGAATTGTTGGATTGTTGACTCAGGTGCCTCGGATCATATGACTGACAATAAGGCTCTCTTTTCATCCTATACTCCTATTACCAAAGGAGTGACAGTGCGAATTGCTGATAACTCAGAGTCTGTTGTAACTGGAATTGGTTCCATCAAAATCTCTGCTACACTCACTCTTCACTCCGTATTACATGTTCCAAAGTTGAAGTGTAATTTACTATCTGTGAGCAAATTAGCTAATGATGAACGATGTCAAGTTAACTTCTTTGCTACTCACTGTCTTTTTCAAGATCTGCTGACAGGGACGGCGATTGGGAGTACAAAAGAGCTTTATGGTCTCTATTACCTTGATGAAAGTGATAGTCATCAGATTAAATCTTGCAATAAAGTGTCTCTCCCTAGCACTAATGACTTAGAGTTATGGCACAAACGTTTAGGTCATCCAAATTTAAATTACATGACTCAAATGTTTCCATCCCTTATTCCTCATAAAATCACCTCTGATTTTCATTGTGATTCATGTGAAAAGGCTAAGCATCATCGTACTTCATTTCCAAAAATCCCATACCAAGCATCAAAACCTTTTTCCATAATTCACAGTGACTTATGGGGACCATCCCGTACTCCAAACCGATCCAAAACAAAATGGTTCATCACATTCATCGATGATCATACACGTGTCAGTTGGGTCTACTTGTTGAAGGATAAAACAGAAGTGTATCAAACATTCCTTAACTTCTACAATATGATCCAAACCCAATTCCAAACCCAAATCCAGATCTTGCACACCGATAATGGGACTGAATACTTCAATCAGGTTCTATCTACCTTCTTGACCGAAAATGGCATTGTTCAAAAACGTACTTGTCCCAATACACCTCAGCAGAATGGTATTGCTGAAAGAAAGAATCGCCATATTCTCGAGACTGCCAGAGCCATCATGTTTAGCAGTAATGTTCCTAAATATCATTGGGATGATGCTGTCCTTACTGCCACATTTCTCATTAACCGAATGCCAAGCCGACCACTGTCTTACAAAACACCACTTCAACTCCTCCACAAATACTATAACCTCCCATACCTCGAAAACACTCTACCACTCCGGGTATTTGGCTGCACATCATACGTTCACCTCCATCACACCAATAAACTTGACCCTAAAGCCCTTCGGTGTATCTTCCTTGGTTATTCTCATTCCCAGAAAGGATATAAGTGTTATGATCCGATCTCCAAACGTTTATTTATCACCTGTGATGTCACCTTTCTTGAAAATACACCCTATTATGCCTTGTCTGCAATTCAGGGGGAGAGAGATGGTGAATTTCAGACAAAAGAAACACTAAAGGATGACCAAACAGTCACAATTTATACACCGACCCACACAAAACCTAATCCTGATACCTCTGATGCTCCTGATAACAACCTTGATATCCCTAATAATCCTGACAACCTTGATAACTCTGATAATGTGCCAAATCCAGGGGGAGAAACAAATATGTGGGGTAATACCTATATACGGCGACACAAAAGAGGTAATGAGCCACAAGCTATTAGCACTCACCAAGAGTCGATACCAGAGGCAAGTCCAGGAGAAACAGAAGGTTCTGATCTTAATCTTCCCATTGCAGTGCGAAAACAACCTAGACAACCCAAATCATCCACTAGATATCCCATTGAGAAGTTCGTCTCCTATAAGGCCATTTCATCTAAATACAATGCATTTGTATCTCATCTTGATAGAATTAGGATACCAGACACTATTGATGAAGCTATGGCTATACCTGAATGGAGACAAGCTGTCTTGGAGGAAATGGAAGCTCTTAAGCATAATAAGACATGGGATGTAGTAGATCTACCACGAGGGAAGAAGCCTGTTGGGTGCAAATGGGTATTCACTCCTAAGTATAAAGCAGATGGAACTCTTGAGAAATACAAAGCTAGATTGGTTGCAAAAGGCTTCACGCAAGTATATGGGGAAGATTACACTGAAACGTTTGCTCCAGTAGCCAAGTTAAATACCATCAGAATTCTCTTATCTATTGCAGTGAATTTAGATTGGAATCTGCACCAACTTGATGTAAAAAATGCTTTCCTCAACGGAGAACTCAAGGAAGAGGTGTATATGAAGTTACCTCCAGGGTTCCCAGGAAAAAAGACTAACCAAGTCTGCAAGTTAAAGAGGTCGTTATATGGGTTAAAGCAATCTCCGCGTGCTTGGTTTGATAGATTCACTCGGGTTTTGAAGAGACATGGTTATACTCAGGGGCAGAGTGATCATACCTTATTCTTTAAACATCATAAAGGCAAGATGGCTGTTCTAGCAGTATATGTTGATGATATAATCCTTACTGGAGATGATGAGGTAGAGATCAATCAAATCAAGGGAGCACTTACACGGGAATTCCAAGTCAAAGATCTTGGAGAGATGAAGTACTTTCTTGGGATGGAAGTTGCTCGGTCAAAAGGTGGTATCTATATTTCCCAAAGAAAGTATATACTGGATCTCTTGAAGGAAACAAGGATGACAGGCTGCAGACCTAGTAACACACCTATTCGGGTTGATAAAATAAACGAAGAAGCAGACCTTGGTAAAGCTGTGGACATAGAAAACTACCAACGAATGGTAGGTAAATTAATATACTTGTCCCATACTAGACCTGATATCGCATTTGCCGTTAGTATGGTCAGTCAGCACTCCCATAATCCTACACAGAAGCATTTGAATGAAGTATACCGGATCCTTCGTTATTTGAAGGGATCTCCGGGACGTGGCTTACTGTTCAAAAAGACTGATAAACGAAATATAGAATTGTTTACAGATGCTGATTGGGCAGGTGATCAAGATGATAGGAAATCCACATCTGGATACTGTACGTATATATGGGGTAACTTGGTCACATGGAGAAGTAAAAAGCAAAGTGTAGTTGCAAGAAGCAGTGCTGAGGCTGAATACCGAGCTGTGTCACTTGGGATTTGTGAAGGCATATGGATAAAACGTGTTCTTGAAGATGTAAAAGAATGCATAAATCTACCGATCAAAGTCTATTGTGATAACATGGCTGCAATCAATATTGCTCATAATCCAGTTCAACATGATAGAACCAAACATGTCGAGATAGACAGACATTTTATAAGGGAAAAAGTTGATGAGAGTATCATTGATCTAAGGTACATACCCTCTAGAGAACAGACCGCAGACATCCTCACTAAAGGACTGTCCAAGGACAGATTTGAGTATCTGATTGGCAAGTTGAACTTGATTGATATCTACAGTCCAACTTGAGGGGGAGTGTAAAAGCACCGAAATGGAAAAACACAGATCCACAATTATAGGTGTCACTAGTCAGAAGTTATTCGGTGATTGCATGATATTGTTGACTATTTGCTATGTTCACCGTTAATCACTCTTTCTCTGTCTCTATTTTTTGTCCTATAAATACCATGTAAATCCTCTCATTCTATAATAACAATTCAGTCTTCATATTTCTCTTCATAATATAACATGTTTTTTTCTAAAACACCCTAGTCATCTTCCTTAATTTCCTCATTTCTTCCTTGATTATTGTTGGGGAAGCATGAATAAGGGTAAATTAGGAAAAAATTGAAAAATATACCCTATATTTAGAACCAATATCAACTATTCAAATATTAACAACAGGAGGGATTAATAAAACTCTCGTTGAATAAAATATTGTATAGCAATTGTGATTTATTAGTTGCGGATTTAGATTTAAAAGCTAGTACTAGTCTATTATTTAGTTGTATCATTTTCACATAAGGAAATAAGATTAATGAGTGTGGACTGGTATAGAGGAAAACTTAGCAGACAAGAGCACCAAAACATGAAGGAGAACGTACGGAAGCTTGGCCTATATATCGAATCAGATAATTAAGAAACAATCACTGAGTTCTCATTTGTACAGAGTTAAAAACAAATGAAATAGAGGAAAACGGAAAACCTTCTAGACAAGGACCGAAAAAAATAAAGAAGCAGAAAAGATAATTGGGTATCAAATTGGACAAGAGACTGTGTCTGCTTGGAAAGTAATACAGCAACGGCAATATTGCCTATGGGAACATGCTAGCTCTTAATATTGGTTTCTGGTAAAAACAGTGTTACTTCGTAGCTTTCTGCATCAAAAGTTAAAAGAACAAAATTTTATCACATCAATAACCATATATTCAGGTAGAAGAAAATAATTCACAAATACTCTCCCCATTCCCTAACATAGGAGCTAGTTCCCGCGGGGGTGAGGGGTGCGGGATTTGATGCAAAGTAACACATATTCAGTCCTTATAGAAATTATCTTATAAATCCACTTTATCTCCCAAATTTATAATTTTTTCCACAAATTACCCCTATTGATTGCAAATATTGAGGAGGTTTCCATCACGTGGTATAATTCCAAGGCAAACGATAAAAGAGCATATTAAATTTTAGAGAAATCAACACATGCTTTTGCAAATAACTTGCTTAACTAAATTCCTTAATATTTCTAAATTAGTTATCTAGCTCCTATTTTAATACAAATTAATTAAGCTTGAAACAGTATAGGGCAATTACCAAAAATCCTCGGAATGCTGTTTGAATGCGTGTTGCTGCCCATTCCTCTCCCCTCATAATTTGATGGTCATATGCAGCATCCTGTACTTGTTGTGAAGTGGAAGGTGAATATTACACATCGGTGATATAAGAGATATAACCTCTGGTTCTTAGCATAAGATCCACTTAATGTTCAATTTGAACCTCTTTATGCTCGGTTAGATACCATAAGGTAGCCACTACTCTTGGATCAGGACTTACTACACATGCATATCTGATTTCCTTGCTATAGCTCCATATATAGATATAGATAGTATGGAAAGAAGGGAAAATAGATGATAGAGCAAACTAGTAAAGAAAAATAATGAAGATAATGTTTTAATCTTACTAATAATAAGTAATAACTCAGGATGCATAGATTATAGACTGTACTGGATTTTAAAAGCACTTTGTACATACATAGGACTCCAATTCAAAGATATGAATGAAAAAGAAATAGGCAAAATATATATAAGGAAAAATATCAATGTGAACTTTCTATCTGACCATGTCGATACTTCAATAAAATTTCTGTATATACATATAAGCTAAGCCTTGTCCCTAACAAGACCCACTTTGCCAAAAAAACCAAGGAAGAAATCAGAAAAAAAGCAATGCACATTTCACAAAAAAGCAAACAAGTCACAAAAGTAGTTTCTTTTCTGCTAGGCTTGGGATAGGGAATGCTAACTGCTCAAGTTGAATGGTATGCTCAAAACTTCAGCAAAAGCAACAAATGAGATAACCATGTTTTCCAAGAGATAATGAAAAAATTAAAAAGAAAACTTGGGGAAAAAAAGATGCTAAAAAGGTGAAAAGAGGCGAAAGAGAAACAGAAAGCTATACTCTCACATTTACATCCTTATCTGAAGACTCTGCCCTTTCAGATTTCTTTAGACCAACCAAAGCTGTAAACCACATCCCTGAGACACCAATAGTATTGTTCACTATTTCTCAACCAAGCACAAACTTAGCAAAAGGGAGTTTCCTGGCAAAATTGATGCAGAAGTAGTGATTATTTTAGATATCATTAACTAGCCAAAAGTTGAACTCTGTTGAACTATGATTAATGGAATGATGAAGCTGGTAAGAAGATCCAGAAAAAGACAAGCTCAAATGGTGAAAACTAACCAACTCTCGATTCTGCATCGTTATTTTCGGACTCTAGCTTTCGATGTTGTCTGGTAAATAAAATGAAATATTTCCCGTTAGAATAGCAGCTAGGCAATTAATTTGTATAGATTATGAAAATTAGTTAAATTAGGTACTTGTAAAAAGTATATCGCTCACATCCTATTATAAGTCCTTCTTAATTTAGTCTCACGTATCAAGGAGAGTTAGTTAACTCAGTAATTATGAGTTAAATTTTCAATTGTATCCTTATGCATGATTAGTTTCAAAAGTTAATATGAATAAATTTTTTTTGTTTATTGCAATTAACAGGGATAAAAAGGTACAAAATACATTTACTATCCTGAAAATAAATTTATAAATAGGACGACATTTTTTAGTCAAAAAGGACTTATAAATAGAACAAGAGTAGTATTGTAATACCCCGAATTTGGGATTTGAGGTTTGGGAATAAGCCTAAATTAAGCGAACTGCTAAGCCCCAGTTTAGCAGGTGTCTCAAATTTATCCCCTAATGATTCTTATATCTTTGGGGTATTAAAGAAAGTAAAATGGTGAATTTTGAAGAAAGTAATTATGTTTTTAGTGAAATCGCTTATGAGACAGTGAGCTTGTCATGGGGTTTTGGATGACCAAATGATTAAAAACAATTATGAGATTTTACAGGATGAAAGTAGACATCCTAAACTTTAATTTGATAAGTCATATAACTCAATTAGAGCTATATACAAAAAGATATGAGTTTTTGAAGTTAGCCTAGAAAAACTGAAAAGTTTTTGGAATAGCATGCAAAGATTGAAATTCTGAGAATTTTGTGATTCCATCTAGCAAAAGTCTATATTTTTCCTTGAAACTAGACTTAATTAGGGTTCTATAGGCTTTAGAATCACTCCAATTTGATTTTTCTATAATTAGTTATGATTTTTTAAAGTTTGGGCTGAAATTTGCTAAAATATCCGAAAATGAGAATTATGACATCATCATAATTAAAGATGTCATAAGCTAAATGTTATAAAATCATCATCCTCTTCCTCCATCAGTCAAGAACCATGTAGCACCATGGAAAAGGAGAGAGAGGGAGTTTTAGAGAGAGAAGAGAAAGAAAACTTACAAGGTAGGTCGATTTCTTCGGTGAATTCGTACTTAACGCGTATAACACTACTCCTAAGCTTCTCTTCTATATTATTTAAGGTGTTTGAGAAGCAAATTTGGTGTTCAAGAGAGCTAGGGTTTCAGCCATAAGAAGAAAAGCCAGTGGGAGCTTGAGGATCAAATATGGAGCCTGAGTTGTTGGCACACTTTACGAGGCACACGTTTTGAGGCAGAAAAGGGTTAAGGTAGGGAACTTACCTCTCCTGCATGTAATTGATATTTGTGTTAGTGTGTTTATGCATGTTATTGCTTTGCTTGGTTATGTGAAACATATATGAATGATTTGACGTTATGTTTCAATTTATGCTATGGCCATAAGTATATTGTTTGAAACATTGAGCTTACAGATTTGTCATTGTGTGAGCTTGAGTTATGTGATGCAAGCATGTCATGCATTAAACATTTATCGTACATGCATATTGGTATTATTATCCTACTGAGATTCTCTCGAATCACGTCCTCCCCTACCAACAATATAGACAGGAGAAGACAAAAGATACGCGGAAATAAGAGAAGAGAAATGCACAAGAGAGGATTGCAGTGGTGAAGCGAAGACGGGAAGAAGTCTCCGTTTCACTGGGATGGGTTTAGATACCCAAGTAGCCCTATGTGACTATATTGATGGTAATGATCATGTACGAACCCCTATGGGGAATTTATGTAATCATGCATTTATTATCAGTATAGTTATACTGTTCCTGTGTTGTCCACCGAACCGTATATTGTTTTCCGTAAATACTCTGATAAAGATGAAATTAAAATAAGGGCGTGACAAATATATCTTAATTTTTCTTTTCTATTGTTTATGAGATAGGGTATATCACTTAGTACTGCATCTGACCCTTTTTATAAGAGACTAATAAAAGTTATCTCAATATTTAATGACTTTTTCCATCTTTACCTCTCATAGATTATTTATATGACATTAATTAAAAGGTGGATTCCTTTCATTCACTCTCCTCATTTTCTTTTATACTCTTGCTATTCTACATTCTTGTTTTTACTTTCCCTTATTTATTACCCATTTTCTCTCTCTTGCTTGCCTCCTCGTAAATAAGAGCATATTTGAAAAAACAGTGTTTATTTCAGACATACTTATTGCATTTAATCAATTTTAATTGTTTTCTTAAATCGCATAATATGGTTATTAAACTCTTATAAAAAGGATTAGATGAAGTATTACCACTCTGGTCCTAGCTATTTATAAGTCCTTTTTAACTAATTCTCACATATTAAGGAGAGTTAATTAACTCATTAATTATGGGCTAAATTTATTATTTTGCCCTTATCTATGATTGGTTCCAAAAGTCAATATGAATAAATGTCTTTTGTTTATTGCAATTAATAGGGGTAAAAAGTACAAAATATATTTACTAGCCTGAAATTGGACTTATAAATATGACCAAATTTTTTGGTCAAAAAGGACTTATAAATAAAATAAAATTTTTTTTATCAAAAAAGATTTATAAATAAGATCAGAATGACATATTACAGTACAGATACATTATTCCCCGTAAAGTTGTCGCTTTTACAGCAAGTTGTCAACTTGATAACTTCATACGGGATGATAATTTTTAAGAATTAACATCTCAAAATGAAGGCCTTGATGAACATTGGAGTTCAAAAAACATTTTTTGAGATGTGAACTTAATTATGGTAAGGTTACAATCAATAACGACTTACAGCATCTTTGATAACCAATTCATTAATATTTTTTAAAGGATTAATGTGTAAATTTAACAATAAACTATTTTTTTTATGTGTACCCAGCACAATTAACTATTTTGGGGTGTAAAAATAGACATAATCAATTGTTTTGATTGTTTATATAGCAATGCCATTAACCTTGGTTAACTCCTGTTACTTTCTTCATAAGATAATTTATAAGATAAATAAGAGTATCCACAAGACATATAAATAGATTTAAAAGAATCAAGGGAGTTAAAAAGAAATTTTTTTACAAGATAAATATGTGAATGACCAAAATTTTTTAACTCCCTAGATTCTTTTAAATCCCTTTACAAGACAAATATGGTCATTCATAAGAAAAATAAGGGAATTTACAAGACAAATATAGGTATTTGTAAGACAAAAAGTGTTTATGTATACTTTTGAATCCAACAAAAGATAATTGTGTTGGATACTCATAACGAAATAGTTTATTGTTAAATTTACACTTTTACCCTTCTAAAAATAAATTAAAATAATAGAGAGTGAGAAGAGTAGTGGGATTCACAATGCAACAAATAACGAAAGTTAACCAGAGTTAACAACGTTGCTATATATGCTACCAAAAAAATTATTTATGTCTATTTTTACATCCCAAAATAGTTAATTGTGTTCGATGTCATAAGGAAATAATTCGTTACTAAATTTACACCTTCACCCATTTTTAAATAAATTCGTTAAATCAATTATTTTATCTGCTAACTTCATACGAGGCTTCCTTAGCTTTCTGAAAATCCGAGTTAAAATATAAAATATGACAGGCGCGATGAACATAATAATTCATAAAATTTGAACAAGTGAACTAAAACAATCCGTTGATGTCCCTTGGAAAATAAAACAAAATGTCTTGGTGACTTCCAACTCAAGAGAAGGATGGTCAATAAAGAAATGACACTAGGAAAATTTAGAATTTTTGGCAAAATTATGATAAAATTACCACAAACACCCCCCCTCCATTCATCATTCATGTTCCATTTTCATAGGCTTCAATTTTGTGCACCAAACGAGCGAGGCCTTGTATAATTTGCTGATACCACTTTGCTGGAATTCGGGGGATCGTTTAGCGGATTCGCTAATTCTTTTCCTTTTTGAAATTTATCGACTTCTAAAGGTAGGCTTTCTAGATCATCTAGACTCAAATCTTGCATACCGCAGGTTATGGACATGCATCCACACTTTCTTTTATTGGCTATCTCAATCTTTCCATAATCGGTTTTAGATTCTGGAAATAAGGGATTTAATTGTCTTCCTACACTGATTTTTCTCAACGTGGAAGCTTCTTGGGCTATTAGATGGTCAACTATACATTGACTAATCGACTTATAGATGTACTGTTTTACTTGAACAAAATCTCTTAGGCTAAAAAGCCAGAAATTTCTTACTAAGTACTCGTCTGAATAATCAAATGAACAACCAAATTGTTCAATGAATTCGGCTATAGCAGAATGCAATCTATTTTCAAATATAGCTGCTTGAATTATCGGGTATTTTCTAATTAAACTCATTTCATCCATAAAAATATAGATGTTCTTATGATATTCCTTGGCTATATACATTAATTCTAGGATAAGATTCTTCATTTTAATAAAATCAAGGAATTCTAATTTTGTTCTATCATGCTTCGAATAGCTAATAATCAGGATTATAACAGGATGAGAGATTAGGATTTACCGGGTCCAACTCGTCTTCCGCAAGTCGCCTTCTTTTCCACACTTCTCCGCCTCAGCGCCTTTCTTTGCCTTTCCGGACTTACAATAGCACTAGCAGACCTTCGGGAAACAGAACTACAACTTATCGAAATTATAATCGTCCGGTTATCCGGGTGATTACCTCAACTCATCCTCTCTCCTCTCGAAATATTAGATAGGAAGCATAATTGTAGAACAAGGAATAAGAATTCCTTGGCTTTTATTTACTCAAAGAAAATGTACATGGCTGGAGGAAAAACAAAGTACATTAGCGAGTGGGGTGCTAATCCGTGCTCTGTGAAAAAACCTCCCTTGGTTTATATAGACTCGACTACTCGGATAACCATGGTTTTATAACTCAACCATAGTTTCCTTTATACAACCCTAGTTTACAAAAGTAATTCACGGGTGGTATACTTTAGTCTTGTGGCCGACAGCTTTTAGAAAAGCTCTTTATGTGGTGGACACACTTTCTTCTTGCTTTTTCTTTTCTTTTGTCTCTTCTGCCGACGGTGGTTGGCAAAGTGGACAACTGTGTTGCTTTTCTTCTTTTCTTTGCATTATTGTGCAAAAGCTTTCTTTTACTTTACTGCTGGCACTGATTTGATTCAGCCTTATCTTTCTTTTGAAAGCATTCAGTTGGCTGATGACACTTGGCTTCATTGGATTCTTCTTTTTGCAATAAACAATTGCAGATTCGGTGACATGATAGGTCCATGCTGCACCATCTTCTAACATTTCTTCAATTTCAAGAAGATAAGGGACATATCCGGCTGCTCGTCTTAATTGAGAATAATACTCATCAGACACCCATTTAATATCTGGGATACTTTTCTTTATTTTCAAGTCTATCTTTTGGTTTATCCCAACTGTTCCAACTTGACAGATATAAGGACCTGTAAAGGAAAATTCTGGTGGGACAATAACAAATTTTAAGAACTTGATTTTGGCTGGTCCTATTTTATCTAACTCTTTGATGGCTAGAACAATAGGCTTTGGTAAAATACCATCAATTTGTTGATGATTTTCTACATAGGCTAAAGAAAGATAACCATAATTAAACGCAAGTTTAATTATCTCCTTTGGTGCTTCGCTCAGGGTTAAGATTTTTGGATAATAACTTCCATAATCTATGGCAAAGGTCTTGCTAGACTCTTGATTATTTCCTGAGTTCATAATTGTATTCACTCGGTTATATTCAATCAAAAAGTCATTTTTTGACTTATGATTCTCGGGTAATTCTGGAAACTGTTTTGGGTGAGGGGGTAACTGTTTAGCTTTCTCTAAGAAGGTAAACCCTACTTGAACAGTTTTCTTTTTAGGAACTTGGATAAAATTTTGCCCAAGTAACTCTTGAGTTAACTTTTCCAATTCAGGGCTAACGATTTCCTTGACTTCACAGACTTTAGCCTCAACTATTGTCTCAGTCTTAGAACCTGAACTGTTGAGTTTTAAGGCTGGTTGCCTTTGTTCTTTGGATAATTCATTGGATCTCTCTAATGAGAATTCCTCTTTATCCTCTTTCTTGGAATCACTAGAATCTCTTTTTTGTTTAGATTCTTCAACCGTTTCGTCTGATTTTGCAGAAACTATTGTCTCTGACTTTCTCGCTTCCAGTATTCTACCAGGAAGACTTTTCTCGCTTATACCAGAAGAACTGGCTAAGACTTTCTTGGGTTCTTCGCTCAATGGAATTGAATTCCTAATAAACTGGTTCATATCAGTTCTGAGTCGAAGTAATATACTTCTTTGAAGTATAACTTGGCTATGAAGCTTTATTAGCTCCTCATACTTTTTGCTTTGGATATCTAGAAGAGATTCCATCTTGGCTTCTTCATCATGGATCTTTTGAATATGATCCATAAGACTAATCATGGAATTGGCTTCCATATCGGCTAAGAAAATCTGCAAAAACATTATGAATTCCCTTAATAGTCATAACCTTAAAAGAATACATACTGAACCATGCAGATAATTTTGCTCTTCTCTGAGTCGCAATTGAATCAGGGCATTTATTATTTATGAATGCCTTCACTTGAGTGTTGTCTGTTTCAACAACAAATTCTTTACTGACTATCCAGATTTCAAACTTCTTAATGCCATATTTAACAGCAAGAAGTTCCTTTTCATTTATATCATAATTTATCTCTGCTCCCTTGAATGTACCTGAAGCATAAGACAAAATCGGATTTATGGGTTCTTCCCGCTTTCGCAGTACTGCTCCCCAATAATGGTTAGAAGCATCAGTCTGTAAAAATAAATCATCTTCATCTTTTGGTAAAGGTAAAGGTTTGACTTCATTTTTTACATATGCTTTTATCTTCTTAACTTCTTCGATTTCTTCTTTTCCCCAAACAAAGGGTTTATTCTTTCTAAGCATCTTTTGTAATTTTCCTCGAACTAAAGCTCCATAAGGAATAAAGTTCATGGCATAATTAAGATGTCCTAAGAAAGACATTAACTGTTTCTTATCTTTTATTTCATCCGGAAAAGTTAATATAGTCCGAATAATGTTTGGCTGTAATTCTACAACTCCTCTTGGCTTTATATTCAAACCCAGATATTCTATCTGAGCTTTTCCTATTTCCGCTTTTTTCTTTGATAATACTAATCCATTCTTGAAAGCAAGACTAGCAAAAACAAATAAATGTTTTCTATGCTCTTCTTTACTTCTAGAAAAGATTAGAACATCATCAATATAGACCAAAATGAATGATCTATAAGGATTAAAAATCTGATCCATTCTTTCTTGAAATATCGCTGGACTAGTTTTTAATCCCATTGGTAGAACATTCCATTCGTAATGTCCATTTGGTATACTGAAGGCAGTACACTCTCTCGAATTCTCTTCTAATTCTATTTGATAAAATCCAGACTTGCAATCAAATTTTGAAAATATTTCTGAGTCTTTAATTTTATCAAAAAGAACATCCTTTCTCGGGAGTGGATATGTATTAGATTTTACAACCTTATTTAAAGGCTTATAATCTATTACAAATCTTGGTTCTCCTCTTTTTTGTTCTGAATAATTCCTAACTAAAAATCCTGGACAATTCCATGGACTTTTAGAAGCTCGGATTAAATTTAGATTTAACAATTTTTCCATTATTTTAGGAAAATCTTCTAAATCTAGCTTTGAATACCTTCTTGGTTTCTCATAAACTGGGCTATCAGTTTTTAATTCAATCTTTGCAACATAATTTTTTCTATTTGCAAATGCTCTTGGATTTTCATTAAAACATTGTTCTAATAATTTTTTAGTTTCTTCCGAAACTTCAAATTCTTCTATTACTGAATCACCACACTGAGCTGTTAAACTCTGAGTATAATGATGTATACTTGGATAAGGCATTAATGCAGTTTTAAAACTCGTATTACAATGAGTTATAAAATAAGCATTTTTTTCTGTAAGACTAAAAAGCTTAAAAGCTTGTCTTATAGCTCTGATTCCTAAAATGAAATCACTTCCTATTTCAGAATATTGATAGAATGTATTAATTCTAAATTCAATATTTCCAATTTGTAAGTAAAGGTGTTTATATCCTTTATCATACCTTGTTTCTTGATTATGAATATCAAGTGCTCTTACGGGTGTAATGTTAATCAATTTTTCTTGGATTAATTTGTGTTTTACCAAATTAATGGTACAACCTGTATCTAAAAGACAGTCATATCTTTTAGCTCTGTAGTGGATTCGAATATAGGGGGTTTCCCTATCTTGTTTTTGGAATTTTGTATCCACTTATTTCTAAATGACTTGGATGAATTATCACTTGGTTATTGGAAATAAAATCTTCTCCCAATAATATCGGTGATTGAGGATTTGTCATTAATTCAAATTTTTGAATTATCACAATTTCCTTATTTTCATTTGTGAATAGAGTTAATGCTAACTCTACTTCTTTCTCGACAATTTCTAGAGGATTATATCTTCTAGAATTTTCTAATCTCTCTGGTACAGCTTGATATACCAAAGATTCTCTGATATGTGAAAAATTCACTGCTGTATTTATTACACAGTTTTGTGCAATTCTTTCATTCTTTATTACTAAAGGAATTAAATATGGATTTCCTTCTTCTCTGGTATTTTGAGTTGTAGGAATATCATTTAATTCTTCTTGTATTCTTATTAGACTATTTTCAGGTTTATTTCCTGATTGTCTAATAATGATTCTATTATTATCAAATGATAATCTTGGTATTATATTTGATGATTTTATTAGAGGTCTCTGTCTTGAGGCTTCTAATATTATCTCTTCAGGAATCATCCTATCATCTGTTGGGATAGGTTGATTACTAACAAAAGTACTGAATATAGAGGGAATGATCACTCGTTCTTCAGTTCTTCTCTTTATCTTATGATCTTCTGTAAATGCATACAGAATCTTGGTTTCAATAGTCATGACATCACTTCCTGGCATCATGTCTATTCCTGATAATTTATAACATAGTTTTAATGCTCTATGTTTATTAGGTTCTCGTCTAGTTAGACTAAAGTTTGGTTGTATTACAAACTTTAATTTCTGATAGATTAAATCTCCTAAAACCACGCCAAGAGTAGCATGCTTTAGATTAGATGTAATTCTATCATCCATTAAATATACTTGGATTGGCGTACTAATTCCTGACCTAAAACAGGCTTTTACAAGGATTTGTACCGCGGCTATATATATATTTTGAATTCTTGGATTTCCTATTTTCTCCAATTCTTCTTCGGCTATTTCATTTGTCAATAAGGGTATTTCAGCTGTTCCTGAAATAGCTTGATCTACTCTTATTGGTTCTTGAATCTTTTTTATCACAAAATTTTGTGACTTATTTTTTCTAAAAATGTTTTTCAAAACATCTTTTTTAAAGATATTTGATGGTTCAAGATCAAAATCTTCTTGTTCTATTTTGGCTGCTAACTGCATATCAAAAATATGAGTTTCACTTGTCATTTAAATCTGATTCAGAATCGGATTCACTTTCACTTGAAATTTCATAAAATGAACAATCATTTTCTGAAACTGAATATTCACTTTCTTCACAAGGAAAAAATCCTTGTTCTTCTAAAGTTTCAAAAACTTTAGTTTCTTTTTTCTTTTTATCTTTATTAGGGCATTCATTTGCATAATGTCCCTTTTCTTGACATATGTAACAAGTACATTGTTTTTTCGGTTTATATTTACTTGTCTTTTTCCTCCAATACCCATATTTTGGATATTTCTTTTTCTTGTATTTTTTAGATACCTTCCTAGGTTTCCATTTCTTTTTCTTAGGGAATTGTGGTTTACAACCCCATCTTTTCTCGAGTAATTGGTCACAACACAATCCTTTTGTTTGTTTCCATTTTTCTATCTTTTTATTCATTAAATGCTTTAGGCATATTTCTTTAAACCATTCTCGACTAAACCTTATTTTCTGTCCTAAGGTATCATTATCTTGAGTATTATACTTACTGTTATAGTAGGTATAATAATCCTTTTCTATCTGAGACCCCCATGGTTCAGATATTTTTTGAAAGAATAATCTCGAATATATATCATATTCTTGAATTCCTGGGTCTCCAAATCTTCCTTCATAGAAGATATCTTGGAAATTACAAATGTATTGTTCCAAATAACATGGAGAACACATTGCTAATTGATTCAATCTTCTTATTGACTCTAAAGTTTTTCTTTGAGTCCATTCGGCTACTGATTCTTGCTTTGGATCTCCTACCCATTCCCAGAGTATTAGATTTTCTAATTTTGTAGCTAATTCTTGAATATTAGCTGATGCTCTAAGGTCAGTTTTTACTTCTGGACTTACTGATTGGAAAAACTTATCAGTTTGCCCTCGGGTAGTCATCATTAGGTAGTCTAATGCTTGAGACACATTCAGTGATTTGGATATTGCTACCACTGAATTTTCTTTTATCCACGATTGGATTTTTGCTTCGGGATCTATCTCACAATCTAAGTTTAAAATAACTCCATTGGGTCTAACAAATTCCATTGGGTTATCACTAGGCTCATATCGATAAAATCGATAATCTCTTCTTGGCAAATCTTCTCTATTTCTTTCTTCATTTCTATTTCCATAGACTCTTCTAGTCTCTCTTCTCGCAGAGTGAGAAGTTTGACCTTCTTCCATTTTTACTTCATTAGCTTGAATTTCAACTAAGTTATTAGTCAATTCAAGATCTAATTCTTGACTTATCTTTTCTTCTTTTAGTTCATAAGAAGATTCATTTTCTAGATATTCTTCTAGACTTATTTCAAAACTTTTAGTTTCGACTATCGCTTTTTCTTCTTTAAAACTAAAAGATGATGATGATTCTGATTCATCACTATCTTCTTCTTCAATTTTAGTTTTTAATTCTTCTAAAATTTTTCTTTTCTTATCTTCTGCTTCTTTTTCTTTTAGCCTTGACTCTCGTCTTTTTCTTCTCTCTGTTTTCCTTCTTTCTTTTTCTAAAAGAATATTTCTTAATTCTTCTATTTCTAGATCTATAGCAGAGGGAATTGCTAAAGAAAAAGGGTAAATTTCTGTATTTTTTAATCTCGGCGTTTTCATCTTGCTGCTAGAAGCTTCTCTTACTATTTGTTCTCTAGTAAGTTCAGATTCTATCTTGATTTGTTCACTAATTAATTCTAATTCTTTTTTCAAAATCTTTAAATGATTCTGTATAGGCTCTAAGTTTACTGGTAAACCTTGGTTAATTATTTCTAACTTCCTATTCTTGGATAGTTCTTTTTCTATTTCGATTTTCCTATTCTTTAAACTAATCATTAAAGATAGGGATAATCGGATGATTTCTGGTAAAGATTTTGCAATCTTCTTCTTCTATGTTCTTCTTCATTATACTCAGTATAATGATGAAAACTTGCATACTTGTCTTCACAAGTATCAACAATTGGCTCTTTTTCCTTATTTAGGATAATAGGCTCTGATACCACTTTGCTGGAATTCGGGGGATCGTTTAGCGGATTCGCTAATTCTTTTCCTTTTTGAAATTTATCGACTTCTAAAGGTAGGCTTTCTAGATCATCTAGACTCAAATCTTGCATACCGCAGGTTATGGACATGCATCCACACTTTCTTTTATTGGCTATCTCAATCTTTCCATAATCGGTTTTAGATTCTGGAAATAAGGGATTTAATTGTCTTCCTACACTGATTTTTCTCAACGTGGAAGCTTCTTGGGCTATTAGATGGTCAACTATACATTGACTAATCGACTTATAGATGTACTGTTTTACTTGAACAAAATCTCTTGGCTAAAAAGCCAGAAATTTCTTACTAAGTACTCGTCTGAATAATCAAATGAACAACCAAATTGTTCAATGAATTCGGCTATAGCAGAATGCAATCTATTTTCAAATATAGCTGCTTGAATTATCGGGTATTTTCTAATTAAACTCATTTCATCCATAAAAATATAGATGTTCTTATTCCTTGTTCTACAATTATGCTTCCTATCTAATATTTCGAGAGGAGAGAGGATGAGTTGAGGTAATCACCCGGATAACCGGACGATTATAATTTCGATAAGTTGTAGTTCTGTTTCCCGAAGGTCTGCTAGTGCTATTGTAAGTCCGGAAAGGCAAAGAAAGGCGCTGAGGCGGAGAAGTGTGGAAAAGAAGGCGACTTGCGGAAGACGAGTTGGACCCGGTAAATCCTAATCTCTCATCCTGTTATAATCCTGATTATTAGCTATTCGAAGCATGATAGAACAAAATTAGAATTCCTTGATTTTATTAAAATGAAGAATCTTATCCTAGAATTAATGTGCTTATTTTATAACTCATTGTAATACGAGTTTTAAAACTGCATTAATGCCTTATCCAAGTATACATCATTATACTCAGAGTTTAACAGCTCAGTGTGGTGATTCAGTAATAGAAGAATATACTCTCTCACGTACTTAATATAAGATATATTTATCTAATTTGATTAGATTAAAGAAATTAGTTAAGTAAGTGCATATGACATGTATTTTCTAAAATACCTTAGTTGTCTTCTTTAATTCCCTCGTTCATTCTCCTCCTCACATATAGAGGTACATTATGAAGAGATTAACAAATGTGAAAAACGCATCTTATATTTAGGACTAAGATCAACTCTCAAAATATATCATATATTAAAGACCAAATGGTATATATTAAACACATATCGAGAATTTCTCTTTAATTTCTTCTGTTCAGAAAATGTTTCAAGTGTATCAAAGTTTGGTAACCAAACAGACATGAATTGAAGATCATTCCTAAAGAGCTTCCCCAAACCTCACCCACGAAAATTAAAATAAGGGTACTCGCATCATTAGTAATGTATTATTTATAATTTTATTAATATCATAATTTACCGCATGTTGTATATTAATTTGTTAGCTTAAATAATGTATTATTACATGGGAAAATTCTAAAAAAATACATTGAAAATTGCAAAAGGACGATTCAGTACACCAAAATTGGAAAATGACATATCAGTACAGTGTCAGACAGGATAAGGAATCTGGGATTTTGAAATCTTGGCGAAATGACAAAAATGCCCTCCATCCCTTAGTTGAAATAACAACATAGACCTTTTAATTAACAACTCCGTATTCTATATTAACAACACACTAATATAAAAAATGGCAGTTGTGGCGCTCACTACAAAAAAAACGTGATTTAGTAGCGGTTAAAAATAGGTATTCGTAGCGGTTCTAACCGCTACAAACTATGTTAGTAGCGGTTAGAAAAACCGCTACTAAATCGTACGTTGCAAGCGGTTTTGTAGCGGTTCTATAAAACCGCTACTCAATCAAAAATAACCGCTACAAACTTTGTAGCGGTTAATAGTAACCGCTACAAAATCAAGAGATATTTGTAGCGGTTATATAACCGCTACAAATATAAAAAATTTTATTTACAGCTTTAAAAAGAATTTTTTTTTGTAGCGGTTAAAAAACCGCTACAAATATATAAAAATGAAAATTTGTTAAAAATGACTTTTTTTATTTGTAGCGGTTAAGAAACCGCTACCAAATTTGAATTTCATGAAATTAGTAGCGGTTCTTAGAACCGCTACTAATTTCATCAAATTCAAATTTACCGCCAAAAAATTTAAATTTACCTTTAAAAAAGGCGCGTTATTTAGTAGCGGTTTAATAACCGCTACAAATATTTAAATTTTTTTTTAAATATATACATTGATTTTTTTCTTTTTTTTCAATATTATATTAAATAGTTTAATTTGTTATTATTTTATCTATTTCAATTAGTTTATTATTTAATAGTTTAACTTATTAATAAATTAAAAAGAAAAAATGTAATTGAATATAATTAGTATAAAATTATATTAATAATATTATTAACGATAGTTAGGTAATAAGGAATTATTATGTTTTATAATATAATGTAATTGTATATGAAAAATAGATGAAAATGAGATAGAGTTAAGATATATCTAGAAAAAAAGATGTTTAGAATAAATTTTATAGAAATGAAAGAAGTATTCTAAAAGAAATTGAAAATCTTGTTACCATATTTGATCGTATTATTCAGCTCCTCTATTCATACGAAAGAAGTTGTAAATGAGAGGAAATGAAAGAAGGGTAAGGTGAAAAGAAATTGGGGAGTGTTTGAAATGAGTTGTGATAAGGGTATTTATAGGGATTTACGTATTATTTGTAGCGGTTAATGTAGCGGTTACTAATTAGTAGCGGTTATTTATATTTTGTAGCGGTTTAATTAGTTGTAGCGGTTAATGTAGCGGTTAATGTAGCGGTTATTATTTAGTAGCGGTTATTTATTTTTTTGTAGCGGTTTAATAACCGCTACAAATATTATATTAATTTTTTTTTTAAAATTTTTTTTTACATTTTATTTTAACACAAATTTTTTTCATTTTTTGTAAAGAAAAATTTTTTACACTTGAATTCTACAAATATTATTTTAATTTTTTTTTACATTTTATTTTAACACAAATTTTTTGCATTTTTTTTAAAGACAAATTTTTTACAATTGAATTTGATCACTCATCGTCGCCATCCCTACAGAAATTTTGTAGAAAAATTATTGTTATTGATGTATTATTAAATTTAAAAAATTTAATTGAAATGACGTGGACTTAAAAAAACTCACCGCAGTAGAGGTAAATTGTCATCGCCTTCAGGGAAGTAGTTTTCAAAATCAGCTGGCTGAAATGGCTCACTCTCGTAGGCGATGTTATCGCCTTCACCCATGTCGTAAAGGTCTCTTGGCTTTAAATGAACGACCATGTGCCAATCCCTATGCCGCTCGTCCTCGACATAATAAACCTGATGTGCCTCTGAAGCTAGAATATACGGCTCATCATCTTGAGAAATACCAGTATGAATCGGGCGTGAGAAATTGACTGATGTGATCCCTAGGTCGTCAGTTGTCAGTCCCCGAGAAGTCGTGGTATTTGCCCACAAACACTTGAACAGCGTCACGGTGAAACGGCCTTGATAATTAAGCTCGACCACATCAAGAAGCTTGCCATAGTAAGGGACGCCTCCGAACTGCATGTTGGCGTCACTGCTGCTCGCATAACTCCTTGTCCCAAATGTGCCATAAACACCCGAATTCTGTGTTTGCAATCCCTGATCCCGTGAAACCGTGCAAAACTTAAAACCATTGACATTGTATGCTGTAAACCGTTTTGCATGATCAAGAGGGCCGATTGCGAGAGCTCTGAAATCCGGTGAGTGTGGGTTGTGGTCATTTAGTATTCTGCGAGCAAACCAGCCAGGGAATTCTCTGTGGACCCTCCTATCAACTTCCGAGGATGTCTGTGTACGGATCCTGAGCTGACGCTTGACATGACTTCTGAATTCCCTGCAATTAATAATGGAAAGGCGTTAGTGAAATGAAAGTGAGAAATGTTACGAAAGATATAGATCGAATAACATACATGTGAGTGTACAATTCTTACCGTATGAAAGGCTTAACTTGAGTGCAATTAATCAAGACATGTCTATGTGCTTGGAACTTCTCAGTTGCCGTTAGTTTGAAGTTCTCAGTTGCTCCAACTGGTTTACCAACACGAAGGATAAATTCTCCTGATGTCGGCGCAGGTTCAGGACAATCGTCAACACGAGGCGGGCGGTTGAAAGCAGTCTCAAGATCATCAAAGTACCTTGAGCAAAAATATAGCACCTCATCCCCTATATAGCCTTCAGCTATACAACCTTCTGGCCACGCCTTATTCCTCACGTAAGATTTTAATTTCCCAAGGAACCTACGAAGTACATAAGAGAAAATTGATATAAAATGATGAAAAGGACGACGAGCAAACATTAAATACGGATAATAAATGAAAGCACATATTTAAAATGAGTACCTCTCAATCGGATACATCCAACGATATTGTACTGGTCCAGCGAGCTTTGTTTCATGAACGAGGTGGACTGTGAGGTGAACCATCACAGTAAAAAAGGACGGAGGAAAGATCATCTCCAAGTGACAAAGCGTAAGAATGATTTTCGACTGCAGCTGATCGAGCTCCTCAACGATCAAAACCTTAGAACACAACTTCCGAAAGAAAGAACAAAGTTCCACCAAAACGATGGAAACATCGGGAGGAAGTGTATTCTTTATAGCCAGAGGGAGTAACTGCTGCATAAGAACATGTGAGTCGTGACTCTTCAGGCCAGCAACCTTTCGAGCCTGCAAGTCGACACATCGAGAAATGTTGCTTGAATACCCATCAGGAACTTTTAATTTCTTCAACGTCGCGAGGAACACATCCTTGTTCGGTTTTGTGAGGGTAAACTTTGCCGGTGTAAATCTGTCATTCTCATCTGGCCAAGCGTCTTCACGAACTCCCATGTCGCGTAAATCTTTCCTAGCTTGAAGGTGATCTTTTGTCTTGCCGGGTTCGTTAAGCAGCGTATACAGCACATTGTCGCAAACATTCTTTTCAATGTGCATTACATCAAGACTGTGGCGAAGTAAATTAGATCTCCAATACGGAAGCGTGAAGAAGATACTTATCTTCTTCCACTGCTGAGGCGCCGAAGTCCTACCCGTATTTTGGCGAGTTTGTGCTGAACCGTCGCTTTTTCCAAACTCGAAGTCAACATGCTCAAGCTGCTGTAAGATATCTGTACCGGACAAAGTCTGAGGTGGTCCTCTTTTCTCTGGTTTCCCATTGAAGCGATTCCGTTGCAATCTGAACTTATGCGTTCCATCGAGAAACCTCCGATGCCCCATAAAGCACCACTTTCGGCTGTGGGGAAGGCGCACTGCGTCAGAGTCGAAATTGCAAGCCGGACACGCCGACCCAGTGTGCACGTTCCAACCAGATAATGTGCCAAGGCCAGGAAAGTCACTGATCGTCCACATCAAGGCTGCACGCATGTTGAACAAAGTCTTGCTGTGAGCGTCGTACGTCTCCAAGCCGACATTCCACAGGTCAAGCAATTCCGCAATAAGCGGTTGGAGATACACATCGATGTCATTGCCCGGTGCCTTTTTGCCTGGAATGATCATAGACATAATGAAAGAGCTTTGTTTCATACACATCCAGGGGGTAAGTTGTAGGGAACTAAGACTACCGGCCAAATGCTGTAACTTGTGCTAAGATTCCCGAAAGGATTGAAACCGTCGGTCGCCAACGCAAGCCGGACATTTCTGGGGTCAGTCGCAAAATCTGGAAAGTCGTTGTCAAACGTTTTCCAAGCAGCTGCATCCCGCGGATGTCTTAATTTACCGTCTTCATTTTTATCAACAGCATGCCACCTCATGTGCTCAGCAGTTTTAGACGACATAAATAATCTTTGTAGACGAGGTTTCAAAGGGAAGTACCTGAGAATCTTTGCAGGTTTCTTCTTCTGCTTTTTCCCCTTCCGAATTGTCTTGTACCTCGATGTGTGACATCTCTTGCACGTCTCCCTGCTGGAATCGTCTCCCCAATACAGCATACAATCATTTGGGCACGCATCAATCTTTTGATAATTCAACCCCAACCTGTTGATGATCTTCTTGGCCTCGTAGAAGGTTGTGGGAATCTCGGCGTCGGGGAATGCATCTTGTAATAAGTCGAGCAACATGGACATTCCCTTATCCGTGATCCCACACAAGCACTTGATATGATACAGTTTGATCAAGAAAGATAATTTAGAATATTTGCGACAACCTTGATATAAAGGACGATCTGCCTCATCCATCAAGCTGAAAAAATCCCGAGCTGCTTCATTCCCCATAAAAGCCGGCTCAGAGCCGTGCACTTCTTCGTTGAAGTTGTCGCCTTGAAATCCAAACGCATCACGCACAGCATCATTCACAGGATCATCTTCATCTACTTGAACGCCTACTTGAGAACTTCGAGGAAGAGCCTCGTCATATCTAACGCCGGCCTTCTCACCATGAACTGCCCAGAACGTATAGTCCTCAGGGAAAGGCTTCACAAGCAAATGTTCCATCACAACATTTCGTGCATGCCACTTCTTGAACTTGCATTTCCGACACGGACAGACGATCTTGCCGTTACAGCTGGCGTGAGTGAATGCGAAATCTAAGAAACTGTTTAATCCGTACAAATATTCAGGAGAATTGCGCGGCAACCTTATCCATGATTTATCCATAGCTACAAGTGAGAGAGAAGAAAGTATATAGAAGAAGATGAGTGAGAAGATAATGACGAATGCGTAGAACCTTATATTCTGAAAATCCAACGTTTATAATTTTGTAGCGGTTATTAAACCGCTACAACAACCGCTACAGAAATTCCAACGTTTATAATTTAGTAGCGGTTATATATATATAAAACCGCTACTAATATTCAAGCAGTTAATTGGAGGGAAATTTAAAATGTACTTGTTGGGTATTAGTAGCGGTTTTATATCTATAACCGCTACTAATGTTCAACGTATTAGTAGCGGTTACATATATAAAACCGCTACTAATATTAAAGCCGTTGAACATTAAATATAAAAATAATTTTCTAATTTGTAGCGGTTTTACATAAGATAACCGCTACAAATGTGCACAAAGGCGGCAAATTTCAAAATTCAAATGATTTGAGTCTTTGTAGCGGTTATTAGTGTGTAACCGCTACAAATTTACTTATATATTTGTAGCGGTTTCTGAAGGGAAACCGCTACAAATATATAAGTAAATTTGTAGCGGTTATGAGTTCAAAACCGCTACAAATATACATTTATAAATTATTTAGAAATGTATATATAATTTATTTTTTTTTAAAATATATTTAAAAAAATAAATTATATATATATTTAATTTATAAATTATTTATAAAATTATTATATATTTGTAGCGGATATGTACTAATAACCGCTACAAATGTATATATTTGTAGCGGTTTTAGGTTAAAACCGCTACAAATCTATACATTTGTAGCGGTTTTAGGTTAAAACCGCTACAAATATATATATAATTTTTTTTTTAAATTTAGATTTAAATCATTTATAAATTATTTCAATGCGATATAATAATATAAATATAATTATATAAAACACAATAAGAAAATTCTGAAATAAAATCTCATAAATATTTACAAATGTTTAAAAGAAAAGAAAAAGTCCTAAACTAAGGAGCTGGGGGTTGATCCTCTGGTGCTCCCTCAGGTGGGGCTCCCTCAGATGCCGCTGGATCGGGCCGCTGCGCAGACTGAACCGCACCATCCTCATCAGCAGGAGGAGGAGCTGTAGGAGGAGGAGTAGTGGTCGGGACGACGTAGTGAGGGACAGGGGGGACCGCTGGATACTGCTGGTCCGGGAACAGCCGACCCCATGCTCCCTCGAGCATAGTGTTTGCGATCTCACGCCACTGCGTCTGCTGCGCGAATATAGCGTCTGCGTGGATCTGCAGCTGCTGCTGCTGCTGCACCTGCATCTGCTGCATCTGCTGCGCCATCTGCTGCTGCAAATCTGACCGCAGCTGGTCAATCGACTCGTCCCTCCGACGTCTGACCCCTCTAGAGCTGCCAGCCTCAGAGGCGGCGCTCCTGCCGTAGATCATGCTGGGTCTGGCGCCTATCCCCATCCCCCGCACTCGTCCGGGGTGCTCAGGCTGAGCCAGACCCGCCTTCAGAGGAGCCGTCGGGTCCACTGACCCCTGTGACTCCTCAGGCTGGGTCTGTCGCAGCTCAGCCTGCGACTGCTGCATCCGCTCCTGCCATTTTATGAAACAATTAATAATTACCATTTTTCATTATTAACTTGGTTTTATAAAAAATATAATAATAAATTAACTTACAATCGCCGCCTCTGCCTGCTGAGAGGTCGCAGTCCCGTCACGGTGTCTGTGTGTGATGGCGTACAGCTCCGCATAGTCCGTCTGACGGTTCTCCTGCTGTGCTTTCGTCTCCTGAAACAATTACAAAACAATTAGTATTAATTATGAAATTATGAGCTAAAAGTAAGTGAAGCACTTGAAAAGTTACCAGCTCGCTGTAGGTCACAGCAAAGGTCTTCGATCCTGCTGTGTGGTGGATCGTCTGCTGCGCCCGGATCGCGGCGTTCCTCCGAGCAAGCTCCTGGAAAAAAAAATTAAATGTATTATAATTTAAAATTAAATACAAAATAAATTGATATTATAATTTAATATTTAACAATTACAAAATTATATATCAAAAATCTAATAAATACATTACCTGTGCCTCAGGGCTCCTCTTGAACTGGACAAAACGCGCCCAGTCGTTCGGCGGCACGCCGTCCGGGACGCTCTCCTGCAGCTGCTCCAGAGGCATCGTCCCGTCCCGATCCACGCTGTGGAAGAGACGGTTCCTCCTGTTCCTCCAGGCGTCGCCCATCTTCACGAGGGCGTACCTCTTCCGGTTGGCCCGGACGGCAAACCGCAGCTGAAAAAAATACATTTAAATATCAATAATTATAAAAACCATAATTTAAAAAAAATAATTAAATAGAATTAATTAAAAAAAATTAATTAAATAGTTTTAATTACCTGAACCGCCTCCTCCCAAGCCTGGTCCTTCGGCCCCTTCGGAATGTGCCTCCACGTCGGGAAGTGAAGGGGGAACCGCATCCAATTCGATCCCAGGTCGCTCAGGAAGCGGTTGAGCAGGTGACACCCATTGTGGATCGGCTGGTCAGTGCCCTCGTTCCACGGCACTACAACTCGCAGGGACCGGTCCATGCTGTTCAGACCGGTCACATCCAGCCTCCTCGTCGACACGTTCCCCTGCTCATCTGCACAGTTGACCGCACGTTAGATAAATTATAATTCAAAGTTAAAAAGTTAAAAAATTAAAAAATTAAATAATTTACCTTCGACCTGCACCTCAAACCCAGTGGACCGCGAAGACGACCCTCGTGGGTTGTTCTGCTCCCGAGCCTCTTCCTCATCGAGGAACTGCTCCATCTCCCTGAACCCACTAATCGGGATCTCGAACTCCTCCTCGTTGAGGAAGTCCTCAACGCTAATCTCTGGCACGTCCAACTCAGGCACCTCAGCTGAGGTCGTCGCCTGTGGGATCGTCTGCGGCTCCTGTGGCGGGATGGGCTGAGATGCCTCGGTAGCCCTGCCTGCGCGCTGCCCCCTCCCTCTGCCCGGGGCCCGGCTGCTGCCGCCCCGTAAATTCGGTCTGGGGACCTCAAGGGCCTTCCCCTTCCCCTTATCCTGTCCTGAAGCCATATCAACTGTACAAATTAAAAAAAAAATTAGTCACATTATTATGCAAAAATATAATAAAAATAAAAATATAAATAAAATACGTGTTATATACGTACCTCAAGTGTAAATACTGCGGAATACTGACTAAAAACTCCTATAGAGACGTCTGAACGCTCAAATCTTGAAGAAATCACTCAGAGAAACCTCAGGAAACAAAATGAGTAAACGGAGAAATGAAGGAGGTGGGGGGTTTAAATAGACCAGTAATTAGTAGCGGTTATTAAAAATAACCGCTACTCTAACCGCTACAAATAATTAAATTTGTAGCGGTTCTACAATAACCGCTACAAATCTTCACAACGTTTGAAATTCTGTAGCGGTTATTGCCCAGAACCGCTACAAATTTGGAGTCTCTTGAAATTCTGTAGCGGTTTTCAGTAAAAACCGCTACAAAATTCTGACCTTTGGTATTTTATAGCGGTTTATGTGCATTAACCGCTACAAAATAACCGCTACAAGTTTTGGCGGGAATTTCGCGCCAAATTTGTAGCGGTTTTTTGTAGGAAACCGCTACAAATATTCTTGCTGCTACAAATTTGTAGCGGTTTAGGTAAAAACCGCTACAAATACTATAATTTGTAGCGGTTATATTAAACCGCTACAAGTGCACCGCTACGAAATACCTTTTTTTTTGTAGTGGCTTGTTTTAAACTAATTGTGGTGTTTAGAAAGTGCCACATATCTCATCGTCACTAAAAAAAGTTATGGCGCTTGAAAGCGCCACAACATATATATATATATATATTAAAAAAATGATACATATTGTAGCGCTTCTTTAATCAAGGAAGTGCCATAGGAAGTGGACTTCCTATGGCATTTCCTTAAAGAAGCGCCCCAATAGGCATTATTTTTAAAAAAAAATATTTTTTTTTTCATATTTTTCTTTTAGAACCCTATAATTATAATTGATAATACACTTTAAACACATTTTTATATCCACAACAAAATAAAAAGAGCAAACCACAATCAAATAACTCTAAAATGATATAAATTAACAAATAACTAATTAACAAAATCATTACTAAGTAAAATACAAGTGTTAAAAATAAATAATTATTTTTGCATGCCAAACCCATTTGGTACTCAGAATTGGGAATATAACAAAAAAATGAAAAAAGATAATGAAGATATAAAATGATATGCATGTTCATACTTTAGAAAATAATAGAAAATATGAAAATTATCTTTAAACAAATATAATAAATATTGAAGAACAACGAGTGAAATGTACTGCTCTAGAAATGATATGACTTAAAATGTAAAATAAGTCTATAGAAAAAGAACGACAGCAAAATGGTACTAAAATGCATTTTATTAGTTAGTAATGAAAGATAAAAGGATGCTTTGCACTTGATGTGATAAATTAGTAGGAAAGCTTCACTCTACCAATCAAATGCTTTGATGCCAACATTTTTAAGTTACAATTCAAAAACACACTGCTCTAGAAATAATATGACCACAAACGTTGAATCCATGGAGGTATGTGCTAAGTCATTTAACTAGCTCATGGAAGAATTGGAGTTCATCTGAGGTCTGTGTTGGGAACATCCTTCCGTGTATGGGGCTTAAAGATCTCCAACCCTTGAATTCCAACCTGCAAGCCCAGTCACAGTAAGCATAGGGCTGAACCAAGTATGACTTAATAATAAGGTCACACAAATTAATATTGAAAAACAACTAAAATAAATAAGGAGAAGTGACAGAACAAAGGAATAAAAAGGAAGTGTTGATTGAAGTGGGGACAGTGATGAGTGACAAAAAAAGAAGAAGAAGAAAATTTGGGGACTAAGAGGATGGCACGTATTGAATGAGGAATGGGGACTAAGAGGATAAATGTGTTGAAGTAGATCGCAGGAGAGAGAAGGATTTAAAAAAAAAAATTTAAAAGTATCACTTTGTATAGTGCTTCTTTAGCCAAGTGCCACATAAAATACGTAGCAGCTATGGCCCTTCCTTGAGGAAGCGCCACAGCTGCTGCCTCAAGGAAGCGCCACCTAAGGTGTTTTTTATAAAAAAAAAAAAAATTCTTGAAAGAAGCTATGGCATTTCTTTAAAGAAGTGCCACAAAAGGTGCGCTACTAGTCCCTATTTTTGTAGTAGTGACACCAAAATCCCCCAAAGAGTTCATAGTTGTCAACTATGAGAGAAAAAAATTGAGTTGTTAATGTAAAATACGGCGTTGTTAATAAAGAGAAAGGAGTTGTTATTGGCCCTAAAACTTGTTAACTGTGAAAGAAGAAAGTAGAGTTGTTAATGTAGAATATGTTGTTGTTAATAAAGAGATATGTGTTGTTATTGGTCCTGAAACTTGTTAATTGTGAAAGAAGAAATTGGAGTTGTTATGTCGAATCCGAAATTATTAATTAAGAGGATTGTGTTGTTATTTCAAAGTGGAGGGAGAGAGGGCCCTTCAGCCCTCAGTAGAAATAACAACATGGGCCTCTTAATTAACAATTCCGTATTTTACATTAATAACTCCAAAATCCCCCCAAAAGAGTCTGTATTTATCAACTATGAAAGAAGAAAGTGGAGTTGTTAATGTAGACTACGGTGTTGTTAATAAAGAGAAAGGAGTTGTTATTGGCCCTGAAACTTGTTAACTATGAAAGAAGAAAGTGAGGTTGTTAATGTAAAATACGTTATTGTTAATAAAGAAATAGGTGTTGTTATTGACCCTAAAACTTGTTAATTGCTAAAGAAGAAATTGAAATTGTTAATGTAGAACACAAAGTTGTTAATCAAGAAGATGGTGTTATTATTTCAAACTGGAGGGAAGGAGGGCTAAAAGGCACTTTTGTTATTTCATCGAGATTTTAAAATCTTAGATTCCTCATCCCATATATCACTGTACTGATATGTCCTTTTCCAATTTCAGTATACTGAATCGTCCTTTTGCAATTTTCAATATATTGTTTTTGGAATTTTCCCTTATTATATTATATTGATATCCAAAACCACCTTTTTAAAATGAAAGACGAACAGAACGTGACCACGCAGAACAACCAAGTTTAAATAATAAAGGTTTTGGAATTTGTTTAATGTCAGATAGGATACACATAATAGAAAATAATTTCAGTATCACATTGTTCAATAAATATTTTGGCAACTTGAGTGCGACATATATCATTTTAACGTTCACGTATAAACGTTCGAGAAACAATAGATCTCGATAATTTAATTAACATAAAGTTCATGTTTAATTTAACGATCAAAAATCATAGCCATATGCTTTGTCTTTTTAAAATATAAAATTGTCTTGGGAAAAATAATCACTAAACTTTTTTGAGAATTTCCAAAAACCATGAAACTTTCTTGAGAATTTCCAAACTATCTTGTGTGTGTGTGTTTATATATATGGATAACCAACCAACCCTAGAAATAAATAGAATATTGGGGCACACTTTGTACGGGTACGAGTGGTAAAAATAAAGAAATAAAGGTACCCTCACATATTTCTTTGGAATGTTCGATCATATTTAAATCAAATGTAAATGTACATGCCCTATTATATTTTTACTAGTTATGTCACCTAAAGTGAATGATTTAATAGTTAAGAAGGTGCATGCTGTGCTTAGATTATTTGATGTTCAAACCATGGATTTAATTTAAAATTTTCTAACTGCTTAATTAACATTGGAATCCGTTGGAGGCATGTGATTGTAGCCAATTTTCTCTATTACCCTGCGACATATCCATTAAAAACAAACCGAGTGAGACAAAAATTGTAATTATAAATTACAAAATTGTAACTAAAATATATTAAATATGTTGGTTTCCCCATAAAGTTGTCACTTTTGCCGTGCGTGGTCGAATTGTTTTACGTTGTGCGGACAAAATAGTATCACATGGTTAACACCGTACGACTTGGCCAAAAAAAAAAAAGGTTAACACTTTACACCGTACGAGATTTTTTTTTTTAAAGAATTAAATATAAACGTGAAAGACTCAAGGGTGTGTTCTTATTAGCTTTTGGAGAATAGATTCTAGAGAGAATAACTTTTGGAGAATAGATTATAGGAAAATAGATTATGGGAAAAAGTGATTTTGATAAAAGGAGAGTGTTTGGATGATTTTATCAGAATAGCTTTTTTCATGGTCAAATGACTAAAAAGGACATTAACTTTTATGATAATTACATATAATGGATAAGATTATATTTTAAGTATTATTTTACATTAAATTGCATAATAATTACAATAAATGAAATAAATTTGTCCAAAAATTTTTAAATTATAACATTTGTCAATTATGTAATATAAAAAAATAGATGCAAAAATTATAAAATTATAACATTAGTCAATTATGTAGTAAATTACAAAATTAGATCAAACGTACATATTGAAAACGTACACTATATTAATTTTCATCTCCTTTCACAACCTGAGTTATCTCTTGCCAAACCCACTGTATTATTCTTCATTAAATTCTTTGGAATGATTTTGATTTTTGCAAGTGTGTCCGTGTCTTTAATTTATGTTCTTTTTACCACTCCTGCCTAGAATCAATCACAAATACTTTGTATTTCAAAAGTTATGATTCAATGTGTATCGATTGGTCTAGAGCAGAAAAGAGCTTGATTTTGATCACCAACTTCCAGAAGGCATATCTCTTTGAATATAACTCTAAATATGACCCATAACCTATCCATGGAAAGATCTTTAAATCTAGTTTCATATGGCACCAGTTTCATCTCAATCCGATATATAGTTTGAGAGTTATGTCCAAAATACTAAAGCTGTTCTGGAATAAGACGATGATTCATGTGTCAACTTCAACAAATCATGTCTATCTCATCTGATCTCTTTTTAACTTGATCTTGGTGTCAAAATGACGTATTAGAAGTCTAGTTTCATATGCCACTAGTTTCACCTCAATCCGAGTTATGGTTTGGGAGATATGTCTAAAAATGTCACCCGTGCTGAAAGAAACAGAGTCTGCTGCTGCTATTCGAATAGCATTTCTTCTATTCGAATAATATCACCCTTTTTCAGTTATGGACTATTCGAATAGTCACTTCACTATTCGAATAATATTTGATTTTTTGCACTGAGACTATTCTGATAGTTCAATTACTATCCTGATAGTCACCTTACTATCCTGATAGTCTTGTGATTATTCGAATAGTATTTGATAATTTTGCACTGACACTATTCTGATAGTTCCATTACTATTCGAATAGTCCTCTTTGAATTATTTTTAGATAAATTTGATAGGCATGCTATTCGAATACTAATGTGCCTATCCGAATAATTTCAACTTTTAATAGTTCTTCTCTATTTGAATAGTATATTTATTATTCAAATAATACTTTGCTTTTCGGATGAAGGAAGGACGTGTGTGTTCGGGAGATGACAGATGGGAAAGGGAAAGAGAAAAGGACAGGGGCAGCAGGATAATAATTACTCCCAACAGTTATAAATCTGGCTCAAAAAAGTGATGAAAAATAGCTTCTTCAAAAATAGCTTTTTTGCCTCAAAAACGGGATTCTGACAAAAAACGGGATTCTCAGCTTTACTCGTGTGTTCGGATACTTTTCACACAAAACCATGGTTTGAGCAGATAAGCGCATTTTTTGTCATCTCCTGAACACACACACTTAACAACGTCTATATTCTAATAAGGGGTATTTTGGGTGATGATGTCATATTTTTTTAAATTAACCAATTTATTTTATATCCTTAATATACACAAACTAATTAAGTAACTCTTATATTGAAGATCAAAGGTAGTATATATATTAACAAGATCAATGCTAAAGTATACCTGTGATCTTTTAAGTTTAATGTGTTTTAATTTTATTTTAGTTTCTTAAGTTTATGAAGAATATTTTTAATTCTTAAAACTTAACATCGTTAAGTTTGCTAATAGAAAATGATTACTAAACATAGTTAAGTGGTGACAATATAGTTCTGACGAAGCAAGCTTAAATTTTAAGTTCAAAATTTAAAAGAGAAACAAGACATTTTTCCCGTGAGACGCACGGATTAAATTTTAGATATAAATAAATAGTCAGGAAAACATATAATCAAACAATTGACCTTATATACTTATAATCAATTCTGAAACATATAATTAGTCTTGAATTATGTTTTGAAAAATTTATTTGTAGTGTCAGCAAATGTATATTTTAAATTATTATATTATTACTTCCTTACCATTTTGAGCCAAATTCCTCAACGTAAAGCCGATTATGCCATCCACTTTCGAAATTTGAAATTTCATAATTATGCCACAAGGAAATAATGTGAAGGCAATTATAAGTGTTTTTTTTTATAAAAGACAAAATTGCAATGTAAACGCCTCGTCCCTCTCGTAGGTAATTATTTTACTTTATTAATTATTTAAAAAAAATCAATTAACTCTTATAATAAAGATCGGAGCTAATAATAAAAAAGAAACAAGCATGCCTCAATATTCTCAATCAATGAATTTACACATTTAAAATTAGTCAAAAATTGACAGACGTTTATGTCTCACTATGCTTGATCAATATATTGACACATTTACTTTAACGCTGAGACTACAATAAATGAATGATAATGTTATATACATACACATACATATAAAGTCTGGAAATATATATATATATATATATATTTATATATATAAATCAATAAATCATTGTACTTCTTTAGAATAGCAATTGAAACCTTTAAAAATAACTTTTTAATCATGATTTATAGAATATAAGGTAAGTATGAGATAGAGTATTTACCTCAATTTATGTAAATAAATACTTTTTAGGTGTCCAAAAATGATATCAAACAAACACATTATCGTTTAGCTATCATGTTTTGGATCAATTTTATGCATCAAAATTTACCCGTAGTTGGTGTGGGTTCATATGTTTGCTTGGTATGGTAAAGTAGTCCATTATATGTGATAATATATATGATTACAATATATTGTAACAAATTAGGTAATTGTCATTATAAAACTGACTAAATGATTCATATTCAAGTTTACATGAATCAACATACATATACATTTATACTTTTGGTCTTGATAGATCATTTCATAAGCTACTTGTGACCTATTGGCAAAATATGGTTTGAACAATGTGATGTGTGGTATTTAATTAGTTCTAAATATAAGACATATTTTTTATATTGATCAATCTTTTTTTAATTTATCCCTATTAATGTTCTCTCGATGACTCGATCAATAATAATCAAAGAGAAGAGGAAAGAAGGGAATTAATAAAGAAGACTAGGGTGTTTTAGAAAATATATGTAATTTAACAAATTTTATTAATATAATTAAATTAGATAAATATATCTTATATTAAGAATTGAAAGAAGTATAAGATGACGGATTATGCTGCGGCTATTAATACACGTATACGCTAAGTTGCTCTCATCCTTTCAAGAAAAAACCATTTACATTTATTATTATTTTTTTTATGAAGTATAATTTCATTCCACAAATCCATGATTTTTTTATGACATATCAAACAAATTGATCTATAAATATCATTCTATTACATTACATTCTCTATTATTCTTCAGACCAAACAACAGTACACTACTGTTTGGATTAGTTTATCCATTCACAACCCATTGGGAGTGCCACGTGTATCCGCCTTGCCTGCCATAGGTTAAGTTTGCAATTCGAAGTATACATTTTAACAAAATAGCGAAATAATATCTGTATATATAAAAATATACAACCCTCAATTTTTATAATAAAAAACCAGAAAATGAAAAATTCACCGACCGTATAATAATTCTCCTAAACGGTAATCTTGTTTTACCACGGCAAAGAAAGTTGGTCCCGAAACAAGAATAAAGACAAACTTACCACATGATGGTGCGAATAACTTCGAAGACGATGTCCAAAAAATATTCACTTCAGCCCTATAAAGTAATGTCTAAGTCAAGTCAAGCAAGTGAATAATGAATAACGAAACAAAATTGTGGTGAAATGGAATAGAAAGGATAATTAAATGGGAAAAAAGGGTGACTTAGGTCTAAAATGTCATTTATATTCTTAGATAAAAATTAATCATAAAAAATAGTTGTTTTTTTGGATTAAATAAAAAAAATATTTGTTACAGAATAATAATTATAAGAATACCATAAATATTGCATTTTTTTATATTATCATTCGGTATTTGGTTCGGGGTTTGTTGCTGCCCCTTCCAATATAAGTATCTCATCTAAAACTTGAACTCGAAATCTCAGAGGGATCTGGCAGAACCTTACACCACTAGATCAATTCTGTGCAACTTAGAACCCCTCCTATTCCTTCTCATCCTCTTCCCTCCTCTTCTCTTTTTATAACCATTAGATCAACACTTAGATCAATATTTGAATGGTTGAGATTTGATTTTTTATAAAATTATTATTAAAATGTTAAATTATAAAGTAAAAATAATTAATTAAATATAAATAGCTAACTTTTGTATGAATTATTCAATACTATAGTAAAGAAAATAAAAACAATATTTTGTATAAAACTAAATCTAAACCATTTAAATGTTAATCTAATAGTTAGAAAAGGAAGAATAGGGAAGAGGATGAGAAGGGAAAAGGATGGGTTCCAAACCGAACTCTGTATTGATAAATATTGCATATTTTTGTTCTCATTAGAAAATGATTGCCAAACGGAAATAGTTTTACTTTTTTTTTAATATTCTCATTGATATCTGATTCAGAATTTATTGTTGTTCTTTCCAACACAAATATTATTTGACGGAAGCCTAGGAAACCAATTGGTAAAAAGGCACAGAAGAACCTAATGAAAAGTTGGGTTGAACGTTAATTTTTTTTTTTTTTTGGTTGCCCATCCGGTTAATCGGAGCTTTGCCCCGACTACATCCTTATCCGACTCTCATCGCGCACCTGACTATGGTAGGAGAGTCTCCCAATGAGAATTTTTTGCTTACACAAGGCTCAAACTCGAGACTTTACTTAAACGGAACCAAGCTGCTTACCACTCGGACCAACTCCCATTGGTAACAACGTTAAGTTAGGAGAGCTAGAGAGGGAAAATGTTTCTGTTGGGCCTAAAGGGGAAAATAATTAGGAATCGAGGCCTTGTTTGATTTTTGTTTCCGAAACAATTTTTTTTTTGTTTTTTAAATAAAAATAAAAAAAGACTTCTTTAATAGTTAATTTTTTAAAATTTTGTAAAAAAAAATAGAACTTTAGTTTTTAAAAATGAAAATCTCATAACAACTTCTACACGTTTTCTATTTTTTTTTTGTCTGTTTTATTAGTTTTCCTAATTTTCCTTTTACTACGCTGCATGGCATGATGAAATAATTTCAAGACAAATAATAAATGTTTTGTTTGGAAATTTCAGGAAATGTTTTCGTAGCAGATGGTACTATCATGTGCCCTTTGACAATTTTCTTGATCCTCAAATTGAAAGGTTAAAAACAAAATGATAATGAACAAATATTACAACGAAGGAAATAAGTCATATTTTCCTCTTTATTTCAATCCCTTTCTCTTCTCTGAGGGCTTTTTTGGTCTGAGGGGAGGGGAGGGGAGAGAAAGTGGGCGGAGGGAAAGTTTTTTTGAGTTGAATTTAAAAAAATTAGAGAAGTAGGCTTAAAAATTTTTAATTAATTTTTCTTACTATTTTATCTTATATATTTTCTTTATTAAAATTTTATCTTCCCACTTCTTTAATCTTTTAAAATTCATTCATAAAAATTTTCCCTCCCCTCCCTTCCCCTCCAAATCCCTCACACTAAACAGACCTTAAATAAGCTCATATTTGTATTGGCACAAGTACAATTAGTTCTATGAAGCTCACTTATAAATTGTTTGGCTCTAAGATATTTATGTAAAATATATGCTAAATGTAATTTAGGAAGTTAAGAGAAGATGATACCTAAACAAGGAAAAATTGAAAAAGAAAATCACAATTGTAAAATTATTGTTCAAAGATACCTAAGACGCAGCGGGTGAAGTAATCTTCAACCATGTGTAAAGGCTTGACTGAGTATAATTTTAAAATTTTAAAATACTAGCTAATATTGTCTAAAATCTCAATATTACTCTCTTTTTTCCCTACTCAATGTTACTCCTATTAATCATATTAAACTCTAGCTTCATTAAATTATACCCTCTATTAGAGGTGGTAATATGGGTTAGGATCGTGGGCCGAGCCTGCCCAACCCGATAAAATGGGCGGTTTGGGTTTTACAAAATTGGAACCATATTGATACAATTCTTTTAGGCCCGAACCCATATGGTCCCAACCTGTGACGGGTTGGACCACTGGGTTGGCGGGTTGACCCATATTTTATTTTATTTTTTTAAAACCAAGAGGGAAAAGCCATTAGTGAAGGCCCAACTCCAACAGTCCAAGACCGTCACTCTAAAGTCCAGCCCAGTACTCCCACTTCTCAGTCCTTACTCTTCATCCTGGTCAACTCTCTTTTGTTTTTGCTTGAAATAGTCTCTCACTCCCTATCTCTCTCACGCTCACGCTCTCACTCTTAGAAATCAATCTCAACTCTCTTTAATTTGTAATGTATTTTTAATTTTGTTATATTTATGTGTGTAGAAATAAACAATCTTATTGTATAAAAAAAAATCTTAGTATATTATAAAAAAAATTGAAAAAGAAATATGGGTTGGCCCGCCCAACCCTCTAACCCGGTGGTTATGGGTTGGGTTGGCTAAATATCAACCCATATTGATACGGTTCTTTTGAACCCGAATCCATATAGTCTCAACCAGTGACGGGTTAGCCCGAACCCATCAGTTCGGACCATATTACCACCTCTACTCTCTATCACTATCCTTATTATTTTTTGTCTTCTTTTTTGTTTTTCATTGGGCTTATGTGCTCTTATTATTAATAAATATTGCCACCCATACGTAAGGTCATATATAGCATTTTGAGCTTTCAAAGTTTTTGCAAGCATAGAAAGACAGTTTATGGTTTTAAAGCATTGCTTTGTGAGGTATGCAATATTTATTATATAATTTAGTCTTTATTGATTGGGTAATTTTTTATTGTATGTACAATAAGCAATATTTATTTGTAATAATAACAAATCATGTAATTATTTTATAATCATATGTTTTAAATGACCTGTATATTTTTAAAATGAAAGTCCCAAATATATTTTTTATCAATAAATATTGAATAGACCAATATTTAAGGCTCTTATCATGAGAGGGAAACCAGGGAAACGTCATTTGTCAGCACCTGTTTCCATTTCGATATATACAGAGTAACAGAGACCAAGCTTCATAAGCATATAGAAAAGTATAAATATACTGATAAAAGTGTTTGTTTACAAATAGAATCAACCATACAGAATTCGAAGATATTTATAACTTTATACAGAACTATCCAAAAATGTTCCAATTACAGACTATATATAACCACGGTCTTCGTCTCCCCCATCAGTTTTCCATATCTATGTCCCTTCCTTTAGAGCCGCTAGCACTCGATGAGATGTTTTGTTTAGAAAAAGGGGTGAGATTCCAAGGAATCTTAATAGAAACATGCTATTATTCATATAAAATGCGAAAAGTAAATATGATATGCGCCATGTATATACCAATTAATGAAAAATATAAACACATCATCATCATGTATACATGAGTAGGATCCAGCCCCACTAATCATACACTGGTTGGATTCTCATCAACTCTTAGTGTAAGTGCACCTCTGGCACTAGCTGCCCTTCTTTAGACAAATCATGTTGATTAATAAATCACATTTACAAACAATGACATCCACATAATCATATAACTATGACATGATATATGAAGGATAATGTTCTTACCTCAAAGCTCTATCAACCCCTTTTGGTGTGCCTCATAAAATATGTCGACTTTCAGCTCCCGACTCGGTCCTAAAATATAAAATGTACAAAAAATAGGTCATAACTTATCCAGGTATCATTTTAGATACTTCCATAGTGTTTCTTGTGGTTACATTAGCCTATGGTAAAAATTTATCAAAATGCCCCCGGGACCCAGGCCAGGTCTAGCCCCGCCGTACCCGGCTCGACTGTACCTTTTTTGCAAAATTTTGACATGATCTATCCTGACATATTTTTACCTAAAGAATCTATTTCGAGCTCAGAATTTCCAAATTCAATGTCAAATTACTAAATTGCCCATGACAACCCCACTTTAAGGGTTTTAGGGGTGTTTTCGTAATTATGCTTTTTCAGGCTTTTCCGAAAAAATGACCAACTATAACTCCACCTAATTTTCCATGCTAAATCCAATGGAATCATCAATTTCATTAAAATCCAACTTCTTCCCTCAGATCTGGACTTGGCCGAAACTTAATCAAGAAAAAGGGAAAAATTGGAGTTTTGTGTTTTAACCCTTAAAGCTTATGCCTTTTCATTTCTAATCCATTATTAAGCCACTTAAACACATTCTAACCATGATTTAAAGAAATTTGGGCAGCATAACCCCTAAGGGTTAGAACTTTCCAAATTTACAAATTCAACAAAAATCACCAAATCTAACCATACACATCAACAATCACAACATACTAGTATGGATTTAGGATTTATGAAGTTACCTCTTGAGTTATTGAACTTTCTCTCTCTAGGTGTCCTCCTCTCTCTCTCCTTAGGCTCAAGATTTTCTTGCTAAACCATGGATTTTATGGAAAGGAAGAGATTAGAGAAGAGCTTATGTAAGTTTGAAAGACAATCTTAAGAAATCACAAGCTTATCTTAGATTTTTCTTCTTCCTTCTTCCCTTTAACCTTGAGTTTTCTTAAGGTTCTCTCTCTCTCTCTCCCCCTTGAGCTTAGGACGAAAATGAGCAAGAGAGATGAAGCTTTGCTTCATAAAAATATCTTACCAATTTTTCTCAATTATCTTAATTCCAAAATTAGTATTTATGACACCTACTTGTACTTGACCTTATCCTCTTCCAATTAGTGTCATAACCTCTTATTAGCATGGTTAAGGAACCCGGACTGGATCGGCAGGTTCGGACCGGAACCCTGCGAACCGGCCAGTTGGCCGGTTCGGTTCAGTCATTGGGTCGCTACTGTTCCGACCCGGTGCGACTCGGATCGAACTGGTAACGACTCGGCTGACCCGCCGGGCTGTGCAGGTCAGCCAATTTTTTTTCCCCTCCCAGAGTCTAAAACGACGACGTTTTAATTTTTTTTAACTTAAAATGGAAAACAGACCAGCTACTTGACTCACCAACTGATTCAATCAAACATTCAAAGTTTTGAATGCCTCTGCCCTAGTCGACCCTGTGCTCTAACCCATTCTTGACGCTCGGCCACTGGCGGATTCTCGAATCTAGTGCCAAATCCTTCGCTCTATCAGATTCCATCCCTAAATACACCGATTAAGGTCGCGTGTGTGTGTTATGGTGGCGTGACCTTCGCTCTGTCGGAGTCTCGAATCAGTCCCCAAATCCGTTGCTCCATCGCGTGTGTATGTTCTGGTCACCTGTAATGGTCACCGTCGGCGATTTAGGTGGTGGAGGTTGGGTTAGTTTGCTTCACTTCTATGGTAAGTTATCATTTTTTCCTTTCAGCTCTTTGTATTTTGCATTCTTTTGATTAGTGATTAGATTGTATTGTATGTTCCTTGCAACCTTACATCTACGCCTAGTGACATTCAGATTGTGTTGTTTTTGCTGGTGGTAGACAGGGAGAGACATAGCTGACGGTGTTATTGATTTGAGTGGTGGAGATTGATTTCAGTTTGCTTTCTTTATTTCCTTCACCTCTATTGGATTTTTATACTGTATGCACATATGGATTGATTGTTTTCTTGGTCACTGGTTTGATTGTTTTCTTGCTTATGGATGGCTGAGACTATTTTTATGTTGATTTGTAGCTTGCTTGTGATTGAACTAGGTGTTTCTTGTTTACTTTCCTTTGTTGATTGAAAAGGCCCTGTTTTTGGATTTGCTTCCTTATTTGCTAATGGAGGTCAGAAGTGGTGAAGGAAGTGATAATCCCCCCACCACCACTGCCCTTACAGAAGAGTCTAGCAACCCCCTTAACCCGAATGTCTCTAATCCCACAGAGTCAACAAGAAGTGTCAAACAAACTGATCCTGCTTGGCAATATGTGTCTGTCAAAAAAGAGGGGAGAGTTAATGTTTTTACTTGCCTCTTGTGTGCATCAAGTTACAGGGGAGGTGGAATTAATAGGTTAAAGCAACATCTAGCTGGTGTAAGTGGTCAGATGTCTTCTTGGAAGAAAGTATGTCATGATATACGAGCTAGAATAAAAGAATCGTTGATAGAGGGTGCAAAGAAAAAACCTATTGCTAGTGGCAATGTAGAAGAGATTGATGATATGGAAATTGAAGAGCCAATAGATTCACATCCACTTAGGACATCTAATGAGAGTAGTGGCACAAAGAGGAAAGCAACTGGGGTTGGGAAACTTGACAAGTATTTTGCATCTAGAACAACCCCGGGTGCTCAACCAAGCATCAAAAGTGCTTGGGCAAGTCAAGAAGCACAACATGTTGCTAAGGTTGTTATTACCGACTGGGCTTATGTGAATTGCATTCCGTTTAATGCATTCAATTGCTCTTTGTTTCAAAAAGCCGTTGATGCTATTGCTGCCATTGGTCCTGGGTTTAAGGCCCCTAGTGCTCATGAGTATAGAATTACCTTGTTGCAAGACCATAAAAAAGGTTGTACACTAATGGCTGATGGCTAGACTGACGTTCGACAACGTACTTTGATTAATTTCTTAGTATATTCAGTGCAAGGCATGGTGTTTGTGAAATTAGTTGATGCCTCAGATGTAGTTAAAGATGCAAAAACTTTATTTTCTTTGTTCAATAAAGTTATTGAGTGGATTGGCCCTGAGAATATAGTCCATGTGGTGACTGACAATGCCGCTAACTATGTAGCATGCGGCAGACTGATTAAAGAGAAGTATAAAATCATTTATTGGTCTCCCTGTGCAGCTCACTGTTTGAATCTTGTTTTGAAATATATTGCTTCCATGCCTCATGTGTGTGATCTTGCAAAAAAGGCATCCAAAATATCTATCTTTGCTTATAATAATATGGTCTTCTTATCATGGTTACGAAAAAGACCTGGTTGGAAGGAAATTGTACGTCCTGGTGCTACAAGGTTTGCCACTACATTTATTACCTTGCATAGCATTTTTTTGCACAAACATGACTTACAAGCTCTAGTTGTTGATCAGCATTTTGTGCAACACAAATTGGCTAACACTGAGCCTGGGAAAGCATTTTGTGCAATCATCCTTGATAATCGGTTTTGGAATGAATGTTTTCAAATTGTTAAGATTGTTTCCCCGATTATTAAACTATTGAGGATTGTTGATTCTGATGGCAAGCCTTTGATGCCTTATGTCTATGAAGGCTTGCAAAGGGCTAAAACAACAATCAAGGAGATGTTTCAGAATAAGGAGGAGCTGTATAAGCCATACACTAGCATTATTCAGGCTCGATGGGATAAACATTTAAAGAGTGAGCTTTATGCAGCATCTTATCTTTTGAATCCTGCCTTCTTCTACAATGCAGAACTTGCTACAAGGAACAAATTAATGCAATCTTTGATCGATGTGTTGGAGGCCCATTCACATGATGATATGGATCGTTATGTCACACTGATGCAGCAAATGAGTGTCTACCGTGATCGTAAAGAATCCTTTAATAAAGTTTCATGTGAAAAAGCTACCCAAAAACTAAATCCTTGTAAGATAATTTAATTTTTTTAATTTTAATGGACATATTAATACATATTCGATATTTCATACTATGTTTAACTGAATGTCTTTTATTTAATGTAGATGAGTGGTGGATCTACTATGGTGGTTCAATTCCTGAGTTGCAACAGATTGCTATTCGTCTACTTAGCCAAACTTCTTCTTCTTCTAGTTGTGAAAGAAACTGGAGTTTATTTGAGCGCATCCACACAAAAAGAAGAAACCGTTCGGAGCATCAAAGGCTCAATGACTTGGCTTTCACAAATTACAATCTGAAGTTAAAATATAGGTAATCTTAAAATTTATGACCTAATTTGCTTTTATAGAACTTATTTAATATGCCTTTTACTAATGTTGAACTTCTTTCATTTCGTAATTAAAGGGATACATTGGCAAAGAAGAAGGAAAGTTACGATCCGATTGATTTTGAATCAATAGATAAATTGGACTTTTGGGTTGTTGAAGATGATCCAATTCCTGAGTTTGATAATCCAGATGTGGCACATTCTGAACTTGAAGAACTTACAAGGAATTATGAAGGTTTAATGGTTTATTAAGATTATATTCTTATATAATAGTACATAACTATGTTTTCTTCTTCACAAAACTATGAATATGAAGAATTTAATTCATTTCAATATTTTATATGTAGGTGATGAATATGTGGCCATTCCTGAACTTCCATATTTGAATGCTGATGATGATGTTGGTCCTAGTACTTTTGGTTTTCCTCCTTCAGCTACACCTCCTAATGTTGCAATACATGCAGATTTGAATGCTATTAATGAAGATTATGGTGTTAATTGATGATTAGTCAAGTACTTAAAGAATTATGGGTGGAAAAAACCTCTATTGTGAGTTTGTTTTGGTTATTGCTTGATGTTATTGGATTGCAATATGATACTATGATGCTCATTAACCTCTATGGAATTTTTTTTATTCCTCAAATTGTCTGACTCCCAGGTTGACTCCGGTCTGACCCCCGGGTCAACTCCGGTCTGACCCACTGACCCTTGACCCACTGTCTCGACCGGTTCAGTGCTCGGTCTGAGTTTTAATACCTTGCTTATTAGCATTGAACTATTTTCTCTTCCCTTTGGTTAGCCCATGAAAATGCCTAGTTCAAGCCCTCACAAATCAAATGGGCTTCATCCAACTAATCCAACTATGTACTCAAGTGTTGTACCATAATCATAAATTCATAATTACCATGTACAAAAAGCATTATTTTAACACAATTAGACATATACTCATCTTTAACAATTATAAACTAATCATTTACCATAGGATAGTGACACTTGGCATGTTTATAAGGCAAATAATTATTTCCCTTCATATTTTCTTTATTCCACAATTTATACCATTACCAACACATTATATTTTCCAATTTTTGGAATAGTGCCAATTCTAGTAGATTTTCTAGCCAAACTTTAAAAAATCATAACTAAATTTGTAGACATCATTTTCAAGTGATTCTAAAGGGTATGGAACCTTTATTGAGTCTAATTTCAAGAAAAATATGGAATTTAGCCGGTTGGAAGCACATCATTCCCAGATTTCATTGCTTTGACCGCTGCTCCAGAGACTTTCCAGATATTTTGGGCTAAATTCAAAAATTTATATCTTTTTGCATATAGCTTCAAATGATTCATATGACCTATCAAATTAAATCTTGGGATGTCTACTTTCATCCTGTAAAATTTCATAATTTTTGTTCATCATTTGGTCTTCTAAAACCACATGACAAACTCACTGCCTCATAGGCGATTTCACTGAAAAACACCGTTCACCTTTCGATTTTCAATATTTAATTCCTTTGGCCTTAAATATTCATCATTTTATTGGATATATAAAAAAATTACAATATATTTTTAGTGAATAAAATTTGGGATGTTACATCATTGCTTAAAAAAACAAGAAACAACCATTGAAAACAAAATCAGTGCTGGTCAATATGAATTTAACAAAATAATTGGAAACCTGCAACACTCTCCCATATGGATCAGTGTTCAATTTTTTTGGTATAAATCAAGGAGTTATCATAATTCAAAATTATATTTTTTTTTGACAAAAAAACAAGATAAATACTAGGCGTTCTGTTTGGATCTATTAATCAATAAATGATTATTTTATAATTTATTTTTTATATTTCTTCAAAAATTGATTGATTAAGTAATGATGCTTAAAAATGATTTGATTATATTTTAAATTTCATTTATTATTGATGCCAATTATTGATTTGATGATTTGGTTTAGAAATAATGTCATTATCATCCTATAGACGATTATTGTAACACCCCAAATTTTATTCACCAATATGCATGGTAATTATTTGAAATATTCAATAGAATGGAATGGTGAATATTCATGATTTTGGAATTTAAGAAGTTAGTAAATTTCCATTTTCATAAAACTTGGGCTAGAACAAGGCATGGACATTTATTCTTGGGTTTTCCAAAAAGCCCAATATTGAAGCCCAAAATGGAAGAATAGTAAAGCTTAATATTTGGTCCAATATTAATGTTAATTTTAGTCATGGATGAAGAAAAAGGAAAAAATCAAAAAATGTAATGGCAAAATTATGAATTTGCTAATAAAACACAAGAATAATTATTTTCCAATTAATTGAAGTTAATTTCAATTAATTAAGGAAAATAAAGAGGAAATATATATATTTGCAATGTTCTTGGTCAAATAAATCAAGGTTTGAAAAGTTAAGGTTGATTGTGCATAAATGAATTATAGAAGTTGTGGAAAATGTTGGAGTAATTATTTATTCCCCTTTCTTTTGTTAATTTCACCTATTAAGAGGGAATAGGAAGGGAAATTAATTATTAAGATGCTACATGTGCCAAGTGTCTTAATCTTAAGGCAATGGAATTAAATAATATTGATAAAAGTTGAGCACATGCTTAATTGAATTAAAATAATATTTCTTGTATATGTAGTTGTTGGCTTAATGTAATGAAGTCCAATTTGGGTCATAAAAGACCATTAAATGGCGTCATGGGCCAAGAGAAGAGGTAAAGAATTAGTATAAATTAAATGGAAAGCTTATGACACAATTAGAAGAAGGTAGAACCAACTACATATGCGATGTCATAAATCTTATTTTTGAGATAAGGTTAATTAGGGAAAATATGAAGATATTGTTATACATTGGTCTTCATATTTCTCTTCCCTCATTTCCGTCCAAGCCTAGAGAGAGAGAGAGAGAGAGAGAGAGAGAGACATTTCCGTCCAAGCCTACATAGAGAGAGAGAGAGAGAGAGAGAGAACACTAGAGAGAAGGGGGAGCTCAAGGAGGAAAGATTCAAGGTAAGGTTTTGTGATTTCAAGTGTTAAGCCTCCTTAACTTGTGTAATCTCTTCTCTAACCTCTTGATCTTTATGGAAAACATTGTGTAGCAAGCAAAATCTCAAGGTTGAGAGTGGGAGGGAGGACGGTTTTAGAGAGAGAAAGTCCAAATATCAAAGGTAACCTCAAGAACTTCAAGTCTCTTGGTATATTGTTGTTATTGTTGTTGTTCTTGGCTTGGTTGGTGGATTGTTGCTGATTTTGTAAATTTGGAAAGTGATAACTCTAAGGGGTTATGTTGCCCAAATTTTCTAAAATCTTGTTAAGTATGTGTTTAAATGGTTTAATAAGTGCTTAGTAGTGAAAAGGAGTAGGCTTTGGATGTTGAATTTCAAAAATCACATTTTCCTTTTCTTGAGCACAAGTTCCAGCCAATTGGAGTTAGAGGGGTTAGGGTTGAAATTTCATTAATATGATGGTTTCATGGTGTTCAAGAGAGAAAATTGTGTAAGGTTGATGTTGATCACTTTGTGAGAAAAACCCTAGAAAATGAAATTACGAAAATACCCTTAAAACCCTAAATAGGGGCTGTAAAGGGCAAAACTGTCATTTGGCAGTGATTTTATGAAAACCGAGGTCAAAAATGAATTCTACACATAAAAATGTGTAGGAATAGCTTGGGTCAAAACTTCTTGAAAAGTACGGTCGGACTGGGTAAAAAGGGGTTTAGACCGGGTTCCCAAGGGTATTTTAGTAATTTTACAGAATTGAACTAATATAACCAACAAACGTATATTGAAAGAGTCTAAAGTGATACATGAATTGGTATTAACCTATTCTTATAAACTTGGAATTTTAAGACCTGACTGTTGAGCTGAGCCGAATTAAATTAGGAACTGTTTTCTATTACAAAAAGGGACACAAGATAGTAACTCTATCTCTCATACACTATATGAATATTGATATGTTGATGTTGCTATATTCTATGATATGAACACGGTGCCTAAGACACATTATCTAGTTGTGGTCTGGGACCTAGGTGGGGTACATGGACAAGTAGGGGATCCAAACAGTCATTTGGCCCTAAGCATTGTGTACACACACGAGATATAGTATGAATTTTCATTTTACTTTATATGGTGCATTACATATTTAATTTTCAAATTTTATATGATTGATTGTCTGTTACTACTGAGATATTTTGAATCTCACCCCTTTTCAAATAAATAAATATTCCAGCAGAAGTTAGTGGCTCTAAAGTCAAAACAGCGACTACGGGCTATTAAGGTGTGCGGATCCCGAGATAGGAGTTGTTTGGTTATATTAGTTTAGTTTTAATATTTTGGATAATTTGTATATACATTTTCAAACCCTGCGGGGAGACTCCTGTATGTAAACAAGTACTTTTTATCAGTATATTTATATTATTTTTGTATGTTTGTGGAACTATGCCTTTAATACTCTGCGCTTATCAAAATGTTAAGGGGTTTGATAATTATTTCCTAATTTCCTTTTTTATATTTCTTCATAATTGATTGATTAAGTAATCAAATTTAAAAAGGATTTGATTATTTCTTAAATTTCCTTTATTATTGATGTAGATACTAGGGGATTCAGTTTGGATCCATTAATCAATAAATTATATTTATTTATGATTATTTTATCATTTATTTTTTTATATTTCTTCAAAATTGATTGATTAAGTAATCATACTTAAAAATTATTTGATTATTTATTAAATTTTATTTATTATCGATGCAAATTATTGATTTGATGATTTGATTTAGAAAGAGTGACATCATCATCCCACATTATAGATGATTATTTTCTAATTTTCTTCTTTATATTTCTTCATAATTGATTGATTAAGTAATCATATTTGAAAATGATTTGACTATTTCTTAAATTTCCTTTATTATTGATGCAAAATATGGATACTGATTTGATTTAGAAATAGTGACATAATCATCCTACATTATATTTTCTGACAACAATCAAAACTTCATATATATTTTTTTCATTTTAGATGTATTAAGCGATTATATTAGTTCATGCCCTCTCTTTATATTGATAATCTACTTAATTATATGGAAAATTTATGCTCCCTTTCTTTATGTTTTTTTTTTCATGAACTGCTAACTTTGACGATTTGATTGTAGTTAGCCTTCATTTTTACATTGCTTTTTTTTTTTTGGTTGATTTGAGTGATTCTTCCCTTTTGTTTAAAGCATTTAACAACATTACTACGAGTATTATAGAATATATATATATATATATATATCATATAAATGGGTCTTTTTTTTATTTTTTAAATAAATTATTATCTTTTTTAGGATTAGGGTGTAAATCCGCCTCGGAAGTATTAAAAAAAATTTCAATGTTGCCTTGAAAGTTTTTCGGTCTCAATATAACACCGAAAGTTTAAGAACGTAATAATGTTGTCCTTAACTGTTAATTATTTAGTTTGATTCAAATAATATATATATATATATATATATATATATAACACTCTTACTTGGCACTTATTAGTCATTACACCACACCATCTCATCATCTTTTGTTCTAAATGTTGTGTTGAGTACTTGGTAAGAGTGCATGTATATTATTTCAGTCAAACTAAATATACGGTAAAATTAACTTTGTCAACAGTCAAGGGCAATATTGTTACAATTTTAAACTTTCGGAGTGATATTGAGGTCCAAAAAATTTCCAGAGTAACATTGAGATTTTTTGAATATACTGCTTAAAGGGATTTGCACTTTAACCCTATCTTTTTATATATAAAAAAAGAATCGGAGTATATCAATAGCAAATGCATGTCATGGTATAAAAATAGCAAATGCATGTACCAAAAATTTATCCGTGATGTGAATATACAAAAAAGAAATATTGGCTTGAACACAAAGAATAGGGAAAGTTTCAGAAAAATACAATCAAAATTATAAAAGGACAAAAAAGTATGGTGAATTTGAGAAATCCCAAATCAGTTCAACCTTAAGAATATGGGTTTGAAATCTTGACACAATGATGAAAATGCCCTCAGTTTAGTGACATGGAAAAGAAAACAAAGGGCGCACGAGTGGGTATACAAAGAGTAAAGGTGGTGCCAAAAAGTGACGATAGCAGAGGAAAAGTGATGAAAACGAGAGCTAAGCCACAGGTAAGTAATTTTGAGAGAGAAATTATTTTTTTGTTGTGCTTCTTCAATGTTAATGGAAAATTGGTCGTGGTTTGTGCTTTGGGTTTATCATATCAGAGCTTTTGTTTTATAGGCATGGGGACTCTTACATGAAGATGGAGAAAAGGTAGAGGCTTTAAGGTTGTGTGATCAATTTCATTGTGTTTAGTTGCATTATTGTTGAAGATTGTGCCTTTTTTGTTGTTTGCGTTTGATTACGGGATGAACAATGAAGGAGTGTTGCGTCAATAGAAAGTTCGGGATAGTAAGGTTGGGGGAGGGTGTTGTTATTAGTGAAGATAGAGATGTGAAAAGCTATTATCTTGATGTTAATAGTAGACACATAGTGATAATATGGGGGGAATGTTGTTATTAATGAAGATGGAGATGTTAAAGTAAATTGAGTTGTTGTTAATAGTAGATGCAGGGTGATGATATGAGGGTGTTGTTAACAGTGTTTGCAAAAGGAACACTAGATTCTTAATTAACGACTTTACTTCCTTGATTAACAAATTGGGAACACCACAAGTTGTACGCCAAAAAACAATATCTCTTTCTATTAACAACACAAGTTTCTTCATTAACGACTTCATTTTCTCGATTAACATTTTCATCCGAAAAAATTGGGAACGTCCCAAGTTGGATGCCCAAAAACAACATATATCTCTTTATTAACGACACCTAATTCTTCATTAACGACATTACTTCCTTGATTAACATCTTCCTAGGAACAAATCGGAAAAGTCACAAGTTGGATGCCAAAAAACACGACTTCTTCCCTTATTAACAACACGAGTTTTTTCATTTACAACTTCACTTCTTTGATTAATATCTTCGTAGGAACAAATTGGGAATGTAACAAGTTGGATGCTCAACAACAACATGTCTCTCTTTATTAACAACACAAGATTCTTCATTAACAACATCACTTCCTTGATTAATATCTTCCTAGGAACAAATTGGGAAAGTCACAAGTTCGATGCCCAAAACATGACCTCTTTCTTTATTAATAACTCGAGTTTTTTCATTAACGATTTCACTTCTTTGATTAACATCTTCGTAGGAACAAATTGGATGCCCAAAAGCAACACATCTCTCTTTATTAACAACAACAGATTCTTTATTAACAACATTATTTCCTTGCTTCACATCTACATATGCAAAATTGTGAAAGTTACAAGTTGGATGCCCAATAACAACACATGTCTCTATATTAATAATACTATATTGAAACATTAATGATATGGCAGCCTAGCTTTCACATCTTTGTATCAAACAAATAAATGAAGATAGGCCCAGCGAAAAAGTGTCAAAATAAGAAGTTGTAGGGCCAATAACAATATTTGTCTCTATATTAACAACACATTATTCAATAGTAACAACATGCCTCTTTGTTTTAACAACTTGCTATATTTATCAAACGCTGTCTAATGACAGTCTGCATACTTACATTCATGTATAACCTAAAACCAAAAAAAGTGTGACATTGACTCTTTTACATAATCATATGTTTAATGACAAGGAAACATTAACACTGTAGTAGTACATAATGTTTCCTTGTCACTAACATTGCATTACATCAGACATTGTGCATATAGTAATTACAAAATGGATTAGGTATATGACAACAACCCATCTCCTAAAAAATTATGAAAGGGTTGATAGTAACTTTACAACAACATAAACATCAGTTTCAAAAGTGTAAATTCAAAATATTACAGGTTCTTGTATTTGCAAAAGTTTTCCTTCAAAAGATAACTGCATCTAATATTGTATGGGTTTGGATTTTTGCAAGTCCTTCTAGTGTGACCGGCTTCATAGCATCTTGCACAATGGTATATCTTCTTGTTCTGGAATTGTGATTCACGCCTATTGGAACTCAATTAACAACACCCCATTATTATCACCCTACATATACTATTAACAACAACTTAATTTACTTTAACATCTCCATCTTCATTAATATCAATACTCCCCCATATCATCACCCTGTGTCTACTATTAACACCATGACAATAGCTTTTTATATCTCTATCTTCACTAATAACAACACTCTACCCCAACCTTACTATCTCTAACTTTCTACTAACGCAACACTCCTTCACCGTTCATCCCGTAATCAATCGTGAACAACAAAAAGGGCACATTCTTCAATAATAATGCAACCAAATATAATGAAAGCAATCACACAACAATCACACAACCTTAAAGTAACTACCTTTTCTCCATGTTCACCTAAGAGTCCCTTATCCATAAAATGAAAGCTTCGATGTGATGAACCCAAATCACAAACCACAACCAATTTTCTATTAACATTGAAGAAACACAACACAAAAATAATTTCTCTCTCAAATTTACTTACTCGTGGCTTAGCTCTCATTTCCATCACTTTTCCTCTGCTTCGTCACTTTTTGGAGCCACTTTCACTCTCTATACACCCACTCGTGTGCTCTTTGTTTTCTTTTTTCTGTCACTAAATTGAGGACACTTTTGTCATTGTGTCCAGTTTCAAAACGCAGATTCCTATGATTGAAGTGATTTGGAATTTCTCAAATTCATCACATCTTTTTGTCGTTTCCTAAGTTTGACTGTATTTTTTTGAAATTTTCCCAAAAGAATATACAAAAAAAAAAAAAAAAGGAAAAGGAAAAGAACACATACATACAGCGTCGGCGAGAGGAGAGCGAGAGAAGCGAAATGAAGAAATCAGGAGGAGTAGAGAAGAAGAGGGTGCGACGCTCCTCCGCAGCCACCCCGACCGGCGGGAGAGATCCCAATTCTGACCCACCGCTGAAGGTAACTTCTCTGTCTTTGCCTGTTTTACCATTCTTCGATCTGGATTCCTCTCTTTTGGCCTGAATTGTTTTTCCGTAAATGAGAAGTGTTGTTACAATTCAATTCTCCACTTTGTTTAATTACGACTTCATGATGATTTTACGTTTATTGCAAAATAAGTTTGATAAATTGCAGCTGTTTCTCCTTGTCTTGCCAATTGCGTCTTCTTTTGGGTCAGAGCTGATTGCCGCGGGTATTAGGCAGCTACACTCTGTCTTAAATCATAGGCTTTCCATTTGGTCATTATAACGTATTTTGAGTGATGTGCATATCGATCACAATTAATCTGTTGAATAATGTATATAAAATTGCAATATTCATATTTTTTTTCACTCGATCTCAATTCGTTTTAGTCTTAATTTGGCTAAGTAATGAAGTGACAAGAATCCTGGATAATTTTTTCATTGGTCTTCTTGGAGTTATGGTTTCTTGATCTCCATGATTGTAACGAAGGCATTGCTGAATTCAGAACATATCGATCAATTGCTGGGGAGCTACTTCGTGTATAATATTTTTTTTTTTAAGAATTGATTTTTAGGTTATGCTGTACTCACCTTCCTGCGTTATTTAAATCCTAAATTAACACATGCTACAGCTATACCTTTAATTTGTTCGGGAACCTGCATCCTTCCAACAGAGTTGTTAACTAAGCTTGTACTCTTCTGACATTAGGTGCATCTTCTTGTACTCTTTACAGTAGGTGCATCTTTCCTCCTAAAAGCTCCTAATGATCTAATTCAATGCAGCGCACTTAAGTGTCACCAAACTGCCGAACTAATACTTCATAAACTTCTAGTTCTTACCAACGAGGTATAAGTGTCAGTTTTAAAATAATCAATGGACGTTCTAGTACAAAATGAATTTAGAGGGGGTGTAAGTACATGTTATAAAAACTGGTGATTGTAATTTACTCTAATTTTTAAATGCTATTTAATTCTTAAAGGTAAAATATTTCCAATGGATATAATTCTTTTTCATGTCTTCTTTTTTATGGAAAATATATGACGGAGAATGGTTTAAAATGTTTGGAATTTTGCATTAAAGTTTGAGTTGTCATGTTTGGCAATTGAGAAAATGGTTTGTTCTCCAAAAGCTAATTATGAGTATATAGCTTTACGTATTGTTCTATGCTAGATGTCAGTCACTTCTTTTATCATATTTTGGGATTTCTTTTCCTACTAACATGATTATTTTGTCGAGCATGATGGCAGATTCAACAGCCTCTGTGAATACATGGAATTTGATTTGTAGAAAATTCTGAAATAAATCTTAGTACCCTTTCTGCAGCTGCGTTCAACTTATTCTAAATTCTAGTCTCCCCTCCAAAAAAAAAAAAAAAACAAAGAAAAATCATTGTTTTCTGAATCCGTCACTGTCTGGGAATGTCTAATTGAGCATTGTCTTTGTATTTTTTTGGGCGCATGACAGAGCAGATGTTTGGACCTAACGATTATTACTAACTACTGAATCACAACAATTGGTAAAGCCAAAGTGGTCCTATTGTTTATTGATTATCTTTGATTGATTTGCTTTTCAGAAACAAGCTGCCAAGAAAGATGTTTTCCAGTTGTTTGCTGAGAAGGCGAGGGATCATAAGGATTTGGTTTCTAGGTGGGCTGTTCTACAGGAGACACGTGTTGAATATTTCAGAGGGAAGGATTTTGTTAACTTCTTGAAAAATCATCCAGAGCTCAAGGATATTCTAGAATCAGAAAAGAATATGGAAACAGAAGATATTGCCAATATTTTGCTGAGGAAAAGCCTTCTAGTGCGTTGTGATCGTGTGGTAAAGACTGTTCGTCCAGGGAAGAAAAAGCTGTCTACTTGGCCTGCACATTTAGAAATTTTCCCTGTAAGTGTTTCTTTCTGCCTCCTTTATTGGTTTTTATATTCTTAGTGAAACTGTTGAGTTGCAGTGACAATATTCAAAGGTTTTGCACATGCTATGTTCCAAGTGGGGATTGGCAAACATTTTAGAATCTCGTAGGCACTGCAACGTTTACCCGTTTCTTTCTTGCTAACTTTCTTTTGTTACCTTCTTTCTCAGTATTTACTTTACTCTATCAGGAATGGGGGTGGTTTCATGTTTTTATTGACCTATGATAAATTAATTGCCAAAAAAAAAAGGGGCCAAATTATACAAAATCCCCCTGAACTTTGGGGTAGATCCATATAGCTCCCCTGATGTTTCAGAGTTTAAATTTAATCTCCTTAGTCTTTTATCTTTTTATGATGAAGCCCTTGCCGTTAACTTACTGTTATCTTTTTAATGGAAATTGCCACATCATGTCACTATAACACACGTTGCATCTTATGTGGCATCCTACTTGACATCCTATTAAGCTAAATTATTTATAGTAATTATATCATTTTCACAAAAGAGTTAAAATGTCATTTTATAATTGAAAAAAACCCTAAAAAAGTAACCTCCTCCTCCTTGCCGTTAGCAATGCTTATGCACCCTTCTTTAATTTCTTAGAAAACCCTGTGCCTGATCGTCTACACTCTTCTATGGTATTGGCAGAAACGTTTGAACTCTTCAATTTTGAACATGAAGCGTATATGCTCCTAATTCTCCACCAATACATATAAATGAGTGAACATGAGTGGACTCTAGGCTGGTTCGATTTGCATCTTTTTTTTCCAAGCGTTTTGATTTTCATCTCTAACTTCGGCATACGAGTTTAGTTTGCAACAAACCTTGATAGTTGAGTGTCAATGTCAATCTCCTCTTGCAGCCATATTAAGGGTTAAATAAGAGCCAGAGGCACACAATACATTACCATTTTAGAGTTCCGACGTTTCAGGCATGAGGGTTTTCTAAGAATTGAAAGAGAGCGTTGCGGATGCCAGATGGCTAGGAGACAAGGAGGAGGTTGATTTTTTGGGTTTTTAATAATAAAATGCCACATATGATGCAAAGTGTATTCTAGGGATATGATGTGGCAATTTCCGTTAAAAAGATAACGGTAAGTTAATAGCAAGGGGTTCGTAATAAAAAGATAAAAGATTAGTGAGGTTAAATTTAAACTTTGAAATGTTAAGGAGGCTATATGCAACTACTCTAAAGTTCTGGGGGTCTGGTATAACTTAGCCAAAAAAAAAAAAAAAAAACATTGCTCGCTGTTTGCCTACTTAAACCATGGTTCCCTTTACTCTCTGTCTGGGATGGGAATATTACATTTGACTTGCACTCAAATGTGACTGAGGAATTTTTTTAATCTTGAAAGCAATTTTTTATAAAAAAGATAATGGCATTTTTCTGAACTTTGGATATATTTTATGATCCCTGTAAGCTATCTGTGGATTTTAAATGCATATTCTAATTGAAATCATTGGCTTGTTGGGGAAGCTTTATATGATTTAATCTTATGCTTTACTCTACACTTTATAAAAAATATAATGGCATTTTTCTGAACTTTGGATATATTTTATAATCCCTGTAACCTATCTGTGGATTTTAAATGCATATTCTAATTGAAATCATTGGCTTGTTGGGAAAGCTTTATATGATTTAATCTTATGCTTTACTCTGCACTGTGTGCTTAGGGATTGATTTGATTTCTTTGTGCTCCAATGTAACAATATTTGGCTGTCTTTGGCAGGAACAAGAATTTTCTGAAAATGATGCTTTTTTTGCATGGACATTTGTAAAACGCCACCCACTTTGGCAGACACTTCTCTCATTTTGCTGGCCTGTATTAACATTGGCAATTTGCTTATTCCCTGTGTATCCTCATCGTGCAAAACTGTTAATACTTTATTCATGTGCTGGGATCCTTCTGCTCATTCTCTCACTACTTCTGAGTAAGTTTTTCTTGTCTTTTCCATTTGACCTAGTTCATTCGGATCTACAATTGATATTATCCTCTTCATTACATATTTTTGTGGATCAAGTCTGCACATTTTTGTCCGACATTGCAGCACCATACCATGTGTTCATTTGATGAGCAAAAGCGTCTTGTTAGATTGTATTTTGAATGCCTGCTATATTAGTATAAACAATTATATATTTTGACCCTAGTGTGAATAGCTTTTGTTTCTTTTGAAATAATTATAGCATGACTTTATCTATGACTTAATGCTTCAAGTGACAAGGACCTCTGAGACTTTTGTGAATATTTGTTGTAGTTCAAAATATTTGGAATTTTTACGTAATTTGAATATGTTGATGTTTTCAAATGCCTGGAACATGAAAGGGTAGCAGGGTTTGGAGCTATTTTTGGATCTTCACTTGACAGTTTAGGATTTTTGTCTTGCAATGTCCCATGACAACATCGAACTCACAACCTCTAATAATACAAAATTGATCACGTGAAGACATTTGCACTCTTTATTTTGGGTGCAATACAAGTAGTTGTTTTCTGAATGTACAAGACTTCCTAAATCCCTATCACCTCTTAGCAAGCTGTAAATGGTGATCAAAGCCCTTGCCTTGAGGTGCATGCTAGAAGTGGGAGATATTGAACCTTAGGCAAGACTAGGGTTAGGGTTAGTTTGTGCTGGTGGTTAGTGCAGGACCTATTTTAACTGGGATGATTTGACACAAACGGCTGAATTGCATTTGCTTAATCTGTGGGCCAAAATTTGACAATTTGAAGCTTTCATGAATTCAGTGAATGACCACAGATTTTTTATTCCAACAATTTGGGAGTTGTAAGGCTGGTGACTCGCATTATTTGTGTCATCTATAAAGGAAAGCTCTTTGAAGCAGAATCGTAATTGGCTCCCTGCTTATGACATGTATATTCTCTTTATTCAGTCATTATAATTCCTGTTGCATCATGTTGCGTATGACAGAGGCATGAAGGCTTCTTCTGCTTAGTTGCTTTGATGATTCCTTTTGCATCCTGCTTTTGTTTTTTGCCAACCCTCATTGAGTTCTAGAATCTATTCTCACTTTAGTCTTGTCAAATGCGCATGGAATCAGATTATTCTATGACTTTTTCTCTATGCGCTTGAAACATGAATTCTGAGTTCGAACATGGTTGATTCTGTACTTTCTCTTAACTAGTGCACCCGAAATTGCTTCAATTTTTTCCTTGGGCCTCACCATGGTTTGTTATTATCTTGCAGTAAGGGCCACAGTATTTGGTGCTTCATACATAATTCTTGGAAAACGGTATTGGTTTTTCCCTAACATTCTTGCTGAGGAGGCTACATTACGGGAGTTATTCAGGTTTTGGCCCAAGAAAGATGAGGAGGAGCGACCGAAGTGGACAACTAGGCTTTTCTATGCAGTAGTTGCTGTGCTGGTCATATTGTTAATGAGGCATCATGCCCCTGATGAGGCTGCCAGAGCAAGGTGAGTATTATAATAGATGAGTTCTCTCGTTCCAGTTCCACCTATGGGAAACATCCTGAAGTTGGTGAAAGCCGAACACAAAGTACTGGCTCTATACTTAGAGTAGCATTACCTTGTGTTCGACTTTACAACTTAACTGATCCTCAACTTTAGAGGATCCAGATCAGTTGGATCTAATGACCCTTTGACACCTGCTGTTATACTACTCCGGTTTCGGCTATATCTGGAACTGATGTTGGGCTGGGCTTGTCTTTGTGCAGGTACCAGAAGAGAGTATCTAACATAATTGATGATGTTCTTGAATGGTCTCCAACCTTGGCCTTGTCTGGGATGATGGAGAAGCAGCAAAATGTGGCTAATGGCACTGGCTCCAGTAACACTTCCTCGGAAGCGAACAAGACAAGTCCAGAGCATGCAGCCACACCTGATGGTGGTGGAACGAGAACAATCGAGGACCATGATATTGAAGTTATTGAAAACATGAATGATGCAGATGAAGATAAACAGAATGACTAGAGATAGTTATATGCTTAAACCCAATATTTTTAGTGATTAGATTATAAATTTCTCCTTCTCTTTTGAGTGTAAAACCATGTATGGAACTCTAGATTCCAAATGAGATTTTGAACGGAAATATTACTCTCCCCCTTCCTTCCTAGAAGCATGCATCTCAACCTTTCACTGCATGGGGGAAAATATTAAATTTAAACCGCCTAAATTAAGCTGAAAGGTATGGAATTTGAACGGGAAGTGAAGAAAAAATAGAGATCAGCGCACTAGTGTATGGTTTATATACACTTGCTTAAAAAATTTATCATTAAATCTTCATTGATCAAAGCATGACAATATGTTGGTCATCCTCCAAATGAATTAGCATGTTATCAGGATCAATAAGTAATGAAGGGGAAAATCTGGCAAAAATCAAATGAAGGGGAAAAAGTGATGATGGATTTTAGAACGTTGTGAGGAACAAGGGAAATGCATTATTTCTCATTTGAGTATTGTTAGACTAAAGTAGAGGCACCTCTTTACTGTAATCTTTTGTTTATTTACCGAGAATTTTTTTTCCTATTTGACTTGATCGATGTTGGTGAAAATGTGTTATTTCTTTTGCCCTGTAATGCCACCACAAGATCAACCTTGCCAAGTCAGCTTCCACTTGATAGTGTTTTAATATTATTAGAAATGGATGTGCTCAAATTGTCATGTAATTTCAAAAAAAATAAAACAAACAAACAAACAGATTATATCACGTAAGAGCCAGCAAAAGATTGTATTTCATCTATAGAAGAGTGATCGACAATTCAAGAGTAAATTATGGCTAACCTGTAAAACGAGTCATGTGCTTCTAGGATACATAAACGCTAAAGTAGATCAGCAAAAAAAATAATAAATGAACATAAAATTTTTAGAAAGTTACAGTTCAAAGCTGGTTAGAATATGCTTTTGGATTTCTTGTACAAGATTTGAAAGTCTGTCTGCTAGGTAAATGCCTGCTCATGTTGCCATTGAGAGAAGGTGATCCTGTGAATGATCATCTGAATTTGATAATTTGGATCATCGATAAAGTCCTACCAAATGTTACTTAACCCATTTGAAACCAATAAACATGTAAACTGTAAATCAAGTACCGGTTTGATTCGTTTGGATTCTCCTGCTTCTTGCAACTACTTAAAGCATACCAAGCCTTTATATCAAACTAGAAGTGGGCCCTCCTGCAATAATTGTAGGGCCAGTTCAAAACAAACAGGAAGGTAGCTTGAGGAAGGAGCTGCATTGTTTATGGCTGAAAGGATGACTTAAATGGAGCAGACCGACTTCCACAAGAAGGTTCTTGACATTATACCATAGCTAAAAATCACATTCTATGTGAAGTGATCTGATTGTACAAGAACATCAATATTGACATGTAGATTACCACAAAACGTCAAAAAGTAAAAAATCCGATGTCAGGTGTATCACCTTTGTCTTTCATATGTGTGGTTAAAGTCTTTAGTATATTCTTTTCAGGTCTCAACTTTGATGGATCATCTGAAACAAAAGATTGTATCTGATTTCTGATTTCAATCCAACTACAGCCAGGCAACTTCCCTGCTCCTTTGTCTCTCATGAGCACCCTCACTCTCTCAACTTCTTCCCATTTTCCAGCCTCAGCATGCATATTTGACAGCGTAATATAGTTTGAGGCGTTATGTGGTTCGAGTTCTAAAAGCCTCTCAGTAGCAAATCTAGCGAGTTCTAAATTCCTATGTACACGACAAGCTCCAAGCAGTGAACCCCACAATCCAGCATTTGCTTTGATGTTCTTCATCCCCTTCACTATTTCAAAGGCATCCTCTAACCTTCCCATTCGACCAAGCAAATCAACCAGGCAGCTATAGTGTTCAGCCAAAGGTTCTATAGCGAAATCTTCAATCATGGCTTTAAAAAAAATTAAGCCTTGATCTGCTAAGCCAGCATGGCTGCATGCCGACAACAACCCGATGAAGGTTACATTGTCAGGAGTTGTTCCCTCTAGTAACATCTCTTCAAAGAGCTTAAATGCCTCTTTTGCATACCCGTTTAGAGCATAACCTGAAATCAAGGAATTCCAAGAAACGACATCGATGTAGTTGGTATCTCTGAACACTTGTTCAGCTTTAAATACCCTTCCACATTTGGCATACATGGAAATCAGGGCATTCACAACAAACAAATCGTTTACATAGCCACTCTTTAGAACATGATCATGGAGTTGTTTGCCAACTTGCAGAGCAGCCAGGTTGGCACAAGCACTCAACCCGCATGCCAAAGTTGATTGATCAGGTTTCTTTCCTTCTCGCCCCATCAGAACTAAACTCTTGACAGCTTCAAAGAATAAATTATTTTGCATGAAACCTGCAATAAGAGAATTCCAGGAAACTATATTCTTTTCTCCCATGTCCTGAAAGATCTCTACTGCCTTATCCATCCGTCCCACTTGAGCATATCCAGAAATCATAGTATTCCATGTAACTGTGTTCTTAAGAGGCATTTGTCGAAATAAATCAAGAGCGTCGTCCATTCTTCCACACTGGGTGTAGCCTGCAATCATGCTATTCCAACAAATAACATCTCGAGTGACCATTTGACTAAAAATTTGACCAGCCTCATCTGTCCTTTTATTCTGTACTAATCCTGATATCAATGCCGTTTGTGCTGCCATGTCTTTGTAGGGCATCCGATTGTAAGTTTCTAGTGCCTCATCAAGCTTACCAGCCCTAAAATACAAATTTATTATTGAAGTCCATGACACACAATCTTTCTCTGGCATTTCCATGAATAGCTTAACTGCTTCATCAATTTGCGAATCATGAACATATGCTGTTATCATTGCATTCCAAGAAACCAAATTCTTACTAGGCATTTTATCAAAGAGTTTTCTAGCCTCTATAATTTTACCATGTCTTGCAAATCCACACAACATTGTAACCCAAGAAATAGCATTAGGATTTGGAATTTTTTCAAAGAACTGCCAAGCAGATCTCAAGTCACCAATATCAACAAACCCAGCCACCATCAAATTCCATGAAACCACATTCTTCTCAGCCATCTCAGTGAAAAATTTTAATGCTAATTGCATTTCCCCTTTTTGAGTATATCCAGACAGCAATGAGTTATAAGAAACCAAATCCTTGACTGGCATTAGATCAAGCATTTCCTTAGCATCATTAAACTGACCCTTCTTTGCATAACCAGCAATCATTGCATTCCAACAAGCAGTGTCCAACTTATCTGGAACCAAATCAAACAGTTCTCTAGCCTTTTCAAGCCATCCCTCACGAGTATAACAAGTTATCATCAATGCCCAAGAATAATTGTCTCTTTTAGGCATTGCATCAAACAATGCATTAGCTTCATTGACCATATTGTTATGAAGATAACCAGCAATCATGGAGTTCCATGAAATAAGGTTTCTTCGGGACATTTTGTCAAACAATTCTCTTGCATCATTGATTCTACCATTTTTAGCAAACACTGATATCATAGAATTGTACGTTACAAGGTTTTTCTGAACCATTTGTGAAAAAACCCTGAAGGACTCTTCAACTCTTCCAAGTTTTCCCAGCTGAATAATCTGCTGATTTTGGTTGAAAACATGTCTACCTTGTTCACCTATTGATCTAAGATTATACTTCATTGTTTGAGGGACTATTAACAACTTTGTGACTCAATTGTAGTTATTCTATAGATCCCTTAACCAAGGCAATGTGCATGGGGTGCTTAGATGCAGTAATTGGTGATTTACTTTCTAAACTATGCCAAGAAAAAAACTTCCAGGGTGCTTCTACATGTTGGTGGCCTTTTATGGGCAGTTTCGATTCATCAAGATCTGCAAACTTGCAATCCATTCTTCAAAGTTGGCAGAGAAGCAGAAGTCTAACTGTGACTGCAAAATCGAGTTAAATGCAGTGAGAGGAACAACCTCTAACAGAGTTAAGAACAGATATAGTGTAGCTTACATCACAGTACAATTTTGACATGGCCTGCAGTATGGAACATTTTGGGAGGTTTTTTAGGGCATAAAAGAACGCATGAGATCTTAAATCACAGAATATTTATTTTAGCTAACATGTATAGAATACCAATCACAACATCTGTACAGAAAGTTTTTAATGGCCACATCAACATAAAAACCATGATGTCTCACCAACATGACATTCAAGTTACCATAGCGGGTGATATAGCAGTTTACCAAAAGGCTCCAAGTAGCTACCCCAAATCCTGAAGTAGCAGATAATATTCCATTTATCATTAAAATTTTACAATAACGAACTCTTAATCGTCAACGCTTTTATTGTTGTAATCCCAAAATGTGAAGGACGTTTCTTGAATATGCCAAACAGTTGTTCCAGATTATGAATGATGTCATGTTCTTAAAATGCAAATTGAGAAACATAATAGTAGTCAGAGCTTAAAACACTTGAGCCCTTTCAATTTCAAACCCTGGTTTCTCAGCAGCAAAATAGAGCTTTGAAAGAAAATTAGTACTTTTAACAAGTTAAGAAATAATGATTCATGTTACAAGACATAGTAAGCAAGACCAAAAAGTGGGGGAAAAAAGGCTCTAATAGCATGCCAGTGATATGTATTTCGCACAACCTCATAGCAATCGAACTAAACAAACAGAGAGAGAGAGAGAGAGAGAGAGAGAGAGAGAGAGAGAGAGAGACTAAACCCACACATAATTTGATTAATTTCCATGTTTTCCGTTTCCCAGACACCTGCCTTTCTACAGCACTCAGAAATTAGATTACAGTTAAATCATTTGAAGAAGAAACCAGAAATGCAGAAACTCACAGTTTATTGGAGTGTAGAAATTGATAAGTCAATATCCTTTGTTCCACTTGGATCCTTGAGGCTGCATGATAGCACTACTTAAGCTATGAATGTCAGATAAGACTTGAGCAGCATTCCACCTCGTGATATGCGACACAACAAAGGAAACCTGGGAGAGATTATAAAGGCCAAGGAATTCGCGGGCGTTGAAATGTACTGGTAAGGTTGTTCGAAGGTCCAAAACTAAATCGAACAACACTAGTCAAGCTTTCGAAGAAGAGCTTCTTCAGCTTCGTGATTCACCGATTACAGGTGAGTTTTCGTGAAGGAGTTGCGCCGGGAAAACTGGAAAAAGAAAGGGAAAAAAAATTGTAGATTTTTTTATAAAAAAAAATGATTACTGGTATAGGAACCAAACTCAAATGTGTTTATTACAAATCTTTATGCTTACAATGAAACTCATTCACCTATTTATACTACTAAAATACCTATTAAAATATTACAAGAGTCAGAAACGTTGGGCTTCACCAACTCTTCTCCACCTACTCCCTCTGCATAATCGTCATGCCTTGCATCATTTCAGTCATATGCTTCTATGTCAACGTTGGCTGCTTTGTTCACATTCTCTCTGTTCTGTTCTGTTTCATTCTCCTGGGGTTGGACAAAACTCGTCCTCGAGTCACAAACAACATCATCATCAATCAATGGAGATAAATCCGAAACCTTATGCTTAAGTAAAAATGACTTGGACTTATTTTTGATTTTGATGTGTTTATCTGGTGGCAATGGTTCGAGCTGAATCTTCACATTATCCTTCTGAAAGGAATATGTGTTTGCATAACCGTCGTATAGAGCTCGTCGATCATATTGCCAAGGTTTTCCCAGAAGAAGATGACAAGCGTCCATCGGAACAACATCACACCAAACTTCATCGTGATACCTTTTTCCAATAGAAAAAGTAACAAGGCATCGTTTTGACACTTTGACTGCGCTTCCTTTATTGAACCATTGGAGCTTGTATGGGTACGGATGGTTGTGAGTTGGTAGTTGTAACTTTTCTACCATGTAGTTAGAGACTACATTTTCACAGCTTCCGTTGTCAATAATGACGTCACAAACTTTACCTTGAGCGATGCAACGAGTATGAAAAATGTTGTGACGTAGCCAAGCTCTTCTTTCACTGTGGCTGTATGCAAGCTTCGTCTAATCACAAGTGTTTCACCTTGATTAGGAGGAATGACTTCTTCATCAAAGACAGGTTCTTTGTCGGGTATGAGCTCCTTTTCTTCTTCAAAAACTGCAGAAGTTTCCCCTTCAATAATAGTAACCACTCTGCGGGTAGGACATTCGGAAATGATATGACCGAACCCTTGGCATTTGAAGCACTTAGGTGCTTTGGAGCTAAATTCTTTGATAGCCTTTAGTGGAGGCTTGCTTGAAGAGTTATGTTGATGCATTTGTGTAGGCTGATGCATGTGTGTTTCATGTTCATCAAAAGGATTTTCGGTGGAGGAAGACGGTTGAAACGGAAACCTTTTGGGCAACTGTTTCTCAATACGGATGGCTAGATGAATGACGTCATCCAGAGTCCAGTATTGTTGGAGCTGTACAGGATGGGCAATGTTAGTACCCAACCCTCCAAGATAACGGGCTATTGTTTGCTCCTCCCTTTCTTGGATATCACACTTCATCATGAGCTTATCAAATTCCCTTGTATATTCTTCCACAAACATAGCCTTTTGACGGAGATTATGTAATTGAAGGAAATTATCTTAATAATAATTATCTGAAAGAAACTTACGTGAGAGCTCACGTCGCATTTTGTCCCACTTCCGGATCTTGTTTTTTCCTTCTCTTTCACGCCTTTTCTTGAGATTTTCCCACCATATAGAGGCATGTTTCTTTAATTTGATGGCGACAATTTTGACTTTCTGCTCATCGGGAATCTCTTTATATTTAAAAACTCGTTCGACGGTTTGAAGCCAATCGACAAATTCGTCTAGTTGAAGTCTTCCTTCAAATTCTGGTATATCTACCTTAATGTCATTAAGGCGGAATGACTGTTGTTGAGGACGATGGCGGTAGTCAGTGGACGACGAACTATTGTTATCTTAATCATCCTCTGGATATTCACTGCGAGATTCTAGCATGGCTTGCTGCGTTTGTACAGTGGTTTCCAGTTCCTGTATCCGGCGTCTCATCTCGTCCATTTCAATCTCGCGTGTGTTTCTGCGTCTTGGAGGCATTTTTTTGAATTGTTTTTGTAAGGTTAGATGTAGGGTGGAAGGGTAGGAATGGTATTTACGGAAAAAGTAAGCGATAAAATTGGAAATTTTATGGACAAATGGGGTAGAAAGGTAATTTCTTAACTTTTAGCGATGGAAATGTAAATTTGGCAAAAATCTGGGGTCAAAATGTAATTTCAGAAAGTTTTGGGGTCCGAAATGTAATTTTGACAGAATTTTGGGGCAAAAATGTAATTTCAGAAACTTTTGGGGTCCGAAATGTAATTTTGACAGAAATTTATGGCCAAAATATAATTTCAGAAAGTTTTGGGGCAGAAATTGTAAATTTTACCAAATTTAGGGGTCAAATTTCAATTTCTGAAAGTTTGGCTGACTGAGATTGATGACGTGGCGGTTATGACACGTGGTAGTCAGTGATTCGTCCACGTTGCGTTGACTGATGACGTGGATGATGATTGGATGGGGTGGCGTGGTAATGCTAACGGTGATGCTGTCGTGGCGCTATTGACACGTGGCGTATGCGGATTGGACGACGTGGCGCTGACTGGTCAGACAGTGATAACGTGGCAGCTGACTGGGTCGTCTTCAACCTCTGGACTCCGGCGACTTTTCCGGCGACGTCCGTGGAGGCGCATGGAGGTGTTTTACGGCGGTGATCGAGACTATTTCTAGGTTTTTTGGCCTTCTGAACACGATGGTGAGGTCGGTTTCTTCAAAAAACGCTCCGAGAGTGAAAATCCGACACCCCCTTGTTCTCACGTTTTTTTTTTCTCACCCACTCCTCACTCTTTCGCTCTCTGGCTCTCTAGAACTCAGCTCTGGTACCAAAATGGTATAGGAACCAAACTCAAATGTGTTTATTACAAATCTTTATGCTTACAATGAAACTCATTCACCTATTTATACTACTAAAATACCTATTAAAATATTACAAGAGTCAGAAACGTTGGGCTTCACCAACTCTTCTCCACCTACTCCCTCTGCATAATCGTCATGCCTTGCATCATTTCAGTCATATGCTTCTATGTCAACGTTGGCTGCTTTGTTCACATTCTCTCTGTTCTGTTCTGTTTCATTCTCTGTTTCAATTACTCAATAATTTATCAATATAATCACATATACTTATGAAAACTATTTTACTTAATATAGATGAGTTTGTCAATAATCACTCTATAACTTGTCAATGACCACTCTATGACTTCTCAATACAGTGACATAGACTTGTTAGTGGAAGCTAGTTTGGTTAACATAGACTAGCTTATCAATGATTACTTTATCACTTATTAATATAGGAACATATACTTATTAATGGAATCTACTTTAATTAATACATATGAGCTTGTCAATGATTGCTCTTTGATTTGTTAATGTAGTCACATATATTTATCAATAAAGTAACTTCACATTTAAAATATATATCACTGAGGTCCCTAAAGAGGGAGAGGTGGTCTTTGTTTACCTCCTTTCTCCATTCATTTGATTAACTTTCTGATATTTAATATTTTATAACAATAAATTATCATCTTTAATAGCAAAAAAAAAAAAATATAAATAAATTTAAAATAATTGGTTGGCAAAAGATTAAACTAATTGAAATTTAACATAAGCTTAATCTTGAATGCTGTTTAAACTAATTGAAATTGTGTTAGAGTTAAAAGACTAAAAAAGACTTTGACCAAAAAAACAGACTAAAAAAGACACTTTAATTTATAAAATCAAAGAACTAAAAGGAAATCTTGTGAAAACTTAAAGAATTGTAGGTTAAGTTTTGCCTATTTTCTTATTATATAGTTTTGCAAATATGTCTTTTAATATATATCTATATATATAGTTTTGCAAATATGACTTTTAATATATATATATATATATATATATCTCCGAGAGATATATCTTTAGAGAATTAAGCAAGCTGCTAATCTGCATAAGGGCATTCAGGATTAAGCTTATAAAGAAATATTTAAACAGCATCCATTTTCTCTATATAGAACATGTGATTATTGTATTTATATCTCAAGCATAGTTTAAAAGATCAAATTAGACAAATTGATCCAGACTGTGAACCGGTGACTTATCTGGTTTGGTTGACCAACCAAATCGGATTTTTGTTAATTGGCTAACCGGTCATAAACCGGTGTGACCTGGTAGCAAACCGTTGGGTTAGGTGGGTCACCTGGTTGACATTTTTCTTTTAAAAAATTTGTCCAAAAACCGCCTAAACTTCCAAAAAGAACAGAGGAAATGAGGATAAGAAAAATAAGGAAGGAGACGCCAAACTAAACTTACCATGAAAGAAAACTCTTAAAAAATGATGATAAAAAATGAAGCAACAAGTTCTTCATGGCAAAACTAGAAAGTATGGAAGGAAGAGGAAAAAGAGAATTATAGAAAATGAGGGCTATGTGAAAGGGGGAGAGAACGCCGAGGGAGATCAAAAAAATTGAGAGAACGCCAAATGAAATTTCCCCCCCTAACCTAGGTATTTTAATTATGTAAATAAAGATATTAGGGGCATATATTATGGAAATAATCTTAGATAGGATAGTGGAGAATATCACGGAAGATCCATTCCATAACTCAATATTAATTATATATACAAATATACAAAATTAAATATAGGTTGTTTTATTAATTATTACCATATATATTTTTTTTCCATACTTTTACCATTTGCTAATAGGATATTTTTAAAGGTTAAGGCACATCCAGCACCTCGAAGTATTTTTTTAGATGTAACCAGTACCCTAAAGTTATTTGTAGCATAATTTCAATCTTGAAGTATTTAAAATGGAGCAATTAGATCCAAAATTAATATCTTAGTTAGTTTAACCGTTTAAGTCCCTAATTTAGCTCCAATTTGACTAAAAAATCTAAGCTGGCATACCACATAATCATATGACATGGCATATAACTGATTGGAGTATTTTTCATTTTGTTAAATATAAATAATCTCTTTTATGTTTATTATAACATTATGGGAAAATCAAACTTAGGTCCCAATGATCATAAAAATAACAAAAAAGTCTCATCGTAGATTCCTATATCAAAATAGTCTTAAGAGACCTCAGTAATATAAATTCCGAATGTAAAATTACCTTCTTGCCCTTAGTAATTGATATTTAGATATTATATGATATTAAGTTATATGACTAGGCTTAGATACTTGTCAATCGTTATTCTAAAACTTGTCAATATAGGTATATGCACTTTCAATGAGATTTGTTTTAGTTAATATAAATGGGCTTGTCAATAGTCACTCAATAACTTATCAATATAATCAAGTCCACTTCTCAACGGAAAGCTGTTTTAAATTGTACAGAAAAATGACAATAGCTAATACATATGTATCTTATCAATGTCCACTTTTTGACTTGTCATTATATACACATAAACTTGTCCAAATAGACGTATATACTTATCAAAATAGACACATACACTTACCAATGTATAACTTGTCAAAATACACACATTGACCTATTCGTCTTTGTGTGAACCATGGTTGGAGAAGAGGGTTTTGACAACCGGTCAATGTGTGTATTTTGTCAAGTTATACATTGACAAGTGTATGTATATATTTTGATAAGTTTATATGCCTATAATGACAAATTATACATTGACAAGTGTATATACCTATTTTAACAAGTTATACATTGACAAATGCATGTGCATATTTTGACAAGTTTATGGGTCTATAATAACAAGTTATACATTAACAAGTTTATGTGTTTAAAATGATAAATCAAAAAGTGGTCATTGACAATGCTTATCTACGTTAACTATTGTCATTTTTCAGTACAATTTAAAATAGTTCCAGTTGATAAGTGGGCTTGACTATGTTGATAAGTGGGCTTGACTGTATTGATAAGTTATGGAGTGGCTATTGGCAAGCCAATTTCTATTAATTAAAATAACTTTCGTTGATAAGTGAATATACTTATATTGACAAGTTCTAGAGTGACAATGGACAAGTACCTTAATCTAATCATATAACTTAATATCATATAATATCCAAATATCAATTTCTAAAGATAAGAAGATAATTTCAGATTCAGAATTTATATCACTGAGGTCCCTAGGATCTAATTTAATAGGGGAATCTATAATGAGACTTTCTTATTATTTTTTCTGGTTCTTAGGATCTAAGTGTGATTTTCCCTAACATGATCTCCGAAAGCTTTAAGGATGTATTTTAACACTGAATAAATCACATCAAGAGAAAACGAAGTTAGGGTTCATTCTCTGGTAGCGGACCAAAATCTCAAAATCATGAAGTCTGTATTGGTGATCTCCACTTTTTTTCCCCCATCTCTGTTATGTCTGATTTTTGCCTTCAATCTCCATTATGTCTAGTTTTTGCTTTCAACCGGTGTATCGTATGTTTAAAGCAAAAAAAAAAAAAAAAAAAAAACAAGACGACCACAGCAAATTCAACGGCACACAATTTTTTGTTTGGCATCACCAATAACTTCCAAAAACATAGGCGTTGTTTGATTTTGTTTTTAAAAACTGTTTTTTTGATTTTAAAAACAATAAAATCTGTTTGGTAAAAAGCAAAAACAGTATTTATTTGTTTTCTTGTTTTTATTTTTCTATGTTTTATTTTTTGAGGCCTCTACTTATCCACTATTGACATTACACTATTAATGACAGCTACCACCATGTCACCACTAACGACTACACCGCCACATCACTTCAAAAACAGATTTTTTAAAACAACTATTTAAATAAATTTCATTTTTTAAATTTTTAAAACTTATTTTCAAAAACTATTTTATAAAATTATTTCTAAAAACAAAAAAGGAGAATAGAGTCAAATAAACCCTTACTCTCCCGACTTTTGTTTAATCTATATTATGTCTGGTTTTTGCTTTCTATATGATTAAATGGGTAAACAATGTGGCCATACGAAGGAGTAAATGGAGGAACGATGCTCTTTTGTCTTTACCCAAACCTGCAAGGATGAAATATTGATGCTCTTTGCCCAGCCCATTTCATCGGCCTGACTTCTCTTTGTAGACTCCAGCCAAATGAACGAAACCTAACTTTCAGAGATAATAAAAAAAAATTAAAAATAAAAGGCCTGCTTGTTGTAATCACAAAAACGCCATGTCATGTGGTTATGTGGTATGCCAATTCAGATTTTTAAGTCAAATTAGAGCTGAGTCAGTGACTTAAACGATCAAACTAACGGAGATGTTAACTTTGGATATGATTGCACTATTTTAAATATTTTAGGGTTGAAATTGCACCATAAATAACTGTAAGGTATTTGGTACACTTGAGAAAATACGTTGGGGTGCTGGGTGCAACTTTAACCTATTTTTAAATCTGACTTTCATTAATAAATTTTTATAATTAAATTTATATATTTTGGTATATTTTATTTAAATAATATCTTTTAATCGTACCGGTTTGACCCCGAGTCAACTCTGGTCTAATCCACTCACCCTTAACTAACTACCACGATTGGATTAATGACCGGTTTGATTTTTAATATTCTCAAGAAGCTTGGGATGTTTCCAGATAAAGATAGCACTTTGTGTAAAAGAGATTTAAGAGTTGGTATAAATATATGTTAAAGATTCAAATTTTTACAATACAATATCGTATAGATAGTATTTCAGAAATTATCACTAGTATAAAATACACTACTTTAGCATAACTTAAAAATAGCTTTCACTACTAGATAGGAGGTGCAGTGGAAAAAGCACAATAGAATGGTAGAAAAAATGATTGTCTTCATACAATGTCTCGTGAGAGTTATGTAAAGGTTGAAAAAGACTTAATGGCGGCCAAGCGAAAGAGATTGAAAGAAGAAGTTCAATCCAATCCTTTTCACTTTTTTTCTCCACCATCTCTAATACGTTGAGAAGAAAAATGGTTGTATGCTCACTAACAGAGGAACGAGTCTTATACGAGTGAACAATCTTATATAGTCAATAAAAAATTGTAAGTGTCGATTCCAACAATTCCTTGAATGATTTTTCTTTGCTAGGGATTCTAGCGGGGAAATTGCTGTGAACTGTAGTACTGGTGAGAGTGACCTCCGTCGCCCACTGCGACGGAGGAAAAAAGGGATCTCTTGAGCGCGCCTTGCGACAAGAGATACGAGAGAGATCTAAATGGAGGAGGAAGTGAAGGAATCGGGTAGAAGAAAGAGGAAGGTTGGAATGGATGGTGTGGCATTCACTGGGAATGTGAGCTTGAAGGCAGGTCGGAAGGCTGGATGGAGAAGGAGGATGTGATGGCGTTGCCGAAATCGTACAGGGAATCTCTATTGAGGAATGTTGGCTCAAAATTCTGTTGGTGGCAATGGTCGAATAATGACGAGGAAAAGGAAGCTGAGGACTATGGAACGGGTACAGATTTTGATAAAGTGTTGAATCCTGATGAAGGAATTTCAGTGGATCGTTCTAATCCCTTGCGTCCGTGATTTGTTCTGAATGATAAGGAAAAAGAAAGGCTAATAAAGCCCTTTTAGTCTACTTTGATAGTGAAACTGATGGTAAGGAGACCTGTTTATCAGTTCATGGTGGCGAAATTGAGGTAGCTCTGGGCTCGAAAAGGTGAGATTGACATATTTGATTTGGAGAATGATTTCTTCTTGGTATCTTTTCAAGACAGAGGAGATTATTTAGACGCGCTGACGGGGGGTCATGGGTGATAGCAGATGCATACCTCAGTGTTGCTCGTTGGCTTCCAGAATTTGATCCGAAACGTGAAAAGTTTGAATCAATTATTGCATGGGTAAGAATTCCTGACTTACCTGCTCCTTTGTTTGACAAAAAGTTTCTACTAAATCTGGGTAATGCTATAGGAAAGGCCATTAGGTTGGATTTAGGAAGGTTTGCTAGGATGTGTGTTGAACTAGATTTGACAAAACCTCTGGTGCCTGAATTTGATGTAGAAGGGCAATTTTTATCTGTGGTTTATGAAAGTATGGGGCTACTATGTAAAAAATGTGGCTGGTTTGGGCATGCTATAAATGATATAAATAAGAAAAAAAGAAGAGATGCAGAACTATGACACAGGAGATAATAATAGGGAAAATAAGAAGGAGGGGGAAGGTTTAGTTAGGGAGGGATTATGGAAGACAGTACAGAAAGGGAGGAAACTGAAAAGAGGGATAACAAGTGAACAGGAAAAACAGAGGGGTTCAAGATTTTCTGTTTTGGAGGTGGAAAAACCTCAAGTTCAACAAGGTCCAGTATAGGATAGTGTTAATAGGGAGGTGCTAAGGGATGTCTCTAATTCCCAAGGATCTTCAGGGGCTAAAAGGGAGCTAAATAAGAAACAGAGTAAGGAAAAGGAAGTGGAAGGTGTACCATTGAATAGGAGTTGAGTGTTTCTTAACCATGTGGATAGGAAGGAGAAGGTGTTTAAGTTGAAAACAAAAATATAGGATGTTAGGGAATTGGATAACAGGAGGGGGGAAATAAACATGAGTAATGAGGATGAGGAGGTAAACTTTGTTGTAGAGACATATATAGAGGCATTTGAGGAGGGGGGACGGATTTACTCAATAAGGATCTTTTGGATTCGGGAGAGTATGGGGGAGTGATTGGGGGAAAGGAAGATATGGAGCTGGGTGAGTAGAATGTAGGGGTGGAGGATGATGATATTGAGTGCTCTGAGATGATTGCAGAAGTAGGAGTGATAACTCCTTTACTTGTTGCGGATATTTGAGGATAATGTGTTTTGGTATAAGGGTTTAATCATGAAGATCATTATCTGGAATATACGGGGAGCAGCAAGCAAGGTTCTGCGGCTGCTTTAAAATAGTGAAGAAGAAAATACAGCGTTGACATAGTGGTTATTCTAGAACCACGAATAAGTGGAGCGACTGCTAGCAAAATAACCAAGAGGTGGGGATATAAATACTTGTGTAGAATTGAAGCAGAGGGATTTTCAGGAGGGATTTGGCTACTTTGGGATTTGGATGATGTTAAAGTGAAAGTGCTGAGAAAAGAAGTCCAATTTGTGCATTGTAGATTGCAGATTGGGGAAGATGAAATGCTGTCTACTAGGGTCTATGCAAGCCCAAATGAACAAGTAAGAAATTAGTTGAGCGGGAGACTTCGAGAATTAACAGAAAGTGTACATGGATTGTGGTTGTTAGGGGGGATTTTAATGAAAATAAGTCACCTTTGGAACAAAAAGGAGGGGGACGTATCCATGTTACTCGATGTAATAAATTTAGGGATTGGATAAATTCCTGTGGGCTAATTGATATTGATACTAAAGGGCCACTTTATACGTGGAAAGGGCCTAAGTGGGATGGGCTTGAAAGAGTCTATAAAAGGCTAGATAGGTGCTTAAGTAACTCCTTATGGCAGCAACGTTTTCATGATATTGAAGTTAAAGTAGTGCCAAGAGTGTGTTCAAATCATCATCCACTGGTCATTGAGTTGCATCCAGAATGGTATAATAGAGGTAGAAGACCATTTAAATATTTGGCAGCATGGTAGCTACATGAACAATTTGATGAGTTGCTGAAGGGGTGTTGGAAGGGTGAGGACGTAGCGATAGAGAATTTATGTAGTTTAAGACAGAACTTAGAAATATGGAATAAAGAGGTGTTTGGGAGGATTGAACAAAGGAAAAGAAGATTGCTAAATAGGTTGGGAGGGGTTCAAAGATGTATGGAAAGACACAGTAATCCCTTCCTTCTACAGCTTGAGAAGGAACTTGAAGATGATTTGCTGGATACATTGAATCAAGAAGAGTTGCTATGGTTCCAAAAATCTAGAGGAAAGTGGATCGAAGAAGGGGATAGAAATACAAGATATTATCATACAAAGATATTAGTAAGAAGAAGGAGGAACAAGATAAAAATGCTAAAAAACAATGAGGGTGAATGGATTGAGGATGAGGAGGAGATTGCAAACTTGTTCCAGATATTCTATGAACATTTATTTGCAGATGAGAATATTGATAGAGGTTGGGTTAGTACTAATCAAAGGTGGGGTGCAGTGGGCCAGGAGGGACTAAGGGGTCTAAGTAGAGATGTGTCAGAACATGAGGTGAGGAAAGCTTTCTTTCAAATGGGAGGGTTTAAAGATCATGGGGAGGATGGATTTCCAGCAATATTTTATCAGAAAAATTGGCAAGTTGTTGGCAGTTCATTCTGTGATTATATAAAGAAGTTGTAGAGAGAACCGGAGATGATTAGAGAAGTAAATAAGACATTACTGGTTTTGATTCCAAAGATAGAAAAGCCAGAAAAGGTGAGTGAATTTCGACCTATTGCCTTATGTAATGTACTATAAAAGGGCTGTCTAAAGTAGTTGTTAATTGATTGAAAGGACTTATAGATAAGTTAGTTTCTCCTTTTCAAACTAGCTTTATCCTAAAGTGTAGTCTTCATGATAATATCATTATTGCTAAAGAAATGATTCACTTAATGAATAGAATGTAAGGGAAGAAGGGGTATATGGCTATCAAAATTGATTTAGAAAAAGCCAATGATAGAATGTTGTGGAATTTTATAGAAAAAGTAATGTTGGAAATTAGATTGGAGCAGCATCTAAGGAAGGTGATCATGGGCTGTATTAATACAACATCAATGAATATGATGTGGAGTGGAGTTAAAAAAGATGAGTTTGTGTTAGGAAGAGGCTTAAGGCAAGGTACCCTCTATCGCCATACCTATTTGTTTTGGGAATAGAGAAACTGTCACATATGATTGCAGATTATGTAAATATGAAAAAATGGAGTCCATTAAGGATGGGAAGAAGGGGTATTGCAATCTCTCACCTACTATTTGCAGATGACCTTTTGCTGTTTTGTGAGGCCACTAAGGAACAGATAGGTACTGTTATGGGAGTGTTGGAGGATTTTGGGAGGATATCTGGACAAAAGATAAATGTTGACAAAACTTGTATTTTTTTCTTGACAAAACTTGTATTTTTTTCTCCAAAAAATCAAATAGAGCCTTGCAAAAGGAAATTTGTGACATTTCAGGTATTAGAAGGATGGAAGATTTGGGGAGATATTTAGGGGCGTATATCACTAAAGGAAGAAGTACAAGAGGCAAATTTCAGTTTATTTTGGACAGAATGCAAAATAAATTAAGCGGTTAGAAGAAGCAGACCCTATCATTAGCAGGAAGGCTTACATTAATGGAATCAGTTACAAATCAAATGGCTGTCTACTATATGCAGCATTCACATATTGTAACCCCCTTCATAATTATGATTCGAAATACATATTTTAAAATAAAATAGAGACGAATAATAATCAAACTCATTTACAATCCCTTCCTTACGGAAGGGTTTTCACAAATATTTTTAAAGTTTCTGCCTTACCCTGGTCTCAAATTCCACAACTCGAATATAATTACCCTATGCAGTTACATCATATTTATATATCAGAGTGTACAATAAAATCCCAGCAACCCCCGGGTTTCATACATAAACTAAAGGTTTATAAATTCCTATTAGGGGATTACACCACTATCTCCAAAACAACATTTATAAGATATACAGTGATCTCCCAACAAAACATGATATCCAACACCAAAATATAAATCTCTGATGCGATCCAGCAAGTTGTGTCAAATTCAAACGATCCCTTGCAAATACCAAGTGGACCAATCACAAGAGCAAGAGCCAAACAAATTAAGGAAGCATTAAATGGGTTAGTGCAAGATACTTGGACAAAGCAAGTAGCAATTGGATCAAAGCTTGACAAAAATGCTGAAAACGTCACTAACTTCATATGGGCTGCAAATGGAGATATTGATCAAGTTTTGGGCTTGAAAACTTGGAACTAAAGAGCTTGGACCAAGTACTACACATGGGAGGCTCATTTGGGCCTAAATAAGCACATTTTGAGCCTTAATTTGCTGATTACATATTCTTGAAGTTAGGTGTGCGAAAATCAACAAGGAGTTGGTGGCAGATTTGACTTTTGGTTTCTTTAAGCATTTGTATTTGATTTTTCAACTTTCTTCTAGATTGTATTAGAATTTTGTGTTCATGTATTAGACTTTTAGGTTTCCTAGCATATGGTATTAGACTTTGTAATTTCTATGTTCAGATTTGCACCTACTACAATTAGGTCATATTTCCCTATAAATACTTGGTGCTTCTTCATTTGTAAGACACACAATTCAGATTTGAATCATAAATGAAAGTTGCACTTCTGCACTTTGTTTCTTGAGAGTGGATTCTCTCTAAGGGTTCTTTTTAGAACTAACAAACTTATCAAGGCTTGATCAACCTTGTGGCGTTTTTCCAATACTTCGGGTCCTTATTCTTTCGTGTTCAAGGGTTCAAGTGGATCGTCGATCTGTGTTTAGCTTTCTTGGGGTGTGTATATTTCAGAATTGGTTGTGGGTTCGTGGGATCTTCCCTTGTGGATTCGCACCATCTTGGTATCAGAGCTTCGAATCTAAACTCAGGTCATATCTATCTGTTCTTCATTTCCATTTTCATTTTAAGTTTTATGCTTTGTTCTTGTGTCTGTCCGTGTCCAGATTTATTACTTCTGTTCGTCAAGTTTTCCTTTGTGTTTTCCAATATTTAGTATGTCAAATTCATAGTTCGGAATCTCTTCTTTCATCTCGGTTTGGAATCGTTTCAATCCAATTTGTCATTTGTGAGTTCAATATATTTTAATCTAGTTGTGTTTTTTTGGAAATTCTGGGCTTGTTCATATTCGTTTTTCCAGAACGTCCTAAAATCTTCTGTACTTGTTTGACCACTTTTCCTTTGTGTTTTTCATCGTTCAACAGGTCATTTTCATAGTTTAGAATCTCATCTTTCTGTTCGTTTTGGTATCATCTCAATCCAAAATTTCTACTGTGAGTTATAGTCTTTACAAAATAGACGCTTTTCTGGAATTTCTGGGTTCAGATTTCTTGAGTTTTGTTGTTTGTGATAGATTCTGCATTCTCTTTAAATTTCAGTAGAGGAGAAAAACGAAAAAAAAAGACAAGAGCATCAGAAAAAGAAAAAGAAAAAAAAATTGATAAGAAAAAAAAACTGAATAAAAAAGAAGAGCAACAAGTGTTATGTTGGAAGTGTTTTGAGCAAAAATATCTATTATCATACCTAGAATCTGTGGAGTTTGTGTTATTTTAACTCTTGATTTCCTTGAAATTCCTTTTCCAATACTCACTTTGATATTCGATATTTCTAAGTGTTGTGTTGATTCTGCAAATTGTGATTGCTTTGATTATGAATTGCTTAGTTCTTTAAAGTGCCACAAGAGGAATCTAAGAGTGGAAAAAGGCAAGAGTGAAATACATCAACTTAAGAGCCAAATTTGAGTGAAACACAAGTGTAGAGTGACATCCTTGAGGGAAACACGTGAGGAATTTGTGAGGAAAATTATTTCTCTAACATCTTTCTTGTAGAAACAATGTCAAATGCAGAAGAAACATCCGGTGGTAACAACCCAAAGAATCTAGATGACCACCTCAAGGCAATGCAACAACATTTTGCACGTATGGATGTTGTTTATGGAGAAATAAGGGATATGATGGATAGACAAGATGAAAGAATTGCAAACTTACAATGAGTTAGACCAAATCCTAGAAGGCACAATAGGCGGGATACCTCTATGGATAAATTTGAATCTGAGCATGATGAGGTTAGTGGTGCTAGTGAAAAAGATTTTGAATCTGAATATGAAGTGTGAAATAATAGGCATAGAGGAGATAGGAGGTATAGGAGAGGACATGGCAGAAATATTCCTAGGGAAAGAAATAGAGTGGATGGGAACCTAGGGAGCATCAAAATGAAAATACCACCTTTCCAAGGTAGGAGTGATCCTGAAGCATATTTAGAGTGGGAGAAGAAGATATAAATGATTTTTTAGTGCTACAATTATTCTGAGGCAAAAAAGGTGAAGTTGGCAGCTATAGAATTCACTGATTATGCCATTGTTTGGTGGGATAAATTGGGCATCAATAGGAGGAATAATGGTGAGAGGCCCGTAGCAACATGGAGGGAAATGAAAACTCTAATGAGAAGGAGATTTATTCCTAATCATTACTATAGGGAGCTTTATCAAAAGTTGCAGACCCTTACACAAGGCTCTAGGAGTGTGGAGGAATATTATAAAGAGATGGAGTTAGCTTTGATAAGAGCTAATGTGCAAGAAGATGGAGAGGCTACAATGGCTCGTTTTCTAAATGGGCTTCACAAAGAAATTGCTGACACTGTGGAATTGCAACATTATGTGGAGCTGGAGGACATGGTGCACATGGCAATTAAGGTGGAGAAGTAACTCAAGCGTAAAGGCACTTCAAAATTCCATTCTGGATCAAGTTCTTCACAAAAACAGATTTGGAAGAAAGGAGAAAGAGCTTTCCAGAAGGAGACAACTAAAAGCAAAGAAGAAGCTACATCAAAGAACAAAGGTAAATATGATTCCCAAACTTCTAGAAATAGAGATATAAAGTGTTTCAAGTGTTTGGGTACAGGTCATATAGCTTCTCAATGCCCCAACAAGAGAGTCATGATTCTTAAAAATAGTGAAGTTGTGACTGAAAGTGAAAGTGATCATGATTCCATTGAAGATGCTAGTGATGATGGGGTTGAATATGCCGTAGAAGGAGAATGCCTTGTGGTTAGAAGAGCTTTGAATTGCCAAGTGAAGGAAGATGAGACGAATGAGCAAAGGGAAAACATTTTCCATACTCGTTGCCTTATCAATAACAAGGTTTGTAGTTTGATCATTGATGGTAGGAGTGTAACAAATGTTGCAAGCACTACATTGGTTGAGAAATTGAATTTGCTTACCATTAGACACCCTAGACCATACAAGCTGCAATGGTTGAATGAATGTGGGGAAATTAAAGTTGATAAGCAAGTTCTTGTTTCTTTTTCAATTGGCAAATATTGTGATGAAATATTGTGTGATGTTGTTCCTATGCATGCTGCACATATACTTTTAGGAAGACCATGGGAGTTTGATAGAAAAGTCAAGAGGGATGGGTTTACAAATAGATATTCTTTTGTAATGAACAACAGACCTGTGACTCTTGTTCCATTGACTCCAAAACAAGTGTATGAGGATCAACTCAAGATGAAAAGAGAGAAAAATGAGAGAGAAAAAAGAAAAGAGAGTGAAAAAGAGAGAAAATCTAAAAGTTCAAAAAAAGAAATCCAGAGAAAAGAAATGAGTGAAGAGAGAAAAGAAAAGAAGAAAATGAGTTTTTATGCAAAAGAAAGTGAAGTGAGAAGTGCTTTTCTGGCTGAAACACACTTGCTACTCCTTGTTTACAAGGAATCCTTTTTGAACACTAATGACATTAACTCTTCCTTTCCTAGTGTTGTTGGTTCTTTGTTGCAGGAATTTGATGATGTGTTCCCTGAAGAAACTCCACCAGGTTTACCACCTATTAGAGGAATTGAACACCAAATTGATTTCATTCCTGGAGCAACAATTCCTAATAGGCCAGCATATAGAAGCAATCCTGAAGAAACAAAAGAGCTTCAAAAGCAAGTGGGAGAACTCATGGCAAAAGGGTATGTTAGAGAAACTTTAAGCCCTTGTGCAGTTCCAGTGCTTCTAGTTCCAAAGAAAGATGGAACTTGGAGGATGTGCATTGATTGTAGAGCCGTCAACAATATCACTGTAAGGTACCGCCATCCCATTCCTAGATTAGATGATATGCTTGATGAATTGCATGGTTCTATTGTCTTTTCTAAGATTGATTTGAAATCTGGGTACCATCAAATTAGAATGAGAGAAGGGGATGAGTGGAAAACTGCTTTCAAGACCAAACATGGATTATATGAATGGTTAGTTATGCCCTTTGGGTTAACTAATGCACCTAGCACTTTCATGAGATTAATGAACCATGTTTTGCGTGCTTTCATTGGGAAATTTGTTGTGGTTTATTTTGATGACATTCTGATTTATAGCAAGAATTTGGATGAGCATTTGGATCATTTGCATTGTGTTCTTGATGTTTTGAGGAAAGAAAAACTGTTTGTAAATCTGAAAAAGTGTGATTTTTGCATGGATAAACTTGTTTTTCTTGGTTTTGTGGTGAGTGCTAAAGGAATAGAAGTTGATAAGGAAAAGATACGAGCTATAAAAGAATGGCCAACACCTAAAAGCATAACTGAGGTGAGAAGTTTTCATGGTTTGGCTAGTTTTTATAGGCGATTTGTAAAGGATTTTAGCACACTTGCTGCACCACTCACTGAGGTCATTAAAAAATCTGTTGGTTTTAAATAGGATAAAGTACAAGAAGATGCATTTATTGGCCTTAAGGAAAAATTGTGTTCTGCACCTGTGTTAGTATTGCCTGACTTTAGCAAAACTTTTGAGATTGAATGTGATGCATCTGGAGTTGGGATAGGAGCTGTTTTAATGTAGGAAGGAAAGCCAATTGCTTATTTTAGTGAAAAGCTAAATGGAGCAGCCTTGAAATATCCAACTTATGACAAAGAGCTCTATGCGCTTAAAAGAGCCTTGGAGAATTGGCAGCACTACCTTTGGCCAAAACAGTTTGTGATTCACACTGATCATCAATCCTTGAAGCATATTAAAGGTCAAGGTAAGTTGAACAAGAGACATGCAAGGTGGCTGGAATTTATTGAGACATTTCCATATGTCATCAAATACAAGAAAGGTAATGAGAATGTGGTTGCTGATGCATTGTCTAGAAGGTATACTCTTCTTTCAACTCTTAATACTAAGTTTCTTGGCTTTGAATATATCAAGGAGTTGTATGCAAATGATACTGATTTTACTGAATTGTTCCTTGATTGTGAAAAGAAAGCATTTGCTAAATTTTATAGAGTTGATGGGTACTTGTTTAAAGAAAATAGACTGTGTGTGCCTCAATGTTCATTGCGTGAATTGCTTGTTAGAGAAGCACATGGAGGAGGTTTAATGGGTCACTTTGGTATGAAAAAGACTTTGGATGTTTTGCATGAACATTTCTTTTGGCCTAAAATGAAACGTGATGTGGAAAGAATTTGTGCTAAATGCATAACATGTAAAAAGGCTAAATCTAGAGTCTTGCCACATGGTTTGTATACTCCTCTACCTGTACCTAGTGAACCTTGGATTGACATATCAATGGATTTTGTTTTGGGTTTGCCTAGGTCAAAAAGAGGAATGGATTCCATATTTGTGGTTGTTGATAGATTTTCTAAAATGGCACATTTCATTGCATGCCATAAAACTGATGATGCCACATATATTGCTGATATGTTCTTTAAAGAAATTGTGAGGCTTCATGGTGTCCCTAAAAGTATTGTTTCTGATAGGGATACCAAATTCTTGAGTCATTTTTGGAGAGTTTTGTGGGGAAAGCTTGGTACTAAATTGTTATTTTCTACTGCTTGTTATCCACAAACTGATGGACAAACTGAAGTTGTTAACAGAACCTTATCACAATTACTCAGAATTGTGATTCAAAAGAACTTAAAAAATTGGGAAGATTGTTTGCCATTCATTGAATTTGCATATAACAGAAGTGTGCATTCATCTACTGATTATTCTCCTTTTGAAATAGTATATGGTTTTAATCCACTAACTCCTCTGGATTTATTACCATTACCTATTGATGAGAGAGCAAGTCTTGATGGGAAAAAGAAAGCTGAAATAGTGCAGCAACTTCATCAGCGTGTGAAACAACAAATTGAAAAGAAAAATGAACATTATGCATTTAAGGCCAATAAAGGAAGAAGGCGTGTTCTTTTTGAACCTGGAGATTGGGTGTGGGTGCATATGAGAAAAGAAAGATTTCCAGCTCAGAGAAAATCAAAATTAGCTCCAAGAGGAGATGGTCCATTTCAAGTTCTTGAAAGAATAAATGATAATGCTTACAGGATTGATTTGCCTGGTGAGTATTCTGTTAGTGCTACTTTTAATGTAGCTGATTTATCTCCTTTTGATGTAGGTGAAGATTCGAGGACGAATCCTTTTGAGGAGAGAGGGAATGATGCGATCCAGCAAGTTGTGTCAAATTCAAACGATCCCTTGCAAATACCAAGTGGACCAATCACAAGAGCAAGAGCCAAACAAATTAAGGAAGCATTAAATGGGCTAGTGCAAGATACTTGGACAAAGCAAGTAGCAATTGGATCAAAGCTTGACAAAAATGCTGAAAACGTCACTAACTTCATATGGGCTGCAAATGGAGATATTGCCGTACTCGGTCCGGTTGCACTTTTCCCGAAATTCTAAACTGGGCTATCCTAATATATTTCCACCTAAGGTATCCATTTCCGGACTCGAAATTATCAAATTCAATGTCAAATTACAAATTTACCCTTGGCAGCCTTACTTTAAGGGTTTCAGGGGCGTTTTCGTAATTATGCTTTTTCGGCCTTTTCCGAAAAAGTGACCAACTGTAACCCCACCTAATTTTTGCTCTTGAACTCAATGGAACCATAAAATCATTGAAAATCCAACTCTAACCCCTCTAAACTAGCCTTGGCCAAAATTCTCAATTCCCTAGAAAAAATTGGGGTTTTTTGGTTTTGGCTCCGCAGATGTGTTTCTTTGTACTCCTAATTACTTTATTAACCATTACATTAGGTTACAACTAACATTAAGACCCAATTTGGGCAGCATAACCCCCAAGCCATATCATTTCCAAACTTTAAAACCAATGGCAATCCGGCGAAATTTCACCGATTAAATTGCCCACAGCAGCCAGAATAAGCAATATACGAAAGTTTGGAAGTTACCTCAAGCTCCCACTAGCTTTTACTCAAGGTGGCTGAAAACCCTAGCCTTAGAACACCTAAATTTGTGCTCCACAAACCTTGAAGAACATAGAAGAATAGCTTAGAAGCGCAGTTATACGCGTTAGGTAAGGATTAATCGAAGAAATCAACTTACCGTACAAGTTCTCTTCTCCTTCTCTCTCTAGAATTTCTCACACCTTCTCTCTCTTGTTGCAGCTGAATGTCACGGTTTTGGGCTGATGGAAGAGGTGTGTAATCCCCTTCCCACCTCAGGCCAAGATTAAGTTCTTAAATACATAATTAAGTTGGAATTAGAGACCATATTTCAAATTGGGACTTTTTAAGGAAATCTTTTGCTTAAAAATCAGATTTGCAAAAACTTTTTCAAAACTTATCCACAATGGTCTGATATTCCCAATACAAAACAATAATGGCATGTACAGGTGGATTCCATTTACAAATATCAGAGTGCAAAGTAAATTCCCGACTTACTCGGGTTCCATTCATTAAATAAGGGTACAAAGGCATGAAGCCCATAATTCATACCCTTTACTTAGGGATTACACAAAACTACATAACAAATCCCAATATATACATATACTTCACACAAAATATCCAAATGATACACAATGATAACTAATAACCAAAAAGGAACTCCCAACACGGAGCTCTACTCGCTCTTCGTCACCCGTTTGCCTTTTGATCTTTCAGCCCTATCTAAAATGTTTAGAGTTGGGAGAGTGAGATTGATAGAGCTCAATATTTATATATTTTTATTAATTAATCTTAGGCTTTTGAGGGACTTAATTAAATATTTTGGGCATAATCAAGTATTAAAATGAGATTTTAGTGAAAGAATAATTTGGGAACTAAAGTGGTTTAATTGTTATATTTCTAATTAATATTTGTTTTTTCCATTATTCTTTAATTGTGAACAAAATATTGTAGGAGGCAAGCTTCACCCAAGAGGGGGGTGAATTGGGTGATGTTATAAATTTTTCGTTTGGTGTGGTGATATGAAAATTATAGTAGATAGAGTAGAGTTGAGAAGATTTGAACACAGAGAGTTATACTGGTTCGGCCTAACAACCAGGCCTACGTCCAGTCCTCAGAGATCAAGACCTACTGAGATTTTCACTATACCTCTAAGATTCAATGGGCTCTCAGAACGCCACAAAACAACAATCGTCTTTGAACGGACTACGAGCAGAAATATTCTCTCAATAAGAAATTTCTCTCCCCTTACGACAAGTCTTACGTGCAGAAAAACAACCTATGACCCTTCTCACTTGCTTATATATACAAGACTTATGAGCAGCAACGTTCTCTCCTGCTTACACCACTGTAAGTCTTACGAGCAGCAACGTTCTCTTCTGCTTGTATCTTATAAGGCTTATGAGTGGAAGGTACAACAAGGAATTCTCTCAACTGCTTCTCTCGTAAGGAAATCTACCCTCTCAAGGTCCCAATACCTTGAGATCAAATAAACATAGAATTTGAATTGTATGAAGACTCTCTTACAGAGCAAATGAATAAACACTGAAGATCAATGTGTATACAGAGAAAATGATGAATAGCAGAGACTCGTGTATAAGCTTGTGAATTCTTGTGCTTCGTTCTTAACTTGACTATCTCTGAATCTCTGTATATATAGTTGCTTTAGTTTTTGCCCGTTTGGGTAATCATCGTTTGAGGAGCGGGACTTTTGCAACTATTGAAAGACACGCGCATGTTTGAATAATCTGAATGCAGTAGGTACGTGCGCGCTTGTAATGATGTTGTCTGCCATTATTTGACTTTCTCTGTAACAACTAATTTCAAACGTTCATCTTCCTGCATCACACTTATAATACATTCAAAATGATGTTAAGCAATGATAATAAGTAATGATAATATGAATAAATAACAATAAACCATATTCGGATTGAACGTTGTGAGACTTGGCATTTTTGGTGATCTGGTAGAGCATCACTCGAGCATGAAAGGCTCACTCGAGTGATCTTCCTCTTTTCTTCTTTGTGCTTCAGTTATCGGGTTGTGCTTGCATAGGATTTCAGAGAGACAGAATTCTCACTCGCGAGTGATGTGGAGTCTGACTCGAGCACAACTCCTCCTGCTCGAGTGATCTTGCATTTTCTAATGGGAGTGTCTTCTCGGGTCATCACTCGTATATCATTTTAGCAAGAGTGAGATTTTGTACTCGCGGGTGATGTGGTCCCTCACTCGAGCACACACACTCCTGCTCGAGTGAGACGCATATTCTCAAGGAATATGCTCTCAATACCAACACTCGCATCAGGATTTGAGAGGGATAAATTTATCACTCGCAGGTGATGTGGGCCCTCACTCGAACACACATACTCCTGCTCAAGTGAGAAGAATATTCTCAAGTAATATACCATTTAGACAAGCACTCGCATCAGATTTGGAGAGGGATAGAATTTTCACTCGCAAGTGCTGATGTGTCACTCGAGCAGATGAGGTTGTGCTCGAGCACACTTGCGCTTCTCTGAACTTCATGACTCTCGGCCAAGCACTCGCAGTACCTTGCTCGAGTACATAATGCTCATGCTCGAGCATTGATGTCTCTGCTCGAGTGAATCAAGGAAGTATGATAATACTTGCTCTAGGCCAAGCACTCGCGGACCTTCACTCGCATGTGCTCGAGTGAGAATGGCTTCTCTGCTTGAGTGCAAACTCTAATGCTCGAGTGAATCAGTGAGTATGACAGTGGCATGCCTCTCGGGTGAATACTTTCTGGCTTTCACTCGCACCTGCTCGAGCACAGAAGGGATCTATGCTGGAGTGCAAAGCTCATGCTCGAGCACTCCAGTTCAATTTGACAGCAGATATCAGAAAACATTGCTATATGTATTTGGTAACTTTGTAAACATTTCTTAAACTTATAAAACCATGATTTGTACACAATTGTCTTTTTGTTATCATCAAAACTTGGGATCTAACAAAGATATTACCTTTATTAATTTAATTTTGCATGTGATGATGTGGCACAACTTGAGTGGTCAAGGTCAAAGATGTTATTTTGGAGCTTAATGAAGGACAAAAGTGAAACATCATAAGTACAGAATTTATTTTCACATTTTTTCTAAGAGGAGGTTAATGATTAAGGGCCTTGTTTGGTGGTTGCAATTTTGTGTCTAATGCCAAAACAGATTTTTATCTCTTATCCAAACATACCTTTAACTCATTTAACCTAGTGAATTGAAGAAAGAAAAGGAGTGGGGACCATTGTTTGGAGGGTGGCGGCTGAAAAAAAATGAGAAGGGAGCATGAATTAATAATTGGAGATGGAAATCAATAGAACCGACTTGAAGAATCAGAAGTTGCTGAACTGTAAGGGAATTATTGAAGTCAAGAAGGGAGTGAGCTGAATTGATTAATTAAAGGCAGCTGGACCGAGTTGAAGGGGGAGGGAATAAAAGAAAAGAACCGAAAGCAAAGACAATGAAAGCAGCCGAAATAATTGACCAAGGAGAAGAGTGGACCGAAGGAGAATGATGAAATGAAAATGAAGAAAGGAATAGCTGAGCCGTGTGGAAATAATGGAAGAAAAGACAAGGAAATAGCAACTGAATAGAATTAAAAGTAGACAGCCAGCCGGAATTGTTGAACAAATTGAAGAAGACTTGGACCGTATGGGAGCAGCAGGACCGTATGTGAGATGCTGAACCAATTGAAAGGAGGAGTAAGCCGATTTTGTTGACCCAATTGGAGCTTGCTGAACCAAATAAATAGGGAATTGAGAGATGAGCCGAGGGGGTTGAATAAAAAAGGAAGAGGGCTGACCGTGAGGGGGAGACCGAATAGAATGGAATAGAAGGAGAGGTGTGGCGGTTGTGGAAGGGAGAGGATGGCCGAGTATGAAAAGGGAGAATGAGTTGCGGCTGGTGCGAAAGGCAAAGGGAGGCGCTGCACAATGGCAAAGGGAGGCGTGAGAATGAATTAAGAAGGAGAGGCACAAGCTATTCGGTGCTACATATGATTTCAATGGCTGATTCTTTCCTCTTCATCCATCAAGCTTCATCCTCTTCTTCCATGATTAGCTAAAGTGTTGGTGATTTCCTTGAGTTGGGTAATGGTTTGAGCTTCTAAACTTCAATGGAATTCCTTTAAGCTCTCTTTTTAGTTCATGATTATGTAGCTTGGTTAAGTATGTAATTGTGATCTAGATTGTTATGCCAAGTGAATAAACTTGGTGGTTGAGCTAGAAGTTGATTAATTAAGCTTTGTATGATTCATATTAGGAGTAGGTTGAATTATCTCAACTTGATTAAGTGGATTTAAATGATTAAACTAAATATTTTGAATTGTTGTAATGGTAATTACAATTTAGAATTGGAAGTTGATTATTCATCTCCTTGAGTCACTATTAATTGGTGGTATTCATTTAATAGCTTCGGTTGAATGAATTAAATGATTATTGCAAGTATGGAGCTAGTGGTAGCTTAGTTCCATCCTCTTGGCTCATTATGGAATTCAAATCATTAGCAAGCAAGGAAGACTAAAACCCCAACTCAAGGGAATCCCATTTCATCATTATATTAGTTAGTTGAATTTATCTTGTTGTTAGTGTTAATTTCAATTCCATTTGCTTCTTTGTTTTAAAAACAAAAAAAATACAAAAATATTGTTTTAGCTTAGTTTATTTCACTAGTTTTAAAATTAAATTCTGAAAATGATTTCTCACAACTTTAAGGCTTTTTATCACTTTACTACTTAGAAAATTGGAAATTAATCTCCTCAAAAGAACGACATAGGTTGAGCTACTATGCTACATTTTCAAACCTAGTTTTATTTTGTGAACTCACATGACATGGGTTCATCAGAGATTCTAAAGAATCCCCATAGTGTCAAATCAATCATATAATGTACAATAATAAGGCATGGAAGCAAATCATTATCCACACAAGGCAACTACAATGGGAGTTACAACGGCAATGGTTAGTGTGACACATGTCATCCCTTACGATTGCTCACGCTGCATTGCATCACAACAATCCACACAATATATTTCACACACAGCTGGGATTTATATAAGGCATTTCATAACGCAAGCCACACTGGCAAGATACACAGCCCACGGCTGGATTCACAAACGCCGCCCCACGGGTCAGATTCACAAAGATCCATGTCGATTACGACGGCAGTTCAACGGCCAACCTAGAGATGACCAGCGTCACTCCCTATATGGCTTACGCTGAAGTGCTCACGCTGTAATAGACCATGGCACACATTTCACAAAGTTCAATGATAAGTTATTGTTCACCGTTTAGCTTCCGCAAGCGCACGAGTCACAAGTAATAAAGTGATAAGTCAAGATCGTTCCCACGAGGACTATGACAAAAGCGAGTTAACTAATTTAACCATGTTCTTAATTAGGTTGAATGGAATTATTTGAAATTGATCAAGTTAAATAAAGAAGTTTGATGAAAATAACAAAGGAAAACAGTGAAAATTGGGAAATTGAGTCTAACTTCAAGAGATATTAACTTAGGATTACTTCTTCACCACTGTAATGAAACTATGTAAACATTCACTTATGCTAGTTAAATGAGTCTATATGCTAGTCGAAGATCCTAAAATCATCAACCAAGCTCTCTCAAGTCAAGATTGATTTTTAATATTCATTAAAAATGTTCAATCTCTTGTTTACAATTAATGAAAATCATCTTTCCAAAATAAGCCTTCACTTGACTATGCTAGGTTGTTAGATATATCTCTATTCTAACAACAAACCATCCATTTAATCCATAAACTTCAAGTCTAGCATATTTTTCTTAAGTTCTACAATCAAAATAGCTCTCTCAAGCATCTTCCAATTGAACAACTCTATCATGTGGTGATCAAGCACAAGATAGCATTAAGCTCAAAGAAAAATCAACATATATACTCATTAACTAACAAAAGCTAGATAATCCAATAGTTTCAATCCATACAATGGTTAAAAGTAATCCTAATTAGGAATTTTAGCTACTCATGATCAATACAAACCAACAATTAAGTTCAAGAATCATAACCATCTTAGCAAAATAGGAAGAAAAGAGGGAAAAACCAGAAAAGGGAAGGAAAACCCTTGAAATTCTTCACAAATCTCTTCCCCAAGCTCCAAGATCACTAAGAGCTCTCTCCCAAGCAGCCTCCTTGTGTTCTAGACCTTTCCCCTATGCAGAATATGTCCATTTCAGTGCCCCCATTAGGTTAAAATGGCATCAGCAGCGTCACTTTTGCAAAACGCATAGTATCAGTTTCGCGCGTTCGCCGTGGGTTTGCTATAGCGAATGCCATAGCGAATTGTCATCAGAACCATACAGAAGCAATGCTTTTTCAGGTGGTTTTGCCATGACTTTGGCTACAGCAGATTCCATAGCAAGTGCAGGCTTCTCCTCCATAATGTCCATTTTCCTCTTCCTCTTGCATTCTTCCCTTCCTTTCACATCTTCCCATGATTTTTGTGAGCTTTTACAACTTGTCATCCTCCACCTACAAGGAGTAGGGAGTTATGAGCTCTTTTAACTTTCAAAAATAATTAAAACTATGTGCATTTAACTCATGATTCAACAAAATTTTGATTTATCTTATGTCCTATCACATTTTCTTCTATAATCTCTTTGCATGCACAATTTGAACCCAACAATAAGTGTAAAGAGAAGAAAATGTGCTAGAATACTCATGATTTCTATGAGTTAACAGTTATGCATACCAAAACATCATACACAATATGAGAGAAGAGTCACTACCTTGATCCTTCTGGACGTTCCCTTGCACCGGTCTCTCCCGCGTCGGGCAAATATTGTATCCTATAATCATAATGAGTGACGAAGTATCATTCTCTATCCAATACTTAATAACTTCTAAATGATTTAATTTGGTTATCATTATTACTCCTTTAGAACTCTAGAATATCTCAAACAATTGCCCTAAGGGGTTGGAAGAACTACCCCAAAGATCCCCCTTTTAGAAGCACACAATTGACATTTTCTACTGAGGCACTCGACTGAAGACGGCCTTACTTGAGTGATGGTATGACTTGCACTTGGGCACCAGAGAGTGCATATCCGAGAGCACAACGAAGCTTTTCAGAGACAAGATCACTCGAGCACGGAAGGCAGCACTCGAGTGATAAACCAAATGCTCACCCGAGTACTAGAGAGTGAGGTACGAAAGTGTGTGCCCAAGAGTACAAGAAACTTTCAGAACTCAGAAGTGCTCGCTTCACTCGAGCATGCCCCACCTTACTCGGGTGGAAGCTTAATGCTTTACTTGAGCATGAGGAAGTGAGGGACAAAAAGTGCTCACCCGAGAGCACAAGAACTTTAAAACGAAATGATCACTCAAGTACAACTTCTTACACTCGAGTGATAGCTCTCACTCGTAAGAGTCAGAGCACACTCTTGAGATTTTCCAGAAAACACAACAGAAAAACTGAAGAGAAAATAGAATTTATGCGCAGCACTCGAGCATGAATCAACCTCACCTAAGTGATGTTCATCCCTCACTCGAGTGAATCTTGAATCACTCGAGTGATTCTATCAGAACCAGAAAATGCAGTAAACAAAGGCATTTTCCAAACACTTGCCCAATTGATCCCAATAGACACAAAACTTAACCCAAAGCCACTCCCACAGAAAATACCCAATAAACTCAATGGAATCATCTAAATCATCAACATCCTACTCCATTATCATGCTTTGGGTTTTGGGCAACAAAATCAGCAAAATACCAATCTCATCCAAATATCACATTTCAATCACTAATTTATCTATCTATGCTAAACTCATTCCAAGATACCATTCTCATGCCAAAAACATATCAAATGAACAGTGACACTTATTTTCGGATTCAAGCCAAAATTTCCAGAATTTATAAACTACTTCAAATGGCATGAAACTTAGATAGATAGATTCGTTTCACTCACCTTATCAATCTTCTCAAAGGGAGTTCTTGATTCACCACTTCCCAAATTTTCGTGTGGCATAAAACAAAACCAAATGGCCAAACTAAAAACACCAAAATGAAGCTCATCACTCAAGGATCAACATTAATGAATGGTGTTTGAGCAATGGAGTCCAATTTTTCACCTTAATCACCAGCTTTCTTCCTTTCTCTTGGCCACAATGGCTGCTGAATAAAAAGAGAAAGAATGAGAGAGATGGAGTGAAGAGATGAAATGATGATCATGCTTCCCCATGCTTCCCATGTCAGCCGAACAAGAGAGGATATGGAGGAGAGAGAAATATTATAATACTCCATGTTGACTTTCTCACACACACATATTCTCTCATACTCACTTTTGCCACATGTCCTCTTCCTATTGGCTCTTACACAATAAGTCACCATTAACTTATCTAATCCATCTATTAGCAATTTTAATTTCACATATCATTTCTTCTTGGTTAGTAATTAATTTCCCCATTAATTACCAATTTATGGCCAATATTTCTATTCTTCTAATTTATCCACCAATTATGACATATTCATTAAAATAACCATAAAACACATAATAATTCCCATTAAATCCATAATTATCCATAATAATCATGATTAATCCATAATCAAAAATTGGGATATTACAATGTGGATGATGATTTAATATGATATAATATTATTTTGTAATTATTTACTAAATTTCCATCAATTTCGGATTTTTACAAAATTCTGGTAAATTTCTGCCCAAACTTTGAAAAATCATAACTAATTCTAGAAAAATCAAAATGGGGTGATCCTAAAGCCAATGGAAATATATTTAAGTCCTCGTTATTGGAAAAATATGGATCACTGAATTTAATAACCTTAAAAATACAGAATTGCACAAAAGTCCATACTGCTCCAAAACAGGTTCCAGTTTCCATCCCAAACTTGGGAAAATCATAACTCTTAGCTCAAAAATTGAAATGACACAAATTATATATCTATTTTGAAGCTTGGCATGTGAACTTTGAGAATGGAAAATTTCAGAATTTGTAGACACCATTTAACTATTTAAAACGTCCATACAAATCAGCTGCCATGTACAGAGTTTCAATGGACAGAGTTTCCAACTTTTGCACAATTGTTCCTAATGGTTCCAATTTCACAATAAACACTCTCCCTACATGAATTTTCACAAGGAAGCTATTGTAATCATTAAAACATTCAAATTTCCATCATACATTCTCCAAAAAGTGTTTATTCAACAATAATTACATTCACTTTTGAAGTCATTAGCCCTTAATCGCTTTTTGGGATATTACACATATTCCTGCTGGCGTTCGACAACAAATGACTAAAATACAAAGGGAGTTTGTGTGGGGATTAGAGGATAGAAAGCGGAAGATTCCAGCTATGAGTTGGGAGGTTCTGTGTTTACCTAAGGAAAGGGGAGGATATGGTCTCAAGGAGTTGGGAACTATGAATGATGCACTTTTGAGCAGGATTGGATGGAACTTGATTGCTAAACTAGAAAATCTCTACTCTTTGGTTTTGAAAGGGAAGTATAGATGAGGAATAGATGAAAATAAGGAATGTGAAACCCCCCATTGTAATTATGATTCAAAATTTGTAATTAAAATGAAATAGAGACTAATAAGACAAAACTCACTTTCGATCCCTTCCTTACGGTAGGGTTTTCACAAACATTTTCAAAATTTCTACCTTTCTTAGTCTCAAATTCCATAATCTGAATATAATTACCCTATGCAGTTGAATCACATTTAAACATATTAGAGTGTGAAACAGAAATCCCAGTAACCCCCGGGTCATGAAAATACTAACTATCAGGTTTATAATTTCCAACTAGGGGATTACATACTTTAATCAAAATATTATTTACATCAAAAAATAATATATAGTAATCCCAAAAATCCAAAGTGGATAGCCAACAATCCCAACTAAAATATCTCTACAAAACTCTAGCCGCTCCTAGTCATTTTTTTCTCCTTGGAGCCCTTTGCCCTGTCTGTAAGGTTAGTCAATGGAAAGAATGAGATTCAAAAGAATCCTAGTAGTAACAAATTACTCATACAACATGTAATCACATAACATGTAAGTAAATCATCAAGCAGCATCACAACATAAAACATAGCACGCAGGCTGCCATATGTGCATATAATCACATAGTCTCATCCCCCGGATTCCACCGCCTCAAAGGTACGATCCTCCCACCATCACCACCAATGGGCAGCAGGTGATAGACTCACAAATAGCCTTTCGGCTTTCACATATAGCCTTACGGCTTTTACATAGTCTCATTCCTTAGATTCCACCATCCCGAAGGTACGATCCTCCCACCGTCAACACCGATGGGCCGCAGGTGATAGACCCACAAACAATGATTAAACAAACAAACCATGTATCACATATAGTATAAGAGAGAGAGAGTCACTACCTTGTTCTTTCCTGACTTGCTCCGGCACCACTCATTCACGACTAAGGCAAATGTCAAAGCCTATAAACCAAAATCAAGGACGATAGGTTATTCTTTTTTTCTAAACTCTTATCTTCATTTTACTTTAAGTTGGCTATCGTTTGAACTCTTTAGGTGGCTACTAAAAGCCTAGACATATGCCTAAAGGGTTGTGAACACTTGACTAAAGATCCCTTTTTTGGGAGCAAAAGTACTAATTTATGGCCAAGTCACTCGAGTGAAGAAGGCCTCAGTCAAGTGATGCCCCTACTCTTACTTGAGCCTTAGCAAGTGAGACACAGAAAGTGTGTAATTGAGAGTACTAACATACCTTGGAGTGACTAGCTCACTCGAGCACTATCCTCATCACCCGAGTGACAACACACATTTACCCGAGTCCCATCGAGTGAGGTGCAGAGAGTGACTACCCAAGAGCAACTAAAACCCCAAAACGACAAGTGCACTCGGTGCTAGCCCTAGCACCCGAGTGACTTCCTAATACCCGTGAGTGCCCACGCGCACTTTGGACAGTTTTCCAGTGAGTGCTAAATCGAGATGCACGCCCACAGTGCTACACGCACATGCACTTGAGTGATACCATATACACTAGAGTGATAACGTATGCTACTCACAGATAAACAAGTTCACCTGTGATCTCTGCCTGAGGACTTAACTGAAACAAGGGAAATATCATACTGCACTCGAGTGAGACCCTACCTCACTCGAGCGAGGCTTATTAGAAGCCAAATCGTAATAACTTATATAGCTTTCCAGATTTACCCAATTTGCTTCCAATGGGTCCAAAACCTATACCAAAACTCATTCCCATCTAAAAGGTCATAAGGAACCTATTGGTAACCTCAAAACACCCAGACTCACATTCTATCAATAATTTAGTCTTAGGCCAACACATTGGATACAAACCAACCAATAACCAAACTTGGTCTTTTCAATCCCAATCAAAACCAATGACACCATAACACATTCTAATACCATTTCCCACACATTACCATAACTAACTCATCCATTTCCCATTCTTATGAAATTAGGGTAAAAATCCAGAATTTCCAAAACTCAATCAATGGCTACACAATTTAAATCAAAATGCTACAAACTCTTACCTCTTCATTTTCCCAAAGTTAACTTCTTGATTTCACCACTTTCAAACTTCTTCAAGTGCTCAAATACCACCTTTCAAAGATCTAAAACCATGAAGATGAAGCTCTCAATACCAAGAACAACTTTAATGAAGAGGATTTCATCATTCAAGGTCAAATAGAGCATTTACCACAAGATTTCTCCTTTCTCTTTCTTCTTCAAGTTGAACAGAAATGGAGGCAAGTGAGAGAGGATGAGATGATGGTGAAATGCAGATTTTTTCCCTTTTCCATGCACACAAACCGACTTGAAGGGAGAGAGAAGAGAGGGAAGAGTTTGAAAATTTTACCTTGTAATATCCTAATTTTTGATTATGGGTTAATCATAATTATTGTGGATAATTATGCATTTAATTGGGATTATTATGTATTTTGTGGCAATATTAATTAATATGTCATAATTAGTGAAAAATTGGAAGAATGGAAATATTGGCCATAAGTTGGCAATTAATGGGGAAATTAATTACTAACTAAGAGAAAAATGAGAAGTGTGATAAAATGACTAATGGAGGCTTTAGAGTAACTAATCGGTTGCTTATTGTATGAGAACCAATGGGAGTAAGACATGTGTCAAAGTGAGAGGAAGGGAGAGATAGAGAAAAGTCAAAGCAATTTTAAAAATATTTCTCTCTCCTCCCTCCTAGTTCAGCTGACATGAGAGGTATGGGGAGGAGTAGAGTGAATCATTTCCCTTCTTCATCCTCACTCAACCTCCCTCTCATTCTCTTCTACATTTTCGGCGACCTTGTGGGCAAGAGAGAGGAAGAAAAGCTGGTGATTAAGGTGAGAAATTGGACTCCATTACCTAAACTTTATTTATTAATGTTGTTCCATGGAATGAGAGCTTCATTTTGATGATTGTAGTTTACCGTTTGGTGTTGATTTGTGCCCACACGAAATTTTAGAAAGTGGTGAATCAAGAACTCTCTTTGAGAAGGTTGATAAGGTGAGTGAAACCAATCTTTCTATCTATGTTTCATGCCATTTGCAGTAGTTTATAATTTCTAGACATTTTGGCTTGAATCTGAAAATGAGTGCCACTGTTCATTTCGTATGTTTTTGGCATGAGAATGGTATCTTGGAATGAGTTTAGCATAGATAGATTGATTGGTGATTGAAATGTGATGTTTGGATGAGATTGTTATTTTGTTGATTTTGTTGCCCAAAACCCAAAGCATGATAATGGAGTAGGATTTTGATGATTCTTATGGTCCCATTAAGTTTATTGGGTGTTTTTCTGTGGGGAGTGGCTTTGGGTAAAGTTTTGTGTCCATTGGGATCATTTGGACAAGTGTTAGGAAATGTGGTCAGTTTTACTGCATTTTCTGGTTTATGATAGAATCACTCGAGTGATATGGGGTTCACTAGAGTGTAGGATGAATAACACACGAGTACAGTAGTGCAAACTCCCTTTCTACTCTCTGTGTTCTTGTTGCACTTCCATGGTCAAAGGCAAGTGTTGTGTCACTTGCGAGTGAGGGATGAACATCACTCGAGTGAGGGTGAGTTCACTCGAGTGCTAGTGTATTTGACACCAAGGACTTGCCTCTCAGGTTGTCACTCGTGATTCTGGTGCAAGAGTGTGCCTTCTCACTCGCGAGTATGTGGTATTTACTCAAGCGCTATTGCCATTTCCTTTATGCTCTCAGGTGTGCACTCACTGTCTTTCACTCTCTGGCACCCGAGTGCAGACCGTACCATCACTCGAGTGAGTTCTCCTTCACTTGAGAATTCATACAATATCACTCGAGTGAGGCCATCTTTACTTGAGTGTCTCTGTGAGAAATGTTAGTCTTGTGCTTCCAAAAGGGAATATTTGGGGATAGTCTTCCAACCCCTTAGGACTTTTGTTAGAGGTGTTCTTGAGTACTAAAAGAGCAATAATGGTAACCAATTAAGTTTTAAGAAGCTATTGAGAATTGGAATAGAGAAATAACTCTTCGTCTCTAATTATGATTCTAGGATACGATATTTGCCCGATGCAGGAGAGACCGGTGCTAGAGAACGCCCGGAAGGATCAAGGTAATGACTTTTCTCTCATGTTTTGTATGATGTTTTGGTATGCATAACTTATCATTGAAATGTGAATTGTATGTGCCATGGTCCATTATGACGTGAGCACTTCATCATGAGCCGTTTAGGGAGTGACAGTAGTCATCTCTAGTTCGGCCATTGAACTTCCGTTGTAATTGACATGGATCTTTGTGAATCTGACCCATGGGGCGGTGTATGTGAATCCAGCAGTGGGCTGTGTGTATCTTGCTAGTGTGGCATGCATTTTGAAATGCTTTATATGAATCCCAGTTGTGGCAAAATATATTGGGTGAATTGTGATTGTATAATACGGCGTGAGCAATTCTGTAATACCCCGAATTTTGAGACTCGAGGCTAGAGAATAAGCTTGAGATTAGTGGATTGCTAAGACCCATTTTAGCAAGATCCCAAATTGTGATTAAGGTTTAATGACTCTAAAAGTAGATGTGGTTAGTGATAAATAACCCTTTTGGAGAATATGATGTGATTTGGCACTCGAATATGATTCGTGTGTGTTGTGAGCAGTGCCGAAACCCTGTATTTAAGTTCAATTGTGGATTAACATCTAAATTGACTTAGAATAGAGGGAAGAATTGAATAGGGTATTGTGTTGGAAATGGTGTCATAGTGTGTTTTGATGTAATTGAAATTGGTTTGGAACTTTGGAATGGAAATGTCGCACTGTTAGGTTTTGAAATGTGAATTGTGTTGACATATTGAGATTGTTGTGAAAACATGTCAATGAGATGTGAATTTGATTGATTTGGTGTTTCTAATGGATTCCTTGTGAAAATTTATGTGGGAATGATGTTTGGTATGAAAATGGAACCATTGGTAGCAAAGATGCAAAATCTGAAATTCTGTCCAGTGAAACTCTATTCTGGGCAGTCTTCTCGTGTGGATGTTTTGGTAGGCAAATTATGTCAGAAAATTATGAAACTTTCCAGTCTTAGAGTTCACATCCCAAGCTTCAAAATGGATATATAATTTGTGCCATTTCGTTTTGGGAACTGGGAGATATGACTGTCCAAAGTTTGAGGTCGAAAATGGACTCTGTTTTGGGGCAGTGATGAAATTTGTGTAATTCTGGAATTTTGTGGTGGTTTCTGGTAATGGATCATATTTTTCCAATGAATAGGACTTAAATACCTTTCATTTGGCTTTGGAATCACCTCATTTCTATTTTTCTAGAATTAGTTATGATTTTTCAAAGTTTGGGTAGAAAATCTGCCAGAAAATCCGAAAATGGGAATTATGACATCATCTCAATAAAAGATGACATCAGCATGTAATTAAATATTTTCTCATCTTCTTCAGCTCTCATTTCGTGCTGAACCAGCTGAAACTAGTGAGAGAAAGTGAGAGCTCTTAGAGAGAGAAAGAGGAGAAATCTCGCAAGGTAAGCCGATTTCTCCGACGATCTAGCTCCTAACGCGTATAACCTTGCTCCTAAGCTTCTCTTCTCCATGGATTAAGGTACTTGAAGCTTAATTTTGCTGTTTTAAAAGGGGCTAGGGTTCAGCCATATTGAGTAAAAGCCAGAGGGAGCTTGAGGTAACTTCCGAAACTTCAATCTTTGATTGTTCTGGCTGCTGTGGTTGATTTAATCGGTGAAATTTCACCGGATTGTCTTTGTTTGTAAATTTGGAAAATGGGTTGGCCTAGGTATTATGCTGCCCAAATTGATACTAAATGGTAGTTCTAACCCAATGTAATGGTTAATAAAGTGGTTAGGAGTAGAAAGAAACGCGTTTACGGAGCCGAAACCGAAATACCCCAATTTTCCCTGGAGTACTTGTATATTTCGGTTATGGCTATAAATGGGTCTTAGAGATGGATTTTCAATGATTTGATGATTCCATTGAGCTCAAGAGCGAAAATTAGGTGGGGTTACAGTTGGTCACTTTTTCGGAAAAGGCTGAAAAAGCATAATTACGAAAACGCCCTTGAAACCCTTAAAGTGGGGCTGCCAAGGGTAAATTTGTAAATTGACATTGAATTTGATAATTTCGAGTCCGGAAATGGATTCCTTGGGCGAAAATATGTTAGAATAGCCCATGTCAAAATTTCAAGAAAAGTACAGCTGGACTGGGTACGGCGGGGCCGGGCCGGGTCCCCGGGGGTATTTTAGTAATTTTTCCATATAGCCTCATATAACCCCCCAGAAACACTATGAAAGTGTCTAAATAGTATATTTGACATTGTAGGATCGAATGTGAAGCCCCGAGTTGCTGGCACACAAATCGAGGAGAAAAGACTGGAGGTAGGGGACTTACCTTACTTGCATGTATTGATATCTTTGCTTGTGTAGTGATGTATGTGATTGCTTTACTTGATTGTGTATAGCATATTTGAATAAATGAAGCTCTGTTTCTGTTTTACTGTGGCCATAGTTTTGTTACATGAAATATTGAGCATGCAGAAATATCATTATGGGGCATGCATCTAGATAAAGCTAACATGTCATACACATAGCATCTATCATGCATGCATTATGGTATCTATTTCCTACTGAGATTCTCTCGAATCTCACTCTCCCCTACCAACAATTTAGACAGGGCAAGTGGCTTGTGGAGGGAGCGGCTAGGACTCCTCCGAGATGAGATTGTGTAATCCACATTTGAAGAATTATAATGGGCAATTGTACCCTGTATATCTTTAGCGAAGTTATGTACCCAGGATTGCCGGGATGATTATGTTGTGCACTCCGATATTTATATGAATGTGATTTATCTTCGTATAGTAATTGTATTCGAAATGTGAATATGAGACCAAGTTAATTAGATTTTAAAAGGTATTTTTGAAAACCCTATCTCAAGGATGGGATTTTAAATGATTTTTGATTATTATTGGTCTCTATTTCATTTTAATCGCGTATTTCGAATATAATTACGAAGGGGGTTACAAATTCAGCGTGAGCAATCGTAAGGGATGACGTGTATCATACTAACCATTACTGTTGAACTGCCGTTGTAGTTTCTTGTGTAGATAATAATTTGCTTTCATGCCTTATTATTGTGCATTCTATGATTGATTTAACACTACAGGGATTCTTTAGAATCTCATTCTCTCAAAATCTAAATAATTTAGACAGTGCTAAAGGATCAAAAGGCAAGCGGGTGATAAAGAGCGGGTAGAGCTCCGTGTTAGGAGTTCCTTTTTGGTTATTGGTTATCATTGTATTTTATTGGATATTTTGTGGGAAGTATATGTATATATTGGGATTTGTAATGTAGTTTTGTGTAATCCCCGAGTAAAGGGTATGAATTATAGGCTGTATGCCTTTATATAATCCCTTTATGAATTAATGGAACCCAAATGTGTCGAGAATTTATGCTTTACTCTGATATGTATGAATGAAATCAACCTATATAGGCCATTTTGTATTTGTAATGTGAATATGAGACCTTGTGAACTATTTTTTGAAATGTTTTTATAGACCCTGATTTTGGGAAGTTTAATTTGGTTTAAGTCCCAAATCATCTAAGGTCTCTAATTCTACATTAATTACTTGTTTACGAACTAATCTCGGCCTATGGTGCGAAGGGGGTTACATACCTTGATGCAATGGTCCATGCTTTGCCACTTGTCAAATCCTAGTTCTCTTTTCTATGAGCTCACATAAACACATGCATACTTGATTCCATCCCATTGATCATTCAAGAATTAATTCTAACCATTGATCTCAAGTTAGCAATGAGTCTCCTCTTCGGTAACTGGCCAACTAGTCGGTAAATTGACCATTTTGCCCCTGATTATCACAATGCTAACCAAACCATCTTTAAACAAATTTATGTCACAATACACCTCATATTCTTTAGAAGCGTTCATTCATTAATAATTACATCACCTTTGCAGTCATTAGCCCTTAATTACAATTCAGGATATTACAGAATACATAGTCAAGGATTCAGATTTAGAGATTTGGAAAAATATGGGTAGATTCTGGCCAAGTCTGAATGATGATGTGCATTGGGAAGTAGGAAATGGGAGAACTGTTAGTTTCTGGTTGAATAAATGGGTGGATGATGGGAGCAAGATGATTAATTACTGTGCTGTTAATTTGCAAGAAGAAGAGAGGTTGCACACAGTGAGGGAGTTGGTTAATCCCAATGGTGAATGGAATTTTCAAATGCTACAAGGCCTAGTTACACAAGAAGGATGCGAACTAATCAAGGCAGTGCCACCACCTTGTGATATGTTTGGATGTGACAAAATTAAATGGGGGCTTAATGTAATATCCTAAATTGTAATTAAGGGCTAATGACTTCTAGAGTGATGTAATTAATGTTAATCAAACACCTTTGAAGTATATGATGTGAATGGTGATATAAAAGGTGCTTGATGATGGTTTAGTATATATTGTGATAATCAGGGACAAGATGGTAAATTGCCGACCAACTGGTCAGTCACCGAAGAGGAAGTCTACGAATTTAGTTGAAATTATTGTGAAAGGTTTAGTTGTTCAAGAGATTATGATAGGATGATTCCATACAAGTATGCACATGAAAGGAGTAGGGAGGAGGTTAAGATGATGACAAGTGTCATCCTAGAGGCCATAGATCTTGGTCAACTTTTCAAAATTCTTTTTCTTCCGTCTCTTTCCCTCCAAGTCGGCTATTAGGCATGGGGCAAAGGGAAAATCTAATTATCTTCGTCATTCTCTCATTTTCTCTCTTTCCAACTCTATTTTCAGTGAACTCAAGGTAGAAAGAGGAATTAAAGGTGAGATTTTTACATGAAACTTGGCCTCTAATGCTTTGGACCTCTTCTTTAATATTGTGCACCCTGATGAGAACCTCATTGCCATGGTTTCATAATTTCGAAAGGTGGTGTTTTGGTGTTGAACAAAATTTGGAAGTTGGGGAAACAAGGATTTGATTTTGGCAAATTAAAGAGGTGAGCACTTGTGATATTTTGGTATATTTGCTATGATTTTTTATTAAGTTTTGCAAGTTCTAGAATTTTGCCCTGATTTCATAAGAATTGGATGATGGAGGAGTTTAAAATGGTTTGGTGTAGAAAGTGATGCTAGGATGTGTTATAATGTCAATTGTTTTGGTTTGGAATTGAATGATAAAGTTTGGCAAATTGTGGTTTGTGTGGTCTTGTGAGCTAGAGTTGAAAATGTGTTGATGGAAGGGGAGTTTGGGTGTTTTGAGGTTACTAATAGGTTCCTTAGGAGATTTTGTGTGGGAATGAGCTTTGGTATAAGTTTTGGAACTATTGGGATTAGTTTTGGTAAATCTGGAAAACTCTGTCAGTTGCTACGTTTCTGGGTTCTGATGAATGTCACTTGAGTGAGTAAGGGTTTCACTCGAGTGCAGCAACATAAATTCCCTTTTCCTTTTGCATTTTCTTGGGTTTTCTGGTGAGAAGCGAGAGTACATTTCCCAATCTGCTAGTGATATAGGTCATCACTCGAGTGAGCATGAGTTCACTCGAGTGTAGATGTATGTTCATCCTAAGGGTTGATTTCGGTCAAGCACTCACAGGCTAAATTCCAAGAGTGTGATCTTAAACTCACAAGTGTTATATTCTCACTCCAGTGGCAAGGGTAGTACTCAAGTGAGCTTTGTAATGACCCAATTTGAGATTAAGGGCTAATGACTTTGAGATTGATTGTAATTAGGGTAATTAAACACTTTTGGAGAAATGTGATGTGAATTTGATATAAATGTTCTTGATGATAATTTATGCAACATAGTAAAAACCAGGGGCAAAATGGTAAAATTGGAAATTTACTGACCAATTGTCAATTGCCAAAGAGAAAACTCATTGGTGATTAAAAATCAATAGTTGAGATTTATTGTCTATGGGTCAGAATCATGTGCTTTGCATCTATGTGAGATCATGGAGGAAGTGAGCAAGATGTTGACAAGTGGCATTTTGTGGACCATAGGATTATGCCATAAGTCAAATACTCATTTTTCTCTCTCTTCTCTCTCTTATTCGGTTTGAGCTTTTGGAAGGGGAAAGATATGCTTGCTTTATCATCATCATCTTCATCATCTCTCTCCTTACCTCCATTTTCGGTGACTTGAAGCAAGGAAAGAGAAAGGGAAAGCTTGAGTTTTGGGTAGGTAATGGTCCTTCTATGCTCAAACACTCTTCACTAATCTTGTTCATAGTGTTAAGAGCTTCATTTTGGTTGTTTCAAAATCTTGGAAGGTGGTGATTTGGGTGTTGGAACAAATCTGAAAGTTGGAGAATCAAAGTTTGGTTTTAGCAAAAGTGAAGAGGTGAGCATTTAGATCATTTTGATATATTTATTGTGATTTTTGGTTGAGTATGATGAATTCTGGAATTTGCCCTGGTTTTTTTCCAATTTTTGAATGCATGAATTATATGATGAATGAGGTTGGAATTGGTTTAGTGTGAAGTTGTTTGAGTGTAGGATATGGTTTTGAATTTTGGAAGCGGATTGAATGAATTTGGGTATTGTGTGTGTTATAGAGACCCAAGAGTATGAATTGTTGTTAGGATGGGTTTTGAGTGTTTTGGAGGTTACCAATGGGTTCCTTGTGGGATTTTAAGTGGGTATGAGCTTTGTGTTAAGTTTGGAAACCATTGGGATCAGTTTTGGCCAATCTGGAATTTCTGTCTTTTGCTGCGATATGGCAATCTGATAAGCCTCACTCGAGTGAGGATGAGTCTCACTCAAGTGTTGTGCATATTTTTGCCCATATTCTTTTGGTTTTTGTTGCACTTCCATGCCTAAGAGCGAGTGCACTTCCTAATTCGTGAGTGATACAGATCATCACTCGAGTAAGCATGAGTTCACTCGAGTGCAAGTATAATGTCATGTTAAGAGTTGCTCTCGGCCAAGCACTCGCAGACCATTTGTCAAGAGTATGTTCTGACACTCGCAAGTGTAGTCTTCTCACCCGAGTGCTAAGGGTTATGCTCGAGTGAGCCCCTTCCTCTAAAGTTGGCTGTGCTCTCGGGTTCTCACTTCCTATTTGCCACTTTTAGGGACTCGAGTGACTTTAGAGTCATCACCAGAGTGCAAAACCCCATGCTTGAGTGTTGTGGACACCTTCTGGCCATAGTTGTTGCTTACTGTCAAACACTCGCGAGTGAGAGCCATTCTCACTCGAGTGCAAGTCTCTCATTACTAAAGTGAGGTCATCTTTACTCGAGTGAGCCATTTAAAAATCAGTATTTTGCTTCCTAAAAAGGCATCTTTGGGGTAGTTTCTCCCAACCCTTTAGGCATATGTTTAGGCATCTAATAGCCACCTAAAGAGTTTAAATGATAGCCAACTTAAAGTACAAAGGAACTAAGAACTTGGAAAAGAAATTGATCGGTTGTCCCTAATTTGGTTTATAGGATTTGACATTTGTCGCCCTCATGAGCCCACAGTGCCGAAGAACTTTAGGAAAGAACAAGGTAGTGACTCTTTTTCCTATACTGTGTATGACTCGTTGTATATATGTTTGTCATGCATTGAGATACATTGTGATACATAGAGATCACAGGGAAAGCTGACACATAGAGTTCACAGCAAAAAATGACACATAGTGTTTACAGCCATGAGTACTGTCGTTTGTGGCATGAGCCATGATACATTATGATGCTGCTTAACATGATCATGTATGCTATGTGTTTGTGCATTGTATGAGTGATTTGTTACTACTGGGATTCTCTTGAATCTCATTCTTTCCAATGACTAACATTTCAGACAGGGCAAGTGGCTCAAGAGAAAAGAGGATCACTCAGAGTGGCTAGAATCGTTTAGGGACATTTGAATGGGTTATTGGTTATCTATTTTGTATTTGGGATTATTGTATATGAGTATTATTTTGGGAAATGAGGTGTAAACCTGGGGTTGCCAGGATTTTTGTTGTATACTCTGATATATGAATGCGACATAACTGCACAGGTGATTATATTCGATATTTGAACTTGAGACCAGGATAGAAAAGAAGTTTTCAAAAATTTTTGTGGAAATCATACCTCAAAGAGGGTATTTAAAATGAGTTTTGAATTATTTGTTGGTCTTTAAACCATTTTATTATGCGTTATCGAGTTATAATTACATTTATTTAGGCAGCGGGTTACAAGCTTTCTCTTCTAAGTTGGGTGTGCTCTCAGGCAAACACTTTTGGTGTTTCACTTTTGGGAACTCGAGTGAATTTAAGGTCATCACTAGAGTGCAGGCCGTTATGCTCGAGTATTGTGAGCACTTTCAAGTCGTTGGTGATGCTCTCTGTCATACACTCGCGAGTGAGAGCTACCTTCACCCGAGTGCAAGTCCCTCATCACTTAAGTGAGGCCATCTTTACTCGAGTGAGTTAGTAAAAAATCAGTGCTTTTGCTTCCAAAGTGGGATCTTTAGGGTAGTTTCTTTCAACCCTTTAGGCGTGTATCTAGGCATCTTATAGCCACCTAAAGAGTTTAAATGATAACCAACTTAAAGTACTATGGAATTAAGAACTTGGAAAAGAGATTGATTAGTTGTCCCTGATTTGGTTTATAAGGTTTGACATCTGTCGTACTCGTGAGCTCACTGTGCCAGTAAACGTCAGGAAGGAACAAGGTAGTGATTCTTTCTCTTATACCATATGTGATGCATTGTATGTGTGTTATATCATTGATTTGTGACGGATTCGAATGCTACAATATTTTTGAAATTATGTTTGCGCAGTTATGCCAAAGTCCCTGAGTCGCTAACAACGATTCGAGTAAGGTCAGTGAGCCTTCTCAATGGTAAAAGGGGATGAGGATGGGGTGTGACATTTGTGAATATGTGAAAGTCGAAAGGCTATTTATGGGAAGAAAGGCTATATGTGAGCCGTAAGGCTACGTGTATGTACTGCCACGCCAACAGTCCCTGAGTCGCTAATAACAGTTTGGGTTAGGACGGTATGCCTTCTCGGCGGTAAAAGGGGATGAGGGTGGAGTGTGATTTGTGTTGCTGCTGCTATGTGGTGATTTGCTCACATGCTATGTGATTATGTGTGGTATGAATAATTTGTTACTATTGGGATTCTTTTGAATCTCATTCTTTCCAATTACTAACATTTCAGATAGGGCAAGTGGCACAAGAGAGAAACGGACAACCCGGAGCAGTTAGGGTCTCTTAGAGATATTTGTGTAAGGTTGTTGGTTATCTGTTTTAGATTTGGGACTACTGTATATAAATATTATTTTAGACGTAATGGTGTAATCCCTTTCAAGAAAAATTTGAACCCTTAAATGTATATAACCCGGGGATTTGTTGGGACTTTGTTCTACACTCTGATATGTACGAATGTGATATAACTGTATAGGTAATTATATTCAAGATTTAGATTCAAGACCAGGATAAGAGAAGAATTTCAAAAATTTTGTGAAAACCCTACCATAAGGAGGGAGTTCAGAATGAGTTTTAAATTATCCGACGGTCTCTAATTCATTTAGATATGTGTTATTGAATTATAATTATGTTTAGTTAAGGCAGGGGGTTACACCTAATCTGCAAAGTAGTTATGTTTTTGCAGAAATATATATGAAGCTGAGAGATGAAAAGGGCCAAAAGGATGAAATCTGGAGGCTGATCTGGAGGTGGAAAGGACCCTGTAGAATTCAAATTTTTCTATGGTTTGCAGAACACAATAGATTGCTAACAGGAGAGCAAAGAAGGCTACTGTTTAGATGTTCGGGACTGTGTTTTAACAATGATGGAGATTTGGAGACTCTCACACATGTTTTGAGAGATTGCTTAATCACTAGGAAGGTATGGGCATATATGGGGCAGAGAGATGTTGGAGGAGATTTTTATCTGCTCCAGGGAAGAAAGTGGATAAGTTTGAACTTGAGTAGTAGGGATGAAGAGTGGAGGATAACTTTTGGGGTAACATGCTGGAAATTATGGTATGTTAGAAATATGTCTCTTTTTCAAGGAAACTATCAACTGCCAGATGACTTGAAGAACCATATCATGAGGTATGTGCATGCTATACTAACAACAAACTAGGGATTTAGAGGAAGTGGGTCTGGAAGGATTGTGAAAAGTATAAAATGGGTTGCTCCAAAAAAGAGTTGAATAAAACTGAACATTGATGGAGCATATAAAAAACAAGTTGGTAAGGCTGGATGTAGTGGTTTGATGAGGGGATGTGATGGGGGTTGGATAAAAGGTTTCTCTAGGAGACTTAGCAATTGCTCAGCTATGCGAGCTGAATTATGGGGAGCAGCAGAAGGTTTGAAGATGGTTGGTGAAGCTAAGGTAAAAAATTCAATTGTTGAAAGTGACTCTGTAGCACTTGTAAGTATGATAGAGAAGGTGATCAATGGTATAGATATTGATAGTAGTCTGTTAAAACTTGTACAGATTAGGCTATTTGAGTTTACACATATTAAAGTTTAACAAGTATACAGGGAGGGGAATATATGTGCTGATATACTAGCTAATTTGAGTTTAGGACAGGAAAGCTTGGTGGAAATGTATGTTGAACCACCTTTAAAGCTTAGACAATATCTGTATATGGATTTTGTGGGCGTTTCTTACCCTCGGACAGTAGTTGAATAAAGATTTGGGCATCAGCCCCGTATTTTCACCAAAAAAATTGTAAGTATCGTTATTGCTATTTTTTTATTTAGGGCCCATTTGGATTAGCAGTGGCAGAAGTGAATTTTTTCCAATATGACTTTTGTAAACTTAAGGTAGGATAAAAGTCAAATTGTAAATGTGATTTGTGTTTGGATTGGTGGTAGTAGAAGTAATTTTTGTTCAAATTGAAACTTGTTTGGATGAGTTTCTATTATATGTATATAATTTGATAATTGATATATTATTGAGAAAAGTTTGTAAATACTAAGAAACACATAATTAGATATTGTTTAATAGATAAAAATTTATATATATTACAAAATCACAAGAATCTTAAGTTTTTTTAACTAAATAATAGTATATTGCTAAAATTAGAATTAAATTTTTTACCAACATTTTTTTGCTAGCAAATATGCTTTAGCAACCTAAAGTTTAAAAATATATGTTTTGGGAAAAAATATTATATATCTCTTGCTCTTGCCATTTTACACCAACCGGACTCTTTGTTAGAATAAGACAAAGGAACCATAAAAAAAGCATAAGACAACAGGATAGGGACATGATAGGGAGAGAGGAGAGTGGAGGAGATATCATGTGGGACCCATGGACATTTTTCAATCCCACCATGATGCACCCACTGTGAAAAGCAACTATTTTTTGCTCCTTTTAAGAAGCTACTTTTAGGCTAAAAGCTCAGTTGGACGAACATGAACCCAAACAAGGTAAAATAATCTCATTGTGCTTTTTAGCCTATCATTGTGCTTTTTAGCCTATCATTGTGCTTTTATAGCCCCCCACCACTTTGTCAAATAGACCCTTAGTAAATAAATTGCATTATTTATGTTCATTATCTGTATCTTACAGGAAGAACTTAAAAGAAAAAATAAGCCAAGGAATCTTTTAGGTCAAAGGGGAGAAATGATATTTTGACCATTGCAAAGGGAAACAAGAGCATCTGTAATATCCTGAATTTTGGGATTGAAACTTGGGAATAAGTCTGAATCAAGCAGAGTGCTAAGTCCCATTTTAGCTAAAGAGAATAAAGAGAACTAAAAGAACTAATGGCAATTCGATTAATATTGCCATGATCAAGGGCAAAAGAGACATCTGTCATTTGATCTTGACGTTAAAATTTGAAATTATAATGAAGGGCTAGGATTTGATCTTGAAAAGTAAGAGTAATTATTAGGATGAAAAAGCAAATTAACCTCCCTCTCTCATAAGCAACAATTTGACCAAGGGCATGATAGGAAGAAAGGGGGAGTTGGTTAAAGTGTCAACACAACTTCCTCTTTCTTTAAGCAATTCAACCGGTCAAGACATGGATAAAGAGAGAGGGAATTGAATCAAAATGTACTTTCCACCCTTTAAGGAAATATTGTGGCTAAGGCATATGGGATGAATAAAGTGAAATCAATTAAAACAATCTCTCTTCTCTCATCTAAAAAGGACGATCCAAGTAGAGAAAAGAAGTGTGGATATTTAGTTAACCTCGTTCCTCATCTTTTTGCTCATCAATTCAGTCAAGACAACCAACGAGAGAAGGGAAGGTTGGTCAAAAATTCCACGTACTTTAACTCTTGATAAATGACCACTCTTTTAGCCAAGCATTCACTACACATTCCTTACTCTCTCCAATTTCGGTCAAGACATTAAGGAGATGGGGATTTAATATCCAAACAAAAAACTCATTGTCAATTGCACTCTTAAAAGTTGGCCAACACCATAAAAAAAGAGAAAAAGAAAAAGGAAAGAGAAAGGAGAAATTGGAAGAACAAAGAAGAAAGTAAGGTGTTCTAGCTTAATTTTCACCTTGATAATCACCTCTTGAGCTCAAATTCTCTTCTTAAACATTGTTCTCCTCTCTAAGAGCTACAATCCTATGTTTTTTTTTACAGGAGGAGGTGTTTTGAGCTACCAATCAAGAGCCAAAGTTGGAGAAACAAAGAACAAACTCTAGAAAGGGCATGAGGTGAGTATAAGCTTTGATTTAAACTAAACATTTTGTTGATTGGTTAATTGTGGTGAATTATATTAGCTGTATTAATTTAAGTTATCTTAGGGTTTTAGGGTTTCATGTTAATTTAATCATGGAAATGGTAATATATTATGTTAAATGATGATGCTAGCATAGTTTGGTAGTGAAATTTGCAAACTTGTGGATTTTGGTTTGGGACCAAATTTTAGGTCAGATGCAAGGCATATTGAAGGAATGTGATTTTGGTGAATTTGAAGTCACCAATGGATTCTACATGAAAAATTGAGTGGGGTAGCTTATTGTTGTAAATTTGTATGAGTAGGATAGAAAATATGAAAATTGGAATTTAATGTGCCTAGGTTTAGCACTGCCAGATTCGTAGCAGGTTGATTGTGGTAGGTTTTTGATTGGCCAATGTAATCCAATGGCCATGCAACTCTCCAGAATAATAGTAGATATGATAAGCTTTAAATTAATATATAATATGTGGCAATTGGATTAGTACACTGGTAGATATGATTTATTGAAGCTAGGCATTGAATCTGGAGTAAGTCAGTGAGGCATTGATTGGGAATTCTGGAACTGTGTGTGTACAATTGGCAATGGGAGGCATTTTTTCCTTAAAATAGACTTAAAGAAGGACATATAGGACTTTAAGCCACTCCAATTGGAGATTTTTAGACATAGTTATGATTTTCAAAGTTAGTTGAAAATTCTGGCAGTATATGTAACATCCTGAATTGTGATTAAGGGTTAATAACTTCAAAGTGATGTAATTGATGTTAATTAAGCACTTTTGAGGTATGTAATGTGGATTGTGACGTTAAATGTGCTTGTTGATGGTTTAGTAAACATTACGTTAATCAGGGGCAAAATGGTAAATTTACCGACTGGTTAGTCAGTTACCGAAGATGAGACTCATTAGTAATTGAGATTAATGGCTAGGATTTGTTAAGCAAGAGGTGGAATCAAGTGTGTATGGGAGTATGTAAGTTCATGAAAGGGTGAAAGGAGATCTTGACAAGTGGCATTGTGATGACCATAAGATTGGTCAAAATGTCAAAAGTTATTTCCCTCTCTCCTCCTCCTCTCAAAGTCGGCTGTGTGTGTGTATGGGGCAAGGAGAAACAGTTTCATCATCATCTCTCATCTCTCCCCTCATTCTCCATTTCTGGCGGGCTTGGACAAGCAAGAGAAAGGAAGGGTTTGAAATATAGGTAGGTAAATGACTTCACATGCTCAAACACTCTTCATTAATATTGTTCAAGAAGTTGAGAGCTTGACTTTTATGTTTTTAGAATTTTGAAAAGTAGTGATTTGGTATTTGCTGAAATCTAAAAGTTGGAAGAACAAATATTTGATCTTACCAAGTGAAAGATGTAATGATTTGATGTATTTTGATGGTTATGTTTTGAATGTTTGTTAAGTTTTGTAAATTCTGGAATTTTGCCTTGAATATTGGTATTAAATAAAAGTGGGAATTGGAGGGAGTGTCACTGTTTAATTGGTAGCTTGTAGTATTTTGAGTTAGTTGGGATTGATTTAGAAGTAAGAAATGAAAGTGTTAATGATTAAGTTGTTGAGTGGAATGTGGAGATTTAAGGACAAATTGTATTTGGGGTGTGATTTTAGATATTTTGAGGTTACCAATAGGTTCCTTATGGAATTTTAGGTGAGAAAGAGCTTTGGTGCAAGTGTAGAACCTATTGAGATCAATTTAGGTCAATTTGGAAAAACCATATCAGTTGCTGCGTTTCTGGCTTCTGATGCGTATCACTCGAGTGAGGGATGAGCTCACTCGAGTGCATAAGTAGATTTCTGTTTTCTTTGGTTTCTCAGTGGTGTTTTCGAGTAGAAGGATGAGAGTATAATTCCTGACTTGCGAGTGAGATATGATCTCACTCTAGTAAGCATAGGCATGCTTGAGTGAGGGAGTAAGTTTAAGACCTAGGAGTTTATGGTTGCTCTCGGGTAGTCACTCATTAGGCCTTACTTCTTGGTGCTCGAGTGTACTTGAAGTCATCGCTTGAGTGCAGCTTCTTGTGCTCGAGTGAGTGTGAGAAATATTTTGAGGTTTGCTCTCAAGCAAACACTTTCTGTGTCGCACTCGCTGGGACTCGAGCACTGGTGAGGGCAACACTCGAGTGAGGCAGCCCAAAAATTAGTGTGCTTTACCCGAAAAAGGTATCTTCAAGGTAGTTTTCTCAACCCTTTGGGGATATGTTTAGACCTATAATAGCCACCTAAAGAGTCTAAATGATAACCAACATAGAGAGTTACGGAATTAGAAAACTTGGAAAAGAGATTGACTGGTTGTCCTGGTTTGGTTTATAGGATTTGATATTTGCCACCCTCAAGAGCCCATGGTGCAGAAGAATGTCAGGAAGGAACAAGGTAGTGACTCTTTCTCTTATACTATGTGTGAAACATTGTATGTATGTTTGTCATGCATTAAGAATACATTGTGAATACATAGAGATCACAGCGAAAGCTGACGCATAGTGATACATTGTGATACTTTGTGAATACATAGAGATCGCAACGAAAGTTGACGCATAGAGTTTACAGCCATGAGTGCTGTCGTTTATGGTGTAAGCCATGATATGTTGTGAAGCTGCTTAACATGATCATTATGCTATGTGTTTGTGCACTGTATGAGTGATTTGTTACTAATGGGATTCTTTTGAATCTCATTCTTTCCAATGACTAACATTTCAGACAGGGCTAGTAGCGCTAAAGAGAAGCGGGCAACCTGGAGCAATTAGGACCCTACGGGGTATATTTGATTTTGGGAGTTGGTTATCTACTCTTGAACTCAGGATTACTGTATATTTTGAGATGTACATATTACTTTCGATTTTGGTTATGTAATCCCCTAGTGGAGACTTATGAACCCTCAGATTATATATGTATAGAACCCGGGAGTTGCTGGGAATTTAGTTATCCACTCTGATATATGTGAATGTAAATTAACTGCACAGGTAATTGTATTTGAGATTTGAAAATTGAGACCAGGATAGGAAAGAATTTTTGAAAAACTTTGTGAAAATCCTACTGTAAAGTAGGAGGATGAAACGAGTTTAAATTATCCAACGGTCTCTAATCTAACTTAATTATGTAATATCGAATTATAATTACGCTAATCAAGGCAGGGGGTTACATTTTGGTTTACCATTTTGCCCCTGATTAACACAATGTTTACTAAACCATCAACAAGCACATTCAATGTCACAATCCACATTACATACCTCAAAAGTGCTTAATTAACATCAATTACATCACTTTGAAGTTATTAGCCCTTAATCACAATTCATGATATTACAGTGGATATGTACATAATTAATTAATTGATGAAAGAGATTATGAGAAATATATGAAACAAATATTATTTCCCTTTCCTCTTGTCATTTTCGTCCAAGGGAAGAAAATAGGAGGGAAAAATAATTACTTGGACAATAAATATCCCATGTGTCATCATCTTTGGCCAAGTAAAAATATGTAGTCATAAAGCAAAAAGGCACATGGAAATTGGCATTAAAATATATTAAGTGGAGGAGGTGTATGAAGATATTTTGTTAAAGTCTTCTTATCCTCTTTATTGGCTCTCATTTTTGTCCTACACCAAATGAAATAAAGAGAGAAAGAGTTCTCAAGAGCTTGAGGAACCTTAAGACAAAGAGAGCTCAAGAAGGCAAAATCTAAGGTAAGGGTTGGTGATTTCAAGTGTTATTGCCTTCTAGTTTGTGTAAAACCTCTTCTAATCTCTTATCCTCTAAGAATATCATGGTTAGCAAGCAAGATTTCAAGGGAAGAGAGAGAGAGAGGGAGGGAGGACGTCCTAGAGAGAGAAAGTTGGGAAATCAAGAGGTAACTTCAAGAACCTTGATCATCTTGCTTTATATGATGTTGTTGTTGATTTTGGCTTGGATTTGGTTGTTTTGTAAAAATGGAAAGATGAAACTCTAAGGGGTTATGCCACTAAAATTTCCTCAAATTATGTTTATTATGTGTTTAAGTATTTAATCTTGTGATTATAAGTGAAAGGGAAGTGGTTAATCAAGAGAAATCAAGGAAACACAACTTCCTTCCTAAGAACCTGATTTCAGCCAGAGGCAGAGCAGGGGGAAGGAGTTGGAATTTTATGATTTTGATGATTCCATTGTATAAAAGGGAAAATTTTTAGGAATATATGAGTGCATGATTTTTGGATGTTTGTATGCTAATTTGAAAATTTTTGAAGTTGAAAGGAAGTGTTGTTTGATTTGTTTCACTGAAAGCAGTGTTACTATGCAATGAATTTTGTGGGCTAAACCTAGTCCAAATGCTATGAAACTTTCCAAGATTAAAGTAGACATGTAGGGCTTTAATTTGATAGGTAGATCATATTGGACTAGTAGATTAAAAGATATGGATTTTTGAAGTTATGCCCTATTTCTAGAAGGAAATCTAGAACAGGGGAAGTTTGATGAATTTTTGGGAACAGTGTGATGACTGCGGTCAGACTTAAGTATTTTTATACAAGAATGCATTTAAAAAGCTTCACCTAGGCTTTGGAATCAATCAATTTAGAATTTCCTAGAATTAATTATGATTTTCCAAAGTCGACTGAAAATCTGCCATTTTTCTAGAAACAGTGAAACTGCACTGTGCAGAATTGTACTGTGCAAAAATTGCTGAAACTATGATAAATAACCAGCAGAATATGATTAAAAGGCTGTAGTAATAGTTCAAGTAATAACCAATTACTTGTAACTTTAATTTATAGGACCAAGCAGTTAGCCCTAGCCGGAACAAAATTCAGGAACAATTTGTAAGCTGAAAAGGGACTTAAAGTAGTAACTCTATCCTTCATACACTATGTAAACTTATATGTGCTTTGTGTATGCCATCTTCTGTGATATGTATAATGTACTCTCTAACTGGTATTTGAAAATCACAAGTACTGTCCAGGGGAGAACCACACTAATACCCCAATGGCCCCAAAAAGGGATCAAGTTATAAGAATTCAGTACCAACAGGGTACATTACCCAGTCTGTGGTTGAAGCCCAGCTGAGGTACGGAAGTCGGGGACTAATAGTAGTTGGTGTAAACCCCTGCCTTATAAACAGTAGTTATAATTCAAAAATACGTAATTAAGATGAATTAGAGACTAATGAATGATAAAATTTCATTTGTAATTAGTCTAACCTGGTCTCCTATTCACATTTCGAATATAACTACCCTATACAGTTAAATCACATGTATACATATCAGAGTATACAACAAAAATCCCGATAACCCCTGGGTTGTGTATATATACTAAGGGTTTATAAATTCCCATTTAGGGGACTACACAACCGTATTCAAAATAATATTTATATAATATACAGTGATCCCCAACCAAAATTCAATAACCAACATCCCAAAATTAAATGACCCTATAGAAGTCTTAGCCCCCTTTGGTCGTCTCTTTTCCCTTGGAGCCACTTGTGTAATACCCCGAATTTTGAGACTCGAGATTAGGGAATAAGCCTGAGATTAGTGGACTGCTAAGCCCTGGTTTAGCAGGATCCCAAATTGAGATTTAGAGATAATGACTCCAAAAGTGGATGTGGTTAGTGATAAATAACCCTTTTGGAGAATCCAATGTGATTTGGGTTTCGAATGTGATTCATATGTGTTGTGAGCAGCGTCGAAACCCTGTATTTAAGTTCAATTATGGATTAACATCTAAATTGACTTAAAATAGAGGGGAGGGCGCATTGTGAAAGAAAATGAATGAGAAAATGTATTTGATGGTGATTTAAGAGGAATTGCCATAATCAGGGGCAAAACGGTAAAGTTATCGACCAATTGATCGGTTACCGAAGAGGAAACTCATTGGTAACTTCAAGATCAATGGTTGAGATTGATTTGTGTATTAGATCAAGGGTGGAATCCCATGTGGTTGTGCTCATGTGAACTCATGGTTGATGAAACAAGATCTTGACAAGTGGCAAATTGTAGACCCTTGGATCTTAGTCAAAGGTTCAACACTCTTTCCTCTCTGTTTTCTCTATTAGGTCGGCCAAATATGCATTGAAAGGCCAAAATCTGATTCTATTCTTCATCAACTCATCTCTCTCTCTCTCTCTCTCTTATGCCTCCATGGACGCCAAGCACAAGGGGAGAAAAGAGAAATCTAGAGGTGAGATTTTGGTTGGCTTCTTGTCCTCTAATGCTTAATTCATCTTCTATAAAGTTAATCATAGTGATGAGAGCTTCATCTCTATGGTTTTAGATTCTTGATTGGAGGTGTTTGATGGCTTGAGCAAAAGTGGAAAGATGAAGAATCAAGGAATTTGTTTGGGAAAGAGGAAAAGTTGAGTGTTTGCTTCCTTTTGATCTATTTATTGTGGTTTTTGGTGGAGTTTTGAGAATTTTGATATTTTGCCCTGATTTTCTTGTGATTTTGGATTGGATGAATTGGGTTGTGTTTTATGTTGAAAATGGTGCCATGTTGTGGTATTTGGTCATTGGAATTGATTTGGGAACTTGAATTGGAAGAGTGCAATGTTGTGATTTGTGTTGTAGTTTTGTGATGACATCTTATGAGTATTGGTAAAACATGTCAATGTAATGTGAATTTGGTTGTTTTTGTGATTCCAATGGATCCCTTGTGAAAATTTATGTGGAAATGGTATTTGGTGTGAATTTGGGAACCATTGGAATCATTGGTGCAAAACTGGAAATTCTGTCCAGTGTGAATTCTGTCTGAGCAGTCTGGTTGTGTGGACGTTTTGACTGGGCAAATGATATCAGAAAATTATGAAACTTTCCAGTCTTAAAGTTTACATCCCAAGATTCAAAATGAACATATATTATATGCCATTTCGTTTTGGAAACTGGGAGTTATATCTGTCCAAAGTTTGAGGTCGAAAATGGATTCTGTTTTGGGACAGTCTTGAATGTTTGGGAATTCTGTACTTTTGTGGTGTTTTCCAGTAATATCCAATATTTTTCCTTGAAAGAGGACTTGAATAGCTTTCATTTGGCTTTGGGATCACCTCATTTCGATTTTTGTGGAATTAGTTATGATTTTTGGAAGTTCAGCCAAGAAACTGGATTTTCTGTGCCGCAGCCCGTGGATTCTGGGCCGCAGCCCAAATGTTTCTGAGCGTCTCTGGGCAGTTTTGGGCCGCAGCCCGTGGATTTTTGGGCCACGGCCCACCCCCAAAAATCAGTATTTTGGACTTTTAAAAGGTGATCTTTGGTCAAGTGTTTCCCAAGCCTTTAGGCATATGTTTAGGCTTTGATTAGCCACCTAAAGGTCATGAATGGTAATCAACTTTAAGTGATATGAAAGTAAAAGTTTGGAATAGAGAATAACCCTATGTCCTTGCTTTGATTATAGGGTTGATGTTCGCCCTGAACATGGTTTGGTATTCGTTCTGATCGCGAGTAAGCGGAGCTGGAGCTTACGTGGAAAGAGGGTAGGGAACATATCTCTTCTGCTTGTATTTGATATATGTGTTAGTGTGTTGGTGCATGTCTTAGCTTTGCATAATTGTGTGTAATTTGAAGCTATGTTTCAATTTATGCTATGGCCATAGGTATATTGTTCGAAGCATTGAGCTTGCAAATTGTCATTGTGTTGTCATGAGTTGTGTGATGCAAGCATGTCATGCATTAAACATGTATCGTACGTGCATATTGATATTGTTATCCTACTGAGATTCTCTAGAATCTCACCCTCCCCTACTAACCTTTCAGACAGGGTAGTAGATCAAGGATATAGCGAGCAGCTAAGGACGATGAAGACTCCTTCGGGATTGAAGTTGATAGTTGGTTATCATAGTTGGGAATATATATATTTGGATGTGTATATATGTATGTGGATACGATCTTTGTAGATGTATTTAAGAGGATTTGTGTAATCCCCATATGAGGGCTTTTAGGGGCGAATATGCCCTATAAGGCTTTGAGTTAATGTATGGAACCCGGGATTGCCGGGATTATTTTTGTGTACTCTGATTTATTATGAATGTGATATTCCGCGTAGTAATTGTATTCGAAATTTGAATATGAGACCAGGTAAATTATATTTCAAAAGTTATTTGTGAAAACCTCGTCATGTGATGGGTTTGTAAAATCTAGTTTTGTTTCTTATTGGTCTCTATTTCACTTTAAATCACGTATTTCGGGTATAATTATGGCAGGGGGTTACTACTTGCCCTGTTTGAAGGTTAGTCAATGAAAAGAATGAGATTCAAAAGAATCACAGTAGTAACAAATCATTCATACCATACATAATCACAAAGCATGCAATGACATCATCAAGTAACATAGCAACACGAAACACAGCATACAAGCTGTCACATATTCACATAATCACATAGTCACATCCCCCGTATTTCTACCGCCGTGAAGGCACAGTCTTCCCACTGGAACCACCAATGGGCCGCAAGTGAAGGATTCACATATAGCCTTTCGACTTTCACATAGTTATATCCCCTGTATTTCCACCACCCCGAAAGCACGATCCTCCCGCCGGAATCACCGATGGACTGCAGGTAAAGGATTCACAGATAATGATAAATCAAACATACAATGTATCACATATAGTATAAGGAAAAACATCATTACCTTGTTCTTTCTGAGCGTGCTCCAGCACAAATTGCTCACGAGCAAGGCAAATATCAAATCCTAAAAACCAAATCAAGGACGGTGGATTAATCTCATTTCCAAATTCTTAACTCCATAACACTTAAAGTTGGTTATCATTTAAACTCTTTAGGTGGCTACATGAAGCCTAAACATATGCCTAATGAGTTGGGAGAAACTTGCCCAAAGACCATCTTGGGAAGTGCAATTACTGATTTTAACTGATGCACTTAAGTGATGAGATGACTTGCACTCGAGTGATGGCGACTCACTTATGCGAGTGTTTAGCCAAGAGCAACAACAGAATAGAAAAATGATCACTGCACTTGAGTCATGAACTAAGCATTTGAGTGGTAGCCTCATGCTTACCCGAGTCCTACTAAGTGAGGCACAACAAGTGACTACTTAAGAGCAACGAAACCCTTAAAGTAAGAAGTGCACTCGAGCACTAGCTCTATCACTCAAGTGATGGCACAATACTTGCAGGTTCTAAGACACACTCTTGAAAAATTGGCTGCAAGTGTTAACCTGAGTAGCGGCCTCATACTGCAAAATATCTGCACACTTGAGTGAGACGAGATGCACTCGAGTGGGAACCCACTTCACTTGTAAGTGAGATGATGCATCCTTACTTTCTGGCATGGAAGTACGACTGAAAAGCTGAAGGAAAAGAGAAAATGTGCTGCTGTACTCGAGTGAGATCCCGGTGTACTCAAGTGAGGCTTATTAGAAGCCAAAATACAGCAGATGACATAATTTTCCAAATCTAACCAATATACTTCCAATGGTCCCAAAATTCTTATCCAATACCACTCCCCATAATTTTGCACAAGGAACCCAATGAAACTTCAAAATATCCAAAATCTCATTCTAACAACAAGTTTTTGTTTTGGACACCATATTCACATATATTACCCAATTGCACTAATTTTCCTTCCAAGGTTCCAAATAAATTATACTGTTCCAATGACCTAACATGACACTAATTTTACCACAATACACTAGGCAATTCATCCATTTCTAAGTCACATGAAAATCAGTGAAAAATTCACAAATCTCAAAACTTAACCAACAATCACAATAAATATGCCAAAATGCAACTCATACTCACCTCTTTCCAAGGTCAAGTTCTTGATTCCTCAACTTCCAAATTTCCTCAACCACTCTAACACCTTCTTTCAAAAATCTAAAACCATAACAATAAAACTCTCATAACTATGAATAAGATTATAAAAGATGAGTTGTGCTAAAGAGGACATTAAACCACCTAAAATCTCACCTTTCACTTTCTCTTTCCTCCTTGGCTTAGGACGAAAATGGAGTTAGAGAGAGAGATGATGATGATGATGCAAATTTTTCCTTGCCCCCATGCTTGCTTAGCTGACTTGGAGGGAGAAAGGAAAGAGGGAAAGAGTTTTGAAATGTTGACTTAATGTATGACTCACCTTTTGACACTTGTCATGATCCTAAGCCTCTTCCATGAACACACATGAGTTCATATGCACATGATTCCACCCTCTTGGCGATGAATCTCAACCATTGATCTTCAAATTATCAATGAGTTTCCTCTTCGATAACTGACTAATTGGTCGATAATTTTCCTTTTTCCCATTTTGCCCTTGATTATGGCAATTCTACTTGAATCACCACTAAGCACATTTATATCATTTATTTACCTCAACCATGTGCCCTCCCTCTATCTTAGTTCAATTTAGATGTTAATCCACAATTGAACTTAAATGTAGGGTTTAGGCACTGCTCATAACACATTCGAATCACAATTTACTTCATATTCTCCAAAAGTGTTTATTTATCGATAATCATATCCACTTTAGAATTCCTTAACCCTTAATCACTTTTTAGGATATTACAGTTGGCCCTGATTCGGGGTCTACTAGTGGTTGGCCCTGAAATGTGCACATTCCAAGAAACATTATTATTATGTATTTATTCTATTACATTATGTGATACTTGGCATTATTATATATTGCATTTTATATGATCGATTACTATGAACGCACCCTATGGGGGATTCCTGTATTGATATTAAGTACTTATTATCAGTATCTTTATACTATTCCTATATGTGCACCGAGCTGTGTATAAGCACTCTGAAAAATATGAAAAATAAGATTAGGGCCTTACAGAATTAGTGCATCGGGTGTGAAATCAATTTAATGCTCAATGCCTCTTAAAGGAAGCAACCCATTCAGAAAATCATCAGGGAACAACTCGTTAAAATCCTGCAATAACTTAAAAATAAAACTAGAAAAAGAAGTATCAAGTTGGTTAGTTGAAAAATTGGTGTCCTTGAAAAAAAACATAAGAACTTGTTGCCTTTCTATAAGAGCTCTCTCCACATCTCTTTTTTTTTTTTTGACAAACAAGCTAATATTTTTATTTGCATCATATTTTTTTACCCCTGATTTCTCTCTCTCATGGTCTTCCTTTTGATTTTTATTTACAGCCTCTTTTTCTTGTTTTCTCTCTTTTTCATTCTTTTGCTCATATTCTTTTGTATTGCTCTCTATTTTTTTCTCTTTTCTTTTTCTTTTGTTTTGCATTTTGTACCAATTTTCATTTAATCTTCATAAGGTTGAATTGATCTAAGGGGAGTCAACGTGACTTTTGAACCTTTAAAGTCAAAGTAGCTACTCTTATAACCATCATGTTAAACTCTCCTATCAAATTGCCACGGTTGGCTAAGTAGCACATGACTAGAAGGCATAGGAACCATGTCACACATTAATTCATCATGATATTTCCTAATAGTAAAGGAAATCAAAACTTTACCTAGTGACCTGATCTTCTCCACTATCATTAAACCATTGCAACCCTTATGGCATAGGGTGGTTATAGTTGGCAAATTAAATTTATCAACAAGTAAGGTACTAGCTAAGGTTGCAAAACTGCCACCGTTAATTACTAAACTACATACCTTATCCCTAATATAGTATCGGGTGTAAAATATTTGCTCACATTGTTCATTATCTTGAACATCTTTGATTTTTTCATTTAAAGCTCATCTTGCAACGACCATCTCCTTTTACATAAGTGCATCAAAGTCATCATCTACATTAGAACAAGTCTCTAGTGATGGCATATCATCACAATTAGAGCTAGAACTAGTCACCCCCCTTTTATGAAGATTTGGGCATTCAGATCGAATATAGCCTAGTCCTTGACATTTGTAGCACTGGACTTCATAAGCTTTAGAAGAATCTTTAGAATCAGAATTACCTTTAGTTGTGGCAATTACAGGCACCACAATTTCTTTGGATTTAGGGGTTGACTTAGGCTCCCCTTTGGATTTGCAAGGTTTCCATATGGATGTGGACTTATTGCCCTTTCAATTCAACTTATAATATGTTTTTTAGGCTTTAATTGTTCTTCCACTAAGGTGGCTTTATGCAACAGCTCTTCCATCTCTATGTAGTGTTGCAACTCCACTACCTTCTGAATTTCATATTTGAGGGCATTGATAAATTTGGTCATTGTGACCTTACAGTCTTCATCATATTAGCTTGAAGACAAGCCTTTTGCATCTCCATGTAATATTCCTCCACTAACAAAGACCCCTGATTTAATTACTGCAATAGAAGAATAAATTTTCAATGATAATGAAAAAGAATAAATTGCTTACATATAGCAAGTTTCATTGTAGCTTATGTTTGAATTGGTCTTTCTCCATATCGCGTTCTAGTGGTTTGAAATTCGTCCTATCATAGTGCAGCATAATCTTTGAGATTAAGAGATGCTAACATGACCTTTCTTTTATTAGTGTAATCATGAACTTAAACAATTAGTTCGACCTCTCTTTCCCATTCTAAAAGGACTCTGGATCATATTTACCTCTAAAGTAGGGAATATCTAGCTTGACACTTCCTAAGGTGTTGTTTGTCTTATGGGAATGCCTTTTGTAGCAAGGATTTTCTTCAAAATCTGAGGAATCCTCCTCTTCATTTGGATCTAGTAGGCACCTCCTAAATTTGGATTTGTAGGTGTTTTTTTGAAGACTTAGATCGAGGGCTAGCATTATGTTCTAAGAAATTAAGCCGATTATATATGCACTTATTTTTTAAATAGAGATCCTCTATTTTTTGAGTAAGTCTTTTCAAGTATTCATGTAGGGCCTTATTATAAAGCTTAGGATCATGGTAGTTTTCATCATGAGACATGATATACCTGAAAGATTAGTAATAAAGAAAGAAAATGAAATAGGACCTTATAGCTCTCTAGTCACATGTAAACACTAAAAATTGTTATATCACTGATGTTTACCCTCAAGATTAGCTTTTCCAAAGATGAAATTCTCTCTTTCTGTTTACCTCTCTCTTGCAACATGTAGTATTCTTATGAGGATCAAGTAGACATGAGATTAAAAGAACAAATTTGGAGTTCAATGGAAATATCTAACGAACAGAAGTAAAGGAGAAACTAAAGCAAATCGAAGCAGTTGAAGACTAAGATGAAAAGAACATTCTCATCAAGTGTGTGTGTGTGAATCACACCACTTCTCTCAAAAAAATAGTAATAAAGAAGTCAGCAGGCATAAAAATTTTGGAATTTCTTCTCCTTTATTGTTCCATTTTTTACCAAACCTGACTCTTTCTCTCTCTCTCTTTTATTCTTGCATGATTTTTTTTGTAATTTCCAGAAAATTTTATTTCTTTTCTTTTCTTTTATTCTTTTGCACAAATTTCTTTTTTTTTACTCCATAATGCTAAGATGGAAGAAGATGAAAAGAATACGTAAGATGACATGAAAGAGTAAACAAAAATGTGTCTTAGTGAAAAGAAATGGAAAAAGAATAAATGAGATGAAAAATAAATAAACAAGATGGCATGAAAAGAGTGAACATGATTGTTTCTTAGTAAAACAAAAGGAAGAAGGGTAGATGACTCAATGAAAGAAAGAAAAAGGAAAAAGAACAACAAAGAAAAACCTAAAGGTTGTAAAGGCTCTAATACCAATATGATATGGATCAAATAGGAACATGTCAAACCGCTTAACATTTTAATATTAGCCAGAGTAACAACACGCAGTTCAATGGGCATACAGGAATAGTATATATATTGATATAAAGTGCTTGTTTATATTACAAGAATTCCCACAATGTTTGAAACACAATATTTACAATGTTCAAAATAACAAAAGATGCTACAAATAACCAACAATAAAGCTTGTATAAGACTGGAACTCTCAGTTGCAAATATCTGCATCAATGCCCTTGGAGCCACTTCCACTAGCTGAATAAATTTAAATTTGTGGAAAGGGGTGAGATTCATAAAAATCTCAGTAGTAACACACAATCAATCATATAAAATGTGAAACATCATAAAATGTAATACACCATATAGTGTAACAGAACAATAATGTTATAAACTTAACTGTGCACATTGTTCAGGATTAAATGACTGTTTGACCCCTACTTGTCTCACTATCTTAGTTGGGCCTCAAATGAGCTAGATGGTACTTGTGCTTTTCCCATACCACAGCTAGGTTTTGTACTTGTCTTACTGCCTTAGCTAGGTCCCATTGGGCCAAATGGTACTTGTGCTTTTCCCACTGGGTGGTACTTGTGCTTTTCCCACACCATAGCTAATGTCACACCCTTATCTTATTTTCACATTTTTCAGAGTATTTGTGAAAAATGATACACAATTCGATGGGCAACACAGAAATAGCGTAAATATACTGATAATATTGTATGATTACAGAAATTCCCCATAGGAGGTTCGTACATAATAATTACAAACCTTGTAGCCGCATAGAGCTTTAGGGTATCTAAACCCATCCTAGTGAAACAGAGATATCTTTCTGTCTTCGTTCCACCACTGCAATCCCCTCATACGGTTCTTTTCTTAGTTCTCAACATATCTTCTGTCTCCTCCTATCTAAGTTGTTGGTAGGGGAGGGTGAGATTTGAGAGAATCTCAATAGAAAAATAGTACCAATATGTATGCAAGATAAATGCTTAATGTATGACATGCTTGCATTATATAACTCATGCTCACACAATGACATATCTGTGTGCTCAATGTTTCAAATAACATACTTATGGCCATAGCATAAATAGAAACAAAGCTTCAATTATTCATATATGTTTCACATAAACGAGTAAAGCAATAACATGCATCAATACACCAACACAAATACCAAATACATGCAAGAGAGGTAAGTTCCCTACCTTAAACCTTTCTGTAACCCGAATTATGTGCCTCATATAGCGTGTCGTAGCTTAGCTCTTCACTCGGTCCTACAATTCCAAATATACCATTTAGACACTTCCATAGTGTTTCTGGTGGTAATATGAGCCTATTATGAAAATTTATCAAAATGCCCTCGAGGACCACCCGGCCCCGCCGTACCTGGTTCGACTATACTTTTCCCAAAATTTTGGTTGAGGCTATTCTGACATATTTTCTCTCGAGGAATCCATTTCCAAACTCAAAATTACCAAATTCACTGCTAAATGACAAAATTGCCCTTGGAAGCCCCACTTTAAGGGCCTTAGGGGTATTTTCATAATTATGCTTTTTCGGACTTTTCTTAGGGGTATTCTCCTCCTTCTCTCTCTAAATGCTCTCAACTCTTCCTCTTTCTTTTTAGGCCTTTTATGCGTCGTTTTTGGTTGAAGCAAGAAGGAAATAATTTATAATCCCTTGCTTATGTCATGGTCTCTTTTGCTTATGCCATAATTTGGACTTTTATGACATAAATTCACAACTTCATGTAACTTAACATTTTAAGCCCAATTAACATACAACTAGTATTTCCTTTTCATGTTACATGTAATAGCATCTCAAAAATCCTTCTTCCATGTCCAAATTAGCTTCATAACTTATTTTAGTTATGTGTACACTTTGTGTCACAATTTCGGTCAAATTTGCACTTTTGCTCAAATTTTTCTTAAATTCATATTTATTTGACCAAAATACTCCAAATATATTTTTCCCCTTTATTTTCCTTAATTAATTAAAATTAACTTCAATTAATTGAAAAATAATTAATTTTGTGCTTGTTTGGAAAAATTATAAGTTTGCTATTACATTTTCTTTCATTTTCGGATTTTCTGGCAGATTTTCTGTCCTAACTTTGAAAAATCATAACTAAATTTGTAGACATCGAATTGGAGTGATTCCAAAGGCTATGAAACCCAAATTGAGTCTAGTTTCAAGAAAAATATATTATTTAGCCAATTGGAATCACATCATTCCCAGAATTTTAGTTTTTAGAAGCTGTTCCAGAAACTTTCCAGTTTCACTGGGTAAATTTCAAAAATTCATAACTCTTTGTATATAGCTTCAAATGATTCATATGATCTATCACTGTAAAGCTTATGATGTCTACTTTCACTCTATAAAATTTCATAATTTTTGGATTTCATTTGCCTATTTAAAAATGTCACACAACAAGGCTACTATACAAGAAAACTCATAGGTAGCAAACGTCAACTTGTACAACTTGTGTTTCCACATCATAATGTTGTGTGCGACCCCTAATTGCCTTATTTTGTCATTCCATATGCTCTTTAATTCACCATTTTATTCCCTTAAATATAAGGATTTTTTGGTGATCGAAATTCAGCATGTTGCAGTTAGGTTGTGTAACTACCATTCATATTACAGAACATGGCAACACACAGCATATAACCACTCACATAGTGTATGAAAGTCACTACCTGGCTAATCCGATCAAATAATTTGTTGTCCTGCTCGGCCTATTGCTAAATCCTATAAATTCTAAATTTATAATAAATGAGTTAGTACTCATTCATATCTTACTCCTAAAGTCATTTGGTTGGCTATCTCTACCCTCAGAGTTCAAGGTAAGTACATTTTGCCATTACCTTTTTTTTTATTTTGCACATTTACTAAAAGCTTGCAGAATTTTCATCAAACTTTGAAAATTCATATCTTTTTGTAAAGATGTTCAATTGCAGTGATTCCAAAGGCTATGTGACCCTTATTAAGGAAAAATATTTTCCTTAGACAAATGGACACACAACATTTCGGAATTACCATTTATTGGACACTGTCTTATGAACTTGCCAGTTTTACTTTGCTACCATTAAAAATATATAATTCTTAGTGTACATGTCCAAATGACATGAATGATCTATAAAATTAAATCTTGATATGTCTACTTTAATTTTGAAAAATTTCACATTCATTGGACATCATTTGATTATCCAAAAACACATTACAATATCATTGCCTCACAGGAAATCACACTGGCAGCACATTCATCAAAATTTCACATTTATTCCAATTTTCAGTGTTCAATTCTAGTGATCCAAAATTTATAGCCAAAGGCTAGTACTACATAGTTTTTGTGTAGAATGCATTAGAGACCTAATTCGTACTCCTTCTATGTGTCCTGGTTTGACAGATATTAGACACATAATCCAACAATCACCAAATTTCCAATTAAACCTTCAAACTAGTTTTGTATACTCTTTAAATGTCACAAGACACCATTTATACAATCAAAACACTATGAAAGCTCCAAATCCTAGCGTAACTGAAAATTAGGGCTGAAATTCACATTCTAAAATCCTCAATCAACTTACACAATATATAGCTCAAAATGGAGTTCTTACTTACCTCTAGCACTTTCTCAATGTAGTTCTTTGATTCTCCAACTTTTGCTCTTCTTTGACAACACAAAACATCTCCCCTTGAAAAACAAAAACTATAGAATTGAAGCTCTTAGTAAGGGGAACAATATTTATGAAAACCTCAAAAGCTAGAAAGGTGAAAATGAGGCAAGAGCATCTTACCGTTTTCTTGTTCCCTTTCTCTTTCCTTTTTTTTTCTCTTCTTATTTTTGAAGCTTGGCTGACCTTTATGAATGAGAGAGAGAATATTAGTTTTAATATCCATTCCCTTGCTTCTTGAATTCTTGGCCGAAAATCATCCAAAGAACAAGAGAAAAATCCAAGTGTCACAATGTTATGGTGTCTTGCAAAAAAGGTATATTGGATTGTTGACTTCATTCTCTTTCTTCTTGAATATGTTGGTCAACTTTTCTTATATGGATAAAGGTAACGTATGTTGTTATCTTTGTCTCTTTCTTGCTTGTGTTTGTTTATCCTTTTCAATTGGAAAAATGAGGAGGTATAGTTATTTAATCTCTCCTCCTTCCTCCTTTTTGCTTTGACCGATTGGCTTGAGTCATTAGGTATGAGTTTGCTTTCATTACATTCTCTCTCTCCTCTCCTTGTCTAAGCCAACTTGATCTTCTTAAGAGAGGGAAGTTATGCCGCCTTTTCATCCTCATGATTACTTTGCTTTTAAGATCAAATCTTAACCCTTCATTTTTTTTTCCAATTTTTACTCAAAATCCAGTGCCAATTGACTCTTTTACCCTTGATCATGACAATATTATTTCTTGTGTCATTTTAAGTGTACCAAAATTCACTATTTTATTCCACTTAATATAACAAATGTACAAGGAATTTTGGTGAATAAAATTTGGGATGTTACAGAACCTCTCCTAGAAAATCCAGAAATTACATAAAGGTTAGCAAATATGAGAGTGAATTAATAATGAATAAAAGAAATCACAATAATCTAGAAACTAAGAACCCTATGAACACTCATTCCAGAAAACACTGAGTATGCGAAAACTCAACACCCAAAAGGAAACATGACCCAAGAACTCCAAGTATAATGCATAAGAGCCGATCAACCTCTTATGTCTAGTAGTATCCTCACAAGAATACAAGGAAGCAAGTAACCTGAATAATTCTTTATTGAAACCAGAAAATTAAAGGTACAATATGCTTGACTTTAAGTAGAAAATAGGACTCAACATAAACTAAAATTACAAAAGCTGAATATGGTTAAGTATGGAGGAGAGAAAAGATGCCACTTTAGTGATTTTAGGTGATTGGTAATGTAACCGCCTTCCATAATTATATCAGAAATACGCGCTTAAAGTGAAATAGAGACCAATAATAAACAAATAACATTTAAAATCCCATCACATGACGGGGTTTTCACAAATGCATTTCAAAATCCCAATAACTTGGTCTCATATTCACTTTTCGAATACAATCACTACGAGGAATATCACATTCACAACAAATCAGAGTGCACAATAATAATCCCGACAATCCCGGGTTCCATACATTAACTCAAAGCCTTACAGGGCATATTCGCCCTTACAAGCCCTCATATAGGGATTACACAATGTCTTCTCAAATACATATCCAACTACATACTCAAATATACATCCATATCATATATAATTATCCCAACATCTATGATAACCAACTACCAAACTCAAATACTCTAAGGAGTCTTCACCGTCCTTGAATTCTTGCACCATCCTCGCTCTTTCTTCCCTGTCTAAAATGTTGATAGGAGAGGGTGAGATTCTAAAGAATCTCAGTAGGGAAAACAGTTATCAATATGCATGCAAGATATGTGTTTAATGCATGACATGCTTGCATCACATAATTCATGTTCACACATTGACAAATCTGTAAGCTCAATGCTTCGAACAACATACTCATGGCCATAGCATAAATTGAAACATAGATTCAAATCATTCATACATGTATCACATAATCAAGCAAAGCAATAACATGCATCAACACACTAACACAAATATCAGAGCATGCAGGAGAGGTAAGTTCCCTACACTCTTTCCACGTGTACTCCAGCACTGCTTACCCACGATCAGGGTGAACTCCAAACCCTATAACCAAAATCAAGGACATAGGGTTATTCTTTATTCCAAATCTTTACTTTTATATTACTTAAAGTTGGTTACCATACATGACATTTAGATGGCTAATCAAAGCCTAAACATATGCCTGAAGGCTTGAGAAACACTTGACCAAAGATCACCTTTTAAAAGTCCAAAATTCTGATTTTTGGGGGTTGGCCATGGCCCAAAAATCCACTGGCCGAGGCCAAAAACTGCTCAAGAATCCGCTAGCCGCGGCCAAGAAAATTCTGTTTCTTGGCTGAACTTCCAAAAATCATAACTAATTCCACAAAAATCGAAATGAGGTGATTCCAAATCCAAATGAAAGCTATTCAAGTCCTATACACAGGAAAAATATTGGTCATTACTAGAAATCACCATACAAATACAGAATTCCCCAAAACTCAAGACTGTCCCAAAACAGAGTCCATTTTCGACCTCAAACTTTGGACAGTCATATCTCCCAGTTCCCAAAATGAAATGACACAAATTATATGTTCATTTTGAAGCTTGGGAGGTGAAATTTAAGACTGGAAAGTTTCATAATTTTATAACATCATATGGTTATTCAAAAGGACAACACAAACAGACTGCCCAGACAGAATTTCCAATGGACAGCATTTCCAGTTTTGCAACCAATGTGTCCAATCCAATCCAAATCAATTCCAATGATTAAATACCACAACATGACACCATTTTCAACATAAAACAACATCCAATCCCACCATTTACATTCCGCAAGAAAATACCACAAAATCAGGGCAAAATTCACAATTCACAATACTCCCCCAAAAACCACAATCAATATATCAAAAGGAAGCAAACACTCACCTCTTCCTCTTTCCCAAACCAATTCCTTGATTTTCCATCTTTACACTTTTCCTCAAGCTATCCAACATCTCCAATCAAGAATCTAAAACCATAGAGATGAGGATCTCATCAACATGATCAAGATTAATGAAGAGGATTTAGCCATTAGAGGCCAATTAGAGCACCATACCTTGAAGTTCTTCTTTCTCTGTCTACTTTGAGCTAAGCGAAAATGGAGGCTTTGGAGAGATGAAGATGATGAAGAGAGTGATCAGTTTTTGGGATGCCAAAACCGACCAAATAGAGAGGAGAGGAGAGAGGAAATGCTTGAAATCTTGACCCAAGATCCAAGGGTCCAAATTGTGCCAAGTGTCACCCTCTTGTTCCATCAACCATGAGTTCACATAGGCACATGCACATGGGATTCCACCCTTTGATCTCTACACAAATCAATCCTAACCATTGATCTTGAAGTTACCAATGAGTTTCCTCTTCGGTAACCTATCAATCGGTCGATAACTTTACCGTTTTGCCCCTGATTATGGCAATTCACACTGAATCACCACCATATTCTTTTTCTCATTCATTTACACCATACATATGCCCTTCCCATTATTTTATTCAATTTAGATGTTAATCCATAATTGAACGCAAATACAGGGTTTTGACGCTACTCATAACACATACGAATCACATCCGAAACTCAAATCATATTGGATTCTCCAAAAGGGTTCATTTATCAATAACCACCTCCACTTTTGGAGTCATTAACCCTTAATCATAATTTGGGATCTTGCTAAACCGGGGCTTAGCAATCCACTTATTTTAGGCTTATTCTCTAGGCTCAAATATCAAAATTTGGGGTATTACAGGTAACGTCACTTTGGTGATTGGATGGAAAGATATTAGATTCTAGTGAGATACTGGCTGAATAGCTAAAAATCAAAATTTCAGGATAAATGTTTAATGTAAATATCCTCTAAATGAGTTAAAGGATATGATAAATGATAGATATTCAAAGGATATGGTTAAGATGATCGATATCTAAAAGATATGGTGTTTAGAATCCATTTGAAATAGATTTGGGTAGATTTAAACAATTCAATGGATATTGTAGGATAATTGGGCTTTTTAAAGTTGATTCCTAAAGATAATCTAATAATAACTTAATATACCTTATTTAACTAAATACTGACACCTAAGACTCTTAAAACAAATAAAAATTTCATTTTTGGGCTTTAATTAATCATATCCAGCCCATTACAACTTAAATACTCAAATAATACACAATTTAAAGCAAAACAAGCATATGGCTGCCAATTGCAACTTAGGCTCACTTATAATTGATCCAAACCATCTATTTAAGCCTTTGCACGCCCTTTAGCTCTTCCTAGCCCATTTGGAAGCTTTATTCACTTGTCTCTTCAATTTGGGCTCCATTCGTTGCTAGCCTAACCTCTTTAGCGTATAGATAAGTGATATCCCTTAGTTGTGCATCTTGGACGTCATATAGCTTCTCCCTAGCTTGAAGATCCAAAATAACTCCTTGTAAGGCCTCCTTCAAGGCAGTTTAACTTGCTCTTGTCATTGGACTTCTAATTCCTCTTAATGGATCACACAACGTAGGCTATGGTTTTAGACTTCTATAAGAGGCTCCCTGATCTCCATTAATATATGATGCTTTTACTGATTAAATTTAGGTTAAATGATTTACTTGGATTCTTAGAGGTATTATTAAAGTTTTAGTCAGTTTAGAATATTGAATAAAGTGAAAATTTATAATTGAACAATTTTATATTTGAAAACCAAAACTTTAAATTAGGAATTTTGTACAATTGAATGAATTTGGTGTTAACTTGTGATTCAAATGAGCTATTTAACTTAAGATAAATATTTGAATTAATGTTAAAACCAGTAATTGGGTTGAGATTGGAAATTGTAACTTTTGGGTAATTAATTCAAAACTGTAAGTTTATATAATTAAGTTAACTATTCAATTTGTATATTAAATTTATATCCATATTTTTGTATTAATTTGTGATCCGGAATTATAAATTGTGCTTTTGGCTTCTAAAGCTCTCAAGGTTAAGCTTGGAGTTGAGGTAATCAAGATTAATTTATTATATATGTATGTTTTGGATTGTAAGGTATTTTCTAAATATTACTTTCCTTTATACTGCTTTGTATTATTTGGAAACCATGCGTCCTTTTGAATATGAACTTGGTTTAGTGAAACAACATACTTTCAACTTATATGTGTGTGATTATATTATATCTAAGATTGTGATAATTGTGATGGTTTGTATATTGGGGTGGAAATATGCATGAGGATATGTATTGATGTGAAATGTCTTTGGAAGATTGTTTCTGTTAATGTTCACTGTTTTGGAGTTTTATTGGGATGAATGATGTGTGGTGATTTATGTACCCATCAACTCTTACCCTTGTCTGATTTTTCATATTTTTAGAGTGTTTGTGCGCAGTTCTGCGAGCAACATAGGAATAATATAAATATACTGATATATTAATATATGGTGTTTGATTACATCATAGCTTTACCCCGTAGGGTTTGATAATATTTACAAATTTTATACAAAATATCCACAATAACAACTACATATAACCACATTCCTCATCTCTGAAAATGTGTCTGTTAGTTTCCCGTATCTACGTCCTTTCTTTTTAAGCCACTGGCACCCGCTCAAGTCTCTTTCACCTCGAAATGTTTACCTCGTATAACGTGCCAGCCTCAGGCTCCCGACTTGGTCCTCAAGCTCCCTCTGGCTTTTCCCTTTGATGAGCGAAACCCCTTAGCCTCCCTTAAATTGAAATTTAGCTTCTAAAATTCCTAGTAAAATTTCTCCTCCTTCTCTCTATAAGTTCTCAAACTCACTCCCTATCTATTCTTTCTCAAATACCGTCGAGAATGGTTGAAGAAGAAGAGTGATGCATTTCGTTGATCAAATGATGAGAAAAAATTATGAAATTTTATAGGATGAAAATAGACATCCTAAGTTTTAAATTGATAGGTCATATGAATCATTTGAAATTATATACAAAATTGCTCCTGGATGCATACTTCCAGGGCAAATTTACTACTTAACCCTAGAGTAAAATACTTTAATTACCCTTCTATTTTGTCTTACTTACACAGTTCCCCCCTCTATTTTAAAAACATAAACTTAAATCTAAACCGTTAACTCCATTAAGAATATTCTAAAAGTATATTTTTAATTAAAATTTATATAAAAAATTTATTTATTAATTTACCATTAATACTAAATCCCAAATTTTAACTGGTAGCTTGTAAATACCACAAACTTTAAAAAAGTTGAGTAAGTTTTTTAAATGTTGGCAGAAAAAATAAAACTATAAATTTAAATTACTTATAAAATCTCTCAAACCTATATAATTTATTATATTTGATAGGAAAGAAATGTGTTTGATATATAATTTTTAATCATTTAAGAAACTAAAAATAAATACATTTCAATAAATATGGTTAAAAATTAAAATTATAAATTTTACAATCTCATAATTAATAAATTTTTAACATATTAGAAAGTTAAAAAATCTATTCAAATTAAAATTTGGTGGTATAAAATTCTGTTGGTCCATATACATGTGTTTAAATAATTCTAATGTTAAAGAGAGGCATTTAGGTAAAAAAAAAAAGTCTAAAAGTCAAACTTAATGGTCAACTAACATTTTAGATGGATAGAAATATAATCTTAAAATATAAGAAAGGTTTGTATGACATACATTTTAATTTTAAGGGATGTCTATATGGGTTTTCAAAATAAAGGGGATATCTGTGTAATTTGTTTTTTATCAATGATGTCTTGTAATTTAGATAAAACAAAGAGGTTGTTAGAGTATTTTACTCTATGATATAATGTATTAATTATTATATTCACATTCTGGTGCCTCATGTTTTTTTTTGGGAAAATCACTGTCAGGTCCCATGGAAGCAAAATATTGTCAAAAAAGTCCCAGGAAAAACTGAAATATCTGAAAAGTCCCTAGGGACTTTTCAGATATTATTTTCCAATGTAAAAAGACACACATGCCCTAATGAAAATTTAAACTCTTCTTCTTCAATACGAAAGAGAGACCAGAGCAGCAGAACCCGAAAACTCTTCTTCTTCAATACGAAAGCGAGACCAGAGCGGCAGAACCCCAAATCGCAGAGGGCCAAATCGCGTTCCAGAGAGGCATTTGAAAAATGAACTTCTGCAGTCTCCGTTGTCGTCCGGTGGCGTGCGGTGCGTGGCCGTCGTTGTGCCGTCATTCTCTGAGCGTGTCCGTCGGTGGTGGTCCGGCCGTTTGCCCTCGCTCACCGTCGGTGCTCCCTTCATTTTCCGTGCGTGTCCGTTGCTGGTCGGCGTCTTGTGGCCGTGTGTCGGTGCTCGTCTTGCAGTCGGCGGCGGCTGCGTCTCCGTCGGTGGTGTCTGGCGCCCAGAGTCGTCCGGCGTTCCTCCACTTCGAGACTCCATCGGTGCTCCAATCGAAGGCGGCATTCCCGCCGGTGAGTGAAAGAAATCACTGTTTCTCATTAATTTTGTTGTTGGATTTAGGATTTAGGACTTTGATTTAAGTTGTGTAATTTTCTTCTAACAAAAATGGCATTTTGAGAGATGATTGTGAGGGTCGTTACTTCCCTCGTCGGGTATCTGTGTAGTTGGGCGTATGCTTCCCGTTGGAGAGGACTTTCTCTCTTCCCGGCTCTACTCAATTGCCTTGCACATCAAATGCCTGATAACTGAATGTCTTCTTCTTCGATCGAGTAACTACATCCCTCTCTTCCTACCTTTCCCTATGGGTCGAGCTAAGAACATCATCTTTCCTCGTTGCAATAAAATCTTCTTTCTTTTCTTAATGTCCCAACAATCCAAAAGGATACAAGCTTATCAAGGCCGAGTCAGAAAGCTTTGTTTGTAGAGTCTCTTTCAGTTCAGGTCTTGAATCATTTGGATAAATTTGGGAAGGAGAAAGACTATAGGGCTAAGAGAAGCTTGGCATATATGATTAGTTTGATAGGAAGATTGGGCCCGCCCCATTTCCTACCCCCTTTATTTACCAAAGAAAAAAAATGGCATGATCTACATTTAGCTCCATATTGTAGGTAGTAATTGGTTTTGGTTTTTTTATAGATGCTTGTTCATATGGCATTAATCTATACCTCTTCAATGTTAACTTGTTTATATTGCGCCTTTACTGTTTATAGTCTCTGCAGCTTTATTGTGCACCGTTTGTTGACTTCCACTGATAATACTGAGTTGTTTTGTGATAAAACTGAACTGTGTGGACTTGGGTTAGAGTTTTGGTGCAGTGACTTGAATTTGTTGTCAAAATGTGGATGTTTGCTGAACGGTATATTCCAAAGCTTTGCATCCATCGCTGAAATTCTGTACACTTTGTTGAGTTTGGTGAAATTTCTGATATGAGGTTACTTGTCAAAATTTGCATTTGACATACATATTGACTGCCATGGTAAGTTGTGTGACTTTAGGTGCATGTACTGAAATTTCAAAATTTTGGGCAATGTTGGAGGTGAATCTGATTTGTGACAGTGGAATTTACTGGTTATAAGCTATGCAAAGCAGTAGTCTCTTGGTGGCACCAAACTAGTGTTGTGTTGGAGTCATTTTAGATTATTGTTTTTGATATTGAGTTTTAATTTGCACATGAAAATAGTTTGAATCAGTGGACTGTACTCTGTGTTAAAGCTCTTGTTACTAAGTTTTGGAAGGATTGGATTAATTATTATGTTTCTGGTTAAGTAAAAAATGGCGAACAAAAGAAAAAGGGAAGATAAAGAAGAAGAGAGGCAGCCAAAAGTGTCATCGTATGTATTGTTCACGCAAGAGTATTACCAGAACAAGAAGAAAAAGAATGAGCCGAAAAGGCCTTTTAAAGAGGAGAGTAAGTCGGTAAAAGAATCTTGGAACGCTTTGAAAGATGATGAGAAGGAGAAATATAAGGAGAGGGCAAAGAAATTAAGGAGAGGGGAAAAAGGGAAAAAATATGTGGTTCCATTCCTTACTCGGTGTGCCCCTAATCAATTTATAGAGGTGTGCAAAAGTTTGAAGAACAGAGAAGAGCGGATGGAACGGTTAAAGAGAGTTGGATTTGATAAGTTGGTCAACATAAGCTGCTCACAAATCCCTCGAGACTTATGTGGGCAGTTTATGGGTGCATTTGACCCTCCAACCAACAATGTTTCCATTCGAGGGAGGTCACTCCACATTCGCTCGGAAGATGTAACAGAATGAAGACAAAGATTTTCAACAATTAAAAACATTGTATGGGATAGTGCCATATAAGACAATTGGGAAATGGCTGATTGAAAGAGAAGATGATGCAGATTTTGAATTTCTCTTTATTATGTACGCATTGGGCACGTTGTTGTGTCCCGGAGCCGGTGTTAAGGTGAGTGACCGAGTGTTAAAGGTGATGGTGGCTACAAAGCCAGCTTTTGGAGACAATGATTGGGCTACCTTTGTGTTGAGTGAACTTTCAAATTCAGTTGGACAATACAAGAAAAAAGTGAGCAAAGGGAAAGCTTCAGGAAAAATCAACGTTGGAGGATGTATATATTTTCTTATGGTAAGTGCAACATAAGTTTTCATTGTATAATGATTCCTAAAGTTCTGCATTAAATGTTGACATTTACTTATGTTAAGTTGTTATTCACATTGTATGCAGGTTTTTTGCTTACAAAAATTTCCCCTCGGTGAACTACAAGCCTCTAAAAATGACGAAGCAGTACGATATTGGAATGATAAAAACGTGAAGAAGAGGGTGCAAATAGAGAGGCACAGCAACCAAGGGTTGCTACATTCCGTGGGGCAAGTAGTTGGGGGTCCGACCTTGGAATTGCATCAGCAGAATATTATAACACACCCGGTAAGTGATGAACTTTGATGTGAGGTTTACATACTTTGCATATTATTGTCACTAATATTTCCCTCATAATTTGTAGGAATTGAAGAGAACATATGAAAGAATTATGTCAAGGGTGGTGTCAATTGTCCAAGAGGAATTAGTTTCCCTTGAGGCAAGGTTGTTAGGGGGGAGAAATGGATGCAGGGGCAGAAATTGATGAACAGTCATCGTCAGAAAATGACGATGAACAACCCTCCTAGGGAAGTGAAGCTGAAAAGGCTGCCATACGAAAAAGAGATGATGAAGTTTGGACCATACATGAAGAAGATGGGTCAGAGGAAGATAATGAAGGTGAAGCTAATAGGTCAGCCAACGAGGGGAAAGATGAGTGTTCTGAAGATGTACTAAAGGGGGAAGAAGAAGTACAATTGAGAAAATCGACAAGGGTAAAAAAACCTGCTCTTGTCTCTCCCTGGGTGACAACCATGACTAAGAAAAGAACGAAAGATGACAAGCACAAGGAAGCTTTATTCCAGCTGTGCACAACGAGACCCAACAAAGAGGATGCACAAGAGTAAGTAATTAAATGTCTACTATCTATTTCTAGTTGAAGAACAAAAACTGACTGCAAAATGCTTGTTTGTGTAATAGGCTGTTTGTGGAAATGTATGACTATTTCGTCACACGAGGCGAACTATATTGTCTCCGTGAAAGGGGGTGGATTAATAATAGGGTATGTTACATATACATTGACAAGAACAGATACTTTGTTACTTTAGTACGATATTCACTAACTTTTTAGCTATTTTTTCTCAGTTTATGTCAATGGTCGCAAGGACATTAGTGGGGGATCAATTACAGAACTCTAGTCGCGTCAGTAGACACATCTTTTCATCAGAGTTGATGGAAAAAATGTCGTCTGACCCGAAGAAGTGGTCCTGGCAAGCGCATGAATATGAGATCCTTCCTGAGCATATTCGATACAACATTGGGGATTGCGACTTAATCTTTGCTCCTATATTGCGGCTTGATCACTGGTTCTGTTATGTGTTGGATACCAAGACATTGCGTTTCTCTGTACTTGACTCGCTGGTTGACCAGCTCACATATGCAAGATTGCAAAAGAGGGAAGAAGATGCACTTTTAGAGGATGAGAAGACAAGTAAGAAGAAGAGATTGAGCCAAAAGCAACAAGAAGAATTGCGTGGCAAGGAGCGGTTGGCAAGCCAGTGTGTAAGCACTCCAACTTAAGTTTATGCTTTATTTTGTAAATGTTGTTCTTGCTGTGTTGTGTAATGTCAACATTATTTGCTTCTTGCAGAGAGATTGCATCATTAGTGTACTTCGCAGGGTTAAACCAGAATTATTTGGCAAAGGAAGAGAAATACCTAAAGACATCAACTGGCCAAAAGTGCATGTCCAAGCTGACATGTTAGTATTACCTTTTTTTTTTGTTGCTCAATACTTTGAAATGGTTGGTTGTGTTTCATATTGTTTGTTCCTTTCTGTTTGCAGCGATTCGTGTGGCGTCCATGTTCTTTCATGGTTATTCGGTTGGGATGGCTCGGCACAGGACAAAGGGGGTATACGATGCCTAAGTTGTCTCCTGAACAAATTCGCCAGATTAAGGTCGATTCGTTATGGTGGCTTGTGACACATGACGGGAACATACATGCCAAAAAGGTGCTGTCCATTGCTGGTGGCAAGAAACAAATGCAGGGGAATAGAGACAAGTAGCATTTGTGATGTTATTATGTACATATGTTGCTATTTTGTGGGTCGTTCGAGAACCTTATGTCTTTGTGTGACTATTTTGTCATTGTAGGAAGGGCAATCATGCAATGCTTTTTTGTTTACTGCCATGTTTAGGTGACAAGGAAATATTTTCAACTGGTTACGGCTATTGCACAACTGCATATGCCTTCTTGTACAAGTTGTAACATTTAAGTAATAGGGTGTTATTACAATGGTGATTTTTACAAGTCTTCAAGCGTTTATTCACAATAGGTTATATGGGTTTAACAACCTCCAACACGTTTTTCTTGCAGAAGAAGTTTTCTTACGTTATGAATAATGTGTTGTTTACAAGTCCTGAAGTGTGTATTACAATCTGATGAGTTCGTTTTACAACTTCAAGGTGTGGCGATTTGCTTTTGCTTCGCCACAGCGCAACAACAGCAAAATGACATGAAAAATGGCCTTTTCTGACCTCGTTCGCTGTTGGTACGCCCCAACGAACCAGCAGCGATTACACATGATTTCTGTTTTACAACCATTCAAGCGCTGATTTACAACCCTTACAGTTTTCATTTACAACCCTTTGAGTTCAATTAACAACCTCCCCCTCGTTTGTGTCTGACAACGTTAATTGAACTCAAAGGGTTGTAAATGAGATATTTACAACCCTTAAAGCGTTCATTTACAACCCATTGAGTTCAATTAACAACCTCCCCCTCGTTTGTGTCTTACAACGTTAATTGAACTCAAAGGGTTGTAAATGAGATATTTACAACCCTTAAAGCGTTCATTTACAACCCTTTGAGTTCAATTAACAACCTCCCCCTCGTTTGTGTCTTACAACGTTAATTGAACTCAAAGGGTTGTAAATGGACGCTTTACAACCCTTAAAGCATTCATTTACAACCCTTTGAGTTCAATTAACAACCTCCCCCTCGTTTGTGTCTGACAACGTTAATTGAACTCAAAGGGTTGTAAATGAGATATTTACAACCTTTAAAGCGTTCATTTACAACCCTTTGAGTTCAATTAACAACCTCCCCCTCGTTTGTGTCTGACAACGTTAATTGAACTCAAAGGGTTGTAAATGAGATATTTACAACCCTTAAAGTGTTCATTTACAACCCTTTGAGTTCAATTAACAACCTCCCCCTCGTTTGTGTCTTACAACGTTAATTGAACTCAAAGGGTTGTAAATGAGATATTTACAACCCTTAAAGCGTTCATTTACAACCCTTTGAGTTCAATTAACAACCTCCCCCTCGTTTGTGTCTTACAACGTTAATTGAACTCAAAGGGTTGTAAATGGACGCTTTACAACCCTTAAAGCGTTCATTTACAACCCTTTGAGTTCAATTAACAACCTCCCCCTCGTTTGTGTCTTACAACGTTAATTGAACTCAAAGGGTTGTAAATGGACGCTTTACAACCCTTAAAGCGTTCATTTACAACCCTTTGAGTTCAATTAACAACCTCCCCCTCGTTTGTGTCTAACAACGTTAATTGAACTCAAAGGGTTGTAAATGAGATATTTACAACCCTTAAAGCGTTCATTTACAACCCTTTGAGTTCAATTAACAACCTCCCCCTCGTTTGTGTCTGACAACGTTAATTGAACTCAAAGGGTTGTAAATGAGATATTTACAACCCTTAAAGCGTTCATTTACAACCCTTTGAGTTCAATTAACAACCTCCCCCTCGTTTGTGTCTTACAACGTTCTCTGACGTTAAGTGTTGGCAAAGTAGCTATTAACAACCCTTAAAGCGTTCATTTACAACCCTTTCAGTTCAATTAACAACCTCCTCCCATCGTTTTCTCACCGTAACTATTACAAGTTGATCTATTTACAACCTGTAAAGCGTTCATTAACAACCCTTTCAGTTCCTTTCACAACCTCATCGCGTGACTGCAGCAGTACTTCTAATGCAAATTTTCATAACACCTGAATTGTAGCATATTTTATCAAGTGGTTGGTTGGTTGTTTGCCTATTGTATGAAGTAAGTTAGACACATGCACAAGTGAATAGTAAGTCCCCCATGACTTTATAAAGTGCACACCTCACCACTGTCACCTAAGGAACCCATGATTTTAACCACTTATAATGCCTAATTTATTTAAATTCCTGCTGCAAAAATTTGACAGCAACTGATGAAAATTTTCACAACTCCTAATGTATGTTTTCACAACATAATGAGTTTTGTTCACAACTAATGCAACTGATGCAAATTTAAACAACGCATGCAACCTAATTTTCCAACTTTCTGACAGTGCATGTCACAACTTAGTAGCATATCAGATCCACATATCAATTTACATTGAAATATTAAGTTGTATGAGTAAGGGGGTATTTTCGCCTACTCATTTAACTTAATATCAGACTATTTGTGTTTAACTACACCAACATCCGGACCCGTTCAAAAACCAATACGGGTCACAGGATGGCACCAGTTAATGGTGTATATATACATAATCCAAAATAAGTAGCTAACAAAAGAAAGTACATAATACATCGTTTTAGGTTGGATTTGGATTTTTGCAAGTCCTCACGGAGTGCCCAACCTCATGACATCGCCCACAATGATAAAGCTTCTTGTTTTGAAACTGAGATTCCCTTCTTTTTCTTTTCGGCCTCCCTGCCGGCCTTGTAGTTGTTGGCGGATCCAAGAATGTTTGTGTCAGCAAATGTGTGACAGTCGGAGAATCAGCTCGTGGACAATCATGTGTTGCAACTGGTCTCATGGTGTTTCCATATATTTTCTCCTGTGCTTCCACTTTCAGCCAATCATGTACAAATGTGTACACATTACCATTGAGTACCTTAATTGCTGCACAAGCATGGGCACAAGGTATTCCACTCATTTGCCATGCTAAACATGTGCATTTTCTTTGAACAAGATCTACATTGACATAAATTGTGGCTTCACCACATCTAGTTCGCACCGAAAAGTTATGGTCTCCATAATATACTGCATCCATATTTTCCGCATAGGTAACATGCTGCAGCACTTTCTCTTCAACATTGGGTCCAACTCCATTTTTCCAATTGGCCATTGCCATCTTGCTTGCAAGCAATTTCCGTGCCAATTTGTCCCGATGCTCATGAATTAGTATTGACACGCTATGCTTCCTCTCTTTCAACATCCATGCATTAAACGACTCCGCAATATTCGTGGTTATGTTATCCCACCTATTGAAAGGAAACTTGCTCAGAGCCCATTTGTCAACATCCCCATTGGTCTCCACCCATTGTGCCAATTGTGGATTGAACAATCTTAATTTTCCCATTGCACTTATAAAGTCCTCATCTAACCTTGCATAGGCAATTGCATCAAGAAGCTTGAGTGCAGTCTCTTTGGTAGTCGCCGATGTACGTGCTCGACCTCTATTGATTTTCAAGAACTCTGCACTATAATTTTCCTTCACATGCCTGTAGCAATAGCCATGTCGCTCGCTGCCAAATATTTCTTTAACAGCACCGATAATTGCATTATTGCGATCTGACACTATGGTTATCATGATTGATCCTATTATTTCTTTCAAATTGAGTAGAAACCAAAGCCATTCATCATATGTTTCACCGCTGACAATGGAATATGCTAAGGGAAACATTTGGTTGTCTGCATCGTATGCACAAGCTGACAACATTGTTCCCTTATAAGGGCCACTTAGATGACAGCCATCTATATAAACAATGGGCCGACAACCACCTATAAAACCTTTAACCGAGCAACCATAAGCAATAAATACCCGCTCAAATCTATTGTTAGATGAGCCTTCCCATTTTGCAACTGTGTCTGGATCACTTTCAATCAATCTATCACATATCCAAGGAATTGCTTGATAAGAGTCTTCTACTCGTCCATTTAATTCCTTTAACGCTCTTTCTTTTGCCCTATATGCTTGAGGGTAGTTCAGTCGCACCCCATACTCTCTGTACAAGTCTGCTCGAATTTCATTGGAAGTCTTATCGATATTGGACCTTAAATCATCCATTACGATTGATGATGTCAAGCTCGACCTGTGTGGATGCTAGACAATTAGGCTGTCCTGTGCATGGTGAATGTGTTCACTTTTGTATGTTCGAATCGTTAGAAACTCTGTATCTTGATGTTCTCCTGATGAATAAGCACCCATGTACCACGGACAACCACTAACCTTGCACTTCACAATTATCTTCTGTTTATTATTCTTCACAAATTGGTATGAAAACTTGTGTGAAATACTGTATTTGTATAATGTCTGACGAAGGCTCATACCATTCGGAAATATCTGTCCTTCTCCAATAATTAAATCCTTCCATTTGGTATGATTCATTCCCGGTATGGGCGTTGGCACCAATTGAGTACAACATTCCAATGATGGGACATCTTGACTTTCATTTAACAAAGGCGGTGGGGACATACACAATCCTCCAGCACCTACAAACATTTGATCAATCCTGCAATAAATGACAAGTTAGACTTCTCTTTTGCATAATTAAGTTACAACAAATTACTTTTCTTAAGATAACTCGACTTACACTTCTTGCTCTTCCATTTGACCATTAAATGTTGGGACTGTATTCTCATCATCACCATCGTCTTCAATGTACACATGACCATATTGTTCATTATATTTCATAAAATGTAGAGCCGGGAAAACGGGCCGAGCCCGTCGGGCCGGCCCTTTTAGGCCCTGGCCCTTCAAGGGCCGGGCTTGTAAATTGTAGCCTCAAAAGGAAGTCGGGCCTAAAAGGGCCGGCCCTGTAGGGCCTCGGGCTTAAAAGGGCCGGCCCTGGAGGGCCTCGGGCCGGCCCTTTAAGCCCGTTTATTTTTTATTTTTTCTGCTTGAACAGGAACCATGTTACATTTTTAAATTGCCTTATTGAATCTATATGTCACTCTATCCTCATATTGTATAGAGTATGATTTTTGAGTATATTGTTTTGTCTAATTGAATCATATTGTGATTTTTGAGTATATTGTTCTGCCTATTTAGAATAAAATTATATTATATACTATTCTGCCTGATAGAGTATAATTTTTTATGGAGGTTGTGATTATTTGACTACTTGAACCTACTGCTCAAAGTGAAACACAATCAAATGTCCTTGAAATTGATGATAGTGGCGAAGAAGGTAAAAATGATAGTCGTCATACTCATGTTGTTTAGAGCTTAGAGTATTGAGCTTCTTGCCTTCTTATACTTTGGCCTTTGTGTGAGTTATTTATGGACATGATTTTACCTTTGATTATACATTAGTAACTGTGTTTGTTTGTTGCAAGAGACGTGTTATTTAAACCTTAATGTTGACAACATTTATGTATTAAATTAGAACTTTAATCGTTGTTATTTATTAATTATATCTCTCTGAGGAAAATACTTAGGAAAAATAGTTAAATACTGTGAAAAGGACTACCTGGCCCTGCGGGCCGGCCCTGATGCTCTCGGGCCGGGCTTTGAAAAACTGTAATTTTCTTGACCCCAAGCCCTTTAGGGCAGCCCCTGTTAGGCCCTGGCCAGTCAAGGGCCAGCCCTGTAGGGCCGGGCCGGCCCTGATTCCCAGCTCTAGGCGCAGATGGGTAGGCATTTGCGCCACACCAATCCGTTCCTGGGTTCGATCCCAGGAAACGGAAGGTGTAGAGAATTTCCGTTGGGAGCTCTCTCCCCTGGGGCGCCTCAAAGAGGTGAATTCTTGTCGGGCCTATCAGATTGGGGGCGCCAGGACTAGTCGGTTGTCGGGGGCCCATGTCGGTAAATCCGGCGTTGGCCTTCAGGTTAACGCCGGATACCTGGAAGGTGGGTGCACCGAAGGCCAAAAATGGTCCATTGCATAAACCATCCAAAAAAAAAAAAAAAAAGCTCATCCAGTGGCCCGTTTTTAGAGGGAAGAAGCTGTAAAAAGGTTTTTTCATACTACTTTGTGAAAAAATATGTCAAAAAAATGGAAAATGCTTAACTTAATCCTACCTACTATCTTTTCACTGTCAATTAATCTCAATATGGCTTAAGTTGATGCTTTCAACTTGTGGGCATCTAAAGTCCAATCATTCTCAATTGGGTTGTCCCAAAATTTGATCACAATTACTTTTATTAGTATATTCAACTTACTTTATCAGTTTATTGCTCATAGATTCTTCTAAATCCCTGAGAATATTTTTCATTTTTCTCCCATTTAGAGACTTTTACCATGCCTCAAAACCCAAGTCATCGAACCGGGAATTTAGTTTTAGGCTAATAAAAATTAAGATGTTACACTTAGTCTGCGCATAGAATTGAATGGAATTAAGCATCTTTAATCAACCTCTATATTTTGGAAATGGAGGATAATGAAGGTATATAATTGGAAAAATCATTCCTAGGTCACAAGCAAATAACATATTATCAGAAAAGTCCCTGTTTACAACTCTTCTACGTGTATTCACAACCTATTGAGTGTGTTTTACAACCTCGAGGGACCTTTCTGATAATATCTTCCTTTCTTGGGACCTAGAAGTGATTCTCCCCGTCTTGTGCACGTTTATGAAATACGGATTTCAGTTTTCATTAAAAGGAAAAATACATGATACACATGATGAATGCCAAATCTGATGAATCATTTACATTAACAGACCAAAACTGTTTGCCCTTTACAAAGGATTATCTAGGTGACATTGTGGAATTGCTACAAGTAGCATGAGAAGAAGGATGGCTGGTCAAGGTGAATGAGCTGTAGGGATTATACTCTCTCTTCATAGCTTTATACACTTGCTCTAAGCCTTCCTCAATCAACTCCGTGACTGTTTGTGGCATTGGTGGTGTGTTGACGCTGATAGACCCTTCCAGCATCTTCACCACTTCTCCCATTGTTGGTCTCATGAAAACCTCATCTTGAATGCACCAAAATGCAACCCTCAAGGCTCTCACCAGCTCATCTTCATCAACCGCCCCATTTAGTCTCCTATCTGCTGCTTTTATTGCTATCCCATTTGTCAGCTCCTTCAGTAGCCAAACATTTCATCAAATGCATGCTCCCAATGTTTGATGTTATTAAATGTGCAACTGGTCGCAATGGCTTGTGCAGATTAACATAAATCTCTTTCCACATTCATAAAATTAGATTTTCACACATTTTCTACTTCTAAAAGGGAAACAGAATGAAAAACAAGGTTCTGACTGACTTAAGGGACTGTTGTTGAAGTATTACTACTAAAAATAAACTTGATTTTGCCTTGGAAAAAGGCAAGAAAGTAGGTAAAACTAAGGGATGGAATATACCTTAAAAGCCCAACCAGGATAGAAGAAGCCCTCTGCATCAAAGGACACGTCAAGATTTCTCCGTCCACCAATGATCTCTAAAAGTAGCATCCCATAGCTATAAACATCGGCTTTTACGGTTATTGGGCGATTACTAACCCATTCTGGTGCCAAATAACCTCTAGTCCCTCTCACCATTGTTACCACCTGAGAGTGCTCCCTTCCCATCAGTTTTGCCAACCCAAAATCAGACACTTTGGGACAAAAATTCTCATCTAGCAGAATATTTTCTGGTTTTATGTCACAGTGTATTATTCGATTCCTACACTGCTCATGAAAGTATGCAATCCCTTGTGCAGTAGCAATAGCTATATCAAACCGAGTTTGCCAATCCAACAGCCTATCTCGTCCTTGATATGAAGGGAAGATCCATTTGTCCAAAGACCCATTTTTCATGAACTCATAGACTAGAAGCCTATTCAAGACAAAGGTAGAATAATAATCATAACCATATGAAATTAAACGCTTAAATCAATTTCCTCTAGATGGCTTACAATTAAATTCTATTTACAATGTCATATCCAAAAACTAAGGTCATGCATACCGATGTGATCCCTCCGAGCAATAGCCGCATAAGTGAACCAAGTTCATGTGGTGCATTAAGCCAATGGTGCTTACTTCAGTGACAAATTCCTTCTCTCCATGAGGCAAAACCCTATCAAGTTTCTTTACCGCCACTAGTGTCCCATCTCCAAGACTTCCTTTGTACACACTTCCAAAGCCACCTGCAAAACATACACAATTAGACTCACCAATGAAGCTTTTACTATTCACTCTGCCATATGAAAGTCAAAATCAAAGTTTACGCCCACCTGTTCCTAGCAACTGCGAGAAGTTACAGGTCCTGATTTGCAAATCATGGTAGGAGAAGTTCATAGGAGCACCAGATAAGATCAATGAACTTTCCATCTCCCTTTTTAAAGTTCTTTTTCGATGAACACTATAGTATAACAGCAAACATAACAGGGCAACAAGAAGTGCCGTGCTAAGGACAATAGGAAGGACCACAGCCTTCTCTTCAACCTCACCATCAGAATTATTGCTAGACCCTTCTGCTTTGCCTTCTGGTGTCATAGAACCATTTGACCTGACCTTCACAAATAGGGTCGAGCTAGAATCTTCAAACCCCCCAAAATCCAAGCTCCTTAATAACCAACAATACGGTGTTTCTTCAGTTAGCCCATAAACAGAAGCAACGCAATCACAATCTGATAAGCAAGCATCCCCACATTTTGACACAGTAGCAACATCACTGTAGTTTGCTACCACAGCAGTTTCAGCAAAATAATAATTCGTCTGCTGCACTACAGAAATGTTAAACTCTGATGTTTGGGTTTGGTTCTTGTTTTCGTGTTGGGAACTGCATTTTCCCACTGGTGAAGAATTCTCGTAGCAAAAGCCATCCGTTCCAACTTGAGAAGTCCCAGGCAAGCACGCACAAAAAGCATTTGTCTTACTTCTATCTAATTTACAAACCCCATTACCACAAATTCCAGCAATATCACAGGGGTTTGATACTGCAGCCCACTCTGACACCCACCGTCTTGAGCCATTCACATCATCATCCCAACGATACAAACGCAAATTTCCATTATTTTCCAGCGTCAATCTTCTAAGAGTGCTGAATGGGGTTGTTTGGTGAGAGGAATAAGATAACCCCAATTCATCGTTGTCATTTTTGTACACATAAACAGCCCCACCTGAAGAGTCTCCATACACAATCCCGAAGCTTCCTGCTGGATCTAAAATTGCTGTGACATTGCCTGTAACATTTGAGATATCCGGGCCTTGCCAGTAGGAATAATTGGTGTAAGGTTCTGAATTTGGGAGAATATAAGTGAGGCCAAGGCTTAAAGAGGTCGTTTGTTGAAGCATCTTGAGAGCGTAGAAGCCACCATGAGAGGCAGACTTTGAGGATGTCAATTCCGAGGAGGCTGTTAAAGGTTGGTTTGGCAGGAGGGTCTCAGATGGCTGTGAGAAGCTCTGCCACACAGGGCGGCTGGCGGTGGAAGACGCATAGAGGATGAAGTTGCCGGATTCCTCCATGGATGCCGAATTTACGCCGGTGCCAGAGGTGTTTGAGGTCCAAAGGATGTCATGGCCGTCTGAAAGAACAAGGTTTCCGCTGATGCCGAGCTCCAAGATAGCATTTCGAGATGCCGGATAATCTCTATTTTGAATTTGAGAAAGAAAGTGAAATATTGTTGTCAACTTGGGGGAGAGAGATAGAGAGATCATATCCTGCTGGAGCTACTGTGAATAGCAAAGACTGGATGGAGATATATGATTATTTTAAGTGGATGTTTCTTTTAGCTTTGTAGAAATATATTTTTCGATTTATTATATAAGTAATTGAAAAAAAAAATTTCTCTCCACTTACAAAATAAACCTTTAAACTATGTTTTGGAGTTTATCCGAACATGTACCAAGTCTAAGATCAGATCCACCCTCTGATATCTCCTTTAATGGTGGATTTTACAAATTTGCAATCAATAATATAAATTTTATCGCTATAGTTATATCATTATTTTTTTCTGGAAAAATGCTATCCTATGTTAGTGATAGATATATAATATACTGTTCAAAAAATATTACGGATACATCAATTACAAGTGCATATTGTAGATATTTTTTTGAAAGAATTACAATCAGGTCCTAAGAAAAAAAAGAAAAAAAAGAAAATATTTTTTAAAATAAAAAAATAAAAAAATGGTCTCATGAAATTGTCAAACACTTAAAATTTTTAATGATTTATTCCTAAAATTGTTAATAGAACCATATTTTTATTTTATAATTTTAAGAGATCATTGTTTAATTCCTCTCTCTTCTTCAAACATAAGTGTAATTCTCCCATGTTTTTTTGGTATGGGAAGATGATGACAAAATTTGGTTCTTTTCTCATATAATTTGGTGTCCTTTTTAACTTTTTGTTTTCTTTCTTTTTCCAGCCCTACGAGAAAACTATTGACGTTTTCCAAATGCCAATGTACGAATATAACTTTAATTTGTTGATTACTACTTTTCCTCAATTGTATTCCCGTTTTTGTACGTCAGCGATGGTTTAGTGAGGATGATAGAATAAAAGGTTTAAGTTGAAAGGGTATAGTATTTTAAAGTATTTTGTGATTTAGTTAATATGTTGAAGTAAGTTTTTTAGAGGTGGGTTCTTCTTTTACTTATAATATGTGTTTGAGTGGGAACAACCATTCTACCTTGAGTTGTTAAGACAAGTGTTGCTTGTATTTACACTACCAAGAGATATTATATTCAGCACTAAATGTAGTACTCCCTCCTATCCTAAATATAGGACAAAGTTTATAGTGTAAATTGTACTACAAATTTTGTTCTATATTTAGGACCGAAGGTAATATTAAATGTTTTGTGGGATATAGTCGTTGGTTGGTCTCAGATTTTTTTTTTTTGGCTCAAAGATTAGTCTCAGATTAAAAGCGGAGTTTCGCCCGAAAAATGGGTACAAAGGGGCTTTTTCTTCGCTGTCCAGAAATTGTATGTCGGCAGTTATGGGTCATTAACTTTTGGTTAAATTAATGATTATGTAGGCCTCTTTCTCCACAAAAATTAAAAAAAAAAGATTATTAAGAGAAAAAAAATATTACAAATGCCAAAGTGTGATTTGGAAAATAGGCCTAATGGTTATAAAAAACTTGACTTGAGTTTTTGTCCTTTCTAAAATATAGTTGCATTTGAATTTATCTTGAATCGCATTAGATTATTGTTTGATTTCACAGCCTCAATTAAATAAAAAATAGAGAAAATTATAATAAAAGAACTTTAAAAATACTAAAAAATATAATAGAGTTTCAAATATTCATAATACCAAAAAGATGTTATATTCAATTTATTTTTTAAAAAATTAAAAGAAGATGATAAAATTGCTCTTATATACATATACATTTATATATATATATATATATATGTATGTATGTATGTATATTTAAAAAACATATATTACCCCCACAACCAGGGCTAGACTCTGGCGGGAATAAATATTCCCAAAGTAGTGGGGGTGTGGTTTGAACCACCCACACTTTATTTGCCTAAAAGATTGGTGGCCATCGGACCATCAATGACTTTTAAGACATCATATGCAAAAAAAAAAATATATATATATATATATATTAATTTTTGATTTTTAATTTAAGTTCATTCACAAATTTTGTTAAGAAATTCACGACATTTTATTATATTTTAATAACTTTCATTCACCAAGTAAGAAATTCACACTATCAACTTATTCACGAGTTTTACTAAGGAATTCACAACATTTTATTAGGTTTTAACAACTTCCGTTTTTCCTCAAAAAAAGTCACAAGTTTTGTTAACACGTAGTTAAAACCTAATGAAATATCATGAATCCTTAACAAAACTTGTCAATGACTCAATAGTGTGAATTTTTTTCTAAGAAAATAAAAGTTGTTAAAACATAATGAAATGTCATGAATATTTCTTAAAAAAAATTGTAAATAACATAATATTGTAAATTTTTTATGTGGTAAATGAAAGTTGTTAAAACATAATAAAATGTCATGAATTTCTTAACAAAGTTTGTGAATAACATAATAGTGTGAATTTTTTATTTGCTAAACGAAAGTTATTAAAACTTAATAAAATATCATGAATTCCTTAACAAAACTTGTAAATGGGTTTGTGTCAAAGATCAAAAAGTAATATATATATATATATATATATAATTGTTTGCACATTACATCTTGAAAGCCATTGATCACCCAATGATCACCAATCTTTTGGGCAAACGAAGTCGTGGGGTTCAAACCCCAACCCCACCACATTAGGAATTTTTATTCCCGCCGGCCATTAGAGCTGCGGTAGGCCAGCAAGGGGTGGTTGTTGGCTGGCCGCCATAACGCCGCTAATGGTGGCCAATGGGGGGGTAATAGTTTTTTGAATACACACAGACACACACACACACATAGATATATATATATATATATATAAGGGTATTTGTAGCATTTTCCTTTAAATTTCAAAAGGATAATAATGTATTAGCATCTCTATAATATTATGAATACTGAAACATCATTTTATCCTTTGTTATTTTGAAAATTCACTTTTGTTGGATTTTTCCTAATAAATATCAGAGATAAAGTGGATTAAGTTTTCAGAGAACTTCTAAATTAGTTCTTACTAACAAATATCATTATTTTTTTAATATAATAAATATTGAATTATATTTCAATTTTTGTGAAAGGAAAAATGATTACTTTTCTTTTCAGTCAACTAAAGGTGCATTAATTAATATATTCCTAGTTAGCAATTGAAACTTTCAATACCTTATAAATTAATATATTCCTAGTTAGCAATTGAAACTTTCAATACCTTATATCCATGAACTACGAGGATGCTTAATCTATTTACGGTTCCGTCGGTTTTGAATAGGAGAATTAGGGGAGAAGGGTGTTTTTATTGATTTCTCTGTTTATTTACTTTCATTTAAGTATATCTACCATTAGATCAATTTTCAATGGTTGAGATTTATTATGGTAGATTTTTATTATAATTATATTATTTATATATTATTAAATCTCAATCATTGAAAGTTAATATAATGGTAGATACCCTCAATGGAGAGTAAATAGAGAGGGAAATAAATGGAGACACCCCTCTCGAGGAGAATGAGCCGGGGGACCTATTTCTCAATTGAAAATGACTTGGCCACTAATCATATACTACTATTATTCAGTTTGTTTTTTCGCCAACCATATATTCAGTCAGACTATACATTATTTTGTTAGATGATTCGAAGTTATTCGATAAAAACCCGTCAAAAAATTAAAATTAACAATTAAAAACACATCAACGTACAGTTAGTTTACATGTATAGGATCAGAAGTAAAACTTTGAAAATTTATATACAATTATAGAAAGGTACCTCCAAAATTTAAATGGGTTACCATTTCATCAAACTAAATTTTTAAAATATGATAACAATTCACTTAATCAATCTTATTACATAACAAATTGTTCTTAAATTTTGAGAACAAATTTTGATTCTTCAAACTATTTAAATTATTTTTAAGAATTTCCAACATAATTTTTCATGTTTACATTTTTCTTATATGACGTTTTCCAAATTATTGATCACATTTTTCCCTTGAAAACAAAATGCAAAACTGTACGCTTTTGGCACTTGTGGCCGAGTGCAATTCTTGCTACTCAAGACGATACGTGTATGTTGTGTATCATCTGCGAATTACTCATATTGAAGCTAATTAATTAAGAGAGAACGAGTGAAGAAAATGAGGAAAAAAGACGTATAATTAATTAATGGTGAAAATAAAAAAAAAGGAATTAAATATTTAAACATATTCAAATAGTATCTTATAAAAGGAACACACATTCAAACAATAATATCTTATAAAAAGAAATCAGAAGTATATAATTCGCATGTGAATAGTCATTTCCTCCAATAACTTCTCCCAAAGTAGAATCTACTCAATCATATTGTGAAAACAAATATAATGACGAGAATAATAAAAGAGCCCAGAGGAGTAGGCCCTACTCCTCAGTGCCTATCTTTTCTTATGACTTAATCCATCCAAGGAATCTATCTTAGAACAAAAAAGAGAGCATACAAGGGAAGAATAGAAGAGTACCTATTAGGTGACCAAACCAAAGTTGGATCTCCAGGAAGTTTAGCGAACCAAATAGCAAGTACAAACAGCTTATCATTGTTATTAACGGTTCTTGGGCAAGTAGTGAACCCAAACGCGAATGTGCCATTATCTGAAACCCATGCCTCACCCCTGCTAGCCATTAGTCTCGAGCCCAAACTAATCTTTCTCGATATAACGCACCCACCAAGACCACCCATTACCAGAAAGAACAAGACCCAGCAACAAGAAGAGTAAGTAGCCATTGTTAGCCACGCACTTGCATTGAAGCTAAGCCTGCCGTAGCACTAATCTCAGTGTTGTAGTATTTGAGCTTGGAGTATTATATAAATATATATATTGGCAATGATGTGGGAGTGTTGTGGATGGGGAAGTAAAAGGAGGAGAGATTGACACGGGGACAGAGTTGGGTGAGCTACAAGTTTGAAAAATGGGAATTGGATGGTGAATGTGTGTGGTCGGCTATGATTATGATTTGAAAACGGTGAGCTTTTATGGCCTTCGAATAGGGGTTTGGGTCTGCGAGCGACCCAAAACGACAAGGGGCCCCATAATCTAGATACGTGGTTGTGTACTTGTTTCTACATGGTTGCTTTTCCCAACCGGCGTTTGAAAAGATGACTTTTGGGAATTTGTTTTTTTTTATGGAAAAATTTTAGGAAAGGGATTAGACTCACCCACGATCTAAGGATAAAGCTTTAAGTTGGGATGCCTCCCCCAGCACCTTGACTGAACCATAACTAAGTGGACTTCTTCAGGATCAAACCTCATCCCATTGGTGAGAGTGTCCGACCCCTTCGCCAACTGAACCCAAAGACAAGGGGTTGACATTTGTTTTTTCTGTGTGTTTCCCAGAAGATGCAATTTTCATTTTTCCTTTACAATCTTTTGATGATACTTGAAGATTTTGAGCTGGAACCAACCGGGTTACTCTATAGTTTGAACAACAAAATTTACGAGATCTAAATCTTTAGATTCACTTGAGTTATGCAAATTTTATGTTCCGTTTTTTTTTTTTTCAATTTTTTGTACCACACGCTCCAAATAAAAACCATATGAGTATATAAAAATTTCTATAATACCAAAGTCGCAGAGGAAGACTTTAAAATTATAAATATCTCATGCCATGCTTAAATGATATGAAGTCGTGAGCTTTGTGATCACTAGTCACGATCTAATAATATGATATCTGAAAACACAGAACATGATTAATAAAAAAGAATCATGGTCTCTTCTAATTGACATTTGGGCAAAATGACGGTAAATGGAAAATAGTCATCCCTTTTCATGTATCACTCTTACTCAGTCCTCCTCACTCTTTACCTTCCATCAAGATTACGAGTGATTAAATGACCTGAGTAAAACCTTAGTTAGATTGGACCTAAGCTGACTAATGGGCCCCACTAAGGATATTTTGGTTAAATCAATAAAATAATATATAATATATGTTATGAAAATAAAAGAAATATGAGATAAGAGATAGAGACACTTGTACAAAATACGCTTTTTAGACTACCACATTTAGACCGGTTATAGAGGATAAGGTCTAAAATGTATGACCGGTAGTAGTTTTGTAATTATAAAGAACTTCTAACATTGATTCCTTTAAGATAAGATCTAAAAGATATTATTTAGATTAAATTTCCGAATACTCGGTCTGTAATATTTTGAATTTTGGGCCTAAAAGCTTGAGAATAAGCTTAAGTCAAGAAGACTACTAAGCCCAGTTTGGCAAGAATCCCAAAGATAGAATAGGATTCATGGGACTATTTGATTCAGCCCTTTGACTTGGGACCAAGTCTCCTGATTCCATGTGGCTCAGTGCATATAAGTAGTCAGACATAGGATGTCGGTGTATAGGCACTTAAGCATATTTTCCAATATCGGCCAACAAATAGGTAAGTTCAGTACATGAGATAAGGATATCAGTACTAGAGCATGGTATCAGAATTATCAGAAAGCAGTGGTATCAGAGTGTATAACCAAGACGACATAATCAGGATTAGTTTCATATTAATATATATAAGTGAATTAAGTAATAACTCATACATATATGTTAAGGAAAATGGGGGTTTTACATTTTTTGTATAAGAGCATAGATTCTAGCAATAGGTTGATATTCCTTGCTTAGAGTAGAGCTGGGAATCAGGGCCGGCCCGGCTCTACAGGGCTGGCACTTGACGGGCCAGGGCCTAACAGGGCCGGCCCTAAAGGGCTCGGGGTCAAGAAAATTACAGTTTTTCAAAGCCCGGCCCGAGAGCATCAGGGCCAGGGCCGGCCCGCAGGGCCGGGAAGTCCTTTTCACAATATTTAACTATTTTTCCTAAGTATTTTCCTCAGAGAGATATAATTAATAAATAACAACGATTAAAGTTCTAATTTAATACATAAATGTTGTCAACATTAAGGTTTAAATAACACGTCTCTTGCAACAAACAAACACAGTTACTAATGTATAATCAAAGGTAAAATCATGTCCATAAATAACTCACACAAAGGCCAAAGTATAAGAAGGCAAGAAGCTCAATACTCTAAGCTCTAAACAACATGAGTATGACGACTATCATTTTTACCTTCTTCGCCACTATCATCAATTTCAAGGACATTTGATTGTGTTTCACTTTGAGCAGTAGGTTCAAGTAGTCAAATAATCACAACCTCCATAAAAAATTATACTCTATCAGGCAGAATAGTATATAATATAATTTTATTCTAAATAGGCAGAACAATATACTCAAAAATCACAATATGATTCAATTAGACAAAACAATATACTCAAAAATCATACTCTATACAATATGAGGATAGAGTGACATATAGATTCAATAAGGCAATTTAAAAATGTAACATGGTTCCTGTTCAAGCAGAAAAAATAAAAAATAAACGGGCTTAAAGGGCCGGCCCGAGGCCCTCCAGGGCCGGCCCTTTTAAGCCCGAGGCCCTACAGGGCCGGCCCTTTTAGGCCCGACTTCCTTTTGAGGCTACAATTTACAAGCCCGGCCCTTGAAGGGCCAGGGCCTAAAAGGGCCGGCCCGACGGGCTCGGCCCGTTTTCCCGGCTCTAGCTTAGAGTAAAGGATTCTTTGCTCAAAGCAAAGATTCTGGCATTAGGCCAGTATTCTAAAATTTGAGCCTAGAAGCTTGAGAATAAGCCTAAGTCATAAATACTACTAAGCCCAGTTTGGCAAGAGTCCTAAAGATAGAATGAGTTTCATTGGATCAGGAGACTCGGTCCCAACTCAGAGGGCTAAATCATATAGTCCTATGAAACTCATTCTATCTTTAGGACTCTTGCTAGATTGGGCTTAGTAGTTTTCTTGACTTAGGCTTATTCTCAAGCTTCTAGGCCCAAAATTCAGAATATTACACAGTTTAAAAAGATAAAAATAATTAAAAAGGATATATAATATATTTTTTAGACTGGTTCTCTATATAATAGGTCTAAATATATTTTTTGGATTAAAAATAATTGAAAAATAAAATATTTATTACTTTTTAGACCTAATGTCTCTAATAATTGATGTAAATCCAACTCCAGGCATAGTTGCAACTCTATTTCCTTTATCGAGGTAATCTACCTACGTCGTACAGGGAATCTGTAAGCCACTAACATATCTTCTATTATCTGTCTCGATCATGAGACCATAACTTGTGGCTTTCCTCATTCTATCCATCACTTTGTTCTATCAAGGAACAAACCCGCAATCATTCTTTCTAAGGGAATATTCTATGATCAAGATCTTTCCCTATGCTAGATTAGCAACTAGCAACCTCTAGAAACCTCATACCCATTTCAACATATTCTGAGACCTCAAACCACTCAGGTCAATTCAAATTCCCGAAGAATCAATTCAACTATTGAGTTCGACTTTTCGGTCACAGTTCTACTCCTAGAAACCTAATATTAGTTGAGCCGAGAAATCATGTTTCCTCAATCATACCTATTATGAATACTAAAGTCATGATTCGCAATTCCTATTCTAATCCTTGAAACATTTAGATAATACCCTTATAGCATTATCCTTGATCACAAGATTCTAATTCTACCTCAATCCTCAATATCATAAAGGCATATTCAAATCATTATCCTTTTCGATTAAAACAATCACTGCTATATCTAAATCATAAGTGGGGTATTCTATCTTGTGAGGCTTCAGCTGTCGAGAGGCATACGCCATTATTTTGCCTTGCTACACTAGGCACATCCTAATCTCATCCACTCATTTCACTGCAATCCATACAGGTCGCCTCACTTGCAGACCTTTCAGGTTGCATTACTGCAGACTACACATAGGTCGTACTAGGATTTGGGATAATCAATACTTATGCGAATTTCAGCCTCTCCCTTAGCTCTATGAAGCTCTTCTTATATTTATCATCCCACATAACATCAAATTCTTTCATTCACATGAGTTCTTAATGGCTAAGCGATCCAGGAGTCAGGATATCTCCCCGACAATATCTAGAAAGACTCAAAAAACTGCATATCTCTATACCAGTTCCTGGCCTCTTCTAATTCAATATTGTCTATCATACCTATATGCCTTTGAATATGATTCATCTAACTAAGATGATCATCAATCATTGAGAAATCTCAAAGCAATCACTATTCCTCCAGTCTCCATAACCTTACCAACTTAACTTCTTAGAGGTTACCCATCTCAGGATTACTCTCGCCTAAGCACTTTTAACTACGGTGTTCTGTTGGAATCCGGGTCACATGCCAATTTGGCATCAGATTCACCAGAGCTCATACCCTTTTCTACTGGGTATACATCACTGCTGCTCCATTTCATTCTCTATATACAGCTCTACCCCTTCCTTTGGCAGGGGAATTTATAGTCAGCTGGTTTACTGATATACGTCTCTACCCTTCCTTTATACCAGTCTGCCAATTAGTGGTCAGGGGAAATTCTATTTCTCTGGGTTCATCTATCATCCATAATTCTTAATCCTAGTATCACTCAGGATTATCACAATATTGACTCAGCTACTATTTACATAAGTAGAGCATACTAGCCAAATTCTAGAAACTTTGCTATGATACCACCAAATGTAACACCGGTCTTTAGACCCCTTTATTATGCACCATGGAAGCACTATGTGTAATATCCCAAATTTTGGGATTAGAAACTTGAGAATAAGTCTAAATTAGGCAAACTACCAAGCCCAATTTGGGAAGAGTCCTAAGACTGTTGAGAGGTAGAGTGACTATCAAGGATTATAAGACTTGGCCCTCTGGGTAGAGAGTGACTTTCCGAATGGTATGAGGGCCAAGTATGTGAAAGTCATTAGGTAGACTTTATTGGTGTCTGCAAGACACATGGCACCATTTTAACAGGTATAGAGGGGTTCATGGCACCATTGAGCGAGCCTCGGTATACATGTTACAGTCCTAAGCCTCAGTATGTGTGTTGTAGACCCTAGTAGGATCCTAAGTAAGCGTCAATAAATCAACTTTATTAAAATATCTTTAATAAAGTAAGTCATGATGACTAATGATGATACCACTTATGGTTGGCACCATAAGAAAATTACAAGTGCCCTCTTATTATGATAAAGTACTACTTGACTTTTGTGTTGGCTTGATAGAAAGGTGACAAGTGTCCCTCATGATGGCACTTGCTTTTTCACTTTTGAGGTGGCATTCCGAAAAGGCGCTACCTAACCTCTAAGTCCAGGGAATCCACCAGTCTCCAGCCTGATCATATACTTGATTTCTTGATCATTGAACCCAAGAGTCAGGGGGAATTGTCAGGCCTCTCCTTTCCTTGACATGAAAGGATGACTATGGAGAGAGAAGGAGAGGGACCCACCCTTTTTAAGACACTTATCACCTTATGATTCACGATCAAGACACATGGCACCATGAGATCAAAGCATGAGACACTTGGCAACAATCCAACACCTCCCTTCCCTTTTAATAATTTCAGCCATCATGTAGAAAAGGAAGAGAAAATAGAGAAAATCAAAGAGAAAATGAAAGAGGAGAGAAGGTAGATGAATAGTATTGTGTTCTTGAGCTTTAGAGCAATTTTACCTCCGATTCGGTATTTCTAGCTCCCAAAAGTCTTCTTTAACATTGTTCCTCTCAGTAAGAGCAATATTTCTACGGTTTTGGATTCTTGATTAGAAGTGTTTGGTGCCATCTACAAGGTGGAGGTGCCGCCAAAATTCTGAACCAATTGTAGAGTCATAAAGAAGTAAGCTTAAGCTTCATTTTAAACCAAATATTTTATGGTTTCATTGAGATTTTATGGACCCTTGGGCTACCCTAATAATTCAACCAAGAGAGATTTTTGGGGATTTATGTTTTTTTAATCATGTATAAGATGATATATGATGATTAATGATGGTGTTAGACTAGTTAGTGGTTAAAATGCAAACTTGGTTGTTAGTTTGGGTCTAAGGTTCAACCCAAAATCAGGCCTACGTCCAGTCATCAGAGATCAAGACTTACTGAGATTTTCACTATTCTTCCAAAATTCAGTGGGCTCTTGGAACGCCACAAGACAACAATCGTCCTTGAATGGACTACAAGTAGAAAGATTCTAATACCTAGAATTTGCTCTCCCCCTTATGACAAGTTTTATGTGTAGAAACAATCCTATGACCTTCCTTTCTTGCTTACTTTTGCAAGTTTATGAGCAACAACATTCTCTTTTGCTTACACCCCTGTAAGTCTTACAAGCAGCAATATTCTCTACTGCTTGCACCTTGTAAGTCTTACAAGAAGAAAGTCCTCCTAGGAATTCTCTCAACTTCTTCTCTTGTTAGGATAACTACCCTTTCAAGGTCCCTCTACCTTGAGATCAAAATGAAAACATAGTTTTGAAGTGTGTACAGACTCTCTTATAGAGTAGTATTGATAAACATTGAAGTATAATGTGATTACAGAGAAAGATATGAAAACAGAGACTCTTGTAACTATTTGTTGTGAGCTTTCATTCGATGTTCTTCTTATGCACTTGTCTTTGATACTTTGTGTTTTTTAGCTAGTTGTTTTTGTCCGTTGAATAATAGACATTGTGGAGCGGAGCGTTTCATTGTGGAGCAGCATGCATATGTTTGAAATCTCCGGATAGGATATCGTGGTAGGTCTGTGCTAAGCTAGTCGATCTTAAACGTAATCATTATGTTCGCCATTGTTTGACTTTCTCTATGCATCTTTGATTCAAACATTCAATCTCCTATTTCACACTTGAAGTATATGTTAAATAATGTTTTATAATAATAATGAGTGAAAACATAATGAATAAATAACATTAAATCACATTCGGATTGAACGCTATGAGTCTGTTGCGTTTTAGCTTCTGACAGAGCATCACTCGAGTGCAACATCAATTCTTTACATCTTCCCATGCTTTTGTGTAGCACTTCCTAGTGAATTTGCAAGAGTACGTTTTCTCACTTGCGAGTGTTGAGACCTCTAACTCGAGTACGTCTTGTCTCACTTGAGTGAATGTATATTTTGCACTATGGACTCACATCTCTGGATAACACTTGCGGTATAATTTTCAAGAGTGTGATTTTACACTTGCGAGTGTTGTGGGTCCTTACTCGAGTGAAGCTATCTTACTCGAGTGCACTAGTGTATTTTAGCTTCAGGCTTCACTTCTGGACAACACTCGCACCAATTTTTCCAAGAGTGAGATTTTGCATAGCGAGTGTTGTAGGGCCTCACTTGAGTACTGAGATGCTCACTTGAGTGTATCAGTAATTCTTTGCTTCTAGCCATCCTTTTGCCTTTTGCTCAGCTCTTGCACCAAAATCAGAAGAAGTGTGTTTTCTCACTCGTGAGTATTTGGTTCCTTACTCGAGTGCCAAAGATGTCAGCCGAGTGCACTTCCCACTTCTGGCTCTTCCAAACTCTCAGACAAACACTTCCTGTACCATACTCGCAAGACTCGAGTTATCTTGAGGCTTTCACTCGAGTATTGAGTCAGTGCTCGAGTGCAATGACTATTTTTTGTCTCTGACTTTGATCTCTGCCAAGAACTTCCAAGAGTGTGCCTTCATGCTCGAGTGTAAATTTGGTCATCACTCAAGTGTAATGCCTCTCACTTAAGTATTGCTGAAAGATCTTTGAATCAGTAGCTCTCTGTAAAACACTTTCAGGCTTGCACTTCCTGAACTTGAGTGTAAAATGGATTCTCACTCGAGTACGGGCTTCATTACTCAAGTGCATCAGTTACAATCACAGCACCCATAACTGAACTTTGTGAAATGCATTTGGTAATTAATTGAATCAATATTTATGACTTCAAAACATAAGTTTCTTAATAAAACATATAATCACTTTTTGTTATAATCAAAACTTGGAATCTAACACATTCTGCATCCCTCTTCTATGCTCACTTGCCTATATGGTTGGTTGAGGGAGGGTGAAATTCATAGGAATCTCAGTCGCAAATAGTACCACTTAGCATACAAGATAAATCCTTAATGCATGACATGCTTGTCTTACATAAATTTATGCCAACATAATGACATATCTGCATGCTCAATGTTTTATACATAATACTCATGGCCATAGGATAAATAGAAATAAAGCTTCAACCATTCAAATATGCTTCACACAATTTAGCAAAGCAATCACATATATTAGTGAACAAGCATACATATCAATTATATGCAAGTTATGTAAGTTTTACTAACCTTGCGTCTTTATGCCTTCCTCTTATTCCCTTTTCTTCCAACTATTGAAGTTGCTTGGACATGGGTGGAAAAATAACTTTTTAGACCGGTTCTGGATAAGGTTTTGATATAGCTGGTCCAAAAAGTCTATTACTTTTTAAACCGGTTAAGAAATTAGTCTTAAAAATCACTTATTAGACCGGTTGCTGGAAGACCAGGTCTAAAAAGTCCAAACTTTTTAGACTGGTTGTTCTGAAAATTGGTCTAAAATTTTTTTTTAGATCTCATGTTTTAATAACTGGTCTAAAAGTTTTTTTTAGACCTCATATTTTACAAAATCGATCTTAAAAGTCAGACTTTTAGACCTGATCTTCCCCATAACAGGTCTAAAAAGTGATATTTTTTTAAAAAATAAATAGGGCATTTTTTTTTGGATTGGAAGGGTTTTAAAATCACCCCAATCTAAAAAAAATAAGTGCCCTATTTTTTTTACTATCAAATAACTTTAAGTAAGTTATGCAACCGTAAGTAAATAATGAAAAACGACATCTCATAAGATAAAAACTTGACAATAATAAATAAAAAATATCTCAATCTTACAATTAAAGTGTGAACAAATTTAATCAAACAACTATTCATCCTTAATTATTAACAAGCACAAGGGGAAAAGGAAAAAAAAAGAAAAAAAGACTATCTCTAACATGATTTCAGCTACAGGAGTGGAAAAAGCTTTAAAGTTGCAAGTTGTAAAGGCACTTAAAGCTTCAAAATCGATGATGCTTGCTAGTGTTCAAGGGAGAAGTACCCTTAATGCTCTTGGGTTGTGTGTAGGCAAGCTGTGGATGCGGAGTTCCAGCTGCTTTCTGTTTTGTTCTCTCTTGTTGAGATGACGAACGGGAGTAGTAAAAAAAGAAACAGAAATCATATGAATAAGTTAAATCTCAAAGGTCTCAGAAAGCCTCCATATTTGAATTATTTGCATGTGTTGCTTACAGAAAGTGTTTAGCAGAAATTGTTACACATGTTATGACTTTTAGCACAATATATAAAGAAGCTTTTGTGGTGGGTCAGATTCCAAGAGTAATTTTATCACACATTAAGCTATCTACAGATATTTTCTTACCAGTCATGACATATTCAGGAGCTGCATAACCATAAGTTCTAACAACTCTGGTAGAAACATGTGTCTTGTCTCCTTGAGGCCCTACTTTAGCTAGACCAAAATCTAAAAGCTTCACATTATACTCTTGTAAGGAAAAGCCCAAATTAATAATCAAAGAAATGCAATTAAAGATCACAGGCATTCATCTAGTCAAAACCCACATACTGAATTAAGCAAAATGTTTGATGTTTTGAAATCTCTATAAATGACTAGTTCTGGACCTCTATAGAGGAAGGCCAAACCTTTAGCTGCACTAAGTGCAATCTTTACCCTATTGGACCATAGAAGTGGTAGAGTTCCTTCAAAATGCAAAAAAACATTAGCTCATATTTGTAAGAAACAAGTAAAGGATCGGAAGAGATCAAAAAGTTATGAAGTATTTCAGATTTATCCACTTCATACAATTCACTGGTTCCTGCTTATATTGCACTTTATGATTGTTTACTATGGAAAAGGGTTTGCATGATATAACATTCAAAAGACCATTTTTTAATTTAAGAAACAAGATAAAATTAGCTCGACAAAGTAATTCACACACAAGAAATGGGGGGAAATATTTACACGTAAAACACTTTAATATCCCTAGCTGGATAAGGAAGAAGTTACAGATTAACTATTGATAAAGGGTCTCCACTCACAAAAAGTCACTTATATCTTATCAGTAAGGCCACATATTATATAAAAATCATTCAACAAAGTTGATTCTGAAGTGCACAATAGTTAGAAAATCAAAGAAGCTATACACCTATTTAAGTTGGCCTATTCTTGTCTATGACCTTTAGTCTTGTCAGCAATTCTAGCACAGCTATCCTAAAACTATACCTGTCACTCTTCATCGAAGGTGTCCTGCAACAACATGCTGCACTTTAATGGAATCATATGGTATGGAGGTAGCAAAATGGAAATAGGTATACTACACAATGTAAGAAACATGTCTTTACTATTAGAACCACACAATGAATGACAGACCATGAATTTGAGTTATCAACGAAACAAAGAAACTTGTAGGACCACAAAAGAGAAGATTCTGGAAGAGGTCAGTTCATTCATCACATTGAGCATTTCTACTATAGAAAGAATGACTCTTGAAGTGGATGCTTCAAGTTCAACAAGAGTTTACCTGCAATTAAGAACACATAATTGGCCATATCATTTTCAATGAAAATACACATGTATCATGTAGATGTTTGGTTAAGTATGAATTTCAAGTGCAAATGCCAAGTTTGAAACTATGAAACTTGAAAGGATCAACATGTGATTTGAGCAAGGTGCCATGAAATTATCTATTATTCTATTCCCGCTTTTCAGCCAGCCTAACATCTGAAAGTATCAAATTACCCTGCAAGCAAATCATAATAAGCAATATCAAGCTAGAATCGACAGTGACTTCGATAAAACAATTAAAATAATAAGATCTTCCATGTTCCCAAAAAGATATTGAAGTACCTTCCAACATGAGCTTCATAGTTCAGAAAAAGATGTTGAAGTACCCTTGCCTTATAAAATGGAAGTGAAAGAGAAAGTACCATAATGATGTATAACTCGCTGTTATGATTTAACCAATTATATAAAAAGTTTAGACCAAAATTACAGGAAATACCAAATGAATCAAAACAAGTATTTATTCACAGTCTAACAATTTCACTCCTATTAAGCGAAGTATATATATTAAATGTTAATGACACGGCTTAAACGACATTCACCTTCTTGTTCAACTGTCAAACTTCCATAACAAGATGGTCATTAGGATAGTTAAAAAAATCTAAGGTACATCCACTACAACAAACTCCTTCTCGAATTGGAGTCAGGAAATCTGTGATAGTGAAATAGCAAGATATATATTAATTTTTCTAAATCGTACAAAATAAATCAAGTAATGTAAACCTAAAATTTTTCCTATAAATAGTGAAATAGCGAGAAATTGACAGATTGGTGATGTGTTAATGTGAAAAAGAGACAAAAATAAGAGAAGAAAACCTAAATCGGTCAACGTAAACCATGTCTTGTAGATCTTCATCTACTCTTTTGAACACAAACTAATCCAGTATCTCACAGTCTTCATTTTTCATCTTTGAATAAACTTTACTCCTTCCCAACTTTAAGAAGCTCTTTAGATTAACAACGTTTACAGGGTTTCTCACTCCGAAGAACCATAGCCAGCATTCTTGTGTTCCCTTTCATCTCCATCACTGCCTTCACCTTCAATGCCACCTCTGGTTCGAGCGAGATCAAAGGGCTTAGAATAGCAACAAGAAGAGAAGCAAGGTTCAAAAAGGGGGGATACAATTTAGGCGCAGGATGAGTAGGGTAGGGTCTGAGATTTGGAGATGTTTTATAGACTAGTTAAAATAAAAATTAGGTCTAAAAATCTTACCTTTTAGACTGATTGTCACTAATAACTAGTCTTAAAAGGAAAAATATAGTATTTTTTAATTCCCCATTTTTTAGACCGGTTTAAAAAACAATCGGTCTAAAAAGTTTTATCTTTAAGACTGGTTATTAGTGACAACCGGTCTAAAAATTTTTAAATTTTTTTTATTGTTTTAATCTTTTAGACTGGTTATTTGAATAACGGGTCTAAATAATTTATTTTAGACAGCATATTTTAAGAACCAATCTTACAAGTTAATTATAATTATAAAACTGCCGTTGATCATACTTTTTAGACCAAATTCGTTGTAACCGGTCTAAATGTGGCAGTCTAAAAGGGTAATTTTGTATTAGTAGGAACTCCTTCCATTTCCTTTTTCTTGATCTCTCATGGTCTTGGATACATAATCACATTATGTGGTTAACTCATTAGAGCTATGAAAGTAAGTCATCACACATGACTCATTCCCTTACATACTCTTTAATACCTCTCTTGTACTCAGGTGTTAAAATTCTATGGAAAAATGTGAGGTGATGAAATGGGGTCTTGGCCACAGCCAAAGAATCCTTTGGCCGTAGCCAGAAGGTGTCCAGAAACTTTTGGGCTACAGCTAAGAAACAGTTCAAGTGCTTGGCCGCAGCTAAAAGGCTTAGACGCAGCCTGGATTTCCAGATTTCCCCTATTTCTTAACTTAACTTCCAAAAATCATAACTTAATCTACAAAAATTTAAATTGGGTGGTTCAAAGTCCTATTTACAGATCTTTAAGTTCTATGTAAAGGAAAAATATTAGCCTTTACTAATTACAGGGCTAAATTCCAGGAGTCCTTGACCAACACAACTGGTCCAGAATTCATTCCAAATTTGATACCTCAACTTCAACAATTCATAACTTATAATCTATAGCTCCAAATCATGCATTATATATATCAATTTAAAGATTATAGAGTATACTAATAATCTGGAAAATATCACAGTAATTGGACAACAATTGTTTAGTCAAAATTAGGCCACAAACAACCTGACTCCCAGAAAATGCAATTTGGCAGCAACTACTCAAGTTCCAAAGTTTGGGTTTTCAATCTAGCCCTTCTAAAATTATGCTCACAATCTATTACTACATAATTTCATGTGTATAATCCATTGGTGACCTTAAACTCATCAAAATCACACTCTTTCATAATGCCTTGTTCTGACCGAATAGAGCCCTTAAACTACAACAACCAATTTGCAATTTCTACCACCAACTAGTCTAGTATCATTGTTTAACATCATATATCATCATATTCATGATCATATCAACATAAAATCCTAAAATCCCAATCTGGCCGAAACCCTAGGCAGCCTAAGAAATTCATGAAAGTTCAATAAATCTACAAGATATTTAATTCAAATTGTAGCTTAGGCTTATCTCTACATCATACTATAGTTGCCTCAGAATTTTGGTAGTACTTCCCTTAGGTAGATACCACCAAACACCTCATATTAAAAATATGAAACTATAGGATTGAAGCCTATACTGAGTAGAAGAAGGTTTATGAAGGCTTTGACAACTGGAAATGGAGATTCAATAGTAAAATGGGTCCGGAATCTCAAGAACACTCTAGTTTTCTCTAGCTTCTCTCCTCTTTCTTTTTGTTAGATTTTTCTCAATTTCTCTCCTTTATTTCTTGCCTCAATTGAATTATGAGCAGTGAAGGGAGGTAGTTGATTTATTTAATCACTTGTATTAAGAAATTAAATCACAAGAAGTTATGTGTCTTGAGATTAAATCTCAAAGTGACAAGTATCCTTCTAAAGTCATCCTTCTCTTTCTCTTTCATGTTGACTGACTATTTTGGTTAGGGGAAGGGAAGACTTGATGAATTTCCATGACTCCTGAGTTCAGTGTTTGGGAAAGTCAAGTACATGACTAGACCGGAGACCAATGGATTTCCCTTACTAATGTGCTAGGTGGCGTCCCCAGAGAGAGCCAACATAAAAGTAAAAAAGTAGATAGAAAGGTATACAAAACTCATATCCAGACACCATTTCTATGCCCATAGCATACAAAACTCCCAATGACTCTCATTTTTGAATTTAAGGTCAAAAATCCCAGAAATTCCAAGTTTCAACAAATGGCATAAAACATAGATAGAAAGGTTTGTTTCACTTACCTCTTGAACTTTTCCAAAGAGGTTTCTTGATTCACCAAACTTTAGATTTCCTTGTGTGCTCAAACACCACCCAATGGAAAATCTAAAACCATCAAAATGGAGCCCTCAATCCAAGGAACAACATTAAAGAAAGGAATTTGAATAATAGAGGTCATCTTCTTACCTTTTTCTCGAGCTTTTCTTTATCTCTCTAGAGCAATAATGGAGGACGAACAAGAAAGAGAAAATAAGAGGGAAGAGTGTGAGGAAGGAGATGAAGCAATGATCATATACTCCTCCCCATACCCATTAAGCAAAAATGAGGGAAAGAGAGAGAAGAAGAAAACATTAAAATATTCCATTTGACCTTCCAACACTTTCTCTCATATAATCCCTATAATCGATACATAATCGCAGACTCCCATCTTTCTGTTTCACAAATAACACCGGAGCTCCCCATGACGATACACTGAGTCGGATGAACCCTTTCTCAAGCAATTCTTCAATTTGCTTCTTCAGTTCCGCCATTTCATTCGGGGCCATATGGTATGGGGCTTTTAATATTAAACAAGCTTTAGGCACAATTTCAATTGGGAACTGCACTTCTCTTTCCGGAGGCAATCCGCTAAGATTGTCTGGAAATACTTCAGGGAATTCTCTTACTACGGGTATACTTTCTAGAGTTTCCCCTTTCTCTCCTTTCACGGAAAAGAACACCATATACCTTTGGCATCCCCACTCAAGATATTTCTTTGCTTTAGCTATTGAAAGAAAGTTTAAATTGGTATTCACGTTAACATTCCTCTGTGGAGTAGGATAAAATATCTTCTTATTACTATAATCAAGTAGCACATTATTTGCTATTAACTAGTCAAAACCCAAGATAACTTCTAGTTGTTGAAGTGGCAAACAAATCAAATCAACCACGGACTCAAGTCCCTTAACAACTATCACACAATTGAGACAAGCTTCGACTGTCACAGCCTTGATACCCATTGGCATCGACACAACCAAGTCAAATGGAAATTTATACAAATACAAACCCAGGAACTTTACACAGTCATAGGTAATAAAAGAATGACTTGCACCCGAGTTAAAAAAAGCTTGTAACTCATTAACACCGAGAAGAATTTTACCTTGGATCAATTCAGGCGACTTCCGGGCCTCCTCATGTGTCATGGCGAAATATACACAAGTTTGCAATGGCCTCATGTGAAAGATTTTTAACAACATAATGATAAGTCATGCATACCAAGAATCATACACAACATGAGAGAAAAGTCACTACCTTGGTCCTTTCGGGCATGCTCTGGCACCGGTCTCTCCTGAGTAGGGCAAATGTCAAATCCTATAACTCATAATTAGTTACAAAGTGTTATTCTTTATACCAATACTCAAATTACTTCATATCACTTAAATTGGTTATCATTTATGCTCTTTAGGAAGCTACAAATATCTCTAACAAAAGCCCTAAAGGGTTGGAAGAACTATCCTAAAGATCCCCTTTTAGAAGCACAAGAACAAAATTTTCACTTTTGCACTCAAGTGAAGAAGGCCTCACTCGAGTGATGAGGAACTTTGCACTCGAGCAAAAAGGTTAACATTCGAGTGATAGCCAAATGCTCACTCGAGTTCTAGGAAGTAAAGCAAAGAAAGTTTTAACCTGAGAGCAGTAGAAACTTTCAAAGAAGAGGAGTACTCGAGTGAAGACCCCTGTCACTCGAGTGACAGCTTAACACTCGCAAGTGTTAAGGCACACTCTTGAAACTTGGTAGCGAGTGACAACCCGAGATGAGAGTTAACAGTGTCAAATACACCTACACTCGAGTGAGAGAAGGCTCACTCGAGTAAGAACCTGTAACACTCGTAAGTGAGACAACACTTTTGGATTTGAACATGGAAGCACAACAGAAACTCTGAGGGAATAACGAAAGTATCCTGCTTCACTCGAGTGAGACCCCATATCACTAAGTGAGCCATATTAAAACCCAGAAAACGTAGAAAAACTAACAGCACTTTCAGATTTTACCCAAGTGTTTCCCAATGGACCCAAATACCAAACCAAAGCTATTCCCATATAAAATTGCTCAAGGAATTCAATGGAATGTCAAAACAACCAAAATCCTACTCCATTATCATACTTTGGTTTTGGGAAACACTAAACACTAAAATTCCAAAAATCACCAAAGATACCATTCCAATATCAAATAAATCTATCTATCCAAAACACATATCCAGACACCATTTCTATGCCCATAGCATACAAAACTCCCAATGACTCTCATTTTCGAATTTAAGGTCAAAAATCTCAGAAATTCCAAGTTTCAACAAATGGCATAAAACATAGATAGAAAGGCTTGTTTCACTTACCTCTTGAACTTTTCCAAAGAGGTTTCTTGATTCACCAAACTTTAGATTTCCTTGTGTGCTCAAACACCACCCAATGGAAAATCTAAAACCATCAAAATGTAGCCCTCAATCCAAGGAACAACATTAAAGAAAGGAATTTGAACAATGGAGGTCATCTTCTTACCTTTTTCTCGAGCTTTTCTTTCTCTCTCTAGAGCAATAATGGAGGACGAACAAGAGAGAGAAAATGAGAGGGAAGAGTGTGAGGAAGGAGATGAAGCCATGATCATACACTCCTCCCCATACCCATTAAGCGAAAATGAGGGAAAGAGAGAGAAGAAGAAAACATTAAAATATTCCATTTGACCTTCCAACACTCTCTCTCATCCTATAAGCTTGCCACATGTCTCAGTCCCATTAGTGCTCATCAAATAAGTAACTAATTAGATACTCTGACCCCTCCATTAGCCATTTAGTTACACATCTCATTTCTTCTTTCTTAGTAATTAATTTCTTCCATTAATGACTAACTAATTAATCAACAAATTTCTATTGATTTTGGCACATTTACTGAAATTGCCATAAAACATATAATAATTTAATCTTTAAATCATAAATTGTCCTCAATAATTATCATTAGCCCTTAATTAAAATTTAGGGCATTACAATTCTCCTCCTTTTCAATAAATTTCGCCCTCAAAATTTGTTACACATTATCAGGCATAAACTCAGGAAATCTTTTCTTTATGTTCGCTTCCGCTTCCCAAGTCGCTTCCCTTGGAGACATACCCTTCCAGACCACCTTCACAAACTATAAGATTCAATGCCTGAGTCATCGCTCTTCTCGATCAATGATATACTCTGGCTCTACCGCATAAGTAAAATTATCATTCAATTCAATCTCTTCATGTTCAATGACATGCTCAGGGTCTGGTTGGTACTTCTTGAGCTGCGAGACATGAAACACATCATGTAGGCTTCTCAAACTCGGGGGTAGAGCTATCCGATATGCTACCAGTCTGATTCTTGCCAGAATCTCAAATGGACCAATATACCTCAGACTCAGCTTCTTTTGCTTGATTGCTCTCCCGATGCCTGTAACCGGAGATACTCTCAAGAAAACATGATCTCCCACTTCAAACTCTAGAGGCCTTCTTATATTGAGTTCTTTCTGATCATATAGATACTTCAAGCAATTGTAGTCATAGTACAGTTCTACGGTCGCCTTATAGAGATAGTGTCTCCATATTTTTAGTGCAAACACGATCGCTGCTAACTCAAGATCATATGTGAGATATGTCTGTTCGTGAGGCTTTAACTGACGAGATGCATATGCCACTACTCGCTCTAATTAATCAGAACACATCCTAATCCTTGCCCATTGGCATTTGTGTAAACTATGAAGGTCAGCTGTGGGTCTGGGATTGTCAACACTGGTGCTGTTGTTAATTTCTATTTCAGCTCTGTGAAGTACCTCTCACAACTATTGTCCCTCTCACAACTATTGTCCCACACAAAATATTGAGTTTTACGTGTTAACTTTATCAACGGCAAAGCTATTCTAGAGAAATTCTGTATAAACCATTTGTAATAATTGGCAAAACCCAGAAAAATGTGTATCTCAAATACAGTTTCTGGTCTCTTCCAGTTCAGTACTACTTTCACCTTCTTTAGATCCACCGAGACCCCTTGTTCTGAGACTACATGGCCCATAAATTTAACTTCGAAAAGCCAAAACTCACATTTACTCAGATTAGCACAGAGTTGCTTGTCTCTCAATATGTTCAGTATAGTCCTTAAATAGTGTTCAAGCTCTGCTCTATTCTGAGAGTACGCTAGAATATCATCAATGAAGGCTACCACAAATTGGTCCAAGTATGGATGGTGAATTCGATTTATGTAGTCCATGAATATCGTAGATGCATTAGTCAACCCAAATGGCATTACTAAAAACTCATAAAGACCATATATTGTTTTGAAAGTAGTCTTCGACACATCATCTGCCTTCACCCTGAGTTGGTGATACCCAGATCTCAGATCAATATTCGAGAACACATAGGCACCTGATAGCTGTTCGAGCAAATCATCAATTCAAAGAAGTGGGTACTTATTTTTGATAGTCACCTTGTTTAATTCCCTATAATTAATACAGAGTTGTAAGCTTCCATCTTTCTTCTTAACAAAACATACTAGAGCTCCCGATGGCAAGACACTGGGTCTAATGAACCCTTTCTCAAGTAGTTCTTCAATATACTTTTTCAACTCGGCCATCTTGCTTGGCGCTAATCTATATGGGGCTTTAGATATCAGTCCTGTTCCAGGCTTAGTCTCAATTAAGAACTCCACTTCCTTATCTACGGGTAATCCACTAATATCCTTTGGAAACATATCAGGAAATTCACTTACCATAGGGTTACTTTGTAATACTATTCCAGCCTCTGATTGCATGGAGAAAAACATGATGTATCCCTGACAACCCTTATGTAAGCATTTCTCAGCCTCAGCTGTGGAGAGAAATTTTAGGTTGATTTTTGTATTAGCCTTTGATGGTGGATTAGGGTAAATGATCCTTCTACATCCATAGTCCAGTAATATGTTGTTTGCAGTCATCCAGTCAATCCTAAGAATTACTTCTAGTATACTCAACGGTGAGCAAATAAGATCTACTATAGACTAGTGTCCCTCTATATTTACGATATAATTTAGACAAAACTCAGTTGTAACGAACCCTTTACCTGTAGGTGTAGAGACTGTCAATCATATGGTAATTGATACATACTCAGGCCTAGCCGTCTTACGCAGTCATATACAATGAATGAATGACTAGCTCCTAAATCAAACAATAATTATACCAAATTACCATTGAGAAAAATCGTACCTCGGATTAACCCTTACTTGCTGTCTAGGCTCTAGTCGCTGTCGACAATCCTTTGTAAAATTTCCTGGTTTATGATAGTTGTAACAAACTATCTGTCTCTTTGACCCTGGTGTTAGCCATAAGTGTGCTGATACCTGATTTGCTTGCCCACATGTCTGACCAAGATGGTAAGGGTTTCCACAATATATGTAAGGTTTGTTCCTAGGGGGCTTTGATTACTGTGGCTATCAGGCTAGTATGGCTTTTTATTGCTACTTCCGCTAGAAGGTCTGCCTTGATAACTATGCTGCTGAGAAAAGTTCCTGCTATCAGTTGTGTTTTTGCTGCTAACTTGTCTATGGGAGTATACATTTTGCAGATTATGCTTTGTGATCTGACAGTCTTCAACCACCTTATTGAACTCAGTGAAATGTTTAGAAACCAGTTCCTTTTTTAACTTGGTTTTAACCCTTGTATCATCATATCTAAACTTCACTCATCGTCATCCCAACGTTTAAGGTATGCATAATATCAAGACAGATTGATATAGTAGGCCAGGTAGTCGTCAAAGCTTTCTTTTCATTATGTTGTAAGTTAAGAAACTCTTTTTCCTTCTCTAGCTTGACTAATCGGGGAAAGTATTGCACACTAAATTAACCTAGAATAATTCCCATGTTACTAGGATGTCCCTTTCCTAAAGAATCAGCTTAGTGTGTTTCCACCACTTATCAGCATCACCTTCTAGCTTATAAATTGCTAATCGGACTTTTATTTCATCAGGGTAAGACAGAATTGCGAAAATCTTCTTTAACCGTGCTAACCAATCTTCGGCCTATTAAGGATCAAATTTTCCTTTGAAGATAGGGGGTTGCTGTTTACTAAACCTTCCTACTAAGATTTATATACCAACCTCAGGATTAGGCAAAGGATCTTCTGGTTAAGGTCCCTTAGGTGGATTAAGTTCACCGTATCCCCTCATCAGATCTTCTAGATGATCCTATCTTTGCTATACCTCTCGCAGTTCCTCCTTGATCTCATTCATTGTGGCTTACTGCTATGTCCATATACCTAGAATCTATTATTGTATTGTGTTAGGTTGAGGGTCTGGTATTGCATTATTGTGCCCCTCGTGGTCTACCGGGTGGTCATACCATCTTGAGAATTCATTATATGAAAATAGAAAAGAAATAAGTTCATATGATTACAAGGGAATTTTTGTTATTTCTTAACATGTCTGGTACATAGATATGTCATACACAACATATAACATGTATATACAGTAGTTAGGGAAAGTACTATACATCATATATCCTAAAACTACTGTACAATAACTCTTTGTCACTTATATACAACAAATCCTAACTATATATGAGGCTTTCCAAGGGGTCACCCATCTAGTGATTGCCCTGAGTTAAGAAAACTTAACTTTCTATCTACCCATACAAAACATAGAGACCAGATTTATCTTCTTCTGTCCATCAGTTCCCCTGTGACTGCCCTTATCTCAAAAGACATGCTGGCTACCTCTGATCACCCAAAATAATGTGCCTGGACCCCATATCACTGGCGGTATATATGCCTCTGTTGTAGTCTATAATTTGCTCCATGAAGTCCCCAAAGTGGTCATTCGAGCCTCTCTTAACTATGTCATTCTTCTTTAGGTTCCAAAAGGCTGTGTCTGGGAAGAAGTCCATAGTAGTGAAGATTTAGAACTCTTCATGCAAATCAATCTCTAGCGGCTCCTGCCTCCTATATAGAGTATCTATTGCACTCAAGGTAATTAAACCCGAACCGGTCAGTGAATTAGTCGGGGTACTGGGTTAAGGGTCAGTGGGTCAGACCAGAGTCAAACCGAAGCTAAATAAGGACTAAACCGATGAGAGATGGAAGATTTTAGGCTTATAGTATGAAATTCTAAAGGAAAATTACAAAAAAAACAATTTAAAAAAAATAAAAAACTTGACCTAAACAGGATTGGTTTACTGGCCGGTTTCTGGTCTGATTCGGCCGGTCCGGTCTGGGTTAGAGAACAATGACTGTACTCAAGTAGGCAAGGTACTGATCCACTAGGGTATCGTATGCTCACACTGCTCATCTGTACCTGCCTCGCACATATTCCCACAACTCCTTGTCTGGCTGCAGGTCGTAAAGCATGTATACTATCTTCGCTTGGCAGCTATTAACTTAGCTTGAGTCTTCCTCAGATTCATCCGTCAATGGATGTCTCAACTCTCCCATCAATAACCTGGCTGGTGATGTAGGCCTAAGCTCTTTGCCATATACTAGTCTTGCTTGTACACTTTCCTTGGTCGTTCTCTTTATTCTAAGGCCACCCAATACATAGTACTCAACACAGCTGTCCCTTAGGAATTCGCTGCTCTGGGGGATACTGGTTCACCGAGGAAAGTGATCCCTCATATTGTTGAAATCATCCGCTCATGATGTCCTGTCACCATACAAACAAGACTATATCAGTACCACTTTAAGCTCTAATACCAAAAATGTCAAATGGCAGCTCTATATAGGTACAAACCTGGTAGCCCTTTCTGGTGGCCAACTAAGGTAACCTCAGCAACTAGTTCAATGCCTAGCCTATCGACCAAGGACTGGCGCTTCATACAGGAACCCATATACTTGGTCACCCTTTCCAGCCAGGGCAATAATAGGGTAGCTGACCCCTATGCCTTATCGAGGCAAGAGCTAATGCTTCGCAACAGATCACACTGTAAGAACCCTCAATCACGGTAGTGAGTTAAGCCATCTTAATAATTAGCTCTGATACCAAAAATGTCAAATCCCTTAACATTTCGATATTCGTAGAGTATTAAGCATACAGTTCCGTAAGGCACACAAAAATAGCAGAAATATACTAACATAGGTACTTGTTTATAATACAGAAGAATCCCTGCAGGGTTTGAAAAATTTACACAAATGTACAGAGTGTTCAAAAGAACAAAAGTATAAATATAGATAGCCAAATTCAGCTCCAGATTGCACCGGGACTCTACTCACTGGTAGCTACCGCCATGTTTTTTGAGCCAGTAGCCTAAGCTGTAATATTTTACAGTTTGAAAAAGGATAAGATTCGAGCGAATCTCAATAGCAACATGCTTTTTAGACATATAAAATGTGAAAATAACTATGCAATACTCCATGTCATGTAAGATAATAAACTGTTGTGCATGACAGAATGCTGTGTGTACACTGTTCTAGGCGAAACAACTGTTTGCAACCCTGGCTGAACTCTGCTCCTCTATTGGGTCCCATAACCCAACTAGGCTAATGTGCATGTCCAAGACACTATACTCATGTTACAGAGAATGACATCCTCAAACATATAATAATAACATAGTGTATGTAAGAAAGAGTTACTATTTGATTCTTTTTTTAGTTCCTTGGTTTGTCCTAACCTTTATTTCTAGCTTGGCTATTGCAAATTCCTATAAATTAAAGTTACAAGTAACGGGTTATTACTTGAACTATTACTACCTTTAAATCAAATTCGATATGTTGGTTATCTAATGTAGTTATAACATTTTCTGCACAGTACAGTTTCACTGTTTCTCGAAAACTAGAAGATTTTTAGTCAACTTCGGAAATTCATAATTAATTCTAGGAAATTTCAAGTTGAATGATTCTAAAGCCTAAATAAAGCTATTTAAATTTATTTTCATGAAAAAATACCCAAGGATGATAACTGCAATTACATTGTTCCTAGAAATTCGCCAAACCTGTATTGTTCTAGATTTCCTTCTAAAAATAGGACACTAATTTGAAAATTCATATCTTTTAATGTGCTTGTCCAAAAATTACACCCTACCTATCAAATTAAAGCTCTATATGTCTACTTTAATCCTGTAAAATTTTTTAGTTTTTGGACTAGGTTTGACCTCCAAAATTCATTGCGTAACAACACTGCCTCACAGGAGGCAAATCAAACAGCATGCACTTACCACTTCAATAAATTCCAGATTTGCATACCAATTTTCAAAAATCATGAACACCTATATTCCCACACAATATTCCCTTCCAAATCCAATGGAATCATCAAAATTACAAAATTCCAACTCCTCCCCACTGTTCAGCACTTGGACGAAATTAGTGTTTCTTAGGAGGGAAAATGCGTTTTCTTGATTTCTCTTGTTTAATCACCTCCTTTTCACTTCTGATCACATGATTACCTACCTAAACACCAAATGGACATTATTTGTAAAAATTTGGGCAGTATAACCCTTAGGGTTCAATCAGCCTAAAATTATAAAACATGAGAAAATTAAGCCAAATTCAAGAACAACAACCACAACATCATATTCAACAAGATGATCAAAGTTTTGAGATCATTTCTTGGATTCAACACTTTCTCTCTCTAAACTATGGAGCCTTTCTCTCTAAACTTTGAATTTTTCCTTACTACAAGCCATAATCATGGAAATATAGGATTTAGAAGATGTATGCTAGGTTCTTAGCAAGCAAATTCACAAGAAAACCATCTCCTTAGCTTCAATTTCTTGGAACCCTAGTTTTTTGTTCTTGTTCTTGCTATATTGTGTGTGAGCTCTCTCTCTATTCCTCTTTATTCAGCCGAAAATGAGGATTGAAGGAAAGAGGATAGGTTTTATCATATGCCTTATTCTATTGTTTTTTTATATATCACATGGCCAATTAATTAAACTATCATCATCTTCTTTTTTCCTTTTTGTTATTACTTGGCCGAAATTGCTTATAGGTAGGGAGACTTATGATTATCCATTTCAGCTATTAACCTCTTCCACACAACTTTTCATTAATTGAAATTTTTGACCACTTCACTTTTTATTTTGACCTTTATCCAAATATTATTGATAAATATCCAAAAATAATTTTCCCTCCTTATTTAGCTCACTTTGAATGAAATTGAGGATAATTTCTGGATAAAATAATTTTTTTTATTAATATAGCAAATTAACATTTTGCCCGTACATTTTGTGATTTTCGCCCAAAACTGACAACATTTTCACCCCAAATTTAAGAATTTATATCTTTATTTGTAGACATCCAATTGAGGTGCTTCTAAAGGATAATTAACCCTTATTGAGTCTAGTTTTAAGAAAAATATATCCTTTAGCAAACTGAAAGCTCACAATTCCCATAATTTCTATTTTTGGATGTTGTCATAGAAATGTGACAATTTCACTGGGCTAACTTAAAAAATACATAACGTTTAGTGTAGAAATTGAAATAACTCATATGACTTATCAAATTAAAGTTTGAAATGTCTACTTTTATTCTGGAAAATTGTACATTTATTGGACATCATTTGTTGATCAAAAACTATATAACAATCTCACTGCCTCGTAGGAAATTTCACCGGCAGTGTTTTATAATTTGCCAAAATTCATCATTTTATTCCACCAAATGTATCCATTACATACAAGGAATATTGGTGACTAAAAATGGGATGTTGCGCCATCTAGCCAAGCAGGACCTAGTTGAGGTAGTGAGACAATAGGGGTCAAACACTCATTTGATCCTGAATAGTGAACATAGATTGGCTAGTAGGAAAAAAATAGTCATTTTGATCTTGAATACCAAACAGACAAACAGATTGTTGTAACGCCCAAAATTTTATTCGCCAAATATATATTGTAATTATTTTCAATATTCAATAAAATGGTGAATATTCATGGCTCTGAGTATGAAATATTGGAAATTGAGAGATGAATGGTGTTGCTAGTGAAAATTTTCTATGAGGCAGTGAGTTTGTTATGTGGCTTTGGATGAACAAATGATGGGAAACAATTATGAAATTTTACAGAATAAAAGTAGACATCCTAAGCTTTAAATTGATAGGTCATATGAATCATTTAAAGCTATATGCAAAAGCGTTATAAATTTTTGAAGTTAGCCAATAAAAACTATGAATTTTCTGGAACAGCATTGAAAGAATTTAATTTTGGGAATTTTTTGCTTTTGGTAGAGGGATATATCTTTCTTTAAAACTAGACTGAATAAGGGTTCTATAGCCTTTGGAATCACTCCAATTCGATGTCTACAAATTTAGTTATAATTTTTCAAAGTTAGGGCAGAAAATCTGCCAGAATTGCCATTAAATCCGAAAATTGAATAAAAATGTGACGGAAATTTTTAAAAGTATGAGATGAATGGAAAATTCATTTGGGTTGATGGAATGACCCCCTAGATGTTATTTATCATGGACCAAGGAAGGAAATGTTATTTACATGCTATTGAGCTTTAAGACATCAACTACATGAAGATAAGTTATGCCACCAAAGTCAAAAAAATTATTGAATTTTGGCTAATTAATTAAATAAAGGGATAAGGAAAATATTATAAAAAAACTTTTCTCTTCCTCTTCCCTACCATTTCAGATGCCATTTGACAAGATAAGAGAGAGAGAGAGTGCTTGGGTTTTGTCGAGAGAGAAGGAGGAGCAAAAGTTGCAAGGTGAGTTGATTTCTTTAGTGATTTAGCTCATAACTTGCGTAATCCTTCCTCTAAGCCTCTCTTCTACATGATCTAAGATATTTTGGAAGCAAAAATCTAGGGTTTTTGGAGTTGAGTATTTGGCCTAAGAGAGAACAACAAGAAGGAGCAAAAGGTGACTTCCTAAGCTTCAATTTCTTGTTGATATTGCTGATGTGGTTAATTTAATCGGTGAAATTGTGACTGATTTGCTTTGATTGTAAAATTTGGGAAATGTTGTGTCTTAGGCGTTATGCTGCCAAAATTGGGTCTAAATGGTAGATATGACACAATTTAATAGTTAATAAAGTGATTAGGAGTATAACAGAGCAAATTTGCGGAGTTAAAATTGGAAAATCCCAATCTTTCCTAGAGCATTGGGAATTTTGGCTGGTGCTAGTTTAGGAGGTTAGAGTTGGATTTTTGATAATCTGATGATTTCATTGTGTTCAAGAGGGAAAATTAGGTGGGGTTACAGTTGAACACTTTTCCAAAAAAAACCTTAAAAAGCATAATTACCAAAACACCCCTGAAACCCTGAATTAGGGGCTGCCAAGGGCATTCTGGTCTTTTGACAATGAATTTGGTAATTCTGAGTCTTAAATGGATTCCTTGGCCAAAAATATATTAGAATAGCCTAGGTCAAAATGTTAGGAAAAGTACGGTCGAACCGGTGACAACAGGGCCAGGCTGGGTCCCTAGGGGTATTTTGGTTAATTTTCATAATAGACTCATAACCACTAAAAACACTATGGGAGTGTCTAAAATAGTACATGAACGTGTTTTAACCTAATTCTTATACATTTGATATTTTAGGACTGAGTTGGAAGCCTGAGTTTGGCATGCTTTATGAAGCAAGCAAAACGAGGTGAAAGAGACTTAAGGTAGTGACATTATCCTTTATACATCATGCCATAGTTCATATGATTATGTGGTTGCCATTATTTGTACTTTTATTAATTAATATGGTTTGGCCAAGAAGGGGCGGTCTATTGGGAAGGGCAGCGAGTGCGAGAAGTGCACTCTACCTGGTTGTGGAGTAATGATCCAACCAAGGTACTCGGATAGTGGTGGTGATGCCCTATCCTATGTATACTATACATGCATTTATAATGTTCATTAATGGGTGCATATATGGTGAATATCTTATCCACTTTTCACATTTTATATGAAAGATAGTATGTTGCTACTGGGATTCCTCAGAATCTCATTCTTTTTCAAAAATGATAATGTGCCAGCGGGAACCAGCAGATCCTAAGGCAAGTTGGTAGACATGGAGAAATGATGGTGTGGATTCCGAGAATGGAAGTTTGTGGTTATATATAGTTTAATTTTTGAGTATTTTGGACACATTTGTATATATTACCAAACCCTATGAGGAATACTTGCAATGTAATCATTTACCAAATATCAGTATTTTTATGCTATGCATGTGTTGCTCACCAAACTGCGCGCAAGCACTCTAAAAATAAGAAAATTAAGAATAGGGGTATGACAATTGTAGTGTTTATTTTTGTTACATGATATGGTGCATTGCATGTTTATATACATTTATATAATTGATTGTATGTTACTACTAAGATTCGTATGAATCTCACTCCTTTTTATAAAATTTAAATTATTCAACTGGAAGGATCAGCTCAAAGGGCAAAGATGTAGATACTAGCAACTGAGGGTTATGGTCCAGTTTAAGTATAAACGTTGGTTATCTATAGTACCTTTTGTAAATGTTGGATCTTGTAAATATTTTATTTCAACCTAATGGGAACTCCTATAATGTAATCAAGTACTTTATATCAATATGTTTTTGCACTTCTGTTTGTCCACTGAACTGCGTGACGTCCTAATATAAATGTTGAATTATCGAGGAGTTTGACATTTAACAAAGAAACATAATAAATATAAACAAATAAATAGCAATTTTATCAATACAACCATTATGTAAAGTCTTTGACATGACAACCCAAAAAACCTACCCTTCTTCTTCTATTTAGGCATCTAAAAATAGAACACACTTGGCACTTAGTCTATTTGAATGAAACCCTCTAACATTGTAACCCTATTACTCCTGTTGTCTTTTCTAGCCATTGAGAGTCATTTTCAGTCAAGCCCTACCATAAAAAAGGCTTCATCTTACTTCTCAATGTCAATCACACTACTTAATACCTTCACACTTGTCTCAATGACTTCCAAACAAGTTGCTTTTGCTTGCCCTAGCTCACGTTTTTGTCATTTGTTAGCTCCAACTAGGTCGCATTCCTTTGGTGCTCTATTCTTCTTATTTGATTGAGGTGCCTTTGTGAAGTCACAACACGATAAAGCATTAAAGGTCACATTAACTTGTTTTTGTGAAGTTACGTTTTTTTTTTTTGGAAAACCTATATTGCTTTGATTAAAGGTTCATTTCTTGTTACAGGAAGTTGTTAACACATTGCTTTGACTAAGGGCTCCTACTATATTGATCATTTTTGAAATAACATATGGAGATATAATCCCTTAGAAAATACATATTTTTTGGAAGTATCCGTATCTCCAGAAGTTACTTCAAAAAGTTCAATAGATGTGATGAATAAATAAACTAGTTCATGTGCACCCGTGAGAGTCATACATGAACAAGCTTTGTGAATAAACTACTTTAGATGTATCAAGAGTTGTACACAATTAAGCTCTGTGAATAGACTAATTCAGGTGACTTATTGAATTTATTGTTGTGAAGTTATATGTTTTTGGACATCCCATTATTGCTCTGATTGAAGGTTCATCCCCTTTCTTTCTATTGAGCATGTGGCACCAAATTAAAGGCTATAAAATTCAACATTGTGATTAGTCCTAGACTATCCAATGTGAGAGTTTCTGAGCTAATTTGTCTCATCTCTATATATATATATATAATAAAGTATTACTTCCCACATCGAGTAGAGATGCAATTTGATGGATCATGATTTTCTGGGCTTTGTGGCTAGAATCAATAGCACTCATGATCTATAGTATAATAATGTAAGTATTCACCTATACCTTGTGTCTCTTAAACAACTAGGCCTAGAAAGTAAAGGAAGATAGGGTAAAAAACACATACCCTTATCAGAAAGGTCATGGTTATGCAAACCCTTGAACTCAAGTGTTTGCATATACCCTCATCCCTTTTTTATAGGAGTATATGTTTTTTCCCCAGAGTCCTTTGCTTTCCAAGGTTAATTCTTGTGAAGAGACACAATTATATATAGGTCAACAGTTACATTATCACTTATACATGTCAACAGTTGCCACTGATTTTCCTCACAAAGCTTGGAATGTGTTGATCTAACCCAAATTACATAGCAGATCGATGTGGAAGGTACTACTATTTTGTATATATATAGAGGAGGTCAACTAGCTCATAAATTCTCACTTGAAGAGTCTTATATCCATATATCATGGTTATTATATAAAAACCATCATGGATTATAAATGTTCACAGTTTTTATTTATAAACCATTATTTATGTACTTAATTCATAATGGTTGTCTACGTGAGACCATTATTAAAGTTTATTAAATGTCATGGTTTTTATATAAAAACCATTATGTATGTTATTGAATAAATAACAATTGTAAAATGAGACCCTTATGTATCATACAAGCATTACCATATATTATGATGATTGTTTACATATGGCTGTTAATTGTTATCACAGCAATGGATAGATTATTGCCTTACCAAACCTTGATACATAACAAGTGTTATATTATAACCATTATAATAGGTTCAGAATAAATAATGGTTTGGAACCGTAATGTATCTGCGCTGAGTTTTTATAGTGCCCGTATATATGACGGACCCTGATGTGTGATAGTTAATAATTGTCATATATCACGATTTCTATAGTAGTGTAGCATGATATTTAAATATTCTCATAAATATAAGGTACTTCTAGAATATGAAGTTCGATATATATTTTGCAAGCAAAATCATCTTTGGATATGCTTTTGGATTTTGGATCCTTTGAGGATTCTTATGTAAACTTCACTATTTAGTGAGCCATATGCATAGCCTATATGCGTAATGACCCTATAAAAATATAAAATAAGATATTTGTTTTATCCTTATTTAATATGTTACCTAATTGTTGTAGATAGATATTTAATTTAAATTGGTGGCTTAATGGATTGTAAAGACCTTGAAATTAGAATAAAATAATTATTGCACTCTTCATTAGTATTTAGAGTAAAGGTGTAATTCTACCTAGAAACATTTTTTGAAAGAGCTACAGGCACAATCAACTTTACTTGGACGCAAAAATGCTTATGAAATTTTAAAAAAGGGGGTAAAAATGCCAATTATGTTAACTTGGATTGATAGTGTTACTTTTGGTTTATGTAGGCCTCATCTATGTTTTAAAATGATTATTTTTAAAAAATCCACTCTCTCTCTTTGCATATGTAACAATTTCTACTTCCAAACCACACTTCCTCATCATCAAACAATAAGCTCCTCCTGTAATATGCCTACCAACACCTAAACTCGAACACAGTCCCGTTGAGAAGCCAAGGATGGAGCTCTTCTAAAAAATCTAGTAATACATCTTGTCGATAGTTACACCAACCTAAACCTATGACATGTTGTCTTGGATATTAAGGTTGATACCTCAGAGCTTGGCGAGATCAATGACTTTGATAGGCTTCTCAATCTCTAAAGCGTAACACATGCCTTCATAGTCATGGCCTCTACTTCAGACTCTGATGTGAATATTGAGCTTCTTGAAGCAGATTACGGCGGCTCAGATGTGGGATTTAGAGGTCGGCGTAAAGATTAATTTGGGTTTTGGATCTTGGTTTGCTGCCTCTTTTACCAAGGAGCTCCCGTTGTCCTTATCGGGGGGGCACATCATCGAACACTGTGGTGACATAGAATCCTCCTCCAACATGGTAGAGTTAGTGGTGGTAGTGGTGGGGGAGTCCTGTTCGAGAAGGCTATTGAGGGTGGCGAGGCTATAGGAAGTGAAGGGGAAAGCGATGTTGTGGTCGTCATGCATGACATCTATAGCATGTATTGGATTGGTTTGATGAAAGTTGTAGACAAAGACTCAGGATCATATTGGTTTAATGTTGATTTCCTTTGGTTTAGATGGATTATGGATTAATAACTGAATTAGGAAGCATAGTAAATCATATATACATATATAGTAGTGTTTTAAAATAGTTGGGTAAAAGGCTTGGATAGTAGAAATTGTCTAATAATTATTGCACATAAGGTGTTTGCTAAAAGGCTTGAGTGAAATTATAACTTGAAAGAGAAGTTAATTATGGCCAAAGTAATATGAATTTTGGAAACTTTAAAATTTCACAATGATGTTTGAAAAGATTGTTGGGGGATTTCAATGATTAAGTTTGTTTATTCTTATATTAGTACTTGAGGAGTGGGGTGCATATAAAGTGCAAGATGAGATGTTTGAGTTGGAGTGATAATGTTTTTCACTAGTGTTTGATTACTTTATCTTGATTTCCACAATTACTTGAGTAAGTAATGTGCAAAGTTCAGTGGTGTTCTTAGTTTGTAGATTAAAGTGCTTGAAAGACATTAAGCCACAGTAGAAGTTAATGACAGGTCATTTAAACTGAAATATGTATTTAATTTCTTTCATCAATCTATGTATTTGTAATGGCTTTTAGAGAAAATTGAAATTGATTTTTAAATGTTTTATAAAATTTATTAATATATTTTACTAACACAAACTTTTATGGATTAACAAAAAAAATCCTTACAAGTGTTGGATCATTTTTTTTAAATTAGAGGAACTAGGTACAAGCTGCGCTTGTTATTCGCAGCCTTTGGTTGCGCTTGGTTACTTACCCTCATGGACTATGGTTCCGTGTTTGTTTTTGTGGTTTTGAGCCACACTTGGTTAGTTACCCTCATGGACTATGTGTCCGCACTTGCGTTCGTGGCTTCAAGCCTTGCTTGGTTAGTTACCCTCAAACTATATGCCCATTATTGTCTTCTAAGTTTCATGCTACACTTTTTTTGTAGCCTTCATACTATGCTTGATATTTGTACCCTCCATGTTGTGCTTGACATTCGTTGCTTATGTACTACACTGATAGTTGCTTTGTGTAGGTTCCTCTGAAAAAACAGGTTTCTAGAAAAGTAATAAAATGTTTTCACATTTATTTCGTATTATTGAAAAGGAAAGTCTTTTATGCAATTTTATTTACGTCGCACTTATGATTTTTCTTTTGGTTTCTAATTTTGTCAAGTTTATTTATTATGTGACCCCGTCTTACATACCACTTATCATTAATTTTAATTAGAGTACTAAAGCGCAGTTCGGTGGGCAACACGGGAATAGCGGAAATATACTGAAATTATTGAAATAATAGGCTTGGTTACATTACCAGTTTTCCCCTCGAGGTTTCATAATATATATATACACACACAAATTGTCCAAAATATTTAAAGATAAACTAATACTCCCTTCGGTCCTAAATATAGGTCAAAGTTTGTAGTGAAAATTGCACTACAAACTTTGTCCTATATTTAGGACCGGAGGTAGTATAACGCAACAGCTCTGATCTTGGGATCCGCACCCCTCAATTGTCTGTATTTACCACTTTGCCCTTGGAGTTACTAGCTTTTGGTGGAATATATTTTTATTTGAAAAAGGGTGAGATTCAAATGAATCACAGTTGTAATATCCCAAAAAGTGATTAAGGGCTAATAACTTCAAAAGTGGATGTAATTATTGTTGAATAAACACTTTTGGAGAATGTGTGATGGGAATTTGGATATTTTAATGATTCCAATGGCTTCCTTGTGAAAATTCGTGTGGGGAGAGTGTTTATTGTGAAATTGGAACCATTGGGAACAATTGTACAAAAGTTGAAAACTCTGTCCATTGAAACTCTGTACAAGGCAGCTGATTTATATGGACGTTTTAGATAGGCCAATGGTGTCTAAAAATTTTGAAATTTTCCAGTCTTAAAGTTCACATGTCAAGCTTCAAAATGGATATATAATTTTTATCATTTTGATTTTTGAGCTAAGAGTTATGGATTTTTGAAATTTTCCCAGTGAAATTAATTATTTTATTGAACAGTATACAAAGATTGAAATTCTGTGAATTTTGTGATTCCATCGAGAAAACTTCTATATTTTTCCTTAAAACTAGACTCAATAAGGGTTCCATAGGCTTTGGAATCACTCCAATTCAATATTTCTAGAATTAGTTATGATTTTTCAAAGTTTGGGCAGAAATCTGCCAGAATTTCTGAAAAATCCGAAATTGTTGGAAATTAATCAATAATTAAAAATCATATAAATATCATATAATATATGATATTTAATTCCATCAGCCTTCTTTCTCCAGCCATTTTCGTGCTGTTCCAGACCTGAAACAAGAGAGAGAAGGTGAGAGAGTTTAGAGAGAGAAAGGGAAGAAATCTCACAAGGTAAGCCGATTTCTCTGACGATTTAGCTCCTAATGCGTATAACTCTGACTCTAAGCTACTCCTCTTTATTCTTTAAGGTTGTGAAGCTCAAAATTTGGTGTTTCAAGGGTTAGGGTTCAGCCACCATGAGGAAAAGCTAGTGGGAGCTTAAGGTAACTTCCAAACCTTCATATATTAACTATTCTAGTTGCTATGGGCAATTTAATCGGTGAAATTTTGTCGGATTGCCATTGGTTTTAAATTTTGGAAATTGAGTTTCCTAAGGGTTATGCTGCCCAATTTTGGTTCAAATGGTAGTTATAACCTAATGTAATACTACCTACGATCCTAAATATAGGACAAAGTTTATAGTGCAATTTGCACTACAAAATTTGTCCTATATTTAGGACTGGAGGGAGTAGTTAATAAAGTGGTTAGGAGTAGAAAGGAACGCATTTAAGGAGCCGAAATCGTAAAACCCCGATTTTCCTCGGAGAACTCATAAATTTCGGCCAGCTCTAGAAATGGGTCTTAGAGTTGGATTTTCAATGATTTGATGGTTCCATTGCGTTCAGGAGCGAAAATTAGGTGGGGTTACAGTTGGCCACTTTTTCAGAAAAGGCCGAAAAAGCATAATTATGAAAACGCCCCTAAAACCCTTGAAGTAGGGCTGCCAAGGGTAAATTTGTAATTTTACATTGAATTTGATAATTCCGAGTCCGGAAATGGATTCCTTGGGCGGAAATATATTAGGATAGCCCATATTAGAATTTTGGGAAAAGTGTAACCGGACCGGGTACGGCGGGCCCGGTCGGGTCCCCGGGGCATTTTTGTAAATTTTCATGATAGACTCATATAATCCCAAGAAACACTATGGAAGTGTCTAAATGGTGTATTAGGAATTGCAGGATTCGATATTTGCCCTGTTCGTGATCCACCCTACGTTAGAGCACAATCGGAAAGAACAAGGTAGTGACTCTTTCTCTTATACTGTGTGTGAAACATTGTATGTATGTTTGCCATGCATTGAGAATACTTTGTGAATACATTGTGATGCTTTGAGTTTGCAGCGCAAGCTGATGCATAGTGATACTTTGTGATATATAGAGATCGCAGTGAAAGCTGACGTATAGAGATTACAACCATGAGTGCTGTCGTTTGTGGCGAAAGCCATGATACATTGTGATGCTGCTTAACATGATCATATATGCTATGTGTTTATACACTGTATGAGTGATTTGTTACTACAGAGATTCTTTTGAATCTCATTCTTTCCATTGACTAACATTTCAGACAGGGCAAGTGGCTCCAAGGAGAAACGAACCACCAGGAGCGGCTAGGATCTTGTAGAGATGTGTTGTTAGGTTGTTGGTTATCTATTTTGGACTTGGGATTACAGTTTATTGTTGAAATGTAGATATTACGTTGATGTTGGTCATGTAATCCCATAGTTAGAACTTACAACCCTTAGTTTATACATGTATGAAACCGGGAGTTGCCGGGAATTTGGCTATGCACTCTGATATGTATGAATGTGATTGAACTGCGCAGAGTAATTAGATTCGGAAGATGAATATGAGACCATGTTGAACGAATTTTAGAAAAGAGATTTGAGAAAAATGTAATCATCGGTCTCTAATCCCTTTAAATTACGCATTTTCGAATCTTAATTACAGTTATCAAGGTAGGGGATTACAATAGTAGTAACATATAATCATTCATATAAACTGAAAAAGTTAAATATGTAATGCACCGTATAGTGTAAAATGAAAATTCATACTATAACATGTATGTACACAATACTCAGGGTCAAATGACTGTTTGGATCCCCTATATGTTCGTGTACCTCAGCTAAGTCTCCGACTACAGTTAGGTAATGTTCTCCAGGCATGTGTTCATATCACAAAATACAACAACATACAACGTATCAATATTCACATAGTGTATGAGAGATAAAGTTTCTACCTTAACCATTTTTGTTCCTTAAATAGGCTCCTCGTACTTTATGCCGCAGCTTGGGCTATAATTGGGTTCTAAAATTTCAAATGTACAAGAATTAGTTTAAAACTCATTCATGTACTATTTTAGATACTTCCAAAGTATTTCTGGTAGTTATATTAGTCTATATTGAAAAATTATCAAAATGCCATTGGGGATGCGACCCAGCCCCTTTGTACTCAGTTCGACCGTACTTTTCCCGAAATTTTGACCCGGGCTATTCTTACATATTTTTATTCAAGGAATCCATTTTTGGCCTTCATTTCCACAAAATCACTGCTAATGATATTTTTTGCCTTTGGCAGCCCCTAATCAGGGGTTTCGGGGGTGTTTTGGTATTTCACTTTCTAGGGCTTTTTTGAAAAGTGTTCAACACTAACCCCACCAAAATTTCCCCCTGAACATAATGGAATCATTAGATTAGCAAAAATCCAGCTCTAACCACTCCATTCTTGCTTGGCCGAAGCATAGGGAAATAAAAGGGAAAATTAAAATCTTTGATTTTCATCTTCAAATCCTTTTTCCTTTCTACTCTTAATCACTTGATTAACTATTTTAAATACCTATTACAAAAGATTTGAACCAATTTGGGCAGCATAACCTCTTAGAGTTAACATTTCTCAAATTTACAAACCACAATAAACAAGCCACAAAACCTCCAATAACTTCAACAACAACAACATCTATAACAAGTATTTAAGGTTTATGAAGTCACCTTAGGTTTCTCTTCTTCTGTTCCCCTTGGTCGAAACTTCAACCTCTTTAAACCCTAAATTTTTGCTTTTTAAACACATGAAATCATGGAGAAGGGAAACTTAGGGCAAGGATTACACAAATTGGAAGCCAAAACACCAAGGAAATCAAGCTTACCTTAGGTTTTTCTTCCTCCTTCTCTCTAAAAGCTTCAAGTTATCTCTCTATCTCTTTTCTCTTGTCCTATGGCTAACAGAAATGAAGGAAAGATGAAGGGAAACATATTTTAAAATATCCCATTTCCTTTAATTTAATTAATTGCAGACATTTCCAAAATGTTGACTTTTGTGGCATCATGCACTTAATCTCTATCGACAAGTAATTAGGGTCATAAAGTTCCATTGAGCTTAAACTAATATTTCCCTGTTTTTGGTTAGCTTAATTTCACTTCCCACACCTATATGAGAAGCCAAATGGGCTGATGTGAATTTATCTCAAAATTACATTATTTTCCATCACAAATATTTTTCCATTTTTGAATTTATGGCAATTCTTTCAGATTTTCTGCCCAATCTTTGAAAAATCATAACTTAATTTGTAGACATCGAATTGGAGTGATTCTAAAGGCTATAAAACCCTTATTGAGTTTAATTTCAAGAAAAAAATATAGTATTTATCCAACTACAAGCACACAATTCCCAAATTTTAAGTTTTTGGACACTATTCCAGAAAGTAAACAGTTTTCCTGAGCTAAATTAAAAAATTCATAACTCTTTGCATACAGCTTTAAAAATTACCAATGACCTATCAAATTAAATCTTAGAATGTCTATTTTCATCTTGTGAAATTTCATAATTTTTTGTCATCATTTGGTTATTCAAGACCACATGACAAACTCACTGCCTCACAGGAAATTTCACTAGCAGCACTGTTCACATTTCAAATTTTCAATATTTAATTCCTATGGCCAAAATTAACATTAATATTAGGTCAAATATTATTCTCTTGTATTCCTCTATTTTGGGCCTTAATATTGGACTTTTTAGAAAACCCAAGAATTAATTCCATAATTTGTTCTAACCCAATTCTCATGAAAATAAAATTTACTAACTACATTAATTTCAAATTTAATGAATATTTACCATTTTATTCCCTTAAATATAAGGAATTTTAGTGACCAAAATTTGGGATGTTACATTTCTCCTCTCATTCAATAAATTTCATCATCAAAATTTGAACATATATAACTTGGGGATCAATCCTTATCACTCAACCCATTCCTTTATCATGTGTTGGCTCACAAGCCGTGCAACATAATGATCATATTCAACCTATCTCTTTTATATGCAAGCTCATCAAGCATGCAACACAATCACCACATTCTCATCACATATCTCAGATAGTATACAACATTCATAATTCATTCCTTACGTAGTATATAGCGTGCAATCAAACACAGGAACCGCTGGTCCATTCCCACAGCACTTGGTTCCTTAGGCCTCACAGCCTTTTCGGGACTTTGCCCAGATCACACAATCATATCAACCACTGGACCTAACTCGCCTAGCAATCATAACATGCATTGGACCTCACTGCCTAGGTAACGATCATAACAAGCATTGGACCTCATTGCCCAGGAAACAATCATAACAAGTACTGGACCTCACTGCCTAGACAACACCAAAGTGCTTGGTTACATTGGTCTCACTGCCTCAGCTACAACCCGGTATAGTCTGAATGCTTTCCCAACTTTAAGACATACCCTAGACATACTAATCCAATGCCATCACACTAGACAACAACCCCAATGTAAGTACATAGGTCTTACAACCTAGGGACACCGCCCTATGCAAATTTGCACATCGAGTCTTACTGGCTCGAGCCTCCGCTTGACACAATTCTTAAACACACTATATTCTGCCAGCCTAAGGACTTACAAGTCCATCAAGTCTTATGGCCTAAGTACATACAGTTCATCACCTTTGCTGAATACATATTGAGTCTTATTACCTAGAACTAATCATTGATGCCCAAAGATTACCCATAAATTTAACATGCTTTTGTTGCCCACTCTGAGGTTTATCTCCTCATACGAGCTTAAATAATGTTATGATGATTTAATAGGAGTCCTACAGGAACCTCTTATAATACCTGACTACACCTAAAATTTATATTTCTCTATGCTAAACCTTGGTTCGTTGCAACTCAAATCATTCTGGACCATTTCATATGGACTTTCAATATTAGTACAACTCCAGGCTTATGAACAAACCTTACTTCCCTCATCAGACTACCCATATTGTACTAGGAATCCAAAAGCCACTCGTATATTCTATTCTCTGTCTCAACCTTGAAACCATATCTTGTAGCTACTTTTTGTTCTATCAAGAACTATGCTTATTCAATAAGGGAATATTCTATTATTAAGATATTTCCCTTTGCTAGATTAATAACTAACAACCTCGAGAAACATCATACACATTATTTTAATACATTCTAGTATCTCAGACCATTCAGGTTAATGTAAACTCCTAAAGAATCAGTTTAACTATTGAGTCTAATTCTTGGATCACAATTTAACTCTTAGAACCTCAACATTAGCTGAGTTGGAAAATCACTTTCCTCAACTCCACGAATCATGATTACCGCAACACCATTCTGAATATATTTGCCAGCCTAAGGACACACTGGTCCCCTAGGTCTTAGGGCCTCCAGACATACAGGTCCACTACAACATATCTGGTGTGTAAAATTATATAGCCTAAGGTCTCTAACCCAAATCTTAGGTTCATCATGAAAACTAGAACCTTAACATCACATACATTGGAAATCATTTTCCTCTATTATACCCAATAGGTTTAGTTAAAAATCAGGATAAATAGAACCTATTCTAACCTTCACGGTATTTGGGTAATATCCTCCAAATATTACTGAAGGTTCAACACTATCTATAAGGTTCACAAGGTTCAACTTCTATTATGGAATTGAACCATAGTACAACCTGATTTACATTTTGACCTAAGCACTATTTCAGCTTAGACCTAATTCAAGCCTATCCCAACCTTCAGTATCATCAAATCGGATCCTCTAGGATCGACATACGGCATAATCACCACACATCATGTATCACCGGATATCATTCCTACATACCTTTAACATCATGATGTTACTAAGGATCATCACTTAGCATGGAGAAACCTCAAAACATTTACTATGCCTCAAATTTCCATAACCCTATCAATTGGGCCTTTTTGGGCATAATCACCACAACAAAAATATCCTGACTTAAAATCAATACTTACATCATCATTATCTCCATGCATCTAAGCACTCTTTCAATCATATAACTGAAATGATTATTAACTATGGAGAAACCTTAAGACAATGACTATTCCTCAAGTCTTTATGACCTTGTCAACTTAACTTCCTAGGGGTTTACCCATCCTAGATTTTCTTAGATTGAGCACGCTTAACTTTCGTGCACCCGAGCTAAAACACAGATACCGGCTCTATATGCTCTTGACCACCAATACCCTGAGACTACTCTAGCCTCAAAATACGTGCCGGCTACCTTTGGTCACCTAAAATATAATGACTGGGCCCCACATCACTCTCAGTACATGTACCACCATACCAGATCTGTAATATGCTCCATGAAGTCCCAAAAGCATTCGGTTAGACCTCTCTCAACAATATCAATCTTCTCCCAGTATTGCACTACGTACTGCCCTCAAGTGTTTCCAAATCCTTTAGGGGCTGATTCATAGACTAGGAGAACTCATTCCTTTATTACCCCCATCCAAGCATATATTCTATCACTATATAATTAGTACCACATCAGTATACTATCTTATTGCCAGAACTGCTTGGGCTCTGATACTAAAATGTAAGACCCCATCTTACATACCACTTACCATTGATATTAATCAGAGTACTGGAGCGCAGTTCGATGGGTAACATAGAAATAGTGGAAATATACTGATATTATTGAAATAATAGGCTTGATTATATTACCAATTTTCCCTTCAGGGTTTTATAATATATATATATATATATATAGAAAATTGTCCAAAATATTTAAAGATAAACTAATATAACCCAATAGCTCCAATCTTGGGATCCGCACCCCTTAATTGTCTATATTTACCACATTGCCCTTGAAGCCACTAGCTTCTGCTGGAATATATTTTTATTTGAAAAAGGGTGAAATTCAAACAAATCTCAGTAATAACATACAATCAATCATATAAAATGCAAAAATTAAAAATGCAATGCACTATATAGTGTAAAATGAAAATTCATACTATAACGTGTGTGTACACAATACTCAGGGCTAAATGATTGTTTGGATCCCCTATAAGTCCATATACCTCAATTGATTCCCTGACCACAGCTAGAGCTGAGAATACAGGTCAGCTCATCATGGGCTGCCCATTTAGGCCCGCTTCCAAAAAAAAGGTGGAGATTTCAGCAGCCCGGCTCGTTTAGTTCAAGCCCGCGGACCTGCTGCGGGCTTGGGGCCATTTAACTTTCTTTTCTCTTCCTGAATGCTTAAAAACTAAAATAACTAATTTGAAATAAAAATATCATCAAAACTAAGTTAAAACATCAAATGAGTTAACCACAAGTCCACAAGACATACCACAAGTACACAAAGTCACAAACCACAAGCAAATAAATAAGTAGGTAAAGTCATAATTATAAACTAAATACTAAACAATATGAATAACATTTTCATCACGATTAACATCATCAATGATATTTGATTATGCTATACTATAAGTAGGCTCCTCTTCAGCTTTAAGGGCAAAAATATCTAATCTTTTCATTTCTTCTCCATTATCATATGCATTATCACCTCCATTATCTGCAATAAATAATAAATCACTATTATATATAATTTAAAGTGTAAATGAAATAATTATAGAAAAACACATAAAGTAGAGGTGTAAATCACCATCATTTTTGAATCCATGCAACCAGTTGCGTGTACAGATAAGAGCCTGAACATTAGCTGGAAGAATTGAACTCCAATACTTTGTTAAAACACGCGACCCAATAATGAAAGCTGATTCACTAGGTACTGTAGTGATTGGAATGCTAAGTATATCAGCCACCATCCTTGAAAGAATTGGGAATCATTGTTGATTGTTCTTCTACTAATTCAAGACATCAAAAATTTTCCAATTGTCAGGCTTTAGTATTAGTTCTTCTAAATATGTTCCAGTTCAGACTTGCTTAAAGAAGAATGATCCATATTTGCATGAATATCTTGATAATCCTGCCACATTATGAAACAAGTAAGTAATAGAGTAACAAAAACAAGTTGTAATTGTTGACAAAAAAATTAAAAACTTACATCAAATGCATCATCAAAGGAAATTCTGGAAGCATTAGAGGTGTAAGATGAATGCGTTATAATTGTTGATGATCTAGCAATTGTTGCACTTCCAACTATAGAATTTGAAAGAGATCTCTCAGAGTATTCATAAAAAATGAGATCCAACTTACTCCTTATAATGGCAACCTTCTCATAAGAAGAGATAGGGTTAATCCTTTCTAGCAATATTTTATTATATTGAGCTTCCATCATGGATCAAACGCAACTGCAAGTGTAAGAAGGACATTGTAATTATGCCAATATTTGTCAAACTTCTCTTTCATTGGTATACACATCTCTCGAATCACAGGGTCAAGGCCTGTCATATTTGCTTCAAGCAACATCTCAATTTTTGAAATATTCATAAAATAAAAATTTGAAGTTGGATAAGATGACCCGGAAATCAACCTTGTGATATTCTCAAATGGCCTCAAGAAATTGCACATTGCCTTGACTCTAGTCCACTCATCATTCGCTAGACTGAACTTGTAATTTTTATCATCTAAAGACAACTTTGCAAAAGCACAACAATATTGAAGTCCACTCTCAAGCATTGTGTAAGTAGAGTTCCATCTAGTGGGCATATATAATCGCAAGCCCATTGAAGTGTCAATGCCACCAATTTCCTCAATATATTGTTTGAAAAGTATCATCCTTGCCTCAGATGCCTTCACTTATTTAATACTCTCTCTAATCTTATGCAAAGTAGGAGTTGCTACTTTTTTGCCCTCTTGAACTATTAGATTGAGGATATGGGCACAACACCTCACATGAAAGAATTCTCTATTAGAGACCAAGCTGAATCTATCTTGCACAAGTAGCCTCTTTTTTAATAAGTCTTGCATGTTATCATTTGCATATGCATTATCTAGAGTAATTGAGAACACCTTATCATCAATTCCCCAATCTTTCAGGCAATCATACACCTTCTTAGACAACTCAAATCCAAAATGTGGCGGTACCATCTTATAAGAAGCAATGATCTTACTATTTAGTGTCTACTTTTCATTAGAATTTCATAACATCAGCCACTTTTTAGTGTCCACTATTTAGAATTTTAAAAAGCAACTATCTTACTATTTAGTGTCCACTATTTAGAATTTCAAATTCTCTTTTTGTTGGTAGTAGAATCTCATAACATCGGCCACTACTGTTTTTCTAGTTATGAGCCTTACATCAGGATTCAATGTTTGTAGAAGTTCTCTAACCCAACTATATTCAACAAATGAATAAGGAAGGTTATGCTCAATCATGGTCATAGTCATAATCTCCCTAATAGACTTGTGATCAATTTTCCTATGCCTAATTTTGCCTTCTCTATCTTACACCATCACCCCAACAGCATGGAATTTTTCAAGATCATTACAATTCTTCATATGGCGACTTAGATGTGAGGTGTCTTTATCTCCACTACTTGCAAATAGAGATTGACAACAATTACACTTTGCCTTTATAGTACCATTAATGTCTAGTCTACTAAAATACTTCCAAATGTCAGAGGTCAAACTTCTAGACTTCTTAGGCTTTGATTCTTCACTATCTTGGATAGAAGATGCATGTCCTTTACCTAATGATTCATTTGTCCCTTGAGTCTTTTCTTTTTGCGAGGAAGACATTACATATGCTACCTATCTTCAAATCAAACATTATATTCAATAAAAAAAGCAAGAATCATAAATTGAAGCATAAAAAACTTATTTTGAAACAAGCAGTCACACACAAGTAGTAACTAAAGCCTCGTAATTCCCCTTATTAAAGTCTTCATTCCCTAACATAAGCATCAAAATAGCCAAACCATTATAAACAAAATTTTGAAATAAGCTTACGCATACAAGTAGTAACTAAGCAATCTGGGAATATTAAATAAAGGGCATATTCACCAAATTTAGGCATAATCGCCTAAGAAATACAGAGGCCCATCCATTACAAATAAGGAAGAAGTAACTAATCTCAAACTCTCAGTGTAAGGCAGAAGTATCTGAGGCGATGGTGACGGCGAGACCAGAGGACTCGTGCATATGGTTGATCTTCACTAAGCTCTAAGGAGTGAGGACTGAGGTGAGGTACTTAGGTATAAGGCTAGAGGATCTAAGGATGAGAGGAGCGTCTCTGCTTACTTTGTGTCGGCTAGGTCTAGCATGCGGAGTGAGGACTAAGGTGTAGACGTGACGTGAGGTCTTGTCTTGAATTATATTTTTTTAAAAAAAAAATTTAAACAGGCCTAAAAGGGTTGGCCCTACAAGGCTGATGGGCTAGCCCTTTTAAGACCATGGCCCTACAGGGCCAGCCCTGTAGGCCCAACTTCTTTTGGAGCTTCTAAATTGTAAGCCTAGCTTGTGACGGGCTCAGGCCTAAAAGGGTTGGCCTGACGAGCTTGGCCGATTTCTCGCCTCTAACCATAGCTGGGTAATGTGCTCCAAGCACATGTTTATATCACAAAATATAGCAACATACAACAAATCAACATTCACAAAGTGTATGAGAGATAAAGTTACTACCTTAACCCTGTTTTATCCTTAAATAGGCTCCTCGTACTTCGTGCCGCAGCTTGGCTATCAATCAGATCCTAAAATTTCAAATGTATAAGAATTAGGTTAAAACCCATTCATGTACTATTTTAGACACTTCCAAAGTGTTTTTGGTGGTTTTATTAGTCTATATTAGAAAATTACCAAATTATCCCTAGGAACCCGGCCTGGCCCCTTTGTTCTCAGTCCGACCGTACTTTTCCTGAATTCTGGCAAGGGCTATTCTCATATATTTTTGCCCAAGGAATCCATTTTTGGCCTCGATTTTCATAAAATCGCTGCCAATGATAGTTTTGCCCTTGGCAACCCCTAATCAGGGTTTCCGGGACGTTTTGGTCATTTCACTTTCTAGGGCTTTTCTGAAAAAGTGTTCAACACTAACCTCACCAAATTTTCCCTCCTGAACACAATGGAATCATCAAATTAGCAAAAATCCAGCTCTAACACCTCCATTCTTGCTTAGTCAAAACACAGGGAAATAAAAGAAAAAATTAAAATCTTTGATTTTCAACTTTAAATCCTTGTTCATTTCTACTCTAATAACTTGATTATCTATTTTAAACACCTATTACAAAATATTTGGGCAAATTTGAGTAGCATTACTTCTTAGAGTTAACACTTCCCAAAATTAAAATTCACAATAAATAACCCACAAAACCGCCAATAACTTCAACAACAACAACATCTACAACAAGTATTTAAGGTTTATGAAGTCACCTTTGGTTTCTCTTCTTCTTTTCCCCTTGGTTAAAACTTCAACCTCCTCAAACCCTAAAGTTTTTCTTGCAAAACACATGAAATCATGGAGAAGGGAAGCTTAGGGCAAGAATTACACAAATTAGAAGCCAAAACACCAGGGAAATCAAGCTTACCTTAGGTTTTTCTTCCTCCTTCTCTCTAAAAGCTTCGAGTTCTCTCTCTCCTCTCTTGTGCTATGGCTCATGGAAATGAAGGAAAGATAAAGGGAAACATGTTTTAAAATATCCCATTTCCCTTAATTTAATTAATTGAAAAAAATTCCCAAAATGCTGACTTTTGTGGAATCATGCACTTAATCTCTATCCACATGTAATTAGGGTTATAAAGTTCCATTAAGCTTAAACTAATATTTCCCTATTTTTGGTCAGCCCAATTTCACGTCCCATACCCATATGAGAAGCCAAATGAGCTAATGTGAATTTATCTCAAAATTACCTCATTTGCCATCACAATTTTTTTCCATTTTCGGATTTGTGGCAATTCTGGTAAATTTTATACCCAATATTTGAAAACTCATATTTTAATTTTTAGACATCAAATTGGAGTGATTCTAAAGGCTATAGAACCCTTATTGAGTATAGTTTCAAGGAAAAATATAACATTTATCCAAATGAAAGCATAAAATAACCAGATTTTAAGTTTTTGTATGATGTTCTAAAATGCAAACAGTTTTCCTAGCCTAATTCAAAAATTAATAACTCTTTGCATACAACTTTAAAAATTACCAATGACTTATCAAATTAAAGCTTAGGATGTCTACTTTCGTCCTATAAAATTTTATAATTTTTTGTCGTCATTGGTCATTCAAGACCACATGACAAACTCACTACCTTGTAGGAAATTTCACTAGAGCACAGTTCACATTTCAAATTTTCAATATTTCATTCCTATGGCCAAAATTAACATTAATATTAGGCCAAATATTATTCTCTTGTATTCCTCTACTTTGGGCTTCAATATTGGGCTTTTTAGAAAACCCAAGAATTAATTCCATAATTTGTTCTATCCTAATTCTTATGAAAAAGAAAATTTATTAACTTCATAAATTTCAAGTTTCATGAATATTCACCATGTTATTACCTTAAATATAAGGAATTTTAGTGATGAAAATTTGGGATGTTACAATTATAATAAGTTTGAAAATTAGTTCTATACATATTTATTTCAAGCATTTTGCATATTTGAATTATTGAGGCATGATTATTCGATCTTGAGAAACTAAACTAATCAAGATCCCGTATTTAGTTATCTACACTTGAATCATTATAGAAATACATATTGTAATGGGTCTATAATTACTTACCAAGTTATTTGTTTTTCAAATAGTGAAAATGATGCTACTCCTTCATCTGTATAGTGGAATGGATCATCTACTTATTAGATAATCATATTAGTTGTTATGGTAAAGTTATTGGAAATTGTGCCATAGGGACCAATTATTGTACTTTGAACATTGTTATTCAATGAATTTCTCCATTTTGTTATCACATTATTTGCATGTTTACTGTGATGACTATCCTTGAATAAAGCATAATGATTGTCCTAAATGTCCGTGGTTGGTCATCTATATAAGAGTAAAGATGAAATAAGACCAGTATAACTTTAAAGAGGTATGGAGATACGAATCAAAGTCCTAAGAACTTGTAAGGGTACAAGGTGCTGGACCGACCTGCTATGAGAAAGCTTCATAGATCAAGTCATAAGTTTGTCTTATGTATAACCACGCCACTGTGCCCTTTTGACCTGAGCTCATCATGGATTCCTACATGAGAGTCACTCAGCTTTGATCTAGTTAAAAGTCACATTTGACCGGGTGATGATAAAGGCTATGTTTTGACTTAGTGGTTTTCATGTAGAGGAATGTGAATGATCAAGATGGAATTTATCCCTCACATTAGTAGAGAGATATTAATGGGACCCCTCGATGAGTGAGTCTGAGAAATGTATGGCCATACTATGATAGAAAGGAGTTTGCATTTCTATAGTCAGACTACTCAGGAATCGAGAAAGTAATGGTTAGGAATAAGTGGATGACATTTTCTATGCCTCATCCTTGACCAAATTATCATGTGATAAAAGAGATGTGATATGGTTGTATGACAGGTTGCATCAATTTATTGATCCTCATATGAATTGTGTAACATCCTTATCTTATTTTCACATCTTTTAGAGTTCTTGTACACAGTTCGGGGAACACACAGAAATATCATAAAAATACTGATAGTAAGTACATAATATTCATACAGGAATCTCCCATAGGGTGTGTTTATAGTAATTACATATCTTAAAATAATAAAAAGGTCTTCAGATAACCAACAGCCTTGTTTGATCAGCACCAGAACCATCAGTTGCCGATAAGTACGCTCTTGCCATTTTTGAGCCGCTGTCCTTTGCTGGAATATTTTTAATTTGAAAAAAAATTCAAATGAATCTCAATAGTAACAGATAATCAATTATAGAAAATGCAATAATAATATTCCAAGTGCTACATACAACAGTATTATACTAACACATAATTTAGTTCAGTCAGAAATGTTCAGAGCCAACCACTATTGCAACCCCGACTCGTTCTGTACTTCAGCTGGGCTCAAGACCACAGACTGGGCATACCATTGTACCCGTAAGCACTGCAAATTGGTGTACCTATAGGCACTATGTATCATACATATTATAAAAGATGGCATATACAAAGCATATAAACATTCACATAGTGTATGAAAGATAGAGTTACTACCTTAATCCCTTTTTGTAATACCGATTAGTCCTTAAATTGATCTGGCTCGGGATTAATAGTCTGGTCCTAAAACCCAAGTTTATAAGAATTAGGTTAATACCCATTCATGTATCACTTTAGGCTTTTACACATTATTTTTGTTGGTTATATTAGTCTAATTTTGCAAAATTTCTAGAATACCCCTAGGGATCCGATCTAAGCCCCTTTTTACCCAATTTGACTGTACTTTTTCAAAACTTATGACCTAGGCTATTCCTACACAGCTTACATGTAGAATCCATTTTTTACCTCAGTTTTCTCAAAATCACTGCCAAATGACAGTTTTGCCCTTGACATGCCTTACTTAGGGTTTTAAGGGTATTTTTGTCATTTCACTTTCTAAGGCTTTTCTCACAACATGATCAACATCAAATCTACATAGTTTTCCCTCCTAAACACAATGAAATCATCAAATTGATGAAATTCCAGCTCCTTCCCTTATTTCCAACACTAGCCAAAACATACAAAGAGAAAAGAAAAATGAGTTTTGTTGATCTAACCCTTAAAGCTCCTTTCTTTCCCTTCTAATCACTTATTAAACCTTTTAAACACTTATTAGACATGATTTGAGGAAATTTGGGCAGCATAACTTCTTAGAGTTTTAACATCCCAAATTTACAAAATCATTGACCAAACCACAAATCATGACAAGATCAACAACAACATCAACATAATCCCAAAGGGAATGAGATTCTTGAAGTTACCTCTTGATTCTCCTTTCTCTCTCTCTCTCTAGGCGTCACTTTCTCTCTCCACTCTCTTGAAGATTTTCTTACTACACACGATTTTCATGAAGAACAAGAGCTTAGAGGAAGAAATACACAAGATAGAAGGCACAAGTTCTTGAAATCACAAGACTTACTTTTGATCTTTGCTCCTTGTGTTCTCTTGTTTTAAGTCTCTTAAGCTCTCTTTTCTCTCTCTTTTTCTTGTGTATGGCGTGAAAATGAGGAAGGAAAGAGATGATGAAGACTTAAAAATATCTCTTACATTCTCCTTTAAGAGATAATATTCTATTAGTTTATGACATGTGCATGAACTTAAGCTTATCTTTATTTAACTGTCATAAACATTTTCCTTACTTTTTGACTAATTCCCTTCCTCCTTGTGGCCCAAAAATGATGCCACTATGGTTCCCAAGTGAACCAAATGGGCCTCTTTCAATTGTTTCATCCAATTACCAATTAATATATATTTTATGCCAATTTTCCATGTGCTCTTATCTTGATAAATTCTTATTTAATTATTTGGTCTTATCCCTTCCTAATTGTGTCAATTGATTTGGACCACTTTTCCTTCTCTCTTCTTGGCCCAAAAGACGCCATATATGGTCCTTCATAAACCAATTGGACTCCATTTAATTACCTTAACAATTGTACAAAATATAATATTTTATTGAAATTCCAACATGTGCTCAAATTTTCATAAATCCATATTTATTTCCTTGGCTTAAGATGAGGACACTTGGCATCATATTAATCCAAGCAATTTTTTTTTTTCCTATTTTCTCCATTTCGTCAAAAATATCAAGAGAAAAAGGAAATAATAATCACTCTAGTTTTTTTTTTTCCATATTCTCTCTCATCAATTTGTGTACCTATCCACTTTAACTTTTTAAACTTTGATTTATTTGATCAAAGATGCTTCAATTATATATTTATCTTTTATTTTTATTAATTAATTGAAATTAACTTCAATTAATTGAGAAAATAATTAATCTTGTGCTTTATTGACAAATTACAATTTTGCCCTTACATTCTTGGATTTATTTTGAGGTTATTCCTTTCCTTCTTTTCTTTGGCCGAAAATATCCTTTATTATTGGGCCAAATATTGTGCTCTTTTATTCTTCCATTCTGGGTTTTAATAGTGGGCTTTTTAGAACACCCAAAAATCAGTTTCATGACTTGCTCTAGCTCAATTCTCATGAAAATAGAAATTTACTAGCTTATTAAATTCCAAGCACATTAATATTCACCCTTTCATTTCATAAATGCCACAAATAATTACAAGGCATATTGGTGAATAAAAAATTGGGGTGTTACAAATTAGGTAGTAGTAATATCTTGCTAGAGGCCACTTACAACTTGTTGGTTAGTATAGTGATTGGCCTACTGCCAACTTCATATGGGCCTACAGGGTTGCAACCAAAAATTGTAATACTTCAAATTTTATATTCACCAAATATATTGTGATTATTCGAGAAATGCAATAAAATAGTGAATATTCATGAATTTGGAATTTACGAATTTTATAAATGTTCATATTCATGAGAAAATGGGCAAAACAATTATGGAATTAATTTGGATAATTTAAAAAGTCCAATATTAAGGTCTGAAAATGGAAAAATAATAAAGAAACTATTTGGCCCAAAAATTGATTGAAATTGGCCAAAGAAAAAGAATAAAAGAAATTAGATTAAAAAGGTAATGGCAAAATCGTAACTTTGCCAATTTAGCACAAAATTAATTATTTTCTGATTAATTGAAGTTACTTTAAATTAATTAAGGAAAATAAAATGTAAAAATATATTTAGAATATTTTGGTCAATTTAATATGAATTTATGGAAAATTTGAGCAAAAAGTGTAATTTTGACCAAAATTGAAACTTTACGTATATACGTAACCGAAACAAATTTTGAAGCCAATTGAGACCACAGGGTGGACCCTTAGGTGTCTCCTACATGTAGCATGAAGAAGGAAATATTAGTTTGGCTTAATGGCATGATTACATGTACAGAGGGATTATGTACATAAAATTGGATTTTTGGAATTTTGCCTAAATAATTAAATAAAGGCATAAAGCATTATAAAAGCAATTTCTCCTCTCCTTCCTCCTCATAGCTGACGCCATTTCAGACCCAAAGAGAGAGAGGGAGCTCAAATTTTTAAAGAGAGAAAGGAGGAAAAAGCTTACAAAGGTAAGTGATTTCTTCAGTAAATCGGTTCTTAATATGTATAACTCCACTCCTAAGCTATTCTTCTATGTATTTTAAGGTTTTGGAGCACAAATTCTCTTGTTAAAGAGTTAGGGTTTTCGGCCAAGTCAAGAAAAGTTAGAGGGAACTTGAGGTAACTTTCAAACCTTTGTATATTGACTATTCTGGCTGCTGTGCACAATTTAATCAGTGAAATTCGCCAGATTGTCTTTAGTTTGAAATTTTGGAATTGTAATTGCCTAAGGGTTATGCTGCCAAAATTTGGACTAAATGGTAGTTGTAACCTAATGTAATAGCTAATAAAGTGATTAGGAGTAGAAAAGAACATGTTTGCGGAGTTAAAATCGAAAAACCTGGAGTTGTCCTAGAGGATACCAAAATTTCGGCCAGGCTGAGATCTAGGGGTTAGAGTTGCATTTTAAATGAATTGATGGTTCCATTGAGTGCAGGAGGGAAAATTAAGTGGGTTCACATTTGGTCACTTTTTCAGAAAAGCCCGAAAAAGCATAATTATGAAAATGCCCTTGAAACCGGGAAAGCTAGGTTGCCAAGGGTATATCTATCTTTTGGCAGTGAATTTAGTAATTATGAGTCTGTAAATAGATTCCTTGGGTGAAAACATGTTAGAATAGCCCCAGTCAAGATTTTAGAAAAAGTACAGTCGGACTGGGTGCGGCGGGGCCGGGCCAGGGTCCTGTGGACATTTTGGTAAATTTTCACCATAGGCTAATATTGTAATGCCTAAAATTATGATTGAGGGCTAATGATAATTATTGAGAATTAATTGTGATTTAAAGATTAAATTATTATGTGTTTTGTGGCAATTTCAGTAAATGTGCCAAAATCAGTAGAAAATAGAGAGAATTGAAAAATGTCGGTTAATTAGTCATTGATTAATGAAAAAATTAATTACTAATTAAGAAAAAATGAGATGTGTGACCAAATGGCTAATGGAGTGGTTAGAGTAACTAAAATAGTTACTTACTTTATGAGGACCAATGAGAGGAGGACATGTAGCAAGTTTATAGGATGAGAGAGTATGGAGAAAAGTCAAATCCCATTTGTTTAATTATTTTCTCTCTCTTCCCTCCCTCATTTTCGCTAAAGCAAGGCATGGTGAAGAGGAGTATCATCATTTCATCTCATTCCTCATACTCTTCCCTCTTATTTTCTCTCTCATGTTCGTCCTCCATTGTTACTATAGAGAGAGGAAGAAAAGCTTGAGATTAAGGTAAGCAAATGACTCCAAATGGCAAAACTCTCTTCATTAATCTTGTTCCTTGGATTGAGAGCTCTATTTCTATGGTCTTAGATTGTCCATTGGTAGTGGTTTGAGCTCTCAAGGAAATCTTGTGGTTGATGAATCAAGGAACCTCTTTGAAAAAGTTGTTAAGGTAAATAAAATGAACCTTTCTATCTATGTTTTATGCCAAATGATTAAGTTTGGAATTTCTGGGATTTTTGGCCTTATTTTCGAAAATGGCATATTGTTGTCATGGAATGGGTGTTTTGGTATATGTTTGGATAGATAGAATTGGTTTGAGGTTGAAATGTTGAGTTTGGCAAATTTTGAGATTATGTGTTGAATGTTGCCTAAAACTAAAGCATTATAATGGAATAGGAATTTGGTAGTTTGGATGGTTCCATTTGATTCTTTGTGCAATTTTATGTGGGAGTAGCCTTGGTTTAGAATTTGGGATCATTGGATTCACTTGGGTAAAATTTGGGAAGTGCTGTTAACTCTGCTGTGTTTTTAGCTTCTGATATGTATTACTTGAGTGATCAAGGGTTTAACTTGAGTGAATTCGTGCATAGTCTCTTTTCCCTTTGAGTTTTTGGGTGCACTTCCTTGCAAAAAGCCAAGAGTGTTGTCTCACTTATGGGTTATCACTCAAGTGAACCTTGTCTTACTCTAGTATGGGTGTATCTGACACTATGAACTCACATCTCGGGTTGTCATTCGTGATCAATTTTCAAGAGTATATCTTAACACTCACGGGTATTAAGCCATCACTTGAGTGCCAAGGTCCCTCCTCGAGTGATGTTCCCTCTTAAAAGTTTCTTGTGCTCTCGGGTGAGCACTTCTTGAACCTCACTTCGGGGGACTCGGGTGAGCATTAGGCTATCACTCAAGTAAATTGAGTTATGCTCGAGTGCAGTGATCAATTATGGTTTCTGTCATTTCTTTCTGCTCTCGAGTGATCACTTCTAGTGCCTCACTTCGTAGGACTCAAGTGGGCATTTGGCTATTACTCGAGTGTTGCTTTCAAGACTTGAGAGCAAGTCCATCATCGCTCGAGTGAGGTCTTCTTCACTCAAGTACAATAGTAAAAAACTAGTACTTGTGCTTCTAAAAGAGGATCTTTAGGATAGTTCTTCCAACCCTTTAGGGCTTTTGTTAGAGGCTTTTATAGCTTCCTAAAGAACATAAATGATAACTAATTTAAGTGATATGAAGTCATTTGAGTATTGGAATAGCGAATAACATTTCGTCACTAATTATGAATTATAGGATTCAATATTTTCCCTACTCAGGAGAGACTAGTGCCAGAGCACGCACGGAAGGACTAAGGTAGTGACTTTTCTCTCATGTTGTGTATGATGATTGGTATGTATGACTTATCATTATTTTGTGTGAAAATCTTTGGCATGAGGCCATTGTGATCCTGTGAATTTGTTATTGGTTGTAAGGCATTACAGCGTGAGCAGTTCAATGTGAGCAGTCATAGTGGGTGATGGTTATCACACCTACCCCTGCCATTGTATCTGCCATTGTAATTGCTGAGGCTACATTGTGGAATTGTAAATTCCTATTTGAGTATCTGGCCAGTGTGGCTATGTGTTGTAAAATGCTTTATATGAAACTCAACTGTGGTGAATTATATTGTTGTGAACCATGTTGTGGTGCAATACAGCATGAGCAATTCAGCGTGAGCAAACATAAGGGTGACACACGTCATACTTGCCGTTGTAGTTGCTATGTGTTGTTTGATGATTTGCTTTTATGCTTTCTGGTTACGCATACTATGAGAAATTTGACACTACAAGGATTCCTTAGAATATTATTCTCCTAAAACAAATTACAAACACGGTTGATGGATCTAAAGAGAACCAAGTGATAAAGGGTGGTTAGAGCTTTGGGCTAGGAGTTTGTTTTGGATTTTGGTTATCATTTTGGATAATGGTATATGATATTTTGGATTACATAATAGTAATTGTGTAATCCCCTAGATTGGGAAACTGATTATGGGCGTTTGTGCCCTGTAAACCCTTTTTATGATTATTAGAACCCGAGTGTGTCGGGAATTTATATTGTACTCTGATATTTATAAATGAAATCATATTGTGTAGGCCATTTATGTATTTGAAATGTGAATATGAGACTGTTGTTGAACAGGTTTTAGAAAAGTTTTTGGTAAACCCTGGTTTTGGGAAGTTTAATTTTAAATAAGTCCCAAATCATATTACTGTCTCTAATTCCACATAATCACATATTTATGAACTTAATATCGGCCTTGGATTGGAAGGGGCTTACAAATATAACCACAATAAACATTATGGTAGTATCTAAAATGGTATATGGATAGGTTATAACATAATTCTTGTCCATTTAATATTTTAGGACCAAGTTTGGAGCCTAAGCTTGGCACGTTCTATGAGGCGGACAATTTAAGGCAAGAAAAGGGTTAAGGTAGTAACTTTTATCTTTCATACACTATATGACTATTTATATGTTGTGTGTTACTGTATTCTGTGATATGAACATGTGCCTGGGGCACATCACCTAGCTGCAGTCTCAGACTTAACTAAGGTACATTGGTATTAGCTAGCTGTAGTCAGAGACTCAGCTGAGTATATGTAGGGGTTTCAACGGGATGGTTGGCCCTGAGTTTTGTGTACAAACACGAGTTGATGTGAATTTTCATTTTACATTATACGTGGCATTGCATATTTAATTCTCGCATTTTATATGTTTGATAGTATGTTATTACTGGGATTCCTTGAAATCTCACGCCTTTTTCTAAATAAAAAAATCTTAGTGTGTGACGTGGCTAAAAAGGCAAGGACGTAGCTATGGGAAACTGACGGACACATTTCTCAAGACAAAGTTCGTGGTTATATATAGTCTATATTTGGAATACTTTTGGATATTCTGTAATATTTGTAAATATTGTCAAATTTTGTACGGTTGATTCCGGACTGTAAACAAATACTCTTATTAATATATTTGTACTCTTTTCTATATGCCTATGAAACTTGGTCTTTATTACTCTGTATATATCAAAATGGAAGCGTGTGTTGACAAATATAGCCCAATAAGAGCTATAATGTCCCAATTCATTGAATCTAAGATATGTCTATATTTAATGAATGTAATGGTTAATCTAGAGTGGACAAATATTTATATAAATATATATATATTCGGAAAGAAAATTAATAATATTATATGTACATATATGTTTTTTTTTTTCAAAATACATATGTGTGTGTGTGTGTATTTTGAAAAAACATATATTACATATATATATATATATATATACTGTAAACATCCTATTTTGTCTGGGCTCAACTCAAAAATAATAAAAAAAAAAGAAAAAGAAAAAATCCTTCTTAATCCTGACATATCTAAATTAATAAGCAAATAACATTGATGATGTTTGGATTGTAATTGAAATTTGAAAAATAATCATCATTAATGATGATTGTCTTGTACTTGGGGTTTTATAGTAAATGAAAATATATTTCAAATAATTCATCTCATTGATGTTATTTGATATTCAGATTAAGAAATTTAGTGTGAAGTCATTATGGTGAAAAAAAATACAAAAAATATCTCTCATTCATGTTGATAGGTTTAAATTAGGAAATTACTTATAGGGAAAATATAAAAAAGTAAATAAAAAACAAAAATAAAAAAATAAAAAAAAATATCACTCATTTATGTTGATAGGTTTAAATTAGGAAATTACTTGTAAGGAAAATAATAAAAAAAATTAAAAAAAAAAAAAAAAAAAAAAACTCTCATTGATGGTGATTAGGCCAAGTTAGGAAGTTTTATTAATAGAAAATATAAAAATTAAAAATTAAAAGAAATCTTCATTGATAGTGATTAGGTTAAGCTAGTAAGTTTTATTAATAGAGAATACAAAAAAAAAAAAAATCCTCATTGATGATTATTGGCTCAAGTTAGAAAGAGCATTTATGAAGAAAATCATACCTTGAGATTATAAATAAAGGACCAATGGTTGAAGCAAGACACATAAGAATTTGAGAAGAATTTTGAGGAGAGCAAGGGAGGCAAGGTATAGAGCTAATTTGATTTCTTATTCCATTGTTCCTTCTTATTTTGTCACGGGTTTCAAGAATTAGAAATTTGTTTGAGTAACCTACTATTCTTCATGGCATGTCAAGATGATCGCCGATGAACATATCCATGAGATTGAGGCACTTATATATAAAGCTCTAGGCATGTTTTTGTTATGTTTTCTTCTATCTTCATTGAATGCTCAAGTGTGTTCCTAGCCATTTGATATTGTTGCATTTGATTCCGTTACTTCATTGACTCTCTTGGTGACATTTTGATTATTATTGGAATGATTGCATGCTCCCTCCTACCAACATGTCTTGTGAAGATTAATTACGGGAAAGTTTTTTTTAATTATTTTGACAAGTCTTCACACTCCTGTACATTTGTTGAATTTGATCTTTGGCCCCAATATATATTCATCAAAATTGAAGGGATTTATAAGATGGATTTAATATGGTGCAATGAATTGTGTATTGATCTATCCATGTGATTTCCTCACTTTGTCTCTTTTGTAGCAAGGTTCAAAACACTAGAGGTACATGCTCTCACCATGTCTTTATTGATTTTCTTACCATCTTGAACTTTCTACAATAAATGATATGTGAAGAATGCAATTCCTTGTTGGCTTGATGAACTCTTGTTGTTTTTTCCTTTCTCTTTTGCAAATAAAAAGTTTCAAAATAAAAAAAAAAGATTCTTTTCTTAAAATAAATGAATTTGGTTTCATATGAAGAAAATTATTTTTAAAAAATAAAAAATACAAACTAAACAAAAAAATTATTTTTCTGAAAATAAATTAAGTAAATCTTTTTCTTAAAAGACACCAACCAAATGCCACGCCTTTCTACTCCTAACGAACTACGTTGGTTTGATCTCTCTAAAGGGTACGTAGGTTCTATGTTTTCATCTTAGGTCAAGTCCAACAATGTGAATAATTAATTTTGTTTTTTCATCTAGTAAATATTTTATTTTTGGGTAATTATGATGAAATTTTAAAAGGCCATATTTATTTTTAAATAATTAACTTACGGTAACCATTCTTTTGAATGGGTGTTATGGGATGCCTAACACCTTCCCCATGCACAATCGACTCCTGAACCATAACTAGTTTTTTGTAACCTAGTTTTCATTTTTCAAAAAAGGGTTCAAAACTTATCCTTTTTCAAAATTTTGGTGGCGGCTCCATGTTTTCCAAATTTCGGGCGCTATAGCTTGGCGACTCTATTGGGGATAGTTTGAGAGTCAAGCTCATTTAAGTTAAATGTTTAAAAATAATGTAGTCTGAATTTTATTTTAATTACCCTTTTATTTATTTATTTTATTTTTTGTGTGATTGTTTGTTTTTATTCTTTATTCATTTATTTTTTTATTCTTTTTCTGTATCTATCTTGTGATCTGCTTAGCAAATGAGGGTTAGGTAGAACTTAGGCCACAGGTTGGTATGCTCTTTGTAACACCCTTAACTTATTTTCACCTTTTTCAGAGTGGTTGAGCACAGTTCAGTGGACACACAAAAATAACATAAATATACTGATAATAGATACTTGATTCAATACAGGAATCCTCGATAAGGTATGTTTATATAATTACAGACCTTAAAATAATAAAAAGGTCTTCAGATAACCAACAGTTTTGTTTGATCAGTCTAGAACCATCAGTTGCCGGTAAGTACGCTTTTATCCTTTTGAGCTGCTACCTTTCGCTGGAATATTATAGATTTATGGAAAGGGTAAGATTCGAAAGAATTTCAGTAGTAACATACAATCAGTCATATAAAATGTGATAGATAAATATGTTATACACCATGAATGCAACATAACAATAACACAACAATATGGCATGTGCACATAAGTCGGGGCTACTTCCCCACTATCTGTAAACCTCTATAAACGTGCCTACTTGAACAATGGCCTACTTGGAAATACAGTATTCATATTCCAGAAGATGGCATATACAAAGCATATAAACATTCACATATTTTATGAAAGATAAAGTTAGTACTTAGAATTACCATTTCCTGCTCTATTATCCATTCAATACCCTTGATTTGGCTCGGGCTATTGATATGCCCTAAAATTCCAAATGTACAAGAATTGAGTTAATACTCATTCATGTACTACTTTAAACTCTTTTAAACTCATTTTGTTGGCTATCTTAACTTAAAACTGCAAAATTATCAAAATATTCGTAGGGACCCGGTCCAAGTCCCTTTGTACCCCGTCCAACTGAACTATTCCAAAAATTATGACCCGAGCTAATCATACACAATTTTACGTGTATAATCCATTTTTGACCTTAGAATTGGAAATTCACTGCCAAAAGATAATTTTGCCCTTGGCAGCCCCTATTTAGGGTTTTAGAGCTCATTTTGTCATTACACCTTCCACTGCTTTTCACACTTCCTACTGAACAAGCACCCTACACAATTTTCCCTTTTAAATTCAATGGAACCATCAAATTAATGAAATTCCAACCTAACCCCATGTATAGCCCCAGGTCAAAATTCAACAACAATTTGGGAAAAATGGAGTTTTATGTTTTCAATCTATAAAACACCTTTTTTTTCACTTGTAATCTCATGTTTAATCACTTAATTACACTTCCCATATGATTAGTCCAAATTTTCATAGAACCTCCCCATAGGGTTTGATCATCCCAAAATCACAAAACCATGAAACTTAGGCCACGACTCCAATCCAAACAACATCAACAAGCAATAATCATCAAGAGACAACAAGTATTCAAGCTCACCTTGATTTCTCTTGAATTTCTCTCTCTAATCGTCCCCTTTCTCCTCCTTCTTGCTCTTGTTTTTGCTTGCTTCACATGCTATTCATGAAGGAATAGAGATTAGGAGGTGTTTCCACGAATTAGAAGGCAAGAACAAGTGGATTTTACTACTAACTCATCTTGATCTTGCTTCTTTATCCTTGTTATTTCTCTTGTTCTTGTTTTCTCAAACAACTCTTTCTCTCTCTTATTCTCTATTGTTGGACGAAAATAATGGCCAAAGAAAGAGATAAGAGTTCTTGAAAATATCCTCTTACACCTTCACAAAACAATATATTTTATTGCTTTAATCACATGTCAATTGAATTCATGTCACCATCATTTCTCTTTTTGCATTTGTGACATACAAATATGGCCCTTAGAAATAACCAAAGGCCCTCTCAAAATATCCCTATTTTGCCTCCCTAAATAATAATATAAAATTATTAATTAGCATTAGATATTTGACCAAAGTCATCATCTTTCTAAACTTGGTCAAACATGCCTCCTTTTGCTTTAATTTAAGCCAAGTATTTATTTCCTCTTGCTTTTCCTCTTTTTGGATGTCACATGGCTCCTTTTGGAAGAGGAAAATTGCTTCTTGAAATATCACAACATTATCTCTTCAATTGCCCACCATTTTTTACTTTTCAACTCTAATTTTACTTGTTCACAATTCATTCCTTCTTGATATAATTTGAGCCAAGCATTTTATTTTCCCTTCACCTCCTACTTTATGGATGTCCAAGAGTACATGAGAAAGGGAAAATTATAAGCTTTGGATTAAATATAGACAAATGATTATTTTGCCCATACATTTTTGCCATTACCTTTTCAATTTCCCATATAGACTAAAAGCTCACTTAATTTTCATCAAACTTTGAAAATTCATATCTTTATTTATTTATATTCAATTGTAATGGTTATAAAGGCTATGCGACCCTTATTACGTCTACTTTTAAGAAAAAATATTTCCTTTACCCAACTAGATGAACAGCATTTCAGAATTATCATTTATTAGACACTGCCCCAGAAACTTGCCAGTTTCACTTGGCCAACTTCAAAAATACATAACTCTTTGTGTACAGCTTCAAATGACTTATATGACATATCAAATTAAAGCTTGATAAGTCGACTTTTATTCTAAAAATTTTCACATCCATTAAGCATTAATTGTTTATCTAAAACCATCACACAACCAGACTGCCACGCAGGAAAATACACTGGCACCAAAGTTTACATTCCTTAGACTCTTGCTAAACTAGGGCTTAGCAGTCTACTTGATTCAAGCTTATTCTTAAGCCTCTAATCCTGAAATTTGGGATATTACACTCTCCCTACACATTGAACACATACATTATTCTTTTCACACACATTTTGGGCCCTATACCCAAGTTTGTGAGTTCCATAAGTAAGTAGAAGTTTCTAGAATTCTCCCTGTAAGGTTTTTAGAACCCCCTGAGTTTACTATGAAAACTTCATCCTAGCTGTTACTCATTTGGTGAGGTTGATCCTTGTGGGGTTTTTAGAAAACTTTGAAGGTCTATTTCGTTAAATGGGCAGTTGGGAAGCCTTTATCTGTGAGAATTAGAACACCTTGAAACCATTGCACCTATTAGTGGAAATTATCGACCTACCTAATTAATTAGTACCAGCCTTTCTTAAGATAGATACCCCCTATTGAGATTGGCTGGCACAACAGAAGAATTTAAATTTTACCAATCCCAACTGCGGATCTATCAACAACATTTAAACCGAGTTAGAAAGATTCATACCTTTTATGCTTTACCCTTTTCAATCTCTAGGAGCCAACACCTTCTATCTGCTCCTTCTACTGGTATCCACACGAATGTGTCTCTAACACAGACTGTGTTCTAGTTCCTCCAATATCTCCTAGGGTTTCCTTACGGCTCTAAATTCTCATCCATGTTAGTATTATATTACCCATTCGTTTTTATAATTGATAGGGCTGTATTAGACTTTCAAAATTAATCTTAATTAATTTTGGAATCAATTGTAATATCCCAATTTATGATTAAGGGCTAATGGCATTGAGATTTAATTGTAATTTGTTTAAATAAATATTTTGGAAGTAATATGATGTAAATTTGAGATGAATGTGTGTGGTATTTGAAATCAATGGTTGAGATTCATTATTGATGGGTCGGAATCCTATACATTGTGTCTATGTGAGCTCATAGTGGAAGTGGATGAGATAGTGACATGTGGCATAGTGGAGGCCTTTGGATGAGGCACTAGAGGACAAAATACTATTTTCCTCTTTTCTCTCTCTCTCCATCGGTAAAGTGTGTGCACAAGGGGAGGAAAATCACATTTCATCATCATCCCTTCCATCTCACTATTTTTCTCTCTCCTTCCTCCATTTTTCTGGCGCAAGCTTGGGAAAGAGAAGAAGAAAGCTTGGATTTTTGGGTAAGTAAATGCCTTCCTTTGCTCAAACTCCCTTCATTAAAGTCGATCCTTGAGTTAAGAGCAACATTTCTATGGTTGTAGCTTATCCATTGGTGGTGGTTTGTGGCCACACGAAATTCTGGACTTGGGTGAATCAAGAACTCCCTTTGAGAAAGTTGTTAAGGTGAGTTCAAGAAACCTTTCTATATAAGTTTTGTGCCAAATGATTTAACTTGGAATTTCTGGAATTTTGGACCCATTTTCGAAAATTAGGGTCTTGTGGTGTTTGAATTGTTGTTGACATGGAATTGGTGCCTTGTTAAGTGTTTTGAATGAATGGTATTGAATTGAAGCTTAGAGGTGAAGTTTGAGAACTCTATATTGATTTTGTGCATTGGGCAAAAACAGGGCATGAAATTGGGTTGTGAATTTGGTCATTTTGAAATCACCATTGTGTTCCTTGAGTGATTTTGTGTGGGAATGAGCTTGATTATTGATTTTGGGTTCATTAAAATCACTTGGGGAAAAGTTGGAAAGTTGTCTAGTCGAGCTCTGTTTTGTGCAGTAAGTTTGTATGAGTGTTTTGAATGATCAAATGGTATTGGAAAATTATGAAACTTTCGAGTTTTAAATTTCACATCCCAAGCTTCAAAATGGACATATATTTTGTGTCCTTTCGTTTAGAATTCTGTGAGATATGGTTGTCCAAAGTTTGGGATGAAAACAGAACTCTGTTTTGGCGTAGTGTGTAGTTTTTGGTGATTCTGTATTTGTGTAGTGATTTCCAGTGAGAGGCTATATTTTTCCTTGAAAGAGGACTCATATACCTTTCATTTGGCTTTGGAATCACTTCGTTTCGATTTTTCTAGAATTAGTTATGGTTTTTCGAAGTTCAGCCCAGTGTCAGGAAATTTCTGGGCCGCGGCCCAAGCCTTTCTGACCTGTTTTGGGCCGCGGCCCAAGAGTGGTGGGCCGCAGCCCAAGACCTTCTGACCATATTTGGGCCGCAGCCCAAAGATGGGTGGGCCGCGGCCCAAGCCTGTGTTCCAGCACTTAGTATTTTCGAAAAGTGACCTTCAACCTATTGTTTCCCAACCTTTTAGGGCTTTCATTATAGACATTTGTGGCCTCTTAGGAGTCCTAAATGATAACCAACTTAGTGTATTATGGGATTAAGTAATTGGAAAAGAGATTGATCAATTGTCCCTAATTTGGTATAGGATTTGATATCTGCCGAACGCGTGAGCCCACTGTGCCAAAGATTGTCAGGAAAGATACAGGTAGCGACTCCTCTCTTATACTTTGTGTAAATGTATTGTATGTTTGCTTGTCATTCATTGTGTGGATGCTGCTGCTACTGCTTTGTGATACCCTGTGCATTGAGATACCTTATGGAGTTTTTGTGATACATTGTGCTTTGAGATGCTTGGTGGTGCTTTGTGCTTCGTGTTGCTGCTACATAGTGTTCACCGCGAAAGCGGGCGTTGTGCATAGTGAATACAGCGAAAGCTGGCAGAGTGTTCACCACGAAAGTGGGCGTAGTGCATTGTGATTACAGCCGTGTGTGCTGTCGTATGTGGCGCAAGCCAGAGATCATTGTGAAGTTGCTGAACATGATAAACATGCATGCTCTATGTTTATATATTGTATGAGTGTCTTGTTGCTACTGGGATTCCTTAGAATCTCACTCTTTCCATATGACTAACCTTTTCAGACAGGGCGAGTGGCTCGAAAGGGAAGCGACCAACCAGGAGTGGTTAGGGCTTAGGGACATTTCATATTTGGATGTTGGTTATCCTTGTTTTGGTTTTGGGATTACTAAGTGTATATGAAATGTAAATGAATATTTTGGATATGTAATCCCCATTTTTGGGAACTCGCAACCCATGATATATATATAGATGAACCCGGGGTTTGCCGGGATTTTAGTTTCCGCACTCTGATATTTCTTATGTAATTTGATTTCTCGAGTAGTTATATCCGCATGTGAATGTGAGACCCAGAATTAATACGTTTTGAATTGATTTTGAAATACCTCATCCCCGAGTTGAGGGATTATAAATTGTTTATTTGATTTTATTGGTCTCTATTTCACTTAAACTTCAAAATCCGGATGTAATTACCGTGAGGGGGTTACATCAATTCACACTTAATTTTTTTGGTGAGCTTATTAAATAAATTCGGTTTAATAAAATCTGTCCAAAATTCTGTTTGATTGAATCTGTCCAACAGTTTTAATTAATCTATCTATTTAATTTGAATAATGATCCAATAGATTTAATTTATCTTTATAAATTAAATCTGAAATATTATATATCTATCATGTTAGTTATTAAATTTAATTTATAAAACTAGATTATCATATATATATATATATATATATATGTATTTTGAAAATACATATATATAATATTATTAATTTTCTTTTTCATGAACTTTATATTATATATATAATTCATCTGCCCTAGATTTAAACATTGTATTTATTGAATCTTAGATTCAATGAACTTGGACATTACAGCTTGTGTTCGGCCATTCTTGTGTGTGACCTTATAGGCCCATACGAAGTTGGCAGTAGACCAATAACTGTGCTAACCTACAAGTTGCAAGTGGCCTTTGGCAAGACATTATGACTACCCAATTCATATGAGGATTGTTAACATGATGCAACCTATCATACAACCATGTCAAGTCGAAGGGCATTGCGATGTGGTTATACATGGGATAAGCTTATGACTTGATTCATGCAGCTTTCTCATAGCAAGTCGATCCAGCACCTTGTACTCTTACAAGTGCTTAACACTTTAATTCATATCTCCATATCTTATCAAAGTCATATTGGTCTTATTTCATCTTTTCTCCCATATAGATGACCGACCAGGGACATTTAGGACAATCTTTATGATTTATCCAAAGATACAGTCATCACAGTGAATAAGCGAATAATATGATAACATAATATAGAAAATTCATTAAATTAATAATGTTCAAAGTACAATGATTGACCCGTAGGGCACAATTTCCAACATCCTCCCACTTACACTAGGTACAATTATTAATTTGCCTAATTCCCATTATCCTAATATGACGCTTATGCTTTGCCTGTACAAGTGGCTTGGTAAGAGGATCAGGAACATTGTCTTCTCCTGCTACTTTACATATTTTTATATCACATCTATCATTGATTTCTCTAATAATATGAAATCGCCTAAGGATATGCTTGGTTCTTTGATGTGACAGAGGCTTTTTGGACTGTGTAATAGCACCACTGTTGTCACAGAAAAAATCTATTAGATTTGAGATGGTAAGCACCACTCCTAATTCAGTAATGAACTTTCTAATCCAAAAGGCTTCCTTAGCTGCATCCGATACTGCTATATACTCATTTTTTGTTGCAAAAGCTGCTACAGTGCTCTGCTTGTAGCTCTTCCAACTTACTGCTCCACCATTCAAGAGGAATACGAATCCAGATTAAGATTTAAGGTTATTTTGGTCAGTTTGGAAACTTGCATTTGTGTAACCAGTTACATATAGCTCATCATCCAATCTACCATATACCAATCATAAGTCCTTAGTCCTTCTTAAGTATTTTAGGATATTCTTGACAGCAGTCTAATAACCCCCACCAGGATCTTGTTGATATCTGCTAGTCATACTTAAGGCAAATGAGACATCCGGTCGAGTACATAACATGGCATACATGATGGATCCAATGGCCGAGGCATATGGAACCTTGCTCATGTTATCTCACTGATTAGGTGTACTAGGACACAAATCCTTTCTAAGATAGATGTCATGAGATATGGACATGTAACCCCTTTTTGAATCCTGCATATTGAACCTATGTAATATCTTGTCTATATATGTGCTATGACTTAGGCCTATTAGTCTCTTGAATCTATCTCTATAGATCCTAATCCCTAGGATATATATGCCTTCACCTAAGTATTTTATTGAGAAAGGCTTTCCTAACCAAGACTTGACACTCTATAAGGTAGGAATGTCATTCCCAATGACTAGGATGTCATCTACATAAATTACTAGAAATACAACTATGCTCCCACTAACCTTCTTGTAAACATAAGGTCTATCAATGCTTTAAATGAATCCAAACTCTTTGACAACTTCATCAAAATTATGATTCTAGCTCTTGGATGCTTGCTTTAATCCATAAATGGATTTTTGAAGCTTGCACACTTTAACAGAGTCCTCTGGACGCAGAAAACCTTCAGGTTGTATCATGTACAAATCCTCAAGGAGCTTTCCATTAAGGAAGGATGTTTTGACATTATCTGCCATATTTCATAGTCATAATATGCTGTAATTGCAACAAGGATTCTGATTGATTTAACCATTGCAACTGGGGAAAAAGTTTCATCATAGTCTACACCATGAGTTTGAGTGAATCCTTTTACAACTAGTCGTTCCTTAAAGACATTTACATTGCCATCCATGTCAATGTTTTCCTTGAAAACCCATTTGCACCCAATAGTTTTTACACCTTCAGGTGGACCGACTAAGGTCTATACCTGATTGTCGTACATGGATTGCATTTTAGACTTCATGGCACTTAGCCATTTCTTAGAGCTTGGACCCACTATTCTTCTTGATAGGTTGTTGGCTCATTCTGCTCAATGATCAACACATCATGACTTCCAGTAATCAGAAATCCATATCTCTAAGGCTGATGCCATGTCCTATCAGACCTTCATGGGCCTTGTGTTCTTAAGGAGGCTTAGCAACTTGCTTTAAGTCTTATTTATTTTCTATCAATGGTTCTATACTATCTTTTGACTCTCAAACTTCTTCGAGATGTACCTTGCACCTATTGGTTCTTTTAAAGATAAACTATCTTTCTAAAAACTTACCATTTCGAATAACAAACACTTTGTTATCAGTAGGATTATAGACATAGTATCCCTTCGTTTCCATAGGATACCCCATGAAAATGCACTTTGAGGATCTAGGCGATAATTTATTTGAGGCTTGTTGCTTAACATATACCTCACATCCCCAGATCTTGAAAAAATATAAACTGGATTTCTTTCCAAACCATATCTGATATGGTGTCTTTTCAATTGCCTTAAATAGAACACAATTTAGTATAAAAGTAGCTGTCTCTAGGGCATGGCCCCCAAAGGACTGTGGAAGATCTATTTGACTAATCATAGATCAAACCATATCTAATAGTGTCCAATTATCTAATAGTGTCCAATTCCTCTATTCAGAAATGTCATTCCATTGTTGTGTTCCTAGAGAAGTTAATTGTTAGATTATCCTACAACTCTTAAGATGGTCAATGAACTCTTGGCTCCAATATTCACCATCTCGATCAGATCAAAGCACTTTAATCATCTTGCCAGTTGGTTTTGTACTTCATTTTGAAATATTTTAAACATTTCAAAAGATTCAGATTTATGTTTCATTAGATAGATATATCCATATCTACTTAAGTCATCTATAAATGTAATATAGTACAGATAACCTCCTCTGGCAACTGTATTTAATGGTCCATATACATCTGTATGTATAAGGACCAATAAATCAGTGGCCCTCTCACTATGCCCAGTAAAAGGTGCCTTTGTTAGCTTTCCTAATAAGTAAGATTCACATGTATCATATGATTCAAAATCAAATGAGTTAAGAAATCTATCTTGATGGAGTTTAGAAATGTGTTTCTTATTTATATGACCTAGATGATAATGCCATAGGTAGGTCAGATTCAAATTGTTTGACTTGATCCTTTTAGTAGTTATATTATAGATATTTCTATTATTAGGATGTTCCAAATTTAATATATAATAACCAACATGCAAATCAGTATCAGCATAGAAAATGTCATTACGATAACATTTATAATTCCTAGTAATAGAAATATAACCTTTATTTTCCAAATAAGAAAGAGAAACAATGTTACTACTCAAATCAGGAACATAATAATAATTATTCAAAACTAACAAAAGCCCACTAGGCAAAACTAATTCAAAGTGCCTACAACTAAACCAGCAACTCTTGCTTTGTTTCCAACTCGTAGATCCACCTCGCCCTTCTTCAGCTTTCCATTATCCTTTAGACCCTTAACATTTGTGTAAATGGGAGAACCACATGCAATATCTAATACCAATGTAGAGGAAGTAGAAAAATGAATGTCTATAACATAAATACATGAAGCGATAGCCCCGCTATCGTTCTTGTTCTTTTTCAAATCTTTGAGGTAGAGTCTGTAATTCCTCTTCCAATGACTGGGTTCATTGCAAAAGTAGTAGGCTCCTTCCTTCGAAGCCTTTGCCTTCTTAGGTGTAGGCTTGGGTCAGGCTTGTTTGACTCTTTGGTCTTACCACCTGAGCCATTACCCTTCTATTTGCCCTTCCCTTTCCTTTTCATACCCTTTTCTTTCCAAACCATCAAAACAGTGTTGGGCTTTTTCTTAATGCTCAGCTCAATAGTTTTGAGCATCCCATATAGTTCAGAAATTGATTTCTCCATGTTGTTCTTGTTATAGTTCATGACAAACTAGTCATAACTTTCTGAGAGTGAGTTTAAGATCAAATCAATAGCTAACTCCTAGCAAATGGGAAATCCAAGCTTCTCAAGGTGATCAATATAGCCTTTCATCTTTAACACATGAGCACTAACTAATGCACCTTTAGCCATCTTGTAGGAATGTAAGGCCTTTGTGGTCTCATACTTTTCTTGCCTTACTGTTGTTGGAACATTTCCTTGAGATGCACAATCATCTCATGAGCCTCTATAAGTTCCAGATCTCTTTAGAGCTCTAAAACCATAGTGTCAAGCATCAGGAAACCTACATCTATAGAGTCATCCTTATGCTTCGTGTACGCATCTCTCTGAGCGCTTGGAGCATTAGTTGTAGGTTCCTCAGGAATGGTTGATCTAGGATGTAAGCCCTTCTTTCCTGCTTGAGAACAATTCTCAAGTTTCTGAACCAGTCAAAAAAGTTTGTCCTATTGAATTTGTCCTTCTTAAGGACTGATTGCAATGATAGTGTAGCAGTATTACTAGTCGACATGATTGTACAATAAAAATATGTAAAGTTTAGTTAGTAATCTCCCACTAAATTAACAACCCTCAATATAATAATTAGTGGGCTAAGATCCATATTTTTCCTAAATTTAAGTTTGCTTTGATAGGACACTTAAATTCAAGTTATTTAGGTGGGTAACCTCTTTACCAATTACATCACATATAACTCTTAGATGTTTTTGGGATTTGATCATCATATGATCCGGCATATTTAATCCCATCTAACGCCTTGAGATCCAAAACTGTTTTGTTAATCTTAATTAACTCAAAGCAACAATGAATTTTGTGAGTAGCATTATTACTCATGCTTGTCTCACCAAGATAACTCATATGCATCTAATTTGGTGGTTCCCACAATTGAGCGATCTAGGTTTTGACAAGTATTCATTAATAGACGGCATTATGACTTAAGATTTGATTTGGAGGGCTCAAACAATTATTTTTGTTTATATAAATGCAATTGTGGTCATATTTCACACATATAAACAAAAAAATATGCATGCAATGATCTAATCAAAAGCATAATTTAAACATGACACAACATGGCTCACCTAACCTAAAATCCTCCCAACTTGATAAGAGGACTTCTCTAAATAAGAAAAGAAATACATTGAGAGAAACCTTATTTAAACATATGAGGGGTGTGAGATGGGAAGAGAATAATGTACATTGAGACTATTTAAAGGAAGGCACGGCATGTAAGCTGTATTTAAATATTACAACCCTTGTAAAAACTAAGCCATGTTGTTCACCATACCCAATCAATTTTGAACAATAAACTACAACAATCAACAATTCATACAATATGAAAATTAAATGTCATGATTAGGTTATATCGTGCTACGAAGAGTTAGTCACGGCGGTCCCGTTAGCTGGTTAGCGGGCAAGGTTAAGGGGCAACGCCCCTGGAGCTTTTGAAAATGGCACACTCCTTTAAAAAGAAATATTTAAAAATTTAAAATATTTAAAATTTTCTAGCCTAGCTTTAAAATGTTTGTTTCAGTCCAGTTCAAAAGGATTTTAGCCCAGTTTCAAACACTACCTAGAACACTTTTAGTCCGAATTGTCTTCCCCATAATTTAGGATCCCTGAAACCCGAATAGAGATCCGAACTAGACCCAGTTGTTCTTGTAACCAACCACGAGCTTTAACCAATTCAAAACCTAAAATGATGACTTCCAGTTTCAGATCCGATCTAGAACAGAAATCGCAACACCAGCAGCGATAATCGAAATGCAAACATATCGCATACAATTGAAACAATTTCACCAAATCACATATCTATACAGTACTATCCAAAAATGCACAATTGACGTAGAACATATTTCTTTGAAAACAAAAATCAGAAAACTGATTTCAAGATCAAATATTACGAACCAATTCCTTTTTGTATTAACTAGATAAGATACATATTCAGATGTTTTCTTATAAACATACATATATGTCTCATACATATCACATGTATAAGAACATAAACTCAATTTAAATACACAATTGACCTGGCTCTGATGCCACTATTGGAATTAGCTGGCACAGCTGAAGAATTTAAATTTTACTAATCCCAATTATGAATTTATCAACGGTGTTTAAATCGAGTTAGAAAGATTCGTACCTTTTATATTTTGCCCTTTTCGATCTCTAGGAGCCAACACCTTAGATCTGCTCCCTCTACTGGTATCCACATGAATGCATCAACAATACAAATTGTGTGCTAGCGTCTCCAATGTCTCCTAGGGTTTCTTTATGGCTCTGAATTCTCATCCATGTCAGTATTATACTGCCCAGTCGTTTTTATAACTTATAGGGCTGCATTAGATTTTAAAAATTAATCTTAATTAATTTTGAAATCAATTCACACTTAATTGTTTTGATGAGCTAATTAAATAAATTATGTTTAATTAAATTTGTCCAACAGTTTTAATTCACCTATTTATTTAATCCAAATAAAGACCCAATAGATTTAATTTATCTTTATAAATTAGATCTGATATATTATATCTCTATCATGTTAGTTATTAAATTTAATTTATAAAACAAAATTTAAAACTAACACAATATACTAATAGTATCATATATATATATATATATTTGTGTGTGTGTGTGTGTATTTTGAAAACACATAAATATAATATTATTAATTTTCTTTTTCATGAATAAAGGGCTCTTGTTTTTGCTTGCTTCACATGCTTTTCATGAAGGAATAGAGATTAGGAGGTGTTTCCACGAATTAGAAGGTAAGAACAAGTGGATTACTACTAACTCATCTTGATCTTGCTTCTTTATCCTTGTTCTTTCTCTTGTTCTTGTTTTCTCAAACAACTCTCTCTCTTTCTTATTCCCTATTGTTGGACGAAAATAATGGCTAACGAAAGAGATAAGAGTTCTTGACAATATTCTCATCCACCTTCACAAAATAATATATTTTATTGCTTTAATCACATGCCAATTGAATTTATGTCATCATCTTTTCTCTTTCCCCATTTGTGACATACGAATATGGCCCTTGGAAATAATGAAAAGGCCTTCTCGAATTATCCCTATTTTGCCTCCTTAAATAATAATATGAAATTATTAATTAGCATCAAATATGTGACCAAAGTCATCATCTTTCTAAATTTGGTTAAACATGCCTCCTTTTGCTTTAATTTAAGCTAAGTATTTATTTCCTCTTGCTTTTCCTCTTTTTGGAATGTCACATGGCCCTTTTGGAAGAGGAAAATTGCTTCTTGAAATATCACAACGTTATCTCTTCAATTGCCCACCATTTTTTACTTTTCAACTCTAGTTTTACTTGGTCACAATTCATTCCTTCTAAATTTAATTTGAGCCAAGCATTTTATAGAGCACATGAGAAAGGGAAAATTATGGGCTTTGAATTAAATCTAGCCAAATGATTATTTTGCCCATACATTTTTGCCATTATCTTTTCAATTTCACACATTAGAGGTGGAAACAGGCTATTTTAGGCCAGACTTGTGCCTTAACAGGCCAAAATTCGAGCCCATTAAAATTTAGTTTTTCCTTACCCTTCAAGAATTAAATGAGATTGTGATATATCATATATTTAGAAATATTATTCAATCAAAAAATAGGCAATTAAAATATTAACAATCTAAGTCCAATAATCTCATAATTAATTTAGATTTATATTATTTCCCAAAATTGGCTAACAATTCAAATATTATCTAATAAATCCAAATTAGCCTAAAATAGTCCCTAAAATAAATGAATAAGGTGGGATAAAATATGTAAAATTTGGGATTTATCAACTCCCCCACACATGTCATTTGCACTCCTAGGCAAAGCAAATCAATACCAAGGGAGAATAACAAAAAACAAAACAAAACAACTTCAAAAGTGAATGTTCTAATCGCAAGCAAAAGTAAACAAAAGCATTTCAACATCTCTATTATCCAAGTGATCTTTTCAAGAATGAAGAAAAACAAACATCATGGCAATTTACCTAACAAATGGGGTCTAAGCTAGAAATCCTTGACATAGGATAATGTATATCTCACTCATCACTCAAAAGTGTATAGGCATGTGTTTATACTCAAATCCACCCTATCAAATCCTCTTTCCATAAGCTTAACAAGAATCTAAATTCTCCACCACTAATAAAGCAAATGCATCATAAATCAAAAGGATTTTTATTAGGTTCTAAGGTTAAGAAAGAAAGGATGTAGTGTTTGGAAAACAAAGTTGAATAGTTTAAAGGATGAAGAAAATTATGCAACAGAGAATATGGCATGAATGAAATCACACCAAACTTGAATTGGGTCATGACTCTTTTTTGGCTTCCTTTTCATGTTTTTTTTAATTTCATGCATTGTATTGTCTCTTGTATGCCTCCTTCCTAGAAGGCTTAGGTAAACCTCCTTCATGAATGTTATAGGTTGCCACCTATATGGAAGTTTTACCTCTGATAAGGAAGGCTAGATTTTTTCATTTCCATGCATCTTGTAGTTGTATCTTTATATTTTAGAATTTAATAATTAAGTTTTATTCAATGTTTATGAAATTTTCAATTTATTTTAGTTTTATTTTTAATTTTATCATGAGCTAAATTTTCATTCCTACGGTGATGATATAGCTTACTAATAACAGATTGAATCTTAACTTATTAAATCTAGTTTTACTTTTTCCTTCATGATTGAGCTTTGATTATTATTCTAATCTTAATGCTTTCAATTAATTGGCTATCTTTTAAATGATTTTAATATGTATGTTGAGACTGGCAGGAGATGCATGTACGTAAACCCTAAAATTAAAACCACAACTTGCATGTAAAATAGGAATACATTCATATGGGTTGTGTAGTCTTAATGAGTTCTATAAATCTTAATACATGCCTAGCTGTTTTAAATCATATGGAGATATATTGGATTAGCAATTAATTATAGAATTACTTGACCCTGTAAAAGGCTAATAATTAAATTAGGAAAACTAAGCTATCAATCATGTGGAATAAATTGGACTAGAATAGATAAGTGGTTCAATATGAAATTTTCTAAGTGAAATATGATCCCTAGGGTTTTTTCGCATGGTTGTTTTCATATTAATTGCATTCATATCTAATCATTTTTATTTGGTAATCTCAATCACTAACTAATCGATGACTAAATAGAATTAAGATTACCAAATTTGGTAGTTTGCAATCAATCCTCATGGCAACAATACTCTACTCACCTCTATGTGACTTATTTACAACAGTGTACACTTGCACCTTTTAATAAACTATTTATACAAGTAACAAGTTTTTGTCGCAATTGCCCGGGATTGTTGTTATTATTATCAATACCAAGTAATTTTAATACTAATTTGGTCTTCATATTACGTTTGTTTTTCTTTTTGGTGTCTTGTGTTTCTTTTCAGGCTTTTGCTTAATATATGACCAGATTGAAGGAGACTGAACTACAGCCTTTTGATTCTGAGATTAAGAGAACTTGTCGAAGAAATTGAAGAGTTCGAAAGCAGTCTACCTCGATCCTAAGCAATTCGATAGCAAATCTGAGAGAAAAAGCAATAGATACTAAAACACTCTATGACTATGCAACACCAATAGTCGTGGAGACAATTTCTGGAATCAGAAAACCACCAATAGCAGCCAATAATTTTGAAATCAAGCTTGCAATTATCCAGATGGTGCAAGAAAATAAATTCGGTAGTTTATCAACAGAAGATCCTAACACACATATAGCCAACTTCCTAGAAATCTGTGACACATTCAAGCATAATGGTATTATTGATGATGCCATTAGACTTAGACTTTTCCCTTTCTGACTCAGGGATAAGGCTAAGAGCTATTTATACTCGCTACCAGTAGGAAGCATAACTATATGGGATGTCTTGGCGTAGAAATTTTAGGAAAAATACTTTCTTTTAGGAAAAACTGCTAAATTGAGGAATGAATTTGCCTCATTTACCCAGCATGAACTAGAAAGCCTCTACGAAGCCTGGGAAAGATACGAGGAGTTGCTAAGGAGATTTCCTCATTATGGGCTACCTGATGGGTACAATTGAAAACTTTCTATAATGGGATGACGCATACCTCCAGAATTCTTGTAGATGCTGCAGCTAGACGATCTTTAATGGGAAAACGTTTAGATGATGCTTACAATCTACTTAAGGAGATGGCAGGAAATGCATACCAATGGCCTTCTAAACTTAACATTTCAAAGAAAGTACTTGGAGTGCACAAGCTAGATATCCTTACAACTTTGTCTTCTCAAGTTGTGTCTATATCCAAGCAAGTGATCTCATTGACAAACCAAGCAAATGTAATCAGCACTCCTAGTAAAACCTATGATTAATGTGGAGGACCTCATTTGAGCAAACAATGTTAAGAAGGACACCCATTCATGTCGAAGCAAGCTCATTACAATCAAATTTACATCACATTTCTCTAAAAGTGTTTAATTACACTAATTACAATCAATATCAGATTCATTAGCCCTTAATCCTAAATTGGGTCATTACACAGTTGGAGCTATTTTAGGTCAAAGAAGAGACAAGGATTTTCAAGCCATCCATTATGCTAGCAGGACACTGTCAGACACACAGCTGAATTATGCAACAATAGAAAAGGAGCTTTTAGTAGTAGTGTTTCCATTAAACAAATTCAAAGCCTACTTGATCGAGTCAAAAGTCATTGTCTAGACAGACCACTCAGCAATCAAATACTTGATTGAGAAGAAATATGTTAAGCCTATATTAATCAGATGGGTGCTTCTGCTACAAGAATTTGACTTGGAAATCAAAGACAAAAAAGGGACTGAGAATCTCATGACAAATCATCTTTCTTGATTAGAACCATCTGAACAAAAGAGAGAATCACCAATGAAGGAGAATTTCCCAGATGAGCAACTTTTTGTCATGCAATCACAACCCATCCCTTGGTATGATGATTTTGTAAATTATTTGGCAAGCAAAGTAATGCCTTATGAACTTTCTAAAGTGCAAAAGAAGAAGTTTCTAGCTGATGTAAGGTATTACCTTTTGGGAGGACCATTTCTTATATAAACAATGCCCAGATCAAATTATTAGATGATGTGTTCCTGAAGAAGAAATGGCCAACATATTAAATCACTTCTATTCATCCCCATGTGGTGGTCATATTGGAGAAAATAGAATAGCTACTAAAGTTTTGAATCTGGGTTTTACTAGCTTACACTCTTCAAGGACACTTACAGAATTATGACAACCTGTGACGAATGTCAAAGAACGGGAAATATCTTAAAGAGACATAAAACCCCTTTAATTAACATCTTAGAAGTTGATCTTTTTGATGTATAGGCGTTGATTTTATAGGGCATTTTCCATCCTTATTTAGCAATCAATTTATTTTAGTAGCTGTTGATTATGTCTCCAAGTGGGTTAAAGCAGCTGCTTTTCCTATAAATGATTCTCGAGTAGTTGTCAAGTTTTTGAGGAAAAATATTTTTACAAGATTTACAGGGCCAGAGCTATTATCAATGATGGAGGAAGATATTTTTGCAATCAACAGCTTTAATCAGCGTTAGCTAAATATGGAGTAACTCATAAAGTGCAACTCCATATCATCCACAAACTAGCGAGCAAGTGAAAATCTCAAATAGAGAACTGAAATATAGCTTAGAGAAGATGGTTAATTCCAATCAGAATGACTAGTCAAGGAAATTATATGATACACTTTGGGCTTATAGAACTGCCTTCAAGATACTAATTGGTACATCCCCATATCTTTTGGTCTACGGAAAAGCATGTCATCTTCTAGTAGAAATAGAGCACAAAGCATATCGGGCAATAAAAGCCTTAAATTTTGACTTAAAGGCAGTTGGTGAGAAGAGACTTCTCCAACTCAATGAGCTTGAAGAATTCAGACAACAAACTTATGAGAATGCCAAAACTTATGAGAATGCCAAGTTATACAAAGAGATGACAAAAATGTGGCATGACAATAGAATTTTAAGGAGAAAGTTCACATCAGGACAAAAATTGCTTTTATATACTCAAGGTTAAAGCTCTTTTCAAGAAAGCTGAAATCAAGGTGGTCAGGACCTTTTACTGTGATTCAAGTATGGCCATATAGAACCGTGAAAATTCAAGATGGTGATCAAAAATTAAAAGTGAACGGGCAAAGGCTAAAGGACTATAATAATGGTACACTAAACACTTTGAAAACTGTCATCACGTTTGAGGAAATAACAAGTAAGCTCTAAAAAAAGTCAATTGGTTTGGTTTTTTTCTAGCTAAAGATGTTAAAGAAGGGCAACTATTTGGGAGGTAACCCAAAACTTCTTTTTCTTACTCATTAATTTTTCTTTCCTACTCACTGAAGCACACTACACTGCATTAAAAGTTTTAGTTTTCATCATTTTCATTTTAAGTTAACATGAAGGAAACAAAGCTTGAAAACAGGTTTTCCACTCTTCCCAAAGAGGTGCTCAGGAAGATTTATAGCTATCGACTTGAAAGAATTAAGATATTCAAGGATTTGGGCCTTCTTAAGGATGTACGCTTGATCATTGAAGCTAAGGTACGTTTAGCAAGTAAGATTCATGAGTCATTTATTAAACCTATGCCAATAGGAAGAAATTCTTACTCCAAAAAGTAAAGAGCTAAAAGAATGAAGGTATTTCATGAATGTGCAAGATGGACATGTGATAAGTGCTATAAGAGCAAAGAAATGGTTTCTATAAATGGAGAAGATAAAATTCAATTCATAAATGATGCACTGAGTAAAGAGTCACTGAATAATATTATTCAAACTCTTGAGACGCATCCTAATGGTGATGTTCATAGACGCATCCTAGTGGTGATGTTCATTGATTTAATAAACTTATTTAACAAAGAAAAATAGCACTACTATATTGGGAATCTGACATTAAGAGACCCTGTTTGCCAGTTTATAAGAAAACTAGATGGGAAGTAAATCCTCGATTCATAGAAAGCATTTAAGCCGTTACTAGACATAAAACCAAAGGAAGATGTGAGCTATAATCACAACTCCTGTTCATAATCATGCTTTTATCTAATCTGTCTTATCTTTTCAGTAACTTTTGGCTTTCTTTACTTATTTCTTTTTATTTCTTCATGCAATATTATATCGGTCATTCGTGTAGGAACTTTTTTTTCAAACTTCTTTGAAAAATGCATGATCTTGTTGTTGCAATTTTAGTAGTATAAATATGCACTCTTCCACTTGTAAACATAAAATGTCCAAGAGTAAAGAAGAGACAAAGGGTGTCATATTAAAATGTAGATTTAAATCCATCTGCATTTTTTATGAAACTGATTTAGGAAAGGATGGAGAGTTTTTAACTACAATAAAAGAACTTGGAAATGCATTAGCTGCTAGAAAAATTAACTTTGTATACAGGCATCCAAGGCCTAAGGGGAAGTGTGGCAATTTTTGCAAGCATTAAAGGGACAAGGGTTTGAGTGTAAGTGTGAAGGAGTTTGATGGTCACACCTTTTCCATAGGACAAGAGTTACAGGTTTCAAGCTTTCTTGAATGTAGGATGTATGTTCTACCATGTTAAAGCTTTTATCGCTCTACCCAGTGCTTTGGAAACGTTAGATAGGATTTCTAGCGTTGCATATTGGGATAAACTAAACTTTCACAAAAAGCCATTAGGATTGTTAAATGTTATGGTTTTTATGATTATCTGTTGTCTTTTTTTTATCATGATGTGGAAATGTGATTCATAGGACAAGCAACTCGTCATACCATAATTTCTGCACCAACTTCTAATAAGCTGATTAATCAACTATAAATCTATGAACCCAAACTAGATCTATTAGTCAAGCAAATAGGTTGGCAATCTTCAAACAGTAGTTAGAAGCAGAATCCGGAGACCAATCTTTGGTTGTAACTTTCCTTAATCTTATGGTTTTACTCTTAGCATTTTGGTGTACCTTATTGTGTGTTTAGGTTTTTAAATAAAAACTTTCCCTAAACTCTAGAAGATATTGAGGACAATATCTGATTTAGGTTGGGGGAGGGGTAAAAAAACTTTAGTTAGTTAATAAAACTATTAGATCATTGGGTATGCAAAAAAATGGCAGAGTAAAGAGTTATTCTTAACTCTTAAGATGCATTTTATTAGTTACCTGTTTTTGTTTCATCTTATGCCAAAAAAAATCCTGTTTAGGTACTTTTTAATGATTTTAATAAATATATAATTTTTAAGTATGGATTAATTGAATTTAGAGATTTCATAGCCTGATTGAACAACAGATTGTTGGGATTGGTGATGAATTTTGAGATCGAATGAGCTGAGTTTGAAAGCCCCTTACCTTGAGCTTTTAAGCCTATTTGATCAATAATAATTATTTTTCTTGTGCGTAATATTCACCTATTAAGTTGTCACTTTAGAACTTGCTTTAAATCTGGTTGAGATTGCATTTCACATGCATATTCAAAAATGATAAAGGCATTCATTTTCTCTCTTTAGCCAGACCCAAATAGTCAACCGTGCAATTATATCGTTGATAAGCCCCTTTGAGCCTAATTGATTGTTTCTTTGTTATCAACCCATTAACATGTGTTTTAATAATATATCAAGTGTTTTTACCTAATTCAGAAGATTAGCAGAGCATTTGAAATTTTTAATGGGCTTTTGACAAGTGTGGGATTATATATATCATCAACTTTAGATTTACAAAATGTTAAAAAAAAAAAAAAGAAAAGATATTGAGTATTTGAATTAAAATTATGAGTTGTTGTGATGAGATAAATTTATTCATAAATTAGCCCATTTTTCAATTGCTCTATTAATTTCTTAAATATAGCCCTTCATATCACATTTTACATTTCTTTTACCTTAACCCCATTAAAACCCTTAATAAGTCCTTTTGATTTAAATTATGCATGTGAATTAAGTAGTGGATATTGAGATTTTTAGCAAGCTTATGGAATTACAATTTTTTCGGTTGAATTTAAGCGAAATACTTACCCTTAAACACTTGAGAGATTGAGTCATAATTATGAATTCGGTTCATTCATTTTCAAATAAAGTTAAATATTTATATACTTATTTTCCCTTATATGATGATTTTACGGATGATATTTGAGCTCAATTTAATGAATTTGGGTGTAATTAATAAATAAATAATGATTTTGACATAAAATACAATTTTTTGCAAACCCTCTTTCAAGTTTCAGGCAATATCTGGAGCTCTAGATGTCGGATTGGGACGTTCTTCATATGGATAAAAGTTAAGAAAGAGCTCTACAACTTTTATGTTGAGGCCAAAACCTAGTTCTATCTACAAGGGTTTCAAATTTTGCTTGGAAGTTGAGAGTGGGAATCATCTACCATTCCAACAACTATTCCATCTACCATTTCATCAACTCTATTTCATCTACCATTTCATCTTCCTTTTCACCTACTACTTCATCTACCACTTCATTTATCACATTTCATCTACCATTTCACCTGCTCCATTCTTCCCTATATATAGACATTCTCTTCTTCACATTTAACACACCATTTTCATATCAATTACTTTCCTCTCTTCTCCAAATACATCATCTTAGAGTTAATTTTATGTATTGTATTTAATTCCTGCATGCCTCCTACATAGAAGGCTTAGGTAGTTCTCCTTTATGGATGGTATAGGTTGCCACCTACATGAAAGGTTTTACCTCCTAAAGGGACGGCTAGATTTTCTCCATTTTCATGCATCTTTTGGTTCTATATTTATGTTTTAGAATTTAATATTCAAGTTTTATGCAATGTTTATGAACTTTGCAATTTATTTTAGTTTTGTTTTTAATTTCATTATGAGCCAAATTTTTATTTTTCTAGGGTGATGATGTAGCTTATTAATAATGGATTGAATCTTAACTTATTAAATCTAGTTTGAATTTCTCCTTCATGATTGAGTTTGAATTATTGTTCTTAATGCTTTCGATTGATTGACACCTTTTGAATGATTTCAATATGCATGTTGAGACTGGAAGGAGATGCATATGTGTAGATCCTATAATTAAAATCATGACTTACATATGAAATAGGAATATATTCATATGAGTTGTGTAGTTTTACTGATTCCCATAAATCTTAATGCATAATTAATTGCTTAAATTCATATAGGAATATATTGGATTAGCAATTAATTATAGAATTGCTTAACATTGGAGGAGGTTAGTAATTAAATTAGGGAAACTCAACTATCAATTATGTGGAATAAATTAGGCTAGAATATATAAGTGATTCAATATGAAATTTGTTAGGTGAAATCTGACCCCTAGTGCTTTTTCTCATAGTTGCTTTCATATCATTAACACTCATATTTAATCATCTTTTATTTCGTACTCTCAATCATCAACTAATCGATCGACTAAATATAGTTAAAATTACCCATTTTGATACTTAATGATCAATCCTTATTGGAATGATACTGTACTCACTTTTGTATTACTTGATTATAACAGTGTATATTTACACTATTTAATGGATCATTTACACTCTTAACAATTTTCAAATAAAGTTATCAGTTCATATTTTTGTTGATTCAATAATGCTATGATCTCTTTATTCTTGAATTGTGTTCTTACTTATGATTTGACCCTTCTGAGTTTGTTGGAAGCATAGTAAGAACTTATTAGTCACTTCTTATTGTCTGAGGATGTCCAAAAGCTGAGTATGGGAGATTTGATAAGTAAAATATTTACATAGTTATTTTCCCTTATATGATGATTTTTTGGATGATATTTGAGTTTAATTTAATGAATTTGGGTGTAATTGATAAACAAATAATTATTTTGGCATAAAATAGAATTTATCGAAAAATACTAAATTTTAACCTTGTTTCAATTTTCAGGCAATATCTAGAATTCTAGATGTCGGATTGAGATGCTCTTTATATAGATAAAAGTTAAGAAAATCCCTACAACTTTTATGTTGAGGTCAAAACCCAGTTTGTCTTCAAGAATTTTGAATTTTTCTTAGAAGTTGAGAATATGGAGTTGTCTAAGTATGACTTTTCCCTACTAATTTATCCATAACTTGAGCTACAAATAATGAAATGAGGAGCTCTCACATACATTTTCAAGCTAAAATCCAGCCTACAACTTTCATAAAGATAAAAATGTAAGAATCTACCGTGTTGACTATCAAAATTTGGCTGTAATTGAGAAGCATGGTTGCTATAAGGTCAACATTGATTGCTTAAAGTCAAGATTTATACCTAACAAGTGGAATTCTTTACACCCCATTCATCTATAAATAGAGGAGTGGAAGATACAAGGAAACACACAATCTTATAATTTAATTTCATGCATTGTATTGTTTCTTGCATGCCTCCTTCCTGGAAGGCTTAAGTAGACGTCCTTCACACTAATGACCTGGTTAGCAAATGACCTGGGTGGTAACCTATACCAACCATGAAGGAGATCTACCTAAGCCTTTTAAGAAAAAGGCATACAAGAAACAATACAAAGCATGGAATTAAACTCTAAGATTATGTGTCTCCTTGTGTCTTCCACTCCTCTATTTATAGATAAATGTGGTGCAAAGATTTTTACTTGTTAGGTATGAATCTTGACTTTAAGCCACCAATGTTGACCTTATGGTAACTATGCTTTTCAATTGCGGCCAAATTTTGATAGTCAACATGATATATTCTCACATTTTTATCTTCATGAAAGTTATAGATCTAGATTTTAGCTTGAAAACGACTATGAGAACCCCTCATTTCATCATTTCCAACTAAGTTATGGTCAAATTAGTGGGCAAAAGTCAAACTTGTACAACTCCATGTTCTCAATTTCCAAACAAAATTCGAAACTCTTAAAGATAGAACTGTACTTTTGCCTCAACATAAAAGTTTTAGGGATTTTTCTTAGCTTTTTATCCATATAAAGAACATTCCAATCCAACATCTAGAGCTTCAGATATTTCCTGAAAACTGAAACAAGATTAAAATTTAGTATTTTCGATAAATTCTATTTTATGCCAAAATCATTATTTATATATCAATTACACCCAAATTCATTAAATTAAGCCAAATATCATCCCAAAAATAATCACATATGGAAAAATAAATATGTAAATATTTTACTTATCAAATTCCTCCATACTTAGCTTTTGGACGTCCTAGGATAACAAGGAGTAACTAATAAATTTTTACTACGCTTCCAACAAACTTAGAAGTGTCGAGTCGTAAACAAAAACACAATTGAAGAATAAGGGGATCAAAGCATTCTTGAATTAGCAAAAATATAAACTGATAACTTTATTTGAAAATGAATAAACTGAATTCGTAATTGTGACTCATTCTCTCACTCTCTCAAGTGTTTAAGGGTAAATGTTTCGCTTAAATTCAACCGAAAAAGTTGCACCACCATAAACTTACTAAAAATCTCAATCTCCACTACCTAATTCACTTGCATAATTTAAATCAAAAGGACTTATTGAGGGTTGTAATGGAGTTAAGGTAAAATGAATGTAAAACATAATATGAAGGGCTACATTTAAGAAATTAATAGAGCAATTGAAAAATGGGTCAACTTATGAATAAATTTATCTCATCACAACAACTCACAATTTTAATTCAAATACTCAATATCTTTTCTTTTCTTTTCTTTTTTTTTTAACATTTTGCAACTCTAAAGTTGATGATATATACACCCTCACACTTGTCAAAAGCCTATAAAAATTTCAAATGCTTTGTTAATCTTCCGAATTAGGTAAAAACACTTGATATATCGTTAAAACAAGTTGATAAAAAAGAAACAATCAATTAGACTCAAAGGGGCTTATCAACTATATAATTGCAAGGTTGGCTATTTGGGTCTGGCTAAAGAGAGAAAATGAATGCCTTTATCATTTTTGAATGTGCATGTGAAATGTAATCTCAACCAGATTTAAAACAAGTTCTAGAGTGACAACTTAATAGGTGAATATCATACACACAAAAAATAATCATTATTGATTAAATAGGCTCAAAAGCACACTGTCAGGGGCTTACAAAGTCAGCTCATTCAATCTTAAAATCCATCACGGATCTCAACAATCAGTTGTTCAAACATGCTATGAAATATCTAAATTCAATTGATTCGTACTTAAAATGTATATACTTCTTAAAATCAGGAAAATCAGATGGTCAATGATATGGAAAACCTGCCACAGATTACCAATCAATTGAAAACACCATATTTTTTTGGCTCAACTGTGTCAAAATTGATGTGTGCTTCTGTCATTAAAGCAATCAATTAAAATGTGGGTTTTCTTTGATTTTTTTTAGTGACAAAAGATGCAGTAGAATGGACCTAAACTAGAATGTAAAACACTACTATCTAAATGTAATTAAACTAATTAAATGCACTTATACAATTGACTCTAAAACCTATATGAGAATAAGACTAATCTATATAAATTTAAATGCAATTTTTAGGGGGTTTTTATGAAAGAGGAATTAAAATCCTAAGCAAAGAGATTAATTAAAAAAAGACAAACAACATCTATCAAAAAAAAAAAGACAAACAACAAACATTTAATTTAGTTATGATGATGAAGGGGATAACTTAGGATTCACATAGAGTTAACTTTCTTAACCCAAGTTAATTAATTTGAACGAAGGGAAGTTGATGAAAAGTTGGAATTAATAAATTTAATTACCTAATTGAAACATGGCAAACCCTTAAACTTAGTAACACTTATTTCACTAGAAAACTCATAATGAAATAAGTGGTGGTTAATTTAACTCATTAAAAACCAATTACAATTAATTTCAAAATAATTTTGGAATTCTTGTTTATTATTTTCCAATTGAACAACTAGACAATTAACCAACCTAATTAAATAATCAAGAGGATAAATCCAAATTGACAATTAAATTAATAATGAGAACTCAATTAATAATTCAATTGACAATCCAAAAGTTTGCAAACAAAAAATTCCAGCAATTGTCTCAAGCACAAAACATTCCAAAATATTAATCCAATCCAAAAGAAATATATTTATAATCTAAAACTAGATTATTCTCAATTAATACAACTCAAAATCATTTAACACTAAATAATCTCAAGTCTTGAATTAAATTGATAAAAAAGAAAGTCACTCACTTGTGGTTTTCAAATTTAAGTTTTAGGCTCTAGCTTTCTTCATGTTCCTCCCAAATTACCTTCCAAATAAGATCAAGCTGCCATGAAAATAATTCTTTCTCCAAGCACTAAACTTTCCACGACCATGAAGACAAGAGTAGTGGAGAAATTATGGTGAGGGTGCGTGTGGTTCTTCATGAATGATAGATGAAGATGGGGATTAATTGGATACTAGGGAAGTAGTGGAATTTGTGGAGGGGTCCGTGAGTTAATGAAAAGGAGAATGGAATTGTTTCATGAGATCGAAGGTGAGGTCTCTACGCATCTCATGGAAATGCAGCTTCTTCCTTTTTTATACTCCATTTCGTCTAGCAATTTTTTAATCCACCGAATGAGTCTTCCCATTTAAAAATTCCAGCAGCCCCCCTTTTGTCCTTTTTTTTTTTTTTTTTTTGAATGGAAACTGGAATTCATTAAATTACAAATAAGAACTTAATACAAATCAAGGAGAAACCCCAAATCAGTCATCAACGACCTCCTCCTCTAAGGAATGTGGTGGTTGATCAAAAAAGGCAGAAACTCCCGCAATAGAATGCCCTAACCTCGCTTTTGTCCTTTATTCATTCGGTGCAGCCTTTTTTTTTTTTTTTCCTTCCAATTTTTAACCATTTTGGTTTGTCTCCCAATTCTACATGTCCCTCTTTTCTTTAATCTAGTCCCCACATTTTTCTTTTTCTTCCATGTGGTTCCTTCTCTTCCTTTTTTTCCACACTCTTTTCTTCAATCAATAAGCAGCTCCCTCACGCCTCTTCTTCCTTCTATTCAATCCCCCTTCCACAAATTGCTGCCAACTTTTGATCAATTGCTAACAACTTTTGTTGACCAAAAAATGCTATCAACTTTTGTTCAATGGCTGCCAAAATCCTCTATCTAACCGCCTTCCACAAAACCAAATGGTCCCCCACTTCTTCCTCTTGCTTATTCAATTGCGCATCTACTCTCTTACAAAAAAAAAAAAATTTGAAAATAAATTCTACACATATGATGTTCCATTTTTATCTTTCATTAAACTCCAAAATGATATCTTTAACTATAACCACTTAACAAAAGTTGTACCACATCGTCACCTATAAAATTAGATTCACAAAGGTAATATATTTTGCTCATAATTAATGAATAATGAGAATAAAAAATAGCAATCAAAATATTAACAATTTAAACCCAATAATCTTATAATCAATTCAGATTTATATTATTTCCTAAAATTAGCTAACAATCCAAATATTATTTAATAAATCAAAATTAACTTAAAATAGTCCCCAAAATAAATGAATAAGGTGGGATAAAATGTATAAAATTTAGAATTTATCAGTTACACACAATGAAACAGCTAAAAGGAAAACCCTCACCAAATTCGCTCTACTCGCCATCTCCACAATCTTGTTCATTTAGCTCCAATTCTTCTGATGACTAAAATATGCATGCTTTGCCCCTTTAAATAGCTCGCTCTATGGCTAATCCTTGAATAGAAATATAATCAAAGTAATTGATTATTAAGATTTTATTTGTTATCCTTGGAATCCATTCCCGTTGATAAAAGGTATATTTATTCTAATTTTTAACAGTGTATTAATGGTAGGCGATACGATACGTGCATCGTAAAATGACAAGTTTAAATTTAAAGTCAAATAAGGATGGAATTGTTCACCCAAAAAAAAAAAAAAAAAGAATGGATACCAATCCAATCGCAGATTTTTTTTTTTCCAAACAAGTAATTACGAGGATCAATATGGAATATTATTTGAAAAATTAAATTAATTATATTTTATTATTGAAAAAAAATAAAAAATTTTCAAATAGTAACCTGCTCAAGCTAAGGAAGGTGAGGCAGATTGTTATTTCTTAAGCATGGTCGAATATTATATTTTCTAAAAACAAATAAATATAATTAGTGAAAAGTGAAAATGAATGGATTTTAAAATATTTTATCAATGCAAATTTGTTTTAAGTTAATTAATTTGTATTAAGACTCAATAGCTAGCACCTAGCGTTTTTTAATATTTTTCAATAGAAGTACAAATATCATTGGGAACATTATATTAAAAGACAATTGAATTACACAAATTATAATTCGGGTCGCTAAACTTAACAAATGATTAATTAGGTTATATGACACAATTATAGATTTTAAAATTTAGCGAGATGTCCAAAATATACCCATGAGAAGAGACGAGAAGGGAAAACCAAAAAAAAATTCTCAACTTCAATGACAGAGGAAAACATTCTCTCACTATTGCAATTGTACTTCCTTGAGTGTTTACCTGAGTTCATATGCACCACCTACTGAAAGGCATAATTATGAAGGTATTGGTTGAGACTCCCATATTTGCCATTGAATGTTTTTAATTTTGCAGATTTATTTGCTTTTAGTTTTTAACTTTCAGACTGAACTTTTGTTTTCGGTCTGTGTTTTGCTGGACTTTGCTCAATTCTGCAGCATTATGATGAAAAAATTTTTGAAGCTTAAAAAATAGTGATAGAAGAAGACTCAACCGTTTAATTAAGAGACGACATACCCTCTCTTTCTATTGTTTCAGTCATCATTTTGATCCCATTGCTATAGCGTAGAGTATTAGGAACATGATTAAATTTAGAAATCCCTTTAATTAAGAGATGATTTGCTTGTAGGGTGAGCTACTGAAGCTAATCTCTCCATTTCAATTGATTTGATAATGGAGGTTCCATAACAAATACTTCTGCAGAAAACTACGTTTTCCCCCTATATGCATCTATTCTAGGAAATGTAACTCTGAATTATTGACCACGATGAGATTAAGGAAGATTTAACATTAGAACCAACTTATTGTTGCCTCCTTCACCGATTTTCTGACTTTGCCACCGTCTACATGGTACCCTTAGGCTTCTACGTAGCACACAAGATGGTTCTGTCCTCAATTTTACTTTTTTATAATAACTAAGGGGTATGGAGATAATTTGACCCAATTTCTAAATCCTCAATTGTGTCAAATAACCTAATTAATAATTTGTTAAGTTTAGTGACCCAAATTAGAATTTGGGTATTTCAACCATCTTTTATTAAGATTTTTTGAATATCATTTTATATTTAAATTCTTATTCTCATTCAGGGGGTTTTATAGTAAGTAATCAATCAATACATATTGATCGATTTTAAAATATTAAAAAGGTATTTAACCAAATACACACACACACATAAGGTATTTAACCAAATGTATACACACACACACAAGGTAAGACGTCATATTATCAGTAAGTCATGCACAATACAGCTAATATCCTCTCTTCAAATTTCTTTATTGCTAAATGGCTACAACTTGAGAATTTGTAAATTGCAAAGTAAACCCCAAATACATAAAGTGCATATATTTTTCATATAAATATTACACTCACCTGCCTTCACTTTGCATGCAGTTTAAATCTTCAATAATAAACGGAGATTTCCCCAACTTTTACTTAACGTACATAATTTATTAGTCAAACAAATTTTGTAAAGGATGATTTTTAGTTTAGTGACACGTGGTTAGAGTTATTTAATTATGAGTATAGATCTCTTGAAATGTAAGGATATCTCAAATTCTCAATCAAATCAGAATATATAAATGAATTTTTCCATGTATTATATATAATTTAACCTTTGTTATTATTATTACTAATTTACCACCACTACTGTGAAAACTTCATTTATAAATATAAAATCTATATACATAATTTTCTCTCCTCGTTGCCATCATCATCACAATGTCCTTAATTTAAGGTTCAATTCTTTTGATGGATTAACTATCCATTTTTAAATAGCCTTTTGCACTAATCCCTATGAAATTATTAGCTGAAACCGAGTATTTAAATGACTTAATTGCCCTAGTGAAAGTTGTTTTATACTATAAAAAAACATGAAATTTAAGATGGAATTTATTACGGAAATTTGTGACTAAATTGAATTCTGTCAGAAATTTTCTCGTCATTTTTTACGAAATTCAGTTCCGTCGGAAATTCCATTCCGTTGGAAAATTTAAAAATTATTATTATTTAATTAAATTAAATTTAAAAAATTAATTTTATAAAATTTATTATTTATTAATTAATATTTTTAGTTTAATTTTAAATTTATTTTTTAATTATTATTTTCTAATTTCTAAAATATTTTTAATTTTTAATCATAGATTTTGGTCCCTGTAGGGGCCAAATGGTCATATAAAAATTTATTTATAAAAAATAAAATTTATTAGTTATTAATTAATATTAGTAAAAAATTATTAGTTAATAATTATTTATTAGTTATTAATTAATGTTAATAAAAAATTAATTATGTATAATAAGATTATATATATAACTGTGTAATAATAGAACGCCAAAGCAGTCGACCCATTGGGTAAGGCATCACGTGCATACGGACGAGGTCGTGGGTTCAAACCAAAGGAGGCGCAAATTAAGTTGCATTTCCAGGAATAAAGAGGTTGCGTGGTGGAGGGAGGTTGAGACAGGTAGCGGATCTGGGTGCCTGCGACAAGGTGGATGCCGCCAGAGCTGTCACGCGCCGCTGCCGGCGATGAAGGGGCGGTCGCTGAAGTTGCCACGTGGCTTTTTAAATTTAAAAAAAATAAGTTTGAGACTGAATTTCCGGCAGAATTGAATTCCGTTAGAAATTGTGAGGGAATTTCCGACAAAATTCAATTCCGTCAGAAATTGCAATGGAAATAAATTTCGTCAAAAAATTCCATCGGAAATTTGCAACAGAATTAATTCCATCGGAAATTTTCGATGGAATCTGAATTCCGTCAGAAATTTTTTTGTCACGCTATTATTACCGACGTAATCCATTTTGTCAAAAATTCTGTTTCTGTCGGAAATTTAGTGTTTTTTTGTAGTATTAGTTGTTATTTGATATGTTAAAAGTTAAAAAATTGTAAAATCCCAAATTATGTATTTTTCATAAAATGAACTATGAATTGCTTATCAAGTTTAATCATTATCTTATCAATTCTAGACAACAAACTTGATTTGAGATTTTCTAATTTTCTAGTTCTTTTTCTATCATTTTACCAAGTTGTTACTTGTTAAAATGTTTTAAAGTTGTTACATATTAAAATGTTGTCATTGATATTTAGTTAGAATTTTGCATGAAATTAGTTCTCACAAGTTTAGTTAATAGTAGAGAAAATTAATCTCTCAGTCTTTATAGTTTTACCTAGCTTTAAATCATGTCTCTATAATTTTTTTCCTCTTTTATTCTCTTTTTTAGGGTAATTTTTTCCTTTTTAATCCAATGGAAAAAAGACAAAAAAATAACATTTAAACTTCAAAATCTCAAATCAATTTTGTTGCCTATGAAAGTATAAATATGAACTACATTTGCAAAGCAATTGATAGCAAAATCATTCATTAAAGATTTTGAAGTTTAAGCAAGGAACGAAAAACCGGACCGGGCAATGAACCGGTCACAGCACAGGTTCAAGGGTTAATGGGTCAACCGGGGTCTAACCGGTAGTTGAACCGGTCATAACCGGTCATATTAAAATATTATAATTTATTAGTGATAATATATATTAATATATTTTTAAACTTCTATAGATAAAAATAAAGATTTTTAGAAAAAAAATGTTTAAAATCTATTAGTATTAGTTATAATACCTATACTTATACAAAGATATCTCATTTCCTATAATTATTATATCTTTTTAATTAATTTTTTTCATTATTTTCTTCATTTTTTTAGATTTGTTCTTTCTTTATCTATTTTTCTCTTCATTTTAGTCTTCAACTTTCCATTTTACCCTCAAAAAACACAAAATAAAAATTTGAAAAATTAAAAAAAAAAAAAAAGGAAGAAACCGGGTCAACCGGTCGGACCACCGGTTTTACCGGTTTTGACCGGTTCTGACCGGTCTGACCGGTTCAACCGGTCTGACCGGTTTTTGCTCAAACCGGACCGGACCAGGGACCGGTTCCCGGTTCAACCGGTCGAACCGGCCGGTCCGGTCCGGTTTTTTGAACCATGAGTTTAAGTGATATTTTCTTATATTTTTTCCTCTCTATTCAATATTTATTGATGGTTCATTTATTTCTATTAGTGTCAATCCTAGTGAAACTAGCATCAGCCGTTTGTTTAACTTGATTGGAGGTGACTGGTACTGAATAAAATCTTAGTAAGCAGCAGCCATCTTCCTCCTCCTCCACCCTAATCTCCCCTCCCCCCACCCCCGGCCGAGTCTACTCCAGACAACACTGTTATCTCTCCCCCTTTAGTTCATGCTCTCTCTCTCTCTCTACACCACCATCATCTTTATATCCTCTTGCTCAAGCTTCTTTATTTCCTTCTTTATCTCCTTGTTGTATCTTTCCACTAATAGCAATACTTCTGGGTCGTCGCACCTCAGCCAGCTCTACTAGAAAGCTATTGTGCCCACTGCTGCCAACAACCTTAGGAACATCAGGCTTGGTATTGAATTTCTTTGCCAAAAGACGAGCTTCATCCATTGTATCAAGGCTTCAATGTTTAAATTGGAAATTAATATGTGTTTCTAACAGAAAAAATAGGGGAGAATAGAGGTGAACAATTAAAGATTGAACTACCTTTGCAATCTCAATGCTGTTAGTTCAAGCCTTTCACCCACGGGGGAATTGGGTACTATTCAAAAATAATTTAAACAAAGTACAAAATTAAACAGAGATTTAATAGAGAAGGTAGAGTTAGAGTGATATCACCAATAATAAACACATGAAGTTTATACTAGTTCGGTCCAATCCACTTGACCTACATTCAATCCTCAGAGACATTTCTAAGAGTTTCACTAATGTCAAGATTCACATGGTTCTTGATGCCTCAGTACAAGTAGGTTCCTCTCCTAGGACACTCACCCCCCCTTACACTTTGTAATCAAAGCCTACACGCGAGGTCCCACTACCTTGAGTAACTCACGATAAGAGTAACAAATGAATATACAATTGCTCTCTCAAAGAGTATATGTAATAAACACTAAAGTATAGAGAATGTCACAAGAACAAAGCACATGAACTTAATGCAACAATGAACTTAGTTGTAGGTAGTTGGCTCCGTCTTGAATGCTTCTGTATTTATAGTTTGGAAGGAATTAATGACCATTGAAGTATTTGAATGTGTCCGTTAGAGAGATGATATAGCCATTGGTGAAAGAGAGCATTTGGATTGGATACATTTCATTGCATTTAATGCTTCTAACACAAAAGTGCTTTATGTGATTTTGAGTTTAATCCATGGTTAAGCACCTGAAATTATACACCAATGTAATTAGTAATATTTAGAAACAATAGAAAGTATTGTAACTAGATTTTATCACACTTAGAATAGGTATCGAAATTTCAGAGACACTATTTCAAAAGACTGCTACCATTATCGTCGGAGTGACATTTTATCAGTTGAGTGACATTGCATCTCAGAGAGGTACCGGTTGGTAACTGCTTAAAGAAGTCTGAAGGATAGCATATAAATTGTCGAGTTACTATCTGTAACTCTCCAGTGAAACACTATCCACTTGAATGGTCTTTAGGTCACCGGAGTGGCTCTCTCTCTAATTCAAAAGATAACTTGTTCATTGGCTGGTAACTAAAAAATAATAACTCATGTTTATAAATATCACTCGAGTGACATTGTTGCACTTGGGCGTTTCTTGACTTTCAAAAGCTCACCTTATGTTATATCTATCCAATTACTGGATGGTAACTCAAGATTTTTGAGCATCACTCAAGTGTTATATGTGTCACTCAAGTGCTTGGCCAATTTTTCTTTTCAGAACAAAGAGTTACCATTAGGTACCTTGATAGTGTTTTAAGATTATCACTCTAGTGACTCAGCTTCACTTGAGTGATCTTTCTTTCTTAAGGCAAAACAATTTTATCACTAGCTAGTACCTGGACAGTGTTATAAATTCCATATCATCACTCAAGTGACACTACTAAAACTCAAGTGCGCTAACAAGTTTTCACAAAATCACTCATTCACTAGTTCGTCACCTCATGTTGACAAAGTTTGTGAACATCACTCTAGCGACACGTCCTCACTTGAGTGATCTAGATCAACAAATCTTCTAAGCTATTTTAATCCTTCAAAAACAATATTCCTAAGGTTTGTTATCATCAAACATGAGTTCTAACAAATCCAACTACCTCTACTTATATGTCTAACATTGTCATCTTCCACATCATCAGCACCCTGAGGGGCGAGTTTAGAAACATTTCATAATGATAGGGACTAAATGCCTAACTTCAAAACCTATAAAGAACTTATCTCAAGGCCCAAATGCAAATTATAGAAACGTTCTAAGTGATGGTAGGTAAGGGTTTTGTGCGGGGTAGATCATGAAGATTTGAACTAGCTTTATCATGTTTCGAAAATGATAAGAGTACCAATTTGTAATGCCAATATGATAATACTGTTCGATCGTGAACATGATCCATTGGCACAACATAAGAAGAAAGCTCAACAATGTAACTTGCAAATTAACTTAAACAATCTCACTTGCTAGTTGACAAATACTGAATCACTAAGGAGAACTATATAATATAGTGACCTTATATAAAACGTGACACTTTTTTGAGATGTTCATGTGAGGCGAGGCATCTTGAAAGCCGGCACCTCCTCACCAGGCTTTAGAGCAATCAAAATCTGCCTGAAGGTCTCATGAGAGACCTTCTCCACCATATGAGCCAAAGTCTCTTTTAATTCTTCTTGAATTTCCACCTGAATCCTCACGTGGATCTCTGTGGCAAGCTCAACACGAACCTTCGCTCGAACCTCAAACGGAATACATGGTTTGAGCTTAGCTATGAGTTCTTGTTTTAATTGATCTAGCTTGAGATCACCCAGTTTTTTCACGGCCGAAGATCTCAAATGTGATGCAAAGGGCTTAGGTATCCTCTTACGACTGTTGATACTGTTCTGTTGGGAGTTCTCCTACATAGAAAAAAGAGAAAATCATCACTATAAGTTATCCTATTACAATAAATATTAAATTTTATAAATCATATAAAATACACCTGCAATGCAGAACTTCTTCTAAAGTTAACCAATTTTCCCAGTCATCAGGTGGGACACCTTGAGGGACATTATTAATCACTTGGTCCATGGATCTCTTTCCCTTTTCATTACGATCCTGGTGAAGGGTCAATCTCTTATTCTTCCACTTAGAGAAAACGTACTTTTTTTCGTCTAGGGAGACCACGAATTTTTTCTAGACAAGGTTCCAATCTTCCTCCTTCAAGTTTTATGGGTATTTTTCCGAAAGTATCAAAATGTCCCAGCTTAAAAATGATAAAAGTGTAAAAATACTCATAAATTTTTATCCAAAATGCGTCAAACACCATATTTTTTGTAAAGGTGCAAAAATACCCATGAACATTCAAAATATAAATGAAAGTACTAAAATACCCCCAACTTATAAAAAAAACTTATTTATCTAACTATTCAAATTCTATGCTATTGTTATGAACATAACGTGAAGTTTTATACGTCAACTTTAAGCTAACAAGCGAATTACTATTATCTACTCACTTACTCCTATTTATAAAGCCACTTCTAACATGTTTTATCAGAACTAAGAAAAAACTTAAACTTCATTAATTCTATCTTTTAACTTAATAACTTTCTAAGTTTATCCCTAATTAATAGACAATCAACCCCAAGTAATTGGAAGTGATAATTTAGCAATTGGACATGATAATGTATATTATGTAAGATGGAATACATGCTATCAAAATTTTCTTTGAATATTTTATTTTAATTTTTTCTTAATTTTTTTTAGAAATTAACTTACAATTAGCACACTTAAATTTTCTTTTTCACTTTTTATAAAATATTTAAGAATTAAATTTAAGGTGTAAAATATAGAACCATAAGAAAATAATTATGGAGGGACACATTATTGTATGTCAAAAAAAATTAAAGTTGCTAGGATATAAAATTGACTTATTTAAAAAATGAATTAAATCATTAAACTAATCTATATTCAAATACTTAGACCAAACAAAAGAGAAACAAACAACTAGATACAAGCTCCAAATTTGACCAGAATACCTAGTAAATACATATAAATAATTTTCATAAAGTATATTCACCGTGTGTGTGTTTTTTTTTCACTTGGGGGTATTTTGGTACTTCCATGTCTATTTTAAATATTCATGGGTGTTTTTACACCTCTTAAAAACATATAGTGTTTGATGCATTTTGGGTAAAAGTTTATGTATATTTTTACACCTTTACATTTTTTAGCCAAGGGCATTTTGGTACTTTTAGAAAAAAAGAGTTGGCCTAACTACAAAAAGTAATGGACGTTAACCCATTTTAACAAATGTGTCCTTTTTCTTTGATTTTGAATGTTTGTGGGTATTTTTGCATCCAAGAAGAGTTAATTGTGTTGGGTGCATTTTTGGTATAAGTTGGTGAATATTTTTACACCTTAACCCTTTTTTGTCCTATAATGACGAGTGAGGAATATATACCTATTATTATTTCTTTTATTATCACTTGTCATTACTTATCATTACATACATTTCAGTTGTTATTAAATTTTTGAGTAATAAAATATTTTTCAGGACCTAATTGTAATTAAAAAAGAAAAAGACAGGTTGAAGACGTTGTATGTAGGTTATATAGGCATATTATTTCCGTTGCTTAAAAAAGGATATTGAAATTTGAAGGTGTTGTTTGTAGTTTAAATAGGTAGTTTAAATAGGCATGTTATTTCCGCTGCATAAAAAAGACAGGTTGAAGGTGTTGTTTGCAGATTAAATATTATGGATTTTTCTTGATTCAGCAAAAGCAGTCCAAATTAATAATTAGGTACTTAAATTGGTTTAATCTTAAAAAATGAGACCACATAATAAATATTCAAGCAGTATATATATATATATATATATATCTCTCTCTCATTATTAAGATACACTCTCATGTTATCATGTACCAAGGGAAAAACAAGTTAAATTACATTTATTTAATCTTTTTTTGCTAATGTACATTTATTTAATCTTAAAACATCTAAAATAGTATCAAACATCATCAACGCCATTGCTTGTAGCTGATTAACTGCTTTTTTTTTTTTTAATAATTCTCAGAAAGTATATTATTTTTAAATCCCTATAGTATTTTTTTTTAAAAAAAAAATATTAAAGGCAAAGACATCCTTTCAATAAATCATTTTATAATTTTTAAAGATAAATTTAAAAATATACAATAAGCATTAGAAAGAGAGACCATTTTGGGTTTTCTCATAGTTACGACTTGCAAGAGACGTTGTGAGTTGTGTCTTTTTCCCAACAAAGTTTTTGCGATGGAATATAATGGTATGCAATGTAATATTAATTATAGGGTTAGTGTTTGTTTTGATTTTTAAACTATGTGTAATGTGTTATTTTTTAAATAAGTATTTAAAATTTATATACCACTCAAAATCTATTTTACCCTTAATATAATCTTTATAGAAAAATAGGTAAGAGCCATCGTGCTGTCTCATCATAACCGTCACATTACCTCACCAATTGAGGACTGTCTGATGGCGATAGTTGTGTTAGTGGAGCCAACGGTAATGGGGTTGTGGCGGTGGCGATGGTAGGTGGTACAGTAACAACAACGGAGGAAGAGGTAGAGTGGTTGTGGTAGTTATCATGGTAGCGGCGGTGGCGATGGCAAGTGGTGACAGCAACAACAGCAGAGGAAGAGGTAGAGTGGTTGTGGTAGCTATCATGGTAGCGGTGGTGGCAACGATGGAGGTGGCGGCGCTAAGGGTGGAGGTAGTGGTGGCTGCAAGCGGTGAGGGTAGAGGAGGAGGAGATAGTAGTGGCAGTGGGATGGCAGCGACGACAGTGGATGAGGAGGAGCTAGTGGAGGCGGTGACAACGATAAAGGTGGTGGCGACTGTAGTAAAGGAAGACGACGTAATGGTGGCGGTGACAATGAAGACGGTGGTAGCAACAGCAGTAGAAGAAGAGGAGGTAGTGGTGGCGATGACAACGATGAAGGTGGGAGCGATAGCGGTAGAGGAAGAGGAGCTAGTGGCAGCGGCGACAACGATGAAGGTGCCAGCGACGACGATAAAGGAAGAGGAGGCAGTGACGATGGCGACAATGATGGAGGTGGCGGTAATGGCGGTAGAGGAGGAGGAGGTAGTAGCAGTGACGACGATAAGGATGGAGGTGGCAACCGTGAAGGTGGAGGAGGAGGAGGTAGTGGTAGTGACGACAAAGGTGGAAGTGGCGGCGGCAGGGTGGCGGCGGAAATGGGGGTAGTGGAGGAGGAGGATGTAGTGGTGGAGGCGACAACGGTGGAGGTGGTGGTGGGGGGTAGTGGAGACAAGGTTGGTGGGGGAGGAGGTAGTGACAGAGGCGACAACAGTGGCAGCGATGGTGATAGCAGTGGTGGAGGAGGAGGAGGAGGTAGTGGCGGCAGCAATAACGGTGGCGACAACAACGGTGGTGGAGGAGCTAGTAGCGGTGGCGACAACGGTGGAGGTAGCGGCCACTACAGCGGCAATGGAGGAGGAAGAGGTAGTAGCAGAGGTGACAAAGGTTGAGGTGGCAACGATGATGGTGGTAGAGGAGAAGGTAGTGGCAGCGGCAACAACAGTAGAGGTGGCGGCGATAGGCGGTGGAGGAGGAGGAGATAGTGGCAGCTGTGGTTGTAGCTTGGTGTGGTAGGTCAAATGAGATAAGTGAAACAAAAATAAATAAAAATAAATGATAAATTGGACTTTTTCAACCATGCAATTAGATAGTAATGAGTATTCATATGGAGTATGAATGAAAGTTACCAATTTTTTGGTAATCACCATCACCATAGTAAACCCTATTATCATGCTAAAGAACAACTAAACGCTCTTCTCTTAGTAATACAATCATAATTACCATTATATACATGCAATATGGTTGAATCAAACGGGCTCTAGAAACTATCAATTAGACATGGAACTAGTAAGTTACATAGATTTTAAAGTAAAATATGTAGTACTCCTTTAGTCTTTAATATAAGAAATATTTATATAATTTAATTAGATTAATGAAGTTAGTCAATATAACAAGTATTTTTTAAAACACTCAAATTATCTTTCTTAATTTTCTCATTTCCTCTCCTCTTTGATTATTGTTGAGAGAGTATCAATATAGGTAAATCAAGAAAATATTGATAAATATAAAATATATGTCTTATATCAGAATCAAGATCAACTCTCAATATATTTTATATTAAATAAATACTATTTATATTTTGTGATGATTACGTTTTCCTAAATACCAAGAAATGCGGACGTTGTGGCATGTTCGGTCACTTGCATGCGAGTTGCTCAAAGTCGGTGGCAACAGACTTTGCGCCTCGTTGAACCCAAAACTTCATTCGGGCTTTCAATATAGTGGAAGCAAAACTATTGGGCTTCTCATTTGGGCCAATATTCTTCTTTTATGAGGTCTAATCTTCTCTTACAAGGCCCAATACTTCTCTTATAAGAAACTTAAGTCTGAACTCCGTCTGCTTTAATTCCCTTTGTAGCCAACAAAGCCAACTGTGCTGTGTGCCCGTTCTTCTGGTAACGGTTCAAAGGGCTCACTATATTTCTCACAATTTGCGGAGGTTCAATTCTATTTCAAAAACGAGCGCTCATGCAGATTGTCATACAAAAGCTCTTCTTTCCCTCTTAAACGACACCGTCAAGTTATGATGAAGCCAAGAAAAATACTTTAGATAACAGGCGTTGGTTCCTAATGATTTACACCAAGCTGCCCAGCTTTTGATATAGTATCATGGAGCGTATGCATAGGAGAGAGACTTGCAAGCACAAAAACTCTTTGTATGTAAGTAATGACTTTTCATGAGAAGCTTCTAGTTTATGCCTCTTTGCTCTAAGTTTTCGTGAGTTTTCTGCCAAAAAAACTCGCATCTTGACACAATGAAGCTGTGGGAAAGGAAGGCATAAAATGGATAGTGTGTGGCATTTCAGTATTTCACTTTTAATATTGTTCACTTTGGGGCCATCACCCCCTCATAGCTTTAAAATATATTGAGAGAGGAGGTATCTAAGTTCTTATAAAGGTTTTACATTCCTTTTCTCAGCCGATGTAAAACATAACACTCCACCTACCTTCACTAATGTCCTTACTGGTATATTGGCTCACATTGACCTGAACCTGACTTTAATACCATTTGTAGCATCTTAGTGTCTCACTCTTGATATTATCCGCTTTAGGGCCCATCACCGCCTCACAGCTTTAAAACGAGTTAAGAGGGGAGGTATCCAAACCCTTATAAAGAGTCTTCCATTCCCTCTAGTCACCTCCTTTGTCAACTTTGGACGAGCTCCATGTTCAACCTACAATATTTGGCTCCATCTTCCTATCTCTAGTGTGTGATGTCAGGGTCTCTTTCAACACCCTAAAGAATGCAGACGTCTTGAGACATTGGGTCTGCTTGATGCCTCATAGTGGCATTACTTTCTGGAAGTAAGTCTTTGAGTTTGTTCGTATGATGCCCTTCCAAGGGCATGGGAGTTTTCTGACCTATTGTGCATGAAGGAGGAATGGTTGGCGCGGGTAGAGACCTGTGCCTTGGGCTGTCTCAATACCTTCGCCTAAAGTTTGGGCCTTTTGTTAAATCCAGACCTTTTTTTGATTTATGCTTTCAGTATTGGGCCTTTTTACTTCAATTTTTCTCATGTTTTACTTATACTCGTTTTATGTATTTTAACTTTTCGTTTGTACGTTTCTTTACCTGTCTTCTTTGTCGCTTTATATTTAGGGGAGGAAACATGTTAGGTCAGGTTTTATACTTAATACGTTGGACCTATTTTTGCATCAAGTAGGCTAAAGTCTAGCCTGTAGCTTATTATAGGCCTTTTTTTCAAGCATGAGCCTAGTCTGTACAAAGGCCTGATTTGGCCTGAAGCCTGTTAATAAGTTTACATTTTTTTTATTTTTTTAATACTTACTTGTTTTATTATATTTGTTTTCATTTTTTTAATATTTTTCCTATATCTTTTCTTTTTATTTTTCAATTCATTTTCATTTTAATTTTTTTAATCTTTTGCCTTTTTATTATAATTCTCTTATTTTATATTATTTTTATTTCTAATATCTTTTTAATAATTTCTTTTACTTAAATAAATCATATTCTAGGTAAATTCTTCTTACCTAACTAATTACATGATAAAATCTCTTTATCATAAAATAATTATTACATAATGATAATTAAATCATATAAAATAGAAATTAAAATGCTACATTCAATACTTATTTTTTAAAAAATATTTTATAATATTGTATTTCTATAACAGGCCCAAGTTGGCTTGACAGGGTTAACAGGCCTGAGCCTGGCCTCTTAAGAGAAATAAACCTTCTAACAAACATGAGCCTATTTCTATTGTTAAACAGGACAGGCTAATTTTATCTAGATATTAATAAAATTGTCTCTTATAAAAAACCACTTTATTAATTTACTAATTTTAATATATTGTTAACAATTTTAGGATCTTGAAATTTCCTAAAGTGAATAAATATGTAGAGACATAGCAGTAATTCCAATCCCAATTTTTAATATATATATATATATATATATATATTGGTGTTATATTAGGGATCTACTTTGGTCATGAAAATAATATCTCAATCAATGTTGTCTCCTAAATTTATAATTTTTTCTTTAAAGTCTATCTATTGTTTACATATAGTAAGAGGGTTTTCATAAAATGTAGTTTCAATATACATGATTGAAAAAATGTATTTAAGAAAATCAATACACATTTATTGCAAATAACCAACTTAATTAATTTTTTTAATAAGCAAGAAGTGTATAAAATTGATAATTTTTTTCCATTTGCAGGTGTGCCTATCTTTGTCGAGTCTTGACTTTAAATAAACTCAGTTTAGAGTTGTAGCCTGGTTTGCTACCTAACGACCTACTTATGTACTTTTTTAGTCTTATTTATAAGATACTTTTAATATGCTTAATATATATCAAGAAAACCATAAGCTTCATTAATTTTACCTTCAATTTTAATAATTTTTCAACTTTATCCTTATTTAATATATATTATTTTCTAGAAAAACAAAGTTCACGTTATAATAAATGAAAGATAAAATCATACATTCATACAAAAAATTTAATGATATATTTTATAAATAGGATAAATTTTCCTTTTTTCCCCTGTATCTACCTTATAAATAGAACCAGTCAACCAGAGGAGTAACTCCATCATGAGACCTTGTGTGTGAGTGCAAGGATCGCACTCACACTTAGTATTTATCATGCAGCACTGTCTCATATTTAGTATTTCTCTTATTATTAATGTAAAACTTATTTATATAATTTGAGAAATTTAAAGAAGCTAAATAATTTATTTCATTATAATATGATATGACCTCTATAAAATATTTATATTTAACATTAGATTATATTATATATCGATTTATAAGTTAAGCAAATTAATTTAAAAAATGATAAATATAATATATAAAATGGAAAAGAAGTTGTACATTTAGAATCAAAATTTACCCTCAAATTAGGTCTTAAATTTAGAACTGAAGAAATATATTCTTGATGGTGAAGCAATATGATACAATATGTCATATTGCGTTCTAAAACCTAATCATAATCATTTATGTAATATAAAATCATCAGAATTCCCACTTTGAGAAATGCTCATGCTTAATATCTGATCGTTGTGGGGCAAAAAATCTGATCGTGCTTCGAATAAAACCCCTGCACAAAAAAAAAAAAACAAAACAAAACAAAACAAAATAAAACAAAACAGTATATACAATAAAAAGGCTTCAAATCATATCAAGCTTTTTGAAGGCTCAAACTTGAGTTAAAAAAGGGCTCAGATCCTGGATTTAGGTTCCTATTATAGGCTAAGGTGTATTTGATTAAAGCTTGGCCCGACGTATTTCTACCTCTATTTGTTGTATAAACTTTATTTATTTATTTATTTAATTCACTTATACTATACATTCATTAAATCAACATGCTTGTACTTCTCATTTCTTTATTTTTCTTTTCTCTAAAAAATAATACAAAATTGAGTCCTAGGCAGGTCTTTTAGTGTGTGTGTATATATCATTATCTATATCATTACTATAGATTTGGGCATATATAATGCTTGGTAAATAACAGTTACATTGCATAAACATTATGTCAAGGTGGAGGTTGCGTAAGAATATATAACACTAAAACATAATGGTTAAATATATACACCAACATGTATTGAGAAATGGAATTCGTGAAAACACACAAATAATGATTGTAGTTAATAACAATAATTTATTTAGTGATAAAAATGATGGTTATTATGAAAAGAATCATCATATAACACTTACAAATGATTCATTTTCCAACCTCTAATATTAGCAAAGGCAAAACATAACAGTCTTCAGAAGTAACCGTCATTTAACACTTTCATAACCTTTTGTAACATTGTCGAACCTTCATAAGTCATAATCATTCGTAATCCGTTAGACCTCTATTTAAATTCACATATTCCTTATGATTCTTACTACTTTTCTTTATCGGCCTTCTCCTTCTCTCCATCATGTTAAGATCCCATGGTGCTCCTTTGCAGCCACCACCATCTCCTTCGCTTCATCCTCCTCTGTCTCCTCCTAAAATTGAGGCTTTGATACAGATGTTGGTAAGCCTTGACTGCCATACAAGGAGTCTCGTGGTAAGCCTTTACTTTGTATTATGATGTTGCTGGACGTGTTTAAGCTCATTGTGGTCTTGTGGATTTGCATTTTATTGTCCAACTGAATTATCTCATACATAGGCAAGAGGTATGTGCTGTCTTATTTTCTTATTATATTAGGTGTTATGCTTAATAAATATAGATAATATAATTGTACTTGCCTCTTGTTTATTATGTGGTTCTATCACCCTATCTCTTATTGTAGCGGGTTCAAAGGATAAAAGGTACGCATAAATCTCCTCACTTTTGACTTCTTTTTTGTTTAAATTGTGCTACTTTTCTTTTTTTTTCTTAATCCCTTTCTTAGGTCCTCTTTAAAAAAAAAGAAAAAAATATTTTAACACATTTTTATAAATGAAAATAAAATGGCAAAACTTTCTTTCATGAAAAATAAAAGAAGTTCTTTCATAAATAAAAAAAACGTTTTTAAAAAAAATAAAAAATACAAACCGAACAAAAAAAAAAGATATTTTTCTCAAATAAATTAAATAAACATTTTTCTAAAAATCACCAACCAAGTGACACGCTTTTATACCCCCTCGAACTACGTGGGCTTTGATCCCTCTAAAGGGTACGTTGGCCCTAGGTTTTCATCCTAGGTCAAGTCCAATTTTGTAACTAAATATATTTTTTCTTATTTTCTTATTGTAAATAAATGTTCTTTTTTTTAAATAAATATATTTTTTCTTATTGTAAATAAATGTTCTTTTTTTTTCTTCTTTAGTTTTCATTTCATTTAGTTTTGTAAATATTCTCTTTTTTTATTTGGGTAAATATAATAAAGTTAAATGCCATAATATTTTTAAATAATTAACTTAGGGTAACCATTCTTATGAATGGGTGTTGTGGGGTGCCTAACACCTTCCCCACACACAATCGACTCCCGAACCCTAAATGGTTTTTGTAGACCAGTTTCCATTTTAAAAAGGTTTCCAAAATTATCCTATTTCTAAAATTTTGGTGGCGGCTCCATGTTTTTCAAAATTTCGGGCGCTACAGACACTAGTTAAGGATAGCTAGTGATGGTTTAAGGAAATTTTGCTACACGGCACTATCTACAAAGGCATCGTTCAAAAGCAATTCCCAAGTTATGCAAGCATGAACAAATAATTAATTGCAATGCACAAGTTGAACATACATGCAAAAATAGGAGTTAATGTCTGTTATGGAATGTATAAGGGTAGCTTAATAGGGACCTAAGTGAATAAACTAGATTAGTCTTAAGTGCAAACTCACGTAATTGGATAGTTATTAGTGAATAATGTGCAAGGAAGTTAGTAGCCGTTGGGAGAGGTCGGCTATTATGTTATAAATAGCCTATGCACCCTCCATTGTATCAGTTTTGACCTGAGTTGTTCATTGAGTGATATTCTAAAAGAACCTTTCTCTTCTCTACTCTCCTCTGTTCCTGATTCTCCTCTATTTCCCTCACTTCCTGTTCTTCTCTCTTTCTCTCTTTCTGATTTCTTATCAGGTCATAACTGATACAATTATGTGAGTTTGCACTTAAGTCCTTATTTAGACTAATCTAGTTTATTCACTTAGGTCCCTATCAAGCTACCCTTATACATTCCATAACAATGTCAACACAAGTTGAACAAAGTTGAACATAAATGCATTAGGAGGCAGACTCATAAGCAAAAATAGGAGGCATGTTTGAACAAGTTGAACAAACATAAATGCATTAGGAGGTAGACTCAGAAGCCACACCAAATTTCATATCAAGCAATATCAGCACTATCTTATCCAGAGTTTTACTATATTGAACATGCAAAAATATAGAACCAAAATTGAACCCTTCTTATACACAACCAAAAAAACCCAGGTCCACAGAAGCATAAGGACATTAACCTCAGACATACATGCATTATGTAAAACTCTTCAGAATAATTAACGGTACCTTCAACCTTTGCTTGAGGATCCTCTTCTTTCTCTGGATTTGAACAGTCTTTGGCCACTTTACGAATAGAGTAAGGTCTCTCTTAGGAGGAAATGGACGCTTCTGAAAAGTGGGTTGACGACTTGCTGCAAGAATCAAACAAAGAAAATGGAGATTTCAATGAAATACCCGAAAACAAAACCATTTATTTAATTGAATGCCTAGCAACTAAAACACAAACCTGATAATAAAAACGAGGTTGAGAATGAAACCAATCGGAGGGAACAAACGATGATAGCCTTATGGCAATATATTCAATCATAAATCTCTGTTACGGCAGCGAAGTTAAGGACGGAGGATAGAAGGGGAAAGGAGGAGCTGCCGTGCACAGATGCAGGGGTTTTGCTGATGTGCTTGAGTCTAAAATTTCAGAGTTAAAATTAGGTGTCTTTTGAAATCCAGGTTAATTTTAAGACCCGTTGTAATTAACAACCGGTCTTAAAAGTAATATTTAAAACCGGTTTTAATTAAAAACTGGTCTTAAAATTAAAATTTAAGACCGGTTATTTAAAATAGAAACTTTTTAAGACCGGTTATTAAATAATAACCGGTCTTAAATTTTTAATATTTAAGACCGGTTTTCATGTACAGCCGGTCTTAAAAATAATAACAATTTTATTTTTTTAATTGTCTTTAATTCAGATAATATTTTCTAGACTGGTTATATTTATAACCAGTCTAGAAAATATATTACATGTATTTATTTTTTTAATTGTATATATTTTAAGACCGGTTTTTATTATAACTAGTCTTAAAATTATTTTTAAGACCGGTTTTAAATATAACCAGTCTAGAAAATATATTACATGTATTTATTTTTTTAATTGTATATATTTTAAGACCGGTTTTTATTATAACTAGTCTTAAAATTATTTTTAAGACCGGTTTTATTAAATATAACCGGTCTTAATATTTCATCATAATTATAAAAATACCACCGGTCATATTTTTAAGACCTTATCCGATATAACCGGTCTAAATGTTCCGGTCTAAAAATCCTTTTTTATACTAGCAACATGAATGTAATGTTAAATTATACCATTCATAAAATATTTTTTTCGTTGAAATTCATAAACTATGTTTAGAAGTTACTAATATTTATATTAGATTTTGATATTCATATTTACTTGCATCAAAAAAAATTTCATAAGCTTTTATGTGCCCGCAAATTCTATATGTATTTATATATGTATATCAGTTTTCAATAACTAAACGTAAATTATATAGCATGATAACAAATCAGAAAGTGAAGTTGTCTAGAGTTTTATTGGCTTGTTCTGAATTGTTTATTTATTTACTAAGATTAGTGATTCCAATCATGAAACCACATTACATTATTTTGGTAAAAGAAACTCGAGAAAGATGTGGTAAGGAGTCTAACGTGTTCAAGGAACTTGGACTACATGGTGGAGGAACGAACACACACACCTTTTAAGGAAACATCCCAAGGATTCAACAATTTTGGACCAGATGGAGGAACGGTATCTTTAGACAACATACTAAAATTTAACATATTATTGGGAGGACCCCCATGAAGGAGGTGGCGGTGATTTGTCTCTACTGGGACCAGATGGAGGAACAATACCTTTAGGCAACATACCAAAATTTAACATATCACTGGGAGGACCCCATGAAGGAGGTGGCGGTGATTTGTCTCTACTAGGACCAGATGGAGGAACAGTACCTTTAGGCAACATACCAAAATTTAACATATCACTAGGAGGACTCCATGAAGGAGGTGGCGGCGATTTGTCTCTACTGGGACCCAGATGGAGGAACGGTACCTTTAGGCAACATACCAAAATTTAACATATTACTGGGAGGACCCCTTGAAGGAGGTGGCGGGGACTTGTCTCTACTGGGACCAGATGGAGGAACGGTGCCTTTAGGTAACATGCCAAAATTTAAAGGAGGCGGTGGAGGGTCTGTACTTGCATCAGTCACGGTACCTTTAGGCAAGACAATAAAGCTTAGTCTCACTGATGGAATGTTTCCAGCCTCAGTGGGAGAAAGAGCTACGCATGATAAAATAGCCAAAAGGAAAATCCTCACCAAATTCTCTCTAAATGCCATCATCACAATCTTGTTCTTCATTTAGCTCCAATTCTTTTTATTTTGATGACTAAAAGATTCATCCTCTGCCGCTTTAAATAGCTCTATGGTTAATTCTTGAATAGAAAGATAATCAAAGACAATAATTAAGATGATTAATCGTGATCCTAGCGTATCCGTTTCTGTTGATAAGGATATTATTAAGGTAAAAAAAAATGGAATTGTAAAAGATAAGAACAAATCCCAATCCAGTCACTTAAATTTCGCTCCAAACGAGTAATTACTAGGATCGATGACTCAATGTGAAATACTCTGAATTTATTAATCTATCTCATCTATAATACTCATAGTAATGCTGTTAAAAATCGTTCCATGAGCAACTGTTTTTTGAAAAAATAGTTATATTTATATTAATACTGTTAATGCATTCCGACACTAATAAATATCAATATTCATATTTATCATTCTCTTTAGCTATCATAATTATTTATCTCTATCTTTTATAATTAAATATCAATATTTTATATTTTATATCCATAAATTATTAGTTGGCCCCATGATTCAAAGAGTTATCATAATAATAATTTAGCTTATACGTCAAGGAGATATCAAAATCATAATTCAAACTATATCTGCAAGAAGCTTAATTTTCAAGAAATATAGTTAACCCCACACTACTACAAAAAGTTGATTTAACAATACAAGTTAACGTCCGTTTTTAGAAAACAATAGTAAAAAAAAAAAAAAGCAATTGCATTTTTTAAAATATAGATCCACTTTCAACGACTATTTCTAATAAAACTAGTCATTGAAAGTTAAAATTTCAATGACTAGTTTGAAAACAGTAGTTGAAATAGAGGAATCCATGGCGTTGAAATAGAGGAATCCATGGCTGGTTTTCAAAGCCAATCATTGAAAGTTAAAATTTCAATGACTGGTTTGTTGTTGAAAGTTAAAATTTCAACGATTGGTTTTCAAAACCATAGTAATTGAAAGTTAAAATTTCAACAACTGGTTATTGTTGGAATATACTAGTCCACCCTTAGAATATACTATTTTCACAGAAGAGTCTTAAGATACTTGTAGAGTACCTTGATTATGCACATTCAAAACATGTGTCGTGGTAGTACAAGAGGTTATATGATTAGTAATGTTCATAGAACATGTGAGATTTGAAACAGAGAATTCAAATATAGTGTTAAAATATTGTGAGTATATGTAGCCACTGTTAAAAAAAAGGACTCTAAGTATAATAGATAGACTAAATGCAAATATATATATAGCTAAATGAGAGATGCTATAGGACATAAAGTTTTTGTTGAGCAACATATTCATATGCAAAATCCCCTAACTAAGCCTAATGACCAAGGACATGTATGAGAAACATATTAAGTCCTTTGGCATACATATAGTATGGAGTAATGATACTTCATTTTGGCTTTTAATGGGTGTGTAAGTATACAATGTCTAGTATGTCGTACAAGTTGGTGAGGTCGTCTTTCTCACACAAGCGATCGCCTTTGATATTCAGGAAGAGTGTACAAAGATGAGACAATTGTGTTCACCAGTAAAGTAGCAAGAGTGCTAATATGGTAGAGAAGAAACAGAAACTATGTCGCCTCGACTTAAGTGCAGTTATTCGAGATGAGATCATTGATTGTAAAAATATGGATTGAATCATGGAAACCCACGTCCATGATACCTGTTTCCAGACAACAAATTCTTCAAAATTGACGTCATGTAATATGAGTAGAGTTGAGGAATTTGGGTTTAGATACTAGGAGTGTCTAGACTTAAGTCTATACGGTCTTAATGATAAAATCAAACGATATACGCTCTTAAAGTATAAGAGTAACACCGTAGCATGTGATTCATACCACATGTGCTAAAAAATCGCAAATAGGAAGCAAGTGAATAGATCCTTGCTTCATTGCTCTGTGAGTCTCATAAAGGTTAACCCTTCATCGATGTCCTCTGACTTTGATATTATCATGGAAATATGTTTCAACGTCTGATGCTTTAGCATTTTGTCCTATGATCATGATTGATGCGATCTAAAGGCATTATGTTAGACAAACGGTTGATACATATCAAAGTGATATATGGGCGAAAGAAATATTATTACATGAAATATACACATATATGCTTGTGTCTAAGACGGGTCCCTTATGATATTTTTTTGTAGTTTCATAAGTGTAGAAACTATGCATATGAGAAAGGCAATCTGAGTTTTATACTGACTCAAGAGGGATTAGATTGGTCATGATGAGTAAAATGTATATTGGTAAATCTAGGACATTCGAGTATTATATCAATATCGAGCTGCACTACAGGGTTGTCTTGTGCTGATCTCTATAAAAAGGGATTTCTAGTACAAAGCGCCCAAATGGAGACGTCATGCCCACGCGGTCACGGCAGCAAAACACCTATTATGAAATAAGTAAGAGAAAGAGACTTGACCTATAACATCTAATCCACCAGGTGTGAGTGGGAGATGTTGGAATAAACTAGTCCACCCTTAGTGGATTAGGACCCAAGCCCAATTCAAGAGGGGCTTTATGGAGAGATACGGGTTATAAAGAGTGATACTCTTTGTGGTTTAAGGTTACATCTATTCCTATGTAACCGTACGTTTAAGGGTTACATATATTCCTATGTAACAGTACATTTAAGGGTTGCATCTATTCCTATGTAATCGTACGTACACTATATATATAATATGTGGAATTAAGAGAGAAGACAAATGAAGAAATAACATACCGAATATTACTATTCTCCCTCTAAAAGATTCTCTCATAAGAATGTTCTCTTCTTTTCCTTTCTTTGGTGTATTTACTGTGTAAAGTGATCGGGGTCCACATCAGTGCTCCAGTTTTGTGTGGGTACTTCAACGAGTCAATCAGATTCCAGATACGCCCAAAATTCTTACAAAAACAGTCGTTGAAAGTGGGTCCATATTTTCAAAAATGTCACTGCCATTTTTTTTATTACTCTTTTCTAAAAATCGACATTGATTCATGTCGTTAAATAAACTTTTTGTAGTAGTGTGGGGCCAACTATATTTCTTAAAAATTAAACTTCTTACAAATTTAATTTAAATTATAATTTTGATATCTCCTTTATCTACGAGCTAAATTATGATTTAGTGTGGTCTTTGAATCATGGGGCCAACTAATAATTTTAACTTTCAATGACAAAACCAATCTTCGACTACTAGTTTTGAAAACTAGCCATGGATACCTTTTTTAACGACTATTTTTTGAAAAATAGTCGTTAAAAATTGTTCTTAAAATAATTCCAGAGAGTTTCTTTTCTATGCAAGCTCTCGGCCTCTCCATTTCGCCTCTGCCTCTCTCCTTCGGTGTCTCTCGAGCCTCCGTCTTCAGTCCCCTCTCCAACCCCAAACGGACCTCTGGCAACTTCTCCGACCTTCGTTGTGCTCTCCTACTGTGTGCTTCATCACTCCTCTTCTCAGTCCCTCCATTCATCTCGGTTCTGCAACTCCCTGTTTTCCCTCTTCTCAGCCCCTTCAAGGTAAGCCACCTAAGTCTCTTTGAGTCTTTTGTTTTTGTGATTGGGTGGTTTCTGTTGAAGTGGGGTGTTTGGATTCTGTCTCCAAGAAGGAAAACAATGATTAAGGGTTGTAGTAGTACCAATTAATGATGATAATCAAGTGACTGCAAGTTCTGTTTTGCTTGAGGATGATGATTTTTGAAACTTGATTTTACTTATATACTATTTAAACTTGATTTTTGCTGATCTTTGCTTGCTGCTATTGGTGGAATGAACTGTTTTTTGAAACAAAATATTTCCAATTGGTCCTTCCTAGAGCTTGAAAAGAAGGTTGCATTTTAATCCAATATAAACTGGCTCTAAAGCATACGAAACCAAAACGAAAAGTATGATTTGAATCTCACCTCTGATGAAATTGTTGTATTGTTATCCATGAAAACAAATCCAAGAAATTGTACTATTGCTTGCTCTGTTAGACGACTATCTAATCACACTAGATGGGGTGCGAACATTTTGAATATATTTTTCTGTGTCTCGCTTGTTCTTATTTGTTTTGGCTGTAATTAGTTAGTGACGCATGAATTTTTTTTTTTTTTTGGTTTGTGTTGCCTTTTGTAACTTATTTTTTAATGATTTTTCCCAAAATTTTTTACCTATGTTTGCTTATTGATCCAAAAATATAAAACAAAAGAAAAAAACTATGTCTAATACTAGGCACTCCGTCTAGTCCTGTTATAACTTATATGACACTTTTAACTAATTTAAATGACTCACTAAATAACATTTAATTTTAAATTAATAAAATTTGTTAACTTTCCCTTCATTAATGAGATTTTGAAGGAGAGAGACAAATACAAGGACTCACATTTAAACTATAATCACATGGGTAAAATTGACAAATAAGTACAAATAACTTTTTAAGTGACTAATGAGAACGAAAAAAAAAACTACTTAATGGTGTGAATTGAAAGAGGTTAAAGAGGGTTGATGATCATAATGCTAATTTGGCTTGTAACTGAGTCACTTTCTAAATAATCGTTTTACACCTTCTTTAATTTTTAATTTAATTTTGGGGTTGAAATTAAAAAAGTTGGTCATGACAAATATTGTTGCAAAGCAAAACTTATTAAAACACTTGACCATCATGGAATGGCACCGAATCCCACCATGAACACTTCAATCATGCCCCTTTATTCCCACTTGATCCCTTCCTCTTTTTCCCTTTTTCCCTTTTTCCATCGTTGACGTTTTTAATGTCTCTAATAATTTTCACTCTCATTTTTTAATCATGCAATATATAAATAATTCTCACTCTCATTTTATTTTATGTGTTGCTAGGATCAAGAAGAAGCGATAAAATTTTCTTTATTAGCACAACTACAAAATATGCATAAAAAAAATTAACAAAGCCGACTTGGAGATACTTTGTGGGATTGTGGGTTGCACAATATAGTATCCTTTTGCAATTGATCCGAGACCTTTTGACAGGACATGTTCTACAACAGATAGATCAGATGATGATATGTAGAGGTTTCTTTTACATAGTGCAGTGATTTAGAGAACTTTTAGACACTTGATTATAATTGTTTAAATTGATCCATGTTTAGTTTTAAAGCTCTTGATTATATTTATGAACTGCTAGATATATATATATATATATACATACTTGCTTAATAGTGTTATGGTTTGGATAATATACATGCATATTTTCAGGGAATTGGTGGTTTTTCAAAAGTTGTGGGAAGAGAATGCGAATAATATGTTAAAAAAAAGACTTTCAACGTCTGTTTGCAATGAAACAGTCGCAATAATACATTTTGATTTAGAGCACCTGATTATACTTATGAGCTACTGGATGTATATATACTTGCAAAGTAGTGTTTTTGGGTAATATATATGCATGTTTTCTGGAATTGGTGGTTTTTCAAAGGCTATGAGAAGAATATAGGAATAATATTTATTTTAAAAAAATGACTTACAACGATTGTTTTCTTAAAAAAGTCATAACGATTGTTTTAATGACTTACTACGACTATTTTGAAACAAACGTCTAGTTCAAAACTTTTAACGACACTCACATACATGTCTCCCTGAAAATGGTGGTCTAAAGATCCTAAAAATGGATATTAAAATTGCCCTTTTGTAGTAGTGCATTATTATAGTAATGCTTTTATATATATATATATATATTAACATCATCAATGTATTTTGTTTTGTGTTCTCCGTTGTTCATTGGTAGTGATCTGAACTCTTCATCCCAATATCATGGCACATCACCCTTATGAATTCATTAGAGACATTGATGACCACAAGGACACCTAGGCTATCCTCACTCAAGTTATTAGAAGTGGACAATGACTAAAAAGATGTCACATTTTGATGTATGAAAAGTCAACATGATTTTGGCCCATGATAAGGTTTGTGATTCACCGTTCATGCATATTTGATTATTGAGTTTTGTGTTTTCTATGCTCTATGCGTTATAGTAGTTGTATTCCTCATGTAGAGCCATATACAGGATTGAGGGTACAGTTATGCTTGTCTATTATATTTTATTGGGAAAATACACATTTGAATTTTTTTTTTTGATCAAATACATGTTTATTATTTAACGTATAATCTCTTATTTCATGTTATGCTTGGTCTTATTAAAAAATATTTTTTTTGGGTCAAAAAACATAATAAATATAAGGGAATTTAGTTTGGATCCATTAACCAATAAAAATTATTTATGATATTATTTTCTAATTTCTTTTTTTTTAATATTTCTTTATAAGCGCTGACCCTAATCAATTTTGGAAAATCTAATCAATATTTCCATGACCTTCCCAATTTGTTCAAATTTGTTTGGATTATGTTTTTATATTGTGATTCATTATAGGCATTTGAACTTAAGTGTAAAAAATATTAATTTAAATTTAAATAATTTCATAATATTTAGGAAATCATCTTTCTCTCTTAAATGTGACTGAGCAAAATAAAAATAGGCACACACAAGTATCACACCTATAGCTGACTTCATATAAATTAATTGAAGCATTACATAGATATGAACTTTCTTGTCAGAGAACACTACTTATTTGATTAGTTAGCTGTGATCATGTAAACAAATTTAAGGATATCTTAAAGTTTCGTAAAATGAAGAGATATTAACATATAATAGTGAGTCTCACAGTTAATATTTGGGTTCGAGGTAAATGTAGGCACACTCTTTATTGGCCATGACGATTCTAACTTGTTATGCGACTCTAAGTTATTATGTACTCGTTTTGGTCCAAAATATATGAGGTTGACAGGATATTTACTAGTTGTTTTCCACTTTTACCCCTTCCTGTAAAAAGAAAAATTTAATAGATAATGAATACATATTTAAAAGTCACATTCTTTAGTAAGGATATAATGCCTAATTTTTATCAATTAATTAGGACAGAATAAATAACTTAACTAATAATCATTGATTTTTTTTTGAAATAGTTAACAACACCTTTTGTTTTATATTAGAGAGAGTACGTGTACACGCATATTATTGTAGCCAAGGGGAGACAAAAAATATTAACCTTTGGAAAGAATCTCAGTGAGTCTATATATATATATATAGGTCAGAGCCTTATAGGAATGTTAGTGTATATACTTTACAGTCACTAGAAATCGTATTGAAGATGCCCTTTAGCGCCTCAAAACATGAATTCTTCAACTAAATGTACATAGAGCTCGTTTGGCTCGATCCCATTATATCCTGCAATGCAATATAATGCGATACAATGATAATGCAATACAATATTAATTATAGGGCTAGTGTTTGGTTTGATTTGTAAGTAAAGTGCAATGAGCTATTACTTTAACAATTATTTAAAATTAATATATCATACAAAGTCTATTTTGCCCTTAATATAATTTTTGTAGAAAAAATAGTTAAGAGTCATCCCACTGCCTCATTATAACTTTCACGCTATCTCGTCGATGATCGTATGATGGCAATGGCTGTGGTGGTGGAGGGTGGTAACAATGCTACGGCTGTGGCGATGGCAGGTGGTAAAGTAACAACAGTGGAAGAGGAGGTAGTGGCGGCAGCAATGGTGGATGAGGTAGTGGTGGCGGCAACGGTGGTGGAGGAGGAGGCACTAGTGGCTGGCGACTGCAATGGTGGAGGTGGCGACGACAGGGTTTGGCGGAGGAGGAGGAGGTCGTGATGGCAATGGCAATAGCGACAGCAGTGGAGGAGGAGGAGGTAGTGGCTATAGTAACGGTGGGGGTGGCGGGGGCGGGGGTGGAGGAGGAGGAGGTAGTGGTGGCGGCGGCAGTGGTGGGGGTGGAGGAGGACGTAGTGGCACAGGCAACAATCAGGGTGGCGACAGCAATAGTAGAGGAGGAGTAGGAGGTGGTGGTAACAGCGGAGGCGGCGGCGGGTGGAGGCAACGGTGGTGGAGAAGGTGGTAGTGGCGGTGGAGGAGGTAATGGTGATGGCGGTGGTAGCAAGTGAAATGAGATAAGTGAAACAAAGACATGTAAAACTGAATGATAAATTGGACTTTTTTAACCATGCAATGGGATGGTAATAAAGATTCATGGGGGGAGGTATGAATGTGGATTACCAATTTTTTGGTAAAACTCATTACCATGGTAAACCTTATTACCATGCTAAAAAGTAATCAAACACTCTTCTCTTAATAATGCAATATGATTACTATTGCAAGTATATAATGAGGTTGAACCAAACGGACTCTAAGTGAAATATATTTGATATGTGGCCATGTGGGTTACACACCGTTAGTTGTTATACCTAGTTCATTTTTTTATGGATCGAGAACGGCTAAACCTAATACAAGCGGTAGCAGGGCGGCTCTAATGAGAATAATTAAGAAGTCTAAGGCCCCAACGAGAATTTTACCTTTATGATTTAAAAGTTAAATCTGCATAATCACATGCATATATGTGGTACAAGTGATAAGGGGTTTTGACTTTTGAGGGATTCAGTTTTGAGACATGCATATATAAATTTAAAAATATTAAGTTATCCCTAACCAATCTCTTCGACTCTCTTCTATCTTCAGATTTTTGTTTTTAAATACTCCCCCTGTTCTTTTTTATATAAGATACAATTGTTTAAATAGGTATGTTCTTTTTTATAAGATATATTTTGAAGATGTCTAGATATTTAATATATTTTTTACCCTCAATTAATTATATATCTCTTTCATCACTTTTTTCCTATTTATTCTCTCTCTCTCTCACTCTCTCACCCACATTCTTTATAAATATGGGTGTTTTTACTTTTTAGAAAACAAGTTACATTTTTATATATTTATTTTTTTTAACTAATTTTAACTAACATTTTGGTCTACCTAATTTAGTTATTTGTATCTTATAAAAGAGATGGAGGAAGTGTATAACTTAAATCGGATTATATCTCTTAATAAACTTTTATTTTCTATAGTGGACGTCATTCATGCTTATATTAGCTCTTTCCTTAGGTTTTTTCTCTAACATCCTGTAGTAATAGACAGTATGGATTTTAATAGGCTCAGGAATTCTTTTTTACTAACTCTTACAATATGTAATATGCCATGCTCATTATTAATATCATATTGGTCCTTCGCCAAAAATAATTACTAATATCCACATTTATTCATTTATATCATTAAGTTTTTTTTTGGCTGGATATTAATATTAATTAAACTTTCTTCATCAAAGCAAAACGTTAAACTCATTTCATATATTTAAAACACGCACCTTTCAGGAAACAAAAGAATACACATAGATCAGAATAACATCATAATCATATTTGATTAAATTAACTTAGCTACTTGAAATTTTTACTTTGTAAAACAGGGTGGGATAAGATATTGTCCTCTTCAGCTTGTTATGTCCTCCCGCTTCAATTAATGGAAAGTCTTAAAATCAAATTATCGGGCTTTACTAAGCATTATATCCTCTTTAATTTATAATTTATAAAAGAATTCAGGTGAGTACATCACCGTAAAATATTTTCGCATGTGTCTAATATCCTATAACATTTTGTAGTTCATCCAGCACTCAAAATTATTTTTTCAATAGAAATTTTGCCTTTAAAGAATTAATTTTTCAAGTAAAAAGTTTGCTCATATAAAATGTTTTAAGATGCAATTTAAACTTTGCTATTAGTTCTCAAAATTTTCAAGTGAAGGTGTATCCAACACCATAAAGTATTTTTTAGTATTGACTTTAGGGTTCTCAGTGAACTACCACAAAATATTTTGGGTTACTAATACAATAATTGACCCCTCATGTTTTCCCTCATTTCAATTTAAATCCTTTAAATTTCAATCCATATGTCCTAATGCTTCCAGTTTCATTCCATACAAAACATTTGTCCTTATAATTTAATAAAAAACCTACCATTTTGCACCTTAAAAGACCGAAACCCATGTTTTACATTTGAGAGAGCAAAATCGACATGAGGTAAACCGTAAACATGAGAGACCAAATATTGTAGTAATCCAAAGATTTTAGGGATTTGACCGCACCTTAGTGCTAGATGAGCCATAAAATACTTTAGGATATTAGACACTTCTTCAATCAAGTAGGTCTTATATTAATAAGGATCAAAGGGGGTACTTCTTTATCATTCAAAATCCTACTTTTGCCTTCGGAACTTGATGATTGAGGTCATATTCTGTTTTTCTAAAAATCGCTGTGATAGATCTGTCGATAATAAGACTGGAACTAACCTAACTAATATCTCAAACATAAGAGAATAAATCATTTTCATGTGAGCTTTGCTACTAATTTTATGATTCAAATGTTTACTGATCATCAAAACTTCTCAATGTTAAATTTTTTCCAAAAATTTAAGTTATTAACCTATTAGATGAAGCCTTACTATTTTCCATATATTAACTTACAAGCCCCATAGTTATTGTTAGTGGAGGCACAATGCACTACCGTTGAGAAAAGGGCTTCTTAAGTCTCTGTGCATGGCGCACTTTGTTGCAATTGATGCGTCAAAGAATGGTTTGTTATCACTATTCACTATTGGCCTGTTTGGTACACTGGAATTGATTTTGTGGAAATGAAAATGGATATAGAAATGATGTTTAAAAGTATGTTTGGTATGAATGAAACCTCCTATGGCAGATCTGAAGGAGGTCAAGCACAAATTGGGGAATCAATGAATGATGGCAAAGATTTGATGGAGGAGGGAAACTAAAGAGAGGGAAACTGATGGGGGAACTCACTCGGGTTTGTTCAAAAAACCCATATCCAAATTGTGCTCGTCGAGGAATAATAAAGACGACAAAGAGGCAGTCAGGTTGTGCTCGCTGGTGGTGGTTTGCATTGTGCTCATGCATCTTGTTTGTCGAGGCTATCATGGGTTGCAAATCCTCACCGTCACCGTCATCATCCTTGCATCGCTACTGTTATCCTTGCTGTCATCGCCGTCCCCATTGAGTTACCGGTCCAATGATGGCGTGATGAAGGTTAGAGGGTGAAGCAAAGAGGAGGGTAATGGATGGAAATATGAAGATGGAATTACAAAACTAAGCTTTATATGGAAGTCATTTTAATGGAATTGGGTTATTTGGCTTCCACATGGAATTGGAATTGAGACCCAATTTCATCATACCAACACAAACCTCCTAATGGAATTGAGACCCAATTGCATTTCCACACCCCCCAATTCCATCATACCAAACAGACCCATATATATGTATTCCAAAATGCTAATAATGCAAAAAATAAAAAATAAAGAAATGAAAATTAAAAATATTGGTTGAATCACTAAAGCTACAACTTGACCAATCAGTGATGACCAGTTGCATTCAAGCAGTCAATTTTATTGTGTTTATTTATGCTATCTGATATTAGCTTTTGTTAGGATATTATTAGTTTTTCTTCTTCTTTTAGTTAGAGTGTAGAAGTATCGCATTGGTTGTATCTTAGTCCTACAACCTTTAAAAAAACAAATACAAACACCATGAAGCCGAATTCCTGTTTCGTATGATCTTAGCTATAAATCCAGAATATTTTTTACCTAAATCACATAACGATATTGTCTAAAATGGAAAAATAAAAAATATAAAGAAGTTCTTCCAATGCCCTATCTTATGATAAAAGAAAGCACATGGTTGTGCTAAAATAATTTTTTTACTGAAACCTATCTTAATATAATTGCAAACATGATTTTCAGCAAAACTTTAAAAAAATGAAGGGATCTCAGAATTCTTTGACCATCTCATGTGCTCCAAGTCAATGTCCCTCAAACTTTTCACACTCAACGTTCCCGTATGTGACACAAAGGCCATCTGAAATGGCATGACCTTGGTGTCATTAGGCTATTGCACTACCTGATTCCATCCTACACATATGGTTGGACTAGTTCTATTTATAGAGTTCTTACCTAGAAAAAATAATCGTGACTATAAATTATTACAGTCAGACCCAAGATGGTGTTGGAAATTGTGCCCAAAAGGCCAATCATTATACTTTGAACATTATTAATTTAATGAAATTTCTCCATTTTGTTATCATATTATTTGCATGTTAACTGTGATAATTGTATCATTGGATAATTTATAAAGATTGTCCTAAAATGTCCCTGGTCAGTCATCTATGCGGGAGCAGAGATGAAACAAGATCAGTATGACTTTGATAAGATATGGAGATACGAATCAAAGTCTTAGGCACTTGTAAGAGTACAAGGTGCTGTACCGACCCACTATGAGAAAGCTACATGGATCAAGTCATAAGCTTTTCTCATGTATAACCACGTCACAATGCCCTTAGACCTGAGGTCATCATGGATTCCTACATGAGAGTTGTTAAGCTTTGAACTAGTCAAAAGTCACTTTTGATCGGGTGATGATAAAGGCTACGATCGGGCTTGGTGGTTTTTCATGCAGAGGAATATGAATGATCAAGATGGAATTTGTCCCTCACATTAGTAGAGAGATATTACTGGGCCCCTCGATGAGTGAGTCTGAGAAATGTATGGCCATACTATGATGGAAAGGAGTTTCCATTTCTATTGTCAGACTACTCACGAATCGAGAAAGTAATAGTCAGGAATAAGAGGATGACATTATCCATGCCTCATCCTTGACCGATATATCGTGTGACAAAAGGGACGTGACATGATTGTATGACAGGTTGCATCGTGTTAACAATCCTCATATGAATTGGGTAGTCGTGATGTCTTGCTAGAGGCCGCTTGCAACTTGTGGGTTAGTACAGTCATTAGCCCACTGCCAACTTCATATGGGCCTACAAGGTCGCACACAAGAATGGCCCAATACGAGATAATGTTTAATTAGGGTGGACGAATTATATATATATATATATATATATGTATATATGTAATATAAAAATTCGTTAATAATATTATATAGATATGTATGTTCGAAGTACATATTATATATATATATATATATATATATATATATGTATATATATTATATGATATTATTATATTGTGTTAGTTTTAAATTTAATTTATTAAGACAAATTAAATCTAATAACTAACATGATAGAGATATGGTATCTCATATTTAATTTATGAAGATAACTTGAATCTAATGGCTCTTTATTTAGATTAAATAAATAGGTTAAATTAAAACTGTTGGACAGATTTAATTTAAACTGAATTTATTTAATTAGCTCATTAAGATAATTAATAGTTAATTAATTTTGAAATTAATGATGATTAATTTTGAAATTTGAAAATAGGCCTCATAGGTTATAAACTTGATAAAGCAGATATACTGAGATACACATTGATATATTGAGATACACATTAAATTGAGAGCCGCAAGGGAGACCCTATGAGACATTAGAGGCGCTAGCACACAGTCTCGGTTGTAGAGCATTTGTGTGGATACCGGTAGAGGGAGCGGACCTAACGTGTTGGCTCCTAGAGATCGTGAAAACCCTGAATCATAAAAGGTATGAATCCTTCCAACTTGGTTTAAACGCCGTTGATAGATCCTAGATTAGGATCGGTAAAAAGTTTTAAAATTCTTCCGCTGTGCCTGCCGATTCTAACAGCTGGGTGTATATTTGTGTTGGTATCAGACCTGTGCTAAGTCTAATACTGGTGCTGATATTAGAAGAGTCTGAAACCAATCATTAGGCATAAAAGTTTTAGCTAATAACAGAGGCACACAGAATACCTTTGCTAAGAATTATTCTAAACCTCACCTACTTTTTCCAATACAGTTAAACTTGAGATGGGTCTAATACCTGTGTTAGTATCAGAACTGTGGCTAAGTTTGATACCAGTGCTGGTATTAGATGTATGTCTGACACCAATAACAAAAGTTTTAGTAAAAAAGGCACACCCTAATACCTTCTACTCAAGACTTCTTCTGAAATTAACATATGTTTCTAGCAATTCCCTTAAATGCAAGTGCAAATATAAAATTGAAAGAATAAAGAAGAGTGTAACAAAAGAAACACCTAATAAAATGATAAAACTAAAGCAACACAAACTTCTGCTTGAACCTCAATCCAAATACATTATTTGAGCTCAACTATGAGTTCTTGTTTGAACTGATCCAGCTTGATGTCGCCTAGTTTTTTCACAGCCGATAATCTCGAATCTGATGCAGAGGGATTAGGTATCCTCTTACAACTGTTAATATTGTTCTGTTAGGAGCACTACTGCATAAACAAGAAAAAAGAATCACTATAAATTATCCTATTACAATAAAAGTTAAATTTTATAAATCATATAAAATATACTTGCTGCACAGAACTTCTTATAAAGTTAACCAATCTTTCTCAATCATCAAGTGGGACATCTCGAGGGACGTCATTAATCACTTGGTCAATAGTTCTCTTTCCCTTTTCATTACAATCTAGTAAAGGGTCAATCTCTCATTCTTCTATGGGTTTCCCATCTTGGAGAACACGTACTTCTTGTCTGGGGCACCTTAGGCCACTGCTCGTAGAATATGGCACTACTAGAAGACATAGATTTTACTTCCCCAAAAAATGTCTATTTCTCAAAAAGGGAAGTAAAAAATAAAGGCGGTGGCATTTTTATAATTATGTGTGGGAATTTTGACATATTGGGAATCCCTTTTACAAAAAAAGGATGCCAAAAGTTGACTTTTGGTGTCCCTTTTCAAATTGGGACGCCAAAAGCCCTAATGATTGTGTATTATACAGAAAAGAGTATGAAAATCTTAGTGAGTGTCTAAAGTGTGAAACTTCACGATACAAAGTGAAAAAAAATGATGGTTGTGGTGATGGGATAACTACAAAGCGACCTTTAAAGGTGTTGTGGTATCTTCCAATAATACCGCGGTTTAAGTATTTGTTTGCAAGTGTAACAAAGCGAAGAAGTTAAGATGGCATTCTGATGCCTCTGATATGATCCATAGATCATTCCGGATGAGTAGTTGTTCTTTGTTGATAACTCATCTTTACCATGGTACGCCGACTTTGTTAACTATTTGGTTTGTGGAGTTCTACCTCTAGATCTCAATTCTCATCAAAGGCGCAAGTTTTTACATAAGGTGAAGAAGTATTTTCAGGATGAACCATATTTATTCAAGAGGTGCCCTGATCAACTCACTCAAACATGCGTACTGGAGAATGAACAAGAGTGCATTCTACATTGTTGCCACTCTTCTGAATATGATGGCCATTTTGGAGGAGAGAAAACAGCTGCAAAAGTTGTCCAAAGTGGGTTCTATTGGCCCTCTTTCTTCAAAGATGCATATGCCTTTATTCTTCAATATGACAAATGCCAAAGAGTAGGGAACATATCAAGGAGAAATGAGATGCCATTGAATAGCATGCTTGAAGTTGAACTTTTTGATGTTTGGGGGCATTGACTTCATGGGCCCCTTCCCTAAGTCATTTAACAATGAATACATCTTAGTTGGAGTTGATTATGTCTCCAAGTGGGTTGAGGTCACTACATGTGTTACCAATGATGCCAAGACGGTGTTAAAATTCCTCAATATTTCTCTAAAATCTTTTGGTTGTTGATCCTAACTAGAAAAATTTGCCATTAATTTTTGAACCATGAAAATCTCCTTTGGACACTGAAGTGCAAATGACCATGTAATTATTATTTATGAAAGCCACAAGTGGACCCAATGCCACAAGATTTTAGAATAACCTGTAAAGTTGCATGAAGCAACAATACTTTGAAAATTTTGTGAACTACTGCTTCGTCAATCTTTTTTGCACCCTTAAGTTTTACTCAAAACCATTTATTGTGGAAAACCAAATTTCTATTCATTGAGTTAAAGGAACATTTTGAATCACTATGAAATTATTGTGTTTCATGCAATTACTGACGATTGCATTTGTTAAACCTATTTTTTGCCTTGGATCATTTAATTTTGACTGAGCAATGCTTAAACTAAATTGGTTTCTTTGGTTTACCATAATAAATTGGGTTTGGATTAGCTAAGTCTTAACTGTTGAAAAGTACCATTTGGGGAATAAATAGATTTTGAAGGCAATGAGAATAGGTTTAAGTATGGAATTCTATTTGGAAGTTTTGGTATGAGTTAGATTTTAAGTTTTAGGGAATCTCTCTTGCCCTAAGTTAGAACTACTTTTTTTTATTAGGATTTTGTTTCTAGTTTTCTCTTACGAGTTGTCTTATTGCTTTTCCATGTGATTAATTACTTTTTGGTTATGGTGGGCTGCATATTCTCTATTGTTTTTACAGGCGATATGTCAGTCAAAAGGGCAGCCTTATAAAGCCATCACTGATACAAAATAGTAGATTGTTTAGATGCCGCTTTTTCAAGAGTGAGAATTTTTGTTTACTGTCTCCCATGACTTTTACACCATTGCAATGAGGACTTATCATTTGGACAAGCTCATAGGAGCAAAAAGTGACAGAAATCTTCAAGTGGTTCACGAATTTTATACCCAAGCCTATGTTCAGAATATCTAGAAATTTCCTCTTCGTGGAGTCAACATTGATTTCACGATTGATGTTTTCTGACAGTATTTGAATTTGCCCCTTGTTGAGGAGAGTAGATACAAATACTATCAAACCCATGAAGAAGAGATTCTTCAGGATGAGATTTCTCCACTGCTGTATTATGAAGGGACAGTATCTTCGTAGTGCCCTGCGGGAAATCAGAAGTATTTGAGTCGAGCAAGGTTATCAATTGATGCTCGCATTTGGTTGGACTTTTGGAAAGGTTACTTTTGGCCATCTTCCAACTGAAGTTGCATAACTAAGGACCAGGTTGTTGTTGTGTTTCTTCTCATGAAAAAGGAGCCTTGGACATTGGGTATTTGATTTTTACATCTTTAAGGGATAATATTCATGATCACACTTGTGGTCTCCTGCTCCCACACTTGATATAAGCCTTTTGCACATCACAAGGAGTTGGTGCCGCCCTGACTGATGTTTCATTTAAAGTTGTCCTAAAATTCCAGTACAAAAGCATCAAGCCAAAAATGGTTAAACAAGAGCCATAACCCCCCCACCACCACTTCATGACTTAAACATGGATGCTCAAGCTTCACCACCTGAGCATGTTGAGCCATCAACATCTTGCCCTCAATCGACCATGCAAGACCTCTTTTCCATGTTGCAAAACCTTACTAAGAATATTGGATAATGCCTCACGACTTTGCATGAACAAGATGTTAGATTGAGCGGAATAGAGACATTCATCGCTCAACAATCTCAGAGGGCAGCACATGTCACAAATGATGATGATGATGATGATGCTGGTGGAGCTGAGTAAGGGGATATTGTTGCTGATGGTCACATGGATTAATTCGATTATGCTTCTTTTACTAGGCTGTATTTTCTATGTGATTTCTTAATTGAATCTTCGGTGTATACAATACATTGTGTTAGTGAATACTTTGTAGTCAGATTTCTTATGCTGATAATTAGTTACTACTTTATGTCTGGTTTGTATGGATTAAGTCTGGTTTTCATTATTGATTGTTCTCTTGTGAATATGATACATACATACTTCAAGTGCAGGTCAATTTTCCCTTAAGACCGTGAGGGTACTGTCAATTTTAAGTTTGGGGGTATTTTTGAAGTTTAGGAACTCACCTTAGCTTCCTTCTAACTTTGCCCTTGTTGGCTGAAACCCTAGCTCCCCCAACAATAAAATTTTGCTTCACAAACACCTTAATTCACATAGAAGAGAAGCTTAGAGCAAGGATTACGCAAGTTAAGAGCTAATCCTCCTTCTCTCTACAAATTGTCACAAGCTCTCTCTCTTCTTGGTGCATAAAACTTATGGAAATGAGCATGGAAATTAAGGAGATTACTTTTTAAAATATCTCATAATTTCCCTTAATTTAATTAATTAATTTCCCATTTTCGGATTTAAGCAAAATTATGGCAAATTTTCTGCCCAAATTTTGAAAAATTATAACTAAATTTGTAGATATCGTATTGGACTAATTCCAAAGGCTATAGAACCCTTATTGAATCTAGTCTTAAGAAAAAATATAGTCATTTACCAAATGGAAACATAAAATTCTCAAAATTAAATTCTTTGAATGCTATTCCAAAAAATCAACAATTTTTCTCAGCTAAATTCAAAAATTCATAACTTTTTGTATAAAACTTTAAATGATTCATATGACCTATCAAATTAAGGCTTAGAATGTATACTATCAATTTAAAAACTTTCATAAATGTTTGTCATCAATTAGTCATCTGAAATCGTATGACAAACTCACTACCTTGCAGGCGATTTCACTAGAAGCATTGTTCAGCTTTCAATTTCCAATATTCAATTCTTATGGCCATGAATATTCACCATTTTACTGAATTTCTCAAATAATTACGATATATTTGATAAATAAAAATTTGGGGTGTTACAATTAGGGCCCAAAAATAATTAGATGTGTGTGTGTGTTATATTTTTTGCCACAATGCAAAAACTTCTATCCCAAACTTGGTTGCAGCTAGAATGGACTTGACTACAGCTCAAAAATTTCTGCCTCCAGCATGGTTGTAGCCAAAAGATGCTTGGCTGCAGCCCAAAACTCACTGCCTTGTTCTTAGTTGTAGCCAGACTAAGCTTGACTGCAGCCCAAAACTTCCTGTCATTTGCTTAGCTATGGCCAAACGATTATTGGCTGCAACCAAAAATTGTCTTACTTGCGTCAAAAATTAGCAACACAAGTGGAAACACACAAAGAAGGATTTACCATGCTTTCTAACTTATGAATATAGTACATAACACCACAACTCAATCAATCTCACTACAAATTCATCTTGAATCACACACAATCATAAAACATCATTAAATCACACAATTAAGCACACTTTTACATGATCAAATTGCACCCATAATCCATAAACTCACTTTACATCTAAAATAGATAAGATTAGACAAATGCAATGCAAAAGTCAATCTCCAATTCATTCCACACCCATGAATACACATTGATCAAAGGTTAAAGAAGTGATAATTCATTGACAAGAATTTTTAACAAACCAAGGCATGCCTATATAATATTAAATCAGTAAGATCATGGTAAATGATGGGGTTCCCGGAAAATGCTTATCTAACACCAAAGTTCTCCAACCTTCCTTTGTACCAAGCTTGCTTCTTCCTTCCGCTCATTTGGGGTATCTCTCTCACCTGTAAAAAAAAAATACGAAACATAAATCTACCAAAAACACACCAAAATTAAAGAGATTAAGTCAGGAACTTGGGTTGCCTCCCAAAAAGTACTTAGTTTATAGTCTTTATCCCGACTCTATATTGGTCACTCTTCATTAGTCTAAGGTTCAAAAGCATTTAGTTAAGATTTCTCAAGTCAAAACCAAGTTTATATCTTCAATTAATACGCACAATCTCTTATACAATTAAGAGAAAATATTCATTCAACAACAACCTTAATTTGACAATGCTAGGTTAGTAACTATATCCCTATGCTACTAACAAACCATTCATTTCATCCATAAACTTCAAGTCTAGCATAATTTTACCTAAGTTCTATAATTAAACTAACTTTCTTAAGCTTAATTCAACTGAACAAATCATTCTTAGTGATGGCCAATCACACAGAAGCATTAGATACAAGATAAAATCAACACATATATACCAATAGCTACTAAAAGAGAGGAGGATTCAAGTTTTAATCCATACAAAAGGTTCAAAATAATCCTAGAATGAAAAGCTTAGCTACTCATGTTCAGCAAATGACCACAAATACACACAATAGCTTCAGCCATATTTGAATAATGGAAGGGGAAGGAATCAGCAGAACCCAATGGAATGAGCTTGAATCTCTTCAAATCTTCAATTTCCACTTGATTTTCCTTGAAGAGCACAACTCCTTAGGTTGTAAATGCTCTTTAGCCGCCTCCAAAATGCCCAAGTGAAGAATGACCTTTTGGTTCGTGGATCCAGTTTTTAAAAGCCCTAGAATTTTTAACAGCCTTAGTTACCGGCGTTGGCTACAGCCAAGAGAAACCTTGGTTGATTCCAAGCCCCTCTGTCAGTCTTTTGGCTGCAACCAAACACTTTTGATTGTCTTCTGGCTGCGGCTAGAGGGTTCCTTGGCTGCAGCCCAAAAGCTTCTGGAGGTCTTCTTGCTGCAGCCAAATGATGTTTTAGCCGCGGCCCAAAAGCTTCTAGAAGTCTTATGGCTATGTCCAAGGGATGTTTTAGCTGCAGCCAAACCTTCTCTTCATCTCTTCTCGCTTTTCCATGGTGCATTGACTTCATAAGCTCCGTTCCAACTTCTTATTCATTAAGTTGTGCTTCCAATGGCTCCTTGTGTGGCTCAAATGTTAACCTATCAACACAAGAAAGTCTATAAAAACCAAAGGCTAATGAATTATAGCAAAATATTCACACTTAATCAAAGAATTATGTCATTTTATCCCAAATATTCACTAGGAACATTTCCTTTACATATGTATCCCCACATATCTATTAATTCACCAATTTGTGTGAGAAATTAAAAGTAAATATGCCAATTTGACATGAATTTCATGAGGTTAACAAGGTCCGATGCCACAATGGGCAAGATTTGAACCAAAGAAGTCGAGAACTTTTGGATCCAAAGAGAATAACATAGAGCTCTATCCAATTTTTCTATAAACTCAAAAGATTTCTTTCCTATTATTAGACCAAGTGTATTTCCCGCCATGAGATGGTACCTCAATGAAGCTGCACTCCTTCAGAAGATTTCAAAAAGGACATGTACCTACAACAGAAGAAAAGGCACTAAGCTTGTCATTAGACCCAAAAATTTGGTTTAAATCGCCTATAATAAGCCATGGCTTGGAGATTGATGGCAGAAGAGAACGAAGGCAAGACCATAAAATATGCCTATCTGAAATAGAAGGAAAGCTCGACACAAAAGAAATATATATTTCCTGATCATTCATAAAAGTACAAACTGTATAGATCCAATTAGGCGAAACATCTAAAATAATACAAGAAACAAAAGAACTCCAACCCAAAAAAGTCCCCAACTGGGTCAACAACATACATATCAGAAACAGAGAACTTACTCAGCTTCGTAGTAATTCTAGATTGATCCAAAAGAGACTCACTAAGAAACAAAAAGTTGGGAATATTTACAAAAGAGATTCCTAAGTCGTTGAACTGTTGTGGTGTTACTAAGACCACGACAGTTCCATGACAATACCTTCATGCTGCAAGGCAGAGTTTTTTGGCACAAACTCTGCGAAAACCCAGAGAGTAGGAGTAAGTGTTACAAGAAAGATGAGCTGCATAAGCAGGCACGCCCATCTGGTGCTGCGGAAACAAGTCAGAGATGTTTGTACGAGCTCTTTTCTTGGCTTGTCCATGAGATGCTAGCAAAATCAAGGAAGTCCAAGATATTAACTTTTCACCCCTGGGAGATATTGAGTGATCACCATTTGGAGGAGGCTGGGATAACAGAGGGAATAGGCAGATATATGTTTGAGATCTAAAGTGATAAAATATTAATGGGTCTCCTTCATCTTCTGGATAAACAACTCGAACAAGGGGGTCGAGTAAGTCCATGATGGCTTAAGTCCACATAGCTTCTGATGGAGATGATTGCCGCCCATGACCTGTATTGGAAGGGTTAAATCCAAAATATGATAGGGCCAAGAAAAGTCCATTCAACCAACCCAAATCTTCCTCAAAATCCAGGTGAGGTAAAACGTTAATGCTGCCCTTCCATAACCATGTAATCAGACCAATGAAGATGGGTTTGCAAAGCACTTGTAACTGTTAATTGGCCCACAGAAATAACTACTCTTGAAATATGATCATAGTCCATTGTGCTACCACATGCCATAACTGAATGGGGTCCGCCTCATAAAAAACCTTGCACTCCACATTGACAAAGTCTGAAATAACCAAACGAAGCTTTTCATTTGAACTAACACGGTTTAAAATGAACTGAACCAGAGAATTAAGAAGATCAGGAATCTCGAAATCAGGAGCCATAAGATGGAATGATTCATCATGACTTATTTTTAATGCAGCTGCGGAATTAAGATCAGCAAAATCAAGAAGCACAGCTGGAGGAGATTCGTGTAACTGATGATCCAATGCCATGTGGGGTTGTTGCTGTGCGTTTTCATCAGAAGCATTGATCAAATGAAGCCCTGAAGCATCAATAGAACTACCACCTATTAACATGCCACGCGTCATTGCGGGATATTTTGTTGGAACTGATCACGAGGGACAGAACCGTCAGTCTCGGCATGTTGCTTAGCCAGTAATGGTTGCTCCGGCATGCCATGCACAGGATCATCCATATTCTGATTGAAATTGTTTGCAGCCAAATCTCCAGATAAAGCATTTGAGATGTGGATGGACCAAACAATAACATTTGGATCTGATTTTGGCGGAGCCCAAACAATAACACTTCCCTTTAGGCTTTGTTTGGTTGGAGGTTAGGTTAAGATAGGCTGGGATTGACTTTGTTTGGTTGGAGGTTAGGTTGGGGTGGGTTGGAAGTAAAAAAGTGGTGTTTGGTTGAAAAAAGGTTAGGTTAGGTGTTGGATTTTTTTTTGTCTTCTTTTTTTTTTTTAAGATACAAAGGCAGGCAAGCAAAGCTTGATAAAGTTACAAGATCAAGGGCTAGACCCCAAAGGTTGTTCATGTGGCAGCAAACCACACTCTAACGCAAAAAGACGGATACATTCCGCCGGCGCTGACCGTAATTCGGCATAACTCTGGGTGCTATAGTGAGCTGATCGTGCAAGGTAATCTGCACAGCGAGTATTCTCCCTATGTGTATGGAAAATCTTCAAGTCCCAGTCTGCATAGATAAGGGATTTGGTATCAAAGATGACGTCGTGCAAAGGGTGATCGATCTCACAATGTGTTGACAGTAAGTGGACGACCTGAAGTGAGTCGGTGAACAGTCTGATTTTCTTGAAACCCAACTGCTTACAAAGGTGTAGCCCTCGATGGATTGCATGGATTTCCGCAGCAGTTGAGAAAGATAGTCCTAACTTCTGTTGAAATCCACGTACCCAGTTACCTTGGTGGTCGCGGATGACTCCTCCACAGGCTGATAGACCATCGCTAGCAGTTGAACCATCTACGTCAATTCTAATATAACCCTCTTCCGGGGGAAGCCAATTAAGAAGACCTCTCTCCGAAACTTGAAAGATCTGGTGATGAAAGCGCCCGCTCTCCACAGTTTCCGAAAGGTGAAAGATGCATTTGTGAACAAGCTCCTTTGGTTTATCAGCTTTACCTTCAAATGCCTGACAGCACCAGTTCTTCCAGAGTAGCCAGCATGTGGTACTGAATACTTTTTGCCATGACCATCTAGCCATTCTCTTGTTTCCGGAGGAATGCTGTGAATTCCAGCATGTTTTTCCTAGATGAGAGAATATTTGTCTTCAATTGTGACTAAATTGCCCATGGCAATTTTTTAAAATTCCAGCACTGTCTTCCCCTGTAAAACTTGACCTCCTGATCCAACGAACTTTCCAAATAATAATAATTTTATAAATAATTATTTATATGCTTACACGAATAATAATTTTATAAATAATTATTATTAATAAATACATTATAAAAGAAGAAGGAAAATATGTAGAAAGACATTTTAATTTCCTCTAACGTAACTTAAATTATAACCTAACTTAACTTAAATAAACCTCACTTAACCTAACCTTCGTTAAACCAAACAACATTATAACCTCCTCTATCCTAACTTAAATAAACATCACTTAACCTAACATTCGTTGAACCAAACAAAGACTTAAGTTCCAAGCATGATTAAGAGAAACTTGAAGTTCAGCCTTGGACCAAAGTTTCCTATCCAGCATAAAACGGAAGGCACAATTTTGAAGTAAAACTCTTCGATTTACCGTATGTTGAACACCCAACGTCACCGCTAGTCCCTGCCTAGGAAAGCGAAACCGTTGAAGTTCAGCCTTGGACCAAATTTTCCTGTCTAGCATAAAACCAAAGGCAGAATTTTGAAGTAAAAGTCTTCGATTTGCCGTATGTTGAACACCCAACGTCACCACTAGTCCCTACCTAGGAAAGCGAAACCCTTGAAGACCACCTCTTGGAGAGTTGTCATCAATGAAACCACCAGAGAAACTGTCCTCTAGGGATGTACTGCTTTCATCCCAGTTATACTCTCTATTAAGATGAGAAGTTCGCACCATGCTGATCACCCACGAACTTGCTAGTTTCCACACTAAAACGAGTAGAGATATAAACAGAAAGAAACACAGCAAATTCAAAGCAACGAAGAACAAGATTAGCGGATGGAACGAAGAAAAGAGAGTAAAAGAGCATAATCGAAGAAAACAGAGTAGAATTGAGTGATCCACTAGTAATTCTAATTGTGATTGTAATTGTAATTATTAATAATCTCATTTACTTACCATGTTTGTTTGTGCATCCTGCGAGGATGTAGTCACTCTTCCGCCTATAATTAGTACAAACAAGATATTAGTACGATCCTCGGATTGCAAAGGACTCATTGCTCCTTTCCAAGATCATGAGACTTATTATATAACTACATATTAAATTAAACATTCAATAATTAATTACAAATAAAAAAATAAATTATTTGCTCAAAAAAGAAAAATAAATTAGTTACTAATTAATGGTTCAATAAATTTAAAATTAATCACTAAGTAAGTAGTTGTTATTACAAATTATTTAATTTTAATGTGAATGAGAAAATCAATTACTCACTAATATTTAAATACAAATTCAAAATTCATTACAACCTAATTAGTTAAAAATTAATTTCACATTAATTACTGATTAAATTTTAATGAATTTGATGAATTCTTAATTAACTGAAAACAAATTAAGTTGCAATGAATTTTAAATTTGTAATTAAATATCAGTGAGTAATTGAGCCTAAAACCTATTTAAAACTTAGGAATAATTAAAATAAAATCCGAATTTCATTATTAATTAAAAAAATTATATTCAAAACCATTCTAGGCAGTCATTCATCTGGGCATATGGTAAACACAGATCCAACATAATATAGCACAAGAAAAATAAACAAATGAAATGAAATGACCACTATTCAAGCATTCATGTTCCAGAAAATAAAATATCAAAAATTGAGAAAACATGATCCATTAAATCACTAAGTTTCATGGATTATTATCATATTTCTTTTTCCTTATATAATGATTTTATGAACGATATTTAAGCTTAATATAATAAATTTAGGTGTAATTGATAAATAACTAATGTTTTTAGAATAAACAGTATTTTTTTAAAAATAAATATGGAAGTTACTATAGTAGGTTGAAGACGGTAGCGGATGGAAGTATTGTAGCAACGGAAGTTATTGTAGCACCTGCCGACATTCACTGTTTATGATGCGAAAAAAAAAGGCAAATACTGTTCATAGTGTGAGACAGTTTACTGTAGCACTGAATAAAAAAGGCTAGACACTATTCATATGATTAAAAAAAATGATAAAACACTATACACGCATCTGCCTATGTATATGTTCTCTGACAGGAGGAGAAGGGAGGAGGAAAATGATCTTTCTCTGATAGTGTATGTGGGTATAGGAAGATAATATTGTATTATATCTTAGATTTAATTTCATATACTGTATTATTTCTTGTATGCCTTGTCTTCTAAAATGAACACATATATAACTAGATGCGTGCATAGTGTTTTGCCATTTTTTAAACTGATAAACAGTGCCCAGCATTTTTTTATTTTTTTCCACAGCTACAGTAACCTTGTCTATCTCTATGAACAGTGCATGCTACCGTGTTTTTCAACAGTTCCTATATTCCATTGATTTGTCTTCTTTCTTTTCTTTTCTTTTTTTTAATTTATCAATTATACCCAAATTTATTATATTAAGCTCAAATATCATTCATAAAATCATCATATATAAGGATACATGTTCACAATATTATTGGAAAAGACTTCCATGTATATATACTTGATCACAGTTTTCAACATTTAACACAAGGATACCAATATTCCAGAGATCACTCCAAGCAACACAGTTTGCAGTCACTCCACACAGCAACAACAATCAAAGTTATTTGTTCTTCATATTATTGTACATATGAAGCTTATCAATATCAATTTAAGTGACTCAATGTTTATGTTTTCTGTCGGTATTACAAGTCTGCCTAATGGAATTTGGGTTTAGAGGTAATGGAGACTATTTTAGATCACTACTCATGAATTTCCAAAAGTGGTTCTGTGAAGAGTTTGACCTCATGGTTCTATCCTTGGAATTTCATCTTGTGTAGAGATTTTTATGTTCAGCACATGCTTAAACAAGAAAAAATGCCCAAAGGTATAAGCTTTTTAACATCTCAAGAGGTTTAGTTCTTGAATTCCCCAAGAATCACAGCCTTGAAAGCTTGTTTTTAAAAAATTAATGTTATTACTTTATGAAACTTGAACCAGAACTTCTAATAATATTCAAAAAGAAAAACAGGAATTTGTCTTTAAGTGGATTGACAGGACAAATAGATCCTTCCATCTCAAGACTCACACCATATTTGAGAAGTTGTGAGTATCTTTCACTCTGGCCTAGTTCAACTCTTCTTTTCAGGGATTTATTAAACAATAGCTTAAATGGATCAGTTCCTTATTTTCTTTCTCAATTACAAAACATTAACATCTTGTAAGTTGATTGTAATTAGTTGAACTATTATCAGATCCTATAGGTTAGAACAACAACTTCACATATATGCTTCCCTCAGATTTGGTTGAAAACTAAAAGAAAGGTCCCCTATTACTAAGGCATATGACTCGTATTGAAATCCTCATGTCCAATATATTATTTCTTACATGAATTTAGAACGCATAACACATGAATGTTAATATTGTACATAGGTTACCTTACTCTCCTTATCAGACCTTCATGCCTATTCCATCCCCAGCTGAATCTTGAAATTAACAATTAGTGCCACCCAGTTCATAGACATTTATTGAAGTCTTAGTAGAGCTATAGATTACTTGCAATATTTGTTAATAAAGGAACATAATAATTTATGTGACTCTCCATATGCTAGTGTTGGACAAAATCCATATCTGTGGGAATCTTCTTCATGCAACAACAAGAAAATGAACAATATTATTCCCATAGTAGCATTAGTTGAAGGAGTTCTGATTCTTATGGTTGCCCCAGCAAATATATTTTTTACCCTTAGAAGGAGAAAACAAAGAGGAGAGGCTGCTCTTTGTATGATTCACACATATGCACAAACACAATTTTAGTTGATCTGTGAAACAACCAACCACACATGATCTCAAATTAGGAACAGGTCCAATTGAGACCTCACAGTGAAGTGAAAAGGTTGAAAAAAAAGACACATCTCTGCAAGTCATAAGGAGACAACAATCATAATCTGATATCCTCAAAATGACCCATAACTGAAAATTATTCATCAAGTTATAGCTCAATGTACCACAAATAAGAGAAAAGAAATAAAAAAAAGAAAAGAAAATAAGATTGTATCCCATTTTCATGCCAATATCGGTTCTTCCAACTGAAGAAGCATACACTGATAAAACATTAACAACAAAGCGATTTACACTTTTCTGGACTTCTTGGAGAATTCTGTTATGGGTTCATTCTTTAAGTTAAATTAAAGACGAATCTAGCAAAATCCAGAAAACAGACTACTGTGATGATCAACAAGTGCTATTTACAGGCAACCATATATAATTCAGAATTCAATCCCGATAGTGATAATTATGAAAACCTAGGAGCAGAGAGGCTGCGAGAAGGCGAATGTGAAGACGGAGGCTGATGGTGTGAAGCTTCGAGAGTTTGAGAGGCGAGAACAAGTGAGCGACTGCGATGAAAGAATAACAGAGCAAGAAACGGAAGGGGAAGGGACAAACGTGGAGGGATTTTATTATTTTAATACCTAAAAAAACACAATTTGGACTTCAAAATTTCTTTGATAAAAAGCATAATGAGATTGACTAAAAGAGTAATGAGATTGACAATATAAATTTTTGTCAAATCGTTAATTTGAGATTTTAAAATTAAAATGATATTTTTCTAAAATTTTCCCTTTTATTTATAAGAGCCCCCGTTACACAATTTAAGAACACAATTAGAGTTTGTTAAAAAATAATAGGGAAAATCGCTGAAAAATACTAAATAAGCAAATTAATTGCTCTTTGCCACCAACACACATGAGGGACTGAACTTGCATTAAAATTGAACTTAAAAAGACAAAAAAGCCCTCAGTTTGATAAGAAAATTTTAGGCGGGAGCTGAGGAAGGAGAAAGTACAGTTCTGAATCCCTTCTTCCTCTTCCATTTTCGACCTGCAGAAGTTCAGCGTCGTCTCCCCTCACTCGGCCGTCTCCTTGGCTTGTGTCTGTCGGCAGTGTCATCTCCGGCTACTCCTCCAGCGGCCGCCGCCTCATTGGCTCATGTTCTTCAGATCTGTCGTCTCCAAGTGCTCCTCCAGCGGATTTGTCGCTTGCTCCTCCAGCGGATCTGAATCCCACCGTCGCTTGCTCCTCCAACCTAAATGCCTCCTTCATTCACCTGATCTTTTTCATACGTGCCCAATGGTCATCCACGCTATGTGCAAAGGATGAAGATCCATTATGTGCCAATGATCTGTCGTTTTGTGCAATTACTCTTCATTCATGTGCCAATGATCTTCCGTTTTGTACAATTAATTTTTCATGATGTTCAATTGATCTTCCATGATGTGCATTTGATCTTCAGTTTTGTGCAATTACTCTTCCATGATGTGCAGTTGATCTTCCATTCTGTGCAACGGATCTTTTCCATACGTGCCCAATGGTCATCCACACTATGGAAAAAATCTATTCCACAAAATGGGAGATCAATTGCACATCATGGAAGAGTAATTGCATATAATGGAATATCATTGGCACAATGGATCATCCTTTACACCATGGAAAAGATCCATTGCACAAAATAGGAGATCAATTGCACATAATAGAAGAGTAATTGCACAAAACAGAAGATCAAATGCCCATCATGGAAGATCAATTGACCATCATGAAAGATTAATTGCACAAAATGGAAGATCATTGGCACATGAAGGAAGAGTAATTGCACAAAACGACAGATCATTGGCACACAATGGATCTTCATCCTTTGCACATAGCGTGGATGACCATTGGGCACGTATGGAAAAGATCTGTCGCACAAAACGGAAGATCAATTACAAATCAATGAAGAGTAATTGCATACAATAGAAGATCATTGGCACAATGAATCATCTTTTACACCATGGAAAAGATCCATTGCACAAAACGGGAGATCAATTGCATATCATGGAAGAGTAATTGCACAAAACTGAAGATCAAATGCACATCATGGAAGATCAATTGAACATCATGAACGATTAATTGTACAAAACGGAAGATCATTGGCACATGAAGGAAGAGTAATTACACAAAACGACAGATCATTGGCACATAATGAATCTTCATCCTTTGCACATAGCGTGGATGACCATTGGGCATGTATGAAAAAGATCAGGTGAATGAAGGAGGCATTTAGGTTGGAGGAGCAAGCGACGGTGGGATTCAGATCCGCTGGAGGAGCAAGCGACAGATCCGCTGGAGGAGCACTTGGAGACGACAGATCCGAAGAACACGAGCCAATGAGACGGCGGCCGCTGGAGGAGTAGCCGGAGATGACACTGCCGACAGACACAAGCCAAGGAGACGGCCGAGTGAGGGGAGACGACGCTGAACTTCTGCAGGCCGAAAATGGAAGAGGAAGAAGGGATTCAGAACTGTACTTTCTCCTTCCTCAGCTCCCGCCTAAAATTTTCTTATCAAACTGAGGGCTTTTTTGTCTTTTTAAGTTCAATTTTAGTGCAAGTTCAGTCCCTCATGTGTGTTGGTGGCAAAGAGCAATTAATTTACTTATTTAGTATTTATCAGCGATTTTCCCAAAATAATAAGCATTTCTTAAATAAAATTTTTTATCTAAGTATTTCCTTGTTTATAAGAGATACATAAGAGAGAGAAATAGAGTAAATATAAGTATCACTAATTTCTTAATTAATACAATATATATAATTAATTAAGGGTAAAAAAACTTATTAAAAGTTCAGATAACTGTTGCTGAGCTCTTACAAAAAGGATTGGAGCGAGTATCTTATTTAAGGGCCTGTTAGGATTAGCGATGACAGAAGTGACTTTTTTCCAATCTTGTTTTTGCAAACTTGAGATGGGAAAAAAGTCAAATTGTAAATGTAAATTTATGTTTGGATTGACCTTAGTATAAGCCCATCTGCACTGTAAAAAGTAGGACTTAGTGGCTTCTTCTTAAAAGTAGCTTTTGGCCTAAAAGTCCATTTGAAAAAATGTCAATCCAAAAACCTCATTTTACTTTCACCGTGCTTTTCCTCTTCCTGCCGTGCTTTTTCAACCCCACTGTTTTCCCAAACACGCCCTAAGTTGCTTTTCTAAACTTTGCAAAATGTTTAATAAAATAAAATTATAAATAATATTTAATAAATAAAATTATCATTTTAAGATTACGAAAATAAATTGATTATACTTTATATTGATCTAACTAATATAGTTATATATAAAATAATATATAGGAAAAAAGACATATAAATATCATATAAACTTCTAAAACTCGAAAAAGTCTATTAACACTTGTAAATAACATGGAGGTCCTGTGGTAGGAATTTGGAATATACAAGTTTGAGTGATAAGACTAAAATACCCTCATCTTTCTTCTTATTTCTCACTTTCTTCTCTCTCTTCTTCCTTTTCGTCGTTCTCTCCTTTCTTCCCCCTTCCTCATTATAGGCTCCCACTCTCAACCACGACCACCACCAGCACACCTCTTCCTATTATTCATCATCCTTCCTTCCTCACCTCCTCCTTATCAAATGCCGCATGATTCTTCCTCATTGGCGTCATTTTCTTTCTCTTTCTTCTATATGAATCTGGATTTATGGGAACACTACCAACGGTGGCATCTTCGAATTGAACACCTGCGGCAGCAGCCCCTTGGGACGGAGCACCACCATTGGTGATGTAGCACTCTTCTCCACTCTCACTAGTGACAGCCTCTTTCTCCTCTCTTGCTAGAGAACCAAAGTTGAGTTGGGCTCCATGGTTAAAATTGTTGTTTGAAATCTCATACCTTGTCTTTTGGGTCTACTTCTTTATTACCTTCACTGGTGAAGTTCTAGGCTTTTAAATACAAGAAGCAAAAGGATACATTGTTCTTCCCCCTCTTTATTGGTTTTGGTATTTTGTTCTTTTAAATTTTTGTTGGTGGTTTTGGTATTTGGTTCTCTAGAAGCAAAAAAAATATCTTTGCGGCATTTGGTTTTGAAATTGAATTGCTTCTTACAGGATTGACTAAATCCGTCATGGTTTTAACAAAATCTGTAATGGTTTTCACAAAATCAATATATACTAACAATATGTGTATCATGATTAACAAAGAGTTTTGGGTTGTAACCAATAGAGTAATGTGATTAATGAAATGAATTGTGGTGTTAACGAAATCCGTAATGATTTTGACAAAATTAATCAGTACTGCCAAAATGTGTAAAAGAATTCACAAAGAGTTTTTAGTTATAACCAACTGAGTAATGAAATTAACTAGAAGAGTAATGATTTTGACAAAATACGTAATGGTTTTGACAAAATCAATAAGTATCGGATTGACGAAATGAACAGTGGTCTTGATGAAATCTGTAATGGTTTTGACAAAATCAATAAGTACTGACAAAATATATATAAAGATTGATAAAGAATTTTGGATTATGACTAATTGAGTAATGAGATTAACTAAAAGAATAATGGTTTTGATAAAAACAATAAATAATGACAATATATGTAAAAGAATTGAGTAATGAAAGCTTTTGGGTCTTTTCACCCAAACATAAAAAACCCGTAATCCCACCCCATCCCCACTTTGTCCTCTACATGTGTCAAGGGACTTTTCTAGGTTTTGGAAGTTGAGATAATATTTATTTTTTTCCCTATTATATATCTAATAATTATAAATTAGTAATATCATTATAATAAAAATATGATACCAAGAAATGTGAGTTACTAACATACTACTGCACAAGCTACAAGAAAAGGGATTTTGATTTTTTTTTTCTTTTGCCAAAAAAGGGATTTTTAAATTCGACAATGGGTGACTCGGCACTCAATTTCAAAGCATCAATTTGATCAACACTTATTCACTATCATTTTCAAAGATAATATACCCTCGCATCTTCCTCTACCCATCGACCCTTCCCACTAGGGAAGCTTTAGCGAAGCTATTTTGATGTAGGACAAGTGTGTTGGCAAATCTGGAGAAGCTCCCAATGAGCAATAGAGGAACGCAATAGGCAAATCTAGTATGAAGGAGAAGCAATAGTTAGCCATGGAACAAAGGAAGGAGGTTTTATCGGTGTTGGTTAAAATGGATGAAGGTGGGAGATATGGTTATATCGGTGTTGGAGAAGTTGGGCGAAGGTAAGAGAGTCATGGTGCTTTTGGAGTGAAGAAGGGAAGTGAGGGAATATAAAAAGTATTAATAGATAAAATTGTCATACCATGACAAAGTATTGCCCTTCCCTCCAAATCCCCCCACTTTTAGAGGGGAGGGTTATGAGAGAGGGAAGGGAAATTTTTTGAAATTTCCCCACCTCTATTAGGCTACTATGAAGTTTTTGGAGCCAACCAAGGGAAGGAGGGGAAAATTCGTTCACCCCCCCCCCAAAACACCAAGTAGGTAAATCATTTACTCATTTTTTTAGGGGGAGAGAGAGAGGGGGTGAGAGAGAGAGAGAGAGAGAGGAAGGAAGCGTACCAGGTCAGGTAGAATCCGGGAAGTAGAGCTCACACAAAATCAAACTATGAGAGTCTAATTTAAATGTGCACAGCAGTGCACCAGAGCAAAGAAAGATGGAAGACAAGAAAATAGAAGGCAAGACGTTTCAATTGTTGTGGTATGGAAATAATGTAGGTGGAGGCCTCTATTTATAGAGGCATGGAGATGCCCCTCCAGCTTGCCCACCAAGCCGTATTTATTTCTGGATTGATTCCCTTAATCAAGAGGCTCCAATTAATTGTCAAATCAACACTAATTGTTTATGTATTCTTTTCTCATTTGACTTGGACCTAAAGTGTAACCCCCGTCGTCATCAAGGTTGTAATTAGTGTTTAAACACGGTTTATAATTGAATAAGAGATCAAGGATAATTTAAAACTTTTTACAAAACATGTACTATGAGATCTCTATTCATTTTGAAGTAAAAACAATTGGCCTGTTCGGTTTGTCACATATACAATATCAAGGTGCTAGCAAAATTCCCGACGTTCACCCATGATAATATCATTAATCCAAGAGTTTTACAGGGCATCATTACCCATCTCAGTTTTCCATACCAGGGATTACATAATAACTACAAATCTATGGTCAAACCAATATATTCAATTGTCCAAAATGATAACCACAACCAAAAGAACTAAGATTACCACCGGCAATCTTAGTCGCCCTTATCCACTTTCTTGCCTCTCGATCCATTTTCCCTGGCTAAAATTGTTAATTGTAAAGAGTGAGATTCAAAAGAATCCGAGTGGCAACAATTTACGTATATGATGCATAATTAAACAAAACATGTAAGCATATATCACAATTGAGCAATAACCATATTCAAGGCCGGGCTACCCGTCACGTCCCCTCATATATTCAATGATAAATACCAAACAAGCAATGCATTACACATGATATAGGATAAAGTATCACTATCTTGGTTTTTCCGTTCTTAATCAGGCACAGGCCTTCTACGCTCTGGGCAAATATCAAATCCTAAAGTCATAATTAAGGACAAGTTATCACTTATCCCAATACTTAAATGACTTCAAAACACTTTGATTTAGTTATCATTAAAGTCCCTTAGGTGGTTACTAGAAGCCCAAACAACTGCCTAAAGGGTTGGGAAGTACTATCTCAAAGACCACCCTTTTTAGTGTGCCTCATAAAACGTGTCGCTTCTGGCTTCCGACTCGGTCCTAAAATATTAAATGCATAAGAAATAGGTCATAACCTATCCAATTATCATTTTAGACTCTTCCATAGTGTTTCTTGTGGTTAAATTAGTCTATGATGAAAATTTACCAAAATGCCCCCGGGACCTTGGCCCGGCCTGGCCCCGTAGTACTCGGCTTGATGGCACATTTTCCCAAAATTTTGACTAGGGCTATCCTGACGTATTTTAGCCCAATGAATCCATTTCCGGGCTTGAAATCACCAAATTCAGTGTCAAATTATGAAAATACCCTTGACAACCGTGGTTTAGGGATTTTAGGGGCGTTTTTGTAATTATGTTTTTTCGACCTTTTCCGAAAAAGTGACCAACTGTAACCCTACCTATTTTTGCCCACTGAATCCAATTGAACCATCTATTTCATGAAAATTCAGCTCCTACCCCTCAAAACAGTGCTGGTCGAAAGTTTAGGCAAAAATTGGAAAAATTAGACTTTTGTATTTTAGCTTCCAAAAATCATAACTAATTCTAGAAAAATCGAAATGAAGTGATCCCAAGTCCTATTTTAAGATTTTTAAGTCTTATTTACAGGAAAAATATGAATCATTGACTTCTATAACCACAAGAATCCAGAATTCCACAAATGTCCATATTGTTCCAGAATTAAGTCCAATTTCGACACCAAACTTTAGAAATTCATATCTCCCAGCATACACATCAAAATTACCTTTATAATGTATTAAATTAAAGCTTCTCATGTCTACTATTAGATTGGAAAGTTTAAGAATTTTTATCCACCATTTACCTATTCAAAACGTAAATACAAAACAACTGCTAATACAGTATTTTCACTAACAAATTCTTGCAACTTTTAAACTTAAGTTTCTAATTGTTCAAAATTCACATCCAACACTACTTACTACTACAAAAAGGGGTTTTAACGTCCCTATTTTAGCACTTTTAACATCTAAAAACTAGGAAACGTCTATGTGGGGGGCGTAGTATGTTTTAAGAAAAGACGTCCCAAAAAATGGGACGTCTAGGGTGAAAATTTAGACGTCCCAATTCTCAATTTGGGATGTCTAAAGTCCTCTACCATGAGGACTTTAGATGTCCCAATTCTGAATTTGGGATGTTAAAAGGTTTGATTTTTTTTAAAAATGATTATTTACATTCTGCATTGCCCAGCGAATTCAAATTGCAAAAACATAATAGAAAATGGATTCATAAACCACAATATCCATTACAAAATGGTAAGGATAACCAGCACTACAATATTTACTACATATATATACAATAACAACTCATACAACCTACTACTATATATATACAATAACAACCAAAAAGTGTTAAAACATTGTCATCACACAACTACAAACTGATATAGATAAAAATTTTACTGCTCTAAATGTTGAAGAAGATGTCCAGCCAAAAGGTCTCTAATCAAATTAAGGTCTTCACATAGGTAAGCATTTTCATTATCAAAAATCTGAAAATTACAAAATAAGCTTTGATGAAATGAATTAAGCAAATGAATTAATTAGCATTTCAATTAGAACACAAAAAATATTATCATTTGAGAAAGAAGAAGCGATTAACTTTTCAAAATCGCTAGTAATTCCACTTTGAGTGATGTTATACATATAAAGTATAACATAATATCCGCATTCAATGTTGCCAGGTTGTCGAGGGCACTTTAAATTCCACATTTAGTGAAGCCATTCCCAATAACACTCACACGTTTAGTACAATTGTCAACGATATATGATAGGGATTGCCCTTTTTCACTTTTTGCAACAAAAAAGTCAACAACATTTTCCCTTAAAAGTAAGACATCCCAAAATTTCAAACAACCTTATCTTAGTTATTAATTTTGTATTCTTAACTATTGATAACATAATTTTCCTATGAATATAGAATTTCAAACAAATATTGAATTTGTTTTTCTATTCTAGGACATCAAGAACTTATAACAATTTGAAGAGAAGGATTAATATAATATATTTTAATCTATATATTAAGTATATTTCTTAATAGTCAATTATATGTTTATTAATGATCAATATGTTTATCTTATATCTTTATCTTATTAATCTCTTTATCTTAAAATAATATTTTCTCTACTACACTAATAATAATCATACTACTAATATTAAGGAAACTACATTAATAATCATACTAATCTAATCTAACAAAATAAAACCAACCATATTAAAGATGTTCAAAAATTACTATGTTTAATTATTGTAATTTGATTTCAAATTTGCCAATTTTTTTTTATACTTCTATATTCATCCACAAAGTTGTCATCACTAGATACGTAGCATTACAACTGCTCAAGTGGTAGTGGCACTACGACTTATAAAATATGAAAATTCCAACTTATATATATATATACACACACTAATATACAAAAATCCTAAAACAAAAGTTCTTTCAAATCATTCTTAATATCGTCATATCCCACGAGAGATTACTAATAAGGAAGTAGATTTTTTATGGCTCATAAACTATTCCTAGCTATTATACTTATTATTCAGTATCTATTTTAAAAAATAAACTAACGAAGGGGGGAGCCTGCGAAGGAAGGAGGTGGAGGAGCCTGCGTCACAATGGAGGAGGGAGTGGTGTGTGCATCTGGTTCAGAGTAAGGAAGTGAGCACAGCACAGAAGGGAGGAGGAGGGGTTAGAGTTGAAGAAGAAGGAAGGAGACAGAATACATGACGGAGGAGGCAGAAAATGGGGGGTGTTTGAGATTGAAGAAGAAGGGAGGAGGAAGTTGGAGAACAATGGAGGAGTTAAAAGAGAAGGAAGAAGGTGGGAGTTAGTAAAAGAGTAAAGAGGGGTGGTGTTTGAGAAGATGCATGTCAGACATTTGTCTGATATGTGTTAAGGCATCCCAAATGCATTTGGGACACATAAAGTGAGACTTTAGGCGTTCCAAAAAATTTTTGGGACACTAAAGTAAGTCAAATTTTTTTAATTCCCTCTTTTTGGCGCCAACGGGAAACTTTAGGTGTCCCAATTTAAATTTGGGACGTCTAAAATCTACTTTAGGCATCCCAAATTTGAATTTGGGATGCTTAATGTTCCCATTTCCCATCTTTATTTACGAAAATGCCACCGCCTCAACCTTTTAACCTCCCTTTTTAAAATAGGGATGTCTATAAGGGTAGTAGTATATTCAATCTGTAGTAGTGACTCCCACACAAATTTTCACAAGAAAACCAATGGAAACATAAAAACAACCAAATTTCCACTCCATCTATATGTTCTGTTTTTGGCATATATTCAAAACAAAATCCAAAACTGCCAAACTTGATATTTAAGCTTCAATTCAATTCTATCTATCCAAATACATCTCAAAGCATCATATCCATGGCCACAACAACTCAAACACACCAAGACCCTAATTTTCAAAAATAGGGCAATATTCAAGAATTGTAAAACTTAACCAAATGGCCACAAAACCTATATAAAAAGGTTCAACTCACTCGCCTCTTTAACTTTCTCAAAGAAGTTCCTTGCTTCTCCAAACTCTAGATTTCCTTGAGTGCCCAAAACACCTCAAATGGAAAATCTAAAACCATGAAAATGAAGCCCTCAACCCAAGGAACAAGATTGAAGAAGAGAGTTTTGGCATAGGATGTCATCTTGAAGGTCAAAAACTCAACTTTTCCACAAGCTTTTCTTCTCTTCTTTAGCTTCCATGGTTGCACGCACAAGAGAGAGAGAGAGAGAGAGAGAGAGAGAGAGAGAGAGAGAGAAGAGATGAAGAGTGATGGAGAAGGTGAAATCATCCCACTCCCATGCCCATACTTGCTGCAGTCGAAAATGGGGGAGGGAAAAGAGACGAAAATGCTTAAACAATGCCCATGTGACTTTTCTCCCAACTACTCTTATCCTCTTAACTTGCCACTTGTCCCATTTCCATTGGCTCTCTAAAGTAAGTAACTAATTAGTTACTCTAACTCTCCATTAGCCATTTAGTCATACATCTCATTTCTTCTTAGTTAATAATTAATTTTTTCATTAATCACTGACTAATTAACCGATAATTTCCATTCTTTCCAATTTTTTCCACTGATTTTGGCATATTAACTTAAATTGCAACAAAACATCAATTTTAATTTCTTTCCTCTCCACCATGCGCCCTTCCCTCTAATTTTAGCCTTTAAATTACTTTGTCACATAATTATGCTAAAATACAGGACGTTGGGCATTTCCAATAACTAATTCATGTCTCAGATTATCTTTAATTCACAAATCATTTTCAATAATTATCATTAGCCCTTAATCAAAATTTGGAATGTTACATAAAGTCTAACACGTTCAAACTATAAAACTAATAAGAATCATAGATTAGGATAGCAGAGACATAAATCCACAAAAATCTAAAAATAAAAATTCAGTGAGCGAGAGCTTAGCAAGAAACTAAACAAAATCCCCTAAATTGTCACTCATTTAAACTCCAAAACTAGTAAGAATAACAAATTATGATAGTAGAGACCTTAATGAACATAAATCCAAAAAGAAATATTGAGGGAGTTACCTAAGCGAGGGAGTGAGAGCTTTAGGAGTTGACATTCAAGCTTCCGAGCAACAAGCTAAACAAAACCATCAAAATCATTTTACTCGTTTGAATTATAGAACTAGCGAGAATCACATATTAAAATAATAGAAACATAAATCTGCATAAATCTGAAAATAAAATAGACGGAGTGACTTACCTAAGTGAAGGAGTGAGAGCTTTAGAAGTTTGCGAGGTTCAACAATGGCGTGTTAAGATCAAGAAGTCAAGAACCATAGAAAACCCCTAAATCATTTATATATTTACCTAAGCAGACGGTATTTACCTATCGAAGAAAGAAAAGAGCAGGAAAATCGAGAAGAGAATAGAAAAAAGAAGAAATGACGAAGGGAAGGAGGAATTGATATGTCTCTGACCGCATAAGCCTGGCAATGCGAAAGAAGGAATGTTTTGGCCTAACACCATGCACTAACCGACAAAATTAATGCAAAATATGGAAAAGTATAATGACTCAAATGCCACTTGTTCAATTTTATTCTCTTATTAGTGTCAGTCATAAGGTATTAAAACCCAGATCGGGTACTGAACCGATCGGGATATTGAGTTAAGGGTTAGTGGGTCAGACCGGGGTCAAATCAGAGCGAAACCGGGACCAAACCGGTGAGAAATTGAAAATTTTAGACTTGTAGTATAAAATTCTAAAGGAAAAATTTTAAAAAAATTTAAATAGTAACTGGTTAGCCGGTTTCAGGGCCGGACTGGCCGGTCCGGTCCAGGTTACATAACATTGATCAGTATTGCTTAAAAACATGGACAAGGATGGGTTGTAAGCCCAAACTACAGAAAACCAAGCACAAAATTAGCCTAATATGTAAGACCCTATTTTACATACCACTTATCATTGTTATTAATCAGAATAGTCATTGCGCAGTTCAGTGGGCACACAAAAGTAACATAAATATACTGATATTAATGATATATTGTACTTGATTATATTCAAAAATTCTCATATAGGGCATTGTACAATAAATTACCAACCTTAAACTTACTAAAAGGTCTTCAGATAACCAACATCCTCTCTTGAACTTGACCGGAACCTTCAATCGCCGATAATTATGATTTTGCCCTTAAAGCTGTTTTCCGCTGCTGCAAACTTTATACATTAATGGAAAGGGTGAGATTCAAACGAATCTTAGTAGTAACATATAATCGATCATATAAAATGCAAAAATTAAATATGTCATGCTCCATGTTATGCAAAAAAATTAACAATAATATCACGGCATGTATACATGAGTTAGGGGCTCATTCCTAATCACGCCCTTATCTCAATTTCAACCTTTTTCAGAGTATTTGCAGAAAACGATATGGAGTCGGTAGGCAATACAAGAATAGCATAACTATACTGATAATATGTGCATGATTACATAAATTCTCCATAGAGGTTTGTACATGATACTTACGATTAAGGTAGCCGCACAAGGCTACTAGGGTGTCTAAACTCATCCCAGTGGAACAGAGAATTCTTCTCGTCTTCGTTTGACTACTGTAATCCCCTCGTATGGTACTCTGCATTGTTATTTGCATATCTTCTGTTGTCTCCTGTCTAAATTGTTGGTAGGGGAGGGTGAGATTCTCGAATCTCAGTAGGAAACAGATACTATAATGTATGCCTGATTGAGCTATATGTATGACATGTTAACTTTATCTAGATGTATGCCCCATAATGACATTTCTGCATGCTCAATGTTTCACACAACAAGACTATGGCCACAGCGAAAACAGAAACAGAGCTTCATTTATTCAAATATGCTCTACACAATCAAATAAAGCAATCACATACATCATTACACAAGCAAAGATATCAAATACATGCAAGTAAGGTAAGTCCCCTACCTTAACCCTTTTCCACTTCGAAATGTGTGCCTCGATCTACGTGCAAACAGCTCGGGGCTCCATATTCGATCCTACAATATCAAATGTACTATTTAGACTCTTCCATAGTGTTTCTGGGGGTTATATAAGTCTATCTTGAAAAATTACTAAAATACCTCCGGGGACCCGGCCCCGCTATACCCGGTCCAGCTGTACTTTTCCCGAAATTTTGACATGGGCTATTATTACATATTTTCAACCAAGGAATCCACTTCTGGACTCGGAATTATCAAATTCACTGTCAAAAGATGAAATTGCCCTTGGCAGCCCTACTTTTAGGGTTTTTGGGGGCATTTCAGTAATTATGCTTTCTCGGCCTTTTTTTGAAAAAGTGCCCAACTGTAACCCCACCTAATTTTCGCTCCTAAACTCAATGGAACCATCAAATCATTGAAAATCCAACTCTAAGACCCATTTATAGTGCTGGCCAAAATATATGGGTTTTCAGGGAAAAATCGGGGTTTTTCGGTTTCGGTTGCGTAAACGCGTTCCTTTCTGCTTCTAACCACTTTATTGACTATTCCATTAGGTTACAACTACCATTTAGTATCAATTTGGGCAGCATAACAGCCCCACAAACCCATTTTCCATTTTTAGAACCAAAGATAATCCGGCGAAATTTCACCGATTAAATTGTCTACAGTAGCTAGAATAGTCAATATACAAGAGTCTAGAAGTTATCTCAAGCTCCTACTAGCTTTTCTCAGGATGGCTGAACCCTAACCCTTGAAACACCAAAATATGAGCTTCCAAACCTTAAATCATATGCAAAGGAAGCTTAAGAACGGAGTTATACGCATTAGGAACCGATTTACCGAAGAAATCACGTACTTTTGCAAGTTTTTTCCTCCCCTTCTCTCTCTACAAATCTGAGTTCTCTCTCTCTCTTAGGGTCTGTTATGGCGTCAGAAATGGAGCTGAAGAAGGAGATGATCACTTTATATCATATCCACTTTTAATTAATTATTTTTCCCAATTTCGGATTTTTACAAAGTTTTGGCAGATTTCTGCCCAAACTTCGAAAAATCATAACTAATTTTAGAAAAATCGAATTGAAGTGATTCCAAAGCCTATAGAACCCTTATTGAGTCTAGTTTCAAGGAAAAATATAGAATTTTTCTGAATGGAATCACAAAATTCCCAGAATTTCAATCTTTGCATATGGTTCCAGAAATTTTACAGTTTTTCTGTGCTGATTAAAAAATTAATATCTTTTTATATATAGCTCTAATTGAGTCATATGACCTATCAAATTAAAGCTTCAGATGTCTACTTTCATCCTATAAAATTTCATAATTTTGTCTCATCATTTGTTCATTCAAAATTAATGACAAGATCACTACCTCATAGGCGATTTCACCGAAAACATAATTATATTCTTCAAAATTCACCATTTTACTTTCTTAATACCCCAAAGATATAGAAATCATTAGGGGATAAATTTGGGCTTCTAATAAATTGAGGCTTAGTAGTCTACTTAATTTAGGCCTATTCCCAAGCTTCCAATCCCAAATTTCAGGGTATTACATTACCCCACTATCCAAAAAGCTCGGTTGGGTTCTTACTCAACAATCAGGTAAGTGTGCCTTTGTAATATCCCGATTTGTAATTAGGGCTAATGGCTCTGATAATTATTGTAATTAGTGTAATTAAATACTTTTGAAAATTTATGTAATATGAATTTAGTGTACATCCATGTGGTATGTAAGATCAAGGGTTGTGATTCCTTGACCGTGGGTCGGAATCCTATGTGTTGTGATTTGGTGAGCTCTTTGAGAGAGTGGGTGGGTGATGACATGTGGCATGGTATGAGCCATTGGATGAAGCACTAAGTGACAAAACACCACTTTTCTTTCCTTTCTCTCTTTCCTATTCGGTTGAGTGTGTGTGTGTGTAGAGGAAAGAAGCCATCATCATCATCTCTCCATACCTCTCATTTTCTCTCTCTTTCTCCTCCATTTCCGGCGACCTTAAGCTTGGAAAGGGAAAAGAAAAGCTTGATCTTTGAGTAGGTAAGTGATCTCTATTGCTCAAACTCCCTTCATCAAAGTTGATCCTTGAGTTAAGAGCAACATTTCTATGGTTGTAGCTTGTCCATTGGTGGTGGTTTGTGGCCACACGAAATTCTGGACTTGGGGGAAACAAGGAACTCCTTTGAGAAAGCTATAGAGGTGAGTAAGACAAACCTTTCTATATAGGTTTTGTAGCCATTGGTTGAGTGTGAAATTTCTGGAAATTTTTCCTTGAATTTCGAAAATGAGGGTCAATGTGTGGTTGGCATGTTGTTGTCATGGAATTAGTGCTTTGATATGTGTTTTGGGTTGATAGAATGGATTTAGGTTGGAAATGTGAAAGTTGATACCTTTGTGATAGCTTTGGTGCATTGGGCAAAACAGGGCATGTGATTGGGTGATGATTTTGGTCATTTTGAGGTTACCATTGTGTTCCTTGAGTGATTTTGTGTGTGAATAAGCTTGGTTATTGATGTTGGGATTCATTTGGATCACTTGGGAAAAGTTGGAAAATCTGTTTGTTTAAGCTCTGTTTTTTGCTGTCAGTTTGGACGAGCATTTTGAGTGACCAAATGGTATCGGAAAATTATGAAACTTTCCAGTCTTAAAGTTCACATCCCAAGCTTCAAAATGGACATATATTTTGTGTCATTTCGTTTAGAATTCTGTGAGATATGGTTGTCCAAAGTTTGGGATTGAAACAGAACTCTGTTTTGGAGTAGTGTGTAGTTTTTGGTAAATCTGTATTTGTGTAGTGATTTCCAGTGAGGGGCTATATTTTTCCTTGAAAGAGGACTTGTATACCTTTCATTTGGCTTTGTAATCACTCCGTTTCGATTTTTCTAGAATTAGTTATGGTTTTTCGAAGTCAGCCCAGAGTCAGGAAATTTCTGGGCCGCGGCCCAAGCCTTTCTAACCTGTTTTGGGCCGCGGCCCATGAGTGGTGGGCCGCAGCCCAAGGCCTTCTGACCATATTTGGGCCGCAGCCCAAGGAATGGTGGGCCGCGGCCCACCCCTGTGTTCCAGCAACTTGTGTTTTCGAAAAGTGACCTTCAACCCTTTGTTTCCCAACCTTTTAGGGCTTTCATTAGAGACATTTGTGGCCTCTTAAGAGTCCTAAATGATAACCAACTTAGAGTATTATTGAAATATACATATGGAAAAGAGATTTGATTGGTTGTCCCTAATTTGAATAGGATTTGACATTTGTCGCCCTCGTGAGGCCACGGTGCCGGAGCCAGTCAGGAAAGATACAGGTAGTGACTCTATCTTTATACCTTATGTGATGTATGATATGCATACTATGTCATTGTTTTGAAATGGATTTAGTATGTTGCGAGTTTTATGAAATTGTGGAAGCACCGCTATACCAATAGTCCCTGAGTCGCTAATAACGGTTCGGGTGAAGGTCGTATGCCTTCCCGGCGGTAAAAGGGGATGAGGTTAGGGTGTGATATATGTGTATATGTGGGCCGAAAGGCTAATTGTGGGCCGAGAGGCTATTTGTGAAAGCCGAAAGGCTATATGTGAGCCGTGTGGCTATTTGTATGCACTGCCACGCCAATAGTCCCTGAGTTGCTAACAACGGTTCGGGTGAAGGTCGTATGCCTTTCCGGCGGTAAAAGGGGATGAGGGTGGAGTGATTTGTGTTGCTGTACGAGATGAATTGTTTACATATTATGTGATTGCATGTGGTATGAAATAGTTGTTACTACGGGGATTCTTTAGAATCTCACTCTTCCAAATGACTAACCTTTTCAGACAGGGCGAGTGGCTCGAAAGGGAAGCGGACAACCAGGAGTAGTTAGGATTACTCTGAGATATAGAGGTTGTTGGTTATCTTGGTTTTGGATTTGGGATTGCCAAGTGTATATAGATGTAAATGATTATTTTGGTCATGTAATCCCCAGTTTGGGAACTTGTAAACCCATGATATATTTATATATATGTAGATGAACCCGGGGTTTGCCGGGATTTTGGTTTCCGCACTTTGATATTTATTATGTACTCTGATTTCTCTGGTAATTATATCCGCACGTGAATGCGAGACCACGAATGTATATATGTTTTGAACTGATTTTCAAAATACCCCATCTCTTGAATGTGGGAATATAAATTGTTATTTCATCTTATTGGTCTCTATTTCATTTAAATTTCGTAATCTGGATGTAATTACGGTGAGGGGGTTACAGCCTTCACATACAAATTGCCCTCCTCGGCAAAACCATGTTCATTAATTATATTATAGAAGATGGCATACATAGACATATAAACATTGGCTTAATGTATGAAAGATAGAGTTACTACCTGAAATAGGCCTTGCCAGCCTAATCGTCTAACTGTCTTAATCCTTCTCAGCCACAATTGTCCGATCCTAAAATTCTAAGTTTACAAGAATTAAGTTAATACCCATTCATGTACTACTATAGAATCTTTTAAACTCATTTTGTTGGTTATCTTAGCTTAAAACTGCTAAATGACCAAAATACCCCTAGGGACCCGGTCTAAGCCCCTTTGTACCATGTCCAACTGTACTTTTTCAAAAATTATGACCAAGGCTATTCCTACATAATTTTGCCCAATGAATCTATTTTTGACCTCAGAATTATCAAATTCACTGCCAAAAGATGAAAACACCATTGGCAGCCCTTATTTAGGGTTTTAGAGGTAATTTTGCCATTTCACATTTCAAGGCTTTTCACACTTCATGATCAATATGAACCCTACACAATTTTTCCTTTTAAATACAATAGAATAATCAAATTGATGAAAATTATGGATGAAATTGCCCCTGCCCAAATCTGAAAAATTAAGGAAAAATCATGTTTTCTTGATTTCAAACCATAAACCACCTTCTTTACACTTCTAATCACTTATTTAACTACTTAATCACCTTCTAAACATGATTAGACTAAATTTGGGCAGCACCTCCCCTTAGGGTTGGCATAGCCAAATCACAAACCAAGCCAAAACAAAGCCAATAATCAACCATAACAACAATAACAACCTTGAATCAAACAAGATAACAAGGTTTTATGGCTTTACCTTTGATTTCTCTTCTTTCTCTCTCTAAAACCGTCCTCTCTCTCCTCCATGTTGCTCTTGAGTTTACTTGCTTCAAACCATGTTCATGGAGATATGAAGATTAAAGGAGGTATTACAAGAACTAGGAAGCATAAACTCCAACATTACAACTTCTTACCTTGGATTTCCACTTCTTGAAGCTCTCTTGTTTTCTCTTGTTCTTCAACTCTTCATCACCTCTCTCTTTCTCTCTCTCTCTCTCTCTAGCTTCAGCTGAACCTAAATGAAGGCTTGGAAAGAGAAAAAGCCTTATAAAAATATTTCATACACCTCCCTTCCGTTATGTTATTTTATTGCCTAAATAAACACATGCTCATTTGTTTAAATGTTATCATCTTTTCCCTTCCCAAAACACTTGGCCGAAAGTAAAGATGAGGAGGTAATAAAATATGTATTCAGTTATCCCATTTATCCTCCTCCATATCCCCTTTCACACAAATTTATTTTGAGTTGCAATTTTTGACCAATCTCTTTTTGCTTTGACCCTAATCCAATAAATGATCACAAGTATAAAAAAAAAAAAATCTCCCTCCTTATTCAGCTCACTTTGCACGAAATTGAAGGTATTTTCTTGAGAAAATAATTTTCTTTTGATTAATATGGCAAATTACCATTTTGCCCATACATTTTGTGATTTTCACCACAAATTGGCATAATTTTCACCCAACTTTAAAAATTTATATCGTTTTTTGTAGATATTCAATTGAGGTGCTTCCAAAGGCTACTTAACTCTTATTGAGTCTAGTTTCAATAAAAAAATATAGCATTTAGCCAACCTTATCGAAGTTCATAGTGTGGGGGATCATTTTACTTGGGAGAGAGATCTTTTGCATAAAAAATTTGATTAGGCTTTCTTTAATCAGATATGGAACCAACTCTACCCCTTACCAAGGTCCATCACCTTAACAGATTTGGATCTGACCACATTCCCTTATTGCTTGAAAGTTTTACTGATAATGTAAATAGAAGGAGACTATCTACTTTCAAGTGTGAGGCTGTATGGACTCTTGAAACTAGATTTGATGAAATTGTTAGAAAAGGCTGGAGCAATGAGGACTAGACAGAAAAAGTTAACATGTTAGGCAAGGAAGCTTTTGATTGGAATAGAAATAAAGTGGGCAATCTAAGCAAGAAAAAGACTACATTCCTACAAAGATTAGAGGGTGTTGACAAAGCTAGAAAATGACGTGACAACCAATATTTGGCACACATGGGAAAAAGCTGTGGAAGGAGTGCAATAAAGTTATAACATAGGAGGACTTGCTTTGGTTTCAACAATCAAGATGCAAATTGGGGGTTTAGGAACTACAAATTTTTTCATACAGCTGCTATAATCAAGAAATAGGATTGAGGGGCTAAAAAATGAAGAAGGCGTTTGTTTCTTTGATCAACAAGAATTAAGAAGCATGGCTATGAACTATGTCAACAAGTTGTTTACTAGTGAATTAGTATTGCATAGTCCACTACAAGCACATGCAATTTTCCCGAGGCTGTGCAGTAGTGATGATACTCTGGTATAAATGGAAATTAATGATGCAGAGATTAAGGCAGGAACCTTCAACCTTGTACCATGAGTACTGGCAGATTGTTGGGGAATTAGTTTGTAAGCTAGTAAAAGACTTCTTTAATGACCCCATAAAGATGAAGAACATCAACAACACCAACAAAGTCCTTATACTGAAAAATGAGAAGCTAGAGACTATCAAAGATTTCAGGCCAATTTCCCTTTGTAATGTGAGCTACAAAATTATTTCAAAGATAATCAAAAATTGGCTGGAAGGAATCATGGGGAAAATAGTGGGTCATCACTAATGTAGCTTTATTACGGGAAGACAAAATAGCAACAATATAATCATTGCTCAAGAAGTGATTCATTCTATGAAGAATAAGAAGGGACTTGATGGATGGTTAGCAGTCAAAGTCAATCTTGAGAAAGCATATGACATATTGGAATGACCATTCATCCTTAATACTTTTCGATTAGTTGGTCTCCCTGAGCAGTTGTGTGAAGCGATCATAGCTTGTATTACCTATTCTTCTTTTAAGATAATTTGGAATGGGGAAATGTCAAGTTAATTTTTGCCATCGAGGGACATTCGACAAAGGGATCCAATTTCAGCATATATTTTACTCTATGTATGGAAAGATTGAGCCACATCATCAAGGATGCCATTTAGGAGAATTCTTGGAGACCTATTCAACTCAACTCATAAGGACCCTCAATCTCTCACATGTTCTTTGCTGATGGTTTGATATTGTTTAAGGAAGCGTCCATCTTCCAAATTGATGTGATGTTGGATTGCATGGACACGTTTTGTGGAGCATCTATTATGAAACTGAATAAATTGAAAACTGAGATGTGCTTTTCCATGAACGTGCATATATCCCTTGCCATGATGTATAGCTAGAGGATGGGAGTTGGATTAACAGGGGATTTGAGCAAATATTTGGGGATCCCTATTATCCACACCAGAGCTTCTAATGTTCTATTTGCACCTATCTTAGGAAAAACAAAAAGAAAGCTAGCTGGTTGGAAGAGAAGTTGCTTGAACATGGCTAGTCGTACTACTCTTATCAAGTTGGTTCTTTTTACCCTTCCCTACTATCATATGCAAATGATGATACTTCCTAAAGGAGTGATAAAAAATCTTGAAAGACATAGTTGGGACATTTTGGGTGACAAGGACGAGCAGAGAAAACTTCACTTGGCACCTTGGAAATTGATATCCAAAAATAAGGTACTTGGAGGGCTAGGTATGAGGAAACTTGGTAAGCAAAATGAGGCTTTTTATAATGAAACTGTGTCAAAACATCCTAAACAACTGTGAAGCCTGTGGGTCAAAGTGCTTAATGCAAAATACAAATATGGAGATGATCGTATGCCAAGAGTTCACAAGATGAAAGCTTCTTCACTGACTTGAAGGAGTAGTAGTGATGTATGGGAGAAGTTTACAAAGGGTGTATGAGTTAAAATTGGGAATGGACATACAACAAACTTTTGGAAGGATAATTGGTCTGAGCTCAATTTCCCTTTAATTAACCTTATGCAAGGATATGATTATTTGGTTGACCAGAAGGAGAAAGTGTCAGATTACACGGCACCATGGGGTGAATGGCATAGGTCTAGACTTGGATTTTAATTCCATCCTGAAATTATTGCTTGCATCATGAGTGTACACCCACCTTATGAGAAGAGAGGAGAGGATAGAATCACCTGGTTACCTTCCACTGACAATTGTTTCTTAATTAGAACTACCTATAATTTTCTCTTTGCAGGTGCTCACCAATAGGAGGACAATTTCTGGAAGCTACTATGGAAATGGAAGATTCTTGAAAAGATCAAGTCGTTCATGCGGTTGTTCTCTCACAACAAGGCTCATACGACGTAGTTAAGATTTTCAAAGAGGGCTAAGTGAGAATACAAGCTGCCTTTTCAACTATAGCAACGAAGAGGACTCAGTGCACTTGTTAGGAGACTACCTAAATGCAAAGGAGAGATGGAGATCAGTTGTTCATCCTTCGCATTAGGCAACCTTTTCATGTCTTAATGGTAAGGAATGGATAAAATGAATCTCAAACATGAGGTGGGCCAAGATTTCACTAAAAAAATTCATTAAGCTACCGTGTTTGGGTACATCTGCTAGGATATTTGGTTTCAAGGTGTAATAAATTGTTGATGGTGATATACTTAATGACTATTCCACTCTCACTCTAGCTTTTACAAAGCCTATTGCAATCACTTGAGTTTGCTGCATCAACATTTTCCGTTAGCAACATTAACTTAGAAATATAGAACAAAAAGTATACTTTATAAAAATTAAATGACCAAAAGTATACCTCATGTCAAACTTAAATAACTAAAAGTATACTTTAGCCTAAATAAATTCACTAAAATCACCAAGGACCTTGGCTCCTCCTTTCTCACTGTCTAATCTTTGATCTTTATTCAAGTTTAGTTCAATCTTCTAGTCCTTTAATGTCATTCCCAAAATCTTTTTCAATCCTCATAAAAATATTCACGCAGATTTTTTTAGAACTACCATAAGGTCAGAAATAAGGTGCATAATCTGGAACATATTTTTTATAAGAATCTGGAGCATATATTGCGCTGATAATTTTTATGTAGCATAATGTAATCATCACCAATCTAAATCTTCTACAATGATTTTGGATTGTCGATATTTAATTTAAATTTTATATTTTAAATAAATTTTTATTTTAATATATATAAAATTTAAAATAAAACTAATTTTATCACTAGCCCTTCTAAAAAAATGAACTTACTATTTTAAAAACCACATATTAAAACATTCAAACTAAATTTAAACCGTTTACATCTCTTAGTGTGTGTTTGGAACAACGATTGTCAATTGAGCTTGTTTTAATTTGATTTTTTGTAATATTACTTTTGATAAAAGCCAGATTGTATATTATGATTTATGTTTGGATTGACGGTTTTACAAATGACTTTTATAAAAGTAAAACTTATTAGGATTGACTCAAACACAAATAACTTTTGTGATAATAGTAAGAGAGAGTGAGTGGAAAAATATATAACAAATCAAGTAAGTATTTAAAAATCATTTTAAAATATTAGGTACTACTAAAAAATATTTTAGAATGAGTGAAAATTAATAAATCAGTATTCTAAGTTTTGGGTGCTTTTTACTACTAAAAAAAATACATTAAAGGTAAAATTGTAGTCAGTCTCCTAAGACTGGGTACAACTGAAAAAATATTTTAAAGGGTTAAAAGTACAAAAAAAATATTTTAAAGTAATTTTTGGAGTTGAAAAATAACATTAAGGGTAAAATTGTAATCAGTCTGATAACACACTGGGTACAGTTGGAAAAATATTTTAAGGAGTTAAAAGCACAAAAAAATATTTTAAATTAATTTTTATAGCTGAAAAAGTACATTAAAGGAAAAATTACAATCAGTCTGATAACACACCGGGCACAACTAGAAAAATATTTTAAGGGGTTAAAAACACCAAAAAATATTTTAAATTAATTTTTGTAGCTGAAAAAGTATATTAAGGGTAAAATTATAATCAGTCTGATAATACACTCGGTACAACTAAAAAAATATTTTAATTATTGACCCTCATGCCAAAAGCTAAAGTTGCATAAGCTAGCTTTTTGAGCTTATAGGTAAAAGTTGTTTTTATGTGATAAGCCCAATTGAAAAAAATTGCTCCCAAACACAAGAAAAAGCCAAAAAATTTATAAGCCCAATTGAACCCCTAAGAACCCGATTGGACCCCCGAAAAATCTCTATCAAAGTTTAGAACAACGATTGTCAATTGGGCTTATTTCAATTTAACTTTTTATAATATTACTTTTAATAAAAGTCAGATTGTATATTGTGATTTATGTTTGCATTGACGGTTGTATAAATGAATTTTACAAAAGTAAAACTTATTTGAATTGGCTCAAGTACAATTGACTTTTATGATAGTAGTAAGAGAAAGTAGGTGGAAAAATATTTAAAAAATCAAGTATTTAAAAATTGTTTTAAAATATTAGGTGCTACTAGAAAAATATTTTAGAATAGGTGAAAATCAATAAATTAGAATTTTAAGTTTTGAGTGCTCTTTACTACTAAAAAAAAATACATTAAATGTAAAATTGTAGTTAGTCTCCTAAGACTGGGTATAACTGAAAAAATATTTTAAAGGGTTAAAAATACCAAAAAATGTTTTAAAGTAATTTTTGGAATTGAAAAAGTACAGTAAGGATAAAATTGCAATCAGTCTGATAACACATTAGGTACAATTGAAAAAATATTTTAAGAGTTAAAAACACCAAAAAAATATTTTAAATTAATTTTTATAGTTAAAAAGGTACATTAAGGATAAATTTACAATCAATCTGATAATATACTGGACACAACTAAAAAATTATTTTAATTATTCACCCTCGTACCAAAAACTCAATTACATAAGCCAGCTTTTTGAGTTTATAGGAAAAAACTGTTTTTATGTGATAAGTACAATTGAAAAAAATTACTCCCAAATATAAGAAAAAGCTCCAATTTGACCCCCAAAAAAACTCAATTGGAACCCTCAAAAGCTTTAACAAACACACGCTATTGTTTCCCCCTCCGCCACTTCGTATGCGTACGGAACATGCTCTCGCATCTCGCGGGATAGCATACCGATACACAATTGTTCAATTGTTTGTTAACTTGGAAATGCGAAGTAGGGTTCCGTGACTTGCGCTCGCTTTATGATAGCGACATGAATCAAACACGTGTCGGAACATTCACGAAAGTGTAGAAACCGTCCAGGTGAGTTGTGTGTACTATTGAACGAAGTTGGCAACAAAAGAAAGAAGGCCAACGTGAATGAATCTTCTTCCTCTTCTCTTTGATGGTGATAATTTTGGACCTTAAATTTTATATGGCCAACATTCACACACATTTTCAAAAATCCCACGATTTTCGCAATTGAATTTTCCTTTGTACCCAAGCCGGCCTGCCCTTCTCCAACCATTGCTCGACCGAGCACTTTGAATCTTGGATGCGTCTTTGACCACGCTTACCTAATTCCCAATTTTCTTGGATACCCACTCTTATTTCTTCGGTGTCTTCTGTGGGTATCTCATATAATTTCCGATTCCATTGATCCAGGGAATAGATTTTCGTCTTGGTGTATTTTGGGGAAGTCGATTTTGAGCTTGGCTTGTAAGGAGAATGGTGGGTGCTTTATCCATTGTGGGTTCATTGGCATTGGACTTGCACACGGGTCCATGTCTGTGCGTCGATGCGTTGCCTACGACTAGTATAAATATCAAAAGTGGAGGCGACGCTGTTTTGTGGAAGAAACAATCGGTAAAGCGAGGAGCCATGCAATTGAGTAGTTCCTTCATTGATGCTGGGCGAGAGTGGCGACTTTGTGTTAATAGAAATCCCAGGAAGATGCGCAGTAATAGAAGAGTAAAGATTGTTAACGAGCTTGGTGGGCAGTATGAAGATACGTTTGGTGATGTTAAAAAGGTAACAATCAGTTTTAGTTTAGAATTGCGATTAGAACTTTATGGAGATCCGATGTTTGAAAAGATCTTTATTAGGTCACTTTTCTTATGGTGGTCTAAAGTTTTGGTTGTTTCACTTTTTTTCTCTTCAAAGTTCAAATTCACACCATTTGGTAGCTCAATTATTTTGATGTTGCACCTTTATTGAAATATGCCAATTTTGTTCTTGAATGATAGCTTCATTTTGCTACAAGTTCGGGGATCCAGATATGCTTAATGTGAGGGTTGGAGGAGCCTTTAGACATTGAAGAATTTTTTATTAAGCTTTCTTCATGGAACTTTGTGAGAAAATATAAAACTGGTCTTTTATGTCATCTTTGACCCAAAATTTTCAAACACCAATTTTGTGGGCTCTTTACATGTATATGCTCTGTAGTGCAATTCAATTCTACTTAGCGTAAAAACTAGCGTAACTGTTGTGCATTTGCAGAGAACATGAATGTAACATTTTTGTATCAATGCTCTTCAGCTCTTGTCTTTAAGTAAGTCTTAGCATTTGGCTACCATAACATGTATGTTCATAATTATATTATCCCAAATGTTACTGTCACGATTTCTCAATTTAGATCTGTTTCCTGAAGTATTGTCAAAAGCATTTATATTATGTGTTGTAAAACTTGGCGCTTCTTTTGATAGTTTGAAACGTGGTGGTAGAAAAATTAGGGACTAGCAACTCATGAAAAATGTTCAAGGTCTGTTTGCCAACCCATATAAGAGCGGATCATTCTAAGGAATGTTGAGTCCTTATATTACTTGGAAATATGTACGTAGACTTGCATTTCACTACCATTCACTAATCTTTATCCTCTGATGTGAATATGTTGAGTCTTGTTAGTATGAACTTAACTGGAATCATGCCTTTGGATGCAGCAATTACTCAACTACTTCACTTACAAGGCCACAAGGACTGTTCTTCAGCAGTTGTATGAGATGAACCCCACCCAGTATAGGTGGTTCTACGAGTAAGTGATATATCTTTGTTGTGGCAAGATCGTTTCTGTCATTTTTAAATCTTCTTTGATCTTGTAATTATTTTGGCTTGAACATGTTGTTGACCATTGGGTCCCACATATGTACGTTTCTGAATTATTTTAAGACAATTTTAGTGCAACTTTTAATCACAATAGATATGGCAATTTCAGCATCATTGATTTGTATCTGCCAAGATATTCACGATTTCATCCAAAGGATTCATCCTTGCTAAATGTTATTTCTGCTTTTCATTTGGTAGTTTTGTTGCGATAAACAAGCCAGGAGATGGGAAACGTTTTATCAGAAACCTTGGCAAGGTATTGCTGTTCTTATTTTAACTACCTATTGAATTTTCAGAAGATATTTATTGTTATTTCTTTGGTTGTTTTATCATGAATACCTTGTTCCAAAAAAAATAAATAAATAAAAACAAACACACACTCACACACAGAGTACTTTTAAACATCATCTGAGACTAATTATGCATGTAAGAAAGATTTTAGTAATTATAGGAAGAAGTCTAAATCCCAAATATATGGGGTGAGCTACATAAATCTTAGGATTAAAACTACTGCAGGTACTATTGAGAAACCCTTTTACTGTATTCCTCTGTTTTTGTATGCACACTCCTCTGACAATGTTATCTGTTTTTCTTATATTTAGATCCTTGTGTACCGCTTGTTGTTTCTTCAATCCTCACTCCTTTTGCAAAAACTGCTTCTGCCATTGTCAATGTTGTTTTCATTGTTATTGGTATTGTTGTTGCTACTTGCTACTTGCTTTGATAATCAAGTAGTTATTCCACAATCATCGCGGTCGTTGTCGTCATTGTCATCATCATTATTATTGCTCATTTGATTGTTACTATTGGTCTTGACTGGAAAAAACTCCTCTAGTTGTGAGCATTAACGCCATCACTATCATATCTATTATGAGCCTTGAAGGTTAACTCAAGGGGCTTCCTCCAGTTGCCCAAATTATCGTAGTTATAATTTTATTTATCATTGTTAGTTCATTGCAATTTCTTGTGTCAAGTTTTGATAAAAACAACTGCAATTTCTGTTGAACTGTTATCATCAAAACTTAAATTGAAATTTATTCTGCTTTAAGCTGAGTTTATTTGCAACATTTGCCATGAATGCTCTTAAACTTGCTTGTTCAATCTTATTCTTTTCCTCTTCATTCCACCAATTTCTCTGTTGCAGTTAAACTAATAATCTAATTAAATGCCAAATCCTCTCTATCTAATTTTGAGTTAGGATACGAGTTGTATGATTATGACAATGCAGTTACATGATGAATTTGTAAATGACTTCATTCTGTGTTCTTGCCCAATTGACAGGAGAAACAAGACCTTGCTGAGAGAGTGATGGTAACAAGGCTTCACCTTTATGGTAAATGGGTCAAGGTATTGAATTTCAATAGTATTTTAGTTTTTTTGGTTAACTTTGTATTTTGTTGGTCCTTTAAGTTGATTTATTGTGTTTTATGCTTCATTGATCCTCTATATTTTATATAGCATCCCATGCATCCTAAATATTACCACCGGTTCTTAATATAAGATCTCATTTGTAGTGTAATTAAATGTGTAGGACTTTCATGATATAAAATTGACAAACTCAGTAAATTTAGAACATAGTAAAATTAATGGATTAAATGAACTTACAGTGACCAAAATACTAATTTAAGTTCACTTTTTTCTTCTCTTTTTTCCCACCACATCAAGAGATTTGAATTATAATCACTATTCACACCTCATAGCCACTGTTAATCTTTTGCAAGGGATCAAAGTAATTTTTGTTCTGCTGTTGCTATGCAGAAATGTAATCATGCTGAGATATATCAAGAAATCTCAGATGAAAACTTGGAGCTGATGAGGGAAAGGCTGATGGAGACTATAATATGGCCCTCAGATGACACAAACGCCGAGAAAATCGGCTGATAAGTCTCCATTTTTTATCTCAGCTTCCATTCCCAACTCTAGCTTAAACTGAAAGGGGGGAAAAAGTTTAGGTGAAGTTCAGTTTTCCCCACTTTCTATACAAATATGTTGCCTTTTCCAAATCTGCTTTACTCATCTTCTGTCGGCAAAATAGGAATGTTGGATTCACTGTGTAAAATGTGTACATATTTGTACTCATCTATGTATCCATTAGTTAGATTATTTGTTAGTTATACTCACCTTACAGTAGAACGCAAGTATTTGCAATCAATTTACAATATTAAATTTCAAATCATTGGGAAGTTTATTAAATATGTTTAACATTCAGGAATGTTACCATCTTAAACCATCCTACTTTATTATTTTTTTGATACATAACCAACCAACTTTATTATAATATAAGCCGAGTCGATATTTCATTGATTTTAATTTTGAAAGATATTCTTTTTCTAATATAGTCTTTAAAGTTCTATCGATATTAAAGAATATTAAGGAATATATATTAGAGAATTTGAAGGGGGAAATAGTCTGTTTGTTCAGTGTTTTAACTTTAGGCACAATGAAGTATGCAGTGAATTTTCATTAGTTACATTTATTGTTCAAATTCCATAATTGTCAAAGCTTGGATTCTGACTGGGCCCTGCAATATCCACAAATGCCTCATTTGAATCAAAGTAATATAATGGGCGAAATTGGAAATTGGAAAAAAGGAAAAGCCCTGAAGAATATAACAGAAAAGATCTTTCAAATGAGTTTGGGAAACCACGAAACCATAGCTTTAGAAATTTTTTTCCACAAGTCGAGCTAAAACTCCTCTTACATACTTACCTTATAAATCATAAAAGATATTCTCTAGGAACTAATCCAAACACACTGGAAAGATTTTTGCTAGGCCTTGACTTGGCAGCCATGTTTTCTTGCTTTACCTTTTCCCTGCAAGGGAAGCAAAGCTTTGACAGAATAGAGCAACTAAAAGAGTAAAATTTAAGGATAAAATATTGACATTTTAACCAATTTATTAGAGCTAAACGGTAATCAAAGAAAATTGCACAAAACTCGTAGTAACTTCCATCTAAACTTTTAAAGTGGCTAACAAACTAGCACATCAATCCAGGCGTTGCACAAAATTCCTATAACTACGATACATGCTTCTTCTCATGCATGCTTCCATTGTTTCTTAGCTTTAAAGCCTGCAAGCACTTGGGAAAAAGGGCAAAAAAAATTAAGACGATTTCCCATGGCATGAAATAATTTGCTAGCGAAGAGACACAGATGGCTTCCCATAGGTCAGCAACATTTCCCTCAACCACACATAACGTCAATTCAAGCTCTCACTTCCCCTGAGGCTTCTCTCTTTTTGCCTTTCCTTGTTTCGCCTGTGTTCTGTTGTTGCTCGGCCTTCTTTTGAGCACGAATCATTGCACGCCTTGCCCGTGGCCGCATTTCTCTAACGTTCCTAGGAGGCATCATGTAAGTTTCAAGTGGCCTATCGCCAAAAGGGTGCTCACTGCCAGTGAAGATCCTCAATTTTCGATCCCTATCCTACATTATGAGCAAAAAGACACATGAAATGCGAATTAGAAAATCAGATAAAAACAATGTTGTAGCAGGAATAAATAATTGACATGAGATCAGAATCCAAGGGATTAATTAAAAAATACTGAAAACAGCATATATGCATTAACTAAATAAATAAGTATGAGCAACATCAGTTTGGAATGCTTGGTGTGCTAACTAATGCAAGAAAGGTGCGTGATACTTTGATGATAGGTTTCCTTCTCATGATGCTCCAAACAACCAATAAAGTGTCTACAAATAGTAAAAAATGATGATTCCCCTCTGATGTTTGGGCTTTTGCTAACTAGGGTTTGTGATCAGACAGAATAAAACATGCAACCAAGAATACTCAGCCCTCATTCTGTCATTGTCATTTTCGTCAATTGCAATTTGGTGCCAAAGTATTAGGTCTGTGCTACATGATGCTTGAAGATTGGAGTCTGTTAGCTAAATCCCATTTTCATAGTTCAAAATAACCAGAGACTGGTCTGTGTGTTACTTACATCACGCAGTTTGTTTCTAGGCAGCATGCGTAGAACAGCTTTGCGAATGACTTCTGTAGGGTCTTTGGCTAACTGGTCCTTTAGACTCCTTTCCTTGAGGTGGCCCACATACCTACATGCCACTACTTCATGTCAGGATAAGTGGTATCAATTCCAAAACATTATGAATTAAGGAATCCAACAAACAACTAACAAATATAAAATTGAGGAACAGAGAATTTTTCTTTTGGCAAGATAGATATCAAAACATTTGATTCCAAGCAACCCAAAATTCTTAAAAACTTTCATCATTTTCATTGTAAGGACAAAAGGAACAGCACTTACCCAGTATGCCAGCGATAGAACTTGTCTGTAAGCTTTCTTCCAGTCACACAAACATCCTTTGCATTAAGCACAATACACATATCTCCATCATCACGATTTGGCGCATATGTAGGCTTTTCCTTGCCCTGAACTACAGTAGCTATTTGAGATGCTAACCTCCCAAGGACCTTATAAAAAAGCAACATAGTTAGACATGAAGTGATCTCAAGTCTTCATATATTTAAACAGTTCAAATCTTGATTACAACTAAATCAGCCATACACATGGCTTCAGCCACCATATCAAACGACCTTCAATATGATGTCATTTAGCATTTGCCTAGGACTACTTCACCCATAAAATTATCTTGAAAGGACCGACCTACAATAAATCAGGACTACATCTGCTCTGAGAAGTAATAAAGTCAGGATAAGTTGCATAGAAGATTTGTTCCCTTTAGAATCAACTTAAAACTAGACATGCTATCTACAAATCAATAATCTTTCTGACTGTCTACAAAATGATACCTCAGTAAATCGTACATGTTTCACCCTATTAGATAAATCTTTAATATATTTTTATCTCATACATAATGTGCATGCCAAATTGCTAATCGATTGGATTTTGTCAAAGAACTGCATCCAATATGACATTTTATTCTCTTCTGAAATGCAAATGCTGGAAAACCCAAGGATCAACAAGACACCAGTTGAACATTGAAATATAGCCTGCATATTAAGTACAACAAGGGCCTGCTCAACAAACATAGAAGTTACAAAGGGCATGTTTTAAAAGAAAAAGCAAAATGTAGCATATTCCAAGCATCTAACCAACAAAATCAACTTTCCCTTGGTATTGAGAAAGAAGTTATTTGTTTCTTATTTTTGGGGACGGAAGGAGTATTTTGAAGTTGGAATCATAAGCTATTCTGTTTGTGTGGCATTACAATTATGGACCAGTTCAAACTTACTTTCTATAGTAATTCAAGAGGAAAAAAAGGGAGAATCTCAAACTCACCTGGCCTTTGGCATCAAAAACCCTCCAGCGCAGCCCTTCAAGATTAATACGTCTTAGTCCAGCAAGTGCTTTCTAGAGATATTGTAGAGGCCACAAACAATTAAAAAAACACAGAAATTTATAGATATCCTAAGAATGTTGTAATGACTAGGAAGCCCAGACCATTAACATAGCCACATTTTTCCAACAAAAATTTTAAAACCTTTTATCCAGTGAAATATTAGGTTGATACTAGCATTTATATATTTTATAACAAAGTAAACACACAATTTTTCCAACCAATGTATTTATGCTTGAAGTAAGGCTATTCAATTAAAAATGCAATATGTTAATCCATGAATTTCAAAACTACACTACGAAGAGAAATGATACAAGTAAAATGGTAATAAAAAATGTATGCACCACGGGCATGATTTCTTATCAAACCTTTGAAGTACATTACAAATATTTATAATTTACATTATAATTCTAAATTGATATATTCAGGTATGGAATAGTAACCATCATGAGTTTTCAAAGATGACCAAAAATAATGGCGAAGGGGAAAAGCTGGAAAGAAAAATACCTTCATGTTGCCAGTGAATGCGGTGGCTGCTTGGGTTGCCATTGAGACTCTCACTATCTCCCGTCAATCATGTTCCAAAAAAAAAAAATCATGTCTCAGATGGCATAAAATTATAGTGCAGAGAAGATCATGAAGATCGCCACCAAATTTACAAAAAAAAAAGGAGGGAAATTCAAGCTCAACGTGATATGATGCTGTTAAAGGAAAGACAGTGTTGAGCCAGGACATGAGATGAGTAGGGGCCAAAAAATTTTTTATCCTGAAAATTTTCCATATTCAATCAGAACCAGAACCAGAAGGCCAGAGACTGAAGGTAAAATCGTGGTCTTACTTATGAATGAGGATGGACATAAGTGGACTTATATAACACTTAGTGGGGGCGTCTTCCCCCACTGAAATGTTTGAAATATGCATAGCTGATGATATTGAAATCATACTCTCCTAATTTTTTTCTTACTTTAACGAAGATGCCTTAGTAAGCCAATTGATTCAGGTAATTCATCCAGGACACTGAAGAATGACAATGATAACACTCTTACAAATTTATAATCTTTCAATTTCATCTTGCAATTTATGATCATGGCAAGTATTACCTACAGTGACAAAGGTGTGCAGTTGATTGTTTCTGTCAATGGATTATAAATTCACGGACCAATGAGCAGCAGGAAATAATTTAAAATCAGGCTTCTAAATTGCCAGACACAAAACAAGCCAAGTCATTTCCCAGATAATGCATCACAAATACCTTCAGAATTTTTTAAATTGATGGTAATAAACAGAATGCCAATGCGCAACAAATCCAACACTGCACAACGATACAATCCAAAGCAGTCGCCAGTAATCAAAAAGAAAGAAGGAAGAAGTATAATAGTCAATAGCACACCATTCAATTAAAAACTAGTAATCGAAGTTTTTTTTTAAAAAAAAAAAAAATTAAACTCAATATGTAGATATTTCCAGATTCAAAAACGTCAACATTCAAACAATAACACGACCTGATTCAGAGCCAAGTTAAAATAAAAAATTTAAAACAGAGAAAGAAATGGTACGACGGCGTCCGACAGAGGGTTGACAAACACGCAGGGAACAGATGACGCGGGGAACAAGCTCAAATATAGATTCAAAGCCAGATTGAACAAATCAATCTCACCGGATTTTGGGAGAAGACAAAGCCCTAGAGTTCGAACCGTTTTCAACACTAGCCGGAGAACAACCACGCAGGGCTGACAAGGTGGACGGCGTACGACGGCTAACTCGACCCGGAGTGGCGTGCTTGTTCGGCGACGAAGAAAAACATGCCAGACGAGAAGGGGTTTTGTTAGGGACTTAGGGGTTATAATTAATTTTATTAATTCATTTTCCACGTTACTCCTCTCTACTTTTTATAAAAGGATTCAAATTGAACTGAGGTGTTCGGATTAGTTTTTGGAGAATAATTTTTGGAAAAAAAAAATGGAGAATAATTTATAAAGAATAGATTCTGAGTATAATAGATTATGAGAAAAAAATAAAGAATATTTATGGAGAATACTTTAAAATGAGAGCGTTTTAGTATTATGGTTAAAATAGTTTTTTTTCATGGTATGGGCCTACATAACGAGAAATGACCTATGAGAGAGACAGTGGGCTCACACAAAGGAAAAATCAAAAGAAAATAGTTTTTTCCAAAACCTAAATTTAAAAGAATTTTGAGTGTTCGATATCAAAAAACCTAAGTTTTGAAAAGTTAACCGACCACACGGTTAGTTTCTCCTAAATAAAGGCATAGATGGATAAGAAAATATATTTCTTACTTATTTATCATATTTAACTCGATTCGATAATTTTTTTAAGATAAAATTATAATTAAATCCAGTTGAAATATTAAAATTTAAATTCATGGTTATACTTTTTTAAAAAATTAATAAGATCATGAGTCCTAATCAAGGATTTTTAAATGTTATTAAATGACCAAGATGCCCCTCTATAATTAAAAGATCCTATTAAAGATGTTGAAAAGGATACCAGCAAATTTTGACGAAAAAAGATAAAAAAATATTATTAGAATTTTAAAATCTCAAATTAATATTGTTGCCTACAATAGTATAGATATTAACTACACTTAAATAACATTTAACAACTCATTTTTAAAGCAAATCACTGATTTCAAATTATGAAGTTTAAGTGGTATTTCCTTATCTTTTCTCCAAAATTTATATGAATAAATTGGTTAATTCTATTTTCAATTTTGGTAATTTAATTGAATTTTGGTTTTAGTTCTTATAGATTTTTTTATCTCTATAAATTTATAAGGACTTCATCTCAATTTTAGTTGATGCAGTTAAAAATATGAACCCAAATATTAATTGTTTTGCTTTTAATTATTAAGGATGAAAATTATAAAATCCTCACATCCATTAAATTGCAAAGATTGAAAATAGAATCAATCCATCTAATTTTTCATTTCAACTATAGAAGAGCATGGTGTATTTTCTTGACAATATTCAGAAATTTTTAATTAGACCTCTTGGTATGATTAAAAATTTGTTAAAAGTGTATGTCTGAATTTAAATTTAAACATTTCAGCTAGATTTAATTAGGATTTTCCCAATTTTTAAGCTATGCAATTTGATTATTTAGATATTATTCCTCAGTCCTTAATATAAAACATAATTGATTTTTTTGAATATATTAAAGAAGCTAAATAAATTACTTTAAAGTATTAATATTTATCTTTTTTATACTAAATTAGTTTTTCTGACTTATGGACTGATATATAGTCAAATGATATAAGACATATGTTATAATTAATTAACTTATTTAATTTCCTTAATATCTCCAAAAAAAAAAATCAATTATGTCATATATTAAGAATGAGAAGAGCAGGAAAAGAACTGGATTATCTTTTAATGTTGGTGGACTTTTATATAAACACGTATATTTGGCAATAGGACTGCAGCCATTGACCTGGCAAAGAAATTTAACAAGCCCTTCCATTTTCTTGAACTACTGCGCTGTATTCGATCTAATCTTTTCCCTAATCGGAAAAGCTGAAGAGCATATGCATTTTTAAGGTGTTTTTCAATCTTCATAGGAACAGGCATGAGACAATTTGACAATATATTCTTCAAATGCTCAAGCTTTTTTTCCTTAGTTTCCGTCACAACAAGTTGTTATAATTTCTTTCATGGCTTTTGTTTAGCTCCTACTTCCACTTAGTATACTGTGCTATGACTTTCATTTATTTTAAATTAGAGTCATTTAGTTCAACCGACACCAAACACCTTAAGTTTTTAACCTAAGGAGGAGCTTGTGAATTCAATCGAGCAATTGGTTAAGGTGGAATTTGATATCACATCTATTTGCATCCTAAAATTATAGGTGACCATTGAGGCTCCAAATTTTATTTACATAATAATGCAAAATGTTGTATACAAGCTAACTCAATAGCTTTCACTATATCTCATTCACAATTTTTATATTGTTATTCATCACATTTTATTAGTTATTAACAACTTTTGTTTAGTAAGTAACGAGACAATTCTTCCATGTCATTCATGACTTTTGTTTAGCTATTAACTATATTTCATAGTTATTAACAACTTTTATTTAGCAATTAATAGTTGTATTTTTCAAATCAAACTGGTTTAAATTGATAAATAAATATCCTGGCATAAAAAAAAATTGATAAAAAAATAGAGGAAAAATTAATCTCTTAATCCTTTAATTTGTAACGCAGTTATGACTTAGTCCTTAAATTATGATTCGTCGCAATTAAGTCCCTGAACTTTTGACTCAGTCCTAGAATCATTGAGGAGAGCCAGAGCGCTTTCCAATCTGTGTTCAATATATTACAATAGATTAATTCAACCCACAAACCTTTATGGCTTTGAAATCTCTTGCAGCAGCTTCCTCGCAATTTCCATTGAAAAAAGACCTGCGATAATATAATTTATCAAAAGGATAAGACATTAATTGTTGGTCTTCTTTTACAAAAAATAGCGAACCCTTCAACAACAGATACTACCTTGTACAGAAACTTGTCCAAAAATGGTGTATTAGTAAAGAAGAAGAAGAAGCAAAAAAAGCACGCACAAATGCGTGGTTCATAATTCAGTAAAAGATTAATTAAGATGAAGAAGAACCATTGTCCACTGCCATAATGCTTCTGGTTAAGATAGCTCACTATTGGAGAAGGAACAATGGTGATACTATGCTTCATTGTGCTGGGGTTCGTTGCCTCTGTTGTTTTTCCTGTCTCTCCGATTTCTTTTTCAAGCTTCGTTCAGCTTCTCCCGTCTCCCTTCTTTGGTTACATGGGGTTGAGTTGGCAAAAATTTATTACCCATTCTTGCCAAATAGGATAACTCATGGTGAGGTGTAGATGACAAGGACAATACCATAAAAAATGAAAAAGATAAGGGGCTGAGTCAAAGGCCATACAAAAGTTCAAAGACTTAGTCATGACAAATCATAATTGAGGGACTGAATCATAGGTGAGTTACAAGTAATGACTAAAAGATTAATTTTTCTATAAATAAATAAGTCCCTTTTACTACAAAAGTTTTCAGTGCTAATAAAATATAGTGAATTCCTAAACAATAGTTGTGAATGACCTAAAAAAGTGGTATTATTACTTACTAAACAAAAGTTATTAATGACTAATGAAATGTGATTAATAGCTGTATGAAAATTGTGAATGACTACTTGAAACAAAGAGCAGGGTTATTATTTGCTTAATGAAAGTTGTTAATAGCTAGAAATGTAGTTCATCTGTTTCTATATATAAGATCTTTTTTTAATTTGCTTGTCCCTTTTATAAGATCACATTTGACTTTATCGTAATAATAAATACACTTTGACCTATTTTACTCTTATTTTCTCACATCATTTATTTACCATACATTCTCTTTCTTCTTTTTCTATCATTACTCTTTCTCTCTTACTTATTCATAAATAGAGGTATCTTTGGGGGGGATTATATTTTCTAGATATTTATTAATTTTAACTAATTTTAATTATTTTCTAGAATCTCGCGATTCGTTTAAAAGGACCTTATGTATAGGGACGGAGGAAGTAGTCAATAAGTTATACAAGAGTTAAGAATGACCTCCAGATGGGGAAAAAAAAGGGGTTAAGAATGACCTGAAAAAGTGATCTTGTTACTTATTAAATGAAAATTGTTAATGGCTAATGAAATATAATGACTAATTATATATTGGTACGAGACTATGAGCAAAAGGCCTTAAAGAAAGGATTTTGTGAAAATATTATAATATTTTCTCAATAACGTAGATAGTGTAACCTATACACATTATAATAGGTTGTATAGTATTATGTTATGATATTATTCTATAGCTATTAATATCTAGACCACTTCCTCCTCTATATATACACACATATATGAGTATTCCTGACCATGAAATATACAATAGAAATTCATATTCTTCCTTCTTTATTCTCCTAGAGTTTCTTGCTCATCACATCCGAAGACAAAAATTAAAACAAAGTAACATCAAGGTTTTGTTTCTTCCAAACATCACCAGTGGGAATTAATGGCTGAATAGATCGATCAACTTCCAAGTGAAGAGTAATTGTTTCGTGATGCAAAAATCTTTCATAAGAAGCCCCATGTCTAGTTACTGCTTTCTAGATGATAGAGGGCATGCTTGAGATAGCATTTGAACAAGTCAAGATAAAACTCTTTTCACATACTTACTTCGTATATCATAAATCGCATTGGAAAAGCAATTTATACTGCTAATCTAAACAAGCAAATAGTCATGCATATTACAGAAGGAGATAGGCAATTTGAGAACAAAAGGTTTAATTTATACATGTTGAAATCGTAGCTCATTCAGCTATGGGGCATTTCGGCTTTTGATCTTATAGACTTAAAAACCAAATAATTATTTTCTAATAAAATTCACTGATCAAGAACTATGCCGATCTCATTATAAGAAGGTACTCTATGGTGGTCCTTGGGTTTTATTTAAGCATTGTATGTTGGTGCAAAGATGGACCCCATATTTTGACCCATTTAAGAATCAGTTAGGAAGAATTGTAACATGGGTTTGTATCCCAAACATCCCGATGCATTGTTATAATACACACTGCATTGCGCAACTGGGGGAGAGGATTGGAAGACCACTGAAAGTGGACCTAAATACTTTGTCTGAAAACACAGTGGGGTCTGCGAGAGTTGACAGAGGAAGATATGCTCGTATATGTGTAGAATTAGATTTGTAAAAAAAGCTAGTTCCCTGGATCATTGCAGCAGAGGAGGCTTTCCATGTAGAGTACGAGGGGCTGAAACTAATATGTTTCGAATGTGGTAGATATGGTCACCGACGTGAAGCTTGTTCTCTACGAAAGGAGCGAGGGATTAGCTCAGCCACAATAAGAATCAGGCCATATGCTAGAGAGAATTCTGGTGAATCAGCCGGAGAAGGTGCAGATATCCATCAAAGATGCTTTTGGGCTGTGGATGTTTGTATCAAAAGGTGCAAAAGCGCGATCTTTGAAGTGGTTGGGTCAGACGAATGGACAGATGGTACAAGCAGGATCTGTCAAAATGGCAAAAAAAGGGATTTGCCGATCACTGAATCTCGGTTTGCAGTGCTCATGAGTATGAGCTCAAAGGAGGGAGAAGAAAGAATTATAGAGAATAGAAGGGAAAACATCCTTATGGCAGAGGATCAACAAAAAGATGTTGTCAAATCGGGCCCCACCAAGCCCTTTGCAATGATGGCATCTCACGTATTAGTTGAGGGGGTCAGGAAAAAGGTTTGATTTCAAATAAAAAGAATTATAAAAATCAAGCCCAAGGAAAAGTCAATATTAGGCCGAAGGAATTAATGAAGGGTGGTGATTCACTACCAATTAGAAATACCAAATAAGGAGAACCTAATGTGGGTAAGTCACGTGATTTACGTGGGCCAGGAAAAGAGAAAAAGTCTAGTGTGGTGATGCCTAAGCAGAGGGCCCATAAAGTGGTGTATGGTAATTTGGGTCAGATGGATAGAAATACTTAAAATGGTGTTGAGGAAAAACCCGATCAAGTAGTAAATGTTGAAGATAAATTGGATACAGCTCAAACTCAATTTCAACTCGGTAACTCTGATCTAGGGATGCATCAGATTTCTCCAGGGATGCCGAAGACCCAACCTGAACCTCCTGATCCACCATTGCAAGATGCAATGGGAAATGAAGACTTAATGGTGGATGACTCAATTAATTCTGACAGAGGCATGGCATCTTCAGCTGAAAAGGATCTAGTTGGAAGTGATGCTCTTGATGAGATCGAATTTGTCCCAAAGACAGCTCAGAACAGGTAATTGTTCTCTCTTCTGTTAATTTGGGATTTATAATGATTATTGCCCGCTGGAATTGTAGGGGGGCGGAAGCCGGACATTCCCCGTTATGGTTAAAGATATTGTTAGGAAGAACGGAATTGGAATTTTATACTTAATTGAACCATGAATTAGTGGTGTGCATGTGGATAGAGTAGTGAGACGTATTGAATTTAGTCACTGGATTAGAATTGAGGCTACTGGATTTATTGGCAGAATATGGGTGCTTTGGAACGATTGTGATTATAATGTGGAATACATTACTTCAACCACACAGTTGCTTCATTGTAGTATAATTAATAAAGCTCTTAATGGTAAATTCTATGTTTCTTTTGTATATAGGGAAACCAATTATCGAGAAAGACGAATTTTATGGGATACCATTGCTGCAGTTGCTGATCACACAGAGGAGGAGTGGATATTGGTAGGTGATTTTAATGCCTATCGATATTCGCATAATAAGGCAGGAGGGGGTACCAAATGAATTATCTATGAAGCATTTTAATGAAGTCATTGAAGAAGTTGGCCTGATAGAATTAAATGATCCTCAGAGTAGATACACTTGGGAGCGAGAAGGACTTAGGGAGAAAATTGACTTGGTGCTTTGTAACTTAAAATGGGAGCTGACCTATTCGCATACTCGGGTACGCTACGATCTAAAGTACACGTCTGATCATAAGGTGGTCATTGTTGAGTGTACTGGGTCTTATAATAGAATTCAAGCTCTGAGAAGGTTTAATTTTCACGCTGCATGGCAAGTGGAGGATGGGTTTTAGGAGCTTGTTAAGTTGGCATGGGAAGGCAATGATTGGCTACTAGGGGTTCAAGATTTTCATGAAAAAGCAATTGTGTGGAATTATCATAAGGTGGGCAATCTAGTTCAAAAGAATAAAGGGATTCTTAAAAGGCTACAAGGAATAGAAGCATGTAAGAGAAATCAAATTCCTAATGGTTTGGCCAGATTAAAAAACAACTGTGGAATGAATACAGTAAGATATTAACACAAGAGGAATTGTTATGGTTTTAAAAGTCCAGATGTCAGTGGTTGAAATGGGGGGTTCGTAATACTAGATATTTCCATGCCTCCACGATAATCAAAAGGAAGAAACAAAAAATTGTGGCTTTACAAGATGATATGGGCATTGGGTTCATGATATAGATGAATTGAGGTCTCTAGCAACTAAATTTTATCAGGAGCTATATATTAAAGACAGGGATGTTGTGGGTCATGCCAGTTGGGCTTCTAGATTTCCAATTTTACAGGAATATCAAGTATCTCTGCTACATAAGCCAATAGATATTATTGAGATTAAAAATGCTGCCTTTGTAATAGGGGCTTTTAAAGCCCCTGGTCGGATGGGTTACATGCACATTTTTTCCAAACACAATGGGCCCTAATTAGAGATAAAATATGCCAACTGATAAGACAACCTTTCCAAGACCCAGGGAGCCTCAAGCACATAAATCAAACCAATTTAGTCCTGATTCCTAAGGTGGAACATGTAATATTATAAAAATAAAAAAAAACTGTCAGCTGCTTTTAAAAAAAATATGTGGGGCCCGATTGAGGAAAAAGTGACGGGAGGGTATTATTAATACCTTTCCTTTCACTTTCTCATTCAGGTTTCATGAGAAGGCGAATAGCGAAGAGCGAACGCAGTTCAACAGGTAATGTTCTAAATTTATCAGATAATTTTAGTACTTAAAATCACTTTTTCTTATCAAACTTCCTTCATAAAAGTTGTTCTACGTATTTTTATCTTTCTATTGATGGTAATATTATACTGATTAACGAGAATTTTGGGATTAGGATTTTGGGAGAATTTTGAGTTTTTACAAAAGATGGTTATAGATATGTAGAGAATAAATAATAGTTGATTTTAATCGGTTTAGATTTACCATTTGGTTGTTTTATGATTTTATAATTAATTTCTTCTTAAATAAATAATAAATTATGCTTTAGGAACATTTTTTACCAATTAAATTTGGATTAAACAATTTATTTGAGTTATTGGAAGTATTGTTGAAATTTTAATCGGTTTAGTTTTGCAGATTTTGAGTTATGTGAAATTATAAATTATGATTTGATATTATAGTTAGAGAATTATGGTTATTAAATATTTTATTGTGAAATAGAGTTAAGAAATTTTAAGCAATTTTGATTTAAAAGGAATTTGAGGAATAGATAAATTGTTGTTATTTTTAAGAAAATTGAGCCAATTATGGGGATTATTATTTGCTATTTTGTAATAGTTAACAATTATTATAAATTATATTAATATGTAAATATATATATTTATTGTAGAGTGAATTTGAATTTGGCTTGTTAGAGTTAAATTCTCAAGTTTAGTTGTGTCAAGAACTTGAGGTAACCACTTTCCAATTTATCTTGTATACTTGTTGAAATGATTATAGGTGTATGTTGGTATTTTTAATTGCTATAAATATGTTATAGTAATTTAAATATGAAAAACATACAATGATAGTATTAATCATGTTTTTAGTATATTTTTTTAGTTAAGTGGGCCTAAATGATTTATTTGAATGATTGATGATGCATAGCATTAAACATGCAATATATGAATAAATTATTGATAGAAGATTGTGATGTTAAGATGTTGAATGTGGTGAGTTGTGATTGGGGAGAGGTTTGATTCTTTTATACCACGTGGTATAGCCGCCACTGTGTGCACAGTGAATGGCTTTGGCATTCTCAGGGCCCTTGGTATCACCCTTTCCTTTGGCCGGGTTAAGGGTCAGCTCAAGGACAGGTGATACCTTTCCATTTTCGATAGAAAGGGAATCCATGATCCGATATGAGTTCTATAGCCTTTGGTCGGGTTACACCTCATTATTGGAGAGCTTGGTGCAGTCTTGTCAAAGAGACTAATCCTATTATATGTTATAGCTCATGGGTTCTGTCGGCGGTAAAAGAGGTTATAAGGACGGTTGAGGGAGTTTTATGCATATTAAATTATTTTGAAATAATAATGTTTTGGGAAAATTAAACTTTATGTTTTATGAATATATATATATATATATATATATATATTACCCGCTTAATTATCTTAGGGTAAAGGTGCTAAAATGACCATCAACTTTTGTGAAAAGAGCAACTGTAACCATGAACTAATTTTTGGAGTAAAAGTAACCATAAACTTTATAAAAGAGAGCAAAAGTAACCATGACGTTAACGGACGTTAACGTCCGTTAATGTGAACTTTTTAAGGTGCTAAAATAGCCATTAACTAATGTCAAAAGTGCAAAAATAATCATAAACTTTTTCTTAGATGCAAAAGTAACTTCTTGAACATTAATTCATTTTTTTTTTTGCTTTTGTGTTATGAGTTTTTTATCAATTTGGGGATTAAAATGACAAAACTTATGAATTAATATTCAAAAGGTCAACCTTTTTTTTTATTTTGGCGAGAATGATTAAACGAAAGAAAATGATCATCTAACTCCAAAAGATAAAATCCAAGGTAATTAAACCTGGATCTGTCAGTGAACCGGCCGGGGTATTGGGTCAAGGGTCAGTAGGTCAGACTGGAGCTAAACCGGTGAGAAATGAAAAATTTTAGGCTTATAGTATGAAATTCTAAAGGAAAAATAAAAAAAATGCTTTTTTAAACAAAAATTAAAAACTTAACCCAAATCTACTGACCGGTTAGCCAGTTTTCGATCTGGTTCGGATCAAATAACCATGACAAAATCCTTAACATTAATTATAAAATAGGTGACTTTTTGAACATTAATTTATAAGTTTTTTTTACTTTTGTCATTTTAATCCCCAAATTGATAAAACTTTCATAACACAAAAGCAAAAGTAAAAAAAATTTATAAATTAATGTTCAAAAAGTCACCTATTTTATAATTAATGTTAAGGATTTTATTATGGTTATCTGATCCGAACCAGATCGGAAATCGACTAACCGGTCAGTAGATTTGGGTTAAGCTTTTAATTTTTGTTAAAAAAAACATTTTTTTTATTTTTCTTTTAAAATTTCATACTATAAGCCTAAAATTTTCTATTTCTCACCGATTTAGCTCCAGTCTGACCCACTGACCCTTGACCCAGTACCCCGATCGGTTTACTGACAGGTCCAAGTTTAATTACCTTGGATTTTATCTTTTAGAGTTAGGTGATGATTTTCTTTTGTTTCATCATTCTCGCCAAAATAAAAAAAGTTGACTTTTTAAATATTAATTAATAAGTTTTGTCATTTTAATCCTCAAATTGACAAAACACTCATAACACAAAAGCAAAAAAAAATTATGAATTAATGTTCAAGAAGTTACTTTTGCATCTAAGAAAAAGTTTATGGTTACTTTTGCACTTTTGACATTAGTTAATGGCTATTTTAGCACCTTAAAAAGTTCACATTAACGGACGTTAACGTCCATTAACGTCATGTTTACTTTTACTCTCTTTTATAAAGTTTATGGTTACTTTTGCCCCAAAAATTAGTTCATGGTTACAGTTGCTCTTTTCACAAAAGTTGATGGTCATTTTAGTACCTTTACCCATTATCTTATAATCATTCATTGCATACTTGTTAAAATGGAATTGTGGTTACTGAGTCCATGTGACTCACCCTATCGATATTTAAAATTTTTCAGGTGAGAATTTAGGTGGTGCTACCAAGGGGAAGGCAAACGGGACTTGATTTGATCCATCGTATGTTTCATTTGGTTACATGAGTATAATGTATATTGGCAAACTTAAGGGCCTTGTTGGTTTACGCTGTATATGTTGAATACTACGCTATATACTGGGGTTTGTACTGTGGACAGAGCCCCATAATATGTTGTATTATGTAATATTTAATGTTTTACTTGGTTTGGAAATTAATTATCTGGTAATTAAGAGAGGTCGTTACAAACACCCAGTATCGTTGAGAGACTTTGGACCCATCTCTCTCTGTAATGTCAGTTTCAAGATTATGACTAAGTTACTAGCCAATCGATTTCGTCATATAATGAATGATTTAGTGGGACAAGAGCAGTGTAGTTTTATTGCTATAAGGTCAAGTTGTGACAATATTATTATAGTACAGGAAGCCATCCATGTTATGAGAACTAAGTAGGGCAGAAAGGGTTATGTTGCTGTTAAGGTTGATATGGAGAAGGCATTAGATAGACTTGACTGGGATTTTCTGGAAGAGACTCTTCAATTAATAGGAATTCAAGATGATATGGTGCAGTTGATCATGACTTGTGTTACTATTGCTACAATGAAAGTATTATGGAATAGGACAAAAGGTGATACATTTGTGCCATCTAGGGGTGTGAGACAAGGAGATCCATTGAGCCCTTATCTATTTGTGCTATGTATGGAAAAGCTTGGACACTTAATCTCTTTGGAATGCGAGAGGCAACAGTGGAGACCTCTGGTATTCAGGAATAGAGGACCAGCCATTTCCTATCTCTTTTTTGCAGATGATCTATTTTTGTTCGCAGAAGCATCAGTCAGGCAAATTCAAGTGCTTAAACGGGTGATGAAAAAATTTTGTGAGGTATCAGGTCATAAGATAAATTAGAATAAGTCTAAGGCGTTCTTTTCTAAGAATGTCAATTTTAATAGAGCAATGAATTTGTCTCAACAGTTGGGAATTGGTATAACTACTGATCTTGGGAAATATTTGGGAGTGCCACTGATTGACAAGAGAGTCACCAAGGATACCTTCGATCACATTACTAAGAAGGTTCGACTAGGCTCTCAACATGGAAGGGTAAATTTCTCACTATGGTTGGTTGAACAATACTTATTAAGTCTGTTCTAGCAGCCTTACCTTCATACCAAATGCAATCATCCTTGTTACCTGTAGGAGTATTACATGAAATTGAAAAAGTAAGTAGAAAATTTCTTTGGAGTCAAGATATCAGTTTGAGGAAAATGCATCTTGTTGCGTGGGATCAAATTATGAGTAGTAAATCATATGGGGGACTTGGCATTAAAAATCTGGTAAGCCAAAATAAGGCATTTATTATGGAGTTGGTTAGGGTATGATTATGAAACCGCAAGCATTATGGGTTAAATGTTTGAAATCTCAGTATGACTGTGGTGATAGTTTTATCCCACAAGTCCTCAAGAAAAAATCAAGTTCTCTAACATGGAGATCGATTACTTCAGTGTGGGATTCTTTTATAAAAGGATTGGGACGGAAGATTAATAATGGCAATAATGCAAGATTTTGGCTTGATGCATGGACAAATTTAGAGAGGCTACTTATAACTATGGTGATGAACAATTTGTTGCAAGTTAATTTGGATGACAAAGTGGTCAATTTCACTTTACCTGATGGTAGGTAGGATGAAAACAGGTTGCGTCAATTTCTCCCCATTCAAGTTGTTAACTTGATCAAACGCCTTCAACCTCCATCTGGTGGTAGGGAGGATGAAATTCTTTGGAAAGTCTCGACTAATGGGACATTCTCAGTTAAAGCGGCTTATAAGTACATAATGAAGCCAGTTGATGACAGCAGGGCTTCATTCTGGTATACATTTTTACGTTGGCCAATTCTGGAGAAAATAAAATTTTTTTCTATGACAAGTTAGCCATGAGAGATTAATGACTAACTCGCTTAGAGCCAAAAGAGGTCTTACTATATCTGAGTGGTGTACTTTCGAGTGTCCAAGAGAGGAGAGTGTATTGCATGTGTTGAGAGATTGCACAAGAACAAAAAACTTATGGAAGGGATTTATTTCAGCTAACACATATATTGCTTTCTTTTCTTGTTCTTTACATGATTAGCTGCGATGGAATACTAACCACAGTCTAGGCAAACGAAGGTTTTCACGATGGCCATGTCCAAAGATCTTTGCACATGTATGCTGGATATTATGGAAGTCTAGATGTGCAAAGATCTTTGAAGCTAGAGAGGCCTCCATACATGAACTTTTTCAAGATTCTTTGTTTCATATCATAGAGGAAGTAAGAGCAGGTACATTTAAACACTGTGTTTTAGGGGGCAACATAACGAGGATGGACGTTGGCAACCACCAACACAAGGAGAGGTTAGGCTGGATGTAGATGCTTCAATTAGAGACCGTGATTATGCTGCTTATGGAGGACTTATCAGAGATGCGTAATGACAGTGGGTTATGGGTTTTCAACAATCTCTTGATGTTCAATCTATATTCAGTGCTGAGATATGTGCTATCAAGGCAGGTCTGGAAGTCTGCCAAAATCTTAAACTAAAAGAGGTGAAGGTATCAAATAGTGAGATAGGGAACATTCTCGTGTAATAAGATTAAAAGCATCCAATGAATCAGTATAAATGATAACTTTACAAAAGCTTAAAAGCTTTGCCACCTCTAATCCTGTTCTTATAGCCATCAACTCAGCTTCAGTTACTGAACACATGCCTAACGATTTCTGAAAACCCATGATCCAAACCCTAGATGCATTCCTAAGCACTCCTCCACAAGCTGCATGCTGGTTAAGTAACACTGAACCATCCACATCAATTCGGACACATTATAAGGTGGTGGGGTCCAAACTTTTCTTTCCAGATCTGTGTATGAAAAAATCAGTACGTCAGTTCATTGTTGGTCACATACTCTAATAAGTGATATGTACACCCATGAAGTATCTCCTGCAGGGTTTTTTAAACCCCTTCAAAAACAAACTGGAATCTAGATGTCCAAAGAGACCAATAAATGAAACTGAAGACTATGGTCCATGAATAAGTGTTGAATCAGCCTCGTTTTGGGCTATGCTTAGTATTCCAAAAAAAGCCAAACCTGCAAACTACCATAGAAAAATATAGATAAAAGGTTAGGTTTTAAAACGGATTGCCATATTGTTTTCGCTCTCTCACAGTCTCTCAGGATGTGAATAACACTCTCCTCTCCATGACATGTAAAAGGATAGTCACTCAATACAGAAAGGTTCATCTTGGCTCTAAGAGAGTTCGTAACCAATCTCTCATGAGACACCTGCTACATAAAGAATTTAACCTTCTTAGGAATCTGCCAATGCCATAACTGGCTCCAAATAGTATTATTTAAACTAGTTGTGTGAGCTACCATAAGGTCATAGGCTGATTTAACAGAGAAAAGACCATCCTTAGCCAGACGCCATGAGAAAACATTTGGAGAATCACGCAGAAGAGGACTCATCTTGCACAGAATGGAGATAACCTAAGGAGGAAGAATATCTCGCCATTTATGTACATCTCATCGACTATTGGGCAGTACGTAATCAACCACCTTCGCACAAGCATGTATCATTGCAAAAGAAGGAATATATGATATCAGGAGTCTATCTATAGGTGTCCATTTATCCTACCAAAAGCTTGTACTACTTCCATTATTCACTTTTTATCCAACTCTAGTCATGAACATATCCCACACCTTTGTGATAGCTTTCCAAGTTTGTGATTGGTGTCTCTTTTGGACAACAAAAAGAATTTCAGATCCACCACAGTTATAATTGGCCTTCAAACACTTTACCCATAGTGCTTCATGTTTTGTTAGGATACCCCAACAAAGCTTCATGATAAATGCTTGATTTTGTGCTATGAGATTTCTCGATCCCAAGCCACTTGCTTCTTTTTTCAATATCAGCTTATCCTAGGTAATTAGATGTACTCTTAATTTTTGTATCCTAGGACTAGAGAAAATTTCTGCTGATTTTCTTCAATTCCTACAAGGTACCTTTTGGAAGAAGGGATTACATCTGATAATTGGGAAGTGTAGCTAATACAGATTTAATAAGGACAGATCTTCCTGCTATATTAAAATATCTACTCTTCCAAGTAGATAGTCTTCTCAGAACCTTCAAAATAAGTACCATAGAGTGTAAAAGATGAACATCTAAGTATTTTCCAAGATTAGTAGTAATACCTATCCCTAATGTCTGACTCAATTCAACAGCTCTATTAAAATGAACATTCTTCAAACAAAACATCTTGGACTTATTTAGATTAATTTAGTGCCCTCACACCTCATAAAATCTCTCCATAATCCATCTCACCTCCTCCATCTACTCCAAGGATGCTTTTGTAAACAAAATTAAGTCATCTGCAAAAAATAGATGAGAAATAGAAGGACTATTCCTTTTGAATTTCAATGGCTTCCATCTTTTAGCCTCACACTCAGTCTTAATAAGCTACTTTAGTTGTTTCATACACAACACAGAGATGTAAGGACTTAATGGGTCCCTTTGACGAAGGCCTCTTGTTGGGGAACAAATAGGGCTTTCTTTACCATTCCTGAGTACAGACATGGTTGCAGAATTAATACAGGTCATGATAAGGTGGACAAGAGACTCTTCAACTCCCAGGCCCCGCAAAGTATCCTAAATAAACCCCCAGTCAAGGTGATCATACGCCTTTTTCATATCTACTTTAATTGCCACATATCCTTTCTTTCGGCCTCGCATATGCATTGTATGGACTGCCTTTTATGCAATGATGATGTTATCACAGCTTGATCTGCTTGCAATAAAACTACATTGTTCATGACTTATCAATTTGTCCATCACATCTTTCAATCTGTTTGCAAGTATCTTGGTTAAAATTTTAAAACTAACATCACACAAGCATATAGGTCTTAGATCCTTGAGAGTAGTAGATTTATCCACTTTCAGAATTAAAACCACCTTTGTTTAGTTAATGTTCTTAACTCTGGTAGAAATCCTGAAAATATCTTATACTATCTCACATACTTTATCCTCAATTTGACCCCTTGTGTTTGAAAGAAATGGACTTGGAGCCTATCAAGCCCATGAGCTTTAAAAGCACCTATAGCAAACACAACATTCTTTATTTCAACCCTATCAACCATTTTAGAGAGTTTATGCAATTTCTTCCTTCCCATGCAAGGGAATTTTGAATGCCAACCTACTGGGCTTTGTATTAGTTGATATCTAGTGTAGAGAGTCTTTAAAAAAATCACAAAGCCATTTGTTTCAAGAGCTTTGGCTTGTCCTCCCAAACTCCTAAGTCATTTTGTAGTGTAGTGATCATTTGCTTTTTCCATTTTACTACTATAGAGGCATGACAAAATTTTGAGTTCTTATCCCCCTACTACAACTACTTGCAACATGATTTTTGCAACCAAACAAGTTCCCCCTAGGCTACAAGCTTATATTATTCCTTCCAAAGTTTCTTTTCAAGTCAATGAAGGCTAAAAGATACACTTTGCCTTCTCTTTTTATCTATACCTTCCAAACGATGCAAAATCTTATGCTTTTTCTTGGACAAATTTCGTACTAGCTTATTTATCATTCCATTCCATAACTCTATTTTGAAAGGTTCCCAAACCCTTCAACCAATCTTTTTGATGCCAAGACTCTAAGACACAGCTTTGGAAATCCTCCTCTAAACTCCAAGCTACCTGATAGGTGAAGCGTTTCTTCCTAGGAATTGTTGAGGAGGTACAGTCTGAGTTGACCACCACAATTCTATGATCAGATTTAAACTTAAGCTCATGTGAGGTTCTAGTGTTAGGAAAATGAGTTTCCCATAAAATATTTGTAAAATCCCAATCAAGCCTTTCCTGCAATCTTGTCCTTCCCTATGCAAAACAATCACTAGTAAAAGGATTCTCAAGAAGACCTGAGTCCTCAATACATTGATGAAATTTTTGCATGGATTTTCTATCAGGCTCATTACCTCCTACTTTTTCACCTGGATATAAAAAAGCATTAAAATCTCCCAAGACAATCCATGGCTTATGAGTATTAGCAGCAATTTGATTAAGAGATTCCCAAAGAGGAACTCTACCAGCCAGACTTGTCTCTTCGTACATCACAATAACCAAACATAGCTTATTATTACAACGATTAAGCACTCGGCAATGCAGGAGTTGAGTAGTAGATATAAGATAGGTCACTTCAAATTTTTCATCATTCCACAGTAACCAAATACCTTTAGCAAAACCATTTGATTCCACTTTAATCCAATGACTAAATCCTAATTTCCTTTCAACCTTATCTGCACACGCTCATCTAATGCGTGATTCAAGGAGACCCAAAATGTCAATTTTATATTTTTGAACAATATCCTTAATCATAACTGGGACAATGCGTCTACTAACTCCCCTACAATTCCATGAGGCAATAATCATAAAGAAACAATTTTGTTAATAGGAAAAAAGGAAAACTCACTAGCATTGCTCTTTTCCCCTACTTCCAATCATGTGGGCTTTATGAGTTTCAGCCACACTAGAGAGTGGTTCATCTAAGAGGTTATCCTCTTCATCAATAATTAAGCCACATAGGTCAGGTGGTTTTAGAGTAGAGATTACCAAGAACTTTTGTAAAGAAGGAGTAACTGACTTTTGTTTGGCGCTAGTCTTAGAAGATGTTTCACCCTGCAACATTCTAACAGACTCAAGAGGGGGAAACTGATCCAGCGCTCCAATGATGTAAGTACTCTTTTCTAACTCATGATCCTTACTTTTATGTAGATCAATTCTATCTATTCTTCCTTAAACAACATGATGGGTTCAAATCCATTTGTTTTTGTGTTGGCTTTTAACACCATATTCCAAGAATGGGCCTTGCACCTTTTTATTTCCATTCATGTTACCACTAACAGGACCAACTCCCATTTTTAGCCCAATATTTAATGTATTTTTTTCTTTTCCTTTAACTCTAAAACCCAATCTCGAGTTTAACCCTACAAAATTTCCCTACCTATCATTATAGCCATCTCTTATCCCTGATGAAGCCGCCGAAGTTCCCTCTTTTCCAAACACAACCAACACCATGACCCTACTGTCAGACGCACCCATCTCCTTCTCTTTCATCAAATCTTGCTCTTCCCTAGGCAAATCGTCCTCTTCTATGTCATCCAAGACTGCAAACTAAGAGGTATAGTTCAAACGATCGCCAACCTTCGTAAGAGTCTTGGGACAACTGCTGGTCCCTGACTCTGCCTATGCTCCTTCTTCCTCAAAAACCAAGTTTTGGTTGACTTTGGTTTAACCATCCATGCATCTAACTTGTCTTCCTCAGCAGGTGATTTCTTTGTCAAATTTTTACCCTTCGTCGTCTCCAACGCTAGCAAATCCTTATCGGTGTGGCCCTTCTCAACATCATTAGCATTGGAGTTTGTTGTCCAAGGGCACATTTCTTTTCTATGCCCATACCTATCGTAGGAGAAGCAAATCAATCATAGCCCTTCATATTTGACTTTATACAATGTACCCTCTACAATAATCATTGGCACAAGTTGTTTTTGAAGATTTAATTCAACACATAGCCTAACACACTTTCCCCTCTCCACCTTGGATGTTTGCTCCGTAAAATCTCTAAGGGTGTTGAGATCCACTTTAAGTGTTCTCCCTATTCGATTCCCCAACCTCGAGATAAACTGTCTATTATAACACTGAAGAGGAATGTCAGGAACTCTAATCCAAGTAGCCACTCTGCCTAGAGGATTTTGATAAGGATCAAAATATGGAGTCAAACGTTGAAGAAGCACACATTGTTGTCGAAACAACCATGGACCATTGCTCAACACTTTTTTATATTGTGCCTTCCAGTGCTCTATTTTGTGAAATTGAGCTGCAAAATAATTATTTGGCAAGTCAATGAGATCAAAGCTGGAGAATCCCCACAATTTAATGAAATATTGCTATAACCAATAAAGATTATATCTTTTCCCCAGAACAGTAAGGACAAGTGCATAGTTCCATGCTCACTCCATTCATTAAGCTCCCCCTCTATAAATGGAACTACAAGATAAAATTCCATAAGCATCTTAATCTCATCCAATTCCTCTGGAAGAGTCCAGAAAATTTCCTTATTGGCATTCCATCCTCCTCCATTGGATAATCTCTATGAGCAACCCCATTAAAACCTATCAGAGAGGCCCAATAGGATGTGAATCTGGTGGCAAACGTATTCTCCGTTCTTGGGCCATCATTGTTAGAGAGCATATTGCCTTGTGTGAGTATGAGTGGTTCCCCATGATCTACCGTATCCTTTATTCGATCATCCATAAGAGCCTGTGGTACATCTTCAACCTTTTACTTTTTTTGGCCAGTCTGTTTATCAGCAGAGGGTCAGTCCGGCGAAACCTTCCTTTGGCCTGAGTCAATCATTGTTTATGACATTGCACATATTCCAAGAGAGAGAAGTCTAAGTCAAACTCTTAACTTAAAATGCTTTCATATTCTCCATTCAATGGATTCAATGACTTGATAGTAAATTGGAAATTCTTAAGCGATCTTTTGATTCAGATTAAATATCCTCGGGGACTGAAAAATAATTATTTCTATTTATTAATCTCTTGACCAAACCATCGTCATAAAAATGTCAATAAAATTTCTATTATATATATTGTTTTCATTCTTGTCTAAGTATTCAAAAAATATGGCGGAATAATCAATTGGGGAAAGCTTCTTTGACAATTAAATTCTAATTCCATGGAGATCATCCTTACCTTCATGATGAAAAATAAGACATCGAATATTATATGGCACTCATTTCGTTACTTTTTATAAGATAGGTTAATTGAATTATATTATTCGAAGAGGTAGTTAAAATTAGTTAGGTGCAATAAACATAAAAAAATGAATTTTCTTTTTTTTTTAAAATGCCCTCATTTATGTGAAAAGAGATAGAATATGTTATATAGAGTGCTTCAGTCAAAAATAAAAATTAAATGTTGTAGTGTTATAAGTAATTTTTGTAATTAAGTGAAGGTAAAATAAAGAGTTTACAAAAATCTTTTCAAATATTCCACAATCTTATCTTATAAAAAAGAACATGACATATACAACCATCCTATCTTATAGTAAAAAGGATGAGAGAGTATTGAATTGTTGAGATGCATTGCATGATAAGCTTAAAGGTTAATACAATATTTGGTCCCTTAATTTTAGCCTTATTTTATTTTTGGCCTCATAAGTTTTATTCTGTTTAAAACATTAGTCCATTAACTTAATAAAAATCTAGACCATTTTGCCCCTAAAGGGACCAAAACTAAAATGAAGACAAATTTGAGGAATTAAAAATTGCATTAACCCTAAGCTTAATACATTTAGATGGAAATTTCATGCTAAAAAGCACAACTTCAAGGCAATGTACACGTGCTCTTCCCTGTTCACAATGTAAATCACTTTAGCTAATTCATCTAACCAAATAATGGTAGTTAACTCTTAAAATTTGTCTCAAATTAAAAAAAAAAATCCAATTTCACCCATTTTAAATAAGGTTATGAATGTAAGAAAAAAATATATATAATGAGTTATATTTAAATTTTAATTACATAGATAAAATTGACAATTAAGCATTAATTATTGTTGAGTAATTCTAGTTCTCATGTGTCAAACTTATTTTTAAAAATTTTCCCATCCTTTTTTTTTTTAAATTTCCACTTCTTTTCTTTGTACCCATTGCCTTGAAATCTTCTCAAAACCAAAAAGGGTCTTCGTATTTTAGTGCATACGATACAGCTTTTCTATATATTAAAGTTCCATTTCCGCCTGGCCAAAAAATAAACAGTTTAAATTTGATATTTTACGTTGATATTAAATATATTGAACTAAATCAAATTTATATTGAATTCAAAATTATTTGAATTTTTTTTTATCGGCAAAATTATATGACTTGAATAAAATATAAAATAGAATTTAAAAAAAATGTCAAAAGCTTATGTTAATAACAATTGTTATAAATCTAGGGTGTTACTTGTTGCAAATTTAGAACCAACACTTGGAATATTTTAACATGATTATATTTTTATACCTATAATAAAAATTTTAAATTTTAAATATTTATTTACCCTCCACACTATGTCGCCATCCTTTATAAACCATATTGTTAGGCTAAATAACCTGTGCCAAATAATATACTATACAATATTTTATTGCTTCCCATGATGGCACTTGCCCTTCTAAAAGGGATTGACAGCCAGAAAGAATGACCGTGGCAAATTGTAAAATTTGTGAAGATAAATCATTAATCTTTGATTTTCATTTTAGGACATGGCTAAAAGAATTAAAGAATGAATGTTATGGATAATTCTGGGAACAGAAGGAATTCCATTTTGCAAAATTAAAATTTAAAGAAAATAAAGTCCACAGCCAATGAAAAGCTAATTCCATCTTACGTAGAACGAAAAATTTTTATCAGAAGGCCCATTGCTTATCTCGTGTCAAGCGAATCCAAAGAAAAGAATATATTGATACTGAATAGTGCTTTTGCAGCCATGCTTCAAAATTTCTCAAGGTGATTCTATCCAATTCAATGGAGCACTTTTTTCACAAGTAAATATTTGATTGCCAGAAAAACTATCATATCAATAAAGAAACGATAATTAGGTTAGCTATATATGTCTTATAGTTTTTTGTTTATTCCCTCATTCCTTATATACAAATTCCCATTTTTTTATTGACCCGTCTCTTTTTTGTAAGGTTTGGTTTAGGTTGGTATAAATAATAAATATATTTTTTACCAATTTTTTTCTCAATTAATTTTATACATTATATTAATTAAAATGTTAATTCATTTCCTTTATTCTCTTTTATTCCCTTTATGCCCAGTTTGGTATGATGGAATTATAGACATGAAATTGGAATTAGATTCCATGCTAATTGCATGTTTGATACAAAGAAATGGCTATGGAATTCAATTTCAAGGAAGCCAATTCCATCATAAAAAAGTTAAGATTTGTGATTCCAATTTTCTCATATCCCATGTTACCCGCCTTTCACCCACCAACCTCAACCATCAACAACTTACAAGCTCACTTTGTCTTGCCACACCACCGTCAACGGCAACTGTGGCCTCCAGCAACGACGAAGACGCTTCTCCATCCCCTTCAACAATGGAAGACATCGATGACAGCCTCTAGATTACATATCGATGGTAGTTGACGGCAAGTCATGCTTGTCCATATCTCGCTCTTCTCCAAATCTTCAACTTCTCCACTAGATCTTCCATGGTGGCGGCGGCGGCGGCCTCAACCATGGAACCATGATGGATGGGCAAACATTGTGATAAAGATAAAGATGGCGACCTAATGCTGGTGCCTGGTCTTTTGGCAGAAGAGAGTTGTTTTTCATTTTAGATGAGCCTTGAAGAAATTTGTTAACGGTGGAGTGTTATGATGGTGGAGATATGGTTTTAATATGATACTCGTTTGGAACGTTGTTTGAAATACTTAAAAGCAGTTTTTCAATCGTGATTTATGGTATATGAGATAAACATATGAGAAGAATTTTATCTCGATTTACGTGAAAAATAGCTTATAAGCAATCTCAACGCCATAACAAACATAATCTTTTGTGTAGATGATGGTGGAGATGGGTGTCTCATAGATATCGCTTTGCATATAGGTTCTCAATGGGGCATTTTGGTATTTTTGCATAAAATATATGACTCAATTCCATGATATACCAAACACACTTTCAAACTCCATCTCTATATTTATTTCCACCAAAACCAATCCCATGATACCACATGAACCCTTATTTTCTCACATCATCTTTCCTCACACATTAGGGACATATGACCTAACATACTTTGAGCTTAGTCTAACCTATTTAGTAAATAAGTAATACTCAGGTCTATCCCCATAGCTTTTTAGGAAAACAATTTAGGCCTATTTTCATAAAGCATAGTATACAAACTTACAAAGTATAGCCTATTTTGTTTTTTTAAGTTAAATTATATTTAACATCTTGAAGTATTTTCTGTGTATCCTGTACTCTAAAATATATCTGTGATGCACCAAACACCGTGAAGTTATTTTTAAGTGTATTCAATGCCATACACTATAAAAACACGGTGACTAAGTTATAAGTTTTTAAAGTACACGGACTGAGTTGATAAATCGGTAAAACTATGAGCACAAATTAATTAATTTTCCCTGGTTGTAAATAAGCTTTTTTTAAAAAAATAATAATAATTAACAAGCACCTTTACTTTAGGAGGATGAAACGGCATCGTAGAGTTTGCCTTCCCCGTTTATAAGCTATGGATAGGACCCGGCGATCCGCTTCCACTGAAACAAAGGGATAGTAGATAGGACCAATCGAGGTAGCCGGAGGATGGAGAAGTACTTCGGAAATGCTTATCGAGGCGACCCAGGCGTGCCGCATGCCGAACCGGAAAGATTCGCCAACATTTGGATCGGTGCTATTGCATTCAGTGCTATCACCTATTTTAATCCCTATAGTATATGGCAACTCTCCAATCAGTTCAAGTATACACTCTCTTTTCCTAACCTCTCTGTTCAATTTATACTTTCTCTAATCCTGTATTTTTTCGTCGAATTTTTGTGGCTGGAAACTCGGATTTTGATATTCCATGGCATGGAAGAGCTTATAACTTTTGCTTGCTCGTTTCAAAATAGTTGGAACTATTGTGCAACTACACAGTGTAGGAAATCCCATCTATACGATACTGATTGAGCAAATTAATAGTATGATTTATTTCTTGTGATGCTGTTTAGATGCTCATATAACCTGCTGAATAGCAACTGCAATCAATTTGGTGGGAGCCATTCCATTACATATTTCCAACTTCCATGTTTATGTGTTTTACATATTACCTAATGTCAATCAGGGTCCATAGCAATTAGGAAATTTTAGAGATCGTTTGGTTGGGATGAGAAAGGATTTTTCATGTTTGCAAACAAGAATAAGAAATTTTCTATTTTATACATACGTGTTAATTGTTGATGCATAATTTTTCTATGAGGATTTTTGAGTTACTTTGGATGCAAACAGAGAAATGCTTTTTTACTCTTTGGTGGGTCGTCTTGTCCCTGCTTTCTGTGCGTGTGTGGGTGTTTTTTCTTTGGCTTATATATAACTGTTTCTTTATTACTGTTTCCAATGATGTATAACTCAACGATGTGATTGGTGGTTAAATTGAAATAAATCCTTGTGCATTACTCATTCCAGGTGTGTTGGGTTTGTGGGTTTTTTATTGTGTGTTAGATGAAAGTGGTACCATCCAAGTGATAGAATCAGTATTTTAATACTTTGTCTAATGAGATTACTACTACACTCTAATGCCTGCAATGCTTTCTGGCTCTAATGTTGACATTAAGAATAAAATGCTAGCAACTGAATGTGAATCAGTTGAATCCATGTTTTTTATCAAATGGACATGCCTGTTGAGAGTTTGATGGCCTGATATCTGTACCATTAATTGCATCTTTATGATTGAGGTTTAATAAATACTCCTCCAATCGTTAATATAGGACATATTTGGGAGTTGACCTTCGTCCTAAATATAAGACATAGTTTTCATATTTGTCAATATTTTCCTAATTTACTCCTATTGATATTCCCTCAAGGGGAGGGAATTAAGAAAGATGATTAGGGTGTTTTAGAAAATATATGTCATATTAACTAACTCAACTAACTTCCGTAATCTAATAAAATTAAATAAATATGTCTTACATTAAGGATCGAAAGAGTATATAGATATTCCAATACACAGCCATCGTTTCATTTGTAGACTGGCTTCCAGTTCTGTCTTGTCTCATTTGAAAACAGCTTGGTTTCCCATGTACATTAGTTCTCATATTGGTTTGTACCCGCTTGTAAATTAAGGATGCAATGAATGCTACAAGAACATATCGACAGTGAAGTGAAAAATTTAACGATACCTTACTTAAGGCCCATAATATTATTTCTGGTAACCAAAGCATTGTAATTTGTTGCTTCTTAGGTTGAGTTTTGCTGCTTTGTTCTTTGTTGTTCCTCTATATCCTTTTTTGCATTGTGGGCTTACTGGATAGTATGATTGCTGCAGTTTCTCTCTGAGCTGACGATTTTGCTTTCTTTTGCTATTCGTATTAGTTCGTCTGTTATTAAAGATATTATAACATGCAGTTGGCACGATAAAGCAATGCTATTTGAGCAGTATCATTGGAAACAAGCAAGGAAAAAGAAAGAGCCTTATGAATTCAAGGTATGCTATACTCTTTTAGACCCTTTTTGGTTGATGTATTGTTACACTTCGTTCTATCTAAAGGTCTGGTTTTCAATAAAGCACAATAGCGTCATATAATCTATGTAGCCAACTCCACATAGTGGGATAAGTTTTTGTTATTGTTGTTACACTTTGTGCTTTACGATATAATATTCTGATAAAGCAGTCATGTCCTTATAAAAATTTATGCTGCTGCAGTGGAACAAGTACATGAACAAGAGACTTCGAAAGTCATACTACTACAATTGGCCTATTTATTTCCCTTAAGTCATTTTTCCTTTTGGTTGTATCATTGCTATTATGATCTGTTTGGTTGCTATACTGGAGAACAATGATTCTTATGTTGAGAGGTCAAAAATATTATGCTCTCTTGTTCTGAATATGTAATATGGTATCGACTAGTTTGTCTTTCTCAGTCTTTTTAAGGCTGTGTCGTCCGGACCGGTTCTCCTTACCGGTTGGTGCTGATGTTTTGCCAGAACATTTGGATCCTTCAAATTTAACATGCATGTTCCAGGTTTTTCATTTCTAGTTTATTTTTGTTAATTATTCTTGGATAGCTGACATTTAAGATATCATTTTCTCTCTATATTTTACATCTTTCAGAAATATTTTTAAAATATAAAAAGTTATATTGTAAAATTTGGACCATCCACATTTGATCTAAAAATTGTTGAGATCTACTAGAAAGCAAAACTTGTCTCTGGCGTTTGGGCGTCTCCTGTTGTGAATCAAGAGCGTCCGTGCCTAAACTTTAAAAACTTATAACTCGGTCCTTATAATTTAAAAATATAAGCAGCTCAGTCTTGACTGGTCCACTGTGTCACTTATTAGGGGTTAAACGAGTGCTGATATGGAATTTCCAAATCACCCTCCAAATAATATCCTCTCTTCATCCCTGCTTATACATCCCAACTGGTCATACATTTCAGCCCCACAAAAAGGCTTCCCTTGTTTTCCTATCCATCTTATCTTTCCCATAAGTCCATGTTACTCACTTGTTAGTGAGTCTTTTTAGTGATTTGATTACATTCATTCATTCCTTAGGATATCATAGTGATCTTTCCAAGATTAATACTCATGTCTTAATGACATACTTCATCCGTCCTAAATATAAGATCCAGTTGACTTTTTTTTAGAAAGGTTAAGGAAGCTAAGTATATTACTTAATCATAGTATATGTTGTCTATCATTAGATTATATTTCATTTTATAAGTCAGACAAATTGGTTTGGAGAAAAAATGATAGATATAAATACTTTAAAATAATATATTTAACTTCCTTAAACTCCAAAAAAAAGTAAAATGGATTTATATTTAGGGTTGGAAGTAGTATAATTTTATCCAATCACATTTATTGTGGGTGGAAAATCTCCTTAAAATAATTGTGATTGGAAGGAAAATATCATTTATGTCACAAGTAAGGAAAATAATATTAGAAAAGTCTCTGACAAGTGAAGAGTTACTATTAGTAAGTGAAAGAGTTATCATTGATAACTTATAGGACTCGTTAATATATTAATTCCATTACTTTAAGACCTAAATGATACTCTCCCCTTTTGTTTTATCTTTGCCTGACCACTTCAACTAGATCAAACTTGAGGATTTCTTGGGCATATTCTTGAGGATCTAATGTTAGTCCTTTCTGCACTTGAATTCAAGCATGTTTAAGTTAGCGTTTGAGAAACACGTTCACGCACGTTGAAACAAAACTCTTTTCATATACTTATCTTGTACACCATAAATTACATTGTAAAAGCAATTTCTACCATTAACTCAAATGGATACGAAGTTATCCTAGTTTTATCGCCGTATTGTGCATTCTGAAATGAAAGCATCCCAAGTTGTGTAACTGTAAAGGAGTATGATATAGCTTCTATATATTAAAAAGTTCTATTTCCGATTTCACCAAAAAAAAAAAGTTCTTTTTTCAAAACTCTTTAGTATTATTTAAATAAGAACTTTAGGTATCTTTATAACGAAAATATATAGCAAAAAATATTATTTAGTAAATGGGTGAAAAGAATGAAAATAAAGTGAAATACATCAAGTAGAGAGCAGTAGAAATTCATGATTTTCAATAAACACACACATATTTGGCCAAAATATATATTTTCATATTAATCAAATTAACACAAAGATAAAGATTCAAAATATATTAATCAAATTAACAACAAAGATAAAGATTCAAAATATTATGTATGTATGTAATATTTTAACTTTTATTTACACTTCACACCATTTATAAACCAGATTGTTATTTAGGATAGGCTATACAATATTTTATTGGTTCCAATATGATGGATGGAGGCTGAATCTTCAAATACCTAACATTCATGGTAGCCCTCCTAAAGGGCTTGACATTAAGAAAGAATGATAATAATAAATTATAAAATAATAATAAATCGTAAAATAAGTGTCTAACATATTCTAATTTGATTTTAAGTGTCCTCATATAAGAGGTTAATTTTGACGCAAATGTTAGGGAGTCAATTTATTTGACCCCAACATTAATTAAGTATATTTTGTTTTGTTCTTTTTATTCTGTAGTAGAGTGTCTTTTGTTTTTCCTCTTCAAAATTTGATTTTTTGTTCAAACTTGTAAATTTGATAATATCTTGGTTTAATAATAATTATGATTCATATCACAATAATTTTTTGTCCTGTAAGAATTGAGTACAGGAAAAGCCAAGGCCTTTCGATTGAGAACGTCACAAGGCATTCAAACTAATAAAAGCATTTATATGAGGACTCCTTGCTCCAATGACTACAACACTAGTAAAAGCCATATGAAAAAAAAAGGAGGGGAGTATAAAATTTCGTCTATTTGCGCTCCCTCCCCTCCAAAAGTGGATTTTGTTTTCAGAGAGGTAAATATATAACGCCACTGTGACTAAATTATCTATACTTATTTTCAGACATTACAAGTTTACCCTCTTGATTAAAAACTCTCTTTTCCTCTCCCTTTTCTTATGAAATAAGAAGCGTTCTCACACGGTTGGCTTCGTCAATTTTTTTTTTTTTTTTTGGCCATCTGACCATCACGTTTTCTAATTTTTTTTAATTTAACAATATTTTTAAAAGCATATTTAAATTAATGGTTTAATATATTAAAATTAATAAAACCATCCTTTATATAAAAATATTTTATCATATGCATGTGAGGTAATAAGACTTGAAATTCATAAATTAGGAAATAATAATTCTAATATAAATATTGTAAAAGAATAATGAAGAAATCTGATATAAATTAGGATTTTTCTCCGGAATATATTTTTGGCAATGAAATCATAGTTTGTGTTGGAAAACTATGATTTTCCCAGAAGCTATATTTTTCTACCTTTTTAGAACCTAATCTTCAAAATTTATTCTCTTAAATTACTTTTTCATTTTTTCTTCAGAATTTATTCTCCAAAAACTAATAGATTCTCCAAAAACTAATACAGACACACCCTAAAAAAGACCTTAAATCAAATATTGGAATAGATTTTCCTTTATGCACAAATATTCTACAAAGAAAATGTCAAATGCTTGTGGAGAACAAAATAACCTACGAACCAAACCTAAATGCTGAACAAGGATCATACACCAGTAATGTACAAGCTAGCTGCAAAAACAATGTCACGCTTAATTGCATTAGAAGCAACTTCCATTTTGTTGCAGAGAGCAGAATTACCCATAATCGCTGCAGCATTCTTAAACTCTCGACATGTCTCGTCTAGTCTCACAATGGTCCTCACTATCAAGCCTTCAGGAACATCTGTGAGCTCACATATGTCTGCAAATGGAGTACCCTGCAAATGAAGAAACACAGGTTTAGCTCATCAGTAGTTTTTACTCCAAATCAATAATGGAACTTTTGGCTTTTATTTCTAACCTTTGCCCATTCATAAACCACTTCAACTAGACCAAACTTGAGATTTTCTTGGGCGTATTCTTCAGGATCTATTGATAGTCCTCTCTGCACTTGAAGTTGTCCAAGTTTTATAGCCGTGTTGTACAACCTGAAATGAAAGCATCCCAAGTTAAATATAGCTTCCCTATAAGGAATTAGAATTTTCAAGACATCTAAAAAGCAACGACATGAGACAAAGTAGTTACTGTGGTAAAAATCAGCAAGCCTTTAATCAGTAGCTCATCCCAGTAGGTTATATTAAATTGGTTTTAACATCATTTTAAAGCCGGGTTAGAGTGGCTCATATTTAAATCCTTCTCTTGTCTCTCCCAGTCATATGAATAAAATTTCACTTTAATGTTCCTTCTTTAGAGCCAAAATGATCACTTACTATCGGAAACTAAAAAAAAAAAAAAAAAAACTAAAGAGATAATGTCATGCAGTCAATTTGACTAGCAATCAGTATGTAATCAAATGCAAAAAGGAAATTTATAACTGAGACAATGCCTAATATTACACTTATCTTAAACATGTGCAGATTTCCAAGTAACATAACACGGGGTAAACAAAGAGACTTGAGAAAATAGACACGGCTGAAAAACTTACTTATGTTTTGCCTCAGATAGCTTGGTTGTGAGTGAAGGTTCAGAAGTGTTTCTCTGCTGGAACACAAAAGCAGACATTAATGCCACAGCTTCTTCCGGTTCCAGTTCATCCAGTTGATTCTCAAACAAGCATTCAGTGCAAATCAATTCCTCGCCAGAGTTCATCTCACAGGCAACACGACCTTTCATCTGTACAACCCAATCATCATCTATGCAACCAATTTCCTTCAGAACATCAATCTGCACAAAAAAATAAGTAAGCATACCAAAAATAAATAATGATTAAAAGTTGTATGAGATTGAATCCTAAGATAACAAACAACAGAAAATATCAATATTAGTTACGGGCAAATAAGATATCACATAAATGGAAATGTACCCGGCCCTGAAAGTCTGGCATCTGTTGAAGTGCTTCGTCTGAAATTCTAAATTGAAGATCAGTGACCTCTTGTTTGTGCTTTTGTATGCCTTCCGCTAGCTTCATGTGCTCTTCCAATTTTATACACCCATGGCATGGATTCCGGGTCATCTTCTCCAATAATTTAGTCCATTTGCGGTATGTGTCCACAAGTTCAACATCTTTCAACTTTAGATCTACACTAAAAATGCATATTAGATTGCCAGTTCTTAGGAAAAAAAAGTGTTTAAGCCACTGATTGTGGTCTTACAGTTAGAGATTTGCAAAGATTGCTGAGATCTTAGGTTTCAAGCAAAATTTAAGTACTAAAACAAGATAAACATCATTGTCCACTATCCAATAACAAGCAACAGCTCAAGAAACTTATATAGAACATACAACACATATAAGATGGCCTATTCTCTCGGGTCAAAAAAATAAAAAGAAGGCCTATTCTCAAATAAGTATTAGGAAAGACTGAATGTGCATTTTATTAGGGAACTTTCTCATGTTTTGAATATTTGAAAACCTACTTGTAAGACAAATGGATGAGGTTCAGAAATTCATGATTAACAGATAAGTCATGACAAATCAACAATCAACAAGAAGAACCAGCCTAAGTGGAGTTAACTATATGGATGTCATGACGTCATCTCTATTCCCAACCAACTAGGTCATGACACATTGAACATGAAAATTATACATACGATTTTAAGGGGGAACGAGACAAACTAAAATTTCAAGAAGATAGTTTTTTATCATAAAGGAAGATGTTTGCCTATTTAATAACACAATTTCGCTTATATTAAAAAAAACATCACAAAATTTTGCAAAGTTAGAGCAGGTTTTATTTTTAAAACAATTATGAATTAAATTTTGAAAATGCAAAGTCTCCAAACTTGTTTGACCAAAATTTATGAAGTTTGAATAAGATTGGAACTAACTACAGATGGAAACAACAACTAGGAAGTTTAGCAAATCATTGACAACTAAGAACAACATTTTTCTAATATAAGTTTGATTATCACAAGGACTGGAACATCACTAGGATCAAATCTATTGTCATATAATATGCTCATAAAAATAATGCAGAAAGGGCTAGTAAAGGCGAAGCAGCGATAGAAATAATCACTGGTCAAACAAGACCGATTTGTTATTTATAAAAAAAGAGGAAAAGTTATTAGTATAAACGTAAAAGATTCATTTTTCCATGAATTGGTAATACCTTTCACAGGATCCAGGGGTGGAGGGTACTTGTTTCCATCTGATTTTAAATCCAGGAGCATCTGAACTGTCTTGGAATAAACAGCATTGCTAACATCTTCAAGAAGTCCAACTTGGTCAATCTTCATTTTGCTATTGCAAATGCATTGAAATTGCTTACTATCAACTCCTCGAACCTCATAGCTCATTCCACTAACATAACCATGATGTGGCAGTGTGATATTGATAACACCTGTTCCTCTACGAGCTGAAACAGAGGTATGATAATCATCTCCAAAACCACGTTTTGATTTAGGCACCACAAAATAACCCTGGTTGAAGTCACTGTGTTTATCTTGCACACTACCCCTACTTGGGGCATTTTCCCCTGGGGATGGCAAATCAGGCCTGAGCACTAAAACAATATATTGCTTACAATTTGCAAAAGGAGCCTTCACAATCACACCAAGCAGGTGATCATTGGCCTGCATGGATAATGTTAAACGTTGAGCTACCCATTACCCACTCAAGGGCTGAATACCCAGGCTAGAGTATAAAATAATAAATGTATATGTTACAACTCAAAGTATACCACACTATCCATAGAAATTTCTATTAGAGATAGTAAAAACAAACGGCCTTCATTTCTCTGGTTCTGGTGTAGCATTCTTTTTCTACTGCTTGTTTCCTAATAAAATGTTTTCCAATCACCTTTTGTTAGAATATTAGGAAATAAATTAGGATCTCATGATTTTAGTATCCTATCATATTCCTTGATTATAGTCACTCTAGTTTAGGAAGGATTCTGAATTTAAGTTGATTGATTGTCATTCATTTCTATTAATTCCTCTCTTTATGAGGGCTCTCCTTTAGAGCCTATATATTGTACCCTATTTTCATTGGAATAACATAACATTGAGTGCATTTTGTCTCTGAATTAAACACCTTTCTTTTGGATTGGGGACATTCAGGTGATACTGAGAACATTCAAATAGGCCATATTCCCAGTGATAAATAAATGGAAATAGCACCCTAACACCCTCTCCAGTTCTGGTGACATCCCACATGCCAATGCACCGTGAAACTTATGCAACCAACGAAGAACTGGCAAAGCTCATAGAGTCAACTGGTCATCCTAATGACCTCCAATCTGATTTTGGTTTCGAATGGATCACGATGCTTTTGGTGTTTCTGTGTTAAGGTACTGAGTAAAGTAATGGATAATTGGGAAAGTTAGATGATAATTTGAGAATTTATGTTGAGAAGGATAAAGGTATTCTGAGATAAAGAGCAGGCAAGAATCTCACCTTCTCTCTAAAACAGCCCAATACTCTGTTATAAAGAGAAAGCAAGCATCTCACTAACTCTCTAAGAACAGCCCTGGAGAATCTCCTAAACCAATTTACCCTCTGAATATTCAATCCTTTATTGAGTAGGCAAGAAGCCAATTTATAGAAGTACAGAGAGATAAAATCTAATTCAAAATTCAAACTAAAAAATCCAAATAATATCTAAAAGAAATCCAAATAATATCTAAAATAATATCTAAAATCTAGGAACTAAATCCTACTTGTGGATATTCCACTTATTCTGAAATATCTAAAATAATAAATAATCTTGCTAAAATATCTTAAATCCTATTTGTGGATAATCCACTTATTTTCAGATTTCCTAAAATGATAATAAAAACAAACTCAATTAATAAAATAAATATTAATAAAATCAGACTCTATCATTATCCCCTCCTTGTAAATTTGCCTTGTCCTCAAGGAAAAACGAAAAAATTATCTTCCTTGTATGTCTGGAGGTTTAGGCAAAGGTGGTAGGAAGGCAATATAAGTTGCATCAGCAACTCTAAGTAAGACTCCAAAAGGAATAGTAGACCAAACAAGAAGACGCACGCCAAATAGCAATTCTTGAAATACAAAATCATGTTTGAACCCAGTGTCCGCAAGAATTAGAATTTTATGACTCTGGACAGTACTCTTCATCATTGAAGCAAAAAACTTGCATATTTTGGTGTTGAAGGAGATTCCTGCAACATTCCCTCTTAATTCGGTCTTGACTTCTACTACTAAGGGAGGCATAACCTCTTCGACCTCTCCGGTGATCTTCATTGGTGAAAAGCTTGATTTGCAGCAGTGGCCTAGGCAAAAGATGTCTCCACATTGATAGCACACTCCCTTCTCCCTCCTGATTTGAGCTTCCGTATCTAGTTGAGTTGTTCCCGTTGAAGCCGATGTTGTGTATTGAGTTAGTTGCGAGGACGACACAACTAATTTATTTTGGTTTGATGAATCAAACGCATATTGTGCATCCCCTGTTGCCGCAAAACTGGGTTGTGTTATGCGAATCTGGGTGCTTAAGTGATTCAGCTTGGGCCCACGTGATAACATAAGCTTCTCATATTTTAGGGCTAGGCGAGTTGCTTCATACAAAGTATGGGGCCTACAAATCCTCAATTCAACTCTTAATTCTTCCTTTAGGCCGCCTAGGAAAACTCCAAGAAGGCAGTGTTGTGGCCAATTTTTGACTCGTGCTGAATGTTTAGCAAACTCTAAGCTATATTCTCTAACACTCCCCACCTGTTGTATGCTACAAAGATACTCATTAGCACTTTTCAATTCTATTGGCCCATAATGTTCCAATAATACCTCTACTAGTTCATCCCAATAGAGGATTGTACGCTCCATGCTAATGGTGATAAACAAATCATAAGCGTCGCCCTCTAAATGCCTAGATGCGATATCGACTTTGAAATCCTCAGAAGTTTGATAAAGCCGAAAATAATTCTCATGAAATCCATGACTTTGGATCTCCACCATTATATCTGGGAAAGTATCTTTTAGATGATGGATGAGAATATGTTGGAAGGGGTGGTGATATTATAAATTTGTGAAAAGGGTGAATGGAATGGGTAAGTAACATTTTTGGATCGAACGGCTTTGATACCATTTGTTAAGGTACTGAGTAAAGTAATGGATAAATGGGAAAGTTAGATGATAATTTGAGAATTTATATTGAGAAGGATAAAGGTATTCTGAGATAAAGAGAAAGCAAGCATCTCACTAACTCTTTAAGAACAGCCTTGGAGAATCTCCTAAACCAATTTACTCTCTGAATATTCAATCCTTTATTGAGTAGGCAAGAAGCCAATTTATAGAAGTACAAAGAGATAAAATCTAATTCAAAATTCAAACTAAAAAATCCAAATAATATCTAAAATCTAAGAACTAAATCCTACTTGTGGATATTCCGCTTATTCTGAAATATCTAAAATAATAAATAATCTTGCTAAAATATCTTAAATCCTATTTGTGGATAATCCATTTATTTTTAGATTTTCTAAAATAATAATAAAAACAGACTCAATTAATAAAATAAATATTAATAAAATCAGACTCTATCATTCTGTTTGTCCAAGTCATTCTTATGCATTTCTTGATTTAGAGTCGTTTATGTTTTTTCCTTGATTTGTTTTAGTTTAAGATTATCAATAGTATTCAGCGAGGTTTTGGCTTATGAATTGCAACCTTAGACGTTTAACCAAAACAGAGAGAGGTGATTGAAGATTTCAGCACTAGATTGCACGCTTGTTGCATGTCCATAGCATGAAATCCAATTAGTTAAGACTGAGGTCAGAGAGGCCCTAATGGCAAGCAAATCAAGGAATTCTAGATTTATCTCGAAGTGTTATATTATGAGGCATAGGAAAGTAGTTGGGAGAATGAATGAGAGTGGACTGCTCATGGGAAGGTTAGAGAATTCTGGGAGCTCTTCATCTGCTGAGGATTTTGCTGAAAATCATGTTTGTGACTATATTAGGACAACACTGAGAGTCATGATGTTTTTGTTGGGTGATTATGCATATTGAGGAGCTTTGTCTAAGTTTTTAGGATTCTAGACCTGAGTAGGCTTGCCTTTAATATAATTGAGTTTTGTTTGAGGGAGAGCCATAGAACGATGAGTGTAAAGATTAGTGGCCCTTGGACTTGAGCTAGTACAAGTACTAACTTTGAACTTAAAATAATTTACAGGTTACAAATATAAATTAGACCCACAAGGCATCTGGCCATCTAATTCAGTAGACCTTGTTTAGTGTTTTACCTTGTTTCTATAAAGCATGCATGGCAAGTAACTAATTCCTCAACCTAGAAAGGTAGGAAAATATAAATACCTATCCATCTTACATGCCATTTTAGAGTTTTCTTCAAGAAAAATAACTTGAACAAAACTTTATGCATCTACTATGCAATTCTGCAAGTTCAAAGGTGTCATTAACTTGACCAAGATAAAATGATACCAATATGATAAACATAATTGTGGCAACTCACTGATTCAGATTTCACTACTATTACTCTTCCAGGAGCAAGAAATTGTTGGGCATTAGAGGACTGCAAAATTGCATCTGATATTTTGCTACTGTACTTCTCAGCTTCTGAGTATGTCTCATAGTATTCCTCGATGGTTGGCTCGCCCTTTATGCATCTAGATGTGTTTTTCAAGAGAAAAAATACAGCATTACAAGAAAGAAAATTAACAGAATTTATTGATGAGAAGAGAGAACAATACAAAAAATAGAAAATAACCTAGACCGTGAACTCAAGAGCATTACAAATTCATAACAATAAAATGAGAGGTAATACATTAAACTTTCTTATGTTAGCCTTCTTTCCCGTTGTTTATGGAGCATAGAGTTAAAGCAATAAAGAGTTAAAGATGAAGATAAGAATTTCTCCTGTGTTTTTTTTTTGGGGGAGGGGGGCATAGGAACTACAAAAATGGCATCCATTCTACCTATAAATCTAAAATTTGTCAAAAAACAAAAATAAATTAAAAAAAAAACTACTCGTGCTGATGCCAACATGGAGACCAAGATGACAGTTCTACCTGGTTGAACTAGGGAGACAAAGTACAGGTATTTAGATCCTTGACAATTAGAAGGATCATTGAACAAAAAGGCAGTTTTCTTGTAAGCATTCTGATGAACATGGGCCATCATTTACTTATTATAGGGAAAGCCCAATAACTAATAAGGGAGTGCAGAACATATGAGTAGGGACATTTATGGAAAATAGCATTTGACAGTTAGAGGCACGGAGTTATATGGCAGGTAATATGTGAGTTGGAGGTAGGAAAAATGATGGAGTGATTTTGAGGAGAGTGGAGTGCCTCTCGAATGCCCCAATGTGGTTATTTAGTTTTCCTTTTTACCTAAATTTCTGTATTCCTCCATTAGATCTAAACATTGTGGAGCTTCTTTTATCTCTTTAATACGAATATATCAGAGAAGGTTCTCATCAAAGGTATCAGAGCATACAATTCTGGGCATGGTCAACACAAGAATGGAAGCAAAGGTTGATGGACATGATGCGAGACTAGCTATCACTGAGCGACAAATCGAACATTTGAGCGGAGACATGGCCACAGTCAAGTGCGATCTGGCGACTTTGAAATCCTTGATGACTGAGTTTGTTGCAGACTTCCGTGAGGGAAAGTCACAGCAGAACAAGATTCCATCATCGGATGCATCTTCTACAAAACGTCCGGTCAAAACTATTACTCAAGACACAGCTAAGCAAGACCCTCCATATACTGAAGTTCCCGTCGTATCAACATATCGGAATCTCAAGATTCCTCTCTTTTCAGGAGACGATCCTTTAGGGTGGATTTTCCGAGCTGGACGCTACTTCAAAGTTAATCAAGTGTTGGAGGAAGATAAGCTCAACGCCGCGGTGCTTTGTTTTGAGGGGTGAGCCCTTAACTGGTTCCAGTGGAAAGAGATTTGATCACCTGTCCGAAGTTAGGAAGACCTGAAACGTGACTTGATTTTGCGGTTCCATCCTTCCCGATATGGGAGTGCTTACAAGTTGTTAATGGCGTTGCGCCAAACCAGAAGTGTTGCGGACTATATTGAACGGTTCGAATTATTATCAGCCACATTAGGAAATTGCGATGAAGATTTGCTGATAGCGGCTTTTCTGAACGGACTGAGAATTGAAATCAAGGCTGAACTACGTTTGCTCAGACTTCTCTCCCTCTCCGATTACATGGACATGGCACTTTGAATTGAAGAGAGGAATTGGGTTTTGACCCATATAACTGATTTGGATGGTGTTAGGCCGACCCAGGCTAGGTCTGATGACAATGGGTCAGGTAATCAGGTTGGCCCCACCCGACTGCACTCTTCCCCTGATTCGATTAAACCCACTCGCTCAATGGCGTTTTCTTCTTTCTTGACAAAATCGGCAGCACCCAAAGGTGCAGATGAAGCAATGAAAGTCGAGATTCCAGTTACTTATACCAGCAAATCGAACCCCAAGAAGTACACTGATGCTGAGATCGATCGTCATCGTGCACTAGGACTCTGTTTCAAGTGTGATGAGAAGTTCAAACCTGGCCATCGCTGCAGGAACAAACAGCTGCAGGTCCTGATTCTTTCAGAGGCCAACGGAGGACGAGAGGAATATTGAACCAAAGGAGCCCCCACAACGAGCCCTCGATCATGGACTTGACAAGATTACAGCGTCTGCTTCCTGACCTTGAGGACAAGGTCAATCTTCATGGGCGGGGTAATGATGAACATGGGCCGTCATTTACTTATTATAGGGAAAGCCCAATAACTAATAAGGGAGTGCAAAACATATGAGTAGGGACATTTATGGAAAATAGCATTTGACAGTTAGAGGCACGTAGTATATATGGCATGTAATATGTGAGTTAGAGGTAGGACAAATGATGGAGTTATTGTGAGGAGAGTGGAGTGCCTCTCGAATGCACCAGTGTGGTTCCTTAGTTTTCCTTTTAACCTAATTTTCTGTATTACTCCATTAGATCTAAACACTGTGGAGCTTCTTTTATCTCTTTAATATGAATATATCAGAGAAGGTTCTCATCACATTCCAACATATATGAATATATTTTCATTTCTTTTTCATTTTTTATAGGAAATGAAAAGTCATTGGAATGAAGGAAATATTCCAAGTTGTAGGAGGATGGGGAACTTTTAAGATATAAAGATGAGGGAAACAAAAAAAAATCATGAAAATACAAAGCCATCTAATCTCTTTGCATGTACTCCAAAGACCATTGTTAAAAACAATGATACAAAGAGCACCAATCAGAAGCTAGAATCACAATCTTATCCTGCAATAACTCCAAAACAAAGAAATTCATAAAAAATGTAAGTGAAATTTTAACTCCATTCCCTTCTTAACATGTAAATTCTAATCTACATGATGTTTCTCCTATAATCTATGCGATAATAAATGAAATGAATCAGCTGCGCCAGCATGATTGACAGCTATGAGATCACTTGCAAATATACAGGGAGTAATACACTGCAAAGTGGCTTTGATGATTTGTAATGATTCTTCAATGTGAGCTGCGATTGTCGAGTTAATCTATGATTTGTTTTGCTACCAAGTTTACATGTTTTTGGGTGAAGAAAAAAGCATAAAGCTCCCTGGCAGTGTGACATTCAGGTGTGTTAGGCTAGAACGGAATACAAGAGTTTTAATAAGAAGTTACTACCACCACATCTCTTCTTTCTTTCTTTTTCGTTTTTTTTTCTTTTTGGTTGGGTGGGGGTGGGGTTTAATTTTATGGACTCTTCTTTCATGGGTTTCAGAAAATAACCTTTTTGGAGGAATATGATATACCTTGAGGATATTCAGAAAAATTGAACAACTCTTGATTTAAAGGATATTGATTCTTTTGTCTGGGAAGGGCATCTTGTACTCCGCTTCTTTACTTTCTACATCAATATCCCTCATTTCGAATAACTTTTTAATTAAAAAAAAGTGAACATCATAATAACAGCAGGTTTGCAAGATGAAAGACCGCATAAATAGAACTCATGTATCAAAATATTCATGAGAAGCAAAAATCAGCATTTTGCAATGACATACTCAATAGCTTTTGTAGGCTGATTAAGCTTTCGCTTCAAAAGTTCTTGCATTTCAGGTAGTTTTTTCTGAGCATGGAATTCAGCAAAACTTCTTTTAAGCATATCTTCTACCTGCAGCCCAAATTGCACATAACTTGGAATAACAATTGCTCATTTACATAAGTGTAAAATAAATTGAATTATCAACAGCATTAAGCAAGAATAATAATATTAAAAACAATCAGAAACTGCTTTATGCAGACAAGATTTCACTCTTCAAAATCTATTTACAATGAAAAAGGAGAATGGTTATCACCCCACACACAATTATATTACCGACATAAAGTAGAGGCAATTAATCATTTTTTATCTACAAAACCACGTCTTTCATTATCTTCTCTTTCCATCAATTTTCATTGTGTACCCAAATGAGGCCTTATTTTCTTGTGTTTTTTAGCTGCTGCTGTTATTTTTGGTTCACATGTTTTGTGGATTTACAGAGGCATTGGAAAACCTTCTAAGCAAAAAATTGTTTAGTTTCTTTTCTAGGTTCGGGGAGGTCCACTTGCCCTCCATTTTTATTCCATTCTTTTTTCTTCTATAAATTCTCCTTTCTATCCAAATTTAGATACGAATATGAAATTCATAATGAGATAGGGATTAAATTAACAGATCTTCATAACAGAGGATCATTTCAACTTCAAAAGATAATGGGACAAATATTCCCCCCTCAATCTATTTTAAACCAAGATAAGAATAAAGATAAATCTTAATTCAAGATATAAATCTTAAATGTTAAAATAAAGATAACTAATAAAACAAAAAAATCAATTTAATCAAATCCTAGGCTTTCCTACTCAATTTAACTAAAAATCCAACAAACTAAAAACACAAAAAGGTCATAATAAAATTAAATAATTATTTTACATCATCATGAGCCATTCCTTTTCCACTCTCCTTATGTTTATATTTATCTTCCCGCTCTCTCCTTTGTTTATATTATCTACTTCACTCATATTCTGACTACCAAAACATTTAAACTTTTTAATAAGTTCCATGTGCGCATCATTTGTAGTATTTCATATAAAGAACATAGAGTAATGGTTTTGAACACCTTCAATTCTTCAACTCGAAGGAGATGGAGGATCATAATATAGGTAAGCCGAAATTGAGATTCAAGGCGGGTTGCATTTCCAACAATAACATGTTTCAAATCCCCATCTTCAGGGATTTCATCACGGCACATTAGAACAACAGTACCAATCTTATCAAGACCTCTTCTTCCAGCACGACCAGCCATTTGAGTATATTCTCCTGGTAGTAACTGCCTAAATTCCTTGCCATCGAATTTCCTTAAAGTATCAAAAACTACCTGAAATTGTATAAAATACATTTTACATCCAAAATGAGAAATTTTGTCAAAAGATTAAGCAGCAAGCCTTTTAGGCTTGAAAAGTGGATGAAGCACAAGCCCAATTATGCTGTAACTTCATGAAATTATAAGGACTGAGGGTGACAAATCGAACTCCAGACCACTTGGCTATAGAAATTATAATATCATGTCAAAGGCCAAAGCAATTTAAGTTATGACTAAGCCTCATGATTATATATATATAATAAATCTCTAGCACAGTCAAATAAGCCACTGATGACAACATGCATTTCCGCAACCACTATGACAGAGCTACAACAATTTGTGAAACGGTTTAAAACTTCCACTTTAGGAAACTAAATTACACATGTACAGCCTTAGTTAAAAAAAACCGTGTGACACATGCAACTGCCACAGACCCTAGATTTGTTGTGTAGGAGTACATGCCAATTAAAACATCCAAAGCGAGTTCAAGCCAATTAAAAACATTTAAAGCCAACAACTTCCTTCAGAAGTACTCCTCCGGTCCATAATATAAGCAACTTTGATTGATCTTGGTGATGTAAAACAGGATGGAAACTCACTCACACACTCTTCATATAGCATAGACAGAACTGATCTGGAGAGAAAAAAATGGAAACAGAGGTGGGGAAGAGGGAAATAACAGAACAGAGGAGTGAGAGACAGCAGGAGAGGCAGAATAGAATAGAGGGGGAGAGGAAACAGAACCGAAAGGGGAAGTAGAGAAAGCAACTAAGCCATCATAATATTCATTTCATCTAGTCTGCCTACATATGTTGCTTTGCTCCCTATTTATAGAAGAGATTTCCTTACCATGAAGGAAACTCAATACAACTTGCAACCCAAAAGCTACTGGCAGTAGTACATGCACCCATAACATAAAGAAGCAACTTACAAAAAATTGAGAAGCACTACAAAAAGTGAACTTAAAGATATTACAAAAAACAAAAAGCAAAGTCATCTTTTTCTAGCAAGTCCTTCCAAATCTCTTATCACTTGGTCCTAAATATAAGATATAGTTTTCATATTTATCAATCTTTTTTTAATTTTCCCCTATTGATATTCCCTCAATAATAGTTAAGAAGGATGACTAGGGTGTTTTAGAAAATACATGTCATATTAATCAACTTAACTAACTTCCTTAATCTAATCAAATTAGGTAAATATGTTTTATATTTAGGACCGGAGGAGTAGCAATTAAAACACTGCAATCGCACATGTTCTTTTATCCATAAAAGAAGAAAACATGTAGTAATCCCCATCAACAAATTGGCAAAATCTAAAGTGAATAACTAATGAAACAAAAATAAACTATGAGAAAGGCAAATTGAAATAAGATATTGAAATAAAAATAAATTATTTTAATTACAACCAGTTCAACCGCAGTCAAACCAATGAACCATACTGTTAGATAACATATTATATTAGGCAATATCTTATCTTATCTTATCACATCCGATGTCTCCAGGATATTGTCTATTCCCATTCTTCTTTTTCTCTTGTATAAATAGCCTTGTTTAGAATACACAATGTACAGCATTATAAGAGAATATATTCTTCTTGATCATTCTCTCCGTCTCTGTACTTTTAACTTGGCATGAGAGCTGTCAGTTTGCTAATTGTTTTCCTGTATTTTCCCACTGCCATTCCGACAATACGTGAGAGAAAGAGAGTTCCGATTAGCTTCTGTTTGTGGGCGGCTTGCTTTTGGACCACGCGCCATCTCATCGTTCTCAGGAGGTCCCGACCAATGGATCCCCATCGCTCACTTTCTTTTCCAGCCACGCGTGACAATTCACGTGCCACTCCGATCTCCACCGCCGGTACACGCACCGGCACGTGACGTCATTCTCCAGCGATTTTTCTGCCGTCATTTGTCGTATCAGAGTCAACTCACTTCCTCCAGTGTAGTGTTGTGGGTCCACGTTTTCTGTACTCCGGTTAGCTTCTTTCCTATCACTATTGTTGCATTTTCGTGCTGTTCGGTGGTTGTCGCTGTAAGGACTAAATTGGCATTTTCGAAATTTAAAAGACTAATTTGTCATTTTGAAATTCAAAGGACCAATTTGTCATTTTGAAAATTCAAGGGATTGAACTGGTATTTCTGAAATTTGGGGCTGTTTGGTTATCTTGCTTGTCAGGTCCCTCTCGTTTCTTTCCACTCTCTGGTCAGGCTGCTGCTTGTGACCGTTTGGGATTTCATATATTTGAGAAATTTGTGGTTCTTCGGTTTTCTCTGTTTGCATTAACTCTCAATGGCTGAATCCAAGGCTAGTCTCACTACTGAAATTGTTCCTGTGACTAACAAAATCACTGATAATAAGTTGAATCGGACAAACTATATGGATTGGAACAAAACTATCCATATGTATTTGTTAAGTATTGAGAAAGAAGGCCATTTGACTGATGCTCCTCCTCAAGATGATTCTAAGATGGCTTCGGCTAGAACTGATACTCGCTTATTCTTGCAAATTCAGAACTCTATCGAGAGGGATCTTCTTTCTTCTGTTAGCCATTGTAATAGCTACTTGGAGTTCCTATATTCTGGGAAAGGAAATATTACTCGCATTCATGATTCACGTAAGGGTTTCTATCATGCTGAGCAGCAGAGCCATCCTCTAAAGAATTTTTATATGGAGTTTAAGAAAATGTATGAAGAACTGAAGATGCTAATGCCACCTACAGTTGACCTGCAGGCACAGATTGATAACATGGAAAAGCAGGCTATCATCAGCTTTCTCACTGCTCTGGATCCCGCATATGAGACAATTCGATCCCAAATTCTGTCTAGTTCTGAACTTCCTTCACTTCAGGACGTGTATTCTCTCGCATATTGCATGCTAATAGTCTCTTACAACCAGCTGTTAGTTCTAATGCTCGTGCGATGGCTAGTCGTGGACATGCTGATAATCGACACCAGAGTTTTCTGAGACCTAGCAATAATACATCACCTTCGACCTCTGCTAATACCATAACACAAGGTTCCCTATGACAAGGCACCAATCCTCCAAATTCTGGTCCAATTGTCTGCTTCTACTGTAAGGAACCTGGTCATACAAAACGTTACCGTCGTAAGTTGCAAAATAAGCTGCAGCATAATGGTGCTGCTCATATGGCCCAATCCTCTGATAATTCTGATAATGCTCCATCAACGCCAAGTGCACTTGCTACAAGTAATTGTGATTCGTGCCTTGCTACTTCTTCCTCGAAGTGGATCATCGATTCAAGTGCCACTGATCACATGACAGGTAACCATTTGTTTTCTACGTATGAACCTTATGCCAACCTCTCTTCTATAACGATTGCCAATGGTTCTTACTCCTATGTTCTTGGATCTGGCATTGTTATACCTACCTCCTCTGTGCCCTTATCATCTATTTTTAATGTGCTTGACCATGCTTTTAAACTTTTGTCTCCTAACAAACTTACTCGCCAATTGAACTGTCTTATCTCATTTTTTCCTAACCACTGTTTGATTCAGGATCTTACGACAAAACGGATTATTGGTAGGGGCTATATATCTGGTGGCCATTACTTCCTTGATGACCAAGTGCCACGTTCGATTGCTTGTTCTGGTGGTTCCTCTCCTTTTGACGTTCATTGTCGTCTGGGTCATGTTTCTTTGCCTACTTTAAAAAAAATGTATCCTCAGTTTCACCATTTGTCATCTTTAGAGTGTGAATCGTGTGAGTTTGCCAAACTTCACCGTGTTCATTTGGCACCTCACGTCAATAAACGGGCTACATCCCCTTTTTCTTTAGTTCATTCTGATATTTGGGGTCCTTGTCATGTTGAGTCCAAGTCTGGTTTTCGGTACTTCGTTACCTTTATTGATAATTTCTCTCAAACCACCTGGATTTATTTAATGAAAAGTCGTTCCGAGTTGTTTTCTCACTTTTGCAATTTTTGTGTTGAAATCAAAACTCAGTTTGGTGTCTATGTAATAACTTTACAAAGTGATAATACTAAGGAATATTTTTCTTCCCAATTTCAAACATATATGCTCCAACATGGCATGATTCATCAATCCTCGTGTCCCGATACACCTGCTCAAAATGGTATTGTAGAAAGAAAAAACCAGCACTTATTAGAAGTAGCCCGAGCTCTCATGTTTCACATACAAGTTCCTAAACCTTTTTAGGCTGATGTTGTGTCAACTGCGTGTTTTCTTATTAATCGTATGTCATCTTCTGTTCTCAGTGGTGATACTCCATACACAACTTTGTTTCCTACAAACCCCTTGTTCCCCATTGATCCAAAAAGTTTTGATTGCGTGTGTTTTGTTCGTGATGTTTGTCCCACTATTACCAAACTTGATCCAAAATCTCTGAAGTGCATCTTCCTTGGGTATTCTAGGGTCTAGAAAGGTTATCGGTGTTATTCCCCTACTCTTCAACGTTACCTTGTGTCTATAGATGTCACCTTCTATGAGTCAACTCCATTCTTCCCTGATTCTAGTCCATCTAGGTCTCCGGACACACTCAATGGTCTTGACAATATATTGGTCTATGAGGTTCATTCACCGCTAGTGCAAGCTTCTGTCTTGACACAAGCTAAACCACCTATACATCATGTTTACAGGAAACGTCCCAAGGGAAGTAATGTAGTCGACCTTGTTCAGGACCCACCAGTAGTGCTTGCTTTGGCGTCCGATCTGGAATCCACACCTCCTATTCCTAACCTAGAACCTTAAGTCATGCATGATTCTTCTGATGACTTGCCCATTGCCCTCCGTAAAGGTAAACACACTTGTGCTTATCCTCTTTCTTCTTTTGTTTCTTATAACCACCTCTCGCCTCCTTCCTACTCTTTCATAGCTTCCTTAGATTCTATCATCATTCCAACTACTCTCCATCAAGCATTGGCCTATCCTAGTTGGCGGGCTGTAATGGAAGAAGAAATGATGGCTCTAGATAAGGCAGGTACCTGGAATCTCGTTGATTTGCCTCTTGACAAAAAGGTTATTGGGTGCAAGTGGGTGTTCACGGTTAAAATAAAGGCTGATGGCACCTTGGAATGCTTGAAGGCTAGGCTTGTTGCCAAGGGATATACTCAAACCTATGGTGTTGATTATTTAGAAACTTTTTCCCATGGCAAAATTATCCTCTATTCGTCTCTTTATTTCTATGGAAGCTACTCTTCATCAGTTTTTAAAAATGCTTTTTCAAATGGTGATCTTCTTGAGGAAGTTTACATGGAGCAACTTCCAAGCTTTGTTGCTCAGGGGAAGTGTAGGAAGGTATGTCATCTTCAAAAATCCTTATATGGTTTGAAGCAGAGTCCTAGTGCTTGGTTTGAAAGGTTTAGCACGGTGGTTAAGAAGTATGGTCTGAATCAAAGTAAGTGTGACAATTCTGTATTTTATCAGAAGACGAATGTTGGTATGATTCTCTTAATAGTATACGTTGATAACATTATTATTACTGGGAGTAATACTTCAGAAATATCATCACTAAAGGCCCTTCTAAATTCTCATTTCCAAATAAAGGATTTGGGTCAGTTAAAATATTTTCTTGGGATCAAGGTTATGAGAAGCAAGAAAGGCATTATCTTGACACAGAGAAAATATGTTCTGGATCTGCTAAAGGAGACAGGGAAGCTTGGGGCAGCACCAAGTTCTTCTCCATGATTCCCAATCCGTTCTTAGACATTGATGATAGCATACCATTTGATGAACTACCAGAGGATGTACGAAAAAAAGTTGATCTTGAGAAGATCAAGCCATTTGCCTACCCTGAGAGATACCGTAGATTGATTGGAAAGTTGAACTATCTTACGGTAACTCGTCCTGATGTGACCTTTCCAGTGAGTATACTTAGCCAATTCATGATAGCACCAACCGTTGCTCAGTGGGAAGCTTTGGAGCATGTCTTACATTATCTGAAGGGATCACCTGGTCGTGGTATACTCTATACAAATCATAACCACACCGAGATTGAATGTTTTTGTGATGCAGACTATGTAGGGTCAAAGGCTACCACGAGATCCACCACAGGATACTGCGTATTTGTGGGTGGGAATTTAGTGTCATGGAGGAGCAAGAAGCAAGATGTGGTTTCACGATCTAGTGCAGAAGCTGAGTATAGAGCCATGACCCAGTCAGTACAGGAAATTGTGTGGATTCACCAGTTAATGAAGGAGGTTGGTCTTACCACGTCATTACCTGCAAGATTGTGGTGTGATAACAAAGCTGCTCTGCACATAGCCTCCAACTCTGTGTTTCATGAACGAACGAAACACATTGAGATTGAATGTCACTTTGTACGAGATAAAATCAAGGAAAACTTCATTTCTACATGACATGTGAGGTCTAACGATCAATTGGGTGACTTGTTGACTGAAGCCCTGAATAGGACTCGGATTAACTATCTTTGTAACAAGTTGGGCATGATTAATATCTATGCTCCAACTTGAGGGGGAGTGTAAGATAACATATTATATTAGGGAATATCTTATCTTATCTTATCTTATCACATCCCATGTCTCGAGGATATTGTCTATTCCCTATCTATTCCCATTCTTCTTTTTCTCTTGTATAAATAGCCCTGTTTAGAATACACAATGTACAGCATTATAAGAGAATATATTCTTCTTGATCATTCTCTCCGTCTCTGTATTTTTAACTCATACAATGACACATTCTTTAATAAGGGGACACAATTTATTCTTGGACCATAGAAGAAACAACACAGGTGCTTTCTTCTAGACAATATAATTATGTGGTTTAACCAAAAAAAAAAGAGGAGTACAATTGACTGCTTCAATATTGGCCATCACAGAATGGTCAAGTTGTAGCTTAAGCGATTCATCCAATATTTTTAATGTTCATTTTTTATTTTTTGCATTATTAGCATTTTGGAATGTGTAGTGATAACTAAACCACACTTTTGATGCCACAAGGTGCAATAAATTGTGCCATGCACCAAGGCTTCAGGAGCATTTTTCTCAACGGGGCATTGTGCCTCCATTAACAATAACTATGGCAATGTGAAGTGATGTATGAAAAATAACAAGCCATGACCTACTAGGTTAATAACTTAAATTTTTGAAATAAAATGAACATTTAGAAGCATCAACATTTGAATCATAAAATTAGAAGAGAAGAAATATAAACATCAGATTTGCAACCTAGTTGAATTCTCAGTGTAGAAGTAGTATGCATATCCAACTTTAGTATCATCCTTGACAATAGACTTACTGTTCTGGCAGGAGCATTGACACCCATTGCAAATGTCTCCGTTGAAAACAAAACCTGTAATATCAAGGGGTAAAAGAGAAAAACAAGATTAAACACAGTAAGATATTACTCCTAAAATCATCCAAGTAAACAACAGCCAGGGAAAAATAAAAGAACCTATAACTATAACCTAAAAAGGTATTCTGCATTTCAATGAATAAAACATCATATAAAGTCTAAAACAACCATGAACTTTGTACAGAAAGTAGGGTCACCTTGATAACACCACGGCAGAATAGCATTTCAACTACTTCCTTTACAATTGGAAGGAGACCGGCATGATGCACACCAATCCCTCTACGAAGAAGATTCTGGACTCGAACAACCTGCCAAAAATATATATATACATTAGTAGCCAAGCTCAAATGAAACAATGTCAACAATTAATCACCAAACCTGAGGTAAATTCCTGTCAGATCCTTTCAGCCTTGAAAATGCTTTATCGCAGAAAACACGGATTTCACTTTTCTCTGAGCTACTAGTTAGGTCAGTTCCAGTCATATTATCAGCTGATTTATCACAGCGATTCTTAGAAAAACAGAATATGATCACCTGCATCAAGTTCCGAAGGCAAAAAGTAAGATTTTGAGTGATAAAGAAGTAACAGCGAAAAAGAAAGAGGGATCTCCACATTGCTCCTTAAAAAGATCAGATTCATTTATGCATCAATCATGAATATTTACAAGGCTATCATTTACGGTAGTTCCAAACTTTACAAAACAGAAATACAAGAACTAATTGTATTAAAGGAATAACAATGCTTTTCGAAGTAATTCAATAGACACTAAAATGCATACCATACTCCCTTTTACCCCTTACCCTGCACAGGGATCCTTTGTTAAATTACCCAAATTATGTGGTCCCCCCATGATCCAATTTTTTTAAAACAAAATCAAAACAAAGTAGCACTTAGTAATTAAGTATATTTTCTGAACCTATTTTGACATACTGGCAACAGTGACTTTTTGGAGAGCCTGTTAATAAGCATTAACCACATAGAAGCTTCTGCCCTCCTGAGTTCCCAGTAGTTCTGGCCATTTCCATTATTCTGATAGCCTCTAGAAGTTTTGGAGAAACTACTTCCATGTTTAAGTCGTGCTGCATTTTCACGTTTTTGAACTTGAGTACCATCATGACCTGCTGATGTACCCGAATATCGACCAGAACCACCGCCAACAGCAGTCGTATTTTTTTTCTTAAATGCATCCCTAGCAGCTTTCAGTCCCTGAGGCAGAAATGTTTCACTTTCACAAATTTTGTAAAATTCTCCAGAATAAAACAGGCAGTGCTCCAACGGAACAGGTCTTTTTGTTGTCCTGAAGGCAAAATTGATCATTACATCAGGAAACAACAAAGCAATCAATAAATCTTATGAGGGTGTTATTCAGTGCACCATCCAAGTAAATTTCAGTCTTACAACATCAGCTTTGTTAATTGTCACATCTTCAACAAATCTACAGAACCTATATATCTTAAAATAGAAAATATTGGCATGTAATTAAAAAATTTTATCCATTTTATAAATTATGAATTAAAGAGGATATAATGTTTAGTAAAGCCAGATAATTTGATTTTAAGACTTTCCATTGTTTGAAATTGGAGGATATCACATGTTGGAGAGGATATACCTTATCCCACCCTGTTACAATGTAAAAAATTTCAAGTAACCAAGGTAATTAAACTTGGGGGGGGGGGGGGGGAGTTTTGATAAGAGACAAGGTAGAAGTGGAGTAGAAGTTAAACTAAAGGGGCAGGTCATTCCACAAGTAACAAAATTTAGATATTTAGGATCAATTATACAACAAGATAGTAAAATTAATGGAGATATTAATTACAGAATTCAAGCCAGATGATATAAATGGAAAAAAGCTGCTGGAGTTATTTGTGATTGGAAAGTACCTAATAAAGTAAAAGGGAAGTTTTATTGCACTACTATAAGACCAGCAATGCTATATGATAATGAGTGTTGGGCTTTAAAGGGACAACATGAACATAAAATGGAGATAGCCGCGATGAGTATATTGAGATGGATGTGTGGTCATACAAGAAAAAACAAGATTCATAATACTCATATACGCAAACGAGTTGGAGTGGCCTCTATTGAAAGAAAAATGGTAGAAAGTCGCTTGAGGTGGCTTGGACATATTCAACAAAGGTTATTGAGTGCTCCGGTGAGAAGGGTTGATCAAGCAGTATGGAGTCCTGTAAACCGAGGTCGAGAAAGGCCGAAGCGAATGCTCAATGAGGTCATAGAAAAGGATCTTTTGATTAATAATATATCTAAAGATATGATTTTCGACAGAGCACAATAGCGTCATGCGATCCATGTAGCCAACCCCACCTAATGAGATAAAAAATTTATTGTTGTTGTTGTTGTAAGGTAATTAAATCAAATATGATTATGAAGTTATTCTAGGTGTATTCTTTTGTTTCCAGAAAGGTGCATGTTTTTTTTGAAAGAATTTTGAATCCACATGATAACTCTCAACAAATCACACTTCAAATGTGAGATGAATTAACCACTAACCCTGTAACCTGGATCTCCTTTTGTTTTGTCCGACCAATCCAATCGGCAAATTCAACTGTGTTAGGTACCTGCAAAATGTTTGTTCAAATAAAATAAAGTTGTCACAAAAAATCTTTGCTGAGGCATAAAAAGGAAAAGGGACAGCCAATCTGAAAATACAAGACATGAGCATCTGAAATGAACAGAAGATGCAAAGAAATATTTTTGTGGGTCATAGTCAAAATATAATTTTTCAGGAAGAAGTTATGAACTACAAGGGGGCCAGAAAAAGAAATCAAAGTGCCGTTTCAGCAAAAAAAAAAAAAAAAAAAAAGGGGGCATGATATTGACCAGTAAGGAATTAGATATCAGGAAAATAATTACCGTGGCTGAAAGGAGGATGATATTGATGTGTCTTGGAAGCATTATAATTACTTCTTCCCAAACAACACCTCTTTCAGCATCATTGACATAGTGCACTTCGTCAAATATAACCTACCACATTGATGCAGCAAATAAATCAATAAATGAACATAAGTAATTCACAAATTTGGCAAAGAATAAATAATTTTAAGATTATTTACAAACTTATTCTATGAACAAAAGGATAAAGTACTGCTGGCATGATACCAGACAAAAGTTCCTTACCCATTCAATATCCCGAATAATATCTGCACCTCGATAGAGCATGGACCTTAAAATCTCTGTGGTCATGATGAGACAAGAAGCCTCTGGCCTCAAGGTTACATCACCAGTAAGCAGCCCAACATCAAACTTCCCACAGAAATCTCTATATTTCTGATTGCTGATAGTTTTTATCGGAGCGGTATACACAGCCCTAGTGCAATGCTGCACGGATGAAGATGAACAAAAAATTTGAAATCTGTCGAGATTGAAGAATCACATTAAAACACAGAGAAAATACTAGTATTATTGATCTTTGAGAATAAAAGAGAGTATAAGGAGGCCTTTATATAGGCAAGAATAGACTAATTCTAACCCTAAAATCTATCATAATCCAATCTAATCAAATCATAATATCTTAAAGATATATTTCTAAAACGTAATATTCATATCTAATCCTAATAAATACTAAACAATATCCCTAATAATAATAATTAATTAATATTTCAAAACTTAATATTCTCAACACTCCCCCTCAAGCTGGAAGCAGCTTCCACATACAGTAACTGATTTTTAAGAAAATAATGTTTCATAGCCTAGAACTCGAACAACAAAGAGTACCAAATCAGAGTAGAAGCTGCAACAAATGGTCTCACAAGAGACCAAATTAAAAACGAATAATCTCACAAGGGACCAAAGCAACAACGAACGTCTCACCAAAGACAAACAGCAAAGGTCTCACCGGGGACCAAACAACACTCCAAAAGTCTCACGAGGAACGAATACCAAAGGTCTCACCAAGGACCAAACAAAAGAATGCAGCCAAAAGAAGGCCAAACTCACAAGAAACCCTAAGGCTCTTACTCACAAGGAACCCTAAGACTCTAGCTCTGATACTATGTTGAGATTGAAAGATCACATTGAAGCACAGAGAAAATACCAGTATTATTGATCCTTGAGAATAAAAGAGAGTACAAGGAGGCCTTTATATAGGTAAGAATAGACTAACTCTAACCTTAAAATCTATCATAATCCAATCTAATCGAATCAAATCATAATATCTTAAAGATATATTCCTAAAATGTAATATTCATATCTAATCCTAATAAATATGTTAATGAACTGAGTAAAGTAATGGATAAATGGGAAAGTTAGATGATAATTTGAGAATTTATATTGAGAAGGATAAAGGTATTCTGAAATAAAGAGCAGGTAAGAATCTCACCTTCTCTCTAAAACAGCCCAATACTCTGTTATAAAGAGAAAGCAAACATCTCACTAACTCTCTAAGAATAGCCCTGGAGAATCTCCTAAACCAATTTACTCTCTGGATATTCAATGATTTATCAAATAGGCAAGAAGCCAATTTATAGAAGTATAGAGAGATAAAATCTAATTCAACATTCAAACTAAGAAATCCAAATGATATCTAAAATAATAAATAATATTACTGAAATATCTTAAATCCTATTTGTAAATAATCCACTTATTTTCAGATTTCCTAAAATGATAATAAAAACAGACTCTATTAATAAAATCAGACTCTATCATTATCCCCTCCTTGTAAATTTGCCTTGTCCTCAAGGCAAAATGAAAAAATTATCTTCCTTGTATGTCTGGAGGTTTAGGCAGCGGTAGGAAGGCAATATAATATGTATCAACAACTCTAAATGAGACTTCAAGAAGAAGGGTAGGCCAAACAAGATGTAGCACATAAGACACCAATCTGTCAAGGAAAAAATGATCCATGGAGCCACAATCTATAAGAATCATATCAGAAGGATGCATCAAGGTTTCTTGAAGCTTCACCAGTGATGAAGACTTTCCCAGGATGGCATCAAAAGAAATTTCAGCCTCATCACCTCCTATCTCTATTTCAACCTTTTATCTCTGTGATCTTCATAAGCGAGGACTCGGAACGACGCTACCCAAGGCTAATTTTCTTGCAACAACGGAAGCAATCTTTCTTTCTGTGACGCTAGCACTCAGACTCCACAGTCGAGGACCAGACGACGAAGTCACGTTTGTTATCGCTGGTAGGGGTGGTCTCAAACTCACAGACGCTGCTCTTATTGAAGTTGCTGCAGAATCTTCATCCAATGTGAGATGATCAGAAGAGTATGACTGTGAGCAAGCTTTGGTGATGTATGACAACATTGCGGGTGAATTAATGGGATACGAAAATTTTGGGTGGCTCGGTTTAAAGTCACGTCGTCGTTGTTGGCTAAATACCCCGACAAAGTTAAGCGGCTGTGACTAGGTTTTTTGCTTCTGTACTTGTGGATTCTGACATGCTTCCTAACACCTAAGCCAATGTCACTGGATTTTTCTCTGATGGTGGGGTTGTGCTGTGCTTTGTTGGGTTTGGGAATTACTAACTTGGGTTTTTAAGCCAAGTTTAGCATTTATAATGTCAAGATGGGACATAATATAAGATGCTTGCAATGACTTGTAAAAAGTGGAAGAAGTGTATGATGGGAATGAGGAAGGAAAACTAGCGGAAGGGTTGGTTACCAGATTGAAAGGCTCTGATGTCATTTGTTAAGGTACTGAGTAAAGTAATGGATAAATGGGAAAGTTAGATGATAATTTGAGAATTTATGTTGAGAAGGATAAAAGTATTCTGAGATAAAGAACAGACAAGAATTTCACCTTCTCTTTAAAACAGCCCAATACTCTGTTATAAAGAGAAAGCAAGCATCTCACTAACTCTCTAAGAACAGCCCTGGAGAATCTCCTAAACCAATTTGCTCTCTGAATATTCAATGCTTTATTAAGTAGGCAAGAAGCCAATTTATAGAAATATAGAGAGATAAAATCTAATTCAAAATTCAAACTAAGAAATCCAAATAATATCTAAAATAATAAATAATATTGCTGAAATATCTTAAATCCTATTTGTGGATAATCCACTTATTTTCAGATTTCCTAAAATGATAATAAAAACAGACTCGATTAATAAAATAAATATTAATAAAATCAGACTTTATCAAAATACTAAACAATATCCCTAATAATAATAATTAATAAATATTTCTAAACTTGATACTCTCAACAAAATCAATTTAAGTTTTTCTCTTGTCCTGCAGACAAGTTAATTGTTAAGTGAAAAGGAAAAACTATGGACCATGACAGGCCTCATCTAAATAATAGGATACCATCATAGAACTATTAGGTGCCTTGATAAATAAACTGCAGCATTAAATCAAAGCACTCTAAAAAGTTATTGCATAATAAAATTCATTGCTTCATGCAACTGCTAGGATGAGAAAAGAAAGGAGGAAGAAAACCAAGAACGAAAAATTCAGCCACACCTTTGATGCTAAAGCAAATGCATATTCTGCCACTACTGTCTTTCCAGCTGATGTGTGAGCAGCAACAAAAACAGATTCCCCTTTCTCAAGATAATATATAGCCTGCATTGTTATATAGAAAGGAAATGAAGGAAAATTATAGGAGAGAGAGAGAGTGTGTGTGTGTGCGCGCGGGCGCGCGCGTGTGAGTGATCATATTCCTTCTTCCCTTGATATTTTAATGACATTTTAAGAGTTCCAAAAGTAATGTATAATATAATGCCAGGTGCAAACTACAATAAAAGATGATTCATTTAATAACAGTTGCCTCATTTTGATAATACAACTAAGTAAAATATAGATATCGATCCTCCAAGCGCACATGTACTAGATATATAATATAGGAAGCAGACACTCCAAAAAACAAAGGAGCATCTGATACGGTTTGGAAGATTTCAAATACACCAGTACATTTAGAAACACTCTGAAACAGCTTAAAATCTCATATAGAAACATAGTGATGTAAATGAAAGTGAAGATTGACATTCAATTGAATTGAAAACTCTAGTGGTAGATTGTTTTATTATTTTAAGGGTAGCTTGTCATGGACAGCTATTTTATATTTGAAATGCTTGTTTAAAACTCAATTTTCCTTATATGTAGTACAACGTTTATGTTTTAGTTTGTTGGCTATATATATGTTTGTATCACGCTCAAGTAATTAAGCATTTGACGCTTGCTGCCATACTCCTAATTTATCTGACATCATCACTAGGTATGGTATGTTTGTGGTTTAGCCCACACCCAAACAGCTCACATGATAGGTTAAGTTACAGAAAACAACTTATGAGGCTTCTCCTATTAGATTAACTATTGGAGATGAAAAGATTATAAATTACAGAATCATAAAGGGAAGGGAGAAGAGAATTTGACATAGAACATGACATAAAGAGGGGGGAAGGAAAAAGGGAGAGAACGAGGGAGAAACAGATATTAATAACTTGACATATTCAAATGATCAAGTCCTACAAAAAAGAACAACGTATGGTTATTTATAGGTAGCCCAAAATATCATAATTCAAATTAAAAGAAAGCATACTAAAGGAAATCATTCGAGATAAAAGGAAGCCGAATAAAGGAACCAAAATAAAGAAACAGAATAAACTACTAAAAGCATAAAATAAATTGTTCCAAATTTTCCACATCCCACCCCAGCCTTCTTAAAAGAACTCTTCTTGAAAGAGGAAGACCGTCGAAAGAGGCAAGATCTAGGCAAAGAAACTCCTCTTCATTGGTCAAAGTAGCATCCAAAACTGAGCACCCTTTCCAACATGCAAGATAACAGTGGAGGGGACCATGGGGAAAGAGAACACTCCAATGATCCATAAACATATCAATTTCAAAATAGGTGGAGTAAAGTTGGTTTACAAGAATTTGGTCAGTTTTCGGCAACAAAAGCATGAAAGGAACAAGGAGAACCTTGCTTTGTTACCAAATTGATGTAGTATAAGTATGAAATTTTTCTTTTTTTCTTTTTTGTGTGAACACGTTCAGTTATATTTTGGATGACATGGATAGGTTAAGCCTCAACATTCAGTTATCTTATCATAAAACGGGCACAGTAAAACTTAAAAGGCAGGTATCATACTAGTTTCCACCAATGAGCAGCGGTTATAGGAGGAAGAATAACATTCTTAAATAGATATTATTGCAGTGCTACTTTCTATTATAAAAGGATCATTGCTCTATTTTTTTTTTTAGTTTCTACATCAGCAAGATCCATATGCCAGAGGATAAATAAAAAGAGAATTATCCTTAATCAATACCTCCTTCTGAAATGCATCCAATTCAAAGGGAAATTGAAGTGCCATGTCAGGAACAAGTTCATAAAACTGATCTATGATTTCTTTGCTACCTCCACGACGTGCCCAAGCCTGCCAAGAGATGAACTTTATAACAAACGCCAAGGAAACCACAATGCATTAAAAGATATGCCAAGTATGTGATGGCAGATAGAAACATTAATCCACAATCACTAACCTCCTTTTGCTGCCGTCCACCATCACCAGATGCATCTAAAAGTGGTTTTGATCCTTCTGATTTAGTTGACAAGACTTCATCTAGTGAAAATTCATCCTCATGCATACTCCTAGATGCCTCGGCCTCATCAACTTCAGCTTCCAGCGCAACAGACTCCACTTCTGATAAATGGCCTTAACACACACAATCATTATTACGCACAAAAGGGAGAAACAATTTGGTCTAATGAAGAAATGCATCACATGAAGAAATTTGGTCCCCATTACTAGAGCCGATGCTAGAAATTCACAAATATAAAATGCATGTCAAAAGATATGAAGTTATAAAGATACTATTGGTGCTAGTTAAAATACCATCTTCCTCTTGTTCATGAGTAACACCATCTTCCCAAGCCTTCTTAAATAAGTCATCAAACTGTAGAGACAACTCACTCTGTATACCAACATCAATAATTGGTTAATGTGAGATGCATATCATGTCCATGATTGCACATAATGTTATCAATCAAAAAAGCACACCTGTACGCTAACAATCTCTCTAATGCCACTAAATCTCACAATAAGAGGTCCCCACGTGTTAGGTTACAAAAAGCAAGTACAATATGAAACTTCTCTGGCTAAGACAAATGGAGAAAATAGTGTATGATGGTTAACTAACCGGTTTTTCATCTGACGAGCTCTTAAGAGAATTGGCATCCTTGTAAATATTCCATGAGCAAGGATATGGCTTCAAATAAAGTTAAATATAACTTGCATCAAGATACAAACTAAAACAAGTTTATACAATATTTTTATGAAAAATAAGAGTTTGAACAAAACAATAAAATGATAAAGAAAATTGTAACCTTCAATGCTCCAAGGTCCAACCCTTGTTTAAAGCCTGGAGGAATCGTCTGAGGAGAGCCACCATTCAAAATTTCACGCACCCATTCACCATTAGAAGCACCTTCTGGAAGAATTCTGTTTAAAGTTTGAGGGTTATCCAAACCTCCAGGACGAAAGGGGCGACTATTGATGCTTCCCCTTACAAAGTCCTTAGCAGATCCCGAAGTACGTGGTAATGGCCCAAAGTCTTCATCTCCTACCATCAATTCTGACACATCCACCTAATAAAACAGAATTGGCAAAGTCAAACTAAGGGAGACAAACATCACCTAACAACAACAAAAACCATTTTTTCATAATTCAAAAATATATGTATTTCCATTGTTGACACAAAATTTGCTGCTTCAAATCCTTTTGTCTATCAAAATGGATCATCCACACAAGAACACCGATGTCACAACCGTTCCAATGGGAGATATGACAAAAAGAAAGAGAACCGATTTGAGATTTAAGAGAAAATTGTAAAAACCATCCCTAAAGGTATCGCAAAGCAGATGATTATGACGGCACATATAGAAAATAAATAAGATACCTCCTCAGATTTTGGCTCCCATTTTCCTTGCTCTGAAACATTGTTTTGCCGTCGAAATGGTGGTTCCCAAACAGGAACCACAACAGTCCGAGGCAGAGATGGCTCCAGAGGCACTTCAGCCCTGTCAAACCAGTCAAATTCCCACTGCCTCCCAACTTTCTCGGGTGAAAAGTCATCAGGGTCCAATCTTGGGGTGAGATATGTCTCTTCAATATATTTCTTTATGGATTCAGGTGTCTCCTTCGGAAATGCAGGTGGCTGAAATCAAACAGAAAATAATTACGACTGGAAAAGAATAGAGCTTTATTATGCGTCTGGAGGCGGAAATTCAACTTCGTTCGAATAAACTAAGTTGATAAAAAATAAAATTGAAAATTGAAAAGAAGCAACTGTTCAGGAATTCAGTAACTGGGCAGCAAACTTTTCCACTTCGGTAATGCAACCTCTGTTCATCCAAATAGTAAAGAGGCTACGAAAACTAACTACACTGATTACAAATTAAAACTAAACGTACACAGAAAAGAAACGCAGCACAACAAATTGCGAGCAGTGAAATTTTAAACTATATTACATTTGGCATACTACAACCGACATTACAACAACACATGCACCCAAACGCAAACCACAGAGCTAAAAATGGAGTTAACTAGGAAAGAAGAGGATCGAACTACAACGACTGACCAGGATGAAATCAGGAAGCGAACTCAATGGATTGGAACGCTCCACTGTCGTCAGCGGCTCCACTCGGAGGTGTCCACTGTGGCCGGTAAACCCGACCCGAAAACCAAGCTCCTGCCATGCTCCGATTGGATCCATTTTTTATACTTTGCTTAGCATATCCCTCAATGGAGTGATTCCAGGGAGGGTTTGATTTTTCGCGGGTACAGAGGGAGATGAAAATACCATACACAAAATTGACTTGGAACACTTCGCTTTTTGGTAATAACTTCGAACACCCTGCACTTCATAGTGAAGGCTCTTTTCTCGTTTTTTAATAAAGGCAAAAGTACGGTTTAACCCTTTAACTTTACGCAAGGGTTTTTTTTTTTTTTTTGAATTGAAAGGGTAATTTCATTTCAAATAAACTGAATATGTACAAGCAGTAACAGGTTACACATGAGCAAAATTTCTAAGAAAGCAACTTTATGCAAGGTTGTATTTTTAGTCTATTAGAGTGTTTTTGGATTAACAGTGACTAAAGTAAATTTTTTAGTCAATCTGACTTTTGTAGGCATAAAATATGATAAAAGTTAGATTATGTAATGTGATTTACTCCTTCCGATCCATGATATAGAGCACCTCAACTAATTCACGTAAAATAAGAAATGACAGTTAAGTTATTAATATGTCTTAAAATATAAATTTTTTTTTAATTTTTTATCTTTGTTGAGAAAGGTGTTTACAAAATGATAATTTCTTTTCAATTTATATTCTCTCACATGCATTTGCTTTCTCAATCTCCGAGGGAATCCATGAATGAAAGAACAAAAATTCTCTCTCTTTGTTTTGTCTTTAGTAGAAGGCATAAATTGGTAAAATCATATGGTTTTATGAAATCATGTGCTATTGCTCGAATATGTAGTTAATCATATGTCTAATTGGAGCATTTGACAATTGAATCTAATTTTTTCCATTATTTTCATATCCGTAATATTACGAAAAGAAAAGAATACCTAACTCTAAGTTGTTCAAGAATAGTGCTGTTGACTTTCTCAACCCTTTGCAAGGATTAGTTAGTTCTATTTTTTGATGGAGGAGGGGCAAGAAAAGGGATATAACTCAAAGGTAGAGTGTCACCTTGCCGAGGTGAAAGTCATCAGTTTGAGGGGAAAGAGAGTCACTTTTTTATCAAATAAGAGAGAAAATCATTTCATAAAAACCATTTTCATAGGAAATGGTGGTTACAAGAAGATAGAAGAATCATCATTTATCATTATAATTGCACTAGAAATATTATTTTAGAGAGAGGGATATAATTAGTGGGTAAAATTGGAAAGTGGGTATTAATCACAGGAGCAAAACAGGAAAAAAAACATTAATCAAACTGCAAGTGACTTATATTCTGAACCATGTCTTTCTTCTAAAAGTGCCCTATATTGTGGACTAAAGGGAGTATGATTAGGTTGACTTTTAAAAGTCAATTTGATAAGTTGAAACTTATCTAAATGGTTAATGTAAAATAACCATGGTTCTGGAAACCGGACCGGACCGGCCCGGTAACCGGCGAACCGGCCGGTTGGCCGGTCCGGTTCCCATTTTTAAAAATTTTTTTTTTTACTTTTTTCTTTAGAAATTCATACCAATAAGCCTAAAATTTCCAATTTCTCACCGGTTTGGTCCCGGTTTGGCCCCGGTCTGACCCACTGACCCTTAACCCAGTACCCCGACCGGTTCAGTACCCGGTCCGGGTTTTAATACCTTGAAAATAACTGAAACTGATATAAATTTAATAGAAATAAAAATAGTTAATGAATGTATTATTGGGAAGAATTTGAAAAATACTAAATTACTTAAATTTTAATAAAAATTAGAGAAAAGTCCCTCTTTAAAAATTTAATTGGTGAGAATGACTTCAATCAAAGTATTTTCATTCTTCATATATATAAACTTATCATGGCATTAATTCTAATAGGGGAGTTTTTCTCAATTTCCCTTAAAATTTATTATTCCTTTTTTTCTTTGGATACTTTTATAAATAATGATAAAATTGGAAAACTATCGTTACTAACTTTTAAATAGACTTATATAACTAGGACCAAAATTTTCATCTACAAGTAGATTTATAATAAAGACCAGAATGTTATTTTAATAAAAGAAAGTGGGATATAATATCTTTTATTCATGAGGTATTTATTTCTTCTCTTTTCATGGTAGAAACTTCTTCTCTCTCCATAGTAGAAAAGATAAAAGCATATAATTTTGGCTTATAGCTTAAAGCATCTTTTTCTTCAAAAGCCCAATTGGAAAAAAAAAAAAAGCTAATCAAAACATCAAAACAAGTCAAAAAGTAGCTTTTAGCTGTTGGGATGCACGTTTAAGCTTCCAAACACCCCCTAATTTTGTAAGGATTAAGATATATCCAACACCTTGAAATATTTTTCCTAGTGTATCCAGTGCCCTAAGCCCCTACTAAAATATTTTATTGTACAATTAGTACCTTGAAGTATTTTTTCAGAGGTGTCCATCACCCTTGAGTACTTGTTGTGCAATTTTGTACTTAACATTTTAGATAATTTAGGGTGCTACACCTAAAAGAATACTTTATGATGTTGAATGCACCCAACAAAATAGTTCATGGTATTTGACATATCTAAAAAAAATACTTGAAGGTACTATGTGTATAAGAAAAAATACTTCAAAATGCTGAGTGCATCACAAAATACTAGCTCTACCTATAGATGTTTGGTAAGTTTTTATCTCCTCTTTCCTTTTAGTTTCTTCTCTTTTATGTTAAGTTTTGATGGAGAAAATTTAGGGTTTATTATATTTTGAATTTTTAGGTGTTTCAATTGGTGATTTATTGAGTGTTTGGAATACCGTAAATCATAAATTATAATCACTTATAAGTCAAAAAGAAGCTATCCCAAATGAGTACTTAATCTTTAATAGAGCTAGTAAGGTTTGAATAAGAGTTATGTGGTTTAAATTTTTGCTTGGATGGTTGATTTAAAGAACTAAAGATATGGTTTGGTTGGGAAATTATGTTTTTTGATAATGAGGTTATTAAATTTGAATTTTTTTATGAGTTAGTTATATTTATTTGGAGTTATATTATATTGAAGATTGATCGTTTAGTTTTGAGAACTGTGTAGTTATAAATATTGAGGATTTCTAGTTAACTTTCATGTATTGGGAATTAGGTATTTTGAATAAATTGAGAAGGTTGTAGTTAATTTATTATTCTAATGAGAGAAAGGGAATTTATGGATGAAGGAAACAGGAATATGATGATGATTCGAGGAATGTTTGATTTATGGGTATTTTTACTAAAGACTAAAGTAAGCTAAATTTGGAGATTTTAGGATGATTGGAGGGAAATATTATTTTTAATAATTTCAATGAGATAAATAGAGTTAATGGATGATAGAAATGTGACGGGATAGAGAAATAAAGTTATGCTAGTGAGTTGAGAATTTTGGGGGTTTGTATCAAAGTAAACAATTTGAAAGTTACATGAAGATGTGAAATAGAGTTTGATTTTTGAGTTAGATTTTAAGTTAATATTGATAATATGATTATGGAAAATGAGCTTTGGTGATTGGATTGATTGCCTTGTTGGAGTTGTTGTGGCATTGATTTTGGTTTTGGCTTGATTGGGAATGGTCAATGATAGGATTATTTTTTAACTTTTATTTTCCATCAACATAATCATATGATAAATATATTAATATTAAACGAAATTTTTTATTTTTCAGTAAAAGTATAATTTACAAACTCACTAATTTTAATTATGTTAAAAAAAATATGATGTTGATATTGGTGAAAAATAAAAGGTAAAAAAATCCTGTCATGATGATTTTGATGATTTTAATGTCACAGAAAATAAAATTTAAATTGATTTTAAAATAGAATGCGAGAGAGATTGAATAAGAGAATATAAAAAGTTTGACTAAGGGTAATTTAGTATTTTTAAATTTATGTTTTGAACTTTGGTCCTTCTAAATAATTATATTTTTTAAGGTCTTTTACAATAAATATCATTTTTTTTCTGGCTCATTCTCCCTAATTTTCCCTATAAGTAAGGATTTTACAAGCCATTAGAGCTCTAACGACTGCGACCGGACACCAGAGCTCCGACAGTCTAATATATATATATATATATATTAATTTCTTAAGCAAAAATAATTAATATGAAAACTTGAATAGTTAATAGTACAACTAAAGTACTAAACATAGTACCTATTGAATATTTTCTAATAATTACTTTTTATTTTGCTATTAACTACTCAAATTTTCATATTGATTACTTTAATTTTGATATTGAGTATTTGATTAGCTACCAACAAAGTTCTCAAAATATTTTTTGAATTTTCAAAATAAGAGTAGTTATTACCGAAATCAAATTAGTAAATAGGAAAACAAAAGTAGCTATTAGAAATTATTGAGCAAAATGGACCTATTTAATATTTACTACTATAGTTTCAGTATTAACGACTTTGATTTTGCTATTAAATACTCTTATTTTAAAAATTAAAAAAATATATTAAGACCTTTGTGGGTAGCCGGCCAAAATAGTCAATATCGAAACTAAAGTAATTAAAATAGAAATTTAATTAGTTGCTAGTGGAACAAAAGTAGTTATTAGAAAATGTTCAATAAGTACCTTTTTTACTACTTTAGTTTTGCCATTAATTACTTAAGTTTCCATATTGACTATTTTTACTTGAGAAATTTAAAAAAAAAATACATTAAACTATCAAAGATCTAGGAACTGGGCACTTGCGCCAGAGTGGCCGGTCGTCGACAAGGTCACCAAAGCTCCGATGAATGGCCGTCATCACCAGTCACCTGCGTCAAAGCTCCAATGACCTGCAAGGGGTTTTAAGGATTTTTTCAAAAAAGAAAAACAACAGAAATTATCTAGTTTCCCACATTTTTCAACATTTGAAAATCTCAAATCAGTCCATTTGAAATTAATTAAATTTAACATCCTTATTTGTCTTTTGTTTATTTTAAATGTATTTTTTTTGTCTTTTTCCCTTTATAATATGATTAAAATTAATAAATTCTATAACAAATTAGAAAGTTTGAAATATATGTGTTATAGCTATTTTTTGTTGTATAAAAAAATAATTTTTGCAAATATAGATGTTTAAATAAGTCCTATGTTAAATAAGGATATTTTGGTCAAAGCAATAGATTCAGAGTCCAACTAACATGTCAATTAATTGGTAGGTTGATGAAAGTATAACCTCAAATATAGATCTATGCAACATAAATTTTAATTTCAATGGCATGTGCTTTCAATATAATGGGAAGTTTCTGTAAATTAGGTGAAACCTAAGGATAGTTATAGTGTATTTTGCTCTCTTTTTTTTTCATAGGGAAAAAGAAAATAAAATGCCTTGGAAATACTCAAAACCCAAATCAGTCCCCCAAAATACACAAAATTCTAGATCAATCTAAAGGATCCAATTTGAAAATTCATAATGTTGTGTTTTTTCCACCATGATAAGAGCACAAAGATAACAATAAACTACTTATGGGAGCCAAAGACCAAAGTATACCACTCCATGTATGGACATATCTTCCTAATATTCGTATTTCCGTAAAGCCCAAATTAGCATAAGCTCTATGAGAACAAATGTGCCTTGACGTCAAGCCTCCATAAGGTAGCTAACGACACCTATCAGAAACTGGTTTAATCAAGAAGGAAGAATGAAAGCTTTTTTTGATGTCATTATTCGATATCCTGTTAGGAAGAATGGAAGCTGCCATACATAGAAGTCCAAAATCTTTAGATAGGAACACAATGCTGTGCTTTTGAATATAAGTCCCCTTTAGTCTACCATCCCTATTTGACTTCAAGAAACCACAACCAACAACAAACACAGTCAACAAGTTTAAGAAAACATTGGACCAAACAAAGAGGTTGTTGATGAACCTTGATGAACAATGGAAACTATCGAGGTGCTATACTTAAGAACATATAACAAAAAAATTGAACGAATACTAAACTTAATCCTTCACTTTAGTTGTTTTAAGGTTTACCACATTGAAAGTTCTGTTGTTTATTAAGCTCCAAGAGGTGTTGTTTCCCAACCAGATTCCAATTGTTAAAGAGGACCAAACTTAAAGATTATTGTTTCTAACGAACACTCAGCCTCACCAACCTCATTCAAGTCGGAGATAGAGAATTATTGTGCGATTATACGAGTGCCTTCATTATCTCACTCTCAATCTTTTAAATTAAAAAGCTCACATGCTCCTACTCTTGGGTGCTTATCTTTTACACTTTTTGTGAGGTTTATTCCTTCTTACTACCTCCTGTTCTAAATATAACACTTAGTTGACTTTTTTTGAAGAAATAGATGAAGCTAATTAAACTACTTTAAAGTATTTATATTTATTATTTTTCTTTAAACTAATTTTCTTGACTTATAAACTTATATATAATATAATTATATATAATATATGATATAATTAAGTAACTTATTTAGTTTTCTTAATCTCTTTAAAAAAAATCAATTAGGTTTTATATTAAAGCAACAAAGGGAGTAACATTTAATGTTGAGTAGACTTAAGATTAAGGGAATCTTGAGTGGATTATTCATTTGCTTTGTGTAAAGGAGGAGATTTGGGCACCCTTAAAGTCTAGGAAGTTGTACGAGGGAGAATCGTGAAACTCTCAAAGGCGTGTGAAAATCGGATGTGGGTCATGTGGATTTACCAATTTACCGAACCAGTATAAATTATTTGTATATCAATCATACTTTTCCTTTTACCAATTTACATTGATATTTCTCCTATCTCTCTGTAGCTTTATTATGTTCATTATTTAGATTATTTTTTGTCAAATTTTTCATGAAGGGAACCTTAATGATATTTTTTTCAAATTTTTAATCACCCAATTCACTTCCACTTGCATAAAATTTGCACTGGCAAGAATAACATATCAAAGTTTATATGTCACTCTTGATTACTGGTTTCATTCTATCCAAATTATTTCATGAACATTAGTTAAAAAAAAAAAATCATCTAGAGGAAACAATTCTTTTGTTTCATGTACGTGTATTTTTTATATATTGAAAGAATAATTTATGTTGTAGATTTTCTTTTTTACCAAAACAGATATTAAGACTCATTAAAAAAAAAAAAAGGAGCCACATAAGCAATAGAAGATACAAACAAACAAGAAATAACACAAATAAGCACTAGTGGAAAAAACATTTTTTAGACTAAAAACGACATTTTAGACCGGTTCTGAATGTGGTCTTGATACAGCCAGTCTTAAAAGTCTGTTACTTTTTAAACCGGTTAAGCAACCGGTCTTAAAAATCACTTTTTTAGACCGGTTGCTCGAAAACCAGGTCTAAAAAGTCCAAACTTTTTAGACCGGTTGTTTAAAAACTAGTCTAAAAATTTTTTTTCAAGACTTTTAAGATCGATTATTAGAATAAATAGATTTTTTTTTTTTGGATGGGAAGGATTTTAAAATCATCCCAATCCAAAAAAAAAAGTGCCCTATTTTTTACTATCATATAATTTTAATCAAGCTCATAGAAACATGTCCAGATGCAAAACAAATGCTAATCATATCAGTTCGTCAAAGTTTCAGCACTCCAGAAAACATAAACACACGGATACAAGGAATCCACTTTCAGTGCAACAGAGCGTGTTCTTCAAATTTGATCTGATGCTGCTACTAATATAGTTTTATGCAACAGTATAAACATAATTAAAGAGGTTATCTGTGCCAGGAGAGGACTCTAAAGTGTAAACTATTCAAGACAAATCCAATATCACAGTCATATTTTGTAGCAAAAATCATAAAGCAGTTCCTCTACATCTTAAAAATGATGCTAGACGACTTCCATGATAATTGTTTGAAAGAAAATATAGAGGAAACAATCAGCCATATTAGCCTATTGTCAAGGTTATTTCAACTCAAAAGCTTAACTTATGAAATATTATAATTGCTTTTTCTTAGATGTAGACAAAGGATCGCGCCATAATACATTTTATTTAAGTTTTAATTTGGACAGAAATTATGGGAACAACAAGGATTGAACTCTTGTCCACTCAGACATAAAGGCTATAAAACCATTTCAGGATCATTTCAAGCCAAGGCCTAAGCGATCGAGCAAAGTTTCATGATTGGCTTTCATTAATATCTCTAATAAGCTAAGCTCAAAGCATGAATAACATGTTTCTTTGAAGCACACCTTTAACTTACAGAACCAAAGTACTACCACAGAACACATATGTTGAAAGAGGAAAGGCAGATTGTCACAACAATTGAATGTGTGTTAAAGAGGACAAGGAACAATTCATGGGCATACCATCTGCATCATATGGAGGAGGAAAGAATTGCAAGTAACAGAAAGAAGCAATTATTGTACCTGCATAAAAGAAGTTCACATAAGGAGTTTTGAAAATAGGTGTGCGTTAATATTTAGTCAAATACAAACAGAAATTTTCAGGTCACAAACAACACACCAATAAGACCTCCAGCAAACACGTCTTGCCAATGATGCCAATAATCATCAACACGTGAGACAGCAACCATAGCTGCCATGAGGATAGGTAAGATATATACCAAGCAAGAAAAGTTAGACCAGCAAAAGACCCTGCACAAAGTACAATCAAACAGTGATTATCTTATTTTGAGGTAGCTCAAACACCTGAACATGTCATGCTCCAATACCATGTTAACTGTGCAGATAACTTAACTAAAGCAATGTGTATCACATGGAACTAACATTATTGTTTATCTAACAAAATGGTTAGTTGATAAAATAAAGAGCCCACCCCTTTGCCATCAGGAAAACATCGCCAAAAGAAATCAGGGCGTGGCCATCCAACACCAACTTTGATAGCATCAGTTATCACCGCAGTAATTAGAACAGAAAATAGAAGCCCTGAAAATATATTGGGCAATAGATAATGCTAAAAGTTAGAATTATGGTAGAGTGATGTGCAAATGAGATGGACAGAAAAAGCTTTTAAAGCACATAAAAGATGTACCCAATATTGCATGATGAAAGTCATAGATATCCTTTCGCTTGATATAGTAGACAAGAATGACCACCAGTGGCAACAATATTGCTATGATCTATCCAGGAAATTAAAATTCAAGACTTTATATTTAAACTGATCACGCCACAAAGGCCAAGATAAGATGCAATTTCATTTTTGAATGAAACAATTCCTTGAAGAAAAATGAACCGGGACAGCCCAAAAGGGGACAGTATTATCTTTCATGGGGTATCTCAGGTCAGTCATCATCCCCTCTCCAACAAAGCTGTGAAACGGCTCTATCAAATTCAAGATGACATCAATGACCACAAGAAGAAAAAGAATTAACCAGTCATGCAAATGTATTTTTGCCACTTTAACTCCATTTGATTTAATAGTGTGTAGCCGGCTGACTTTCTGGCATTTTTCCCTGTGAATGATAAAATAGGAAGATCAGCAAAAGTTCTTGACAATTTAAATGACCATAAATTAAAGGAATAAAGTGACATCAGAAATTGAAAATTGAAAATATTTAGAAAATGCCACTCAGAAGTTAAACAATCATGAAAAAACAGAGCAGAACATAGAGACTAACAAAGAGGGGACTGCAAGTGTGGCGAGAATAATTTGGATCATAATCTTATATAGGTGGTAGACTTTAACAGAACAAACTTCAATAGAAGATGGGAGAAACCAAACCCTCGATCGCCAAAGAAGCCACAGATCTGGACAAATGGAGTCCAATATTTATTCAGAAAATTACAAGAACAAATCTTCACACAACAAAGGTTCTCAAGTTTGAGCCGCCACCACGACGTAAAACAAACGCCACTTCATAGACATGATGGAGGAACAATGTGTGAAACAGGGAGGGGTGCGATGGAGCTCACTGAGAAATTGCGACAAGAAGAGAAGCAAGGTTCAAATCGTTAGGGTAGGATTCAACAATTTTAGTGCAGGTGAAAGTGGATTTGGAGAAACTTTTTAGACCGGCTGTGAATTATAACCGGTCTGGGAAAAAAATATTTTAGACCGATGTTTGGATTGGAAAATCTCCATAAGCGTCAAGTTTGGAATCGTTATCTTGGATCCGATATTCAGGGAGTGAGATCTACGTCAGTTATTAATCACGCCAAATCCGCTGCACATGAAGGAATGGCTAAGAATCTCCATGATTTCAGGAGAACGAGTGATAGGAAAGGAAGGAATCAAGGGTCTCATAAAGGTAACAGTAGTGCAAGGAATAAATGTGATGAGGCGCAATATTCGCCAGACTTGGAATCAGATGCAAGAATTTCGATGGGGGAAGTCTCTAATAGGAAAGGGAAGGAGGATATTCCACAAAATTCAGAACACGGCTATGGTAAGTCACCCAATGCGCAGAAGGTTTGGGTCCCTATTAGGCCTAAGTCGAACAATTTGGGCCATAAGGGTGGTAAAGGGAAGTCACAACGCAGTGGGCCGAATAAGAATGCTGGACCCATTCAACAGGTTTCCTTACTCAAATCTCCACCAGGTATTGACATACGGAATCCCTTTATGCTTTTGAATGATTTAGAGGTTCAGAATATTGAAGGCCTTTCTACCGAGGCCATGCATACAGAGCATCCTGAAATAGTTTCTGTTACTGAAGCGGGGCTTCTTACTTCAAGACAAATTGTGGAAACAGCTCAAGAGTCTATTAACATGGAAGAAGAAGTGCATGTGTGTGATATTATGGAAGGATCCAGGAGCCATGAGGCTCAGCATATTTCCACTAGTTGCCAATGAATTACATCTTTTGGAATAGTAGAGGCACCGGGGCCAAATCTTTTCCTGGTTTAGTTCGTGAGCTGACCAAGAAATATAATATTGATTTCTTTGCTATTCTTGAAACACGTAGAGGTGGCGAAAAGGCTAGGAAAATTGCAATGAGTCTAGGATTTGATAATTTCACAGTAGTTGATGCCCAAGGGTATAGCGGTGGTTTGTGGGTTCTCTGGAAAAATAATAATTGGAAATTTGAAATTGTAGGTATTCATGAACAGTTCATTCATATGAGTCTTAATATGGGAGACAGGAATTGTTTCATTACAGCTGTTTATGGGAGTCCTAATCCCATAAAACGTCATGTCCTATGGTCGGCTCTTCAAGATATGAGTACTTTAATCTCAGGCCCTTGGTGCATTGGCGGTGACTTTAACGGTACCTTGTATATGCATGACCGTCGCTCGACTCGTGGAATTGGCAGTAGCATTGACAGAGATATGATTCGAGGGGTTGAAGATATGGGGTTATCAGATTTGGGATGCCAAGGTCCTTATTTCACATGGAAGCGGGATGGTAGTGAAAGTAGATTGGATAGAATTCTTGTCAACTCTGAGTTTCTTCAAGCTTTCCCTCAAGCCTCGGTGGTTCATCTTCCATTTTTTAAATCTGATCATCGACCTGTTCTTTTTCGTATTTCTGAAGCTCAAGCTAGGGAACCTAATAGAGAATTCCCCTTTCGCTTTGTGGCCTCCTGGATTCTTCATGATAAATTCGCGGATTGTATGGAGAAATCATGGCATGAGGAGTGGCATCTGCTTGATAATATCTCCCAATTTACAATTGATGTTAAAGCTTGGAGCCATGAAGTTTTCGGTCACTTAGGACGTCGTCGACGACATCTCCTGAATAGATTGGAGGGATTAAATAAGACTCCTCGTACATGTTTGAATGAGCAATCCCTTGATCTTTTGCTTCAACAACTCTGGCAAGAACTTGAGGAGGTTCTAATTCAGGAAGATCTCCTGTGGGTTCAAAAGGCTAAGTGCGACTGGTACATGCTGGGGGATCGAAACTCTAAATATTTCCATGCCAAAGTGAATGCGAGAAGGAAGAGGAACAAGGTTGAAGCTTTGCTAGATGATAATGATACCTGGCATTATGACAAGGAAGGTATTAAAGATATTGCATTAGCTTTTTATACTAATCTTTTTTGTAATAATGATACCAGGTTACCTGCTACAATATGGAGATTCACGTATCCGCTAATTGGTGAGGAACAGTTGGATGTTATGGCTAGAGAAGTTACTCATGAAGAAATCAAACAAACTATTTTCAGCATGGGTGCTCTCAAATCTCCTGGTCCTGATGGACTTAATGTTCTCTTCTTTCAAAGCCAATGGAAGCATGTTGGCAAGTCTGTGAGTACTTTTATTCAGGAAGCTTTTAGGGATCCATCTAACATTGATGATATTAATGGGACTCTTATCGTCCTCATACCTAAGAAGGACCATCCCGAACGCATTCAGGATTTTCGCCCTATTAGCTTGTGTAATGTTGTTTATAAAACTATTACAAAAATTATTGCAAACAGGATTAAGGGTTTTCTTCCGGACATTATTTCTCCTAATCAATGTGGATTTGTGCCTGGTAGACTGGGGTCGGATAATATCATTATTGCTCAGGAGGTTATTCATTCAATGCGTAATATGCAGAAAAAGAAGGGCTTCATGGCGATAAAAATTGACCTTGAGAAAGCATATGATAGACTTAATTGGGGATTCATTTTTGATTGCCTTGAGGAGCTGCGTTTGCCCACTTACCTTCTCAATGTGGTTCGTCGTTGTATAACTTCAGTGGCTATGCAAATCCTGTGGGAAGGTAGTAAAACACAGGAGTTTTTTCCATCACGTGGGATCAGACAAGGTGATCCTATTTCTCCTTATCTTTTTGTCATTTGTATTGGGAAATTGGCTCACTTGATACAGGAAGAGCTTCAGAGTGGGAATTGGAAACCTATTCGGCTTAGGAAGGATGGGCCCCCTCTTTCTCATCTTTTCTTTGCTGACGATTTAATTTTATTTGCTGAGGCATCTATGGAACAAGTCGAGGTAGTGAACACCGTTTCTTTTACTGCAATCTATGGGACTGGTGTATCATAAATCTCTCACAAAATATGGGCCTTGGAAAGGAATCTTGGAAGGAGTTGTTTGTGTTCATTTGTTGGCTCTTATGGAAGCGTCGCAATGATTGTATCTTTAATCATACGGATTACACGACTGAAAGCATTATCGGGAGAGCCAAGGCCAATCTTGCAAGTTACATGTCCGCCACGGTCAAGTTGCAGAATACGAGGATTCGAGGCACCCAAGCTGTTAAAGAACCTCCACCGGACTTAATGGAAGAGGGATATGTATGTGTTTTAGTGGATGGAGCTTACTCTTTCACCACTATGGTGGCAGCATGTGGGGGGATCATTAAGGACCATGAGGGTAGGCTAATTGAGTCTTTCATGTTGCATATCGGACGAGGGGATCCTCTGTGTGCAGAACTATGGGCATGCCTAATGGGATTAAGAAGAGCTTGGGATCGTGGATTTAGGAAGATAATTGTCAAAACAGATTGTTCTCAAGCTGCGCAGCTGATTAGCCAAGGTTCTGTTGAATTGCACACTTATGAGAATATTATTGTGGAAATCAACAATTTGTTGCAGCGACAATGGAACGTTCAGATCGTTATATGCAATCGAGGGGTGATCCAAGAGGCGGATTATCTTGCAAAAAGGGCTCTAGCATGCTATCCTGGTCTTCATTTTGTGCCACCTCTTGAGGATTCTCTTATTACTTCCCCAGTAGAGTAGTTGTTTTCTTTTCATCTGTATCAAAAAAAAAATACAACCGGTCTAAAATATTTCATCTTTAAGACTAGTAATTAGTGAAAACTAGTTTAAAAACTTTTAGATTTTTGTTTTGAAAATTTTTTAAATCTTTTTAGACCAGTTGTCTTAATAATCAATCTAAAAACTTACAAAATTTTTTATCTTTTTAGATCGGTTATTTTAATAATCGGTCTAAATGATTTATTTTAGACCGCATATCTTAAGAAACGATCTTTCAAATTCTTTAAAATTACAAAACTGCCACCGCTCATCTTTTTTAGACCTTATCACTATAATGAGTCTAAATGTGACGGTCTAAAAGGGTAATTTTGTACTAATGAAGGAACAAACTAACAAATCAAACAAAGAACAACAGAACAACATTAGAATTGATGATGGGCTGTTTGGTATGAGGGGAGGGGAGGAGAGGTAAATGGAGGGAAAATAAAAATTTTATGAGTTAAATTTAAAAGAATTGAAGATGTAGGGTTATAAAATTTTAATAAAGAGAAAATATAATATAAAAAAATATGAAAAATTAATTAAAAACTTTTAACCCTACTTCTATAATTTTTGTTTTTTAAAATCAACTTATAAAAATTTTCCCTCCTTTCCCCTCTCCTCTAAATCCCTCGCACCAAACGTTATTGGGAGGGTACAATAGTAGATCGCTCACACACTTGAGTTTATACAAAAGACACTATGGTTCTGGCATTTGAGAGGTTAGAGCTCTCTTCACCACACTGTTCACAAACTACAACTTGCCCCGTCGACCCCTTGCCAGAAACCCGAATGGCTAATATTCATGGTGATTAGACCCGGACCGGACCGGTCGGTTCGGACCGGGAACCGCCGAACCGGCCAAAAAACCGGTCCGGGTCACTGAATGAACCGGGGTCACACCGAACCGGTCGACCCGGCATGACCCGGTGTGACCTGGTATCAACCTGGGCGACTCGGCCGACCCGCCGAGTCGCCCGGGTTGTTTTTTTTTTCCCTCTGGAAGGACGAAACGACGTCGTTTCGTCCTTTTTTTTAAAAAAAAAAAATTTGAAAATCCTGACTCACTTTCGCAGTTTCTCACTTTCTCTTCTGCTTTTCAGTTTCTCATTCTCAACTTCATTCTCAATCTCCCGAGTCCGAGGCTCCGAGCGTCACCGGCCACCACGCGAAGCCGCCTTCTTCTTCTTCTTCTCAGTCTCGCTCTCAACTCCCTGTCGAACGGCGCTTGAGCGACCATAGTCTGCCGGTGTTGGGTCGCCGTTTGCGTCGATGGAGTTCGCCTTTCTTCTTCCCCATCGCTCGACCTGCCGCCGTTCGCTGGTGGTCTTCTCAGCGTGGGTGTCGCCGTCGGACGCCATGGCCGGTTGCAAGATCTGAGCTTTAGGGTCAGAAAGGTATGAACTTCGCTCCTCCATTGTTTCTCCTTCATTTGTTTCTTCAGCCGATTGAAACGAAGGGTTTGGCCGTTCCGATTGAAAAGAAGGGTCTGAGCTTTGTGGTTTACTTTGTATGTTGTTTGATCTCTATTTCAGTATTTCTAATGATAGTTCCTACATTCATTATTTTTCATCTATGGCTGTGCGGTGAATCCGTGAATGTGATGCTCTGTTTTATTTTTTTTTTTGTGAGCCAGAAGGACATAATGAAGGAGCTGAGAATGTTCTGGTGATTAAGCCATTAAGGTCAGTGTTCTGTCTTCGTGGCAGCTGAAAACAGAGAGAAAACTGAGATGGTTGTTTATGTTAATTGACTCAATAAACAGATTATGTTAATTACTTAATTGACTCCCCGTATATATTGAAAGATAATTACGACCCCATTGATTATGAATCAATTGATAGACTAGACTTTTGGGTTCTTGACGAAGATCCAACTCCTGAATTTGAAAATGTAGAAGCGACGGATCTTCAATTTCAACAAATGGCGCAGGATTATGGAGGTTTCTAACCATCTTTTTAATTATCTAAGATTAATAGATTATATTCTTATTTCTTACACAAAAGAAGATAACCATATTTTGAGCATAATTAGTACTAATTTTATTCTTTTGATATATAGGTGATGATGATGTTGTTGGGGCTCCATCATTAAATGTTGACTCTGTTGCCCCTAGTGCCTTTACTCTTCCTCCTACAGCTCCACCTCCTAATGTCTCAGTACCTAGAGAGTTGAATGATATAGTTGATGCTTATTTTAATGATGATAATTAATTATTAGTTTACTATTTTTGTTAGCATAAACATTTTGATATTTTGTTATGAACTTATGATAAATATTTTGATGAGAAGTTACAATATTTTTCAATTTTTTCCTCCTCACCGGTTTAGGTCCGGGTTGACTCCGGGCTGACTCCGGTCTGACCCACTAACCCTTGACCCAGTACCCCGACCGGTTCACTGACCGGTCCGGGTTTAATCACCTTGCTAATATTAGTCAAAAGATAACTCACAATACCCAAAATACCCTTTTACCAAAGTCAGGCGTAAAGCATCCTATAACCATTCAAGCACTCTTGCTTCTCTATCCGATGGGATCGAAATCTTTAAGTAAACTCCCTGGTCAACAAAAAATAACTTCACTTTTGCTTGTACTTGCCTAGGTTTCCTTTAGGGTGTGTTTGGTTTGAGGGGAGGGGAGGGGAGGGGAGGGGAAGGGATGCAAATTATAATTTTGGTTTGAGAAAACCTAAAATTTACCCTCTCATTCTTTTAAATTTTGGATTCCCATCCAAAATTTATCTTCTCATTCCTTTTAAATTTTGGATTCCCGTCCAAAATTTAAACACCTTCAACCCAAAAAGGTAATTTAACCCCCCTCTCCTTCCTCCCCTCCCCTTAAACCAAACACACCCTTATAGATGTGGTTAGCTAAGGTAATCCCTGAGACACTTAAGAAAAACAATTTTATGTTTTAAGAGACAAAATTCTACTCCCTCCCATCTATAATACAAGGCGTTTCTAGAAGAATAAAATGATTTAAAATATAAGTCACTTATAATATAAATAATGCTCATTTTATAGTTTTATCCCTATAATTATTATTATTTTCAATTTTATTTACTCATTAAATTTTGGATAAAGAGGCAAATTTAACAACAAAACTCTATGCAAGGGGTGCCTGGCATAAAGTTTTTAAAGGTGCAAAACACAAAAAGTACATAAAACAAAAAGTACATAAAGGTTCAAAAGTGGGGCAATTTTGTATTACTACAAAAACTACAATAAGTAACGCTTATTTTTAAAAATATTATGAAGTGTTATAAAAGAAAGTTATGACGCTTCTTGAATTTATGAAAGCGCCATAACTTGTTTCTTTTTGCTTTTTTAAAAAATAGCTTCCTATGGCGCTTCTACGGGAAGTCTTTTATTTTTTAAAACAATTTTGCCTAATTTTTTCCTTTTCCTTGTAAAACCCTCTGTATTTATAATCAAAATCAAGAACAGAATGCACAAAACCAAATCAGAATTAAACCAAATTAGAATAAAATAACTAGAAACAAATAACTAATTCGTGAAATCACTACTAAATGTATTTAATTACAAAAATTGTAATGTATAACTAATTTTAAGTGAATAGACACACACATAAAATTCATGACAGATTTTAACTTAAAAAAAGAAGAAGAAAATGTACGGACTTAAGCTTCTGCATAAAAAAAAAAAGACTTACAAGCTAGGGGGCTACTGTAAGAGGTCGAGACAAGAAGGAAAAACCACATGGGAGACCAAGCTTTATACTACAATAGAAGTGACGACCAAATGTAGAAGAAATGCGCATGTCAAGGAGATAAGAAATAACAAAAAATGGGGAACCAAGAAAACTTCTACTTGCTACAGTAAAAGAGAGGAGGAAGTAGTGGGGACAATGGCGCCGTAGCTTCAAAACAGAGAGAAGGAGTGTGGATCGTATTATATAGGAAGAAGGGAGTGGGAAGAATGATAAGGAAAGGTGGTGTATAACACCTCAAATTTTATATTCACAAAAAATATATTGTAATTATTTGAGTAATTCAATAAAATGGTGAATATTCATGGAAATTGGATCTTGTGAATTTTGAAATATTCATATTCAAAAGGAAATGAGCATATTAATTCAAGAAAGGAATTAAATTATAAAGGTGATAGCAAAATCATAATTTTGCCAATGTAGTCCAAGATTAATTATTTTCTAATTAATTGAAGTTAATTTAAATTAATCAAGGAAAATGCATAGTTGGATTATTCTTGGTGGAATAAATCAATAATTGTGAAATTAGGGGGAATTATACATAACAATTATATGAATTATGGAATTTGTGGAAAACATTTGTCTTCTCTTCTCCTCCCTAAATTTCGGCCAACACATGGAAATGAGAGGGAAAATTTAATTCCAAAAAGTGCATGTCAAATGCTACATGGTGAGCATGGACGAAGGAATAAGGAGTGGGAACCAATAGAGTGGAGATTTGAGATAAGATTATAGGAAATGGAGAGATGAGGGCATGCGAAGAAGAACATATATGATGGGTTGGGCAATTTTTTTTTTAAAAAGTAAGCCTTGTATGACGCTTGCTCAAACAAATGTCATACAAGGCTTCAAGCCATAGCTTCCATTCATTAAAAATAAACTTTTTTTTTAAAAGGGCCTTAGAAGGCACTTGTTGTCCAAGAGTTTTGAAAGACCATAATGTTAAAAGGCGCTTGGCTTCCAAACGCCTTCTAAGGCCATAGTCGTAGCCTTGAATTATTCAACGCTACACCATTCAACGCCACAGTGTGGCTTTGAAATATTCAAACTCATAGTGACTTTAAAATTCAAGTCACAATGGCATCCTGTATGACGTTAAACCAAATAAGTGTCATATAAACCCTTGATTTCTTTTTTAAAACATAAGACTAGCTATTGTGCTAGCTAATTAAGCATTATAGCTGACATTTTATTATTTTTTTAAAGAAAAGGTTTTGTATGGCACATGTTTAGATAAGTGCTATATAAATCTAATATTAATTATGACACTTATAATAGAAAATGATATAGCTTCGAAAATTTTTTTAAAAAAAAATAATTTTCTGTAAAGAAATGGAATAAGAGAGCATCACTAAATCTTCCAGAAGCTCAGTTGAGATAATGAAGCACCATTTGGGATGGCGTTTTTTTTCACTGGGCTTCTTCCAAAAATGGAGCTTCTGAGAGAAGCTCATCTCAGGAGCTTCTCACTGCCGAAGAAGTAGCTTTTGGGCGTGTGACCGTTGAATATAATTAATGGCATTTAAAAAACGAGAGACAATCTGTTGTGCAGCAATTACTCCTCCACCATTACTCCCATCTAATCCTCTGCAAACCATTTCTTGTCGACTTGCTTCTTCCTCTCATCCTTGGATCTTGAACACAGTGACGACGTTGTTGAGTGGAAGAAGTCGTCGGATGTGCGAAGTCGTGATTGGCATCAGTGTGCTCTGTTCTTTGGCTTGCTTCCGGAGTGACTGGCTTTCACCTTGTATTCCCCTAGAGAGTTGGCTTTTTTTTTTCTCCTCAACCAGCTTCAAATCTGCAGTCGAGCTTAAATCAGTTTGGGTGAGAAAATTACTTCGCTTGGTTGTTTTTGCTTTCTCCACTCCTCAAATTCGTTCAGCCTCTGTTTTTTGAAAATTGTTTTTTTTGTCTCAATCTGCCATTGTATCAATGTATGGTGGAAAATTTTGCATGATTATGTTGTTGTGCTCGTTTTGTATTTGTGATGTGTGGATGATTGATTTTTGAAGGAATAAAGTAGATTTGCAACATTTTCACTGCTTATATTTTTATATGCATGATGGGGAAAATAATTTGAGCCCCCTTTGACTCTTCACTTAAGAGAATGATTAAGCTCAGCTACCTTGAATTCCATATACGTTAATTTTGTGTACGAAAGAGATTCTCAGTTCGGCTTGATGTGTTTATGAAAAATGATTTTACCAACTATTGTCGTAAATATTGAAATTGGGACTTGTTAAAATATAAAGCACGTGTTTCACTGTTAAATAAAACCCATGAGCACTTTCAACTTCTATTTCTATCCTCCAGCTATGTAATATATCTTCAATAAGAATTGGACCCTAATGAAAGGGTTAAATAGCATTTGGAACTAAATCCATATACATACACGCTGAAAGTGCAGTTGGGAGAATTCTTTTTCATGGAGGTTTGGGCAAACTGAATTTTGAGTCTAAATTTAAATAGTTATATACTAATTTGAATATCAATTTATCCTTTTTTAATTAAATACTTTAGTGTATTTTTTAATAATAATTACACCTTTTTTATTTTATCCATTTTTTTAATTTTTTTCACTTCAATTCTCACAATATATACAACCAACATATATATATATATATATATATATAGTATTCAATAAGATTCATGTCATTTTCAGTTATTTTTTTATTTAAACGGGCTTTTCAAACGTTAATCCAAACAGGTTTAAGGTTAGAAAAAAAGTCACTTCTGCTACCGCTAATCCAAACAAAAATCACATCTACAATATGACTTTTTTTCTATCTGACTTTTTCAAAAACTCATCTGTAAAAAAAACTCCTTTTCCACCGCTAATCCAAACATGCACTAAATCCATCTTTTACAGCACTAGTGTTACCCTTTTGGTAACTCCACCTTACCTCCATTAATTTACTGGGACCCACCAGCCTTAGCATGTCACCTCATCTCTTCCTCCTTTGACCAGGTGAAGACGAAGGGCCTCACCACGGCTACCTCCACCACGGTCCTCGATGACTCCGCCACCTACTCCACCTCTTGCTTTCTTCAATTCCCGCTCTTAAGGAAGCGTGGTGCAAATTTAACAACAATTCTCGTCCCTTACATATCACCGCACCTGATATTCTGAATTCTCAGCAGCATCACGAAGCTCTCTGATTCTCAAAAGTGGGTTTGAAGCATTGGTTCCCTGGTGGCATTAAAGTCATCATTTGCTTTTTTTTCCCCCTATTTCCCATCACCTCTTTTATTTTTGGAGTTTTTCTAGCTTTTTTTTGGTCAATGAGTTTTTCTAGCTTTAATTATTGAAGAATTCAACGCTATACCTTGTGATACTTATACTGGAATTCAATTGATTAGTAATGTTTTTGTAGAATTATTCGATTATGGCATCAATTTTTCCCTAAGAGCGATGTGTTATCTTTCAACTTCTGACCTATGGAGGCGTGCACACCTTGCTACTTTTTCCCATTGCTCCATAGCTTCTACTTCCCCGTCCTTTTTCTCTCCTCTTCCTCTCCTACTACTCATTTTAACCTTTAGATTAAAATATGATTAGTTCAGAAAAATATTATTTTTAAATATTTTTTATTACATGTTTAAATTAACATAGACCTTTTTTCCCACTTTTAAATTAACATGACTAAAATTTAGTATTTTTGAATTTATTTAATTATTTTTTAATAATTTGATTTTTTTTAAACCTTGCATATAATTTTGTTTTTAAATTTACCCATTTATCTTTAAATTTTCAAACATATTTTTTAATAAAGATAAATATGGAAAAAAGTTTCAACTTATGACATATTTAATGAATTAACAGTTACTTCTTATTTTCTGTAAATTAGTTAAAGTGTTATATATGGACCAGCAAAAGAAGTTATATATTAATTTTAGCCTGTGTTTGGTATAACTTATTTTTGGATAATAAGTCCTTATTACGTAAGCCGAGATAAAACTCTTCTTACATACTTACCTCGTATAGCATGAATTACGTTTTATAAACACTTATTACCTAAAAATAAACTATTCCAAAACACCATTGGCTTCTCCAATTTGTAATATTGTTTCTGGCAGAGTTCTTGCAATTCACGAACTGGATGAATCTATGTAGTTTCAGCTGTTATCAAAGGTTCCAATAGAGGTATGATGCTTTTAAGCACAATGTCTTTGTTGAACCCTGAATCAACCATAATTGCCCCAGCTAGAGGCTCTATAATGTCTCCAAGTACCTGTCAATTAATAATAAAGTTTTCAGGTATGATATGCATCTTAAACATTAGGTTAATACCATTGTTGGTCTTTACAATTTAATCAAATTTTGGTTTTGATCCATATAGTTTCGAATCATTGGTTTGAGTTCCTTTAGTTTCATAAGCGCCCAGTCTAAGTTTAAGTATATGGATAAAAAAGAAAGCATGTTAAAAGTTTAGGAACTGCTGTTGAACTCAGACAAGTGCTTGTGAAACTATATGGACCAAAACTATTGATTTGAAATTATAAAAACCAAAACCAAAATTTGTATGAGGACAAACAATGGTATTAACCCTAAAATATTTTACATATTCTACTTTAAAGAGAAAAATATTAATATTGGATTCAAGATGAGGCCATTTTAGATTTTTTTTTACAGGAAAATTAATCTTTTGGTTCCTGTCGCTTTGACTGTGGTGTAACTCAATCCTTACACTTTGACTCGGTGTAACTCAATCCCTGTAATTTTAATTTGGTTATAACTTAGTCCATGAATTTTGACTCATTACAAACCAGTCCCTATAATTTTAATCATTTTATAATTTAATCCTTATGTTCTAGAATAAATATGGGAGACTATATTATAAAATGGTTAAAACTATAGAGATTGAGTTGCAGTGAGTCAAAGTTTAAAGATAAAGTTACAACCAAGTCAAAACTTTAGGGACTGTGTTACACAAAATCAAAGTGTGGAGAATGAATTATAACACAGTCAAAATCATAGGGACCATATAAGATTAATTTTTCCATTTTTGGGATACACACACTCCTATGAAAGCAGAATCTTCTATGAGGTTGTCTTGACTTGGATACTCTACATTGATAAAATGAAGGCAAATGATGCAGCAGCAGCAACAACTAGCTCTATCCCACTATGTGGACCAGCTATATAGATTACATAACACCATGTATTCTATTAACAACTAAATATCTGGATAAATTGTTAATTAAAAACTCTCTTCAATAATTTTATTGAACATTCTCTTTAGTCTTTCACTATCCAATAGAACCTCCAACATCCTCCTTTTAGAGAAAAATAATGGTGTATTGGGTTTCATATAACTAACTATGAGAAACGGGTTCTACAAATACTTACATTTTCTTGTGACACTCTCTAGCTAAATGCCTTCTCCATATTTTATTGAAGAAGTAGATGATCAAAAGGCAAAATCACCTACTCTAATCATGAGCAAATTCACCCAAGTAACATTTAAATATAAGCTCTAAAATACCACTATGAAATAGTAGAACAGACAGACTCAATTAAATCATTGCTTAAAGACCAGTAAGATAAAAAGTAAGGGCTAACCTTGGGGAAATAAGTCCCTGTTTCCCATCCAAAAGTTGGTTCAGTGCACGACTCTTCAAAATTCTTTATTGCTTCAACAATATTATTCTCTAATTTTTTAGAGGAATGAAGTATGTGTTTGTGTAATTTAGCCTTAATGGCAAATCAAGCATAACAATCATTGTTTACTGAAGCAGACCTCATGTCAATCAGTAATCCTGGAGAAAGGCCAGGATATTTATTGTACAGATGCTTAGTCACAAGAAAATCCAACACAGAATCCCCAGAAAATTCTAGTCTCTGCAGGAAAAATAATTATATATAATATTCAATTCATTTATTATGAACGTAGCTTAAAAAACATTACTTATGGTTTACACCTAAACTTCCAAAATATAGGCTACTTCTAAAGGAATGACCCCGTAGATTTTGCCTTCCATAGATAACTGTAAGCAAAGTAATGTCTTATTTTCGTATGATAAACTAATAATAGTAATAATCCTACTATCAAGCTCAAAATAATCAAGAGTCCAAAAGCTAACTTTCAGTTGAGCCTCATGTCAAGTGTCTGTATTATGGTCAAAGTTAACAAGTCCAAGCACACTATGACTTGTATGTGCAAATGAAGTACAGAATTTGGTTTTGCTAAAATCAATAATGCCAACATGAAAATCAGTTTTTGGTTTTGAATTGCTCCCTTCGATTCTATTTATAAGCAACATTCTCTCATGTAGGATTGGTCTTATACATGAGCAACAATTTGACTTTGTCTAAAAATTTAATCCACTTTTTAATTAATTTTTACCCCTAATTAACTACATGTCTTTCTTACGCCTTTTTCTCATTCATTCTCTCTCAAACCCATCATCTTCATAAATAAGGGTATATTTAGAAAAAAAATTACATCTATCACACATTTATTACTTTTAATTAATTTTAACTAGCAATTCAAGAACCAAAGGGGTGCCTGATAACATGGACTTTCTGGCATCATGTAAGAACCATGGGTGAGAGCTTCCACCAAGAGCGAGCTGTCATTGAATGAGTAGTTCAATAGGGATTCAAAATATCTGACATTCACAAGCCTCTCTGGCTCTATGCTTAAAAGCCTCTTATTGGGTGTAACCTCAAAATCCACCTTTATCCCAACCTAATCCATAAACTTCAAAGCAGCTTTCTCTCCACTTGTGCTAAGGAAAGCCCCAGTTAAGGTTTCAACAACATTTACAATTATCTTTTGTTTCATTTTTCTATTTACACTCGCACACATTTTTGCCATATCAGAGGATAACTCTTCTTTTATAGTAACATTGCTACATCTATCTCCTGGTATATTCCATTTCTTTGGATCAAAAGGACTGGTTTATATGAAGCCTTGCCAAAAAAATAAAAGAAAGGTCAATATCATTGTTGGTCTTTACAGTGTCATTGAATTTTGGTTTTGATCGTTATAATAGAGTTGGAAATGCGGGCAAGCCCGCAGGCTGTGCAGCCCGTACTTTTCATGGGCTGGCAAAACACCAACCATAACCCGTTAGTGCGGGTTGGCGGGTCAGACCGCCAGCTCGAACATTATTATTATTTTTTTCTTTGCTTGAAAAAATGGACTAAGCCTTGATATGTAATAAAAAAAAAAAAGGGGGACTCAACCATTACACTCCTTTAATTCCTTTTTTTAGTGATATAAAGGGGTTGGGCCCATTACACTCCCTTGGTCTCTTTTTGTTTCAACACTTCATTTTTCTTTCAAAAAAAAGATTTGTGGGCCAAACCCCAAATCCGGGGGCTCGCCCGCATTGGCCCGTGGGTTGCGTGGTGCGGGCCTGAGCAGGTCGCATTTTTTTAGGATTGCAAAACCTTCAACCCTAACCCTGCCCCTAACTGGCGGGTCAGCTGGTTGAGCCCATTTTACTAGCTCTACTTTGTAGTTTCAAATCATTAATTTTGATCCCTATAGTTTCATAAGAATTTGGTATAAATATAGTGTAAGGACCAAAACTCATTAAAAGTATAGGGATCTTCCGTTAAACTCAAGCTGAAATCTTTATCAAACTATAGGGACTAAAACTAACAATTTGAAACTATAAGAACCAAAATCAAATTCAATCAAATTATAGGGACTGACAATGGTATTAACCCATAAAAGAATTAAAGTTAAAAGAGAGAAAAACCATTTTCAAAATACAGCACAAACACAAGTGGATTTCTTGTTTCTCTTTCTCAAGATGTTTTTATTCTAAGGTGAGAAACAAAGCGTACCGGAAGTTTAGAGTTGCACCCTAACCTACAGAGGCTGACATTAGATATCATCTCTGTCTTCTTCTTAGAGAGAAGGCCTGCATTATCAGATGGATGGGTTTGATAAAGATTCATACAAGTAATATATTTAAGGAAACAATCTCCAAGTGTCTCTAGAGATTCATAGTGAAATGGCTCTTGACATTCTTTTGCAGTTGTCGGATTTCGGGTGTTGTTTCGAGTTTTTCCGGTACCCACACGAGTCGAATCACCAGGATTTCGACTATATCACACAGTAAATGCACAGGAAGGGAAGAGAAGGAAAAGAGGTTCTGTAGAGAAAACTTTTCCGTCTCTCTTTTTTCATGTGTGTCACTGTTATTTACACATACGCAGCCAAAATCAACTGTTCTCCCCAAAACCTGTGGGGAAATTGTTCCCACTAGGTTTCAATTTCAAACCCTTGGAAAAATTACCTATAAATGCCCCACATTCTTTTGGGTATTTTATTTGCCCCCAAAAACTTAAAGCTTAATGGGTTTGGGCCTAATCCACCAACGGTGGACTAAGCCCAATTCCCAACAGCAGTAATTGCTTCCAAGATCTACATGCACTGAGCAAATTCCATTAGTACAGGTATCACCAAAATCATTTTGAACAATATATATATATATATTCTATCTCTGGTCCTAAATATAAGGCTAAACAAGAGTTTTAATTTGGTTCTAAATATAAGATCTCAATACATTTTGTCCCCTCAAATATATACTTTTTTCTCCAAAGTATCTCTATTGGTTGCACATGAGAAGGGGGTTTCCATGAAGAGTAATTACAATGCACATAATTAGAAAAGGGTATTCTAGGCAAACTAACACATATTTGTTACAAATAACTAATTTAACTAACTTCTTTAATATCCACAAATTAGTTATTCAGCTCTTATATTAAGGACCGGAGAAAGTGTGTGTGCACATATATATATATATATATATATATATATAAGGGAAACGAAATTCTACCATTAAGATATAATGAAAGCAGTGAGTAAGAGATAGAGAAGTTTACGGTGGACATTGTGTCAAAGTCAAACCTTTCTAAAATAATGAAATGGCAAACAGAATAATCCATCAAACATCGATAAGCAAATAATGACACACTCATGTTGAGAAGACACACCACAGTTAAACCAAAATATGCTTAAATAGAAAATTCACATCATATCAGAAATGTCACATCATTGTTTAGTAATCTGATTAATTTCGTCATACTGTATTGGTTGGAATAAAGAAAAAAGCGGCTGGAGTAGTTCTTTTGCTTTGGTTACTAGTGCCCTGCTTTTGGCATTGTGTTTGCCATGAAAACTGCTTCTCTATTTCGTCCATAAAGCAACAATAAATACTTCTCTAGAACTCATTAATCTTCAAAAACATGTTCCTTTTCTTCATCATATGGGTAGTTAATGAGCCTCAAATAAAAAGACGTGAAATTTTCAATCTTTGGCAAAACATGGAGATATAACTATATATTATAATTATATCATGACAGTGCATTTTCATAGCAAAAGAATAGTAGCTTACCTTTAATGTTGGAATATCATTTTGCTGGCACATCTTTTTCAAGTTGGAGGCCAAACCTAATGACTCAAGCCGATGTATTATGGATGGAATGAATGAGAATGAATATATTGTACTGATGGATATGGGTGACATAATGATAGGACACAGTTCAGGAGGCAATTCAGCTAAAGCCTTGGTTGATTCTGAAAAATATACATATACATACATATATATATATATATATTCAGCAGCACACAGAGAGACAAATGATGCTAACAATCCTTGCTAAAATTTGAGGTTGAACCTCAATTTTTGCAAAACTGCTCATAATATAAGGAAACAGTTGAAACTTCTGAGGAAGAAAAAAACTAAAAATAGCTTTTGCACTTGTTTCATAGGCCAAAAAAAAAAAAAAAAAATTGTGTTATTTTCAGAAACCTTCCTGCACAAGAAAATTTACAAGTCCAGATACAAGAATCAGAATACAAACCTCTTTCCTTGGCTTGTCTGCTTTTGAGATTGTAATTTCTTACATGAAATATATGCCTGCCATTATATAGCTGTTGGTTTTCATAACGCAAATGAATTCCATACCTGAAATGTAGGATAAGGGATGAGAATATGCCAGAGTAATGGTCTATTTGGTATGAGGAAAATGAAAGGGAGGGAAAATTCTAATGAGTTCAATTTAAAAGAAATGGAACAGTAGGGTTATAAAATTTTAATAAAGAGAAGATGCAAGATTAAAAAGTAAGAAACATTAATCAAACTTATTAAAATTTCCCCCTCCCTTTCCCTTGTACCAAATAAACCCTAAAACACCCAATCAAAAATATTAACTTAAATACTATCATACTTTTCTTTAAAGTGATTCTTGTATGTCTTTGCTTTTCCATTCCTGAGTCTAAGCAGAGAGTTTCCATCCAATTCCATTCTATTAGTGATGACATAAAAATGACCATTATGAGGAGTATAGACCAATGAATTATCAAGTTTGCATGAGCAAACTTCATCATCTTTAGTCCAAACTTTGTAAAATGATTGTTGCAACCTTCTTCAGATGAGAACACAGAAGTAATTGAAGGCCAATCTATGGTCAAAGGTCTCATATGTATGGGAGTGGCTGGCAGCAGAAGATAATCCATCTTAGGACTATCTTCCAAACACAGTTCATTTAAAATGTCCATCAACTTATCCATATTGTGATAAAGAAGAATCCCAAACACAATTATCTGTCTACTTTAAGCTTTTCTACTTCCTAATTGATTTGGTAAATAATTTAAAAAAAAAAAACTTTATCATACACCTTCATCCCTAAATATATACACCTTCATCCCTAAATATATGAAGCAATCTATATCTATATATCACCTAATACTTCTCCACTCAAGCCGAATGCTCTAAGTTGGCTCACCTTGGTAGTGGCACTGGCGCTGGACACAAATCACTGCTTACAATAGTGATCCAACTTGGAGCGAAAAAAAATGCGTTGGGCTCCGTTCCAAGCCACTGGCTAATAACATACTGCATGAGCTCCATGAAAATTTGAATTCCCTGCTTGGGCACTCCTCTCTTTCCTCATTTTAAATGTCAATTTCAGATTTAGAATGATAAAATCCACCTTTTCTGGCCCTTTCTCTCTCTTCATTTATGTCTCCTTATCTTTTTATGACTTATATTCTTTATAATAATTCTAATTTTGTTTTAAAATATTTCTTAAGAAATATTCTATTTTGTATATTTCTGATGACTTGATTATAAACCAACACTACTACAAAATAATGATTTGGTGGCGCACCTCCTATGACCCTTTTTTAAAGAAGCGCCATAGCAAACTGGTTTTTTTTTTTTGCCAAACCAACCTTGACCAGCGCTTCCACCAGAAAGCGCCAGAGGAGGCAGTGCCGTCTTGACTGGCGCTTGTCACACCAAGCACCGCCGGCCAAGGCCAATCTTGGTCCTTTTTTGTTTTTTTTGGTTCAGCTGGTAGTTATTTCTTTTTTGTTTGCTTTAGGGCCCCTCCTCCGACGCTTGTTGGGGGCGCTTCGCCTTGGCCGGGGCTTGCCCCACCAAGCACCGGAGGAGCATTTTTTTTGTTTCCCCGCCTCCTCCGGCAAGCGCCGGCCAAGGCGGCGTCACCAAGCATCGGAGGAGCATTTTTTTTTTGCGTTTGGGCACCTGAGGTTTTTTTTTTAATTTTTTGTTTCACCATTGAGTGCCAGCAAAGGCGGTGCCGCCTTGGCCGGCGCTTGTGCCACCAAGCATCGGAGGAGGTTTATTTAATAAACCTTGGCCGACACTTGGTGGGGCAAGCACCGACCAAGGCCCTTGCCGAAAGTCCCCATTCAATTTTTTTTAATATGCTTCATATTCTAAAAGGCTACACAACCTTGTTGCATGCACAAAAATTGTCTTCTTTATTGATCTATGTATTATCTAAAGTAATGAGAGAGCCAGAGAATAGACACTGCGCGCATAGAGACTAAGGGTGAGAGTTAAGAGTTACTACCACCATAGCGTAAAGATCACAGAAGACGATCGATCTTGGATCATCACCTTCATTCCTCCTTCATATGCTAATTGTTAGTTAAGGCACTCCGTTAATTAAGGTAAGCTTCAACACCTTCTTTCCTTATTTATTATTTATTTATTTTGCCAGTATCCTTCTTTCGTTATTTAATTTATATGATTTTTGGCATTAATTATCTTATTATCCTTTACTTCGATATAATTTGCCAATGATTAGAATTATTTCAATCGGGGGAATTTACAATATATTTTTTGTATTTTAAATTATTTATTTATTTTTCATTTAATTACAAGCTAAGAAGTTGGTACGTAGATTCATTATCACCATTCATTTCTTTATCACTTAGCTTTCACGTGGATAATACAGATAATAATATATACTGTATTTTATAGTTTTACTTCTCATTTGTCTGACTTAATAATAATAATAGTAATTACTATTCATATTCATTTGTCTTTATATCAATTAAGGTTACGTTTGAAGACTAATAATGGCTAATAATAATAAGACATAGGTAGATTAAAACAAATATTTGGGATGCCATGGCGCTTTTACAGAAAGTGCCATAGCTCCCTTCACCATTTAATTAATTATTTTATATAATGAATGGATGCTATAGCGCTTGGTGTCTAAGCGTCGTGGCTTTTATATACCTTCTATGCCGCTTAAGATAAAAAGTGCCATACAAAGTGTACAAATTTGCCGCTCCCGCCATTATCATTGTCTTTTTTTCTTTCATGCGCGTCCTCCTTCACTCCATTTTTTAGATCTAATTGGTCCCTATATCTTCTTTCTTGTGCGTCCTCCCGTACTCCATTTTTTAGATCTAATTGATCCCCACTATACCTTTCTTTATCCATTGTCCCCACAGCCTCCTCTTTTTGACGACTGCTGTTGGAAGCTTCGTTGGTCCTACTTTTTGTTTTTTCTTGTCTTCGTGTGCGTATTTCTTAAAAAATTTTGGTCACGCACTACCATTACAGTACAAAGCTTGGTTACCCACGTGATTTGCTTTGTCTTAGCCTCATACAAGAAGTTTCCCAGCTCCTAAGTTTTCTTTGGGTACGTTTTCTTCTTCTTCTTTTGTTTTTGGTAAAATCTGTAGTGAATATTATATGTGTGGTCATGAATCTTTTTCTAGGTATTTATTTGAAGTTTCATCTTTCTTCTTAAAGCTTGGTCTGCCGATTGTTTTTTTCCTCTGTCTCAGCCTCTTACAGAAGTTTTTGCTAGCTTGTAAATCTTGAACTATATATTTTGTACAGAACTTTAATTTGTATATTTCCATGCACCTTTTTAAATGTTAGGTATCTGAAGATTTGTCATCAATTTAGAAATGTTGATTGCTAGAGATTTCTTATGTGTCCTGCCAATCATTAAATTAAAGGAGTATTAAACTAGCTAGTTATGGCGTTAAATATCATTCAACTATGTAATATTCTTTTGATTTATTTTTGTTGTGAGTTGTGAAAAATTAGTATGATACATGCTGCAAAAATGGATGAAAAATTAGTATGATACATGCTGTTGTGAGTTGTGAAAAATTAGTATGATACATGTTGATTTTCAGAGATTTCTTATGTGTCCTATCGAATTTTTTTTTTTAAAAAAATAAATGGCAGAAGATAAAAGTAATTAGTAACTACAAGAGGCAAGCAACTAACTACTTTTAAACATATGTTTAAAGGTAAAGATGGATCAAAAATGGATGTCATCTGATCGATGCTCAAGGGAATACATAGATAGGGTGAAAGAGTTTATTAGATTTGCAATCGAGCATACAAAAGATCCTAACAAAATCTTGTGTCCTTGCTTATCTTATTATTATGGAAAGTGGATAGCCCACTTGATTTGCTAGATCATTTAGTGTGGCATGGAATTGATCAATCATATACATGATGGACAAGGCATGGTGAGATGGATGTTGCACGTAGTGATCGGGTGAATACCATGAGCAGTCCTTCGAATGAATTTGATCGAAGCATGTGTGATGATGAGGACAATGGTCTTCAAGAAATGCAAAATGTGGTTGAAGGGGTGCTTCTTGACTATCCTCATGAATTTGAGGCATTGAAAGGTGATGCAGAGAAACCATTATATGTCGATAGTACTAAATATACAAGATTGCTAGTAGTATTGAAATTTTACAACTTTAAAGCGCAATATGGATTGAGTGATTTGGGTTTTACTGCACTACTTGAGATGTGATGCTCTTCGATTAGTATATGGTGAGAGGAATGAAAATTTGATAATAAAAGAGAACAACCGACATTTTCCAACTTGGTTGAAAAGGCGCATTAATGATGAGGTAGAGAGGAATCCTGATTTAGTTTCTGAAAACTTAAGATGGCTATCGAATAGACCAAGCTTACATGTATTGTTTTACAACGGTTATACAATCAACGGTTACATATTCTACACACAAGAACATGATACAAGGAGCACGGTGTATAATAGTGGGGTAACAGTTGTTGATTCGTGGCACATATCCAGTGCCAAAAATGTACACTCTGTTTATGCAATAATGTCATACTTTCGTGTAATTGAATGAATATGGGAGTTAGATTACACTATGTTGAGGGTCCCTGTATTCAAATGTAAGTGGATTAACAATAACAGTGGGGTAATGATAGATGATTGGGGGTTTTTTCAAGTGAATCTTTTGAAAGTTTGGTATAAAGATGATCCTTTCATTTTAGCATCACAGGCACAACAAGCATTTTTCATTCTGGATCCTTCTACGAAGAACTACTCCATTATACTTCCATCGAACAAGAATCATCAAGAACAAGTTGATAATGAAAGTAAAGAATATTTGAATATTCCTAAGGATGATCTCTCCTTTGACATGTTGTGGTCAAAATATATTGATATAGATAAAGATGAAAATGAAGATGAACCCTTATACATGAGACATGATCATAACAAGGGGACTTGGTTTTTAAATCAAATTAAAAAGAGGAAATGATGATAATGAGTGCCTTGATTTTTTGCCTCGTATGTTTTATTACAGGCATTCATATATCTCAACATAATTTACTTTCATTGCCATGATTGTCAAGTGCATGCCTTGATTTTTTGTCTGGTTTATTTAATTTGTAGGAAAATGGATCCTCACGGTGAGGAAGATATTGTTCCTATCGAACATGATAATCAGGCAGCATTTGAGGTTGAAGTAGCCAAGGGTAGGACCTTAATGAAAAAACTTATCAAACTAAGGAGTAAAGGCATTTGGTTAGAGCTTCGGTGGAATAAAAAGGGAAATCCAGTCAGACCGAATGCCAATAACCTTATTAATTACATTGGGATATTGGTCAGAGAAACAATCCCTATTATTGTTTTAGATTGGCGCTGTGCGAAGAAAGATTATGGTGATATGCTCTTTGATTCTATCAAGGTAAAAATTATTTACTTTATTATTCTAGTTGTTTTGTGTGATGCAATTACAATCTAACAAATTATATGTGGTTTTTCTTCCAGTCTTGCTTCATAATTGAGGACGATAAAGAGAAATTTGTCTTGCGAAAATGTGGCAGACTCTTGAGAAATTTTCACTCTGCTCTTGTCAAATTCTTCTTGCGGGATGACAATGACATTATCATTAATACACCTCCAGAGATGTACGATGGGATCTTAACTCAAGAGCAGTGGGATGAATTTGTGGCCTCACATACTACTCCGCAGTTTGCAGTAATATAATATTAGCCTTTACCAGTACATGAAAGGATCGGTCTCATATGTAGTGTAATTAATATTTATTGATATGAATCATTTGGATCTAAATAGGAAAGAAGTGAGTGAAATTGCAAAAATGCATCCAACATGCCATACCGTTACATGAAAGGACTGGTCTTGAATGCAACATTGAAGCAAAATTAGTAAGAACTAATCATTTTTGCATATGAATATAATATATATGCATAATTATTAACCACAACTAACCTTAATATGCAGCTGCAAGAATCACATTCTGATGATGTCACACATATACCTCGGCATGATTTGTAGCTGGGAGGCTGCACGAACAAAAAGGGCAAAATTTCTAGCAAACAAGCCAGACAAGTTGTCGAATATTGTGTAAGTAGTGGCTTATACATGCAATAAACATTTAGCTTCACTTAAAAGCCATATTTTATAGTAATTAATATTGTTGTAGTTCTTGTTGTGATAGTGCTCAATAAAACAGGAGCAACCAGACTTGGCGTATTATGTTGGTCGTGATGATTTGCTCAGCAGAGCGCTTGGAGCTCCTGAATATGATGGTTGTGTTCGAGGTATTGGTTTTGTAGCAACCCCAACATCGTACTACAGACCCAAAAAGTGAGCCACAAAAAATGACTTCCTACAACTACAGGAGCAATTTTCTGAATACAAGGATCACGTAGACCAGAGGATTAGTGGCTATGAGCATCAAGTAGAGCAATTCAATGATCATATGCGTTTAATGCAAGAGCAAAATGCGTTATTGAAGGCGCAAATTGAGGCCTTACTACAGTCTAGGCCAACACCAAGTCTAGTGTGTGACAACACGAGTGCGCGGAATAGTTGGCCTTCCGTGCCTAAAGTCCCTATTCCTATGGTAATTAATTTCTTCTCCACTTCACTTTTTGGTACGTTATACATTAGTGTACCTTAAGATATTTAACTCTATTTTTCATAAGGGCAAATTGGACTGCAAGTTGCACGTCGATGATTCTTTCAAGCACGCGGTTGCTGTCGGCGTGGCCTATAACACCAAAAGTGATATCTTGCATAATTCACCATTGCTACCAAACACACTTAGAGTTAGGGTCGATGTATGCACAATTGATGATGCCCCTTTACCAATCCCTTCTTTGGATAAAGCAACAATGGTGAAAGATATTATCGGTGGTTATATTGCATGGCTAATAGGTCTGATTGAGCCATATCAAAAGTAGTTAATTTATAATTCCTTTTACTTTTTCTATACACTTTCATCTAAAACCACATGATTTTATTTCATTATATTTTTAGGTTGCTGCTTGTGCTAAAGGAAAACGAATTGAAGGGTGTGGGAAGAACTCAAAGTGGTCATCAACCGAACATAAGTCCCAACCCTCAACCAACAACCGACAGATGCCCTCATATCAATAACAATTGGCGTCAATGGTACTAGCTTTGATCAGCCGAGGAGGTCAGACAATATGTTTCGATATCGATATCTATCATACAGTTGTAGATGATCATGTCAATGATCGTGTACTGAACGATGTGCTTACTCGTGATTGGGTTAGTCTAACTGCCATCAACATATGTATTAGGTACTTTATCATCATCGTCTATCACTGTTATTATTATTATTCATCATTAATTTTTTTTAGGTTTTAATGACATTGTTTATTTTCTATAAAGGCACTTACACCATGATTTGTTACTGCACACGGCAAGGGTGCATAGATTTGTATTTGTCAACCCACACCTCCTTGCCCAGCATATATTAGATGTGGATGCACTATCTAATGATGTTAGAGACATGTTCAAGCGATGAGCAACCCCTAATATGCTTTTCATCTTTCCATACAATCCGGGGTACGTTATTTGCGACAGTATTTAAATGTTTTTTTTATTCTTCCACTTTTACTATAACATGATTTTCGAAGTAAAATCTTTAAAATATTTTAGGAGACATTGGATTTTGATTGTTGTCCATCCAGCGTATCCTGGAGTCCCCGAGATTTACTATTTGGATCCTATAAAGACCTGTGATTCAGACAACCAGGCTGATTTTAAGATTGTAATCAATAAATAAGTGCATGGGTGTATGTGTAAATATTTGTCATTATTATATTGAATTACCAAAATTAATCAGTCGGTGCTTGTTTTGTTAGTGCATTGACCGCTTACCAAAGCAACGTTGGTTTGAGCTATTCTACACGCAAAGACCTAGCCAGTAGCTATCCCTGGAGGAAGATTGCGGTACTTATATATATGAATTTGATTACTCCAATTTTGTTATTCAAAAATATTTCTTTAAATGTTTACTTAACTATTTCATTTTATTGTCAGTGCCCATTCCAACCAAACGATAATGATTGTGGTTATTATATTATAAAATTTATGAAAGATATAGTTACTCATGATAACATTTTTGTTCCTATACAAATAAGTTCTTTTTACTTACAGTTACTATGTTTGAAATTTAATTGATAAGTGTGTAAGTTAGTTGATTTTTAGTAATTTTAATTTTTTCTATGCATGCCTTTTATGTAGTATTATGAAGATGAACGTAGTAACCAATTGACTGATCAACAAATAGATGGAATCATTGAAGAATGGTGTGAATATATGGTTAAGGAATTAGCTAATATTTAGGTACATACGTAGGTTGTTTCTTGCATATTCATCCTGGTTGTATATGAATTAGTTGTACATTAAAATTATTTCTTGTCTACATTCTACATACATAGGTACTTACAATTAGTTGTTCTTGTTTGTTACGTTGTAATCAAATTTCATTTGTACTGGTTTTATGAATTAATAATTTTGATTTGAGTTATGAATAATTTTGATTTGGTGTGATTTTGGCTTGGGTTTTTACTGCCGTGGATTTGTAAAATATAAATTTCTATAGATTGAATGTGGGTTTTAAAAAAACAAACGTACCTCCAATGCCGCTTGCTCTGGGTAGCGCCGTTGGAGTAGTATACTTCCTCCGGCGCTTCTCTTAATAAGTGCCATAGCTTTTTATTAAAAAATAATTAAAATACTCAAGCTATGGCGCTTCCGTATATTTAAGAAGTGCTGTAGCTTTTTTTAATGGCGCTGGAAGCTACGGTGCTTCCTAAGCGTCATAGTGTTCTCTAAATTAAGCGCCATAGCTCGCATATTTTTGTAGTAGTGCAAGGGAAATTGTTCCATATTATTTTGTATAATTTCTTTTAATCTATCTTTATCCTTTTGATTCATCTTATCTATTCTATTTATTATATACTTTATAAAACTTCTATCTGCGCTAGGTATGATTGTTCTTTGGTTTTCTTTTACATAATAATTAGTCATTGTTATCCTGGTTCTATTATTCATTTGACTTTTGAAATTACTATTGTTTGATAATTTATGTTAAATATTATTATGTCTTCTTGTATTCTATAAGGTTTTACTTGTTATAGAAAATCTTTGGCTAATACTATCTTGTATTCATTTTCATTATTATCTTCTACCCATAATTTAATATCTATTACATCTCTTTTGTTAAATCTCAATATAGAATTTGTTTTAGTTCCTTCTTCTTTTATTTCTAGATTACTTTCAATATAATCTAATTCAATAGATTTTTTTCCTTTTTCCTCATCTATTGCTATTATATCACTACTACAGGTTGAAGATGTTACTACCCCTATAGACGTCCCTTTTTTTAAAAAGAAAGGTTAAAACATAGAGGCGGTGGCATTTTTATAAATAAAGTAGTGAAATCACAATATTAGGCATCCTAAATTTGAATTAGGACACCTAAAGTAGAGTTTAGATGTCCCAAATTTTATTTGGGGCACCTAAAGATTTCCACTGGAGCAAAAAACGTAAATTAAAAAAATTTGACTTACTTTAGGTGTCCCAAATAGGATTTGGGACGCCTAATCCTATTTGGGACGTCTAAAGTATTGGGTTTAGGCGTCCCAAATAAAATTTGAGACACCTAAACCCAACACGCCCCATGTCAGAAATTCTGACATGCGTGATTTCTTTCCCTTTTCTTCATTCCCATGTCAGAAACCCACTCGTCCTTTTCCATCTTCCCCATCCCCCTTGACTTCTCTTCCCTTTTCTCTTCATTCCCTTTTCTTTCATTCCTATGACTTCTCTTCCTCCTGGGTAAAGCTTTCATTATTCCCTTTTTTCTTCATTATACTTCGTCTTCCTCGATCTTCTTCCTCTTTTTCTTTTCTTTATTCCCTTTTCCTCCACCTCCTTCCAAATAGGCTTTTTTGTTTGTTTTTTCCCAGAAGATTTGTTAAAAGCATCTTTTTGAAAATTTTATTGGTCAATCATTCAAAGTGGAATTATTAGCGATTTTGAACAGGTAATCACTTCTTCATTCTCAAATGATAGTATTTTTGGCGTTGTAATCGAATTGCTAATTAATTCATTTCATTAAAGCTTATTTTCTAATTTGCAGATTTTTGATAATGAAGATGCCTACCTATATGAAGACATTAATTTGATCAGATACTTTTTGACTGGACATCTTCAACATATAGATCAGTAAGCTTTTTATTTATATTAGTTTGTAGTTGTGTGATAACACACATTTTGACACTTTTTGATTGTTGTTATACATATATAATATTAGGTTGTATGAGTTGTTGTTATTGTACATATATATATATATATAGAAAAAGATTGCAGTGCTGGATGTCCTTACCATTTTGTAATGGACATTTTGTGGTTTATGAATCCATCTTCGATTCTATTTCTGCAGTTTTAATTTGTTGGATAATGAATAATATAAATAATCATTTAAAAAAAATAAATCCTTTTAACGTTCCAAATGGAGAAAAGGGATGTCTAAAGTGGGACTTTAGACGTCCCAACTTTGAATAAGGGACGTCTAAAGTGAGGACTTTAAATATTCCAACTGGAGAAAAGGGACATCTTAAGTCCTCCGGTAGAGGACTTTAGACGTTCGTATTGAGAATAGGGACGTCTAAAGTCCCCACACAGTGACTTTAGATGTCCATTTTCTCCATTTGGGAGGTCTAAAGTACTCACTTTAGATGTCCCTTTTCAAAATTGGGACATATAAAGTCTCACTTTAGATGTCCCTTTTTTAAATTTTGGACATCTAAAGTTCCACTTTAAACATCCCTTTTTTTATGGACGTCTTTTCTAAAATATACTATGCTCCTCACATAGATGTCCCCCTGTTTTTGGACATTAAAAGTGCCAAAATAGGAACATTAAAATCCCTGTTTGTAGTAGTGGATCTACCCATATGGCATCTTTTTTGTCTTCTAATTTTATATAATTATTAGGTTGGGTTAAATCTTTTTTTTTGGATGATGTTTGGGTTAAATCTATTTGTGTGTTCTTGTTCTTATTTGTGCTAAGTTTGAATTTATTACTATTTCTGCTAATAAGTTTCTTTGATAATTACTGTCTATATTATTCCTTAAACTTAAAGTTCTAGTTAATCCTCTTCTAGTTATTAGCCTAGGATATTTTATACTATGCCTTTGTAGATTTATATTTATATTCAATGTTGACGTTGAAGGTGCATTTATTCTTAATGATCTTTCTCCTATATTATTATTAGTTTGTATTCTTCTTGGAGTATTTTCATAATAATTTATTATGTTATCTAATTCTATTTGTAATTGTTGTAGAATAGTTATATTAATAGGAACCATTGGGATTTCTTGTAATACTGGCATAAAATATTTTTCTATAATTATTTTTCCATGAGACTTTTTATATATCTTATGTTCATTAGTGAATACTAATCATACCATAGCTGGCATACATATTGTTCTTGCTTCTGGTAGTAATCTTACTAGTCCTAATTTATGATATATCATAATGGATTTACTCATATGTTCATCATTTCTAGATATTGCAAAATTTGTATTCAATGTAAATTTTAATTTCTTATATATTAAATTCCCTATTAATACTCCTAATATACTATCGTGCACACTGCTTATTATTTTTCCATCCATTATTAACAATTCTATTGGTGAATCTATTCCTTCTTTAAAATAAGCTTTTATTAGTAATTGAGCCCCTACAATATATATTTCTAAGATTTCATCTTTAAATGGTAATTTAGATATTTCATTTTCTATTAACATTTTGCTTTTTAGAGGTATTCTTAATACTCCTTCTATTAATGTTGATTATATAGGGTGTTTCTTTTCTAGTATTACACAATGACCTTTTTTTTTTTAAATTTTTCTTTGATTTTAATATTTTATTTACTTTATTCTAAAAATTTTCATATTCTAATTCTTTTGATTTCATATCCAATTTTATATCCTTTATTTTATTATATTTTTTTTTTATTAAAACTCATTCTTCTCTTTATTATTCCTTCTGAAGAATTTCTATATTCTTCTAATTCATCATATTCTATATTATTGGATCCTTCTCCATCATTTACTACATTCATCATATAAAATTGACATTCTTCTACAATAGATGAATATTCAGCTTCTTAATATGAAAAATCACTTATATTTTTTAAATTTATATATTTCTATTTTAGGACTATCTATTTCACTATATATGGCTTCACCAAATTCTAAAGGCTCTAAATCATATTCATAAGCCTGCTATAATATATTTATTATCATTTTATTTTTTTGGTTCTTGGCAATTAGTAGATATATGTTCTAATTTTTCCACAATTAAGACATTTACATTTTGTTGGTTTTGTTACGCCCCGCCTCTTATTATTGATATTAAACAAAGTAGTAATTGCGCAGTTCGGTGGGCACACATAAATAGTATAAATATACAGATAAAAAGTGCTCAATTACAGAAATTCACCATAGGGATTGTATATAACAATTTCAAATAAAGTAACCGCATAAGGCTACTAGGGTGTCTAAACCTGTCCTAGTGAGTCGCAGACACCATCCCATCTTCATTCTACCACTGCATTTTTCTCGTGGGGTTCTCTTCTTTGTTCTCAGCACACATCCTGTTTTCATCTGTCTAAATTGTTAGTAGGGGAGGGTGAGATTTGAGAGAATCTCAGTAGCAAACAATACCAATATGCATGCAAGATAAGTGCTTAATGCATGGCATGTTTGCGTTACATAACTCATGCCAACACAATAACATATATGCCATCTCAATGTTTCAGACAACGTACTTATGGCCATAGCATAACTAGAAACAGAGCTTCAATCATTCTTTTATGTTTCATATAATCAAGCAAAGCAATCACATGCATCAATACATAAGCACAAATATCAAATACATGCAGGAGAGGTAAGTTTACTACCTTTGGTCTTTGAGTCCTCCTCTTGTACCTTTTCTTTTTCAACCATTGAAGATGCTTGTTATACCTTTTCTTTTTCAACCATTGAACATACTTTTTCTTTGACACCTCATGGCCCTAGATGAATAATCATATCATTAGGGTCTTTGCATTAGGCCTAATTTGTAGCTAATGGGCCCACACTAAATCTAAGTGTTTGACTTGACCTTTGGAAATTAATTTTATCACTAACTGGCATTACCTTTTCATTTTCGCATAAGATGTAAAACATGCAGAATTTTCACTGAACTTTGAAAAATCATAACTAATTCAAGAAAACTCTGATTGGGGTGATTCAAAATTCTATGCAACCCTTATTAAGTCTATTTTAAGGCAAAATGTTCCCACAATCTTCTATCCACACAAATTCCCAGTTTTCTCATTTTCCCTTGCTGCCAAAATATTTGTCCAGCTTTAATGATATAACTTCAAACACTCATAACATTTTGTATACTTATTCAATTTCTACCCATTACCTATCAAATTAAAGGTCTTTCTATGTACTTTAAATATGAAAAAGCTTAGGGTCAATGGATAAAGTTTATCTATTTAAAAAGGAACCATAACCAGACTGCCTTCAGAAACAAAATTCAGGCAGCTTCTTTAAACATAAACTTCCAAAATCATCATAAATAACACATGATTAAACCATGATTAAAAAACACCCCTTGGACGAAATATGAACAGTACCTATCCTAGAAAATACTCATCCAAATAATAATCTAATCGGTTCAAAATGAAGCATATGCTTACCTCTACGCATTTCTGCAACTTGATCAGAAATCCGGAAATAGTCCGGTAAGCATGACGACACCAATTGTAAGACCCTATCTTACATACCACTTTTTATTGATATTAATCAGAGTAGCCTTTTGGCAGTTCGGTGAGCAACATAGGAATAACATAAATATACTGATACATTGATACTTTAGGCTTGATTATATTATAGAAATTCCCAACAGGGTGTGTGAATAGAAATTACAAACCTTGACATAATAAAAGGTCTTCAGAGACTTCCCTCAATCTTGGCCAGAACCTTTAATTGCCAGTAAATAAGATCATGCCATCAGAGCCATTTTCTGGTCTTGTAAACTTTAAACATTTATGGAAAGGGTGAGATTCGAGAGAATTTCAGTAGTAACAGGCTATCAATCATATAAAATGCAAAAATTAAATATGTCATGCTCCATGTTATGCAACACACTAATAGCAATACCAGACATGTATACATGAGTTAGGGGCTCAATCCCTCTTTACTAGTAAACCTCAGTTGGGTTCTTACTCAACAACTAGGTAAGTGTGCTTCTATACACACAAATTGCCCTTCTTGGCAAAAACCACATTTATTAACAATATCATAGGAGATGACATACACAAACATATAAATATTGGCATAGTGTATGAAGGATAGAGTTACTACATGAAATAGCCCTTTCTCACTTAATCGTCTAATTGTCTTGATCTGGCTCGGCCATAACTGTCTGGTCCTAAAATTATAAGTTTACAAGAATTAGGTTCATACCTATTCATGTACTACTCTAAACTCTTTTAAAATCATTTTGTTGGTTATCTTAGCTTAATACTGTGAAATGACCAAAATACCCCTAGGGACCTGGTCTAAGTCCCCTTGTACCCGGTCCAACTGTACTTTTCCAAAAATTATGACCTTACATAATTATGCCCAAGGAATCCATTTTTGACCTTGGAATTACCAAATTCACTGTCAAAAGATGAAAATGCCCTAGGCAGCCCCTAACTTAGGGTTTTAGGGGTAATTTTGCCATTTCACATTCTAAGGCTTTTCACATTTCATGATTAACATGAACCCTACACAATTTTTCCTTCTAAACAAAATGGAATCATCAAAACCACCAAATTCCAGTCTAAACACCACAAAAACAGGTCTGGATGAAAATTAGGGAAAATATAGTTTCTTGATTCCAATCAACTTAACACCTTCTTTTCACCCAAAATCACTTGTTTAACCACTTAATTACACTTCCCACATGATTAATCCAAATTTGGGTAGTACCTCTCCTTAGGGTTTGGCATCCCCAAATCACAAACCAAGCCAAAACAAAGCCAATAATCAACCACAACAACAACCACCTTGAATCAAATATGATAATAAGGTTTGATGGCTTTACCTTTGATTTCTCTTCTCTCTCTCTCTCTCTAAAACTATCCTCTCTTTGCTCCTTGTTGCTCTTGATTTTTCTTATTAAAATGTGTTTTAAGAAGGAATAGAGATTAGAGAGAGATTTCCATGAATTTAGAGGCAAGAACAAGTAGAAATCACCTTTAACTTACCTTATTTAGCTCTTGAATTCTCTTGAGCTCTCCTCTTGTTCATGCTCTTCATGTTTTACTTCAGCTCTCTCTCTCTCTCTTGCCTGATATGTTGCATGAAAATGAGGCCAAAAGGATAGGATAAGAGGCTTTAAAATATCATCATCCACCACCTTGCTTTATATTATTTTAATCCTATTTGAACACATGCTTAATTTGAATAAATTATCATCTTTTCTTCATTCAAATCACTTGGCCAAAATTGCATATTGAAGGGAATATTATGATGATTTAATTCAGCATTTATCCTCCTCCACAAATCTCTACCACATAAATTTAGTTTTAGTTGCAATTTTTGACCAATCTCTTTTTGCTTTGACCCTAATCCAATAAATGATCATAAATATCCAAAACAAATAATCTCCCTCCTTATTCAGCTCACTTTGCAGGAAATTGAAGGTATTTTCTGAAGAAAATAATTTTCTTTTAAATTAATATGGCAAATTATCATTTTGCCCATACATTTTGTGATTTTTGCCCAAAACTAGCAAAATTTTCACCCAACTTTCAAATTTGATATATTTATTTGTAGACATTCAATTGAGGTGCTTCCAAAGGCTACTTAACCCTTATTGAGTCAAATTTCAAGGAAAAATATAGCCTTTAGCCAACTAGAAGCTAAAAATTCCCAGAATTTCATTAAACCTTATCTGTTCAAGATTTGGTTCTAGAAAGAGGGTCTAACTTTAAGAAATCATATCTCTTAGTATATAAGTCCAAAAGTTACCCATTACCTATCAAATTAAAGCTTAGGATGTCTACTTTCTTCCTATAAAATTTCACAGTTTTTGGACATCATTTACCCCCAAGTTGGAAAAATACATTGTCAGCAAATCCTCATTCGTGGGACTCTCACTAAATTGGGGCTTAGCAGTCCACTTGATTCAGGCTTATTCTCAAGCCTCTAATCCTAAAATTCGGGATATTACACCAAACACCTCCAAATGAAAATCCAAAACCATTGAAATGAAGCTTATGATGAGTAAAAGAAGGTTTGTGAAGGGTATTTTGAGTGAAAATACCGATTCGGAGGTGAAATCGGCTCCAGAGCTCGAGAATGATTACTATTCACACTTTCTCTTTCCTTTTCCATTTTCTCATGATTTTTTCTATTTTTTTCTGATTTTGTGGACGAATTTGTGGCCATTTAGGGTTGTCATATGGCTTCTTTAAGAAGCCTCTTCCACCTTCTTAAATTATTATTATTTTATTGTAATTTTGGCACATGATTTTTGCCCTTTCTCCTCCTCCAAGTCTTTCTCTTTCTTTTGTTCTTATTTGGCCAAAATTAATGGTCTTTGGAATAGTTTAAATGGCTTCTTGAACAAGCCAAATTTCACCTCCTTAAATAAATATTATTTTATGAGAATTTTTTGCACATGTCGCCATTATTTCATTCCCTCTTTTTCCACTTGGCTTGTAATACTTCCACATGTCATCTATGGTGTCAAAATCTCATTTCCTCTTCCTCTTTTATCTCTTTGCTTAATTGGCAAATTACCATTTTACCACTACATTTTTGTAGAAATTCAAGTACATCACAATTCACCATTTTTATTCCATTAAATATAAGGAATTTTAGTGGCCAAAATTCGGTGTTACATTTCTCCCCCTGTTCAATAAATTTTGTCCTCGAAATTTGAACATCGTATTGAATCACCTATACCTTGGGGAATCCCTTTTTATCACTCGGTCTATCTCTTTCATGTGCAGGCTCCCAAAACATGCAACACAACCATTATTATAAACTACACAGCCTCATAGATCGCTTCATTACAGAGCACCCAGTTCACCTCATTATAAATCGCACAGCAGACCACATATTTTGCCACACAGCAGACTACACAGTTCACCACACAGTAAACCACATAATTCACCACACAGTAGACCACATAGCTCACATCACTACAAACCACACATATTACTTCATTATAAACCACATATGACACACCATTACAGACCATACATACTCACCATCCTACTGAGCTAGATTCCATTTTGGGAAAAGTCACCACTTAGTAAGTTACTCTCTGAGAGCCGGGGCTTATCTTTGACTCCTAGCACTACACATCGGGGTGTCTCACATTCTTCTTTACTCCTTGAGTAAATTAGTTTATTGCCACTAACTCTATCACAATTGATCTAAATACTGTCAATAATTCTATTTAAGTAATCCACTTATGTCTTTAAACATGACAATAAAAAATCTACTTGCCATACGCATATGATCAATTGCCAATTCGGCTTCTGCCGATACTGAAAAAAAAACAAAATATCCTTATGTAACACTTCTTAGCTTAAACCACTAAGAGAAGATTCAAATCACCTTGCAAGGTAGATTATACAATTCTCCTATTTCTGTTGTGTTGCACTGCATACTTTACTATTAACCAAATCACTCCTAATACAACCTTAAGTTTATGGGATAGCTCATACAGCAAACAAAGGAAATCTATTATAGGCTTTCATCCCATACATATCCCATACTATTCAGCAAATATACTCAGGGTCACATAACCTATAACTACCGTATAATATGACTTCCCGGGGGTCACCCATCCTAAGATTTCCTTAGGTTGAGCATGCTTAACCTTCGTATACCTATGTCAAAATACGTGCCAGCTATCTCTGGTCACCAATATACTGGGTATAGGCCCTCTACATGCTGTCGTATATGTACTTCACTATGTACGGTATCATGTGCTCCTAAAACTAGATAAATTGATCATTCGGATCCACTATCTCGATGTCTGTGATGTCCTTATACCACCCTTGGACCGACATGGTAATTTTGGCTGCCCTCGGGTATTCACCATTTCACCATGGTTGGTTCATAGAAAAGGGGAAAATTTATTGCTCTAGTGCCCTATTCTGAGCATATCTCCTTTTACCATATAATCAAGACCTTATCAGTATACTATCCTATTGCTAGAACCGCTTTCTCTAATACCCAAATGTTATGCCCCGCCTTACCTACCTCTTATTATTGATATTAACCAAAGTAGCAATTGCATAGTTCAATGGCCACACAGAAATAACATAAATATACTGATAAAAAGTGCTTGATTACAGAAATTCCCCACATGGATTGTATATAACAATTTCAAATAATATAGCTGCACACAGCTACTAGGGTATCTAAAACCGTCCTAGTGAGTCGCATACACCATCCTGTCTTCATTTTACCACTACATTCCTGTCATGGGGTTCTCTTCTTTATTCTCCGCACACATCATGTTTTCATTTGTCTAAATTGTTGGTAGGGGAGGGTGAGATTAAAGAGACTCTCCATAGTAAACAGTACCAATACGCATGTAAGATAAATGGTTAATGCATGGCATGCTTATGTTACATAACTCATGCTAACACAATGACATATTTGTGTGCTCAATGTTTTAGGCAATGTACTTATGGCCATAGCATAAATAGAAACATAGCTTTAATCATTCTTTTATGCCTCACATAATCAAGTAAAGAAATCACATGCATCAATACATGAGCACAAATATCAAATACATACAGGAGAGGTAAGTTCACTACCTTTGGTCTTTGAGTCCTCCTCTTGTACCTATTCTATTTCAACAATTGAAGATGCTTCTTGTACCTTTTCTTTTTCAACTATTGAAGATGCTTCATCTTTGAGACCTCATGGCCTTAGATGAATAATAATATCATTAGGGTTTTTGCATTAGGCCCAATGTGTAGCTAATGGGCCCACTCTAAATCCAAGTGCTTGACTTGACCTTTGGAAATTAATTTTATCACTAACTGACATCACCTTTTTATTTTCGCATAAGATGTAAATCTAGCGGATTTTTCACTGAACTTTGGAAAAATCACAACTAATTCTAGAAACCTCCGATTGGGGTGATTCAAAATTCTATGCAACCCTTATTAAGTCTATTTCAAGGGCAAAATGCTTTCCATAGTCTACTATCCACACAAAATCCTAGTTTTCACATTTTCCATTGCTGTTGAAAATCTGTCCAGCTTTAATGGTCTAACTTCAAACACTCATAACTTTTTGTATACTTATTCAATTTCTACCCATTGCCTATCAAATTAAAGGTCATTTTGTGTACTTTGAATTTGAAAAATCTCAGGGTCAATGGACAAAGTTTAGCCATTACAAAACACAGCACAACTAGACTGCCTTTAGAAACAAAATTCAGGGAGCTTTAACATAAACTTCCAAAATCATCATTTAACCATAAACACATGATTAAACCTAAAAAAAACCCCTTAGATGAAATATGAACAGTACTCACCCTAAAAAGTACTCATCTAAACAATAATCCAATCGGTTCAAAATGAAGCCTACGCTTACCTCTACGTGTTTCCGCAACTTGATCAGAAATCTGATAGTACTTTGGTAAGTGAGACGGCACCAAATGCCTCCAAATGAAAATTCAAAATCATAGAAGTAAAGCTTAGGATGAGTAGAAGAAGGTTTGTGAAGGGTACTTTGAGAGAAAACACCGTTTTGGAGGTGAAATCGGCTCCAGAGTCAAGAATAGTTACTATTCATACTTTCTCTTTCCTTTTCCATTTTCTCGTGACTTTTCCTATTTTTTTCTTATTTTTTGGTCAAATTTATGGCCATTTAGGGTTGTCATATGGCCACCTTCTTAAAATACTATTATTTTACTATAATTTTGGCACATGATTTTTGCCCTTTCTTCTTCTCCAAGTCTTTCTCTTTCTTTTGTTCTTATTTGGCCAAAATTAATGGCCTTTGGAATAGTTCAAATGGCTTCTTGAACAAGCCAATTTGTTTCTTGAACAAGCCTACATGAAGTTCTTTAAATGTCTTTTCATGGAAAAATACCCAAATATGATTACTGGACTCATATTATCCCCAAAAATTTGCCAAACATAAGTTGTTCCAGATTACATTCTAGAAGCAGGGCACAACTTTGAAAATCCATATCTCTTAGTATACAAGTCAAAAAATTCTGTATCACCTATCAAATTAAAAGTCTACATCTCTACTTTCATCTTATAAATTTTTATAATTTTTGAACCAGGTTTGACCCACAAAATCCATTGGACAACATCACTGCCTCACTGGAGGCAAATCAAACAATATGCACTTGTAACTTCAAAAATTTCCAGATTCATATGCAAACTCCCAAAAATTATGAACACCTGTATTCCCACACAATTTTCCCTTTTACATGCAATGGAACCATCAAAATTTCTAAATTCCAGCTCCTTCTTCTGGTTTTGTGCTTGGACAAAATTGGGGTTCTTAGGAGAGAAAATGTGTTTTCTTGATTTCTCTTGTTTAATCACTTCATTTTCACTTCTAATCACATGATTAACTACTTAAACACTAAATGAACATGGTTAGAGGGAACTTTGGCAGCATTTCCCCTAGGGTTTTTATCAACCCAAATTTACAAAAAAAACCAAAACCAATAACAACAATAGCAACAACAACTTATAGCCCAAGAGGATTAAGTTTATGAGATTGCCTCTTGATTTTACCACTTTCTCTCTCTAAAAATGCCTCGGCCCTCACTCTCTACAATCTAGATTTGGCTTGCTATCCATGGAATTCCAAGAGAAGAAGATGTTAGAGGAAGTTCCAAGGTGATTAGAAGGCAAAATTACTAAGATTACAAGTTTTTACCTTAAGTTATTGCTTCGTAGAACACTAGGGCACTTCTTGTTCTTCTTCAATATCCTTGAGCTCTCTCTCTCTCCACTCTATTTTGTTCAAATGCAATAAAATGGAATGAAGGGAAATAGAGAATTGAGAGCTCTTAAAATATCCCCATTTGCTTTATGTCATAGCATAATTTCATGGTAATTTAATATACGACTTTACTTGGCCCACATTTTCTTTCTTCCCTCTTGAATTATTCATGGCCACACATATTATTTCCTTTGCTTGCCTCTTTGACCGTAAAGCATCTTGGAAAGGCAAGAGAAATTGGTCTCATATGATCTTATCTATTCCCTTTCATAATTAACTTGTAAGAGTTCCTTGATGACAATTACTTTTGATTTTTCAACTCTTATCCAAAATATGATCATAAATATCAAAGAAATACTTTTTCCTTTCATTTCTAGCCCATTTAGATGAAAATGAGTGTGTGTGCTGAAGAAAATAATTTCTTTAGCTTAATATGGCAAATTAACATTTTGCCAATACGATTTGTGATTTTCGGCCAAAACTGGTAGCAATTTCATCCAACTTTTAAAATTATATATTTATTTGTAGATATGCAATTGAGGTGCTTCCAAAGGCGACTTAACCCTTATTGAGTCTAGTTTCAAGAAAAAATATAGTCTTTAGCCAACTGAAAGCTGAAAATTTCTAGAATTTAAATCTTTGGGACGCTATCCCAGAAATTATCCAGTTCCACTGGGTAAATTTTAAAAATTCATCACTCTTTATGTACAGCTCCAAATGACCTATGTGTCCTATCAAATTAAAGCTTTATAGTCTACTTTTATTTTGGAAAATTTTATAGGCATTGAACATTATTTGCCTATTTAAAAATATCACACAACAAGTGGTTTAACCCTTACCTTAATAACTGTAATTATAATTCAAAAATGCATAATTAAGATAAATTAGAGACCTTGGATAATGCAAAATCTATTAAAAGTCCCAACTTCAAGACAGGGACCCGCCCTTTAATAAAGTGGGTTTTCAAAAATTGCTTTCAAAACTTGTTTAACTTGGTCTCACAATTACTTTTTGAAATATAATGAACCTGTGCAATTTAGTTGCATTCATACATACCAGAGTGTAAACAAACTTCCCGACAACACCTGGGTTTCATATATTAACTAAGGGTTTATGGGGCGTTTTGGTCCCTTTCAATTTCCTATTCAGGCAATTACAAAACATCATTCAGAATATATATCTACAATATGTACAGTAAACCCAACCAAAATATGACAACCAACTAATAAAACTAGAGAGGAGTACTAACCACCCTTGGTCGCTTGTTTCTCCTTCGACTCACTTGCCTTGGCTATAGGTTAGTCAATGGAAAGAATGAGATTCAAAAGAATCTCAGTAGTAACAAATCACTCATATAATATATAATCACATCACATGCAAGCAAATCACAAAGCAGTAATAATCACAGTGATGATTGACTTTCATCATAAATGACAGCTCTCACGGCTGTATCCACATGATGCGTGACTAGCATCACAAACGACAGCTTGCGCTGTATCTATATGACGCGTGACTGGCATCACAAACGACAACACTTATGGCTGTATGTAAATGTTGTGTGACAGTGTCACAAACAACAATACTCACGGCTGTATACATATAGCTTTCAGAGCAACATACATTATCATTTGCAATCAACACAATTTAATGATAAGACATACATACAATACATTACACATAGTATAAGAGAAAGTATCACTACCTTGTTCTTTTCGTGTATGATTTGGCACCGGTTGATCATGTGCATGGAATGTCAAACCCTATAAACCATAAGCAAGGACGACGAGTTATTTCCTATTCTAATACTTAACTCCAAAACACTTAAGGTTGGTTATCATTTGAGACCCTTGTTAAGGTTGGTTATCATTTGAGACCCGTAGGTGGCTACTAGAAGGCCAAACAAATGCCTAAAGGGTTGGGAAAGACTTGACCAAAGACTATCTTTCGAAAGTTCAGAATGCCATTTTTGAAGGGTTGTCCGTGGCCAACAGATTGTCAGAAAGTTTTAGGCTACGGCTAAGATCCACTGGCCGTGGCAAAAAATAATTCAGAAACTTTTGGACAGCGGTTAACACCCTTTAGGCGGCGGCCAAGAACTGGTCAAAAGGTTTTGGGTCGTGGCCAAGATCTACAAGCCGCGGCCAACCACTGGCTTGCTTCTTGGCTTATTTTCAATTGGCTATAACTTCTTGTACAAACATTAAAATGATTTAAACTTTATATCACTGGAAAGCTTGCAATGTGAACTACAAAACTGGAAATTTCACAACATTTTGACACCATTTGCTATTTCAAATCACTATACAAAGTTGGTTCCTCGCACAATATTTTACACTTAGCAATTTTCTAGAATTTCCAATTTTCAACCTAAGTGTCCAATGGCTCCAAAATTCACAACTAAACCTATTTTCACAAGAAAACCAATGGAACCACTAAAATATCCAAATTCACATTACATCTACACATGTCCTATTTTGACCACATTGTAACACAAAACCACCAAGTTGCTAAACTCAATATTTAACACTCCATACTAATTTCATTGTTCCAATGACATAATAACACTTCATTTCTAACACAAAACATCATGCAATTCATGCAACCTAATACCACATGAAAATCAGGGCAACATTCCAAAAACTCAATACTCAGCTAATAGTAACAACATATACATTAAAAGGTAGCTATTTCTCACTTCTTTCACTTTCTCAAGCTTGTTTCTTGATTCTTCAACCTCCAATTTTCTCAAGCACTCAAACACCTCCTTTAAAAAATCTAAAACCATAGAGAGGAACTCTCATCAAGGTGGTCAAGATTAATGAAGATGATTTTAGCATTTGAGGGCAACTACTAGGTCAAAATGCATGAAGTTACCTTGATTTCACTTTCTCTTTCCTCTTCTTCCTATGGCAAAAAATGGGAGCTGAAGTGAGAGGGAATAAGATGATGATGATCAGATTTTCTCTCACCCCCATACCTTGGCCGACTTTGAAGATGAGAGAGGGAAGGAAGATGTTGAAATTTTGACTTGATCATTGGTCTATGTGATGACAAGTGTCCAAATCTCATGCATTCTGACAAAAGTGATTCACTTAACTAATTATACTAACCAACTCATTAGCCAATTAGTCATAACTCTTACTCTTTTAGTTATTGGTAAATTACCTTTTTGGTAGCTGACTAATTGGCCGGTAACATTTTTTTTTCCCATTTTGCCCTTGACATGGTAATTTCTATTGAATAACCATTTAACACATTGTTTAGCCCCATTTCTCACCTTTATGCGCCATCCCCTCTATTTTAATTCAATTTAGGTGTTAATCCATAATTGATCTTAAATGCAGGGTTTAGGCGCTGACTACTACTCATTCGGATCATTACTCACATTTAGGTCATGATTCACATTGAATTCTCTGAAAGTGCTTGCTTAACATAATTACATTCACTTTTTGGAGTCATTAGCCCTTAATCACATTTTAGGGCATTACATTTCTCCCCCAGAACAATAAATTTTGCACTAAAAATTTATCACACCACTTAAGCCATAAACTCTGGATAACGTCTCTGCATGTTCTCTTCCGCTTCCCAAGTTGCTTCCCTTTAAGACATTCCCTTCCAGATCGCCTTCACAAATGGTATACTCCGGTGTCTGAGATGTCATTCTTCTCTATCAATGACTTGTTCTGGCTTTACCCTATATCTGAAGTTGTCTTTCAAGTCGACATCTTCATACTCGATAATGTGTGATGGATCTATTTGGTACTTCTTCAGTTGGGAAACATTGAACATGTCATGGAATTTGCTCAAGTTTGGGGGGCTGCTCGATATGCAACAGGCCCAATTCTCGCAAGAATCTCAAAAGGACCTATATACTACAAGGTCAGCTTCTTCGGCTTAATTGCTCTCTTGATGCCGGTGATCGAAGAAACCCTTAAAAACACATAATCTCTTATTTTAAACTCTAGTGGTCTTCTCATCTTATCAGTGTAGCTCTTTGGACGCTCTGCACTACAAGGAGCCTCTTTCGAATGATTCTGTTATGCTCTCTGGTTTGATCAACAAGATTCGGCCCATACAACCTTCTCTCAAACAGCTCTGTCTAGTACAAAGGTGATTGGTACTTCCTCTCATATAACGCTTCATACAGAGTCATCTGGATGCTCGCATGATAGCTATTATTGTAGGCGAATTCTATTAATGAAAGAAATTAGTCTCAAGTCTCTTTAAAATTAGGACACACGCTCTTAACATATCTTCTAGCATTTGAATGGTCCTTTCTGACTGTCTATCTATCTGAGGATGATAAGCCGTACTAAATCTGAACTTCATACCCAGAGCTTCATGTAGAGCCCTCCAGAATCTCAATGTGAAGCGAGGATCTCTGTTTGAAATTATGTTCTTTAGTGTGCCATAAAGCCTCATAATCTCATGTATATAAATTTCTGCCAGTCTATCGAGAGAGTAACTAGCATTGATCTGTATAAAATATGCTGACTTTGTTAACCAGTCAATAATCACCCAGATCACGTCATAGTTACTAATCCTGGGCAATCCCATAATAAGGTCTATGGTCACACTTTCCCATTTCCATTTTAGAATCTCAGGACTCTACAGTAATCTCGACGGCCTTTAGTGTTCAATCTTCACCTTCCGGCAAGTAAGACACCGTGCCACATACATAGTCACATCGCTCTTCAATCTCAACCACTAATACAAAGACTTCAAACCATGGTATATCTTGGTCATTCGAGGGTGAAGAGTATACCAGCTCTTGTGTGACTCATCAAAGATTCTTTGCCTCAAGTCTGCCTTCCATGGAACACAGATTCTCTTTTCGTAATGAACTAATCTACTAGGTGACAAATCATAATCTTGAGCTTTTCCTTATTCAATCATAGCCCGAATACATAGACTTCAATTGTTTCTGACCACCACTTCCCCGTGACTATCCTTGTCTCATAGAGTCATACTGACTGTCTCTGGTTGACAAAACACTGTGTGTGGGCTGCAAACTGGCCTTGGCCATACCTGTTGCCTTAGGTTTTATAATATCTTTAGACCATCCTCAGTCTAGTATTGTATCACTTGCTGCCCTCAGATATTCCCTAATCTTTCGAGGCTGATTCATAGAAGAGGGGTAGTTCACTTCTCTAATACCCTCGTCCGAGCGTATATTCTATCATTGTATAATCAATACCATTTCAGTATACTATCTTGTTGCCAGAACCGCTACTTTTCTAGAACCGCTTTGGGCTCTGATACCGAAATGTAAAGCCCTTTCTTTATTTCCATATTTTCAAGTACTTAAGCGCAATTCGATGTGCAACACAGGAGTAGCATAAATATACTGATATATTGATTCAAGGAACATGATTACATTCCAGATTCTTCCATGTAAGGTTTGGTAATATATACAATTTGTCCAAAAATATCAAAATAAACTAATTATAACCAACAACACTATCTTCTTGAGCCGGACACCTTTGCTGCCAGTATTTACCATTTTACCCTCAGAGCCACTAACTACTGCTGGAATATTTTAATTTTGAAAAAGGGTGAGATTCGAGAGTATCTCAGTAGTAACAGACAATCAATCATATAAAATTCAATAATAAATATGCCATGTACCACATACAGCAATATTATAATAACTTACAGTTCATTTTAGTTGGAAACATTTATAGCCAACCACTGTTGCAACCCTACTCATTCTATACCTTAGTTGGGCTTGAGGCCACCAACTGGGCATATCAGTGTATTCGTAGACATTATGTTTGGTGTACCCATAGGCACCATGTTTATTGTACCCGTAGGCACTATTTTCGGTGTACCAGTAGGCACTATGTTCAGTCATGTTCAGTATACCCGTTGGTACTCTACATCATACATATTACAGTAAATGGCATAAATAAAGCATATAAACATTGACATAATATATGAAAGATAGAGTTATGACTTGAAATAGCCCTTTCCCACCTAACATCTAACTGTCTTGATTTGGCTCAGGAACAAGTGCCCGGTCCTAAAATTCCAAATGTACAAGTAACTGGTTATTACTTGAACTATTACTATCTTTAATCATAGTTTGTTTTGTATCTATCATAGTTTCAATAATTTCTATACGGTACAACTCTGCACAGTGTAGCTGCACTGTTTTCCAAAAATTGGCAGATTTTTCAGTCAACTTTGAAAAATCATAATTAATTCTAGAAAATTCCACTTTTGGGCAAGAGGAAAAGGGAATTAATGATTGAAATACAAATGCCATAAGTTGAAATATTTTAGTCAAGAAAAAAGTGAAGTTTGAGAATTCGTACTAGAATTGAACGGGGAGCGAAAAACCTATCTCAAGTAGGGGAGAGAAAATGAGATTTTGTTATCCGTTTGTCTCTAATCCTTTTAATCACGAATCTTTGAATCATAATTACTGTTTAGAAGGCAGGGGGTTACATTTTTGATATCAGAGATGTAGTTCTTGTTAAGGGTAGAGTTTGCTAGGAGAGCTCCCTTAGTTTGGCTTCAGTAATAGAAGATGATTAGTGAATGGTTGTTGTGAATACACATGTATGTTTTGTTATTTCGGATAAATATATATATGAGATTTGTGAACATATGTGTATGCCTTATACGTGATATTGATGGGGTGGGTTATTTCTAGAATGAAGAAAATAAAAGGTCACCCCAGAGTACAGTAGGTAGACCCTAAGGTGGAGGTGGTCAATGACAATCCACCGGACCCTATGTAGGAATTGATGGGTCTGATCAAAGATTAGAGGGACATGATTTTTGAGTTGAAAGAGGAGCTTATAGAAGAGAAAGCTAAATGTAATGAGGGTTAGAGTCAATCCACATATGAGGTGACCTAGGAGGGGACTCATAGGGAAGAAACTGTAGAAGGGTTGGCATGGCCACTAGAGTCACCTCCTTATGCTAGACCAAACCAAGAATCACATGGGATATTAGTTAGAGAGGAAATGGACCTTTAATATTGGGTCTCAAAACTTTGTAAACACCTGCCTTCGGTATTCAGAGGGAGATTCGATCCCCAAGAGGCTGAAGACTGGTTAAATTGGCTGGAGAATATCTTTAAGGTCTTTCAGTGCTCGTTTGAGGTAAAGGCACACCTGGCAATATACAAACTAGAAGGGGATGTGGATCGTTAGTGGCGGAATATTGCCCTAACACAGTGGAGTAGAAATGTGCCACTGACCTGGGAACTGTTCTAGCAACAATTCAATAAAAAATATTTTCCCAAGCCAGTGTGGCTTGAGAAAGAGACTGTGTTTTTATCTATCAAGCAGGGTGATTCGGACACCTTCGACGATTATCTATCTTGTTTCATTCGGCTATCCAGGTATTCCTCTTATCTACAGAAAATGGATGATGAGGAATGGAGTTCTTATATGCTAATTCGTGGGTTGCAACGAGAATTGAAAAAGAGATTAGCCACCCACTGATTTACCGAGTTCAATAAGGTAGTCGAAGGATGCAGAATCACAAAAAACAATCTGAGAGACTTGTATCCAACTAAGGGTACCGACAGCTGTAATGAACCCAGTCAGGGTAATACTTCCCAGAAGCGAAAGGGTTAGGGGTTCTCTTCGTCCAAGGGCAGTGGTAAGAAGCCTTATTAGTCCAGGAGTCGTGAACAACATAGAGCTCCTACATTGTGGATATGCCCTCATTGTAACCAATCACATAATGGCAAGACATGCGAGGGTATGGTGATATGTTTTAACTGTAAGAAGCCCAGGCATATTTCAAGTAAATGTAAACAGCCCCGACTAGAGCAGAGACCGAGGGCTCAGGGGAGGTTATTCACCATGACATATAAGGAAGCTTGGAAGTCCTCTGATCTGATTTAAGGTAATATAGTTCTCAATGGTGACTTGATACAAGTGTTATTTGATTCGGGTGCAAGTTACTCTTTCATTACTTATGATTGTGTTAAACGTCTGGGCATGTATGTGCATAAGTTGCCATTTGATCTGATTGTATTGAGGCCGATGGGTGTTAAAGCCTTGACCACTGAAGCTTATTTAAATTGTGTCATAATTGTGGAGGGGCACCAATTCATTATTGATTTGATTTGTCTGCCGCTCCATCAATTTTAAGTCATTTTGGGTTTTGATTGGTTGATAGGGAATAATATGCTATTAGATTGTGGCAATAAGAGGATAGTTTATCCTGCCTCTCAAGTATTGTGGGTGTGAATGCTAGTTTGAATTTTCTGTCAACAGCTAAAGCTGAGAAATATCTGGAGGAGGGTTGCTATGGGTATATGGTATTCTTTTCTGTGTAAGGAGATACTGGGGAAACTTTGAGTAGTATACTTGTGGTACATGAATTCCTTGAGGTATTCTCGGATGATCTTAGCAGATTACCTCCTGAAAGGGAAGTTTCCCATTTGAGATTATGCCTGGAGCTGGTTTGATATCAAAGGCCCTATATTGTATGGCCCCAAACGAAATGGCTAAATTAAAGAAGCAGATTGAAGACTTTCTTGAGAAAGGGTTCATTAGACCCAATGTGTCGCCTTGGGGAGCTCTAATGTTATTTATCAAAAAGAAAGATGGGAGTCTTCATTTGTGTGTTGACTATAGAGAATTGAACAAAATTACCATCAAGAACAAGTACCCTCTCCTGAGAATCGATGACCTTCTAGATCAATTATTTGGTTTATGTCTGTTTTTGAAGATTGATCTAAGGTCAGGTTATCTTCAGCTGCGAGTGAAAGCAGAAGATGTTCCAAAGACTGCTTTTAGAATGAGATATGGGCATTATGAGCTTTTGGTGATGCCATTTGGGCTAACCAATGCACCAACGGTATTGATGGATAACATGAACTGTGTATTTCGACCGTATTTAGATTAGTTTGTTGTTGTGTTCATTGATGATATTTTGATATACTCTAAGAGTAGGGAGGAGCATGAGAATCATTTAAGAATTGTGTTGAATATATAGTGTGAGAAGCAACTCTATGCCAAATTGAGTTAGCTCGAGTTTTGACTCCAGTAGTAAAATTCTTAGACCATGTTATCCCCCAAGAAGGGGCCTCGGTAGATCCCAGTATGGTGGAAGCAGTATTGGACAGGAAGAGGCCAGAAACTGTTGCTGAGGTACGCAGTTTTTTGGGTCTTGCTGGTTACTACCAGAGATTCATTCAGAATTTCTCCCGTATTGCTTTGCAGATGACCAAGCTCACGAGGAAGGATAATCCATTTTTGTGGGATGAGCGTTGTGAAAATTGCTTTGTGGAGTTGAAGGAGAGGTCAACTACAGCACCTGTGTTGATTATACCTGATCCTAGCTTGACTTATGTTGTGTATAGTGATGCGAGTAAGCAGGGATTAGGGTGTGTCCTTATACAGCAGGGATGTGTGGTGGCCTATACCTCTCGACAGCTCAAACCTCATGAAATGATTATCCCACCCATGATCTGGAGCTTGCGGCAATTGTGTTTGCTTTAAAAATTTGATGGCATTATTTGTATAGTGTGACAGTAGAACTGTACTATGACCACAAAAGTCTCAGTAGTAACAAATCATTCATACCACACGTAATCACATAGCATGTAAGCAAATCATCACATAATAGCAACAACACAAAATCACACTCCACCCTCATCCTCTTTTACCTCCGGGAAGGCACACCGTCCTAACCCGAACCGTTGTTAGCAACTCAGGAACTGTTGGTATGACAGTGCATACGAATAGCCTTACGGCTCACATATAGCCATTCGGCCCACAAATAGCCTTTTGACCCATATAATCACAAATGTTACACCCTAACCTCATCCCCTTTTACCGCCGGGAAGGAACACATCCCTTACCTAAACCTTTGTTAGCGACTCAGGGACTATTGGTCTAGCGGTGCATACACAATTTCACAAATATTGCAGCATATGAATCCATCACAAACCAATGATATAACACACATACTGTAATATACCAAATTTTGCAATACTAAAAATGTGTAAATATGGAAATAGTAGAATAAAATAAATATCGGTATTTACAATTAAAGGTAGAGTTACTTTTGGAATTCCCAGATATCCATTGTGTCATTTACAGAAATCGAGAAGTCAATATTGTAAAAATACAAGTGTAAGAAGTCGGAGCAAAATTCATTGGTGGCTGTAGGGTTCAGGGGCGTCAGTTGCGAGATCGGAGGAATTTGGGCATTTCGTGATGTGCCTCGATATGCGTGCCATGGTCCCACATGGAATTCCGGGTAATGCACCGATAGAGCAACTTTATTAAAAAGAACTTCAGTAAAGTTGTAATGACAGCTCATTATGACTCATGATGACACATCTTTCGTGTTGGCCAAATAAGGAAATGACAAGTGTCCTGAAATTATTACAAAGTAAAAACATGTTTTTGTGTTGGCCAAATGAGGGGGTGACATGTGTCCCTCGTCATTACACATCATTACACCCACTTTAAGCCTTTCGTGTTGTCATCTCCGGAGTACGGCACCTAGCGTCTGAGTCCGGGGAATTCACCGGTCTCCGGCCGGGTAGCTTACTTTTTGAGTCGAGCACCGAACCCAAGAGTCTAGGGAAATTGTCAGGCCTCCCCTTCCCCTGACCATTTATGACCCACCGAAGAAAGAGAAAAGTGGAAGACCAATGGTTGCATGACACGTGGCATTCTTAAGCCTTAAACTTGTGACACATGGCAAGATGAGATGAGATCATTTTATGTGATTAAATCACAACCATCCATGCCTAATTAAATGGCAAAATTTCGTGCAACCATGGAAAGAGAAAGGGAAATCAGATTTCTTAAGCTTAAGAACACAAGAAGAGAGAAGGAGGAGTGAATAGTGAGTTTTCTTGACTACCGGAGTCGATTTCAACCGTGAATCACCGTTATTGTTCGGTAAGTCCTTCAGGAAACTTTCTCTACTCACTATAAGATTTAATTCTATGGTCTTAGATTTCTCATCTGAGGTGTTTTGTGCCAATTAGTCTACCAGAGTGCCGCCGGAATACCGAACCACTTGTAGAAACGCGAAGAGGTAAGCATAGGCTTTCTTTTGAACCGAATACTTTGTGATTTCATTGAGTTTTTCTTAGCTCTTTAACCACCCATGTATTTCATTCAAGGGGTGTTTTTGAAGAAGGAAGATGTTTTAATCATATATATAAGGTGATATATGATGTTTGGAGAAGTATTAGACTTGTTGGTTGTTAAAATCACAAAGTGGAATTTTTGTTGTTTTGGGAGGCAGATTTCGGTTGGGGGCTAAATCTGGTAGAAATAATTTGATTTTGGTATTTTTGAGTTTTCCATTGGATTCTACATGAAAAATTGTGTGGGAATAGGCTCTAGTTATAATTTTTGATAGACTGGTTTAAAGATTCAAAAATTCGAAATTAAGTCTACTTGTACAACAAAGTTGCCAGTGTGCGTTTTTGTCTGGCAGTTTTGTTGTGTCAAAACTTTCACTGTCCAACTTCATCCGTTGATTATGATATTTTCCAGAATTAAATTACACTTATAGACCTTTAATTTGATAGGTATTATGAAGTATTTCGATAAGTATACTAGGAGTTATGAATTTTTGAAGTAGACCATTAAAACTGGTCAGATTTTCTGGCAGCAGGGAGAAAAATAAAAATTGGGAAGTGTGCGCGGTTTTTCAGCTACTGAAAGTATTTTTTCCTTAAAATAGACTTAATAAGGGTTATATAGAATTTTGGATCACCTCAATTCGATTTTTCTAGAATTAGTTATGATTTTTCAAAGTTCAGTGAAAAATCTGCCAGCTTTTGGTAATTGTGCGAAAATTCAAAGCAAAGAGTTTTTGTAATAAAATTGGACATTTAAGAGTTAAGTTAAGCATTTGGAGTAGCTTGAGCTCATTAGCTTCATTTTGGGCCTAATGTAGTGACCCTAATGGTAACCAACATAAGAGAATAATTTATGAAGAGTTGGACTAAGAAATAACTCATTGCCCTTAAATTATAATTTATAGGATTTGACATTTGCCCAGGACGTTCAAAGCACGTCAATCAAGATCAAGATTTGGAAAAATTGTCAGGTAGTAACTTATCCCTCACCTACTATGTGATATGTTATATGCATGTTTGTACCATTGTGAATTTAAAACATTCAGATGAGAAGGGCTAAGGCCCAGTAGAATTTCCCAGCGCTGTGGCAAGGGACGGTTGTCCTTGAATTGGTAACTTTATGCTTTCTGCATATTGTGAATTTATCTCTGAATGTTGAATATATTGATTGTACTGTAACTTTGGTTGACATGGCATGATATATGTGCATTTTATATGAGTGATATCTGTTACTACTGAGATTCATTGAATCTCACCCTATTTTTCCAAAACAAATTTTCAGCTCGGGCAAGTAGTTCCTCTAGCAAGAAGGTAAACACGGGCAAATGAAGCAAATGACTTAGAATTTAGTTTTCTGTTAGTTATCTATTTTGGAGATTATATGTAATTTGTATTTAAGTGTGGTCAGTCTCGTACTGACATGTATGTAAGCGCCTGTATATAAGCGAACGCGCAACGACAATCGTACCAGTAGTGGATAGCCGTCCACCTAGGGCCGTTAATTAAACATAGTAGCTTGGGTTTCAGCAGAGAACTTATTAGTAAACACTCTGATATGAAGAAATGAACCTAAAACGGATGGCTTAAAATAAATCATATGAGACCCAATCTGAAAATGATTTTTGAAAAGATTTTTGAAAACCCATTCAAGTACAGCTCCACACTCTGCTTGAAATTGGGACTTCCGCTGTTTACAAAAGATTACTGGTCTCATTTTTAAAGATATTACTACACTTATGCCATCTATATGATTTCAAAACACGGGTGTTACACATATAATACATCACATAAGATATAAAGGAAAAGTCACTACCTGCGTCTTTCCTGACGTTCTTTGGCTCCGCAGGCTCACAAGGGCGACATATATCAAATCTTATACCAAATTAGGGACAACAAATCAATCTCTTTTCCAAATATATATTTCCATAATACTCTAAGTTGGTTATCATTTAGGACTCTTTAGATGACTATTAGAAGCCTAAACATATGCCTAAAGGGTTGGAAGAACTACCCTGAAGACCCCTTTTCGAAAGGTAAAACAGTGATTTTAGGCTGGCTCACTCGAGTGAAGATGACCTCACTCGAGTGAGAACGACTCTCACTCGCGAGTGTTTGACAGTGAGCAGCTACTTCAGTCAGAAAGTGCTCACTCACTCGAGCATAAGGCTTTGCACTCGGGTAAAGACTCTAAATATGCTCAAGTCCTCGGAAGTGCAACACAAAGAGTGACAACCCGAGAGCACACAAAATCACCAGAGGGACAAGCTCACTCGAGCATACACCCCAGTGCTCAGGTGAGACAGTTTCACTTGCGAGTGCCAGAACACACTCTTGAACATCAATCAGTGAGTGACAACCTGAGACACAGCCTTAACCAAGAACTCACGCCATCACTCGAGCAATCTCATGCTCACTCGAGTGATCACCAACATCACTCACGGTGAAGGAAGTGCACTCGAGCCCTTCTCATGAGAACCCAGGCAAAACACGAACAGAAAAGGGAAAACACACGCAACACTCGAGTGAGTTCCTCCCTCACTCAAGTGAGGCTATCAGATTGCCAGATCGCAGTAACTGTTAGAAAATTCCCAGATTTACCAAACTTAACCCAATGGTTCCTAAACTCCCCACAAAGGTCATACTCACTCAAAATGACTTAGGGAACCTATTGGTAATCCTCCAAAAAACCCAAAAACAATTTTAACCACAATCAAACACATAGGTCTCTATGACATACCCAATGTCCAAATTTCATTCAACTCAATTCAAACTTTCTAAATCAACTCCAACAATCAAACAACTCCATAATAGACTAATTTCAACATCATCTACTATGAAATCCATATATTCAACATTGACACAAACTCAAGGCTAATTTCCAGATTTTACCTAATCTTGTCTAAAAATCACAAATAATATATCAAAATGCATCAAATCCTTACCTCTTCACTTTGCCAAAGTCAGAATCTTGATTCTCCAAACTCCCAATTTCGTCTAACACCCAAATCAACACTATTCAAGATTCTGAAATCACCACAATGAAGCTCTTAATGAGGTTCACAATATTAGAAAAGAGGATTTGAGCTTAAGAGGATCATTACTCACCAAAGGTTGAAGCTTTTCTTTTCTCTTTCCTTGCTTAAGCTCAGTGAAAATGGGGAAGGAAGAGAGAGAAAATAAGAGATGGAAGAGATGATGATGATGAAGCACACTCCCTCCCCTAGCCCATACACACAAACTGCATATGAGACAGAAGAGAAAGGAAAAAGTGATGTTTTGTCCTTTTGTGCCATCTAAGGGTTTACACAATGCCACATGTCACCATCTACTCATTCCCTCCATGAGCTCACACAAGCACAAAGTATAGGATTCCGACTCATATGCAACAAATCTCTACCCTTGATCTTTAATCACCAAATACACTTATATCAAATTCACATCATATTTCTCTAAAAGTGTTTAATTACACTAATTACAATAAATCTCAAAATCATTAGCCTTTAATTACAAATTGGGATATTACAATCCAGGTAAGGCAAATGTAGTCACTGATGCTCTTAGTCGAAAGACGGTGCTTATTGCAGCAATGATGATATAAGAGGGGAAGCTGATAGAAGACTTTCGAGATCTGAATTTGTCAAACCAGATTGTCTGTGCCAATTATAGTGTTTCCTAAGGGGAAAGTGATTTGAGAGCTGAGATTGAAGAAGCTTAACGGCAAGATGATTGAGTACAGAGAATTCATACTAGAATCGAAAGGTGAGAAGCTTAGGACTATGACTTGTCGCCTAGTGGATTGGTTCTTTACCAGAAGAGAATTTGTGTTCTACTAAGGCAGAATTGAGGCAGAAGATTCTAGATGAAGCACACAAGAGCCGGTATACTCTTCATCCTGGTATGACCAAAATGTACTATAATTTGAAATCTGTGTATTGGTGGCCGGGATTGAAGAGTAATGTGATGAAATATGTGGCGCGATATCTTACTTGCTAGGGGGTAAAGATCGAGCACTAGAGACCGCTAGGTTTGTTGCAGAGTGCTGAGATTCCAAAATGGAAATGGGAAAGTGGGACCATAGACCTTGTCGTGGGATTCCAAAATGGAAATGGGTAAAGATCGAGCACTAGAGACCGCTAGGTTTGTTGCAGAGTGCTGAGATTCCAAAATGGAAATGGGAAAGTGGGACCATAGACCTTGTCGTGGGATTGCCCATGATCAGGAACTATGATGCTATCTGGGTAATTGTGGACCAGTTAACGAAGTCAGTGTATTTCATACCGATCAATGCTGGTTACTCTCTGGAAAAATTGGTAGAGATTTACATTCGAGAGATTGTGAAGCTCTATGGCATACCGAAGAATATCATTTCCGACCGAGATCCCCGATTCACTTCGAGATTCTGGAGGGCTTTGCATGAGGCCTTAGGTACTCAGTTGCGATTTAGTACGGCCTATCATCCTCAGACAGATAGACAGTCAGAAAGGATGATTTAGACACTGGAGGATATGTTGCGAGCATGTGTCCTCAGCTTTAAAGGAAATTGGGACTACTTTCTTCCACTTGTCGAGTTCGCCTACAATAATAGCTTTATGCGAGCATCCAGATGGCTCCATATAAAGCGTTGTATGGGAGGAAGTGCCAATCACCCTTGTACTGGAGTGAATTATCTGAGAGGAAGTTGTATGGGCTGGAACTTGTTGATTAGACCTCAGCACAGATCCAAATCATTCGAAAGAGGCTTCTTGCAGCACAGAGTTGACAAAAAAACTATGTTGATAAAAGGAGAAGGCTTCTAGAATTTGAGGTTGGTGACTATGTATTTCTGAAGGTGTCTCCAGTTACCGATATCGGGAGAGCTATCAAGTGAAAGAAGTTGAACCCAAGGTATATAGGTCCTTTTAGGATTCTTGCAAGAATTGGGCCTATTGCGTATCGAGTAGCCCTACCCCCAAACTTGAGTGACTCCACGATGTGTTTCATGTTTCCCAATTGAAGAAGTACCCACTGGATCCATCTCACATTGTTGAGCATGAAGAAATCAAATTATAATACAACTTCACGTATGCGGTAGAGCCAGAGCAGATCATTGATCGAGAGGAATGACAGCTCAGTCACCGAAGCATTCCGTATGTGAAGGTAATCTGGAAGGGAATGACACAGAGAGAAGCGACTTGGGAAGCAAGGGAAGATATGCGTAGACATTACCCGGAGTTTATATCTTAAGTTGTGTAACAAATTTTGAGGATAAAATTTATTTTACGGGGGGAGAATTGTAATTACCCAAAAATAGAATTAAGGGTTAATGACTTCAAAAGTGATGTAATTATTGTTAAATAAACACTTTTGAAGAATATGATATGAATTTCGATTTGAATGTGTTGTAATCAGTGCCTAAACCCTGCATTTGAGCATAATTGCGTGTCAAAGCTTAAAATGAACCTTAATGGTAGGGAGGGCGCATGATTGAGTGAAATAAAGATAAAAATGTGTTTAATGGTGGTTTGAGTGGAATAGCCATAATCAGGGGCAAAATGGGAAAAAGGAACTTCTAACATGGAGCTCTACTTGCTCTTTGTCACCCGCTTGCCTTTTGATCCTTTAGCCCTATCTAAAATGTTTAATTTTGGGAGAGTGGGATTCTAAGGAATCCCCGTAGTGTCAAATCAATCATAATATGTACAACACTAAGGCATGAAATCAAATCATCATCCATACAAAGCAACTACAATGGCAGTTACAATGGCAATGGTTAGTATGACACATGTCATCCCTTACGATTGCTCACGCTGAATTGCTCATGCTGTATTGCATCACAATAATCCATACAACATATTTCACCACAGCTGGGATTCATATAAAGCATTTCATAACGCAAGCCATACAGGCAAGATCAACACACAGCCCACGGCTGGATTCACAAACGCCACCCCATAGGTAAGATTCACAAAGATCCATGTCAATTATGACGGCAGTTCAACGGTCGACCTAGAGATGACCAGCGTCAATCCCTATACGGCTCACGCTGAAGTACTCACGCCGTAATGGACCATGGCACACAGTTCACAAAGTTTGATGATAAGTTATAGATAACAAAACATCAATAACAATATGAGAGAAGAGTCACTACCTTGATCCTTCCGTGCGTGTCCTAGCGCCGGTCTCTCCCGAGTAGGGCAAATGTCAAATCTTATATTCATAATTAGGGATGAAGAGTCAATTCTCTATTCCAATTCTCAATAGCTTCTTAACACTTAATTGGTTATCATTATTCCTCTTTTAGTACTAAAGAATACCTCTAACAATAGCCCTAAGGGGTTGGAAGAACTATCCCAAAGATCCCCTTATTGGAACTCTAAACTGGCATTTTTCACTATGACACTCGAGTGAAGATGACCTCACTCGAGTGAGATTGTACGGATACTTGAGTGAAGAAGGCCTTACTCAAGTGATGGTATGGTCTACACTCTGGAACTAGAGAGTGAACACCCGAGAACACAAAGACTTTTCAAAGGCTACAACACTCGAGCACACTGGACCTTACCCGAGTGAAGGCCAAATGCCTCACTCAAGCACCTGAGAGTGAAGCCCAGAAAGTGAGAACCCGAGAGCACAAGAGAAATGGCAGTAGCCCAGATGGCTCACTACACTCGAGTACAACACAACTCACTCAAGTGAATACCCTATACCCGCGAGTGAGAAGGCACACTCTTGCACCATAGCCGCGAGTGACAACCTGAAAGGCAAGTCCTTGGTGTCAAATATACTAGCACTCAAGTAAACTTACCCTTACTCGAGTGATGTTCATCCCACACTCGCAAGTAAAACAGACTATACACTCTTGGATTTTTCAGAAAGCATAACAGAAACTGAAGAGAAAACATAATATGCGCACAGCACTCGAGTGATACTCAACCTCACCCGAGTGACCTTCATCCCTCACTCGAGTGACTCCCAAATCACTCGATTGATTCTATCAGAACCAGAAAATGTAGCAAAACAAAGACATTTTCCCAACACTTGCCCAATTATCCCAATAGACACAAAACTTTACTTAAAGCCACTCCTATAGAAAAACACCCAATAAACTCAATGGGATCATCAGAATCATCAAAATCCTACTCCATTATTATGCTTTGGGTTTTGGGCAATAAAATCAACAAAATACCAATCTCATCCAAACATCACATTTCAATCACCAATCAATCTATCTATCCTAAACTCATTCCAAAATACCATTCTCATGCCAAAAATATTCCAAATGAACAGTGACACTCTTTTTCGGATTCAATCCAAAACTTCCAAAAATTACAAACTACTTCAAATGGCATGAAACATAGATAGAAAGATTGGTCTCACTTACCTCTTTCACTTTGCCAAAGAGACTTCTTGATTTACAAATCTCCAAAATTTCGTGTGGCCACAAATCAACACCAAACGATAAACTACAATAATCAAAATGAAGCTCTCATTCTATGGAACAACATTAATAAATGAAGTTTAGGCAATGGAGTCCAATTTCTCATCTTAATCACCAGCTTTTCCTTCCTCTTTCTTGCCCATAAGGTCACCGGAAATGGAAGAAAGAAGAGAGAGATGAAAGTGTGTGAGGAAGAAGAAAAACAATGATCACTCTACCCCCTCCATCCCTTGTCAGCCGAAAAGTAGGAGAGAGCAGAGAGAAAAATTCTTAAAAAATCATATATTTGACTTTCTCTACTTCTCTACCTTCACACCAACTTTTGCCACATGTCACAATCTTATTGTCTTTCATAAATGTAAACACCCAATTAGCCACTTAATCCCTCCATTAGCCATTTTAATTACACATCTCATTTTCTCTTAGCTAGTAATTAATTTCCCTATTAATTACCAACTAATTAACCAATAATTCCATTCTTCCAATTCTTCTCTAATTATGACATATAATTTAATATTGCCATAAATCACATGATTATTCCAATTAAACGCATAATTATCCACACTAATCATGATTAGCCCATAATAAAAAATTGGGATATTATGTGCTGCTTTGTATGTATTCCCTATCGTCTGCTTATATGCAGGACAGTTAGTCCCTAGGTGGTAAGACCCGTAAGTACAAGTTGCATAGGTAGTTACCTTAGGTTGTAGCATAAGGGACTGCATACCTTGTATAGAGCAGAGGCCTTAGGCTGCCAATTCATGATCACCAAGAGATGTGGTTTTGTGATAAGGGATCGGTTAGGCCCTTTGTTTGCTGCATAACTATAAGTATTTTGTTTGATGATTTGCCTTATATGCTAGTATACTGCATATCATATCAGTGGTTTGTGGCACTACTGGGATTATTTTGAATCTTACCCTTTCCAACCAATACTCCATAGTAAATGTGAGTACCTCTAAGGGCAAGAAGGTAGCCACTGATAGGTGAAGTGCTTTCCAAATTATTAAAGTCCTTTGGTTATCTTTCATTTTGGATAACTATATAAATTGTAAATGTAATTAAGTAGTAATAGTTGTAACAGTAGCATTAGCAATAATGCTAACCACGAAAGATGTAAATCATATGATTAGAATATCAACACACATGCTGTAATTCAAATGCACTAAGTGAATTAGATCGGGGGGACCAAACAATAAAGGCTCATAGGTTAACCACCAATACACAGGCTTTTGCCAAAAGAATGCTCTGATTTAATATAAAAGGATTAAGAACTAGTGAGTTATAATGAATCTACAAACTAGTTTAAGACCATACTTAAAGTATTTTCAAAAGTTTTCGAAAAACCCACTCAAGTATATGTCCTAACCTTGTATTGAAGTCAGGACTTTAATAACTTACAATAGAATAATGTCTCAAGTTTGTAAACATTACATGACTAGAACTCATCTACAAGTTTTAGAAATATGGAGTTACAACCATCATTCTCTACTGGCTGGTGCGTGAGCTCATTTTAGGGAACTATAACACGACGTGGTGTGATATGGGATACAAAAATCTATGGTTTAATCAGGAGAGCTAGGGTTATCTAGTATAATTATTAAAATAAGGATATTTATCCATATTTGAATTTGAATTTTAAATATAGGATTTATATTTGAATTTTGAATTGTTATTTTATTATTTCTAGGGTATTGTAAATATAGCTTAGGACTTTCTGTTGTAGACAGTTTTGATTGATTGATTAAATAAATATTCCTTTTCCCTTTGAGTATTCTCTCCTCCCTCCCCCTCCATCAATTTGCCCTTCTTTCTTGCTATCCTCCCTCCTCTAATCTCTCTCTCCTTCCCTTTCCCCAACCCCGTTTCACATCAATTTTGGCATCAAAGCAAAGTTCCCACTTCTCTTTTGCTCGCACTAAATATTCTTGCTTTGAGTTCATAAGGCGTCATTTACTACGTTTCTCTCTTCCATTTGATTTTATTTTTTTATCCAAAAAAATAGAGAGATAAAAAAAAGTGGTGAGAAAAAAGGGCAAAAAGAAAAGAGTAAAAAAAAAAAGCATAAAAAAGAGTTGACATGCTATTTAGTTGGAGGCATAAATTATGGAAGAAGCACATTTACAGGTAGTCACTATATATATGTCGATTCATATTGACATAATTATAGTGACAAAAACTATTGTCTTCCTACACATGATAAGCATCAATATGAGTCCTTGGCCCATTGATGATATAAGCATGACGGTTATGAGTGATATGAGTACGAGTGTCCTTATTATGAGCCCTTTGATTATTATCATTATAGGTATATTAAGCTAAGACAACATAGACATGCCTATTGCTGTGAACACAAGTATTGGGTCAACATGAATACATCAACCACCATCAACAACAATATGCTACATATCCTTAATATGAGGAAGAAGATAATCTCCAATAAGACCTAGGTAATATGTAGAACTCATGATTAAAATTAAACATTTTCAAGAGGAAGATAAACATGGATGCAATGGGCTTCTTAAAGGAATATATGAGATAAGGGAACTAGTATATAATTTAAAGATTTTAGAGGAAAAAGTAGTCCAAACAAGTGATCCAATAACATCAGAAGCTCCTTCCTCACCAGCTGAAGTAATGCCTCCTATGAAGCCCATTCAGGATACTGCTATGTCCCTGCTTGCACTCATCATACGAGCTTCAATGAAGACTCTAGGATTGTTGCTAGTGATGATATTCTTGACCTCAAGTATGACAAGTTACTGCTTGGTGATCATGTCTATAATGTCGTACTAATAGAAGTAGAGCTGTCCCTACCTAAGTTCATTAGACAATAATCATGTCTTGTCAACATATAGAACTACCTAAGGTTGCCCCATTACTGAATGATCCACGCCAACAATACCTTATCTATTGGAAAGTTTTTCCAAATGCTCTCCAAAACTCAGCAGCTCATCTTGACCAAGATGTTCGCTTTTAGTACCTCACCTGTTAGAAAGGATTTCTAGATCAAAGCATCATGTTGAAGGATTAGCCCTCCTTCCCTCCCAGATTTGTGCATCACTTTTAACTTGTTAGGAGCCGAGTCTTTCAAGCACAGGAGAAGTGGTGTGATATAGGATACAAAAATCTAGGGTTTAGTTAGGAGATCTAGGGTTATCTAGTATAATTATTAAATGAGGATATTTATCCATATTTGAATTTGAATTTGAATTTGAATTTTGAATATAGGATTTAGATTTGAATTTGAATTTGAATACTAAATTTATGATTTAGATTTAAATTTTGAATTCTTATTTTATTATTTCCAGGGCTCTATAATAGAGCTTAGGGTTTTCTTTTGTAGGCAATTTTGATTGATTGATTAAATAAAGATTCCTTTTCCCTCTGTGTATTTCCTCCTCCCTCTCCTTTCATCTAATTTCCTCCTCATTCTTGCTGTCCTCCCTCCTCTAATCTCTCCTTCCCTTTCCCCAACCCGTTGTTAGTGTCAACGGTTTCACTTAAGGGGGTGAATTAGGTGATATTAAAAAATTTTAAAATATTACAATTAAAACAATCAATTAATAGATAAGGGTTAGAGAAATATCACTGAAGTGTACACCGACGTTTATAGTGGTTTGGTCTTAACCTCTTGACCTACTTCCAGTCCTCAGAGCACCTCGAAGATTTTCACTATACTTCCAAGATTCGATGGGTTCTTGGCACCACAGTACAATTAGTTCCTTAACAGAACTCTTACTTCCCCTTATACTTTATAAGATGACACCCACACTCAAGGTGACACTACCTTGAGATTCTCTTTACACGAGTAATGAGTAATGTTGTAGAATCTCTCTCAAAGAGTTGAAAAAGGAATACTGAAGAACAACAAGAATCTCAGAGAATATCAAATAGAATAACAGAGCACTTAATGAGCAGAATTTATTTTGTTGTTGGTTAGTTGCTCCGTCTTGATTACTTCCGTATTTATAGGCAGAATGTCTTTAATGACCATTGTCAGATTTCAAATCTATCCATTAGAGAGTAATTATAGCAATTGATGAAAGACAGTGTTTTCATTGGTTATCTCTGCTACACATTTAATGCTTCTAACAAAATTTTTGCTTTTAGAGATTTTGAAGTTAATCCATTGATTAAGCACTTGAAACTTATACATAAATGATATTAGTAACATTTAGAAGTTGTACAAAATCTCAAGAAGTAAATCATGATGAAAAGGATGTGTATTAGAATTATCGAGACAATGTTTATAAGTTTCTAAAAAGCATACTCGAGTGAGACTGATAATCACTTCAAGAGATCTCAATTACTTGAGTATTTGTCTCTATTATTTGAGTGCTCTTGGTGATCTTGTGCTGATAATCACTTCAAGTGACTTGTTAGTGATGTTTGTAAAAAAAGATTGAATATTACTCGAGTGCCCAAATCATCACTTAAGTGATCTTCTATAAAACTTTGAAAGCTTTGCCAAATAACTATCAAGTGCCTTGCAAATAATAGATATTACTCGAGTGCTCAAGTGGATCACTCGAGTGATCTTCTCTCAGAGACCTCAACACTTCCAGGTCACTTGCAAGAACCTTGTAAGTTATCATGAATCACTCGAGTGATTTGTACAATCACTCGATCAATCTTCTTTGGAAGATTACATTGCTTCATGGTCACTTGCGACTAACTCTCAGGTGATTGTCATCACTCGAGTGAATTCCATTTCACCCAAGTGGTCTAGTCTATGATCACAGGAGTTTACATCTTTGCTCAAGTGCTCTAAATCATCACTCTAGTGATCTATTTCTTCAGATCAATAACTCTTAAGACATTTGGAAGTCACCTGTAAGTAATTGCCTATCACTTGAGTGCCTACCCGATCACTTAAGTAATCCATTTCTTCATATCACTAACTCTCAAGCCATTTCGAAGTCACCTAAAAGTGATTGCCCATCACTCGAGTGATTTTGCTTTTGAGAACTTTCACAAACTTTGATCACCATTGAGTGACTTGTGTTTGCAAACCATCACTCGAGTGATTCTATTAGACTTGAGAAATTCACTATAGAGTTTCACTTTATGTTTTTCAAAGAGTATAATTATTAATAAATCAAGGTTTGTTATCATCAAAACATTATAAGAGATAACGCCTATTTCACATCACGAAACCTTAAGTTGAGCTAATTTACAGTAATCACATCCAGCCTCTTGTTGGTCATGTTTGCATGGTCATCTGCACAATTAATTAAATGCCACAATTTAATGTAATTATACATTTAAACCTCTTCAATAAACAATTCAACTATTTAAAAAAATTACTTACCTTAAACCTGACATCAAATTCCGTCAACTGTCAAGATGAATGACAAGAGTGATTCTGGTCCCTATCTACCTCCTCATCTAAGAAATTCTCTACCTCCCGTAAAGGGATATTGATATAAATCAAAATCATGCCCCTCCTTAGAGCCCTCAACCTATATATTATCTCCACTTAAAGGATGGTTCTCAGGGTCCTGTGGTGGGGTTGGATCCTCTTGCTCCTCAGGTAACTAAGGAGGGCGCTCAGGATACATCTTTCCCTTTTCATGATCATTTTAGGAAGAAATACTATTAACTTACTAAGATTATTCAAATTTAAGAATAAATTAAAAATTTAAACTATATCATTATTACAATTTCTAAGTTAACAATAACAATAGATAAATTAGAAAAATTTCTATTCCAGACATAAAATTAAAAAGAACATATCTTAATGAACTATTTTAAACAATATTAAAAAAATTATAATTACACATAACTAAATCAAATAAATAAATATAACTATAATAAATCACTTCACAAAAAAATAGGGAACCAAAAAAATAAAATAACAAATAAATTTAACAATGAAATAACCACATTTAATTGAAAGAAAGAATGAAAACCACCTAAAGCATAATTAAATATATAAAACGTAATTTACATATCTCATAAATGAAATAAAATAAATAAATTATTGTACCAACTAGATTACCAAGCTACTTTCTCTCTATTGTTGGAGAAGAACCTTATATCGCTGAAAATCCTTTTAGAGCATGTGTGAAGAGTGAAATTGCCAAGAGTGGTAAAATGATGGGTGCCATAATATATACTGGCTCTAATTTTGTAGCAATTTTGAGAAAAACCACTGCACATACTACTACACAACACCATCATGCTGCCCCATTTGTAGAAGTTTCTTAACAACTGTCATTCAGAAACACTTCCTTGTTCTATGTTTTATTTTGTAGCAATATGCAAAAACCACTACAAACAGTGAGCTAATTCTCAATCTTTCATTTTCTACCACGGTTTTTCTCTCCCAACTGCCACAAACTATCGCTATTAATATGGCACCAAGCTAGCACCACCTTTATAGCAGGCATTTCAAGACAACCTCTACAAATAACCATGGCTAATGATGGCACTATTTGGCATGAGTCATTCTGTGACATATTTGTAGCGGTTGGCCTTAAAGCTGCAACAAATGTCATGATTTGTTACCCTTTTTTGGTGATTACTACTAAATATCTGCTTCCAAAATGCGCATTTTTTTGGCAGTAAGATGATTATTCATTATTGGACAGGTTGTATTGATGATAGTGATTAGGCAGGTTGTATTGATGGTTGAAGAAGCACTTTAGGGTATATTTACCCATGGCTCAGGTGCTATTTCTTGGAGCTCAAAAGGGAAAGACAACTTTATCCACATCCAAAGCTTAGAAGATTATTAGTGTATTTTCTTCAACCGTTGCAAGATGAAATTGAGATTTATTTTGGCAACAAATCAGCCATTGTTGTGACAAAGAATGTAGATTTTCTTAGCATAATGGAGCACATTGACATCAGCACCACATCTTCGGTGATTTTGTAACAGATTGAACTATTGAAGTATTGTGGAACAAATGAGCAAGTTACATTTTCTTAGCATAATGGAGCACATTGAGATCGACACCACATCTTCGGTGATTTTGTAATAGATTGAACTATTGAAGTATTGTGGAACAAATGAGCAAGTTACATAATCTTCAAGTCACTCACTATTAGCAAAAGTTGAAAATTTCATAATGTGTAAGAGCGTTTGCAACTTTGAAGTAATGGGGAAGGTTAAGTAATATGTACCTCATGTGACTTTTAGAATTATTTTATTATTGTTTCTTGATTTGTATATGGAACAAGTCAAAGTTGGCCAATATTATCTCCTCTTATATTCCCACTATCTTTTTTCCTTGTTGCGTGTTCTTGCTCAGTAGGTTACTACTATACCACTATATAGATAGGCCTTTATAGGATTTAGGGCGTAATTGGAATCCGTTGACTTACTGAGTACCCACATAAGATCGGGGCACCGATATGGACTCCGATTACATTCATACGGTAGATTCATCATTGAAGAAGAAGAGAAACAAAGAGGTTTTTGGAAGTTTTTCTTGGGATATTTCAACTTACACCCACAAACCCATATCCTTCCTTATAACATATATGGGTAGTTACTTTTATTTGACATTTGAACCATAAAGATAGAACTTCATATTTGGACCCATATTTCTCTATAATTACATATAATCCCCATTTGTATTGGGCTTGGGCCTTAATCCACTAAGGGTGGATTGGGCATATTCCAATATCTCCCACTCACACTTGGTGGATTAGATGTTATGGGTTAGATCTCTTTCTCTTCCATCCTTCTGTCATACTAGGTGCTCTACCGTAACCGCGTGGGCATGGCATCTATGTTTAAGCGTCTTGTACTAGGAATGCCTTTCACAAAGACCAGCACAAAACAACCCTATAGTGCAGCTTGATCATATTAATATAATGCCTTCGATGTCCTAGATTTTAACCCATATATGCTTCTCTTCATGTCCAATCTAATCCCTCTTGAGTCAAGATAAAACTCAAATTGCCTTTCTTATATGGATAGTGTCTATACTTATGAAATTATGCAAGTAAAATCATAAAGGACCGGTCTTGGACATAAGCATAAGTGTGTATATTCCAAGTAATCTTTCTTTCGCCCATATATCATTTCAATATGAATCAACCGCTTTCCTAACATAATGCCTTTAGATCATATTGATCATGATCATAGAAAAAATGTTAAAGTAAAAGACATTGAAACATATCTCTATAATATTGTCTAAGTTAGAGGACATCTTAAAAGGGTTAACCTTTCTGGGACTCACACAACAATGAAGTAGGGATCTATTTAATTGCTTCCTATTTGCGGTTCTTCTACACATGCGGTATGAATCACATGCTACGGTGTTACTCTTATACTTTAAGAGCGTATGTCAATTTGATCTTACTATTAACACCGTACAGTCTTAAGTTTAGACACACACAGTATTTAAATCAAAATTCGTTAGCTTTACTCACATGACGTCAATTTGAAGAATTTTTTGTTTGGTTACAGGTATCATAGACGTGAGTTTCCATGATTCAATCCATATATATAATCATGGATCTAATCCCAGCTGATTGCACTTCTAAGTTAAGGTGACATTTAGTTTGCATTTTTTATTTATACCATATCAGTTCTCTTGTTGTTTTACTGGTGAACACATATGTTTCATCTATGCATACTCCTCCTGAGTGTCAAAGGTGGTCGCTCATGTGAGAAAAGCTGACCTCATCAACTTGTACAATATATTAGACATTGTATGCTTTCACATAAAAATGTAAGGCCATAATGAAGTATCTATACTTCACTTCTTATACATGCCAATTGACTTATCATGCTTTTCTTGTATTTCCTTGGCCATATGCCTAGTTAGGTGACTTTTCATAGGAATGTGTTGTTCAATAATAACTTTATGTGCTATAGTATTTCTAACAAGAATCACATCTTTGTGTTTAGTCTTGATATGATACTTAGGGTGTGTTTGGTTTAAGGGGACGGTAGGGGAGGGAGGGGATGGGAGGTTAAATTACCTTTTTAGGTTGAAGATATTTAAATTTTGGGCGGGAATCCAAAATTTAAAAGGAATGAGAGAGTAAATTTTGGGCGGGAACCCAAAATTTAAAAAAATGAGAGGGTAAATTTTGGGTTTCTTTTGTCCAATATTGTAATTTTGCCCCCTCCCGCTCCCGCTCCCTCCCCTCAAACCAAACACACCCTCTTTTGTTTAGATAATGGCTATAGTGTTTTCACAATACATTAAAACTACATTTGAATCCTCACTTCCAAATCATAGAGTTTTTCCAAACATCATCATCCATATAACCACCTGTACTGTCATAGTATATTAAAATGCGCATAATCATTATACGCCCTAAAAGTATTTCAAGACCTTTTATGGAGACATTTCTTGTCTCTCACAATGGTTAAACTAGTACCAACATACAAGTCATACTACAAAATAGATATTAGGTCTTATACACATCACTGCATATATTAGACTACTAATAGCGTTTACATGGAAACCCTTTTCCATTTTCTATGTTGATTTAGTTCAGGGACAAACTCAAGACTCAAAAATCATTACTGAAACCACTGGGGTATCCATGGGTTTGTATTAACCCATATACTTCTTTTCAGAATTTATAAGTACCATTCTTTGACATGTACTACTAGATTTAAACTGTCTCTGGCTAATAGTATATCATCCATTTAAAAGGATAATATCAAAACATTACTTGATAATGGTTCTATTCAACCATTTGAAAAACTACATTAGGTTATCACTCTTATGACCGGTCAAATTTTTTAGACTTTATCCGCTATAACCAGTCCAAATATGGCAGTCTAAAGAAAATTTTGTACTAGTGAAAGTTTCAAATATGGATTGCCCTTTTTTTTTTCATTGGCTTTCGTTTCCCAAATATTCTTTTTTTACTTTGACATTCCAATATAACTTTACCCATAAAAAATTAGTGAAAATCTCCAAATTAATTTAATGATAGAAAATTCAACTCTCAGTTATTAATAGATGATTCATAACAAGATTTTTAATTTTTATACAAAAAGGTGTCTCTTAATATACATAAGTCTTATTAATAATTAAAAAAACTTTATTAACGATCATGTAAGGAGTTATAATAACAAAAATACACTATTATATAACAGCTAAAGACATCTTTAGAAGAATATAAATCAAAAAATTTATTGGTGAAAGGTAGTTTGAGTTTGCGGAAAGCTTACATGCTTAAAGAGTATCATTCTTTATAAAATTGTTAGGTTTAATATCATATTTTTAGGAAGATGGTTTATGAAACACCAAGAGGTTAATGCTCTTTAATATAGAGTAGAGGGATATCAATTTAATATCTATCGATAGTCCTCATGTATCATACCACGTTCTGTTGCACAAATTCATTGACTTTTATGTATCTTTGACTACTTCAAACATACGAAAGAAGCTTAATCGTATGTTGAAGAAAAATAATGATTCTCCATAGTAGAATAAAAAAGTTATAATAGGTAAAAAATTAAACTTTAAAGAAAAATCTTACCCACGCGCGTTTTAAAATTTAAATATGCTTATTAACTTTCGTACTACCTCATTTATTCTTCTACGTACTCTTCAAATATCCTTTCACATCCTAAAGTTAAATGACTGATGCATGAATTGATGCGATTTATAGGGTAATTTAGTCAGATATAATAGAAATGGGTTTGATATTCAATATTAAATATATTTTTCGTCCATTGATATTCATATATAGTTGATAATAATGGCAAGTGTATTCCGAACAGATAAACATGCTTTTCGTTCACTTTCTTAATTATGGGAGTGACTTGACTTTTATGAGTGGTTCAAATGTCAAATTCAGGTTCTAAATTCTATCTCATGTCTTCGTTATTGCTCCGTGCACATGCGTGTTATTTCCAAAATTTATCATTATTTTTCCTCAAAGTAATTTACCTATATAATCTAATGTTCCGCAGTTATATTTAGGTAAGTAATGTCACATTTATGCAAATAAACAAATTTATTTAATTTCTTAAATCTACCTAAATTAATTAGTTAAGTCGCTCTTATAATAGGGACCAGACGGAATATTTATCTAGGAACCTACCCTAAGTTAAAAGCCCATATCAAACTTTGATTTGTAGCTTGTTTGGGGTTGATATAAATTAATAAATTCATACGCGGCATAATTAATAAGTAGTTGTTCTCCAGGTTATGAAAACCGGACCGGATCGGCCGGTCCGGCCCGGTAACCGGCGAACCGGCCGGAAAACCGGTCCGGTTCCCGGTCCGGTCCGGGTTGGAGTTTTTCATAAAAAAAAAAAAAAAAATATTTCCTTTAGAATTTCATACTATAAGTCTAAAATTTTCAATTTTTCACCGGTTTGGTCCCGGTTTAGCTCCGGTTTGGTCCCGGTTTGACCCACTGACCCTTAACCCAGTATCCCGACCGGTTCAATGACCGGTCCGAGTTTTAATACCTTGGTTGTTCTCATTAAATACAAGAATTAATTAAATATATAATTAAAATTAATGCGTGGTTGTTGTTATACCTGATAAGGCGACCATGTCCTTGGTAGAGAGGCCTTGGTCTTTAAACTTAGAGATAAGTGGTTAGATTAGAATCTAAACTTGGAAGCTGTTGGCGAACTCCTGCAAAACACTGTGTAATCTGAAATCTGAGTCACGTCTAAGGACAACATGGGGTGTTCGGCTAACTAAAAGCGGCACTCCCTAGGATAAAATGGACCCTTCCTGCAGACTCAAGGGGAACAAAACAGCAAAATATAACAAGGCAACTAGTAGACAGAGAGAACGGTAAGGAGAGGAAGAGAGAGCTTGAAGATTTCAAAGTTGGGATACTTGAGGCATGACATGTGAGACATTGGGCACATAAAGACCATTAAACCACTGGTTACACAGCAATAAAACCACATGATGAAGTAGTCTTTGAGCGTTGAAGGACCATGTGCGTTCGGCAAATTAAAACACGATTTATGACCTCTGTAACCGAAATATTGATGTTTCAAAATTCAGATGCCTCAAAAACTGGGTTTTTCCAGTAGACATTTTCACAAAAACAAATTTTAGATTTTTCCAAAAACATTTGATAAAAAGTGCCCACTCTACATTTAATTCACGCACAAGGGGGAAATCGCCGAAATTTCTGACGGAATTTTTTACGTGGCAAAATTTGCCACGGAATTAGTCATGAAAAATATTTCGTCGGAAATTTTAACTTTTGCCACAGAATTTCCGTCAGAAATTTCTAAAGGAATTTTCTGACGGAATTTGATTCCGTCGGAAATTGAGAGGGAATTTCCGACTTCCGACGGAATTAAATTCTGTCAGAAATTCCCACGCAATTTCTGACGGAATTGAATTCCGTCGCAATGAATTCTGTTGGAAATTCTTTAGAAAAATTTAAAAATTATTTTTTAATTATTTAATATTTTAAAATTTAATTAAATTTTAAAAAATTATTTTTATAAAATTTATTATCTTTAATTAATATTTTTAATTTAATTATTATTATTATTTTCTAATTTATAAAATATTTTTAAATTTCAATCATAGGTTTTGGTCCTTGTAGGGGCAAAATAGTCATATAAAAAATAAAATTTTTTAGTTATTAATTAATATTAGTAAATAAAATATTAGTTAATAATTACTTATTAGTTATTAATTAATGTTAATAAAAATTTAATTTTAGAAATTTAAAAAAATATACGCATAAGATTATATATATAATTGTGTGTAATAATAAAACACCAAAGCCGTCGAGCTTATTCGGTAAGGTATCGCGTGTGTACGGATAAGGTCATGAGTTCGAACCAAAGGAGGGGCAAGTTGAGTTGCATCCTCAGGAAATATGAGGTTGCGACATGTGGCGAAAGGAGGTTGCAACACATGGCGGATGGAGGTTGCGACATATGGCGGATCTGGGGGCCAATGACAAAGTGGACCCTGATGGGGCTGCCACTTGTCGCCGCTAGTGATGAGGGGGCGGTTGCTGGAGTTGCCAAGTGGATTTTTAAAATTTTTTTAAAAAATTTTGTGATGGAATTTGTGATGGAAATGAATTCCGTCGGAAGTTGAGAGGGAATTTTCGATGGAATATTCTGTTGGAAATTACGGGGGAATTCCTGACAGAATTGAATTCCGTTAGAAGTTACGAGGGAATTTCGAACGGAATATTTCGCTGGAAATTGTGAGGGAATTTGCGAAGAAATCAATTCCGTCGGAAATTTTTTTGTGACGCTATTATTGCCGACGGAATCCATTCCATCAAAAATTCCATCAGAAACTATAATTCCATCAGAAATTTAGTGTTTTTTTGTAGTGTTGGAATATTGGGAGAAAAAGTAGTGAAATTTGGAAATGCGTGGTAATGTGGTGTTCAAGACAAGAATTTGTACCTAGAATGTGATTTTGGGTATTTTGAGGTTTCCAATGGGTTCCTTGTGTAAAATTATGTATGAGTTAGGGAAAATTTTGTCATCTGCTGCATTCTGGCTTCTGATAGAGCCTCACTCGAGTGAATAGGGGTCTCACTCGAGTGCAGCACCAAGTTTCTTCTTTTCCCTTCAGTTTTAAGTTGCACTTCCATGCCAAAAGGCAAGAGTGCATTTCCTCACTTGCGAGTGAAGTGGGTCCTCACTTGAGTGCATTTGTATTTTTGCACAATGATCTCGTGTCTAGGGGTAGCACTCATAGTCCATTTGTCAAGAGTGTGTTGGCATTCGCAAGTATTATATTGTCACTCGAGTGCACTTTCCATGTGGACATTCCCTTTCACTCTTAGGTAGACACTTTATGTGCTTCACTTTGTAGGACTCGAGTGAGCGTGAGGTCATAACTCGAGTGCAGTGTTCATCTTCTGCCTCTGTCGTTGCTTTTTGTCAAGCACTCGTACGAGTGAGCCATCGTCAGTCGAGTGCAAGTCATCCATCACTTAAGTGCATTATTCATCACTCGAGTGCATAAGCAAAATTAGTGTTTTGCTTCTAAATGGGGATCTTTGGTCAAGTTTCTCCCAATCCTTTAGGCATGTGTTTAAGCTTCTAGTGGCAGTCTAGAGGTGTTAAATGATAACCAGCTTTTAAGTGTTTAAGGTTAAGGAATTGGAAAAGGGAATAACCATATGTCCTTAATTTGCTTGTCAAGATTCGGTAATTGCCCTGATCGTGATCTACTTGTGCCGAAGCACACGTGGAAAGAATAAGGTAGTGACTCTTCCCTTATACTATGTGTAAATGCAGTGTATGTATGTGTCATCATTGTTTTATGATGTTGCAGATGCTATAAAGTTTGTGTATTTGTGTGTCTTTCACCCGCGGCCTTTTAGGGGGTTCCTATGGCTGAGGACAGTCCCACTGGGGTGGTAGTTTATGAGGGATTGACTATGTGAGCCTAAAGTCTATTTGTGCTGATGTGCTGCATTATGATATGCTTGCATGCTATGTGATTTTGTGTGGTATGAATGATTTGTTACTACTGGGATTCTTTTGAATCTTATTATGTCCTTTGATAAACCTTTCAGACAGGGCAAGCAATTCAAAGGAGAAACAAGTGACAGAGAACGGGTTAGTCTCCTAGCCAAGAGTATTAGTTGATAGTTGGTTATCATAGTTGGGAGTATTGTATGATTTGTATTCATATTTGGATTTGGGATGTAAATTGTGGAAGCGTATTGTGTAGTCCCCTATATGAGAAGCTGTAATAGGTGTATGCGTCCTATAAAGCTTGAGTTAATGAATGGGACCTGGGGTTGGCTGGAAATTTTATTGTGCACTCTAATATATATATATATATATGTGTGTGTGTGTGTGTGTGTGTGTGTGTGAATGTGATTGAACTGCGTAGGGTAATTGTATTTGAAATATGAATATGAGACTAGGTATATCGGATTTTGAAATGTATTTGTGAAAAACCTATCAGGAAGATGGGATTTTAAATGAGTTTGATTATCCGTTGGTTTCTAATTCATTTTAAGTATGTATTTTTGAATATTAATTACGGTTTGTAAGGCAGGGGTTACATTTTTGGTATCAGAAATACAGTTCCTGGTAAAGATAGGATTTGCTAGGACAGCGGTAGTAGTTGTTGCCTTAAGTCATAGAGGATGACTTTGTTTATTTGTGGTATACACATTATTGTCCCTGCTATTGTGGATATATGAGTTTAAGGGCTATGTGTATACATTATTTGTGATATTGATATGGTGAATCATTGTGGGGATAAAGAACCTAATGGTCCACCCAAGAATTTGAAGAGTAGAACTGAGGTTGAAGCACGACTAGCTGTGTACAAGCTAGAGGTGTAACCCCTTTCCGTAATTATATCTGAAATACGCGATTAAAATGAAATAAAGACCAATAATAAACAAAACCATTTTAAAATCTTATCTTCACGATAAGGTTTTCACAAATACATTTTAAATCTAATTGAATTGGTCTCATATTCACATATCGAATATAACTACTCTGCGAAGATAAATCACATTCGTATAACTATTAGAGTGCACAATATAAATTTCCGGCAAACCCGGATTTCTTACATTAATCCCAGCTTACGAGGCACATTCGCCCTTTACAATTTTCCAAATAGGGGATTACATAAATTCTCATACCAAATACATACTTGAATATACATTCCAACCTATACAATCATATATCCAAATATACTTAATCCCAAACATGCATTGATAACCAACTATCACAAGATTACAACTCGAAAGAGTCCTCATCGCCCTTGGCTGCTTGCTCCATCCTCGATCCACTACCCTATCTGAAAGGTTAGTAGGGGAGGGTGAGATTCTAGAGAATCTCAGTAGGATAACAATATCAATATACATGTACGATAAATGTTTAATGCATGACATGCTTGCATCACACAACCCATGATAACACAATGACAATTTGCAAGCTCAATGCTTCGAACAATATACCTATGGCCATAGCATAAATTGAAACATAGCTTCAAATCACAAATAATTATGCAAAGCAAAGACATGCACCAACACACACTAAAACAGATATCAAATACATGCAGGAGAGATATGTTCCCTACACTCTTTCCACGTATGCTCCAGCCCCGCTTACATACGATCAGAACGAATATCAAATCACGTTCAGGGCGAACATCAACCCTATAATCAAAACAAGGACATAGGGTTATTTTATATTCCAAACTCTTACTTTCATATCACTTAAAGTTGGTTGTCATTTGAGTCCCTTAAGTGTCTAATAATAAGCTCAACAAAAGCTTGAAAGGATTGGGACGTACTAGGTTGGAAATCACTTTTCAAAATCACAAACTATTGAAAATAGGGGTTGGCTGTAGCCAAGAACCCTCTGGCTGCAGCCAAAACGCGCACAGAAGGTTTTTGGCTGTAGCCAAGAATTTCTGGCTGCGGCCAAAACGTGCATAGAAACTTTTGCGCTGCAGCCAAGGCAACTTAGGAAATTCATAACTAGTTCCAAAAAAATTGAAATGAGGTGATTCCAAAGCCAAATGAAAGCTATTTAAGTCCTCTTCATAGGAAAAATATGAGCCATTACTGGAAATCACCAAAAAAATACAGAATTCCCCAAAATCCACTACTGCTCCAGAATCAAACCCAGTTTCGACCTCAAACTTTGGGCAAACATAAATCCCAGTTCACAAAACGAAATGACACAATTTATATGTCTATTTTGAAGCTTGGGATGTGAAATTTAAGACTAGAAAGTTTCAGAATTTTATGACATCATTTGCCCATTCAAAACAGCAACACAAGCAGACTGTCCAGAACAGAGTTTCAAAAGATAGAATTCCAGTTTTTGCAATTTGGCTTCCAATGGTTCCATTTTCATACCAAACATCATTCTCGCACAAATTTTCACAAGGAAACCATTGGAAACACCAAAACAACCAAATTCACATTATATTGACATGTTTTACCAACAATCACAACATGTCATCACAAATCACAACACAAACACCACATTGCCATTCTTTTCATTCCAAGTTCTCAAACCAATTCCAATGACACCAAAACACACTATGGCATCAATTTAACCACAATTCACCATTTTCAACATAAAAAAACATCCAATTCATCCAATTACATACCACACGAAAATACCATAAAATCAGGGCAAAATTCACAATTCACCATACTTAACCAAAACTTACAAAACTTAGATCACAAGGCTTCAAATACTCACCTCTTCCTCTTTCCCAAACCAATTCTTTGATTCTTCATCTTTCCAAATTTCCTTAAGCCATCAAACACCTCCTTTCAAAAATCTAAAACCATAGAGATGAAGCTCTCATCACTATGAATAAGATTATAGAAGGACATTAGAGCATTAGAGGACCATAAACTAACCAAAATCTCACCTATAGCTTTCTCTTTCCTCCCCTTGTGCTTGGCGAAAATGGAGAACAAGAGAGAGAGATAAAGATGAAGATGATGAAGAGTGTTCAGTTTTTAGGAGTCACAACTGACCAAATAAATAGAGGAGAGAGGAAAATAAGGTTAGACACTTTGACCTCATCCAAGGGCTCACAAAGTGCCAAGTGTCACCATCTTGACAAACCTCACATGAGCTCACATAAGCTCACACACATGTGATTCCACCCCTTGATCTTTTGCACAAATCAATCCTAACCATTGATCTTGAAGTTACCAATGAGTTTCCTCTTCGGTAACTGACCAATTGGTCGGTAACTTTACCATTTTTCCCCTGATTATAGTAATTCGACTTGAATCACCACCAAACATACCATATCATTCCTTTTCTTCCACAATGTGCCCTCCCCTCTATTTTAAGACAATTTAGATGTTAATCCATAATTGAACTTAAATACAGAGTTTCGGCGCTGCTCACAACACATATGAATCACATCGGGTGCCAAATCACACCATAATCTCCAAAAGGGTTTATTCATCACTAACCACATCCACTTTTGGAGTCATTATCTCTTAATCACAATTTGGGATCTTGCTAAACTGGGGCTTAGCAGTCCACTTATCTCAGGCTTATTCTCTAGCCTCAAGTCTCAAAATTCGGGGTATTACAAGAAGGGTGCTGATAGTTGGTGGCGGAATATCGCCCTAATGTTACGAAATTGGAATGTGCCATTGACCTGAGGATGTTTTTGGGTGGAACTATGAATAGTTAAGAGATATGGTCTCAAGGTTGAGATAGAGAATGTAATGTTTAAATGACTTCTGAGTTCTCGTTACAATGGAACCTTTAGTTAGAGACAACTAACTAGGAAGAGCTATCTATAGAGAATTCGGATTGGAAAGGGCTACCTGCAAATAGTTTTGATAGGAGAGGGCAACCTATGGAGAGTTCTAATTGGAGAGGGCTACCTATGGGGGAATTTGATCATAAAGGGCTACCTACGGAGGGTTTCGGTACCGTAGTGTGGAGCCACTATGACGACAAACCCTAGTGTGGAGCCATCATAATGACGAATCGTAAAGTGCAACCACTGTGATGTTGAATCATAGGATAACACTATGAAAACATTTACTCTCAATAATAGTGGATTGTAATGAATCCCACAGTGAATGGGTTTTCTTGAGATAAGAAGTCATATAGCTATAAATGATTCAAGTTGAATCGAGCCAAATTCAGGCACAGATGAACACCGATTGTGAATACTGTAAGATGTAGTGGGAGATTCCTATGGGACTCTTATTCAATCAACCTGACATTGTTAAAACACAGATGAGGAGATAGACCTCAGGGAGTGCAGCAGAAGCGTGGTGAATGAGATGTGTTTGACAATTGCACTGAGCGGGAGCTCGAGGTAAAAAGTGCGATGTGTTAGTTATGGCTTCTGGAAATAAAACTTTAGGGCCAAGTGATCTTGTGGGAAGGGGTCTTAGAGGATCCCAATATGATAAAAAGAGTTATGGTGCCAAAGGTGAGGTTGTTAAAGGCATCGGTGATGAATATACCCGGTTCCATCTTGATATGATTGTGTATTATGAGTCCACCTCCAGGGTTGGGCTGAATCGGGTTGGTTTGGTATTGGCTGTGCTGGGTTGGCATAGGCCTAGGGTATGACAAATATGTGTGAGTCTTTCACCTGCGGCCCATCGGTGTTCCTGGTGGGAGGACCGTGCCTTTGTGGTGGTGGTGATACGTGGGATGTGACTATTTGAAAGCCAGAAAGGCTATGTGAATAAGCTGGGATTGGGGTATGGTTGTGGCTGTAGAGTATGGCTAGTTCAGCTGTTGGCGAATTTGACTACATGATCGGGGGTTCTTACTTGTAAGGGCACTTACCTCGGCATGGGCAGTATAGCTAGCCACCAGGCTGGTTGTACCGGTGTTGACCCAAGGCCGAAAGGCTGTATATAAAAATTGAGTCTGCTGTAAAGTTATGTGTATATTCATTTGAGTTGCATCGCTACGTCAATAGTCCTGGAGTAGCTAACAAAGGTTCGAGTAATTGTAGTGTGCATCCCCGATAGAGAAAGAGGATGAGGGTGGGGTATAACAATATGTATTTCCATTCTAATAGTCGTCAAGTAGCTAACAATGATTCAGGTGAGAGCCATGTGCATCCCCGATGGAGAAAGAGGATGAGGATGGAATGTGACCACACCAATAGTCCTCGAGTAGCTAACAACGGTTTGGGTGATTGCAGTGTGCATCCCTTGTAGAGAAATAGGATGAGGGTGGTGTTGGGAGATTGAGACTTTCGACCGGTCACCTGGATAGAAGAAACTAAGATTTCGGAGTGGCTTGATGTGATTGTGAATGCCTAAAGTCCGGGTTACCACTAGCGGAGTCATTGGTGGGTGTACGAGTGAGGGTAATGTTGTGAATTTGCACACAAAAAGCTGAGGTATATGTAAATGCAACACAAGCTGTCATTATTGCAATTATAGCGAAAGTTGTCATATTGTGTATACAGCCGTGAGTGTTGTCGTTTATACGAGTTGCACCTATGGTACTTTGAGTTACTCCTGGAAGGTGGGTGACTAGATCGAGCAGAGTGGTGGCTTATGCCTCCCAACTGTTGAGATTGTGTGATATGTGCTAGCCATCCAGTATCTGGGGGTTTATAGCAATTGTGGTTATGTGATGATGGTGTTGTGGCAATCATACATGAAGGTGATTGCATCTATTTAGCAATTGTGTGGTGAATGTGTTTGTGTTGCAATTTTGTAATGGGCCGATTGTGGTTTCATGGCAACTGTATTGCATTTGTGTTCATGTCAGGGTTATGGCGCTATTACCTATATGGGGTGATACCAGAATTATGCGAGGATTATGAGAATTCAGAATGTTTGTGTGGTTAGAAAGAAACCGAGCACGACACATTAGTTCATTTAAGATTCTTATGAGAATCAAATTTATGGCATACTGATGGTATGTGTGGTCTAGAAAGGACCGTCCCAATGAGGAATAATTTACGAAATGGAAGCCAACATGAAGAGGCATACGAGTTTATGGTTTAAGTGGTACGACAAATTTTAAGGACGAAATTTATTAAATAGGGGGAGAAATGTAATATCCCAAAATTTGATTAAGCAATTACAACTCCAAAAGTGAATGTGATTATTGTTAAATTGACACTTTTTGAAAATAAGATATAAGTTGTGATTTGATTGTGTTACGATTAGTGCCCAAATCCTGTATTTAAGCTTAATTGTTTGATAAAGCTTAAAATGCAGTAAAGAGAAGGGAGGGCACATGATTGGTGTAATGGAATGAGAAAAATATGTTTGGTGGTGATTTAAAAGCAATTACCATAATCAGGGGTAAAATAGCAAAGTTACTAGCCAATTGGTAAGTTACCGAAGGGGAAACTTATTGGTAACTTGGAGATTAATGGTTGTGATGGAATGTACAAGAGATCAAGGGGTGGAATCATGTGTGTTTGTGCTCATGTGAGCTCATGAGAGGTGTGGCAAGATAATGACAAGTGGAATCATGTGAGCCGTTGGATTTGGTCAAAGGGTCAAAACTCTTTTCCCCTCTCTTCTCTTTGTGAAGTCGGCCAAGAGGGCCTAATTGCCCAAAAATCTGATCTTCTTCATCATCTTTACTCTCTCTCTTCTGGCCTCCATTTTCGTTAAGCTTAAGGAAGAAAGAAAAAGAAGAAAGCCTTAGGTTAGTGATCTATTTAGCCTGTAATGCTTAAACAACCTTCTATAATGTTGTTCATAATGATGAGAGCTTCATCTCTATGGGTTAGATTCTTGAAAGGAGGTGTTTGAGTGCTTGGGGAAAATTGGAAAGATATAGAATCAAGAAGCTAGCTTGAGGAAGAGGAAGATGTGAGTAAGAACTTCCTTTTGATCTAGTTATTGTGACTTTTGGTTGAGTTTTGTGAATTGTGGAATTTTCCTTGATTTATTGTAATTGTGAAATGAATGAATTGGATAGTGTATTGTGATAAAAATGATGTCATATTGTGTTTTGGTGCCATTGGGATTGATTTGGAATATTGGGAGAAAAAGTAGTGAAATTTGGAAATGTGTGGTAATGTGGTGTTGAAGACAAGAATTTATACCTAGAATGTGATTTTGGGTGTTTTGAGGTTTCCAATGGGTTCCTTGTGTAAAATTATGTGGGAGTAACCTTGGGTTAGAATTTTGGGACCATTGGAAACACATGTTGGAAGTTAGGGAAAATTTTGTCATCTGCTGCGTTCTAGCTGCTGATAGAGCCTCACTCGAGTAAATAGGGGTCTAAGTCGAGTGTAGCACCAAGTTTCTTCTTTTCCCTTCAGTTTTAAGTTGCACTTCCATGCCAAAAAGCAAGAGTGCATTTCCTCATCTGTGAGTGAAGTAGGTCCTCACTTGAGTACATATGTATTTTTGCACTATGAGCCTGCGTCTTGGGCTAGCACTCGCAGTCCATTTGTCAAGAGTGTGTTGGCACTTGCAATTATTATGCTGTCACTCGAGTGCACTTTCCATGTGGACATTCCCTTTCACTCTCAGGTAGACACTTTCTGTGCTTTACTTTTTGGGACTCGAGTGAGTGTGAGGTCATCACTCGAGTGCTGCGTTGGTGACTCGAGTGCAGTGACCATCTTCTGCCTCTGTCGTTGCTTTCTGTCAAGTACTTGTATGAGTGAGCCGTCCTTACTCGAGTGCAAGTCATCCATCACTCGAGTGCATTATTCATCACTCGAGTGTATCAGCAAAAATTAGTGTTTTGCTTCTAAAAGAGGATCTTTGGTCAAGTTTCTCCCACTCCTTTTGGCATGTGTTTAGGCTTCTAGTGGTCGTCTAGAGGTGTTAAATGATAACCAACTTTAAGTATTTGAAGTTAAGGAATTGGAAAAGGGAATAACCATATGTCCTTGATTTGATTGTTAGGATTCGGTAATTGCCCTGATCGTGATCTACTTGTGCCGGACCACACGTGGAAAGAATAAGGTAGTGACTCTTCCCTTATACTATGTGTAAATGCAGTGTATGTATGTGTCATCATTGTTTTATGATGTTGCAGATGCTACAAAGGTTGTGTATTTGTGTGTCTTTCACTTGCAGCCTTTTAGGGGGTTCCCATGGCAGAGGAGCATCCCACTGGGGTGGTAGTTTACGGGGGATTGACTATGTGAGCCGAAAGGCTATTTATGCTGCTATGCTGCATAATGATATGCTTGCATGCTATGTGATTATGTGTGGTATGAATGATTTGTTACTACTGGGATTCTTTTGAATCTCATTCTGTCCATTGATAAACCTTTCAAACTAGGCAAGAGGTTCGAAAGAGAAACAAGTGACAGAGGACGGGTTAGTCTCCTAGCCAGGAGTATTAGTTGATAGTTGGTTATCATAGTTGGGAGTATTGTATGATTTGTATTCTTATTTGGATCAGGGATGTAAATTGTGGAAGCGTATTGTGTAGTCCCCTGTATGAGAAGCTGTAATGGGCGTATGCGCCCTGTAAAGCTTGAGTTAATGAATTGAACCCGGGATTGGCTGGGAATTTTATTGTGCAGTTTGATATATATATATATATATGAATGTGATTGAACTGCGCATGGTAATTGTATTCGAAATGTGAATATAAGATCAGCTGTATTGGATTTTGAAATGTATTGTTAAAACCTTATCGGGAAGATGGGATTTTAAATGAGTTTGATTGTCTGTTGTCTCTAATTCATTTTAAATATGCATTTTCGAATATTAATTATGGTTTGTAGGGTAGGGGGTTACACAACATTGGAGAAACAATTAGTAAGAACTAATCATTATTTCATATGAATCTAATATGAAATTCAAAATTTTAATTACAACTAACTTTGATATGCAGCTGCAAGAATCGCATTCTGATGATGTCACACATATAGATCGGCATGATTTGTAGCTGGTAGGCCGAATGAACAAAAAAGGTGAAATTCCCAGTGAACAAGCCAGACAAGTTGCCGAATATTGTGTAAGCAGTGGATTATACATACAATAAACATTTAGTTTTACTTAACAGATTCTATTGCATAGTAATTAATATTGTTGTAATTCTTGTTGTGATAGCGCTCAATGATGCAAGAGTAGCCAGACTTGGCGCATTATGTTGGTCGTATGATTTTCTCAGTAGAGCGCTTAGAGCTCTTGAGTATGATAGTTGTGTTCGGCATACTGGTGTTGCAGTAACCCAAACATCGTACTACAGACCTAAAAAGCGAGTCGCAAAAAATGACTTACTACAATTAGAGGAGAAAATTTCTGACTACAAGCATCACGTAGACCAAAGGATTAGTAGCTACGAGCATCAAGTAGAGTAATTCACCGATCATTTGCGTATGATGCAAGAGCGAAACACGTTATTGAAGGCGCAAATTGAGACCTTACGATAGTCTAGGCCGACACCGAGTCCAGTATGTGACAGCAAGAGTATGAAGGATAGTTGGCCCTCTGTGCCTAAAGTCCCCATTCCTATGGTAATTAATATCTTCTCCACTTCACTTTTTGGTACGTTAGACATTAGTGCACCTTAATATATTTAACTCTATTTTTCATAAGGGTGAATCGGACTGCAAGTTGCACGTTGATGATTCTTTCAAGCATGCAGTTGCTGTCAGCATAGCTTACAACATTGAAAGTGATATCTTGCATAGTTCACCATTACAGCCGAACACACTCAAAGTTAGAGTCAATGTATGTACAATTGATAATGCCCTTTTACCAATCCCCTCTTTGGATGAAGCAATACTAGTGAAAGATATCATCGGTGGTGATGTTGCATGGCCAATAGGTCTTATTGAGCCATATCAAAAGGTACTTAATTTACAATTCTTTTTACTTTTTCTATACACTTCATTCCAAAACCACATGATTTTATTTCATTAAATATTTAGGTTGTTGCTATTGCTAAAGGAAAACGAATTGAAGAGCGTGGGAAGAACTCAAAGTGGTCATCAATCGAACATAAGTCCCAATCCTTAACCAACAACCAATAGATGCCCTCATATCGCCAACAATTGGCGTTAATGGTACCAGCTTTGATCAGCCGAGGAGGTCAAACAATACGTTTCGATATCGAGATCTTTCATACAGTTATAGATGATCATGTCAATGATCGTGTGCTGAATGATGTGCTTACTCTTGATTGGGTTAGTTTGACAGCCATCAATATATGGATTAAGTACTTTATCATCATCGTCTATCACTGTTATTATTATTATTCATCATTACTTCTTTCAGGTTTTAATGACATTGTTTATTTTCTATAAAGGCACTTGTACCACGATCTGTTACTGCACACGGCAAGGGCGCATATGTTTGTATTTGTCAATCCACACCTCCTTTCCCAACATAGATTAGATGTGGATGCAGTATCTAATGATATTAAGGACATCTTCAAGCGACGAGCAACCCCTAATATGCTTTTCATCTTTCCACACAATTCAGGTTAAGTTATTTACAACAGTATTTTAATGTATGTTTTTTTATTCTTACACTTTTACTATAACATGATTGTCGAAGTAAAATCTTTAAAATATTTTAGAGGACATTGGATTTTGATTGTTGTCCGTCCATCTTGTCTTGGAGTCTCCGGGATTTACTATTTGGATCCTATAAAGATCGGTGATCCAGACAACCGAGCTGATTTTAAGATTGTAATCAATAAGTAAGTATATGGGTGTATGTGTAAATATTTGTCATTATTATATTGAATTACCAAAATTAATTAGTCAGTGCCTGTTTTGTTAGTGCATTGACCGCTACCGAAGCAACGTTGGATTAAGCTATTCTACACGCAATACCCAGTCAGTAGCTATCCCTGGAGGAAGATTGCGGTACTTATATATATGAATTTAATTACTCCAATTTTGTTATTCAAAAATATTTCTTCAAATATTTACTTAACTATTTCATTTTATTGTCAGTGAAAATTCCAACCAAATGATAATGATTGCAGTTATTATATTATGAAATTTATGAAAGATGTAGTTACTCATGATTACATTTCTGCTCCTACAGAAGTAAGTTCTTTTTACTTGTAGTTATTATGTTTCAAATTTAATCGATAAGTGTCTAAGTTATTTGATTTTTAGCAATTTTAATTTTTTTGTGCATGCTTTTTATGTAGTATTATGAATATGAACGTTGTGACCAATTGACTGAGCAACAAATAGATGAAATCATTGAAGAATGGTGTGAATATATGGTCAAGGCATTACCTAATATTTAGGTACATACGTAGGTTGTTTCTTGCATATTCATCTTGGTTGTATATGAATTAGCTGTACATTAAAATTATTTCTTGTCTACATTCTACATACATAGGTACTTACAATTAGTTGTTCTTGTTTTTTACGTTGTAATCAAATTTCATTTATACTGGTTTTATGAATTAATCATTTTGATTTGGGTTATTAATCATTCTGATTTGGTATGATTCTGGCTTGGATTTTTATTGCTGTGGATTTGTAAAATGTAGATTGTTGTGGATTGAATGCGGGTTGAATGCGTTTTGTTTTTAAAAAAATGTATATATGCCTCCAATGGCGCTTCATAAGGGAGGGGCCATTGGAGGTGTAATAAAAAAAACTTATATATACCTCCAATGGCGCTTCCCAGGGAAAGTGCCATTGGAGGTCTTTCACCTCCAATGGCCCTTCCCAGGGGAAGCGCCATTGGAGTAGCATACTTCCTCCTGCACTTCTCTCAATAAGTGCCATAGCATTTTCTTAAAAAAATACTGAAGCTATGGCCCTTTCATATATTCAAGAAGCGCCATAGCTTTTTTTAATGGCACTGGAAGCTACAGCGCTTTCTAAGCGTCATAGTGTTCTCTAAATTAAGCGTTATAGCTCACATTTTGTGTAGTAGTGAAATATGGTAAAATCTATTAATTTTATTAATGCGCTAGCTAATTCTTAGGAGATTCCAAATCATTTCATGAATTATTGTATTTTAATTGATTAGCTATAAATGATGTGGCAAACTAGGTTCACAGGAGAATTTCTCTATATTATAAATATATACTCCCTTCAATCCTATTTATAGGATAAACTTAATAAACTTTACAGTTATTAAGAAATAATGTTAATATTCCAAAACTTGTAGAAAAAATCACCGCAATAATGTCTATGAATTGAATTAAAAACAAGACAACAATAATTGGTCTAATAAAGGAGGGTACTATTGGAAAAAAAATTGAATACAACATATTTTTTCCTATATATATAAAGAACAAGTTGAAAAAGCTTTGTTAGATCTAAGGAAGAAAAGTATTAGAAAGAAAAATGTAATTTACAACTCAATTCTTTACTTGAAGACAAATCTCTTTAATCTTATGTTTGATGAGAATATTTTTATATATTTTTATAAGACGAATAGATTGTCTCACAGAAAACGCAAGCTGGCAACTTCTAACATTAAGTTATTTAGTTCAAATCGGAGCTCATACGTACCTTTACTCAATTCTACAACCAGTTCTTGATTTTGGTAGCACTTCCCCTAGGTAGATGGCTCTAAACACCTCTAATCAAGAATCCAAAACTATTGAAATGAAGCTCTCGTCAAGTAGAGCAACATTTGTGAAGGCTCTAACAGTTAGAAATGAAGATTCGAGGTCGGAATCGCCAGAAATTCTCAAGAACAATTAATTTTTCTCTTCTTCTCTCTTCTTTTTTTTTTCCAACTATTTTTCCTCTTATTTTCTGTGTGTTGGACGACTTTGGAGAGGAGAGGGGGAGTGTTTAATATCTATCTTCACTTAACCCAAATACTTAGTACACAATGTGCCAACTGTCAAGTTCTTATGGTTCCTTGAAAAAGTAAGTAGATAATTGCCCTAAGGTGTGTTTGGTTAATTACATATGTTCTTCCCTCTTCCCTCTTTCTTTCTCTTGACCGAAATGTGCTGCCCAAATGGAGAAGGAAATGTTGACCACTTTGCTTGCTTTGTCTTGCTTTTTGGTCAACTTTTCCAAATTGGAAAATTAGATGACATTTTGATTTATTGACTCAACTTGTCTTCCTTCTTTATTTACCATTGTTGACCAAAATTTAACCCTTGTGTAAGGAGGGTTAATTTGCTTTTTGATCTCATAATTGCTTCTTACTTTTAAAGAGCAAATCTTGGCCCTTCAATTTGTCTTCCAATTTTGACCTCAAAATCAAGTGGCAATTGTCTCTTTTGCCCTTGATTATGGCAATATTATTTCTTGTGCCATTAATTCTTTCAATCTTCTTTCTTAATTCTTTCTAGACACTACTTCCCTTTTCCTTTGGACTCGGGTTAGGTTTTATGTCATACTAACATATCAAAAAGGAATCGGGTATTTTCTTTCAACTAATTTGTACCGAAATTAGTATTATATTCCAAGTGCGATTTCCAAAATTCATTCTATTTTTCATTCATTCTTGGGACTCTTCTCAAACTGGGCTTAGTTGTTTGTCTGACACAGGCTTATCCTCAAATTTCTAGGCCCAAAGTTCGGGATATTACAATACTAGCCTTACAAGAATTCAAAATCACTGACATAAGCATGTGAAGAATATAATGAAATTCATGTAGCAACATATCTTTTGAATCTTGCATTCTTGTATAGACTTGACTTTGTTAGAAAAGCACAGATTGCTACAATATGTGATCAATGTATTTTAGTCAAACACACTTGATGATCTTGATTATTATGTTGCAATAATGCAACAAATTGGTATCTATTGTGATCGTAAAGAATCATTTGATAGGTTTCAACTGAAAAAGCAACCTAAAAACTAGTCCCTCATTAGTCTATTTAATTTCATATTTGAAAGTAGTCAATCACATATTAATACATAGTTTATCTATTATATAACTAAATGTCTCTTATTTTACTATGCATAAGAAGGTTGATATGTAACCCCTGCTTGTTGTTCGCAAACTTTTCATGCATTTAAGAAATTTTGTTTAATTAAATATTAAATGAAATTTAATTACCTTCCCAACCTTGCCCTACACATCATCCTTTAGTTTTCACGGCATCTTCTGCCAATTCTCAACGTGGATGGGTAACTAGACAAAATTCCTACATAGGTTAGTAAGAAAAGTGGTTGAACAAATGACCATCATTCTCAACTGGCTGGTGCGTGAGCTCATTTTGCGGAACTATGACACGAAGTGGTGTGATGTGGGATACGGAAATCTAGAGTTTAGTTAAGAGATTTTGGGTTATCTAGTATAATTATTAAACAAGGATATTTATCCAAATTTAAATTTGAATTTTGAATTTAGGATTTAGATTTGAATTTGAATTTTAAATTCAGGATTTATATTTGAATTTTGAATTGTTATTTTATTATTTCTCGGGCTCTATAAATAGAGCTCAAGGTTTTCTGTTGTAGGCAGTTTTGATTGACTGATTAAATAAAAATCCTTTTCCCTTTGAGTATTCTCTCCTCCTTCTCCCTTTGTCTAATTTCCTCCTCCTTCTTACTATCCTCCCTCCTCTAATCTCTGTCTCTTTCCCTTTCCCCAACCATTTCACATCAATTTTGGTATCAGAGCAAGGTTGTCACTTCTCTTTTGCTTGTGCTAAATATTCTTGCTTTAAGTTCATAAGGTGTCATTCGCTAAGTTTTCTCTCTTTCATTTGATTTTATTTTTATTATCAAAAAAATAGAGACATAAAAAAGTGGTGAGAAAAAGAAGGCAACAAGAAAAATAGTTCATATGTTATTCAGTTGTAGGTATGAATTATGGAAGAAGCACATTTGTAGGTAGTCATTATAGATATGTTGATTCATATCGATATAATTATAGTGACAAAAGCTATCATCTTCCTACACATGATGAGTATCGATACGAGTCCTTAGACCATCAACGATATAAGCATGACTGTTATCAGCGATATGAGCACGAGTGTGCTCATCGTGAGCTCTACAATTGTTATCATTATGCTTGGTTTAGTGAGCTATGACAACATGGACATGCCTATTGCCATCAACACAATTATTTGGTTCAACATGAATACCTTGACAGCGGCAACAATATGCTACATATCCTCAATATGAGGAAGAAGATTATTGCCAACTGGATCTAGGTGATATGTGTCTAGAAATCATGATTAAAATTGAATATTTTCGGGGGGAACATAAACGTGGTTGTGATGAGCTTCTTAAAGGAATCTATGAGATAAGAGAACTAGTCCATAATTTGAAGAATTTAGATGAAAAATTAGTCCAGACAAGTGATCCTACTACAAAAAAATGTGATTTAGTAGTGGTTAAAAATGGATATTAGTAGCGGTTTTAACCACTACAAACAACATTAGTAGCGGTTAGGAAAACCGCTACTAAATCGTATGTTGCAAGCGCTTTTGTAGCGGTTATAGCTACTCAAGGAAAATAACCGCTACATCCTTTGTAGCGGTTCCACCCAATCGCTACAACATCCCCATGAACGAAATTTTTTTCAGAGATATTTGTAGCGGTTATATAACCGCTACAAATATAAAAAATTGAAAATTTAAATGCGGGAAAAGAAAATTGACATTTTTTTTTTCAATTTTGTAGTGGTTAATAAACCGCTACTAATTTTGAATTTTTATGAAATTTGTAGCGGTTATAAAACCGCTACTAATTTCATGAAATTCAAATTTAGCGCCAAAAAATTTAATTTGAGTTTAAAAAGGCGCGTTTGCTAGTAGCGGTTTAATAACTGCTACAAATATTTAAATTTTTTTTTAAAAATATACGTTCATTTGTTTCTGTTTTTTTAATATTAAATTAAATATTTTAGTTTTTTTATTAGTTTATCTAATTTAATTAGCTTATTATTCAATAGTTTAACTTATTAATAAATTAAAAGGAAAAATTTAATTTAATTGGATTAGTATAAAAATTATATTAATAATATTTTTAAGGATACGTAGGTAATAAGGAATTATTATGTTGTCTAATATAATGTAATTGTGTATGAAAAATAGATGAAAATAAGATACAGCTCTGAAATATCTGGAAAAAAAATGGTGAGAATAAATTTTATATAAAGGAAAGAAGTTTTGTAAAAAAATTAAAAAACTTGTTACCATATTTGATCGTATTATTCAGCTCCTCTACTCATACAAAAAAAGTTGTAAATGAGAGAAAATGAAAAAAATATAAGGTGAAAAGAAATTGAGGAGTGTTTGAAATGAGTTGTGGTAAGGGTATTTCTAGGGATCCACGTACTATTTGTAGCGGTTAATGTATCCATTTTGTAGCAGTTTTTAGTTAGTAGCGGTTATTTTTATTTTTGTAAACCGCTATAAATGTAATACCCCGAAATTTAGGATTTGAGGCTTGGGAATAAGCCTAAATTAAGTGGACTGCTAAGCCCCAATTTAGCAGGAGCCCAAATTTATCCCCTAATGATTTCTATATCTTTGGGGTATTAAGAAACTAAAATGGTGAATTTTGGAGAATATAATTATGTTTTTGGTGAAATCACCTATGAGGTAGTGAGCTTGTCATATGATTTTGAATAACCAAATGATAAGTAAAAATTATGAAATTTTATAGGATGAAATTAGACATCCTAAGCTTTAATTTGATAGGTCATATGAATCAATTAGAGCTATACACAAAAAGATATGAATTTTTGAAGTTAGCACAGAAAAACTGTGAAATTTCTGGAACAGTATGCAAAGATTGAAATTCTGGAAATTTTGTGATTCCATTAAGCAAAAGTATATATTTGTCCTTGAAACTAGACTCAATAAGGGTTCTATAGGCTTTGGAATCACTTCAATTTGAGTTTTCTAGAATTAGTTATGATTTTTCAAAGTTTGGACAGAAATCTGCCAGAATTTCTGAAAAAATCCGAAAATGGAAAATTGTTGATGCCATAAGCAATGACATAGGCATAAGATTATTAAAGCAACATCATCTTCCTCCTACAGCATTTTGACGCCATTCTGCAACCAAAATAAAGAAAAAGAGTTGAGAGGGTTTTGGGAGAAAAGGAAGAGAGAACTCGCAAGGTAAGCCGATTTCTCCGACGATCTAGCTCCTAACGCGTATAACTCCGATCCTAAGCTACTCCTTTATGTTCTTTAAGGTTTGGAAGCTCCTCTTTTGGTGTGAAAACATCTAGGGTTTCAGCCAAGTCAAGAAGGAAAAGCTAGTGGGAGCTTGAGGTAACTTCCAAACTCTTGCATATTGACTATTCTAGCTGCTGTGGGCAATTTAATCGGTGAAATTTCGCCGGATTGCCATTGGTTGTAAAAATGGAAAATGGGTTTTCCTAGGGGTTATGCTGCCCAAATTGATACTAAATGGTAGTTTTAACCTAATGGAATAGTCAATAAAGTGGTTAGGAGTAGAAAGGAACGTGTTTATGGAGCCGAAACCGAAAAACCTCGATTTTCCCTGTAAAACCCATATATTTCGGTCTGGGCTATAAATGGGTCTTAGAGTTGGATTTTCAATGATTTGATGATTCCATTGGATTCAGTGGGCGAAAATAAGTTAGGTTACAGTTGGGCACTTTTCCAGAAAAGGCCGAGAAAGCATAATTACGAAAACGCCCCTAAAACCCTAAAAGTAGGGCTGCCAAGGGCAATTTCGTAATTTGACATTGAATTTGATAATTCCGAGTCCGGAAATGGATTCCTTGGGTGATAATATGTAAGAATAGCCCATGTCAAAATTTCGGGAAAAGTACAGCCGGACCGGGTATGATGGGGCCGGTCCCCGGGGGTATTTTAGTAAATTTTCAATATAGCCTCATATAACCCCCAGAAACACTATGGAAGTGTCTAAATAGTACATTTGACATTGTAGGATCAAATATGGAGCCCCGAGCTATTGGCACACAAATCGAGGAGAAATATTGGAGGTAGGGGACTTACCTTACTTGCATGTATTTGATATCTTTGCTTGTGTAATGATGTATGTGATTGCTTTACTTGATTGTGTAGAGCATATTTGAATAAATGAAGCTCTGTTTCTGTTTTCGCTGTGGCCATAGTCTTGTTGTATGAAACATTGAGCATGCAGAAATGTCATTATGGGGCATACATCTAGATAAAGCTAACATGTCATACACATAGCACCAATCATGCATGCATTATGGTATATGTTTCCTACTGAGATTCTCTCGAATCTCACCCTCCCCTACCAACAATTTAGACAGGTGAAGACAGTATATATGCTGAGAACGACAAAGAGAATCGTATGAGGGTATTATAGTGGTGAATGAAGACGAGAAGGTGTCTCCTTTTCACTGGGACGAGTTTAGACACCCAAGTAGCCCTGTGCGGCTACACTAATTGTAATTATCATGTACGAATCCCTGAGGGGAATTTCCTTAATCATGTACATATTATCAGTATAGTTATGCTATTCTTGTGTTGCCTACTGAACCGCATATCGTTTTCCGCTAATACTCTGGTAAATGTGAAATTAAAATAAGGGCGTGACAATAAATATTATTTTATTTTATTTTTTAATTTTTTAAATTTTATTTTAAATTTTTTTTCCATTTTTTTTAAAGACAAAAGCATAATTTGAATTTGATCACTCATCGTCGCCATCCCTATAGAAATTATGTAGAAAAATTATTGTTAGGGATGTATTATTAAATTTAAAAAATTTAATTTAAATGACGTGGACTTAAAAAAACTCACCGCAGTAGAGGTAAATTGTCATCGCCTTCAGGGAAGTAGTTTTCAAAATCGGCTTGCTGAAATGGCTCACTCTTGTAGGCGATGTTATCGCCTTCACACATGTCGTAAAGGTCTCGTGGCTTTAAATGAACGACCATGTGCCAATCCTTGTGCCTCTCGTCCTCGACATAATAAACCTGATGTGCCTCTGAAGTTAGAATATATGTCTCATCATCTTGAGAAATACCAGTATGAATCGGCCATGAGAAATTGACTGATGTGATCCCTAAGTTGTCAGTTGTCAGTCCCCGAGAAGTAGTGGTATTTGCCCACAAACACTTGAACAGTGTCATGGTGAAACGTCCTTGATAATTAAGTTCGACCACATCAAGAAGCTTGCCATAGTAAGGGACGCCTCCAAAATGCATGTTGGCGTCACTGCTGCTCGCATAATTCCTTGTCCTAAATGTGCCATAAACACCCGAATTCTGAGTTTGCAATCCTTGATCCCGTGAAACCGTGTAAAACTTAAAACCATTGACATTGTATGCAGTAAACCTTTTTGCATGATCAAAAGGGCTGATTGCAAGAGCTTTGAAATATGGTGACAAATGCCAAGAACCTTATATTCTGAAATTCCAATGTTTAAAATTTTGTAGTGGTTCAAAAACTGTTACACTAACCGCTACAATTCTAAAAAATTAGTAGCGGTTATATGTATAAAACCGCTACTAATTTTCAAGCTATTGGAATTTTGCACACAGTGGTGGGAAATTCAAAATTTAAAAGTTGAGTATTTGTAGCGGTTATATACATACAACCGCTACTAATATTAAAGCCGTTGGATATTAAATGGAAAAATTATTTTTAATTTGTAGCGGTTATACATAAAATAACCGCTACAAATGTGCATAAAGGTGGCAAATTCCAAAATTCAAATGTTGAATATTTGTAGCGATTTGTATTGTTAAACTACTACAAATATTATGTATATTTGTAGCGGTTTTTATTATAGAACCGTTACAACCATATATATTTGTAGCGGTTTTTATTATAAAACCGCTACAAATACATATATGCTTTATTTTTTTTATTTTAGAAATATAAATAATATTTTTGCAATTAATTTACAAATTCAACAACTCGGTCTAATAATATAAATATAATTATGGTAAACACAATAAGAATTTAAGTTCTAAAATACAAAATTATATATATTTATTTACAAATGTTTCAACAACAAATAAAAAAAAGATGTCTTAAACTAAGTAGCTGGGGGCTGATCATCTGGTGCTTCCTCAGGTGGGGCTCCCTCAGGTGCTACTGGATCAAGCCGCTGGGCAGAGTGAAACGCACCATCATCATCAGTAGGAGCAGGAGGAAGAGGAGGAGCAGGATGAGTACTCTGGACGACGTACTGAGGGACAAAGGGAACCTGTGGATGCTGCTCGTCAGGGAACAGGCGACTCCATGACCGCTCGAGCATGTTGTTCGCGATATCACGCCACTGCGTCTGCTGAGCGTAGATCAAATCAGCCTTTAGCTGCATTTGCTACAGATGTAGCTGGTGCATCTGCTGCTCTAAATCTGACCGCAGCTACTCAATAGACTCGTCCCTCGGACATCTGACCCCTTTAGAGCTGCCAGCCTCAGAGGCGGTGCTCTTGCCGTAGACCATGCTAGGTCTGGCGCCTATACCCATCCCCCGTATGCGTCCGGGGTGCTCAGCCTGACCCAGACCCGCCTTCAAAGGAGCCGTTAGGTCCATTGACCCCTGTGACTCCTCGGCCTGGGTCTCTCGCAGCTCAGCCTGCGATTGCTGCATCTGCTCCTGCCATTTTATGAAACAATTACTAATTAGCATTTTTCATTATTAAGTTGGTTTTATAAAAATTATAATAATAAAATTACTTACAATGGCCACCTCTGCCTGCTGAGAGGTCGCAGTCCCGTCACGGTGTCTGTGTGTGATGGCGTACAACTCCCCATAGTCCGTCTGACGGTTCTCCTGCTGTGCCTTCTTCTCCTAAAACAATTACAAAATTCAATTAGTATTATGAAATAACCAGCTAAAAGTCAATGATATTTTAAAAAGTTATCAGCTCGCTGTAGGTGACAGCAAAGGTGTTCGATCCTGCTGTGTGGTGGATCGTCTGCTGCCCACGGATCCTGGTGTTCCTCTGAGAAAGCTCTTGAAAAAAAAACAATATTAAATGTATTAAAACAATAAAAAAAATTTAAAATTAATAAATTTCAAATTAAAAATAATTAAATTGAAATTATAATTTAATAATTAACAATTACAAAATTATATATAAAGAATCTAATAAATACATTACTTGCTTCTCAGAGCTCCTCCTGAACTGGACAAAACTCGCCCAGTCGTTTGGTGGCATGCCGTCCAGGATGCTCTCAATCAGATGCTCCAGAGGCATCGTCCCGTCTTTATCCACCCTGTGGAAGAGACGGTTCCTCCTGTTCCTCTAACCGTTACCCATCTTCATGAGGGTGTACCTTTTCCGGTTGGCCCGAACGGCAAACCGCAGCTGCAAAAAGATTATTTAAATATCAATAATTACAAAAATCCTATTAAAAAATATTAATTACAAAAAAATATTAATTAAATACTATTAATTACCTGAACCACCTCCTCCCAAGCCTGGTCCTTCGGCCCCTTCGGAACGTGCCTCCACGTCCTGAAGTAAAGGGGGAACCGCATCCAATTCGCGCCCAGCTCGTTCAGGAAGCGGTTGAACAGGTGACTCCATTGTCGATGGGCTGGTCAGTGCCCTCATTCCATTGCACTATAACTCACAGGTTTCGGTCCATGCTGTTCAGACCGGCCAAGTCCAGCCTCCTCGTCGACAAGTTCCCCTGCTCATCTGCATAGTTTACCGCATGTTAGATAAATTGTAATTCAAATTTAATATTTTGAATTTAAATAAATAATTTATTAAATAAAAAAATTTATTTACCTTGGACCTACACCTCAAACCCAGTGGACTGCGAAGACGACCCTTGTGGGTTGTTCTGCTCCCGAGCCTCCTCCTCATCGAGGAACTGCTCCATCTCCCTGATCCCAATTGGGATCTCAAAGTCCTCCTCGTCGTAGTCCTCGACGTTGATATCTGCCCCCAAACTCAGGCACCTCTGGTGCGGTCGTCTCCTGTGGGATCGTCTGCGGTGCCTGTGGTAGGGGCGACTCTTGTGGGGGGATGGGCTGAAATGCCATGGTCGCCCAGCCTCTGCGCTGCCCCCTCCCTCTGCCCCCTGCTCGACTGCTGCCACCTCGCAAAATTGGTCTGGGGACCTCAGGGGCCTTCCCCCTATCCTCTCTTGAAGCCATATCAACTGTAAAAATTCAAAAAAAATATTTTAGTCACATTATTATGCAAAAATATAATAAAAATATAAATACAAATAAAATACATCTGATCTCTGTGCCTCAAGTGCAAATATTGAGAAATACTGGAGCAAAAACTCCTTCACAGACGTCTGAACGCTCAAATCTAAAAGAAAACACTCAGAGAAACTTCAGGAAACAAAATGAGCAAATGGAAAAAAGGAGGGAGGGGCGCCCTTAAATAGGCCAGCAATTTGTAGTGGTTATCCCAATAACCGCTACGTAAACCGCTACAAATCACCAAGGGCGACTTAAATTTGTAGCGGTTTTATAATAACCACTACAAAGTACAAAAACCTTTGAAATTTTGTAGCGGTTATGGTCTAGAACCACTACAAATATGGAGACTCCTGAAATTATGTAGTGGTTATATCCTTATAACCGTTACAAATACGTGACGTTTGGGATTTTGTAGCGGTTTTGTTGCTATAACCGCTACACTGTTGGCGGGTCTTGGTGGCGCCAAGTGGCGGGAATATTATAGCGGTTTTTTTATTAACCGCTACAATTGAACCTCTACAAGTTATAGCGAGAATTTCATGCCAAATTTATAGCGGTTTTTTCTACCTAACCGCTACAAAAAACGCTGCTAATCTGTCACGCTACTTGGTGCATAGCTTGCCGCTATAAATTTGTAGCGGTTTAGGTTAAAATTGCTACAAATGTTAATATTTGTAGCGGTTTGGTATAACCGCTACAATGTCACCGCTACAGAATACCATTTTTTTTGTAGTGTCCAATAACGTTAGAAGCTCCTTCCTCACTTGCTGAAGTAATACCTCCTGTGGAGCCCATTCAGGATACTGCTATAGCCTCACTTTCATCATACAAGCTTCAATTGTTGCTAGTGATGGTGTTCTTGACCTCAACAGTGATAAGTTGCTACTTGGTGATGATGTCTACAATGTTGTATCGGTGGAAGCAAAGTTGTCCCTACCTGAAGTTCATTGGACAACAACCTATAATGCCCCAAATTTTGATTAAGGCTAATGTTAATTATTAAGAATATTTTGTGAATTAAAGTTTAAATTATTATGGATTATGTGGCAATTTTAGTTAATGTGCCAAAATTAGTGAAAAATTGGAAAGAATGGAAATTATCGGTTAATTAGTCAGTGATTAATGAAGAAATTAATTACTAAGACGGAAATGAGAAGTATAACTAAATGGCTAATGGAGTGGTTATAGTAACTAATTGGTTACTTACTTTATAAGAACCAATGAGGTTTGAACATGGGTCAAGATGAAATGAAGAGAGTGTGTGGGAAAAGTCAAGCAAGGAATTTGAAATCATTTTTTTCTTTCTCCTTCCCCTTATTTTCGGCATGGGCATGGAAGTGCACTCATTTCTCCTTCTTCTTCACACTTTCATCACTCTCATCTCTCTCCATTTTTGAGCAGCCATTGAAGGTGAAGAAAGAGAAAGTTTCCAAGGTAAAACTTTGCATTTTGACCTTTTAATTAACCTCTAATGCAAAAACTCCATTCTTCAATCTTGTTCCTTTTGTTGAGAGCTTCGATTTTATGGTTTTAGATTTACCATTGGTGGTGATTTGAGCTCTCAAGGAAATCTAGTCATTGGAGAAGCAAGGTACTCCTTTGAGAAAGTTAAAGAGGTGAGTGAGTTGAACCTTTCTGTATAGGTTTTGTGTCATTTGGTTGAGGTTGGAATTTCTATGAATTTAGCCCTATTTTTTTGAAAATGAGGGTCATGGTGTGTTTGAGTTGTTGTTGTCATGGATTTGATGCTTTGGAATGTATTTTGGATAGATATTATTGATTTGGAATGAAAATGTGAAAATGGAAGTTTTTGGAAGATTGCATTGTGTTGTTGGCCATGCTATATCTGTGAAAGCAGTGTGAAATTGATCATTTTGGTGTCTCCATTGGCTTCCTTATGAAATTTTGTGCGGGAATGAGTTTTGGATTGGATTTTAGAAACATTGGAGACATAGGTTACAAAACTGGAAATTCTGAAAATGTTAAGTGTGAAATTGCTGTTCAAGTAGTCAACTTTGCTTGGTAATTTGAAATAGCAAATGGTTTTAGAATAAGGTGAAACGTTTTTGTTTTGTAGTTCACATTTCAAGCTTTCCATTGATATAAATTTTGGCCAATTCTGAGTTCTGTGCGGAGAGTTATGGTCAGTTGAAAATAGCCAAGAATCATGACAATTCTTGGCTGAAGCCCAAGGGGCTGGTCGTGGCCTATAACCTTCTGTCAATTTCTTGGCCGCGACCTAAAGGGTGGCTGGGCGCAACCCAAAACTTTCTGACCATATACTGGTTGCGGCCCAAGGGTGGGCTGGCCGTAGCCAGCCCCTGTTTTTCAGCACTCCCAGATTTCAAAAAGTGGTTTTCAACCTAGAACCTCCCAACCCTTTAAGGCTATTGTTAGAGCCTTTATAGCTGCTTAAGGGACTTTAATGATAACCAAATCCAAGTGTTTTGAAGTAATTGAGTATTGAGATAAGTGATAACTTATCGTCCTTAATTATGACTTTAGGATTTGATATTTGCCTGGAGCGTAGAAGGCCTGTGCCTACTCAAGAATGGAAAGATCAAGGTAATGACACTTTATCCTATATCATGTGTAATGCATTGCTTGTTTGGTATTTATCATTGAATGAGCGAGGGGACGTGGCATGAACCTGGCCTTGAATAGGGGACGTGGTGTGAGTCCGGCCTTGAATATTGTTGAGGAGACATGGTAGTTAGCCCGGCCTTGAATATTGATATGCTTCATTGTGATATATGCTTACTTACTATGTTTAATTATGCATCATATAAGTAAACTGTTGCTATTGGGATTCTTTTGAATTTCACTCTTTCCAAATAACATTTTTAGACAAGGCAAGTGGATCGAAAGACAAGCAAGTGAGCAAGGGCGACTAGGATTGCCAGTGGTAGTTCCAGTTATTTTTTGTTTTTGGTTATCATTTGGACAACTATATGTATATATTGGGTTGACCATAAATTTGTAGTTATTGTGTAATCCCCGGAATGGGAAACTGAGATGGGCAATGATGCCTTGTAAAACTCTTAGATTAATGATATTATCCTGGGTGAATGTCGAGAATTTTGTTAGCATTTTGATATTGTATATGTAACAAACCAAACAGGCCAATTGTTTTTACTTCGAAATGAATAGAGATCTTGTTGTTCAAGTTTTGTAAGAAGTTTTTTATTATCCTTGATCTCTTATTGAATTATAAAACGTATTTAAACACTAATCACAACCTTAGATGACGGCAGGGGTTACACAACCCCATCTCATCAACGTATGGAACTACCTAAGGTTACCCCATTGTTGAATGATCCATTACAACAATACCTTATTTTTTAGAAATGTTTTCTAGATGATCTCCAAAACTCAGTGGCTCATCCCGACCAAGATGTTCACTTTTAGTACCTCATGTGTTGGAAAGGATTTCCAGATCAAAGCATGGTGTTGAAGCCCTCCCTCCCAAATTTGTGCATCACTTTTAACTTGTCAAGAGTCTAGTCTTTCAAGCGGGGGAGAAATGGTGTGATATGGGATGAGGAAATGTAGAGTTTAGTTAGGAGATTTAGGGTTATCCAATATAACTATTAAATAAGGATATGTATTCAAATTTGAATTTTGAATTTAGGATTTAGATTTGAATTTGAATTTTAAATTTAGGATTTAGAATTGAATTTTGCATTGTTATGTTATTATTTCTAGGGCTCTATAAATAGAGTTTAGAGTTTTCTGTTGTAGGCAGTTTTGATTGATTAATTAAATAAAGATTCATTTTCACTTTGAGTATTCCCTCCTCCCTCTTCCCTCTTCCCACTTCCTTCGTCTAATTTCCCCCTCCTTCTTGTTGTCCTCCCTCCTCTAATCTCTCTCTCCTTCCGTTTCCCCAACCTGTTTCCCATCACAGAGCCTCGGGTCGAGCTGATTTGTAGTAGTCACATCCAACCTCTTGTTGGTCATGTTTCCATGGTCATCTACACAAATTAATTAAATGCCACAATTAGATGTAACTATACATTTAAACCTCTTTAATAAACAATTCAACCATTTAAAAAATTTACTTACCTTGAACCTGACATCAAATTCCGTCAACTGTGAAGATGAACGACACGAGTGATTCTGGTCCCTATCCAGCTCAATCCTCATCAAGAAAATTCTCTGCCTCCTATAAACGGATCTTGATATATATCAAAACCATGCCCCTCCTCATAGTCCTCGACCAAGATATCATCCCCACCTAAAGGACGGTTCTCAATGTCCTATGACCAAGGAGGGCGCTCAGTATACATCTTTCCCTTTTCATGATGTTTTGGGAAGATATACAAGCTCTGATGTTGTGGTGTTGTGTAGTGGCGTATGTAGTGGTTTTTCTCAAAATTGCTGCAAACTCAGAGCTTGTATATCATTTTACCACTTTTTGCAATTTCACTCTCCACGCACGCTCTAAAAGGATTTTCGGTGATTTGAGGTTTTGCTCCAACAATAAAGAGAAAGTAGCTTGGCAATCCAATTGGTACAGTAATTTATTTATTTTTTTTCCATTTATAAGATATGTAAATTGCGTTTTATATAATTAATTATGCTTTCTATGGTTTTCATTCTTTTTTGTTTAATTAAATGTGGTTATTTCATTGTTAAATTTATTTGTTATTTTAGTTTTTTGGTTCGCTATTTTTAGTGAAGTGATTTATTATAGTTATATTTATTTATCACTATCATCAATACAACCTCCCAATAACGAATGATCCTCTCACTATCAAAAAAATACGCATTTTGGAAGCGGATATTTAGCAGTGGTAACCAAAAACTACAAAAAATCATGACATTTGTAGCAGCTTTGAGGCCAACCGCTACAAATATTTCACAGAATGACTCATGCCAAATGGTGCCATTATTAGCCACGGTTATTTGTAGAGGTTGTCCTGAAACAGCCGCTATTAATGGGCAGGTTGTATTGACGATTGAAGAAGCACTTCAGGACATATTTACCCATGGCTCAGGTGCTGTTTTATGGAGAACAAAAAGGAAAGACAACTTTATCCACATCCGAGGCAGAAGATTATTAGCATATTTTTTTCAACCGTTGCAAGATGAAATTGAGATTTATTTTGACAACAAATCAGCCATTGTTGTGACAAAGAATGTAGCTTTTCTTTTTGTAACAGATTGAACTATTACATTGAAGTATATTGTTGAACAAACGAGCGAGTTAAATAATCATCAAGTCACTCATTATTAGCAAAAGTTGAAAATTTCATAATGTGTAAGGGTGTTTGCAACTTTTTTTTGATCAAACACACAAGCTGAAGGTAAAACCACCTAACGCGGGTGGTAACCAACAACTCATGTGCAGACTATATATAACACAAGGGTGTTTGCAACTTTGAAGTAGGGGAAAGTTAAGTAATATGTGCCTCACGTGACTTTTAGAATTATTTTATTATTATTTCTTGATTTTTATATTGTACAAGTCAAAGTGGGCCAAGATTATCTCCTCCCATGTTCCCACTATCCTTTTTCCTTGTTGCGTGTTCTTGCTCAGTAGGTTACAACTGTACGACTATATATATAGGCCTTCAAAGTGGTTAATTAATAGATCAAATGAATTTTATTTGCCTCATCTTGTTAATAATTAGTTTATTATTTCTCTCTTCACGCATCCAACATATTGTAACCGCACCTATCCACCTCCTACTTCCCTATTTTAATTGAGTTTAGTTGACTACACCTCTTACTCATTCCTATTCAGTCTGATATATATATATATATACAGGACTCTGACCGAATATATACTTGTTTCATTCCATTTTCCCATCTGACTACACCGTATCTACTTGTTTCTATTTTACCATGATTATTGGAAATTTTACCTCATGATAAAATTCCTAGTCTTGCTAGCTTGCCTTAGTGTCTCATGATGTATTTACTAATAAAATTTACTGTCACACAACGAATTTAACTACTAGAATTTTATGACCAAGGAAATCATATTTCAATTATGATAGCCACAATCTTGACATTGTTGAATATGGGGGATGTTACATAAACAGAATGAGTAGAGACTTGGATGCCATTTCACAAACTCGAAGATTAGTATTATGATATAACTTTATAACCATTATTTTGCACATTATTTAATCTTAGGCCTATTATATAACTTTTTCCTTATAATCTCCCTGTCTTAAAGCCCATTAGATCTTCTAGTTGTTCACTCTCCTACAATTCTTCCTAATCTCTCCATGAGGAAGAGTTAAGGGTTTGATATCTCCCATCTTGATCATGGCAGCAACAAAGTCAGTTTCAAAGGCCTTCTTATTCTTGCTGTAAAGTCGAACCAGTGAATCGGTAGAGCCGCCATTGAAGAGCTCCTGATCAGAGTGAAGAAGTCCCTTCTTCTTTATGAGGTTCTTGAAGTATTGGTTATCAAAACGATGTGGGGTTTTAACGTCTAGGTTCGCTGTGAAATTATTTGAGCCACCAGGGGATGGACAGTTCGCTTGCTTGGCTTTGGCAAAGCAAGGCGCAATGTTGGTATCGTTATATATGCGTTATTGATAAACAGTGCATCTTGCTTGCCCTATTGTGTGGCCTCCTGATTAAAACATATATACAAAATAAGAGTATTTAATCAATTAAAAAAATTGTCCACAAAAGAAACTAAAATAATTTTATAAGTAATATTTATTTTCCTCATCAAATAGCAGCGTGCATGTCACATATAATATTCCAATCAAATTAATTAATGGAGTACTAAATGTTTTGAATGATACAAAACAAACACTGGTGGAAAAATGACTTTTTAGACCAGTTTTAAATCCGGTCTTGATACAGCCGGTCTAAAAAGTCTGTTACTTTTTAGACTAGTTAAGCAACCGGTCTTAAAAATCACTTTTTTAGACCAGTTGTTTGAAGACCAGGTCTAAAAAGTTCATAATTTTTAGACCGATTGTTTAAAAACCGATTAAAAAATTTTTTTTCAAGACTTTTAAGACCGGTTATTCTAATAACCGATCTAAAAAGTGATATTTTTTTTAAAAAAAAATAAATATGCCTTTTTTTTTTAATGCTCTACCTGTATCACCCTTTTCACTCTAAACTCGGAACAAAGGGCAATGAAAAATAGAACAAAACAAAGAAAAAAAAAAGAAAGAATAATCTTTTTATCATATTCACTCAACTTTTCTACCAATCCATATCTCTAAGATAAGAACAACTTATCTTAGATTTATTCAATGTAATGAGTTCAAAATTTATTAGATGCTCATCACTTATTCAGCTAACTTCATTGACATCAAGAGTATAACATACATACAGTCATTGAGTTCAGTTTATCGCACATGAATAAATAATACAACTGCTTACCATCTAAATCTTCAGCAGCATCTCCACCCTCATTAGTAAAGTTACGAGTTTCAACCTTCAATCAACAAACAAGCATCATATTGCCCCCATATAATTATATATTCCAATGGCTTCGACAGAGATTGTGTGCAAAAATATTCTACATAAATACTGAATGACTTACTGTCTTCTTCTTCTTCTTCTTTTTTAAACCGGCAAATGGAGTCTCAGCCCCATCCAAAACTGCAAAAATGAGAATGAACCATGCATATGCATTGTTAGATATACCTCAAATGATAACATCGGCAACAATAATAAAAATATCTTTTGGTTTAAATTAGATACCAGACAAGTTTTCTGTCTTCTCAGCCAAATTGTCAACTAAATCATTAGCAGGATCTATAATTGCAACTTTCTTCTTCTTCTTAGTAGGATCAAATGGGGCAATATGTCACTCAACAAATAAGGCCTCAGAAGGGAGTGCTTTTTGAACCAACTGAAGTATCAGGTAATTGTGGTAACGGATGAATGGGGTTGCCAGAGAGTAGAAACATGAAATATAACAACTTATAGACCATAACAAAAAAAATCCTTGCATAGCTAATCAAACGAAACACAAAGCAGAACAATGTTGTAAAATCATAAATAATTAAAGACGGAAAGAAGAATACTAACTTCAGGAACCTCCTCCTTCTTATCATCACTTACAGTATACTAAACTAAAAAGACGAAAAGATGCTTCCTTCACAACAACGCAAGGTTGATGTTCTTTTCTTCAACCTTTTCTAAAATGCTGAGTTTGCAAATCACATTCATGGTACAAGTCTACATGACCAAGCAAAGCAAGACTCATACTAGAGATAGAAAAGCAACTACAGTGAAAAGTCGGGACGAAGGAGATCAGAGCAAGCGAGGTTGTGGCGGCGACAAACTCATTTAGTGTGAGGGTGAGAGCACCGCAGCAACAAACATGAGAATGAGATCAAGCGAAGATGACCGAGCTCACAGAGTAATCGCACCAAGAAGAGAGGTTTCAGATTAAGAGAACGAAAATTAGGCGCGACAAAGAAGATATTCAAAAATTTAGGGTCAATATTTTAGACCGGTTATAAATAAAACCAGTATTAAAAGGGTGAATTTTTTTTTAAAAATTTTCATATTTAAAAAAATTCCATATTTTTTTTTTAAAAATATCACTTTTTAGACCGGTTATTAGAATAACGGGTCTTAAAAGTACTTTTAAGAGACTTTTAAGACTGGTTCCTAGAATAACTGGCCTTAAAAGTATGACTTTTAAGATCGGTTATTTTAAAAACCGGTCTTAAAAGTCTTCAAATGTTTGATATTTAAAACCGGTTATTATAAATAACCGGTTTTAAAAGTTTAAAATTTTTTATTTTTTAAATATTTTGATATTTTAAGACCGGTTTTATTTATAACTGGTTTAAATAATTTTTTTAAGATCGGTTTTTTCAAGAACAGGTCTTAAAAGTTCTATATAATTACAAAACTGCCACCAGTCAAATTTTTTAGACCTTATCTGCTATAACCGATCTAAATACAGCGGTCTAAAAAGGAAATTTTGTACTAGTGAAAATTTCAAATACGGATTGCTTTTTTTTTTTTTTCCATTGGCTTTCGTTTCCCAAATATTCTTTTTTTTACTTTGACATTCCAATATAACTTTACCCATAAAAAATTAGTGAAAATATCCAAATTAATTTAATAATAGAAAATTCAACTCTCAGTTTTTAATAGATGATTCATAACAAGATTTTTAATTTTTATAATAAAAGGTGTCTCTTAATATACACAAGTCTTATTAATAATTAAAAAAACTTTATTAAAGATCATGTAAGGAGTTATAATAACAAAAATACACTATTATATAACAGCTAAAGACACCTTGAGAAGAATATAAATCAAAAAATTTATTGGTGAAAGGTAGATTGAGTTGGCGGAAAGCTTACATGCTTAAAGAGTATCATTCTTTATAAAATTGTTAGTTTTAATAATCATTTTTTTAGAAAGATGGTTTATGAAACACCAAGAGGTTAATGGTCTTTAATATAGAGGAGAGGAATATCAATTTAATATCTATCGATAGTCCTCACGTATCATACCACTTTCTGTCGCACAAATTCATTGACTTTTATGTATCTTTGACAACTTCAAACAAACGAAAGAAGCTTAATCGTATGTTGAAGAAAAATAATGATTCTCCATAGTAGAATAAAAAAAGTTATAATAGGTAAAAAATTAAACTTTAAAGAAAAATCTTACCCACGCGCGTTTTAAAATTTAAATATGCTTATTAACTTTCGTACTACCTCATTTATTCTTGGGAAAATTCTAAATAAATACCATTTGAAAATGTATAACCCTAAAAAGTCTATTAACACTTTAAAAAGACTTAGAGGTACCAAGTACCAAATTGGGTTTTTCAAGTTTTGACATATTCACCATTTTACCCCTCAAATTTTTTTTTTAAAATAATAGTGGTGCCCCCGCCGGAGCACCACCGCCGGCTGGCTGCCGCCGCCCTGGTGGCCGGCCGACCAAGACCCCCGACGGCCGGATCTCCGGTCGCTGGTGATAGGAGCTCCGGCCGGCGGAAGTTTTTTTGGTGGGGAGGGAGTTTTTTTTTTGAAAAAAATTGTGTAGAAATGGCAAGGGGTGGGATCTTAGAAAAGAAGCATGGTGACCACTGGGCTACCAAAGCTTTTTTGTTATATATATGCATTATTAAATATGTATAATATAATTAAATGTGTAGTAGCTTTGACAAAGTCAGTAATGGCGTTGACAAATTCAATAATGGAAATAACAAGATTCGTAATGGTATTGACAAAACCTTGACTTGCATGTTTTCATCAGCATTTTTGCACAAAACATTTTTGTCAAAACCATTACAATTCTTGTCAAAATCATTACTAAACTTGTCAATCTCATTACTAAATTTGTTAAAATCATTTTATTTATATTATGAATGTTTTCATAATGGGATTGTCAAAACTATTACAATTCTTGTCAATCTCATTACTAAACTTGTCAATCTCATTACTGAACTTGTCAATCTCATTACTGAATTTGTTAAAATCCTTTTATTTATATTATGAATGTTTTCAAAATGGAATCTCATAATGAGATTGTCAAAACCATTACAATTATTGTCAATCTCATTACTGAATTTGTTAAAATCATTTTATTTATATTATGAATGTTTTCATAATGGAATCTCATAATGGGATTGTCAAAACCATTACAATTCTTGTCAATCTCATTACTAAACTTGTTAATATAAATAAAAGGATTTTAACAAATTCAGTAATGAGATTGACAAGAATTGTAATAGTTTTGACAATCCCATTATGAAAACATTCATAATATAAATAAAATGATTTTAACAAATTTAGTAATGAGATTGACAAGTTTAGTAATGATTTTGACAAGAATTGTAATGGTTTTGACAAAAACGTTTTGTGCAAAAATGCTGATGAAAACATGCAAGTCAAGGTTTTGTTAATACCATTACGAATCTTGTTATTTCCATTATTGAATTTGTCAACGCCATTACTGACTTTGTCAAAGCTACTACACGTTTAATTATATTATACATATTTAATAATGCATATATATAACAAAAAAAACTTTGGTGGCCCAGTGGCCACCGTGCTTCTTTTCTAAAGGGGTGGGATGGGTTCGAACCCACCCCTTGCCATTTCTACACAATTTTTTTCAAAAAAAAAAACTCCCTCCCCACCAAAAAAACTTCCGCCGGCCGGAGCTCCTATCACCAGTGATCAGAGCTCCGACCGTCGGGGGTCTTGGTCAGCCAGCCACCAGAGCGGCGGTGGCCGGCTGGCGGTGGTGCTCCTGCGGGGGCACCACTATTATTTAAAAAAAAATTTGAGGGGTAAAATGGTAAATGTGTCAAAACTTGAAAAACCTAATTTGGTACTTGGTACCTCTAAGTCTTTTTAAAGTGTTAATAAACTTTTTAGGGTTATACATTTTCAAATGGTATTTATTTGAAATTTTCCCTTTATTCTTCTACTCTTCAAATATCCGTTCACATCCTAGAGTTAAATGACTGATGCATGAATTGATGTGATTTATAGGGTAATTTAGTCAGATATAATAGAAATGGGTTTGATATTCAATATTAAATATATTTTTCGTCCATTGATACTCATATATAGTTTATAATAATGGCAAGTGTATTCCGAACAGATAAACATGCTTTTCGTTCACTTTCTTAATTATGGGAGTGACTTGACTTTTATGAGTGGTTCAAATGTCAAATTCAGGTTCTAAATTCTATCTCATGTCTTCGCTATTGCTCCGGGCACATGCATGTTATTTCCAAAATTGAACATTATTTTTCGTCAAAGTAATTTACCTATATAATCTAATGTTCCGCAGTTATATTTAGGTAAGTAATGTCACATTTATGCAAATAAAAAAATTTATTTAATTTCTTAAATCTACCTAAATTAATTAGTTAAGTCGCTTTTATAATAGGGACCAGATGGAATATTTATCTAGGAACCTACCCTAGGTCAAAAGCCCATATCAAACTTTGATTTGTAGCTTGTTTGGGGTTGATATAAATTAATAAATTCATACGCGGCATAATTAATAACTAGTTGTTCTCATTAAATACAAGAATTAATTAAAAATATAATTAAAATTAATGCGTGGGTGTAGTTATACCTGATAAGGCGACCATGTCGTTGGTAGAGAGGCCTTGGTCTTTAAACTTAGAGATAAGAGTGGTCAGACTAGAATTGGGACTTGGAAGATTATTTAGCGCCATAGTTTTGCTTGCTGTCCTTGAATCCCTTCTTCCAAGTTTAATCTCCCATTTCGGTCCACCAAGCTGCCACCAAGATATATATCCAAAAGTTGATTAATACCAAAACAACTACAAAAGATCTAGGGGCCTTGACTATGAGATTGATAATTAATTCCTGGGAAATGAAACTAATTGATCTAAAGTGAACTCACAAGATAAACAGAGTCACGAGCAGCAATGTATTCGATATCAGCGCAAGAGACAACGTTAGGGCATGCTGCTTCCACCTTAGACTTGATTTCATCAATCACTTCGAAAGCTCTCAAAGATCCATTGTTCGGAAGAGCATGTTTCTCCCCTTCGAACTTGTTAGAATAATCATCATCCAATAATACTGACGCATCACAACCCTGTAATCTCCAAGCATGATATTATACACATAATTTTAATTAAATATGTATAAAACTTGCATGAACACCACAAATGAATTAAATGAGCTTGTCATGGCAAAAAAAAAAAAAAAAAGAATTAAACGAGCTTGCTTGCGTGATACATATGGTGCTTTTAATTCTGACCAATGATTTAAAGTACCCTTTTTCATTGAAGTCCACAAAAAAAAAAAAGATTTTATTCATTTGTTCGTAGTCCTAGATTCTTTAATTTTGTGTGGAAGATTTGGTTGGTTGACTTGGTCACATGTAGACGACATCATGATTTAGCCCATGTTTCCAAATAGGATTTGGGATGTGGGCTGCCCCTCCCTCTATTCTACTGCCCTTCAAATTTTCCCAACTTCCCAAATGTTTTTTTTTTCCCTTATTTCTTTTCATTATTAGATTTTACATAAAATGAGTTACATTTTGATATCTTTTGGGTAGAGCCGTCAAAACAGGTTGAAATCGTCAGACTAGCCCATTTAAGCCCGTCTAATTAAATGGAGGGTTGGGCTTGCATTTTAGTGGATGCAAAAGGAAATCGGGCTTAAATAGGGTTAAAAATAAAAGGGCTAGCCCTTTTAAGCCCTCCTATTTTTTATTTATTAAAATAACTATAATCACTCTTGTAATGAAACCTTTTGCTTTAAAAAAACCTAGATACTTTAGTTCACACTTGTCACTTATGCCCTGGTCAAACTTTAAAGGTTCAAGTTGAGATTAATACATCTAGCTCCAATAACTCCACATACATTTAATAACATTGTACACATATTTTGCTCTGATTCATGCATGCATTTTTTTAGACTTGATTCATGCATCTACTGCACATAGAACAATGTAACTTTCTAAAAGCAAGAGGGCATAGTATTTTTCTTAAAACAATATAATTTCAATCTTACTTTCTTAATCTCTTTTCAAGACTTTATTAAAGTAAATTTTAAGTTAAATAATATTGCAACAAAGAAATTTAAGAATCAATTTTACGTGCTTCACCTTGTGGGACTCAAGTTAGCGTGAGGTCATCACTTGAGTGAAGTATTCATCTTTTGCCTCTGTCGTTGCTTTCTGTCAAGCACTCGTACGAGTGAGCCATCGTCAGTCGAGTGCAAGTCATCCATCACTCAAGTGCATCATTCATCACTCGAGTGCATAAGCGAAAATTAGTGTTTTGCTTCTAAACGGGGATCTTTGGTCAAGTTTCTCCCAATCCTTTAGGCATGTGTTTAGGCTTCTAGTGGCAGTCTAGAGGTGTTAAATGATAACCAGCTTTTAAGTGTTTAAGGTTAAGGAATTGGAAAAGGGAATAACCATATGTCCTTGATTTGATTGTCAGGATTCGGTAATTGCCCTGATCGTGATCTACTTGTGCCGGAGCACATGTGGAAAGAATGAGGCAGTGACTCTTCCCTTATACTATGTGTAAATGCAGTGTATGTATGTGTCATCATTGTTTTATGATGTTGGGTATGCTATAAAGTTTGTGTATTTGTGTGTCTTTCACCTACGGCCTTTTAGGGGATTCCTATGGCTGAGGACCATCCCACTGGAGCGGTAGTTTACGGGGGATTAACTATGTGAGCCTAAAGTCTATTTGTGCTGATGTGCTGCATTATGATATGCTTGCATGCTATGTGATTTTGTGTGGTATGAATGATTTGTTACTATTGGGATTCTTTTGAATCTCATTCTGTCCATTGACAAACCTTTCAGACAAGGCAAGCAGTTCAAAGGAGAAACAAGTGACAGAGAACAGGTTAGTCTCCTAGCCAGGAGTATTAGTTGATAGTTGGTTATCATAGTTGGGAGTATTGTATGATTTGTATTCGTATTTGGATTTGGGATGTAAATTGTGGAAGCGTATTGTGTAGTCCCCTATATGAGAAGCTGTAATAGGTGTATGCATCCTATAAAGCTTGAGTTAATGAATGGAACCTGGGGTTGGCTGGAAATTTTATTGTGCACTCTAATATATATATGTGTGTGTGTGTGTGTGTGTGTGTGTGTGTGTGTGTGTGAATGTGATTGAACTGCGTAGGGTAATTGTATTTGAAATGTGAATATAAGACTAGGTATATTGGATTTTGAAATGTATTTGTGAAAAACCTATCAGGAAGATAGGATTTTAAATGAGTTTGATTATCCATTGGTTTCTAATTCATTTTAAGTATGCATTTTCAAATATTAATTACGGTTTGTAAGGCAGGGGGTTACATTTTTTGTATCAGAGCTACAGTTCCTGGCAAAGATAGGATTTGCTAGGACAGTGGCAATAGTTGTTGCCTTAAGTCATAGAGGATGACTTTGTTTATTTGTGGTATACACATTATTGTCCATGCTATTGTGGATATATGAGTTTAAGGGCTATGTTTATACATTATTTGTGATATTGATGTGGTTAATCATTGTGGGGATAAAGAACCTAATGGTCTATCCAAGAATTTGAAGAGTATAACCGAGGTTGAAGCATGACTAGCTGTGTACAAGCTAGAGGGGTACTGATAGTTGGTGGCGGAATATCGCCCTGACATTACGAAATTGGAATATGCCATTGACCTGAGGATGTTTTTGGGTGGAACTATGAATAGTTAAGAGATATGGTCTCAAGGTTGAGATAGAGAATGGAATGTGTAAATGACTTCTGAGTTCTCGTTACAATGGAACCTTTAGTTAGAGATAACCAACTAGGAAGAGCTATCTACAGTGAATTCGGATTGGAAAGGGCTACCTGCGAAGAGTTTTGATAGGAGAGGGCAACCTATGGAGAGTTCTGATTGGAGAGGGCTACGTATGGGGGAATTTGATCATAAAGGGCTACCTACAGAGAGTGTCAATACTGTTGTGTGGAGCCACTATGACGATGAACCCTAGTGTAGAGCCATCATAACAATGAACTGTAAAGTGCAACCGCCGTGATATTGAATCATAGGATAACACTATAAAAACATTGGCTCTCAATAATGGTGGATTGTAATGAATCCCACAGTGAATGGGTTTTCTTGAGATAAGAAGTCATATAGCTCTAAATGATTCAAGTTGAATCAGGCCAAATTCAGGCACAGATGAACACCGATTGTGAATACTGTAAGATGTAGTGGGAGATTCCTATGGGACTCTTATTCAATCAACCTGACATTGTTAAAACACAGATGAGGAGATAGACCTCAGGGTGTGCAGCAGAAGTGTGGTAAATGAGATATGTTTGACAACTGCACTGAGTGGGAGCTCGAGGCAAAAAGTGTGATGTGTTAGTTATGGCTTCTGGAAATAAAACTTTAGGGCCAAGTGATCTTGTGGGAAGGGGTCTTAGAGGATCCCAATATGATGAAAAGAGTTATGGTGCCGAAGGTGAGGTTGTTAAAGGCATCTGTGATGAATATACCTGGTTCCATCTTGATGTGATTGTGTATTATGAGTCCACCTCCAAGGTTGGGCCGAATCGGGTTGGTTCGGTGGGCTGCGCAGGGTTGGCATAGGCCCAGGGTGTGACAAATATCTGTATTCATTCACCTGCGGCCCATCGGTGTTCTTGATGGGAGACCGTGCCTTTGTGATAGTGGTAATACGGGGGATGTGACTATTTGAAAGCCGGAAAGGCTTTGTGAATAAGCTGGGATTGGGGTATAGTTGTGGCTGTAGAGTATGGCTAGTTCAGCTGTTGGCGAATTTGACTACATGATCCGAGGTTCTCACTTGTAAGGGCACTTACCTCGGAATGGCCAGCATAGCTAGCCACCAGGCTGGTTGCACCAGTGTTGACTTAAGGTTGAAAGGCTGTATATAAAACTTGAGTTTGCTATGAAGTTATGTGTATATTCATTTGAGTTGCATCGCTACGCCAATAGTCCTCAAGTAGCTAACAATGATTCGAGTGATTGCAGTGTGCATCCCTAGTAGAGAAAGAGGATGAGGGTGGGTGTAACAATGTGTATTTCCATTCTAATAGTCCTCAAGTAGCTAACAACAATTCAGGTGTGGGCCGTGTGCATCCCCGATGGAGAAAGAGGATGAGGATGGAATGTGACCACGCTAATAGTCCTCGAGTAGCTAACAACGGTTTGGGTGATTGCAGTGTGCATCCCTAGTAGAGAAAGAGGATGAGGGTGGTGTTGGGAGATTAAGACTTTCGACCGATCACCTGGATAAAAGAAACTAAGATTTCGGAGTGGCTTGATGTGATTGTGAATGCCTAAAGTCCCGGTTACCACTGGCGGAGTCATTGGTGGGTGTACGGGTGAGGGTAATGTTGTGAATTTGCACACAATGAAAGCTGAGGTATATGTAAATGCAACATAAGCTATCGCAATTGCAATTACAGTGAAAGCTGTTGTATTGTATATACAGCCATGAGTGCTATCGTTTATGCGAGGTGCACCTATGGTACTTTGAGTTACTCCTAGAAGGGGGGTGACTAGATCGAGCAGAGTGGTGGCATGTGCCTCCCAACTGTTGAGATTGTGTGATATGTGCTAGCCATCCAGTATCTGGGGGTTTATAGCAATTATGGTTATGTGATGATGGTGTTGTAGCAATCATACGTGAAGGCGATTGCATCTGTTTAGTGATTGTGTGGTGAATGTGTTTGTGTGGCACTTTTGTAATGGGCCGATTGTGGTTTCATGGCAACTGTATTGCATTCGTGTTTATGTCAGGGTTATGGCGCTATTACCTGTATGGTGTGATACTAGAATTATGCGAGGATTATGAGAATTCAGAATGTTTGTGTGGTTAGAAAGAAACCGAGCACGACACATTAGTTCATTTAAGATTCTTATGAGAATCAAATTTGTGGGGCACCGATGGTGTGGGTGGTCTAGAAAGGACCGTCTCAATGAGGAATAATTTACGAAATGGAAGCCGTCATGAAGAGGCATCCGAGTTCATGGTTTAAGTGGTACGACAAATTTCGAGGACGAAATTTATTAAACAGGGGGAGAAATGTAATATCCCAAAATTTGATTAAGCGATTACAACTCCAAAAGTGAATGTGATTATTGTTAAACTGACACTTTTGGAAAATACGATATAAGATGTGATTTGAATGTGTTACGATCAGTGCCTAAATCCTGTATTTAAGCTTAATTATTTGACAAAGCTTAAAATGCAGTAAAGAGAAGGAAGGGCACATGATTGGTGTGATGGAATGAGAAAAATATGTTTGGTGGTGATTTAAGAGCAATTACTATAATCAGGGGAAAAATAGCAAAGTTACTGGCCAATTGGTAAGTTAGCGAAGAGGAAACTCGTTGGTAACTTGGAGATTAATGGTTGTAATGGAATGTGCAAGAGATCAAGGGGTGGAATCATGTGTGTTTGTGCTCATGTGAGCTCATGAGAGGTGTGGCAAGATCATGACAAGTGGAATCATGTGAGCCGTTGGATTTGGTCAAAGGGTCAAAACTCTTTTCCCCTCTCTTCTCTTTGTGAAGTCGGCCAAGAGGGCCTAATTGCCCAAAAATCTGATCTTCTTCATCATCTTTACTCTCTCTCTCTCTCTCTCTCTTCTGGCCTCCATTTTTGTTGAGTTTAAGGAGGAAAGAGAAAGAAGAAAGCCTTAGGTTAGTGATCTATTCATCCTCTAATGCTTAAACACCCTTCTATAATGTTGTTCATAGTGATGAGATCTTCATCTCTATGGGTTAGATTCTTGAATGGAGGTGTTTGAGTGCTTGGGGAAAATTGGAAAGATAAAGAATCAAGAAACTAGCTTGAGGAAGAGGAAGATGTGAGTAAGAACTTCCTTTTGATCTAGTTATTGTGACTTTTTGTTGAGTTTTGTGAATTGTGGAATTTTCCTTGATTTAGTGTAATTGTGAAATGAATGAATTGGATAGTGTATTGTGATAAAAATGGTGTCATATTGTGTTTTGGTGCCATTGGGATTGATTTGGAACATTAGGAGAAATAGTAGTGAAATTTGGAAATGTGTGGTAATGTGGTGTTCAAGACAAGAATTTGTACCTAGAATGTGATTTTGGGTGTTTTAAGGTTTCTAATGGGTTCCTTGTGTAAAATTATGTGGGAGTAACCTTGGGTTAGAATTTTGGGACCATTGGAAACACATGTTGGAGTTAGGGAAAATTTTGTCATCTACTGCGTTCTGGCTACTGATAGAGCCTCACTCGAGTGAATAGGGGTCTAACTTGAGTGCAGCACCAAGTTTCTTCTTTTCCCTTTAGCTTTAAGTTGCACTTCCATGCCAAAAAGTAAGAGTGCATTTCCTCATCTATGAGTGAAGTGGGTCCTCACTTGAGTGCATATGTATTTTTGCACTATGAGCCCGCGTCTCGGGCTAGCACTGCAGTCCATTTGTCAAGATTGTGTTGGCACTTGCAATTATTATGCTGTCACTCGAGTGCTAGAGTTGTCACTCGAGTGCACTTTCCATGTGGACATTCCCTTTCACTCTCAAGTAGACACTTTCTGTGCTTTACTTTGTGGGACTCGAGTGTGAGGTCATCACTCGAGTACTTTGTTGGTGACTCTAGTGCAGTGACCATCTTCTGCCACTGTCATTGCTTTCTGTCAAGCACTTGTACGAGTGAGCCATCCTCACTCGAGTGCAAGTCATCCATCACTCGAGTGTATCAGCAAAAATTAGTGTTTTGCTTCTAAAAGGGGATCTAGAGGTGTTAAATGATAACCAACTTTAAGTATTTGAAGTTAAGGAATTGGAAAAAGGAATAACCATATGTCCTTGATTTGATTGTTAGGATTCGGTAATTGCCTTGATCGTGATCTACTTGTGCCGGAGCACACGTGGAAAGAATAAGGTAGTGCCTCTTCCCTTATACTACGTGTAAATGCAGTGTATGTATGTGTCATCATTATTTTGTGATGTTGTGGATGCTGCGAAATTTGTGTATTTGTGTGTCTTTCACCTGCGGCCGCATGGGGGTTCCCATAGCAAAAGAGCGTCACACTGGGGGGTAGTATACGGGGGATTGATTATGTGAGCCGAAAGGCTATTTGTGCTGCTGTGCTGCATGATGATATGCTTGCATGCTATGTGATTATGTGTGGTATGAGTGATTTGTTACTTCTGGGATTCTTTTGAATCTCATTCTGTCCATTGATAAACCTTTCAGACAGGGCAAGAGGTTCAAAGGAGAAACAAGTGACAGAGGACGAGTTAGTCTCCTAGCCAGGAGTATTAGTTGATAGTTGGTTATCATAGTTGGGAATATTGTATGATTTGTATTCTTATTTGGATCAGGGATGTAAATTGTGGAAGCGTATTATGTAGCCCCCTGTATGAGAAGCTGTAATGGGCGTATGCGCCCTGTAAAGCTTGAGTTAATGAATAGAACCCGGGGTTGGCTGCGAATTTTATTGTGCAGTCTAATATATATATGAATGTGATTGAACTGCACAGGATAATTGTATTTAAAATGTGAATATGAGACCAGATGTATTGGATTTTGAAATGTATTGTTAAAACCCTATCGGGAAGATGGGATTTTAAATGAGTTTGATTGTCCGTTAGTCTCTAATTCATTTTAAATATGCATTTTTGAATATTAATTATGGTTTGTAGGGCAGGGGGTTACACAACATTGGAGCAACAATTAGTAAGAACTAATCATTATTTCATATGAATCTAATATGAAATTCAAATTTTTAATTACAACTAACTTTGATATGCAGTTGCAAGAATCGCATTTTGATGATGTCACACATATAGCTCGGCATGATTGGTAGCTGGCAGGCCGAACGAACAAAAAAGGTGAAATTCCCAGTGAACAAGCCAGACAAGTTGCCAAATATTGTGTAATCAGTGGATTTTACATACAATAAACATTTAGTTTTGCTTAACATATTCTATTGTATAGTAATTAATATTGTTGTAATTCTTGTTGTGATAGCACTCCATGATGCAAGAGTAGCCAGACTTGGCGCATTATGTTGGTCGTGACGATTTTCTCAGTAGAGTGCTTGGAGCTCCTGAGTATGCTGGCTGTGTTCGGGGTACTGGTGTTGCAGTAACCTAAACATCGTACTACAAACCCAAAAAGCGAGTCACAAAAAATGACTTACTACAATTAGAGGAGAAAATTTCTGACTACAAGCATCACGTAGACCAGAGGATTAGTAGCTACGAGCATCAAGTAGAGTAATTCACCGATCATTTGTGTATGATGCAAGAGCGAAACATGTTATTGAAGGTGCAAATTGAGACCTTACTATAGTTTAGGCCGACACCGAGTTCAGTGTGTGACAGCAAGAGTATGAAGGATAGTTGGCCTTCCATACCTAAAGTCCCCATTCCTATGGTAATTAATTTCTTCTCCACTTCACTTTTTGGTACATTAGACATTAGTGCACCTTAATATATTTAACTCTATTTTTCATAAGGGTGAATCAGACTACAAGTTGCACGTCGATGATTTTTTCAAGCACATAGTTGCTGTTAGCATGGCTTACAACATTGAAAGTAATATCTTGCATAGTTCACCATTACCGCCGAACACACTCAAAGTTAGAGTCGATGTATGGATAATTAATGATGCCCTTTTACCAATCCCCCCTTTAGATGAAGCAACAATAGTGAAAGATATCGTCGGTGGTGATGTTGCATGGCCAATAGGTCTTATTGAGCCATATCAAAACGTAGTTAATTTACAATTCTTTTTACTTTTTCTATACACTTCCTTCTAAAACCACATGATTTTATTTCATTATATTTTTAGGTTGCTGCTAGTACTAAAGGAAAACGAATTGAAGGGGCATGGGAAGAACTCAAAGTGATCATCAATCAAACATAAGTCCCAACCCTCAACCAACAACCGATAGATGCCCTCATATCGCCAACAATTGGCGTTAATGGTACCAGCTTTGATCAGCTGAGGAGGTCAAACAATATGTTTCGATATCGAGATCTATCATACAATTATAGATGATCATGTCGATAATCGTGTGCTGAATGATGTGCTTACTCATGATTGGGTTAGTTTGACAGCCATCAATATATGGATTAAGTACTTTATCATCATCGTCTATCACTGTTATTATTATTATTCATCATTACTTTTTTTAGATTTTAATGACATTGTTTATTTTCTATAAAGGCACTTGTACCACGATCTGTTACTGCACACGGCAAAGGCGCATAGGTTTGTATTTGTCAATCCACACCTCCTTTCCCAGCATAGATTAGATGTGGATGCGGTATCTAATGATATTAGGGACATCTTCAAGCGACGAGCAACCCCTAATATGCTTTTCATCTTTCCACACAATTCAGGTTAAGCTATTTGGGACAGTATTTTAATGTATGTTTTTTTATTCTTCTACTTTTACTATAACATGATTGTCAAAGTAAAATCTATAAAATATTTTAGAGGACATTGGATTTTGATTGTTGTCCATCCAGCTTGTCTTGGAGTCCTTGGGATTTACTATTTGGATCCTATAAAGACCGATGATCCAGACAACCAGGTTGATTTTAAGATTGTAATCAATAAGTAAGTACATGGGTGTATGTGTAAATATTTGTCATTATTATATTGAATTACCAAAATTAATCAGTCAGGACTTGTTTTGTTAGTGTATTGACCGCTACCGAAGCAACGTTGGATTAAGCTATTCTACACGCAAAAACCCAGCCAGTAGCTATCCCTGGAGGAAGATTGCGGTACTTATATATATGAATTTAATTACTCCAATTTTTTTATTCAAAAATATTTCTTCAAATATTTACTTAACTATTTCATTTTATTGTCAGTGACCATTCCAACCAAACGACAATGATTGCGGTTATTATATTATGAAATTTATGAAAGATGTAGTTACTCATGATTACATTTATGTTCCTACAGAAGTAAGTTCTTTTTACTTGCAGTTATTGTGTTTCAAATTTAATCGATAAGTGTCTAAGTTATTTGATTTTTAGCAATTTTAATTTTTTTGTGTGCTTGCTTTTTATGTAGTATTATGAATATGAACGTTGTGACCAATTGATTGAGCAACAAATAGATGAAATCATTGAAAAATAGTATGAATATATGGTCAAGGCATTAGCTAATATTTAGGTACATACGTAGGTTGTTTCTTGCATATTCATCTTGGTTGTATATGAATTAGCTGTACATTAAAATTATTTTTTGTCTACATTTTACATACATAGGTACTTACAATTAGTTGTTCTTGTTTGTTATGTTGTAATCAAATTTCATTTATATTGGTTTTATGAATTAATCATTTTGATTCAAGTTATTAATCATTCTGATTTGGTGTGATTCTGGCTTGGATTTTTATTGCTGTGGATTTGTAAATGTAGATTGTTGTGCATTGAATGCGGGTTGAATGCGTTTTGTTTTTAAAAAATATATATATACCTCCAATGGCGCTTCGCAGGGGAAGGGCCATTAGAGGTGATAAAGACCTCCAATGGCGCTTCCCAGGGAAAGTGCCATTAGAGGTCTTTCACCTCCAATGGCCTTCCTAAGGGAAGCGCCATTGGAGTAGCATACTTCCTCTTGCACTTCTCTCAATAAGTGCCATAGCATTTTCTTAAAAAAAATATTAAAGCTATGACACTTCCATATATTCAAGAAGCACCATAGCTTTTTTTAATGGCACTGGAAGCTACGGTGCTTTCTAAGCATCATAATGTTCTCTAAATTAAGCGTTATAGCTCACATTTTTTGTAGTAGTGAAATATGGTAAAATCTATTAATTTTATTAATGTGCTAGCTAATTCTTAGGGGGTTCCAAATCAGCTCATGAATTATGTTAGATATGATTAGTTTTGATGATGTCAAATATAGATGTGAAATGACAAGAGCAAAAAGTTTATATAATGTATTCCTTTGACTAACTATTATATTACATATTTTGTAGATTAGTCAAGCAAAGAATGAAGAAGATTGAATTAATGAAAATGAACAAGAGGAAGAAGAAGGAAGAAATTGAAGATAGTCAAGGAGATACTTACTTTGGTTATGGAGAATTATTATCAAGAGGAAAACTATGAAGAAAGATATTGAAGAATGAAGAACTTGGAAGATCTATCATGCATATCAAGATTCAAGTTGTTAGATGTGATATTAGAGGTTTCTATAATGTTACCGGAGGTTTCTATGATCAAATGATGGTTGGAATAGGTTAATACGAAGCTAAGATGACTTATATATGAGTTTTGGCACTTCTAGAGGTGTTATGCTCGAGCACGAGGTGTTTCACTCGAGCACAGGAAGAACACACTCGAGCACAGACCAATTCACTCGAGCACGGGGTGTATACTCTGTTCTACTCTGTTTTACGTTCAACCTGAGTGAGGTCTGGTATTTTGATCATATCTCTCAAAAAACATGTCGGATTGACCCGAAATCAGTGGCATATGAAAGAGGACTCACAACACATAAAATTGGAACCAGGATCACATTGAAAGAAGATCAAATGAAGGAGATATGATTCGTGGAAAATGAAACAGAAATCACCATCACTTTTCGACACAGGTTTGGTATTTTGCTCGTAACTTACAAAATACATATCGGATTGAGACGAGACCAGTGCCAAATGAAAGTAGACTCAAAGAGCTTTCCATGGATAGGTAATTTGCCTAATTGGAAAGTATATTCTAGGAGCTATGCCTTCTGGAAGTTGATGCTTGTGCAGACTAGCGAAATATACACTCTTTCGATCATAACTTGCAGAATACAAGGAGTTTGGAGCTGATTCTTGTTGCATTGGAATGCATTTGGCAAGACCTTTCTTATGATACATCATTTGAATCAAATAAACAAAATTTTTCTAAAGTGGCCCCACATCACCCGCGAGTGTAAAAATTGACTCTCTGAAAATGTTGTGCGAGTGATGTCCAGAAGCAGCTGAAACGTGAAGAAAATTGCATCACTCGAGCACTAGGATTCATGCTCGAGCATTGGATGATTTCTCACTCGAGCACATGCAAGTTTTAACATGAGAGTGATAACCCGAGAAGAAGCATGCACATGAAAGCAGAAGACGCACTCGAGCAGGACGTGTTGTGCTCGAGTGATTCGAGAATTCACTCGAGCAGATGCGAGTGAAGTGCAGCGAGTGCTTGCCTGAGAAGAAGTCAGAACGTGAAAATATGAACTGCACTCGAGTGAGCCATATTGCACTCGAAGTGAGGTTCTGACAGAAGCAACGTAGAAGCTTAGATTCTCATGGCCATCAATCCAAACTTGGTTAAATGTTATACAATCATTATGTTTTCACTTATTATTATTCCTAAACATTAACTAACATATATTTCAAGTGTAAAACAGGAGATTAAATAATCTGGGTTGTATCTTCAAGAACAGAGGTCACAACGAATATCTTCATTCAACGTGATGAGTCCCAGAAGCCAGAAATTCAGTTTTTGACCAATGATCCAATATACCCATGACTAATACTTCATCATATTAATGATTAAGTATTTTGCAGTGTGAAATAGGATATTAAACGTTCGGGTTGCAGATTCAAATAAAAGTCAATTACGGTGAACTCCATCATTACACACCGAATGGCGGCTACCAACCACGACAAGCAAATGACCCACCATGAGAAATTGTCTGAAACACAAAACGCTCCACAACGTGATGTACAGCTCAAAATGAATCTTCCTGCTATTCAACTAGACGCTCCACTTTGCTCCACAACGGACAGTAGCTTGTTTTTCAAATATGCTCAAACGTTCAAATGAAGCAATGGGACTCCAACGGATGAATGCTCACAACGGTCATCATCTTCATCAACTATAAATGAGAAAGCATTCAATATCGATGGAAGACAGAAAAAGACAAAGAAAACAGAGCAACGACACCAATATGCGAATAACATGAATTCTCTGCTTCTACCCAAACACTCTCTGTTTTCCAGTTTCTGTATTACTTATCATTGAGAGAGTGATTATTTGTATTGTACTTCAGTGAGATTATATCCACTCTGTGAGAGAGTCTGTAAACACCTTCAACTATATTTCTGAGTTGATCTCAAGGTAGAGGGACCTTGAGAGGGTTGATTTTCTTACGGGGAAGCAGTAGAGAGAATTGACGTAAGACATTCTGCTCGTAAGACTTACAAGGTGCAAGCAGTAGAGAACGTTGCTGCTCATAAGACTTACAGGGGTGTAAGCAGGAGAGAACGTTGCTGCTCGTAAGACTTGCATGAGTAAGCAGGAGAGGAAGATCTTCGGGATTGCTCTGCTCGTAAGACTTGTCGTAAGGGGGAGTATCTTGGTGAGAAATTTGTAAAAGGTTTCACAAGTACCCGGCTAAACTTGTGGGATTGTAAAGGCTTTTCTTGTGCCTGGATTAAACGAGAAGATAGTGGATTTGAAAATCTCAGGAGGATCCTGGGGACTGGACGTAGGCCATCACAGATTGGATCGAACCAGGATAAATCACAGTTTACATATTCTCTTCCCTAAACTCTTATATTTCCAGCATATATTATTTAATCTAACTGTTGATTTATAAACCTTCATACTTACTGTTTTCGTTAAGATACGAAAAGATTTCTAAAGTTCTTAAGTTTTTATTATACACCCAACTCACCCCCCCTCTTGGGTGATAGCCGATTCTAACATTTGGTATCAGAGCCTGGGCTCTTGTTTAAAGGACTTAACCGTCTCAAGAGTTACAATGGCTAATTTTGGGTGTTTTATACTTTCAGAAGGTTTTGATTATACAATCCCACCGTTTTTTAAAGATATTGATTTTTGGTTTTGGAAAGCTAGAATGACTAGTTTTATAAAAGCTTTTGATTTTGATATGTGGTATGTTTTTACAAATGTTTTTTATTTCAAACCAAGAAAGGATTGGACAGAAAGTGAAAAGAAAATGTTTTCATTGAACATTAGAGCAATGAAAATTCTGTATAGTGCTTTAACCGAAAATGATTTTGAGAAAATTAGATTTTGTTCTAATGCTAAACATATCTGGGACACTCTTGATTCTATGTATGCTTCTAACAATTGTGTTGAAGTTGAAAGTGTTGACAGTTCATGTGAAACTACACGCTACGCATCTACTATGCATGAGCAATTGGAAGTTAATGATGAAGATGAAGAAATCATAGAACACTTCCATACAGTCAACATGGATAGACAAGAAGAAGAGGATTCCCGAAAAGAGTTCATTATGGACGAACATGAAAAATCACTCTCCGTAGCTCAAGATGAACTTAAGGTAAAAAGTCTCAATTTTTCTTGTGATTTTCGTAAAACTAATTTTCAGAATCTACATAAGATTGTTTTTCAACCAATTGTTGATTCTATCGAAAAAAGCAAAAATGTTTTCAAATATGCTGGAAAGTTTGTTGGGAAGAAAGAATGTTCAAATAAAATCCATTCGAATTTCTACTCTCATGATCGACATAATACTTGCATGATATCCCATAATGCATATCTTGATACAATTTGCAATTATTGTGGTAAATCCGGTCATATTTCTCACACATGCTATATTAGAAGAAATTCCCATATGAGAAATAAGTATATTTGGGTACCAAAGAAACATGTAAGGTTTAATACTAACAATCAAGGACCCAAGTATATGTGGGTACCAAAATGTCCATCTAGTACTTTATGTATGCAGGATGATCCGAAAAGAAATGGACATAAGGGTAAAGAGAAGATGAAGAATAGAAGAGGTTCTTATGCGCCAATAAAGAGGTTCATACCATTTATATCAAAAAGGAGAACTCTCAAGGCACCCATTGCTGGGGTTACAGAGTATAAACAGAGAAAGAAGCAATGGATAAAAGGAATATGTTCTACCTCAACGAAGGGCTATCACAATGTACCATTCAACTATCTTGAGAAGAACAAGAAGAGGAGGATCTCTCATTCACAAAGAAAAAGATTCTTGAAGTCTACATCACATGAGAAAGCTTTGCATAATCCCAAAGCCAAATATGCAAAAACAGAACTTCAAAGAAAGATACAGTGGGTATGCAGAAGCAATCCTCCGAATATCTAAGGCAAAGGTACATAATGATAAAACCTCCTATGTTGTTGTTTGTAATATTTGTTGAGGTTTCATATTTTGGAACCTTAGGAATGAGCATTGCAAATATTTTTGAATTTATTTTTTCGTATCTCTTAAAAATCCATTTAATAGACTTATTTATAAAGGTATTGTAATGCTCAAAAGGTTAATTCTTTATGCATGTATAATGATTTGTAAAGAAAATATTTCTCTTATGCATAAAGACATGTTTAATTCATTATGCTCAATTGTCTCAAATTAATTATATTCTTAGAGCATGTGAATTATGATTCCTACAAGGTAACCATGAGTGGATCCAAGTAAAATTGGATACCAAAGGAAGAAAAATATCTATAAGGTTTTGTAGGAAGAAGAAAGGAAGAGCTTCATCTCAAGATTATGACTACATAAGATTTCACTCAAATCTTGGTGAAGTTGGACCTTGAGGCTACATCTTAAATATGTAAACAAAAGGAGGTACTACTTGAGGCAACACTGCAAGTGCCTAGCTAGCAATGAAGGAAGAAAAGGTGTACAGTGAAGCATTACTCAAGTAACCAATCAAGTGATTATCATCACTGTGTGACAACTGGGAGTAAATGTTCAAGTGATAATACCAACTGGAAGATTGGAAGGTAAAAGTCAAGGAATTATGCACAAATGAACTCCAAAGGATAATTTCTCAAGTAATTACGAGATTACTTGAGCACGGTACTGTCTTCTTTATTCTTACATGATATTATGCTTATATAAATTATTTATTTGGGTAATGAATAACTTGCTCATTATTGCATACCATTAGCAATCAATCATTTATGGGTTTTTAAATTATTTTTAGAATGCTAAATGGACTGAAAGTGAAATTGTGCATAATCTTTCTATGTATTTGAGTTTCAGAATGCATATTTCAAAAAATGAACTTAGATTCCAAATTCATCTTGTTATTAAAAAAATGCATACACATTATTTGAAAATTTTTCATATTTTATTTAAATCAGTTTCAAAATTGGAAGTTAATATTTATGTATACTGAAAGTCAGAAATGCTTCAAATCCATCCCTAGAGTTTTCCTCATCATTCACATATTTGTTTCTTAATCTTAAACCTGTTACTACTTGAACTCCTCAATTTGTATTTTGTAACAAGTTAGATCTTATGTCTAACAAGTTAACTATCTATATGAGTTTCAAGTGTATTCCCTATAAAAGAATTCTATATGTGAAAGCCTTGTGCCTAATGCATAAATCATTAGTTGGCCATGTTATTCCAAGCATTATAAATATTCATTAGTGCATTGAATCTTAATGCATTAACCATTATTGTGGAATAACTTACCAGGATATTTTAAAACTCTAGTCATTTTGATCAGTGAGTATGTGCTTCATCATCCATAAATTCTTATACTCATACTGTTGCTCAAATGCATTACATTTGTCTTCATCCATTTTTGAGTAACTAGAATCTTGCACTTTAAGTCTTGCTGCCTTAAATATTTATCCATTTTAAGACGCAACTCTAAGAGGCAAGGTTATCTCTTGATCTATACTAAAGTCATCATACTTATATATGTCAAGATAAACCATTTTGGCTAATTCATTCTTCATATGACTTTTGTTCTTGAGAAAATTCTCCAACATGTTAACTCTTATAATTAACATGTTATCTTAGTTGAATTCCTTAGTGAAGCTTTCTGATATATATTTTACAACTGTTGACTTCCATTGTTTTTGGCATAAGCATTGGTATTTAACAAGCTTCATAAATGAGTTTTCATGTATTCAAAATCTTAATGTCATAATACATATTTATGATTCAAGAGAACATAAGAGATTTTGAAACAATTTGCATTATCATTTTTGGAAAACTTGATTTCATTCATGATTTATCATTTTATAAAAGTTGATAATTAAGGATAGATTTTCTACTCTCTTTGATTTGTTTTACATTGATTGCATGAAGATCTTATCAATGACATATTTTCTATATAAAGTGTATTTACAAATTGTCATTGATCATCATCATTCCTGGTATCACTTGTTCGTTCTGCTTCATGATGACTTGATTTTATTGGATAAAATTATATCTTAATGTTTTATTGGTTTATGATACTCTTTGCTGAAATTTCATATGATTAATTGCATAAGAGCATAAGAGTTTCTATGTCTAATATTGTACGGACCCAAAAGAAGATGGGTACCAGAGAGCATATGTTTATACTTTTACAGGAGTTGATCAAGATACTTTCATTTTGGATACAAAGGTCAGAGGCAAACATAAAAGGCATGACTAAAAATGTTGCAGCGTGAGTTGAAGCAGAATATGTGATATTACTCAAATGACATCCCACCACTAGCAAATAACTAGCTAGTGATACAATCAGAGAAAGAGAAAGAGAAGGAAGATCTCTTAGTAGACCCAACGAAGATTATTTCAAAGCAGCACAGAGCCAAGAATAAGTTTATCCAATATGAATCTTTGTTGCCTACCCACCTTTCTTATCGTTTCAAGGTGATCAAACATTTTCACTATGATATGGAGCCAACAGAGATGTTCAAAGGAAGATGCTGAGATGCACAAAATCATCAAGCTTGATGAGCCTATGAGGATTCTTAACTACTATCCTAGCTCTATGTCTAATCTTCACTGCATTATCTGATATACATACACTAGAGCTATGGTGAACAAGGCCAATAACTTTACTTACTTCATTGAGAAGAATTACCACATAATGGCCTATATTATAAGAAAGGAAGAGAGAAATACTGGAAAGATCATGTCTGTCAGAGAACAAGAGGTCTATATATATACTTCTACAAGACTCACTATAAAGTTAACACAAGCGGCATAGAGGATGAGAGCTAAGACTTCAAGAATAAATGAGAGACAACACTTTGCTAGAGTTAGTCTCCCTGATCCTTCATTCTTTGGTCCATTTGTCAAAGGCTTTCTGAGAGAGGAGCTTCAACAATCACACAGAGCTTGCTACAAACATGCTGAGTTCATTACTTCTGTGAATGGCAAGATTAGACAACTCTGTGACTTGATCAACTAGAATCCCAAGGCCTTATTCTGAGCTCATCTTGGTATCCTAAAGTGTTCACAGAAGACGACACTTCATAATCCCGAAGTACCAGTCACATCATCCAATATTGACTAGGACATAAAGCTTCAATGGACTACAGAGGATTATAACTCGAGTGATTACGATATTATAACTCGAGTGATTCAAGAACAATTAATTTTTCTCTTCTTCTCTCTTCTTTTTTTTCCAACTATTTTTCCTCTTATTTTCTGTGTGTTGGATGACTTTGGAGAGGAGAGAGGGAGTGTTTAATATCTATCTTCACTTAACCCAAATACTTAGTACACAATGTGCCAAGTGTCAAGTTCTTATGGTTCCTTGAAAAAGTAAGTGGATAATTGCCCTAAGGTGTGTTTGGTTAATTACATATGATCTTCCCTCTTCCCTCTTTCTTTCTCTTGACCGAAATGTGCTGCCCAAATGGAGAAGGAAATGTTGACCACTTTGCTTGCTTTGTCTTGCTTTTTGGTCAACTTTTCCAAATTGGAAAATTAGATGACATTTTGATTTATTGACTCAACTTGTCTTCCTTCTTTATTTACCCTTGTTGACCAAAATTTAACCCTTGTGTAAGGAGGGTTAATTTGCTTTTTGATCTGATAATTGCCTCTTACTTTTAAAGAGCAAATTTTAGCACTTCAATTTGTCTTCTAATTTTGACCTCAAGATCAAGTAGCAATTGTCTCTTTTGCCTTTGATTATGGCAATATTATTTATTGTGCCATTAATTCCTTCAATCTTCTTTCTTAATTCTTTCTATACACTACTTCCCTTTTCCTTTGGACTTGGGTTAGGTTTTATGTTATACTAACATATCAAAAAGGAATCGGGTATTTTCTTTCAACTAATTTGTACCGAAATTAGTATTCTATTCTGAGTGCGATTTCCAAAATTCATTCTATTTTTCATTCATTCTTGGGACTCTTCCCAAACTGGGCTTAGTTGTCTGTCTGATATAAACTTATCCTCAAATTTCTAGGTCCAAAGTTCAGGACATTATAATACTAGCCTTACAAGAATTCAAAATCACTGACATAAGCATGTGAAGAATATAATGAAATTCATGTAGCAACATATCTTTTGAATCTTGCATTCTTGTATAGACTTGACTTTGTTAAAAAAGCACAGATTGCTGCAATATGTGATCAATGTGTTTTAGTCAAACACACTTGATGATCTTGATTATTATGTTGCAATAATGCAACAAATTGGTATCTATTGTGATCGTAAAGAATCATTTGATAGGTTTCAAGTCAAAAAGCAACCTAAACACTAGTCCCTCATTAGTCTATTTAATTTCATATTTGAAAGCAGTCAATCACATATTAATACATAGTTTATCTATTATATAACTAAATGTCTTTTATTTTACTATGCATAAGAAGGTTGATATGTACCCCTGCCTATTGTTCGCAAACTTTTCATGCATTTAAGAAATTTTGTTTAATTAAATATTAAATGAAATTTAATTACCTTCACAACCTTGCCCCACACATCATCCTTTAGTTTTCACGGCATCTTCTGCCAATTCTCAAAATGGATGGGTAACTAGACAAAATTCCTACATAGGTTAGTGAGAAAAGTGGTTGAACAAATGACCATCATTCTCAACTGGCTGGTGTGTGAGCTCATTTTGGGGAACTATGACATGAAGTGGTGTGATATGGGATATGGAAATCTAGAGTTTAGTTAAGAGATTTTGGGTTATCTAGTATAATTATTAAATAAGGATATTTATCCAGATTTAAATTTGAATTTTGAATTTAGGATTTAGATTTGAATTTGAATTTGAATTTTGAATTGTTATTTTATTATTTCTCGGGCTCTATAAATAGAGCTCAAGGTTTTCTGTTGTAGGCAGTTTTGATTGATTGATTAAATAAAAATCCTTTTCCCTTTGAGTATTCTCTCCTCCTTCTCCCTTTGTCTAATTTCCTCCTCCTTCTTACTATCCTCCCTCCTTTAATCTCTGTCTCCTTCCTTTTCCCCAACCATTTCACATCAATTTTGGTATCAGAGCAAGGTTGTCACTTCTCTTTTGCTTGTGCTAAATATTCTTGCTTTAAGTTCATAAGGTGTCATTCGCTAAGTTTTCTCTCTTTCATTTGATTTTATTTTTATTATCAAAAAAATAGAGACATAAAAAAAGTGGTGAGAAAAAGAAGGCAAAAAAAAAAGAGTTCACATGTTATTTAGTTATAGGTATGAATTATGGAAGAAGCACATTTGTAGGTAGTCATTATAGATATGTTGATTCATATTGATATAATTATAGTGACAAATGCTATCATCTTCCTACACATGATGAGTATCGATACGAGTCCTTAGACCATCAACGATATAAGCATGACTGTTATCAGCGATATGAGCACGAGTGTGCTCATCGTGAGCTCTACAATTGTTATCATTATGCTTGGTTTAGTGAGCTATGACAACAAGGACATGCCTATTGCCATCAACACAAATATTTGGTTCAACATGAATACCTTGACGACGGCAACAATATGCTACATATTTGAAAGAGGCAAGCTTCACCCAAGAAGGGGTGAATTGGGTGATGTGATAAATTTTTCACTTGATGTGGTGATATGAAATTAGTTGTAGACAGAGTAGAGTTGAGAAGATTAGAACACAGAGAGTTATACTGGTTCGGCCTAAAAACCAGGCCTACGTCCAGACCTCAAAGATCAAGACCTACTGAGATTTTCACTATGCTTCCAAGATTCAATGGGCTCTCAGAATGCCACAAAACAACAATTGTCCTTGAATGGACTACGAGCAGAAATATTCTCACACTAAGAAATTTCTCTTCCCCTTACGACAAGTCTTACATGCAGAAAAACAACCTATGACCTTTCCCACTTGCTTACGTATACAAGTCTTATGAGCAGCAACGTTCTCTCCCGCTTACACCATTGTAAGTCTTACGAGTAGCAACGTTCTCTACTGCTTGTATCTTATAAGTCTTATGAGTGGAAGGTTTTGCTAGGAATTCTCTCAACTGCTTCTCTCATAAGAATATCCACCCTCTCAAGGTCCCAATACCTTGAGATCAAATGAAGATAGAATTTGAAATGTATATAGACTCTCTTACAGAGCAAGTATGATAAACATTGAAGATCAATATGAATACAGAGAAAATATGAATAACAGAGACTCATGAATTTGCTTGTGAATTCTTGTGCTTCGTTATATTTGACGATCTGGAACTCTGTATTTATAGACTTTCATTTTTGCCCGTTTGAATAACGATCATTGTGGAGCGGGGCATGTTACTGTGGAACGACATGCGCACATTGAAAACTTTGAATGCGGTAGGTACGTGCTTGTAATGATGTTGTCTGCCGTTGTTTGACTTCCTTCACGTCTGTTTATTTCAAACGTTCATCCTCCTGTATCACACTTATAATACAATCAAAATAATGTTAAATAATAAAAAGAATAAATGATGATAAGATAAATAAATATCATTAAACCATATTCAGATTGAAACGCTGTAAGACTGGTGCATTTTGTCTTCTGGCACAGTATCACTCGAGCATGGATGGGCTCACTCGAGTGAACTCATAAATTTTCTCCTTATTCTTCAGTTTTATACTTGCACTTCCACAGGATTTCAGAGAGTTCATTTTCTTACTCATGAGTGATGTGGGGCCTCACTCGAGCATAACTCCTTTTACTCGAGTGTCCTTGTTTATTTCACTAAGAGACCCGTCTCTAGACAACACTTGCATACTATTTTAGCAAGAGTGTTATTTTGCACTTGCAGGTGATGTGGGCCCTTACTCGAGCACACATACTCCTGCTTGAGTGAGAAGAATATTCTTATGTAAAATACTCTTGTTATCAGCACTTGCATCAGAATTCGAGAGAGTTAGATTTCTCACTCGCGAGTGCTGATGTGTCACTCGGGCATATGAAGTCTCACTCGGGCATACTTGTGCTTCTTTGACCTTCATGACTCTCAGCCAAACACTTGCAGTCCCTCACTCGCTAGTGCTCGAGTGCAAATCAGCTTCATGCTCGAGTATTGGTTAAAATGCTCGAGTGCATCAGTAAGGATGACAGGAATTGCTCTCGGCCAAACACTTGTAGTCCCTCACTCGCATATGCTAGAGTGAGAACGAGCCTCATGCTTGAGTGCTATCTCCAGTGCTCGAGTGCATCAGTAAGAATGACAATAATTTGCTCTCGGGCAAACACTTTCTGTCTAACACTCGCATCTGCTCGAGTACAAAAGAGCTCCATGCTCGAGTGCTAGCTCTGTTGCTCGAATGCATCAGTTAAATCTGACAGCAGACATTACAAATCTGACAGCAGACATTACAGAACTTTGCCATATGCATTTGGTAACTTTGAAATCATTCCTTCGACTTATAAAACCATGCTTTGCACACAATTACCTTTTGTTATCATCAAAACTTGGGATCTAACATTCTCCCCCTTTTTGATGATGACAAAACCTTTATGATGGGTTTTAAAAAGATTGATTAAAATGAAAATTTTTTTAAAATACAACATCAATGTTTCCAAATGCATATTTTCACCAAAGTTTAGATTTAAGTTTAGATTTTTGCACTTATCTACATATGTTCCCTACAATACTTCCACTGGACACTTAACAACCAAGATAAGACATAGTATCAAAACTGAACAGAAAAACTTAATAACTTGAAAATAGCCATTAATGATAAATCAAGAAACGTACAATATTAAGCATAAATCATTAACTACCTATAAAGCCCGTATACAACCATAAACCAAATAACATCAAAATAATCCTACCCCAATAGACAAAAACTACCCAAACACCCAATACATCCCATGATAGCTCAGAAAACCATCACACATCCTTCTCCCCTGTTTTGTCAACATTAGAAGGGGGCTGAGGAAAAGTGATATCAGATGATGGGACAAAGGGCACCATGGCAGTGGAAGGGTCAACTGGCACTGGCACAAAGGGTGGAGATGATGGCTGAGGAACAGAGGCTGAGGGTGGTGGTGAAGGCGACCAATTATAGGTTATATCAATATTAGAATCTGGATCGGTGAAGAGAACATATGTCTGTGGATGAGGAGGTGAAGTTGAGGCAGGAGTGGTCTCAGGTGGCACTTCTGAAGATGCAGTCGGGAAGTGAGAACGTAAGAAGATCTCCATATCAGTTATCCTTCTTGACATGTCATCCTGAGTCTTAAACATCAAGTCAAAGTTGGTATTAGCCTTGTCTACCAACTTTAACACATGTAACTCCATCTTATCCACTAACTTCTCATACTCAGTCATTAATTCCTTTTTCAAGCCAGACACAGCTTGATTAATCACTTCAGTCAAATGATTAGAGAGTGATATATTCAGGAAAGATGGAGGAGGAACCTGACCTTGAGCAAATAACTGAGCCTCATCACCTCTTGATGGAGTGGCTTCTCTCTGAGATGTAGCCTTGGTTCGACTCACTGGAAGATTGACACTCATATGAGTCAGTTGAGTCTTACCAAACCTTGGAATGATCGCTTTCTCAGTTCCTTCCAAGTACCATATCTTGTTTTTCATAAGGATGAGGGATACAAGTTGAGGATATGGTATAGTCGCGGATTTTGATGAAGAAAATCGAAATCTTCTCATCTCACTAAAAATGATTTCCCCCACATTTCTTTATTGCCCGGCTAGGAAGAAGGACAACAAATAATAATCTTTCTGAGCAAAATGGGTGAAATTTTTGGACTTGTTAACCATGCTACGAGAGTATATGTAGTGAAGGGCTCTGTGAGAATCAGGCATGTCAATAGGCTTAAAATTAAGGGGGCCTATAGGGTCATTTGGTCTTAAAAGCTGGAAGGCTTTATTGGCTGAGAGAGTGGGTGGATCTAAAGGTGGTGCAACATACCCAAGTAAGTCATTAATAATCTTAGCAGATATCATAATGAATTGACCTCTAACAGTAGTAGATACTGCTTCCTCAATCAATTCTCTAGCCTTAGACATAATGTTGTGGGTTTTCATGTTGCAGTAAAAGGTTTTCACAACAGAGGGTGAATATGGAATATGAATATTCAGCCAGGGAACATAGAATCCAAGATAAGGATATAAATCCAAATGACAATTCTTCTTCAAGTAATCTAAGTCCACATAAACTACAGGACAAAAATGCCTATATGCAAACTCAGTATCGAATATCTTCTATTGTAGTGCCTTTAGTTCCTCAACATTGATACCTTTAGGAGGACTTGTAACTTGTTCTTCCTTTGGAGCCTGTGATGTAGAAGGTACCCCTGAAGCAACTGCACTGGATTGCCCAACATGGTATGAACTTGAGACACCGGCTTGAGAGGCAATTTTCCCAACCAACTTGCCAAGTTTTGACCTCTCCATTACTTCCCGGAGTTGCATATTGAATGTGTCATTGGAGGAAGAAGAGGATTGTTGTGGTTGCTCAGTGTCCATCTTCTTTCCTCTTCCTTTGACCTCTTTAGATTGAGACCGGGTAACCACTGGTTCTTTGAAAACCACACCCTTTGTTTTCTTTTATGGAGGTTGATCCTTCTTGGCTATTTGAGGCTTAGGATGAGGTTTCTTGGCCAGAGTTCTCTTTTTGGTTTTGGGTTTAGGAGGAGGTGTAGGTGAAGAAGACATTCTAGGAGATGAAGGTGTTGGTACCGGAGTTGCAGAAGCACTAGCACCAGAATGAGTGGGAGAGGGTGAATGAGATCTTTGGGCAATAATAGGAATCTTAGTTCTAGCCATTTTGAAACGAAATGGAAGGAACAAGACTCACAGTTTTCTGAAGATTGAGAAGAAAAATTTCAGAAACTTAGGGCACGGAATGAGTACCACTGAGGTTAAATCTCACCTTTTAAAGAAGATTGAAGAGTTGTAACGGTGATTTAAAGCAAAAGGAGACGTTTGATCAATAGGTAACGGTTGGAGGTGAAGAGATGCGACCTTCGAGTGACGAGACACTTCGAGTGAGAGCAGGAAGTGCGACGGTCTAAGCTATCGCATAACTGATATAAGTGGCAATACTCGAGCAATAACCCTAGTGCTCGAGTGATGTTCATATTGTGCTCGAGTGTGCTCATACTGTGCTCGAGTGACATTCAGATAGATTTGATTAAACATGTAAAAGCATACCTGGTTTAAGGATTTCTTGTTATATTTTTCATCTTTATACTCAAATCCTCCAAAATCATTTGAGTAACCATGCTTTGAGTTGGCACTTGTAAGAATTTGTTCCTTTCTGCTCGAGTGTTCTTTCTTCACTTCAAGCATGTTCATACCATGCTCGAGTGAGGATCTCTCTTACCCGAGTGAGATCAATTTTTGCTGTTGCACTTTAGATAGTCTCTTGGTATTTTTATCTCCTCTGTTAACCCCTATTTTACATGCTTAGAAATAGAGTATTTTCAATAGTTTTGTGCTCGAGCAGGGTTGACTGACTCGAGTGAGCATGAGCTTGTCACTCGAGTGACACACCTGCAAAGACAATTTATAATGCTCCAATGCCAAAGTCAGTATGATTATCATCAAAAATTCATTTAATTAAAATAGTTAATAAGAAAACTTACAACTCATTGGGATTAACCATTCTCAATTCTCTTCGAATATATAGAAATTGATCTTTGGCTATTGGCTTTGTGAATATGTCAGCAAGTTGAAGGTGCGTTGGTATGAATTCTACTTTGACATCCTTCTTTTGCGCGTGATCTCGAATGAAATGATGTCGAATGTCTATGTGTTTGGTTCTTGAATGTTGAATAGGATTCTTGGCTAAGCTTATGGTGCTAGTGTTGTCACAATAAATTGGAATCTCATTTAAGTATATCCTCAAATCTTGAAGTTATTGTTTCAACCATAACACTTGAGAACAGCAACTTGCTACAGCTATATATTTAGCTTCAGTCGAGGATAATGAAACTGTGTTCTGCTTCTTGCTGAACCATGATACCAGAAAGCCTCCAAGGAATTGGCATTGACCAATAGTACTTTTCCTGTAAGTTTTATATCCTCCATGAACTGAATCTGAATATGCCATTAAATACTCATTTCCTCTTTTTGGATACCATAAGCCAAGTTCTAAAGTGTCTCCTAGATATTTGAAGATTCTTTTCACTGTCTCTACATGTGATACCTTAGGAGCGGATTGATACCTCACACATATTCCAACACTGAACTGAATATCTGGCCTGCTTGCTGTAAGATAGAGTAATGAACCAATCATTCCTCTATATTTAGTAATGTTGAAGTTAGGACCTTTTACATCAGCATCCAACAAAGTTGTAGAACTCATTGGAGTATCAGCTCCATTAGCATTATCTAATCCATACTTCAACAACTCTTTCAAATACTCTGTTTGAGACACAAATATACCATTCTTCTTTTGCTTGATTTGAAGTCCAAGAAAGAAGTTCAACTCTCCCATCATGGACATTTCAAATTCTCCCTGCATAATCTTAGAAAATTCTTGACACATAGATTCGTTAGTAGCACCAAAAATAATATCATCAACATAAATTTGAACAATTAGAATATCTTCTTTGTTATGTTTGATGAAAAGAGTTGTATCTACTTTTCCTTTGACAAAATTTTGATCAAGAAGAAACTTGCTTAGTCTTTCATACCAAGCTCTAGGTGATTGTTTCAAACCATATAAAGCTTTCTTAAGTTTGAAAACATGATCAGGCTTTGTTTCATCTTCAAAACCAGGAGGTTGTTCTACATATACTTCCCCCATAATATAACCATTTAGAAAAGCACTTTTCACATCCATTTGATAAAGTTTAAAACCTTTAATGCAAGCAAAGGCTAAAAGTACTCGTATTGCTTCCAATCTTGCCACTGGAGCATATGTTTCCTCATAATCAATACCTTCTTGATTATAGCCTTTGGCCACCAATCTTGCTTTATTTATCACAATGATTGCTGATTCATCAAGTTTGTTTTTGAAAACCCATTTGGTCCCTATAACCATATGATCTTTAGGTCGAGGAACCAAATCCCAAACTTGATTTCTTTGGAATTGATTTAATTCTTCTTTCATAGCAATAACCCAATCATTGTCTGAAAAAGCTTCTTCTATATTAGAAGGTTCAATTTTAGAAATAAAAGCAGAGAAGGTTACCTCATTGAGAATTTATTTCTGGTTTTGACACCTTCGTGAATATCTCCAATTACTTGATCAATTGGATGATCTTTAATATGTCTCCATGCTTTTGGTTGAGCATGATCATCGACATCTTCTATATTTTGAAAATCATTTGGTTCAAAATCATTTTGTTTTGAAATAGTTTTGTTTTTCTTTACCAAATCCATTTCTTCTTTATCAACATGTTTTGTCTGAGAATCAAGTTCATCAAACACAACATGAATAGATTCTTCAACAGTACATGTTCTTTTATTAAAACTCTATAAGCTTTACTTCTATTAGAATATCCTAGAAATAAACCTTTGTCAGATTTTGAATCAAATTTACCTAAGTTCTCTTTACCATTGTTGTGAATGAAGCACTTACATCCGAAGATGAGTAGATAAGCAAGATTTGGCTTTCTTCCCTTGTAGAGTTCATATGGCATCTTTCCAAGTGACTTGCGAATATATACAGATTTGAAATGTAGCATGCAGTACTCATTGCATCTGCCTAGAACACTTGTGACATTTCTTTTTCATTAAGTATTGCTATCACCATTTCTGTGAGGACTCTGTTCTTTCTTTCTACTACTCCATTTTGTTGGGGTGTTCTAGGTGCAGAGAAGTTGTGATCTATTCCTTCGTTGTTGTAGTAGTCTTCAAAGAGTTGATTATCAAATTCTCCTCCATGGTCTGTCCTAATAGAAACGATAGAAATGCCTTTCTCATTTTGGACCTTTTTAGCAAACGTAATAAATTCAACAAATGTTTCATCTTTCGAAGCAATAAATATAGTCCATGTAAATCTTGTAAAATCATCGACAATCACTAAAGTATATAGATTTCCTCCAAAACTTTTTACTCTTGCCGGACCTACCAAATCCATATGAAGTAATTGTAAAGGTTTGGAAGTAGAAATCTCATACTTTGTTTTGAATGAAGATTTAGTTTGTTTGCCTTTTTGACATGCTTCACAAATCATATTATCTTTAAATTTTAGTTTAGGAAGACCAACAACTAAATCTTTTCTAATCAGTTTGTCAAGTTGATTCATATTAACATGAGCCAGACGCTTATGCCATAACCAACTTTCCTCTGATCTACTAAGAAAACAATTTTCAGAAGAATTTGAATTTAAATCAATAGTATAATAGTTACCGTCCCTTTGAGCTCGGATCTTTGCCTTGATAGATTCTTTGTTTAGCGGCAGATCTTTCTTGTTTACTATCAAGCATTCTTTTGAATCAAAGATCACCCAGTTATCTTTGTCAGTGCTTTGACTTACACTCAAGAGGTTGTGGCATAATCCTTCAACGTAGTATACCTCGTTGATTTGAACACCATCGGATTTTCCCACTTCACCAATTCCAGCAATACATTCAGATTGATTACCTCCAAATGTTACCTTTCCTCCTTCTCTGGTTTCCAGCATGGTGAACTTATTTTTGTCACTAGTCATGTGTCTCAAACATCCACTATCAATATATCACTTATTTGCTCGTGATACTTTGAGACATACCTCAGAATCTGATTCTTCTTCTTTGGCTACCTAGCATAAATTTGCTACTTCGTTATTGTCGCTTTCTTCATCTGACGAACTATCACCCCAGATAGATGATATGTATGCTTTCTTTTTCTACTTCTTTTTGTCTTTGTTTCTGAAGCATTCGGATTTGATGTGTCCAGGTTTCCTACATTCACAGCATATTATCTGTTGCTCTTTGTTTTCTTTCTTGCTTGGTCCACCTTGATAATTTTTAAGGTTCTTTTGACCTCTTCTATAGAATTTCTTGAATTTTCTCACGATCATTCCCATTTCATCATCATTAGGGACATTTTCATTTCTGGAAGACTCTTCTTCTTCCTTGATAGCCTTAAGTGCAACTCCCTTTTTCTTTTTATCATTGAACTCTTCTAGTTCCTTCTTGAATCTCAACTTTCCTTCATACTCAGAATGACTACAAAAAAGTGCAGCTACGGATCTCATTGACTCTCCTTTAGCTTCTTCGATAGTGGTCATCTTCGCTTCCCATTCTTTCATAAGAATATTAAGAATCTTTCTTACCTGGGAATTTTGGTCAAAAGATTTTCTAAGTGCAGATAATTGATTAACAAGATGAGTATACCTGAGTTCGAATTCTAATATTCCTTCTCCAGGTTTCATACGAAATAGATCATACTCTGTAATTAGAGTATTGACTCTATTTTCTTTGATTCCGAATGTACCTTCATGAGCGATTTCAAGGGTATCCCACATATCTTTGGCAGTTGGTAGAGTACATATTCGAAAATATTCCTTTTGACTGAGAGCACTCAGTATCATTAAAACAGTTTTACTATTTAACGTTACTAACCTTTTATCATCTTCGTCAAACTCCTCTGGGCTCTTCTTAATGACTCTATCTTCGATTTTCTTCATTGGAACATAGTCACCATCTTGTATTACATTCCATAAACCGTACTCGTTAGCCATCACGAACACTCTGAACTTAGCTTTCCAGAACAAAAATTGTTCTCCAGAAAAACAAGCGAGTCTAGTGATTAAAGCTCCGTCTGGAAGAATGTTTTCACCCATTGTTGCCATTTATTGGATCCTTCTCAAGCTGTTAGGCTATTCGGAGAAGACCTTGCTCTGATACTAAATGAAAGAGGCAAGCTTCACCCAAGAGGGGGGTGAATTGGGTGATGTGATAAATTTTTCGCTTGATGTGGTGATATGAAATTAGTTGTAGACAGAGTAGAGTTGAGAAGATTAGGACACAGAGAGTTATACTGGTTCGGCCTAAAAACCAGGCCTACGTCAAGTCCTCAGAGATCAAGACCTACTGAGATTTTTACTATGCTTCCAAGATTCAATGGGCTCTCAGAATGCCACAAAACAACAATTGTCCTTGAATGGACTACGAGCAGAAATATTCTCACACTAAGACATTTCTCTCCCCCTTACAACAAGTCTTACGTGCAGAAAAACAACCTATGACCTTTCCCACTTGCTTATGTATACAAGTCTTATGAGTAGCAATGTTCTCTCCCGCTTACACCACTGTAAGTCTTACAAACAGCAACGTTCTCTACTGCTTGTATCTTATAAGTCTTATGAGTGGAAGGTTTTGCTAGGAATTCTCTGAACTGCTTCTCTCATAAGAATATCTACCCTCTCAAGGTCCCAATACCTTGAGATCAAATGAAAATAGAATTTGAAATGTATATAGACTCTCTTACAGAGCAAGTATGATAAACACTGAAGATCAATATGAATATAGAGAAAATATGAATAACAGAGACTCGTGAATTTGCTTGTGAATTCTTGTGCTTCGTTATATTTGACGATCTCTGGAACTCTGTATTTATAGACATTCATTTTTGCTCGTTTGAATAACGATTATTGTGGAGTGAGGCATGTTACTGTGGAACGACATGCGCACGTTTGAAAACTTTGAATGCGGTAAGTATGTACTTGTAATGATGTTGTCTGCCATTGTTTGACTTCCTTCGCGTCTGTTTATTTCAAATGTTCATCCTCCTGTATCACACTTATAATACATTCAAAATGATGTTAAATAATAATAATAAGTGATGATAAGATAAATAAATATCATTAAACCATATTTGGATTGAAAAACTGTAAGACTGGTGCATTTTGTCTTCTGGCAGAGTATCACTCGAGCATGGATGGGCTCACTTGAGTAAACTCATAAATTTTCGCCTTGTTCTTTAGTTTTATACTTGCACTTCTACAGGATTTCAGAGAGTTCATTTTCTCACTCACGAGTGATGTGGGGCCTCACTCAAGCACAACTCCTTCTACTCGAGTGTCCTTGTTTATTTCACTAAGAGACCCGTCTCTGGACAACACTCATACTATTTTAGCAAGAGTGTGATTTTGCACTCGTAAGTGATGTGTGCCCTCAATCGAGCACACATACTCCTGCTCGAGTGAGAAGAATATTCTTATGTAATATACTCTTGTTATCAGCACTTGCATCAGAATTTGAGAGAGTTAGATTTCTCACTCCCGAGTGATGATGTGTCACTTGAGCATATGAAGTCTCACTCGGGCATACTTGTACTTCTTTGACCTTCATGACTCTCGGCCAAACACTTGCAGTCCCTCACTCGCTAGTGCTCGAGTGCAAATCAACTTCATGCTCAAGTGTTGGTTAAAATGCTCGAGTGCATCAGTAAGGATGACAGGAATTGCTCTTGGCCAAATACTTGCAGTCCCTCACTCGCATATGCTCAAGTGAGAATAGCCTTATGCTCGAGTGCTATCTCCAGTGCTCGAGTGCATCAGTAAGAATGAAAGTAATTTGCTCTCGGGCAAATACTTTCTGTCTAACACTCGCATTTGCTTGAGTGCAAAAGAGCTCCATGCTCAAGTGCTAGCTCTGTTGCTAGAGTGCATCAGTTAAATTTGACAGCAGACATTATAGAACTTTGCCATATGCATTTGGTAACTTTGAAATCATTCCTTAGACTTATAAAACCATGCTTTGCACACAATTACCTTTTGTTATCATCAAAACTTGGGATCTAACAATATCCTCAATATGAGGAAGAAGATTATTGCCAACAGGATCTAGGTCATGTGTCTAGAAACCATGATTAAAATTGAATATTTTCGGGGGGAACATAAACGTGGTTGTGATGAGCTTCTTAAAGGAATCTATGAGATAAGAGAACTAGTCCATAATTTGAAGAATTTAGACAAAAAATTAGTCCATACAAGTGATCCACTAATGTCAGAAGCTCCTTCCTCACCTGCTGAAGTAATACCTCCTGTGGAGCCCATTCAGTACACTGCTATAGCCTCGCTTTCATCATACAAGCTTCAATGGAGACTCCCATAATTGTTGCTAGTGATGGCATTCTTGACCTTAAGAGTGATAAGTTGCTACTTGGTGATGATGTCTACAATGTTGTATCAGTGGAAGTAGAGTTGTCCCTACCTGAAGTTCATTGGACAACAACCTATAACGCCTAAAATTTTGATTAAGGCTAATGTTAATTATTAAGAATATTTTGTGAATTAAAGTTTAAATTATTATGGATTATGTGGCAATTTCAGTTAATGTACCAAAATTAGTGGAAAATTGGAAAGAATGGAAATTATTGGTTAATTAGTCAGTGATTAATGAAGAAATTAATTACTAAGAGGTAAATGAGAAGTATAACTAAATGGCTAATGGAGTGGCTATAGTAACTAATTGGTTACTTACTTTATAAGAACCAATGAGATTTGAACATGGGTCAAGATGAAATGAAGAGGGTGTATAGGAAAAGTCAAGTAAGGAATTTGAAATCATTTTTTTCTCTCTCCTTCCCCTTATTTTCGGCTGCAACAAGGCATGGGCATGGAAGTGCACTCATTTCTTCTTCTTCTTCACACTTTCATCACTCTCATCTCTGTCTTCTCTCTCCATTTTTGAGCAGCCATTGAAGGTGAAGAAAGAGAAAGTTTCCAAGGTAAAACTCTTGCATTTTGACCTTCTAAATGACCTATAATGCAAAAAATCACTTCTTCAATCTTGTTCCTTTTGTTGAGAGCTTCGATTCTATGGTTTTAGATTTACCATTGGTGGTGATTTGAGCTCTCAAGGAAATATAGTAATTGGAGAAGCAAGGTACTCCTTTGAGAAAGTTAAAGAGGTGAGTGAGTTGAACCTTTCTATATAGGTTTAGTGTCATTTGGTTGAGGTTGGAATTTTTATGAATTTAGCCCTAATTTTTTTTAAAAATGAGGGTCATGGTGTGTTTGAGTTGTTGTTGTCATGGATTTGATGCCTTGGAATGTATTTTGGATAGATAGGATTGATTTGGAATGAAAATGTGAAAATGGAAGTTTTTGGAAGATTGCATTGTGTTGTTGGCCATGCTATATCTGTGAAAGCTATGTGAAATTGATTATTTTGGTGTCTCTATTGGCTTCCTTATGAATTTTTTTGTGGAAATGAGTTTTGGATTGGATTTTGGAACTATTGGAGACATAGGTTACAAAACTGGAAATTCTGAAAATGTTAAGTGTGAAATTGCTGTTCAAGTAGTCAACTTTGCTTGGTAATTTGAAATAGCAAATGGTTTTAGAATAAATTTTGTAGTTCACATTTCAAGCTTTCCATTGATATAAATTTTGGCCAATTTTGAGTTCTGTGCGGAGAGTTATGGTCAGTTGAAAATAGCCAAAAATCAGGACAATTCTTGGTCGAGGCCCAAGGGGTTGGTCGTGGCCCATAACCTTCTGTCAATTTCTTGGCTGCGGCTTAAAGGGTGCCTGGGCGCAACCCAAAACTTTTTGACCATATACTTGCTGTGGCCCAAGGGTGGGCTGGCCGCAGCCAGCCCCTGTTTTTCAGCACTCTGAGATTTCGAAAAGTCGTTTTCAACCTAGAACCTCCCAACCCTTTAAGGCTATTGTTAGAGCCTTTTATAACTGCTTAAGGGACTTTAATGATAACTAAATCTAAGTGTTTTGAAGTAATTGAGTATTGAGATAAGTGATAACTCATCGTCCTTAATTATGACTTTAGAATTTGATATTTGCCTGGAGCGTAGAAGGCCTGTGCCTACTCAAGAATGGAAAGACCAAGGTAATGACACTTTATCCTATATCATGTGTAATGCATTGCTTGTTTGGTATTTATCATTGAATCAGTGAGGGGACGTGGCATGAGCCCGGCCTTGAATAGGGGACGTGGTGTGAGCCCGGCCTTGAATATTGTTGAGGAGACATGGCAGTTAGCCCGGCCTTGAATATTGATATGCTTCATTGTGATATATGCTTACTTGCTATGTTTAATTATGCATCATATAAGTAAACTGTTACTACTGGGATTCTTTTGAATCTCACTCTTTCCAAATAACATTTTTAGACAAGGCAAGTGGATCGAAAGACAAGCAAGTGAGCAAGGGCGACTAGGATTGCCAGTGGTAGTTCCAGTTATTTTTTGCTTTTTGTTATCATTTGGACAACTGTATGTATATATTGGGTTGACAATAGATTTGTAGTTATTGTGTAATCCCCGAAATGGGAAACTGAGATGGGCAATGATGCCCTATAAAACTCTTGGATTAATGATTTTATCCCTGGTGAATGTCGAGAATTTTGTTAGCACTTTGATATTGTATATATAACAAACCAAACAGGCCAATTGTTTTTACTTTGAAATGAATGGAGATCTTGTTGTTCAAGTTTTGTAAGAAGTTTTTGATTATCCTTGATCTCTTATTGAATTATAAAATGTGTTTAAACACTAATCACAACCTTAGATGATGGCAAGGGTTACACAACCCCATCTTGTCAACATATGGAACTACCTAAGGTTACCCCATTATTGAATGATCCATTACAACAATACCTTATTTTTTAGAAAGGTTTTCTAGATGATCTCCAAAACTCAGTGGCTCATCCCGACCAAGATGTTCGCTTTTAGTACCTCATGTGTTGGAAAGGATTTCTAGATCAAAGCATGGTGTTGAAGTCCTCCCTCCCAGATTTGTGCATCACTTTTAACTTGTCAAGAGTCTAGTCTTTCAATCGGCCAGGGAGAAATGGTGTGATATGGGATGAGGAAATGTAGGGTTTAGTTAGGAGATTTAGGGTTATCCAATATAATTATTAAATAAGGATATGTATTCATATTTGAATTTGAATTTTGAATTTAGGATTTAGATTTGAATTTGAATTTTTAATTTAGGATTTAGAATTGAATTTTTCATTGTTATTTTATTATTTCTAGGGCTCTATAAATAGAGTTTAGAGTTTTTTGTTGTAGGCAGTTTTGATTGATTAATTAAATAAAGATTCATTTTCACTTTGAGTATTCCCTCCTCCCTCTTCCCTCTTCCCTCTTCCCACTTCCTTCGTCTAATTTCCCCCTCCTTCTTGTTGTCCTCCCTCCTCTAATCTCTCTCTCCTTCCGTTTCCCCAACCTGTTTCACATCACAAAGCCTCGGGTCGAGCTGATTTGTAGTAGTCACATCCAACCTCTTGTTGGTCATGTTTCCATGGTCATCTACACAAATTAATTAAATGCCACAATTAGATGTAACTATACATTTAAACCTCTTTAATAAACAATTCAACCATTTAAAAAATTTACTTACCTTGAACCTGACATCAAATTCCGTCAACTGTGAAGATGAACGACACTAGTGATTCTGGTCCCTATCCAGCTCAATCCTCATCAAGAAAATTCTCTGCCTCCTATAAACGGATCTTGATATATATCAAAACCATGCCCCTTCTCATAGCCCTCGACCAAGATATCATCCCCACCTAAAGGACGGTTCTCAATGTCCTGTGACCAAGGAGGGCGCTCAGTATACATCTTTCCCTTTTCATGATGTTTTGGGAAGATATACAAGCTCTGATATTGTTTTGGTGTTGTGTAGTGGCGTATGTAGTGGTTTTTCTCAAAATTGCTGCAAACTCAGAGCTTGTATATACGGTGGCACCCCTCATTTTACCACTTTTTGCAATTTCACTCTCCACGCACGCTCTAAAAGGATTTTCGGTGATTTGAGGTTTTGCTCCAACAATAAAGAGAAAGTAGCTTGGCAATCCAATTGGTACAGTAATTTATTTATTTTTTTCCATTTATGAGATATGTAAATTGCGTTTTATATAATTAATTATGCTTTCTGTGGTTTTCATTCTTTTTTGTTTAATTAAATGTGGTTATTTCATTGTTAAATTTATTTGTTATTTTAGTTTTTTGGTTCTCTATTTTTAGTGAAGTGATTTATTATAGTTATATTTATTTATCACTATCATCAATACAACCTCCCAATAACGAATGATCTCTCACTATCAAAAAAATACGCATTTGGAAGCGGATATTTAGCAGTGGTAACCAAAAACTACAAAAAATCATGACATTTGTAGCAGCTTTGAGGCCAACCGCTACAAATATTTCACAGAATGACTCATGCCAAACGGTGCCATTATTAGCCACGGTTATTTGTAGAGGTTGTCCTGAAACAACCGCTATTAATGGGCAGGTTGTATTGATGATTGAAGAAGCACTTCAGGACATATTTACCCATGGCTCAGGTGCTGCTTCTTGGAGAACAAAAAGGAAAGACAACTTTATTCACATCCAAGGCTTAGAAGATTATTGGCATATTTTTTTCAACCGTTGCAAGATGAAATTGAGATTTACTTTGACAACAAATCAGCCATTGTTGTGACAAAGAATGTAGCTTTTCTTTTTGTAACAGATTGAACTATTACATTGAAGTATATTGTTGAATAAACGAGCGAGTTAAATAATCATCAAGTCACTCATTATTAGCAAAAGTTGAAAATTTCATAATGTGTAAGGGTGTTTGCAACTTTGAAGTAGGGGAAAGTTAAGTAATATGTGCCTCACGTGACTTTTAGAATTATTTTATTATTATTTCTTGATTTTTATATTGTACAAGTCAAAGTGGGCCAAGATTATCTCCTCCCATATTCCCACCATCCTTTTTCCTTGTTGCGTGTTCTTGCTCAGTAGGTTACAACTGCACGACTATATATATAGGCCTTTAAAGTGGTTAATTAATAGATCAAATGAATTTTATATGCCTCATCTTGTTAATAATTAGTTTATTATTTCTCTCTTCACGCATCCAACATATTGTAACCGCGCCTATCCACTCCTGCTTCCCTATTTTAATTGAGTTTAGTTGACTACACCTCTTGCCCATTCCTATTCAGTCTTATATATATATATATACAGGACTCTGAGATGAAGTCTGCCATGTGGCCATGGGATCTTTCACAGACTACCACGCGCCACATGGTGCTTTTCTATTTTTTTTAGTTTGCCAGTTTGTTTTGTTTATGGATGGGGTTAGCTGATATAACCTGATCCTCGCTCGAGGTCCACCACCCAGTTTTTTTTAGGTCTGACGAAATGACGCCGTTTTGGGGAGAAGGAGATCTCCTTCAACCTCCAGCTGGGTCATGACAGACCTAGATACAGCGTGGGTCGGGTCTGTCGGATCAGGTTCCTTCTCTCCTTCATATCTTTACCATCCGATGTCCGTTTTGAGCGTTCTTGATGTCTTTTTCTTCATTTTTCAATTATCTATGCGACCATGTCAATTCTATATCCTAAAACTTGAGTTCTCTTTGAACCCAACTCGAAAAAGCAAGAAATCGTTGGGTCCATTGCATACTTGACATTGTGTGCGTTTTTCCTTTTCATTTCTCTTTCCGAATTCTATTTATTCTTTTATGTTTTCAATATTCGACATGTATATAATAATTTTATAGCCTAAAATTGCAGTTTTGTTTGAACCCAATCTGAACACATTATAACTGCCGCGTACTTCACGTTCGGCTCCCTTTTTTTTCCCTCATTTTTGGGTAGTTTGGTTTGTTTTTATTTACTTTTTTTCCGTCTTCTATGCATTTATGATAATATCAAGGCCTGGAAAAATAGTTTTCCTGAGACCCATACTCATGTATCAAGGACGATGGTTACCATGTCTTCTAAAGCATTCATATCTAATATGACATAGATACCATAAACAAACCAGACATAAGCATATACTAAGCCAAATGAGAAAACTAAACTAAAACAGGATTTGCATATGATCACGGAAGAAATATATATATATATATATGTACTGAAGCCTGATGAATGAACAATAGAAAAATATTGCACAGCAGAAGCATATTTTTACATAGCAATAATTCATAGGCCGCATGATCATCTTGCTCTAATACCACTGTAGGATTTCGGGCGTAGCTGAAATCCGTTGACTCGCTGAGTACTCACATGAGATCAGAGCACTGATATGGACTCCGATCACATTCATATGGCATATTCACCATTGGAGAAGAAGAGAAACAAAGAGAGAGAGAGGGGGGGTTTTTGGGAGTTTTTCTTGGGATATTTCAACTTACACCCACAAACCCATATCCTTCCTTATAACACGTATGTGTAGTTATTTTTATTTGAAATTTGAACCATAAAGATAAAACTTCATATTTAGACCCATATTTCTCTATAATTACATATAACCCCATTTGTATTGGACTTGGGCCCTATTCCACTAAGGATGGACTGAGCATATTCCAATAGCCTTCATAGCGGTTAATTAATAGATCAAATGAATTTTATTTGCCTTATCTTGTTAGTAATTAGTTTATAATTTCTCTCCACGCATCCAACATATTGTAACCGCACCTATCCACCTCCTGCTTCCCTATTTTAATTGAGTTTAGTTGACTACACCTCTTACTCATTCACTATTCAGACTGATATATATATATATATATATACAGGACTCTGACCGAATATATACTTGTTTCATTCCATTTTCCCATCTAACAACACCGTATCTACATGTTTCTATTTTACCATGATTATTGGAAATTTTACCTCATGATAAAATTCCTAGTCTTGCTAGCTTGCCTTAGTGTCTCATGTTGTATTTACTAATAAAATTTACTGTCACACAACGAATTTAACTGCTAGAATTTTATGACCAAGGAAATCATATTTCAATCATGTTAGCCACAATCTTGACATTGTTGCATATGGGGGATGTTACATAAACAGAATGAGTAGAGACTTGGATGCCATTTCACAAACACGAAGATTTGTATTATGATATAACTTTATAACCATTATTTTGCACATTATTTAATCTTAGGCCTATTATATAACTTTTTCCTTATAATCTCCCTGTCTTAAGCCCATTAGATCTTCTGGTTGTTCACTCTCCTACAGTTCTCCCTAATCTCTCCATGAGGAAGAGTTAAGGGTTTGATATCTCCCATCTTGATCATGGCAGCAACAAAGTCAGTTTCAAAGGCCTTCTTATTCTTGCTGTAAAGTCGAACCAGTGAATCGGTAGAGCCGCCATTGAAGAGCTCCTGATCAGAGTGAAGAAGTCCCTTCTTCTTTATGAGGTTCTTGAAGTATTGGTTATCAAAACGATGTGGGGTTTTAACGTCTAGGTTCGCTGTGAACTTATTTGAGCCAAGCGTGAATGGAGGACAGTTCGCTTGCTTGGCTTTGGCAAAGCAAGGCGCAATGTTGGTATCGTTATATATGCGTTCTTGATAAACAATGCATCTTGCTTGCCCTATTGTGTGGCCTCCTGATTAAAACATATATACAAAATAAGAGTATTTAATTAATTAAAAAAATTGTCCACAAAAGAAACTAAAATAATTTTATAAGTAATATTTATTTTCCTCATCAAATAGCAGCGTGCATGTCACATATAATATTCCAATCAAATTAATTAATGGAGTACTAAATGTTTTGAATGATACAAAACAAAGTTTCAAATACGTATTGCCTTTTTTTTTCATTGGTTTTCGTTTCCCAAATATTCTTTTTTTAACTTTGACATTCCAATATAACTTTACCCATAAAAAATTAGTGAAAATCTCCAAATTAATTTAATAATAGACAATTCAACTCTCAGTTTTTAATAGATGATTCATAACAAGATTATTAATTTTTATAATAAAAGGTGTCTCTTAATATACACAAGTCTTATTAATAATTAAAAAAACTTTATTAAAGATCATGTAAGGAGTTATAATAACAAAAATACACTATTATATAACAGCTAAAGACACCTTTAGAAGGATATAAATCAAAAAATTTATTGGTGAAAGGTAGTTTGAGTTTGCGGAAAGCTTAAATGCTTAAAGAGTATCATTCTTTATAAAATTGTTAGTTTTAATAATCATTTTTTTAGAAAGATGGTTTATGAAACACCAAGAGGTTAATGCTCTTTAATATAGAGGAGAGGGATATCAATTTAATATCTATCGATAGTCCTCACGTATCATACCACTTTCTGTCGCACAAATTCATTGACTTTTATGTATCTTTGACAACTTCAAACATACGAAAGAAGCTTAATCGTATGTTGAAGAAAAATAATGATTCTCCATAATAGAATAAAAACGTTATAATAGGTAAAAAAATTAAACTTTAAAGAAATATCTTACCCACGCGCGTTTTAAAATTTAAATATGCTTATTAACTTTCGTACGACCTCATTTATTCTTCTACTCTTCAAATATCCGTTCACATCCTAAAGTTAAATGACTGATGCATGAATTGATGTGATTTATAGGGTAATTTAGTCAGATATAATAGAAATGGGTTTGATATTCAATATGAAATATATTTTTCGTCCATTGATACTCATATATAGTTGATAATAATGGCAAGTGTATTCCGAACAGATAAACATGCTTTTCGTTCACTTTCTTAATTATGGGAGTGACTTGAATTTTATGAGTGGTTCAAATGTCAAATTCAGGTTCTAAATTCTATCTTATGTCTTCGCTATTGCTCCGGGCACATGCATGTTATTTCCAAAATTTAACATTATTTTTCGTCAAAGTAATTTACCTATATAATCTAATGTTCTGCAGTTATATTTAGGTAAGTAATGTCACATTTATGCAAATAAAAAAATTTATTTAATTTCTTAAATCTACCTAAATTAATTAGTTAAGTCGCTTTTATAATAGGGACCAGACGGAATAGTTATCTAGGAACCTACCCTAGGTCAAAAGCCCATATCAAACTTTGATTTGTAGCTTGTTTGGGGTTGATACAAATTAATAAATTCATACGCGGCATAATTAATAAGTAGTTGTTCTCATTAAATACAAGAATTAATTAAAAATATAATTAAAATTAATGCGTGGGTGTAGTTATACCTGATAAGGCGACCATGTCCTTGGTAGAGAGGCCTTGGTCTTTAAACTTAGAGATAAGAGTGCTCAGATTAGCCTTGAAACTTGGAAGATTATACATAGCCATAGTTTTGTTTGCTGTCGTTGAATCCCTTCTTCCAAGTTTAATCTCCCATTTCGGTCCACCAAGCTGCCACCAAGTATATATATCCAAAAGTTGATCAATACCAAAACAACAACAAAAAGATCTAGGGGCCTTAATCAATTATCTCAAGTAATTAACATGCAATATGATTTGTTCGTTTTAAAAGATTAACACACACACACTGATATAATTCTGAATGATTATTGAAAATAAAGTGAACAAACAAGTGTAAAAAGGAATCATTTATATCATCTTCTATTGAAAATTGTGTAATTATCTCCTCCTCTCTAGTGTAACATAAGTTAATGTGAATTGATCCCCAAAGATTTATAAAGTTTGTGGCAGTCCTTATGTGATTCAAAAAAAAGGCTTATACAAATGCGTATAAACTATTCAATTCGTACTTAATATGATTGTATAACACTTTTAAAACTGAGGTTTAAATAGGAGATACCTATAAATTACTTACAACAAACAAAGCCATTGTACCAGCAACAAGACTCGAACACATATCCATGTGGGATATGTGCAACATTTTTTTCAACTAGATCAATAATTTGCTCGCAATCAAAACTTTGCTCGGATCTTTAATATAAGAGTCACTTTGTATCATAGAGTTCAATTTTGTCCTTATTGAACCGTTGAGTCAAGTCAACAAAAACTGACTTTTAGAACAACTCTTTGAACGGTTTAATCAAGTCAACAAAAAACCGACTTTTAAAGCAAGATATAACAATTTATTTTTTACCAAACGTATGAGAAATTATTATTAGTCAGACAAGGGTCAACTTAGTTAGTTGAGTGGCTATGAGATTGATAATTAATTCCTGGGAAATGAAACTAATTGATCTAAAGTGAACTCACAAGATAAACAGAGTCACGAGCAGCAATGTATTCGATGTCAGCACAAGAGACAACGTTAGGGCATGCTGCTTCCACCTTAGACTTGATTGCATCAATCACGTCGAAACCTCTTAAAGATCCCTTGTTCGGACGAGCATTTTTCTCCCCTTCGAACATGTTAGAATAATCATCATCCAATAATACTGACGCATCACAACCCTGTAATCCCAAGCATGATATTATAAACATAATTTTAATTAAATATGTATAAAACTTGCATGAACACCACAAATGAATTAAATGAGCTTGGCATGGCAAAAAAAGAATTAAACGAGCTTGCTTGCGTGATACATATGGTGCTTTTAATTCTGACCAATGATTTAAAGTACCCTTTTTAATTGAAGTCCACAAAAAAAAAAAAAAGATTTTATTCATTTGTTCGTAGTCCTAGATTCTTTAATTTTGTGTGGAAGATTTGGTTTGTTGACTTGGTCACATGTAGACGACATCATGATTTAGCCCATGTTTCCAAATAGGATTTGGGATGTGGGCTGCCCCTCCCTCTATCCTACTGCACTTCAAATTTTCCCAACTTCCCAAATGTTTTTTTTTTCTTATTTCTTTTCATTATTAGATTTTACATAAAATGAGTCACATTTTGATATTTTTTTGGTAAAGCCGTCAAAACGGGTCGAAACCGTCAGACTAGCCCACTTAAGCCCGTCTAATTAAGTGGAGGGTTAGGCTTGCATTTTAGTGGATGCAAAAGGAAATTGGGCTTAAATGGGGTTAAAAATAAAAGGGCTAGCCCGTTAGAGCTGAAGGCTAACCCTTTTAAGTCCTCTTATTTTTTATTTATTAAAATAACTATAATCACTCTTATAATGAAACCTTTTGCTTTAAAAAAACCTAAGTACTTTAGTTCACACTTGTCACTTATGTCCTCATCAAACTTACTTTAAAGGTTCAAGTTGAGATTAATACATCTAGCTCCAATAACTCCACATACATTTAATAACATTGTACACATATTTTGCTCTGATTCATGCATGAATTTTTTTAGACTTGATTCATGCATCCACTGCACATAGAACAATGTAACTTTCTAAAAGCAAGAGGGCATAGTATTTTTCTTAAAACAATATAATTTCAATCTTACTTTCTTAATCTCTTTTCAAGACTTTATTAAGGTAAATTTTAAGTTAAATAATATTGCAACAAAGAAATTTAAGAATCATATGCAAATTTTTTACAAATAGCAACTATGAGATTTTCCTTGCCTTTTTAACTATTAAAGTAAATTTTAAGTATTTTTCTTAAACCAATATAATTTCAATCTTACTTTTCGTAATCTCTTTTCAAGACTTTATTAAAGTAAATTTTATGTTAAATAATATTGCAATTGAGCTTCAATAATATAATAATTTTATGACACATGGGCTTTTCTAATTCAGCTCTTTTAAGCCTTGGCCCTTCAAGGGCTGGCTCTTTAGAGCCAGGTTAGCTCATTTTGACAGCTCTATTTATGGGTAAAAAATGGTCCATATTTCAATTGTTTTACAATTTTTCAAAGAAAACTACTCTATATTAAAAAGAAACTACAAACTTTTAGAGTTTTCTTCTTTGAAAAATCATAAAATAATTGAAAATTTGTGTCATTTTTTATTAATAAAATATCAAAATTTCAATAATTTTATATAGAATCTAATAATAAAAATAAACTAGAAAAAAATATTTGGAAAGTTGGAAAATTTGAAGGGCGGTAGTAGAGGGGCAGACAGCAGACACCTCAAGCCACTCCAAATAATTAATCTCTATAATTTTTTTAATGCAACGCAACAACAAACAATGGTTGAGACCTCTCCAAAATCAGATAGCCTTATTAGATAAAAATGAATGAGAAAAAGCAAATAAAATCGAAAGCTAATTATTTGAGAAGAGAAATTTACATTGACAAAGCAATCATGAAAGAAGAGGCGAAGTAGACCAGCTCCTTGATCAGGTTCTTTGGACACAACTGATCGAACAACAGATCTGACAATAGGTTGTAGATTTGGACAACTATCGCTGTAATAGTCCTCACAGAGATTATTATTATTAGCAAAAGAGAGCCCTGTAAGAGCCAGGAACAAAAAAGATAAGGCAATAAGGACATAAGATGATGAGAGAGACGATGAAGATAAAGAAAGAGCCATTTTTTCTGCTTCAGCTTCAAAATATATGCAGGTGAAGATCGAAGCCAACTTTGCAACATATATATGTGCGCGAGTGTGAGGGGGGGGGGGGGGGGAGTGAGTGACTGAGAGAGAGTCTCTGTGGGCGCTTGTGTGAGTGTCACTGTCAGTGTTATCTTCATTTGGGTTTCACTTGCACTGGTTTGAAAGGGTCTTTTTTTCAAATAATAATAATAATAATAATAATAATAATAATGCTGTCCAGTATCGAGTAGCATTGAACTATTCAGCCTGGCAAAAAAAAAAAAGTATTGACTTATTCAGACTTGAATTGTAACTTAACTTGGGAAAATTCTCTTGACGTTGTCTTCCCCAAGTTCACACGGTTCAAACTTGATAGCATGCATGCATACTTGTTCCTTCTATAACGAATATTAATTACGATAATTTTTTAAGTTATTTATTTGTGAAAATTGTGTGTTGGTTTTTCAAAACCACCCTCAAACTAATTTTTTTGCGAGCCTCATTTTAATTATTTACCTTCATGTAGAACTAAAATCAATCGATCAACTATATTGTTCATTTAAGCCCGTATGCCGTGTATTTTTAGTTCGGAGAAAATGACATTAAAGAAGCCACTGTCTGGAATACGAAATTAAGATAATTTTGAACATTAATGACAATTATGGATCTTAAGATAATTTTGAAATACGAACTTTAGCCCTTGTCTGAAATTGAATTTATTATAAGTTAGTTGTACATATTATTAGTACACATTCCATATTTTCGATACTCATTGTTGTTAATTTCTTTCATTTGTCATCTTTCATATTTCCAGTACTGGAATTAAGATTGAAAGATAAATTTTGAAAATATGTAGAATAAGTACCGAAAACATTACCTAAGATGAAAATTGGAAAAAAAAATGAAAACCTGATTATAGAAAATAATAAAACATGTGGAAGTTGAGTATTAAGTATATGGAAGACGATTACTAACTAAAAAACTTGAAAACCTGATCATTTTTTCTGTAGTCTCTGTTTATATTATAGAAAAAAAATCGTAGTCTTTTTTTTTTTTTTAAACTTTACAATCCTTAAATGTCTTTAATGTTTTAAAGAGTCTTTATATGCCATTTCTTCTCTTCGTTTTTACTCATACATGCAAATAATTCAGTAAGACAAAGCATCCTTCACAATCCAACAATTGCCTTTTACGCACGTCTGTGTGTGATGGATTTTCTTATGCACGTCTCTGTGTGTATAATATATATATATATATATATGTATATGTAGAATTTAGTAAAAACAGAATGTCTGTGTAAAAAAAAAATTTATAACAATTCTTACTATTTGTTAATCATGATTAATACAGCTTATTTATTGAACTCTCTTGATACAGAGGTGGACTAATTCAATATTGAACGAGAACAATGAATTGTCGAAAAGGACCACCAATATCATCCATCAGTTTCATTATTAATTATATGTCCCTCGTTAATTTTTAGCAATTATCGGTTCATGTCTTTCATCATTATTTCTCTTTGGTTTTCCATCTGCCCTTCTTACTCGGCGTTTACTATATACAGTGATAACCAAGTACATGTCATTCTCATTTCGTCAGGATTTTCTCGGGTTTCTATTAATTATTTATTGATTTTCTTGTTGTAGAAATGAAGTGATTGTTATAAAAAATGTGGTTCAATGTCTTTTTTTTTTTTTAATTACTTAATTATGTTGAAGTAAGGATCGAGAAAGTTGTTGCTCTATCAAAACCAATGTAGATTTTGGTGTTTTTTTGAAACCGCATTAGCTATGTAATAAGAATACTTTACGTTTGTTAATTAATAACCAAGAAGTATAAAATCATTTTTTTTGTTAACTTAATTTTTTTTATATTTTAAAAAAACAATAGTGGTGTTCAATTATCACTACCATTGTGTTTTTCCTCCTCCTCCTCCACATTGCCATTATCAGAAAGAGATGAAGGGTCTAACTGCAAGTCATATTCAACTTTATTGGAATGAAATATGAGGTTACACTTCCAGTTCATCTTGTTGATATATGCCGCAAGATGTCTTATGTAGTAGTAGTTAAGGCTTGCCAACATTTGAATCAAAGCCTCTATTTCAAGAGGAGGTAGAAGAGGAGGAGGAGGAGGTCGTGAAAGTGGCGGCGGTGGCGGCAGAGGAACTCCCTAGGATCTTGACAAGATGAAGGAGAGAAGAAGATGGCCGATAAAGAAAAGTAGTAAGAATCACAAGGAACATATAAGTTTAAATAGAGGTCCCACGATGTTACGAAGGGTTATGACTTATGAACTGGTATTTAGGGAAAACAGATTGTTTGAAAGTATTACATGATGATTGTTTGTTACATTTTTGTTTTTAGCTAATATAAGGTTGGAAGAGAAACTATTTGTGAGTGTTACATGAAGAATGTTTCGTAAGAATAGTCTTTTATATCACTAAACAAATGACATTTATTAACTAGAATCATTATTTTTGTGTTTTCTTGAATTTCGCCTCTCAGTACATGATGTGGTACATATTTAACCATTCAGTTTTAGCGTTATATATTCTTGTATGAGTTTCTCCTTGATATACATGAAGTTTATTCGTTGTAACCATTAATTAATAATTAAGCGTTATATGTGCACAAATATGTAGTGATTGTTTTGTTTATATTTTATTGTAGCGAATATAGGAAAAAAATATAATGGAGAAAAATAATGAAAGAGTGCAATTATGAAATGTGAATATCATATATGTATGTACATAATTATATTTTCTGGAGACACTCCTTTTTTAATGAAATAAATGTGGAAACGGAAAGAATCCAATTTATGTAATTTATATTTGAGAAATAATACATAATTCAATTTTGGAAAAAGATCAGGGAGAAGACTAAATCTTGATTTTGAAAAGGTCTTGTTATAATTTGAGGACAACGTGGTTGTGTGAGGGTGTCAAGATCTTATGGCTCAATAAGAGTCAATGCCCCACCATCAGTAGTGCCGGTCAGTCTCTTTAAACACATACATTACATTTAAGCTGGATCACCATTGACAAATCAAAATGTGATTCTTGGCAAAAAATTTAATGTCATGGAAAAGGATCAATGTTATTATCAATGCTAAAAGAATATGATATAATTAGCTAGATTAGTCTAAGCCTTAGGGTGTGTTTGGTTTAACGGAGGTTAAGGGTCTGTTTGGTAAGGCGTCTGGAGCTCCAAAAAGCCCAGTTGCCTCCCAAAAGCGCAGTTGACACACATGGAGCCGTTTGGGTTCGCGTCTAGTGACACTGAACTTCTGGAAAAAACGCAGCTTCTTAAAGAAGCTACTCTCAGGTGCTTCTCACGGAGGATGAAGATTGAAGAAGGTGATTTGGGTGTGGGGCCAGAGACATTGATGTTGACTAGTGGGCCATCTTCTAATTTTTTCTTACGCCTTGTACCCTCAAACCATATTCATTTAGCTATTATTGACGAAAAAACATGTTTTCACTTTTTCTGAATATTTTTCCTAAAATCTGGATATTTGGGCCACTAGAAAGGAATTAGCAATTCAAAAAATATGGAGCCTAGGATCAATGTTGTTGTTTAATATAGATTTATCCATTTTTAATTAAGTGCTTTAGTTTATATTTTTTAAATAATAATTGAATTTATTTTATTTTATAAAATTTTATTTATAATTTTTCACTTCAATTATCACAATATATATAAATAATATATATATATATATAGTATTCATACCCTTTTCAGTAATTTTCCATCTAAACGGGCTTTTCAAACACTAATCCAAACAGGTTTCAAATTAGAAAAAAGTCACTTCTGCCACCGCCAATCCAAACACAAATCACATCTAAAATCTAACTTTTTTTCTATCCAACTTTTCCAAAAGCCCATCTAGAAAAAAAGCTCCTTCTCCGCCGCTCATCCAAACACGCACTAAGTTAGGTGAGGTTTATTTAAGTTAGGTTAGAGGAGGTTATAATTTTGTTTAGTTCAAGAAGAGAGGAGAGGAGGTTTGATATCTTGTTTAGTTCAGAAAAAGGAAGGTGAGGGGAATTAATTATAAGTGGCAAAAATACCCTTTTACAAATTTCCATTCTTCTTTTACAATGTATTTTTTAATAATTATTATTTGTAAACTTATTATTTATAAAATAATTATTCTAACAATCATATACACTTTTTTCACACATACCTCAAAGTACATTGCTTTTTTCACACAAAAAAACATTGTTATAGGATATTGAACATGCAAGGTGGCAGCTTTTATTGGATTAAATAACACACAAAAACACTATTATCGAAAACTCCAGGCTTTATCACAAACACAGTGCAACCAAAGTTAGATGCAACCTTTATCATATAATTGAATACTAGTTGTCATTTCTAAAAACCCCAAGCCATTTACTTTGATTTGCATATTCCAGTTTGTCCTTTTCTCTTCTACATTTTGCAGAGAAATTTTTTTCGAGTTTTAAATCAAATAGAAAAACTATTAATTGCATAGCAATAAGGTTATCATAAGACAATAATTAATTGAATGTTGGAACAAAAGCTTCTGGCAAAAAAGATCAAGTCCCTTTAATTTAATCAGTTTACATAAAAAAAAAATGAAGATTTTATTCAGTTTTCCAAGAGAAACAAACATTTGGAAATGATTCAAGCAAGTTCAACTCTAACAATTGTATGATACAACCACAAAACCCTTTAATTAATGCAAGCAAATTCAACTCTATATTTTCGAATCAACTCTGAAATATTTGAACATAGCACAAGTGTGAAATTCTACTCGGGTCCTTATCAAGCAGTACCAGATGCTGGCCTAGGTATCATCTGAGAGTTATATATGCAGCAGAAGACATGAATGCAACCCAAATCAGATTCACAAGTCACAGCAGAATCTAAATCACACGTCAAGTGGCTGGGAAATCAAGATTAGGATTTACAAGTCACAATAGAACTCAAATCATGCGTTGGTCGAATCCAAATTATGAACAATAACTTCAAAACACAGTAAAAGCAACAACAGAATCCAGAAAAAAGCTAGAAAGAAAGAAGCGTTTTTTTAATAGATAAAGAAAGGAAGAATAAGCGGCAGAGGTGGCAAAATCAACAGGGAAGCCCAAAATGAACAAAATCTTACCTAAACGAAAGAGTGATCGACATAATAGGTGGCGGTGGAGGTGATGTATGGAGGAGGGCCGTCCAAGGAGCAGAATATACCAGTTTAGGATTAGGATTTACTTTGATTTGCATATTCCAGTTTGTCCTTTTCTCTTCTACATTTTGCAGAGAAATTTTTTTCCAGTTTTAAATCAAATAGAAAAACTATTAATTGCATAGCAATAAGGTTATCATAAGACAATAATTAATTGAATGTTGGAACAAAAGCTTCTGGCAAAAAAGATCAAGTCCCTTTAATTTACTAAGTTTACAGAAAAAAATGAAGAAGATTTTATTCAGTTTTCGAAGAGAAACAAACATTTGGAAATGTTTCAAGCAAGTTCAACTCTAACAATTGTATGATACACACACATAACCCTTTAATTAATGCAAGCAAATTCAACTCTATATTTTCGAATCAACTCTGAAATATTTGAACATAGCACAAGTGTGAAATTCCACTCGGGTCCTTATCAAGCAGTACCAGATGCTGGCCTAGGTATCATCTGAGAGTTATATATGCAGTAGAAGACATGAATGCAACCCAAATCAGATTCACAAGTCACAACAGAATCTAAATCACACGTCAAGTGGCTGGGAAATCAAGATTAGGATTTACAAGTCACAACATAACTCAAATCATGCTTTGGTCGAATCCAAATTATGAACAAAAACTTCAAAACACAGTAAAAGCCACAACAGAATCCAAAAAAAAGCTAGAAAGAAAGAAGCTTTTTTTTTAATAGATAAAGAAAGAAAGAATAGGCGGCAGAGGTGGCAAAATCAACAGGGAAGCGCAAAATGAACAAAATCTTACCTGAATGAAAGAGCGATTGACATAATAGGTGGCGGTGGAGGTGGTGTATGGAGGAGGGGCAAGAGATGACGTCCAAGGAGCAGAATATACCAGTTTAGGATTAGGATTTACTTTGATTTGCATATTTCAGTTTGTCCTCTTCTCTTCTACATTTTGCAGAGAAATTTTTTTCCAGTTTTAAATCAAATAGAAAAACTATTAATTGCATAGCAATAATGTTATCATAAGACAATAATTAATTGAATGTTGGAACAAAAGCTTCTGGCAAAAAAGATCAAGTCCCTTTAATTTACTAAGTTTACAGAAAAAAATGAAGAAGATTTTATTCAGTTTTCCAAGAGAAACAAACATTTGGAAATGATTCAAGCAAGTTCAACTCTAACAATTGTATGATACACACACATAACCCTTTAATTAATGCAAGCAAATTCAACTCTATATTTTCGAATCAACTCTGAAATATTTGAACATAGCACAAGTGTGAAATTCCACTCGGGTCCTTATCAAGCAGTACCAGATGCTGGCCTAGGTATCATCTGAGAGTTATATATGCAGCAGAAGGCATGAATGTAACCCAAATCAGATTCACAAGTCACAGCAGAATCTAAATCACACGCCAAGTAGCTGGGAAATCAAGATTAGGATTTACAAGTCACAACAGAACTCAAATCATGCTTTGGTCGAATCCAAATTATGAACAATAACTTAAAAACACAGTAAAAGCCACAACAGAATCCAGAAAAAAGCTAGAAAGAAAGAAGCTTTTCTTTAATAGATAAAGAAAGAAAGAATAGGCGGAAGAGGTGGCAAAATCAACAGGGAACAGCAAAATGAACAAAATCTTACATGAACCAAAGAGCGATCGACATAATATGTGGCGGTGGAGGTGGTGTATGGAGGAGGGGCCCGAGATGACGTTGAAGGAGCAGAATATTCCTGTTTAGGATTAGGATTTACTTTGATTTGCATATTCCAGTTTGTCCTTTCCTCTTCTACATTTTGCAGAGAAATTTTTTTCCAGTTTTAAATCAAATGAAAAACTATTAATTGCATAGCAACAAGGTTATCATAAGATAATAATTAATTGAATGTTGGAACAAAAGATTCTTGCAAAAAAGATCAAGTCCCTTTAATTTACTCAGTTTACAAAAAAAAATGAAGAAGATTTTATTCAGTTTTCCAAGAGAAACAAACATTTCGAAATGATTCAAGCAAGTTCAACTCTAACAATTGTATGATACACACACATAACCCTTTAATTAATGCAAGCAAATTCAACTCTATATTTTCGAATCAACTCTGAAATATTTGAACATAGCACAAGTGAGAAATTCCACTCTGGTCCTTATCAAGCAGTACCAGATGCTGGCCTAGGTATCATCTGAGAGTTATATATGCAGCAGAAGGCATGAATGCAACCCAAATCAGATTAACAAGTCACAGCAGAATCTAAATCACACGTCAAGTGGCTGGGAAATCAAGATTAGGATTTACAAGTCACAACAGAACTCAAATCATGCGTTGGTCGAATCCAAATTATGAACAATAACTTCAAAACACAGTAAAAGCCACAACAGAATCTAGAAAAAAGCTAGAAAGAAAGAAGCTTTTTTTTAATAGATAAAGAAAGAAAGAATAGGCGGCAGAGATGGCAAAATCAACAGGGAAGCGCAAAATGAACAAAATCTTACCTGAACGAAAGAGCGATCAACATATAAGCATGTTTGTTTCAACTTATAAAAACTTATAAGTTGCTTTTTACGTAAATCGAGACACAACTCCTCTCACATACTTACTTCGTATACCGTAAATCACTATTAAAAAGCAACTTATAAGCAATCGAATCGCTCAACCAAACATACCCATAATAGGTGGCGGTGGAGGTGGTGTATGGAGGAGGGGCCCGAGATGACGTCCAAGGAGCAGAATATACCAGTTTAGGATTAGGATTTACTTTGATTTGCATATTCCAGTTTGTCCTTTCCTCTTCTACATTTTGCAGAGAAATTTTTTTCCAGTTTTAAATCAAATAGAAAAACTATTAATTGCGTAGCAATAAGGTTATCATAAGACAATAATTAATTGAATGTTGGAACAAAAGCTTCTGGCAAAAAAGATCAAGTCCCTTTAATTTACTCAGTTTACAAAAAAAACAAAGAAGATTTAATTCAGTTTTCGAAGAGAAACAAACATTTGGAAATGATTCAAGCAAGTTCAACTCTAACAATTGTATGACACACACCCATAACCCTTTAATTAATGCAAGCAAATTCAACTCTATATTTTCGAATCAACTCTGAAATATTTGAACATAGCACAAGTGTGAAATTCCACTCTGGTCCTTATCAAGCAGTACCAGATGTTGGCCTAGGTATCATCTGAGAGTTATATATGCAGCAGAAGGGATGAATGCAACCCAAATCAGATTCACAAGTCACAGCAGAATCTAAATCACACGTCAAGTGGCTGGGAAATCAAGATTAGGATTTACAAGTCACAATAGAACTCAAATCATGCGTTGGTCGAATCCAAATTATGAACAATAACTTCAAAACACAGTAAAAGCCACAACAGAATCCAGAAAAAAGCTATAAAGAAAGAAGCTTTTTTTTAATAGATAAAGAAAGAAAGAATAGGCGGCAGAGGTGGTAAAATCAACAGGGAAGCGCAAAATGAACAAAATCTTACCTGAACGAAAGAGCGATCAACATAATATGTGGCGTTGGAGGTGGTGTATGGAGGAGGGGCCCGAGATGACGTTGAAGGAGCAGAATATACCAGTTTATGATTAGGATTTACTTTGATTTGCATATTCCAGTTTGTCCTTTCCTCTTCTACATTTTGCAGAGAAATTTTTTTTCCAGTTTTAAATCAAATAGAAAAACTATTAATTGCATAGCAATAAGGTTATCATAAGACAATAATTAATTGAATGTTGGAACAAAAGCTTCTGGCAAAAGAGATCAAGTCCCTTTAATTTACTAAGTTTACAGAAAAAAATGAAGAAGATTTTATTCAGTTTTCGAAGAGAAACAAACATTTGGAAATGATTCAAGCAAGTTCAACTCTAACAATTGTATGATACACACACATAACCCTTTAATTAATGCAAGCAAATTCAACTCTATATTTTCGAATCGAATCAACTCTGAAATATTTGAACATAGCACAAGTGTGAAATTCCACTCTGGTCATTATCAAGCAGTACCAGATGCTGGCCTAGGTATCATCTGAGAGTTATATATGCAGCAGAAGGCATGAATGTAACCCAAATCAGATTCACAAGTCACAGCAGAATCTAAATCACACGCCAAGTAGCTGGGAAATCAAGATTAGGATTTAAGAGTCACAACAGAACTCAAATCATGCTTTGGTCGAATCCAAATTATGAACAATAACTTCAAAACACAGTAAAAGCCACAACAGAATCCAGAAAAAAGCTAGAAAGAAAGAAGCTTTTTTTTAATAGATAAAGAAAGAAAGAATAGACGGCAGAGGTGGCAAAATCGACAGGGAAGCGCAAAATGAACAAAATCGTACCTGAACAAACGAGGGATCGATAGAATAGGTGGCGTTGAATGTGGTGTATGGAGGAGGGGCCCGAGATGACGTTGAAGGAGCAGAATATTGCAGTTTAGGATTAGGATTTACTTTGATTTGTATAGTCCAGTTTGTCCTTTTCTCTTCTACATTTTGCAGAGAAATTTTGTTCCAGTTTTAAATCAAATAGAAAAACTATTAATTGAATAGCAATAAGGTTATCATAAGACAATAATTAATTGCATGTTGGAACAAAAGCTTTTGGCAAAAAAGATCAAGTCCCTTTAATTTACTCAGTTTACAGATAAAAATGAAGAAGATTTTATTCAGTTTTCGAAGAGAAACAAACATTTCGAAATGATTCAAGCAAGTTCAACTCTAACAATTGTATGATACACACACATAACCCTTTAATTAATGCAAGCAAATTCAACTCTATATTTTCGAATCGAATCAACTCTGAAATATTTGAACATAAGTGTGAAATTCCACTCTGGTCCTTATCAAGCAGTACCAGATGCTGGCTGAGGTATCATCTGAGAGTTATATATGCAGCAGAAGGCATGAATGCAACCCAAATCAGATTCACAAGTTAGAGTAGAATCTAAATCACACGCCAAGTAGCTGGGAAATCAAAATTAGGATTTACAAGTCACAACAGAACTCAAATCATGCTTTGGTCGAATCCAAATTATGCACAATAACTTCAAAACACAGTAAAAGCCACAACAGAATCTAGAAAAAAGCTAGAAAGAAAGAAGCTTTTTTTAATAGATAAAGAAAGAAAGAATAGGCGGCAGAGGTGGCAAAATCAACAGGGAAGCGCAAAACGAACAAAATCTTACCTGAACGAATGAGGGATTGACAGAATAGGTGGCGGTGGAGGTGGTATATGGAGGAGGGCCCCGAGATGACGTTGAAGGAGCAGAATAGTGAAGTACTTGATGCGATCGACCGGATAAACAGACTGGCAACGACCTTCGATGCTCAACGATGGTGGTTGCAGAGTCAGTTGGCGGCGACAGCGGGTGGATGAGTGGTCGGAGACCAAGCTCAACTGTAGAGCATGCGAAGCAGATGAGGGAAAATGGGTTTCGAGCGGGAGAGGGAATGAAAAACAACTGAATGGCGGATGGACAAAGCTTTTCACAGTCGAGGGGCAGTGGTTGAATTTTGAAAAATGGAATGGGTAATTTAGTCACAGTTGGACACAAATATTCTCTCCCCTATAAAAAACCCAAAATTTGAAGGTTTTATAAAGGGAGAAGTCACTACTAAAAAGATAAAAATACCTCCTACCCCTCACCTCTCTTCCTTCTAACCAAATACCTATTTTTAATCTCCAACTCTTCTTCAACCTAACCTAACTTAATAAAACATGCCGCCAAACAAAACCTTAAAGTAATATTGAACCTTTTATCCTTAAGTATTGTTCAGTGTGAGGTTTAGTGTTTGACCCTCCATAGGTGAGTGAGTTCTTTCTACTGGGTGACTGCTGGAAAAAAATTATAGGTGAAAGGAAAATTACCTGAAATATGCATATTTGTGATGTGTCTGAGACCGGTTTCGAATGATATCATTTTGTAATTTTATAACTATGGACACTATACATATACATATGAGAAAAATAATTGGTATTATTCTTTTTTTTTAATCTTTGAGTCACGCCTACCTCTCTATTTTACTCAAAGAAACTAAAGATTTAAGCTATTTCATCTTTTCTCCTTCCAATATTTAAATTAAACGATTACTTTATATAAAAATATATTTGAGTTATCATCTTATTAGGCATCCACACCGTATCCCTATCCAATCACCATCCGTTTTTTTTTTGGTTATTCAAGGAAAGATGAATAGGTTCATTTACACCTCTATCCTTCTCCATTATATTTGCTTATTTTAATTATCATTTCACCCTTTTTCATCTTAACTAGATGTAAATCCCCGTGCGTTGTATGGACGGCCTTGTGATTCTAAGTTCTCTTGATCCTAAGTGAACACATGAAATTGTATCTTATTCATATGCAAGACAAATTTTGAATTTTATCAAAACTAACGATGCTTTAGTACATTGAAAATACGTAGTATATTTTTTTCTGTTATTCAAGGGGTATAGCTTCAAGTCATTCAACAAAAAGTATACTACAAAGTTCACTTAATACAAGCATATTTCATTTCCAGCAATTGAATTAAAAAGAAAAACTAATTTCCACTCGTCAACAAAGCTATTACCTATATCAATTGAGGTCCCAAAAAAATTCTTGTTGTATAAAAAAATGATGTTATATTCCGGCCTCCTGCAAAGACACATCCATGCATTAGTAATATAGTAATAAATGAATGTTATGTTAACAACAGGATTATATGTTTCATGTGATGGATTCTCACCATAGTTTCTATAGAAGCCTCCGATAGCATATTGCACTACAACATATTCACCAAGTTCACTACTACAAATTTGGGCATTTATAATGCCTAATACATAACAATTATAGTTAATAAACGTCATGTATATTGAGACGGAGGTCACATAGGGATACATAACGCTTAAAGTAATGGTTAATTATACACACCATCATATATTACAAGGTGGAATTCACAAAAATAAAAAAAAAAATGGTTATAGTTGATAACCATCATTTATTTATTAACAAAACTGACCGTTCTTTTGCAACAACCATCATGTAATACTTACAAATACTACTACAAAAATAGGAAATAGTGGCGCATGTTTTATGGCACTTCTTTACAACTACTTATTTTTTGTATAAATATAGGGATGCTATGGCGCTTACTTGAGTAAGGGCCACATCATGTTAGGTGCTTATGTTGCGCTTGGCTAACCAAAGCGCCTCATAAGACTTTTTAAAGTAGCTGTAGTGCTTCCTCACAGCTGGTGGTTGAGCTTATGTGGCACTTTGTTGATCAAGCGCCACACAAGCCTTTCACGTGTAGCCTTTATGTGGCAAGCACCATACAAAGTAGATTCTAATCCTCTTCCACCCAATCAAAGTACGATATCCAGCCCGTGCATGCGTCCTTCCCTTATCCTCTTCCTCTTAGTTTCCGCGTACCTCACCACTCCCATTACATCTTCCATCCCCACTCCCTTTTCCATATTGCTCTTTTTTCCTCCTCCTTTCCTCCTCTTTCGGTCCAAACTCCCTTCCAACTCACACATTTCCTCTTCTCCTCCTCCTCTTTTCATCACTTTCATCCCTAATCTATCTCCACCATTTCTCACATTTCCTCCTCCTTCCTCTTTTCATCACTCATAACCAACATCCCCACTCTTATTTCTTGCAACCGACTCCACTCCTCGTCCCTCCTCATTTGCTTTAGTCTTGCACCATACCCATGTAAGTACCACTTTTTCATGTTTGTGCTTGAAGTTTCAGCTCACTCTATTCAAGCTTCCTATATACTATAAGTTTTTTTTTTTAAATTTTTGAGCTTTCAAATGTAATTTTATCAGTAGTTAATAGTTTAATTTGCTCAATGTCTTTTATATTTAATTTATGATGAAATCTGAAAAAATTATTCACATTCTTATATGCTAAAAAATAAATGAGATAAAATCAAATGTTATTGTATATAGGTTTTATGTGAAGATGTGCAGTAGTTATAATTTGTAGGTGTTGCAGTAATTATTATTGATGAGTTGCATAAGTAAAATACTTATTTATTTTTAACACTTGTATTTTATTGTTGGATTGTAATAGTTTCTAATTTACCTATGATATGTGTTGCCAAATATGATTTCTTTATGAGATGTGAAAAAATATTATGATGCTACAGGATTAATTGATGGATTATCTGTCAATTAAAAGAGAGAGTTTAAGACCTGGAAAACTTTAGTTTTTAAGATGTTATGCTGCTGATTTTATTTAAAAATAAAAAAATAAATAAAAGTAATAAGTAAATGCAATAGTCAAGCAACTAACTACTTTTTTAAAATAGGTTAAAGGTAAGTTGGATCGAAAATGGATGTCATCTAATCAATGTTCAAGGGAATATATAGATGGGGTGAAAGAGTTTATTGATTAGATTTGCAATCGAGTATACAAAAGATCTTAACAAAATCTTTTGTCGCTACTACAAAAAACATTTTTAACGTCTGAAAACAAGGGGACGTCTATGTGAGCGAAATAGTAAAAAATAGCAATAACATCCGTAGATAAAAGGACGTATAAGGTCTGGACTTTAGACGTTCCCATTTTAAAAAGGAACGTCTAAAGTGCTACACTGACACTTTAGATGTCCCCATTTTAAATTGGGGACATCTAAAGTCTCCCACTTTAGACTTCCCCAATTTAAAATGGGGACGTCTAAAGTGCTTTTTTTTTTTTAAAAAAAATATTTATATTACAGATCTGAACTAAACAGTATTTAAAACCAGAAATTATAGATCATCGTCAATAAAATTATAGATTTAGTATCTAAAATCCAAATCCAAAACCTACACAATAATAACTCCAAAGCTGAAATCTCATAGGCCGAAGATGAAAACAATAAGAGGAATTAGCTTAAAAAAACTTATCTCCTTCTATTATTGAAATTCATTTTCTCGTAATAATGAATAGAGAAGAGCGATATGGAGAGATGAACCTTGTTTTCTCAATGGAAACATGGCCATGAAGCATGTTTCAAAGTCTTGATCTACAAGCCGTAACAACACAAGTTAGAAGATAAAATAGAAAGGAAACCCAAAGAAAAAAGAGAAAGAGGATAAAATAATAAAAAAATGGTAAGAAAGCATAACAGATCTGGAGGTAAACAAAAGAGAGAGAAAGGAAGAAGCAAGAGTAAAAAGAGCATATAAAGAAGAAGAAGCAAGAGTTAAAAGGCGTGGTGGTAGTGGCTTTTCTTGTGTTTGTGGCAATGGAAAGAGAAAGATGAGTGTAAAAATAGTATAAAACTGACAAATAAAGACTGTCAGTATAAATTTGAATTATTTTTGGCGTCCCACATTTAACTTAGGGATGCCTAAAGTTGTCCAACTATTTTTTTTAGTTTTTACTTTTACTTTAGACGTCCCTAATACATATAGGGACATCTAAAGTCATACTTTAGATGTCCCTATATGTATTAGGGACGTTTAAAGTCAATTGTTTTTCTAAAAATGAGGGACACCCTTTAGTGTCCCTCATATAATTTTGGCATCCCTGATGATATGTTAGGGACGCCCAATATATATGAAGGACGCCAAAGGGTGTCCCTGATTTAAAAAAAAAGATTTTTTTAAAAAAAACTTTAGACGTCCCCAATATATATATTGATGTATAAAGTGTAACTTTAGATGTCCCTATTTGAATTGGGGGCGTCTAAAGTAAATTTTTTTACTTTAGATGTCCCCAATTCAAATAGGGACGTCTAAAGTCTGTAAGGTCACATTTTAGAGGTCCCTATTTAAATTAGGGACGTCTAAAGTTAATCAGTCTTGCCCATACTTACAAAAATGTCACCGCCTTTGTTTTTTACTTCCATTTTTTAAAAAGGGACATCATTTAGGGACGTAAAATCTATATTCTGTAGTAGTGTACCCTTGATTATCTTGTTGTGGAAAGCGGATTAGTCCACTTGATTTGCTAGATCATTTAGTATGTTATGGAATTGATGAAACATATACACGATGGAGAAGGCATGGTGAGACGAATGATGCATGTAGTGATTGAGTGTGTACTTGAGATGGATGTACCTTAATGAGTGATTTATGAAAGTTTTAAAAGGGTATGTGAAAAATAGATATCGACCAGAGGGTTGTATTGCTAAAAGGTACATGGTTAAAGAAGCAAGTAACTTCTGTACTAATTTTCTATCAAATGTTGACCCTATATGGATCCTAAAGTCTCATCATGATGGGTAAAGATCACAAAAAGGAACAAGTGGAGAGATGTAATAACGATGTTAGCGATTGAATGGGAGCAAGCTCACTTGTATGTTCTATATAACACTGATGAGGTTGAATAGTATATTGAAGAACACAAGAATGCTCTTCGACAATTATATGGTGATAGGAATGGAAATTTAATAACAAAAGAACACACTTAATATTTTTCAAGTTGGTTAAAAAAGTGATTTAATGATGAGATAGAGAGGAATCCTGATTTAATTTCTAAAAAATTGATATGGATGTCAAAGGGACCAAGCTTAAATGTATTATCTTACAATGGTGATGCAATCAACGGTTACACATTCTATATACAAGACCAAGATACACGGAGCATAATGCAAAATAGTAGGATAACACTTGTTGCTGATTTTTGGCATAGATTTGTGCTAAAGACATACACCCTATCTATGCACCAATGTCATACTTTGATGTCAGTGAACGCATATAGGAGTCAGATTACTCTATGTTGAGGGTCTCTGCCTTCAGATGTAACTGGGTTAACAAATGCAAGAACAAATGTATTTGAAGCAGGAATAAAATGCACAGATGAGGAGTCAAATTGATCACTTAGTGCAGTGTAGGGCAACAGAAAATATTCCCACATGTGACAGTACAAGTGTGAGAGATAGTTGTACTTCCATGCCTAAAGTCCTTCTTCCTTTAGTAATTAATTTATTCTCTAGTTAACTTTTTGTTACATTATAAATTGATGTACCTTAATATATTAACTCTATTTTCTATAGGGTGAATCCACGTGCAAGTTTTATGTAGATCAATCTGTTAAGCACGTAGTTGCTGTAGGTGTTGACTACAACACCGATAATGATACATTGCACAATTCACCATTGCCTGAGAACACACTCCGAGTAAGGGTTAACATTTGCACAGGAGAAGATGTGTAATACCCTATCTCATATTCCCTACTCTTAGAGTGAATTTTACGAAAACTTTTCATTTATCGTCATGTATTAGGTGTAATTACGATGCCCTTATAAATTAGATCAAAATCCCTGGGAGCTCTGGGCCCCTGGCCTACAAATCTTACACAGCTAGATATAACAATTGTAAGTCCAACATCCATCACATAATGATTCATAAGCTATAATAATGCATTTTTATGAAAAACCTAGGCCTTAAGTTGTCTACTAGCAAAATCTAGATAAATGACTATTCAGAGTTCAACACAATCATGAATTTAGATTGCAAATCCTAACTATGGAAATAAATGGAATTAAACAAGTACATTGTAGCTACTAAAAGTTGTAGCCTCAGGGCTCAGGTGCCTTTCCAGTCACATCGCCCCTTAAGCACTCACCTGAAAAGTGTGAGAAGTAATGGGATGAGACTATTATTTCAGCAATATAGTTACTACATACCTTAACTACTAGCACTACCTGTGAGGTGCCAGGTGGGACTAATATACAAACATGTTAAACAGATAACATAAGTAAAAGGGCAATCAAACATAATAAGCAGGAGTATAATAGAATTGGTTCATATGCCTTAGAGAACATTTATTCATAACATAACATATTATATCACAAAATGTCATAATGCAATGATTACTCTTTTTTTTAATAACCCCTAACCATTCTTATATCCTCCATATTTCCTTCGACTGAACCCATGGTTTAAGTACATTCCATGTTACTAGTTACTCTCATGAGCTCTCCACAAGTGCAATGTAGGTCGGCTAAAGTACTATAGAGCACATAAGGGACCATGGGTTCCTCCAATAGGGTTACTGCCCGGCCCTTAGGAATACTGCCAGGAAGCCCCTAAAGTGTCATATCAGGGAATATTGCCCTGTAAAATAGATGTCAGCTAGTGGTGCATAATAATCAAACTAGCGATTTGCCACGTGGTATTCAGTGTTTTACAAATCACAACCCAATCACTAACTCTGCCATTTATATCACATTATTCTCAAGGGGTTTCCATATGTTCTCATGTGTATGCATGTCAATCAATAACATAAGCTCAACTCTTATAAGATACGTGTATGAAGTATACTTTCACAATATATCAAAAGATCATATGCTTGCACATTAAACACATACAAAAAATCATCTAGTAGTATCATGGTCATCATAACATGAAAATTACTTTTTGCCCTTATTGAGCCATTTGCCTCAGCAAGTATATCCCTTGTTGGGACAAGCCTATATCAAACTTGCTTTAATCAGAGTATTGTTTGTCAAAACAAGGCATGAGTTACAACTATACAAAATTCATCTCAGTTTACACGTACATGCCTATGGTTGCCTTTAATTATCACACATACCAATCTATCCATTCTTAGGGTTCATACAAAGGTCCCACAAGGCAATTTTAGTCTTAAAATTGTAGGATTTATACCAGCTTTACTCAATCTAGGCTTGTGGAGTTTTCAGAAAAACCCACGGGTAACACTGATAATTAAGATAGATAGAACCACGTTGCCTAGTATTCTTTAAGTTGCAACCAAGAAAAGTCCTTATCACAAAGCTAAAACTCAACTACAGAGTAATGAGACTAAAACAAAATTATTTAGCAACACTAGATGTTTATAATTTTAACTCCACTTAGGTGCTCAAAATTTTCTACAAGTAGTAAAGGCTAATGAGAACTATATTAGATATGAGAATTGGGATCATTAGAGTATTAGAATAGCCTTATCTAATGTTTCTATGATCTCAATTTGGGTTTCTAACCTTTAAAATCCCATTTTCTAGAAAAGTCCTAAATTTACGACAGAATTCCTAGTTTTCAAATAGTAGATTTAGTACGTGATAAATTTCTCTTACCTTAGGCATCTAATCGTGATCTCACCATTACAATTTCTGAAAGGGATGTTTGAAACCTTCTCACAAAGTTCCATGACAATCCAATGGTGGATAAAGATGTAACCATCAATTCTTTCGTCTAGGGTTTGTTTTCCATGTCCTATAATGCTGATAATGTTTCTTTCTTTATAATGCTTAAATAGAAAATCTAATAGCTAATCAAACCATTGATATGATGAGTTGGATGTTTGGTCTGACCAAATTTCAGCTTGATCCAACAGTTAACAAAGGAGTAAATAACATTATATCAAGGTTGCCTCAGGTATATGCTAAAAAGAAATTTTTGCACCTTAAATCCAACTCACCACTTCTATATATAGGCTCTGATGTCTTCCTCTTCTCCTTTTTTAGTTGATGGGGGATTGTTTATTCCCCTTTTATGTTACTATTTATTTACTTATTATTTACCACTAAATATTTGCTTCATAATATTACTTAGGTCTTATGAATAAAAATTTAGGATGTTACAAGATGCACTCTTACCGATCCCTTCTCAGAATGAAGAAACAATAGTGAAAGATATTGTAGGTGGCTATGTTGCTTAGCCAATAGGTCTAATAGAGCCATGTTAAATGGTAGTTCACTTACAATTCCCTCTACATTTCCTTTGTACTTCTATCTAAAACTACATGATTTAATTTCATGATTTTTGCAGGTTAGACATTCTAAAGGAAAACAAATTCAACTGCATGGTAAGAATTTAAAGTGTTTGACAACACAACCAAAGTCTAAAGCCTCAGCTAGCCAATAGAGTAAAAGATAATTTGCCTTATATCGCGATCAATTGGAAATGATTGGACCTAATTTGATCAATGAAGGAGGTCTGCAATTACATTTTGATAGACACACCTACAGTGCTCATGGTATAGTTGATCATATTAATGGTGATGTGTCGGACAAAATATTTAATCGTCGATGAGTTAGTGCTTTGGTTATCAACATCTAGATTAGGTACTTTATCATCATCGTTTATCACTATTATTATTATTATTATTATTTTTTTTTTTTTTTTTTTATCATTCAATTTTTTAATTTTAATGAAACTGTTTGTTTTCTATAAAGGCACTTGTACTATAACATCTTACTAGGGACATACAGGGTCCAATTCTCATTTATCAACCCTTATCTCGTTATGTTAGTGGAAGAGTTTCACCCAAGGGGAGGAATTAGATGATTAAGAAAAAAAGTTAACTAAAAATAAAGATTAACAGAAATTAAATCAAAGTTAAAAGTTAAAAGAATATCACTAAAGTGTACACTAGAGATTTATACTGGTTCGGTTACAATCTCTTTGTCCTATACTAGTCCTCATATTACCTTTGAGATTTTCACTATAACTTCCAAGATTCAGTGGTTTCTTGGCACTCCAGTACACAGCAAGCTCCTTTATAGTACACTCACTCCTATTTACACAATGTAAACTAATACTCAACTTAAGGCCCCACTACTTTAAGTTATCTTAATCAAGTATATTGAGTTTTTAATGAAATTCTCTCTCAAAGAGTAAATGTATAATCATTGAAGTGTAGAGTACAATAGTAATAATAATGAATGGTAAACAAAGCACTTAAGACAGCCTTAGATTCTTTATTAGAGGTGTTTGGAGGCATCTACCTAGGGGAAGTGTTGCCAAAATCAAGAACCGGTTGTAGAATTGAATAAAGGTACGTGTAAGCTTTGATTTAAACTGATTGATTTGTGGTTTTGTTAAGCTTTGAGCATTTCTTGGGATGCCCTATGATTTCATAAAAGCTTTGATTTTAGGCCTATATGCTGTTTTAATCATGAAAATGATGATCTTTGAGGATTAGTAATGATACTATACTAGTTTGATAGTGAAATTGCAAAACTATTGATTGTTGGATTGAAGTTTCTAGGAGGCAGTCTGTTTATGATGAGATTTTGAATGGCCAAACCTAGTACAAATGTTATGAAACTTTATAGGATTAAAATAGACATTCTGGGCTTTAACTTGATAGGTATTATAAGCAATTTGGACTAGTGGATTGAAAGTTATGGATTTTTGAAGTTGTGCCCTATTTCTATACTAGATTCTGGAATAGTATGGGAATTTATGAAATTCTGTATTTTTATGGATGCCCTATGGTAGTAGGTAGTATTTTTCATATATAGAGGATTTAGTAAACTTCAATTATGACTTCGAAGCACTCCATTTTGATTTTTTTAGATTAAGTTATGATTTTTTGAAATTCAGCCAAGAAACTGGACAATTTCTTAGCCGTGGCCAAAGGTGCTTGGCCAAAGCCAAAGGATTCCTTGGCCGTGGCCAACACCCAATTTTAGCATTTTATCTTTTTGAAAGGTGGTGACTGGTCTAGCTCTCCATAACCCTTTTAGGCATTTGTTTGAACTTCTAATAGCTACTTAAAAGACTCAAATGATAACCAACCTAAGTACTTTAGAGTTATTAAAGAATTGGAATAAGTAATAACTCATCCTCCTTAATTTTAATTTATAGGATTTGATATCTTCCCTGAGCACAAGAAATCAGTGCAATAGCAAGACCAAAAAGACCAAGGTAGTGACTCCTTCTCTTGTATCATGCTTTATAGGTATGTTCATATCATCAATTGTTACAAATGTTAAGAATGTCAATAATGTTATGAATGTCAAGAATGTAATGAATGTTACGATTGTCAAGAATGTTATGAATGATGTTATGTGATAATTGTTTACAAGCTCTATGAAATTATATGTCATATAAGTGAATTGTTACTACTGAGATTCATATGAATCTTACTCTTTTCGATGACTAACCTACAGCAAGGGCATGTCAAAGGGCAAGCAAGTAAACAAGGATGGCTAGAGCATGCAGATAAAGGCTTAGGACTTTTGTTGGTTGTCAAATTTTGAAGAATTGTATATAACTTACATGATGTGTGTATATATAGGTATATTGAAAGACTAGTACTCCTAGCAATAGAAGATGTACCGATTGTATACCCAAATATATTAGTATGTAACCTTAGTAAAGGAATTAAGAATGAATAGTAAAGATGAGAGTCGATGAGCAATAATGAAGTTGTGAACCACTAAATGACGCTTTCGCAAGATTTTGAAAATTATTCTAAAAAACCTACTCAACTACAAGTTTGAATCCTATCTTGAGATTAGGAATTTAAAACGATTTTATGAAAGTGGTTTGGACTTATTATGTACAAGTTCATCTGATCGATTATGAGAATAAGATGTTACAAAAGAAGTAGGGTTAGCCATAGTGAACAGAATGTTGCTTGGTGATGAGTCAGGAACAATAAGAGAAAGGCCATAGGTTGGAGCAGAGGATGGGATAAATACAATAGGAGTAGAAGAGCTCTGAGCTAAGGCATCAATCTTCTCATTAAGAGACCTAAGAAGATAGGTAATCTCAATTAATGTGTTTGTCTGAGCCTCTTACTATACCAATAGTGCTTGATTATGCTTGTTCATAAACTCACACATTTGTGCCATCGATCGTTCATGTGATTCAAAAACTCTGCATTCGTATTGGCAATATCAATGTGAAATACCTGAAGAACTTCCTTCAAGTATGTCTTAATTGTGGAGCCAAAGAAAGAAGGAGCTGTAGATGTGGCAAGGTCAGAGGACTAAGTGTCATCCAACCTACTCATCTCAGTCTTAGTTTCCTTCTTCTTTAGAGTAGTAACCATATGATGCTTCAGTGGCAACTCTATCCCCAACCTCCCTATTTGGTTTCTTCCTACTAGCCACAAACTCTCAACAGGTTCATTGGGCTCCAAATACCATATCTTGTTGGCCTAAGGAAGAGGGAGATCAACTGTGGATAAGGCATCGGTGTAGTACAGGTACTAGAGAACCTATACTCTTAATCTCTGAAACAATCAATTCTTCCAAATTTATCTTCTCCTTACTTAGTATGGAAGCCATAAGCCTATAGTTCCTATCAATGAAATGAGTGAAGTTGTTAGACTTGTTGATTATGGCTCTAAAGTATATGTATTGAAGGACTCATTGTAGGTCACACATGTCTCGAGGGTTGAAATTCAGTGGCCTTAGTATGTTGAAAATTTAGTTCAGTATGAGCTTGGCAGGGGCATCCTTTAGTGGCTTGTAATTTCTATCCACTTGTTAATCCTAGAGGCAGAGGTAATAAATTTCTTCCCTCTTACTTTGGTTTCTAACTCTTCCTCTACAACTGAAGCACCCTCAAAGCAATCCTCTACGGATTCTAGGTTGCAATAAAAGTGCCTAACTACCTTGGCATAATATGGTAGGTGCTTAGACAACCAAGGCATGTAATAGCCTAAATAATCACTTAGATCATACTTAATGGCCTCAAATAAAACTTTTAAATGCATATAGTACATCTTACACATTTTTTGCCAAGCAAAGTACTCAATGAATTTCTTTATGTCTTCAAGTTTGTTTGAGTTGAAGTCCTTGGAAGGTACTATGATGTACTCTTCCTCCTCATTCTCTTCCTCTTCATTTTCTCCTTCTTCAAAGTATAGGCTTGGAGGAGGACCCTTGTTTTGGTTTGCTAGTTCCTTTATTCCTTTAGCCATGACTTTGCTAACATAAGCATTATACTTTGCTTTTTGTCCATCCTTTTCAGTCCAGGAAGAAGTGTTCGAATCAGAGTATGAAGGTGGAGGACTAGGAGAGGCTTTGGATGTGCCTTTTCCCACTGCCATTGTAGTTTTTGTTCTTGATCTGGTATCCATTGGTTCTTGAATGACTACTCCTTTAGCCTTAGGGTGTGGTTCCTACGAAGATTGATCTAAAACTTTCAGTTGAGGATGCTTTAAAGACTTATACTTTGAAGTTGTGGATTTCTTCTATTTATGGCAGGAAAAGGTGGAGGAGACTCAAAAGATTGTCCTCTAGTAGTCTTAGTTTTGGCCATTTTGAAAAGAGAGATCAGAATCCTTCACATTAGGCCTTGATATGTCCTAGCTTCAAGCCTTGATATGTCCTGGCTTTCCGTATTCATAAAAGATGGTATGTTCCTTGGTCTCTATTTTATTATTGGTTCCTCCTTTCTGAAAGTTTTTGAATCCCTGACCTTTCTTGTAGAACTTCTTGAATCTATTTACTATTAGCCCCATTTCGTCATCATCAAGATCTTCCTCATCTTCTTGAGCCTTTTCTTCCTTTATCACATTATTGCCAAGCTTTTCTTTTTCTTGTCATCAATTTCTTCTAGTTCGCGTTTGAACTTTAGTTTGCTCTCATATTCGAAAAGACTTCCAAACATAGAAGCCACATATTGTATAGATTCACCTTTCGCTTCCTCTATTGCCATGACTTTGGCCTCCTATTCTTTAGAGAGGATATTCAAAATCTTCTTCACTTGGGTATTCTGATAAAAGAACTTCCCAAGTGCACCAAGTTGATTTATAAGATATGTAATCTAAGTTCAAACTCAGCTATTGACTCTCTTGACTTTATTCAGAGCAGATCAAATTCTGTAAGAAGTGTTTTGATCAAGTTGCTTTTATGCCTAAAGTTCCTTCGTGGGCTATTTCCAGGGCTTGCCACATTTCCTTTTGCTGTCAAAAGTGTGCAAATCCTGAAATACTCCTTTGACTTAAGTCGCTATGGATCATCAGGATTGCTTTGCTGTTACGAGTCACAAGCTTTTTGTCATTGTCATCGAATTCTGTTGTGACTTAGAAACTGGTTGTCCTTCTACAATATTTATGGATACGTAATTCCCATTTTGAATAACCTCCCATAGTCTGCATTTTTAGCCATTAAGAATACTCTAAACTTCGCTTTCCAAAAAGAGAAGTGTTCTCTATTAAAGCCTCGAGTTCTAGTAATTAAAGCTCTGTTAGGAAGTATTCCTTCACCCATGCTTGCTATTGGATTCTTCTTAGGTTGTTATACCTAAACAAGAAGACCTACACTTTGATACTATTACAAGGATAAAGGTTTATTAAAAAGTGCAGGTCTATACTGTTGTAAACAAGTAATATAAGGTGAGTAGAGTATCATTCCCACGAGGATTGATCACTCAAAGTATTAAAATTGGTAATCTTAATTTTATTTAGTCAATCAATTAGTTAATGATTGAGAGTACAAAATAAAAATGATTAAATATGAATGCAATTGATATGAAAACAAGAAAAAGCCCTAGGGATCATATCTTAGCAAATTTTGGATCGAATCACCTATCTATTCTATTCCAATTTATTCCACATGATTGATGGTCGAGTTTCCCTTATTTAATTGCTAGCCTCTTCCAAGGTCCAGTAATTCTATAATTAATTATTAATCCAATATATCCCCATATGAATTAAAATAATTAATCATATATTAAGATTTATAAAACTCATTAAAACTGCACAACCCATATGAATATATTCCTATTTCATATGTAGGTTATGGTTTTAATTATGGGATCTACACATATGCATCTCTTTTTGGCCTCAACATACATATAGAAATAATTCAAAAGATGGCCAATCAATCGAAAGCATTAAGAACAATAATCAAAACTTAATTATGAAGGAAAAATTAAAACTGTATTTAATAAGTTAAGATTCAATCCGGCATTAGTAAGCTACATTATTACCATAGGAAAATGAAAATTTAGCTCATGATAAAATTTAAAAAAAAACCAAAATAAATTGAAAACTTCATAAACCTTGCATAAAACTTAATTATTAAATTCTAAAACATAAAGATACAACTACAAGATGCATGAAAATGGAAAAAATCTAGCCTTCCTTATAGGAGGTAAAACTTTCCATGTAGGTGGGAACTTATGCCATCCATGAAGAAGAACTACCTAAGCCTTCCATGAAGAAGGCATTGAAGAAATAATACAATGCATGAAATTAAACTTTAAGATTATGTCTCTCCTTATGTCTTCTACTTCTCTATTTATAGATGAATGGGGTACAAAAATTTCCACTTGTTAGGTATGAATCTTGACTTTAAGCCACCAATATTGACCTTATGGCAGCCATGCTTCTTGATTGCAACCGAATTTTTGATAGTCAAAACAGTGGATTCTCACGTTTTTGCCTTCATGAAGGTTGTAGATCTAGATCTTAGCTTGAAAACACATGTGAGAGTTCCTTGTAACCCCCTGACTTTAAACATGTAATTATAGTTCAATAACGTATAATTAAATCGGATTAGAGACCATCGGATGATTTTAAACTCATTATAAATTTCTGTCGTATTGTGGGATTTGTTTTACAAAAATCTTTAAAAATCTTTTTCCCATCCTTGTCTCAATTTCGATGTTCGAATATAATTACCTGTGCAGTTATTATACAATCATTCATATCAGAGTGTATACCCAAATCCCCGGCAACTCCCGGTTCTATACATATATAATCTGAAGGTTTATAAGTTTCCTTCAGGGGATTACACAACCAAAAATCGAATCTAGAATTCGCATCTCAAAATATACAGTAATCCCAAGTTCAAAATGTATAACCAACATCTCCAAATCAAATATATACCCCTAAGGGTCCTAACCGCTCCGGGTTGGCCGCTTCTCTTTCGAGCCACATGCCCTGTCTGAAATATTAGTCATTATAAAGAATGAGATTCGAGAGAATCCCAGTAGTAATAAATCACACACACAATGCATAAACACAAAGCATGTACATAAATTACAAACAGCAACAGCAACTCAAATATACATGGCTTTCACCACAAACGACAGCACTCACGGTGGTATACACAATATGACAGCTCTCGCTGTAATCATAATAACGACAGCTTACGCTGTAAACGACAGCTTGCACTATAAACGATAGCTATCACCAGCTGTAACCACAGTAACATCAAAGATCATCACAAAACAGTGATACAACACACATACAGTGCATTACACATAGTATAAGAGAGAGAGTCACTACCTGATCCTTTCCCGGCATTTCTTGGCATTGCGTCCTCTCGAGGACGGCAAATATCAAATCCTGTAAACCAGGTTAGGAACAACCCGTCAACCTCTTTTCCAAGTTCTTAATTCTATAATACTTTAAGTTAGTTATCATTTAAACTCTTTAGGTGACTATTATAGGTCTAAACATATGCCTAAAGGGTTGGGAGAAACTACCCCGCAGATCCTCCTTCTAGGGAGAATTTCTGAATTTGGGCTTACTCACTCGAGTGATGGAAGTCTCACTCGAGTAACACCCCCAATTACACTCGAGCACCAGCGAGTGAGAAAAGAAAGTGTTTGCCCGAGAGCAAACCTCGAAATATTTCTCACACTCACTCGAGCACAAGAGGCTGTACTCGAGCAATAACCTCAGGTGCACTCGAGCACCAGGAAGTGAGACCCAGCGAGAGACTACCAGAGAGCAAACATAAATCCCCAAGTCTTAAACTGATTACCTCACCCGAGCATGCCTATGCTCACTCGAGTGGGATCATATCCACTCGCATGTCAGGAAGTGTGCTCGCGGTTTCTGCTTGAAGACTTAATAAAATACCCAGAATTTCATATCGTGCTCGAGTGAGACCTTCCCTCACTCGAGTGATGCCTATCTGATACCAAATCGCAGCAACTGATATGGTTTTCCCAGAATTGACCAATTTGCTACTAATGGTCCAAAAACATGCTCTAAAACTCATTCCCACTTATTTTCACACAAAGAACCTATTGGTAACCTCAAAACAACCAAATTCCCACTCAAGCAACACATTCCCATCTCTAGGTCACTAGATCACCCAAAACCAATATTTGCCAAACTTACTCTTTTGAATTCCAAACCAAAACCATTGACTCCCATACACTATTTAGCATCTATTCCACCACATTACATCACTTAATTCATATCTTATAAAATCACACGAAATCAGGGCAAAAATCTAGAATTCACAAAACCAAACCAATGACCAAAACCACTATACCAAACTTCATCAAAAACTCACCTCTTAAGCTTGCTGAAATCAAAACTTTGATTCTTCCACTTTCAAATTTCCTCAAGTTTCCATACACCACAAATCAAAAGTCTGAAAACATTGAAATAAAGCTCTTGACCATTTGAACAAAATCAATGAAGGTAAAGTGAGCATCTAGAGTAAAATACTCACCTAGAATTTAAGCCCTTTCTTTCTCTTTCTTGCTTCAACTGTACTGAATGGAGAGAATGGGGAGAGAGAAATAAGATATAGATGAAGTGCAGATTTTTCATGCTCCCCATACACATAGCCGACTTGGAAGGGAGAGAGAATGAGTGTTTGAAAATTTGACCTTATCTAAGGCTCATATTTTGCCACTTGGCACCATCTCCTTCTTCCTACCATGATTTCACATGAACTTGCATGTATTGGATTTCACCCCTTGTTCCCTCAATCCTAGCCATTGATCTTGATTACTAAGGAGTTTTTCCATCAGTAACTGACCAATCGGTATGTAAATTTACCGTTTTGCCCTTGATTACCACAATACCCATTAAACCATTACTAAGCACCTTTACATCACATTGCACAACACATACTTCAAAAGTGCTTAATTATCATTAATTACATTACTTTGAAGTTATCAATCCATAATTGTAATTCAGGATATTACAATTCTCCCCTCGAAAATTAAATTTCGTCCTAGAAATTGTTACACAACTTGAGCCATAAACTCCGGATACCATTTTCGCATATCTTCCTCCGCTTCCCAAGTTGCCTCTCTTTGAGTCATTCCCTTCCAGATCACCTTCACATATGGAATGCTTCAGTGTCTGAGTCATCGCTCCTCTCGGTCAATGATTTGCTCTGGCTCCACCGCATATGTGAAATTGACCTTTAGCTCAACTTCCTCGTACTCAATGATATGGGATGGATTCGGTTGGTACTTCTTCAGTTGAGAAACGTGGAATACATCATAGAGCCTACTCAAACTTGGGGGTAGGGCTACTCGGTAAGCAATATGCCCAATCTTCTCAAGGATTTCAAAAGCACCTATATACCTCGGGTTCAGCTTCTTTCTCTTGATAGCTCGCCCAACGCCCGTAACTGGTGATACTCTTAGAAATATATGATCTCCAACCCCAAATTCTAGAGGTCATCTTCTCTTATCAGCGTAGCTTTTCTGTCGACTCTGCGCTGCAAGCAACCTCTTACGAATAATCTGAATCTGTGCTGAAGTTTGATCAATAAGATCGTATCCGTACAACTTCCTTTTTGATAATTCGTTCCAACACAAAGGCAATTGGCACCTCCTTCTGTACAACGCTTCATACAGAGCCACCTGGATACTTGCATGATAGCTATTGTTGTAGGCGAACTCAACAAGTGGAAGGAAGCGATCCCAACTCCCTTTGAAGTCGAGGACACAAGCTCGTAACATATCTTCACTACTACAAAAAGGGGCTATAACGTCCCAAATTTGGCACCTTTAACGTCCCAAAATGGGGGGACGTATATGTTAGGGGCGTAATATGTTGTAAGAAAAGACGTCCCAAACAAAAGGGACGTCTAAAGTAAGACTTTAGACATCCCAAATTGTCATTTGGGACATCTAAAGTGCCCCCAGTGTGGGACTTTAGACGTCCCAAATGTAATTTGGGACGTCTAAAGTCCCACCGGGGGGACTTTAGACATCCCAATTCTTAATTTGGGACGTCTAAAGGTTAGGTTTTTTTATACCATAATTTACATTCTGTATTACCCAGCGAATTCAAACTGCAGAAACATAATAGAAGATGCATTCATAAACCACACTATCCGTTACAAAATGGTAAGCACATCCAGTACTACAATCTTTACTATATATACATACAATAACAACTCATACAACCTACTACTATATATATCAACAATAACAACCAGAAAGTGTCAAAACACTGTCATCACACAACTACAAACTGATATAAAATAAAAAGTTTACTGCTCTATATGTTGAAGATGTCCAGCCAAAAGATCTCTGATCAAATCAAGGTCTTCATGTAGGTTGGCATCTTCATTATCAAAAATCTGAAAATTAGAAAGTAAGCTTTGATGAAATGAATCTCAAGCAAATGAATTAATTAGCATTTCGATTAGAACACCAACAATATTATTATTTGAGAATGAAGAAGTGATTACCTTTTCAAAATCGCTAGTAATTCTACTTTGAGTGATGTTATACATATAAAGTATAACATAATATCCGCATTCAGTGTTGCCAGGTTGCCGAGGGCACTTTAAATCAAAGGTATGCAATTAGTTGTTAAAATCAATAAAGGTATGTCTAAAAGGACCGTCAATGAAACAATTAGCTAGGATCGAATATACTTACTATCGGATAAAACCACTTTGGCTTTTTAACAACTGTACCCTCGCGAGACCCACCTAGGACTCTATATGTTTGACAAGCACTATCATGAAAATCAAAATGAACAGAAATTAGAACTATTCATTTTTTTAGGAGTCAATGAAATACAAACAGAATAACTTACATGTCGAAGACGGATTTTGTATCTTTGTCTGGCTTTTTACTCAAGGGATCAAACCAATAGACTACGTTGCGGCGGTGACATATAACACACAAACTCCAGTGGTAACTTTAACAATATGTACACATTAAAATGAAGTTAGATGAGAAGACAATTATTTATTAAACTTCTTAAATTGACAAAATGTCAATACGAACCGTTGAACAATGGGTGCTAGATAACAACGAAGTTTGGTCTGTCCCATTGCGTAGCCGACATAGTGAGTCCTATGCGCCACAGTACAAGTATCCCTTGTCGTATTCGTAGGACATAAGAATCCATACCAATCACGTCTTTCCATGTTTGTGCAGAGACCGTGGAAGGTGCTATAATAGAATTAAAATAAGGAATGAATTATTGAATGTATGAAATCAAAAAACCACTAAATGAATTCTATGGGAAAATTGAAAAAAACTTACCAGACTACAAATTTTACCTAGCTTGCATCTATCTCCTACAACCTAATAAACTGCTTAAGATCTGTATTGTCAATCGTGTAGGGATACTCTAATGTAAGGCCCACAATCCTTGGAGGCATCTTCAGGTAAATCTGTTTAATGCCCTTATAGATCTGTTGCAGCCGTACTAAGTAGGGCCATTTCCTCGCAGCTTCGTCATCCTTTTAGAACATCAAAAAACAAATTGTTATTAGGATGCCAACAGATTTTCAGTAATAGTAAGGTAATTCCTACCATTGGAGGTGTTGCGTCTGAACCAATAAGATTGTGAGGCCAAAGGATGAAAGATCCTATCGCTTGACCTAACGTGCCAACCTCTGGATCAGGAACAGGGATGGCTGTACCTTCTTCCCCCTTTCTAACACTCGTCACATTCACCCTACGAAAATCCTGCTGAATTTGCTGATAATGGTGGGTGGTAGCACGTGTGTGAACGAGAGTATCAGCAACAACACGCAACAGTGGATCATCCAAATAGAGGGTGGAAGGGTCTCCTGACACTGGAGTGGGAGAAGGGTCGCCAAGTGATTCCTCCAGAGGGTTGTAACTTCCTCTGGTGCTATTGAAGGCCGGGGATTCCTGAGTTCTATGCTCGTCCCTTGCCCTTTGTGCTTCGAACATCTTTACCATTTCAAGTTAAAGCTCTGGCAATAGCTCTTGTCGGAGCTTGTCATGAAGGTTGGCCTCGATATCTCGTTCGAGGTCCTCTCGAATCTTGGCCACAACGTCCTTACTAGGTCTAGCTTGTGACGAATAACGTGAGTCTCGTCCAAAATACATCACGGCACTAACTCCCCATGTCTTTCCTCAAACACGACCAAGGTCATCTGCCTTCTCAATAGCCGTTGACAAGATGTCCATCCGTCTACTTGGATTGAATGAACCTTGGCTACTCTGCTCGTCCAGTTCATCCTGTAGCATACAGTTTATCATGAATGTATCAAAACCACTCGCGATTTGTAAAAAATTAGGTACTTATGGTATAACTACTTACAATCCTCGCAGCAACCTCAGCAACAGTCAGATTTATGTACTTCCCAGCCTTAATCCTGCCTACTTTCCATTTTTTGTGACATGGAGGAGGTGTCGGTACCTGGCTAACAACGCTAGGATCAGATTCCGCTGCTTCCTTCATTTTCTCTAACTCTTCTTGCATCATTTGCCGCTCAAGCTTCCGATATCCACCACGAGACATGTAATGTTGATATTTATTTTCTGATTGCCTCTGTGCATTTACTGTACTTAATTTTTATGAATGAAAAACAACAAAAAATAAATCAACGATATCAAGTATATGAAAATTAAAAGTTCTATATCATGATGACATAAATCTTACCAAAAACTCAGGATCTGCTTGTGATGCCGCAAACAACCTCCAGTCCTCTAAAGACAAATACGTATACTGTTCACATGGATCCTTACCCCTAAGGGCCCCTCGAATGTACCATGCTGTTAACTTGTTATTGAAACCTTTCCATCGTACACGAACCTCATCCATCCAATGCTTATATATCTCCCTGGTGTCTGGGACATCGTATGTTTGCTGCAGGGTAAAACATAAGATTATTATATTTGAAACAATAAGAACAAAGCTACAATGCATTAAAACTTATATACCAAAAGTTGCTGCCAAATCATGTCTTTCATTTTTGGGGGAACCAATTCCAATTATCATAGGTAATGCGCACTTTGCTTTGATCCAAAAATCCTACATAGCTAATGAAGTGGTCTTCCTCAGGACCAACTGGATTCAGATTGTCATCGAAGTCTATATGCAGCCTCTCCTGTTGATGTTTATGACGTGCAACCAATGCTCCCATCTTTGTACAGCCTCTAACCCTCCTTCTAGCAGGGGGTTCATCTCTAGGCCTTTCATCATTGCTAGGGCTTTCGTCATCTCTATGCCTCTCGTCATCACTAGAGTTGTCCATATTCCTGTTAACATAAAAAACATCGTCAGAAACGTAAATAAATTGCAATAAAAATGAAATAAACTAAGCGGGAAGTAAAATAGAAAAACACACAGTTCTCGTTTATAAATTAAGGTCTTACTCTATATTGTTTCCCATAGTCCTTCACCATGGTCATTTCTTACAGCATATTCGTCATCATCTACCAATTCTACTTTATTTGTTCGAGGTGGAGTTGTTGTGAAAGGTGGTGTGTCATCAAGATTGAAGGTCGGATCACCATACTTCTATTTTTTACTTTTAAGGACAATGGACATGTTTTTGCTCATAGGATCGGTGACATAAAACACTTGTTTCGCCTGGCTTGCTAAAATGAAGGGCTCGTCTCTATAGCCAACTCTTTGAAGATCGACTGAGATAAATCCAAATTGTTTATCTATTACCACAACATTTTTGCTAACCCACTTACATTTGAATAAAGCAACTTTGAACTTGTTGTATCATCTCCTATATTTCTTCTATAACTCCATAATAGGCCATAGACGCTAATATGGGGTTTTTGTCTCTCGAACTGGAAAAGTGCATAGTTTCAGCTTCTACCATGACCCCACTATTTTGCATGGTACTTCTGTCATCTTGCTCTTTTGTATAGAAAGAATAACCATTTATATCATAACCGGTCCAAGTAATGACCTGAAACGAAGGCCCCCAAGCTAGCCACTCGATTGTCTCAGACACACCGGTCTCGTGCAAAACCTTTTCCTCGAACCACTACATGAATGTCTTGTTTTGCTTAATAGCAATTTGCATGTCATTCTTCCTTGGATTCTTGTTCTTCAAAGTCTTTCTGTGTTTATCTATGTAAGGTTGAACTTCTTACATATTATTCAGGATATACAAGTGGGCTTATAACACCTCTTCACGAGGAACATTCTTCACTTTCAGTCCTCGTGTTCCCTTACTTCTCCCCTCTTCATGCCAAGATTGCTCCTTCTTCCCTGACATATAATCTTTGAAAAACTCCATAGCCTCCTCAACTACATATCTTTCTTCTATTAAAGCTTCTGGTCGATAAGGATTTTTAGAATACCCTTTTAAGATCTTCATGTATATATCGCTCTAAAGGGTACATCCACCTTAGGTAAACTGGACCGCAGAGCCTTACCTCCCTTACCAAATGAACTACCAAATGCACCATTATATCAAAAAATGAACGAGGAAAATGCATCTCTAGTTGTGACAAAATAATGTAACCCTCATTTTCTAGTTCATCCAACTTTTCAGTGTCAATGACTTTGTTACATATAGCATTGAAGAAAACACACAATCTTGTTACAGTGGTTCGTACTTCATCTTTCATTATGCCTCTAATAGCTACCGGTAATAGTTGTTGCATCAATATATGATAATCATGGGACTTCATTCCCACTAACTTCAAATCGTCCATTGAGACACATCTTCTCACATTCGAGGAATACCCTTGCGGCACCTTAATTTCATGCAAACACCCAAATAAACTTCTTTTCTCTGCTTTTGATAGTGTATGCGTTGCTAGCTCCATGTATGCCCTTCTACCATCATCTCTTAGTTGTGGATGTAACCGTTCTCTTATTCCCATATCAACAAGGTCTAATCTTGCACTAATCCCATCCTTAGTCTTCCCTGGTATGTGCAAAAGCGTACTGATAAGGCTATCACAAACATTCTTCTCCACATGCATCACATCAATACTGTGTCTCACGTCAAGCGAACGCCAATATGGAAGATCAAAGAAAATGGATCTCTTCTTCCATATGTTCTTCTCACCCGCAACCCTCTGATTCTTACCAAAAGTGACATTGATACGTTCCACTCGACTATAAACTTCCTCTCCGGTTAATGACTTTGGAGCCATTCCATGCTTCGGTAAGCCGTTAAAACGCTTTCTTAGCCTACGATACAGGTGGAACCGATGAAGAAACCTCCTGTGGCCAAGGTAGACAGTTTTTCTTCCATGCTTTAGTTGTTGGAAGTGTATGTCTACTTCACATATTTGGGCATGCTTTATGACCCTTCACGCTGTACCCTGACAAGTTTCCGTACACAGGGAAGTCGTTTATCATTGTGAAAATCATTGCGCGTAGCTTGAAAGACTCCTTCTTATAAGCATTAAACACATCTACGCCTTCCTCCCACAACCTCTTTAAGTCCTCAATTAAAGGCGCCAAATAGACATCAATATCGTTCCCTGGCTGTTTTGGTCCAGAAATCATCATAGATAGCATCATATACTTACGTTTCATACATAGCCAGGGAGACAAGTTATATATTACAAGGAGAATCGGCCACGCACTATGTGTGCTAGTAAGAGTTCTATACAGATTGATGCCGTCTGTACAAAGCCTAAGCCAAAGGTTTCTCGGCTCGCTGCCAAATTGAGGGAACATTTCATCTATTTTTTACCATTGTGGAGAGTCAGCTGGGTGCCGAAGATATTTCCCATCAGATATTCTCTTATCAGAGTGCCATCTCAACATCTTCGCTTTTGTTATAGTCACAAACAAACGTTTAAAACATGGTATTATTGGAAGATACCACATAACCTTTAAAGGTTGCCTTTCACTTGTCACATCACCACAACCACCATCTTTTTTCACTTTGTATCGTGCAGTTTTACACTTAGGACACTCAATAAGACCTCCATACTCATTTGTGTACAGTACGCAGTCATTAGGGTAAGCATGTATCTTTTTATACTCCATACCCATCGTAGATAGGATTTTCTTGGCCTCATACATATGATTTGGAAGTACATTATCCTTCGGAAACATATCACACAATAGTTCAAGCAGCAATGTGAAACTACTATCGGTCCACCCATAAGTTGCCTTCAAGTTAACCAAATGTAATGTTCCCGTCAGCCTCGTGTACTTACTCCCACGGTACAATGGTGTCTCTGTATTACTCCGTAGGCTGTAATACTCCTGCGACTGCGCAAAGGATTCTATCTTTACCTATGATATCTACATCTTCCTTCTTGTGCGACGGACAATCCGTTACTTCCTCACCATGCCATATCCACCTTGTGTATTGTAGATTTATTCCATCACAAAGTAAGTGATCCTTTATGACATTAACATCCCGTCGACTCTCATTCAAACAATTGACACAAGTACAAAAATACTTCCCATTTTTTGCAAGAGCATTCTTTTTAGTGAATTCAATAAATTCTTCCACCCCTTTCTTATATTCTTCACTAGTTCTCAAAGCATTCATCCAACTATGATCCATTTTGTTACCACCTAAGGCATTCTCAATAACATTCACACGTTTAGTACAATTGTCAACGGCATATGATGGGATTACCTAATTAAGTTATCAACCCAATTTAGGATTTTAAAATATGGGCTTAATAACTTTATTGCCCCCTCTTAGTCTCCTCTATCCTCTTAAAAGAGTGTCAGTACTATGTAACTTATTTTTTTAATAAGTATATGTATATAAACATTAATGTATAATAAAATAAATATAATAAGATTAAATTAAAGAATTTGTTTGAGGTTTGGAAGGATACTCTAGAATAATGCAAGCCAAAAGAAAAAAAGAAAGAAAGCAAAACCCCAATTACAATTAGATGATTTTTAGTTGAATATTGACCTACAAAATTTTAATTTCTACCTGAATTTTTTTTATGAGAAGAAAATTAAACTTTGTTGATCACAATAAGTCTGACTCCTGTGATATTATATATATCAAATATTTTCATTAATGGAATTAAAAAAAACGAGTTTCATATTAACAAAACAATTTTAAGTTGAGTTCTTCCAAAAATAAAATTGTTTTATTGAAAATATTTAGATAAAAATCATTTAATGAATATTGGGATTATGGTTTTCTTTTTAGTTTTAGCTTGAATTATTCTTCATAATTCGTTTAGAATACAAGAATTTCTTTAATTTAAACAAATCATATTTTATTTTATTATATATACTAATTAATGGTATTATACACAAGTAAATTTATATTTAAACAAGAAAATAAACCATTGCACTGGAGTTCCTGAATACATTCAATTTAAGCAATATAAGCACACCAAACACACCAAGCTAATCTCAACAAACTCAATATAAGCAATATATAAGCACAATCTCAACCATCTCAAGTAAATTTATATTTCAAAAAGAAAATATACCATTCTGTTACAAAAAAAATAAGAAGAAAATAAACTAACCTGATCAAGGGGGCGCCCACTAGTATGCTGGAGAGGTAGAGAAGACGTTGGAGATCAGAGGTGTATGCACGGTAGGGAGGTACATCGGAGGGTGGAGAAAGCAAAGAACCACAGTGGTGTGGACGACAATGGAAGGAAGGAGGTGGAGGAGAGCAAAAATCTACATTGTAGAGGAGGTGAAGTTGCAGAAGGTTCGACTGGTTGCGTGCGTCCTTCAATGGAAGGTGGAGGAGGGAGGAGTTGAAGAAACAAAGAGTAGTTGAAGAAGGGAGGAGTTGAAGAACAAGAAAGAGTCGACAGTGGGGGAGGAGGAAGAAGAGTAAAGTTGGGTCAAAAAAGGAGGGAGGGAGGAATGGGACGGATTAACGCATGTGAGGAGGGGGAATGGGATTGAGAAAACGCATGTAGACAAGTGTCTGACATGCACACAGGGGAGGCCTTTAGGCGTCCCAAATGGTATTTGGGACGCCTAAAGTGTTAGTTTAGGCGTCCCAAAATTATTTTGGGACGTCTAATCCTAGCTCCTGGCGCTAAAAAAAATTTACAAAATTTATATTTCACGCCTGGAAGCACTTTAGACGTCCCAAATTCAAATTTGGGACGCCTAAAGGTTTCCCTGCATACATATAATTACAAAAATGCCACCGCCTCCCTTTTTAACCACCCAATTTTAAATTTAGGACGTCCTTGGGGGTGGTTATATCCTAATTTTGTAGTAGTGCTTCCAACGTCTGAATTGTCCTATTTGATTGTCCATTCGTTTGAGGATGATAAGCCATGCTGAATCTCAGTTGTGTACTCAAAGCTTCATGCAATGCTCTCCAGAATCTCGAAGTGAATCATGGATCTCGGTCGGAAATGATATTCTTTGGTGTACCATGAAGTTTCGCAATCTCTCGGATATAAATCTCCGTTAGTATATCAAGAGAATAACCAGCATTGATTGGTATGAAGTGTGCCGACTTCGTTAATCGATCCACAATTACCCAAATCACATCATAGTTCCTGATCCTGGGCAATCCCACAACCAAATCCATGGTCACACTTTCCCATTTCCACTCTAGAATCTCAGGATTTTGAAGTAAACCAGGCGGTCTCTGGTACTCAATCTTTACCTTCTAACAAGTGAGACACCTTGCTACATATTTAGTCACATCACTCTTCAAACCCGGTCACCAATACACCGATTTTAGATTATGGTACATTTTGGTCATACCATGATGAAGAGTATATCGGCTCTTGTGCGCCTCATCCAGAATTTTCTGCCTTAACTCCACCTTAAGTGGAACGTAGACTCTCTTCTGATAGTGAACCAATCCACGAGGCGATAGGTCATAGCCTGGAACTTCTCCCCGCTCGATTCGAGTTATATTACGTTGTATCCAGTCATCTTGCCTCTGAGCTTCTTCAATCTCAGCTCTTAGATCACTTTCCTCTTGGGAAATAGTGTAATTGGCACAGATGATCTGGTTTGTCAAATTCAAATCACGAAAATCTTCAATCAATTTCTTCTCTTGTATCATCATAGCTGCCACAAGCGTAGTCTTTTGACTAAGAGCATCAGCGACTACATTTGCCTTACGCGGATGATATTTTATTTCCAGGTTGTAGTCCTTAAGCAATTCCATCCAACGGCACTGTCTCATATTTAATTCTTTTTGATCATATAGATATTTGAGACTCTTGTGGTCGTAGTACAGTTCCATAGTCACACCATACAGGTAATGACGCCAAATCTTCAAAGCAAACACAATGGCTGCAAGCTCCAGATCATGAGTGGGATAGTTCAATTCATGAGGTCTGAGCTGTCGAGAGGCATAGGCTACCACATGTCCCTGCTGCATAAGGACACATCCTAATCCCTGCCCACTAGCATCGGAATACACAACATATGTCAAACTGGGATCGGGCAAAATCAATACAGGTGCCGTAGTTAACCTCTCCTTTAACTCCACAAAATAGTTTTCGCATTTCTCATCCCACACAAATGGCTGATCCTTTCTCGTGAGCTTGGTCATCGGTAACACAATACGGGAGAAGTTTTGGATGAATCTCTGATAATAACCAGTAAGACCCAGAAAACTACGTACCTCCGCCACAGCTTCTGGCCGTTTCCAGTCCAGTACTGCTTCCACTTTACTAGGATCTACCGAGACCCCTTCTTGCGAGATAACATGGCCTAAGAATTTTACTTCAGATAGCCAAAACTCACACTTACTCAGTTTGGCATATAGTTGCTTCTCACGCAAAGTATCCAATACAATTCTCAAATGGTGCTCATGCTCCTCCATACTCTTGGAGTATATCAAAATATCATCGATAAACACCACAACGAATTGATCCAGATATTGTCAAAAGATACGGTTCATGTAATCCATGAAAACCGCAGGTGCATTGGTTAGCCCAAATGGCATTACCAAGAACTCATAGTGACCATACCTGGTCCGGAAAGCAGTCTTTGGAACATCCTCTGCTTTCACTCACAGCTGATGATACCCTAACCTTAGATCGATTTTCGAAAACACACACGAACCAGAGAGTTGATCTAAAAGGTCATCGATTCGGGGAAGAGGGTACTTGTTGTTGATAGTAACTTTATTCAGCTCTTTGTAGTCGATACACAATCGAAGACTCCCATCTTTCTTCTTAACAAATAACACTGGAGCTCCCCAAGGCGACACACTGGGCCTAATAAACCCTTTCTCAAGCAAATCTTCTATTTGTTTCTTTAACTCCGCCATTTCGTTTGGGGCCATACGACATGGGGCCTTAGATATAGAACCAGCTCCAGGCACAATGTCGATTAGGAACTAAACTTCCCTTTCAGGAGGCAATCCGCTAAGATCATTCGGAAATACCTCAAGGAATTCATTTACCACGGGTATTTTACTCAACATCTCACCTGTTTCCCCTTGCATAAAGAAAAACACCATATACCCTTAGCAATCCTTTTCAAGATACTTTTCAGCTTTGGCCGTAGAAAGAAAATTCATACCAGCGTCCACAACTTCAGCCCTCTGAGAAGCAGGATATACTATCCTCTTGTTCCCACAATCAAGCAATACATTATTTGCCGTTAACCAATCAAAACCCAATCAAACTTCTGTGGTCAAGGCCTTAAAACCCATCGGAGTTGACACTACCAAATCAAATGGTAACTTATGTACATGCAAACCTAGGCGCTTCACGCAATCATAGGTAATGAAGGAGTGACTTATACCTAAGTCAAACAAAACTTACAACATATGGCCATTAAGAAGAATTTTACCTTGTATCAGCTTAGGAGATTTGCGGTCCTCCTTGTGGGTCATAGCGAATACACGACCCTGTGTTTTTGGTTTCTGATCTGGTCGTGGCTCTTTGCATTCAGTAGCAGTATGCCCCATACACTTATAATTAAAGCATATTATTTTTCCATCACAATTTTTTCCATGATGTGGTTGGTTACAACGGCGACAGATCCACGATGGAAAAGAAGTTCTTTGTTGATCATGACTCCCAGTCTGTAGGGCTTTTTACCACTCCCAGATGAAGATCCTTGCCCCTTTCGCTTCTGTGAGGTAGCACCCTTACTGGGTTCATTGCGATGACTAATAGTTCTGGCAGGGTACAGTTCTCTCAAATTATTCTCTGTAATCCTGCATTGTTTAACCACCTTGTTGAACTTGGTAAATTAGTGGGTAGCTAGCTGTTTCCTTAACTCTCACCTCAGGCCACGAATGAGCATATCAGAACTCCATTCCTCATCATCCTTGTACCGAAGGTAGGAAGAATACCGTGACAACCGAATAAAACGGGACAAATAATCATCAAAGCTCTCTGTGTCCCCTTGTCGGATATTCAGGAATTCTGTTTCCTTCTCGACTCTTACCGATTTGGGAAAATACTTCTTATTGAATTCTTGTTGAAGCAATTCCCAAGTCAATGGCATCTCTTTGCTCTTCAAGGTTAAGGCGATATTCCGCCACCAACGATCTGCATCCCCCTCGAGCTTGTAAACTGCCAACCATGGCTTCACCTCATCTGGGAACCCAAGAACCTCGAATATTTTCTCTAGCCTGTTCAACCAATCTTCGGCTGCATGAGGATCAAACCTCTCTCTGAACGCCGGAGGTAGATGCTTGCAAAATCTGGTAACCTAAAACTGAAGGTCTCTTTCCTCTCTAATCGGCACCCAATGTGATTCTTGATTCAGAATAGCGCGATGTGGGGATTCTAGTGGTCGAGCTGATCCTTCAGCAGTCTCTTCTTTATGAGTTCCTTTCTGGGTTTCCTCTTCAACTGACGGACCTTGATCAGCTTTATTCTTTCCTTTCTCCGCTTTGAGCTCTTCTCTTAACTCAGTGATCATATCTCACTGATCTTTGATTAGACCCATTAATTCTTACAAAGGATCTGGTGGGTTATCATTGACAGCTTCCACCTCTGGGTCTACACGCGGAATATTGGGGCATCCTCTGGTTTTCTTCATTCTACATACAACTCACCCCATCAATTTAGCAGAGATAGTATGCACATATATTCATAAGACTCATATATATATCCCTATCAATATAACATACATGTACATACACAACAATGATTCATAGATGATCTTCTATCCGTAAAACCAACTAAGGGATCTATCCTAGCAAATTCTACCCTTACCAGGAACTACAACTCTGATACCAAAATGTAACCCCCTAACTTTAAACACGTAATTATAGTTCGATAACGTATAATTAAATCATATTAGAGACCATCGGATGATTTAAACTCATTATAAATTTCTGCCGTATAGTGGGATTTGTTTTACAAAAATCTTTAAAAATCTTTTTCCCATCCTTGTCTCAATTTCGATGTTCAAATATAATTACCTGTGCAGTTATTATACAATCATTCATATCAGAGTGTATACCCAAATCTCCGGCAACTCCCGGTTCTATACATATATAATCTGAAGGTTTATAAGTTTCCTTCAGGGGATTACACAACCAAAAATTGAATCTAGAATTCGCATCTCAAAATATACAGTAATCCTAAGTTCAAAATGTATAACCAACATCTCCAAATCAAATATATACCCCTAAGGGTCCTAACCGCTCCGGGTTGGCCGCTTCTCTTTCGAGCCACATGCCCTGTCTGAAATATTAGTCATTATAAAGAATGAGATTCGAGAGAATCCTAGTAGTAACAAATCACTCACACAATGCATAAACACAAAGCATATACATAAATCATAAATAGCAACAGCAGCAGCAACTCAAAGATACATGGCTTTCACCACAAACGACAGCACTCATGGGTGTATACACAATATGACAGCTCTCGCTGTAATCATAATAATGATAGCTTACGCTGTAAACGACAGTTTGCACTATAAACGACAGCTATCACCAGCTGTAACCGCAGTAACATCAAAGATCATCATAAAACAGTGATACAACACACATACAGTGCATTACACATAGTATAAGAGAGAGAGTCACTACCTAATCCTTTCCCGACGTTTCTTGGCACTGCGTCCTCTCGAGGACGGCAAATATCAAATCCTGTAAACCAGGTTAGGAACAACCCATCAACCTTTTTTCCAAGTTCTTAATTCTATAATACTTTAAGTTGGTTATCATTTAAACTCTTTAGGTGACTATTATAGGTCTAAACATATGCCTAAAGGGTTGGGAGAAACTACCCCGCAGATCCTCCTTCTAGGGAGAATTTCTGAATTTGGGCTTGCTCACTCGAGTGATGGAAGTCTCACTCGAGTAACACCCCCAATTACACTCGAGCACCAGCGAGTGAGAAAAGAAAGTGTTTGCCCGAGAGCAAACCTCGAAATATTTCTCACACTCACTCGAGCACAAGAGGCTGTACTCGAGCAATAACCTCAGGTGCACTCGAGCACCAGGAAGTGAGACCCAGCGAGAGACTACCAGAGAGCAAACATAAATCCCCAAGTCTTAAACTGATTACCTCACCCGAGCATGCCTATGCTCACTCGAGTGGGATCATATCCACTCGCATGTCAGGAAGTGTGCTCGCGGTTTCTGCTTGAAGACTTAATAAAATACCCAGAATTTCATATCGTGCTCGAGTGAGACCTTCCCTCACTCGAGTGATGCCTATCTGATACCAAATCGCAGCAACTGATATGGTTTTCCCAGAATTGACCAATTTGCTACTAATGGTCCAAAAACATGCTCTAAAACTCATTCCCACTTATTTTCACACAAAGAACCTATTGGTAACCTCAAAACAACCAAATTCCCACTCAAGCAACACATTCCCATCTCTAGGTCACTAGATCACCCAAAACCAATATTTGCCAAACTTACTCTTTTGAATTCCAAACCAAAACCATTGACTCCCATACACTATTTAGCATCTATTCCACCACATTACATCACTTAATTCATATCTTATAAAATCACACGAAATCAGGGCAAAAATCCAGAATTCACAAAACCAAACCAATGGCCAAAACCACTATACCAAACTTCATCAAAAACTCACCTCTTAAGCTTGCTGAAATCAAAACTTTGATTCTTCCACTTTCAAATTTCCTCAAGTTTCCACACACCACAAATCAAAAGTCTGAAAACATTGAAATAAAGCTCCTGACCATTTGAACAAAATCAATGAAGGTAAAGTGAGCATCTAGAGTAAAATACTCACCTAGAATTTAAGCCCTTTCTTTCTCTTTCTTGCTTCAACTGCACTGAATGGAGATAATGGGGAGAGAGAAATAAGATATTGATGAATGAGTGTTTGAAAATGAGTGTTTGAAAATTTGACCTTATCTAAGGCTCATATTTTGCCACTTGGCACCATCTCTTTCTTCCTACCATGATTTCACATAAACTTGCATGCATAGGATTTTACCCCTTGTTCCCTCAATCCTAGCCATTGATCTTGATTACTAAGGAGTTTTCCCATCGGTAACTGACCAATCAGTATGTAAATTTACTGTTTTGCCCCTGATTACCACAATACCCATTAAACCATTACTAAGCACCTTTACATCACATTGCACAAGACATATTTCAAAAGTGCTTAATTATCATTAATTACATTACTTTGAAGTTATCAATCCCTAATTGCAATTCAGGATATTACATTCCTCACGTCAACATTTGCAGCTCTAGTTATGGTCAAATTAGTGGGCAAAGGTCTGACTTGGACAAATCTACGTTCTCAACTTTTAAGCAAAATTCGAAACTCTTGAAGACAAAACTGGGTTTTGTCCTCGACATAAAAGTTGTAGGGATTTTTCTTAGCTTTTTATCCATATAAAGAACATCTCAATCCAACATCTGAGATACAAATACTGCTTGAAAATTGAGATATGATTAAAATTTAGTATTTTTTTGATAACTTCTATTTTATGACAAAATCTTTATTTATTTATTAATTACACCCAAATTCATTAACTTAATCTCAAATATCATTTAAAAAATCATCATATAAGGGAAAATAAATATGAAAATATTTTATTTATCAAATTTCCCCACACTAAGCTTTTGGGCGTCCTTGTACAACAAGGGTGACTAATAAGTTCTTACTACGCTTCCAACAAACTCAAAAGTGTCAAGTCATAAGCAAGAACACAAATGAAGAATAAAGATATCATAGCATTCTTGAATCAACAAAAATATAAACTAGTAACTTTATTTGAAAATGAATGAAACAAATTCATAATTGTGACTCAATCTCTCAAGTATTTAAGGATAAGTGTTTCGCTCAAATTCAACCTAAAAAATTGCACTACCATAAGTGTCTTAAGAATCTCAATATCCAATACCTAATTCGCATGCATAATTCAAATCAAAATGACTTATTGAGGGTTGTAATAGGGATAAGGTAAAAGGAATGTAAAATGTGATATGAAGGACTACATTTAAGAAATTAATAGAGCAATTGAAAAAAGGGCAACTTATGATCTTATCACAACAACCCACAATTTTAATTTGAATACTCAAGATCTTTTCTTTTTCTTTTTCTTTCTATTTTTTTATTATACAACTCTAAAGTTGATGATATATACATCCCAACACTTGTCAAAAGCCCATTTCACAAAAATTTCAAATGCTTTGCTAATCTTCCGAATTAGGTAAAAGCACTTGATATATCATTAAAACACATGTTAATAGGTTGAGAACAAAGAAACAATCAATTAGGCTCAATGGGACTTATCAATGATATAATTGCAAGACTGGCTATTTACTTATGACTAAAGAAAGAAAATGAATGCCTTTATCATTTTTGAATATGCATGCGAAATGTAGTTTCAACTAGATTTAAAGCAAGTTCTAGAGCGACAAATTAATACGTAAATATCACACACAAGAAAAATAATCATTATTAATCAAATAATCTTAAAAGCACACAGTTAGGGGCTTTCAAATTCAGCTTATTCAATCTCAAAATTCATCACCAATCCCAACAATTAGTTGTTCAATCATGCTATGAAATCTCTAAATTCAATTGATCTATACTTAAACTTGTATACTTCTTAAAATCATTAAAAAGCACCTAAACAATTTTTTTTGTTTCTTTTTTTGAATTAGATGAAACAAAAACATGCAACTAATAAAATGTGTATCAAGAGTAAGAATAACTCTTGACTCTACCATTTTTGTGCACCCCATAAATCTAATGGTTTTTCTAACTAACATTTTTTACTCCTCTCCCAACCTAAATCACATATTGTCCTCAATGTCTTTTAGAGCTTAGAGAAAGTTTTTATTTAAAATCCTAAACATACAATAAAGTAAACCAAAATGCTAAGTGTAAAACCATAAGATTAAGGAAAGTTACAACCAAAGAGTAGTATTTGGATTTTGCTTTTCTGTCTGTAGATTGCCCAACTATTTACTTGACTAATAGATCTAGTTTGGGTTCATAGATTTGCAAATGATCAATTAACTGATCAGTAGTTGGTGCAGAAATTATGATATGATGATACGCTAGGGGTATGAATCCCATTTTCACAGCATGATAAAAAAAAGACAACTAATCATCATAAAAACCATTAACATTTAACAATCCTAATGAAATTAATTACTAACTAAGAAGGAATGAGATGTGTAACTAAATGGCTAATGGAGTGGTTAGGGTAACTAATTAGTTCTTACTTTTGAGGACTAATAAGATTGGGGCATGTGGCAAGTTGTTATGAAGAGAGAGTGGGTGAGAAAAGTCAAATGTCCCATTATCTTATCATTCTCTCTCTCTCTCTCTCTCTCTCTCTTCCCTCCCTATTTTCGGCTGAAGTAAGCATATGCATGGGGAGTGTGATCATTTCATCTTCTTCTCTCTCATTCCCTTCTCCATTTTTGGCAGCCATGGATGCTTAGGAGAGAAAAAGAAAAGCTTGGTATTAAGGTAAGATAATGACCCTAAATGCAAAAACTTTCTTCTTTAATCTAGTTCTTTAAATTGAGGGCTTCATTTCCATGATTTTAGATTTTCCATTGGTAGTGTTTTGGGCACACAAGAAAATATAGTGGTTAGAGAAGCAAGAAACCCCATTGAGAAAGTTGTCAAGGTGAGTAAGAGAAGCCTTTTATCTATATTTTGTGGCATTTGATTAAGCTAATAATTTCTGGAATTTTGCCCTATTTTTGAAAATTAGGGTCATTGGGAGTTTGTTATAATATGGTCATAGAAATGGTGTTTTTAGATGTGATTTAGATAGATAGAATTGGCTTGAGGTTGAGATGTCAAATTTGGCAACTTTAGGGATTTTGTGTTGAATGTGGCCTAAAATAAAGCATGATAATGGAATAGGAATTTGGTATTTTTGATATTTCCATTGGATTCCTTATGACAAATTATGTGGGAATAACCTTGGATAGGAATTTGGGATCATTGAAAACATATGGGTAAAATTTGGAAAATGTTTTTAACTCTGTTGCATTGTTGGCTTCTGATAAGCATTACTCGAGTGATATAGGGTCTCACTCGAGTGCAGCATTACATATTCTCTTTTTCCTTCAGTTCTTCTGTTGTACTTTTATGCAAAAAGCAGAAGTGTTGTCTCACTTGTGAGTGTTGAGGGTTCTCACTAGAGTGAACCTTGTCTCACTCGAGTGCATGTGTATTTTATACTATGAACTCGTATCTCAGGTTATCACTTACAGCCAATTTCTTAAGAGTGTGTCTTAGCACTCACGGGTTTTAAGCCATCACTCGAGGGCCAAGGTCCAAGGTCCCTTCTCTAGTGCTCTCCTCCTTTGAAATTTTCTTTTGCTTTTGGGTGAGCACTTCTTGAACCTCACTTTGTAGAACTCGGGTGAGTATTAGGCTATCACTTGAGTGTTGATCTTTATGCTCAAGTACTACGGGCATTTCTTGTCTCTGTCTTTGCTTTCTATCAAGCACTTGCATGAGTGTGCTTTTCATGACTCGAGTGCAAGTCCATCATCACTTGAGTGAGGCCTTCTTCACTCGAGTACAACAGTGAAAAATCAGCTCTCGTACTTCAAAAAGGAGATCTTTGGTATAGTTCTTCCAACCCTTTAGGGCTTTTGTTAGAGGCATTTGTAGCTTCCTAAAGGACATTAATGATAACAAAATCTAAGTGTTGAAGTCAATAAATATTGGAATAGAGAATAACGCTTTGTCCCTAATCATGAATTATAGGATTTGATATTAGCCCTGCCCGAGAGAGACTAGCGCCTGAGCAAGCGTGGAAAGACCAAGGTAGTGACTTTTCTCTCATATTGTGTATGATGCTTGGTATGCATGACTTATCATTATGTTGGTTGAAAATATCTCATATGAAACCTTGATGTTGTGACAATTGTGGGCATGATGCCATTATAAAAAATGTGAATACGAAATGTGCTTGAGTGCATTACAGCATAAGCACTTCAGCGTGAGCAGTTGCAGGTGGTGATGTGTGTCACACCTACCCCTATAGTTGAACTAGCGTTGTAATTACCGCGGCCGTGTTGTGAAATATGTGAAATGCTTTATATGAAACCCAGCTATGGTGAAATATATGGTTGTGAACCATGTTTTGGTACAATACAGCGTGAGCAGACATAAGGGTGATGCAAGTCATACCTGCCCCTACTGCTGTAACTGCCCTTATGATTGCTATGTGTTTTGTTATCGATTTGCTTACATGCTTTGTGGTTGTGTATACTATGAGTGATTTGTTACTATGGGGATTCCTTAGAATCTCACTCTCCCATAAAATAAATTTTAGATAGGGCTGGTGGTTCTAAAGAGAAGCAGGTAACGAAGGGCGGTTAGAGCTCCAAGCTAGAAGTTTATTTTGGATTTTAGTTATCATTTTGGATAATTGGACATGATATTTTGGATCATAGGATAGTAATTATGTAATCCCCTAGAATGGGAAATTGATTATGGGCATTGTACCCTGTAAACCCTTTATTGATTAATGAAACCTGAGTGTTTCAAGAATTTACATTGTACTCTGATATTTATGAATGGAATCATACTGTAAAGGTCAATTGTGTATTTGAAATGCGAATACAAGACCGTTGTTAATCAAGTTTTAGAAAAGTTTTTGAAAACCATGTTTTGGGAAAAAGGAATGTTAATAGGTCCCAAATTGTCTTACGGTTTCTAATTCCACATAATCACGTATTTAAGAACTTAATTTCAGCCTTGATGAGAAGGGGGTTACATTAACTTTCCCTATTGCACATCTATTAATGTTCTCCCAATTCCTAGGAATTGCCTCCCAAGAATAATAGGAATTTCTTGGTCTTATACCTTTTAAGACCCGTCTCAAAGTACTCCTTTATTACATACACAAAAGCGTTTATTTATATTCTTTTAGGGGTTGATTACCAATTCACGACTAAGGAGCTATTACTCTTTTCACATATCAGAGTTAGTTCAACTTCTTAGTTCCAGTGATCCCAATTACAACTGAATTCAAAATTCATACTGGTATATTCATATATATATATATACACACACACGTCAAGTGTAAATATTTTACATAAAGTAAACATAAATACACTTGGCTCTTCAATTTTTCTTGTTCTTTCATTCTGGTTCATCTTCAAGCATTCTTCTCAGCCCTGCTCACAAACCTATATGGTTGCTAGGGGAGGGTGAGATTTGGGGGAATCTTAGTAGCAAACAATACTAATAATGCATGAAAGATGAATGCTAGTGCATAATATGCTTGCCTTATATGGGCTCATATTCACATAATGACATTTCTGCATTCTCAATGTTTCATGCAACATACATATAGCCATAGTATAAATAGAAATAGAGCTTGACTCATTTATACATGCTTCACATAATCAAGCAAAGCAATATTACAAATCAATACACAGCAAACACATCAAATACATGCAAGTTAAGTAATTTCACTACCTTTTGTCTTTGAGTCCCCTTTTGCACCTTTTCTTCTAACCATTGAAGTTGTTTGGAAATTCTCCCACTCTTCTTACTTGTCATCTCATGGCCTTAAGTACATAACCATACACTAGAGTCATGATAAATAAATGTCCAATATGGCTACATAGGCCTTTAGGACATGTCTCTTATATTTGGGCCCATATTGGCCCAAATCACTTTAATTGCCATAGTTTTATAGGTTTGACCTAATCTACCATTTTTGCTTACCAATTTTGAAAAATCATAACTAATTCTAGAAAAATCCAAATGGGTGGTTCAAAGTCCTATGTGACCCTTATAAGTCTACTCTTAGGGAAAAATATCCACCTCTTCCATTTTCACGCACAAAAACCCGCACCTACAATTATTCCTCACTACCATAAATGTCTTTCAAGAGTTAATGCTTAACTTCATCAAATCACAACTTTTTGTGTACTTATCCAATTGCCACAAATTACAAATCAAATTAAAGCTTACTATATCTACTTTAATTTTGAAAAATATCATGGCCATTGGATATAGTTTAATTATTTAAAAACACGCTAAACTCTTGACTGCCACAGGATAATTTCCAGATTGAATACCCAAATTTCAAAAATCATAACTCACTGCCTACTTATACAAATTTCACATTCTTTATATCATATTAAAGAATGATATGTCTACTTTAACTCTGGACATTTTCATGAGCATTAAACTTCTTTTGATCAGTCAAAAACACATCACAACCTTACTGCCTCAAATCTGGCAGTGTTGAACTTTGTGTCTTAAAGTTCCAATTTTGTGATTTCTCATTTCTAAACCTTATTTAACACCATTTACAAGTCCAAACCACCATGAACTCTAAGAATAACCATATAACTAAAAATAAGGGCTAAAATACCCATTCCACAAAGCTTTACCAAACCACACAATATATGGTTCAAAAGGAAGTCCTTACTCACCTGTTGCATCTTCTAGGATTTATTCTTTGATCCAACTACTTTGGGTCTTGATAAATGCTTCAAAACACCTCTTCTTGAAAAAATAAAACTATAGAAATGAAGCTTGGACCAAGAAGATTAATGTTTATGAAGACATTTTTGGTTGGAAAGGTAAGTAGAAGGGTGAAAATCAAGAGAGAAGTTCTTACCTCTTTAACTTCAAGATGACTGTTTCTCTTTCCTTTTTCTTGTTTGTCTTCCTTTTCTCTATTTCTTAGTGGGCTGGCTAAAATATGCATGTGAAAGGGAGGGTATATTGTTCTTGCAATTTGCTTGGCCAAAAATTGCCAAAGGAATTCATGGTCACAGTTGTGGCTTCTTGAAGAAGCCTAAGTTAATTAACCATATGTGGTTAATTCCACTTTATTGACTTTTTCTTTCCTCTCCTCTTCCATTTTTGGATGAAATTTGGCTGCCAAAATGGAGGAAATGGTTGACTAATTGCCTTAATTTGCCTTGCCATTGGTCCATAATTTTACAAGTTGGAAATCTTTGACTTTTTGACTAAATTCTTCTCTTCTTTCTTTTCCCCTTTATTTGGACCTTTTTATGACAAAAAAGGGACGGATTATTTGCTTTTCTATTCTCATAATTACTTACTTTTGAAGAGCAAATCATAGCCCTGCAATTTATCTTCCAATTTTGACCTCAATATCAAGTGGCAATTGTCTCTTTTTCCCTTGATTATGGCAACATTAATTCTTGTTCCATTAATTCTTTCAATTCTTTTTATTAATTCTTTATAATCACTACTTCCTTTTTCTTTTGGATCTGGGTTAGGTTTTATGTCATATTGACACATCTTAAAGGAATCGAGTATTTTCCTTTGACTAATTCACACCAAAATTTGTATTCTATTTTGAGTGTGGTTTCTAAAAATTCATTATATTTCTTATTCATTCTTGGGACTCTTACTAAAATAGGCTTGGTAGTCTACTTTATTCAGGCTTATATGTAGCCCCTAGTCCCAAAATTCAGGGTATTATGTTCCATGTCTAGTATTATGAAATCAGTTAAAAATATGAGTTTGTCCAACTTCACCAAACCATCTTCTAAGAAATCCCTTGGATGTTTTATTGGTCGGTGAGCTAGAAGTAGTGAAACTATGATAGGTTTCACCTTTCTAAGATCGAGTTTTTTGTAGACAGATAGGGGTATGAGATTTACACTTGCTTTTATGGCATAAAGTGCTATTTCAAAGTTACATTGACCTATGGTGCAAGGTATGAAAAAACTTCCAGGATCTGTCAACTTTGGTAGCAATTTCTTTTAGAATAGCGCTACACTCCTCAGTAAGTGTAACTCGCTCAAATTCCTCAAATTTGTGCTTATTTGAGAGAATATCCTTCATGAATTTTGCATAAGTGGGCATTTGGGCATGAGCATCTACGAAAGGGATATTGATATATAACTTTTTGAAAACCTCTAGAAACTTTCCAAACTGCTTGACTAGCTTTACCCTCATAAGTCTCTAAGGGTATGGAACTGGTGGTACATATGGAGGAGGGTTATCTAGAAAGCTAATTCTTCTTGGTAGCACATAATCCTCTTTAGTTTTATGTGATTTTGCCTTCTGTTCTTCTTTGCTTTCTTTCTTTTCTCCACCATTCTTCTTTTTAATTATGGGATCTTTAAATTCTTTCCCACTCCTTACTGCAATGACCTTCACAAGCTCTCTTGAGTTTCTTTTGGTGTTGCTTGGTAAAGTTCCTGGCTGTCTAAAATACAGCATACTTGCAATTTGGCTCAGTTGGATCTCCAAGTTCTTTATTGAGGCTTCTTGGCTTTTAAGTATCGCATCAGTCCTAACCATAAATTGAGATGTATTTATGGTTAGTTGAGTCAGTACATATTCCGCTTTCACTTTTTGTTGTGATGGATTTGTGGTTGAAGAGCTTATTACCGATAGTTCCCTTACAGCTTGAACACATTTTGATTATTCCTACAACCAAAGTTTGGATGATTTTGTCAACCTGGCTTGTAAGTTTTTGAGAATGGGTCATTTCTTTGATTTTTGATGTAATAAACTTGCTTCAGCATGAATATGTGTCCTTCTTGACATTGCGAGCTCACATGAGGTCCTTCACATCAATCACAGGTTTTAGTAGGAGTGCTGACTATATTTGCTTACTTTGTCAATGTGCCCACTTGCTTAGATATAGATACAACTTGAGTAGACAAGCTATAAGGATATCCTTCTTGTGCACTCTAAGCACTTTCTTTGAACTATTACGTTTAGAAGGCTATTGGTATGGATTGGGCACCATCTCCTTAAGTATATTATAGGTATCATCTAGACTTTTTCCCATTAAAGATCCTCCAGCTGCAGTATCTACAAGAATTTTGGAGGTATGCGTCATCCCATTATAGAAAGTTTACAGTTACCACCAATCTAGTAACCCTTGATGAGGACATCTCCTTGTATCTTTTCCAGGCTTCATAGAGACTTTCTAGTTCATCCTAGGTAAATGAGGCAATTTCATTCCTCAATTTTGTACTTTTTACTAAAAAAAGGTATTTTGCCAAAAATTTCTACCCCAAGACTTCCCATGTAGTTATGCTTCATACTAGTAGCGAGTGTAACCAGCTCTTAGCCTTATCTCTAAGTGAAAAAGGGAAAAGTCTAAGTCTTATGGTATCATTAGTAACACCATTATACTAGAATGTGTCACAGATTTCTATGAAGTTGGCTATATGTGTGTTAGAATCTCCTGTTGGTAAACCACTGAACTAATTTGCTTGCTCCATGTGGATAATTGTAGGCTTGATTTCAAAATTATTGGCTGCTCTGGCGGTTTTCTTATTCCAAAAATTGACTCCATGACTTTTGGTGTTGCATAGTCATGAAGTGTTTTGGTGTCTATTGCTTCTTCTCCTAGATTCGCCATCAGATTGCTTAGGATTGGAGTAAACTGCTTTTGAACTCTTCAGTTGCTCGATCTCATAGTCAAAATGTTGTAGTTCAGTCTCTTTCAATCTACTCTTGCATTAAGCAAAAGCCTGAAAAGAAACACAAGACACCAAAAAGAAAAACAAATGTAATATGAAGACCAAATTAGTATTAAAATTACTTGGTATGGATATTAATGACAACAATCCCCACAATGCTGTCAATAACTTGTTATGAGTGTAAATGATTTATTAAAAAGTGTAAATGTACACTATTGTAAACAAGTAATATAGAGGTGAATAGAGTATCGTTCCTATGAGGATTGATCACTAAGTACTAAAATTGGTAATCTTAATTCTATTTTTATTGATCAATTAGTTGGTGATTGAGAGATCAAAATAAAAATGATTAAATATAAATGCAATTGAAATGAAAATAACTATGAGAAAAAGCCTTAGGGATCATATTTCACTTAGCAAATTTTGGATTGAATTACCTATCTATTCTAGTCTAATTTATTCTACATAATTGATAGTTGAGTTTCCCTTATTTAATTACTAGCATCTTCCAAGGTCAAGCAATTCTATAATAAATTGCTAATCCAATATATCCCTTATATGAATTAAAGCAATTAATCATGTTTTAAGATTTATAGAACTCATTAAGACTACACAACCTATATAAATATATTCCTATTTCATATATAGGTTATGATTTTAATTATAGGATCTATATACACGTATCTCCTTCTGGTATCAACATACATATTGAAATCATTTAAAAGATGGCCAATCAATTGAAAGCATTAAGAACAATAATCAAAACTCAATCATGAAGGAAAAATTAAAACTAGATTTAATAAGTTAATATTCAATCTGTCATTAGTAAGCTACATTATGCTAGGAAAATGAAAATTTAGCTTATGATGAAATTAAAAAAAAACCAAAATAAATTGAAAAATTTATAAACATTGCATAAAACCTAATTATTAAATTCTAAAGCATAAAGATACAACTACAAGATACAAGAAAATGGAAAAATCTAACCTCTCTTATAGGAGGTAAAACCTTCCATGTAGGTGGCAACCTATACCGTCCATAAAAGAGGACTACCTAAGCCTTCCAAGAAGGAGGCATGAAAGAAACAATACAATATATGGAATTAAAACAATAAGATTGTATGTCTCCTTGTGTCTTCTACTCCTCTATTAATAGATGAATGGGGTGTAAAGATTTTCACTTATTAGGTATGAAACTTGACTTTAAGCCACCAATGTTGACCTTGTGGCAGCCATGCTTCTTGATTGCAGCCGTATTTTGATAGTCAAAATGGTGGATTCTCATGTTTTTGTCTTCATGAAAGTTTTAGATATGGATCTTAGTTTGAAAACGCATGTAAGAGCTCCTCATTTCAACATTTACAGCTCCAGTTATGGTCAAATTAGTAGGCAAATGTCAGACTTGGACAAATCCATATTCTCAACTTCTAAGCAAAATTCAAAACTCTTGAAGATAGAACTGAGTTTTGGCCTCAACATAAAAGTTGTAAGGATTTTTCTTAGCTTTTTATCTATATAAAGAGCACCCCAATCTGACATCTAGAGCTCCAGATACTACCTGAAAACTGAAATAAGATTAAAATTTAGTATTTTTTGATAACTTTTGTTTTATGCCACAATCTGTATTTATTTATTAATTACACCCAAATTCATTAAATTAAACTCAAATATCATCCAAAAAATCATCATATGAGGGAAAAAAATTTACAAATATTTTACTTATCATATACTAAATGTTAGTGCAAAGGTTTCACCCAGGAAGGAGGTGAATTGGGTGATTAAGAAAAAAATTTTCAACTCAAAATAAAAATTAAATCAAAGTTGAGAGTTAGAAGAATATCACTGAAGTGTACACAAGATATTTATACTAGTTTGGTGATAATCTCTTTGACCTACATCCAGTCCTCAGATTGCCTCTAAGATTTTCACTATAACTTTCAAGATTTAGTGGGTTCTTAATACCTTAGTACACAACAAGCTCCTTCACCGGACACTCACTCCACCTTACACAATGAAACCAATACCCAATTTAAGGCCATATTACCTTAAGTTATCTCAATCACGTATATTAAGTTTTTGATAAAATTCATTCTCAAAAGGTAAATGTATAATCACTAAAATATATAGTACAAAGAGAATAATAATGAATGGAAAATAGTGTAGTTAAGGCATATTTGAATGATTTTGCAGTTTGGTAGTTACTCCACTTTAAATGCTTCTGTATTTATAGTTGGAGTGTAATAAGTGACTATTATGTGCATTCGTTTTGTCTTTTAGAGTACAGTTGCTTCCTCTGAACATTCTTTATGTGTGGTAAAGTAGCCGATGGAGCAGAAAGAATGTTTTCATTTAAATGCCACTGGCATTTAATGCTTTTGACACAAAATCACTTTTTCTTCTCTCTTCATGATCTTTTCATTTTTCACCTAAAAAGGCTTTATACACTAATGCAATGAAGTATTAGAGTAAAAGAGAGTTAAAAGAACAAATTATATAATCATTTAGTGATTTTGAAAATCAAGAGAATATGCTCTATTTTTCTAGAAACCATCACTTGAGTGTTTTGCTTGTGATCTTAAAAATAGGATCACTCGAGTGACTTTATACTTAGAAACATTTTCACCTGAGATTACTTTTAGAATCACTACAGTTTTGTGCTAGTGATGCCTTTAACTTATTAACCGAGTGATATCTTTCAAAACTTGATAGAGAGCATTACTAGAGCAAGGCTTCTAATAATACTTCATCACTAAAGTGGTCACTTGAGTAATGCCACTGTTAGCCTAAAAAAACTCTATTATTTCTTATTCAGAAACTCTTATTTAACATTGAAATCTTATGTAATGTCAATTTAAGTGTTTTTATCATCAAAATAAAGGATCTAACATGTTGGGGAGCATAAGGGCAGAGTAGATCAAAATAAACAATCTAATGATCTGAAAGATTACTTTAGAAAGAAAGAAATACCAGATATGCTATTTCTAGTGCCATACAATGTAGGGTAAGTTATTAGTGGTAGCATTTTAATGTATGTTTTTTTATTGTTTAACTTTTACCATAACATGATTGTTGAAGAAAAATTTTCAAAATATTTTAGGGCACATTGGATATTGATTGTTATCAATCCAGCAGAACCTTCTGACCCTTGGATTTACATATGGATCCTCTAATTAGAGGTCTTCCAAAAAACCGTCTAGATATGTTGTGATTGTTCAATATGTAAATGTAATCATGCATGTGTAAATATTTACGTGTGTGATTAAATAAACAAAAGTAATCAGTTTCTATTTGTTTTTAAACCTCTGGCTCCTTAAGCTATTCTAAAGCTGCTGACCCTATCAATAGCTATGTCTGGAAGAAGATACGGGTACTGATACATAAATTTACTCAAATTTTGTTATTAAACAATTTTTATTCAAAAATTGAGTGAACTATTTCATTATATTATTACAGTGCCCTTTCTAGCCCAGTAATAATGATTGTAGGTATTACATCATGAAATTCATTAAGGATGTAATTACTCATGATAAGCCTTTTATCCATCAAGAAGTAAGTCATTTTAGTTGCAATTCATATTGTGTTTTAAATTTAATTGAGTAGTGTCTAGCAATTAATTTTTAGTGATTTTACTTCATTGTGTGCATGATTTTATATATGTTGTATTATGAACATCAATGTGGTGACAGTTTGACTGACCATCAAATCAATGAAGTCATCAAGGAATGGTATGAATATATGCTTAGGCAATACTCTAACTAGCTACTACCTAACTAGCTAAGTTGTTTCTTGCCTATTGTTATGTTGTTTATTTAAGTAGAATTTGCTATATTTCATTCTCAATTATTGTAAATATATTTAGTAGTGATTTTCTTAATTAGTTATTTGTTTGTATCATTTTGGCGTTATTTCATTGTGGTTTTCTTTTCTTTATTTTGATATGAATATAAAAATTTGTTTTTAAAGTTTGTTGTTGACTGTAATTATAATGTTTTTAATTAAAAATATGAAAAAATAATTTTTAAAAATACTTCCTATGGGGCTTCCTTCAAAAAGTGCCACAGGAAGCAAAATTTAAAAAACTATCACTTTTTGTGGCACTTTCCTGAGTAAGCGCCACAGAAAGTCTAAACTTCCTATAGCACTTCCTTAAGGAAGAGCCATAGGAAGGGTATTTTAAAAAAAATAAAGCATACATCTTCTTGTAGTAGCGATAGTATATGTGGTACCTCTTAAGTGCCATAGCTATTATGAAAATAAGTACAATACTTGTCCTTTTTGTAGTAGTGAAATTATTTGTCTTCTAACCTTACATCAGCAAAAACACAAATATAGCGGTTATGTCAATTGACCATAAAGTATGAATGACAAAACAATATTTCATAATAAACAACTGTCATGTAAAGTACAAATCTAGAAAGAACCTTTTCAAAACCTCGTTCAGTTTGACACCAAGTACTAGTTCTCCTAAAGTTAAATACTTTAGAATGAAGTATTCATTTTTCCACAGTACTTTTCTAAAAAGCAGGTTTTCATAACCTCATTCTTCTCTCCCTTATCATGGTCAAACACAAGAGAGCTCTTTCCATTCGCCCTCCTCTTTATCCCCATGCTCACCCTCGTCTTCCTACTCCTCCTCCTCCTCCTAGTCATCCTCACCTTTCTCTTCCACTACCATCACCACCACCTTTACATGCTTCTCCCTCTCCTATTCCATTACCACCACCACCACCACCCTCCTCTTTCTCCTCCTCCTCAAATAGAAGCTCTAATGCAAATGTCAGTCAACCTTGACCAGTACTATCTCAAATTTTGGGCTTAGGAACTTGAGGATAAGCCTATATCAAGCAGACTATTAAGCCCTATTTGGGAAGAGCCCCAAGAATGTCAAGAGATAGAAAGACTCTCGAGGACTCTATGATTTAACTTTCTGGGAAGAAAATGGTTCTTTAGATAATTTGAGGACTCAAAGGTTGTTGTTAGTCAAAGAAATAGACTGACGCATGTACTTGAGTACATGTGGCACCCTTAAGGGGGAAAAGGCCAGTTGGTTCCATTTTGAATGTCAAACACAAGTATTTATGGGCCATGTTGTCCCTAGACTATGTTATTTGACTCCTCAAGGTAGAGAATAAGTCTTCAGATATATTGGGGCTCAGTGGTAACAATTAGATGGACAAAATATGTCGGTAGAGATGTGTACATGGTATTTTTAGGGCATGTACATATACCCTGCGTTTTTGCAAAGGAAGAAGAGATATAGGCCATGTGGATCCCACATGTAGACGCACTGACACACATACTTGACAATCCCCTGAGGCAGCACATATGGTGCATTCTAGAAGACATAAACCCATATAGCATGGTCTGAGCCCTACACCGATAAGGTAGCTTTATTAAAGTAACTTTATTAAAGTAGCTTTAATGAAGTAAGTAATGATGAGTAATGATGGAACTTACTTTTGTGTTTGATAAATAAGAAGGTGACACATGTCCCTTCATCATGAAATTCACTTTTTGACTTTTGTGTTGACACTCTTATGAGGATCCACCTAGCATAATAGTTAGGGAAATTCACTAGTGTCTAGTTTGGGTACATGATTGACTTTCCCAAGTTTTATGAAAGGGAAGTCAAAGGAATTCATTAGACCCTACTTCCCTGACAATAAAGTTGGCAAGGACTATGGAAAAAGAAGTAGACTAGGTTGGTTAAGGACACGTGGCACTTCGTGGGCCACATACTTGGGACCCATGACATAAGATCAACTTAACTCTCTCCCTGTTTCCTTACAATTCATCCAACACATCCAAAAATGAAGGAAAAATAGATAAAATAGAGAGAAAATGAAAGAGGAGAGAATATGGAGAAAATGGAAGAACCAGAGTGTTCTGGAGCCGATTTCACCTCCGCAATCCCATTTCTAGCTCCCGGAGTCTTCTCTAATATTGTTCCTCTCAGTTAGAGTAACATTTCTATGGTTTTGGATTCTTGATTAGAGGTGTTAAGTGCCATCTAGCTGGCAGGAGTACTGCCAAAATCAAGAATCGATTCTAGAATCGAGTAAAGGTACATATAAGCTTCGATTTGAGCAATATATCTTGAGGTTTTTACTATGTTTTCTTATATTTTTTGGATTGCCCTGATTTTGGTCAAGAATTTGATTTTAAATAAGGTTTAATGATGATATATATAATGAGTCTTGTGGTTAAAATTGCAAGAAATCACTTTGTGGTGGTTTAGGGTCAAATTCGGTCAAGTATGAATATGAGGGAAGGAATGTGATTTTGCTAATTTTGAGGTTAGAAATGGATTCTACACATGAAATTTTATGGGAATAGGGGTTGAACATAATTTAAGAAAGGTTGGATTGAAAACCCAAAAATTGAAGTTGAAGGAGTAGTATTGCCAGATTGCTTTTTTGGGAGACAAATTGTTTATGACGTGTTTTTAAATGGCCAAATGTAATCCAATAGCCATAAAACTTTTCAAATATATGGTATACATCTTAGGCTTTAATTTGATACATAATATATGTCATTTGGGTTAGTATATTATAAGATATGAAGTTTTGAGTTTGGGCATTGAATCTAGAATGATTTATGTGGCAGTGAGGATTGTTCAAGGTTTCTGGACATTTATGCCTGTAATTGGCAGTGGTGATATTTTTTTTTAAAAGAGCACTTAAAATAGATTTACATAGACTGGAACCATCCCATTTGGAGTTTTCTAGAATAATTTATGACTTTTCAAATTTAGGTAACAAATCTCATAGATTAGAGTTGACCCACGAATTTGTGGCATTTAAGGTAATTTGAGACAAGCATGGGTCTAAAAATAAGGAACATGTCCTAAAGGCTAATAAAGCCATCTTGGACGTTCAATTTTCATAACTCTAATAATGTGGTTCTTTATCTGCGGCCATTAGATGACAAAGAAGAGGAATGGAAGAATCTCCAACGAACTTCAATGATTGGAAGAAAAGGGGACAAGAAAAGGTCATTAGTCCAAAAGGTAGTAAACTTAGCTAACTTGTGTGTATTTGATAAGTATGCTTGTGCTTTGATGTATCTAATTGCTTTGCTTGATTATGTGATGTATAAATGAATGATTAGGGCTTTATTTCTATATATACTATGGCCATGAGTATGATGAATGAAATATTGGGCATGCAGATATATCATTATGTTGTCACGAATTTATGTAAGCAAGCATGTCATGCATTAAGCATTTATCTTTCATGCTAAGTAGTATTGTTTGCTACTGAGATTCCCTCAAATCTCACCCTCCCTCAACCAACCATATAGGCACGTGAGTACAAAAGAAGAGTGCATGACGATATGTAAGATAAAGAAGTTGCAGTGAAGAGTTGAAGATTAATGCGCGCTAATCCATTATGTGTAAATAAATGTTTGAAGTAGTTAATAGTATAACCTGCATGACAAATGGATTAATCTCCTAAGTGCAGTAATTGAACTACGAATAGGTAATCGCATGGTATAAGCACATTAGTTAACGAACATTTTGTAAATAAGAGTTTATTAAGAACTCTGGTAGAAATGAATAGAGCAGAGAATCACTCTGATTGAATTGAAAAAAAAAAAGATAAGAATTGACGAGTAATAAGAAAGTTATGAACCACTAAAAGTCGCTTCCAAAAGATTTTAAAGTTTTCAGAAAAACCCACTCAACTATAGGTTTGAATCCTATCTTGAAGTTAAGATTCAGAACTATTTTATGAAGGTGGTTCGAACTCATTGTGTAAAAGCTCATTCGATTGGGTTTGAGAATAAGGTGTTGCATAACCACTCCATAAGGCGTCTTACTAGACATGCCCATAATCTAAATAGGAAATTGAACCTCATCCTTCATCACAATCAGGTTCTATATGATCACTTCCAGTCAAACCATTAATCTCCTTCCTTAGACGTTGATGATGTGCTGGGAAAAGGGGAGGGTTAGAAGGAGGCGGAGGACAGTAGTGGTGGTGACTGAAAACCACTACTACATTTTTTTAATATTAAAAAAATTGATAGTTAGGGTAATGTAGCCCAAAAATAATTTAAAAGAAACAATTGTCTCTTCACGGTTATTAGTAAATAATTGTTACTATGGGGTTGAATAATCAACTTTAAAAATTATTGAAAAAAGTCAAATAAGTAACAGTTATTATCTAAAACCAATAACTTTTTAGAATATTATGTCAAATACCTAATGGTTATCAAGAAAGCACCATCACCGTTTATTAAACCTAACAATTGTGACGTTAAAACTGTAAACTTTCGTTCAAAAGTCATTACGGCTTTAAATTAATAATAGTTATAAGAAGACCACCTTTCATAAAGGTTCTGAAATTATAACTATGAGTAAGTTTCATCAGGTCTTTTAAAACACCTACTATGTTGTGCCACTTCACATTCCCAAATTATACACTTAACATGCTTGTCTTTGGTCGAATCTAACCCACCATCCTACCATTGACCATCACTTTTAGGCGAACCACATCTCTAGTAATTTCTTTGAAGTTCAGTTTGATAGCCATACTAGTCACGTCGATTGCCCTAACTTACCTTTTTTGTTTTAAAGCCATAGATGGGTCGAATTATTTCACGGGCTCTATTATCCTTATTTTTTACTTTGTCTTACCTAGGTAGGTTTTGACCTTAGTCGTGCATTGTGCTTTTCTAGAAAACCTATTACCCTATTCCCTATGGTTGACTGGATGATATTGTTTTTTAGTTAAAATAGCCAGTTCTACTTTCTGCGGCACTGCTAATACCCCAAGTTTTTTATAGTGCATTTACTTTTGATAATGTTCCTAGTGTTGGTATTCTCACTGGTACTGATGTTGTCCCTAGGCCATAAGAAATGGGACCCCAGAAGAGGTGTTAGAATGAGTATGGGATATTATAAATAGAGGCCATTATGCCTTGACTTTTGTAAACCATGAAAAGTCTTTGAGCAGAAGATTTCACGTGACATGAAACAATAACAGTCGACCTCTTAAGCTAGCACACTTCATCAGCTACATCATCTTAATGACAAAGACCAATATTCCTATCACGATAGGTAATCGGCATAGGGTACTGGGACATTATGCAGGTGTTATTTAGGACAATATTATGGTAATGTATATATGACTTCTAATTACTTGCTATGTACTTGGGAAAATTTTTCACTTGAAGAATGTGCTTTATAGTCTACAAATCATGTAAACAAAGATTACATCAGGGAATTTTTCATCAAGAAGGCTGGCAATTCACTATATACATTCTATCAAGCATTGATGAAGGCATATTTGCAAAATCCTAAAGATGTTGATTAGACAGAAGTTCCCGTGGAAGTTCTGTCCTCTATCAAAGTAGATGATTGGACAAAATTTGTCATCTCATATTGCGACCCAGCATTCTAGGTAATTGTTACTTGCAATTCATAAGACCTATATACATTTGTTTAATATTAACTTGAGTGTTGTGTGTTTTATAGGAATTAAGTTTGTTGAATAGGGAAAGGGTAACGAATAATAAGTATCCCTATAAGCGAGGGCGAACAGGGTATGCTTGGATTACTAAAAAGTTAATTGCTGAGAGTGGAGATGGTAGTAAACCTTCCTATCATGAACTTTGGTCAGTGGCAAGGTAAAATAAAGATGGCTCTTATGATGATACTTAGTGAAAGAGGCTGTCGATAAAATGTAAGTATCAATATTAATTCCTGATTTATGGAAGTAATATCTTCAATTAACTATCAATATTAACATTATTGTTAAATGTACTGCAAGCCATGCCCCATGAAGTTACAACACAGGGGATTGTCTTTCTGTGGATGAGGACGTATTGGTAAAAACATTGGGGCTTAACCATCACGATCTTCTTAGGGGTGTCGGCTTTAGATTAACCAAGACATAATATTTTGGTCACCTAAAACATCAAAGAAATAATCAGGATAAAAAGTATGAAAAGCTCTAGAAACATAGCAATGAAAATGCAAGAACAAATATGATTTCTTATACAAGAGTTGATAAAGGAGCATACTATGAAGCATTAAGGGGGAAATGGTAGCCTAAGTACTACAATCAGCTATACATTTCCCCCTATAATCTGCTTGAGGGTTTAGTAGATGTTGGGTCTTTTTTCAATAGCCCTAAACAGCATACAGTTGCAATGGCCTACATGTTCAACCACTCAGAGGATAACACACTTCATAATGAGCTTATCCCTTTTGAGAATGTGAAGGTATAAATCAACATCACCATCTACCCTAACTATCTGCTCCCTGTGCCCACAAAAGACACAAATACAGTAGGAAGGCTATGGGTAGCTTCATTGTATGGCCTCGTTGTCTACTTAGAGTATGGAAGCATCCACTCAAAAGAAGCTACCCGCTAATAAGTCCAAGCCCCATAATTAAACCAAGCACCCTAATTAGTCCAAGCCTCCCAACTAGTCAAAGCCCCCCACTGATTAGTCCAAGCCCCATTTGGTAAATCGATATCGTGTGAATTCTCAATTTGAAAATGTAGCTTAGTAGCTCAACCTAGGTTGTCCTTTTGAGGAGATTAATTTCCAAGTTTCCAAATAGTTAAGTAACAAATACTTTAAAGTTATGATAAATCTTTTTGAGAAGTTCTTTCAAAGACAAATGAAATAATCTAATCTAATTTAATATTTTTGTATTTTTTTGGTTTTCAAGAAAAAGAAGTAAATGAATTCGAAATTAACAATAATAATAAGGTAAATTCAATAAACTAATATAATGATGAAGTGAGATTCTCTTGAGTTAAGATTTTAGTCTTTCTTACTTGGTAATGATAAGAATTCAACAATATGAGTCAAAAAGGTGGACCTAAGCTACTATTTGATCCATACTTTGCAATACTCATCTCATTCATTCTACCAAAGCAATTAAATGAGGACCACCATTCAGCATTATAAATCTAACTCAAAGGAGAAGAATAATTAATTTCCAATTTTAAATTGTAATTTCCATTACAAAAATTCAAAGCAATCAATTTAGTCATTCAAAATCCACTCTAATGAGTTCGATTAAACAACTCACCCTACTTCTAATATGAATCATACAAAGCTTAATTAGCTAACTCCTAGCTCAACCACCAAGTTTATTCACTTGGCATAGAAGAAGAAGAAGAAGAAGAAGAAGAAGCTTGAACAAAAGAATTAGCAATCAGCTACAGATGAAATGAAAAGAACCCAACACCTCTCCTCTCCTCTCAATCTTCAATAATCAATGCATCAACTCTTCAACCCTTGTGTCTTCTTCTTTCTCTCCATAATTCAGTCCTTCCAGCAACTCCTTGGTCTTCAATTGCTCCCTAAGTCGGTATATCCCATTGTGTATTACATCTCCATCTTTTTCAATTCATGTGTGTCTTCATTTTCTTCTTTCAATAATATGTGCCTTTCCTTACGTCTTGCCTCTTCATTCGGTCTAGCAACTCCCAATACAAAATAGTCCAGCCTCCTCTTTAATTATTGGACTTCTTTTTCATACTCCATCTTGTCTCTATTCCTATTTTTTTCCATTAGCATCCACTTGCTTCTTTTTCTTTTAACATTAGAAAGTGAGTTGAGGCATATTTAGATGAGGGGTGTGTAATACCTTGAATTTTGGGATTGGATGCTTAAGAATAAGCCTAAATTGAGTGGACTACTAAGCTCCGATTTAGGAGATGACCCAAATCTATTCTCTAATGTTCCTTATATCTTTGGGGCATTAAAGAAAATAAAATGGTTAATTTTGAAGAAAGTGATTATGCTTATGGTGAAATCGCCTATGAGGCAGTGAGTTTTTCATATGATTTTATATGACCAAATGATGATAAAAAATTATTGAATTTTACAGGATGAAAGTAGACGTCCTACACTTTAATTTGATAGCCATATGACTCAATTAGAGCTATACACAAAAAGATATGAATTTTTGAAATTAGCCCAGAAAAACTGGAAAGTTTCTGAAACAGTATGCAAAGATTGAAATTTTGGGAATTTTGTGATTCCATTCAGCAAAAGTCTATATTTATCCTTAAAACTAAACTCAATAAGGGTTCTATAGGCTTTGGAATTACTTCAATTCGATTTTTTCTAGAATTATTTATGATTTTTCAAATTTTAGGTAGAAATCTGCCAGAATTTCTGAAAAATCTGAAAATGGAAAATTTGTGATGGTAACTTTGTAATTATGAGATAAATCATGATCAGCCTATTTTGGCACAAACTTAGACCCCTGACGTGAATATGGTTGTCTTGAAGAGGGAGATATTAGTTGCATTTTATGGGCTTTCATATAGATAGGAAGTGTGTGCACAAAGTCAATATTTTTGGAAATTTGCTAATGCGGATGACATAAGCAATGACATAAGCATAAGATTATTAAAGAAACATCATCTTTCTCCTACAGCATTTCGACGCCATTCTCCAACCAAAATAAAGAAAAGAGTTGAGAGGGTTTTGGGAGAAAAGGAGAAGAGAACTCGCAATGTAAGCTGATTTCTCTGACTATCTAGCTCTTAATGCGTATAACTCCGATCCTAAGCTACTCCTTTATGTTCTTTAAGGTTTGGAAGCTCCTCTTTTGGTGTTAAAACACCTAAGGTTTTCATTCAAGTCAAGGAAAAGCTATTGGGAGCTTGAGGTAACTTCCAAACTCTTGTATATTGACTATTCTAACTACTGTGGGCAATTTAATCGGTGAAATTTCGCAGGATTGCCGTTGGTTTTAATTTATGGAAATCGGTTGTAGGGGCTATTATGCTGCCCAAATTGATACTAAATGGTAGTTGTAATCTAATGGAATAGTCAATAAAGTGGTTAGGAGTAGAAAGGAACGCGTTTAGGGAGCCGAAATCGTAAAACCCCGCTTTTTCCTGGAAAACACCATAATTTTGGCCAGGGATGTTTGAGGGCCTTAGAGTTGGATTTTTAATGATTTGATGATTCCATTGGATTTAGTGGGCAAAAATAAGTGGGGTTACAGTTGGGCATTTTTTCAGAAAAGGCCGAGAAAGCATAATTACAAAAATGCCCTTAAAACACTGAAATAAGGGCTGCCAAGGGCAATTTCATCTTTTAGTAGTGAATTTGGTGATTCCGAGTTTGGAAATGGATTCCTTGGGTGAAAATATGTCATGATAGCCCAGGTTAGAATTTCGAGAAAAGTACAGCCGGACCGGATACAATTGGGCGGGTCCTGGGGGTATTTTAGTAATTTTTCAAGATAGACTCATATAACCCCCAGAAACACTATGGAAGTGTCTACATGGTATATGGAGCCTCAAGCCTTTTGCACGTAGATCGAGGCACACGTTTCGAGGCGGAAAAGGGTTAAGGTAGGGGACTTACCTTACTTGCATGTATTTGATATCTTTGCTTGTGTAATGATGTATGTGATTGCTCTACTTGATTGTGTAGAGCATATTTGAATAAATGAAGCTCTATTTCTGTTTTCGCTGTCGCCATAGTCTTGTTGTATGAAACATTGAGCATGCAGAAATGTCATTATGGGGCATACATCTAGATAAAGCTAACACGTCATACACATAGCTTCAATCATGCATGCATTATGGTATCTGTTTCCTACTGAGATTCTCTTGAATCTCACCCTCCCCTACCAACAATTTAGACAAGAGACGACAGAAGATATGTAAACAACAATGCAGGGTACCGTACGAAGGGATTACAATAGTGGAATGAAGACGGGAAGAAGTCTCCATTTCACTGGGATGAGTTTAGACACCCTAGTAGCCTTGTGCGGCTACCTTAATCGTAAGTATCGTTTACAAACCCCTATGGAGAATTTATGTAATCATGCACTTATTATCAGTATATTCATGTTATTCCTGTGTTGCCCACCGAACCACATATCATCTTCCGCGAATACTCTGAAAAAGGTGAAAATTAGATAAGGGCGTGACAGGGTGAAAATATGATTTGGGATTAGGTACAAAATTGCAATTATCAAACAAGGCCCTTACTTATTTAATCTCCTCTTAAAACTAGAAAAATAAGAAAATAAATTTTGCATATGTGAAATTCCTTTTCTGCCATTCATTAAGCTCCAAAATGACATCTTTGACTTGGACCAATTGACAAAGTTTGTGCCATATCATCACCTACAAATTAAATTCACAAAGGTAATATCTTGTACTCACAATTAAGGAATAATGGGAATAACAAATATTAATAAAAAATATAACAATTTAGCCACTATAATTTCCTAATGACCCTTTCACTTAAATATCACACTAGCACCTAATTATGCCCAAATTATTCAATTAAGTCCCACAAAAATACTTAAGATTAATTACTAAAAATATATAAATATTGAGCTCTGTTAATTACCCCGTACTTAAGCTTTTGCACTCCTGGCCAAAACATCAAACTCAATACTAAAACAAGGCATATGGTTGAATAGGCACAATCAAGCTTCAAAAATCACACTTAGTATAATAATAAGGTATCCACCTATCAAAATTCAATAAACATGCCAAAACTTGAAGTAACTAAAGTGATCCAAGGTTTAATTACGATAAGCTTAATTGGGAACCTTAACTAGGTTAAGCGTTTCACTCTTCTCTCATATAAGGTAAGTTTTCACTCGCATCCACTTTGATCACACTTTATATTAAGCTTGTAATATTTCTAGGCTTTTCACTATTTGTAACAATGGCATAAATAGATCTAAAGGACTTTATAGGGTTGTAATGCTGAATAGGCCAAATGATGAAACAATAAAACAAGCTACCATTTATAATATCCCCAAATTTATGGACTAAAAGCTTGAGATTAAGATTAACTCAAGCCAACTGCTAAGCCCTAGTTTGCAAGAGTCCCAAGAATATATAAGAGACAGAAATACTTTTAGGTACTAATTTGGAAAAATAACAAAGTAAGGGATTTGATTCCAAATAACTAAAGGAAATGCCCAATTCCTTTATCTAAATGCAGAAATGATGTTAAGCCTAGCTTGGATCCAAAAAGAAGGAAATGAGAAGGAATTAGAATGAAAGAAAAGCTAATAGCACCTTAAATAAATGTTCCATGATCAAGGGAAAAAGAGACAATTGCTATTTAATCTTGATGTTAGAATTGGAAACAAGAATGAATGGTCAAGATTTTCTCTTGAAAACGTAAGAGTAATTATGAGAAGCGAAAATAGAAGACAAGAAAACTCAACCAAGTATCCAATGGATAATAAGCTTTTTTGTGTATAAACAGCTAAGAACTTTTGGGTAAAGCATTTCCTCTTCTCTCTCACTTTAATTTCCGGTCAAGAAGGCCATGGAAAAAAGAAACAAAATGCTTTTAGTCCAACCAAAACTCCTTTAGTTAAGCCAACCAAACTGCTTAAGAATGAGCAGAAAATTGCTTTAACTTTTAGTCAAGGTAATAGAAAAAAGATTGAAGTACAACACACTGTTCAAATATTTTGACTGGAATTTGTGTATGTATATATATGAATGAGTTAAGATTGATCAAAAAATTTCTCTAATTGAATTAAAAGAAAAGATAAGAATTAATAAGTAATAACAATGTTGCGAACCACTAAAAGACTCTTCCAACAGATTTTGAAATTTTAAGAAAAACCCACTCAACTACATGTTTGAATCCTATCTTAGGTTGGGAATGGAAAGAGTTTTGTAAAAGAATATTGCTTAGTAGTTTAATTTTGTGGTGTAAAACTGATCCGAATACGTTATGGAAGTATGGTATTACATTTATAATATCAGAGAAGAGTTTTTGGCATTTAGTTAGAATCTGCTGCTAATGTGAATAGTATCCATGAGTGATACTTGAATAATCCTGAGTGATACTAGGATTAAGAGATATGGATGATAGATAAACCTAGAGAAATCAAACTTTCCTTGACTACTAATTGAGAAACTAGTACAGAGAAAGGGTAGAGCTGTATATCGGTAAATCAATTGATTGTAGAATCCCCTGCCCAAGGAAGGGGTAGAGCTATATGTAAAGAGTCAAATGGAGTAGCATTGATGTATACCTCGTAAGGAAGGGTATGAGCTTCGGAGAATCTAAATTCAGATTAGCATGTGACATGGATTCCACCGGAACTCTGTGGTTAAGCGTGCTTAGAAGAGAGAAATCTCGGGATGGATAACCCCCTGGGAAGTTAAGTTAGTAAGGTCATGAAGACTTGAGGAATATTGATTGCTTAAGGTTTCTCCATGACTAATAATTATCTTAGTTAGGTGAATCATATTTAAAGGCATATAGGTATAATAGACAGTATTGAACTGGAAGAGGCCAGGAACTGGTACAGAGATAATCAGTTGTATGGGTCTTGCTAGTTAGTATCAGAGAATGAATGAGAATGTCTCCCAAATCACTTTTCAATTGATAGAGCTCATATGAATGAAAGAATTGTGTTTAAGTGGAATGGTAACTATGAGAGTAAGCTTCTGAAAGTTGAGGGAGAGACTATTATATGTTGAAATGAGTATACGAGATTAAGATGTGCCCAGTATAGCATAGCAAAATTGTGGCTTATACCTACTGATAGCTGAAGTCTCACGAGATAGAATACCCTACTCATAAATTAGAGCTACAGTTATTGTTTTTTAGGTGAAAGAATGATGATTTGAATATGCCTTTATGATATTGAGAATTGAGGTAGAATTAAAATCTCATGAACAATACTGATGCTTTGAGAATATAATCTAAATATTTTGAGGATTAGAATAAGGACTGTGAATCCTGATTCTAATATACGTGTATGTTGGGTATAATTAAGGAACATGATTTATTGGCTCAGCAGACATTAAGGTTCTAAGGTTTTAAGGGTTGAATTGTCCTGAGAATCAAATGCAATGGTTGAATTATTTCTTAGGAATTTGAAATAGCCTGAGTGGCTTGAAGTACTAAAATATGGTTCAGAAATGTATATGAGGTTTCTTGAGGTTGCTAGTTATTGATCTAGCATAGGGAAAGATCTTGATAATAGAATATTCCCTTATAAGATTGAATAAGAATGGTTCTCTGATAAAATAGAGAGTAGCCATAAATCACGGTTCCACGGTTAAGACAGATATTAGAGAATATACTATTGGCTTATGGATTCCCTGTATATTATAGGTATATTATATGGTATAGGAATTAGAATATTTCCTGGAGCTGGATTAATATTGAAAGTTCATATAGAATGACCCCAGCTGAGATGGCGGAATTAAAGAAAGCAGGCCTTAGGTTCTCCAAAGGACTTGTTCCCGTTACAATGGTGCATTGTAATAAAGCCCAGCATGGAAGAGTTTCCTTGATAAAGAAGGGTTTATATGACCCAGTTAAACACCATGGGGTGTTCCAACATAGTTTTTTGGAAGAAAGACAGGAAAAGAGACTAAGGTAAAACAAGCTCAACGAGATAGAGAAAGTCAAGCAACTCTTGCTCTTATATCTTATGTAATGGTTCTACATGTATATGTTACCATCAAGTATATTCCTGTTATGAATATACTGTGGGTAGTAAGACCTATTGAGCCAGTATTTCCTTAGGCCATATGACCTTGTATGCATTTAGAGCAGGGTCATAAGACCTACTAAGTAATCTGAACTTGAGATTTCAGATAGTGACTTAACGCATGATATTATGAGAGTGACCCAATGCATGAGATTTTGAGCATTGTTATGAAGAGATTGTAAAGCCTGAGAATGAAGGGGACAATTAGTCCCAAGGCAATAAGACCTATAAGTACAAGTTGCATTAGGAGTTACCCTGGGCATCTAGACCCAGGTAGGCTTGAGGTAGAAAGCCTGTAAGTGCACCTTGTATAGGGAGTTACTCTAGGGCATCTTGAGTGAGGTACGCTTGAGGCAGAAAGCCCATGAGTGTATATTGTATGGGGAGTTACCATGGGCTGTAAGACCTAATTAATATCCAGTGGCAGATGGGCAGAGAACTGAGGCTATAAGTTCCAATGTGCCTATGGCATAGGGGTAATTCCCTAGGCTATAAGACCTTACATGCTATCTGGATAGTTGATGATGGACAGTTTGTCTTATGATTTTCCATTGGACTGTGTGTCCTATGATTACTTAATGCCGAAGAATTGATTGTTGTTAGATGGTTTGTTTTACGTGCTTCAAAAACATTACATAAGTATATGAACGGTTTAAGAAGTAAGAGGTGGAGCTTGTGATGAATTCAGAATACCTAGTAAATTGTGTGTCCTAAGTAGCTAGACTCAAAATGTATTCAATAAAGATGATGGACGGCATGTCCTATGGCCATAAGAGCTAATGGACTAGTATGTCCTTAGGCTGTTAGGATATTATGTATTTAAGAATTGTGACAAGCAAAGGCTTGAGCTGGTAAGATGGTTTTTCTGGAGAAAAGAGATTGAGACTTTAGAGAAACAAAACCGTTAAGGTGGGGGCTACACCTAACCACCAGAGCAGTGTGCAAGTTACAGGTCACCAGACAGCAGTAAGACCTGCGAACCTAGTATTGTGGTTATTTCCTTTGTAGTGACATTGTACCAATGTGTCCAGAGTATATTTTGAGGTTGGAAAAACATTCAGACTATACCAGGTCATAGCCGTGATAGTAGAATACCTAAGCTATAGGAATAAAATGAGTCGAAAGGCTAGAATGAAATAAGCTGTAAGGCTTAATGTACCGGGTACTAACCTAAAAAGGCAGTGAGGCCTGTGTAACCAAGCATTGTGGGAATGGGCTAGTGGGTCCTGTGGTTGAATCTATTCTACATCCTGCGTACTGAATGAATGAGACTGTTGAATGATGGTTGCTAAATACTATCTAAGATATGTGTTGGGAATATGATGAATTGTATTGCATGCTCTCTGAGAATGCATAAGAAAGGGATAGACCGAGTTTCTAGTATGATTCTCAGAGGTATATAAAGTTTTTGGATCGCCTCACTGTGGCAAAGCTCATACAATAGAATTAGTGATTAAGTGGGATGATGTATATGAATGTAACTTCTAAAGGCTGGAGGAGAGGTTGACATGTGCACTAGTGAGAATTATCCTAGATCCGAGAATTGACCTTTATGGTCTACAAAATTAACTTGTATGGTCTCCAAAAATGTTGGAAAGAATGGATTAGGATATGTCCTAGTTCAACGAAAGCCCGGCAGGACAGAATGGTCATTTGCCTCTTAACAGCTAAAGCCATACAAGAATAAATTTCCCCATATTTGAATTTGAGCTTGCGGCAATTCTCTTTACTTTGGAGAATATAGTGACATCACCTGTATGGTGCGACCATAGAAACTATACTCCAATCCCAAGAATCTTGAACAGTTAGTAAAACTGATAGAAGGCTCAAAGATCTGAACTTGTCAAATCATATGCCACTTAAGCGCTACAAAGTTAGCCAAGAAGATAATGATCTAAGAAATAGAATTAAGAAGTGATACTAAGATATGTGTCCCAAGCTGTATAGCAAATTTCGAGGATGAAATTTATTGAACGGGGTGAGAAATATAATATCCCTAAATTTTAGGACTAGAAGCTTGAGATTAAGATTAACTCAAGCTAACTGCTAAGCCCCAGTTTGCAAGAGTCCCAAGAATGTTCAAGAGGCAGAATGGCTTTTAGGGACTAATTTGGAAAAAAAAAATAAAGTATGGGATTTGATTCCAAATAACTAAAGGAAATGCCCAAGTCCTTTATCTAAAGGCAAAAATGATATTAAGCCTAACTTGGATCCAAAAAGAAGAAGAAAATGAGAAGGAATGGAAAAAAAAAGCTAATGCACCTTAAATAAATATTTCCATGATCAAGGGAAAAAGAAACAATTGTCATTTGATCTTGATGTTAGAATTGGAAATAAGAATGAAGGGTCAATATTTGCTCTTGAAAAAGGAAGAGAAAGTATCAGAAGAGAAAATAAAAGACAAGAAAATTCAACTAAGTATCCAATGGATAATAAGCTTCTTTGTGTACAAAGAGTTAAGAACCTTTAGGTAAAGCATTTCCTCTTCTCTCGGCCTTTAATTTTCGATCAAGACAGCCATGGAAAAAAGAAACAAAAAGCTTTTAGTCTAACCAAAGCTCCGTTGGTTAAGCCAAATAAACTAGAAAGCAAGAAGGAACTAAACAAGGATATGTCATCATCATTTTTCTCTCCCTTCTCTCAAACATTTCAGCAAGCACCCCCAAGGAAAGAGAAAAAAGTGTTTTAAACACATCAACCCTTCTATTAGCTTCATTTGAACGTCTAAAAGGAGAGAGAAACCAAATCCAAAATTTTGAGAGCTCAAGAAAGGTAAGAAACTTCTCTCTAAGATTTCACCCTCTTACTCACCTTTCTAGCCAATAGTGTATTCATGAACATTGTTCCTCTTGGTCTAAGCTTCATTTCTATATTTTTATTTTTTTAAGAGGAGGTGTTTTGAGGCATTTATCAAGATCCAAAGTTGTGGAATCAAGAAATAAAACTTAGAAGAAGCAAGATGTGAGTAAGAGTTGTCTTTTGAACCATATATTGTTTAAGTAATTTGACTAGAATTTGTGTATGTACAAATATGAATGACTTAAGAATGAGCAAAAAATCACTCTAATTGAATTAAAAGAAAAGATAAGAATCAATGTGTAATAATTGTTAGAAATCATGCCCTAAGGGCCAATCATTGTACTTTGGACATTATTAATTTAATGAAATTTCTCTATTTTGTTATTATATTATTTGCATGTTAACTGTGATAATTGCATCCTTGAAAAAATCATAAAGATTGTCATAAAATGTCCCTGGTCAGTCATCTATATGGGAGCAAAGATGAAATAAAACCAGTATGACTTTGATAAGATTAGAGATACGAATTAAAGTCTTAGGCACTTGTAAGAGTACAAGGTGCTGGACGGAACCACTATGAGAAAGCTACATGGATCAAGTCATAAGCTTTTCTTATGTATAACCATGTCACAATGCCCTTTAACCTAAGGTCATCATGGATTCCTATATGAGAGTTGCTAAGCTTTAAACTAGTCAAAAGTTACTTTTGACCAGGTGATGATAAAGGCTACGATTGGGCTTGGTGGTTTTTCATGTAGAGGAATATGAATAGTCAAGATGGAATTTGTCACTCACATTAGTAGAGAGATATTACTGGGTGATAAAACCCAAATTTTATATATTTTATCCCACATTATTCATTTATTTTATAAACTAATTTAGGCTAATTTAGATTTATTAGATAATATTTTGATTGTTAGCCAATTTTAGTAAATAATATAAATTCGAATTAATTATGAGATTATTGGGCTTAAGTTGTTAATAATTTAATTGCCTATTTTGTGATTGAATAATATTTTCAAATATATGATAGATCATGATCTCATTTAATTCATGCAGGGCAAAGAAAAGCACATTAAGAAATCACATGGTCCAGAATTTTTCTTGGAAGCTAAAAGAAAATCTAATAGTTAGATTTTATTGGACTACTTAGATTTTAATGGGCTCGAGTGTTGACCTCAAAACTCTCTCCTCCTCCTTTTTAATTCACCTACCCTTCCTACCTCTACCTACTCTTACCTTCACCTACTCATATCGTCACCTACTCCCATTTCTTGTTCCTATTTCACCAACACCCTTCCTTTTATATGTGTATATATATATCATTCCCTTCCTTTCATTTCATTCACGGAGACACATGCATAGACATAAAAATTTCCACCTTAATTCCTATTCTCTTTAATCACCTTAGGGCCCCCTCTTCAATTTCCATAACCTCTTTATTCCATCTCTTCTGTCCATTTACGAAGACAATTGATTGAAGTTTATTCAATCATCATCTCACTATTCATCATTCATAAAAGAAAGAGATGGCCGTGAGTTTCATGAAGGAGTGACTTGGAGAGGAAAACTTCATGGCAACCTGAGTTACTTGGGAGGAGTATGGAGAAAGCTAGAGCCTAGGACTTACACTTGAAGACCACAGGGGAGTGTATTTCCTTTTTATCAATTTATTTCAAGTATTGAAATTATTAGTTCTAAATAATTTTGAATTGTAATAACTAAGAACAATATAATTTTAGATTGTAGACATATTTCTTTTGGATTGGATTGATATTTTAGAATATTGTGTTTGAGACAATTGCTAGAATTTTTGTTTGTGAACCTTTAGATTGTCAATTGAATTATTAATTGAGTTTTCATTATTAATTTAATTGTCAATTTGGGTTATCCACTTAATTGTTTAATTATGTTGGATAATTATTTAGTTGTTCAATTAGATAATTTTAAACTTAATTTCCAATTAATTTGAAATTAATTGTTGTTGGTTTTTAATGGGTTTAATTAACCACAACTTATTTCATTACGAGTTTTCTAACGGAATGAGTGTTATTGAACTTAAGGGTTTTCCATGTTTCAATTAGGTGATTAAATTTATTAATTCCTATCTTTCATCAACATCCCTTTGGTCTAATTAATTAATTCAGGCTAAGAAAGTTAACTCCATGTGAATCCTAAGTTGTCCTTTTCATCATCATAATTGAATTAAATCTTTTGTCTTGTTTTTTAATTAGTCTCTTTGCTTAGGAATTTAATTCCTCTTTCACAAAACCAAAAACCCCCAAAAATTGTATTCAAATTCATATAGATTAGTCTCATTCTCATTTAGGTTTTAGAATCAATTAAATAAGTGCATTTAGTTAGTTTAATTACATTTTGATAGTAGTGTTTTGCATTCTAGTTTAAGTCTATTCCATTGCATTTTTTATCACTTAAATTCAATTCTAAAGAAAACCCATAGATTGCTCCTTGGGAGAATGAGCTCCACTATATTGCATTAGTTGGTTGTCCTAGTTATTAATTGATTGCTTTAGTGACAGAAGCAATACATCAATTTTGGCATCGTTGCCAGGGAAGCAATAGCTAGGCTTTAGGTTTGAATTTTTAGGTGACCTCTTAGGTAGTTGTCCATTGCATGACCAGATCCTCTGCTAAAAAATTGTTTGAATTTGATCCTGAAATTGAGAGGACATTTCACCGACGAAGAAGAACTAGAGCTAGTACTCTTGTGGGCAATAGTTCCTTTATTAAGCTCATTGTTGATTCTTTTGATTCTAAGGTCAATATGGAAGGTGACAACATTGTTATTAATGTGATGAGAATGCTAATGCTAATGTAAATGCAAATGCAATTGCTCATATTGTTGATTCTGCCATGACCATTAAAGAATTTGTTTCACCTAATTTTCATTTTCAAAATTGGTGCGTAAATTATCCTAATATTAATACGAATTCTGAGTTGAAATATAGATTAATACACTTACTTCCAAAATTTAATAGTCTTTCAAGTGAGGAAGCACACAATCGCTTGAAAATGTTCTACATGGTTTGCACTGCTATGGAACTTGTTGATGTGACTGAAGATTAAATTAAGATGCATGCCTTCCCATTCTCTTTAGAAAGATTCACTAAAAATTGGTTGCTTTGATTGCCTCCTGGTTTCATTAATTCATGAAACCAATTGAAGAAATTGTTCTTGGAAAAGTATTACCCTGCCTCTCGCACTTCATCTATCCAGAAGGACATCTGTAGATGTTGACAAATGGTTAGGGAATCCTTATATGAATATTTGGAGCATTTTAAAATGCTATGTTCTAGTTAACCCCACCATCATATTCCAGATACATTACTGATCCAATACTTCCATGAAGGTCTCCTACCACTAGAGAGATATTTATTAGATTCAACTGCTAAGGATGCCCTTCTCCACCTGACTATTGATCATGCTTAGGAATTGATTGAAAGGAAAGCTCTGAATAGCCAACAATTTGGTTCTAGACAACAAGTAAAGTTAATAAAGTAGGATTACTTTCTTACAATTCTGAGTCTCACCTAGAAAGCTAAAATTGATAGGCTTGCATATGTCATGGGAAAAATGGCTATGTCTTGTATGCAAAATTCTTCTAATTTAGCCAATTTTATGGGGCCCTCTACTTCTCTCTTCTACTCTCATAGGGCTACTCTGCTCTATTTGCTCTCCAGTTACTCATGGTAATAACTCTTGCCCTTATATGAATGATGGAGCTGAATCTTACAATACGATATATTCTTCTAACCCTATAACTCAAGGTGGCCAAAAATTTGATCCGTACTCTAATACATATAATCTTGGATGGCATGACCATCCAAATATTTGATATGGAAGTGGCCAACTTCAGCAAGCATAGTTCAATCAAAGTGGAAATTCTAGTGGAAAGATGTTTCAACAAGCTAGGCAACCAATTTTAATCCAGGATGGAAGTTCAAAGTTAGAAAGCAAGATGGATGCTATGATAAAAATCCTAATGCAGCAACAACAACAAAAAATACAGCAGCAGCAGCAACAACAACAACAACAAAAATAGGAAATTCAAGCTCCTCAGACTTAAATAGGTCAATTGTCTAATGTACTTAGTAATGTGTAGAGTCAAGGTTCAAGAGGCTTCCATCTTAAGTGGTAACCAATCCAAATGTTGGAACTTAGTATAATCATAATATTGGTGGAGTTAATGCTATATTTCTCCGACGGAGAAAGACAATCCCTTCTACAAATCCTGTTACCACCAATACTTCAAAAGAGAAGGAAGTTGTTGATAACTCTCCTTCCACTTCCATATCACAAAATCCATCCACTTTATCAAAAACATAGGTGGTACCTCATAAAGAACAAGAAAAGGATGATGAAGGAAATCAAATAACCAAGTGGGTAAGTCCAATTCAAGTAGTGCCTAAAAAATTGGTATTACTATTGTTCGTAATGATGAAGGTGAGCTAGTCCCGACAAGAGTCCAAACAATTGGAGAGTATGTATTGACTATAAAAAATTGAATTTTGTGACTAGAAAGGATCACTACCCTATTCCCTTTATAGATAAAATGTTAGAAAGACTGGCTGGTAGATCACATTACTACTTTTTGGATGGTTTTTCTGGATATTTCTATATTTTTATTGCACCTGAAGACCAAGATAAAACCACATTCACATATCTATTTGGAACCTTTACATATAGATGTATGCCATTTGGCTTATGTAATGCACCAGGAACTTTTCAACGTTGCATGGTTTCTATATTCTTTAATTTTCTTGAGCATTGCATGGAAGTTTTCATGGATGATTTCACTATTTATGGTGATTATTTTGATGCATGCTTAGCTAATTTGGACAATGTTTTGGAAAGATGTATTAAATATAATCTTATGCTGAATTTTGAAAAATGTCATTTCATGGTTAAGAAAGGAATTGTTTTGGGCTATGTTGTTTCAAATGTTGGAATTGAGGTTGATAAAGCTAAGGTTAATATCATTTCATCTTTTCCATATCCCTCTTGTGTGAAAGACATAAGCTTTTTTCTTAGGCATGCTGGATTTTATAGAAGATTCATCTAGGATTTTAGTAAGATAGCATAGCCATTGTCTCATTTGTTGCAAAAAGATGTGGGTTTTATTTTTGATGCTTGCAAGTATGTATGGGATAAGTTAAAGAAGATACTCACCATACCCCACATCATTCAGCCACCTAACTGGAGCCTTCCATTTGAGCTTATGTGTGATGCTTCTGACTATGCATTAGGTGTAGTTCTTGCATAGAGAGTACAAAAGAGACAACATATTATAGTATATGCATCTTGAACATTAGATTCTACTCAGGCTAACTACACTACCACAGAGAAAGAGTTGTTTCCAATCATCTTTAGGCTAGAGAAATTTTGATTCTACATCTTTCACATAGAGGTGACTATCTTTACAAATTACTCAGCCATCAAATACTTGTTCAAGAAACCAGACTCCAAACCCCTCCTTATTAGGTGGGTGATGCTGATACAAGAGTTTGATGTAGATATTCATGATAAGAGTGGTGCACAGAACATGGTAGCTAACCACTTGAGTAGGATTAAGATACCTGCAGTAACGTCTTGACCCTTAGATGATTTTCCTGATGCTGAATTATTTTAGGCCATGTTGTTTCTAACCCTTGGTATGCTGATATTTCTAATTATCTAGTTGCATCTGTTTTACTAGCTGGCATGGATAAACATCAACTAAATAATTTTAAAAGAGACACTAAATTCTATATATGGGACTTATGGCACATTTGTAGTGATCAAATTATTAGGCGATGCATTGCTGATGATGAGTTTCAGTCTGCCTTAAATTTTTGCCATACTCTTGCATATGGAGGACATTTTAGTGCTAAGCAAACTACTAGGAAAGTTTTGGAAAGTGGATTGTTATGGCCTAGTCTATTTCATGATGCATATGAATTTTGTAAGAAGTATTCCAAGTGTCAATTAGTGGGTAATATCTCTAGGAAGCGTGAAATGCCACAACAACCCTTATTATTCTATGAAGTCTTTGATGTTTGGGGAATTGATTTCTTAGGACTTTTTCCCACTTCATTTGGTTATTTGTACATCCTATTGGCTATGGATTAAGTGTCAAAGTTGGTTGAGGTAATCCCGACTCATACTAATAACTCTTCTGTAGTGGTTGCCTTTATTAGATCTCACATTTTTTTGAAGGTTTGGCATTCATAGAGCCATCATTAGTAATCAAAGAACTCATTTTTGCAATCGAAGTTTACAAAGCTTGCTTAGTATGGTATGATGCATAAAGTGGCCACTCCATACCATCCCTAGACAAATGGTCAAGCATAACTCTCTAATAGAGAAATCAAGCTCATTTTAGAAAGGACGGTGCAACCCAACCGGAAGGATTGGAGTAAAAGGCTCGATGATGCACTTTGGGTGTACTGCACAACATATAAAAGTCCTATTGGTATGTCCCCATATAGGATTGTCTATGGTAAAGCATGTCATTTGCTAGTAGAGGTAAAGCATAAGGCATACTGGGTAATAAAACGGTGCAATCTCAATCTTGCTAGTGCTAGTTTTGAAAGAAAGTTGCAATTACAAGAGCTTGAAGAGTTAAGAAGAGAAGCTTATGAGAATCTAGGATTTATAAGGAAAGAACTAAAGCATTCCATGACAAACTCATCATAAAGAGAGAATTTCAAGTGGGCCAAAAAGTTCTGCTCTATGTGTCTAGATTGAAACTCATGCCTGGAAAGCTCCATTCTAGATGAGAGGGACCTTTCATTATTACTGATGTTTTTCCATATAGAGTTGTGAAGATCAAAAGGGAGCCAAATGGAAAATGCTTCATCGTCAATGGACACCACTTGAAGCCATTCTATGATGGATTCTCCACTCAAGCAGTGGAGGTTGCTACACTGTGTGAACCATATAGACCCCGGTTGTATTCCTTCCTTCACTCTTTTATTTTGTATTGTCATATTATTGAGTTAAGTTGTGCTACATATTACTTACCTTTATAATATGTTATGATTGTTTTGCATTAAGGACAATGCAAGATTCAAGTGTGGGGGAGGGATTGCTGTTACCTTTAATTTTTGTCCTTTGTTTTTAAAATGGAAAAAATATTTTGGGTTTTACTTTGGTTTTTGTTCCTTGTTTTCAAGAAAAGAAAAAAAATTGCAAGTTTTAAGTAACTTTAGTTGGATGTATTCTTTATTTGCAAAGTAAATTGCCACGATATTTGTTTTCTTGCTTCTTGAGAAGATTACTTGGATAAGAGAGATGTTGAAATGCTTTTGTTTACTTTTTGCTTGTGATTTCAACATTCACTATTGAAGCATTGTTTTGTTTTGTTTTGTTTTTCTCCCTTAGTCTTGATTTGTTTTTGCCCAAGAGAGCAAATAATAAGTGTGGGGGAGTTGATAAATCCAAAATTTTATATATTTTATCCCACCTTATTCATTTATTTTAGAAACTAATTTAGGCTAATTTGGATTTATTAGATAATATTTTGATTGTTATCCAATTTTAGTAAATAATATAAATTTGAATTAATTATGAGATTATTGAGCTTAAATTGTCAATAATTTAATTGCCTATTGTGCAATTGAAAAATATTTTCAAATATATGATATATCATGATCTCATTTAATTCTTGCAGGCAAAGAAAAGCACATTAGGAAATCACGTGGTCCAGAATTTTTCTTGGAAGCTAAACGAAAATCTAATAGTTAGATTTTATTGGACAACTTAAACTTTAGTAGGCTTGAGTGTTAACCTCAAAACTCTCTCCTCCCCCTTTTTAATTCACCTACACTCCCTACCTCTACCTACTCCTACCTTCGCCAACTCACGCCGTCACCTACTCCCATTTCTCATTCCTATTTCACCAACCCCCTTCCTTCTATGTATATATCATTCCTTTCTTTCATTTCATTCACAGAGACACACGCACAGACACAACAATCTCCACCTCAATTCCTATTCTCTTCAATCACCACGGCCCCCCACTTCAATTTCCGTCACCTCTTTATTCCATTCCTTTTGTCCATTTACAAAGACAATTGATTGAAGTTTATTCATTCATCATCTCACTATTCATCATTCATAAAAGAAAGAGATGGTCGTGAGTTTCATAAAGGAGTGACTTGGAGAGGAAAACTTCATGGCAGCATGAGTTATTTGGGAGGCAACTTGGGAGGAGCACGGAGGAAGCTAGAGCCTAGGACTTACATTTGAAGACCACAGGGGAATGTATTTCCTTTTTATCAATTTATTTCGAGTATTGAAATTATTTAGTTTTAAATAATTTTGAGTTGTAATAACTGAGAACAATCTAGTTTTAAATTGTAGACATATTTCTTTTGGATTTGATTGATATTTTAGAATATTTTGTGTTTGAGACAATTGTTGGAATTTTTGTTTGCAAACCTATGAATTGTTAAATGAGTTATTAATTGAGTTTTCATTATTAATTTAATTGTCAATTTGGGTTATCCTCTTAATTGTTTAATTAAGTTGAATAATTGTTTAGTTGTTCAATTAGATAATTGTAAGCTTAATTTCCAAAATTAATTTGAAATTAATTGTTATTGGTTTTTAATAGGTTTAATTAATCACCGCTTATTTCATTGAGTTTTAGTGAATGAGTGTTATTGAACTTGAGGGTTTCCCATGTTTCAATTAGGTGATTAAATTTATTAATTCTAATCTTTTATCAACCTCCCTTTGGACTAATTAATAAATTCGGGCTAAGAAAGTTAACTCCATGTGAATCATAAGTTGTCCCCTTCATTATCATAATTGAATTAAATCTTTTGTCTCGATTTTTAATTAGTCTCTTTGCTTAGGAATTTAATTCCTCTTTCACAAAACCAAAAACCCCCCCAAAAATTGTATTCAAATTCATATAGATTAGTTTCATTCTTATATAGGTTTTAGAATCAATTAAATAAGTGCATTTAGTTAGTTTAATTGCATTTAGATAGTAGTGTTTTGCATTCTAGTTTATGTCCATTCCATTGCCTTTTTTATCACATATATTCAATTCTAGAGAAAACCCATAAATTGCTTATTGGAATAATGACCTATGTCACCACTATATTGCATTAGTTGGTGCCTTAGTTATTAGTTGATGGCTTTAGCGACAGAAGCAACACATCACTAGGCCCCTCGATGAGTAAATCTGAGAAATGTATGACCATACTATAATGGAAAGGAGTTTCCATTTCTATTGTCAGACTACTTAGGAATCAAGAAAGTAATGGTCAGGAATAAGAGGATGACATTATTCATGCTTCATCATTGATCGATATATCGTGTGACAAAAGGGCCGTGACATGGTTGTATGACAGGTTGCATCGTGTTAATGATCCTCATATGAATTAAGTAGTCATAATGTCTTGCTAGAGGCCGCTTGCGATTTGTGGGTTAGTACAGTTATTAGCCCACAGCCAACTTCGTATGAGCCTACAGGGTCGCACACAAGAATGGCTCAACAAAAGATAATGTTTAATCTAGGGTGGACGAATTTTATATTATAAAATTCATGAAAATAAAATTAATAATATTATATAGATATATATGTATTTTTGAAATACATATTTATATGTGTGTGTTATATGATATTAATATATTGTGTTAGTTTTAAATTTAATTTTATTAAGATAAATTAAATTTAATAAATAACATGATAGAGATATAGTATCTCAGATTTAATTTATGAAGATAAATTAAATCAATTGGCTCTTTATTTAGATTAAATAAATATGTTAAATTATAAATTTAATTTAAACTGAATTTATTTAATTAGCTCATCAAGATAAATAAGGGTTAATTAATTTCAAAATTAATAAAGATTAATTTTAAAATTTGAATATAGCCCTTATGAGTTATAAAATTGATAGAGTAGAAAAACTCATACACAGATGAGAATTCAGAGCCGCAAGGGAAACCTTAGGAGACATTGGAGGCGCTAACATGTAGTCTATATTGGAAAGCAGTCGTGTGGATACCGTTAGAAGGAGCGGACCTGAGGTGTTGGCTCCTAGAGATCGAAAAACCCTAAATTGAAAAGATATAAATCTTTCTAATTCAGTTTAAACATCGTTGATAGATCTGCAATTAGGATTGGCAAAATTTTAAATTCTTCCACTATGTCTGCCAATCCTAATAATGGCATTAGAGCCAGGTTAATTGTGCATTTAAATTGAGTTTATGTTCTTATACATGTGATATATATGGGATATATATGTATGCTTATAAGAAGGCGATTGAATGTATATCAAACTTAGTTTTCATTTTAAAGAAAGTCGAATTGTATGCAATCTGTTGCATATTGTATGTGATATTGAAATTTGTTTCAGTTTTAAGAAAGTTGAACCTATGCGATTCGTTGTTGGTGTCACAATTTCTATGTTGGATTGGATCCGAAGTTGGAATTTGTCATTCTTGGTTTCAAATTAGTTGAAGGTCGTGGATGGTTGAATTAGGTCTAGGTTCGAATCTCTATTCGGGTTGTAGGGATCCGAAACTGCGGGGAAGACAATTTGGATCAGAAGCATTCTGGGCCGTTTTTGAAATTGGGCCAAAATCTATTTTGAACTGGACTGAAAAAAATATTTTAAAATTGGGCCAGAAATTTTTAAATATTTTAAATTTTTAAATATTTCTTTTAAAAGGAATGTGTCTTTTTCAAAAAGCTCCAGGGGCACTGCCTCTTGCGCCCTTGCCCCTTGATCCCACCCACTAACCGACTAGTAGGACTGCCGTGACTACCTATTCGTAGTTCGATACAACCTAATCACGACATTTATTGGTTAACATATTGTATGAACTATTACTTGTTGTGGTTTATTTTCAAACTTGTTTGGGTATAGTGAACAACATGGCTTTAGATTTTTATAAAGGGTTGTAATATTTAAATACGGCCTGCGTGCCATGCCTTCCTCTAAATGTAACCCCCTCACCGTAATTATATCCGGATTATGAAATTTAAGCAAAATAGAGACCAATAAGACAAAATAACAATTTATAATCCCTCATCACAAGATGGGGTATTTCCAGAAATCAGTTCAAAACATAGTTGCTCCTGGTCTCACATTCACGTGCGGATATAATTACTTGAGGAATCAAATCACATAATAAATATCAGAGTGCGGAAACTAAAATCCCGGCAAACCCCGGGTTACTTGCATATATACAATGGGTTTAGAGTTCCCAAAATGGGGATTACATATCCAAAATCATTTACATGACATATACAAATGGAAATCCCAAATGCCAACTAGATAACCAACATTCAAAATACAAAATGTCCCTAAAGCTCTAACCACTCCTGGTTGGACGCTTCCCTTTCGAGCCACTTGCCCTGTATGAAAAGTTAGTCATTTGGAAAGAGTGAGATTCTAAAGAATCCCAGTAGTAACAGATCACTCATACAATATATAAACACAAAGCATGTATGTTAATCATGAGCAGCAACAACACTATGTGTCATGGCTTGCGTCACAACCGACATCACTCACGGCTGTATCACAATGCACTATGCCCGCTTTCGCGGTAATCACAATGACAGCTTTAGCTGTAATCTCAACACCAGCTTTTGCTATGAACACTATGCCTGCTCTCACGGTAATCACCATACATCAGTTCCACAATGCACAAGGTAATCATAAAGCACAACGTATCACAAGGCACATAGTTCCACAAGGCAAAGCAGCAACAGCAGCACACAATGCATGATAGGCAAACATACAATACATTTACACAAAGTATAAGAGAGAAGTCACTACCTGTGTCTTTCCTGACAATTTTTGGCACAGTGGGCTCACGTGTCTGACAGATGTCAAATCCTATAACAATTTAGGGACAATCAATTAATCTTTTTTCCAATTACATATTTCCATAATACTCTAAGTTGGTTACCATTTAGGACTCTTTAGGTGACTACTAGAGGCCTAAACATATGCCTAAAGGGTTGGGAGAACCTACCCAAAAGACCCCTTTCTCGAAGGCACAACACAGATTTTTGACTAGATCACTCGAGTGAAGACGACCTCACTCGAGTGATGAACGACTCATGCTCGAGTGAGAAGGACTCTCACTCGTGAGTGTTTGACAGTGAGCAACTACAACGACTAGGAAGTGCTCACATCACTCGAACATAAAGCTCTGCACTTGGGTGATGACTGTAATATCCCGAATTTTGGGATTGGAGGCTTTGGAATAAGCCTAAATTGAGTGGACTACTAAGCCCCGATTTAGTAGATGTCCCAAATATATTCCCTAATGATTCTAATATCTTTGGGGTATTAAGAAAGTAAAATGGTGAATTTTGGAGAATATAATTATGTTTTTGGTAAAATCGCCTATGAGGCAGTGAGCTTATCATAAGGTTTTGGAAGACTAAATGATAAGAAAAAATTATGAAATTTTACAGGATGAAATTAGACATCCTAAGCTTTAATATGATAGGTCATATGAATCAATTAGAGCTATACACAAAAAGATATGAATTTTTGAAGTCAGCACAGAAAAACTGTGAAATTTCTGGAACAATATGCAAAGATTGAAATTCTGGGAATTTTGTGATTCCAGAAAGCAAAATTCTATATTTTTCCTTGAAACTAGACTCAATAAGGGTTCTATAGGCTTTGGAATCACCTCATTTCGATTTTTTGAGAATTAGTTATGATTTTTCAAAGTTTGGGCAGAAATCTGCCAGAATTTTGTAAAATCCGAATTTTTTGGAAAATTGGTAAATGAATATAATAGAATATATAATATGATATAAGCTCTTTATTTCTTCTTCAGCCCTGCATCTGACGCCATTTTCATTTTTAGAGAGAGGAAGAGAAAAATTGTAGAGAGAGAAAAGGAGGAGGAAAAAGCTTACAAAGGTAAGTGATTTCTTCGGTAAATCGGTTCCTAATGCATATAACTCCGTTCCTAAGCTTCCTTTGCATATGATTTAAGGTTTGGAGGCTCAAATTTGGAGGTTTGGCATCTAGGGTTTTCAGCCACTTTGAGAAAAGCTAGTGGGAGCTTGAAGTAACTTCCAAACCTTCGTATATTGACTATTCTAGCTGCTGTGGGCAATTTAATCGGTGAAATTTCGCCGGATTGCCATTGGTTGTAAAAATGGAAAATGGGTTTTCCTAGGGGTTATGCTGCCCAAATTGATACTAAATGATAGTTTTAACCTAATGGAATAGTCAATAAAGTGGTTAGAAGTAGAAAGGAACGTGTTTACGGAGCCGAAACCGAAAAACCCCGATTTTCCCTGGAAAACCCATATATTTCGGTCTGGGCTATAAATGGGTCTTAGGGTTCGATTTTCAATGATTTGATGATTCCATTGAGTTCAGGAGCGAAAATTAGGTGGGGTTACAGTTGGGCACTTTTCCGGAAAAGACTGAAAAAGCATAATTACGAAAACGCCCCTGAAACCCTTAAAGTAGGGCTGCCAAGGGCAATTTCGTAATTTTACATTGAATTTGATAATTCCAAGTTTGGCAATGGATTCCTTGGGCAAAAATATGTCAGAATAGCCCAGGTTAGAATTTCGAGAAAAGTACAGCCAGACCGGGTATGATGGGGCCGGGTCCCCGGGGGTATTGTAGTAATTTTTCAAGATAGACTCATATAACCCCTGAAACACTATGGAAGTGTCTAAATAATACATTTGACATTGTAGGATCGAATATGGAGCCCCGAGCTGTTTGCACGAAGATCGAGGCACGCGTTTCGAGACGAAAAAGTGTTAAGGTAGGGGACTTACCTTACTTGCATGTATTTGATGTCTTTGCTTGTGTAATGATGTATGTGATTGCTTTACTTGATTGTGTAGAGCATATTTGAATAAATGAAGCTCTGTTTCTGTTTTCGCTGTGGCCATAGTCTTGTTGTATGAAACATTGAGGATGCAGAAATGTCATTATGGGGCATACATCTAGATAAAGCTAACATGTCATACACATAGCATCAATCATGCATGCATTATGGTATCTGTTTCCTACTGAGATTCTCTCAAATCTCACCCTCCCCTACCAACAATTCAGACAGGAGATGACAAAAGATAAGCAAACAACAATGCAGAGTACCGTACGAGGGGATTACAGTAGTGGAACGAAGACGGGAAGAAGTGTCCGTTTCACTGGGATGAGTTTAGACACCCTGGTAGCCTTGTGCGGCTACCTTAATCGTAAGTATCATATACAAACCCCTATAGGGAATTTATGTAATCATGCACATATTATCAGTATAGTTATGCTATTCCTGTGTTGCCTATCGAACCGCATATCGTTTTCCGTGAATACTCTGATAAATGTGAAATTAAAATAAGGGCGTGACAATGACTCCAAATATGCTCGAGTCCCCGAAAGTGCAACACAACGAGTGACAACCCGAGAGCACATGAAACCAACAGAGGGACAAGCTTACTCGAGCATACCCTCAGTGCTCGGGTGAGACGGCCGTGCTTACGAGTATCAGAGCACACTCTTGGACAATGGCTAGCGAGTGACAACCCAAGAGCAATGCTAACTCTGGATTCACTCCATCACTCAAGAACAAATGAATGCACTCGAGCCTCATTCAAAGAGTCCAAGCGAAACTCAAAGTAGAAAGGGAAAAATACACATAGCACTCGAGCATGATCTTCCTCTGCTCGAATGTTGTGCACCCGAACCCAAAAACGCAGAAAACTTTAGAAAATACCAGATGGTTAATTTATACTAAATGGTTCCCAAACTCTACCAAAAGCTCATACACACTTGGCACTAACTAGGGAACACATTTGCCACTTCAAAAACACTCCCAAAACCAATTTGACCACAATCATACTCTTAGGCCTCTATAACACAACAAAGGTCCAATTTCCCCTAACAAATTTCCAACATTCCAATTAAATCCAATACTCAAATATCTTCACAACAGATCATTTCCACATCCAACACAATGAAATCCATACTTTCAATATTTACACAAACTCAAGGCAAATTTCTAGATTTTACTAAACTTATCCAAAATTCATAAACAATACATCAAAATGCACTAAAGGCTTACCTCTTCACTTTGCCCAATCTAGAATCTTGATTTTCAAACTTTCAATTTCAAATCAACTCCTAAGCCTCCACTATTCAAGATTCTGAGAACACCAAGTTGAAGCTCTCAATGGGGTGCATATCTTTAGAGAAGAGGATTTTAGCTTGAGAGGATCATTGCTTACCCAAAATCAAAGCTTTTTCTTATTCTTCTTCCTTACTTAAGCGCCGGAAATAATGGAGAGAAGAGAGAGAATATGAGAGATGGTGAGATGATGATGATGGTGCACTTTTGGTCCATACTCCCTCCCTCAACCGAACAAGAGAGAAAAGAGAGAGAAAAGTGATTATTTGTCTTCTAGTGCCATATCCAATGGCTTACCAAATACCACATGTCACCATCTACACATTCCTTCATGAGCTTACCCAATCGCAAAGCATAGAATCCCGACCCATAGTCAAGGAATCACAACCCTTGATCTTAAATACCACACACATGTATACCAAATTCATATTACATTAATTCCAAAAGTGCTTAATTACACACTTACAATTAATCTCAAAGTCATTAGCCCTTAATCCCGAGTTGGGATATTACACTAAATACTCTTAATGTACATTTTCTTCTCATCTGACTCCCCTCGAATATTTAAATGAGGTTTCTCTCAATGTATTTCTTTTCTTATATAGAGAAGTCCTCTCATTGGCTTGGGAGGATTTTAGGTTAAGTAAGCCATATTGTGTCACATTTAAATTATGCTTTTGATTAGATCATTGCATAAATACTTTTATATTTATATGTATTTATCTGTATGAGATACAACACTGATTGCATTCAAATAAAGAAAACTAATTAATTAAGACCTCAAAAACAAATCTTAAGTCATAATGCTGTTAATTAATGAATACTTGTCAAAACTTAGATCACTTAATTGTGGAAACCACCAAAGTAGATGCTTTTGAGTTATCTTGATAAGACAAGTGTGAGTAATAGTGCTGCTCACAATATTCAATATTGTTCTAACTTAATTGAGATTTACAAAATGGTTTTAGATCTCAAGGCATTAGATAGGATTAAACATGCCAGATCATATGATGATAAAATCCCATAAACATCTAAGATTTACATGTGATGTAATTGGTAAATAAGTTACCTACCTAAATAACTTGAATTTAAGTGTCCAGCCAAAGCGGACTTAATTTTAAACCAAATATGGATCTTAGCCCACTAATTATTATATTGAAGGTTGTTAATTTAATGGGAGATTACTAACTAACTTTGCATATTTCAATTGTAGAATCATGTCGACCAGTAATCTACTACACTATCATTGTGATCGGTCCTTGAGAAGGATAAACTCAATGGGACAAACTTTCTTGACTGGTTCAGGAACTTGAGAATTGTTCTCATGTAAGAAAGAAAGACTTATGTCCTAGATTAACCCATTCCTGAGGAGCTTGCAGCCAATGCTCTAAGAGCTTAAAGAGACACTTACATAAAGCATAAGGATGACTCTATAGATATAGGTTGCCAAATACTTGCCACTATAGTTCCAGAGCTCCAAAGAGATCTGGAACTTATGGAGGTTCATGAGATGATTGTCCATCTCAAGGAAATATTCCAACAATAGACAAGGCAAGAAAGGTATGAGACCACAAAGGCCTTAAATTCCTGTAAGATGGCTAAAAGTATATCAGTTAGTGCTCATGTGTTAAAGATGAAAGGCTATATTGATCACCTTGAGAGGCTTGGATTTCCCATGAGCCAGGAGTTAGCTACAGATTTGATCCTGAACTCACTCTCGGAGAGTTATAACCAGTTTGTTATGAACTACAACATGAACAATATCGAGAAATCAATTTCTGAGATGCATAGGATTCTCAAAACTGCTAAGCAGAGCATTAAGAAAAAGCCTAGTACTATTATGATGGTTCAAAACGGAAAGGGTATGAAAAGGAAAGGGAAGGGCAAATGGAAGGGTAATGGCACAAGTGGTAAAACCAACGAGTCAAACAAGCCCGAAACTAAGCTTGAACCCAAGAAGGCAAAGCCTCTAAAGGAAGGAGTTTGCTACCTCTGCAATAAACCTAGTCATTGGAAGAGGAATTGTAGACTCTACCTTGAAGATAAAAAAAAGAACAAAGAGGATAGTAAGGCTATCGCTTCAAGTATTTATGTTACAGACATTCATTTTTCTACTTCTTCTACATGGGAATTAGATACTGCATGTGGTTTTCATATTTGTACAAATGTGCAGTGTCTAAAGGATAATGGAAAGCTGAAGAAGGGCGATGTGGACCTACGAGTTGGAAACAAAGCAAGAGTTGCTGCTTTAGCCATAGGTACGTAAGAATTAGTTCTACCCAGTAGGTTTTTGTTAGTTTTGAATAATTGCTATTATGTTCCTTCTTTAAGTAGTAACATTGTTTTTCTTTTTTATTTGGATAAGGAAGGTTATACTTCCATTACTGGGAATGGTAAATGTTCTGTTTATCATAATGACGTTTTCTATGCTGATGGTGATTTGCATGTTGGTCATTATATATTAAATTTGGAACATCTTAATAATGGCAATATCTATAACGTAATTACTAAAAGGATAAAATCAAATGATTTGAATCCGACCTACCTATGACATTGTCATCTAAGCCATATAAATGAGAAATGTATTTCTAAACTTCATCAAGACAGATTTCTTAACTCATTTGATTTTGAATCATATGATACATGTGAATCTTGCTTATTAGAAAAGATGACAAATGCACCTTTTACAGGGCATAATGAAAAGGACACTGATTTATTGGGCCTCATATATCCAGATGTATATGGACCATTAAATACTACTACTAGAAGAGGTTATCTGTACTTCATTACATTTATAGATGCACTAGTGGAAAAAGGGCTTTTTAGACCGGTTAAATTGACTTTTTAGACCGGTTTTGGATCCGGTTTTGATACAGCCGGTCTTAAAAGTATGTCACTTTTGAGACTGATTTGGTAACCGGTCTTAAAAGTTTCATTTTTAAGACCGGTTCTATTTATAACTGGTCTAAAATCAACAATTTTAAGACCAGTTTTCAAGAGCGCCGGTCTTAAAGGAACTCTTTTGTAAGACGATTTATGTAATATTTTTAAGACCGGTTATGATTATAACTGATCTTAAAAGTTATTTTAAGACCGTTTTTACGTGCAACTGGTCTTAAAAATTTTAATTTTAAGACCGGTTTTACATACAACCGGTCTTAAAATTTTAATTTAATAACTTTTAAGATCGGTTATCATTATAACTGGTCTTAAAATTGTTATATATATATATATATTTCATTGTTTGTGATTAGGTTAGTTACCAAAACGCATCCTTGAATTGTTACCCCCAATGTCATACTTATTAAGTGCCATATGGTGTTCAGTTTGCTTCCACTTACCATTTCCTTTTGCTTTATTTAACCTTCTCATTGAATTGGGAACTTGTAACATGTCATATATCCTCATGTATAATGTTTTGTTTAAAACCATCATATATATATATATGCATAAATGGATTCAACGATGACATATCATATAACCAACAAGTTAATTCATCAAAATATACAAAAACCATGTTAAAACCAACAAACATGTCAAATTATGCAACCAACAATATTTGCAACTAACTAACATGTCAATTCATCAATATATACAAAACAATTCCTCAGCTTTACAAGAACTCACTGTTGTAAACGTTCATAAATGAATTTAGCACAACAATTATGAATGTGCTCAATATCTTTTTCTGGAAAGGGGTCAGCAAGTTCAAACATTTAAAACACCAAAGCCAGGAAAAACATTAAATTCACTTAAAAAAATAAAAGTAATACAAAATTTTTGAAATATATCTACATTTACGTCTTCAGTAAGTTTTATCGTGACTAGGGTAATAATATTATACATATGCCTCAGAATATATAACCCATACAAGTTGGACCCTAGTGGTTGCCTACGAGTCTGAAAAATAACATGATATCGCTAAAACAAGTATAAAATTAAAGCATGGCTTATTATTGAATACATTCTTAAAACAAACCAATATGTAACTAACCTTTGGCAAGATCCATGTAGGGTCTTTTACCTCACGTATAAGCCTGCCACAAGCAGTGTGTTGGAATGTCCGCATAGCCCTATATCATCAAAAACACAAAGGTTACTTATTTTACACAAATTCTATAAATTTTGCACACGAAAGGTAATTAATAATGCAAGAAAACTTACGAGTTCAAGCTCTTCTTCAATTCACTAGTTGGCTTGCTGAGGTGGAGGGAGCATAAGAGGATCTTGCACAAAATAGCCAATTGCCAATGATCACTGAAAAAAGGGAAAACTTGTAAGCAAATATAAAATATTATGTATAGTATGAAATATAAATTTGTGTCTTACCCATGCAAATATGGAGGCAAGAAATACTCAATTGAGGTTTCACTAAGCCTGTACGATAAGTATGTGTGTTTGATAGCAGCAGTGGTCCCTTTGTTAAGATAGCATTGTGCCCCTGACTTGCCAACAGCTGACTCAATAGGCCAATCTCTTATCCGAAAGGACGTATAATATGTCATCAGAATCACTTTCTGCATGACATTCAATGGAGGCCATGAAACATCTTGAGTGAAGGGAGGTGGAGGTGGAGGTGGCAGGGATTCCTCAGCTTGATCAGAAACAAGGTTCTTTGGCTACAAGATGAAAGATTTGATGACATCGCCCACAACCTTAAAGTCATCAATAAGGATAGGGGAGGTGCATCTGCAATGATAACCTCTTCAACTGCCACTCTGACTTGATCATCCTTTATTTCTTGGTGGTGGACAATTGATCCCAAGTTATGCACGCTCCCCTATGCAACCAATCATCTCAGAGGATCTTCCACAAACAAGTCATAAGGCTCAACAATTTCTTTTCCAAGACCCTCTGATGACTTACCAATGCAACTCCCTTTAGTGCTCTGTTTAGGGTTTAGGGAATGAGCCTAGGGAGCACTGGTATCTGCTTGTCTTGTGCTCATCATAATCATCTATTCCTCTTTCATCTTGCTGAACCTTTCTTCAAATCGTGCATCAAATGATGCTTCTGCCTTGACCCTAGCATCCGCCCTCACAGTGGCCAATATACACTCTATCTCCTCCCTAGTAACCATATTACTTGAGGAATGGCGTGGGGGTGCTCCAAAGTATTCCCTTATACCTACCCCTCCTCCAATCCTCCTAACACAACAGGGATGCTCAGGTTTTCCTGTAGCTAGGGTCAGGATGTCATTCCTCCCATCCGACCTAAACAATCCCTCGGCTTGTTTTTTTGAAGTTCCTCCTATAAGACACAGATGAAAAATATTAGTAATGAAATTTTTTTACTAAATAATTAATAAGAACAAGTCAACAACAATACTTACAATTTTCTCACCGACTATATGAGATTGTTCACTCGTATAAGACCAGCTCTTCTTTTGGTGAGTGAACAACCACTTCTATTCGTGACGTATTGGAGATGGTGGAGAAAGAAGAATAGAAGGATCAAATTGAGCTGCTCTTCCAATCTCTTCCATTTGGCCGCCAACAAGTCTTTTTTGGCATTCGCATGACCCCCACGAGATATTGTATAGGGGCAATCATTCTTTCTACCACTCTCTTGGGCCTTTTTTCCTTTTTTCCTACGAATAAGAAATCAAAATTAAGTTATTGTAAATCAATAAAGACAATTCATAATTCATAAGCAAATCAATTGCAAAATAGGTCAACTTACCAATGCTTCTGGAGTAGTCTGAAGCAGTCTAAATTCTTGCCAAGTCTGTTTGTCAATAAAAGAATACTGATTGCATGAATTAGGAAGAGGCTGACCTTCTTCCACCTTGATATGCACATAATTATTTGCTAGATTTGTCTTAAACTTCCTCCAGCGTTCATCACAATACGTTATTGTTTTGTTATACAAGACTTCACTCTGAGGAATGTCGTAAGTGAGCTAGATAGTTTCCCAAATATGTCGCTTCACACCTTTATCAACATTTCTCCATTGATCTATCAAGATGCTAGCCTTGTTGCGTGCTAGGAGGCCGATAAAACTTCTATACTGTTAGGCATTAGGCCTGATTGGTTTCCAATAACTATCAAACTCAATCAGAATCTTTTCCCCGGTATTCTGATTGAGAGGAATGTCTCTCAATCGGGTGGATCTCCTACCCGTTCATCTATACCGGTTACTTGGCTCACTGTGTTCCTGGCTAAGAGCATTGCTAGGCTCTCTTTTATTTGGATTAGTTGGATCGGGAGTACCCTCACTAGGATGACTCATTGTCTAAGAATACTTTAAGGACACTATTTAAGGATAGCTAGTGATGGTTTAATGAAATTTTGCTACAAGACACTATCTACAAATTAAGGCATCGTTCAAAAGCAATTCCCAAGTTATGCAAACATGAACAAATAATTAATTGCAATGCACCCTCCATTGTATCAGTTTTGACTTGAGTGATTCTAAAAGAACCTTTCTCTTCTCTACTCTCCTCTGTTTCCCTCACTTTCTGTTCTTCTCTCTTTCTGATTTCTTATCAGGTCAAAACTGATACAATTATGAGTTTTCACTTAAGTCCTTATTTAGACTAATCTAGTTTATACACTTAGGTCCCTATCAAGCTACCCTTATACATTCCATAACAATGTCAGCACAAGTTGAACAAAGTTGAACATAAATGCATTAGGAGGCAGACTCAGAAGCAACACCAAAGTTCATATCAAGCAATATCAGCACTACCTTATCCAGAGTTTTACTATATTGAACATGCAACAATACAGAACGAAAATTGAACCCTTCTCATACACAACCAAAAAAACCCAGGTCCACAGAAGCATAAGGACATTAACCTTAGACATACATGCATTATGTAAAACTCTTTAGAATAATTAATGGTATCTTTAACCTTTGCTTAAGGTTCCTCTTCTTTTTCTGGATTTGAACAGTCTTTGGCCACTTTACGAATCAAGTAAGGTCTCTCTTAGGAGGCAATGGACGCTTCTGAAAAGTGGGTTGACAACTTGCTGCAAGAATCAAATAAAGAAAATAGAGATTTCAGTGAAATACCCAAAAATGAAACCATTTATTTAATTGAATACCTGGCAACTGAAACATAAACCTGACAATAAAAATAAGGTTGACAACGAAACCAATCGGATGTAACAAACGACGATAGCCTTACGGCAATGTATTCAACAGTAAATCTCAGTTGATGGCGGCGAAGTTAAGGACAGAGGAGAGAAGGGGAAAGTAGGAGCTGCCGCAAATAGACGCAGGGGTTTCATTGATGTGCTTGAGTCTTAAGATGAAATTTCAGAGCTAAAATTAGGCGGGTTTTGAAATAGACATCAGTTTTAAAACTGGTTGTAATTAACAACCGGTCTTAAAATAAATATTTAAGATCGGTTATTAATAGAGAACCGGTCATAAATTTTTAATATTTAAGACCGGTTTTTATGTACACCCGGTCTTAAAAATAATAACGATTTCATTTTTTTAATTGTCTTTAATTCAGATAATATTTTCTAGACCAGTTATATTTAGAACCAATCTAGAAAATATATTACATGTTTTTATTTTTTTAATTGTATATATTTTAAGACCGGTTTTTATTACAACCAGTCTTAAAATTATTTTTAAGACCAGTTTAGGGTTTAGGGTCTTGAAATTATTTTTAAGACCAGTTTTAAATATAACCAGTCTTAAAATTTTTTTTAAGACTGGATATAAATATAACAGGTCTTAATATTTCATCATAATTACAAAAATGCCATCGGTCATATTTTTAAGACCTTATCCGATATAACCGGTCTAAATGTTACAGTCTAAAAACCCTTTTCTGTACTAGTGATGACTTTAGTAGATATAGATATATCTATCCAATGAAGCATAAATCTGAATCTTTTGAAATGTTCAAGATATTCCAAAATGAAGTACAAAACCAACTTGGCAAAACAATTAAAGCACTTTGATCTGATCGAAGTGGTAAATATTTGAGCCAAGAGTTCATTGACCATTTTAGGAGTTGTGGAATAATCTTACAATTAACTCCTCCAGGAACACCACAATGGAATGGCATTTCTAAATGGAGGAATCAAACACTATTAGATATTGTTCGATATATTATGAGTCAAACAGATCTTCCACCCTCCTTTTAGTGATATGCCTTAGAGATAGCTACATTCACACAAAATTATGTTCCATCTAAGGCAATTGAAAAGACACCATATGAGATATGGACTGGAAATAAACCAAGTTTATCTTTCCTCAAGATCTAGGGATGTGAGGTATATGTTAAGCAACAAGCCTTAGATAAATTAGCGTCTAGATCCTCAAAGTGCCTTTACGCAGGGTATCTTAAAGAAACAAAAGTATACTATGTCTATAATCTTATCGATAACAAAGTGTTTATTATTTGAAATAATAAGTTTCTAGAAAGAGAGTTTATCTCTAAAAGAACTAGTTGGAGCAAGGTACATCTCAAAAAAGTTTGAGAGTCACAATATAGTATAGAACCACATATAGAAGTTAGAGAAGACTCACAACAAGTTGCTAAGCCTCCTCAAGTAATATAAGGTCCATGAAGATATGATAGGACACGACATCAGCCTTAAACATATGGATTTCTAATTATTGGAAGCTATGATGTGTTGCTCATTGAGCAAAATGAGCCAACCACCTATCGAGAAGCCATAATTGGACCAAACTCCGAGAAATGGTTAAATACCATAAAGTCTGAAATGCGATCCATGTACGACAATTAGGTATGGACCTAAGTCAATCCACCTGAAGGTGTAAAAACCATCAGGTGTAAATGGGTTTTCAAGGAGAAAACTGATATAGATGGCAATGTAAATGTCTTCAAGGCATGATTGATTGTAAAAGGATTTACTCAAATTCATGGTGTAGATTATGATGAAACATTTTCTCCAGTTGTAATGGCCAAATTAATTAGAATCCTTCTTGTCATTGCAGCATATTATGACTATGAAATATAGTAGATGCACGTCAAAACAGCCTTCCTTAATGGAAAGCTGATTAAGGATGTGTACATGACACAACCTGAAGGCTTTATGTATTGAAAGGACTTTAGTAAAGTTTGCAAGCTTCAAAGATCTATTCATGGATTAAAGCAAGCATCTCGGTGCTAGAATCATCATTTTGATGAATTGGTCAAAGGGTTTGGATTCATTCAAAACGTTGATGAACCTTGTGTTTACAAGAAAGTTAGTGGGAGCACAGTTGTATTTCTAGTGCTTTATGTAGATGACATCTTACTCATTAGGAATGACATTCCTACCTTGCAGAGTGTCAAGTCTTAATTAGGAAAGTCTTTTTCGATGAAAGACTTAGGTGAAGCCACATAAATCCTAGGGATTAGGATATATAGAGATAGATCCAAAAGACTAATAATAGCCTAGGTCAAAGCACATACATAGACAAGATACTGAATAGGTTTAGTATGTAGGATTCAAAAGGGGTTACATGCCCAAGTCTCATGGTATCCATCTTAGCAAGGATCTGTGTCCTAGTACACCTGAGGTATTAGCTCCTAGAGATCGAAAAACCCTAAATTGAAAAGGTACGAATCTTTCTAACTCGATTTGGTGAAATTTTAAATTCTTCCATTGTGCTTGCTGATCCTAACAATAACAAGGTTGCGAACCACTAAAAGATGCTTCCAATAGATTCTGAAATTTAAAAAAAAACTTACTCAACTACAGGTTCAAATCTTATCTTGAGGTTGGGAATGGAAAGAGTTTTGTAAAAGAATATTGCTTAGTGGTTCGAATTCGCTGCATAAAACTCATCTGAATACGTTATGGAAGTAAGGTGTTATAATAGTAATAACTACTATTCATATTGCTATCCATTTCAATGGTGTGGACTACAACTCATTATAATGTTTCAGATATTTAAGCATTGAAGGACAAGATCCTCTCTTACTTGTGTGAACGTTTATGGGTGTTTAAAACATGATTAGCACGTGATTTCATTCATATCCATGTGGAGGAAGGCAAGCCTCATCCTACTCCATTTGATAAATATCCATCCATTTCTAAAGAAGATTGGACAGAATTCTGTATGTTGCGTATTATGCTAGAGCTATGGTGAGCTTAATTGTGTTCAATGTAATTCCGTAATGATTCATTTTAGCTATTAATCAATATTTGTTTGTTATTACGATTCTTACTTTTAGGAAAAAAGGCAAAAGCGATTAAAAATGGCAGAAAGAATGATTTTCGTCACACAATGTCTCAAGGTAGTTATACTAAGGCAACTAAGGACAAAATGAGGCTAAGTGGACGAAGTTAAAAAAAACAGTGAAAGATGATCCTTTAGTTATGCTTTCTCCATTGCTCCAATCCACAGCAAAGAGACATAGTTGTATACTCACCAAAGAGTTACTGGTCATGCATGGGTAAAAATGCTCCAAAGTTGCTGGAAAAATTGTAAGACACGTTACCATATTAGTTACATTAGATAACTAAGCACAATATTAATACTTATGTCATATATGTAATACGATGAGCTTAAGAAACAAGCATCCAAGGGAGCCTTCAGGCCAAAGGGGAGGAATGACTTTTTGACTTTTGCAACAAGCAAACAAGATTATAAAGGGTGTGTCAAGGGTGTTGGACAAGTGGTTGGCTTAAGAGAATATTATAGAAAAAAACTTCATGCAATCTTAACATACCTAGTAAAGATAAGGCCCATTCATTGGTCACCATGTGAAGGCAAAGGCAGAAGGTTTGTTTAATAAGAAACTAGCAACTCTCTAAGAAAAGGTGGGAGAGAAAAATGGCTATAATGCTTACAACAAGTAGGCAAGAACTAATACCTATCATGAAGACACAATCCTAAGCAACTCTCCATAGCCCTAAAGGGAGTTGTTGGCCATTTATTAGAGGGTCATATTAATGATGATGAAGATGAACATTGTGAACTATATTTGGAGGACCACATAGAAGATTAGTGACATATGGTAGCACTACAACATTGGTCCAACTATCCATCATAAAGAACTTAAAAATGGCTAAGTAAGAGTATTGGTTGTCAAGGTTATAGTAGCAGAAGCTTCGATCCTATTCCCCATTAATAATATGAAGAGAGTGGGGGATACAAAAAATACTTTCCTCATGTGGTCAAAGCAACTTATGTCAAATGTTCCCATTATAGTCACCTCTCTATCCCCAGACGAACTTGGAACCCCTAATACAATTCCATCTCCTAAGTATCTTATCAAGTAATGTATGACTCATCTATTCTTTGATGATGACTACCAATCCAAGCAAGTGCATCTGGACATATTTGTTGTGGGCCATGCTTATGAGCTAAATCAACAACCTTTCATCAATAAGGACAATTTGATAAGCCTCTTTGTTAAAGGACAACAACTAACCAATTCATGCATTCAACTATAGATCATGTAAGTATTATCTTCTACAATAATGTAAATATAATTTAATGATTTAAGATACCTGCACAACCTATTACACAAACCGAATAAAACAAGTAAGTTTGCACTCCTTTTACCATTACAAATCTCCTTATACCCAAACTTGAAGACCTAAGACTCAAGGCATGCCCACATATCATAGAGGATAGATCAATGTGAAGATGAGTGGTTAATGACACCATACAATCATAAGTAAAAAACTTTCTTTTCATTACGATGCTTTTTAATTTACTTTGCTTAATATAAATTTATTTATTTTGAGTAATTCCCACTTGTAATTGATTCTGTTGTCGAAGAGATGTTATTCTATTATCTTTTTATGCTCCATTCATGACAAACCAAACCCATATGTAAAGGTCCTATTTAATGAGTAAGTTTTATTTTGCACCTCATGGTCTTTGTGATTAATATGTATAGGTTACTATCCATGTGTTTCATAATGATTAGGTTTATGAAGGCTGTGTGGCACATTAATCACCCTAGCAGGAAACTGAATGAAAAAGCTCTAGAACCTAAATGGATTATGCTAAAAGTAATTGCAGGCATGTTTGTTGCATTGTATACATTCACTCGTTTGTGATTTGAATTATTTTGCAAATACGGTGTACGTTATTTTATAGACCCATAAGCAACCACCAATAAGCAACTTATGTAGCCATTATGTCATAAGGCACATATACAATATTGTTGCCTTAGACGAGACAAAACTTTTAATATATTTCCCAATTGCATCATATTAATTTTTTTGTCTTTCATGTTACACATTTAGTTTTGATGAACCCTTCCCCACAAAAGATATTGAGGAGATCCCAATAAATTGTGATATACGTTTCATTTCATAACTAAGATTCCATTTAAAAATTTCATATCATTCTCTCTATAGTGTTTAGAAAGTGAATACATTACTTGCTTTGAATTTTTTCATATCTCTTCAGCTCCGTCATCGATCTCTCTTTCTTTCACTTCAAAAAAAATAAAGTTAGTTCTGCATGTTTTTGCTTTCTCCATGATACTTTAACCATCTATGTACCTTTACAAAATAATGTACTTGTATTTGTAGATAATTGATGAATGCATGATGAGCAACATACATCATTTATCTATGTGGAATTTTACTTTTCAAGAATATTATATTGGTTTTATAAATTAACATCAAAGTTGATTGTTGATCAGTGTATATTGTTCAACAATACATAAAAATTGTGGTTCTCTATGAACAGGTCATTGAATGCAAGGCATAATATGTTAGATCTCATGTTTTGATGATAACAAAAGAATGGTATGAAAAAGAATTGATTAATAAATAAGTTTGAACAAAGTAATAACAGGAATAAGCATCACTTGAAGTAAGCATTGGAGTAATGAGGAAAGACCAAGAGAAAATGCTGAGAAACTTAAGCAGGAGCAATTTCTCTAAGGCATTACTCGAGTACGTACTTGAGTAATGAGACAAAACTTGAAGTAACCAGAGGCACCTTCCAGTAACCTGCCAACGTTACTCGAGTAAGTACTCGAGTAATAGTGTAAGTATTTTCAAGTTGCTCTCGGCCTGCCAATGTTACTCGAGTAGGTACTCGGGTAACCAAGTAAAAACTTGGAGTTGCTCTTGGCCTGCCAATGTTACTGAGTAGGTACTTGAGTAACCATGTAAAAATTTTCAAGTTGCTCTCGGCCTGCCAATGTTACTCGAGTAGGTACTCGAGTTACTCTGTTTCACAAAATATGATGCTCTCGGCATTTTGTACCACTGCCAATGTTACTCGAGGAGCTACTCGAGTAACTCAGTAAGGTAAGCAAAAACTTGAAGGTGGTACCCGATTAACTTGATATAATTTTATCTCATTTTCCTCGAGTCACTACTCTAGTATGCAAGTATTTAATGTTTCATTTTGAGTGGATTCCTCGAGTAGGTACCCAAGTATGCAGAGTTATTTTCAAGGAAAACTTCAAGTCATTACCTGAGTAAATTGTGCCCAAAAAGTAAGTTTACTCGAGTAGGTACTCAAGTAACAAGGTAATCTAATTTGATGTGCTCTCGGCCTTGAAATCCTGCCAACATTACTGGAGTAAAGCATCGAGTAACCAAAAGTTTATTTGAAGGTTTACTCGAGTTGGTACTCGAGTAAACATACATTTCCAAAGGTTTGAAAATTGGTTATTCCATGCACTACCCGAGTAATCTTATTTTTTTCTGTTGACTTGCAGTTGATCAAAGATTTCCCGATGATACTCGAGTAAGTACTCGAGTAAACTTCAAGGAATACTCGAGTAGCTACTCAAGTAATCAAACCCAGAAATCCAGAAATCATTCAAACGTTCATTGATTTGTTTCCTATATGATTAATCTTTCATTGTATTAGTATTCTTAGTCTATTTACAGATAAACAATGAAGAAATCATATCAAGTAATGGAAGTCAAAAGAAACGTTCAAATGCCAACCACCGCCAACGGATATTTTTCAAAAACTGAAAAGTCAATAGTGGCTACGCACTCTCCAACGGACGAAAGGAAAATGTTCCAACGGTCTTCACCAACATATCTATATATATGGGAATATCCAAACAGAACAAAAACAACAAGAACACACACAAACGTATCATCAAGTTCATTGCTCTGTTTTCACGTTGTAATTATATTTCTATACTTCAGTGATTCTTATTCACTCTGTAAGAGAGATATTTCATTCAAACTCAATATTTGTTATTGAGATAACTTAAGGTTGTGGAACCTTGAGTTGGGATTGGATTACAACTTGTAAGGGGGAGCGAGTGTCCAAGCGAAGGAACTTGCTTGTACTGAGGTGCCAAGAACCCACTGAATCTTGGAAGTTATAGTGAAACTCTCAGAGAAGCTCTGAGGACTGGACGTAGGTCAAAGTGGTTGTGACCGAACCAGTATAACTCCCGATGTACACTTCAGTGATATTTCTCCTTACTCCTTACTGTTTTTAATTTCACTGTTAAAGTTTTACATTTCTTACGAAATTTTAGTATCACCCAATTCACCCCCCTCTTGGGTGAAACGCTTGTTCTAACATAATATACCTACTGGATATATGTAAAAAAATAAATAAAAAGGTAATGGTAATAAAAGGTCTAAAATAACTTATTTAGACTAGTTATAATAAAGGAAGGTTAAAAAACTATTACATGAACTGAATTTGTGCCCCGGCCAATCTTATAATTCAACCATTTTCAAACCTCCTAAACCAACAACAGGTCTTAAACATGTAACTTTCTATACTAGACTATTAGCTGTTGGATATGATTAGTTTTGATGATGTCAAATATAGATATTAATTATTGAGAGCTAAAAGTTTACATAATGTATTTATCTCCTATGTTGTTGCATCTAATATGTTTTCATACTTATACATATTTTTTGTAAAGGATTTTCCATCATCAAAAAGGGGGAGAATGTTGGATATGATTAGTTTTGATGATGTCAAATATAGATATTAATTATTGAGAGCAAAAAGTTTACATAATGTATTTATCTCCTATGTTGACTAACTACCATATTTAATGTGAAATATCTTGTAGATTAGTCAAGCAAAGAGAGAAGATATCAAGTTGGGTTGAAAAGATTCATGTGATTTAATACTGTGGATTATTCGAATAGTCAAGGCATTATCCGAATAGTCATTGTGATTTCAAACTCAGTTTCTAAATATGGTATTCGGATAGTAGGATAACTATTCGAATAGTAAGGGCACTATTCGAATAGTATGATGATTATCTGAATAAGCTTTTGATGAATTTCAACATCTAATATCACAAGACTATCTGGATAGTAAAGTTACTATCAGAATAGTAAGTTTACTATCAGGATAGTAAGGAGACTATCAGAATAATATTTAACATATTTCAAAGGTGACTATCAGGATAGTAATTGAACTATCAGAATAGTCTCAGTGCAAAAATTCAAATATTAATCGAATAGTAATTGAACTATCAGAATAGTCCATAACTGATAAAGAGTGATGTTATTCGAATAGTTAAAAGATTATCATATGAATAGTCAAGATAATGCATATGTTATTCGAATAGTTAAAAGATTATCATATGAATAGTCAAGATAATGCATATGTTATTCGAATAGTTAAAAGATTATCATATGAATAGTCAAGATAATGCATATGTTATTAGAATAACGCAGCAGACTCTGTTTCTTTCAGCACGGGCGACATTCAGTATTTTGATGATATCTCTCCAACCACATATCATATTGAAGTGAAACCAGTGGCATATGAAACTAGACTCTCAACAAGAACTATGGACACCAAGATCACATTCAAAGGAGTTCAGATGAGAGAGATATAAGCTTTGAAAGTTGATACATGAATCAGCATCATATTCCTGGACAGTTTTGGTATTTTGGACATATCTCTCAAAATACATATCGGATTGTGACGAAACCAGTCCCATATGAAAGAATACTCAAAGATCTTTCCATGGATAGGTCATTTGACATATTTGAGGTTATATTCTAATAGCTATTCCATCTGGAAGTTGCTGCTCGTGATTTCAGAGATTGTCTAAGAACAGTAGATACTCTTTGGATCATAACTTTCTGTACACAACGAGTTTGGAGCTGATTCTTGTTGCATTGGAATGTAGATAATGAGGGCTTTCCGATGATATATAATTTGCCATGTTTCGAGTCAAAATCAAGAATTCACTTGAAGGCTATTCGAATATTAAAGTTCATTATGAGAGAATATTATTCGAATACAAATGACACTATTCGAATAATATCATTTGTTTTACAAGGCAACTATTCGAATAAGGAATTCACTATTCGAATACACTTCAAGTTCCAAAAGTTTATTCGGATAGAGAATAAAGTATTCGAATAAATATTACTCATTATCAAAGAAGGCTATTCGAATACAACAGATGTTATCCGAATAACTGATTTCCCAGAAAATAGAACAACGTTACGAAGATTCTGGAAATCAATGGAATGATCATATAACTCATCCTTCTTGCTTCTAATCACTCTAACACTTCATTGTATTAGTGTTTAATATATTTCTCCAGGAGTACAATGAAGATATGATGTGAAGAGTCAAAAGGTGAATTTATGGAAGCGGAGCATCAACGTTATAATGGCTAGTTTTCAAATGCCACCCACCGCCAACGGATATTTTTCAAAAACTGGAAAAGTCAATAGTGGCTGCGCACTCTTCAACGGACGAGAAGAAAATGTTCCAACGATCTTCACCAACATATATATATAAATGGGAACATCCAAACAGAGACAGAACAACAAGATTACACACGAACGTATTATCAAGTTCATTACTCTGTTTTATGTTGTAATTGAAATTCTATGCTTCAGTGATTCTTATTCACTCTTGAGAGAGATATTTCATTTAAACTCAATATTTGTTATTGAGGTAACTTAAGGTTGTGGAACCTTGAGTTGGGATTGGATTACAACTTGTAAGGGGGAGCGAGTGTCCAGGTGAAGGAACTTGCTTGTACTGAGGTGCCAAGAACCCACTGAATCTTGGAAGTTATAGTGAAAATCTCAGAGAAGCTCTGAGAACTGGACGTAGGTCAGAGTGGTTGTGGCCAAACCAGTATAACTCCCGGGGTACACTTCGGTGATATTTCTCCTTACTCTTTACTATTTTAAATTCACTGTCAAAGTTTTATACTTGTAACGAATTTTTAGTATCACCCAATTCACCCCCCCTCTTGAGTGAAACGCTTGCTCTAACATTAGCTTGATCTAAATACCAATTCTTAAGGCCAGTCATAGCACCAAACTTTTAAAATTGGTGCATACAAGACTGGACCTAAACCTAGTCTAAAAAGCCAATTTCAACCAATCTAAAAGACATTTTTTCTAGTAGTGCTTACTTAAATTCTACTTGTAAATCTTTTCTTTTCAGTTCATTTATTACCCTCTTTTCTTCCTTTTGTTTTCCTCCAAGCTTTCTAGATATATCTCAAAATCAATGTAATGCCCCATTTTTATTCACCAATATTCCTTGTATGTATTAAGACATTTAATGGAATAAAATGGTGAATTATGTTGCATATAAAATAACAAAAACATTTCAATTCGTGGTTGCACACAACATGACTAAGTTTGGAACATAAATTGTAAGAATTGGGATTTATTGCTGGTGTGTTTTCCTGCATGGTTGGGAGATTGTCATGTGCTTTTTGATAATCAAATGATGTCCAATGAATGTGAAATTTTTCAGAATAAAATTATACATATCAAGATTTAGTTTGATAGGTCATATAAGTCATTTAGACCTGTATATTAACAGTTATGTATTTTTAAATTTAGCCAAGTAAAAATGGCAAGTTTTTGTGGTAGTGTCCAATCAATGGTAATTCTAGAATATTGTGTGTTCATTTGGCTAAAGGCAATATTTTTTCTTCAAAATAGACTTAATAAGGGTCACATAGCCTTTGGAACCACTACAATTCGACATCTATAAGTAAAGATATGAATTTTCAAAGTTTGATGAAAATTCTATCAGCTTTTAGGCAAGATGCAAAATTAACAAGGCAATGGCAAAAATGTATTGGCAAAATAGTCATATGGCTAATAAAAATACAAAGCCCATATTTTCCCATTTTCAAGAGGCTTGGGACATCCATAAAGGTGAAAGAAAGAGGGAAATTGAAGTTTAAGAAACATATGATAAGAGTTGGAATAATCTTGGCCAAGTAAAATTGAGTTGAAAAGTCAACAATTGTAGGGAAATTGTGATAATTGAAGAAGCATACTTGGTTATTTCAAGGGCCTTCATTTCATCACTTTTGGGCAAGAAGCAAAGGGAAATCATGATTGAAATACAATTGCCAAGTTGAAATAATTAAACCAAGCAAAAAGGCGAAAGTTTGAAAAGTCAAAAAGTTAAGTTTGTAATAAATGGTCATCTTGCAATTAGTTGCAAGGGAATGGATGAAGCTAATTGAAGGGGCATATTATAAGTCATTTAAGGAGAAAGAAAAAGCAAAACATTTATGTCAAAATTAAAGGGAAAAAGCTTCACAAACCACATATGCAAAATAGGCAATTAAATAATATAAATCGAGGAGGTGGAAAAGATATTTTATAAACATATTTCAGCCCATTTGGCTATCATTTTCGGCCAGCTATCAACAAATATAGAGAGAGAGTTGTTAACGAAAACACGAAAAAGAGAAAGAACAAATGGTCAAGAGCAAAGATCAAGGTAAGTTAGTGTGAAATTCATGTGTTCACGCCTCCAAAGTCAAGTGAGACTCTCTCTAATCTCTATGCCATCTTGAATAACACTTGTAGCAAGAAAAACAAGAGCAAGAAGATGTGAGAATGCATAGTTAGAGAGAGAAAGTTAGGAGAAATCAAGGTGAGCTTGAATACTTGTTGTGGTTTTTTGGATTGGATTTTTGCCTTGAGTTTTATGGTTTTATGATTTTGAGGATGCCAAACCCTAAGGCGTCATGTAATACCCCGAATTTTGAGATTCGAGGCTAGAGAATAAGCCTGAGATTAGTGGATTGCTAAGCCCCGGTTTAGCAAGATTCCAAATTGTGATTAAGAGATAATGACTCCAAAAGCGGAAGTGATTAGTGATAAATAAACCCTTTTGGAGATTATGGTGTGAGTTGGCACCCGATGTGATTCGTATGTGTTGTGAGCAACACCGAAACCCTGTATTTAAGTTCAATTATGGATTAACCTCTAAATTGACTTAAAATAGAGGGGAGGGCGCATTGTGAAAGAAAATGAATGAGAAAATGTATTTGATGGTGATTCAAAAGGAATTGCCATAATCAGGGGCAAAACGGTAAAGTTACCGACCGATTGATCGGTTACCGAAGAGGAAACTCATTGGTAACTTCAAGATCAATGGTTAGGATTGATTTGTGTTGAGATCAAAGGGTGGAATCCCATGTGCATGTTCCTATGTGAACTCATGAAGATGGATCAAGATCATGACACATGGCAAGTTGTGAGCCATGGATCTTGGGTCAAATGTTCAACCCTTTTCCCTCTCTCCTCTCCTCTCTATTTGGACGTTTTTGGGGGCCTAATTTCCCAAAAAACTGATCACTTTATTCATCTTCATCATCCACATATCTCTCTCTCTCTCTCTCTTATGTCTCCATGGACGTGCAAGCTTGGAGGAAGAAAGAGAAAACTAGAGGTAAGATTTTGGTTGGTTTATGGTCCTCTAATGCTCTAATCACCTTCTATAAAGTTGTTCATAGTGATGAGAGCTTCATCTCTATGGTTTTAGATTTGTGAGAGGAGGTGTTTTGTTGCTTGAGCAAAAGTGGAAAGATGAAGAATCAAGGAATTGGTTTGGGAAAGAGGAAGAGGTGAGTATTTGAAGCATTTTGACTTAAGTTTTGTGATCATTGGTTAAGCTTTGTAAATTTCGAATTTTGCCCTGATTTTCATGTGATTTTGTATTTGAGGAATTGCCTTGTGTATTGTGGTGAAATTGGTATCATGTTGTGGTATTTGGTCATTGGAATTGATTTGGGAACTTGAATTGGAAGAGTTGTGATGTTGTGGTTTGAATTGTGATTTGTGTGACATGTTGTGGTAACATGTCAATATGATTTGAATTTGATTGATTTGGTGTTTCCAATGGATTCCTTGTGCAAATTTATGTGGAAATGGTATTTGGTGTGAATTTGGGAACCATTGGAATCATTGGTGCAAAACTGAAAATCTGTCCCTTGAAGTTCTGTTCTGGACAGTCTTGTTGTGTGGACGTTTTGACTGGGCAAATGATGTTAACAAATTCTGAAACTTTCCAGTCTTGAAGTTCACATCTTAAGCTTCAAAATAGACATATAATATGTGTCATTTCGTTTTGTGAATTGGGATTTATGTTTGTCCAAAGTTTGAGGACGAAACTGGATTCTGTTTTGGAGCAATGTTAGATTTTGTGTAAATCTGGATTTTTATGGTGATTTCCAGTATTGGCCAATATTTTTCCTGTGTCGAGGACTTGAATAGATTTAATTTGGCTTTGGGATCACCTCATTTCGATTTTTGTGGAATTAGTTATGAATTTCCTAAGTTGCCTTGGCTGCAGCAGAAAATCCTGGCTGCAGCGCAAAAGTTTCTGTACACGTTTTGGCCGCAGCCAGAAATTCTTGGCTGCAGCCAAAAACCTTCTGTGCGTGTTCTGGCTGCAGCCAGAGGATTCTTGGCTGCAACCAACCCCCCATTTTCAGCAATTTGTGATTTTGAAAGGTGATTTCCAACCTAGTACGTTCCAATCCTTTAGGCTTTCGTTGAGCTTATTTTAGCCACCTAAAGGGTGTGAATGATAACCAACCTTAAGTAATATGGAAGTAAGGTTTTGGAATAGAGAATAACCCTATGTCCTTGCTTTGATTATAGGGTTGATGTTCGCCCTGGACGTGGTTTGGTATTCGTTCTGATCGCGAGTAAGCGGAGCTGGAGCATACGTGGAAAGAGTGTAGGGAACATATCTCTTCTGCTTGTATTTGATATATGTGTTAGTGTGTTGGTGCATGTCTTAGCTTTGCATAATTATGTGTAACTTGAAGCTATGTTTCAATTTATGCTATGGCCATAGGTATATTGTTCGAAGCATTGAGCTTGCAAATTGTCATTGTGTTATCATGAGTTGTGTGGTGCAAGCATGTCATGCATTAAACATCTATCATACATGCATATTGATATTGTTATCCTACTAAGATTCTCTAGAATCTCACCCTCCCCTACTGACCTTCCAGATAGGGTAGTAGATCGATGATGGAGTAAGCAGCCAAGGGCGAAGAGGACTTCCTTTGGGTTGTCATCCTGGTGGTTGGTTATCATCCCAGATGGGATATTTGTATTTGGATGTGTACATATGGATGAGTATATTTGGTTATGTATTTGAAATGAGTTGTTGGATATTTGTATATGTATGAGAAAGATTTGTGTAATCCCCATATGAGGGCTTGTGTAATATCCCGATTTGTAATTAGGGCTAATGACTCCGATAATTATTGTAATTATCTTGATTAAGCATTATTATGATTAATGTAATGTAAATGTTGGGATAAATACAAGTGGTATTTAAGATCAAGGGTTGAGATGTATTTCATATGGGTCGGAATCCTATGTTTTATGACTTGGTGAGCTCATAGAGGGAATTGTGTAGATGGTGACAAGTGGCATGATGGTGGCCATTGGATAGGGCACTAGAAGACAAAAATCACTTTTTCTCTTCTCCCTCTTTCCTATTCGGTTGAGTGTGTGTGTGTGTAGAGGAAAGAAGCCATCTTCATCATCACTTCATACTTCTCATTTTCTCTCTCTTTCTCCTCCATTTCCGGCGACCTTGAAGCTTGGAAAGGGAAAAGAAAAACTTGATCTTTGAGTAGGTAAGTGATCTCTATTGCTCAAACTCCCTTCATTAAAGTTGATCCTTGAGTTAAGAGCAACATTTCTATGGTTGTAGCTTGTCCATTGGTGGTGGTTTGTGGCCACACGAAATTCTGGACTTGGGTGAATCAAGAACTCCCTTTGAGAAAGTTGTTAAGGTGAGTTTAAGAAACCTTTCTATATAAGTTTTGTGCCAAATGATTTAACTTGGAATTTCTGGAATTTTGGACCCATTTTCGAAAATTAGGGTCTTGTGGTGTTTGAATTGTTGTTGACATGGAATTAGTGCCTTGTTAAGTGTTTTGAATGAATGGTATTGAATTGAAGCTTAGAGGTGAAGTTTGAGAACTCTATATTGATTTTGTGCATTGGGCAAAAACAGGGCATGAAAATGGGTTGTGAATTTGGTTATTTTGAAGTCACCATTGTGTTCCTTGAGTGATTTTGGGTGGGAATGAGCTTGGTTATTGATTTTGGGTTCATTAAAATCACTTGGGAAAAAGTTGGAAAGTTATCTAGTTGAGCTCTGTTTTGCACAGTCTGTTTGCACGAGTGTTTTGAGTGACCAAATGGTATTGGAAAATTGTGAAACTTTCCAGTCTTAAAGTTCACATCCCAAGCTTCAAAAGGGACATATATTTTGTGTCATTTTGTTAAGAATTCTGTGAGATATGATTGTCCAAAGTTTGGGATGAAAACAGAACTCTGTTTTGGAGTAGTGTGTAGTTTTTGGTAATTCTGTATTTGTGTAGTGATTTCCAGTGAGGGGATGTATTTTTCCTTGAAAGAGGACTCATATACCTTTCATTTGGCTTTGGAATCACTTCGTTTCGATTTTTCTAGAATTAGTTATGGTTTTTCGAAGTTCAGCCCAGTGTCAGGAAATTTCTGGGCCGCGGCCCAAGCCTTTCTGACCTGTTTTGGGCCGCGGCCCAAGAGTGGTGGGCCGCAGCCCAAGACTTTCTGACCTGTTTTGGGCCGCAGCCCAAGGATGGGTGGGCCGCGGCCCAAGCCTGTGTTCCAGCACTTAGTGTTTTCGAAAAGTGACCTTCAACCTATTGTTTCCCAACCTTTTAGGGCTTTCATTAGAGACATTTGTGGCCTCTTAGGAGTCCTAAATGATAACCAACTTAGTGTATTATGGGATTAAGTAATTGGAAAAGAGATTGATCAATTGTCCCTAATTTGGTATAGGATTTGATATCTGCCGAACGCGTGAGCCCACTGTGCCAAAGATTGTCAGGAAAGATACAGGTAGCGACTCCTCTCTTATACTTTGTGTAAATGTATTGTATGTTTGCTTGTCATTCATTGTGTGGATGCTGCTGCTACTGCTTTGTGATACCCTGTGCATTGTGTGGAGTTTTTGTGATACATTGTGCTTTGAGATGCTTGGTGGTGCTTTGTGCTTCGTGTTGCTGCTACATAGTGTTCACCGCGAAAGCGGGCGTTGTGCATAGTGAATACAGCGAAAGCTGGCATAGTGTTCACCACGAAAGTGGGCGTAGTGCATTGTGATTACAGCCGTGAGTGCTGTCGTATGTGGCGCAAGCCAGAGATCATTGTGAAGCTGCTGAACATGATAAACATGCATGCTCTATGTTTATATATTGTATGAGTGTCTTGTTGCTACTGGGATTCCTTCGAATCTCACTCTTTCCATATGACTAACCTTTTCAGACAGGGCGAGTGGCTCGAAGGGGAAGCGACCAACCAGGAGTGGTTAGGGCTTAGGGACATTTTATATTTGGATGTTGGTTATCTTAGTTTTGGATTTGGGATTTCCAAATGTATATAGATGTAAATGAATATTTTGGTTATGTAATCCCCACTGTTGGGAAACTCCTAAACCCAAGTTATATATGTAAGTAACCCGGGGTTTGCCGAGATTTTGGTTTCCGCACTTTGATATTTATTTTGTACTCTGATTTCTCAAGTAGTTATATCCGCACGTGAATGTGAGACCAAGAATATATATATATTTTGAAAAGATTTTGAAATACCCCATCTCTTGGATGTGGGATTATAAACTGTGATTTTGTTTTATTGGTCTCTATTTCACTTAAATTTCATAATCCGGATGTAATTACGATGAGGGGGTTACATTTTTGGTATCAGAGCTGCAGTTCCTGGCAAGGGTAGTGTTTGCTAGGATAGCTCCCATAGTATGAACTTAATGATAGAAGATTAATTGTGAATGTTAGGTTGTATACACATTTTTGGATTATGACTGTGATATCTGAGATTGGTAGATATGTGTATACTATAATTGTTGGATTAATGGGGTGAGTTCTTTGTAGAATGAAAAGAACAACCAAAGGTCGCCCCAGAGTACAACAAGTAGATCCCGAGGTGGAGTTGGTCAATGACAATCCGCCGGATCCTATGCAAGAGTTGATGGGCTTGATAAAGGATCAGAGGGATATGATCACGGAGCTTAGAGAAGAGCTTCGAGCTGAAAAAGCTAAGAACAATGAGGGTAGAGGCCAGTCTACTCAAGAAGGGACTCGAGGGGAAACCCGAGAGGAGACTAGACTGGAAGATACTGCTGAAGGGTCAGCACGATCGCTTGAATCCCCTCCTCATGTGATTCCGAACCAAGGATCCCATGGAGTGCCAGCCAGGGAGGAACGAGACCTTGAGTATTGGGTCTCCAAATTCTGTAAGCAACTACCTCCGGCATTTAAGGGGAGGTTTGATCCTCAGGCGGCTGAAGATTGGCTACACCGTCTTGAGAAAATTTTTGAAGTCTTAGTGTGTCCCTCCGAGGTGAAAGCCAAACTAGCAGTGTACAAGCTTGAAGGCGATGCTGATCGTTGGTGGCGTAACATTGCCTTGTCATTGCGGTTAAAGAATGAACCATTGACCTGGGAGGTGTTCCAACAACATTTCAACGAGAAATACTTTCCTAAGTCAGTGAGGCTTGAGAAGGAAACCGAGTTTCTGAATATCAAGCAAGTGGACACAGAGTCTTTTGACGAATATTTGTCCCGATTTACCCGCCTATCCCGATACTCCTCATATCTTCAGAATATGGATGATGAAGAGTTGAGCTCAGACATGTTAATTCGGGGTTTAAGGCGCGATATGAGAAAGAGACTCGCCACCCATCAGTTTTCCAAGTTCAACAAGGCCGTTGAAGAATGTCGGATTACTGAGAGTAATCTTAGAGAGTTGTATCCGACTAAGGCTGGTAGTGGTCATAGTGAGCCTAGTAAGGGCGGTGCTTCTCAGAAGCGGAAGGGCTCAAGATCATCCTCTTCATATAGAGGGGGTAGTAAGAAGCCTTATCAATCTGGGAGTCGTGATCAGCAGAGAGCTCCTAGTGTATGGACATGTCCTCGTTGCAACAAGCCACATCATGGCAAGACTTGTGATGGTCGGGTGATTTGCTTCAATTGTAAGCAAGTGGGGCATACATCTGTTGAGTGTGGACAACCACGACCAGAGCAGAGACAGAGGACTCAGGGCCGAGTATTTGCTATGACTCACGAAGAGGCCCGGAAATCCCCAGAGCTGATACAAGGTAAAGTCCTTATCCATGGCATTGTGTTACAAGCGTTATTTGATTCAGGTGCAAGTCACTCCTTTATTGCTTATACTTGTGTGAAGCGTCTGGGTATGAATGTGTATAATTTACCATTCGAGCTGGTTGTGTCAACACCAATGGGTGTAAAGGCTGTAACTACTGATGCCTGTTTGAATTGTGTTATAACCGTAGAGGGTCGTGAGTCGGTGATAGATTTGATTTGTTTACCGCTCTGCCAATTGGAAGTCATTCTGGGTTTTGATTGGTTGAGAGCGAATAATGTGTTGTTAGATTGTGGGAACAAAAGGATAGTGTATCCTGTTTCTCAAAACGTTGAGGATGGCAACGTCGGTTTGAATTTCCTTTCAACAGCTAAGGCTGAGAAATATTTGCAAAAGGGTTGTCAGGGGTATATGGTTTTCTTTTCTGTACAAGGAGAAACCAGTGAGTCTTTGAGTAGTATACCCATAGTGAATGAATTCCCTGAGGTTTTTCCGGATGACTTAAGTAGATTACCTCCTGAGAGGGAAGTTCAATTTCCGATTGATATTGTGCCTGGAGCGGGTTTGATATCCAAAGCCCCATATCGTATGGCTCCAAATGAAATGGCGGAATTGAAGAAGCAGATTGAAGATTTGCTTGAGAAAGGGTTTATTAGACCCAGTGTGTCGCCTTGGGGTGCTCCAGTTTTGTTTGTGAAAAAGAAAGACGGGAGTCTTCATTTGTGCATTGACTATAGAGAGTTGAATAAGGTTACCATCAAGAATAAGTACCCTCTCCCTAGAATCGATGATCTCTTAGATCAATTATCTGGTGCATGTGTGTTTTAAAGATTGATCTAAGGTCGGGGTATCATCAGCTGCGAGTGAAAGCGGACGATGTTCCGAAGACTGCTTTCCGGACCAGGTATGGTCATTATGAGTTCTTAGTGATGCCATTTGGGTTGACAAATGTGCCTGCGATATTCATGGATTACATGAACCGTATTTTCCGACAATATCTGGATCAATTCGTTGTGGTATTCATTGATGATATTTTGATATACTCTAAGAGTAGAGAAGAGCATGAGCATCATTTGAGAATTGTGTTGAATACATTGCGTGAAAAACAGCTCTATGCCAAGTTGAGTAAATGCGAGTTCTGGCTGTCAGAAGTAAGATTCTTAGGCCATGTTATCTCGCAAGAAGGGGTCTCCGTGGATCCTAGTAAAGTGGAAGCAGTACTGGACTGGAAGAGGCCAGAAACTGTTGCTGAGGTACGCAGTTTTCTGGGTCTTGCTGGTTATTACCGGAGATTCATTCAGAATTTCTCCCGCATTGCGTTGCCGATGACCAAGCTCACGAGAAAAGATCAGCCATTTGTATGGGATGAACATTGTGATAATTGCTTTGTGGAGCTGAAACAGAGGTTGACTACGGCACCTGTATTGATTTTACCTGATCCCAGTTTGACTTACGTTGTGTATTCTGATGCCAGTGGACAGGGATTAGGGTGTGTCCTTATGCAGCAGGGACGTGTGGTGGCCTATGCCTCTCGACAGCTCAAACCCCATGAATTGAACTATCCCACTCATGATCTGGAGCTTGCGGCTATCGTGTTTGCCTTGAAGATTTGGAGGCATTATTTGTATGGTGTGACTGTGGAATTGTACTGCGACCACAAGAGTCTCAAATATCTGTATGATCAGAAAGAGTTGAATATGAGACAACGGCGTTGGATGGAGTTGCTTAAGGACTACAACCTGGAAATAAAATATCATCCGGGTAAGGCGAATGTAGTCGCTGATGCTCTTAGTCGAAAGACTGTGCTTGTGGCAGCTATGATGATACAAGAAGAGAAATTGATTGCTGACTTTCGTGATATGAATCTGTCAAACCAGATCATCTGTGCCAACTATAATGTTTCCCAAGGGGAAAGTGATCTTAGAGCTGAAATTGAAGAAGCTCAGAGGCAAGATGACTGGATACAACGTAATTTGACTCGAATCGAACGGGGAGAAGTTAAGGGCTATGATGTATCACCTCGTGGATTAGTTCGCTATCAGAAAAGAGTGTGCGTTCAACTTAAGGCGGAGTTGAGACAGAAGATCTTAGATGAGGTGCATAAGAGCCGGTATACCCTTCATCATGGTATGACCAAAATGTACCATGGTTTGAAATCTGTATATTGGTGGCCGGGTATGAAGAGTGATGTGACAAAATATGTGGTGAGGTGTCTCACATGTCAGAAAGTGAAGATCGAGCACCAGAGACCACCGGGTTTACTTCAGAGTCCCGAGATTCCGGAATGGAAATGGGAAAGTGTGACCATGGATCTTGTTGTGGGATTGCCCAAGATCAGGAATTATGATGTGATCTGGGTCATTGTGGACCGGTTGACGAAGTCAGCGCACTTCCTACCGATCAATGCTAATTACTCTCCGGACAAGCTAGCAGAGGTTTATATTCGTGAAATTGTGAAACTCCATGGCATACCGAAGAATATCATTTCCGATCGTGATCCCCGATTCACTTCGAGATTTTGGAAAGCATTGCATGAGGCACTGGGTACTCAGTTGAGATTCAGTACTGCCTATCATCCTCAGACCGACGGACAGTCAGAGAGGACTATTCAGACCTTAGGGGATATGCTGCGGGCATGTGTTCTCGACTTTAAAGGGAGTTGGGATCGTTTTCTTCCACTTGCTGAATTTGCTTACAACAATAGCTTTCATGCGAGCATTCAGATGGCGCCGTATGAAGCATTGTATGGAAGAAAATGCCAGTCGCCATTGTGTTGGAATGAATTATCTGAGAGGAAGCTATATGGGCCGGAGCTTATTGATCAAACCTCAGCCCAGATTCGAATCATTCGTAAGAGGCTTCTTGCAGCTCAGAGTCGGCAAAAGAGTTATGCGGACAAGAGGAGAAGACCTCTAGAGTTTGAAGTTGGTGACCATGTATTTATGAGAATATCACCTGTCACCGGTATTGGGTGAGCTATAAAAAGAAAGAAGTTAAGCCCAAGGTATATAGGTCCTTTTGAGATCCTTGATAAGATTGGGCCTGTTGCTTATCGTGTAGCCCTAAATCCGAGCTTGAGCAGACTCCATGATGTATTTCATGTTTCCCAATTGAAGAAGTACCAACCGGATCCATCTCATGTTGTTGAGTATGAGAATGTGGAGTTGCGAGATAACTTCACGTATGCGGTGGAGCCAGAGCGGATAATAGAACGGGAGGAACGTCGGCTAAGACACCGGAGTATCCCTTATGTGAAAGTGATCTGGAAGGGAATGACCCAAAGAGAAGCAACCTGGGAAGCGGAAGAGGATATGCGAAGGCGACATCCGGAGTTTATGGCTCATGTTGTGTGACAAATTTCAAGGACGAAATTTAATTGACCGGGGGAGAATTGTAATATCCCGATTTGTAATTAGGGCTAATGACTCCGATAATTATTGTAATTATCTTGATTAAGCATTATTATGATTAATGTAATGTAAATGTTGGGATAAATACAAGTGGTATTTAAGATCAAGGGTTGAGATGTATTTCATATGGGTCGGAATCCTATGTTTTATGACTTGGTGAGCTCATAGAGGGAATTGTGTAGATGGTGACAAGTGGCATGATGGTGGCCATTGGATAGGGCACTAGAAGACAAAAATCACTTTTTCTCTTCTCCCTCTTTCCTATTCGGTTGAGTGTGTGTGTGTGTAGAGGAAAGAAGCCATCTTCATCATCACTTCATACTTCTCATTTTCTCTCTCTTTCTCCTCCATTTCCGGCGACCTTGAAGCTTGGAAAGGGAAAAGAAAAACTTGATCTTTGAGTAGGTAAGTGATCTCTATTGCTCAAACTCCCTTCATTAAAGTTGATCCTTGAGTTAAGAGCAACATTTCTGTGGTTGTAGCTTGTCCATTGGTGGTGGTTTGTGGCCACACGAAATTCTGGACTTGGGTGAATCAAGAACTCCCTTTGAGAAAGTTGTTAAGGTGAGTTTAAGAAACCTTTCTATATAAGTTTTGTGCCAAATGATTTAACTTGGAATTTCTGGAATTTTGGACCCATTTTCGAAAATTAGGGTCTTGTGGTGTTTGAATTGTTGTTGACATGGAATTAGTGCCTTGTTAAGTGTTTTGAATGAATGGTATTGAATTGAAGCTTAGAGGTGAAGTTTGAGAACTCTATATTGATTTTGTGCATTGGGCAAAAACAGGGCATGAAAATGGGTTGTGAATTTGGTTATTTTGAAGTCACCATTGTGTTCCTTGAGTGATTTTGGGTGGGAATGAGCTTGGTTATTGATTTTGGGTTCATTAAAATCACTTGGGAAAAAGTTGGAAAGTTATCTAGTTGAGCTCTGTTTTGCACAGTCTGTTTGCACGAGTGTTTTGAGTGACCAAATGGTATTGTAAAATTGTGAAACTTTCCAGTCTTAAAGTTCACATCCCAAGCTTCAAAATGGACATATATTTTGTGTCATTTTGTTAAGAATTCTGTGAGATATGATTGTCCAACGTTTGGGATGAAAACAGAACTCTGTTTTGGAGTAGTGTGTAGTTTTTGGTAATTCTGTATTTGTGTAGTGATTTCCAGTGAGGGGCTGTATTTTTCCTTGAAAGAGGACTCATATACCTTTCATTTGGCTTTGAAATCACTTCGTTTCGATTTTTCTAGAATTAGTTATGGTTTTTCGAAGTTCAGCCCAGTGTCAGGAAATTTCTGGGCCGCGGCCCAAGAGTGGCTGGCCGCGTCCCAAGCCTTTCTGACCTGTTTTGGGCCGCGGCCCAAGAGTGGTGGGCCGCAGCCCAAGACTTTCTGACCTGTTTTGGGCCGCAGCCCAAGGATGGGTGGGCCGCGGCCCAAGCCTGTGTTCCAGCACTTAGTGTTTTCAAAAAGTGACCTTCAACCTATTGTTTCCCAACCTTTTAGGGCTTTCATTAGAGACATTTGTGGCCTCTTAGGAGTCCTAAATGATAACCAACTTAGTGTATTATGGGATTAAGTAATTGGAAAAGAGATTGATCAATTGTCCTTAATTTGGTATAGGATTTGATATCTGCCGAACGCGTGAGCCCACTGTGCCAAAGATTGTCAGGAAAGATACAGGTAGCGACTCCTCTCTTATACTTTGTGTAAATGTATTGTATGTTTGCTTGTCATTCATTGTGTGGATGCTGCTGCTACTGCTTTGTGATACCCTGTGCATTGTGTGGAGTTTTTGTGATACATTGTGCTTTGAGATGCTTGGTGGTGCTTTGTGCTTCGTGTTGCTGCTACATAGTGTTCACCGCGAAAGCGGGCGTTGTGCATAGTGAATACAGCGAAAGCTGGCATAGTGTTCACCACGAAAGTGGGCGTAGTGCATTGTGATTACAGCCGTGAGTGCTGTCGTATGTGGCGCAAGCCAGAGATCATTGTGAAGCTGCTGAACATGATAAACATGCATGCTCTATGTTTATATATTGTATGAGTGTCTTGTTGCTACTGGGATTCCTTCGAATCTCACTCTTTCCATATGACTAACCTTTTCAGACAGGGCGAGTGGCTCGAAGGGGAAGCGACCAACCAGGAGTGGTTAGGGCTTAGGGACATTTTATATTTGGATGTTGGTTATCTTAGTTTTGGATTTGGGATTTCCAAATGTATATAGATGTAAATGAATATTTTGGTTATGTAATCCCCACTGTTGGGAAACTCCTAAACCCAAGTTATATATGTAAGTAACCCGGGGTTTGCCGGGATTTTGGTTTCCGCACTTTGATATTTATTATGTACTCTGATTTCTCAAGTAGTTATATCCGCACGTGAATGTGAGACCAAGAATATATATATATTTTGAAAAGATTTTGAAATACCCCATCTCTTGGATGTGGGATTATAAACTGTGATTTTGTTTTATTGGTCTCTATTTCACTTAAATTTCATAATCCGGATGTAATTACGATGAGGGGGTTACAGCTTGTATGGGCAAATGTGCCCTATAAAGCTTGAGTTAATATATGGAAACCGGGATTGCCGGGATTATTATATTGTGTACTCTGATATATTTAAATGTGATTTATCTTTGTGTAGTAATTGTATTCTGAATGTGAATGTGAGACCAGGTTATGAATGATTTCGAAAGGTATTTATGAAAACCCCGTCTGGTAGATGGGTTTGTAAAATGTAGTTTTGTTTCTTATTGGTCTCTATTTCACTTTAATCGCGTATTTCGGATATAATTACGGCAGGGGGTTACACGTCATGCTACCTAAATTTACATTATTCATGTTCATTAGGAGTTTGGGTGGTTAAACAAGCAATTACAAGTGAAAGGAAGGTGCTTTATGGATTGAATTCATGAAAAACCAATTTTTCCCAAAACTTAGTGAGTTTCGGCTAGACCTGATTTAAGGGGTAGGAGCTAGAATTTTGCATTATTTATGCTTCCATTATGTTTAGAATGTAAAATTGTGTAAGGAACATATAAATTTTGAAGTACAAAGGCCTTAGAATGTGAAATGACAAAATTACCCTTAAAGCCCTAAGTTAAGGCTGCCAAGGGTGTTTTCATCTTTTACCAGTGAATTTGGCAAAACTGAGGTCAAGATTCTACATGAGAAATTGTGTAGAATTAGGCCAAGTCATAATTTTTGGAAAAGTATAGTTAGACCAAGTATAAAGGGACTTGAACCGGGTCCCTAGGCGTATTTTGATCATTTTGCAGTTTTAAACTAAGATAACCAACAAAATGAGTTTAAAAGAGTTTAGAGCAATACATGAATGAGTAACAACTCATTTCTTATAAACTTGCCCAGTCTGTGGTCTTGAGCCCAGATGAGTTATGGATAAGTCAGGGTTCTAACATTGGCTGGCCCTGAATATGTGGACATACCGATTATTGTGATTACCATGTTATTTCTGTTGCATTATATGGTGCTTGACATATTTAATTATCACATTCTATATGACTGACTGTATGTTATTGCTAAGATTCTTTAAATCTTACCCTTTTCAATATTTAAAAATATTCCAACAGAAGCTAGTGACTCTAAGGGTAAAACGGTAAATACCAGCTTGTAAGGGTACCGGTTCAATCAACTGCTACCGTTAGTTATCCTTAGTTTAGTTTTGTTAGTTTTAGACAATTTGTATATATTTTTCAAACCCTATGCGGATTTCCTATATTATAAACAAGTACTTAGTATTAGTATATTTGTGCTATTTTTATATGCTTGTAGAAGTATGCCTTTATTACTCTGGTAAATATCGAAATGTTAAGGGGTTTGACAATCATCCCTTCACTTACACTATTTCATATGTCAACCATTGTTCACACTAACTATCAACCACTTTTCTTGAATGCAATCTATACTTTTGCATTTGTTATATATAACATCCCAAATTTTATTCACCAAAATTCCTTATATTAAAGGGAATAAAATGGTGAATTAAAGAGCACAGTAAATTACAAAAAAAGAAATTAGTGATTACACACAACATGGTTATGTTTGCAACACAAATTGTAAAAATTTGGATGCGTTGCCAGTGTGTTTTCCTATATGGTAGTCTGGTTGTGTATGTTTTTAAATAGGCAAATAATGTTTACTACCTTTGAAATTTTCCAGAATAAAAGTAGACATTCAAGCTTTAATTTGATAGGTCATATAAGTCATTTGGACGTGTACATTGAGAGTTATGTATTTTTGAAGTTAGCCAAGTAAAATTGGCAATTTTATGTGGCAATGTCCAATAAACGGTAATTCCAGAATGATGTACATCTAGTTGGCTAAAGGCAATAGTTTTCTTTAAAAATAGACTTAACAAGGGTCACATAGCCTTCAGAACCACAACAATTAGACATCTGTAAATAAAGATATGAATTTTTAAATTTTGATGAAAATTCTGTTAGCTTTTAATCAATGTGAGAAATTAAAAAGGTAATGGCAAAAATGTATAGGCAAAATAGTCACTTGGCTACATAAAATCCAAAGCCAATATTTTTCCCTTTTCTATATGTGGTGGCTAGCCAAATGAGGGAGCAAAAAGGGAAATGAATGTTTGTGATAAATATGCCAAGAGTTTGAGCAATTTTGGCCAAGCAAAATTGAGGTTGAAAAGTCATAAAAGTAACACATGTGTAAATGGCTATTAAATAATAATTTCAAGAGACTTATTTGATCCATTCATAAGTCCTTATACGTCAAGATGGAGAGAGGAAAGCAAAAAATTTATGAAATAAAGAGATAAAGCATAAAGCAAATTGGCATGTGAAAATTTGCAATAAAATAATATAAATTTAGGAGGTGGAAGGGATATTTTAAAGGCTCATTGATCCTCATCCAAGTTCTCATTTTTAGCTAGATTTGAGAAGAAGAGGGGGAGAGGGGGAGAGCTATTTGAGAAACCAAGAGCAAGTGAAAGCTTAAGTGATTCACGAGGCAAACAAGGTAAGATTAATAGTGAAATTTGGGCATTCTTGCCTTCAAACTCTTGCCAACTCTCTCTAATCTCTATTCCATCATGAAATACATGTGTAGCAAGAAAAAATTCAAGAGGAAAAGGAGAGTATGCAATTATTTTAGAGAAAGAACGGAAAGAAGCAAAAGTAATCTCCATAAAACTTGTTATCTTGTTGATTCAAGGTCGATTGTGGTTGTTTGGTTGGATTTGTGGCTTGTATTGGCTTTGTTTGATTGGTTTTATGATTTTGGGATGACCAAAACCTAAGGGAAGGTGCTGCCCAAATTTGGATTAATCATGTGAGAAGTGTAATTAAGTGGTTAAAGAAGTTATTAGCCATGAAAAGAAGGTGTTTTGTAGAATAAAACATGAATTCCCAATTTTTCCAATTAATTTCATATTTTTTCCATACCTGTTTTAGCTATGTTTGGATAGGATTTTGGTTTTTTTTTATCACATTGGGTTTAAAATGGAAAATTGTATAGGGTACATGTGAATTATGAAGTGTGAAGGCATTAGGGTGTGAAATGACAATTTTACCCCTAAAACCCCAAGTTAGGGGATGCCAAGGACATTTTCATCTTTTGGTAGTGAATTTAGCAAATTTAATGTCAAAAATGGATTCTACACCTGAAATTGAGTAGGAATAGCTGGGTCATAATTTTTAGAAAAGTACAGTTAGATCGGGTACAATAGGACTTAGATTGGCTCTCCAAGGGTATTTTGGTCATGTTGCAGTTTTAAACTAAGATAACCAATAAAATGACTTTGGTTATCTTGAATGAGTAATAAATCATTTCTTTATAAATTTAGAATTTTAGGACCGAACAATTTGCCCAAGCCGGAACAGGATTTAGTGCAGGGAAAAAGGATTTGACATAGTAACTCTATCTTTCATAAATTATATGAAACTATATGATTATCTGTATGCTTTGGGTATTCTATATTCTGTGGGTAAACAGGGTGCCTGGGGGCATAGTGATATGAATAGTGCTAGGGGACACATTACCTAGTTGTGGTTTGGGACCCAGCTGAGGTACACGGACAAGTAGGGGTTTCAAATTGACCTTTGGCCCTAAATTAAGTGTATGTCTGTTTTATAGTGTTATTATTATGTTACATTATATGGTGCCTGTCATGTTTATTTTTCGCATTTTATATGATTGATTGCTTGATACTACTGAGATTAGTGTGAATCTCACCCTTTTTCAATATTTAAAAATATTGCAGCAGAAGCTAGTTGCTCTAAGGGCAAAACTGTAAATACTCGTAGATGAGGATTCTGGTTTAAGAAAGAGTAGTTGTTGGTTATCCTTGGTTTATTTGGTGTATTTTAAAACTCTGTATATATTTTTCAAACCTTATGGGGAATTTCCTGTAAGGTCAACAAGTACTTAGTATCAACATATCTATGTTATTCCTGTATGACCATTGAACTATGTATTTGTTATTCTATAAATATCAAAATGTTAAGAGGTTTGATATTTTTGGTATTAGAGCTAAAAAAATTTTTGGCATTATCGGAATAGTATACTGATATGGTCTTGTTTACATAATGATAGCAGCTATATGTGGAAGGTGGCGACAGCGGGATAGATCACCACTGTCAATGAACTAGCTTTCACCATATCAATAGATTCCTGAGGGATTGCATTACGTACAGTACCAGGTATCAGGTGGTGCCAGGATGATGTGGACACCCAGGAAGTAGGTCTGAGACAAGCCAGCGTTTGGGCCACAGCTAGAACCAGAGCCAGCATCTAGTTCATTGGTTGGATTATAGTGCAACCACTGTCTGATGGTGCTGAGTCAGACCCGAGTATCATTGACATTTTGAGGAGCTATGGGAGTATGTTAGAGGTAGATATTGGCAAGCTATATGAACACATACCGCCCCGATTGATCAGTACCTCACCTATTTAGATATAATGGATACCCTATACTGAAATCAGGTTTTAATGGATCTGGATTACTCGGATGAGTTCTAGATTTTCACCACGATGGACTTCTTCCTGGATACAGCGTTCTGGAATTGGAAGAAGAATGAGATTGTTAAGCGGGGCTCGAATGACTATTTTGAATAGTTTATGGAGCACATGATGGGCTATGTATGAAGGTACATGTATCAAGAGTGTTTCACATTCCAAGCACAGTATTTTGGTGACCGGAGGTAGCCGACATGACTTTTGAGGCGAGGATAGTCACAGAGTACCAGTGGTCAGGAGTAGATAGAGTTGGTATCTGTGTTTTTGCACTGATACATGAAAGTTAAGCATGCTCAACCTAAGGAAATCATGGGATGGGTAACACCCTAAGAAGTCATATGTATAGTTAGGACCTAATATGTAAAAGGGAAAAAGACATATTGTACAATAGTTTATAGGTTGTATGGTGTTAATAGCTTTCCTTAACTACTATAAATATCCATTGTATGATATATGTATGACGTACCTGTATACCCAAAATTTTGTGAAATGACAAAAAATGACCATATGTTTACATGGGATTTACCTTCTTTTTATTTTCATTTAGTGAGATATAAAGATGGTAAGAATAAGAGTTAGAGCTAATAACCCAGGTCCTAAGGCTAGACCTGATCTAATGCAACAAATGCTGGGCATGTTAACACAGCAACAGGCAATAATGGATAACATTAGAGCTGAGCTGTGAGAGGTGTGGCAAAGACAAGAAAGGCTAAAAAATCTGGTGAGGTGGGATAATAAGCCTAATCCGCCTAACGGACCTCAACCATAGCCTCCACTTATGCCTGTTCCTAAGGCTGATATTCTACAAACATGGTTGGCACGGTTTAGTCAACAACAACCCCCTACTTTCAAAGTCAAGCTTGATCCTTAGCTAGTAAAAGACTGACTAGAGAAAATTTTCAAGATCCTGATGTTCCCAAATGACATCAAAGTCCAGTTAGCAATTTATAAACTCGTAGGGGATGCTCACAGATAGTGGAGAAATACTAAGCTAATTCTACAGGCATGAAATATTCCCAAGATATGGGAATTATTTTAAGAGAAGTACAATGAGAAGTACTTTCCCCAATCAATCCAGCTAGAGAAAGAAAAAGAGTTCCTCAACATACAGTAGGATGACAAAGAGAGCCTTGATGAGTATTTAGATCATTACCTCTGGTTGTCTTGATACTCTTCATACCTTAAGTATTGGAATGATGAGGAGTCGAGTTCAGACACAATGATATAGGGGTTAAAATGAGAATTGAAAGAAAAGCTAGCTTGTAAGCACTTCACAAAATTCAACAAGGTGAGGAGTGCCAAATCATAGAAAATAACTTGCCGAATCTATTTGCTAACAAACATGTTAATAGTACAGATGAATCTGGCAGTGGGAATCCTTCCCAGGTAAACATTCACACCAGTGTTGATCATCCTATATCCAGATATGACCTATATGGTCTACAATGAGGTGACCTATATGGTGTGTAGTCAAGCAACCTATGTGATGTACAATGATATAACCTATGTGGTGCGACCTGTGTGGTTTGTAGTAATATGATCTGTGTTGTTTAAAATAAGGCACCTTGTATGGTCTGTAATAATACATTCTATGTGATCTATAATGATACAACATGTGTGGTTTGCAATAACGTAACCTGTATAGTCTATAGTAATATGACCTATGTGGTTTGCAATAAGGTATGCCATGTTGTTTATAGTGAAATGACCTATATGGTCCGCAGTACAATATATAGGTAGAGATTGGGATGAGCCCTAGTACAGTAGGGCATAATGGTAGCAAATACATCTCAACAGTTAAAGCCTTACGAAATAAATTACCCCACTCATGTTGTAGCTGAGTGCATAACCATGATTAGGGGTTCTCACTGGAGGTGACCAGTGGATGAACTCTTGGCTCTTACCCAGACATGGCTAGGAAGTCGTGCATGATAGTCCTGGTTGCCACAGTTAAGAGGCTGGGTGTAAAACATACAGCTAAGGTACATTGTGTTTTCCATCGGTTACCTTATTGTAGAGCTGACGACGATTGACTTTGATTTGAAAATATGGTGATTTTGACTATAACCTTATAATATTGAAGGTTGAGGTTCTAGATTTAGTAATTGAAGAGGTTGTGAAACCTAAGAATTGGCGATAAGTTCTAGTGTACATGTTTGTACCAGGCAGTAAGACCAGAATGTCCAATATTGTGGGAGCAGAATGAGTCGTAAGGCTTGAAATGCATACAATGTGATCCAGGCAACATCCTGAAGAGGTAGTAAGACCCGATATACATGGTGGCATGGGGTTGTGTCCCTGGGCAGTAAGACCTGACAAACACGTTATGTTGTATTCAACAGTATACACAGTGTGGCTAGTAGGGATCAACAGACAGTCAATCCTGAATGCCAATAGATAGATAATTTATGATGCATGCTTTATGAGTATGCACAACGCAGGGATAAATTGCATATTAAGATGGGATTCCCCATGAATAATCAATGTTATATGATATCTAAATGTAACATCCCAAACTTTATTCACGAAAATTCCTTATATTAAAGGGAATATAATGGTGAATTAAAGAGCACAGGAAATAACAAAACAAAGAAATTAGTGATTACACATAATAAGGTTATGTTTGGAAAACAAATTGTAAAAAATTGGATGCACTGCTAGTGTGTTTTCCTGTGTGGCAGTTTGGTTGTGTGATGTTTTTAAATAGGCAAATGATGTCCACTACCTATAAAATTTTCTAAACTCAAAGTAGACATATCAAGCTTAAATTTGATAAGTCATATAAGTCATTTTGACCTGTATACTGTGAATTGTGTATTTTTTAAGTTAGCCAAGTAAAACTGGCAAGTTTATGTGGCAGTGTCCAATAAATGGTAATTCTGGAATGTTGTGCATCCAGTTGGCTAAAGGCAATTTTTTTCCTTAAAAATATACTTAACAAGTATTACATAGCCTTTAGAACCATAGTAATTAGACATCCATAAATAAATATATGAATTTTCAAAGTTTGTCAACTTTCAAAGATATATATAAAAATTTTGTCAACTTTTGATCAACGTACGAAATTAAAAAGGTAATGACAAAAATGTATCGGAAAAATAGTCATTTGGCTAAATAAAATCCAAAGCCAATATTTTTTTCTTTTCCTTATGTGTTGGATGGCCAAAAGAGGGAGCAAAAAGGGAAATGAATGTTTGCGATAAATATACCAAGAGTTGGAGCAATTTTGTCTAAGCAAAATTGAGGTTGAAATGTCAAAAAAGTAACACGTGTAAATGGCTATTAAATGATAATTTCAAGAGATGGATGAAGATAATTCAAGAGACTAATTTGGTCCCTTCATTAGCCCTTATATGTCAAGATGGAGAGAGGAAAGCAAAACATTTATGACCAAATTAAAGGGATAAAGCATAAAGCAAATTGGCATATGAAAATTTGCAATAAAATAATAAAAATTGAGGAGGTGGAAGGGATATTTTAAAAGCCCATTTATCCTTATCTAAGGCCTCATTTTCAGCCAGATTTAAGAAGAGAGAGAGAGCTATTTGAGAAAACAAGAGCAAGTGAAAGCTCAAGTGATTCAAGAGGCAAACAAGGTAAGATTAGTAGTGAAATTTGTAACACCTTATTTCTATAATCGATCTGATGAGTTTTACACAATGAATTCGAACTGCTAATCGATATTCTTTTGTAAAGTTCTTTCAATTTCCAACCTTAAGACAGGATTCAAACCTGTATTTGAGTAGGTTTCTTTGAATATTTCAAAATCTTATGAAAGCATCTTTTAGCGGTTCACAACTTTATTATTACTCAATAGTTCTTATCTTCAATTAATTCAATTAGAGTGATTCACTGCTCATTTCTCTTAGCATCATCTTTCCTCCAAATCAATATAATTGCCGCTAGCTCTAATTCATGAGTGGAGTAAATTTAAGAAATACACGAGATCCTTCTTCTAATTTCATTGGCTTCCTTCTTTTATCTAAGAGTTCTTATGTCTACTTTGAGCTGCTAACATCTTTTCCTTGATCAATTTTAATTGAACTGTAGTCTCCTGTACTAGCTCAAGTCCTGATAGTTTTCTTTCACCTACTTCAAACCAACATAGAGGAGATCTACATTTTCTTCCATAATAAGCCTTACATGGTACCATGCCAATACTTGAATCAAAGCTATTATTATAAACAAACTCTACTAATGTATATATATTTTTTCCAATTTTGCCCTTGCTCAAGACTACAAGATCTAAGCATATATTTTGGGGTTTGAAAGGTTCACTCAAATTGACCATCAGTTTGAGGATGCTAAGATGTACAGAAGTGTAGTTTTGTACCGAAAACTTCTTGTAAATCTTACCAAAACCTTGATGTCAATTTGGGGTCTCTAACAGAAACTATGGTTGTAGGTGTTCCGTACAGTCTCACTATCTCTTTCACATATAATTGAACAAGCTGATCAAGAGAATAATTAATTTAAATTGGTAAGAAATAAGTTGATTTAGTTAATTAATCAACAATAACCCAAATTGAATCCTTCCTTGTTTTAGTCTTTGGTAGTCCTCTATAAAATCCATAGTGACGTGATCCCACTTCCATTCAGGAATTATTAATGGTTGAAGTGATCTAAATAGTTTTTTTATGTTCTCTTTTAACTTTTTTGGCAAATTCAACACTTAGACACAAATTTTGCGATTTCCTTTTTCATACTCGGCTATTCAATACATTTTCTTTAAATCATGAAACATTTATTTGACCCTAGGAGGATTGTATAATTACTTTTGTCCTTCTTCTAAAATTTTCCTTCTTAAATCTCCTTCTTTAGGTACACATACTCTTCCTTGAAAAAAAATGGTTCCAACTTGGTCTTGAATAAAATTTTCAATTCCTATTTCATTTTGCAAGAATTGATCTTTCTGTTGACATTCCCATAGTTGGGCTCTTAAGTCACTCTTTATTGTTCGTTCACTTAATTGCAAACTGTGAGGTAGAATTGTCATAGAGAGCTTTAAATCCCTAAAATATTCTATCAATTGACTTTCCTTTATTGTCAATGAGGGTACTTGTAGGGATTTCCTACTTAACGCATCAGCAACTACATTTGCTTTTCCTAGGTGATATTGAAGTTTGAAATCATAGTCCTTTATCAATTCCATCCATCTTCTTTGTTTCATGTTTAACTCCTTTTGATCAAAAAGATACTTAAGATTTTTATGATCACTAAAAACCTCAAAGCTAGCTCCAAACAAATAATGCCCCCAAATTTTTAAGGAAAAAAATTATTGCAGCTAATCCCAAATCGTGAATAGAATAATTTTCCTCATATGGTATGAGTTGTCTAGAAGCATACTCAACAACTCTCTCCTACTAGATTAAAACACAACCTCAACCCTTCTTAGAATTATTAGTATATACTTCAAAATTTCTTTAAGAATCAAGAAGAACTAGAACTGGAGAAGTGGTTAATTTTTACTTGGTTCACATTTTGTTGTCCATGTAAGTGGAATACCTTTTCTTGTTTTTGTAGTTAAAGTTAAGGCTATTTGTAAAAATCCTCAGATAAATCATCTTTAATAGCCAGCTAATCCTGGAAAACTCCTTATTTTGGTAACAATCTTAGGCCTTTTCCACTCTCATGCAACCTTTACTTTATCATGATCTATTGTCACCGTATCTCCTAAATAACATGGCCTAGAAATTTTACCTCATCAAGCCAAAAATCACATTTTTCAAATTTAGCATACAATTTCTCCTTTCTAAGGGTTGGAAGAACTATTTGGAGATGCCTTTCATGCTCTTTTATTGATTTAGAATATCATCAATAAATACTACCACAAAATGTTCTAAAAAGGGTTTAAAGATCATAGTTTATACAGTCCATAAACACAAACCAAAAGACATTACCAAGAACTCATAACGTCCATAATGAGTTCTAAATGTTGTCTTAAGTATATCCTCTACCTTACCTCTTATTGGGTGGTATCCAGATCTTAGATCTATTTTTGAAAAAATTGAGGCCCTTGCAACTAATCTAGGAAGTCATCTATTCTTGGCTGGAAGAGGATATTTATTTTTAATGTTCACTTTATTTAATTGCTTGTAATATAGACATAATCGAAGACTTCCATCCTTTATTTTAACAAACAAAACAGGGGCTCCACAAGGGGAAACACTAGGTTGGTTGAATTTCTTTTCTAATAGATCCTCTATTTGGGTCTTAAGTTGTTTGAGTACTAAGGGAGACATTATATAAGGTGTGATAGATATGGGTATATGTTCAATATTCAATTTTTTTGTTCCCTGAATTAAATCTATCGAAAACTTAACTTCTCTTTTTGGTGGAAGAGCGGTTATATCCTAGGAAAATATATCTAGAAACTCTTTAACTATAGGTATTTGTTCAATATCCAATTTTCCTTTTGATACCTATTTGGTATTTTCTTCATACATCTCCATTTTTTTTAGGGTAGGCAGTCAGGTGATTAAGTGAAGAATTTGAAGAAAAGATCGCAAGTTTTCATGAACAATCTATCATAACCTGATTTAGAGTTAACCAATCCATTCCAACAATAACATCTATATATATTTCTTAAGGGTAAACAGACAAGATGAGCAATGTAAGAGTCATTATCAATTTGAATAGGACAATTAAGACAAACAGAGGTTGTATTAATTTTTTCTTCTATAAGGTTATGTATATACACGCTTTTTATTATTTATTTGTGTGTAGATATATCAATAATTTCTATTTTATTCGGTTTTTTATTAATATTATTATTTGATTATTTTTATTTTTTAAATTCTTCCTCACAAGAGTAAACCTTCAAGATCAACACTTTTTCCATTGGGTCTTTTCTTCATTCATTTATCTTTTTGTTTTGTCACCATCTAACGCCGTTTTGATTCCCGTGCTTTGTTTGTTGTTGTAATTTTTTTTTGTCAACGTTTTCTTAATAACTTATGGATATTAAAGGTGTATATATATATACACACACGTAATTAGATATATATAAGGCATATTAGAATAAAATAAAAATTGGAGTAATATATCTATATATGCACACATGTAATTATTTCTCCCATACTAGGAAACAAGGAAAATCCAAAATTTATATTATATTTTTCTCATCCATGAGATAATTACAAGAGATAGAGATGAACTCCCAAAATACATAATCATGTTCATATCTAAATCACACCAGCATAAGCACTATATTCTAAAATATAGTTTGTAATTCCTAGGTACTGCTTCTTAGTAAATTATTAGTTGTTTGGGGTAGGATCCTTGGTCATAGGAAGATCTGTTGGGAGGTCTAGGAAGTCCAAAGTGCAAGACCCCAACTTACATACCACTCATCATCAATATTAATCAGAGTAGCAATGCGCAGTTTAGTGAGGACATAGGAATAGCATAAATATACTAATAAAAAGTGTTTGATTATAGAAATTCTCCACAGAGATTGTATATAACAATTTCAAATAATGTAACCGTATAAGGCTACTACGGTGTCTAAACCTGTCCCAGTGAGTCCCAGAAACCAAATGAAAATATAAAACCGTAGAAATGTTGCTCTCCATGAGAGGAACAATGTTTGAGAAGACTCCGGGAGCTAAAATGCTAAATCGGAGGTGAAATCAGCTCTGAAGCTTATGAACTTTAACTATTCATCTTTTCTCTTTCCTCTTTCATTTTCTCATATTTTTTTTCTGATTTTTCTCTCCTTTTAGGGCAGCTGGACGAAATTAATAAGAGGGAGGAGAGATAATTAGCCTATTTCCAAATTTGCCCTTGGTTTGTGTAAAAATTACCAGGGTGCGATTCGGTTGGATTTCAAACGTCAAGTTTCTTTTTTCTTTTTCTTTTTAGGCTAACTGACATTGCCCCTTAGGACACGATAATGATCTATTTAAAATATCATAACTTCACCTCCTCACATAATAATATTAAATTACTAATTAACACATTAATTTTGACTTTTCTTCATCATTTTTTAATTAGTCATAATTGCTCCATTTGGATTAATTTTGGACCAAGTATTTATTTTCCCTTACCTTTATTCATATTGGACAAAAGTTGTCCTTAATTATTGGGAAAAATAATAACCTCTTGATTTATGAGTCAAATAATCATTTTACCCTTACATTTTTGTGATTGAATTGGGCTTGCTTCATTCTCTTTGTATTGGGCCAAAATTCACATGTTTCTTCATCCCCAAATTTATACCCTTCTATTCTTCATTGTTGGACTTCAAGAATGAGCTTTTATGAAGACACAAATCATATTTTATGTTTTATTATGGCCCAAAGTCCATGTGGCCACCAATTGCCTATTTGGCCATTTCGACTACTCTTTAATTCATCATTTTATTCCCTTAATACCCCAAAGATATAAGAAATGTTAGGGAATAGATTTGGGACACTTGTTAAACTAGGGCTTAGCAATCTACTTAATTCGGACTTATTCTTAAGACTTTAATCCCAAAATTCAGAATATTACACAAAGGATGGTTCACATGTACATGAAGCATAAAGTCTTTTGGAGAAATTATAAACACGTCATCATTAAGAACATAAAAAATTGCAAACAGTGGTAGTGGAATTGTACTAAAAGGAGGAGGATCCATGGGATTGGTAGTGTGAACATGGTTGTTATGTATGACTTTGTGGCCATTGTAACCCCCTGCCTTAATTACCGTAATTAATATTCGATAATGTATAATTAAAAGGGGTTTGAGACCGTCGAATAGTTCAAAACGTATCAAATTGCCTACCAAGCAGTAGGACTTTACAAAATTTTCAAAACTTCTTCCTTATCCGGGTCTCGTTTTCAATTACCGAATATAATCACCTGTGCAGTTAATTTATATTTACATATATCAGAGTTCGTAATTTAAACCCCGGCAACCCCCGGGTTCATCTATATATATATAGAGTTTCAAACTCCAAGTAGGGGATTACAAACCAAATATTCACACTATTTACATCTCAAAATGTAATACAGTAATCCCTATCCAAAATGATTAACCAACAAAAGCCATACTAATGTCCCTAGGAAACTCTACCCGCTCCGGGTCACACGCTTCTCCTTGGAGCCAGTCGCCCTGTCTGAAAGGTTAGTTCAAAGGAAAGAATGAGATTCAAAAGAATCCCAGTAGTAACTAAACATTTATACCACACATAAGCACACAGCATGTAAGCAAATCATCATACAGCAGCAGCAGATGTCTCTATCAAACTCCACCCTCATCCCCTTTCTCCGCCGGGAAGGCACACTGCCCTAACCCGATCCGTTGTTAGCTACTCAGGGACTATTGGCGTGGCAGTGCATACATATAGCCTTATAGCACATAGCTAACCGGCTTTCACAAATGGCCCGTCGGCCTCACAAATAGCCTTTCGGCTCATAATCAGCCTTTCGGCCCACATATCACATAATCACACCTCATCCTCATCCCCTTTCTCCGCCGGGAAGGCACACTGCCTAAACCCGAACCGTTGTTAGCTACTCAGGGACTATTGGACTGACGGTGCTAACACATATCCACATAAGTCGCATCAACGAATTCATCACATAGCAATGATACTACACACATACAATGCATTACATATGGTACGAAAGAAAAGTCACTACCTGATCCTTTCCCGATGTCTCTGGGCACAATGGGCTCACGCGGATAGCAGATGTCAAATCCTATAATTAAAATAGGGACACTTGGTTAATTTCCTTTTCCAAGTTCTTACTTCAATAACACTCTAAGTTGGTATTCATTTGGACTCTTTAGATGGCCATTAAATGCCTATTCATATGCCTAAAGGGTTGGGATAACTATCCCCAAAGATCCCTCTTTGGAAAGCTAAACTCTGATTTTTGACCCCTCACTCGCACCCCTCACTCGAGCACAGAAGGCCGTGCTCGAGCACAACTCCCATTTTCACTAGAGCACTTGCGAGTGAGGCGCAGGAAGTGCTTGCCCGAGAGCAACTCCCGCGACCATTCTACCCTCTCACTCGAGCACAAGAGGTCGTGCTCGAGCAGAGACCCCGAGCACACTCGAGCACCACGGAAGTGAGGCCTGCGAGTGACAACCCGAGAGCATCTCTCAACACCTTCTTCCACCTTCACTCGAGCACAAACGCCTGTGCTCGAGCACTGACCCTCAGTGCTCGCGAGCACAAGGCAGCGAGTGTCTGCCCGAGAGCACCCCAACGCCAGGCAAAGGACTCACTCGAGCACAACCCCAGTGCTCGCGAGTGATCCCCCAATGCTCGCGAGTGCCAGGCGCACTCTTGGCATTCCCCTGCGAGTGAACACCTGAAACGCTCACCCCCAGTGCATTTATGCACCCTCACTCGAGCACAAACATGCTCACTCGAGCACGTTCATCCTGTGCTCGAGTGATTTCTTCTCTCACTCGAGAAATCACACCAGCAACCAGAACGCAGCAACTGGTAAACTTTTCCAAAATCCACCAAATGAACTCCAATGGTTCTTAAACTTGTGTCAAAGCCCATTAACACTTATTTCAACACAAGGAATCCATTGGCAACCAAAAACAACCCAAATTCAACCCATCCAACACATTCTCTCTCTAAATCATCAAACCACTCAAAACCTCCTTCTAACAACTTCCCTCATTCAACTTCAAATCAAATTCTAATCACTCCCAAGTGTCAAAACTGACCAAATGAACAGTGACACTCTCATCAAAACCTACCCCTCATTTAACATCATAATTAGGTCTAATTTCCAGATTTCTCATTGATTAAGCAAACATCTTGACATATATATCAAAATGCATTACAAACCTACCTCTTCAACTTGCTGAATTCAGAACTTGGATTCCTCAACTTTCAAATTCCTTCACTTTGCCACACACCACAAATCCAAAGTCTGAAAACATGGAAGTAAAGCTCTCAACCACTAGGTCAACATTAATGAAGGGTAGCTAAGCATTTAAGATCATTTACCTTAACAAAATTCAAACCCTTCCTTTCTCTTTCTTGCTTGGTTCGCCGGAAATGGAGGAAAGGGAGAGAGAAATGAGTAGGTGAAGATGATGATCATTTGCTTCTCTTTTCCCCATGCATACCAACGAGTTGAAGAAAGAGAGGGAGGAGAGGAATATTTGACTTAATCCAATGGTCATTATTGTGCCACTTGGCACCATCCCATTACTCCCACAATGATTTCACACATTCTCGCATACACAAGATTCCACCCCTCGATCTTTCAATCTCAACCGTTGATCTTGATTACTAAGGGGTTTTCTCACCAGTAACTAACCAAACGGTTGGTAAATTTACCGATTTACCCCTGATTAGTACAATACTCATTAATTCTCCACTAATGATCCTGATATCACATTTCACAATATATACTTCAAATATGCTTAATTAACATTATTTACATCATTTGAAGTTATTATCCCTTAATTAAAATCCGGGATGTTACAGCCATCCACACGGACCCACTCAATCCTTACTAGCATCTTAGTGACAGACATATGGATATTACGTGAAAATGAAGGGTGAGTAATAATAATAAATAAAATTTGAACTGATAATGCCTAGCTGCTTATCTAGCAGAAAAAAATAGCACAAACAAAATAGGTTTCCTAAGGGCCCATAATTTTTATCACTTTGATATGTGAGGGCATATACTAAAATGGATCTACAATTAATTGTTAGTGCAAGCTTTCAACCAAGAAGGGGGTAAATTGGGTGATTAAAAAATTTAACTAATAATAACAAATAACAAAAATTAAATCAGAGTTGAGTAAGAAGAATATCAACGAAGTGTACACCAGAGATTTCTACAAGTTCGGTCACAACCTCTTTGACCTACTTCTAGTCCTCAAATTGCCTCTAAGATTTTCACTATAGCTTTCAAGATTCAATGGGTTCTTGGCACCTTAGTACACTGCAAGTTCCTTCTCTGGACACTCGCTCCCCCTTACACAATATAAACCAATCCCCGACTTAAGGTCCCACAACCTTAAGTAATCTCAATAAAGTGTATTGAGTTTTTTATGAATTTCTCTCTATAGGAGTAAATGCATAAACACTGACATACATAGTATAAATAGAATAATAAATGTAAACTAGAGTACTTACAGTGGACTTGAATGATTTCATAGTTTGATGGTTGATCTATTTTCAATGTTTTATATTTATAGTTGGAATGAAATAAATGACCGTTGTGAGTATTTCATTTGTCCGTTAGAGTACCATTGCTTCCTCTGAACATTCTTTGCGTTTGGTAAAGTAGTCATTGGACTAGGGAGAATGTCTTCGTTCAAATAACGCTCGCATTAAATGCTTCTGACACAAAGTTACTTTTTCTTATCTTTACTTGATCTCTTCATTTTTCACCTGAAAAAGCTTTATACACTAATGAAATGAAGTATTAGAGTGAAAGAGGATCAAACATAAATAATCATATGATCATTTAGTGATTTTGGAAATTATAAGAAGATGCTTTGTTTTTCTAGAAACCATCACTCGATTGATCTTGACTTAGAAATTTTAAAACATAATAGATAACTGGATTGATTACTCAAGTGTTGTGCTAGTGATCCATAATATCATTACTCGAGTAATCTGCAATGGATCACTCAAGTGTTCTGCAAGTTATCTTCAATTAATTGTATCACTCGAGTGTTATGCTAGTGATATCAAAAATGGGATCACTCGAGTGACTTCATATTTAAAAAAAATTCATTGAGATCACTTTCAGAATCACTGCACCACTGTGCTAATGATGCTTTTGACTCATCACTCGAGTGATTCAGTGATTAGTAGATTGATGACTTTCAAATCTTGACAAAGAGCATTATTGAAGTAAGGGATATTTTCTTACTTTATCACTCGAGTGATGGCACTGTTGACCTCAAAAATCCTTGCTTGATGGCTCAAAAACCTTTTATTCAATATCAAATATTTTTGTAATATCTTTTCAAACCTTTTGTTGTCATCAAAACATAGGATCTAACATTAATCACATAGAGTACATATGGGTAAACACAGAGATCTTCACACAACAATAATATTTGGCACTTTTCTCAAAATTCAGAAAAATCAGTTAAACTTATATGAACAAGTAAATATTAATTTAAAATAAAATAATAAAAAAATAGGAGTGAATAGAATAAAAATGAAATAGTTTTATTGTCAAACCTGTTTGACATTTTGATATTTTCCCAAGTGATAAAGGCATAGTTCTACATGCATACAAAAATAGCACAAATATATTGATAAAGTGTACTTCTTTACAATACAGGAGTTCCCCGAATGGTTGCAAATATATACAAAGTTTGTCTAAAACTAACAAAATAAACTACAATAACCAATAGCTACATCTTCTAGATCCAGAATCCTCAATCGTCAATATTTACTGTTTTGCCCTAGAGCCACAAGCTTCTACTGGAATATTTTTAATTTGAAAAAGGGTGAGATTCAAAAGAATCTCAGTAGTAACGTGCAATCAATTATATAAAATATGACAGATAAATATGTCATACACCATATAATGCAACATAACACAAACAACACGGCATGTACACATGAGTCGGGGCTACTTACCCACTATCCATAACCTCTATAAATGTGCCTCCCCATACAATGCCCTACTCGGGAATACAATGTTTATATTACAAAAGATGGTATACAAAAAGTATATAAACATTCACATTGTTTATGAAAGATAAAGTTACTACCTTAAAACCCTTTTTGTTTGTAAACAGTTCCTTTCCTATGGCTCGAGCTATCAATCCAGTTCTAAAATTCCAAATGTATAAGAATTGAGTTAAGACAAATTCAGGTACCACTCTAAACTCTTTTAAACTCATTTAGTTGGCTATCATAGCTTAAAATTGCAAAATGACCAAAATTCCCTTAAGGACTCAGTTCAAATCCCTTTTATACTGGGTCCAACTGTACTTTTCCAAAAATTATGACCCAGGTTAATCCCACACAATTTCACATGTAGAATCCATTTTTGACCTCAGAATTGTCAAATTCACTTCTAAAAGATAGCTTGCCCTTAGCAGCCCCTATTTAGGGTTTTAGGGCTTACTTTGTCATTTCACATTCCAAGGCTTTTCAACCTTCACAATCAACATATACCCTACATGATTTTCCCTTCTAATGGAACCATCAGATTGATGAAATTCCATATCCTTCCCTCAGTTTCAGTGATGGCCGAAACATACTTTAAGAAAAGGGAAAATGTGATTTCTTGATTTAACCTTTAAAACTCCTCTCTTTTCACTCCTAATCACATGATTAACCATTTAAATATCATTTGAACATGATCAATGGAAAATTGGGCGGCATAACCTCTTAGGGTTTCATAATCCAAAATCACAAAACAAGGCAACACAAACCAAACAACCAATCCGCAACAACAACAACAACAACCAAATAACCTTGAATTCACAAGAGAACAAAGGTTATTTGTAATTACCTTTTGATTCCTCTTTCTTTCTCTCTCTAACGATACACCTCCCTATCTTTTGCCTCTTGTTTTTGCCTTACTACAAGCCATATTCATGAAGATATAGAGGTTAGAAATGATATTGCATGAACTAGAAGACTTTAACACCAAGATTTCAACTCTCTCTCCTTCTATGTTCTTGACTCCTCTTCATCCAACTCTCTCTCTCTCTCTCTCTATTTCTCTTGGTTTGGCAAAAAATGAAGGCTTATGGAAAGAGAAAAGCCTTATAAAACAAATATCCTCCACCTCCTGTCTTTATTATATTTTATGGCAGGTTCACACGTGCCAATTGTTTTAATTATCATCATCTTTTCCCTTGGCCTTTTACTTGGCTGAAATTGAGATTTAGGAAGGAGTAATAATGTCTTTAATTATCACTTTTATCCACCGCCACATAAATTTTATTAGAGTTGCAATATTTGACTTTCTCATCATTACATTTTTTTTATTTTGACTATATACCAAAAATTTCTCTAAATGGGATTTGTATTTTGAATTTATTGTTTTTCTCTCTTTATATCTCTTTTTGGCTGAAATATATCCCAAGAGAAGGGAAAAATAATTAGCTTCTTGCTTTATTGGCAAATTACCATTTTGCCCTTACATTTTGTGATTTTCGCACAAGGTGACGTAATTTTCATCAAACTTTGAAAATTTATATATTTATTTATAGATGTATAATTATTGTGGTTCCAATGGCTATGTGACCCTTAGAAAGTCTATTTTTAAGGAAAAATATTTCCCTTAGCCAATTGGTAGAACAACATTCCAGAATTATCATTTATTAGACACTGCTAGTGAAACCTACCAGTTTCACTTGGCTAACTTCAAAAATACATAACTATTTGTGTACAACTTCAAATGACTTAAATGGCCTATCAAATTAAATCTTGATAAGTTTACTTTTATTTTGGAGAATTTCACATTCATTAGACATCCTTTATTTATCCAAAAACACAAGACAATCTCACTGCCTCGTAAAAAATCACACTGACAGCACATTCCAGTTCAACAAAATTCACCATTTTATTCCATTTATGGAAATAAATATACACTAGATTTTTTGTGCATTAATTTTGGGATATTACAACTCTCCCCCTTATTAAAATTTCATCCCCAAAAGTTTCTACAAATAACTACTCATAAATTCCACGTAACATTTCTACATGCCTTCTTCTGCTTCCTATGTTGCTTCTCTAGGAGATAATCCCTTCCAGAAAACTTTTATGAATGAGATACTCTTGTGTCTAAGTTGCTTCTCCTACAAATAAATGATTCGGTCAGGTGTGACTTTATAAGTTAAATCATCCTGCATGTCCACATCTTCATATTCAATCACGTGCTCTATATCGAGTTGATATTTCTTTAGCTGGGAACATGAAAAACATTGTGCAGTTTGCTCAAATTCAAGGGTAACACTATTGGGTATGCTACTGGTCTAATTTTTGACAAAATCTCAAAGGACCAATGTACCTAGGCTCAACTTCTTTACTTTTAGTGCCCTGCTGATACCTGTAACAGGCGAAACTTTTATAAAGACATGATCGCCAACCTCAAACTCTAGAGGTTTTTGCCTCTTATCAACATAGTTTTTTTGTCAGCTTTGACCAGTGAATATTCTCTACATAATCAATTTAATTTTCTCGGTTGTCTCATCAACTATGTTTGGACCAACTAAGCGCCTTGCAGACCATTCTATCTAGTACCTGAGCTTAGTACCCAAAGCCTCATGCAACATTTTCCAAAACTTAGAAGTGAAGTGAAGATCTCTATCAGAAATGATGTTCTTTGACGTACCATGTAGTCGCACTATCTCCTTGATATATATCTCTGCTAACTTATCAGGAGAATAATGAATACTAATAGGTAGGAAATGGGCTATCTGCGTGATCCAATCAACAAATACCCATATCGCATCATGATTTCTAATCTTGTCCAATCCCATCACAAAATCCATCATGATACTTTCACATTTCCACTCAAGAATCTCAGGATTTTGTAACAATCCTGATGGTCGTTGATGCACAATTTTAACCTTTTGACAAGTAAGACAACGAGCAATATACCTCATCACATCTCTCTTCATTCCTGGCCACCAATACGTAGACTTCAAGTCATGATACATTTTAATTGCCCTTGGATACAAAGTGTATTTATTCTTGTGAGCCTCTAGGTTTACCGCTTCAACGCTATTTGCAGTGGAACATATAATCACTTCTTATATCTGACTAATCCACTCAGTCACAAATCATCTTCCTGAGTTTCACCTATTTTAATCATGTCTTAGATAGATTGTACTCTTCTATCTTGAATTTGAGCTTCTTTAAATTCTGTTCTCAAATCATTCTTAGCATGGCTGATATTGTTGCCACAAATCAACATTTGATTGGATAGATTAAGATCTATAAAATCCTTGATCAATTTATACTCATGTACCATAAGGGCTGAAACCTACACTGTTTTAATGCTTAATGCATCAGCAACGACATTAGCCTTTCTTAGATGATATTTGATCTCCAGATTGTAATGTTTTAACAACTTCATCTATCTACGTTGTCTCATATTCAGCTCTTTCTGATCATATAGATATTTCAAACTCTTCTGGTTGCAGTACAGCTCTGCAATAGCACCATAGAGATAATGCCTCCAACTTTTCAATGCAAATACTATAGCTGCCAACTTAAGATCATGAGTGGGATAATTCAATTCATGATGCTTCAGCTGACGAGATGCATACCCCACTACCCGGTCATGTTGCTTAAAACACATCCTAATCCACGTCCACTAGTATCAGCATAAATAATAAAGTAAACTGCTGATCTGGGATCATCAGTACTAGCACTATTGTTAATCTATGTTTCAGCTCCATGAAGCTCCTCTCACAACAATCGTCCCATAAAAAATGTTGAGTTTTTGGCATTAAGTTTGTCAAAAGCAACACTAGTCAGGAGAAATTCTGTATAAATTGTCGATAATAACCAGTAAGACCAAGAAAACTATGTATATCTAATATAGTGTCTGGCCTCCTCCAATTAGTATTACTTTCACTTTACTAGGATCTACTGAGACCCCTTGCTATGAGACTACATCGCAGAAATCTTACTTCTGAAAGCCAAAACTCGTATTTACTCAACTTTGCATAGAGTTGCTTTTCCCTCATTTTGTTCAATATGGTTAAAAAATGATGCTCATGCTCTATTATAGTCCATCAGTATACTAGAATATCATTAATAAAAACTACCACGAATTGATCTAGGTACGAACAGAAATTTCAATTCATATAGTGTAACCCCCCCTTCCATAATTATATCCGAAATACACGATTAAAGTGAAATAGAGACCAATAATAAACAAAACTATTTTAAAATCCCATCTTCACGTTAGGGTTTTCACAAATGCATTTCGAAATCCCAATAACTTGGTCTAATATTCACTTTTCGAATACAATTACTACGCGGAATATCACATTCATAACAAATCAGAGTGCACAACAACAATCCCAGTAATCACGGGTTCCATACATTAACTCAAAGCCTTACAGGGCATATTCGCCTCTACAAGCCCTCATATGGGGATTACACAAAGTCTTCTCAAATACACATCTCAAATACATACCCGAATACATACTCAAATATACATCCATATCATATATAATTATCCCAACATCTATGATAACCAACTACCAAACTCAAATACTCTAAGGAGTCTTCACCGTCCTTGAATGCTTGCACCATCCTCGCTCTTCCTTCCCTGTCTAAAATGTTGATAGGGGAGGATGAGATTCGAGAGAATCTCAGTAGGAAAACAATATCAATATGCATGTACGATAAATGTTTAATGCATGACATGCATCACATAACTTATGCAAACACAATGACAAATTTGTAAGCTCAATGCTTCAAACAACATACTGATGGCCATAGAATAAATTGAAACATAGCTTCAAATTACACATAATCATGCATGGCAAAGACATGCACCAACACACAAATACTTAATGTTGGTTATCATTTAACACCTTTAGGTGGCTACTCAAAGCCCAAACACATGCCTAAAGGGTTGGGAGAAACTATACCAAGAATCACCTTTCACAAGTGCCAAAATAATGATTTTTGGGGGTTGGCCGCGGCCCATAAATCCAGCCAAAAACAGTTCAGAAACATTTGGGCCTTGGCCCAAGAATTCACTGGCCGCGGCCAAGAAAATCCTGTTTCTTGGCTGAACTTTCAAATATCATAACTAATTCCACAAAAATCGAAATGAGGTGATTCCAAAGCCAAATGAACGATATTCAAGTCATCTACACAGGAAAAATATGGTCCATTACTGGAAATCACCACAAAAATACAGAATTCCCCTAAACTCAAGACTGTCCCAAAACAGTGTTTATTTTCGACCTCAAATTTTGGACAGTCATATCTCTCAGTTCCCAAAACGAAATGGCACACACTATATGTCCATTTTGAAGCTTGGGATGTGAACGTTAAGACTGGAAAGTTTCATAATTTTCAGACACCATTTGCCCAGTCAAAAAGTCCAGACAAACAGACTGCTCAGATAGAATTCACACTGGACAAAATTTCCAAACTTTCACAATTGCTTCCAATGGTTCCCATTTTCACATCAAACATCATTCCCACACAAATTTTCACAAGGAAACCATTGGAATCATCAAAAAAACCAAATTCACATCACATTGACATGTTTTACCAATAATCATAACATGTCATCACAAAACCACAACACAAACACACATTGCACTACTTTCCATTTCACATGCTCAAATCACTTCCAATGACACCAAAACATACTATGGCATCAATTTAACCACAATTCACCATTCAAATCATCCAATTCAAAAATCACACAAAATCAGGGCAAATATCACAATTCTCAAAACTCTACCAAAAACCACAATCAATAGATCAAAAGGGAGAAAACACTCATCTCTTCCTCTTTCCCAAACAAATTCCTTGATTCTTCATCTTTCCACTTTTGCTCAAGCAACAAAACACCTCCTCTCACAAATCTAAAACCAAAGAGATGAAGCTCTCATCACTATGAATAAGATTAGTGAAGAGGATTTAAGCATTAGAGGACATATACAAGGCCAAAACCTCACCTCTTGCTTTCTCTTTCTTCCTTGAGCTCACGAAAATGGAGGCTTTAGAGAGAGATAAAGATGATGAAGAGAGTGATCAGTTTTTTGGATGCCAAAACTGACATAAAAGTGAGAGGGAGAGAGGGAAAATGAGTGGAAATGTTGACCATGATCCTAGGGTCTATAAGTTGCCAAGTGTCAACATCTTGCTCACCTCCTATGAGCTCACATAAGCTCACACACATGTGATTCCACCTCTTGATCTCTTGCACAAATCAATCCTAACCATTGATCTTGAAATTACCAATTAGTTTCCTCTTCGGTAACTGACCAATTGGTTGGTAACTTTACCGTTTTGCCCCTGATTACCTCCTGACTCACCACCAAACACATCATACCGTTCCATTTATCACAAAACATGCCTTCCCTCTATTCTAAGTCAATTTGGATGTTAATCCAACTCAAATACAGGGTTTCGGCACTGATCATAACACATTCGAATCACATTAGAATCACAAATCACATCGAATCCTCCAAAAGGGTTATTTAACACTAACCACATCCACTTTTGGATTCATTATCCATTAATCCACATTTGGAATCTTGCTAAACTGGAGCTTAGTAATTCATTAATCTCAGGCTTATTCTCTAGCCTCAAGTCTCAGAATTCGAGGTATTACATATAGTCTATGAATACAACATGTGTATTAGTCAGCCTAAATGGCATTATAAGGAATTCAGAATGGTCATATCTAGCTCTAGAAGCAGTCTTTGGTACATCCTTTACTTTTACCCTAAGCTGGTGATTACCCACTCTCAAGTCAATCTTTGAGAATACGTAGGAACTAAATAACTGATCAAGTAAATCATCAATTCTAAGGAGTAGTCCTTGTTCTTGATGGTCACCTTGTTCAGCTCCCTATAATCAATATAGAGTCGTAGGCTTCCATCTTTCTTCTAAAGAGAGCACTGAGCTCCCCCCGATAAAACATTAGGTCAGATAAACCCTTTTTCTAATAGCTCCTCAATTTGATTTTTCAATTCTGCCATTTTATTTAGAGCCATTCTATATAGGGCTTTAGATATTGGACCTGCTCCATACTTAAGATCAATAGTAAACTCCACTTCCCTGTATGGAGGTAATTACTGATATCTTCTGGAAATACATTTAGAAACTTGTTTCCTATAGGGATACTCTCTAATGCTATTCCAGCTTCTGATTACATGGAGAAAAATACCATTACCCCTAACAACCTTTTCGCAGACACCTCTTAGCCTCTGCTGCTGAAAGAAGGTTAAGGTTGATTTCAGTACCACCAGATAGTTGAAGATTGGGATAAAGAACCCCTTACAGTCTAATAGCACACTATTTACTGTCAACCAGTCAATATTGAGGATTACATCTAAACCTTTTAATGACAAATAGATTAGATCAACTATTGACTCACGCCCCTAGGCATTAATCACACAACTTAAACAAACATTAGTCATAATAACTCAAACTCCCATAGGTGTAGGTACAACTAGGTCATACAGGAATTTGTGTATCGCAGGCCTAGCCATCTCACACAATCATACTCAATGAATGAATTACTAGCACTCAAATCATACATGACTTGTATTGAGTTGCCATTAAGGAAAACTATACCTTGTATCAGTTCAGGAGACTTTCTACCTACATAGACCCTGCCAGGAACTCTGGGCCTTGTCTCCTCTAGATGGTGCTTTTACGGACAATCTCTAGCAAAATGCCCTGGTTTCTAGCATATATAACAAGTAGGTTGTCTAATTGGATCCTACCTTAATGGAGCACCATTACAACTTTTGTCAGGGTGGTATAGTTTATGACAATGCCAAAAGGGTTTACTTTTTTAGGAACTCTGGACTCTACGGCCTCCAGCCTGGTTTAGCCTTTTATTGTCCCCTCTAGATGATCCACGCTAATCTTTATGTTTCTGGGATGAACCCCCACAACCAGATGTACCTCTGTTGATGTTTTTATTGGAATACAAGCCCAACAAGCTATTCTCTGTAATCCGGCATTCTTCGACCGCCTTATTGAACTCTATAAAGTGCTTGGAGACTAGTTTTTCCTTCAGCTCTTGCTTTAATCCATAGATCATCATATCCAAGAACCATTCCTTATCATCTCGATACTTAAGGTATGATGAGTATCATGACAACCAAATATAGCGATCTAAGTACTCGTCGAAGCTTTCTCTATCAACTTGTTGTATATTTAGGAATTCTTTTCCCTTTTCGAGTTTGACTGAATGGGGGAAATATTTCTTATTAAAATTTTCTTGGAATAATTCCCATGTATCCAGAATATCCCTCGCTCGGAGAATTAGTTTAGTGTTCTTCCATCTATCTACATCACCCTCAAGCTTATAAATTGCCAAGAGGACTTTAATTTCTTCAGGGCATAACAGGATGTTAAATATCTTCTCTAAATGTGACAACCAGCCTTTAGCTTGCTATAGATCAAATTTTCCTATGAAGACAGGAGGTTGTTGTTTGCTAAACCTTCCTACCCAATACTGAAGAATATCATCCTCAGGATCAAGAATCAGTGGAGGCTCTGGTTGAGGTCCTTCTGGTAGATCCGGCTCACCGTCTCCCCTCACCAAGTCTTCTAGACGATCCTATCTATGATGTACTTCTCACAGCTACTCTTTGATATCATTTATTATTTCTTGTTGCTGTGCTAGCATATCCAATATCTGTTGCTTCAACTCAGGTCTAGGATCTAGTACTTCATTATTATGTCCACCTCATGGTCTACCTCATGTTCATACCATCTTGATATCTCACTATATGAAAAAAGAGAAGAATTAAATTCATATGATTACAAGGGCATTTTTGTCATTTCTCAAAAATTCGGGTACACAGATATGTCATATATATCATACATCAGATATTTACAGCAGTTAAGTAGAATATCAACACCATACAACCTAATACTATTGTATAATATGACTTGGTCCTCTTTTACATACTATGTCATAACTCTACATATGACTTCCTAGGGGGTCACTCATCCTAAGATTTCCCAAAGTTGAGTACGCTTAACTTTTGTATACCCGTGCCAAAACACATATATTAGCTCTATTAAAATCTGACTACCGATACCCTGTGACTGCCATCATCTCAAAAGTCGTACCGGCTATCTCTAATCACCAAAATATAGGATGTAAACCCTTCATCAATTGTCGTACATGTACTGTGCCACGTATGGTATCATGTGATCTATGAACTCGACAAAATGATCGTTTAGACCCCGCTCAACAATATCATTCTTCTTCTGGTTCCAGAACGCCGTACCAGGGAAAAGGTCCATTATGGAAAAGATCTAGAACTCATCCGAATAATCTAAATCCAACAGCACCTGCTTCTAGTAAAAGGAATACACAACATCCAGATAAATGAGGTATTGATCAACGGGAGTGGCATGTGCTCATACAACTTACCCATATCTGCCCTGGATATACTCCTACAACTCCTTATCTGATTGTAAGTCATATGGTATGTGCACGTCCCAGTACCAAAAAGGTCAGTGATACTCACGTCCGATTCCGCACAATCTGACAATGGCTGTACAGTATCTCCCACCGATGAGCTAGTAGATAGTGCTGGTGCTGGTTGAGGCTCCAGCCAGTACACCGACTTGTCTTGAACCCACTTCCTGGGTGGTCTCAACATCTTGGCTCCACCCGATGCCTGGTACAGTATATGGTGTTGTCCCTCGGGAATCCACTGATCTAGTGGAAGTTGATTCACTAACGGTGGAAATCTATGTCGTTGTAACTGCAGCTCTTATTGACTTCATCTTTCTCACTGTTTGTGTTCCCCACGCTTATTTCCTGTCACCATGTACACAAGACCATACCAATATACTATTCTAATAATGCCAGAACTGCTTTTAGCTCATATACCAAAAATGTCAAACCCCTTGAACATTTCGATATTTGCCAGAGGGATAAAGGCATAGTTCTACAGGTATATAGAAAATAGCACAAATATACAGATAAAGTGTACTTATTGACAATACAAGAGTTCCTCAAAGGGGTGAAAATATATACAAATTTTGCCCAAAACTAACAAAATAAACTACAATAACCAACAGCTGCATCTTATTGATCAGGAATCCTCAACCATCAATATTTATTGTTTTGCCCTGGAGCCACTAGCTTCTACTGGAATATTTTTAAATTTGAAAAAGGGTGAGATTCAAATGAATCTCAGTAGTAATATGTAATCAGTCATATAAAATGTGACAGATAAATATGTCATACACCATGTAATCCAACATAACATAAATAACACGGTATGTGCACATGAGTCGAGGCTACTTCCCCACAATGCCCTACTCGGCAATACAGTGTTCATATTTCAGAAGATAGTATAAACAAAGCATATAAATATTCTCATAATTTATGAAAGATAGAGTTACTATCTTCAACCCCTTTTTTTCATAAATCGTTTCTTGAATTTTGTCCCAACGGCTCGGGCTATCAATCTGGTCGTAAACTTCCAAATATACAAGAATTGAGTTAAGACCCATTCATGTACTACTTTAAAATCTTTTAAACTCATTTTGTTGGCTATCATAACTTAAAATTACAAAATGACCAAAATGCCCTTAAGGACTCGGTACAACTGTACTTTTCCAAAAATTATGACCTGGGCTAATCCAACACAATTTCACGTGTAGAATCCATTTTTAACCTCAAAATTGTCAAATTCACTACCAAAAGACAATTTGCCCTTGGCAACCCCTATTTAGGGTTTTACGGCTTATTTTGTCATTTCATATTCCAAGGTTTTTCAACCTTCACAATCAACATATACCCTACACAATTTTCCATTCTAAAAATAATGAAACCATCAAATTGATGAAATTCTAGCTCCTTCCCTCAGTTTCAATGCTGACAAAAACATGCTCCAAGAATAGGTTATGATTTCTTGATTTAACCTTTAAAACTCCTCCCTTTTCACTCCTAATCACATAATTTACCATTTCAATATCATTTGAACATGAACAATGGAAAATTGGGTAGCATAACCCCTTACGGTTTTATCAGCCAAAGTTACAAAACAAGGCAAAACAAACTAAACAACTTATCCACATCAACAACAACCATATAACCTTGAATTCACAAGAGAACAAAGGTTATTTGCGGTTACCTTTTGATTCCTCTTTCTTTCCCTCTCTAACCATACACCTCCCTCTCTCTTCCCTCTTGTTTTTGACTTACTACAAGTCATATTCATAAAGATATAGAGGTTAGAAGTGATATTGCATGAATTAGAAGGCTTAAACTCCAAGATTTCAACTCTCTCTCCTTCTATGTTCTTGCCTCCTCTTCATCCAACTCTCTCTCTCTCTCTCTTTATTTCTCTTGGTTTGTCTGAAAATGAAGCCTTATGGTAAGAGAAAAGCTTTATAAAACAAATATTCTCCACCTCCTTTCTTTATTATATTTTATGGCAATTTAACACATGCTAATTGTTTTAATTATCTACATCTTTTCCCTTGGCCTTTTACTTGGCCGAAATTGAGATTTAAGAAGGAGTAATAATATGTCTTCAATTATCTTTTCTATCTTTTCCCTTGGCCATAAGTCTTCAATTATTTGACTTTCTCATCATTACCTTTTTTTTATTTTGACCATATACCAAAAATTGCTCCAAATGGGATTTGTATTTTCAATTTATTGTGTTTCTCTCTTCATATCTCTTTTTGGCCTAAATATATCCTAAGAGAAGGGAAAAATAATTATTTTCTTGCTTTATTAGTAAATTATTATTTTGCCCTTACATTTTGTGGTATTCGCACAAGTTGACTGAATTTTCATCAAACTTTAAAAATTCATATATTTATTTATACATGTCCAATTGTTGTAATTCTAAAGGTTGTGTGACACTTAGAAAGTCTATTTTTAAGGAAAAATATTTTCTTTAGCCAACTGGTAGCACAACATTCCAGAATTATCATTTATTGTACACTGCCTGTAACCCCCTCACCATAATTATATCTGATTTATAAAATTTAAGTGAAATAGAGACCAATAAGAAAAAAATAACATTTATAATCCCTCATCTTTAAGATGGGGTATCCAGAAAAACAGTTCAAAACATAACTAATCTGGTCCTACATTCACTTTCGAACATAATTACTTGAGAAATCAAATCACATTGATAATATCAGAGTGCGTGACTAAAATTCTGGCGACCCTGGGCTACATGTATATATACAATGGGTTTAAGGTTTCCCAAAAAGGGGATTACATATCCAATAATCATATTTACAACCCATATACATATACAGTAATCCCAAATCTAAACAGATAACCAACAGATAAATAAAATGTCTCTGAGAGATCCTAACCGCTCTGGGTTTTTCGCTTCCCATTTGAGCCACCCGCCTTGTCTGAAATGTTAGTCATTGGAAAGAATGAGATTTTAAAGAATCCTAGTAGTAACAAATCACTCATACAGAATGAGATCCATCATCTGTCGCATTGGATCTGGAGGATTGTCATTCACTTTCTCCACCTCTGGATCTTCTTACCTGACTTTAGGGCAAACCATGTTGTCCTTTACTCTACAATGATTCACCATATCAGTTTCATAGCAAATATATACACATAATCCATAAGACTTAGATGTATCTACAACAGAAGAAATACTCATGTGTATACAACCTCAATTATCAATCATCACCTATAGGTCAACACCTATCTCTTAAATCAACAACTTTGGTTTCTATCCTAGCAAATCCTTACCTTGCCAGGAGCTATAGCTCTGATACCACAAATGTAACCCCCTTCCCAACTTAAGGCTAAGATTTAGTTCATAAACACGTAATTAATGTAGAATTAGAGACCTTAGATGATTTTGGAACTTAAACAAAATCAAACTTCCCAAAATCATGGCTTACAAAAACTTTTATAAAACCTGTTCATGACGGTCTCATATTCACATTTCAATATTAAATGGCCTGTACAGGTTGATTTCATTCACAAATATCAGAGTATAATGAAAATTACCGACACACTCGGGTTCCATTAATTAATAAGGGTTTTACAAAGGCACAAAGCCCACAATTCATTACCCTTAACTTGGGGATTACACAAAACTATACCACCTATCCCAATATACACAATTGTTTCCTAAAAACATTCAAATGATATACATGATAACCAATAACCCAAAATATACTTCTAAACCGGAGCTCTATCCGCTCTTCGTCACCCATTTTCCCTTTTATCCTTCTACCCTGTTTAAAACATGGTTTTTAGGAGAGTGAGATTCTAAGGAATCCCCGTAGTGTCAAATCAATCATAGTATGTACAACAATAAGGCATGAAATCAAATCATTATCCACACAAAGCAACTACAACGGCAATTACAACGGTAATGGTTAGTATGACACATGTCATCCCTTACGATTGCTTATGCTGAATTGCTCACGCTGCATTGCATCACAACAATCCACACAATATATTTCACCACAGCTGGGATTCATATAAAGCATTTCATAACACAAGCCACACAGGCAAGATCAACACACAGCTCATGGCTGGATTCACAAACGCTGCCCCATGGGTCGGATACACAAAAATTCATGTCGATTACAATGGCAGTTCAACAGTCGACCTAGAGATGACCAGCATCAATCCCTGTACGGTTCACGCTGAAATGCTCATGCCATAATGGACCATGGTACACAGTTCATAAAGTTCAATGATAAGTTATGCATACCAAAACATCATACACAATATGAGAGAAGAGTCACTACCTTGGTCCTTCCGGGCGTGTCCTAGCGCCGGTCTCTCCCGAGTAGAGCAAATGTCAAATCCTAGAATCATAATTAAGGATGAAGAATTATACTCTATTCCAAGACTTAATTTACTTCATAACACTTAAATTTGATTATCATAATTAACCCTTAAGAGGCCACAAATGCCTTTAATAAAAGCCCTAAAAGGTTGGGAAACAATATGTTAGAGATCTCTTTTCAAAAACTCAAAGTCCTAGAATACAGGGGTTGGCCATGGCTATCCCTTCCTTGAGCCATGGCCAAAATATGATCAGAAGGTCACTGGCCGCAGCCAGCCACCCATGGGCCGCAGCTAGAATCAGGTCAGAAAGGTTTGGGCCCTCGCCAGCCACCTTGGGCGGCGGCCAAGAAATTCCCTGATTCTTAGCTGAACTTCCAAAATTCATAACTAATTCTAGAAAAATCGAAACGTGGTGATTCCAAAGCCAAATGAAAGGTATTTAAGTTTTATTTCTAAGAAAAATATGGATCATTACTTCAAATCATCACACAAATACAGAATCACCCAAAACTCAACACTACTCCAAAACAGAGTTCTGTTTCCATCCCAAATTTTGGACAATCATATCGCCCAGAATACTAAACGAAATGACATAAAATATATGTCTATTTTGAAGCTTGGGATGTGAAAGTTAAGACTGGAAAGGTTTGGAATTTTCCAACACCATTTGGTCATTCAAAAATTTCGTACAAACTGACTGCCCAGACAGAGTTCACACAAGACAGATTTTCCAACTTTCTACCAAAGTGTCTAATGGCTCCAAAATTAACAATCAAGCCTATTCCCACATAAATTTTCACAAGGAACACAATGGTAACCTCAAAATAACCAAAATAACAACCCATTGACATGTCCTATTTTTGTCCAATACACAAAACCAACATAAAGGTGCCAAACTTTACATTTAAGCTTCAATTCTATTCTATTAATTCAAAACACCAAACAAGGCACCATTTCCATGACAACAATATATTATACTCCCCAAGACCCTAAATCATGAAAATTAGGGCTAAAATTTCATAAATTCAAGGCCTAACCAATGGCCACAAAACTTATATGAAAATGAAGCTGTCACTCACCTCAACAACTTTCCCAAAGAAGTTCCTTGGTTCTCCAACTTTTAGATTTCCTTGTGGCCATAAAACACCACCAATGGAAAATCTAAAACCATGAAAGTAAAGCTCTCAACCCAAGGAACAACTTTATAGAAGGGAGTTTTTCCATTAGAGGCCATTAAGAAGGTCAAAAGCTCACCTTTTTCACAAAGCATTTCCTCCCTTCTTGGCTGCCATGGCTGAACGAAAGAGAGAGAAGGAAGAGAGTGATGAGAGTGTGAAATGATGAAGAATGGCAGAAAAATATGCCCCCATGCCTATGTCAATTCACATAAGAGAGAGAGAGAGAGGGAGAGAAAACAATAAAATAAGGCCATTTGACTTTTCCAACACCCTCTCTCATCCTAACTACTTGCCACATGTCTCCACCTCATTGGCTCTCATAAAGTAAGTAACCAAATTAGTTACTTTAATCCCTCCATTAGCCATTTAGTTACATATCTCATTTCTCCTTAGTTAGTAATTAATTTATTCCATTAATTACTTCTTTATGGATATTCTTTCAATTTCTCAATAATTATGGCATATTAATTAATATTGCCACCAAAACACATAATTATTCCACTTTAATTCGATAATTATCCTCAATAATTATCATTAGCCCTTAATTGAAATTTGGGGCATTACACTCGAGGTGCAAATTCACCAATCACTTTAAGAATAGCTTTTGCATGAGCTACGTAATGAGATGAGATCTATGGTCTCTAGCATGTTAATCAAGCTGGATCAAAAGGAACGTAGATCTCATGTTTGTAAATAGTTTCAATTAAGTTAATATTGAGTTTTGCCTTCAATTAATTTAATTAAGTTTTTCATTTCTATTACCCAGGATTCCCTGACCTTTCCTAGCACCAAAGATAGTTATAACCCACCAGCACAGTTAGCATATGATGACCCTAGTTCCACACCAGAGGCTGGAAAACCTTGCTCTCTTTGTTTGGATGCCCCAAAGATGTGTGTTATTGTAGATGTTGTCATATACACATAATCTATACCCAGCATCATAAGCAAATTTGAGACGGCCAACTTAAGGTACTATTACATGTTTTTGAGAGCACGAGGAAGATGTAGATGTCTCGTTCCCTGATGATGAGGTTGCCAACCTAGGTGACACGAAATGATCTTTCTTCCGTTAGGCTTAAAGACTTGTATACATGGCAACAACGCCTCCTTGGCATCCTACTTATAATCTTACTTTTATTTTAGGATCAAGATGATGGGACAAATTTCCCTTCTTGGCACAATTGCATCAAATCCATAAAAAATTAACAAGATCAACTTGTAGATGCCTTATAGGATTGTAGGTGGTAGAATGTTGTATCCCTTTGCAATGGACAACAAAGATCTTAAGGACTTAGGGAGTTCCTATCTTTAAAGGATATAGACATAGGATGAGTTAAACTTGCAATCATGCAAGTTTATTTTTAATTTTTAACTTCAATTAGTGCACTAATCTTTAGGTTTCTTATATTCACTAATTGATTTCTCATTTAAATTCATTGATAGCTACTTCCACAACATATGCGTCAAAAAGGAAATAAACACTTTATATAGATTCTTATGTCCTGCGAATCTAGTAAGGCGCCATAATAAGTTGGAAACTAGGATGAGCTACATAAACTATACAATGGGAGGGACTAAATTGTCTTGTTATCTAGCACCAATTGTTGAAGGGCAAGTAACTTAATTTTATCTATGTATACATATTCACTTTGTTAAGAATTATCATGTTATCTTACTTTATTATAGTCTATGTGTTGCATGCCCTATCATCAACATCGTCTATTGGTTTAATTCCTTGGGTCATAGGCCAGGTAAAGAGATAAAAACCATCTTCAACATGTAAGTTAATTTTTTTGCTAGTCATTGCTTTTTTACTCAAATAAATTATTTTAATGTCTTGTGATTTTCAATTTAAAGATAGTGCATTCATGATGTATAAAATAATAGGTGGTAGACGCAAAGGTAAAAGTGGATCGGTGAAATAGTATTGGCCAAAAGTAGGTAGCTTAAATTCAAGTTCTTTTATTGACAATCACTTTATATATGCCTTTATTCATTTTTGTCATTTGCTTTTGATTTATAGTGAGCTCAACAACCAGGGAAAGTTGAGTGTGAATACTATGTTCTACTTTATATGTATAATATCATTTATAGTGAAGTTACTACATATTTTGAACATGCTATAATATCTATTTGTTGTACTAGTAATAGAATTGTTACTTGTTTTAGTCACTTGATTGCTTTATATTAGCTTATTTTTCAATTTGCAGACATTTGTTAATGAGGACCCCTACAAAGATGAAGACATTAATTTGATCCAAGACCTTTTGCTAAGACATCTTCGTCAACACATAGATGATGAGTAGAGTTTATTTTGATAAAACATTTCTTTTAGATAATAATGGCTTAGAGAAGTTATGGACACTTGATTATTTGTTTATATATGAAGCGCTCTATTGCTTTGTTTATAAAGTGTTGGATGTTTGTGTACTATTTGTGTATAGGCTTTGTTTATATACTTGCTACTGTTTGTGTGTAGCCTTTTTGTTGCTGGGTAGAGAAAATAATTATGCCACACACACACACACACACACACACACACACACACACACATATATATATATATATATATATTTAAAAGCATTCACTTTCAACATCTATTTTTGAAACAAGCATTGTAAGTCACACTTACAACATCTGTTTTTGTAAAAACAGATGTTGAAAAGACTTTTAATGTCAATGACAAAATGAATGCTGATTCAAAACTTACAACGTCTCTCACATAGACATCCCCCTAAAGATCGATGGATGTGGAAAGGTCCAAAAAATTGATGTTAAAAGTGTTTTATGCAGTAGTGATCAATATAAGGAATCAATGCATGCAATAAGGGATCAATAGTTATAACCAATTTACCACACACTATCCTCAAACAATCAAGACAATCAATCACAAACAACAATCAATGTAACATTAATGTTAGAGTTGGCAACTTTCCTACCTTGCTCTTTGTTTCCTCCAAACCTTTCCTCTTTTGATCCTTGAGTTCTTGCATGCCCCTTGCAAATATCAAAGCCTACATACCAATGTAATTCAATGCACTTAAATAGACTAGCCATATTACAAGCATCATGTTACTAGAAACTAGACTTCCCTTTCTTATTTCTTTAATCCTTTATTTTGTACTTTTATTTCCATAGATATAAAAATTAATATAACATGCTTGTCCACTATAGTTTTTCATGTAGGTTTCATTTTGAGGTCAAACGGATCAAAGACACCTCCTTTAACTTTAACTAGTTAAAACTAAAACTTAAATGAATTAAAAATCATGCTTTCTATGTTTTTCAAAAAATTCGACAGCATCCCCTCTCATATTCCTACTTCCAAAAATTACAAAATATCAAGATCAATACATCAAACATCTCATAAGCATTCAAATAACTCATAAAACAAAACATCACAACTCATAAACTACCAACAAACAATACACTTTCAATCATCAATGAAATCTCTTAAAGTTCCCAAAATCAATTCTCAACAAATTTAATCAATTTCCCTTGAGCAGCAACAATCTAAAGAAAAAGAATTCGGGCATACCACAGCAATGGATACACGATGAAGAAATAGAGATGAAGAATTTGACATTAAACTTAACAAAACCATACTTAGGGACAAAGAACACAGGAATCGACTAAGAATTGGGGAGGGAGGAAGAGAGAGCATGTGAGGGAGAAGAATAGAAAGAAGAAAGAAGCTAAGCACGATGGCAAAGGTGTAGTCAGAGAAGTCAATAAAGGTGAAGTCGACGCCTTGATAGTCGGAGAACTTGATGCCTCTGATGTGAGTCGATTTTGCTCAGAGGAGCCGTTAACTCAAGAAAAAGTTGAGTCAAAGAGAGGGAGGTGGAGAAACTTCGTCGAAACTTTATTGGTTTTTTCATACCTTTTAAAATTTGTTTTTTAAAAAATAGACATTAAAAATGAAGCTTTTAATGTCTATTTTTCAAAAACACACGTTAAAAGCTATATTTTAATGTCCGTTTTCAAAAACGAACTTTAAAAGCTTTCTTTTTAATATCCATTTAATAGATGTTGAAAGACAAACAGAAATTTCAAAAATGGCATGGCCTAATTTTTAACATTTTTTTATTAAAAACAAATTCTAATTTTGGACATTAATTTTGTATTTTGTAGTAGTAAGGGGAGAATGGATATTGAGTTTCAATCTAATCAACTTAAAGAGTACTTCTCTGCAAAAACAACACATAATATGTTGTTTCTAGTACCATTGAATGCGGCGTAAGGTATTAGTGGTAATCTTTTATTGTATCTTTTTTACCATTTCACTAGTTATAACTTGCTTGTTAAACAAAAATTTTCAAAATATTTTAGGCAAGATTGGATATTAATTGTTATCAATCCAATGACACCTTCAGGTCCCCTTATTTTCTATTTGGATCCTCTAATTAATGGTAAACCAAAAGGCCATCCTAACATACTAATGTTGTTCAATAAGTAAGTGTTGTGCAGTTGTATGTGTAAATATTGGCATGTGTGATTGAATAGCCAAGAGCAGTTAATTTCTATTTGTTTTGTTTGTGCACTAATTGCCTATTGAATTTCTACATTGTTGAGTTATTCTAAAGTTGATGACCCAATAAATAGCTACGTGTGGAACAAAATATAAGTAGTTATATAAATTTACTCAAAGTTTGAAAATAAACTATTTTTATTCATAAACTGAGTTAATTGTTTTATTATATTGTCATAGTGCCCTTTCCAAACCAACAATAATGATTGTAGTCATTACCTTATGATATTCATGAATGATGTAATGATGCATGATCAAGCTTTGTTCCTAAAAATGTGAGCCATTTTAGTTTTACTTTAAGTTGTGTTTTGACTTTAACTGAGTATCTAATAGTTAATTTTTAGTGATTTTAATTTGTTGTGTAAATTATTAATTGTATGTGCATTATTGTAACGGTTAAGGAGCAAATTTACCAACGAAGTTTTATCCAAGGAACATCTAGCACAATTATATTTTAGAAGGGGAAAAAATACCAATAAATAATTAAAAAGGGCCATCAAGGATAAAAATGTTAAATTCATACTAACATCATTAGGAGTTTTCTTCTCTTATAATTTAACTCCATTAGTATGGATTTAACGGTTTTTGTACAGGATGCCCCTTTTTAATTGTTTATTGGTATTTTTGCCCCTTCTAAAACATATTTGTGCCAGACACTCTTTGGATAAAACTTCGTTGGTAAATTTGCTCCTTAACCCTTATTGTAAAGATGCACGTTGTGCAAAGTATACTGACCATCAAGTAAAGGGAATCATTGAAGAATGGAGTGGATATGTGTTGTCACACTTATCGGGAGAAATGAGAACCCTTTACCTCCTAAACCTTTAAGGGGAAACCTTGATCAAATTTTAAAAAAAAAAAGATAAGTAGGTTATTTCTTGACTTTATTGTTCTATATTTTGGCTTTAGTAAAGAACTTGACAAGAGTATAGTATTAATTAGTAGTTGTGTTGTTTATTTTAGAGTTGAAATTAGATTGATTTCAATGACAACTATTATGACTATTTATAGTAGTGATACAAGTTTGTTGATTAGTTCTTTGAAATAACTTAATTGAAATGTATCATTTCGGAATTATTTGCTTGTATTTGTTTTCTACATTTTGCTAGAGATAGAGAAATTGATATGTAAAGTTTCTATAAATATGGTTCTAAAGGAAAATACAAAAAAATTATTTAAAAATTAGTTACTCTAGCTCTTTCTTGGGAGGGTGCGACAGTAAGTATTTACTTCCTGTAGCACTTTTCCATCAAAGTGTTACATAAGGTCAATTATTTTTTTTTAAAAAAATAACTTCTTGTAGAGCTTTCCCAAATAAGCACTACAGAAAGTAATACTTTTTGTAAGCTAGTAATATTAAAAAATAATATTATATTCTATAGCGCCACATATTGTTTTTATAGCAGTGGGATATGTAGCATTTCAAAAATGCTGCAAAAATAGAAAAAATAAAGGAAAATTCCAAATAAATACCATTTGAACTTATGAAATCCTAAAAAGTCCATTAAGATTTGTAAATGACATAGAGGTGACAGGCGATCAAATTGGAAATTTAAAGTATTGGTGATTTTACCATAATACCCCTCAATTTTTTAAATTAAAAAAAAGAAAGAAAAGGGCACCATATATGCACAAACTAATAAACAATATAAAAACATCGACATGTATATATGTGTAGGGCTTTCACCCCACTATTCATACAAAAGTTGGATTGACACCCAACCCCTAGGTGTAAGTGTACCTCTTGTACTAACTGCCCCTTTCAATAGACTGTCCCTACTCGGCAGACCATATTGATTAATTAAGCAAAATAATGGCAAGCACAAAACATATGGACTATGGCATCATGCATTAAGGATATAGTCACTAGCTTAAAATGCGAAAAATAAATATGTTATGCACCATGTATGCACAAATTAATGAACAATATAAAAGCATTGACATGTATACGTGTGTAGGGCTTCCACCCCACTATTCATACACCGGTTGGATAGACACCAAACCCCCAGGTGTAAGTGCACTTCTTCCGCCAACTGCCCCTTTCAATAGACTGCCCCTACTTGGCAAACCATGTTCATTAATTAAACAAAATAATGACAACCACAAAACATATAAACCATGGCATCATGCATGAAGGATATAGTCACTACCTTAAACCTTTCTCTCCTCGAAATGCATGCCTCGATTTGTGTGCCAGTAAACCAGGCTTTCAACTCGATTCTAAAATGTCAAATGTACAAGAATTAGGTTAAAACACATTTATGTACTATTTTAGGAACTTCCATAGTGTTTTTAGTGGTCAAATGAGTCTATTGTAAAAATTTACCAAAATGCCCCACAGGATCCGGCCCGGCCCCGACGTATCCGGCCTACCATACTTTTTCTGAAATTTTGACTTAGGCTATTCTTATATATTTTCACCTAAGGAATCCATTTCCAAATTTAGAATTATCAAATTCACTGTCAAAAGACCAGAATACCCTTGACAATAAGGGTTTCAGGAGTATTTTGGTAATTATGCCTTTTTGGGCTTTTCTGAAAAAGTGATCAACTATAACCCCATCTAATTTTCCCTTTTGAACTCAAAAGAATCATCAGAACATCAAAAATCTAGCCCTAACCATATGAACCAGCACTGGCCAAAATTCCCAATTCTCCAGAAAAAAATTGGGGTTTTCCAATTCTGACTATGCAGACTAGCTCCTTTTTACTCCTAACCACTTTATTAACTATTTAATTATATGTTAAAACCACCATTTAGACTCAATTTGGTCATCATAACATTTAGAACACAACTTTTACCAAATTTACAAACAGAGCAAATCCAATGGAATTCCACAGATTAAATTACTCATAGTAACCAGAACAATCAATATTTAAAGTTTCGAAAGTTTCCTTTACTTCCTTTGGCTTTTCCTTGGTGTGGCCAAAACCCTTACTTCTAAAACACCAAAATTCTTGTTTCAAATACCTTAAATTACATAGAGGAAAGGCTCAGGAGAAGGATTATACATGTTAGGAACGAATTCTCTAAAGAAATCGACCTACCTTGTGAGTTTTCTTCTCCTTCTCTCTCTAGAATCAACCCAACTTTCTCTCTCATTTTTCAAGCAAAACTGACGGTTTATGGGAAGAGTGAAATGATGGAACTGTTTTATAATTTATTCCTTTATAATTATTTAATTTTCAGATTAATTGGAAATTATGGCAGATTTTCTGCCCAAATTTTGAAAAATTATTATTAAATTTGTAGACATCGTATTGGAGTGATTTCAAGGACTATAGAGTCCTTATTGAGTCTAGTTTCAAGGAAAAATATATCCCTTTACCAAACTCTTTGTATATAGCTTCAAATGATTCATATGACCTATCAATTTAAAGTTAAGGATGTCTACTTTCTCCTATAAAATTTCACAATTTTTTGTCATCATTTGGTCATCCAAAACCACATGACAAACTTACTACCTCCCTGGAAGAAATGAAACAGCATGTATTTGCAACTTCAATAAATTCCATTTTTGTATACAAATTTTCCATACTCTTTAATTCACCATTTTATCCTCTTTAATACCTCAAATATATAAGAAATGTTAGGGAATATATTTGGGACACCTGCTAAACCGGAGCTTAGTAGTTCATACACTTTAGGCTTATTCCCTAGCCTCCAATCCCAAAATTCAGGGTATTACAAGATTCAAGTCAAGGATTCAAGAACTTTTAGAAAGGTGGAACCAATAATTGAAAGGAGACGAAGGAACATATAATCTGTTATGAATGTAGAAAGCGACCAAGGAACATATCACCTATTATGAATGTGGAAAGCCAAGACATATCAAGTCAAAATGTCCTGAACTTTAGAAAAACAAAGAAAAGAGAAAAGGCAAACACTTCAACAAAAAGAAAGTTTTTGTATTAGCAATATGGGGAGATAGCTCTTTCGACAAAGATAGTGATGAAGAGGAAGTAGCCAACATTTTTCTAGTTGCACAAGAAGATTCAAAAGAAGAAGACGTAACTGATTCTGACCTGACTGGGCTTACATCACACAATATCCATTCAAGAGCTTTACATCAACACTACATAAACAAAAAGACTACTACTTTCTTAAAAAGGGACATGTTACACTAAGCACATATATAAGGACATTGGAAGAACATGAGCACAAAAAAGATAAGCAATACAATCAACATTGGAAACAAACACTTAAAATACTGAATGGAAGTTCATTTTTCTACTCAATTCTTCTCTTATTTAATCGCCTTCAGTGGTTTTAAAGATGATTTTGCTAGAGATTCTGGTCTATAGGTAAAGTTTTTGAACCTTAAGCATGAGGTTTCTTCAAAAAAACCTTCATATTCCCTTTCAAAGGAACTATAGGCATGATGTCAGAAACTCAACCTCTATCTAGCTCCATAGTGGTGAAAGTTTTTAAGAGTGTAATATGTAACCCCTACCTTGTAAACAGTAATTATGATTTGAAAATACATAATTAAGATGAATTAGAAACCAATGAATGATAAAATTTCATTTTTAATCCTATCCTTGAGATAAGGTCTTCACAAACTTCCTTCAAAATAGGTCTAACATGGTCTCTTATTCACATTTCAAATATAACTACCCTGTACAGTTAAATCACATTTATACATATCAGATTGTGCAATAAAAATATGGGGTTTCATATATATACTAACGGTTCACAGTTTCCCATATAGGGGATTACACAAAATCATTTTAATATTTAAATCCCAAATAAGTACAATAATCCCAATACCAAAATTGATAACCAACAATCCAAAATTTCATTTCTAAGGAAGTCCTAGCCGTCCTTGGTTGTCTCTTCCTCTTGGAGCCACTTGCCCTGTCTGAAGGTTAGTCAATGGAAAGAATGAAATTCAAAAGAATCCCAGTAGTAACAAATCACTCATACCACATATAATCATATAGCATGCAGGTAAATCATCAAGCAACACAGCACGGATACAACATATACAAGATGTCACATACACGCATTGCCTTCACGGCATTCACATTTACAATGGTATATAAACGGTCGTAGACAGCTCACGTTGACATGCGCACGTTGTAATCCACATAGCCTTATGGCTCATAAATAGTCAATCCCCTATAAACTACAGCCCCAACGAGATATTCCTTTGATATGGGAACTCCCCATGCGGCCGCAGGTGAAAGACACACACATATACAGGCTTTGCAGCATCCACAACATCATAAACAATGATAACACATACATACACTGCATTTACACATAGTATAAGGGAAAAGTCACTACCTTATTCTTTCCTGGTGTGCACTGGCACCGGTTGCTCGCAATCAGGGTAAATATCAAAGGCTATAAACCAAATCAAGGACAACAAGTTATTCTATATTCCAAATTCTTATCTTCACAACACTTAAAATTGGTTATCATTTGAACTCTTTAGGTGGCCACTAGAAGTCTAGACACATTCCTAAAAGGTTGGAAAAAACTTGATCAAAACCCCCTCTCGAAAGAGAAAACATTGATTTTTAGCTCTTGCACTCGAGTGATAGATGATACACGTAAGTGACAGGACAACTTGCACTCGAGTGAGAATGGCTCACTCTTGGAGTGCTTGGTCGAGAGCAACCACTAAGATAGAAAATGATCATAGGACTCGAGTCCTAAACCCAACACTCAAGTGATAGACTCATACTCACCTGAGTCCTACTGAGTGAGGTACAAGAAGTGACTACCCAAGAGCAACAAAACCCTAGAGTAAGAAGTACACTCGAGCACTAGCTCTAGAACTCAAGTGATAGCACAACACTTGCGAGTGCTAGCACACACTCTTGACAATTTGGCCGCGAGTGTTTTCCCGAGATGCGAGTCCATAGTGTATAGTATTCTTATACTCGAGTGAGACAAGGTTCACTCGAGTAATGACTCATATTACTCACAAGTAAGAACATACACTTCTACTTTAACCAGGTGGGAGTGTAACTAGAACTGAAGGAAAAGAGAAAATATAATGCTGCACTCAAGTGACACCCTTGTGCACTCGCGTGAGGCTTATCAGAAGCCAAAACGCAGCAGATGACAGAATTTTCCAAATCTCAAACCCATATGTCAATGGCTCCCAAACTTCATAAACAACCCATTCCTACAAAACTTTTCTTAAAGAACCCATTGAATCACCACTAAACACATTTATATCATTCCATTCTTCATTCATGAGCCCTCCCTTGCCCTTAGGGTTCATTTTAAGCTTTATCACACAATTAAGCTTAAATACAGGGTTTAGGCACTTATCAGAGCACATTCGGATCGTAATTAACATAATATTCTTCAAAAGTGTTTATTCAACAATAATTACATTCACTTTTGAAGTCATTAGCCCTTAATCCCAAGTTGGGCATTACATAATGTAATATCCCGAATTTTAATACTTGAGCTTAGAGATTAAGCCTGAGATTAGTGGACTGCTAAGCCCTGGTTTAGCAAGAGTCTAAATTGTGATTAAGAGATATAAAATGAGTTGATGGTGAGTTAAGAGAAAACTCATTGGTAGCTTCAAGATCAATGGCTAGGATTGATTTGTGAAGTTGAGTAAGGGGCATAATCATGTGTATGTGTGTGCATGTGAGCCCATGAGAGTTGAAGTGAGATGGTGACAAGTGGCAAAGTGTGAACCCTTGGATGTGGGACACATCATCATCATCTCCATCTCCTCTCTTTTCTCTCTCTCTCGTGCTCTCTCCCTTCTCTTCTCTTTCTCCTCCATTTCCGGCGACCTTGAGGCAAGAAGAGGAAGAAGAAAAGCTTGGGAAAAGGTGAGTAAATGGCTTCCTTTGCTCAAATCCTTTTCATAAATGTTGATCATTGAGTTGAGAGCTTCAATTTGGTGATTGTAGTTTCTCCATTGGTAGTGATTTGAAGAATCACGAAAATATGAAGTGTGGAGAATCAAAGAGTGTCTTTGAGAAAGTGGATAAGGTATGAGAAACCAATCCTTCTATCTATGTTTCATGCCAAATGATTATGTTATGAATTTCTGGAATTATTGCCCTAATTTCGAAAATATGGGTGAATGGGTAGTTTGGCAGGATAAGGCTGTGGAAATGGTATATTGATATGAGTTTGGGATAGATAGATTGATTGGGGATTGAAATGATTGAAGTTAGTGATTTTGGAAAAATGATGATTATGATGCCTTAGACCAAAGCATGTTAATGGAATGGGAATTTGGTAATTCTGTTGATTCCATTGAATCCAGTGAGTGATTTTGTGTGGGAGGAGCTTTGGTAGAAGTTTTGGATCCATTTGGATCAATTGGGCAAGAGTTAGGAAATATGGTAAGTGTTGCTGCGTTTTCTGGAATCTGATAGATTCACTCGAGCAGACAGGGGTGTGCTCGAGTGAGGGATGAGCATTGCTCGAGTGAGGAAGATCCTGCTCGAGTGATACGTGAGTTTTTCCCTTGTTTCGCTTCGAGTGCACCTGGGTTTTATGAGCAATGCTCGAGCACATCGCTTTGTGCTCGAGTGAGCGAGGAACCTGCTCGAGTGAGCATGGTTCTGCTCGAGTGAAGGTGTACGCCCAGAGTAGAGGGTTGCTCTTGGGTGGATGCTCGCGGGGAAGATACGCGAGTGTGCTTTCTCACTCGCGGGTATGGGGTGTGCACTCGAGCACATATGGCTGTGCTCGAGTGATCCTGCTTCTTGAGAGTTGTGTGCTCTCGGGTCCTCACTTCCTGGATTTCTCTCGCGGGTGCTCGAGTGAGGCATTTGGCCTTGTGCTCGAGTGAAGTTCAGCGTGCTCGAGTGAGCTTGTGCCCCAGGTGAGAGTTGTGCTCTCGGGTGCTCACTCGCGGTCTCACTTTCTCTTATACTCGAGTGCTGTCCGTACCAATGCTCGAGTGAGAGCATTTGTGCTCGAGTGATGTCCGTACTTGTGCTCGAGTGAGAGCTTCTGTGCTCGAGTGAGGCAGTGAAAAATATCAAGTTTGAGTGTTCAAAAGGGGATCTTTGGGGATAGTCTTCTAACCCTTTAGAGCTATTGATTGAGGTGTTTGAGGGCACTTAAAGGGCAATAATGATAACCAACTTGAGTGTCTAAAAGTAAAGGAATTGGCAAAGGGATTAATCCTATGTCCTTGGTTTTGGTGATAGGATTTGATGATCACCCTGATTGTGAGCAGCCGGAGCTGGAGCTTACGTGGACAGAGGGTAGGGAACTTATCTCTCCTGCATGTATTGATAATTGTATTTGTGTATTGATGCATGTTGTTGCTTTGCGTGATTATGTGAGACATGTATGAATAATTGTAGCTCTGTTTCTAGTTATGCTATGGCCATTAGTATGTTGTTGAAACATTGAGCATGCGGATATATCATGATGTGAACATGAGTTATTGTGATGCAAGCATGTCATGCATTAAATACTTATCTTGCATGCATATTGGTACCTGTTTCCTACTGAGATTCCCCAGAATCTCACCCTCCCCTATCAACATTTTAGACAGGGAAGGAAGATTGAGGATGAAGCAAGCATCCAAGGACGAAGAGGACTCGTTTCTGGGTGAGAGTTTAGTAGTTGGTTATCAATGTGTAGTTGAGAATATGTAGGTGTATATTTGGATCAGTATTTGGCTATGTAATCGAGAAGATTGTGTAATCCCTGTTGTGGAGTTGTATGGGCTATTGTGCCCTATGATTATTGAGCGAAGATATGATTCCGGGATTTGCCGGAAATTTATATTGCGTACTCTGATATTTGTATAAATGTAATTTATCTTCGCGTAGTAATTATATTCGGAGTGTAAATATGAGACCGCGTTGTAAATGATTTCGAAATGTAATTGTGAAAACCCCGTCTGGTTGATGGGTTTATAAATGATGTTTTGTCTTATTGGTCTCTATTTCACGTTAATTGCATAATCCGGATATTAATTACGGCAGGGGGTTACACATAATACATTCATCAATTTCTATTACGCCCTTCTCTTCAACAATAGCATTGCTCATGAAGATAAAATCTTCTAAGTCATTGACTGAACCACTTGCTTGTCCCACCTAATAAACATTCAAATGAAGATAAGTTAGTACATTAAAATGTAGTGAATTGGTGTAGCATTTCCATTATCGATATAGTAATAATGAACCTCAGAAGTAGCTTTATTAAACTCATCAATAAGGTTAGCATATTCTGCATACGTTGCAACTGATACACTTGAATTTGGGTGCTCCTTGTTATACTTTTTCAACTTTATCTTGAGAATCATTTTCTTCCCAATCAAGTTGTCAACTTCATTAGGAAAATCAATTGATTATGTCCTATTTTTAAACATAATGAGAGAAGTCAAAAAATGTCTGAAGCAGATTAATGGTCATAAAAGGAAAATATGCATACTCATACTTTAGAAATATTATCTTTTAACTCAGCTGCACTTTTCTTCATAAGCTTATATGCATGCTTGTCAAAACGGACAATTGATGCAGTTCCAAAATCATCACCAATTAGGTAATTAAGTCTTAGCCTACAAAAACTGATATGAATGTGAATTATTCCTTTTCCAAAAACAATAAGCAAAACTTATCCCTAGTATACTTATATATAAACACCATACTTTGATTGGATACTACATGTGGAGGGAAAAAATTGAATATGGGTTATACCAATCTTATACCATCGCTTAGTGCAACATGCATGTTCAAAACCATACTGAAAATACTAAATAAAAAACCTCTTCTTCCATGTATAAAGGAATCAGAACCTTCATCTCCCATCTATTAACCTCTTTATCATGACTAAGTTTGTACTGTTTATATAAGGCAAAATATTATTCCCAGTAAAATTATAAATAATTACCATACTTTGATTGAATATTACAAGGTTTCCCCTTATAGTAGTTGCTGCCACATGAAGTTGATCCATTCATAACTTTCAGTTTAGTCCACACCTTGCATACCCCTCATAAAGCCATCCATGACTAGTTTCAAACTTCTTAAACTGACATAAAATAGCAAAATATTTCTCATGCATAGAATTGAATTTCACTTAGTGGTCATAACCCAAGAAGTAAACATTGAATAAATGCAGTATGAAACACACCACTTCTTAGTGAAGGATGCCAGACACTTTGACTCTAGGTATGTTCCTCAGGATGCTGTCAACTGCAGAGTTAGACCTTTACATCTCAACACTTTGATTAATGAACTAATCGTTAATGATGGCATGTTTTGAGCACTGTGGGCAGATGTAAAGAAAGTCAGCACTAAACTCATGACAAAGCCTCAAATAAAGAATGTGCATAGAAGAACTATAACATTATTAATTTTCTATACCTTTGAAGAAATTGTTTAACCTCTGGGAACTTCTGATTAGAGTAGATTTTAGTTGCATGAAAAGAGCTGCAAACCTTCAGTTTACCTTAATCATGAAAAACATAACTTGAATGAAGGGCCATAACCATCATGACAAAAAATGACATCAAAACTAAACAGAACTGAGTTATGTTCATTTTTGTCAAAAATATGAGAACACACTAACCCCTTTCATCAAAGCCAACCCTTATTCTACATAGCATTGAAGTAGTTCATACAGAAATTCAAAGCACATTTATCATATAAAACCATTTGGACAATATTATCCCTACCACACATACAGTTTTTAATTTAATTATAATGTATTAAACCATTCCTAAACTATAAAAAAATTAGTTGAAATATGGTGAATGTACCTCTCATCACTGAATATCAGGTGCATCTTAGTCTTAACTCATATCCAAAATGGTATTCCTCTAAATGGCTAATGTTTATCACAAAGCCAATGATATCTGAGAAAGAAGAACTCACCAAATAAATAAATAGTAAGCTTTTTAACAGTTTGAGACAATATCTCTCTAACGGAAAGAAGCTTAACACAAAAATAAGAATCGCAGCAGGCTCTTTTTTTACATAAGGGGCCGAATTAAAAAGTAACTTAAACTTTTGTTTAGCAGCCTTATAATCCTTCCCATTAGGTATGACAATCAGATTTGCAATAAAGTAGGAACAACCTTCAACAAGGTCTTTCTCATACTGCTTGAACATATATTTGTTCATTATCAAAGCTTGGATCTAATTACCCTACAAACAAACACGCAAGAAGTGAAAACTATGGTTCTGTATACTACATGTAATGTAAGATATGTGGATAGTTAGGTTAACCTACTAACCTCTTGGTCCACCAGAAGGAAACAAATAGCATACAACTATGTTGGTGAGTCCTTCTGATAGCTATTCAACCTCCTCAACACACGTACAACAATCCTCCACATATCAATGCTATTATCAATATCTTTGATCATAGAACACTTTCTCCCTACTATTGACCTCAAGGAATTAGCTTACTATATCAACATACACCAATCTGCTCATTGTTGAGAAAACTGAAAGCCAAATACAAATTATATAGAAGGACCCTAATTCAACAATAACATCCACTTGATCACATAGAAAATTATTTTATTTACCAGTTTGGAATTATAATATAGGCATTAGACATTAGGCATTTAATATAATGTATTTTTCCAAGATACTACATAGTTATAACATATATTATAAGCATTAGGCATTAGGCATTAGGCATTAGGCATGAGGGATTAAAAAATGTGTCTGATATTTGGAACAGTTCCAGGGCAGGTGACTATTCATCCCTACTCACATATGAAGCTGTGTCTCACCTACTTCATTAGCCATTATAGTCATAAAACTATACTTATAGGACATATCGTACAAAAAGTTATGCATTTACAACTACACAATAGAAAAACCTTGATTATGACATATTGATTGACAGGAATTTAAGTTGTAGTTAGTGAAGTAATAAAGAATTATAGACTTGACTGAGATTTCAGGGATTGCAATACCTTGTAGATGGCTGAAGCAAGAAAAATGACTGCCTTTCATTGGCTGGGGAACTTTTTCCTTAGTTCATTCTGAAGAAATAGAAACAACATATGAATTTAAAAACCCTTAGATAGGAACCCATTAAATCCAAGATAAATAGCAGAAAAAACTTCATTTTGTTATTTTTCCTTAGTTCATTCTGAGGAAATAGAAACACATATAAGTTCATTCTGCCTTTTTGGTTAGTAACATATTTTAAACTCATTGTACTTCTGCCTATTGTAATCATAAATGATTTTTTTACTTTACCATTAATTAAATGTCCTTTTGAACTTTCTTTGTGAGTATGCTAAGTACTAACCAAAAGCAAATACCAATCATCATTGTTGTAAGTTTAATTCTGTAATATACACAACTCCTTTTAAAAAACTGAAGTTGATATGAGTTTAAATGCCTTTTGGTTAGTACCATATTTTAACATCATTGTAAATTCCTACACTTAGATCAAAATTCATTTTCCAATTGTTTATGGATATTGTACTAACCAAAAGCAAATACCAATAGGTGACATCCTTACCACTAATTAATTAGTAAGTAATAACATTAATCAGAAGTAGTGGACCTCCAGAATAGACAAAAAGCAGCATTGTTCTAATTTTGATTCTGGAGTACACAAAGCTATTCAAAATACGGTCATGCAAGACCATATATCTACTAACAAAAAATGACCTTTGATCATATAGATCCAGCTGCTACACTTTCCTAATACGCCTCTTTGACAACAGCAAAGCCCTCAATGGAAGAATCTTATTGAATCTTGGGTTCCAAAAAATCCTTGTTGCAGAACAATAGTTGACCATGGTCACTTTCCCTGTAAATGCATGTTACCATCAAATCAAGAAAAAGACACTAAGATATGTAGGACAATTTCCCAAGACACTATATGACTAAAAAATAATTCCATTACAACTCCAGCAGACCTATTCAAAAATTGAGTTAAACCAATAAACAAAACCTTAAATCTAAACCACAAATATGTTAATATAGTCTTTACTACCCTACCCACATTTAAATACCAATGAGTACATATATCATGATCATGTTTTGAACAATTATTCAAAAATTATGTACAGTGAGTAAATGAAATATAACCAATGTTATATCAAGTTTGAAAATAATACAACATGATTTAATCACAGCCACCAATATTAAAAGGTAGATAAAACATATGTATATTACAAAGTATGATTCTACATTGCAATTTGAATAGGTACACTAGTGTCATAGCAGCATTGATGTTGTAAAACAACATTCTAGTGTGGTTATTATATACCATATGTGTTAGCATAAAATCTCTTTCCAATTGTTTAATCAAAATGAAGTCGGAATTCATGTTTTGTTTCAACCTGTACAATGTAGACCTTATTAATGCTAAGAAACTTGCAAGTCATAAAAAAACATAGTTAGTGTAGTTATTATATATCGTGTCCTCTCCTAATCAACCTAAATTGCATAATGAGAATCAAGTTGGACAACCGAGATACAACCTTAAAGTCCTTCCTCACTTCCTTGGCCAACTCACCATGAAGAACAACAGACAAACGATTCCCCATACCACCAAAAACCATTAGGAACAAAAATTTGGATTAATCAAAATTGATATAACATGAGTTTGAATGATTGACATTTTACAGTCTATCTGCAACCACAAATGCAAGCTCATATGTCATCATTCCCTTAAACCTAACTTTCCATAAAGGACCAATGTTAGAAAGGAACCCTATAACATATGAAAGAGAACAGCCAGAAGAATAAATGACAATGAGATAGCTAACAGGATAAAAGACTTATAAACCTTCACCTGTGACCATGGAAGGTTGACACCACTACTCTTCCAAATCAACAATATCCCAAAGCTTGAAACATTGCTTAGGCAATAAAGCTTGACATTTCACTACCTTCGATGTCGGCATTAGTTTGATCAGGAAGTTGGTCATAGATGCCTTCACCACAGCATGTCACGATGAAATTCTGAACTAAAAACTCTCAACCCTCCTTAAGTAAGTTAGAGAATTGGTTCATGTAGAGCTAGTAATATGGGTTTAGACTGTGGGCCAAGCCTACCTAACTCGACACATGGGCGGTTTGGGTACTGTAAAATTGGGACATTGGGGAGTGGTTCTTTTAGGCCCGAACCCATGTAGTCCTAACCTACTGCAAGTTAGACCACCGAGTTAGCGGGTTGGCCCATTTTATTTTTTTATGTAACCCAAGACCCAAGTCTAGAAGTTCTAAGCTGAAAGACCCAAAGTCCCAAACCCAATTTCTTGCCTTAGTCTACTGTCACTTTACTCCTCATTGTCATTTATCTTCTAATTATATTTACCCATTTATCTCATTGTCATTTACTGATTTATTTAAAATTAGCATAATATTATCTCTTACGTTGTTATATTATCTATGTTAGTGGCGGATTTACCTATGGACAAGCAAAGTGATCTAGCTGAAGAAAATCTTACAGCTTCAAATCATGCTTCAAATTCGAACACCATTAATATTGACTAATCATTGATTATTTTTAAGTTCTAATAATGGCTTTTTGATTTATATTTATTTTGTCATGTGTGGACTTGTGATGAATATTTAATTTGTAATGTATTTTTAATTTTTTTATGGTTTGGTTTGTAAAAAAATAATTTTAGAATATTTTTTAAAAAATTGAAAAAAAATAATAATAATATGGGTTGGGTAGGCTAACCCGCCAACCCAGCGGCTATGGGTTGGGTTGGCTAAAAGCCGACGATAGGAAATCAACTCATGATTGAGGAGATCCCATAATTCTAGCATGATTGTAATCCCATGATGTTAGCCTTGTCTTATTCCTTGATTACTGTCTAGCTATTTTAGGAAATGATTTGATTTTGTAATCTCTCACATTTAGGGCTTATCGATGATTGCTTTGTTTGGGTCCTATATATAGTGTACTGGATTTCTAATTAATATATAACAGATTGAGAGTTATTCAATGTCCTCTAAGTTCAATATGGTATCAGAGCATTAGTACACCACTCAAAAGCACGGGTTCTGGCACAAACAGTAAGGCAAAGAGAGAGACAGGGAAGAAAGAGAGAGAGAGCCACCGGTCACCACAAACCAGTGTAGGACAGCAAGTAGTGGTATACCACCGAGACAAGGAGGACCAAAAATCGCCAATTTATGGAACCCAGGAGAGCGAAGGCAAACAGAGCAATGGTAACCATCATGCGACACCCATCACCGATGCATAAAACCTACGCGCAGTCGTCTACAATGCGTTCTGATGAGTTTTCTCTAGAACCATAAACCCCTCAAAATTTCCTCCTCTTTTCAACTCTATCCCTAGAAGTTACATCAAAATTGAGGCCCCACCAACGGCACTCATGTCAGTTAAAATTGTTAATTGGAAAGAGTGAAATTCAAAAGAATATCAGTAGTAACATTTCACGTATATGATACATAATTAAACAAAGCATTTACGCATATATCATAATTCAGCAACATCAGCATTCAAAGCCGAGCTACCCGCCATGACTCAATCATTTATTCAAGGCTGAGCTAACCGTCATGTCCCAATCAGTAACATTCAAGGCTGGGCTAAATGCCACAGACCCAATCTGCAACATTCAGGGCCAGGCTAACTGCAACAAACCCAATCATCAACAGTAACATTCAAGGTCAGACTACCCACCACGACCCAATCAATCATTCAATGATAAATACACATATACATTGCATTAAACATGATATAGGAGAAAGTATCACTACCTTGATCTTTCCGTTCTTGTTCAGGCACAGGCCTTCTACGATTGAGGCAAATATCAAATCATATATTCATAATTAAGGATGACAAGTTATTACTTATTCCAATACTCAAATGACTCTGAAACACTTAGATTTGGTTGTCATTAAAGTCCCTTAGGAAGATAAAAATGTTTCTAATAATAGCCCTAAAGGGTTAGGAAATACTTGATTGAAGACTACTTTTTCAAAAATACAAGTGCTGAAAAATAGGGGTTGGCCGTGACTAGCCTACCCTTAGGCCGCAACCAAGATATGGTCAGAAGGTTTTGGGCAGCGGTCAGCCTCCTTTGGGCCACGGCCAAGAGAAGGTCAAAAAGTTATGGGTCTTGGCCAGCATCCTTTGGGCCGCGGTCAACACCCTCTTGTCTTGGCTAAGAATTGCCCTAATTCTTGGTTGTTTTCAAATGACCATATCTCTTAGAAAAAAACTCAAAATTAACCAAACTTTATATCAATGGAAAGCTTGCAATATGAAATAATGATTTTGAACCTAGGCTGGGCTGGACGGCCGGACCGATCGGACCATCACCCGAAGTACCAAACGGGTCGTTATTTGGATTAAAGCCATCTTAGAAGTTCAGCCGGATTGAGCCGGCAAGAACCTGTGTTTCACACCTAAACTGTCGTTATGCCAGAAGCTGGAGCGGATCTTGAAAAACTAGATAAGTCAGGTGATAAGGTTGAGCCATACTAACGAAGAAAAAAAGGAAGCACTACAAAAAAATGTGATTTAGTAGCGGTTAAAAATAGGTATTAGTAGCGGTTTTAACCGCTACAAACAACATTAGTAGCGGTTAGGAAAACCGCTACTAAATCGTATATTGCAAGCAGTTTTGTAGCGGTTATATAAAACTGCTACTCAAGAAAAATAACCACTACATCCTTTGTAGCGGTTCCACCCAACCGCTACAACATCCCCATGAACGAAATTTTTTTCAGAGATATTTGTAGCGGTTATATAACCGCTACAAATATAAAAAATTGAAATTTTGAAGGCGGGAAAAGAAAAACGACATTTTTTTTCAATTTTGTAGCAGTTCATAAACCGCTACTAATTTTGAATTTTTATGAAATTTGTAGCGGTAATAAAACCGCTACTAATTTCATGAAATTTAAATTTAGCGACAAAAAATTTAACTTGAGGGATAAATTCTCCTGATGTCGGCGCAGGTTCAGGACAATCGTCAACACGAGGTAGGCGGTTGAAAGCCGTCTCAAGATCATCAAAGTACATTGAGCAAAAATATAGCACCTCATCCCCTATATAGCCTTCAGCTATAGAACCTTCTGGCCACGCCTTATTCCTTACGTAAGATTTTAATTTCCTAAGGAACCTATGAAGTACAGAAGAGAAAATTGATATAAAATGCTGAAAAGGATGACTAGCAAACATTAAATACAGAGAATAAAGCACATATTTAAAATGAGTACCTCTCAATCGGATACATCCAATGATATTGTACTGGTCCAGCGAGCTTTGTTTCATGAACGAGGTAGACTGTAAGGTGAACCATCACAGTAAAAAAGGACGGAGAAAGATCATCTTCAAATGACAAAGCGTAAGAATGATTTTGGACTGTAGCTGATCGAGCTCCTCAATGATTACAACCTTAGAACACAACTTCCGAAAGAAAGAACAAAGTTCCACTAAAATGATGGAAGCATCAGGAGGAAGTGTATTCTTTATAGCTAGAGGGAGTAACTACTGCATAAGATCATGTGAGTCATGACTCTTCAGACCAGTAACCTTTCGAGCCTGCAAGTCAACACATCGAGAAATGTTGCTTGAATACCCATCAGGAACTTTTAATTTCTTCAACGTCGCGAGGAAAACTTCCTTGTTCGGTTTTGTGAGGGTAAACTTTACCGGCTAAAATTTGTCATGCTCATCTGGCCAAGCGTCTTCACGAACTCCCATGTCGCGTAAACCTTTCCTCGCTTGAAGGTGATCTTTTGTCTTGTCGGGTTCGTTAAGCAGCGTATACAGCATATTATCGCAAACATTCTTTTCAATGTGCATTACATCAAGACTATGGCAAAGTAAATTAGATCTCCAATATGGAAGAGTGAATAAAATACTTATCTTCTTCCACTACTGAGGCGCCGAAGTCCTGCACATCTTTTGGCGAGTTTGTGCTGAATTGTCACTTTTTCCAAACTCGAAGTGAACATGCTCAAGCTGCTGTAAGATATCTATACCGGACAAAGTCTGAGGTGGTCCTCTTTTTTCTGGTTTCCCATTGAAGCGATTCCGTTGCAATCTGAACTTATGCCTTCCATAGAGAAACCTCCGATGCCCCATAAAACACTACTTTCAGCTGTGGAGAAGGCGCACTGCGTCAGAGTCAAAATTGCAAGCTAGACATGTTGACCCAGTATGCACATTCCAACCAGATAATATGCCAAGGCCAGGAAAGTCACTAATAGTCCACATCAAGGCTGCATGCAAGTTGAACAAAGTCTTGCCGTAAGCATCGTACGTCTCCAAGCCGACATTCCACAAGTCAACCAATTTCGCAATAAGCGGTTGGAGATACACATTGATGTCATTGCCTGGTGCCTTTTTGCCTGGAATGATCATATACATAATGAAAGAGATTTGTTTCATACATATCCAAGGGGTAAGTTGTAGGGAACTAAGACTACCGGCCAAATACTGTAACTTGTGCTAAGATTCCCAAAAGGATTGAAACCGTCGGTCGCCAACGCAAGCCGAACATTTCTGGGGTCAGTTGTGAAATCTGGAAAGTTGTTGTCAAACGTTTTTCAAGCTTCTGCATCCCGGGGATGTCTTAATTTACCGTCTTCATTGTTATCAATAGCATGCCACCTCATGTGCTCCACAGTTTTAGACGACATAAATAATCTTTGTACACGAGGTTTCAAAGGGAAGTACCTGAAAATCTTTGCAGGTTTCTTCTTTTTCTTTTTCCCCTTTCGAATTGTCTTGTACATCGATGTGTGACATCTCTTACAAGTCTCCCTACTGGAATCATCTCCCCAATACAGCATACAATTATTTGGGCATGCATCAATCTTTTGATAGTTCAACCCCAACCTATTGATAATCTTCTTGGCCTCGTAGAACATTGTGGGAATCTCAGCTTCAGGGAATGCATCTTGTAATAATTCGAGCAACATCGAAATTCCCTTATTTGTGATTCCACACAAGCACTTGATATGATACAATTTGATCAAGAAAGATAATTTAGAATATTTCAAAAACCTTGATATAAAGGACGATCTGCTTTATCCATCAAGCTGAAAAAATCCCGAGCTACTTCATTCCTCATAAAAACTAGCTCAGAACCATACACTTGTTCGTTGAAGTTGTCGCCTTGAAATCCAAACGCATCACGCACAACATCATTCACAGGATCATCTTCATCTACTTGAATGCCTACTTGAGAACTTCGAGGAAGAGCATTATCATATCTAATGCCAGCCTTCTCACCATGAATTGCCTAGAACATATAGTCCTCAAGGAAAGGCTTCAGAAGCAAATGTTCCTTCACAACATTTTGTGCATGCCACTTCTTGAACTTGCATCTCTGACACAGACAGACGATCTTGCCGTTACAGCTGGCGTGAGTGAATGCGAAATCCAAGAAATTTTTTAATCCATACAAATATTCCAGAGAATTGTGCGGCAACCTGATCCATGATTTATCCATAGCTACTAGTGAGAGAAAATAAAGTATAGAGAAGAAGATGAGTGAATAGAGAATGACGAATACCAAGAACCTTATATTCTGAAATTCCAACATTTAAAATTTTGTAGCGGTTCAAAAACCGCTACACTAACCGCTACAATTCTAAAAAATTAGTAGCGGTTATATGTATAAAACCGCTACTAATTTTCAAGCCGTTGGAATTTTGCACACAGTGGTGGGAAATTCAAAATTTAAAAGTTGAGTATTTGTAGCGGTTATATATATACAACCGCTACTAATATTAAAGCCGTTGGGCATTAAATGGAAAAATTATTTTTAATTTGTAGCGGTTATACATAAAATAACCGCTACAAATGTGCACAAAGGCGGTAAATTCCAAAATTCAAATGTAGAGTATTTGTAGTGGTTTGTATTGTTAAACCGCTACAAATATTATGTATATTTGTAGCGGTTTTTATTGTAGAACCGCTACAACCATATATATTTGTAGCCGTTTTTATTATAAAACTACTATAAATACATATATGCTTTATTTTTTTTATTTTAGAAATATAAATAATATTGTTTCAATTAATTCACAAATTCAACAACGCAGTCTAATAATATAAATATAATTATGGTAAACACAATAAGAATTTAAGTTCTGAAATACAAAATTATATATATTTATTTACAAATGTTTCAACAACAAATAAAAAAAATATGTCCTAAACTAAGTAGCTGGGGGCTGATCATCTGGTGCTTCCTCAGGTGGGACTCCCTCATGTGTTGCTGGATCAGGCCACTGGGTAGAGTGAACCGCACCATCATCATCAGTAGGAGTAGTGTTAGGACCGGCTATCACCCAAGAGGCGGGGTGAATTGGGTGTATAATAAAAACTTAAGAACTTTAGAAATATTTTCGTATCTTAACGAAAGCGGTAAGTATGAAGGTTTATAAATCAACAGTTAGATTAAATAATATATGCTGGAAATATAAGAGTTTAGGGAAGAGAATATGCAAACTGTGATTTATCCTGGTTCGGTCCAATCTGTGATGGCCTACGGCCAGTCCCCAGGCTCCTCCTGAGATTTTCAAATCCACTATCTTCTTGTTTAATCCGGGCACAAGAAAAGCCTTTACAATCCCACAAGTTTAGTCGGGTACTTGTGAAACCTTTTACAAATCTCTTACTGAAATACTCCCCCTTACGGCAAGTCTTACGAGCAGAGCAATCCCGAAGATCTTCCTCTCCTGCTTACTCATGCAAGTCTTATGAGCAGCAACGTTCTCTCCTGCTTACACCCCTGTAAGTCTTATGAGCAGCAACGTTCTCTACTGCTTGCACCTTGTAAGTCTTACGAGCAGAATGTCTTACTGGCAATTTTCTCTACAGCTTCTCCGTAAGAAAATCAACCCTCTCAAGGTCCCTCTACCTTGAGATCAACTCAGAAATATAGATGAAAGTGTTTACAGACTCTCTCACAGAGTGGATATAATCTCACTGAAGTACAATACAAATAATCACTCTCTCAATTATAAGTAATACAGAAACTGGAAAACAGAGAGTGTTTGGGTAGAAGCAGAGGATTCATGTTATTCGCATGTTGGTGTCGTTGCTCTGTTTTCTCTGTCTTTTTCTGTCACCCATCGATGTTGAATGCTTTCTCATTTATAGTTGATGAAGATGATGACCGTTGTGAGCATTTGTCCGTTGGAGTCATTTTGACCGCTTGAGCATATTTGAAAAATGAGCTACTGTCCGTTGCAAAGTGGAGCGTTTTGTTGAACAGCAGGAAGATTCATTTTGAGCTGTAGTAACGTTGTGGAGCGGGATGAATACGTTTGAGTTTCCAGACAATCTCTCATGGTGGGTCAAACTTTTGTCGTGGTAGGTAGTTGATACTCGGTGTGTAATGATGCCGCCCGCCATAGTTGACTCTTACATTTGAATATGTAATCTCAACGTTAAATTTCCTATTTCACACTGTAAAATGTTTAATCACTAATATGATGAAGTATTAGTCATGGGTATGTTGGATCATTGGTCAAAAGCTAAATTTCTAGCTTCTGGGACTCATCACGTTGAGTGAAGATTTTTCATACGTGACCTCCATTCTTGAAGATGCAACCCAAATATTTAATCTCCTGTTTTACACTTGAAATATATGTTAGTTAATGTTTAGGAACAATAACAAGTGAAAACATAATGATTGTATAACATTTAACCACGTTTGGATTGATGGCTATGAGGCTCTGTTTCGTTTCTGCATTCTGTCAGGACCTCACTTCGAGTGCAATATGGCTCACTCGAGTGCAGTTGATAATTTCACGTTTTGACTTCCTCTCGGGCAAGCACTCGCTGCACTTCACTCGCATCTGCTCGAGTGAATTCTCGAATCACTCGAGCACAACCAGTCATGCTCGAGTGAGTTTCATGCTTTCACGTACAATCTTCTTCTCGGGTTATCACTTCCATGACAAAACTTGCATGTGCTCGAGTGAGAAATCATCCAATGCTCGAGCATGGATCCTAGTGCTCGAGTGATGCAATTTTCTTCATGTTTCAGCTGCTTTTGGACATCACTCGCACAATATTTTCAGAGACAGTTTTTGCACTCGCGGGTGATGTGGGGCCACTTTAGAAAAATTTTGTTCTTTTGATTCAAATGATGTATCATAAGAAAGCTCTTGCCATATGCATTCCAATGCAAAAAGAATCAGCTCCAAACTCCTTGTATTTTGCAAGTTATGATCGAAAGAATGTCTATTTCGTTAGTCTGCACAAGCATCAACTTCCAGAAGGCATAGCTCCTAGAATGTACGTTCAAATAAGGAAAATTACCTATCCATGGAAAGCTCTTTGAGTCTACTTTCATTTGGCACTGGTCTCGTCTCAATCCGATGTATAGTTTGTAAGTTACGTGCAAAATACCAAACCTGTGTCAAAACGTGACGGTGATTTCAGTTTCATTTTCCACGAATCATATCTCCTTCATTTGATCTTCTTTCAATGTGATCGTGGTGCCCATTTTACGTGTTGGGAGTCTTCTTTCATATGCCACCAGTTCCGGGTCAATCCGATGTGTGGTTTGAGAGATATGACCAAAATACCAGACCTCGCTCAGGCTGAATGTAAAACAGAGTAGAACAGAGTGTTCATCCCGTGCTCGAGTAAATTCATCTGTGCTCGAGTGAGTTCTTCCTGTGCTCGAGTGAAACACCTCATGCTCGAGCATAACACCTCTGGAAGTGCCAAAACTCATATATAAGTCATCTTAGCTTCGTATTAACCTATTCCAACCATCATTTGATCATAGAAACCTCCGGTATCATTATAGAAACCTCCAATATCACATCTAACAACTTGAATCTTGATATTCATGATAGATCTTCCAAGTTCTTCATTCTTCAATATATTTCTTCTTGGTTTTCCTCTTGATAATAATTCTCCATAACCAAAGTAAGCATCTCCTTGACTATCTTCAATTTCTTCCTTCTTCTTCCTCTTGTTCATTTTCATTAATTCAATCTTCTTCATTCTTTGCTTGACTAATCTACAAAATATGTAACATTAAATATAGTAGTTAGTCAAAGAAATACATTATATAAACTTTTTGCTCTTATCATTTCATATCTATATTTGACATCATCAAAACTAATCATATCTAACAAGCAGGAGGAGGAGGAGTAGTCTAGATGACGTACCGAGGGACAGAGGGAACCTGTGGATGCTGCTTGTCCGGTAACAGGTGACTCCATAACCGCTCGAGCATGTTGTTCGTGATATCATGCCACTACATCTACTAAGCGTAGATCAAATCAGCCTATAGCTGTATCTGCTGCAGATGCAGCTGGTGCATCTGCTGCTGCTGCTATACCATCTGCTGCTCCAAATCTGACCACAGCTGCTCAAACATGGAGACTCCTGAAATTCTGTAGCGATTATATCCTTATAACCACTACAAATACGCGACGTTTGGGATTTTGTAGCGGTTTTGTTGCTATAACCGCTACACTATTGGCGGGTCTTAGTAGCGCCAAGTGGCGGGAATATTGTAGCGGTTTTTGTTTATTAACCACTACAATTGAACCGCTACAAGTTTTATCATGAATTTCGTGCCAAATTTGTAGCGGTTTTTTCTACCTAACCGCTACAAAAAACGCTGCTAATCTGTCGCGCCACTTAGTGCGTAGCTTACCGTTACAAATTTGTAGCGGTTTAGGTTAAAACCACTACAAATGTTAATATTTGTAGTGGTTTGGCATAACCGCTACAATGTCACTACTACAGAATACCATTTTTTTTTGTAGTGAAGGAAGAAGAGGAAGGAAAGGGAGGAGGATGAACCAGAAGAAAAACCCAATGCCTCCCTATCTTTCCTTGAATAAAAATAGAAATAATGAACTCAAAAAATCTAAAGAAGAAACTTGAACAACTTGTTGACCATGAGCCCATGACCCTAAACTTGCCGGAGCTTGAACGCAGAAGAAAGGTGCCACCAAAACGAAATGAAAGGAAGAAAGAGAAAGACAAGCAAATGTGAAATGAAAATTGAAAAGTAGAATGTACTCTTTTACTGCTGCAAGTCATTATTGTTACAGTCTTATCTGTACCATTCTCTTTTTCCAATGTCAAAACACTTAATTTATTAAACATCTTTGCTGTCACACACATTCATCGAGGAAACAATGCTTGGTATAATTTGTTTGGAACAAATACATGATACAATTTGAATTGTCAATTGCATCTTTTTATGTTTAATATTGTTTTTGCCATTTTTAAGTTTTAATCTTTTACATATTTTTAAACAATGTCCCTTATTTTTTTCATTTTTTTATTTAATATTTATTTGTGTTTGTACTATATTTTATGACCAATAATTTGTGAATTGTGATATGTATTGTTATATAAGTTTGTTAATTTATTATGAGATTAAATCATTTAAATTTATTTTTAAATATTTGATAACTTAATATATTTTTTATATAAAATTATTTTTATTTAATAATTACAGTACCGGTTCAACCACCGGTCCGACCGGATAGACCAAACAAACCATGACCCACTGACCTTTAAAACATTGATGTAAACTACAAACCTGGAAAATTTCACCACATTTCAATGCCATTTGATATTTCAAATTACCATGCAAAGTTGGCCACTTACACAGCAATTCACACTTAACATTTTCCAGAATTTTCCAACTTTGCAACATATGTCTTCAATGGTTCTAAAACTCATTCCCACACAAAATTTCGCAAGGAAGCCAATAGAGACATCAAAATGACCATATTCGCATTACTTTGACATAATTTAGCATAGGCAACAACACAATGCAACTTCTCAAAAACTTCAAACTTCACAATTTAACCTCAAATATATTCTATCAATTCAAAACATATAACATGGCACCATTTCTATGACCACATTATGCTAAACTCTCTAACACCCTAATTTTCAAAAATAGGGCAAATTTTCCATAATTTCAAGGCTTAACCAAATGGCACAAAACATATATGGAAGTGTTCTTCTTACTCACCTCTACAACTTTCTCAAAGGTGTTCCTTGCTTCACAAACCTCTAGATTTTCTTGAGTGCTCAAAACACCACCAATGGAAAATCTAAAACCATAGAAATGAAACCCTCAACTCAAGAAACAAGATTAAAGAAGAGAGTTTTGGCATAGAAGGTCATTTGGAGGGTCAAAATGCTTACCTTAAACCAAGCTTTCTTCCTCTCTCTAGCACAATAATGGCTGCTGAAATTTTAGAGAAAGAAGAGAGAGAAATGAATGATGAAAGTGTGAGGAAGAAGGAGAAATGGTCACACTACCAAGCTCATACCATGCTCAGTCAAAATGGTGGGAAGGAAGAGAGAACGAAATGATAAAATATTGGGGTTTGACTTCCCCAACTACTCTATCATCATATAAGCTTGTCACATCTCCCAATTCTCCTATTTCTCACCAAATAAGCAACCACATAATTACACAAACTACTCCATTAGCCATTTAGTCACACATATCATTTCTTTTAGTTAGTAATTAATTTTTTCATTAATCACTAACTAATTTGCCAATAATTTTCCATTCTTTCAATTTTTCCACTGATTATGGCATATTAACTTAAATTGCAACATAACACAATTAAATTCTTTTCCTTCTTCCATGTGTTATTTACCCCTATTTTATCTCTAAAAATTACTTTGTCACATAATTATGCTAAAATACAGGGTGTTGGGCATTTCCAATAATTAATTCGGGTCTCAAATCAACTTTAATTCACAAAATCATTCTAAATAATTGTCATTAGCCCTTAATCAAAATTTGGAGCTTTACAGAAGTCACTATCAAGCCTTACATATGCAATTGTATCAATTAAGTATAGTCCATTTTACCTCCCTTGCCTGCCGATGTTCTCTTTCCTTTATTTGATTAAGCAGTTGAGCATTATAGTTCTCCTTAATGTGTCTATAATAGTACACATGCCTTTCACCTCTGAATACTCCTCGCACAGTAGCGATTATTGCATTGTGTTGGTAAGAGACAATTGTTATTTGTAATAAACCTAATATCTTCTTAATCATCTGAAAGAACCAGGTCCAATCCTCAACTGTCTCTCCCTTGACAATAGTAATGGTGAATGGCAACAATTCATTATTTGCATCAAAGGAAAAAACTAACAACAGAGTTCCCTTGTATAATCCATTTAAATGGGTTCCATTTATATACAGTACAAGTCTGGCACCAGTATGAACCCCTCTATACAACAACCATATGTTATAAATACATGCTTAAAGGTGTTTCTCCCATTAGCCAGCCATTCAGCCACAATCTTCTTATCATTTTCCTTCAACCGATCACATATCAATGGTATTAACATATATATATATATATATATATTCAGGTCTGCCATGAATTTCCTCTATTTCCTTTTCCTTTGCCCTATATGCTTGCTTATATGTTAATTTCACAACATAATCTCTAGCTAAACTCTTCTTTATTTCATTTGGACATATGTCTGTGTAATTTCTAACCACATCAATAATAATTGATGATGTCAACCTAGCACTTCGAGCATGTGTGAATTTAAGATTGTCTTGGCCTGTATGAACATGTTCTTTAGTGTATCTTGTCACATGTACAAAATGAGTGCTCTTCCCAATTGCCCTCACAGTTATCCTCCATAGATAATGTAAGGTCCTTATCTTATCTCCACATTGTTTAGAACGGTTGCTCACAGTTTGATAGGCACACAGGAATAACATAAATGTACTGATAATAAGTATTTAATTACAGAAATTTTCCATAGGAATTGTACATAATAATTACAAATAATGTAACCGCATAGAGCTACTAGGGTGTCTTGACCCATTTAATGAACTCAGACATCTTCTCATCTTCATTCCACCACTGCATCCTCTAGTGCAATTCTCTTCTCTGCTTTTACCTGTCTAAATGGTTAGTTAGGGAGGGTGAGATTCAAGGGAATCTCAGTAGCAAATAATTACTAACAATGCATGGAAGGTGGATGCTAGTGCAAGATATGATTGCCTTACACAGGCTCATGTTTAAAAAATGACATTTCTGAATGCTCAATGTTTCATGTAAAATATCTATTGTCACAGTATAACAGCAACAAAGCTTCATTCAATCATACATGCTTCACATAAACAAGCATAATAATACTGTAAATCAATACATAGCAAACACGCAATATCCTAAATTTTAGGCCTAGGACTTTGAGGATGGTAAAATATGAGAGTAAGTAGTCGGAGGAAATTTTGTCAGCGGCTGCTAGGCACAAAGGCACAATTTTTAGATTTGAGGAATCAGAACGTTGTATGGCATGCCTCAATATACATGCCACGATATCGAGTAGAATCCCAGGTATTCGTCAATAAAGTAACTTTATTAAGTAATGTTAATAAAGTACGCAAGGATGACTCATGATGGCACAACTTTTATGCTAGCACTATAAGAGAGTGACAAGTGTCCTCTCATCATTACAAAGTACCAATCAACTTTTGTGTTGGCATGTTAAAAAAGTGACAAATGTCCCTAATAATGGCACTTGCTTTTTACCTTTAGAGTTAGAACTCTCGAGAGGAGTCACCTAGCCCCTGACTTCGGGGAATCCATCGGTCTCGGCCCGGTCATGTACTTGACTTCCCGAACACCAAACCCAGGAGTCTAAGGAAATTGTTAGGCCTCTCCTTCCTCTGACCCATAAAGGATGACTAGGAGAGAAAGTAAAGAAGAGAGGATGTAGTTTCAAGGACATTAGGCATCTTGTGTAGCAAGATCAAGACACATCACACCATAAGACTTAAACACATGTGATTAAATATCCTACTACCTCTCTCACTTCTTAATTTTGTCTAAACAACCTAAAAATAGAGAAAAATAGTGAGAAAATGAAAGAAAAGAAAAGAAGGATGAAAAGTGTTGTGTCCCTGAGCTCTGGAGCCGATTCTGACCCCGAATCACTGTTATCGTCCTGTAAGTCCTTCAGGAAAGTTGTTCCACTTACTAGGAGCTTTCTTTCTATGTTCTCTGTTTTTTGATTTGAGGTTTTTTTGTTCGTCTAGTTAGCCGGGTGCCACCGGAATTTTGAACTGGTTGTTAAAATGCAAAGAAGTAATCCTCGACATCATTTTGAACCGCATATGCTGTGTTTTTTATGAGTTGTCTTGGACCTCTGGCTTGCCTCTAGATTTTGGCCAAGGGGAGTTCTTAAGGTTTTATATAGTTTTATATTTCCCCTGATTTTTGTTTAGATCTAGAACCCATGGAAAGAAGATGATTTTGGTGTTTTTGAGATTAAAAATGTATTCTACACATGATTTTGTGTTGGAATAGGTTGTGAACATGATTTTAGAATGATTGGATTGAAAACCCACAGATTGAAGTCAAAGTAGTAATGCTGCTAGATTTTGTGTTCTAGAGGCAGTCTACTTGTGATGAGTTTTTGAGAGATCAAATCTTGTCCAATGGCCATGAAATTTTATAGGATTAAAGTAGAAATTCACGGCTTTAATTTGATATGTATTATGTGTCATTTGGGTTTGTAGATTTGAGATATGAATTTTTGAAGTTAGTCATTGAATCTGGAACTTTTTCTAGACCAGTTGTATTGTTCGATGATTCTGGGAAATTTACCCCTGTATTTGGCAATGGGTAATATTTTTCCATTAAAGTAGACTTAATAAGGGTCACTTAGAACTTTGAACTACTCCATTTAGATTGTTTTAGATTAAGTTATGGTTTTTGGAAGTTCAGCTAAGAAACAGAGGATTTCTTGGCCACGGCCAGAAGATTGCTTAGCCACGGCCCAAATGTTTCAGGACCATTTTTTGCCGCGGCCATAGGATTCCCTAGCCGCAGCCAAGACCCCAACTTCCAACATTTCATATTTTTCTGAGAAACATTGAATTGTTTAGCATCCCTAACTTCTTGGATATTGATATACACTTCCAATGACTCTCTATCATGACTCTAATGAAGTGATTAGGTATCTAGGGTCATGAGACATCAAGAAAGAAGATGCAATGGAAGCAACTTCAATGGTTGAAAGAAAAGGTACAAAAAAAGGACTCAAAGACAAAAGGTAGTGAACATAATTACTTGCATATATGTGATGTTTATGCTGTGTATTGATTTGCTATATTACTTTACTTGATTATATGAAGCATGTATGAACAAATGAAGCTCTGTTTTTGTTTTTGCTGTGGCCATAAGTATGTTGCACAAAACATTGAGCATGCAAAATATCATTATGTGAACATGAACCTATGTAAGGCAAGCATATCATGCACTAGCATTTATTTTACATGTATTGTCTGTAATGTTTGCTATTGAGATTCCCCGAATCTCACTCTCTCCCAACAACCATATAGGCAACTGAGCAAAGAAGAGGAGTCCAGGACGCAATTCCAGGAAAGAAGTTGCAATGAAGAAGAGAAGAATTATTCACGCACTAGTCCATTATGTAAATTAATATATTTGTAATGGATAACTATATAACCCGCATGACAAATGAATTAATTATCTAAGCACGATAATTGAATTGGAAGTAGGTAATCGTATGGTACGAGCCCATTAGTTAAGAAACCTTTCGCACATAAAATGAGCAAAGAATCACTCTGATTAAAATAATAAAGAAAATTAAGGAAAGATGAGTTACAATGAGTAGGGAACCATGGTGGATAATCTTCAAAAAGATTTAAGTTATTCAAAAAATATCACTTAGTGGTTCATATTCACCATGAAAGACTCACCAGAATGATAATGTAACTAGGGTGTTACAAAACACATCAAATACATGAAAGTTAAGTAAGTTCACTATCTCTTGTTTTAAGTCATCCTCTTATACCTTTGGTTTTCCAACCATTGGAGATACTTCTTCTTGACTTCTCATGGCCCTAAATAAATACCGATATTATTATAGCCATGAAATTGAATGTCCAATAGGGCTATATGGGCCTTTAGGACATGTTTCATATATTTGGCCTAATACTTATAACTAAGGGCTAGCAGTCCACCTGATTCAGACTTATTCTCAAGCTTCTAATCCCAAAATTGAGGATATTACAGACAATATTCAACCTTTCATTTAACATACACACAATCCCTTGAATTCTTTACATATGTCTATTCAAATTTGTGTGAAATACTGAACTTGTGCAGCACCTTCCTGAAATCATCCTCATGTGCAAATCTTTGATTCACTTCTACCAACAAATTCATCCACTTCTTAGAGTTCATCTCTGGCATCAGTGTTGGTGCGCTCTAAACTGCACATGGAAAGCACAGAAGAGGTCTTGCACTGCACTCATTTTGTACATATTCATCACTCATTCCGTACATATTAATCACTCAGTTCGTAACACACGAGCTCATCAATGTAACACATTTGCTCTGCAAGTCCCAAAAATTGATCAACCTTTCATAGATAATGACAAGTGTTGTCAACATCTTATCAACAACAGTATAGGAAATAACTACTTCTCTAACCACTAAAATTATGAATTGTGTTTCTATATCATCCATTTCCCTTCCTACATTATCACGACCTTTACATGCCACATACATATGTGCACTACTATTATTATAATGAAACAAATTTTCTAATTTGGAATCATCAATGAGATCTACTAATATCTTTTCATCAAAGCTCAAACTATATTTAATGTCATACCAATGACCATCTATGTCAAACCATCCTCTTATCATTACCCTCAATTCTTCAACTATCATCCCCTCCTTTATCGATTTTACGCTCATACTCCCACTATTATATTTAGCTTCACCTTCAACATTAGTTAAAAACTCCCCCCAATATAGAAAAATCAAATAAGTGACTTCAAAGGTGTTGCCCGAATATTCGATGTCATCTTGCATGCTAACTTGCAACAAAAAAAAAAGATTTCATTACAATATTAGTCTTATAGCAATCAAATTTCATCACTAAAAAAATCCCCACAACATACCAACTTGGACTATTGACTACTTTATGAAGGGGTTTGACAATTCCAGTTTCGCAATTAATAACATAGTTCAGCCTTTACTAAGTATTTAACCTCCAACTGCACCCATGTCATGATAACATATATTTATAAAGGAATTGACTAAATTAGTGATGGTCTTGACCAAATTCATTATGGGATTGACTAAAATAGTAATGGTTTTGACAAAATCCAAAATGGATTTGACAAAATCACTAAGTTCTGACAACACGTGTAAAAGGATTGACCAAGATTTTTGGATTGTGACTATTTGAGTAATGCGAGTGACAAAACCAGTAATGTTATTGATAAATACCGTAATGTTTCTCAAACAATCATTAGGTCCTGACAAAATGAGTAAATGGCTTCATATTATTGTTAATGGTAATGACAAATTTAGTAATGGTAATGATAACTACAGTGATGGCGTTGACAAAAAACTAGAAATGTTCATGACAACAACAATCATGCAAATGATCAAATGACTTATGAACATTTCTCACTCCACGTACACCTAATGCATACAAGTCATCAATGTTAAAGAACTTGTTCCTTTCTTATACATTACTTGCAATAAATTGTTTCTATTAACAAGTCATCCACATAAAACACCCATATCATTTCCACCGAAGTACCATATACAAGTCACCCACGTCTCAATTTTTCCCTCCAACCAATCTGTTATCCCCACCAATTCAATATGTAACATTAAAAATCAATAAGCTCTTCATTATACTCCCTCTCATAACTAGCACAAACAAATAAATAAATAACCAACACCACACCATTGATGTCATCATGCTTACGTAAAGTCTCAACCTTTAATCCCTCTCTACCTACAAACCCACTTACCCACAACCAAATCCCACATAAATTACTTACAATGACAGCACCAACAATCTCCTTGTTGATAACCCCAAATAAATTATCTCACATACCCTACATAAAGCCCAAACTTTTTACTATACTACACCTTCAAACCTATTGAACCACACCCAAAACCCACCAATATGAACAATGGGAATAAGACGATTATAGTTTGATTAATGTGGAAAAGATCATGGTTTTTGAAAAGTTACTTACACTTTACTCTTTTCCTAGCTTCCCTTTCTTCAACATTGATCGGCTCCCTGTTTCATCACCTTCAGCTTCAGCTGACTTTAGCATGGCAGTCACCCTTTTTGGCAAACCAAACAGTTTAAATGTCTAAGCATTTGAAAGGGACATTTTGGTCTTTAAGCCAAAACATAAAAATCCAGATTCTCACCCCATCCCTTCTCTATCATTTCCAAGTTTTAATGGACTTTTCTGGGTTTTGGAAGTTGAGGTGGTATTTAAGTCTCTTTTTCCCAATATAAAAGTTAATTTTTTAAAATTATTGTATCATAATAATTATCTAAAAAAAACTTTTCTGTATGTTGTCATGTATTACTTACCTAAATCTAAAAATGTGTTGCATTATATTTATGTGAATATATTTTCAAAGAAAGAAAAGGGGTATCTTCGATTAACAATACATCACCATTGTGTGAATATTATGATTTATTATTAATTTTATTTCATGCATATGAATATGATTATTTTTTCTAAAAAAATTTACTATTAATATTTTTTATTTGTAATAAATATTACATTAACTTTTATCCATTCAAAATTACATTATTACTATTTCAAAATTGAAATTAGATCTTAATTTAATTAATTAGATTAAATAATATTAAAACATGTACAATATGCAATACAAATAAAAAGATCATGTGATGTTTTTTTAGGAAAAAGATAAATAAATATCATTTCAACTTTCAAAACCCAAAAAAGCTCCTTAATACATGCAAAGGACAGAGGGGATAGAAGAAAAAGAAAAGACCAAAAGGCCTCTATTACTCAATCTTTTTATACATATTGTCAATACTTATTAATTTTGTCAAAATCATTACTCAATTGGTTACAATCCAAAACTTTTTGTCAATCCTTTTATAGATGTGTCAATACTTATTGATTTTGTCACAACCATTATAGATTTCATCAACACCACTATTCATTTCGTCAATCTCATTACTCAATTGGCCATAATTCAAAATTCTTTATCAATCATTTTACACATATTGTCAGTGCTTACAAATTTTATCAAAACCATTATGGATTTTGTCAAAACCATAGCTCTTTTAGTCAATCTCATTACTCAAATGGTCACAACCCAAGACTCTTACTCAATCATTTTATACATTTTGTCAGTATTTATTAATTTTGTCAAAACCATTATAGATTTCGTCAACACCACTATTCATTTCATCAATCCCATTACTCAATTGACCACAACTCAAAACCTTTATCAATCCTTTTACACATATTGTTAGTACTTACGGATTTTGTCAAAACCATTGCTCTTTTAGTCAATCTCATTACTCAATTGGTCACAACCCAAAACCCTTACTCAATCCTTTTACATAATAAGAATCAAGACTAATCAAAACAAGCCATGCAGTAATCTATGTTCATATCAAAAACAACCTAGAAATGTAATCCAGAAAAGCAAAAAAAAATTAAACTCTGCAGCAAACTACAAGCGATGTTCGTACATGAAACAAATGCATCCAAGGTTCAGAGAAGATATATAGCTTAGGAATATTGTAGCTTGCAAGGCATACCACAAATATTGCAATCAAAACCCTCTGATACTATGCAATTCACCAAAATACAAAAGAAAGAACCAAGGAATAAAGACCTTGAAATTGTTCTCAAACTTTGACAAACCTTCCATCCTTCCACCAGAGACCACATTGACAGACATTATTTTCAGACATATATTAGGAAAGGTCAATAGAATATGATGCATCATGAGTTACAGGAAAACTCAATAAACTGCATAACAAGCCATTAAAAATAGAAAATCCACTCATTTTTTATGAATACACCACAATATGATATCAATCTTAAATCAACTTCGAAGGATACATTGGGTAAAGTTGTTGGCAAAATATACAATAGTGATAAGTATAACTAAAATTGTCGCATAGGACCTATTATGAGAGATAAAACGGTCTGTACTGGGCTAATCTAATTTGTTCCAACTAAATGTTGGAGTTTGAATCAATTAATGCTCATAAAGGCATAAACAGACAACAATGTCACGCCAAATGAAAAATTTGTAATTTCAAATTCCTTTACTGAAAATACAAACTAATCAGTGATGAGTACAACTAAATGCCAAAAAGGCAAAAGAAGCACCCACTGCCAAAAATTTCGCACTGTCAAACACCAAAATAACAAAACTAAATAAATGTGGACTGGATGCCCCATATATTATAGTTAAGTTTCTCAGTTTTATCCTACAAATGAATTCTATAAGGTACAAAGAAGATCCAGGAAAAGAGAAAGGAATCGCCTAACTTAATTACCCAATCTATCTAGGTAGCTTTACAACTCTGAGCCTTTAGCAGAAAAGCTCCTGTTCACTCTAAAGTGCTGTGCCACCAAGTTAGGTGGAGGCTGCTGCTAGAAGCAAACCACAACCACTGCTAGATTGTCTCCACTATCTCTCTGCAAAGCCTCATCAACCAAATCCTCAGAAAATGGTGGATGGGTTGTTGAACAAAGAACTCACATTGCAGGATTTGAGATTGAATTCTGCAGTTGAGCAACTTAAGATGATCCTATGGTGTGTAAAATTGGGCTTTGAGTTGATAAGCGAAGGTGTTTCCACACAAAGTAAGAATCAGATATTAACGAGTTCCATCATTAGCAAACGCACCTGAATCTCAGAAGTGACATCACGAGAAGCTGTGAGAGAATTTCTTTGAAGATCTCATCAAGGCAGGAAAAAAATGAATCAAACCTAAAGAAACGGCATCGTTTCTATGCGGAGCTTGATGCTAATCCTAACGATGATGACTCGTAGTTGAAGAAAAAGGCAGAATAGCTCAAAGCTTCAAGTCTTGTTATTAAAGAGTCGCTCTCGCTTCTGAGTAGAATATGAGGTTGGCCGTAGGAAGGAAGGGCCTCGGTAGTGGCGGTCGTGATCGCTGTCTCTCGATGACATAACAGTGATGGAGGAGACTTTCATGCACAGAAAAAATGGAATTCCTCTGAGAATGTGTGGGTAGTGATGAGGAGGAGTGAGGGACTGATTCTGATTCTCCTCTTTAAAATATTAGGGATATTAATGTAAAAAACATCAACACTTTAAAAAGTAAGATTCCCCACAAACACTTCTATATCATTTTTATGTATTAAAGGATTTTTTAAAAGCAAAAATCTCTGAAAAAGAACCTTAAAAGTGTGAAAAGATGGAGAGGTGTTCTAAAATTGGAAAATCCTGTAGAGGTGCTACTAACTGATTAGAAATTTTTTAATTGGAGAGCAAATGACCAAAAAGACCCTCTCTTTATCAACACACACACACACACACTCTCTCTCTCTCGTTCTCCTGTCTCCTTCTACTTCTTTCTCCCTCTAGCTTTTGACAAGGTCTCCAGCGGTAGTTTGTGAGCCGTTGGACCTCGTCCCTGCCATCAAATTTGTTCAGGCACATGGCGCAAGAGCTCTCAAGCACTACCAACAGAATGTCCTCTTGAGAAAATCGGGGGCATTGAAGAAGCGAAGGAGGAACAATGTTATCTTGCGAATTCCAAGTATGGCAAGGATTTGAAGGTGATTATTTTGAATTTGGAATTTCAGGTTTTCATTTGATTTAGGAGATTTTTGTTGTTCTAAATCTTATCCAGAAAGTGCAAGGAATGTTCATTACCAATAAAATCATTGATAGAAAGTTGGGAGATTTGAGTTTGTAGGCTTTGTTGGTATCCAAACTTGTGAAACCTTTATCAAAACCTGTGAAAACCCTTATCAAATCTTGTGAATGTTGACTTACAACTTGTTGAGTTAGACCTATGAGGGTGAACCACTTTCTTAATGTCCTGTTGTCATTAAAAATGTTAGAACAATGTTTGTTGTTGCTGGTTTTTGGGTACTATCATTTTATTCCCCATTATTGTTTATGTAAGGTCATACCCCATTATGAGGCCTAGATGTCAGTATGTCAGGGTTTTTGGGTATAGGTTATCTACTCCTTTAATTTAAAACTAATGTATAGGGTGGAAGAAGAAGGATATTATCCTCTTTTGATAGAATCTTAGAAGACAATTGCACTGTCATGGCATGTTGATGTTTACAAAATAAAGCTGCAAAAGTTGTGAACTAACATGTGAAACGCTTATTACATATGGGAAAATCTAATCGTTTCATGATGACCACTTAAGCGATATTGTGAAAAATCATGCAAGTGTCAGGGATTTTGTAATGCAAGTCGACAAAAAGTACGGGAAACTGTGGAAATGTTAATCTACTCTTGATAAATAAATAAACAAAATTGACAAATGGCAATAAGAAATTGGTAAAAGTACGTAAAGGTCAGGGGACATTGTTGTGCTAGTTCTAAGAAATGTGAACTCACGAAACACTTAAAAAATAATGATAAACGCTTATCTCAAATGGGGAAATTTGTTAGATCTTCAAGGAATTTTGTCTCCCAAGTTGAGAAAAATGTTAGGAGACCTGCGAAAATGCTTATCCAATTTTGCAAAACACATAAAAATCATTGATAAATGCTTATCTCAAATGAGGAAAACCGTTATATCTTCAAGGGATTTTGTCTACTAAGTTGAGAAAAATGTAAGGGACCTGCAAAAATGCTTATCCAAGTTTTCAAAACACTTAAAAAAACATTGATAAACACTTATCTTAAATGGAGAAAACTGTTAGATCTTAGGGGATCTTGTTTACCAAGTTGAAAAAAAAGTGAGCGAGACCTGCGAAATGCTTGTCTAAATTTGCAAAATCCTTATATAACATTGATAAACACTTATCTCAATTGGGAAAACCCTTAAGATTTTCAAGGGATTTTGTCAAGCAAGATGAGAAAAAAGTGGGGGAATGCCCAAAAATGCTTATATGATCGTGCGAAGTCCTTAAAGAAAATTGTTAAACACTTATTTCAAATAGGGAAAACAAAAAGATTTTCAGGGGACCTTGTCAATCAAGTTGAGAAAAATGAGAGGGAACCTATGAACATACTTGTCTGAATTTGCTAAATCCTTATATAACATTGATAAATGCTTATCTTAAATGGGAAAACCCTTAAGATTTTTAGGGGATTTTGTCAAGCACGCTGAGAAAACTGTGAGGAAACCTGTGGAAATACTTGTTTGAATTTGCGAAATCATTATAAAAGATTATTAAAGACTTATATCAAATAGGGAAACTCTTAACATTTTCATGGGATTTTTCCTACTACGTTCACAAACATTCCAGGGAATATGGGGAAACACTTATCTAAACTTGCGAAAGAGTTATCTAAATTCGAGAAACCATCTAAATGTCATAAGTTAGGAAACCCATATATAAGTTCTTCTCTAGAATTTTTTCGCCATCAGAATAGTCCATCTTTTCTCTGCTTTAATGGAAAAATGGGGCAGAATCGCAAGCCTTGTCTATACCTTCCTTCCTCTTGAAATGGATTACACCCACTTCCCCCTCTCAATGCAACCAACCCCACCGATCCCCACCACTCTTTTCCTCCTCAAAAACTGCCCACTAACTCAAAAACCACCCACTAACAGCAAATGATCCAGTCACAAGCTAGAGGACGAGGATAGAGAAGATAAGGGAGGGAGGGAGAAGAAGAAGGAGAAGGAGACAGGAGAACAAAAGAGAGAGATAAGGGGTGTTGATATAGAGAGGGTCATTTTGGTCATTTACTCACCAAATTGAAAATCCCTAATCAATCAGTAGTACCTCTGCAGGATTTTCCAATTTCGGAATACCTCTATATCTTTTCACACTTTTGAGATTCATTTTTAGGAATTTTCCTTTTAAAATTTTGTAAGTTCAAATGGCATTTAAATTTTTGTTTATCTCATATTTTCAGAGAATAAAAATATAAGAAGGACTTATACTTTATACATCAAGAAATGCCTATTTCAGCAAGGGACGGTCAGCTTATTGTAAGTTACCATTTGGCTGACATCACCGGATCACGGGCATTGGTGTCGAATCTAGATTATTGAGAATGTCTTGGATGATTAGAAGAAAGGGAGCACACAGAGAAATTCGAATTTCATGATCGTCTGTACTATGCAGAATTTAAGGATATTTAATGACAATAAAATTTAAAGTCAAATGACCAAACTGTCCCCTTTTGGTAAAAGAGAACCATTTTTGTTTTTAGCTTTGATTTAAAAATTTTAAAATTCTGGGTGGACACGTAAAGCATGTAATATTAGATGGTTGAAGAATTAAAATGAGGTGAAACTGACCACTAGATATAACACTCCCTCCAGTTCTAAATATAAGATAGAGTTGATTTTTTGAAGAGATTAATGAAGCTCAATAAATTATTTAATTATATCATATGTTGTATATTATTAGATTATATATTGTAAAATCAAGAAGAGCCAAAATTGTGTATTTCATTTATAGGTATACGGTGAATATATATACAACATTGTGATATCTTCTAGTAACCGAATGTTCTACATATCGCCTAACTCTCATAGTATCTGGTATAACAATCTCCTTAATCAAATCTTAACAACAATTCAAATATTCACATCTTAATAAAATAGTAGTAGTAGTCATAATAATAATAATAATAATAATTTTGGATTCTAATACTCCTCTCAAGTTGGTGCATGTAAATTTGTCATGCTCAACTTACTTAAGAGCGTTCGAAATATATCCTTTCCCAGAGCCTTTGTAAACATGTTGGCCAACTAATCATTTGTCCATATTTTCTGTGGGATGATCTCTCCCAACTGGTATCTTTCCCTAACAAAATAGTAGTCCATCTCTATATGCTTTGTTCTCTAATGAAAAACTGGATTTATGGCAATGTGTAATGCAACTTGATTATCACAATAAAGTGATGTCGCTCCCTTCTGTCATGCTCGTAACTGTAAAAATAACCAACATAACCTCACTGTCTCACTCAAGTTTACTTTTGTTTTGCTATTAATTACTTAAGTTTACTACTTTAGTTTGCTATTAATTACTTAAGTTTCTAGATTAACTATTTTTACTTGAGAATTTTTAAAAAAAATATTTAATTCACTAGAGCTCCAGTGACTGGGTGCTGGTGCCGAAAGGGCAGGTCGATGGCAAGGTCACCAGAGCTCTAGTGAAGTGCTGTTGCTACTAGTCATTGGCATCAAAGCTCTGATGATCTTCAAGGAGTTTTAAGGATTTTTTACAAACAATTAAAAATTTAAGGGTAATTATGTAGTTTCCCACATTTTTGAACATTTGAAAATTCCAAATTAGTCTATTTGGAATTAATTAAATTTAACATCCTTATTTCTCTTTTGTATATTTTAAATGTATATTTTTGTCTTTTTCTCTTTATAATATGATTAAAATTAATAAATTATATAAAATATTAGAAATTTTGAAATATATGTATTATAACTATTTTTTGTTGTATGAAAAATAATTTTTTGCAAATATAGATGTTTAAATAAGGGCATTTTGGTCAAAGCAGTAGATTTAGAGTCAAACTAATATGTCAAATAACGGGTAGGTTGATGAAAATATAATCTTAAATTAAATATATAAGAAAGATCTATGCAACATAAATTTTAATTTCAATGGTAAGTGTTTTTAATATAATGGAAAGTTTCTGTGAATTAGGTGAAACCTAAGGATAGTATAGTGTATTTTACTCTCTCCTTTTCCATATGGAAAATGAAAATAAAATGCCTTTGAAAATCTCAAAGCCCAACTTAGTCCCCCAAAATACACAAATTTCATATCAATATAAAGGATCTAATTTGAAAATTCAAAATGTTGTGTTTTTACCACCATGATAAGAGCACAAGGATAACAATAAACTACTTATAGGAGCCAAAGTATACCACTCCATTGATGGACATATCTTCGTAATGACCATTTACTTCTCGTGTGAAGCGCGTAATGCATTAAGATAACTGAAATCAGTAGTTCAAAACATATTCATACCAACCCTAACAAAATAATAAAAAAAAGAGTCATACTATACTAAAATTGCAATCCATGTACAATTAATGATATCCAAATTATATAAAAATATTAACTTCCAAGAATTGCCAACTAATTATAAATACTGAAATATAGTCCCAAATGTTCAAAATAACACAAGCATTCATCAACATAGACACATTTGATGCTGAGGGACCTGTTTGATGGAGTATACAAATAATATAGATATGTTTGACTCTCCCATGCTTTGCAGGGAAAAATTGACTCTAATGCAACCAATAGTCCAATTCACCATAATCGCCATAGCCACAAAAAGCATTAACACAATATATTACACTCCACGTGGAGACAATAGTATTGTAATTGCCATGAAATAATTAAATATTAATTTGCTAACTCAATAAATTATACTTTAATCTTTAAAATCAAACCTTATCAATGAAACTTCCATTTATAAATAATAGAGGGTTAAGGTCCATTTTTACCTTAGAAGTTTTCACATTGGAGTACTGAGCACCCAGAGGTTTCATTTTCTGTAATGTAGCCCCGAAAGTTTTAGTTTCGTAGTAATGTCGCCCTTTCATCACGGAGCCCTAACTCTCATCTAACATATGGGATTGATTGCCACAAAGTAGTCTATGTTGGAGTCCATGTAAGATGCATAGTAAACATAAATCATTGAGTTAACCACCCCCATGTATTATTGTAACCTATTAAAAGCGATGAAACCCCCATTAAAGTCGAACAAACCCTATGATATACAGGTAGTAGGCAGTAGAAGGTGGGGACTCGAGCATCGAAGAGGAGGCATGGGGGATTCGACTGGTTCGTTGTCGACAGTAAACAAGTATAGGTCAGTATATCTTAGAAGGAGGAGTGGAGATATTGAAATCGATGGTTCAGTAAGGTACTATCAGTGCGACAATGTAACACCTCTTTGAACAACGTGGACAAAGATTAACCCAAGGAGGAGATTCTTTGGGTATCAAAATTATGTTCCGGTATGCATTTATGTTAATTTTTCAGTTAATGAATGGTGAAGATTTATTATTATGTTGGTTGGTTAAATGTGTAATGAAGGGGATACGGTTATTTTTAGTGGCTTGACGAAGAAATGGGGGCAAGATCTATGAAAGTAATCAATTAGCTACTTGGCCAGATTGACAAATTGGTGTTGAAAAATGCAAGGAAAAGAAGAGAAGGTGATGAGTTAGCTGTTGAAATTGAAGGTCAGATTTCTACTATACATGAGTGAATGAAGAAGAGCAAACGCAGAATGAGTATGGTAATTGGAGCATTAGTGGTGACTTGGGTTTTAATTTTTTTTAAGCAAATTTTAAGATAAATGTTGAAGAATATGGGGGATGTTATGATAAGTGGGAAATTTTTGTGACAAGTGGGAAGGAGACTGAGAGTATTGTAACATATATGACTTTGTAGAATCATTATGTTAGATATGGTTAGTTTTGATGATGTCAAATATAGATGTTAAATATTGAAAGCAAAAAGTTTGTATAATGTATCTATCTCCTACACTATCTAACTACTATGTCTAATATCTTATAGATTCGTCAAGCAAAAATTGAAGATAGTGAAGAAAATAAAGAAGCTATCTAGTTGGGTTATGGAGAATGATCATCAAGAGGAAAATCAAGAATGAAGAAATTGAAGAAAGAAGAACTTGCAAAATATAATGGAAATATCAAGTTTTAAGTTCTTATATTTGATATTGGAGGTTGTTATGTTCAAATGAAAGTTAGAATAACTTTATCAGAAGTTAAAAGTGGCTTGGCTTTCAAAATATTGGGTTTTATTCAAATAGAAGAAGTTATATTCAAGTAAAAGGGGTTCTATTCGAATAAGAGGACTTTTAAGCAAATAATACATGTTCTATTCGAATAGAAGCAATATTATTTGAATACTGCAGTGTTTCATTCAGCATGCGTGAGGTTCAGTAATTTGGTATATCTCCTAAACCACAACTCTAATTGAGGTTAAACTAGTGGCATATGAAACTAGACTCTCAATGCATCATTTTGACATTAAGATCAAGATAAAAGGAGCTCCAATGAAGGAGATATGAATTTTGGAAGATGACATTCAAATCACCATCATATTTCACAACAAGTTCAGTATTTTGATCATAACTCTGAAACTACACATCCATTTGAGATGAAATCTATGCTATATGAAACTAGACTTAAAGAGCTTTCTCTAGATAGGTTATGGGTCAAATTTGGAGTTATATTTAAAGGGATATGCCTTCTGGAAATGGACATTCGAATTTCAAACACTGTCTAGTCCATATGTTACAAATTGGATCATAATATTTGGAATAAAAAATATTTGTGATTGATTCCAGTTGTTGTGCAAAGTAGACTTAAACACCTTTCGGGGATACATCATTTGCCAAGGACTTATATCCAAAGAGTTATGCTTGTTAGAATCAGAAGTTTATTCGAATAGAGGCTTCGAACAAACACATTCATTATGGCACCATTCGAATAAGATCACTAGTTTTAAAAAGGTAGCTATTCAATTAAGGAATTGAGTATTTGAATACACTTCAAGTTTTGAAGGTTTATTCGAATAGAGGTTGATGTATTCGGATAATCATTACTCATTATCAAAGAAGCCTATTCAAATACAAGTTATTATATTCAAATAACATTATATATCTGAAGAAGCCTATTCGAATATACTCAGCCATATTCGAATAAGCTTCTGAAACTGCCAATTTTCTAATATTTCAAGGAGCGAAGATATATTCAAATAATCCTTGGTCTATTATCATGACTTACTTAAACAATAATATCCTCCAAATTATTGTTCTCACACTCATTTTCATCTATCTCCCTAACTCTGCCATGAATTTCATCCCTTAAACTCTCAACAAAATAGACTTGAGCATTATAATCCATGACATCGTCCTCTTCAACACACTTCGCTTTTACCTTTCCTCCATAGCCATCAACTTCGGCACACTCAACCATTGTAACCTCACCTTCATTACCACAAGACCTGACCCAATTTCCCTACTTCATTCATCTTTTGATGACCCGAAAGCTAATATCGATAATGCTACAACTACAATGCTTTCATGCCCACCTCATTATGCTTCTTCATTTCTTCTACCTCTTTCATTCTCGCCTCATACGCCTTCAAGAAATCATCCACACTCTTCCATCCACCATCGAGACCACCAGTGTCACCATCACATGCTATTTCACCCTATTCCTAATTATTCAACCCTTAATTAAACGTTAATTAACAATAAAAAAACTCCACTACTCAGACACAAACAAACTAAAGGCTCAATCAAAATTTCCCACACTCAATTAAGAAAACACCACTTTTACTGAAACAATGGAAAAGATTCTATTACATACCTAAATCTCCAAGATGAATCTCTACTTTCTCCACTATTACTGTTTGAATGAACATTAACCTTGTTTGAGATTTATTATTGATATATTGATAATATTTCACCCAAATTACCATAGCTCTGTGAGAACAAATGTACCTTGACGTCAAGCCTCTATAAGGTAGGTAACGGCACCTACCAGAAACTAGTTTAATGAAAAAGGAAGAATGAAAGCTTTTTTTATATATATATTATAATCTGGTATCCAGTTTGGAAGAATGAAAACTAACACGCATAGAAGTCTGAAATCTTCATATAGGAAAACTATGTCATACTTTTGAATACAAGTCCCCTTTAGCCCACCATCTTTTGTTTGAATTGAAGAAACCACAACCAACAACAAACACATTTAATAAGGATAAGAAAACATTGAACCAAACAAAGAGGTTGTTGATGAATCTTGATGAACAATGGAAACTATCGATGTGCTAAACTTAAGAACATATAACAAAACAATTTAACGAAATGAACAAGTAGTGGGAAACAACACCTCTTGGAGCTTAATAAATATTAGAAACTTCCAATGTGCTAAACCTTCAAACAACTAAAGTGAGGAATTAATTTTAGCTAAATAAAAAGCCCAATTTGAGTTTCCCAACCAGATTCCAATCACTAGTACAAAATTCACTTTTTAGATCGCCACATTTAGACCGGTTATAGCAGATAAGGTCTAAAAAATTTGATCGGTGGCAGTTTCATAATTATATAGAACTTCTAAGACCGATTCTCCAAAAAACCGGTCTTAAAAAAATTATTTAGACCGGTTATAAATAAAACCAGTCTAAAAAATCAAAATAATTTCAAAATTAAAAATTTGAACCTTTTAAGACCTTTTTTTATTAAAACATTTAAGACCGATTTTAATAAAAACCAGTCTTAAATGTGAAAAATTAAAAAAATATTTTTTTCACCCTTTTAAGACCGGTGATAAAAACCAATCTAAAAGGTGAGCTATTTCGCCCATATTTTTACTCCCACACTCTATGAACCATTTCTTCTCTTTTCTTCATTTCTCTATAAGCTTTATCCCTGCTTGTTCTGAACTCATCTATTACACCCTGTTCCTCATTTGTTCAACTCTCCTCCGTCATTACCCGCTGCCGTTGCTGTGTTTGTCGTTACTGTTCTTTGATCATATCACTATTCTATGCCTCCACCTTTATTCTCTGTAGTGACCATTCTCTTCTGCCGTGACTTTCCTTTGTCGGCACCGTGAATTTGAGGACTTCATTTTAACCTCAGTCGATGCCCCCGTGAGTTTAGGAAGAAGCTCACTCCTTGGTCTTCAATCGGGTTAATGTTTTGTTAATTAAAGCCCTCAACTTTCAGCTTGTATTTACTTATTCTTAACAATATTAACTCTGACAATATAGTTAGACATGAAATAATTGCAGAAAAAAGTAATTAAGGTGAAAGGGAAAACTGTGTGATAACTTTATTACTACATATATGTTTTCCTTGTTTTGGACTAAAAGTAAATAAGATGCTTTAACTTGTGATATTTGGCTTGGAGTAATACCATTCTAAGTTCTATTTTAATTTAGTGTGATTGTTTGATTTTCGGTGTTATTAGTTTGTTGAAACAATACTAGTTTCAAATAGTGCATGTTAAAATTCATTGAAATCTCTAAAACTCTATGGTTGTTTTTTTTATCTATCCTTTTGCTGTTGGATATAGGGTGTTACAAGTATTGAGATATATATGGATCATTGTTGGATAAATGCTAAACGAACGAGTGTTGAATATGATAATGGTGTGAGGGGTTTTTTAGACTTCGCTAGAAGAAATGTCGATAATGGTAATAGGAAGTTTTATTGCCCTTATATAGTATGTTTGAATGAGAAGTGACTAAGTACTGCTGATATATATACACATTTAATTTGTAAAGGATTTTGTAAGAGTTATACCGTATGGGTATGGCATGGTAAAGAATTAGAAATGCCAAGTTCATCTCAACAGGGGGAGTGACCTTTGATGATAATGACACGGATACAAATGATCAAATAGAGGATATTATTCGTGATATAGGAGAAGAGGCTTTTGAGCAATCACATACATATGGTAATATGTACAGTGATGCTGAGACGCCGCTATACCCAGGGGTAAAAAATACCAATTATTGAAAGCAGTATTGAAATTGGTAAGCATGAAAGTACGGCATGGATGGAGCGACAAGAGTTTTTCAAAAATGCTTGAGGCTTTTAAGGACATGCTTCCATATGATAATGTGTTGCCTTCTCGATACTATGATGCTAAGAAAATACTATGTCCACTAGGGATAAAGTATAAAAAGATCTATGCATGCCCTAATGATTGTATATTGTATAGATAAGAGCATAAAGAGGAACAACAGTATCCGATATGTGAAACCTCAAGGTACAAATCAAATAACGCCCCTGTAAAAGTGTTGTGGTATCTTCCAATCATACCAAGGTTCAAGAGCTTGTTTACTAATGAAAATGATGCAAAAAATTTAAGATGGCATGTGGATAAGAGGATATCTGATGGAAAGCTTCGACATCCAACTGATTCTTCTCAATGGAAGAAAATCGATCAATTATTTCCCGCCTTCAGTGAAGAGCCTAGGAACCTTAGGCTTGGGTTTAGCATGGATGGCATGAATCCTTTTGGTAGCCTAAGTAGTATACATAGTTCATGGCTTGTTCTATTGGTAATTTACAACCTATCTCCTCTGTTATGCATGAAACAAAAGTACATCATATTGTCTATATTGATTTTGGGACCAAAAAAATCTGGAAATGACATAGACGTTTACCTAGAACCCTTGATCGAAGACTTGAAAGAGTTGTGGGATGAAGGTGTTGATGTTTTTTACATGAACAAGAGGAGGTTTTTAAAATACGAGCCATGATCTTTTATACTATAAATGACTTCCCTACATATGAAAACTTGTCAGGATATAGTGTTAAAGGCCATAAAGCATGTCCAATTTGTGAAGAAGGAACATGCTAACATCAACTTTAACATAGAAGAAAGATAGTTTATCTTGGTCATAGGAGATTTCTTATACGAGGCCACCCGTATCCTAGATTAAAGAAAGTTTTTTTTTGTGGAAAAAAGTTTGAAGATGCTCTGAAGGCATTAACTAGGGAGCAAGTTTATGAAAAGGTAAAAAATATGAACGTTATCTTTGGTAAGACAACAAAGAATAGTAATGAAAAAAATAAATGGAAAAAGAGGTCTATCTTCTTCAATCTTCCATATTGGCCCAATCTTGATGTGAGACATTGTATTGATTTCATGCATGTTGAGAAAAACATATGTGATAGTATTGTTAGGACACTGCTTAGCATACAAGGTAGTTCTAAGGATGGCTGAAAGTAAGATTATATTTGCAAGAAATGGGGATACGAGAAGACTTGCATCCAAAGCCATATGATAAGAGAACTTTTTGTCCTCCAGCTGCTCATACTTTGTCTAAGGATGAGAAAAGAAGCTTTTGTGAGTGTTTACATGGCATCAAAGTTCCTTCAGGGTATTCTTCAAATTTTAAGAAGCTTGTGTCGATGAAAGGCTTGAAGTTAGTAGGGCTAAAGTCTCATGATTATCATTTCTTAATGCAACAACAACTCTCAATAGCTATTCGAGGCATTAACGAATATAATCTTCAACATATTTTGACTAGACTCTGTTTCTTCTTCAATGCTATTTGTAGTAAAGTCATTGAGACAGAAATATTGGATGAACTAAAAAATGAAGGATATCTGATCTTGTGCCAGCTTAAGAAGCTTTTTCTTCCTTCTTTTTTTGATATCATGGTACATGTAATTGCTCATCTAGTCAAGGAGATCAAGTTGTGTGGCCCTATCTATTTATAATGGATGTACCCAATTGAAAGAATTATGAAAGTCCTAAAAGGATATGTGAAGAATGCAAATCGGGCTGAAGCATCTATTGTTCAGAAATATATTTATGAAGAAGTCATGGAGTTTGGTCAAGATTACCTATCAAATGTAAGACATATTGGGCTTCCCTGAATGTCATGATGAAGAAGGGGGTAGACGCGGGGCTACAGTAAAGAGTGTTGATCCTGATGAATTGCAACAAGTCTACTTGTACATCTTGAATAATGTTGATGAAGTTCAAGATTACATTAATGCTCATAATGAAATTGTACGAAAAGGAAATAATCGAATGACTGAAGAAAGGTTAATTAGGGAGCATAACAAAACTTTTGCAAATTGGTTTAAACAAAAGGTTGACGGAGAAGAATGTGTTTCTGATACAATTAAATGGTTAGCATGTGGTCCTGAGGTTGATGTCATAAGTTGGACTTCATTTGTAATCAATAGTTATACGTTTGACATGAAGTTCCTTGATGATAGGAACACCGTTCAGAACAGTGGGGTTATGTTAGTGGCTAAATCTATGCACTTCTCTAGTTTAAAAGATAAGAACCCTAGATTGGCAGCAATACCTTATTATGGGGTTATTGAAGAGATTTGGGTGGTTGATTATGTTAAAATTAAATTTCCCATTTTCAAATGCAAGTGGGTTGATGTCAACAATGGTGTGATAATTGATCAATTGGGATTTACATTGGTTGATCTGATTAGTAGAAGTTTGGGAGATAAACCTTTTATTATGTCATATCAAGCGAAACAAGTGTTCTATACTACTGATCAGGCAAATAAAATATGGTCTATGTTAGTGCAAGCGTTTCACCCAAGAGGGGGGTGAATTGGGTGATACCAAAAATTTCGTTGCCTATAAGAAAATTAACTGAATATTTAAAGCAGTTGAAGCAAAGAGAAATATCACCAAAGTGTACACCGGGAGTTATACTGGTTCGGCCACAAACACTTTATTCTCCAAGATTTAGTGGTTTCTTGGCACCTCAGTACACAGCAAGTTCCTTCACCTAGACACTCACTCCCCCTTACACATTGTAATCAAATCCCCAACTCAAAGTTCCACAACCTTAAGTTGTCTCAATAACAAATATTAAGTTTGTAATGAAAAACTCTCTCACAGAGCAAATATATAATCACTGAAGTACAATAAATGAGTATAAGAAAACAAAGCACTAAGAGTGTGTTGATCAGTGTATGTTCGTGTGTTCTTGGTTCTTGTTTTCTGCCCTTTGAATGCTCCATATATATAGATGATTTGTAGTGTCCGTTGGAAGCAATTCAAACATGTTCGTTAGAGTCGCGCAGCAACGGTTGACCATTCTTCAAATTTGAAAACTATCCTTTTGCAGTAGGTAACGGTAGGTGAGATCTCGGATAATTTATTTGACTTTGCTCTTCTTGCATGATTTCTTCATTATTTCTCTGCAAATGTACTTAGGATACTAGTGCAATAAAGAGTTAATCATATAGAAAAATATTTAATAAACATTCAATTAAAAACATAATTTCTGAACTGCCTTACTTGAGTGATCAAGTTTATTACTCGAGTAGTCCCTCGAGTCAACATATAAAAAATATAGCAGTGAGAAATTCAACATTTTACATAAGATATTACTCGGGTAAGACATGGAGTGAGATATATCACAAACCTTGGAAATACCTGATTGCTAGAGTGGCTACTCGAGTGGCCATGTCTTTTCCTTCACAAGTTACTCGGGTGATGACTCTGGTAATCTGATTACTCAAGTGGTTACTCAAGTGGCCTTCACTTTTCTTCACATGTTATTCGAGTAAGCCCTCGAGTAAATTTCAAATAACTTGGCAAATTACTCAATTACTTCCTCGAGTAATTGCATCAAATTCTTGGCTGAGAGTTTCCTTACTGATTCCTCGAGTGACCCCAGAGTAATGGATCAAATAACTCCACAGATTACTCGAGTGGTCCCTCGAGTAATGCCTTTTTCTCACTTGGTTACTCGAGTGGCTACTCGAGTAAAGTGTTGCATTTCTTAGCCGAGAGCTACTGGAAGATTTTTGACCTGGGTACTCGAGTGGTGCCTTTACAAATGATGTTACTCGAGTGGCTACTCAAGTCATGGTCTATATAACTTTGCAGATTACATAAGTGGTCCCTCAAGTAACTTCTTCCAAATTTTGGTAGTGCTTCTCTGGATGAAATTCTCCACGATTACTCAAGTGCTTACTCGAGTCACAGCTTCCCTTACTCGAGTAGTCACTCGAGTAAGCCATCACAGAATTTGCTCATTACTCCAGTGCTTACTTCAAGTAATGCTTTGCCACTTTGTTCAAATTCATTTGTTTGTTATCAAATCCTTTTATATCATTGATCCAATCTTTTTTATCATCAAAACATATGGGATCTAACAGTCTGTAGCTCTCCAAGGAAAAAGGGTCATTGATATTAATCATGAGAGTCATTCAATGAATGATCTTCTTGAGACTCCTTCTTTTTCTAGGGGTCTACCAAAATTGAACGAAAAAGATGAAGCAGACAATAAACATGGCGCAAGAAACGATCATCATGAAGAGATATGGGAGGATATCCCTTTATAGAACTACTTTAAAGGTTAGTTAGCTAAAATAATTATCATGAACTATATTTGAATAATGTATAGTGTTATTGGTATATATAAAACTACTTTTTTTGTTGTCGTCACAGGAAAATGAAGGATTGAGGTGTCTTAGTGTAAATGCTCCTAAGCTAGCTAGTGATCATCAGCTATGGATTACTGTCTATTGCATGTATTTTGATTTTGCCTAAAGTTTTGATTTCTTTTGTCAAACTGTAATATTAAAATAGGGGAATAAAAATGTTTAGCAGCATACCTTACTTTTCATATTGTGCATGATCATTTATTGATTTTCAATGATTTATAGTTGTTGCTTATGTGAAATATGGGGTGTAGGAAGAATGATAATGTAAGTTACAAGATTTGAAATTATATGTTTTAAAATGCTTGACAAAATAGGAATTTGTAAGAGAGAATTATTTATGAAAAGCGTAGGAAAATGATTTATTGTTGTTGTTTCTTAGAGCCAGGAATTCGGGCCGAGCCCGTAGGGCCGGCCCATTTAGGCTCAAGCCAGTCAAGGGCTGGGCCTATGATTTAGAGGCTGAAAATGGAATTGGGCCTAAAAGGGCTGGCCCTAAAGGGCCACAAGCCCTGTAGGGCCGGCCCTTTTAGGCCCGTTTAAATTTTTTAAAAAAAATGGGCAGCAAGTATTGGTCAGAGGGTAGAGTTAACCTAACATAACCCTCAAATCAAAAATGCTCTCATACTGACTCAGACCTCATTTGAAGCTTCTCTTCTTTGATTTTCTTTTTTCTTTTTTTGCATGTGTAAGCCAAAATCCAAATCAGCTGTTTTATTACTATTGATATTTGAAGCTTGTAGACTTGTTTGATTGTTGTTGTGAACTTATTTAATTGGTTATGAACATTAATTATGGTTTGGACTTAAGTCTTAGTATTTATGTTCTATTAAACTTGGATAATATTTATGTTTTAAATTAGTGTTGATGATATTTATATTTTAAATTAGATATTTTAGTCTTTAGAAGAATAAGAAACAAAAAAGGCATGGCAAAACAACTCAAACGAGCCTAAAGCCCACGAGCCGGCCCGCAAGCCTACCTTAAACGGGCCGGGCCGCTATAAAAAGGTACAATTTTAAACTTGGGCCTAAACGAGCTGGCCCGTTTAGGCCCGAGCCCGTCACGGGCCTACCCATTTTCCCAACTGTATTGCTTCTATTGTATGTGGGGTATAGGATGAATGAAGTAAGTATTACAGTATATCCAATTAAAATGCTTGATGAAAATGCTTCTGTATAAGGTAGATGTTTCTTACATAATGTGTAAGAGAAGAATTTATTTGAATGTCATTGCTGCTTGCTGAGTGAAATGTCTTAACAGGGGAAATAGCTTGCTATTGGGTACATGTTTTTAAACGGAACAATTTAAAAAACAATTCAACTTTTTAGACCGGTTATCTAAAAAACTGGTCTAAAATGTACTTTTAAAACCGGTTATTAAAATAATCGGTCTTAATAGTATTCCTTTTAGATAGGTTATTGAAACAACCGGTTTAAAAAGTTGAAATTTTAGACCCATTTTCTAAAAAATCGGTCTAAAAAAATTCACTTTTTAGACCGGTTTCTTTCATAAACGGTCTAAAAATAATTATTTTTAGACCGGTTGTCACAATAACCGGTCTTAAAACAATTTTTTGAGACCGGTTCAAGAAAGTAGCAAACTTTTTAGACCGGCTGTATCAAGATCGCCTCCAGAACCGGTCTAAAATGTCGTTTTTAACTGGTTTTAAAAGTGATTTGTCCACTAGTGAAATGTTAAAGAGAACCAGACAAAAAGATTATTGTTTCTAACGAACACTTAGCCTCACCAACCTCAGTCTTTTAAATTAAAACGCTCACATGCTTCTACTCTTTAAGTGTTCATCTTATACTCATTTTGAGAGGTTTATTCCTTCTTATCATTTATTGTTGTGTAGACTTGAGATTAAGGGAATTTTGAGTGGATTATTCACTTGCTTTGTGTAAAGGAGGAGATTTGAGCAAACTTTAAAAGTCTAGGAAGTTGTACTGGGGAGAATAGTGAAACTCTCAAAGGTGTATGAAAATTGGATGTAGGTCATGTAGAGTTACCGATTTACTGAACCAATATAAATTATTTGTGTCAATCAAACTTTTCCTTTTACCCATGTACATTGATATTTCTCCTATCTCTCTATAGCTTTATTATATTCATTATTTAGATTACTTTTTGCCAAATTTTCCATAAAGGGGACGGGACCTTAATAATATTTTTTTCAAATTTTTAATCACCCAATTCACCTTTACTTGCATAAAATTTGCTCCAGCAAGAATAACATATCAAAGCTTATATGTCATTCTTGATTATTGGTTTCATTCTATCCAAACAATTTCATGGACATTAGCGAGAAAAAAAAATCTAGGAAACAATTCTTTTGCTTCATGTGCGTGGTTTTTTTTATATATAAAAAGAATAATTTATGTTGTAGATTTTCTTTTTACCAAAACAGATATTAAGACTCATTCATTAATAAAGAAAGGAGCCACATAAACAAAAACAAACTAACAAATCAAACGAAGAACAAGAAAAGAGCATTGGAATTGATTAGAGTCACAATGGCTAATGTTAGTCAAAAGTTAACTCACAATCCCCAAAATACCCTTTTGCCAAAGTCAAGCCTAAAGCATCCTAGAACCATTCTAGCTCTCTTGCTTCTTTATCCAAAGTGGTAGGAATCTTCAAATCAACTCCTTTGTCAACAAAAAGTAACTTTACTTTTGCTTGTATCTTCCTAGCCTTCCTTAGGCGTGGTAGCGAACGTAATTCTAGCCCGTGAACACTTAAAAAAAGCATTTTTGTATTTTATGAGACAAAATTTCTCTTATATATTTACCTCAACTAATGTAAAATCATCTAAAATAAGTAAAATCAAACAAGCATCTTATTATAATTTTCCTCTTCCTTGTGTCTTCATGTAGAATTGATTTTCTTCAAGCAAGTCAAAATTTCCTTGCAGGCTAATTTTTTTGATGTGTCCTTATTGCCAACTATAGAGGTTTTCTCATAAGTTTTCCCCTTAGCTAGAACCTGAACTTTGACACAAGTTAAGCCTTCGCTTTTAAACACCAATGGCTTCTCCAATTTGTAATATTGTTTCTGGCAGAGTTCTTGTCAACACCCATTTCCATTTTGAATATCGAAAAGTAATAAAATTGGAATTCCATGGGCATACAGAAAAGTACATTTATACTGATAAAAGTATTCGTTTACAATCCCAACATCGTTCACAAATGAATTACAAAATACAGCGGAAACTTCAATAATTATAGGATTTCCCCAAAATATATTAAATATAAACTAATTATAACCACCGTCTTTAACCTTGCCTCGCGACACGTGCCAATCACTATTCAGCTTCTACACCTTTAACTTTGGTCCTACTGGTACCCGCTGAGATGTTTATTTTAAAAAAAAAGGGTGAAATTCTGAGAAATCCCAGTAGAGACATACGATCGACATATAAAATATGAAAATTAAGTATGCAATACACCATATTAGGAAAAAAATGAAAGTTCAATTTGATTCACATATAAGTACCCCAGCCGAGTCACCAACCACAGCTAGGATTTCCGATAACATACCTCAACTGGGCACCGAACCACAGTTAGGATTTCCGATATACCTTGGTTGGGCACTGTAACCCCCTACTTATAAATAGTAATTATGATTCAAAAATACATAATTAAGATAAATTAGAGACCAATAGATTATAAAATTTCATTTTTAATCCTATCCTTGAGATAGGGATTTTTTAAAATTTCTTTCAAAATCGTTTTAACCTGGTCTCCTATTCATATTTCGAATATAACTGCCCTATGCAGTTAAATCACATTCATATATATCAAACTGTATAACAAAAATCCTGGCATCCCCCAGGTTTCATATATATGCTAAGGGTGTACAAATTCCCATTTAGGGGATTACAAACCACATCCAAAATAATATTTACAAAATATACAGTGATCCCCATCAAAATTCGAAAACCAACATTCAAAATCAAATGACCCTACCGAAGTCTTAGCATCCCTTGGTCGTTTCCTTCCCTTTTGAGCCACTTGCCCTATCTGAAGGTTAGTCAATATAAAGAATGAGATTCAAAAGAATCCCAGTAGTAACAAATCACTCATACCATACATAATCACAAACCATGCAATGACATCATCAAGCAGCATAACAGCACGAAACACAGCATACAAGCTGTCACATATACATATAATCACATAGTCACATCCCCCGTATCTCCACCACCCCGAAGGCACAGTCCTCTAACCAAAAACACTGATGGGCTACAGTTGAAGGATTTACAAATAGCCTTTCTGTGATGCCCCAAATTTTAATTAAGGACTAATAAGGATTATTGTGGATATTTTTGAATTAATTGGAATTATTATGTATTTTGTGGCAATTTTAATTAATATGCCATAATCATTGAGAAATTGGAAGAATAGCCATGAATTAGTAATTAATAGAGAAATTTAATTACTAAATAAGAGGAAAATGATATGTGAAATTAAAATGGCTAATGGAGGGATTAAAGTGATTAATTGGGTGATTACTATATGAGAGCCAATTAAATGCTGACAAGTGTCAAGATGAGATGAAGCAAGAGAGTGTAAAGTCAAATAGGCTTTGTTTAATATTTTCTTCTCTCTCCCTCCCTATTTTCGAAATCAAAGGGTTTGGGGGCATGGGAAGTTGTTAGATCTCATGTTTTGATGATAACAAAAGAATGGTTTGAAAAGGAAATGATTAATAAACAAGTTTGAACAAAGTAATAACAGGACCAAGCATCACTTGAAGTAAGCATTGGAGTAATGAAGAAAGACCAAGAGAAAATGCTGAGGAACTTGATCAGAAGCAAGTTTTCTAAGGCATTGCTCGAGGAGCTACTCGAGTAATGAGACAAAACTTGAAGTAACCAGAGACAACTTCTAGTAAACTGCCAACGTTACTCGAGTAAGTACTCGAGTAATAGTGTAAGTATTTTCAAGGTGCTCTCGGCCTGCCAATGTTACTCGAGGAGCTACTCGAGTAACCAGGTAAAAACTTGGAGTTGCTCTCGGCCTGCCAATGTTACTCGAGGAGCTACTCGAGTAACCATGTGAAAAACTTCCAGTTGTTTTCAGAGTGCCAATGATACTCAAGGAGCTACTCGAGTAACTCTGTTTCTGAAAATATGGAGCTCTCGGCACTTTGTACTACTGCCAACGTTACTCAAGGAGCTACTCGAGTAACACACTGAAGTAAGTAAAAACTTGAAGGTGGTACCCGATTAACTTGATTTCTTTTTATCTCATTTTCCTCGAGTCCTTACTCAAGTATGCAAGTATTTAATGTTCTATTTTAAGTGGATTCCTCGAGTAAGTACCCGAGTATGCAGAAATATTTTCAAGGTAAACTTCAAGTCATTAACCGGGTAAGTCATGCACAAAAAGTACAGTTACTCGAGGTGGTACCCGAGTAACCTATGCACAAATGAGTGCATTACTCGAGTCAGTACCCGAGTAACAAGGTAAGTGCTCTCGGCTTTGAAATCCTGCCAACATTACTGGAGTAGAGCATCGAGTAATCAAAAACAATCTGAAGGATTACTCGAGGTGTTACCCCAGTAACCTATAAAGTTGTAAATGCATTACTGGAGTAGGTACCCGAGTAAATAACTATTTCCAAAGGTTTGAAATTTAGTTTACTCCATGCACTACCCGAGTAATCCTATACTTGTTCATTGACTTGCAGTTAATCAAAGATTTCCCGATGATACTCGAGTAGGTACTCGAGTAAACTTCAAGGGATACTCGAGTAGCTACTCGAGTAAGCATACCCAGAAATTTAGAAATCATTCAAACGTTCATTGATTTGTTTCCTATATGATTAATCTTTCATTGTATTAGTATTCTTAGTCTATTTACAGATAAACAATGAAGAAATCATGTCAAGAGATGGAAGTCAAAGGGAACGTTCAAATGCCAACCACCACCAACGGATATTTTTCAAAAACTTGAAAAGTCAATAGTGGCTGCGCACTCTCCAACGGACGAAAGAATATGTTCAAATGGTCATCACCAACATATCTATATAAATGAGAACATCCAAACAGAGAAAGTACAACAAGATCACACACAAACGAATCATTAAGTTCATTGCTCTGTTTTCACGTTGAAATTATATTTCTATGCTTCAGTGATTCTTATTTACTCTGTAAGAGAGATATTTCATTCAAACTCAATATTTGTTATTGAGATAACTTGAGGTTGTGGAACCTTGAGTTGGGATTGAATTACAACCTGTAAGGGGGAGCGAGTGTCCAGGTGTAGGAACTTGCTTGTACTGAGGTGCCAAGAACCCACTGAATATTGGAAGTTATAGTGAAACTCTCAAAGAAGCTCTGAGGACTGGACGTAGGTCAAAGTGGTTGTGGCCGAACCAGTATAACTCTCGGTGTACACTTCGGTGATATTTCTCTTTACTCTTTACTGTTTTAATTTCATTGTCAAGTTTTATATTTCCGAAGAAAAATTTTAGTATCACCCAATTCACCCCCCCCCCTCTTGGGTGAAACGCTTGCTCTAACAGAAGTGTCATCATTCTCTTCTTCAAGCTTCTTCCTCTCACTCTTTCTCTCTCAAATTCGTCCTGCATTTCTGCAGAAAAAGGAAGAAGAAGCTTGGTGAAATAGGCAAGCTTGCGTATGAAATGCTTTATATGAATCCTAGCTGTGATGACATATATAGTGTAAACTGTTATAGTGTAATATAGCATAAGCAAACATAAGGGTGACGCAAGTCATACCTGCCATTGCCATTGTAACTGCCGTTATAGTTGCCATGTGTGGGTTATGATTTGCTTTCATGCCTTATTGTTGTGCATACTATGAGTAATTTGACACTATGGGGATTCCTTAGAATCTCACTCTCCCAAAAACTAAATTTTTAGACAGGGCCGAAGGATCTAAGGGAAAGCGGGCAACGAAGAGCAGTTAAGGCTCCGGTTTAGGAGTTTTACTTTGGTTATCATGTAAATAAATCATTCAGATATATTTTTAGGAAAAATTTGTATATATTTTGGATTAATGTACAGTTTTGTGTAATCCCTAAGAAAAAGGGAAAAATTTTATGGGCTTTGTGCCTCTGTAGAACCCTTATTTATTGAATGGAACCCGAGTGTATCGAGAATTTGCATTACACTCTGATATGTATGAATGAAATCAACCTGTACAAGCCAATTGTGTAATTGTGCTGTGAATATGAGACCATTATGAACAGGTGTTGTAAAAGTTTTTGAAAACCCTGATTTTGGGAAATTTTACGTTGTCTAAGTCCCAAATCATCCATGGTCTCTAATTCAAACTTAATTACGTTGTTACGAACTAATTTCGACCTTGATCGTGATAGGGGTTACACTTTCAGCTTTCATATATAGCCTTACAGCTTCCATATAGTTACATCCCTCGTATCTCCACTACTCCGAAGGCATGGTCCTCCCACCGAAAACACTGATGGGCCGCAGGTGAAGGTCTCACAAACAATGATAAATCAAACATACAATGTATCACATATAATATAAGGGAAAGCATCACTACCTTGTTCTTTCCGAGCGTGCACTGGCACAATCTATTCACGAGCAGGGCAAATATCAAACCCTATAAACTAAATCAAGGACACGGTTATTCTCTATTCCAATTTCTCACTTTCATAACACTTAAAGTTGGTTATCATTTGAACTATTTATGTGGCTACTAAAAGCCTAACACATGCCTAAAGGGTTAGGAAAAACTTGACCAAAACCCCCTCTCGGAAGCGAAAACACTTATTTTAACTCATGCACTTGAGTGATAAGATAACTTGCACTCGAGTGAGGACAGCTCACTCATGCGAGTGCATGACTGAGAGCAACAACAAAGATAGAAAATGATTACAGCACTCAAGTCCTAAAGCCTCACACTCACCCGAGTGCTACCAAGTGAGGCACCAAAAGTGACTACCGGAGAGCAATGGGGACCTCAAAATTGAGAGTGCACTATAGCAATAAATCAAGCACTCGAATGATGGCATAATACCTGCGAGTACTAACACACACTCTTGGAAAATAGACTATAAGTGACAACCCGAGACGCGAGTCCATAGTGTATAATACTCTTGCACTCGAGTGAGACAAGGTTCACTTGAGTGATAACCTATATCACTCGTAAATGTGAGAATTCACTTTTGATTTCTTTGCATAGAAGTACAACTGAAATTTAAAGGAAAAGAGAAAACATGATGCTGCACTCAAGTAAGACCCCTATGCACTCGAGTGAGGCTTATCAGAAGGCAAAACATAGCAGATGACAGAATTTTCTAAATTTCCAATAAATGTGTCCAATGGCCCCTAAAACCAATAACCAAACCTTTTTCCCACACAAATTTCCATAAGGAACCCATTGGAAACACCAAAACAACCAAATTCCCATCATAATGACACATTTCACACTTCCAAACACATTGAAATCCAAAATCACTAAATGTCCAACTTGGCTTCCAAGATTTCCAAATCAATTCCAATGACACAAAGACACAATATGATATCAACTCCAACACAATACCCTATCCAAATCATCCATTCCAAAATTACACTAAAATCAAGGAAAAATCCAAAATTTACAAAACTTAACCAATCATCACAATAAATATGTCAAAATGCAACCAATGCTTACCTCTTCCTCTTTCCAAAAGTAGATTCTTGATTCCACAACTTCCAAATTTCTTCAAGTACTCAAACACCTTCTTTCAAAAATCTAAAACCATAGCAATGAAACCCTTATCATAATGAACAAGATTATAAAAGATGAGTTGAGATAAAGAGGACATTAAACCACCCAAAATCTCACCTTTCACTTTCTCTTTCCTCTTTGGCTTGGGATGAAAATGGAGTTGGAGAGAGAGATGAGATGATGATAAAGATACAGATTTTTCCTTGCCCCCATGCCCACTTAGCCAACTTGGAGGGAGAGAGGAGATAGGGAAAGAGTTGAAAATTTGACTTTGATCCTATGGCTCTCATGTTACCAAGTGTCAACATGTTGTTCTCTCTTCCATGATCACACATGAGCACCTACACACATGATTCCACCCTCTGGTCTCTTGACAATTAATCCTAGCCATTGATCTTTAAGTTACCAATTTGTTTCCTCTTCAGTAACTAACCAATTGGTCTGTAACTTTCCTTTTTCCCATTTTGCTCCTGATTATGGTAATCCTTACCGAAACACCAACAAACACATTTATGTCATTCCATTCCTCATTCATGCGCCCCGTACCCTTAGGGTTCATTTTAAGCTTTATTACACAATTAAGCTTAAAGGCAGGATTTAGGCACTGATCATGACACATTCAGACCACAATTCACATTGTATTCTTCAAAAGTGTTTATTCAACAATAATTACATCCACTTTTGAAAGTGTTGAAGAAAAGGACGGTAGCCAATTCCAACCACAACTAGGTACTGTGCCTCTAGAAAGCAATCATATCATGAAATATAGTAACAAATACATACAATTATTCACATAATGTATGAAGGATGGTAGTCCCTACCTCAAAGTCTTTTCAATCCCTTTTTATCGTGCCTCGTAAAACGTGTCGCTTCCGGCTTCCAACTCGGTCCTAAAATATTAAATGTATAAGAAATAGGTCATAACCTATCCAAGTATCATTTTAGACTCTTCCATAGTGTTTTTTGTGGTTATATTAGTTAATGGTGAAATTTTACCAAAATGCCTCCGAACCCCGGCCCGATGGCACGTTTTCTCAAAATTTTGACTAGGGCTATCCTAATGTATTTTCACCCAAAGAATCTATTTCCAGGCTCAGAATCACCAAATTCAGTTTCAAATTACGATTATACCCTTGACAACCCCAATTTAGGGTTTTTGGGGCGTTTTTGTAATTATGTTTTTCCGGCCTTTTCCGAAAAAGTGACCAACTATAACCTCACTTATTTTTTCCTACTGAATCCAATGGAACCATCTATTTCATGAAAATTCAGCTCCTACCCCTAGTTGTAGTTCTGTCTGAAACTTGATCAAAAAATGGAAAAATGAACTTTTGTGTTTTAGCTTCCAAAGCTTGTACTTTTCCACTTGTAATCCCTTATTAACTCATTTAAACACATCCTAACCATGATTCAAAGAAATTTGGGCAGCACAACCCCTTAGAGTTAGGACTTTTCCAAATTTACAAAATTGACAAAAATCACAAAAACCAACCATACACTTCAACAACAACTTCATATTAGCATAGATCTAAGATATATGAAGTTACCTCTTCATATCTTGGATTTTCTCTCTCCTTGAACTCAAAATGTGTCTTCAAAATCATAGATTCCATGAAGAGAAAGGTTTAGAAGAGGTTTTTCATGCAAAGATTCAAAGAAAAGCTAAAGAGATCATAACTTACCTTAATCTTTCTCTCCTTCTCTCTAGATCTCCAAGTCTTCTTCAAGCTCTCTCTCTCCTTTCTTTCTTGTCTTGGCCAAAATGTGAAGGGAAGAGGAAAGGGAAATGTGTCAAAAAAATATCTCTAATGGCTCTTCTTTCTTGTGAGCCCTTGATTTCCAAGATGAAACCTTATGGTGACACTTGGCAAGTAGTCTCATCTTCTTCTATCTATGTCATTAGGCTTCTAGTTGGATTTGAACTAATTTTTCTCTCAATTTGGTTTGCTCAAAACTGTCCCCCCTTCATGCTCTCTACCAACCAAATTGCCTCTTCCAACAAAACCAAACTTACACTCAACCATGCACTCAAGTAGTGAAATGAGTTTCCTCCAATCATGCACTCAACCATGCACTCAAGCTTGCACTCCACCTTGCACCCAACCTTGCACTCAAGTTAATCTAACTTTGCACTCAAGGTAGTGTACCATTTCATCATTAATCATAATGACTATGTCCATGTAACATTATTTTAATGCAATTTGACATGTGCTCATCCAAATCAATTATAATTTAATCCCCTGCTAATATGATCATGACACTTGACATCTTTAATTCCATTAATCAATTTCTAACACATTTTACTTTCAATTTTCAGAATAATGCCAATTCTGGCAGATTTTCTACCCTAACTTTGAAAAATCATAACTAATTTTGTAGACATCGTTTCAGAGTGATCCCAAAGGCTATGCAACCCTTATTGAGTCTAGTTACAAGGAAAGATATGGAATTTTACAATCTAGAATCATATCATTCCCAAATTTTCAATCTTTGACCACTGCTCTAAAGACATTCCAGATTTTCTAAACTAATTTCAAAAATTCATAACTCTTTGTACATAGCTTCAATTGATTCAAATGACCTATCCAATTAACGTTTAGGATGTCTACTTTCACCCTGTAAAAAATTATAATTATTTACGATCATCTGGTCTTCCAAAACAACATAACAAACTCACTGCTTCACTGGCAATTTCACTGAAAACACTGTTCACCTTTCAATTTTCAATATTTAATTCCTTTGCCCTTAAATATTCACCATTTTATTGAATATATATATATATATATATAATCACAGTATACTCTTGGTGAATAAAATTTAGGGTGTTACAGTTCTTGCAATTCACGAACTGGATGAAACTGTGTAGTTTTAAGTGTTATCAAAGATTCTAATAAAGTCATGATGCTTTTGAACACAATGTCTTTGTTGAACACTGAATCAACCATAATTGCCCCGGCTAGAGACTCTATAATGTCTCCAAGTACCTATCAATTAATAAGAACACCATGATATGCATCTTAAGACATTGAGTTACTATCATTGTTGGTTCTTACTGTTTAATCAAACTATGGTTTTAGTCCCTATAATTTTTAATTGTTGCTTTTAGTCATTATACTAGTTTCATAAGAACTTGGTCTGAGTTTAATTATTTATGAGGCCATAATTGAAACACGTTAAAATTATAGGGACCAATCTAAATCATTATGAAACTATTATGACCAAAATTATTGATTTGAAATTATATAGATCAAAACCAAAATTTGACCAACGCCAGTATTAACCCCAAAACATTTTTCATATACTACTTTAAAGAGAAAATTGTTAATATTAAATTCAAGATTAGAGCATTTTAGATATTTTATATCCACTCCCTAACCAGAACCTCCACTTCAACAACTCAAAAACCTTTTAGAGATACGGGCTTCTATGCACAATTATATTTTCTTGTGCCATTCTCCAGCTAAATACACCCTCAATGTTTTATTCTGAAATTATACAATCAAAAGGCAAGATCACCTACCCTAATCATGAGCAAATTTACCCCAATGACATTTGAATATAAGCAATAAAACACCACTACGAAATAGTAGAACAGACATAGACTCAACTAAAGCATTGCTTAAAGACCAATAAGATAAAAAGTAAGGACTAACCTTAGGAAAATAAGTACCTGTTTCCCATCCAAAAGTTGATTCAGTACATGACTCTTCAAAATTCTTTATTGCTTCAACAATATTATTCTCTAATATTTTAGAGGAATGAAGTATGTGTTTGTGTAATTCAGCCTTAATAGCAGATTGAGCATAACAATCATTGTTTACTGAAGCAGACCACATGTCAGTCAACAACCCTGGAGAAAGGCCAGGATATTTATTGTACAGATGCTCAGTCACAAGAAAATCCAACACAGAATCCCCAAGAAATTCTAGTCTCTGCAGGAAAAAATAGTTATATATAATATTCAATTCATTTATTATGAAAGTAGAATAAAAAACATTACCTATGGTTTACATATAAAAACTTCCAAAAGATAGGCTACTTCTAAAGGAATGACCCTGAAGATTTTGCCTTCCATAGATAACTGTAAGCAAATTAATGTCCTCTTTTTGTACGATAAACTATTAATAGTAATAACCCTACTTTTAAGCTGAAAATCATCAAGAGCCCTAAAGCTAACTTTCAGTTCAGTCTCATGTCAAGTATCTGTATTATAGTCAAAGTTAACAAGTACAGGCATGTTATCTCTTGTATAAATATGCATATGAAGTACAAATTTTGGTTTTGCTAAAATCAATGATACCGACATGAAAATCAGTTTTTAGTTTTGAAGTGCTTCCTCCAGTCCTATCTATAAGCAATATTATCTCATGTAGGGTTGGTTCTGTATATAAGCAACAATTTGGCATTGTCTAAAAATTTAATGTACTTAATCCAAATTTACCCCTAATTAATGACACGTCTCTCTTATCTTTCTTTCTCACGCATTCTCTCTCATGTCTTTTTACACCCCTCATCTTCATAAATAAGGGTAATTTAGGAGGTGGGGGGAATTGCATCTCTTACACATTTATTACTTTTAACTAATTTTAACCAGCAGTTCAAGAACTAAAGGGGGTACCTAATAACATGGAACTTTTGGCATCATGCAAAAACTATAAGTGAGAGCTTCTGTAATGCCCCAAATTTTGATTAAGGGCTAATGATGATTATTGTGAATGATTTGGTGAATTCAAGTTGATTTAAGATCCAAATTAATTATTGGAAATGTCAAACACCCTGTATTTCAGCATAATTATGTGACAAATAATTATTTGGGCTAAATATGAGAGAAATGGCGCATGAAGAGTAGGAAAAGAATTTAAATATGTTATATGGAAATTTAAGTTAATGTGCCAAAATCAGTAGGAAATTTGAAAGAATGGGAAATGGTCGGTTAATTAGTCAGTGATTAATAAAGAAATTAATTACTAACTAAGAAGAAATGAGTTGTGTGACCAAATGGCTAGTGGAGGGGTTAGAGTAACTAATTAGTTACTTATTTTATGAGGACCAATGAGGTGGAGACATGTGGCAAACTTATGTGAAGAGAGAGTGGGTGTGAAAAGTCAAATCCCATCATTCTATCACTTTTTCTCTCTCTCCTCCTCATTTCTGGCTGCAAGCATGGGGATGGAAGAAGCATCATCATTTCATCTTCTTCCTTACACTCTTCTCTCTCATTTATCTCTCCTATTTTCGGTAGCCATTGTTGCTCTTGAGAGAAAAGGAAAAGCTTGGTATTAAGGTGAGTAAATGACCTCAAATGCCAAAACTCACTTCTTTAAAGTTATTCCTTGGATTGAGGGCTTCATTTTGATGGTTACAGATTGTCCATTGGTGTTAGTTTGTGTCCGCAAGGAAATCTAGTGATTTGAGAATTAAGAGACCCTTTGAGAAAGTTGTTGAGGTAAGTGAAATGAATCATTATATCGATGTTTTGTGCCAAATGATTAAGCTTTGAATTTCTGGGAATTTTGACCTTATTTTCAAAAATTATGGTCATGGAGAGTTTGGTATGTTATGGTCATGAAATGGTGTTTTGGTATGTGTTTGAAATAGATAGAAATGGGTTTGAGGTTGAAATGATAAGTTTGGTGATTTTGGGACTTTGGTGTTGAATGTGGCCTAAAAACAAAGCATGATAATGGAATAGGAATTTGCTAGTTTTGATGTTTCCATTGGATTCCTTGTGCAATTTTATGTGGGAATAACCTTGGTTGAGAATTTGGGATCATTGGAAATACTTGGACAAAATTTGGAAAATGCTATCAACTTTGTTGCGTTTTTGCCTTTAGATATGGATCACTCGAGTAATCTAGGGTCTCACTCGAGTGAAGTGTTGCATATTTGTTTTTCTCTTCAGTTTTTCTTTTGCACTTCGTAGCAAAAAGCAAAAGTATTATCTCACTTGCAAGTATTGTGGGTTATCACTCGAGTGAACCTTGACCCACTCGAGTGAAGGTGCATTTTACACAATGAGCTCGTGTCTCGGGTTGTCACTCACAGCCATTTTCTCAAGAGTGTGTCTTAGCACTCATGAGTGTAAGGCATCACTCGAGTGTAAGGATCCCTGCTCGAGTGATATTCTTCTTTGAAAATTCCTTCTGCTCTCAGGTGAGCACTTTCTGCACCTCACTTTGTAGGACTCGAGTGAGCATTTGGCTATCACTCTAGTGTTGACCTTTATGCTTGAGTACAAAGTTCCTCATTACTCGAGCGAGGCCTTCTTCACTCGAGTGCAACAGTGAAAAACCAGTATTAGTACTTCAAAAAGGGGATCTTTGGGATAGTTCTTCCAACCCTTTAGGACTTTTGTTAGAAGCATTTGTAGCTTCCTAAAGGATATTAATGATAATCAATCTAAGTGTTATGAAGTCATTTAAGTATTAGAATAGAGAATAACACTTCGTCCCTAATTATGAATTATAGGATTTGATATTTGCCCTACTCGAGAGGGACCAATGCCGAAGCACGTACGGAAAGACCAAGGTAGTGGCTTTTCTCTCATGTTGTGTATGATGCTTGGTATGAATGACTTATCATTGTGTTGTATGTGTTATTGGCCATAGGGTATTACAGCGTGAGCAGTTCAACGTGAGCAGTCGTAGGGGGTAATGGTTATCACACCTACCCCTGCCGTTGTAATTGCCAAAGCTACATTGTGGAATTGTGAATTCCTGTTTGAGTATCCGGCTAGTGTGGTTGTGTGTTGTGAACTGCTTTATATGATACCCAGCTTGGTGAATTATATTGCTGTGAACTACAATACAGCGTGAGCAAACGTAACGGTGACGCAGTCATACCTGTCCTTGCCACTATAACTGTCATTGTAGTTAGTATGTGTTGTGTGATGATTTTCTTTCAAGCTTTATGGTTGTGCATACTATGAGTGATTTGACACTACGGGGATTCCTTAGAATCTCATTCTCCCAAAAACACATTTTCAGGCAGGGCCGATAGTTCAAAAGAAAATCAGGTAATGAAGGGTGGCTGAAGCTCCGAGCTAGGAGTTTATTTTGATTTTTGGTGATTATACTATAGATTTTGAATATTTGTTGGGAGACAATTGTATATATTGGAATTGTGGTATAGTTTTGTGTAATCCCCTAGTTAAAGGAAAATGGATTTTGGGCATTGGTGCCTTGTAAAACCCTTATTTGATTAATGGAACCCAAGTGTGTCAGGAATTTGCATTGCACTCTAATATTTATAAATGAAATCGTACTGTTTTGGGCAAAATAAAATTTAAATAAGTCCCAAATCATTTACGGTCTCTAATTCGACATTATTGTGTGTTTATGAACTTAATCTCGGCCTTGATGAGAAAGGGGTTACAGCTTCCACCAAGAGAGTGATGTCACTGAATGAGTAGTTCAATAGAGATTCAAAATAACTAACATTCACAAGCCTCTCTGGCTCTATGCTTAAAAGCCTCTTATCTCAAAATCCACCTTTATCCCAACCTAATCCATAAATTTCAAAGCAACTTTCTCTCCACCTAAGCTGAGGAAGGCCCCAATCAAGGCTTCGACAACATCTGAAATGACTTTAGGTTTTATTTTTCTATTCTCATTAACATAAATTTTTGTCATATATCATCATATGCTAACTCCTCTTTCAAAGTAGCATTTCTTGATCTATCTCCTGGTATAAACCACTTCTTTACATCAAAAGGGCTGGTTCTTATGATGCCCCGCCAAGAAAAAAAAGAATGGTCAACTTCATTGTTGGTCTCTATAGTTTGATTGAATTTTGATTTTGGTCCCTGTAATTTCAAATCATTAGTTTTGGTCCCTATAGTTTCATAAGAACTTGATCTAAATTTAAGTATATGGACCAAAACCAAAACTCATATAAGGGTCAATCGTTAAACTCAAACCAAAGTCTTATGAAAATATGGGGACTAAAACTAACTATTTGACCAGTCCGATCTAGTAACTGACCCGGTTCGACCAGTTTTCATGTGGTTTGACCAATTTTTTTATTTTTTTTTAAATATTTTATTCAAAATTTCATATCAATAACCCTAAAATCTTTCCTTTCTCACCGGTTTAACTCCAATCTGACTCATTAACCCTTGACCCAGTACCCCGACTGGTTCAATGGCCAATCTGGGTTCCAGAACCTTGGGCAAAGCAATAATTTTGTGTTATTTTCAAAAACCTTCCTGCATAAGAAAATTTACAAGTATAAGTCCAGATACATGAATCAAAACACAAACCTCTTTCATTGGCCTGTCTGCTTTTGAGATTGTAATTTCTTACATGAAATATATGCCTGCCATTATATAGTTGTTGGTTTCCATACTGCAAATGAATTCTATACCTGAAATGTAGGATTAGGGATGAGAATACATTAAAGTAATGGTTGGTCTGTTTGGCATGAGGAAAATGGAGGGGAGGGAAAATTTTGATGAGTTCTATTTAAAAGAAATGAAATAAAATTTTAATAAAGAAAACATGTAAGGTTAAAGAAATGAGTAAAAAATATTACTTAAAATCTCTTAATCCCACTTCTCCAATTTTCTTAAGTGAAACTCATCACAATCCCCCCCCCCTAAAAAAATTCCCTTGTACCAAACAAACACTAAAACACGCAATGGGAAATATTAACTTAAAACAGCAACAAATACTATCATACTTTTCTTCAAAGTATTTCTTGTATGTCTTCGTCTTTCCATTCTTGGCTCTGATCAGAGAGTTTCCATCCAATTCCATTCTACCAGTGATGACATAAAAATGACCATTATGAGGAGTATAGACCAATGAATTATCAAGTTTGCATGAGCAAACTTCATCATCGTTGGTCCAAACTTTTGCAAAATGATTGTTGCAACCTTCTTCAGATGAGAACACAAAAGTAATTGAAGGTCAATCTATGGTCAAAGGTCTCGTATGTATGGGAATGTCTGGAAGCAAAAGATAATCCATCTCAAAAGCAGAAGATAATCCATCTCTGGACCATCCTCCAAACATAGTTCATTTAAAATGTCCATCAACTTATCCATATTGTGATAAAGAAGAATCCCAAATACAGTTATCTAAAATTTTCTACACAGAAGAACCTGAACAAGGAAAAAAAGTTAGTACTATTGCTAGTCTTCATAGTTGGTCGAATTTTGGTTTTGGTCCCTTTAGTTTCAAATTGTTGATTTTAATCCCTATAGTTTTATAAAATTATGGTTTGAGTTTAACAACTAGTTGATATTTGATTCTAGTCTTTATACTTAAAATAAGTCTTTATAAAACTATACAGACTAAAACTAAAAATTTAAAACTATAGAGACTAAAACTAAAATTAAAAAAAAAAAACACAAAGTAGCTACATTAAACTTTGTAAAACTTGCATTAAACTCGATCTTTTATAAAATTACTATTAAAATGTTAGATTATAAAAAAATAATTAATTAAGCACAAATTGCTAAATTTTGATATGAATAATTCAATACTACAATAAAGAAAATAAAAATAATGGTTTGTATAAAACTATATACATATGGACCATTGAAATGTTAGTCTTATGGTTAGAAAATGATCAGGAGGGAAGACGATGATAATGGAATAAGAAGAGTTCCAAACTAATATTTTCCCTAGTGTAGAGGAAATAAGTGGTGGCAACCTAGACAAAAGATGAATATTTAAATGGTCCAAATTTAGTTTTATAAAAAATATGTATTTTCTTTATTGTAGTATTGAATTATTCATATCAAAATTTAGACATTTGTATTTAATTAATTATTTTTCATTTTATAATTTAACATTTAATAATAAATATATAAAAGATCAAATATAAACCATTTAAATGTTAATCATATGGTTATAAAAAGAGAAGAGGAGGGAAGAATATGATAAGGGAATTACGATATATTAATTTCCTTATTAAAATAATATCAAATTATTTGCAAAAGAAATTTCAGAATTAAAATTTTACATAAATTCAATCTATTTTTTTCTAACATGCCAATTGCCAAATACTTTTTATCCGTATTTTCATCTTATTCATTTCCCTTCTTCATTTTTTGTCTTTAAATATGCCTTTCAACGTATAGTAATATACATGTTCATGTATTTGGGGTTTTAGCAGTTTTTTTTTTTTTTTACAAAAAGACAATTTATATTAAAGTTAAAATGATTTTATGAATCAGCAGTTATGAAAGATTGAGAAACATAAGAGTCCAATCATTGTGAATGATCTCTTCCTCGCTTGCTGAGTTTCCAAAGATTTTTGCAGGTCTCTCCATGTCCTTTGAATTGAATTCATTAAATTTTTTTGCCAGTGAATTGAATTCATTAAATTAAAAACACAAAAACTTTTGAAAGGTCGCGCGCAAATCTGCTTTAAGCTTTTCTACTTCCTAATTGATTTGGTAAATACCAACCAAAAAAAAATTATCATACACTTTCATCCCTAAATATACGAGGCAATTACTGAAAACATATAGATCAAGGAACTTGTTTTTGTCTAAATATATTTTATTCTTTTCAAATTTTCTCCTAATTTAATAAGAATATTTTTTAAAAGATCATTTATTAAGGGATTGGAAAAAACTTATTAAATAGGAGAATTCTTAGGAAAAATTTTTAAAACATACAGTTCTGAACTAAGTATTATAAAAAAGGACACAAACTTGTAAAAAAATTATATAGTACATTTTGCACGGTATTAAAACCCGGATCGATCGAACCGGCTGGGTTAGGCCGGAAACCATCGACCCAAACATTAGTCCAGTCTGGTTGATGGTCGGAATCAGAGGAAAACTGGCTCAGGATAGCCCGGTGTAAACCGGCATAACTCGGAAGTAACTCGGCTAACCCGTGAGCTAAACAGGTCACGTGGGTCACTTCTTCATTTGCTTGAAAATGGCATCGCTCCGAGAAAAAGAATAAGGTTTTTGAAAGAGGAAGAATAGGGAAAGAATAGATGATGAGATATTATAAAAAAAACTTACTAAAGTCCTGAAAAATCATGATATAAAAGTGGCTGGATGAAACTATTTAGAACAAAATACTCATAGCCGAGAAGAAGAAGGCGTTGTGCGAGACGGTAACGGAAAACACAGCGAGGGAGCAAGAGAGAGAGAGAGGTCTGATTGTAATTGCATAGATTCAAAATAGGGGAGAGGGAAGAAAAAGGTCTGACTCATTTAATGCTCCCTACCTATGACATGACATGAGGACATTGCGTGTACACAATATTTCTTTATTTCCATCTTTCAAAGCCTTGCTCAGATTCCCTCATTCACGTGATGGTCCTTGGTCTTCTACATAAAAAACATAATATAATATTGTAATTGTTTTATTGCTTATTATAATATGTAATATATGTTTATTAATTTTCTCCATAATGAAATATCTTTAAATATTAATTTTATTTAAATATTTTATAATTAAAATGTGAATATTTTACATGTTTTAAGTAAATTATGATATTTTAATTATAATCGATTGGACTCCGATTTAACCCACTAACCCTTAAACCACTATCCCATCCAGTTCAATCACCAGTTCGAGTTTTAATACCTTAACATTTAGAGGCCAAAGGAGTATATTTTATTATTACTTTCTGATTTCATTTTGGTCTAATTTCACCTGATTTTACCTACCAAAATTCATTTACATGTGGCAAATAGATGTACGTAAAGATCTATAAAAAAAAATTCAGAATTATGAGAGCTCGCTAGCTAACCAAATCAAAGTGGGAAAATCCAAAAAAAAAAAAAAAGCTCACAAAACCTTAAAATCCCTAAAAGGACACGTGAATAAGCAAAAGGATAAATAGGAAACAGCTTAAGAATTAGGGATTTTGAAGTGTTGGTACTTTTACAAAATTGTTCATTATCGACTACAGGCATGTTTGTTTGGGCGTTACGATTGCTTATAAGTTACTTTTTACGTAAATCGAGACACAACTCCTCTCACATACTTACTTCGTATACCGTAAATCACTATTAAAAAGTAACTTATAAGCAATCGAATCGCTAAAACAAACATGCCCTACACTTGTTATAAGTAGTCATAATTATGAGACCTCGCTAGCTAACCAAATCAAAGTGGGAAAATCCAAAAAACAAAGCTCACAAAACCTTAAAATCCCTAAATGGACACGTGAATAAGCAAAAGGATAAATAGGAAACAGCTTAAGAATTAGGGATTTTGAAGTGTTGGTACTTTTACAAAATTGTTCATTATCGACTACACTTGTTATAAGTAGTCATAATTTGTGGCGTTATTGAAATAGTGTGTGTTTGAAATAACGGTGATAAAAATGACTTTTATGTAATATGACTTTTCTAAACTTAAGATTGTGTAAAAGTTAAATTGTGTAATGTGATTTATACTTGGATTGACAGTAGCACAAGTAACTTTTTTAAAAAACTGAAACTTGGTTGGATGATTATTTTAAAAAGCAAGCTTAGATGAAAAATGAATAAAAATGACATGAATCTTATTAAATAATAGTAGGTATATATGTTGATAATTTTAAGAGAGATATTAAAATTCAAATTATTAAAAAAAATAAAAATTTTAATTTTCAAAATAGTAACTATCAATATATAATAAAATACCTTCCCCTTTAGTAGAGATGCGATTCTCCTGCTCATAAGCCAAAACGACCTCAGCTGCTCAGCTTGAGCTGACTTCCTCTGGCTCTGTGCTCTCATCTGTTATCGACAATGCAACAAATAATAAACTTTGTTGGCGCGAAGTGATCAATTTGAATTTGAATTCAAAACGATTGTCGGTCTCTTGTATAAAATCTGATGTGTGTCCCAGTTTGCATAACCCATGAGTGTATTATATATTTTGCACATCAGAAGCTGTCTTCGGTCATTCTTCAACGCCATCAGGAGCAAATCACCGACACCAGTTGGGTGTGTTCTTTTATACATGGATATCCTCATCAGCATATACTATATCGAATAGGTAACATTTATGCCTTACTTCCTTCTAGAATCCTTTTTCAATTTCCTTCCCAAGTTATCCAGATTTCTGAGGGGTGGGTTTATTGCTACTATGACTCTGGTTGCAGGAGTATGCCCATGATATAGATGATGCTTCAATGTCATTTGCATCTATTAACTGGTATGGCACATGTTTCGGATTCAACAGCCAGCTACTTCTGCACCTTATCTGTCCACTATATTGGTTTCACATGTTGATATCCTAACAGAAGCTTTCGGAGGTATGCTTAAAGATGACCAAGCTATTAGTCCCTGATCCTTTGATTATGCGTATTCCATCCCCCCTTAGCATAACTCTAAATTATAATTTGCTTTCAGGCAGCCGGCAGGAATCTAAGGGCATTACTGAGGGATGGATCTGTATTATGCAGCATTTTGGAAAGCTGATTCGGGGACAAATGGAAGTAGTAGGACTTTCTTTCAGTTTGCTTTAAGTTTATACATTGTTTATCATCATTTTGTATTGTTTGATGACTCTATATACCTTTTTGTTTTGGTTTTTATTTTTAGTTGCACTGTCATCTATGTTAGATCATATTTTTTTGTAGTATATTTCTTCTAAGAAACTACCTGTTAACTTTAGGGAGGTTATTCTTTGGATGAGCAAGCGAACATTAGAAGGTTTGTATAGGCTATGGATGAGGTGGGATTTGCTGGATTTGATTCGTCAAGTCTAGAGCAGGTATAAGAAGTTTCTTTGTGCAATATAATTTGTGGAAATAGTTGAAAAGTTGGGTTTCGTTGAAGATGAAAGATTGCAAACTTAAACTTGGTTTGGGATATGGGACCCTTTGTTCATGCTTGATTGTAGGGTTGGCTAAAATGTACCTGGCTATAGGTGGTCTTGTCACACATAAAAGAAATCCTTTGTACAATTTAGAAGTAGCATTAACTATTTTTCTGCTGGAACTTGGGAGGATGATATTAGTTCCTTTATATCTCTCTCTTGGATGATGAAACAAGTAGTCTTGGTATGTCCTCTAGATTTGGTTAGGCTTTGAACTAAGTGAGGCTGGTTACATTGAATCGTAGAACATTATAGTGCTTAACCAACTCTTTCGATGTAGCATTTACCAATAGATCCTGTTTGGTAACTCCCTTGAGTGTCCTTTTTGGTCTCCATCTACATCTCTTCATAGCGGCTAAAGACCATTTTCTTAAGCCTCCTCATTAGCTCTTCATCAACCTTTTTTGGATATATTTGAACCACCTTAATCATTTTTCTACCATCTTTTCCTTAATAGATATGCATATGTCCAAATTTTCTTTTGTAAAACCACATTCTCATCTATGCTATCCCAACCTTTTGCTCGTATTGTACTTTCAATTCCCAACATTCACCGCTAAATAATGCTATTGTTCTCATAGCAAAACTACAAAACTTCTTTTTAAGCTTATTAGGTACTTTACAATCACAAAGAACTTATGAAGCTTTTCTAATTTCAATTTCCGTGTAACATCTCCATTAATTTAACCACTATTCATTTTCCTTTCCAAGTTATCTGATGTTATTTCTGGTCTGAGATTATATGCAGGGATCAATGGGGCACGTGTTGCAATGCCTTGAGGTTCTGAAAACTCATTTTGCTTTAAATGTTGAGAGAGAAAATATCCAAGGTCTTTCCAGAAAGAGGTGGGATCAATCAGATCTAGCATACTTGGCCTATCGAAGTGAAGAGAGGCTAAAATTTTCAGGTGATTCAAATTTTGAACATGAAGTTGAGGGTTCAGTAACATCAGGTATTGTGATTCTTTTCTTATGGAACTGGAACAAAAGTGTAGTATGAGTTTCACTAAGTGGGTAGCGTAGTTATGATAAACTAAGGCATCATCCGCTGATTTCTGTTTGTGAACTTCTTAATTCTTTCCATTTTTTGTTTATGTTGGCTTTGGTGGGCTGGGTATATGAATTGAATTGGTTAAATTTCAAGATTTGTATGAGTTTAGCTCATCCCACTACTGTTGTACATAAGCATTGCAAACCTTGGCAAAGTTCATGTAAATGATCTCCATTAGAATGATGAAAATATTGTGATCACTTTTCAGGAACAGAAGTGGATAGACTTTTTTTTTATGTACTTCATATGGGAACTTCTTGAGGATTGAAGATCTAGAGATTAGATGTACCCTGTGCTTAATGAGAGATTAAGTTTGAAGAACAAAATTCTTGTGGCAAGTTCTAACTGTAAACTTTTCCCTCACTAAAACTTTGCAAACAAATCTTTTTATGGGAGTCAGTTTTCAGTTTAAAGTTAGACTTAGATGCTTTTGTGCATAATAATTAATTTGGGGTGTAAAATTATATATCTCACATTAAGATAATAGTTTTTGGTTTTGCATATCTTTTTCCTGTTTGTAAATGTGTTAAATGTCTCAAGTAGACTATAATAGATCACAAATTCAGATTTCTGCCATAAATTGGTGTTCACATGTTGATATCTTCATATATGTATGCCTTTATGTCACAGGATGAAGTTCGTAGAAAACAAAACTCCGTTTGAGGAAGAAGACCCTGGCCCACTATAAGTTTCGTGAATGTTCTTACAATTATTAGTGTTTGAGGTCTGTTGTATAGTGATATCAAGGGAAGAGCTATATATGTTCATCGTTGTGGATAATCTTAACTACAATCTTAGACAGAACTTTGGGATAAAGGGATTTGTATCAAAACTGGTACAAATCATTGTTGGAGTTTTGTTTAGTGTTGGTATGATCTTAATGTACAGTGTATCTGACCCAGTGATATATTATGTAGAAAAATTGTGTATTCTCTTGCTTTTACAACTGTGACACTTCAATACATTTACTTCTTTCCCCCATCATATGTCTATCCATCAACTCAATGTTGCTATTCTTACCAACTACCGTAATGTAACATCAGCTTACCTGACAACACTTACCAACTCACAAGACATTAATTTATCTATTTTCATATTCTCATGTCAAGGACCACGTTTTTCAGCCTCTCTTCCACGCTTTTGAAGAACCAAGTTTATGTTTATGTGTGCCTAATGTGAGGAAGGAGTTTTAATTCTTTTAATAGTTGATCATAATCATACCCCAACCATATAAACAAAATCCAAGTAAAAATAACATTGTCACTTGCGTCTTTGAAAAATATATTTAATTTAATCTTTTTCTTATATCTTCCGGTGTCTTATGTCTTAACTTAATACAAGTTCACAAATAAAATTAGAACTCCTTCCACATTATTCGTACAACAAGGCGCAATATATTCTTCAATAGTCATTAAAACGCTTGATCACAACAATTTTCACAATGAAATTATCATTACCTGTTATTTTTTAGTTGCTTTTCCTGAGATATTTCAAAGACCAAGTAACGATAATGCGTAATTAAAACAAAGAATTAAAACAAGTTTCACACATTGGCCACACATATACATCAACTTTCTTTATTAAAAGCATTAAACATAGCTTGAAAAACGAAGTAATTAACATGACAATATAAAAATAAAAAACAGTAGAGCCTTAAACAAACTTATCAGCCTAAAGGAAAAGGAAAAACGTAGACAGAACTTAACTAGAATAAAGGTCTTCACTATTTGGATTTTAGTCTGGCTGCCCTTGTTTCTAAATTGCGAAAGCCAAATCTTCCGTTAATTCCCAAAAAACACGCGCTAACGAAGTCTTATCCTGCACTTTCCATATGTCGACCCATTCCGAAATTGATGACCTACGACATTACCTTGGCCGGATTCAATTTTCAGTCCTCCACAAATCCTAAAGCTTCACCTAAATAGGATGTCGTCGGTAGAAGTTCAAGAACTCGAGTTGTGGAAGTCTTTCGGAACGTTGGTTCTTAGGTATCAAATTATGTGGTGATAAATGAGAACTATGTTGTTGACTTTAATTTATGAAACGCACTATTACAACATGCTACACAGATGTACCCATTCTTATCTTATGTGTAATGTTATGGATTAAGTTATCTACCGTAATAAAACAAATTACTCAAAATTATGTAACTGTGTTTATTGATACAGAAATTAACTTAGTGTAACTGATAAAGTACACACTGGCCAGAGAATTACTCAACATGGAAAAGCTCTCCGTGCAACGCACGGGTATCTCCTGCTCGTTATATTTTAGAAAAAAAGTTAATAGAAGAATGGATCAATCTCATTCCTTCCTCTGTCTTCTCCCACACACCCCTTCCTTCTTTCTCTCATCCTTCCTCAACCACCCAAGCCTTTCATATCCTATAACACCCTAAATTTTTGGGCCTAGAAGTTAAAAAATAAGTTTGAATTAAGGAGACTATTAAGTCTAATTGAGTCAAATGCCTTAAGCATATCATGAGGAAAATACTTAAGATAATTATTAAAATTATTTATGGGCTTTGAAAATAGAGGAAACATTAATATTTTTTTGGGGTTCTAGAAAAATTATGGAGAGGTTTAGTTTCCCAAAAAATGCCCTAAATAATTTAAAAGCTGAATTATGGGAATTAAAAGCCTATTTTTCTGAAAATTCAAGGAAAATAGTTAGAGGTAAATTTTTGTGATGAAATTTTTATAGCTGATATTTCATGAGGAAGAGAAGCTATTGGAGGCCAAAAAAATTTATAAAGTGTCCCAGAATAACTTCTATCAAATCCCTTAACATTTTGATATTTACAGAGTAATAAATGCATAGTTCAGAGGGCATACAGAAATAGCGGAAATATATTGATAACAAGTGTTTGTTTACATTACAGGAAATCCCTATACGGTTTGAAATATATATATATATATATATAGTCCAAAAGAAATAAAATTTACAACTAAAGATAACCAACTACACTCCCAGTTAAACTAGACCCTCAGTCGCCAATAATTACGATTTTGCCCTTAGAGCCTAGTGCTGGGAAAACGGGCCGGCCCGTGACGGGCTCGGGCCTAAACGGGTCGGCCCGTTTAGGGCCGCGTCCAAATTGGTACCCTTTTAGGGCGGCCCGGCCCGTTTAAGTTAGGCCCGCGGGCTTTTGGCGCGTTTACATTTTTTTTTTTTTTTGCCATTCCTTTTTTGTTTCTTATTCTCATAAAGACTAAAATACCTAATTTAAAACATAAATATTATCCAAGTTTAATAGAACACAAACACTAAAACTTAAGTCCAAACCATAATTAATGTTCATAACCAATTAAATAAGTTCACAGCCACAATCAAACAAGCCTACAAGCTTCAAATGTCAGTAATAATATAACACCTGATTTGGATTTTGGCGTATACATGCAAAAAAAGAAAAAAGAAAATCAAAGAAGAGAAGCTTCAAATAATGTCTGAATCAATGTGAGAGCATTTTTGATATGAGGGTTAGGTTAGGTTAACTCTACCTCTAACCAATGCTTACTGCCCATTGTCTTGTGCCCATTTAAAAAAAAAAATTTAAACGGGCCTAAAAGGGCCGGCCCTTAGGGCTTCAGGGCCGGCCCTTTTAGGCCCGCTTCCATTTTCAGCCTCCAAATCATAGGCCCGGCCCTTGACGGGCTCGGGCCTAAACGGGTCGACCCGACGGGCTCGGCCCGAATTCCCGGCTCTATTAGAGCCGCTTCCTTGTGCTAAAATATTTTTAAATGTTGAAAAGGGGTGAGATTCGAGCGAATATCAGTAGTAACATGCAATCCGTCAGATAAAATGAGACAGATAAATATGTTATACACCATGTAATGCAACATAACACAAATAACACGGCATGTGCACATAAGTCAGGGCTACTTTCCTACTAATCCGTAAACCTCGGTTGGGTTCTTGCTCACAACCAAGTAAATGTGCCTCCTCGCAAAATGCCCTACTCACCAATCCAATATTCATATTACAGAAGATGACATACACAAAGCATAGAAACATTCACATAGTTTAACAAAAATAGAGTTACTACCTGAGTCCTTTTTCAGTTCCAATATCCATCCTATATTCTTGTTTCAGCTCGAGCTATTTCCAATCCTATAAAAATTAGAGTTACAAGTAACTGATTATTACTTGTACTATTACTGCCTTTAAATTCTGCTGGTTATCTAATGCAATTATAACAGTTCCAGCACAGTACAATTCCGCACAATGTAGTTTCACTGTTTTCAGAAATTGGTAGATTTTTAGTCAATTTTGGAAATTCATAATTAACTTTAGGAAATTTCAAATTGACTAGTTCAAAATCCTAAGTGAAGTTCTTTAAATGTATTTTTACAAAAAAAATATTAAGTCTGGCCAGTTTAACCACATTGTTCCCAGAAATTTGCCAACTTCCACTGTTTCATATTGCATTCTAGAAACGGGGCTCAACTTCAAAAATTCATATCTTTTAATCTACGAGTCCAAAAATTATATTCTACCCATCAAATTAAAGCTCTAAATGTTTAATTTAAATCTAAAAAGTTTCATAATTTTTGGTTAAGGATTAGTTTTTCAAAATTTCGCCACAACCAATCTGACTTTCATAAACATAATTTGACAACAACTAACTTCAAAAATTCATATCTCTTAATATACTGATCTAAATAATACATATTATGTATAAACTTAAATCTTAGCATGTATACTTTTGTTATCGAAAGTTTCGTGGCCATTAAACAAGATTATATTACTCAAAAACACAACATAACCAAACTACTAGAACCTGGACTTCCAGAAATTTCCCTATTTTTTGACCTATCTTTCAAAAATCATAACTTTCTCTATAGGTATCCAAATGACACATTTTAGGAAATATTCTAAAGTTATGAATGTATGATATTTCCATGTAAAATTTCGGAAATATTGGATGAGGTTTGTCTGGCCAAAACTCAACATGAAATTGACTGGCTTTAAAAAAACGTCAGTTTTGACAGTCTAACTTTAAAAATCAAGAACTAATTCATTTTCACTCCAAATTATACTCTTCTTGATTCTATCACCTACTACACATCCTAAAATTTCCATACCAAAAAGAACCAGACAAAACCTCTATCTATAGCTTCTGTTTGAGCTTCTGTAACTTTCTAGCAGAAACTCTGTTTTCTGGCGAACAGAATAGAGTGAAGAAAACTAACATGCGGCCATTTATTTGCACTCTAATCTCAAAGATTTTGACTCTACATACTCCTACACTTGTTCCCTGTGTTTGGTGATGCATTTCCAGAACCAAAGACACCAGCAATATCACTCAAAATCAACATACAAACATTGGTTTTAAAACTTATCGATGACAGAAACTTTCCGACGAGCTCTCTTACTTCCAGCAATCAAACAGCCCAGAAAAACCACTCAAATCCTATGGAAAATCAAGGTAAAGGTAAAGGAGACTCACCTAAACATGTTTATGATGTTGTATGTGAGGTTTGAAGCTTCCTTCTTTGTCTTCTCTAGCGTCAACTTCCTTCGGTTTACCTCTCTCACTCACGTCTCTCTCTCTCTTTATTTTTTTTCCTGTTTTTCCAGCCCTCTCTTTCACTCACTCACTCTTTCTCTTTTTCTTGTCTGGCCGAAAGTGAAGTGAGTGGAGAGGTGAGGGAGTGTTTTAAATGAATGGGCAAGTGTGTGTGTGAGTAGTTTATTGGTTTATCCTATATGTGTTGTCCAATTCTAATTGAAGTATGTGTGTGCATTGAAGAAGCCTCCATGTGTGCCAAACAAAGTGAAGATTGAGTGATTAATTGTTAGTGTGTGTCGGTAAGTTTATATATATGCATATAGGTCTATTTTTATCCTATTAATTACACAAATTAAGCCCTAATTTTTTTCCTTTGTCTAATTTAAGATTCCTTAAATTTCTTAAGTTCCATAATTATCTAACTCCATGAATCAATCCTTAATAATTTTTATGGATTCTCTTCTTTAATTAACTTCATGAAGCCTTAAAATAATTTCTCAGAAATTCCCAAGCCAAATTATAACCGTTAACTATTGCTCCTAGAATTTTTGAGAAAATCAGCCTTTAATTTTCCAAGATTAATTTCTAATACCATTTAAATTCTTTTTTAGAAAATTTAACCTTTTATTAAATTTGGGTGTTACAATTTCTACAATTTATTTGGTAATCTAGTGCCAAAAATAAGAGGTAATATAGTACTTCACTACCTCGAGCTTAAAAATGGAATTAGGCCGTGGGTAAGCCCAAAATGTGATGCCTAAGATGTGCTTAGTTTGATCAAGGGGACAAGCTCATTATAAAGAATTGGCCCAATAAATCTATCTTATTCTTAAAAGTGTAATATCCTGACTTGTAATCAAGGATTAATAACTTCAAAGTGATGTAATTAATGTTAATTAAGCACTTTTGAAGTATATGTTGTGCAATATGATATAAAGGTGCTTAGTAATGGTTTAGTAAGCATTGTGATAATCAGGGGTAAAATGGTAAATTTACCAACCGACTGGTCAGTTACCTGAGAGGAAACCCCCTGGTAATTGAGATCAATGGCTAGAATTGAGTAATTAATAAGTGTAATCCTATGCATGCAAGACCATGTGGAATCATAGAAGGAAACCCCAAAATCTTGACATGTGGCAAGATATGGACCTTTGGATCAAGGCCAAAGTTTCAAACTCAATTTTCTCTTATCTCTCTCTCTCTCTCAAGTCGGTGAAGAAGCTTGGGAAGAAGGGAAAATGTGATCATCATTCTCTTATCTCATTTCTCTCTCATCCTCCTCCATTTTCGCTGAACTAGCCAAGAAAGAGAAAGAGAAAAGCTTAAGTTTTGGTAAGTAAATGCTCTTATATGCTCAAATACTCTTCATTGATGTTGTTCAAGAGGTTGAGAGCTTGACTTCTATGGTTTCAGAATCTTCATAGGTGGTGTTTAAGAAATTGTGAAGTTTGAGAAGTTGAGGAATCAAGGAAACCACATTTGGGAAAGAGAGAGGTAAACATTTAATGTATTTTGGCATAATTGTTTTGGCCATTGGTTTGGTTTTGTAAATTCTGGATTTTTGCCCTGATTTCTTGTGATTTTAGAAGATATGAATTACGTGATGTAATGTGGTGGAATAGATGCTAAATAGTGTATGGGAGTCAATGGTTTTGGTTTGGATTTGAAAAGAGGAAGTTTGGCAAATTGTGGTTTTGGGTGATCTAGTGACCTAGAGATGGGAATATGTTGTTTGAGTGGAAGTTTGGTTGTTTTGGGTTACCAATAGGTTCCTTGTGTTAAGATAAGTGAGAATGAGTTTTAGTATAAGCTTTAGGACCATTGGTAGCAAATTGGTCAATTCTGGAAAACCATATCAATTGCTGCGATTTGGCATCTAATAGGCATCACTCGAGTGAGGGATCTCACTCGAGCACGATATGAAATTCTGGGTATTTTAGTTAAGTCTTCAGGCAAAAACCACGAGCACACTTCCTGACTTGTGAGTGAGATATGATCCCACTCGAGTGAGCATGGGCATGCTCGAGTGAGGGAATCAGTTTAAGACTTGGGAGTTTATGGTTGCTCTCAGGTAGTCACTCGCTGGGTCTCACTTCCTGGTGCTCAAGTGCACCTGAGGTCATTGCTTGAGTACAGCCTCTTGTGCTCGAGTGAGTGTGAGAAATATTTAGAGGTTTTCTCTCAGGAAAACACTTTCTGTGTCTCACTCGCTGGTGCTCGAGTGTAATTGGGGGTGTCACTCGAGTGAGACTTCCATCACTCGAGTGAACCAACCCAAAATCAGAAATTCTCCTTAGAAGGAGGATCTTCGGGATAGTTTCTCCCAACCCTTTAGGCATATGTTTAGACCTATAATAGTCACCTAAAGAGTTTAAATGATAACCAACTTAAAGTATTATAGAATTAAGAACTTGGAAAGGAGGTTGACGTGTTATTCCTAACCTGGTTTACAGGATTTGATATTTGCCGTCCTCGAGAGCCCGCAGTGCCAAGAAACGTCAAGAAAGGATCCGGTAGTGACTCTCTCTCTCTTATACTATGTGTAATGCACTGTATGTGTGTTGTATCACTGTTTTGTGATGATCTTTGATGCTGCTGCGGTTACAGCTAGTGATAGCTGTCGTTTACAGCGTAAGCTAACGTTATTGTGATTATAGCGCAAGCTGTCGTGGTGGTGATTACAGCGTAAGCTGTCGTGATTGTGATTACAGCGAGAGCTATTGTATTGTGTATACAGCCGTGAGTGCTGTCGTTTGTGGTGAAAGCCATGTATCTTTGAGTTGCTGCTGCTGTTGCTGTTTGTGATTTATGTACATGCTTTGTGTTTATGCATTGTGTGAGTGATTTGTTACTACTGGGATTCTCTCGAATCTCATTCTTTCCAATGACTAACATTTCAGACAGGGCACGTGGCTCGAAAGAGATGCGGCCAACCCGGAGCGGTTAGGACCCTTAGGGGTATATATTTTATTTGGAGATGTTGGTTATCCATTTTGAACTTGGGATTACTGTATATTTTTATATGCGAATTCTAAATTCGATTTTTGGTTATGTAATCCCTTGGTAGAAACTTGTAAACCCTCAGATTATATATGTATAGAACCCGGGAGTTGCCGGGGATTTGGTTATACACTCTGATATGAATGATTGTATATTAACTGCACAGGTAATTATATTCGAACATTGAAATTGAGACAAGGATGGGAAAAAGATTTTTAAAGATTTTTGTGAAAATCCCACTGTAAGGCAGAAATTTAAAATGAGTTTAAATCATCCGGTGGTCTCTAATCCGATTTAATTATACGTTATCGAATTATAATTACGTGTTTAAAGGCAGGGGGTTACAAAAAGCATGGCTGAAAACAGACACCACAGCGTGTCACGACATCTCTAAATTTTCTCTCCATGAAAAAAATAGATTTTTGGTGATTAACTGATGATAACTATCATTGCACCAACTGCCCACGTTCTATAATTGTCTGCTAAAAACTATCATGAACAAATAAATAAATTTTAGCTTTGATATACCTATTTTCAAAATATATTATTTGCAAATTTTATTTATTTTCCATTCTAAATTTTTTTGAACAAATTTCTTATTCTAAATTTAAGAATTCAAAATATATGGTAACTACTCCAATTATCTCTCTCTATTTTATTTTCCACATTCTAAATTACTACTGCACCAACTGCCCACGTTCTATGATTGCCTGCAAAAACTAGCTTTAATAAATAAATAGATTTTAGCTTTGATATACCTATTTTCAAAATATATTATTTTATAAATTTGATTTATCTTCCATTCTAAATTGTTTTGAACAAATTTCTTATTCTAAATTTAAGAATTCAAAATATTTGGTGACTACACCTATTATCTCTCTTTATTTTATTTTCCACATTCTAAATTTGAGAGTTTAAAATATTTTGTAACCAACTTCTCATCATCTCTATTTTTTATGATATGTTTATTTTGAGAATATTTTTTTTATCTTTTTTTATTTTTCACCTTTTAAATTTAAGATATTTTTATTTTATTCTTCACATTCTAAGTTTCAGATTTTAAAATATTCTTTAAAAAACTTCTCACATATTTTTTTAGTATATATTTATTTTGAGACTGTTTTATTTTATATCTTTATTTTATTTTTCATGTTTTGAATTTAAGATTTTGAATTATTTTATAACTGAAATTGTTGTGTTTTGAGACTGTTTTATTTTATATCTTTACTTTCATCCCTGTTTAATTGTTGTGTTTTGGAGAGAAAAAGGAGACTGAAATCTGGTATGAGTGAGGGGAAAATAAACGGTCATGAGAGAAAACCATGGATAGGCCTTGATTGAAGCTTGCAGCAAAGAGATATGATGCAGCATGTGAGTATATACCTCTACATGATGCTGCCTGATTTTATTAAATTGCATATCGAATCTGGGGAAGCTTCAGAGTGAGGAAGAGTGTTGTTGGGTTTCTTCCATAAGCTGCAAGAGAATGTTTAAATGCTGGAAAAAGTTAATTAGTTTATGCTAAATTGATTTCACGATGCTGAAAGCTTGGGGGCTTTGAATTTTTCAGAGTAAAGGTTTATTAGATGTCACTGTTTGAAGCTTTCACATGCTGACTGAGTATCTTAAATGAGTTAAGCATTCTTGAAGGACCCAATACCAAGGCTTTGGAATTGGGAATTTTCATATCTAAGGCAAGGGGTTATTAGAAATTTTAAGGAGTAATGAATCAAAGAGCTAATATACTGTTGTGATATAATTGTTGTCAGATATTTTCAGATAAATGCTTATGATATTCAAAAGTGTTACTGGATGGAACAAGTATCCTAAATTACCAAATCACACATAAGACATGCCTAGAGGTCTCTATATAATGTGTGCAGTAGAAATGAAAGTGAAAAATGTTGTTAAATATTGTGATTGGAAGGGATCTAAATGCTACTGTTTTGATACGTTATAACATGAAACAAGTGTTATAAATTCCCAAACTATACCTAGGACATGGCCAAAGACCCCTTGCTTGTGTTTGGTGGCACTAGAATGAAAACTCATAATTTTTCTTCCTTGCCCTGTTTTGAACAGCCTAGTTTTAGCTAGGGGGAGTTAAATTCTGGGTGAAATTGAATGCCCCAGTGTACTTAAAAGAGGCATGAGGAAACAATTTTAGTCAAGTACAAGCAAGTTAGAAATCAAAGGAAAAGAAATAAAGCTGAAAAGCTACATAACATATTTAGAGTTTGGGCTTATGGAAGAGATTAATAATGCAATAAAAGGGTACCAAAGTGTGTGTATTATCCTGTCCCTATATGTATAATTTATATGATTTAGCTTTTGCCATCAAACAAGGGGGAAGCAAAACCCATGAAGTTCAAGAAAGAAGAGGAAACTTGGGAGAAGAAGAAAAAGGTAGTGAAACTTGCTCTTACGTAGTTTGTGCTTGGTTGCTTGCATGTTTATTTGACATGTATTTGCCTTTGAATATGTCATATCCTTGCTTGAGTTGTGCTATGGCCATGTGTATATGCTTGTAAGGTGTTATTCTTATATTGGTTATTTACATGCTTAGTTTATTACCATTACACATTATATATTAAGTTGATGTTTCGCTACTGAGATTCCCCCAAATCTCACCCCTTTTCTCCTATATACCAATAGTTGGGGCAAGTACTCCTAAAGGAAATGGCAAGCAAGTGGAGGAAGCTTGAAGGTGGAAGCTCATAAGAAGCTTGTTATGATTACTATGCTATTAAATGATTTTGTTTAATCGCTGTTGTATACGTTTATTTAGGGCTTTCATAAGTTAATTATATATTTTGTTATGTATCTAACCTCCATAAGGAGGAGCATGAGAGCCAGGTAGAAATAAAGGTAAGGGCTATATTAAAGCATAGTTAAAATGCATGAAATTGGTAATGTTAGTTAGTGGCTGTTTTATTGATGAGCCATGATTTTGGGAGTGACATTTGACAGGGCAAACATTTTAACTAGGTTATGAAATTTAGCAGTGTAATAGTATACATCCATACCTTTGAAATTAGTCTTATTTCATAATTTTTGAATTTGTATATAAAAATATATGAGTTTTAAAAGATGACCCAGAAATCAAGAAATTCTAGTGAATTTCTCCTATTCAGTTTTGATAAATAGGTGTTGCTGGACCAAATGGAATAGAAATGAACCTAGGTATTATTTTTCTTTCCAAGAGCTAAACATAAAGCTTTGAACCACTAATTTTAGAGTTATAATGAATTACTTATGAATTTCCAATATTACAGAAAAATTCATTATTCATGGTACAATGGTACCCAAGCTTTGAGAAAGACATTAAAGTTTTTTTAAGCTTATTTAAGGATATCTTTGGATCGCATGTGGTTCTTAAATTGCTAAAATACTCTAATAAGTGACCTAGAGTAAAGTGTTACATGCCCCCTCCTTCATCATTACCATAATTATTCAAAGTTCAATCCAGTCAACGGCAGTAATAGAAGAATTGCAAAAAAAAATTGAATATCGCCTCATTAATGTAGATCGCTCTGCTCGCAAGAACAACTTGAGGGCATGTTTATATATACATATATATATATATATATTATATATCTCTACCCCATTGCAACTTCTATTCTTATGGTTCCAATCTTGGGTTTCGATTTCTTATTTGCCTTTTATGTTATGACAACTTGAAGATAGGGTATTGTGCCGGATTTGCAACAAGAAAGGTTTGATTGTGAAATACAACACCTGAATCAGAAATCAAGCCAAAGAACTTGGCAACAGGGTAAGGAAGAAGAGGCGGCGAAGGCGCTGGCGAGATGTGAGAGAGGAGAGAGAGAAGAGGCAATTTGGGGTTGATAAAAATTTAAGTGACACCACCAACTTCAATCGTGGCCAAAAGCAGGAATTTGTGGCTCGAGTTTAAATAGTTTTTCTTCTAAAAGCTCAATTGGTAAAATGCTTATCCAAACACAGACATTAAGCCAAAAGCAGCCAATCGCACGTCTAGACCACACAATCACACATTTGGACCTTCAAAAAGCATCCCAAACACACCCTTGTCAGTTATTAAAACATTACATTACATTCTTGTAAAAATTAGCATTTAATCACTGACTACACAAATGAAAACATTTATAAAGATATTTATTATTTCAATAATGCCATTTGCTACTACTTTTAACAAATGTAATTAATGAGAACAATATTAAATTCCAGATTCCTACCCTCTCCCTTGTCTGTTTTTTTGAATGTTCAAGTGACCTTTTGGAGTTTTGGGAATTCATAAGGTATTTTTTGGGGACTTTCCCAATTAAAATTCCATTACATAATTATATTACATGCTTGTTTCTTCATACAGAATTGTTCTTCAAGGAAGTCAAAACTTCCTTACAAGCTAACCTTTTTGCTGTTTCTTTATTGTCAGCTGCGCAAGTTCTCTCATAAACATTTCCATGAGCTAGAACCCTAACTGTGGCAGAAGCTAAGCCATTGTTTTTGGAAAACAATGGCTTCTCCCTTATAAAATGTTGTTTGCTGCAATATTCTTTCAATTCGCGAACAGGATTAATTTGTAAGGTGTCCAGTGTGATCAAAGGTTCCAAGAGAGGCATGATGCTTCTGAACACAATCTCTTTGTTGAATCCAGAATCAACCATAATTGCTCCTGCCAAAGACTCTATGATATCTCCAAGTACCTATCAATAGTTAGAATATTACAAGTAGCACCCAATCCAAATGCCTTTGTAATTACTGAAAAAATCAGATTGTGTCCTAAAAGAAGCATTAAGAGTAATCTAATCTTCTGGTCCTTAGCTACCAGTATAACAGAGTTCTGGATCCTAAAGGGTACTTTTTTCATTAGTTAAAAAAGATTAGGCAGGAAACTCAAGTTCTTAATGATTCAAACATCCCAAGATATAATCCTACAGGAAACCATGGATTGGGGGTGGGAAACCATGGTTTTCCAAAACACAATTTTTTCTACCATTTCAAGAGCTATTTTACAAAATCTATTCTTTAAGTTCACTTTTATCAGCCAATGACCTTATAGCCAAGAGGCGTAAATGCCCATGGGAGGTCGCGGGTTCAATCCCACTTATAACCTCAGGTTATTAGTGCATGCCCTCTAAATATAGAATTAAAAACTAGCAGTAAAATATGCAAAATTGCCAAGAAATGTAGAATTGTCTTGAGAAACTATAATGATTAAGCCCTACATAGCAAATTTACCAAAATAATTTGAACACATGCACAAAAAGCACCACAATGACAGTAATATGAATAAGCAAACATTCAAAACAAGGACATTTGCTTGAAGATCAATGAACTGAAATAGTAATAGCTAACCTTGGGGAAATACGTCATTGTCTCCCACCCAAAAGTTGGTTTGGAAGATAACTTTTCAAAATCCTTCATTGTGGCAACAATATCCCTATGTAATTCTGGAGAAGCATGGAGTATGTGTTTGTGTAGGTTAGCCTTAATGGCAGACCGAGCATAACAGTCATTATTTACAGAAGCCGACCTCAAGTCAGTCAACAACTCTGGAGACAAGCCAGGATATTTGTTGTACATATGCTCAGTGACAAGAAAATCCAACACAGAATCCCCAAGAAATTCTAGTCGCTGCAGGGAAAATACTTATGTATATTATTTGATAATTTTGAATAGCAATGAAACAAAAAGGGAAAAAAAAAAAAGCAAAGGCAGTGACTACTAATTCTGGGATACATCAAAACTTCCATAACATAGGCTGGTACTGAACGAGAGACCCTGAAATTTTGCCTTTCATAGATAACATAATCATATGCAATGTTTTCTTTCGGTATGATAAACTAATAGTACTCCCTCCAGTCCAAAATATAAGATGTTGTTAACTAATTTATCAAAGAATGTGATTTTCAAATATGCCTGTCACATATGTCACTTCTTTCTCTCTCCTGCAAGGGGGTAAAAGTGGAAAACAATAATTAACTACCCTTTCAACCTCTTGTATTTTGGACCAAAATTTCCCTCTAGAAGACTTCTTATACTGTGAACCCGAGGGAGTGATAGCAATCACATTTGTCTTAAGGTCATAGGAAAAGTTAAACCCAACCATTCTATGAATTGTATGTGTCTGAACCATGCCAGCAAATAAAGTACAGTTTTTAGTTTAGCTCAAAGGATACAGACATTAAAATCGAACAAGATAATGCAGTACTTATAAGGCACCTGATAACATGTTGGAATTTCTGGCAGCATGTAAGAACCATGGGTCAAAGCTTCCACCAAGAGAGAGCTGTCATTGAATGAGTAGTTCAATAGAGATTCAAAATATCTGACATCCACAAGCCTCTCTGGCTCTATGCTTAAAAGCCTCTTATTGGGTGTTATCTCAAAATCCACCTTTATCCCAACCCAATCCATAAATTTCAAAGCAGCTTTCTCTCCACCTGTGCTAAGGAAGGCCCCAATCAAGGCTTCAACAACATCTGAAATGACTCTAGGTTTTATTTTTCTGTACCCATTAACATAAATTTTTGTCATATCGTCAGATGCTAACTCCTCTTTTAAAGAAACATATCCAGATCTATTTCCTGGTATAATCCATTTGTGTGGATCAAAAGGGGAGTTCCGTACGAAGCCCTACAACAAAAAGGAATGAAAATTCTGGATTAAAAAAAAAAAAAAGGAACCACTCTCAACATACATGTATATTTTTTTTTTTTTTAAATTCTTCCAAATGTCACCTCTGGCTTCAACTGAAATCCTAACTCGAACCTTTAAGGCTTAAATGACTACCACTGAGCCAAAGCTTATTTGTCAAGGGAGTACAGTTTTATGGTCATGTACAATTAAAGAAATTCAACAATGCACACAAATGGCTTCAATTAAAACGGAGAGTAATGGGATTGTAATAATGCATAAGTGCATGAATGATAAGGATCAAATGCCATATGCGAAATGCTGAAAAACGGTATTGTAAATGATAAGAATAAAAAAAGAAAAGACAAAAGTTGGGAAAGAAAGAATACCGAAAGTCTACTGGTGCACCCAAGCTTCCTGAGGGCAGCATTAGAAATTATCTTGTCCTTCTTCACACTGAGGAGACCCTCATGATAAGTTGGATGGATTTGATAAAGATACTGGCCAGCAGCATATTTAAGGAAAGAATCTCCAAGAGTCTCTAAGGATTCGTAATGAAATGACTCTTCGCATTTTTTCGAAGTGATTGCTTCCAAGATCTACAACACACGAAGCAGATACCATTAGGACAAGCATATCATCAAAAAGCTTGAACAAAGACAACAAAATAGAAATACAAAGAAACTAATACTCCTCCGGTCCTAAATGTAGGACCTAGTACCAATGGTAGTACTCCGTAATTATGCTATAATGAAATCATGACAAAAAGGTTAAGGTTGCCTTGGACATACGTTATGTCAAATTCAAAACATCTAAAATGACGAGGTGGCAAACAGAATTATCCATGAAGCATCTTCAAGCAAATAAAATATACACCCAAATGGAGAATACCCAACACAAATAAACCAAAAAGAAAAAAGAAAGTTCACATGATATCAAATCAATGCATTAGTATTACATCTTTCAGCAATCTAAACAATCACATTGTGTATTGGCCGGGACATGCTAAAAAAAGGAGGCCAAATCAGTTCTTTTTCTTTGGTTATATCTACTGCCATAATTATCCATTGTGTCTGCCATTAAAACAACTTATATATTAAAAATTAATGTAGACAAACATTTATGTAGTTAATGAGTCTCAACAGAAAGACTAAAAAAAGGAGGCCAAATCAGTTCTTTTACTTTGGTTATATCTACTGCCATAATTATCCATTGTGTCTGACATTAAAACAACTTATATATTAAAAATTAATCCAGACAAACATTTAGGTAGTTAATAAGTCTCAACAGAATGACATGAAACTATCTTTCCTTGGAAAAAAAAAAAGGAAATATAACTGTTGGAATTATATCATGATAAATTTTCATAGCGAAAGAATAGCAGCTTACCTTGACTGTTGGAATATCATTTTGCATGCACATTTTTTTCAAGTTGAAAGCCACAAGAAATGACTCAAGCCGATGTATTATTGAAGGAACGAAAGAGAATGAATATATTGTATTGACAGCAATCGGTGACATTATAATATCGCATAGTTCTGGGGGCAACTCGTCTGTGGATTTGGTTGATTCTGAAAAATCATATATATACATAGAAGTTAAGATGTAAATCAGCATCGCATGACAAATGATATTAACACTGTCTTCAATTTTGGGTAAATTTTAATCAGTCTCATGGACTAGCTTGACTTCTTTGTCTGCAAAAATACTTTTATTTTAAAGAAACCTTTCATGGCAAAGTTAAAATAAAGAAACTTCTAGAGAAAGCTATGAATATCTTTTGTGCTTGTTATATCTGCCAAAAAATTTTGTCTTTGGAAATCTTCCTGCACAACGAACTTTCACGGGCAAGTCCAAGTACAAGAATCAACATTCAAACCTCTTTTCTTTGCTTGTCTACTCCTGAGAAGGTAATTTTGCACATCAAACATGTGCCTTCCATTATATAGTTGTTGGCCTTCAAAACATAAATCGATCCCATGCCTGAAAGTTAGGATAAGTGATAAGATTATGTCAAAGTAATACACCCGATGGTAAATAGTGACTCAAAAATTGACATCTGCAACGAATATTAGCATACTTTTCTTTATAGAGTTTCTTGTATGAACTTGTTCTGCCATCCCTGAGTTTTAGAGGAGAGTTTCCATTTAATTCCATTCTACCAGTGATGATATAAATTTTACCACTATGTGGAGTATAAACCAATGAATTTTCTAGTTTGCAGGAGCAAATCCATCCATCTTTGATCCTTACATTGGCAACATGATTGTTGCAAACTTCTTCAGATGAATATACAGAAGGCCAGTCGATGATCAAAGGTCTTTGAGGTATGGTAGTGGCTGGAAGCAGAAGATAATCAATCTCAAGATTATCTCCCAAATGGAGTTCATTTAAAATGGCTTTCCACCTAGCAATGTCATGGTCCAAAAGAATTCCAAATACAGTGATTTGGAATCTTCTACACAAAAGAACCTGGAAAAAGAAAAAGATAACTACATAAACTTTTGTAACACTTGTTATGCACAACAATAAGAGGGCAAAACATCATACCTCATTTGGGCCAAGATTAATTGTACCAATGTATCTGAATTTTACTATCAAGTCACCCCTATCAGTACACAAATTGAATTTCATGCACCCGATTTCAGGGTCAAGTTTACATCTCATTGCAAGAACAACATCACGAACAGCAACATCATAGTTGAATTCTTGCTTCAACTCCATCAAATAGCAATGGTATAACATATTGCCATTGCGTGGAAAGAAGTTAACCAATTCAGATGGAACATAATGAGGTTGCTCCTCATTATAAGGTTCATTCGCTGTAAGAATCAGATAAATTCCCAAACATTTAGGACACACAGATGTAAGGAAAACAAAATACTACTTCCAATTATAATTATAACTTTACTAGAATAACAATGGAAAAAGGGTAACGAATCACCAAATTCTTCCATCAAATGTTTTTCCATGACAATATCAGGAACAAGATTATCTGTCAAAGCTCCATTTTTATGAAGTTGCTTGCAAGCTTCAAGACAAGCAACATTTTCTAAGGTTTTCTTGGATCCTTGAACACAGACAGGTGATATAGGGCAACTCTTAGGAAGAAGTAGAGTTCCAGTCTCTTTGTCCCATCTAGGCATTGGTTTGAAGTACCTAGAAATATATGAAAATTCAAATGTAGGATCAGCCAAAATCTAAGAGTTAAACACTAGATCTAAAAAATTGTCCATAAATATCATGGGAACACTTAAATTAGAGTATAGGAAGATCAGCAATTAACTAACCCATCTGCAGGGAGCCGTGAACAGTAAAGGTATAACAAACCAATACTAGACCTGAGATTCACAATCGCTCCAGTGCTGTCAACACGATAAGTTTCCTCGTCGCACATATCACTATTTAAAGGCTCACAAGGAAGGGAAGAATGATCCAAGCACTCTTTCCTCATAATATCTCCACTACTTACATACTTCTCCAATCGAGAACGTGTAGCCAAATCCCCACTGTATTTTAAAATAAAACATGACATGGAGGCAATTCAGACAAGTTTTGTCTCAACCAGAAAATCAAACCAAAATGGATGTTAGAAAAGGATCAGTATAATAGAACATGTTTATTTGCAATTGTCAAGTCGTTGCAGCCATCAAATAAATTTTCAAAACCCATTTGTTCAAGTACTCGAGAGTACTCAAAACAGAAACAGAAAAACAAGAATTACCTTTCAACCATTAATATGTACACAGAATTTTGAACTCTCGCTCGTCCTCGGGACTGAATGAAACTGCACACTGTAGCAGAGGAGTCAAATCTAATGACCAAATTACAACTTTGAACATCCAACCCCTCTTCAAGAATTGAGGTTGCAACAATGATATTGACCTGCAAATTAACTATTTTGTATGACATTGAATATTCTACCATTTTATGACTACACAAATGATGACATAGGTAACAATCATACCAAGCCCATACGAAACTCTTCTACGATTTCATTTTGTTTTTTCCTTGTTTGACTTTGCAACTTCGAATTGTTCCCTGCTATGTACTTAGTCTTCCATCCATTATGTTTTGGGAGGAATTCTCTCAAAAGAGCCTCAAGAGCAATTGCTGTAATTATCCTCTCTACGAAAATTATGCATCTCATATCATTCATTCCCCTATAAATTTAATATTCATAGCAGACCAATCAAAATCAACATCAATTTAATTACAAGACTACCATATATAATTAGAGATATAAGACTATTTGAATTCTAATAACTAACTACATAATTGGAGTTTCCTAGGTTCTGTCACAATGTGATAACATTGAGAGCAAGTACAAATCAACCCAATGCAAGGAACAATATAAATAAACATACGACAGCAAAGAACTAAAGAACAGGCTTTATTTTGATTTTTAAATGAAAGAACCAGCCATATAGATGTTCGCAAATCCCCCAAAAACTATCACATTTCAACAGGACATTGACCAAAAGAAAATCCCGATTCCATACCTGAATGTATGATTTCAAAACCTCATTCAAATTTAAAATATTTCATAAACACAAGGGAACCTGTATTCAAGTAGAGAATCAGTGAGACATTGAACTTTTGAGGTTAATAGGCCCACAAGCACAAGTGACCCCATATCATCACCAACAGTATGTTGAGGACCTGTGCAAGAAAACATTTATAAAAATTTGATAACAAGGAAAAGAATGTGAGCTGAGATTTATCACAAATGTACTTATACTCTCCAACGTTAGAGTCACTACCAGATGATATGCGAGTTGAAATCATTTCCAAAGCATCCAATGTAAATTTTCTAACAGTTGTATTTCCATGTGAAAATAATTCAGTTTCATTTGATGATAAGAATTCTGCAGCCTGTGACATAAACAAATACATAGTAAAATCTTTCAGGCAATCATGAAGAGAGAAATGAAGTAAGAGAATAAGTACCTTCAAAGCCAACAAAAGTCCCAACTTATCCAAGCAAAAAATTAAAGCTGAGCAAACCGTTTCTATTCTTTTGCAAATAGACTCTGCGGCAGAACTTGTCAACGCTGACTCTTTCACATGCCATTCGTACTAATGCAGAGAATATCAACAGTCAACACCATCAAGGAAGTAAACCAACAATCAATTATCAAAATATATATCACTGAATTTTGATCAGGTATAAGATCTAAGAATAAGACAGAATTGACATTTCAAACAAAACATGCTGCTCAATATACCAATTTTTGCTTTTTATAGCCAATTCCTCACCCATAATTTCAATCCAAGGGAATAATTTAATTCTTTGTAAAATATCAAGAGTAATTGAAAGCTGGTGACCTTAAAAGTTCTCACCTGTTTTCTTAGTAGATCCAGTCCTTTCTCCAAGCATTTGAATAACTCAAAGGGAATTCCAGTGTCCTTGAAAAATTTGAACTCTGGGGTAGATGTTGGTATGAATTCCGCTAGGACAGATTCGCTCGCACATGTATATACCTTAAATACAAAATATTAAACATTAAAAATAAAAAAATAAAAAACTGGACAACAAGATAGTACTAGGACCTGTTTCATTTTGTAATGAAAAAATCACTTATTTTTTAAAAAAAATCACTTTTGTGAAATTATTAAATATTGTTTTTTAACTTCTAAAACTAATAAAAATCTAAAAAAGGAAACATATTTTTTATTATTTTGAAAAGTTAGTTTGACTAACTTTTGAAAATAATAGATGAACGAGAATGTTATAAAAATATGGACATACAAGGAAATATCATAAAATTTGAAAAGAAATAAATAATAAATCATTTGTTTACGAACAGAGATCCACAAAGATATCATAAAATTTGAAAATAACTAGATAATAATCACTTTTATTGTTGCAAACAAACGAAATATCTTTTTTATAAAATCTCTACAAAATAAATCACGTTTCACAACATCTCTAAACTATCTAAAAATCACTTTTTTTTCAAGTTTAAACAAATGGGCGCCAAGACCTGAAAGAAATAAACTCTTCTAAATACATTTGCAAGTGTCAACACCTTTCTAGCAATGTAAAGGTTCCTGTACCAGTAGATATGTAAGATATAACAGCATAATTTTTTTGCGCATACTCGACAAAGAGATATATGGGATGAGAAAAGAATTTTATGTTTATGGGAAGAGACATGGCAGAAATAGTTGGGTGTAGTTGAGGAAGTTGGAAAAAAGAAGACACAGGAAGTTAGTCACAAGGGAACAAACGTAGGAGAAGAAAGAAGTTCCAAGATGGAAGTCAATCAGAATCAGTCATCATGTAAAAAATAAAGAAAAAAATGGAATAAAGAGGAGGCATGGATAAGGTATTTTTAGGGCAGATGGTTCAAGGGATATCTATAAGTCCTGAACTTCTAAAACCAATCTTGTCATTTGGTTGTTCAGTTTTTTTTTTAACTATTGCCTAAGGTCTTTAATTCTTATGTTGGAGAATATTGGAGATTTTATCTCATTTTCCAAGTAGTTCAGTTACCTTCATTCCAATATTGTCAGTATCTATCTAGACAACATATTGCCCAGAACAAAATGACATGCCTTGAGACTAGAAATTAAGAGAACAAATAAAAATTTAAAAATGGAGAAAGATAAAGGAAAAACCTTAGAATGCATTAGGCTCTCAAGGTCGGCAATATTTTTCCAGACAGTCAATTCAGAATTCCCACCTAATTAAAATATTAGAGGCGAAGACAAAGTAAATTTAACATTAGAAAATAATAGACAGTAATGAGTAGGAAAATAATGCCAATGCAATGAAATAAATAGAACTTTCTTTGGGCTAATGAACCTTTCGATTTAATAAGAGATGCTGTCATCCCTAATATTCTTGGGAGATCAGAACTATTAGATTTCAGTTGATGATGATAAAACTCCTGCATAAAATCAAAATTTCCAATTGTAAGAAATATAAGTTTTGCAAGCTCCACAATCTCAAGTTGCAGAAATGCACAATAAGATAGAAGCTTGACTATAAATAAATGCAATGGCCATCAAACAAAATACTGCTTATACAATTCGACAACAAAACACATTTAATACTAAACATCACTTACAACTATTCTTGAGTTCAATTAACTGAGACGTGTACAGTGCTATTCATGAGCCTTCACTCAATAGCATAAGCATACAATGCACTTTAGAATTTCTGATTACAAGTTACAGACTATGTTACCAAGGAATAACCGTTATACAGGCCGGCAAAATAAAAATCATTAGAGGAAGCACTCACGGTCATGATGCATGCATAAGGGTGTCTACCCCTGGCATGATGGCATTCATCCATTACTAAGACCTTTATCATATTCAGTTTGAAAAAGCCACAACGCAAGCCAGACAGCAATATTGCAGGAGTCATAACAAGTACCTGCATAATCAAAACCACTACTAACAATAACTATATCTTATCTATGTAATATGCATAGACAAATCAGAAACAATAACTATCTCTGATATATGTGATATGCAAAGACAAATCAGAAACATAGTTCTAATAATAACTAACAATTCAGGTGCTTCAGAGAGCAACTAATCCTCCAAATGGAGAAAACCACAAATTCTGACTATCTGAATTTGACTTGTGCATACATAAACATGCCCCTGTGCCAACTAGAATACTTGGCACACAAAATGAAATGAAAAAGTTTATAAACACCTTCATGAAAATTCACACAGAAAGCATGTAACTTTATCTGCTTTCATTCTGTTAGCTATTATGATTTTATAATGGGTTAAGCTTCCACTTACTTTCTTGTTGTTTTTACTCATCCAGTATCATACGAACTGGACAATCTATAATATCTAATTATATCTATATCCAACTGTGCAACTACACAGTGGGATGACCCCAATCATGCCAGACCAAAGAGCTGATTCCACAAATAGGAAAACCAGGGATAGGATGATTATGATCCCTTCAAATACAGATATATTAGTAATCAGTAACTTTATGGGCAGTATCACCAGCAAGCTTTTGAGAAGGGAGCTTTCACTGATGACACCTAGAAAAGAGCTCTTCCTAGAAGAGTACTATCAAGTGCCATGTGACTTCTTATCCATGAAAACCAAGTTTACAAGTGAAAATTTTCAAATTCAATAAAAATATAATGTACAACAACCTCTTCCTATCTTGCGGCTCTCTTGAAGGGAGAGTTTTTTGCAATTACCACCCTACATCAAAGTATTGGTTCACAAATAATACATGTTTCAGGGCACTTTAGGCTTTTGTAAGCACCCAGATTTGTTGCCACTTGCCATCAATAAATTTAAATTGTTAGTTCCTATGTGGATATATCAAATACAAATATGTTGATAAAAAAGTAAACAACAAATGGAATGGGAAACGACAAGTAGACGGCAGGACTATTTTGAGGGACAAAAGCAGACTACACATAGCCCATTTACATGCTTGACATTTCGCATGCAAGTTTTAATATGATATTTCTAAACAAATGTGCAAAAAAATCACCTCATGTTTCTGCATTTCTACTTTCCATGTAGCAGCATCCCAGAAGTCGACTCCCATATCTCCCCAATACATTCCAACTTTCAAATCCGTATGCGTTTTCACAGCTTCAGCTTGCTGCCATTTTGGGGAGTGAAGAAGAAGAAAAACTTGGTCAAAATAAGTGTTGATCCGCTGTATAATTTCAAAAGCAGCATTACTGAATGCGTGGATGTAATTTTTAATGCTATTTGAATTTAAAATGGATACAGTAGCAGAATGTTCTTCCAAACTGTAAATTTTAGTGGTCATAGTGGAAGTCAATCAGAGAGTGTCCCTACAGGATAGAATAGAGAAAAAGAAAGATTTGCATACTTGTTTAACCAAGACAACAGTCGGAACCAAAAATACGGCAATGGAAGGGGAAGGCTTGCGAAGGAGATAAGCATAGTTCCGTAAAAGCAAGATGGCGATCAGAGTTTTCCCAGAACCTGTCTCTAAATACACGATGGTATTTTGCCGGATAGATTTTTCCAACGCTTCCAACTGATAACTACAGAAAACGGACCAAAAAAACAATCAAAGAAAAAAACCATAACAACATTAATCGAATCAACTGAAGAAAAGTGTAGGCTAGCTTACCTTCTGGCAAATGGAAGAGGGTCAGCTGAACTAAGGCTATCGATTTCCATGGCATCTCTTTCTCTCAAATAAGAAATCAAAAAACGCAGAATGCAGGTAATGAAGGAATTTGAAGAACCGAGTTTGAGCCACAACGAGAAAAAGCACGAAGCAAAGGTTTGTCTGAAACTATACTATAAATACTAGTAGTGGCGGTAGGACGGTGACTCCTTCCAGTTAACTTTCAAATTAAGCAGACTGGAGACCCCACAAGTCAAAGTTGATGCTTGGGATTCTGGAAGGAAATGAATGAAACGGCACTCAATGCGTCGTCGTTTACTCTCGTTTTCTGACGCTCGCGATCTTCGGGTCTGTCTGACAAAACGGTAGACGAGAAAACGTACGATGGGAAGGAAAAAAGTTAGAATATGTTTGAAAAAGCGGTAGGTGATATTGGTTTTTATCATTAAAGTGTGTGTTTGGGGAGCGTTTGCACCGCCCAAACACTCAATTGGCCCTTTAAGCTCAATTGCCAAACTGAAAAAAAAAAATGCAGTGTTTGTTTCACCGGTGAGCAATCGAGCTTAATTCTATCTTAATAGCTTTTACCATAAGCTCCATTTCTTAGCTTTTACTGATTTAGCTTTTGGGGAGAGTGAGAATAGTTAAAATATTTTTTCAGTTGTGTCCAGTGTACTATCAGACTTATTGCAATTTTACCCTTAATGTACTTTTTTTGCTACAAAAATTAATTTCAACTATTATTTGGTGCTTTTAACCCTTAAAATATTTTTTCAACTGTACCCAATGTGTTATCAGACTGATTGCAATTTTATCTTTAATGTACTTTTTCAGTTCTAAAAATTATTTTAAACTATTTTTTGGTGTTTTTAACCCTTTAAAATATTTTTCCACCCACTCTCTCTTACTATTATCACAAAAGTCACTTGTGCTTAACTCAATCCAAACAAGTTTTATTTTTACAAAAGTCATTTTTCCCATCGTTGTTCTAAACATAAATCACATTACACAATCGAGCTTTTACCAAAACTAAAATTACCAAACGCTAAATTGAGAAACTCTATTTTTCTCATCGCTCTTCCAAACACACCCAAAGCTGCTTTTAAAAAAGCAACCAACTGCGGCATAGTGATTTTTTTTTTTTTTTTTGAGATAATCACGGTCAAATCCTAAATAAAAGAAAAAAGAAAAAATGCTCATAAAATTATCCATAGAGGGCTCTTAACATATTAGTGTACCCTTCCATTTGTTATTAACAACTTTAAGAATTATTTTTTTATTTTTTTATGTGAAACTTAAATATAATTATCCCTTTTTTTTACCTTCTTTTGTCTTTTTATCTTTTGACTTTTACATTTATTTATAACTGTGAAGTAATATTTTAATTGATCCTCCACAAATTCACATTAGGGACTGCACGTTACTTTTATTATCCCATCCTGACCAAATTATAAACCACATATATTTGCTGCAATTTAATTTTAATATTTTTGAGTTTTATTTATCTATTCATTGAATACCTCTATCTAAATACACACACCTTTGTATCCATGAAGCATATTTAATTATTTTATTTTATTATTTCAAATTTTTAAATAATAAATTAATTATTTTATTTTATAATTTCAATTTTTATTTTAAATTATCACAATATATATAAATAATATATATATATATATATATATAATATTCAATAAGATTCATGTCATTTTCCATCTAAACTTACTTTTTAAATAATAATCCAAACAAGTTTATGTTTGAAAAAGAACCACTTTTGCCACCATAAATCTGAACACAAATCACATTAACAATATAACTTTTATCCTATCTTACTTTTATAAAAAAGTCACTTATGTCACCACTAATCTAAATAGGCACTTCCTCTTGTCGTTCTTTTGAATTTATTCAAAAAAAAAAATCAAACTATTTTCAGAGTGTATTTGAATTACCCTTTTAAGAATAACTTTTGGAAAAATAGTGATTTTGGAGAATAAATTTTGAGAATAATAAATTCTAAGGGGAAAAACGATTTTGAAAAAAATGATAGTATTTAGGTATTTTGATCAGAATCATTTTTTTTATGATCAAATTACTAAAAATGACATTAATTTTTATAATAATGATGTATAAAAGGATAAAATTATATTTTATATATATTTTAACATTAAATTTCATAATAAATATTAAAAATAAAATACATTTGTCTACAAAATTAGACATGGATTATTTTGAATTACCCGGATATATTGATTGACTTGCTGAATATGAATTTAAGTGTTAAAATTGTATGATCTTGCTGTAATTCTATGCCCCACAACCACAACAAATAGAAAAGCTTCAGAAAATGTTAACGAGTGAAACAATAATGTAATTCCTTGAATAATTTCCATCACTCTGGCGTACTGAAAAATAAAGATATATCATCCCACTCGTAATAATATAACGGAATAAATGGTGTGATTATATAATTATTGACTCTTAGGTGTGTTTGGTTTGAGGGAAGGGTAGGGGGGAGTGAGGAAATTACAATTTTGAAAAAAAGACATCCAAAATTTACCTTTTCATTTTTTTAATTTTGAGTTCCCGCCCAAAATTTACTTTCTCATTCTTTTTAAATTTTGGATTCCCACCTAAAATTTAAATTCTTTCCATCTAAAAAAGTAATTTACCCACCCTCACATCCCTTCCCACCCCTCAAACCAAACACACCCTTAGGCCCTGTTTGGTATGTGATACTGAATTTTGATGGATTGGGATTGGGACTGGGATTGATACTTTAAAAATATATTTAGTACGAAATAACAGTTAAAGGGAATAATTTTATTTATCTTATTTAATAAATACTCACTTATTGTGAAAAGACCGAAATACCCATTCCCTCGTTCACTTCCTTTTCCTCTTTCAACTCCCAAATGTTTCCTCTCAAAACTGATCATCTTTGTCTCCTCATCATTTCTAGGGTTTGGATAGAATTTCCACAATGGCTGCAAAACTCACCGGTGGTGTGATAATGACGATTTAGGGTCTGAGAAAACACACAGACTCTCTGTAAACGAAAAAACCTTGTACAGCAGTTTACTACTCTGTGGCTGACCAATGATTCCGCATCACCCAACAATTTCCATGGAAAACGGCATAATATATGTCGTCAAATCAAAGACTCAAAGGGTATTAATCATGTGTTAAACTTCAAACACAGAAAACGGTGTCACTCTTTGCTTTAGAATTCAATTGGACTTAATGAAAATGAACCCAATGATCAGAGTAAAGGGAAAGAACCGATATTACTACAAACTCTGCGAAGATATATAACGAGGGAGTGATTATGTGAGAGGAAATGATTCTTGATTAAAATCAGGTTATTTTTGTCTAAAAATATTTTAATCAAGGATAATTTTATCTTCATAGTTTTATAATCCCAGGATTAAAAACACAATACGAGGGAGAGGGAGGTGGCTTTGCAGCAATCCCACTTTTATGGTACTTCCAATCCTTGATTACTTATAGTACCTCGTACCAAACGATATATTTTGACTAAATCCTGATCCAATCCCGCTCCTTAAAGTACTTTGTACCAAACAGGGCCTTATGGTGATCCTTTGAGTTCGAAAACAAAACATTGTCAGGCTTACCAGTAACCCTTCCATCAAGCAGAAGTTCGCCAGCGATTGTTCATCCCCGGAAACGAGTTCGAGAAGCTTACCACCACCGGCGATTTCTCCGATCTGCAACCGAAGCACAGACTACAGAGCGAGAAAGCACACAATCGTCGTCTTCCAACCCGAGCAGGACTTCACCGCTGTGATTTCTTTGTCAACCCAAGCTCACAAGCACCAGCGACTCCTCCGACCTGCACCGACGAGTTTTGAAATGGGGAAGAGGAGAGAGAGATTCGAGTTGTTGAATGCATTTCGAAGATCGGCGAGAGACTCACCGGCACCATCGACCTTCTCCGATCGCCAACAAACCACCACCACCTACCACCTTCTCCGGATCGGCCGGAGATAAGCGCGAAATTGGTAACAGTAGTGGAGAAGCTCACGGCTGGAAAAAGGAGAAAAAAGACGAGAGGAGAGAGAGGAAAGAGACTGGACAAAAAGACAGACAAAAAAGAGGGAGAGGCGAAATTATTGCTTGTGTTTGGATACATTTAAAAAAGTTTTTTTTTTTAATAAAACCATAATTTTGGAGAAAATTATTCAACTACATGAAAAATTTTTAGGTAAAACCATTTAAAATCATAGTTTGGGCTAGGGACCTTAAAAGTTAAAACCATAGTTTTAAAACAATTTTTTTTTTGTCCAAAAAAAAACAAATTATTTTTTTTCACTTTTTCTCTTAACCTACCCTTTCTCTTTTCTCTTTTTTTCCTCTCTCCTTCTTCTCTTTCTTTGGATTTCTTCCTCGTTCTCTCTATTCCAATTTCTGAACTTTCTCAAAACCCATGTTTGAATATTCCTTTTACAATAATTTTGGCTGACAACTTGACGTAAGTTTTACTGTCTCAATTATCAATATCAATCAATATAACATATAAATCTCTTCCGCCAAGCCACCTCCTTCATCGGCTTATCCTTCGGCTATAGACATAAAACACTGTTCACAAGCTGATCTCCACATATATGGGGCTGCGTGCAAGCCGTTTGTTGCTGACAGTGACGACTCCCTGTCCTCCCTGCTACGTAAACATCTTCATGACCATCTTTGAATTTGAAAGTTGAATTTGAATTTGAAACCGCCAAAAACATCTTTATGGACCGCTATATAACCACTGAGGTGATTCAAATAAAGGGCTGTTATTTCTTCCCTCGACAGACCACCCACAGCCCGACTGACGTCCCTCCCCTCTTCAAGTGCATTGCAACACAGAGGTTCCCAGTTAAACTTGAGCCATTTTAACAACTCATCACACTGTTGCTACCAAACATGTGGAGATCCACCAAGCTGCTGCCGACAAACATAGTCAAATCTGTACATTCTCAGCGAACTCCCTCTCTGTTCAGGTACATTCCAGCAAGCAATTGTTTCATTCCTTCCTCTGTTTTTCATCCTACCGTATGAAACGGCTACTTCGTCTCTTTCACTCCCGTTTTCTCTCACTTTCCGTTGTCATTTTGCAAGGCATGGACCACTTTCCACAAGCTTAGTTGGCCGACATCCATCCAGGGAAGAAAGCAAAGAAGATCAGTTATGTTTTTGTCTTTGTTGGTTATCCAACAAATGTCTACCACACTTATGCGGCAAGTCTGGACAGTGGCCCTCCCATTCTTGAAGTTTTGTATGGAAAAGGTGTGGGATCAGCCGGAAATCTTGACGAAAGGATGTCAGACTCGCCGGAAATGGGGGTTGGAAAAAATTTTACAACCTCACCGGAAAAGGAAGTGGTGGTGTTGAGCCCCCCTCCTTTTTAAGCTCTCGGCCCTGCGGTGGTTGGTGTAGATAGAGGAGTTGCTTGAAGGTGAGAGTGGGAATGATGATCAATGTTGCCGGAAATTAGTGATTCCAAGCTCTTCAAAGTGGTCAGAAATGGGAGATTTTTGCACCGAAGGTAAAGATCCGAAGGAAGGAAGAAGGTGTCGTTGATGATGGGGATGACGCTAGGCAAGAAGGGATGATGATGCTGCAGTTACATGAGGTAGAGATGAAAGCACCAAACTTCCTTCCTTCCTTCATCGCTGCAAAAATGGTAGAGAGATCTTCTGGCAGGCTCTTTTTGTTTCTCTTACCTACTTTCTACTCTAATTTCCTTCTTCTTCTTTTTTGATAGATAGTTTGTGATGGTTTTATTTTTTTGTTGTTTGGCTTTGGATTTAAGATAGGGTCTTCATGCGATTTCCCTTATCTAGAACAAGAGTAGGGTACGGAGCTTTGGAAAGTAGTAAATTAAAGTAAATCATGTTTGATTCTTGTCGGATTAACAGTAAGACAAGGACAGGAAAAATAAATCAAAAGGCTCACAACTAGAGGGCTAGACCATGACCCCAATAGCACCTATCTGACCGCCACTAATCATCATAAATTATGAAGATCAAATTTTGAAACATAAAATATATCAAAAAAAATTTTTTGAAACGTACAATACACCTACCCACCCCCCACGAAAAAAGAAGATAAAGTATAAGGGCTGAAAATTAACATGTCTAATTAAGTTATATTTTCATGTTTAATATCATCATTATTTTTAATAGTTTCAGGAAATTTGGTTTTATTTCCTGTAATTTTTTGTTGTTAGTTTTAGTTCATATAATTTTCTTGATATTTTAATCTGAGTTAAATGATCAGTTCCTATATATTTAATGAGTTTTTATTTTAGTCCCTATATTTAGATTAAATCTTGATGAAACTACATAGACTAAAACAAATTATTTAAAATTATATGGACCAAAATCAATATTATATCAATTTGTTAGGATAATATTAACCATTCTGTTAAATAGCATCACCTTTTAAGCCTCTATTATGGAAAAATAGGCATAAATAAAGTATCTTTGTCACGCCCTTATTTTAATTTCACCTTTACTAGAGTATTCACGGAAAACAATATGCAGTTCGGTGGGTAACACAGGAATAGCGTAAATATACTGATAATATATGCATGATTACAGAAATTCCCCATAGGCGTTAGCACAGAATATCTACAAACCTTGTAGCCAGACAGGACTCTAGGGTATCTAAACTCATCACAGTGAAACAGAGACATCTTCCTGTCTTTGTTCCACTATTGCAATCTCCTCGTACAGTTCTCTTCTTTGCTTTCAGTACACCTCTTGTTTTCACCTGTCTAATTTGTTGTTAGGGGAATATGAGATTCGAGAGAATCTCAATAGGAAACAGATATCATAATGCATGTATGATAGATGCTATATGTATGATATGTTAGCTTTAACTAGATGTATGCCTCATAATGACATTTCTGCATGCTTAATGTTTCATGTAACAAAACTATGGCCACAGCGAAAACAGAAACAGAGCTTCAATTATTCAAGTATGCTCTACATAATCAAGTAAAGAAATCACATACATCACTACATAAGCAAAGATATCAAATACATGCAAATAAGGTAAGTCCCCTACCTTAAACCTTTTCCATCTCGAATAGTGTGCCTCGATTTGCATTCCAACAATTCAGGCTCTCAACTTGGTCCTACAATTTCAAATGTACCATTTAGACACTTTCATAGTGTTTCTAGTGGTTATATAAGCCCATTATAAAAATTTACTAAAATGTCCCCAGGGACCCAGGCTGGCCCAACCCCGCTGTACCCGGTCCGACTGTACTTTTCCTAAAATTTTGACATGGGCTATCCTAATATATTTTCACCCAAGGAATCCATTTACCGACTCGGAATTACCAAATTCACTGCCAAAAAATGAAATTGCCCTTGGCAACCCTTATTTTAATGTTTCAGGGGTGTTTTCGTAATTATGTTTTTTCGGCCTTTTCTGAAAAAGTGACCAACTATAACCCCACCTAATTTTCCCTCATGAACTCAATGGAATCATCAAATCATTGAAAATCCAACTCTAAGATCCATTTATAGTGCTGGCCGAAATATATGGGTTTTCAGTGAAAAATCGGGGTTTTTCGGTTTCGGCTGCGTAAACGCGTTCCCTTCTACTCCTAACTATTTTATTGACTATTCCATTAGGTTACAACTACCATTAAGACCTTATTTTGGCAGCATAACCCCTATGTCATCACATTTCCAAACTTTAAAACCAATGACAATCCGGCGAAATTTCACCGATTAAATTGTCCACAGCAGCTAGAATAGTCAATACACAAGAGTTTGGAAGTTACCTCAAGCTCCTACTAGCTTTTCTCAAGATGGCTGAACCCTAACCCTTGAAACACCAAAAGATGAGCTTTCGAACCTTAAATCATATGCAAAGGAAGCTTAGGAACGGAATTATATGCATTAGGAACCGATTTACCGAAGAAATCACTTACCTTTACAAGCTTTTTCCTCTCCTTCTCTCTCTAAGCTCTCTCAACTTTCTCTCACTAGTTTCAGCTTGTTCACGTCAGAAATGGGGCTGAAGGAGGAGGAGGATGTGATTGAACCATATTTTTACATGATTTATTTGGGATTTAAATGCATTTTATGAAGCATTATTGCATGATTAAGCACTAATTTTGGTTAGGAACAATTGTTTTGAATTAATGGTAATTAGGGGCAAAATGGTCAAAATTATTAATTATTTTGTACAATTGTTTCTTGGACTTTTAATTCTATTTATGCTTAATTTTTGCATTGTTGGTGTTCTGGAAGGAAATTGGAGATTTTAAAGGGTCAAAATTAATATTTTGAGGGTTAGAAAAAAATTACAGAAAAGGTCCCAATATTTTGTGAAAATTACAAAAAATTGTGTAGAAAAGGGCCCTAGAAAAATCACATAAAATAACCCAGATGTTTGAGAAATTACATTTGCCCCTGCCAACATTTTAAAATTTACACTTAAGTCCCTCAACCAAACTTTTAATAATTTCAGATTAGTCCCTGGTCAAAACGCAAGTTTTGACCAAGGTTACTATTCTTTTTTTTTTTTGCCAAGGTTACTATTCATCATTTGCAACCCGAGAACACTGGAACAGAGACCCGACTTGGTTGGTGGATACGCTATTCGGACATGCCAGACCCGAAAAGAGAGGGGATATACAGAACAGAGCTGAGGGCAAGAGGAGAGTGCCGCAACACGAGGACCTTCATTCTCTTCTTAACCTGCCTCATCTGCCCTCGCCGGCAGCCAGTGCTTGACTGTCACCACAGATCCTTGCCGCCGCCGAGCTCCTTTCACCATCCACAATAGACAGCTGCAACACAGATCCGGCGAGCTTTGCCTCTTAACCGTGCTGCCACCAAGCCGAAGCTGTGAGGATGGAAATAGAGAGCTGAGACGAGAGTGTGCCGCTGTTGGTCTGTAATCTGGGAACCAGAGAGGGAAGGAAATAGAAAAGGAAAATCGCAGAAATGAGGGATGAGAATGAGAGCTGAGAACCCGAGAGAAAAGAAAGGAACAGAACCATATCACCACCATTGCTGACCCCACTCTTCATTTCCTCTGATCCTCAACATCACTACTACCATTAACATCCTTGGAGTGTTCATTTTTTCCAGATTTTCCCATCTTAATTCCTCATTTTAATTCAGTCTTCCATTGAATTTAAATGGCTTTGCTGAGGTCTGAAAATTCTTTGGGTGGTGTTCAAGCGATGAGTGGCTGATTTTTGCTTGAGTCTTGGTGGTAGAGGAGTTGGCTAGAGCTTCAAGGTTCTATAAGGGGAGTTCATTATTTTCTATTAGCTTAAATTATACATTATGTCTGTATGGATTGAATTTGCATTGATATGTGTGTATTTTTGAGACTTAGATGAGTGATAATTTGTCTATGATGGATTATTTTGTATTGAATTTGGTATTGGTGTATTTGAATTTTATTGGATTTATTTTTCTATTGGATTAATGAAGTTATACATTCTATGTGATATCTAGATTGTGTGATGGATTTAATTTAATTTGAATGTCGCGATTGTGCTTTCAATTAAGAGGAACCAAGTGCATTAATCCATTTTCAATACACATCAAGTGGGTCTTTAACAATTTACCTAAGAGGTGGTTAAGAATGCAATTGTAGGATTAGTCATTTATTAGGTAGATTGGACCTAATGCGATTTCTTAGGGTTTTAAATTTGACTTGATGCAAAAATAACTCCCAAATCATTTTAAAGAAGCTAGGAAAGCCACCAAATTTTCCACCAAGGTTCATTTTATCATATAATCTCTTTTTAGCCCAATTCATTTTCTTTATTATTTTCCAAAATACCAAAAATATTAGGATTATCTTTATTTTCTTTTATGAATTTTTACTTAAAGAAAACCAATTTCCAAAACCTCAAATCTAACCATGTTTTTGTCATTTAGTTTTACCTAGGGAAGTTAAAATAAAAGGCTCCTTGATAAGAGAATGATTCCGAGTTGTTTGCACTATATTGAATTTAATTTGTGGTAATTTGTGATTTGACCTTGAGGCGACTAAGGTTGTGTCTAATCAGGATGATTATAATAATATATCTAATATAAATAATTAATTTTCCCAATTTTTGGATTTTTATAAAATTCTAGCAGATTTCTGCCCAAACTTTGAAAAATTATAACTAATTCTAGAAAAATCGAATTGAAGTGATTCTAAAGCCTATAGAATCCTTATTGAGTCTAATTTCAAGGAAAAATATAGAATTTTTCTATCTAGAATCACAAAATTCCCAGAATTTCAATTTTTGCATATTGTTCTAGAAACTTCACAGTTTTTCTTTGCTGACTTCAAAAATTCATATCTTTTTGTATATAACTCTAATTGAATCATATGACCTATCAAATTAAAGCTTAGGATGTCTAATTTTACCCTATAAAATTTCATAATTTTTGATTATCATTTGATCATTCAAAATCACATGACAAGCTCACTACCTCATAGGCGATTTCATCGAAAACATAATTATATTCTCCAAAATTCACCATTTTACTTTCTTAATACCCCAAAAATATAAGAAATATTAGAGAATAGATTTAAGACACCTTCTAAACCAGGGCTTAGCAATCCATTTAATTTAGGCTTATTATTAAGCCTCTAATCCTAAAATTCGGGGTATTACAATCTACGCATTATATCTTCAAGCGACAGAACTGAAATTTATTTAAGATAAAATATTAAAAAAAACTTCATATTTTGTGATAAAATTTTCCTCTGTTTAATGAAGAAGAAAATTACATGTAGCTGTGATTGATATCTTATTTAGTAATTTATGTGTTACTTTATGCAATGGTTGTTTTGGCAAAAGATTTCCAAGAGATTCACGGGTAGATAATGCAAAAAACTAAAGGACATGATGCTTTATAAAAGAATCAAGCTATTGGATAAAACAAAATGACGATGGATGCAAATTATTCTTCTTCATACTTATAAGGATTACAACTTGGATGCAGTGTAGGATGTTGATGTTGAAAGAATGGTGATATATCCTGATTTTATTATAATATTTAATATCTTATTTAAGAATTTTATCATTAATTTTGGGTTAAATAATATTTATTATGATTAAATTGAATTCAAAAAGTATTCACCATCTTAGCAGTTGGATTATGTGAGGAAATTTTCAAACTCACATAATCCAACTGCTAAGGCATAATCTTCACTCTTGATTATCACTATTGGCATAAAGCATTTTAAAGGGAGTCACTGGTGGGTGGAGTTCTATTTGTTTTGTCCATTAAAGTAGTCTCTTTTAGCATACTAAATTCACATTAGATCAATAGTTACTTTGCAGTTACTTTAAACATTTTTTTCTGATATGATATATTGTCTTCTACTCCCAATGTTATTGCCCACATTGGCAATCCATTCTGTTTTTCTTGGGAAACTTTATTAATTACCTCTATTGTGGTGTGTCTTCTCTAAATTTTGTATCTTCCTCTCACATCATCAGTCTCGCCTCCCATTTAAAGCCAGTGATTTCCTGAGTTCATATTTATGTTGTGTATTGCTTTTGTTAAGATCCTATGCTAATGCAACATCATAAATCCTCAATATCCTGACTCCAACCTCAGCTTCAATAACTTCTTGCGAAAGTATGCTATTTCATGCGGCTACTTTCTTATTACTCACAGTAAGACTACTAATAGTGTAATATGTAGAAGTCTTTTTTTTTTTCTGCCAATAGTAATATGTAGGAGTTACATGTATATTATTAGTATGTCAAGAACATTTCAGGTAGCAAGACAATGAAAAATGTTGGGCAAATTGATAATATTTCTAATTTATAATTAGCAGAGGCACAAGCTCCTCATGCAACGTACGGGTAGTACATGCTCGTTGCTCATGAAAACACCAAAACTAGAGTAGAAAACTACAGTCTGAGATTGTTTGGGCACTTAGGATGTCAAGATGCAATAAAGGTAGTGATAAAGAAAAGATAAGAAAATGGACTAAAAAGCTAAATAAGATGTAGAATAGTGTATACAATTTATCTAATAAATTACTTATTTTAATATAAAATATATTATTTTAGATAATTACTATTTATAAATTATTTTAGTCCTACAATTTATTAATACATATATGTTTGAGCTAATTTTTATCATGTTACATAATTGACTAATATTATAATTTTAATTTTGTAGACAAATTTATTTAATTTTTGGTATTTATTATGAAATTTAATGTTAAAAAGATTTAAAATAAAATCTTATCCTTTATATGCAATTATCACAAAAACTAATGTTCTTTTTGGTAATTTGAATATGAAAAATGATTCTGATAACAATATCCAAGCATTATTATTTTATCAAAATCATTTTTTTCTACAGAATCTATTCTGCTCAAAATCTATTTTATAAAATCACTTTTATCACTTTTTCTTCATAAGCTATACTCCAAAAGCTAATCCAAACACATCCTTATGGGGCTCACCAACCCGCAAAAGCACAAAAATTCAGCTTTTCCAAAACTATGGTTTTAGAACCCAAAATCATGGTTTTGGACCAAAAAGTGATTATGAGCTTTTGTAAGATGTTTGGGTAAATTTTTGTCAAACCATGGTTTTAGAGCTAGAAGCACTTTTTGTTTTTTATCCAAACACACACTCAAACTGAGACAAGTAAGGCAATGAAAGCTGGGTGCTCTTGTTACCAAATTTAAAGGAAAAATGATAAAAAAAAATAATTTTAAAATTATAAAATCCTAAATTAGGTATTCCCCAAAAAAATTAATTGTAAATTGCTTATCAAACTTGACATGCTCTTATCAACTCTTAGTAACAAATGTGATTTAGAATTTTACAATTTCAAAGTTTTTTTTATGTCATGTTCACCCAATTTAAATCCGTAGATACCAATTTGGAAACTAAATTTTTATGGAAAGTAAATTTTTATTTTAAATAAACTACATGCATCCTTATAGAGTTAGTATCAATAATCAATAACTTGAATAATATTTCACCCTTTAATTTGAAATATAAAAGTTAATTTTTTAAAAATATTTTATGATAATAATTATCTAAAAAAACTTTTCTATACGTTGTCACATATGACTTGCCTTAATCTAAAAATGTGTTGCATTATATTTATGTGAATATATTTTGAGAGAAAGACAAGGAGTATCTTCCACTAACAATACATCATCATTGGGTGAATATTATGATTTATTATTAATTTTATTTCATGTATATGAATATGATTATTTTTTCTATAAAACATTTTACTGTTAATATTTTTTTATTTGAAATAAATATTACATTAACTTTTATCCATTCAAAATTTCATTATTACTATTTCAAAATTGAAATTATATTTTAATTTAATTAATTATATTAAATAATATTAAAACATTTTCAGAATGCAATACAAATAAAAAATCATGTGATGTTTTTTTTGTTTTCATATTTTTAGGGAATAAAAATATACGGAGGACTTGTACTTGATATTTCAAGACACGCCTATTTTAGGAAGGGACGGTCAGCTGCTTGTAAGTTTCCACGTGGCTGACCTCACCGGATCACATTCACGGGCATTGGTGGCGAATCTGGATTATTGAGAATGCCTTGAACGATTAGGAGAAGGGGAGGACGCCGAGAAATTCGAATTTCACTGCACACTCTGCACTCTGCACTCTGCAGAATTAAGGATATTTAATGACAACAAATTATAGTCAAATGACCAAACTGTCCCCTGTTGGTAAAAGAGAACCATTTTTATTTTTAGCTTTAATTTAAAAATTCTGGGTGGGAACGTAGAGCGCATAATATTAGATGGTTGAAGAATTAAAATGAGGTGAAATTGACCCCTAAATATAATACTCCCTCCCATCTTAAGATAGAGTTAATTTTTTAGAGAGATTAAAAAAGTTAAATAAATTACTTAATCATATCATGTATTGTATATCATTATATTATATATTGTAAAATCTTGAAGAGCCAAAAGTTTATGTTTCATTATTAGTTATACAGTGAATATATATAACATTGTGATATCTTCTAACAACTGAATGTCCAATATCTTCATCTGACTCACATAATATCTAGTATTACAACCTCCCTAATCAAATCTTAACAACAATTCAAATATTCAAATCCTAATAATAATAATAAGATATTCAAATCTGAACAACAATTCAAACACTCCCATCAAGTTGGTGCATGTAAATTTGTAATGCCCAACTTGCTTAAGAGCGTTCAAAATCTATCCTTTCCCATAGTCTTTGTAAAAATGTCAGCCGGCTGATCTCTTGTCTAGATTTTCTGTTGGATGATCTCTCCTGGCTGGTATCTTTCCCTAACAAAATAGTAGTTCATCTCTACATGCTTTGTTCTCTTATAAAAAACTGGATTCATAGCAATGTGTAATGCGGCTTGATTATCATAGTAAAGTGACGTCGCTCCCTTCTATGGCACTCGTAACTCTTGAAACAGCCAACGTAACCGTACTATCTCACTCAAGTTTACTTTAGTTTACTACTTTAGTTTTACTATTACTTAATTAATTAAGTTTACTACTTTATTTTTGCTATTCATTACTTAAGTTTCCATATTGACCACTTTTACTTGAAAATTTTTTAAAAAAATATTTAAATCGCCGAAGCTCTAGTGACCAGGCCCTGGCACTGGAGAGGTGGGTCGCTGGCAAAGTCATCGGAGCTTTGGTGATGGGTTGTTGCCGCTAGTCATTGGCATCAAAACTCCTAAAATGTGTAAGGGGTTTTAAAGATTTTTTTAAGAAAATAAAAAATTAAGGGTAATTATGTAGTTTCTCACATTTTTCAACATTTGAAAATTCCAAATTAGTCTATGTGGAATTAAATAAAGGGAAAATTCCAAAAAACTACATTGGAAATATCAAAAGGACAAATCAGTATATTGAAAATGGGAAAAGACGGATCAGGTGGGTATCAAAGATGTGAGGAATCTGTCCTTTTGAAATTTCGACCAAATGACGAAAATGCCCTTCAGCACGTCATCCCCACTTCGGAATAACAACATAATCCTCATAATCAACAACTCAAGATTCGATATTAACAACTTCAATTCTTCTTTTACAATTAACAAGTTTCAGGGTCAATAACAACACATATATCTTAATTAACAACTCTGGATTCAATATTAACAACTCCAATATTTTCTTTCACACTTCATCCCCCACTTCAGAATAACAACATTATCCTCATAATTAACAACTCCGGATTCGACATTAACAACTTCAATTCTTCTTTGACAATTAACAAATTTCAGGGCCAATAACAACACCTATCTCTTAATTAACAACTCCTGATTCGACATTAACAACCCCAATTTCTTCTTTCACAGTTAATGAATTTCATGGCCAATAACAACACATATCTCTTAATTAATAACTCTGGATTCGACATTAACAACTTCAGATTCGATATTAACAACTCCAATTTCTTCTTTCACACTTAACAAGTTTCAGGGCCAATAACAACACTTATCTTTTAATTAATAACTTTGGATTAGAAATTAACAACTCCAATTTCTTTTTTCACAATTAACAACTTTCAGGGCCAATAACAACACCTATCTCGCCATTAACAACTCCTATGTTGTTATTGCGACTGAGAGTTGAAGGGTATTTTTGTCATTTGGCCGAGATTTCAAAAGAACAAATTCCTCACATCTCTAACACCCGCCTAATCCGTCTTTTCCCATTTTCAATGTACTGATTTGTCCTTTTTATATTTCCAATGTCGTTTTTTGGAATTTTCCCTTAAATAAATCTAACATCCTTATTAGTCTTTTGAATATTTTAAATGTATTTTTTGTCTTTTTCTCTTTATAATATGATTAAAATTAATAAATTCTATACAATATTAAAAATTTTGAAATATATGCATTATAACTATTTTTTGCTGTATAAAAAATAATTTTTTGCAAATATAGATGTTTAAATAAGTCGTATGTTAAATAAGGGTATTTTGGTCAAAACAATAGATTCATAGTCAAACTAATATGTCAACTAACGGGTAGGTTGTTGAAAATATAATCTCAAATTAAATATATAAGGAAGATCTACGCAACATAAATTTTAATTTCAATGGTATGTGTTTTTAATATTATGAGAAGTTTCTGTAAATTAGGTGAAACCTAAGGATAATCTAGTGTATTTTACTCTCTTTTTTCATAGGGAAAATGAAAATAAAATGCCTTTGAAATACTCAAAACCCAAATCAATCCCCCAAAATAGACAAATTCTAGATCAATATAAAGGATCCAATTTGAAAATTCATTAATGTTGTGTTTTTACCATCATGATGAGAGCACAAGGACAACAACAAAATACTTACTTATAGGAGCCAAAGTATACCAATCCATTGATGGACATAGCTTCCTAATGAGCATTTAGTCCCCATGTGAAGCGCGTAATGCATTAACTTCACTGAAATCAGTAATCCAAAACATATTCATACAAACCCCAACAAAAATAAAATAAAATAAAAGGCATACTATACTAAAATTGCAATCCATATACAATTAATGATATCCAAATTATATACAAATATTAACTTCCAAGAATTGCCAACTAATTATAAATACTGAAATATAGTTCCCAAAGTCCAAAATAACACAAGTATTCATCAACATAGACACATTTGATAATGAGGGACCTGTTTGATGAAGTATACAAATAATATAGACATGTTTGACTCCTTCGTGTTTTGCAGGGAAAAATTGACTCTAAAATAGCCAATAGTCCAATTCACCATAATCCCCATCTCCACAAAAGGCATCAACACAATATATTACACTCCATGTGGAAACAATAGTATTGTTATTGCCATGAAATAATTAAATATCAATTTGCTAAGTCCATAACTTGTACTTTCTATAGGACAAAACTCATGTATATAGAAATAAATCATAAATTAGATTACATGAATTTTCCTATATCAATAGCGGAAAACTTATAACAATTACCTCTCGTCATTGCTAAGTTTTGATCGGATAGAGAACTCATGAATCCTGATGAAAGAGAGCTGCAAAGAGAAACAAAGACAGAAGATGATTGCCAGGTCTCTTTCTGACTGGCTGTGAGGCACAGCGATGGCAACTGGGTTAAGACCGTCGTCAATCAGGGAACCTCAGATGAGCAGATAGGATTTTTTTCTCGTTCGCTCAATTTTGACGACTGTAACCTAATTGTGTATTTTTCACCATCAGAAAAATCACATTAATAGTCAATAACCCTAATCATGAATTGGGCCTAAATCTGACTAATGGGCCACACTCTGGATATTTTAATTAATTACCTAATTAATAACTAATAATTATTATAATATATTAAAATATCTAACATTCTCCCACTTGGCCCGTAACTAACATCAGTTGCCCTGTTCAGATTAATTAAAGCTATGTTGCAAGAATCATGGCGATAAGTCCCCTTAAGTCGAGTATTATCTTCCATGTATTACATAGCAGCACCCTTATTTAATGGGTTAAAACTTTATGAATAAACCTTAAATGTTTATTCAATTCCTACTTGAATGTTTGTCAATCTCGATAACTAGGTACTAATATGAGACAACAAACTCTAACTTGAATTTCATCATTTATCAATACCTTATTTAGATCACTCAATGTGATCCATCTCACAAAAAAGGTATTTGATCCTTCAATGTCTCTAAATGCATGCAATTCATTTAAGGATCTATACTTTATGTGTTTATGAACTATTGACTTTATGGTCACACAACACCCTTCCCTTAATGGGTTTAAATTAATTTAAACCACATGAAGAAATTCTTTAACCAACAATCTTATAACTTGCTTCTAAGAATGACTAGATTAATCAATTCATGGTGGAACTAAGCAATCAATGACTACTTAGCAATCTTGTACTCCTCCATAATGCAATTTGTTCAGTAAACGTAAAGATGCATCACAATGTTAACCATTTTACAGTTAACACATCATACTAAACAAAACAAATATAATCATTCTTCTACATGTAGAGCATGAGACTTAATGTCCATTTTATAATGTACTTCATGACCTGCAGCTTTTCAATTATTATTCAAGCAAGAACATGCTTGATAATCCTCCCAAAGTTTCCTTACAATGGCATTGCCAGTTTGTGTACACATTCAAGCAAGCCTGCACCTATGAAACTGAATTAGAAGGAATACAATGATATATATATATATATATTAGAGACATGTGGACAATCTAATTGTATTTCATAACAACTACCATCTATCCATAAATGTTCAAATACATGTGATCATAGGTTTCTTATAACATTCTCAAGCGTTTTGAGAACAGTTTCCTTATGTATTCTAAAAGAATACTATACTTAACCTAATCCTATCACAAATTTGAATAATGATGATTTGTTATGTGTAACACATTATGTCAAAATTCACAAGTAATGAGTGAATCATCATTTTGTTCAATATAGATCTTTCAACTCTCACTAATCTAGTGATATAAATAGTACTATGATGCTTTCAACATTATCATGTATGTGATTGCATCATAACACATTATTCACTACTAATGTGAAACATGCATGTGAGGACGGTTTCTCAATTTTGCTAACTAAATTCTCCTTATAGTTTATGTGGCCTTTATTTTAATTCACATGCATCTCTCCTTGTTACTATAATGGAAAGATGCTAATGGAATTTAGGGTCACTTATATTGTTTACGCTCTAGTCAGATTACTTGAAATTCATGATGTATAGTTGGTAGTAATTGCCAAATTTAAATTGTCATTTGATCTTAACCCAATATGCTAACAGATTGAAGTTATATAATAAGAGCACCATCTATCAATTTGGAATATCCCTTGCTTGTTTCGGGATATTTCTCCTAATAATTGATAGAGTCCTTAATATTGATGCTTCTTATTTCAAGCTTGACCAATTGAAAATTTCAGAACTTCATTATGTTTCACATTTGCCTCAAGGAGAAGAGTATCATGTAAAACCAATGTTCCATCATGATTAGATGTTACAATCTATTATGTGTGATCATCCTGAATGAGTTTGATCACTCCTACTAATCATACCATTTCTTAATAATTTGGCATTTCAAAATTACTACACAACTTCTAAAATGGAAAGGATAGCTAAATAGAATTCCTAATATCTCTCTGCATCTTTACCAAAATATGCAGTCTTAATCTCTATGATGTTTTCTATCCATACTCTTTCATTTATAAGACAATTCTATATAAACCGAGCTTCCAACTCTATGATTTTAAAAAGGGTTTAAACATAATTTTATTAGAAACTCATCTAAGATATATAGTTGTCTTGAGTGTATTCTTTAAGAGGAAAACATATAGGCTAAATTACTATCCTCAGCCATGTACCCATCATGTCATCCATCTCTTCTAAATGATTTCACTATATTAATCTGTTTACCATATTAAATTACCCACTTCTACTTTATATTCTCTAAAAGTGTCAAATGACACTACTTAATTATAAAGTAAAAGATGTTCAGGTATTTGAAGAGTCAATTAAATCAAGATGAACTATTTCATCTGTTAAAACAAAATCAATGGCAAGTGTATATCCACTACTGCCTCCAATTAAACCACTAATCATAGGTAGATTAAACTTTATATGTATATTGTTTTATGGCTTTAGGGTTGGTAGCTTGATAGCCTTCATTTAAAATCTCATATTTTTCCAAAAAGGAAGAAAACTTATATATACACATTTATAATGAATACTTAATATCCATGCATGTATTCATGAAAATGAGTAATAATTCACGAGATAATAAATAGAAGATCTTTTCTGTAACATCCCGATTTTCGACTAAGGACTAATGATAATTATTGAGAATAATTATGTGTTTTATGGCAATATTAATTAAAAAGCCATAATTATTGGAAATTGAAAGAGTGAAATTATTGGGAATTAGTTAGTGATTAATAGAGAAATTAATTACTAACTAAGAGAAAATGAGATGTGTGATTAAAATGATCAATGGCTAGGATTGATTGTGTAGTTGAGCATGGGGCATAATCAAGTGTATGTGTGTGCATGTGAGCCCATGAGAGTTGGAGTGAGATGGTGACAAGTGGCAAAGTGTGGGCCCTTGGATGAGGCATAAGTGATGACACATCATCATCATCTCCATTTCCTCTCTTCTCTCTCTCTCGGTTTTTCTCTCTCTTCTCTTCCTCTCCATTTCCGGCGACCTTGAGGCAAGAAGAGGAAGAAGAAAAGCTTAGGAAAAGGTGAGTAAATGGCTTCCTTTGCTCAAATCCTTTTCATAAATGTTGATCATTGAGTTGAGAGCTTCATTGTGGTGATTGTAGTTTCTCCATTTGGTGGTGATTTGAAGATCACGAAAATATGGAGTGTGGAGAATCAAAGAGTGCCTTTGAGAAAATGGATAAGGTATGTGAAACCACTCCTTCTATCTATGTTTCATTGCCAAATGATTATGTTTGGAATTTCTGGAATTATTGCCCTAATTTCGAAAATATGGGTAATGGGTAGTTTGGCATGATATGGCATTGGAAATGGTATATTGGTATGAGTTTTGAATAGATAGAATGGATTTGGGATTGAAATGTGTGAGGTTGTTGATTTAGAGAATTGATGATTATGATGCCCTAGACCAAAGCTTGTTAATGGAATGGGAATTGGGTAATTCTGTTGATTCCATTGAATTCAGGGAGTGATTTGGTGTGGGAGTAGCTTTGGTAGAGGTTTTGGGTCCATTTGGATCAATTGGGCAAGAGTTAGGAAAATGTGGTATGTTTGCTGCGTTTTTCTGGAATCTGATAGATTCACTCGAGCAGACAGGGGTGTGCTCGAGTGAGGGATGAATGTTGCTCGAGCAGAGGAAGAACCTGCTCGAGTGATGGGTGAGTTTTCCCTTGTTTTGTTTCGAGTGCATCTGGGATTTATGAGCGATGCTCGAGCACATCGCTTTGTGCTCGAGTGAGGGAAGAACATGCTCGAGTGAGCATGGTCTGCTCGAGTGATAGTGGGAGTCCAGAGTGAAGGGTTGCTTTCTGGTCTTCACTCGCGGGCAAGGTGCAAGAAGTGTGCCTTCTCACTCGCGGGTGGAGGGCATCTGCTCGAGTGAGCCGTGTGTGCTCGCGGGTGAGAGGTGTGTGCTCGCGTGTGTGCTCGCGGGTGAGTGTGGGGTGTTCGAGTGATCCAGTGCTTGGAGAGCGTTGGGTGCTCTCGGGTGCTCACTTGCGGTCTCACTTTCTCTTGTGCTCGCGGGTATGGACAGCGTGCTCGAGTGAGCCTCTTGTGCTTCGAGTGAGCTTGTGCTTCTGGAGTGGGTTTGTGCTCTCGGGCAAGTGCTCGCGGTCTCACTCTCTCTTGTGCTCGAGTGATGTCCGTACTTGTGCTCGAGTGAGAGCTTCTGTGCTCGAGTGAGGCAGAGGAAAATATCAGGATTGAGTGTTCAAAAGGGGATCTTTGGGGATAGTCTTCCAACCCTTTAGAGCTATCGATTGAGGTGTTTGAGGGTACCTAAAGGGCAATAATGATAACCAACTTGAGTATCTAAAAGTAAAGGAATTGGAAAAGGGATTAATCCTATGTCCTTGATTTTGAATATAGGATTTGATGATTTCCTTGAGCGTGAGCAGTCGGAGCTGGAGCTTACGTGGAAAGAGTGTAGGGAACTTACCTCTCCTGCATGTATTGATAATTGTATTTGTGTATTGATGCATGTTATTGCTTTGCATGATTATGTGAAACATATGAGAATGATTGTAGCTCTGTTTCTAGTTCTGCTATGGCCATGAGTATGTTATGTGAACATTGAGCATGCGGATATCATTATGTGAACATGAGTTATTGTGATGCAAGCATGTCATGCATTAAATACTTGTCTTGCATGCATATTGGTACCTGTTTCCTACTGAGATTCCCCAGAATCTCACCCTCCCCTATAAACATTTTAGACAGGGAAGGAAGATTAAGGATGAAGCAAGCATCCAAGGACGAAGAGGACTCGTTTTGGGTGAGAGCTTACTAGTCGGTTATCATTACGTAAATGGGATTATGTATGTGTATGTTTGGACCAGTATTTGGAGTATGTATTCGTAAGAGAATTTGTGTAATCCCTGTTAGTTGAGTTGTATGGGCTAATGTACCCTATGATTATTGAGCGAAGATATGATCCCGGAATTGTCGGGAATTTATAGTGCGTACTCTGATAATTGTATAAATGTAATTTATCTTCGCATAGTAATTATATTCGGAGTGGAAATATGAGACCGTGTTTTAAATGATTTCAAAACGTGGTTGTGAAAACCCCGTCGAGGTTGATGGGTTTATAAATGTTGTTTTGACTTATTGGTCTCTATTTCACATTAATCGCCTAATCCGGATATTAATTACGGCAGGGGGTTACATTTTGGTATCAGAGCAACAGTTCCTGGCAAACTTGGGAATTTGCTAGGATAGCTCTCTTAGATCTCTACCTTGGTGGTAGATGAGGTCTTGTGATAGTGATTGTGTATACACATGTGTGATTTGTCATTGTGGACATAAGGGATTAGTGGAATATGTGTATACATTGTTGGTTATGCTAGAGCGGCGAATCATTGTGTAATCAAAAGATATAGTGATTCGTCCGAGAATTGGAAGTGTAAACCCGGAGGTGGTTGTAATCAAACTCCTCATCTGATTTGAGAACCGAGGAAAATGGTTTCCGAGGTGCTTGACATTGATGTTCTAGATATCAGGACTAACCTAGATGCTGGGTGAGAAACCCTAGGTGGTATGATGTTACATGTAGTAATGTCATACTGATCTTGTGCGTGTAAAAGCCTTAAGACCTAGGGGGCTGGTGTATCTTAGGCTGGCCGAGATATTTAAACTGTGATGGAGTTAAGGATACTCTTGGGAATTGAGGGAAGTGATTTCCCGGTTCAACGGAGGTTGTGGCTTTGAGAGCTAAATTGTGATCTAAGGATTAGACTCAATAGCTGGGTTGATTCTTAGGAATTGGATTTGACCTCAATGGTCTGTGGTACCAAGGTATGGTACTAGAAGTGAATTGATATGTGTATCAGTTATTTTGAGAGTGTTGGTTGTTAATCCAGCACAGGGAGAAAGTCATCTACGGAGGATTCGGATCGGAAAGTGCTATCTACGGGGACTTTTGATCGGAGAGGGCTACCTACGGTGAAATTCGATCGGAAAGGGCTACCTACGGTGAGATCCGATTGGAAAGGGCTACCTACGGAAAACTCTGACCGGAGGGGCTAACCAGTCAGTGGACTGAGTGAAGCACCGAGTGCAGTAGCGTAGTGTGGAGCCACCATGACGATGAACCCTAGAGTGGAGCCACTGTGACGATGAACCCTAGAGTGCAGCCGCCTTGATAATGAACCGTGGAGAGCAGTTACCGTGATGTTGAATCGTAGAGTAGAGCCATGAGAGCCCATATTCTTAACGCTGTGTTGATTGTGGCTTTCAATGATTCGAGTTGAATCAGGCCAAGATTTGGTACAGATTGTAAATGTTGTCAGTTGTAGTAGGAGATCCCTATGGAACTCCTGTTACATCAACTTGACATTGTTCAAGCACAGAGGATGGGATTGACCTCAGAGTGTGAAGCGGAAGCGTGGTATGTAATATGTTTGAATATTGTGTTGAGCAAAGGCTCGAGGTTGCTGTGAGAATGATATGATAACTATGGCTTCGGAAGGTAAAACTTCGGGGTCAAGTTGTGTTGTAAAGAGAGGTCTTGAAGGATCTCAGTACGTGAAAAGAATTTGAGACGTTGAAGGTGAAGTTGTTGAGATGCCTGGTTCCAGCTTGTTGCAATTGTGCATTGTGAGTCCACCCGTTCTCCTTTGCGAAGGAGTTATGAGCCGTCTGGTAGGGTTGCCGGTTGAGGCTGCCGACGGAGCCGTCTGGTAGGGTTGCCGATTGAGGCTGCCGGCGGGGTGGGTGTGATTATGTAAAAGCCGAAAGGCTATTTGTGAGTCTCTTACCTGCGGCCGCATGGGGTGATTCCTATGGCGGAGGACCGTGCCTTCGGGGCGGTAGTTTACGGGGGACAGGCTATTTGTAAGGCCGACGGGCCATTTGTGAAGTCGGATAGCTATGTGCTATAAGGCTATGTTTATGCACTGCCACGCCAATAGTCCCTGAGTAGCTAACAACAGTTCGGGTAAGACTGTGTGTTTTCCCGGCGGAGAAAGGGGATGAGGGTGGAGTGTGATGTGGAAGCCGAAAGGCTATGTGTGAGCACCGCTACGCCAATAGTCCCTGAGTAGCTAGCAACGGTTCGGGTTAGACTGTGTGTTTTCCCGGCGGAGAAAGGGGATGAGGGTAGGGTGTGATTGTGGATCCACCATTGTGAGCCAGAATGGCTATGTGTGCACTGCCACGTCGATAGTCCCTGAGTAGCTAACAACGGTTCGGGTCAAGACTGTGTGTCTTCTCGGCGGAGAAAGGGGATGAGAGTGGAGTGTGATTGTGAACCTGTGAACATTGTGGATAAGCTGGGACTGAGGTATTGTTGTGTAATAGAGCAGAGCTAATTCAGCTGATGGCTAATTCGACTACATGTTCGGGGATTCTGGTTGTGAGGACAATTACCCTGGCATGGCCAACCTGGCTAGCCACCACGTTGGTTGCACCGGTGTTGACCCAAGGCCGAAAGGCGGTGCGTAAAATTAGAAGCTGCGATGTGTGTTGTTGTGAAGGTGACATGTGTGGATTGTGGATTACAGCGTGTGTAGGTCAGCGTGAGCCGTTTAGGGATTGATACTGGTCATCTCTAGCTCGGCCGTTGAACTGCCGTTGTAATCAATATGGATCTTTGTGAATCCGACCCGTGGGGCGGCGTGTTGTGAATCCAGCTGTGGGCTATGTGTTGTTGTGAATGTGACCTGTGTGAATTGTGTTAAGGTGCAATGCAGCGTGTGCAGGTCAGCGTGAGCCGTTTAGGGTTTGACGTTAGTCATCCCTAGCTCGGCCGTTGAACTGCCGTTGTAGTTGTTTTGTGTGGTGCAAGAGCATGAAGGTGGTGTTGGGAGATTGAGACTCTCAACCGGTCGCCTGGATAGAAGAGACTGAGATTCTAGGTGGACCATTACAGTCAGGTACTTTGGATAGAAGAGATTGAGATTCTGGAGTGACCTGAATCTGTGATATGTGTTGTGATGAGAATGCCGGAAGGGCAATGTGTATTTGTATAAGTGGCGAAAGCTACGTATAATTGTGTATACAGCCGGGGGTGCTGTCGTCTTGTGACAATCGTCACGCATCAATGTGAATTTGTCGAGAACATTGTGATTGAGACCCAAAAGTCCCGGATGGGTGAGGGTGATGCCGTGGAATTTGATACGACAATGCGATTGTTGTGAATACCCGAAAGTCTCGGTTACCACTAGTGGAATCATTGGTGGGTGTACGGGTGAGGGTAATGCTGTGAAAGTGAATACAGCGAAGGCATAAGTGCTTGTGTATACGGCTGAGGCTGTTGTTATGAAATGAGTTACGAAGTGGTTGTGTTATTCCAGGATGGAATCATTAGATTGAGTTGAGCAGGTTGGTGGCCTATGCCACCTAACTGCCGAGATCTTATGATATGGCTCATGAATTAGAGTCACCAGATACTGAGATGCGCTAGCCACTCATGAGTTAAGGAGAGCTTGCGACAATTGTGGTTATGTGGTGATAGAGTGAGTGGCAATCGTGTGTGGAGGCGATTGCACTTGTTTGGAAATAGTGTGATGATTGTGTTCGGATAGCAATCGTGTAATGGGCCGATTGCGACAATTATGGCAACAAGGTTGCATTTGTATTTGTGCCAATGATGTGGTGTTGTTACCGAGTGGGGTGATAGCAGAATTAGACGGCGATTAAGAGAATCTCGAGTGTTGTGTGGTTGGAAAGAAACCAAACACGATACACTAGGCCGTATATGATTTGATGATTGTGATTGTGGAGGGTCACAGTCAGGCTGAATGGGTTCAGTCTATTTGAATCATGATCGAATGAGGTGGAAGCCTCTTGAGTTTGAAATGGAGATAACATATACGTAAGAGTGTCTCCGAGTATTGAGATCATTAAGGATGATCGTGCAAAAGACATTGAGTTGTGACGCATTGGTCTGTTTTGATTCTTGCTAGAGTCAGACCTATTGTGTGTGGATTGTCGGAGTGGTCTAGAGGAGACCATCCCAATATGGAATAAATTGTGGAACGGAAGCTGTCGTGAAGAAGCATCCGATGTTTATGTCCTTAGTGGTGGAACAAATTTCGAGGACGAAATTTATTGAACGGGGGGAGAAATGTAACATCCCGATTTTCGACTAAGGACTAATGATAATTATTGAGAATAATTATGTGTTTTATGGCAATATTAATTAAAAAGCCATAATTATTGGAAATTGAAAGAGTGAAATTGTTGGGAATTAGTTAGTGATTAATAGAGAAATTAATTACTAACTAAGAGAAAATGAGATGTGTGATTAAAATGATCAATGGCTAGGATTGATTGTGTAGTTGAGCATGGGGCATAATCAAGTGTATGTGTGTGCATGTGAGCCCATGAGAGTTGGAGTGAGATGGTGACAAGTGGCAAAGTGTGGGCCCTTGGATGAGGCATAAGTGATGACACATCATCATCATCTCCATTTCCTCTCTTCTCTCTCTCTCGGTTTTTCTCTCTCTTCTCTTCCTCTCCATTTCCGGCGACCTTGAGGCAAGAAGAGGAAGAAGAAAAGCTTGGGAAAAGGTGAGTAAATGGCTTCCTTTGCTCAAATCCTTTTCATAAATGTTGATCATTGAGTTGAGAGCTTCATTGTGGTGATTGTAGTTTCTCCATTTGGTGGTGATTTGAAGATCACGAAAATATGGAGTGTGGAGAATCAAAGAGTGCCTTTGAGAAAATGGATAAGGTATGTGAAACCACTCCTTCTATCTATGTTTCATTGCCAAATGATTATGTTTGGAATTTCTGGAATTATTGCCCTAATTTCGAAAATATGGGTAATGGGTAGTTTGGCATGATATGGCATTGGAAATGGTATATTGGTATGAGTTTTGAATAGATAGAATGGATTTGGGATTGAAATGTGTGAGGTTGTTGATTTAGAGAATTGATGATTATGATGCCCTAGACCAAAGCTTGTTAATGGAATGGGAATTGGGTAATTCTGTTGATTCCATTGAATTCAGGGAGTGATTTGGTGTGGGAGTAGCTTTGGTAGAGGTTTTGGGTCCATTTGGATCAATTGGGCAAGAGTTAGGAAAATGTGGTATGTTTGCTGCGTTTTTCTGGAATCTGATAGATTCACTCGAGCAGACAGGGGTGTGCTCGAGTGAGGGATGAATGTTGCTCGAGCAGAGGAAGAACCTGCTCGAGTGATGGGTGAGTTTTCCCTTGTTTTGTTTCGAGTGCATCTGGGATTTATGAGCGATGCTCGAGCACATCGCTTTGTGCTCGAGTGAGGGAAGAACATGCTCGAGTGAGCATGGTCTGCTCGAGTGATAGTGGGAGTCCAGAGTGAAGGGTTGCTTTCTGGTCTTCACTCGCGGGCAAGGTGCAAGAAGTGTGCCTTCTCACTCGCGGGTGGAGGGCATCTGCTCGAGTGAGCCGTGTGTGCTCGCGGGTGAGAGGTGTGTGCTCGCGTGTGTGCTCGCGGGTGAGTGTGGGGTGTTCGAGTGATCCAGTGCTTGGAGAGCGTTGGGTGCTCTCGGGTGCTCACTTGCGGTCTCACTTTCTCTTGTGCTCGCGGGTATGGACAGCGTGCTCGAGTGAGCCTCTTGTGCTTCGAGTGAGCTTGTGCTTCTGGAGTGGGTTTGTGCTCTCGGGCAAGTGCTCGCGGTCTCACTCTCTCTTGTGCTCGAGTGATGTCCGTACTTGTGCTCGAGTGAGAGCTTCTGTGCTCGAGTGAGGCAGAGGAAAATATCAGGATTGAGTGTTCAAAAGGGGATCTTTGGGGATAGTCTTCCAACCCTTTAGAGCTATCGATTGAGGTGTTTGAGGGTACCTAAAGGGCAATAATGATAACCAACTTGAGTATCTAAAAGTAAAGGAATTGGAAAAGGGATTAATCCTATGTCCTTGATTTTGAATATAGGATTTGATGATTTCCTTGAGCGTGAGCAGTCGGAGCTGGAGCTTACGTGGAAAGAGTGTAGGGAACTTACCTCTCCTGCATGTATTGATAATTGTATTTGTGTATTGATGCATGTTATTGCTTTGCATGATTATGTGAAACATATGAGAATGATTGTAGCTCTGTTTCTAGTTCTGCTATGGCCATGAGTATGTTATGTGAACATTGAGCATGCGGATATCATTATGTGAACATGAGTTATTGTGATGCAAGCATGTCATGCATTAAATACTTGTCTTGCATGCATATTGGTACCTGTTTCCTACTGAGATTCCCCAGAATCTCACCCTCCCCTATAAACATTTTAGACAGGGAAGGAAGATTGAGGATGAAGCAAGCATCCAAGGACGAAGAGGACTCGTTTTGGGTGAGAGCTTACTAGTCGGTTATCATTACGTAAATGGGATTATGTATGTGTATGTTTGGACCAGTATTTGGAGTATGTATTCGTAAGAGAATTTGTGTAATCCCTGTTAGTTGAGTTGTATGGGCTAATGTACCCTATGATTATTGAGCGAAGATATGATCCCGGAATTGTCGGGAATTTATAGTGCGTACTCTGATAATTGTATAAATGTAATTTATCTTCGCATAGTAATTATATTCGGAGTGGAAATATGAGACCGTGTTTTAAATGATTTCAAAACGTGGTTGTGAAAACCCCGTCGAGGTTGATGGGTTTATAAATGTTGTTTTGACTTATTGGTCTCTATTTCACATTAATCGCCTAATCCGGATATTAATTACGGCAGGGGGTTACATTTTCCACCAAGATTTATGGCGACATCTTACCCTATGATGGAGAATCACTTAATAGTCAACAAAACAATGCAATAACATTTATGAGAATTTCTAAATATGTCTATCAACCTATCAACAACCATCGACTTTGTTCCATTCTTTATATACTTATAATAACCAGCTTTTAACTGAGATTACTTTATTGAGACAATAATGTTATCTCATTTCTCATGCTAGCATTATAAATACTAGAACTTTTCTTAATCTCAATTTTGTCCTAATGGTAGAAGTTCTCCTTATAGGCTTAATTGTCTCTAATAAATTATATCAAACTAAATAATTGAATAGATAATAATCATGCTGCAAAGTCAAAATTAAATCATGCTTACAAAATTACTATAAGAGGCAAGTAACCATCACATATAGGCATATGTTTACCAATGTAAATCATACAATTATAAATCCGTATCACTAAAGTCTACCTGTGGGCAAAGGCATTAGCATAGCATGAATTTACCTCAAATTGGTGAAACTAGAATGCAGTTATATCCCCTAATACCTGTGGGCTACTTAGAAAATATAATGCTATTCCATTCCACCCTAATTAGAACTATGATTATAATTATCTACCTGTGGGCAAAGATTAATTATAACCACATGTTTCATTACAATTGATGTCTTTAAATATTTAAGTGATATATTTTGTTTAGTAGAACAAAATAGGATGTATGTACTTAGTAAGGATGTTGTGGCTACTCCTCGATTCTACATACTCATCACAAAGACATCACATCATTGTGTATACTAATTGTACATATGAACATAATTTGATAAGGTAAAACTTTATGTGATTACCTATACATACAATATGCGTATAAGGATGTTGTAGCTAATCCTTATATACTAATTACTAATATCAAATATATACAATTTAAATACCATATATGTATACACAATGTCAATGGGAATCCTAATTAATTAATTTAATCAACTTCTGAATATTAATGTTTTAAAATCCATATATGATTATTTATGCATGTTGTAAGAGGGAGCTGTAGCTACCACTATAGTATGCAAGTTAATCATAAATATCAATCATGTGCACTTACATTCTGTATATGCACAGCTTTATGAAGGATTTAACCAATTAATTTAATCAATATATGTGACTAAGTACAATCCTCCCACTTTGATTAAATTAATATTACCCATTAAATGGAGTTGATATTTTAAAAAAACATAAATGATTATATACACATACAACAGAGAATGATGTGGCTAATCCTCAATATGTATGTTAATCACAAATACCAACCTTGTGCATTGAAATTCAAAATATGCACAAATCTTTAATGAGAATTTATTTAATAGATTGATTTAATCAACAAAATGTGACTAAATAATCAAGAAAAATAAATTCTCCCACTATTTTGTGCATCTAAATTAAATCTAATATATGCACTTCTTGATGGAGAGATTTATTAATTAAAATTTGATCATCAAGGTCCCTAGATGATTAATTAGAAACCTTCCCACTATTTTATGTATCCAAAAAATTGCTTAAAGAATTAATTTTGGCATATTTCAATTTAAATTAAGTTTTAAAAAATTAAAATAGTTAGATAATTGCCCAAAATGAATTATCCAAATATTTAGGCAATTAAGTAACATGTCAAAATGATTTTTGCAAATTTTCCAGAATATGAAAAAATGCCAAAGTTAACCCCTTTCTTGATTTAAACAATTAAATGTGACATGTTCAAAATTGTACATAAAACATAATCTAAATAGTGAGCAAAACCTTTTCTGGAAATTAGATCTTTATAGCCCAGCTAAAGAAAAAATGTAATGGAGCCCATACAATATTTTTCAGAAAAAAGACAAGATAACAAAGGCCCAAAACTTGATAAAAAACGTTATTATCAAATGGTAATAAGCCCATAAAGCTTTATTGTTGGTTTACATATTTTTTAAAATCCAAAACGTAAGCCCAAAATGTGCTTCAGCCTAGGCGTATCAAATAATTAAAAGAAATAAAATTCTTTGCAAGCCCAGAATATCTCAACCCAGAGCTCAGAAAAAAAATTTACTGTAAAAAATAAGAGCCCAATTCGCAAAAAATCAATGTTGGCCCAGAAGCTATATCGACCCAGAATGCTTTTAAAAGGAAATAGAAACAAATAAAGTAACCAGGCCCAGAAACACGTTTGGCCCATCTTCCTTGATAAGTGAAACGCAGTGTTTCACTAATGACCCAAAACGGCATCGTATTGATTTAAGGAGGGAGGCTTCTAGCAAACATCAAAACGGCGTCGTGTTAACTTGAATCGAAACGCACCGTTTCGATAGTCTCCCTCATGCTCTCGGGTTGACCTACCTGATCCAGACCCAATGCGACCCGTGTGCAGACCCGACTAAAGCCGGCCGCAAATTGCAGTTTCAGGCCGCGCTTTCTGGCGATTCTAGGCACATTCACCGGCGATTGAGAGCTCCAAATCTGATGATTTTAATGGCAATATGCATGGAAACAAAAATCAAAACAAAAACTGGGCAAGCATTAACCAAATAATTATCAAAATCAAATCGAAACAATACTGATTAAACCAAAAATCTATTGCAATTTCGGGCCCTTCGTTTTCCCTATGAAGGCGGCGGCGACGATGGTCATCGAAGAACTTCGACGTCGTTCTCTCTTATTCCTTTATTCCAATGGAACTCAACCACAAATTCAAACACGAGTTCAAGAAGCATAAATTTATTGTCAAATTTTGAAACCCAGATGTATAAATTCGCAGAATAACATAAGCCATAATTTTCTAAAACCATCAATGAACAAGATCAAAAGGTAACATCGATCTAAACGGCTAAAATCTCTAAGAGAAAACGTGGATCATGCCTTCCGTTTTCAAAAGACAATTGCTAAGCCAAATCAGGAATACCATCGATTAAACAATTATATGTTTTGCAGAAATAAAGCAAACTCAGATCCCTCCAGAAAATTGAGGACGGTGATGGTTCATTGGAGAAGAAAAAACAAATCCTCTCATCCCGTTAATCCAAAAGCAATTTAACATGATAAAAAATTTATTAATAATAAATTGAAAACTCAGATAAATTAATTTTCAGCAATAGTATAATTCATCCACTTAAGAAATCCATCTCAAATCCAAGCTATGGAATCCGTGTAAAATTACTACGGGAAGCTTAATTCAATTCCATACTTACATCATTCCCGATCAAAGAGTAGAAGGCAGAGGATCAGAGAGCGTGGCTCTGATACCACATGTAGGACAAAACTCACGTATATAGAAATAAATCACAAATTAGATTACATGAATTTTCCTATATCAATAGTGGAAGACTTATAACAATTACCTCTCGTCATTGCTAAGCTTTGATCGGATAGAGAACTCATGAATCCTGATGAAAGAGAGTTGCAAAGAGAAACAAAGACAGAAGATGATTGCCAAGTCTCTTTCTGACTGGTTGTGAGGCACAACGATGGCAACTGGGTTAAGAGCCATCGCCAGTTAGAGAACCTCAAATGAGCAGATAGGGTTTTTCCCGTACGTTCAATTTTGACGGCTGTAACCTAATTGTGTATTTTTCATCATTAGAAAAATCACATTAATAGACAAAAACCATAATCATGAATAGGGCCTATATCTAATTAATGGGCCACACTCTGGATATTTTAATTAATTACCTAATTAATAACTAATAATAATTATAATATATTAAAATATCTAACACTTTCATCTTTAAAATAAAACCTTATCAATGAAACTTTCATTTACAAATAATAGATGCATGAACAATTATGTCACTTTGATAAAGAAATCATACTACATATCATACTTTCTATTCCATTTAAATGGTTAGTAAGTGTTGTAAATATTGTATATGGGTGTGTCAAAGAAAGAGTCTCTCCAATATTATGAAATAAGTCATGATCTTATGAATTAAGAGATTTGTGTTAGTTCATAAATTAACATGGTTCATAAAATTAACAGATAGTTATGACTTTTTAATTAAAAAGGTGTAGTCTTCAAGTGGCACTATTTCAAGGTATCGATTCAGTATCTATAAATATCTCAATTGTGACACCATTTGAAAAAGAGGAACAGAAGCCTCGGTAATCTCTCACTAAGTTATTTTATCTTTCGCCAGTTCTGCCGCTTTGTATCCTTTCAAGAAGGGTTCGTTTAATCCTGGAGAGATGCCGCATCCTATTTACTAAGAAAGCTGGGGAATATCTCTTAAGGACGGTGTCCTCGAACGCAACTCGAACCAAATATTTTCTTATTTCTTTACAAATTTTGCCTACAATCTTAAGAGATATATTTCGTCCTTATATTGGAAGTGCATCATGATGAGCGTTGAAATCAGATAAGCTTATGTCACAATCTCTTTTGTTATTTTGTTTTTTCATTTGCGAAAATTATTCATGAGTTGCCATCTGAATAATTTGATTAAGAAAAATAATTTGGAAAAGTCTACAATGAGTATCGTATGTTTATATGGCTTTATTATTTTAATCTGAATTTTGTAAGCATTTTCAGATATTGGTGGAAGTATTTTATTTCCTTCATCTTCCAATAGTGATCATCAGTTTTCTCATGAGATAAAAATCCCAAAGTCGATTCAATTTTTTGAGGGAGTTCTCCAAGTAAAAATGAATGTGTTTAACTTCGTAAACAATCAAACTTGCATCGGTTAATATTTTTTCTGCACGCAACTTTTTCTTTTTGTCTCTTCTTTGGCCAAATTTTGATTGATCACGGAGGGAATAAATAAGTTTTAATTTCAATATCACTACAAAAAAATCATGAAATTTTTGACGAAATTTGCCACGGAAAAATTTTCTGTGGCAAATTTTGGTGGACATCAATCTAAAAAGTTTCTGACGGAATTTTTTTCGTGACAAAAATTTGTCACGGAATTAACCACGGAAAATATGTCGTGGCAAATTCCGTCTTTTGCCACGAAATTTATGACAGAATAATTCTGTCGCATTGAATTCCGTCACAATTTCCAACGGAATAGAATTTCGTCATTAATTTAAAAATTATTATTATTTATTTAAATTTAATTTTTTAAAAAAATATTTTTATAAAACTTATTATTTATTAATTAATATTTTTAGTTTAATTTTAAATTTATTTTTTAATTATTATTGTCTAATTTCTAAAATATTTTTAATTTCCAATCATTGGTTTTAGTCCCTGTAGGGGCAAAATGGTCATATAAAAATTTATTTATAAAAAATAAAAGTTATTAATTATTAATTAATATTAGTAAAAAAATATTAGTTAATAATTATTTCTTAGTTATTAATTAATGTTAATAAAAAATTTATTTTATAAATTAGAAAAAAAATATAGCCATATGAAATTCATTTGAGATGTAAAATTTTTTAATTTGAAGTTAATTTATATTAAAAGTTATAAGAATATATAAAATTATTTTATATTACTATTACATTTATACATAAGAAACAGATATATATTTATAAATAATTGATTATGTATAATAAGATTATATATATAACTGTGTGATAATAGAACGCTAAAGCAATCAAGCCCATCCGGTAAGGCATCACGCGTGTGCGGACGAGGTCGTGGGTTCGAAACAAAAGAGGGGAAAGTTGAGTTTTATTTCCAGGAATAAAAAGGTTGCGACATGTGGTGGAGGTTGTGACACGTGGCAGATCTAGTCATCGATGACAAGGTGGATGCCGCCGGTCGTCAGAGTTGCCACATGGCTTTTTTTAAAAAATAAAAAATAAGTTTGCGACGGAATATTCTGTTGGTTCCGACAGAATCTGAATCCCGTTGGAAATTTGTTTGTCCTGCTATTATTACCAACGGAATCCATTCCATCAAAAATCCATTTCGGTTGGAAACTCTAAATTCCGTCAGAAATTCAGTGTTTTTTTATAGTGTGTCTTGGGCTTTTATTTAATTTGCACTTCTGGAAATTATTGAGTTAGGGCAAATTTTGATGGCGAAAGTAACGACAGAGATTTTCATTTCCGAGAAGTACACCCCAAACAACCCTTCCTTTTTGTCATCATCATCTTCAGCAACCCGTACAGGCAAAGATAGAATGAACACTAGATTATCATAATCCTGGGTGGGCTTCAATCAAACGGATCAAATGATTGGAAAATCTTAGAATCTATTCCTTCACTTTCCTCATATATGTTCTCAGGCAACAAACAAACAACGTCAAAATTTGAAGCCAATTTAATTGGATATACGAATGATTTAACAGTAAGTGGTAACCGCTCAATGAATATGGCGGCAAATTACAGAGTGAGAAGGGGCCGATCCAAGGCCAGGTCTAAGATCAAGAACGATAGCACCCATGGCAGTGCAACCAGATTCTCTTTAGGGAGTCGCAGTGCTCTCTCTACCATTTGAATTTGTTTCTTTCAACAAAGAAATAGGGAAGTGGATTGAGTTTGGGAACATGTTGCCGGCTCTTATTCCTATGGCCTATTTTCTTTAAGAATTCTGAGATCTATGAGAAAATATGGTTGTAAATTACCCAACCATGGGGTGCTTCATGATAAGCGAAGCAAAGATCGTTGTCTCAGAAAAGGGGAAAAAATATATGTTGGTCCAATTATAATTGAGAATGAAGGGAGTGAGAATTGAATCTTACTGTATTTGATAAAAACATATTAAAATAAGCCTATAATCAAGGTGGATCATGATCAATATTGTAATTGACAAATATCCAATTTTCCCTTCAACCGAACTATTTTAATCTCTATAGTAAAGAGATTTTGAGGTCTCTGTGATACTTGCAAACAGGTACAAGAGGCAGAAAAGAAGTCTGTAAGTCTGATCAGAAAGAGAAACTGTCTTTACAAAGGTACGGGAAGATAATGAAGAAGAAGAAGAGACAATTTGGAGTTACCATTTTCACATCCATCTGTTATTGAGTGAACCGCTCTTCCTAGGTATGTATCCAATTTAACATTAATGAGAATATTGATGGGCATATTTAAATTTAAAAAAAAACAAAGAAAGAACTATCCACACTGTTATAATTTAAATTTAGTTGAGATTTGATGTGCTCTTTAAAAGCATGACATTATTTAATTATCTATGCTAATATGAGATTTTTACGGTGGTAAATTTATTTTAGTTGGAGGCTTTATTGTCATTAAATATATTATTTTGATTAATAGTTAGGAAATCTCCTATTATCTCGCATGAACTAAGTCTCCTATCATCTCTCCCTAATAAATCGTTATTATATCTCTCCTATTATTTTAATAAGGATTTATTTGAAAAAAATGAGATATTATTAAAGTTTTATTTCATACCCTCCGGTGAATTACTATATTTCTATGGGAGGTTTTCTATTGTTTAATGAGTATATTTGGTTTATATATATATATATATATATATATATTTGATGGAAGAGTGTAGTGGGCAATATTAGTTGTTGACACGAACTTATCTGCAACAATTTTATTATGCAAGGTGTAATTGCAGTATTTAAAAACAAAATTTTGGTGTGTGATGTTATTTAGATAATGTATTTGACATATGAGATCATATTTATGTGATTTTCTGGAAACAAGTTTTGAATTTAAATTCCGTTATCTTATGTGAAATTAGAATGAAATATTTGAGAAATTCTAATTTAATTATCATGGGAAGCAAATGTTACGAGCACCGAAATATTGTTTCTTGCTATGGTGACTGCTATTTTTAATTTAATATATGAATGGACTGTTTTATATCATATATGTCCATATTTCTGTGGTGATTTGTTGCGTGGGAGATAAACTATGAATTTAAAATTATTTGATATAATTATGGTTATTATGATTATTGGGTTATCATATGAAATTATGCAGATTTGATATTGAAAAGTTGTAAAATATAATGATATATTAAGTGTGCGGGTGCCTAAGACATAGAGTATCTTGAGTGGGTACCTTGGAATATATATATATATATATATATTGATATATTGAAAAAATTATAAAATTGCCATATATGACGTGTATTATGATTAAAATTTATTTAGTGAAGGCTTTATTATTTACCGTGAAGAACAAATCTTGTGATGTGAATTATTAAAACTTGCATATAGCTTTAAATAAGCATTACAGTACTGATATGGAAATTTAATTATTTATCTAGTATTTAGATAAAGGTGTTTAAAATTTTCATGGTTTATGGATATGTATTTATCTTGGTATATTATGAACATATATCAAACTTTAAAGTGAATGCATGGCATGCATGGTCAAATATATCATATTATACCCTTGAAATCATGAGAGAATCAAATCCGATTTTAGGTGTTAAAATCATAAAGAATAATGATGATATATGAGAAATGTATCTGAAAATTGGTTTTAAGAATCAATATGTGAATATTGTTTATAATGCTGATATACTAGTCAAAGTGATTTTAGAGCTTAATCAATGTATGCACAAGTTGTTGAGAATTTGTAACATTGATAAATGTCATGACACAGTAAATAATGTGTGGAAATTGAGCATATATAAACTTTCATAAAGAGAAAGAAAAGAGTTAAGGAATGTCATAAATGATAACATCATGTACAGTGGATTCCAGTTGCATTGAAATACGTGAAAGTTAATTGAAATTCAATTTATGTGAAAAACCACTAGTGATTATTCATCTTTAGTAGTGCTAAAAATAAAGTATATTATGAGAATCAGAGTTGATTGCTCTGGAAATATATGGAATTAGAGGCTAAGAGTGTTGAAATCTCTTAGGTATGAAACCGACACTAAGTGTTGATGACATGTGTAATACCCCGGTTTTTGAAACTTGAGCTTAGAGAATAAGCCTGAGATTAGTGGATTGCTGAGCCTCGGTTTAGCAAGATCCCAAATTGTGATTAAGGGTTAATGACTCCAAAAGTGGATGTGGTTAGTGATAAATAACCCTTTTGGAGAATATGATGTGATTTGGCACTCGAATGTGATTCGTGTGTGTTGTGAGCAGCGCCGAAACCCTGTATTTGAGTTCAATGGTGGATTAACATCCAAATTGACTTAGAATAAAGGGAAGAATTGAACGGGGTATTGTGTTGGAAATTGTGTCATAGTGTGTTTTGATGTCATTGAAATTGGTTTGGAACTTTGGAATGGAAAAGTTGCAATGTTAGGTTTTGAAATGTGAATTGTGTTGACATGTTGAGATTGTTGTGAAAACATGTCAATGAAATGTGAATTTGATTGATTTGGTGTTTCCAATAGATTCCTTGTGAAAATTTATGTGGGAATGATGTTTGGTATGAAAATGGAACCATTGGAAGCAAAGATGCAAAATTTGAAATTCTATCTAGTGAAACTATATTCTGGGCAGTCAGTTTGTGTGAACATTTTGAATAACCAAATGGTGTCTAAAAATTCTGAAACTTTCAATTCTTAAAGTTCACATCCTAATCTTCAAAATGGACAAATAATTTGTGCCATTATGTTTTGGGAACTGGGAGATATGATAGTCCAAAGTTTGAGGTCAAAAATGGACTCTGTTTTGAGGCAGTGATGAAATTTGTGTAATTCTGAAATTTTGTGGTGATTTTTAGTAATGGAAAATATTTTTCTAGTAAAGAGGACTCAAATAGATTTCATTTGGCTTTTGAATCACCTCATTTCGATTTTTCTAGAATTAGTTATGATTTTTGAAAGTTTGAGCAGAAATCTGCCAAAAATCCGAAAATTGAGAATTATGACATCATCATGTTACATTGATAACATAAGCATGGGATATGTTATTAAACGGTTTTTCCTTCTTCCTCCTCATTTCTGACGCTGAGAACAGCTGAAAAGAGAGAGAGACATTTGAGATCTTTAGAGAGAGAAAGAGGAAGAAATCTCGTAAGGTAAGCCGATTTCTCTGACGATCTAGCTCCTAATGCGTGTAATTTCGTTCCTAAGCTACTCTTCTATGTAATTTAAGGTTTGGAAGCTCCATTTCTTGTGTTGAAGTGAGCTAGGGTTCAGCCACTCTTGAGAGAAGCTAGTGGGAGCTTGAGGTAACTTCCAAACTCTTGTGTATTGACTATTCTGGCTGCTGTGGGCAATTTAATCGGTGAAATTTCGCCGGATTGCCATTGGTTTTAATTTTTGGAAATGGGTTGGCCTAGGGGTTATTCTGTCCAAATTGGTACTAAATAGTAATTGTAATATAATAGAATAGTCAATAAAGTGGTTAGGAGTAGAAAGGAACGCGTTTACGGAGCCGAAACAGAAAAACCCCAATTTTCCCCATAATACTTGAGAATTTCGGCCAGATCTAGAAATGGGTCTTAGAGTTGGATTTTCAATCATTTGATGATTCCATTGAGTTCAGGAGCAAAAATTAGGTGGGGTTACAGTTGGCCACTTTTTTGGAAAAAGCCGAAAAAGCATAATTACGAAAACGCCCATGAAACCCTTAAAGTAGGGCTGGCAAGGGTAATTTTGTAACTGACATTGAATTTGATAATTTCAAGTTCGGAAATAGATTCCTTGGGCAGAAATATGTTAGAATAGCTCATGTCAAAATTTCAGAAAAAGTATAGCCGGACCGGGTACGGTGGGGCCGGGCCGAGCCGGGTCCCCGGGGGAATTTTAGTAATTTGTCAATATAGCCTCATCTAACCCCCAGAAACACTATGGAAGTGTCTAAATGGTACATTTGGAATTGTAGAACGCAGTTGAGGGCCCGAGTTGCTGGCACGCAAATCAAGGAAAAAAGACTAGAGGTAGGGAACTTATCTCTCCTGCATGCTCTGATAACTATATTAATGTGTTGATGCATGTTATTGCTTTGCTTGATTATGTGGAACATGTATGAATTATTTGAAGCTATGTTTCAATATATGCTATGGCCATATGTGTATCGTTCGAAGCATTGAGCTTATAGATTTGTCATTGTATGTGTGCATGAGTTATGTGATGCAAGCATGTCATGCATTAAACACTTATCTTGCCTGCATATTGATAAATTTTCCCTACTGAGATTCTCTCGAATCTCACCCTCCCTTACCAACAATTTAGACAGGGCAAGTGGCTCGTGGAGGGAGCGGCTAGGGCTCCTTCGAGATGAGAGTTGGTAGTTGGTTATCAATGAGTTGTGAAGACTGTATATGATTCGATTGAATATAGGGTTATGAATTTGAGATGAGATTGTGTAATCCCCATTTGAAGAATTGTAATGGGCAATTGTGCCCTGTGTATCTTTAGCGAAGGTATGTACCCGGGATTGTCGGGATGATTATGTTGTGCACTCTGATATTTATATGAATGTGATTTATCTTCACGTAGTAATTGTATTCGAAATGTGAATATAAGACCAAGTTTATAAATGATTTCGAAAGGTATTTGTGAAAACCCCGTCATGTGATGGGTTAGTAAATGTTATTTGATTATTATTGGTCTCTATTTCATTTTAATCGCGTATTTCGGATATAATTACGGAGGGGGTTACAACATGTGCTTTCTAAATATGGCGATAACCATTGTAGAAATAACAATGATGTAAGTGAAAATCAGTTGAGATATGAGATAAAGTGCTTTAAAAATTGTGGTAAACTTATCTCAATCGATTTCGTGAGGTTAATATTAGACCTATCAAATTCGTTAACAAAACCCCTTGGGAGGAAAATGATTGTTGAAATGGTAAGACGAATTGGACTAAAGCCAACTACTAATTTACAGCGATGGCAACCCAATCTTTGTGATTAGTGATTCTATGAAGAAGGTTCAATTGGTAAGAACAAGCCGTTCATCAATTCTGACTGGCACAGATATATTTTATGTTCCTTCCTATGTCACTTTGAATGTGCTAAACTACATTATTATAGGTTGAGCAAAACTCTTAATGATTTCATAGGTCAATGAGGCAGTGTGCATAGTGCAGGTACACTTTCATGAAATCACCTCTATGAATGTGGAGTGTGGCCGCTCCTATGAGATATTGGAATATCTCTTAAGGACAATGTCCTCGGATGCGACTCGAACCAAATATTTTCTTATTTCTTTGCAAATTTTGCCTCTAGTAACCAAATGGATTTTTTTGAAATCAATGTCGTCCTGTTACATAAATGATTGATAACAACCATTAAAAGCACGTAATCATATACAGAAAAACTACATTTGGCTACAATATTTAAACAAAGTTCATGATTCTAAATTTAAATCCCACAAATGAAATATAATAACCATAATCATAAATCTTGATCCAATTAATCTATTATTTAAATAAAAAATATGATAAATGCATTGTAACACCTTATGTCCAATAGACTCAGATGAGTGCAAAAGAGTAGTGAAATTAGTTGTGGAACCAGAATTCGGTCCCAGATTAAACTCACTTTAAAAAAATGTTCACAATTTCCAAACTTATCTCAAGAAGTGAACCTTGGATTTGAAGGGATTTTTGAATGGAGTAAAATTTTTCAAAATAGTTTCATAAATATTCACTATCTCACTAAGTCCCATTGGTGCTTAAATCCATTTTATCAGAGTATACGAGCGTGTCTCTGCTTAAGTCCCATGATGTGTTCATTAGATGTTCCTTCGTCAAACGGAAGTGTTATCAACATAAATATAGTCACTGTTCGTTTACTATACTGTTGGTACCACCAACTCTACTGCTATACTATTGTCAAGTTTACATGGTCATGTACATCATATAGAGTCCCAAAAACATCCAAAATACCCAAAAGCAAACAAACAACAGTAAACTAAAGTCTTGCTGCTTCATCCTCTAGCTGTCCGTATTTACCTTCTTGCCCCTTGAACTGTCCCCTTGTACATTAGATTGGTTTATGAAAAAAGAGTGAGATTCAAAGGAATCTCAGTAGTAACAAATAGCCAATCATATAGATATAACATTATAAAGCATGCCATACTGTTATCATACAGCAGAATCATCACAACAGCATTCAGTGCATAACATGCAGTTCATATATCACCATAGCGTTAGGTATATCACATGGCCCCGAGTGTAACCCGTGCAATAGGCCCCAGGCATCCACTCGTGCATTACAAAACATCACATTGGCCTGAGCATCCACCCATGCAATAGGCCCTAGGCAACCACCCCGTAGAATCAGAATGTGTCAGACAATTCATGATGAATCCAAAAAACATGCATTCTATCTTATAAACATATGATAGACGAGTTACTACCTGGTCGCTTCCCTTGAAGGGTGTCTAATTGTTTGTCCAAGCTCGAGCAAGTCTTAGATCCTAGACAGCTAACAGGTCCTATAATCAGAATTTACAGTCGGCGTGTTATTACTTAGTCCAATGCTTTTGGCATAATGTAAACTAAATTATTCTTGACCTATCCTCATATTTATCCTTTGTTTTGAACTTGTTGGTTATCATTTGAGTCCTTTGGGTAGCCATTAGAAGCTCAAATAAGTGTCTATGGGGTTGGGAAAGGTTAGAACAATCAATATGGTTCAGAAAGTTGAAAGTGCTGAAAAAGGGGCTTGGCTGCGGCCAAGGAATCCTCTGACTGCGGCCAAGAGAGGTCAGAAACCTTTGGGCCGTGGCCAAGAAATTCTCTGTTTCTTAACTCAACTTCCAAAAATCATAACTTAATTTACAAAAATCCAAATTGGATGGTTCAAAGTTCTATAGAAACTCTTTAAGTATACTTTAAGGAAAAAAAATACTCCTTACTGCCAATTACATGCCCACAATTCCAAAATCACAATTTAATTCACACTGCCACCAACATCATTCCAGATTTTAGTGCCTAACTTTGAAAATTCATAACTTCCAACACACACATCCAAATGACACAAATTATTTGTCAATTTAAAGCTTGTCATGTCTACTTTTAGATTGAAAAGTTTCATAATTTTTGGACATCATTTACTTGTCTAAAAACGGCATACAAACCGACTACCCTGCAAAGAACACACACTGATAGCATTTTTGGTTTTGCAATATATATTTCCAATGGTTCAGAATTTACACCCAGGGCTATTCCTACACAATTTTGCATTATAAACACAATGACAATGTCAAAATTACCAAAATCACAAAGCTTGAGTCCCTCATAGCACTAACCAAATAGACCCCTTACATGGCAAAATTTCCAAAACTAAATTTTGTCCAACAACTTGGTCCGATATCATCATAAATTATCATCTAACCATAAATACAAGATTAAACCTTAAAAGCACCCCCTGGATCAAAATGAATAGCGCCCTAACCCTCATGAAAACTCATCCAAAAAACAAGTCAATCGATTCAAAATGAAGCACACGCTTACCTCTACGCGTTTCTGCGACCGGTTCGAAAATTTGGTAGTACTTCATCAGGAAAGAGGTCACCAAACACCTCCAAATAAAATTCTAAAACCGTAGAAATGAAGCTTAGGATGAGTAGAAGAAGGTTATAGAAGGATATTTCGGGAGAAAACGTCAATTCGGTAGTGATTTTTGAGGCTGAACTCAAGAACAAACACTATTCATACTCTTTCTCTCTCTCTCTCTCTCTCTTCTAGCATTTTTTTGGTGATTTTTCTCATGTTTGGGCAGCTGAACGAAATATTGAGAGGAGAGAGGGAGTATTAGGGGTTTATCTTCATCCAACCTCAATTAGCTTGGCTCACAATATGCCACTTGTCACAAACTCATAGTTCCTCACAAAGTAAATAACTAATTTAGTTCCTACAACTAGTTTAGTTAGCCATTTAGTCCTCCTTCATCTTCATTTGATTATTGACCAATTTTTTCTCCCAAGAGGAGAGGAAATTGTTGACTAATCGACCAGTATTTCTTTTCTTCCCCTTTTTGCCCTTGACTATGGCAATTTTAATTAAATTGCCATTTGGTATTTTATTTAGTTCCTTTTCCCCTTTTATGCGTCATTCCCTCTTTCTTTTAATTCCAAATTAGACTATGTATCATAATATAATTTAGATAATGGGTTTGGGAATTTTCTACAACTAATTCGGATCATAATTCACACTTTCTTCCCAAAAGTATTTTTCTAACATTATTTACATTTCCTTTTGAGTTATTGAGCCCTTGTATGTATTTTGGAATATTACATGCATGACCTCATATAAAAGTTTATTATTGATATCAATAAAACATGTTTTGCATTTCATAAAAAAAATTGTTTCTCAATGACCATAATGTAATCAGAAAGGATTATATTATTGCATTAGATTTATCCTTTTCTTTGATATAAATGATGTGGAAACATAGTAGTGTGATGATAAATTAAAAAAAAAAAACACGAAGCCCCACACTAGGAGCTGTTACTGTTCGAATGAACAGTAACCCTTGTTTGAGATTTATTATTGATATATTGATGTTATGTCATATCTAGGGTTATTAACCCGAACCGGACCGGCCGGTCCGGCCTGGAAACCGGAGAACCGTCTGGTAAACTGGTCCGGTTCCCGGTCCGGTCTGGGTTACTATTTTTAAAAAAAATTTAATTGTTTTTTTAGAATTTCATACTATAAGTCTAAAATTTTCAATTTTTCACCGGTTTGATCCCGGTTTAGCTCTGGTTTAGCCCCGGTCTGACCCACTGACCCTTAACCCAATACCCCGACCGGTTCAATACCCAGTCCAGGTTTTAATACCTTATTCATATCTCCATGTAGCCCAAATTACCATAAGCTCTGTGAGAACACATGTGCCCTGACGTCAAGCCTCCATGAGGCAGGTAACGGCACCTACCAGAAACCGGTTTAATGAGAAAGGAAGAATGAAGGCTTTATATATATATATATATATATATATATTATCCCATATCCGATTAGAAAGAATGAAAGCTAGCATACATAGAAGTCCGAAATCTTCGTATAGGAAGACAATGTCATGCTTTTGAATACAAGTCCCCTTTAGCCCACCATCTCTATTTGACTTGAAGAAACCACAACCAACGACAAACACATTCAACTAGTTTAAGAAGAAAACATTGGACCAAACAAAGAGGTTGTTGTTGATGAACCTTGATGAGCAATGGAAACTATCGATGTGCTAAACTTAAGAACATATAACAAAAAAATTGAACGAACAAGTGGTGGGAAACAACACCTCTTGGAACTTATAATAAACAATAGAAACTTCCAATGTGCTAAACCTTCAAACAACTAAAGTGAGGAATTAAGATTAGCTAAATAAAAAGCCCAAATTGAGTTTCCCAACCAGATTCCAATTGTTAAAGAGAACCAGACCAAAAGATTATTGTTTCTAACGAACACTTAGCCTCACCAACCTCATTCAAGTCGGAAACACAGAATTATTGTGTGATTATACGAGTGCCTTCTTTATCTCACTCTCAATCTTTTAAATTAAAACGCTCACATGCTTCTACTCTTTAAGTGTTCATCTTTTACTCATTTTGAGAGGTTTATTCCTTCTTATCATTTATTGTTGAGTAGACTTAATATTAAGGGAATTTTGAGTGGATTATTTACTTGCTTTGTGTAAAGGAGGAGATTTGAGCAAACTTTAAAAGTCTAGGAAGTTGTACCGGGGAGAATAGTGAAATTCTTAAAGGTGTATGAAAATTAGATATAAATCATGTGGATTTACCGAATTACTGAACCAGTATATTGTTGTGAGAATTACGATCATGTCCCGTCTAAGGGAAAAAATCAAAAATTGGTACCATAGGGTTATTAATCGCGCTCCCCGAATTGTTAAATTCACGCCCCTAGAGTTGTTAACGGGATCATTTTTTCATTTTTTTTTCTCTTGGGCGGGACTTGATTGTAATTCTCCCTAAATTATTTGTGTCAATCAAACTTTTCCTTTTACCCATTTACATTGATATCTCTCCTATCTCTCTATAGCTTTATTATATTCATTATTTAGATTACTTTTTGCCAAATTTTCCATGAAGAGGACGGGACCTTAATAATATTTTTCCAAAATTTTAATCACCCAATTCATCTCCACTTGCATAAACAGATATTAGCAAGAAAAAAAAAAATCTAGGAAACAATTCTTTTGTTTCATGTGCGTGTTTTTTTTTTTATATATAGAAAGAATTATTTATGTTGTAGATTTTCTTTTTTTACCAAAACAGATATTAAGAATAAGACTCATTCATTAATAAAGAAAGGAGCCACATAGACAATAAAAGATACAAACAAATAAGAAATAACAGAAATAAAAACAAACTAACAAATCAAACAAAGAACAGCAAAAGAGCATTGGGAATTGATTAAAGTCACAATGGCTAATGCTAGTCAAAAGGTGACTCACAATCCCAAAATACCCTTTTACCAAAGTCAAGCCCAAAACATCCTAAAACCATTCTAGCTCTCTTGCTTCTTTATCCAAAGTGGTAGGCCTCTTCAAGTCAACCTCGTGGTCAACGAAAAGTAACTGTACTTTTCTTGTATCTTCCTAGGTTTCCTTAGGTTTGGTAGCAAAAGTAATTCTGGCCCGTGAACACTCAAAACAAGCGCTTTTACATTTTATGAAATAAAATTCACCAATACAAAATCATTTAAAATAAGTGAAATCAAACAACCATCTTATTATAATTTTCCTCTTCCTTGTGTCTTCATGTAGAATTGATTTTCTTCAAGCACGTCAAAATTTCCTTGCATGCTATTTTTTTGGCTGTGTCCTTATTGCCAGCCATAGAGGTTTTCTCATAAGTTTTGCCATTAGCTAGAACCTGAACTTTGACACAAGTTAAGCCTTCGCTTTTGAACACCAATGGCTTCTCCAATTTGTAATATCGTTTCTGGCAGAGTTCTTGCAATTCACGAACTGGATGAAACTGTGTAGTTTCAGGTGTTATCAAAGGTTCCAATAAAGGCATGATGCTTTTGAACACAATGTCTTTGTTGAACCCTGAATCAACCATGATTGCCCCAGCTAGAGACTCTATAATGTCTCCAAGTACCTGTCAATTAATAAGAACATTATTCTTTCGGGCATGATATGCATCTTAAAACATTGGGTTATTAACATTGCTGGTTCTTCTGGTTTAATTTTAAATTGTTGGTTTTAATTTTTATAGTTTCATAAGAATTTAGTCTGAGTTTAATTATTGATGAGACCATAATTTAAACACGTTAAAATATAGAGACCAATCTAAATCATTATGAAACTATTATGACCAAAATTATTGATTTGAAATTATATGGATCAAAACCAAAATTTGATCAAACTGTGAAGACCAACACCAATATTAACTCAAAAACATTTTTCATATACTACTTTAAAGAGAAAAATATTAATATTGGATTCAAGATTAGAGCATTTTAGATTATTTTATATCCACTCCAACAGAAGTAGTATATGCTATAAGGTTGTCTTGACTTAGATGCCCTATATTCATGAAATGAAGGCAAAAGCTGCAACAACAACTAGCTTTATTCTACTAGGTGAATCAGCTACATTGATTCCATGACGTTATGTACTCTATCAATAACCAAATTTTTAGATAAATTGTTAACTAAAAGATCCCTTCAATAACTTTAACGGTCGTTCTCTTTAGTCTTCCGCTATCCCTTTTTCAGATGACTTAATAATCTCTGGTCTACCCTCCTTACCAGCGCATCCACTCCAACAACTCAACCACTAATTAAGGCCTATTGTGTTTCATATAACTAATTATGAGATGCCGGTTTGTATGCACAATTATATTTTCTTGTGTCACTCTCTAGCTAAATACACCCTGAATGTTTTATTGTGAAATTAGACAATCAAAAGGCAAGATCACCTACTCTAATCATGAGCAAATTTACCCAAATGACATTTGAATATAAGCAATAAAACACCACTATGAAATAGTAGAACAAACGTAGACTCAACTAAAGCATTGCTTAAAGACCAATAAGATAAAAAGTAAGGACTAACCTTGGGGAAATAAGTCCCTGTTTCCCATCCAAAAGTTGATTCAGTACATGACTCTTCAAAATTCTTTATTGCTTCAACAATATTGTTCTCTAATTTTTTAGAGGAATGAAGTATGTGTTTGTGTAATTCAGCCTTAATAGCAGATCGAGCATAACAATCATTGTTTACTGAAGCAGACCTCATGTCAGTCAATAACCCTGGAGAAAGGCCAGGATATTTATTGTACAGATGCTCAGTCACAAGAAAATCCAACACAGAATCCCCAAGAAATTCTAGTCTCTGCAGGAAAAAATAATTATATATAATATTCAATTCATTTATTATGAAAGTAGCATAAAAAACATTACTTATGGTTTACATCTAAACTTCCAAAAGATAGGCTACTTCTAAAGGAATGACCCTGAAGATTTTGCCTTCCATAGATAACTGTAAGCAAATTAATGTCTTCTTTTCGTATGATAAATTAATAATAGTAATAACCCTACTTTTAAGCCGAAAATCATCAAGAGTCCTGAAGCTAACTTTCAGTTCAGTCTCAAGTCAAGTGTCTGTATTATGGTCAAAGTTAATAAGTCCAAGCATGCTATCTCTTGTATATATATGCATATGAAGTACAGATTTTGGTTTTGCTAAAACCAATGATACCGACATGAAAATCAGTTTTTGGTTTTGAAGTGCTTCCTCTGGTCCTATTTATAAGCAGTATTCTCTCATGCAGGGTTGGTTCTATATATATGCAACAATTTGACATTGCTTAAAAAGTTAATGTACTTAATCCATATTTACCCCTAATTAATGACACGCCTCTCTCATCTTTCTTTCTCACTCATTCTCTCTCATGTCTTTTTACACCCATCATCTTCATAAATAAGGGTAAATTTAGGAGGGGGGGAATTGCATCTCTTACACATTTATTACTTTTAACTAATTTTAACCAGCAATTCAAGAACCAAAGGGGGTACCTGATAACATGGAACTTTTGGCATCAGGTAAGAACCATGAGTGAGAGCTTCCACCAAGAGAGAGTTGTTATTGAATGAGTAGTTCAATAGAGATTCAAAATAACTGACATTCACAAGCCTCTCTGGCTCTATGCTTAAAAGTCTCTTATTGGATGTTATCTCAAAATCCACCTTTATCCCAACCCAATCCATAAATTTCAAAGCAGCTTTCTCTCCACCTATGCTAAGGAAGGCCCCAATCAAGGCTTCAACAACATCTGAAATGACTTTAGGTTTTATTTTTCTGGTCCCATTAACATAAATTGTCGTCATATCATCAGATGCTAACTCCTCTTTCAAAGTAACATTTCTTGATCTATCTCCTGGTATAATCCACTTCTTTGGATCAAAAGGGCTGGTTCGTATGAGGCCCTGCCAAAAAAAAAAAGAAGGGTCAACATCATTGTTAATCTCTACAGTTTGATTGAGTTTTGATTTTGATCCCTTTAATTTCAAATCATTAGCTTTGGTCCCTATAATTTTATTAGAACTTGATCTAAATTTAAGTATATGGACTAAAACCAAAACTCATAGGGGTCAATAGTTAAACTCAAACTAAAGTCTTATGAAACTATAGAGACTAAAACTAACTATTTGCAACTACATGGACCAAAATCAAAATTCAATCAAATAATAAGGACAACAATGGTATTAACCCAAAAAAGAATTAAAGTTAAGAGAGACAATAAATGAGCCATTTTCAGAATACATCACAACACACAAGTGGATTTTTTATTTCTCTTTGTTAAGATGTTATAAGGTGAGAAAGAAAGCATACCGGAAGTTTAGAGTTGCACCCTAACCTACAGAGGGTGACATTAGATATCATCTCTGTCTTCTTCTCAGAGAGAAGGCCTTCATTATCAGATGGATGGGTTTGATAAAGATGCTGACATGTAATATATTTAAGGAAAGAATCTCCAAGTGTCTCTAGAGATTCATAATGAAATAGCTCTTGACATTCTTTTGCAGTAATTGCTTCCAAGATCTACAATGCACAGAGCAATTCCATTAGCACAGGTATCACCAAAATCAATTTGAACAATATATATATATATATATATTCTACCTCTGGTCCTAAATATAAGTGCTAGACAATAAGGGATTTAATTTGGTTCTAAATATAAGATCTCAATCTACTTTGTCCCCCCAAATATATAATTTTTTTTTTCAAAGTATCCCTATTGGTTGCATATGGGAAAGGGGTTTCCATCAAGAGTAATTACAATGCACATAAATGGAAAAGGATATTCTAGTCAAACCAACACATATTTGTTACAACTAACTAATTTAACTAACCTCCTTAATCCACAAATTAGTTATTCAGCTCTTGTATTAAGGACCGGAGGGAGTGTACATATATATATATATATAAGGAAAACAAAATTCTACCATTAAGATATAATGAATGCAGTGAGTAAGAGATGGGGAAGTTTACGGTGGATATTGTGTCAAAGTCAAACCTTTCTAAAATAATGAAATGGCAAACAGAATAATCCATTAAAACATCTTTAAGCAAATAATGACACACCCATGTTGAGAAGACACAACACAGTTAAACCAAAAGATGCTTAAATAGAAAATTCACATCATATCAGAAGTGTCACATTATTGTTTAGTAATCTGATTAATCTCTTCATACGGTCTTGGTTGGAAAAAAGAAAAAAAGAGGCTGGAGTAGTTCTTTTGCTTTGGTTACCAGTGCCCTGCTTTTAGCATTGTGTTTGCCATTAAAACGACTTCTCTATTGGATCCATAAAGTAAAAATAACTACTTCTCTAGAACTCATTAATCTTCAAAAACATATTCCTTTTCTTCATCATATGGGTAGTTAATGAGTCTCAAGTAGAAAGACATGAAATTTTCAATCTTTCGCAAAACTTGGATATAATTATATCATGATGGTACATTTTTCACAGCAAAATAATAGTAGCTTACCTTAAATGTTGGAATATCATTTTGCTTGCACATCTTTTTCAAGTTGGAAGCCAAAAGTAATGACTCAAGCCGATGTATTATTGATGGAACGACGGAGAATGAATATATTGTACTGATGGATATGGGTGACATAACGATAGAACACAGTTCAGGAGGCAATTCAGCTGAAGCCATGGTTGATTCTGAATGGGGGAAAAAAAGTAATACATATTCAGCAGCACACAAAGAGACAAATGATACTAGCAATCGCTGCTAAAAATTGAGGTTGAACCTCAATTTTTGTAAAAAGGCTCTAATATAAGGAAACAGTTGAAACTTCTGAAGAAGGAAAAAAAACTTGTTACCAAAAAAGAAGAAGAAAAAACTAAAAATAGCTTTTGCGCTTGTTTCATAGGCAAAACAATAATTTTGTGTTATTTTCAGAAACCTTCCTGCACAAGAAACTTTGCAAGTATAAGTCCAGACACATGAATCAAAATACAAACCTCTTTCCTTGGCTTGTCTGCTTTTGAGATTGTAATTTCTTACATGAAATATATGCCTGCCATTATATAGCTGTTGGTTTCCATAATGCAAATGAATTCCATACCTGAAATGTAGGATTAGCGATGAGAATACGTCAAAGTAATGGTTGGTCTGTTTGGTATGAGGAAAATGGAGGGGAGGGAAAATTTTGATGAGTTTCATTTAAAAGAAATGAAAGAGTAGGGCTATAAAATTTTAATAAAGAGAACATATAAGGTTAAAGAAAAGAGTAAAAAAAATTAATTAAAATCTCTTAACCCCACTTCTCCAATTTTCTTAAATCAAACTCATAAAAATCCACCCCAAAAAAAAAAAAATCCCCTTGTACCAATCAAACCCTAAAACACGCAATGAGAAATATTAACTTAAAACAGCAACAAATACTATCATACTTTTCTTCAAAGTATTTCTTATATGTCTTTGCTTTTCCATTCTTGACTCTGAGCAGAGAGTTTCCATCCAATTCCATTCTACCAGTGATGACATAAAAATGACCATTATGAGGAGTATAGACCAATGAATTCTCAAGTTTGCATGAGCAAACTTCATCATCTTTAGTCCAAATTTTTGCAAAATGATTGTTGCAACCTTCTTCAGATGAGGACACAGAAGTAATTGAAGGCCAATCTATGGTCAAAGGTCTCATATGTATGGGAGTGGCTGGAAGCAGAAGATAATGCATCTCAAGACTATCCTCCAAATAGTATTCATTTAAAATGTCCATCAACTTATCCATATTGTGATAAAGAAGAATCCTAAATACAGTTATCTGAAATTTTCTGCACAGAAGAACCTGAACAAGGAAAAAAGAAAAGTTAATACTATTGTTAGTCCTTATAGTTGGTTGAATTTTGGTTTTGATCCCTTCAGTTTTAAATTATTGGTTTTAGTCTCAATAGTTTCATAAAATTATGGTCTGAGTTTAATAACTAATTGAAATTTGATTCTAGTCCCTGTACTTAAAATAAGCCCTTATGAAACTACACAACAATTTAAAATTATAGGGACTAAAACTAAAATTTAGGGGGGGGGGGGGACACAGTAGCTGCATTAAACTTTGCAAGACTTGCTATCATGCTATACAATACAGAAACAGGACAAGGTAGCATACCTCATTTAGGCCAAGCTTTCTTGTTCCAATGTATTTAAACTTCACTGTGAGGCCTCCTCTGTTAATACACATTTTAAATTCCATTGAGCTGATAACTTCTGGGTCAAGCTCACATCTTATGGCAAGAACAAGATCACGAGGTGAAACATCATAGGTGAAGTCTTGTCTCAACTCTATTAAATAGCAATGATACACTGTGACTGTGTTGCCATTAATGTGTGAAAATCTGTTGACCAGTTCAGATGGGATATAATGAGGTTGCTCCTCATTATAAGAAGATCCATTCACTGTGAGAATCACATAAATGGTCAAAACAAAAACAAAAAAAAAGAAGGAAACATTTAAAGAAAGCAAAACTTATTTCATTTTGAATCATCATCATCACATTAGTAAAAATATAAAGTAGACATGAAAAGTTACCTGGTTGTTGCTCCAATTTCTTTTCCATGGCTGGCTCAGGGACAAGATTGCCTACCAAAGCTCCAAGCTTTTGAAGTTCTTTGCAATTTCAAATGGGTGAAAAGGTTGAGGAAACGAAGAGGGCGGAGAGAGAGAGAGAGAGTAGGAGGCAATTCAAGCACAAAGCAAAGGTGGCTGAAACGAGAGTATATAAATAGGAAACAGGCCAGTGACTCTACTTCATTAGCAAGTTGTCAGTGACTCTACTTCATTAGCAAGTTAACTTTCTAGTTAAGGAGACCCCACAAGTAAAAGACAATGATGGTCGTTTCAGAAGAAGAGGGGGGAGAGAGGGAGAGAGAGAGTTGGAACAAGACAAGGCAGTCTCACTCTCAAGTTCAGGGAAAAGCTCTCTGAAGCACAGCTTCATGCGCATCTGCAGGGTGACTCTCCATTTGCATGCAAATATTGAACTTTCTCTCAACCCCAATACAAAAATTGTTAATTTTATATATTTATATATAAATATTAAGGAACAATTACAATGAAGTCCCACACAAGAGAAAAAATGAAAAAATTGTCTCTGAAGTTGTTAATGACAAGTCGAGGAGCATCCATTAATAAGTCGAGAAGCTTACACTGACAACTTTATAGACTATTTCTTCATTTTTTTTTCTTATATAGGATTTCATTGTAATTTTCCCAAATATTAATTAACGTGAGAAACCAGACCTGCAAGTTTAAGAATGGGAGGAGCCCACTGAGGGGCATACTGGCGTCATGCACAGTCGGTTTTTATTTTTATTGGAAGTATCACCTTTAAATAATGAGAAATATTTACATAATTTCGGAATTTCAAAGTGTTATCTCATCTATATTCTAATTAATTAAAGTGTAACAATCCATCTTATTTTAATTTTATATGACAGATGACTCATCAGAGAAATTTAAATTTTATGATATTAAAAAACATAAACTTCTTAATTTAAAAAAAAACATAATTCCCTTACATCATCCCTAAAATCATAAAATTTGAATTTCTCTGGATGATTCATCTATCATATAGAATTAAAATAAGATGAATTATTACTCCCTCCGGTCCTAATTATAAGATAAAGTTGACTTTTTTGGAGAAATTAAGAAAGTTAATTAAATTACTTTAGAGTATTTTTATTTTTTATTTAAACTAATTAATTTGACTAATAAATTAATATATAATCAAATGATACATAATATATAATATGATTAAATAACTTATTTAGCTTCCTTAATTTCTCTAAAAAAAATTAACTTTATCTCATAATTAAGATCAGAAGGAGTATATTTTATTTAATCAAAATATAGATAAAATAACTCTGCTTAAATATATAGCTATTTCTTATAAATAGTAAGTGCATGTTCGTCACAAGCGGTACCACGCCTCAACGTACGATTAGACTGGAAAAAAAGCACATTATGGATATTTGACCGTTTGGGTTCATGATGGGAATGGTCATGTTTTATTATAAAAGTTACGGTAACTTGGAATTTAAAATTTGGTGTTTTTATAGTGACCGTGAAAAGAGAAAATAGTGATTATGTGGGAATGTTCTTAATACATGGTAACCTTCTGATTCTATTTATAAGTTTATTTTGATAAAAATTTTGGTTCTTATTATAAGTCAAATTTTAGAGTTATAAATATATTTTTTACTTTTTTTTTGCCCTTATTGATTACAATAAAAAAAAAAAGAAAAAGTATTCTATCTTTTCCAAAAGCGGCTTTTTGAGAAGAAGCTTAAAAGTCTAGGTTTTATAAAAAAAAAAAATGTTATTTCTGCTATCGTCAATCCAAACACAAATCACATTTATAATCTGACTTCTGACTTTCATAAAAGTTAGATTAAGAAAAAGTAACTTTTGCTGCAGCTAACCCAAACGGGCCCTAAAACAATAACATGTGTATTGTAAACTTGTAGTAAAGTTGATTATAATAATTAATATAATAACAAATTAAAATCCATGATATTGCCTTATATTCTTAATACAAAATCTAGTTTGTGTGTTATGGAAGGTATTATGATTCTTATTACAAGAAAAAAAAATTATCTTTGATGATGCATCATTGATTCTCATATGAGTCAAGTAACCATTTCTTGGTCGTTCTAAAAGGAACTCCTATTTGGAACCCCTCCCTTTCCTCTCTCATTCTTCTCCCCCCCCTCTTTTTATCAAGGTTATAAAATCGGGACCGGTCAGTGAACCGGTCGGGATACTGGGTTAAGGATTAGTGAGTCAGATCGGAGTCAAACCGGAGCTAACCCGGGACCAAACCGGTGAGAGAGTGAAAATTTTATGTTTATTAATATGAAATTATAAAGAAATTTAAAAAAAAAATATTTTTTAAAAAATTACTGAACCAGTCCGGTTCGGTTTTCTCACCGGGTTGCCTGTTCCCGGGCCGGGCCGGCCGGTCCGGTCCGGGTTTAATAACTATGCTTTTTATAGGTATAAGATTAACATTTGAACCGTTTATATTTGATCTTTTATAAAATTAATATTAAAATGTTAGATTATAAAAAAAATTATTAAACACAAATTGCCAAACTTTGATATGAATAATTCAATATTACAATAAAAAAATAATAAAAATAACATTTTGTGTAAAACTAAAAATATATGGACCACTGAAATGTTCATCCTATAGTTAGAAAAAGAACAAGAGGGAAGGGGATGATAATGGAATAAGAGGAGTTCCGAACCAATTGTTTCCCCTAGTGTAGAAGAAATATGTGGTGACAACCTCGCAGGAGTTCTTTCGGTTCAAAACCCCTCCTCTTTGCTTATCATCCTCTTCCCTTCTCTCCCATTTCTAATCATAATATGAATATTTGAATAGTCCAAATTTAGTTTTATACAAAATATTATTATTTTTATTGTAATATTGAATTATCCATATCAAAATTTAGCAATTTGTATTTAATTAATTATTTTTATTTTTATAATTTAACATTTAATAATAATTTTATAAAAGATCAAAACTAAATCATTCAAATGCTGATCTTGTAGTTATAAAAAGAGAAGAGGGGGGAAGAATATGATAAGGGAAGAGGAGGGGTCCCAAAAAATAAACTAATTTCTGCAAATAAACTTGAGAAATAATATATAAAATCCACTGAATTACGATATATTAATTTCCTTATTAAAATAATATCAAATTATTTATAAAAAAATACAGAACTAAAATTTTACATAATTTCAATCTTTTTTTTTCCTAACATTCCAATTGCCAAATACTTTTTTTCCCCTTATTTTCATCTTACTCATTTCCCTTCTTCATTTTTTATCTTTAAAAATCCCTTTCAATGTACTAATACCATTGTGTGAAAAATCGTACCGGACCGGTCGGTCCAACCGGAAAACCAGTGAACCGGTCATCAGTTCGATCCGGTTTGTTGTTTCAGAGGGGGGAAGGTCGAACCTGTGGAAACCAGTCGAACCGATCCAAAACCAGAAAAACCGATGGGTCACTGGTTCAACCGGTTTGCTCTTTTTTTTTTTTGAAAAATGAAATATCCGGTTCAAAAAAAAGCTGAAAAAGAAAGAAAACAATAGATTTAGACTGATATACATACAATCTATAATATTTTACTAAATTATAAGAACAAATTTTAATTTCAAGACTACAAAAATTTAAAAAATAAAAAGAATAAATGAAAAAAATATTATATATTATATACATATAATATATAATATTTTAGTCAATTAATTTTATATGATTCAAGTAATCAAATCTAACATAATCAATTGATTTTATCTATAGAAGTTTAAGAATATATTAATATATTTATATATATTTTTTGTTACTAATAAATTGTAATATTTTAATATGACCGGTTCGACCCCGGTTGAACCATTAACCTTTGAACCTATTCTGTGACCGGTTCATTGACCGGTCCAGTTTTTTGTTCCTTGACTAATACACACATTCAAGTATTTGGGGTTTTAGCAGTTTGTTTTTTTTATAAAAAGACAAATGGGTTAATATAACTTTTAGTCCCTAAAGTTTGATTCAATTTTGGTTTTGGTCCCTTAAGTTTGAAATCGGTGGTTTTGGTCTCTGAAGTTTCACCCGATTTTGGTTTTGGTCCCTTAAATTTGAAATCGATGGTTTTGATCATTGAATAAAAAACCGGACCGGACCGGCCGGTTCGACCGGTTGAACCGGGAACCGGTCAGTGGTCCGGTCCGATCTGACCATTGAACCGTGAACCGGTCGAACCGGTTGAAACCGGTAAAACCGGGATGAAACCAGTTGGACCGGTTTTCATTTTTTTTTAATTATTATTATTTGCTATTTTTTAGGAAAAAATGGAAAATTGAAGATCAAAATGAAGAGAAAAGTAGATAAAGAAAGAACAAATATAAAAAAATGAAAAAAAATTATTTAAAAGGATATATCATTACATAAGTATAAGTATTATAACTAATACTAATATATTTTAAGCATTTTTTTCTAAAAATCTTCATTTTTATCTATAGAAGTTTAAAAATATATTAATATATATATTGCCACTAATAAATTATAATATTTTAATATGACCGGTTCAACTACCGGTTAGACCCCGGTTGACCCATTAACCCTTGAACCTGTACCGTGAGCGGTTCATTACCCGGTCCGATTTTTCGTTCCTTGGTTTTGATCCCTGAAGTTTCACCTGAGTTTGGTTTTAGTCCCTCAATTCAAGACAATTTATATTAAAGTTAAAATGAGTTTATGATTCAGCATTTATGAAAGATTGAGAAAAATAAGAGTACAATAATTGTGAATGATCTCTTCCTCGCTTTCTGAGTTCCCAAAGATATTTGCAAGTCTCTCCATGTCCTTTGTCATACACTGATCAAACTTCATCATAGCCCTTCATCCCTAAATATACGAGGCAATTACTAAAAACACACAGATCAAGGAACTTGTTTTTGTCTAAAAAATATTTTATTCTTTTCAAATTTGCTCTTATTTAATAAGAATATTTTTTAAAAGATCATTTATTAAGGGATTGGAAAAAGGGAAAAAGACAGAAAAATACCATTTGAACTTCAAAATCCCGCTGACAAGAATAGTAATGGGATTGACAACGCAAATCTTTGTCAAAGGACTAATTTGGGATCTTGAAGTTCAAGTGGTATTTTTCTGTCTTTTTCCCTTGGAAAAAACTTATTGAATAGGAGTATTCTTAGGAAAATTTTTTAAAACATACAATTCTGAACGAAATATTATAAATAAGGAGAAAAACTTGAAAACAATTATATCAATGTTTTCAAAGCCGGATCAAAACTCGAACAGGAAAAATTAGTGGGTCAAGAATTCAAACAGTCGAAACGATCAGACCGTTTGGTTGAGCCAATGGCATAATAATTAAATTCCAAATACTATTATATACGTATAAAATATGATATGAAATTGTTGCTGGCTTATAAATAACAAAAATTTTATGACTTTTTATTACTTTGAATAATCCCTTATAGTTAAATATTAACTATTGAGTATTTTTTATTATAATTTTTTAAAAGAGACTATGAGAATATAAAAATATATTCAAAATTCATGCATAATATTATTTCAACTTTTAACTTTTTTTTTTCATATTTCAACTTTTAACTTTAATTTTAAAAAAATAGATAAACATCAATTATCATCGGTAGTTTTTCAGAGTTCAAACACCTCATTTATCTTAAGGTAGAAACTCCTCTTTTATCCATTGGAAAATCACACCTCTTTTATCCATCATATAATAAGATGAGTTAATAGTTCACCGATGGGTAATTGATCCACCCCACTAAAAGACAAAATTTTTAATCCTTGCATGAGAAAAAGTAAAACTCAACACGCAAGAACTGAGACAAGATGAAGAAATGACATCACAGTATCACACCTTCGTATTTCCCTCTTTTTCTCCAACAAGATCTGAGTTTTGTCTCAGTTCCGGGAGCTCATTTACGAACAGAAACCAGATCTGCATTTTAGTTTTTCAGGAGCTCATTTTCGCTAGAAATGACATAAAAAGGCACTCAACTAAGCAAATCTGTGGGTTATATAATTTTCTTGTTAGTTTGTTCATCTTTTTCATCTTCGATCTTCTTCATCTTCTTCGCTTCCTGTCTTTCCTTCTTGCCTGAAACACTGGTTGGGAGCCGTCCGGTTTTCCAAAATCCTTCTCGGCTCCGGGCTGAAATGCGAGTTCCGGCTTCATAACAGTTTTTTTGGGCTCAATCCAGCTTGACCATTAAAACGGCTTTCTCCTTCAACTCGCGCCGCAGCCTCCTCGGATCGACAATCCGGCTATCCGGTCCGCTCGACTTTAAGAACGTTGAATTATATGGTATATTTAGGGGCCAAGGGATTGTATTTTATTATTCCTTTCTGATTTCATTTTGGACTAATTTCACCTGGTTTTACCTACCAAAATTCATTTACTTGTCGCAAAAAGCAGTACATAAAGATCTGTAAAAAAATAAATCAGAATTCCATAAATTATGAGACCTCCCAAAATAAAAAAAATTCCTCAAGGACTTTAAAATCCCCCAAAAGACATGCGAATACGCAAAAAGATAAATAGTAAACAACGTAAGAATTAAGGATTTTGAAATGTTGGTGTTTTTGCAAAATTGCCACTAACCAACTACACTTGTTATAAGTAGTCATAATTGGTGGTGCTATTGAAATAGTAAATACCTTGATAAATATTGTCATTTGTATTACAAATATAGTAAGTAATCACTAACTGCATAAATGACAACATTTATAACAATTTTATAAAAACACTGACACTTTAAAATTACAGATTCCTACCCTCTCCTTTGTCTGTTTTTTTGAATGTTCAAGTCAACTTGTGGGGTTTTGAGAATTTTTGAGAATTCATAGGGTAGTTTTTAGGTACTTTCCCAATTAAAATTTCATTATATAATTATATTATATACTTGCTTGTTTCTTCATACAGAATTGTTGTTCATCAAGGAAGCCAAAACTTTCTTACAAGCTAATTTTTTTGCTGTTTTCTTATGGTCGGCTGTGCAGGTTTTCTCATAAACAATCCCCTTAGCTAGAACCCTAACCGTGGCACAGACTAAGCCATTGTTTTTGGAAAACAATGGCTTCTCCATTATAAAATGTTGTTTGCTGCAATATTCTTGCAATTCGCGAACAGGATGAATCTGTACGGTGTCCAGTGTGATCAAAGGTTCTAAGAGAGGCATGATGCTTCTGAACACAGTCTCTTTGTTGAATCCAGAATCAACCATAATTGCTCCTGCCAGAGACTCTATGATGTCTCCAAGCACCTATCAATAGTAAGAATATTAGTATTTACAAATAGTATCCAATCCAAATACCTATGGAATCTCTGAAAAAATCAGATTGTGTCCTAAAAGAAGCATTAATAGTAATCTAATTTTCTGGTACTTTGCAAACAATATGACACAGTTCTGGATCCTAAAGGGTATTTTTTTCATTAGGTAAAAAAGATAAGGCAGGAAACTCAAGTTCTTCATGATTCAAACATCCCAAGATATAATCCTACACGTAAACCATGGATTTGAGGTGGGAAACCATGGTTTTCCAAGAGACAATTTTTTCTATGCTTGTTTGGAATAACAAATAAAACCTTTAAAAGCAGCTTTTCAATCATTATTTATAGTATATGAAATAAATATGCAAGAGGAGTTTTGTTTCGATTTACATGAATAAGCACTTTTTAGAGTCCTAAACGTGATCCAAAACAAGCACACCTTTTCAAAAACTATTCTTCAAAATCTATTCTTTAAAATCACTTTTATCAGCCAATGATTTTGTAGCCAAGAGGCATAAATACTCCCCTATAAGCGGGAGATCGCGGATTCAATCCCACTTGTAACCTCAGCTTGTTAGTGCTTGCCCTCAAGTATAGAATTAAAAAACTAGCATTAAAATATGCAGAATTGCCAAGAAATGTAGAATTGTCTTGAGAAACTATAACGATTAAGCCCTACATAGCAAATTACCAAAATAATATTCGAACACATGCACAAATAACACCGCAATGACAGAAATAAGCGTTATTCAAAACAAGGACATTGCTTAAAGATCAATGAACTGAAACATAATAGCTAACCTTGGGGAAATACATCCTCGTCTCCCACCCAAAAGTTGGTTTGGAAGATAACCTTTCAAAATCCTTTATTGTGGCAACAATATCCCTATGTAATTCTGGAGAAGCATGGAGTATGTGTTTGTGTAGGTTAGCCTTAATGGCAGACCGAGCATAACAGTCATTATTTACAGAAGCCGACCTCAAGTCAGTCAACAACCCTGGAGACAAGCCAGGATATTTGTTGTACATATGCTCAGTGACAAGAAAATCCAACACAGAATCCCCAAGAAATTCTAGTCGCTGCAGGGAAAATACGTATGTATATTATTTGATAATTTTGAATAGCAATGAAACAAAAAGGGAAAAAAAAAAAAGCAAAGACAGTGACTACTAATTCTGGGATACAACAAAACCTCCATAACGTGGGATGGTACTGAAGGAAAGTCCCTGATATTTTGCCTTTCATAGATAACATAACCATATGCAAATGTTTTCTTTTGGTATAATAAACTAAGAGCACTCCTTCCAGTCCAAGATATAAAATGTTGTTAACTAATTTATCAAAGAATGTGATTTTGAAATATGCATGTAATATATGTCACTTCTTTCTCTTTCCTACAAGGGGTAAAAATGGAAAACAATAATTAATTACCCTTTCAACCTCTTGTATTTTAGACCAAATTTTCCTTATAGAAGACTTTTTATATTGTGGACCGGAGGGAGTAATAGCTATCTCATTTGTCAGTCTCAAAGCTAAGGACTTCGGTTAACTTCAGTCTCAAGTGTCTTAAGGTAGGTCGAAGGAAAAGTTAAAGCCAGCCGTTCTATGAATTGTATGTGTCTGAATCATGCCAACAAATAAAGTACAATTTGCAGTTTAGCTAAAAAGATACAGACATTAAATTCGAACAAGATAATGCAGTACTTATAAGGCACCTGATAGCATGTTGGAATTTCTGGCAGCATGTAAGAACCATGGGTCAAAGCTTCCACCAAGAGAGAGCTGTCATTGAATGAGTAGTTCAATAGAGATTCAAAATATCTGACATTCACAAGCCTCTCTGGCTCTATGCTTAAAAGCCTCTTATTGGGTGTTATCTCAAAATCCACCTTTATCCCAACCCAATCCATAAATTTCAAAGCAGCTTTTTCTCCACCTGTGCTAAGGAAGGCCCCAATCAAGGCTTCAACAACATCTGAAATGACTTTAGGTTTTATTTTTCTTTTCCCATTAACATAAATTTTTGTCATATTGTCAGATGCTAACTCCTCTTCTAAAGAAACATATCCAGATCTATTTCCTGGTATAATCCATTTGTGTGGATCAAAAGGGGAGTTCCGTATGAAGCCCTACAACAAAAAGGAATGAAAATTCTGAATTAGAAAAAAGGAACAAATTTCTGTTAGATATGAATAGTTTTGATGATGTCAAATATAGATGTCAAATATGAGCAAAAAGTTTGAATAATATACTTATCTTCCACATTGACTAACTACCATATTTAATGTTGTATATCTTGTAGATTAGTCATAGACATCATTGTGGGTTTATGTTATATTGCCTCAAGGAATTGAAGAAAGAAGAAAGAAAGATGAAGATTGAAGATATTCATCAAGAAGGTTGAAGTTGGGTGATAAAGAATGATCATCAAGAGGAAAAACAAGAAGAAAGAGATGGAAGAAGGAAGAACTTGCAACATCACATAAGAATATCAAGATCCAAGCTATTAGAAGTGATACCGGAGGTTTCTATAATCATACGGAAGTTAGAATGGGTCAATACGAAGCTAAAATGATGTATACGGAAGCTATGGTACCTTTGGGGATGATTACCCGAGTAATCACTCGAGTAATATGGCATTTTCTGATTTTGGAGGTGTTTACTCGAGGCCTTACTCGAGTAATCTGCCGGGTTATTTGATGAATTACTCGAGGCGGCACTTGAAGTAAATGGGACTCTGTTTTTCGCGCGGCAGAACAGAGGTTCGGTATTTTGATGATATCTCTCCAACCACATGTCGGATCGAACTGAAACCGGTGGCATTGGAAACTAGACTTCCAACACGAACTTTTGACACCAAGATCACATTCAAAGGAGTTCAGATGAGGGAGATATGATCTGTTGAAGTTGACTCATGAATCACCGTCATATTCCAGGACAGTTTTGGTATTTTGGACATAACTCTCAAAATACATATCGGATTGAGACAAAACCGGTGCCATATGAAAGAAGACTCAGAGCTTTCCATGGATATATAATTTGTCACATTTGAAGCTATATCCTAAGAGCTATGACTTCTGGAAGTTGCTGCTCGTGATTTCAGGATTGTCTAAGTACAGGAGACACTCTTTGGATCATAACTTTCTGTACACAACGAGTTTGGAGTTTATTCTTGTTGCATTGGAACGTAGATAATGAGGGCTTTCCGATGATATATAATTTGCCATGTTTCAAGTCAAAATCAAGAATTCACTTGAAGGCACTACTCGAATAACTGGTTGAAAACAAAAGACTTTACTCGAGTAGGTACTCGAGTAATCACATAGAAAACTTCCAGTTGCTCTCGGCCTGCCAATGTTACTCGAGGAGCTACTCGAGTAACCATGTGAAAAACTTCCAGTTGCCTTCAGGTTGCCATTGATACTCGAGGAGCTACTCGAGTAACTTTGTTTCTGAAATTATGGAGCTCTCGGCATTTTGTACCACTGCAACATTACTCGAGTAAGTACTCGAGTAAACTTAAATGAATACTCGAGTAGCTACTCGAGTAAAGCACTGTGCATGAAGAGTTATTGACGAAAACTTCAAGTCACTACTGGAGTAAATCACTGTTCATGAAGAGTTATTTACGAAAACTTCAAGTCACTACTGGAGTAAATCACTGTACATTGACGAAAACTTCAAGTCACTACTGGAGTAAATCACTGTTCATGAAGAGTTATTTACGAAAACTTCAAGTCACTACTGGAGTAAATCACTGTTCATGAAGAGAGAACTTCAAGTCACTACCCGAGTAAGCTATGCAGAAAATGGAAGGTCACTCGAGTAGCCGCTACTCGAGTAACCTGTGAAGAAACTTGATGTTTACTCGAGTAAGTACTCGAGTAATGCTTCCCAGGAAAACAGAGCAACGTCCCGAAGATTCTGGAAATCAATGGAATAATCATATAACTCATTCTTATTGCTTCTAATCACTCTAATACTTCATTATATTAGTGATTAATGTATTTCTCCAGGAATACAATGAAGATATGATGTGAAGAGTCAAAAGGTGAATTTACGGAAGAAGAGCGTCAACGTTCCAACGGCTAGTTTTCAAAATCAAAGAACGGTCAAACAAAGCTGCGTCACTCTAACGGACATGTTGAAATGCTCAAACGGTCATCAATCCTCATCAGCTATAAATAGAAGATCATCCAAAACAGAAGGTAGACCCAGTGTGCATGCATCGTCTAAATGCCAACATCCTGACATCATTGCCCATCGCACATACTCTCTGTTTCTCTACTTTCTATATCATTTACATTTGAGAGAGAGAGTTTTTGTATTATACTTCAGTGTTCATCATATCCACTCTGTGAGAGAGTTTGTAAACACTTTCAATTGTATTTCTGAATTGATCTCAAGGTAGAGGGACCTTGAGTGGGTTGATTTCCTTACGGGAAGCTGTAGAGAGAATCACTGGTAAGACTTTCTACTCGTAAGACTTACAAGGTGCAAGAAGTAGAGAACGTTGCTCGTAAGACTTACAGTGGTGTAAGCAGAAGAGAACGTTGCTACTCGATAGACTTGCATTGGTAAGCTGAAGGGAAAGGTCTTCGGGATTGCTCTGCTCGTAAGACTTGTTGTAAGGGGGAGTATCTTTGTGAGAACTTTGTAAAGGCTTTTCTTGTGCCTGGATTAAACAAGAAAATAGTGGATTTGAAAATCTCAGGAGGAGCCTGGGGACTGGACGTAGGTCATCGTGGATTGGGCCGAACCAGGATAAATCACAGTTTGCATATTCTCTTCCCTAAGCTCTTATACTTCCAGCATATATCATTTAAATATCTAACTGTGATTTATGATTCATTACTTTCATATTTATTGCTTCCTCTAAGATGCGAAAAGAATTTCAAAGTTCTTAAGTTTTTATCTTACACCCAATTCACCCCCCCTCTTGAGTGTCAGCCGGTTCTAACAATTTCAAAATACATGTACATTTTTTTAATTCTTCCAAATGTCAACTCTTGCTTCAACTGAAATCCTAACTGGACCTTTAAGGCTTAAATGACTACACGGAGCCAAAGCTTATTGGTCAAGCGAGTACAGTTTTATGGTCATGTACAATTAAAGAAATTCAACAATTCAGATGAAATGAGAAAACACACTTTAGCGAGTACCTATCCGGTCCTTAATATAAGACATATTTACCTAATTTGATTGGATTAAAAAAGTTAGTTAAGTTAGTTAATATGACATGTATTTTCTAAAATGCCCTAGTCCTTTTCCTAAATTTTTTCATTCCCTCTCCTCTTTGATTATTATTGAGGGAGCATCAATAAGGATAAATTAAGAAAAAATTGAAAAATATAAAAACTTTATCTTATATTTAGGACTAAGATCAACTTTCCAAATATATCTCATATTAAGGACAGGAGGAGTAATAAGTAAGCAAAATTTAATCCCTTCAACAATTAAACTGCAAATCCGCGAACTTGACATGATAAATGTGATAATTTTTTTTTTTTTATTTCATCTAACGGAGAGTAATGGGCTAGTCATAATGCATAAGTGCATGAATGATAAGGATCAAAAGGCATATGCGAAATGCTGATAAACAGTATTGTAAATGATAAGAATCAAAAAAGAAAAGACAAAAGTTGGGAAAGAAAGAATACCGAAAGTCTGCTGGTGCACCCAAGCTTCCTGAGGGCAGCATTAGAAATTATCTTGTCCTTCTTCACACTGAGGAGACCCTCATGATAAGTTGGATGGATTTGATAAAGATACTGGCCAGCAGCATATTTAAGGAAAGAATCTCCAAGAGTCTCTAAGGATTCGTAATGAAATGACTCTTGGCATTTTTTCGAAGTGATTGCTTCCAAGATCTACAACGCACGAAGCAGATATCATCAGGACAAGTATATCATCAAAAAGCTTGAACAAAGACAACAAAATAGATATACAAAGAAAATAATACTCTTCCGGTCCTAAATGTAGGACCTAGTAGCAAAGGTAGTATTCCATAATTATGCTATAATGAAAGCATGACAAAAAGGTTAAGGTTGCCTTGGACATACATTATGTCGAATTCAAAACTTCTAAAACCACGATGTGGCAAACAGAATTATCCATGAAGCATCTTCAAGCAAATAAAATATAGACCCATATGGAGAATACCCAATACAAATAAACAAGAAAGAAAGTTCACATGATATCAAATCTATGCATTAGTATTATAACATCTTTTAGCAATCTAAATAATCTCATTGTGTATTGGCTGGGACATGCTAAAAAAGGGAGGCCAAATCAGTTTTTTTACTTGGTTATATCTAGTGCCATAATTATACGTTGTATCTGCCATTAAAACAACTTTAATATTAAAAATTAATGAAGACAAACATTTAGGTAGTTAATGAGTCTCAACAGAATGACATGAAACTATCTTTCCTTGGGAAAAAATTGGAAATATAACTGTTGGAATTATATCATGATAAATTTTCATAGCAAAAGAATAGCAGCTTACCTTGACTGTTGGAATATCATTTTGCATGCACATGTTTTTCAAGTTGGAAGCCACAAGCAATGACTCAAGCCGATGTATTATTGAAGGAACAAAAGAGAATGAATATATTGTATTGACAGAAATCGGTGACATTATAACATAGCATAGTTCTGGGGGCAACTCGACTGTAGATTTGGTTGATTCTGCAAAATCATATATTTGCATATAAGTTCATATGTAAATCAGCATCACATGACAAATGATATTAACACTGGCTTCAATTTTGGGTAAATTTTAGTCATAGTCTCGTGGACTAGCTTGATTTCTTTGTCTGCAAAAATACTTTCATTTTAAAGAAACCTTTCATGGAAAGATTAAAATAAAGAAACTTTTAGAGAAAGCAATGAATGGCTTTTGTGCTTGTTATTGGAAATCTTCCAGCACAACCAACTTTCATGGGCAAGTCCAGGTACAAGAATCAACATTCAAACCTCTTTCCTTCGCTTGTCTACTCCTGTGAAGGTAATTTTGCACATGAAACATGTGCCTTCCATTATATAGTTGTTGGTGTTCAAAACATAAATTGATCCCATGCCTGAAATTTAGGACAAGTGACAAGATTATGCCAAAGTACTACATCTGATGGTAAATAGTAACCTCAAAATTAGACATCTGCAATGAATATTAGCATACTTTTGTTTATAGTATTTCTTGTATGTACTAGTTCTGCCATCGCTGAGTTTTAGAGGAGAGTTTCCATGTAATTCCATTCTACCAGTGATGATATAAAAATTACCACTGTGTGGAGTATAAACCAATGAATTTTCTAGTTTGCAGGAGCAAACCCATCCATCTTTGATCCTTACATTGGCAACATGATTGTTGCAAACTTCTTCAGACGAATATACAGAAGTCACAGAAGGCCAATCGATGATCGAAGGTCTTTGAGGTATGGTACTGGCTGGAAGAAGAAGATAATCAATCTCAAGATTATCTCCCAAATGGGGTTCATTTAAAATGGCTGTCAACTTAGCTATATTATGGTCCAAAAGAATTCCAAATACGGTGATTTGGAATCTTCTACACAAAAGAACCTGCGGAAAAAAGAAGATAACTACATAAACTTTTGTAACACTTATTATGCACAACAATAAGAGGGCAAAACATCATACCTCATTTGGGCCAAGATTTATTGTACCAATGTATCTGAATTTTACTATCAAGCCACCCCTACCAGTACACATTTTGAATTCCATGCACCCAATTTCAGGGTCAAGTTCATATCTCATTGCAAGAACAACATCACGAACAGCAACATCATAGTTGAATTCTTGCTTCAACTCCATCAAATAGCAATGGTATAACATATTGCCATTGCGTGAAAAGAAGTTAACCAGTTCAGATGGGACATAACGAGGTTGCTGCTCATCATAAGGTTCATTCGCTGTAAGAATCATACAAATTCCCAAACATTTAGACACACAGATGTAAGGAAAACAAAATTTCACTTTCAATTATAATTATAACTTTACTAGAATAATAATGAAAAATAGGCAACGAATTACCAAATTCTTCCATCATATTTTTTTCCACGACAATATCAGGAACAAGATTATCTGTCAAAGCTCCAATTTTATGAAGTTGCTTGCAAGCTTCAAGACAAGCAACATTTTTTAAGGTTTTCTCGGAAACTTGAACACAGACAGATGATATAGGGCAACTCTTAGGAAGAAGTAGAGTTCCAGTCTCTTTGTCCCAGCAAGGCATTGGTTTGAAGTACCTAGAAATATATGAAAATTCAATCGTAGGATCAGCCAAAATCTAAGAGTTAAACACTAAATCTAAAAAATTGTCCATAACAATGATAGCAACACTTAAATTAGAGTATAGGAAGATCAGCAATTAACTAACCCATCTGCAGGGAGCCGTGAACAGTAAAGGTATAACAAACCAATACTAGACCTGAGATTCACAATCGCTTCAGTTCTTTCAACACGAGAAGTTTCCTCGTCACACATATCACTATTTAAAGGCTCACAAGGAAGGGAAGAATGACGCAAGCATTCTTTTCTCATAATATCTCCACTACTTGCATACTTCTCCAATCGAGAACGTGTAGCCAAATCCCCACTGTATTTTAAAATAAAACACGACATGGAGGCTATTCAGACAAGTGGTCTCAACCAGAAAATCAAACCAAAATGGATGTTAGAAAAGGATCAGTATAATAGAACATGTTTATTTCCAATTGTCAAGTCGTTGCAGCCATCAAATAAATTTTCAAAACCCATTTGTTCAAGTACTCGAGAATACTCAAAACAGAAACAGAAAAAAAGAATTACCTTTCAACCATTAATATGTACACAGAATTTTGAACTCTCGCTCGTCCTCGGGACTGAATGAAACTGCACACTGTAGCAGAGGGGTCAAATCTAATGACCAAATTACAACTTTGAACGTCCAACCCCTCTTCAAGAATTGGGGTTGCAACAATGATATTGACCTGCAAATTAAATATTTTGTATGACATTAAATATTCTACCATTTTATGACTACACAAATGATGACATAGGTAAAAATCATACCAAGCCCATACAAAACTCTTTTACGATTTCATTTTGTTTTTTCCTTGTTTGACTTTGCAACTTCGAATTGTTCCCTGCTATGTACTTAGTCTTCCATCCATTATGTTTTGGGAGGAATTCTGATGGGCCTAACATGTATTGGGACAGAACTTACAAGAGAAGGACTAAAGGGAGCCCAAGGCCCAATCCAAAGCAACATGATGCAGGAAGCGAGGGGCAGATTGGGAACAGTATTGTGTAATGAATTACTGACATTGTCAGGTAGTGGGAGTGTGTTATAGAAAGGGGGGGGAGGTGCGTGAAAGGGTGTCGAGAGTGTTAGTGAGGAGAGTGTGCTTGGTCTCTCGAATACCAGGCTGTGAGTTCTATCATTTTGCTGTTCTGGAATCTTTTCTCTGTGTGAAGCTTTCTTGCTAGGAGGGAGCGATAGATTGTATTCTCTCATTTTCCCTATATTAAAGAGGATACTCAGTTACCATCTATTATACTGCTCTGTTTTATCTACCAGCTCTAACAAATTGGCATCAGAGCAAATCATCCTGGGCATGACAGGAACTAGAATGGAGAGTCGAGTTGAGCAGTTAGAGAGGGCGGTGGAAGAGATACAGAGGAGGCAAACAGATTCTACTGAGAAACTTACCGGGGTGGATGTAACAGTAAATGCTATCTTGGAGCAACTCAGCGAGTTTTGAGCAGCTTTCAATGCAGCCAATGACAAACAGATTCCTGAAAGACCGCCACGCCACGAATCCTCGTCTGAGGGGTCAGGACAAAATGAGGTTCCCATACACCGAAGGCTAGAGCTTCCTCTGTTCTCGGGGGAAGACCCGCTAGGATGGATATTCAGGTTGGAGCGATATTTCACTGTTAATGCCATAACCGAAACCGAGAAACTGGATACAGGTGTGGTTAGTTTGGAAGGGAAGGCGTTGACATGGTTTCAATGGCTAGAGACCCGAAGCCCAGTGAAGTCGTGGCACGAGTTCAAGAAGGAAGTGATCGACCGATTCCATTGCCGGCAACTAGGGGATGAATATGAGCAGTTGTTTGCTCTCAGGCAAGAAGGAACGGTGAGTGAATATAGAGAGCAGTTTGAGCTACTGTCGGCACCCTTGGAAAACGTGCGAGATGAGATTTTAATGGGGGCTTTCATGAACGGGTTAAAGGAGGACATCCGCTGTGATATCAAGCTAATGCACCCACAGAATCTGAAGCAAGCCATGGGCTATGCTAATCAGGTCGAGGACCGTAATCGGGTGAAGGACAGACTAGAAGAGAAGAAAAGCAGAGATATGAGAACTGTGGCTGGGAACAAATGGAACGAATACAGACCGGGCTCCTCTAAGTTCAGTAGTACCGAGACGTTTAGGAGCGTTAGTCGACCGGCACCGATCAAGGAAACAAAGGAGAAGGGAGGAGAAGAATCAAAGTCGGCACCAACACGTGCAGCCACATCCGTAGCATCGGCAATGAGCATTAACGGAGGGGGCACTGTACGGAGAAGACTTTCAGAGGCTGAGATTAATCAGAGGAGAGAACTGGGCCTGTGCTTTAAGTGTGAGGGCAAATATGGGCCCAATCACAGATGCAATACCAAACAGCTATAGCTAATTGTTCTGGATGAAGAACCTAGTGGGCCTGAAGGGGAGCATTCTGAGGCCCAAATTGAGGAGAAGGGTGACGAGGATCGGGAATTAGCTTCCATGGAACTCTCGATGACGACGGCTGTGGGTCTGACCGGAAAGAGAACGTTGAAAATGCTGGGCAAGGTGGGAAATCGAGAGGCACTTGTGCTGATCGATTGTGGCGCCACCCACAATTTCGTTTCGGAGTCGCTAATAGACGAGCTGGCTATTCCAACCGAGGTGGTGAGACGCTACTCTGTGACGGTGGGAGATGGGAGGAGGACATTATCGAATCTGAAATGCCCAGAAATTGCGTTGGAAATTCAAGGGCTGAAAATCCAGCAACCCTTCTACCCGTTCAGACTGAGCAATGTGGACTTGGTTTTGGGAGTAGAATGGTTGGAATCGCTTGGAGAAACCAGGGTGAATTGGCAGCAACTGTACATGAAGATTAAAATTAATCGTAAATGGGTGTGTTTAAAAGGGGACCCAGCTTTCACCAAGGCTCAAAGCAGCTACCAGTCATTGAAACGGGACATTCGAAACGAAGGAGGGGGTTATTTAGTAGAATTATGGGCCACTGTAGCTGAAGAGGACTCTGCTCAGCCACATCACGATGAAGAAATGGCAGCCATCTTCAACGAGTTTCCTAGAGTGTGCGCACCAATCAGGGGGTTACCACCCTTGCGGACCCAAGATCATGCAATCGTGATAAAGGATGGTGCTCAACCTGCAAATACACGCCCTTATCGATATGGGCATGCCCAGAAAACAGAGATAGAGAAGTTGGTCAGAGAGATGTTGCTGGCTGGGATAATTCAACCGAGCAATAGCCCTTATTCTAGTCCTGTCTTACTGGTGAAGAAGAAGGATGGGAGTTGGAGGTTTTGCGTGGACTACAGGGCCCTTAATCATATAACCGTGCCTGACAAGTACCCCATTCCCGCCATCGATGAGTTACTGGATGAGTTCGGAGGAGCTACCATATTTTCCAAGCTGGACTTGAAGTCTGGATATCATCAAATCAGAATCAAGGAAGGGGATGAGCCAAAAACCGCTTTCCGAACACACGATGGCCACTACGAGTTTAAGGTGATGCCTTTTGGTTTAACAAATGCTCCTTCTACCTTTCAGTCTCTCATGAATGACATATTTAGGGAACATTTAAGGCATTTCATACTTGTTTTTTTTGATGATATACTAGTGTATAGCCAAAACAGGGAAACTCACCGTGAGCACTTAAGAATAGCACTGAGAATACTCCAACAGCACCAACTGGTTATAAATCCCAACAAATGCGTTTTGGGGCAAGAGCAGATTGAGTATTTGGGGCATATTATCTCTGCTGAAGGCGTGAAGGCAGATCCCTCCAAAATTTCTGCAATGATTCAGTGGCCAAAACCCAACAACTTGAAGGCACTGAGGGGATTTCTGGGGCTGACTGGTTATTACAGAAAATTTGTCAAGGGATATGGGAAAATTGCTGCACCCTTGACGCAATTACTCAAAAAAGATGCCTTCCGGTGGAGCGAGGAGGCTCAGCGGGCATTCGAAGCGCTTAAGGTTGCTATGACGACCATTCCTGTGCTTGCTGTACCAGAATTCAAGCTGCCCTTTGAGATTGAAGCAGATGCATCTGGTAAGGGAGTAGGAGCCGTTCTAATGCAAAGAGGCAGACCCATTGCTTATTTTAGTCAGAAATTATCCGAGCGGCATCAGCAATGCTCCGTTTATGAGAGGGAGCTCATGGCCATTGTACTTGCAGTCAAAAAATGGCAGCACTATTTGGCTAGTCAGCCATTTATCATAAAAACGGACCAAAAAGCCCTTAAATATCTGCTGGAACAGAAGATAATAGCTCCTGATCAGAAGAAGTGGGTTTCCAAACTGATGGGCTATAGATTCGAGATTCAATACAAACCCGGGAGGGAAAATCGTGCTGCGGACGCTCTTTCAAGGCAGGAAGCTGAAATGGAATTGCGAGCAGTGTCCCTATGGCAATATGAGGGAATTTCTGACTTAGAAGATGAAATTTCAAAAGATGACAGCTTGAAGCACATCATACAGCAGTTATTACAAGGGAAAGAAGGGCCGAAAGGATACACTATGCAGAAAGGGGTGCTGTTTTTTGAAGGGCGTATGGTGCTTCCCCGGAACTCACCCAAAACTAGGGAGCTCATACGGGAGTTCCACGATTCGCCAATGGGGGGACATTCTGGATATTTGCGAACATATAAAAGGCTGTCTGCAGTGGTCTACTGGACAGGAATGAAAAGAGATGTACAGGAGTATGTGGCTCAATGCGATGTTTTCCAAAAGAACAAGTACGAATCGTTGAGCCCAGCTGGTTTGCTACAACCACTACCTATACCGCAAGCCACATGGGAAGATATCAGCATGGACTTCATAGGTGGGTTACCAAGGAGCAATCGATTTGACACGGTGTTAGTTGTGGTAGATAGGCTCACAAAATATGCTCATTTTATTCCACTTTCCCACCCTTATGATGCTAAGGAAGTAGCTGAAGTATTTGCTAGAGAAGTCATCAAACTTCATGGCTTCCCTAGTTCTATTGTTTCAGACCGAGACCGAGTGTTCACTAGCCAATTCTGGAAGGAGTTGTTTGCGATGGCTGGAACTACTCTCAGATTTAGCTCTTCTTATCACCCCGAGACCGACGGCCAAACTGAGGTCGTCAATAGAAGCCTTGAAACTTATCTGCGCTGCTTTGCTGGAAGCACCCCCAAGAAGTGGTCCAGAATGTTACCTTGGGCTGAATATTGGTATAATACTACCTACCATGGAGCTGCAGGAATGACACCCTTCAAAGCCTTGTATGGAAGAGACCCACCAACTCTCCTTAAGTGGGCAGATCAGCCTTCTAGAGTACAGGCAGTAGAACAGCAACTAAAGGAAAGAAATCAGGTGTTAGAAGAGTTGAAAGCACAGTTGGAGCAAGCTCAATCCCGAATGAAAAACCAGGCAGATAAGCATCGCAGAGAAGTGGAGTTTACTGTTGGAGAATCGGTATACCTGAAGTTAAAACCTTACAGGCTCAAGTCGCTTGCTCGGAAGCCCAATGAGAAGCTGTCTCCTAGGTACTATGGCCCATATGAGATCACAGAACGGCTGGGAAAAGTTGCATACAGGCTGAAACTGCCCCTCACAGCCAAGATCCACGATGTGTTTCATGTGTCCCAACTCAAGAAGGCCCTAAAAAATTCTGTTAAAGCCCAACCCCTACCCAAAGGTCTCACAGATGCGATGGAATTGAAGGTAGAACCAGACATGATCATGGGCACACGCAGAGCTAGAGATGGGAAGTTACAGCTGCTGATCAAATGGAAGGACCTTCCCGAACATGAGAACACCTGGGAGAATTTGGCTGATGTACGGGAACAATTTCCCAACTTCCACCTTGAGGACAAGGTGAATCTTGCAGAAGGGGGAAATGATGGGCCTAACATGTATTGGGACAGAACTTACAAGAGAAGGACTAAAGGGAGCCCAAGGCCCAATCCAAAGCAACATGATGCAGGAAGCGAGGGGCAGATTGGGAACAGTATTGTGTAACGAATTACTGACATTGTCAGGTAGTGGGAGTGTGTTATAGAAAGGGGGGGAGGTGCGTGAAAGGGTGTCGAGAGTGTTAGTGAGGAGAGTGTGCTTGGTCTCTCGAATACCAAGCTGTGAGTTCTATCATTTTGCTGTTCTGGAATCTTTTCTGTGTGAAGCTTTCTTGCTAGGAGGGAGCGATAGATTGTATTCTCTCATTCTCCCTATATTAAAGAGGATACTCAGTTACCATCTATTATACTGCTCTGTTTTATCTACCAGCTCTAACAAATTCTCTCAAAAGAGCCTCAAGAGCAATTGCTGTAATTATCATATCTACGAAAATTATGCATCTCATATCATTCATGCCCCTATAGATTTAATATTCATAGCAGACCAGTCAAAATCAACATCAATTTAATTACAAGACTACCATATATAATTAGAGATACAAAACTATTTGAATTCTATTAACTAACTACATAATTGGAGTTTCCTAGGTCCTGTCACAATGTGATAACATTGAGAGCAAGTACAAATCAACCCAATGCAAGAAACAATATAAATAAACATACGACAGCAAAGAACTAAAGAACAGGCTTTATTTTGATTTTTAAATGAAAGAACCAGCCATATAGATGTTCGCAAATCCCCCAAAAACTATCACATTTCAACAGGACATTGACCAAAAGAAAATCCCGATTCCATGCCTGAATGTATGATTTCAAAACCTCGTTCAAATTTAAAATATTTCATAAACACAAGGGAACCTGTATTCAAGTAGAGAATCAGTGAGACATTGAACTTTTGAGGTTAATAGGCCCACAAGCACAAGTGACCCCATATCATCACCAACAGTATGTTGAGGACCTGTGCAAGAAAACATTTATAAAAATTTGATAACAAGGAAAAGAATGTGAGCTGAGATTTATCACAAATGTACTTATAATCTCCGAGGCTAAAGTCACTACCAGATGATATGCGAGTTGAAATCATTTCCAAAGCATCTAATGTAAATTTTCTAACAGTTGTATTTCCATGTGAAAATAATTCAGTTTCATTTGATGATAAGAATTCTGCAGCCTGTGACATAAACAAATATATAGTAAAATCTTTCAGGCAATCATGAAGAGAGAAATGAAGTAAGAGAAGAAGTACCTTCAAAGCCAACAAAAGTCCCAACTCATCCAAGCAGAAAATTAAAGCTGAGTAAACCTTTTCTATTCTTTTGCAACTAGACTCTGCGGCAGAACTTGTCAACGCTGACTCTTTCACATGGCATTCGTACTAATGCAGAGAATATCAACAGTCAACACCATCAAGGAAGTAAACCAACAATCAATTATCAAAATATATATCACTGAATTTTGATCAGGTATAAGATCTAAGAATAAGACAGAATTGACATTTCAAACAAAACATGCTGCTCAATATACCAATTTTTGCTTTTTATAGCCAATTCCTCACCCATAATTTCAATCCAAGGGAATAATTTAATTCTTTGTAAAATATCAAGAGTAATTGAAAGCTGGTGACCTTAAAAGTTCTCACCTGTGTTCTTAGTAGATCCAGTCCTTTCTCCAAGCATTTGAATAACTCGAAGGGAATTCCAGTGGCCTTGAAAAATTTGAACTCTGGGGTAGATGTTGGTATGAATTCTGCTAGGACAGATTCGCTTGCACATGTATATACCTTAAATACAAAATATTAAACGTTCAAAATAAAATAAAAAACTGGACAACAAGATAGTACTAGGACCTGTTTCATTTTTAATGAAAAAATCACTTTTGTGAAATTATTAAATATTGTTTTTTAACTTCTAAAACTAATAAAAATCTAGAAAAGGAAACAGATTTTTTATTATTTTGAAAAGTTAGTTTGAATAACTTTTGAAAATAATAGATGACCGAGAATGTTATAAAAATATGGACATACAAGGAAATATCATAAAATTTGAAAAGAAATAAATAATAAATCATTTTTTTGCGAACAGAGATCCACAAAGATATCATAAAATTTGAAAATAACTAGATAATAATCACTTTTATTGTTGCAAACAAACGAAATATCTTTTTTATAAAATCTCTACAAAATAAACCACGTTTCACAACATCTCTAAACTATCTAAAAATCACTTTTTTTTTCAAGTTTAAACAAATGGGCGCCAAGACCTGAAAGAAATAAACTCTTCTAAATACATTGGCAAGTGTCAACACCTTTCTAGCAATGTAAAGGTTCCTGTACCAGTAGATATGTAAGATATAACAGCATAATTTTTTTGCGCATACTCGACAAAGAGATATAAGGGATGAGAAAAGAATTTTATGTTTATGGGAAGAGACATGGCAGAAATAGTTGGGTGTAGTTGAGGAAGTTGGAAAAAAGAGGACACAGGAAGTTAGTCACAAGGGAACAAACGTAGGAGAAGAAAGAAGTTCCAAGATGGAAGTCAATCAGACTCAGTCATCATGTAAAAAATAAAGAAAAAAATGGAATAAAGAGGAGGCATGGATAAGGTATTTTTAGGGCAGATGGTTTAAGGGATATCTACAAGTCCTGAACTTCTAAAACCAATCTTGTCATTTGGTTGTTCAGTTTTTTTTTTTAACTATTGCCTAAGGTTTTTAATTCTTATGTTGGAGAATATTGGAGATTATATCTCATTTTCCAAGTAGTTCAGTTACCTTCATTCCAATATTGTCAGTATCTATCTAGACAACATATTGCCCAGAACAAAATGACATGCCTTGAGACTAGAAATTAAGAGAACAAATAAAAATTTAAAAATGGAGAAAGATAAAGGAAAAACCTTAGAATGCATTAGGCTCTCAAGTTCGGCAATATTTTTCCAGACAGTCAATTAAGAATTCCCACCTAATTAAAATATTAGAGGCGAAGACAAAGTAAATTTAACATTAGAAAATAATAGACAGTAATGAGTAGGAAAATAATGCCAATGCAATGAAATAAATAGAACTTTCTTTGGGCTAATGCACCTTTCGATTGAATAAGAGATGCTGTCATCCCTAATATTCTTGGGAGATCAGAACTATTAGATTTCAGTTGATGATGATAAAACTCCTGCATAAAATCAAAATTTCCAATTGTAAGAAATATAAGTTTTGCAAGTTCCACAATCTCAAGTTGCAGAAATGCACAATAAGATAGAAGCTTGACTATAAATAAATGCAATGGCCATCAAACAAAATACTGCTTATACAATTCGACAACAAAACACATTTTATACTAAACATCACTTACAACTATTCTTGAGTTCAACTAACTGAGACGTGTACAGTGCTATTCATGAGCTTTCACTCAATAGCATAAGCATACAATGCACTTTAGAATTTCTGATTACAAGTTACAGACTATGTTACCAAGGAATAACCGTTATACAGGCCGGCAAAATAAAAATCATTAGAGGAAGCACTTACGGTCATGATGCATGCATAAGGGTGTCTACCCCTGGCATGATGGCATTCATCCATTACTAAGACCTTTATCATATTCAGTTTGAAAAAGCCACAACGCAAGCCAGACAGCAATATTGCAGGAGTCATAACAAGTACCTGCATAATCAAAACCACTACTAACAATAACTATATCTTATCTATGTAATATGCATAGACAAATCAGAAACAATAACTATCTCTGATACATGTGATATGCAAAGACAAATCAGAAACATAGTTCTAATAATAACTAACAATTCAGGTGCTTCAGAGAGCAACTAATCCTCCAAATGGAGAAAACCACAAATTCTGACTATCTGAATTTGACTTGTGCATACATAACCATGCCCCTGTGCCAACTAGAATACTTGGCACACAAAATGAAATGAAAAAGTTTATAAACACCTTCATGAAAATTCACACAGAAAGCATCTAACTTTATCTGCTTTCATTCTCAGTTAGCCATTATGATTTTATAATGGGTTAAGCTTCCACTTACTTTCTTGTTGTTTTTACTCATCCAGTATCATACGAACTGGACAATCTATAATATCTAATTATATCTATATCCAACTGTGCAACTACACAGTGGGATGACCCCAATCATGCCAGACCAAAGAGCTGATTCCACAAATAGGAAAACCAGGGATATGATGATTATGATCCCTTCAAATACAGATATATTAGTAATCAGTAACTTTATGGGCAGTATCACCAGCAAGCTTTTGAGAAGGGAGCTTTCACTGATGACACCTAGAAAAGAGCTCTTCCTAGAAGAGTACTATCAAGTGCCATGTGACTTCTTATCCATGAAAACCAAGTTTACAAGTGAAAATTTTCAAATTCAATAAAAATATAATGTATAACAGCCTCTTCCTATCTTGCGGCTCTCTTGAAGGGAGAGTTTTTTGCAATTACCACCCTGCATCAAAGTATTGGTTCACAAATAATACATGTTTCAGGCCACTTTAGGCTTTTGTAAGCACCCAGATTTGTTGCCACTTGCCATCAATAAATTTAAATTGTTACTTCCTATGTGGATATAACAAATACAAATATGTTGATAAAAAAACTAAACAACAAATGGAATGGGAAACGGCAAGTAGACGGCAGGACTATTTTGAGGGACAAAAGCAGACTACATATAGCCCATTTACATGCTTGACATTTCGCATGTAAGTTTTAATATGATATTTCTAAACAAATGTGCAAAAAAATCACCTCATGTTTCTGCATTTCTACTTTCCATGTAGCAGCATCCCAGAAGTCGACTCCCATATCTCCCCAATACATTCCAACTTTCAAATCCGTATGCGTTTTCACAGCTTCAGCTTGCTGCCATTTTGGGGAGTGAAGAAGAAGAAAAACTTGGTCAAAATAAGTGTTGATCCGCTGTATAATTTCACAAGCAGCATTACTGAATGCGTGGATGTAATTTTTAATGCTATTTGAATTTAAAATGGATACAGTAGCAGAATGTCCTTCCAAACTGTAAATTTTAGTGGTCATAGTGGAAGTCAATCAGAGAGTGTCCCTACAGGATAGAATAGAGAAAAAGAAAGATTTGCATACTTGTTTAACCAAGACAACAGTCGGAACCAAAAATACGGCAATGGAAGGGGAAGGCTTGCGAAGGAGATAAGCATAGTTCCGTAAAAGCAAGATGGCGATCAGAGTTTTCCCAGAACCTGTCTCTAAATACACGATGGTATTTTGCCGGATAGATTTTTCCAACGCTTCCAACTGATAACTACAGAAAACGGACCAAAAAAACAATCAAAGAAAAAAACCATAACAACATTAATCGAATCAACTGAAGAAAAGTGTAGGCTAGCTTACCTTCTGGCAAATGGAAGAGGGTCAGCTGAACTAAGGCTATCGATTTCCATGGCATCTCTTTCTCTCAAATAACAAATCAAAAAACGCAGAATGAAGGTAATGAAGGAATTTGAAGAACCGAGTTTGAGCCACAACGAGAAAAAGCACGAAGCAAAGGTTTGTCTGAACCTATACTATAAATACTAGTAGTGGCGGTAGGACGGTGACTCCTTGCAGTTAACTTTCAAAATAAGGAGACTGGAGACCCCACAAGTCAAAGTTGATGCTTGGGATTCTGGAAGGAAATGAATGAAACGGCACTCAATGCATCGTCGTTTACTCTCGTTTTCTGACGCTCGCGATCTTCGGGTCTGTCTGACAAAACGGTAGACGAGAAAACGTACGATGGAAAGGAAAAAAGTTAGCGTGTGTTTGGTTGGGCTTATTTTTGGATAATAAGTCCTTATTACGTAAGCCGAGATAAAACCCTTCTCACATACTTACCTCGTATACTGTGAATCACGATTTATAAGCACTTATTATCTAAAAATAAGCTATTCCAAACGAACACATATGTTTGAAAAAGCGGCAAGTGATATTGGTTTTTATCATTAAAGCTGCTTTTAAAAAAGCAACCAACTGCGGCATAGTGATATTTTTTTTGAGATAATCACGTTCAAATCCTAAATAAAAAAAAAATGCTCATAAAATTACCAATAGACGCCTCTTAACATGTTAGTGTACGTACCCTTCGATTTGCCATTAACAATTTTAAGGATTGTTTTTTTATTTTTTTTATGTGAAACTTGATATAATTGTCCCTTTTTTTTACCTTCTTTTGTCTTTTTATCTTTTGACTTTTACATTTATTTATAACTGTGAAGTAATGTTTTAATTGATCCTCCACAAATTCACATTAGGGACTGCACGTTACTTTTATTATCCCATCCTGACCAAATTATAAACCACATATATTTGCTGCAATTTAATTTTAATATTTTTGAGTTTTATATATCTATTCATTGAATACCTCTATCTAAATACACACACCTTTGTATCCATGAAGCATATTTAATTATTTTATTTTATTATTTCAAATTTTTAAATAATAAATTAACTATTTTTATTTTATAATTTCAATTTTTCTTTTAAATTATCACAATATACATAAATAATATATATATAATATTCAATAATATTCATGTCATTTTCCATCTAAACTTACTTTTTAAATAATAATCCAGACAAGTTTATGTTTGAAAAAACAACAACTTTTGCCACCGTGAATCTAAACACAAATCACATTAACAATATAACTTTTATCCTATCTTACTTTTATAAAAAAGTCACTTATGTCACCACTAATCTAAAGGCACTTCCTCTTGTCATTCTTTTGAATTTATTCAAAAAAAATCAAACTATTTTCAAAGTGTATTTGGATTAACCTTTTGAGAATAACTTTTGGAGAAAAAATGATTTTAGAGAATAAATTCTGAGAATAATAAATTCTAAGGGGAAAAACGATTTTGAAAAAATGACAGTATTTAGGTATTTTGATCAGAATTATTTTTTTATGATCAAATTACTAAAAATGACATTAATTTTTATGATAATAACGTATAAAAGGATAAAATTATATTTTATATATATTTTAACATTAAATTTCATAATAAATATTAAAAATAAAATACATTTGTCTACAAAATTAGACATGGATTATTTTAAATTACCCGGATATATTGATTGACTTGCTGAATATGAATTTAAGTGTTAAAATTGTATGATCTTGCTGTAATTCTATGCCCCACAACCACAACAACTAGAAAAGCTTCAGAAAATGTTAACGCGTGAAACAATAATGTAATTCCTTGAATAATTTCCATCACTCTCGCGTACTGAAAAATAAAGATATATCATCCCACTCGTAATAATATAACGGAATAAATGGTGTGATTATATAATTATTGACTCTTAGGTGTGTTTGGTTCGAAGGAAGGGTAGGAAAGGGGAGAGTGAAGAAATTATAATTTTGAATAAAAGACATCTAAAATTTACCCTTTCATTTTTTTTAATTTTAGGTTCCCATTCAAAATTTACTTTCTCATTCTTTTTAAATTTTAGGTTCCCGTCTAAAATTTAAATTCTTTCCATATAAAAAAGTAATTTACCCACCCTCACATCCCCTCCCTCCCATCAAACCAAACACACCCTTATGGTGATCCTTTGAGTTCGAAAACAAAACATTGTCCGGCTTACCAGTAACCCTTCCATCAAGCAGAAGTTCGCCAGCGATTGTTTATCCCCGGAAACGAGTTCGAGAAGCTTACCACCACCGGCGATTTCTCCGATCTGCAACCGAAGCACAGACTACAGAGCGAGAAAGCACACAATCGTCGTCTTCCAACCCGAGCAGGACTTCACCGCTGTGATTTCTTTGTCAACCCAAGCTCACAAGCACCAGCGACTCCTCCGACCTGCACCGACGAGTTTTGAAATGGGGAAGAGGAGAGAGCGATTCGAGTTGTTGAATGCATTTCGAAGTACGGCGAGAGACTCACCGGCACCATCGACCTTCTCCGATCGCCAACAAACCACCACCACCTACCACCTTCTCCGAATCGGCCGGAGATAAGCGCGAAATTGGGAACAGTAGTGGAGAAGCTCACGGCTGGAAAAAGGAGAAAAAAGACGAGAGGAGAGAGAGGAGAGAGACTGAACAAAAAGACAGACAAAAAAGAGGGAGAGGCGAAATTACGCTTGTGTTTGGGTACATTTGAAAAAGTTTTTTTTTTTTAATAAAACTATAATTTTGGAGAAAATTATTCAACTACATGAAAAATTTTTAGATAAAACCATTTAAAATCATTTTGTTTAGGTAAAATCATAGTTTGGACTATGGACCTTAAAAGTTAAAACCATAGTTTTAAAACAAATTATTTTTTTTCACTTTTTCTCTTAACCTATTCTTTCTCTTTTCTCTTTTTTTCCTCTCTCTCCTTCTTCTCTTACTTTGGATTTCTTCCTCGTTCTCTCTATTCCAATTTCTGAACTTTCTCAAAACTTGTGTCTGAATATTCCTTTTACAATAATTTTGGATGACAACTTGACGTAAATTATACTGTCTCAATTATCAATATCAATCAATATAACATATAAATCTCTTCCGCCAAGCCACCTCCTTCATCGGCTTATCCTTCGGCTATAGACACAAAACACTGTTCACAAGCTGATCTCCACATATATGGGGCTGCGTGCAAGCCGTTTGTTGCTGAAAGTGACGACTCCCTGTCCTCCCTGCTATGTAAACATCTTCATGACCATCTTTGAATTTGAAAGTTGCATTTGAATTTGAAAGAGCCAAAAACATCTTTATGGACCGCTATATAACCACTGAGGTGATTCAAATAAAGGGCTGTTATTTCTTCCCTCGACAGACCACCCATAGCCCGACTGACGTCCCTCTCCTCTTCAAATGCGTTGCAACACAGAGGTTCCCAGTTTAACTTGAGCCATTTTAACATCTCATTACACTGCTGCTGACAAACATGTGGAGATCCACCAAGCTGCTGCCGACAAACATAGTCAAATCTGTACATTCTCAGCGAACTCCCTCTCTGTTCAGGTACATTCCAGCAAGCGATTGTTTCATTCCTTCCTCTGTTTTTCATCCTACCGTATGAAACGGCTACTTCATCTCTTTCACTCCCGTTTTCTCTCACTTTCCGTTGTCATTTTGCAAGGCATGGACCACTTTCCACAAGCTTAGTTGGCCGACATCCATCCAGGGAAGAAAGCAAAGAAGATCAATTATGTTTTTGTCTTTGTTGGTTGTCCAACAAATGTCTACCACACTTATGCGGCAAGTATGGACAGTGGCCCTCCCATTCTTGAAGTTATGTATGGAAAAGGTGTGGGATCAGCCGGAAATTTTGACGAAAGGATGTCAGACTCGCCGGAAATGGGGGTTGGAAAAAATTTTACAACCTCACCGAAAAAGGAAGTGGTGGTGTTGAGCCCCCCTCCTTTTTAAGCTCTCGGCCCTGCGGTGGTTGGTGTAGATAGAGGAGTTGCTTGAAGGTAAGAGTGGGAATGATGATCAATGTTGCCGAAAAATTAGTGATTCCAAGCTCTTCAAAGTTGTCGGAGATGGGAGATTTTTGCACTGAAGGTAAAGATCCGAAGGAAGGAAGAAGGTGTCGGTGATGATGGGGATGACGCTGGGCAAGAAGGGATGATGATGCTGCAGTTACATGAGCTAGAGATGAAAGCACCGAACTTCCTTCCTTCCTTCATCGCTGCAAAAATGGTAGAGAGATCTTCTGGCAGGCTCTTTTTGTTTCTCTTACCTACTTTCTACTCTAATTTCCTTCTTCTTCTTTTTTTTTTTTAGATAGATAGTTTGTGATGGTTTTATTTTGTTGTTGTTTGGCTTTGGATTTAAGATAGGGTCTTCATGCGATTTCCCTTATCTAGAACAAGAGCGGGGTACGGAGCTTTGGAAAGTAGTAAATTAAAGTAAATCATGTTTGATTCTTGTCGGATTAACAGTAAGACAAGGACAGGAAAAATAAATCAAAAGGCTCACAACTAGAGGGCTAGACCATGACCCCAATAGCACCTATCTGACCACCACTGATCATCACAAATTATGAAGATCAAATTTTGAAACATAAAATCGATCAAAAAAATTTTTTTGAAACATACAATACACCTACCCACCCCCCACGAAAAAAGAAGATAAAGTATAAGGGCTGAAAATTAACATGTCTAATTAAGTTATATTTTCATGTTTAATATCATCATTATTTTTAATAGTTTCAGGAAATTTGGTTTTATTTCCTGTAATTTTTTGTTGTTAGTTTTAGTTCATATAGTTTTCTTGATATTTTAATCTAAGTTAAATGATCAGTTCCTATATATTTAATGAGTTTTTATTTTAGTCCCTATATTTAGATTAAATCTTGATGAAACTACATAGACTAAAACAAATTATTTAAAATTAAAAGGACCAAAATCAATATTATATCAATTTGTTAGGATAATATTAACCATTCTGTTAAATAGCATCACCTCTTAAGCCTCTGTTATGGAAAAATAGGCATAAATAGAGTATCTTTGTCACGCCCTTATTTTAATTTCACCTTTACTAGAGTATTCACGAAAAACAATATGCAGTTCGGTGGGCAACACATGAATAGCGTAAATATACTGATAATATATGCATGATTACATAAATTCCCCATAGGGGTTGGCACAGAATATCTACAAACCTTGTAGTCGCACAGGACTCTAGGGTATCTAAACCCATCACAGTGAAACAGAGACATCTTCCTGTCTTTGTTCCACTACTGCAATCTCCTCGTACAGTTCTCTTCTTTGCTTTCAGTACACCTCTTATTTTCACCTGTCTAATTTGTTGTTAGGGGAATGTGAGATTCGAGAGAATCTCAGTAGGAAACAGATATCATAATGCATGCATGATAGATGCTATGTGTATGATATGTTAGCTTTAACTAAATGTATGCCTCATAATGACATTTCTGCATGCTTAATGTTTCATGTAACAAAACTATGGCCACAGCGAAAACAGAAACAGAGCTTCATTTATTCAAGTATGCTCAACATAATCAAGTAAAGAAATCACATACATCACTACACAAGCAAAGATATCAAATACATGCAAATAAGGTAAGTCCCCTACCTTAAACCTTTTCCACCTCGAACAGTATGCCTCGATTTGCGTTCCAACAATTCGGGCTCTCAACTTGGTCCTACAATTTCAAATGTACCATTTAGACACTTTCATAGTGTTTCTAGTGGTTATATAAGCCCATTATAAAAATTTACTAAAATGCCCCCAGGGACCCGGGCTGGCCCGGCCCCGTTGTACCCGGTCCGACTGTACTTTTCCTGAAATTTTGACATGGGCTATCCTGATATATTTTCACCCAAGGAATCCATTTACCGACTCGGAATTACCAAATTCACTGCCAAAAGACGAAATTGCCCTTGGCAACCCTTATTTCAATGTTTCAGGGGCGTTTTCGTAATTATGTTTTTTCGGCCTTTTCTGAAAAAGTGACCAACTATAACCCCACCTAATTTTCCCTTATGAACTCAATGGAATCATCAAATCATTGAAAATCCAACTCTAAGACCCATTTATAGTGCTGGCCGAAATATATGGGTTTTCAGTAGAAAATCGGGGTTTTTCCGTTTCGGCTGCGTAAACGCGTTCCTTTCTACTCCTAACCATTTTATTGACTATTCCATTAGGTTACAACTACCATTAAGACCCAATTTTGGCAGCATAACCCCTATGTCATCACATTTCCAAACTTTAAAACCAATGACAATCCGACGAAATTTCACCGATTAAATTGTCCACAGCAGCTAGAATAGTCAATACACAAGAGTTTGGAAGTTACCTCAAGCTCCTATTAGCTTTTCTCACGATGGCTGAACCCTAACCCTTGAAACACCAAAAGATGAACTTCCAAACCTTAAATCATATGCAAAGGAAGCTTAGGAACGGAATTATATGCATTAGGAACCGATTTACCGAAGAAATCACTTACCTTTACAAGCTTTTTCCTCTCCTTCTCTCTCTAAGCTCTCTCAACTTTCTCTCACTAGTTTCAGCTTGTTCACGTCAGAAATGGGGCTGAAGAAGGAGGAGGATGATTATAATAATATATCCAATTTAATTAATTAATTTTCCCAATTTTCGGATTTTTACAAAATTCTGGCAGATTTCTGCCTAAACTTTGAAAAATTATAACTAATTCTAGAAAAATCGAATTGAAGTGATTCTAAATCCTATAGAATCCGTATTGAGTCTAGTTTCAAGGAACAATATAGAATTTTTCTATCTAGAATCACAAAATTCCCAGAATTTCAATCTTTGCATACTGTTCCAGAAACTTCACAGTTTTTCTTTGCTGACTTCAAAAATTCATATCTTTTTGTATATAACTCTAATTGAGTCATATGACCTATCAAATTAAAGCTTAGGATGTCTAATTTTACCCTATAAAATTTCATAAATTTTGATCATCATTTGATCATTCAAAATCACATGACAAGCTCACTACCTCATAGGCGATTTCACCGAAAACATAATTATATTCTCCAAAATTCACCATTTTACTTTCTTAATACCCCAAAGATATAAGAAACATTAGAGAATAGATTTAGGACACCTTCTAAATCAGGGCTTAGCAATCCACTTAATTTAGGCTTATTCTTAAGTCTCCAATCCTAAAATTCGGGGTATTACAATCTGCGCATTATATCTTCAAGTGACAGAACTGAAATTTATTTAAGATAAAATATTAAAAAAACTTCATATTTTGTGATAAAATTTTCCTCTGTTTAATGAAGAAGAAAATTACATGTAGCTGTGATTGATATCTTATTTAGTAATATATGTGTCACTTTATGCAATGGTTATTTTGGCAAAAGATTTAAGAGATTCACGGGTAGATAATGCAAAAAACTAAAGGACATGATGCTTTATAAAAGAATCAAGCTATTGGATAAAACAAAATGATGAGGGATGCAAATTATTCTTCTTCATACTTATGAGGATTACAACTTGGATGCAGTGCAGGATGTTGAAAGAATGGTGATATATCCTGATTTTATTATAATATTTAATATCTTATTTAATAATTTTATCATTAATTTTGGGTTAAATAATATTTATTATGATTAAATTGAATTCAAAAAGTATTCACCGTCTTAGTAGTTGGATTATGTGAGGAAATTTTCAAACTCACATAATCCAACTGCTAAGGCATAATCTTCACTCTTGATTATCACTATTGGCATAAAGCATTTTAAAGGGAGTCACGGGTGGGTGGAGTTCTATTTGTTTTGTCCATTAAAGTAGTCTCCTTTAGCATACTAAATTCACATTAGATCAATAGTTACTTTGAAGTTACTTTAAACATTTTTTTCTGATATGATATATTGTCTTCTACTCCCAATTAGGGGTGTTCAAAACCGGGACCGGGACCGGGATCTACCACTCCCGGTCCCGGTCCCGGTTTTTGGCCGGGATGCAAATTGCATCCCGGTCCCGATCCCGGTCCCGGTTTGGTCCCGGTCCCGGTAATCCCGGCCGGGACCGGGATCAAACCGGGAAATCCCGGTTTTTTTTAAAAAAAAAATAAATTTAAAAAATATTATTATTTTAGTTAAATTTTTTATAATCTAGTGTTTAAAGTAATTATTTAACATCTAATAAGGTCATAATAATCACACAAATTGATCTAGAATTGAAGAATAACATTTTATTATTATTATTATGATCACTTTCATCATTTTTGTTATTATTTTTATACATTATATAGTAGGATTAGTATCACAATATATATAGTTTAACTCCAACTAAATATGTGATACATGTTTTATCAAATGATAACTTAAATTATGGGATAAAAAATACAAAAATAAAACAATAACTTAGTTTTTAAGAAAAAAATTTAAAAAAAAAATAAAAAAACCGGGACCGGGACCGGGACCGGGATCACAAGGCATATGACCGGTCCCGGTCCCGGTGCCGGGTCCCTTAGATCCCGGTCCCGGTTTTCCCGGTCCCGGTCCAGGCCGGGACGGGAAAATCCCGGGATCAAAATTCCGGGACCGGGACCGGACAACCGGGACCGGGATACTTTGGACACCCCTACTCCCAATGTTATTGCCCACATTGGCAATCCATTCTGTTTTTCTTGGGAAACTTTATTAATTACCTCTATTGTGGTGTGTCTTCTCTAAATTTTGTATCTTCCTCTCACATCATCAGTCTCGCCTCCCATTTGAAGCCAGTGATTTCTTGAGTTCATATTTATGTTGTGTATTGCTTTTGTTAAGATCCTATGCTAATGCAACATCATAAATCCTCAACATCCCGACTCCAACCTCAGCTTCAATGACTTCTTGCAAAAGTATGCTATTTCATGCGGCTACTTTCTTATTACTGATAGTAAGACTACTAATAGTGTAATATGTAGGAGTTTTTTTTTTTTTTGCCAATAGTAATATGTAGGAGTTACATGTATATTATTAGTATGTCAAGAACATTTCAGGTAGCAAGACAATGAAAAATGTTGGGCAAATTGATAATATTTCTAATTTATAATTAGTAGAGGCACAAGCTCCTCGTGCAACGCACGGGTAGTACAAGCTCGTTGCTCATGAAAACACCAAAACTAGAGCAGAAAACTACAGTCTGAGATTGTTTGGGCACTTAGGATGTCAAGATGCAATAAAGGTAGTGATAAAGAAAAGATAAGAAAATGGACTAAAAAGCTAAATAAGATGTAGAATAGTGTATACAATTTATCTAACAAATTACTTATTTTAATATAAAATATATTATTTTAGATAATTACTATTTATAAATTATTTTAGTCCTACAATTTATTAATACATATATTTTTGAGCTAATTTTTATCATGTTACATAATTGACTACTATTATAATTTTAATTTTGTAGACAAATTTATTTAATTTTTGGTATTTATTATGAAATTTAATGTTAAAAATATTTAAAATAAAATCTTATCCTTTATATGCAATTATCACAAAAACTAATGTTCTTTTTGGTAATTTGAATATGAAAAATGATTCTGATAACAATATCCAAGTATTATCATTTTATCAAAATCACTTTTTTCTATAGAATCTATTCTGCTCAGAATCTATTCTATAAAATCACTTTTATCACTTTTTCTTCATAAGCTATACTCCAAAAACTAATCCAAACACATCCTTATGGGGCTCACCAACCTGCAAAAGGACAAAAATTCAGCGTTTCCAAAACTATGGTTTTAGAACCCAAAATCATGATTTTGGACCAAAAAGTAATTATGAGCTTTTGTAAGATGTTTGGGTAAATTTTTGTAAAACCATGGTTTTAGAGCTAGAAGCACTTTTTGTTTTTTATCCAAACACACACTCAGACTGAGACAAGTAAGGCAATGAAAGCTGGGTGCACTTGTTACCAAATTTAAAGGAAAAATGATAAAAAATAATAATTTTAAAATTATAAAATCCTAAATTAGGTATTCCCCAAAAAAATTAGTTGTAAATTGCTTATCAAACCTGACATGCTCTTATCAACTCTTAGTAACAAATGTGATTTAGAATTTTACAATTTCAAAGTTTTTTTTATGTCATGTTCACCCAATTTAAATCCGTAGATACCAATTTGGAAACTAAATTTTTATGGAAAGTAAATTTTTATTTTAAAGAAACTATATGCATCCTTATAGAGTTGGTATCAATAATCAATAACTTGAATAATATTTCACCCTTTAATTTGAAATATAAAAGTTAATTTTTTAAAAATATTTTATGATAATAATTATCTAAAAAAACTTTTCTATACGTTGTCACATATGACTTACCTTAATCTAAAAATGTGTTGCATTATATTTATGTGAATATATTTTGAGAGAAAGACAAGGAGTATCTTCCACTAACAATACATCATCATTGGGTGAATATTATGATTTATTATTAATTTTATTTCATGTATATGAATATGATTATTTTTTCTATAAAACATTTTACTGTTAATATTTTTTTATTTGAAATAAATATTACATTAACTTTTATCCATTCAAAATTTCATTATTACTATTTCAAAATTGAAATTATATTTTAATTTAATTAAATAATATTAAAACATTTTCAGAATGCAATACAAATAAAAAATCATGTGATGTTTTATTTGTTTTCATATTTTTAGGGAATAAAAATATACGGAGGACTTGTACTTGATATTTCAAGAAACGCCTATTTTAGGAAGGGACGGTCAGCTGCTTGTAAGTTACCATGTGGCTGACCTCACCGGATCACATTCACGGGCATTGGTGGCGAATCTGGATTATTGAGAATGCCTTGAACGATTAGGAAAAGGGGAGGACGCCGAGAAATTCGAATTTCATTGCACTCTGCACTCTGCAGAATTAAGGATATTTAATGACAACAAATTATAGTCAAATGACCAAACTGTCCCCTGTTGGTAAAAGAGAACCATTTTTATTTTTAGCTTTAATTTAAAATTTTAAAAATTATGGGTGGGAACGTAGAGCGCATAATATTAGATGGTTGAAGAATTAAAATGAGGTGAAATTGACCCCTAAATATAATACTCCCTCCCATCCTAAGATAGAGTTAATTTTTAGAGAGATTAAAAAAGCTAAATAAATTACTTAATCATATCATGTATTGTATATCATTATAATATATATTGTAAAATCTTGAAGAGCCAAAAGTTTATGTTTCATTATTAGTTATACAGTGAATATATATAACATTGTGATATCTCTAACAACTGAATGTCCAACATCTTCATCTGACTCACATAATATCTAGTATTACAACCTCCCTAATCAAATCTTAACAACAATTCAAATATTCAAATCCTAATAATAATAATAAGATATTCAAATCTTAACAACAATTCAAACACTCCCATCAAGTTGGTGCATGTAAATTTGTAATGCCCAACTTGCTTAAGAGCATTCAAAGTCTATCCTTTCCCATAGTCTTTGTGAAAATGTCAGCCAGCTGATCTTTTGTCTAGATGTTCTGTTGGATGATCTCTCATGGCTGGTATCTTTCCCTAACAAAATAGTAGTTCATCTCTACATGCTTTGTTCTCTTATAAAAAACTGGATTCATAGCAATGTGTAATGCGGCTTGATTATCACAGTAAAGTGACGTCGCTCCCATCTATGGCACTCGTAACTCTTGAAACAGCCAACGTAACCGTACTATCTCACTCAAGTTTACTTTAGTTTACTACTTTAGTTTTGTTATAAATTACTTTAGTTTTACTATTAATTAATTAATTAAGTTTACTACTTTATTTTTGCTATTAATTACTTAAGTTTCCATATTGACCACTTTTACTTGAAATTTTTTTTAAAAAATATTTAAATCTCCGAAGCTCTAGTGACCAGGCCCTGGTACTGGAGAGGTGGGTCGCTGGCAAAGTCATCGGAGCTTTGGTGATGGGTTGTTGCCGCTAGTCATTGGCATCGAAACTCCTAAAATGTGTAAGGGGTTTTTAAAGATTTTTTTAAGAAAATAAAAAATTAAGGGTAATTATGTAGTTTCTCACATTTTTCAACATTTGAAAATTCCAAATTAGTCTATGTGGAATTAAATAAAGGGAAAATTCCAAAAAACTACATTGGAAATATCAAAAGGACAAATCAGTACATTGAAAATGGGAAAAGACGGATCAGGTGGGTGTCAAAGATGTGAGGAATCTGTCTTTTTGAAATTTCGGCCAAATGACGAAAATGCCCTTCAGCACTTCATCCCCACTTCGGAATAACAACATAATCCTCATAATTAACAACTCCAGATTCGATATTAACAACTTCAATTCTTCTTTTACAATTAACAAGTTTCAGGGTCAATAACAACACATATATCTTAATTAACAACTCTGGATTCAATATTAACAACTCCAATATCTTCTTTCACACTTCATCCCTCACTTCAGAATAACAACATGATCCTCGTAATTAACAACTCCAGATTCGACATTAACAACTTCAATTCTTCTTTGACAATTAACAAGTTTCAGTGCCAATAACAACACATATCTCTTAATTAACAACTCCTGATTCGACATTAACAACTCCAATTTCTTCTTTCACAGTTAATGAATTTCACGGCCAATAACAACACCTATCTCTTAATTAACAACTCCGGATTCGACATTAACAACTTCGGATTCGATATTAACAACTCCAATTTCTTCTTTCACACTTAACAAGTTTCAAGGCCAATAACAACACTTATCTTTTAATTAACAACTTTGGATTAGAAATTAACAACTCCAATTTCTTTTTTCACAATTAACAAGTTTCAGGGCCAATAACAACACCTATCTCGCCATTAACAACTTCAGATTCGCCATTAACAACTCCTATGTTGTTATTGCGACTGAGGGTTGAAGGGTATTTTTGTCATTTGGCCGAGATTTCAAAAGGACAAATTCCTCACATCTCTGACACCCACCTGATCCGTCTTTTCCCATTTTCAATGTACTGATTTGTCCTTTTTATATTTCCAATGTCGTTTTTTGGAATTTTCCCTTAAATAAATCTAACATCCTTATTAGTCTTTTGAATATTTTAAATGTATTTTTTGTCTTTTTCTCTTTATAATATGATTAAAATTAATAAATTCTATAACATATTAAAATTTTTGAAATATATGCATTATAACTATTTTTTGCTGTATAAAAAATAATTTTTTGCAAATATAGATGTTTAAATAAGTCGTATGTTAAATAAGGGTATTTTGGTCAAAACAGTAGATTCAGAGTCAAACTAATATGTCAACTAACGGGTAGGTTGTTGAAAATATAATCTCAAATTAAATATATAAGGAAGATCTACGCAACATAAATTTTAATTTCAATGGTATGTGTTTTTAATATTATGATAAGTTTCTGTAAATTAGGTGAAACCTAAGGATAATCTAGTGTATTTTACTCTTTTTTTTCATAGGAAAAATGAAAATAAAATGCCTTTGAAATACTCAAAACCCAAATCAATCCCCCCAAAATAGACAAATTCTAGATCAGTATAAAGGATCCAATTTGAAAATTCATTAATGTTGTGTTTTTACCACCATGATGAGAGCACAAGGACAATAATAAAATACTTACTTATAGGAGCCAAAGTATACCAATCCATTGATGGACATAGCTTCCTAATGAGCATTTAGTCCCCACGTGAAGCGCGTAATGCATTAACTTCACTGAAATCAGTAATCCAAAACATATTCATACCAACCCCAACAAAAATAAAATAAAATAAAAGGCATACTATACTAAAATTGCAATCCATATACAATTAATGATATCCAAATTATATACAAATATTAACTTCCAAGAATTGCCAACTAACTATAAATACTGAAATATAGTTCCCAAAGTCCAAAATAACACAAGTATTCATCAACATAGACACATTTGATAATGAGGGACCTGTTTGATGAAGTATACAAATAATATAGACATGTTTGACTCCTTCGTGCTTTGTAGGGAAAAATTGACTCTAAAATAGCCAATAGTCCAATTCACCATAATCCCCATCTCCACAAAAGGCATCAACACAATATATTACACTCCATGTGGAAACAAATAGTATTGTTATTGCCATGAAATAATTAAATATCAATTTGCTAAGTCCATAACTTGTGCTTTCTATAGGACACAACTCATGTATATAGAAATAAATCATAAATTAGATTACATGAAGTTTCCTATATCAATAGCGGAAAACTTATAACAATTACCTCTCGTCATTGCTAAGTTTTGATCGGATAGAGAACTCATGAATCCTGATGAAAGAGAGCTGCAAAGAGAAACAAAGACAGAAGATGATTGCCAGGTCTCTTTCTGACTGGCTGTGAGGCACAGCGATGGCAACTGGGTTAAGACCGTCGTCAATCAGGGAACCTCAGATGAGCAGATAGGATTTTTTTCTCGTTCGCTCAATTTTGACGGCTGTAACCTAATTGTGTATTTTTCACCATCAGAAAAATCACATTAATAGTCAATAACCCTAATCATGAATTGGGCCTAAATCTGACTAATGGGCCACACTCTGGATATTTTAATTAATTACCTAATTAATAACTAATAATTATTATAATATATTAAAATATCTAACATTCTCCCACTTGGCCCGTAACTAACATCAGTTGCCCTGTTCAGATTAATTAAAGCTATGTTGCAAGAATCATGGCGATAAGTCCCCTTAAGTCGAGTATTATCTTCCATGTATTACATAGCAGCACCCTTATTTAATGGGTTAAAACTTTATGAATAAACCTTAAATGTTTATTCAATTCCTACTTGAATGTTTGTCAATCTCGATAACTAGGTACTAATATGAGACAACAAACTCTAACTTGAATTTCATCATTTATCAATACCTTATTTAGATCACTCAATGTGATCCATCTCACAAAAAAGGTATTTGATCCTTCAATGTCTCTAAATGCATGCAATTCATTTAAGGATCTATACTTTATGTGTTTATGAACTATTGACTTTATGGTCACACAACACCCTTAATGGGTTTAAATTAATTTAAACCACATGAAGAAATTCTTTAACCAGCAATCTTATAACTTGCCTCTAAGAATGACTAGATTAAGCAATTCATGGTGGAACTAATCAATCAATGACTACTTAGCAATATTATACTCTTCCATAATGCAATTTGTTCAGTAAACGTAAAGATGCATCACAATGTTAACTATTTTACAGTTAACACATCATACTAAACAAAACAAATATAATTATTCTTCTATATGTAGAGCATGAGACTTAATGTCCATTTTATAATGTACTTCATGACCTGCAGCTTTTCAATTATTATTCAAGCAAGAACATGCTTGATAATCCTCCCAAAGTTTCCTTACAATGGCATTGCCAGTTTGTGTGCACATTCAAGCAAGCCTGCACCTATGAAACTGAATTAGAAGAAATACAATGATATATATATATATATATATATTAGAGACATGTGGACAATCTAATTGTATTTCATAACAACTACCATCTATCCATAAATGTTCAAATACATATGATCATAGGTTTCTTATGACATTCTCAAGTGTTTTGAGAACAGTTTCCTTATGTATTCTAAAAGAATACTACACTTAACCTAATCCTATCACAAATTTGAATAATGATGATTTGTTGTGTGTAACACATTATGTCAAAATTCACAAGTAATGAGTTAATCATCATTTTGTTCAATATAGATCTTTCAACTCTCACTAATCTAGTAATATAAATAGTACATGATGCTTTCAATATTATCATGTATGTGATTGCATTATAACACATTATTCACTGCTAATGTGAAACATGCATGTGAGGACGGTTTCTCAATTTTGCTAACTAAATTCTCCTTATAGTTTATGTGGCCTTTCTTTTAATTCACATGCATATCTCCTTGTTACTATAATGGAAAGATGCTAATGGAATTTAGGGTCACTTATATTGTTTACGCTCTAGTCAGATTACTTGAAATTCATGATGTATAGTTGGTAGCAATTGCCAAATTTAAATTGTCATTTGATCTTAACCCAATATGCTAACAGATTGAAGTTATATAATAAGAGCATCATCTATCAATTTGGAATATCCCTTGCTTGTTTCAGGATATTTCTCCTAATAATTGATAGAGTTCTTAATATTGATGCTTCTTATTTCAAGCTTAACCAATTGAAAATTTCAGAACTTCATTATGTTTCACATTTGCCTCAAGGAGAAGAGTATCATGTAAAACCAATGGTCCATCATGATTAGAGGTTACAATCTATTATGTGTGATCATCCTGAATGAGTTTGATCACTCCCACTAATCATACCATTTCTTAATAATTTGGCATTTCAAAATTACTACACAACTTCTAAAATGGAAAGGATAGCTAAATAGAATTCCTAATATCTCTCTGCATCTTTACCAAAATATGCAGTCTTAATCTCTAGGATGTTTTCTATCTATACTCTTTCATTTATAAGACAATTCTATATAAACCGAGCTTCCAACTCTCAGATTTTAAAAAGGGTTTAAACATAATTTTATTAGAAACTCATCTAAGATATATAGTTGTCTTGAGTGTATTCTTTAAGAGGAAAACATATAGGCTAAATTACTATCCTCAGCCATGTACCCATCATGTCATCCATCTCTTCTAAATGATTTCACTATAATAATCTTTTTACCATATTAAATTACCCACTTCTACTTTATATTCTCTAAAAGTGTCAAATGACACTACTTAATTATAAAGCAAAAGATGTTCAGGTATTTGAAGAGTCAATTAAACCAAGATGAACTATTTCATCTGTTAAAACAAAACCAATGGCAAGTGTATATCCACTACTGCCTCCAATTAAACCACTAATCATAGGTAGATTAAACTTTATATGTCTATTGTTTTATGGCTTTAGAGTTGGTAGCTTGATAGCCTTCATTTAAAATCTCATATTTTTCCAAAAAGGAAGAAAACTTATATATACACATTTATAATGAATACTTAATATCCATGCATGTATTCATGAAAATGAGTAATAATTCACGAGATAATAAACAGAAGATCTTTTCCACCAAGATTTATGGCGACATCGATCTTACCCTATGATAGAGAATCACTTAATAGTCAACAAAACAATGCAATAACATTTATGAGAATTTCTAAATATGTCTCTCAGCCTATCAACAACCATCGACTTTGTTCCATTCTTTATATACTTATAATAACTAGCTTTTAACTGAGATTACTTTATTGAGACAATAATGTTATCTCATTTCTCATGCTAGCATTATAAATACTAGAACTTTTCTTAATGTCAACTTTGTCCTAATGGTAGAAGTTCTCCTTATAGGCTTAATTGTCTCTAATAAATTATATCAAACTAAATAATTGAATAGATAATAATCATGCTGCAAAGTCAAAATTAAATCATGCTTACAAAATTACTATAAGAGGCAAGTAACCATCACATATAGGCATATGTTTACCAATGTAAATCATACAATTATAAATCCGTATCACTAAAGTCTACCTGTGGGCAAAGACATTAGCATAGCATGAATTTACCTCAAATTGGTGAAACTAGAATGCAGTTATATCCCCTAATACATGTGCGCTACTTAGAAAATATAATGCTATTCCATTCCACCCTAATTAAAACTATGATTATAATTATCTACCTGTGGGCAAAGATTAATTATAACCACATATTTCATTACAATTGATGTCTTTAAATCTTTAAGTGATATATTTTGTTTAGTAGAACAAAATAGGGTGTATGTACTTAGTAAGGATGCTGTGGCTACTCCTCGATTCTACATACTCATCACAAAGACATCACATCATTGTGTATACTAATTGTACATATGAACATAATTTGATAAGGTAAAACTTTATGTGATTACCTATACATACAATATGCGTATAAGGATGTTGTAGCTATTCCTTATATACTAATTACTAATATCAAATATATACAATTTAAATACCATATATGTATACACAATGTCAATGGGAATCCTAATTAATTAATTTAATCAACTTCTGAATATTAATGTTTTAAAATCCATATATGATTATTTATGCATGTTGTAAGAGGGAGCTGTAGCTACCACTATAGTATGCAAGTTAATCATAAATATCAATCATGTGCACTTACATTCTGTATATGCACAGCTTTATGAAGGATTTAACCAATTAATTTAATCAATATATGTGACTAAGTACAATCATCTCACTTTGATTAAATTAATATTACCCATTAAATGGAGTTGATATTTTAAAAAAAACATAAATGATTATATACACATACAATAGAGAATGATGTGGCTAATCCTCAATATGCATGTTAATCACAAATACCAACCTTGTGCATTGAAATTCAAAATATGCACAAATCTTTAATGAGGATTTATTTAATAGATTGATTTAATCAACAAAATGTGACTAAATAATCAAGAAAAATAAATTCTCCCACTATTTTGTGCATCTAAATTAAATCTAATACATACACTTCTTGACGGAGGGATTAATTAATTAATTTGATCAACAAGGTCCCTAGATGATTAATTAGAAACCCTCCCACAATTTTATGTATCCAAAAAATTGCTTAAAGAATTAATTTTGGAATATTTCAATATAAATTAAGTTTTACAAAATTAAAATATTTAGATAATTGCCCAAAATGAATTATCCAAATATTTAGGCAATTAAGTAACATGTCAAAATGATTTTTGCAAATTTTCCAAAATATGAAAAAATGCCAAAGTTAACCCCTTTCTTGATTTAAACAATTAAATGTGACATGTTCAAAATTGTACATAAAACATAATCTAAATAGTGAGCAAAACCTTTTCTGGGAATTAGATCTTTATAGCCCAGCTAAAGAAAAAATGTAACGGAGCCCATACAATATTTTCCAGAAAAGAGATAAGATAACAAAGGCCCAAAACTTGATCAAAAACGTCATTATCAAATGGTAATAAGCCCATAATGCCTTATTGTTCATTTACATATTTTTTAAAATCCAAAACGTAAGCCCAAAATGTGCTTCAGCCTAGGCGTATCAAATAATTAAAAGAAATAAAATTCTTTGCAAGCCCAAAATCTCTCAACCCGGAGCTCAAAAAAAAATTACTGTAAAAAATAAGAGCCCAATTCGCAAAAAATCAATGTTGGCCCAGAAGCTATATCGACCCAGAATGCTTTTAAAAGGAAATAGAAACAAATAAAGTAACCAGGCCCAGAAACACGTTTGGCCCATCTTCCTTGATAAGTGAAACGCAGTATTTCACTAATGACCCAAAACGGCATCGTATTGGTTTAAAGAGGGAGGCTTCCAGCAAACATCAAAACGGCGTCGTGTTAACTTGAATCGAAACGCACCATTTTGATAGTCTCCCTCATGCTCTCGGGTTGACCTACCTGATCCAGACCCAATGCGACCTGTGTGCAGACCCGACTGAAGCCGGCTGCGAATTGCAGTTTCAGGCCGCGCTTTCCGGCGATTCTAGGCACATTCACCGGCGATTGAGAGCTCCAAATCCGATGATTTTGATGGCAATATGCATGGAAACAAAAATCAAAACAAAAAATGGGCAAGCATTAACCAAATAATTATCAAAATCAAATCGAAACAATACCGATTAAACCAAAAATCTATTGCAATTTCGGGCCCTTCGTTTTCCCTATGAAGGCGGCGGCGACGATGGTCATCAAAGAACTTCGACGTCGTTCTCTCGTTCCTTTATTCCAATGGAACTCAACCACAAATTCAAACATGAGTTCAAGAAGCATAAATTTATTGTCAAATTTTGAAACCCAGATGTATAAATTCGTAGAATAACATAAGCCAGAATTTTCTAAAACCATCAATGAACAAGATCAAAAGGTAACATCGATCTAAACGGCTAAAATCTCTAAGAGAAAACGTGGATCATGCCTTCGGTTTTCCAAAGACAATCGCTGAGCCAAATCAGGAATACCATCGATTAAACAATTATATGTTTTGCATAAATAAAGCAAACTCAGATCCCTCCAGAAAACTGAGGACGGTGATGGTTCATTTGAGAAGAAAAAACAAATCCTCTCATCCCGTTAATCCAAAAGCAATTTAACATGATAAAAAATTTATTAATAATAAATTGAAAACTCAGATGAATTAATTTTTAGCAATAGTATAATTCATCCACTTAAGAAATCCATCTCAAATCCAAGCTATGGAATTCGTGTAAAATTACTACGGGAAGCTTAATTCAATTCCATACTTACATCATTCACTACAAAAAAAAATGTGATTTAGTAGCGGTTGAAAATGGGTATTAGTAGCGGTTTTAACCGCTACAAACAACATTAGTAGCGGTTAAGTAAACCGCTACTAAATCGTATGTTGCAAGCGGTTATACAAAACCGCTACTCAAGGAACATAACCGCTACATACTTTGTAACGGTTACAAAAAACCGCTACAATATCCCCATGAACGAAATTTTTTTGCAGAGATACTTATAGCAGTTATATAACCGCTACAAATATAAAAAATTGAAAATTTGAAGGCGGGAAAAGAAAAATGACATTTTTTCAATTTCGTAGGGGTTAAAAAACCGCTACTAATTTTGAATTTTTATGAAATTTGTAGCGGTTATAAAACCGCTACTAATTTCATGAAATTCAAATTTAGCGCCAAAAAATTTAATTTGAGTTTAAAAAGGCGTGTTTGTTAGTAGTGGTTTAATAACCGTTACAAATATTTAAATTTTTTTTTAAAATATACAATCATTTGTTTCTGTTCTTTTAATATTAAATTAATTAGTTTCTTTTTTTATTAGTTTATCTAATTTAATTATCTTATTAATAAATTAAAAGGATAAATTTAATTTAATTGGATTAGTATAAAAATTATATTAATAATATTATTAAGGATACGTAGGTAATAAGGAATTATTATGTTGTCTAATATAATGTAATTGTGTATGAAAAATAGATGAAAATGAGATACAGTTCTAATATATATGAAAAAAAAATGGTGAGAATAAATTTTATATAAAGGAAAGAAGTATTGTAAAAAAAATAAAAAAACTTGTTACCATATGTGATCGTATTATTCAGCTCCTCTACTTATACAAAAGAAGTTGTAAATGAGAGAAAATGAAAGAAAGGTAAGGTGAAAAGAAATTGGAGAGTGTTTGAAATGAGTTGTGGTAAGGGTATTTATAGGAATCAACGTACTATTTGTAGCGGTTAATGTGTTGATTTTGTAGCGGTTTAATAACCGCTACAAATATTATTTTGTTTTTAAATTTTTTTTCCAGTTTTTTTAAAGAGAAAAGCATAATTTGAATTTGATCACTCATCGTCGCCATCCCTACAGAAATTATGTAGAAAAATTATTGTTATGGATGTTTTATTAAATTTAAAAAATTTAATTTAAATGACGTGGACTTAAAAAAACTCACCGCAGTAGAGGTAAATTGTCATTGCCTTCAGGGAAGTAGTTTTTAAAATCGGCTGGCTGAAATGGCTCACTCTCGTAGGCGATGTTATCGCCTTCACCCATGTCGTAAAGGTCTCGTGGCTTTAGATGAACGACCATATGCTAATCCATGTGCCTCTCATCCTCGACATAATAAACCTGATGTGCCTCTGAAGCTAGAATATACGGCTCATCATCTTGAGAAATATCAGTATGAATCGGCCGTGAGAAATTGACTGATGTGATCCCTAAGTCGTCAGTTGTCAGTCCCTGAGAAGTAGTGGTATTTGCCTACAAACACTTGAACAGCATCACGGTGAAACGGCCTTGATAATTAAGTTCGACCACATCAAGAAGCTTGCCATAGTAAGGGACGGCTCGAACTGCATGTTGGCGTCACTACTGCTCGCATAACTCCTTGTCCCAAATGTGCCATAAACACCCAAATTCTGAGTTGGCAATCCTTGATCCTGTGAAACGGTGCAAAACTTAAAACCATTGACATTGTATGCTGTAAACCTTTTTGCATGATCAAGAGGGCCGATTGCGAGAGCTCTGAAATCTTGTGAGTGTGGGTTGTGGTCATTTAGTATTCTGCGCGCAAACCAGCTCGGGAATTCTCTGTGGACCCTCCTATCAACTTCCGAGGATGTCTGTGTACGGATCCTGAGTTGACCTTCACATGACTTCTGAATTCCCTGCAATTAATAATGGAAAGACGATAGTGAAATGAAAGTGAAAAATGTTACGAAAGATATAGATCGAATAACATGTGAGTGTACAATTCTTACCGTATGAAAGGTTCAACTTGAGTGCAATTAATCAAGACATGTCTAAGTGCTTGCAACTTCTCAGTTGCCGTTAGTTTGAAGTTCTCAGTTGCTCCAACTGGTTTACCAACACGAGGGATAAATTCTCCTGATGTTGGCGCAGGATCAGGACAATCGTCAACACGAGGTGGGCGGTTGAAAGCCGTCTCAAGATCATCAAAGTACCTTGAGCAAAAATATAACACCCCATCCCTTATATAGCCTTCAGCTATAGAACCTTCTAGCCACGCCTTATTCCTTACGTAAGATTTTAATTTCCCAAGGAATCTACGAAGTACAGATGAGAAAATTGATATAAAATGCTGAAAAGGATGACTAGCAAACATTAAATACGGAGAATAAAGCACATATTTAAAATGAGTACCTCTCAATTGGATACATCCAACGATATTGTACTGGTCCAGCGAGCTTTGTTTCATGAACGAGGTGGACTGTAAGGTGAACCATCACAGTAAAAAAAAGACGGAGGAAAGATCATCTCCAAATGACAAAGCGTAAGAATAATTTTGGACTGCAGCTGATCGAGCTCCTCAACGATTAAAACCTTAGAACATAACTTCCGAAAGAAAGAACAAAGTTCCACCAAAACGATGGAAACATCGGGAGGAAGTGTATTCTTTATAGCCAGAGGGAGTAACTACTGCATAAGAACATGTGAGTCATGACTCTTCAGGCCAGCAACCTTTCGAGCCTGCAAGTCAACACATCAAGAAATGTTGCTTGAATACCCATCAGGAACTTTTAATTTCTTCAACGTCGCGAGGAAGACTTTCTTGTTCGGTTTTGTGAGGGTAAACTTTGCCGGTTGAAATCTGTCATGCTCATCTAGCCAAGCGTCTTCACGAACTCCCATGTCGCGTAAATCTTTCCTCGCTTGAAGGTGATCTTTTGTCTTGCCGGGTTCGTTAAGCAGCGTATACAGCACATTGTCGCAAACATTCTTTTCAATGTGCATTACATCAAGACTGTGGCGAAGTAAATTAGATCTCCAATATAGAAGAGTGAATAAAATACTTATCTTCTTCCACTACTGAGGCGCCGAAGTCTTGCGCGTCTTTTGGGGAGTTTGTGCTGAATCGTCGCTTTTTCCAAACTCGAAGTCAACATGCTCAAGCTGCTGTAAGATATCTGTACCGGACAAAGTCTGAGGAGGTTCTCTTTTTTTCTGGTTTCCCATTGAAGCGATTCCGTTGCAATATGAACTTATGCGTTCCATCGAGAAACCTCTGATGCCCCATAAAGCACCACTTTCGGCTGTGGGGAAGGCGCACTGCGTCAGAGTCAAAATTGCAAGCTGGACACGCCGACCCAGTATGCACATTCCAACAAGATAATGTGCCAAGGCCAGGAAAGTCACTAATCGTCCACATTAAGGCTGCACGCAAGTTGAACAAAGTCTTGCCGTAAGCGTCGTACGTCTCCAAGCCGACATTCCACAGGTCAAGCAATTCCGCAATAAGCGATTGGAGATACACATCGATGTCATTGTCCGGTGCCTTTTTGCCTGGAATGATCATAGACATAATGAAAGAGCTTTGTTTCATACACATCCAGGGGGTAAGTTGTAGGGAACTAAGACTACCGGCCAAATACTGTAACTTGTGCTAAGATTCCCGAAAGGATTGAAACCGTCGGTCGCCAATGAAAGCCGAACATTTATGGGGTCAGTCCCAAAATCTGGAAAGTCATTGTCAAACGTTTTCAAAGCAGCTGCATCCCGGGGATGTCTTAATTTACCGTCTTCGTTGTTATCAACGGCATGCCACCTCATGTGCTCCGCAGTTTTAGACGACATAAATAATCTTTGTAGACGAGGTTTCAAAGGGAAGTACCTGAGAATCTTTGCAAGTTTCTTCTTCTGCTTTTTCCCCTTCTGAATTGTCTTGTACCTCGATGTGTAACATCTCTTACAAGTCTCCCTGCTAGAATCATCTCCCCAATACAGCATACAATCATTTGGGCATGCATCAATCTTTTGATAATTCAACCCCAACCTGTTGATAATCTTCTTGGCCTCGTAGAACGTTGTGGGAATCTCAGCGTCAGAGAATGCATCTTGTAATAAGTCGAGCAATATCGACATTCCCTTATCTGTGATCCCACACAAGCACTTGATATGATACAATTTGATCAAGAAAGATAATTTAGAATATTTGTGACAACCTTAATATAAAGGACGATATGCTTCATCCATCAAGCTGAAAAAATCTCGAGCTGCTTCATTCCTCATAAAAACCGGCTTAGAACCATGCACTTCTTCGTTGAAGTTGTCGCCTTGAAATCCAAACGCATCATGCACAGCATCATTCACAGGATCATCTTCATCTACTTGAACGCCTACTTGAGAACTTCGAGGAAGAGCATCGTCATATCTAATGCCGGCCTTCTCACCATGAACTGCCCAGAACGTATAGTCCTCAGGGAAAGGCTTCACAAGCAAATGTTCCTTCACAACATTTCATGCATGCCACTTCTTGAACTTGCATTTCCGACACGGACAGACGATCTTGCCGTTACAGCTGGTATGAGTGAATGCGAAATCCAAGAAACTGTTTAATCCGTACAAATATTCAGGAGAATTGCATGGCAACCTGATCCATGATTTATCCATAGCTACTAGTGAGAGAGAAGAAAGTATAGAGAAGAAGATGTGTGAGAAGAGAATGATGAATACCAAGAACCTTATATTCTGAAATTCCAACGTTTATAATTTTGTAGTGGTTCTTAAACTGCTACACTAACCGCTATAGTTATAAAATATTAGTAGCGGTTATATATAAAAAACCGCTACTAATTTTCAAGCCGTTACACATTGGTGGGAAATTCAAAATATACACGTTAAGTATTTATAGCGGTTATATGTATACAACCGCTACTAACATTAAAGCCGTTGGACAGCAAATTTAAAAATTATTTTTAATTTGTAGCGGTTATACATAACATAACCGCTACAAATGTGCACAAAGGCGGCAAATTTCAAAATTCAAATGATGAGTATTTGTAGCGGTTTCTATTGTAAAACCGCTACAACCATATACATATTTGTAGCGGTTTCTATTGTAGAACTGCTACAAAAATATATACTGTTGTAGCGGTTTCTATTGTAAAACCGCTACAAAAATATATATTATTGTAGCGGTTTTTCTTGTAGAACCGCTACAACTATATATATTTGTGGGAGATGAGTGTCTCCATTGATTTCCCTCTCCATTTACTCTCCATTGATGGTATCTACCATTAGATCAACTTTCAATGGTTGAGATTTAATAATATATAAATAATATCATTATAATAAAAATCTACCATAGTAAATCTCAACCATTGAAAGTTGATCTAATGGTAGATACACTTAGTGGAGAATAAATGGAGAGGGAAATCAATGGAGACACCCCTCTCCCTATATTTGTAGCGGTTTTTATTTAAAACCACTACAAATATATATATGCTTTTATTTTTTTTTAAATTTAGAAATATAAATAATATTGTTGCAATTAATTCATAAATTCAACAACGCGGTCTAATAATATAAATATAATTATATTAAACACAATAAGAATTTAAGTTCTAAAATACAAACTCATATATATATATTTACAAATGTTTCAACAACAAATAAAAAAAAAAGATGTCCTAAACTAAGTAGCTGGGGGCTGATCATCTGGTGCTCCCTCAGGTGGGGCTCCATCAGGTGCTGCTGGATTGGGCCGCTGCGCAGAGTAAACCGCACCATCATCATCAGCAGGAGGAGGAGGAGGAGGAGTAGTAGTAGTCTGGACGACGTACCAAGGGACAGGGGGAACCTGTGGATGCTGCTCGTCCGGGAACAGGCGACTCCATGACCGCTCGAGCATGTTGTTCGCGATATCACGCCACTACGTCTGCTGAGCGTAGATCATATCAGCCTACAGTTGCATCTGCTGCATATGCTGCAGATGCAACTGGTGCATCTGCTTCTCTAAATCTGACCGCAGCTAGTCAATAGACTCGTCCCTCAGACGTCTGACCCCTATAGAGCTGCCAGCCTCAGAGGCGGCGCTCCTGCCATAGACCATGCTAGTTCTGGAGCCTATCCCCATCCCCCGTACTCGTCCGGGATGCTCAGACTGAGCCAAACCCGCCTTCAAAGGAGCCGTCGGGTCCACTGACCCCTGTGACTCCTCGGCTTGGGTCTGTTGCAGCTCAGCCTGCGACTGTTGCATCCGCTCCTGCCATTTTATGAAACAATTACTAATTAGCATTTTTCATTATTAAGTTGGTTTTATAAAAATTATAATAATAAAATTACTTACAATGGCCGCCTCTGCCTGCTAAGAGGTCGTAGTCCCGTCACGGTGTCTGTATGTGATGGCGTACAACTCCCCATAGTCCTTCTGACGGTTCTCCTGCTGTGCCTTCTTCTCCTAAAACAATTACAAAATTCAATTAATTAGTATTATGAAATAACCAGCTAAAAGTCAGTGATATTTTGAAAAGTTACCAGCTCGCTGTAGGTGACAGCAAAGGTCTTCGATCCTGCTGTGTGGTGGATCGTCTGCTGCGCACGGATCCTAGTGTTCCTCTGAGAAAGCTCCTGGAAAAGAAAACAATATTAATTATATTAAAACAATAAAAACATTTAAAATTAAAAAATTTCAAATTAAAAATAATTAAATTGAAATTATAATTTAATAATTAATAATTAAAAAAAGTATATAAATAATCTAATAAATACATTACCTGCCCCTCAGCGCTCCTCCTGAACTGGACGAAACCCGCCCAGTCGTTTGGCGGCACGCCGTCCGGGACACTCTCGATCAACTGCTCCAGTGGCATCGTCCCGTCCTTATCCACCCTGCAGAAGAGACGGTTCCTCCTGTTCCTCCAGCCGTCACCCATCTTCACTAGGGTGTACCTCTTCCGGTTGGCCCGGACGGCAAACCGCAGCTGCAAAAAAATTATTTAAATATCATTAATTACAAAAATCCTATTAAAAAATATTAATTAAATAGAATTAATTACAAAAAATATTAATTAAATAGAATTAATTACAAAAAATATTAATTAAATACTATTAATTACCTGAACCACTTCCTCCCAAGCCTGGTCCTTCGGCCCCTTCGGAACGTGCCTCCACGTCCTGAAGTGAAGGGGGAACCGCATCCAATTCGCGCCCAGGTGGTTTAGGAAGCGGTTGAACAGGTGACCCCCATTGTCGATGGGCTGGTCAGTGCCCTCATTCCACGGCACTATAACTCGCAGGGTCCGGTCCATGCTGTTCACACCGGCCACGTCTAGCCTTCTCGTCGAAACGTTCCCCTACTCATCTGCACAGTTTACCGCACGTTAGATAAATTGTAATTCAAAGTTAACATTTTGAATTTAAATAAATAATTTATTAAATTAAAAAATTTATTTACCTTGGACCTGCACCTCAAACCCAGTGGACCGCGAAGATGACCCTCGTGGGTTGTTCTGCTCCCGAGCCTCCTCCTCATCGAGGAACTGCTCCATCTCCCTGATCCCAATCGGGATCTCGAAGTCCTCCTTGTCGTAGTCCTCGACGCTGATATCTGCCCCCCAAACTTAGGCACCTCTGGTGCGGTCGTCTTTTGTGGGATCGTCTGCGGTGCCTGTGGTAGGGCCGACTCCTGTGAGAGGATGGGCTGAAATGCCGCGGTCGCACTGCCTCCGTGCTGCCCCCTCCCTCTGCCCCCGCTCGGCTGCTGCCACCCCGCAAAATCAGTCTGGGGACCTCGGACCTTCCCCTTATCCTCTCTTGAAGCCATATCAACTGTAAAAATCCAAAAAAAAAATTTAGTCACATTATTATGCAAAAATCTAACAAAAATACAAATACAAATAAAATACGTGTTATATACGTACCTCAAGTGCAAATACTGAGAAATACTGTAGTAAAAACTCCTACACAGACGTCTGAATGCTCAAATCTTGAAGAAACCACTCAGAGAAACCCCAGGAAACAAAATGAACAAATGGAGAAATGAGGAACGCGCGCCCTAAAATAGGCCAGACATTTGTAGCGGTTATTCCAATAACCGCTACCATAACCGCTACAAAGCACCCAGGGCACCTTAAATTTGTAGCGGTTTTATAATAACCGCTACAAATTACAAGAACCTTTGAAATTTTGTAGCGGTTATGGCCCAGAACCGCTACAAACGTGGAGACTCCTGAAATTCTGTAGCGGTTATATCCCTATAACCGCTACAAATAGCTGACATTTGGTATTTTGTAGCAGTTTTGTTGCTGTAACCGCTACACTGTTGGCGGGTCTTGGTCGCGCCAAGTGGCGGGAATATTGTAGCGGTTTCTGTGTATTAACCGCTACAACTTAACCGCTACAAGTTTTAGCGGGATTTTAGCGCCAAATTTCTAGCGGTTTTGTCTACCTAACCGCTACAAAAAACGCTGCTAATCTGTAGCGCCACTTGGCGCGTAGCTTGCCGCTACAATTTTGTAACGGTTTAGGTTAAAACCGCTACAAATACTATAATTTGTAGCGGTTTGATATAACCGCTACAATACCACCGCTACAAAATACCATTTTTTTTGTAGTGATTCCCGATCAAATAGTAGAAGGTAGAGGATCAGAGAGCGTGGCTCTGATACCACATGTAGGACAAAACTCACATATATAGAAATAAATCACAAATTAGATTACATGAATTTTCCTATATCAATAGTGGAAGACTTATAACAATTACCTCTCGTCATTGCTAAGCTTTGATCGGATAGAGAACTCATGAATCCTGATGAAAGAGAGTTGCAAAGAGAAACAAAGACAGAAGATGATTGCCACGTCTCTTTCTGACTGGTTGTGAGGCACAACGATGGCAACTGGGTTAAGAGCCGTCGCCAGTCAGGGAACCTCAGATGAGCAGATAGGGTTTTTCCCGTACGTTCAATTTTGACGGCTGTAACCTAATTGTGTATTTTTCACCATCAGAAAAATCACATTAATAGCCAATAACCCTAATCATGAATTGGGCCAATATCTAATTAATGGGCCACACTCTGGATATTTTAATTAATTACCTAATTAATAACTAATAATAATTATAATATATTAAAATATCTAACACTTTCATCTTTAAAATAAAACCTTATCAATGAAACTTTCATTTATAAATAATAGATGCATGAACAATTATGTCACTTTGATAAAGAAATCATACTACATATCATACTTTCTATTCCACTTAAATGGTTAGTAAGTGTTGTAAATATTGTATATGGGTGTGTCAAAGAAAGAGTCTCTCCAATATTATGAAATATGTTTAAATGAAGAGATGTGTTTTAAGAAGTCATGATCTTATGAATTAAGAGATTTGTGTTGGTTCATAAATTAACATGGTTCATAAAATTAACAGATAGTTATGACTTTTTAATTAAAAAGGTGTAGTCTTCAAGTGGCACTATTTCAAGGTATCGATTCAGTATCTATAAATACCTCAATTGTGACACCATTTGAAAAAGAGGAACAGAAGCCTCGGTAATCTCTCACTAAGTTATTTTATCTTTCGCCAGTTCTGCCGCTTTGTATCTTTTCAGGAAGGGTACGTTTAATCCTGGAGAGATGTCGCATCCTATTTACTAAGGAAGCTGGGGAATATCTCTTAAGGACGGTGTCCTCGAACGCAACTCGAACCAAATATTTTCTTATTTCTTTACAAATTTTACCTACAATCTTAAGAGATATATTTCGTCCTTATATTGGAAGTGCATCATGATGTGCGTTGAAATCAGATAAGCTTATGTCACAATCTCTTTTGTTATTTTGTTTTTTCATTTGCGAAAATTATTCATGAGTTGCCATCTGAATAATTTGATTAAGAAAAATAATTTGGAAAAGTCTACAATGAGTATCGTATGTTTATATGGCTTTATTATTTTAATCTGAATTTTGTATGCATTTTCAGATATTGGTGGAAGTATTTTATTTCCTTCATCTTCCAATAGTGATCATCGGTTTTCTCATGAGATAAAAATCCCAAAGTCGATTCAATTTTTGCAGGGAGTTCTCCAAGTAAAAATGAATGTGTTTAACTTCGTAAACAATCAAACTTGCATCGGTTAATATTTTTTCTGCACGCAACTTTTTCTTTTTGTCTCTTCTTTGGCCAAATTTTGATTGATCACGGAGGGAATAAATAAGTTTTAATTTCAATGTCACTACAAAAAAACATGAAATTTTTTACGGAATTTGCCACGGAAAAATTTTTTGTGGCAAATTTTGGCGGACATCAATCTAAAAAGTTTCTGACGGAATTTTTTTCGTGACAAAAATTTGTCTCGGAATTAGCCACGGAAAATATTTTTTGGTAAATTCCGTCTTTTGCCACGAAATTTCTGACAGAATAATTCTGTCGCATTGAATTCCTTCACAATTTCCAACGGAATAGAATTTTGTCATTAATTTAAAAATTATTATTATTTATTTAAATTTAAATTTAAAAAAAAAATTTTTATAAAACTTATTATTTATTAATTAATATTTTTAGTTTAATTTTAAATTTATTTTTTAATTATTATTATCTAATTTCTAAAATATTTTTAATTTCCAATCATTGGTTTTAGTCCCTGTAGGGGCAAAATGGTCATATAAAAATTTATTTATAAAAAATAAAAGTTATTAGTTATTAATTAATATTAGTAAAAAAATATTAGTTAATAATTATTTCTTAGTTATTAATTAATGTTAATAAAAAATTAATTTTTTAAATTAGAAAAAAAATATAGTCATATGAAATTTATTTGAGATGTAAAATTTTTAATTTGAAGTTAATTTATATTAAAAGTTATAAGAATATATAAAATTATTTTATATTACTATTACATTTATATATAAGAAACAGATATATATTTATAAATAATTGATTATGTATAATAAGATTATATATATATATATAACTGTGTGATAATAGAACGCTAAAGCAATCAAACCCATCCGGTAAGGCATCACGCGTCTGAGGACGAGGTCGTGGGTTCGAAACAAAAGAGGGGTAAGTTGAGTTTTATTTTCAGGAATAAAGAGGTTGCAACACGTGGCGGAGAGAGGTTGTGACACGTGGCAGATCTAGGCATCGATGACAAGGTGGATGCCGCCGGTCCTCAGAGTTGCCACATGGCTTTTTTTAAAAAATAAAAAATAAGTTTGCGACGAAATATTCCGTTGGAAATTGTGATGGTTCTGACGGAATCTGAATCCAGTTGGAAATTTGTTTGTCACGCTATTATTACCAACGGAATCCATTCCATCAAAAATCCATTTCCGTTGGAAACTCTAAATTCCGTCAGAAATTCAGTGTTTTTTTGTAGTGTGTCTTAGGCTTTTATTTAATTTGCACTTCTGGAAATTATTGAGTTAGGGCAAATTTTGATGGCGAAAGTAACGGCAGAGATTTTCATTTCCGAGAAGTACACCCCAAACAACCCTTCCTTTTTGTCATCATCATCTTCAGCAACCCGTACAGGCAAAGATAGAATGAACACTAGATTATCATAATCCTGGGTGGGCTTCAATCAAACGGATCAAATGATTGGAAAATCTTAGAATCTATTCCTTCACTTTCCTCATATATGTTCTCAAGCAACAAACAAACAACGTCAAAATTTGAAGCCAATTTAATCGGATATACGAATGATTTAACAGTAAGTGGTAACCGCTCAATGAATATGGCGGCAAATTACCGAGTGAGAAGGGGCCGATCCAAGGCCAGGTCTAAGATCAAGAACGATAGCACCCATGGCAGTGCAACCAGATTCTCTTTAGGGAGTCGCAGTGCTCTCTCTACCATTTGAATTTTTTTCTTTCAACAAAGAAATAGGGAAGTGGATTGAGTTTGGGAACATGTTGCCGGCTCTTATTCCTATGGCCCATTTTCTTTAAGAATTCTCAGATCTATGAGAAAATATGGTTGTAAATTACCCAACCATGGGGTGCTTCATGATAAGCGAAGCAAAGATGGCTGTCTCAGAAAAGGGAAAAATATATATGTTGGTCCAATGATAATTGAGAATGGAGGGAGTGAGAATTGAGTCTTACTGTATTTGATAAAAGCATATTAAAATAAGCCTATAATCAAGGTGGATCATGATCAGTATTGTAATTGACGAATATCCAATTTCCCTTTCAACCGGACTATTTTAATTTCTATAGTAAAGAGATTTTGAGGGCTCTGTGATACTTGCAAACACGGACAAGAGGCAGAAAAGAAGTCTACAAGTCTGATCAGAAAGAGAAACTGTCTTTACAAAGTTACGAGAAGATAATGAAGAAGAAAAGACAATTCAGAGTTACCATTTCCACATTCATCTGTTATTGAGCGAACCGCTCTTCCTAAGTATGTATCCAATTTAACATTAATGAGAATATTGATGGGCATATTTAAATTTAAAAAAACAAAGAAACAACTATCCACACGATTATAATTTAAATTTAGTTGAGATTTGATGCGCTCTTTAAAATCATGACATTATTTGATTATCTATGCTAGCGAATATGAGATTTTTACGGGGGTAAATTTATTTTAGTTGGAGGCTTTATTGCCAATAAATATATTATTTTGATTAATAGTTAAGAAATCTCCTATTATCTCGCGTGAACTAAGTCTCCTATAATCTCTCCCAAAATAAATCGTTATTATATCTCTCCTATTATTTTAATAAGGATTTATTTGAAAAAAAAAAAAGAGATATTATTAAAGTTTTATTTCATACCCTCCTGTGAATTACTATATTTCTATGGGAGGTTTTCTATTGTTTAATGAGTATATTTGGTTTCTCTAAATAAATATATATATATATTGGATGGAAGAGTGAAGCGGGCAATATTAGTTGTTGACATGAACTTATCTCCAACAATTTTATTATGCAAGGTGTAATTGCAGTATTTAAAAACAAAATTTTGGTGTGTGATATTATTTAGATAATGTATTTGACATATGAGATCATATTTATGTGATTTTCTGGAAACAAGTTTTGAATTTAAATTCTGTTATCCTATGTGAAATTAGAATGAAATATTTGAGAAATTCTAATTTAATTATCATGGGAAGCAAATGTTACGGGCACCGAAATATTGTTTCTTGCTATGGTAACTACTGTTTTTAATTTAATATATGAATGGACTGTTTTATACTCCCTCCGGTCCTAATTATAGGACAATATTTGAGAGTTGGTCTTGGTCCTAATTATAGGACAAAGTTTTAATTTTTGTCAATTTCTTCCCAAAATAACCCCTATTGATACTTTCTCAACAATAATTTAATAAGAGTATATCGGAAGTAGTTGAGGGAGATTGACGATGCCGGATTGTGTGAGGGCTTGGAGAAGTCGTGTGTGAGGCAGGAGAGTACAAGAAAAAACAGAGAATCAACGTAATTGGATGTCATTTTAACTTTTAAATAAGGGTGTTTTAGGAAAATAAATATGATTACCTAATTTAACCACTATCCTTAATTTCTCCAAAGTTAGGTAAATATGTCCTATAATTAGGACCGGAGGGAGTATCATATATGTCCATATTTTTGTGGTGATTTGTTGCGTGGGAGATAAACTATGAATTTAAAATTATTTGATATAATTATGGGTTATTATGATTATGGGGTTATCATATGAAATTATGTAGATTTGATATTGAAAAGTTGTAAAACATAATGAGATATTTGAAAGTGTGGGGGTGCCTAAGATATAGAGTATCTTGAGGGGTACCTTGGAATATATATATTGATATATTGAAAAAATTACAAAATTGCCATATATGACGTCTATTATGATTAAAATTTATTTAGTGAAGGCTTTGTTATTTGCTGTGAAGAGCAAATCTTGTGATGTGAATTATTAAAACTTGCATATAGCTTTAAATAAGCATAACAGTACTGATATGGAAATTTAATTATTTATCTAGTATTTAGATAAAGGTGTTTAAAATTTTCATGATTTATGGATATGTATTTATCTTGGTATATTATGAACATATATCGAACTTTAAAGTGAATGCATGGCATGCATGGTCAAATATATCATATTATGCCCTTGAAATCATGAGAGAATCAAATCCGATTTTAGGTGTTAAAATCATAAAGAATAATGATGATATATGAGAAATGTACCTGAATATTGGTTTTAAGAATCAATATGTGAATATTGTTTATAATGCTGATATACTAGTCAAAGTGATTTTAGAGCTCAATCAATGTATGCACAAGTTGTTGAGATTTGTAACATTGATAAATGTCATGACACAGCAAATGATGTGTGGAAATTGAGCATATATAAACTCTCATGAAGAGAAAGAAAAGAGTTAAGGAATGTCATAAATGATAATATCATGTACAGTGGATTCCAGTTGCATTGAAATGCGTGGAAGTTAATTGAAATTCAATTTATGTGAAAATCCACTAGTGATTAGTCACCTTTAGTAGTGGTAAAAATAAAGTATATTATGAGAATCAAAGTTGATTACTCTGGAAATATATGGAATTAGAGGCTAAGAGTGTTGAAATCTCTTAGGTATGAAACCGACACTAAGTGGTGATGACATGTGTAATACCCTGGCTTTTGAGACTTGAGCTTAGAGAATAAGCTTGAGATTAGTGGATTACTGAGCCCCGATTTAGCAAGATCCTAAATTGTGATTAAGGGTTAATGACTCCAAAAGTGGATGTGGCTAGTGATAAATAACCCTTTGGAGAATATGATGTGATTTGGCACTCGAATGTGATTCGTGTGTGTTGTGAGCAGCACTGAAACCCTGTATTTGAGTTCAATGGTGGATTAACATCCAAATTGACTTAGAATAGAGAGAAGAATTGAACGGGGTATTGTGTTGGAAATTGTGTCATAGTGTGTTTTGATGTCATTGAAATTGGTTTGGAACTTTGGAATTGAAAAGTTGCAATGTTAGGTTTTGAAATGTGAATTGTGTTGACATGTTGAGACTGTTGTGAAAACATGTCAATGAGATGTGATTTGATTGATTTGGTGTTTCCAATGGATTTCTTGTGAAAATTTATGTGGGAATGATGTTTGGTATGAAAATGGAACCATTGGAAGCAAAGATGCAAAATCTGAAATTTTGTCTAGTGAAACTATATTCTGGGCAGTCAGTTTGTGTGAACGTTTTGAATGACCAAATGGTGTCTAAAACTTCTGAAACTTTCCAGTCTTAAATTTCACATCCCAAGCTTCAAAATGGGTATATAATTTGTGCCATTATGTTTTGGGAACTAGGAGATATGACTGTCCAAAGTTTGAGGTCGAAAATGGACTCTGTTTTGGGGCAGTGATGAAATTTGTGTAATTCTGGAATTGTGTGGTAATTTCTAGTAATGGAAAATATTTTTCTATTAAAGAGGACTCAAATAGATTTTATTTGGCTTTGAAATCACCACATTTCGATTTTTCTAGAATTAGTTATGATTTTTCAAAGTTTGGCCAGAAATCTGCCAAAAATCCAAAAATTGAGAATTATGACATCATCATGTTACATTCATGACATAAGCATGGGATATGTTATTAAACGGTTTTTTCCTTCTTCCTCCTCATTTCCGATAGGGGTGGAAATAGGCCAGGCGGCCTGTCAGGGGCCTGTAGCCTGGCCTGTGATTGGCCTGTTCAGGCCTGACCTGTCAGGCTAAAAGGCCAGGCCAAGGCCAAAACAAAAGCCTGTTTTACTTAATAGGTCAGGCCAAGGCCTATTGACAGGCCTGTTAGGCCGGCCTGAGCTTATAAAAATATTTTTAAAAAAAATCAGATAAGGGTTAAAGGATAATTTCGCCTGAGCCTGTAAGTTTTAGCCTATTTTCGGCCTGTTTAAGGAGGCCTGTTAAGGAGGCCTATTTTCGGCCTGTGGCCTGTGTAACCCCCTTCGATAATCAGGCCGGGATTAGGGTTTAAGCACATTTAATTATCGAATGAGAAATCCGGAACAATTAAAAACTTTTTAAAACACCTGTACAAATGGATCTCCATTCATTTCATTCATTAAAACAAATGGCCTGTTTAGTCTGTTACATATACAATATCAGAGCAAGCACAATTCCCGACGTTCGCCCGGGATAATAACATTAATCCAAAGGTTTATACAGGGCATCATTGCCCATCTCAGTATCCATACCGGGGATTACACAAAACTAAACCACTACAATTCTATTCAATATGTATACATTAATCCAAAATGATAACCAGTTCAATATAAAACCAAAATATATAGCTAAGACTACCGCTGGCAGTCCTAATCGTCTTTTGCCACTTGCTTGCTTTTCGATCCACTTGCCCTGTCTAAAAATGTTATTTGGAAAGAATGAGATTCTAGAGAATCCCAGTAGCAACAGTTTATTTATATGATGCATATATACAAAGCAAGTAAACATATATCACAATGCAGCAATCAATATTCGAGACCGGGCTTTCGCCACGTTCCCTTCACTTTATACAAGGTCGGGCTTACGCCACGCCCCATCACTTTATCAATATTCGAGTCCGGGCTTTCGCCACGTCCCCTACACTTTCACTGTAATCGAGTCCGGGCTTTCGCCACGTCCCCTTCACTTTCACTACAATCGATGACTAATGCAAACAAGCAATGCAATACACATGATATAGGATAAAGTGTCACTACCTTTGTCTTTCCTTCCTTGAGCAGGCACAGGCCTTCTATGCTCCGGGCAGATATCAAATCCTAAAGTCATAATTAAGGACTAAACATTATTCTCTATTCCAATACTCAATTAACTCTTCAACACTTAGATTTGGTTATCAATAATGACCCTTAAGAAGCCACAAATGCCTCTAATAAAACCCCTAAAAGGTTGGAAAACAATAGGGTGAAGATCTCTTTTCAAAAACTTAAAGTGCTGGAATATAGGGGTGGGCCGCGGCCCACCATTCCTTGGGCTGCGGCCCAAATATGGTCAGAAGGCCTTGGGCTGCGGCCCACCACTCATGGGCCGCGGCCCAGAAATTTCCTGACTCTGGGCTGAACTTCGAAAAACCATAACTAATTGTAGAAAAATCGAAACGGAGTGATTCCAAAGCCAAATGAAAGGTATATAAGTCCTCTTTCAAGGAAAAATATAGCCCCTCACTGGAAATCACTACACAAATACATAATCACCAAAAACTAACCACTACTCCAAAACAGAGTTCTGTTTTTGTACCAAACTTTGGCAAAGCATAACTCTCAGAATACTAAACGAAATGACACCTAATATATGCCCATTTTGAAGCTTGGGATGTGAAATTTAAGACTAGAAATTTTCACAATTTTCTGAAATCATTTGGTCATTCAAAACGTCTACACAAATAAACTGTCCAGACAGCGTTCACATTGACAGCATTTTCCAACTTTTCTACCAAAGTGTTCAATGACTCCAAAATCATTAACCAAACATATTCTCATACAAAATCACTCAAGGAACACAATGGTAACCTCAAAATGACCAAAATCACCATCTAACCACATGCCCTGTTTTGACCAATACACCAAAACTATCATAAAGATCCCAAACTTCAATTTTAATGATTCAAACCAATCCATTTGTCCAAAAGACATCATAATATACCATTTCCATTATCACAACATGCCAAACTCACTAAGATCCTAATTTTCGAAAATAGGGCAGAAATTTCCAGAAAAATCAAGGCTCACCAACAACCACAATATATATATCAAAAGGGAGATAACACTCACCTCTTTCACTTTGCTAAAGAGATTTCTTGATTCTTCAACTTCCACAATCTCTTGAGGTCATAAACTACCACCAATGAACACATTTCAACCATCACAATGAAGCTCTTCATTCAAGGATCAACATTAAAGAAGGAAGTTTGAGCAATAGGAGCCATTTTCCTTACCTTTTTGCAAGCTTTTCCTCTTCCTCTTTGCTGCAAAAATGTCGACAGAAAATGGAGGGAGAAGAGAGAGAGGATGAGAGAGAGAGATGGAGGTGGAGTGGAGAAATGAAGAATGATGATTATTTCCCTCTTACCATGCTTCATCCATCGAAAATGAGGGAGAGAGGAGAGAGAAAGAATGTTTAAAATATCACATTTTGACTTTTCTCCTACACTCTCATATCCTTACATCTCAACACATGTCACTTTTCCATTGGTTCTCACATACTTAGTCACTAATTAATCTCTCTAATCCTTCCATTAGCCATTTGATCACACTTCTCATTATTCTCTTGGTTAGTAATTAATTTCCCCATTAATTACCAACTTATGCCAATAATTCCATTCTTTCAATTTTCTAACAATTATGACATATTAAATAATATTGTCACCAATATACATTAATTCAACTTTAATCCGATAATTATCCTCAATAATTATCATTAAGCCTTAATCGAAAATTGGGGCGTTACAGCCTGTTAGCCTGTTTTGCAGTGTGGCCTGTAGGCCTGTCGGTTTGCTTAAAAAATTTTAAAAATTCAGGCCTCCTTAACAGGCTTCAGGCCAGGCCCAGGCCTAAAAATTGGCCTTTAACAGGCCACAGACCAGGCTCAGGCCAATTTGTACCTTAACAGGCCTGGCCTGTTAAGGCAAAAGCCTAGCCTGGCCTGGCCTGTTTCCACCCCTAATTTCCGACGCTGAGAACAGCTAAAAAGAGAGAGAGAGAGAGAGATTTGAGATCTTTAGAGAGAGAAAGAGGAAGAAATCTCGCAAGGTAAGCTGATTTCTCTGACGATCTATCTCCTAACGCGTATAACTCCGTTCCTAAGCTACTCTTCTATGTAATTTAAGGTTTGGAAGCTCCATTTCTTGTGTTGAAGTGAGCTAGGGTTCAGCCACTCTTGAGAAAAGCTAGTGGGAGCTTGAGGTAACTTCCAAACTCTTGTGTATTGACTATTCTGGCTGCTGTGGGCAATTTAATCAGTGAAATTTTGCCGGATTGCCATTGGTTTTAATTTTTGGAAATGGGTTGGCCTAAGGGTTATGCTGCCCAAATTGGTACTAAATAGTAGTTGTAATCTAATAGAATAGTCAATAAAGTGGTTAGGAGTAGAAAGGAACGCGTTTACGGAGTCGAAACCGAAAAACCCCAATTTTCCCCGGAATACTTGAGAATTTCGGCTAGCTCTAGAAATGGGTCTTAGAGTTGGATTTTCAATGATTTGATGATTCCATTGAGTTCAGGAGCGAAAATTAGGTGGGGTTACAGTTGGCCACTTTTTCGGAAAAAGCCGAAAAAGCTTAATTACGAAAACGCCCTTGAAACCCTTAAAGTGGGGCTGGCAAGGGTAATTTTGTAATTGATATTAAATTTGATAATTTCAAGTTTGGAAATGGATTCCTTGGGCAGATATATGTTAGAATAGCCCATGTCAAAATTTTGGGAAAAGTACAGCCGGACCGGGTCCCCGGGAGAATTTTAGTAATTTGTCAATATAGCCTCATCTAACCCCCAAAAACACTATGGAAGTGTCTAAATGATACATTTGGAATTGTAGGACTCAGTTGAGGGCCCGAGTTGCTGGCACACAAATCGAGGAAAAAAGACTAGAGGTAGGGAACTTATCTCTCCTGCATGCTCTAATAACTGTATTAATGTGTTGATGCATGTTATTGCTTTGCTTGATTATGTGGAACATGTATGAATGATTTGAAGCTATGTTTCAATATATGCTATAGCCATATGTGTATCATTCGAAGCATTGAGCTTATAGATTTGTCATTGTATGTGTACATGAGTTATGTGATGCAAGCATGTCATGCATTAAACACTTATCTTGCCTGCATATTGATAATGTTTCCCTACTGAGATTCTCTCGAATCTCACCCTCCCTTACCAACAATTTAGACAGGGCAAGTGGCTTGTGGAGGGAGCGGCTAGGACTCCTTCGAGATGAGAGTTGGTAGTTGGTTATCAATGAGTTGTGAAGACTGTATATGATTCGGTTGAATATAAGGTTATGAATTTGAGATGAGATTGTGTAATCCCCACGCCCTGTGTATCTTTAGCGAAGGTATGTACCCGAGATTGTCGGGATGATTATGTTGTGCACTCTGATATTTATATGAATGTGATTTATCTTCGCGTAGTAATTGTATTCAAAATGTGAATATGAGACCAAGTTTATAAATGATTTCGAAAGGTATTTGTGAAAACCCCGTCATGTGATGGGTTAGTAAATGTTATTTCATTATTATTGATCTCTATTTCATTTTAATAGCGTATTTCGGATATAATTACGGAGGGGGTTACAACATGTGCTTTCTAAATATGGCGATAACCATTGTAGAAATAACAATGATGTAAGTGAAAATCGGTTGAGATATGAGATAAAGTGCTTTAAGAATTGTGGTAAACTTATCTCAATCGATTTAGTGAGGTTAATATTAGACCTATCAAATCCGTTAACAAAACCCCTTGGGAGGAAAATGATTGTTGAAATGGCAAGAGGAATTGGACTAAAGCCAACTACCAATTGACAGCGATGGCAACCCAACCTTTGTGATTAGTGATCCCATGAAGAAGGTTCAATGGGTAAGAACAAGTCGTTCGTCAATTCTGACTGGCACAAATATATTTTACGTTCCTTCCTATGTCACTTTGAATGTGCTAAACTACATTATTATAGGTTGAGCAAAGCTCTTAATGATTTCATAGGTCAATGAGGCAGTGTGCATAGTGCAGGTACACTTTCATGAAATCACCTCTATGAATGTGGAGTGTGGCCGCTCCTATGAGATATTGGAATATCTCTTAAGGACAATGTCCTCGGATGCAACTCGAACCAAATATTTTCTTATTTCTTTTCAAATTTTGCCTCTAGTAACCAAATGGATTTTTCTGAAATCAATGTCGTCCTGTTACATAAATGATCGATAACAACCATCAAAAGCACGTAATCATATACAGAAAAACTACACTTGGCTACAATATTTAAACAAAGTTCATGATTCTAAATTTAAATCCCACAAATGAAATATAATAACCATAATCATAAATCTTGATCCAATTAATCTATTATTTAAATCAAAAATATGATAAATGCATTGTAACACCTTATGTCCAATAGACTCAGATGAGTGCAAAAGAGTAGTGAAAGTAGTTGTGTAACCAGAATTCAGTCCCAGATTAAACTCACTTTAAAAAAAATGTTCACAATTTCCAAACTTATCTCAAGAAGTGAACCTGGGATTGGAAGGGATTTTTGAATTGAGTAAAATTTTTCAAAACAGTTTCATAAATATTCACTATCTCACTAAGTCCCATTGGTGCTTAAATCCATTTTATCAGAGTGTACGAGCGTGTCTCTGCTTAAGTCCCATGATGTGTTCATTAGTTAATGTTCCTTCGTCAAACGGAAGCGTTATCAACATAAATATAGTCACTGTTCGTTTACTATACTGTTGGTACTACCGGCTCTACTGTTGTACTATTGTCAAGTTTACATAGTCATGTACATCATATAGAGTCCCAAAAACATCCAAAATACCCAAAAGCAAACAAACAACAGTAAACTAAAGTCTTGCTGCTTCATCCTCTAGCTGTCCGTATTTACCTTCTTGCCCCTTGAACTGTCCCCGTGTACATTAGATTGGTTTATGAAAAAAGAGTGAGATTCAAAGGAATTTCAGTAATAACAAATAGCCAATCATATAGATATAACATTATAAAGCATGCCATACTATTATCATACAACAGAATCATCACAACAGCATTCAGTGCATAACACGCAGTTCATATATCACCATAGCGTTAGGTATATCACATGGCCCCGAGTGTAACCCGTGCAATAGGCCCCGGGCATCCACTTGTGCATTACAGAACATCACATTGGCCTGAGCGTCCACCCATGCAATAGGCCCTAGGCGACCACCCCGTAGAATCAGAATGTGTCAGAAAATTCATGATGAATCCAAAAAACATGCAGTGTATCTTATAAATGTATGATAGACGAGTTACTACCTGATCGCTTCCCTTGAAGGGTGTCTAATTGTTTGTCCAAGCTCGAGCAAGTCTTAGATCCTGGACAGCTAACAGGTCATATAATCAGAATTTACAGTCGGCTTGTTATTACTTAGTCCAATGCTTTTGGCATAATGTAAACTAAATTATTCTTGACATGGTCTCATGTTTATCCTTTATTTTGAACTTGTTGGTTATCATTTCAGTCCTTTGGGTAGCCATTAGAAGCTCAAATAAGTGCCTATGGGGTTGGGAAAGGTTAGAACAATCAATATGGTTCAAAAAGTTGAAAGTGCTAAAAAAGGGGCTTGGCTGCGGCCAAGGAATCCTCTGACTGCGGCCAAGAGAGGTCAGAAACCTTTGGGCTGTGGCCAAGAAATTCTCTATTTCTTAACTCAACTTCCAAAAATCATAACTTAATTTACAAAAATCCAAATGGGATGGTTCAAAGTTCTATGAAAAGCTCTTTAAGGAAAAAAAATACTCCTTACTGCCAATTACATGCCCACAATTCCATAATCACAATTTAATTCACACTACCACCAACATCATTCCAGATTTTAGTGCCTAACTTTGAAAATTCATAACTTCCAGCACACACATCCAAATGACACAAATTATTTGTCAATTTAAAGCTTGTCATGTCTACTTTTAGATTGAAAAGTTTCATAATTTTTGGACATCATTTACTTGTCTAAAAACGTCATACAAACCGACTACCCTGCAAAGAACACACACTGACAGCATTTTCGGTTTTGCAATATATATTTCCAATGGTCCAGAATTTACACCCAAGGCTATTCCTACACAATTTTGCATTATAAACACAATGACAATGTCAAAATTACCAAAATCACAAATCTTGAGTCCCTCATAGCACTAACCAAATAGATCCCGTACATGGCAAAATTTCCAAAACTAAATTTTGTCCAACAACTTGGTCCGATATCATCATAAATTATCATCTAACCATAAACACAAGATTAAACCTTAAAAGCACCCCCTGGATGAAAATGAACAGCGCCCTAACCCTCATGAAAACTCATCCAAAAAACAAGCCAATCGATTCAAAATGAAGCTCACGCTTACCTCTACGCATTTCTGCGACCGGTTTGAAAATTTGGTAGTACTTTGTCAGGCAAGAGGTCACCAAACACCTCCAAATAAAATTCTAAAATCGTAGAAATGAAGCTTAGGATGAGTGGAAGAAGGTTATAGAAGGATATTTCGAGAGAAAACGTCAATTCGGTAGTGATTTTTGAGGCTGAACTCAAGAACAAACACTATTCATACTCTCTCTCTCTCTCTCTCTCTCCTAGCATTTTTTTGGTGATTTTTCTCGTGTTTGGGCAGCTGAACGAAATATTGAGAGGAGAGAGGGAGTATTAGGGGTTTATCTTCATCCAACCTCAATTAGCTTGGCCCACAATATGCCACTTGTCACAAACTCATAGTTCCTCACAAAGTAAATAACTAATTTAGTTACTACAACTAGTTTAGTTAGCCATTTAGTCCTCCTTCATCTTCATTTGATTATTGACCAATTTTTTCTCCCAAGAGGAGAGGAAATTGTTGACTAATCGACCAGTATTTCTTTTCTTCCCCTTTTTGCCCTTGACCATGGCAATTTTAATTAAATTGCCATTTGGTATTTTATTTAGTTCCTTTTCCCCTTTTATGCGTCATTCCCTCTTTCTTTTAATTCCAAATTAGACTATGTATCATAATATAATTTAGATAATGGGTTTGGGAATTTTCTACAACTAATTCGGATCATAATTCACACTTTCTTCCCAAAAGTATTTTTCTAACATTATTTACATTTCCTTTTGAGTTATTGAGCCCTTGTACGTATTTTGGGATATTACATGCATGACCTCATATAAAAGTTTATTATTGATATCAATAAAACATGTTTTGCATTTCATAAAAAAAATTGTTTCTCAATGACCATAATGTAATCAGAAAGGATTATATTATTGCATTAGATTTATCCTTTTCTTTGATATAAATGATGTGGAAACATAGTAGTGTAATGATAAATTAAAAAAAAACACGGAGCGCCACACTAGGAGCTGTTACTATTCGGATGAACAGTAACCCTTGTTTGAGATTTATTATTGATATATTGATGATATGTCATATCCAGGGTGATGTAACCCGGAGGCCCGGAAACTGGCGAACTATAAGTCAGTGTTACTATAAGTCAGTAACCGGAAACCGGTCCAGGTTACTATTTAAAAAAAAAAAATTAATTTTTCCTTTAGAATTTCATACTATAAGTCTAAAATTTTCAATTTTTCACCGGTTTGGTCCCGGTTTAGCTCCAGTTTGACCCCGGTCTGACCAACTGACCCTTAACCCAGTACCCCGACCGGTTCAATACCCGATCCGGATTTTAATACCTTGGTCATATCTCCATGTAGCCCAAATTACCATAAGCTCTGTGAGAACACATGTGCCCTAACGTCAAGCCTCCATGAGGCAGGTAACGGCACCTACCAGGAACTGGTTTAATGAAAAAGGAAGAATGAAAGCTTTTTTTTTTTATATATATTTATTATTATCCCATATCCGATTAGAAAGAATGAAAGCTAGCATACATAGAAGTCCGAAATCTTCATATAGTAAGACAATGTCATGCTTTTGAATACAAGTCCCCTTTAGCCCACCATCTCTATTTGACTTGAAGAAACCACAACCAACAACAAACACATTCAACAAGTTTAAGAAAATATTGGACCAAACAAAGAGGTTGTTGTTGTTGAACCTTGATGAACAATGGAAACTATCGATGTGCTAAACTTAAGAACATATAACAAAAAAATTGAACGAACAAGTGGTGGGAAACAACACCTCTTGGAACTTATAATAAACCATAGAAACTTCCAATGTGCTAAACCTTCAAACAACTAAAGTGAGGAATTAAGATTAGCTAAATAAAAAGCCCAAATTGAGTTTCCCAACCAGATTCCAATTGTTAAAGAGAACCAGACCAAAAGATTATTGTTTCTAACGAACACTTAGCCTCACCAACCTCATTCAAGTCGGAGACACAGAATTATTGTGTGATTATACGAGTGCCTTCTTTATCTCACTCTCAATCTTTTAAATTAAAACGCTCACATGCTTCTACTCTTTAAGTGTTCCTCTTTTACTCATTTTGAGAGGTTTACCCTTCTTATCATTTATTGTTGAGTAGACTTAAGATTAAGGGAATTTTGAGTGGATTATTTACTTGCTTTGTGTAAAGGAGGAGATTTGAGCAAACTTTAAAAGTCTAGGAAGTTGTACCGGGGAGAATAGTGAAATTCTCAAAGGTGTATGAAAATTAGATATAAGTCACGTGGATTTACTGATTTACTGAACCAGTATATTGTTGTGAGAATTACAATCAGGTCCCGTCCAAGGGAAAAAATCAAAAATTGGTTCCATAGGGTTATTAATCGCGCTCCCCGAATTGTTAAATTCACGCCCCTAAAGTTGTTAACAGGATCATTTTTTCATTTTTTTTCTCTTAGGCGGGACTTGATTGTAATTCTCCCTAAATTATTTGTGTCAATCAAACTTTTCCTTTTACCCATTTACATTGATATCTCTCCTATCTCTCTATAGCTTTATTATATTCATTATTTAGATTACTTTTTACCAAATTTTCCATGAAGGGGACGGGACCTTAATAATATTTTTTCAAATTTTTAATCACCCAATTCATCTCCACTTGCATAAACAGATATTAGCAAGAAAAAAAAAATCTAGGAAACAATTCTTTTGTTTCATGTGCGTGTTTTTTTTATATATAGAAAGAATTATTTATGTTGTAGATTTTCTTTTTTAACCAAAACAGATATTAAGAATAAGACTCATTCATTAATAAAGAAAGGAGCCACATAGACAATAAAAGATACAAACAAATAAGAAATAACAGAAATAAAAACAAACTAACAAATCAAACAAAGAACAGCAAAAGAGCATTGGGAATTGATTAAAGTCACAATGGCCAATGCTAGGGGTGTTCAAAATCGGGACCGGGACCGGGATCTACCACTCCCGGTCCCGGTCCCGGTTTTTGGCCGGGATGCAAATTGCATCCCGGTCCCGATCCCGGTCCCGGTTTGGTCCCGGTCCCGGTAATCCCGAGCGGGACCGGGATCAAACCGGGAAATCCCGGTTTTTTTTAAAAAAAATTAAATTTAAAAAATATTATTATTTTAGTTAAATTTTCTATAATCTAGTGTTTAAAGTAATTATTTAACATCTAATAAGGCCATAATAATCACACAAATTGATCTAGAATTGAAGAATAACATTTTTTTATTATTATTATGATCACCTTCATCATTTTTGTTATTATTTTTATACATTATATAGTAGGATTAGTATCACAATATATATAGTTTAACTCCAACTAAATATGTTATACACATTTTATCAAATGATAACTTAAATTATGGGATAAAAAATACAAAAATAAAACAATAACTTAGTTTTTAAAAAAAAAATTAAAAAAAATAAAAAAAACCGGGACCGGGACCGGGATCACAAGGTATGTGACCGGTCCCGGTCCCGGGTCCCTTAGATCCCGGTCCCTGTTTTCCCGGTCCCGGTCCCGGCCGGGAGGGGAAATTTCCTGGATCAAAATTCCGGGACCGGGACCGGGACACTTTGGACACCCCTAGCTAATGCTAGTCAAAAGGTGACTCACAATCCCAAAATACCCTTTTACCAAAGTCAAGCCCAAAACATCCTAAAACCATTCTAGCTCTCTTGCTTCTTTATCCAAAGTGGTAGGCCTCTTCAAGTCAACCTCGTGGTCAACGAAAAGTAACTGTACTTTTCTTGTATCTTCCTAGGTTTCCTTAGGTTTGGTAGCAAAAGTAATTCTGGCCCGTGAACACTCAAAACAAGCGCTTTTACATTTTATGAAATAAAATTCACCAATACAAAATCATTTAAAATAAGTGAAATCAAACAAGCATCTTATTATAATTTTCCTCTTCCTTGTGTCTTCATGTAGAATTGATTTTCTTCAAGCACGTCAAAATTTCCTTGCATGCTATTTTTTTGGCTGTGTCCTTATTGCCAGCTATAGAGGTTTTCTCATAAGTTTTGCCATTAGCTAGAACCTGAACTTTGACACAAGTTAAGCCTTCGCTTTTGAACACCAATGGCTTCTCCAATTTGTAATATTGTTTCTGGCAGAGTTCTTGCAATTCACGAACTGGATGGAACTGTGTAGTTTCAGGTGTTATCAAGGGTTCCAATAAAGGCATGATGCTTTTGAACACAATGTCTTTGTTGAACCCTGAATCAACCATAATTGCCCCAGCTAGAGACTCTATAATGTCTCCAAGTACCTGTCAATTAATAAGAACATTATTCTTTCGGGCATGATATGCATCTTAAAACATTGGGTTATTAACATTGCTGGTTCTTCTGGTTTAATTTTAAATTGTTGGTTTTAATTTTTATAGTTTCATAAGAACTTAGTCTGAGTTTAATTATTGATGAGGCCATAATTTAAACAAGTTAAAATATAGGGACCAATCTAAATCATTATGGAACTATTATGACCAAAATTATTTATTTGAAATTATATGGAATAAAACCAAAATTTGATCAAACTGTGAAGACCAACACCAATATTAACCCAAAAACATTTTCCATATACTACTTTAAAGAGAAAAATATTAATATTGGATTCAAGATTAGAGCATTTTAGATTATTTTATATCCACTCCAACGGAAGTAGTATATGCTATAAGGTTGTCTTGACTTAGATGCCCTATATTCATGAAATGAAGGCAAAAGCTGCAACAACAACTAGCTTTATTCTATTAGGTAAATCAGCTACATTGATTCCATGACGTTATGTACTCTATCAATAACCAAATTTTTAGATAAATTGTTAACTAAAAGATCCCTTCAATAACTTTAGCGGTCGTTCTCTTTAGTCTTCCGCTATCCCTTTTTTAGAGGATTTAATAATCTCTGGTCTACCCTCCTCACCAGCACATCCACTCCAACAACTCAACCACTAAGGCCTATTGTGTTTCATATAACTAATTATGAGATGCCGGTTTGTATGCACGATTATATTTTCTTGTGTCACTCTCTAGCTAAATACACCCTGAATGTTTTATTGTGAAATTAGACAATCAAAAGGCAAGATCACCTACTCTAATCATGAGCAAATTTACCCAAATGACATTTGAATATAAGCAATAAAACACCACTATGAAATAGTAGAACAGACGTAGACTCAACTAAAGCATTGCTTAAAGACCAATAAGATAAAAAGTAAGGACTAACCTTGGGGAAATAAGTCCCTGTTTCCCATCCAAAAGTTGATTCAGTACATGACTCTTCAAAATTCTTTATTGCTTCAACAATATTGTTCTCTAATTTTTTAGAGGAATGAAGTATGTGTTTGTGTAATTCAGCCTTAATAGCAGATCGAGCATAACAATCATTGTTTACTGAAGCAGACCTCATGTCAGTCAATAACCCTGGAGAAAGGCCAGGATATTTATTGTACAGATGCTCAGTCACAAGAAAATCCAACACAGAATCCCCAAGAAATTCTAGTCTCTGCAGGAAAAAATAATTATATATAATATTCAATTCATTTATTATGAAAGTAGCATAAAAAACATTACTTATGGTTTACATCTAAACTTCCAAAAGATAGGCTACTTCTAAAGGAATGACCCTGAAGATCTTGCCTTCCATAGACAACTGTAAGAATTAATGTCTGCTTTTTGTATGATAAACTAATAATAGTAACAACCCTACTTTTAAGCTGAAAATCATCAAGAGTCCTAAAGCTAACTTTCAGTTCAGTCTCATGTCAAGTGTCTGTATTATGGTCAAAGTTAATAAGTCCAAGCATGCTATCTCTTGTATATATATGCATATGAAGTACAGATTTTGGTTTTGCTAAAATCAATGATACCGACATGAAAGTCAGTATTTGGTTTTGAAGTGCTTCCTCCGGTCCTATTTATAAGCAGTATTCTCTCATGTAGGGTTGGTTCTATATATAAGCAACAATTTGGCATTGCCTAAAAATTTAATGTACTTAATCCATATTTACCCCTAATTACTGACACGTCTCTCTCATCTTTCTTTCTCACTTATTCTCTCTCATGTCTTTTTACACCTATCATCTTCATAAATAAGGGTAAATTTAGGAGGTGGGGGGGGGGATTGCATCTCTTACACATTTATTACTTTTAACTAATTTTAACCAGCAATTCAAGAACCAAAGGGGGTACCTGATAACATGGAACTTTTGGCATCAGGTAAGAACCATGAGTGAGAGCTTCCACCAAGAGAGAGTTGTTATTGAATGAGTAGTTCAATAGAGATTCAAAATAACTGACATTCACAAGCCTCTCTGGCTCTATGCTTAAAAGCCTCTTATTGGATGTTATCTCAAAATCCACCTTTATACCAACCCAATCCATAAATTTCAAAGCAGCTTTCTCTCCACCTATGCTAAGGAAGGCCCCAATCAAGGCTTCAACAACATCTGAAATGACTTTAGGTTTTATTTTTCTGGTCCCATTAACATAAATTGTCGTCATATCATCAGATGCTAACTCCTCTTTCAAAGTAACATTTCTTGATCTATCTCCTGGTATAATCCACTTCTTTGGATCAAAAGGGCTGGTTCGTATGAAGCCCTGCCAAAAAAAAAAAAGAAGGGTTAACATCATTGTTAGTCTCTACAGTTTGATTGAGTTTTGATTTTGATCCCTTTAATTTCAAATCATTAGCTTTGGTCCCTATAATTTTATTTGAACTTGATCTAAATTTAAGTATATGGACTAAAACCAAAACTCATAGGGGTCAATAGTTAAACTCAAACTAAAGTCTTATGAAACTATAGAGACTAAAACTAACTATTTGCAACTACAAGGACCAAAATCAAAATTCAATCAAATAATAAGGACAACAATGGTATTAACCCAAAAAAGAATTAAAGTTAAGAGAGACAATAAATGAGCCATTTTCAGAATACATCACAACACACAAGTGAATTTTTTATTTCTCTTTGTTAAGATGTTATAAGGTGAGAAAGAAAGCATACCGGAAGTTTAGAGTTGCACCCTAACCTACAGAGGGTGACATTAGATATCATCTCTGTCTTCTTCTCAGAGAGAAGGCCTTCATTATCAGATGGATGGGTTTGATAAAGATGCTGACATGTAATATATTTAAGGAAAGAATCTCCAAGTGTCTCTAGAGATTCATAATGAAATAGCTCTTGACATTCTTTTGCAGTAATTGCTTCCAAGATCTACAATGCACAGAGCAATTCCATTAGCACAGGTATCACCAAAATCAATTTGAACAAAATATATATATATATATATATATTCTACCTCTGGTCCTAAATATAAGTGCTAGACAAGGGATTTAATTTGGTTCTAAATATAAGATCTCAATCTACTTTGTCCCCCCAAATATATAATTTTTTTTTCTAAAGTATCCCTATTGGTTGCATATGGGAAAGGGGTTTCCGTCAAGAATAATTACAATGCACATAAATGGAAAAGGATATTCTAGTCAAACCAACACATATTTGTTACAACTAACTAATTTAACTAACCTCCTTAATCCACAAATTAGTTATCCAGCTCTTGTATTAAGGACCAGAGGGAGTGTACATATATATATATATATATATATAAGGAAAACAAAATTCTACCATTAAGATATATTGAATGCAGTGAGTAAGAGATGGGGAAGTTTACGGTGGATATTGTGTCAAAGTCAAACCTTTCTAAAATAATGAAATGGCAAACAGAATAATCCATTAAAACATCTTTAAGCAAATAATGACACACCCATGTTGAGAAGACACAACACAGTTAAACCAAAAGATGCTTAAATAGAAAATTCACATCATATCAGAAGTGTCACATTATTGTTTAGTAATCTGATTAATCTCTTCATACAGTCTTGGTTGGAAAAAAGAAAAAAAGAGGCTGGAGTAGTTCTTTTGCTTTGGTTACCAGTGCCCTGCTTTTAGCATTGTGTTTGCCATTAAAACGACTTCTCTATTGGATCCATAAAGTAAAAATAACTACTTCTCTAGAACTCATTAATCTTCAAAAACATATTCCTTTTCTTCATCATATGGGTAGTTAATGAGTCTCAAGTAGAAAGACATGAAATTTTCAATCTTTCGCAAAACTTGGATATAATTATATCATGATGGTACATTTTTCACAGCAAAATAATAGTAGCTTACCTTAAATGTTGGAATATCATTTTGCTTGCACATCTTTTTCAAGTTGGAAGCCAAAAGTAATGACTCAAGCCGATGTATTATTGATGGAACGACGGAGAATGAATATATTGTACTGATGGATATGGGTGACATAACGATAGAACACAGTTCAGGAGGCAATTCAGCTGAAGCCATGGTTGATTCTGAATGGGGAAAAAAAGTAATACATATTCAGCAGCACACAAAGAGACAAATGATACTAGCAATCGCTGCTAAAAATTGAGGTTGAACCTCAATTTTTGTAAAAAGGCTCTAATATAAGGAAACAGTTGAAACTTCTGAAGAAGGAAAAAAAACTTGTTACCAAAAAAGAAGAAAAAAAAACTAAAAATAGCTTTTGCGCTTGTTTCATAGGCAAAACAATAATTTTGTGTTATTTTCAGAAACCTTCCTGCACAAGAAACTTTGCAAGTATAAGTCCAGATACATGAATCAAAATACAAACCTCTTTCCTTGGCTTGTCTGCTTTTGAGATTGTAATTTCTTACATGAAATATATGCCTGCCATTATATAGCTGTTGGTTTCCATAATGCAAATGAATTCCATACCTGAAATGTAGGATTAGCGATGAGAATACGTCAAAGTAATGGTTGGTCTGTTTGGTATGAGGAAAATGGAGGGGAGGGAAAATTTTGATGAGTTTCATTTAAAAGAAATGGAAGAGTAGGGCTATAAAATTTTAATAAAGAGAATATATAAGTTTAAAGAAAGGAGTAAAAAAAATTAATTAAAATCTCTTAACCCCACTTCTCCAATTTTCTTAAATCAAACTCATAAAAATCCAACCCCCAAAAAAAAATCCCCTTGTACCAATCAAACCCTAAAACACGCAATGGGAAATATTAACTTAAAACAGCAACAAATACTATCATACTTTTCTTCAAAGTATTTCTTATATGTCTTTGCTTTTCCATTCTTGACTCTGAGCAAAGAGTTTCCATCCAATTCCATTCTACCAGTGATGACATAAAAATGACCATTATGAGGAGTATAGACCAATGAATTCTCAAGTTTGCATGAGCAAACTTCATCATCTTTAGTCCAAATTTTTGCAAAATGATTGTTGCAACCTTCTTCAGATGAGGACACAGAAGTAATTGAAGGCCAATCTATGGTCAAAGGTCTCATATGTATGGGAGTGGCTGGAAGCAGAAGATAATGCATCTCAAGACTATCCTCCAAATAGTGTTCATTTAAAATGTCCATCAACTTATCCATATTGTGATAAAGAAGAATCCCAAATACAGTTATCTGAAATTTTCTGCACAGAAGCACCTGAACAAGGAAAAAAGAAAAGTTAATACTATTGTTAGTCCTTATAGTTGGTTGAATTTTGGTTTTGATCCCTTCAGTTTTAAATTATTGGTTCTAGTCTCAATAGTTTCATAAAATTATGGTCTGAGTTTAACAACTAGTTGAAATTTGATTCTAGTCCCTATACTTAAAATAAGCCCTTATGAAACTACACAAACTAAAACTAACAATTTAAAATTATAGGGACTAAAATTAAAATTTAGGGGGGGGGGGGGGGGGAACACAGTAGCTGCATTAAACTTTGCAAGACTTGCTATCATGCTATACAATACAGAAACAGGACAAGGTAGCATACCTCATTTAGGCCAAGCTTTCTTGTTCCAATGTATTTAAACTTCACTGTGAGGCCTCCTCTGTTAATACACATTTTAAATTCCATTGAGCTGATAACTTCTGGGTCAAGCTCACATCTTATGGCAAGAACAAGATCACGAGGTGAAACATCATAGGTGAAGTCTTGTCTCAACTCTATTAAATAGCAATGATACACTGTGACTGTGTTGCCATTAATGTGTGAAAATCTGTTGACCAGTTCAGATGGGATATAATGAGGTTGCTCCTCATTATAAGAAGATCCATTCACTGTGAGAATCACATAAATGGTCAAAACAAAAACAAAACAAAGAAGGAAACATATAAAGAAAGCAAAAATTATTTCATTTTGAATCATCATCATCACATTAGTAAAAATATAAAGTAGACATGAAAAGTTACCTGGTTGTTGCTCCAAATTCTTTTCCATGGCTGGCTCAGGGACAAGATTGCCTACCAAAGCTCCAAGCTTTTGAAGTTCTTTGCAATTTCAAATGGGTGAAAAGGTTGAGGAAACGAAGAGGGCGGAGAGAGAGAGAGAGAGAGAGACTAGGAGGCAATTCAAGCACAAAGCAAAGGTGTCTGAAACGAGAGTATATAAATAGGAAACAGGCCAGTGACTCTACTTCATTAGCAAGTTGTCAGTGACTCTACTTCATTAGCAAGTTAACTTTCTAGTTAAGGAGACCCCACAAGTAAAAGACAATGATGGTCGTTTCAGAAGAAGAGGGGGGGGAGAGGGAGAGAGAGAGTTGGAACAAGACAAGGCAGTCTCACTCTCAAGTTCAGGGAAAAGCTCTCTGAAGCAGAGCTTCATGCGCATCTGCAGGGTGACTCTCCATTTGCATGCAAATATTGAACTTTCTCTCAACCCCAATAAAAGAATTGTTAATTTTATATATTTATATATAAATATTAATTAACGTCAGAAACCAGACCTGCAAGTTTAAGAATGGGAGGAGCCCACTGAGGGGCATACTGGCGTCATGCATGCACAGTCGGTTTTTATTTTTATTGGAAGTAGCACCTTTAAATAATGAGAAATATTTACATAATTTCGGAATTTCAAAGTGTCATCTCATCTATATCCTAATTAATTAAAGTGTAACAATCAATCTTATTTTAATTTTATATGATAGATAAGTCATCGGAGAAATTTAAATTTTATGATTTTAAAAAATATAAACTTCTTAATTTAAAAAAAAAACGTAATTCCCTTACATTATCTCTAAAATCATAAAATTTGAATTTCTCTGGATGATTCATCTATCATATAGAATTAAAATAAGATGAATTATTACTCCCTCCGATCTTAATTATAAGATAAAGTTGACTTTTTTGAAGAAATTAAGGAAACTAATTAAATTACTTTAGAGTATTTTTATTTTTATTTTTTCTTTAAACTAATTAGTTTGACTAATAAATTAATATATAATCAAAGAATACATAACATATGATATGATTACGTAACTTATTTAGCTTCCTTAATTTCTCTAAAAAAATTAATTTTATCTTATAATTAGGATCGAAGATAATATATTTTATTTAACTAGAGTATAGATAAAATAACGCTCCTTAAAGTATATAGCTATTTCTTATAAATAGTAAGTGCATGTTCGTCACAAGCGGTACCACGCCTCAACGTACGATTAGACTGGAAAAAAAAGGGAAAATACCAGCTAGGTCCCAAGGTACAGAAATAATCTCAAAAAACTCCCTTTGCAAATTCCAAGGTCAGAAAAGTCCCTAGGGACTTTTCTGACAGCAATTCCCTTTGAGCAATTACTAAAATAACCCCCACTCAAATTTAAAAAAAGGAGCTTCATTTTGAAAAGAAAACACAGGGTTCGAATTGCTGGACGCACGCTCTGCTTCTCGTTCTTCCGTCGTGCCCTGGTTCTCCGTCTAGCGTCAGTGGCCTTGGACGCCGCGTCGCTGCCGTTCGACTCGGCGTGGGTGAGTCCTTCGTTCCCCAAGCGTGCATCGCAGTCCGCCGGCTAAGTAGCCGCTGTTCCTGGGCAGCGCCAGCGTCGGCCGGTGTTGCAGCGGCAAAGAATCCGGCGTCCGTCCAACAACGTCAGCCGCATCGCTCCTTCCAACACCCAGCGTCCCTCCATTGCTCCTCCGACGGTCAAAATCTCAAAATATTTATGTTTACAACTTGTAAGAAAGAAAGTCTTAAAGATATGTTTACAACACATGTTACTACGTTGACAACACCTTAAGTTCTTTTTACAAGTTATTAAGCTACGTTTACAACTACTCCCACCAGGGACACCAGGGCAGTAGCTTGTGCAACAAGCCACAACATAGACACCACTTTCTTCTATCATCGTTTACAATATGTTCTGCTATATTTACAACATCATCAGTGATATTAACAACTTAATAAGCGACGTTTACAACTACTCCCATCAGGGACACCAGGGCAGTAGCTTGTGCAACAAGCCACAACATAGACACCACTTTCTTCTATCATCATTTACAATATGTTCTGCTATATTTACAACATCGTCAGTGATATTAACAACTTAATAAGCAACGTTTACAACATGTAAGAAATAAAGTCGTAAAGATATGTTCACAACACATGTTGCTACGTTTACAACACCATAAGTTCTTTTTACAAGTTATTAAGCTACGTTTACAACTACTCCCACCAGGGACACCAGGGCAGTAGCTTGTGCAACAAGCCACAACATAGACGCCACTTGCTTCTATCATCGTTTACAATATGTTCTGCTATATTTACAACATCGTCAGTGATATTAACAACTTAATAAGCGACGTTTACAACATGTAAGAAATAAAGTCGTAAAGATATGTTCACAACACATGTTGCTACGTTTACAACACCATAAGTTCTTTTTACAAGTTATTAAGCTACGTTTACAACTACTCCCACCAGGGACATCAGGGCAGTAGCTTGTGCAACAAGCCACAACATAGACACCACTTTCTTCTATCATCTTTTACAATATGTTCTGCTATATTTACAACATCGTCAGTTATATTAACAACTTAATAAGCGACGTTTACAACATGTAAGAAATAAAGTCGTAAAGATATGTTCACAACACATGTTGCTACGTTTACAACACGATAAGTTCTTTTTACAAGTTATTAAGCTACATTTACAACTACTCCCACCAGGCTCATGTTGGCACCATTTGTATAACGTTTGACGAAGGCTCACAGCATTCGAAAAAATCTGTCCTGCTCCAATAATCAAATCCCTCCATTTTCCATGATTCATTTCTGGTATAGGGGTTGGCACCATTTGCGTAGCACAAGTCAATGATAGGATCACTTGACCTTCATTTAACAAACCATGTGGGGATGTACACATTCCTCCTTCACCTCCAAACAAATGATCAATCCTGCAAGAAATTACAAGTTTTAGTGCTCTTGCACATATTCACGTTGGAAGAAATTACTTTTCTTAGGACAAATAAACTTACACTTCTTGCTCTTCCATTTGACTGTTCATTGCTGGTTCTGTACTGTCATTATCACCATCCTCTTCAATATACACATGACCATATTGTTCATTATATTTGATTAGATGATACACCCCTTCGTCATCTACAAGATCCACAAATGTTGATGTATCAAGGGCAACTTTGAACTTCATTTGCATTTCATTCCTTTCTTTTCCCGTTATGGATGATATGATTCTTCGCAATTCCTCATATGTTGTGCCTTCCTTTACGCATCTTGTTCTTACTAAACCACCAACATATTGCATTTCATCTTCTCCACCATTTAAAAACTTCCCCCCACATGAAAGAAACAAAATAAATTCTTCCCCGAACAACTTCCCATCTTTCATGTCAATCTGCAACACAAACTTCGTATTATCAACTTCCAAAGCAATATTTATAACTTCATATGCACATATTAACAACACGTTAACTACATGTTTAATTCCTGCACATATGCTTTTTTTACTAACACCAAACACACTAAAAACAAGGCCAAACCTCTGTTTTCTTCCCCAAAAATAGAGCACAGCTACGGTAAGTATTAACAACTTCCACAGCAATATTTACAACTTTATATGCACATATTAACAACACGTTAACTACACGTTTTATTCCTACACATATGCTTTTTCTAATAACACCAAACACACTAAAAATAAGGCAAAACCTCTGTTTTCTTCCCAAAAAACATAGCACAGCTACGCTACGTATTAACAACGTCCACAGCAATATTTACAACTTCATATGCACATATTAACAACACGTTAACTACACTTTTTTTCCTACACATGTGCTTTTTCTAACAACACCAAACACACTAAAAACAGGGTCAAACCTCTGTTTGCTTCACCAAAAACAGAGCACACCTACGGTACGTATTAACAACTTCCACAGCAATATTTACAACTTTATATGCACAAATTTACAACAATTTTTTTTTGTTCATTTCAGCGTTTTTCCAGCAAAGAATACCAATTACATTCATCATTCTCACTTTAAACACAGCAGCTCCTCTGTTACCATGCCATAAAAACAGAGCACTCTAACATAAACCCAACCCACCCAAGGTGAAACCCCAACTTCAATGATCAAGCTCATTTGTCTACCAAATTCTTAGCTTTTCTTGTCTACCACCTACCACTTACTCCATTTTTTAGCTCAAGATCCAACCTTTCACCAACCCCTCACTCTCAATCTAACCAACTTTCACACAGAAAAAAACAAAATTTTTCAGTTCGTTTCTCTACGTTGCTGCACGTACCTGGACGATGATGAAGACGATGTTCCCAGCCACATTAACACCACTTTGTATCCATTCAATGTTGCACCACCTACGCCCTTCATCCGTGTGCGTTTTTCTCTTTTTCCTTAATGCCTTGATCACAAATACGTGCTTCACTCCTCTCTCCTCTGTGCGTTTTCTTTTCTTATTTGAGTGGGGGTTATTTTAGTAATTGCTCAAAGGGAATTGCTGTCTGACCTTGGAATTTGCAAAGGGAGTTTTTTAAGATTATTTCTGTACCTTGGGACCTAGCTGGTATTTTCCCAAAAAAAAACACATTATGGATATTTGACCGTTTGGGTTCATGATGGGAATGGTCATGTTTTATTATAAAAGTTACGGTAGCTTGTAAGTTAAAATTTGGTGTTTTTTATAGTGACCGAGAAAACAGTGATTATAAAAGGAAAAAAAGGTTTTTTGGTAAATAGAAGTTGGAAGAGTGGGAGTGTTCTTAATACATGATAACACTCTGATTCTATTTATAAATTTATTTTGACAAAAATTTTGGTTCTTATTATAAGTCTAATTTTAGAGTTATAAATGCATTTTTTACTTTTTTTTGCCCTTATTGATTACAATAAATAAAAAAAAAAGTATTCTATCTTTTCCAAAAGCAGCTTTTTGAGAAGAAGCTTAAAAGTGTAGGTTTTATAAATAAATAAATAAAAGTCATTTCTTCTACCGTCAATCCAAACATAAATCACATTTACAATCTGACTTCTGACTTTTATAAAAATTAGATTAAGAAAAAGTAACTTCTACTACCGCTAACCCAAACGGGTCCTAAAACAGGTCCTAAAACAATAACATGTGTATTGTAAACTTGTAGTAAAGTTGATTATAATAATTAATATAATAAAAAATTAAAATCCATGATATTGCCTTCTATTCTTAATACAAAATCTAGTTTGTGTGTTATGAAAGGTATTATGACTCTTATTATAGGAAAAAAAAATTTTCTTTGATGATGCATCATTGATCCTCATATGAGTCAAGTAACCTTTTCCTGGTCGTCCTAAAAGGAACTCCTACTCGGAACCCCTCCCCTCTCTCTCTCTCTCTCCCCCCCCCCCCCCTCCCCCTCCCCCTCCCGCCCCCCGCCCCCCCCCCCTCCCCCCTCCCTTCTCACTCTTTTTATAGGTATAAGATTAACATTTGAACAATTTATATTTGATCTTTTATAAAATTAATATTAAAATGTTAGATTATAAAAAAAATTATTAAACACAAATTGCCAAACTTTGATATGAATAATTCAATACTACAATAAAAAAAATAAAAATAACATTTTGTGTAAAATTAAAAATATATGGACCATTGAAATGTTCATCTTATGGTTAGAAAAGGGACAAGAGGGAAGGGGATGATAATGGAATAAGAGGAGTTCCGAATCAATTGTTTCCCCTAGTGTAGAAGAAATATGTGGTGACAACCTGGCAGGAGTTCTTACGATTCAAAACCCCTCCTATTTGCTTATCATCCTCTTCCCTTCTCTCCCATTTCTAATCATAATATGAATATTTGAATAGTACAAATTTAGTTTTATACAAAATATTATTATTTTTATTGTAATATTGAATTATTCATATCAAAATTTAGCAATTTGTATTTAATTAATTATTTTTATTTTTATAATTTAACATTTAATAATAACTTTATAAAAGATCAAAACTAAATCATTCAAATGCTGATCTTGTAGTTATAAAAAGAGAAGAGGGGGGAAGAATATGATAAGGGAAGAGGAGGGGTCCCAAAAAATAAAATAATTTCTGTAAATAAACTTGAGAAATAATATATAAAATCCACTGAATTACGATATATTAATTTCCTTATTAAAATAATATCAAATTATTTGTAAAAAAATACAGAACTAAAATTTTACATAATTTTAATCTTTTTCTCTCCTAACATTCCAATTGCCAAATACTTTTTTTTCCTTATTTTCATCTTACTCATTTCCCTTCTTCATTTTTTATCTTTAAAAATCCCTTTCAACGTGCTAATAGTCTAATAATACACACGTTCAAGTATTTGGGGTTTTAGCAGTTTGTTTTTTTAGGGTAAGGTGCAAATCTACCAATAAAGTATTGTCCGAGGGGCGTCCACCACAAATATCTTTTAAAAGGGGCAAAAATACCAATGAAGTTTTAAAAAGGGGCATCCACCACAATTTCCGTTAAATCCGTACTAACGCCGTTAGGGGTTCTCTTCTCTTATGATTTAACACCGTTAGTACGGATTTAACTGAAATTGTGGTGGATGCCCCTTTTTAAAACTTCATTGGTATCTTTGTCCCTTTTAAAAGATATTTGTGGTGGACACCCCTCGGACAATACTTCATTGGTAGATTTGCACCTTAATCCTTTTTTTTATAAAAAAAAGACAATTGGGTTAATATAACTTTTAATCCCTGAAATTTGATTCAATTTTGGTTTTGATCCCTCAAGTTTGAAATCGGTGGTTTTGATCCCTAAAGTTTCACCCGATTTTGATTTTAGTCCCTTAAATTTGAAAAGGACTTGACGACCCGTTTTTGAAATCCGACCCGACCCGGAAAAAAAACCAAATATTTTTCAAATTTGAGGGACCAAAACCAAAATCGAGTGAAACTTCAGAGACCAAAACCAAAATTAGATCAAACTTTAGGGACCAAAAGTTATATTAACCCAAGACAATTTATATTAAAGTTAAAATGAGTTTATGATTCAGCATTTATGAAAGATTGAGAAAAATAAGAGTACAATAATTGCGAATGATCTCTTCCTCGCTTTCTGAGTTCCCAAAGATATTTGCAAGTCTCTCCATGTCCTTTGTCATACACTGATCAAACTCCATCATGCCCCTTCATCCCTAAATATACGAGGCAATTACTAAAAACACACAGATCAAGGAACTTGTTTTTGTCTAAAAAATATTTTATTCTTTTCAAATTTGCTCTTATTTAATAAGAATATTTTTTAAAAGATCATTTATTAAGGGATTGGAAAAAACTTATTGAATAGGAGTATTCTTAGGAAAATTTTTAAAACATACAATTCTGAACGAAATATTATAAATAAGGATAAAAACTTGAAAACAATTATATCAATGTTTTCAAAATCGGACCAGAAGTCGAACCGGAAAAATTAGTGGATCATGATTCAAACAGTCGGAACGATCAGACCGTTTGGCTGAGTCAGTGACATAATAATTAAATTCAAAATACTATTATATACATATAAAATATGATATGAAATTGTTGCTGGCTCATAAATAACACAAATTTTATGACTTTTTATTACTTTGAATAATCCCTTATAGTTAAATATTAACTATTGTGTATTTTTTATTTTAATTTTTTAAAAGAGACTATGAGAATATAAAAATTTATTCAAAATTCATGCATAATATTATTTCAACTTTTAACTTTTTTTTTCCTTCCATATTTCAACTTTTAACTTTAATTTTAAAAAAATAGATAAACATCAATTATCATCGGTAGTTCTTCAAAGTTCAAACACGCAAGAACTGCGACAAGATGGGGAAATGACATCACAGTATCACACCTTCGTATTTCCCTCTTTTTCTCCAACAAGATCTGAGTTTTGTCTCAGTTCCGGGAGCTCATTTACGAACAGAAACCAGATCTGCATTTTAGTTTTTCAGGAGCTTATTTTCGCTAGAAATGACATAAAAAAGCATTCAACTTAAGTAAATCTGTGGGTTATATAATTTTCTTGTTAGTTTGTTCATCTTCTTCATCTTCTTCGCTTCCTGTCTTTCCTTCTTGCCTGAAACACTGGTTGGGAGCCGTCTGGTTTTCCAAAATCCTTCTCAGCTCCCGGCTGAAAAGCGAGTTTCGGCTTCATAACAATTTTTTTGGGCTCAATCCAGCTTGACCATTAAAACGGCTTTCTCCTTCAACTCGAGCCGCAGCCTCCTCGGACCGACAATCCGGCTATCCGGTCCGCTCGGCTTTAAGAACGTTGAATTATATGGTATATTTAGGGGCCAAGGGATTGTACTTTATTATTAATTTCTGATTTCATTTTGGACTAATTTCACCTGGTTTTACCTACCAAAATTCATTTACTTGTCGCAAAAAGCAGTACATAAAGATCTGTAAAAAAATAAATCAGAATTCCATAAATTATGAGACCTCCCAAAATAAAAAAAATACCTCAAGGACTTTAAAATCCCCCAAAAGACATGCGAATAAGCAAAAAGATAAATAGTAAACAACGTAAGAATTAAGGATTTTGAAATGTTGGTGTTTTTGCAAAATTGCCACTAACCAACTACACTTATAAGTAGTCATAATTGGTGGTGCTATTGAAATAGTAAATACCTTAATAAATATTGTCATTTGTATTACAAATATAATAAGTGATTAAAACATTACATTACATCACATCCTTATAAATATTAGCATTTAATCACTAACTGCATAAATGACAACATTTATAACAATTTTATAAAAACACTAGCACTTTAAAATTACAGATTCCTACCCTCTCCTTTGTCTGTTTTTTTGAATGTTCAAGTCAACTTGTGGGGTTTTGAGAATTTTTGAGAATTCATAGGGTAGTTTTTAGGTACTTTCCCAATTAAAATTTCATTATATAATTATATTATATACTTGCTTGTTTCTTCATACAGAATTGTTGTTCTTCAAGGAAGCCAAAACTTTCTTACAAGCTAATTTTTTTTTCTGTTTTCTTATGGTCGGCTGGGCAGGTTTTCTCATAAACAATCCCCTTAGCTAGAACCCTAACCGTGGCACAGACTAAGCCATTGTTTTTGGAAAACAATGGCTTCTCCATTATAAAATGTTGCTTGCTGCAATATTCTTGCAATTCGCGAACAGAGAGGCATGATGCTTCTGAACACAATCTCTTTGTTGAATCCAGAATCAACCATAATTGCTCCTGCCAGAGACTCTATGATGTCTCCAAGCACCTATCAATAGTAAGAATATTAGTATTTACAAATAGTATCCAATCCAAATACCTATGGAATCTCTGAAAAAATCAGATTGTGTCCTAAAAGAAGCATTAATAGTAATCTAATTTTCTGGTACTTGCAAACAATATGACACAGTTCTGGATCCTAAAGGGTATTTTTTTCATTAGGTAAAAGAAATAAGGCAGGAAACTCAAGTTCTTCATGATTCAAACATCCCAAGATATAATCCTACACGTAAACCATGGATTTGAGGTGGGATACCGTGGTTTTCCAAGAGATAATTTTTTCTATGCTTGTTTGGAATAACAAATAAAACCTTTAAAAACAGCTTTTCAATCATTATTTATAGTATATGAAATAAATATGCGAGAGGAGTTTTGTTTCGGTTTACATGAATAAGCACTTTTTAGAGTCCTAAAAGTGATCCAAAACAAGCACACCTTTTTATGAGCTTAAGAGCTCATTCATTTCATTGATGTAAATGCTTAAGGGAGTACAACACATATATATATAAAACGAAATACACAGATGCAATGGGAAACAGAGAAAAAACAGAAATGATGTTAGGTGCGTGATAGACGGAAATGGAGATGGAGATGTGTGAGTGTCAACAATGGTATGCTAGTCGGTGCTGTTATCTCTGACTTCTAACACTCCCCCTCAAGCTGGAGAATATATATCGATCATTCCCAGCTTGCACCTAAATCCTTCAAACTTGGCTCTGCTTAGTGGTTTTGTCATAATATCTGCAATTTGGTCATCAGATCGTATGTGGGACAATCTCATTATACCTGCTTCAATTTTTTCTTTAATGAAATGTCTGTCTATCTCAACATGTTTTGTCCTGTCATGATAAACTGGGTTTTTTACCATTTCAATGCTGGCTTTGTTGTCACACCATACTTGCATTGGTCCCTCATGTGGAATTCCTAATTCCTTCAGTAATCTGATAATCCAAAGTCCTTCACGTACTCCATTGTTAACAGCTCTCAGTTCTGCTTCTGCACTGCTTGTTGACACCACAGTCTGTTTCTTGCTTCTCCATGTAACCAGATTTCCCCACACATATGTGCAATATCCTGAGACTGACCTTCTAGTTTCCCTGTCTCTGGCATGATCTGCATCAGTGTAGATTTCAATATCTCTGATAGTGCCTTTCTTAAAGAAGATCCCTCTTCCAGGATTAAGCTTTAAATAGCTTAGGATTCTATACAAGGCTGCCATGTGTTCTTCCTGTGGTTGATGCATGAATTGACTTGCTATTCCAACTGCATGACTAATATCTGGACGTGTATGGGTCAAGTATATGAGTTTCCCAACAAGTCTTCTATATCGTTCAGGATTGACCAGGACACCATTTGGTTTGATTCTGAGGTGACACCCTTCTTCCATTGGTGTTCCTACAGGTTCTGCTCCTAACATTCCTGTTTCATGCAACAAGTCTAGGGTATACTTCCGCTGAGATACATTGATGCCCTTTGGAGTTCGTGCCACTTCCATACCCAGAAAATACCTCATTTGTCCAAGATCTTTCACCTGGAACTCAGTCGACAAATCTTGTTTTAGTTGAGAAATGGATCCCTCGTCGTTTCCTGTAATGATTATGTCATCCACATAGACAATCAAGATAGTGACTTTGTCATTATTCCGTTTAATGAACAAAGTGTCATCTGCTTGTCCCTGAGTGTACCCAAGTCGTTTCATAGTTTTGGTAAACCTGCCAAACCACGCCCTAGGTGATTGTTTGAGCCCGTACAGTGATTTGTTGAGTTTACACACAGAGTTGTCAGGAGCTGAAATTCCATCTGGAATTTCCATATATACTTCTTCTAAGTTGCCATTCAGAAATGCATTTTTCACATCCAGTTGATGCAATGACCAATCCAAGTTAGCTGCGATCGATAGTAGTACTTGGATGGTGTTAAGTTTTGCTACTGGAGCAAATGTCTCCTGATAATCAATTCCATATGTCTGGGTATATCCTTTGGCAACAAGTCTAGCCTTGTATTTGTTGATTGTGCCGTTAGGATTGAACTTAGGAGTAAATATCCACCTGCATCCTACTGGTTTCTTTCCTTTAGGAAGATCTGTAATCTCCCACGTTTTATTTTCCTCGAGTGCTCTTAATTCTTCTTCTGCAGCTTGTTTCCAATTCTGATCAGTCATAGCTTGTTGAAATGTGTCTGGAATTTTCATCTGTGCAATGTTTGCAACAAAGCTTTGCATTTTTGCAGAAAGGTTACCATATGAAACAAAACGTTGAATTGGATGTTGAGTACACGATCTTACCCCTTTTCTTAATGCAATAGGCCAACCCAGTTCTTCAGGATTTAATACCGGATTAGAGTCATGGTCATTCCTTCGAATAGGAGAGATAGTTCTACCAGTGTTTGATTCATCTTGTAGTCTGGATTCTTCCCCTTGTCCCGATTCTGCATCCATCCCTGAATTGATTTCAACATTTGTTTCCAGTTCATTCAATGATGGCGGATGAGACGAACTTTGTTCGGTTTCAGAATTACGGGTAGGACTAGGTTGGTTTGTGAGAGGTAAGGGGTCAATAACAGGTATGAGATTAGGTTGTGATGGTGATGGTTGTTCTGTATCCAAGATTAGCCATTCATTGCCAGTATACTCCCCCTGAATGGGTAATTTTGAATAATATGCTTCTTCTTCTAAGAAGATTGTATCCCTGGAGATAATAAGCTTCTTGGAAGTAGGGCAATAGCATTTATACCCTTTTTGAGTAGGGGAGTAGCCAAGAAATATACTTTTGACAGCTCGAGTACCAAGTTTGTTGCCATCATTTTTGTGGACAAAGACAACACAACCAAATACCTTAGGAGGCAATGAGTTGATGATAAAACAAGTTGGAAAGTGTTCTTGTAGTTTTTGGATCGGGGTGTCATATTTGAGAACTTTGGAAGGCAAGCGATTAATGAGATAAGCTGCAGTGAGTACAGCATCACCCCAAAAAATGTTAGGAACATTTCGTTCCATTAGTAAGGTTCGGGTTACTTCCAACAAGTGACGGTTCTTTCGCTCGGCTACCCCATTTTGTTGAGGAGTGTATGGGCAGGAGGTTTGGTGATGAATTCCTTGTTGGTCAAGAAACTCGCTAAACACGTTGCTCATATATTCCTTGGCATTGTCACTTCGTAATACCTTAATGGACACATTAAATTGGGTACGTACAAAGGTATAGAAGTTTTGAAAGATCTTGGCTACTTCAGATTTGTCTTTCATTAAATAAACCCATGTGGTTCTAGTGTGATCATCTATGAAAGTAACGAACCATCTAGCATTAGTGAGAGTTTTTATTCGTGCAGGGCCCCAAATGTCACTATGGATTAGTGTAAATGGCGAGGAAGGTTTGTAGGGTTGTTTGGGATAAAAAGATCTGGTCTGTTTTGCAATTTGGCAAGTTTCACAATGAAAAGGAACAGAATTTTTATTGAATAAATTTGGAAACAAATGCTTCATATAATCAATACTAGGGTGGCCCGAACGACAGTGCCATAAGTTTACATCATAATTCTGTGAATGAGAGCTAACCAGTGCTCTTCTTGCCTTATTTGCATCTCCAGATCTCAAGTTTGACTCTTCCAGGTAGAACAATCCATCCCATTCTCTAGAAATTCCAATCCTCTTCCTCGATTTTAAATCCTGAAAAATGCACACATCGTTATCAAACATGACTCGGCACAGTCGTTCCTTAGTTAATTTACTCATAGATATAAGATTGACAATGAGTGCAGGTACAAATAGGACATTGTGAATTTTCAGGGAATTAGAGAGAATGACTGTGCCAATTCCTTCAACTGTAGTGTATATGCCGTTAGCAACTTTGACTCTAAGATTCTCATGAATTAATTCCAGAGTTGAAAACAGTGTGCGATTACCAGTCATGTGATCAGTTGCTCCTGAATCAATAATCCAAGCATTCTCACTAGCTCGTACAGTATTTAGAGCTATAATAGAGTTACCTGATTGTACAAGGTTGATGCCTGGCGTAGAGTTAGACTTATTTTGTCTGTCTAGCATCCTGCGGAATATCTGCAGTTCCTCTTTAGTCAGAGAATGATTATCCTCAGCTTCTGACTCAGTAGTAGAGATATGGCTTTGTCTGTTACTTCCTGGTTTTCCATGAAGCTTCCAGCATTCTTCTTTTGTGTGGCCCTTCTTTCTGCAGTAACTACACCATTTGTTTCTTCGTTCGTCTTGTGGTCGTTTTGCCACCGCGGTTGTCCTTTCAATTGAGCTCGGACTATCTTGGTTTGCTGCCAGGGCTGACCTTTCAATTGGGCCTAAGTTACCTTGATTCAAGAGCTTTCTGCTTTCTTCGAACTGCACATGGTTGACAACATCAAAGAGATGTGGTAAAGGCTTTAGGCCCATTATTCTGCCCCGTATCTCCTCAAATGAGTCATTTAGTCCAAGGAGAAAGTCATAGACTCGTCCTTCTTCGACTATTTTCTTGTATAATTGAGCATCTTCCACATTTTTCCATGGATGTACTTCAAACAAGTCTTGTTGTTGCCAGAGTTTGATCAACACATTATAGTAATCGGTGACAGATAGAGTACCTTGTCTTAGATCGCGAAGTTGGCGCTTCAAATGGATCAAGGCTGCAGTATTATCAAGAGAGGAATAGGTTCTTCTGACTGCATCCCAAATTTCTTTTGCAGTAGTTGCAAGGAGATATCCTTCGCTGATGTTATCAGTCATGGAGTTGCACAACCAACTCATAACTTGATTGTTCTCAGCAAACCATGTATCAAAATTAGTGTCATCAGGGGCAGGCTGGGATGCTTCTCCATTTATATACTTCTCTTTTCTTTTGCCACGAAGATATCTTAATACGGTTTGAGACCACTGGAGGTAATTCCGTCCATTAAACCTATGGTTAATAGCCATAATTTGACTATCGGAAAGTTCTGGGGTCGTCACCGTTTTGCTTGTGGAGGAATGAGAAGGAGAAGATGTATCCTGAGTTTCAGAAGTAGTACCGGACATGAACGCCATCGGTGTGGCTCCGGTTATGGTTGTATTTCTAGGAAAAGAGCCAAGAAGAGGAGGAAACTTGGAAGAATCCATAAGTGTTTTGGAAGAAATGATGTCTTAAACACTACGGCTCGGTTTCTGGAAAAACAATGGCGAATCTGAGCACTTTGAACGGCGGCGCGTGGGTGTCACGCGCGGTGTACGGACGGCGGCGCGTGGGGTTCACGCGCCGGAGCTCTGGTGGCGCGTGGGGGTCACGCGCGGCTCAGATTGAGGCCGTGCTTCTGGGTTCCGCCGATCGGCGCCTGGCGGTCATTCCTGGGCCGGCGGTGTGCGCTCACTCGCTGGAATGAGTGAGATCTCAGCTTCGTCACTCCCTCTGTTTTTCCGTCTCGCCGCCGTGTCTCTCTCGTGTCTCACCGTCGCTGATCGCCAGGCATTCTAGGTTAGGCTCTCATACCATATGAGCTTAAGAGCTCATTCATTTCATTGATGTAAATGCTTAAGGGAGTACAACACATATATATATAAAACGAAATACACAGATGCAATGGGAAACAGAGAAAAAACAGAAATGATGTTAGGTGCGTGATAGACGGAAATGGAGATGGAGATGTGTGAGTGTCAACAATGGTATGCTAGTCGGTGCTGTTATCTCTGACTTCTAACACTTTTCAGAAACTATTCTTCAAAATCTATTCTTTAAAATCACTTTTATCAGCCAATGATTTTGTAGCCAAGAGGCATAAATACTCCCCAATAAGTGGGAGATCGCGGATTCAATCCCACTTGTAACCTCACGTTATTAGTGCTTCCCCTCCAAGTATAGAATTAAAAACTAGCATTAAAATATGCAGAATTGCCAAGAAATGTAGAATTGTCTTGAGAAACTATAATGATTAAGCCCTACATAGCAAATTACCAAAATAATATTCGAACACATGCACAAAAAACACCGCAATGACAGTAAAAAGCGTTATTCAAAACAAGGACATTGCTTAAAGATCAATGAACTGAAACATAATAGCTAACCTTGGGGACATACATCCTCGTCTCCCACCCAAAAGTTGGTTTGGAAGATAACTTTTCAAAATCCTTCATTGTGGCAACAATATCCCTATGTAATTCTGGAGAAGCATGGAGTATGTGTTTGAGTAGGTTAGCCTTAATGGCAGACCGGGCATAACAGTCATTATTTACAGAAGCCGACCTCAAGTCAGTCAACAACCCTGGAGACAAGCCAGGATATTTGTTGTACATATGCTCAGTGACAAGAAAATCCAACACAGAATCCCCAAGAAATTCTAGTCGCTGCAGGGAAAATACGTATGTATATTATTTGATAATTTTGAATAGTAATGAAACAAAAAGGGAAAAAAAAAAAAAAGCAAAGACAGTGACTACTAATTCTGGGATACAACAAAACTTCCATAACGTGGGATGGTACTGAAGGAAAGACCCTGAAATTTTGCCTTTCATAGATAACATAACCATATGCAAATGTTTTCTTTTGGTATAATAAACTAAGAGCACTCCTTCCAGTCCAAGATATAAAATGTTGTTAACTAATTTATCAAAGAATGTGATTTTGAAATATGCATGTAATATATGTCACTTCTTTCTCTTTCCTACAAGGGGTAAAATGGAAAACAATAATTAATTACCCTTTCAACCTCTTGTATTTTAGACCAAATTTTCCTTATAGAAGACTTTTTATATTGTGGACCGGAGGGAGTAATAGCTATCTCATTTGTCAGTCTCAAAGCTAAGGACTTCGGTTAACTTCAGTCTCAAGTGTCTTAAGGTAGGTCGAAGGAAAAGTTAAAGCCAGCCGTTCTATGAATTGTATGTGTCTGAATCATGCCAACAAATAAAGTACAATTTGCAGTTTAGCTAAAAAGATACAGACATTAAATTCGAACAAGATAATGCAGTACTTATAAGGCACCTGATAGCATGTTGGAATTTCTGGCAGCATGTAAGAACCATGGGTCAAAGCTTCCACCAAGAGAGAGCTGTCATTGAATGAGTAGTTCAATAGAGATTCAAAATATCTGACATTCACAAGCCTCTCTGGCTCTATGCTTAAAAGCCTCTTATTGGGTGTTATCTCAAAATCCACCTTTATCCCAACCCAATCCCTAAATTTCAAAGCAGCTTTTTCTCCACCTGTGCTAAGGAAGGCCCCAATCAAGGCTTCAACAACATCTGAAATGACTTTAGGTTTTATTTTTCTTTTCCCATTAACATAAATTTTTGTCATATTGTCAGATGCTAACTCCTCTTCTAAAGAAACATATCCAGATCTATTTCCTGGTATAATCCATTTGTGTGGATCAAAAGGGGAGTTCCGTATGAAGCCCTACAACAAAAAGGAATGAAAATTCTGAATTAGAAAAAAGGAACAAATTTCAAAATACATGTACATTTTTTTAATTCTTCCAAATGTCAACTCTTGCTTCAACTGAAATCCTAACTGGACCTTTAAGGCTTAAATGACTACACTGAGCCAAAGCTTATTGGTCAAGCGAGTACAGTTTTATGGTCATGTACAATTAAAGAAATTCAACAATTCAGATGAAATGAGAAAACACACTTTAGCAAGTACCTCTCCGGTCCTTAATATAAGACACATTTACCTAATTTGATTGGATTAAGAAAGTTAGTTAAGTTAGTTAATATGACATGTATTTTCTAAAATGCCCTAGTCCTTTTCCTAAATTTTTTCATTCCCTCTCCTCTTTGATTATTTTTTAGGGAGCATCAATAAGAATAAATTAGGAAAAAATTGACAGATATAAAAACTTTATCTTATATTTAGGACTAAGATCAACTTTCCAAATATATCTCATATTAAGGACAGGAGGAGTAAAAAGTAAGCAAAATTTAATCCCTTCAACAATTAAACTGCAAATCCGCGAACTTGACATGATAAATGTGATTTTTTTTATTTTTTTTATTTCATCTAACGGAGAGTAATGGGCTAGTCATAATGCATAAGTGCATGAATGATAAGGATCAAAAGGCATATGCGAAATGCTGATAAACAGTATTGTAAATGATAAGAATCAAAAAAGAAAAGACAAAAGTTGGGAAAGAAAGAATACCGAAAGTCTGCTGGTGCACCCAAGCTTCCTGAGGGCAGCATTAGAAATTATCTTGTCCTTCTTCACACAGAGGAGACCCTCATGATAAGTTGGATGGATTTGATAAAGATACTGGCCAGCAGCATATTTAAGGAAAGAATCTCCAAGAGTCTCTAAGGATTCGTAATGAAATGACTCTTGGCATTTTTTCGAAGTGATTGCTTCCAAGATCTACAACGCACGAAGCAGATATCATCAGGCCAAGTATATCATCAAAAAGCTTGAACAAAGACAACAAAATAGATATACAAAGAAAATAATACTCTTCCCGTCCTAAATGTAGGACCTAGTAGAAAAGGTAGTATTCCATAATTATGCTATAATGAAAGCATGACAAAAAGGTTAAGGTTGCCTTGGACATACATTATGTCGAATTCAAAACTTCTAAAACCACGATGTGGCAAACAGAATTATCCATGAAGCATCTTCAAGCAAATAAAATATAGACCCATATGGAGAATACCCAATACAAATAAACAAGAAAGAAAATTCACATGATATCAAATCTATGCATTAGTATTATAACATCTTCTAGCAATCTAAATAATCTCATTGTGTATTGGCTGGGACATGCTAAAAAAGGGAGGCCAAATCAGTTCTTTTACTTGGTTATATCTAGTGCCATAATTATACGTTGTATCTGCCATTAAAACAACTTATATATTAAAAATTAATGAAGACAAAACATTTAGGTAGTTAATGAGTCTCAACAGAATGACATGAAACTATCTTTCCTTGGGAAAAAATTGGAAATATAACTGTTGGAATTATATCATGATAAATTTTCATAGCAAAAGAATAGCAGCTTACCTTGACTGTTGGAATATCATTTTTGCATGCACATGTTTTTCAAGTTGGAAGCCACAAGCAATGACTCAAGCCGGTGTATTATTGAAGGAACGAAAGAGAATGAATATATTGTATTGACAGAAATCGGTGACATTATAACATAGCATAGTTCTGGGGGCAACTCGACTGTAGACTTGGTTGATTCTGCAAAATCATATATTTGTATATAAGTTCATATGTAAATCAGCATCACAGGACAGATGATATTAACACTGGCTTCAATTTTGGGTAAATTTTAGTCATAGTCTCGTGGACTAGCTTGATTTCTTTGTCTGCAAAAATACTTTCATTTTAAAGAAACCTTTCATGGAAAAGTTAAAATAAAGAAACTTTTAGAGAAAGCTATGAATGGCTTTTGTGCTTGTTATTGGAAATCTTCCAGCACAACCAACTTTCATGGGCAAGTCCAGGTACAAGAATCAACATTCAAACCTCTTTCCTTCGCTTGTCTACTCCTGTGAAGGTAATTTTGCACATGAAACATGTGCCTTCCATTATATAGTTGTTGGTGTTCAAAACATAAATTGATCCCATGCCTGAAATTTAGGACAAGTGACAAGATTATGCCAAAGTACTACATCTGATGGTAAATAGTAACCTCAAAATTAGACATCTGCAATGAATATTAGCATACTTTTGTTTATAGTATTTCTTGTATGTACTAGTTCTGCCATCGCTGAGTTTTAGAGGAGAGTTTCCATGTAATTCCATTCTACCAGTGATGATATAAAAATTACCACTATGTGGAGTATAAACCAATGAATTTTCTAGTTTGCAGGAGCAAACCCATCCATCTTTGATCCTTACATTGGCAACATGATTGTTGCAAACTTCTTCAGACGAATATACAGAAGTCACAGAAGGCCAATCGATGATCGAAGGTCTTTGAGGTATGGTACTGGCTGGAAGCAGAAAATAATCAATCTCAAGATTATCTCCCAAATGGGGTTCATTTAAAATGGCTGTCAACTTAGCTATATTATGGTCCAAAAGAATTCCAAATACGGTGATTTGGAATCTTCTACACAAAAGAACCTGCGGAAAAAAGAAGAAGATAACTACATAAACTTTTGTAACACTTATTATGCACAACAATAAGAGGGCAAAACATCATACCTCATTTGGGCCAAGATTTATTGTACCAATGTATCTGAATTTTACTATCAAGCCCATACCAGTACACATTTTGAATTCCATGCGCCCAATTTCAGGGTCAAGTTCATATCTCATTGCAAGAACAACATCACGAACAGCAACATCATAGTTGAATTCTTGCTTCAACTCCATCAAATAGCAATGGTATAACATATTGCCATTGCGTGAAAAGAAGTTAACCAGTTCAGATGGGACATAACGAGGTTGCTGCTCATCATAAGGTTCATTCGCTGTAAGAATCATACAAATTCCCAAACATTTAGACACACAGATGTAAGGAAAACAAAATTTCACTTTCAATTATAATTATAACTTTACTAGAATAATAATGAAAAATAGGCAACGAATTACCAAATTCTTCCATCAAATGTTTTTCCACGACAATATCAGGAACAAGATTATCTGTCAAAGCTCCAATTTTATGAAGTTGCTTGCAAGCTTCAAGACAAGCAACATTTTTTAAGGTTTTCTCGGAACCTTGAACACAGACAGATGATATAGGGCAACTCTTAGGAAGAAGAAGAGTTCCAGTCTCTTTGTCCCAGCAAGGCATTGGTTTGAAGTACCTAGAAATATATGAAAATTCAATCGTAGGATCAGCCAAAATCTAAGAGTTAAACACTAAATCTAAAAAATTGTCCATAAAAATGATAGCAACACTTAAATTAGAGTATAGGAAGATCAGCAATTAACTAACCCATCTGCAGGGAGCCGTGAACAGTATAGGTATATCAAACCAATACTAGACCTGAGATTCACAATCGCTCCAGTTCTTTCAACACGATAGGTTTCCTCGTCACACATATCACTATTTAAAGGCTCACAAGGAAGGGAAGAATGACGCATGCATTCTTTTCTCATAATATCTCCACTACTTAAATACTTCTCCAATCGAGAACGTGTAGCCAAATCCCCACTGTATTTTAAAATAAAACACGACATGGAGGCTTTTCAGACAAGTTGTCTCAACCAGAAAATCAAACCAAAATGGATGTTAGAAAAGGATCAGTATAATAGAACATGTTTATTTGCAATTGGCAAGTCGTTGCAGCCATCAAATAAATTTTCAAAACCCATTTGTTCAAGTACTCGAGAATACTCAAAACAGAAACAGAAAAAAAGAATTACCTTTCAACCATTAATATGTACACAGAATTTTGAACTCTTGCTCGTCCTCGGGACTGAATGAAACTGCACACTGTAGCAGAGGGGTCAAATCTAATGACCAAATTACAACTTTGAACGTCCAACCCCTCTTCAAGAATTGGGGTTGCAACAATGATATTGACCTGCAAATTAAATATTTTGTATGACATTAAATATTCTACCATTTTATGACTACACAAATGATGACATAGGTAAAAATCATACCAAGCCCATACGAAACTCTTTTACGATTTCATTTTGTTTTTTCCTTGTTTGACTTCGCAACTTCGAATTGTTCCCTGCGATGTACTTAGTCTTCCATCCATTATGTTTTGGGAGGAATTCTCTCAAAAGAGCCTCAAGAGCAATTGCTGTAATTATCCTATCTACGAAAATTATGCATCTCATATCATTCATGCCCCTATAGATTTAATATTCATAGCAGACCAGTCAAAATCAACATCAATTTAATTACAAGACTACCATATATAATTAGAGATACAAGACTATTTGAATTCTATTAACTAACTACATAATTGGAGTTTCCTAGGTTCTGTCACAATGTGATAACATTGAGAGCAAGTACAAATCAACCCAATGCAAGAAACAATATAAATAAACATACGACAGCAAAGAACTAAAGAACAGGCTTTATTTTGATTTTTAAATGAAAGAACCAGCCATATAGATGTTCGCAAATCCCCCAAAAACTATCACATTTCAACAGGACATTGACCAAAAGAAAATCCCGATTCCATGCCTGAATGTATGATTTCAAAACCTCGTTCAAATTTAAAATATTTCATAAACACAAGGGAACCTGTATTCAAGTAGAGAATCAGTGAGACATTGAACTTTTGAGGTTAATAGGCCCACAAGCACAAGTGACCCCATATCATCACCAACAGTATGTTGAGGACCCGTGCAAGAAAACATTTATAAAAATTTGATAACAAGGAAAAGAATGTGAGCTGAGATTTATCACAAATGTACTTATAATCTCCAAGGCTAAAGTCACTACCAGATGATATGCGAGTTGAAATCATTTCCAAAGCATCTAATGTAAATTTTCTAACAATTGTATTTCCATGTGAAAATAATTCAGTTTCATTTGATGATAAGAATTCTGCAGCCTGTGACATGAACAAATATATAGTAAAATCTTTCAGGCAATCATGAAGAGAGAAATGAAGTAAGAGAAGAAGTACCTTCAAAGCCAACAAAAGTCCCAACTCATCCAAGCAAAAAGTTAAATCTGAGCAAACCCTTTCTATTCTTTTGCAACTAGACTCTGCGGCAGAACTTGTCAATGCTGACTCTTTCACATGGCATTCGTACTAATGCAGAGAATATCAACAGTCAACACCATCAAGGAAGTAAACCAACAATCAATTATCAAAATATATATCACTGAATTTTGATCAGGTATAAGATCTAAGAATAAGACAGAATTGACATTTCAAACAAAACATGCTGCTCAATATACCAATTTTTGCTTTTTATAGCCAATTCCTCACCCATAATTTCAATCCAAGGGAATAATTTAATTCTTTGTAAAATATCAAGAGTAATTAAAAGCTGGTGACCTTAAAAGTTCTCACCTGTTTACTTAGTAGATCCAGTCCTTTCGCCAAGCATTTGAATAACTCAAAGGGAATTCCAGTGTCCTTGAAAAATTTGAACTCTGGGGTAGATGTTGGTATGAATTCCGCTAGGACAGATTCGGTTGCACATGTACATACCTTAAATTCAAAATATTAAACGTTCAAAATAAAATAAAAAACTGGACAACAAGATAGTACTAGGACCTGTTTCATTTTTAATGAAAAAATCACTTATTTTTTTAAAAAAAATCACTTTTGTGAAATTATTAAATATTGTTTTTTAACTTCTAAAACTAATAAAAATCTAGAAAAGGAAACAGATTTTTTATTATTTTGAAAAGTTAGTTTGAATAACTTTTGAAAATAATAGATGACCGAGAATGTTATAAAAATATGGACATACAAGGAAATATCATAAAATTTGAAAAGAAATAAATAATAAATCATTTTTTTGCGAACAGAGATCCACAAAGATATCATAAAATTTGAAAATAACTAGATAATAATCACTTTTATTGTTGCAAACAAACGAAATATCTTTTTTATAAAATCTCTACAAAATAAACCACGTTTCACAACATCTCTAAACTATCTAAAAATCACTTTTTTTTCAAGTTTAAACAAATGGGCGCCAAGACCTGAAAGAAATAAACTCTTCTAAATACATTGGCAAGTGTCAACACCTTTCTAGCAATGTAAAGGTTCCTGTACCAGTAGATATGTAAGATATAACAGCATAATTTTTTTGCGCATACTCGACAAAGATATATAAGGGATGAGAAAAGAATTTTATGTTTATGGGAAGAGACATGGCAGAAATAGTTGGGTGTAGTTGAGGAAGTTGGAAAAAAGAGGACACAGGAAGTTAGTCACAAGGGAACAAACGTATGAGAAGAAAGAAGTTCCAAGATGGAAGTCAATCAGACTCAGTCATCATGTAAAAAATAAAGAAAAAAATGGAATAAAGAGGAGGCATGGATAAGGTATTTTTAGGGCAGATGGTTTAAGGGATATCTACAAGTCCTGAACTTCTAAAACCAATCTTGTCATTTGGTTGTTCAGTTTTTTTTTTTAACTATTGCCTAAGGTTTTTAATTCTTATGTTGGAGAATATTGGAGATTATATCTCATTTTCCAAGTAGTTCAGTTACCTTCATTCCAATATTGTCAGTATCTATCTAGACAACATATTGCCCAGAACAAAATGACATGCCTTGAGACTAGAAATTAAGAGAACAAATAAAAATTTAAAAATGGAGAAAGATAAAGGAAAAACCTTAGAATGCATTAGGCTCTCAAGTTCGGCAATATTTTTCCAGACAGTCAATTAAGAATTCCCACCTAATTAAAATATTAGAGGCGAAGACAAAGTAAATTTAACATTAGAAAATAATAGACAGTAATGAGTAGGAAAATAATGCCAATGCAATGAAATAAATAGAACTTTCTTTGGGCTAATGCACCTTTCGATTGAATAAGAGATGCTGTCATCCCTAATATTCTTGGGAGATCAGAACTATTAGATTTCAGTTGATGATGATAAAACTCCTGCATAAAATCAAAATTTCCAATTGTAAGAAATATAAGTTTTGCAAGTTCCACAATCTCAAGTTGCAGAAATGCACAATAAGATAGAAGCTTGACTATAAATAAATGCAATGGCCATCAAACAAAATACTGCTTATACAATTCGACAACAAAACACATTTAATACTAAACATCACTTACAACTATTCTTGAGTTCAACTAACTGAGACGTGTACAGTGCTATTCATGAGCTTTCACTCAATAGCATAAGCATACAATGCACTTTAGAATTTCTGATTACAAGTTACAGACTATGTTACCAAGGAATAACCGTTATACAGGCCGGCAAAATAAAAATCATTAGAGGAAGCACTTACGGTCATGATGCATGCATAAGGGTGTCTACCCCTGGCATGATGGCATTCATCCATTACTAAGACCTTTATCATATTCAGTTTGAAAAAGCCACAACGCAAGCCAGACTGCAATATTGCAGGAGTCATAACAAGTACATGCATAATCAAAACCACTACTAACAATAACTATATCTTATCTATGTAATATGCATAGACAAATCAGAAACAATAACTATCTCTGATATATGTGATATGCAAAGACAAATCAGAAACATAGTTCTAATAATAACTAACAATTCAGGTGCTTCAGAGAGCAACTAATCCTCCAAATGGAGAAAACCACAAATTCTGACTATCTGAATTTGACTTGTGCATACATAACCATGCCCCTGTGCCAACTAGAATACTTGGCACACAAAATGAAATGAAAAAGTTTATAAACACCTTCATGAAAATTCACACAGAAAGCATGTAACTTTATTTGCTTTCATTCTCAGTTAGCTATTATGATTTTATAATGGGTTAAGCTTCCACTTACTTTCTTGTTGTTTTTACTCATCCAGTATCATACGAACTGGACAATCTATAATATCTAATTATATCTATATCCAACTGTGCAACTACACAGTGGGATGACCCCAATCATGCCAGACCAAAGAGCTGATTCCACAAATAGGAAAACCAGGGATAGGATGATTATGATCCCTTCAAATACAGATATATTAGTAATCAGTAACTTTATGGGCAGTATCACCAGCAAGCTTTTGAGAAGGGAGCTTTCACTGATGACACCTAGAAAAGAGCTCTTCCTAGAAGAGTACTATCAAGTGCCATGTGACTTCTTATCCATGAAAACCAAGTTTACAAGTGAAAATTTTCAAATTCAATAAAAATATAATGTATAACAGCCTCTTCCTATCTTGCGGCTCTCTTGAAGGGAGAGTTTTTTGCAATTACCACCCTACATCAAAGTATTGGTTCACAAATAATACATGTTTCAGGCCACTTTAGGCTTTTGTAAGCACCCAGATTTGTTGCCACTTGCCATCAATAAATTTAAATTGTTACTTCCTATGTGGATATAACAAATACAAATATGTTGATAAAAAAACTAAACAACAAATGGAATGGGAAACGGCAAGTAGACGGCAGGACTATTTTGAGGGACAAAAGCAGACTACACATAGCCCATTTACATGCTTGACATTTCGCATGTAAGTTTTAATATGATATTTCTAAACAAATGTGCAAAAAAATAACCTCATGTTTCTGCATTTCTACTTTCCATGTAGCAGCATCCCAGAAGTCGACTCCCATATCTCCCCAATACATTCCAACTTTCAAATCCGTATGCGTTTTCACAGCTTCAGCTTGCTGCCATTTTGGGGAGTGAAGAAGAAGAAAAACTTGGTCAAAATAAGTGTTGATCCGCTGTATAATTTCACAAGCAGCATTACTGAATGCGTGGATGTAATTTTTAATGCTATTTGAATTTAAAATGGATACAGTAGCAGAATGTTCTTCCAAACTGTAAATTTTAGTGGTCATAGTGGAAGTCAATCAGAGAGTGTCCCTACAGGATAGAATAGAGAAAAAGAAAGAGTTGCATACTTGTTTAACCAAGACAACAGTCGGAACCAAAAATACGGCAATGGAAGGGGAAGGCTTGCGAAGGAGATAAGCATAGTTCCGTAAAAGCATGATGGCGATCAGAGTTTTCCCAGAACCTGTCTCTAAATACACGATGGTATTTCGCCGGATAGATTTTTCCAAAGCTTCCAACTGATAACTACAGAAAACGGACCAAAAAAACAATCAAAGAAAAAAACCATAACAACATTAATCGAATCAACTGAAGAAAAGTGTAGGCTAGCTTACCTTCTGGCAAATGGAAGAGGGTCAGCTGAAGTGAGGCTATCGATTTCCATGGCATCTCTTTCTCTCAAATAACAAATCAAAAAACGCAGAATGCAGGTAATGAAGGAATTTGAAGAACCGAGTTTGAGCCACAACGAGAAAAAGCACGAAGCAAAGGTTTGTCTGAAACTATACTATAAATACTAGTAGTGGTGGTAGGCCGGAAACTCCTTCCAGAGTTCCAGTCCGGTTTCTCTCCTTTGCCCCGAAAGCAACGGACCTCCTTTGCTCTTCTCTGGACCGTTGGATCAAGATCTCAACGGTCCAGATTTAATATATTATTATAATAATTATAATAATATTTTTTTTATAATATATTAAATCTGGACCATTCAGATCTTGATCCAACGGTCCAGAAAAGAAAAGAGCAAAGGAGGTCCTTTGCTTTCGGGGCAAAGGAGAGAAACCGCTCGCAGACTCGAGACCCCACAAGTCAAAGTTGATGCTTGGGATTCTGGAAGGAAATAAATGAAACAGCACTCAATGCATCGTCGTTTACTCTCGTCCTCTGACGCTCGCGATCTTCGAGTCTGTCTAACAAAACGGTAGACGAGAAAACGTACGATGGGAAGGAAAAAAGTTAGCATATGTTTGAAAAAGCAGGCGGTAGGTCATATTGGCTTTTGGGTCTGTTTGGCGCAACGGTAGGCAGCCCCCACCGCACGGTAAGAGAAAAAAAATCACAGTGGCAATTTTTATCTTGTTTGGCAAAGCGTTGATCTTCCCTGCACTTTTGGCTACACCGTGGCTTTTTTTTTAAGCTAATCAAAGGAGCTTTTCCACTGCAATTCCCGTCTCTCTCTTCCATCTGCTCTGTTTCACTGTTCCGTTCGCTAGTTCGCGTGTTCGAAGGAAGAAGATGATGTTTCGGTCAAATTAGATTTGACCAGGGACTTCTGTTCAAACTTCAAAAGTTTTTAAGAAGGGATTAAAGTGAAAATTGTTGAAATATTTTTAGGGTTAAACTGTAATTTATGAAAAATTTGGGTACTTTTATGTAATTTCCCCGATCCCTTTTCTTTATTCACTTGTAATTTTTATAAATTCTGGGGTACTTTTCTGTAATTTTCTCTAGTCCTCAAATTAATGCTTAATCATATAATAATTTTCCAAAAAATACATTAATATGACTTATTGTATTTTATCAAATTTTAATTTAAATTTAATTTTTCACTTCAGTTATCACAATATATACAAATAATATATATATGATTCATGCCCTTTTCAGTCATTTTGCATCTAAACGAGCTTTTCAAACTCTAATCCAAACAGGTTCAAGGTTAGAAAAAAAAACCACTTCTGCCACCGCTAATCCAAACACAAATCACATTTATATTTTCACTTTTTTTCCTACCTTACTTTTCCAAAAATCAGATGATAAAAAAAGCCACTTCTCCACCGCTAATCCAAACGGGCCCTTTATCATTAAAGCTGCTTTTAAAAAAGCAACCATGCAGCACAGTGATTTTTTTTTTTAATATAATTATATTCAAGTTCTAAATAAGAGAAAAAATAAAAAAATAATTCATAAAACTATCAATGAACACCTTTTAACTTATCAATATATACCCTCGATTTATTATTAACAACTTCAAAAACTATTTTTTTATTTTTCTCTTATGTGAAACTTGAATATAATTGTTACTTTTTTTAAGTTCTTTTGTCCTTTTATCTTTTGACTTTTACATTTTCTTATAACTGTGAAGTAATATTTTAATTGATCCTCCACAAATTCACATTAGGGACTGCACGTTACTTTTATTACCCCATCCTGAGCAAATTATAAACCACATATATTTGCTGCAAATTAATTTTAATATTTTTGAGTTTTATATATCTATTCATTGAATACCTCTATTTTTATTGGCAAAAAAAAAAAAAAAGAATACCTCTATTTTTTTTTTTTTGAACAAATTGAATACCTCTATCTAAATACACACACCTTTGTATCCATGAAGCATATTTAATTATTTTATTTTATTTTTTCAAATTTTTAAATAACAAATTAACTATTTTTATTTTATAATTTCAATTTTTCTTTTAAATTATCACAATATATACAAATAATATATATATATATATATATAATATTCAATAAGATTCATGTCATTTTCCATCTAAATTTATTTTTTAAATCCAAACAAGTTTATGTTTGAAAACAAACCACTTCTGCCACTGAATCTAAATACAAATTACATTAACAATCTAACTTTTATCCTATCTGACTTTTATAAAAAAAGTCATTTATGTCACCGTTAATCTAAATAGGCGCTTCCTCTTGTCATTCTTTTGAATTTATTCAAAAAAAATCAAACCATTTTCAAAATGTATTCGAATTAGCCTTTAGAGAAAAAGTAATTTTAAAGAATAAATTCGGAGAATAATAAATTCTGAGGGGAAAAACGATTTTAAAAAAATGATAGTATTTAGGTATTTTGATAAGAATCATTTTTTTTATGGTCGAATTACTAAAAATAATATTAATTTTTATAATTATGATATATAAAAGAATAAAATTATATTTTATATATGTTTTAACATTAAATTTTATAATAAATATTAAAAATAAAATACATTTGTCTACAAAATTAGACATGGATTATTTTGAATTACCCGGATATATTGATTGACTTGCTGAATATGAATTTAAGTGTTAAAATTGTATGATTGGCAAAAAAAAAAAAAAAAAAAAAGTGTTAAAATTGTATGATTTTGCAGTAATTCTATGCCCCACAACAAATAGAAAAGCTTCAGAAAATGTTAAGGAGTGAAACAATAATGTAATTCCTTGAATAATTTTCATCACTCTCGCGTACTGAAAAATAAAGATATATCATCCCACTCGTAATAATATAACGGAATAAATGGTGTGATTATAATTATTGACTCTTATGGTGATCCTTTGCGTTCGAAAGCATTGTCAGGCTTACCAGTAACCCTTCCATCAAGCAGAAGTTCGCCAGCGATGGTTCATCCCCGGAAACGAGTTCGAGAAGCTTACCAGCACCGGCGATTTCTCCGATCTGCAACCGAAGCACAGACTACAGAGCGAGAAAGCGCACAATCGTCGTCTTCCAACCCGAGCAGGACTTCACCGCTGTGATTTCTTTGTCAACCCAAGCTCACAAGCACCAGCGACTCCTCCGACCTGCACCGACGAGTTTTGAAATGGGGAAGAGGAGAGAGAGATTCGAGTTGTTGAATGCATTTCGAAGATCGGCAAGAGACTTACCCGCACCACCGGCACCATCGACCTTCTCCGATCGCCAACAAACCACCACCACCTACCACCTTCTCCGGATCGGCCGGAGATAAGCGCGAAATTGGGGACAGTAGTGGAGAAGCTCACGGCTGGGAAAAGGAGAAAAAAGACGAGAGGAGAGAGAGAGGAAAGAGATTGGACAAAAAGACAGACAAAAAAGAGGGAGAGGCGAAATTATTGCTTGTGTTTGGATACATTTGAAAAAGCATTTTTTTTTAATAAAACCATAATTTTGGAGAAAATTATTCAACTACATGAAAAAATTTTAGGTAAAATAATTTTAAATCATTTTGTTTAGGTAAAATCATAGTTTGGACTATGGACCTTAAAAGTTAAAACCATAGTTTTAAAAAAAAAAAAAATTCACTTTTTCTCTCAACCTACCCTTTCTCTTTTTTCTTTTTTTCCTCTCTCTCCTTCTTCTCTTTCTTTCGATTTCTTTCTCGTTCCCTCTATTCCAATTTCTGAACTTTCTCAAAACTTGTGTCTGAATATTCCTTTTACAATAATTTTGGGTGACAACTTGATGTAAATTTTACTGTCTCAATTATCAATATCAATCATCAATATAACATATAAATCTCTTCCGCCAAGCCACCTTCTTCATCGGCTTATCCTTCGGTTATAGACACAAAACACTATTCACAAGCTAATCTCCACATATATGGGGCTGCGTGCAAGCCGTTTGTTGCTGAAAGTGACGACTCCCTGTCCTCCCTGCTACATAAACATCTTCATGACCATCTTTGAATTTGAAAGTTGCATTTGAATTTGAAGGCACCAAAAACATCTTTATGGACCGCTATATAACCACTGAGGTGATTCAAATAAATGGCTGTTATTTCTTCCCTCGATAGACCACCCACAGCCCGACTGACGTCCCTCTCCTCTTCAGGTGCATTGCAATATTTTAATCTGGGTTAAATTATCAGTTCCTATTTATTTAACGAGTTTTTATTTTAGTCCCTATATTTAGATTAAATCTTGATGAAACTACATAGACTAAAACCAATTATTTAAAATTATATGGACCAAAATCAATATTCTATCAATTTGTTAGGATAATATTAACCATTCCGTTAAATAGCATCACCTCTTAAGCCTCTGTTATGGAAAAATAGGCATAAATATAGTATCTGTGTCACGCCCTTATTTTAATTTCACCTTTACCAGAGTATTCACGGAAAATGATATGCAGTTTGGTGGGCAACACAGGAATAGCATAAATATACTGATAATATATACATGATTACAGAAATTTCCTATAAGGGTTCGCATAGAATATCTACAAACCTTGTAGCCGCATAGGACTCTAGGGTATCTAAACCCATCACAGTGAAACAGAGACATCTTCCTGTCTTTGTTCCACCATTGCAATCTCCTCGTACAGTTCTCTTCTTTGCTTTCAGTACACCTCTTGTTTTCACCTGTCTAATTTGTTAGTAAGGGAGGGTGAGATTCGAGAGAATCTCAGTAAGAAACAGATACCATAATGCATGCATGATAGATGATATGTGTATGATATGTTAGCTTTAACTAGATGTATGCCTCATAATGACATTTCTGCATGCTCAATGTTTCATGTAACAAAACTATGGCCACAGCGAAAATAGAAACAAAGCTTCATTTATTCAAGTATGCTCCACATAATCAAGTAAAGCAATCACATACATCACTACACAAGCAAAGATATCAAATACATGCAAATAAGATAAGTCCCCTGCCTTAAACCTTTTCTACCTCGAACAGTGTGCCTCGATTTGCATGCCAACAATTAGGGCTCTCAACTCAGTCCTACAATTTCAAATGTACCATTTAGACACTTTCATAGTGTTTCTAGTGGTTATATAAGCCCATTATAAAAATTTACTAAAATGCCCCTGGGGACCTGGGCTAGCCCGACCCCGCCGTACACAGTCCGACTGTACTTTTCTCGAAATTTTGACATGGGCTATCCTGACATATTTTCGCCCAAGGAATCCATTTACCGACTCAGAATTACCAAATTCACTGCCAAAAGACGAAATTGCACTTGGCAGCCCTTATTTCAATGTTTCAGGGGCGTTTTCGTAATTATGCTTTTTCGGCCTTTTCCGAAAAAGTGACCAACTGTAACCCCACCTAATTTTCCCCTCCTGAACTCAATGGAATCATCAAATCATTGAAAATCCAACTCTAAGACCCACTATAATGCTGGCCAAAATATATGGGTTTTCAGGGGAAAATCGGGGTTTTTCGGTTTCGGCTGCGTAAACGCGTTCCTTTCTACTCCTAACCATTTTATTGACTATTCCATTAGGTTAAAACTACCATTAAGACCCAATTTTGGCAGCATAACCCCAATGTCATCACATTTCCAAAATTTAAAACTAATGACAATCCGGCAAAATTTCACTTTTAAATTGTCCATAGCAGCTAGAATAGTCAATACACAAGAGTTTGGAAGTTACCTCAAGCTCCTATTAGCTTTTCTCAAGATGGATGAACCCTAACCCTTGAAACACCAAAAGATGAGCTTCCAAACCTTAAATCATATGCAAAGGAAGCTTAGGAATGGAGTTATACGCATGAGGCACCGATTTACCAAAGAAATCACTTACCTTTACAAGCTTTTTCCTCTCCTTCTCTCTCTAAGCTCTCTCAACTTTCTCTCACTAGTTTCAGCTTGTTCACGTCAGAAATGGGGCTGAAGAAGGAGGAGGATGATTATAATAATATATCCAATTTAATTAATTAATTTTCCCAATTTTCGGATTTTTACAAAATTCTGGCAGATTTCTGCCCAAACTTTGAAAAATCATAAATAATTCTAGAAAAATAAAATTGAAGTGATTCCAAAGCCTATAGAATCCTTATTGAGTCTAGTTTCAAGGAAAAATATATAATTTTGCTATCTAGAATCACAAAATTCCCAGAATTTCAATCATTGCATAATGTTCTAGAAACTTCACAGTTTTTCTTTGCTGACTTCAAAAATTCATATCTTTTTGTATATAACTCTAATTGAGTCATATGAACTATCAAATTAAATATTAGAATGTCTAATTTCATCCTGTAAAATTTCATAATTTTTTCTCATAATTTGTCATTCAAAATCACATGACAAGCTCACTACCTCATAAGCGATTTCACCGAAAACATAATTATATTCTCCAAAATTCACCATTTTACTTTCTTAATACTCCAAAGATATAAGAAACATTAGAGAATAGATTTGGAACACCTTCTAAACCAAGGCTTAGTAATCCACTTAATTTAGGCTTATTCTCAAGCCTCCAATCCTAAAATTCGGGGTATTACAATCTGGCAATTATATCTACAAGTGACGGAGCTGAAACTTATTTAAGATAAAATATTAAAAAAAACTTCATATTTTGTGATAAAATTTTCCTCTATTAAATGAAGAAAATTACATGTAGCTGTGATTGATATCTTATTTAGTAATATATGTGTCACTTTATGCAATGGTTGTTTTGGCAAAAGATTTCCAAGAGATTCACGGGTAGATAATGCAAAAAACTAAAGGACCTGATGCTTTATAAAAGAATCAAGCTATTGGATAAAACAAAATGATGAGGGATGCAAATTATACTTCTTCATACTTATGAGGATTCCAAATTGGATGCAGTGCAGGATGTTGAAAGAATGATGATATATCCTGATTTTATTATAATATTTAATATTTAATATCTTATTTAAGAATTTTATCATTAATTTTAGGTTAAATAATATTTATTATGATTAAATTGAATTCAAAAAGTATTCACCATCTTAGCAGTTGGATTATGTGAGGAAATTTTCAAACTCACATAATCCAACTGCTAGGCATAATCTTCACTCTTGATTGTCACTATTGGCATAAAGCATTTTAAAGGGAGTCACGGGTGGGTGGAGTTCTATTTGTTTTGTCCATTAAATTAGTCTCCTTTAGCATACTAAATTCACATTAGATCAATAGTTACTTTGAAGTTACTTTAAACATTTTTTTCTGATATGATATACTGTCTTCTATTCCCAATGTTATTGCCCACATTGGCAATCCATTCTGTTTTTCTTGGGAAACTTTATTAATTACCTCTGTTGTGGTGTGTCTTCTCTAAATTTTGTATCTTCCTCTCATATCATCAGTCCCGCCTCCCATTTGAAGCCAATCATTTCCTGAGTTCATGTTTATGTTGTGTATTGCTTTTGTTAACATCCCATGCTAATGCGACATCATAAATCCTCAACATCCCGACTCCAACCTCAGCTTTAATGACTTCTTGCAAAAGTATGATATTTCATGCGGCTACTTTCTTATTAGTGATAGTAAGACTACTAATAGTGTAATATGTAGGAGTCTTTTTTTTTGCCAATAGTAATATATAGGAGTTACGTGTATATTATTAGTATGTCAAGAACATTTCAGATAGCAAGACAATGAAAAATGTTGGGCAAATTAATAATATTTCTAATTTATAATTAGCAGAGGCACAAGCTCCTAGTGCAACGCACGGGTAGTACATGCTCATTGCTCATGAAAACACCAAAACTAGAGCAGAAAACTACAGTCTAAGATTGTTTGGGCACTTAGGATGTCAAGATGCAATAAAGGTAGTGATAAAGAAAAGATAAGAAAATGGACTAAAAAGCTAAATAAGATGTAGAATAGTGTATACAATTTATCTAATAAATTACGTATTTTAATATAAAATATATTATTTTAGATAATTACTATTTATAAATTATTTTAGTCCTACAATTTATTAATACATATATGTTTGAGCTAATTTTTATCATGTTACATAATTGACTAATATTATAATTTTAATTTTGTAGACAAATTTATTTAATTTTTGGTATTTATTATGAAATTTAATGTTGAAAATATTTAAAATAAAATCTTATCCTTTATATGCAATTATCACAAAAACTAATGTTCTTTTTGGTAATTCGAATATGAAAAGTGATTCTGACAACAATATCCAAATATTATCATTTTATCAAAATCACTTTTTTCTATAGAATCTATTCTGCTCAGAATCTATTCTATAAAATCACTTTTATCACTTTTTCTTCATAAGCTATACTCCAAAAGCTAATCCAAACACATCCTTATGGGGCTCACCAACCTGCAAAAGGACCAAAATTCAGCTTTTCCAAAACTATGGTTTTAGAACCCAAAATCATGGTTTTGGACCAAAAAGTGATTATGAGCTTTTGTAAGATGTTTGGGTAAATTTTTGTAAAACCATGGTTTTAGAGCTAGAAGCACTTTTTGTTTTTTATCCAAACACACACTCAGACGGAGAAAAATAAGGCAATGAAAGCTGGGTGCTCTTGTTACCAAATTTAAAGGAAAAATGATAAAAAAAAGAATTTTAAAATTATAAAATCCTAAATTAGGTATTCCCCAAAAAAATTAGTTGTAAATTGCTTATCAAACCTTGTCATGCTCTTATCAACTCTTAGTAACAAATGTGATTTAGAATTTTACAATTTCAAAGTTTTTTTTATGTCATGTTCACCCAATTTAAATCCATAGATACCAATTTGGAAACTAAATTTTTATGGAAAAGAAACTATATGCATCCTTATAGAGTTAGTATCAATAATCAATAACTTGAATAATATTTCACCCTTTAATTTGAAATATAAAAGTTAATTTTTTAAAAATATTGTATGATAATAATTATCTAACAAAACTTTTCTATACGTTGTCACATATGACTTACCTTAATCTAAAAATGTGTTGCATTATATTTATGTGAATATATTTTGAGAGAAAGACAAGGAGTATCTTCCACTAACAATACATCATCATTGGGTGAATATTATGATTTATTATTAATTTTATTTCATGTATATGAATATGATTATTTTTTCTATAAAACATTTTACTGTTAATCTTTTTTTATTTGAAATAAATATTACATTAACTTTTATCCATTCAAAATTTCATTATTACTATTTCAAAATTGAAATTATATTAAATAATATTAAAACATTTTCAGAATGCAATACAAATAAAAAATCATGTGATGTTTTATTTGTTTTCATATTTCTAGGGAATAAAAATATGAGGAGGACTTGTACTTTATATTTCAAGAAACGCCTATTTTAGGAAGGGACGGTCAGCTGCTTGTAAGTTACCATGTGGCTGACCTCACCGAATCACATTCACGGCATTGGCGGCGAATCTAGATTATTGAGAATGCCTTGAACGGTTAGGAGAAGGGGAGGACACGGAGAAATTCAAATTTATTGAGAATGCCTTTAACGATTAGGAGAAGGGGAGGACGCGGAGAAATTCGAATTTCATTGCACTCTGCACTCTGCAGAATTAAGGATATTTAATGACAACAAATTATAGTCAAATGACCAAACTGTCCCCTGTTGGTAATAGAGAACCGTTTTTATTTTTAGCTTTAATTTAAAAATTTTAAAATTCTGGGTGGGAACGTAGAGTGCATAATATTAGATGGTTGAAGAATTAAAATGAGGTGAAATTGACCCCTAAATATAATACTCCCTCCCATCCTAAGATAGAGTTAATTTTTTTAGAGAGATTAAGGAAACTAAATAAATTACTTAATCATATCATATATTGTATATCATTATATTATATATTGTAAAATCTTGAAGAGCCAAAAGTTTGTGTTTCATTATTAGTTATACAGTGAATATATATTACATTGTGATATCTTCTAACAATTGAATGTCTAACATCTTCAGCTGACTCACATAATATCTAGTATTACAACCTCCCTAATCAAATCTTAACAACAATTCAAATATTCAAATCCTAATAATAATAATAATAAGATATTCAAATCTTAACAACAATTCAAACACTCCCATCAAGTTGGTGTGTAAATTTGGGAATCGGCTTGCGTCCACTGCCTCTATATCTGCTGCCTGTCCTTTTCCTTAAACGACGTCGTTTGGCTTCGTTTCAGGTGAGATCTCAGCCTTCCATTGATTTTCATCTGGGCCGTTGAACCTTCACCTTGCAGAAATGAAAGGAACCATCGACAAATTTCTCTGATGCTATTTAGCTTGCGTCGGACCTTCACCTTGCAAAAACAAAATGGAACCATCGACAAATTCCTTTGATGCTGTTCGGCTTGCGTCGGACCTTCACCTCACAGAAACAAAAGGGAACCATCGAAAAATACCTCCGATGGGTGTTTGGCTTGCGTCGGACCTTCACATCGCAAAAACGAGAGGGAACCATCGACAGATTCCTCCGATGGGTGTTCAGCTTGCGTCAGATAGGTGTATGTTCCTCTTCTATCGCACTTTCTTCTTCTGTGTGCACTGCCGAAGAAGGCACAGGGTAGAGAAATATGTAAAGGGAAAGGACAATGGATTCGGATTCTGTTTGATTCTATTTCGCAAAATAGCTTCGGGTTTGATTCTATGTAGTTTGATTCTGTTTCTCTACCCTGTGCATTCTTTGTGTTGATTGAAGTTCAGAACCAATTATATGTGATTCGATTGCTTGTGCTATGAAATATGTAAAGGGAAAGGATGATGGATTCGGATTCTGTTTGATTCTATTTCGCAAAATAGCTTCGGTTTGATTCTGTTTCTCTACCTTGTGCATTATTTGTGTTGATTGAAGTTCAGAACCAATTATATGTGATTCGATTGCTTATGCTATGAAATATGTAAAGGGAAAGGACAATGGATTTGGATTCTTCAGTGCACTTTATTCTGTACATTTATTCTTCTTCTTCAAAACTCCATATGAAGTTTGTCAAGAATATTGACTTTATTCTGTACATTTATTCTGCTGCAGTGCTATGAAATATTGATTATACTTGCACATTAATGTGTTTGCTTGGCCCAGCTCGTTCATCTCTATGTGTGTTGAGACTCTTGCAAATGACTGAAGTTTCCCTGAGTTCTTTTCTTAATTTTCTTTTTAAATGTTGAGTTACCTGAAGGAAATAGTTTTGCAATATTTGGTGGTTCAATTTTCTTCTATAACTCTCTGTTGGTAGGAGATAATTCTGCCCCTTTAATATTTATCCAAAAAAAAATGATATAGTCTTAAAGAGGTTCCTGTGTTTGTTGAGATTATTATTATTACTATTATCAGCTGGTGTAATGTGTAAATTTTTGTTTTTTAAGTGCTTTTATCAGAAAGTTGAAGTAGGGTTGATATCTTCTATATCTCTTTATCATTGCCTGATTTGATTAATTCCATCTTGAGATTGGTTATTCTGTGAATTGCTGTTCAGAGTATTTTGATTGCATGTCTAGTATGTCTAGTATGTAGTAATGTGTAGTATTGGACACCTATGTTCAGAACACCTATGTTCAGAGTATTTTGATTGCATGTCTAGTATGTCTAGTATGTAGCAATGTCCAGTATCTTGAGATTGGTTATTCTGTGAATTCCTGTGTCTGTTGAGAGTATTTTCATTGCATGTCTAGTATGTAGTAATGTGTAGCATTGGACATTCTTTTATAATCTTCTGCAGCATCCAGAGCAAAAACATTCACTTGCACAGGCTGTTATTCGTGTCCATTGTAAACTTGCAGAGATTGGATTTCATAATTCTTGCAAAAACATTCACTTGCACAGGTTTAGTAAAATGTTGAATAAAATGTTCTTTCACGTCAGGTTATTAGGATAACTGGTTTTATGTGAATCACCAAACTTTACTGGTAAACTGAAGAACATAGGTGTTCTGTGGTAACAAGTAAGATTTCTCATTCCAAACAAGTACAATGGAAACAATCATGAAACAGATTGGCATGAAACATTTTGTGGTTGCAAACATGAAACATTTCTCATTTCTTGACTTTGTTTTATGACAGGTTACAATAAGCTTTCTTCATCAAATTAGAGAGCAACACAAGAGAACAAAATAATGAGCTTGCTTGACCAAAAAAAGAGAGTAGCCCAAAAGAAGCCAAAAGTTGTACAATGGAGCTTCACAAAATAAGTTGGAGTAGAGGCTTCATGCAAGAGGATCCAAGCCAATCATTGAATTTGTATTTGCAACACAATGTAACCTTGTATTATTAATGAATATATAGTGAGAGTACTGAAATTAGCGACTGTCTTGAAATGAGACAATGATATGTAAAGAATTTCAGATTTCAATAAAAGTGACAAAGTTATGTTCTTCCATTATCATCATTCTTTCTGATTACCTGAATTGTATGTTTGGTTGAAATCCAGTGCTTCAAGTGATGTGATGTCACAGTTAAGTGGTGCCTACAATCAAGAAATATAAAAGAATGTCTTAATATATATTTCCTAGATAAACAAAGCAGTTGATAATGTTGTCCAATATCATATGACATACCGTTAACAAGCTTGTAAAAGTCATTTGACTTGGTTGAGAGTTATCCAACATGATATTATCATGTTGTGCTTGAAATTCATTACAGTGTTCCTAAAACACATTTGAAAAAAAATTAATAAATATATAACAAGCATCTTAAAAAAATTAAACTGAACAGAGAAAAAGCATACCTGTGAAACTTGAGGAGGCTTTTTAGAGGCTTTGATTCCCTTTCTTCTTTTACTAATTTCAATAGAATTTTTTATCCGTTTACTTATATTTCTACTTGATCTCTTTTTCAAGCCAATAACTTTGCCACCACCATTACCTCCATCACCATTACTATCATTGGATATGTATTTGATGTGAAGTTCGCCACTTTCTTACTTAGTTCCAACGCGCCTTCATGAACAAGAGAAAATGCCTCTGGACTTTCTGATGCATCATTAGCTAGTTTAACAAGTAGGGGACACAACTGTCTATACCGATTTGATCTTTGTAATTTAGGATCAACTTCAATTTTTTTTTTCATTATTACCATACACAACACCACATCGTGCTTCTCTTGTCCACCTCTTTACTATATATTTTTTGGGGAGTAATTTAACATCACGTTCATTCAAAACCCTCAATGCATGACAACATAATATGCCCACTCGTTCAAACTTTTTGCAACTGTAGGTAATTGTCTCTGTTGAAGGATTATATGTCAACCTATGCTCCCTTTTACTGTTGTCCACAGTAATCACATAATCAAACACAACAACATCATCATTCTCATCTACGATGACCTTTCTTTCTTTTCTCTCTTTTATACATGTAGCATCACGAAGATCACATTCGCGTTGGAACAAGTGAAAAATGGGGCGAGTATACACATCTGAAAGTTGACGAAGCATATTTGAGCTCTGCAATATCAACCTTGCTAACTTGTCAAGTGACTCAAAATCACTTTTCAGTTCATTATAACGCTTATCCTCCAGAACTTGTTCAAATTGTTGGAAGAATCGATTGATATCCAATTTAACATGAGTGCAACCTTTGACGGATGCATTGACACTTTCACTTATTTGTGTGCTTCTCATGCCAAGTGTCCTTGAGTTCTTCATATAGCATGCTGCCCATTTCTCTTTTATTTGGTACATAGATATCAACCATGAGTTTTTTGTCATATCCTGTTTTGATAATAATTCTTGCCAACATTCTTCAAACTCAATTTCATCCCAACAGTTATACATACAATGGTTAAAATCACTAACCATTAAGTTTAGGAGGTGCTTCATTGCATTCCTTGAAATATGCCAGGTGCAGAGGTTATGCTCTACATCTGGCATCACTTCTTGTAATGCTCGTGACATAGCAGCGTCTTGATCAGTAAAAACAGTGAGTGGCCTTATATTTTTGTGTGCACACAAAAAAGTCTCAAAGAGCCATTTGAAACTCTCAACAGTCTCATCATACAACAATGCCACTCCAAATATCACCCCTCTTTTATAATGGTTGAAGCCAGAAAAAATTGCAAGAGGTCTATGATTACAATTCGTGCAATAAGTTGTATCAAGAGAAATAACTTCTCCAAAGCAAGCGTAGTCGACCAGCATACGCGCATCAGCCTTGAATATATTTGTCACTTGCTCATCTAAGTCCATTTGGTGGGCATGAAAAAATGATGGGTTTTCTGCTAATTGTTTCTCAAAATATTAAAATATACATCCAGCATCACCGTATTTCATGGCTCGTTGCCTTCTTGAGTTAAGATAATTCTTTACATCACTTCTTGTAAATCCCAAATTGGTTCGACCTCCTGCATATTGACTTTGCAAATTGAATGCTGCTTTTTGACTAATTCCAGCTTTTTCAGGGTTTTCTAATTCATAACATTGAGCTGGTAATAGTTCCCGAAACGATGCAAACAAGTGAACAGCTTCAGGAGGCTGAAGAGGATGATTATGATCCAAGAAAACTTCATTTATCTTGTATTTTCCATCTACTTGTTTAACTTTCATTCTGGCATTACAACCGATTCTTGTCTCATCCCTTTGCCTCTTTGTTGCCACCTCTTGGTTGTCTGACTTTCTCACCCCTTCTTTACAACAAACATATAGATAAGAGGTGTATAAGGACTTATCTTTTTTACTCTTATTAAAGCTTTGTTTTCGAACACCAAAACCGGTTTTTTTTCCATATGCCTTCCAAAATTCCAATGCTTCTTCTAAATTGTCAAATTCAAGATTAAGTCTGGGAGTTAAATCTATATCCATGGTATAAAACTCCTGCAAGAATAAATAGGATAAACCCAATATAAATTGTGATCTCAAAATCGACAAAGGTATATATACAAATAAAAACAATTATACACACACAAATAAAAATATTTTAGCTGATTATACACACACTCATATGTGATAAATTATCCTATCATCTACATTGCTTAAGAATATTGTGGGTATTTGACATTGTAAATAAAAATTCTATGATAGACTATATATAAATAAAAACTGTATAATGGAAAATAACAAATAGGACCTACATCAAAACTCACTTTTCTCAATATATTAATTAAAATGATATCTAGTATAAAAAAGGAAATCAAGTATCAATAATCTTAAAGATTATCAAGTTAGATTATAAATCATAAAAGTAAAAGCTAGATATGAAGTATCAAGAATATTGTGGGTATTTGATAAAAGATTATTATTTTACTTACCTAATATCCAATTCCTACAAACTTGTGCTTAATTGCAACACAGCATCCCAGCTCTCAATTTCCCACGGAGGAAGAAGAACAGTGCGCCAAATTGCCAAGCAAAGTAAAATTACAAGTTACGTGGATCTACCAAATCATATTACTAAAAGGAGAGATGAAATGGGAAAATACATGGAGGGCTGAGATTGTGTGAGAAAATCAACGGATGAGATCGCCTATTTAAAACGACGTCGTTTAAGTTAGTAGCATTTTATCACCGTCCATTTAATTGTTACAAATAGACGGCCCAGATTTAATTTTCCTATCAAACGTCGCCGTTTAAGGAAAAGGACCAGCAGCGGATGTCTTGGCAGCGGATGCAAGCTGATTCCGTAAATTTGTAATGCCCAACTTGCTTAAGAGCGTTCACAGTCTATCCTTTCCCAGAGTCTTTGTGAAAATGTCAGCCGAGTGATCTCTTGTCTAGATTTTCTGTTGGATGATCTCTCCTGGCTGGTATCTTTCCCTAACAAAATAGTAGTTCATCTCTACATGCTTTGTTCTCTCATAAAAAACTGGATTCATAGCAATGTGTAATGCGGCTTGATTATCACAGTAAAGTGACATCTCTCCCTTCTATGGCACTCGTAACTCTTGAAACAGCCAACGTAACCGTACTATCTCACTCAAGTTTACTTTAGTTTACTACTTTAGTTTTGTTATAAATTACTTTAGTTTTACTATTAATTAATTAATTAAGTTTACTACTTTATTTTTGCTATTAATTACTTAAGTTTCCATATTGACCATTTTTACTTGAGAAATTTTTTAAAAAATATTTAAATCGCCAAAGCTCTAGTGACTGGGCCCTAGCACTGGAGAAGCGGGTCGCTGGCAAAGTCATTGGAGCTTTGGTGATGGGTTGTTGCCGCTAGTCATTGGCGTCGAAACTCCTAAAATGTGTAAGGGGTTTTAAAGATAATAAAAAATTAAGGGTAATTATGTAGTTTCTCACATTTTTCAACATTTGAAAATTCAAAATTAGTCTATTTGGAATTAAATAAAAGGAAAATTCCAAAAAACTACATTGGAAATATCAAAAGGACAAATCAGTACATTGAAAATGGGAAAAGACGGATCAGGTGGGTGTCAGAGATGTGAGGAATCTGTCCTTTTAAAATTTCAGCTAAATGACGAAAATGCCCTTCAGCACTTCATCCCCACTTCGGAATAACAACATGATCCTCGTAATTAACAACTTCGAATTCGATATTAACAACTTCAATTCTTCTTTTACAATTAACAAGTTTCAGGGTCAATAACAACACATATATTTTAATTAACAACTCTGGATTCGATATTAACAACTCCAATATCTTCTTTCACACTTCATCCCCCACTTCAGAATAACAACATGATCCTCGTGATTAACAACTCCGAATTCGACATTAACAACTTCAATTCTTCTTTGACAATTAACAAGTTTCAAGGTCAATAACAACACCTATCTCTTAATTAACAACTCCTGATTCGACATTAACAACTCCAATTTCTTCTTTCACAATTAACGAATTTCACGGCCAATAACAACACCTATCTCTTAATTAACAACTCCGGATTCGACATTAACAACTTCGGATTTGATATTAACAACTACAATTTCTTCTTTCACACTTAACAAGTTTCAGGACCAATAACAACACTTATCTCTTAATTAACAACTTTGGATTCGCCATTAACAACTCCTATGTTGTTATTGTGACTGAGGGCTGAAGGACATTTTCGTCATTTGACCAAGATTTCAAAAGGACAAATTCCTCACATCTCTGACACCCGCCTGATCCGTCTTTTTCCATTTTCAATGTATTGATTTGTCCTTTTTATATTTCCAATGTAGTTTTTTAGAATTTTCCCTTAAATAAATCTACATCCTTATTAGTCTTTTGAATATTTTAAATGTAATTTTTGTCTTTTTCTCTTTATAATATGATTAAAATTAATAAATTCTATAACATATTAAAAAGTTTGAAATATATGCATTATAACTATTTTTTGTTGTATAAAAAATAATTTTTTGCAAATATAGATGTTTAAATAAGTCGTATGTTAAATAAGGGCATTTTGGTCAAAGCAGTAGATTCAGAGTCAAACTAATATGTCAACTAACGGGTAGGTTGTTGAAAATATAATCTCAAATTAAATATATAAGGAAGATCTACGCAACATAAATTTTAATTTCAATGGTATGTGTTTTTAATATTATGAGAAGTTTCTGTAAATTAGGTGAAACCTAAGGATAATCTAGTGTATTTTACTCTCTTTTTTCATAGGGAAAATGAAAATAAAAAGCCTTTGAAATACTCAAAACCCAAATCAATCCCACAAAATAGACAAATTCTAGATCAGTATAAAGGATCCAATTTGAAAATTCATTAATGTTGTGTTTTTACCACCATGATGAGAGCACATGGACAACAATAAAATACTTACTTTAGGAGCCAAAGTATACCACTCCATTGATGGACATAGCTTCCTAATGAGCATTTAGTCCCCACGTGAAGCGCGTAATGCATTAACTTCACTGAAATCAGTAATCCAAAACATATTCATACCAACCCCAACAAAAATAAAATAAAATAAAAGGCATACTATACTAAAATTGCAATCCATATACAATTAATGATATCCAAATTATATACAAATATTAACTTCCAAGAATTGCCAACTAATTACAAATACTGAAATATAGTTCCCAACGTCCAAAATAACACAAGTATTCATCAACATAGACACATTTGATAATGAGGGACTTGTTTGATGAAATATACAAATAATATAGACATGTTTGACTCCTTCGTGCTTTGCAGGGAAAAATTGACTCTAAAATTGCCAATAGTCCAATTCACCATAATCCCCATCGCCACAAAAGGCATCAACACAATATATTACGCTCCATGTGGAGACAATAGTATTGTTATTGCCATGAAATAATTAAATATCAATTTGCTAAGTCCATAACTTGTACTTTCATCTTTAAAATAAAACCTTATCAATGAAACTTTCATTTATAAATAATAGATACATGAACAATTATGTCACTTTGATAAAGAAATCATACTACATATCATACTTTCTATTCCACTTACATGGTTAGTAAGTGTTGTAAATATTGCATATGGGTATGTCAAAGAAAGAGTCTCTCCAATATTATTAAATATGTTTAAATGAAGAAATGTGTTTTGAGAAGTCATAGTCTTATGAATTAAGGGATTTGTGTTGGTTCATGAATCAACATGGTTCATGAAATTAACAGATAGTTATGACTTTTTAATTAAAAAAGTGTAGTCTTCAAATGGCACTATTTCAAGGTATCGATTCAGTATCTATAAATACCCCAATTATGACACCATCTGAAAAAGAGAAACAGAAGCCTCGGTAATCTCTCACTGAGTTATTTTATCTTTCGCCAGTTCTACCGCTCTATATCCTTTCAGGAGGGGTTCGTTTAATCCTGGGGAGATGCCGCATCCTATTCACTAAGGAAACTAGGGAATATCCACTACTACAAAAAGGGATTTTAACGTCCCTATTTTGGCACTTTTAACATCCAAAAACTGGGGGACGTCTATGTAGGGGGCGTAGTATGTTTTAAGAAAAGACGTCCCAAAAAAGTTGGGACGTCTAAAATCCTCCACGGGGGGACTTTAGACGGTGGAGGACTTTAGACATCCCAATTCTTAATTTGGGACATTAAAAGGTTTTATTTTTTTTTAAATGATTATTTATATTCTTCATTACCCAGCAAATTAAAATTACAGAAACAGAATTGAAGATGGATTCATAAACCACAAAATGTCCCTTACGAAATGGTAAGGACATGTAGCATTGCAATCTTTTTACTATATATATATATATATATATATATGTATAATAACAACAACTCATACAACCTAATATCATATATGTATAACAACAACTAGAAAGTGTCAAAATATTTGTCACTACACAACTACAAACTAATTGTTGTTCATTTCATCAAAATAAATATACATATGTATTTTCCTCGATTTCCAAGCTTTAAACGTATAAAACAAAAACATTATTAGTATTGTATAACTACTAACAACTAGTTTATGATTCTGGAAAAAAAAACAATCAAGGGAAAAACACTCCAATAACTAGAATCATGTAAATAAATTGAAAGCATTATAATAATTTCATGTTGCAAGTTTAACTTAATTCTTCATGTAAATTTATATTTTAAAAAAAAACAAACCTGATGAAAGCAAGGGAGAGGGCAACCAACGGTGTCTATATGCTTCCAAGGTGGAGAGAAGACATTGGAGGAGTTGTGTATGCACAGTGGAGAGGAGAGGTACGCCGGAGGCTGAAAGCAACGAAGAGAGTGGGAGGTCTACGCCGGAGGGTCGAGAGGGGGCAAAAAAGGTGGAGGAGGTGTATGCTGGAGGGTGAGAGCAAAGAAAGTGTTATGAGAATGGAAGGAGGTGGAGGAAAAGGGAATGAAGAAAAGGAAGAGAGGAAAAAGATTGAGGAAGACGAAGTCACGGGAATGAAAGAAAAAAGGGAAGAGAAGTCATGGGGATGGGAAAGATGGAAAAAGAGGGATGGATTTCTGACATGGGAATGAAGAAAAGGGAAGAAAAGTCTCACGCATGTCAGAATTTCTGACATGACTTTAGGAGTCCCAAATCCCATTTGGGACGCCTAAAGTAAGTTAAATTTTTTTAATTTACTTTTTTGGCGCCAGTAGAAATCTTTAGGCGTCCCAAATAAAATTTGGGACGTCTAAACTCAACTTTAGGAGTCCCAAATTCAAATTTGGGACGTCTAAGTGTTTTCCTATGTACACATAATTACGAAAATGCCACCGCCTTCCTTTTTAACCACCCAATTTTAAAATTGGGACGTCTATTGGGGTGGTTATATCACAATTCTGTAGTAGTGATCTCTTAAGGACAGTGTCCTCGAACGCAACTCGAACCAAATATTTTCTTATTTCTTTACAAATTTTGCCTACAATCTTAAGAGATATATTTCTTCCTTATATTGGAAGTGCATCATGATGAGCGTTGAAATCAAATAAGCTTATCTCACAATCTCTTTTTTTATTTTGTTTTTTCATTTGCGAAAATTATTCATGAGTTGCCATTTGAATAATTTGATTAAGAAAAATAATTTGGAAAAGCCTGCAATGAGTATCGTATGTTTATATGGCTTTATTCTTTTAATCTGAATTTCGTATGCATTTTCAGATATTGGTGGAAGTATTTTATTTCCTTCATCTTCCAATAGTGATCATCGGTTTTCTCATGAGATAAAAATCCCAAAGTCGATTCAATTTTTGCAGGGAGTTCTCCAAGTAAAAATGAATGTGTGTTTAACTTCGTAAACAATCAAACTTGCATCGGTTAATATTTTTTTCTGCAGGCAACTTTTTCTTTTTGTCTCTTCTTTGGCCAGATTTTGATTGATCACGGAGGGAATAAATAAGTTTTAATTTCAATGTCATTAAAAAAAATATGAAATTTCTTACGGAATTTGCCACGGAAAAATTTTCCATGGCAAATTTTGGGGGACATCAGTCTGAAAAATTTCCGACGGTATTTTTTTCGTGGCAAAAATTTGTCAAGGAATTAGCCACAGAAAATATTTCGTGGTAAATTCCGTCTTTTGCCACGAAATTTCTGACGGAATAATTTCGTCGCATTGAATTACGTTATAATTTCCAACGGAATTGAATTTCATTATAAATTCCCTTACAAATTTCCGACGGAATTCATTCCGTGGCAAACTTTAAAAATTATTGTCATTTATTTAAATTTAATTTTATAAAATTTATTATTTATTAATTAATATTTTTAGTTTAATTTTAAATTTATTTTTTAATTATTATTTTCTAATTTCTAAAATATTTTTAATTTCCAATCATAGGTTTTAGTCTCTGTAGGGACAAAATGGTCATATAAAAATTTATTTCTAAAAAATAAAAGTTATTAGTTATTAATTCATATTAGTAAAAAAATATTATTTAATAATTATTTCTTAGTTATTTAGAAATTTATTTGAGATATTAATTTTAGAAATTCTTATTTTAATAAAAAATTAATTTTAGAAATTAGAAAAAAATATAGTCATATGAAATTTATTTGAGATATAAAATTTTTTAATTTGAAGTTAATTTATATTAAAAATTATAAGAATATATAAAATTATTTTATATTACTATTTCATTTATATATAAGAAACAGATATATATTTATAAATAATTGATTATGTATAATAAAATTATATATATATATATATATATATAACTGTGTAATAATAGAACGCTAAAGAAATCGAGCCCATTTGATAAGGCATCACGGGCGTGTGGACGAGGTCATGGGTTCGAACCAAAAGAGGGGCAAGTTGAGTTTCATTTCCAGGAATAAAGAGGTTGCGACATGTGGCGGAGGGAGGTTACGACACGTGGCGGATTTGGGCACCGACGACAAGGTGGACGGCGGAGGGAGGTTACGACACGTGGCGGATTTGGGCACCGACGACAAGGTGGACGCCGTCGGTGATGAGTTTTTTTTATAGTGTATCTTAGGCTTTTATTTAATTTGCACTTGTGGAAATTATTGAGTTAGGGCAAATTTTGATGGCGAAAGTAACGACAGAGATTTTCATTTCCGAGAAGTACACCCCAAACAACCCTTCCTTTTTGTCATCATCATCTTCAGCAACCCGTACAGGCAAAGATAGAATGAACACTAGATTATCATAATCCTGGGTGGGCTTCAATCAAACGGATCAAATGATTGGAAAATCTTAGAATCTATTCCTTCACTTTCCTCATATATGTTCTCAGGCAACAAACAAACAACGTCAAAATTTGAAGCCAATTTAATTGGATATACGAATGATTTAACAGTAAGTGGTAACCGCTCAATGAATATGGCGGCAAATTACAGAGTGAGAAGGGGCCGATCCAAGGCCAGGTCTAAGATCAAGAACGATAGCACCCATGGCAGTGCAACCAGATTCTCTTTAGGGAGTCGCAGTGCTCTCTCTACCATTTGAATTTGTTTCTTTCAACAAAGAAATAGGGAAGTGGATTGAGTTTGGGAACATGTTGCCGGCTCTTATTCCTATGGCCTATTTTCTTTAAGAATTCTGAGATCTATGAGAAAATATGGTTGTAAATTATCCAACCATGGGGTGCTTCATGATAAGCGAAGCAAAGATGGCTGTCTCAGAAAAGGAAAAAATATATATGTTGGTCCAATGATAATTGAGAATGGAGGGAGTGAGAATTGAGTCTTACTGTATTTGATAAAAGCATATTAAAATAAGCCTATAATCAAGGTGGATCATGATCAGTATTGTAATTGACGAATATCCAATTTCCCCTTCAACCAGACTATTTTAATAGTAAAGAGATTTTGAGGGCTCTGTGATACTTGCAAACACGGACAAGAGGCAGAAAAGAAGTCTGCAAGTCTGATCAGAAAGAGAAACTGTCTTTACAAAGATATGAGAAGATAATGAAGAAGAAGAAGAGACAATTTAGAGTTACCATTTTCACATCCATATGTTATTGAGTGAACCGCTCTTTCTAGGTATGTATCCAATTTAACATTAATGAGAATATTGATGGGCATATTTAAATTTAAAAAAACAAAGAAAGAACTATCCACATGGTTATAATTTAAATTTAGTTGAGATTTGATGTGCTCTTTAAAATCATGAAATTATTTAATTATCTATGCTAATATGAGATTTTTACGATGGTAAATTTATTTTAGTTGGAGGCTTTATTGTCATTAAATATATTATTTTGATTAATAGTTAGGAAATCTCCTATTATCTCGCATGAACTAAGTCTCTTATCATCTCTCCCTAAATAAATCGTTATTATATCTCTCCTATTATTTTAATAAGGATTTATTTGAAAAAAAATGAGATATTATTAAAGTTTTATTTCATACCCTCCGGTGAATTACTATATTTCTATGGGAGGTTTTCTATTGTTTAATGAGTATATTTGGTTTCTATATATATATATATATATATTGGATGGAAGAGTGTAGTGGGCAATATTAGTAGTTGACATGAAATTATCTGCAACAATTTTATTATGCAAGGTGTAATTGCAGTATTTAAAAACAAAATTTTGGTGTGTGATATTATTTAGATAATGTATTTGACATATGAGATCATATTTATGTGATTTTCTGGAAACAAGTTTTGAATTTAAATTCCGTTATCCTATGTGAAATTAGAATGAAATATTTGAGAAATTCTAATTTAATTATCATGGGAAGCAAATGTTACGGGCACCGAAATATTGTTTCTTGCTATGGTGACTACTGTTTTTAATTTAATATATGAATGGACTGTTTTATATCATATATGTCCATATTTCTGTGGTGATTTGTTGCGTGGGAGATAAACAATGAATTTAAAATTATTTGATATAATTATGGTTATTATGATTATTGGGTTATCATATGAAATTATGTAGATTTGATATTGAAAAGTTGTAAAATATAATGATATATTTGAAAGTGTGGAGGTGCCTAAGACATAGAGTATCTTGAGTGGGGGTACCTTGGAATATATATATATATATATATATTGATATATTGAAAAAATTACAAAATTGTGGAGGTGCATTACAGTGTGGAGGTGCCTAAGGCTTTGTTATTTGTTGTGAAGAGAAAATCTTGTGATGTGAATTATTAAAAATTGCATATAGCTTTAAATAAGCATTACAATACTGATATGGAAATTTAATTATTTATCTAGTATTTAGATAAAGGTGTTTAAAATTTTCATAGTTTATGGTATATATTTATCTTGGTATATTATGAACATATATCGAACTTTAAAGTGAATGCATGTCATGCATGGTCAAATATATCATATTATGCCCTTGAAATCATGAGAGAATCAAATCCGATTTTAGGTGTTAAAATCATAAAGAATAATGATTATATAAGAGAAATGTAACTAAAGATTGGTTTTAAGAATCAATATGTGAATATTGTTTATAATGCTGATATACTAGTCAAAGTGATTTTAGAGCTCAATCAATATATGCACAAGTTGTTGAGAATTTGTAACATTGATAAATGTCATGACACAACAAATGATGTGTGGAAATTGAGCATATATAAACTCTCATGAAGAGAAAGAAAAGAGTTAAGGAATGTCATAAATGATAACATCATGTACAGTGGATTCCGGTTGCATTGAAATACGTGGAAGTTAATTGAAATTCAATTTATGTGAAAATCCACTAGTGATTATTCACCTTTAGTAGTGGTAAAAATAAAGTATATTATGAAAATCAGAGTTGATTACTCTGGAAATATATGGAATTAGAGGCTAAGAGTGTTGAAATCTCTTAGGTATGAAACCAACACTAACTGTTGATGACATGTGCTTTCTAAATATGGCGATAACCATTGTAGAAATAACAATGATGCAAGTGAAAATCGGTTGAGATATGAGATAAAGTGCTTTAAGAATTGTGGTAAACTTATCTCAATCGATTTCGTGAGGTTAATATTAGACCTATCAAATCCGTTAACAAAACCCCTTGGGAGGAAAATGATTGTTGAAATGTCAAGAGGAATTGGACTAAAGCCAACTACTAATTGACAGCGATGGCAACCCAACCTTTGTGATTAGTGATCCCATGAAGAAGGTTCAATGGGTAAGAACAAGCCGTTCGTCAATTCTGACTGGCACAAATATATTTTATGTTCCTTCCTGTGGCACTTTGAATGTGCTAAACTACATTATTATAGGTTAAGCAAAGCTCTTAATGATTTCATAGGTCAATGAGGCAGTGTGCATAGTGCAGGTACACTTTCATGAAATCACCTCTATGAATGTGGAGTGTGGCCGCTCCTATGAGATATTGGAATATCTCTTAAGGACAATGTCCTCGGATACAACTCGAACCAAATATTTTCTTATTTCTTTGCAAATTTTGCCTCTAGTAACCAAATGGATTTTTTTGAAATCAATGTCGTCCTGTTAAAGAAATGATCGATAACAACTCTGATTTAAATCATATACAGAAAAACTACATTTGGCTACAATATTTAAACAAAGTTCATGATTCTAAATTTAAATCCCACAGATGAAATATAATAACCATAATCATAAATCTTGATCCAATTAATCTATTATTTAAATCAAAAATATGATAAATGCATTGTAACACCTTATGTCCAATAGACTCAGATGAGTGCAAAAGAGTAGTGAAATTAGTTGTGGAACCAGAATTCGGTCCCGGATTAAACTCACTTTAAAAAAATGTTCACAATTTCGAAACTTATCTCAAGAAGTGAACCTAGGATTGGAAGGGATTTTTGAATGGAGTAAAATTTTTCAAAACAGTTTCATAAATATTCACTATCTCACTAAGTCCTATTGGTACTTAAATCCATTTTATCAGAGTGTACGAGCGTGTCTCTGCTTAAGTCCCATAATGTGTTCATTAGTTAATGTTCCTTCGTCAAACGGAAGTGTTATCAACATAAATATAGTCACCGTTCGTTTACTATACTGTTGGTACTACCGGCTCTACTACTGTAATATTGTCAAGTTTACATAGTTATGTACATCATATAGAGTCCCAAAAACATCCAAAAAAACCCAAAAGCAAACAAACAACAGTAAGCTAAAGTCTTGCTGCTTCATCCTCTAGCTGTCCGTATTTACCTTCTTGCCCCTTGAACTGTCCCCTTGTACATTAGATTGGTTTATGAAAAAAGAGTGAGATTCAAAGAAATCTCAGTAGTAACAAATAGCCAATCATATAGATATAACATTATAAAGCATGCCATACTGTTATCATACAGCAGAATCATCACAACAGCATTCAGTGCATAACACGCAGTTCATATATCACCATAGCGTTAGGTATATCACATGGCCCCGAGTGTAACCCGTGCAATAGGCCCCGGGCATCCACTCGTGCATTACAGAACATCACATTGGCCTAAGCGTCCACCCATGCAATAGGCCCTAGGCGACCACCCCGTAGAATCAGAATGTGTCAGACAATTCATGATGAATCCAAAAAACATGCAGTGTATCTTATAAACATATGATAGACGAGTTACTACCTGGTCGCTTCCCTTGAAGGGTGTCCAATTGTTTGTCCAAGCTCGAGCAAGTCTTAGATCCTGGACAACTAACAGGTCCTATAATCAGAATTTACAATCGGCGTGTTATTACTTAGTCCAATGCTTTTGGCATAATGTAAACTAAATTATTCTTGATCTATCCTCATGTTTATCCTTTGTTTTGAACTTGTTGGTTATCATTTAAGTCCTTTGGGTAGCCATTAGAAGCTCAAATAAGTGCCTATGGGGTTGGGAAAGGTTAGAACAATCAATATGGTTCAGAAAGTTCAAAGTGCTGAAAAAGAGGCTTGGTTGCGGCCAAGGAATCCTCTAACTGCGGCCAAGAGAGGTCAGAAACCTTTGGGCCGTGGCCAAGAAATTCTCTATTTCTTAACTCAACTTCCAAAAATCATAACTTAATTTACAAAAATCCAAATGGGATGGTTCAAAGTTCTATGGAAAGCTCTTTAAGTATACTTCAAGGAAAAAAAATACTCCTTACTGCCAATTACATGCCCACAATTCCAGAATCACAATTTAATTCACACTGCCACCAACATCATTCCAGATTTTAGTGCCTAACTTTGAAAATTCATAACTATCATCACACACATCCAAATGACACAAATTATTTGTCAATTTAAAGCTTGTCATGTCTACTTTTAGATTGAAAAGTTTTATAATTTTTGGACATCATTTACTTGTCTAAAAATGTCATACAAACTGACTACCCTGCAAAGAACACACACTGACAACATTTTCGGTACTGCAATATACATTTCCAATGGTCCAGAATTTACACCCAGGGCTATTCCTACACAATTTAGCATTATAAACACAATGAAAATGTCAAAATTACCAAAATCACAAAGCTTGAGTCCCTCATAGCACTAACCAAATAGACCCCTTACATGGCAAAATTTCCAAAACTAAATTTTGTCCAACAACTTGGTCCGATGTCATCAAAAATTATCATCTAACCATAAATACAAGATTAGACCTTAAAAGCACCCCTTGGATGAAAATGAACAATGCCCTAACCCTCATGAAAACTCATCCAAAAAACAAGTCAATCGATTCAAAATGAAGCCCACGCTTACCTTTACGCGTTTCTACGACCGGTTCGAAAATTTGGTAGTACTTCGTCAGGCAAGAGGTCACCAAACACCTCCAAATAAAATTCTAAAACCGTAGAAATGAAGCTTAGGATGAGTAGAAGAAGGTTATAGAAGGATATTTCGGGAGAAAACGTCAATTCGGTAGTGATTTTTGAGGCTGAACTCAAGAACAAACACTATTCATACTCTCTCTCTCTCTCTCCCCTAGCATTTTTTTGGTGATTTTTCTCATGTTTGGGCAGCTGAACAAAATATTGAGAGGAGAGAGGGAGTATTAGGGGTTTATCTTCATCCAACCTCAATTAGCTTGGCCCACAATATGCCACTTGTCACAAACTCATAGTTCCCCACAAAGTAAATAACTAATTTAGTTACTACAACTAGTTTAGTTAGCCATTTAGTCCTCCTTCATCTTCATTTGATTATTGACCAATTTTTTCTCCCAAAAAGAGAGGAATTTGTTGACTAATTGACCAGTATTTCTTTTCTTCCCCTTTTTGCCCTTGATTATGGCAATTTTAATTAAATTACCATTTGGTATTTTATTTAGTTCCTTTTCCCCTTTTATGCGTCATTTCCTCTTTCTTTTAATTCCAAATTAGACTATGTATCATAATATAATTTAGATAATGGGTTTGGGAATTTTCTACAACTAATTCGGATCATAATTCACACTTTCTTCCCAAAAGTATTTTTCTAACATTATTTACATTTCCTTTTGAGTTATTGAGCCCTTGTACGTATTTTGGGATATTACATGCATGACCTCATATAAAAGTTTATTATTGATATCAATAAAACATGTTTTGCATTTCATAAAAAAAATTGTTTCTCAATGACCATAATGTAATCAGAAAGGATTATATTATTGCATTAGATTTATCCTTTTCTTCGATATAAATGATGTGGAAACATAGTAGTGTAATGATAAATAAAAAAAAACACGGACTCCCACACTAGGAGTTGTTACTGTTCGAATGAACAGTAACCCTTGTTTGAGATTTATTATTGATATATTGATGATATGTCATATCTCCATGTAGCCTAAATTACCATAAGCTCTGTGAGAACACATGTGCCCTGACGTCAAGCCTCCATGAGGCAGGTAACGGCACCTACCAGAAACTGGTTTAATGAGAAAGGAAGAATGAAAGCTTTATATATATATATATATATATATATTATCCCATATCCGATTAGAAAGAATGAAAGCTAGCATACATAGAAGTCCAAAATCTTCATATAGGAAGTATAGCTGGGAATACGGGTCAGCCCGCGGGTTGCGGGTTGGCCCGCACCAACCCGCGGCCCGCCCGGTACGGGCCTGTGCAGCCCGCACTTCTGCGGGCTGGCAAAATGCCAACCCTAACCCGCAGTGTGCGGGTTGCGGGCCAGCCCGCGGACCCACATTTTTTTTTGAAAAAAAAATTCATATTTTTTAAAGATGATTGAAAATATGATACACATATATATATATATGAGTAATTAAATTTACCTTCCTAGTATCAATCATTTCTTTTATAAAAATTTAAAAACATAATCTACAATTTAAGAGATAAAGTTATCAAATTTGTTAAAGTTTATAAACAAAACATAAACTCATTCTCAAGCAACCAAGATATAATAATTTTGTTTAAAGAAGAAGGGAAGAAGCTAAAATTTTTTCTCTTTGGATTGGGAGGTACCAAGATAGGAGTGAAAAACTTATAAGTTTTGTAAAATTATTATATGTAAATAAAAAATAAAAAATATTGCGGGCCAACCCGCCAACCCGCGAGTTGGCCCGCATCAACCCGCGGGTTATGCGGTGCGGGCCTATGCGGCCCGCATTTTTGCGGGTTGGGAATTTCCCAACCCTAACCCGTCAAAACCTACTGGCTCACAGGTTGAGCCCGCGGGTTGAGCCCATATTAACGGCTCTAATAGGAAGACAATGTCATGCTTTTGAATACAAGTCCCCTTTAGCCCACCATCTCTATTTGACTTGAAGAAACCACAACCAACAACAAACACATTCAACTAGTTTAAGAAGAAAACATTGAAATGCAAGGCCAAATAGAGATTTAAGAGAGAGAAAGTTTAGAAAGAGAAAGTATGATTTTTTTTTACCGTTGCCTGTAACGGTCGGAAAACGGTGCCTGTAACGGTAGGAAAACGGTGGCAGTGCTCGGCGTTTGTTCCTGAATGTCCGACGACTTGCTTCCTTGAGTTATCCAAACCTATCCAACGGTGGTGTTTGGTCCCAGTTTCATTCGTTGGCAATGGATCTCATCTGCAACTCTTGGCTTTATCTGACGGTGGTGATGCTCCAGCTGACCGGATTTACAAGTTCTTGATGGATTAGGTAGCTTCTGATGGTGTGGTGCCGACAGATTCTTTGAAGCTTCTGATCTATTGGACGGAGTAGAAAACATTTGCAGCGACGAGTTTTTAGCTTCTGATCAGGTTCAGTTTTTACTTCATTTTTCGCTGGTGTTCTCGGTAAGTTTCCTTCGTCGGTTTTTTTTTCTTCCAATTATGAGAGAACACGGAGAACGAGAGTCTGGTGCGAGCGACGGAGGGAAGGGGAGTGACAGTGGGGGTGTTGGGAGTCAGAATGGAAATGGGGGTCAGTCTCCGGTTTTTAACAGCAAGGCAGAGAAATCAGGAAGTAGGAGGGAAGGGATTGATAATGTTTATGGGAGCCATAATCCTGGGACTAAATTCACGTACCGGGACAAATTATTGAGTCTTGGAGACTCCGGATTTCTGGAAATAAACATGTCAGCTTGTGATGCCCTTAATGGTTGGAAAGATTATTGTGCGAAAATGAGTAGCAAAAGCACGTCCGAGAATGTTGAGGTTGAAGAAGAAGATATATATGGTGATGAAGCAGGTGACACTTGGCAAAAAGGAGGGAAATATCCAAAGTTAAAATTTTCAGCGGAAGAATATGAAGCTTGGTATAAACCATACATAAATTCTCTGATTGTTAAGCTTTTGGGGAAGTCATTCAGAGTTGGTTTTATGAGGTAGAGAATGGAAAGAATGTGGAATCCAAAGAGTCCGATGAAAGTTACCCCTTTAAGTAATGGATATTTTATTGTGTCGTTTTCTACTAGAGAGGATAGGGATTACGCTCTTTTGGAAGGACCTTGGATGATTGCTAACCATTATTTGATGATATAACGTTGGCGGCCAAACTTTAATCCTTGGAAGGCTGATTATCAAAAGAAAATAGCTGTGTGGATTCGATTTCCGGATTTACCGGTGGAACTTTACAGTATTGAATCTCTAAGAAGACTAGGAAACCTTATGGGAAAAACTCTAAAAATTGATAGAACTACGGCGTTTTCAGAGAAAGGAGGCTTTGCTAGAATCTGTGTGGAGTTGGATTTGCAGAAACCTTTATTGCCTTTCTTCAACCATTTTGGGGAGGACAGGAAGATTGAGTATGAGGGATTACATCTTGTCTGCTTTCACTGTGGGCAATATGGCCATCATATAGGGGTATGTCATCATAAAGTTCCAGATCAAATGAAGGAGAATGGGGAGATTCGTCCAAATAAAGCTCCAGAAAAATCCTCTGATGAGGTGAGGGATAATTTGAGGAAGAATGCTGAGATTACTGAGAAAAGTGAATTAAATGGTGGAATTTTTGGGCCACAGATGCTGGTAAGGCGGGATGTTAGTGGAAATTTTAATAAAGTGGTTTTAGTAGGATCAAGCTCGAATGGAGGAGGTAAAAAAGGGGTTACAAGTCAGAAGGGTTCTCAAAAGAAAAATAAACTTAATTTAGCCAAGGATAAGGGAAAGACGGTTGAAAAGAAGGATGAGAGTGAGGGAGTAAATGAGAGAAGGCGTCAAGTTGGGATGGATATTAATAAGAATGTTACAGAGCAGAAGTGGGTTCCAGTGGGAGAAAAAAGACTAACCGGGATTAAGAGACGTGCAAGAGAAAAAATGAACATGGTTAGAGGCAAATTACCTACACATGATGTAACAAAAGGGGGGAGATTGGAAACCATGATGTAACCGAATTTATCTCCCTAAACCCTTTTTCTGTGTTGGAAGTCAGGCCTAGTGAAACCATGAAGGCTACTGAAGAATCACGTGGTAATGAAGCGGAAAATCTAAACATGGAGATGGAACAGGGGGACATGTTGCAAAATAATGAAATGTCAAAGGCTAATTATATCGTGGATCAAGGTATGATAACTACAGATCATCATGATGACCCTTCTTCATTTAAAATGTTTGAAGGTGGGATTGTTAGAGTGGATGAAGATGCTTTGATGGGGCATTCCGCCCCAAAAATTAATAATCTGTCTTAATGAATTTCATTTTATGGAATACGCGGGGCACAGGAGCTCGTCTTTTTCCTAATCTCATAAGGGAAATGTCACGGTTCCATAATGTGGATTTTATGGCAATTTTTGAAACTAGGTGCAGTGGGAATAGAGCAGTCCAAATAGCTGGTAAGCTGGGATTTCAATTTGTTCAAATTATTGATGCAGAAGGTTTCAAGGGAGGGATTTGGTGTGTGTGGTCTGAAAAGGTGGGAAAAGTTGAGGTATTAGTGAAGCATTCTCAATTTATGCATATCAGAATCTGTAGGAATGATCATAGAACGTGGGAACCGACTCTTATTTATGCTAGCCCGATTTTAATGCAAAGACGAAAATTGTGGCAAGATCTATTTGAGTTGCGTGACAGGATACATGGGCCTTGGGCTCTTGGTGGTGATTTTAATGCTACTCTGATGACGAATGAAAGAAGGTCTATGGGTGAGAATATTGGGCCGGATAGAGAGTTCATTAATTTTGTTGATGCTGCTGTTCTAAATGATCTCGGGTTTGATGGACCTGAATTTACGTGGCATAGAACAGAGTCTCATAGCAAACTTGATCGTGTTCTTGGATCAAATGAATGGTTAGAAATGTTTCCTAATGCAAGTGTTACTCATTTACCTTGGTATAAATCTGATCATCGTCCCATTCTGTTGCGTTTGGAAGGGTTAAGCAGGACGAGTCAGAATAATAAACCATTCCGGTTTATCGCGGCTTGGGTATTACATGATGAGTTTGAAGAATTTGTCAAGGAGAATTGGAGAACGACTGGCGAGTGGAAGGAGACAATCACTCTATTTTCTGAAGATTGTAGAAGTTGGAACAAAAAAGTGTTCGGTCATACGGATAAAAGGAAACGGGAGATAATGCGACGTCTTAATGGAATTACTAAAGCGGAGAAACATTATGGGCTTTCACTGGAACTTCAAAACCTTCAAACTTCTTTATGGGGCGAGCTTGAGGGTGTCTTATTGCAGGAATCATTATTATAGGCACAAAAGGCTCTCTCTGAATGGTCAGTGAGTGGAGATAGAAATACAAAATTCTTTCATGCTCGGGCTAATAGAAGAAGAAAAAGAAACTTTGTTGGAGCTATTCGAAATCAGGATGGAGATTGGGTCTATGAAGTGCAATTAATTAAAGAGATGGCTTCTTCTTATTTTACTACTTTGTTTACAGAGGAACAAATGCAAAGGGAGAAAATCAATTGTCACAATACATATCCAAGAATTGAAGATGAAGACATCTATCTCTTAGGTAAAGATATACGAGATGAAGAAGTTAAGGAGGTGGTTTTTAATATGGGAGCGTTAAAAGCACCGGGACCGGATGGTTTTAATGCACTCTTTTACCAGAGTCAATGGAAACACGTTGGTACATCTGTTTATGGGTTTATTAAAAAACTCTGGGAGTATCCAGAAGAAATTGCTAGCATAAATAATACTTTTCTGGTACTTATACCAAAAAAGGAATCTCCGGAAGAGTTAAGGGATCTTCGTCCTATCAATTTATGTAATATTATCTTCAAGATTCTTACCAAGGTGATTGCTAACCGTATAAGGGTCGTCCTTCCAAAAATTATTAGCCCTAACCAATGCAGCTTTATCCCAGGCAGACACAGTTCCGACAATATTATCGTAGCACAGGAGGTTGTTCACTCTATGAGGATTATGCAGGGCAAACGTGGATACATGGCTATTAAGATTGATATGGAGAAGGCTTATGATAGGCTGAAGTGGAGTTTTTTGGTACAATGTTTGAATGATCTTTCATTTCCTCCTAATCTGGTCAGAATTATTTCTCATTGTGTTACGACGCCTTCAATGCAATTATTATGGAATGGAGAAAAAGGTGATTTATTTAAAACTTCCCGTGGTGTGAGACAAGGGGACCCTTTATCTCCATATTTATTCGTAATTTGCATGGAACGGCTGGCTCACATGATTCAAGATAGGATGGAGACAACGAACTGGCTCCCAATAAGGTTATGCAAGAATGGGCCTCCTATTTCTCATTTATTTTTTGTTGATGATATTGTTTTGTTTGGTCAAGCTTCTGTTTTCCAGGCAAAGGAAGTTAAGGCTTGTCTAGATGAATTCTGTGCAAGCTCAGGTTTAAAGGTCAATGCTACGAAGACTAGAGTTTTCTTCTCCAGGAATGTGAATCACAATCGACGCACTGAGTTGAGCAATATTCTGGGGTTCCAAATGGCAGCAGATCTTGGTAAATACTTGGGAGTTCCTCTGCATTATAAAAGGGTGACTAAGGAGAGCTTCAGTGAGGTTGTCGATAAAGTGAAGAAGAGGTTATCTAATTGGAAAGTAAATTTGTTATCTCTAGCTGGACGTGCTACTTTGGTAGGGGCTATCACATCCGCTATTCCAGCTTATACAATGCAAACAGCATCAATACCTCTTGGTTCCTGTGATATGATTGAGAGTAAAAATCGAAGCTTTTTGTGGGGTACAACGCAGGAAAAGCAGAAAATTCATCTTGTTTCATAGGAAACAATATGCAAGTCTAAGGGTAATGGTGGTTTAGGATTGAAACATGTTAAAACTCAGAACCATGCATTTATGGCCAAATTAGGATGGAATCTTATCAAGAAAAAGGATAACTTATGGGTAAGAATTATTAGAAGCAAATATAAATGTGGAAATGATTTGATGCCTCAAATTGATATGCAGAGGATAGGATCGAATACATGGGCAGGGATCAAGGCAGCATGGAGATTTGTGCAGGAGGGTTCCGAAGTTGAGCAGAGGAGACAGATTGTTCGATGGAAACACACAAGAAATGGAGAATTCAAGGTGAAATCTGCATATAAAGTTATCGCAAATGAAGAAGAGAACCAGGAAGTATTATGGCAGAAAATCTGGAAGCTGAACGCTATCCCAAGGTGTAAAACTTTTATGTGGCTCGTTGCTCATAACAAGCTTCTTACCAACGTGGAGAGATATAGAAGAGGCATGTGTGCTGATGATGTGTGCGGTTGGTGTAAGAAAGGTCCAGAAACAGTGCTGCATGTACTTCGGGACTGCACTGAAGCTAAACGTTTGTGGATGGAAAAGATAACTTTGCCAAGAGGTTGTTTTTTCTTTGAGCTTAATCTCAAGGAGTGGTTGAACTTTAATATTCGACGCTTGGATTGGGGTGACTGGTTTGCAACTTTATGCTGGTTATTCTGGAAAAGGAGAAATGAACATCTTTTTGAGCAGAAGAATCAGAATAATGAGAGCCTACAGAATCATGCCCATGCCATTATATCTAGCATTCAAAAGGCAAGTAAAAAACTAGTCAGAATCAACTTACAAGGCACATTAGTTACGGATAGGGGGGCCACATGGATGCCGCCTGAGGAAGGATGGACTAAAGTTAACGTAGACGGAGCATTTGCAGGGAAAATCGGCGCTGGGTGCGGAGGAGTTATTCGAGAGGCTAATGGGAATTTTATTATGGCTTTTATGCACAGATTGGAGTTGGGTGATCATGTTACCGCTGAAATATGGGGTATTCTTCTAGGATTGAAGACAGCTTGGGATCAAGGAAAGCGTAGAGTGGTATTAGAATCCGATGCGAAAGAAGTTATTGATCTAATCAATTGTGAGAATTGCCAGAATCATCCGGACGCTAATACAATAGCAGAAGTTCGTTCCATGTTGCAACGAGAATGGAGGATAGAATTGAGGTTTGTTCCAAGAAACGCAAATAGGGTTGCCGACTTCCTTGCGAAAAAGGCAATTTCATGTGTAACGGGGTTTCACCCTATTTTGTATTCCACACCTGAGTTAACAACTGTTTTAGAGCTGGATCATTGTATTCCTACTGATGTAGGCTGAGTCTTTAGAGTTTTCTACTTTATGTATCAAAAAAAAAGAAAGAAAACATTGGACCAAACAAAGAGGTTGTTGTTGATGAACCTTGATGAGCAATGGAAACTATCGATGTGCTAAACTTCAGAACATATAACAAAAATTGAACGAACAAGTAGTGGGAAACAACACCTCTTGGAACTTATAATAAACAATAGAAAATTCCAATGTGCTAAACCTTCAAACAACTAAAGTGAGGAATTAAGATTAGCTAAATAAAAAGCCCAAATTGAGTTTCCCAACCAGATTCCAATTTTTAAAGAGAACCAGATCAAAAGATTATTGTTTATTAGGAACACTTAGCCTCAACAACCTCATTCAAGTCGGAGACAAGAGTTATGGTGTGATTATACGAGTGCCTTCAATATCTCACTCTCAATCTTTTAAATTAAAACGCTCACATGCTTCTACTCTTTAAGTGTTCATCTTTTACTCATTTTGAGAGGTTTATTCCTTCTTATCCTTTATTGTTGAGTAGACTTAAGATTAAGGGAATTTTGAGTGGATTATTTACTTGCTTTGTGTAAAGGAGGAGATTTGAGCAAACTTTAAAAGTCTAGGAAGTTGTATTGGGGAGAATAGTGAAATTCTCAAAGGTGTATGAAAACTGGATATAAGTCACGTGGATTTACCGATTTACTGAACCAGTATAGTATTGGGAGAATTATAATCAGGTCCCGTTCAAGAGAAAAAATCAAAAATTGGTCCCACGCTCATCGAGTTGTTAATTCACGCTCCTGGAGTTATTAACGGGACCATTTTTTTTATTTTTTTTCTCTTAGACGGGACCTGATTGTAATTCTCCCTAAATTATTTGTGTCAATCAAACTTTTCCTTTTACCCATTTACATTGACATCCTCCTATCTCACTATAGCTTTATTATATTCATTATTTAGATTACTTTTTGCCAAATTTTCCATGAAGGGGACGGGACCTTAATAATATTTTTCAAAATTTTTAATCACCCAAAATTTTATATATATATATATATATATATATATAGAAAGAATAATTTATGTTGTAGATTTTCTTTTTTCTACCAAAACAGATATTAAGAATAAGACTCATTCATTAATAAAGAAAGGAGCCACATAAACAACAAAAGATACAAACAAATAAGAAATAACAGAAATAAAAACAAACTAACAAATCAAACGAAGAACAGGGAAGGAGCATTGGAATTGATTAGAGTCACAATGGCTAATGTTAGTCAAAAGGTAACTCACAATCCCCAAAATACCCTTTTACCAAAGGCAATCCTAAAGCATCCTAAAACCATTCTAGCTCTCTTGCTTCTTTATTTTTTTGTTCAGACTTTTCTTTATCCAAAGTGGTAGGAATCTTTAGGTCAACTCCTTCGTCAACAAAAAGTAACTTTACTTTTGCTTGTATCTTCCTAGGCTTCCTTAGGTGTGGTAGCAAAAGTAATTCTGGCCTGTGAACACTTAAAAAAAACACTTTTATATTTTATAAGACAAAATTCCTCTCATATACTTATCTCGACCAATGTAAAATCATTTAAAATAAGTAAAATCAAACAAGCATCTTATTATAATTTTCCTCTTCCTTATGCCTTCATGTAGAATTGATTGTCTTCAAGCAAGTCAAAATTTCCTTGCATGCTATTTTTTTTGCTGTGTCCTTATTGCCAGCTATAGAGGTTTTCTCATAAGTTTTCCCATTAGCTAGAACCTGAACTTTGACACAAGTTAAGCCTTCGCTTTTGAACACCAATGGCTTCTCCAATTTGTAATACTGTTTCTGGCAGAGTTCTTGCAATTCACGAACTGGATGAAACTGTGTAGTTTCAGGTGTTATCAAAGGTTCCAATAAAGGCATGATGCTTTTAAACACAATGTCTTTGTTGAACCCTGAATCAACCATAATTGCCCCAGCTAGAGACTCTATAATGTCTCCAAGTACCTGTCAATTAATAAGAACATTATTCTTTCGGGCATGATATGCATCTTAAAACATTGAGTTATTAACATTGCTGGTTCTTCTAGTTTAATTAAATTTTGGTTTTAGTCCCTATAGTTTTAAATTGTTGGTTTTAATCTTTATAGTTTCATAAGAACTTAGTCTGAGTTTACTTATTGATGAAACCATAATTTAAACACGTTAAAATATAGGGACCAATCTAAATCATTATGAAACTATTATGACCAAAATTATTGATTTGAAATTATATGGATCAAAATCAAAATTTGATCAAACTGTGAAGACCAACACCAATATTAACTCAAAAACATTTTTCATATACTACTTTAAAGAGAAAAATATTAATATTGGATTCAAGATTAGAGCATTTTCGATTATTTTATATCCACTCCAACGGAAGTAGTATATGCCATAAGGTTGTCTTGACTTAGATGCCCTATATTCATGAAATGAAGGAAAAAGCTGCAACAACAACTAGCTTTATTCTACTAGGTGAATCAGCTACATTGATTCCATGACGTTATGTACTCTATCAATAACCAAATTTTTAGATAAATTGTTAACTAAAAGATCCCTTCAATAACTTTCACGATCCTTCTCTTTAATCTTCCGCTATCCCTTTTTCAAAGGACTTAATAATCTCTGGTCTACCCTCCTCACCAGCACATCCACTCCAACAACTCAACCACTAAGGCCTATTGTGTTTCATATAACTAATTATGAGATGCCGGTTTGTATGCACAATTATATTTTCTTGTGTCACTCTCTAGCTAAATACACCCTGAATGTTTTATTGTGAAATTAGACAATCAAAAGGCAAGATCACCTACTCTAATCATGAGCAAATTTACCCAAATGACATTTGAATATAAGCAATAAAACACCACTATGAAATAGTAGAACAGACGTAGACTCAACTAAAGCATTGCTTAAAGACCAATAAGATAAAAAGTAAGGACTAACCTTGGGGAAATAAGTCCCTGTTTCCCATCCAAAAGTTGATTCAGTACATGACTCTTCGAAATTCTCTATTGCTTCAACAATATTATTCTCTAATTTTTTAGAGGAATGAAGTATGTGTTTGTGTAATTCAGCCTTAATAGCAGATCGAGCATAACAATCATTGTTTACTGAAGCAGACCTCATGTCAGTCAATAACCCTGGAGAAAGGCCAGGATATTTATTGTACAGATGCTCAGTCACAAGAAAATCCAACACAGAATCCCCAAGAAATTCTAGTCTCTGCAGGAAAAAATAATTATATATAATATTCAATTCATTTATTATGAAAGTAGCATAAAAAACATTACTTATGGTTTACATCTAAACTTCCAAAAGATAGGCTACTTCTAAAGGAATGACCCTGAAGATTTTGCCTTCCATAGATAACTGTAAGCAAATTAATGTCTTCTTTTCATATGATAAAATAATAATAGTAATAACCCTACTTTTAAGCTGAAAATCATCAAGAGTCCTAAAGCTAACTTTCAGTTCAGTCTCATGTCAAGTGTCTGTATTATGGTCAAAGTTAATAAGTCCAAGCATGCTGTCTCTTGTATATATATGCATATGAAGTACAGATTTTGGTTTTGCTAAAACCAATGATACCGACATGAAAATCAGTTTTTGGTTTTGAAGTGCTTCCTCTGGTCCTATTTATAAGCAGTATTCTCTCATGCAGGGTTGGTTCTATATATAAGCAACAATTTGACATTGCTTAAAAAGTTAATGTACTTAATCCATATTTACCCCTAATTAATGACACGTCTCTCTCATCTTTCTTTCTCACTCATTCTCTCTCATGTCTTTTTACACCCATCATCTTCATAAATAAGGGTAAATTTAGGAGGTGGGGGGGGGGAATTGCATCTCGTACATATTTATTACTTTTAACTAATTTTAACCAACAATTCAAGAACCAAAGGGGGTACCTGATAACATGGAACTTTTGGCATCAGGTAAGAACCATGAGTGAGAGCTTCCACCAAGAGAGAGTTGTTATTGAATGAGTAGTTCAATAGAGATTCAAAATAACTGACATTCACAAGCCTCTCTGGCTCTATGCTTAAAAGCCTCTTATTGGATGTTATCTCAAAATCCACCTTTATCCCAACCCAATCCATAAATTTCAAAGCAGCTTTCTCTCCACCTATGCTAAGGAAGGCCCCAATCAAGGCTTCAACAACATCTGAAATGACTTTAGGTTTTATTTTTCTGGTCCCATTAACATAAACTGTCGTCATATCATCATATGCTAACTCCTCTTTCAAAGTAACATTTCTTGATCTATCTCCTGGTATAATCCACTTCTTTGGATCAAAAGGGCTGGTTCGTATGAAGCCCTGCCAAAAAAAAAAAAAGAAGGGTCAACATCATTGTTAGTCTCTACAATTTGATTGAGTTTTGATTTTGATCCCTTTAATTTCAAATCATTAGCTTTGGTCCCTATAATTTTATTAAAACTTGATCTAAATTTAAGTATATGGACTAAAACTAGGGATGGAAATAGGCTAGGCTAGGCTAGGCTTTGCCTAAATAGGCCTAGGCGTGTAACAAAGATTCCAAGCCTGAGTCTGGGCCTGAGCCTGTATGTAGGCTTTTTTTTAGGCCTGAGCCTAGGCCTTCAGAAGGCCTGACAAGGCCTGAAGCCTGTTTAAAAACCTACTTAAAATGCAGGATTTTAAATAGCCTTTAAAGCATATGCTGCTAAATTCATATATAACCCTTCATGTTTATATACAATCATACATTATGTCTTAAAAGCCTAACATCTATTCTTGTAGCAATATTAAGGCTTAGTAAGGAAAAGAAAATAATGTCTAGTGACAACACTTATTCGAGCAAATAGGAATAAGAAAAACTAATCAACTGTTAACTAATGAGATATATTTTTTAAAATCGACGAAGCATAACAAATAACATGTAAAACTATATTTTTACCTATTTTATTCTTTCCACGTAAATTGGGACAAACTCCTCTTGTTAAGATTAAAATATTTCATTTGACACTAAAATAAACTTATAACATTTTTTATGCTTTAGTGGAGGGCACAAATTAGGGGGGGAGTGAGTTAGTATTGCCATCTCGAGCGATCGAAGAGAAGAGATGTAGAGGTGAATGATTTATGCGAAAACAAGGGATGAGTATAATGACGATGAAATATGAAACTTAGAATTTAGAATTAAGATTAAGTTGGTAAATTTATAAAATTATTTAGATGATATTATATATACTTATATAATAATATATTTTTTAAAATAAAAAATTAAATAGGCCAGGCCTGTAGGCTTGTAGGCTAGGCCTTATAAAAATAGGCCTGACCTGTTTATCTAAATAGGCCTAACAATATGCCTAAGCCTGATCCTGGCCTATTTACTAAATAGGCTAGGATAGGCTTTATGTAGGTTAGGCCGTAGGCCCCTGTTAGAGGCCTGGCCTATTTCCATCCCTAACTAAAACTAAAACTCATAGGGGTCAATAGTTAAACTCAAACTAAAGTCTTATGAAACTATAGAGACTAAAACTAACTATTTGCAACTACATGGACCAAAATCAAAATTCAATCAAATAATAAGGACAACAATGGTATTAACCCAAAAAAGAATTAAAGTTAAGAGAGACAATAAATGAGCCATTTTCAGAATACATCACAACACACAAGTGGATTTTTTATTTCTCTTTGTTAAGATGTTATAAGGTGAGAAAGAAAGCATACCGGAAGTTTAGAGTTGCACCCTGACCTACAGAGGGTGACATTAGATATCATCTCTGTCTTCTTCTCAGAGAGAAGGCCTTCATTATCAGATGGATGGGTTTGATAAAGATGCTGACATGTAATATATTTAAGGAAAGAATCTCCAAGTGTCTCTAGAGATTCATAATGAAATAGCTCTTGACATTCTTTTGCAGTAATTGCTTCCAAGATCTACAATGCACAGAGCAATTCCATTAGCACAGGTATCACCAAAATCAATTTGAACAAAATATATATATATATATATTCTACCTCTGGTCCTAAATATAAGTGCTAGACAAGGTATTTAATTTGGTTCTAAATATAAGATCTCAATCTACTTTGTCCCCCCAAATATATAATTTTTTTTTCAAAGTATCCCTATTAGTTGCATATGGGAAAGGGGTTTCCGTCAAGAGTAATTACAATGCACATAAATGGAAAAGGATATTCTAGTCAAACCAACACATATTTGTTACAACTAACTAATTTAACTAACCTCCTTAATCCACAAATTAGTTATCCAGCTCTTGTATTAAGGACCGGAGGGAGTGTACATATATATATATAAGGAAAACAAAATTCTACCATTAAGATATAATGAATGCAGTGAGTAAGAGATGGGGAAGTTTACGGTGGATATTGTGTCAAAGTCAAACCTTTCTAAAATAATGAAATGGCAAACAGAATAATCCATTAAAACATCTTTAAGCAAATAATGACACACCCATGTTGAGAAGACACAACACAGTTAAACCAAAAGATGCTTAAATAGAAAATTCACATCATATCAGAAGTGTCACATTATTGTTTAGTAATCTGATTAATCTCTTCATACGGTCTTGGTTGGAAAAAAGAAAAAAAGAGGCTGGAGTAGTTCTTTTGCTTTGGTTACCAGTGCCCTGCTTTTAGCATTGTGTTTGCCATTAAAACGACTTCTCTATTGGATCCATAAAGTAAAAATAACTACTTCTCTAGAACTCATTAATCTTCAAAAACATATTCCTTTTCTTCATCATATGGGTAGTTAATGAGTCTCAAGTAGAAAGACATGAAATTTTCAATCTTTCGCAAAACTTGGATATAATTATATCATGATGGTACATTTTTCACAGCAAAATAATAGTAGCTTACCTTAAATGTTGGAATATCATTTTGCTTGCACATCTTTTTCAAGTTGGAAGCCAAAAGTAATGACTCAAGCCGATGTATTATTGATGGAACGACGGAGAATGAATATATTGTACTGATGGATATGGGTGACATAACGATAGAACACAGTTCAGGAGGCAATTCAGCTGAAGCCATGGTTGATTCTGAATGGGGGAAAAAAAGTAATACATATTCAGCAGCACACAAAGAGACAAATGATACTAGCAATCGCTGCTAAAAATTGAGGTTGAACCTCAATTTTTGTAAAAAGGCTCTAATATAAGGAAACAGTTGAAACTTCTGAAGAAGGAAAAAAAACTTGTTACCAAAAAAGAAGAAGAAAAAACTAAAAATAGCTTTTGCGCTTGTTTCATAGGCAAAACAATAATTTTGTGTTATTTTCAGAAACCTTCCTGCACAAGAAACTTTGCAAGTATAAGTCCAGACACATGAATCAAAATACAAACCTCTTTCCTTGGCTTGTCTGCTTTTGAGATTGTAATTTCTTACATGAAATATATGCCTGCCATTATATAGCTGTTGGTTTCCATAATGCAAATGAATTCCATACCTGAAATGTAGGATTAGCGATGAGAATACGTCAAAGTAATGGTTGGTCTGTTTGGTATGAGGAAAATGGAGGGGAGGGAAAATTTTGATGAGTTTCATTTAAAAGAAATGGAAGAGTAGGGCTATAAAATTTTAATAAAGAGAACATATAAGGTTAAAGAAAAGAGTAAAAAAAATTAATTAAAATCTCTTAACCCCACTTCTCCAATTTTCTTAAATCAAACTCATAAAAATCCACCCCCAAAAAAAAAAAATCCCCTTGTACCAATCAAACCCTAAAACACGCAATGGGAAATATTAACTTAAAACAGCAACAAATACTATCATACTTTTCTTCAAAGTATTTCTTATATGTCTTTGCTTTTCCATTCTTGACTCTGAGCAGAGAGTTTCCATCCAATTCCATTCTACCAGTGATGACATAAAAATGACCATTATGAGGAGTATAGACCAATGAATTCTCAAGTTTGCATGAGCAAACTTCATCATCTTTAGTCCAAATTTTTGCAAAATGATTGTTGCAACCTTCTTCAGATGAGGACACAGAAGTAATTGAAGGCCAATCTATGGTCAAAGGTCTCATATGTATGGGAGTGGCTGGAAGCAGAAGATAATGCATCTCAAGACTATCCTCCAAATAGTGTTCATTTAAAATGTCCATCAACTTATCCATATTGTGATAAAGAAGAATCCCAAATACAGTTATCTGAAATTTTCTGCACAGAAGAACCTGAACAAGGAAAAAAGAAAAGTTAATACTATTGTTAGTCCTTATAGTTGGTTGAATTTTGGTTTTGATCCCTTCAGTTTTAAATTATTGGTTTTAGTCTCAATAGTTTCATAAAATTATGGTCTGAGTTTAATAACTAATTGAAATTTGATTCTAGTCCCTGTACTTAAAATAAGCCCTTATGAAACTACACAACAATTTAAAATTATAGGGACTAAAACTAAAATTTAGGGGGGGGACACAGTAGCTGCATTAAACTTTGCAAGACTTGCTATCATGCTATACAATACAGAAACAGGACAAGGTAGCATACCTCATTTAGGCCAAGCTTTCTTGTTCCAATGTATTTAAACTTCACTGTGAGGCCTCCTCTGTTAATACACATTTTAAATTCCATTGAGCTGATAACTTCTGGGTCAAGCTCACATCTTATGGCAAGAACAAGATCACGAGGTGAAACATCATAGGTGAAGTCTTGTCTCAACTCTATTAAATAGCAATGATACACTGTGACTGTGTTGCCATTAATATGTGAAAATCTGTTGACCAGTTCAGATGGGATATAATGAGGTTGCTCCTCATTATAAGAAGATCCATTCACTGTGAGAATCACATAAATGGTCAAAAAAAAAAAAAAAAAGAAGGAAACATATAAAGAAAGCAAAAATTATTTCATTTTGAATCATCATCATCACATTAGTAAAAATATAAAGTAGACATGAAAAGTTACCTGGTTGTTGCTCCAATTTCTTTTCCATGGCTGGCTCAGGGACAAGATTGCCTACCAAAGCTCCAAGCTTTTGAAGTTCTTTGCAATTTCAAATGGGTGAAAAGGTTGAGGAAACGAAGAGGGCGGAGAGAGAGAGAGAGACTAGGAGGCAATTCAAGCACAAAGCAAAGGTGTCTGAAACGAGAGTATATAAATAGGAAACAGGCCAGTGACTCTACTTCATTAGCAAGTTGTCAGTGACTCTACTTCATTAGCAAGTTAACTTTCTAGTTAAGGAGACCCCACAAGTAAAAGACAATGATGGTCGTTTCAGAAGAAGAGGGGGGAGAGAGGGAGAGAGAGAGTTGGAACAAGACAAGGCAGTCTCACTCTCAAGTTCAGGGAAAAGCTCTCTGAAGCAGAGCTTCATGCGCATCTGCAGGGTGACTCTCCATTTGCATGCAAATATTGAACTTTCTCTCAACCCCAATAAAAAAATTGTTAATTTTAGGGAGAATTACATTTAAGTCCCATGGAAGAGAAACAATGAAAAAATGGTCCCTGTAGATTACAAAACGAAAAAATGGTCCCATTAACAACTTCATGAGCCTGTATTGACAACTCATTAACAACTCTAGGAGCCTATATTAATAAATCCATGGGACCATTTTTTCATTTTGCAATCTATAGGGATCATTTCTTCATTTCTCATCTTCCTTGGGACCTGAATGTAATTCTCCCTTAATTTTATATATTTATATATAAATATTAATTAACGTCAGAAACCAGACCTGCAAGTTTAAGAATGGGAGGAGCCCACTGAGGGGCATACTGGCGTCATGCACAGTCGGTTTTTATTTTTATTGGAAGTAGCACCTTTAAATAATGAGAAATATTTACAAAATTTCGGAATTTCAAAGTGTTATCTCATCTATATCCTAATTAATTAAAGTATAATAATCCATCTTATTTTAATTTTATATGATAGATGAGTCATCTGAAAAATTTAAATTTTATGATTTTAAAAAATATAAACTTCTTAATTTAAAAAAAAAACGTAATTCCCTTACATCATCCCTAAAATCATAAAATTTGAATTTCTCTGGATGATTCATCTATCATATAGAATTAAAATAAGATGAATTATTACTCCATCCGGTCTTAATTATAAGACAAATTTGACTTTTTTTGGAGAAATTAAGGAAACTAATTAAATTACTTTAGAGTATTTTTATTTTTATTTTTTCTTTAAACTAATTGGTTTGACTAATAAATTAATATATAATCAAAGAATACATAAAATATGATATGATTAAGTAACTTATTTAACTTCCTTAATTTCTCTAAAAAAAATTAATTTTATCTTATAATTAGAGTCGGAGATAATATATTTTATTTAACTAGAGTATAGATAAAATAACGCTCTTTAAGTATATAGCTATTTCTTATAAATAGTAAGTGAGTGTTTGGTTGGGCTTATTTTGCCTAAATAAGCACTTATTACGTAAGTCGAGATAAAACTCCTCTCATATACTTACCTCGTATACCGTGAATCACGATTTATAAGCACTTATTATCTGAAAATAAGCTATTCCAAATGAGCACTAATTGCATGTTCGTCACAAGCGTACTACGCCTCAACGTACGATTAGACTGGAAAAAAAAAAGCACATTATGGATATTTTGACCGTTTGGGTTCATGATGGGAATGGTCATGTTTTATTATAAAAGTTACGGTAACTTGTAAGTTAAACTTTGGTGTTTTTATAGTGGTCGTGAAAATCATAAATCATATTTATAATCTGATTTCTGATTTTTATAAAAGTTAGATTAAGAAAAAATAATTTTTGCCGCCGCTAACCCAAACGAGCCCTAAAACAATAACATGTGTATTGTAAACTTGTGGTAAAGTTGATTATAATAATTAATATAATTACAAATTAAAATCCATGATATTGCCTTATATTCTTAATACAAATCTAGTTTGTGTGTTATCTAAGGTATTATGATCCTTATTAAAAGAAAAAAAAAATTATCTTTGATGATGCATCATTGATCCTCATATGTGTCAAGTAGCCTTTTCTTGGTCGTCCTAAAAGGAACTCCTACTCGGAACCCCTCCTCTTCCTCTAGCCTGTGTTTGGGATCACTTAATTTTAGAGAATAAGTCCTTATTACGCAAGCCGAGATAAAACTCCTCTCACATACTTACCTCGTATACCGTGAATCACGATTTATAAGCACTTATTACCCAAAAATAAGTTATTCCAAACAAGCACTCATCTTCTCTCTCTCTCCCTCCCTCCCCCCTTCTTTCTCTTTTTATAGGTATAAGATTAACATTTGAACCGTTTATATTTGATCTTTTATAAAATTAATATTAAAATGTTAGATTATAAAAAAAATTATTAAATACAAATTGCCAAACTTTGATATGAATAATTCAATACTACAATAAAAAAAATAAAAATAACATTTTGTGTGAAATTAAAAATATATGGACCATTGAAATGCTCATCTTATGGTTAGAAAAGGAACAAGAGGGAAGGGGATGATAATGGAATAAGAGGAGTTCCGAACCAATTGTTTCCCCTAGTGTAGAAGAAATATGTGGTGACAACCAGGCAGGAGTTCTTTCGGTTCAAAACCCCTCCTCTTTGCTTATCATCCTCTTCCCTTCTCTCCCATTTCTAATCATAATATGAATATTTGAATAGTCTAAATTTAGTTTTATACAAAATATTATTTTTTTATTATAATATTGAATTATTCATATCAAAATTTAGCAATTTGTATTTAATTAATTATTTTTATTTTTATAATTTAACATTTAATAATAATTTTATAAAAGATCAAAACTAAATCATTCAAATGCTGATCTTATAGTTATAAAAAGAGAAGAGAGGGAAGAATATGATAAGGGAAGAGGAGGGGTCCCAAAAAATAAACTAATTCCTGCAAATAAACTTGAGAAATAATATATAAAATCCACTGAACTACGATATATTAATTTCCTTATTAAAATAAGGGAGAATTGCCCAAAAATATCTTGGGAGCAAATTAATTGCTGGTTGCTACCAAGTGTGCAAGCGATCTTCCGTGTGTGCAAGTGATCTTCCGTTTTGTGCAAACTATCTTCCATGTGTGCAAAAATCTTCCGTATAAATGTGCAAGCGATCTTCCGTTTTGTGCAAATCATCTTCCGTTTTGTGCAAACCATCTTCTATGGTAGCATTCAGCAATTAATTTGCTAAAAAAGTATTTATCAGCAATTCTCCCTTAAAATAATATCAAATTATTTGTAAAAAAATACAGAACCAAAATTTTACATAATTTCAATCTTTTTTTTCCTAACATTCCAATTGCCAAATACTTTTTTTCCTTATTTTCATCTTACTCATTTCCCTTCTTCATTTTTTATCTTTAAAAATCCCTTTCAACGTACTAATAGTCTAATAATACACACGTTCAAGTATTTGGGGTTTTAGCAGTTTGTTTTTTTTTTTATAAAAAGACAATTGGATTAATATAACTTTTAATCCCTGAAATTTGATTCAATTTTGGTTTTGGTCCCTCAAGTTTGAAATCGGTGGTTTTGGTCCCTGAAGTTTCACCCGATTTTGATTTTAGTCCCTTAAATTTGAAAAGGACTTGACGACCCGTTTTTGAAATCCGACCCGACCCGGAAAAAAAACCAAATCCTTTTTAAATTTGAGGGACCAAAATCAAAATTGAGTGAAACTTCATATATCAAAACCAAAATTAAATCAAACTTTAGGGACTAAAAGTTATATTAACCCAAGACAATTTATATTAAAGTTAAAAGGGAGAATTACACTGTAGTCCCATGGAAGCTAAAATACGAAGAAACGGTCCCGGGAAAATCTGAAATTACCCTCAAGTCCCAAGGGACCATTTTGTAATAAAATTCATCTGAGAAATGTCACAATTGCCCCTGTCAGACAAACAACAAAAAATGTGATTAAATGCTGTGAATGACGCATGTTACGTCCGGAGAAGGCGGGAAAAAACGCAGCGAAGATCAGCATCCATGGATGAAGATTAAGGTAGGGATTTCATGGCATCCATTCCCTTGTCTTGATTAAGCTCCACATGACTCACATATTCTGTTTAGTTGGTAAACATAGGTTTAGGTTTTGTTGAGTCATTTTCGTTTTGATCATCAAAATGGAAAAAGTTATGTAGTTTTGATGGGTATTGTCCTGTATATGCTTGCAAATTAACAAGGAAGATCTATTAAATGCAATGGATATAGTTTGACAAAGTTTGCATTGTGTTTGGGTATGATTTTGTATGCTCTGTTTTTGGTGTTATTAGCTCTGTTTTCTGGTGTATGGTGCTGTGTTTCTGCAATATAAGAAGTAAGGAATGAAGATGTGGATCAAAGGTTTGAAGCTACATGACATGATTTGCGTAGGAAAAAAAGAGTTGTTAATGCAAGCAGCGATAGTTGTCAATGGAGGCGCCTTAAGTTGTTAATGACAACTAGAGGTCATATTTAAATGATTTTTGTGACAACTAAAGTTTTTTTTATTGATATTTGTTTTGGTCAAGATTTTTGTGGGAATTGTCCTCCATATGCTTGCAAGCTATAAAGGAAGGTCTTGAAAATGCAATGGATATGTTATGGCTAAGTTTTCAATGCGTTTTGCTATGATTTTGTGTGCTCTGTTTTTTTAGTCATTATGCTCTGTTTTATGGTGTATGGTGGTGTGGTTCTGCAATAGAAAAGGTAAGGAATGAAGATGAAGATGAAGAAAGAAAGATATTAGTCATAAACCCAATGGTGGGTTTATGTTATATTGCCTCAAGGAATTGAAGAAAGAAGAAAGAAAGATGAAGATGAAGAAAGAAAGATATTAGTCATAAACCCAATGGTGGGTTTATGTTATATTGCCTCAAGGAATTGAAGAAAGAAGAAAGAAAGATGAAGATTGAAGATATTCATCAAGAAGGTTGAAGTTGGGTAATAAAGAATGATCATCAAGAGGAAAAATAAGAAGAAAGAGATGGAAGAAGGAAGAACTTGGAAGATCTATCATGAAGCGAAAGCAAAGTTGCGATACTGTGCGAACACTAGGTTTCACCTCGTAAGTCATAAAGGTAAACAAATCACACACTGACACTCACTTGACAATTCATAACAGCATAAGTGTATTAACAACTCGAGGGGCTCCACTGACAACTCTAGGGGCGTTCATTAACAACTCAAGGGGCCTGCACTGACAACTCTAGGGGCGTTCATTAACAACTCAAGGGGCCTGCACTGACAACTCTAGGGGCGTTCATTAACAACTCAAGGGGCTTTCACTGACAACTAAAGGGGCGTTCATTAACAACTCAAGGGGCCTTCACTGACCCTTGAGTTGTTAATGAACGCCCCTTTAGTTGTCAGTGAAGGCCCATAGAGTTGTCAGTGGAGCCCCTTAAGTTGTTAACACACTTATGCTGTTATGAATTGTCAAGTGAGTGTCAGTGTGTGATTTGTTTACCTTTATGACTTACGAGGTGAAACCTAGTGTTCGCACAGTATCGCAACTTTGCTTTCGCTTCATGATAGATATTCCAAGTTCTTCCTTCTTCCATCTCTTTCTTCTTATTTTTCCTCTTGATGATCATTCTTTATCACCCAACTTCAACCTTCTTGATGAATATCTTCAATCTTCATCTTCATTCCTTACCTCTTCTATTGCAGAACCACACCACCATACACCAGAAAACAGAGCATAATGACTAAAAAAACAGAGCACACAAAATCATAGCAAAACGCATTGAAAACTTAGCCATAACATATCCATTGCATTTTCAAGACCTTCCTTTATAGCTTGCAAGCATATGGAGGACAATTCCCACAAAAATCTTGACCAAAACAAATATCAATAAAAAAAACCTTTAGTTGTCACAAAAATCATTTAAATATGACCTCTAGTTGTCATTAACAACTTAAGGCGCCTTCATTGACAACTATCGCTGCTTGCATTAACAACTCTTTTTTTCCTACGCAAATCATGTCATGTAGCTCCAAACCTTTGATCCACATCTTCATTCCTTACTTCTTATATTGCAGAAACACAGCACCATACACCAGAAAACAGAGCTAATAACACCAAAAACAGAGCATACAAAATCATACCCAAACACAATGCAAACTTTGTCAAACCATATCCATTGCATTTAATAGATCTTCCTTGTTAATTTGCAAGCATATACAGGACAATACCCATCAAAACTACATAACTTTTTCCATTTTGATGATCAAAACGAAAATGACTCAACAAAACCTAAACCTATGTTTACCAACTAAACAGAATATGTGAGTCATGTGGAGCTTAATCAAGACAAGGGAATGGATGCCATGAAATCCCTACCTTAATCTTCATCCATGGATGCTGATCTTCGCTGCGTTTTTTCCCGCCTTCTCCGGACGTAACATGCGTCATTCACAGCATTTAATCACATTTTTTGTTGTTTGTCTGACAAGGGCAATTGTGACATTTCTCAGATGAATTTTATTACAAAATGGTCCCTTGGGACTTGAGGGTAATTTCAGATTTTTCCGAGACCGTTTCTTCGTATTTTAGCTTCTATGGGACTACAGTGTAATTCTCCCTTTTAACTTTAATATAAATTGTCTTGGGTTAATATAACTTTTAGTCCCTAAAGTTTGATTTAATTTTGGTTTTGATATATGAAGTTTCACTCAATTTTGATTTTGGTCCCTCAAATTTAAAAAGGATTTGGTTTCACTCAAGTTTGTCATACACTGATCAAACTTCATCATACCCCTTCATCCCTAGATATACGAGGCAATTACTAAAAACACAGAGATCAAGGAGCTTGTTTTTGTCTAAAAAATATTTTATTCTTTTCAAATTTGCTCTTATTTAATAAGAATATTTTTTAAAAGATCATTTATTAAGGGATTGGAAAAAACTTATTGAATAGGAGTATTCTTAGGAAAATTTTTTAAAACATACCATTCTGAACGAAATATTATAAATAAGGATAAAAACTTGAAAACAATTATATCAATGTTTTCAAAACCGGACCAAAAGTTGAATCGGAAAAATTAGTGGATCATGATTCAAACAGTCAGAACGATCAGACCGTTTGGCTGAGCCAATGACATAATAATTAAATTCAAAATACTATTATATACATATAAAATATGATATGAAATTGTTGCTGGCTCATAAATAACAAAAATTTTATGACTTTTTATTACTTTGAATAATCCCTTATAGTTAAATATTAACTATTGTGTATTTTTTATTATAATTTTTTAAAAGAGACTATGAGAATATAAAAATATATTCAAAATTCATGCATAATATTATTTCAACTTTTAACTTTTTTTTTTTTTTTTGCCATATTTCAACTTTTAACTTTAATTTTAAAAAAATAGATAAACATCAATTATCATCGGTAGTTTTTCAGAGTTCAAACACCTCATTTATCTTAAGGTAGAAACTCCTCTTTTATCCATTGGAAAATCACACCTCTTTTATCCATCCTATAATAAGATGAGTTAATAGTTCACCGATGGGTAATTGATCCACCCCACTAAAAGACAAAATTTTTAATCCTTGCATGAGAAAAAGTAAAACTCAACACGCAAGAACTGAGACAAGATGGGGAAATGACATCACAGTATCACACCTTCGTATTTCCCTCTTTTTCTCCAACAAGATCTGAGTTTTGTCTCAGTTCCGGGAGCTCATTTACGAACAGAAACCAGATCTGCATTTTAGTTTTTCAGGAGCTCATTTTCATTCGAAATGACATTAAAAAAGCACTCAACTAAGCAAGTATATAATTATATTATATACTTGCTTGTTTCTTCATACAGAATTGTTGTTCTTCAAGGAAGCCAAAACTTTCTTACAAGCTAATTTTTTTGCTGTTTTCTTATGGTCGGCTGGGCAGGTTTTCTCATAAACAATCCCCTTAGCTAGAACCCTAACCGTGGCACAAACTAAGCCATTGTTTTTGGAAAACAATGGCTTCTCCATTATAAAATGTTGCTTGCTGCAATATTCTTGCAATTCGCGAACAGGATGAATCTGTACCGTGTCCGGTGTGATCAAAGGTTCTAAGAGAGGCATGATGCTTCTGAACACAGTCTCTTTGTTGAATCCAGAATCAACCATAATTGCTCCTGCCAGAGACTCTATGATGTCCCCAAGCACCTATCAATAGTAAGAATATTAGTATTTACAAATAGTATCCAATCCAAATACCTATGGAATCTCTGAAAAAATCAGATTGTGTCCTAAAAGAAGCATTAATAGTAATCTAATTTTCTGGTACTTTGCAAACAATATGACACAGTTCTGGATCCTAAAGGGTTTTTTTTTCATTAGGTAAAAAAGATAAGGCAGGAAACTCAAGTTCTTCATGATTCAAACATCCCAAGATATAATCCTACACGTAAACCATGGATTTGAGGTGGGATACCGTGGTTTTCCAAGAGATAATTTTTTCTATGCTTGTTTGGAATAACAAATAAAACCTTTAAAAACAGCTTTTCAATCATTATTTATAGTATATGAAATAAATATGCGAGAGGAGTTTTGTTTCAGTTTACATGAATAAGCACTTTTTAGAGTCCTAAAAGTGATCCAAAACAAGCACACCTTTTCAAAAACTATTCTTGAAAATCTATTCTTTAAAATCACTTTTATCAGCCAATGATTTTGTAGCCAAGAGGCATAAATATTCCCCTATAAGCGGGAGATCGCGGATTCAATCCCACTTGTAACCTCAGGTTATTAGTGCTTGCCCTCCAAGTATAGAATTAAAAACTAGCATTAAAATATGCAGAATTGCCAAGAAATGTAGAATTGTCTTGAGAAACTATAATGATTAAGCCCTACATAGCAAATTACCAAAATAATATTCGAACACATGCACAAAAAACACCGCAATGACAGTAATAAGCGTTATTCAAAACAAGGACATTGCTTAAAGATCAATGAACTGAAACATAATAGCTAACCTTGGGGAAATACATCCTCGTCTCCCACCCAAAAGTTGGTTTGGAAGATAACTTTTCAAAATCCTTCATTGTGGCAACAATATCCCTATGTAATTCTGGAGAAGCATGGAGTATGTGTTTGTGTAGGTTAGCCTTAATGGCAGACCGAGCATAACAGTCATTATTTACAGAAGCCGACCTCAAGTCAGTCAACAACCCTGGAGACAAGCCAGGATATTTGTTGTACATATGCTCAGTGACAAGAAAATCCAACACAGAATCCCCAAGAAATTCTAGTCGCTGCAGGGAAAATACGTATGTATATTATTTGATAATTTTGAATAGCAATGAAACAAAAAGGGGGAAAAAAAAAAAGCAAAGACAGTGACTACTAATTCTGGGATACAACAAAACTTCCATAACGTGGGATGGTACTGAAGGAAAGACCCTGAAATTTTGCCTTTCATAGATAACATAACCATATGCAAATGTTTTCTTTTGGTATAATAAACTAAGAGCACTCCTTCCAGTCCAAGATATAAAATGTTGTTAACTAATTTATCAAAGAATGTGATTTTGAAATATGCATGTAATATATGTCACTTCTTTCTCTTTCCTACAAGGGGTAAAAATGGAAAACAATAATTAATTACCCTTTCAACCTCTTGTATTTTAGACCAAATTTTCCTTATAGAAGACTTTTTATATTGTGGACCGGAGGGAGTAATAGCTATCTCATTTGTCAGTCTCAAAGCTAAGGACTTCGGTTAACTTCAGTCTCAAGTGTCTTAAGGTAGGTCGAAGGAAAAGTTAAAGCCAGCCGTTCTATGAATTGTATGTGTCTGAATCATGCCAACAAATAAAGTACAATTTGCAGTTTAGCTAAAAAGATACAGACATTAAATTCGAACAAGATAATGCAGTACTTATAAGGCACCTGATAGCATGTTGGAATTTCTGGCAGCATGTAAGAACCATGGGTCAAAGCTTCCACCAAGAGAGAGTTGTCATTGAATGAGTAGTTCAATAGAGATTCAAAATATTTGACATTCACAAGCCTCTCTGGCTCTATGCTTAAAAGCCTCTTATTGGGTGTTATCTCAAAATCCACCTTTATCCCAACCCAATCCATAAATTTCAAAGCAGCTTTCTCTCCACCTGTGCTAAGGAAGGCCCCAATCAAGGCTTCAACAACATCTGAAATGACTTTAGGTTTTATTTTTCTTTTCCCATTAACATAATTTTTTGTCATATTGTCAGATGCTAACTCCTCTTCTAAAGAAACATATCCAGATCTATTTCCTGGTATAATCCATTTGTGTGGATCAAAAGGGGAGTTCCGTATGAAGCCCTACAACAAAAAGGAATGAAAATTCTGAATTAGAAAAAAGGAACAAATTTCAAAATACATGTACATTTTTTTAATTCTTCCAAATGTCAACTCTTGCTTCAACTGAAATCCTAACTGGACCTTTAAGGCTTAAATGACTACACTGAGCCAAAGCTTATTGGTCAAGCGAGTACAGTTTTATGGTCATGTACAATTAAAGAAATTCAACAATTCAGATGAAATGAGAAAACACACTTTAGCAAGTACCTATCCGGTCCTTAATATAAGACATATTTACCTAATTTGATTGGATTAAGAAAGTTAGTTAAGTTAGTTAATATGACATGTATTTTCTAAAATGCCCTAGTCCTTTTCCTAAATTTTTTCATTCCCTCTCCTCTTTGATTATTATTGAGGGAGCATCAATAAGGATAAATTAGGAAAAAATTGACAAATATAAAAACTTTATCTTATATTTAGGACTAAGATCAACTTTCCAAATATATCTCATATTAAGGACAGGAGGAGTAATAGCTAAGCAAAATTTAATCCCTTCAACAATTAAACTGCAAATCCGCGAACTTGACATGATAAATGTGATAATTTTTTTTTTTTTATTTCATCTAACGGAGAGTAATGGGCTAGTCATAATGCATAAGTGCATGAATGATAAGGATCAAAAGGCATATGCGAAATGCTGATAAACAGTATTGTAAATTATAAGAATCAAAAAAGAAAAGACAAAAGTTGGGAAAGAAAGAATACCGAAAGTCTGCTGGTGCACCCAAGCTTCCTGAGGGCAGCATTAGAAATTATCTTGTCCTTCTTCACACTGAGGAGACCCTCATGATAAGTTGGATGGATTTGATAAAGATACTGGCCAGCAGCATATTTAAGGAAAGAATCTCCAAGAGTCTCTAAGGATTCGTAATGAAATGACTCTTGGCATTTTTTCGAAGTGATTGCTTCCAAGATCTATAACGCACGAAGCAGATATCATCAGGAAAAGTATATCATCAAAAAGCTTGAACAAAGACAACAAAATAGATATACAAAGAAAATAATACTCTTCCGGTCCTAAATGTAGGACCTAGTATCAAAGGTAGTATTCCATAATTATGCTATAATGAAAGCATGACAAAAAGGTTAAGGTTGCCTTGTACATACATTATGTCGAATTCAAAACTTCTAAAATGACGATGTGGCAAACAGAATTATCCATGAAGCATCTTCAAGCAAATAAAATATAGACCCATATGGAGAATACCCAATACAAATAAACAAGAAAGAAAGTTCACATGATATCAAATCTATGCATTAGTATTATAACATCTTTTAGCAATCTAAATAATCTCACTGTGTATTGGCTGGGACATGCTAAAAAAGGGAGGCCAAATCAGTTCTTTTACTTGGTTATATCTAGTGCCATAATTATACGTTGTATCTGCCATTAAAACAACTTATATATTAAAAATTAATGAAGACAAACATTTAGGTAGTTAATGAGTCTCAACAGAATGAAATGAAACTATCTTTCCTTGGGAAAAAATTGGAAATATAACTGTTGGAATTATATCATGATAAATTTTCATAGCAAAAGAATAGCAGCTTACCTTGACTGTTGGAATATCTTTTTGCATGCACATGTTTTTCAAGTTGGAAGCCACAAGCAATGACTCAAGCCGATGTATTATTGAAGGAACAAAAGAGAATGAATATATTGTATTGACAGAAATCGGTGACATTATAACATAGCATAGTTCTGGGGGCAACTCGACTGTAGATTTGGTTGATTCTGCAAAATCATATATTTGCATATAAGTTAATATGTAAATCAGCATCACATGACAAATGATATTAACACTGGCTTCAATTTTGGGTAAATTTTAGTCATAGTCTCGTGGACTAGCTTGATTTCTTTGTCTGCAAAAATACTTTCATTTTAAAGAAACCTTTCATGGAAAGATTAAAATAAAGAAACTTTTAGAGAAAGCTATGAATGGCTTTTGTGCTTGTTATTGGAAATCTTCCAGCACAACCAACTTTCATGGGCAAGTCCAGGTACAAGAATCAACATTCAAACCTCTTTCCTTCGCTTGTCTACTCCTGTGAAGGTAATTTTGCACATGAAACATGTGCCTTCCATTATATAGTTGTTGGTGTTCAAAACATAAATTGATCCCATGCCTGAAATTTAGGACAAGTGACAAGATTATGCCAAAGTACTACACCTGATGGTAAATAGTAACCTCAAAATTAGACATCTGCAATGAATATTAGCATACTTTTGTTTATAGTATTTCTTGTATGTACTAGTTCTGCCATCGCTGAGTTTTAGAGGAGAGTTTCCATGTAATTCCATTCTACCAGTGATGATATAAAAATTACCACTATGTGGAGTATAAACCAATGAATTTTCTAGTTTGCAGGAGCAAACCCATCCATCTTTGATCCTTACATTGGCAACATGATTGTTGCAAACTTCTTCAGACGAATATACAGAAGTCACAGAAGGCCAATCGATGATCGAAGGTCTTTGAGGTATGGTACTGGCTGGAAGCAGAAGATAATCAATCTCAGGATTATCTCCCAAATGGGGTTCATTTAAAATGGCTGTCAGCTTAGCTGTATTATGGTCCAAAAGAATTCCAAATACGGTGATTTGGAATCTTCTACACAAAAGAACCTGCGGAAAAAAAAAAGAAGATAACCACATAAACTTTTGTAACACTTATTATGCACAACAATAAGAGGGCAAAACATCATACCTCATTTGGGCCAAGATTTATTGTACCAATGTATCTGAATTTTACTATCAAGCCACCCCTACCAGTACACATTTTGAATTCCATGCACCCAATTTCAGGGTCAAGTTCACATCTCATTGCAAGAACAACATCACGAACAGCAACATCATAGTTGAATTCTTGCTTCAACTCCATCAAATAGCAATGGTATAACATATTGCCATTGCGTGAAAAGAAGTTAACCAGTTCAGATGGGACATAACGAGGTTGCTGCTCATCATAAGGTTCATTCGCTGTAAGAATCATACAAATTTCCAAACATTTAGACACACAAATGTAAGGAAAACAAAATTTCACTTTCAATTATAATTATAACTTTACTAGAATAATAATGAAAAATAGGCAACGAATTACCAAATTCTTCCATCACATTTTTTTCCACGACAATATCAGGAACAAGATTATCTGTCAAAGCTCCAATTTTATGAAGTTGCTTGCAAGCTTCAAGACAAGCAACATTTTTTAAGGTTTTCTCAGAACCTTGAACACGGACAGATGATATAGGGCAACTCTTAGGAAGTAGTAGAGTTCCAGTCTCTTTGTCCCATCTAGGCATTGGTTTGAAGTACCTAGAAATATATGAAAATTCAATCGTAGGATCAGCCAAAATCTAAGAGTTAAACACTGAATCTAAAAAATTGTCCATAAAAATGATAGCAACACTTAAATTAGAGTATAGGAAGATCAGCAATTAACTAACCCATCTGCAGGGAGCCGTGAACAGTATAGGTATATCAAACCAATACTAGACCTGAGATTCACAATCGCTCCAGTTCTTTCAACACGATAAGTTTCCTCGTCACACATATCACTATTTAAAGGCTCACAAGGAAGGGAAGAATGACGCAAGCATTCTTTTCTCATAATATCTCCACTACTTACATACTTCTCCAATCGACAACGTGTAGCCAAATCCCCACTGTATTTTAAAATCAAACACGACATGGAGGCTATTCAGACAAGTTGTCTCAACCAGAAAATCAAACCAAAATGGATGTTAGAAAAGGATCAGTATAATAGAACATGTTTATTTGCAATTGGCAAGTCGTTGCAGCCATCAAATAAATTTTCAAAACCCATTTGTTCAAGTACTCGAGAATACTCAAAACAGAAACAGAAAAAAAGAATTACCTTTCAACCATTAATATGTACACAGAATTTTGAACTCTCGCTCGTCCTCGGGACTGAATGAAACTGCACACTGTAGCAGAGGGGTCAAATCTAATGACCAAATTACAACTTTGAACATCCAACCCCTCTTCAAGAATTGAGGTTGCCACAATGATATTGACCTGCAAATTAAATATTTAGTATGACATTAAATATTGTACCATTTTATGACCACACAAATGATGACATAGGTAGAAATCATACCAAGCCCATACGAAACTCTTCTACGATTTCATTTTGTTTTTTCCTTGTTTGATTTTTCCACTGTGAATTGTTCCCTGCTATGTACTTAGTCTTCCATCCATTATGTTTTGGGAGGAATTCTCTCAAAAGAGCCTCGAGAACAATTGCTGTAATTATCCTATCTACGAAAATTATGCATCTCATATCATCCATGCCCCTATAAATTTAATATTCATAGCAGACCAGTCAAAATCAACATCAATGTAATCACAAGGCTACTATATATAATTAGAGATATAAGACTATTTGAATTCTATTAATTAACTACATAATTGGACTTTCCTAGGTCCTGTCACAATGTGAGAACATTGAGATCAAGTACAAAGCAACCCAACACAAGGAACAATATAAATAAACATGCAACAGCAAAGAACTAAAGAAATGGCTTTATTTTGATTTTTAAAAGAAAGAACCAGCCATATAGATGTTCAAAAATCCTCCAAAAACTTTCACACTTCAGCAGGACATTGACCAAAAGAAAATCCCAATTCCATACCTGAATGTATGATTTCAAAACCACATTCAAATTTAAAATATTTCATAAATAATCAACATAAGGAAACCTGTATTCAAGTAGAGAGTCAGTGAGACATTGAACTTTCGAGGTTAATAGGCCCACATGCACAAGTGACCCAATATCATCACCAATAGTTTGTTGAGGACCTGTGCAAGAAAGGAATGTGAGCTGATGATCTGTCATAAATGTATAGTCTCCAAGGCTAAAGTCATTACCAGATGATATGCAAGTTGAAATCATTTCCAAAGCATTCAATGTAAATTTTCTAACAGTTGTCTGTCCAGAGACATTCATATTTTCACATGAAAATAATTCGGTTTCATTTGATGATAAGAATTCTGCGGCCTGTCACATAAACAAACATATAGTGAAATCTTTCATGCAATCAAGAAGAGAAGAATGAAGTCAGAGTATGAATAAGTACCTTCAAAGACAAAACAAGTCCCAACTCATCCAAGCAAAAAATTAAAGCTGAGAAAACCCTTTTCATTCTTTTGCAAATAGACTCTGCGGCAGAACTTGTCAACTCTGACTTTTTCACATCGCATTCATACTAATGCAGAGAATATCAACAGTCAACACCATCCAGGAAGTAAACCAACAATCAAATAATCAAAATATGGATGACTGAATTTTGATCAGGTATAAGATCTAAGAACTTGACAGAATTGACATTTCAAACAAAACTTGCTGCTCAACATACGAATTTTTGCTTTTTATAGCCAATTCCTTCCCCATAATTTCAATCCAAGGGAATAATTTAATTCGTTGTAAGTATCAAGTAAGAGTAATTGAAAGCTGGCAACCTTAAAAGTTCTCACCTGTTTTCTTAGCAGATCCAGTTCTTTTGCCAAGCATTTGAATAACTCAAAGGGAATTCCAGTGTCCTTGAAAAATTTGAACTTTGGGGTAGATATTGGTATGAATTCCGCTAGGACAGATTCACTTGCACATGTATATACCTTAAATACAAAAATATTAAATGTTCAAAATAACAAAAAACTGGAGAACAACAGAGTACTAGGACCTCTTTTCTTAAGCTTTTTTACTGAAAAAATCACCGATTTTTTTTTAAAAATCACTTTTGTGAAATTAAATATTGTTTTTTAACTTTTAAAACTAATCAAAATCTAAAAAAGAAAACATATTTTTTATCATTTGAAAAGCTGCTTTGAATAACTTTTGAAAGTAACAGTTGACCGAGAATGTTATAAGAATATGAACTTACATGGAGATATCATAAAATTTGAAAAGAAATAAATAATAAATCATTTTTTATGAACAGAGATCCACAAAGATATCATTAAATTTGAAAATAACTAGATAATAATCACTTTTATTGTTGTAACCAAACGCAGTATCTTTTTTTATAAAATCTCTACAAAATAAATCACGTTTCATATCATCTCTAAACTATCTAAAAATCATTTTTTTTTTAAGTTTAAACAAATGGGCTCCAAGTACTGAAAAAAATAAACTCTTCTAAATATATTGGCAAGGGTCAACACCTTTCCAGTAAAGGTTACTGTACCAGTAGATATGTAAAATATAACAGCATAATTTTTTTGCGCATACACGACAAAGAGATAGATGGGATGAGAAAAGAATTTTATGTTTATGGGAAGAGACATGGCAGAAATAGCTAGGTGTAACTGAGGAAGCTGGAAAAAAGAGGACATAGGAAGTTAGTCGCAAGGGAACAAACGTAGAAGAAAGAAGTTCCAAGATGAAAGTCAATCAGATTCAGTCATCATGTAAAAAATAAAGAAAAAAATGGAATATAGAGGAAGCATGGATAAGTTATTTTTAGGGCAGATGGTTTAGGGGATATCTATAAGTCCTGAACTTCTAAAACCAATCTTGTCATTTGGTTGTTCAGTTTTTTTTTTTTTAACTATTGTCCAAGGTCTTTAATCCTTAAGTTGGAGAATGTTGGAGATTCTCATTTTCCTAGTCAAGGTGAAAAGAATCTCATTTTCCAATATTGTCAGTATCTATCAAGACAACATATGGCCCAGAACAAAATGACATGCCTTGAAACGAGAAATTTAGAGAACAAATGAAAATTAAAAAATGGAGAAAGATATAGTAAAAACCTTAGAATGCATTAGGCTCTCAAGTTCGGCAATATTTTTCCAGACAGTCAATTCAGAATTCCCACCTAATTAAAATATTAGAGGCGAAGAAAAAGTAAATTTAACATTAGAAAATAATAGACAGTACTGAGTAGGAAAATAATGCCAGTGCAATGAAATGAATAGAACTTTCTATGGACTAATGAACCTTTTGATTTAATAAGAGATGCTGACATCCCAAATATTCTAGGGAGATCAAAACTATTAGATTTCAATTGATGATGATAAAACTCCTGCATAAAATCAAAATTTCCAAGTGTAAGAAATATAAGTTTTGCACATTCCACAATCTCAAGTTGCAGAAATGCAAAATAAGATAGAAACTTGACTATAAATAACTGCAATGGCCATCAAACAAAATACTTTTTATACAATTCGACAACAAAATGTATTTAATACTAAACATCACTGACAACTATTCTTGAGTTCAATTAACTGAGACATGTACAGCTATTCATGAGCCTTCACTCAATAGCATAAGCATACAATACACTTTAGCAATTATGATTACAAGTTACAGACTATGTGACCAAAGAATAACCGATATACAAGTAGATTATCACAGCAGAATTGTGATTATTGAAAGAAAGAGACACAGGCCCGCAAAATAAAAACCATTAGAGGAAGCACTTACAGTCATGATGCATGCATAAGGGTGTTTACCCCTAGCATGATGGCATTCATCCATTATCAAGACCTTTATCATATTCAGTTTGAAAAAGCCACAACTCAAGCCAGACAGCAATATTGCAGGAGTCATAACAAGTACCTGCATAATCAAAACCACTGCCAACAATAACTATATCTAATCTATGTAAATATGCATAGGCAAATCAGAAACAATAACTATATCTGATATATGTGATATGCAAATGCAAAGACAAATCAGAAACATAGTGCTAAAAATAACTAACAATACAGGTGACACAGAGAGCAACTACTCCTCCAAATGAAGAAAATCACAAATTCAGACTGTTTGAATTTGACTTTTGCATACAACAATATACCCCTGTGCCAACTAGAATACTTGCCATACAAAAGGAAATCAAAAAGTTTATAAACACCTTCATGAAAATTCAGACGGAAAATATGTAACTTTATTTGCTTTCATTCTCAGTTAACTACTAAGGGTGTGTTTGGTTGGGGGGGTATATTTTGGGTTCCTCCCGTCCAAAAAGGTAATTTACCCCCCCCAAAACCAAACACACCCTAAGATTTTATTATGGGTTAAGTATCTACTTATTTTCTTGTTGTCTTTGCTCACACGGCATCATATGAACTGGACAGTCTCTAATATCTAATTATATCTTACATCCAGCTGTGCAACTGCACAGCGGGATGACCTGATTCATGCCAGACGAAAGAGCTGATTCCACAAATAGAAAAGCCCGGGATAGGATGATTATGATCCCTTCAGATATAGATAGATATATTAGTAATCAGTAACTTCATGGGCAATATCACCAACAAGCTGTTAAGAAGGGAGCTTCCACTGATGACAGCTAAAAAAGAGCTCTTCCTAGAAGAGTACTATCAAGGGCCATGCGACTTCGTATCCATGAAAACCAAGTTCACAAGTGAAAATTTTCAAATCCAAAAAAATATATATAATATATAACAACCTCTTCCTATCTTGCAGCTCTCTTGAAGGGAGAATTATTTACAATTACCACCCTACATCAAAGTATTGGTTCACAAATAATACATGTGTCTGTCCACTTTAGGCTATTGTAAGCACCAAGATTTGTTGCCACTTGCCATCAATAAATTTAAATTATTACTTCCTATGCGGATATAACAAATACAAATATGTTAACAAAAAAGTAAATAACAAATGGAATAGGAAACGACAAATAGAGGGCAGGACTATTTTGAGGGACAAAAGCAGACTACACATAGCCCATTTACATGCTTGACATTTAACATATAAGTTTTAATCTGATATTTCTAAACAAATGTGCAGAAAAATCACCTCATGTTTCTGCATTTCTACTTTCCATGTAGCAGCATCCCAGAAGTCGACTCCCATATCTCCCCAATACATTCCGACCTTCAAATCCGTATGCGTTTTCACAGCTTCAGCTTGCTGTCATTTTGGGAAGTGAAGAAGAAGAAAAACTTGGTCAAAAGAGTGTTGATCCAGTGTATAATTTCGCAAGCAGCATTACTGAATATGTGAGCGTAATTTCCAACCATAACTACATATTTTTAATGCTATTTGAATTTAAAATGGGTACAACAGCAGAATGTTCTTCCAAACTGTAAGTTTTAGTGGTCCCGTGATAATGTAAATCAATCAGAGAAGGGCCTTGCAGGAGAGAATAGAGAAAAGGGAAAGACTTGCGTACTTGTTTAACCAAGACAACAGCCGGAACCAAAAATACGGCAATGGAAGGGGAAGGCTTGCGAAGAAGGTAAGCATAGCTCCGTAAAAGCATGATGGCGATCAAAGTTTTCCCAGAACCTGTCTCTAAGTACACGATGGTATTTTGCCGGATAGATTTTTCCAAAGCTTCCAACTGATAACTACAGAAAACGGACCAAAAAACAATCAAAGGAAAAAAAACCATAACAGCATTAATCGAATCAATTGAAGAAAAGTGTAGGCTAGCTTACCTTCTGGCAAATGGAAGAGGATCAGCTGGAGTGAGGCTATCAATTTCCATGGATTCTCTCTCTCAAATTACAAATCGAAAAACGCAGAATGCAGGTAATGAACAAATTTGAAGAACCGAGTTTGAGCCGATGATAAAGCGGAAGCCGAAATCGAAGCAAAATGTTTGTCTGAAACTATACTATAAATACTAAATACTAGTACTAGTACAGTGACTACTTCTCAAGCAAGTTAACTTTCAGTGGTGGCAAAAAACAAAACAAAATAAAAAATAGAAAAGAAAAGAAAAGCAAGTTAACCCGTTGGCCTGACCGATTTTCGCCCTATCTCTCTCTGTAATGTCATTTTCAAGATTATCACTAAAATCATTGCCGAGAGACTAAAGGGTGCGATGTCCTACCTGATTCAACCACAGCAATGTAGCTTTCTTACTGGGAGGCAAAGTAGTGATAATATAATTATCGCGCAGGAGGCTATTCATACCATGCGGGCTAAACGAAGGAAAAAAAGTTTTGTTGCTGTTAAAGTAGACATGGAGAAAGCTTTTGACAGACTGGACTGGGGGTTTATCCGCTCTACCCTCATCAAGGTTGGTCTACAAGATCCTCTGATAAACCTAATCATGGCGTGTATTTCTTCGGTTTCCATGGAAGTTAAATGGAATGAGGAAGCACCCTTCACATTCCTTCCATCTCGAGGGATTCGCCAGGGCGATCCCCTCAGCCCCTATCTCTTCATCCTCTGCATGGAAAGACTTGGACAGCTGATCACTAACGAGGTCAATCAAGGACGGTGGAAAGGACTCACTTTTAATAAGCGTTCTCCTACAATCTCCCACCTTTTTTTCGCCGATGATCTTCTGCTATTTGGGGAAGCCTCTATGGATCAAATTGAGTTAATCAGAAATATCATGACTGCCTTCTGCCAGGTCTCGGGACACAAGATCAATCCCGCCAAATCTAAGGCATTTTTTTCAGCAAACGTTAATTTCAACCGTGCCTTAGAATTGAGCCAACTGTTAGGTGTTGGAATTACTGGGGATCTTGGGAAATATTTAGGTGTTCCCCTTTTGCACCAAAGAGGTACTAGAGCTACTTATTATCCTATCCTCCTCAAAGCCCAGAAGCGTTTGGCAAATTGGAAAGGCAGGTTTCTCTCTATGGCAGGACGCACGGTGTTGATTAAAGCGGTCCTTTCAGCCCTCCCTAGCTACCAAATGCAAACCACGCTCCTCCCAAAAGGTATTCTGAAAGATTTAGAAAAGGAGAGTCGTCGTTTTCTTTGGAACCAAGGCCAGAATAGTAAGAAATTGCACCTCATAGCATGGGACCAAATTAAGCAGGAGAAGGATTGCGGAGGATTAGCCATTAGAGATTTACAAAGCCAAAATGTGGCTTTCATTATGAAATTGTGCTGGGGCCTGCTCACCAAGCCTGAAGCTCTCTGGGTCCAATGCCTTAAAGGGAAGTATGGATGTGGTGATGGCGATTATCCCCTTGTCTGTCGAAAGACGAACTCCTCCGATGTATGGCGTAGCATCACTACTGTTTGGGGGAAATTCTATAAAGGGATAGGAAGACGTGTGAAGAGTGGTACTACTTGTAATGTGTGGTGGGATCTCTGGACCCCAATTGATGAACCACTAATTCACTTTGTAACTACTGGTATTCACCGGTTGGATCCGTGTGCAAAAGTCAGTGACTTTGTCCTGGCTCAGGGTAGGTGGGATGTTCACAAATGGGGTGAATTCCTCCCTCATTGGGTGATAAATATCATCTGCAAAACCAAGCCGCCAAGTGAAAGAGGCCAAGATACCTTCTGTTGGCGGAGCGCTTCTGACGGCAACTTCAGTGTCCAATCTGCCTACAAATTTGTGTTTACCCAACGGAGTCAGCATAGACCGACCTTGTGGCAAAAAATCTGGAAAGTCCCGGTACCAGAGAAAGTTAAGATGTTTTTATGGCAAGTTCTTCACGAGCGGTTACCCACTAACTCACTCAGAGCTATGAGAGGAATAGTAGATAGTGATGAGTGTCCATTTCACTGCCAGAGAACTGAGAGTATCCTCCATATCCTCCGTGATTGTGAGATTGCCCGTGAGGTGTGGCTTCATTTTCTTGACTCTAACGCTTGTTTTAGATTCTTTCAGTCTGATTTGCAGGTATGGCTAAAGGAGAATATATCTGAGACTAAGTTTATGGGCCGCTTCCGTAAATGGTTATGGCCCAAATTGTTCAGTCTCATCTGCTGGTCCCTCTGGAAGAATAGATGCTGCGGAATCATGGAAGACTCCCGCTCTCATCCCAATGAGATCATCCATACGATCATGTACCTGATGATGGAATCCGGAGATTTTGCCGCCTTCAAGCACCAGATCTTTCATTATAGTGATGCAGACTCTGCCACCTGGCATCCGCCACCAGAAGGAGCCGTTCGCCTCGACACAGATGGATCCGTTAACCACCAGGGTCTCGCGACTTGTGGAGGTTTACTTCGTGATGATCGGGGTCACTGGATTTTTGGATTTCAGCGGAAGCTGGGATTCGCTCCATCAACTTCAGCAGAACTCTCAGCACTCCTAACTGGCCTCCAGATGTGCAAGGAACGTAACTTTTGCAGGGTCCTAGCCTACACAGATTCCCTTGAACTATACAATCTAATCATGAGAGATGTGAGCATACATCATCCACTGAGGACAGAGATAAACGCAGTCAGAGATCTCTTGTACTCTGACTGGGACATAGCGATTCACTGGGTACCAAGAGACGGTATTCGATGTGCAGACTTATTGGCAAAGGAAGCTCATCAGCTCGAGGTCGACCAGGCGATCTTCATAGTCCCGCCCCCTCAATGTCTTGTTTTGTTGGAACAGGACCGCAATTTTGTGGTCTAATCTATTTTTGGTTTACTAGTCTGTAATATCCAAGTTATGCTTGGCCATCTTTATTATAAAAAAAAAAAAAACTTTCAAACTAAGTAGTAAGGACATGGGAGACCCCACAAGTCAAGTTGATGGGAATGAAACGGCACTCGCTGGCGTCGTCGTTTACATTATAGACTCTCGTTTTCCGACGCTCGCCATCTTTCTCTGGTCATTCTTTTGAATTTATGCAAAAAAATCAAATGATTTTCAGACTGAGACGAGTAGGGCAGTGAAAGCTGGGTGTTCCTGTTGCCTAATTTGAATCGTTAGATGCCAGTTTGGAAACTAAATTGTTATGGAAACTAAATTCTTATTTTAAGGAAACTAAATTTATCCTTAATTCCTTATAGAGTTAGTATTAACAATCAATAATCAATAATTTAAATAATATTTCATCCTTTAATTTAAAATATAAAAGTTACTTTATTAAAATATTATATGATAATAATTATTTAAAAAAAACTTTTCTGTATGTTGCCATCATATATGACTTATCTGAATCAAAAAATGTGTTGCATTATACTTATGTGAATATATTTTGAAAGAAAAACAAGGAGTATCTTCCATTATTAACAAATAACAATATATCATCATTGTGTGAATAGGATGATTTATTATTAATTTTATTTCATGTAAATGAATATGATTATTTTTTCTATAAAAAAATTTATGGTTAATATTTTTATTTGTATTAATATTTCACATTAACTTTTATCCATTCCAAATTACATTATTACTATTTTAAAACTGAAATTGGATTTTAATTTAATTAATTATATTAAATAATATTAAAACATGTACAGTATGCAATACAAATAAAAAAAATCATGTGATGTTCTTTTTTGAAAAAACAAACACTTAAATACCACTTACACTTCAAAATTCTAAATTAGTTTTGTTGATAATAAGAGTAGTGGGATTGACAAAAAAAACATAATTTAGGTTTTTGGAAAATCATTAGTTTAAAATTTTAAAGTTTAAGTGGTATTTAAGTATTTATTCCTCTCTTTTTTCAATTTTTTTTTATTTATTTATTTTTGTTTTTAGGGAATAAAGTATACGAACTACGAAGGAGCGAAGGAGTGGTACTTTATGAGTGTATTTGGTTGAGGTTTTTTTTTATATATCAAGAAAAGCCTATTTTAGAAAGTGATGGTCAGCTTGTTGTAAGTTACAACGTGGCTGACCTCACCGGATCACGCGCATTTGTGTCGAATATAGATTATTGAGATTTGAGAATCACTTGGATGTTTGCCCAAAAACAAAAAAAAAGAGAATGACTATAGATTATTAGGAGAACGGAGCACGCCGTGAGAGTCGAAATTCATTATGGTCTGCACTCTGCAGAATGAAAGATATTTAATGACAATAAATTTTCAGGTGAAGATATAAATTTAGTAATAAATTATTTTTTTTATGGATACCTAACATAATTAATTATTTTGAGATGTAAAAATATATATAAATAATTTACATGAGAGCAGATATAACAATACTATTAAGGAGACTTAATTTCCCTTACTTTTTGTATTGTGAATCCTATCAATCTTATCATTCTCTGTTATTTTAATATATTTTTAAAATGATTAAGATGTAAATTTAGTGATGAACTATTTTCCTAGAGGCACCTAATACAATTATTTTTCATAAGAGTATTTACAAAACAAATAAGATCATTTACATCAATGCCCTTACTTTAGTTTTTCTATAAAAACATTTATAAGACAAATAAAGGATTTAAAAAAATAAATTGAGTTAAAAAAATGTTTACTGCACCCATTGGGTCAAAATAAAAATACGTTTTGTCAAAAAAAAAGATAAATATAAGCATTTATAAAATAAATATATGAATGACTAAAATTGTTTAACTCACTGGGTTCGTTTAAATCTCTTTATTTGTCTTGTAAATGCTCATATTTGTCTTGTAAATGCTCTTATGAAAAAAAATAAAGTAAGAGCATTAATGTAAATGGCTATATTTATCTTGTAAATACTCTTATGAAAAATAATTGTGTTAGGTGCCGATAGAGAAATAGTTCATTGCTAAACTTATACTTTAACCCTTTTAAAAATATATTAAAATAATTGATAATGATAAGATTGATGAGACCCACAATACAAAAAGTAACAGAAGTTAACTCGGGTTAACGGTGTTGCTATATCTGCTCCTAAATAAATTGATTATATCTGTTTTTACACCTAAAAATAGTTAGTTGTGTTTGATGCCCATAGAAAATAAGTTTCTTGTTAAATTTGTATCTTAACCTGAAATTTTAAATGACCAAACTGTCCCTTTGTTGATGAAAGAGAACCATTTTTATTTTTAGCCTTAATTTAAAATTTAAAATTCAAAATTCTGAGTGGAAACGTAAAGCGCGTAACATCAAATAGTTGAAGAATTAAAATGAGGTGAAATTGACCACTAAATTTTTTTTTTCCCCCCAATGACCACTAAATATAATATTATTTTAGATGGTTGTAGAGAAAAAAAATTAAAATATTATTCTTTTTAATAATATTGAATTGTCATCTCCTGTTTTTTTTCTTACCATAGTAAATTCTCGTATCAACATAAAGGTGTGTTCTTATTAGCTTTTGAAGAATAGCTTCTGGAGAAAAAATGGAGTGGGTGCTTGGGTTTCTTCCAAACCTAGGTTTGAGCAACCCGAGATAAAATTCTTTTCACACACTTATCTCGTAAATCGTAAAAGCTATTCTCAAAAACTAATCCAAACACACACGGAGAATAACTTTTGGAAAATAGATTATGAAGAGGATGGATTATGGGAAAAAAGTGATTTTAATAAAATGAGAGTGTTTGGATGATTTTATCAGAATAACTTTTTTCATGGTCAAATGACTAAAAAGGACATTAACTTTTATGATAATTACATGTAAAGAATAAGATTATATTTTATATATTATTTAAGGGGTAAGGTCCAAATTTAATAGCCAAGTTTTTCCTGAGGGGCATCCGGTACAAATAAATTTTAGAAGATGGGAAAATAACAATTAACAATTAAAAATAAACAATTAAAACCCCTAACGGTATTAAAAATAATGTATTTTAACCCATTATTTAACATTAAATTTCACAATTAATACCAAAAATGAAATAAATTTGTTTATATGTAATGTTAATTAATTTAACTAATTTTTCTAATATAATCAAATTAGATAAATAGGTCTTATATTAAGGATAAGAGGGAATATTAAAATTTTAAAATTCTAAAATAAAAGACAGAGAAAACGTTGAAATTCGAAAAAAAAACAAAAGATGAGAGAGTGTGTGACATAGGACCCACAAATAGGAAAAGAACCAATGAGAATGAGAAGATGGGGCCTACAAAGTGCAAAAATTCAAAAAAAAATAGCTTATGCCCAAGCCATAGTTTTGGACCCCAAAACCATGGTTTGGGGTCAAAATAGCTTATCTCAAAAAATTGAGTGTTCTTGTATTTTTTCCTCAAACCCATGGTTTTGAGGGGAAAAAACACTTTCTTTATAGCCGAACACACTCTTAGTGTCCGTTCAATCCATAAACACGTGCAATACCATCTCAATACTAATCGGGTGGAGCCTTAGACATTTCTTGATAGAATCGGAGAAGATTAGATGTAAGAGATATCTCATTCCTACTTGCTTGTGGTTTTCGAGAGAGCCCGGCTGACCGGTCTGTTTAAGTAGTGGAATTTTCATCTAAATTGACCACTCTTCGAAAAACTTTTTCTTTCAATCTGTGAAAGGTAGCGGAGTGCCGCCCATTCTCATTCAGGTAGTCCCTCAGGCGAGACAGTTCTTCTACGGACGTCTCTCCTGAGGGCGCACGGGGATTGTCGAGTGCGCGCGCTCCACGGTTCAGCCAATCACCAGTTGGATCAAGAGTGGACATTTGTCTGACGCTTCGTAATTAAACTTCTCGCACATCTGCTCTGAAAGCGAGAGCTTGAGATGCATCCGTTCTGAAAGTGATCTTTCCGAATCAAGATATAGAATATGGGCAACCTTCTTCCCGGAGACAAAAGATTTGATTCATGTCTCTGCAGCTGTATCTAGTGTGTCACGCTGGGAATTGATAAACGACTTTCTATCTCCGTTGAAGTGAAAGCTTACTTTTTCGATGTATGGGATATACCAGAAGGGGCAGTGCCACAAGGCTGCTACGCACCTGCTACGCTTGTCCTAATCAAGCCAAGACTTTATGCTCTGCTCTGCGCGCTATACTTTTGCTTTTTACCCGATCCCGGCATAGCGCTTTGCTTTCGGTTCTTCGGAGGAAACCTTACCAGACCACCACCCGACTTCGTTGCTTGTGTGCTTGGACATACATAGCCGAACAGGGCGGCCTACAGAAGTAAGCCTTTCTAAATGCACACGCTTTACTGTGCGGACGGAAAGCCCTCGATTAATGCAATGGCTAGAATAAGACAGCTTCGAAGACGAATAATGCTATGGCAAACCCTACTTATCTTTTATTTGTCTCCCACCCCATTCTTTCCCTAAGAAGAGGGGTTCCACCGTCAACCTAAGTTAACTCTTTTTGGTACCCCAACTCAAAATTTCTCGTGTACTTCTTGTGTTTACAGCAAAATCTCTATCTAAGTGTTTATATCAAATTCTTTATGGCGGAGCCCGCTCTTGATGTAGAGGAATTGCTGGGCGGTTTCCTCAGCTAATTCAGAAGCCCTTCTTTCGATTGACTCAGCTACTGATACAGATGTTGGCTACTCACAGACGTTCTCATATCATACAGAATCTAATGGAAAGCTAGATGTTGGATGTGCAGATTTAGTTTCATATTCATAAGTAGCAGGGTACCTGTTCTTGAGTCATATCTGCTGTCTCGACTATACACACTATTTCCCATCCAAAAAAATGTTACAATGAAGTCCAAGCTTCGCTAAACGATACTCAAGAGATTCACCCTCTCCTGGAACAATCTTTCTAGGTTTACCAAATCCGCAACCATAAAAGGAATGATTTGTGAAAGGGAGCGTTTAGTAAGGTCAGGAATCCTAAACAGAAGGAGCGGGTACCGGTCCCTCCGTATCAGAATAGACATCCAATAATCAGGTTGTAAACAAGGTAATGTATTTTCAACTTTCTAGGTAAGACTAAGTAGGGGCGAACGAGCTTATCATGTCAATACTCCCATACATCATGATCAGTTCGTTCGAAAGGTCGAGCAGCAGCCTAACTTGGAAAATCCTTCCTGTTCCTTGCGGTTTCAGAAATGCTTTAGTTAATACCGCTCTGTGGGCTTCGCATGATTAGGATCAATCAGAACAGCCTCACCTGCCCTGGAAAGCAGATCTGCTCATGGTTAGGTGGTTAGCGAACATCGCCTTTCTCATCTAGGACTTAGACCTGTACACCCGCACCTTCCTCTTACGTGAAGGTATGTCATGCCCTGCCCTTGAATCCGTATCTCAAAGGTTTGGTGATAAACCGCCTTCGAGAAGTCTACAAACCCGTAGTGTAGACTTAAAGGCCCCTCCAAAAGAACTCAATAAGTCAGAAATGTTTGAGTTCTTAGAAGAGGTCACTTTGTTAAGGTCGTGGACCAGATTAACTATGGTAGATGGTATTATACAGTAGCCTTATCACCTGGTGTCACTTTCGAGGATTTTATCAAAGCACCTATCCTTACGACGCACTGGAAAGTGCGTCAAGACGATCCGCATCTAGTCCGTTTTGGAATAATGTGGAAACTCTACGATGAGGTTGCTAAGAGGCCCCTGAACTACAGCCCACCTGTCTTAGATGTGGGTTCGGATAATGGGCCTTTCCTCCTTGGAGGTCTCTCTGGTACTGAGTACCTTGTGTATGCTTCTGGGCTTAACCAGCCTAGAGCAGGGAGAGGAGCGAACCAAGCTTGAAATGGGAATTGAGAGGCACGAGACAGCCCTCAAAAAAGGGCGAAATTCACTAAAGGGCCTCCCAAGAGTTCACCTATGCTAGTTAAACTAAAAGGCTCTGTCAATACAGTAAACCGATGCCTTACAGTTTCATATTATAGACTCAAAACCTTGCTTTGCATCTGATTTTTCCTGGTATTCCAATTCCCTCCTAGACTTGACTTAGGAATTATTATTCTATCTAATAGCAGACGATTCGTAACATCTGAGATGAGAAGGAAGATGGTTATGTTATTAGCTTTTAAAAAAAGTGAAATGAAGAAGGCTTTCGGAGTGATTTTGCTAAAGGATAGTAAAGTCAAGTACGATTGTAAAAGGGTTTGCTACAGTGAATTTATTCAATAGTAGTCTAATATGGAGAATATCAATAAAGCATAACCTTTAGGTTACCGCTGTTCGGGATTCACCATATTGACTAATATGTCTGAAAGAAGGAGCACAGAGAGCTAAGGCAAGATTTTTCCATCTCAACAGTTGATTGCGCATAGCCAAACCGGAAAAGAAGGAATATCAATAATGTAAAAGCACTTACAGTTAGATGTGAGGATTGGCTTAAAAGCAAGGGATAAATAATCACCGGAATGAAAATGAACCCTACCTGGACCGAAGGCAGAATATGCTATTGCTGTTCACGCTGGAGCTTGAAATCAATGGATAGGAGCAAAGCAGCGCCATGGGGTTTTGGTTAAGAGAGAGTGAACTCTTCTATAGACGGATTGGTAAGATAGGCCAGATTCAAGGTCACCGTCTTCAGAACCCTAGCTTTCTACTTGTCTGTAAAGATTAGGTGGAGCCGACCTCTTCCTTAATATGGATAGAGGAGTGAATCCAGGTTCTATCTAGATGCCAATCCATGGAGTCCTTTCGTTCTCTTTCCTGATTGAGGAGTGTAAAATCTTCCATTGTTTACGATGCTATTATGCCCATTCCTCCAATGGTTCATTCACGGCCAACTCAGCCTACTGGTGTCAAACTCCAAAACAAAAGTTGGCACTTCATTTTATTCTCATCTCATAGTAATCCATTGTTATGTTCAATACTAGTTGTACTTCTTATTTTGAGATGTAAAAGTATATATAAATAATTTATATGAGGGTAGATATAACAATACTATTAAGGAGACTTAATTTCCATTACTTTTTATATTATAAATCCTATCAATCTTTTCACTCTCTGTTATTTTAATATATTTTTAAAAAGATTAAGATGTAAATTTAGCGATGAACTATTTTCCTAGAAGCACCTAATACAATTATTTTTCATAAGAGTATTTACAAAACAAATAAGATCATTTACATCAATGCCCTTACTTTAGTTTTTCCATAAAAACATTTACAAGATAAATAAAGGATTTAAAAAAATAAATTAAGTTAAAAAAAATTTTACTGCACCCATTGAGTCAAAATAAAAATACGTTTTGTCAAAAAAAAAGATAAATATAAGCATTTATAAAATAAATATATGAATGGCTAAAATTGTTTAACTCACCGGGTTCGTTTAAATCTCTTTATTTGTCTTGTAAATGCTCATATTTGTCTTGTAAATACTCTTATGAAAAATAATTGTGTTAGATGCCGATAGAGAAATAGTTCATTGCTAAACTTATACTTTAACCCTTTTAAAAATATATTAAAATAATTGATAGTGATAAGATTGATGAGACCCACAATACAAAAAGTAACAGAAGTTAACTCGGGTTAACGGTGTTGCTATATCTGCTCCTAAATAAATTGATTATATTTGTTTTTACACCTAAGCAAGTGAACCGATCGGATCTGAGCATCAACCCGGTTCACCTTTATTTTTCTAAATCGATTTTTTTATTTTCTTTAGAATTTCATATTAATAACCTTGAAATCTTCACTTTCTCACTGGTATGACCCACTGGCCCTTGACCCAGTACCCTAACCGGTTTAGTGGCCAGTCCTGATTTAATAACCTTAGTATTTGTTATAATTTATATATCAACATTTATAAATTCACTTATTTAACCTTGTCATTTTAAGAACCGAGTTTGAGCCTACTAGAGAGAGCACATGTCGAGACGAAAATTGTCAAAAAATAGACTATTATATGAAGGACTTGTTTGGCATCACCTCATATGATACTTAACTTATGTTTTTGTTATGAACAGCCAATTTGGCCTAACATATAATGTTTGAGATGACTATTCACAAAACAAGCTTCACGTGTTAAAAATTGCTTGGAGTTGTGAACTTGTGATATCTTATAAGTTAAAAAAGTAATATCTCCATCATCAGTCATTTAAAGCTCAAGACCTCAGCGTTTTTCGGCCTTCTCATGATATCCTTGTGGTGGCAGAGGTAAAGTGCAACAGATTGTAACATTGCAGAGGCAATGGATCAGATCACGCGTAACAGAGTCCCTTGACCCATATTTCCAGTTGAATAGGATTTCAAAATTCTAATTTTTTAATGAGAATTACCAACAGAGGTTAGGTTTAATAGAAAGAGCTAGTCTTTCACAACTTGACAAACCAAAATTCAAATCCCTATTAGGATAGATGCCCACGTTTAGTGGCCAACAATGATTACCTCTAATAAAAGGATACATGTATTTAGAAGAGAAAAAAAAAACAGAGAGAGAATCCCCCCTTCTTTGCTTGAACAGTGTAAGTAATGGGTATCCAACTCCAAACCTAACAATATAAAAGGCACATCTTAAAATATTAGACTATACATCCAACCCACAAAAAATAGGGGGATTGGGTTAGCAAAATGGGAGCACATTTTGATGCATACCTTTTCCAACCCGTAACCTGCCCTAGCCAAACTTGCTTTTTTTAAAACGTTTTTTATTTTAAAATTTAATAAAGAAGAATTTATTATTTTGCACTTAATTTAAATATATAGACTTGTTTCATATTAGCAACCTGATTATTTGTTTGATTTCTCATTTTCTTTAATGATTTATCATGTATTTATTAATTAGTAATTATGCAAAATAGTGATGAAAAAAGTGTTTGTAAAATATATTATATGCCTATATTTGCAAGTTTTGAGGTTTGTTTAATCATATAGTTTCATGAAAATATAAAGGAAAAATTAATCTTTAAGTCATTATAATTTCCTTCTGTTTTGAATCAAGTCCTCACATTTTTAATTAGGTTCTTTAAATTTACTCTGTTAGTTTCGTTAGTCCTTAGTGTTTAACACCGTTTAATAAGTGCTAATAGGATCAACTTGAGTTGGTCTAGCGGTATAAGGTCCAGCTAGATCCCTTTGAGTCTCGAGCTCGAATCATAGAGGAGACATTTATGTTAAGGGAAGAAGTCACGAATCCCAAATTGGATACCGGATCCGATTAAAAAAAAGTGCTAATGGTGTGTTAGGAACCTGAGCGTGAGCCAATCAAAGAGGGCGCAAGTCAAGACAAAAGTTGTCAGAAACTAGACTGTGAATGACTTGTTACACGATGCTGAACTGGATACCAAATAATATCATTATGTTTGAGATGACTATTAACTCTGCGGCAAAAAAACACAGAGAGAGAGAGAGATGACTATTCACAAAATGAGCTTTTGCATTAAAAATTAAGGGTCTATTTGGCAAAGCGGCAGGCGCATGTCACCGTACGTTTGGAGCACAAAAACCACGATGGCCGTTTTTTAAGTGTTTGGCAAAGCGGTGGTTTTCCCTGGGCTTTTAATATTACCGTGGCTTTTTTTAAAAGCCGATGCCCGTAGCTTTTTCTAGTCCCTCCTGCGCTTCTACTCTCTCTCTTCCATTATTCCTCTGCTGCAGACCGTTGGAAGCATTTATATTTTGTCTCAGCGCCCTCATTATTTTGTCTGACCAAGCTTCTTTATTCGCGCATGCACAAAGGCTTGGGTGTTTCGCTCCGTCCAGGACTCCGGCAAGGGTTCGATGGCAAGGGTGTTTCGCTGGTTCGCATGTTCGAAGGAAGAAAAATTTGCATTGGTCAAATTAGATTTGACCAAGGACTTCTTTGCAAATTTTAAAAATTTTTAAGGAGGGATTAAATTGAAAATTGTTGAAATATTTTTTGGGTTGAACTGTAATTTATGAAAAAATTGCATAAATTTGGGTCATTTTTTGTGATTGCCCCGATCCCTTTTCTTCATTCACTTGTAATTTTCATAAATCCTAGGGTACTTTTCTGTAATTTTGTCTAGTCCTCAAGGCTGTGCCGAAGAGAGAGAAAGGTTGGAAATATACGAAAGAGATATGTGATGTTACTTTTAGATCTTACTAACACAATATATTACTCACTTCGGTCTTAATTATAAGATAAAGTTGATTTTTTTGGAGAAATTAAGGAAGTTAATTAAATTACTATAAATTATTTTTATTTTTATTTTTTCTCCAAATTAATTAGTTTGACTAATAAACTAACATATAATCTGAGGATACATAATATATGATATAATTAAGTAGCTTATTATCAAATTTTATTTATATTTTTTCATTTCAATTATCACAATATATACAAATAATATATATATATATATATATATATGTAGTATTACATAAGATTCATGCCATTTTCAATCATTTTACATCTAAACGGGCTTTTCAAACTTTAATCCAAACAGGTGCAAGGTTAGAAAAAAAAAAGTCACTTCTGCCACCGCTAATTCAAACACAAATCACATTTACATTCTCACTTTTAATCCTACCTTACTTTTTCAAAAATCAAATGGAAAAATAAGTCACTTCTCCATCGCTAATCCAAACAGCAAAAGTTGAAATTGAAATTACTTTTTAAACTGTTGGCTTATGTTTTTTCTTTTCATCCTTGAACATTATGAAATTGGTTTTTCATTTGTTTTAAATATAAAATTTATTTTATGGAAATAGTATATAGTATTAATTATTCAAAACCTTTCTATATACTCCATTAGTAATATCAGGTAAGAAAAATACTCCATTAGTAATACACCTCTTTTTTGTCAAAAGATGCTTCTATTAAACTTGCAAGAGGAAATACAAAGTTAAGGATCAAAACTACAGAAAGTATTGGAATAAGAAAATAACAGCAGGAGACAAATTAAAATTCCAGCGCCAAACCCTATTCATGGGAACAAGCATCCTTAGAGGCATTTTTGGCTTGTTCCGTATACGAAGTCAATATAGACAACAAAGTGAGTGGTGGTTCAGCAACCCATCCCATAGGAGACACACCCTCTATATGCTTCAACTACTAACAACATGTTTAGGAAACAACAAAATAATAGTTTTAGAAGTCTTTTTCCGCAAACTGATATAAAACTCCTCTTATATATTTATCTCATAAATCATAGAAGTTATTCTATAAAAATTAATTTAAACATGCATTAAATGGTTAGCTAGGACATTATCCAAACAAGGAATGAATGCCAAAGAAAACTCAACTTTGGATGAGAAAAGATTGATAAGGTCTTAGATGATACCCTGACATTGCCAATCATAGAGATCCGGTGTAACCCTCTCCGTAATTATTATCCGAAATACGTGAATAAAATGAAATAGAGACCAATAATAATCAAAATTCATTTACATTCCCATCCTTAAGATAGGATTTTCACAAATTTCTTTAACAAACACTTTAACCTAGTTTCACATTCATATTTCGAATATAATTACTTCGTGAAGATAAACTACATTCATATAAATATCAGAGTGCACAATAATAATACCGGCAATCTCGGATTCATACCTTCACTAAAGATTCATAGAGCACATACGCCCTTTACAATTTCTCAAATGAGGATTACACAATTCTTATTCCAAATACACATTTCAATCTATCATCCGAACATATACAATTTTCCCAACATCTAACGATAACCAACTACCAAATCCAAATACCCATAAGGAATTCTCGCCGCCCCTAGTCGCTTGCTCCTTCCTCGAGCCATTGTCCTGTCTAAAATGTTGGTAGGGGAGGGTGAGATTCTAGAGAATCCCAGTAGGAAACAGATACCAATATGCATACAAGATAAGTGTTTAATACATGACATGCTTGCATCATAATAACTCGCGCTCACATAATGATATATCCGCATGCTCAATGTTTCAACAACATACTCATGGCCATAGCATAAATAGAAACAAAGCTTCAATAATTCATGTATGTTTCACATAATCAAGCAAAGCAATAACATGCATCAATACACAAACACAAATATCAATACATGCAGGAGAGGTAAGTTCCCTACACTTTTTCTTTCCATGTATGGTCCAGTATCGGCTACTCACGATCCAAGTGGATATCAAACCATGATCAGGGTGAATATCAATCCTATAATCAAATCAAGGACATAGGATCATTCTCTTTTCCAAATTCTCATTTTCATAACACTTAAAGTTGGTTACCATTCATGACCTTTAGGTGGCTAATCAAAGCCTAAACACATGCCTAAAGGCTTGGGAAACACTTGACCAAATGTCACCTTTTAAAAGTCCAAAATGCTGATTTTTGGGGGTTGGCCACGGCCAATGGATGTATAGAAAGTCTTGGGCCGCGGTTCATAACCTCTGGCCGCGGCCAAGAAAATTCTGTTTCCTGGCTGAACTTCCAAAAATTATAACTAATTCTAGAAAAATTGAAATGAGGTGATTCTAAAGCCAAATGAAAGCTATTTAAGTCCTATTTATAGGAAAAATATGGACTATTACTCGAAATCATCAAAAAATTCCAGAATTACACAAAACTTAACACTACCCCAAAACAGAGTTCAGTTTTGATCCCAAACTTTGGCAAAGCATAACTCTCAATTCACAAAACGAAATGACACAAACTATATGTCCATTTTGAAGCTTGGGATGTGAAATTTAAGACTGGAAAGTTTCATGATTTTTCAACACTATTTGGTTATTCAAAACGTTCGTACAAACTGACTGTCTAGACAGAGTTCGCACAAGACAGATTTTCCAATTTTCTACCAAAGTGTCCCATGGCTCCAAAATTAACAATCAAGCCTATTCCCACAGAAATTTTCACAAGGAACATAATGGTAACCTCAAAATGATCAAAATCACAACCTATCAACATGCCCTATTTTGACCAAAGCACAAAACCAACACAAAAGGTGCCAAACTTCACATTTAAGCTTCAATGCAATTCTATCAATTCAAAATACTAAACAAGGCACCATTTCTATAACAATAACATACCATACTCCCCCATGATCCTAAATCACGAAAATTAGGGCAAAATTTCCAGAAATTCAAGGCCCAGCCAATGGCCACAAAACTCATATGAAAATGAAGCTTTCACTTACCTCAACAACTTTCCCAAAGAAGTTCTTCGGTTCTCCAACTTCTAGATTTTCTTGTGTGCTCAAAACACCACCAATGGAAAATCTAAAACCATAGGATGAAAGCTCTTAACAAGAGGAACAACTTTATAGAAGAGTATTTTTCCATTAGAAGCCATTTAGAGGATCAAATACTCATCTTTTACACAAAGTTCTTCCTTTCACCTTGGGCTGCCATGGCTGAACAAAAGAGAAAGAAGGAAGAGAGATAAATGAAAGTGGAGGAGATGAATGAATGATGATAATCATACTCCCTCCCACACTCTTTAGCGAAAAACAATGAGGGAAGAGAAAGATAAACTATTAAAATATTTCATTTGACTTTTACTCACTCTCTTGCTTCACCTCCTTTTACCACATGTCAACTTTTCATTGGCTTCAATAAAGCAAGTAACTAATTAGTTACTCTAACCATTTCATTAGCCATTTAGTTATACATCTCATTTCCTCTTAATTAGTAATTAATCTCTTCCATTAATCACTAATTTAGAGCCATTCTTTCAATTTTCCCAACAATTATGGCATATTAATTAAAATTGTCATAGAACACATATTTAATTCTTTTCCTCTTCTTTATGCGCCATTTACCCTTATTTTATCCTAATAATTATTTCATCACATAATTATGCTAAAATACAAGGTGTTGGGCATTCCCAATACTTAATCCGGATTTCAAATCCATATTAATCCACATAATCATTCACAATAATTGTAATTAACCCTTAATTAAAATTTAGGGTGTTACTTCCGGTTACTGAGACATCAGACATCACACAAATCTGCAGAAGTTGGCAATCAGTTTTTTTTAAAAAAAAACCTTGTTATGGTCTAAATCAATTGCCAACAACAATACATCTCTCAAAATACCGAAAATGGTTTAGTAGCATGCCATATTGTTGTAACCAGTGTGCCGCACCATCATTATTCCTTGTTGTGAGAATAGTACGGATAAAGCTATAAATTTAGCACCCATTTTTCTATGGTATCCCAATACAATTAATTATTTTTTTAATGTAAAAATAGACATAAACAATTTATAAATAGAAGCAGATGTAGCAACACCATTAAGGAGATTTAAATTCCATTACTTTGCACTATAGGTCTCACCATTTTTCTCACTTTATTATTTCAATATGTTTTTAAAAGGGTTAAGGTGTCAATTTAACAATGAACTATTTTTGTATAGGCATCCAACACAATTATTTTTCATAAGAGTATTTATAAGATAAATTTAGGCGTTTACATAAGAGCATTTACATTAATACCTTTACTTTATTTTTTTTTCATAAGAGCATTTATAAAAAAAAATAACGAGATTAAAAGAATAAAGTGAGTTAAAACAATTTTTACTACACCTCATTGGGTCAAAATAAAATTAAGTTTTGTCGGTGAAAATATAAATATGGGCATTTATAAAAAAAATATGAATGACCAAAATTTTTTAAGTCCATGGATTCGTTTAAATCCTTTATTTGTCTTGTAAATATCTTTATTTATCTTGTAAATGTTCATATTTGTCTTGTAAATGCTTTTATGACAAAAATAAAGTAAGGGCATTAATGTAAATACTCTTATGTAAATGCTCGTATTTGTCTTATAAATGCTCTTATAAAAATAATTGAATTGGATGCCATAGAAAAATAGTTCATTGTTAAAGTTGTACCTTAACCCTTCTAGAAATATATTAAAATAATAGAGAGTGATAAAACTGGTGAAACCTATGGGGTAAAAAGTAACGGAAGTTAACTTAGGTCAATGGTGTTGTTATATCTGCTCCCAAATAAATTAATTATGTCTACTTTTACAATCCAAAAATAGTTAGTTGTCTTGGATGCCCATAGAAAAATGATTGCTAAATTTACACCTTAACCCTATATTTTATTACATATATAATTTTTTGTTTGGCTTAAGATGCAAAATTACCAAGGTACTAAAAACTGGATCGGACACTGAACCGGTCGAGGTACTGAGTCAATGGTCAGTGGTTCAGACCGGAGTCAAACCAGGGGGTCAGATCAGGATCCATTAAAAATATATATAAATTAAATTTTTATGCATACCATTTAAAAAATGACATAAGAGTTTTTTTAAACCAATAGTCAAATATAACCTCCTGAACCTAATACCCACAAAAATATCATTAAGTACATAAGAATTTTTCTCCAACCAATGCCAAAAATATTCAACAATCCTTCTAAAGTTCCTTGCAAATAAAAAAGTTTTATGGAAATATTTTTTTTTTTGCAAAAAAAAAAAAGCTAGGTTGGAGCATAAAATGTAAAAAAAAAAAAAGAAGGTAACTCAGGTCACTCTGGTTCACACCGAGTTACCCTGGTTCACATTGGGTTGACCGGTTCAGTTCCCAGCGGTTTTCTCCACTCGACTGGATCGGACTGGTGACAGGTTCACCAGTTTCTGGTCTAAACCGGCCGGTACGATTTTCCATACCATGAAAATGACCCACAATTTTTTTTTTCAAAAGTGCACATATCACCATAAATATCCCCACCATAATTTTTTCAGGTGCCAAAGTAAACATAAACTTTTAAAAAGAGGAAAAAAGTGTTGAGATAGCAAACATATGTTAAAAAATCTAGTGTGCCCCACATTATTAAAAGAAATAAAAATACCTAAGTTTGTTAATTTCCGATCCTGCCCTTCCCTTATCCCTTCCTTCGCTCTGACCCTCCCCTTTCTTGTTCTCAACAGTCGACGGTTCAATACCCCTATTTCTTCCTAGATCCCGTCGGCGGCGTCATCTTGATGTGGAGTACTTTGATTTTGTGTTTTTCTTTGGATTAATTGTTGACGATGGATTCTATATGGTCGAGGCATGAGCAGAGGCTGAGATGGATGGGCTGGATTTCTTTCATTATCCTCTTTCTCTCTTTTTTTCTCAAAATCTCATATCTACCGTTAGATTAAAATAATAAATAGTTTATATTTAATCTTTTATAAAATTATTTTTATAAATATAAATAAGTAAATTTAAACTCTTAAATTATGATATATATCATTCATATCTGCAATCTATAAAAAATAAATAAATTTTAATTTATAATAATAATTTTATAAAATATTAAATCTAAGCTATCTATTTCATGATGTAAGGGTAAAGATAATATTATTAGAAGATAATGAGAAAATAGATAATGAGGGTATTTACTTCCAAGATGGAGCGGTTGGGAGTGGAAAGGGTGGGTTTTTCTTGGATGAGGGTATCTTAGTACTTTCCTGTGATAACAGACAGAGGTTAAACTATTTTAATGGATGTGTCACTTTTAGCCTTTTTTTTAACAAATTTATGATTATTTTTACTAAAAAAGATGGTTTATAGCTGTGAGTGTATTTTTGGAAAAACTTCACAATTATTTCTGCACATTAGATCCTTTCACTTTACAAAGTTTTACTGTTAGTATTATTATTTCGAATCAAAATATTACATCACCAATTATCTGTTCAAATTTAATTTACCATTTCAAAAAATGAAATTGAATTTTTTATTTAATTTTATTACTTAAAACCTGGACAATATGCAATATGACTACTTGAAAGATTTTTACTTTATTTTATTTTTTAAAAAAACGCCTGTTTTAGCTTTTAGGAATGGAGGGTCAGCTTTTTTGTTAAGTTCCCATGTGGCTGATCTCACCGGATCAGTAGCATTGGTGTTGAGCTGGCACATCATCCTACAGGCTACAAGTACAACACACACTGCAGCTCAGAGTTTTTTCCCCCTTTTCATGATATCCTTATGGTGGGACAGTTAAAGTGCAACAGATCGTAACATCGTAGAGGCATAGATCTCACACGTAACAGAGTCCTATCCCGAATCCGGATTCTCTACCTGACGCCTCCCATCCTTTGCCGCTTCCACACCCAAAACGATATCGTTTTGATAAATTGGAAGGATGTTCCATCTTTTTTTTTTCTATTATGGGGCAAAAATATCCATAATTTTTTTTTTTTCAAAAGTGCATTTAACACCATAAATTTTTTTAAATGCAAAAATACTCATGAACTTCTTAAAATGGGATAAAAATGTCAAACCGTTAATTGGTACAGATTCCGTTTTATGGGACCCACAATATTATTTTTTAAGGTGCAGAAATACCCATGAACTATTTGCTCATGAACTTTTCAAAAGTTTATGGTGTTGGGTGCACTTTTTAGAAAAGTTCATAGGTATTTCTGCACTTAAAAAAATAATATTATGGGTCCCATAAAACGGACGTTTGTACTAATTAACGGTTTGACATTTTTGCCCCATTTTGAGATACCCGTGAACTTCCCAAAATGGGGCAAAATTGTCAAACCGTTAATTGGTACAAACGTCCGTTTTGTGGGACTCACAATATTATTTTTTGAGGTGCAGAAATACCTATGAACTTTTTGCTCATGAACTTTTCAAAAGTTTATGGTGTTGGGTGCACTTTTGAGAAAAATTCATGGGTATTTTTGCACCTTAACCCCTTTTTTTTAATTACATAGAAGCCCCTCAAGTATTTATTTTAGTAGTATCTAATGTTTTAAAATATTGTTTTGTCCATTATGTAGCATAAAATAATTTTTCAGGGGTACCCAGTATCTGACAAGATGCAACCTGAACTATTTTTTACTGACACTCTATATCTTAAATTTGTTTTTATCACATTCAGCATCCTAAAATATTTTTCTAGTTACAACAAGAAACCTTTAAAATATTTTTCTAGTGGCAATGAATACCATAATTTTGGCATCCTGAGTGTTTGATGCACTAAAATTTAATTTAAAATATGGAATGCTACTGAAAAAATATTTCAAGGAATAGCTTGTCAGATACTAGATGCTGCTAAAAAGTTATTTTATGATATATAATGGATAAAAAATATTTTAAAATATTGGGTACTACTTAAAAAAATACTTAAGGGGCTTAATGTTATTATTTTTTTTTAAAAAAAAAAGGGCGTAACACCCTTTCAATTTATACCCAAAATGGTGTAATTTTGGACATGGGAGAGTCAGAGGATGGAAGGCGCTGGGGAGAGAATCTACATTCGTCCCATCTACCTTGTTCCTGTTGAATGGGATTTCAACATTTGCACTCAAATCTTTTGACGAGATCTCTCCCTATCTCTTTTTCATTTGAACGTTAGGTGTAACGACTGAAGAGTAATAGGAGTGAACTCAATTTAGTCTATGTAGAGTTGGGTTGGACTGGCCCGGCCTGTCACGGGCTCAGGTCTAAACAGGTTGGCCCATCACTCCAAAAAAAAAGGACTTATTTATGAGGCATAACCCATCTAATTAAAATCCGCGGGCCTGCCTGTGTGCTTTAGGTCCATTGATCGTCTTTTCACTTTTTTACATTCTTAAAGATTAAAATATCTAATTTAAAGCAAAAATATTATCAAATCTAATTTAAAATATCAAATATTATCCATGTTTAACAAAAACATAGGCACTAAATCTAAAAAGTCAAAAATTAATATCCACAACCACAATCAAATAAATAATTAGATAAAGTCATAATCATAAACTACACACTAAACAATATTTCAAAGAGACTAACATTATATAAGCTTAAGAATTACAGTTTATCTCAAGTTATAAACTTTGTTTCGTAGTAAAGATATTGAAGATGAAGTGGTGAAGAATGAGAGAATTTGCTATGTCAGGAAAAAAAGATAATCCCTCAAATTAAAATCCTATACATATCACATATGACTGTGTAGTGCAATAACATACAAATTTATTTTTTTAAAAATTAAACGGGCTTAAAAAAGTAGGCCCTGTAGGGTTACAGGGTTTGCCCGTTTAAACCCACGGCCTTACAGAGCTGACCTTTTTATGTTCGAATCCTTCTAGAGGCTCTAAATCATAAGCCTGACAATTGACAGGCTCAGGCCTAAACAGGGCAGGATCGACAGGCTCGGTTCGATTTTCAGGCTCTAAGTCTATGTTTGGATGGAAAAAAAAGTGCGGAAAAATATGGGTTAGAATATTAGAAAGAAAAATTTACATAAATGGTAAAAATATTTATTGTTTTTGAAAGTTTTCTCTTTTAATTTTTCCTCCATTCACGTATCATTCTAGTGCCACAAAAGACATATCTTGAACCTCCAAACTAGGTGTGGCAATATGGACTGGGCTTGAGAGACCAATCCACAAAAAAATTGCGGTTAACAAACTAGGAGCATGTTTTAGTGTGGAGCCTTTGCAATCTGCAACCCCCACCCGCCATCACTGTATCTTTTTTTGTTACAAAAAAAAAGAAAAAAAGAAGAAGCTGTTTTTTTGTTAACCAGAAAGAAGTTTTTTTATTTAAATATTTAATAAAAAATGAATTTACTATTTTTCACTTAATTTAAATATATGGCCTTATTTTATTTTAGCAACTTGATTATAAATTTGATTTCTTATTTTCTGCAACGATTTATCATGTTTATATTAATATAATAATTATGTGTAATAGTAATGGCAAAGAGTAACTATATAAAATATATTATATGTCCATATGTTCAGTTTTTTATATTAGTTTAATTACATAGCTCCATGAAAATATAAAAACAACTTGAAAGAAGTTTATAATATAATTTTAAAAATAAAAAATAAAAAAGTAAAAAATAGGGGAAGTTGACAGTGTACAGTGGAAAAGTTTTTGTGGAAGTAAAGTTGTGAATTGCTTGTCAAGTTTTATCATTCCCTTATCAACTTTTGGTAACAAACATGCTTTGTGATTCTACAATTTTAAAGTTATTTTTTGTCATTATTCCATATCTTAAAGCAATTTTTTTTTTGTATTTGACACTTTAAAATAATTTTTTTTAATAGCACTCAATATCAAAAAAGTGAATTTTTGTGCATCATTGAGTATTTTCCAAGGTTTTGAAACTCGGACCGGACTGGTAGTTCCGCCTAGGAACCGGCGAATCAGGCATGAAACTGGACCGATTTAGTATTTTTTTTATTTTTTAAAAATTGATTTTTTTTAAATTTTTAAAAATTGATTTTTTTTTTTAAATTTTTCTTTAGAATTTCATATTAATAAGCCTAAAATATTCAATTTCTCACAAGTTTAGCCCCGGATTAACGTCGGTTTGACTTCAGTTTGACCCACTGACCCTTGACTTAATACCCTGACCGGTCTGGGTTTCAAAACCTTGGTATTTTCCCAATAGTATTTAGTGTCCTAAATTATATTGAAGCCTTAGATTATTGATGTCATCTATCAACATCCAAGTCAGTGTTTGGTTGGGGCAATTGGGACCTCAAAACGCCGATTGAGGTGGCAAAGCTTGATTGCAATTGGAAAAAAAATTTGAGTATTTGGGCTGGTGTTTCATGAAAATAGCTTCTCATCCCATAAGCTCTATTTGTCAAAAGCTGTCTGGTGGAGTTTTTCGTGGCTAAGCATTGCAAAATTAATTTAGTGTGTGTTTGAAACAACGATTGGAAAAATGAAGTTTTTCAATTTAACTTTTGGTAATTTTATTTTTGGTAAAAGTCAGATTGTGTAATATGATTTATGTTTTGATTGACGATTGTATAAATGACTTTTGTAAAAGTAAAATTTGTTTGAATTAATTTAAGTACAAGTGACTTTTGTGATAATAGTAAGAGAGAGTAGGTACAGTTGAAAAATGTACATTAAGAATAAAATTGTAATCAGTCTGATAATACATTGGGTACAGTTGAAAAAATATTTTAAGGGTTAAAAGCACAAAAAAATAATTTAAATTAATTTTTGTAGCTAAAAAAGTACATTAATGCTAAAACTGCAATCAGTCTGATAGCACACTGGACACAATTAGAAAAATATTTTAATCATTCACACTCTCCCCAAACGCTCAATCAGAAAAAACTGGAAAATGAAGTTTATGGGTAAAAGCTATTGTCATGTGAAAAGCCCAATTGAACAAAATGGCTCATAAACACTCATATATTTTTTTTCTCAATTGCCAATTGGATTTTGCTCACCCAATTGAGCTTTTTGGGGGCCCAAACGCTCTCTCCAAACACACACTTAAATTTTTTTTGGTGTTTTTAACCCTAATGTACTTTTTTAACTACAAAAATTAATTTAAACTATTTTTTGGTGTTCTTAACCTTTAAAATATTTTTTCAACTATACCTAGTGTGTTATCAAGTTGAATGCAATTTTACCCTTAATGTACTTTTCCAGCTCCAAAAATTACTTTAAAATATTTTTTCAGTTATACTCAGTCTTAAAAGACTGACTACAATTTTACCTTTAATGTATTTTTTTAGTAGTAAAGAGCACCCAACACTTAGAATACTGATTTATTGATTTTCACCCACTTTAAAATATTTTTTCAGTAGCGCCTAATATTTTAAAGTAATTTTTAAATATTTACTTGATTTTTAAATATTTTTCCACCCACCTTCTCTTACTATTATCACAAAAGTCATTTGTGCTAACAAGTTTTATTTTTGGAAAAATCATTTATACAATCGCTATCTAAACATAAATCACATTACACAATCGGGTTTTTACCAAAAATAAGATTACCAAAAGCTAAATGGAGAAACTCTATTTTTTCAATTGCTATTCCAAACACACACCAAATCATTAGAACCCGAAAAAGGGAGGGAGTTGAGAGAGAGAGAGAGGGGTAAGAAGTTTTTTAAATATCATTATAAATTCATTTTAACTAAGTCTCATGTGATCAGAAATGAGAGTTAACTAGTAAATAATGTCTTAAATTAATACAGTTTTTTTAAGTTTACCTTTATTAAATTTTCTATTTACACGTTTACAAATATTTCTCACATCTCTCAATCCTCTTTTTTCAACAAGAATTGAATAAGAGTAAAATTACAAACAATCGCTAACAACCTTTTAAGTAGGCATATATTTAAGATAAAAAATTTATTCTATAATAAACTTATAATAAAGACTTAAGTAGTGAAAATGTAATTATATTTGTTAGAAATCAATTTTATAATCCTTTGCCAAATTAAATAAATGCAATGTGAAATATTTTTAGGGTTAAGATGTAAAAATATCCATCAATTTTTATTCAAAGAATACTCATGACCATATGTTTGTTAGAGGTACAAAAATACCTTAAAACATTTAAATTGAGAGCAAAAATACTGTTGCTGTTAATCCTATTAACTTTGACCGTTAGAGAGAGAGCTTTTGACTGAAAACACTGACATGAAAGCTTACGTGGTTATAATAATGTCCTAAATGGCCTTGGAGGAAAAAAAATAAAAAAATCCACCTATCCAAATTACTAGTTTTAATATTGATTTATTATTTTTTTAAAAAAAAAAAACCTTCCCCCATCTGCAACATCACCCATCGCCGCCCTTGTTTGGCCGCAGCCCCTGCAACGCCTTGTCTCTATGTTTTCTCTCCCTTCCTCGTCTTCTTCCTGTGTTGCAAACCAAAAAGCGCGCGTTCATCTTGGGTTATGTTCTGGTTTTAGGGGCTCTGACGGCATCGATGGTTCAGCTATAGATGTTGCCACCGGCGCCTTCGCCGTAGTTGCTGTTGAAGTTTTTTCCTATCAAGATCATGTCGGCACTTATGATTTTAGCCTTCTCGCCCTCCAAGTTGCAACAGAATGCCGTCGTTAACTCGTCGTACACAGAGTGAAGGAGGAGATTGGAGCGCAAGTGATCGCTGCCATTTCACTTTAGTTCACGTGAGTGGAAGGTTTGCGATAGGTTGCTTCTGATTGGTTTCGTCTTGGCTTGATGTAGTTGGATTCCTTACGCCATAAGCTCGAGCTCTTAGGCCACTAATGGCGGACGAAGTTCTGTTTACAGAGGAGTTACCGTTGTATCCAAGATCGTACATTTGAATCCACTGCTACCCACTTGCCTTTACCTGTTGCTACTGCTGTAATTTGGGGAAGACGAAGGATGGATTTGGGGAAGAGCATTATTAAGTTTGGAGAGACAACTCTAAGGATAAGGATGTGTTTGGTTTGACGAAGGTTAGGTTAAGTGAGGTTTATTTAAATTAGGTTAGAGGAGGTTATAATATTGTTTGGTTCAAACAAAAGTTAGGGTAGGTTTATTATCTTATTTGGTTTAGGAAGTTAGGTTAGGTAAATTAATTATAAATGAACAAAAATGCCCTTCTATATATTTTCTTTCTTTTTTTACAATGTATTTATTATTCGAGGCGGCTAGATCTACAGGACCCGAGATGACGTTGGAGGAGCAGTGTGGCGAAGGAGTTAACTGCAGAGCACGTGAATAAGATGAGAGAAAATAAGATTTCAGGTAGGAGAGGGAATAAAAAACAGTGACGACTTTTTATAGGGGAGGGTGGTGCTGGAATTTTAAAAAATTGTCATGGGTAATTTAGTTACAATTGAAGACAAATATTCTCTGATCTAGGCAAAACCTCAATTTTGGAGGGTTCACAACCTAGGTTAAGTGACCACTAGAAGATAAAAAAACATCCAACACTTAACATAACCTCCTTCCAACCAAATACTATTTTTTTACTTCCAACCCCACCCCAACCTAACATAACCTAATAAAATCTCCGACCAAATAAAACCTAAAAGAATTTTCATGCCTTCATTTTTTGTTCGACGATTGTTTTAAAACATTTTCAAGCATGTTTGTTTCAACTTAAAAAAACTTATAAGTTGCTTTTTACGTAAATCGAGATACAACTCCTCTCACATACTTACTTCGTATACCGTAAATCACTATTAAAAAGTAACTTATAAGCAATCGAATCGCTCAACCAAACATAACCGAAGTCTATGTCTGTGCCATCTGATTGTCTGTCCCTCCGACAAAGTTCGCAGCCCCTATATATGTCGCAAGTGTTCTCTGCCAAGGCTCTGTCAAAACCCACGTATGCACCCACATTTGCACGGGAGAAGAGCCTATTTAATTTCCTTTATCGTCTATTTTTCTCTATTTTTTTATTCTCAGACTGAGTTTAAATAATTGGGATTTAATATTTTATAAAAATTAAAAATTATACATAGAATATTTCAATAAAAATATAAAGAGATGGACTAGTTATATCAAATTTTAATGATTTAAATTTATATATATTTTTTATTATTTAATATTATAATAATATTTTTATAAGATATTAAATTTCAATCATTCAAAATTAATTTAACGGTGAGAATAAAGAAGTGGACGGTAAGAGAAATACAGAGGCCCTTCTCCCCATTTGCATCCATCTCATCCAGGTCACAATTTTCAATCAAACTAACTCTCTTTAACAGTCAACATAATGGCAAGGTTATTTTTACTCTCAATTTTAATGTTTAAGGGTGCAGTTTAAGAGTGTTTTTGCACCCTAAAAAAAAATATAATGCTGGATGCTCTTTGAACAAAAATTGATGGATATTTTTGTATACTAACATATATTTTTATTTGGATGTATATGAATTTCGAGACATAACAATTTTTTTTTTTTTGCCAGGAGACTTAAGTGCAAGTTTGTTTTAGTGATTAGATTGTTTATAAGTTGTTTTTTTACGTAAATCGAGACACAACTTTTCTCACATACTTACCTCATAGACCGTAAATTACGATTAAAAAACTATTTTTAAATATTCCAATCCCTAATTCAAACGAACACTTAACAATTTCTCTCCTTAAGTATCTAAACCCATTAATTATCGCTGATGTGGTTAGATACCTATGCAAAATGGCTGATTGGGCCTTTTATAAAAATGAAAATAATAAAACCCATGGGACCCATTAGTCAAAACGCACCGTTCTCCTCTTCTGTGCCCCATTCGATCGCAACTTGACGGCGGCGAAGGACCTCTTCCATGGTCGAATCATCCCGCCGTCGCCGAAGCACAGAACCATTCTCCACCGTTAAGCCGTTTACATAAGTTCGATCTCGCAGGATTGGAAGGCGTCTAGTATCGCAGTTGAGAGAAGAGTTTCGTTACCTCTGCCGAACGTCGGGCAGCTGTCGGCTTCTTGCCTCTCTCTCTTCTGGGGTTGAGGTACATAGACTTCTTAACTTCTTCATATCTTCTTCCTCCACGATCTTCCTTCAATTTCTTCATTCCTATTTTTCCTCCTATAAGCGAGATTAATCAGTTTAAGTCGTGTATTTTTTTGGATTAATTGCCGAATTTGCATTTTGAAGATTGTGCCTTTAAGTGAGCTTATCAATCTGTGGGAAGCTTTGCATGTTGCGTCAATTGCACGAGATTCTCTGTCGTTAAAGTTTCAACGAATCGACTAACTGATCGATGGAAGCTTTGCACTTAGCATTTATCTACCGAACTTACTCTATTGGTTTGTCGATTTTTGGACGGTTCTGATATAATCTTGAATTGTTCCCGTTAATGATTTTTGGGCCCGGTATGACGTGGCGTTCTGTGGTGTCTTGGATGAATTGAACGGATGAGATGAGGTTGATGAACAGAGATACTCAAAGAAATTGATGCTTGAACAAGCTAGACGTTATAGCGGAGGGTGAGAGGCATTTGGATATTAGTGTGTTTGTGCGTCAATAAACAATGGGTCACATTTCTCAGATGTTAAACCCTCCAAAAACCCAGAACCCTAAAATTCTTCCAATCAATCGTTCTCTTCATTCTCTCTCTTCATTTTCTTCCTCCCGAATAATGACTTTGAAGCCGCAGAAGTTTCAAACCTTATCTGTCTCGGCGGTGATTCGAAGCCAGAATCAACAAGAACCTCAACAACAGTTGTCTTTAGCCGAAGCTCTTCTCAATAGTAATCGCAAGGAAGAAGTTCTTGGAGACATCAAAAGCTCCCTCTCAAACTGCCTCTCTGAGACCAACCTCCATTTGACAATTCCTGGTCTTAAGTCCAAAACTAGAGGCAAGGTAAACTAATGCTGAAAAGGCATCTTGCAAGGAAAGTTATTGCCTTTTGGAAAACTAAAAAGTTCGTTCTTTTTTCTTCTACTGGCGAGATTCTAAAACAGCTCGGTATATGTTGGTAGGTTAGAGACATTTACGACAGTGGGGACTATCTTGTTCTGGTGACAACTGATCGGCAGAGTGCATTTGACAGGATTCTTGCTTCCATACCTTTCAAAGGCCAGGTTTGATATACTTGACATTTCTTTTCATAACAACCAGACATTGCATGAGAAGTTCTACTTAATTTGATAGTGAATGGAAATGCTAGTGACTAAAAAGAATGTTGAATTTATTTCTACTTGGTAGATAGATAATTATCAAAGCCAGCTAGTCTTTGATGTTGCTTAAGAATTTGAGTGATTGGTCTTACACTTGTTCAGGTTCTTAATGAGACGAGCCTGTGGTGGTTTGAGAAAACTAAGCACATAATTTCCAATGCTGTTGTGTCAGCTCCTGATAAAAATGTCACAATTGCAAGAAAATGTTCGGTGTTCCCTGTTGAATTTGTTGGTGAGTGATTTACCGTTTTGTCTGTTCAATGTCTTGCTTGATGCTGTTCCAGTTTCCTTGATTGATTTTTACCCCAACTTTGGTTTGGAGTTCCTGTTTTTACTTTTTATGCAATGAAACGATGATAAGTATTTTCTTTGTTACTTATGTCACATAACACAAATTATGACCTTTTAAAAAGCTTTGGCAGAGTTGTTTTAGTTTGTTATTCTTGAAGAGTAATGCATGCACATGTAGTGGAAAAGGATCAGGACAAAAATATCTGCTATCACGGTTTTGTGATGGATAAAATGTATTTTAGCTAGAAATATGCATGTTGTGATCCATTATGTTTTGTTGTTGTTCATCTTGTTTTACATGTTTTCATTATTCAAATCTTCTGAGAAATGAGATGGCGCGCCAAGTAGCCGCTGATTTAGAACAATTATGCTGTTTTGCAGTTAGAGGATATGTGACTGGAAGTACTGATACTTCTCTATGGACGGTCTACAATAAAGGCTTCCGGGAATATTGTGGCAATGTTCTTCCAGATGGTGGATTTTCTTTCAATCTTTGCCTTTTGGGTTTCTTTTTAAAGTTTTACTATTTAATTTATTGGCTATTAACACATTACAGGATTGGTCAAAAATCAAAAGCTGTCTGAAAATATAATCACACCAACAACCAAGGCTGAAGATCACGATGTGCCTATCACGCCTGATGAGGTATGATGGCTATAATATAGTCCCGACTATCTTGTTGATAAGAAATGAGCTGCACAGGAGAAAGAGAGTGGTAGAGAGAGCAGGACCTGAGTTAGGAAGGAAGGGGAGACAGTGTTTAGGAATTTATGAAGTTTCTTTCCATTTGGATAGTAAAATCTAACTTAAAATGAATGAATGATACAGATAGGGGCCTATTTTTCTGGCATTGTCTTGGATTAGGTTTATCCTTGGCTCCATCATTAATCTACTTTTCCTTTAGGATGAGTTTATATTACATTTGTGATGTATGCCTTCATAAATGTCAACCAAGACTTGTTATAATTAAGCTAAGATCTACTTAACAGAATGGATAAATTTCTTTTGCCTATAAGCCTATACTATGACTCTAGGGATAAGATCTTGTTAGAGGTGAACTGATTTTGGAAGGAAATATTAGGTAGCTTGATTAAAAATCAAAGATGACCCCACAATTGCTATGAGATTAACCTTTCAATTCATTTTCTTCCTGGAGTTCAAATGCTTGACTGAAGTTGCCATATGATGCTACAAATTCAGATAAGATTTTTGTTTAGGCTTTAGAGCATGGGGTCTTATGACATCATGTCATGAGAAGTTTATCTTGAAAAAATTATTGAATGATACACAACTATTCTAATTGGCGTCCATAGATCATCTAAATCCGTACACTTAATTTTATTTTTGGCTTGGATGGTCGACATAGTAATACCTTGTTATTCCATCGCTAAATTGATGAATTTGGGTTCTAAAAGAAGCTATTTGATGATGCAAGGGTTATAATTATGATAAACATTTAACACTTGCTATCACACACACCAATTGTTTTTTATGGATTTCCAACTATTGGATAATATCTTTCAATATTTTCATATTTATTTTATGATGCATTTCCCTGGTAGATTATTAGAAGTGGACTCATGACCCAAGCTGATTACGAAGAAGTAAGCAGGAAAGCATTAAGTTTGTTTGAGTATGGTCAGGTAACTATGCATCTCCATTTATTTCCACTGATATCTCCTTTCTTAAGCATTTGAGTTCATCAATCAATTGAAACTTAGATGTGTTTGCTATATATATATATATATATCAATTTCTTTCTGCCCATCTTTTCATTCTTGTTTTCTTCATTTGCTTTACTTTGCAGCATGTGGCTTTGGAACATGGCCTCATATTAGTGGACACAAAGTATGAATTTGGGAAGGCAACTGATGGTTCAATTCTTTTGATTGATGAGGTTTAATTTTATCCTGAACACATCGAATGTTATCATGTGTTGACACATTAGTTCATCCATGCTTGATAAAGTAGTTTCATTTGCATATCTAGGTCCATACTCCTGACTCAAGCAGATATTGGATCGCCAATTCTTACATGGAACGCTTCCAAAATGGTCTTGAGCCTGAGAATGTTGATAAGGTGATTCATGTCACATTATTGTTGCTTGGTTTCTCTAGTCCTCTGCCTCATGCTTTTATAACTAATTTGAAGCTTTTGTGAATGTGATAGGGACCAAGGTAGTATATGCTACCAAAGTCCCATATCGAGTAGTATGGGCTACTTGATGGGGTACTTACGTGCCTTGGCTCTCCCACCTCAGCAGCTAGCTTTTGGGGTGTGGTTCTCCAAGGTGCTTAGGTGCCTATCATTTGGTATCAAAGCCAGGTTGCTGGCGGACCGGAGAAGGCTACCTATGGAAGGTTCTGACCGGAGGGGTTGACTAGCAAGTGGTTGAGTGTAGCCGCAGAGACGTCGGCTTTCCGGGGAGGGTGTATTGATAGTGACCATATGAGCTACTTGATGGAGTACTTAAGTGCCTTGGCTCTCCTACCTCAACAGCTAGCTTTTGGGGTGTGGTTCTCCAAGGTGCTTGGGTGCCTATCATTTTCACACTCCAAAAGCTAGTTGTTGAGGTGGGAAAGCCAAGGCACTTAAGTATCTAATCATTAATCAAGCAGCCTATACTACTCGCCATCAAGCAACTCATACTATTCGATGTGAGACTTTGGCAGCTCATACTATCTTGGTCCCTATCAATACACCCTCCCTGGAAAGCTGATGTCTCCGCCACTTGTTGGTTAGCCCCTCTGGTCAGAACCCTCCATAGGTAGCCTTCTCTCGTCCGTCAGCCACCGACTCTAATACCAAATGATAGGCACCCAAGCAGCTCGGAGAATTACACCCCAAAAGCTAACTGTTGAGGTGGGAGAGCCAAGACACTTAAGTACCCCATCAAGCAGCCTATATTACTTGATGTGGGACTTTGGCAACCCATACTACCTTTATCCCTATCAAAATGTATCAGCTAAAGTCTATTCTTGAAACCTTTGATCCATATGGATGAATTACATGTAGGAAGCAATTTTTTGATGTTCACATAATTTATGTGTAGGAGTTTTTAAGATTGTGGTTCACAAGTCACTGCAACCCCTATGAAGACGAGGTAATTTATTCTGTCTAGTACTATTCAATCAGAATATAGACGTTAGACATTCATTCAAATCTTACTATTGGTGGATTTTCTCTTTAGGTCCTTCCTGATGCACCTGAAGATCTTGTTTGTGAATTGGCTTGGAGGTATGGGTAGTGCTTACTCCTTTTATTTACTCTAGCTTTATTTTACACTAGTTTGATATAATTGTGCATATTCTTTTTGTGACAGATACATATTCTTGTATGAGACAATAACACATTCAAAATTTGACGTATCTTCATCAGAGGTAATCCTCAAACAATTATTTTACCATATCATGGCGTGAAATCAATCAGGACGTGTAACTTACGCTTTGTTACGCTTCTCCTTGCAGGAACCAATACACAGTCGTATATCTCAAAATGTTGCGTCTGCGCTATCTTCTCTGAAGTAGTTTCGGAATTTTAAGTTAGTCCCTACTGTGGCTCTGTGATTTAAGGGCCTCTTTCTGACAATAAATTTATTTTTTTATGGGTAGAAAGGGAAATTATGTTACTAATACTAATGTTATAATACAGACATCTATGAACCTGCTGTGGATACCGTGGATGTCTTCTATCAGATCCCAAAATAAAGTTATGGTGAGAAGGTTGAGTTATACAATTATGATCACTAATGAAACCCAATGCCTTTGCATGATCTTTAGGATCAAGTTTGCTTTAAGGCAGTAATAACAAATAACTTATCAAATTTATTAATATCTTGTGCCTTCCAATAGAAGATGAAACAAGTTCTCTTTGAGGACAGCCAAATGTTGTGCTTTGTATATTCCTTGTGACGCATGGTATGAGAAGCAGCAGCAACTTGTTTCTATAACGTAACATGTCATTGATATTCTGCTTTGATAAGTTTTGAATGAATTACATTTGGGTAAGGTGTAAAAGTATTTAAGATTTTTTTTAAAGTGCACCTAACACCAAATACTTTTTTAAAGTCGAAAGTAATCATGATTTTTGAAAAGTGAGGTGAAAGTACACATGACCATTAAAAATCTAACCTAATGTCATTAGTGTTTGTGATGGGGCCCACACTAATCATTAGGGAATACCAATTGCCCCCAACTAAAAAAAACCCTCTCCTCTCAACCTCTCATTCCTCATATGATATGAGCGAATAGGGATCAGAGAGTAGCAGTGGGGGCGGAATCATCTAGTGACAATGAGATGGGATGGGTAGGGAAAAAAATGAACATACTCCTTTCATTTCTTAATATAAAAACTAGTTGATTTTTGTTGGAAAGATTAAGGAAGTAAAATAAGTTTTACTTAATCATAGATTATTAAATTTATATTAGTTTATAAATCAAACAAATTAGTTTGGAGAAAAACAATAATTATAAATATTTTAAGTTAACTTATTTAGTTTCCTTAATCTATCCAAAAAAAGTCAACTAACTCTGATGTTAAGGAGCAGAGGTAGTATTAATTAAAGTAGATTAAATTAAATCTCTAAGAATGAGAAGAAACTGTAGTAATTGCAAGAAATTAAATTATGAGCAAAAAAATAGAAGGATAATATGGTCATTAATAATTTTTATCTTAAAAGTAATGTTTTATTCTTATTATTATTAAAAAGGGGCAAAGCGTTTCTCTCTTTCGCTCTTAAGCAAATGGCGTAGTAATCTAAAACAAAAAATCATATCCATAACCGCTTGCTCAAGAGAGGTGGACATTGTAACAAAAAAAAAGAAAGAGAGGTGGACATTGAATAGCTATTCTGAATTGGACCACACCACTCAAGAGAAAGTAATCAATTTTAGCGATCTTTTCTTCATGACATCCATAATCTTTAATCATTTTCAAAATTTCTTTCCCAAAATTTTTGGGGCATATCTATCTTTAAATATTTTATTCCCTTCACTCAAAATAGCCGTAATGACATCCATCATCTCTGCGAGTAGATATATTGGGCAATGATTTTTACCTTTGAATGCAGTATCTTTTGTGTCATCTTAATCATTGTTGTCAAACTCATAAATTGACTTTCCGAGTTTACTCTTTTTATCTTACAAAATCATATCAACTCGCCTTTAAACTCGTGTTAGTTGTAAACTTGGTTGAATTCGTGAGTTCACAAACCAAGTTTACTATTTTTACTTTATAAAATCATGTTAACTTGGTTTTAAGCCCGTGGTAACTTTTTCGATTTGATTATATTCAGTGGCTTTATATATGAACTTTATAAAAATTTCTTTATCGAGAATATGATAAATTATGAATGTTGTTGAATTTCATTTCAATTTTTTTGATTCAAAATTTGTTTAAATCAAATTGTCGTCATTCTATATATTTAATTAATTAATTACACACTTTTAATACTTGTATATTGATAAAATTAAACTCTTACAAGTTGACAATTCGATTTCACGTTACGACATTTTTCTCACTAGCTTGTTTAAACTCGTGAGTTTGACAATCTTATACTTAACTTTCTCACTATTGGCTTAAACATTTTTCTCACTTCTTCCACAATGAACTTTTGTCAAGTAGGATCTCAGTAAGTGGGCATCCCTAATTGTAATGATTATTCTACTCCCATCACCAAACCACTCCTGGCTTCTAGCTAAATTCTCTAATTGGCTTATATCAGTTACATTATCAAGGATAAGCATAACCTTTCTATTGCAAAATGGGTACCTTAATGTGTTCTCTCCTTGATGCGTGTCTTCAATTTGTTCTTTTTTTTTGTTGAGATGTGAAAGCAGTTGCTTCTGTAAGTGAAGTAGACCATTTCTTTCTAAAACCTCTCTAACATTGAGAAGAAAGCAATGTGAGTCAAATAGGTGATGGAACCTCTCATAGAGAGCTGTAGTAATTAAATATGTCATACAAATTACTGATTATTTTCTTTTGGATTGTTAATATTTATAAACAATCTAAGGACCCCATTAAAAAATTTTCCATGTTATGATTTTTTTTAGAAAATTAAATATGATAAACATTAAAAATAAAAACATTTAAATTGACAATTGGCCCCATTCCAAGTCATTTTGGGTCTGCTGCTTCTGCATTCTTTTCTTATGTAGAGATAACAAAAGCTAAACATATTTTGAAACATGGTATAAATTTTCTTCTTAAAAAATCCGCTATCCATTATTTATGACATTAATTCTCTTTATTGAGGTTTTCTTAAATATGAGATTGTGAATTCAAATTTGAATAAGTGCTATTGCTTAACTTAAAAAAACGTAAAAATATAAAGTGTAAATAAAAGGTAGCATTTTTTTTAAAGGGCCAGCTACCAAATAATATATGCTATTACAGCCAATTTCTATAGTAGTGAAAACACGTTGACACGGTTCAAAGTGCTACCAAAAGATCTATAAACTAGTATAAAGGTTTTATCTTTTTGGTATCAACTCAACCAAAAAAAAAAAAAAAAGAGAAAGAACACGCGCGTTGGCACATGCAAATATCTTGAATGCCTATTTGCCGTGTTCAATGAATTGATACAAATATTATCTACAAGTTATCCAATTTTATTATTAAAAAAACTTACCGATTTTGACTGGAATCAAAACCAGATAAATTAGCCACTTTTGCAAGAGATTCCCTCCAAATTTGCATCTTCAGTTGGTCTTTTTGGAACTTCTTTTCAAGTTTGTCCCAAGTTTCACCAAAGCTTTTTCGTTGGTTTCTTATATCAGATGGATCTACTTCATAAAAGATGGGGAATACTTTCTGACCTGGTGTGGCCGGCAAGAATATGTTGGAGCTCATCTAAACACCATGAGGAAGAAGCATAATTTTTGAAGACAACAACAATTGCAAAGCCAGATGCTTCAATTGCCTGCAGCAGTTTCCTTTGAAATAACTTCTCTCTCAATATCTTCATCATCTCTAAATGCTTTGAATCCACTCCTTTTTAAGCCTGATACAAGTAGTTTGTTAAGCCTTTACGAAGTGTCTTCGCCCTTAAAACTCAAGAAAATATCATAGTTCCAGGTCCTTTGGGTTGAATTAGAAGAGTTCGAGGAAGATGCTTCTTGTTCACTTTTCATATATCTAAATGTTTGAACCCACTTATGTAGTATAATTTGATGAACCAGTAATATAATATTACGACCTACAACAAACAAACCATGCATTAGCGCTAAAAGGAAAGCAAATCAAATATGAGATGATGCAGAAAGATAGTGCAAGGTGTTCATGTATAATATAGTGACCTTGTCTTACAGCTATAAGTGTCTCAACTCTAATGATGCTTTAATATATACCAGGTTCATGAGTTTATTTGCGATTGGCAGCATGTATCTTTCCCTGATATTTTGCTTTAAGGGTGTGTTTGGATTTACTTTTGGAGAACAGCTTCTGGAGAATAGATTTTGAGCAGAATAGATTATGAGAAAAAAGTGATTTTGATAAAATGAAAGTGGTTAGGTATTGTGGTTAGAATAACTTTTTTCCATGATGTGGGGCCCACATAAAGAAAAAGTAGAAGAGAGAGAGGGATGGAGCCCACATAAAGAAAAAATAGAAGAAAGAGAGAGGGTGGGGCCCACATAAAGAAAAAAATAGAAGAGAGGGGTGGATGGGGCCCACATAAAGAACAAGTAGAAGAGAAAGAAGATGTGGCCCACACAAAAAAGTAGAAAAAAATAACTATTCCCAAAATTTAGGTTTTGATTGGTTTGAGATCAAAACTTAAGTTTAAAAAAATTTTGAGTATTCGTCAATCAAACCTAAGTTTTGAATTAAAACTTAGGCTTTGATTGGTTTGCCTAACACATTCTAAGTATTGTTGGTATAAATTGGAGACTTCATGCTTGACGTAGGCCTTTTATTTATTGTGTTAATTAATTAATTTTTGGGCCATCAGGAATCTTTCCTGGACGCAACAGGACGAGAAACAACTACCCTGGAGTTTTCCTTTTGTTTTTTTATGAAAATCATTATAATGTCACAAAGAATGAATGTAATATGTCTCACAACCAGTGAGAATTAAACAATGATGAGTTTGTTAGTTCTTATGATGTTTTGATGATAACAAACTTTGATTTGTTAGATTTAAGTGATAATTAAACCTTTTGAAAAGAAGAGAGTGAAATCTATAGTGATAGTCAAGTTTGAACTCAGTCACTAAAGAGTATCACTCGAGTGATGATACTTCACTCCCAGAAATTTCCAAGTCACTCGGTAGTGATAAAGTTTTGTGAAAAATTCTCTAAGACAAATCACTCAAATGAATGGGTAACTACTCGAGTGATAGCATCACTTACAGGTGACTTCCAGAAGGAGTAAGCATTAATGGATTGTAACAACAGAACCACTCAAGTGATTGGTAAGCACTTGAGTGATGTTTAAATCACTTGCAGGTAATAGTGATATGATAACCCAAGATCACTCAAGTGATTAGAAGGATCACTTGAGTGATATGGAAAATCAATCGAGTGATACTAATTCCCTGAGAGTCACTCACAGAATAACTTGGAGTGATGTTATCTTCTCTGAAGATCAATCAAGTAATTATACAAATCACTCGAGTGATCCGTGATCACTTGTAAGAATCTTACAAATGACATGGAAGTGCTATTGAAGTTCAAAAGAGATCACTTGAGTAATCTATTTGAGCACTCGAGTGATATCATTTCTCAGCAAGGCACTCAATAGTGATCTATCAAAGATTTCAATATGTCATAAGATCACTCAAATGATGTTTCTAAGCACTCTAGTGATATTGAGTTTTCAAAATCACCAGTACCAAGTCTCCTGATATAATTAACAGCACAAGATCATCAAGAACACTCGGGTGACAGAGATGAACACTCAAGTGATTTGAAATCACTTGAAGTGATTATCAGTCTCACTCGAGTGAAGTTATCAGAAACCAATAATCATCGTCTCGAAAAATTTTAATACTCATACTTCCCATCTTGATTTACTTCTTAAACTTCTATATTATTCTTGAATGGTACAAATATCATTTTTGAGTAAGGTTTAGGTGCTTGAACATCGTATTAACTTCAAAAACTCAAAAAGCAAAATTCTGACAGAAGCATTAAATGCGTAGTAGAGAAAATCGAAGGAAACATTCTCTTTCATCAACGACTACAATTACTCTCTAGCGGATAAATTTAAATGCTCACAACGGTCATGAAAGACATTCCATTTATAAATGCATAAGTATTCAAGATAGAGTAACTAACCAATGACAAAATTAATTCTTTTCATTAAGTTTTCTATTTTTCTGTATGTTTGTTATTCTCTGCAATTCTTATTGCCCCTTAGTTTTCATCTACCTATTCTTTGAGAGAGACTTTAATACCTTCATTCACTACTTGTAAAGAGATTCTCAAGGTGGTGGGACCTTGAGTGGGATCAGCTTACAAAGTGTAAGGGGAAGTGAGTATCCTGTTGAGGAGCTTACTTGTACTGTGGTGCCAAGAATCCATTAAATCTCGAAAGTATAGTAGAAATCCTAGAGGAGTACTGAGGATTGAACGTAGGTCAAGAGGTTAAGACCGAACCAGTATAAATTCTGGTATACACTTTTATGATTTCCTCTATATTCTTAACTTTTAATTAAGTATCTTTAACTGTGATAATTTAAATTTTTTTTTATTACCCAATTCACCTCCTTGGATAAAACCATTAGAGCTAATAGAGTTCCTATGCAAAAAATGACATGTCCATATTGCTTTATGATTAGCTTTCATCCTTGAAACCTGATTCTCGCCTTTTTTAATGTGCGGGTATGTTCTTCATCTTTCATTTATTTTAATATAGTTTATATAATTTTTAACCATGTGTAACAAAACAAAGCATGGCGTCGGATTATGTAATAATTGTATTGAAGACTTCTCTTTTCTAATTTTTTTTAAATTTGACTTGGACCTGTGTTTTTTAATCGTCCTATATATAATATCTTACCCGTCCATCCTTTTTAATGTTTTTAAACATAACTTTCTATGACGTTTAATGGCCTATTTCTCCACAAAACAATGCTAAAGACAAGAAACTGACTCATCCCCAACTAATTCAATCATATAAATCGTTACACGCCATTCGCAATTTTTGTTTCCTTTTTGCACATATCAAATAGAAAGAACATGAATTTGCAGACTAATAGGGTACAGAAACCGAAACAAGGATAAAACAAGGAATATACTCACTACATTGCTCAAGATGAATTACAACACAGTATATAAAGATGTGTGACACATGCTATACATGTGAATGAAAAGAGAAAAACATTGTACACGTAGCTCTGATACATTGTCCTAGAATTTCATATTATTGGGCTGCTCTTTTGCTCTAACAGCCCCCCTCAGACCAAATTCGAGTGAGCAAACGGGGAGGCTTGATCTGAGTGATTCAAAACGAGACCCATCCTAAGGTTTAGTGAAGACATCGATTAGTTACTAACAAGCTGTTAGTTGAGATAGTAAATGGCTTCACCTTTTAAGGAAGAGAACACAAATTTGAATACCGGGAAATGAACTTATTAGAACAAGCGAAAATCCTTTACACTCTAAGCCTAAAAAAGAAAAACCCTTAATCATACAAACAAAAAAATGAAGACATCGACTAGTTGATCCTTGTAAGAGAGAAGTGTGATATTCAATGCCTTTGCAACAACAGGTTTTCTAACAAAATTTGGCCACAAAAAACAAAAAAACAAAAAAACAAAAAAGTGGCAACCCCAGTTCAACAGAGGGGAGGGGAAGATAGGGCTTTTTCTTTTTCTTTTTTTTGGTAAAAGGAAGGGAGGCCTTTTATTGGGGCAGGGAGAGTAGGGGCTATGATGTTATTGGGCCTATTATTAGGCCGAACTCTTTAGTTGTACCTAAGCCCATTTCAAAAATGCCTGTGACAGTTTTCTGAAATAATAACAATTGAAACTGCAGAATTTATAATTGCTTGTAGGAGTTCTTTAGCGATACTTTCTCCTGTCTCAAGTTCTACATCATCCCTAAAAACTAGGAATCCTCTCCTAACTAATGCATGATACAAGTGGCCCGCAAAGCCTCTACAAGTGTTTTTGCCCCTTAAACTCAAGAAATCATCAAACGTCCAGGTTTTGGTTGAATTAGAGTGAGAAGATTTTGAGAAAGTTGCTACCTGTTCCTCTGACATTTGAAGATTTTGGACTATGAATATTTTCTTAACTGAGAATATAACTTGATGAAGCAGAAAAATTTTGACCTGCAACAACAAGTTATATCATTACCTAAATGAAAATAAAAGAACAATGGAAAGAAAAAAGGGCGCAAGTTGAAGATGTGTAAACAATTGAAGTCTCTAGTGCTTAAAGAGTTGTACAGCAATTGGCGTCGCGGAACCCAGGGCAGCCAGTCAAACCGGTCTCCGTAAAAACCGGCAAAAACCGGCCAGTTTCCGGGTTAGGCTGGTAGGTCAGATTTTCACGCTTTCTTTAGGGGAAAAACAGTCACAACGCAGGAGAATGCCAAGAAACAGAGCTAACTCTAAAACTAAGAAGAAAGGGAAGAAGAGTTCTTACCAGAGAAGAAAAAAAGACACCAAGATGCCAAGAGAAGAAAAAAGATCTAGCAAGATCAAAGCTTGTTTAAAAAAGAGGAAATAGCAGATGATGCCGATGATGCGTTTGTGCTTTGCGTTTCTGATTTCTGCAATGAGTTGCGTTTTAGCGGTAAACAAAATACAGTGCTTGACCTCTGATCAAGTCAGCTTGATGCTTTGCCATTTTCCAAAAAACGCTGACCCCAAAAAATGTGGAATTATGAGAATGAGCAGAGAGCCCATTTTCTCTCTTCCATAACCCTTCCCTCACGACTCGTTCGAATTAGTTATAGAATCATATAGGAAACAGAAGCAAATACATAATTATTGTTATTGACTTTTGCATGTGCCTAAAGACTTGGCAAAGTGAATGTGAAATTAAAAGGAAGGGACACTACAACAATTGTATCAGTACAATTAAGTCAAACTGGTGTAAAGACTCTGTGTCTTTCCTCAATATACTACAATTTGTTATCTCTGTTCCTGTGTTATGATTTTTCTTTTTGAAAAAGTAACTGATATTTCTTTGACTTTCTTGAAGAAATGTGTGTGTATTAATAACTGATCCACAAAAATTACGTTTTGAATTTTAGCAAGTTAACCTGATTAATACAGTATATTTTATAAAAAATTATCAGTCTATTGAAAGCAAATAGTGAAGCTAGGAAGAATAGGGTATGAACAGAGGACATGTTGAGTGTCGTGAGGGAGAGAGCTATATCAATGTTAGAAATTCAAAAGAGATGAAGAAGTAGGTAGGTGAAGATAAAATCATAGCATATCCCTTTTTTCTCTCTGATTGATCTAAACGCAAAAGATGAATTTCATAAGCATGGATCTAACTACTACAAAATAAATCAAATGACATTAGGATATTTCTCCAAATCCAATTTCATTACCAACCCATACATAATACACACAAGCATAAAACAATGCTAAGCTAACAAAATGACTTATGCCTCAAAACCTTACAAAGATTCAAATTAACTATAATATCTTTTAATTTGGGTTGATATCCAAAGCTTTCTCAATAAGGAAGTAGGAAGAGCCTTAATGACTTATACTCTCTTTCATTTTCAGTAAGTAATAATATATAAATTTGCACCAATTCAGTGTCTGATAAGCCTGGAACTTGAGAAAGCTGTTTTAATATCTCCTCAGCACTTGTTTGTTTAGAGCATGACATGTTAACATTGGAAACAATACTAGGCACAAGTGTGTCACCAACATCTTCATCTCTCTCCCTTGAGGCAGGTACTTGTGTGCCATCAATTGAATCATAAATGGAGATTGTTGATTCCTGTTTCAGAAAGAATTAAACCTCAGTGAATTGACTCCAGAAAATTCTTTAATTTCGGCAAGCCAGGCATGGAAATTAAACGCAACTGATCACAATCCTTTACTCCTATAAAATTGCACGGATTTCCAGACCAGAATGTCCAAAATAATTCCAACATATCAAGTACTTAGATCAAAGGAAAATATGTAGAGTACTAGTCAGTTCATAAAATGTCGTACCTTGTCATAAAAAAGACAGCAACTTGATGAAGAACAAGTCTTAAATGAACTGTGGATCGACGAAGAAGGTGACTTTGTTGTGGCTAGGTTCGCAGTTAAGGTAGAAAATTCATTATGGCTATGTTTGTATTGCCAGCAGCATCACAACAGTCAACATTGCAACATCAAAATCAAAATCAAAATCACAAGTATAGATTTCATAACGCGAAATTGAAGTTAGGAGAGCACAATTTCCAATTTACAATCATGAACTAAACTTCAAAATAATCCAAAGATAATATGATCATTTCATATCTATGTTTCGTACCATGTATGGTGCGTAATGAGCTGCATCTATGAATCTTCTGATATGACTCTCTCTTCTAAGCATGCAGAAGATGCCACCTGGGACATTGCTTCACATCTATCGATTATGATCTGCGAGTTCTCTTCAATAACTAATTTACTCTTATTGATGATACCTCAATAATAATTAAAGAAGAGAGAGACTGAAGAAATTAAGGAAGATAATTTTAGGATACTTTAGAAAATATATGTAATATTAATTAATTAAATTAAATTTTTTAATAAAATCAAATTAGGTCAATATATCTTATATTAAAGATTGGAGAGAGTACATTTGTGGGTTACGGCAGAAGATCTCAACTTTATAAGTAACGTCACTTTTTATTATTCTGGTGATAAAAAAGCGTGACACGTTAAAAATTTGCCAACCAACTCTATGAAAAATAATATTCTTTTTCACGGTTAAGAAAAATTAATACTACATCGTTCTATTTACGTACCCATAGGTGACCGGTAATAAAAGTAATATTTTAAACAATGATTACCTAAGTACGGAGTAATAATAATTGGCTGATGTTAATTAACTCAATAGCGTTTAGCCGTTAAGTTGCCGGCCACCATTCTCTTTCAACCTAGTATATAACGATTAGAACATTGTACTTCACGCATTAGCTTTGTTAATCCATTTCAAAATATGTGTTTGGTAAGAAAAACAACAAAAAGAAAAAAAACATCACGGAAAGATATTTTATATGTGTGTTTGTATGTATATATAGAGCACGATTAAAAAACAAGGATCCAATACAAAAATTAGAAAAGATAAGCCTTCCATACAATTACGTTATAAATCCAACGCTATTCTTTGTTTTGAAATGGTTTAGCATAAAGTTAAAATTACAGAAAGTATATTAAAACAAATGAAAGATGAAGGAAAGTCAGAACAAAAACAAGGGGAAAACTCACGGAAATTGGTTCCCGCTTGTTGCGTCTGGGAAATATCAGGGAAAGATCACATGCATGCTGCCAATCGCAAGTAATTAAAGTCTTGAAGCTTGTATATATTAAGCATTGTACAGTTCAGACACTTCACATATCGCCGTAAGCCCTGGTCAGTATATTATGCATCAGCACCTTGCACTATTTTTTCTTTTTCCTTTTTCTGTATTCTGATTATCTCATATTTAGTGTAGGTCGTAATATTACTGCTGGATCAAATATACTCCATAAGTTAGCTAAAGCATTTATGGCAAGTGATCAAGAAGCATTTTCCTCAGTCGTCATTTATGGCTCAATCAAATTATACTCTAGAATCCTGGTAAGTTACCTTATGTTTTGATGGAGTTTATAGGTAGTGTAATTGATTATGCTAGTTAGCACAACTTATTTTTCATTGATTCTCATGTATTTGTTTGACCAGTTATGGAAGAATCTGAAGGTTTTGGACTTTAGATATTCCAAATACTTGATTGAAACTCCTGATTTCTCCGAACTTCCAAATCTAGAAAGATTAGAACTTGAAGGTTGTGAAGGTCTTGTTGACCTTCATACTTCAATTGGACAACACAAAAAGCTTCAAGTGTTTAACTTGGAAGGTTGCAAAAATCTTAGAGCATGTGGTCCAAAAAAGTTGGAAATGAATGCTTTGAAAGATTTTGTTCTTTGCGGGTGCATTCAAATAAATTTTCTCCCAGAGTTTGGGGAAAGTATGAAAAATCTAGAAACGCTTGATGCCGAGGAGACAAATTTAGTCACACTTCCCGAGTCACTTGGACTATTATCTGGTCTTAAGAGATTGAATTTAAGGGGCTGCAAAAATCTTGTTTCCCTTCCTCAAAGCATTTCCAATTCGAAATGTCTTGAACGTATTGATGTATTTGGCTGCTCAAAATTGACTAAATTTCCAAATAAGTTTAAGGAAATTGAAGCCTCGGAAGTGCTTGACACAAGTGAAACTGCTATAACAGAAGTATCTCCTTCCTTTAGTGGTTTAGGCAAACCCAAGATATGGTCATTTCATGGCCACAAAAGGTCAACATCGAAGTATGACATTTTCTTGAGTTTTAGAGGCGAAGACACTCGTAAAGGCTTCACAAGTCACTTGTATCATAAGTTAGTTAGGAGTGGATTTAGGGTTTTTATCGATGACGAAGAACTTAGAAGAGGAGAAGTTATCTCACAGGAACTGCGACAAGCAATTGAAGAATCTCGCTGTGCAATTGTTATTCTCTCAGAAAATTATGCCTCTTCTTCATGGTGTTTAGATGAGCTCCAACATATTCTTGCCTCAAGAGATGAAATAGATCAAATAGTTTTCCCTATCTTTTATCATGTAGATCCATCTGATGTAAGAAAACAACTTAAAAGATTTGGTGCAGCTTTCGCCAAACTTGAACACAAGTTCCGACATGACCAACAGAAGGTGCAAAAATGGAGGCATTCTCTATTACAAGTGGCTTGTTTATCCGGTTTTGACTCCGATAGTTATGGGTGAGTTTTTTTAATAATAAAATCGAATAGGTTGTGTATAATATTTGTATCAATTCATAGAACACTGCATATATAGGTGCATCCAAGATAGTTGCATGTGTTATCATGTTTTTTTCAGATAGATTAAGGTTTTTAGTTGACAGCAAAAAATTTAATAATTACTTCATCCAATCAATATATATAGGGGGTTTTAAATTAGTATAGGCAAAAGTGACTTTGATTTTAGCTGACTTTTGCATACTTGAATTAAAGTAAAAATCAGTTAGTGTGATGTGATTTATGTTTATATAGGATTCTGTAATAAAGTCAGTTTGATAAATAAAAACTTGTTTGAATAATAAATACCCCGCTGATCCTTAATATAAAATATATTTGGGAAGTTGATATTAATCGTAAATATAAAACATAGTTTTCATATTTATCAATCTTTTTCTAATTTAACCCTATTGATGCTTCCTCAACAATAATTAAGGAGAAGGGAGAAGAAATGAATTAAGAAAGATGACTAGGGCGTTTTAGAAAATACATATCATATTAACTAATTTAATTAACTTTCTTAATCTAATCAAATTACATAAATATGTCTTATATTAAGAATGGAAGCAGAAATTAGCATGACATGTTTTGTAGAAAAAAGTGAAATAGTGTGTTGTGATTAGAAAATTAATCCAAATATATTATATGATCATATATTTCATGTGACGTAAAAAATTGTGTTTTTAGGACCGAAGCAGAACTTGTTGAGAGTGTGGTTGATCATTTATGGGGCCAACTTCGTTTAGAACTGCCACTGGCCAGTGCAAGTGATGCACTGATTGGAATTGACCGAAGAGCAGAGGAAATGGTTTCAGTTATAGGGATAGGTTTGGATAATGTTCGGTTTATAGGAATATGGGGAATGGGCGGTGTTGGCAAGACCACTCTTGCGAGATATCTCTATGAGAGCTTCCAACACCAATTTGATTTTCATTGCTTTCTTGCCAATGTTGGGGAGGTTTGTGAAAGGAATGGCCTAGTTCCCTTACAGAACCAACTGCTTTCATGTCTTAACATAAGAAACATAAAAATTGAAGACATGTATGAAGGGAAGAAAACAATAGGATACCATTTCCGCAATAGAAAGGTTATGCTTATCCTTGATGATGTAAATCATTTAAGCCAATTAGAGAATTTAACAGGAAGTCGGGGGTGGTTTGGTCATAGGAGTAGAATAATCATAACAAGCAGGGATGCTGACTTGCTGAGATCTCATCCAGTGGATGAAGAAAGACCTCCAGGAGTGGATGAAATATATGAGGTTAAACCAATGAACCATGATGAATCTCTTCAACTCTTTTGTCGAAAAGCATTTAGAGGAGATCCACCTACCAAGAGTTTGTTGCAATTGTCCAAATCAGTAATTAATTATGCAAATGGCCTTCCTTTGGCTCTTTGTGTTTTGGGTTCCTTCTTGACAGGAAAAAGGGAAATTGAATGGGAAGAAGCTTTGGGTATGTTGAAAAATGATTCAAATAATGGTATTTTTAAAATACTTAGATTAAGTTATGCAGCATTAAACCCTATGGAGAAAACAATATTTTTAGATATTGCATGTTTTTTCAATATGTGGGGCAAGGATGAAGTAAAACAAATATTTAAAAGCAGTGGTCTAGGGGCAACAATTGGTATTAAAAATCTTATTGACAAATCATTGCTCGCTGAAATTGAGCTTGACAATATCAAGTACATTGAGATGCATGATTTGGTTCAAGAGATGGGTAGGCATATTGTTTCTGATGAATCTCACTATGATGTTGGAAGGTACAGCAGATTGTGGATTTCTAATGACATTGATCAAGTACTAAATGAAGATTTGGTAAGTAATTAATTTAGAAATACTGGAAACATTGTTGCAAAATGTCTTCCAGCAGAATTTTTATATGCCTTGTTTGCTTATGATCTGATAATCCTTTGGTGACTGATGTTTCTTATTAGGGAACTACAACAACTGAAGGTGTGGTTTTGCCCTTTACTTTTGAAAAAGATGAAGCAGATTGGAATCCTGCATCTTTCTTAAGAATGTGTCGGCTTCGATTACTCATCATATCATGTAATTTTAATCTTCCCCGTGGTCTCACGGGCTTTCCGTCGGCATTGAAAGTTCTTCATTGGTATGGATATCCTCTGAGAGATCTTCCCTTAAATTCAAAACTTTATGAACTAGTATATCTCAAGATGCACAATAGCAAAATAAAGCGACTTTCTCATGGTACACAGGTTAGATACTTTATAAGCATTTTCACATAACTAAATGATGAAGCTTAATTCTTTTATGACTAATTTTTCCCATCCTTTATTTGCCTAGCATATGAAGAAACTGAAGATTTTGGACTTGACCCATTCCAAAAACCTCTGTCAAACTCCAAATTTTTTTGGATTTCAATATTTAGAAAAATTAATTCTTGAAGGATGCACATCACTTGTCGATATTGATTCTTCGCTTGAGCAGCTTCAATTTCTTGTTGAAGTAAATTTGAAAGGTTGCTTGAATCTTAAAGTCCTTCCAAAAAAATTGGAAACAAGTTCTCTTGAACATTTTGTTCTCTGCGGATGCATCCGAGTAAGAAATCTTCCGGAATTTGGAGAAGAGATGAAAAGGCTCATAACACTTGATGTCAAAGGGACAAGTATAGTCAAACTTCCAGAGTCACTTGGATCCTTAACTAGCCTTGAAACTTTGGATTTAAGGAGTTGCCAAAATCTTGTTGGCCTTCCCCATAACTTTCACAAATTGAAGAGTCTGAAAGTTCTTGATATCTCTAGTAGCTCATCCTTTTCCAAATTGCCAAAAAACCTTGATGAAAATACAGCCTTGGAAAAGCTTGATGTGAGTGGAACAGCTATAGTAGAAGTTCCTTCTTCAATATTTTTTTCACAAAAATTAAAGACACTGGCATTTCATGGATGCAAAAGGCCAACTTCCACCTCAAGTATATGTTTCCTTCCATGGAACCAAATGTTTAAAAGGCATTCATTTTCTAAGGGCTTAATATTTCCTGTTAATATCTTCTATATTCAATCACTGATAGAATTAGATTTGAGCTACTGTGGTATTGTTGATGGGATCATTCCTGATGACCTCAGTTGCTTATCATCATTGCAGAAGTTAGACTTGAGTGGAAATGAGTTTGTAAATCTACCTTATGGCTGCATTTTTAATCTTTTGTATCTACACTCTTTCTATTTGAATTCCTGCCCAAAGCTTCAATTTATGCCACAACCTTCGCCAAGTTCAAGTCTGATTGATGCCGGAGAATGTGGTTCATTGGGAACTTTCTCAGACATGGAATTGATAAATCTCTTTGCTTCAATTGAACAGGTAAGTACATGTTTGTCTTTATTTTTTCCATCCCAAAATCCATGTATATCTTTCCTTCTTAATTATAGACAATTTGTGACATGATAAATTACTTGGTTTTAGGATGGCCAACATGTTGAAGAATTAAGAAGAATATTTGCAACCATTTCAGTGACTATCCCAGGGAGTGAAATACCATCATGGTTTGAGAATCAGAACCATCTCCCTCTGAAAGAGAAACATGTGGCTTCTGTAACGATAGACATCCCTGAAGAATGGTTAGGAGTTGGGTTGTGCACTGTGATTAATCATAAGATTTGTCAACCTCGATGGGGGTTTGATTTTAAAGCTTCTGATGGTAAGTATGCATCAATTCCAGGAAGGACACGCGAATATGAGAAGGAAATAAAATCTTGCCATCTTTGGATTGTGTTTTGGAAAATTGCAGAAAAAAATAGAGATGAACTATCAAGGAATTATAGCCAGATTCGCTTGAAATTTTGTACTGATTGGGAGCAGCCTCCATCAACGTTGGTTGATATAAAGTCAATTAAGTGTGGATGGCGCTTCATTCGTAGAAGGGATATTGAACTACTCATAGATGGAGTAAGTTGCCTTCTCTCCACACCCCATTTCATAATATGTTACTCTAGTATTGTTATTACTTTTTAAGTTTTAGCAGTGGAGATAAATTATTAAATCTCTTTTAAGAATGAATAAATTGTTATATGATTACTTTGCAATAGATACTTATTATAAGCTTCATGTTTAGAAGGAAAACACAATTAGATCTGAAGAAAAACATATACAGTGCAATTTGTTACAGGGTGAAACCTCCCAAACTATAATCAAAGAACGTGAAACCATGTGTCCAGAAACCTTAGCTTTAGGCAGTTCATTAGATGAAGAAATCAGAGAAGGTGAAGTGAAATTAGATGAGTCATGGAAGCAGTTCATTGCAGATGATTCAAGGTACGTGATTTTGTAATCTGGCACTATACTTTATCTATTAATTAAGGAATTTCAAAGTTGGTGTTGTGATTTAAATTCAAAATTACAGTCTTCAGACTATAATTTATCAGTTAAATTATTCTGATCACGATTTTTTTCATATAAAAAAGTTTAGGTGAGTTGGGTCCCGAGGGCTCATCAGGGTTAGGGCGTGCCTTCAGGCTCAAATGGCGCTTATAGAGGTACTTACAGATCGCCAACCAACAAGGCCCTCACATCGACAGCGAGATTTAAACTCACGACCTTATAGATTATGAGCCTACTCCTTATCAATTAAACCAATATTTGTTAGCATTATGATCACTATAGTATATGCTGTTTTCATATGCCAACTACCATGTCTTTAAAGTCCCCAAAAACACTGAAAAGCTTTTTAGCGTTATTCACAAAATAAATGGTTTCATCCTACAGCAAATGTCAAAAATACAATTGGCAGAATGTATAAAGATGTGAGAGACAATACATTGGTTTCAAAATTGAATTTAGAAGAGCTCCCTTTCAGCTTATTGGAGAAAATCTGACAGAGGAATGCCACAAAAACAATAACTAATGTCTCATTTGATAAGCACTCATATGGTTCTTCACGTTTTGTTAGTTGTTACTTGTTACTCAATTGCTGTCTACTAGAGGACTTTTTGTACATTAGTCTTGGGATTTATAATAAAAAATTAACTAAGGATTATGTAGAGACAAACCTAAGATCGTGCTCTCTTCTCGAGAAGCCTTTTATTGATTCCTAAGTAATCTAAATGCCATGTAAATGCAAGGGTAAGTGCAAACTAGGTAAGTGATCTAAAACAAGGGGAAACTAGTTTTGGGTTTTGTTGAACATAGGTAAGTACAAAATTAAATTAAAAATCTAAAGCTACTATTTTTTTGTCTTTTCAAATAATGATAGTGGAATGGAATATGAATGAAGTGAATTCTCTTGAGAAATTTGTTTAATAACTATCGTTATTCAATAAATGATATGGGAGTCAAAAATCATCATGTACTAATTAAAAACCCCAAGCAATCATGTTAGGCCTAACACTCTTAATCAATAACTACTCCTACGATCGCATTCATAACTATTGCTCAAAAATATTATTAAAAAATCACTTGATGTGCAAAATAGATTGAATTAATGCAAATGTCTCTTCTAATATGAATGCACAATCACGACACTTAAATTAACCCAAATGAACTATACAAACACATAGTAAGAATAGTCTCATTCAATCAATAGGAAATACATAAATAAAATTCATCCAATTACAATAATCAAAATCTAATCACAAAATAAACAATCTTAGTTCAATAATATGAAATCCAAATAATTCACAATAAAATCCTCCTGAAACTATTTTAGTATATAGTTAGGAATTACAATAATAATAGGAACTTCGTAAAAGAATTAAGAAAAACTCACCATTGAAGCTTTTAAACTCAAACCAAATCCCCAAGTTGAGAAGCTAGCCAAGCATGAATTTGATTGTAGCCACGGCTCCCTTGAAACACAGAAAATCCATAAGTTTATAAGTAGAAAGCCGAATCTGATGAGAGATTGAGGATGAATGTTGTCGGTTGATCTTGTTGAGCGAATGAGGGAAGGGGAATTTGGAATGAAATGTTGGAAGGAGAAGGAGGAACAGTGACGATAATAGCAGTGGGTTCTGACGGTGGTGAAAGGAGAGGAAAACTGGTGAAGACGTTAGAGGGGGAGAGAGACAGTGGTAGTGACGGGAAACAGCGATGGTGGTAAGGACGAAGGTGGTGGTCTGAGATACGATGGTCTCTTCCGACTTGAAACTGAATAAAGAAGTTTCTATAAAATTCAGATATAAAGCCACTTTGAATGATCAAAACAAAAAAATTAAGAGAGCTAAAAACGGTAATTTGATGTACAAACTTGTAAATTTAATAGTATTTGCAACTAGCTAGTATGAGTTTAAGAATAACTCTAACATGATTTTATAAGCTAAAAACATAAATAAAAAAAAAAATTAGAAAATCATCTCACGAATTTGACAATAAAAAAATAGAAGGGTTGGACTTGGTCACCCCAAGATCAAGTAAACCTCAGGTGAGGAAAAAATGGGATAATAGCATCATTCTTTTGTTGAAGAAGGAGGAAAAGGTGGCATGTAAGTCGAAGTTGTGGCTCTCCAAGACGAGGGCTTTGTCATGCGAAGCAGAAGTCATATGGCAGAAGGATATTGTCAGAGACGCACGACTAACGGCATTGGAATCGCTTTCCATGACCCCAGATTTTGTTGATGCCCAGAAAACTCTTCTATCTTTTCAAATGCACCGCTATGTCCGACGTTATATATATGTGTGTGTAGCCGTTACAGTGTCCTTAGAGGAAGTCCCCATAAGCCACGATATCATTTCATGTTTTAAAACCACCGCCTACATCTCCAGAAATATAGCACTGCAGATGATGGATTTGATTTGAGTGGAAGACATAAGATCATAAGCATGAAATGATAAAACAAGAACATAATTTTACAAGCGAGAGACCATTTATATTTTTCGTTTCATTACTAATTCTGCAGCTAAAACTCATCATCTTGTCCTCCATCCTGTTTTTTAACCCTTTGAAAAATAACAATTAGTGCCAATAAACTAGAAGGTTGAAAGTAATGCATAAAAATAACTGGTCGTTGAACACGGGAAACCATAGTTATTGACATTTAGGACGTCAAACAAATAGACTAGGAGTGTGCAAAAGCCATTGAAAAAAAATGTGAAATAAATTATGGAATTTGAGGTTACGAAGTCACAGCCCGACCTCAGGTTCCCACTAGCCTAGACCTTACCATGGATTGTAAAACCTAGTCTATCCATGAAAATATATCATACTTCGGGTTGGGCTCTAGTCTAGTTTAGTTTGTTTGGTGTGCAGCCCTATAAGGGTGCGTTTGGTTTAAAGGGAGGGTAGGGGGTTAAATTACCTTTTTGGAGTTGAAGGTATTTAAATTTTGGATGGGAACCTGAAATTTAAAAGGAATGAGAGGATAAATTTTGGGTGGGAACCCAAAATTTAAAAAAATGAGAGGGTAAATTTTTTGTTTCTCTTGCCCAAAATTGTAATTTACCAACCATCCCCTCCCCTCCCTCCCCTCAAACCAAACACACTAACTTGGTAATAAATACTCCCTTAGTTCCTTTTTATAAGGAACACTTAACAGAAAATATTATGTATATCAAAGCGTCATTTAAGGAGAATAAGAATGTAAAATTTGTAACCATTTTGAAAAAAATTACCTTTTATTTATAAGGAGATAGGGAATGAGAGGGAGAATAAGGAAATCATTATAATAAAGGTTAAGAGGTAAAAATACCTATAAAATTTTGTCAAAAGAGCACTATGTAATGACCCAATTTGGGATTAAGAGCTAATTATGTTAACAGTGATGTAATTATGGTTGAATTCAATGTGAATGTGTTTCAATCAATACCCAGGCCCTATATTTATGCTTAAGTGTGGATTAATGTCTAAATTGGGTTAAAATATAGGGGAGGGAACATGGTTGTGATGATGGAATGATATGAATGTGCTTGATGATGATTTAGCATATGTTATGATAATCAGGGGTAAAATGGTAAAGTCACAGACCAATTGGTCAGTTACCGAAGAGGAGACTCATTAGTAACCTAAGGATCAATGGTTGAGTTATTGACAAGTAATCCATGGGGTGGAATTCTATGCATATATGTGTATGTGAGATCATAAGGGAAAGCATTAGGCTTTGACACTTGGAGAATTGTGGACCATTGGATTTGATCAAATGTTCAAACTCTTTTACTCTCTTCCCTCTCCCTCCAAGTTAGCTAAATGAGTGAGGGAAGCCCAAAAATCTGCTTCTTCTGCATCTTCATCAACATCTCGCTCTCTCTCTCTCATCATTCTCCATTTTCACACAAGAGAAAGAAGAAAGAGAAAAGAAAAGGTAAGATTTTGACTTCTGGGATGCTCTCTTTAGCTCAAATGGTTTTCACTAATATTGTTCAAGAGGTTGAGAGCTTTATTCCTATGGTTTCAGATTTTTGAAAGGTGGTGTTTTAGTGTTTGAAGAAATTTGAAGGTTGAGAAATCAAGAAACCAACTTGAGAAGAGGAAGAGGTAAGAGTTAGTAGCATTTTGATCTAAATTATGTAACCATTTAATGAGTTTTGGAAATTTTGGAATTTTACCCTGAAATTAGTGTCAATTTAGAATATAAGAATTGGATAGTGTATGATGGTAGAATTGGTGGTATATTGAGTCTTTGAGCCATTAGAATTGGGTTGAAAATTTGGAAAACGAAGTTTTGGATTATGGAGTGGTTGGGTGTAGTGGGTTGACCCAAGACCAAATTGTTGTTATGGTGTGATTTGGGTTGTTTTAGTGTGTCCAATGGTTTCCTTATGAAATTTTAGATGGAGATGAACTTTGGTATAAGTTTTGGAACCAGTGGAATCAGGTTTGGCAAGTTTGAAAAATTCTGTCAGCAGCTGCGTTTTGGCTACTGATAAGCCTCACTCGAGTGAGGTAGGGTCTCACTCGAGTGCAGCAATATATCTCCTCTTTTCCTTCAGTGTTTTAGTAGAATTCTTAGGCAAAGTGCAAGAGTGCACTTCCTCGCCTGCGGGTAATATAAGTCATCACTCGAGTGAACTTGGTCTCACTCGAGTACGGGAGTAGGTTTCACCTTAAAGTTGCTCTCGGGTAGTCATTCTCTGCACCTCACTCGATGGAACTCGGGTGAAAAGCTGTCATCACTCGAGTGCTAAGAATAGTACTCGAGTGAGCTTCCCACTCTAAAGTCTTCTGTGCTCTCGGGCAAACAATTTCCATGTCACATTTTATGGAACTTGAGTGAGCCTAAAGCTAACACTTGAGTGTTGTCCTAGGTGCTCGAGTGCTGTAAGCACTTTTTGTCCTAGTTGTCACTCTCTGTCATGCACTCTCAAGTGTGAGCTATCCTCACCCGAGTGCAAGGCATCCATCACTCGAGTGAGGCCTTCTTCACTTAAATGAGTCAACCAAAAATCAGTATTTTTTTTTTGAAAGAGAGATCTTTGAGAGTAGTATTCCAACCCTTGAAGTATATGTCTAGGTTCTAATAGCCACCTAAAGAGTTTAAATGATAACCAACTTTAAGTATTATGAAATTAAGAACTTGGAAAAGAGATTAATCCATGTCCTTGATCCTGGTTGTAGAGTTTGACATTTGCCATACTCGTGAGCCCGCTGTGCCAAAGAACATCAGGAAAGGACCAGGTAGTGACTCTTGCGCTTATATTGTATATGATGCATTGTATGCTCGATTTTTCATTGTGTTGTCATGATTTCGAATGTGAAAGCTAGAGTGGCTATGTGATTTCCAGAGAGGCAATGTGCTATGTGAATGCTAGAGAGGCAATATGAAAGCCAGAGTGGCTATATGCATTGTCAGAGAGGCAATACGATATGTGTATGCCAGTGAGGCAACATGTATATGTGACAACTTGTATGCTATGTTTGTGTCGTTGTACTGTGTGATGATTTACTTGCATGCTATGTGATTATATGTGATATGAGTGATTTGTTATTACAAGGATTCCTTTGAATCTCATTCTTTCCTTTGACTAACCCTTAGACAGGGCAAGTGGCTCCAAGGAGAAATGAACGACCAGGAGCGGCTAGGACGGTGTAGGGACTTTTAGTTTGGATTGTTGGTTATCTCTTTTGGAATGGGATTACTGTATATTATTTTTAGGATGTAAATAATATTTTGGACATGGTATGTAATCCCCTAGTTAAGAATTATAAACCCAATCGATCGTATATATATAACCCGGGGGTTGTTGGGATTTTTGTTGTACACTCTGATATATAGATGTGAATTAATTGCATATGTAATTATATTCGGATTATGGAATTTCGAACCAAGAGAGGCAGAAATTTTAAAAATATTTGTGAAAGCCCTCCCATAAGGAAGGGATTGTAAAAGAATCTTTTGATGATTATTGGTCTCTATTTCATTTTAATTGTAAATTTCAAATTATAATTTCGGTTTTCAAGGTATAGGGGGTTACACCCTCAACATCATAAACTTTTTTTTAGATGCAAAATGCCTATAGATTTGGGCAAAAATACCATTTGGAGTTAAACTTCTATTACTTTTTTATATGGGGTCTCATATTATTATTTTTAAATGATTATTTTAATCAAAAAATTCCTCACCCCCACTCTCTTCCATGCCCTTCTTCGCCGCCGGCCTCCCTCCTCTCTCTCAATTTCAATTCCGAATAAAACATACAAGTCTTTCATCTGCACTGAAAAATCAACGGCCCACTAATAAGTTTCTCCCTCACATGTTCATCTTTCACTTCATAAGGCAAGAAAGCTATTGCAATAAATAAACTCATTTGGCTGTTAATTTGTAAGTTTCAAGTGCTGAGAGTGTTCGGAGATCCTCCCTCCCAAAGATCTGCAGACAACATTGCCTACTTAGTCGCTCACTTCTTTGCTAAGAATGGAGCCATGATTAACTATTTTATGATGCTCAACCTGTCTTCTTCGATAAAACTCATGTGCAATTATTACTGCTGGTTTTTCTGTTTTCCCCCAAAACAAGACTTGAAACTTGCGTACATGTGTCCTACTTGTATAGTTCCATGGTGTAACGAATTTCTATAGTACAACCTGGGCCATCAGAATGACTTGGTACTATGACAAAGCTCCTCTGCATGTGTCCTACATGTGTGCCGCCGCAGTGGTGAGGCTAAAGAAGTGAGAGTCCTGTTGGTGAGGGATGGAGTTGGAGACAGAGAGAGTTGAGAGCAAAGAAATTGAGAGAGAGGAAGGGAAGACAGAGGAGGACAGGGAAGAGAGAAGGTGCAAGGAATTTATTAAAATAATTATTTAAAAATAATAATTTGGTGCCCACATATTAAAAGCGATGAAAGTTTACCTCTATTAATAATTATAGTATTTTTGCTCTATTTTAAAAAATTCATATACATTTTTATATCCTAAAAAAAAATTTATAGTGTTGAGCGTTCTTTTAGTAAAAATTTATGAATTTTTTTATTCCTTAACCCTTAGAATAAAAATGATTGTAGAAGAAAGTAAATAAGAAAATTAATATTGTATTGTAGAAGCAATAAATGCAATTGTAGAAGGAAAGAATGTGTTTTGAAAAGAGTGTGAGAAATATAAGTAATTAAATATGGCAATATGAGAACGTAACAAACAGAAATTAAAACATTCTCTTAATGTTTTTTTATAAATAAGAATGAGTTCTATATAGCAGTTGTTTCTTAGGAAAAAAGGAATGAATGAGTAGTTAAACATACAGCAATTGTAAGCCTGAACGTCACCTGCACCTTAAGCCCCCCAGTTAGAGCACAATGACAAACTTCAAAGATTCATTTTTTTTAAAATTAAAAAGCAAGCTAATAGCTTGAGATAAATAGTGGGATTGAACTTGCGTTCTCACTCACAGAAGAGCTTCCTGCTACCATACCACATTGGGCATCGGCTAAACTTTAAAGCTTCAAAGACACAAAACACTTGATAGCAATAGCATAATCGAATAATCTTGCTTAGGTTGCCATTTATGAGTATCTAGGTGGATTAATCTATATCAGCAGCAGATCTTTTTGGCCACAGCCATTCATGCACGGGTGGCTGCTACCTCTACTATTAATGAAATTGGCTAGCGAGCCTAGAGGCAAGAAGCGATATCAAATGGGTGCAACTCAAAACCATAGAATATAAGACTAACACTAGGAAGGAGCACTTCTTTACTGTCATTTTCATCTGGTTTTGGTTCAGTTTCTAACGTATCAGCTTGAGGAATTTCTTTCACAGGTCTTGTTGCAGCCTCATAAATAGGAGTAAAGGCATATGATCTGCATGAAACCTTCAATGGCAAACAGTTTGAGACTTGAGATGATTAGTAGATAAAAGCTACTTTTGGATATCCTCCAAACCATGGTTTACGAAACCCGAGACAAAACTCCTCTCATACACTTACCTCGTAAGTCGTAAAAGCTATTAAAAAAAGCTAATCCAAACACACACTAATAAAGAATACCAAACCATAATTCTTTAATTTCCTTTTATTGTTGTAGAAGTTTAGTACTGTCATTACCAACAATAAAAGGGTTCAGTTACAAAATAAGAAGCTAATTCTGTTAGTCTGATTGGTTGTGGCCACGAAATCTTTTATGATTTTTTTAGTACAATTTTACGGTTGATAAATGAAGGTTAAATCATCTACATCTAAGATGGTCAATAAATCTTACTGGTTCAAGTAAGAAGGCAGAAGCCAGTTGGTGGCTATATAATCAACATTATTATTGCAAAAATCTTTAAAAGGATTCCAAGAAATATAGACAAAAATCAAGGGCAAGATGAAGTTTAGAATCACCAATTGCCACACATTTAGCAAATGCTCACCAGGCTTGAAGGAACAAATTGTTTCAACAAAGGTCTAAACGAAAATTACCAGAGAAAGTATAATTTCTCTTTCCTGTGGCTATTCGTAGCACAAGTTACCAAAATGTTTGACCCATATTTATATTACAAAAGAATCCAGTTGATTTTATCTTGGTCAAAGTAATTGATTTTATGTTTGTAAAAATGACACTAGTCGAAATCATTCATTGATCTGATGAGAAATTTCATCCACCCATGTTCTAGCAATGAGTCAATAAAAGTTCTACCAACCTTAGAAGGCGGCCATCAAAGCTTAATACTTCAGTTAGGCAGCTTTGTCGATTAATAAGCTTTAATCTATAATGAGAAATTGGAGAAGAAGGGTCCACAGATGGGTTTAATCTACCACTAGCATAGTTCATAAGCTGTGGAGAATCATCCACAGCTTGCCTTTTCTGGTAAAGAAGATTTGAAACAGGTACTGTTGGTTGGTACTCTACACAGATGTCACGCAGCTTTTTCCTTAGGCTTTGCATTGAATCATGGTGCTCCGCAAATGAGCCAGTTTGAAGCAAACCTGATGAAACCACCCTTTTACATATAGTACTGTAAAGCTTCGGATTAAAAAGTGGCATCTCAAATTCTACACTCAAAGGAACGCAGTCAAATTTATCTTCTTTGCATGAACATTGGTCTGATTCTCTTTCATTAAATAATTTTATCAGGAGAATAAAACCAACTGTCAATAGTTACATTTTATTTGACAAGTCAGTCAAGAGAGAATTCAACTTCAATGTTTCCTCTTCACAAAGTCCTAACTCTTTTCCTACAAGAGCAATTGAAACATCAGAGTTCTTTAGGGGCAAAGGAATATCTATAGTAATCACTTTTTCAGATTTGTCAAGATCATACCTATGAGAGGCTGCACTAGAACGATTGAATGTTTTAGAAGTGAATTTAGACAATGCAAGAGTGTATTTCCTTTAACAGGATTTCCTTCTAGCTTCCCTCCTAACCCTCCTACAGTGGAACCATCCCAAGACCATATCAGGGCTTTCTCACAACCAGCCAATGGAGCAGGAAGTAAACGCAGGCACTGGCCTTTCATCAGAATAACTGATAGAGGCCCACTAGCCACAGTTGAATATAGAATAAGTTTCATCCAAGGAGTCTTCAAACAATACGAGGGAGGACCAAAATGAGCTCGACCTGAAGGTCCAGGGTGAACCGATGATTGAAGAAGAGGCACTATGGACACAACCATATCATAGTCACAAAGAAACAAATGATCTAGAGCTGCTGGTGGGAGAGAAGCCAAGCTTTCAAAGCGAAGAATAGCTACATGATATTTCTTTTTATTTTTAACATTTCTGATTCAACATCCAAACGTTCAACTGCTTTCAATTTCTTATCATTCAGGGATATATCTCTGACTTACTGGATTCTGGTGTCTGATCACAGTCACCTTGCAAAGTAATAGGATGAGATACATCACCCATGCAACTTGGAACAGGATCTGAGATTCTGAGGTAACAAAACCTCCTCATACTTTTTGAAATCTATATTTAATAAATTATAATTATGCTTCCCACCTTCTGAAGTGCCAGAGTCATCCACTGTGCCAGCCAAAGGGATTTCAGCTCTCTATGACTTGGATCATCATTACTTGATGTAACCATACCCATCTTACAAAAACCTTCTACCACTTCAGCATTAGTAGCATTGGCAATTCCACTTGATAGCAGGCATTCTAATACACAGCGCAGGTTGAATGCATGATTTGCAAATTCCTGTAGTACTCCTTCAAATTTTCCCCCCTCTAAGGTACTAAGATCCTTGTAAAGATCATTAATACTGGCATGACCCAATTTCCCCACTTCATAGAGTGTAACAGCATGAAATTTCAAACCTAACAAAATCCAACAGAAATAGACATGCAATGAATCCCCATACATGAAAAGACCAAAGAATAACAGGTATGAGCCTTTGAGTACCATAAAGAAAGCTAAGACTGCCTTAGTTTAATGAGCAGAATACTCTTGAATTTACCAGAATAATCAAAAGCATATGTATTGCCCATGAACCTGAAAGTTTTTTTATGGCTTGATATTCTCTAATTTCGCAGAGCTTTAAGAGACATTGAGTGAAGGAACAAAGAATAATGGACAACTAGCTCAATTATTTGATGATAGAGGAAAGAATAATGGACAACTAGCTCAATTATTTGCATGATAATGGAATATAAAAACCAGAGTAGTACACAAGAGATCAAGTTTTTCCTCACAAGCAGTAAATAACTAATACTAGGGAAATTGTAACAGAGGAAACTAGAAATGGATAAATGTAATTATGGCGCAACTATTTTTCACCAAGTTCTCAGGGTCTAACAAAATTGGTTGATTAACAAAATGAAATGTGAGGAGAGAAAAAGGTGCATAGCCAAAACCTGGTGAAACAAAACCCATCATAAGATAGAATGTTATATTAGCATCAACTATTAGAGCAATATGAGTAAATGCAGAACAGTGACCATAATTCCCTGTCCAAGAAGCATCCTTTTGTTGATTGGAACCATTGCCAAAGAGCATACTCTCAGATATCAAACTAACACAAGAAGCATCTTCATCACCAATGGGACTTTTAAGAGAACCAGTTATACTTATGCCTTGAAGAATAGATGATGGATCAAATACTTTGGTTGCCCAGCCTAATCGACATACAAAAGATGCAGCAGCCTGAAGTTGCAACAAGTTAGCCAGTAGTGTTGTTGCCAATTCAGCAACAGTTACATTTTCGCTTGAAACAACAAAAACTGCATACAATAACCTAGAACAAACAACTCACGTTAAAGTTGCTCTTTAAGAAGCATTTAAACAAAAAGGATGCAAATAAAAACTCAAACTGCTGTATTACTCTTCAATAGGATCTTCATAAGACTGCTCTCGGTTGTAAACAAAACCTTCAAGCCTGGAAACTGATTCACCATAAATATAAATGTTAAGGTATCTCTTCCCAACCCCAGGCAGCCCAAAATGAATAGACAGCATCATAAAAAAAACATGTTGCATATATCATATGCTTGATTATTTTACTGCTTTTATCCTTCCATGTTTTATACACACAGACCAAATTGGCCATAAAATCATGCATACTAAATCAAATTTTAATTCCTTAAATATTTAGGAAATATGCGAGCTTTTAATTGTAAAACAAATTGAAAGAAAATAATATTTTGCATTTGTTTTATTTAGCATTAAGAACTCATAAGTCATAAATGTATAAGAACTCATAAGTCATATGTCCATAACAATCAGGCAACAAGGCAATGCTATTACAATTAGAATCAAAACTCCATAATGAAATTTTACTTTAAACTGATCCCTCAAAATTCAGTCTCTCACTTTCTCTTCCTTTCCCCCCTTTAGTCTCTCTTTCCCTCACTCTCTTATGCATCAATGCTTTCTCACTCCTTGAAACATCCATTTAGATCTGATTAACTCAGTCTCTGCTTTACCTATGAATCTTTGATTTTCTTTGTAGGTTGGATACAGTTGATGTTGGCGTAAGCACTGCCAGATTCCAAAGCTTTGTGGGATTTGATTGAGATCTTTGTCACAATAACTCATGGCTGAATATTGAAGCTAAGTCGAGAGATTCTACGACTAGACTTTCTAACTCTGCTGCAGTAGAGGATTTTGATGGGTTGCTAGTTGTAAAGGTTACTATGTTTGTTACAATTAGGCAGATATGATGCATTCCTTGGATTTCTTTTGCACATGAAAATGATGATGATACAAAAATATGTTTTGAGTTTGCAATCATGAAGATGTGATAATTACATTGGCATATATTTGTTTTGTTTTCATCCATTGTGCCACCATAGACAAAAACAATCAGTAGCAATTTTATAGGACCTGGTATGATCATTTTGGTTGGTCAATTCAAATTATAATACATCAGGAATCTTTTAGTTGCATGTCTCAAACGTTTTATTTTTAAATAAGAATCCTAAAACATAAGCTTATAGAAATTGTACCTGAAGAAAAGATATTAACAAAGCACCAAAACATAAACACTGAGGACTTACCTTTAAACCGGTCATGTAGACTTACAGAAACATCAAAATAGATCAATCCCCGTCTATAAAGAGCTTTTACTATGTCTGGATCAAATTGGATAAATGAATTTCCTTCCTCCTTACTCACTTTGTCTATAATGGCCATTTCCTCTTCTGAGAGTTTCTACAAAAAGCAGAATAGGGGAAAAAGTATACCTGATGAGTGAACATAAACAATTTCTTATTGCCAAATTAACATGACAAAATTTTATTGGAATGAATGCTCCTTTTCATGAGGATCAAAGGCAGAACTCACCTTAAATTCTTCCAAGATTAAGTTCACAAGACAAATTCCTCACCATGGTTCAATTGCAAAGTCTACAAGTTCTAGAGGTAACGAATCTCTTGCAGTTGACTTGTTCAGTTTCCACATGATTTTCTGAATATTCTGAAAGAGAAAATGATGAGTGAAAAACCATGATAATAAATTTCAAAGTTAAAAAAAGCTCATATCCAATTAAAAAAGTTTGAACATAATGGAATTACCAAAACCCATTAAGGTTATTATGCAAGATCATCAAAACATATAAAATAACGATGTTTTCTTTGATGGCACAAAAGCAAACTACATTCATGCTTTAAAGATTGGAGTGAATCATATACTTGGAGAGATGAAAAAGACCACCTTCTCTTCCAATGCTGTTTTTTGACAAATTGTTCTAGTTATAATGTCATAGAACTTTGATAATGCAGGATATTGTACATGTTGCATGAGAATGACACTTAATACCCCTTTCCTACAGCACATCAACGCAGGGAAGTGTCCAAAGAAGAAGATAAGACATTAAAAATTTTCAGTTTGGCATAGACTTGTATGAATCATTTGTTCCACCAATGGATTTCAGAAAGTAATATCAGTAGGATGATTGTTACAATTATTTAGACAGACATTGACATACAAACCCAAGAATGCATGCAATCATTGTTAGAGACAGTTAGACACACACTAACATGCAAACCAATCATACATGCAATGATTGTTACAAATAGTTAGACACACACTGACATGCAAATGCAAGAAAAGATGCAAACCAACTATGAGTATCAATGCCATATTTGTGAATACTATTTATATAGAAAAAAATATACGCAGTATCTTAGATCAACAATTGTTCATTATGTTCATAAATTCATTCGTCCCAATTCCTATAAGTCTTAAGGCATCTGCAGCACTAAAATTCGAGATGTTATGTCAATCCCCTTAACATTTTGATATTCGCTGAGTAATAAGCGCACAGTTCTGTAGGCATACAGAAATAGCGGAAACATACTGATTATAGGTGCTTGTTTACAATACAGGAAAATCTCCTTAGGGTTTGAAAAATATGTACAAAGTCTCCAAAATAAATTAAAACTACATCTAAGATAACCAACAACAGCTTCCGATTGCACTGGGATGCTTACTCTCCGGTGGCTACTGCCTTGCCCTTTGAGCCGTTGCCTTCCGCTGGAATGTTTTTAAGGTTGAGAAAGGGTGAGATTTGAGGGAATCTCAATAGTAACAGACATTTCAAACACATAGAATGCAATAATAAATGTGCAACACACCATGTTATGTACGATGCTAACTCGTGTTGTGTGTACAGAGTCCAAGGCAAAATGACTATTTGCAACCCCTGCTTAATTCGTATCTATGCTCAAACGACATGTTTAGACCCTGGCTTATTTGCGTGCACCATCGCTGGATTCCATATCACAGCTAGGCTAATGTGCCCTAGGCACTGTCATGTTATAGAGGATGGCATACACAAGCATACAGATAATTACATAGTATATAAAAGAAAGTGCTACTACCTGACTCCTTTTCCAGTTCCTCGGTCTATCCTAAACTCTTGTTTTGGCTTGGGCTATTTCAAATTCCTATAAAATTAGAGTTACAAATAAATGGTTATTACTTGAACTATTACTGCCTTTAATCACAGTTTTTTCGTTATCTATCACAGTTTCAATAATTTCTGCACAGTATAATCCTACACAATGCAGTTTCACTGTTTCCAGAAAATTGGCAATTTTTCAATCAACTTTGGAAAATCACAATTAATTCTAGAAAATTCCAAATTGACAAGTTCCAAAGCCTATATGAAGCTCTTTAAGTGTTATTTTATGGAAAAATACTCAAGTTTGACCATTACAATAACATTATTCCCAGAAATTCATCAAACTTCCCTTGTTCCAGATTTCCTTTCAGAAATAGAGCACAACTTCAAAAATCCATATCTTTTTGCATATTAGTCCAAAAATTATGTTCTACCCATCAAATTAAAGCTATACATCTGTACTTTAATCCTATAAAGTTTAATAATTTTTGGATCGGGTTTGGCCAATGAATTTCATTGCACAATAATACTGCCTCCAGTGAAACAAATGAAACATCATTTCCTCTTAACTTCAATAATTTCCAGATTTGCATACAATTTTCCAAAAATCATGAACACATATTCCTACGTAAGTTTCCCTTCTAAATTCAATAGAATCATCAAAATTACAAAATTCCAACTTCTTCCCCTAGTTTTGCATATGGCCGAAACTTACAACCCCTAGAAGGGAAATTTGTTTTCTTGATTTTAATTCATAAGCGACCTTCTTTTCAATTGTAATCCCATGTTTAATCACTTAATTACACTTTCCACATGTTTAATGGAAAATTGGGTAGCACCTCCCCTCAGGATTTGAGCTTCCCAAATTGCAAAACTCAATCAAACAAGCCACCAAAGCAACAACAACATCAATAACTATCAAGAATCAACAAGAGAAATAAGGTTCTTGAGATTACCTTTTGTTTCTCTCTCTAAAACCACCAAACCGTGGACTCTCTCTCATCTTCCTCTTGATTGTGAGCTTGCAACATGAATATTTCAAGAAGGAATAGAGATTAGAAGAGAGTTTCCAAACATTTAGAGGCAAGAACATTCCAATTTTATTGCCAACTTACCTTGATTTGGCTTCTTGAACTTCTTGTCTCTCATTTGTTCTTGCTTCTTGAAGAGACACTCTCTCTCTTGCTCTCTTGGTGTTGGACGAATATGGAGTCTTGAAAAGGGATAAGAACTATGTAAAATATCCCAATTCCACCTCCTTAAGATATAATATTTTATTTGGAATTAACATGTGCCATTTACTTTATATGATCATCGTTTTTCTTTCCTTCTTCATGATATATGAATGTGTGCCTCTTTTTAATGCAAGTCATCATCTTTTATTTAGCTAACAATTGTTGACCAAAAATGGCACAAGAGAAGGAGAAAAAGGCTTCTTGAATTTTCATATTTGCCTTCTTGCTTTAGTTGAAATTGTTGATTAAAATTCTCACCTTTTTGTTTGGTCAAATATGTTTTTCTCTTGACTCTTTTATTGTAACCGAAATATGACTCTTGAGTGCACTAAAAGAGCTTCTTGATTTATTGCAATTTTATTTCTTCAATTGCCTACAATTTTTAACTTTTCAAACTTCAATTACTTGGCCAAAATTGCTTCAACTCTTGGCATATGTATCTCAACCACTAATTTCCCTTTGCCTTTTACTTTTTGGACGTCCAGAGAAAGGGAAAATTATGGCCTTTGGATTAAATCTAGCCAAATGACTATTTTGCCCACATATTTTTACTATTTTTGCATTTTGCTAGAAATCTGGTAGAATTTTCATCGAACTTTAAAAACTCATATCTTTATTTATAGAGATCGAATTGGTATGGTTCTAAAGGTTATGTGTATTAAGTATATATTTTAAGAAAAAATATAGCCTTTAGCCAACTGAAAGCTCATAATTCCCAAAATTTTCAGTTTTGGACGTTGTCACAGAAACTTGCCAGTTTCACTGGCTCACTTCAAAAATACATCAGTCTTTGTGTACAGCTCCAAATGACTTATATGACCTATCAAATTAAAGCGTGATAAGTCTACTTTCATTTCTGAAAAATATAATAGGCATTGAACATCATTTGCCTATTTAAAAATGTCACACAACTAGACTGTCATGTTGAAAAACACATTGGCAGCAAACCTAGTTAGTTTTTACAATTTGTGTTCCAAACATAATCATGTAGCGTGTGACCACTAAGTGCCTTATTTTGTCATTTCCTATGCTCTTTAATTTACCATTTTATTCCCTTAAATGCCACAATTACATACAAGAAATATTGGTGAATAAAAAGTGGGATGTTACATATTGCCATATGGTTTTTCTACAAATAATAGAAACAGGAATGCCATTTATAGTGTCCAGCTTCCATACAAACTAACCATCCATATTTCATAAGGTATTAAGAGCATAGAAATTTCCAAATGAAGCTTCACAAACACTTTACAGAATAGATGCACGTCTAGTTGAAATATTTGACACAAACACCATTCCTTGGATAATCCAGAAACTATAAAAAAACACTAAGAAACTGACGAGTAAAAAGATACCAAATTTATAACATAGACAAAAACCTCAATTTTGAGTCACAGAAAGCAAAATTTAAGTAGAATCTTAAAGTAGATTAAACCATTTGAGAATTTTTACAATCAAGAAACAAGCCATTTCTCATTACTTCAAAAATCATATCACAATAGTATTGGAAAGGTGATACCCTCATTACACGGCGGACATACTCTGCCAAATGATAAGGAAATATCTGCAAGGGAAAATAAAACATATTAAATGAGATGTCCAAAAACAAGAGAAAAAGAAGATGAAGGGGCCAGGAAATGCTGCACTATATGCGTGGTTTAATTTCAAAAGGCATTGAGGTATATTTAATTTTTTATACAAATGAAGGGTAATAAGATTGAACTCAGTAAACAAAACTGATGATAAAAATTAAAATAAAACTAAGCCCTATTGTGAAATACAATATTACTACTTCTAATTAATAATACTTAAAATTAGGAATATCAGCATCATGATCAGCAAAAACAGAGGCTAGATGTCTCTACTAGAAGAAGCGCAATAAAGTATATAGATAAGGCATTGTAACAATGCAAAGTTCATTTGATATATATATGACTTCAATAGGATGGAACAATTGGAATTTCAGTTAAGAACATACTGCCAGATTCTTTTGCAAGTAACACAACATTTCTTCATAATATTCACTTTCATAACAAACTTTGCAAGCTAAACAACTATTCTAATGGAGCTTCTTCTTTACGCAGTAATCAACAATCCTGCGTAATAATTCCACAGCCCAAAAAAACGGAGGAGAGGCATGAGAACTGAAGTTTTGCATTATCTCATAAAAGTCATTGATGCTTTGGTATGGATATCAAGATTGCTGTTTAATGCAGTACATCTTTTTGGAGTCTCATTCTTTTGCAATTAATTTACTTCTACAGATACCCAAAATATATCATTCTTGACAAATCGAAGTAAAGCAGCCATAAGAAGATAGATACAGAAGTCTATTAGTTTTTCCTATAAGCGAAACTAACAGTTGAAAATTAATCTCAAACAAGCTAAAATATATTGTACAATGGAGAGAATATGATAATGAACGGAGCGATAATTAAATGGTTTATTTTCATATCCCAACAACTGATCTAATTCCAAAGAGAAAAAAAGGGAGTTATCCTATGTTCTAAGTACTCTATTGTTTTCTAAAAAATTGACTACTAAACGAAAAAAAATTAAAACTATATAGGTACTATTCAACTTATTCATGTCCAATCAGCTTTTGTCATCTCATGAAGATACAAGGGCTTCTAGTCTTTAGTGCTCGTTGGAATAGCTTATTTTTGGGTAATAAGTGTTTATAAATCGTGATTCACGGTATACGAGGTAAGTATGTGAGAGGAGTTTTATCTCGGTTTACGTAATAAAGACTTATTATCCAAATATGAGTGATACCAAACACAAGCTAATGTTTCCACTTTGCCAGGTGTATCCACGAAAAATAAATAAAGTCTGTTGTCACAATGGCATATATGATTAGAACATGGGTCATATGTTCAATTTTTGCAAACAACATGAAATGAACGAAGGTTAGCACAAGTTTCACGAACATAAACTCTAAAAAGCATAAAGAGACCCCGGAAATTAAAATAGCTGATTAAACAAAAAGTACTACATGAAAGCTAATCTAACCTATTGTGCATGCCATTCTTCTTTAGTAGAATGAATTGCCTGAAGTCGCTTTGGGAGACTCTCCCAAGGACATTTTTCTCTAATAGCTTTCTGAATCAACTGTTCATCAACTATCATTGTAACTTGCTGCATTTTCAACTACCTTGGAAACCCAATCTACAACCTGAAAACAGAGCAGCACAAAGTGATCACCAATCAAAATACCGCATTTGGTAGCATCACCGGGACAAAGAGTCGGACCAAAGGATTGGAGGTATCTGATCATGAGAAGCAGAGAATGTGCAATTCAGCTAGGGTTTGCAAATGCAAATGCACATACTCTGCTGTATAGATGTAGCCGATGAAGGTGTGCTCATGAGATCTAAGGAGCGAAGCTAATCACTGTCGGTACTGCCATTTCCCTTATGGCTGTCGTTACCGCGTGTTTTGGTTTCATCATTGCTTAGGGTCTGTTTGGATGGACCAAGGGAAGGAGAGATGAGGGATTTTAATGGAGAGACGAGGGGAGGTAAAGTGTGGGGAAAGATTTTAATATTACCTTATTTGATTAATAAAAAGGGAGAGGAGGGGGAGGATTTTAATATTACCTTATTTGATTTAAGAGGGGAAAGGAGGGAAAATTTTTTTATATGGATAACTTTACCCTTATTTTGTTGAAGTTGTTTTAAACTAATTAAAATAAATTAAATATGCTTTTAATACATAATTTGCAACTTGTATATAATAATATACCTGTTATAAAATGAAAAAGAGATATGATCTCCAATTTACAATTAAAGTGATTCCATAATTATAGGAGATGATAGAGAGATAATAGGAAATAATGGGGAATATCTATATCCACAAAAATATTATATTCATAATATATCCGATAATTATAATTATACTTTTAATATATATCATAATATTTATAAATATTATTTTGATAAAAAATAATAATAATTATAAATAATATAATATTACAATTATTTATAAGAGGTTAGGACATTTTGAGGATATTGAGAAAAAAACATAAGTAAAGTGGTCAAGGTTTGACAAAATATTGCTCCTCCCCTCCAAATCCCCTAATTGGAGGGAGAGGTTTGAGGGGATAGAGGGAAAAATTTCAAAAAATTTCCTCTCCCCTCTTAAATTTTTTATCTTTCCAATCAAGGGGAGGAGAGTAAAATCCCTCCCCTCCCCTCAAACCAAACAGATCCTTAAACCCGATGGGCATCTGGCCAATGACCCAATGGGTATTTCTAATCCATTTCAATTGAGTTATATCCTCGTGTCAAATACAAGCAATAAATATGTAACAAAAAAAAACCATAAATAACACCCTAATTAGATAAATATAATTTTAAATTGCATGATTTCCCTTTCTCTTTCTTTTGCATTTCTGGAATTTGGATCATCTTTTTAATTTAAGTGATTTCTTCCTTTCTTCTGGATGGGTAATAATTAAGAATGATTTATTTTGGACATACATAGAATCTTTTTAAAACATAATTCCATTTCTTTAGAACTAGAATTTATCGGCAAAGGTGCTTGCTGCTCATTCGATAATGGCCCCATTGTCCCTCAATTTTGGGATACTTCCTAGATGTTTTTTAATATATAGTTGTTTTAATCATTAGATTTTACATAAAATAAGTAATATTTTGATATTCTATTAGTAAAAAACTATGAAACAAAAAATTGGACTAGACCTGCCGGTCCGATCAGAAAACCGGTGAACCGGTCTCTAGTCCTTTCCAATTCGTTACTTGAGCCCGGGGAGAGTCGAACCGGTACAAAACCGGATAAATTGGTAGGTTACTGGTTCAACTGGTTTGCTATTCTTTTTTTTGAAAAATAGGATATTTGGTTTAACAAAGAGGCTGAAAGAGAAAGAAAACCATAGATCTAGATCGATATACATACAATCTATAATATTTTAATAAATTAGAAGAACAAATTTTAATTTCAAAGCCACGAAAATTTAAAAAACAAAAAGAATAAATGAAAAAACATTATATATTATATACATATAATATATAATATTTTAGTCAATTAATTTGATATGATTCAAGTAATCAAATCTAACATAATCAATTAATTTTATCTATGGAAGTTTAAAAATATATTAATATATATATATATATATATATTGTTACTAATAAATTATAATATTTTAATATGACCGGTTCGACCACCGGTTAGACCCCGGTTGACCCATTAACCCTTGAATCTGTTCCGTAACCGGTTCATTGCCCTAGTCCGATTTTTGTTCCTTGTAAATAATAATTGCAACATTACCGCAATATTCTCCCCCTATCCTTAATATAAGTTACAAGACATATTTCGAAAGTTAATCTTGGTCTTAAATATAAAAGTAAAATACATTGATTATCCCTGTATTTTATCTAAATTATACAAACATGCCCTCTATTTTGAAAACGTATATAGATCTTCATTAGAATCAAAATGCATGTTAAGAAATTTTCTTTATATATTTGATATTCCATTTTCATCTATTCAAATATTAGTTGACCGTTAAGTTTGACTATTAAATATTTATTTTCGCAAAAATACTCCTCCCTTTTTTGTTTGATAAGTAATGGGAAAAAGAAACTACAGCTACATCACCACAGCTTCAACGTCCTGACGAATCAGAACCTGGACATCATCGGATAGCTCAGTTAGGATACTCAGATCTTGCGTTAACTCCATGGCCTCCTCTTCACGAGTTGGTCTGCTACAAGATTAGCCTCACAATCACAAACCTCGCGAAGCGCCATTCAAATCCCTCTGCAATACCTGAAATCTTGAGGTTGCATGTTAATTGACCACTCCCACAACGTGTCTAATTCAAACAACTGTATTCTACACTTTCGAGGAATAATAGCCAGCCATAGGCGTTTCTCATGGTCACAATCTCGTAAAGTATGTAAAGAGGTCTCACGATCACCACAAAGCTCACAAGCACCAGACACACGCAGTAGTCCTCTATGTTGTCTTGCAACATTAGTTAGGATACGATCATTCACACATAACAACATGAATACTCTGCAACGTTGTGGAACTTGTAGCTTCCATATCGTCTCCACACTATATTAGTCTGTGACGCTGTAAAACCACAGGTATGATTACAAGCAGATTTGACTGAGAACAAACCATTCATCAACCATCGCCAAGTTGGGGTATCTCTTGCCATAGCTTATCTGACAAATATTACGGGCCACATCATGTGGAAAGAAATGACGAAACTCATTACAATCCCATGAACCAGAAGGAGATAGACAATCCATGACTTCCAATTCAGGTCTTCCTCCGGAATCTCCGAGACAGCACAGTCGATCAAAGGACCGTTGTGGGGTACCCAATAGTGCTTCCAAAGCAACACATCCCTACCATCGCCAATCTTCCAACCCAAACTCTCCTTGACCTGTTCCCAAGTTGACCGAACTCCAGTATAGGTTTGTGATTCCATCCGCCGTCGTTCAATCACAGGAATCATATTATCCTCGCATGTATACTTCTCACGCATAAACTTCAACAATAACAAGTCTGGCCTCTTGATCAAATTCCAGCCAAGTTTTATTATGAAAGCCTCCTGGCACATCACAACTTCAATAAATGACTAAATATTTATGTTTGTTTAAAATTAATCTTTTATATAAATAAAAAATAATTCTAATACATATATGTCGAAAATTTTCAATATATTACAAAATTTATTAATTTTTACTCGATTAATTTTTAAATTTTTTTATCATATTTATTGAAACTTATTTAATATTTTTTAAATAAGTAAAAATATATTTATTTCTTTCTTTTTTTACCACGGCACCATGATTGAAAACAAATTTGAAAGGCATGTTTTTAGTTATCATATGTTATTAATAAGGGTTCAGGTATTAAAATAATCTTTAACTTTTATTAATTGTGTAAAAGTAACAATAAACTATTTAAAGCAAAAATAACATTGAATTTTCTAAATTGGGACAAAACTATTAAACCCAATCAACTTCTATATATTATAATGGAAAAAATTAATCTTTTGGCCCTTAAAGTTATGATGATTCACTTATAACTCGGTCATTGAACTTTTGACTTACTTGCAACTCAGTCTTTGATATTTTTAAGTCAGTCTATGTTACAAAAAAAAATGTAAAAACACTGTTAAAAGTTACTTAGGTAGATTTTACATAAATTAAAAATAAAAAACAAAAAACAGTGTCATCTCCCCCACCAACTCATATTCCCCTCTGCCTTTGTTTTCCAAAAACCTCACTAGGCTTTTGTGGTGTCCATGACAGATCCTTTTGGGCTCCTTTCAAGCATAAGAAGAGATCAATGTTCTTACATTAAAAGGTCTTCAAAATTATGAGCATCACATATAAAGGATCTATAGCTCCATTTGTTATGAAAAAGAGAGATTGTGCGCCAGATATGTTGTGAAGTGGGTGTGCTTCAACTTTTTCTAATCTTATCCTCTTCCAAACGCTATTCTTCATTTATCATTCAAAAGTTAAGAAATCTTTTTTTCCACAATGATTTTGTCTTACATACTTGGGTGCTTTATCAGAGTTAAAAGCATAATAAGTGGCTTCAACCAGTTCTTCAATCTGAGTCGTTCACTACTCATTAGTGCTTCAGAAGGATCTGTCATGGATGTCATAGGTGCCCGGCAAGGTTTTTGGAAAACAGAGGCAGAGGGGGTGCAAGTTAGTGGGGAAGGGACATTATATTTTTTTTTATTTATGCAAAATCTACCTAGGAAATGTTTATCGGTATTTTAACATTTTTTACTCCCAAAAATAATTTATGGTTAAAGTTGTAAGTTATTTTAGCACCTTAACTCTATTAATAATGCAAATTTGAGATATTATATAACTTATATTAATTTTAAATTTTATTTTCTTAAATACATTTTTTTTATTTAAATATGCATCTATTAAAAGAATTAATCATATTTTTAATTAAGTTTTCTCTATATGCATTAATTCAATTAATTAAGTTTTTATCTCAAAATGGAAAAAAATTAATTGATAAATATTTTCAAAAGTAAAAACTAAATTAAGAAAAAGAAAAAGAAACTCTTAAATTACTTAAACAATTGTGGCAAGAATTACGAAATTAGTAATGATGAAAGGTGAATTAATAAATTTTAATTAAAAAATAATAATCCTTAACGGAGTTAACTATTTGAATTTAAGTAAAACACAAAGGAGGTCAAAGTATTTTACTCTAAATATAACTATATAAGACATATAGTTTTCATATTTATCATTTTTTTTCTAATTTACCCCTGCTGCTCCATCAACAATAATCAAGAAGAAGAGTTAATGGAAGAATTAAGAAAGTTGACTAGGGTACTCAAAAAAATATATGTTATATTAACTAATATAATTATTATTTTTAATTAAATTAAATTAGATAAACTGAGGAGGAATAAAAAACGTTAAAAATACTTTTGTTCTCTTCTACTGTACCCTACAGTTTCATCATTTCATGTGTTTATTTTTTTGTTGAATGTAATAAAGTAAAGGCATTACAAATTTTTTTTACCTTCAATAATACTAAAATATTTTCTAATAATACAATAGTACTACAGCATAAACAATTACTATTTGTCTACATTATATTTGTTCAATAATAGTATTAGGATCTTTTGTACACTAAAATCAGAATGATATATAGATTATAATTTTAATTGAGATCCATAGCTTATATAAATCTTTGAGAAAATAGTTGTTCGAATTTTTTTTTTTAAAAAAAGTAGGCCTTATTTATTTTCTTGTTTTGGAAATCATATGCTATTTTCGAGGTACTGAAAACCGGAACAGACACTGAACCGGTCAAGACACTGGGTCAAGGGTTAGTGGTTCAGACCGGGGTCAACCCATGAGTCAGACCGAGGTCAATAATATATATATATATATAATTTAAATATGTATATTTGGGAAACAAGGATCCAGAGTTGTTCCAATGATTTTTTTATAACCAAAATGTTTTATGTAGGATCTTAAATGATGATGATATTTAAAAAGATAATGCTTCTGGAACTCCAACAGACCATCAACAAGTTCTATCACCTACAAATGATGCAACCTCTTTAACTAATGGGAATGTTTCATCATATGGAAAATCATCAAAACCTGCAACAACATTTTCTAAGCAAGCTAATAGGCTTGAGGTGAAGTTCAGCATCAACAACATGCCTAATCTGGAGAATACTAAGCAAGAACAAAACCTAATACTTTGAAAGCTCCTTGCAAATCCAAAACAAAACAAAGAGCATCCCCCAATCCTATTTGTAAAACAAAAACCAAAACAAAGTCTAGTAACATAGTCATTCAAATCCATGGGCACTAAAACTATTAATCAATATGCCCTCGAAATTGTGTTGGACTGTACTCAAATCTAAAGGATTAGGAAGCAAAGCTGCATGAGAAAAACCAAAAACATCATTCAAAGATAGAGGCTCAGGAATATCCATGTCTTCATCACCTATATTGCAAGAATTAATATAAGTGGTAATGAATAAGTAAGTATTTACTTATACAAGAATATAATCATAGATCATAATAGGAGATACAAACCTTCACAACCCCCAGCGAAAGTTGTTGTTTGTTCAATTTCTTCATTACTAGCAGCAATAGCAGCACTTTCAAGATTTGCTATATCTGTATCATCAAAGTCAGAAGTTGTGTCTTCTTTAACCACCCAAAAGTCGACTTTGTCAATTGATTCAAAGTCAATTGAATCATAATCAATCTTCTTCTTCTTGAATATACTCCTACAAGAACAAAGAATATCAAAGTAAAAGCATAAACTTAATCAAATTGATATTCAATTTAAGCATCCATAATGCAAAAATTAACTATTCTTTAATCGTAGATTATAGTTCGTATAAACCAAATCATTTAGTCTTTCATGTTGCAATTTGTTTCTTCTTTTGGTGTGAATACGCTCAAATAAACTCCAATTTCTCTCATACCCAGAAGATGAAGTAGTTTGGCTAAGGATGCACACGGCAATCTTTTACAATTCTGGAACCGAATCCCCATAGAATGTCCGCCACTTACCTGCAATATTTAGTTGAGTGTTAATTACATGTTATAGTAATTACAAGTACAATTAAAATTAAATTTGTATACTTTGTTACTTACATGCACTAGTGGAAAAAACCCTTTTTAGACCGCCATATTTAGATCGGTTTTGGCGGATAAGGTCTTAAAAATTTGCGCGGTGGCAGTTCTGTAATTATATTGAACTTCTAAGATCGGTTCTAAAAAAAAATTGGTCTTAAAAAATTTATTTAGACCGGTTATAAATAAAACCGGTCTTAAAATGTTAAAATTTTTAAGAATTTAAAATGTTTTAACATTTAAGACCAGTTTACATAAAAACAACATTTAAGACCGGTTTTTATGTAAACCGGTCTTAAATGTTTTACATTTAAGACCGGTTTTTGTACAAACCGGTCTTAAATTTGAAATTTCCCTCTTTTAAGACTGGTTTTTATTGAAAATCGGTCTAAAAGGTAAGATTTTTTGCCCGTATTTTTACTCCCGCACCTAGATCGCGCGCTCTATGAACCCTTTCTTCTCTTTTCGCCATTTCTTTGTGAGCTCTATCAATGCTTGTTCTGAACTCGTCCATGGCGTCCCGTCCCTCATTTGCTCAACTCTCCTCCGTCATTATCGTTGTCATTGCTGTGTTCGTCATCGTTGTTCTTTGATTATCGTCAGTCTTCTCCGCCGCCACCTCTATTTTCCGCAGTGACCATTCTCCTCTGCCTTGGCTTCCCTTTGTCAATGCCGTGAATTTGAGGACTTCATTTTAACCTCATCAGTCGACGCCACCGTGACTTTGGGTTGAAGCTCACTCCTTGGTCTTCAATCAGGTTAGTGTTCGATCTGTTATTTAATTAGTTGTACATTGTTTATCAATAATTAATAATATTTTATGAAAAAATGGTTCTTGTTGTTGCTTTGAGCACTTAAACGTAATCTGGAAAAAATTAAATCTGTACATTCTTGTTAGATATATGCTCTGATTTAATTACATCACTATGATATTTGGCTTGGATTAATACCACTCTATGTTCTGTTTTAATTTAGTGCGATTGTTTGATTATTTTCAGTATTATTGGTTTGTTAAAACAATACTAGTTTCAAATGGTGCCTGTTAATTTCGTTGAAATCTCTAAAACTCTATTGTTGTTGTTTTTTTTGTCTATCCTTTTGTTGTTGGATGTAGGGTGCTAGAAGTGTTGAGATATATATGAATCATAGTTGGATAAACGCTAAATGAACTAATGTTGAATATGATAATGTGGTGAGGGGTTTTTTAGACTTCACTAGTAGAAATACCGATGATGATAGTGGGAAGTTTTATTGCCCTTGTATAGTATGTTTGAATGAGAAGCGACTAAGTACTGCAGATATATATACACATTTAATTTGTGAAGGATTTTGTAAGAGTTATACAGTGTGGGTATGGCATGGTGAAGAATTAGAAATGCCAAGTTCATCTCAACAGGGGGAGTGAACTTTGATGATAATGACACGGATACGAATGATCGGATAGAGGATATTATTCATGATGTAGGAAAAGAGACTTTTGAGCAATCACATGCATATGGTAATATGCATGTGATGCTGAAACACCGTCGTACCCGGGGTGTAAAAAATACCAATTTTTGAAAGCAGTATTGAAATTGGTAAGCTTGAAAGTACGGTATGGATGGAGCGACAAGAGTTTTTTAGAAACGCTTGAGGCTTTTAAAGACATGCTTTCAGATGATAATGTGTTGCCTTCTCGATACTATGATGCTAAGAAAATATTGTGTCCGCTAGGGATGAAGTATAAAACGATCCATGCATGCCCTAATGATTGTATATTGTATAAAAAAAGAGCCATAAAGAGGAACAACAGTGTCCAATATGTGAAACCCTGAGGTACAAATCAAATAACGCTCCTGCAAAAGTATTGTGGTACCTTCTAATCATACCAAGGTTCAAGCGCTTGTTTGCTAATGAAAACGATGCAAGAAATTTGAGATGGCATGTGGATGAGAGGATATCTAATGGAAAGCTTCAACATCCGGCTGATTCTTCTCAATGGAAGAAAATCGATCAATTATTTCCTACCTTTGGTGAAGAGTCTATGAACCTTAGGCTTGGGCTTAGCACAGATGACATGAATCCTTTTGGTAGCCTGAGCAATATACATAGTTCACGGCCTGTTCTGTTAATAATTTACAACTTATCTCCTCTGTTATGCATTAAACGAAAGTACATCATGTTATCTATGTTGATTTCAGGACCAAAACAACCCGGAAATGACATAGATATTTACCTGGAACCCTTGATCGAAGACTTAAAAGAGTTGTATGATGAAGGTGTTGATGTTTTTAACGCGAACAAGAAGGAGGTTTTTAAAATGCGAGCCATGATCTTTTATACTATAAATGACTTCCCTACATATGGTAACTTGTCATAATATAGTGTTAAAGGCCATAAAGCATGTCCGATTTGTGAAGAAAGAACATGCTACCATCAACTTCACCATAGAAGAAAGACAGTTTATCTTAGCCATAGGAGATTTCTTAGACGAGGCCACCCGTATCGCAGATTAAAGAAAGCTTTTTTTGGTGGACAAGAGTTTGAAGATGCTCCGAAGGCATTAACTGGGGAGCAAGTTTGTGAAAAGGTGAAAAATATGAATGTTATCTTTAGTAAGACTACAAAGAATAGTAATGAGAAAAGTAAATGGAAAAAGAGATCTGTCTTCTTCAATCTTCCATATTGGCCGAAGCTTAATGTGAGACACTGTATTGATTTCATGCATGTGGAGAAAAATGTTTGTGATAGTATTGTTGGGACACTACTTAACATACAAGGTAGTTCTAAGGATGGCGTGAAGGCAAGATTGGATTTGCAAGAAATAGGAATACGAGAAGACTTGCATCCAAAGCCATATGGTAAGAAAAATTTTTGTCCTCCAGCTGCTCATATTTTGTCTAAGGATGAGAAAAGAAGCTTTTGTGAGTGTTTACATGGTATCAAAGTTCCTTCAGGGTATTCTTTAAATATTAGGAAGCTTGTGTCAATGAAAGACTTGAAGTTAATGGGGCTAAAGTCTCATGATTGTCATGTCTTAATGCAACAACTGCTCCCAGTAGCTATTCGAGGCATTGCCGAATATGATCTTCAACATATTTTGACTAGACTTTGTTTCTTCTTCAATGCTATTTATAGTAAAGTCATTGAGACAGAAAAATTGGATGAATTGGAAAATAAAGGATATATGATCTTATGCCAGCTTGAGAAGCTTTTTCTTCCTTCTTTTTTTGACATCATGGTACATCTAATTGTTCATCTAGTCAGGGAGATCAAGTGTGTGGCCCTATCTATTTACGATGGATGTACCCAATTAAAAGAACTATGAAAATTCTAAAAGGGTATGTGAAGAACCTTAATCGGCCTGAAGCATCTATTGTTAAGAAATATGTTTCTGAAGAAGCCATGGAGTTTTGTCAAGATTACTTGTCAAATGTAGGACACATTAGACTTCCTGAACGTCATGACGAAGAAAGCAGTAGATGCGGGGCTTCAATAAAGAGTATGGATCCTGATGAATTGCAACAAGTCCACTTGTACATCTTGAATGATGTTAATGAAGTTCAAGATTATATTAATGCTCATAAAGAAATTGTACGGAAAATTGTACGGAAAGGAAATAGTCGAATGACTGAACAAAGATTAATTAGGGAGCATAACAAAACTTTTACACATTGGTTCAAACAAAAGGTTGACGGCGAAGAATGTGTTTCTGATACAATTAAATGGTTAGCACGTGGTCCTGAGGCTGATGTCATAAGTTGGACTTCATTTGTGATCAATGGTTATACGTTTTACATGAAGTCCCTTGATGATAGGAGCACCGTCTAGAACAATGGGGTTATGTTAGTGGTTGAATCTATGCACTTCTCTAGTTTAAAAGATAAGAATCCTAGATTGGCAGTAATACCTTATTATGGGGTGATTGAAGAGATTTTGGTGGTTGATTATGTTAAAGTTAAACTTCCCATTTTCAAATACAAGTGGGTTGATGTCAACAATGGTGTGATGATTAATCAGTTGGGATTTACATTGGTTGATTTAAAGAGTAGAAGTTTTAGAGATGAACCTTTTATTATGGCATATCAAGCGAAACAAGTGTTCTATGTTACTGATCAGGCAAATAAAATGTGGTCTGTAGCTCTCTAAGGAAAAAGGGTCATTGATATTAATCAGGAAAGTCATTCAATGAATGATCTTCTTGAGACTTCTTCTTTTTCTAGGGGTTTACTAGAATTGAACGAAGAAGATGAAGCAGACAATGAACACGGCATAAGAAACGATCATCATGAAGGGATATGGAAGGATATCCCTTTATCAAACTATATTAAAGGTTAGTTAGCTAAAATAATTATCATAAACTATATTTGAATTATGTATATTGTTATTGGTGTATATATAAAACTATTTTTTTTGTCGTCACAGGAAAATGAAGGATATGAGGTGTACGTCTTAGTGTAGATTCTCTGAAACTAGGCCAGCTAATGATCATCAGCCTGAGAAGAGTGTGTATAAAGTATTTTGGCCCTAATATGAATAACAACATTTTCATTAATGTAATTTAATCTTTGATGTATATATGTAAGTGAAAAGATAAGGAACTTGGTTAAAATAGCATTGTCATGGTTGTATGATTTCCTTGCATTATGATTCTGTCTATGATTGTGAGTTTATTATTCATGGTTGTTTTCCTTGCTTCTGTTTCGGCCAGCACTGTTTAAGCACAAGGGAGTTGAGTTTTAATATGTTCCAATGAGTTTTGAGTCTCTCACATGTCATTAAGATGTTAGTTATAATCTGTAAGAGAAGAAGATTTAATTTATTTGAATATCGTTGAACTGGCTGCTGCTTGTTGAGTGAAATGTTTTAACAGGGGAAATGACTTGCTGAGTAAATGTTTTAAACAAAAATTTTAAAAAAACACTACTTTTAAGACCGATTCTCTCCAAAATCGATCTGAAAATTACATTTAAAACCGGTTTTTTACAAAACCGATTTTAAAAGTATTAGTTTAAGACCAGTTTTGTAGAAAAACGGTCTTAAATTTTCAACTTTTTAGACCGGCTTTTCAGAAAATCGGTCTAAAATTTGAACCTTTTAGACCGGTTCCTCTGATAACTGGTCTAAAAATATTTATTTTTAGACCGGTTTTATAATAATCAGTCTTAAAACTTTTTTTTAAGACCGGTTCCATAACCGGTCTAAAAAATAGAAAACTTTTAAGACCGGCTATATCAAGATCGAATCCAGAACCGGTCTAAAATGTCTTTTTTAACCAGTCTTAAAAGTGATTTTTCCAGTAGTGATGGGTCTAGTTTCTGGGCTGCTTTTTCACATGACATTTTATTAAATGAATCTTTACGATCGCGATAAACAACTAGTTGATGCACCATCATAAGATAGTCATGACTTGGACCAGAGTATGACTCAAACACATCAATCAGACCTTGCACTACCCTATGCTTTTGAACAAATGTAGGGCTATACAGGAATGCAGGGTTCAACAAATATGTGGATGCATGAAGGTGACCCTTCAAATGCTTATCCCATCGAGCCTGAATAATATCTGTGTACGGCTTATATTGTTCCTTACTTTTAGCAAACATCTCCTTGATTGCACCTTTGGCCCTTTGCATGCCTTCATAAATATAAGGAAAAGAAGGCTTTTCATCAGAGTCAACAATTCTCAATAATTTTATGAGAGGAGACACGATCTTCACAACTTGAAAGCAATCAATCCAAACCGACTATCCAATATGATAGCACTAAACAATTTCTTAACTTCACTTCTTGCTAATTTGTGCTCAACAAAATGTTTGTCAACAACCAAAGCCTGTAAGTCATGCTTATGCATATAAATGCTATGCAAAGTAATGAAAATAGTAGCAAACCTTGTTGCTCCTAAATGCACAATTTCTTTCCAACCCTCTCTTTTTCTTAGCCATGACAAGAAAACCATATGATTATAAGCAAATATGGTTATCTTAGATGCCTTTGTCGCAAGATCAGACACATGAGCCATGCTTGCAATATCTTTCAACACAAGATTTAAACAGTAGGCAGCACACGGTGACTAAATTGCTTTATAACTTTGCTTGATCAACTTGCCACATACTACATAGTTGGATGCATTGTTAGTTACAACATGAACAATATTCTTAGGACCAACCCACTCAATCACATCATGAAATAACAAGAATAAAGTTTTTGCATCCTTGACTAAATCTAAAGCATCCACTGATTCTGAATAGACTAAGATATTTATCAAAGTTTGATTGCTAACATCAGTCTAACATCTGCCATAAATGTACAACCCCTTTCGCTCCATTTAGCTCGATAACTCTCAATAAAGAGTTGGCACTCTTTTTTCCAATCTCTCAACAAGTTAACTCTAAAATCATAAGCATTATGACCTTTAAATTCGAGTCCAATCAATGCAATGGCATCAAGAGCTCTCTGAAACAAAGGGCAATCAAAAGTATTAAAAGGAACACAATTAGCGATAACCATCTTGGCTTTGTGTTGAGCTTCTTTACTTGACAATACACTTTTTATGCTTGGTTGTGAACCAGGGGTTGTCCTAGGAGGAAAATAATTCTCAACACTCCAAAAAACTCTCCTCTTGTTGGCACTACTCTCAGGGACTGTCATATTTGGAGTTGAAGCAATTGGATCATTGTTGCTTTCTATATCTTCAATAATATCCTCATAAATATTCTTACAAGTCTTTTTCTTTACACCTTCTTTTAAAGATTCTTGCATCCTATTACGTACATCTTAAGGAACCTTTTTGCAAGAAGCAACTTGGCCAGTAACACCAGTAAGGTGCTGCTTCATCCTATTTATTCCACCTCCTCTGTAACTTGATGTACAAAAACGACAAGTATAGATGTTTACTTTCCCTTCTTTTTTAAGGGCAAAATATGCCCATGCTGGGTCAATTTTTCCAGGTCTATAAACCGACGAGGGAAACTCAGATTCATTAGTTGTAGCACCAGCAGCATTAGTGGTTGCATTCTCATTAGGAGTGGGGTTCGGAATCTCAGCATTTGTATTATCCATGACTAAAATTCTTAGAACATAGCACAAATAAATATTCCAATAGGAGCTACAAGAAACAAGTGAAGGCAGAAGCAAATGATTGAAAAATGAAATGTGAAGGCATCTGAAGAAACATACATAATTAAGTAATTAACCAGAAGCAAATGAACTCACAAAGCAAATGAACCAAAACCAAGCACAAAGTTACAGCATCACGACAATACAGAGTCATGAAACTGTTTCTTTTCCTGATTTCATATTCAAAAAAAATTAATGACAATACAGAGCCACGACAATCTGCAAGTATCAGTTTGTTTTCCTAATTTCATATGCTAAAAAAATTGAAAAACAATACAAGCATCAATTTGTAAATAGAAAAACAACACAGAATCACAAAAACAAAACAGGTTGTAAATTTATTTGTTTTCCTAATTTCATTCTTACAAGCATTAATTTGTTTTCCTAAATCCTAATACATACTCAATCACAAAGTCACAGACCACACGCGCAAGCTTTCAAGTGATTGAAATATAAAAGACCAAAATCGAGCACAAAGTTACACACCACAGAGTCACAGACGCAATGAGAAATCAATCACAGAGTCACAAATGCAACCTTTCAAGTAAAAGTGCAAACCTGAAATTCTGAATCAACGACGGACGGTGTCACAGAGAGGGCATCACCCACGACGACTGCGTCACGACGAAAATAAAGACAACTGACTAGTTATAGACGCCGAACTTGTCTTTGCCGTGAACAGAAAACAGAGACCCAGAGTGATCGGCACCCACGACAACGACGTCACTGCAAACAGAGCACCAGTAGTAAAGGCAACAACTTTCCGGTTGCTATGGCAAGAAGGAAGGGCAATTGCAGATTATGGCCAATGCTGGGTTTCCAGCTTCATCTTCATTGGCGACGGGAACTGGAGAGTTGAGAGGGAGACAGAAGTGGAGGAAGCTAAAAACTCAAATGAAAAATAAGAAAGAGTGAGACAGAAGGCATCCGCGGGAAGTGGCAGAGAAGTCAAGGATTTGAGGGAAATAAAAAAAAAAAACCAAAACGGCGTCGTTTTGCATATGAAAAAAATGAAAAAATATATATAAAACCCCAACTCGGGTCAACCGTGACCCAACTGGGTTACCCCAGGTCACCCTAGTTTACACCGGGTCAACCTGGGTTGGCCGGGTCACCTTCTTCCGGTTTTCTAACCCCAAACCGGATTGGACCAGTTACCAGTTCTCCGGTTTCCGGTCCACACCGGCCAGTCCGGTCCGGTTTTGCATACTTTGGTTATTTTTTAAGGTAAAAAATAAAAAACTTATTGGTTTTGTAAAAAAATGAAATATGTTTTTTGAAAAAACTCAATATCAAGTTCCTTAAAAAACAAATTTCAGGCGCTTTGACCAGCATTGATCCGAACTATACCTGAAACTGGGGTTTTCCTCCTCTTTTTTGCCAGAGGTCCCCCCCCCCCCCCCCCCCCCCCCCCCCCCCCCGGTTAAAATTAGTTTCATTGGAACTTCCGAAAACTCAGATTGGCAAGAGCGTATAGGGCAGGAATGAGCGTCGTCGTTCTTGCTCATCTCATTCTTCTCTTCTTCTCGGTAGCATCGTCTTCTGCTGCTGCTATCACTGGCAATGAAGAAGAACAAACAAACAGAGTCATTTGGGCCAAAGGAAGCCCTGATTCTGTGGTTTGGGTCGTTCAGCTCTCCGATCTTCATTTCAGCGCCCACCATCCCGATAGAGCTCTTGACTTTCGCAATTTCATCGGTCCTGCTCTTTCCATGATCAATCCTTCACTCGTCCTCGTCACCGGCGATCTCACAGGTTCCTTTTGTTAATTTGAATTTGAAGTTTGAGATGTTTATTTGGTTATACAATGAGATTTGTGTTAAGTTGTTGATTTATGCTCGGGGTTAGAATTATGATTTGAAAGAGTTTATGCATTTGTGTGTTTACAGTTGTTTGTATCTTTTTGGCTTCCCAGATGGCAAAAGCAAGGATTTGCTAACAATGAAGCAAAATGAGGGTGAATGGAAAGAATACCAGAATGTAATGGAAGATGTTATTAAAAGGAGTGGACTCAATAAGGAAGTTTTCTTTGACCTTAGAGGCAATCATGATAGTTTCGGTGTTCCAGTTGTCGGTGGCTCATTTGATTTCTTTTCCAAATACAGCATCAATGGGCAGTTAGGCCGAAGTGAAAGAGTCACTAGTGTCACTGTTGAGGTTAGCGATTCAGTCCAGTCTTCATTCTATGAAATTTGCTAGTTCCTAATAAAGCGCACAATTCTATGACAACATAAAATCTAACCATAGGTGGATTATGTGGAATTATATACGGATACAATTGAGAGACTGTCGTTCGTTTTCAAAAAGTTTATGTGAGTCCAATGCTCATGTTGCAGACGGAGCATTGAATCATTCTGGATAGTAAAATTGGAGTAAATAAAAGAAACAATCTGAATCCTAGAAAATTATGATGGATAAACTCAGCTTGAATTTCTTTTTGTGTGGGCGAGAACAATTGGGAGTTCAAAGTTGTAGTTCTAAAAGCTGATATGTTATATTGCTTGATAATATGAAGCTTTTTCTTACTCGTGTATGTTGTTCCATCATACAGACTCAGGAGCGGAGACATCTTTTTGTTGGGTTTGACAGCACTATTTCAGTTGGCATACGAGGTCCAACTAATCTTTTTGGGCATCCCACTGATGAATTGCTGAATGATCTAGATTTGCAGCTCTCACAATGGAATTCTCAGAGTCAGTCAGAAAAACCAGTTTCCAAGATATCCTTTGGGCATTTTCCACTTTCATTCTCTGCACCCTCAGGTTCCGGAAGGACCTTGGGAGATGTTTTCCTTAAGCATTCAATTTCGGCTTACCTGTGCGGGCATCTCCATAGCAGGTTTGGTAAGAATTTAAAGCGACACCATCAGTCGAGCCATCAGTTTTCATCCCTCCAGAAGTTTTTTCAGTTCAACATGCACCAAATGTCATTTGAAAATAATGTGAACTGTTCAATTGAGGCCCCACAATTCCAAGAATTTTGGGAGTGGGAGATGGGTGATTGGAGAAAGAGGAGAGTCATGCGAATTTTGTCCATTGATAGTGGCCATGTATCATTTGTTGATGTTGATTTCAAGGCAGGGACCAGAAAGACAATTATATTGCCCACTTTTCCTCTAGATTCACGCATCATGTTGACATCTTTGTCCCATCACAAGTATGAATGTCAATCTGTCACCCCTTCATCTTTTGAATCAATAAGAGCTCTGGTTTTTTCCATTTCTCCAATCGTCTCAATTGTGGCTAGGGTCTATGACTCTAGATATGGAAATCTTGATTTAGTTTTGGAAGCACGTATGATCAGGCATGCTGATGAGACCTCCAGGGGAGACCTCTACATTGCTCCATGGAATTACCAAGCCTTTGAGGATTCATCTGCTGATAGATATTGGCTTCAAATTGAAGCAACTGACATCATGAACAGATCGACTTTGACTGAATTAAGGCCATTTTCTATTAACGGTCATAGTGCCAAGCTTTCTTGGAGCTGGAAGGAGTTTTATGTTATGGGCTGCCAATGGGCTGCCTTGTATTACCCTATGATCTGGTCTTCCTACTTTGTTCTGTTCTTTCTTCTTCTTCTTCCAACCATTCTAATTATTTTTCAAAAGAAGCTTTACACTTACAAGAACTTCATTGCTACCAAAGGTCTCGGTAATGGTGTATTATGGCTTCAGGAGTTCAGGAGGGTTCGCACATTATTGTTTGGTTTTATAGGGTACTTATTTTATCTTATATTATTTCCCTGGTTTACTGGTCAAGTCTTTACAGAAGGTAACAACAGGGGATACTTGACCTATTTAGGTTGGGTTGTGAAGAATCCCAATGAAACATGGACTCGTGATTATATTGGATCTCCAGATATTATGGTGATTGTTCTTCCTCACATATTCTTTGTGCTATTTCCAGCAATTTTGGTCACTGCTGCTCTGACTGTAGAGAGAGGGATTTATCGGGAACGTATGTTATCACGTTCAGGGAAGAAAGTGGATGATCCTGATCTAAAGATTCGAATGGCAGTATCAAATGATGAACAGAGAAGCAGACTTTCAAATTTCTGTTTAGGCAAGCGACGGATTCGGACGATTCTTTGTTTGATGTGCTTGGCAATATGTTGGAAGCATTTTATGGTAAGGCTTTTTAACAAATACTTCACAGTGTGATGTGTAAAGGCGTACATCACTGGGCATAGAATATTATCCTGGAGCAAAAAGATGAACTAGTAAAAAACATTTTGCATTAAAATAGAGAAATGAACATCCTTTAAACTTAGATGACAGTTGCACCTCTATTTAATTAGTTTCATGAATAATCTTTTTTAATATTTGTAATTTGTCAAGAGTAGAAAAGATCCCGCATGTTTTGGATTCTTGCATTTTCAGTATAAAAAAATGAGCTAACATCTACTATCATTGGGAATTAGAGTGAGGATAGCTACCAGTATTTCAAACAATCTTACTTGAAGCTTTCTTTTTCCATTTTTTTATTCCTACTAAGTAGTAGCGGCAATCTGATCCCTTGCATGAAACACGTGTCAATTTAAGTAGTGTCATCTGAGCTTCTAGCTCATTGGCTTTTTCCAGTTTAGTTTGTTTGATCAATTTCTTCTTTTTCCCTACAGAATTGCAGAAGTCTGATGAAAGCTTATGAGATGAATCCAATTCTCCATTTCCTGGGTTATGGTTTCTCAATTCCCATCTTGTTGGCGTTTGCTATCTATGGAACCAGAGGTATCCTGTGAGACTTATTCAAAAGGTTTACAGTTACCCAACTGGACCAAACTGTGCATATTTTGAACCTTGGCTTATAATTTTAAGGGATAAACCTTCGTGATTGCTGTTCAAGATTAATTTGAAGTGATCCGTAGGGTTGAGGGCTGGACACTGTGCTTAGTACTGCTTCAGCAATATCAACTATCCGTTTGATGTATCACAGTTATTTTGGATCTGCACAAATTGATACCTTACAAGCCTGCATTGTGTTGAATCTGAAACAGCTCATAGGTACATCTCTTGCGCTAAAAATAGGTACAAGAAACCGATAGAAACTGAGTAAATGGGTTTTTCACCAAACCTCTATTTGTAATTCCAACTTAATTTTATTAGAGGGTGGCTATTTGCAATTGATCCTCCATGTCTTGCCATGCCAATTGATACTATTCAACCCTCCATTAATCTCGAGCAGTTCTTGGAAAAAATTATTCCTTGAATATAAACCAAACTGAGGCCCTTCAGTTATTTCAATTAGAGTAGTGTTATGTTTTGGATTCTGGCTATTTTCAGTTGATCCCTACTGTCTAGCTTCCTAGAATTGAACATATTTGGCTTGTGAACTTCTGCAACCAACTATGCATTGTGCTTGTATCCTTCGTTAAATGTCTCACCTGCCTATTTTGCTGTCCAGGTGTATTAGTCTGGTCAAGCTATCCGTAAATCTAAACAAAAGATGAACTGTGATGTCGACTTTGACATGCAGTAATAAAACTAATCCATTTTTTTTTCATAAAGGTGAATACACAATAAATTTGTAAAAGAATGCAGATTAATGTGACAACCATCAATTGTATACAAATGAACTCCCTGAGCTTCAATTTTGTTGTCAGAACTACCTAAAAGTAGCACTGGAATCTGATGTTGAGGCATATAACATCGATCCTGAGCCTGACATGATCAAAAAGTTTGGGGGGGGGGGGGGTTAAAGAAGAAAGAACTTCAACCTTCTAACTCAGATTCCTGTGAGTAACAATGTGCATCTGGAAAAGTAACAACTCAGATGGAACGCCTTCCTGCGTTTCACCTTTTAGCTTTCTAAGGACGGGCTCTGCTCAGCTCTAAACCTTTAGAGGTTAACACATGAGGTGAAAGAGGGCTAAGTTTACCTGGGCATCCAAAATCCTTAAAAGCCTTTTGCGAGAACTCGGCATGAGAAGCAAGTCATAAACCTCTGCTATCAGCTCAAGCTTCTCGTTCAGGTTGCTGGCAATACACATGCCCGCCCGGTACATTATCATATGAGCAAGCTTCACATTTCCAGTTCCCATCCTCATCCATCAATTCCAGAATCATTTGATATGGGTGTTATACGCTCCTCCCTCCCCTTTTTACCACTATAGCCTCTTCCTAAGCTCTTTGAGCTTGCATTTCTGTTGACTGGAACATGAGAGTTCTCATCTGATAAACCATCCTCCAAAGCTTTCACTAAATTCTCAAGGAAAGCCCGTGTCACACTGCATTTGTTGCAATTTACCCAGTAAATCACATTGAAATATTAGGATACAGGAAATTAGATCCTGCTATGAAAGAGAAAATAGAAAGAGGGTTGAAATCTACGCATTGATTTTTTTCCTCGCAATTTTTGGTGAACCGTATGCATCAAAAGGTGCATGTACGGCTCCTAAGCAGTAAAATCTAATCAAAAGCAACCCAATTTATCGAGAAAGACTACTTTTTTTAGGCCCAAGGATTGACAGTGCGATATCGAATCAACTTATTAGCTTTATGGTATATCTCAGTATTGAGGATGATCCCAAAGATTTGTATTTGTTTATAAATTCTCCGGGTGGATGGATAGTACCCGGAATAGCAACAATAATAAGGTTTCTGTAAGTATGCTACTTGCACTAACTATTCTGGAATATAGTCCAATCCTTTAGTATACAACTTCAGGCATTGAAGTTGAATCAAACAACGCAATTCCATTACTGCACTAAAGCCTCACCTGGTTAATCCAGAAAGTTTAGTGTGGAAACACTAAAATCTCTTCCTGGATCCTTTTCAATGAGATTACCTTCAATTCCTTCTCAGCGCACTGATGAAGTCGTTCCAATCCACCCACCAAAAAAAAAAAAAAAACTTTGTTTATTTGTTTTTCATGTATTGTTTTTGTTTTCGAATATCTGTCTTCAAGCTCGGCAAAACGGTTGTAGTTTGGCTTTGGTTAATTTCGGTCATAATGGAAGTTTTTTAATTATTTTTTTGCAATGAGTATTATGTCTTTTAAATTAGAGTAAAACACTCTAACCTCCTTTATACATTACTTTACTTACACAGGTCTCTCTTCTATTTTGAAAACATGCACCTAAGGCCAAACTCTTAACACCATTAAGAATATTCTAAAAACATATTTTTTAATTAAATTTATTATTAAAATAAATTTTAACTCTTCATGATACTAAATCTACATTTTCGGTAAAAATTGCCATGAATAATTTAAGTGCCCATTTGGTTCACGGAATTGGAGGTAATATAATGGAGTGTAATGTAATTTAATGGCATGTAATGTAATGATGATTACATAATTTTTTTTGTTCGTTGTTAGGGGAAAATGATACATATGCATAAAAACGTTTGGTTGAATTATAATGAATATGAGAATATATAATAATAATATAGTAAGGGACAAAATTACCCCTATCTACACATATAATAATGTACGTATTGGATTCATAATAATTTTTTGTCATTCTGTGTAGTATACATGTGTTCATAATAATTTTTTAATATTTAATGTTTGAAATATTATGGTTTCGTGTTAATTTTTAATATTTAATGATGAAAATATTATTTAATAGGATATTTTCATATTTTTTTAACTATTGAATATAATTTTTAATGGGGGAATATTTCTTAAATTTCTATATTATTAATTAATTTTTTAATATTTAATGTTGGTAATTAAAATGATTTAATATTTAGCAACATTTATAGGTGGACACTTTGGTCAGTTTAAAAAATTATAATGGCAATAGTGTCATTTTCACCTTATTACAGGATGTTTGCATTTTCATTCATCAGTCCTAGTAGTATAATTTTGTAATTTTGATTACATCAAATAATGTAATCAGGATTATAAAATGTAATCATCTTTACGTTATAACCAAATGTTGTAATAGGTCTATTACATGAGGATTACATATAATCCTCTCTCATGGAATGGAATCAAACGGGTTATAAGAGTTTTCTTTTTTTTTATTTGCCATAATTTTATTTTTTATTTTTTAAAGATATATATTTAATATTTTTAATTATATTGGGACATAAGTTTTCTCAATTTAGTTAGTGTAGATATAAAATCATGATTGAATTTTTTTAATCCTTTCAATAAATATATACAAAATGATTGTGTTTATAAATGTTTTAGAAAAAAAACATTGTTCAAAAATCATGAATTATAAATTTAAATAATTTACATAATCTGTTTGATGGTCAAACTTATTCCATTTATACGGTATGATAAAATAAAATATATTTAAAATCTATTTTTAACCATTTAAAATAATTTCAAATAAAATTTTTTTAATAAACATGATGAAAAATAAAAAATATATAATTTTTTTAAAATTAATAAAAATTAATAAATTTTATAATATATTAAAAAAATTTGAATTTATATCTATTATAAATTTTTTAGTTGTATAATTGTTTTGATAAATATAAATGTTTAAATAATCATTATGTTAAATGGGGACATTTTGGTCAAAATCCAAGTTTAAGAGTCAAATTTAACAATCAATTAACAATTAGTGTATGTTTGGAGCAACAATAACAAGACTTTTTTTAATTTGACTTTTTGTAATTTTATTTTTTAGTAAAAATTAGATTGTGTAATATGATTTATATTTAAATTAGTGGTTGTATAAATGACTTTTGCAAAAAGTAAAAATTGTTTGGATTGACTTAAGCATAAGTGACTTTTGTGATAATAGTAAGAGGAAAATTAAATTTGAAATTATAAAAAATTGATAAAAGTTAAAGTTTGGAAATTTGGGAATTAAAAATTACACAATTTGATGAAATAATATTACATAACCAATTGGATCACATATACCGTATAATATGATGGAAAATTAATGTCAAAGTCAGTATATTTGGATTATATGTCAGTTTATAAATTAGTGATGCATATAAATATTTTTCCTATCTCTTTCTCTCTCTCACATCGTCCTTCTCTTTTTGTCTCTCTCTCACATCACTTTGCCTTTTTTCTCTCTCTCTTTCTCTCTTTACCAAATACCACATGCCCTTTTTCTATCTCTTTAACAGAAAACCAATATGCTGAAAGCTCCAAAATGGAGCTTATGCCTTTCGTACGTTTCACCGCTGCAATCTCCAAAAGCACAATTTCCCAAATATTTAACCAAACACTCCAAAATTTAAAGTAGTAGACAATCACACGAATGGGTCAAATCGTGCGAATAGACCTAAAAAAAGTAGTGCCAAACATATAGTTTGATGAATAAAAATGAAATTTCAAAATCATAAGGGAGGTTTATATAATATGTATTTTAATTTTAAGGGTGATGTATATATATTTTCAAAATAGATAGGACGTATATATAATTTAGGTAAAATAAATTATTCATTTTACTCTTTAAATTATTATGCAAGTTTATAATATCTAGCAATATTAAAGTGAATTTTTGCCAAATTGTGGTCTGCACACACATGCGCTCTCAACAAGGACAAGGGGGGAAAAAGGAAAACATAAACATAAATCATAATTTCCCTTACATTCATTATTATACCTTTCTGTTTTTCCATTAATTTTGTCGGGCTAAGGACTTAAGGTGAAAATCCATCCTAAAAGATATCCATGAAGGAGCAATATTATCCTGAAAGTTTTTTCTGGTCAATATCATACAGGAAGTCTAAAAATATAGTAATATCGCCCTTTTTTTAACTATTATTTATGTTGGCTATTAATTTTGACTATAATTGTTTATAAGACAGCCACATGCATTTTGATTTTTCCACCTAATCATCCCACCTCACCCTATTCTAATTATATTGGTTTGAGGTGCAAATCTAATTTGGAAGTATGCACGAAAAAGCAATAGTGCCCTAAAGGGTTTTTTGTTCAATGTCACATCAAAAGCCTTAAAATGTAACAATATAGTCTATTTTTTAATTAATATTTATATTGGGGTTAATATAATTTTTGGTCCCTGAAGTTTGATTCAATTTTGGTTTTGGTCCCTCAAGTTTGAAATATGTGGTTTTGGTCCCTGAAGTTTCATACGATTTTGGTTTTGGTCCCTGAAGTTTGAAATCGATGGTTTTGGTCCCTGAAGTTTCACCCGATTTTGGTTTTGGTCCCTCAAGTTTGAAAATGACTTGGTTTTTTCTCTGGGTCGGGTCGGGTTTTTTAATTGGGTCGCCAAGTCCTTTTCAAACTTGAGGGACCAAAACCAAAATCGGGTGAAACTTTAGGGACCAAAACCATCGATTTCAAACTTCAGGGACCAAAACCAAAATCGCATGAAACTTCAGGGACCAAAACCACATATTTCAAACTTGAGGGACCAAAACCAAAATTGAATCAAACTTCAGGGACCAAAAGTTATATTAACCCTTTATATTGACTGTTAATTTTAACTATAACTCCTTATAAGACAGCCACATGTATTTTGATTTTTTCACCTCATCATCCCACCTCATCCTCTCCCCTTTCTATCTCTCCCTCCTCCAATTCTGGAGAAAAAACGTCCCTTTCCTTGTCTTCTTCAATCGTCGGAAAAGAAAAAAAAAAGGTTCCTTCCCTTCTTTCCATGACAGCTACAAACATTGCACCTTAACCCATAGGATTCAAATTTGCAAGAAACCTTCAACTAATTAATTTCAATCATTACTAAAGACTGAAATAGCAGATGCCCAACAGCGTACAATTGCAACAAAATAGCTCACAACCACACTTGAAAATAAAAAATGCAAGCCTAGAAACTTCATCGACTTTGTAATAGGGATGTAAATTAGTTAGTCCCCTGCCATGAGCTAACCTATTTAATAAATAGGTCAGGTTTAAATTCAAGCATATTATTAAGTTTATTTAGATAAATAAGTCAAATCTATCTCTATAAAATCTAGCCTATAAACTTATAGGTTTAACCTATTTAACTTTTTTTAATTTATGCTATTATAAAAGTATATATAATATCATATAAATAATTTTATAAATTAATTAAAAATTTACCAATTTAACCTTAATTCTAAATTTCACATCACATTGTCAGTGCCATCAACCCCTTAATTTCGAATAAATCATTAACCCCCCAACTCTTTTCTTTTCGATCGCTGAAGATGACAAAACTAACTCACTCTCCCCCCCCTAATTTGCGCCCTCCACGAAAGCATTATAATTGCTGTGAGTTTATTTTAATGTCAAATGAAATATTATAATCTTAGTAAGAGGAGTTTGTCCCAATTTATGTGGGAAGAGTAAAAGAGGTAAAATCTAGTTTTACATATCATTTGTTATGCTTAGTCAATTTTAGAAAATATATCTTATTAGTCATTAAATGATTAATTTTTCTTATTATTATTTGATTGAATAATTGTTGTCACCAGACATTCATTTCTTTTCCTTATTAAGCCTTAATATTACGGTCAGAAAAGATGTTAGACTTTTAAGACATAATATATAATTGTATATAAATGTGAAGGATTATATGTGAATTTGGAGGCATAGGTTTTAAAAACTATTTAAAAACTTACATTTTAAATAGGCATTTAAATAGACTTCAGGTTATATCAGGTCTTTTGAAAGCTCAGCTCTCTAACCTAAAAAAAAACCTACATACAAGCTTTGACTTTGAATGTTTGTTGCAGACTCAGGCCTATTTAGACAAAAACTAACCTAAATTAACCTATTCCCACCCATAATTTATAAGTATGGGAAAAAAAAGGTGTAAGATAATCCATTTGTTCAATTGGACTTAGTTTCATCTCCCTGGGATTCCCCAACAAGTGTAAATAATGAATGAAACTATCATTACAAAGGTTACCTTTACTGAAAAATTTAAAATCAATACCTGAAAAGTACATGACCCTATTCCTTCACAATCTTTCTGAAGCAGCGCGTCTTTTAGATCTCAGAAGCCCCAGAAGTCCTCTACGAGGTGAAGCCATGAGCAAATACCAAGAGCAAAAGCCTTCAACATCATTACAAGTTCCCATCAACGAAGATGATGATGAAGAGGAAGAAAAGTCACCAGATTTTGAATGGGTCATCTCCATAAATTGATCTCTCTCTCATTCTCGATCTGGGGTTTCTTCCTCCGCCGCTTCAGTTGGGAAAATCATAAACGATGCTGAACCCCTTCAGGATTTTCTGGTAACACTGGAACTGGCTTTCGCCAGAGGCGGCGGTAGCGGTGAGGGTGGGCTTCATCTCCATCGTTGTGACGATTGAAGAACAAGAAGAAGGTAGGGAATGAACCTTTTTTTCCTGCAGATCGAAGGAGGGAGAGAGGGAGGATGAGGTGTAACAAAGAAGTGGAAAAATCAGAACACATGTGGCTTCCATTATAGTCAAAATTAACTATCAACATAATTGGTTGTTAAAAGAGGACGACATTGTTAAGTTTTTAGATTTTCGTTGTCACATTAAGACTAAAATAAATTTCCAGAGCAACATTAGTACTCCGCCAATATTTTCGGAGCTGATTTGCACGATGGCGTAATTTTTTTTGTTAGTGCAGGGTGCCCACGTTGGCCTTCTGCTGCATTTACATTTTTTAACACCTGTGCAGTTACGTCATAATCTGAATTTCAACCTTTTTCAGAGTATTTACAGAAAATGATATGCGGTTCGGTAGGCAACACAGGAATAGCATAACTATACTGATAATATGTGCATGATTACATAAATTCCCCATAGGGATTTGTACATGATACTTATGATTAAGGTAGCCGCACAAAGCTTCTAGGGTGTATAAACTCATCCAAGTGAAACGGAGATATCTTCCCGTCTTCGTTCCACTACTGTAATCCCCTCATATGGTACTTTGCATTGTTGTTTGTATATCTTTTATCGTCTCCTATTTAAATTGTTGGTAGGGGAGGGTGAGATTCGAGAGAATCTTAGTAGGAAAGAGATACCATAATGTATACATGATTGATGCTATGTGTATGACATGTTAGCTTTATCTAGATGTATGCCCCATAATGACGTTTCTGCATGTTTAATGTTTCATACAACAAGACTATGGCCACAGCGAAAACAAAAACAGAGCTTCATTTATTCAAATATGCTCTACACAATCAAGTAAAGCAATCACATATATCATTGCATAAGCAAATATATCAAATACATGTAAGTAAGATAAGTCCCCAACCTTCAATCTTTCTCCTCGATTTGCGTGCCAATAGCTCAATGCTCCATATTCAATCCTACAATGTCAAATGTACTATTTAGACACTTCCATAGTATTTCTGAGGGTTATATGAGTCTATCTTGAAAAATTACTAAAATATCCCCGAGGACCCGGCCCCATTGTACTCGGTCCGACTGTACTTTTCTCGAAATTCTAACCTGGGCTATCCTAATATATTTTCACCCAAAAAATTCAGTTCCGGACTCGGAATTACCAAATCCACTTCCAAAAGACGAAATTGCCCTTGGCAGCCCTTATTTCAGTGTTTCAGGGGCATTTTCGTAATTATGCTTTCTCGGCCTTTTCCTAAAAAGTGTCCAACTGTAACCTCAACTAATTTTCCCTCCTGAACTCAATGAAATCATCAAATCATTGAAAATCCAACTCTAAGGTCTATTTCTAGAGCTGGCTGAAACTTATAGGAATTTAGGGAAAATTGGGGTTTTTCGGTTTCGGCTCCGTAAACACGTTCCTTTCTACTCCTAACCACTTTATTGACTATTCCATTAGGTTACAACTACCATTTAGTACCCATTTGGGTAGCATAACCTCTAGGACAACCCATTTCCAAAAATTAAAACCAATAGCGATCCAACGAAATTTCACCGATTAAATTGCTCACAGCAGCTAGAATAGTCAATATACGAAGATTTGGAAGTTACCTCAAGCTCCCTCTGGCTTTTCCTCTTCTTGGCTGAAACCCTAACCTCCTTAACCATGAAAACTGAGCTTCTAAACCCTAAAGAGTATAAAGGAGTAGCTTAGGATCGGAGTTATACGCGTTAGGAGCTAAATCATCGGAGGATTCGACTTACCTTGTGAGATTTCTTCCCTTTCTCTCTCTAGACTCTCCCAAATTTTTCTGTCTATTTCAGCTGTGATTCACTTCAGAAATGGGGCTGAAGAGGGAGGAGGATGATTATAATAATGTATCCCATTTAATTAATTAATATTCCCAATTTTCGGATTTTTATAAAATTCTGGCAGATTTCTGCCCAAACTTTGAAAAATCATAAATAATTTTAGAAAAATAGATTTGGAGTAATTCCAAAGCCTATAGAACCCTTATTGAGTCTAGTTTCAAGGAAAAATATATAATTTTTCTAGATGGAATCACAAAATTCCCAGAATTTCAATCTTTGCATACTGTTCCAAAAACTTCACAGTTTTTCTGTGCTGCCTTCAAAAATTCATATATTTTTGTATATAGCTCTAATTAAGTTAAATGACCTATCAAATTAAAGCTTAGGATGTCTACTTTCATCCTGTAAAGTTTCATAATTTTTTCTCATCATTTGGTCATTAAAAATCACATGACAAGCTCACTACCTCATAGGCGATTTCACCGTAAGCATAATCACTTTCTTCAAAATTAATCATTTTATTTTCTTTAATGCCCCAAAGATATAAAAAACATTAGAGAATATATTTGGGACACCTGCTAAACCGGGGCTTAGCAGTCTGCTTAATTTAGGCTTATTCTCAAACCTCCAATCCCAAAATTTTGGGATATTACATGTGCCATGAATTCTTCACCCTCGTCTAATTTTCTCAGAGTACAAAAAACCGGACCGGACCGGCCGGTTCGACCGGTTGAACCGGGAACCGGTCCCTGGTCCAGTCCGGTTTGATCAGTAAACCGGTCAGACCGGTTGAACTGGTCAGAACCGGTTGGACCGGTCAGAACCGGTTAAAACCAGTAGTCCAACCGGTTGACCTGGTTTCTTTCTTTTTAAAAAAAAAAATTTTCCAAATTTTTATTTTGTGCTTTTTGAGGGAAAAATGGAAAGTTGAAGACTAAAATGAAGAGAAAAATAGATAAAGAAAGAACAAATCTAAAAAAATAAAGAAAATAATGAAAAAAATTATTTAAAAAGATATAATAATTATAGGAAATGAAATATCTTTGCATAAGTATAGGTATTATAACTAATACTAATAGATTTTAAACATTTTTTTTCTAAAAATCTTTATTTTTATCTATAGAAGTTTAAAAATATATTAATATATATTATCACTAATAAATTATAATATTTTAATATGACCGGTTCAACTACCGGTTAGACCCCGATCTTGAACCTATACTGTGACCGGTTCATTACCCGGTCCGATTTTTCGTTCCTTGAATTTTCTTCTTTGTTGTCTTTCCTCCACACTTTTCTTTCTTCTTAGTCTAACAAATGATTTAGGTTTTTTTGAAGTTTATTGATCCTAGTGTGAACTTGTTGGACTTACGCTGAAGCTCTCTTGGAGGATTAGGTAACTCAAGCCTTTTGATTTTTATGTTTAGACTTGGGATTCTTTTATCTTATTCTGTGATTCTTGCTGGTCTAAAGTTTAAACAAGGAATAATTTGGGTGCTTTTATTCACTTTCTAGGTCTAAACCATGGACACAGTCACCTAAAGCTTTCACTCACATGTTAAATGGTATTAAAGTCAAGCTCGATGTTATAAAATTATTAGAGCCAGGATCAATGTTAAATATGTTATAAATAATATTAGAGGCATGTTCAATGTTACAAATAGTATCAATGCCAGACTCGATGTTACAAATGATATTAGAGCTGAATGAGGCTCGGCATTATAAATATTGGAGTGAGGCGCTAAAATGTTATAAATAGTAAAAGAACTGAGTGAGTATTAGAGCCAAGCTCGATGTTAGAAATGGTATCAGAGCTAAGTAAAGATTGACATTACAAATATCGAGAGTGAGGTGTTGGGCATTTTAGTCTTCTTAAATTTTTATTTTTTCATTTGGTCCTTCTAAATAGTTATGAGTTTTATGGTCCTCCACAGTAAATATTATTTTTCCTTGGTGCTTCTCCCTAATTTTTCCAATTTTTTTGCCAACATTTTCTCAATTTAATTGCTTTTTTTTTCAGTGACTTTTTTCTTCCAATTGATGCTCCCTCCGTCCCTATAGATAAGAGTCTTTCAACCAAATCGTAAGATTTTAAAAAATAGTAAAAAGTAGTTAAATGTAATAATTATATAAGAACCTTAACTTTTTTTTCCAAAAATGCCCATATTTATGAATGAGCAAGGGAAAGTAATAATGAGAAAATGATGAAAGAGAATGTTTCTAATATAACAATTAATTGAGGGCAGAATGAGGAAAAGCGTGTTTATTATTGAGATAAACTTAAAAGAAATCTTACATTTAGAGAGAAGCTCATTAAAAAAAACTCTTATATATAGAGACAGGGGGAGTATTAATATTAAAAATAAAATATACTTATCTCTCATTTATTTTATCTTAATTATAAAAACATATTTTCTATTTTTGAAATATAAAGGATAGGAAATTTTTTTAAAAATAATAACAAAATATTTTTTCATATTTTTGAACATTTTTTTCTCATAATAGTCTTTTTCTCTATTTCCCTATCCAAAGATTAGTGAGAAAAAGATAAAAAAAAAAACTTTGAAATTGTAAAATTCCAAATCATGTTTGTTATCAAGAGTTAATAAGGGAATGAAGAAACTTAATAAGCAATTCACAACTTATTTTTTTAGAAAATACCTAATTTAAAATTTTACAATTTCAAAGTTCTTTTTTTACCTTTTTCTCAAGATTAATAAAACCTTGTTTTGCCAACAAATATTAATAAAACCTAATAATTACAACATAGTTTTCCTTACTATAAACTTATATTCCTGCGAATTGGACTAGTCAATATTAGTAGCAAATGTACTTCTTTAATCCTATTTATAAGGCAATAAGAGTGTTTTATTTAGTCCTATTTATAACTTACATCATTAAATTTATTAAATTTTTCACATGAATGTACAACTTTACCTTTTCATTTATTGTTATGTAGATTGATATTTTCTTGAAAAGTGTAGATATTAAATAGAGATAAAGTTAAAAAATTATTACTACTCAGTACCTATTTATAAGTTACTTGTATCACATTCTTACAAAAAAAAGTATTAAATAGATAAATTTTTCAGATTTACTCTTATTTATGAAATGATGCTAATTTTCTATCACATCCATTTATTTCTCTGCATTTACTCCCCATCCCTCTATTAATTTATTAATTATTAATACAGTCAACATGGGTAAAATTGACTAAACCTCATTTAATACCATACAAATGACTTATATATTAAATAAAACTTTTTGGATACAAATTACTTATATATAAGCATTAAGTGGTAAATTTTAAATAGAGTTAATGAGACTTGAGGTTTTTCTTAGTTCTGACAAAAGTTGTTAGAAGCATGGTTCTCTAACCCGGACCGGACCGGCCAAACCGGCCCGGAAACCGGCGACCCGGGCACTAAACCGGTCCGGTTCGGTGACCCGGTCCGGGTCAACTTTTTTTTTTTTTTTAAAAAAAAATTTTATTTTTTTAAAAAAATTCCCTTTAGAATTTGATATTATAAGTCTAAAATATTCTATTTCTCACCGGTTTGGTCCCGGTTTAGCTCCGGTTTGACTCCGGTCTGACCCACTGACCCTTGACCCAGTACCCCAACCGATTCACTGACCGATCCGGGTTTAATTACATTGGTTAGAAGTATCATATAAATAGAAACAATTTTTTTTTTTCAAATATAAGCTTATTTATTGAATAAGTTGGAGTAATATATACACTTAATTAAAGTGTAACTTCAGAAAATAAAACTTGCCAGAACTTATTTATAACTAACTTCCAACATTTTTCAAGCCTTGAAATCTTATGACTTTTTAAATAGCACCTGACTTATAAATAGGTGTGGAAATATGTTAGGTCAGGTTTTGGCTAAACAGACTTGAGCCTATAATGGGGGCAAAAGGGCTGAGCCTGAATATAGACTTCTTTTTAGGCTCAGGCCTAAGTCTTAATAAAATCTTATCAAACCTAAAACCTTTTTAAAGACCTACTTACAATGGATCTCATATTACAGGCTTTGAAGGCCACAAGCAAACTTTGATCCTACCAAAACCCTATATAAAATGTAGGCTTCAAAGCATAATATTTATAAATAGTATCCTTCAGGTAAGCTTTTAGCCTACATATGATTAAAACAAATTATATTGTTGTTGTTGTTGTTATTGGTTTTTGTTTTTTGTTTTTTGTCAGTGTTGTTGTTGTTGTTGTTAAAAATTGATTTCACCAAAATTCGAACCTAATAATATAATCATCCAAAATAAAACCTTATTGTTATTAAAAAGAATAGTAAGGATGCAACCATGAATTGTCAAGAGGATGTTCCAAAGAAATTTTTTTAAAGAATTATAGGGTTAGTACTGTAATTAACTAATTATAACTTGAAATTAGAATATAAGAATGAAAAAAATATAAATATTGTGTTATTTATATGATATAAATATAAATATATTTATTTAATGTGTAGATAAGCCAGGCCTAAAGCTTACAAGATAGGCCTTAATGAAATAGGCCTAACTCATTTATATATTTAAATAGGTTTTGGCTTAACTTTTTTAACAAACAGGTCAAGTCATAGGCCGATTGGCCTATTCCCACCTCTAGTTATAAATAGGATGAGAAAATATAAAAAAAAAATTGGGGAATGGGAATTAATCTCCTATTAAGTGAGTGTTTGGAATGACTTAATTTTAGAAAATAAGCATTTATTATATAAGTCGAGACAAAACTCCTCTCACATACTTATCTTATATACCGTGAATCATGAATTATAAATATTTATTATTTAAAAATAAATTATTCCAAACAAACACTAATAATTTTAATAGTGAGAAAAACTTGATAAATTTTGTATCTATAGAATATGAATATTTTGTAGGTCATTATCAACAAGGACTTTTTTCTCAAGAATATATTCAGTTTCTGCGTTAACAGGAGGAGTTTATAAAACAGGAAATGAGGAGTACAAGTAAGGATGCCAGGATGAGCTAAGACCGAAAGAAACGAGGAGGGAATGAATTCTTTTCCATCGGGAAACACATGGGACAGAATAGTGAAGATAACGATGAAAGTGTGGAGAGAGAGAGAGAGAGAGAGAGAGAGAGTTTATGATGGAAAAGGACGAACAAGAAAGGAGATAGTACAGAGCATGAAGTTACCAGAGAAGGGAAGATTCTGCAACTCATCATTAATGGCCGCTCAATCTCTCTCACTCTATCACTCATAGACTTATTATAGCCATAGATATTGTCACCTCTTTCCAAGGCATCCATCTCAAATGAGATGACTGATTCCCTACACCATTGTGTTCTATTGTGTTCCCGATGCTCTTCATTGTACTCTATTGAAAAGCCTCTTCGCCTTGGTTTTTGCAGGTCAAGCTACTTCTAGAATATCTTAGTATATATTAACAAAAATTCTAAATCTCGGTAACCCTGCTTAGAAATGTAATTTTATCTCTATATACCGTAAACCCTAAACCAATCGAAACAAAGGCACCATAATAATAAATTATGGTAAAGTTGTACACTCGTTTAAAAAATTTAATAATGTGACTTATTGGTTGGATTAAAATAAACATTTTTTCTATATCCAAAATAAACATTCTTATTATAAGTTCAGTTTCAGTAAATCTTACATGTTAAGAAATGAAATTAAGATATTTAATATATTAAATTAATAAAATTTTCTAAATTTATCCTTATTTAATACCCCTTCCGGTCTTTTTTATAAGAAACATTCTTTTTTATAGAAATTATCCTTTTTATAAGAAACAAATCCTCTCTTTCTAAAATTTTAACTTAATTTTTTTATTTTTATCCTCATTAAATATAGCGACCCTATAAGAGATTAATTCCAACTAAAATTAGTCAATACCTCCAAAATACAGGTACAAAGAGTTGGAGAAAATAATAGAGAGAATCACTGTAAAGTAATCACCAAAAAAATTATACCACCTTCGATCTTAAATATAAGATAAAGTTGATTTTTTTTGGAGAAATTAAGGAAACTAAATAAGTTACTTAATCATATCATATGTTATATATCCTTGATCATATATTAGTTTATTAGTCAAACTAATTAGTTTGGAGAAAAAAATAAAAATAAAAATAATCTAAAGTAATTTAATTAGCTTCCTTAATTTCTCCAAAAAAATAAAATTTATCTTATAATTAAGATCGGAAAGAATAATAATAAGTCAGCAGCGTAAACTTTCTCTTATTTGTTGCATTAGAGTTTGGCATCTCATGTTACCCACTTCTCATAAAATTTATTGGTGTTTATTTCTTTCTTGAAAACTCCCAATGATTTTCCAAAAATAATACTCAATGGTCCTATTTATAAGGTAAAGATAAAATGATTTTTTATGTCATATTTATAAGTCATATAATTAAATTGTTTTTATATAAATGTGTACTTTTATCCTTAATTTATTACTAATATTGTGTAAACTTTGTTCTTATAGGTTTTATCTTATATATAATAAATAGAGGTAAAGTTAAAAAGTTATTAAATTTTAAAACAAAATTGTTAACATTTAAGGTTTTTTTTGATTATGCTAAAACATATTAGAAGCGACTTGCATATTCCTCTTATCTTATTTTTAAATAGCTTCTAATATATTTCACTGGAATCAAGGAAAAAAATAAACTTTTTTAACTTTCCCTTAAAATTTAATAACTTTTCAACTTTATCTTATTTAATATACATAATCTCTTATGAGAATAAAATCTATACAATTATAAATAAATGATAAAATTATACATTCATATATAAAATATAATGAAATAACTTATGAGTATTACAAAAACAGACCTCCTCTTCCTGCCTTATAAAAAGAATTAATTAGCTGGAAAAAATATAAATTGAGAGTAATAAAAATAGCAAGTGATCATAGTACTACCAAATAGCAAAGGCACACGTTTTGTTATGCTGGGAAAAAGTTCGGCTGACTCGCGATCATACATACAGTGTGCGGATGTCTGTCTGTCTGTCTATATACACACGCAAGAGAAGTCACAACTCAACTCACATGTCTCTGCGTACTGAAGAAGTAACAAATTAAAGACCAGTCTTCTTCTTACGTTCAGATTCATTTCAGAGAGCTCAACAACAACAACAACAACAACAGAACTCAAAAGAGATAATGAACTTCGCTGCCGAAAAAAGGTTTTGCATCTAATTTCTTCAACTTTTTTTTTTTTCTTTCTTGGGGTTGAACCGATAATGATAGTCCTAATCTTAATCGAATCCTCTTTTATGCTTTTACATTTCATGATCACTGCCTTTGATTCTCTTTTTCTCAAGTGAATGCAAATGAGTTAGTCCTTTTGGGTATGGATTAGGTTTTCCTTTCTAAGCGTTTTTAACTCCTCCCCAGTTTGCAAGAAAACTGAACTCTCTAGCTAATAAAATTTTTTATTTTTTTTCCTAAATAAATATATCTTTTATTTTTTTATGTCTTGTTTTGTGTTGTTTGGCACTGGTTGGGGTTGGCGTCCTTAGAATAGAGAAACTTGAGTCTTGTCAATATTTCTTTGTTGTTAAGATCGGAGAAAACGTTTGAAGTTTGGCTTAATAAAAAAATTTTAATTATTTTTTTTGTAGTAAATATTGTGTTTTTTAAATTATTGTGCCACTTCATAATATCTGCCAATATTTTTTCAAAAAAAAAAAAAAAAAAGATTATGTATTTCGCTTGTAGTGTTATCATGCACTTCTTTATTCTCTTACTAGTAAACAAAGTGAAAGCTTGACAAAGTTATGTACTGAAATGGGAATAACCTCTTTGTAAAAAAGAACAAAAATTTATAGCAGCAAAAACTATATGGGTTTGATTTCATTTTGTTTTTTTGGATCTTATTCATGTCCTGTTTCTATTGTTATTATGTGCAGAGGTGTCACAAAATCCATGGAAGGTGGTGGTTCACTGGGACAGATTACAGGTAGGGATTTATTTTCAATCTATCAATTCCATTTATTTTGTTTCACATATTTACACTTTTCAAAATGTGTAATGCATGTAATTTGACCCAAAATCAACTTTTCTGATCTTGATTTCAAATATTTCATAGAAACAACCATAATATTTGGCTACTATCTCCCCTGTTTTAATAGAAAGTCACATAACTATTAGAATGATTGTTTCCTTTCAAGTTTCAAATAATTTCATTGTCATTTATCACCTTTTACTTCAAATAATTCATACCGATCTTGTTACTTCAGAGCTGACATTCAAAATTGGGATTTAGATTTAAAAGGGATAAATTGACTATAGGCGATACTGACATTAACATTTTTACTTAGATTTAGGGATACAATCAATGGATAATTAATTAAGTGATAACAAAATTATTGAATTTACCATATAAATTTTGTGCATGACATGTCAAAATTAAGACATCATTTCTGGTGATAAACATATATACATTCCATGTGAGATTTGATCCAGAAATTAAGGAATCAGAGCTGGAGGCATTGCACAGAGAGCATGAAGAGAAAGTTCAGAAAAAACAAGAGCTCAAGAAGAAGATTGATTCCACAAAGCAGCGTATGGAGGAGTTGAAGGCAGGCATTCCAGAGGATAAAATGGAAAGTTTCAATACCTTAAGCAACAAATATAACAGTCTCAAAGAAGAATACAATGCAATGCTTGCTGAACTGTCCAGTGAATCATCAGAGTGAAATATGCTTCAGACATGTCAAAAAGCTTATTACTTTTATGTGTTTTTCCCAGTACTAAACTGTATGAGATTAAAGGAAAAACATATTAGGTTGCTAGATATGTAGTTCAGAATTTTCCTAGACATATATATGCTAGATTCTGTGTTCGCAACTATGTGCATATACTGAAACTTACAATATGTTACCTTTCTAGAAGTGTATTGATTCAATCCATACCCCTGCATTATGTTGATCAAGACCTTTGAAGTAAATTTATGAGCTCCTTGACCTGCAATGGTTTAGAATACTCTAGAGCTATAATTCAAATTCACTGCAGTCATAAAAAAAGTTGTGTCTATTTGAAAAGACGCGCGTGTGTATTTGAAAAGGTAACTGTAAAAAGAGAGTAGCAAGCAGATCTTTCATAACTATTTATACCTTGTTTTTTATTTCTTGAATTTTTGTAAAACCTTATCAGTAACTGGGGTGTAAATTAGGGGCTGGAATTGTCTCATTCTTTCAGGTCTCTGTATTATCGCATGAATTCCATAACTTTGAAACAGTTACTTACTGCAGAGTTCACACACATCTAATAGAAACTGCAGTGGATTTTGCCCGACTTCACCTATTAAGATGGAGCTTAATGGTTGTTGCTGCCGAATTGTATGCTTACGCTCAAAGGGGCTGAAGAAACCCATAATTCAAGGGGAGAAAATATCTAATTTTTTCCTTCAGGGTGCGAAAGCTTCCCTCCATGTCCTCATACAGAACCCAAAAAAAAAAAAAAAGAACGGACAAACACACATACATTTATCAGACCTGTTTCCTAAAATAACATCTTTATGTTTGCATATATTCATAAACATACACCATAGGACATTAAGAGAACAACATTTTGCTTGCATGTCTTCCAAATAGTGAATGGCGACCTTCTGCTATTAATTCTCCAGTTGCTTTATTTCTGAGGGTAACTATTGTTCCAGAATAACCTCCCTTCCCGTCCCAAGAGCCTAGAAGTAATCCCTAGTTCATCCTGCAACAGTTGCACAGATACAATTCACTACATTAAAAAGACGCTAAACAATATCTGGCACCCTCAACATGAAGATTCACTTCAATCAAATAATTGTTGGTGCTTGTTGCAGAAGGAATGACAAGAAATGAGAGCTTGAAACTTCAAAAGAGTTGCTGTACAGAACCAAAACTTAAATAAGGTAAACAATTACAGGAAGAACTGATAGTGATGCCCAAATCCCACACCGACAGAAATTTTCAAAGAGTTAATAGCATATCTATACAGGAAACCTGAAACAAAATGATGGGTGCAAAAATGAGATGTTGATCCGCACACCACTTGATGGAAAATTGAAAACTTTAGAGGTAAGAGAGTTTCTGGTTTATTTGATACAAGACTTTCTTTAATTTATTTTGAATTTTTGATTTTATCTTAGAGGGTGAGCCCTGGCGTAGCAGTGAGATTGCTGTCATGTGACTTGCAGGTCATGGGTCCAAATCCTAGAAATAGCCTCTTTGCTTGCAAGGGCAAGGCTGCGCACATCTAACTCTCTCCAAACCCCACCTGATAGGAGCCTCATGCATTGAGCCGCCCTTTTTCCGATTTTATCTTAGTTAAATAAGTTTAAATTGTTAAATTTTGATTCTATAATTTGCATCCAGGGCTTTATGAATAACTTAGGTTTTGCTCATTTGTTGGACCTTTTTGCTCATTGATTTTGATAGAGATTATATTATGATTACTGTCACACATCCCCCAATTTCTCTACTTCTCCCTTCCATTCTTCTCCTATTCTCCCTCCTCGTTCTTCTCCCCCTCCCTCTTTTCCTTTGTCCTGCATCACTGCTATGTTACATCTCTCTTCCAGAATGCGTAAATCTAAAGGATTCAATTTGAAAAAGTCAAGGACTAGCATATCAAGGGTGTGATTGGTGGGAGTGAAGCTGGGGTTAAAATTTATCATGCATCTAGAAGTTTTGCATGATTTGATTCATTTAAACTTCCTAATCTTCCTCCCCTTGTATACTCTCCCCATTTTCAGTTTCACTAGCACAACATAACTATAACAGAAAGAGAGTAAAACCTAACATAAAATTGAAAGGAACACATATCAAAGGTAAGTCTATAGCAAATTACTTACATAAACATGAGCAGTTGAAAGACAAGAAATGGACATGTCAACTGAAACATTCATGGGGAAACCTTCTGTATGAGCTACAGCACCTCCAAGTTCATCTACAAGGTTGGCTATTGAACCCCTAGCCAACTTCCCAGTTCTGTCCTGTAGAAGCAAAGCCAATATATTTGACATTCTCAAAGATCCCCATAAAATAATTTCAGTGAACCAAACAATGAAATAAAATAAAAATTGCAAAAAGCAATAAACCTCTGTCCCATAAGAGACTTTTACCTACAGCCGATACTCATTAAGGATTATGAGATTGTTCTGAATGATTTTCACATTCTAATGATTATGAGAACAACACGAGCTATCGCATATCCAGTAGCAATTAATCACAAAAGAACAAAAATTGAAGCCTAAACACTCATAATGAGAACTAAAACCACTTAACCCTGAGTTTAACAAGCAAATGAGATTTCAGTCCAAAAAAAAAAAACAAGCAAATGAGATGATTTTCCACATAGCAAATCAGCAGAAATTACGAATGCGAAAAATGCATTATCAAACGGCAGAATAGTAAACCAAAAGATAAAGATAACAAAAATGAAATCAATAAAGGAAAAATTGAAGGACAAGGCATGTTACGGTGAAGCGAGGAGGGACTCTGAAGGTGCAAACGACGAGACCGGGTTCGACTCGATCCACTTGGATGCCTCTGAGGATAAATTGCTCGTAGAAACAGAAATTTGAGTCAGGTGTGAGAGGAGGAAGGTGTTGTGACAGAGATTGCGATTCTTCAGGTTTGACTTGAGCAATTCCTTCGCCTTCTCCATCTTCGCCACCGTCAATAGCTAAAGCATATCTGGAGCGGGAAAATTAAAGGGAAAAATTTAAGAAAATACAGTTTGAACTTTAAAATTTTAAATTAGTGATTTGATAAGAATTTGAGTCACTAATCTTATTATTCTATTTATCAATTTTATTACTTTTATTGCTAAAAAAATGAATTTAAGATTTTAAAGTTTAAATAGTTTTTTTTTAGGATTTTCTCAAAATTAAAAGTCCACAATATTAATAAAGATTAAAAGATTGTGAAAAATACGAGTGGAAAGAATTTTCATATTTCTCCCTATTTATTACATTTTTATTATTGATTGGATGGATGTGATCCACTCAGAAAATCAAAATCTAGTGGGCCCTGACACACTAAACATTGAAGCATAAATTCTGTTATTAGATTTTTAGGTGATTAAATCTCTTTCTCATCACTTTATACAGTAATTCCGGCTGAATTGTACTCTATGTTCATTTTGACTATATATCTTAGTTCCATACATGATTTTTTTTTTTTGTGTTCAAAAAGTTCCATACATGATTTTAAAAACACAAAGAACAAAGAATATAAGGAATCTGTGAATTGTGCTTGAGCTTTGTCACAATCACCAGAGGATAAAATACTAATGGACAGAGGAACACAATTTAATCTAGACAACACCATATTTTTACTCAAATCAGATGGATAACTTAGTTTCAACCTTACAGAATACTATACCTTTGAAACAGTAAGAAAATGAAACAAAGCATACTCATAAACACTGAATTAAAAGAACAAGTCTTCAGAGAATTTTATCCATATGGACACTATCATCATTCCTATACTAAAAACAGGACCTTTGCTCCCAAACTTATCTGCTTCTGCACTTTTAACCCAGTTTTCAGCGGAGAGTACCGACCGGTCTTTTGGATTTATACATCCTTGCCACCAGGAGGTAAACTAGCAAATTCAGGGCACCTAGCACTGCCAATAACCAGAAGAAATAGTGCATACGACCATAGTTCAGATTGTCAGGTATCCATCCAGGGCTGCCATTTTTGGTACTGATATTCGTGACAATCGTTACTAGGAGCGAGCTCAAGTATTGTCCGAGTGCAACGGCGAGCAATGGGAGAGCAGAACACAAGCTTCTCATGGCATCAGGTGCTTGCTCATAGAAGAACTCCAGCTGACCAACGAACATGAAGACTTCTGCACACCCTATGATGAAATACTGGGGAACCTGCCAAAAGATCGACATGGGAACATGTTCGAGTTCATAGTAATTGTGGCGTCTCACCATTCTGAGCCTTATGAGCTCCAAAACTGCGGCTGAGATCATGGAAAATATGGTTATGAAGAGGCCAATGCCCCTTCTTTGGAGCTGAGTTATGCCATTTTTGTGCCCGGTGAACTTTCGAGCAATTGGCACAATAATCCGATCATAAACTGGGACCCAAAAAATTACACTAATGATGTCAAAGATGGAAAGAGATGCTGGTGGGATCTTGAAGGAGGAGTTGCCGACATGCGGATCCATGGTCCCCCCTTGCAACACAAATAAAGTACTCATCTGACCATAGACGGTAGAGAAGATGATACCGGTGGCCCATACAGGAAGCAGTCTCATGATAGCTTTCAGCTCTTCCACTTGAGTTACAGTGCAAAGTCTCCAAGGGTTTGCTGGGCTCTTCACACTATCTGATTCCTCTGGCACAGCTGCTTTGTCAAAGAAGCTGAGAGATGCAACAACAGTGAATTAAATATTAGATAAGCCAAGAAACACACTGGGTAGAGTCATATTCTGATTTTTTTTTTTTTTTTTTTTAAACAAATCAAGCAGGACATTCCAAATTCCATTTGAAACAGCATCTGAGATGGAATGAAAGTTGACTATATCATTGTGTCCTTATGTTTTACAAATCAAGCAGGACATTCCAAATTCCATTTGCTTCCAATTCTGAATAAACAGTAAACATTAAATAGTCAAGTGATAGACTTAGGTAAAGTTTCTTAGGTGTTTGTATCAAGTTGTACAACAAAAAAAAGATATATGAAGGGGTTTTTTTGGGGGCAACACAATCATGTGTCATTCATTGAGTTGTAAAAGAAAATCCATATCATACTCTTGTTAGAAAACCTGATAACAAATCCACTAATTTATAACAAAGTTCATTTTGATTGGTTTACCTTAATCCTTTCGAGTGGTCAAGTTTGCGGCTTCCTTGGATAACAGATTCTGTATCTGCTACCTCATATAGAAGAGACTTGTCTTCAGGCACTGCAACTTTGTGCTTTCTTATGGATGCCACAATGACTTGACAGATTCGCGTGAGGGGGCTGCCTCCAGGCTTCTGGTTTCGATACATTCTAGTTCCTGAAAAGAAACTCACCACGGCTACTGCCATGGTCACTGCTGGAATGCCAAAACCCCATCCCCAACCCACATTATCTTGTATATAAACCAGCAGAGAAGAAGCAATAAGAGCACCGATATTAATTGAGAAATAGAACCAATTGAAGAAAGAACTCTTGTGTTCCTTCTCAACCTCATCAGCGTCATCAAACTGATCCGCTCCATATGATGGCACACAAGGCTTGATTCCACCAGTGCCGAGAGCTATGAGGTAGAGCGCTACAAAGCATATCGCACTCTGCCCATCAGTAGCATGACAATCATCTCTATGACAGGTTGGCTTCATGCCAGGAACTGATGCAGACAGTGTCAAGAGGGTCATTCCCTGTGTACATAGAGCAACCTATAAATAATAATTAATTTTAATCGGTTTATTGTTATTAATTAGTTAATATAAGATTTTATAATGAATTTTCTATATAATCAATCTATAAATAATTTTATATTTGACTTTTTAACCGACTAAATTTGGATTAAATGATTTATTTTGATTATTGGAGGTATTCTTGAAATTTTGTTCGGTTTAGATTTTTTTTCAGGTGAAGATTTATAATTTAACTATTTTATGTCCTAAACTTAAAATTGGGGATTTTATATAAGGGAATGAAATGACTTAAATGGGTTATTTGAGTTGAGAAAAATATTTGAATTAATAATTGGAATTTTCATGTAAAATTGGAATATCTGGGAGTAATTAATTAAAACTTTAAAATAATAGAATTAAGTTAAGTAAGTTAATTTTTATAATAACTCAAAGAGTTAATAATGTATAATAAATTGATTGTTGTAGATTGATTTTTGACGTGTATTTGAGCTTTTGGATTAGGAGCCTTGTGGTTATAATTTGCTTTGGCAAGAGGTAACCACTTTTCCTCTTATTGTGTATGCTTGTATGATGTTTGTGAGTGATTTTTAACTATACAAAATTATAGATTTGGCTATTGATATGTGATGTGGACTTTGAAACTATGTTGTTAACAAAATTGTCTTGTGGGAATTATTTTCATTGAGAAAATGATTAGTGATATTATATTATATGAATTTATATTTATTTATGAGATTGGAAAGTTCTTTTTGATAATTGTGAATTGATAATGACATGTTATAATCACATAATATTGATATGAGAGGGGATGGTGGACGTGGATTTGATGGAAGGTTACTCAAAGAGGAAATAAGGGGGGTGAATTCTTGTACAAAAAGAGGAAATAAGGTGGTGGACTTCCAAATGTACACTGGTTAGTCCTTTGGCCCATTTGTGTCTAGTAGGACTTTGACACCCCACTAATGTATTTAAATGGGGAACCCATGGTTCGGTCATGTGCTCTGTGGAGTTTGGCCGATCTATATCACTTGATCGGTGACCTTATTGAGTTAAACTACCAGTCATATGAGTGAGTACTAGCCCATGGATTCAGTAAAAGGAAATAAGGGAGCACAAAGAATAAATTCTTGTGTTTTAATTCTTGCACACTTATGTGATAAATATGAGAATGAGATTATGATATTGTGGATATATATATATATATATCTGTGTGTGTGCATGTGTGTGAAAAAATGTGACATTTTAATAATGCTATGATTTTATAACTGTCCCACTTGGCACCTCACATGCACCTACTCGTATGCCTGATGAGATGGATTGTTGATTGTTGAGGCCTTTGTCTCACCCCGTTGATTAAAATTTCTTTCTAGGTGAGAGTTGTCATACGGGTCCATTAGGGGAAACTCCATAAGCTTAAACTATTTTTGCTAAAAGTAGTGCTTCTATATTTTTAGTATATGTTAGGTTATTGTATATTGCCACGTTATGGCTCATTTTGCATACTCTGATTTATTTTGGAGATTTGATATATTAACTGTGTATTTTTAATTACTCTTGATCAAGTTGGATGGCCAACAAACCTTATGGTGTGTTTTGAATTGGTGAAACCATAATTTGATTTGATATGGATATTTTAATATATAATGAGATATTATTCAGTTAAAGAGTTTGGGCTTGATAGTGAAATTCTGTTCTGGGCTTAGTGAAGTCCAGAGCCCAATTGTGGGCATGATAATTTTTGGAAAATAGTTTTATCAAACCCATAGTTAATTGTTGTGTATAAGGAAAATATTTTTACAATTTGGCATTAGAGCACAATGATTCTGCGAACTATCTTGCATGCAATACATATAGTGGCAATATATAATATTCACATACATCTTCCATGTTTAGTTGTTTGTGTGGTGTTTTGTGTAATTCCCAAATTCCGGGACTAAAGGCTAGAGAATAAGTCTAAATAAGGCAGACTATTAAGTCCAGTTTGGGAAGAGTCCCAAGAATGATGGGAGATAGAAAGACTCTCAGGGACTATGTGATTTGGCCCTACCGGATATAGGGCTCAATATTTGTAGGCAATATAATTAAGTGTCGGTGCAGATATGCACATGACACATATACGATGTCATTGGTTGGTTGAAAGATGCCACCCAACTATAACATGAGGTATGAGACTGATTGGTCGAGGGAAATATGCCGGTATAAGTGTGCACATGGCATTTTTAGAATAGACTCTGGTGTGTGGTGCTATGTGGGGCCCACATACATACACTCCGACCTGGCATCATTTTGCGGGCCTCGGTATATGTGAAGCATTGCCTAGTATAACCCAAGTGGGATTCCGAATGAGCACCAATAAAGTAAGTTTATTAAAGTAGCTTTAATAAAGCAAGTAATGATGAGTAATGACGACTCAACTTTTGTATTGGATGAATAAGAAGATGACACTTATCATCAAAGTATATATCATTATGACAAATACTATTCACACTTTTTGGTTAGCACAATTAGAAGGAGACACTTTCCCTTCATTATAAGGTGTCCTTTTTGCCTTTTGTGTTGGCATTATAAGACAGTGACATGTGGCATAGAAGTCAAGGGAATTCACCTGTCCTTGATCCGATCCCTCGATTAACTTTTCCTAACATCGAATATGGGAGCCAGGGAAAACAATCAAACCCTCACTATCCCTAACAAATTGGACGGCTAAAGGCCCTAGAAAAGAGGCGAGACCCACTTTATTAAAGTATGTGACACGTATCACCAAACAGTGGATTACCGAACAAATGGCACCATAGGAATGTGACACGTGGCAAACACTTTCCAAGACCATTAAAGGCCTAATAATCTCGTCCATCATCATCATCAAATAAGAAAAAAATGCCGTAAAATCTCAAGAAATTGCTAAAGGAGAGGTAGAGGATGAATAGTAAATTTTCTTAACTTCAATCGACCGAAACACTACCGAATTGGCGTTTTCTCTAGAACACTACCAAATCTATGGTTTCAAATTTTCATTTGGAGGGGTTTGGCATTGTCTCGCCTGCTAGAGTATTGCTGAATTTCCAAACCGATTGCGGAAATGCATAGAGGGCTATGAGAAGTCAAGAAGAAGCATTTATAATGGTTGGAGAAAAGGTACAAGAGGAGGACTCAAAGACTAGAAGTAGGGGACTTACCTTATTTGCATGTATTTGATATTTCTGCTTGTGTAGTGATGCATGTGAATGTTTTGCTTGATTGTGTAGAGCAAATTTGAATAATGAAACTCTGTTTCTGTTTATACTATGGCCATGTTATGTTGCATGATACATTGAGCTTACAGAAATGTCATTATGGGGCATGCATCTAGTTAAAGCTAACATGTCATGAACATAGCATCTATCATACATGCATTAGGATAATTGTTTTCCTACTGAGATTCTCTCGAATCTCACCCTCTCTTAGCAACAATTTAGACAAGTGAAAATAGGAGGTTTGCTGAGAACAAAGAAGCGAACCGCACAAGAGGAATGCAGTGGTGGAACGAAGACGGAAGGGTGTCTACTTTTCACTGTAATAGGTTTAGACACCCTAGTAGCCTTGTGAGGCTACATTAATTATAATTATTATGTACAATCCTTGCAGGTATTTTTCTGAAATCAAGCACTTATTATCACCATTTTTATGCTATTTTTGTGTGCCCATTGAACTGCGCGCAAGTACTCTGAAAATTTAGAAATTTGATGACTCACTTGTTATGGTGGGTTACATAATTAGGTGGGGAGAATATGGTACAGACTTGTCGTACTGGTTCTGGGGGTTGTAGGCCCCACAGCTATATGTTCAATGCAACAGCAACAACAACCCCCATATGATAAGGACGCTTTTTATGTAACAATTGAGAGGTGTTTTGGTAGAGGTTGTAGGTGAGCAATTTAAAAAGTTTAAGGAAGATAGTAGAAAGAGCGCAGGGGACAAGATTCCTATAGAAAATAGTTATGACCACTAAAGCGTGAAAATTTTTGAAAAAGTGCATGAAACTCCTAATGATGGCCATAGTGACTATGTACCCCAATAACTACATGTTCCAGCTCCTCGCTCTATTTCCAATGTGTATAAGGATTTGGCTCGACATGGCCTTCCCACATTTACTGGGGATCTAGATCCTGTCAAGGCAGAGACATGGATCGAAGACATAGAGACATTATTTTAGGCTGTAGAATGCACTAGTGAGCAGATGGTATAGTCAGCCACCATTCTTCTTAAGGGTGAGGTGAGTGAGTGGTGGAAGAGTGTTAGACTAACTGGCGTTTCATCTTTGAAGTGCGCAGAATTCAAAGACATGTTTTATGCACACTACTTCCCGAAGGAGTTGCAACATGAGAAGGAGGTGGAGTTTTACGCTCTTTTTCAGGGCAATGTGAATGAAGATGAGTATATCTCTACCTTCATCCGACTCACAAAATATGTTACTTACTTGAAGGAATATAACAACTCTGATTGGAAGATTTGACAGTTAATAGATAAGGCTAGGTTGAAATTAAAGTCATATATGAGATTTTCTGATATAAAAAATTTTGAGGATGCATATACAAAGCTACGCAGTGCTTCACGCATGGTACGAGAGGTGGATGATTCCAAGCACTGTGATAGTTCTGATAGATTCTCCAGCTTTCCAAGACCTAATAATAGTGTGATGAAGAAGTCAGGCTTTAGCTCAGGAAGCTACAGGAGCTTAGAAAAGACTGGAGGGTCTCATCAGAGAGGATTTAAGGATAATAGGGCCCCACAGCAGAGATTCCAAACCCAAAGGAGTCATCATGGTGGGAGTCAGGTTTCCCATCGAGATTCTACTATGTCTACGCCGAGCGTGAGTAGACCATGTCAGAACTGTGGGAGAGTACATGTAGGAAAGTATAAGGCATGCTTTAAGTACCACAAGTATTGACACATTGCTCCTTTTTGCCCTGAGTTTCAGCAGGCCCCGCAGAGTGGTCACCCTACCGTTCCTAGTCGAGTATTTGCTTTGACCTAGGAGGAAGGCAGAGCATCACCAAATGTGATCCAAGGTATTGCTTATCTTCAAGGATATAGTGTACATGCGTTATTTGATAATAGTGCTTCACATTCTTTTATCTCTGATAACTGTACCCAAAGATAGAAATTGCATGTTTGTGCCTTATGATTTGGAAGTGTCCACTCCTGCTAGAGCTTCTATTGTAACTAGTCGTGCTTGTTTAAACCTTACTCTTAAGCATGATATCTGTAATTCAAAGATAGATTTAATTTTTTTTACTGCTTAAGGGTATCGATGTGATCATTAGTATGGATTGGTTGTCTATCAAGAATGCTTACTTTAACTGTAAGGGAAAAATGTAAATTTTCCCTTATATATGTCTCACATCTGATAAGGCGGCTTCTGGCCCCTTGTTATAGGCCACTAAAGTTGAAAAGTGCATTTGATGAGATTGTGAAGCCTATATGATCTTATTTTCTATCAATGCCGACAAGGAAGTTGGGATGAATCAGATTGAAGTGGTGAAGGAGTTCCCAAAGGAGATATCAGGGATGCCTCCGGAGAGAGATGTTGAGTTCTCTATTGAGTTGGTACTAGGTACAACCCCAATTTCTAAGGCCCCTTATTGGATGTCACCATCAGAGTTGACAAAGTTGAAGAAACAACTAGAATAGTTACTCAAAAAAGGCTTCATTCGACCGAGTGTCTCTCCTTGAGGTTCGCCAGTATTGTTTGTCAAAAAGAAGGATGGAAGTATGTGGTTGTGCATCGACTACAGATGGTTGAAAAAGGTCACCATTAAGAATAAATATCCATTACTAGTATTGATGATTTACTAGATCAGCTAAAGGGAGCCGTAATATTCTCTAAAATCGACTTGAGACCGGGATAACATCAGCTTAGAGTTAGGGTTGAGGACATCCCAAAGACTACTTTTCGGACTTGCTATGGGCATTATGAGTTTTTGGTTATGCCTTTTGGGCTGATAAATGTTCTAGCTGTCTTCATGGATTATAGGAACTGGATTTTTAGGTCGTATTTAGATCGATGTATCATTGTCTTCATTGATGATATTCTCATTTATTCTAAGAATGAGGAAGAGAGCTGAGAGCATCTACACATTCCATTACGTATACAACAGATCACCAGTTGTATGCTAAGTTGAGTAAGTGTGAGTTTTGGCTCAAGGAAGTGAATTTCCTTGGCCACATGGTGTCTATTGAGGGGGTAGTTGTTGATCCTAGTAAAGTATATGCCGTTTTGAAATGGTATTCCCCAAAGTCGGTGACTGAATCAAGAAGCTTTATAGGATTGGCTGGCTATTACAAGGGATTCATTAAAGGGTTCTCTCAAATTGTTATGCCTTTGACCAAGTTGACCAAGAATGATCAACCGTTTATATGGACTGACAAGTGTGAAGCTGCTTTTCAAGAGTTGAAGGCAAAGTTGACTACAGCACCTATGCTTACCCTTCCCGATCCCTATCGTTCGTACATAGTGTATACGAACGCTTCCCTCAAGGGTTTGGATTGCATGTTTATGCAAGAAGGCAAGGTTGTTGCATATGCTTCGGACAGCTGAGGCCGCACGAGGAGAATTATCCTACTCATGACCTAGAGTTGGCAGCTGTGGTATTTGCCTTGAAAATTTAGAGGCACTACTTGTTAGAATTGGCAGGTACAACGGAAGAATTTAAAATTTTTTGCCAATCCTAATTGTAGATCTATCAACGGCATTTAAACCGTGTTAGAAAGAGTCATACCTTTTTGAATTTAGGGTTTTTGATCTCTAAGAACCAACACCTCTGATCAGCTCCCTCTACCGATATCAACACGAATATGACCCCAACACGGACTGCGTGCTAGCACTTCTAATGTCTCCCGTCTCCCTAGGGTTTCCTTTCAGCTCCTCAATTTCTCATTCGTGCTCTAATTATGCTGCCCATTCATTTTTTATAACTGATAGAGATATCTTAGATTTTCAAAATTAATCTTAATTAATTTTGAAATCAATTAACACTTAATTGTTTTAATGAGCTAATTAAATAAATTTGGTTTAATTAAATATGTTCAATAGTTTTAATTAACCTATTTATTTAATTCAAATAAAGAGCCTATGAAATTAGATTTAATTTATCTTTATAAATTAAATATGAGATTTTATATCTCTATCATGCTAGTTATTAAATTTAATTTATATGATAAAACTAAATTTAAAAACTCACATAATATAATAATATCATATAATATATACATATATACATACTTACTTACATACATACATACATATATATATGTTGGAAATTGTGCCCTAAGGGCCAATCATTGTACTTTGAACATTATTATTTTAATGAAATTTCTCCATTCTGTTATCATATTATTTGCTTGTTAACTGTGATAATTGTATCCTTGGATAATTCATAAAGATTGTCCTAAAATGTCCCTAGTTGGTCATATATGCGGGAGTAGAGATGAAACAAGATCAGTATGACTTTGATAAGATATGGAGATACGAATCAAAGTCTTAGGCACTTGTAAGAGTACAAGGTGCTGGACCGACCCACTATGAGAAAGCTACATGGATCAAGTCATAAGCTTTTCTCATGTATAACCACGTCATAATGCCCTTAGACCTGAGGTCATCATGGATTCCTACATGAGAGTTGCTAAGCTTTGAACTAGTCAAAAGTCACTTTTGATCGGGTGATGATAAAGGCTACGATCGGGCTTGGTGGTTTTTCATGCAGAGGAATATGAATGATCAAGATGGAATTTGTCCCTCACATTAGTAGAGAGATATTACTGGGCCCCTCGATGAGTGAGTCTGAGAAATATATGGCTATACTATGATGAAAGGAGTTTCTGTCTCTGTTATCAGGCTACTCAGGAATCGAGAAAGTAATGGTCAGGAACAAGAAGATGACATTATCCATACCTTATCCTTGATCGATATATCGTGTGACAAAAGGGACGTGACATGGTTGTATGACAGGTTGCATCGTGATAACGATCCTCATTTGAATTGGGTAGTCGTAATGTCTTGCTAGAGGCTGCTTGCAACTTTTGGGTTAGTATAGTTATTGGCCCACTGCCAACTTCATATGGGCCTACAGGGTCGCACACAAGAATGGCCCAACACGAGATAATGTTTAATTTAGGGTGGACGAATTTTATATATATATATATATATAATATAAAATTCATTAATAATATTATATGATAGTATTATATTGTGTTAGTTTTAAATTTAATTTATTAAGATATATTAAATTTAATAACTAACATGATAAAGATATAGTATCTCAGATTTAATTTATGAAGATAAATTAAATCTAATGGCTCTTTATTTGGATTAAATAAATAGGTTAAATTAAAACTGTTGGACAGATTTAATTTAAACTAATTTATTTAATTAGCTCATCAAGATAATTAATTGTTAATTAATTTTGAAATTAATGATGATTAATTTTGAAATTTGAAAATAGCCCTCATAGGTTATAAACTTGATAGAACATATATATTGATATGCACATGAGAATTGAGAGCCACAAGTGAAACCCTATGAGACATTAGAGGCACTAGCACGCAGTCTCGGTTGGAGAGCATTCGTGTGGGTACCGGTAGAGGGAGCGGACCTGACGTGTTGGCTCCTAAAGATCGTGAAAACTCTGAATCATCAAAAGGTATGAATCCTTCCAACTTGGTTTAAACGCCGTTGATAGATCCTCGATTAGGATCGGTGAAAATTTTTAAAATTCTTCCGCTGTGCCTACCGATTCTAACAATATATATGTATGTATAATATGTATTTCAAAAATACATATATATGTATACATAATATTATTAATTTTCTTTTCACGAATTTTATATCATATATATATATATATATATATAATTAGTCCACCCTAGATTAAACATTGTATTTATTGAATCTTAGACACATCTTAGATTCAATGAACCTAGGTATTATAGCTCGTGGCGACCTTGTAGGCCCATACGAAGTTGGCAGTGGGCTAATAACTATACTAACTCACAAGTCGCAACCGGCCTCTAGCAAGATATTATGACTACCCAATTCATATGAGGATCATTAACATGATGCAACCTATCATACAACCATATCACGTCCCTTTTGTCACATGATATATCGGTCAAGGATGAGGCATGGATGATGTCATCATCTTGTTCCTGACCATTACTTTCTCGATTTCTGAGTAGTCTGACAATAGAAATGGAAACTCCTTTCCATCGTAGTATAGCTATACATTTCTCAGATTCATTCATCGAAGGGCCCAGTAATATCTCTCTACTAATGTGAGAGACAAATTCCATCTTGACAATTCATATTCCTCTGGAGAAAAAATTACCAAGTCTGATCGTAGCCTTTATCATCACCTGGTCAAAGGTAACTTTTGACTAATTCAAAGTTTAGCAACTCTTATGTAGGAATCCATGATGACCTCAGGTTAAAGGTAATTGTGACGTAGTTATATATGAGATAAACTTATGACTTGATCCACGCAACTTTCTCATAGCAGGTCGATTCAGCACCTTGTACTCTTACAAGTGCTTAAGACTTTGATTTGTATCTCTATACCTTATCGAAGTCATACTGATCTCACTTCATCTGTGCTCCCGCACAGATGATTAACCAGAGACATTTAGGATAATCTTTATGATTTATCCAAGGATACAATTATCACAGTTAACATGTAAATAATATGATAACAGAATGAAGAAATTCATTAAATAAATAATATTCAAAGTACAATGATTGGCCCTTAAGGCACAATTTCCAACACTACTTGTATGGATCTCAGTTTGAAGTACTCATAACCATAAGAGTTTGAAGTATTTGGTAGATCAGGAGTTAAATAATAGGTACCGCTGGTGGATAGAATTCCTAAGGGATTATGACTTCAAGTTGAAGTATCATCCCAGTAAGGCTAATGTGGTTGCAGATGCTTTGAGTTGGAAGTTAGTACAATTGTTGGTCATGAGATTGGAAGAACATAATAGGCTAAATGGATTAAGAGATATCTACGTAGTCCCATATCAAAGAAAGACTCCTTTAAATGTGGTCCTTGGTGAATATGGGTTTTATCAGGACCTGAGAGATGCCCAGATGAAAGATAATCAATTAGGTAGAATTCAAGAGGAACTAGAACTTGGTGAAGTTTCGAATTATGATATTAGGAATGTAAATATCTTGAGATACAATAAGGGAATTAGTGTTCCCAACAACGACGAGATTAAGAAAAGCATTTTCGAAGAAGCTCATATGAGCAGGTACACCATGTATCCGGGAATCACCAAGATGTATAAGGATTTGAAGCGACAGTATTGGTGGCCGAAGATGAAGAAAGACGTGACCGACTTTGTCTTAGTTGGCCATATGAGGGAGGGAGTATTATATATATACCCCTGCAATTCAATTACTTCACCAAGAGGTGGAGTGATTTTTCTAGAAGGCGGTAGGCGAGACGCTGGTAGGGATATTTTTGGTTCTTCAGATATCAATAAGGTACTCAAAATCACTTCAAATTTCAAAACTTCCTTCATGAAAAATGTTCTAAATAATTTTCTCTTTCTTATGATAGTAATTTCGTGTTGATTAGAGAATATTTTAGGATTAAGATTTTGGGCCAATTTGAGTTTTGTCAATATATAACTATAGGAATGTAGATGATGGTTAACAATTAATTTTAATTGGTTTATTATTGTTATTTAGTTTATGTAAGATTTTATAATGACTTTTTTTATATATCCAGTCTATAAATAATTCTATATTGGACTTTTTAACTAATTAAATTTGGGTTAAATGATTTATTTGGATTATTGGAGGTATTAAGTTTTAATCAGTTTATATTTTTTCTAAGGAGAAGATTTATAATTTAACTATTTTATGTCCTAAACTTAAAATTGGGGATCTTATGTAAGGGAATGAAATGACTTAAATGGGTTATTTGAGTTGAGAAAAATATTTGAATTAATAATTGAGATTTTAGTGTAAAATTGGAGTTTTTTGGAGTAATTAATTACAACTTTAAAATAATAGAATTAAGTTAAATTAATTTTTCTAATAACTCAAAGAGTTAATAATGCATAATAAATTGATTGTTGTAGATTTATTTTTGGCGTATATTTGAGCTTATGGATTGTGAGCCTTGTGGTTATAATTTGCTTTGGCGAGATGTAACCACTTTCCTCTTATTGTGTATGCCATGGTACAAAAAATCGGACCGGACTGACCGAAAACCGATGAACCGGTCTCCAGTTCGGTCCAGTTCACTGCTGGAGAGGGAGGGAGAGTCAACCCGATGGAAACCGGTTGAACCGGAAAAAACTGGTCAAAACCGGAAAAACTGATGGGTTGACTGGTTCAACCGCTTTGCTATTTTTTCTTTTTTCTTTTTTTGAAAAATGAGATATTTGGTTCAACAAAGAGGCTGAAAAAGAAAGAAACCCATAGATCTAGACCGATATACATACAATCCATAATATTTTAATAAATTATAAGAATAAATTTTAATTTCAAGGCCACAAAAATTTAAAAAACAAAAAGAATAAATGAAAAAACATTATATTATATATATATATATATATAATGTTTTAGTCAATTAATTTGATATGATTCAAGTAATCAAATCTAACATAATCAATTAATTTTATCTATAGAAGTTTAAAAATATATTTATATATATATATATATATATTGTTACTAATAAATTATAATATTTTAATATGATTGGTTTGACCACCGGTTAGACCCTGGTTGACCCATTAGCCCTTGAACCTGTTTCGTGACCGATTCATTGCCCGGTCTGATTTTTTGTTCCATGGTGTATGCTTGTATGATGTTTGTGAGTGATTTTTAACTATATAGAATTATAAATTTGGCTATTGATATGTGATGTGGACTTTGAAACTATGTTATTAATAAAATTGTCTTGTGGAAATTATTTTCATTGATAAAATGATTAGTGATATTATATTATATGAATTGAAATTTATTTATGAGATTGGAAAGTTCCTTTTGATAATTATGAATTGATAATTATATGTTATAATCACACAATATTGACATAAAATGGGATGGTGGATGTGGATTTGATAGGAGGTTACTCAAAGAGGAAATAATGGGGTAAATTCTTATACAAAAAGAGGAAATAAGGTTGTGGACTTTCAGGTATACACTGGTTAGTCATTTGGCCCATTTATGTTTAGTAAGGCTTTGACACGCCACTAATTAATGTATTTAGATGGGGAATCCATAATGGTCCGTTCTTGCACTCTATGGATTTTGGACGATCCATATCATTTGATCAGTGAGGTTGTTGAGTTAAACTACCAGTCATATGGGTGAATACTAACCCATGAGTTCAGTAAGAGAAAATAAGACGGAGAGAAAATAAGGGAGGACAAAGAATAAATTCTTGTGTATTAATTATTGTACACTTATGTGATAAATATGAGAATGAGATTATAATATTGTCGATTAATGTGTGTCTGTGTGTGTGTGTAAACATGTGACATTTTAATAATGCTATGATTTTATAACTGTCCTACTTGGCATCTCACGGGCACCTACTCATATACTTGATGAGATGGATTGTTGGTTGCTGAGACCATTGTTTCACCCCGTTGATTTAACATTTCTTTCCAGGTGAGAGTTGTCATACAGGTCCATCAAGGTAGACTCTGAAAGCTTAAACTACTTCTGCTAAAAGTAGTACTTCTATATTTTTAGTATATGTTGGATTATTGTATATTGCCACGTTATGACTCATTTTGCATACTCTGATTTATTTTAGATATTTGATATATTAACTATATATTTTTAATTATTCTTGACGAAATTGGATGGCCTACAGGCCTTATGACATGTTTTGAATTGGTGAAACCATAATTTGGTCTGATATGGATATTTTAATATATATAATAAGATATTATTCAGTTAAAGAGTTTGGATTTGATAGTGAAATTTTGTTCTGGGCTTAGTGAAGTCCAGAGCTCAATCGTGGGCATAATAATATTTTGAAAAATGGTTTTATCAAATCCATAGTTAATTATTATGTATAAGCTTATAAGGAAAAGATTTTTATAATAACGGCCTCAGATTATAAGTGGGATCAAACGCACAACCTTCTACTTACAAGAAGAACTTATATGCTGTTGGGCTACAAGGCCGTTGGCATCGAAGAAACCATATTCGAGACAACAGCATTAGCACCAGATTATGGAAAAAGCATATTTGAGACAAACCTATGCTCAAGTTGTCAATTACAGTACTGGAGAAACCATACTCACAATAACATAGATTGTGGAGAAAGTGGCAATAGTCCAATATCTCCCGAGATAGGCATCAGCAAAGAATGCTCCGATCAATGGCGTGATATAGCATGTCCCGCTCCAATTTGAGGCGTTCTTGGAAGCAGCAGCACTATGCTGATGCAGCCTCTTCTTAAAATAAAGCACCAGATTTGTGCACATCCCATAGTAAGCCAGCCTCTCACAACATTCATTTCCTGTTAATTTAAGCTTAAAATTGCAAGTATAATCTCATAATAACAAATATGACCCTCCAATTAACACCATACCGTATATTTACCTAAAATAAAGGGACAAGCCTTCCAGGTCCCAGTTTTCTTCTTATTAGCTGGATTTCCACGGAAATCTACAGTCCCATCTTTTGAATAAACTTCTTCCTCTGCCATTGTTGTTCAGAATCTGCGCACACCAGGTAATTTTCCCAGATGAGGCGAGGTATTATTCACTTGCAATTGTGTCGCACAGGAATCGAAAGGCTATCTAAACCTGAGGAATTCGCTATTGATACCAGATTCTATAGTGTTCTGTAGAACGCGTAATTTTTTGGGGTGACGATAATGAACCCAGAAACCAGAATGGCACTGAACCCCATGCGAGTGTTCTATCAACCTGGCCTTTATAACGGAAATGTTCAAATTTTTTTATTTTTTCAAAAACGGAAGGGTATGAAAATGCTGACTTTTCTTTCGTGGGGATTAGAGATGCAAAGAATCTTTGAAACCGTTACCTTATTGGGAGATTCTCAAAGTAGAATCGCGTTTGATCCCAGCCAGGCTCCAGCTTGCGTGAAAACAATGTGCATGCTTGTATTTTTTCATTGGAAAATTGCCATGGGACCCACATCACCACTCCTCCACTGTCCTGTAATTCCAGTATGTCTACCCTTTAGGGCACGGCTTCTTTCCTATACTTTTTTAGTCCGCTGCCATCCGCTGCCCTTTTTTTTTCCCTCCTTTTCTCAACTCTTCATTGTCCAATGCATTGAAGCCACGTTGCCCCTCTTTCCTCCTTATATACTTAAACGCTTTTTAGTTTGTTTATGCAGCCAGGATCTGAACATAAAATTAAAAAGAAAAAGCGAGAAAGGTGCAGCTGCACTACACAAACATAGCTTTATTATGTTTGGAATAGTTTATTTTTGGGAAATAAGAATTTATTACATAAATCGAGACAAAACTCATCTTACATACTTATCTCATATATTGTAGAATTATAAGTACTTATAAATGAAAAATAAACTATTCCAAAAGAACACTAAAAAGTGTTTAAGTATATAAGGAGAAAAGGGGGCAACGTGGCTTCAATGCATTGGACAATGGAGAGTTGAGAAAGGGAAACAAAAGGGACAGCGGATGGCAACGGACTGAAAAGGTAAAGGAGAGAAGCCGTGCCCTGCCCTTTATCTTATTTTGACTTGGTGAAAAAAAACAAGAGATATCTATTTTTTTCTTTTATCAAAGTATATATCACTTTGATTCTATTTTAAGTTCTTTTTAACCAAAATATTTGGTCCTATTTATAAGTCCAGTTCTAGTGTATTAAATGAGATTGTGACAATTTTGCCCCTATTTATTGTACCAATGAAAAAATAATTTAAAGATAAATAGAGAAGAAAGAGTTGAAAGTACCCATTCATAAATGAGAGTATAGTTAAAAATTTACCCCATAATCATTGAGTTAACTACTTTTCCGTGGTATGTGAGATTTAGTTAAAAAGAATTTATAAAGAGGATCAGAGTGGTATTGTTAAACTTTAGGTTGCTAAAAAATATTTGCTAGCCAAAAAATGTTGGAAAAAAAGTAATTCTAATTTTAGTCATGTAATATTATTTAGTTAAAAAAAACTTAAGATTATGATTATTTGTAATTTATATAAAATTTTAACTATCAAAAAAATATCTAATTAAGTGTTACTTAGCATTTACAAATTTTTCTCAATAATAAATCAATTATCAAATTATATACATTTAATAAAAACTAATGTCATTTTAGTCATTTTTCATGTAAACTTGCTTTTCAAGTAATAATCTAAATAAGTTTCAATTTGAAAAAAAGTCACTTATGTCACCGCTAATCCAAACATAAATCACATTTATAATTTGATTTTTATCCTATCTTAAATTTGTAAAGGTAATATTGAAAAAAAGTCACTTTTACTACAGCTAATCCAAACGGCCCATAGATTGTTAACAAATTCACATGAACCAATCAAAGTTAGTTGAGTAATGTCTTAAATTGATAAAATTAAATACTTTACCTTTATTAAAAATGTAATTTTTAAATATGTACTCCCTCCGTACCTTACTATAACCTCCAAATAATTAATTTGTGTTGATTAAGAAAACAATAAAAATTAATTAATAGTAATAAATATTGAAAGAATTATTTTTTTTTCAACTATGCCTGTAACACCCCAAATTTTATATTCACTAAAAATATATTGTAATTATTTGAGAAATTCAATAAAATGGTGAATATTCATGAAATTTGGATCTTATGAATTTTGAAATATTCATATTCATGAGAAAATGGGCAAATTAATTCAAGAAAGGAATTAAATTACAAAGGTGTTAGAAAAATCATAATTTTGCCAATCTTGCCCAAGATTAATTATTTTCCAATTAATTGGAGTTGATTTCAATTAATCAAGGAAAATAAAGGAAAATGTATAATTGGATTATTCTTGATGGAATAAATCAAGAATTGTGAAATTAGAGGGAATTATACATAATTCATTTAATTGAATTATGGAATTATTGAAACACATTTTATTTTCCCTTCTCTTCTATAATTTAGCCTAGCATGTGAATCATGGAGGGAAAAATGACCGTTGACATTAAATATGCCAAGTGTTATGATCATGTGAGGAAGTGACTAAATCATAATTTATTTCCAAGAGCACATGTCAAAATGCTACATGAACATGGTAATGATGACAATGGTGGAGTGTACACTACATTAAGACATGGATATAGTGATCATGATAAGTGAAGGTAAGGGAATAGCTTGAGTGAAGGGTTGGATGAACTTGAGTGTTTGGTGGAGTATGAAGTTGGTCTACTTGGAAGAACACTTGGTTTGGTTGGAGCAAGAGGGGGAGCATGTTTTTTGGCCAACCAAGGGAGAAGAGAAGTGGTTTAAATCTAAATGGAAGCTAATGGAGTAAGTGTGTCATAATACGAAGGAGGTATGGGTAGAAGTATGGGTTGTGACAAGTGTCACAATAAGATTTCATCTTGAAATCAAGGGCTAGAATGAAAGAAGAGAGATTTCATAAAACACATTTCCCTTCTCTTCCCATGTACATTTTCGGCCAAGAGACAAGAAAGAAGAGAGAGAGGGAGAGAGAGCTTGAAGAACATAAGAGTTTTAGAGAGAAGAAAGAAGAGATCTTAAGGTATGAAGTTGATCTCTTAGGGTTTTCTTGTGATGTTGTTAAGAAATCCTTCTCTAAACTCCTTTTCTTCATGAATCCATGATTGTGAAGACACACTTTGAGATCAAGAAGAAAGGGAGGAGGCGCCTAAAGTGAGAGGATTCAAGAATTTTAAGAGATAACTACACCAAACTCAAATCTATACTTGTCTGAAGTTGATATTGAAGTTTGTTGTTGATTTGGTGATTTTGGTTGAGTTGTAAATTTGGAAAAGCCCTAATCCTAAAGGGTTATGCTGCCCAAATTCTTTGAATCATGATTAAGAAATGTTTAAATGAGTTAATAAAGGATTATAAGCGGAAAAGTACAAGTTTTGGAAGCTAAACACAAAAGTCCATTTTTCCAATTTTTGCCTAACTTTCGGTCAGCACTGTTTTGGGAGGGGTAGGAGCTGGATTTTCATAAAATCGATGGTTCCATTGGATTCAGTGGGCAAAAATAGGTGAGGTAACAGTTGGTCACTTTTTCGAAAAAGGCCAAAAAAGCATAATTACGAAAACGCCCCTAAAACCCTAAATCGGGGCTGTCAAAGGTATTTTCGTAATTTGACAGTGAATTTGGTAATTTCAATCCTGAAAATGGATTCATTGGGCGAAAATATGTCAGGATAGCCTTAGTCAAAATTTTAGAAAAACGTGCCATCGGGCTAGGTACGACGTGGTCGGGTTAGGGTCCCAGGCACATTTTAGTAAATTTTCATCATAAACTAATATAACCATAAAAAACACTATGGAAGAGTCTAAAATAATACTTGGATAGATTATGACCTATTTCTTATACATTTAATATTTTAGGATTGAGTTGGAAGCCAAAAATGACACGTTTTACAATGCACATTAGAAAGGGGTCTAACGAACTTCGTGGTAGAGATATTATCCTTCATACATCATGCCATAGTTATGTGATTGTGTGGATGCCATTGTTTGTAAATGCGCTTTATTAATCAACATGATTTGGCTAGAGAGGGGCAGTTAGTGCCAGAGGTGTATTAAACTAGGAGTTGGCAGAAGTCCAACTGGTATAGATTGTGGGGTTGGACCCTACACATGTATACATGATAATGATGTGTTTATATTATTCATTAATTGGTGCATACCTTGGCGCATATATCATATTTAATTTTCGCATTTTCTATGAACGATAACATCTTTCTACTGAGATTCTTCGGAATCTCACCCTATTTTTAAATAAACATCTTAGCAGGTACCAATGGATCGAAAGGCAAAGGTATAGACGCCAAGAAGTGATTGGCATGTGTCTTGAGGCAAGGTCAAGGCTGGAGGTTATAATTAGTTTATGTTTAAGATATCTTAGGAAATCCTATGAACATTAGAATTTCTGATGTATTTCTGTATTTTTCATATTTTGTTGACGAATGATGTTGGGATTGTAAACAAATACTTTTATCAGTATAATTGTACTTTTCTGTATGCCCACAAAATCTTGCCTTTATTACTCTTCGATTATCAAAATGAAAACGGGTGTTGACAATGCCCTTATTTGCAAAGAGGATAAGTGAGAGAAAATAAATACAATAAATACATTCAACAGTGGATAAAGTTGAAAAAAAAATGCAATAAATGTTTATACAAACATAAAATGAAGCTTATATTTTAAACAATATTTATTCACAAATTTTGAACATGGCTTTTCTCCCCTACTCTTATCATTCACTTTCCCTCTTTGTCTTCCTAACTACTCATCTTAACTTTTAGATTAAAATTTAGGTGGTTCAAATTTAATATTTTCTAAAATTACTAATAAAATAATAAATTATTAATAAATTAACTCAAATTTAAATTGTTCAAATTTCAATCTAAATATTGAAATGAGTAGTGAGTGAGAAATTGAAAGAAAGTGGATGGTAAGAGCATTGGAGAAAAACCAAGCCTGACAAATTTAAAACTTATAATAGGTAATAGAAGGAGTATGCCAACCTCGTATGTTTTAGACTGAAATTTCCTTCTTAAAAATTTCTTATTTTTGGACCATTGGGAGGATTATGAAAAATTAATCCCAAGTCTCAATAATTTCACCTCATTTTATAATGGGAAAATTCCAGAAAACTACAGTGGAAATTAAAAAAGGACAGAAAGGTGCAGTGAAATTCACATATCCCAAATCAGTGAGGTTGTAGGAATCTGGAATATGAAATCTTAATACAATTTCCTAAATACCCTCGTAAGTGAGAGTCAAAAGGGAAACGAAGAGACACGCAAAGGCAGAGTTTGAAAGTCAGAACAGAGAGTAACGGGAAAGCTCGGGGAGACGGGGAGACGACGAGAAGGGCGGTGGGTTGATGGTTGTCGGTGGTGATCTGCGGCGTCGTCAATGGAGGTGAAGGCGGCATTGTGCGGTTGTATGTTCAGCACTCGCTCTGTCGGAGGTTTAGCGTTCAACCATTTCAGTTTACAAGGGGCAGTATGTAACTCCTTTTTGGGCTTTGTATGATTGGTGAATGTAATTATGCAGATTGTGATTTGACAACAACTGATAAATATATCAAGGTGTTAATCAACAGAGCCATGTTGTTAATATAGAGTGACGTGGTGTTATTACCCATGGAACATCCAATTTTTGCAAACTTTTTCCTACACACGTCTTCTGTTGTCTGTGTGAATGGAAGATATAAAAGGTGTTGCGTTTGGATATCGACGCTAAAACTTTCCCATTTCTTGTTGGCCAGATGTTAATCAATGAAAAAATGTTGTTAATAATGAATATGATCTTATTAACGGTGGGTGAGGTGTTGTTTTGAGCATCGAACTTGTGATTTGACAACTTCATTCCTTTTAAGATGTTAATGAAGGATGTCGAGTTGTTAATAACGAAAATTATGTTGTTGCTTGTGGCTAACGTGTTGTTTTTCTCCATCTACATTAGGACCATCCCAACATGTTCCTCCTACGATGTTAATAGAGGAAGTCGAGTCGTTAATAATGAATCTGATGTTGGTAATACATGGAGAGATGTTGTGGTTTCCCATCTACATTACAACCTTCCTGCTTTATTACTCACAAGATGTTAATAGAGGAATCTGAGTAGTTAAAAACGGAGATTATGTTGTTAATATGGGGGGAGATGTTGTGTTTTCCCATCTACATTACGATATTCCCAACTTGTTCATCAATAGATGTTAATGGAGAAGCTGAGTCATTAATAGCGAAGATAATGATGTTAATAGGGGGAGAGATGTTGTGTTTTTCCATCTACATTACGACGTTCCTAACTTGTTCCTTTGAAGATGTTAATGAAGGAATATGAGTTGTTAATGAAGAAACTCATGTTGTTAATCGAGGGTGACATGTTGTGTTTTCCACTATAGTTTTCTGAAACTAATGTAGATGGAGAAAAATAACACGTTAGCCACAAGTAACAACATAATTTTCGTTATTAACAACTCGACATCCTTCATTAACATCTTAAAAGGAATGAAGCTGCCAAATCACAAGTTCGATGCCCAAAACAACTCCTCACCCACAGTTAACAAGATCATATTCATTATTAACGACATTTTTTCATTGATTAACATCTTGCCAACAAGAAATGGGAAAGTTTTAGCGTCGATGTCCAAACACAACATCTTTCATATCTTCCATTCACACAGAAAACAGAAGATGTGTGTAGGAAAAAGTTTGCAAAAATTGGATGTTCCATGGGTAATAACACCACATCGCTCTATATTAACAACATGGCTCTGTTGATTAACACCTTGATATATTTATCAGTTGCTGTCAGATCATAATTTGCATAATTACATTCACCAATCATACAAAGCCCAAAAAGGAGTTGCACACTACCCCTTGTAAACTGAAATGGTTGAACACTGAACCTCCGACAGAGCGAGTGCTGAATGCACAACCGCACAATGTCACCTTCACCTCCGTTGACGACGCCGCAGATCACTACTGACAACCGTCAACCCACCGCCCTTCCCGTCGTCTCCCCGAGCTTTCCTGTTACTCTCTGTTCTGACTTTCAAACTCTGCCTCTGCGTGTCTCTTCATTTCCCTTTTGGCTCTCACTTACGAGGGTATTTGGGTAATTGTATTAAGATTTCATATTCCAGATTCCTACAACCTCATTGATTTGGGATATGTGAATTTCACTGCACCTTTCTGTCCTTTTTTAATTTTCACTGTAGTTTTCTGGAATTTACCCTTTTATAATCAAATTTTTGTATTTTTTTCGTTTTTATTGAATATAGCTTCTCCACTTACAGTTAATATTTTATATCCTCATAATTTGTTAAGTTACTAAAAAAGGACGTACGTTAATGACGAATTACACGAGTACAATAATTTTTTAATCTGTATTTCGATAATAAATAAATAAATATGATAAAATCATCTTATTTTTTTTAAAAAAATATTTTTCTGTTTTGTGAAAAGTATTTCTAAAATTAAAATTAATAATTAAAATTTAAAAAAAAGTAAACAAATGTGAATTTAACCAGAAATAGACAACTCTGGGGCGCTATTAATTCTCAAAAGTAAAAATATACAGCTACATTGTCACTCTGGTCTTATTTAGAAATTTTTTTAATCAAAAAATTTGGTCTTATTTATAAGTACAGTTTCAATGTAATAAATGAAATTGTGACAATTTTGCCCCTATTTATTATACCAATGAAGAAATAATTTAAAAATACATAGAGAATAAAGAGTTGAAAAATACTCATTCATAAATGAGGATATATTTGAAAATTTATTCCATAATCATTGATTTAACTACTTTTCTTTGGTATGTGTGATTTAATTAAAATAAACTTATAAATAGGATCAAAATAATATTAAGCAGAAGCAATTGGCTACGGCTGATTACTAGCAAAGGTTTGAATTTTGACCATACCTAAATTTAAGGTTATTTGGTTTATTTTTTTATAATTTTTATTTCAATCAAAGTCAAGTAGGAAGCAAAATTGCTGTTTATAATCAGAGTGATCATTTATTTTAAAATTAAAATACTCCTGTGATTTGTCAATTATAATTTAAATTAGTGATAAATTGAAATTATGATTTATTCAAATTCAACTATACATTTGTAAAATATCATGTAAACATTGAAGAATAAGTGGTCCCCTAAAAATTCTTTTTCGCTTGATTAACCGACAAAATATCAAAGGAAATAATTATTGTACATCTGAATGCAATTATGAGATTGCTCATATGATAGGTACAGTAGAAAATTTGATCTTTTTACGTAATTATTTTGGACTTGACTTCATAAATTCCACCTTATATTCAAAAGTATCCCCTCCCATCCTTTTAAATCATACAAATAATCAAATTACTTAAATAAAGAAGTAAGCAAAAATTGTTTAAAAACAATAATAAATTTGTAAAAACATAACTTTTTTTTTTTAAAAACGCTTTTATTTTATAGAGGAAGTGAGAAAAAGAATGAGCAAATAGGAATTAATAAAAAAATTAATGAGAATAAAAATAAAAAATGATACTAAAAATGTCACGCAAGCTATTAGCTATAATTTTCTCTTATATATAGGACCACAGGGCACAGACACTGTATTTTTTCCTTTTCAAAATTAGGAGTGTGAAAGTGAGAAGGATTTTTTTTTTTTTTTGAATAAATATTAGAATCACATAGAGACATTGCATCAAACCTTAGAAGGAAAACCGAATCCTTATCAACATCCGCCTTTTGAATAAAAAAAAGAGAATAATTAAGAAAACAAAAAACTCCATTTATATTATGCAAGTATCTAACTAATTGATAAACAATACTTATATACTCTCACTATTTAGGAGTGATCTTAACCTTCAATTAAGGATCTTTATTCTTTAGACAAAAAGCATGTCACAGCTTATAAATTTAAAAACTATAAACAAAAATAAAAAGAAGTGTTGAGAATAGTACATTGTGGCCTTTCCTTTTACCTTTTTTGTTTTTTGTTTTTGTTTTTTTGTTTGCCAAGGGCCTTTTCTTTTACCCCCACACACAGACATATATATATAAAAACTGCTCTTTTGAGGAAGATATTGAAATAGCCCCTCAGTGGTCATGTATTATCAAGAATAAAATTGAATTAATGTAAGATTATATATAACTTGAGTCGTTTCATTTTGAGGAGTCGACTGTAAAACCAATTCTTAATAAATTAAATAATTATAATGTAAATTTGATAAGGGTAAAACATGATTGATTAATTTTCAAAACTATGAATTGAATACAATTAAAATAGATATTTTTGGGATTTTTAAATAAGGAAGAATAGAAATGGGTTAGAAATCTAATGGATGAAGATGCTCTTGGAAATGATTTTCAATGGCTATCCTTGCTCAACTAAAATATTTGAAGAGTTAATACACTAAACTTCTAATATTTCAAACCTCATTAATCAATGAGTTTAGTATTACAAGAGAGGAACTCATATAATTGAAATGCTATTAAGCCCTCTTAATATAATGAATTTTTCTAAGTTTCCTAAAATATCAAACTCTAATTACCATTGAATCTAATGCTCAAACTCATGAACCCATTTATTTAAGCATTATTAAAACCCCTTGAGAGTGATTATAGAATAAGCAATATATTTAGGTTCAACTACAATTTCAATTCAATCAAACCATCCAATAAAATCATATTAAATAGATAGAAAGCAATAAAATCATAGATAAACATATATATATATATATATATATAACCATATATATTGATAAATACAAATTCTCATTATAAATCCCAAATTACAAAAACTCAATTCATAGGATAAAACATAACTAAAATCATAGTCTTAATATATAAATGAATTCTTAAGCTTAAGAAATCATCAATATAATGAACTATAGGTAATTAAAATTCTTTTTTAAAGTACATATGAGTTTAAATCATATCTTACTTATTTCTAATAACACAAAATTGCCTAGCCACTAGTGAGAAAAGCTTCAAGAAATATAATCAATCTCAGGTTCAAAAACACAGCCATCAAATCAGCTCCACCAAATAATTGCATAATTCCAGCCATATAAAACAATTATCAAAGAAACCAATTAGCACTAATCAATTAAACTTGAGGGTTGAAATTAAAACAAAAAAACATAACAGAGGAGGCCCCGGCTGTGTTGAATTCGGAAATAGAGGGGCTACGGTCTGTGAAGGTCGCCGGTGGCTTGAGGGAAGTATGACAGTGGTGGTGGAGGTGGAAGGCTGCCGATGGTGGAGAAAGGGAATGGAGGTGTAACGGCGGTGGAGAGCTCGGTGGTGGACGGTGATGAGGGCGGAGATGGTGAAGTGTGGACGAAGCTCGCCGCCGCCGCTCCTGCGAATCCCGGCTCTCAGCTCCCTGAGGTCCTCGCCGTCGCTTTCTCCCACAGCTCCCTCTCACAGCTCCGTGTCGGCACCCTCCTCAGCTCTCTGTAATCTCTTCTGTTCTCAAATCTCAGTTCTGTCTCACTCTCGGTTTACACTCAGCTTCTCGGGTTCAGCTCTCAGCTCACCACACGCGGCTCTGATCTCTCTGTTGGTGGTGACGGAGTGATGCTCGCCGGCGGCCTGTGGTGGTGGATGAGCCGCCGGCGAGAGAGAGGAAGAAGAAGGTGAAGGGAATGCGAGGCTGAAGCTCTGCTGCTCTCGACTTGCCCCCCCCCCCCCCCCCCGGGTTAATTCGCTCGACTCCCCAATTAAAGTCTCCGATTCCCAATCTGAAACTCATTCCAGATCTGACCTACAGTCCAGCTACCAAAACGCTGAGTTTCAATGATCCCCTCTTTATCATTCCATTTTTTCATGTCCTTAGTAGTAATAAATTCGGATCCTTTCTGATATTTCTTAAATTCAAACCCCAAACTGTCATTTTCATGCTTAATCCAATTTTTTCAAGCACCTACAAATCGAAGCAATTAATCCAACATCAATTCTTCTCAAGAATTAATAATTAAGAGTAATTACAATTTTTATGACAATTTTACCCTTTTTAATTCTAATTTAATGTATTTACTTTTAATCCTAATTTATCTCAAGAAAGACATTTTAAGCTTGATAATTATGAAAAAATTCCCAATTAAAATATATAATAAAAATAAGGATTTGTCATATATCATCTACTGCCATGTGGTGGGTCAAAGTGAATTCTCCAAAAGTATCAACACTTTTTTCTAAGGGCATGTTTGGGGAAGCGGTGAGGGGGGGTTACTGTGCGTTTGACCAAAAAAAGCACAGTCGGCTAGTACAACACCGTTTGGGTTCACGTTGGCTTGCGCTGGGCTTTTAAGCTGACCGTGGCTTATAGAAGAAGCCCAAAATCCAAGCTGCTGACTTCTCAAAGAGATCATGGTGGCAAAGTATTCATTGTAAAATAGGGGCGAGACAAAAGACCGTTGCGTTTTTGGAAGCAAAGTCCCACATCTCGCACCATGAGCCTTTTCGAAGGTGATCCCACCTTCTCTGGCACAGGCGCTCAAGAAATGCCATGGAGCAAGCTGCCATGGATATTTCTCCATTATCACTATCGGAGCCCAACTAAATTGAGAATCATGGAGGAGCCACGTGGATGCCTCCATCAACCTATAAAGAGCTTTGCCGCCGTCAGATGGATGGTGGACGGTGAAGGTTTTCTTGCAGAAGAGTGATCTCATGATGCGGAAGAGGTAGGGGGTATCTGGGGTGTTACTAGGAGATTCCAAGAAGGATGCTAGCTAGGACAAGGTGATTGCAGTTAAATATTTTGTGTTTTCTTGTTACATTTACTTACTTTTCTCTTTTCCATCCAATCAACAAAATTCATACTCATATTCACAATATTGTTCGTATTTTCAATGTAAGAATTAGATTACTAAATAATAGATTAGGTATGATGTGTTTATATTATCTTCAACATAAATGAATCATGTTCGTGACACAAGAAAAGACCAACTTGTTAGGGGTAGATGATCCAATAATGATCCACTTCATGTATGCATTCTAATTTAAATATAGATTTATCCATTTTAAATTAAGTACCTTAGTGTATTTTTCTCTTTTTTTTCAATAATAACGATTTTTTTTTATTTTATCAAATTTTATTTATATATTTTCACTTCAATTATCACAATATATATAAATAATATGTGTGTGTGTGTGTGTAGTATTCAATAAAAGTCATGCTCTTTTAAGTCATTTTCTATCTAAATGGACTTTTCTACGGCTAATCCAAACAGGTTTAAGGTGAGGGAAAAAAACACTTTTGTCAAAGTTAATCCAAACACAAATCACATTTACAATCTGAATTTTATCATATCTTACTTTTATAAAAGTCAGATTACAAAAAAAAAAAGTATTTTTTCACTGCTAATCTGAATGGGCACTAAGACTCTTACAACATAGAGGTTTGGTAAAGTCATAAAGTGCCCGTGATTGCTTTACTTTATTTATTTATCAAGATTATTTTAAGATAAGTATATTTTAAATAAGTAGGCCTATGATATATTATACTTTTTTGAGAGATAAGTTAAGGGAAAATCCTATTTAAATACCATTTGAATTCTCAAAATCCCATAAGGTCTATTAAGAAATTAAAATGACACATAGGTGATTGAGAGGAATTTGGAAGTTTAATTGTTTTTACTAAAACACTCCCATCCTTTTCCTCTCTCATCTCCCTCTCTTCATCTCTTCGTCTTCCCGTTCAAAATTGTCATCAAATGTGTCAGAGTGTGGGCCCAAAATTGTCAGCGCCCACCCCTTCTGGGCTCATACTTTGACACATTTTTTATTATGTCTTTTGGCATTCACATTATTCAATTTGTTAAAACCATTACTGAATTTGTCAATACCATTACAACATTTGTCAGTTCCCCTCTCTTGGCCAACAACACATTGAGAACGTCATGCATTATTTATTATTCCCATTAGCCTTTTTGTCAAAACCAATTATGACTTTGTGAATACCATTGACGACTTTGTCAATTCCATTATCTTTTTTGTCAAAATCAATAATGAGTTTATGAAAACCACATGAATTTCTCAATCTCATTATCCTTTTTGTCAAAACCTATTATAAGTTTGTGAAAACCACTAATGAATTTGTTAATCCCGTTATCCTTTTTGTCAAAACCATTAATGACTTTGTTAAAACTATTACTGAAATTGTCAATCACATTATCCTTTTAATCAAAACCCATTGAGTGTATGAAACCACTGATGAATTTGTTAATCTCATTATCCTTTTTGTTAAAACCATTATAGAATTTATCAATCTCATTATCCTTTTTGTCAAAACCTATTATAAGTTTGTGAAAACCACTTATGAATTTGTCAATCTCATTATCTTTTTTGTCAAAATCATTAACAACTTTGTTAAAACCATTACTGAAATTGTCAATCACATTATCCTGTTTGTCAAAACCTATTATAAGTTTGTGAAACCACTGATGAATTTGTTAATCTCATTATCCTTTTTGTCAAAACTATTAACGAATTTGTTAAAATCATTATAGAATTTGTCAATCACATTATCCTTTGTGTCAAAACCAATTATAAGTAAACTATTCTATTACCAGGCTGAGTAAATGCGTTGACTAATTTTGTTAATGGTATTGACAAGTTTAGTGATGGAGTTGACAAAAAAAACCAAAAATGTTCATGACAGCAACTTCTTCAACCTAGTAATGCTGGATCTGCAATCCAATCTCAGAAACGAAAGCCTCATCACATTCATTTATCACCTAATCACCCTCAGAAAAACCATTTTAGTCATCATCACCACTACAAAACAGATCAGCAAAGGGGATGAATCCTCTGACGACGTTGAAGGATTTGAGCTTGTGGGCGTCTTCAGCAAGCGTTGCAGCAGGGGAGGGCACATTTGCGGTGAACAAAACGATTGGATTTGGGATTAATAGGGAGAGGCCAAAGAGTTGGGATTTGAGATCTGAAGTGGGGGAAGGAGATGACGGGAAGAGGAAGAGAGGGAAGAGGAAGAGGAAGAGGGGGTGAGTTTTGATTTGAGGGGCATTTTAGTCATTTGGTACAAATATGAAAAACCCAGATTACCCCTCAATCCCCTCATTGTTATTTGTAAGTGTTAATAGATTTTTCTGGGTTTTGACAATTCACATAGTATTTGTGTCTTTTTCCCATAAGTTAACGATGAATTTTATTATAAAATTTATATTTTAAATGGATATTGATTGATGTTGGATTCTTAAAAATAATTTTAATAGCATATCCTTCATGTTATATTTCTTTCATATATCGAAGAGAGTAATTGTCATTTGTCATGCTTTTTATCTTAAACCCTAATATTTACATCCAAATAATTAAAGTATAAAATGTAATTTATTGACCAATAAATTTACCTTTTAAGGTAATAATGAAGTCTATTATTTAAAAAGTATATTGACATTAAAATGTTCTCTCCCCAAATTTAAGTTTAAATGTCATTTATTTGTTTTTCTCTCTAGAATTAATTAGCTGGCCAAAAAAATAAAAATAGCAAGTGATAATAGTACTACCAAATAGCAAAGGCATACGTTTTGTTGTGCTGGGAAAAAGTTTGGCTGTCTCAGGATCATATATAGAGTGTGCGTCTGTCTGTCTATTTATATACACGCGCCAGAGAAGTCACAACTCACAACACGAGACTCTGCGTACTGAAGACGTAACAAAAGATCAGTCTTCTTCTTCCATTCAGATTCATTTCAGAGAGCTCAACAACAACAAGAACTGAACTCAAAAGAGATAATAAACTTACCTGCCGAAAAAAGGTTTTGCATCTAATTTCTTCAATTTTTTTTTCTTAATCCTAATCTTAATCGAATCCTCTTTTCGTTGTTACTTCTCTATATGCTTTTACATTTCATGATCACTGCCTTTGATTCTCTTTTTCTCAAGTGAATGCATATGAGTTAGTCCTTTTGGGTATGGATTAGGTTTTCCTTTCTAAGCATTTTTAACTCCTCCCAAGTTTGCAAGAAAACTGAACTCTCTATCTAGCTAATAAAATTTTTTATTTTTTTTCTAAATAAATATATCTTTTACTTTTTTCCCCTTTCCTCTTTTTTATATTTTTTTATGTCTTGTTTTATGTGTTGTTTGGCACTGGTTGGGGTTGGCCTCCTAAGAGTAGAGAAACTTGAGTCTTGTCCATATTTCTTTGTTTTTAAGATCGGAGAAAACGTTTGAAGTTCGGCTTAAAAGAAAGAAAAAAGATTACGTATTTCGCTTGTAGTGGTATCATGCACTTGTTTATTCTCTTACTAGGAAACAAAGTGAAAGCTTGACAAAGTTACGTACTGAAATGGGAATAACCTCTGTGAAAAAGAACAAAAATATACAGTAGCAAAAACTATATGGTTTTGACTTTTTTTCTTTTTGGATCTTATTCATGTCCTGTTTCTATTGTTATTTATGTGCAGAGGTGTAACAAAATCGGTGGAAGGTGGTGGCTCACTGTTACAAGTTACAGGTAGGGATTTATTTTCAATACCATCAATTCTCTTTACTTTGTTCAACATATTTACTTTTTTCAAAATGTATAATGCATGTAATTTGACCCAAAATCAATTTTTCTTATCTTGATTTCAAATATTTCATAGAAACAAGGGAAAATCTCATTAAATGCCTTTTGAAATATCTAAATCCTAAATTAGGCTTCTAAATTTAACAAATTATAAATCAAGTCACATGACCCAAATTGGGATTTAAAAATTTAGTCAATTTACCTTGATGCCACTGAGTTATTAAAAAAGAAAACTCTCAAATACTGGAATCCTTTTTTGATAAGAATGAAATAAGCACTTAGAGAAAAGAAATGTAACTAAAAGCATGTTTGAATTAGCTTATTTTTTAAGAATAAACACTTATTAAGTAAGTCGAGATAAAACTCCTCTCACATACTTACCTCGTATATCGTGAATCACGATTTATAAACACTTATTGCTCAAAAATAAAATATTCCAGACGAGCATTAAGCTAAGCGATTCCACTTTCAGCTAACATACAGTAGATTCACAAGACAGAATCTGAAACCCTGGTGCCAACGAAGGAGCCTTCTTTGCAGGGGAATCCGCAGACCCATTTCTTCTCGACTAATATTTGCAATCTCATTTCCGTTGAACCAGATTTTGCAATTCTGGGATAAGGTTAGCGTTTTCATTCAGGTCGAAATTCACAGGGTTATTGAGTCCAATCACCTCTAATGAATCAAGAAGAGTTTCACATTCCGAAAGGCTCCATCCCAAACCCCACAGAGACCAATGATACAACCCCAAAACCTGGCCACCCAGCTATTGCCGTTTTCAAGTCGGCACATGAACGACTTCAAGATCGATCCATTACCCAGATGAACCACTTCTCCGATATTGGTCTCCTAAATGTCATTCCTTGAAAGTCTCTTCCTCTTGTGACTTATTATAGCCAAGTGATAAATTTTGAAAGCACTGTACCCAGTGAAGCCACATCCTAAGAATTGCTAGACTTCTTATTTGGGGGTTTGCTTTCACATCGTGATTGGGATTGCCGTGATCCTAACTCGAGTTGGGAATGATAGTGTTGGCGTTGTTCTAAAAATCAATAATCCTTAGTGAATCAAAGATCCCAATAGAACTTGAAGAAGAGAAGAGATGGATGGAGAATGAGAGGAAGATTAAAAATAAACGAAGATGAGAAGAGGGCATATGGGTAAACTCACCCAATCCTAAAATTATGGATTGGGTTTTTTGACTTGATTTATAATATGTTAAATTTTGGAGCTTAATTTAGGATTTTGATATTTTAAAAGGCTTTCAAACGGATTTTCCCCGGAAACAACCCTAATATTTGGCTTCTATCTCAAAGTCACATAACTATTAGAATGATTGTTTCCTTTCAAGTTTCAAATAATTTCATTGTCATTTATCACACCTTTTACTTCAAATAAGTCATACCGATCTTGTTACTTCAGAGCTGACATTCAAAATTGGGATTTAGATTTAAAAGGGATAAATTGACTATAGGTGATACTGACATTAACATTTTTACTTGAATTTAGGGAAACAATCAATGGATAATTAATTAAGTGATAACAAAATTATTAAATTTACCATATAAAATTTGTGCATGACATGTCAAAATAAGACATCATTTCTGTTGATAAACATATATACATTTCATGTGAGATTTGATCCAGAAATTAAGGAATCAGAGCTGGAGGCATTACTCAGAGAGCATGAAGAGAAAGTTCAGAAAAAGCAAGAGCTCAAGAAAAAGATTGAATCCACAAAGCAGCGAATGGAGGAGTTGAAGGCAGGCATTCCAGAGGAGAAAATGGAAAGTTTCAATACCTTAAGCAACAAATATAACAGTCTCAAAGAAGAATACAATGCAATGCTTGCTGAACTTTCCAGTGAATCATCAGGGTGAAATATGCTTCAGACATGTCAAAAAGCTTACTACGGTTATGTGTTATTTCCAGTACTAAACTGTATGAGATAAAAGGAAAAACATATTAGGTTGCTATACATGCAGTTCAGAATTTTCCTAGACATATATATGCTAGATTCTGTGTTTGCAACTATGTGCATACTGAAACTTTCAATATGTTACCTTTCTAGCAGTGTATTGATTCAATCCATACCCCTGCATTATGTTGATCAAGACCTTTGAAGTAAATTTATGAGCTACTAGGCCTGCAATGGTTTAGAATACTCTAGAGCTATAATTCAAATTCACTGCAGTCATAAAAATAGTTGTCTATTTGAAAAGGGGTATGTGTGTGTGTATTTGAAAAGGTAACTGTAAAAAGAGAAAGTAGCAAGCAGATCATTCATAACTATTTATGCCTTGTTTTTAATTTCTTGAATTTTTGTAAACCCTTATCAGTAAATAGGGTGTTAATTAGGGGCTAGAATTGTCTCATTCTTTCAGGTCTCTGTATTATCTCATGAATTTCATAACTTCGAAACAGTCACTTACTGCAGAGTTCACACACATCTAATAGAAACTGCAGTGAATTTTGCCGAATTTTGCCAAATTTCACTTAGTGAGATGAGGTTTTTTTGTTGTTGCTGCCGCCAAACTGTATGCTCACGCTCAAAGTGGCTGAAGAAACCATAATTCAAGGGGAGAAAATATCTAATTTTTTTCCTTCAGGGTACAAAAGCCTCCCTCCATGTCCTCATACAGAACAAAAAATAGAACAAACAAACATACACATACATTCATCAGACCTGTTTCCTACAATAACATCTTTATGTTTGCATATATGCATACACATACACCATAAGAGAGAACTACATTTTGCTTGCATGTCTTCCAAATAGTGAATGGCGACCTTCTGCTATTAATTCTCCAGTTGCTTTATTTCTGAGGGTAACTATTGTTCCAGAATAACCTCCCTTCCGTCCCAAGAGCCTAGAAGTAATCTCTAGTTCATCCTGCAACAGTTGCACAGATACAATTCACTACATTAAAAAGACGCTAAACAATATCTGGCACCCTCAACATGAAGATTCACTTCAATAAAATAATTGTTGGTGCTTGTAGCAGAAGGAATGACCAGAAATGAGAGCTTGAAACTTAGAAAGAGTTGGTGTACAGAACCAAAACTTAGATAAGGTAAACAATTACAGCAAGAACTGATAGTGATGCACAAATCCAACACCGACAGAAATTTTCAAAGAGTTAATAGCATATCTATGCAGGAAACCTGAAACAAAATGATGGGTGCAAAAATGAGATGTTGATCCGCACACTACTTGATAGAAAATTGAAAACTTAAAGAGGTAAGAGAGTTTCTGGTTTATTTGATACAAGACTTTCTTTAATTTATTTTGAATTTTCGATTTTATCTTAGAGGGTGAGCCTTGACGTAGCGGTGAGGTTGCTGTCATGTGACTTGTAGGTCATGGGTCTAAATCCTAGAAATAGCCTCTCTGCTTGCAAGGGCAAGGCTGCCCACATCTAACTCTCTTCAAACCCCACCTGATAGGAGCATCATGCATTGAGCTGCTCTTTTTGATTTTATCTTTGTTAAATAAGTTTAAATTGTTAAATTTTGATTCTATAATTTGCATCTAGGGCTTTATGAATAACTTAGGTTTTGCTCATTTGTTGGACCTTTTTGCTCATTGATTTTGATAGAGATTATATTATGATTACTATCACACATCCCCCAATTTCTCTACTTCTCCCTTCCATTCTTCTCCTATTCTCCCTCCTCGTTCTTCTCCCCCTCCCTCTTTTCCTTTGTCCTGCATCACTGCTATGTTACATCTCTCTTCCAGAATGCATAAATCTAAAGGATTCAATTTGAAAAAGTCAAGGACTAGCATATCAAGGGTGTGATTGGTGGGAGTAAAGCTGGGGTTAAAATTTATCATGCATCTAGAAGTTTTGCATGATTTGATTCATTTAACCTTCCTAATCTTCCTCCCCTTGTATACTCTCCCCATTTTCAGTTTCACTAGCACAACATAACTATAACAGAAAGAGTAAAGCCTAGCATAAAATTGAAAGGAACACATATCAAAGGTAAGTCTATAGCAAATTACTTACATTAACATGAGCAGTTGCAAGACAAGAAATGGACATGTCAACTGAAACATTCATGGGGAAACCTTCTGTATGAGCTACAGCACCTCCAAGTTCATCTACAAGGTTGGCTATTGAACCCCTAGCCAACTTCCCAGTTCTGTCCTGTAGAAGCAAAGCCAATATGTTTTACATTCTCAAAGATCCCCATAAAATAATTTCAGTGAACCAAAAAATGAAATAAAATAAAATTGCAAAAAGCAATAAACCTCTGTCCCATAAGAGACTTGTACCTACAGCCGATACTCATTAAGGATTATGAGATTGTTCTGAATGATTTTCACATTCTAATTATTATGAGAACAACACGAGCTATCGCATATCCAGTAGCAATTAATCACAAAAGAAGAAAAATTGAAGCCTAAACACTCATAATCAGAACTAAAACCACTTAACCCTGAGTTTAACAATCAAATGAGATAATTTTCCACATAGTAAATCAGCAGAAATTACGAATGCGAAAAAAGCATTATCAAACGGTAGAATAGTAAACCAAAAGATAAAGATAACAAAATTGAAATCAATAAAGGAACAATTGAAGGACAAGGCATGTTACGGTGAAGCGAGGAGGGACTCGGAAGGTACAAACGACGAGACCGGGTTCGACTCGATCCACTTGGATGCCTCTGAGGATAAATTGCTCGTAGAAACAGAAATTTGAGTCAGGCATGAGAGGAGGAAGGTGTTGTGACAGAGATTGCGATTCTTCAGGGGTGACTTGCAGCAATTCCTTCGCCTTCTCCATCTTCGGCAGTCGGCACCGTCAATGTAGGCAAAGCGTCTCCGGGAGGGGGAAAATAAAAGTCCACAGTATTAATAAAGATTAAAAGATTGTGAAAAATAATGTAAGTGCATGTTTTTTTTTTTTTTTTTTTTTGCCAAATGTGAGTGCATGTTTGGCTAGACGTGAGGTGAAATCATGTTTCAGAAGTCTTTTTTTAGGAGATAAAACTTTCTTCATATATTTACTTTAAAAATTATAAAAATTATTTTTTAAAAACTAATCTAAATACTTAATGTTATCAATTCGGGATTTTCCCATCCAAGTTTAACGGACAAAGAATTTTCGCCTTGTGTCGTTGTGTGCTTCTCCCTGTTCAAACTTGTGGGCCCTGGCACAATGAATGTTGATCCACTCCAAAAAATCAAAATCTAGTGGGCCCTGGAACACTGAATGTTGAAGCTGCGAACGAAGATAGTCCCTCCTGTACTAATTATAGGATAATATTTTAGAGTTAATCTTAATCTTAATTTAGGATAAATTTTTATTTTTTATCAATTTATTCTCAAAATACCCCCTATTAATACTTTTTCAATAATAATTACACACAATAATAGTTTAAGAATACACCTATGTATTCTATAAAGTGAGTAATATTTACAACTCATTAATGCCATATACACCTCAATTTTACTGTTTTTTTAAATTCTAAATTTTAAATAAGGGCACTTTAGGAAAATAAATATGATTAACTAATTTAACTATTATCCTTAATTTCTCCAAAATTAGGTAAGTATGTCTTATAATTAGGACAGGAGGGAGTAGCACATTTGATAAGATTGGGTTGGGAACTTCAGAAACAATGATAAATGGTCTTTGGTAAAAGCTTTCAAGTGTAGAATACTCCCTCTAGTGTATAATATAGGATACCTCTAAAAAAAATATAATCTAAGATATAAGTCACTTATAATTTAATTAGTGCTCTTTTTTCTGATTTGTCCTTATGATTAATACTCACTTTTCAACCTTACCCACTAATTAATTCCCTTCCCTCTCTCTAAAATAACATTTCCAGTGTAAATATAATGATAAATGGTCGCTCTTCTCTCTCCTTATAGCAGTCATTTAAAAATAAAGTTTTTAATTAACTCGTATATTTAGGAGGGGGAAAGTAATATTACATTTCATCCAGCTAACGGGAGAATGTGAAATGCCAAGGTTGTGATCAAGTTGAAACAAACTTTACATGAATACATGTCCTTAAAGCATGTTACAATATATTCATGTTCTAGAATAATGTGGAGTAATGTATTTATCTTCGTACATATACTCTTGTTTTTGGAATGAATAAATATAGCACGGTTTACACTCAAATCCGCCTCTTGTTCTCTTTTTCTTTATGCTTTTCTATAATGTTATCACCTAAAGATATTTGAGAATGTGTTTGAATTAACAATAGTAAAAATGTTTTTTTTAACAAGTTTTACAAGCTTAAAATGTATTGATATAGTAGAAGTTCTATTGTGTAATATATGATTTATATTTGGGTTAACTTTTGTGTAATGTGATTTATTTACTCCAAAAATAATGTTATCATTTCTTTTAGAGTAACATACAACAACCTCTCCTCTATTTACCTTTAATTATATAAACTTCTCTTTTATTTTGAAAATATATATAAACCTCGTTTAAAATCAAAATATGTGTTGCATAAATATTATTTATAGCTTTGAAATTTAACTTTTATCCCCCAACTATTAATTGACCGTTAAATCACAATATTGATCCATTATTTTGATCTAAATTCCCCTCCTTAGAATAAATATTATTTAATAATAATGTAATCATTGTCATAAAATAATAATCATTTAATCACATATCTTTATCCAAAATTAAAAAAATAATTTTAAATTTTTTATAAAACTTTTTGTTATATGATTAAATTGATTACCATGATACAAAGTTAACTAATTTTATCATTATAAATTTTGATTTTTCAATAAATTTAAATGTTTAATATCGTTTATTTATTAAAATTTACTTATGATATAATATTTTAAATACATATATGTTAGTTAAAATATTTTGCAATCATGTGTGTGTGTGTGTATTCAATTAAGTTATAGAATTATAAAATGATGTAATTTTAAGATTCTTATATTAATATATTATAATCCAAAATTTTTAAATATATTTCATTAAACATATTTTTTGCTAAGAAAATCACTCAATTTTTTTAATCAAATTGTTAATATTTTTCACATAAAAAACTTTTTCAAAATTTAATTAAAAAATTAAACAAATCATTAATAAATATTAATGTTAATAGATAAATTAGGGATTTGTTATAATGAGGGGTAAATTAGTAAACAAGATTTACTTTAATATGATTTTTAATTAAAAAATATACTTGAACATTGTTTTTAGAATATTCTTTAACTGTGTTAAGGGTTTGTTTTAAAGTGTATGTTTTCAAAATAAAGATGTTTTATGTAATTAAAGTAAAATAGAAGGGTGATTATAATATTTTACTTGTTGTTTTATTAAACCAGGTGGGATCACTTTTCGAACAACCACATTCTACTTCCCCCTTCTCCATTGTCATTTACTCTCATCATTGAAGGGCTGTTTTTTAAAATTTAAAATCCAAGTATTATGAAAAACAGCCTAGTGAGGTGTTTAAATAACATAAGCAAACTAAAGTTTATTTTTTAAAAATTTAAAAGGGCATCACTAATTGTCTTATGTTATTTATAAGTGGGATCAGACTCACAACGTACCATAACAGTGTTCATGGCACTAGGCTTCTAAGATTTATGATGTACATTTGTGTACAAGACTTTAAGATTCACCCGTGTATACAGGCATCTAATAGTTAAATACCATGATCACATTGTATCTACATTTATGATGTACATTTCCAGAAATCAATGAATTTTGATTATTTACTACATTCGATTTCATAAATGAGGGAGAAAAATAAGGTCCAATGATTTATGGAAGTCATAATTAAGTTTTTTTAAACTATAATCTTGAGAGGTCATGATTTATGAAAATCCACAGATAATATTTATAACATTTTTTGGAAACATCTTTAACAAATGTAATTAAATGATTAGTGCCTGCCTAGATTTGTTTGGTTGATCATGTAAACCAATTTATTTTATTTTCCTTATTAAATAAAACAAAAATAAGATTAAAAAGGATAAAATACCCAAATAATGGCCATTGGTGAATGCGAATAAGGGCATTTTAGTCTTTCTCCAACCTTCAATCTAATGTAATTTCCTTGTCATCCATTATCTGGATGTAATGCGGATTGCCTTTACATCATAATATCCCTCTTTGCTAAAAATCCAAATGGGCCCAAAAGTTTGTTGCAAGTATGACAAAAACTTTTAAAGGAATCATTGTATATATTGTAGCCTTGTAGGTCCCAAAAAACATATTTGATTCCCAAAAGGTCCTAATAAAAAATAATAAGTGAGTAGCATAAATTCATTGCATGCTACTCAGTTGTAATCAGACTTTTGTGTGATTAAATCTCTTTCTCAAGGCTTTATATGGTAATTCATGCTATATTGTGCTCCATGTTGATTTCGACCATATATCTTAGTTCCATACAAGATTTTAAAAACACAGAACAAAGAATATAAGGAATCTGTGAATTGTGCTTGAGCTTTGTCACAAACACCAGAGGATAAAATACTAATGGACAGAGGAACACAATTTAATCTAGACGACAACATATTTTTACTCAAATCAGATGGATAACTTAGTTTCAACCTTACAGAATACTATACCTTTGAAACAGTAAGAAAATGAAACAAAGCATACTCATAAACACTGAAGTAAAAGAACAAATCTTCATAGAATCTTCATCCATATGGACACTATCATCATTCCTATACTAAAAACAAGACTTTTGTTCCCAAACTTATTTGCTTCTGCACTCTTAACCCAGTTTTCAGCGGAGAGTACCGACCGGTCTCTTGTATTTATACATCCTTGCCACCAGGAGGTAAACTAGCAAATTCAGAGCACTTAGCACTGCCAATAACCAGAAGAAATAGTGGATACGACCATAGTTCAGATTGTCAGGTATCCATCCAGGGCTGCCATTTTTGGTACTGATATTCGTGACAATCGTTACTAGAAGCGAGCTCAGGTATTGTCCGAGTGCAACGGTGAGCAATGAGAGAGCAGAACACAAGCTTCTCGTGGCATCAGGTGCTTGCTCGTAGAAGAACTCCAGCTGACCAATGAACATGAAGACTTCTGCACACCCTATGATGAAATACTGGGGAACCTGCCAAAAGATCGACATGGGAACATATTCGAGTTCATAGTAATTGTGGCGTCTCACCATTCTGAGCCTTATGAGCTCCAGAACTGCCGCTGAGATCATGGAAAATATGGATATGAAGAGGCCAATGCCCATTCTTTGGAGCTGAGTTATGCCATTTTTGTACCCGGTGAACTTTCGAGCAACTGGCACAATAATCCGATCATACACTGGGACCCAAAAGATTACACTAATGGTGTCAAAGATGGAAAGAGATGCCGGTGGGATCTTGAAGGAGGAGTGGCCAACATGAGGATCCATTGTCGCCCCTTGCAACACAAATAAAGTACTCATCTGACCATAGACGGTAGCGAAGATGATACCGGTGGCCCATACAGGAAGCAGTCTCATGATAGCTTTCAGCTCTTCCACTTGAGTTACAGTGCAAAGTCTCCAAGGGTTTGCTGGGCTCTTCACACTATCTGATTCCTCTGGCACAGCTGCTTTGTCAAAGAAGCTGAGAGATGCAACAACAGTGAATTAAATATTAGATAAGCCAAGAAACACACTGGGTAGAGTCATATTCTGATTTTTTTTTTCTTTTAACAAATCAAGCAGGACATTCCAAATTCCATTTGAAACAGCATCTGAGATGGTATGAAAGTTGACTATATCACTATGTCCCTATGTTTTACAAATCAAGAAGGACATTCCAAATTCCATTTGCTTCCAGTTCTGAATAAACAGTAAACATTAAATAGCCAAGTGATAGACTTAAGTAAAGTTTCTTAGGTGTTTGTTTTCAAGTTGTCCAACCAAAAAAAAAAAAGATATATGGAGGGCTTTTTTTGTGGGGCAACACAATCGTGTGTCATTCATTGAGTTGTGAAAGAAAATCCACTAATCATATCATACTCTTATTAGAAAGCCTGATAACAAATCCACTAATTAATAACAAAGTTCATTTTGATTGGTTTACCTTAATCCTTTCGAGTGGTCAAGTTTGCGGCTTCCTTGGATAACAGATTCTGTATCTGCTACTTCATATAGAAGAGACTTGTCTTCAGGCAACGCAACTTTGCGCTTTCTTATGGATGCCACAATGACTTGACAGATTCGCGTGAGGGGGCTGCCTCCAGGCTTCTGGTTTCGATACATTCTAGTTCCTGAAAAGAAACTCACCACGGCTACTGCCATGGTCACTGCTGGAATGCCAAAACCCCATCCCCAACCCACATTATCTTGTACATAAACCAGCAGAGAAGAAGCAATAAGAGCACCGATATTAATTGAGAAATAGAACCAATTGAAGAAAGAACTCTTGTGTTCCTTCTCAGCCTCATCAGCGTCATCAAACTGATCCGCTCCATATGATGACACACAAGGCTTGATTCCACCAGTGCCGAGAGCTATGAGGTAGAGCGCTACGAAGCATATCGCACTCTGCCCATCAGTAGCATGACAATCGTCTCCATGACAGGTTGGCTTCATGCCAGGAACTGATGCGGACAGTGTCAAGAGAGTCATTCCCTGTGTACATAGAGGAACCTTTTTTCAGATGTTGTCTAAAGCAAGAAGATAGAATCAACACTACTACTACTACAACAACAATAACAACAACAAGCCTTATCCCATGTTTACTTGCACAAGTTTGAACCCATTTTAACTTTATTAGAGAAGCTAATAATTACATTTCTTCATCCTAAGTCAGTTATATGAACATATGATCTTTAAGTGAACAATATTGAAGCTGAAAATTTCAACCTCTCTTCAGCAGCAATGAAGAAACCATATTATTTTTAATTAAAGAGGCAGACAATAACGGCCTCAGGTTACAAGTGGAATCAAACCCACAACCTCCCCCTTACAAGGAGTACATGCTACTAGGCTATAAGGCCGTTAGCATCGAAGAAACCATATTTGAGACAAAAGCATTAGCACCAGATTATGGAAAAACCATATTTGAGACGAACCTATGCTCAAGTAATCAAATACAGTACTGGAGAAACCATACTCACAATAACATAGATTATGGAGAAAGTGGCAATAGTCCAGTATCTCCCGAGATAGGCATCAGCAAAAAATGCACCGATCAATGGCGTGATATAGCATGTCCCGCTCCAATCTGAGACGTTCTTGGAAGCAGTAGCACTATGCTGATGCAGCCTCTTCTTAAAATAAAGCACCAGATTTGTGCTCATCCCATAGTAAGCCAGCCTCTCACAACATTCATTTCCTGTTAATTTAAGCATAAAATTGTAAGCATAATCTCATAATAACAAATATCATCCTCCAATTAACACCATACCGTATAGTTACCTAAAATAAAGGGACAAGCCTTCCAGGTCCCCGTTTTCTTCTTATTAGCTGGATTTCCACGGAAATCTACAGTCCCATCTTTTGTATAAACTTCTTCCTCTGCCATTGTTATTCAGAATCTGCGCACACCAGGTAATTTTCCCAGATGAGGTGAGGTATTCACTTGCAATTGTGTCCCACAGGAATCGAAAGGCTACATAGCAGCAATAAACAAAGAGATCATAAACTATTCACCCAGTGTTCAGAAAAATACAAACATATAGGGAAAATGAAGCGACTATACCAGAAATGATTAGAACAATTGGTCCTTATTTAGAGAAAAATGATTTCTCCAGAACTACTCTAACCGAACCTAAAATAATCCATTTCTGTTTCTGATGTTTGGCTCTGTATCGATTCTTGACCTCCGTTAGGAGTTCAGAATTCAAATTTAATTGTACTTTGACAGCCCAAGACAAATTCTAACAGGGGGTCGGAAGAAAGCATATTAAAAAGAAAATCTCAGAGAATTTCTACTTGAATCAGGGGACAACAAGAATGAATCAAACAGAAAATGGTTCCACAAGCAGAATATAAAAACAGAGAGAAGTGCTATCTGAACCTGATGAATTCGCTATTGATACCAGATTCTACAGTGTTCTGTAGAACGCGTAATTTTTTGGGGCGACGATAATGATGAGCCCAGAAACCAGAATGGCACTGCACCGATGCGAGTGTTCTATCAACCTGGCCTTTATAACGGAAATGTTCAGATTTTTTTTTTTTTTTTTTTCCAAAACGGAAGGGTATGAAAATGCTGACTTTTCTTTCGTGTGGATTAGAGATGCAAAGAATCTTCGAAACCGTTACCTTATTGGGAGATTCTCAAAGCCAGGCTCCAGCTTGCGTGAACTTTTCGGCTTTTTTTTGATAGTGTGAACGTTTCGGCTTTGGTAGAGAAAACAATGTGCATGCTTGTATTTTTTCATTGGATAAGGCATTTATTATTATTATTATCTTCATTATCATTATCATTTTTATTATAATTACTACTACAACTACAAACTCGTGTCTTAAATATAGATTGTTAATTAATTCACATGAACCAATGAATATTGATTGAGTCATTTATTTAATGTGTCTTAAATTGATAAAATTAAATACCTTACCTTTATTAAAAATTTAATTTTTAAATATGTATTTCCTCTATCTTTTACTATGAGTTTCAAATAATTTTAACACAAATTAGTTTTAAATATTTATTATTTTTGTGCCCTTATTTGTAAAATAGATAGGTGAGAGAAAATAAATGCAATAAATACATTTAACAATAGGTAAAGTTGAAAAGAAAAACGCAATAATTATTTAAACAAACATAAAATGAATCTTATATTTTAAAAAATAATTGTTTACAAATTTGGGCTTGGCTTTTTTGGCCCTGCTCTTCCCATCCACTTTCCCTCTCTGTCTTTCTCACTATTCATTTTAACCTTTAAATTAAAATTTAGGTAGTTTAGATTTAATATTTTATAAAATTATTAATAAAATAATAAATTATTAATAAATCAATTCAAACTTGAACTACTCAAATTTTAATTTGAAGGTTAAGATGAATAGTAGGTAAGAAATTGAGAGAGAGTGGATAGTAAAAGCATTGGAGGAAAGCCAAGTCAAACAAATTTAAAACTTATAATAAGTAATAGAAGGAGTATGCCAACCTCTTGTGTTTTAGAATGAAATTTCCTTCTTAAAAATTTCTTATATTTTGGACCGCTGGGAGTATTATGAAAAATTAAACCCAAGTCTCAATAATTTCACCTCATTTTATAATCAAATTCTCGTATTTTTTTCGTTTTTATTGAATATTGCTTCTCCACTTACAGTTATTATTTTCTATCCTCATAATTTGTTAAGTTACTAAAAAAGGACGTTAATGACGATTTACACTAGTACAATTATTTTTTAATTTTTATTTCGATAATAAATAAATAAATTTCATAAAATCATCTTATTTTAAAATTTTTTATATTTTACTATTTTGTGAAAAGGATTTCTAAAATTAAGAATAATAATTCAAATTAAAAAGTAAACAAATGTGAATTTAACCAGAAATAGGCAAACGCTGGGGGCATTAAGCATGTGTTTGATATCATTTATTTTTTTGACAATAAGTTCTTATTACGTAAGCTGAGATAAAACTCCTCTCACATACGTATGTCATATATCATAAATTTCACGATTTATAAGTATTTATTATCTAAAAATAAGCTATTCCAAACTATTAGTAATTCTCAAAGTCAAAACACAGAGCTAAGGAATTGACTGCGGCTGATTACTAGCGAAGGTTTGAATTTTGACCACACCTAAATTTAAGGTTGTTTTGTTTATTTTTTTATAATTTTTATTTCAATGAAAGTCAAGTAGTAAGCAAAATTTCTGTTCATAGTCAGAGTGATAATTTATTTTATGGTTAAGGTATAAATTTACTAATAAAGTTTTATTTGAGGAGTGTCTGACACAAATATATTTTAGAAGGGGAAAAAATACCGGTGAACAATTAAAAAATGTGCATCTAGCACAAAACCGTTAAATTTGAACTAACGCCGTTAGGGGTTTTCTTCTCTTATAATTTAACACCGTTAGGTCAAATTTAACGGTTTTGTACTGAATGCACCCTTTTCAATTATTCATTGTTATTTTTACCCCTTCTAAAATATATTTGTGCCATATGCTCTTCAGACAAAATTTTATTGATAAATTTACACCTTAGCAGTTTATTTTAAAATTAAAATACTCCTGTGATTTGTCAATTATAATTTAAATTAGTGATAAATTGAAATTGTACTTTATTCAAATCCAACAATGCATCTGTAAAATATCATGTAAACATTGAAGAATAAGTGGTCACCTACAAATTCTTTTTCGCACGATTAACTGACAAAAAAATCAAAGGAATAATTGTTGTACATATGAATGCATTTATGAGAGAGCTCATATCATAGGTACAGTAGAAAATTTGATCTTTTTACGTAATTATTTTGTACTTGACTTCATAAATTCCACCTTATATTGAAAGGTATCCCCTCCCATTCTTTTAAATCATACGAACAATGAAATTAATTAAATAAAGAAGTTAGCTAAATTTGTTTAAAAACAATAAATATGTAAAAACATAACTTATTTTTTAGAAACCTTTTTATTTATAGAGGAAGTGAGGACAAGAATGAGCAAATAGGAATTAATAAAAAAATTAATGAGAATAAAAATAAAAAATGATACTAAAAATGTCAAGCAAGCTATTAGCTATAAATATTCTGACCACAGCCAATGTATTTTTTCCTTTTCAAAATTAGGAATGTGAAAGTGATAAGGATTTGTATTTTTTTGAATAAACACTGAAATTACTATCTTAATAGAGACATTACATCAAATCTTAGAAGGGTGAACTGCGAATTTTGTTATAAAATTTATATTTTAAATGGATATTGATTGATGTTGAATTCTTAAAAATAATTTTAATAGCATATCCTTCAGATTATATTTCTTACATATATCGAAGAGAGTAATTGTCATTTGTCATGCTTTTTGTGTTAAACCCAAGGATGTTGAACCCGGACCGGACCGGCCGGTCCAGCCCGGGAACCGGCGAACCGGCCGGTAAATTGGTCCGGTTCCCGGTCCGGTCCAGGTTGGTATTTTAAAAAAAAAAAAAAAATTTAATTTTTCCTTTAGAATTTCATACTATAAGTCTAAAATTTTCAATTTCTCACCGGTTTGGTCCCGATTTAGCTCCGGTTTGGTCCTGATTTGACCCACTAACCCTTAACCCAGTACCCCGACCGGTCCAATGCCCGGTCCGAGTTTTAATACCTTGGTTAAACCCTAATATTTAAATCCAAATAATTAAAGCATAAAATGTAATTTATTGACTAATAAATTTACCTTTTAAGGTAATAATGAAGTCTATTATTTAAAAAGTATATTGACATTAAAATGCTCTCCCCCCATTTTTAGCTCTATTTTTGAAATATATTTGGAAAAATGCCACCCACTTCAATCTTCATTCACAACTCATAAATATATTGAGCCATACTGTATTACCTAGGAAAGTATTGAAGTTATAATCTTGTGTTAAAGCTACATTCTATTTAAAATCATGATATTCATTAGTTCTTATTTAAGTAAAAAGATTATAAATGTGCCAATGACATTATAGGCATATAGCTTAGTGGCATGAAAACTCCCTGACAAGTGGGAAGTCGCTAGTTCAATCCAATTTGTATTCTCAAGTTGTTAGTGTTTGTCCACTTAATTTAAAAAAATTATAAAAGTATTTGCCGGCCAAAAAGGATTACAAATTTACTATTTATTATTATTATTCTTGTATGATTTGATCATATTTAATTGCCTATGGGTCAAATAATAATTTTTTATTACATGAGCTTATAATATCCGTATAAATTTTTAGAAAAATAATGGCAAAACATTTTTTAGCAAATCGTTTGATGTCTTTTTCATATGGTTAAGGTTTCTCCTCACAAAAAGAGGAGCACGAAAGATTTTCACCTCTCTTCCAACAAATGTGTTTCCTGATATTTGAATTTGTATTATCTTCTTTATGGAAGTGAGACTGCTTATCATATCAATTAACAGCCTGTTAGTCTAAAATTTAAAGCTTTATTAGTTTATTATATTTTTAAAGAATATCAAATCCCTTAACATTCATACTAATGGGTAATGGTATTAATAATAGAATTAAAACAGAGTAATAGGAGTATCTTTTTTTTGGCTAAATTACACAAAAACTTCTATAAATTTTGAACTATCATATATAAATAACCCCTTTTTTTTGTTCAAAATATATAAATAACCCTTTCAATATTTAAAATTTAATAGTGCGCCCACCTAAACCTTCAACTCTCCTCAGATAAACACCAACAATCAACCATCAAATATATACCTCTCAAAAATTTTGAGTTATATGCATGTAAGCCCTTAAATGAAGAAAAATTATTAATAGAGAAATTAAACATAAATGAAGAGTTTAGAGGGATTCATTTCAAAATTTAAAAATATTAAATATGTGTAACATAAATTTCATGAGAATGGTGTATAATTTGATTAATTTCAGCTATTTTTTTCATTTACTCAAATACTTATGAAGAACAAATTTGCCACGCAAGCAAGCTGCCAATTGCCAAATATAGCTGAATAAGGGACCAGCCTCGTCATATCAAATTGATAATAATTAATTAATTCATTAAAGTTCCTTAAAAGTAATCATAGTGTGAAGTGTGAACGCAACTTTCATGATAACGCCATTTAAAATTTTCAACAATGTATCATCAGTCACATATTACGCCAACATGACGTTGCACATAATGCAACCGTCAAAACATTAATGTGAACATTATTCTTAGTCAACTAATATAATTAATAATCATACAACTTCTTCCCTCTTGTCTCTTTCATAAACATCCTCTCTATGAAATTAAATAAAAACATTCCGGCAAATAAAAAAGGAAATTTAAAAATACAAGTGGTTGAATGATTAACTTATTTTCTTAATTTTTTTTTTTAATTTTATACATATTCAAATAAATTTTTTTAAAAAATTTATATGACATTCTCCTTACACTATTAGAAAAAATGCTTATTTGACTACCACATTTTGACCTCTATAGGCGGAGACAATTTACAAAGTATGGTTGGTGACATTTTTGTAAATATTGATGCAACTTAACACCGGTCATGCTTTCGCGTGGCCTAAATAATATTTTTTAGACTGGTTGTAATGTAATGGGTGTCAATAGGTATTAAATATTGAGGAAATTTAAAATTTAAAATTCTTTTTAAACTGGACGCTTATACATCCGGTGTAACTATCATTTTAGATACTGTCGTTTCTTTATATGAGGTGTTAAATGTTTTAGAGTTTTTTCAGCTTCAAAGGTAAACTTTAAATCCCAACTACACATCTCTTCAAAATATTGACATGTCTTGTTTATTTAAACTTCTCATTGCTTTTGTTTCTTCAAATTCAGCTCCTCTTCCTCTCCTCTCTCGAATATTAATATGGTATGCGTTAGGACTAATTTTGTTCATCTTCCTTTTCCTCATCCTCCTCCACCACCTTCAGCAAAGTAGCTTCTGCAACACCTTCATGCGAGGGTGGATCATATTGACAAACGCCTCGGAAGACTCTTGGTGATGCTCCACATTGTCAGCAACAAGCTCAACCTTCTAATCGACGCCAATAACGTCAAGTACAATCTGTCGGATGACCCCTTTTCCCTTTCCTCTTCTTCCTTCTCTTCCTCCGGCGATGAGGAGGAAGATCGAGGGTTTTTTTTATTATGTAAATCAATGTTTTTTCCAAATCAATGTATTGAGGGCAGCATAAAAAATATTATTAGTGATGAAAAAATATTTTTATTTCTAATCTTTGTCTTGATATTGTTCATATCTATTGCATCTTTGTTCCGTTGTTGTTTCTGCCTCTGGCTTGATAAGTTAATTTTCCTATAGAATATATATATACTTTATTAGTAAATTAAATTATAATATAATTTGATTACATTCAAACCGGTTGTAGTGGCATAAGGTATAGATATGTTAATATGAACCGTCATTAAAGTCTTTACCGGTCTAAATGTTGTTTATTAATTTCTAACGTTACATTTTTATTTACACCAGATAAGATAAGCATCTAGCCTCGTAATTATTATTTAGACCACATTTCAAATATGACTGTTGTAAATATGTATTGTTTCAACTTCCAACGCCTGTCATCATGTCTCGTCAGTATCATTTGAACTATCTGACCACCAGTCCCTTTTATAAATACCAAGGCATCTTTAGTTCCTAAATTCAAATTCAAAAGTTTCTTTCTACTTCTCTCTTTCTTGTTTGAGTGGCAACACTTCCACTGATGGCAAGATAAAAGAAGTAGCATTCCCCCTCCCCTCCTCCAGTAGCAGCTACCGGTGGTTCCTCTTTGCAGCCCTCTCCACCTCTAACGTTCAAGGAAATAGCTGAGGCCATCATTTGCCTCTAGGGCACCGTTCTGGAGGTCATGAAATGGCAAGATCACTTTTCTGAATGACTGGAGAAGTTGATGGCGGTGTTGAAAGACATTGTTGACCGTTTGGACTAGGAGCAACAAGTCTCATGGAATGATGATTATGATCTTCTAAAGGTCTGGGTTTCAAGAACCCAATGTTATAATATTTTGATATAGTTGTTATTTTGTGGCCAATATGATCATCATCATCATATATAATATTTTAATATAATTTTTTATTTCATGCATGTATACTGTGCCGCCTTTAGGCTATGATTAATGAAAAAGTTTTTGTGTTTTATGTCTTTTAATAGTTCTTGTTGATAATCATCATCTATCTCATGTTATTAATATGTTGTTGATGAAAACCTTTAGGCGAAAGTTCTTGTATGTTTCTAAAAGTTTATACTCTGTCCCAAAAATTACATTTTAGACTAGATGATTTGAAAGACTGTATCTTTATAAATTAAAAATGTTTTTAACATATTGACACCGATCTTTAATGAGAACCGGTCTAGAAAAGGTTGTGGACACCGGTCAAATGAGAACCGGTCTAGAAAATGTTGCTTTAAGTATATATACACACTTTCGCGCTCAGTCTTCATCTCTAACCTTGCTTAGTCTTGCGCACGCTCTCTTCTTCTCTTTGTCACCTATGGCCACCGTGATATCTCTCTCTCCACCATCGAGATGGCTTGGTATTCCTTGCCATGGGGCTCTCCCTCTCTATCATCACCGTTTTGCTCTCACGTTTGGTAAAAATTGTTGCTTTTCACAAACCCTCAATAGATGTTTAGCTGTCGTATTTTATTAGTGTTCTCATTCATTGCCTTTTCTTGCTTAGAAGTTTTAATCGTTGTATTTCGCAAACCCTTGATACTCCTTTTCCTTCTTTGTCGAAACCATGATGCTCACTCCTTTTATTTCTTAGTAGAAACACTGATGCTTGCACCTTTTTGTTCTTACGCCTTTTATCCTCTTAGCAATGTACACCATTGTTATCAAACTCATGAGTTGACTCTTTGAGTTTACCGTTTTAAACTCTTCGAGTCACTGGTAAACTCGTGACTATTGTAAACTCGATTAAACTCACGAATTTATATACCGAGTTTACCTTTTTACGTTTCTAACTTATAAAACCTATTAACTCACCTTTAAACTCGTGTTAACTTCTTCGTTTTGATCATGTTCAACGGCTTTATATATAAATTTTATAGAAATTTCTTTGTTAAATATAATAAATTATGAATGTTGATGGACTTAGTTTCAATATTTGGATTTAAAATATATTTAAATCAAACTTTTTTTCATTTTTTATATTTTAATGATTTATTTATACACCATTAATACCTATTTAGTGGTAAAAATAAAATCTTGAGTTTACGATTCGAGTTCATGATATGAGTTTAAATCACTGTTACGAGTTTGCTTAAACTCGTGAGTTTGACAACCTTGATGTACACACACCTTGTGTCCTCTGACCATCACATATATCACAAGATTGAATCTACAATGGAAATCGACATATAAGGTGTGCGTATATTGCAAAAAGGCTAAATGGACGTACAAGGTGTGCTTGATCGATATTCTCTCTGGTTGGTTGCAAAGACCATACATTCATGAGTTGAGAAATGTCCAATATGTGATATATGTGGTGGTGTGAGTAGGCTAGTATATTCATACTTGCTTCAAGTTCAATATAGCTTATGAACATATAATATGTACATAATACATTGAATTTGAAGCAAATAATGATAATTCTGGCCAATCAACACCACCACTCATATCACAAATGGTAGATGAGTGCCAAACATATCATATTTTCATGAGCACGAAGAGTTTATGAAGAGACCAATATTATTTCATTTGTTGCTTGCTCCAAATGAAATTTAGAAATTTATTCTTTTTAATTACAGAAAAGAGTAGACATGTGAAGAGCGCCAAGTTGAGTGGTTTTTTGTAGTTGTCACTTATGTTTTTGTACATATGTGAAAAGCATTAAATAACATGATCTAATATGTAACTTATTGTAATTGAGAACAAGGGGATCGGATGAACATAGTTTGAGGTTGCAAATACATGAAAGTCCTTCCACTAGGACTTGAAAAAAAAAAATCCTTCCTTCTACGAGTATAAATATGATATTCCTTTGGGAAGCTTCTTGTATGTTTCTTTATGTGATACATGAAAGTTTACATTTTTTTTGTTGGCTGTTTATTCTTTATAATTGTTACAGTTAGTGTATACAAACTTTTATCCACGGAATTCATTATGGTTGAGATTGCAAAACTTGTGATTATGATAATAATGCAATTTCATTGTAGCGTTCTCATAATGGCAAGTTTGACATATCCAATCATTGTGAATTTTGTGGACAAAAGTTTGCATATAGGTATGTTAATTATATTGAATCTTGTTTGCCACGCTTTTATTGTTTTCAAGTTTTTTTGTTTCAATGTCCCCTCTTTGAAAGGGCTTAGATCATTATTGAGTGTTTGGTGAGTATGTTGATTGTAATTCTAACCCTGACGTGTGGGTATTGTTGATTCCTGGTTCTTATGGTGGGACATCTTTATAGTCGATTGTTGCAATCCTTGAATTGGGGGCTAAGTTTACTAACTTTAGGCATTTTGGTTCTTTTAAGAGTTTAGATAGAACATGGCTCTTGCCTACCTTAGTTTTAGGCGATAAAGATGGAGTATCTTATTTAATGAAGCTGAGTCTAACACGATTGATAAGCAAATTTGAGAATTATGTTTCGTATGGTTGAATTTGGTCGTATGATGAGGTCTTAGTTGATATGGAAATCAAAGTGAAAGCAGGCCAATAATAGCGAGCTATTCGACTAGATGGAGTTACTAGTGACTGGTTAATGATTAAGACATCTGAATTAGGCAATGAAAAATATAGGTCATGTGATCAATACTTAGAAGGAAAAATTCGTTGAATTGGATTACCGCCCAGTCTAAAAAATTTATCCTTTCAAGTGATGATCATTTAGCCAATGTTTTTCATCCTCCAATTTAGAGTTATTAATCATCACCTCATCACTAGTATTTCCATCTTGTCGGTTACTTCATTATTATTGGTCTTCAGTTTGGTTTCATTCTCAACCAAGACCTATCCACGAGATCATATTCACACATATAAAATCTAGTTCTCATACTTGTATATTAACTTTGTTATACTCAACTTTATTAAATAAGAATCTTCTTTATCACCTGAGATTAGGGTAGCGCAAAAGCATGTTTCATATTTAAGGTCCATAAGAGTCAAAATGTATAAGTATGGTAGCCTAGCAGCCAATCCATTGATAGCAGCATTCAATTTTAGATATGTTCACGATATGAATCATACGTCAACAGCATGCAGATGTCGGGCCTAAAATTGCATCCAGCAAATCTAACACTCAAAAATCATCTAAGTGCTTTGGAGGTAGGGAAAATGCAAGCAAAAAAAAAAAAACTAGAAAAAACAAATGTCGGAATTAGATTCAGTAATTATCTCATAATATAGGGCTTAGATTCATGGTTATTTGTTGTAATTATTTTTTATATCTATTGTATTTGTATTTTTAAGCTTGTCTGTATAATTTATATTGTATAATATAGCTTTTAGATATAATAATATCCAACAGGGCTTCTATGAAACAAAATAAATTGTACATTTAAAAAAACCCACTTTTTAGACTAGGTATGAAATTACCTAATCTAAAGAGTGGGCATTTGTTTAATTATAAATGGAAACTTTTTAACACCAGTCATCTAGCCAACCGGTCTGAAAAAATAACTTTTAAGACCAGTTGTAGGTCCAATCTTAATAAGAAGGGACTTTTTACATCAATCAATACAAGATCAGACCTAAGTTTAATCTAAAAAGCCAATTTCAACACGTCTTAAAAGCCTTTTTTCCTAGTAGTGTTATGACTAATAGCTTTAAATAAAAATGATATTTAGAAAAACTTAATTAAGAGCCCCTCAATTTTTTTAAAACAATGTGATTAGGGATGGAAATAGGCTAGGCCGAGTTAGACTTTAGCTAAATAGGCCTAGGCCTGCAATAGAAATCTAGAGCCTAGGCTTGGGCCTGATCCTACATATAGGCTTTTTTTTAGGCTCGGGCCTGAGCCTTCAAAACGCTTGACAAGGCTTGAAGTCTATTTAAGGGCCTATTTGAAATGTAAACATTTAAATAGGCTCAAAGCCTATACCTCCATGTTCATTTACAACCTCTCAAACATATTTTAAAACCTACATTATGTCTTAAAAGTTTAATTAGGATTTATTCTCACCTGTAATAGTTTGGTAAGAAAAAGAAGAACTAGTGATAACAATTATTCAAACCAGTTAGAATAAGAAAAACCAATCTAAGAAAATATATTTTTAAAAATCAAGCAACTATAACAAATAGTAGTATGTAAAATCGGATTTTACCTTTTTTTTTCCTATAAAAACCGAGACAAACTCCTTCTACTGAGATTATAATATTTTATTAGGGCATTATTAAATCTTTGTTACATGCCCAGGCCTATTTAGGTAAAGCCTAGCCTAGCCTATTTCCATCCCTAAGGGAGAGTACCCAAGGTACAAACATACTCATGAAGTATTCACTCATGAACACCTAGAATATAAACTTCTCTTGGATATAAAAGTATGAATTGAGTTTTTAAAATAGTGAGAGATACAATGACTATTAAGTCGACTAATATTGATTGTTTAATAAATATGTCAGTCGAGAAAATGATGTAAAAATACATATAAAGTTTATAAAATGATGTAAAAATATTATGGCTATTAAGTCAACCAACATTTACCATTTAACAAACAGATCTCACACACGTTGCACAGCGTTTTTACTCCAAACAACCATGTCAGTCACTGTAGGTCTTTTGCAAGACGCAATGTCTGCACAACCCTCTCATTTTCTTTGGTGTTTTTCACCGTCAATCAATATAATCAAAATTTTGGATATGTTAATTTACAGTGACAATACTCCTAATTCATAGTCCGTTAGCTCAAAGGAAAAATCAACGACGACAAAAACAAAAGAAAAGAACGGTGGCTAAAGCTGTTAGGGACGTGCAACTTCGACATTAGGGAGGTTTAGCCATTGTTTTATGTAGAAAACCCTGTAGTCGACTTAACTACTGTGACATTTTTGCATCAAAATAAATATTAGAACCACTTAGGTCGTTGCCTAATAATTATGGGAGATGCCTATGCTAATTAGTGACCTACTATATATACCCTTTTGATTTAGGATTATTGTTAGTGTGTAAATGCATGGGACCATTTTAATTATTAGTTAATCATAAATCCTTTTGACCTTAAATAATTATTGCATCATAAAAAAAATGCTAGTTTGTAATTATGCAATCTTATTTATAATACAAAAATCTGTATTATAATTTATAACCAACCAAACAAGTTGTTCTCTTCCAAAAATTTGTAGCAACTAATGATGCAATCTTATTTATCATACATCCAAATTTCACATAATTCAAGTGGTCGTAATCAGTTTTCATCGAAGACCCGAGTTGGCTATAGTATATAGCAAGGTATTAAAACCCGGACCGGGTAGTGAACCGGTCGGGGTACTGGGTTAAGGGTCAGTGGGTCAAAACGGGACCAAACCGGAGCTAAACCGGGACCAAACCGGTGAGAAATTGAAAATTTTAGACTTATAGTATGAAATTCTAAAGGAAAAAGTAAAAAAAAAAAAAAAAATTTTTTTTTTTTAAATGGGAACCGAACCGGCCAACCGGCCGGTTCGCCGGTTACCGGGCCGGACCGGCCGGTCCGGTCCGGTTTCCAGAACACTGGTATATAGGGAGAATCACTCATAGGTCTCAAGTAAGGAACATATTATCAGAAAAATCCGTCGAAGTTATAAAACACACTCAACAGGTTGTTAATACACTCAGAAGAGTTGTAAATAGGGACCTTTCTGATAATATGTTCGTTACTTGGAACTTAGGAGTGATTCTCCTTAGTATATAAATATATTAATTTTCTTACAATTTACTACCTAATATGGTTAGATTTAATAAATATTGTGAAATTTAACTGGTAGTGGCTTTTTCAAATATTTTTTTCAATGCATAATATTTTAATTCTTAATCTTACTTCTCCGACTCAATTATTAGCTGACGTTATCAAATTTTAAACAAAACCAAAAAAACGAAACAAGAATCCATGGTTTTGGATCAGCCTAAGGGGTTGACTGGCCAATAGCAATCCAGTGCATTTCGTCTTCTTGTCTTCACGCAGTCACGCTTTCTTTGTTCACATTGAAAACCATATTTTAAATTTAAATACCCACATTCTTTCTTTCTTTCTTTCTTTCTTTCTTTTTGTCTTCTATACACATTGTTTCATTCCTTGTACTCTTCCTAATCTTCCTTATAAATCATCTTCAACATATTTTACTGAAACTAAGAAAAATTTTAAGCTTTATAAAATCTACCTTAAAATTTAATAAATTTTCAATTTTACCTATATTTAATACACACACACACACACACATTATACTATCTCATTAGAATGAAATCTACTGAATAATAAATGAACAATAAAATTGTGCAACTATGTGAAAATTTTAATGGTGGTTTATAAGTAGGATAAAAAACATCACTCTACCTAGAGAGAGACACACACACACAGAGGACCAGAATAGTATGATTTTATCTTGAAGCATATTACTGGGTATTTTCTCAATTTTCTTGTTATTCTTATTTAGTAAAACTCTATCCTCACGAGGTTTTTAATTATCTAATTATGTTTACATTTATAAAATAGTTTATTCTTAATTTTCTATTTTCAAGGAACAAAGATTTAATGTTTTTCTAGGTTCCAATAAAATATGTTGGAAATGTCTTATAATAAATAGGATAAGAGAAGTATTTCATCATCTAACAATCTACCATTCAACCCTTTTGTCCAAATTATTGGGTTGCACTTTTTTATTTAATTAAATATCCCACATACCATCCGTTAGATCATCATTGACTTGTTTTGTCCTTTTGTCCCAATTAAGCTATTTAAATAAACTAATTGCAACAGCAACATCTTTAAATTAAATTATCCGCTAAACATCAGATTAACCCTTACTTATTTTATGTGATACAATTATTATAGTGTCGCCACCACAACCCCATTCAATCCTTATCCATATGGGCTTTGGACCTGGGGTTTCAACTTAGAATTTTGAGGCCCTAATGTAGTGTTATTTTCCCCTATGTTCGATGAATTATTCAGATTAATGAAGTTTTGCTTGCAAGATTACTTTTTTTTTGGGTGTTCCTGAGTGAAATGTTTGATCAAGATTTTGATCACTCTTTGATTTGTGGGGCCTGAGATTAGAATTTCATTATCGTTTCATTGATCAACTTCTGCAAGCCATTGGCTTGATTAGTTTTTCAGGTTCTAGGTGAGCAAGTCACCCACACAAACAGGTCCACAACAAGCAACATGGTCTTCACTTGCCACATGTTAACCCTCTGATGTGGATTTACTAAAAGACCGACCAATAAATTTGGCGGATTATGGGGTAAGAAAGGTTAAATAATGAAGTAACATCCCATTAGTTTTCATATTTTATTATTTCTAGGTTATTTTGAAATATGGGAGAAGCCAGAAGGAATAGTTCGGGTTGAATGTTGAAGCAATATGTAAGTTTTCATATTTTATTATTTCTAGGTTCTTTTGATGCATCACCATTTTCATTATTTTTAAGACTGATTAGAATTAGTTGATTTTTTTTTTTTTTTTGCCAGAATTATTATTGTTATTGTTATTCATGTAATTAGACTTGTGAAGCCCACCAGGAGAAAGTAACAGAGAAAAGAAATACAAGTGAAAATTACTTTGGTTCTCTTCCCATTCCACTTCCAAATCAAAATTACTTTGATTCTCTTCCCTCTGGCACCATTTTTGTCTTCTACTTACCTAAAGATTTCATAACCATGGAAGTAATGCTAACTAGATCTAGAACAAATCCACATACTTCACAGTTCATTTTCTTTTACATCATTTAAGTTCCCACAAAATGGCACATACAATACCATTCATTACACAAAAGCAACCACACAGGCAGAGTTCATCACAGGTTTTTTTTTGGTTACCAAATCACAAAGTTCAAGTATCAATTCGTTCCTCAATTTTATGGGGGGCAGACTGATAACTTCAGGTTACAAACCATGTTTAAGACCTTCATGTGAAGGTTTTCCAGTAATCTGGCAGCCTTGGCGCAATAGCTTACTTCAACGAGCTTCATACTGAACAACTGCGCAAAATAGATCATTTGGCTCAGCACTGAGGAGAACTTGCATATATAGGCAACAGTTTGAGAGCAAAGATCACAATTTTATCTTAGGATTGTAAATTATGGTTCAAGATGGAGTGCTTTGAAAACTACTTCATGAATTTGGTGATCTAGATGATAATTGTATCAACACACACGGCATGTCTTATCTCAGAGTAAATGAAACCAAAGATATTTGAGGTAGTAAAAATCACAAGACAAGAACCATACCAAGTAAATATGAATTCAATGTATAAAACAGGGTCAAGTTGGTTAAAGTGCTCCGGATTGAATTGCTTTAAGCTAATTGGATGGTATCAATTGATAGTAGAAACTTCCACGGCCCAAAGTAATGAAGAAATTTCAAGGAAAAACAAAATATTTGCAACAAGCACAGCCAACTACTAATACACGGAAAATTCTCCAATGAATCAATAGAGAAAAGTTAGAACTTATCTTCATACATTTGGATATCATATAAAAGAGATGCAAAATAAAGAGTCAACAAAGTTTTATATCCATATACGATAAAAATAAGGAAGAAAAAGCTCTTTATATGGTTCACCTGAAAATCTAGTAGTAGTATATAATGCAAGACTAAATGTTTAAACCAAAAAACAAAATCACCAAACGCCTTGGATCTGAACACTTAGTGGAAAAGAAAGAGTGAGAGAAAGGCAACATGTTATATTTTGAATATTTTACAATATGTAAAATAAAATAAAAGCCAAGTAACGTATAAAAAAATACCAGGGAAACAAATCTATAAAGCAATATATTCTGAGCCTGACCATTTTAGCACAAGTAATAGACTCATCAGAAATAAAGAGATACTGTATAAAGATTATTGACAACACAAAAAGCATTAGAGAAAAGGACGGTCCAAAAGCTTTCATTGTATAAACTTATAGGTGAGTTTCCATCTTATGTATAAAATGAATGCTAAAGTTAAACAATTCCAAAGTAATCAGCCGTGATTCTTCAAAAGGAGACTCAAGGAAGAGACAAAGGGAAGTGTTCTATTCTATATCAAATTATCAATATACCCCTCCTTGTCCTATCCCTCAAAAGCTAAATATGCAAGTAAACCTATACATAAGGAGGCCAAGTCCAAAACACTTAAGAGACATGTTCTGGTTATGCCTTGAGGTTCAGGAGAGTGGACAATGTAAATCCGATTTCCCTAGATAAAAAACCTACTTATAGGGCCTTTGAGTAATATCATACTCCCTCTGGTCCTTTCTATAAGCTTCAATTAACTACTTTACATAAATTAATAAAATTCATTAAAATTAGTTACTTCTTGTAGAAGATCAAAATCACCCTCTGTTATGGTATTCACATAAGAAATAAGAGAGAAGAGGGAAAGAGGGAAGAAACAGAGAAGAGATTCAGGAAAGGAGAAACAGAGAGAGAACGAGAGAGAGAAGGAACTGAGAAACTGGGTTCTATTTCATAATGCACATAGTCTCCTTGATACAGTAGAGAGATCCTATTTATATCCTAACATACTCACCTAACCCCAACGGCTAATAAGCCATTAACTAACTAACAGACTAATAACAGCCTAACAGAAGTAACTAACATTCAAAATCTTATTATATTTCCATAACAATACCCCCCCTCCCGAAAACATCCTTGCCCTCAAGGATAATTGACAACAAAAGATTGGAAAAATTCTGACTTCATAAGCTGCAGAATTCTGGAAAAATTCTGGCATACAAGTTTGGAACATGAGCGGCTGTACTCTTCACTTCTATCCTTTTCCTCCTACTCACAGAGCAGATTCGGCCAAAGAGCATTGAAATTAGTTCTCCCCTGAACCAACTCAGAACCAAGCATCTTGCAGTAGAAACAACCAAATAAACCGAACTAGAAAATGATCTTGTAGGCCTGTTAGGTAAACTCCATGACAGCCACAACCTCAGGCCTTCTTTTTCAAGAACCCAGCCCATATAACCAACTAACAGCACCAAGCCCATTGTACCGTGAAGAATCTTTTGCTGCTGAAAGGGAATGCCATCCAGCTGTAACCCATCAACATTCTTCTGCCACATAGAGAAATTGCAAGACAGCTGGGAGGTTGACTTTTTCAACCCAACTTCACTCAGCCACGTGCACCCTAAATCTTGCCATTCAGCTCCTTCAAGCATATTTTTCTTTGAAGCAAAAATATTCCTCTCGACTTGCGAGAGTTCAAGAACTGGAGTGATAGCATCAAACTCAAACAGAGATGAGGCCAGAGGACTCGACGGTAGGAAAAGAAAAGGAACTGCCGGCGAAGAACCCAAAGGCAAGATAATTGGTGATGGTAAAGACAATCGCAGTTCCTCCATTCTGCTCGCCTTCAAGACGGTGCTGGGGGTGGACCATATTTCTGAGGATATTGACAAATCCGACCCTTTTGATCTCAGCGATTGGGACCCACTACTGTTATTCGCCATTTTCGTGCTTTCCCAAGTCCCTGGTTTGTGACACATAGGGACAAACTCGTGCGACGAGAACCCAAGGCCAAAACCACTCGGGCTCGTCATCACTTCTCTAGTTCTTTCTGTCGCACTTGGTTGTATGAAGGTACAGTCAAAAGAACCTGTGGTCTCTGTTCTTGCACCGTGTACCACTTCAATACTTGTGGCTTCTTGGGTCTTCTCGGCAACTCCACCAATTATCGTACTGAACAACTCCCGTGGTTCTTGCACTGTGATGCATTCAACTTCGTGGTTGTCGTCATTTGTTTCTTGAGCAACGGCAGTTTCTTGCTTCTCAGGTTCAACTTTGACAGAAGCCTCTTGATTAACAATGCACTCTTGGGTGTTAAACGAACAAGACCCATTGGATTCTTGAGTTGCCAAACCTTTTTCTTGATCTTTCAATTCTTTTCTTGCCTTCTCCAATCGCCTCTGCAGAAATATTTCTTCCGCTCTGGCGATAGAACGAGCCTGTTGCATCGTGAGAGGGTAAAACAATCGGACTGAATCTGCTATCTCTTTCTTTAGACCCGCCACATATGTCATGACAAGATAACGTTCTGGCAACTGTATGTTACGTGTGGCCTCATCAAAGAAGGCATTAAATTCCTTCACGCTGCCCTTTTGCCGTAGCCACATCTTGTTTTCATCTGAAGTTGAGGATGGAGGGGAAGCCATACAATTGTTTTTTTTTTTTTAGTGTTAATCGAGATTGAAGAGGAAAGGGTGGGAGAGACAGCCAAGGAAGGACCGCTCTGATACCACTGTTATGGTATTCACATAAGAAATAAGAGAGAAGAGGGAAAGAGGGAAGAAACAGAGAAGAGATTCAGGAAAGGAGAAACAGAGAGAGAACGAGAGAGAGAAGGAACTGAGAAACTGGGTTCTATTTCATAATGCACATAGTCTCCTTGATACAGTAGAGAGATCCTATTTATATCCTAACATACTCACCTAACCCCAACGGCTAATAAGCCATTAACTAACTAACAGACTAATAACAGCCTAACAGAAGTAACTAACATTCAAAATCTTATTATATTTCCATAACACCCTCAATATAAGTCATTAGTTAGAGTTTGGTTAAATAGTTAGGAAGTTTTATAATTAGTTAAATATAGAGGTGGAAAAAAGTAATGTGTTAGACAAAACATGGTATATTATGAAACATTCAGTAGGTGCTTATAGTAAGGACCGGAGGGGAGTACCTAGTAACAATAAGACCCACTGTTTGATATGTATAACCAAAATGCTGGTCTTGGTACCTTAAGTCCATATATAATCAGAGGTAGCTTTGTAAGTACTTGACAAATTAAGGCACCCACTTATTAACCCTCCAAATATTGGCTGAATAAATTAACATATGCCATAATATATATATATATATATATTCCACTTTTGGCTGCAAAGGAAGCACAAGATCTTGGGAGTAGGAATAGAAAAGGGGTACAGCAAGGATCAAACCCAGATGTTTTATAACTGCTCTTATTCTTCGTTTTTTTCTTTCATTTAAGCTTTTATATACTTTCCTCATTTCCCCACGTCAACACCCCAAATTTCAATTATTTGAACAGGCAAAACTGTATAACAACAGAATGTTTGTCAATTGAATGTTATGAATATAAGTCTCCTTGTTCTTCCTTTTAATGGACATTAAATCAAATTTGAGTCTTCTCAGAATTACGGATGATCCAGCAGATCTTAAAAACTGAGGCTAGCAACTAAGACCGGCCACTTTGTAATATTTGGTAAACAAACTCAAGTATCCATAAAAAACAAAAAGAAAACAAAAAATAATTCCCACCAAGGCAGCAACTGGCTGGATATAAATAATGTGAACTAAACAAAGGTTGTTGTCCAACAAAATCAGCACCCACGCACATGGATACAATTATAATAGTACTTTTTCTAATAAGGGAATATATACTGGCTATGCATTTATCTTCACTCAGTAAAGGGATATATGTATGTTTAAGTGACATTGTAACGAATATCATCGAGTTCCGGTTTCACCAGTCCTAATGGTTCTAAGAAAAAGATAACCAAAAGATAGAAATTTCAGGGACAGCAAGCTTACTGCGGCGAGTACGCTTTTTGTACAGAATTCGATAACCGCATTCTCGGCACTGTATCACGTCACCTGGTTTAAGAGTGTTCTCCATCCCACAATCTACAAGAAAATCCAGAAAATAATGGCTCAAGACCCAACAGATTTTTAAAACGGATAAGAAACTTCAGAAAGCCAAATGCAAGAACATAAAAGAAACTCAGCCACACCATGTATTTTTACCTAAACACCTTATTGAAAACCTAATGGAAAACTGGAAGAGTAAACATACCTCCACAGATATAGCTTACAGGCTCAGGTTGAGGATCCATGGCTTGAGCGAATTGCAACGAAAGAAAGTAGAAGCCCTAGGTCTTTCGATTCAGAGTTGGCGCCGGCGCGAAGCGAGGAAGACGCTAGAAGTATGACATTTTCAAGTCTTTATTGCTGGTCCGTCAACAATATATGTTTTATTATTATATTATCCAAAACTCAACGTTGAATGGGTAGCCCAACAAACAGACTTTTCGGAAAAACTACGGCCCATCAGGCTTTGGGTGGCCCAATTACAAGAGCGGAACTAGAATGGGCGAAGCTTCCAGTCCAACTCATCCCATGTTCAACTCCTTTAGATGAGCCAATGTCGAAGAGAAAAAATTATTAGGAAAAAAGCGATAAAGATTATCATAGTAGGTGTGTAATACGATCCAACCAAATGTGCCCTTAGTGTTTAATAATGCTTTGAACGTGATTATCTTTAATAGAAAGTTATACGTACCGAGAGAAAAAAATATTAGAAAGAAAGAGAAGAGAAGAGAAAGAATGTTTGGTGCATTAAATTATATGAAACAAGATCAGGTACTTGAACTTTTACATTTAAAACGTTTTTTATTTCAATCAAATTAAAATTAGTGGATTTTTCTACCAAGAATGTTTGGTCTGGTGGTCGATCAGCTTGACTATATAAATTAAGTGAATTAAATTCAAATCTCATCTTATTCAAAAAGACTCTAGATTAGTAGGTTGTTCAGATATTTGACGATATGATTCAAAAAAGGCGCGAACACCACCATAATTAATTTTTTATTTGACCCCAATTTACTTCAATATTTTTAATAAAGTTAAGGTGAGTTGGATATTGATAACTTATCAAAGTCTGGATATGCCTTGGGTAAAAATAAAAAATCTATAAGTAAAACATTGGCATGAGCATTGTAAATTTTTTTAAAAAAATTACTCCATATTGTCCTTATTATAGGATACTTTCTACTCCTTCTGGTCCTATTTATAAGAACTCAATAACTAAATTATGCCATTTAAGAAAGTGGTTAAAAGTTAAAAACAATAAATATATCTAAAATAAACTTTGTGTTCTAAGTATGCCCTTATTTATGAGGGGCAAGTAAGAGAGAAAATTAAAAAAATATATAAGTATCATCAACATTTTTATTAATGCAATGCATATAATTAATTAGAGGTAAAAATGGAAGAAACTCATTAAATATTCAGACAACTCTTGTCGAGCTCTTATTAAAAAAAACCAAGACAATTCGAATTTTAGACTCTTATAAAAAGGATCGAAAGAAGTATAAGATATGGGCAACCCTTTTTTGCGTAAGATATGGGCAATCCTTAGAACCAAGAGAGTATTCAAAAAAGTCACATGATGGGATATTAATTAAGTTTTTTTTAATATTGCTTCAATTTAAACTTATTAACTAAGAGAGTATTTAATACAAATATGAAATTTTATTACTTCCCCAGTCTTTAGTATAAGATATATTTAGGGAGTTAATCTTTGTCCTGTGAAATATTGAAATAAGAATGAATTATGCTTCTTTCATTGATTGATTAGAGGCATAAACATAATGCTAATACATGCGTACCCTAATGGAGAATATCGTAACAATCATATATATCTCTATATTAATATTTACAACATTAGTTAATAATAAAATCATAATATTATCATAATATTATAATATAAAATCCTGTAATATTTTGAGATATATTGCTATCACTCCCCCTCAAGTTGACCCACGGAGATTAGGAGTGCCCAAGTTGCTAGAAAGCTCTTGAAATCTATCAGCACCAAGTGCCTTTATGAAGATGTCAACTACTTAATGCTTTGTCTAGATCTTTATTGAAGAGATGTCCTGAGATAACAAAATAGCAATCCATTTCAACATGCTTAGTCCTCTCATGAAAAACTAGGTTCTTGGCAGTAAAAATGGCAGCTTGATTATCATAATATAGTGGAGTTGAACACTGTTGAGTTGCCCCAAGATCATGAAGGAGCCATCTTAACCATACGACTTATTGATCGTACTAGCCATTGCTCGATATTTAGCTTTTGTCGAAGAAAGGGAAACCACATGTTGCCTTTTGTTGTGCTATGAGATGGGAGACCTACCTAAGCTGATAAAATAACCTATGCAAGAACACTGATTCTCATGGCAGTGTTCCCAATTTGCATCACAATATGCTTTCAAGTCGAGAGAGCCTATACTTAGTAAGAAGATACCTTATCCCACTATAGACTTAAGGTATCAAAGGACACGTTCCATTACACACATGTGGGGGACCTGGGGATCAGGTACAAATTGATTAAGAACATTTACTGTATGTGTGAGATCGGGCCTTGTGACTGTAAGGTACAAGAGTCAACCAACTAGTCTTTGATAACACCCTGGGTTTGGATGTGGATCACCCTCAGTACTACTAATACGACAGTTCTGCTGTATGGGAAACTTGTTGGGCCTACACACCGTCATTCGTATTTCCTTTAAGATATCCAAGGCATATTTACATTGGCTAAGTACTATGCTCTCAAGGGATCGAACCACTTTAATGCCTAAAAAAATACTAAAGGGTTCGAGATCCTTGATGGTGAATCAATTTTGAAGAAACTGCTTTATATGGTTGATGTGGTCATTACTGGTGCTGGCGAGAATGACATCATCAACGTAGATTAAGGCTGTAGTGTATATATCACCACACTGATAAATGAATAAAGAGCAATCTTCCTGGGATTGCCTAAAGCCCAAACTTGTCAACGAGCCAGTAAACTTTTCATTCTAATTTCATGAGGCTTGACAAAGCCCATATAAAGACTTCTTTAGCCTACAAACCCGTGTCTCTCCTTTTTTAGCAAAGCCTTCAAGTAGTTTTTATATAAACTTCCTTATGAAAATCACCATAGAGAAACAATTGTTGACATACAATTGGTGACCTGTAAGTCCTCATTTAACTGCCATAGCCAGCAAGGTTCAAACAGTAACAAATGTTGCAATTGGAGCAAAAGTTCATGAAATTCTATACCTTCTCGCTAAGTAAAACCACACGCTGCTAATCGTGCTTTATAAGAATTGTAATATCCTGAATTTTAGAATTGGAGGCTTGGTAATAAGCTTAAATTAAGAAGACTACTAAGCTCCGGTTTAGCAAGTGTCCCAAATCTATTCTCTAATATTTCTCATATCTTTGGGGCATTAAAGAAAATAAAATGATGAATTTTGAAGAAAGTGATTATGCTTCTAGTGAAATTTCCTGTGACGTAGTTAGCTTGTCATGAGCTTTTGAAAGAATAAATGATGAGAAAAAACTATAAATTTTGCAGGGTGAAAGTAGACATCATAAGCTTTAATTTGATGGGTCATATGAATCAATTAGAGCTATATTCAAATGTTATAAATTTTTGAAGTTTGCCCAACGAAATTTATTCTTATATGAAACAACGTGCAAACATTTAAAATCTAGGAATGATACGCTTCTAGTTAGCAAAAGACTATATTTTTTTCTTGAAACTAAACTCAATAAGGATTCTATAGCCTTTGGAATCGCTTCAAAACGATGTCTACAAATTTAGTTATGATTTTTCAAAGTTTAGTCAGAAAATTTGCCAAAATTTCTAATTGTTGCGAATTTGAAAAAGAAAGATGTAATGGTGATTGTATAAATTGTGAAATAAAGAAATAGGAGGAAGAAATAATTATTTGACTCATAAGTATGTCAAGTGTCATTATCTAAAGGCAAGAGATTAAATTTTAATTGTTGGAGTTGAGCACATCTAAAATTAGAATAAAATACTACATATATGTAGATGTAGTTAAGGTAAATGGATGAAGGCCCAACTTGGTGTTAAAAGGGACCCTTGGACGTCATTATGGGCCAAGGAAAAGGGAAGAGGAGTTAGTTGAATTGCAATGGAAAGCTTATGACACAAGTTGTATGAAGAGAAGATCAAGTACAATTGTGTCATAAAAATCTCAATTTTTGGACAAAGTTAATTAAGAGAAAATGGGAGATATTATTAATGATGTGGCTTCATCTTTTCCCACCCCATTTGGATGCCAAAGAGCATGAGAAAGAGAGAGAGAGAGAGAGGAGCTTAAGAAACTTAAGGTTAGAGAGAAGGAGGAGGAAGAAAATCAAGGTAAGCTTTGTTGATTTCTTAAGATTGTAGTCCATACTTGTGTAGCTTCCTCTCTAATCTCTTCTTCTCCATGAAATTCATTGTTTAGTAAGCAAATCTTAAGCTTAAGGAGAGAGGAAGGAGACGCCTAGAGAGAAAGGAAAGGAACTCAAGAGATAACTTTAAAAATCTCAAATCCTTGATAGTATGTTATTGTTGTTGATGTTTGTGGTTGGATTTGGTGATTGTTGGTTAAGTTTGTAAATTTGGAAAGTGATAACCCTAAGGGGTTATGCTGCCAAAATTTATTTAAATCATGGTTAGTATGTGTTTAAATAACTTAATAAGAGATTAGAAGTGAAAATGAGTAAGCTTTAGAGGTTAAAACACAATGTTGCAATTTTTCCCTTTTCTTTATGCATATTTCGGCCAGTACTGTTCTGGGGGGAAGGAGTTGGATTTTCAATGATTTTATGGTTTCATTGAGTTCAAGAGGGAAATTAGGTGGGGTTAAAGTTGATCACTTTTTTAGAAAAGTCCGAAAAAGCATAATTATAAAACACCCCCGAACCCTTAAAGAGGGGCTGCCAAGGGCAATTTTGTCTTTTGGCAATGAATTTAATAATTCTGAGCTCGAAAATAGATTCCTTGGTCGAAAATAAGTTAAAATAGCCTAAGTCAAAATTTCAAGAAAAGTACGGTCGGACCAGGTACGGCGGGGCCAGGGTCGGGGGCATTTTGGTTATTTTTCAATATAGACTTATATAACCCTCAAAAACACTATAGAAGTATCTAAATGATACATTTGACATTTTGGGACTGATTTGAGAGCCCGAGTCGGTGGCATGCATTACGAGGCACGTTATTCGAGGATCAGGGAAGGGCGATTAAGGTAGGGAACTTACCTCTCTTGCGTGTATTTGATATTTGTGTTGGTTTGTTGATGCATGTTATTTCTTTGCTTGATTATGTGAAACATATATGAATGATTAAAACTCTGTTTCTGTTTATGCTGTGGCTATAGTTTTGTTGTTTGAAACATTGAGCACGCATATATGTCATTGTGTGAGCATAAGTTATGTAATGCAAGTATGTCATGCATTAAGCACTTATCTTGTATGCATATTGATATAATTCCTACTGAGATTCTCTCGAATCTCACCCTCCCCTACCAACAAATTAGGCAGTTGAAATCAAGAGGTGTATTGAAAGCAAAAAAAAGAACTACACGGGAGGAATGCAGTGGCGGAACAAAGACGGGGAAATGTCTCCGTTTCACTAAGACGATTTTAGACACCCCAGTAGCCTTGTGCGGCTACATTGATTATAATTATCATGTGCGAACCCCTATAGGGAATTTCTGTAAACGTGCATATAATATTAGTATATTATGCTATTCTTATGTTGCCTGTAATACCCCGAAATTTGGGATTGGAGGCTTGGGAATAAGCCTAAATTAAGTAGACTGCTAAGCCCCGGTTTAGTAGATGTCCCAAATTTATCCCCTAATGATTTCTATATCTTTGGGGTATTAAGAAAGTAAAATGATAAATTTTGGAGAAAGTAATTATGTTTTTGGTGAAATCGCCTATGAGGTAGTAAGCTTGTCATGTTCATTTAAATGACCAAATGATGGTCAAAAATTATGAAACTTTACAGGATGAAATTAGACATCCTAAGCTTTAATTTGATAGGTCATATGACTCAATTAAAGCTATACACAAAAAGATATGAATTTTGGAAGTCAGCACAGAAAAACTGTGAAATTTCTGGAACAATATGCAAAGATTGAAATTCTGGGAATTTTGTGATTCCATTAAGCAAAAGTATATATTTTTCCTTGAAACTAGACTCAATAAGGGTTCTATAGGCTTTGGAATAACCTCATTTCGATTTTTCTAGAATTAGTTATGATTTTTCAAAGTTTGGGCAGAAATCTGCCAGAATTTTGTAAAAATCCGAAAATTGAGAAATTATCAAATAAATAAAATATAATATTAGATATTAAAATAAAAAGTCATCATCTTCCTCCCTAGCTCATTTCTGACGTTCAGCAAGCTGCATATAGAGAGAGAAGGTGTGGAATTGTAGAGAGAGAAAGGAGAAGAAAAATCACAAGGTAAGCCGATTTCTCCGACGATTTCGCTCCTAACGCGTATAACTCCGATCCTAAACTACTCCTCTTTGTTCTTTAAGGTTTGGAAAGCTCAAATTTGGTGTTTTCAAAGTTAGGGTTTTCTGCCATTTTTGGGAAAATCTTGTTGGAGCTTGAGGTAACTTCCAAACCTTCGTATATTGACTATTCTAGCTGCTGTGGGCAATTTAATCGGTGAAATTTCGCCGGATTGCCATTGGTTTTAATTTTTGGAAATGGGTTTCCCTAGGGGTTATGCTGCCCAAATTGATACTAAATGGTAGTTGTAACCTAATGGAATAGTCAATAAAGTGGTTAGGAGTAGAAAGGAACGTGTTTACGGAGCCGAAACCGAAAAACCCTGATTTTCCCCTTAAAACTTATATATTTCGGCCAGCATTGTAAATGGGTCTTAGAGTTGGATTTTCAATGATTTGATGATTCCATTGGATTCAGTGGGCGAAAATAGGTGGGGTTACAGTTGGGCACTTTTTCGGAAAAGGCCGAGAAAGCATAATTACGGAAACGCCCCTAAAACCCTAAAAGTAGGGCTGCCAAGGGCAATTTCGTAATTTGACATTGAATTTGATAATTCCGAGTCCGGAAATGGATTCTCTGGGTTAAAATATGTCAGGATAGCCCAGGTTAGAATTTCGAGAAAAGTACAGCCGGACCGGGTATGATGGGGCCGGGTCCCTGGGGGTATTTTAGTAATTTTTCAAGATAGACTCATATAACCCCCAGAAACACTATGGAAGTTTCTAAATAGTACATTTGACATTGTAGGATCGAATATGGAGCCCTGAGCTGTTGGCACGCAAATCAAGGAGAAAGATTGGAGGTAGGGGACTTACCTTACTTGCATGTATTTGATATCTTTGTTTGTGTAATGATGTATGTGATTGCTTTACTTGATTGTGTAGAGCATATTTGAATAAATGAAGCTCTGTTTCTATTTTCGCTGTGGCCATAGTCTTGTTGTATGAAACGTTGAGCATGCAGAAATGTCATTATGGGGCATACATCTAGATAAAGCTAACATGTCATACACATAGCATCAATCATGCATGCATTATGGTATCTGTTTCCTACTGAGATTCTCTCGAATCTCACCCTCCCTTACCAACAATTTAGACAGGAGAATACAGAAGATATGCTGAGAACAATGCAGAGAACCATATGAGGGGATTGCAATGGTGGAACGAAGATGAGAAGATGTCTCCGTTTCATTGGGACGGGTTTAGATACCCTAGTAGCCCTGTGTGGCTACCTTGATGGTAATGATCATGTACAAACCCCTATGGGGGAATTTATGTAATCATGCACATATTATCAGTATAGTTATGCTATTCCTGTGTTGCCCACCGAACCGCATATCGTTTTCCGTGAATACTCTGGTAAAGGTAAAATTGAGATAAGGGCGTGACATTGCCCACCGAACTGCGTATCGTTTTCCACAAATACTCTAAAAAATGTGAAAATAAGATAAGGCGTGACAAGAATGCAACTCTCCGGTTGGTTTGAATTTGTTTTTATAAACCCATTTAAAGTTAATAAGATATTTTCCTAGTGGAAGATGTTCAAGTGTGTAAGTCCTATTAGCTTCAACTGCATGTATTTCCTTTTGCATAGCCTCACGCTAGTGAGCATGTTTACCTGCCTGTTGAAAGGTCTTGGGCTCGTCATATGACCCGATGGTAGAAAAATAGGCTTTATGTGAGACAGAAAATCTTTTATCTGAATCATAGTGTGATAAAGGATACCTGACTGAGTTGCTTGATGGAAGAAGTAGATCCACATGGGCTAATGACTACAGTAAATTGACTTCATAACTATCCAAGTGCCGGGGTAAATGCCCCTCGTGCGTACTTCATCGGGTGCTTCTGATTTGTGTTTCATCAGATAGATCCATATTCCCCTACTATAATTATCCACAATGGTTAAAAAATAATGTGTAGCACTCAAATAGGCGGTATGAAAACTACCTCATATGGCCTCATTTACCAATTCAAAAGTTGAAGAAGTTTTTATCAAACTAATTGGAAAACTGGGTCTAGTCTGTTTGACTCTTATGTAAGAATCACAATAAAATGATTTAAAAGAATTGCTAAGTAAGTTAATACTTTTAAGCTTCTCCTTAGAGGAATGCCCAAGTCTCTGGTGCCAAATTTCTACTGTCTGGCTTTGCCACACATAAAAGGTCTTATTTGGTTGGCCTTCTTCCAGCAAATAGAGCCTATCGTGTATTCTACATGCTCCAATCATGTTCCTCGAATATAAGTTTTGTATCACACACATGTCTCTAACAAATGTTACCGAACACAAATAATCTTTTGTTAGCTTGATAACAAAAATCAAATTACACTTAAATTCTGGTATATGAAGAACATTTATCAGTATCATCCTATTTGACAAGTGAACATCTCCTATGATTTTAACAGATAAAGTTTGCCCATTTTGTATTTTAAACAGAAGTTGATGCCTTGCTTGAGTCATATTCCGTAAGAGACTCTCATCAAATGTTATATGTATCGTTGCTCATGTATCAATTATCCAGTGCCCATTAGGAATAAATTTACCTACCATATTTACCACAAGTGTGTTGTCTCTTCCAAGATTCAAGGGATTGTCTTCCTTGTTGAAATATTGTACCAGGTGATCATACTGATTGGGCGTGAGACTAGGAATGGGGCTTTCATTGGAGCTCACCTGTGTCGCTCTCGAACCTTGCCTTCGTTCTCTTTTATCACGTCCTCCTTTCTTGAAGTCTTATGGATAACCTATGATCTCATAACATAGATCTTTAGTATGTGCAAGTTTCCTACAATAATTGCACTTTAATGGTTTATGCTTGCCATCTCATTTATCTCCATTCTCTTGAGAAGCTCCAATGTTATGAGCTGTGCCTGAGCTTTTCATCATTTCGTCTGACACAGTTTGGATATCAGGCAGATCATGCTCTGATACCATTGAAATATTGAGATGAAAATGAATTGCGCGTCTTTCATTGATTGATTAGAGGTATATATATAATACTAATATATGTGTACCCTAATGGAGAATATCATAACAACCATATCTCCATACTAATATTTACAATATTAGTTGATAATAAAAACATAATATTATCACAATGTTACAATATGAAATCTTGTGATATTCTCTGAGATATATTGCCTTCAGGTTCTAAATAGAAGATATAGTTTTCATATTTTTCATTCTTTTCCTTATTTTCCTCTATTCATACTTCTTCAACAATCAAGAAGGAAAGGGATTGAGGGAATTAAGAAAGATGACTAAGGTGTTTTAGAAAATACATGTCATATTAACTACTTTAATCTAATCAAATTAGGTAAATATGCCTTATATTAAGAACCAGAGGAGAATTAAATATGAGCAAAATTAAAAATCTATTTAATTTTTGATAAAATTAATGACTTAACCACTTTTGTTTAGTCTTGTTAGGGTGATTAAGGGCTTATTTGGTTCGAAGGGAGGGGATGGAAGGAAAGAGAGTTACTTTATTTGGTTTGGTTGGTGGGGGAAGACGTAAGGGGTTTTTAACGGTCCCTTGTTTGATCTAAGATATAAAGGAGAGGAATGATAGCAATTTACAATTCTACTCTAACATATTTGATTATATTTTTTATTTATATGTTATATAAATTAATTTTTATTTTATCTAATTAATATAATAATATATATTTCGTTTTAAATAAATTGTATAATAATATATTTTTAAATATAACAGTATTTTTTATTTATAATAACAAATTTTCATTTTAAATTAATTTCATAACAATATATTTTTAAAATATATTATTTTAAATATAATAAAAATAATATATTTTTCATTATAATAATATTTTTAATTAAAATTATATTAACATATTTTATAATTATAATATTTTTAATTCATAAAAATTTATTTTTTATTTTAAATAAATTTTATAATAATATTTTTTATTTTTAAAAATATAATTTTTTAAATTTTATTTCATAATAATATTTTTTAATAATAAAAACATATTTTTATTCAATCTAATTTAATAATAATTTTTTATTTAAATTTATATGAGCATATGTTATAATTATAATAATTTTTTATTCATAAATATTTCTTTTTGTATTAAATTATTTTTTAATAATATATTTTAAATTATAATAATTTTCGTATCATAATATATTTGTATTTCATAATAAATTATTTTAATAATAATATTTTTGTTTATTATAATACTTTTCACCATGGGCATTATCTGAATATCATATATGTTATAAAGTAAAGTGGTCTAAAATTTTGGCTTCGTTTCAAATCCCCCAATTTAAAGGAGAGCCAAAATAGGGGTGTTGGAATGGAGGGGATGGAAACTTTGAGCTTCCCTCCCCTTCAAAACTTCAAATCAAATGAGGGAATGGGCTCATTTTTCCTCTCCTTCCATCCCCTCCCCTCTTGCCCAGCAAGCCCTACGGGTGTGTTTAAAACAAGGGGAGGGGGAGGAAAATGAGTGGAGGGAAAATTTTTCTGAATTGATTTTTAAAAAAAATAAGAGAAACAAGGTTAAAAATTTTAAATTGATTTTGCATACTCTTTTATTTTATATATTCTTTATATTAAAATTTTATAATTCCACTTCTTTAATTTTTTTTTTAAAATCAACTTATAAAAATTTTTTCTTCTCTCCCCTTCCCTCCACAATTCCATCGTACCAAACATACTAAGGTGCTCATTAAGATTAGTATATTGAGTTATTATGTAGAAAAGTGAATTAAAAATAAAGAAAATGATAGAAAAATACCACTTAAACTTTAAAATCTCAAATTAATTATTTGATAAAGATTTATATTATCAATCTTATTATTATTATTATCAATTTCATTACTCTTTTTATTAACAGAATTTTAAAATTTAAATCGTATTTTTTTATCATTCATCTTAAAAGTATCAGTTTTTTTTTTTTTCCTCACTTTGTAAGTTTTTGTCACTTTCTGTTTTAACTTTTACCACGTCAATTACTTTATGGAGTGAGACAGAAATATATGGTCAGGGCAACCTGACCAGCGGCCCCTAATTATTGGAGAAAACAATACTGCTTTATAGGTTGATTGGTTGTTGTAGCATTTGTTGTCATCGAACAGATAAAACGCAAAAGTAGTATACAATACTACGAGTGTGTTTAGTACTCCTTCTTTTTTATCTTAATTATAAGATAAAATTAATTTTTTTAGAGAAATTAAAAAAAATAATTAAATTATTTTAGAGTGTTTATATTTTTAGTATCATTAGATTATATATTAGTTTATTAGTCAAATTAATTATTTTGGAGAAAAAAATAAAAATAAAAATAATCTAAAATAATTTAATTGGTTTCCTTAATTTCTCCAAAAAAATCAACTTTGCTTTATAATTAGGACCGGAGGAGTATTGTTTATTGGGGTTAGTAAGTACGATTTGATCTAATAAGTGAGATAGAGAGAAGTGAATTTGTTTTTTTGTGTTTGGGATAGCTTAATATGAAAATGGCTTATTCATTGGAATCCCCCTTTTAGCAAAAGTTACACTTCCTTACTTATTGAAAATGCCTTATGAAGCCTAGCGCACTGTGGCACAGTTGGTAAGGCATGAGGCCTAAGTGCTTAAACTTTCGGGTTCAATCCCGGCCCACACCCAGTAGGGTGCTACTAAAAAAAAATCTTATGAAAATGGCTCAGTGTTTATTTGAAATAGCTTATTTTTTTTATTTATAAGTGCTTATAAATCGTGATTTACGGTATATGAGGTAAGTATGTGAGAGGAGTTTTATCTTGACTTACGTAATAAGGACTTATTGTCCAAAAATAAGTGATACCAAACATGTTTTATTCATTTGAATCCCCCTTTTAGCATAATGCTTTATTGAAAAATATATCGAGAGAAAGGGATATACAACACAGAATATAATGGTTGTATGTGATTGGGATATGTGCTTCATGTTCGTGCTGACGGGTTGTGAAGATTCTGCATATGACACTCGTGTGTTTCAATCTGCTATCTCAAATCCAGCTATGAATTTTCCTCATCCACCTGCAGGTATATTTTCGTCGCATTCAGTTGAATTACTTTCAGTGCACTCTTTGCTTAATCTCACATTTTCTAACTACACTTTTTCCATTTATTTTTAATTTTAAATATCTTGCTCTCTTATAATTAACACAAGTTTTTACTTTTAAAAAAGCACTTATACAATTCGTCAATCCAAACAAATTTACTGTGACTCTGAGGTTTTAGAATTCTTATATGCTCATATGGATTTTTTGAGAGCAAATTAAAATTCTAACTGGAAATTCTTCCTACAACTGAAGCCTTTGTTTAAAAGAAAGTGAAATGTTTCCCTTTTTGTCCCATTTGCCTATAAGAAGTTGAAAATGGTCTTAGACTTGTTGATCATGTGTTGCTGCAATTTGTTGTGGGGTTTGGAAAAGGAGATGTGATTGGGTTTGTAATAGAGAAGCTCATGGTTTGGTGCATGAATGCTTTAAAACAAAGTATGTTAATGAGAATTTTAAATCTAATGTTCTGGGGAGGAACAATGAGAGATGGTTGCAGTGGGCACAGCTCCTATGATTGGCATATATATGACAAAAGTTAATGTTCATATCTCTTCTATCAGTGATTTGGATTCTGCTATTATGAGATTCATTTGCATGAACTGTAAATGGGGAAATAATATGTGGTTTAGGAGGGAAAGTTTTTGCTGCTTCTCCATTTATGGCAAAATGCTTGGCCTTGAGAGAAGGATTTCTAGTTGTGAACATATTTAGGATTAGAAATTTCATTTTAGAGCATTTGGTGCATTGCCCTAGCGGCAAAGTAGTCCCCTTACCTATGGGAGGTGGAGGATTCTATCCCCACAAAACCGGTTTAACCTTCTTTTCAATTAAAGAAAAGAAAAGAAATTGCATCTTAGAAACTGATTACGAAGAGCTGTATATAATTTGATGATTAGGGAAAAGAGGAAGGCATGTGATTTGTAATACCCCGAATTTTGGGATTGGAGGCTTGGGAATAAGCCTAAATTAAATGGACTGCTAAGCCCCAATTTAGCAAGAGCCCAAATTGGTCCCCTAATGATTCTTATATCTTTGGGGTATTAAGAAAGTAAAATGATGAATTTTGGAGAAAGTAATTATATTTTTGGTGAAATCGCCTATGAGGTAGTAAGCTTTTCATGTTCATTTAAATGACCAAATGATGATAAAAAATTATGAAATTTTACAGGATGAAAGTAGACATCCTAAGATTTAATTTAATAGGTCATATGACTCAATTAGAGCTATACACAAAAAGATATGAATTTTTGAAGTCAGCATAGATAAACTGTGAAATTTCTGGAACAATATGCAAAGATTGAAATTCTGGGAATTTTGTGATTCCAGAAAGCAAAAGTCTATATTTTTCCTTGAAACTAGACTCAATAAGGGCGTGACATTTTGGTATCAGAGCCTGGTTAGTACTTTTTCAACTGGGAAACATGGAAAACATCAGGTAGCCTACTCAGATTCAGTGGCAAAGCGATGTGGTATTCACTTTGAAGTTTATCTCCTCTTTTGTGCATCAATAATGTCAGGATGATTAAATAGGAGTCCCACAGAAATCTCCATAATACCTGACTGCAACTAAAATCTGTGTTTCTCTATGCCAAACTTTGGCCAAATTTTCTATGCCATATAAACTCTTATAAAAAAAAACCCCCCTTTAAGATGGAACTCATTACAACGCACCATCTTTGAGAGCCAAAGCTCCGGTAGCTCTATACTACAATTCAATGTTACGGCGACTGCACCTTGGGGTTAGTTGTCACGGTGGCTGCACTCGCGGGTTTATCGTCACGGTGGCTGCACTCTAGGGTTCTGTACTCAGTGCTTCACACAGGTACCCATACCCCTGGTCAGCCCCCCTCCGGTCAGAACTTTCCTTAGGTAGCCCTGTCCGTTCAGATTTCACCGTAGGTAGCCCTCTCCGATCAGATTTCACCGTAGGTAGCCCTCTCCGTTCAGAACTTTCAATCTTTGTGGTCGCAATACAATTCCTCACGCCCTTATTGAGTCTAGTTTCAAGGAAAAAATATAGACTTTTGCTTTCTGGAATCACAAAATTCCCAGAATTTCAATCTTTGCATATTGTTCCAGAAATTTCACAGTTTATCTGTGCTGACTTCAAAAATTCATATCTTTTTGTGTATAGCTCTAATTGAGTCATATGACCTATCAAATTAAAGCTTAGGATATTTACTTTCATCCTGTAAAATTTCATAATTTTTGATCATCATTTGGTCATTTAAATGAACATAAAAGCTTACTACCTCATAGGCGATTTCACCAAAAACATAATTACTTTCTCCAAAATTCATCATTTTACTTTTTTAATACCCCAAAGATATAAGAATCATTAGGGGATAAATTTGGGCTCTTGCTAAATTGGGGCTTAGCAGTCCACTTAATTTAGGCTTATTCCCAAGCCTCTAATCCCAAAATTCGGGGTATTACATGATTGGCATTGTGTGGATCTTATTAAGGAGTTTCAATAGTTGAGGAATTCGGCAAGTGGTTTTGTGATGTCCTTAGTGTATTGCCAAGGCAATTAGTGCCATAAACTTTATGGCAGATTTGGGTGTTAAATGAGATGTGTCCTTCGAGGTAGATGGCTTGAAGAAGTATAAGCTCCTTCAACTAAATTTTTACTTGCTAATGTTTCTAGCTCCAGAAGTTCTTGGTAGAATCTCAATAATGCTGCTAATGAGAGAAGTAGCATTAGTCACTACAAAAAAATAACTTATTATTGACGGAATTACCGATTAGTGACGGAATTAAAACTAGATTGGTACTTTTAAGTGTTAAAGACGAGGTGTACTTTTAATATATTATGTGAGAAGTAAATGTAGGTGCAAAATGGAGTAATATTCTAATATTTCAAAACTGGCTAGCTCAAATCTAATGGATTATTATTATTAGAGCTTTCAATCTTTGTTAAGCACATAAAATAAGACCTAAAAGATAGTGACACGTGGCATGCCTATATGGAAAAATCTTTAGGATTTGAAAGCATTTTTACACTAAAAATATTCACAAAGGACTAACTAGCAACTTAAAGTTTAATAATATAAAGCAATTTACCTTTTATATATATATATATATATATATATATATATTGCATTAAGTTAAAAAGTAAGAACGTCAATTGCACCATAAATACTAAGTATTTATATTAGATTGTTTATTGCTCATTTGGGAATATTTTGAAGGGTTGCAAATTTACCAGCGAAGTTTTATCCGAGAAGCGTCTGGCACAAATATCTTTTAGAAGGGGCAAAAATATCAATGAACAATTAAAAAGAGGCATCCACCACAAAAATCGTTAATCCGTACTAACGGCGTTAAATTATAAGAGAAGAAAACCCCTAATGACGTTAGTACGGATTTAACGGTTTTTGTGGTGCATGTCTCTTTTTAATTGTTCATTGGTATTTTTTCCCCTTCTTAAAGATATTTATGCCAGACGCTCCTAGAACAAAACTTCATTGATAAATTTACACCTTAACCCTATTTTGAAAGTGAAAACTGCCCTTTAATTCAAGTGTTATTTTTCCCATAATGTCATGTGTCATCATTTTGTAAGTCACAAAGGGCGTCAAAAAGCTAATCCGCATCAAAGTTATATAAGAATAAAATTCTCTTACCGAGTATTTTAATGTTTGTGCATTCTCATGACTCTATCCCAAATTCCCAATATCTCTTATAGCCATACAACCACAACTTATTAAAAGTCACTTTTAGATATAGGAAAAAGAATATGAATTTTATCAGTTTGGTAATAATTAAAGTATATATCCAAAATAAAGGACACCATAATTTAAGTAAGAATATAATAATTAAACAATTAAATGAAAATTGTTATTGATAATAGCTGTTTTATTGTAAAAAATGAAAATTGTTACCAACATTAGTAATATAACATATTTGACAAAATTAATATGCAAGTCCTATAATTTGACCTCATTTTTCATTAGGTCCTTACAGCCTTTTTATTGGGTCCATATAATTTTTCAACTATAATTATTTGTCCTCGTACTCATAATTTGTTGATTTATTAAAGAAACGGTATTAGTAAAGGATGACATGACTCTCAAATAGTATACACATGGATATAATATGTATGTATATACATAGGTGTAAGGAAACAGGTATGAGTATAATAATTTTTTATGTTTATGTTGATATAAATAGATTTTATTTCATTCTTTTATTTCTTAAAACTCTTTTATTATGTATTTTGTGACAACTTAAATGTTTATTTAGCATCCACATCAATTTTAATTAACATATGATGGGTATGAATATTAATACTTATGACTTAGGAAATTGTAAGAACCCAATATAAAGAAAAAAATTGCAAGAGCTTGATTAAAAATTAAATGAAACTATAAGGATTAACAAGTATATTTTTACTAATATATTTAATAAAATTTTTAATATAAAGTATAAATAAAAAATGAGCAAATACCTGAAAGGTCAAACATAGAAAGAAAGTATGAAACTATAAGAAAAATTTTAACTAGATGTTTTGGACAAAATTACATGGATAAGTTTTTCATCGCTTTATGTAAGAAAATAAATTATAATAATAATATTCTCTAAATATAAAATATATTATTATTAAATATTATTCTATAAATAGTAATATTCTATAAATAATAAATTTATATGATAATTTTATTTTTTTAATTATTTTTATGAATTACTTTAATATTCTTCATAATTTTTTAATTAAACATAAATTTATATTATTTATTTTTAAATTATAAATTTTATTTATTTTTATAATTATAAAATTTGAATTATAATAAAAAAAATTTTCTAAAAATATACATAATTATAATTAATAGTTACTAATTAATAATTTTTATCATTATATAATTATTAATTTAAATTTATTATTATTAATTATATTTTAATATTTTTAATTTATTTAATTTTCAATAAAATTCATAAATTAAAATTCAAAAAACCTAAAAGGACCTAAGTAAAAATTTAGTGAAAGAATGAGGACCTAATAAAAATAAAAAAAATTACAAGAACCTGATTAAAAACAAGTGAAAGTAGAGGGACTTGATAAAAAAAATTATAAAAACCTAATTAAAAATTAGTTAAAAATATAAGGACCTGCAGATTAATTATTCTTAATTGTGATACATCTTTAAGATATTTAGTATTTTAAAAATTTGATTTGTAACTAAAGCCACTGCACTTATAAATGAAACAGCATCATTTTCTCCTCATTGAAATTATGTTTTGCATTCTCAAACAAGCTTTTAAAGCTTCAAATGATAAATAAAAAATAATCTTATATTTTTAACAATTTTCCACCGGTTATGAATAGATATTGTACATAAAATATTTTTTTTTGGTTGAGTGTGAAACTGAATTCTATTACTCAAAAAAGAGCTACATACGAAGAAATCAAAACAAAAATAAATACAACAACCAGGCAACCTGCATTATCTTTTAAAATTTAAATATCGAACCATACCATTTTTATCAATATTCATTTTTGTACAACATTTTAATAAATAAAATCAAATTTATTTAATTTCTTGTTTTTTCAAGCAATAAAATAGGATTGTGCATTCATTGGCAAAAAAAAAAAAAAGGGATTGTGCATTCGTTGGGAGAAAAATAGGCGGATAATAATATAATGAGGGGGTGATGTTGACGGAAGAGTATGGCGGTTTGTGAGGAGCACCTAGACGTTTATATTTCCAACGACGCCAAACTCAGCATGGGTGAGGGTGACGCCAAATTCAGCAACAGTTTGTCACTTTCTCGGATGCGACTTCTTTAAAAAAAGAAAAGAAAAGAAAATTTCAATTAATATTACTAATATTCATGTAAAAAATTTAATATTAATATAAAAAATTAAGTTTATAAAATAATTTGCATTAATATTAATTTTAACCACATATTTAATCATGATTTTAAAACTTAATCCAATTTGGCCGATAGGACAATTGAATCAGTGAATCGGTCCCTTAACCAATTTGGCTAAGAGTTTTAGACCGGCAACCATTTTGAATTTTAGAACACTTTCTTTATTTTCTTATGGGTTAAGGGACAATTTTGTCTTAGAAATTTTCACCGAGAGACAATTTTATCTTGGAAGATTTTCTGAGAGCAAGTTTGCCTCAGAAGTGTCAAAATAGGAGCAGTTTTGCCCTAACCATTATTCCAGTTAATTTTGATCATTAATTGACCAAATATGCTGAGTTGATAGCTCACATGTGATTCACATCATTTTTTTTAAAATGTAAATTTGCGTCAGAAGTCCATGTGTCATTTACTCCATCTTTTTTCAAAGTTAGATTCAAAACTTCGAAGACAAATTTGCATTTTAACAAAAATAATGTGGATAATATGTAGACTGTCAGCTCAACATATTTGGTCAACTAATGGTCAAAATTAATCAAGTTAATGGCCATGACAAAATTGCTCCATTTTTTACACTTCCATGGCAACATTGCCCTTGAAAAACTTCCGGGGCAAAAATACCCCTTAACCTTTTTCTTGTTGAGCTTGAAAAGAGATCGTTTTCTAGTTTAAAAAATAACGAACCATCATATTTATGTTTCAGCAACTCTGTTTTGTTGAATCATATGTAGTTTATATGTTCTGTATATTTGTAGATTAATACTATTTTATTTAAATATTATTTTAATTATGATAGGTCAATCCCGAGTTTACTCTGATTTAAACCAACAACTCTTGAACAACCACCTCAAACGTCGGTCGGATTTTCTATAACTTATAAAGTTCTTTTTTAGGAGGTTTTTTTAATGGGAAAATGGCCCATAAATATTTTTTAGACAAATTAATTATCAAATGCTACCTAGCGTGCAAACAATTTTCTGTGTGTGCAAAAGATCCTCCTTTATATTCAAACAATCTTCCATGTGTTCAAAAATCTTCCCTATGAACGTGCAAACAATCTTCCATTTTGTGCAAAATATCTTCCCTTTTGTACAACTTATCTTCCGTTAAGTACAATAGATCTTTCATTGTAGTATTTAACAATTAATTTACCCAAAAGGTATTTATGAGCAATTTTCCCTTTTTATATTACAAATTGTCAAGTGAAAAATTATAAGTTATTATACTTCGTATGCATCATCATCTAACAAAAAAGAGCATTTAGTTATATTGAAATGATTGGAAAAGCCCAAATCTATTTAAGATGGGTTTCAATCAATTTGATTAATTAATTGATGGGAAAAAGACACTTAAATACTACTTGAACTTCAAAATCTCAAATCAGTAATTTTTCAAAAACCTGAGTTGTCAATTGTTATACTCTTTTTGTCAATTTCATTTCTCTTATTGTCAACAAAACCAATTTAAAATTTTGAAGTTCAAGTGGTATTTAAGTGTATTTTTTTCCTTAGTTGATCATTTATGTTTCTTATTATCTATTATTTAATTTAGGATATTAGGATCCTATTTGATACATACAATCAATTTCAGATTTTGTTTGATTATATTGTAGCAATACAACAGATTTGGAAGGAAGGAAGGGGAGGGGAGAGAAAATTTTTATAACTTTAATTTTAAAAAATTAGAAAAGTAGAGTTAAAATTTTTTAATTAATTTTTCTTACACTTTTATTCTACATCTTATCATCATTAAAATCTTATAACCACACTTCTCCAATTTTTTAAAATTCTACTCATAAAATTTTTTCTCCCCTCCCTTCCCCTCCATTTCCCTCCCTCCTGCCAAACAGAACAATATCCCCTCTATTTGCTAAGCCGATTTTGTTCATGATATGACAGTCCGGTTAATCCCAATTAATTTCTTATTCGTCTATTATAGGGCTTATAGGGCTTATTATACTGATGTTGCTGGTCTTAACTCTTAACACAGACCCAACACATCAAATGGCTCCAACTCTCTTGCAAGATCCTAGCAAATCTCATCACTGCCCATATACTTGACCCAGAAATTAAGGGCATGCTTTGTTTCTATTTTTAAAATTTAAAAAATAATAAAGCTTGTTTGTAAAATTGTTTTTAATAGGTTCTTTTAAAAACCAAAAAGTCGTTTTTAAAAAGTTAAAAAATAACATAATTTTAAATTTATGTTTCTATTTTTATTTTTGAGTTCGTCATATGTCTATTATCGACTTGACACCACCTACACTAATCACTTTCACATCACTATTGGCGACAGCCACTGCCATATCATCACATTAAAAACAGATTATTTTTAAAACAACTATTTAAATAGAATTTTTTTACAAAAACTTTTATGAAGCCCATCCTTAGCCATTATGTTAGAGTTGACGAGAGGAAAAAAACCCAAACTTAATCAATTGAAGGAACAAGCTGGTCAACTGCAAATATTCATAAGTGCTCATGACGAGACATGAGAAAGAGTGAGTGCTGCCACAAGTTTAGTTGTCAGCAAATCAGGAATGATTTTAGTTGTTTACTCCTATTAAGATGTTTGCAAAAATCAAATAAAAACCTCATTTTATTTTTAATGTCATTTTGTTTTTAATAAAAAAAGAGAGAGAAAATGCTGCTATGTATTTCTTTGTGTTTAAAAAATGCTGCTGTCTAAGAATCTCTTGGATGAATGGCAACTCACGCCTCTGATTGAAGAGATTGTGTCCAGGTGAGTTCTATAGTCCAGGTGAGCAAAACAGGTGTGGGCGTGTGGGGCTCTGGCTTAGGGGTTTCCAAATTGTTAAAATGAAAAATGCCACTAAATCATGAAAAATGTAGTTGAGATGGCTTTTTTCTCTCAAAATATGTTTGTAGTTTAAAAACATTTCCCCCCTTTAATAAAAGTTACACAAAAGAATAATTTTAAAATAATAAAAATGTTTGTTGGAAAAAAATAATAAAAATGTTTGAATATAATCTATTACTAATATGGATACATTGGGTTGGGTCCTTAATAAAAAGGGAAAATAACTCCTAGTCCCAAGCAAATAATATATTATCAAAAAGATCCCTGGTTATAACCCTAAGGGTTTGTTTGGTCTGAGGGGAGGGGAGGGAAAGTGGGCGGAGGGAAAATTTTTTTGAGTTAAATTTAAAAAAATTAGAGAAGTGGGGTTAAAAATTTTTAATTAATTTTTCTTACTCTTTTATCTTATATATTCTCTTTATTAAAATTTTATTACCCCACTTCTTCAATATTTTAAAATTCAACTCATAAAAATTTTCCCTCCCCTCTCTTCCCCTCCAAAACCCTCACACCAAACGGACTCTAAAAGCGTGTATTCACAATCTGTTGAGTGTGTTTTACAACCTCCAGGGACCTTTCTGATAATATCTTGTTTGTTTGAGACTTAGAAGTGATTTTCCCTAGTAAAAAACCATTCTCAACACACACAATACTTCCTTCAGTTCTTTTTATAAGGGACCTAGTTGATCCTAAATACCATTACAAAATTTAGTGGTACGTTTGTGTGTAATTTCCACATATACCAATTATAACTAGCTCCCTATCGTTAATGTCGGGAAGAGGAAATTGTGATGGACGGGAGGTTGACATTTGTTAAGGGTATTTTTTTGAAATGTTATATATAATTTCTTACAAAGGATTTAATTAATTTTAAATATACTTCTCATGTCTTTTTTATTAGTTACCGATTTTTTATTGGACTAAAAATAATTTAAATATCATTAATTTTATCTTAAACTTTAATAACTTTTAAACTTTGCCTCATTTAATGTATACTGTTCTCTCTTTTCTTTTTTAAAAAAATCACATATAAAAACAGTTAAATTACCTAAATTTTAATTTAGATGACTCAACATAACAAATTATAGATCAGGTTATATTTCAAAATGAGGGATTTAAAAATTTGGTCAAATTATCTCCATATCCCTTAATTATTAAAACAACAAAATTGAAAATATAACCATATTATTTACTCTATCAATTAATTATTTGGGAAGTAATCTACAACTTTGTGCTCCAACTTCTTTCCAAATATTAATTATGCCCAATATTCTTTTTTTATACAATACTCGGTTTTATAGAAAAGTAGGGGTATATTTAATTATATTAAAAGAGGTGAATTCTTGTGAACTATAATGTGTCACAAATATCTATATATGTAATTTTCCCTTTCTATAAAAAAACATAATCATGGATTATATATTCAAGATATATATATACATGGTTCAATATTTACCGGAGTCATAAAATTTTGAATAAAAATATAAATATTAAAAGAAAGTAATAGATCTCCACATGAATACGTAGATCTACCGTCATAATAGATTTCAATTTATCCTAATACAATATTATATAAAATTGAATGTTGTGTAAAAAACATTCTGCATAAATTTTTTTTATTATTGAGATAACATCAACAAACATGTAACAAAGCTTTCAAAGTTTGATGATATATATTTCATCCATCACCACCCGCATAATTAATGTTTGGAAAGAAGTAGGAGCAAAATGGTGCTCCGATTCAACATACTTCCTAAGGAATTAATTGATAGAGTGAATAATAAGGTTATGTTTTCAATTTTGTTATTTTAATAACTAAGGGATATGAAGGTAATTTGATCAAAATTTTAAATCCCTAATTATGACGCATGATATGTAATTTGTTAATTAATTTCAATGACCCAAATTAGAATTTGGATAATTCAACCGTCTTTTCATGAGATTTTCCCCTCTTTTTTTGATATTAAAATATGGTACTTGGTTTTCGGGGTTCGTGGCTACCCCTCCCAACGTAAATGTCTCTACTGGGACTTGAACTTGAGACCTAGAGGAATTTAGCGGAATCTTACATTACTAGACCAACTCTATGTTGATAATATATATTATACTCTAAGGACACAAAATTCACACAAATGGTAAATAAAGGGTGATATTATCCATTTATACAAAACATTTAATGATGTGACTTATAATTCTACCTAAAAAATATTTCCTCTCTATCTTATAAATAGAGTTAAAGGAGTATGTCTTAATCTACATGGTTTAATTAAAAATTTCTTATGTCACTGATCAAAAGAAGAACAATTTTATTATATTTATTACTATTGGACCATATTCGATCATTATCAAACGGATAACTCTTTTAACATAATTTTTTTTTTAAAACTTACATAGTTCAAATCCTTAACTTTTTTACTTGGTTGAATCAAAAGCTTTCTAGTCAACCCAACCATAGTTGATAATATACTATCTATTGGCTTTAATATAAGACTAAAGCTATTTAGGGGTTGAATGTAGTCTTTAAATAATAAAACTTCAATCCATTTGTTCTACCAAAATTATAATTTTTTTTCTAAAATATTCCTATTGATTGAACTCATTAAGAATTTTTATCTGAAAATAGTAATGTTAAATGATGGTATTTTAGAAAAATCAATGTATATTTGTTTATAAATAACCAACATAACTAATTTTCTTAATCCGCATAAATTAGTCACTCAGCTCTTATATTAAGCACACAAGGTAATATGTTTTTTTACCATATCCATGATATTCAAACTCGCTCTTAACTAAAATTTTGATTTTCACCACCAATTTTTGTTAGAGAAGTGTATAGTAAACAACTTAACCGTTGGGCTTGCTCCATAGGATCACATCACATGATCACCTGGCAGAATCCAAGCATATTGCTGTCCTCTTTGAAAATCTTCCTCAAGCACTTGAAGCCTTCACCTCCATTAAAGCCAACCCTTGCATCACTAAAAAAAAAGTGGGTTAACAACAAAATTTAATGATGAAATTTGATGATTTTATCGTTAAATAAACTGTCACTAATTAATTAGCGACGGAATTCCATTACTAAATCAATTTAGTAGTGGAAATCCGTCTCTAATGAACTTTTTTTTGTAGTGTGATGATAATTGTAAGTTATCTAACAGGAAATTTCAAAATTAACAATTCTTTTAAAATTAATAAATAGTAATTACTCCCTTCTTCACTTTTTATTTGAGCTTCAAGGTTTTTAATTTTTGCTCAAAGATTAAGAAAAGCAATTTTTTTGGACCAAAATTAAGAAAAGCAATTAGCTGCTAAAATTTTCACTTATTTTTGAAAGGAGTAATAATAAACTTGTTGAACTGCCATGTTTTAAAGTAAATATATGAAGATTGTAAGGGATTTTTTTTGCAATTTAAATAGTGAAAATTACATATATAATATAGGTATAGAATAAGAGACTTATTCTATGAATAAATCTGGTAAATTTGCAATCATATAGTCAAGTAGGCTCTTGGAATCTGGTTGTAATTTGTCATCAGTGTGAAAATATCACGCCACCCCGCATTTTCAATTGTAAATTACTCTTCCAGTCCTAAATATTTTAACTTGTTAGGAGTTGGTTTAGAGACTAATTTACATAACTTATAAATTGATATATAATATAATATTATACAAATATATTTTAGCGAGGTCAAGTCACATTTTTTATAATTAAGTAATTTATCTCACTTCATTAATTTATTCAAATTAGTCAAATAATTCTTATATAAGGACTTGAAGATTACAAAATCTTAGTTGTGATATTTCAGTTGTAAATTAGTAATAATTGTAAGCATGAGCCCACAAAAAATGCCATTCTCCTACCATATTTACAACTTTTTTCCTAATTAAAAAAATAATATAAAAAAATTCTCATGACTTATTAATTATTGTTTTTGCACTTGTTAATGATTGTTTTTTTACTTGTCATTGATAAATTATAAGACTTTTCTTATATCGATTTTTTGTTGGGACCTTGGTGTGATATTTTCTTAATTATTTTCATTTTTAGAAAATAAGTTTTAATATTATTTTTATGTATTTATATTCTTAACCAATTTTAAGTATTTTTTTTACATAATACTAAGATTTTTTGTATCTTATAACAAGGCTGTGAAGAAATATTTCAAATAAGAAAAGTACATATATTTAATATCCAATGGAAAACCTATGCTGATAATAAAAACACTGAAATTTTATTAAAAAAGCTTACTCAAAAACTGAAAGGTTAATTTACATCCAACACCCTCAAATATATTTTTTCAGGTGCATTGATTGTCTTAAAATATTCTGTGGTACATTCACCCTACCGAATTTTTTTTTTTTTAAGTATATCCAACATTATAAAAAGGAAATTGAAATTTGCTGGGCGGATGCACAAACTGCACGCGCTGTTGTGCTGAGCGTGGCACCATCAAATTCCTCCGCAAATTCCACTAACTGCCCATCTTTTTTCAAGTGAAAATAATACTCCCTCCTGTTCTAATTATAAGATAAAGTTGACTTTTTTAGAGAAATTAAGAAAATCAAATAAATTACTTTAGAGTGTTATATTTTTAGTATTCTTAGATTATATATTAGTTTATTAGTCAAATTAATTAATTTGGAGAAAAAAATAAAAATAAAAATACTCTAAAGTAATTTATTTGGCTTCCTTAATTTTTCAAAAAAAATCAACTTTATCTTATAATTAAGACAAGAGAGAGTAGCACGAAAGAGGCGGTGGTTGGTTGGGGCTAAAGCCTTAATAAGGGGTTCCCACGGTCGCTATCAAGTACACTCCCCATCGCTGTTCAAGAATTTTACCACCTTACGTGGCGGAACACCATTGGATTCTCCCCCACCCTGTGTTTCTGTCTCTGCTGTTCATCAGATGTGAACGAATCAAGGCGCGAAACGCAGGGATAGGAGGGGCCCACTCCCCTAGGGATTGTAAACACAACAATTATTTGGGAGGCTAACCCAATGGGGCAAGTCAGTATGTACGTGGCAACAGAGCGTGGGGCCCACCGCATCAACTTGCGAGGTTGTCATTCATTCTTGCCCCCTCATCTCAACCGTTACTTTGGTGTTCATCATTTGCTTTTTTCAATGAAAAAAAAAAAAACGTTAAAATTAATCCCTATCTCTTTTGGTGACATCAGCCATATAAATTATACGATGTTTTTACTATATCAATAACTAAATTTATAGATAGGGTATGTGGTTGTTTGAATTAGTTTTTGAAGAATAATTTTTATGATTTATAAGATAAATATATAAGAAAAATTTTATCTCAATTTACATAAAAGAGTTTTTAAAACTACGATTTAGGATTTATCAAAACACACACGATATTAATCTTAGTTAAAAGGTCATGTTTAAGGATTTTAGTAAGCATTTTTTTTTTCTATCTTTCCATGCCCTCATTTTATCAGACTTTGTACGGTCTGATCTATCTTCATTATAGGTACCCCAATTGCTATTTTTGTACACATTTGAACCACCTCAAAATATCATTTTAATGATTTGCATTGGAAGTTATGCCATTAATGAAAACCTCTAATAAATGCAATCAGTAGAAATAATTTGAAGAAAAAATTATTGATTTATGAGTTACACTGAATTGAGATCTTATTTAGCAAAAAAAAAAAAAAATTGATGTTTTATATTTAAGGCAAAGCCAAATCTCTCAACTTGTTCTTATAATTAGTATCAAAGATAATGTTATAATTAGAAATAAGCAATAATTATATGGTTCACTAATAATCTATATCTACATATACAACGCTGTTTTTATTTTTGGAAATTGTTGTTTTGGTACTAAGTATCATGTCATATCAATTATATTTGGGAAAATCTTATATAAAGATGGTTGAATTACTTAAATTTTAATTTTGGTCATTGAACTTAATAAATTATATATAATGTTTGTGTAATAATTAGGAATTTACAATTTAGGTCAAATTACCTTTATATCCCTTAATTATTAAAACAACAAAATTGAATGAAATATATATCATCAAACTACGAAAGCTCTATTACAGGTTTGTTGATGTTATCTCAATAAAAAAATTATGCACAATATTTTTTATACAATAGTTGGTTTTATATAATAATGTATTAGATTAAATTGAAATATATTGTGACGGTAGATCTACATATCCACGTGGAGATCTATTACCTTCGTTCAATATTTATATTTTTATTTGACATTTTATGACCCGAGTTTAAATTTTAAATTTTTTTATATATATCATGAATACATAATCCATGATTATTTTTTTTATAAAAGGAAAAATCCCATATAAAGTTATTCGTAAAATATTATAGTACACAAGAATTCGCCTCTTTCAATTAATTATACATACTCCTACTTTCCTGTAAAATCAAATATTGTATAAAAAAAAAAAAGAATATTGGGCTTAATGAATATTTGGAAATAAGTCCAAGTACAAATTCACACAGTACTTCTCAAAGAATTAATTGATATAGTAAATAATAGTGTTATGTTTTCAATTTTATTGTTTTAATAATTGAGGAATATGGAGGTAATTTGACCCAAATTTTAAATCTCTAATTATAACACATAGGTTGATATATACTTTGTCAAGTTTAGTCACCCAAATTAATTTACTCTTTATATAGAATTTTTTCATTATATTTTGACTAATATGTAATCTTAATTCTAAAATCAAATAAGATAATCTGTTGGGAAGAAATCAAATCAAATAATCAATTTTTTAAAATATTTTTAATTTTTGTGCATATATATTCTACTCCCTTAGCTTATTTAAATATTTTTTTATAAAACCTTATTTAAATACTTCTCTCTTTTTTTAGGCCAAAAAAAAAGGGAAAAAAGACAGAAAAAGAATTTTAACATTGTAAAATTCTAAAAAAGGTTTGTTACTAAGAATTGATAAGGGTATGATGAAACTTAATAAGAAATTCACAATTCATTTTTTAAAAAATCTTTGGTTTAAAATTTTACAATTTCAAAGTTCTATTTCTATTTTTTTCCTTAAAAAAATACTTCTTTCTGCTTTTTTTTTTTTTGAGAAATAAATACTTCTTCTTTTTCCACACATGGATTGTATTTATTAGCTATAGTATAAATGATAGGGCCATTATACAATATTTTCTCTTTTTATATACAAATATATAATATCTAACTAGTATTATGATTGGTTGAAAATAAGTCTTCCTGGCCAGACCTCAAAAGTATCCTCCATCATAGGGAAAAATTAATGAGCATAACTATTTGTATTTTTTGAGACAATTGAGTATAGGTGGTAATGTGGGCTGGCCCGTAGCCCGTGAGGGCTGCGGGTTTAGACGGGGCGGCCTGATGTAGCCCGCGCCCCTTTGTGGGCTGGTTTTTGCCAGCCCGCCAATTTTTTTTTTTTAAATTTTACTCTTTCACCCGCTCATTACACTTCTTTTCTTTTATACATTTATGTTATGAAGTCAATTTCATTCTTACTTTCCTTTTTTTTCATCTATTCACATCACAAAACTATGTAAACACATTTCTTTTAAATTTAATAATAGTAGAATAAATAAATATAATATGAAAATAAGTGTCAAATAAAAAATATGAGGAATTAATTAAACATATCATCAAAGGAAAGGAGATAAGGGATACTAAGAGGGCATTTGAGGAGGAAAAAAATCAACAAAAAAAAAAAACAATGCGGGCTCGCGGGCCAGCCAGAACTTAAACGGGCCGCCATTTCGGCGGCCTGAACCCACCTGTTTTTGGCGGGCTGGCAGGTTGGCGGCCCGTTTTACCGGCTCTACAATCAAGGTAGGTTCTACCACTCCTAAACTAATGTTTTTCTTACAAACTTATAATAACTCAATGACCGTGAACTCTAACATGGTTACCATTTACCAACATAAGTTGATAATATTCTATCTGATCCTTATTATTCTCTTTGATTCATAATATAGAGCACCTAACTATATCACGAAAAATAAGAAAGAATAGTTAAATCATTTAATATGTTTCACAATGCAACCTTTTTCTACTTTTTACTCTTCTTGAGAAATGTGTTTCATTGCATTGAGAGTGTTATTTTAGAGATGGGGGGATATAATAAATGGGGCAAAGTTAGAAATTGGATATTAATTATAGGGGCAAACACAGGAAAAAGAATATTAATTAAACAGAGGTGACTTATATTATAGACCATATCTTTTTTATAGAAGTGCCCTATATTGTGGACCGAATGGAGTATAAAATATCAATGGTCATTTCTCACAAGCTAAGGAATAAAAGTTAAGCCATTAAATTGATCCTTAGTTGATAAATGTTTTAAATTTACCGCTGTTTAAATGATTTGGTTAAAATGAGGGTATAATGGAAAAATAGTAATAAATGAACTAGTTAGAGGTAGTTAGTGCTTTTTAATAAGGATTAAAAAATATTGACAGTTGGTGCCTTATAATAAAGAGTTAAGGACCAAAGGGAGCATATTTCTATTGTATTCTCTATATTAAAAAAAACATTTTTATAATTTTTAGTATAATAAAAAAATGTATAATTAGGAAGTTACAATTTTCATAAAATTATGAATAATAGAATTCGTGTTTTTTTGTTCGAAGAATAATAGAATTCATTTTAGATTTCATTTAACATGCAAGATTCATAATTTGTTTTTCATAAAAATGATTGAAAGTAGTTCATGAAAAATTTATATAAATTAGAAATTCATATTATTCATAAATTAATTTTTGGCGAAAAATAAAAAATAAATAATTTTTTAATAAAACATCAAAATGCATCTATAAAAGGACTAAGACAATAATAAGACTTTCCTTTTTATATAAAACATCAAAATGAATGTATAAAAGGACAAATACTATAATAAGACTTCACAAAATGAAAGAAAAGGAAGAAGAAGGACAGGGCTTTAAAACATGGAAAGATCTAAAATCTATAATATGTACTTCGTACTTGGATACTAGAAAAATAAAAATCTTGCAAAACGATAAATTATATTTTGGTGTAGAACATTTATTGATTCTTTGTTTGCTTCCTTTCACTAGTACAAAAAAGGTTATTTAGACCTGTATATTTAAACCAGTTATAGTAGATAAAGTCTAAAAAGTATAACGGTGGCATTTTTATAATTATGAGAATTACAAGACAGGTCTAAAATATATTATTAAGACCGGTTTATAAAGAATCGGTCTAAAAAGTTAAAATATTTTTTAAAAAAAATATGCAATAGATTTTCTAGACTAGTTCTACTTATAACAGGTCTAATATATTTTTTGAATTAAGAGCAAATAAAAAAAATATTTTTATATCTTTTTAGACCAATTGTACCTAAAAACAAGTCTAAAATATTAAACTTTTTAAACCGGTTGTTTATTGGAACCGATCTAAGAAGGTGAGTAGAGAAAAAAATTAAAAAAATTCATTACTTTTAAAACCGATTATTTAGATCAACTAGTCTAAAAGAGGACTTAAGACCGATTTTTAGTATAACCGGTCTTAAAATTACCGCACTAAATTTTCCCCCTCCTCCCGTGGCAACAGCTTTTGTGTTCTGCTTCCTCTGAACTTGCGACATTTTGCGATTGTGGCATGGCTATGAAAGGTGAAAACTGAGCATTGGAGATTTGTGCATGGTGGTCCTCCTCCCTTGTGACATTTTGCGCGTTCTGCCTCCTAAAAAAAGGGTGCGACATTCTGTGCTTTGCTGAATATTTAGCCTCTGGAAGTTTCTTGTGCTAGCTAGGCAGTCATAATTCTCCTCATTTGAGCTTATTCTTTTACAGTATTGTCTGCTATTTGCTGATTAATATTTTTTTTGAGGCTGGAATTTTGAATCATGAATGTAAGCACAAACAAATTCCTTGTTTCATTTCTTGATTTTGCTTTGTTTTGTTTAGATAACTTTTTTTTTTGATTTAGTTGCTTCAATAGATTGAAAATAAAAGAAAAGATAAAAAAAGATAGAATGTGTTGCCATATTCTGAATATGTCGTTGAAGGGTTGTGTAGCCCTTTTGGATTCTTTGCTAACACCTAGGATTCACTTGAATTATTGTTGCTAGTGTCATCCATAATCTCATTTAATTTTTTGCTCGCCTATCTAAACTTGATATGAATTTGAGTGCATTCTAATTCACTGTGAAATTTTCGGAGTCATTGCTCATAAATTTCCTTAAACTGAATTTGAGGTAGATATGATGTGCGTGCTTTTGGATTTGCACTGATAACATCATATGCTGTCAACAGCTTGAATTTGGGGTTAAGCTAACTATTAACTCCGTCACTTTTTGCAAAAGGGGAATTTTGCTATCATTTGAACATTGAGTGTGGACGGTGCTACTTAAAACTTGCTGTTACTAAAGTCTGTGTGATGAATATTGTTAAGTGAATTCTAGTTCACTTCTGCAGTAGCTTATTGTGTCTGATTGCAAACTGTCAACATTTTTGTTCAGGATCCTCTGAGACGGTTAGTTACACGGGGGATTTTGTTGAGGATCCTTTGAGACGGTTAGATTGGCCTATGGATTCAGCTGTTGGCAAGTTAGGGGTGACATGCTTTCGCGAGAGGGATGATTTAATGTCCTTGTTAGCTTATAGACAACATCTTACGGTTGCGATTATCCAACTATTTTTAATGTAAGTATTTTCTTCAATTGAAAGTAAATATTTTAAAAATTACGCTGTTTGACTTTGATTTGTGTGCTTGCATTATTGTAGATACATGAATCATAGGTTGGTCTTCTTAGGCAATAGCGATAAATTTGGATTCGTATACCGAGTTCAAATCCAAGAAAAAAGACCATTGCTGCTATCAGACATATATACTTATCAGACAAGCATGGGATTTGAAGGAATAACCTCTGTACTTTTTCTTCCCTTTGTTTTTCTGTAAAACTGAGGACTTTTCTGTACATACTGAGGAATTTGTCTTCCCTCTGCTTTTCTTTAAAAGTTTTGGAATTGAAAGTGCACAAAGTTGAGATTTTGTTGTTGTTATTGTTAAATTGTGGGTCATTGTTATCTCGGTAGATTCAAATTGTGTTTTAAAATGCTTAATGATAATGTATTAATATTGTTGCTAAGAATGTGGGTAGGAAGAATGATGATAATTGTTGACAAATGAAATTGTTGCTTCTGCTTGTGTGTGAAATTGTGTTGATTTTCAATGATTTTTACTGTTGTTGCTTCTGTGAAATGTGGGGTGTAGTAATGCTATCGTCATTGCTTCTGATTGTGTGTGATAATGTGTTGTTGCTTCTGTGGAATTTGGAATGTCGTTGAAATGGCTTGCTGGGTAAAGCTAATTTGTAAGAGGAATATTTTAAAAAAAAGGAACTTTTTAGACCGGTTGTAGATACAACTGATCTAAGAAGTCATACTTCTTAGACCGATTATACCGGTTGTTGCTACAACCGGTTTAAAAAGTACGAGTTTTTTAGATCGGTTGTTTCTACAACCGTTCTAAAAAGTATGACATTAAGACGTATTATTTCAAAACAAGTCTTAATGTCTTACTTTATAGACCAATTGTATCAAGACTTAATCTAGAACCGGTCTAAAAAATCATTTTTAATCGGTCTAAAAGTCATTTTTCCACCAGTGTTTAGTGGAAGAAACTATTTTTTGAAGCAAAGATCTCCAATTATTGTTTCAAAGCTTGAAAAGAAGGATGAATTTTTAATCTAAGTATAAACTAGCTCTCAAAAGTATCGTACCATAATGAAGAACATGATTTAAATCTCGCCTCTAATAAAATTATTGTATTGCTTGACCATGATGACATATCCAAAATTTATGTTGCTTTCTTCTGTGTTTGTATTTGTGAAAAAGTTAAAATGAAAACAAACCCATAAAGTTTTATAATTCTTTTTCCATCGAACCAACAATTTTTTCTGCATTATTGGAGGAAGTTGTGATCTTTAAGTTAATGGTTAGACCCCATGTGTGTTTAGGATTATATATATATATATATATATTCAAACCATAAGTACTAATTTGTATATGATAATAAAACTTTATGGGTTTGATTGATAAAAATAAAATTCGAGGAGGATCAAATTGATAATTATGAGAAGCATGAGTAACTAACCAAAAGTTTCATAATCCCATTAAAACTTAATATATTCATAACCTAACTCATTCAAGAAATTAATTTGAATAATGTAAAATTAAAATCTTGTAAGATATTTTTCAAAGTAAAAAAAACAAAAAAACAAAAAGCAGATATAATGATTTAATGAAGCTTTACATTAATTGTTGATAGCCTAACACAAACTTCTTTGTTTATTTGCACTTGAGACTAGCTATGGAACATACCTATAGTTATAGGTATAATGCAATCAATGCTAGATATAAATTAAATATGATGGGATATAATTAAATAGTAGGACATTTTTGGGGGGTCTTAATTTGTTTCTAATTTAAATTATAATAATACTACATATTAGCATGAAACCAATTAGTTGTTGTTCCTATTATTAGTTGTAACTAAAAGTCAAATATAAAGAAACAAATAGCAATAAATTGAAATCAAATGAGGACGAACATATTTTCTGGAATAGTGCAGAACAGGTGAGCTTCCATTATTTCATGATGAGCTGCCATGGGCAATTCTTGTTCCTTTTCGCAACTCCAAAACAAACTCCAAAAAAAATATAAACAAATCATTTGTTCATAAAACTGGTCTTGTTATTATTTGCAATTATATATATGAATGAAGCAATATATATATATATATATTGATTAATCCATCTGTATTCCGTGCTACTAACAACCGACTAATTTGGGTTGTGAGAATGTAAGCTACAATAAAAAAAAATTTCGCTACCTTTAAATAATTATTGCGGTTGCATACAATAAACCCAAAATCAAGCATGAAAGCATTAGTTAAGCTGGAACAACACTTGATGGTAAGTAGGATATATATATATATATATATGTATGTATATTTAAAAAAATCATTTGAATCAATTTATTTATTTTGTTTATTTAATAAAAAGTGCACAGAAATCTGATTGATTACGTATTATATAACAAGAGGCAACTTTTTCTGTAGTTGCAGTATCCATAAGCACATACCCTCCAATCACAGCTCACCAGTTTCATTCATTTTTCCCTTTTTTTAAATCTTCCTTTTTTACCTCTCCCTCTGAAGATTATTGCAATTTGCAAAGCTTGTTTTAATTTGATGTCTTTTCCTTCTTTCTTGCTTCTTTATATTTCACCTTTTCTGGTTTTTCTCTCTCTGTTCTTCAAGTTGCCTATTGCTTCATTCATCACTCTCAGTTTCTCGTGTTTCCTTATTGGGATTCTTGCAAGTTCATTGTTTTTACGTTGCTTTGCATCCATAAATTTGAGGATTAGAATCGGGTTCTAAGAAGTTTCTGGATTTTTCTGGGCTTGTGTTCTTCATTGTTCTGTTTGGCATCCGAGTGGGAAGTTGATTATATTATCTTCAGATCCCTCAATTCTGGTTCTAGGGTTTATCTCTGTGGAGTAACCGGATAACCGATTTCAATTTCAATTTGGGGATTTTTCTAAAGTGGTTTTTTATTGATTCTTTATGCCTGGATACAAAAAGATATTCTGATTCCTTTCCAAAAAAAAAAAAAAATTGCTAGTGAATTTGTCCTTGATAATATTCTCGCGTTGAAAATCTCTTATTCTTCATCTCTCTCTCCCCTGTTCCTCATCAAATTAACTGAAATCCTATGTGTTTCAGAGATCAATCTTCTTCTTCTTCGTCTTCTTCAAGTCTCTCCCTAGTTCACTACCATATGCTTCAGTAACTTTCTCTCTCTCTCTCTCTTCTCCTGTGATTGGATTTGATGAAGTGGGAAATGGATATTCTCTCATCATCGTCATCATCATCTTCACATATCTCCAATAATCCCACTTGGCTAATTCAAGACGCCATGAACACAACAACAACAAAATGGACTGCATCAGAGAACAAAACGTTCGAGAATGCTCTCGCCGTGTACGATAAAGACACACCAGATCGGTGGGCGAAAGTTGCAGCAATGATTCCAGGGAAGACAGTAGGAGATGTGATTAAGCAGTACAGAGAATTAGAAGAAGATGTTAGTAACATAGAAGCTGGATTGGTCCCAATTCCAGGTTATTATAACAGTAGTAGTAGCACCGCCTCCGCCGCCGCCGCCGCTACGACGACCACCTCGCATCATCAATTCACCTTAGATTGGGTTAATTCTTCTGGATTTGATGGCTTCAAATCACATGGTGGAAAGAGATCCTCATCATCTTCAGCAGGAAGACCCCCTGAACAAGAAAGAAAGAAAGGTGTCCCATGGACAGAAGAAGAACACAAGTAAGATTGATTGAATTGTTTGTTTGTTTGTTGTTGAGCTGGGACTTGTTTATATGAGAAAACTTGATTGATTGATATGTGGTTTGTTAATTTTTCTGAGATCTTTATGTTACATGAAGTTACTATATGAGTGTGTGTGGCTGGTTTTGTTGATGTGGGTGCCAAGTGTTTGATGAAATTCTTCACAGACTGTTTCTGCTGGGACTGAAGAAGTATGGGAAAGGTGATTGGAGGAACATATCGAGGAATTTCGTGGTGACTCGGACGCCGACTCAGGTGGCGAGCCACGCGCAGAAGTACTTCATAAGGCAACTTTCAGGAGGGAAAGACAAGAGAAGAGCAAGCATTCATGACATAACAACAGTGAATCTGTCAGAAACCACAAGAACACCTTCTTTGGAAGACATTAAAAATGGAGGTATCTTGAAGCAGGAGGCGAATCCAAGTGCTTCTGCTCATTTAGGTCAAGCACATTTTCAATGGAACCAGCAGGCAACAAATGCAGCAGCTATGGGGTTTAATATTCCTTATGGGGTTAATGATAATTCTTATGGGATAAAAGTGCAGGGCCAAAATCTGCATACAAGTGCTCTTCTTAATAATCATCATGATTCTTCTTCTTACTTTGGATCACCTCAAACTCAGAACAATATGGTTTTCCAAATGCATAATTCTGCTTCTGCTCATCACCACTTTTCTCATGCTTGATATATAGCTGAGATATGTGGCTCTTGTACTGAATCTTTAATGGGTTATTAGAATCATCACTCCTTTTTTTGTTGGGTACACTGTCATGTTTTCTTTACTACAAGTTCTGTGTGAATATCATAAAGTTGGAATTTTGAGTAAATTTTTAGTTTACTCTTGAAATATCACTTCATCCTATCTTGCAAGGAGGTCCTATAATCTCAAGATCAGTCCCAATTAGACAATATTGAGACACAATTATATATATTTGAGGGACATTGATTCCATGAATCCTCCTTGTCTACTTGACTCGAAACAAGTAGTGTTCGTTATTTATTTTTCTACTCCCTCTTGTCTTGTCCTAAATGTAGGGGTTAGTTGAAAGAATTTGTTTTAATCTTAAATGTAAATCTTCAATTTACCTTTATCTCCTAAATTTATAAAATTTTTCTCAAATCCCTATTATTTATTGCATATATTAAATGGAGTTTTCATCAATGAACATAATGATTAGAGTGGTATTTTAGGAAATTTAATATATATTTGTGATGAATAACTAACTTAACTAATTTTGTCAATATAGATAATTAATTACCTAGTTTCTAAATGTAGGACATGATGAAATGATTACTACTTAATAGTTTTTATTTTTTCTCATTTTGTTAGTTTTTAAAGTAAAAATAATTATTATGTCAAATATAGTATTATAAGCAAAAAATGATAATTCTAACCTTGCGGATATTGAAAATAATAGGAAAGATAATATTAAGGTCCCAGTTAAGAAAAATAATATCATAAGAGTCCTATAACTTATCAACCATAAGTGAAAGAATTATGATGAAAAGTTATGAGATTTTTTAAATATTATTTTTATTATTTTTCTTGATTAGGACTTACGTGATTTTTCCAAAAAGAAAAAAGCATTGCGGGAACTACTTGTTTTTTAATACTTTATAAACCACCTTCTATTATATTGATAATATTGGAATCTGACCAAAGAGCCCTGATTACAAAAAAGTTGTATTATAAAGAGCAATCAATTTTTCCTATCAAAATATTTTTTATTTTTTAAAACCTATTTTTTCTTCATATTCGATGAACACATAAGAGTATCTTGACGGGTCAAGATATGGTTAGAATAATTGATGTTCAAATATAAAATCTTATGGGAGGGGAAGTTTCAACGCAAAGAACTTAACAACTTGGTTATCCAGAATCTTGGGATTTAAGGCAAAGATTTAGGATCTGTTTGGTGTGAGGGATTTGAATTTTAAAAAATTGAAAAAATGGAGTAATAAAATTTTAATAAAGAGAATATATAAGATAAAAAGAGTAAGAAAAATTAATTAAAAATTTTTAACCCCACTTCTCTAATTTTTTTAAATTCAACTTAAAAAAATTTTCCTTCCACCCACTTTCCCTCCCCTCTCCTCAGACCAAACAAGCTCTTAGAGTGGAATAATATCATCATATATACAATAATATTTAAATCAAATGAAATATAAAAGGCGCCAATAACAAACAATAATATTAATGTGTAGTGTACGCTGTTCACTAGAATTATATTCAAAGCAAAATAATAATAATAATAATAATAATAATAATAATAATAATACAATTAAGAGGTCCATATACATAATACATGATCTGATTGACACCTTAGAGAGCATTTTAGCAATGGTTCTGCTTCAAAGATAAGATTAAGAGATGCAAAGAATTAAAGAGATATACATAGATATATAGATGGAGTCTTCAATCAAAAAGTTGAATAGTATATAAGTAGGCACATGCTTAACAAAATAGGAGTATCTATATATAAAGTGATGACTCATGCCAAACAAAGTTAAATTAATTAAAGTTAATCAATATTATTATTTACCTCTAAGTATATGATCCATCCCTCTCTCTCTCTGCAACTTTCCCAATCGCATGGAGATCTTGTGGTCTCTTTTAAAATAAACAAAGAGTGTATATGTGTCGTGTATTATACTATCATTCAAGCTTCTTGTTCAGAACGGAGAAACATTGAAACTGGTTTTTGTGAACTCGAATTTGCTTGATACTTATTGGGTTAAGGTGCAAATTTATTCTCGAGAGTTTTCACTGAAGAGTAATGTTGTCTTAAAATTTTTTTTAGTTTTAATGTCACCCCAAAAATTTTAAAATGTAACAATATTGTCTTATTCTGTTAAAAAATTAACATTAACCGTTAAAAAAATTGACATTGATCATCAAATTTTTAACAAAAATGGGTAATACTATTTTAATACTTTTGAAATAACATTGAATTTAAAAAAAATTTTCAAAATAATATTACTTCTTAACAAAAATTTTTGAAACAAATTTATACTTTAACCCAAAAGTTACTTACTTGTTTGGATCAAACTTATACGAAGTTTGAGTACACTTAATTATTCTTTTTAGTCATATGACAATCACATACAGAAAGTCTTGACTTTTTTGCATCGGTCGATTTTGCATCGATTCCAAAATGGATCATCCTAGAAGCATCGCTTTCAACCAATGTAAAAGGTACTTCAGTCCTTAAAAAAAAAAAACCAATGTAAAAGGTACGGTTCTTCTATAGTAGTGATAAAAAAATGCTGAATAACTAGAACACTGGCTTATTACATGAGATAATCAAGAAAAAATTATAGATAACCTAGGTTTTCATTAAAATGTTCTAAAAAAACAATTAGCCATCTGTTAATTAAGCTACGTTTTCATAGTTGAGATGCTTGCTCAATGCTTGACCTAACCCAAAATATTCACTTGGACTAATTTTAACTAATTTCTAATTAGATAATTAAGTGTGATATTCGCATGGTTTAATTTTAACTTAGTAATTTCTTAGGTCATACATGCTATTTACTATTTAGTATAAGTCTTTTTTTTGGGGTTAATTAAAATACTTAAAAGTTGACTTGAACATTCTTTCAATGGTAAATGTTACTAAATTAAAGGAGCCTACAAGTATCAATCATTGAGAGAATTATTTAAAAAAAAAAATCTAAAAGCACACACTACGGATTCTACTAGGAAAGTCTAAGTTGTAGTGCGAACAATTATGGGTTTGGATTCTAATTCAAAATCAAAATTGGATGAGTCATAGAGCACTCAGATTGAGGTATAATAGCATCTAATTCCATACTTTATTGTCTTCACTTTTCCAATTTTGTTGCCCCCACTATTTTTATTTTTATTCATATATACTTCTCCTACCCTTAATATAAGATATATATTTACTTAATATAATTAGATTAATAAAGTTAGTTGAGTTAGTTAATATAACATATATTTTCTAAAACATCATAATCATCTTCTTTAATTTACTCATTCACTCTCTTACTTGATTATTGTTGAGTGGACATCAATAGGGATAAATTAGGAAAAGATTGATAAATATGAAAACTATATCTTATATATAGTACCAATATCAACTCCCCAAATATATCTTATATTAAGAACCGGAGGAGTATGTATATACTCCTCTAATTTTATTTATAGGACATTTTCAGCATGTTTCACATCGACAAAAGAAAATCTTAAATCTCATTAACTTTGTTTTAAAATTTAATAAAACCCTACTTAATATATAAAATACCTTACGAGAATAAGTTCTATAAAATAATAAATGAATGATAAAATTGTATATTCATGTAAAAATCCTTCTCTCTATACCTTAGAAGTAGAAGTTAAAGGAGTGTAATCTCTTAGATCTTCTATTAAGTTTCTTGCTTGAGAACTTGATAAGTTTAAAAACTCTCTCCTGTAGCACACACATGGAGGTGGAAAAGGCAAATTTCACCTAAGAAATCATGTTGTCTTTATCAATATTCGATACTTGTTAAATAAGATGGAGAATTTAAACCTTGTGAATTAAACAAAATATTGAGAGAATGGCCCCCATTTATAAAGACATATCATATAATTGTATCAATAATAAATGAGATCAGCATAGTATTTGAACCTTTAGTATCAAAAGAGATGTTATGACATTACAAGTGAAATAATCTTATTTTGAAATTTAGGTTGTATAAGATAGTGCAACAATATGTGATAGATGTAGTGCAACTTGATAGATGTATCAAAGTGATTGGTCAGAGTTTTTCAAAAAATTCAAGCTAAAAACATAGAGTGCGTTGAATTCAAATCTCTCACTAGACTGTAAATATAGATCTAAGATGATTTAATACATGATTTTGCCCCCCAAAAAAAAACTTTGTCCAATCGTAATATATGCAGGATTTATTTGGGGAGTTTATCTTATTCATATATATATATATAAGATCTATTTACAATATTAGTCAATGTTTTCATAATTTGCTCCTATTAATGCTCCCTCAATAATAATCAATGAGGAAAGAGAAGAAATGAATTAAGGAAAATTATAAGGGCATTTTAGAAAATACATATCATATTAATTAATTTAATTAATTTTTTTAATATAATAAAATTAGATAAATATGTTATATATTAAGGATAAGGAATAGTGCCATGGATAATTCTCCAAATTGTGTATGAGTCAAGATGGGCTAAGCTTGAAACTTGCTTGTGATGGCTTTTGCAGTTCGTAGCTCATTTTGATTTGTTCCGACTTGTTGCTTTAGAGTAATCCAACCAGGTCGTTGGCAAAAAAAAGAAAAAAGAAAAAGAAAAAGAAAAAGAAAAATCCAACCTGGTCAAGTCAAGCTAGGATTTGCCTAATGTTGCCCCTATTATTCTTATTTTTTTTTTTCAAATTTAGAAAGATCACATAACAATTTTGCTCTAGAGAGAGACATCACATAGGATTTATATGGATACAAAACTTATTGTAACTTCCATTTTTCCTATATAGAGTGTGTTTGGAATAGCGATGGGAAAAATAGAGTTTCTTAATATAGTGTTTGGTAATTTTATTTTTGGTAAAAGCTCAATTGTGTAATGTGATTTATGTTTGGAACAACGATTATATAAATGACTTTTGTAAAAATAAAATTTATTTGGATTGACTTAAGCACAAGTGACTTTTGTGATAATAGTAAGAGAGAGTGGGTGGAAAAATATTTTAAAGGGTTAAAAACACCAAAAAATATTTTAAAATAATTTTTGGAACTAAAAAAGTACATTAAGGATAAAATTGTAATCAGTATGATAACACACTGGGTACAGTTGAAAAAATATTTTAAGGGTTACAAGCACCAAAAAATAGTTGAAATTAATTTTGGTAGCTGAAAAAGTACATTAAGGGTAAAATTACAATCAGTCTGATATCACACTGGACACAACTGAAAAAATATTTTAATCATTTTCACTCTCTCCAAAAGCTAAATCACCAAAAGCTTCAAAGTTGAGCTTATGCCAAAAACTATTTTTTCAATCTCAAGCTCAATTACTCACTTTGATCCCCAAACACTCACAATTTTTTTTAAATTGCCCATTGGGCGTTTTGTGTTGAATCCAGCGTTTGGGGCTACCCCCCCACATAATCTCTACCAAATTTTAAAGAAGAAAACGAAGTTTTCAAAAGAAAAATATAATTTTTATTCTACAATAGAGCTTTATAATCCCAAATATGCAACTTCTATTTTCTCAAATAACCTCCAACAAATTTTAAAGAATTCTTAGTGCATATTTAGATGAACTTTTAGAGAATAACTTTTATAATTTATAATGAAAGTATATAAGATGAGTTTTATTTCGATTTATAAAAATGTGTTTTTGAAACTACGATTTTGTTGTTTCTTAAACATATACTTAATTATCCTTATCCTGCCTTTTAAGTCTTATACTCAAGTTTTTTTTTGGTTTAATTTGGTTCTACTTGTTTTTAAACCCACCCCGTCCCCGATTTGACCAGCATAATTAGATGAATCAGTTTGTTTGAGAGTTTTTTTTTTTTAGTTACTTTTGTGTTTTACGACGCAAACAATCTCATATATGATATATCTATCTTGTGAAATGTAAATCACCACGCTTAATTCAAGCAGAAATTGAAAGTGATGTTAAAAAAAAAAAGGCAAAGTCATTTGACTTGTTTTGATTTGGAAGTCACTGCTTAGTCACTATGCACCAACATAATTAAATTTGATAATACCAATTTCCTAAATTGATTTAGTAATCAGAATATGGAATCTTTGCAGAGAGATTCTCGCGAGAAGCAAAGTGGATTCTTTAACGATAAAATTTCGTACAATAAAAAAATAAGGAGAAAGGCAAGATTCAAGTGGGATTAGACGGGCAATATATTCTAAACAAATTATATAAAATGTGTCTCTTTAGGATTTGGTCATATGGAAGGATTGTTTATGTGTATGAATAGTAATTATTTATTTATTTATTTATTTGTACGAATAGTTTTAAGCAAAGTCCACAGCAAGCATCGTAATCATAGTCTTGAGGATTCTAATTGTACGGAGTCATTAAGAAATCAAACTATAAATCATTTTTAATGTTTTAGTGTTCTTCCCTTGTCTTGTCTTAAATCATTGATCCCTTTTACGGAGACAACCCAAGTCCCTTTTTTTATTTTCCTTAAAAAAATTTCCTTAATTAAACATAAATCATCTAATGGGGTTTGTGTTTGCATTTGTATAATTGTATATATAATGCAAAATCAGAATTTAATTATGAAGTGATTCTAAATTAAAAATTATATATAACAAAATTTTCTATATATATTTTAGAGAATAAAAAGTACAAACAATTATATAATACCAAAAAAAATAAAAAGTTAAAATGTGTTGGAAAATTGAACAAATAAAAAAGTTGCGCAGAATTATGCTACTTATGACACTTTTTTTTTTTGAAAAAATTGTGAAAAAATATCTCATTGGCAAATTATTTATCCATATATAATTTTCAAGGCACACGTTTTGTTCAATATCTTATTTCACAACTTCATATCCCAAAAACCAACACTTATTTCCAGGTATAATTTTCAAGGCACACGTTTTAGGGGTCAATAACAATATCTATATAGAGATTAACAACATTAGAATTTAAATTAACGACTTAAGCATCTTGTTTCTATTTTGTTTTCATCTGTTACATAACTCAAGGCAATATGGTCATTTGATGAGATTTGAAAATCCTAGATTTTTCCATCATTTTTGACATGGCATTTTGTATATCGGCAGCACTTATTTGTCTTTTGCCTATTTTAGTAGTTTTTTTTTTTTGGATTTTCCCCGTTTTATAGAATTTATATTTTATTATATTGTTATTTTTACAGAATTATGGCATACTAAATGTTATTGTAATGAAAGTATTTTGAGTTTATTAGTACTAATCCAACGATAAATTATATACTTTAATAACAATGTGGAAATTCTTATTTATACATAGTATTATTTTTTTTTTTAAAAAAAAAAGTTAAACTAGACCAGAAGTTGATAAATAATTAGAGATGGTCTTATCTTTTTACCAACGTATTGCTTTTTTTTTTTTTAATTAAATAATTAACATAGTGCAGAACATAAAAAAGCATAGAAAATCACATTAAGTTACAAGTAAATTGCTTATATATAATTTTTTGACAGCCCGACCTAAAAGTCTTTTTTTTTTACCTTGATAGAGAGTTTTCATTGTAAGGAAAATGATACAAACACTAGAGTAGCAATAAGACCAAACAAAATGTCTTAACAAAGTCTACAACGGGCGACATAAACATTAATGGAGACAATGCCAAAACAAACAAAACCTAAAACCCATTGGTTGAAAATAGCAATGACTAAGTTCTATCTGTTATGATTGAAGCATGCTTGTTTGGTATTGTTTATTGGGGGTCCATAAGCACTTATTACGTAAGTCGAGATAAAACTTTTCTCACATATTTACCTCGTATACCGTAAATCACGATTTATAAGTATTTATTGTCAAAAACTAAGCTATTCGAAACGAGCATGTAATGACAATAGAAAATGGTAGTCCAAGATCTACCCACAATCTTTGGTGCCAATGCTGCAAACCAAGCAGCTCCAAACCAAACACCCCTGTAGTCATAGGAGGAGAAGGAAACAACCGGAAGTTAACAAAAACTTTCGATGAAAAGCAAATCATCGCCGACATAAACTAGTTGTTGCCAAAATTAACCTAAAGGCCAAGGTTATTGTAAGAGTTTCGGGTATATCTGAAATCCGATTGACTTACTGAAGTACCCATACAAAATCGAAGTATCGATACGGACCTCGATTACATTACACAGAAAATACACTAAAGAGAAGAAGAGAAGAGAACATTCTTATGAGAGAAACTTTTAGAAGAAAAAGAGTAATATTATGTGAGTATTGTATTCTGACTCACCTTCTCCCTTAATCCCACACCCTATATAGACAATGTACATACGGTCATATAGGAATAGATGCAATCTTTAAACATATGGTTATATAACAATAAATATAACCTTTAAATCATAAAGGATATATCTCTTTATAATCTGTGTCTCTCCATAATAGCCCATCTTAAATCAAACTTGGGCCCTAATCCACTAAGACTGGACTAATATTTCAACAAAATATTATATTTAATTAGCGGCAGTTTTAAAACCATAGCAAAATATTATTGTTAATGTGTGGGCAAAAAATATTCTTTTTGTTGAATGCTATGTTTTATGAGAAAGACAATGTTGGTACAAAAAGTTGGTTTAAGTGATAAATGTGAGGTGTGATACGTGCGTGTGGGGCGGAGACAAAAGAATCCTGCAAGGCCCCCAAAGATTTGAATTCTTTTTCATAGTATTATATAATGGTATTCATATACATTTAACTTTTACCCCTCAAAAAAAGATTAAAATTATCTAATCTTTGATGTCTTAAGTTTATCTTTATTTTAATTTTAATTTCTTAAATTTAAAATCATAGAATTTGATTCGTTAAATTCATTTTTTTAAAAATATTGGTCCCTATATTTTAAAGGATAAAAACCCATAATTTGAAACTTAAGGATTAAATTAAAATTAAAATGAGGGCAAACTTAAAGGATAAAAAATGTATTAACCCAAATAATTAATGCCAACTAAAAAAAGGTGCATTTAACACCAAATTTGGAAAACAATCATTTATCTAAATTTTCTCTTATATAATAATGAGTATTAAAAAAAGATGTCATTGATACATTTTCTCTCACATATCAATATGCGAAAAATTGGAAAACATTTATAAATGATTTTTAGGGTGGACTTATATTGAGAACAAATATTTTTTTGACTAACTGGACTTATTATAAGAACCAAAGTGGTAGATAAGATATTTACTTTGGTTTTAAATAAAATATTTCAATTTATCTTATTTTCTAAATTTATAATTAAAAGGCAGTTACAATACACATGATTATAAAGTATATTATAAAAAAAAACTAATACACATTTAGTACAAATAACTAACATTTTATTTTTTTAATACACAAATTAGTTATTTAACTTTTTTGCTGAAGACTAGAGGAAGTAGTTAATATTACTTGAATGTGATAGCAAAGTTCTTATGTGTTATTTGTTTATGAATTGCACATCTCGGAGAGTTTATTAGTGCTGAATCAGGCTTTAAAAATCAACGACCATTTATAAATAAATTTCCATATTAATTATCAATAAAATATAAGCTCACCTCCTCTCAATGAAAAAACTTGTAAGAAATTATTTGTATCTTAACACTAAAGGAAAATTTAAAGAAAATTATTTTTTAAAAGTCAATTTATTACTCTTTTTGCTAACTTGAGTGGAAATAATGCAACCAAAATCCCAAGAAAAGCATCACAAAAGCATATGTAAAGTTGTATTTGACTTATTCTAAAATGGTCCTCAATTTGTGAGCAAGTTGCCAAAATATCTCTCGGAAAAAAAAGAAATGAAAAGAAATAAAGAAAGCGAGGGTGTGGATTTCATTTATGACAGTAAGCAAAAAAAGGGAGGCCTGAGGATAGCTTTTGTCACAGTACATTTTGATAACAATAGGACGCACCACCATCTTTTTCAAAAAGCAAAATTAGGCCCTTTAAGCAAGTGGAATAATAATAATAAAAAAGCACCCCCACCAACTTTATTCTTAATAATATTTTCGTTCCTAAATATATGAATTATATAATTAATTTATGAAAATTAAAAAACTTGTTAAGTTAATTTTTTTGTAAAAATTGTGTTTGCTTCACTAAAGTGCTTCCTTGAGTCATTTGTATTAGAAACCACTCTCCTAATGAAATTTTATTAATATGTGTAATCAATAGGAATAATTTGCAAAAATGATTATAATATTGGAAGAAAAAGTAAATTGAGATGGTATACTAGAAAAAACCCTAACTAACAACAACACTTCCTTGTGTTCTGATTAGTTTTTGGAGAATAGTTTTTACAGTTTACGAGATAAATATGTTAGAAGAGTTTTGTCTCAATTTACGGAAAAGTACTTCTAAAACTATGGTTTTGAGGGTAAAAGAACACACACACTGGAGGAGGGAGTGCTATTTCTAAAGTAAATAAAATTTCATGTCATGAGGCTTTAATTTTCATGAATATAAAAATTATGTCAATGTTGCATTTGGATTTGTTGTTGAATGCTCATACGAAACGCACCGTTTTATTACATTTTTGGGTCAATAAGCTATCATTAGCCAACTATTTTCTCCCATCCTTAATATAAAATTAAAAAAAAGCTAAATAAATTATTTAAAGTATTTGTATTTATCGTTTTTCTTCAATCTAATTTGTTTGATTTATAAACTAATATATAATTGAATGAGACATAACATATGCTATAATTAATTAATTTATTTAATTTCTTTAATCTCTCTAAAAAAAATTTTCATTGGGTTTTTTATTTTTAAAGGAAGGAATATTACACTTGCTGCTATTTGCGGATGCTTTGTTACTGAAATTCCACTCACCCCACAATGTCCAAAAAGATAAAGAAGGAATCATAATTTTTTTTTCTTTTTATGATAAAGAAAGCCAACTTTAGGAGTTACTTTGACAATGATCAACACACAATTAGAACAATGCTTGAATTTGGACTGCTTTCACTGGTCCTCAACCAGTCCTCGCTTGGTCCTCATCCACACTCCAAGAAGATTAATGGTGAGAAGTTTCGACAAAAGAAGGGTCAAAATGGGGAATTAAACAGTCCTATTTGATTGAGAAGAAGCTTTTTGGGGGATGTACACAGTGGATGGACAACTATTGACTTGTTTGCATATTTTAAACATGATATACTTATCCTATTTATAGGGCAGAGAGAAAAAAACTTTTAATTCTATTTTGGAGGAGAGAAAGAGACAATTTTCTTATGAATATACAATTTTGTTCTTATAGGATATGGTGTATATTAAAAAGGGGTAAAGTTGGAAAGTTGTTGAATTTTATGAAGGAGTTAATGAAGTTTAAGGTTTTTCTTGATCTTTGTCAAATACATTGGAAGTGCATAATAAAAAAGATTAGAGGGGTAGTTATAACTAGCTATCCAGGGTATTACGAGTATTTTTTTTTTTGGACTTTTGAATGTAACCTTGATATACTTTTGATGGTTTGGAAACTTCATTTTTTTGGTAGAGAAAAGTTTAGGTGAGTCAGACTGCCTCATAACTCCTTCCCAACAGTATTAATCTTTGTTGGTAGCAAGCTTTGTAACTCTTCCCAAACAAACACTTAGAAACCTTAAACGCCAAATTGTGGTAGGATGAACTTTAGTTTGTTTGAGCCACAAATCTGAAATTTCTAGATAATTTTTTTGAGTTCTAAATTAGGGAAATAGTGCGCAATAAGAAGGAGATAAAGAGGAATGACAATGAGTATAAATCTAAAGAGGGAAGCTATATCTCACACATAATCTTATTTCTTTAACACTGATGAAGCAACTCCACAACTCACACAACAGAATCACCAATGAAAGTCACAAATGAAAAGGCAGAAGGAGTTATTTTCAGTTTGGAAGTTATTTCCAATATCTCCCATGTGATCATCCATAACCGACTTCCTCATTTTCTTGATCATGCTCCAAGGTTTCTGATTTGATTTAACTTTACAAAAAAGGGGAAAACTACCTCACATAACCCATACATTTTATTTAATTAAAATTATGCCCTGCGTCTTAGGTCCTAATTCATTGAGGAGGGACTTGATATAGCCCAACAACATGGGACTAGAAGATCCACTTTGACTAAAATGAGGTTTTAGTTCTTCATATATGTTAACCCAAAGCCAAAGGGAAACAAGGGATCATGTAGCTTAACCCCATTAGTCAGTTGATCAAGATCTTCAACTCTTTTAAACCAAGTCACAGGAAGTTGACCGTTGAAGTCATGATCCCCAAAGATAACGTCTGTGATTCCCTGAGCTTCAGTACCAGGTAACCAAGCAGCAACAAGAGCATCAATCTTTTCTAACAGCCATGGCTCTAACACTAAGGGCCTTCCAGATATCAGAATAACCAGTGTTGGGAATTTGTCTGCAACTGAACTAATAATGGTAGATCCATTAAAAGGGATCTCTAGCTTAGAATTGTCACCAAATTTCTCAGCATAGGGTTTTTCACCAACAGCTACAATGGAAAAAGATATGTCATTGCGTTCTAGGGTTTCTTTTGATGGACTCTGCTCATAAATAATTTCTGTTTCATCTCCTACAGCTTCCTTTATGGCATCCAAGAGTGTTGTCCCTAAAATAGTGTTTGAAGGGAAAATGTGTCAAGCATGTGGAATAAGAAAGTAAAAGAGTGGTATAAAGCATGAAAAATTAGTATTTAGTATCAACAGAAAATTAGAGTTGGGAGAGTTGGTCCTACAAGTAAACCCCTTTTTTTGATCATATATGTGTTTGTGTACATTCAAAATCTAAACTTTCTTTTTTATAACAAAATCATTTTTTTGGTTGCCCACCCGGTTCACCGGAGCTTTGCCCCGATTACATCCGGATTCGACCCGTGTCGCGCACCTGGCTATGGTGGGAGAGTCTCCCAATGAGAATTTTCTGCATACACAAGGCTCAAACCCGAGACCTTGCTTAAGCGAAATCAAGCCGCTTACCACTTGAACCAACTCCCATTGATTTTTTATAACAAAATCTAAACTTTAATAATCGGCTTCAAAATGAAAAAGAAGGTTTACAAGCGAGGCCCAATGGACAAGGCTCATCATAGGTGATAGGCAAAAGGGCTTGGGCCATCTTTTTTAATGTTAAATCAATTGATTTAAAAAATATTAAAGTTGATGGTATAAGCTTATAAAGTGAATTTGGTGTTTTTTTGACACTTAAAATTATTTAGTTTATGTAAATATGCTTCCACTTAGTTCTCTGCTTGATAATTGGAATTTAAATTTGAATTGTCGAATTTTTAGGACATTTGTACTACCTTTTTTGGTTAATTATCATTTAAAGATTTGCAATTTGCTGGGGAAAAAATAATTGCAATTTGGGCCCTGCATATTATAATTTATGTGTTATATTTGTAATTGCTTACGTTGGAGGAAAAGGCCAAAATGTTTAGGAATAAAGTTTTATTTTAAGCAATGTTTTGAAATTCGGACCGGGTCGGATTGTCAAGAACAGGTGAACCGGGCGTGGAACCAATCCGGATTGTGAACCGGAGTGGTTCAGTATTTTTTTTTAAATTGATTTTTTAAATTTTTCTTTAGAATTTTATGTTAATAAACATAAAATATTCAATTTTTCACTGGTTTGGTTTCGGATTAGCTTCGGTTTGATTCCAGTCTGACCCACTGACCCTTGACCCTTTATTGGTCCTATAACCAGTCCAGATTTTAGAACCTTGATTTTAAGATGAAGTAATGATGTTTAGGAATTTGAAAGGGATAGACCCACGTTATTGTTGTTGTGATTCACCTCTCACCCATCCCTTTAGAAGCAAGTTTCATTTGTGCCCCATAAGAATTTTTAAAAAAGAAAATTAATTATTTCCTGAGTTCCATTTGTATGTCAAATTTTCGCCGTTGAATATATAGATAAGACCTGAAGGTAACTAATTAGTCCTCCCTCTTGCCCTTAGTATAAGATATATTTACCTAATTTAATTAAATTAAAGAAGTTTGTTAGGTTAGTTAATATGATATGCATATAATTTTTAAAATACTCTAGTCCTTTTCCTTAATTCTCTCATTCTCTCTCCTTCTTAATTATAGTCGAGGAAGTATCAATGGGGGGTAAATTAGGAAAAAAATGATAAATATAAAAATTATGTCTTATATTTAGAATCAAGATCAACTCCTTAAATATGTTTTATATAAAAGACCGGAGGAGTAGTTTATTTAGAACCAGTCTATAATTCTCCCTTTAACTTTTTCTATGTTATAAAGTAAAATATTTTGACTTCTTGGACCATACTGTAAAATTGTTAATAAAATAGAATTTTATGAGAGAATAGTAGAAAACAATGTTCTTTAAATGTTTATAGTGAAAATTTTATTAAAAATTCACTACCAAGCAAGAAATAGTTATTAATAATATAATTCTAGTATTTAATAATACTTACTCTATCACTTTTAATATAATCATTGCTTATGTTGAGATAAATTTTTTATTATTATACATATATAATTTTTTTTTATTTTTTCTTTAGTGTTTAATTTTAATAAATTTTTTATAGCCATATTAATTCAATAACAGAAATTTTGATTACATCTTATTAAAAACAATATTTATTTTAGCACAACTTTTGCCCCCTTTGTTTAGGCGTTCCAGGAAAACGGGAAGGTTAGTTTGATTAGATACTTCTGTTTTATCCGAAGGCAAATTAAAAAAAATAAAAAATTCTGTTAATCCCACAAAGATTGAGAGTTTAGAGAAGAATGTGAGTTTTCTATTAAAAAAAATCCAATATTTTCTTATAAGTTATCTCAGATATGAGATTACCAAAAGGATGTGATTGATTGTGAATACTTGAAGATGGAAGTCTATTTTGAGGAATCAAACTAATGTTGCTAACGAATTCTAATAATCAAAAGATAATCAAAATCACTAACTCTTCATGAAAAATAAACAAACTTCACGAACGAAAACAAAACATGTGTGATTAAATTTATGAGAATGAACACACAAACTTGATGAAATGCAAGGAAATACAAAAGCATACCGATTGTAATTCGGCCACCAGAACCTTGCCAATTTTTAGTCCATCCCCCACATTGATAGCCCAGATCATCTGCATGGCTTCCTGCTACAACAATCCTCTTTGCTTTTCTATTTAAAGGCAGAAAAGGTTTGCTTTGATGCTTCCCATTTTTCAACAGAACCAACGACTTTCTAACGGCTTCACGTCCAAGTTCTCTATGTTGCTGCATAAATAGTGATTGATCAATGGACATTGATAGGAAGAACTACTCCTTCCGGGGAATTCAATGTATGAGATAGATAAATAATTTGCAAAGATTAAAGCAATTAGGTAAGCTTTTTATTTGTAAAGAAAAAAAAAAAAATGTGTTGGCTCCCTTAAAGTATACCCTCTTAATTATTTACACGGGAGCTATCTTTGATAAAAATGCCCTTAATATATGCAATTAATTGGGATAGTTTAAAGAAGAAATATGAATTCGGAAGATAAAGTGAATTCAAATCTTACATTTAAAACCAAAGTAAATCCCTAGCAAGCTCCTCTGTTTAGAAGTAAAGGAAGTGAATAAGAAAAGGGAAAACAGTTTATTCTTAACCAAGGTTCTGAAACCGGAACCGGTCACTAGACCAGTCGGGGTACTGAGTCAAGGGTCAGTGGGTCAAACCGGAGTTAACCCGGTGACAAATTGAGTATTTTAGATTTATTAATATGAAATTCTAAAGAAAAATATAAAAAAAAAAATCCTTGATTGGACCGGTTGGCCAATTCCCAATTTGGTCCAGGTTTAAGAACCCTATTCTTAACCCCTTGTTTCAAAATTTTCAAAAGGGTAAAGATTAATATTAAGATTTGTACTACTTGCTATATTTACGTTTATGTCTAAAAAATGAAACTAGTACTTGCATGAAAAAGTAAAAGGCATTGATTGAAATCTATCACTCATTCTTCTTCACTGAAATGTTTTCACATGAGGAAAATGAAAATCCTTGATAAAGGAAATTAAATATAAGGATCCAACTGTTGGAAACTTGCAAAAGATATTTATACATGACACCTCAAGCCAGTTTTACAACACAGAACATGAGAACCCTTTCAAAACGCAGTGATGAAAGTGCAATTGGAGGACCAACCCCGTAATCTCCAAATTAAGGGCAAAGAAAATAAGATTAACAGAAACATATTCAGCTTGATCAGATTTGGAAACATGGAAAGTGCTTAAAATGACAAGTCAGCCTAAACTTGTTCAAGAGAAATTAAAAATATTGAGTTGTTCTTACCTTGCAACCAACTATATCCAGCAAAGATCTATCAGATAAAGGTGATTCAAAAACACCAGAAGCAAATTTCACTCTCAAAATTCGTTCAACAGCATCATCTATTCTGGAAATTGGTACTTCATCTGATTCTACAAGGGAGGTCAGCTCTTCAATTAACAGTTCGAATCTATAAGGCACCATAACCTACAAGTTTTATGAAGAAAATGAAGGGTAATAAAAGAAAAGAAAAGTAAAGAAAACCATGATAAAGGTTTCTAGAATTGAGGATCTATACCATATCAATTCCAGCATTAACAGCTGACTTGATGCAGTTTCGGTATTCAGACCCACGAGGTTCAATAAGCTTATCAATTCCCATCCAATCAGAAATTACAATACCCTATAATAGCAAAGCCAATGGTGTAAATTAAACAAAACCATCAATTCAAATGCTTGTGAAACGGATGAACAAGCAAAACAGATGAACAAGAATAAAACTGGAAAGAGTCGTATCCTCTTTGGATAAGAAGACAGAACAGCAAAGACAGCAATAACATCAGTACTAATTCCTATCATCATGGTTGTCTCTTACCTTAAAACCTAGCTTTTCTCTTAAAATTTCAGTAATGAGGTAATGGTGAGAATGGAGTTTGTGTCCATTCCAACTAGAATAAGAAACCATAATGGTTGAAACACCCTGTGAAATGCAGTCCAAGTAAGGAGTCATGTGGATTCTTTCCAACTCTTCATATGATAATGCTGTATTTCCTTCATTTTTGCCTCTCTCAGTGCCTCCATCCCCAACAAAGTGCTTGGCACAGGCAATGATCTTGTTCCTGAAATATTAATAACATATATGATAGAAATTTTGATAAAAACCATATATGATCCTTTATTTTGGTGAGTTTTCCAGAATGTGGTAATCTATGCCAGGATCCGTATGATAAAGTGGCCGAGCGTTTAAACGGGGAATATGAGAAAAGCCATAAAGGTTAGTTAGCATGGAAACTTTGGAGACATTATAAGATTCACCACTGAAGTAACAAAAAGAAGTCTGAAGTGGAAAATTACTTTCCTCGGTCATGAGTCAATATTGGAAAAGTCATATGAATAGGCTACAAATTAAAAAACAAAATTAAAAGAAAGAAGAAGAAAAGTCATATGAATGGACTACACATCGAAAGGAACAAAAAAGTTATACTTTTATAATTATCACTATTTCCATAGAAAGTTTAAGACAGTCTTGGAAAGGTCATATGAATGGAGTACACATCAAAAGAAACAATAAAAAAAACAATAATAATATTTCCATAAAAAACATATATATCTATGAATTGTATTATAATTTCTCTCTACCTTCCAGCCACAAAAGGATAACCATGTTGATGTCCTTGTGGAGGCTGGCCCTGCAAACCTGAAACTAAGGAGCTCATCTTTCTGACTATCTCAGTATCTTCGCTGTAACTCTCATAGAATCTTCCCCACCTGGGATCTCTGCATACCTGCCCATTAGTTCATTCAAGTGAGACGTGATTTTATCTATCATTTATACGGATGTTACAAGGGGATGGTGAAATAAATATGGTAAAAGACACACACACATCTTGGTTAAAACTGCCATTTTTTTATAACTCTTTAGGCCACACTCCAGGCTTTGTGACTAGGATGCCTCTCCCTAGAGGTCTTTTTGAACAAGGTGAGATTCGATTTTAGTTCAACCACTTTGCAGTCTAGTTAGTCCACTACTAGAGCAAGTACTCTTGGGTGGTTAGAACTGCCATTAGTCACTGATAAAAATAAGAGAATCTGACTATACAACACAAAACGGAAAAGTACAACAGAAAGTAATCACACAGTTCATATATTTAGAAGAAAGAGCCCAAGAGTTCAAGAATTGTTCCAGTACTAACATATGCACTGTGTTAATTATGATGCCTTACAGCAACACAAGGAGCAAAAGTATAGTGAATTCCACTTGCTCTAACTTCAAGTGCTGTTGCAGCCCCAATTCTTTGAGCTAAATCCGCATCTCTACAAGCACAAAACCAGCAAGAAATGGAAACTAAAACGTCAAGAACAACGGCATCAATTCTATATGATGACTACAGAAGCTATAGTAATTTATAAGCAAGCTGTTAAGGTATCAATTCTTGTAAGGCAAGCAATTATGGTCTCCTACCACTCCGTTTCGTAACATGAACAAACATCAAACAGCTTTAGAACATACACATTACTACAAATAGCGTAATGACATTATAATCAAGCTCAGGGGAAAGCACCGACCGACCTAGTTGCTCCGAGTCCAATATTGTGAGGAAATATAGTGGAACCGTATATACTATTATTCCCATGAACTGCATCGATCCCATATATAAGTGGTATCCCTAATCGGGACTCGAGAGCTGATTTTTGAAATCCATCAACCATATTAGCCCAATCTGACGCCATTGCGTTTTCAAAAGGACCACTACCTCCACAACTGAGCATACTCCCTTCAAAACAAAAACAGAGACGCAAATATCGAAACTAGAGTTCCAATGTTCTCAATAATCTTCAAATTCTGAAGGAGAAAAAGGTGAGAGAGAAGAAAATAGTACCAATAGACAAGTCTGTAATGGCGGAAGGGGTTGCGACGCGACGCTCGATTTGGGTCATCTGACCAATCTTCTCCTTGAGAGACATTCGAGAGAGAAGGTCTTTGACGCGAGCTTCGATGGGCTCGTTGGGATTCTTGTAGACGCAATCCATATGTTTCGGAAGCAGAAGAAGGAAGAAGAAGCAAAAATGTAATTGTGAAGTGAGTGTATTTGGAATGGGTTTGAGAGAAGAGGTTGATCTCCATGTCTGTTATAGCGCGGGAAAGTTAATCATCACGACTTTCTTTGACCCCCGTAGACACGTTGATGACAACCAACAGGGCCGCGTTTGGTTAATCAGATTTTGCATGGAGTTGACGTGCGTCTGGATGATCACTGAATTCTCAAATTTTCCTGACTGAGGATAATGAAGTAAATATTTACATAATCAATCACTTGGAAATTGTTATTTAACTTTTTAATTTTATTTTATACAATTTAAATTCACGCATGCACACAAGCATGTCATCATAAACCTGGACTTCATCCAAACATGCGGGTGGCCTTGCCACTGCCGCGGTTGACAAAATTGCATAATATTCACTGGGTGATTGGATTAGCAATGGAGAAGGAGTTTTTTTTGCAGATGAGCTTTTGGAAAAGTTAGATAGAAAAAAAGTTAGATTGTAGATGTGATTTGTATTTGGATTGGCGGTGGCAGAAGTGACTTTTTTTCTAACATGAAACTTGTTTGGATTAGCGTTTGAAAAGCTCGTTTAGATGAAAAATGACTGAAAATAACATGAATTTTATTGAATACTATATATATATATTAGTTGTATATATTGTGATAATTGAAATGAAATTTTTTAAAAAAGAATTGATAAAATAAAAAGGAGCAATTATTATTTAAAAAAAAAAAATACATGAATGGGCTTTTGGAGTATGAGAAGCTACTTGGATCAGCTTCTCCCAAAAGCTCCATTTTTTCCATAAGCCCAACCAACCCAAAAGCTTTCCCAAACATTCCAAATGGGCTTTTGGAGCTTTTGGTGGCCAGATGGGCTTTTATTGTAGCCAAAAGCTTTCCCAAATAGACCCTCAAACTGGGACTGGAAACCGGCTGTAACAGGTCCGGTTCGGTATTTTTTATTTTTTTTTAGAATTTCATATAAATAACCTTAAAATCTTCAATTTCTCACCAGTTTTGTCTTGGGTTAGCTTCGATTTGACTTCAATTTGACTCATTGACCCTTGACCTAGTATCCTAACAGATTCAGTGACCAATTCGGGTTTAATTACTTTAAAAATTGTTATTAATAAAAAAACAAAAAGAAGAAGAAGGGAAGCATACACGCATACACTTGTTGTAAGGACAGTCTATCATTATTATGTTACAGTTGAATTTTCAGGATTTTTTGTCATGAAAACTTTTTGTGATTAATTCAATGTTTTCTTAATACATCCTCGACAGCAAACACATATGTCCATTTTTTAAAATTACATCAACAAACGATCAGATAGAAAAAGTGGCATAAAGGACAGGTTCCCTTTTTTTGGGTCCAATACGGCTGCATTGAATATTTGATTATGGATGATAACAACAAAAACGAATTGCAATCAGTGCTGAGAAAATAATACTTGAAAATGACGTTATCTTTTTATGCAGCTCATATAAACTTTCACACACTTAGGGGAGAAAATCTTTTTATAAATTCAATTTTAAAGAAATAGATAAATGGGGTTAAAAATTTTAATAAACAAAAAGTGTCATATAAAAGAGTAACAAAAATTAATTAAAAGTTTTTAATCCCATTTCTTTCATTTTTTAAATCGAATTCATTAAAATTCCCCTCATAGTAAACTTTAAAAAGCTCATATGAACTTTAAAATTTCCCCCAATCAAAAGCTTATAAGCTCTATGAATTTTCACACATAATTGTGTCACTTAATTGATCTATTTTTGTTTCTTTTGCCTTATTCATTGGCTCGAACCATTGGACAAGTTTAATAATTTGGAACTCTTCACAAAATTTGCACTTAAAGGCGGGCTCAATATTTCGGTGATTTTTTTTGGATGGTCTTTAATTTGTGCTCATAATTTCTTTTAAAAAGTAAAGAAATTATATGTATTATAGGATAATTGCATGAAGTAATTGCAGTAGGACTATTTGATGTAGTTACTAATAAAGAAATGCAGGATGCTATACCTATGTAGTTTACACACACAACTCCGCCCAATATTTGTGTTCATAATTATATAATTTTGAAAATTATTACACATAATTGATAGTAAAAAATCTAATCAAGCAAGTGGAATATAAGGGAAGATGCCAACTTATTTAATATTATTGAGATTATCCAGTTTAGTATATTAGATTTAGAGGTATTTCCTCATGTCTTAATTGTAAAAAGTTAGGCGGAGTTTATTTTGATCTATCCTTATTTTGTCTAAATATAAAATATTAATTCTCTTTATTTCTTAAAATTGTAACTCCTTTGATCCTTATTGTATGACTAAATTGGCGAGTTCATATTCTCCCAATAATAATCTAATAAGAGAAATAGGGAAAATTAAGGAAGATGATTAGGGTGCTTTAGAAATAATATGTTATATTAACTAGTTTAACTAACTTTATCAATTAATCTAGTTAAATTAGATAAATATATCTTATATTAAGCATTAGAGAAATAATTTTTTTAAAATTCTTTTTATTGATTTTATATATTAATGGAGTAATTTCCAATGAAAATGATTAAAATGAGTAATTTAGAGACACCAACACACATCTTGTTCATCATGATTTATGATGTACGAGGTAACTATATGAGAAGAACTTTATCTTAATTTACATAAACGTGCTTTTTGAAGTCCAGCTCAAATAATCACTTAGTTTTCTCTCTCTCACATTATTTAAGAGGAGGAAAAGAGCGTAATAATTACAGAACGTACCAGACACGTTGGAATAATTGAAGGCCTTGGTTAGACCGCATAAACAATACTAATGGAACAACTGGAAAGCGATACAAGACCACCAAAATTCTAATAAAGCAGTCAATGAGTGAATTATTGAACCCAGACCTCCGAGCAATATATAAAGCTTGTTCCAAGTACGGAGTGATGATTTTACAAGGTATTAAAACCCAGACCGGGTACTGAACCGGTTGGAGTACTGGGTCAAGGGTCAGTGGGTCAGACCGGAGTCAAACCGGGAGTCAGACCGGTAGTCAAACCGGGGTCAATTAAAAATATATATAATTTAAATATTCATCCATACCATTTAAAAAACTAAATATTTAGTTTTTTTTCTAACCAATAGTCCAATATAACCTTTTAAACCTAATACCCACAAAAATATTGTTAAGTACATAAGAATGTTTCTCCAACTAATGCCAAAAATATTCCATAATCCTTTTAAAACTCATTGAAAATTAAAAAATTTTAGGAAAATAATTTTTCTGAAAAAAAAAGTAAGAAAAATGTTATTTAGAGCTTAAAAAAGAAAAGTTTTTTTTTTTAAAAAAGAGGCAACCCGTGAACCGGCCGGGTTGCACCGGTTCACCCCGGGTTGACCGGGTCAACCCCGGGTCAGACCGGGTCGGAACAGTGCCGGTCCACTGGTTGAACCGGACCGGCCAGTTCGCCGGTTCACCGGTTTCTGGTCCGAACCGGCCAGTTCGGTCCGGTTTTAAGAACAATGTGATTTTGTGTTTTTGCGTTAGTAAAAATTGGTTTAAGAATTGGGATAAATTAAAGGTAAAATCTCATATAAAGCTTTTTTAGAAAATTCTAAATTATGTTTTTAAACACAATAAATTTCTAATTAAGTTGTTGATAAAAAAAAATCCCTAATTTAGTTATAAATCCAATTTTAAATTTTAAAATTTAGGTAAAATGACTTTATTGCACTCTCATAGTCTTCTTTATCATCTCTCCTCTTAAAAGAGTTTAAGTCCTCTTTAACTTAGTTTTTAATCAGTGTGTATGTATATTAACATTAATATATAATAAAATAAAATAAAATACTGTTGATTTAAATCAAAGGAATTTTTTATTGGGAAAGAAATCATCAAGAATAATTCAAACAAAAGAAAAATATAAAGAAAAACATAACCATAATATCAATTAATATTTTTTATTTTAATATTGTGATAAATTTTTTTTTTGAAAGAAGTCAGAGTTATTGTTTTTTGTCAATAAAAAGAAAATCAAACTTCATTAATAATCGCACAATTCTTACTGGAGTGATATATGTAGTTTGATTTTCTTACGTTAATGAAACTTTTTTTTTAAAAAAAAAACTATTAATGAAAATCTCTGATGTAGTTTGATATATCCCACAAGTCATTTTTTTACTAACATTGTTTAATGTTCTTCTCATACAAAAAAATCAAGTAAAAAAAAAAAAAATTTTCTATTATCAATATTCAAGTAGAAACCATTTAATTGATATTGGGGGTTGTGTTTTCCTTTTTTTTTCCACTTGAATTATTCTTGATGATCCTTCCGCAACACAAAAAATGTCTTTGATTTAAGTTAATTATCTTTTATTTTATTATATATTAATATTGATATATACATATATTTACACCTTTTTAGAAAAAAAGTTACAGAGCATTGAACCCTTTTGGGCGGATTTATTGAGTCAATAACTTAATTAGAGATTTATTGAATTTATCAATTTGATTTAGAATTTCTCTACTTCAAGCGACTTTATTTAAGATTTTCCCTGAATTAAAATATGGTTAAGGGGAAAAAATACCTATAAAATTTTCTCAAGAGGGCATTCATCACCATAAGCTTTTTTTTTTGGGTGCAAAAGTAACTATGAACTTTAAAAAAGGGAGCAAAAGTGACACTTCTATTAAAATTAACTAACAGTCGTTAACTCCAGTGCAAAAGTATCAAAATACCCCTATCTGAAAAAAGTTAAGGTGCAAAAATACCTATAAGCTCTTTTCAAAAGTGTGTCTACCACCATAAACTTTTTTAGATGTAAAAGTAACAATAAAATTTCAAAAATGGACTAATAGCTGTTTACTCCAGTACAAAGTACCAAAATATCTCTCTCTCAAAAAAAGTCTCCCTCTCCGTTCTTACCACCATCACCATGGGTTGAGTTCACTCCCTCCATCAAGCATCACTATCATAGTAGTTGACACTTTTTGGCAGGGAAGAGAGATCAAAACTTTGGAACAAGGAGGAAGAGGAAGAAATTGAAACTTCACCATCAACTATCACAATCGGTTTTCACCGACTTTATCACCATCGCCATCTACCTTTCTCTCACTTCCTTTGTCGAGTACCACCATTATCGTTTTCTTTACCACCATATTGTTTTCATCCTTTAGTCACACACAGATTCTTATCTTGGGGATCTTGTTTGGCAGCCGACACAACAAACGACAGAGCTCCAGCGACATCTTTCTTAGGAAACGTCAAACCTGATGGGTTGCTACACACCATCTGTAGCACACTGCTTGCCTCCCTATGGGTATTTTGGTACTTTTGCACTGGAGTAAACGGTTGTTAGTTTTAACGGAAGTGTCGCTTTTGCCTTGTTTTCTAAAGTTTATGGTTACTTTTGCACCAAGAAAAGTTTATGGTGGTGGACACACTTTTGAAAAATAAATAATGATTTTGGAATTAATATTTTTGTTACTATTACTATTATTATTATTATAATATTATATTTTCTTGCTTTTCTTTTGATAGCTAGGTACAACACAATGTTAAGGAGAAAAGAGACCAAAAAATAGACCCACGGGATTGAAACAAAATAAGGAGGCACAGTTGAAAAAATGTACCAACATTGTAGCGGCTGTAATATCCCAATTTTTGAATAAGGGAAAATCATGATTATTGTGGATAATTATGAATTTAATTTGAATTATTATGTGTTTTATGGCAATATTAATTAATATGTCATAATTATTGAAAAATTGGAAGAATGGAGTTATTGGGCAATTAGTTGGTGATTAAGGAGAAAATAATTACTAACTATGAGAGAATAATGAGATGTGTAATTAAAATGGCTAATTGAGGGATTAAGGTGATTAATTGGTTAATTTCCTTATGAGAGCCAATGAAATTCTGACACATGGCAAATTGGTTGGGTGAGAGAAGATATAAGAAAAGTCAAATTTGGTATTATTAAATCATTTCTTCTCTCTCCTTTCCTCTCATTGTTGCTGACATAGGAGGTATGGGGAAGAGGAGTGATCATTCCATCTTCAACCTTCCTTCTCTCTCTCATTTCTTCTCTCATTTTCGTGCCACCATTGTTGAAGGAAAGAAGAAGAAGTTCTTGGTAAAAGGTAAGCCATCTGACCCTCTTAATGGCCTCTAATGAAAAAATGCTCTTCTACAAACTTGTTCCTTGTCTTGAGAGCTTCAATTTCATGGTTTTAGATTTGTCATTTGGTGTTGTTTGAGCTCTCAAGAAATCTTGAAGTTGGGAGAATCAAGAAACTTCTTTGGAGAGGTGAGTAAGACAAACCTTTCTATATAGGTTTTGTAGCTATTGGTTAAGTTTGAATTTTCTGGAAGTTTTGGCCCATTTTTGACAATGAGGGCCATTGGGAGTTTGGTATGTGTTTGGTATGGAATTGGTATGTTTGGAATGCATTTTGGATAGATAGAATTGATTGGGTTTGAAATTGTTAAGTTTGGAGAATTTGAGATTTTGGTGTTTAATGTTACCCAAAACCAAAGCATGATAATGGAATAGGATTTTGGTGATTTTGACATTTCCATTGGATTCCTTAAGTGATTTTGTGTGGGAATAAGCTTGGTTATTGATTTTGGAGTCATTGAACACTTTGATAGAAAATTGAAAAATCTGTCTTGTGTAAACTCTGTCTGGGCAGTCAGTTTGCACGAGCGTTTTGAATGACCAAATGGTGTTGGAAAATTCTAAAACTTTCCAGTCTTAAAGTTCACATCCCAAGCTTCAAAATGGATAATATTTTGGGTTATTTCGTTTAGTATTCTGGGAGATATGATTGTCCAAAGTTTGGGATGGAAACAGAACTCTGTTTTAGAGTAGTGTTTAGTTTTTGGTGATTCTGTATTTGTGTGATGATTTGAAGTAATGAGACATATTTTTCCTAGAAAGAGGACTTTAATACCTTTCATTTGGCTTTGGAATCACCTTGTTTTGATTTTTCTAGGATTAGTTTTGAATTTTGGAAGTTCAGCCAAGAATCAGGGAATTTCTTGGCCGCGGCCCAAAACTTTCTGGCCTGATTCTGGCCGTGGCCCATGATTGGCTGGCTGCGGCCCAAGGAAGGGCTGGCCGCGGCCAACCCCTGTGTTCCAACACTTTGAGTTTTCGAAAGGAGATCTCTAACCTATTGTTTCCCAACCTTTTAGGGCCTTTGTTAGAGGCATTTGTGGCCTCCTAAGGGTCAATTATGATAACCAAATTTAAGTGTTTTAAGTTAAATTAAGTCTTGGAATAGAATATAACTCTTTGTCCCTAATCATGATTCTAGGATACGACATTTGCCCTAGGCGGGAGAGACCGGTGCCAGAATATGCCCGGAAGGTTCAAGGTAGTGACTTTTCTCTCATGTTGTGTATGATGTTTTGGTATGCATAACTTATCATTGAACTGTGAACTGGATGTACCATGGTCCATTACAGCGCGAGCAGGTCAGCGTGAGCCGTGTAGGGATTGACGCTAGTCATCTCTAGGTCGGCCGTTGAACTACCATTGTAATTGACATGGAACTTTGTGAATCCAACCCGTGGGGCAGCGTTTGTCAATCCAGCCGTGGGCTGTGAGTTTGAATCTTGCCTGTATGGCTTGTATGATGAAATGCTTTATATGAATCCCAGCTGTGGTGAAATATATTGTGTGGATTGTTGTGATGCAATGCAGCGTGAGCAATCGTAAGGGATGACATGTGCCATACTAACCATTGCCGTTGTAACTGCCGTTGTAGTTGCTTTGTGTGGATAATGATTTGATTTCATGCCTTACTATTGTACATACTATGATTGATTTGGCACTATGGGGATTCCTTAGAATCTCACTCTCCCAAAAACCATGTTTTAGACAGGGCAGAAATATCAAAGGGAAAGCGGGCGACGAAGAGCAGATAGATCTCCGATTTAGAAGTATATTTTGGGTTATTGGTTATCATGTATATCATTTGGATGTTTTTGGGAAACAATTGTATATAATGGGATTGGTGATATAGTTTTGTGTAATCCCCAAGTTAAGGGTTATGAATTGTGGGCTTTGTGCCTCTGTAAAACCCTTATTAATGAATGGAACCCGGGTGTGTCGGGAATTTGCTTTATATTTTGATATTTGTGAATGAAATCAACCTGTCCAGGCCATTTAGTATTGAAATGTGAATATGAGACCGTCATGAACATGTTTTGTAAAATTTTTTGTAAGCTATGATTTTGGGAAGTTTGGTTTTGTTTAAGTCCTAAAATCATCTAAGGTCTCTAATTCTACATCAACTACGTGTTTATGAATTAAATCTCGGCCTTAATCGTGAAGGGGGTTACAGTGGCACTGTTTACTGACACTGTTTAGGAACTATTCTGCTGACAGTCATTGTAGCGTCATTGTTCATTGGCACTGTAGTATTACGGTTTATCATCAATCACCTGCCTATATATATATGCATTCTCATGGAGAAAAAACAGAAGCGTCCTTCTCTGATAGAAGGAAGGCATTGTATTATTTCTTAGAGTTAATTTCATACATTGTTTTATTTCTTGCATACCTTCATCTTGAAAGGCTTAGGTAGACCTCATTCTTAGACGGTATAGGCAGACTTCCTTTATAGATGGTATAGGTTGCCATCTACATGGAAAGTTTTACCTTCTATAAGGAAGGTTAGATTTCTCCATTTTTATGCATCTTGTGGTTGTATCTTTATGTTTTAGAATTTAATAATCAAGTTTTATGCAATGTTTATGAAGTTTTTAATTTATTTTGATTTTGTTTTTAATTTCATCATGAGCTAAATTTTTATTTTCTTAGGGTAATGATGTAGCTTACTAATGACGGATTAAATCTTAACTTATTAAATATAGTTTTAATTTTTCCTTTATGATTGAGTTTTAATTATTGTTCTTGATGCTTTCAATTGATTAGCCATCTTTTGAATGATTTCAATATGTATGTTGACACCGGAAGGAGATGCATGTGTGTAGATCTTATAATTAAAACTATAACTTGCATATGAAATAGAAATATAATCATATGAGTTGTGTAGTCTTAATGAGTTCCATAAATCTTAAGCATGATTAATTACCTGAATTCATATAGGAATATATTATATTAGCAATTAATTATAGAATTGCTCGACTTTGGAAGAGGCTAGTAATTAACTTAGGAAAACTTGACTATCAATCATGTGGAATAAATTGGACTAGAATAGATAGGTAATTCAATCCGAAATTTGCTAAGTGAAATCTGACCCCTAGGGATTTTTCTCGTAGTTGTTTTCATATTATTTGCATTTATATTTAATCATATTTTATTTTTTACTCTCAATCACCAATTAATCGATCGACTAAATAAATTAAAATTACTCATTTTGGTACTTAGTGATCAATCCTCTTGGGAGCGATACTTTACTCACTTCTGTATTACTTATTTACAACAGTGTATACTTGCACTTTTTAATAAACCATTTACACTCGTAATAGGGTGTTTTAGTACTTTTATACTGGAGTTAACGGCTGTTAGTTAGTTTTAATGAAAGTGTCACTTTGACCCCTTTTTTAAAAATTCATGGTTACTTTTGCATTCAAAACAAGTTTATAGTGGTGGATACACTTTTGAGATACGTTTATAGGCAATTTTTACCCCTTAACCCTTAAAATACATTTGTGCAAGTATTCCTAATCCTAGTGAAGCTATGGATGGTGGAGCATTCAAAACAAGTTTATAGTGGTGGATACACTTTTGAGATACGTTTATAGGTAATTTTTACCCCTTAACCCTTAAAATACATTTGTGCAAGTATTCCTAATCCTAGTGAAGCTATGGATGGTGGAGCATTATAGCAGACAATCTTATTTTCAGTTAGTATTTTTTTTGGACAATTATTTTCAGTTAGTATAATATCGCTATTTTTTTTAATTGTCGACCATAAGAAACCTTTAAATTTAACAAATTTCTAATTGAATCATTAACCTTATTTGAGATTTTAAAATGAGGGTTAAAATAATTTTAATGCCACCTCCTCTTTTTTCGTAATAGAGTTTCAATGCTCTATAACTTATGTTTTTACAATACATATAGGGTCAATATACAATTTTAGTAATTAAGTTATTTTTCATGAGCATCAAGCACATTTAAGTTTAAAAGGTGTGAAAGTAGACAATCTTTTATGATGATACAATTTTAGTAATTCCTTAAATTGACCCAAGCATCCATTATAAAGATTGGGGGTATGTTTGGTTTGAGGGGAGGGGAGGGGAAGGGGTCAAATTACCTTTTTGGGTTAAAAGTATTTAAATTTTGAGCTGAAACCCAAAATTTAAAAAGAATGAAAGGGTAAATTTTGGGCAAGAATCCAAATTTAAAAAAAATGAGAAGGTTAATTTTGGGTTTCTCCCCCCAAAAATTGTAATTTGCCACCCCTCTCCTCCCCCTCCCATCCCCTCCCCTCAAACCGAACACACTTATGTTTGAGCCAATTTAATATAATTGCTAAAATTGGGAGATTAAGTGGGTTCCACATAAAAAAGTAACATATGTTTGAGCCAATTTAATAGAATTGCTAAAATTATACCATTTTTAAAATAGGTTTAAAGTACATATTTAGCAGCCAACTGTTCCCTTATGGGCACCAGCACAACTAACTATTTTTGGGGTACAAAAATATATATAATTAATTTATTCGGTAGTAGACACAAAAACGCCGTTAACCCAAATTAACTTCTGCTACTTTTTGTATTGTGGGTCTCACCAGTTTTATCACTCTCTATTATTTTAATATATTTTTAGAAGGGTTAATGTGCAAATTTAACAATGAACTATTTCTCTATAAGTACCCAACACAATTATTTTTCATAAGAGCATTTACGAGACATATATAAGCATTTACATTAATGTCCTTACTTTATTTTTTTCACAAGAGTATTTACAAGACAAATAAAGAGATTTATAAAACAAATAAATGGATTTAAATGAATCCAGAGAGTTAAAAAATTTTGGTCATTCACATCTTTGTTTTATAAATGCCCAAATTTATCTTTCCATTGACAAAATGTAATTTTATTTTGACCCAATGTGGTGCAGTAAATTTTTTTTAACTTATTCTATTCTTTTAAATCCCTTTAGTTGTCTTGTAAATACTTTAATGAAAAAAAATAAAGTTAGGGCATTAATGTAAATGCGCTTATGCAAATGCTCATATTTGTCTTATAAATGCTCTTATGAAAATTAATTATGTTGGGTGTCCATAGGAAAATAGTTCATTGCTAAATTTACATTTTAACACTTTTAAAAATATATTAAAACAATAGAGAGTGAGAAAATTGGTGGGACTTGTAACACCCCAAATTTTATTTCCTAATATGCCTTGTAAGTATTTGTGGCAATTAATGCAATGGAAGGGTGAATTTCGGAGACTGTGATTATACTGCCAGTGAAATTTCCTGCGAGGCAGTAAGTTTGTTATATGGTTTTGGATGATCAAATGATGACCACCAATTATGAAATTTTACAGGATGAAAGTAGACATTCTAAGCTTTAATTTGATAGATCATGGTAATTATTTGGAGCTGTACACAAGGAATTATGGATTTTTGAATTTAGCCTAGGAAAATTGATTGTTTTCTGGAATAACGTCCAAAAACTTAAATTCTGGGAAGTTTCAACTTTTAGTTGGCTGAAGACTGTATTTTTACTTGAAACTAAACTCAATAAGGGTTTCATAGCCTTTGGAATCACTCTAATTTGATGTTTACAAATAAAGTTTTGATTTTTTAAAGTTTGGGCAGAAAATATGCTAGAATTGCCACTAATTCGAAAATGAAAAAAATGTGATGGCAAATGTGGTAATTATTGGTTAAATTAACATCAGCCTATTTGCCCTTTTAATGGACCCTAGATGTGAACTTGGGCTGACCAAAAAGGGAAGAGAATTGGTTCAAATTTGATGAGATCATATGACACAATTACAATTAGATAAGTCTAATTACTTTTGTGACACAAAAGTCAAAATTTTGGGATTTTTGTAATTAAGTTAATTAAGGGAAAAAAGGGATATTTTAAAAACACATTCCCTTCAACTTTCTCCATCATTTCCGTCAGCAAACAAGAGAGAGAGAGAGAGAGAGAGAGAGAGTTCTTGAAGTTTTAGAGAGAAGGAGGAGAAAAATTCAAGGTAGGTCTTGATTTCTCTTGTGTTTTAGCTTCTAATTTGTGTAATTCCTTCTCTAAGCTACTCTTCTCCATGGATTCATGTGTTTAGAAAGCAAAATTTCAAGGTTTGAAGAGGAAGAGGGTTCGGTTAGAGAGAGAAAAGGAGAGAAATCCAAAGGTAACTTTAAAACCCTCAAATCTTTGTTGTTGTTGAAGTTGTTGGTGGATTTGTTGTTGGTTTGCTTTGATTTACAGGTTTGGGAAGTGATAAACCTAAGGGGTTATGCTGCTCAAATTTCTTCAAATCTTGTGTATTAAGTGTTTAAATGATCAATCAAGTGATTAGGAGTGAAAAGGAGCAAGCTTTCAATATTAGAATTTAAAAATCCAATTTTACCTTTTGTACTTGTAAGTTAACAGGAGGAAGGAGCTGGATTTTCAATAATCTAATGATTTCATTGTGTTCAGGAGGGAAAATTAGGTGGGGTTAATGTTGAACACTTTTTCAGAAAAGCCCTAGAAAGTGAAATTACAAAAACACCCTTAAAAACCCTAAGTAGGGGCTGCTAGGGGTAATTTCATAATTTGGTAGTGAATTTGGAAAAACTAAGATAAAAAATGGATTTCTTGGGCGAAAATATATAATAATAGCCCGGGTCAAAATTTCTAAAAAAGTACAGTCGGATCAGGTATAAAAGGGCATGGACTAGGTCTCCAAGGGTATTTTGGTAATTTGGCAGGGTAGACTCATATAATCACTAGAAACACTTTGAAAGTGTCTAAAATAATACATGAATAGGTTTTAACTTAATTCTTATACATTTAAAATTTTAGGATTGACTTAAGGGTCGAGTTGTTGGCACGAATTTTGAGAAATGCTTCACAAGTTGAAAAAGTTTTAAGGTAGTAACTCTGTCTTTCATATAGTATGCCAATATTTATATGCTTTGCGTATGCCATCTTCCGTAATATGTATGATACACATTGCCTATGAGTACACTGAACATGATTGAACATAGTGCCTATGGGTACACTGAATTGATATGCCTAGTTGGTGGTCTTGAGCCTAGCTAAGGTGTGGAATGAGTAGGGGTTGCAGCAATGGCTGGCTCTGAATGTTTTTGACCGAATTGAATTATGTGTTATTATAATATTGCTATATGTGGTACATGACATATTTATTATTGCACTTTCTATGATTGATATCCTGTTACTACTGAGATTATCTCGAATCTCACCCTTTCTATAAACATATAAAGTTTGTAGTAGAAGAAAATGGCTCTGAGGACAAAATGGTATTTACCAGTAATTGAAGGTTCCAATCAAGATCAAGAGAAGACGTTGGTTATTTGAAGACTTTTTATTATTTAAGGTCTGTAGTCACTATAAACACACCTAGTGGGGGAATTCCTGTGTTGATATCAAGTACTTATTATCTGTATTTTTATGCTATTTCCGTGTGTCCACCTAACTGCCTGTAAGCACTCTAAAAAATGAGAAAGTAAGATAAGGGCATTACATGACTCATATTGTAAAAGTAATGGAAGTTAAGTCTCTTTAACAGCGTTGCTATATCTGCTCCTATATAAATTGTTTATGTCCATTATTGCACCTGAAAATAGTTAATTGTGTTAGGTGCCCATAGAGAAATAGTTAATTCCTAAATTTGCACCTTCATGCTTTAAAATATTATATATGCTTTTGCACCTTTCAAAATTTATTTGTGCACGCTCATTGTGTAACCCCCTTCGTAATTATGATTCGAAATACGTATTTTAGAATGAAATAGAGACCAATAATAATAAAACTCATTCTCTATCCCTTCTTTATGGTAGGGTTTCCACAAATATTTTCAAAATCTCTGTCTTACGTGGTCTTAAACTTCATAATTCAAATATAATTACCCTGTGCAGTTAAATTACATTTATATATTAGAGTGTACAATAAAAATCCTGGCAACCCTTGGGTTTCATACCTAACTAAAGGTTAATAAATTCCCTTTAGGGGATTACACAACTGTTTCCAAAACAATATTTACAAAGTATACAATAATCTCCCAACAAAATATGATAGCCAACACCAAAGTACAAATCTCCTTAAGGAGTCCTATCGGCCCTTGGTTGTCTCCTTCTCCTTGGAGCCACTTGCCCTATCTGAAGATTGGTCAAAGGAAAGATTGAGATTCAAAAGAATCTCAGTAGTAACAAATCACGCATACAACATGTAATCTCATAGCATATAAGTAAATTATCAAGCAGCATCACAACATAAAACACAGCACGCAGGCTGCCACAGATGCACACAATCACATAGTCTCATCCCCCGGATTCCACTACCCTGAAGGTATGATCCTCCCATCGTCAACACCGATGGGCCGCAGGTGATAGACTCACAAATAGCCTTTCGGCTTTCACATAGTCTCATCCTTCGAATTCCAATGTCCTGAAGGTATGATCCTCCCACCGTTAACACCGATGTGCCGTAGGTGATAGACCCACAAACAATGATTAAACAAACAAACCATGTATCACATATAGTATAAGGGAAAGAGTTACTACCTTCTTCTTTCCTAGTGTATACTGGCACCGATTGCTCACGATCAGAGCAAATGTCAAAGCCTATAAACCAAAATCAAGGACAATAGGTTAGTCCCTATTCCAAATTCTTATCTTAATAACACTTAAGGTTGATTATCATTTGAACTCTTTAGGTGGCTACTAGAAGCTTAGACATATACCTATAGGGTTGGGAACACTTGACCAAAGATCTCTTTTTCCAAAGCTTCACACTAAATTTTGACTCAGGCACTAGAGTGAAGAAGACCTTACTCGAGTGATAGCCTGGTATTCACCCGAGTCCTACCGAGTAAGGTACAAGAAGTGATTACCCGAGAGCAACTAAGAACCCTAAAGTTACAAATGCACTCGAGCATAAGCTCTAATACTCGAGTAACCACCCAACACCCGCAAGTGCTAAAGCACACTCTTGAAAAAATAGCTTGCGAGTGTTAACCCGAGACGCGGCCTTATAATCCAAAACACCCTTGCACCCAAGTGAGATAGGTTCACTAGAGTGATGGCCCATTTCATTCACAAGTGAAAAGGTGCACTCTTGCTTTCTACTTGAGAACTTATTGATATGCTGAAGAAAAGTGAAAATATACTGCTGCACTCGAGTGAGACCCTACCTTACTCGAGTGAGGCTTATCAGAAGCCAGATCGCAGCAACTGACAGAATTTTTCCAGACTTGCCCAATTTGTTTCCAATGGTTCCAAAACTTATACCAAAGTTCATTCCCACCTAATATTCCACAAGGAACCTATTGGTAACCTCAAACAACCAAATTCCCTTTTTAACAACAAGTTTTGGTTTTTGGTCATCACATTCACATGCATTACCCAGTTGTACCACCTTTTCTCCCAAAGTTCTAAATCAATTCCAAATGACACAAAGACACTACTTGACACTAATTCCACCATAAAACACTAAGCTATTCATCCACCCCAAAATGGATCAAAATCAGGGCAAAATCATAAATCCTCAAAACTCAACCTATGATCACAAAACTTAGATTAATAAAAAGCTCTTTCTTACCTCTTCCTTCTTTCCAAAGGAGTTCCTTGATTTCTCAACTTTCAAATTCCTTCCAACACTAAAACACCTTCTTTCAAAAATTTGAAATCATGGTAATGAAGCTCTTATCACCATGAACAAAATTAAAGAAGAACACTTGAGTATTAGAAGGCATCTAGCAAGTCAAAATCTCACCTTTACACTTTCTCTTTCCTTTCCTTGCTCAACGAAAACGGAAGTTAGATAAGAGAGAAGATGAGAAGAATGAAGATGCAGATTTTCCCTTTTTCCATGCACACAAACCGACTTGGAGGAAGAGAGGAGAGTGAAATGAGTAGTTTGAAACATTGACCAATCCTATGGCTCCCAGCTTGCCACATGTCATGATCTTGTGCTCCCTTTTATGAACTCACATAAACCCTTCTACATGCGATTCCACCCCTTTTCTCTTGAACACTACGCATTTCACCACAGCTCTAACCAATTCAGTAAACTCCCATTTTAGTAGCTGACTAATTGGTTGATGAATTTCCCAATTTGCCCTAAATCATCACAACATTTACTAAACCATCCCCAAGCACATTTTACATCACAATTTACACCATATACTTCAAAAGTATTTAATTAACAATAATTACACTACTCTTGAAGTCATTAGCCCTTAATCCCAGATTGAGGCATTACACATGGCAAAAAACTTGTTGCTAAAATTTTTCTTTAATCCTCTACGTATATATCAAGATTAATATATAATAAAAATAAAATATGATTAGCAAATAAAAGGATTTTCATGTGTTCTAAATGGATCATCAAGAATAATTCAAGCCAAAACAAAAAGACATAATACATGCCATGACAATATCATTAATATCAATTAAATGTTTTTTGGGTGAGCATTGTGAAGAGAAAAACTTATTTTGGGGAGAAGTTAGGCTTGAATTTTAATTCGCTTATAATATCGAAAATCCAATGATTTTATGAAAATATATACGAGAGATCAACTTATTCTCCTGATTTTCATGCATAACAAAGGGGGGAAAAATACTGTCTCAATTATTATTGATGAATATATAAAAAATAATTATTATAGTAATAGCCATTACTGTATGAAAAATAGATATTACATCTTGTAACTTAGAGAATCCACAATTGGAAATTAACAAGTTTAAATTTATTTTTTTTAATGATACATTGTAAAAAAAAAAAAAAAAATTCACACTTCAGTTTTGCGTTTTTTACAAACTCAGGCATGGAGCTAATATGACCTTGTTTCAAAATCTCATTTTTCTTTATATCTACTGAGTCGCACAAAATTATAGTTGAGTGTATGAGTTATAAATAGATTAAAAATGGAAGGATTGAAAGATTAATTTTCCTATAAAAAACTATATCCCGTACAAAATCTTATTTCTTTGTGAATATCCTCAGGAATGCGTAATTGTATGATTGCAAAACATCCACCTTAACCAAAATAAGGTCTTAGTCTATAGTACATGTCAACCCAAAGCCAAGGGGATAAGGGATCATGCATTTTAACTTCATCAGCTTGTTGATCAAGATCCTCAACTCTTCTAAACCAGGTCACAGGAAGCTGACCCTTGAAGTCATGATCCCCAAAGACAATGTCTGTGATTCCCTGAGCTTCAGTACCAGGTAACCAAGCAGCAACAAGAGCATCCATCTTTTTTAACAGCCATGGCTGTAATACTAAGGGCCTTCCAGACGTCAGTATAACCACTGTCGGGAATTTGTCTCCGACTGAACTAATAATGTCAGGCCCATTATAGGGGATTACAAGCTCAGAATTATCACCTGGCATCTTAGCATAGGGAGGTTCACCAACGGCTACAATGGCAAAAGATATGTCATTGCGTTCTAGGGTGTCTATTCATGAATTCTGCTCATAAATAATTTCTGTTTCATCTCCTACAGCTTCATTTATGACATCCAAGAGTGTTGTCCCTGAAATAGTTTACAAAGGTCAAATGTAACAAAAATACAGTTTCAAGATTTGTTTGAATAATACTTCTTAGTCCCAACTAGCTTCAATAAACTTCAGCATTCTCTATCCAATTAGCTTACTTATGAGCTTACCAAAAGGGTGCAATTGAGGTGTTAAGTAGTGATCATCATGTGATTTAGGCGTATAAGATTATGCATAGGTGAAATCAAGGTTTTAGATGTGATACAGTACCAAGTTTGAAAATCTCATGCAGTTAATTTAGGGGATTGAATTAGTCTGATTTTATTTTATTCATATATATTTTAGTTGTTTTAGTCTTGTGGTTTGCATGGGATTAGGATTAAGGGGAGTTAGTTAGGACTATATGCTGAGTTAAAGTATTTTATTTATTAAATTAAATATATTTAAGTCTTTTATTTTTCTGAGTCGTGGTTAGGGGTCCTAAATATTAGGGAGTCATTATTATCTTTTTATCCATAAATATATGAGTCTCATTCCATGAGGAAAATATATGAAAAATCATTAGAGAATTATTTCTCTGATTACAGGAGATTCTCCTTGGGCTTTATTGATCAATGGGTTAAGATTTTTCTGGCTCATTTTTGTTAAATGTCAGTCAGCACCGAATAACACAATGGTTGACACTCACACACCTTCGTCTATCACCCACCTATCCTCTGATTTTGTCTTTGACTTTCTGTATTCAGTTTCAATAGCTTTCCCTATATATACATTGTAATACTTCTGTGATAAATAAATTAAGCAAGAATAAGACCCAAGAGTCTCATATGGTATCAGAGCTGCCGCAATCAGTTACAAAGAGCAACAAAGAGAGTTACAGAGAGCGACAGAGAGAGAGTTACAGAAAGAGAGGGAAGGTGTAAGCTCGAAAACACCTAAAACTGGCAAGTGAGCGTGCACCATCGGCACAGGGGTGACCGGAAACCGCAGATCGGCAGAACCCTGAAGTGCGCCATCGATTTGAGCCGCGTGTGGCATCCACGTGCCGACAGAAGCACCGATGCGTGACTCTCACGCGCACGTCCGTACACCAACGCGTGGCCCTACCCACATCCGTACACAACTTTTTTCGGCCACTGTTTTTTTCACAAAAAATAGCCCACAGTGTTTCCGGCCACCATTTTTTCCAGAAAAGCACAGGGAATCTTCACAATTTCCTCCTTTGTTTGGTTCTCTTCCTAGAAATCAACCCACAACCGGTGTCACACCAATAGCTCTCATGTCCGGTACAAATCCTGAAACTCAAGACTCATCTTCCTCCTCTCATTCCTCCACTACTAGTAGCACAGTAACTACACCAGGACTTTTTGATAGTCAGATTATGGCCATTAACCATAGGTTCAATGGAATAAACTATCTTCAGTGGTCTCAAACTGTGCTAAGATATATTGTTGGCAAGCGAATGGAGAAATATATCAATGGAGCAGCTCCTCAGCCTCCTCCTAATGACCCCAATTTCGATACATAGTTTGCCGAAAACAATCAAGTTATGACTTGGTTGTGCAACTCCATGACTGATGAAATCAGTGAAGGTTATCTCCTAGCAACTACTTCAAAGGAAATCTGGGATGAAGCAAAACAAACTTACTCTTCCCTTGATAACACCGCTACTCTAATCCACTTGAAGAGACAACTTCGAGATCTGAGACAAGGTAGCTTGACAGTTACTAATTATTATAATACCTTGCATAAATTGTGGCAACAAGAAGATCTCTTTGATTCACATCCATGGGATACTGTCAAAGATGCTTAGTTACATAAGATCGTAGAAGAAGAACGAGTGTATGACTTCCTCCTAGGACTCAACGATTCATTTGAAGAGATAAGAGGCCGAATCATGGGACTAAAACCTATGCCACGTTTGTTTGAAGTAGTCAACCATGTGCAATTTAAAGCAAGCAGAAAACTCTTGAATCAAGGCAGCTCAAGCTCAATTGAAAGATCAAACTCAAGCTCAACTGAAAGATCAGCCTTGGCAGCAAAACGATCACAAGACGAACGATGAAATAAATGGTATAATTGTTGCAAGAAGAAAGGCCACATCAAAGAAGAATGCTGGAAACTTAATGGAAAGCCAGTTGATAAGTAAAATATTTGCATATTTATTTTCCCTTATATGATGATTTTATGGACGATATTTGAGCTTACTATAATATATTTTGGGTGTAAAATAAATAGTATTTAAAAAATAAAGAAAATATAAAAAAAATGTCAGTACTGTAGCGTCGGTTACTATTCATCACGGATTCACTGTAGCAGGTGTTACTGTAGCTGACGGAGGTGACTGTAGCGGACGGAATCACTGTAGCACTGTAGCAACACGGAAAAAACGCGTAAACCAACCGACAGGTTACTGTTCATTACTGTAGCAATGCGTGAAAAGAAGGCGAAATCACTGTAGCACCTGTGGAAAAAATTGAAGAAGCAACAGACGCTCGCTTGCCTATATATATGTGTGTGTTTCTTTGCAAACGGGAAGTGGAGGAGAGAACAAGGCGTGAAGAATTTTCTCTTATAGTCAAAGATCCTTCTCTGACAGGGAGAGATATTTTCTCTGACAGTTCTAAATAAATTGTGTTATTTTTTTATTTTTAATTTTATGTATTGTATTATTTTTTTTATGCCTCCTACATGGAAGGCTTAGTATTATATTATTTTCTGCATGCCTCCTACATGGAAGGCTTAGTATTGTATTACTTTTTGCATGCTGCCTACATGGAAGGTTTTACCTCCTAAATGGACGGCTAGATTTCTCCAGTTTTTTTATGTATATTTTTTTGTTGTATATTTATGTTTGAGAATTTAATATTCAAGTTTATGCAGTATTTCTGAAGATTTCATTCTAGTTTTATATAATGTCAATTTATTTTAATTTTATTTCTAATTTTATCATGAGCTAAATTTTCATTTTCCTAGGGTGATGACGTAGCTTACTAATGACGGATTGAATCTTAACTTATTAAATCTAGTTTTAATTTCTCCTTCATGATTGAGTTTTAATTATTGTTCTTAATGCTTTCATTTGATTGGCCACCTCTTGAATGATTACAATATGCATGTTGAGACCGGAAGGAGATGCATGTGTGTAGATTCTATAATTAAAACCATGACTTGCATATGAAATAGGAATATATTCATATGAGTTGTGTAGTCTTATTGAGTTTCATAAATCTTAATGCATAATTAATTGCTTAAATTCATATAGGAATATATTGGATTAGCAATTAATTATAGAATTACTTGACCTTGGAAGAGGCTAGTAATTAAATTAGGAAAACTCGACTATCAATCATGTGGAATAAATTGGGCTAGAATAAATAAGTGATTCAATCCGGAATTTGTTAAGTGAAATCTAATCCCTAGGACTTTTTCTCATATTTGTTTTCATATCATCTGCACTCATATTTAATTATTTTTCTTTTATTTGTACTCTTAATCACCAATTTATCGATCGACTAAATAGAATTAAAATTACCCATTTTGGTACTTAGTGATCAATCCTCGTGGGAACGATACTCTACTCACTTCTGTATTACTTGATTACGACAGTGTACACTTGCACTATTTAATTGATCATCCAAACTCGTAACACCAGCAATTAACAAATAAAGCCATATTATTGCAACTGAGCCAAAGACTAAAAATAAAGATTCCCTGAGTAAAGAGGAACTGCAGATGTTTCGTAGGATGCTAGATAGACAGAATAAGTCTAACTCCATGTCTAGTATCAACCTTGTGCAATCAGGTAACTCTATTATAGTTCTAAATACTATTCGAGATAGTGAGAATGCTTAGATTATTGACTCAGAAGCAACTGATCACATGACTGGTAATCGTACATTGTTTGCAACTCTTAAATTGATTCATGAGAATCTTCGAGTCAAAATTGCGAACGGCCTGTACACTACAGTTGAAGGAATTGGCATAGTCATACTCTCTAACTCCCTGAAAATTCACAATGTTCTATTTGTGCCTGCACTCACTGTCAATCTTATATCTGTGAGTAAATTAACTAAAGATCGACTGTGCCGAATCATTTTTTATAATGATGTGTGTGTTTTTCAGGATTTAAATTCGACGAGGACGATTGGAACTTCTAGAGAATGGGAAGGATTGTTCTACCTTGAAGAATCAAACTTGAAATCAGAAGATGCAAGGAAGGCAAAAAGGGCACTGGTTAACTTCAACTCTAAAAATAATGATGTAACCTTGTGGCATTGTCGCTTAGGCCACCCTAATTTTGATTATATGAAACACTTGTTTCCAAATTTATTCAATAAAAATTCTATTCCTTTTCATTGTGAAACTTGCCAAATTGCAAAACAAACTGGGTCTTGTTTTCCCAAACAACCCTACAAACCTTCCTCACCATTCACACTAATCTATAGTGACATTTGGGGTCTTGCACGACTAAAAACCCTTACCAATACTAGATGATTTGTTATTTTCATAGATGATCATACTAGAGCCACATGGGTTTATTTAATGAAAGACAAATTTGAAGTAGCTAAGGTATTTCAAAACTTCGATACCTTTGTGCGAACCCAATTTAATGTCTCCATTAAGGTACTTCGAAGTGATAATGCTAAGGAATACATGAGCAACACCTTTACCAACTTTCTTGATCAACAAGGCATTCATCACCAAACTTCCTACCCATACACACCTCAACAAAATGGAGTAGTTGAGCGAAAGAACCGTCATTTGTTGGAAGTAACCCGAACCTTACTAATGGAACGAAATGTTCCTACCATTTTTTGGGGTGATGCACTCCTTACTGCAGCTTATCTCATTAACCGCATGCCATCCAAAGTTCTCAAATTCAACACTCCTATCCAAACACTCCTAGAACACTTTCCAAATTGCTCAATAATCACTTCCTTGCCTCCTAAGGTGTTTGGTTGTATTATCTTTGTTCACAACAATGATGGTAATAAATTTGCTGCTTGAGCTAACAAATGCCTATTTCTTGGCTACTCCCCTACTCAAAAAGGGTACAAATGCTACTGTCCTACTTTCAAGAAACTTATTGTCTCCCGTGATACAGTCTTCTTGGAAGAAGAAGCATATTACCCCAAATTACCCATTCAGGGGGAGTACATTGATATTGAATGGCTAATCCTGGATAAACCTGAACTATCACCAACATAACCTAACCCTATATCCATCATTGACTCCCTACCTTCCACAAGCCAACCTAGTCCTATCCACCTTAATGAGCATGAATTTGAACATCTTCCATCACAACCTGAACCCACACCTAATGAATTGGAAACAAATGTTGAGATCAATTCAGGGATGGATACAGAACCACTAGGAAATGAAGAGTCCAGACTACAAGCCAACGATGAATCAAACACTGGTAGAACTATCTCTCCCATTCAAAGGAACGACCATGACTCCAATTCGGGATTAAATCCTGAAGAACTGGGTTGGCCTATTGCATTGAGAAAAGGGATAAGATCTTGTACTTAGCATCCAATTCAACGTTTTGTCTCATATGGGAACCTATCTTCAAAAATACAAAGCTTTGTTGTAAATAGTGCACAGATTAAAATCTCAAACACGTTTCAACAAGCTATAGTTGATCCGAATTGGAAACGAGTTGCAGAAAAAGAGTTGAGGGCACTCAAGAAAAATAAAATCTGGGAGATTACAACTCTTCTGAAGGGAAAGAAGCCAGTAGGATGCAGGTGGATCTTCAACCCAAAATTCAATCCTGATTGTAGTATCAACAAATACAAGGCAAGACTTGTTGCAAAAGGATACACCCAGACATATGGAATTGATTATGAAGAGACATTTGCTCCAGTAGCCAAGCTTAATACTATCCAAATACTCCTATCAATCGCAGCCAACTTGGATTGGTTGTTGCATCAACTAGATGTGAAGAATGTCTTTCTGAATGGAAACTTGGAAGAAGTTGTTTACATGGAGATTCCAGATGGAATTTTAGCTCCTAACAACTCTGTGTGTAAACTCAACAAGTCATTGTACGTACTCAAGCAATCTCCTTGGGCATGGTATGGCAGATTTACCAAAACAATGAAAAGACTTAGGTATACTCAAGGACAAGCAGATGACACAATGTTCATCAAACGTGTCAACGGCAAAGTCACCATCTTGATCGTCTATGTTGATGACATGGTCATTACGGGAAACGATGAAGAATCTATTGCTAATTTAAAACAGGACTTGTCAACTGAGTTCCAGGTAAAAGACCTTGGACAAATAAGGTATTTCCTAGGCATGGAAGTGGCAAGAACTAAAAAAAGGATCAACGTATCCTAGCGGAAATATACCCTAGATCTGTTATATGAAACTGGGATGTTAGGGGCACAACTTGAAGGAACACCAATGGAAGAAGGTTGTCATTTAGAAATCAAACCAAATGGTGTCCCAATCAACACAGAACAGTATAGAAGACTGGTCGGGAAGCTCATATACTTGACTCACACGCGTCCAGACATTAGCTATGTAGTTAGAATAGCAAGTCAATTCATGCACCAGCCACAAAAAGAACACATGGCAGCTGTATACAAAATTCTAAGCTATTTAAAGCTTAATCCTGGAAGAGGGATCTTCTTTAAGAAATGCACTACCAAAGATATCGAAATATTCACTGATGCAGACCATGCAAGGGATAGAGAGACTAGAAGATCAGTCTCAGGATATTGCACATATGTGTGGGGAAATCTTGTTACATGGAGAAGCAAGAAACAGACTGTGGTGTCACCAAGTAGTGTAGAAGCCGAACTGAGAGCTATTAATCATGGAGTACGTGAAGGACTTTGGGTAATTAGATTGCTGAAGGAGTTGGGAATTCCATATGAAAGACTAATGCAAATTTGGTGTGACAATAAAGGCAACATTGGAATGGTCAAGAACCCAGTCTATCATGATAGAATAAAACACGTTGAGATAGACAAACACTTTGTTAAAGAGAAAATTGAAGCAGACATTATGAATTTGTCTTACATCAGATCTGAAGACCAAATTGCAGACGTGCTAACAAAACCACTAAGCAGAGCTACGTTTGAAAAGTTTTTGTGCAAGTTGGATATGATTGACATATACTCTCCAGCTTGAGGGGGAGTGTTAAATGTCAGTCAGCACCGAATAGCACACAATGGTTGACACTCACACCTTCGTCTATCACTCACCTATCCTCTGATTTTGTCTTTGACTTTCTGTATTCAGTTTCTATAGCTTTCCCTATATATACATTGTAATACTTCTATGATAAATAAATTAAGCAAGAATGAGACCCAAGAGTCTCATAATTTTCTACTAAAGATTTATCCTTTTATGTATTAGTTATGAGATTAAATTCTGATTTCATAATTTAATAAAGATTTATCTTTCTAATTTCTATCCTTTGGCCTCTACCAAGATGACTGTGATTTATGAGAATGAACACAGATTTAGAAATGCAGGGAAAACAAAAGCATACCAATTGTAATCCGCCCACTCAATCCATACCAAGTTTTAGTCCAACCTCCACATTGATAACCTAGATCATCTGCATGGGTTCCAGCTACAATAATCCTCTTGGCTTTTCTACTTAGAGGAAGAAAACGTTTGTTTTGACCCTTCCCATTTTTCAACAGAACCAAGGACTTTCGAACTGCTTCACGTGCAAGTTCTCTATGTTGCTAGTTTGATGGATCAGAAGAACCATGAAGGAAAAAGAATTGACTCTCAGTAATTAGCTTCATATATATATTTTTTCCACAACATAAATTATAGTATTAGTTTCTTCTTCTTGATAGACAACACATTCATATGTATTGGTTCATATTATACGCCTAGTTATGCTGATATCTCAAAAATAAACACTCAAGCTTAGGTGATATTATTATATCTATTGTCATTCTTGTGCGCTGAAATACTTCCACAGAAGAAAAAAAAAATACAAAATGGAAATCTCTTATAAAGGATCAAACAGTTGGAAATACAACTAGAGAACTAATCTTTCAAATGCAGAAGATGTACACGTGCAAGGTAAAGAACTAAGATTTGGAGCTATGTTAATTCTTCAAATGAGAAATAAGCCTAAACTTGTAAGAGGTTCAAGTTATGATGAATAATACTTACCTTGCAACCAACTAGATCAATTAAAGATCTGTCAGTCAAAGGGAATTCAAAAGACCAGCAGCAAATTTCATCAATTCTGGCTTGTGGTACTTCCCCTAAGGAAGTCAACTCTTGCATAAAAAATTGGAATCTAAAAGGCACCATCACCTGCAAATTTTTTTTGAATACATGAAGGAAAAGAAGGGATAAAAACAAAAAGAAAAAGAAAAACCAAACCATGATAAATGTTTCCAGAATTGAAGATCTATACCATGTCAATTCCAGCATTAACAGCTGACAAGATGCAGTTTCGGTAATCAGGCCCACAAGGGGGGCTCTTTGGAAAATCTGACCAAAGCTGTTCAAGTCCCTCGCAGTCAGAAATTACAAAACGCTATGGCAAAGTGAATTGTATAAATTAAAAATGATGATTAGTTCAAATGCAGTTATAGCAGTGCATCTTTTTAATAATAAAACAGAAAGGAGCCTTATCCTTTTTGGATAAGAGACAGAACAGCAAAGACAGAAATGAGTTCAGCAATTGTTCCAACCATGGTTGTCATACCTTAAAATCTAGCTTTTCTTTCAAAATATCAGTAACAAGGAAACGATCAGAATGTAGATTGCGTCCATTCCAACTAGAATAAGAAACCATAACGGTTGAAACCCCTTGTGAAGTCATGTGAATTCTTTCTAACTCCTTCATATGATAATATTGTATTTCCTTCATTTCTGCCTTTCTTTGTACCTCCATCTCCAACAAAGTGCTTGGCACAGGCAATTACCTTATTCCTGAAATGTTCATTACATATATGATCACAATTTTGGTAAGAATCATTATATGACCCCTAGTTTGGTGCCCTCCAAAATGTGGTTAAATGGGGACAAAAGAAAAATAAAGATTAGCAAGGACTGTTTGGAGACATCATAAATTTTCATCATTGAAGTAATGCAGATAAGTCTGAAATGGAAAACTTCTTTCCTAGGGCAGATTCAAACTTGAAAAAATCATATGAATAGACAACAAATTAAAATGCAAAACAAGTATAGGCAGAACAATGACGCCATCCTGCTGTTAACCATGAGTAAATTGTAATTCGGATGGTACCAGATATTTATAGCACCACTACTTCCATAAAGAACATACTTCTCTATGAATTGTTAGACATGGTTTAATGTATCATTTAATACAGGGACATTCAAAGGGGGACGGTTCAATAAATACAGCAAAAGACGTGCATTGGCACATATATCTTAGTTAACTATGTTGATTTAAGTTTAACTGCCAGTAGTTACTGATAGACAAGTGAATGTGACTGTGCAAAAGAAAGACGAACTAACATAAACACTCTGGTTTATTAGCATGATTATCTAATAAGAATAGAATAGGGAGTAATTAAGATGCCTTACTGGGACACAAGGAGCAAAGTATAGTGAATTCCACTTGCTCCAACCTCAAGTGCCGTTGCTGCCCCAATTCTTTGAGCTAAATCTGCATCTCTACAAGTAAAAACATGGAAGCTTAATTCTCAAGAACAACGGCATCAATTGTGGTAAAGTAAGCAATTATGCAGCCCGCCGACCACTTTGTGTATAATTGGCCAACATATCAAACCACTTTACAACTTATCACAAGAAACAAACGGACAAATCAGAACTCACATATTACTAAAAAAGACTATTAGTATCCGAATCAAGTTAAAGAGAGAGAACAAACCTAGTAGCTCCGAGGCCCACATTGTGAGGAAATACAGTGGCACCGCATATATTATTATTACCATGAACTGCGTCAATCCCATAATGAGCGGTATGCCTAATCGGGACTCAAGAGCTGACTTTTGAAATCCATCCACCATATCAGCCCAATTCGACGACAATGCACTTTCAAAAGGCGCACTACCTCCAGCACTGAGGATGCTCCCTTCAAAGTTAAAAGAAAGCAAATATCAGAACCAGAAACCCAATCATCTCAATCTTCAAAAACGTTTGAATGAGCAAAAAATGAATGAAAATAGCACCAATCGATAAGTCCCCAATTGCGGAAGGGGTTGCAACGCGAAGCTCGATTTGGGTCATCTGACCAATCTTCTCCTTGAGAGTCATTCGAGAAAGAAGGACTTTAACACAAGCTTCATCCATGTCGTGCCATCTGTTCATCCGATACTAATCGGCTTCAAAAGCAGGGTGCGAAGAGGAAGCAGAGTACCGTGAGGAGAGTGTAGAAGACTTGGGAAACGTTTCAGAGGAGACAGTAGTCTTCATGTCTATTATATTACAGCTGGAAGTGAAGGAGTTGGTTGGTCAAATCCGTGAACGAGTAATTAATCATGTTTTTCTTTTTTGCCATCGATATAATCATGTATGATGATTCTAAACTTTTTCTTGACTCGGCTTGTTTCAATTGAATTTATAATTAAATATACTATGGGAACATGTCTAATTCTATTGATAAGGTAATTTCAACATACTTCATACAACCGGTAAATTCAACAATTTTTTAATTATTCCATAAAATTCAATAATTTTTTAACTTTATTCTTACTTAATATTTATTATAGTACCTTATAAAAATAAAGTCAATTAAATAATAAAGAGTTAAGGGGAGAAAATATCTATGAACTTTTCCAATATACTTCTAACACCATAAACTTTACTTAGATATAAAAGTATCATAAATTTTTTAAAATGGAATAAAAATATCACTGCTATTAAATAAATTGTCGTTACTTTTCTTATTTGCGGCCCCATATTTTGTTTTTAAAATAATTATTTAAAAAAAAACCTCCTCCCACCACTCTTTTTCTCTTCCCCGCCTTCTTCCTCCTCTGTCCTCCCTCTCTTACTTTCAACTCCCACCTCTTTCAATAAGTATGTTTCTCAGGATTTAAATTTGTGTTCTTCTTTTTAGAGAGGTAAGGTCTCTTATCATTTCAACCAACAGCTTGTTGGTAAATAATTTAAGATATTTTACTTTTATTAAAGTTATTAAACTTAAGTTATGTATAATATTCATATTATGATATAATCGTATCTTAAATAATTAAGATTGATTATATTCTTTTTTTAATTAAAAGATTGAATCGTTATAGTTTAACCAAATTTACAACTTTGTCCTTATAGTTTAATTCATCACCACTTAGTCACTTTTTGTAAAACCTTTGAGTTCATGGTAACTCATCCAATGTGCTCAAAATAGTGCTTATCTGGCATCAATGGCAGTGCCACGTTAGCAAAAATGTGGCTTCTGCCTCCTCCCTCCTCCTTTGCCCCATTGGCTTTCTTCATCTTCTACATCTCCGTTCTTTCCTCTTCTAAACCAAACTCTCCCAACTGCCGCAAAAACCTTCTCTGCAGCAGTGGCTAAAAGTGGCTTCGAACAAGAAATGAGTGTATATAAAGGCGCAGAATAAGTAGTATTTTCCTGCTTTTGAGCTCTAGAAGGAATAGCAAATTCCCCATTCTTGATCATAGGCTTGCTTTGGCAATCATCTTCAGACGTAGAGAGCCTCTTTTGGGAGGAGGTTGAAAGAAAAAGCGAAGCAAAAGAAGTAGCAAAGTTGGAATTAGTATAAGAGGTTGAAGACGAGTCAACAATGCGAAAGGGTTGGGTGAAGAATTCATGGAGCTTGCACTATAAAAAAACAAAAACGTGATTTAGTAGCGGTTAAAAATGGTTATTAGCAGCGATTTTAAGCACTATAAACAACATTTGTAGCGGTTTATAAAACAGCTATTAAATCATATGTGGCAAGCAGATTTGTAACGGTTATTTAAAACCGCTACTCAGGCAAAATAATCACTACTTTATTTGTAGCGGTTCAATCCCACCGCTACAACATCGTCATAAGCAATAATTGTTTTTTGGGATATTTGTCGCTGTTATATAACCGCCACAAATATCAAAACATGAAATTTTTAATACGGGAAAAGAAAAATGAAATTTTTTACTATTTTGTAGCGGCTCATGAACCACTTCTAATATGAGATTCCTTTAATTAGTAGCGGTTATATAATCGTTACTAATTTCATCGAAATTCAAAATTTGCGCAAAAAAATTAATTTCTATTTGAAAAAGGCGCATTAATTAGTAGCGGTTTTGTAACCGTTACAAAAATTAAGTAATTTTCTTTTAAAAAAATACAATCATTTTTTTAAGGTTTTTTTGATATTAAATTAAATAGTTTATTTTTTAGTAGTTTAGCTAATTTAATTAGCTTGTTATTCAATAGTTTAGCTCATTTATAAATTAAAAGGAATAATTTAATTTAGTTGGATAAGTATAAATATTGTATTGATAATATTATTAAGGATACGTAGGTAACAAGGAACTATTATATTGTCTACTGCAATGTGATTGTGTATGAAAAATAGGTGAAAAGGAGATAAAGCTCTGAAATATATGAAAAAAAATAGTGAGAATAAATTTTATGCGAAGGAAAGAAGTATTGAAATAAAAAATTTAAAAACTTGTTACCATATTTAATCACATTGTTCAGCTTCTCAACTCATACAAACAAATTTGTAAATGAGAGAAAATGAAAGAGAGGTAAGGTGAAAAGAAATGGGGAAGTGTTTGAAATGAGATGTGGTGGGGGTATTTATAGGGATCTACATAGCATTTATAGCGGTTAATGTATCCATTTTGTAGTGGTTTTTAATTAGTAGCGGTTTAAAAACCGCTTCAAATATTATTTTATTTTTTTAAATATTGTTTTTAAAGACAAAAACATGATTTGAATTTAATCACTCATCTTCGCCATCCCTACAGAAATTGTGTAGAAGAATTATTATTAGTGATGTATTATTTTGTTTAAAAAATTAAATTTAAATGATGTGAACTTAAAAAAACGCATCGCAGTCGAGGTAAATTGTTATCACCTTTAGGGAAGTAGTTTTCAAAATTGGCAGGCTGAAATGGCTCACTCTTGTAGGCAATGTTATCGCCTTCACCTATGTCGTAAAGGTCTTGTGGCTTTAAATGAACGACCATGTGCCAATCCCTGTGCCTCTCGTCCTCGACATAATAAACCTGTTGTGCCTCTGAAGTAAGAATATACGGCTCATCATCTTGAGAAATAACAATATGAATTGGCCGTGAGAAATTGACTGATGTGATTCCTAAGTTGTCAGTTATCAGTCCCCGAGAAGTAGTGGTATTTGCCCACAAACACTTGAATAGCGTCACGGTGAAACAACCTTGATAATTAAGTTCGACCATATCAAGAAGCTTTCCATAGTAAGGGACGCCTTCGAACTACATGTTGGCGTCACTGTTGCTCGTATAACTCCTTGTCCCAAATGTGCCATAAATACTCAAATTTTGACTTTGCAATCCTTGATCCCATGAAACCATGAAAAACTTGAAACCATTGACATCGTATGCTGTAAACCTTTTTGCATGATCAAGAAGGCTGATTGCGAGAGCTCTGAAATTTGGTGAGTGTGGGTTGTTTGTGTACAAACCAGCTTGGGAATTCTCTGTGGATCATGAGTTGACACTTAACAAGACGTCTGAATTCCCTGCAATTAATCATGGAAAGGCGATAGTGAAATGAAAGTGAAAAATGTTACGAAAGATATAGAATAACATGTGATTGTACAATTTTTACTGTATGAAAGGTTCAACTTGAGTGTAATTAATCAAGACATGTCTATGTGCTTGCAACTTCTCAGTTGCCGTTTGTTTGAAGTTCTCAGTTCCTCTAACTGGTTTACCAACACGAGGGATAAATTCTCCTGATATTGGCGCAGGTTTAGGACAATCATCAATATGAAGTGGGCAGTTGAAAGCCGTCTTAAGGTCATCAAAGTATCTTGAAAAAAAAATACAGCACCTCATTTTCCCTATGTAGCCTTCAGCTATAGAACCTTCTGGCCACGCCTTATTCCTTACATAAGATTTTAATTTCCTAAGAAACCTGCAAAGTAAAGAAGAGAAAATTGATATTAAATGTTGAAAAGGATGACTAGCAAACATAAGAACTAACAATAAGAACATATTTAAAATGAGTATCTCTTAATCGGTACATCCATCGATATTGTACTGGGCAGCGAGCTTTGTTTCATGAATGAGGTGGACTGTAAGATGAACCATCACAGTGAAAAAGGACAGAGGAAAGATCATCTCCAAATAACAAAGCGTAAGAATGATTTGGACTGCAGCTGATCGAGTTCCTCAACGATCAAAACCTTAGAACACAACTTCCAAAAGAAAAAACAAAGTTCCTCTAAAACGATGGACATATTGGGAGAAAGTGCATTCTTTATAGCCAGAGGGAGTAACTGTTACATAAAAACATGTGAGTCATGACTTTTCAGGCCAACAACCTTTTGAGCCTGCAAGTCAACACATCGAGAAATGTTGCTTGAATACCCATAAGGAACTTTTAATTTTTTCAACGTCGCGAGGAAGACTTCCTTATTTGGTTTTGTGAAGGTAAACTTTGCCGGCTGAAATTTGTCATGCTCATCTGGCCAAGCGTCTTCACAAACTCCCATAACGTGTAAATCTTTCCTCGCTTGAAGGTGATCTTTTGTCTTGTCGGGTTTGTTAAGCAGTGTATATAACACATTATCACAAACATTTTTTCAATGTGCATGACATCAAGACTATGATGAAGTAAATTAGATTTCCAATATAGAAGTGTGAATAAAATACTTATCTTCTTCCATTGCTGAGGCGCTGAAGTCCTGCGCATCTTTTGGCGAGCTTGTGTGGAATTGTTGCTTTTTCTGAACTTGAACTCAACATTTTCAAGCTACTATAAGATTTTTGTATCGGACAAAGTCTGAGGTGGTCCTTTTTTTTTTTCTGGTTTCCCATTGAAACGACTCTGCTGCAATCTGAACTTGTTCGTTGCATCGAGAAACCTCCGATGGCCCATGAAGCACCACTTTTGGTTGTGGGGAAGGCGTACTGCGTCAGAGTTAAAATTACAAGCTGGACACGCCAACCCAATATGCACATTCCAACCAGATAATGTGCCAAGGCCAGGAAAGTCACTAATCATCCATATCAAGGCTGCATGCAAGTTGAACAATGTCTTCTCGAAAGCGTCGTACGTCTCGATGCTGACATTCCACAGGTCAAGCAATTCCACAATAAGCGGTTAAAGATACATATCGATGTCATTACCCGGTGCCTTTTTGCCTAGAATAAACATAGACATAATAAAGGAGCTTTGTTTCATACACATCCAGGGCAACAAGTTGTAGGGAACTAAGACTACCAGCCAAATACTGTAACTTGTGCTAAGATTCCCAAATGGATTAAAACCGTCTGTCCCCAAATCAAGCCAAACATTTCTAGGGTCAGCTACAAAAGATGGAAAGTCATTGTCAAATGTTTTTCAAGAGTCTGCATCTTGGGGATGTCTTAATTTACCGACTTCATTCTTATCAACGTCATGCCACCTCATGTGCTCCGCCATTTTGGACGACATAAATAATCTTTGTAGGTGAGGTTTCAATGAAAAGTACCTGAGAATCTTTGCAGGTTTCTTCTTCTGCTTTTTCCCGTTTAGAATTGTCTTGTACTTCGATGTGTGGCATCTCTTACAAGTCTCCCTGCTAGAATCATCTCCCCAATACAGCATACAATCGTTGGGGCATGCATCAATCTTTTGATAGTTCAACCCCAACCTGTTGATAATCTTCTTGGCTTCATAGAATGTTGTAAGAATCTCAACGTCGGGGAATGCATCTTGTAATAATTCAAGGAACATCGACATTCCCTTATTTGTGATTCCACACAAACACTTGATATGATACAATTTGATAAAGAAAGATAATTTAGAATATTTTCGACAACCTTGATATAAAGGATGATCTACTTCATCCATCAAGCTGAAAAATCCCGAGCTGCTTCATTCCTCATGAACACCGGCTCAGAACCTTGCACTTCTTTATTAAAGTTTTCCCCTTGAAATCCAAAAGCACCACGCATAGCATCATTAATTGGATCATCAGCCTCTAGTTGAACTCCTACTTGTGAACTTCGAGGAAAAACATCATCACATCTTATACCGGCCTTTTCACCATCAACTGCCCAGAACGTATAGTCTTGCAGGAAAGGCTCCACAAGCAAATGTTCCTTAGCAACTTGTCGTGCATGCCACTTCTTAAACTTGCAACTTCGACACGGACAGACAATCTTGCTATTACAGCTTGCGTGAGTGAATGCGAAATCCAAGAAATTGTTTAAGCCGTACAAATATTCTGGAGAATTGTGTGGTAACCTGATCCAAAATTTATCCATAGCTACTAGTAAGAAAGAAGAAAGTATAGTGAAGAAGATGAATAAATATAGACTTACGAATGCCAGGGAGTTTATATAACTATTATAAACATAACAAGAATTTAAGTTCTGAAGATATGAATGTCATAAATATAACTATAAATATTTATAAAAGTTACGAAAATGGTCTGAAAATGAATGTTCTAACTATAACTATAACTAAATGTCCTAAACTAACTAGCAGGAGGTTGATCATCTAGTCCTCCCTCCGGTGGGGCTCCCTCAGGTGCAGCAGTATTGGGGCACAAGGTAGACTGAACAGTACCACATCATCAACAGGAGGGGGAGGAGGAAGAGGAGGCTAGACAACGAATCGAGGGACAAGAGGAACCTCTGGATGCACCTCGTCTGGGAACAGGAAACTCCACGACCGCTTGAGCATGTAGTTTGTGATATCGCGCCACTGCGCATGCTTAGCGTAGTAGAAATCGGCTTGCTGCTGGATCTGATGCATCTGCTACTGCTGCTGCTGAGCTACTATAGCCTATGTCCTTACCAAATTTGACCGCATCTCCTCAACAGACTCATCCCTCGGATGTCTAACCTTGGACGTCTGTGCTCTAGAGCTGCTAGCCTCAGAGGCAGCGCTCCTGCCGTAGACCATACTAGGTCTGACACCTATCCCTAGCCCTTGCACGCGTCCGGGGTGCTCATCTTGACTCAGACCCGCCTTTAAAGGTATCATGGGGTCCACAGACCCTTGTGACTCCTAGGTCTGGGTCTCTCGCAGCTCAGCTTGCCACTGCTACTTCTGTGCCTGCCATTTTATGAATCAATTAATTATAAATATAGTCGGTTTAATTTTATAAGTAATCTAAGAATAAATTAACTTATAATGGTTGCCTCTGCCTGCTGAGAGGTCAGAGTCCCATCACGGTGTCTATGCGTGATAGTAAATAACTCCCCATAGTCCGTTTGACGATTCTCCTCCTGTGCCTTACTCTGCTAAAAAAGTTACAAAAATTAAATTAGGATAATGAACAACAATATACTAAATTTATAATATGAAATTAACAGCTAAAAGTAATTGATAACGAAAAAATTTACCAGCTCATTGTAAGTCACATCAACGGTCTTTGATCCTACCGTGTGGTGATCGTCTGCTGCCCTTGGTACCTTATGTTCCTCTGAGAGAGCGCCTGGGAAAAAAACAATATTAAATGTATTAAATTCATAAAAATAATTAAATTTAAATTATAAATATAATTATAATTATAAATACATTACCTGCCCCTCAGTGCTCCTCCTGTAGTGGACGAAACTCGCCCAGTCGTTTGGATGGACACCGTCCGGGACGTTCTCGATCAGCTGCTCCAGAGGCATCATCCCATTCTTATCCACACTGTGGAAGAGACGGTTCCTCCTGTTCCTCTAGCCGTCGCCCATCTTTATCAGCGTGTACCTATTCTGACTGTCCCAGACGGCAAACCTAAGCTGTATAACACAATTGAATAAAAATTAATTAAATATAACTAATTACAAAAAAGACAATTAATAAATATTTATTAAATAAATTTAATTACAGAAAATATAATATAATTAAATATTATTACTTACACGCACTACCTCGTCCCACACCTGGTCCTTCGACCCCTTCGGTACGTTCTTCCACGTCTTGAAGTGAAGAGGGAACCGCATCCAATTCGAGCCCAGCTCGTTCATGAAGTGCTTGAATAGGTGACCCCCATTGTCGATGGGCTAATCCATGCCTTCATTTCACGGAACTACGATGCGTAGTGTCCGGTCCAAACTGTTTAGATCAGCCATATCCAGTCTCCTAGTAGACACGTTCCCCCTGCTCATTTGCACAATTTACCGCATGTTAGATAAATTGTAATTCAAATTCTACATTTCGAATTTAAAGTTGTTTCGTTTTCTATTTTACATTTTTAATCTCGTATATATAGATAAATAGTTATCTATAAAATCGAAAATCAAAATAAAATAATATAAGCAAAAAAACTAAAAATAATTAATATTTATAATTAATAAAAAAATATTTATATATATAATAAAAAAATCTAATAAAAAATATATACGCTAAAAATATATATATAAATATATACAATAGTATCTAATAGTATCTTTGTATTGTATTTAAATATTTAATTTATTAAATAAAAAATATATATTTACCTTGGACCTGCACTTCAAACCCAGTAGAGCGAGAAGATGACCCTCAAAGGTGGTTCTGCTCTCGCGCCTCCTGCTCATCGAGGAACTGCTCCATCTCTCTGATCCCAATCGGGATCTTGAAGTGCTCGTTTGCATCATAGTCATCGACACTGATATCTCCCTCCCCCAAATCAGGCACCTTTGGTGTGGTCGTCTCTTATAGGATCGTCTGCGGTAGCTGTGGTAGGGCCGAGTCCTGTGGCTGCTATGGGGGGATGGGCTAAAATGGAGCAGTCGCCCTCCCTCTGCGCTACCCCGTCCCACCGCCCCTGCTCTACTGCTACCACCCCGTAAAATCGGTTTGGGGACCTCGGGCTCCTTCCCCCTATCCTTTCTTGAAGCCATATCAATTACAAAAATTCAAAAAAAAATATTCTAGTCACATTTATACTCAAAAATATAATAAAAATAAAAATAAAAATAAAATACGTATTGTCTGTACCTCAAGTACAAATAACGAAAAATGCTGCAGTGAAAACTCTTCGACAAACGTCTAAATGCTCAAATCTAAAAGAAAACACTCAGAGAAACTTCAGAAAACAAAATGGCCAAATGAAAAAATGAAGGGGGCGGCGGCATTATATAGTGGTGGCTTTTGTAGCGCTTCTTGAAATAATCACTACAAAGAAGTTAGGGTGGCTAAACTTTGTAGCGGTTCTATAATAACCGCTACAAATTAAAAAGACCTTTGAAGTTCTGTAGCGGTTATGGTATAAAACCGTTACAAATTTTGAGACCTCTGAAATTCTGTAACGGTTAGAGCTTTATAATCGCTACAAATAGGCGACGTTTGGAATTTTGTAGCGGTTTAATTGGTTAAACCTCTACACTATTGGCACGTCTTGGTTGCGCCAAGTGGCGGCAACCTTGTAGTGGTTTTTATTTCGTAACTGCTACAATTTAACCGCTACAATTTTTGGTGGGAAATGCGCGTCGTATTTGTAGTGGTTTTTTCTGCTTAACCGCTACAAAAAAAGTTGCCAATTTGTCATGTCAGGTGGCGCGTAGCTTGCTGCTACAAATTTGTAGCGGTTTAGGTCATAACTGCTACAAATTATAACCATTACAATTTCACCGCTACAAAATACCATTTTTTTGTAGTGTTGGAGGCTGAGCAAAAAGGAGGAGAAGTAGGTGAAGAAGAGAAACAAGGTACAGAGTAGATAGTAAGAAGAGGAATGTGATTGATGTATTTCTAGAATTCTTCCATGGTGATTTATTTCAAAACTACTTTTGGCCCTGCTGCATAGAAGGTTTTTGTAGCTTTTGGGATAGTTTGGTTGAGAAAAGGAAAGAACGAATATGCAAAAGATGAAGAAAGCCAAAGGGGCAAAGGAGGAGGAGAGAGAGGATAGAGAAGCCACATTTTTGTTGAAATGGCATTGTCAATAATGCCAAATAAGTGCCATTTTGCACCACATTGGATGAATTACTGTGGACTCAGATTTTGTTATAAAGAAGCAGAGTTAATGTGCAAAAATACCCAAGAGTTTTTACTTAAAGTACGTCCAGCACCATATACTTTTCAGAGGTGCTAAAATACCCATAAACTTTCATCATAAGAGCAAAAGTATCATCATCATTGTGTTTGGTTTGAGAGGAGGGAGGGGAGGGGGTAAATTACCTTTTTAAGCAGGAGGAATTCAAAATTTACCCTCTCATTAAAGGGATGTGAAAGGGTAAATTTTGGATTCCTTCTGCCTAAAAAAGTAATTTATCCCCTCCCCTCAAACCAAACACACCCTTTAAAGTCCATTATTTTATTGGTATGGCTCACCCTATTAAAAAAATAAAAAATGTCAAAATTTTGTAATTTCCCTAATTGCCCTTGTGTCTTCGCTCCTCACCCTCACCCTCTCCCTTCTTCCCTCCACCTCCCCATTTTCTTCTCAGATGCCGGGACAGCGGGGGCATCATACTCCACTGGCGGCTTGAAACAACGAAGTCATACTACACTAGCTCTCTGTCCGGATCCGCCGTCGTCATCCTCCTCCCATATGCCTCAATCTTAGTCGCTCGTGGTCACCATTCGCGATCTCTTTCTTCTTCTTTATCCTCGTCAGCCCTCATCATGTCACTGTTCTTGTCTTCTTGGGATTATATAGCAAAAGCACACTTTCTGTCTCCTTGCTCGAATTTTGTGAAACCTAAGCGTCTACGTTAGAATATGCAAGGTTGGGTTTCCGAAAATAACGATCCTATTCCTTCCTCTAACACATTGGCCTTTGTATCCGATGAATCCCATCATAGTTCTACAGCATTGCATAAATCATTTACAGCTTTGAATCGGGATCTGGTATTATGGGTGGTGTGGAAAATCAATTAGCCTCCACCGTCACAGCTTTGAATCAAAAGCCTCAATCACTTTACATTGGGGAAAGAAAACAAAGAAACCTCAATCATTGAAAATGGGTGATCCTGATCAGAACCAACCCACATTGGAATGTGATCTATCTCTCCGGCTAGGCCCTCTATCAAGTGTTGAAGAAAGGAATAAGCTCGGAGGAGAAACTGGCAGTGTGTTAATTTCCTGGAAGCAATGCCTTGGTCCGTAGACGAAGAAAGGAGATTGGTGATTGATGATTGTTTGAAAGTTTGATTGCAGTAAGTTGGGTATTCATGCAATGTGTGCTGCTCTGCTCAAAATGTGTATATAATTGTATTTAAAAAAAAAATATTATTTATATAATTGAATAAGTATTTACTTACTATTCAATTAGAATTTAATGAATAAATTTATTTTGTATTTACTAAGCATATAGGCATATTTTTTTCATACACATTTAATTAAGAAGCCAATGTTTTAAAAACTGCACCAGACAGAGAGCCAGAGAGTTCAACAGGTCACGGTTCAAACGGTCGGACCGGTTAGTTGAACCAGTGATGTAATAATTAAATTAAAAAATATAATGTATCTGTATTATAAAAGTGGGATAATAAATATGCTCCCTTCAATCTTAAATATAAGACAGAGTTGATTTTTTTTTTGGAGATATTAAGAATGTTAATTAAATTACTTTAAAATATTTATATTTATCATTTTTTTCCAAACCATTTTGTTCAACTTATAAACTGATATATAATATAATGATACACAACATATGATATGATTAAGTAACTTATTTAGCTTTCTTAACCTCTTAAAAAAAAACCAACTCTATCTTATATTTAGAATCAAAAAGAATATTATTTTTACTATTGCTTTTACACCACTATTTTGCTGTATGTCAAGTAGCTCATAAACATGTAAAATTGTCAATAAAATATAAATAATATAATTATATGATAATATATGTTTGGGAGAATTACATTTAGGTCCGATGGAAGAAAAAAAAAATAAAGAAATGGTCCCTGTAAATTGCAAAATGAAAAAATGGTTCCATTAACAACTCCATGAGCCTGTATTGACAACTCATTAACAACTCTAGGAGTATGTATTGACAACTCCATGGGACCATTTTTTCATTTTGCAATCTATAGGGACCATTTCTTCATTTCTCCTCTTCCTTGGGACCTGAATGTAATTCTCTCTATATTTTTGAAGTATTCAACTTATGTAAAGAAAGATAAGAATAAAATAATTTGACAAAAGTCACGAGTTTTTTATAAATACTAAAATTTTGATTAATAAGATGATAATAAAACAAAATCTTTTTTTATCAGCATAAAATAAAATCAAATATGTACTAGGACTGATTTCTAGGGCCTATACCTAATAGCTAAAAAGTTTAAGAATTCTGAAAACGTGTAGCTGAGGAGATGTAATGTGGATTTTGAAAACCAATGAATTTTGAAAATTGCAATTTCTCTCTCATGCTCTCCTCTCAACTCAAACCGACTCTCAATTTTATTTCTTTGCATACTTTTCTCTCTCTTTTCCCTCTCAACTTTGTTCCTTTTCCTTTCATCTGAGCATTTTCTGTTTCTTCTAAATTAAAGTTTTGCTGAGAGTCATGATCAAAGACATAAATCTCAAGTCTAAGTGAAGATTCACAACCCATTTCTGCAATCATTTTGGCATTTTGTTTAAAACTTGAAGTCCTATATGTAAGTTCTTTTAAATTTACATGTTTCTTTCTCGGTTCTTTCTCTTTCCTCAACTTCCTGTTCATCTTTTTCCTTTAAGATTTGTCTCTGAAAAATTCATTCGGCTTGACAAAACCCATTTCTGGTTCCGGCTGGAAAATGGTTTCCGGCTCTACAGGCGGTTCTCTTCGAGTCAATCCGGCTGAACATCAAGAACGGCTTTTGGCAGAGAGATGATACTGTTAGATCTCATGTTTTGATGATAACAAAAGAATGGTTTGAAAAGGAAATGTTTAATAATAAAGCTTGAACTAAGTAATGACAGGAATAAGCTTTACTTGAGGTAAGCATGGATGTACTGAAGATTGGCCAAGAGAAAATGCGGAGGAACTTGATCAGAAGTACAATTTCTAAGGCATTACTCGAGGCGCTACCCGAGTAATGAGCCAAAACTTGAAGTAACCAAGGAAAACTTCCAGTAACCTGCCGCCATTACTCGAGGCGCTACTCGAGTAACCAGGTAAAATTTTAAGGTTGCTCTCGGCCTGCTAATGTTACTCGAGGAGCTACTCGAGTAACCATGTGAAAACTTCCAGTTGACTTCAAGTTTTCCCCATGATACTCGAGGAGCTACTCGAGTACCTGTGTTTCCTAAAATATGGACCTCTCGGCATTTTGTACCACTGCTAATGTTACTCGAGGAGCTACTCGAGTAACCAGGTCAGAAACTTCCAGTTGCCTTCAAGTTTTCCATGATACTCGAGGAGCTACTCGAGTAACCGTGTATTTGAAAATATGAAGCTCTCGGCACTTTGTACCACTGCCAATGTTACTCGAGGAGCTACTCGAGTAATGCATTAAGGTGAGTGAAAACTTGAGGTTAGTACCCGATTAACTTGATTTCTCTTTTTCATCTTCCTCGAGTACTTACTCCATTAGACAAGTTTTTCATGGTTTATTTTAAGTGGATTCCTCGAGTTTGTACCCCAGTATATGCAAATGTTTTCATCGTAAACTTCAAGTCATTACCAGAGTAAATCATATTCAAAAGTCTCAGTTACTCGAGGAGCTACCCGAGTAACCTATGCAAAAATGAATGCATTACTCGAGTCCCTACTCGAGTAATGAGGTAATTGCTCTCGGCCTTGAAATCCTGCCAACATTACTGGAGTAGAGCATCGAGTAATCAAAAGTTTTTCAAAGGATTACTCGAGGTGTTACCCCAGTAATCTATGAAGTTGCAGAAGCATTACTGGAGTAGCTACCCGAGTAAATAACTATTCTAAAAGGTTTGAAATTTTGTTTACTCCATGCACTACCCGAGTAATCTTGTTTCTCTTCATTGACTTTCAATTAAACAATGATTTCACGATGTTACTCGAGGAGCTACTCGAGTAAACTTCCAGGGTTACTCGAGGAGCTACTCGAGTAAGCATACCCAGAAATTTAGAAATCATTCAAACTTTCATTATATTGTTTCCTATATGATTAACCTTTCATTGTATTAGCATTCTTAGTATATTTACAGAGAAACAATGAAGAAATCATATCAAGAGATGAAAGTCAAATGAAACGTTCAAATACCAACCACCGCCAACGGATATTTTTCAAAAACTTGAAAAGTCAATAGTGGCTGCGCACTCACCAACGGATGAAAGGAAGTGTTCCAACGGTCATCACCAACATATCTATATATATGGGAACCTTCAAACAGAGAAGAACAACCAAGCACACATACGAACGTATCATTAAGTTCATTGCTCTGTTTTCACGTTGAAATTGTATTTCTATGCTTCAGTGATTATCATTTACTCTGTAAGAGAGATATTTCATTCAAACTCAATATTTGTTATTGAGATAACTTAAGGTTGTGGAACCTTGAGTTGGGATTGGATTACAACCTGTAAGGGGGAGCGAGTGTCCAGGTGTAAGGAACTTGCTTGTACTGAGGTGCCAAGAACCCACTGAATCTTAGAAGCTATAGTGAAAATCTCAGAGAAGCTCTGAGGACTGGACGTAGGTCAAAGTGGTTGTGACCGAACCAGTATAACTCCTGGTATACACTTCGGTGATATTTCTCCTTCCTTATTACTGTTTTAATTCTGTTGTCAAAGTTTTATATTTTCGAAAGAAATTTCAGTATCACCCAATTCACCCATCTCTTGGGTGAAACGCTTGATCTAACAGATACGTGTGCAGATGATCAATTAAATAGTGCAAGTGTACACTGTCGTAATCAAGTAATATAGAAGTAAGTACAGTATCGTTCCCATGAGGATTGATCGCTAAGTACCAAAATGAGCAATTTTAACTCTATTTAGTTGATCGATTAGTTGGTGATTGAGAGTATAAAATAAAATAAAGACAATTAAATATGAATGCAGATAATATGAAAGCAAATATGAGAAAAAGCCCTAGGGGTCAGATTTCACTTAACAAATTCCAGATTGAAGCCCAATTTATTCCACATGATTAATAGCCGAGTTTCCCTAATTTAATTATTAGCCTCTTCCAAGGTCAAGCAATTCTATAATTAATTACTAATCCAATATATTCCTATATGAATTTAAACAATTAATTATGCATTAAGGTTTATGGAACTCAGTAAGACTACACAATTCATATGAATATATTCCTATTTCATATGCAAGTCATGGTTTTAATTATAAGATCGATACACATGCATCTCTTTCCGGTCTCAACATGTATATTGAAATCATTCAAAAGATGACCAGTCAATCAAAAGCATTAAGAATAATAATTAAAACTCAATCATGAAGGAGAAATTTAAACTAGATTTAATAAGTTAAGATTAAATCCGTCATTAGTAAGCTACGTCATCACCCTAGGAAAATGAAAATTTAGCTCATGATAAAATTAAAAACAAAACCAAAATAAATTTACATTATATAAAGCTAGAATGAAATCCTCAGAAATACTGCATAAACCTGAATATTAAATTCTAAAACATAAATATACAACTAAAAGATGCATGAAAAATGAAGAAATCAAGCCGTCCATTTAAGAGGTAAAACCTTTCATGTAGGCGGCATGCAAAATGTAATACAATCCTAAGCCTTCCAAGATGAAGGCGTGCAAAATGTAATACAATCCTAAGCCTTTCAAGATGGAGGAATGCAAAAAGTAATACAATATATGAAATTAAATCTAGAAAATAACACACTCTATTCAGAACTGTCAGAGAAAAGATCTCTCTTTGTCAGAGAAGGGCCTCTAATTGTCAGAGAAGGACCTCTGATTCTCTTCCTCTCCTCCCTATTTGAGCTTGGCATTGATCTCTATTTATAGAGGAAAAACGTGTGCTACAATACTGCTATAGTGCCTGGAGACTGCTACAATGATCTGGAGGCTGCTACAGTGACTGTCGGTAAATAGCTACAGTGTCCGGCGGCTACACAGTGCTTCCGTCGCTACAGTGACTTCCATCCGCTATAGTGTAACTTCCGTCCGCTACAGTTTAACCATCTGCTACAGTGATCCTGTTGCTACAGTACTTTCATTTTCATTTTTATTTTTTTAAATGCTATTTATTCCAAAAACATTATTTATTTATCAATCACACCCAAATTTATTACATTAAACGCAAATATCGTCCATAAAATCATCATATAAGGGAAAATAAATATGCAAATATTTTACTTATTAAGAGACGAGCTGTTGTTATTGCCAGTTGACGGTCTGGCCGGCAGGACCTTCCAATTTGCCTCGGTTTTTAAATCATTGTAAGAAGTGGGTAAATTGAGTTTTTGAAAAGTAAATTATTTTCAAATAATAAGAAAATAATCTCTATTGAATTAAGTTTTTTATTGGCCCATAAATCGAATCTAAATAATAAAATCTTAAAAGGACTATGACATAAAATATGTTTTTGAATTACCAAATTATAAATTTTTTCTATATTATTATTATTATTATTATTTAATACTTTATTATTTTTCAATTTTTGGGAGATTTTTGGGCACATAAGCCCACCTCGCGCAGCCCAACACGAAATTACTTAGGCTTTCATTAGGTAGGGCTGGTCAACAGGTTGCAAAATGCCGCTCGTTCTTCTTCTGGGCTGGGCATCAGGCATGATTCATGCCCTACTTATTCCTGTCCATGAACACCCCCGACAGTAAGATCAAGATTGATGGTTTTTCTGTATATAGATATCTAGTTTTCTTGATTGTTTCTCTTGGTCCAGTACTTGTAGAGGTGGAGAAGTTGGGAGGGAGAATTTTTTTTTCTTTTTTGGATTTGGGGATATTTTTGTATTGTAAGTAATGGACGTCCGATGTTTTAACGGTGATGGCATTTTGGTAACACTCAAAAATATATATTTACAAAAAATATTGTAATTATTTGAGTAATTCAATAAAATGGTGAATATTCATGAATTTTGAATTTATGAATTTTATAAATGTTCGATTTCATGAGAAATTGGAAAAAAGTAAATATGGAATTAATTTGGGTGATTTTAAAAGCCCAATATTAAGTTCCAAAAATGAAGAAATATTAGAGAAAATATTTGGTCCAAAAATATATGGAAATTGGCCAAAGAAAAATAAGAAAAGAAATTGAATTAGAAAGGTAATGGCAAAATCGTAATTTTGTTACTTTAGCACAAAATTAATTATTTTCCAATTAATTGAAGTTGATTTAAATTAATTAAGGAAAATAAAGAGAAAAAATATATTTGAAATATTTTGGTCAATTTAATATAAATTTATGGAAAATTTGAGCAAAAATGCAATTTTGACCAAAATGGAGCCTTTACGTGTATACGTAACTTGGACAAGTTGTGAAGCCAATTAAGGCCATAGGGAGGGACCCTTAGGTGTCTTCTGCATGTAGCATGAAGAAAGAAAATATTTGTTGGGTTTCATGACTCAATTTCATGTACATAGGAATTTATGTACAAAAAGTGTAATTTTTGGAATTTTGGAAAATGGCTAAATGATTAAAATATAACATAAGCTAATATAATAAAACTCCATCTCCTTCCTTGAGCAGCCATAACTGACGTCCCACTTCATTTTTAGAGAGAGGAAGAGTTGAGAGCACTTAGAGAGAGAAAGAGAAGATAACTCGTAAGGTAAGACAATTTCTTTTGTAAATTCTTACCTAACGCGTATAACTCCGCTCTTAAGTTACTCTTTCGTATATTTCAAGGTTTTGAAAGCTCAATTCAGCCCTTGGGAAGGTTAGGGTTTTCAGCCAAGTCAAGGTAAAGCTAGTGGGAGATTGAGGTAACTTCCAAATCTTTGTATATTAACCATTCTGGCTACTGTAGTTAATTTAATTGGTGAAATTTCACCGGATTGCCATTGGTTTTAAATTTTGGAAATGTGTATGCGTAGGTGTTATGCTGCTAAAATTGGTACTAAATGGCAGTTATAACCAAATGTAATAGTTAATAAAGTGGTTAGGAGTAGAAAGGAACACGTTTATGGAGCCGAAATCGCAAAACCTCGATTTTTCCGAGAGAATACTATAATTTTGGCTAGATCTAGAAATGGGTCTTATAGTTGGATTTTCAATGATTTGATGATTCCGTTGGGTTCATGAAGGAAAATTAGGAGCGGTTACTGTTGGGCACTTTTTCGAAAAAGGCCGAAAAAGCATAATTACGAAAACACCCATAAAACCCTTAAAGCTAGGCTGTCAAGGGTATTTTGTAATTTGACAATGAATTTGGTAATTCCGAATCCAAAATGGATTCCATGGATAAAAATAGGTTAGAATAGCCCTAAATAAAATTTTGAGAAAAGTACAGTCGGGCCGGGCTGGGCTAGAGTCCCGGGGGTATTTTGGTAAATTTTTACTATAGGATAATATAACCACAAGAAACACTATGGAAGTGTCTAAAATAATAGTTGGATAAGGTATGACCTATTTCTTGTACATTTAATATTTTAGGATCGAGTCGGGAGTCAAAAGTCTACACGTTTCACGAGGCCACAAAAAGGAGTCGACAGAGCTTTGAGGTAGGAATATTATCTTTCATATATCATGCCATAGTTCATATGATTGCGTGGTCGCCATTGTTTGTAAATGTGTTATATTAATTAACATGGTTTTCCTAGAAATGGCAGTTAGTGCCGGAGGTGTACTTATACTTAGAGTTGGTGAGAATCCAATCGGTGTACGATTAGTGAGGTTGGGCCCTACTCATGTATACATGATGATGATGTATTTATATTTTTAATTAATTGGTGTATACATGGCGCATATAATATTTACATTTTGCATTTTATATGAACCATAGCATGTTTCTATTGGGATTCCCTAGAATCTCACCCCTTTTTCTAAATAAAACATCTCAGTGGGTGCCAGTGGATCAAAAGGCAAGGATATAGACCAAGGGAAGTGACTGGCGCGTGTCTCAAGGCAAATACAATGTTCGTGGTTATAGATAGTCTATGTCTAAAATACTTTTGGACATTTTGTAATAGTTATACATATTGTCGCATTCTGTATGATTGACTTTGGACTGTAAAATAATATTTTTATCAGTATATATGTACTCTCCTGTATGCATGTGGAACTCGGTCTCTATTACTCTATGCATATCGAAATGGAAACGGGTGTTGACAATTTTTGTCCTCATCTTATAAGTTTATAGGTATTTTTGCACCTTCAAAAAATATATGGTGTTGGATGCGCTTTTAGTAAAACTTCAAGAGTATTTTTGCATCTTAAGCCAAAAAACTATAAAAATTCAAGGACTGAGTGGCAATGAGTTAAATTACAAGGACTGAGTTGCAAACTCGGTCAAACTATAAGGATTAAATGATTAATTTTTCCAAAATTGTTTGTCTTTTACCCTATAAATAGGACTAGAGGAAAATATGACAAAACCTTGATTTTGTTAAAAATGGCTCAATCACTCTATTAAAATGTACTCCATCTTGTTCTCAATATAAAATATATTTACCTAATTTAATTATATTAAAGAATTTATTTAAGTTAGTTAATATAACATGTATTTTTTAAAACACCCTAGTCATTTTTCTTTATAATATTTATTTTCTAAAATACCTTAGTCATCTTTCTTAATTCTCTTGTTCCTTCTCCTCCTTGATTATTATTGATGGAGCATCAATAGGGGTAAATTAGAAAAAGACTGAAAAACATATAAACAATGTTTTATATTTAAGATCAAGATCAATTCTCTAAACATGTCTTATATTAAAAATCAAAAGCAGTATTTTTTAGCTAAAACATATTAGTTTAATCATAAATTATTTGTGTGTATTTGGAAAACTTAAGAATTAATTAAATTTTTTTTTTTTGCACTCTACTATGAAAGAAAGGTTTAATAAATGTTTTTGGAGTTCTCCTTCCCACTCTGGAAATGTAGATCCGTTTCGGAAATCTTAGTGATCCATTTCCTTCACTTATAAACAATTAGCTTAATTTGAAAACCTACAACATCATACTTTTTCAAGGTTTATTATACTCAGATCAGACGGTTTGTCCCAGAAACCGGCAAACCAACCACCTACTCAGTCCGACTAAACCACTGACTTGGGACACTATTTTTTGAGTTTAATTCAAATTTTTTATTTTCTTCACAATTTTATAATAATAAACCATGAATTTTCACTTACTCACCAGTTTGACCCCATATTATCTCCGATTTGACTTCGATCTCACACACTGACACTAGACTCATTACCTCGACCAATTTAGAGGTCAGTCGAGTTTAATAACCTTAGTCTATGGAGATCTATGGGAGAAGAAGCATGTGAGATGGATGGTGGACAATTGGTGGACTGGGAAACCAAGGAGCGATTCATTTCACCGGTTCGGGTTGAAATGGAACCGGATAATTATTATCAAGATTACTTGTTAGTAATATCTACCTCTGCTTCTGGCGAACTATGCACGGTTTCTTTGCCTCGTTGGTCGCGACTCCCATAGGTACCCATACCAAACTTATGAACAAAATAGTGTTTAATTTGAGTTTGCAAATTAAATCACACTAATATATTATGACTCTAGCTTTATATATATTGATCATAACTTTTAATGCCGTTGTTAGATTCCAACCTTGGTTTAATTTGGTGATGCTTTTCAACTTCCAAGATTCAAATATCAAATTATTCAATTCTATATGGGGTTCTTTGATTTGTTTGAACCAGAGAGAGAGAGAGAGAGAGAGAGAGAGAGAGAGAGAGAGAGAGAGAGAGAGAGAGAGAGAGAGAGAGAGAGAGAGAGAGATTTGCAGGCGTATTTTGAGGATACCCTTTTGGGTTAATGAAGATGGACTTGTATCTTAAAAAGATCCTATCTATTTAATAGATTCTATATGTAATAATGAAGCCTACTTGTTTAAATATCGAAGAGAATTCTCACATAATTATTACTTCACAAGCAAAATTATCTTAAAATAAGCTAAACTAAACAACCACACAGTGAATTTGTTAAAATTATGGATATTGTGTTTGCGTGTGCAATAAACACACACACACACATATGAACCTTATGAACAAAATAGTGTTGAGTCTGAAAATGACACTGAGACCATAACTGTATATAAAATGACTTGAGAGTTGTATATATATTGTTTGGAATAAGCAAGCAAATAATGGAGATATATGGGGAAACTGAACCGGGCAGATGGCGAAAGAAGATGATCCAATTAGAGACGGAACCAATTTTCATGCCTATCCCAGATGTATGGGGAAATTGAACAGGCCAAATGGCGAAAGAAGAGGATGCAATTAGAGACAGAACCAATTTCCCTGCCTAGGGCAGATGATGAAATTAGAGACGGAACCAATTTTCCTGCCTATCCTAGATGTATGGGGAAATTAAACAGGGCAGATGGTGAAAGAAGAGGATGCAATTAGAGACAAAACCAGGTTTCCTGCCTATCCCAGGTGGAGCTCATCTTGTCTAGATCATCCAGATAAGATTTGGACATTTCAGATTTAATATTTTTAAGCGGGGGACTTTTAAATAAAAAATTATTTTTTAAAAAAATATTAGTTGAGAGATTATCTATATTCACTACAAAAACATACTGAATTTTTGACAGAATTTGCCACGAAATTGAGAGTTTCCGACAAAAATGGATTTCCGACGGAATGGATTTTATCTCTAACAACAGCGAGACAAACCAATTTATGACGGAATTTAGATTCCGTTGCAAATTTCCGACAGAATGAAATTCCGTCGCAAACTTATTTTTTGAATTTTAAAAAACCAAGAGGCAACTTTGGAAGATGCCACCTCATCGTCAGCGGCGGCGCGTGGTAGGTCCGACGACGTCCACCTTGTGGCCGACACCCAGATTTGCCACGTGTCGCAACCTCCTTTTTATTGGAAATGCAACTCAACTTGGCTTCCTTTGATTCAAACCTATAACCTCGTTTGTAAGCGCTCGATACCTTAACGGATGGGCTCGACTGCTTCTATTATTACACAATTATATATATAATTTTATTATATATAATTAATTATTTATAAATATATATGTGTTTCTTATATATAAGTGTAATAATAATATAAAATAATTTTATATATTCTTATAATTTTTAATATAAATTAACTTCAAATTAAAAAATTTTACATCTTCAATAAATTTCATATGACTATATTTTTGTCTAATTTATAAAATTAATTTTTTTATTAACATTAATTAATAACTAATAAATAATTATTATCTAATATTTTTACTAATATTAATTAATAAATAATAAATTTTATTTTTTATAAATAAATTTTTATATGACCATTTTGCCCCTACAGGGAACAAAACCTATGATTGGAAATTAAAAATATTTTAGAAATTAGAAAATAATAATTAAAAAATAAATTTAAAATTAAATTAAAAATATTAATTAATAACTAATAAATTTTATAAAAATAATTTTTTAAAATTTAATTTAATTTAAAAATAATATTTAATTAAAAGTAATAAATTTTAAATTTTTCCATGGAATTTTCGACAGTGAGGGAATTTCCTACGTAATTATTTCATTAGAAATTCCATGGCAAAAGACGGAATTTGCCAACAGAAAAAATTCCGTCGGAAAATTTTCCGACCGAATTTGCCATGAAAATTTGTTCCGTGGCAAATTCTATTAGAAATTTCATATTTTTTTTGTAGTGATGTTAGATTCTCTCTATCCATTAAAATAATTATTTTTTTAAAAAAAATTAAATTTGGATCCTCTAGTTGAATTGAGTGCCCCTAGGCAGGGAAACTAGTTCCACCTTAAAGACGTGGTGACTCTCAGAAAATATGGAGACTTCGCTTCTTTTTGGTTGTGATATATAACGCCTTCTTTGAAGCTTTTTTTAATGCGCACCAACACCTTCCTTGCTGATTTTTATGCTCAATTCCTCTGGATCACTTCCCTCTATAACTGACTTCCCAACTCCTACATATATAGATACAAACAAAGATATAAGATGAACGGTCCCACTTGACAAGTGTATAGTTAGATGGGTCCCACTTGACAGGTGTATAAATAGATAGATGCCATCTCACAATGAGCTACTTTCTTTTCATAAATCATCATATACTAGTATTTGTTGAATATATTTGACTTGTAAACAAGGAAAATTGACCAAATTCATTTCACCTCTCTCTCGCCCCCCTACCACTTGTTTAGTTTCAATTTGAGAATTTGGGCTCTCTTCATCATCTTTCCTTCATTACTTAATTCATAATATATATATCTTTCTTTCTTTTTTGTGTGTCTCCATTTCTAAATGTCCATATTACACTCATCACGATGAGTCTTCTTCTAAATCCTTCATTGCAACAAAATTCTGTTCCAGTTACAACAACTTTCAGCTTTTTGATGAGTTAAAAGTAGTATTCGAAGAACCAACAAAACTGTTGGCTATAACCTATCCCCTTTTATGTTCTGAGTTATATAGATCACATTATAAATACATGTACAGAAATCACATTGTAAAAATGTAATGAAAGAATGGATATATACTTGAAATTAAAATCAGTGTACCTACCTCTGCGTCTTCACTTTCTGTATAGCTAGCTTACTTTCATACTAAACCAGTACTGTTTAGTGGAATGCATGAGTCTTAACAGCAACCTGTGACATGTTTCTTTGTATGCCCTACAAAATTTATTGGCTTCAGAACTTAATTTTCGATTTTGATTAATTATCTTATAGGTGATGAATTACAGTCCAATGCAATTTTTTTCTTTTAGGAAGATGATAACATTGCTAATAAAATACAAAATCAAAAAAGGTTTTTTCAAATAAGGTATTTTATAATAAAGTTTACTTAATACCTTTAATCTTTAAGTTTATATAAGCTTTCAGTTGGATGCCTTAATTTTAAATAGCGTCTTTTCAGTCATTTATCCCTGATATTGAAATTTTAATATTGATAAAACATTGTCAAATAATGCTAATATAAAATATAATTTTTTTAAAAATAATGATAATAAATATTATGAAAAATCATCATTTGAGACCAACAGGATTAAGATTAAAAGATCAAAAATTTTTTTTTTTAAGTTAAGGGACCAAACCAAAATATTGAATAGTTTGAGACTTAGAGAACTAAATGCATACTTTTTTCTTAATACATAAATAAAAAATTATGCTGATGACATCTGTCTACATTCATTTAGATGTAACAATGAAATTTAGCTTATTTTGATTTTATTTAAATTCATATGATAAAATAATCCTAAGGGTGAGAGTCATGCAATACTTTGGCTTAAAAAAAAAAAAAAGAATCATGTAGGGGAAATTAAGAAAAAAGCGTCATGTAATCATTCATTAATGTTTTTATCCTTTTTTTTATATAGTACAAAATAAACTTGAATCTAGCTACTGAATTACATCAGCTTTCAACACATCAGATACAAAATCTGGCACCTCTCGGAACCGTATAGGTCCACCAGCATGATCAAGTGATTCCTTTGCTAGCGTATCCACTACCAAATTAGCCTCACATTCACACCATTCGCACTTCACCACCCAATCCTTATCCAAGAACTTCATTATCTCTAACAGTAAACCCGCATCCTGATGGTCATCACCCCAACCACTTGTTACAAGCTAGATGGCCTCCTAACAGTCAGACTCCATCACTACCTTCTTCCAATTTAAATCCCAAGCTTGCTTTAAACCCATCAAAATCGCCCACACCTCCGCATGTAAAGAGTTTCCCTTTCCAATCCTAAACATGAAACCTCCCAAGACCTGTCCTTCATGATCTCGTGCTACACCTCCACTGCCAGCAACATCCCGATTAAATGGGGCTCTCTAGGATATACTCTCCACTGCCGTACCATTTGTCCCATTTGTCCCTTGCATTTGAAAATTTACCCACTTAGATTGCACTTGAGCCTGTGAGAGAATCTGGTGGACACCCATAGCTCGATATTGGAAAATACCTACATTCTTGTTCATCCACAGAGTTCTACACAGGATCGCAAAATAACTTGGCCATTGAACAGTTGAAAGGTCGAAGCATTGATTTATGTTCCATTTAATCTAGTCAGAAGCTTTATTGAAAGAAAAAAAATCTGGTACGTTTACTTGTCGGCACTACTGATATATCCCAATTTTATCATAATATTGAATATCATATTTAGGGATTTTATCATTAATTTTTGGGTTAAATAATATTTATTATGATTAAATTGAATTAAAAATGATTGTGTGAAAATAAATCTTTAAAGGATAAATTTGTTATAATTTTATAATTGCTTTTTAAAATTTGAATTTTGAATCAAGATATTATAAGATATTGATTTGAATTGTAGGTTACATTAGAAAAGCAGGAGCTGAGGGACCAAAAAGTAAAGATATTTAAGGACTGAAGCAGAAAATAAGATTCTACGTGTGGCTCCAAGGGAATTCTTACAGAAAGAAGGGTTCTTCTGTAATATTAGCTGTCACTTTCAGAGAGGAAAATATCATATATAATTACATAAGAGCACCTCAAATTTACAGAAAACCAGTTGGGTCCCAAAATACGAAGATGCCGCTGGAACTGACTCACTTGGCCATCAGAGAATATTACAGAATAGAACCCTGAATTTCAAAAACTCCAATTTGGTCCCAATATCCGAAAACTAGCATTCTTCACTACTGAAACTGATTTTTTTTCCAGATTCTCATACAGAAATCTTGGAAAATATTATCTGAATATAATTTTGAAAGATTTTACCGCAACTTGAGGAGATTTGACCTAGATTTCAATTAACAAAAAAAAAAATAAAAAATAAAAAAGAGACACGCACAGCCGCAGACGGACGGACATCAGAACCTTCAGGGGACGCACCAGAACGAGAACGAGACGCACGCACAGACGAGAACCAGAACGCAGGGCAGATGCGAGAGAGGGAGAGAAGAGACAGCCATTATCACTGAGCTTCACCAACAAATTGTTCAACCCCCATCACTTCCATCTTCTCCAACGCTTATCTCAATTCAATGGATTCTTGGTGCCTTCAAAGAGTTGTAGCTGCGATGAATTTCATGATAAGAGGCTAAATCCTTTGTGCTTCTTGGAGATGGAAGATTGGTTTGAGCTCCAGAAATACATTCAGGGGAGTTAATTGTTTTAATCTTTTTATTTAACAATTTAACGGATTTCCTAAGTTAGGATTTTATGTTATATGGTTAATTTACTGAGATTGCGATTTATTTATCTTAATAGTGATTGAACAATTGTGATTTAGATTGGTTTATGTGGTTTGAGATTTAAATTTTTATATTTCTTTTTGGTTTAATGTGGTTGTCTATTCTTTCATAGTTTGAATGAGTTTTATGACTGCTTAGATCTTGTTTGAATATCTCAGTTGAGTGTTCATTGTATAGAGGAACAAGTTGCATGAATCCAATTCTAAACTGCACACTAAGTGGTATTTAATAGTGTATTAAGAGGTAATTATCTAGCTAGAGTTCTAGGGATAATCACTAATTAATATTACTAGACTTAACGAGTTGTTAAGGTTTGATTTTTGACTTAGTGAGTAGTTTAACTCCCAATTCAATTTGAGCAAGGATAACCTATATTCCATTTTTTCAAGAAGCATTCATCATCAATTTGTTTAAATCACGCTTTCATTAATTATTTCAACAATTTCTAAAAAATCCAAAAAAAAAAAAAATAGCAGTCTAGGTTATTTTCCATTATTAAAAAGAAACAAAATCAATTTAAAACCCATCTAAATATTTTTTGTCACTTAGTTTAGATTAGGAATTAAATAAAAGGCTCCTCAAGAGAATACGACATGAGTTGTGTCCTTCACTGCATAATTTGGTTTATTTTGATTTAACCTGAAGCGACTAAAGGCTTTAAATCGATGGCGCCGTTGCCGAGAAGTCAATTTATTTGACTCCTTGTTTAACTAAGTTCCAATAATTTTTTTAAAAAAAATTATTAATTGGGTTAATCTTTTGTGTGCCTTCTATTTAGCTAGTTATAATTCTTGCATTAATTCATCACATAGGTTTTAGTTTGCATTTGCATCACATATCATACATTTTGCATATTTTGGTTGAATTTTGAGTGCATGCCCCGAGGTAAAAAAGTTGTACCTAGTGATTTTGATCTTGACATAACTTTAAAACAGCTTAGGGAACAACTAAAAAAGAGTAAAGGAAAAGGAACAAGGAGCACTAGTAAAAATCCCTTAGGACATCACATATCTGCTGAACCTAGTGCCTTTAGGGAACTTCATTCTGAAATAGGTGATCAATTTAATCGAACTTTAGATATGGAACGTCATAATATGGATGAAGGGGAAAATAATTGTATTCCACATAGAAGAGGTGAGGATGAAGGAGAAAATAATGGTGCTCTACATAGAAGAACAATTAGGGAAGTCACTACTTCTGGTATTGATTTAAATCATCTTGCTAATGCTGGACCTAACATGAATGCTGATTTTAAGATTAAAGGTTTATTGATCAATTCACTACCTAAGTTTCATGGTTTGTCTGCAGAGGATCTGTATCTACATCTAAGGGAGCTCTACTTGAATTGTTCGAGTATGAAGGCAGTTAGAGCTTCTGTAGAAGACGTCATGTGGAAAGTCTTTCAGCACTCATTGGAAGGCAAGGCAAAGGAATGGTACATGAGCTTACCAAGACATGTAACTTATGCATATCAAAGTTGGCAAAACTTGCAAAAAAGCTTTTCTTGAGAAGTACTTTCCTGCATCTCGAACTTCTGCTATGAGAAAGGAGATTAATTCAATTCTCCAAGATCCAGATGAGACTTTGTATGAGTATTGGAACCATTTTCAAGATCTTATGGCTCGGTGCCTACATCACCAGATTCCTGATGAGCAGCTGGCTCAAACTTTCTATGATGGTTTGAAAGAGAAAGATCAAGACAAGATTGACGCAGCCGCTGGTGGTGCTATAATTGATTTCACTGCTTCTGAAGCTTAGGAATTGATCAAGAAGATGGCCCTAGCTAAGCAAACCTATAGGGAACCAAGAAGGAATTCTAGAGGAGTTTATCATGTTAACTCTTTACTTCTACACATTCCTCAGCTTGACACCTTCATCGCTCAAATTTCTGCTTTGATGACAAAGTTAGATTGAATTGCTTCTAAACCATCCATTCAAGAAGTAAATTTAGTAGGCAAGGAATTGACAGCCCCAAGTTGTGATCTTTGTGGCTCATCTATGCATATCTCCTGCAATTGTCCATCTCGTTATAAACAGGTCTCTGCCATGTATCAAGGCCACCCTAACAATCCCAAATGGAACCCCTACTCAAATACATATAATGAAGGGTGGAGACAAAATCCTAAATTTAGTTGGAGAGATAATGATAACAGAAGACAAAATCTTTTCCAACAAGGAAATATTGGAGCTGGAATCTCTTCTAACCAGTTTCAAGAATCTTCAAAGATGGTCATTCTACTCCAAGATAACATGCTTTCCCAACCCAAGAGTGATGAGACTAACCAACTGTTGAAGAGTATGGCTGCTCAACTTACTAATATGGACAATCGGATGAAGGAAGATAATGTTAGATATGATTAGTTTTGATGATATCAAATATAGATATGAAATGATAAGAGCAAAAAGTTTATATAATGTATTTCTTTGACTAACTACTATATTTAATGTTATATATTTTGTAGATTAGTCAAGCAAAGAATGAAGAAGATTGAATTAATGAAAATGAACAAGAGGAAGAAGAAGGAAGAAATTGAAGATATTCAAGGAGATGCTTACTTTGGTTATGGAGAATTATTATCAAGAGGAAAACCAAGAAGAAAGATATTGAAGAATGAAGAACTTGGAAGATCTATCATGAATATCAAGATTCAAGTTGTTAGATGTGATATTGGAGGTTTCTATAATGATACCGGAGGTTTCTATGATCAAATGATGGTTGGAATAGGTTAATACGAAGCTAAAATGACTTATATATGAGTTTTGGCACTTCCAGAGGTGTTATGCTCGAGCACGAGGTGTTTCACTCGAGCACAGGAAGAACTCACTCAAGCACGGATGAATTCACTCAAGCACGGGATGAACACTCTGTTCTACTCTGTTTTACGTTCAGCCTGAGCGAGGTCTGGTATTTTGGTCATATCTCTCAAACCACACATCGGATTGACCCGAAACCAGTGGCATATGAAAGAAGACTCTCAACACGTAAAATGGGCACCAGGATCACATTTAAAAAAGATCAAATGAAGGAGATATGAATCGTGGAAAATGAAACTGAAATCACCATCACATTTTGACACAGGTTCGGTATTTTGAGCGTAACTTACAAACTACACATCTTGAGATGAGACCAGTGCCAAATGAAAGTAGACTCAAAGAGCTTTCCATGAATAGTTAATTTGCCTAATTTGAACGTATATTCTAGGAGCTATGCCTTCTGGAAGTTGACGCTTGTGCAGTATAGCGAAATATATACTCTTTCGATCATAACTTGCAGAATACAAGGAGTTTGGAGCTAATTCTTGTTGCATTGGAATGCATATGGCAAGTGCATTCTTATGATACATCATTTGAATCAAATGAATAAAATTTTTCTAAAGTGGCCCCACATCACCCGCGAGTGAAAAAACTTTCTCTCTGAAAATGTTGTGCGAGTGATGTCCAGAAGCAGCTGAAACGTGAAGAAAATTGCATCACTCGAGCACTAGGATCCATGCTTGAGCATTGGATGATTTCTCACCCGAGCACATGCAAGTTTTGTCATGGAAGTGATAACCCGAGAAGAAGATTGTACGTGAAAGCATGAAACTCACTCGAGCATGACTGGTTGTGCTCGAGTGATTCGAGAATTCACTCGAGCAGATGCGAGTGAAGTGCAGCGAGTGCTTGCCCGAGAGGAAGTCAGAACGTGAAAATATGAACTGCACTTGAGTGAGCCATATTGCACTCGAAGTGAGGTCCTGACAGAATGCAGAAACGAAACAGAGCCTCATAGCCATCAATCCAAACGTGGTTAAATGTTATACAATCATTATGTTTTCACTTGTTATTATTCCTAAACATTAACTAACATATATTTCAAGTGTAAAACAGGAGATTAAATATTTGGATTGCATCTTTAAGAACGGAGGTCACGTACGGCAAATATCATCACCCAACGAACAATCCGAATATGGTTACATGTTATTGAATCATTGTGTTCTCACTTGTTATTGTTTCTAAATGATAGGTAACATATATTTCAAGTGTGAAACAGGATATTAAACGTTCGGATTGAAGATTCAAATAAGAGTCAATTGTGGCGGGCGGCATCATTACACACCGAGCATCAGCTACCTACCACGACAAAAGCTTGACCCACCATAAGAGATTGTCTGGAAACTCAAACGAATTCATCCTGCTCCACAACGTGATGTACAGCTCAAAATGAGACATGCGGCTCCTCAACGTGACGCTCTGCTTTGCAACAGAAAGCTCATGGTAGCTCATTTTTTAAATGTGCTCAACGGTCAAAATGACTCAAACGGACGAATGCTTACAACGGTCATGATCTTCATCAACTATAAATAAGAGAGCACTCAAAGTTGATGAGAGACAGAGAAAACTAAGCAACGACACCAACATGCGAATAACATGAATCCTCAGCTTCTACCCAAACACTCTCTGTTTTCCAGTTTCTGTATTACTTATCATTGAGAGAGTGATTGTTTGTATTGTACTTCAGTGAGTATTATATCTACTCTGTGAGAGAGTCTGTAAACACTTTCAACTGTATTTCTAAGTTGATCTCAAGGTAGAGGGACCTTGAGAGGGTTGATTTCCTTACGGGAGAAGCTGTAGAGAGAATTGCCAGAAAGACATTCTGCTCGTAAGACTTACAAGGTGCAAGCAGTAGAGAACGTTGCTGCTCATAAGACTTACAGGGGTGTAAGCAGGAGAGAACGTTGCTGCTCGTAAGACTTGCATGAGTAAGCAGGAGAGGAAGATCTTCGGGATTCCTTTGCTCGTAAGACTTACCGTAAGGGGGAGTATTTTTGTAGGTTTCACAAGTACCCGGTTAAACTTGTGGAATTGTAAAGGCTTTTCTTGTGCCCGGATTAAACAAGAAGATAGTGGATTTGAAAATCTCAGGAGGAGCCTGGGGACTGGACGTAGGCCATCACAGATTGGACCGAACCAGGATAAATCACAGTTTGCATATTCTCTTCCCTAAACTCTTATATTTCCAACATATATTATTTAATCTAACTGTTGATTTATAAACCTTCATACTTACCGCTTTCGTTAAAATACAAAAAGATTTCTAAAGTTCTTAAGTTTTTATTATACACCCAATTCACCCCCCTCTTGGGTGATAGCCGGTTCTAACATTTGGTATCAGAGCCCGGACTCTTGTTTAAAGGACTTAACCGTCTCAAGAGTTACAATGGTTGATTTTGGGTGTTTTATATTTTCAGAAGGTTTTGATTATACAATCCCACCGCTTTTGAAAGATATTGATTTTTGGTTTTGGAAAGCAAGAATGACTAGTTTTATAAAAGCTTTTGATTTTGATATGTGGAATGTTTTTACAAATGTTTTTGATTTTAAACCAAGAAAGGATTGGACAGAGAGTGAAAAGAAAATGTTTTCGTTGAACATTAGAGCAATGAAAATTCTGTATAGTGCTTTAACCGAAAATAATTTTGAGAAAATTAGATTTTGTTCTAATGCTAAACATATCTGGGACACTCTTGATTCTGTTTATGCTTCTAACAATTCTATTGAAGTTGAAAGTGTTGACAGTTCGTGTGAAACTACACGCTACGCATCTACTGTGCATGAACAATTGGAAGTTGATGATGAAGATGGAAAAATCATAGAACACTTCCATACAGTCAACATGGATAAACAAGAAGAAGAGGATTCCCGAAAAGAGCTCAGTATGGACGAACATGAAAAATCACTCTCCAGAGCTCAAGATGAACTTAAGGTAAAAAGTTCTAATTCTTCGTGTGATTTTTGTAAAACTGATTTTCAAAGTCTACAAAAGTTTGTTTCTCAACCAATTGTTGATTCTATTGAGAAAAGCAAAAATGTTTTCAAATATGCTGGAAAGTTTGTTCGGAAGAAAGAATATTCAAATAAAATCCATTCGAATTTCTACTCTCATGATCGACATAATACTTGCATGATATCCCATCATGCATATCTTGATACAATTTGCAATTATTGTGGTAAATCCGGTCATATTTCTCACACATGCTATATTAGAAGAAATTCCCATATGAGAAATAAGTATATTTGGGTACCGAAGAAACATGTAAGGGTTAATACTAACAATCAAGGACCCAAGTATATGTGGGTACCACAATGTCCATCTAGTACTTTATGTGTGCAGACTGATTATAAGAAGAATGGTCATAAGGGTACGGAGAAGATAAAGAAGAAGCCAAGAGTTTCTCATGTGCCAATAAAGAGGTTCATACCATTTATATAAAAAAGGAGGATCTCTCAAGCATCAAATAAAAGACTCCTGGAGTCTATATATTTTAAGAGAAGGTTGCCAGCACCCAAAGCAAGATATTCAAAGTATCAACATCATAGAAAGATGCAATGGGTAAGCAAAAGTAATCCTCCAAATATTTAAGGCAAAGGTACACAATGATAAAACCTCCTATGCTGTTGTTTGTAATATTTATTGAGGTTTTATATTTTGAAACCTTAGGAATGAGCATTGCAAATAATTTTGAAATTATGTTTTCGCATCTCTTAAAAAAACCATTTAATAGACTTATTTATAAAGGTATTGTAATGCTCAAAAGGTTAATTCTTTATGCATGTATAATGATTTGAAAAGAAAATATTTCTCTTATGCATAAAGACATGTTTAATTCATTATGCTCAATCGTCTCAAATTAATTATATTCTTCGAGCATGTGAATTATGATTCCTACAAGGTAACCATGAGTGGATCCAAGTAAAATTGGATACCAAAGGAAGAAAAATATCTATAAGGTTTTGTAGGAAGAAGAAAGAAAGAGCTTCATCTCAAGATTATGACTACATAAGATTTCACTCAAATCTTGGTGAAGTTGGACCTTGAGGCTACATCTTAAATATGTAAACAAAAGGAGGCACTACTTGAGGCAACACTGTAAGTGCCTAGCTAGCAATGAAGGAAGAAAAGGTGTACAGTGAAGCATTACTCAAGTAACCAATCAAGTGATCATCATCACTGTGTGACAACTGGTAGTAAATGTTCAAGTAATAACACCAACTGGAAGATTGGAAGGTAAAAGTCAAGGAATTATGCACAAATGAACTCCAAAGGATAATTTCTCAAGTAATTACGAGATTACTTGAGCACGGTACTGTCTTCTTTATTCTTACCTGATATTATGCTTATATAAATTATTTATTTGGGTAATGAATAACTTGCTCATTATTGCATACCATTAGCAATCAATCATTTATGGGTTTTTAAATTATTTTTAGATTGCTAAATGGACTGAAAGTGAAATTGTGCATAATCTTTCTATGTATTTGAGTTTCAGAATGCATATTTCAAAAAATAAACTTAGATTCCAAATTCATCTTTTATTAAAAAATGCATACACATTATTTGAAAATTTTCCATATTTTATTTAAATCAGTTTCAAAATTGGAAGTTAATATTTATGTATACTGAAAGTCAGAAATACTTCAAATCCATCCCTAGAGTTTTCCTCATCATTCACATATTTGTTTCTTAATCTTAAACCCGTTACTACTTGAACTCCTCAATTTTTATTTTGTAACAAGTTAGATCTTATGTCTAACAAGTTAACTATCTATATGAGTTTCAAGTGTATTCCCTAGAAAAGAATTCTATATGTGAAAGCCTTGTGCCTAATGCATAAATAATTAGTTGGCCATGTTATTCCAAGCATTATAAATGTTCATTAGTGCATTGAATCTTAATGCATTAACCATTATTGTGGAATAACTTACCGGGATATTCTAAAACTCTAGTCATTTTGATCAATGAGTATGTGCTTCATCATCCATAAATTCTTATACTCATATTGTTGCTCAAATGTATTACCATTTGTCTTCATCCATTTTTGAGTAACTAGAATCTTGCACTTTAAGTCTTGCTGCCTTAAATATTTATCCATTTTAAGACGCAACTCTAAGAGGCAAGGTTATCTCTTGATCTATACTAAAGTCATCATGCTTATATATGTCAAGATAAACCATTTTGGCTAATTCATTCTTCATATGACTTTTGTTTTTGAGAAAATTCTCCAACATGTTAACTCTTATAATTAACATGTTATCTTAGTTGAATTCCTTAGTGAAGCTTTCTGATATATATTTTACAACTGTTGACTTCCATTGTTTTTGGCATAAGCATTGGTATTTAACAAGCTTCATAAATGAGTTTTCATGCATTCAAAATCTTAATGTTATAATGCATATTTATGTTTCGAAAGAACATTTGAGATTTTGAAACAATTTGCATATCGCATTATCATTCTTGAAAATTTGGTTTCATTCATGATTTATCACTTCATAAAAGTTGGTCATTATGGATAGATTCTTTACTCTCCTTGATCCAACTTACATGGATTGCACGAAAATTTTATCAATGACATATCTTTTAAAATGTATTTACAAATTGTCATTGATCTTTGAAATCATCATTCTTGGTATTATTTGTTCATTACTCTTTATTATTCAATTGCTTGAATTTATTTAATTGGGTAAAGAATTATATTTTGATCTTTATTGGTTTATGATACTTTTTGCTGAAATTTCATATGATTAATTGCATAAGAGCATAAGAGTTTCTATGTCTAATATTGTATGGACCTAAAAGAAGATGGGTACCAGAGAGCATATGTTTATACTTTTACAGGAGTTGATCAAGATACTTTCATTTTGGATACAAAGATCAGAGGCTAACAGAAAAGGCATGACTGAAAGTGTTGCAGCGTGAGTTGAAGCAGAATATGTGATATTACTCAAATGACATCCCACCACTAGCAAATAACTAGCTAGTGATACAATCAGAGAAAGAGAAAGAGAAGGAAGATCTCTTAGTAGACCCAGCGAAGATTATTTCAAAGTAGCACAGAGCCAAGAATAAGTTTATCCAATATGAATCTTTGTTGCCTAACCACCTTCCTTATCGTTTCAAGGTGATCAGACATTTTCACTATGATATGGAGCCAACAGAGATGTTCAAAGGAAGATGCTGAGATGCACAAAATCATCAAGCTTGATGAGCCTATGAGGATTCATAACTACTATCCTAGCTCTATGTCTAATCTTCACTGGATTATCTGCTATACCTACACTAGAGTTATGGTAAACAAGGCCAATAACTTTACTTACTTCATTGAGAAGAATTACCACATAATGGCCTATATTATAAGCAAGGAGGAGAGAAATACTGGAAAGATTATGTCTGTCAGAGAACAAGAGGTCTATATATATACTTCTATAAGACTCACTCCAAGTTAACACAAGCGGCATAGAGGATGAGAGCTAAGACTTCAAGAATAAATGAGAGACAACACTTTGCTAGAGTTGGTCTCCCTGATCCTTCATTCTTTGGTCCATTTGTCTAAGGAGCTTCAACAATCACACAGAGCTTGCTACAAATATACTGAGTTCATCACTTCTATGAATGGCAAGATTAGACAACTCTGTGACTTGATCAAATAGAATCCCAAGGCCTTATTCTGAGCTCATATTGGTATCCTAAAGTGCTCACAGAAGACTACACTTCAGAATCCCTCAGTATCAGTCACATCATTCGATATTGACTAGGACATGATGCATCAATGGACTACAGAGGATTATAACTCGAGTGATTATGATATTACTCGAGTGAGGTATTGTATTCTTGCTTAATTCAAAATCCTTGAGTTGTATCACTTGAGTATACAATCGATTCATGATTGAGTAGAATCACTCAAGTAACCACTCAGGTGATATTAGGTTGTATCTCTTAAAACCTCTGATTAGCATTGCCATTTATTTTCTCACTAAATCTTTCAAAATCATTTTCTCTATAAAGTTTCCAATGGTTTCTCAAATCCAGGAGAGTTATTAACTATTTTCCTAATGAAAATGTTTAAAACCATGCATCAATTAAGGGGGAGCTTCACATTCACTTGTGTTTTATATGTTGAAAGCTCATCTCCTATTTGAAAGAAAATCCTTTTAATATACTCATCTATATTCATCATGTCTTGATTAGTTTTGATGATGAGTTATTCTTACATTGTTCTTTTCATGATCTTAATTTTAATATATCATATGGAAAGGAATAGTTTGTTACTTGATTGAACTAACAATTCTCTTTGCAAAGAAAGATTAAATTTATGACAGGAGAATTTGTTGTGTGCAATAGCATTCCTCAACATACTACAAGAAGACTCTATCAACCTTGAGGATGTTTTTAACGCTCAGTCAAGGAATATATATTGGATACAACATTCAAAGCAATATAACTGAGCATTGAACATGCTAAACAGAAGCTCAACTCAATTGGAGAATCCTGGCAACAACATGAATATATATTGAGTTGCATAACAGAAGTGTGGTGTACATCATCATGAACTAGCATTGCCAAAGGATAAAGCAACGAACTTCATAGAGCGCTTCATCAATTTTTCCAAATCTACATGAGCATTTCTAAACCTTCTCTCTTTACTTTTCAAGAATACATTTTATATATTTCATTTATCTTGATTACAAAAGTTTTCTTGAAAACCTCTCCAAATCTATTTTCAGTTCCTTCATATAGGGGAGAGTCAATTGTTTTCTTGGTTCATTCATTGTGATTAAAGTCATTTCTACTCTATTTACTTCTCCACAAGCCTTATTTCTTTATATATTTCAAACTTTTTGCTGATGTCAAATAGGGGGAGAAAAATATAAGAAAAATATGTATGTTGCACGTATGTATGTTGCATTATATATGTATGTTGCACGTATGTTGCACTTCGTATTATATAATATGTATGTTTGCACTTTGCATTATATATGTATGTTGCACTTCGCATTATATATAATATGTATGTTTGCACTTTGCATTATATATGTATGTTGCATTTCATTCAGACATTTTTTCTTAAAGGATTTGTCATCATCAAAAAGGGGGAAAATGTTAGATATGATTAGTTTTGATGATATCAAATATAGATATGAAATGATAAGAGCAAAAAGTTTATATAATGTATTTCTTTGACTAACTACTATATTTAATGTTACATATTTTGTAGATTAGTCAAGCAAAGAATGAAGAAGATTGAATTAATGAAAATGAACAAGAGGAAGAAGAAGGAAGAAATTGAAGATAGTCAAGGAGATGCTTACTTTGGTTATGGAGAATTATTATCAAGAGGAAAACCAAGAAGAAAGATATTGAAGAATGAAGAACTTGGAAGATCTATCATGAATATCAAGATTCAAGTTGTTAGATGTGATATTGGAGGTTTCTATAATGATACCGGAGGTTTCTATGATCAAATGATGGTTGGAATAGGTTAATACGAAGCTAAAATGACTTATATATGAGTTTTGGCACTTCCAGAGGTGTTATGCTCGAGCACGAGGTGTTTCACTCGAGCACAGGAAGAACTCACTCGACCACGGATGAATTCACTCGAGCACGGGATGAACACTCTGTTCTACTCTGTTTTACGTTCAGTCTGAGCGAGGTCTGGTATTTTGGTCATATCTCTCAAACCACACATCGGATTGACCCGAAACCAGTGGAATATGAAAGAAGACTCCAAACACGTAAAATGGGCACCAGGATCACATTTAAAGAAGATCAAATGTAGGAGATATGAATCGTGGAAAATGAAACTGAAATCACCATCACATTTTGACACAGGTTCGGTATTTTGAGCGTAACTTACAAACTATACATCTTGAGATGAGACCAGTGCCAAATGAAAGTAGACTCAAAGAGCTTTCCATGAATAGGTAATTTGCCTAATTTGAACGTATATTCTAGGAGCTATGCCTTCTGGAAGTTGACGCTTGTGCAGTATAGCGAAATATATACTCTTTCGATCATAACTTGCAGAATACAAGGAGTTTGGAGCTAATTCTTGTTGCATTGGAATGCATATGGCAAGTGCATTCTTATGATACATCATTTGAATCAAATGAATAAAATTTTTCTAAAGTGGCCCCACATCACCCGCGAGTGCAAAAACTTTCTCTCTGAAAATGTTGTGCGAGTGATGTCCAGAAGCAGCTGAAACGTGAAGAAAATTGCATCACTCGAGCACTAGGATCCATGCTCGAGCATTGGATGATTTCTCACCCGAGCACATGCAAGTTTTGTCATGGAAGTGATAACCCGAGAAGAAGATTGTACGTGAAAGCATGAAACTCACTCGAGCATGACTGGTTGTGCTCGAGTGATTCGAGAATTCACTCGAGCAGATGCGAGTGAAGTGCAGCGAGTGCTTGCCCGAGAGGAAGTCAGAACGTGAAAATATGAATTGCACTCGAGTGAGCCATATTGCACTCGAAGTGAGGTCCTGACAGAATGCAGAAACGAAACAGAGCCTCATAGCCATCAATCCAAACGTGGTTAAATGTTATACAATCATTATGTTTTCACTTGTTATTATTCCTAAACATTAACTAACATATATTTCAAGTGTAAAACAGGAGATTAAATATTTGGATTGCATCTTTAAGAACGGAGGTCACGTACGGCAAATATCATCACCCAACGAACAATCCGAATATGGTTACATGTTATTGAATCATTGTGTTCTCACTTGTTATTGTTTCTAAATGATAGGTAACATATATTTCAAGTGTGAAACAGGATATTAAACGTTCGGATTGAAGATTCAAATAAGAGTCAATTGTGGCGGGCGGCATCATTACACACCGAGCATCAGCTACCTACCACGACAAAAGCTTGACCCACCATAAGAGATTGTCTGGAAACTCAAACGAATTCATCCTGCTCCACAACGTGATGTACAGCTCAAAATGAGACATGCGGCTCCTCAACGTGACGCTCTGCTTTGCAACAGAAAGCTCATGGTAGCTCATTTTTTAAATGTGCTCAACGGTCAAAATGACTCAAACGGACGAATGCTTACAACGGTCATGATCTTCATCAACTATAAATAAGAGAGCACTCAAAGTTGATGAGAGACAGAGAAAACTAAGCAACGACACCAACATGCGAATAACATGAATCCTCAGCTTCTACCCAAACACTCTCTGTTTTCCAGTTTCTGTATTACTTATCATTGAGAGAGTGATTGTTTGTATTGTACTTCAGTGAGTATTATATCTACTCTGTGAGAGAGTCTGTAAACACTTTCAACTGTATTTCTAAGTTGATCTCAAGGTAGAGGGACCTTGAGAGGGTTGATTTCCTTACGGGAGAAGCTGTAGAGAGAATTGCCAGAAAGACATTCTGCTCGTAAGACTTACAAGGTGCAAGCAGTAGAGAACGTTGCTGCTCATAAGACTTACAGGGGTGTAAGCAGGAGAGAACGTTGCTGCTCGTAAGACTTGCATGAGTAAGCAGGAGAGGAAGATCTTCGGGATTCCTTTGCTCGTAAGACTTACCGTAAGGGGGAGTATTTTTGTAGGTTTCACAAGTACCCGGTTAAACTTGTGGAATTGTAAAGGCTTTTCTTGTGCCCGGATTAAACAAGAAGATAGTGGATTTGAAAATCTCAGGAGGAGCCTGGGGACTGGACGTAGGCCATCACAGATTGGACCGAACCAGGATAAATCACAGTTTGCATATTCTCTTCCCTAAACTCTTATATTTCCAACATATATTATTTAATCTAACTGTTGATTTATAAACCTTCATACTTACCGCTTTCGTTAAAATACAAAAAGATTTCTAAAGTTCTTAAGTTTTTATTATACACCCAATTCACCCCCCCTCTTAGGTGATAGCCGATTCTAACAGATAAAGCTTTAAATGATAGTCAATTCTCCTCTATTGCCACAATCCTACTGCAAATGCAAGGTGATAGAGCAAGTAACAACAACCAAATGGAAAATATTTGCAAGAAGTTGGAAGAGTTAGAAATAAAGAATAACACGATCCAATCTCACTTGACTCAAGTCTCCGACACTCTTAATGACTTGCAAGCTAAAAATGGAAGTGGTCTACCTTCTACCACTATGATCAATCCTAAATATATCAATGCCATTGAGTTAAGAAGTGGCAAGATAGTGCATTTCCCAGGAGATAGTGAAGACCATGTGGATGAAGAGATAGAAGTTGAGAGTCCACCCTTAAGCCCTATGAAAGTGGGTGATTATGAAAGCATCAAAGAGAAAAAGATCTTAGAGAAGAAGAACGGCAAGGAAGTTGAGTAACCTCAAGTGGAGGAGCAACCACTTCTAGAAGAGGTCAATGAGAAAGCTCAATCTACACATGAGAAGGGCGAATCAAGCATACAAGGAGCATTAATGCAAAATGGTAAGGAGGTAAAAATTTATGATATTCCTTTCCCTAAAGCTTACCTTAGAAGTAAGAAATTGCATGATGATAAAACTGAAAAAGAAATGTTTGAGTTCTTTAGCAAGTTAGAAGTGAATATGCCTTTTCTCAAGATGATTAAAAGTATGCCTGCATATTGTAAGTTTCTTAAAGATCTTTGCACAAACAAGAGAAAATTCAGGTCTAATGAAAGAGTCCAATTGAATTCTAATGTGTCAGCCATCTTTAAACCCCAACTTCCTATTAAATGCCAAGACCTCGGTGCTTATACTATTCCTTGTACTATAGGACCTGTTAACATAACTACTGCTTTGCTAGATTTAGGGGCTGCAATTAATGTGATGCCTAAGTCTGTTTATACTGCTCTAGGAATCAAGGCTATTAAACCTCTAGTGTTGTGTTACAGCTAGCTGATAGGTCAATTAGGCATCCAGATGGTATCTTAGAGGACATCTTAATCAAAGTCAAAGATCTTGTGTTCCCTGCTGAGTTTTATGTTTTAGATGTGTCTAGTAAATTAGCTCGTGATTCGACTCTCATTCTAGGCAGACCCTTCCTTAGAACAGCAAATACCATCATAGATATGAAGGAATGAGCTATAACCATGGAGGTTGGGAATCATAAAATCTGTTTTAATATGTATGAGACTATGAAACATCCTTATAAGGATTATTACTTATTAGGTGTTAATGCTATTGATTTGGCCATTGAGGATGCTAGAGATGATTATGAATTGAGCTTGCACGATGATTATTGTTTCCATATGCATGCTGAACATGATTCTTTTGAGCTTGATGAAGACATAGCTGATTATGATGCATATTTTTCATCTCTCCTTTCTATACATTCTCTTTCTGATGTTTGTGTTGGTGACGTGATTTGCCCTGATTTTGATATCAGTTGCACTCTTCCTGCTTCACCCGTTTACACCTTTTCTTCTGATGATGCTAACCCCACTTTTGCAAGTGATTCTGTTTTGGAAAAAGGTTTGCTTCTTGAGTGTGCAGATACTTATAATAAGGTGGAAGTTGAGAATATAGCTGGAAGTGACTGTAATAGCTCTCTTAACCAGGAAGATGAAGAGGGTTTCCTTTTAGCTGTTCCACCATCTCATACATTTGAACCGCAATAGGAGCAACCTTTATCTAAGAATAATGGGCTTAAAGAAACTTATTCTCTTGCCATTGCTCCTAAATCTATAATTTCTCCTAATACCTTAAAATATATATAGGATATTCTCTCTAACTATGATGTAGGTATGAAAGATGATAAATCCAAGTCTGTTGCTGCTATTAGTCAACCTCAAGTTGACTCAACACTTGGGAAGGTCAAGGAGCAATAGATGAATGCAAAGAAGCTTAATACACACCAACCACCTGAGGTGAGAAAGGGAAGTTCTCTTTACTCTCTTCAACTCCCTGAACTAATCCTTTCTACTGTTCAACCCCCTCCCTTGAATTGAAATCTTTGCCTCATAATCTTAAGTATGCATTCCTTGAGTATGATGATAAACTGCCTGTAATTATCTCTAATGCTTTGTCTTATGATTAAGAGGCTAGATTGCTTTGTGTGCTTAGGAAGAATAAGGGAGCCATTGGTTGGATATTGGCTGATATACCAGGGATTAGTCCATCTATATGTACTCATAGAATTTTGTTAAATGAGGGTTCTAAACCTGTTAGACAACCTCAAAGGAGACTTAATCTATTGATCTTAGATGTTGTAAAGAGAGAGGTTACTAAGTTACGTAGTGTCGGGATTATATATCCTATTTCTGATAGTGAGTGAGTTAGTCCTGTTCATGTGGTTCCAAAGAAGAGTGGGCTTACTGTTGTTAAGAATGAGCAAAATGAATTGATTCCCACTAGAGTACAAAATGCATGGAGAATGTGTATTGATTTTGGAAAACTTAACACCAGGTGAGACGGACCATACATAGTCACCAAGGTGCATGATTTTAGAACAATAGAACTACTGGATGAGGTTAGCGGATTAGAATTCAAAGTCAATGGTCATCTCCTCAAGCTCTGTCATGATAGCACCGAGCTACCTTAAGGCCAGGTTGTCCCTTTCCTCTCTCAATCTCTCATATCATGTATATAATTGCTTGTGAAATTTGTTGAACATGAATGCTTGAGATAAGTGTGGGGGAGGGACATTCCTAGTAGTGATAGTAGGATTAGTAGTTTAGTTTTTAAATTCAATAAGACCCCTTATGTTTCCTTTGTCCTCTCATTATATGCCATCTTCATTCTCTCTTACATTCAAGATTAATTAGATTGTTGCATTGTATTCCTTGAATACATTGAGGACAATGTATTGAGTAAGTGTGGGGGAGAGTGTGTTTTGAAAAAAAAAAAACCACATTTGAATTTTTGGTACTTGAATGTTTTGAAAAATGGAAGTTTGTCTAAAGTCATTAATTCATTGGGGAGTTGAGCTTGATTATGGTTAATTGCAATTTTTGATTAGTTGTTTTTCTTAATTCTATCATTGGAAATAGCTGAGTAAATGCTTTGTGGTTAGTTTGTTATGCAGTTGAGTGTGTTGGTGAGCATTTGAGAAAAAACCCTTGTTGGAAGGTTATTTGAGCCTAAATTTTTTCTTTGTATGTGTGCATGCTTTCTTAGCTTTTCATCTTCTAGAACTTGTCTCAACTCTATGTCAAAGCTGTATTTACATTAATGTGATGGAAATGATAGAGGCATTCGATTCTAAACCCTTTTGACCCAAACACAAACATTTCAAATTATCCATTGTTTACCCCTTTGAGCCATTCATTAAGTTGTTATGCATATGTATATCATTTACGTATCTTTGCATCCTATCTTATTATAAGTAAATTGTCATCACTCCTAGTATCTATGAATGTTGAATTGCCATGTATATAGATATTGAGGAAAAAAAAGAAAAGAAAAAAAATTGTGGAAAAAAATGCAAAAAAAAAAAAAAGAAACAAAAAAAAAAAAGAAAAAAAGAAAGAAAGAAAGAAAAAAGAAAAGAAAAATCCTTCAAATAAGGCAATTCTAGGGAATATCTATAAATGACAATATGCACTTCAAGTGGTAAATTGGATGCTAAGTGATGAGTTATTAGCTTATATACGTGCATGACATTTGTTTCTTTCTCAATTATTTCATGTGGCCTTCTCCATCATTACAACCTATGAAAGTCCTCTTGATTCGTTACATTATTGTTGTTAACAGTAGAGATGTTAGAGTTGTTACAAGCTTATGGTAAGATGATAGTTAAGTGAGCCAGAGTGATATGACCCTAATGAGGAGAGTTGAGCGTAAACACTAATATCCTAGAGAGTTATCTTATGCTTATTTCAATTACATTTGATTGTGTAGTGAACTAATCCCTTTGCATTGCTTTGTACTTTGACTTATGCTAGTTGTGGAGCTTAATTAATCGATTTATTGCTTTTCATACCATGAGATATATAGGTCATCTTTAAATTGTATTGATGTTCATCTTGAATGGCTTTGAATTGATAATCTTTATTTAGGAGTACAAAGGTTCAAGTGTGGGGGAATTTGATATATCCCAATTTTATCATAATATTGAATATCATATTTAGGGATTTTATCATTAATTTTTGGGTTAAATAACATTTATTATGATTAAATTGAATTAAAGATGATTATGTGAAAATAAATCTTTAAAGGATATATTTGTTATAATCTTATAATTGCTTTTTAAAATTTGAATTTTGAATGAAGATATTATAAGATATTGATTTGAATTGTAGGTCACATTGGAAAAGGAGGAGCTGAGGGACCAAAAAGTAAAGATTTTTAAGGACTGAAGCAGAAAATAAGATTTTACGTGTGGCTCCAAGGGAATTCTTACAGAAAGAAGGGTCTTTCTGTAATATTAGCTGTCACTTTCAGAGAGGAAAATATCAGAGATAATTACATAAGAGTACCCCGAATTTACAGAAAACCAGTTGGGTCCCAAAATGCGAAGATGCCGATGGAACTCACTCACTTGCCATAAGAGAATATTACAGAATAGAACCCTGAATTTCAAAAACTCCAGTTTGGTCCCAATATCCAAAAACCAGCGTTCTTCACTATTGGAACTGATTTTTTTTTCCATATTCTCATACAGAAATCTTGGAAAATCTTATCTGAATATAATTTTGAAAGATTTTGCCGCAACTTGAGGAGATTTGACCTAGATTTCAATTAAAAAAAAAAAAAAGAGACACGCACAGCCGCAGATGGATGGACATCAGAACCTTCAGGGGACGCACCAGAACGAGAATGAGACGCACACACAGATGAGAACCAGAACGCAGGGCAGATACGAGAGAGGGAGAGAAGAGACAACCATTATCAGTGAGCTTCACCAACAAATCGTTCAACCACCATCACTTCCATCTTCTCCATCCCTTATCTCAATTCAATGGATTCTTGGTGCCTTCAAAGAGTTGTAGCTGCGATGAATTTCATGATAAGAGGCTAAATCCTTTGTGCTTCTTGGAGATGGAAGATTGGTTTGAGCTCCAGAGATACATTCAGGGGAGTTAATTGTTTTAATCTTTTTATTTAACAATTTAACGGATTTCCTAAGTTAGGATTTTATGTTATATGGTTAATTTACTGAGATTGCGAGTTGTTTATCTTAATAGTGATTGAACAATTGTGATTTAGATTGGTTTATGTGGTTTGAGATTTAAATTTTTATATTTCCTTTTGGTTTAATGTGGTTGTCTATTCTTTCATAGTTTGAATGAGTTTTATGACTGCTTAGATCTTGTTTGAATATCTCAGTTGAGTGTTCATTGTATAGAGGAACAAGTTGCATGAATCCAATTCTAAACTGCACACTAAGTGGTACTTCCTCCGGTCCTAATTATAAGACAAAGTTGACCTTTTTTGGAGAAATTAAGGAAGCCAATTAAATTACTTTAGAGTGTTTATATTTTAATTTTTTTCTCCAAACTAATTAATTTGACTAATAAACTAATATATAATCTAAAGATACTAAAAATATAAACACTCTAAAGTAATTTAATTGGCTTCCTTAATTTCTCCAAAATAGTCAACTCTGTCTTATAATTAGGACCGGTGGGAGTATTTAATAGTGTATTAAGAGGTAATTGTCTAGCTAGAGTTCTAGGGATAATCACTAATTAATATTATTAGACTTAATGAGTTGTTAAGGTTTGATTTTTGACTTAGTGAGTAGTTTAACTCCCAATTCAATTTGAGCAAGGATAACCTATATTCCATTTTTTCCAAGAAGCATTCATCATCAATTTATTTAAATCACGCTTTCATTAATTATTTCAACAATTTCTCAAAAATCCAAAAAAAATTGCAGTCTAGGTTATTTTCCATTATTAAAAAGAAAAAAAAATCAATTTAAAACCCATCTAAATATTTTTTGTCACTTAGTTTAGATTAGGAATTAAATAAAAGGCTCCTCAAGAGAATACAACCCGAGTTGTGCCCTTCACTGCATAATTTGGTTTATTTTGATTTAACCTGAGCTGACTAAAGGCTTTAAATCAACTACCTTCATCCAGCACTTTTTAGCTGGGTTACAATCATGAAGGGCTTGCAGGATGTCTTCTTGGATTCCATAAAAGTGGCACGATGAAGTGTCCTACAAACCCATAGTCATATGCAAATTATTGGTTAATGACTGAACCCTTGTAGCCAGCCAAAGAAACGTTTTACAACATTGCAGCATAGACAACTTCCACATCTTATTCCAAAGACCACGATTTGGCAAGCATTGCTCATTACATGTAAGTCTATAAGCCGACTTAATAGAGAATTCTCTGTTCACAGAAAGTCGCCATAAAGGCATGTCATCCACCCCATTCGAAGCCAAAGGGGTAACCCTCTTGATTGCTTCTAAAACTGTAGTGGGTAGGAAATTATCAAATTTAGCCCAGTTCGATCCCCCTGACGGTGTTAGATAATCATCCATAGATAAAGTTTTTATCTTCCAACTCTTGAGTCGCTCATCCATTCTATTTAACACATATTGATATGTCCGCTTTGAAACCTTCTCATGATGCAATGGAATACCTAAGTACTTCCCAAGGTCCACAGTAGTGGTGAATTCTAGGAAGGAACTTATGTTGGTCCTTCTAGTATGACATACATTATCAAAAAAGAAGATCCTTGATTTAGTATTATTAACGTTCTTTCCAGAAGCCACACAAAAATAATCCAAACATGCCTTAATTATTGCTGCTTCATCAAGGGATGCTTCCGCAAAGAGGAGGAGATCATCTACAAAGAATAGATGAGACATTGCTGTACCATTCTTCTTTAGAAAAAAGGTAGCCAGTCACCATGTTCAACTTCATTCTCAATCAGGTGCACCAGCTTCTCCATCACTAACACAAACAGAAACTGTGATATATGATCGCCTTGCCGAACTCCACGAGTAAGTACAAATGTAGGACCCAGTTCACCATTCCATAGTATCTGAATCTCAACTGTAGACAGATAATACTTAACTAGCCTTGAAAAACTCTCAGGAAAATCCAATTCACGCAAGCGGTCAAGAACAAAATCCCATCGAATATGATCATATGCCTTTTCAAGATCAATTTTTAGTGTCATAAATCCATACTTCTTCCTTGTGAGTCACATAGAGTGAATAATCTCCTGTGCCAATATAATGTCATCTGAACTCTGCCTTCCACGCACAACACTATATTGGTTAGGTGCAATTATTAAGGGCATGACCTGTTTCAGTCTCACCGCCAAAACCTTTGTTACAACCTTATACACGACATTGCAAAGACTAATAGGCCGAAAATCCCTAATTGTCTGAGGTACCTTAATTTTAGGAATCAAGACAATGTTAGTGTGGTTGAGTCTCTTAATCTCTTCAGGATGCTAAAAACAGTCTTTAATTATTTGAAACATAGAACTCCCTACAACCTCCCACTGGCTTTGATTGAACAACGAGTTTAACCGATCTGGTTATGGTGCTTTTAGTGGACCCATGATGAAGATAGCTAACTTCACTTCCTGTTCAATAACCATTGATCCCAACATGTTCAAAGAATTAGCAGGAATCACAAGATGGTGCCCCCAAAATTAATCGAAGCTACCTGCTCTTGTTCTATTGTGTAAAGTGACTGAAAAAAATTAGTGCCAATCTCCTTCAACTTGACATCACTGTAAATCCATTCACCATCATTCCCTTTCAGCACCTCTACAAATTTCCTTCTCCTTTTACTATTCATGACCGTGTGAAAGTACTTTGTGTTCTTATCCTCATTATTGTACCAATTACAGCGGGATCTTTGAACCCAGATCATTTCTTCCTGAACTAAACACTTTTCTAGTTCCTCCCATACTTGTTACCTCTCATATTCGTAAAAATAGTTTAAAACTCAATCTCTATTCAATCGTACAAGCTTTCTAAGAAGCACAGCTTTTTCAATGATTAATATTTCCAAAAACATTCTTATTCCAATCTTTAACTTTTATTTTGAAATCCACTACATTCTCCTCCCAGCTCCTAGTTTCCCTCCAAGCATTCCTCACCACCATTGAAAAATCTTCATGAGTTACCCATGGAGCAAAAAATCAAAATTTATCATTCTTACATTGTAACCCCAGCCGTCATCAAGGCCGTAATTAGTGTTTAAACACGGTTTAATTGAATAAGAGATCAAGGATAATTAAAAACTTCTTACAAAACCTATACTTTGAGATCTCTATTCATTTTGAAGTAAAAACAACTGGCTTGTTCGGTTTGTCACATATACAATATCACATAAAGTAGCAAAATTTTCGACGTTTACCCGGGATAATATCATTAATATAAGAGTTTTACAGGGCATCATTACCAGTCTCAGTTTTCCATACCGGGGATTACACAATAACTATAAATCTATGGTCAAACCAATATATACAGTTGTCCAAAATGATAACCAAAACCAAAAGAACTAAGACTACCACCGACAATCCTAGTCACCCTTATCCACTTGCTTGCCTCTCGATCCACTTGCCCTGGTTGAAATTGTTAATTGTAAAGAGTGAGATTGAAAAGAATCCCAGTAGCAACAATTTACGTATATGATGCATAATTAAACTCATATATCACAATGCAGCAATAACAAAATTTAAGGTTGGGCTACCTGCCACGTCCCCTTAATCATTTAAGGCTGGGCTCACGTCACTTCCCCTATTCAAGGCCGGGCTCCCGCCACGTCCCATATTCATTCAAGGCCGGGCTCATGCCACGTCCCCTATTCAAGGTCGGGCTCATGCTACGTCCCCTATTCAAGGCCGGGCTTGCCGCCACGTCTCCTCATACATTCAATGATAAATATCAAACAAGTAATGCATTACACTTGATATAGGATAAAGTGTAACTACCTTGTTCTTTCCGCTCTTGTTCAGGCGTATGCCTTCTACATTCCGGGAAAATATCAAACCCTATAATCATAATTAAGGACAACATGTTATCACTTATCCCAATGCTTAAATGACTTCAAAATACTTAGATATGGTTATCATTAAAGTCCTTTAGGCGGCTACTAGAAGCCTAAACAAATCCCTAAAGGGTTGGGAAGTACTATATCAAAGACCCCCTTATAATAGAGAAAAGTTTTGATTTTTGGGTGTTGGCTACTGCTAAAGATCTTTGGCTGCGGCCAAAAATAGGTTAGAAACTTTTGGCTTATGGCCAAGTACTTTTGGCTGCGGCCAAGAAAAATTTTAGTTTCTGGGCTGAACTTCTAAAAATCATAACTAATTCCAGAAAAATCAAAATGAGATGATTCTAAAGCCAATGGAAAGCTATTTAAATCTTCTTTATAGGAAAAATATGAATCATTGCTGTCTATAACTACAAAAATCCAGAATTCAACAAATGTTTATACTGTTCCAGAATTAAGTCCAGTTTTGACACCAAACTTTGGAAATTCATATCTCCCAAAACACACATCGATATGACCTCCATAATATATCAAATTAAAGCTTGGCATGTCTACTATTAGACTAGAAAGTTTCAAAATTTGAAGCCACCATTTGCTATTTCAAAAAGTTCATGCAAAAGAACTGCCAGCAAAGGGTTTTTAATAAGCAATTCTTGCAACTTTTAAACCTAAGTTTCCAATGGTTCAAAATTCACATCCAACACTACTCCTAGACAATTTTCCACAAGGAATCCAATGGAAACATCAAAATATCCAAATTCCCATTCCTTTAACATTTTCTATTTTTGGCATATATTCAACCCAAAATCCTAAAATCTCTAAATTTCACAATCAATGTTTCAAATCAATTTCTTTGTCCAAAGACACAACAATACAGCATTTTCAACACAATACAACACATCATTCACACAACTCTAAATCCTACGAAATTCATGGAAAAAATCCCAAAAATTCAATACTCAACCAATAGTCACAACTTATATACCAAAATGAATCTTTCACTCACCTCTTTCACTTTCCCAAACTTGTTTCTTGATTCACCAACTTCCAAATTTTCTCAACCACAAAAACACATCCTCTTAAGAATCTAAAACCATAGGATGAAAGCTCTTAACAAGAGGAACAACTTTAAAGAAGGAGATTTTGGCATTAGATGCCATTTACTAGGCCAAATAGAGCTCACCTTACAAAATTTCTTCTTTCTCTTTCCTCCGACCATGGCTGCCAAACTCAAGAGAGGGAATGACGAAGACAAAGGCAGAAATTCAGTCATTCCCATGCCCCATACGCATATGCAAGAGAGAGGGAAGAGAAAAATGGAATTTAAAATTATTTGTTTGACTTTTCTCCCACCAACTCTCCATGCTTGATCCACTTGTGCCACATGTCATAATCTTATGTAATCTTACCACATGTAATCCTCCACTTAGTTCCCTAACCAATTACATTAGTTAGTAATTAAGTTCTTCTTCAGTTGCTGACTAATTGGCCTGATAATTTTCCATTCTTTATTTTTTCCTTGATTATGGAAATTTTTACTAGATCACCGCATAATACATTTTCTCATTTCTTTCTCTCTTTCATGTGCCATTCCCTCTTATTTTAGCTTAAAAATTACTTTGTCATATCATTATGCTAAAATATAGGGTGTTGGGCATTTTCAATAATTAATTCGAGTCAAAATTCACCTTTATTTCACCAAAAAAATTTTCCCACATTAATTTCATTCTCAATAATCATCATTAGCCCTTAATTGAAATTTGGGGCATTACATACATCGTCGTGGAGAAGATGAATTTTTTAAAAGTAAAGGACAATGATTAGATTTATACCTGGCCATATGAATAAGTGACACCTCCTGAAACTTCTCTGATCAAGCTGTACTAGCAAACACTCTATCAATACGACTAGCTGAACCCCCTCAGGCCCATGTGAATACTAGACCTTGAAAATTCAGCTCCTCCAGTCCACTAGTCCTTATTCATTCCACAAAGTTTTTATCTGGCAACACCTGATTCTTGGCCATCAAGATCCTAGCCGAATCACATAAAGTAGCATTGAAGTCTCCTCCTACACACCATTTCTTTGTACCAGTATCTTTAATCACACTAAGCTATTGCCACAACGATTTTTGAATGACGTAGTTTAGGTGCCTATAAACCATTGATAGCTCCCATTTAGTATCTTTCCCTCGATGGAAGACACCATGCAACACCTGGGAAGTTGTAAATGTAACAACAAAATCAACATGGTCATCCCAGAGACACCAAATCTCACCACTAAACCATTTGCTTCCACTATACCCATATTGCTAAAACCCAACCTACGAGCAAGGTGAACTACTTTGTCGCTTTTTTGTCTCAGCTCCAAAATAGCTAAAAAATCAAACAGGTATTTCTTACGTAGCTTATTCAATAAACCTGTAAAAGCTCTGTCCTGAACCCCTATAGAATTCCATATCATTATATTTGTATACATTAAATAATATTATCAGAAGAAGACAAAACACAAACATTTACTGCCCTTCTATGTCAGGTGTTTCCAAAATTTCCATTTTCTCATCAGATTGATCATTATGCACCTATTTAGACCGTGTAAATGAATCTCCCTTGGTCTCTGCACCTGAATCCTAGGGCTCTTCAGCAACCATGGTCTCCACAACAACCTTATCCCCATCCTCATCACATTATGGCTTCCTTTATGCTATTAACTCTAGCCCCCTCTATGGATATATGCCTGTTAGATATTTCCTTGTTTGATTTCAATATCTTTGATTCTAAATTCAACTTTGCCTTTAACCAAGACACCATACCTGATTCCACATGATCATGACCTACTGCCTTCTTACTTGAACTATTTAAAGAGATAGTAGAAGAAGACTTCTTTGACCTACTAGCTTTCTAACATTGAGACCCACTTTCACTAGTCACTTCATTACCATTAGGCCCTTCCTTCTTATTACACTCTTTAATCCCCGAATCACCAATAGGCTCAGTTATGCCCTAATGTTTTGGCCGCATATCCCACGATACCCTTAATAGCTTCTCCCTCTCCTCCACAATTAATGAGCTAAATTGGGAACCACGCCCATTCAATATAAGTTCCTGCTTTAAATAATGCTTTCCTGCACCTGATTTACTAGTTACAATTTCTGACCTCCGTGGCCTCCGTGGACGTTGCACCAATATCCATCGATCATACTTGACTATTGTAGGAGTCTCTACATCTTTTTCCCCTCACGCTGTCTCAATCCTATTCACCTCTTCTGCCACCCCATTCACTTAAACATTTTTCTATGTATCACTCTTCCATTTATAAGAATGAACGGACGCAAGGGAGCACTCAAATTTCCATACAGATTCGTGCAAAGCGCCCTTTCTTATGTTTCAGCGTTGGCATGTCAATCTTAAGAACCCGCCCTACTTGTGATCTAAGTACGTACATGGCACCCTTATCATAATAGTCAAGGGGAAGTTTTGTAAAACGTATCCACATTGAGATTTTCGTTACTTCCTCCTTACCATAAAATTTTATTTATCTTATAAATTAAAAATATAAGCATATGGACTAATGCTTGATAGTGGCACTAGTACAAAAAAGGGCTTTTAGACTGGAACATTTAGACTGGTTATATCGGATAAGGTCTTAAATATATGACCAGTAGAATTTTTGTAATTAACTTTAACATTTAAGACCGGTTATATTGAAATAAGGTCTTAAAAATATTTTTTAGACCAGTTTCAAAAACAATCAATCTAGAAAATATTATCTGAATTAAAGGAAATTAAAAAATAAAATTTTTATTATTTTTAAGACCGGTTGTAAATAAAAACCAGTCTCAAATACTATAACTTTAAGATCGGTTATTAATAATAACCGGTCTTAAAAAGTTTTATTTTTTTAAGACCGGTTATTTATCAAAAACCGGTCTAAAATATTAATTTTAAGACCGGTTTTGTATGACAATTGGTCTTAAAACTGACCTAAATTTCAACTCGTGCCTAATTTCAACTCTGAAACTGATATTCACGCACATCTTGCAAACCCCTCCCTCGGTTCGCGGTAGCTCCTCCTTTTCGCTTCTCTCCTGCATCCTTAACCTTCAACTCCGTCAATGCAGATCTTTGGTTGAATACATTACCGTAAGGCTAACGTCGTTTGTTCCCTCCGATTGGTTTCTTTCTCAAGCTCATTTTTATTATCAGGTCTGTGTTTCAATTGTCAGGCCTTCAATTAAATTAATGGTTTCATGGTTTGGTATTTTATTGAAATTGTGAAATGACTTGGCCTCCATTTTCTTTGTTCGATTCTTGCAGTAAGTCATCAACCCACTTTTCGACAAGCGTACAAAGTAATTCAGGATCGGAGGTGCATTGCCTCTTAAGAGAGACCTTACTTGATTTGTAAAGTGGCCAAACACTGTTTAAATCCAGAGGAAGAAGAGGTATAGAAAACTGACTGAAGCTCAGGATTCTTGATTTTTTAATCATGACTCTAGTTTTTCTTCTATTATATCGTTCAAAGTAAAACCAAATTGGGACTTTCAATTTGTATTTTACTGGCATATTTCTTCTGTGGACATGGGTGTATTTTACTGCCGTTAATTATTCTGAAGAGTTTTACTCTATGCAAGTAAGAGTATAGTTGCCATTCCTTTTATGAATGTTCTCTTCTTTGGGGCTGTTATCTTGTTCAGGGCAAGGCCAAAGATAAAATTATGCAACTGGTTTATCACATTCTATGCAATTACTCTTTTTAGTTTTAGTAAACATGAGTGCATGGCTTTTTAGTTGGAGATCCACATATGAAGTTAATGGGCACATGATGCATTTAATCTCTGAATTCTCTAAATATTGTAAACAAAATTACACATTAAGACTAGTTATAGTATTAATAGTCAATCGTTAAAGTGAATAAATATAAGTACAAGTATCTAGTTGGTTATATTATTCAGTTTTGCATTATTGTTAGTTTTATAGGGATAGGATAAAGTTGTTGTTTTCTCTTTGTGTTAGGTTATAAATATGCCAAAATATGGATGAATGAGTTTGGTCAGAAAAAATATGGATGAATGATTAATGTTATTATTGAGATATTTATTTTATCTTTTTCCCTAAAACTTATAATGTGGTTATAGTCTCTCTCTCTCTCTTATTCTCTCATCTCCCTACTCTTCTTTCTTTTCTTCCCTCTTCCCTCCTCTCCTATTTTCTCCTTTTTTTCTCTTCTAACTGTCTGTTCACTTCTAACTCCATATTCATCTAGAATTATAGATTTTGTTACTAGAGTTTCTCTTCTTCTATATTCTTTCTCTTCTCTTTTTTCCCCTTTCCCTTGTTTCCACTTCTATTTCCCAAATTATAACAGATTTGACTAATGAGTTTATAGGTCTTATAATCATCACCCTTGGTTTATGTCTTTTTCCATTGTATTCAAGGAAAAAGGGGGTGTATTGTGAGCAAAGTTACTTTTAGATTGCCACTGAAAAAATAGCTGAGTGTTGAATGCAACTTTTTTTTTTATTAGTAATGAGGGCTAAGCCCGATACTATATTTTAGACAATTCTAAGAGGGAATGAATTGAATCCCATACAATCACTTTCAAGCAAACTTCAAGTACCGAATGGTTGTTTTAAGAATGTACTTAGAAGAGTTGCAATGGTAAGTCCATGATTATTTATTTCAAGCCCTCTAGAACTCAAAAAAAAAAAAAAAAACACTCCCTCTTATCTTTTATGCTACTTGATATTTATACTTGTTAATTTCATTCTTTTCATAATTTGGTTTTGCCCCGTTTTTCCCTTTCTCGTAAGCTTATGATGAATATTAAGTCCTTTATCGATTGATTTTAATTTATCTTACACCATCACTATCCTTAAATAGTATCCTTAAAGTGCGGATAATGAGTCATCCTAGTGAGGGTGTTCTGGATCCAACTAATGTTAATCAAAGCAAGCCTAGCAATACTCCGAGTGAGGAACAAAGTGTGCTATGTAATTGGCCCATATGATGAAGGGGTAGGACAGGCACCCGATTGAGCGACATTCCCCTCAATCGGAATACCGGCGAAAAGATTTTGATTGAGTTTGATAGATATTGGAAATCAATCGGGCTTAATGTAAGATAGTATATGAGTTTTGTCGGCCTCCTAGCATGCAACAAGCCTAGCATCTTGATAGATCAGTGGAGATATGTGGATACAAATGTGAAGCGACATATTTGGGAAACTATCCAACTCACCTACAACATTCCAGAGAGTGAAATCCTGTATAAGAAGACAATAACGTATTGTGATGAATGCTGGAGGAAGTTTAAGAAAAGTCTAGCCAACAATTATGTGCATATCGAGATGGAAGAAGGTTAGCCTCATCCTAATCCTTGCGACCAGTATTCTTATATTAACGAACACACTTGGCAAGAATTTAGACGGCTTCAGACTACTCCACAAGAATTGGTGTGTTGACTTATTTTGCATTTGATTTACTTATGAATTGTCTTTAATTTATTGATTGTAACCTTTTGTTTTATTTATCATTCACAGGAAAAAAGGAAAAAGGCACAAGAGAGTGGAAGAAAGAATTATTGCCTCTATACAATGTCTCGTGGGGGTTATACGAAGGCAGAAAAAGACTTGTTGGCGGCCAAACAAAAGAGATTGGAAGAAGCAGCTTAATCCGATCCTTCTGTTATTCTTTCTCCACCATCTTCAATACGCAGCAAAGAAATGTGGAAGTTCACTTACCAAAAAGAGGAGTGGGTCTTATACGAGTGAACACTCTCGTATATTTGGTGAAAAAATTATAAGTATTGTTGTTGTTATTAATTAATGAGTAAACAAAAATTCATTACTTATGTTTGTCTTATGTGTCTTACAGGAGGAGCTTAAAAAAAAGTTGAGGGTTTGTTTAGGTCAAATGGGAGGAATGACATCCTGACTGCTGCTACAGGAAAACACGAGCATCTTGGCCATGTTAGGGGAGTTAGGGATAGGATAGGCATAAGGGACTACTTTGGAGCACCCCTACGCCGTTCCTCAAGTAGTATGGTGACTAGGGAGGAGATGGAGCATACATTGGCTATTGTGAGGGCGGAAGCTAGGATTGAGGCAGAAGCATCATTTGATGCACGATTTAAAGAAATGTTCAGCAAGATGAAGGAGGATGATCATGACAAGCATAAGACAACTAGATACCAGTGCTCCCCAGGTACCTTCCCTAAACCTTAAACAGAGCACTAAAAGGAGTTGTATTGGTTAGTTATCAGAGGGTCCTGGAAAAGAAATTGGTGAGCCTTGTGACTTTTTTGTGGAGTATCCTCTGAGATGATTAGTTGCACAGGGGAGCGTGCACAACTTGGGATCACTGTCCACCACCAAGAAATAAAGGATGATTAAGTTAGAGTGGTAGTTGAAGAGGTGATTATTGTAGATGCACCTCTCCCTATCCCCTCTGATGCTTCAAGATTGTGGGCGATGCCCTCAACTCTTTCATCTTATGGCCAAAGAACCTTGTTTCTGATTGAGCTGAGGAATACTTGATCACAGCCCCGCCACCTCCACCTCCACCTCCACCTCCCTCTACTCAAGATGTTTCACAACCTTTATTGAATGTCATTCAGCAAGTGATTCTGATGGCATATGATTCATCCTTTCCAACAAGAGATTGGCCTACTGAGTCAGCTGTTGGCAAGTCAGGGGTGCAATGCTATCTTGAGAGGGATGATTTAATGTCCTTGGTAGCTCCTAAACAACAGCTTACGATTTTGATTGTCCAACTATTTTTAATGTAAGTATCTTCTCCAATTGAAAGTAAATATTTTACAAATTACGCCGTTAAACTTTGATTTATGTGCTTGCATTATTTTAGGTGCATGCATCATATATTGGTTTCCTCTAGCAAAATTGATAAATTTGGATTCCTATGCCCAATTCAAATCTACGACAAAGGGACCATTACTGCTATCATACACACATACTTATCAGAGAGGCTTAGTGAAACCCCAATTGAGTGTTTCTTGGCTCCATATGTGTATAGGTAAGAAACAAATATATATATATATATATATATTTCATAATATACATAATGTTTTATATTTCCTTAAAAGTCTTCAATTTTTTCAGTAATAATTGGCAATTGGTTATTTTGTGCAAGAAGAGTTATATTGTCATTATCTTATACTCCCTCCACCACAGCAAGCCAAGGAGTGAATTGAAGAAGACCATGAACTTGTAAGTTTTCTTACATTATTAATTACCTTTCGTGTGCAAAATTTTTGGAATTTGTGTAAAATAAGTAACCTTTGTGATTTTGATGATATAGGGCTATACAGACATTCTTACACGTTGGTTGTGGTAGGTATACTTGTGACCTAAAAGACTCTACATGGATCTTGCCAAAGGTTAGTTACATATTGGTTTGTTTTAAGAATGTGTTCAATAACAAGTCATACTTTGATTTTATACTTGTTTTAATAATATCATGTTATTTTTCTGACCTGTAGGCAACCACCGGGGTCCAACTTGTGGGTTGTATATTCTAAGACACATTTATAATATTATTACCCTAGCCATTATAGAATTTACTCAAGAGATAAATGTATATATATTTCAAAAATTTTGTTTTACTTTTATTCTTTTTTAAAGTTAGCAAGTTAATGTTTTTCCTTGCTTTGGTGTTTTAGATGTTTGATCTTGCTGACCCCTTTCTAGAAGACGATATTGATCACATTCGCAATTGTTGTATTGAATTCATTTATGAACTTTTAAAACAGTGAGTTCTTGTAAAACTGAGGAATTTTTTGTATATATTGATGAATTTTTCTTCCTTTGTGCTTTTTTGCAAAAATTGTTGGTTGTATGAATTGACATATTTGTTGTTTTTGTGATTATCTGAAACCATACATTTATGCATGTGAATCTGTTTGAGCCATGTCATTGACATGCATATGTTTTAAAGAATTATGTATATATATATATATATGATGGTTTTAAACAACACATTATATGAGGATATATGAATGCGCATGTTATGTTACAAGTTCCCAATAACAAGGTTAAAGAAAAAGGAGATGGTAAGTGGAAGCAAAATGAACACCTTATGGTATTTAACAAGTATGGCATTAGAAGTAGCAATTCTATGATGCGTTATGGTAACTAACATAATCACAGACAACAAAATTTTTTTTTAATACTTTTAAGATCAGTTATAAATGTAACCGGTCTTAAAAGTTATTTTAATACTGGTTTCCCATATAACCGGTCTTAAAATTCAAGTTTTAAGATTGGTTTTATTTACAACCGGTCTTAAAAATCAAACTTTTAAGACCGGTTATATGGAAAACTGATCTTAAAAATGTTTCAGTATTGCCCACAAAAGAGGTTTTTTAAGACTGATGCTCGTGACAATCGGTCTTAAAATGACTTATTTTAAGACCGGTTATCAATACAACCAGTATTAAAAGTGTGACTTTTAAGACCGGTTAAGAAACTGGTTTTAAAAGTGACAAACTTTTTAGACTGGCTGTATCAAAACCTGATCCAAAACTGGTCTAAAAAGTCAATTTTAACCAGTCTAAAAAGCCATTTTTCCACTAGTGTGGAAATTGTAGGGGCTCAATTAAAAGAAAAATTATAATAAAGATCTAATTAAAATTCAAATGAAATTATAAGGTGTTACATATTAATATTCTTTAAAAGAATTATAGGCAATTTAAAAAAGTTCAATATTGCCTTTGTCAAGTCAACGTTGGGTAAAAAAGTTTTTTGTTTGTTTTGCCAATTAAAAAAATTATTTTGTTTTGTGCTGATATATTGGCTCAATAAGGTTAAAGTATACTTTTAGTTATTTAAGTTTACATAAGATATACTTTTGATCCCTTAACTTTATAAAATATACTTTTGGTCCTATAATTCTAACACCGTTAATGTTGTTAAAGGAAAACACTGACACAACAAACTCAAATAATGATTATACAGCAGATAAATCATATTTAAGTTTTATTTTTTTATGATATAGTTTTAATTTTTTTAATATAATACATTTAGAATATTAAACTAAAATAAACCAACAAATTTTTACTAATAAAATTGAGGTTTTTCCTTATAGATTATCAAACTAATATATCATATTATTAAACTAATATATTATATTATTTGAGTTTGCTGCGTCAACATTTTCCGCTAGTAATATTAATGACGTTAGAAATATAAAACTAAAAATATACTTTATAAAATTAAAGAACTAAAAATATACTTAATGTAAAACTTAAATGACTAAAAATATACTTTAACCTAATGATAAATTATAAAAGATTACGTGCTACGTTGAACCATAATACTTTTTTTAGAGTGTCTGGATGGCTTCTTTATAAATATTTTTGAGGCAAAGATATGTACTTGATTTTTCATAAAGAAGCTACACACGCACACTCGCTTCATTAGCCAACCCATTACACTTCGTTTTCGTTCAATCCTTCTACAGAATTTTGTAACTGTCTTCTTCATTGCCTACGAGTTTCGTGCATTGTTGGTACGTACCCCCACTTTGTCTTTCATTTTCTTGCGCTTTCCTTGAAATCTGATTTGATTAATTGGATTGCTTCTGATCATGATAATCTTTCTTTAATTCTGTTCAAGCTCTGTCAATCTGATTAATTGCTTTCTTGTTCTGATTTACGGGTTAATCTGAGGTGAATTTACAAGGTAGAAAGACGAAATAGATTTTCTTACCTTAATCTTTTATAACAAGTTTCGGAGGACTTTGATTCTTCTCCTTCTTCTTCTTCGTCCATTCACTGAGAAAACTTTCTTACCTCTCTCTGTTCTTTGTTCTTGAACTTCACTTGTACGATCAATCTTCTTCTCGTTCAATTTCTCAGAAAATGAGTGTGAAATTTCTGCAATGGTCTCTGCAAGTTCTTGTTCCTCATCCTTCTTCCTCCAGAAGACAACGGTGCCACGTCAGCAATGGATGTTGCGGCGGCGGAGGACCTCTTGTGTGCCGATTCCCGCGCAAATGTGACCGCCGTCTGATTCTGCTTCAGAGGTCTCGATCTTGCGGATCCACACTTTCAACATCTAATAAGTTCATAAACAGAACCGCCACGGCCATATTATTTTTTTTTCCGACAACGAATTCCCTGAGGAAATCGACGGCGATCACGAGGGGAATGACGCAGAACCTCGTTCCGGTGAAGAATCCTCTGACAAGAAAGACGGCGGCGACGGGGAATTCGACCCGCTGAAACCTAACCGCCCTGTAAACCTCTCTGACGGGGAAGATCACGTCGGTAATAACAATGCCGCAGAATCTTGTTCCGATGAAGAATCCTCCGATGAGATTGACGGCGATCCCAGCTTCCTACTGCCGAACTTTAACGTCGCTAAAATCTTCCCTGAATTCGAAGCTCAGTTACAAGAGGACGAGGAAAGAATGAAAAAACTGAGACAAGAGGCGAGCGATTGGAGATCCATTGTAGAAGACGCAACATGGGAGACGAGCGGCGATGAACGGGGGGACCGGGAAAGCAGGAAACAATTCATTTCACCGTTCAAACGATATTTGCAAACAGAGGCTCTGTATCTGTCAAAATTATCTGAAGAACCCAATAATCGTCTCCTTCTGACGGACTATGCAGAGTTTCATTACCAAGTTGCTCGCGACTACGACAGGTACTCATATGAACCTTGTGAACAAATTGTGTTCAATTTGAGTTTGCAAATCACACTGATCACCACTGTAAATATTATGACTTTAGCTTTGCAGTTATATCCATATGTATTTCACACATAACGAACCTTGTGAACAAAGAGTAGTGTTTAATTTGAGTCTGCAAGTCGCACTGTAAATATGATGATTTGACCTTCACACATACACATGTTGATGGGGTAAGGGTGTTCGGGATCGGGATCGGGAAATGCCATTCCCGATCCCGATCCCGATCCCGAAAAGGGTTCGGGAATGATTTTCATTCCCGATCCCGATCCCGATCCCGAAAATTTCCCGATCCCGAAAATCGGGAAATTTCGGGATCGGGATCGGGATCGGGAAATTCCCGATCCCGGATTTGCTTTTTTTTTAAAAAAAAAAATCTCTATATTAAATTTTTTATTGTGTTTTCTTTAGTCTAGTATAAATATATAATTTTTTTAATATTATATTGTATAAAATAAGTCTAATATAAATATATAATTAGTCCAATATATGCTTAAAGTTGTCAATTCAGCTGTAAAAAGAATAAAAACAAGAACAAAAAATTAGAACTATTTAATAAATAATAAATTAAATTAACTAAATAAACTAAAAGAATAGATATTATCTTAAGGGTGTTAGGGATTTCACATTTTATTTTACATTTAGTCTTATTTTCTTAAATATTTTTTAAAAAAATATATGTGTATAGATATATTTTCGGGATCGGGAAAAAGTCGGGATCGGGAAGTCCCATTCCCGATCCCGAATTTTTCCCGATCCCGAAATCACATTCCCGATCCCGAAATTTTCGGGACGGGAAAATCCCGTCCCGATTTGCTCGGGATCGGGACGGGAAGGTCGGGACGGAAAATTGATGAACACCCCTAGGTAAAAGTACCTATAAGATTTTACTAAAAAGTGTATTGTTTACCACATGCCGCTTTATGTAGATGAAAAAATATTCATGAACATTTAAAATAGGAGTAAAAATAGAATACACATATACAAAAATAACGTGGAGCAAAAATAGCATATCCATATGCAAAATTATCATGAGTCCTATTATAAAAAGTAATTGTGTTAGGTTATATTTAATGGTCACCATATAAATGCTCATGAACATTCAAAATGAGAATAAAAATGTAATACCTCGAAATTTGGGATTGGAGGCTTGGGAATAAACCTAAATTAAGTGGACTGCTAAGTCCTAATTTAGCAGGTGTCCCAAATATATTCTCTAATGTTTCTTATATCTTTGGAGTATTAAGAAAGTAAAATGGTGAATTTTGGAGAAAGTAATTATGTTTTTGGTGAAATCCCCTATGAGGTAGTGTGCTTGTCATATGATTTTAAATGACTAAATGATGACCAAAAATTATGAAATTTTACAGGATGAAAGTAGACATCCTAAGCTTTAATTTGATAGATCATATGACTCAATTAGAACTATACACAAAAAGATATGAATTTTTGAAGTCAGCACAGAAAAACTATGAAGTTTCTGAAACAACATGCAAAGATTAAAATTATGGGAATTTTGTGATTCTATTCAACAAAATTCTATATTTTTCCTTGAAACTAGACTCAATAAGGGTTCTATAGGCTTTGGAATCACTCTAATTCAATTTTTCTAGGATTAGTTACGATTTTTCAAAGTTCATTTGGGCAGAAATCTGCCAGAATTTTGTAAAATCCGAAATTTTTGGAAAATTAGTAAATGAATAGAATAGAATATATAATATGATATAAGCATATTCCTTCTTCTTCCTTCAGCTTAAACTGACGCAAATAGCAGCTGGACATAGAGAGAGTTTAGAGAGAGAAGGAGAGAAGAAAACTCACGAGATAGGTCGATTTCTTCGTTGAATTCGTACCTAACGTGTATAATTCTTCTTCTAAGCTTCTCTTCTATGTTGTTTGAGGTATTTGAAGCAAGATTCATGGTGTTTTGAAGTTAGGGCTTTCAGCCACAAGAAGGAAAAGCTAGTGGGAGTTTGAGGTAACTTCCAAACTCTTGCATATTGACTATTCTAGCTGCTATAGATAATTTAATCGGTGAAATTTCACCAGATTGTCTTTGTGTGTAAAAATGGAAAATGGGTTGTGGGGGCTGTTATACTGCCCAAATTGATACTAAATGGTAGTTTTAACCTAATGAAATAGTCAATAAAGTGGTTAGGAGTAGAAAGGAACGTGTTTACGGAGCCGAAACTGAAAAACCCCGATTTTCCCCTTAAAACCTATATATTTCGGCCAGCATTGTAAATGGGTCTTAGAGTTGGATTTTCAATGATTTGATGATTCCATTGGATTCAGTGGGCGAAAATAGGTGGGGTTACAGTTGGGTACTTTTTTCGAAAAAGGTTGAGAAAGTATAATTACGGAAACGCCCATAAAACCCTAAAAGTAGGGCTGCCAAGGGTAATTTCGTAATTTGAGATTGAATTTGATAATTACGAGTCAGGAAATGGATTCCTTGGGTGAAAATATGTAAGAATAGCCTATGTCAAAATTTCGGAAAAAGTACAGCCGGACCGGATACAGCGGGGCCGGGTCGGGTCCCCGGGGGTATTTTAGTAATTTTTTAAGATAGACTCATATAACCCCCAGAAACACTATGGAAGTGTCTAAATAGTACATTTGACATTGTAAGATCGAATATGGAGCCCTGAGCTGTTTGCACGTAGACCGAGGCACGCGTTTCGAGACGGAAAAAGGTTAAGGTAGGGGACTTACCTTACTTGCATGTATTTGATATCTTTGCTTGTGTAATGATGTATGCGATTACTTTACTTGATTGTGTAGAGCATATTTGAATAAATGAAGCTCTGTTTCTGTTTTCGTTTTGGCCATAGTCTTGTTGTATGAAACATTGAGCATGCAGAAATGTCATTATGGGGCATACATCTAGATAAAGTTAACATGTCATACACATAGCATTAATCATGCATGCATTATGGTATCTGTTTCCTACTGAGATTCTCTCGAATCTCACCCTCCCCTACTAACAATTTAGACAGGAGACGATAGAAGATATGCAAACAACAATGCAGAGTACCGTACGAAGGGATTATAATAGTGGAACGAAGACAGGAAGAAGTCTCTATTTCACTGGGATGAGTTTAGACACCCTAGTAGCCTTGTGCAGCTACCTTAATCGTAAGTATCATGTACAAACCCCTATGGGAAATTTATGTAATCATGCACATATTATCAGTATAGTTATGCTATTCTTGTGTTTCCTACCGTACCGCATATCGTTTTCCGCTAATATTTTGATAAATGTGAAATTAAAATAAGGGCGTGACAAAAAATGACACGACTGTTGAATATATCATAACATTATTACATATACATATATGAAAATAGTATGGCATTCACCACAAAAAGCAAATATTTAACGGTCATGTCATTTTTTTGCTCCCATTTTAAAGTTGGATGCACATTTAGTAAAATCTCATCGGTATTATTTTTGCTAATCTTGCCTTGTATACAGCCCATCGTCTGGATCCCAACAAAACCTCCATTGCTGCTTTTTATGCTCACTTCCGCTGGATCACTTCTCGCACCAACTCACGTCCCAACAATTTCAGAATTTTGGCTCTCTCCATCATTTTCATATATCTTTTCTTTTCTCGCACTAACTCACGTTCCAACAACTACTTCTAGATATACATAGGATGATGATGATGGGCCCCACTTGACAAGTGTACAGTTAAATGGGCCCACTTGACACGTGTAGATATGATCAGATGCCACCTCACAGTACACTATTCTACTACTCTCTTCTCATAAAGCATCATATAGTAATATACTACTTGCTGAGCAGATTGGTTTCACAAGTTATATAGTTTCAGTTTCAGAATTTTGGCTCTCTCCATCATCTTTCATACAACAATTATATGACTTCTAGAAGTATAGGATGATGATGGGTTCATATATCTTTTCTGTTCTTCTTTTTTTTTTTTTTCCGGGTGGGGGTGTGCATTACTCAAAATGTCGATATCACACTCATGAAGATGAGTCTTCTAAAACCTTCATTGCAACGAAATTCTATTCTAGTTACAACATTCAGCTTTTTCATTGAGTTAAAAGCGTTCAAAAGAACTTAGCTATAGCTAGAACTAGTCTCCTTTTATGTTTTTAGATTTTTTTTAATCAATTTTATGTTGTGAATTATAGATATACCACATTATAAATACATGTAAAGATCACGTTGTGAACAAAGTAGTGAAAGAATGGATATATACTTGAAATCAAAATCAGTGTGTACCTCTTGGTCTTCACTTTCTGTATAGCTTACTACTTTCTTACTAAATCTGTGTTAAAGGAATGCATGAGTCTTAATAGCAACTTGTGACATGTTTCTTTGTATGTTCCACAAAATTTGAAATGAATCCCACTGTTTATGAATTTTGATTTGTTGTACATTTTATAATTTACATTGCAATTTTGATTCTATGAGAAGCTTGATTAAGATTCAGGATAAGACTAAAGAGGCTATAGTTAATGAATATAAACTCAAGGAAGACATTATTAATTAAGGGTCTGTTGGGTATGAAGGAAATGAAGTGGAGGGGACGATAAAAATTTTAATAAGTTCAGTTTAAAATAAATAGAAAAGTGGGGTTGAGGTTGTTGCTGAAATAAATCAGGGAAAAACAATCTTTATGTTTCAACAGATTGGCTCTATATAGTATATGTAAGATAAAGAAGAAAAATATTTGAATCACATAATTAAACTTAAGAATTTATGAGTTGATTAGTTTTAGGTGGCTAGCTAGTAGAAGGAGTATACAAAAATAAACTCACTTCAGACACATCATCTTCAATTGGCTTGCTCATTAATATTACTCATACTCTAATCACACCATATATACACTTTCTCATTTGATAATAAATTTAAAACACCATTAATATGGCATTGAAATGATTTTGTAACTTTGAAAAGTTTAAGTGATAAATTTACAAAGCATTGGTAATAATTATTTTTATATTTTAAAATTAATTCAAAATTATTAATTATCATGAACAAAGTATTAGTATTATTTTTTTAAAAAAAATTATGTTGATATTTGGCAACATTGTAGGCCCTCTGCCTCTGGCCTTCCTCTAATAGATTTGTCTGTTTAATTTTGTTGTTTGATTTGCTTAATCGGATTCTGTCATTTGCTCTCGTCCCAAAAAAGTTGGATTTTTTAATACATATTTTTGCTTATAATTTCTATATTTGAATTATGCATGAAATTTAAATTTGGTTCTCTCCTTCAATTATTTTTAATCGGCTTTAACTTCCTAATGCAATTAAGTTTTTCAATTTTTTGAAAAATGATTTAATAACATATCTATTAATCTATCAAGAACAATATTTACATATGAAGTTGTTTACACAAAAAATTATATTTTTATTTATTTTGAATAAAATATTTTTGCATCTTATATTGTTAATTCCTATTTCAAATTAAGAAGAAACCTTGTATGGAGATAATAAAGCAATATTTTGACCACTAAGCACTTGGATCAACTAGCTGTAGGTTGTTCTAATAACTTAACCAATGGTCTGGTATTCGAATCCTAGGTATGAGCTCCGATAATTACTTGGTGTTAGTGAAGTTCCCCCTATTATGGGCCTACATTCCCATGAACCCGACTAGTTGGTTGTTACACTACTACATAATATATATTTTACGTCCCTTTTTAAAAAAGGGAGGTAAAAAATAAAAACGGTGGCATTTTTATAATTATGGGTGAGAACTGAATAGCTTTAGACGTCCCCAATTTAAATAGGGACATCTAAAGTGTGACTTTATATGTTCCCAATTTGTATTGGGGACGCCAAAATGGCGTCCCTGGTGTATAAATGAGGGACACCAAAGGGTGTCCCTCATTTAAAAAAAAATATTTTTTTAAAGTTTTAGACATCCCCAATGTATATGGGGACGTCTAAAGTGTGACTTTAGACGTCCTCAATTTGAATTGGGGATATTTAAAGTAAAAAAAATTTTAAAAAAACATGAACAACTTTAGACGTTCATAAATTAAATTGGGGACGCAAAAAAAAAAATAATTCAAATTTTTTCTGACAGTCTTTATTTGTCAGTTTTATATTATTTTTACACTCATCTTTCCCTTCCCATCGCCGAAAACACAATAAGAGACACTACCACCACGCCTTGAACTCTTGCTTCTTCCTTTCTCTCTCTTTTTTTCACCTTCAGATTTGTTATGCTTTCTTACCATTTTTTATTATTTTATCCTCTTTCTCTTTTTTCTTTGAGTTTTCCTTCTATTTTATCTTCTAACTTGTGTTGTTATGGTTTGTAGATCAGGACTCTGAAATATGCTTCATGGCTACGTTCCGGCTGAGAAAACGAGGTTCATCTCTCCCTGTCGCTCTTCTCTATTCATTATTATAAGAAAATGAATTTCAATAATAAAAGGAGATAAGTTTTTTGCAACTATTTCCTCTTATTGTTTTCATCTTTTCCTTATGAGATTTCAGCTTTAGAGTTATTATTGTGTAGATTTGGATTTTAGATATTAGATCTGTAGTTTTATTGACGATGATTTGTAATTTCTGGTTTTAAATACTGTTTAGTCCAGATCTGTAATATAAACAATTTTTTTTTTTAAAAAAAGCACTTTAGATGTCTCCATTTTAAAATGGGGACGTCTAAAGTGTCAGTGTAGCACTTTAGATGTCCCTTTTTAAAATGGGGACGTCTAAAGTCCAAACTTTAGACGTTTAGACGTCCTTTTATTTATGGACGTTATTGCCATTTTTTACTACGTCGCTCACATAGACGTCCCCTTGTTTTCAGACGTTAAAAGGCCTAAAAAATGGATATTAAAAACGTTTTTTGTAGTAGTGTTAGTAGCGCTGGATACCAGTGGATTAATCTAAAAACAAATAAGGCAAGATTATGTTCCTTTTTCTTAAGTAAAAATCTCTCTCACGCATATATGTATGCAAGTATGTATAGTAAGAATAAAAGCAAGTAAAACCAGGTGAGCCTCTACTTCCCATGCGTAGCACACTCATTTTCGCTCCTTTTTCTTAAGTAAAAATCTCTCACTCACACTCATATATGTATGTAAGTATGTATACTAGGATTAAATGCAAGTAAAACTAGGTGGGCTTCTACTTCCCATGCGTTGCACCCTCACAAATGAGTACTACATATATTTTGTTTATATTGTTACTCCTTCCAATCTTTAGTATAAGACATTTACCTAATTTGATTATATTAATGAAGTTAGTTGAGTTAGTTAATATGACCTGTATTTTCTAAAATACTCTAATATAAAACATTAAAGGTATATGGAGCAACAAAATGCCATCACTTTTTCACGGGGATGACACATGAGAAAACTGCCAACAAATACACTTGTGCAAACATTACCTATGTAATCGACGTTCAAAGACTGCTTCTTGGCAGTAACCTGCCTGGATTGGCTGTTCAGGCTGGATGGTGGTATGGGATGCCTGTTTTTTGGGGGGGGGGGGGCCTATAAGCCAGTGGAAAATATTTATTCATAACCCATATAGACCATATACAAATATTAATGGTATAGTATATGAAGGATAAAGTGATTACCTTATATCCCTTTTTACAATAAAAAATAGTTTCTTGAATTTCGTGTCAACGCCTCGGGCTATCAATCCGGTCCTAAAATTCTAAATGTACAAGAATTAGGTTAATACCTATTCGTGTACCACTCTAGACTCTTCCAAAGTGTTTTTGTTAGTTATATTAGTCTAATTATGCAAAATTACGAAAATGCCCCTAGGGACTTGGTCTCAACCCCTTTATACCCGGTCCGACCATACTTTTTCAGAAATTTTGCCTTGGGCTATTCCTACACAGTTTTGCATGTAAAATCCATTTTTGACCTTGGTTTTCTCAAAATCACTGCCAAATGACAGTTTTGCCCTTAACAGCTCATATTTAGGGTTTTAGGGGTATTTTCGTAATTTCACTTTCTAGGGCTTTTCTCACAAAGTGATCAACATCAACCCTACGCAATTTTCCCTCTTGAACACCATTGAATCATTATATTAATGAAATTCCAGCTCCTACCCTTCTGAACAGCTCTGGTTGACACATAGAAGGGAAAAGGGAAAAATACAATTTTGTGTTTCAACAACCAAAGCTTACTTCTTTTTACTCCTAACTCCCTGTTAAACCATTTAAACATATACTAAATAAGATTTGAGGAAATTTGGGCAGCATAACCCCTTAGGGTTTTCATTTCCCAAATTTACAAAATCAACCAAACAATCCACAAATCAAACCAAGAATCACAACAACAACATCAATACACCAAGGATTTGAGATTTTTGATGTTACCTCTTAATTCTTGGTGTTTCTTTCTCTAGGCTGACCACCCTCCCTCCCTCCCCTCCCTCCCTCCCTCTCTCTCTTCCTTGAGATTTTGCTTGCTACATCGTGATTTCTATGAAGATTAGGAGATTAGAGGAGCTATTTTATAAGAAAGAAAGCTTAATCACAAGATCTATAAGACCTACCTCTCTCTCTCTCTCTCTCTCTCTCTCTCTCTCTCTCTCTCTCTCTCTCTCTCTCTCTCTCTCTCTCTCTCTCTCTCTCTCTCTCTCTCTCTCTCTCTCTCTCTCTCTCTCTCTCTCTCTCTCTGGGGGCATGAAAATGGGCTAACAAAGATGAAGCATGGCTTTTAAAATATCTCCTTATCTTTCCCTAATTAATATTATCACAAAATTGGAATTTATAACACTACATGTACTTTGGGCTTATCCTCTTATAATTAGTGTCATAACCTTCCATTGTAATTGAATCAAGTTCCTCCTCCTCTAGTTGGCCCAAAAGACGCCTAAGGGTCCCCATTTTATGACCCAATTGAGCTTCATTACATTAAGCCAACTACATGCAAAGGATAATAGTATTTTAATCTAATTAAGCATGTGCTCCAACTTTAACAATTATAATTAATCCCTTACCTTAGGATAATGACACTTGGCATTTCCATTATCCAAATAATTATTTCCCTTCCCATTTTTCTTTATTTGGGCAAAATTCACAAAGAATAAGGGAAATAATAATTGTTCCAACATTTTCCACAATCTCTTTAATTAATTTATGCACAAGTTCACTTTGACTTTTCAAATCTTGGTTTATTTGACCAAGAATATTCCAAATATATATATTTCCCCTTTTATTTTCCTTAATTAATTGAGATTAACTTCAATTAATTGGAAAATAATTAATCTTATACTTTGTTGGCAAAACTACAAGTTTGCCATTATGTTTTTTGATTTAATTGGCGCTTATTCCTTTTTCTTTGTCCATGGCCAAAATTAACATTAATATTGAGCCAAATAATATGCCTTACTATTCCTCCATTTTGGGCTTCAATATTGGGCTTTTTGAAATACCCAAAAATTTATTTCATAATTGTTCTATCCCAATTCTCATAAAAATAGAAATTTAATAACTTCTTAAATTCCAAGTTCATGAATAGGCACCATTTCATTTCATTGAATATTTCAAATAATTACAATGCATATTAGTGAATAAAATTTGGGGTGTTACATGTGGTACATATATACTACAAAAGCATTGTAACTTGAAACCTATCAAAAAGATTTAGCGCACCATTAGGTATGTCCCGTAATGCTAACTCACGTCGAATTTGCCTGCGAGATGACTTCCCCATATGATTACTTAAACTTGTTGTAGGTTGAGTGCATTCACTATTGACAAACACTGATGTATGTTGAGAGGTAGGGACATCATTAATTTCATTTAGATTGGTTGGAGGAAGATGTGACTCAACAATGTGATCATGTAAACCACCTTTCCTTGAGATATTGCCTATTCATGTGCAGGATAATGGATTATTCAAATGTTCACCCAAGAAAATATGCACAAATGAACATATTGAACGTGCTAAAACACCTGGAGTGTATAGGCATCAACTTGACTTCCTCTTCAGCGTCATCTTGTGTTGTGATGGGACTTGACGCTTGTGGTGAAGTAAAGGGCATTAAGCTACTGCTATCTTCAGAATGACAACCAAGAATGCTGCAGCAAAACAGACCCTGATAATAAGGACAAATGGCAAGGAGAAGTAAGCCATGATAGTAGGATGCACTATGCCTAAAGAATTTGATCTAACACTCGCAAAAAGTAGAGTCAGAGGGGGTCAATAAAATGCGAAACATACAATACAATGTATAAAATGGTCCACACTATATTTCTTTGCTCCCAGGTTTGCATAAAATGTGAAGAAGTTCTAACCTAAGAATTGAATAATTCTAACAGCTAAGTGCATTACAAATGAAATAATCAAGGCCAACATACGTGTCTTAATTATCTAAATAACTTTTGCATCTCACCGACTATTAAAATAATAATACTTGGATGAATAGTTTCGATCTACATTTTTACATTTAAGAATAAAAGTGATGGCAATGCATGGATTATATTGCGTATTCGAGATCAATATTACAATATTATTGAGTTGTGGTACTTACCTAGTGGTTCCGTCTCTGCTTATATGCAGTAACATGAGAGAAAATCTAAGTTCTTAGCCAGTAAATGGCAAAATGGACAAATTTTCGCAACATCACTAAATTGTGTAGAAATGCACACCATGACTTGATTTTTCATGAGTATTATAGACACTAGTACATAAAAGGGCTTTTAGACCGGCACATTTAGATCGGTTATATCAGATAAGGTCTCAAAAATATAACCGGTAGCATTTTTGTAATTATAATCAACTTTTAAGACCAGTTATATTGAAATAAGGTCTTAAAAATACTTTTTAGACTGGTTCCAAAAACAACCAATCTTAAAATATAAATAATTAAAAAATAAAAATATATGTAATATATTTTCTACACCGGTTCTAGATATAACATGTCTAATATATTTTCTGAATTAAAGGCAATTAAAAAATAATATGTTTATTATTTTTAAGACTGGTTGTAAATAAAAACTGGTATCAAATATTAAAACTTTAAGACCGGTTTTTAATAAGAACTGGTCTTAAAAAGTTCCATTTTTTTAAGACCGGTTATTTTTTAAAAACCGTTCTAGAATATTACTTTTAAGACCGGTTTTGTAGAACAATTGGTCTTAAAACTAACCTAAATTTCAACTCGTGCCTATTTTCAACTCTGAAATCTGATACTCAAGCACATCTTGCAAACCCCTATCTCAGTTCGCGGCAGCTCCTCCTTTCCACTTCTCTCCTACTTCCTTAACCTTCGTTGCCATCAACGCAGATGTACGGTTGAATATATTACTATAAAGCTGTCGTTGTTTGTTCACTCTGATTGGTTTCTTTCTCAACCTCATTTTCTAGCCTACCTTGGGTTTCGTAATTAAACTCCTCCTTCCCACATCTCTCCTCCGTTCTTTACCAACGCTGCCGGTTGACGCAGTGGTACTGTGGATTGCATTCCCTCCTTGCCATTGCTTGCCTCCCTTGGTTTTGTTCCTTAAGCTTAAACTCCAGGTATTTATAACTCAATCAAACAAGATTTGTAATCAATTTCTTTTAATTAATTAAGAGTTGCATTATTGTTGTTGGCTTGCTTCGTCCACATGCAATTAGGGGATTGAATTGCTGGTGGACTGAGTTGCCATGATCTCTAGTTGTTGTTAGCTTGCATTCTCTGTTTGAACTAGTATTATCTGTCCATTTTAAGTGTGTTCAACTTTAAGCTTGGTTAATAGTAGTTTTTTATTGCTCAAGTTTTTAGCTTTGTCTTAGTTTCTGGATCATATATGAGAAGCGAGAACTACATTTACATAGTGCTGATATTGCTAGATATTGATTATCAACTTGTGCTTGCAATTAATTATTTGTTCATGTTTGCATAACTTGGGAATTGCTTTTGAATGATGCCTTTGTAGATACTGCCGTGTTTCGCTATTAAGTGCTGTAGAGTCTTATTGGGATAGTAATATACATCATGTATCAAACTTTCCTTAAACCATCACTATCCTTAAATAGTGTCCTTAAAGTGAGAATAATGAGTCGTCCTAGTGAGGGTACTCAGGAGCCTAGCAATGCACCGAGCTAGGAACAAAGTGAGTTATGAAACCAGCCAGTACGAAGGGGTAGAAGAGGCACCCGATTGAGAGACATTTCCCTCAATCGGAATACCAGGGAAAAGATTCTGATTGATTTTGATAGATATTGGAAACCAATCGAGCCTAATGCAAGCCGGTATAGGAGTTTTGTTGGCCTCCTAGCATGCAACAAGCCTAGTATCTTGATAGAGAAGTAGAGAAGTGTGGATAAAAGTGTGAAGCGACATATTTGGGAAACTATCTAGCTCACTTACAACATTCTTGAGAGTGAAATCTTGTATAAGAAGATAATGACGTATTGTGATATACACTAGAGGAAGTTTAAGACAAGTCTGGCCAACAATTACGTGCATATTGAGGTGAAAGAAAGTTAGCCTCGTTTTAATCCGTGTGACAAGTATTCTTATATTGACGAACACACTTGGCAAGAATTTAGATGGCTTCGGACTACTCCAGAAGCATTGGTGAGTTGACTTATTTTGCATTTGATTTATTTATGAATTGTGAATTGTCTTTATTGATTGTAACCTTAATTTTGATTTCTTATTCTCAGAAAAAAAAGGCAAAAGGCCAAGAGAGTGGTAGAAAGAATAATTGCCCCTATACAATGTCTCGTTGAGGTTATGCAAAGGCTAAAAAAAACTTGTTGGTGGCCAAATAGACGAGATTGGAAGAAGCAGCTCAATCCGATCATTCTGTTCCTCTTTCGCCACCATCTCTAATACGTCGTGAAGAGAAGTGGTTGTTCACTCACCAAAAGAGGAGCGGGTCTTATATGAGTGAACAATCTTGTATAGTTGGTGAAAAAATTGTAAGTATTGTTGTTGTTATTAATTATTTAGTAAACAAATTTCATTACTAATGTTTGTCATATGTGTTTTACAGGAGGAGCTTAAAAAAAACAAGTCAAGGGATAGTTTAGGTCGGATGGGAGGAATGACATCCTGACCGTAGTTATAGGAAAACACGAGCATCCCGGCTGTGTTAGGGGGGTTGGAGGAGGGGTAGGCACAAGGGATTACTTTGGAGCTGCCTCCCGCCATTCCTCAAGTGCGGTGACTGGGGAGGAGATGGAGCATATGTTGGCCACTGTGAGGGCGGAAGCAAGGGCTGAGGTAGAAGCATAATTTGATGCACTATTTAAAGAAAGGTTCAGCAAGATGAAGGAGGAATGGATTATCATGGCGAGTACAAGACAAGATACTAGTGCTTCGCAGGCACATTCCCTAAACCCTAAATAGAGCACTAAAGGGAGTTGTATTGGTCAGTCATCAGAGGGTCTTAGAAAAGAAATTGGTGAGCCTTGTGACTTGTTTGTAGAGAATCCTCTGAGACGACTAGTTGCATATGGGAGCATGCACAACTTGGGATCAACTGTCCACTACCAACAAATAAAAGATGATCAAGTCAGAGTGGCTGTTAAAGAGGTGATCGTTGCAGATGCACCTCTCCTTATCCCAGCTGATGACTTCAAGATTGTGAGCGATGTCTTCAGCTCTTTCATCTTGTGGCCAAAGAACCTTGTTTCTGATCGAACTGAGGAAGCCCCGATCACAGCCCCGCCACCTGCACCTCCCTCCACTCAAGAAGCTTCACAGCCTCTATTAAATGTCATGCAGTAAGTGATTTTGATGGCATATGATACGCTCTTTCGCCTAAGAGATTGCCTACTGATTAAGCTGTTGGCAAGTCAGGGGTGCAATGCTATCTTGAGAGGGATGATTTAATATCCCTGGTAGCTCATCGACAACAGCTTACAGTTTCGATTGTCCAACTATTTTTAATGTAAGTATCTTCTTTAATTAGAAGTAAATATTTTACAAATTACACTGTTAATTAAACTTTGATTTGTGTGCGTGCATTATTATAGGTACATGAATCGTAGGTTGGTTTCCTCTGGTAAAAGCGATAAATTTGGATTCCTATGCCCAGTTCAACTCCACGACAGAGGGACCACTGCTGCTATCAAACATACATACTTATTGGAGAGGCTTAGTGAAACCCCAATTGAGTGTTTCTTGGCTCCATATATGCATGGGTAAGAAAAAAATATATATTTCATAATATATATAATGTTTTATATTTGCTTAATATATAGTCATCCTTTTTTTTCAGGGATCATTGGTAATTGGTTCTTCTATGCAAGAAGAGTTATACAGTCATCCTCTTGTGCTCCCTGCACCTCAAACCAGGGAATGAATTCAAAAAGGTCATGAACTTGTAAGTTTTTTTGCATTGCTTATTGTTGGAAATTCATAGAATTTGTGTAAAATAAGTAACCTTTGTGATTTTGATGATGATAGGGCTATGAGGACATTCCTACATGCTGGTCGTGATAAACATGTTCGTGCCTTGAAAGACCCTACATGGATCATGCCAAAGGTTAGTACAAAGTGGTTTAATTTGTTTTAAGAATGTATTCAATAAGGCATGCTTTTATACTTGTTTTAATGATATCATGTTTTTTTAAACCCGTAGGCAACCACCGGGGTCCAACTTATGTGGGTTGTATGTTTTGAGACACATTTATAACATTATCACTCTAGGCATGATAGACATTACTCAAGTGGTAAATGTATATTTCAAAAATTTTGTATTAATTTTATTCTTTTTTAAGTTAGAAAGTTAATATTTTGTCTGGCTTTGGTGTTACAAATGTTTGATCTTGTTGACCCCTTTCTGAATGAAGATATTGATTTCATCCGCAATTGTTGTGCGGAATTCATTTATGAGCTTTTACAACAATAGTGAATTTTTGTAAAGCTAAGACATTTTCTGTATATATTGAGAAATTTTTCTTCCCTTGGCTTTTCTGCAAAACTTGTTGGTTGCATGAATTGACATGTTTTTTGTTTTTGTGATTATGTGTCATCAAGCATTTTTCCATATGACTTTGGTTGAGACATCCATTAGCCTATGTTATGTTACATTTTGTGATTATGTGACATCATGTATTTATCCATGTGAACTTGGTTGAGACATCAATTAGCCTAAGTTATGTTACAAGTTCCCAATGAGAAAGCTAAAAGAAAGGAAATTGTAAGTAGAAGGAAAATGAACACACCTTATAGCAACATTTATTATGTTACAAGTTAGTTTTTGATTGCATAACAAATCCCATATATATATATATATATGGCATGTATAAATTGAATATGAGGACTTTTCACTTAAATCTCAACTTTGCACTTAATAAGTATGGCCTTGGAAGCAGCTTCAAGATATGTGTTTTAGTATACAAGCATAATCAAAGACAACAGAAAAAAAAATCATTAAGCAAACTTTTAAGACCGGTTCTATAAATAACCGGTCTTAAATATTTTTTTAAGACTAGTTTTATATTCAACTAGTCTTTAAAGTTTTATTTTAAGACCGATTGTAAAAACAACTGGTCTTAAAACTGAAACTTTTAAGACCGGGTTTAAGGACAACTGGTCTTAAAAGCGTTATCGTAGCTCTTCAAATGAGGTATTTTAAGACCGGTGGTTATGGCAACCAGTCTTAAAATAATGTATTTTTAAGACCGGTTTATATTACAACCGTTCTTAAAATATTTCTTTAAGACCAGTTGCATAACCGGTCTAAAAAGTATCAAACTTTTAAGATCGACTGTATCAAGACCTCATCCTGAACCGATCTAAAAAGTTATTTTGAACTGGTCTTAAAAGTCATTTTTGTACTAGTAAGAATGCAAAAAGAAGTTGCAAGATTAATATGTTTTTGCCACGAACGACAAAATCTATGTTTTGGACTAGTGAACTACAAAAGGGTCTAATTCAAAGAAGTTGCAAGGTACTTGCTAAATTCGCACAACTTCCACCATCAATTACTAACTCCATACATGCATCATCTTGATAAATATATGATCATGCTATTCACCATCAATTTGCACAACTCCTAATACACCTGGAGACAACAAGGTAAGACACTAAGTGGTATAATATAGTCCTTGATAATGTAGTTGTAGCCATTTCTAAATACATTTATGTTTTAAAGATGGTAGCTTTATGACAATTTTTGTTTTTTCTTGTAATTTTTATTCACAGGGCTAAGGACCAGGTGATCTGTATCATACAAGGTCATAAGGTGGATAGTATTATGGCAGAGCTTGCCACCCAGCAGAAGATCCTTGGTGACTGCAACATGGTGTTTGTGCTTATGGAACATTTTGTATAGCCTTTTCGTGCTAGGCTGGTATGTTGGCTATCTACATAAGCTTTGTTCTACACTTGGGCTTTATTTTGCTATGAAACCACTCCTAAGGCCCACGAAATATGCCAAAGCAGTCAAAGGCATGCCTAGATAGAAATTTCTATTCGGGTTTTAAATTTTTTGACAACAATTATCATGGCTCGAGTTTTCTTACATGTATCTGTATAGACGTACTTGATAGGTTCTGCATTAGAACAAGCCAAGCTTGCTTCCCATGATACTTCTACCATTAGAAGGATATGCCCAAACAATATGAGAAGGACAACAACTTTTATAAATGTTGGTACATATGTCCTAATTATTGACGTTTGTATTCAATCTATATGGGTTATGAATAAATCATTTTCCACTTGCTTATAGAACCCCAGGCAGCTCATTACAAGTGCATAGAATTTGAGTATCACCTTAAGGAAGTTGGTGAAGGTTTAAACAGTAATTCATAATGGCTTGAAGAACCAGGTAGGATTGGTTTAATAAGATTGATCATACATGTCATATAATATAGCTTTGTTATAATATTTATTATGGCACATAGATGATTGTATTACCCAACCACCACCCAGCCTGAACAACCAATCCAAGTAGGTCACTACCAAGAAGTCTTTAAACATCGATTACATAGGAAATGTTCACAAGTGTATTTCTTAGCAATTTTCTTATGTGTCGTCCCAATCAAAAAGTGATGGCGTTTTGTTGTTTCATATACCTTTAACTTTTTATATAATTGTTATCATATAGTCAATTATCAAACACTGATATAACAATTCTCATTCCTAAGAGGAAGGGGACCAATCGTACAAGTGCAAATATTATAGAGCATCTTTTTGGTTCAACGAATGCATGAAGAAGGATAGAAAACACAAGGATATTGACATATTTTTTCAATATGTTGCCTAAAAGGAAAATTTGTTTTACCACCTTCCAAGCCGGTCCCAATAAAATGTATTAAAAAAATCATCTTGAGCTCCTTGCGCAAGCTAAGCCATGCGTTTATCAACAATCAGCTTCTTATGAGAGTACTCCCCCCTTTCAAATTCAAACAAATTCAATGGCTAGAAACAAAAGGCACACATTTGAAATATTTCACCCCATTATTTCATAGGGCAGGTGTAACCCCCATCTAATTATGATTCAAAATTTGTAATTAAAATGTAATAGAGACCAATAAAACAAAACTCACTTTCGATCCCTTCCTTACGGTAGGGTTTTCACAAACATTTTCAAAATTTCTGCCTTCTTTGGTCTCAAATTCCATAATCCGAATATAATTACCCCGTGTAGTTGAATCACATTTAAACATTTCAGAGTGTGAAATAGAAATCTTGGAAACCCTTGGGACACGCATGTACTAACCATCAGGATTATAACTTCCAACTAGAGGATTACATACCGTAATCAAAATATTATTTACATCTAAAAATAATATACAGTAATCCCAAAATCTAAAGTGAATAGCCAACAATCCAAAACTACTATCTCTACAAGGTTCTAGCTGCTCCTAGTTGTCTATTTCTCCTTGGAGCCACTTACCCTGTCTATAAGGTTAGTCAATGGAAATAATGAGATTCAAAAGAATCCCAGTAGTGACAAATCACTCATACAACATGTAATCACATAGCATGTAAGTAAATCATCAAGCAGCATCACAGCATAAAACACAGCACGTAGGCTGCCATATATGCACACAATCACATAGTCTCAACCCCCAGATTCCACCACCTCAAAGGTACGATCCTCCCACCGTCACCACCAATGGGCCGTAGGTGATAGACTCACAAATAGTCTTTCGGCTTTCACATATAGCCTTGCTGCTTTCACATAGTCTCATCCCCTGGATTCTACTGCCCTGAAGGTACAATCCTCCCACCGTCAACACCGATAGGCCGCAGGTGATAGACCCACAAATAATGATCAAATAAACAAACCATGTATCACATACAGTATAAGAGAGAGAGAGTCACTACCTTGTTCTTTCCTAACTTACTCCGGCACCATTTGTTCACGACCAGGGCAAATGTCAAAGCCTATAAACCAAAATCAAGGACGATAGGTTATTCTCCTTTTCCAAATTCTTTTCTTTATTTTACTTTAAGTTGGCTATCATTGAACTCTTTAGGTGTCTACTAGAAGCCTAGACATATGCCTAAAGGGTTGGGAACACTTGACCTAAGATCCCTTTTTGGGAGAAAAAGTACTAATTTCTAGCCGAGTCACTCGAGTGAAGAAGGCCTCACTTGAGTGATGCCCCCACTCTCACTCGAGCCTTAGTGAGTGAGACACAGAAAGTATGTACCCGAGAGCACTAACATACCTTGGAGTGACCAGCTCACTCGAGCACTATCCTCAGCACCCGAGTGACAACACACATTCACCCGAGTCCCATCGAGTGAGGTGCAGAGAGTGACTACCCGAAAGCAACCCTAAGGTTAAACCTACTCCCATACTCGAGTGAGACCGAGTTCACTCGAGTGATGACTCATATCACTCGCAGGCAAGGAAGTGCACCCTTGCTTCCTACCTGAACACTTAATCGAAATGGTAAGAGAAAAGGAAGAACATGATGCTGCACTCGAGTGAGCCCCTACCTCACTTGAGTGAGGCTATCAGAAGCTAGAATCACAGCAGCTAATAGAGTTTTCCATATTTGCCAAAACTGATTCCAATGGTTCCAAAACTTATACCAAAACTCATTCCCATCTAAAATTCCATAAGGAACCTATTGGGAACCTCAAAACAACCCAATTTTCATTCAATCAACACATACTCTGTTTTTAATTAAAAATACAACATAATTCTCTAAGTTATCAAACTTCCCAATCCAACTCCAAACTAAATCTATAGACATCAAAACACAATTTAACACCTATTCCATCACAAGGCACTAGCTAATCCATTCATTTCAAAATTAGGCCAAAATCAGGGTAAAAATCCAAAATTTTCAAAACCTAACTAATGACTAAAACAATTATACCAAAATACTATAGATGCCCACCTCTTCAACTTGAAATGATTAGCTTCTTGATTCTCTAGCTTCCAAGCTTGTGCAACCTCCAATACACATTCTTCCAAAATTCTGAAACCATAGGATTAAAGCTCTCAACCTCTTGAACAATATTAACGAAAACCATTTGAGCTAAAGAGAGCCTTCCACAAGTCAAAATCCTACCTTTTCTTTTTTTCTTTCTTTTTGAAGCTCAACGAAAATGGAGTTTAGGAGAGAGAGAGATGAGAATGATGATGATCACCCAATTTTCCCTTTTTCCCATGCACACCAATCGACTTGGAAGAGGAGAGGGAAGAGAAAATGAGTTTGAAAATTTGACCTAATCCAATGGTCCACAACTTGCCACATGTCAAAATCTTATGCTTCCTGCTATGAATTCACATACACACTTAATTCCGCCCCCTTGATCATTCAATAACTAATCCTAACCATTGATCTCAAGTTACCTATGAATTTCTTCTTTGGTGACTGATCAATTAGTCAGAAATTTCCCGTTTTGCCCCTGTTTATCACAACACTTACTAAATCATCATCAAGCACATTTTATATCACAATTCACATTACATACTTCAAAAGTATTTAATTAACAATAATTACACTACCCTTGATGTCATTAGCCCTTAATTACAATTCAGGATATTACAGCTGGAATACAAATAAAAGTGTAGGGGGCTTCATAGTGGTGGGTATCGTCAAAATGGGGATGAGTCCTCCGGATGTGAAGAGTGTAGTTCATTGTGGTTGCCATCTATATGGATGGGATCATGGATAACTCAAGGTGTGTAGTGCCCTATTACGCCCAATAAATTGAGGTAGATTGTGGTTTTTTTTACTTTGAACTTGAGTTTTTATTCCATGTGTTTCTTTGTTCTTATTGCACCTATATTTATATTGCCCAATCATCTCAGGTTTCTCTTTAATGCCATTGGCCGGGGAATCTCTTGACATTACATAGGTCGGCCTTAGGGAAGTTCTTCTATAACGTCTATTCAGTTTTAGTGTCTTATTTGTTGGCCCTATCTGTATATGTTTGATGTAATTTCCTAGAGCCTTACTCTAGATATTGTCCGCTTTAGGGTCCCTGTCACCCCTTATGACTTTAAAAATTTTCTAGAGTGGGAGGTATCCAGATGCTTATAAGGCATATTTTGTTCCTTCCCTAGCCGATGTGGGAGATAACACTCTACCTACCTTTGGACCGAATGTCCTCTTTGGCACATTGGCCTATATTGACCCAAACTTGGCTCTAATACTAATTGTAATATCCCAGTACCTCGCTCTCGATAATGTCTTCTTTGGGGTCTCCCTCACCCCTCAAGGCTTTAAAAAGATGGGAAGGTATCTAGATCCTCATAAGGCATCTTTGATTCCCCTCCCTAACCGATGTAGAGTGTTGTGTCCCATATTTGCTAGGGAGGGGAACAAAAGATGCCTTATAAGTGTCAGGATACCTCCCTCTTTCAACGCATTTTAAAGCTGTGAGTATGATGTAGAGCCTAAAGTGGACATTATCGAGAGCGAGGCACTGAGATGTTACATGTGACTAAATACTTGTGCTAAAAAATTACTATGGCTTAACTCTTCAGTTTTTTTGAAGTTGAGTAAATGTAAGCATATATTTCACACCTACCTAATCGTCTTCTCATTCACAACCTTTTGAGCCTATTTAAGGATAGTGTTCCCCACCATCTCTCACTCATCGACTTATCACGGTACTCATAGTTCCTCTGTAATCCCCTTTGTCTTGAGTTTGCTATCATGGAGAAACTCTCAAATGACGGTTGTTTCATAGTGCTAAACAAATCCACACACAAACCGTCATATGACGGTTTGTGTTCTCTGATTGATTAAGAGGTGGGAGCCTATTCATGATTTGAGGTCATCCCGTCATACACAGGAATTCATTGGCTATGATTTTCTTTTGGCGGACGAGAAAGTATCAACGTTTTCTATAGTTTCGTCTTTGTTTCATTTTTATTTATTTTTCTAAACTAGAAAGCATATATTTCTTGACTTCCTTATGGATGGTGCCAAAGTACAAGGATGCTTGCGTGCTTTCACTTTGTCCAAGTATTGGAACGGTTCCTCTGGAAGCTTAAAGAGGGGACCATCTACAACATAATAGGGATTAGGGTCGTTGGTGGTGGGGAACAGTTCCACGAGCATTTCCATCTTGAGTTTATTCTAGACTCTCTTATTTATGACTACTCTGAGCCCATGATTGATTACTGTCTCTGGCTCAAGACCTGTTCTGACATTGCTTTGGCCATGGTTATGATGAAAGTTTTGTTGGTAACGTTTAGTCATCCCACTACAATGAAGTTACTACAAGTGTTTCTTTCTATTTATTTCTAACTCAAGGCTCTATATTTTCTTTATATGTGTGTGGATTTGTTTAGCACTATGATAGGATTCACTTCACCCTATATATGGGTCTATTTGACAAGGAGATTGTTCTCAATTTGGAGACAACAAGTCATGATACTGAGTGGTATAATATGGTCCATGATAGTGCAGTTGTAGCCATTTCTAAATGCATTTATGTTTTAAAAATGGTAGCTTTTTGAAGGTTTCTATTTTATTCTTGTATTTTTTGTTGTAAAGGCCAGGGATCAAGTGATATGTATCATACGGGTGATAAGGTGGATAGTATGATAGCAAAGCTTGACAACCAACAGAAATTCCTTCACGAGGGCAACATTGTGTTTGTGGTTGCAGAACATGTTGCTCCAAGCTTTCAAAGCCAGGCTGGTATGTTGGCTATTGTATAAGCTTTGTTTTACGCTTTTGGCTCTGTTTGGCAACTTGCAAATTTATCTTTTACAATTTACCTAACTTGTGGGTTTTTCTCTTAACATTAGGTGTCCCAACTCTCATATCTCATGATGAAGCTACTTGGGTGTTTGTTGAGCCCGAATTTCCTAAGGTTCTCATGATGAAGCATCTCATGATTAGGGACTAGAATGAGTTATCTCCAACTCTTTTGGTAGCCTACATTTATGCTGAAGATGTTGTTCCCTTTTTATTTCTGGGTTGGATTTGCGGACAAGTTCTTAGCTTGCCTTTCTAGTAACCCCCACCCCTTGTGTAACCCCTGCCGTCATCAAGGTCGTGATTAGTATTTAAATACGTTTTATAATTGAACAAGAGATTGGGGATAATTAAAAACTTTTTGCAACACTTGTACAATATAATCTCCATTCATTTTTAAATAAAAACAATTGGCTTGTTCAGTTTGTCACATATACAATATCAGAGTATTAACAAAATTCCCGACATTCACCTGAAATAATATCATTAATTCAAGAGTTTTCTAGGGCATCATCGCCCATCACAATTTCCCATACTGGGGATTACACAATAGCTACAAATCTATTGTCAATCCTATATATACATACAATTGTCCAAATGATAACCAAAAACAAAAAAAAAAACTAAGACTACCACTGGCAATCCTAGTCGTCCTTGCTCACTTGCTTGTCTTGGGATCCACTTGCCTTGGCTAAAAATGTTATTTGGAAAGAGTGAGATTAAAAAGAATCCTAGTAGCAATAGTTTACATATATGATGCATAATTAAACAAAGCAAGTAAGCATATATCACAATGAAGCATAACAATATTTAAGGCTGGGCTAACCGCCACGTCCCCTCAATCAATATTTAAGGCCGGGCTCATGCCACGTCCCCTATTTAAGGTCGAGCTAACTGCCACGTCTCCTTGCTCATTCAATGATTAATAGAAACAAGCAATGCATTATACATGATATAGGATAAAGTGTCACTACCTTGGTCTTTCTATCCTTAATCAGGCGTAGGCCTTCTATATTCCGGGCAAATATCGAATCTTATAGTCATAATTAAGGACGACGCGTTATCACCTAATCCAATACTCAAATAACTTCAAAACATTTAGTTTTGGTTATCATTAAAGTCTCTTAGGTGGCTACTAGAAGCCTAAACAAATGTTTAAAGGGTTAGGAAATACTATCTCAAAGACCACCCTTTTTAGTGTGCCTCGTAAAACGTGCCGCTTCCGGCTTCCGACTCGGTCCTAAAATATTAAATGTACAAGAAATAGGTCATAAGCTATCCAAGTATCATTTTAAACTCTTCCATAGTGTTTTTTGTAGTTATATTAGTCTATGGTGAAAATTTACCAAAATGCCCCTGGGACCCCAGCCTGGCCCCGCCGTACCCAGCCCTATGGCACGTTTTTTCAAAATTTTGACTAAGGTTATCCTAACGTATTTTTGCCCAAGGAATACATTTCCTGGCTCAAAATTACCAAATTCAATGTCAAATTACGAAATTGCCCTTGACAGCCCTGGTTTAGACTTTTTAGGGGCGTTTTCGTAATTATGCTTTTTTGACCTTTTCCGAAAAAGTGACCAACTGTAACCTCACCTATTTTTGCCCACTGAATCCAATGGAATTATCTATTTCTTAAAATTCCAGCTCCTACCCCTCAGAACAGTGCTAGCCGAAAGTTTAGGCAAAAATTGGAAAAATTAGACTTTTGTGTTTTAGCTTCTAAAAATTATAACTAATTCTAGAAAAATTGAAATGAGGTGATCCTAAAGCCTATTGAAAGATATTTAAGTCCTATAATAGGAAAAATATGAATCAAGGCTCTCCATAACCAAAAAAATACAGAATTCAAGAAATGTCCACACTGCTCCAGAATTGATCCCAGATTTAATATCAAACTTTGGACAGTCATAACTCCTAGCTCACAAGTCAAAATTATATAAATTATATGTCTATTTTGAAGCTTGGAATGTGAAATTTAATACTGGATAGTTTCAGAATTTTCCAACACCATTTGCTATTTCAAAAAGTCCATGCAAGAACACTGCCTGCTTAGAGTTTTTCACTGACCAAACTTGCAACCTTTCAACCTAAGTTTCTAATGGTTCAAAGTTCACATCCAACACTACTCCCACACAATTTTCCACAAGGAATACAATGGAAACATCAAAATAACCAAATTCTCATTCCATCTATATGTTCTATTTTTGGCATATATTCAACAAAAATCCCAAAATTGTCAAACTAGGCATTTAAGCTTCAATCACATTCTATCTATCCAAGATACATCTCAATACATCATATCCATGACAACAACAACTCAAACACCACAAGACCCTAATTTTCGAAAATAAGGCTAAATTCCCAGAAATTTTAACTTTACCAAATGACCATAAAACTTATATCAAAATGCTCAACTCACTCACCTCTTCAATTTTCTCCAAAGGAGTTCTTTGATTCTCCAAACTCTAGATTTCTTTGTGTGCTCAAACACCATCAAATGGAAAATCTAAACCATGAAATTGAAGCCCTCAACAAGAGGAACAACTTTATATAAGAGAGTTTTGGCATATGAGGTCATTAGAAGAGTCAAAATACTTACCTAAACCAAGAGCTTCTTCTTCTTTCCTTCCTCAATGGTTGCCGAGAGAGAGAAATGAGGGAGATGAGTGAAATGGAATTGTGAAGAAGATGAGAACATGTTGGTCTTCCCTTGCCCATACCCATTCAGTCAAATACAAGGGAGGGAAGAGAGAGAATTTTGTTTTAAAATTCCTTATTTGACTTTTCTCAACAACTATCATCATATTATCTTATCACATGTCCAACTTTCCTCATTTCTCACCAAATAAGCAACCATATAATTACACTAACTAGTCCATTAGTCATTTAGTTACATTTCTCATTTCTCCTTAGTTAGTAATTAATTTCTCAATTAATCATCAACTAGTTAGCCAATAGTTTTCCATTCTTTCCAATTTTTCCATTGATTATGGCATATTTATTTAAATTGCCACATAACCCATAATTAAATCCTTCTCCTCAATTTCATGTGCCCTTTACCCATGTCTTAGCCTGAATAATTATTTTGCCACATAATTATGCTAAAATAAAGAGTGTTGGGTATTTCCAATAACAATTCATGCTTTAATTAACTTTAATTCATAATTACATTCTTGATAAACATCATTAGCCCTTAATCAAAATTTGGGGCATTACACCTTGTCAATGACTCATGAAATGTTTCTCTTTTATGTGGTGCACTAGTGAATGGCACAGGACAACCTACTCATTATAGTCATAATTATAACATATTATCATGATTATGTGTTCTAATTTTTACGTAGATCTCTTTCTTTCTAATTGATCCTTTTGCTTTATCAAATAATTTTTATGATTTTTGTTAAGTACTAATTTTATTAGCATTAGTAATAGTACTTCATTTGTTAGTATTATATATGTGAAGTGTAATGGATGATATGTTTTTTATGTTTCATTTACAACTCTGGGATATTTCTCACTGTTTCATCCTGAAGGAATTTTTTGTTTCATTGTACTATCATTTAGTTCCTGTTATTCTTTCTCTTCTTAGAAGTTCTATTTCCACATGACAAATCCTAGACAGCTTGAAGGATTCTTTTATTGTGGACCTATTTTGGATGATAGCATAGGGACACACAATTAGACATTAACGGATTTTCTATTTTGAGATGCTAAGGGACCAATTTTATGCTTCCATTTATGGTGGCAGATAGTTTGGGTGGACTGGCACCAGTTTTGGCTGAGCAAGTTAGTAGATTTAATGTCAAAGGACTTGAAATGGTGGCAAACACAAATAATGGAGTTGGTGTGGTGGAGTCGTTAGCTTTTTCTTTTTGACTAATTAAGTTGCTTTTGACTAATTAATTACATCTCTTTTTGCTGTAGCTTCATTATGATGTTTATTTCATGATTATGTTTCCTTCCTAATTAGTATAAATAGGAGGGTCTCTGGCTTTATAATGCATTCAGATTTGAAATGAGAATTGAGTGTTTGGTTTCCGAACCATTTTGGTAACAGAGCCTTATTCCAGAGGGCCAAAAAATGAGAGAGTGAGGAATAGGGTAAGAAACAAAATGTTGAAGAGACAGGGTGTACGAATTCCATCCTCCCAACATTTTTTTCAAAATCTGACCTTGCCATCGTGTTCAGAAGGTCCCAAAACATAGGACAAGCTTTGGCCACCGCCCTGCAACGCCTCCACATGCTCTCAAGCGCCACGCCAGAGGACCACGTGCCGTCAACGGAGCTCACGAGCCGGCCACATGTTGGTCTAAGGTTGAAGACGACCACATCAGCGTCCATGTCACCTACCCACGTCAGCCTGCTCTGCCCAGTCATCAATAGCCCAGCCAATAACTAACTGCCATGTGTCTTATAAGGCACGTCATCACCACTGTTAGACCCTCCCATGTCATCAAACCAGTTATCCGCCACGTCAGCCTAATCTGCTTAGTCAATGCCAGCTCATCCAATAGTTGACTGCCATGTGTCTCTCTTGCCACATCAGCATAACGGTCAGCCAGCATTTTTGTTAAAATTACATTTTGAGCCCTAAATTCTGCAAAAATTATAGTTAGGCCCTTAAACTTTTTGAAATTACATTTTGACTCCCAGATTCTGCCAAAATTACACTTTTACCCCAAATTTCCTATTTTACCCCTGACTTTACCAAAAACACAAATCCTACCCCTACCTTTTCGCCTTATACCTAATAACTGCGTACTTAAGTCACAACCTGTCAAAAACAAACTACAAATTACCTCCAAGATACAAGAATAGACACGAGATTGAGATAGAGGAGATGAGATGCCGAATACAAGAACTGGAGGCCACTATAGCAGAACAACAGGCCTTGCTCGAAACTTGTAGAGAGCACTCAGAAGATTATTTGAATAGCCACAGTTCATCATCCCCTGACTACTGCTATCGTCCTTGACAATTACCATTCCGCTATAATGATATTAAGGTAGACATACCTGAATTCGAGGCAAGACTCCAGCCAGACAAATTCATTGATTGGCTACAAACTGTTGAACGAGTTTTTGAGTACAAAGAGATTCCTGATGTGTAGAAAGTTAAAATTGTCGTCATCAAACTAGAGAAACATGCCTCTATATGGTGGGAGAATCTCAAGAAACGGCGTGAAAGAGAAGGAAAAGGTAAGATATGAATGTGGTACAAGATGCGACGCGAACTCTCACATAAGTTTCTTCCCAAAAATTATTATCAAGATAATTTCCTTTAATTACATAATCTCTGCCAAAAGGCTATGTCTATAGAGGAATATACCAGGGAATTTGAGAAACTTATGATGAAACGTGATATACAAGAAAGGAAGGAGCAAACAATAGCTTGTTATCTTGGAGAGTTAAATATGAACATCGCACATCCAGTACAACTCCAGTAATACTAGACTCTGGACGACGTCATTCATTTAGCCATTCGTATCGAGAAGCAGTGTCCCAGAAGGCCTCCGTACCAATCATCTTCCTCAACTAGAATTCCTTTTGATGAGCATAAGCCACAAATGCATCATCCTAGCTCTTCAAGTACGACTCCACCAAAGGCTGCTAGGGAATTCATCTCTAAAGCACCTAAGTGCTTAAAATGCCAAGGGTTCCATCATATCGCTTCTAACTACCCTAACCGCAGAGTTGTCACCATTATTGAAGGGGAAGCTTTTGCAATATTTGAAGAAGAAAGGGAGCCTATACCTGAAACAGCCAATATTTGATGAAGAGCTAGTATTTGATGAGGAAGTTACTCTTGCTGATCACGGTGAATCATTTATGATTAGGAGAAGCCTGCATATAGCAACTGTGAAAGAAGAGCCTTGGCTACGTCACAACATTTTTCATACTCGCTACACTACTCAAGGTAAAGTCTGTGATGTCATTATTGACAACGGAAGCTGTGAAAATGTAGTTTCCAACTATATTGTAGAAAAGTTACAACTACAGACTCACAACCATCTGTGCCCTTACAAGCTCCAATAGCTTAACCAGGACAACGAGGTAAGATTTTCAAAACGATGCCTTATTACTTTTTCTATTGGTAAAAGGTATCATGATGAAGTTTGGTGTGATGTTGTTCCTATGGATGCCTGTCATCTTCTTCTGGGGAGACCTTGACAATATGATCAATGTGATCTGTATGTACACAAACACATATTCCTTCTAGAAGGATGGCATGAAGATTTAGCTTGCACCTTTGCCACCTGATAAACACAATAAAGGCAAAAATGAATCCAAGCCATTAGTGTCTTTAGTCGAGAAGGTGACTAAAACAAAAAGCCAAGTCATAGGTTTTCTTCTATTGCTCGAGGCAGATAACAGAACAACCATTCTACCTGAAGTGCAGCCATTGTTAGATGAATTTCTTGATGTGATTCTAGATGAAATTCCGTCAGGATTACCACCCATGCAAGACATTTAACATGCTATAGATTTTATCCCAGGAGTAGTAATTTGTAATAGGCCAGCTTACATATTGAGTCCTTAAGAACATGCTGAAGTTTAAAGCTAAATTGAAGAAATGCTAAAAAAGGGATTGATCCATAAAAGTGTCAACCCTTGTGCTGTACTTGTACTCCTAGTGCCCAAGAAAGATGGAAGCTAGAGAATGTGCATAGATTGTCATGCAGTCAATAAGATCACAATTAAGTATTGATTTATGATACCTAGGCTTGATGACATGCTCGACCAGTTATATGGCTCTACTACTTTCTCTAAGATTGACCTTCATAGCGGATACCATCGAATCCAAATTCACCCGGAGATGAATGGATGATAGCTTTCAAAACTAGAGATGGGTTGTTCAAATGAAATGTGACACCAATTGGGTTGACAAATGCTCCTAGTACATTTATGCGCCTGATGAACCAGGTCCTTCACCCTTTTATTGGCAAGTTTGTTGTTGTTTACTTTGATGACATTCTTATCTACAGCAAAAGCCTAACAGACCATTTGGAGCATTTACGACAAGTGTTGCAAGTTCTTCGTGAGCAGAAAATTTATGGTAATTTGAAGAAGTGTACTTTCTTGATAAATGAAGTCATTTTTCTAGGTTATATTATCACTACAGAGGGTGTACGGGTTGACCCAAGCAAAATTGAAGCCATTTTTAGTTGAACAACATCGCAATTCGTCCAAGAAATCAGAAGTTTCCATCGATTAGCTTCCTTCTATAGGCGATTCATTTGAAACTTTAGTTCCATTGCCACACCCCTCACGGATTGTATCAAGGGAGACAAGTTCCAATGGATAGAGAAAGCTCATAAAAGTTTTGAAGAACTGAAGAAACGCTTGACAACAACTCCTGTGCTAGCCCTTCCTAATTTTGACCAAGTGTTTAAGGTTAGTTGTGACGCCCCTAACACTAAAATTGGTGTCGTCTTGAGTCAAGAAAGCCATCCAATTGCTTTTTTCAGTGAAAAGCTTAACAAAGCTAAGCTTAAATATTCCACCTATGATAAGGAATTTTATGCCATTGTTTGTGCTCTACAAAATTGGAGTCATTATCTCCTAAATAAAGAGTTCATACTCTTTTCTGATCATGAAGCCCTCAAGTATCTAAACTCTCAGCAAAAGATCAGTCATAAGCATGCTCGTTGGAGTGAAATCTTACAGTCTTATCCATTTTTGATTAAACATAAGGCTGGAAATTTAAACTCAGTAGCTGATACTTTTAGTCGCCGTCATGCATTACTATCAACAATTCAAGCCAAAGTTGTTGGGTTTCAATGCGTCAAGGAGTTATACCAGGATGACCAAGATTTTCGTGAAATATGGGAGGCAACTGTAGGTCAACCTTTCCACCAATATTATAGACACGATAAGTTTTTATTCTGAGGAAAAACCCTATACATTCCTCAGTGTTCCTTGCGAGAGGCAATAATTTAGGAAGCTCACGATGGAGGTTTAACTGGTCATTTTGGTAGAGACAAAACAGTTGCTCTAGTTAAAGTGAATTTCTATTGGCCAAGACTTGAACAAGATATCAACAGGCATATACAAAGATGCAGAATATGTCATTTGGCCAAAGCTAAGGGTCAAAATACGGGATTATACATGACTCTACTAGTCCCAGAAGCACCATGGGAAGATGTAAGCATGGATTTTATGCTTGGATTACCATGAACTCAGAGGCAGAAAGATTCTATCATGGTAGTTGTAGATCAATTTTAAAAAATAGCCCATTTTATTCCTTGTTAGAAAACGAATGATGCTGTGCAAGTTGCTGAACTATACTTTAAAGAAATTGTTCGTCTCTATGGCATTCCAAAGACTATCACGTCTGATCATGATGTCAAATTTCTTAACCACTTTTGGAGAACTCTCTGGAAAAAGATGGGTACAAAACTTTAATTTAGCATTGCTAGTCACCCTCAAACGGAAGGACAAATAAAAGCCATAAACAAGATTCTTAGCAATCTTCTACGAAGCTTTATTGGAAAGAATTTGAAATAGTGGGATCTTATCCTTGCTCAATTTGAATTTACTTATAACAATTCAATCAACCAAGCCACTGGAAAGTGTCCTTTTGAAGCTGTTTATGGCACTCGACCTCTCAATCCATTCGATTTGATTCCTTCAGCTGGCAAGCAGTATTATAGTGCATATGCAAACCAAAGGGTTGAAGAAATCAAGAAACTACATAAGCATGTCATAGATTGGATTCAAAAGAAAAATTGGAAAATCAAAGCTCAAAGGGACAAGCATCGAAGGCAGCAAATTTTTAATGTAGGAGATTTAGTTTGGATTCATTTGAGGAAAGAACGTTTTCCTAAATAGCCGAACACCAAATTGTCTCCTCGAGCTAATGGTCCACTCAAGATTGTGTAGAAAATTAATAACGCCTACAAAGTGGAATTTCCAGGTGCCTACGGTGTTTCAACCACTTTCAATGTTGCGGATCTATCTCCATATGTTGATGATGTTGTTGATTCTAACTCGAGGACGAGTCATATCCAACCCCGGGAGAATGAAACAGTAGCAAACACAAACAATGGAGTTGGTGTGATGGAGTTGTTAGCTTTTTCTTTTTGACTAATTAAGTTGCTTTTGACTAATTAATTACATCTCTTTTTGCTGTAGCTTCATTATGATGTTTATTTTCATGATTGTTTCCTTTCTAATTAGATAAATAGGAGGGTCTCTAGCTTTATAATGCATTTAGATTTGAGATGAGAAATTGAGTGTTTGGTTTCTGACTAGGACTAGCATGCCTATGTGGGTTTGGTTGTTTAGGATTTGACACTGGAAACATGACTCCTAGGATGGTTCCATTTTGGGTTCTAGATTAGGACAATTTATATTACTTTTTAGTCCCAATCCCATCCATTTAATGTAATAAGGTTTTGATACAAGTTGTTTTAATGTATATTTTTTCACATGGGTTGTGGCCCACAAATGTCTAATGGTTTCTTATCATTCTTTGAGTTTCAATATTGTATTGTTTAATGATAATTTTTTAATTTTCGATTTTAATCTTTATTCTTTATTCAATACAGTACCTATCACCACTACCAAGGCAGCTCTGAGTACTCACTCCCCTCATCAGGCTAAAAGCAAAGACAAGAACAAGAAAGTGGAGTAGCCTTCACCTCCAAGAGTAGATAAAGCCCAATCATTTAGAGCAGGATCTTCAGGTCCCTTATTCATAAGAGCCACTCTACAGACCTATTTTTAAGAATCTCTACAAGCTACTATCTCTAAACTCAAGAAATCTAATACTTGGTTGAGAAAGTAGATTACCAAGTGAGAGTATTGGTGGAGGCAGTCAACCATAACTTCAAGATCCTATTTGACCTCCAGGAAGCTCAGGCCAATCATATACAAAGGATGGAGGAGATTATGAGGACCTATCTTGGTATTCCATTCCCTGAGCCTTCCTCTGCCACTACTTTAGTTCCCTCTTCATCTACTCACCAGACACCACACCCCTTCCTGACACAACTTTCACTGATCCTATTATCATACCGTCTGTCCCTGCTACCACTTCCACCTTACATGATGCCATTCCCATCTCTGATCTTCATTCTACTACACTTATCTCTGATTCCATTCCTGCTAGTGATCTTCCTAGAAAAGATCTTGTTTTTTAATCACTATCCCATTCATCTTCTGCTCAGTCTCACCATTCTGGTTCTAGTTCACATACTAAAGAGATTGAGATTCTAGACACTATGACCTCTATCGGTGCTCTAGAATCTAATTTCAAAACTATTTCTGAACCAGCACCCACTTTACCATCTTCCCCTACTTTCACACCTCATTCCCCATCACATTCCTTCTCTCCTGATCATACTTTTTCACCTATTGCCTCTTACTTCCATGGTTCTTTACACACCACCCCTACCACAAATGCCCCTGATCTCTTTCCTCCACCGGCTCCTCTTAGAGTCAATATCCCACCTTCCTCTTCATCTTATCTCACTTTCCTTGTCCCTCTTTCATTTGCTGATGATGACAAAAAGGGGGAGAAGGGTTCTAGGAATAACTGATATAGCTATTGTTTGATTTTGATTTGGCTTGTATCTCTTATGTATATCTTTTTGATTTGGCTTGTATCTTATCCTTTTAGTATGTTTTGTACTTTATGACTATGCTTTGTGTGTGAAGGTATGATATCTCTAATCTAACTATGATATTTTGTGACAAAGGTCTAGTTAAGATTCTTCATCTATGTTTGATCACCTTATCAAACTTTCAAATTCAAATTCTCAAAGTTTTGTCATCATCAAAAAGGGGGAGAATGTTAATCCTCATAATGTTTTGATGATAACAAAACTTGTGAAAAGAATTGATTAAATCTTTTTTGAAAAGAATAAAAGTGAATTTCATGGTGGAGTGACATTAATTATAAAGACATAGCTTCAATTCAAAAATATGTAAAAAGATCACTTGAGTGACCTTTATTAAACACTCGAGTGATGAAGTTCATTCTTGGATAAGTATCAATTATTTCATGGTGGCCAAAGGCTGTGAAAATGGTTCTTAAACCAAATCACTCAAGTGAATTGGTAATCACTCAAGTGATAGCATCTCTTACAGATAACTCCCACAAAGCTTGGAAGTGAATATACAAAGTAACAAGATCACTCGGAGTGATGGGCAAGCACTCAAGTGATATTATAGGTAATATTGATCTGAATGTGGAAAGTAACAGATCATTCGAGTGATCAGGTAAGAACACTCGAGTGACATTTTTTTGAAAATAGATCACTCGAGTAACTAGGATAAATCACTCAGTGATGCGTCTTGAGAAAGCAGATCACTCGAGTGATCAGAAGAAATCAGTAGAGTGATATGCTTGAAAATCATATCACTCAAGTGATGCAGATCCTTAGTTGGGTCTAACTGATCACTCGAGTGATATAGTAAGAATCACTTAAGTGGTAATACATGTTTTGAAAGAACACTTCCTAATCATTCTCATATCACTGCAAGTGATGTGATCTTCAAAGAAGATCACTCGAGTGAATTGAGTAATCACTCAAGTGATCCATAAATACCTACAAATTTATGCAAGTAATCTGAAAGTGAATGGAAAGTTATTTGAAAAGTAATAAATGATCATTTCAGAAATGGATACTGAGCACTCTAGTTAAAACACAATTCTTCCAAGCTTCTACACTGTTTCTTGATAAAAGTTTCTATTCCAAAGCTCATATCACTCGAGTGACTAAGATCAACACTAGAGTGATTTATAATCACTCCAAGTGGCTACCAAAAGCACTCGAGTGATTATATCATAACTCAAAGCTTATCAACTCGAGAAATTCAATACTCATTATCAACATGCTGAATCACTTCCTGAAACCATATATTGTTATGAATTGTTACTAAACTTATTCTCTAGTAAGTTTCAGAAGATTAAACGCAAAAATTTTGAAGTTCAAATATTCTAACAGAAGCATTAAATGCGTAGCAGCAAAAGTGACGAAAACACTCTCTTTCATCAATAACTACAATTACTCTCTAACAGACAAATTTGAATACTCACAACGGTCTTCAAATTACTCCTACCTATAAATACACAAGCATTTAAGACGGAGCAACTAACCAACAACGACAATCAATTTGCTCATTAAGTGCTTTGTTTTTCAGTGTTATATGATATTTCTTTTGTACTTCAGTTCTTATCCATATGCTCTTTAAGAGAGTCATTAATACCTTCATTTGTCTATAAAGTGAATCTCAAGGTAGTGGGACCTTGAGTTGGGGATCAGTCTATAAAGTGTAAGGTGGAGCAAGTGTCTGAAAAGGAACTTGTAGTGTACTAAGGTGCCAAGAACCCACCAAATCTTGGAAGATATAGTGAAAATCTTAGAGGTGATCTGAAGACTGGACGTAGGTCAAAGAGATTGAGACCAAACCAGTATAAATCTTTGGTATATACTTCGGTGAAATACTTCTAACTCTCAGCTCTGTTTTAATTTCTATTTATCAACGTCATTAGTTTTAATTTTTATTTTATCACCCAATTCACCCTCCTCTTGGGTGAAAACTTGCACTAACAGTTATCTGTCGGCAATCTTTGTTGCAAGTACGGTCAGCGTCACCTGATCTTGGACTTGGCGTGTTTGAGGTTTGTTGTCTATGTGTGGGTTCCCACTTGTAGTTGCTGAATCCACACTCTCTTAACACTTCATAAATGCAACTTGTGAAATAGTAGCGTCCCCAATTCCGCCTGTAGCTTCCTACATTAATCGGTCTCAACTCTTTAGTCAAAATTCGTTCAACAGTCTCCTCATCTACAACTTCAGCTGGGATCACCACTAATCCATGTCTGTTTTGGACACATATATTAGTTAACTCCGTTACTTATGTTACCTCCTCTTTGATTCAAAGAGAACCACACCATATTATTATGTTCTTTACACCACTCGACTCCCAACTCTTTAGGAATGTGTTGAAGTCCCTCTCATTGAAATTTCGTAGCAAAGACATATATTTCCTGGAGGTAAATTGTACGATGACGAGGATTGCTAATGTGTCTATTTTGTATCTTTGAAATCCCATATATAGATTGAATCCACTCAAATTTTTCGTGTTGTTGACTATCTATGTTATGCATTTAATGTTCTTGCTTTTGCTCTGTCATTTATACATGCATGCCATATGTCATACTCACGTCTATTTCTAGTCATCTTTATAAAGATTTTAGGCAAAAATACTTTTTCTAGGTCAAGAGTCACCTTTTTCTTTTTTCACCAAAATGGAAATGTGCTTTGTATCAAAGCATGCTGAGACTTTGTTCTTTTTATTTATTGCTTTCTTAGAAACCATGTTTATGTGTACCTAGGTGTGTGCATTCATGTACAGCCACCCTTTCACCTTAATGGATATTATTACTTTGTTTTAAGGAAAGGCTTATATCAGAGTTAACATATTTTTGGTGACTCCTAATAAGGCTATAGGTCAGCTCTATTTATCATTAGTTGTGCCTTATTTACTTATTTCATGTTAACTCTCATAGATAGCCGCTGATGCAGGTTTGAGGCAATTAATTGGTATCCTTTTTGTATGATGTTTTGCAATCTTCTTAGACCCTACAAGCTTTTGATTAGTTCAATGTGGTGCATTGGAATAGTGGCCTTATTTTCAGGTTGACTTTACTCCCTTTCACTTATGTTTTTATCTATCTTCTACCCATCATTCTGATGCACCGATTCCTTATGTATTCCTTTGTCACTACTATTATTGCATTAAAAGTTCACTGTCTAATGGCATCACAATCAAAAAAGCCAGACTGTTTCTCATGTGTCGTCTTATGCTTTTGTTTCTAATGCATGAGTCATGTTCCATCTGTTGAATTACCAAACTGCGTGCACCACAATTCCAATCCATGTAATCAGTTATACCGTTACTATGACACGTGTTCCTTCGTTCGGCTCTGGCTAATTCAGTTGCATATACACTTGATTATAGAATGGTCAATAGTTTCAATCCTGCCATTTCCAATCAATTTTCGTAGGCTTAGCCCTATCTTTTGGAAAAGGTTCTCGCCAAATTCAGTTGAATGAGATATGATGTAGTACACCAAGTATTTCAAGTACCCCATTATATCAGTTATTCTTCATTTGAACTATCTAAATAGTTTTTCATCCATAATCATCAATCATGTCTGGTCGATCATTGCTTAAAGGCTTGCACGATAGAACTGATAGGTGGAAGATTGCTGCATGGGTCTTCCGTAAGTGGAATGTTTATCAGAAAAAGGCTTCCACCGAGCTTTTCTGTGTTTCAATGATATTGATTGATGCTGAGGTTTGTTAACAAAGTCACCTCCATAACTTTATTATTACTATATCTTGCACCTAAGTAGTTCACATCACAAATTGTCAAATCTGTTGTTTCATGCAGGGTTCTAGGATCCAGGCATGTGCCATTGCTCAGTCGTTGCACAAAAGGTTCCTCACATCAAGGATGACAAAACATACCTATTTGCAAACATTATTGTTTCAAGAAATGCTGGACAATACAAGCGTACTACACATGCATTAAAGATCACTCCTTTTCCCCCACACTCATATCCATGTTGAAGCAGCTTCAATACTGCTATACACTTACTCATTTGTTAGCATCAAAGATATTTTGAAATCTGACCTTTCTAAACACGCTGAAAAGTTGATTAGTAATGAATAATGAATTCATATGTACTCGCATATCATGAATGCACTATCCTCTAATGCATTAATAAAAATATATTGCATCTTAGAACACGTAAGGCAAATATTTTTGTAGACGTGATTGCTTGTGTAAGAACTATGGGGACTTTAGAGGAGAAGGCTCGAGACCATGGGAATAAATTATACTCAAGATGGTTCTCACTGATGTACAGTACATTATCATTAAATATACCCTTCTTAATTTGTTCACTTTTGCTTATGTATAATGTACCCTATGTAATTGTTGTGGTAATGGTTGTTTTACTGTTGTTTGATTCAGGGACATTGATGTTGAATGTGTTCTGTTTGATAGTGTGCTTTTGATGCGTATCTTGCCCAGACGAAGAATCCTAAACCCTCTTTACCCCTTTTCTCATTTTTCAGAAACCACAAAAGTGTTGGCTCCCTTGTTTCTTTGCTCCTGTGCGTGGGTTTTATTTTTTATTGCCATCGCTATGCGTGGTTTTTAATGTTTTAAATTCAAAGTGTTCTTTATTTTTTTTTTAAATATCCAGCTCATACAAATTAAATATTTTTACACCACAACCCTCTATGTAAGCACAAGTTAATGGTGTCAATGCCATGTGTGAAAAATTAACATTGTTAAATGCTAGTCTGAATGTTTTTAAAACTATAGGGACTAACATTATAAACGAAGAAAAACTAGAAGGACTAAAACCAGAAATTTAAAACTAGAGAGAACAAAATCAAAATGAAGAAAAACTACAGAAACCAAACATAGTATTAACCCTTTTAAAAACAACTTTTTGTTTTTTAAAAACAGCTTATCGAAAACAGTTTTCCAAATAAGTTTTTTAAACTTTTGTTTTTAAAACAAAAAACTGTCTTTAAAAAAATCAAACAAGCTCTAATTTTCCCATGATGAAACTATATCCCTACATAGTCTTATTTATTTGTGTCTCTCCACAGGAATGCATAATTGTATCATTGCAAAAGATCCACCTTGACCAAAACAAGGTCTTAGTCTTTAGTATATGTCAACCCAAAGCCAAGGGGAAATAAGGGATCATGCATTTTAACTCCATCAGCCTGTTGATCAAGATCCTCAACTTTTCTAAACCAGGTCACAGGAAGCTGACCCTTGAAGTCATGATCCCCAAAGACAACGTCTGTGATTCCCTGAGCTTCAGTACCAGGTAACCAAGTAGCAACAAGACCGTCTATCTTGTTTAACAGCCATGGCTCTAACACTAAGGGCCTTCCAGATATTAGAATAACTAGTGTTTGGAATTTGTTTGCGACTGAACTAATAATGTCAGGCCCATTAAAGGGGATTACGAGCTCAGAATTGTCGCCTGGTGTCTCAGCAAAGGGAGCTTCACCAACAGCTACAATGGCAAAAGATATGTCATTGCGTTCTAGGGTGTCTGTTGATGGATTCTCCTCATAAATAATTTCTGTTTCATCTCCTACAGCTTCCTTTATGGCATCCAAGAGTGTAGTCCCTAAAATAGTGTACAAAGGTTAAATGTAAAAAACATGTGAAAGAATACAGTATGAAGATTTGTTTGAATAATTCTTCGTAGTCCCACCTAGATTAAGAATTAAAGAGGAGAATCTGAGTTTTCTACATATAAACTCCAGCATTTTCTATCCAATTAGCTTACTTACGAGATTACCCAAAGGGTGCAATTGAGGTGTTAAGCAGTCATGGTCAAGTGATTTAGGCATATAAGATTATTATGCATAGGTGAAATCAACGTTTTGGATGACTGTGATTTATGAGAATGAGCACAGATTTAGAAATGCAGGAAAAACAAATGCATACCAATTGTAATCCGCCCACTCAATCCATACCAAGTTTTAGTCCAGCCTCCACATTGATAACCTAGATCATCTGCATGGGTTCCAGCTACGAGAATCCTCTTGGCTTTTCTATTTAGAGGAAGAAAAGGTTTGCTTTGATCCTTTCCATTTTTCAACAGAACCAAGGATTTTCGAACTGCTTCACGTGCAATATCTCTATGTTGCTGCAGACTTAGTTTGATGGATCAGAAGAACAATAAAGGAAAAAGAATCGACTCTCAGAGTGGTTAGCTTCATATATATTTTCTTTTCACAACATAAATTATAGTATTAGTTTCTTCTTTTTGATAGACAACTCGTTCATATTTGTTGGTTCATATTATATGCCTAGTTATGCTGATATCTCAAAAATAAAAACTCAAGCTTAGGAGAAATTATAATATTTATTGTCGTTCTTGCCCATTGAAATACTTTCACAGAAGAAAAACAAAAATACAAAATGGAAATCTTTTATAAAGAAAATTGAAGGATCAAACTGTTGGAAATACAACTAGAGAACTAATCTTTCAAATCCAGTAGATGTACACGAGAAACGGAAAGAACTTAGATTTGGAGCTATGGTTAGTTCTTCAAATGAAAAATAAGCCTAAAAACTTATACGAGGTTCAAGTTATGATGAATAATACTTACCTTGCAACCAACTAGATCAAGTAAAGATCTGTCAGTCAAAGGGAATTCAAAAAGACCAGCAGCAAATTTCACTCTCAATATTCTCTCTACAGCATCATCAATTCTGGCTAGTGGCACTTCCCCTGATTCTACTAAGGAAGTCAACTCTTCCATGAAAAGTTGGAATCTAAAAGGCACCATCACCTGCAAAATTTTCTGAATACATGAAGGAAAAGAAGTGGGGAAACAAAAAGAAAAAGAAAATCCAAACCATGATAAAGGTTTCCAGAATTGAAGATCTATACCATGTCAATTCCAGCATTAACAGCTGATAAGATGCAGTTTCGATAATCTGACCCACAAGGGGCGCTGTTTGGAAAATCTGACCAAAGACGTTCGAGTCCCTCCCAGTCAGAAATTACAAAACCCTATAGCAAAGCCAATTGTATAAATTGAAAAAGATGATTAGTTCAAATGCAATCAAATGGATGAAGAAGTAAAAGAACTGCAGTTATAGCAGTTCATCTTTTTAATAATTAAACTGAAAGGAGCCATATCCTCTTTGGATAAAAGACAGAACAGCAAAGACAGAAATAAGTTCAGCACTTATTCCAACCATGGTTGCCTTACCTTAAAACGTAGCTTTTCTTTCAAAATTTCAGTAACAAGGAAACGATCAGAATGTAGATTGCGTCCATTCCAACTAGAATAAGAAACCATAATGGTTGAAACCCCTTGTGAAATGCAGTCCAAATAAGGGGCCATGTGGATTCTTTCTAACTCTTCATATGATAATATTGTATTTCCTTCATTTTTGCCTTTCTCAGTACCTCCATCTCCAACAAAGTGCTTGGCACAGGCAATAACCTTTTCCCTGAAATATTGATTACACATACGATCAAAATTTTGGTAAGAATCATTATATGACCCCTAGTTTGGTGCCCTCCAAAATGTGGGTAAATGGGGGCAATGAAAAAATAAAGGTTAGCAAGGGCTCTTTGGAGACATCATAAATTTTCATCATTGAAGTAAAGAAGACAAGTCTGAAATGGAAAAATTCTTTTCTAGGGCAGATTCGAACTTGGAAAAATCATATGAATAGACAATAAATTAAAATGCAAAACAAGTATAGGAAGAAATAATGACGACATCCTGCTGTCAACCATGAGTAAATTGTAATTGGGATGGTACTTGATATTTATACCATCACTATTTCCATAAAGAAACTGTTTCTCTAGGAATTGTATTAGAGTTTCTCTCTACCTTCCGGCCACAAAAGGATAACCATGTTGATGTCCTTGTGGAGACAGGCCCTGCAAGCCTGAAATTATGGAGGTCATCCTTCTGACTATCTCAGTATCTTCACTGTAACTCTCATAGCATCTTCCCCACCTGGGATCTTTGCAGACCTGTCCATTATTAGTTCATTCAAGTGAGTCATGGTTTTATCCATCATTTAATACAGGAACATTCAAAGAGGGATGGTTCAACAACTACAGTAAAAGACGTGAATTGATACATATATCTTAGTTCAATCTAACCGCCATTAGTCACTGATAGACAAGTGAATGTGACTATGCAAAATAAAGGCGAACTAACATAAACACTCTGGTTTAGTAGCATTATTATCTAGTAGGAATAGAATAGGGATTAATTACGATGCCTTACTGCGACACAAGGAGCAAAAGTATAGTGAATTCCACTTGCTCTAACTTCAAGTGCCGTTGCAGCCCCAATTCTTTGAGCTAACTCTGCATCTCTACAAGTAATAAAAGAAAGCTCAATTCTCAAGAACAACGGCAACAAATCTGGTAAAGTAAGAAATTATGCTCCCCACCGACCCCTTTGCGTATAATTAGCCAAAATCAAACAACTTTAGAGCTTATGACGTGATAAAAAAAGGGGACAAAATCAGAACTCACAGGTTACTAAAATGGACTATTAGTGTCCTAATTAAGTTAAAGAGAAAGAACGAACCTAGTAGCTCCGAGGCCAACATTATGAGGAAATATAGTGGCACCATATATACTATTATTGCCATGAACAGCGTCGATCCCATAAATGAGCGGTATAGCTAATCGGGACTCAAGAGCTGACTTTTGAAATCCATCCACCATATCAGCCCAATTCGACGACAATGCGTTTTCAAAAGGCGCACTACCTCCAGCACTGAGGATGCTCCCTTCAAAGTTAAAATAAAGCAAATATCAGAACCAGAATCCCGATTATCTCAATTTTAGAAAACCTTTGAATTAGAAAATGAGGATTGAAAATAGTACCAATCGACAAGTTTCTAATGACGGAAGGGGTTGCAGCACGACGCTCGATTTGGGTCATCTGACCAATCTTCTCCTTCAGAGTCATTCGAGAAAGAAGGTCTTTGACACGAACTTCAATGGGTGCATTGGGATTCTTGTACACGCAATCCATGTCCTCCAATCTGCTCTTCCCCACTCGTCGGCCTCAGAAGAGTGCGAAGAAGAAACAGAAAGTACTGGGGAGAGTGTAGAAGATTTGGCAAACGTTTCGGAAGGGAGCGTGGACTCCGTGGCCATTATATTACAGCTGGAAGAGTTGTTGGTGAGTCAAATCCATGAAGGACTCGTTCCAGTATGTACGGGGATGCTGAGTAATCATGAGGTAATCATGTTTTGACTTTAAGCTGGGTTTGGGTTTATTCATTTCTTCTCATAATCTTATATCCCATCGGATTGTTAAAAATGGATTAATATTTGGGAAAATTCTGAAAAACCACAATGAAAATAATAAAAGGACAATTCAGTACATTAAAATTGTAAAAGGACAGATCAGACGGTGTCAGACGGGTAGAGGAATCTGGTATTTTGAAATCTTGGCCAAATGACAAAAATGCCCTTCAGCCCTCCATCCCCACTTCAGAATAACAACATGATCCTCATAATTAACACCTCCGGATTCGTTATTAACAACTTCAATTTTTCTTTTACAATTCACAAGTTTCAGGGCCAATAATACCACCGATCTCGCCATTAACAACTCCGGATTCGATATTAACAACTCTATTTTCTTCTTTCACACTTAACAAATTTCAGGGCCAATAACAACACCCATCTCTTAATTAACAACTCTGGATTTGAAATTAACAACTTAAATTTCTTCTTTCCCAAATAACAAATTCCAGGGCCAATAACATCATCAATCTCGTCATTAACAACTCCGGATTCGCTATTAACAACTCCTATGTTGTTATTCCGACTGAGGGCTGAAGGGCATTTTCGTCATTTGGCCGAGATTTCAAAATCCCAAATTCATCTGCCCGTCTGACACCTCCTGATCTGTCCTTTTCCAATTTCAATGTACTGAATTGTCCTTTTGCTATTTCCAATGTCGTTTTTTGGAATTTTCCCTTAATATTTTATAAAATTATTATTTAAATATAATAAATTTAAATTATTAAAATCTAACCTACATAATTCATAGAAAAAATTAGAGAGAAGGACCTAAAAAAAATAATATTTATTGAAAAATACCTTAAAAATCCTGATTATTTAAGAGGACCAAAAGCAAAATATTAATTTAAAATTACTAAATTGTTCATAAAAAAAACCCCTAAATTCCCTCTGGGATGCATTATGGATGAGGAACATTTTACCAGGACAAATAGAAACGCTTCAATCAATTCGTCGCTGCGATCCAATTGCCTTCTATGCTTTATCGTCTCTTTGATATGTTTGAGAATTTCTGCCTTATTTTCTGACACAATTTTGATATCTCATAAATAAACAGCAAATCAATTGTGATTAATGTAATGGCCATGAAGTGATAGTTCAATTTTATAAGAGAAAGATGACCATTTGCTCGCGTCTCTCTCTGGTTAATGACTTTATTTGCACTCATATCCTGCTCTTGTGGGGATTGGGTAGAATCAAAACCTTTATAATTATGATTTTAAGGTCTTCTTTAATAAATATTTTCGTTCTTTTAGTGATTTGGTTAGAGAAAATAGTAATTTTAATTACTATTTTGTTATTTGGTCCTAATAAATAATTATGGTTTTTAAGCTCTTCTTATAAAATCCTTTCTTTAAAATGATAATTAAATAAGAGTTTGGTAAAACTATTAACCAAAACATTTATTTGTAAAATCCTTTCTTTAAAATGATAATTAACTAACGGTTTGATAAAATCATTTATTAAAACATTATCATGCACACAGTTGGGCTTTAGATTTCACAAGGCCCAAAATAACTATTCACTATTAAGTTCAAACTCTTTAATTGTATAATACCTCATCATATATCAAAATATTCATATTAGATCTAATTGTGGATCCACAAATTCAAAATAAGTCATAACGTCTCTAGGCCATTCAAAATCGTCAAGAGTAATCAAAAGTATATAGTTAATACTCCAAATCTCTAAAATAAATTAGAGTATGCAAGATAAGCCATAACGTGACAATATACAATAATCCAACATATACCAAAAAGATGGAAGCACTATTATTAACAGAAGTAGCTTAAGTTTCCTAAGTCTTTCCTAATAGACCCGCACAAGAACTATCACCTGGAAAAATGTTAAATCAACGGGATGAAACAAAAGCCTCAGCAACCAACAATATATCTCATCGGGTATATAAGTAAGTGCTCGTGAGGTGTCAAGTAGGACAGTTATAAATCATAGCATGATAAAAACAATGTCACATGGCTACATATTTGTATATAAATCAATTCACAATTTCATAAACTCATTCTCATGCTTATCACATAAGTGCATAACAAGAGGAAAGTGGTTAACTCTCACAAAAGCAAATTATAACCATACTGTTCCTAATCGAATAGCTTAATCACACACCAAAATCAATCTACAACAATCAATTTACTACACATTAATAACTCTTCGAGTTATTAGAAAAATTAACTTACTTAAATTAATTCTATAATTTTAAAGTTTTGAATTAATTATCCCAAAAATTCGAATTTCACACTAAAATCCCAATTATTAATTCAAATATTTTTCTTAACTCAAATAACCCATTTAAGTAATTGATTATCATCAATTTCATTCCCTTACATAAAATCCCCAATTTTAAGTTTAGGGCATAAAATAGCTAAATTATGTTAATCCTTATAATGTTTTGATGATAACAAATCTTAAGTAATTAAAATTAAGAAATGGTTTAATCATTTTGAAAAGAAAGATTAAGGTTCACTCAAGTGATCTTAGTTAAACACTAGAGTAATGAGGTTCATTCTTGAAAAATCTCGATCATTTCATAAGTGATTAAACTCAGTGAAAATATTCTTGAACAAGATCACTCAAGTGGATGAGTAATCACTCAAGTGATAATATCACTCACAGGTAACTCTCAAAAGAATTGGAAGTGATTTCTCAAAGAAACTCGGAGTGATTGGTAAGCACTCGAGTGACATTACAGGTAATAGTGATCTTTATGTGGAAGAAAAAGATCACTTGATTGACACTCTTTGTAACCCCCTCCGTAATTATATCCGAAATACGCGATTAAAATGAAATAGAGACAAATAATAATCAAATAACATTTACTAACCCATCACATGACGGGGTTTTCACAAATACCTTTCGAAATCATTTATAAACTTGGTCTCATATTCACATGTCGAATACAATAACTACGCGAAGATAAATCACATTCATATAAATATCAGAGTGCACAACATAATCATCCCGGCAATTCCGGATACATACCTTCACTAAAGATACACAGGGCACAATTGCCCATTACAATTCTTCAAATTGGGATTACACAATCTCATCTCAAATTCATAACCCTATATTCAACCGAATCATATACAGTCTTCACAACTCATTGATAACCAACTACCAACTTTCATCTCGAAGGAGTCCTAGCTGCTCCACTTGCCCTTTCTAAATTGTTGGTAGGGGAGGGTGAGATTTGAGAGAATCTCAGTAGGGAAACATTATCAATATGCAGGCAAGATAAGTGTTTAATGCATGACATGCTTACATCACATAACTCATGCACACATACAATGACAAATCTATAAGCTCAATGCTTCAAATGATACACATATGGCCATAGCATATATTGAAACATAGCTTCAAATCATTCATACATGTTCCACATAATCAAGCAAAGCAATAATATGTATCAACACATTAATACAGTTATCAGAGCATACAGGAGAGATAAGTTCCCTACCTTAACCCTTTTATGCCTCGAAACGTGTGCCTCAATCTACATGCAAACAGCTCGGGGCTTCATATTTGATCCTACAATGTCAAATGTACTATTTAGACACTTTTATAGTGTTTCTGGGGGTTATATGAGGCTATATTGAAAATTTACTAAAATGCCCCCGAAGACCTAGCCCAACCACACCGTACCCAGTCCAGCTGTACTTTTCTCGAAATTTTGACATGGGCTATTCTAACATATTTCCACCCTAGGAATCCATTTCCGAACATGAAATTATCAAATTCAATGTCAATTACAAAATTACCCTTGATAGCCCCACTTCAAGGGTTTCAGGGGTGTTTTCGTAATTATGCTTTTTTAGCCCTTTCCTAAAAAGTGCCCAACTGTAACCCTACCTAATTTTCACTCCTAAACTCAATGGAATCATCAAATCATTGAAAATATAACTCTAAGACCCATTTCTAGAGCTGGCCAAAATTCTCAAGTATTCCAGGGAAAATTGGAGTTTTTCAGTTTCGGTTCCGTAAATGCGTTCCTTTATACTCCTAACCACTTTATTGACTATTTCATTAGGTTACAAATACCATTTAGTACTAATTTGGGCATCATAATAGCCCCACACACCCATTCTCCATTTTTGAAACCAACAACAATCCGGCAATATTTCACCGATTAAATTGTCCACAGCAGCCAGAATAGTCAATACACAAGAGTTTGGAAGTTACCTCAAGCTCCCATTAGCTTTTCTCAAGAGTGGATGAAACCCTAGCCCTTCTTAACCATGAAAATTGAGCTTCCAACACCTTAAAGAATATAAAAGAGAAGCTTAGGAGCAAGGTTATACGCGTTAGAAGCTAGATCATCGGAGAAATCGGCTTACCTTGTGAGATTTCTCCTCTTTCTCTCTCTAAGAGCTCTCAATGTTCTCTTACTAGTTTCAGCTGATTCAGCACATCAGAAATGAGAGCTGAAGATGATAATTAAAATATTTAATTCCATACTGATGTCATCTTTTATTTCGATGATGTCATAATTCCCATTTTCTGATTTTCTACCAAAGCTTTGAAAAATTATAACTAATTCTAGAAATATCGAAATGAGGTGATTCCAAAGCCAAATGAAAGAAATTTAAGTCCTTTTTATAGGAAAAATATTGGTCATTACTGAAAATCACCACAAAATTCTAGAATTACATAAAACCCATCACTGCCCCAAAACAGAGTTCAGTTTCCATTTCAAACTTTGAACAGTCATATCACCTAGCTTACAAAATGAAATGGCATGTCCATTTTGAAGCTTGGGATGTGAACTTTAAGACTGGAAAGTTTCAGAAGTTTTAGACACCATTTGTTCATTCAAAACGTTCACACAAACTGACTGCCCAGAATAGAGTTTCACTAAACAGAATTTCAGATTTTGCATCTTTGCTTCCAATGGTCCCATTTTCAATAAAACATCATTCCCACATAAATTTTCACAAGGAATCCATTGGAAAGACCAAATCAATCAAATTCACATCATATTGACATGTTTTCACAACAATCTCAACATGTCAACACAATTCACATTTCAAAACCTAACATTGCAACTTTTCCATTCCAAAGTTCCAAATCAATTTCAATGACATCAAAACACACTATGACACAATTTCCAACACAACACCCCATTCAATTATTCCCTGTATTCTAAGTCAATTTGGATGTTAATCCATAATTGAACTCAAATACAGGGTTTCGGCACTACTCACAACACACACGAATCACATTCGAGTGCCAAATCACATCATATTCTCCAAAAGGGTTATTTATCACTAACCACATCCACTTTTGGAGTCATTAACCCTTAATCACAATTTGGGATCTTGCTAAACCGGGGCTTAGCAATCCACTAATCTCAAGCTTATTCTTTAAGCTCAAGTCTCAAAAGTCGGGGTATCACACTCTTTAAGAAGTAGATCACTCGATGGATTAGGAGAAATCACTCAAGCGATATGCCTTGAAAATCATATCACTCAAGTGAAATGGTAAATCACTCGAGTGATGCAGATCTCCTCAGATGGTTTTAACTACTCACCCGAGTGATATAGTAAGAATAACTTAAGTGAAAATACATGTTTTGAAAAGCACTTCCTATTCACTCTCATATCACTACAAGTGATATGATCTTCAAAGAAGATCACTCAAGTGAATTAATCAATCACTCAAGTGATCCATAAATACTTGCAAATTTATGTAAGTGATTTGAAAGTGAATAAAAAGTTCTTTATTGATTATTTCAGAGACAGATTCTGAGCTCTCGTGTGTATTCACAATTCTTTCATACTTCTACACTATTTCTTGATAAAATTTTCTATGTCAAAGCTCATATCACTTGAGTGACTAAGATCAACACTCAAGCAATTTGGAATCACTTCAAGTGGCTAGCAAAGCACTCGAGTGATGATATCATGACTCAAAACTTATCTCCTCGATAAATTTAATACTTATTATCTACATACTGAATCACTTCTTGAATCTATATAATGTTATTAGTTGTTACTAAACTTGTTCTCTAGTAAGTTTCAAAAGATTAAATGTGAGATTAAATGCAAAATCTTGAAGATCAAAGAATCAAACAGAAGCATTAAATGTGTAGCAAAGAAAAGCGTCGGAAGCATTCTTTTTCATCAACGGTTATAATTACTCTCTAACAGACAAATTTAAATACTCACAACGGTCTCCAAATTACCTCTACCTATAAATACAAAAGCATTCAAGATGAAGCAACCAACCAACAACAAAAATTAATTTGCTCATTAAGTTCTTTGTTCTTTATTCCTGCCTGATATTTTCTTGGCATACTGTCTGTACTTCAGTTCTTATCTATCTACTCTTTGTGAGAGTTTTAAATACCTTCATTCATATAAAAGGTGATTCTCAAGGTAGTGGGACCTTGAGAGAGGAATCATTTTACAAAGTGTAAGGGGAAGCAAGTGTCTAGTATAGAAACTTGCTGTGTACAGAGGTGCCAAGAACCCACTGAATCTTGGAAGATATATGAAAAATCTCAGATGCGATATGAGGACTAGACGTAGGTCAAGAGGTTGTGACTAAACCAATATAAATCTCTGGTGTACACTTTAGTGATATGCTTCTAACTTTAAACTCCGTCTTAATTTCAGTTATTTGTTAATTTAAGTTTTTTTAATCACCCAATTCACCTCCCCCTCTTGGGTGAAACTCTTGCACTAACAAATTATAAATCTCCTTAAAAAAATCTAAACCAATTAAAACATTAAGAATACTTCTAATAATCTAAATAAATCATTTAACCCAAATTTAATCGGTTAAAAAGTCCAATATAGAATTATTTATAGGCTGATTATATAGAAAATTTATTATAAAATCTTACACCAACTAAATAACAAAATTAAACCAATAAAAAATAACTATTAACCATCCTCTTCATTCCTATAGTTATATATCTCGAAACTTGCCTAAAACCCTAACCCCAAAATATTCTCTAACCGGCAGAAAATTACTATCATAAGAAATAGACAATTATTTAGAAAAATCTTCATAAAGGAAGTTTTGTAATTAGAAATGATCTTGAGTACCCTATTGTTCTCCAAAATATAAACCCAAAACTGCAAAAATTAAAAATTACAAGTTCACCCCTTCCAAAAATGTCACTTCGCCTGTTAAGGCGACATGATTGGTGCGTGGGGGTATTTATAATACCCCCTCCCCTTATGGTAGCTAAAGGGGCTACATGGCCCCTTTAGCCATCATATGTGTGTGAATATATTAATCTTTTTTAAAAAATATATATACACACTTTTTTTACCTTCAAATTCTTCTTCTTTTTTCTCCATTATTATTATTATTGTTATTATTTTCACTTCTTTATTCCAATAATCTCTTTTACTATCATAAATCCTAATTAAAATAAAAACCTATATTTCGATAGTTACATGATAAATTCATTTATTATGATTACTTCTTTCTTAATTGTAATTAAATCCTAATATAAAAATTATGATGTTATAACGCTCCCCATCTAAATAAAATTGTCTCCAAAATTCGATTTAAGTGAGAAACAAAAACAAGACTAGAACATAATAATCCAATCAAGACAGGCATGAGTACATACTTAAGCAAAAAAGTTGGGAAAATCCCCACGCATCCTTTCCTCAGTCTCCCAAGTTGCATCTCCAAGAGTCATACCCTTCCAGAAAGACTTTCACAAGCCGAATGGTCATTGTCCTATGTTGCTTGTCTTGAACATCTAAAATTCTCTCTGGTTATGCTACATTAGTCAAGTTTTCTCTCAACTCAACTTCCTCAGCCTATACTTCTTCAATTGTGACACATGGAACACGTTGTGCACGGAGGCAAAGTGATCCGATAGGCAATAGGCCCTATCCGTTCCAAAATCTCATACAGCCCAATGAATCGAGGAGTCAACTTCTATGCCTTAATGGACCTCTTAAAGCCTATAATAGGCAAAACCTAAAGAAAAATGTGATCTCCCACACTAAACTCCAACGGTCTCCTTTGACGATCTGCATAACTTTTTTGTCGGCTTAAAGCGGTCAACAATTTCTGCCATATTATTTCAATCTTCCTTGATGTTTGATCTACCAAATCTAGTTCAATTATGATCCTCTTACTCAATTTGATCTAACATAACAACGATATGCACTTATGACCATATAAAGCCTCAAAAGGTGCCATCTAAATATTGGAATAGTAGCTATTATTGTACGCAAATTCTACCCATGGAAAATGCTTACCCCAGCTACCTGGGAACTCAATGGCGCAGGTTTTTAACATGTCCTCGAGTGTTTGAATAGTCCTCTCAGTCTGACCATTTGTATTAGGATGATAGGCAGACTATACTTCAACTTTGTACCCATAACTTCCTGTAAAGACTTCCAAAAGTTCAAAGTAAACCTAGAATCACGATTCGATATGATACTCTTCGGCACCCTATGCATACAAACAATCTCTTTAATGTACAACTCGGCCAACTTCTCTAAAAAGTAGCTCGTTTTAATCTACAAAAAGTGTGTTGATTTGGTCAATAGATCTATGATCACCCAAATAGCATCATAAATGGCTCAGATTTACGGTAAACCCATAATAAAATCCATAGCAATACTATCCTATTTCCATTAGGGATATCCAAATTCTGAAGTAGCCTTAGTGGTTTTTAGTGCTCAATTTTGACCTTCTGGCACGTCAAATATTTCAAGATAAAATCAGTTACATCTCTCTTTATTTTCGGGCACTAATACTATTGCTTCAAATCATTATACATCTTGGTGATTCTAGGATGTATGGTATACCGACTCTGATGGGCCTCTTCTAGAATGGTCCCTTTAATCTCGGCATTATTAGGAACACAAATTCTTTTCTTGTATCTTAAGATATCTGCATCTCTAATGTCATAATCTTGAACCTCTCCTTGCTCTAACTCTTCTCAAATCCTCCTTAACTAATTGTCTTCCATCTGAGCATCTCTAAGACTCTGACAAAAACCACACTCACTTAATACCGCATTCAAAGTAACTATCTTCTTTTGATCTGGAACAATATGGATTTCCCTCAAGCCTTGTGATGACTCCCTATTTTTAGATAATCTTGAGACATATTTTAATATATTTGGAAGTCATCTAATAATAAATCAGAGGGATTTTAGTCAGATTTTGATAAGATACCGATTGGAAGAGATTTTATGATAAATATCAACTTCTTAATAAAATAATGATAAATAATAATATTTTAATAATCTGAAAACAATATAGATTAAAACAAGATAAAGATATTTCATATTTGATTATTATTGTTATTATTATTATTTTAATATTTTGACTTTTCCTGCTATTATGCCTCAGAATCACGTGTGTGGAGATATATGATAATAACTCAAAGGTAATATCTATTTGCATATACTGGGAAAGAGAGAAAGATATCAAGCATGGGAAAAACATGGGTCCCACGTGAAGAAAAGAAGAATATGAAGGTGCATATCGGATATATTATATCTTGAAGAGATTGGAAACGTGGGCCCCGCAGCAAAAACAAAGAAAGCACCTAAGTTATATGTTATATCTATAAAGAGGCAAACACAGCAGAAATTAGGGAGCTGGGACTTGAAGACGAGGAGCGGAGTGAGAAGCAAAGCAGAAATTAGGGAGCTGGGACTTGAAGATTCAAAGAGATTTGAAGCTTTAAATTTGGTTTTCCATAATTTTCTTCTCTCATTTTCTTAGTTTATGATATGAACTGAATCATTATTTATGGTTTTGGTTTGTTGATAAACATGAGTAGCTAATTTTCTCGTTCTAGGATTTTCTTAAACCTATTTATGGATTAAATTATTTATTTACTCTCTTTTTGCATCAAATGAAGTTTTTGTATTGATTTTATTTTGCTCTTAATGCCTCTAAATGCCTGATCACCATTTAGTTATTTTGTTCATTTAAATTAATCTTGAGAAAGATAATTTAAGTGTAGAACTTGGATAAAATCATATTAGACTTGAAGTTTAGGTATATTAAATGGATGGTTTGTTAGTATCATAGAGATATAGTTACTAACCTAGCATTGTCAGATTAAGATTGGTGTTTAAAGTTAGTCCTTATAAATTAATACAAGAGATTGATTAGTTTATTAGGATAAAGATTTGGTTTTGACTCGAGAGAGCGTTATCGAATACTTTTGAATCTTAGACAAATACATATCTTCGTTTGATTGCTTATTGAGGGTAAATTAATTAGTTTATAAAATAAATAGGGGATAGATAATCCTAGGTTCCTCCTGTCTTGAAGTTCTCAATTTAATCAATTAATTCTTAAGTATAAAATCGCTTTCAAAATATTCTCACTTAACCTGATTTATAACTTAATTGAGATAATTAATTCATTTTTGTCATAGTTTTCGTGGGAACGATCTTTTTATATTACTTGCGACCCGTACGCTTGCCTTAAAGATAGACGGCTAACAAGTTTTTGGCGCCGTTGCGGAGGACTTTGGCAAAAAGCTCATTGAACTAGTTATCTTAATTGTGTGATTAATCACGTTTGAGTATTTTCTTTCTTTTCTTGATTTTTTTATAAGTTCGATGCTCCTCGGTTGTTGTTTGGATTTGCAGGTATTTCTCGACGTATGAGTGGCGCACTGGTAATCCATTCTAACAACCTAGATGACAAGCATCATTCTAAAGAAGTGGAACTTAAATCTGAATCAGAATCATCAAAAGAACCAACGTCACCTAATCCAAAGATCATGGCACACCCTAATAATGAGGATATGGATCGTACTTTAGATGAATATATGGAACAAGAGAGCACCACCTATCAATCTAGCATTCAATTCCCAGCTATTACTGCTAAAAATAATGAGGTGAGGCCAATTATGCTGCAGATGCTCTAGATGATTAGCACGTTCACAGGAAATCAGAATGAAGATCCAATTGAGCATTTGACAAAATTTGTTCAAATGTGCGAAAATTTCAAACAGCAGGGAGTGTCTTCTGATACACTAAGACTGAGACTCTTCCCCATGTCTTTAGATAAAAAGGCAAAATCTTGGCTCACAGCTCTACCTCCCAATTCTATCTCTACATGGGACACCCTTGTTAGATATGAATAGTTTTAATGATGTCAAATATAGATGTTAAATATGAGCAAAAAGTTTGTATGATATAATTATCTTCTACATTAACTAACTACTATATTTAATGTTGCATATTTTGTAGATTAGTCATAAACCCGATTGTGGGTTGATGTTATAATGCCTCATATGTGGAGAATGATCATCAAGAAGAAAATTAAGAGACAAGGGATTGAAGTAAGAAGGTATTGCAAGAATTAATAGGAATATCAAGCAAAAATTGAAGAAAATTGAAGATATTCAAGAAGATATCTAGTTGGTTTATGAAGAACGATCATCAATTCAAGAAGATATCTAGCTAGGTTATGAAGAATGATCATCAAGTGGCAAAACAAGAAGAAAGAGATTGAAGAAAGAAGAAGAAAGAGATCAAAGAAAGAAGAACTTGCAAGATCACATGAGAATATCAAGATTCAAGCTATTAGAAGTGATATCGGAGGTTTCTATGGTCAAACGGAAGTTGGAATGGGTCAATACAAAGCTAAAATGATGTATACGGAAGTTATGGTGCCTCCGGGGATGATTACTCGAGTAATCACTCGAGTAGTAGGGCACTGCCTCATTTTGGAGGTGATTACTCGAGTAATCTGCCGGGTTACTTGATGAATCACTCGAGGCGGCACTTGAAGTAATGGACACTTTGTTTTCGTGCGGCAGAATAGAGGTTCGGTATTTTGATGATATCACTCCAACCACATGTCGGATAGAACTGAAACTGGTGGCATATGAAACTAGACTTCTAACACGAACTTTTGACACCAAGATCACATTCAAAGGAGTTTAGATGAGAGAGATATAAGCTTCAAAAGTTGACACATGAATCAGCGTCATATTCCTGGACAACTTTGGTATTTTGGACATAACTCTCAAACTACATATTGGATTGTAACGAAACTAGTGCCATATCAAAGTAGACTCAAAGATCTTTCCATGGATATATAATTTGTCACATTTGAAGCTTTATCCTAAGAGCTATGACTTCTGGAAGTTGCTGCTCGTGATGATTCGTGAGTTCAGAAATGGTCTAAGAACAATAGATACTCTTTGGATCATAACTTTTAGTACACAATGTGTTTGGAGCTAATTCTTATTGCGTTGGAATGTAAACGATGAGAGCTTTCCGATGATATATAATTTTCCATATTTCAAATCAAAATCAAGAATTCACTTGAAGTAGCCACTCGAGTAACCTATGAAGAAAATTGTACCATACTCGAGTAGGTACTCGAGTAATCAAATAGAGAACTTCCAGTTGCTCTCGGCCTGCCAACGTTACTCGAGTAAGCACTCGAGTAATCAGGGAAATCACTTCCAGTTGCTCTCGGCATTTTCAATCCTGCCAATATTACTCGAGGAGCCACTCGAGTAAAGCACTGTGATAAGCAAAACTTGAAGGTAACATCGATTACTCGATTAATCTGCAATGTTATTATCACACTTCACTTGAGGCACCACCCGAGTATGTAGAGTTATTTAGAAGAGAACTTCAAGTCACTAACCGAGTATTCAGAGTTATTTAGAAGAGAACTTCAAGTCACTACCTGAGTATGCAGAGTTATTTAGAAGAGAACTTCAAGTCACTACCCGAGTATGCAGAGTTATTTAGAAGGAAACTTCAAGTCACTACCCAAGTAATGCTTCCCAGGAAAACAGAACAACGTCCTGAAGATTCTGGAAATCAATGGAATGATCATATAACTCATTCTTCTTGCTTCTAATCACTCTAACACTTCATTGTATTAGTGTTTAATGTATTTCTCCGGGAATTCAATGAAGATATGATGTGAAGAGTCAAAAGGTGAATTTATGGAAGCGGAGCGTCAACGTTACAACGGCTAGTTTTCAAAATCAAAGAACAGTCAAACAAAGCTACGCCACTCTAACGGACAGGTTGAAATGCTTCCAACGGCTATCTCAACTCATCTACAAATATGGGAACATTCAACGAAGAGCAACACCAACAAGAACACTACAACGAGAAACATGCAAAGATCATGAATCATCTACTCCAACCCAACTACTCTCTGTTCTTATCCATTTTCTATATCATGTATATTTGAGAGAGAGATTATTTTCATTGTGCTTCAGTATTCATCTATTCACTTCTGAGAGAGAAGATTGACTGTAATCTTTCAACATAAAAGTTGTATCCTTACGGGGTGTGTAAGGAGAGTAACTCGGTTGTAACCTTACGGTGTGTAAGGGGGAGTAACTCGATGAGAGATTTGTAAACGACTTCGCAAGTGCCCAGCTAAACTTGTGGGTTATAAAGGCTTTTCTTGTGCCTGGATTAAATAAGAAGATAGTGGATTTGAAAATCTCAGGAGGAGCCTGGGGACTAGACGTAGGCCATTGCAGATTGGACCAAACCAGGATAAATCACAGTTTGCACACTCTCTTCCTTAAACTCTTATATTTCCAGCATATATAAACTGTTGATTTATAATTCATTACTTTCATATTTATTGCTTCCTCTAAGATGCAAAAAGATTTTTAAAGTTCTTAAGATTTTTATCTTACACCCAATTCACCCCCTCTTGGGTGTTAGCCGGTTCTAACAACCCTAGCATCTCTATTCAAAGCAAGATTCATTCCAAGGGGACAATGAGCAGTGTAAAGAGTTGAGTTATTGGGTTTTGCACAAGAACCAGGTGAACTCTTTCATGAGGCATGGGAGAGATTCAAAGAAATGTGGCGTAACTGTCCTAATCATGAGCAGAAGACTTATGTGTTATTGGAAGCTTTTTGGGCTGGATTGGATGGTCCCATTGTTTCTGTGGTCGAGAATGCTTGCAATGGTAGGATTGGCAAGAAGAAAGTATCCGAATTATTAAAGTTGTATGATGAAATTTCTTTTAGCACTCTGCAATAATCCGATAAAGCACGCTCTGGGTGTAAGATCAAGCGTTTCACCCAAGAGGGGGGGTGAATTGGGTGATACTGAAATTTATTTCGAAAATATAAAACTTTGACAAAAGAATTAAAACAGTAATGAGTAAGGAGAAATATCACCGAAGTGTACACCGGGAGTTATACTGGTTCGGTCACAACCACTTTGACCTACGTCCAGTCCTCAGAGCTTCTCTGAGAGTTTCACTATAACTTCCAAGATTCAGTGGGTTCTTGGCACCACAGTACAAGCAAGTTCCTTCACACCTGGACACTCGCTCCCCCTTACAGGTTGTAATCCAATCCCAACTCAAGGTTCCACAACCTTAAGTTATCTCAATATCAAATATTGAGTTTGAATGAAATATCTCTCACAAAGAGTAAATGATAATCACTGAAGCATATGAATACAATTTCAACGTGAAAACAGAGCAATGAACTTAATGAATCGTTTGTGTGGATGCTTGGTTGTTCTTCTCTGTTTGAAGGTTCCCATATATATAGATATGATGGTGATGACCGTTGGAACGTTTTCCTTTCGTCCGTTGGTGAGTGCGCAGCCACTGTTGACTTTTCAAGTTTTTGAAAAATATCCGTTGGCGGTGGTTGGCATTTGAACGTTTGATTTGACTTTCATCTCTTGAAGTGATTCCTTCATTGTTTATCTGTAAATAGACTAAGAATACTAATACAATGAAAGGTTAATCATATAGGAAACAAATCAATGAACGTTTGAATGATTTCTAAATTTCTGGGTATGCTTACTCGAGTAGCTCCTCGAGTAACCCTTGAAGTTTACTCGAGTAGCTCCTCGAGTAACATCGGGAAATCATTTACCAACTGCAAGTTAATGAACAAGTATAAGATTACTCGGGTAGTGCATGGAGTAAACTAAATTTCAAACCTTTGGAATAGTTATTTACTCGGGTAGCTACTCGAGTAATGCACTCACAACTTTATGAGTTACTCGGGTAACCCCTCGAGTAATCCTTTGAAAAACTTTTGATTACTCGATGCTCTACTCCAATAATGTTGGCAGGATCAAAATGCCGAGAGCACTTACCTCATTACTCGAGTAGCTCCTCGAGTAAAGCACTCAATCTTACATAAGTTACTCGGGTAGCACCTCGAGTAACTGAGACATTCGTACATAACTTTCCCTGGTCATGACTGGAAGTTTCCTTTGAAAATATTTGTGCTTACTGGGGTACATACTCGAGGAATCCACTCAGGCTGTTACTCGGGTACCTCCTCGAGTAACATTGGCAGTGGTACAAAGTGCCGAGAGTTACACATTTTCAAATACACGGTTACTCGAGTAGCTCCTCGAGTATCATGGAAAACTTGAAGGCTGACTGGAAGTTTCTGACCTGGTTACTCGAGTAGCTCCTCGAGTAACATTAGCAGTGGTACAAACTGCCGAGAGGTACATATGGTTACTCGAGTAGCTCCTCGAGTAACATTCTGCTCACTTGAAGGTCACTGAAAGTTTTCACATGGTTACTCGAGTAGCGCCTCGAGTAACATTGGCAGGCCGAGAGCAACCTTAAAGTTTTACCTGGTTACTCGAGTAGCGCCTCGAGTAATGGTGGCAGGTCACTGGAAGTTTTGCCTATTTACTTCAAGTTTTGGGTCATTACTCGAGTAGCGCCTCGAGTAATGCCTTAGAAAATGCACTTCAACTTAAGTTCCTTAGCATTTTCTCTTGGCCAATCTTCACTACTTCCATGCTTTCCTCAAGTAAGCCTTATTCCTGTCATTACTTAGTTCAAGCCTGATATTTAAACATTTCCTTTTCAAACCATTCTTTTGTTATCATCAAAACATGAGATCTAACATTCTCCCCCTTTTTGATGATGACAAAACTTGGTGTGATTTTGAACCATGATTTTTCAAATTGATTTCTTAATTAATTATTAAGTTGAATAAACCTTGCATATATAACAACTTCATTAGTCCAAACAATTATCACAAACTTAAATGAAAATAAATGAAGTCATAATTTAAACATACTTGTATTGAACTAAAATTTCAAATTACAAAATAAGTTCATACTGAATTCAAAAAGCTCCCTAAAGTCCCATGTACACCCATATACCCATGAAAAACAAAGACAAATCCACAAAATCACTCTCAAGTTCTTCTCCCCCTTTTTGGCTTCATCATTCAAGAGGAGGGTTAGAAGGCTTCACCATAGAGATGGGCTTTACAGGAAGGACCAATCCACCATCTGAACTAGATGAATCAAAGGAACTGGATGATTCTGGTTCAGGAAGATTAAGAGGTGGGATATGGATGTCATCTCTAGGCAGGAAAGGAGAAGGTTGAAATACAACCATAGTGGTCTCAGCCTCTGGAGGAGTGTCTAACACAGGAGTGAGATGTTCAGAGGAGAAGGAAGATGATACTTCCTCTGTTTGGGTAGGAGAGGGGATAGGTTTAGGAGTAGTCTCTGGCTGTGGCTTCTGAGGTGAATCATCAATGGTAATATGTGTAGTCTCATGGGTTTCAGGATCATCCACTGTGAATAAGATATCTTTTCCTTGGGGCTCAAGTGGATCAGAAACTAAAGGGGTAAAGGGTTCAGCCTCTGGAATAGGAATATCAGTAGGAGGGTTCTCTGGAGGTGGTGGTGCAGATGAGGATGGACCGGCAGAAGGTCCGGGACCCAATGAGTCCAAGCGTGCCAGTATCAGTCTCAAGGTCTCTCCCTGGGCACGTTGCTCTTCAAGCAACTCCTCATGTTTCCTATCCATTCTCTCAACCAATTCCTCATGCCTTTTGTCAATTTTCTCAACCAGTTCTCCCATCTTGAAGTTGGTATTGGTAATCAATTCAGCATTAGTATTGGCTATGTCCACATGGAAGCCTCTGAGGATGTTCTCCATGAAGTGCTGGAGAGTGGCATTCAGGAAAGATGGTGAGGATGTGGTAGCAGCTGGAGCCGATGACTGAGTGTCATCCATTCTACTGGTTTCAGCCTCAGTAGCCTTTCTCTTCTTCTTGGACCCAGACTCCAGTGGGCCTTTGAGAGGAATGTCTATGTTTAGTTTACCAATCTGGTTCCTTCCGACCGGAGACAACCTCTCAATTGGCTCTTTGCTATCCAAGTACCATATTTTGTTCTCTTTTAGGATAAGAGACACAATTTGGGGATATGGCATTGGAGTAGTCCCTTTCCCATCCACCTTATACCTCTTCATCTCTGAGAATATATACTCTCCCAGATCCTTTTCTTCTTTCAAGAGGAGTGAAGCAAACCATCTATAGTCCCTATCCGAAAAGTGGGTATAGTTGTTGGCTTTGTTTACTAGGGACCTAGAGTAGATGTACCATAGGACCCTGTGATGATCACACATATCACTCGGTTTAAAGTTTAAGGGGCCAACTAACTCACCGGGCTTAAGGATAGTGAATATTTGGTTTGGCTCAAGCTCAGAATAGATATCATCCGGGGGATTCTCAATTCCTAACCATAAATTGATCCTAGAGGGAGATATAAGGATTTTCTGTCCTCTCACTGTGGTAGTCATTTCTTCCTCAACTGAGGTTCGGTCAGGCTCATCAGTGATTTCTAGGTTACAGTAAAAATGGGTGATTACCTTTGTGCAAAAAGGCAATCTCACAGACAACCAAGACATAAATGGATTAAGATAAGGACTAAGGTCAAACTTCACTACCTCTTGAAGAAGCTTTAGATCAACGTAGTGTGTTTTACACACTTTCCTTCTGGAGAATTGTGTCAGATACTTGGGGGACTCCACCAATTTCCCCACATTGAATCCTTTGGGAGGGGTAGTGATCTCTGCCTCTGGAATCTTGGATTTCTTTGATGATTGACCCTTCTCCAATTGGTCAATGATCCCAGCCATTGCCTTAGCCACATTTTTGTCATATTTTGGCTTCTTGGGAATTTTTGGAGTAAAAGAGGGTGTGGATGAGTCTGAGTGTGAAGGTGAGGGAGTTTTGACACCTTTGCTTCTTCCAGTGGATGTGCTCTTTTTAGACTGAGCCCTAGTCACAATAGGCTCTTTGATTACCACCCCTTTGGCCTTTGGTTGAGCTTGAGGTTGAAGAGGGATTTTGGCTTTTGATCTTGGGGTCAATTTTCTTCTTTTTCCCTTGGGATGAGATGAAGGAGGATCAGAGTGTTGCTCGGATTCAGAGGAATCTAAGGGAGTAATATTTTTGGTTCTCATCTTCCTGAAGAATTGAGAAACTGAGATTTTCAAAAAAAAATAAGGTAACTGTCGCAAGTTTAGGTCAGAGGGATTTTGAACAAAATAGGAAGTTTTTGGACTTGAAACCAGTTGGGTTTTGACGGAAATGAGGCAAGGAATCGATTGGGAAAAGTTTTTGAAAGGGTGTATAGTGATTTACTCGAGGAGATTTTGTGGAAATGACCAAGTTTGCGCAAGATAAAGACCTAAATCCCGACTTTACTCGAGGCCTTACTCGAGTAATGTTCATCATTACTCGAGGCCTTCCTCGGGTGTTCATGTAGAAATATTCAAAAATAATTCATTTAAATTGCGTACCTGGCATGAATAATATTGTAATTATCCATGGGTGTTCCCTCGATCATTTATAATCCATTCTGAGCAGATTTGAGTCATTTTTCTACAATTTGAGAATCTGGACTCCGTCATTACTCGAGGCCTTACCCGAGTAATCTTCAAGTTTACTCGAGGCTTGCCTCGGGTAACCTGTCTTTTGAACTTCTGACTTTTCATTTCCTCAAAACTGAACCGTTAGATTTAAATTTCAAGTTACTCGATCCATTACTTCCAGTTTTGGGGGCCATTACTCGAGTACATACTCGAGTAAACTGCTACATTACCTCAAGTTACTCCTCGGGTAAATCTTTTCTGTCACCCATTACTTCAAGTTGGTACTCCAGTAATGGTGTCCTCTGATTACCTCTGTTTTCGTTTCCCAAAACAGAGTTTCTTTCTTCCTGCAAAACACATTTCTACATACTCCGATGCTTAAGTTAGTAATCATCAAAACATTATTAAATGACTTCATCTAATATTATGAAATGTTGAAATTCCTTATAACTCATTGGGATTTACCATTCCCAATTCTCTTCTAATATATAGAAATTGATCTTTTGCAAGGGGTTTTGTGAAGATATCGGCTAATTGAAGATGAGTAGGAATGAATATCACTTTCACATCTTTCTTTTGGACATGATCTCTGATGAAGTGATGTCTGACATCGATATGCTTGGTTCTAGAGTGTTGAACTGGATTCTTTGCCAAGCTTATCGTACTAGTGTTGTCACAATAGATTGGTATCTCTTTGAGATAAATACCAAGATCTTGTAGTTGTTGTTTTAACCATATCACTTGTGCACAACAACTTGAGACTGCAACATATTCGGCTTCCGTTGACGAAAGAGACACTGTATTTTGTTTCTTGCTGAACCACGAGACAAGAGATCCTCCAAGGAATTGTCCTTGTCCACTGGTGCTCTTTCTGTCTGTCTTATATCCTCCATGATCAGAGTCCGAATATGCAATTAGATACTCACTTCTTCCTTTGGGATACCACAGACCCAATTCTGGTGTGTCAGCAAGGTATCTAAAGATTCGTTTGACAGTTTCAGCATGTGATTCCTTTGGTGCCGATTGATATCTTGCACATATGCCAACACTAAATTGGATGTCTGGTCTACTTGCTGTGAGATAGAGTAATGATCCAATCATTCCTCTATATTTTGTGATATTGTAGTCTTTCCCTTTGACATCAGCATCAAGCAACGTTGTTGAGCTCATAGGCGTATCTGAGCCATTTGCTTCATCCATTCCATACTTCTTCAATAGCTCTTTTAAATACTTTGTTTGAGATATGAAGATCCCATTCTTTCTTTGTTTGATTTGCAAACCAAGAAAGAAATTCAATTCTCCCATCATTGACATCTCAAACTCTCCCTGCATAATCTCAGAAAATTCCTTACACAGAGATTCATTAGTAGCACCGAAAACAATATCATCAACATATATTTGAACAATTAAAATATCATCATGTTTTCGATTTATAAATAATGTTGTATCAACTTTTCCTCGTACAAAACCTTGATCGATGAGAAACTTACTAAGCCTTTCATACCAGGCTCTAGGAGCTTGTTTTAAACCATACAAAGCCTTTTTAAGTTTGAAAACATGGTCCGGTTTAGTGACATCTTCAAAACCAGGAGGTTGTTCTACATACACTTCTTCCATGATGTAGCCATTTAGAAAGGCACTCTTAACATCCATTTGATAGAGTTTGAATCCTTTGATGCATGCAAAGGCTAAGAGTACACGTATAGCTTCCAATCTAGCCACTGGAGCATACGTTTCCTCATAATCAATTCCTTCTTCCTGATTATAGCCTTTGGCCACCAATCTTGCCTTGTTTCTGACAATAATTGCAGATTCATCAAGTTTGTTTTTGAATACCCATTTAGTACCAATGATCGTATGATCTTTGGGTCGGGGCACCAAATCCCAGACTTGATTCCTTTCAAATTGATTTAATTCTTCTTGCATTGCTATGACCCAATCATTGTCTGATAGGGCTTCATCAATGTTAGAAGGTTCAATCTCAGAAATAAATGCAGAAAAACTTACTTCATTGAAAACTCTATTTCTGGTTTTGATCCCTTCATTCACGTCTCCTATGACTTGATCTAAGGGATGACTTCTATTGTATTTCCAGGATTTAGGTTGACCTAGGGATTGCTCTTCATCCTTAGTTTCATCAACCTCTGGAATAAGAGACTTAGAGATAGATTGACCATTTTCTTGATTTAAAACAACTTCCTGTTCTTCATCAATGGTTTTGTCAGAGGTTTCAAATTCATCAAATACAACATGAATTGATTCTTCAACAACACAAGTTCTTTTATTGAAAATTCTATATGCTTTACTTCGGTTAGAATATCCTAAGAAAATTCCCTCATCAGTTTTAGAATCAAATTTTCCTAGGTTGTCTTTACCATTATTATGAATGAAACACTTACAACCGAAGATGTGTAGATGAGCAATGTTTGGCTTCCTTCCTTTGTATAGCTCGTATGGTGTCTTTCCAAGTTTCGTTCTGATATAGGCTCTATTTGAAATATAGCATGCTGTACTCATAGCATCAGCCCAGAAAACTTGAGACATGTTCTTTTCATTTAACATTGTTCTAGCCATTTCGGTAAGCACTCTATTCTTGCGTTCCACAACTCCATTTTGTTGGGGCGTCCTTGGAGCAGAGAAATTGTGATCAATGCCATTTGTATCACAATATTCTTCAAAGGCTTGATTTTCAAATTCTCCACCATGATCAGTCCTAATTCCTGCAATAGACATACCTTTCTCATTTTGCACTTTCTTGGCAAAAACAATAAATTCTTCAAAGGTTTCATCCTTTGATGATAGAAAGATAACCCATGTAAATCTAGAGAAATCATCAACAATAACCAATGAATATAAGTTTCCACCAAGACTCTTTACTCTTGCTGGACCAACTAAATCCATATGTAATAATTGTAGTGGTCTATTTGTTGAAATCTCATTTTTCACTTTGAAAGATGATTTAGTTTGTTTACCCTTTTGACATGCGTCACAAATCAAATCGTTTTTGAAATTTACTTTGGGTAATCCAAGAACTAAATCCTTTTTGAGTAGTTTGCCTAGTTGATGCATGTTGACATGAGCCAATCTTTTATGCCATAGCCAACTTTCATCGGCATTACTCAGAAAACAGTTTTCAGATTCATTTCTACTAATATCTAAGGTATAGCAGTTACCTTCCCTTTTTGCTCTGAGCTTAGCCTTGATATTCTTCTTATCAAGTAGTAAGTCTTTCTTGTTGACAATTAGACATTCCTCTGAATCAAATATTATCCAGTTGTCTTTATCTGCACTTTGACTTACGCTCAGCAAATTATGACACAAGCCTTCAACGTAATATACATCTTTGATTTGTATGCCTTTGTCATTTTTGATTTCACCAATTCCTGCTATTTTTCCGGATTGATTTCCTCCAAATTTTACCTTTCCACCTTCCTTAGGTTGTAATGTGGTAAAACTTTCGAAATCTCCGGTCATATGTCTAGAGCATCCACTGTCTATGAACCATTTGTTATTTTTGGATGCTTTAAGACATACCTGCAATCAAATGACTAAGTTTTAGGTACCCACTTCTTTTTGGGTCCTTTTGGGTTAGTATAAATGATTTTCTGAATATATGTGCCTTTAGGTACCCATTTGTAGGTTCCTATGTTTCCTTTCTTTTTATGAATGCATGAGGAGGTATAATGACCTTTTCTATTACAGTAATTACAAAATGCAAAAGGATTTGATATATGTACAGAATGCTGGAAATAATTCAAATATGACTTACCTCCTACTTTCTTTTTACCTTTCCTTTTATCTGTTTTTGGATCATATCCAATACCAGATCGGTCATTTATAAATCGTTGTTCTTTTAAAATCACATTTAGCATCTCACTTCCTTTGGTAAACTTTTCAAGAGTTTTTGTGAGATCAATGTTTTTCTTTTTCAAAGAAGAACAATTTTCACAATTCTTTTCTGAGTTTTCTTTAAGCTCAATTTCAAGAGCTTTGTTTTTCTTTTTGAAAACAATTAGTTCTTTAACTATTTTGATGAATTCAGAATGTAAAGCATTATATTCAGATAATAATTCATCATAGGTAGGGTCAGAATCATTTACCTCTTCTTCTGTCTCTTCTTGAGCAACAAGACATATGTTGGCTACTTCTTCCTCATCACTTTCTTCGTCTGAGGAACTATCTCCCCATATAGCAGATACAAAGGCCTTCTTTTTGTTAAAGAATTTGCCTTTTCTCTTTTCTTTGCCTTTTTGATTGAGCTCTGGACATTCTGATTTGATATGTCCTGGTTTACCACATTCATAGCAAATGATATGGTCTTTGTTGCTAGTTCCTCCTTTTTGAAAGTGTTTGTAGCCTTGACCTTTCTTGTAGAACTTTCTGAATCGTTTTATGATTAAGCCCATTTCATCATCATCAAACTCCTCAACTTCATCTTGATTTTCTTCTTTTGCTTTTAGAGCTAGACCTTTCTTTCTTTTGTCACTGATGTCGTCTAGTTCCCGTTTGAACTTTAACTTGCTTTCATATTCAGAAAGACTTCCAAATAGAGAAGCAACTGATCTCATTGATTCTCCTTTTGCCTCTTCTATCGCAGTGACTTTGGCCTCCCACTCTTTAGAAAGAATATTCAAAATCTTTCGTACTTGGATATTTTGATCATATACTTTTCCAAGTGCTGCAAGTTGATTAACAAGATGAGTATATCTAAGTTCGAATTCAGAAATTGACTCACCTGATTTCATTCGAAGTAGATCGAATTCTGTGATCAAGGTGTTGATTCGATTCTCCTTTATTCCCGAAGTTCCTTCATGAGCTATTTCCAGAGCTTCCCACATTTCCTTTGCAGTTGGGAGTGTGCAGATTCTGAAGTATTCATTTTGACTCAAGGAGCTTTGTAACATCAGAATTGCCTTGCTATTGAGAGTGATAAGTTTCTTGTCATTCTCATCATATTCTGCTGGCGTCTTTGGAATTTTCTGAGAATCTACAGTCTTTGTAGGTTGATAGTTTCCACTCTCGATTACATCCCATAGCCCATATTCAGTAGCCATCACGAACACTCTGAATTTAGCTTTCCAGAAAGAAAAGTGTTCTCCATTGAAACCGGGAGGTCTAGTGATGGATGCTCCGTCGGGAAGAATTCCTTCACCCATGCTTGCCATTGGATCCTTCTTAGGTTGTTATACCTTAACAAGAAGACCTACGCTCTGATACCAAATGTAAGATCAAGCGTTTCACCCAAGAGGGGGGGTGAATTGGGTGATACTGAAATTTATTTCGAAAATATAAAACTTTGACAAAAGAATTAAAACAGTAATGAGTAAGGAGAAATATCACCGAAGTGTACACCGGGAGTTATACTGGTTCGGTCACAACCACTTTGACCTACGTCCAGTCCTCAGAGCTTCTCTGAGAGTTTCACTATAACTTCCAAGATTCAGTGGGTTCTTGGCACCACAGTACAAGCAAGTTCCTTCACACCTGGACACTCGCTCCCCCTTACAGGTTGTAATCCAATCCCAACTCAAGGTTCCACAACCTTAAGTTATCTCAATATCAAATATTGAGTTTGAATGAAATATCTCTCACAAAGAGTAAATGATAATCACTGAAGCATATGAATACAATTTCAACGTGAAAACAGAGCAATGAACTTAATGAATCGTTTGTGTGGATGCTTGGTTGTTCTTCTCTGTTTGAAGGTTCCCATATATATAGATATGATGGTGATGACCGTTGGAACGTTTTCCTTTCGTCCGTTGGTGAGTGCGCAGCCACTGTTGACTTTTCAAGTTTTTGAAAAATATCCGTTGGCGGTGGTTGGCATTTGAACGTTTGATTTGACTTTCATCTCTTGAAGTGATTCCTTCATTGTTTATCTGTAAATAGACTAAGAATACTAATACAATGAAAGGTTAATCATATAGGAAACAAATCAATGAACGTTTGAATGATTTCTAAATTTCTGGGTATGCTTACTCGAGTAGCTCCTCGAGTAACCCTTGAAGTTTACTCGAGTAGCTCCTCGAGTAACATCGGGAAATCATTTACCAACTGCAAGTTAATGAACAAGTATAAGATTACTCGGGTAGTGCATGGAGTAAACTAAATTTCAAACCTTTGGAATAGTTATTTACTCGGGTAGCTACTCGAGTAATGCACTCACAACTTTATGAGTTACTCGGGTAACCCCTCGAGTAATCCTTTGAAAAACTTTTGATTACTCGATGCTCTACTCCAATAATGTTGGCAGGATCAAAATGCCGAGAGCACTTACCTCATTACTCGAGTAGCTCCTCGAGTAAAGCACTCAATCTTACATAAGTTACTCGGGTAGCACCTCGAGTAACTGAGACATTCGTACATAACTTACCCTGGTCATGACTGGAAGTTTCCTTTGAAAATATTTGTGCTTACTGGGGTACATACTCGAGGAATCCACTCAGGCTGTTACTCGGGTACCTCCTCGAGTAACATTGGCAGTGGTACAAAGTGCCGAGAGTTACACATTTTCAAATACACGGTTACTCGAGTAGCTCCTCGAGTATCATGGAAAACTTGAAGGCTGACTGGAAGTTTCTGACCTGGTTACTCGAGTAGCTCCTCGAGTAACATTAGCAGTGGTACAAACTGCCGAGAGGTACATATGGTTACTCGAGTAGCTCCTCGAGTAACATTCTGCTCACTTGAAGGTCACTGAAAGTTTTCACATGGTTACTCGAGTAGCGCCTCGAGTAACATTGGCAGGCCGAGAGCAACCTTGAAGTTTTACCTGGTTACTCGAGTAGCGCCTCGAGTAATGGTGGCAGGTCACTGGAAGTTTTGCCTATTTACTTCAAGTTTTGGGTCATTACTCGAGTAGCGCCTCGAGTAATGCCTTAGAAAATGCACTTCAACTTAAGTTCCTTAGCATTTTCTCTTGGCCAATCTTCACTACTTCCATGCTTTCCTCAAGTAAGCCTTATTCCTGTCATTACTTAGTTCAAGCCTGATATTTAAACATTTCCTTTTCAAACCATTCTTTTGTTATCATCAAAACATGAGATCTAACACTGGGTACAGGACTTATAAAGAGCCAAATACTTCCAATGCTTCTAGTGTATCTAAAGATATTGCCACTCAACTTGTAGCTATTGCTAAGAGGTTTAATCAACTTGAAATGAAGATAGAGAAGACATCTTCTAAGGGTATTCATGCTATCCAGGCCTCGGGCCTCTCTTGTGAAACTTGTGGAGAAGCATATTCTTATGAGGATTGCCCACATACTATGGAGCAGTCTATTACTTGAACAACAATCAAAGATATCCGTGTGGCAATCCCTATTCTAACACCTACAACCAAGGTATGAGGGATCATCCAAATTTCTCCTAGAAGAATGGACCAAGTGAGAATCCACCTAATCACTGTACTAGCAAGTTAATGGCACCACCAGGTTTTGAGCAACAACAAAAATCTAGAGAAAGTGATTCAGAGACAAAACAGCTCTTGAGGCAAATTCTTAAGAGCCAAGAAGGTATAATAAATAAGGTTAGTCTTCATGATACTTCCATCAGAAATCTTGAGATACAAGTAGGCCAAATAACATCTCAAATAAACACATTCAACAGAAATAGTCTACCTAGTGACACCGTTCCTAATCCTAGAAGGGATGGTAAGGAAGATTGCCAAGCAATAACCTTGAGAAGTGGAAAGCAACTAGCTGACATTCCTAGCCAAAGTGGAAAGAAAAAGAGTGCAAGTAATGAGGTTACTAATAGGCAAGAAGATGAAATACATGTAAATATTGATGAGGTGATTAAGGAGAAAATGGTTGAAAATAAGGAGAAGACTTGCACTTCCCCTTTAAAATATGTGCCTTAACCACCATTCCCTCAGCGACTTAAGAAACATCAAGAAGATTCGCAGTTCAAGAAGTTCATTCAGATATTCAAGCAACTCCACATCAACATTCCATTCGCTGAAGCTTTAGAACACATGCCTAAATATACCAAGTTTATGAAATATATCTATCTAAGAAACGACGATTCAGTGAGTTTGAGACAGTTGCTATGACCAAAATTTTCACTGATATCATTAAGCAGATGCCTCCAAAGTTAAAAGATCCTGGGAGCTTTTTTGTTCCTTGCCATATTGGAGATAAATTCTTGGGAAAAGGAATGTTTGACCTTGGAGCTAGTATTAACCTTATGCCTTTGTCTGTCTTCAACCAGTTGGAATTGGGTGAAGCTCAACCAACGATGGTTACCCTTCAATTTGCTGATATAAGTCTATCTCAACCTTGTTGAATCATTAAAGATGTATTAGTGAAGGTTGACAAGTTTATCTTTCCAGTAGACTTCATTGTACTAGACTTTGAGGCAGATAAAGAATTACCTTTGCTGTTAGGGAGACCATTTTTGGCAACTGCAAGAACATTGATTGATGTAGAGAAAGGTGAGTTAACTATGAGAGTAGCTGATGAGCAGATCACCTTCAATATGACTCCGTTGATTAAATCTCATAATATTCCAGAGGACTATTTTTTCATTGACATGCTTGATCCTGTGGTACAAAATGAATGTGAAAAAGTTATGACTAATGACCTACTTGAACCTGTGATACCTGAGATTGATTCATAAAACTTTATAATAAAGGAATGCAAAGATATCATGGATGCATCGATTTCTTATCCTCAAGGACTATTGCAATTTGAATCATCTAAGAAGTGGCATGATAAGAAGATCATATTCAAGACCTTTGATCCAGGACAACAAGTGATCTTATATAATTCCAGGCTAAGGTTGTTTCTAGGAAAGCTAAAATGTCATTGGTCAGGACCATTCACTGTGGTTCAAGTGTTTGATCCTGGCATAGGGGAGTTGGAAGGCAAAAGTAGAGAGAAATTCAAAGACAATGGGCAAAGATTGAAGCACTATTGGGGTGGTGGAGTGGACTGTCAGACCACTACATTACCTCTAACAGTTGATTCTTGAGATGCTGCCATAGTCTGGCTGAAGATTATAAACTTAGCGCTTGTTGGGAGGCAACCCAATGATTTGATTTTCATTTACTATTATTTTTTTCTTTTCTTTTTCTTATTGTTATTCAGGCTTTAGGGTGATCGCTCCTCTCACAGCTCCAAGTTCCAACTCGTGCGCTCTTTCCTCCTTCAATTTTGAAACATTATAGGAATAATTCCACATCAGAATCTGAGACCTAAACCAGGGGATTACTAATGAAGGGAAAAGAGATACTTTGTCTTGATTTTGAGATTGTTGGATTTGAATAAATATAGCTTAGTTACTAGTTGCATGAAGGGAAGTTGATTACATATATTGCAATTTATATGATGATATATTGTTTAACTTGATTAAATTAGGTAAGATAGTATAGCCCTGTTGGTAGGAAATTTGAGCCTAAAACATTCGATTCTAGTATGAGATTTCACTTGTCTCAACTTATTCTTCAGAACTTGTCTTATTTCTTTTCACTGCAACCTAATACATGTGCAATTCTTTAATAAGATAGAGGCATTCATTTTTATACCCTTGAATCCTAAACACAAGCTACAAGCACTTCATCCATTACTACTCCTTTGAGCCCATCAAATTTTTTTCTTTTCATCTATCATATCTATATTAAGTTAATATACATGTATAATCATTATTGTAGTAGCCTGATCATGTTATCAAATCACAAGATGTGGCATTGTTGCTATTAGTGCTTTATGTTGGAGGGTATTTCAAAAAAAAAAAAAAAAAAAAAAACCACAACTCAAATGGCTTCTCTCGACCTCACTTAGTAACCGAGGGCACTTCATCACCAACGTTGGCAATCGCATCAAACGGTGAAGCCAAAATGGGCTATGAGTTGGGCTAAAAGCCTCTTGAGGCACTTGTTGGAGTAACTGAGTAACTGGTGCTGTATCACCCATGTGCAGGGTCGCGTCAAAAGGGAACCTACAACAAGCTCAAGATAAAAAAATTGAAAAGAGAGAAATAGAGAGAGAGAGAGAAAATACCCTTCTTGAATCTTGAAGAATAGTACACATATCACTATTACATTAAATTTGTATAACATGATCTTTATGCATATTACTTAATATCCATCATCCACTCCACGTAGCCTATATTCCAACATTACAAGCTATAAAATCCTCTTGATTTTGGAATGGACATGTAACTGGTGGTAGAAAATTAGAACTATTACAAGCCTATGGTAGGGTGATTGAACAAGTGAACTGAGCGAAAAAGAACCCATATGCTAGTGAGTTGAGTGATACACTTTATACCCTTGTGTGACTATTTTACCTAGATTTAATCCTGTTAAACTTCGTATCTTAATATAAATTTTTTTATATGTGACTGACAACCCATATTGCACATTTAGTTCCAACGGTATGTTTACTTGAGTTCTTGTAGTTTCAAAGTCAATTCAATTTGTCTCTCTTCTTTCTTCAATCTATTTTCAAGATTGATTTTTTCTTTGCCCAAGAGTGCAAAAGATTAAATGTGGGGGGGGGTGTGATGACTCCCTATTTTTAGATAATCTTGAGACATATTTTAATATATTTGGAAGTCATCTAATAATAAATCAGAGGGATTTTAGTCAGATTTTGATAAGATACCGATTGGAAGAGATTTTATGATAAATATCAACTTCTTAATAAAATAATGATAAATAATAATATTTTAATAATCTGAAAACAATATAGATTAAAACAAGATAAAGATATTTCATATTTGATTATTATTGTTATTATTATTATTATTTTAATATTTTGACTTTTCCTGCTATTATGCCTCAGAATCACGTGTGTGGAGATATATGATAATAACTCAAAGGTAATATCTATTTGCATATACTGGGAAAGAGAGAAAGATATCAAGCATGGGAAAAACATGGGTCCCACGTGAAGAAAAGAAGAATATGAAGGTGCATATCGGATATATTATATCTTGAAGAGATTGGAAACGTGGGCCCCACAGCAAAAACAAAGAAAGCACCTAAGTTATATGTTATATCTATAAAGAGGCGAACACAGCAGAAAACAAGAGCGGGGGACACGGAGGCAACACAGCAGAGAACGCTGAAGGGTTGAGACGCGAGATAGAATACTTAAGCAAAGACGAGGAGCGGAGCGAGAAGCAGAGCAGAAATTAGGGAGCTGGGACTTGAAGATTCAAAGAGATTTGGAGCTTTAAATTTGGTTTTCCATAATTTTCTTCTCTCCTTTTCTTAGTTTATGATATGAACCGAATCATTATTTATGGTTTTGGTTTGTTGATGAACATGAGTAGCTAATTTTCTCGTTCTAGGATTTTCTTGAACCTATTTATGGATTAAATTATTTATTTACTCTCTTTTTGCATCAAATGAAGTTTTTGTATTGATTTTATTTTGCTCTTAATGCCTCTAAATGCCTGATCACCATTTAGTTATTTTGTTCATTTAAATTAATCTTGAGAAAGATAATTTAAGTGTAGAACTTGGATAAAATCATATTAGACTTGAAGTTTAGGTATATTAAATGGATGGTTTGTTAGTATCATAGAGATATAGTTACTAACCTAGCATTGTCAGATTAAGATTGGTGTTTAAAGTTAATCCTTATAAATTAATACAAGAGATTGATTAGTTTATTAGGATAAAGATTTGGTTTTGACTCGAGAGAGCGTTATCGAATACTTTTGAATCTTAGACAAATACATATCTTCGTTTGATTGCTTATTGAGGGTAAATTAATTAGTTTATAAAATAAATAGGGGATAGATAATCCTAGGTTCCTCCTGTCTTGAAGTTCCAAATTTAATCAATTAATTCTTAAGTATAAAATCTCTTTCAAAATATTCTCACTTAACCTGATTTATAACTTAATTGAGATAATTAATTCATTTTTGTCATAATTTTCATGGGAATGATCTTTTTATATTACTTGTGACCCGTACGCTTGCGGTAAAGCTAGACGGCTAATAAGTTTTTGGCGCCGTTGCGGAGGACTTTGGCAAAAAGCTCATTGAACTAGTTATCTTAATTGTGTGATTAATCACGTTTGAGTATTTTCTTTCTTTTCTTGATTTTTTTATAAGTTCGATGCTCCTCGGTTGTTGTTTGGATTTGTAGGTATTTCTCGACGTATGAGTGGTGCACTGGTAATCCATTCTAACAACCTAGACAACAAGCATCATTCTGAAGAAGTGGAACTTAAATCTGAATCAGAATCATCAAAAGAACCAACGTCACCTAATCCAAAGATCATGGCACACCCTAATGATGAGGATATGGATCGTACTTTAGATGAATATATGGAACAAGAGAGCACCACCTATCAATCTAGCATTCAATTCCCAACTATTCTCACTTAACCTGATTTATAACTTAATTGAGATAATTAATTCATTTTTGTCATAGTTTTCGTGGGAACGATCTTTTTATATTACTTGCGACCCGTACGCTTGCGGTAAAGCTAGATGGCTAACAGCCTTCCAACCAATAATGATTATTCAAGCTCATACAGAAAACGTGAAAAGATTTCCGACTTAAAGCATTAGCCACAACATTGGCCTTTTCAGGGTGATACTTTATTTCAAAATCATAATCCTTTAGGAACTCCATCCATCTGTGTTGCCTATTATTTAGTTCTTTTTGGTCAACCAAATACTTTATGTAATATCCTGAATTGTAATTAAGGGTTAATGACTTCAAAGTGGTGTAATTAATATTAATTAAACACTTTTGAAGTATGTAATGTGAATTGTGATATGAAACGTGTTTGATAATGGTTTAGTATATATATTGTTATAATCAGGGGCAAGATAGTAAATTGTCGACCAAACGGTCCGTTATTGAAGAAGAAACTCCTTGGTAATTTAAGAATCATGGCTAGGATTAAGTGATTGAGAAGGTAGAATTGTGTATGAATGAGTTCATGTGTGTGTGTGGAAGGAGAATCTAGGATCATGACAAGTGGCATCTTCAGGACCATGGATGAAGTCAACATTTCAAAACTCATTTTTCTCTTCCCTCTCACTTGTAAAGTCGGTTGGTTGCATGGGAATGTGAGAAAAATCTGCATCTTCATCCTTTTCATCTCCTCTCTAATCTAACCTCCATTTTCGTTGAGCAAGAGAAGGAAAGAGAAAGTGTTAAGGTGAGTTTTGGCTAGCTAGATGCCTCTTAATGCTCAAATGTTCTCTATTAAAGTTATACATGGTGTTGAGAGCTTCCTTTCTATGATTTTAGATTTTTGAAAGGTGGTGTTTTAGTGTTGGAGGGAATTTGGAAGTTGAGAAATCAAGGAACTCACTTTGGGAAGAAGAAAGAGGTAAGGAAGAGCTCTCTATTAATCTAAGTTTTGTGATCATAGGTTGAGTTTTAAGAATTTATAATTTACCCTGATTTTGGTATAATTTGAAATTCATGAATTTGGATTATGTTTGGTGTAGGATTATATGGCATATTGTGTCTTTAAGCCATTGTGATTAGTTGGGATTTGAATGGGGATGTATGGTGAATTTGGTAGTTGTGGTGTAATGTAGGTCAAAACCCAAACTTCTTGGTAGAATGGGAATTTGATTGTTTTGAGGTTACCAATAGGTTCATTGTGGAATTTTGTGTGGGAATGAACTTTGGTATAAGTTTGGAAACTATTGAAATTAGATTTGGTAAATTTGGAAAAGTATATCAGCAGCTACGATTCTAGTTTCGATAGTCTCACTCGAGTAAGGTTGGAGCTTGTTAGAACTGGCTATCACCTAAGAGGTGGGTGAATTGGGTGTATAATAAAAACTTAAGAACTTTGAAAATCTTTTTGCATCTTAACGAAAGCGGTAAGTATGAAGGTTTATAAATCAACAGTTAGATTAAATAATATATACTGGAAATATAAGAGCTTAGGGAAGAGAATATGCAAACTGTGATTTATCTTGGTTCGGTCCAATCTGTGATGGCCTACGTCCAGTCCCCAGGCTCCTCCTGAGATTTTCAAATCCACTATCTTCTTGTTTAATCCGGGCACAAGAAAAGCCTTTACAATCCCACAAGTTTAGCCGGGTACTTGTGAAACCTTTTACAAATCTCTCACCAAGATACTCCCCCTTACGGCAAGTCTTACGAGCAGAGCAATCCCGAAGATCTTCCTCTCCTGCTTACTCATGCAAGTCTTACGAGCAGCAACGTTCTCTTCTACTTACACCCCTGTAAGTCTTATGAGCAGCAACGTTCTCTACTGCTTGCACCTTGTAAGTCTTACGAGCATAATGTCTTACTGGCAATTCTCTCTACAGCTTCCCCCGTAAGGAAATCAACCCTCTCAAGGTCCCTCTACCTTGAGATCAACTCAGAAATATAATTGAAAGTGTTTACAAACTCTCTCACAGAGTGGATATAATACTCACTGAAGTACAATACAAATAATCACTCTCTCAACGATAAGTAATATAGAAACTGGAAAACAGAGAGTGTTTGGGTAGAAGCAAAGGATTCATATTTCTATCATTTTTCACGTAGTTGCTCGCTGTCTCTGTTTTTCTCCGTTACCCATCGACGTTGAATGCTCTCTCATTTATAGTTGATGAAGATGATGACCGTTGTGAGCATTCGTCCGTTGGAGTCATTTTGACTGTTGAGCATTTTTTAAAAACAAGCTACTGTTCATTGCAAAGCAAAGCATCCCGTTGAAGAGTGGGATGTTTCATTGTGAGTTGTAGTGGGATGTTTCATTGTGAGCTGTACGTCACGTTGCGGAGCGGTATGAAGATGTTTGAATATTCGACAGTCTTTCGTGGTGTGTCGTTGCTTGTCGTGGCAGGTAGCCGCCATTCGGTGTGTAATGATGAAGTTCACCATAATTGACTTTTATTTGAATCTGCAATCCGAACGTTTAATATTCTGTTTCACACTTGAAATATATGTTAGCTAACATTTAGAAACAATAACAAGTGAGAACACAATGATTCAATAACATGTAACCATATTCGAATTGTTCATTGAGTGATGATATTTGCCGTACGTGACCTCTGTTCTTGAAGATGCAATCTAAATATTTAATCTCCTGTTTTACACTTGAAATATATGTTAGTTAATGTTTAGGAACAATAACAAGTGAAAATATAATGATTGTATAACATTTAACCACGTTTGGATTGATTGCTGTGAGGCTCTGTTTCGTTTCTGGAATATACCAAGTTCTCACTCTAGTGCAGTATGGCTCACTCGAGTGCATTTGATATTTTCACGTTCTAGCTTCCCCTCGGGCAAATACTCGCTGCTCTTCACTCGCATCTGCTCGAGTGAATTCTAGACATCACTCGAGCACAACACGTCCTGCTCGTGTGCGCCTCTTGAATTCAAGTACATACTTCTTCTCGGGTTAACACTCTCATGTCAAAACTTGCATGTGCTCGAGTGAGAAATAGTCTAATGCTCGAGTATGGATCCTAGTGCTTGAGTGTTATAAATTTTTTCACGATTCAGCTGCTTCTGGACATCACTCGCACAACTTTTTCAAAGAGTTCGTTTTTGCACTCGCGGGTGATGTGGGGCCGCTTTAGAAAAAATTTATTTATTTGATTCTAATGATGTATCATAAGAAAGCTCTTGCCATATGCATTCCAATGCAAAAAGAATCAGCTCCAAACTCTTTGTATTCTGCAAGTTATGATCGTAAGAGTGTCTATTCCGCTAGACTGCACAAGCGTCAACTTCCAGAAGGCATAGCTCCTAGAATATAAGTTCAAATTAGGCATATTACCTATCCATGGAAAGCTCTTTGAGTCTAGTTTCATTTGGCACTAGTCTTGTCTCAATCCGATGAGTCGTTGTTTAGTTATGCTCAAAATACCGAACCTGTGTTGAAAAGTGATGGTGATTTCACTGTCATCTTCCACGGATCATATCTCCTTCATTTGAGCTTCTTTCAATGTGATCTTGCTGTACCTTTTACGTGTTGTGAGTCTTCGTTCATTTGCTACTAGTTTTGGGTCAATCCGATGTGTGGTTTGAGAGATATGACTAAAATACCAGACCTCTGTCAGGATGAATGTAAAACAGAGTAGAATAGAGTGTTCACCCCGTACTCGAGTGAGTTCATCCTATGCTCGAGTGAAACACCTCTGGCACTCGAGTATTGAGCTCTCACTCGAGTAAAACTCCCCTAGAAGTGCCATAACTCACATATAAGTCATCTTAGCTTCGTATTAACCTATTCCAACCATCATTTGATCATAGAAGCCTCCGGTATTATCATAGAAACCTCCAGTATCACATCTAACAGCTTGAACCTTGATATTCTCATAAGATCTTACAAGTTCTTCTTTCTTCAATATCTTTCTTTTTTATTTTCCTCTTGATAATCATTCTTCATAATCCAAGTAAGCATCTCCTTGACTATCTTCAATTTCTTTCTTCTTCTCCCTCTTGTTCATTCTCATTAATTCAATCTTCTTCATTCTTTGCTTGACTAATCTATAAGATATGTAACATTAAATATAGTAGTTAGTCAAAGAAATACATTATATTTCAAAATTTTTTCTCTTATCATTTCACATCTATATTTGACATAATCAAAACTAATCATATCTAACAGAGCTCACTCAAGTGCAGTGTCATGTTCTTTCTTTTTCTTTCAGTATTTCGGTTCAGTGTTCAGGTAGGAAGTAAGGGTGCACTTCCTTGCTTGCTAGTGATATGAGTCATCACTCAAGTGAACTCGGTCTCACTCAAGTGCGGGAGTCAGTTGCACCTTAGAGTCGCTCTCGGGTAGTCACTCTTTGTGCCCCACTCGATGGAACTCAGGTGATAATGTGTCATCACTCGAGTGGTCAGAGGAGTGCTCGAGTAAGCTGGTCACTCCAAGATGTTTAGTGCTCTCGGGTACTCACTTCCTGTGTTCACTCGCTAGGGCTTGAGTGCAAGTGGGGGGCATCACTCGAGTGAGGTCTCCTTCACTTGAGTGACTCGGCTAGAAATCAATACTTTTGCTCCCAAAAAGGGATCTTTAGTCAAGTGTTCCCAACCCTTTAGGCATATGCTTAGGCTTCTATTGGTCACCTAAATTGTTCAAATGATAGCCAACTTAAAGTAAAATGAAGATAAGAATTTGGAACAGAAAATAACCTATTGTCCTTGATTTTTGGTTTATAGGCTTTGACATTTGCCCTGGTCGTGAACGAGCTATGACAGAGCAAGTCAGGAAAGAACAAGGTAGTGACTCTCTCTCTTATACTATATGTGATACATGGTTTGTCTGTTTAATCATTGTTTGTGAGTCTATCACTTGCGGCCCATCGATGGTAACGATGGGAGGATCATACCTTCGGGGCGGTGGAATCCGGGGGATGAGACTATGTGAAAGCTGAAAGGCTATATGTGGAAGCCGAAAGGTTATTTGTGAGTCTATTACTTGCAGCCCATCGGTGGTAACGGTGGGAGGATTGTACCTTCGGGGCGGTGGAATTCGGGGAATGAGACTATGTGATTATGTGCATATGGCGGCCTACGTGCTGTGTATTATGCTATGATGTTGCTTGATGATGTGCTTACATGCTATGTGATTACATGTTGTATGAGTGATTTGTTACTACTAGGATTCTTTAGAATCTCATTCTTTCCATTGATTAACCTTATAGACAGGGCAAGTGGCTCCAAGGAGAAAAGGACGACTAGGAGTGGTTAGAATTTTGCAGAGATATTAGATATTAGTTTTGGACTGTTAACTATTCATTTTGGATTTTGGGATTACTGTATATTATTTTTGGGATGTAAATAATATTTTGATTATGGTATGTAATCCCCTAGATAGAAATTATAAACCTGATAGTTAGTATATATATGACCTGGGGGTTGCCGGGATTTCTGTTTCATACTCTGATATGTTTAAATGTGATTTAATTGCACAGGGTAATTATATTCGGATTATGGAATTTGAGACCAAGGAAGGCAGAAATTTTGAAAATATTTGTGAAAACCCTACCGTAAGGAAGGGATCGAAAGTGAGTTTTGTTTTATTGGTCTCTATTTCATTTTAATTATAAATTTCGAATCATAATTATGAAGGGGGTTACAATTTAAGCTCTTATGATCACTTAAAAATTCAAATTGAGCTCTATACATATAATGCCTCCAAATCTTCAATGCAAACACTACAGTAGCCAGCTCTAAGTCATGAGTTGGATAATTCTCTTTATAAGGCCTCAACTATCTCGAATTATATTCAACAACCTTACCTTCTTGCATCAACACACAACCCAAACCCTTGAAAGAATCATCATTATACACTATGTATTGATGACATAGATCAGGAAGGGCAAGCACAAGTGCTGTAGTCAACTTTGCCTTCAACTCTTGAAAAGCAGCTTCACACTTATCAGTCCATATAAATATCTGATCTTTCTTGGTCAACTTGGTCAAAGGCATAACAATTTGAGATAACCCTTTAATGAATCTCCTGTAGTAGCTAGCCAATCTTACAAAACTTCTCACTTCAGTCACCGACTTTGGGGATTCCCATTTCAACATGACATCCACTTCACTAAGATCAACAGCTACCCCCTTAGTAAACACCATGTGGCCAAGGAAATTCACTTTCCTAAGCCAAAACTCACACTTACTTAACTTAGCATACAACTGATGGTCCCTTAATATACGTAATACAATGTGTAGATGCTCTTGGTGCTCTTCCTCATTCTTAGAATAAATTAGAATGTCATCATTGAAGCCAACAATAAAATGAACTAAATACGACCTAAAATCTGGTTCATATAATCTATGAAGACAGCTGGAGCATTTGTCAACCCAAAAGGCATAACCAAAAACTCATAATGCCCTTAACGAGTCTGAAAAGCAATCTTCAAGATGTCCTCTGCCCTAACTTTGAGTTGCTGGTAACCCAATCTCAAGTCAATCTTAGAGAACATTACGGCTCCCATGAGCTAATCTAGTAAATCATCCATCCTAGGGAATGAATATTTACTCTCAATAGTGACCTTATTCAACTGTTTGTAGAATTATGTACAACCGCATAATTCTATCCTTCTTCTTGACAAATAACAATGGCGAACCCTAGGGAGAGACATTCAGTCGAATGAAACCTTTCTCAAGATATTCTTTTAATTTTTTCTTCAACTCTGCTAAATCTGATGGTGACATCTGATAAGGGGCCTTAGAAATTAGGGTTGCACCTGGTACCAACTCGATGGAGAACTCAACCTCTCACTCTAACGGCAACCCTAATATCTCCTATGGGAATACTTCTGGAAACTCCTTCACCACTTCAATCTGATTGATCCCAACTTCCTTGTTGGCACTGATAGAAAAGAAGACCATATAGGCTTCACAACCTCATCGAACAGACTTTTCCACTTAAGTGGCATACAACAATAAGGGGATAAAAGCTACCTCAACAAATACAAGACATGAGGGAAAATTCACTTTCTTTCCCTTACAGTCAAGGTAAGTATTATTGGTGGACAACTAATCTATATCAATAATCACATCAATACCCTTAAGCGGTAAACAAATTAAATCTATCCTTGAATCATAAATATCATACTTAAGAGTAAGGTTTAAACAAGCATGACCAGTCATAACAGAAGCTCCAGCAAGAGTAGATATTTTCAAACTATGAGGGAATTTACAAACATGCAATTCCAATCTTTGAGCACAATTATCAAAGATAAAAGAATGTGAAACACCAGAATCAAACAACATATGTACATCATGCTCCTTCAAATATGTAACATCTTTTGTCAATCGAATGAAAGTAGAGATATACTCATCCTCAGTCATATTGCCCTAACGTAGTGCATAAACTCCAACTTCTTCTCATGCTGCAACTCTTCTGGAATGTAGTGTGCATAAAACATGTCTTTGAATTCTTCCCACTTCAAAGATGAGATGTCAGTCGATCTAATACTCTTCCACCACTCATCCACCTCACTTTTAAGAAGAATAGTGACTGCATGCACCATTTGCTCACTAATGCAATCCATAGCCTGAAATAAAGTCTCTATATCTTCGATCCACGTCTCTGCCTTGACAGTATCCATATCACCATTAAATGTAAGAGGGCGATGTCGAGCCAAATCCTTATACACACTGGAAATAGATCGAGGAGCTGAAACATGTGGCTGTAGGGGTACATAATCACTATAGCCCTTATTAGGAGTTTTATGCAGTTTTTCAGAATTTTCCACGCTTTGGTGATCATAACCATTCTCCATAGGGGTTTTGTCTCCTGCTCTCTTTCCACTATCCTCCTCAAACTTCTTAAATCACTCCTCCACAACATCCACTACAACTTCCCTCAATTGTTGCATAAAGCATCCTTATTAAATAGGAGTTGTTGTTGCGATTGAACATGTGGTTGTGAAGGCCTACTACTCTCGAAATTAGTACGATGAGTCCATACCATCTTCTCCCCACCTAAGGATGCAACTCATCATAACAAGTGAGTAGTCAAACAAAACACAAGAGAATCAACTAAACAGGGAAGGTATGTGGGAATATTATATATTGTTACTATATGCAGTACAAGCAAGAAAGTTCACAGAATCGTTGAATCTGATACCAATTTGTAAAATATGTTCCTTAAAATGATAATTAACTGAGGGTTTGGTAAAACCATTTACCAAAACATTTATTTGTAAAATCCTTTCCTTAAAACGATAATTAACTAAGGGTTTTATAAAACCATTTACCAAAACATTATCATGCACACAGTTGGGCTTTAGACTTCATAAGGCCTAAAATAACTATTTACTATCAAGCCCAAACTCTTTAATTGTATAATACCTTATCATATATTAAAATATCCATATCAGACCAAATTGTGAATCCATAAATTCAAAACAAGTCTAAGGCCTCTAGGCCATTCAAAATCATCAAGAGTAATCAAAAGTATATAGTTAATGCTTCAAATCTCCAAAATAAATCAAAGTATGCAAGATGAGCCATAATGTGGCAATATAAAATAATCCAACATATACCAAAAAGATAGAAGCACTCTTGTTAGCAGAAGTAACTTAAGCTTCCAAAGTCTTCCTTGATGGACCCACACGATAACTATCACCTAGAAAAATGTTAAATCGACCGGGTGAAACTTAGCAACCAACAATCTATTTTATCAGGCATACGAGTAAATGCTCGTGAGGTGTCAAGTGGGACAATTATAAAATCATAGTATTATAAAAACAATGCATATGACTACATATTTGTATATAAATCAATTCACAATTTCATAAACTCATTCTCATGTTTATAACATAAGTGCGCAACAAGAGGAAAGTGATTACATCTCACTAAAGGAAATTATAACCATTGTTATTAAACCCAGGCCGGACCGGGGAATCGGTGACCAGGTTAGAGAACTGGTTCAGTTCGTGAACCAGACCAGTTTAATTATTTTAAAAAAAACCCTCTTTTTTAAATTTCTTTATAATTTCATATTAATAAGCATGAAATCTTCACTCTCCCATCGGTTTGGTCCCGGATTAGCTCTGATTTGACTCCGGTCTGACCCACTGTGTAATGCCCCAAATTTTAATTAAGGGCTAATCATGATTATTGTGGATAATTATGAATTTAATTGGAATTTTTATGTGTTTTATGGCAATATAAATTAATATGTCATAATTGGTGGAAAAATTGGAAGAATGGAATTTTTGGCCATGAGTTGGTAATTAAGGGAGAAATTAATTACTAGCTAAGAGGAAAAAATGAGAAGTGTGATTAAATGGCTAATGAATGGTTAGAGTAACTAATTAGTTATTTATTTGAGGAGAGCAAATGGGATCGTGACACTTGGCAAGATTGTGGGTGAAGGGAGGAAAAGTCAAATACATTATTTTAATGTTTCTCTCTCCTCTCTCTCCCTCTTTTTCGGATGGACATGGAGGGATTAGGATCATCATCATTTCTCATTCTCTTTCACACTCCATCTCTCACTCTCTTCTCTCTCTTTTTCTCTCTCCAGTTCGTCTGCCATTTTTGGCCAAGGAAGAAGAAGAAAAATCTTGATCTAAGGTGAGTAAATGCCCTTTAATGCCAAGACTCACTTCATTAATGTTGATCCTTGGAGTGAGAGCTTCATTTTGATGTTTATAGTGTGCCTATTGGTGTTTATTTGTGCCATACGAAATTTTAAAGGTTAGTGAATCAAGAAATCTCTTTGGCAAAGTGAAAGAGGTAAGTGAGACTAATCTATCTATCTATCTATCTAAGTTTTATGCCAAATGGTTTAGTTTAAAATTTCTGGAAATTTTGGCCTATAATCCGAAAATGATGACCACTAGGCTTTTGGCATAGAAATGGTATGTTGGGAATGTATATGGATAGATAGATTGATTTGGGATGGGAATGGTATATTTAGATGATTTTGAAATTTGGATGATTATGTTGCCTAAAACCAAAGCATGATAATGGAATAGGATTTGGATAATTTTGATGATTCCATTGAATTCCTTGGACGTTTTTGTGTGGGAGTAGCTTTGGTAGAAGTTTTGAGTCTATTGGGATCAATTGGGTAAGTGTTAGGAGATGTGGTCAATCTTGCTGCATTTTCTGGTTTCTGATATAATCACTCGAGTGATTTGGGGTTTACTCAAGTGTAGGATGAACAACACTCAAGTGGTGATGAGTTCTACTCGAGTACGGTAGTGCAAACTTCCTTTCTGCTCTCTTTCTTCTTGCTGCACTTCTATAGTCAAAGGCAAGTATTGCCTCACTTGTGAGTGTGGTGGCACATCACTCGAGTGAGTTTCCTATCACTCGAGTGCGGGTGTATTTAACACCAAGGACTTGCCTTTCGGGTTGTCACTCGCTGTGATGGTGCAAAAGTATGCCTTCTCACTCGTGGGTATGTGGTACTCACTCGCGTGCAACAGGCTGTGCTCGAGTCCTCCTGATCCTTGAAAACTCATGTGCTCTCGAGTCTTCACTTTCTGGACTTCACTCTCTAGTACTCGAGTCAAGCATTTGGCTATCACTCGAGTGAGGTCCAATGTGCTCGAGTGTTGTAGTTTCTGAAAAGTTCCTTGTGCTCTCGGGTGTTCACTCGCTGTTGTTCACTCTCTAGTACCCGAGTGTAGACCATACCATCACTCGAGTGAGGTCCTCTTCACTCAAGTATCCATACAATATCACTCGAGGTGAGACCATTCTCACTCGAGTGTCCCTGTAGAAAATGTCAGTTTTAAGCTTTCAAAAAGGGGATCTTTGGGGATAGTCTCCTAACCCTTAAGAACTATTAATAGAGTTATTCATGGGTACTAAAAGAGCAATAATGATAACCAAATTAAGTGTTAATCATTGGAAGAAGGTGTTTTGAAGTTCGCATAAGTTTGGAAACTAGAGAATCAAGAAGCTAATCATTAGAAGTTGAAGGGGTGAGTATTTATAGTATTTTGATATAATTGTTTTAATTATTGGTTGAGTTTTGAGAACTTTGGACTTTGCCCTGATTTTAGCCTAATTATGAAATGCATGAATTAGCTAGTGTTTTGTGATGAAGTAGATGCCAAATAGTGTCTTGGTGTCAATGGTTGTGGGTTGGATTTGAAGAGGGAAAGTTTGATCATTAGGTGATATTGGGTGCAATGTGGTTAGAAGAGTAGAATGTGTTATTGTGGTAAGATTTTGGTTGTTTTGAGGTTGCCAATAGGTTCATTGTGGAATTTTGAATGGGACTGAACTTTGGTATAAGTTTGGAAACCATTGGAATTAGATTTGGTAAATCTGGAAAAGTGTATCAACTGCTGCGAATCTGGTTTTTGATAACCTCACTAGAGTGAGGTGGGAGCTCACTCAAGTGCAGCATCATGTTTGTCCTTTTCTCCTTGCATTTCGGTTAAAGTGCTTAGGTAGGAAGTAAGGGTGCACTTCCTTGCCTGCGAGTGATAAGTGTCATCACTCGAGTAAGCTCGATCTCACTCGAGTGCGGGAGTTAGTTGCACCTTAGGGTTGTTCTCTGGTAGTCACTCGCTGTGTCTCACTTTCTGGTGCTCGAGAGCATTTGAGGACATCACTCGAGTGCAGGTTTCTATGCTCGAGTGAGGGTGTGAGACATATTGAGGTTTGCTCTCGAGCAAATACTTCCAGTGTGACACTTTTGGGTGCTCGAGTGAATTTGGAGGTCATCACTCGAGTGAGGTCATCTCCACTCGAGTAAGACAATCAAAAGTCAGTGTTTTGCTTCCTGAAAGGGATTGTTGGGGGTGCTTATCCCAACCCTTTAGGTATATGTCTAGGCATTTAATAGCCACCTAAAGAGTTCATATGAATACCAACTTAAAGTATTATGGAATTAAGAATTTGGAAAAGAGATAGATTTAATGTCCTTAATTTGGTTTATAAGATTTGACATCTGTCGTCCTCGTGAGCCCACTGTGCCAGCGAATGTCATAAAGGAATAAGGTAGTGACTCTCTCTCTTATATCATATATGATGCGTTGTATGTGTGTTATATCATTGATTTGTGATGGAATTCGAATGCTGCAATGATTGTGGAAATGTGTAAGCACTGCCATACCAATAGTCCCTGAGTCACTAACAATGGTTTGGGTGAGGGCTGTGTACCTTCCCGGTGGTAAAAGGGGATAAGGATGGGGTGTGATATTTGTGATTATGTGAGCCGAAAGGCTATTTATGGGCTGAAAGGCTATATGTGAGCCATAAGGCTATGTGTATGCACTGCCACGCCAACAGTCCCTAAGTCGCTAACAATGGTTCGGGTTAGGACTGTGTGCCTTCCTGGCGGTAAAAGGGGATGAGGGTGGAGTGTGATTTGTGCTGCTGCAGCTATATGATGATTTGTTTACATGCTGTGTACTTATGTGTGGTATGAATGATTTGTTACTACTGGAATTCTTTTGAATCTCATTCTTCCTTTTGACTAACATTTTAGGGAGGGCAAGTGGCTCCAAGGAAAAGCGATCAACCTAGAGTGGTTAGAACCCTGTAGGGACATTTGCTTTTGGATATGTCGGTTAATCATACTGGACAGGGATTTTGTAAACTATTGTTAGGTTGAAATTATTAGTTGAATATAGTTGTGTAATCCCCTATATGGGAATTATAAACCTTTGAGTGAATGAATGAAACCCGAGGGTTGCTGGGATTTTTGTTATATACTCTGATATGTATGAATTAACTGCACAGGTGATTATATTCGATAATTGAAATTGAGACCGGGAAAGGAAAGAAGTTTTCAAAAAGTGGTGAAGCCCTACCTTAGGGAGGGTGTTTAAAATGAGTTTCAAACTATCCGTCGGTCTCTAATCCATTTTATTATGCGTTATCGAATCTTAATTACGCTAATTAAGGCAGGGGGTTACAAAATATATTGTGTGAACTGTTGTGGGGCAATACAGCGTAAGCAAACGTAAGGATAACATGAGTCATAACTGCCCTTGCTGCTGTAACTACCATTGTAGTTGCCATGTGTGTGAGATGATTTGCTTTCATGTCTTATTATTGTGCATACTATGAGTGATTTGTTACTATGGGGATTCTTTAGAATCTTACTCTCCCAAAACAACTTTTAGACAAGGCCGATGGATCAAAAGAAAAGCGGGTGATGAAGAGTGGGTAGAGCTTCAGATCAGGAGTGTTTTGATTATTTGGTTATTATGTAAATCATTTGGATATTTTGTTGGGAATTACATGTATTTGTTGGATAGTATTTATGTAATCCCCTTGTTATGGGAAAACTCTATGGGTAATTTGTACCTTGTAGGCCCTTATTTATTGAATGAAACCTGAGTGTATCAGGAAATTTATGCTGTACTCTGATGTGTATGAATGAAATCAACCTGTACAAGCCATTTATGTTTGAAAGGTGAGTATGAGACCATTGCGAAACAGGTGTTGTAAAAGTTTTTAAAAAGCCTGATTTTGGGAAGTTTTATTTTGAATAAGTCTCAAATCATACATGGTCTTTAATTCAAACTTAATGACGTTTTTATAAACTAATCTCGGCCTAGAACGTGAAGGGGGTTACACACTGACCCTTGACCCAGTATCTCGACCGGTTCACTAACTAGTGCCGGTTTAATAACCTTGATTATAACCACACTACTCCTAATCCATAGCTCAATCACACGCCAACATCAATCTACAACAATCAATTTACTACACATTAATAACTCTGAGTTATTAGAACAATTAACTTACTTAAATTAATTTTAAAGTTTTGAATTAATTATTCCCAAAAATTCCAATTTCACACTAAAATCCCCATTATTAATTCAAATATTTTTCTGAACTCAAATAACCCATTTAAGTCATTGATTATCATCAATTTCATTCTTTTACATCAAATCCCCAATTTTAAGTTTAAGGCATAAAATAGCTAAATTATAAATCTTCATCTTAAAAAAAAATCTAATCCGATTAAAACTTTGAGAATACCTCAAATAATCCAAATAAATCATTTAACCCAAATTTAATCGGTTAAAAAGTTCAATATAGAATTATTTATAGGCTGATTATCTAGAAAATTTATTATAAAATCTTATACCAACTAAATAAGAAAAGTAAACCGATAAAAAATAACTATTAATCATCCTCTTCATTTCTATAATTTTATATTGACAAAACTCAAAACTTGCCTAAAATCCCAGTCCCAAAATATTCTCTAACTGGCAGAAAATTTCTATTATAAGAAAGAGACAATTATTTAGAACAATCTTTATAAAAAAAATCTTGTTATTAGAAGTAATTTTGAGTACCTTATTAATCTTTAAAAAATAAACCCCAAATTACAAAAACTAAAAATTACGAGCTCTTTCCCTTCGAAAATTTCACTTCGCCCGCCCTTTGAGGCGAAGTGATTGGTAGTAAGGGTGTTCAAATCCGGGACCGGGACTGTGATCCACCACTCCCGATCCCGGTCCCGGTCCCGGTTTGATCCCGGTCTCGGTAATCCCGGGCGGAACTGGAATCAAACCGGGAATTCCAGGTTTTTTTAAAAAAAAATTAAATTTAAAAAATATTATTATTTTAGTTAAATTTTCTATAATCTAGTGTTTAAAGTAATTATTTAACATCTAATAAGGTCATAATAATCACACAAATTGATCTAGAATTGAAGAATAATATTTTTTTTATTATTATTATTATCACCTTCATCATTTTTGTTATTATTTTTTACATTATATAGTAGGATTAGTATCACGATATATATAGTTTAACTCCAACTAAATATGTGATACACATTTTATCAAATGGTAACTTAAATTATGGGATAAAAATATAAAAATAAAACAATAACTTAATTTTTAAGAAAAAAATTTAAAAAATAAAAATAAAAAACCGGGACCGGGATCACAAGACGTGTGACCGGTCCCGGTCCCGGTCGGGATAAGAAATTCCTGAGATTAAAATGTCCGAGATTGGGACCAGACAACCGGGATCGGGACACTTTAAACACCCCTAATTGATATGTGAGGGTATTTATTAATACCCCCTCCCCCTTATGGTAGCTAAAGGGGCTACATGGCCCCTTTATCCATCATATATATATTTACACACACACACACACACACACATATATATATATATTAATTTATTTATTTTACTTTCTTTTTTTAATATATATACTTTTCTTGACTTTCAAATTCTTTTTTTTCTCCATGATTATTATTATTATTTCACATCTTTATTCCACTAATCTCTCTTACTATCATAAATCATAATTTAAATAAAAACCTATATTTCGATAATTATATGATAAATTCATTTATCATGATTAATTATTTTTTAATTGTAATTAAATCCTAATATAAAATTAGGATGTTATACTTCTCAAATAAATATTATATTTTCTAGGTCTTTCTCCCTAATTTTCCCTGATTAATAACTGTAATAAAAATAATATTTAAAAAAAATTATAAAATAATATAATAATAATTTTATAAAATATTCAATTTAAATAATTTATTTTTTAATTTGAAGGTGGAGATTGAATTTTGTTAAGAAAATGAGAGAAAGAATGATTGGTATGTTCTTTTACTTTGGGTTTATAAGGTATGAGAGAGACTGAGATTTTTTTTTTTTAAAAAAAATGGTTTTAACTTTTTTCACTCTACTTGTTTGGTTGAATTTATAATTAATTATTGGAGTACTCCCCTATTCTTTTTTATGAGATACTTTTAACATGTTTCACACATATCAATAAAAATTTTAAACTTTATTAACTCTTTCTTAAATTTCAACAATTTTTCAATTTTACCCCCTATTTAATATTTATTATAAATACTTCATGTAAACAAAATCAATACAATAACAAATGATGGATAAAATTGTATATTTATATAAAAAAATTTTGCCTCTTCCCAACAAATAAGACTCAAAATTTTCTTCTTTCTTTGCCCTATTTTTTATAGGACAGGAGTATAGGACAAAAGCTTGATTTTGTTAAAAATGGTCCAATCATTCTCTTAAAACATATTTATTAGCTAAAACATATTGGTTTAGTCATAAATTATGTAAGTGTGTACTTGGATAACTTAAGAGTTAATTAAAAAAGTCATGTGCGGTTTGCTATTAAAGAAAGAATAAATGTTTTCGAAGTTCTCCTTCCTACTCTTGAAATTTAGATCCCTTTTGGAAATCTGGGTGCCCGTTTCCTTCACTTATAAACAAGGGAAAATACCAGCTAGGTCCCATGCTACAGAATTAATTTCAAAAAACTCCCTTTGTAAATTCCAATGTCAGAAAAGTCCCTAGGGACTTTTCTGACAGCATTTCCCTTTGAGCAATTACTAAAATAGCCCCCATTCAAATAAGAAAAGAAAACGCACAGAGGAGAGAGGAGTGAAGCACGTATTACTGTATTAGTGATCAAGGCATTAAGGAAAAACAAAAAAATGCACACGGACGAAGGGCGTAGGAGGTGCAACATTGAAGGGATACAAAGTGGCGTTAATGTTCTTGGGAATCTCGTCTTCTTCATCATCCAGGTAAGTGCAGCAACGTAGAGAAACGAACTGTGGAAAATTTTGTTTCATTCTGTGTGAAAGTTGGTTAGATTGAGAGTGAGGATTTGGTGAAAGGTTGGATCTTGAGCTAAAAAATGGAGAAAGTGGTAGGTGGTAGACAAGAAAAGTTAAGAATTTGGTAGACAAATGAGCTTGATCATTAAAGTTGGGATTTCACCTTGGGTGAGTTGGGTTTATGTTAGAGTTCTCTATTTTTGTGGCATGGTAATAGAGGAGCTGCTGTGTTTAAAGTGAGAATGATTAATGTAATTGGTATTCTTTGCTGGAAAAATACTGAAATGAACAAAAAAAAATTTGTTGTAAATTTGTGCATATGAAGTTGTAAATATTGCTGTGAAAGTTGTTAATATGTACCGTAGGTGTGCTCTGTTTTTGGTGAAACAAACAGAGGTTTGACCCTGTTTTTAGTGTGTTTGGTGTTGTTAGAAAAAGCACATGTGTAGGAAAAAAAGTGTAGTTAACGTGTTGTTAATATGTGTATATGAAGTTGTAAATATTGCTGTGGAAGTTGTTAATATGTACCGTAGGTGTGCTCTGTTTTTGGTTAAGCAAACAGAGGTTTGACCCTGTTTTTAGTGTGTTTGGTGTTGTTAGAAAAAGCACATGTGTAGAAAAAAAAGTGTAATTAACGTGTTGTTAATATGTGCATATGAAGTTGTAAATATTGCTGTGGAAGTTGTTAATACGTAGCGTAGCTGTGCTCTGTTTTTTGGGAAGAGAACAGAGGTTTTACCTTATTTTTAGTGTGTTTGGTGTTATTAGAAAAAGCATACGTGTAGGAATAAAACGTGTAGTTAACTTGTTGTTAATATGTGCATATGAAGTTGTAAATATTGCTGTGGAAGTTGTTAATACGTACCGTAGCTGTGCTCTATTTTTAGGGAAGAAAACAGAGGTTTGGCCTTGTTTTTAGTGTGTTTGGTGTTATTAAAACAAGCATATGTGCAAGAATTAAACATGTAGTTAACGTGTTGTTAATATGTGCATATGAAGTTGTAAATATTGCTTTGGAAGTTGATAATACGAAGTTTGTGTTGCAGATTGACATGAAAGATGGGAAGTTGTTCGGGGAAGAATTTATTTTGTTTCTTTCATGTAGGGGGAAGTTTTTAAATGGTGGAGAAGATGAAATGCAATATGTTGGTGGTTTAGTAAGAACAAGATGCGTAAAGGAAGGCACAACATATGAAGAGTTGCGAAGAATCATATCATCCATAACGGGAAAAGAAAGGAATGAAATGCAAATGAAATAATATAGCTGAACATATTATAAACGATGATAGAAGAAAGTGGTGTGTATGTTGTTTGGCTTGTTGCATAAGCTACTGCCCTGGTGTCCCTGGTGGGAGTAGTTGTAAACGTAGCTTAAACACTTGTAAAAAGAACTGAAGGTGTTATAAACGTAGTAACATCTGTTGTAAACATATCTTTCACACTTTCTTTCTTGCAAGTTGTAAACGTCGCTTATTAAGTTGTTAATATCACTGACGATGTTGTAAATATAGCAGAACATATTGTAAACGATGATAGAAGAAAGTGGTGTCTAAGTTGTGGCTTGTTGCACAAGTTACTGTCCTGGTGTCCCTAGTTGGAGTAGTTGTAAATGTAGCTTAAACACTTGTAAAAAGAACTGAATGTGTTGTAAACGTAGCAACATCTGTTGTAAACATATCTTTCACACTTTCTTTCTTGCAAGTTGTAAACGTCGCTTATTAAGTTGTTAATATCACTGACGATGTTGTAAATATAGCAGAACATATTGTAAACGATGATAGAAGAAAGTGGTGTCTAAGTTGTGGCTTGTTGCATAAGTTACTGCCCTGGTGTCCCTGGTGGGAGTAGTTGTAAACGTAGCTTAAACACTTGTAAAAAGAACTGAAGGTGTTGTAAACGTAGCAACATCTGTTGTAACCATATCTTTCACACTTTCTTTCTTGCAAGTTGTAAACATAAATATTTGAGATTTTGAGAGTTTGTGGGACAACTTCCACAGTAATATTTACAACTACATAAGCACAAATTTACAACACATTAACAACACTTTTTTTATCATCATATTAGCATTTTCTAATAACACAAACCAGCAAGAATGTACATCACACCTCTGTTTACTTGTCCAAAAACAAAGCACAGCAGAGGTTTGGTATTAACAACTTCCATAGCAATATTTACAACTACATATGCACAAATTTACAACACGTTAACAACACTTTTTTTATCATCATATTAGCATTTTCTAATAACACAAACCAGCGAGAATGCACGTCACAACTCTGTTTACTTGTCCAAAAACAGAGCACAACAGAGGTTTTGTATTAACAACTTCCACAGCAGCATTTACAACTACATCTGCACAAATTTACAACAATTTTTTGTTTTTATTTCAGCGTTTTCACAGCAAGGAAGAACAATTACATTCATCATTTTGACTTAAAAATAGCAACTCCTCTGTAACTATGCCGCAAAACTAGAGCACTCTAAAATAAACATAACCCACCCAAGGTTAAACCCCAATTTCAATGATCAAAATCATGTGTGGCAAATTCTTAACATTTCTTGTCTATCACCTGCCACTTACTCCATTTTTAAGCCCAAGATCCAACCTTTGACAACCCCTCAATCTCAATCTAACAACCTTTCACACAGAAAAAAAAAAATTTTAGTTCGCTTCTGTGCCTGCCTACCCGTACATGGACGATGAAGAAGAAGACGTTTCCAAATGACATTAACAGCACGTATCCCTTAAATGTTCCACCTCCTGCGCTCTTCGTCTGTGCATTTTTTCTCTATCTCCTTAATGGTTTAATCACAAAAACGTGTTGCCCTCCTCTCCTCTATGCGTTTTCTTTAATTATTTCAGTGGGGGTTATTTTTGTAAATAGACATTAGGAATTCATGTCATTGGAATTTGCAAAGGGAGTTTTTTGAGATTAATTCTGTACCTTGGACCTAGCTGATATTTTCCCTATAAACAATTACCTTGATTTGAAAACCTACAGCATCATACTTTTCCATCAACTTTTAACATTATCTAACAATGAGGCTTAGTACAGTTGACACTTAACTGGGTTCTTTAAGCATCTAGTCAAGAGTTTGATCCTTGATACTATGTATGGAGAGGTTCTCATGATCAGCACTAAAGCCCCTTCGGGAAGTCTACAGTGTGAGAGGATCAGTCACTCCTACCGGCGGTGCATAACTTGGGCCTATTAAAAAGAAACTTTTAACATTATCTATAAAATCACCATTTTAATGTCTTTTTGCTTTTTTGGATGCGAAAACAAGGAATCCTGGGAACACCTTTTCATCCCCTATCCATACGTGAGTTTAATCTGGTTTGGGTGCTTCTCAATCAGATTCCCTAACTATAACCTCCCCTGATTTGAGCTATGGTTGAAAAATACTTCACAAAGATGGCGATACCAACATGTTGTATGGTGCTCCTCCGGTCCTTAATATAATATATATTTGAGGAGTTGACATTGGTATTTAATATATGATATATTTTTTATATTTGTCAATTATTTTATAATTTAGCTCTATTGATGTTCCCTAAAGTATAATCACAGAGAAAAGGGAATGAAAGAGTTAAGAAAGATGACTAGGGTGTCTTAGAAAATACATGTCATATTAACTAACTTAACTAATTTTCTTAATCTAATCAAATTAAGTAAATATGTCTTATATTAAGGACCAAAGCGAGTATTATTATTCTCATTGATATCATTTGGCCTAACCAGAGTATTGCCCCACATCAACAGAAAATGTGGACATGAAACATTTGGATTATCTGTATTATTAGTATATTAACCAACTAATTAATATCAATATATAAAATAAAACTTAAAACAAATTTACAACATTATTATTTGTAAATTTGTTTTAAGTTTATTAATATGTCTTCTACTATTATTAATTCGAACCTAAAAACCACTACTTCTTGGGGGGAGGGAGGGGGGGTGGGGACGACCAGAAGCACCGCTCAATATCTAGAAATAGAGGTGGTAATATCATATTTGAGCTTCAGTTCTAGTGTATCAAAGGGATTTTTATGAATATTCTTATCAGTGTTAATAAATTGGACTAAAGTGTTTATTTTTAAAATCAAAGGGAAGGTCCCTGTAAGTGTAATTAAGTTAAAGTGAAATGCCATTTGGCAGAGAAGATACAAGAAGAGTTGACTAAGATTGTTCAAGCAAAATCTATAAGCATATCCTTGTTTATGAAATAGACTGTTACGGTCCGTTTGTAGAGGATATTCATTTGCGATAATATTTTTGTTCAGGTACGCATTTTAGCTTGTGTATATATGTCTAGTTAAAAACAATCACTTAAGGTTTCTTATTTATTTTTTACTAATTAATAAGGAATTGATGTTGAAGAAGGGATTTGCATGTTATAACTCTCATCACGACAAGACAGTGGAATTAAAAAAGTTGTAAGTAATATTCATACTACCAAGATTATTTTAAGAAAAGATGTGAAAAGCTCATATTTGAAAATTTTGCTGCCAAGAAGGACTTGAATCAAGTACTGGTATTTTCTACGTATGGAATCCTGCAAAACACCGATATTTTCTGTGTATAAAAATATATCAAGTTCTTCCCAACCTTGAGAAGCCGGTATTTGCGCCATTTCACATCATAATAAATATATCCAAAACTATAGCACCTAAATTATAAAGAATCAACCATTCATAAACTTGAAAAATTGCATATATGCATGGAAAACTTCCAGTTGAATCCTTTTAAGTTATATCTTCTATTGATTATTAAAGTCATAAATCATAAAAATTATTGGAATATTAAAATTATACAAAAAACTAATAAATATTTACAGAATCTTAATAATAGAAATTATTTTATACAATATATTATTTAGCAGTTTTATTAATGTGCAAAACTGATAGTTTCATTTCTTAGTCTAAAAGAGAGGAAATTGACCCAATAGTCTCATTTCTTAGTGTCATTCAATTCTCTTTCTGAATACATGAATGCCTAAATAAAAATATTTATGGGAAAATAACAAAGAAGTTTCAACTTCCAAGTAAGAAATTTATTAATTCCTGGTAGGTCTTATTTATGACAAAATGTCCGAGGATGACATGTAAAAAGAACTTAAAGAAAATTAAATTTTTTACCTAAGGCTTATATGTGATTTTCATTTTCTCAGTATAGAATCTCAACAAAATGTGATTTTTAGTTTTTAGCATATGACAACCCAAAGCCAAGAGAAAACAATGGATCAGGTAGTCTAACCCCATCAGCTGGTTGATCAAGATCCTCAACTCTTCTAAACCAAGTCAGAGGAAGCTGACCCTTGAAGTCATGATCTCCAAAGATAACATCTGTGATTCCTTGAGCTTCAGTACCAGGTAACCAAGCGGCAACAACAGCATCAACCTTTTCCAACAGCCATGGCTCTAACACTAAGGGCCTTCCAGACATCAGAATAACCAGTGTTGGGAATTTGTCTGTGACTGAACTGATAATATCAGGCCCGTTTAAGGGGATTACAAGCTCAGAATCGTCACCGTAAAACTCAACATAGGGTTCTTCACCAACAGCAACAATGGAGAAAGATATGTCACCGCGTTCTAGAGTATCTTTGGATGGATTCTGCTCATAAATAATCTCTGTTTCATCTCCTACAGCTTCCTTTATGGCATCCAAGAGTGTTGTCCCTAAAATAGTGTTCAATGGTTAAATGAAGAAAACATGCATGAGGCACAAGAAAGTAAAAGAGTGCTATAAAGCATGAAAAAATTAGCATTATCACTCATAAGAGGTCTCAGGGAAGTAGTAGAGGTAATTGTTGGAGTATTTTTCCACGTTATAGATCGGAAAGAAATATCGAGATGTCTGAGAACAGATTTTGATTTTCAGATGTAGAGATGTTTAGGACTTTGGATAAAGGGAAGATTTTCTTGAATAATACTTCTGTTAGAACCACATAGATATATAGTTTAAGAGGAAAGTGAGTTTTCTATAAATAAAATCCTCTATTCCAGTTCCAGCCCTCAAAAAAAAACAAAAAAGAAAAAAAATCCTCCATTTTCCATCCAGTTTGCTTAGTTATTTGAGATTATCACATAACAAAAGGGTACAGCTGAGGTTTCAACCAGCACAAAATAATATATAGATCTATGGAGAGGATTTACACCATTTTCCTATCATCAATAGCCTTATAGTCTAGTGGTATAAAAGCTCTTTGTAAACCTACTTGTAAACTCAAGCCATTAATGTATGCCCCTCTAATTTAAAAAAAGAAAAAAAGAGCTTTTTCTATCAAAAATGTAGATGGAGAAAGTTTTACAATTTTTCCATTCAAGATTGCACAAGGAATAGTTTACAAATTTTTTGGTTCAAAATTGCAAGTCATAAATTTGAGTGGGAGGATTGCAAATGTAGGTTTATCTGATGGATCAAACTATATTAAATATTTCTCTTGTTTCTCTCATTCCTTATTTTACTCATCTGGTCTCTAAAGTAGGACTTAATAGGGGAGTTGATCTTGATCCTCAATTTAGGAACCATTTCCAGTATTTATCAATTTTTTCCAAATTACCGTTAATGATATTTCCTCAACAATAATTAAACACAACAGAGATTATTTTAAACAAGGGCACTTTAGGCAAAACATAACATATTTATTATAGTTAACTAAATTAACTTCCTTAATCTAGACAAATTAGTTAAACATGTCTTAAATTGAAGGCCAGAGAAGTATCTATCATCTGTACTAATCAAAATCAATTACTCTTGATGGCAAACAATTATGTTCAGGAGGAAAAACAATACATCTGTAATTTATGAGAATTTACACACAGCTGTGATGAAATGCAAGCAAAACGAGGGCATACCGATTGTAATTCGGCCACTGGATCCTTGCCAATCTTTAGTCCAGCCTCCACATTGATAGCCAAGATCATCTGCATGGCTTCCAGCTACAAGAATCCTTTTTGCTTTTCTATTTAAAGGAAGAAAAGGTTTGGTATGATGCTTCCCATCTTTCAGCAGAACCAACGACTTTCTAACTGCTTCACGTGCAAGTTCTCTATGTTGCTGCAAAAATGATATACAAATTTTGAAGGAAAGCTATGGAGATTGATTGGAAGAACTATATAGGAAAAGAATAAAGTAAATTATCTTTGTCTCTTTTTTCAAATTTTCAAAAGGGTAAAGATGCATATTAAGATTAATACTTCTTCCCACATTTGCGTTGATATTTCAAAAATGGAAGCAAAGCTTGCATGAAATGTAAAAGTCACTGATTAAAATATAACCAGTCATTCTTGAATATTGAAATATTTCCACAGGAGTGAAATGAAAAAAACATAAGGATCCAGCTGTTGGCAACTTGCAAAAGATATTTATAAAATTAAAACCTCAAGCCAGCTTTAACAACACAGAACTTAAGAACCCTTTCAAAATGCAGTGCATCTGTACCAGTGCAATTGAAGGGATAACACATATAATGTTTAAAATATGGATAAACAAGGGACAGATTTGGATATATGAAAGATATTTAAAAAGATAAATCAGCCTAAACTTGTGAGAGGAATTTGAAAAGCAAAAAATGCTGAATTAATCTTACCTTGCAACCTACTGTATCTAGCAAAGATAGGTCAGAAAAAGGGAATTCAAAAAGGCCAGCTGCAAATTTCACTCTCAATATTCTCTCAACAGCATCATCAATTCTGGCCATTGATACTTCTCCAGATTCTACAAGGGAGGTCAGCTCTTCCACAAACAGTTCGAATCTAAAAGGCGCCATCACCTGCAAATTCTCTTGAACAGATGAAGGAAAAGAAGGGGTAGAAAGGAAAAAAATATAAGAAAGAAAAAGAAGCTTGATAATGGTTTATAGAATTGAAGATCTATACCATGTCAATTCCAGCATTAACAGCTGACAAGATGCAGTTTCGGTATTCTGACCCACTAGGGATGCAGTTTGGGTAATCTGGCCTAAGCCATTCAAGTCCCTCCCAGTCAGAAATTACAAAACCCTATAGCAGAGCCAATTGTATAAATTGAAGAAGAAGATTGATTCAAATGCCGTGAAACAAATGAAAAAGCAAAAGAACTTCAGTTATGGCAGTGTATTATTTGAAATACTCCATCTAATCCTTAATATAAGAACTAGATAACTAATTTGTGGATATTAAGGAAGTTAGTTAAGTTAATTTTTTGTATCAAAGATGTATCAGTTTGCCTAGAATACCCTTTTTAATTATGTGCATAGTAACTACTCTTGATGGAAACCCCCTTCCTATGTGCAATCAATAGGGATATTTTGGAGAGAAAATTATAATTTTATAAATTTGGGAGACAAAAGTGGATTGGGGTTTTATATTTAGGACCAAAACAAACCCCTTGTCTAACACCTATATTTAGGACCATGGGTAGTATTGGATAAGGGACAACAGCAAAGACCGCAATAACTTCAGCTTTTACTCCAATCATGGTTGTCTTACCTTAAAACCCAGCTTTTCTTTCAAAATTTTAGTAATAAGAAAATGGTCAGAATGGAGTTTGCTTCCATTCCAACTAGAATAAGAAACCATAATGGTTGAAACCCCCTGTGAAAGGCAGTCCAAATAAGGAGCCATGTGGATTTTTTCTAACTCTTCATATGTCAATAAAGTATTTCCTTTATCTTTGCCTTTCTCAGTGCCTCCATCTCCAACGAAGTGCTTGGCACAGGCAATTACCTTGTTCCTGAAATATTGATAACACGCGTTTCAACAATTTTGATGAATCCCTGTATATGACCCCTAGTTTGGTGAATTTCCCAAAATGTAATAATCAATGCCAAGATCTGCATGATCGAGTAGACAAGTGTTTAACTAGGGAATATGAAACATAAATACTAACATGCAGACTTCAAATACATAAAAAATTTTCTTCTAAAATAGAAAATTTCTTTTCTAGGGCAGAAGTCAATCTTGGAAAAATCATATGAATAGACTACAATTAAAAAAAAAAAGTTATAAAAAAATGAACGAAAAAGCAGAAATATTGAAGTCATCCTGCTGTCAAGTGTCTGTATCAATAGTAATTGGGATGGTACCTGATGTTTATATTACCAATATTTCCATATGAAACAAATTTCTCTATGTACTGTATATTATTATGGTTTCTCTTTACCTTCCAGCCACAAAGGGATAACCGTGTTCATGTCCATTTGGAGGCTGGCCCTGCAACCCTGAAACTATGGAGGTCATTTTTCTGACTAAGTCAGTATCTTCGCCATAAGATTCATAGCATCTTCCCCACCTGGGATCTCTGCAGACCTGTTCATTAGTTCATTCAATTCAAGTGAGCCATGACTTTTACTGAAACATTCCAAGAGGATGGTAAATGACATGCATATATCTTAGTTAACCATGTTGATTTAACTGCCATTAGTCACTGATAAAAGTAAAAAAAAAAAAGTGAATGTGACTATACAAAACAAAGATGGACAAGTGCAACTGAAAGGGATCGCAAGTCATCTAACCAGACGAAAGTGCTCACTATTTCAAGCAGTGCAACAGTTCTAACATACACACTGCGTGCATGGTTTATTTAGTATCAGGATTATCAAATAAGTATACAACAAAGGTTAATTATGGTGACTCACAGCAACACAAGGAGCAAAAGAATAGTGAATTCCGCTTGCTCTAACTTCAAGTGCTGTTGCAGACCCAATTCTTTGAGCTAAATCTGCATCTCTACAAGCACGAAACCAGCAAGAAACAAAAACTAAGACGCCAAGAACAACGTCAATTATATATGAATACATAAGCTTTAGTAATACAGTTCAATAAATCAATGCTTATAAAGCAAGCAATTTATGGTCTCCTCCCACCCCGTTTTGTAAAATGAACAAACATCAAACAGCTTTGGAACTTATTACACATTACTACAAATGGAGTATTGGTATTCTAATAAAGTTCAGGGGAAAGTAAGCACCAACCTAGTAGCTCCGAGGCCAATATTGTGAGGATATATGGTGGAACCGTATATACTATTATTCCCATCAACAGCATCGATCCCATATATAAGCGGTATGCCTAATCGGGACTGGAGAGCTGATTTTTGAAATCCATCCACCATATCAGCCCAATTCGACGCCATTGCATTTTCACAAGGACCACTGCCTCCAGCACTAAGGATACTCCCTTGAAAGAAAAAGTAAAGCAAAAATCAGAACCAGAAAACTAATTATCACAATCTTACAAATCCACGAAGGAGAAAAATGTGAGGAAAAGGAAATAGTACCAATTGACAAGTCTGTAATGGCGGAAGGGGTTGAAACGCAACGCTCGATTTGGGTCATTTGACCAATCTTCTCCTTGAGAGTCATTCGGAAAAGAAGGTCCTTGACGCGAGTTTCAATGGGTTCATTGGGATTCTTGTACGGGCAATCCATGCTCTCCAATTTGCTCATCCCCACTCGTTAGCTTCAGAAGCAGAAGAAGAAGAAAGCAGAGTAGGAAGAAGAAACGTTTCGCCGTACATGTCCAGTGTGGCGCGCATGTCTGTTATAGCGGGAAGTGAAGTAGTTAGTTGGCCATGCTTTTGGCCAATGGGGTCTTCGTTCAACTCAGCGTGGAGACCAACAACGAAACCCAACGATCTTTGAAATGTTTGAACCAAACGTTCTTCCTCCACTTGTTATTTTTATCTTGCGTGTTAATTTTATTCAATCTACTCCAACATTCATGCTATTTTTATCTTACATGTTAGTTTTAGGGTTAAGGGGCAAAACTACCCTTCAATTTTTTTTAAAAGTGTATTCATCACCATAAACTTTTTTTTAATGTAAAACTAACCATGAACTTTCAAAAAGGGGTAAAAGTGACACTACCGTTAAATTTAACCAACGGTCATTTACTTTCGTGTAAGAAAACCAAATTACCCCTAACTAAAAAATGATTAAAAGACAAAAATAATCATAAGTTTTTTTCAAAAATGCACCCATCACTATAAATTTTTTTAAATGTAAAAATAACCATAAACTATCAAAAAAAGGATAAAAGTGACACTTCCGCTAAGATTGGTAGGCCCCACATTATTAAAACAAATAAAAATGACTAAATTTGTTAATTCCCATTGCTACCTTTCCCTTATCCCCTCATCCATCTCTCATATTTCCCCTTCTCAACACTTGACAATCCCAATTTCTTCTCAAAAAACAGTGGTGCCGGCGCCGACGTTGGCTTTCTCCACTAATGACGGCAGCGAATCAAGCATAACAAGGGTTTGACTCCCTCTTCCTCATCCTCACCGATCCTTCCCCATCATCATCGTAACTCAGTGAGAGTAGGATGGAGATGTCATTTTCATTAGAGGCGGCAAGATCGGCAGCGTGGTGGGGAGAAGAGAAGGTGGCAACCTTCTCTCCCCATTTCTCTCTTGTTTTGTCCTCTCTCATTTTTCTTTTTCACTCTCGCTTTTCATCTCTTTTAGTTATTCTTTAATCTCACCGACTACGTTCACAGCACCGTCGATCTCAACAATTTCATTTATGGCATTGTCGATCTCTTCGTTTTTCTACTATCTTCACTACATCTAAATGATGGGGAAGAAGAAATCGGGTCAGGTACTTTGTGTGTTGATAGTTCTGTTTTTTTTCCCCCTAGTTTTTTCAATCTTTGAGATATTTGTGTTGATCAAGTCACTTTATCTTAATCAATATAATAAGATTGATTGCTCAGGTATAATTTGTGGTTAAATTTGATGATGAATTTTAATGACTTATAAAGATTCGATATTGATGATGGTTGATGATGAGTATGGGTTTTTCAATTTTTGGTTTGGAAAAATTATGATGGACAAGTCAGAGTGCTCTTTTCCTAGACTTAGAACAATCAAAAGATGACATTTGAATCTAGCAAGAGAACTGTTACTTTTGCCCCCCTTTTTGAAAGTTTATGATTATTTTCACACCTAAAAAAATTTATGGTGGTGGGTACACTTTTGAGAAAAGTTTATGGGTATTTTTGCCCCTTAACCCTTTTTTAGTTAGGGGTAATTTGGTACTTTTACACTGGAGTAAACGGCTATCGTTTAATTTTAACGGTAGCGTCACGTTTGCCCTCTTTTTTAAAGTTCATAATTACTTTTGTAATAAAAAAAATTTATGATGGTGGATACACTTTTAAGAAAAATTTAAAGATAGTTTTACCTCTTAACCCTTAATTTTAACAGGAATTTTTCCATTTAAGTAACAATTCTACGTTACAAGAGCAAGCTCTCACCACTGGGTAGTGGGTACAGTTATAACTTACTCCTATGGTACTATGATCCTATTTATAGTAGAGGTAGGGGGAGGGAGTTTTTCCCCCTATTTATAACCCCAAATTATTAAATTTTTTATATGAAAGTACAACTTTATCCTTTATTTATTAGGCTTAAGGTGTAAATTTAGCAATAAACTATTTTCCTATGGACACCCAACAGAATTAATTATTTTGGGTGCAAAAGTAGACATAATCAATTTTTTTTTGTAACATATATAGTTAAGGGGTAAAATTATCATTAAACTTTTCTCAAAAATGCATCTACCACCATAAACCTTTTTTTTAATGTAAAAATGACACTATCATTAAAATTAACCAACAACAGTTTACTCCAATGTAAAAATACCAAATTACCCCTAACTAAAAAAGGGTTAGAGGCAAAAATACCCATAAAACTTTCTCAAAAGTGCATCCACAACCATAAGCTTTTTTTAGAGCAAAAGTAATTATAAACTTTCAAAAAGATGGGCAAAAGTGATAGTTCTCTTGCTGATTTCAAATGTTATTTTTTGATTGTTTAATCTAGGTAAAGAACACTCCGACTTGTCCATCATAATTTTTTAAAACCAAAAATTGAAAAACACATCTTCATCATCAACAATCATTATGATCAAATCATTCTAAGTCATTGAAATTCATCATCAAATTCAACCACAAATTAAACCAGAGCAATCAATCTTACTATATTAATTAAGATAAAGTGACTTGATCAACACAAATATCTCAAAGATTGAAAAAACTGGGAAAAAAAAAAACAGAGCCTTCAACACACAAGCACCTGACCCAATTTCTTCTTCCCCATTATTTGGGTTTAGTGAAGATAGTAGAAAAATGAAGAGCTCGATGACATTGTAAATGGAATTGTTGAGATTGACAGTGTCGTAAATGTAGTCACTGAGATTCAAGAACAACTAAAAGAGGTGTAAAGCTAGAATGAAAAAGAAGAATGAGAGAGGACAAAAAAAAGAGAAAAATGGGGGAGGAAGTTGCCACCTTCTCTTCCCCTTACCATGCTGCCAATCTTGCACCTCCAATGAAGATGACGTCTTCATCCTACTCTCACCGAGTTACGATGATGATGGGGAAGGATCACTGAAGACAAGGAAGAAGAAGTCAAACCCTCGCCATGCTTGATTCGATGCGGTCATTGGTGGAGAACGCCAATGCTAGCGCTGCTGTTTTTTGAGAAGAAATTGGGACTGCTAAGTGTTGAGAAGGGGAAATTTGAGAGATGGATGAGAGGGATAAGGGAAGGGTAGCAATGGGAATTAAAACAATTTAGCCATTTTTATTTTTTTTAATAATGTGAGGCCTATTAAGAATAATAGCAGATATTAGCATAGGGGCCATCAATCTTAGCAGAAGTTCACTTTTACCCCTTTTTATATAGTTTGTGGTTATTTTTGCACCAAAAAAAAGTTTATGGCAGTGAGTGCACTTTTGAAAAAATTTAAGGGTATTTTTGGCCCTTAACCATTTTTTAGTTAGGGATAATTTTGTCCTTTTACATGAGAGTAAACGCCCATTAGTTAATTTTAACGGTAGTGTCATTTTTACCCATTTTTTGAAAATTCATGATTACTTTTACATAAAAAAAAAGTTTATTGTGGTGGATGTACTTTTGAAGAGTAGTTTTGCCCCTTAACCCTAATATGTTTAGCAACGCTGTTAACTTTGGGTTAACTTCTGTTATTTCTTTACTTTGAGTTCGACTAGTCTTTTCACTCTTCATTATTTTAATATGTTTTTGGAAATATTTGTCTTTTCAAATGAGAAAATATCACCTAGACCTTATGGAAAAAATTTTATTTCAATCTACTCCCAAAATATTTTGAAATTTCATTGCATCCTTTGGGTCAAAATAAAATTAAGTTTTGTCAGTGAAGAGATAATAATGACATTATTTTATTTTTTTTCCATAAGATCATTTATAAGATAAGTAAGGGTATTCACAAGATAAATAAATAGATTTAAAAGAATCTAGGGAGTTAAAAAAATTTGGGTCAAGGTGCAAATTTAACAATCAACTGTTTCCTTATGGGCACCAAACACAACTAACTATTTTAGATGTAAAATTAGGCATAATCAATTTATTTAGGAGCAGATATAAAACATCATTAACCTAAGTTAATTTCCATTACTTTTTGTATTATGGGTCCCACTAATTTTATCGCGCTCTCTTATTTTAATATATTTTTAGAAGGGTTAATGTATAAATTTAGCAATAAACTATTTTTCTATTGGCACTCAACACAATTATTTTTATAAAAACATTTATAAGACAAATATGAACATTTATATGAGAGCATTTACATTAATGCTCTTACTTTATTTTTCATAAGAGCATTTAAAAAATAAATATGGGCATTTACGAAACAAATAAAAAGATTTACAAGACAAATAAAGGAATTTAAAAGAATCTAGGGAGTTAAAAAATTTTAGTCATTCGCATATTTTGACCCAATGGGTGCAGTGAAAATTTTTTTTACTCACTGTATTCTTTTGAATCCATTTATTTGTCTTGTAAATGCTCTTATGAAATAAATAAAATAAGAGCATTAATGTAAATACTCATATTTATTTTATAAATGCTTTTATGAAAAGTAATTGTGTTGGGTGCTCATATGAAAATAGTTAATTGCTAAATTTGCATCTTAACCCTTTTAAAAATATATTGAAATGATAGAGAGTGAGAAGACTGGTGGAACCCATAGTGCAAAAAGTAACGAAAGTTAAGTCCCCTTAACAACATCGCTATACCTGCTCCTATATAAATTGTTTATGTCTATTTTTACACACAAAAATAATTAATTTTGTTGGGTTCCTATAAGGAAATAGTTGGTTACTAAATTTGCCCCTTCACCCAAAAAATTTTTATAAAATAAATATGGGCATTTATAAGATAAATATGTTAATGACCAAAATTTTTTAACTCATTGGATTCTTTTAAATCCCTTTATAAGATAAAAATGGTTATTTGCAGAACAAATATAAGCATTTATAAAACACAAAAATGTTTTTGTCTACTTTTGAACCCAACAAAAGATAATTATTTGTGTGCACATAACGAAATATTTTATTGCTAAATTTGCACATTTGCCCTTCTAAAAGTATTAAAATAATAGAGTGAGAAGACTAGTGGAACCCACAAGGAAAAAAAATAACGAAAATTAACTAGGGTTAATGATATTGCTATATATACTACCAAAAAATTTGATTATGTATACTTTTACACCCCAAAATATTTAATTATGTTAGATGCTTATAGGGAAAATAGTTGCTAAATTTGCACCTTAACTACTCTATTTATTATTGTGCATATTGTTATTATCTTGGAAAGTATGTAATTAAATATGGATAAAGTTGAAAAGTTATTAAATCTTAAGATAAAGTAAATGATAGTTAAAGTTTTTTTTAATCTATGTGAAACATGCCAAAAATACCATATAAGTAGGACTAGATAAGTATATGCACCTCATAAGCTGATTGTAATTTATCCACAGCTAAATCTTTATATATATATATATATATATATATATGGGCTAAGGCAAAAATGCCAACACATCTTGTTCAAATGTGCACCTGACACCATATACTTTTCTTAGATGCAAAAATGCCCAACAACTCGTCTAAACTAGGCAAAAATATAATACTACTTCCGTTAAATTATGTAACTGCTGTTACTTTTAAATTTGATGAGTCCCACAATACTATTTTTAGATGATTATTTAATTAAAAAATGCTAACATTCTCCCTCGCCAACTCTTCCTTCGTCAGTTCCTCATCCTCTCTCCCTTTTTAAGCTTCTAAAATCTCAAATATATATATATATATATATATATATCTCTCTCTCTCTCTCTCTAACCCAACTTAGGTCGTCACTCCCCACACTATCAAGACTCTAAATCCATCGCCTTCACCCTTACAGCAGCATACTACCACCTGCCCTGACCTTTAACCACCACGTGTGATGTTCTAGTAGAAAACCTCCCAAGTTCCAACTCAAAACCACCAGAGACTAAGGGCCCATTTGGTATGTACAAGGAACGTTTTAGGAGGGAAAGGAACTTAGAAAAGGGAAATGAACATTGGGTGGGAACTTTAAAAAATTGACCTATATGGTAAACATGGAAAAAAACCTAGGTTGAGGGAAGATGGGATGTTTGGTTGGAAGAAAAGGGAGTAGTTTAAGTAAGAAGATTATGTGAAAAACCTAAAACACCTCTAACTTCAAGTTCGAACTTAACATCACAGTTTGAACTTAATAGCCCATATCAAACTTAACAATCCTAGTTCAAACTCAACCTCGTCTTCACCGTTTATCGTCTTTCTCGTGGCACTGTTCATCATCTTCCTCGTCTGGACCCGTCACACCATCTTTATTCTTCATTCAATTCAAACACTGACTAGACCTATCATACCATTTTTCATTCAGCACCAAACCTTCCTTTACCACCTTTACTCTCCCACCACCGTCTTCATCGTCCTCTCTCTCGCCGGCATCACTCCCTCTTCTTCCTCCCGCAACTGTCACAAAAGAGAAAATTGATACCAAGAAACAGAGCAATCAAAGAAAGAGATAGAGAGAGAGACCGAGAAAGCTACGCACGATTGTATTTTGGGGTGGCATTTTGGTCAAAACGCATATGCTTTCCCGGGAAGTTTTCAACGTCCCACCATTTTTGGAGAGATATGATGTTCCCATATTTAAGGGAACATGGCAAGAGGTGAGATTTGAAATTTGATTCGAGTTGGAGTGTCAAACGTGTTTTGGCCAAGGGAAGTGTCGAATCTTCCCTCCTCTCACCTTCAATTCGGCATAACAAACAGGTCCTAAGTGACCATTAAAGGTAACCATCACCATATTAAGCACCATTTCCAAATCTTCATAGCCCATAGATGCTTCACTTTGATGGAAAGAATCATGATGCATGAGACTGAACTGGTTAATATGATGAAAAACAAGGCCCACTCCTGCCAGCCGTTCTATTGAATCTTTTGACGACATTTTTATTGTGGACTTGGGCCCGTCCTCCTCTGTCTAATCTTCTTCTTCATTTCTGTCGTTGTCATTCCGTTCATTGTCGGTGGAAGAATGACGGGCAGGGCCTTAGGCTTCTTTGGAGAGAGTGAAGTTGGGGTAGAAAAGTGGGTGGACGTGCGAGGTTTAGGTTGGGATAACGGTGTCAATGTAAAGTTGGTATTGTCGAGACCAATTCCATGGAAGGAGAAATAATGGATGACGTTGAGGTGGTTGATGAGTGTGAGTTGAAAGTTGAAACTAATTTAGAGAGAGGGGAGGGGTTGCGGGTCAAGAAGGTGGGGGAAGAGAGGGAGATAGAGGTTGGGGAAGAGGGGATGGGGAGGGAGAACGTGAGTTTTTTTTGTTGAATAATCATTTAATAATAATATTTTGGGGCCCACCAAATTTTTGAAAGTTACGACAGTTAGTATTATTTAACAAATATAGTATTTTTGTCCTATTTAAAAGAGTTTATAGGTATTTTTACATCCAAAAAAAATATATGGTGTATGGTGCATATGTGAAAAGAGTATATGGGTATTTTCCCCCCCTTAACCCTAAAATTATATTGGTATTAATTAAAATATTTTATTCTAAAAATCCGTTGTGTTATTTTTTGTCTTCCCCTACTTTTTTCCAACATAACCTCATACAGTTTTATTTACCCTCCAGTGTCTCCAACCATTCAGTGATGTTCTTTATACATGTACCAACTATCTTGAATGATTTTCCATTATTGTTTTTTTAATAGTCATCACGTTAACCCTTCCTTATATATGCTTATTGCAAATTTTATCTTTCTTTTTTTTTTGTTTACATGCAAATTTTATCTTTTGATGTACGACCACACATTTATCCAAATGTTATCATGTTTGCTACTTTAACTCATGCTCCCATGCATTATCACTTTAAAATCTCAACATTCACTGACATTGTTGGCTTTATAGCAATTTGATAAAATTTTCCTTTAATTAAAAAAATACTTTATAATTCCACCTCTTATAAACTTAATTTACATGTGTGTGTGTGACAAAGAGAGGGAGAAGATTATTACTCATGACAATTAATTGTTTTATGAAGAAGAAAATATCTAATTATAAAATTCGGATGATAACATTTTCTCCCTAGTATTTTCCTTCTCTCCATTTTCTCTCCTCTCAAATTTTCTTCTTATCCAAACTGAGCATAAGGAAATATTTCACTTCAACTCATACTCTTTATTGTGTTAATTTAATCAAAGAAGTTTATGCAATGTAATGCAAGTCATCATATAAACTTTCACATAAGGCCGCTGATTCTAAAAAAAGAGGCAATGACTCATCAGCAGGAAGATTATTTCCTTGTCAATTGTCTCCCTTAATTTTATTTTGCATCTCTTTGGTATGAACAAACTAGAATTTAAATTTACACCTCAATCCTTTTTTTTTTTTTTGGTGATGACACCTCAATCCTTTTAGTACAGCAACTGAAAGTGATGGGATGTATAAAATAATTTCTTTGTATCATTCTCTTTTTCAATACATGAATGCATAAAATGTAAAAGATTTGATCAGAACAAAATCTGATTTCAGCCCTCAGTATATTCCAACCCAAAGCCAAGAGGAAATAAAGGATCATGCAACCTAACTCCATTAGTTGGTTGATCAAGATCCTCAACTTTTCTAAACCAAGTCATAGGAAGCTGATACCTGCAGTCATAGTCCCCAAAGATAACGTCTGTGATTCCCTGAGCTTCAATACCAGGTAACCAAGCAGCAACAAGAGCATCCACCTTTTCTAACAGACATGGCTCTAACACTACCGGATATTAGAATAACCAGAGTTGGGAATTTGTCTGTACCTAAACTTATAATGCTAGGACCGTTAAAAGGGATCGCTAGCTCAGAATTGTCACCCTGTGACTCAGCATAGGGAGCTTCACCAACAGTTATAATGGAAAAAGATATGTCATTGCGTTCTCACTACAAAAAAACATCGGATTAGTGACGGAATATAGCGATGGAATTTCCGTCACTAATTAGTTTAGCAACGAAAATTAGCGATGGAATTTGTTCTGTCGGTAAAAAGACCGTTACTAATTAATTAGGGACGGAATTTTAAATTCTGTCGCTAATTAGAGATGGAATTCACTAATTAGTGACGGAATTTTCCGTCACTAAATTAGAGACGGAACATTCCGTCTCTAATTAGAGACGGAATTTAGCGACGGAATTTTCTTTCGCTAGTTAGCGACGGAATTTCCGTCTCTAATCCGTTGCAAAATATTTTTTTTATATAATTTAAATCGCCACATGTCCTCACAATGAGCCTCTATATGTCCCTCACCGGCGGCAACCACGTGTCCCTGTCAGCTGCCGCCACCTCGCCTTCACCCTCCACGTGTCCCGGTCAACCGCCACGTGTCACCCTCCATCGCGCGCCACGTGCCACCCTCCATCACGCGCCACATATCCAAGTCACAAATTGGTTGCATTTTGTGATCAAGTTGGGATTCGAAGCCTTGACCTGTTACGCGTGTACCAGTTCCTTTACCAGTTGAGCTAAGAAGAACCTGTGTAATTTAAATGCAAAATCATATATATATATTTGCTTTGTGAACAAAATTAGAAATAAAAAATTTAATCTATTATTAAATATTTGAATTTATTTTTCTTATTTTATTTTATGTAATTTTTCTACCTAAATTTTTATTATTAATATCTTTTTTATTCATTTTATGATATATTTTAGTTTTTTTTTGCATTTATAAAATTTTTATTTTTATTTTTATATAATATATTATTAAAAATTCAAATATATTATATTATAATTTCAATTTCAAAAATAAATTTGAATTAATAATTTTATTTATTTATTTTAATATTTATATTATAAATTTATAATTATAAAAAATATATAATTATTGAAAAAATTAATTATTTGTGACGAAGATTAGAGACAGAAATTAGGGACGGAAAAATTCCGTCGCTAATTTTTAATGACGGAATTAGAAACGGATTAGGGACGAAATTTAGCGACGAAAAGTGATTCCGTCGCTAATTTAGGGACGGAAAAATTCCGTTGCTAATTTTAGGAATGGAATTAGAGACGGATTAGGGATGGAATTTAGCGACGGAATGCTAATCCGTCGCTAATTTAGTGACGGAAAAATTCCGTCACTAAATTCCGTTGCTAATTTTAGTGACGGAAGTTGTGAGGGATTAGGGACGAATTATCGACGGAATGAAATTCCATCACTAATTTTCATTTTTCTTGTAGTGTCTAGGGTTTCTTTTGATGGATTTTGTTCATAAATAATTTCTGTTTCATCTCCTATATATAGCTTCCTTAACGTCATCCAAGAGTGTTGTCCCTAAAACAGTGTGCAAAGGGAAAATGTAACAACCATGTGGTGCAAGAAACTAAGAGAGTGTTATGAAGAAGGACAAATTTTCATTAGCATTAATCATAGATATGATACAAGCCATCCATCTCTTCACAAATATAAACAAGAAATACACTGAACTTTAGGGCCTGTTTGGTATGAAGCACTGGGAGGTAGGAACTGGGATTGGATTAGGGATTGAATCAGAATATATCATTTGGTATAAGAGACTACAGATAACCAGGGATTAAGAGTACCACAAAAGTGGGATTGCTGCAAAGCCACCTCCCCCTGGTATTGTGTTTTCAATCCCAGGACTGCAAAATTTTAGAGACAAAAATATCCTTGATTAATTTTTTTTGTACAAAAATAACCCCTTGATTTTAACCTAGAATCCATCCCTCTCACATAATCACTCTCTCTTTTTTTTTCTCGCCATCGACATAATCACTCATCTAGAGAAACCATCATTGAACTCGGTCAACAAAAACAATAACTATGCAGATTCAGATTTAGTGTGCACAGACGCAAATCTTAAGGTCAAAAATTTGAATTTTGAATGTGACAGCAGCAACTTATACGATTTTCTGAACAAGGAATGTAATTTATTTTTCACTTTCCCAATTTTTCTGTAGATTCTGAATGTGACAGTTCAAACCAGAGGGAGATGGTTATCTATAGTCCCTCTACGATGAAGGTGGAGTTTGCATCTAAGCTGTAGAATAAGTTTGGGATTTAAGGCATGGGTATTTGGGTCTTTTGATAATTAGTGGCTATTTATTAAATAAGATTAATAAAATTATTCCCTCCAACTTGTTAAAATCCAAGTTTTGATGATAATAAAATATAATTATGTGTTTTGATAAGAAACTTATGTTTTGAAGGTTTAAACATTGATTCAATTGATTACCAAATGCATTTCACAAAGTTCAGAGATGGTTGCTCTATTTTTAACTGATGCACTCGAGTGAGAATTCATTTTGCACTCGAGTCCAGGAAGTGTAAGCCTAAAAGTGTTTTACAGAGAGCTACTGAGTTCATAGATTTCCCAACAATACTCGAGTGACAGGCATTGCATTCTGGCATGAAGGCATACTCTTGGAAGTTCTTGGCAGATAGCAAAGTCAGAGATAGAAAATATTCATTGCACTCGAGCACTGAGACAATACTCGAGTGACAACCATAAGCTTACTCGAATCCTGCGAGTGAGGTATAGGAAGCGTTTGCCCGAGCGCAAGGAAGAGCAAGAAGCGGGAAGTGCAATCGAGTGACGTCCTCGGCACTCCAATGAGGAACCAAATACTCACAAGTGAGAAATCACACTTCCTCTGGTTTTGATGCAAGTGCTGAGCAAAAGGCTGTGCAGAAGCAAAGAATTTATGATGCACACGAGTGAGCATCTCAGTACTCGAGTGACACCCCAACTCGCAAGTGCAAAATCACACTCTTGAAAAAATATGCTGCGAGTGTTATCCAGAGAGTGACTCCATAGTGCAAAAAACAGATGCACTCGAGTGAGAGGTTAGAACACTTGCAAGTGAGAAAATGCACTATTGCATTTTCACTAGGAAGTGCTACACAAAAGCACGGGGAGATATAAAGAATTGATGCTGTACTCGAGTGAGGCCTTAGTGCACTCAAGTGATACTCTGTCAGAAGCCAAAATACAACAAACTCACAGTGATCAATCCGAACATGGTTTAATGTTATTCATTCATTATGTTTTCACTTGTTATTATTATTTAACAAAATTTAACATATACTTCAAGTATGAAATAGGAGAATGAACGTCTGGATCAAAGGTGCATGTAGAAAGTAAAAACCGATGGACATAATCATTTCGTCCAAAGTCGACTAGCTATGAACGCATTTTACTCACCTACCAAGATATTTTGTCCTGAGATTTCAAACACATGCTCCGCTCTACAATGGCTATCATATTACGGACAAAATCAACTGACTATAAATACAAAGCTTTAGAGACAATTAAGATAGAACATAGAACGAGAATATACACAAGCAAATTCACATAAGTCTTTGTTATTCATATTTTCTCTGTATTCATATTGTACTTCAATGTTTATCATATTCACTCTATGAGAGAGTCTATATACACTTCAAATCATATTTTCATTTGATCTCAAGGTACAGGGACCTTGAGAGGGTAGATATCCTTACGAAAGAAGAAGTTGAGAGAATTCCTAGTAGGACTTTCTACTCATAAGATTTACAAGGTACAAGTAGAAGAGAACATTACTGCTCGTAAGACTTACAGGGGTGTAAGCAGGAGAGAACATTGGTGCTCATAAGACTTGTGTACGTATGCAAGAGGGAAAGGTCATAGGATTGTTTCTGCACATAAGACTTGTCATAAAGGGGAGAGAAAGTTCTAGGTGTTAGAATATTTCTGCTCATAGTCCATACAAGGACGATTATTGTCTTGTGGCATTTCGAGAGCCCACTAAATCTTGAAAGTATAGTGAAAGTGTAAGTAGGTCTTTATCTCTAAAGAATGGACATAGGCTTGGGTTTTAGGCCGAACCAGTTAACTCTCTGTGTGATAATCTTCTCTATTATACTCTATCTACAGTTATTTTCATATCACCGTATCAATTGAAAAATTTATCACATCACCCAATTCACCCTCCTCTTGGGTGAAGCTTGGCCTTTTCATTTGGCATCAGAGCGAGGTCTTCTCTAAAGTGCTTAACAACTCGAGAAGGATCCAGTAAATGGCAATAATGGATGAGAACATTCTTCCAGATAGAGCTTCCATCACTAGGCCTCCTGGTTTCGCTAAAGAACATTTTTCATTCTGCAAAGCTAAGTTCAGAGTATTCGTAATGGCTAACGAATAAGACTATGGAATGTGATACAAGACGGTGATTATGTCTCAATGAAGAAAACTGAAGATAGAGTCATGAAAAAGAGTCCAGAAGAATTTGACGACAATGACAAGAGGTTAGTAACTTTAAACAGCAAAGCTATTGTAATGATAAAAAGTGCCCTCTGTCAAAAGGAATATTTTTGAATCTGCACACTACCAACAACCAAAGATATGTGGGATCCTCTTGAGATCGCTCATGAAGGTACATCTGGAATCAAAGAAAATAGAAGCAAAACTTTAATCATAGAGTATGATCTGTTTCAAATGAAACCTAGAGAGAGGATCTCAGAATTCGAACTTAGATATACTCATCTTGTTAATCAGCTATCAACACTTGGGAAAACTTTCGATCAAAACTCCCAAGTATAGAAGAGGTCAAAAGAACTTCAAGAAGAACCTGATGATGATGATATGGGAATGATAGTGAGAAAATTCAAAAAGTTCTATAGAAGAGGTCAAAAGAACTTCAAGAATTACCAAGGTAGACCAAGCAAGAACGAAAATAAGGAGCAACAGATAGTATACTATGAATATGGAAAACCCGGACATATCAAGTTTGAATGCTTCAAAAACAAAGACAAGAAGAATCAGAAAAAGAAAGCATACATATAATCCATATGGGGTGATAGCTAGTCAGATGAAGAAAGCGACGATGATAAAGTGCTAACATATGCTTGGTGGCCAAAAAAGAAGAATCGGATTCTAAGGTAAGTGATTCAAAACCTACTTATGATGAATTATTATCTAAATATAATGGATTGCATATTGAATTCATCAAGGTACCTAAAGAAATTGTTAGCTATAAGAAGAAAATAAAAGAGTTAGAAAATACTGTCATATCATGTGTATCATGTGAAGAGAAAGACCAAAAAATAAGAAACTTAATGAAAACGTTAGAAAGATTTACTAAAGGAAGTGAAACTTTTAAAGTTATTCTAAAATCTCAAAGAGTTTCCTTTGATAAATGTAATATCCTGGATTGTAATCAAGGATTAATAACTTCAAAGTAATGTAATTAATATTAATTGAGCACTTTTGAAGTATATATCGTGCATTGTGATAATCAGGGGCAAAATGGTAAATTACTGACCAACTGGTTAGATACCATTGAGAACACTCCTTAGTAATCAAGATTAATGGCTAAGATTGAAATACCAAGAGGTGGAATCTTGTGCATGCAAATGTATGTGAAATCATAGAAGGGAGAACAAGATGGTGCCAAGTGTCAAGACATGGACCATGGATGAGGTCAAAGTTTTCAAACTCATTCTCTCTTCCTCCCAAGTCGGCTAAGTGCATAGAAAGAATAGAAATGTGATCATCTTCATCAATACCTCATTTCTCTCTCATCCTCCTCCATTTTTCGCCAAGAACAAGCAAGAAAGAGAAAGAGAAAAGCTTGAGTTTTTGGTAAGTTAATGCCTTCATATGTTCAAGTGTCTTTCATTAATGTTGTTCATTAATGTTGTTCATGAAGTTTGAGAACTTGTGGAAATTTAGAAGTTGGAGAATTGAAGAATTGGCTTTAGGAAGAAGAAGAGGTAAGAATTAGAAGCATTTTGGTATAGTTGTTGTAATCATTGGTTGAGTATTGAGAATTTATGAATTTGCCCTGATTTTGTGCAATTTTTGAATGGAATGAATTGGCTTATGTGTTGTGTAGAATTTGGTCTTTTGTTGAACATTTTGGCCATTGGAATTGATTTGGGAACTTGGGTTGGAGAGTGTGGCAATGTGTGAATTGTGTTGTGACATTGTGAGACATGTTGTGGTTGTTGTGTAATATGTCAATGGGAGTTGAATTTGGTCATTTTGATGATTCCAATGGTTTTCTTGAGCAAAATTGTGTGAGAATGGTGTTTGGGTTGGAATGGGAATCATTTGGGATCAAATGTGAAAAATCTGGAAAATCTGTCCATTGAAGGTATGTGCTGGGAAGTCTTTTTGTGTGGGCGTTTTGAATAGGCTAATGATGTTAAAAAATTATGAAACTTTCCAGTTTTGAAGTTCACTTCCCAAGCTTCAAAATGGACATAAATTTTGTGTCATTTCGCTTTGTGAGCTGGGAGTTTGAACTGTCCAAAGTTTGACATCAAAACTGGACTCTGTTTTGGCACAATGTTAGGTTTTTGGTAAATCTGGACTTTTGTGGTGATTTCCAATAATGACCAATATTTTTCCTTGAAAGAGGACTTAAATAGCTTTCATTTGGGTTTGGAATCACCCCATTTAGATTTTTGTGGAATTAGTTATGATTTTTGGAAGTTCAGCCAAGAAACTGGATTTTCTTGGCCGCAGCCAGCGGATTCTGGGCCACGGCTCAAATGTTTCTGAGCGTTTCTGAGCAGTTTTTGGCCACAGCCAGTGAATTTTTGGGCCGCGGCCCACCCCCAAAAATTAGTATTTTACACTTTTAAAGGTGGTTTTTGGAATAGCCTTTCCCAACCCTTTAGGCATATGTTTAGACCTAGAATAGTCACCTAAAGAGTTCAAATGATAACCAACTTAAAGTATTATAGAGAAAAGAACTTGGGAAAGAGATTGACGAGTTGTCCCTAACTTGGTTTATAGGATTTGATATTTGCCGTCCTCGTGAGCCCCCAGTGCCAAGAAACGTCGGGAAAGGATCAGGTAGTGACTTTCTCTCTTATACTTTGTGTAATGCACTGTATGTGTGTTGTATCACTGTTTTATGATGATTTCTGATGCTGCTGCGGTTACAGCTGGTGATAGCTGTCGTTTACAGCGCAAGCTGTCGTTTACAGCGTAAGCTGTCTTTATTGTGATTATAGCGTAAGCTGTCGTGATGGTGATTACAGCGTAAGCTGTCGTGATTATGATTACAGCGAGAGCTGTCGTATTGTGTATACAGCCGTGAGTGCTGTCGTTTGTGGTGAAAACCATGTATCTCTGACATTGCTGCTGCTGTTGCTGTTTGTGATTTATGTACATGCTTTGTGTTTATGCATTGTGTGAGTGATTTGTTACTACTGAGATTCTCCCGAATCTCATTCTTTCCTATGACTAACATTTCAGACAGGGCGTGTGGCTCAAAGGAGAGGCGGCCAACCCGGAGCAATTAGGACCCTTGGGGGTATAAAGTTAAATTGGAAACGTTAGTTATTTATTTTGAACCCGGGATTACTGTATATTTTGAAATAGGAATATTATATTCGATTTTGGTTGTGTAATCCCCTAGTGGATACTTATAAACCTTCAGGTTTTTATGTATAGAACCCGGGAGTTGCCGGGCATGCGGTTATACACTCTGCTATGATTGAATATATATTAACTGCATAGGTAATTATATTCGAATAATGAAATTGAGACCAGGATGGGAAAAAGAGTTTTGAAAGTTTTTGTGAAAATTTTACTGTGAGACATAAAGTTTAAAACGAGGTTAAAGCATCCAATGGTCTTTAATCCGATTTAAATGTGTTATCGAATTATAATTACGTGTTTAAAGTCAGGGGGTTACAATAAATCTGGAATTGGATATAAGTCTGATCAAGATAAAAACAGAGGAAAGAAGAAAAAGGGCAGTAAGACATATCTCAGATATTATAAGAACTCTGTTCATATATCAAATCCATTTGTATCATGTAGTTTCTGTAATAGGAAAGGTCATTATACATCATCCTGTTATTTTAGAAAAGGAAAGGCTATTGGTACATATAAATGGGTTTCGAAGGGAACACATGTACCAGGAGTAATGTATACTAACCACGAAGGACCCAAGAACATCTGGGTACCTAAAATTCGATGATATTACTCTAGGTATGTCTCAAAGCATTATGGACAAACAAATGGTATATTGATAATGGATACTCGAGACACATGATTGGTGACAAAGATAAGTTTACCATGTTAGAAACTAAAGAAAGAGGCAAAGTAACCTTTGAAGGTAATCAATCTGGTTGGATTGCCAGAATTGGTGAAGTGGGAAAATCCGATGGTGTTCAGATCTATAATGTATATTATGTTGAAGGATTATGCCACAACCTCCTAAGTGTAAGTCAAAGCACCGATAGAGATAACTAGGTGATCTTTGATTTAGAGGAATGCTTGATAGTAAACAAGAAGGATCTACCGCTTAACAAAGAATTCATCAAAGCAAAGATCCGAGCTCAAAGGGACGGTAACTGTTATACTATTGATTTAAATTCAAATTCTTTTAAAAATTATTTTCTTAGTGAATCAGAGAAGAGTTGGTTATGACATAAGCGTTTGGCTCATGTTAATATAAACCAACTTGACAAACTGATTAGAAAAGATTTAGTTGTTGGCCTTCCTAAACTTAAATTCAAAGACGGCATGATTTGTGATGCTTGTCGAAAAGGCAAACAAACTAAATCTTCTTTTAAAACAAAGTATGAGATTTCTACTTCCAAACCTTTACAATTACTTCATATGGATTTGGTAGGTCCAGTAAGAGTAAAAAGTTTTAGAGAAATTCTCTATACTTTAGTAATAATTGATGATTTTACAAGATTTACATGGACTATATTTCTTACTTCAAAAGACAAAACTTTTGTTGAATTTCTTACGTTTACCAAAAAGGTCCAAAATGAGAAAGGTATTTCTATTACTTCTATCAGGACTAATCATAGAGGAGAATTTGATAACCAACTCTTTGAAAACTTCTGTAACAATCAAGGAATTGATCATAATTTCTCTGTACCTAGAACGCCTCAACAGAATGGAGTTGTGGAAAGAAAGAACAAAGTCCTCATAGAGATGACAAGGGAAATGCTCAATGAGCGGGAGTTGTCACAAATTTTCTGGGTAGATGCAATAAGTACTACATGCTACATCTCAAATCAAGCATATATCTACAAATCACTTGGAAAGACACTATATGAACTCTAGAAAGGGAGAAAGCCAAACCTTGCTCATCTACACATTTTCATATACAAGTGTTTAATTCACAACAATGGTAAAGAAAACTTGGGTAAATTTGATTCAAAGTTAGATGAAGGTTTGTTTATAGGCTATTCAAATAAAAGTAAAGCATATAGAATCTTTAATAAAAGAACATGCATTGTAGAAGAAACCATTCATGTTGTGTTTGATGAAACAGATTCTCAAACAAAGTCTTTTGATGAAGAAGAAATAGATTTGATAAAAAAACTAAAAATATAACCATTTCAAATCAAAATGACTTTCAAACAGATGATTTCCAAAATGTAGAAAATGTCGATGGTCATGCTAAGTCAAAAGCATGGAGACACATGAAAGATAATCTAATTGATCAAGTAATTGGATATGTTCATGAAGGTGTCAAAACCAGAAATAGAATTCGTAATGAAGTAACTTTTTGCACATTCATTTCTGAGATTGAACCTTCTAGTATAGATTAAGCACTTTTTGACAATGATTGGGTGATTGCTATGCAAGAAAAGTTAAATCAATTTCAAAGAAATCGAGTTAGGATTTGGTACCTAGGCCTAACGATCACTTGGTCATAGGAACCAAATGGGTTTTCAAAAATAAAGTTGATGAATCCACAATCATTGTGAGAAACAAGGCAAGGTTAGTTGCTAAAGACTATAATCAAGAAGAAGATATTGATTATGAGAAAACATATGCTCTAGTGGCAAGACTGGAAGCAATACGAGTACTCTTAGCCTTTGCATGTATTAAAGATTTTAAACTTTATCAAATGGATGTGAAGAGTACATTTCTAAATAGTTACATTATGGAGAAAGTTTACATTGAACAACCTCCTGGTTTCGAAGATGACATGAAACCTGATCATGTTTTTAAACTCAAGAAAGCATTATATGGTTTAAAACAAGCATCTAGAGCTTGGTACAAGAGAATAATCAAATTTCTTCTTGATCAAAACTTTTTCAGAGGAAAAGTGGATACGACACTTTTCATCAAACATAACAAGAATGATTTATTAGTTGTTCAAATATATGTTGATGAAATAATCTTTGGTGCTACTAACGAATCACCAAGTCAAGAGTTCTCTGAGCTTATGCAGAGAGAATTTGAAATGTCCATGATAGGTGAACTAAACTTCTTCCTTGGACTACAAATCAAGCAACGAAGAAACGAGATCTTTGTATCTCAGACCAAATATTTAAAGGAGTTGTTGAATAAGTATGAAATGGAAAATGTTAATGAAGTTGACACTCCAATGAGTTCTATTACACTGCTGGATGCCAATGTAAAAGGCCCTAAATTCAATATTACTAAATCTAGAGGAATGATTGGTTTATTACTCTATTTAACAGCAAGCAGGCCAGATATTCAATTCAGCAGTAGGATGTGTGCAAGGTATTAATATGCTTCTAAGGTATCACATGTAGAAACTGTGAAGAGAATCTTCAAATTCTTGGAAGATACTGCAGAACTTGGCCTATAGTACTCAAAAGGAGGAAACAAATATTTGATGGCCTATTCAGATTCAGATCACGGAGGATACAAAACTGACAGAAAGAGTACCAGTGGATAATGTCAAATTCTTGGAGGTGCTCTAGTATCATGGTTCAGCAAGAAGCATAAGTCTCATTGTCTTCCACTAAAGCTAAATACATAGCTGCAGCAAGTTGTTGTTCTCAAGTAATCTGGTTAAAGCAATAGCTTTAGGAATTGGGAATCTACTTGAAGGAGATACATATCTATTGCGACAACACCAGCACTATAAGCTTGGCCAAGAATCCTGTACAATATTCAAGAACGCATATAGATATCCGACATCACTTCATTCGAGATCATATACAGAAGAAAGATGTCAAAGTAGAATTCATTCCTACTCATCTTCAACCTGCCGATATATTCACGAAGCCAATTGCTAAAGATCAATTTTTATAAATACGAAGAGAATTGGGAATGGTTAATCCCAATGAGTTGTAAGTATTTATTGTTAATTATTATGTTTAATATGAGTTTTGATAATAACCATACTAACTTAGGCATCAGAGTATGTAGAAGTTTATTTTGCAGGATTGTCACTTGAGTGCAAAAGAAATAACTCGAGTGCAAGGCATATTATCACTCGAGTATTGGATGAACACGCAAGTGCATATCTAAATCATATGCTCTGTCTCTAGCTTGCAAAATAGAGGTTACCAAAGGAGGTAGAAGTACTATGAGCACACTTAAAATTCAACAGATATGTTGGATCTCACTAGAGTGAGAAAATAGTTCACTCGAATGCAGGAAGAACGCGCCTGAAAGTGAAGCAGGAACTCTCGAGTATCACAAGCACAAATTCATAAATGAGCTTCAAAGCATGATTTACTCAACTGATCTTGGAGGACTTGAGTGCAAAGATGAAGATCACAACAAAATATACTCAAACCAGGTACGCATTCACAAATTTTTTGGAATTTTTCTCTATCTCACTCAAGCACAAAAATGGGTGACTCAAGTGCATAAGTGTGAACACTCTAATGCTTAGGTTTCTCACTCGAGTGTTGAGGTTTATATCAGTTACGTGACAGCTCAAATGATGCACTTGTTCTTCTTACTCGAAAGTGTCTTCTCACTCGACAGTCACACCTCTTCACTTCTGGCCATTACCAACCTAATAAATGTCTCCAAACTCTTCAATTTTTGTTGCAACTCTTCAATCATCTCCAAAAAATCATATTTTTCTATTTAAAATCCTCATTTGTGCCTTAAATTTCTGAAATCCCACCGAAGCCTTCACAGTCATTCTTGATTTCCTAACTCCTTCTGAATCATTCAAAATGGTTAGAACAAAAGTTCCTCAAGTTTCCTAGAAGTCTCCCATGTTAGAACCGGCTGACACCCAAGAGGGGGGGTGAATTGGGTGTAAGATAAAAATCTTAAGAACTTTTAAAATCTTTTTACATCTTAGAGGAAGCAATAAATATGAAAGTAATGAATCATAAATCAACAGTTTATATATGCTGGAAATATAAGAGTTTAAGGAAGAGAGTGTGCAAACTGTGATTTATCCTGGTTCGGTCCAATCTGCGATGGCCTACGTCCAGTCCCCAGGCTCCTCCTGAGATTTTCAAATCCACTATCTTTTTGTTTAATCCAGGCACAAGAAAAGCCTTTACAAGGTTCTTACTAAGATACTCCCCCTTACAGCAAGTCTTACGAGCAGAGCAATCCCGAAGATCTTTCCTTCCTGCTTACCCATGCAAGTCTTATGAGCAACAACGTTCTCTCCGGCAATTCTCTCTACATTTGCTCGTAAGGAAATCAACCCACACAAGGTCCCTCTACCTTGACATCAATTCAAAAATACAATTGAAAGTGTTTACAAACTCTCTCACAGAGTATATATGATGAACATTGAAGTACACTACAAAAACTCTCTCAAATATACATGATATGGAAAATAGATAAGAACAAAGAGTATTCGGGTAGAAGTGGATGATTCATAATCTTATCATGTTATATGTTGTTGTCGTCTGCTTGAATCTCTTATATTTATAGTTGAGTAGGATATGACCGTTGTGAGTATTTCAACCTATCCGTTGAGTCCTATTGCTTCGTTTGGTCGTTCTTCACATTTGAAAAACTAGCCATTAGAACATTGACGTTCCGCTTCCGTAAATTCACCTTTTGACTCTTCACATCATATCTTCATTGTATTCCTGGAGAAATACATTAAACACTAATACAATGAAGTGTTAGAGTGATTAGAAGCAAGAAGAATGAGTTATATGATCATTCCATTGATTTCCAGAATCTTTGGGATGTTGTTCTATTTTCCTGGGAAGCATTACTCGAGTGGACATCAAGTTTCTTCACAGGTTACTCGAGTGGCTACTCAAGTAGCCTTCCATTTTCTGTATAGCTTACTCGGGTAGTGACTTGAAGTTCTCTTCTAAATAACTCTGCTTACTCGGTTAGTGACTTGAAGTTCTCTTATAAATAACTCTGCATACTCGGGTAGTAACTTGAAGTTCTCTTCTAAATAACTCTGAATACTCGGGTAGTGCCTCGAGTGAAGTAATAATAGCATTTCAAGTTATTCGAGTATTACCTTTAAGTTTTGCTTACCATAGTGAGTTACTCGAGTAGCTCCTTGAGTAACATTGGCAGGATTGAAATGCCGAGAGCAACTGCAAGTCTTTCTCTTTGTTACTCGAGTACTTACTAGAGTAACATTGGCATGTTACTTGAAGGTCAACTCTGGTAACTTCAAGTTTTTGTCTCTTTACTCGAATACTGACTCGAGTAACATTGGCAGGCCGAGAGCAACTGGAAGTTTTCTATCTGATTACTCAAGTACTCACTCGAGTAAAGTCTTTTATTATCAACTAGATACTCGAGTGGTGCCTTCAAGTGAATTCTTGATTTTGATTCAAAACATGGAAAATTATATATCATCGGAAAGCCCTCATTATCTACATTCCAATGCAATAAAAATCAGCTCCAAACACGTTGTATACTAAAAGTTATGATCCAAAGAGTATATACTATTCTTAGACTAGTTCTGAACTCACGAGCTATCATGAGCACCAACTTCCAGAAATCATAGCTCTTAGGATATAGCTTCAAATGTGACAAATTATATATCCATGGAAAGCTCTTTGAGTATAATTTGATATGGCACTAGTTTCGTTGCAATCCGATGTGTAGTTTGGGAGTTATGTCTATCTCTCTCATCTGAACTCCTTTGAATGTGATCTTGGTGTCAAAAGTTCGTGTTGGAAGTCTAGTTTCATATACCACTGGTTTCAGTTTGATCTGACATATGGTTGGAGAGATATCATCAAAATACTGAACCTCTATTCTGCCGCGTGAAAACAGAGTGCCCATTACTTCAAGTGCCGCCTCGAGTGATTCATCAAGTAACCCGGCAGATTACTCGAGTAGCTACTCAAGTAATCACCTCCAAAATGAGTCAGTGCCCTATTACTCGAGTGATTACTCAAGTAATCATCCCTAGAGGCACCATAACTTCCGTATACATCATTTTAGCTTCGTATTGACCCATTCCAACTTCTGTTTGACCATAGAAACCTCCGATATCACTTCTAATAGCTTGGATCTTGATATTCTCATGTGATCTTGCAAGTTCTTCTTTCTTTAATCTCTTTTTTTTTTGTTTTGCCACTTGATGATCATTCTTTATCACCCAACTTCAACCTTCTTGATGAATATCTTCAATCTTCATCTTTCTTTCTTCTTTCTTCAATTCCTTGCCTCTTGATTTTCTTCTTGATGATTGTTCTCCATTTGTGAGGCATTATAACATCAACCCACCATTGGGTTTTTGACTAATCTACAAGATATACAATATTAAATATGGTAGTTAGTCAATGTAAAAGATAAGTATATTATACAAAATTTTTTCTCATATTTGACATCTATATTTGACATCATCAAAACTATTCATATCTAACATCCCACTCCTTCACCTTCTTATTCCGTCACCAGTAAGACAGCAATACCGTTGACAACGCCAACTCCAACTCCAACTCCTACAACTTCACCTTCTTCTACTCCAACACCTTCTCCAAAACTGAAGGCTACCAAGACGAAGGTAACCTCGACTAAGAAGAAGCATTCTAAGCTAAAGATAGCAAAAGATGTTCAACCTCCTCAAAAGAAAACAAAGCGGGTAGCTTTCAAGGAACCAATCGTGACACAGTCGAAGTCACAAGAAGTGAAAGGAAGAGGGATGAAGACAGCCACAGAGGAACCTCAAGAATCTTCCTTTGATGATTCCTTCAATCTACAACTCTGGGAAGCAATCGAGAAGGCGAAGTTGGATGCCTTGGTTAGCAAGATTGCTTCTCAAGCTGGTGTCTCTTCATCTCATCATGTTGGGCAGTTCAATCACGCTGGTACTCAATCAGGAGCACCATCCACCTCTCAGGCTCTGGAGGAAGAAGATCAGGAAACGGTTCCTCTAGAAGGCTTTAACACCTAGGAATTGAAGCCACACGATCAAAAGGTATAGAACACTGAATTTGCTCATCGTAGCTTTTGTCCTGTGGTATATGTGGATTTAGACTATCCAAGTGCAAACTGTGGCCTAAATTTTCAACCTTTCCTGGATTTTTATGAACCTTGGCTGATTGTACACTTGCCTTATTCGCCCACTATTTTGAGAACATTTTACTGCAATATGAAAGTGCACAATATTGTATCTAGAGCCAGAGAGAAAATAGAGGAAGGAATGTCTACTTCTGTTAGAGGCCAACTCATTATGATATCCCCCTCTATCATCAACCATATCCTTGGTTATGTAGCTCCTCCTAGCAATCCACCCTAACTTTCAGCCAATGAAGCCTTCTAGAGATTAAGACCTGATTACCCAGTTGGACCCCTCATTTCAAACCTATCGATATGCCTGACTCTCAACATACCCTTCACTATATATATACCTGGAGCATGATAAACAAGTCTAAAAACTTTACCCAGTTTGCTCAGAGAGATTACTACTTGTTGACATCCTTTTTAGCTAGCCAACAAAGGGATGTTGGTGAATTAATTTTCATTGAGATGAGAAGATTTTGATTTTTTTCATCAAGATCTACCACAATACCATATCTGCAACTTGTTTCTCTCATTCTCCAGTACAACAAGGTTTGGTAGTTTGAGGGAACCGAAAGGGTAACGATTTTGAGGTTTAGCCGTACTCAATTGACACACATGGGAATTTCACTTCCAGTCAGTAAGATCAAGACTAAATTTCAAAGAGAACCCACACTATCAAGAGGTGATGAGGCTCAGTCTTCAGTACAAGGCCTATCTCCACCTCCATCATTCCTCGGTGCTTCACTTCAAGGTTATCTGGCTGACGGGATCAATCAAGCAGTGGCAGGCCTAAAATGGGAATTGCTTCATGAATATGAGAAACTAGCTAACAAGATGGAATTTCAAGTTACCAAGTTGGTAGACAAGGCAAATACCAACTTTGACTTGATGTTTAAGGCTTAGGAAGAATAGTTGAAGAGAATCAGTGATTTAGAGATTTTCTTGCATACTCGACTTCTGACTCCTCAGCTTGATATGCCTCCAACTTCTACACCTACCACTACCGTTTCACCATCTCAGACACAGACCCATGTACTCTTTACTTACACTGATCCCAAGATAGCTACCACGATCTATGTAATTGTTGATCTGCCATTATCATCCCAGCCTATAGCCTCTGCTCCTCAGCCATCATCTCTACCATTCGAGCCTAATCCTATTGATCCATCCACTTCCATGGTGATATATACTCCACCGCAGCCATCTGACATCACCTTCCCTCAACCTCTTTTGATGTTGACAAAATGAGGGAGAAAGACATGTGATGTATTATCTACTGATTGATATGGGCTAGGGCTAGATTAAGAGGGGTGTTTGAGTTTTGATGTATTTTTGGGTTCTGGCTTATTAGCTCTGATTTTTTATGTTTTTGGGATATATAAGTGTATTTGGATATCATTTGGGTACTTTTTGATTTTCTAATAATGTACTTTTCAATTTTATCAATGAATCAATACTTATGTTCATGTTTGTTAAGTGTTCAATAAGTTTATTTTTCAATTCTTGTGGTATTATGACTTATCATTTCCTTGAGTAGCCGTTGGAAGTTTTTCAGAACCATTGGTAGCTTTTCAGGAAATTCTTGAAATAAAGTGCAAAAATGAGTCAAGTGACTCAAAACTTTAGTGAATGTGCATTTGGAAATCCTAAAAGTGTTTTAGAAATCTTAAGAATGTTTTCAAAGATTTTTCAATTCAATCAAGTCTTTAAATCCATCACAAGGTTTTGCCATTATTAAAAAGTGGGAGAATGTTAGAATCCAAGTTTTGATGATAACAAAATATGATTAAGTGTTTTGGTAAGAAGCTTATATTTTGAAGGTATAAACATTGATTCAATTGATTACCAAATGTATTTCACAAAGTTTAGAGATGGTTGCTGTATTTTTAACTGATGCACTTGAGTGATGAAGCCAGTACTCGAGTGAGAATTCATTTTGCACTCGAGTATAGGAAGTATAAGCCTGAAAGTGTTTTAAAGAGAGCTACTGAGTTCAAAGATTTCCCAACAATACTTGAGTGAGAGGCATTGTACTCAAGTGACGACCAGATTTACACTTAGACATGAAGGCACACTCTTGGAAGTTCTTGGCAAAGAGCAAAGTCAGAGACAAAAAATGGTCGTTGCACTCGAGCACTGTGACAATACTCAAGTGAGAACTACAAGCTTACTCGAATCCTACGAGTGAGGTACAGGAAGTGTTTGTCGGAAAGTAAGGAAGAGCAAGAAGTGGGAAGTGCACTCAGGTGACGTCCTTGGCACTCGAGTGAGGAACTAAATACTCACAAGTAAGATGTAACCCCCTTCCGTAATTATATCCAAAATACGTTATTAAAGTGAAATAGAGACGAATAATTATCCAATAACATTTTTCAAACCCATCTATAAGATAAAATTTTCACAAATACTTTTCGAATACAATTAATCTGGTCTCAAATTCACATTTCGAATACAATTACTTTATGCGGATAAATCACATTTATATCTATACATCAGAGTGCACAACAAAAATCCCGACAACCCCGGGTCCCATACTTAAATTATAGCCTCACAGGGCGCAAACACCCTTTTACAAATTCTCATACGGGGGGTTACATAATATCCTTTCAAATATATATTCCCATATTCAAATCCAAATACAAATACAAAATGTAGAATACTTCCCAACTATGATAACCAACAATCAAAATCACATCCCGAAGGAGTCTTTGCCGCCCTTGGCTGCTTGCTCCCTCCTCGATCCGCTTGCCCTGTCTAACTGTTGGTAGGTAGGGTGAGATTCTAGAGAATCTCAGTAGGAAACAAATACCAGTATGCATGTAAGATAAGTGTTTAATGTATGACATGCTTGCAATACATAACTCATGCTCACACAATGACATATCTACATGCTCAATGTTTCAAAAACATTCTCATGGCCATAGCATAAATAGAAATTGAGCTACAATCATTCATATATGTTTAACATAATCAAGCGAAGCAATACATGCATCAATACACCAACACAAATATCAAAAACATGCAGAAGAGATAAGTTCCTACCCTTGTTCTTTCCATATATGCTCCATCACCGCTTACTCACGATCAGGTGAATATCAAACCCTATAACTAAATCAAGGACATAGAGTTATTCTCTATTCCAAATCTTTACTTTCATAATATTTAAAGTTGGTTATCATTCACAACCTTTAGGTGGCTAATCAAAGCCTAAACACACGTCTAAAGGGTTGGGAAACAACTATATAAGAAAATATCTTCGGAAGTCCAAAATGTCATTTTTGGGGGTTGGCCACCGCCCACAAATCCACTGGCCGTGGCTAAAAATAGGTCGAAAACATTTGGGCCGCAGCCAAGAAAATCCTATTTCTTGGCTGAAATTCTAAAAATCATAACTTATTCTAGAAAAATCGAAATGAGGTGATTCCAAAATCAAATGAAATATATTTAAGTCCTATTCATAGGAAAAATATGTACCATTACTAGAAATCATCACACAAATACAGAATTGCCCAAAATCCAACACTGCCCCAAAACAGAGTCCATTTTCGACATCAAACTTTGGACAGTCATATCTCCCAGCTCACAAAACGAAATGGCACAAATTATATGTCCATTTTGAAGCTCGGGATGTGAAATTTAAGATTGGAAAGTTTCATAATTTGACTATTCAAAAAGTCAACACAAAGAGACTGCCCAGAACAGACTTTCAATGGACAACATTTCTTGTTTTGCAATCAATGTGTCCAATCCAATCCAAACCAATTCCAATGACTAAATACCACAACATTACACCATTTTCAACATAAAACACAACCCAATTCATCCAATCTAAAATCACATGAAAATCAGGGCAAAATTTGAAATTCACAAAGCTCATCCATAAATCACAAAACTTAGATCAAAAGGCTTCAAATACTCACCTCTTCCTCTTTCCCAAACCAATTCCTTGACTCTTTATCTTTCCACTTTTCCTCAGGCTATCAAACACCACCAATCAAGAATATAAAACCATAGAGATGAAGCTCTCATCACTATGAACAATATTATAGAAGGGTGTTTAAGCAATAGAGGACATCTACCAAGCTAAAAACTCACCTAAAGCTTTCTCTTTCTTCCTCTTGAGCTAGACGTCCATGGAGATAAAGGAGAGAGATGAGAGATGATGATAAAGATGAGACAAGTCAGTTTTTTGGTGCCCAAAACTGACCTAAAGAGAGGGCGAGGGGAGAGGGAAGAATTTTGACCATTTGACTCAATCCATGGCTCATATTGTGCCAAGTGTCAAGATCTTGTTCAATCTTCATGAGCTCACTTAGTCACACACACATAGGATTCCACCCTTTTAATATCATAACAATTAATCTCAACCATTGATCTTTGAGTTACCAATAAGCTTCCTCTTTGGTAACCGATCAATTGGTCGATAACTTTACCGTTTTACCCCTGATTATGGCAATTCCCTTGGAATCACCACCAAACACACTTTCTCATTCATTTACACTATACATATGCCCTCCCCCTTATTTTCATTCAGTTTAGTTGTTAACCCATAATTGAACTCAAATACAGGGTTTGGGCACAGCGCACAACACATACGAATCACATTTGAATCCCAAATCACATTATATTCTCCAATAGGGTTATTTATCACTAACCACATCCACTTTTAGAGTCATTAACCCTTAATCACAATTTGGGATCTTGCTAAATCAGGTCTTAGCAATCTACTTATTTCAAACTTATTCTCTTGCCTTGAGTCTCAAAATTCAGGGTATTACATAAGAAATCACACTTCCTTTGATTTTGATGCAAGTGCTGAGCAAAAGGCTATCCATAAGCAAGGAGTTTATAATGCACTTGAGTGAGCATCTCAGTAATTAAGTAAGGCCACACAACACTTGCAAGTGCAAAATCAGACTCTTGAAAAATATAATACGAGTGTTATCCAGAGACTGAGTCCATAATGCAAAATACAGATACACTCGAGTGAGACAAGATGTACTTGAGTAAGAGGTCAGAACACTCGTAAGCGAGAAAATGCACTCTTGCATTTTCACTAGGAAGTGCTACATAAAAGCATGAGGAGATATAAAGAATTGATGTTGCACTCGAGTGATACTCTGTCAGAAGTCAAAACACAACAGACTCACAGCGATCAATCCAAATGTAGTTTAATGTTATTCATTCATTATGTTTTCACTTGTTATTATTATTGAACACCATTTAACAGATATTTCAAGTGTGAAACAGGAGAATGAACGTTTGGATAAAAGGTGCATGTAGAAAGTAAAAAACGATGGACATAAACATTTCATCCAAAGTCGACCAACAATAAACGCATGTTACTCACTTACTATGATATTTTATTTAGAGATTTCAAACGCTCATTCCACTCCATAATGGATATCATATAACAAACAAAATCAACTGACTATAAATACATAGCTTCAGAGACCATCAAGATAGAACATAGAACTAGAATAGACACAAGAAAATTCACATGAGTCTCTATTATTCATATTTTCTCGGTATTCATATTGTACTTTAGTGTTTATCATATTTACTCTGTGAGAGAGTTTGTATACACTTCAAATCATATTTTCATTTCATGTCAAGGTACAAGGACCTTAAAAAGGTAGATATTTTTACGAATGAAGTAGTTGAGAGAATTCCTAGTAGGACTTTCTATTCATAAAACTTACAAGGTACAAGCAGGAGAGAATGTTGCTGCTTGTAAGACTTTCAGGGGTGTAAGCAGGAGAGAACGTTGCTGCTCGTAAGACTTGTGTACGTAAGCAAGAGAGAAAGGTCATAGGATTGTTTCTGCACATAAGACTTGTCGTAAGGGGGAGAGAAAGTTTTAGGTGTTAGAATATTTCTGCTCGTAGTCAATACAAGGACGATTGTTGTCTTGTGGCGTTCCGAGAGGCCACTGAATCTTGGAAGAATAATGAAAATCTCAGTAGGTATTGATCTCTGAGAATTGGACGTAGGCCAAGGTTTTGGGCCGAACAAGTATAACTCTCTATATGCTAATTTTCTCAATTCTACTCTATCTACAATTATTTTCATATCACCATATCAATCGAAAAATTTATCACATCAGCTAATCCACCGCCCTCTTAGGTGAAGCTTGCCTCTTTCACAACTATTACTTTGTATCGAACATATTTTAAAGTATCAATCCCAGTCTCAGCCCTAGCCCCAGCCCCAACCCCAGCCCCAGTCCATCAAAATTCAGTGCCACGTACCTAATAGGGCCTTAGAGTTGAGCAAGAATGGATGTAATTTTTAGACATCTCAAACTAATAATTAATATACTTTGAGTTTTTGATAGAGTAGAAGCATTTAGTCATTACTTTTTCTAGCCAATTGGCATAGTTAAGAGATTAAAAAGTGTAATTGAAGTAATAGGAAGTTATGATCTAGTGCTTTTGGAATCCTAACAAGCATAGGATTAGACAAGTGTAATTTGAATTTTGGGTACCTGAGATTATGAGAATTAACAGATTATCAAAATCAATAACCCTTCTTGAAAAATAAACTAACTTCAAAAGCAGAAACAATATATGTGTGATTTATGAGAATGAAGAGAGAACTTTGGAAATGCAAGGAAAACAAAGGCATACCAATTGCAATCTTCCCACTGAGTCCTTGCTAATATTGAGTCCAGCCTCCATATTGATAGCCAAGATCATCTGCATGGCTTCCAGCAACAAGAATCCTCTGGGCTTTTCTATTTAATGGAAGAAAAGGTTTCCCATTATCCTTTTCATTTTTTAACAGAACCAAGGACTTCGAACTGCTTCACGTGCAAGTTCTCCATGTTGCTGCATAAATAGTGGATGATAAACACATTTTGAATGATGTGAATGGAGATTGATTGGAAGAACTACATAGGAAAAGGAAAATAGTTTATTCTTAACCCCTTGTTTTAATTGTTTAAAAGGAGTAAATATTCATATTAAGATTTGTATTACTTGCAATTTGGAAAGTAAAGCTCATATGAAAAAGTAAAAGGCGTTGTTTAAAATCTATCATTCATTCTTTCACGTTGAAGTATTTCCAAAAATGGAAAATGGAAATCGAACTGCTGGGAATTTTCACATGATATTTATATGATTGAAAACTTGAAACCCTTTCAAAACTCAGGTAGAAGTACAACAGAAATTATTGGGATAACATAAATCTTCAAATTATGGGTAAAGAAGTAAGATTAATTGCCAAAACATGTGATCGGAATTTGAAAATGTGATGAATAATTCTTACCTTGCAACCAACTATATCTAGAAAAGATCTATCAGACAAAGGGGATTCGAAAAGCCTAGATGCAAATTTCACTCTCAATATTCTCTCAACAACATCATCTATTCTAGCAATTGATACTTCCCCTGATTCTACTAGAGATGTCAACTGTTCAATAAACTATTGGAACCTATGAGGCACCATCACTTGCAAATTTTCTGGAATAGATGAAAGAAAAGAAGGGTATAAAAGCAAACCATGATAAAGGTTTCAAGAATTTGAAGATCTATTCCATGTCAATTCTAGCATTAATAGCTAACAAGATACATTTTCGGTAACCTAACCCATAAGGGATGCTGTTTGGGAAATCTGCCCAAAGCCTTTCAAGTCCCTTTGCATTAGAAATTACAAAACCCTATAGCAGGCCATTTCAAGTGCTTGAAAGAATAAATGATAATGCTTACAAGATTGGGTGTGGGTGCATATGAGAAAAGAAAGATTTCTAGCTCAAAGAAAATCAAAATTAGCTCCAAGAGGAGATGGTCCATTTCAAGTGCTTGAAAGAATAAATGATAATGCTTACAAGATTGGTTTACCTAGTGAGTATTCTGTTAGTGCTACTTTTAATGTTGTTGATTTGTCAGCTTTTGATACAGGTGAAGATTTGAGGACGAATCCTTTTAAGAAGAGAGGGAATGATGCGAACCAGCAAGTTGTGTCTTCAAATTCAAGTGATCATTTGCAAATTCCAAGTGGACCAATCACAAGAGCAAGAGTCAAACAAATTAAGGAAGCATTAAATACTAGTGTAAGATACTTGGACAAAGCAAGTAGCAATTGGATCAAAGCTGGACAAAAATGCTGAAAACGTCACTAGCTTCATATGTGCTGCAAATGGAGAAATTGATCAAGTTTTAGACTTGCAGACTTGAAACTGAAGAGCTTGGACCTAGTATTACACATGAGAGGACTCATTTAGGCCTAAATAAGCATATTAAGAGCCTTAATTGCTGACTACATTTTCTTAGATTTAGTTGTACGAAAATCATTAAGTAGTTGGCAGATTTGAATTTTGGGTTCTTTGGCATGTTGAATTAGATTTTTGCATTTTCTAGAAGATTATATTAGACTTTTGAATCATTGTATTAAACTTTTGGGTCATTGTATTAGACTTTTAAGTTTCTTAACATATAGTATTAGACTTTGTATTTGCTATGTTTAAAGTTGCAATTATTGCAATTAGGTCATATTTTCCTGTAAATACTTGGTGCTTTTTCACTTGTAAAACACAATTTAGATTTGAAATGATAAATAAAAGTTGCACTTTTGCACTTTGTTTCTTGAGAGTGGGTTCTCTCTAAGGTTCTTTTTAGAACTAACAAACTTATTAAGGCTTGATCAACCTTGTGGTGTCTTCCAACACTTCAGTCCTTGTTCTTTAGTATTCAAGAGTTCAAGTGGATCGTCGATCTATGTTTAGTTTTCTTGAGGTGTGTATATTTTCAAATTGGTTGTGGGTTCGTGAGATTTTCCCTTGTGGGCTCGCAGCAGCTGGCCCTGCAAACCTGAAACCATAGAGCTCATCTTTTTGACGATATCAGTATCTTCGTTGTAGCTCTCATAGCATCTCCCCCACCTGGGATCTCTACAGACCTGTCCATTAGTTATTCAAGTGAGACACGATTTTATCTGTCATCTATACAGAGACGTTTGAATGGGGATACTGAAAATAATAAGATAAAAGGCATTTGTAAATTTTTGTCAACCATGTTGTTAAGCCTTCAATTAGTAACTGATAAAGGCTTCATAAAGACAAACAAGTACAACAGAGAGGAATCACAGGTCATAACTGATACTAATTTTTAATAAGTATGAGGATTATAATAAGAAGTTACTCACAGTTTCAAGAATTTGTACAGTATTAACATCCACACTACGTAGTCTATAATAGCATGACTGTTTAATAAGAACACGATACGAGTTAATTATGATGCCTTGCTGCAACACCAGAAGCAAAAGAATAGTGAATTCCACTTGCTCTAACTTCAAGTGCCGTTGCAGGCGCAATTCTATGAGATAAATCTGCATCTCTATAAGTAGCCGCTAGTAAGAAATAAAAACTGATTCACTGAATTCTCAAAAACAACAGAATTTCTTCAATAATTCTAATGCTATAATAATAAACACTTATACTCCCCAGCCTACCCCCTTTCTATAATTCAGAAGCATCAAACAACATTGGAACTTACAAATAGAAATAAATGGAGTACTATTACTCTAATCAAGTTTAAGGGAAAGCACCAACCTAGTAGCTCCGAGGCCAATATTGTGAGAATATATAGTGGAACCATATATACTACTACTTCTGTTATTAAATATAAGATAAAGTTGATTTTTTTTAGAGATTAAGGAAGCTAAATAAATTACTTAACATATTATATATTATGTATCCTTAAATTATATATTAGTTTATTAGTCAAACTAATTAGTTTGGAGAAAAAAATAATAATATAAATACTTTAAATAATTTAATTAGCTTCCTTAATTTCTTCAAAAAAATCAACTTTATCTTATAACTAGGAGCGGAGGAGTGTTATTACCATGAACTGCATCGATCCCATATATGAGCGGTATACCTAATCAGGACTTGAGAGCGGACTTTTGAAATCCATCCACCATATCAGCCCAGTCCGATGCCAGTGCGTTTTCAAAAGGTCAGCGCCCTGCAGCCCTGAGGATACTCCCTACAAAGAAAAAGAAAGCAAAAAATCAGAACCAGAATACCAATAATCTCGATCTTCAAAACCTTTGAATGAGAAAATGATGAGTGAAAATGGTACCAATCGACAATTCCCTAACGACGGACGGGGTTGCAACGCTACGCTCGATTTGAGTGTGGGCTCCATGTTCACTATATTATAGCGGGAAATGAAGTTGTTGGTTGGTTAACAAGCAGTGACTCTCCCGCGCGATGCGCGGGTGCATATAATCAATATATATATAGGGGCACTAATTACTAACTATCAATAAACAGCACGAATCCTATATTAATCAGTAGGGATTGCATAAAAGCTTCATTGGATATAGTAGCCAATCGCCCAACAGATTTAGTTGACTTAATTGATGTAAAATAATTAAGCACAAATCAAGACAGGAACACAATACAAAGGCAAACAGATTTTTAATGGAAAAAAAAAACCTCTCTTTATTTATGTTCTTCAATATGTTCTCTATACAGCTATGCCGGTGAATGAGCTTCAAAGCAGTCTTGCCACCAATACCTGTAGAGCACGTCAATTATATATTAGAAGCATATGCATGATGAGCTTAAATGGAGTAAAAAAAAATTCTGAACTCAGCCTCTACTAGTCTCAAAACACAAATGGATATTTTGGGTACCTCAAATGCTTCCACAATAATCACATCCAGAAAGAATACATAAGTCAATAAACTGATCCATGGTAAGATTTAGCTCCTCCAATATCTGGAAAAAAAAAATATCTCAAAAAGAACATATTAAACAGAGAAAATCGAATATTTTAGAAGCCATAGAACAATGACCTCTAAGGCCAAAGAGGGGAAGCCACAATGACCTTGGCAACTTCAAATTCCATAACTGGAACTTTCTTTGAGCTAGGAACCACTAGATGGCGAAGAAATATAGGAGCTCCAAACGTTAATGAATCCATGTCTTCAGAAGCCACAGAATAAACCTAAAATATATACGTTCATAATAGATTCCAAAAAATTAACATCATATTTTTTTCCTTCTAGATTTGATTAAGTTTGCTCACAAAAATAAATTTACACATGCCTTTCCAGATTTGCAAAGTGCAGCATACTGTGCTTCAGCTTCAGATGGTGCCTGCGTAAACCAAATCGCACATAATATGCTAAAATTGTTAGATCAAGCGTTTCACCCAAGAGGGGGGGTGAATTGGGTGATACTGAAATTTCTTTCGAATATATAAAACTTTGACAAAAGAATTAAAACAGTAATGAGTAAGGAGAAATATCACCGAAGTGTACACCGGGAGTTATACTGGTTCGGTCACAACCACTTTGACCTACGTCCAGTCCTCAGAGCTTCTCTGAGAGTTTCACTATAGCTTCCAAGATTCAATGGGTTCTTGGCACCTCAGTACAAGCAAGTTCCTTACACCTGGACACTCGCTCCCCCTTACAGGTTGTAATCCAATCCCAACTCAAGGTTCCACAACCTTAAGTTATCTCAATAACAAATATTGAGTTTGAATGAAATATCTCTCTTACAGAGTAAATGATAATCACTGAAGCATAGAAATACAATTTCAACGTGAAAACAGAGTAATGAACTTAATGATACGTTCGTATGTGTTTTCTTGTATCTTTCTCTGTTCAGATGTTCCCATATATATAGTTACGTTGGTAATGATTGCTGGAACATATTTCTTCATGTCCGTTGGAGCGTGCGCAGCCATTATTGACTTTTCTAGTTTTTGAAAAACATACGTTACGGTAGGTGACGGTCGGTGACATTTGAGCATTGCTTTTGACTTTCCTTATTTGGTAAGATCTCTTCACTGTTTACCTGTTGAAATGCTAAGTACACTAATATAATGAAAAGTTAATCAAATAGGAAACAGAATAATGACCGTTGGAATGATTTCAAACTTTCTGGATTAGCTTACTCGAGTAGCTCCTCGAGTAACCCTTGAAGTTTACTCGAGTAGCTCCTCGAGTATCATCGGGAAATCTTTGTTTATTTGAAAGTCAATGAAGAAAACAAGATTACTCGGGTAGTGTATGGAGTAAACTAAATTTCAAACCTTTGGGAATAGTTATTTACTCGGGTAGCTACTCCAGTAATGCTTTTGCAACTTCATAGATTACTGGGGTAACACCTCGAGTAATCCTTTAAAAATCTTTTGATTACTCGATGCTCTACTCCAGTAATGTTGGCAGGATTTCAAGGCCGAGAGCAATTACCTTGTTACTCGAGTAGGGACTCGAGTAATGCATTCATTTTTACATAGGTTACTCGGGTAGCTCCTCGAGTAACTAAGACTTTTGAACATGATTTACTCTGGTAATGACTTGAAGTTTACCTTGAAAATATTTGTGCATACTGGGGTACATACTCGAGGAATCCACTTAAAATAAACCATGAAAAAACTTGTATACTGGAGTAAGTACTCGAGAAAGATGAAATAAGGAGAAATCAAGTTAATCGGGTACTAACCTCAAGTTTCCACTTACTTTAGTATGTTACTCGGGTAGCTCCTCGAGTAACATTGGCAGTGGTACAAAGTGCCGAGAGTTACATATTTTCAGAACAGAGTTACTCGAGTAGCTCCTCGAGTATCATGGGGAAAACTTGAAGGCAACTGGAAGTTTTCACAAGGTTACTCGAGTAGCTCCTCGAGTAACATTCGCAGTGGTACAAAATGCCGAGAGGTCCATATTTTAGGAAACACGGGTACTCGAGTAGCTCCTCGAGTATCATTGGGAAAACTTGAAGGCAACTGGAAGTTTTCACCTGGTTACTCGAGTACCTCCTCGAGTAACATTAGCAGGCCGAGAGCAACTCCAAGTTTTACCTGGTTACTCGAGTAGCGCCTCGAGTAATGGTGGCAGGTTACTGGAAGTTTTCCTTGGTTAATTCAAGTTTTGTCTCATTACTCGAGTAGTGCCTCGAGTAATGCCTTAGAAACTGTACTTCTGATCAAGTTCCTCAGCATTTTCTCTTGGCTAATCTTCAATACTTCCATGCTAACTTCAAGTAAAGCTTATTCCTATCATTACTTAGTTCAAGCTTGATTTTTAATCATTTCCTTTTCAAACCATACTTTTGTTATCATCAAAACATGAGGTCTAACATTCTCCCCCTTTTTGATGATGACAAAACTTGATGATTTTGAACATGGTTTTTCAAATTGGATTCTTAATTAATTATTTCTTATTAAGGTTGAATATACCTTGCATACATAACAACTTCATTAGTCCAAACATGTATCATAATTCAAAACTTAAATGATATCAAATGAAGTCATAATTTAAACACACTTGCATTAAACTTTAAGAATTTCAAATTACAAGATAAGTTCAAGAAAACTAATAACAAAATGCACTCTAGAGCCCATATACAACCAAATATCCCAAATTAAGCTAGGACACATCCACAAAATCATTCTCAAGCTCTTCTCCCCCTTTTTGGCTTCATCAATCAAGTGGAGGGCTAGGAGGTTTGGCCATGGAAATTGGTGTTGCTGGAAGGACCATAGAATCATTTGATTCTAAAGAATCAAATGAGCTAGAGGGTACTGGATCAGGCAGATGAAGTGGAGGGATATAGATGTCATCACCGGGAAGAGAAGGTTGGAAGACAACCATAGTAGAGGTTTCTCCTTCCGGGGTGGTCTGAGTCTCAGGTGAAATCTCAACCTCAGGTGTATGCTTTTCAGGTGATGAAGAGGGAGATATTTCCTCAGTGTAAGTAGGAGAGGGAATAGGTTTAGAAGTGGTTTCTGGCTGTGGCTTTTGAGGTGAATCATCGATGATAATATGTGTGGTCTCGTGGGTATCAGGATCATCCACTGTGAATAAAATATCTTTCCCTTGGGGCTCAAGTGGATCAGAAACCAGAGGGGTAGATGGTTCAGCCTCAGGAATAGGATCAACAATAGGAGGGTTCTCTGGAAGTGGTGGTGGTGCAGATGAGGAGGGACCGGCAGAAGGTCCAGGACCCAAGGAATCCAATCGTGCCAGGATCAGTCTCAATGTTTCTCCCTGGGCACGTTGCTCTGCTAACAACTCCTCATGCCTTCGATCCATTCTTTCAACCAACTCTCCCATTTTTGTGTTCATGTGGGTTATGAGTTCTGCATTTGTGTTGGCTATGTCCACATGAAAACCTCTGAGCATATTCTCCATAAAGTACTGGAGAGTGGCATTGAGGAAAGATGGTGATGAAGTGGTAGCAGCTGGAGCCGATGACTAAGTGTCATCCATCTTACTGGTCTCTGCCTCAGTGGCTTTCCGCTTCTTCTTGGACCCAGACTCCAGAGGGCCTTTGAGAGGGATATCGATGTTTAGTTTTCCAATCTGGTTCCTCCCCACTGGGGTCATCCTCTCAATTGGCTCCTTACTATCCAAGTACCATATTTTGTTCTCTTTCAGGATAAGAGACACAATCTGGGGATATGGCATTGGAGTGGTACCCTTTCCATCCACCTTGTACCTTTTCATCTTCGAGAAAATGTATTCTCCCAGATCCTTCTGTTCCTTCAAAAGTAGTGAAGCAAACCACCTAAAGTCCCTATCAGAGAAATGGGTGTAGTTGTTGGCTTTGTTCACTAGGGACCTAGAGTATATGTACCAAAGAACCCTATGATGATCACACATGTCACTCGGTTTAAAGTTTAGTGGGCCAACTAACTCACCAGGTTTGAGAATGGTGAAAATTTGATTTGGCTCAAGTTCAGAGTATATATCATCATGGGGGTTCTCTATTCCTAACCACAAGTTCATTCTGGATGGTGAAATTAAAATCTTTTGACCTCTCACAGTTGTGGTCATCTCTTCCTCTACTGAGGTTCAGTTAGGTTCATCTATGACCTCTAGGTTGCAATAGAAATGAGTGATTACCTTTATGCAAAAAGGTAATCTAATGGACAACCAAGGCATAAATGAATCTAGATAAGGACTTAAGTCATACTTCACTACCTCTTGAAGCAACTTCAAATCAACATAGTGTGTCTTACACACTTTTCTTCTGGAGAATTGTGTTAAGTACTTGGGAGACTCCACCAGTTTGCCCACATTGAATCCCTTTAGAGGGGTAGTGATCTCTGCTTCTGGAATCTTGGACTTCTTGGAAGATTGACCCTTCTCCATTTGGTCAATGATCCCAGCCATTGCCTTAGCCACATTTTTGTCATATTTTGGCTTCTTGATAGGCTTTGGAGTGAAAGAGGGTGTAGAGGAGTCAGAGTGAGAAGGTGAGGGAGTTTTGGCACCTTTGCTTCTTCCAGTAGATGTGCTCTTTTTAGACTAAGCCCTAGTCACAATAGGCTCTTTGATCACCACACCTTTGGTTTTAGGTTGTGATTGAGGTTGAAGAGGAATTTTGGCTTTTGGTCTTGGGATTAACTTTCTTCTCTTTGTTGGAGGAGGAGAAAGGAGATCAGGGTTTTGTTGTGAATCAGAGGAATCTGTGAAGTTGAGATTCTTGGTTCTAACCATCTTGAAACACAGAAAATCAAGAATCTCAGAAAAATAGGGTCACTGTCGCGAGTTTAGGGCACAAAGATTTTGAACAAAATAGGAAGTTTTTGGACTTGAAATCAGTTGGGTTTTGACGGAAATGAGGCAAGGAATCGATTGGGAAAAGTTTTTGAAAGGGTGTATAGTGATTTACTCGAGGAGATTTTGTGGAAATGATCGAGTTTGCGCAAGATAAAGACCTAAAACTCGACGTTACTTGAGGCCTTACTCGAGTAATGTTCAAGCGTATTCGAGGCCTTCCTCGAGTGTTCATAAAGAAAAATTCAAAAATAATTCATTTAAATTGCGTACCTGGCATGAATAATATAGTAATTATCCATGGATGTTCGCTCGATCATTCATAGTCCATTTGGGTCAGATTTGAGTCATTATTCAACACTTTGAGAATCTGAACTCCGACATTACTCGAGGCCTTCCTCGAGTAAGTTTCAAGTTTACTCGAGGCTTGCCTCGGGTAAACAGCTTCTCAACTTCTGACTCTTCATTTCTTTGAAAACTGAACCGTTATATTTGAAAATCAAGTAACTTGATTCGTTACTTCCAGTTTTGGGGGCCATTACTCGAGTACATACTCGAGTAAGCTTCTACTTTACCTCAAGTTACTCCTCGGGTATTGCTTCTGTCTTAGCCATAACTTCAAGTTGGTACTCCAGTAAATGTGTCCTCTGATAATCTCTGTTTTTGTTTCCCAAAACAGAGTTTCTTTCTTCCTGCAAAACACGTTTCTATATACTCCGATGCTTAAGTTAGTAATCATCAAAACATTATCAAGTGACTTCATCTAATATTATGAAATGCTTAAATTTCTTATAACTCATTGGGATTTACCATTCCCAATTCTCTTCTAATGAATAGAAATTGATCTTTTGCAAGGGGTTTTGTGAAGATATCAGCTAGTTGAAGATAAGTAGGAATGAATATCACTTTCACATCTTTCTTTTGGACATGATCTCTGATGAAGTGATGTCTGACATCGATATGCTTGGTTCTAGAGTGTTGAACTGGATTCTTTGCCAAGCTTATCGTACTAGTATTGTCACAATAGATTGGTATTTCTTTGAGATAAATACCAAGGTCTTGTAGTTGTTGTTTTAACCATATCACTTGTGCACAACAACTTGAGACTGCAACATATTCGGCTTCTGTTGACGAAAGAGACACTATATTTTGTTTCTTGCTGAACCACGAGACAAGAGATCCTCCAAGAAATTGTCCTTGTCCACTGGTGCTCTTTCTGTCTGTCTTGTATCCTCCATGATCAGAATCTGAATAAGCAAATAAATATTCACTTCTTCCTTTGGGATACCACAGACCCAATTCTGGTGTGTCAGCAAGGTATCTAAAGATTCGTTTGACCGTTTCAGCATGTGATTCCTTTGGCGCCGATTGATATCTTGCACATATGCCAACACTAAATTGGATGTCTGGTCTACTTGCCGTGAGATAGAGTAATGATCCAATCATTCCTCTATATTTTGTGATATTGTAGTCTTTCCCTTTAACATCAGCATCAAGCAACGTTGTTGAGCTCATAGACGTGTCTGAGCCATTTGCTTCATCCATTCCATACTTCTTCAATAGCTCTTTTAAATACTTTGTTTGAGATATGAAGATTCCATTCTTTCTCTGTTTGATTTGCAAACCAAGAAAGAAATTCAATTCTCCCATCATTGACATCTCAAACTCTCCCTGCATTATCTCAGAAAATTCCTTACATAGAGATTCATTAGTAGCACCGAAAACAATATCATCAACATATATTTGAACAATTAAAATATCATCACGTTTCGATTTATAAATAATGTTGTATCAACTTTTCCCCGTACAAAACCTTGATCGATGAGAAACTTACTAAGCCTTTCATACCAGGCTCTAGGAGCTTGTTTTAAACCATACAAAGCCTTTTTAAGTTTGAAAACATGGTCCGGTTTAGTGACATCTTCAAAACCTGGAGGTTGTTCTACATACACTTCTTCCATGATGTAACCATTTAGAAAAGCACTCTTAACATCCATTTGATAGAGTTTAAATCCTTTGATGCATGCAAAGGCTAAGAGTACACGTATAGCTTCCAATCTAGCCACTGGAGCATACGTTTCCTCATAATCAATTCCTTCTTCCTGATTATAGCCTTTGGCCACCAATCTTGCCTTGTTTCTGACAATAATTGCATATTCATCGAGTTTGTTTTTGAATACCCATTTAGTACCAATGATCGTATGATCTTTGGGTCGGGGCACCAAATCCCAAACTTGATTCCTTTCAAATTGATTTAGTTCTTCTTGCATTGCTATGACCCAATCATTGTCTGATAGGACTTCATCAATGTTAGAAGGTTCAATCTCAGAAATGAATGCAGAAAAACTTACTTCATTGAAAACTCTATTTCTGGTTTTGATCCCTCATTCACATCTCCTATGACTTGATCTAAGGGATGACTTCTATTGTATTTCCAGGCTTTAGGTTGACCTAGAGATTGCTTTTCTTCCTTAGTTTCGTCAACTTCTGGAATAAGAGACTTAGAGATAGATTAACCATTTTCTTGATTTAAAACAACTTCCTGTTCTTCATCAATGGTTTTGTCAGAGGATTCAAATTCATCAAATACAACATGAATTGATTCTTCAACAACACAAGTTCTTTTATTAAAAATTCTATATGCTTTACTTCAGTTAGAATAACCTAGGAAAATTCCTTCATCAGTTTTAGAATCAAATTTTCCTAAGTTATCTTTACCATTATTATGAATGAAACACTTACAACCAAAGATGTGTAGATGAGCAATGTTTGGCTTTCTCCCTTTGTATAGTTCGTATGGTGTCTTTCCAAGTTTTGTTCTAATATATGCTCTGTTTGAAACATAGCATGCTGTACTCATAGCATCAGCCCAAAACACTTGAGACACATTCTTTTCATTTAGCAATGCTCTAGCCATCTCTGTGAGCACTCTATTCTTGCGTTCCACAACTCCATTTTGTTGAGGCGCCCTTGGAGCAGAGAAATTGTGATCAATGCCATTAGTATCACAATACTCTTCAAAGGCTTGATTTTCAAATTCTCCACCATGATCAGTCCTAATACCTGCAATAGACATACCTTTCTCATTTTGCACTTTCTTGGCAAAAACAATAAATTCTTCAAAGGTTTCATCTTTTGATGATAGAAAAATAACCCATGTAAATCTAGAGAAATCATCAACAATGACCAATGAATATAAGTTGCCACCAAGACTCTTTACTCTTGCTGGTCCAACTAAATCCATATGTAGTAATTGTAATGGTCTATTTGTTGAAATCTCATTTTTCAATTTGAAAGATGATTTAGTTTGTTTACCCTTTTGACACGCATCACAAATCAAGTCATTTTTGAAATTAACTTTGGGTAAACCAAGCACTAAATCCTTTTTGAGTAATTTCCCTAGTTGATGCATATTAACATGAGCCAATCTCTTATGCCATAACCAGCTTTCATCGGTATTACTCAGAAAACAGTTTTCAGATTCATTTCTACTAATATCTAGAGTATAGCAATTACCTTCCCTTTTTGCTCTGAGCTTAGCCTTGATATTCTTCTTATCAAGCTGTAAGTCATTCTTGTTGATGATTAAACATTCTTCTGAGTCAAATATCACCCAGTTGTTTTTATCTGCACTTTGACTTACGCTCAGCAAATTGTGACACAAGCCTTCAACATAATATACATCTTTGACTTGTATTCCTTTGTCATTTTTGATTTCACCAATTCCTGCTATCCTTCCGGATTGATTTCCTCCAAATTTTACCTTTCCACCTTCTTTAGGTTGTAATATGGTAAAACTTTCGAAATCTCTGGTCATATGTCTAGAGCATCCACTATCTATGTACCACTTGCTATTTTTGGATGCTTTGAGACATACCTGCAATCAATTGTCTAAGTCTTAGGTACCCACATCTTTTTGGGTCCTTTAGGGTTAGTACAAATGATTTTCTAAATATATGAACCTTTAGGTACCCATTTGTAGGTTCCTATGGTTCCTTTCTTCTTATGAATGCATGAAGATGTATGATGTCCTTTTCTATTACAGTAATTACAAAATGCAAAAGGATTTGACGTATGCACAGAATGTTGAAAATAATTCAAATATGTCTTACCTCTTGCTTTCTTTCTTCCTTTTCTTTTATCTAATTTTGGATCATATCCAATTCCAGATCGATCATTTACAAATCGTTGGGCTTTTAAAATAACATTTAGCATCTCACTTCCTTGTGTAAATTTTTCAAGAGTTTTTGTGAGATCAATGTTTTTCTTTTTCAGAGATAAACAATTTTCACAATCCTTTCCCTTAAGTTCAGTTTCAAGAACTTTGTTTTTCTTTTTAATAACAATCAGTTCTTTAACAATTTTGATGAATTCAGAATGTAAAGCATTATACTCAGAAAGTAATTCATCATAGGTAGGTTCAGAATCATTTACCTCTTCTTCTGTTTCTTCTTGAGCAACAAGACATATATTAGCTACTTCTTCCTCATCACTTTCTTCATCTGAGGAGCTATCACCCCATATAGCAGATACAAAGGCTTTCTTTTTGTTGAAGAATTTACCTTTTCTCTTTTCTTTGCTCTTTTGGCTCAAATCTGGACATTCTGACTTGATATGTCCTGGTTTCCCACATTCATAGCAAATGATATGATCTTTGCTACTATTTCCTCCTTTCTGAAAATGTTTGAATCCTTGACCTTTCTTGTAGAACTTTCTGAATCGTTTTATGATTAGACCCATTTCGTCATCGTCAAACTCTTCATCCTCATCCTGATTCTCTTCTTTCGCTTTTAGAGCTAGACCTTTCTTTTTCTTATCGCCAATGTCATCTAGTTCTCTTTTGAACTTTAGCTTGCTTTCATATTCAGAAAGGCTTCCAAATAAAGAAGCAACTGATCTCATTGATTCTCCTTTTGCTTCTTCTATTGCAGTAACTTTTGCTTCCCACTCTTTAGAAAGAATATTCAAAATCTTTCGTACTTGGGTGTGCTGATCATAGACTTTCCCAAGAGCTGCAAGTTGATTAACAAGATGAGTATATCTAAGTTTGAATTCAGAAATTGACTCACCTGATTTCATTCGAAGTAAATCGAATTCGGTGACCAAGGTGTTGATTCGATTCTCCTTTATTCCTGAAGTTCCCTCATGAGCTATTTCCAGAGCTTCCCACATTTGCTTTGCTGTTGGGAGTGTGCAAATTCTGAAATATTCACTTTGACTCAAAGCGCTTTGTAACATCAGAATTGCTTTGCTATTGAGAGTGATGAGTTTCTTGTCATTCTCATCGTATTCCGCTAGCGTCTTTGGAATTTTCTGAGAATCTACAACCTTTGTAGGTTGATAATTTCCACTCTCAATTACATCCCATAGTCCATATTCAGTAGCTATCACGAACACTCTGAACTTAGCTTTCCAGAAAGAAAAGTGTTCTCCATTGAAACCAGGGGGTCTAGTGATGGATGCTCCGTCGGGAAGAATTCCTTCACCCATGCTTGCCATTGGATCCTTCTTAGGCTGTTAAACCTTAACAAGAAGACCTACGCTCTGATACCAAATGTTAGATCAAGCGTTTCACCCAAGAGGGGGGTGAATTGGGTGATACTGAAATTTCTTTCGAATATATAAAACTTTGACAAAAGAATTAAAACAGTAATGAGTAAGGAGAAATATCACCGAAGTGTACACCGGGAGTTATACTGGTTCGGTCACAACCACTTTGACCTACGTCCAGTCCTCAGAGCTTCTCTGAGAGTTTCACTATAGCTTCCAAGATTCAATGGGTTCTTGGCACCTCAATACAAGCAAGTTCCTTACACCTGGACACTCGCTCCCCCTTACAGGTTGTAATCCAATCCCAACTCAAGGTTCCACAACCTTAAGTTATCTCAATAACAAATATTGAGTTTGAATGAAATATCTCTCTTACAGAGTAAATGATAATCACTGAAGCATAGAAATACAATTTCAACGTGAAAACAGAGTAATGAACTTAATGATACGTTCGTATGTGTTTTCTTGTATCTTTCTCTGTTCAGATGTTCCCATATATATAGTTACGTTGGTAATGATTGCTGGAACATATTTCTTCATGTCCGTTGGAGCGTGCGCAGCCATTATTGACTTTTCTAGTTTTTGAAAAACATACGTTACGGTAGGTGACGGTCGGTGACATTTGAGCATTGCTTTTGACTTTCCTTATTTGGTAAGATCTCTTCACTGTTTACCTGTTGAAATGCTAAGTACACTAATATAATGAAAAGTTAATCAAATAGGAAACAGAATAATGACCGTTGGAATGATTTCAAACTTTCTGGATTAGCTTACTCGAGTAGCTCCTCGAGTAACCCTTGAAGTTTACTCGAGTAGCTCCTCGAGTATCATCGGGAAATCTTTGTTTATTTGAAAGTCAATGAAGAAAACAAGATTACTCGGGTAGTGTATGGAGTAAACTAAATTTCAAACCTTTGGGAATAGTTATTTACTCGGGTAGCTACTCCAGTAATGCTTTTGCAACTTCATAGATTACTGGGGTAACACCTCGAGTAATCCTTTAAAAATCTTTTGATTACTCGATGCTCTACTCCAGTAATGTTGGCAGGATTTCAAGGCCGAGAGCAATTACCTTGTTACTCGAGTAGGGACTCGAGTAATGCATTCATTTTTACATAGGTTACTCGGGTAGCTCCTCGAGTAACTAAGACTTTTGAACATGATTTACTCTGGTAATGACTTGAAGTTTACCTTGAAAATATTTGTGCATACTGGGGTACATACTCGAGGAATCCACTTAAAATAAACCATGAAAAACTTGTATACTAGAGTAAGTACTCGAGGAAGATGAAATAAGGAGAAATCAAGTTAATCGGGTACTAACCTCAAGTTTCCACTTACTTTAGTATGTTACTCGGGTAGCTCCTCGAGTAACATTGGCAGTGGTACAAAGTGCCGAGAGTTACATATTTTCAGAACAGAGTTACTCGAGTAGCTCCTCGAGTATCATGGGGAAAACTTGAAGGCAACTGGAAGTTTTCACAGGGTTACTCGAGTAGCTCCTCGAGTAACATTCACAGTGGTACAAAATGCCGAGAGGTCCATATTTTAGGAAACATAGGTACTCGAGTAGCTCCTCGAGTATCATTGGGAAAACTTAAAAGCAACTGGAAGTTTTCACCTGGTTACTCGAGTACCTCCTCGAGTAACATTAGCAGGCCGAGAGCAACTCCAAGTTTTACCTGGTTACTCGAGTAGCGCCTCGAGTAATGGTGGCAGGTTACTGGAAGTTTTCCTTGGTTACTTCAAGTTTTGTCTCATTACTCGAGTAGTTCCTCGAGTAGTGCCTTAGAAACTGTACTTCTGATCAAGTTCCTCAGCATTTTCTCTTGGCTAATCTTCAATACTTCCATGCTAACTTCAAGTAAAGCTTATTCCTGTCATTACTTAGTTCAAGCTTGATTATTAATCATTTCCTTTTCAAACCATACTTTTGTTATCATCAAAACATGAGGTCTAACAAAAATAACCACAAACGGTACATGGTACAAACATGCAAGAGTTAGGTAATGTCACCTCAAAAAAAGGCACCCCCATGAGTGATAAAAGTCTTTTACAACCTTCACTATGCTGTTCTGTCATTTGCAAGAATAAGGAACAGGTGACATTCCTATGTCTTTCTGATTGATGCTCACAATTAGTGAAGCCTATCGCATGACAAACAATGATCATTAAAACATGATAAAATGGTAGGCTTCATCAAAGGGAAAATGCAATAACAATGGCCTACCTTAACTGTCCGTTTACTGATTTTTTCAATGTCTTCCTTGTTGCCAGACTAAAATGACAAGAAGCATTCGTGCAATGCATGTTTAGTTTTAAAAAGACAAAATAACTTCCCTTAATTGGGTTAATTTGAATTTGAAAGCTTTCTAATTTATTTTACAGAAAATAAATTAGAAAGCTTTATGAGCCAAGTGTAGATTTTAAAACTAAGAAAAGTACAGTGTATAATTTACCAAAATCTCAATACTCGGTGATATAAATTACTCTGAAAAAATTAACACGAAAAGGAATAGAGGAAAGTCAATAACAAATTATGTACAAACCTCAGTGGCCTCTTTGAATACCTAATAAAAAATTAGCATACGAGACCAGGCAATCCACATTTTATATATGGCCAAGTCCCAAACTTTCAATTCAATAGTACACCCCAAGAAAAATAACTTTCTAGATGTACCAAAGCATTGACCTCAGTACCGTTTAGCCAGCTCCTGCCGCTTCAGATCAGGAGGCTTCCCATCAAAAACATATATGAGAAGTATTGAGCAACAGAAAATGAGCTAAAACAAACAATTTACTGAATACTTTAGCATTACAGGAGAAAAAAAGTTATAGAACTATTCACACTGGCTCCATTCCGGCTTCTAGGAGTCTGACTGTGCAGGTAAACATGCCTTGCAAATGACTACAAAAAATCCTCCACTAAATTAATATAAACACTTAGATAATAGGATAAAGTACAAGAAGACTGAGCTTCCACAATAGGACTAGTTAACAGTACATGTCACCAGAAACTGATTCATTTCATTCAGAAGAGAAACTTTCAAGAGCCTAACCTAGTTACTTCACCAGCCTCGTTAGTGAGCATCTCAGTCCCACTTCTTCCCACTACAACCTGCATCGAATCAAAGGAGGCGTTGATAAACAAAGCCTTTTCGAATTGTATAGAACATCAGCAATCGTGATAAGAGGGGAGCAGAGTGAAGACTGGAGAGTACGGACAAGGAACTGGTAAATGCTCATGCTAGCGCTAATAGCAATCTTGCAGCCACAATAGCTTTGGGCAAGGAACTGGTAAATGCTCTACCACCATGATGAAGGTACTGTGAATCAGAAAAAAAAAAGATTTGATTGATCAAAGTTTTTAAGAGGAACAACAACAAATAATCTCTTTTTGTGGCAAAACCCATTCTCCTCCCCACAAGCATTCGTCAAAAAATCTTTCTCCGCCCCTAGCAGTATTACTGTCCACCCCCATCGGAGGTTACAATTAGCATCACCAAGAAAGAAACCAAACCCAGAAATAATCATACATAGTTTTGTGTTTGAAGATCTTTGCCCTCGCCATCAAAGAAGAAGGCCGCCACCAGGTTGCCGCTCTCCACCTCCGTCACCGTTGGATTTGTTTACACAAGCTCGCCGGTGGATCTTGCTTGCAGTGGAAGGTTGAGGTTGATGGTGGCGTAAAATTGAAAGGGAGAGAAGAAATGGAGAGAGAATTAGGATTATTATTGCAAACGATGAAGGGAAAGATGCCTCGGGATAAGAAGCAGTAAAAAACGAATTAGAAAAAGGAGAAATATAAGCTGGTAGGAGGGGATTTCAAATTTCGAAAATTTGTGGCGTGTACTTCATTCATACCCATCGCACTTTTTTTTGTTATCGCGGGAAACTATGTATGGGGCGTACTCCACCCTATATAATTAAAGCAAACTCTGAGTCACATGATGACCTGCAGCTCCAACACGAAGCCAAAGGCAAGCCGTCACTATTCATATAAACAGTGAAATGAGAGAGAAGCCACAAAATCACATGGCTTGGCTGGCTTAGATGTCATACAGATTTATTATTATAAAGGGATGCCTCAACGTCTGTTTAGTTGGATGGGGAGAGAATAGAAGGATTTTAATTTTATCATATTTGAATTAATTAAAAGAAGCATAAAAGGAAAAGATTTTAATTTTGTTTTGTTTGGTTTAAGAAGAGAAAATGGAAAATATATTTTCATATGGATAATTTTGCTCCTATTTTATTTTTTTTAAAACATTATTTAATGTATAATAAAATGTGATTATAAATAATATTTAATACATCATATTATAATCTTAGAATGATAAAAAAATAGTTAAGGGGGTAAAAATATTCATAATTTTTTTAAAAAGTGCATCTATTACTATAAATCTTTTGTTTTTATTACAAAAGTAATCATGAATTTTTAAAAAGAGGGTAAAAGTGACATTTCTATTAAAACTAACTAATGGATGTTAATTTCAGTGTAAAAATACTAAAATACCCTTATCTTAAAAAAAGTTATGGTGATGGACACACTTTTAAAAAAAGTTTATGGGTATTTTTGTACTTTTAAAAAAAATGTATCTGTATTTTTGCCCCTTAAACTTTTTTTTAATAAGGGTATTTTAGTACTTTTTGCACTAGAATTAACGGGTATTAGTTAGTTTTAACGGAAGTATCACTTTTGGATCCCTTTTAAAAGTTCATGATTACTTTTGCACACACAAAAATTATGATAATAAATACACTTTTGAAAAAATTTTATGGATATTTTTGCCTTTTAACCCATAAAAAAATGAATAAAAATAATTAAAATATATAATTAATAGATAATATATCCAATAATTATAAATATAGTTATATAGCATAATTATTTAAAAAATATATATATACCCACACACAATGATACAAGTATACATGGTATTTTGATTAAAAGTAATGAGTATAAATATTATTCTTATCAACCGCTAAAATAAAATTTTCCCCACAATTTTGATGATGAAAATCGAGAGATTACAGGATCAGCGAAGAATCACGGCAAGGCAAATATAGGGACGACGTGAAATCGAACTTCTCCGGTCACGATCACGGCAAGAAGGACTTCTCAATCCACCAAGCTCTTTTTTTTACCCAGAACTATTCTTGCACCAGAGCCAAGTTCTCGGCGATCTGGGCTCTTGGGTTGTCGTTTTTTGACCGTCAATGAGAAGAGGGTGGAGTGCCGAAGGTGAGAAGCGAAGACAATGATACAAAGATATAAGGGTGGAGACGGTGACAATGGAGAATGAGCGATGTCATTGTTGTGGTGGGTGGGGAAAATGGTTGCTGATCACAAGGCTAGGGACGACGGCAGCTGGGAGTTTATAGGAGAGGTGGGTGAAGCTGTGAAGGTCGCAAGTTTTTTTTTTCCTTGAGGTGAAGGTCGCAAGAATAAGAAGGATAGCTAGAAGGGTAGCATCGAAATAACAAAAACAGTTATGCCCTCCCCTCCAAATCTCCCGATAGATTTTGGTGGGAGAAAAATTTCAAAAAATTTCTCACCCATTCTTAATTTTTTGTGCCTTCGATCAAGGGTCTCCCTGCCATTCCCCTTCCTTTAAACCAAACAGACTTTGAATCTTCATTAAACGACAAACATAAACTATAGGCATATTTGTGTTAACGATCTAATTGTTTATAAGTTGCTTTTCATGTAAATTGAGACACAACTCCTCTCACATACATATCTCGTATACCTTAAATTATAATTAAAAACTATTTTAAGCATTCCAATCGTCAATCCAAACGAGCACTAAATGTATGTGAGTAAGTTAAACCATGACTTCAAAAACTCTTTTTCATAAATTGAGGCAAAATTTTTGTCACAAACTTACCTTATATATCGTTGAAGCTATTCTCCAAAAATTAATCCAAAAACACTTTAAATGACATTTGAAAACTTTGGAGACCTTTTTTTTTTTTTGACCTAGTCCAACTTGCGACTTGTGGAATAATGCAAGGCACATTACAAGGCTTCAAGGCAAAACTTTGAAGCCTCCAAGCGTTGAACTTGAAGCATTAAAGGTGTTTAAAATTAGGGATAATGACAAAAATAACCTGAAAATTGTAAAATCTTAAATCAGTTATTTCTCGTAAAATGAGTTATAAATTGCTCATCAAATGTAGTGATTATCTTATTAATTGTAGGCAATAAACCTGATTTGAGATTTTTCAATTTTCAAATTCTTTTTCTATTATTTTCCCTTAAAATTATTCCTGATTTTTAAAAAAAATTTAAAATATTTTATAATTGTTTAAAAAATGTTTATTTGTGTATGACCTAAAATTCAAATAGATCATGAAGCACGGTCAAATTTTAAGAAGTTCATTGCTATTGATGTATCCCGCTGAACTTTTGGATAAATACATTTTAAAAAGGTACTATCCCTTATTAACTTCAAAAAAAATTATTGTAAATCATTGTTCAGAAAGAATTCTAAAAATAATTGAAATAAAATTACTAATATAAAAGGCGAAAAAACTGGAAAAGTGAAATAAAATTGTTTACGTCCAGCTACCCCAATGACAAGCGTCTTCAGCTTCCTTTGCAGAGGTCTTGAACTCAAGTTGGTGTTGACATGATTGTCTACGTGTGTTTATAGTAATTGACTAATTCTCATGAAACGGGAAAAACTGAAATAAAACTATCTTGCGACCTCTAAAATATTGGCTATTTTGCATCACTTCGGTGGTATAACTAGAATCATTCTCCAAGAATGAAAATCTTATTTAAAATTTTCATGGCAAAAATTTATTAACATATATATATATATATATATAATGGCATAATGCAACAAAAAACAAACGGAAAGAAACATCAGACAAGAATGAGTCTAAAGCAGCGACCTAGACTTATTAGCCTCATTTCTTAGTATCACTCCCTTTTTGAATAGGGAATGCATAAATGTTCAAAGATCTCAGCCAAGCAAATTGTCACTCATAAGATATCAAATCATCACGCATTTTATGTATAACAGATAAAATCATGGTATTAGTCCTTAGCATATGTTAACCCAAACCCAAGAGGAAATAAGGGATCATGTGCTTTAACCCCATTAGTTGGTTGATCAAGATCCTCAACTTTTCTAAACCAAGTCATAGGAAGCTGACCCTTGAAGTCATAGTCCCCAAAGATAACGTCTGTGATTCCCTGAGCTTCAGTACCAGGTAACCAAGCAGCAACAAGAGCATCAATCTTTTCTAACAGCCATGGCTCTAGCACTAAGGGCCTTCCAGATATCAGAATAACCAGTGTTGGGAATTTGTCTGCGACTAATCTAATGACGTCAGGCCCATTAAAGGGGATTACAAGCTCAGAATTATCACCCATTGACTCAACATAGGTAGCTTCACCAACAGCTACAATGGCAAAAGATATGTCATTGCGTTCTAGGGTATCTGTTGATGGATTCTGCTCATAAATAATTTCGGTTTCTTCTCCTACAGCTTCCTTTATGGCATCTAAGACCGTTGTCCCTAACATAGTGTGCAAAGGTTAAATGTATCAAACATGTGAGAGGGAATACAGTTTAATTATTTGATGAAGTAGAAATGGTTTGGACTTTGTATAAAAGGAATATTTGTTTGAATAATACTTCTTAGCCCCACATAGATTAAGAATTAAAGAGGAGAATCTGAATTTTCAACAAATATACTCCAGCATTTTCTATCCAATTAGCTTGCTTATGAGATTACCAAAAGGTTGCAATAGAAGGGTTAAGTAGTCATGATAAAGTGATTTAGGCATCACAAACAAACATCAGGTGAAATCAAGGCTTTAGATGATTGTGATTTGTGGAGAATTCCAAGATTTTCATTCAAAATTGTACATAACAACAACAAGCCTTACCTCACTAGGTGGGGAAATTTGCACAATTTTCATTCAAAATTGTACACAGAAGGGTTTTAAATTTTGTCTACTCAAAACTGTCTCTGGAGAAGGTTTTACAATTTTTCCATTCAAAAGTGTGTACTTTCACTATTGAGGTCCCAGTGGTAATGAATTTCAATAATCATGAGGGTAATCAAAATCAATAACTCGTCATGAAAAAAAAACCAAGTTCAGAAGCAAAACCATTTCATCTTTGATTAATGAGAATGAACACACTAAGATAGGCAAGGAAAACAAAGGCATACCAATTGTGATCCGTCCACTCGATCCAAACCAAGATATAGTCCAGCCTCCACATTGATACCCTAGATCATCTGCATGGGTCCCAGCTACAAGAATCCTCTTGGCTTTTCGATTTAGAGGAAGAAAAGGTTTGCTTTGATCCTTTCCATTTTTCAACAGAACCAAGGACTTTCGAACTGATTCACGTGCAAGATCTCTATGTTGCTGCATAAATAGTGGATGATAAGTAAATTTTGAAGGAGATCAGTCGGAAGAACTATATTTCAAAGTAATGGAAAAACAATTTACTATTAAACCCTTATTTCAAATTTTTCAACAGGATTTCATCAAAAAAAAAAAAAACATGAAAATTCAACAGGAAAAATATGCATATTAAGATTTGTAATCCTTGCTGCATTTACTTTTATGTCTCAAAAATGAAAGTAAAGCTTACATGAAAACGTAGAAGGCATTGATTAAAATCTAAGCATTCTCAGCACATTGAAATATTTCCACAAAAGAAAAATGAAGATCCATGATACAAGGCATTTGAATATAAGGTTCATTAGAAAATTGCAAAAGATATTTGCAGAATTAAAACCTCAAGCGAGCTTTGACAACAAAGAACTTAAGGACCCTTTGAATATGCACTGATTTGTACAAGCAAAATTGTAGGGATAGCATACATTCTTTGAATTATGGGTAAAGAAGTAAGATTAAGTGAGACAAATTCAGCTTGATAGGATTTGGAAATATGGCAAAATCTGAAAATGATAAATCAGCAGCATAAAATTGTGAAGGGAATTTGAAAATATATCAAATGATTTATTCTTACCTTGCAACCGACAGTATCTAGCAAAGATCTGTCAGAAAAAGGGGATTCAAAAAGACCAGCAGCAAATTTCACTCTCAAAATTCTCTCAACAGCATCATCAATTCTGGCTAGTGGGACTTCACCTGATTCTACTAAGGAGGTCAACTCTTCAAGAAAAAGTTGGAATCTAAAAGGCACCATCACCTGCAAATTTTTTAAATACATGAAGAAAAAGAAGGGGAAAAGAAATAAAAGAGAAAGAAAAACCAAACCATGATAAATATTTCCAGAACTGAAGATCCATACCATGTCAATTCCAGCATTAACAGCTGACAAGATGCAGTTTCGGTAATCTGATCCACAAGGCATGCTGTTTGGAAAATCTGACCAGAGCCGTTCAAGTGCCTCCCAGTCAGAAATTACAAAACCCTATCGCAAGGCCAATTGATTAATTCAATTGCAGTCAAACAGATGAACAAGCATGGGAATAGAACTGAAAGGGGCCTTATCGTTCTTGGATAAGAGACAGAACAGCAAAGACAGAAATAAGTTCCAAACATGGTTGTCTTACCTTAAATCCCAGCTTTTCTTTCAAAATTTCAGTAACAAGGAAAGGATCAGAATGGAGACCGCGTCCATTCCAACTAGAATAAGAAACCATAACGGTTGAAACATTCTGTGAAATGCAGTCCAAATAAGGAGCCATATGAATTCTTTCTAACTCTTCATATGATAATATTGTATTTCCTTCATTTTTGCCTTTCTCAGTGCCTCCATCTCCAACAAAGTGCTTGGCACAGGCAATAACCTTCTTCCTGAAATATTAATTAAATATATGATCACAATTTTGGTATAACTCATTATATGACCCCTAGTTTAGTGTTCTCCAAAATGTGGTTAAATGGGGACTAGGAAAAAAAACAAAGATTAGCAAGGAAACTATGGAGGCATCATAAATTTTCATCATTGAAGTAACGAAGAGAAGTCTGAAATGGAAAATTTCCTTTCTAGGGCAGGAGTTGAAAGTGGAAAAAACACATGAAGGACTACAAATAAAAATACAAAACAGAAAAAAGGCAGAAAAAATGATGCCATCCTTCTGTTAACCTTGGTAAATTGTAATTGGTGTGGTAACTGATATTCAAATAATCGCCATTTCATAAAGAACATATTTCTCTAGGAATTGTACTAGAGTTTCTCTCTACCTTCCAGCCATAAAAGGATAACCATGTGGATGTCCTTGTGGAGGCTGGCCCTGCAAACCTGAAACTATGGAGGTCATCTTTCTGACTATCTCAGTATCTTCACTGTAACTCTCATAGCATCTTCCCCACCTGGGATCTTTGCAGACCTGTCAATCAGTTCTTCAAGTGAGTCATGGTTTTATCTATCATTTAATACAGGGACATACAAAGGGGATGGTTCAATAACAACAGTAAAAGACGTGAATTGATACATATATCTTAGTTGACGGTACGTTGATTTAACTGCCATTGGTCACGGATGGATAAGAGAATCCGACTAACATACACAGCATGATTACCTAATAAGAACATAATACGAGTTAATTATGATGCCTTACTGCGACACAAGGAGCAAAAGTATAGTGAGCTCCACTTGCTCTAACTTCAAGAGCTGTTGCAGCCCCAATTCTTTGAGCTAAATCTGCATCTCTACAAGTAAGCAATCGAAGCTCAATTCTCAAGAACAACGGCATCAATTCTGGTAAAGTAAGCAATTATGCTGCCGGGTATAATTAGCCAACATCAAACAACTTTAGAACTTACGGCAAAAGGAAAAAGGACAAAATCAGAACTCACAGATTACTAAAAATGGACTATTAATATCATAATCAAGTGGAAAGGGAAAGAACGAACCTAGTAGCTCCGAGACCAACATTGTGAGGAAATATAGTGGCACCGTATATGTTATTATTACCATGAACTGCGTCGATCCCATAAATGAGCGGTATGCCTAATCGGGACTCAAGGGCTGACTTCTGAAATTCATCCACCATATCAGCCCAGTCCGACGCCATTGCATTTTCAAAAGGCGCACTACCTCCACCACTGACGATACTCCCTTGAAAGGGGAAAAAACGGAAAGCAAATTATCACGACCGTAATCTTCAAATCCCTAAAGGAGAAAAAAGATGAGAGAAAATAGTACCAATAGACAAGTCCCTAACGGCGGAAGGGGTTGCGACGCGACGCTCGATTTGGGTCATCTGACCAATCTTCTCCTTGAGAGTCATCCGGGAAAGAACGTCCCTGACGCGAGCTTCAATGGGCTCATTGGGATTCCTGTACAACCAATCCATGTTTAAGCAGAGTGCGAAGAAGAAACAGAAAGTGTAGACTTGCTAAACGTTTCAGTGGGGAGGGAAGTCTTCACCATGACTATTATCTTATAGCGGGAAACGAGAATGTGCTCCCCGTGTTGCACGGGAGCTTGCATATTGAATATTTTTTAAATTTCATGTCTGGCCGCAACTTTGATGTAATAGAATATGCTTGTTTTTTAGTGGAAAGGGATATATTATTCATATAGCAACAGAAACGTCAATTACATGTCAGGTACATGTCAGACTACATCTAAAAGATATCTAAAAGAAAAATACGACAGAATCAACAGGCGAGTGTTTTTCAAAAGGAATTCAAATTGCTTAAAAAGTTATAGGCGGGAGTTGTGTGGGTAACCAGCCCTTCCACCTTCATGAGGATCTCCTGTACCATGCAATGTACGACTCTCCTCCCCACCTTAAAAAAGCCGTCGAAAACTGTTGTTAAGTTAAATTGGAAACCGGTGGATAATTTGAACATATTAGCGGTTCTGACTTCAAGATAGGATACGATCTCATGATATAAAGTGGGTTTTCAAAAAAGTTTCAAAATCGGTTTAATGCGATCTCACTTCCACTTTTCGAATCTTTTTAGCCTGTTTAGTTCTGTTCCATTCATAAATATAAGAGTATACAACAAAATTTTCTGATAATTTTTTGGATTATATTTATAACTAGTGGGGTCTACAGGACAAAATCGCCCGTTTTAGTTCCCATACCAGGGTTTACGTGAACATTCACAATTCTAGGGTGGATACGACCACCTTTATTACATTGAACTAGTATTTACATCATTTACAACTTATACATTCATCCCAAAAATTGATAATCAACACAAAGTTTTAATCTCTTGGGCATGAGCACTAGCCGCCCATAGTTACTTACTTCTCCTTTGATCCGCTTGTTCTGGCTGTAGGTTAGTCATTGGAAAAAGTGAGATTCATATAAATCTCATTAGTAACATTTCACTCATATGATACATAATTAACAAAGCATGTAAGCAATTATCATAAAGTAGTATTCTCAACAGTATTTGTTAGATCCCATATGTTTTGATGATAACAAAGATTAGATCAATGATATGAAAGGATTTGATAATAAATAAATGAATTTGAACAAAGTGGTAAAGCATTACTTGAAGTAAGCACTGGAAGTAATAAACAAGTTTTGTGAAGGCTCACTCGAGTAGCCACCGAGTAAGAGAAGCCATTACTCGAGTAGCCACTTGAGTAAGCAAGAAGAATTTCATCCAGTGAAACACTGCCAAAATTTGGAAGAACTTACTAGAGGGAGTACTTGAGTAATCTGCAAAGTTATATAATAGACTATTACTCGAGTAGCCACTCGAGTAACCAGGTCAACAATCTTCTAGTGACTCTCGGCCAAGAAATGCAACATATCACTCGATTAGCCACTCGAGTAATCTGCAGAATTATTTAAAGCATCACTCAAGTAGCCACTCGAGTAACCAGAAAGCAAAGTCTCAGTCAAAGAAATTGATGCAATTACTCGAGGGAGTAATCGAGTAATCTGCTGGGTTATTTGAAAGCCACTCGAGGGACCACTCAAGTAAGGTATGAAGAAATATGAAGGCCACTCGAGTAGCTACTCAAGTAACCAGATTACTATAGTCAACACCCAAGTAAACTGTGAAGGTAAAGACATGGCCACTCGAGTAGTCACTTGAGTAATAAGGTATTTTCAAGGTTTGCAATATATCACTCCATGTCTTACCCGAGTAATATCTGATATAAAATGTTGATTTGCTCACTGCCATATTTTTGACAAGTTTACTTGAGGGACCACTCGAGTAATAAACTTGATCACTCGAGTAGCCACTCGAGTAAGGCAGTCCAGAAATTAAGTTTTTCATCGAATATCTTTTGATTTGTTATATATATGATTAACTCTTCATTTCATTAGTATCCTAAATACATTTGCAGAGAAACAATGAAGAGATCATGCAAGAAGTGAAAAGTCAAACAAAAGTCCGAACGTTCACCTACCGTCACCTACCGCAAACGGATAGTTTTCAAATTAGAAGAATAGTCAACCATTGCTGCGCGACTCTAACGAACAAGTTTGAATTGCTTCTAACGGACACTACAAATCATCTATATATATGGAGCATTCAAAGAAAAGAAAAACAAGACACGAACTGAGATTACATTGATCAACACATTCTTAGTGCTTTGTTTACTTATACTCATTCATTGTACTTCAGTGATTCATATTTGCTCATGAGAGAGTTTTTTATTACAAACTCAATATTTGTTATTGAGACAGCTTAAGGTAGTGGAACCTTAAGTTGGGGTTTTGATTACAACGTGTAAGGGGGAGCGAGTGTCCAGGTGAAGGAACTTGCTGTGTACTGAGGTGCCAAGAACCCACTGAATCTTGGAGAATATAGTGAAACTCTCAGAGACGCTTTGAGGACTGGACGTAGGTCAAAGTGGTTGTGGCCGAACCAATATAACTCCCGGTGTACACTTCGATGATATTTCTCCTTGCTCTTAACTGCTTTTAATATTCCGTCAATTTCCTTATATGCAACAAAATTTCTGGGATAACCCAATTCACCCCCCTTCTTGGGTAAAACGCTTGCACTAACAGTATTCATACTAGCATACACAACAGCATTCACATTCATGACATTTATCACATTCATCACATCCGTGACATTCGCGACAGCTCTCATAGCTATATACACATTCATAGCTTTCACTACATTCATGACAGCTTTCACAGCTTTATACACATTCGTGACATTCATCACATTCACGACAGCTTTCACAGTTGTATACACATTCGTCATAATTCAATGGTAAGCACATACATGCAAAGCATTATACATGATATAAGAGAAAGAGTTACTACCTTATTCTTTTCGTTTGTGCTTGGGCACAGGTTTCTTACGCTCTAAGCAGATGTCAAATCCTAAAAATCATAATCGAGGACGACAAGTTATTGCCAATTTCAATTCTTAAATAACTCCAAAACACTAGGGATTGGTTATCATTTGAGATCTTTAGGTAGCTTCTAGAAGCTCAAACAAAAGCCTAATGGGTTGGGGAGAGCTAGACTAGAAATCATCTTTCTGAAGTTCAAAATGCAGAATTTTAAGGGTTGGCCACGGCCAAGAACCACTGGCCGCCACCAAAAACAGGACAGAAACTTTTGGGCTGTGGCCAAGAATTGGTCAGAATCTTTTTGGCTGTGGCCAAAACACCTAGCTGCGGCAAAAAAACTGTCATGTTTCTTGGCTCACTTCCAACTACCATAACTCTCAACATACACATTCAAATGACACCCACTATATATCATTTTAGAGCTTGTCATTTTTACTACAAAACTAGAAAATTTCATAACTTTTAGACTTTATTTGCTATTTCAAAACACCATACAAAATAGCTCCCCAACATAGAATTTTCATTAACAAGACTTCTAATTTTTCAACCTAAGTTTCTAATAGTTCAAAATTCACAACCAAGACTACTCCTACATAGCTTTTCGCATAAAATCCAATGGAAACATCAAAACAATCAAATTCCCATTCCATTTATAAGTTCTGCTTTTGGCAACAATTCTACATAACACTCACAATTGCCAAACTTCATATTCAGGTCTCAAATCAAGTTCATTTATCCAAACCACAACACCAGACACCATTACAACAATCAAAACATCCCAAACTCTCTAAACCCAAATATACACCAAAATTAGGGCAATTCCCATAAGCCAAAATACTCAACCAATGATCACAATATATATATCAAAAGATTGCCTTTGCTCACCTCTACCTCTTTCTCTACCTTGCTCTTTGATTCTTCAACCACTAGTTTTTCTTGAGCACACAAAACACTACCTCTTGAAAATCTAAAACCATACAAATGGAGCTTTCATCAAGAGAAATAAGATTAGGGAAGAGGTTTTGAGCAACAGATATCATCCACAAGGTCAAATCTTAAGTGAAAATCTCACCTTTACCTTGAACTTCTTTCTCTTTCTTCTTTCTTGTTTGGACATCTAGAGGGCTTAGAGAGAGAGTGAGGAGTGTGAAAATGAAGTATCTTCAACCCTCCTATGCCCATATAGCCATCTTTGAGAGAAAGAAGGAGAGAAATTAATTGTTTGACTTTCCTTGCTTACCTTATACGATACCAAGTGTCACCTTTCTATGACTTCTTCCAAAAGCTAGTAACTATTTAGTTACCCTAACTAATTCTATTATTCATTTAGTCACACCTCTTGTTCTTTTAACTATTAGTTAATTTCCTCTTTAGTTGCTGACTAATTGGCCGATAAATTTCTTTCTTCCCAGTTTGCCCCTGACTATGGTAATGTCTATTGGATTACCACTTAACACATTATTTACTTCTATTTGCTCCTTCCATTCACCATTCCCCTTTATTTTAATTCAATTTAAGCTTTGTCACCATAATTAAGTTTAAATACTCGGTTTGGGCACTTTTTACTGCTAATTCAGGTCATAATTCACATTTTATTCCCCAAAAATGTTTGTCTAACAATAATTACATTCACTTTTGGAGTTATGAGATCTTATACACATTTTGGGGTATTACAATTCTCCCCACGTACAATAAATTTCATCCCCAAAATTAGTTACACAGCTTGAGAATATAGATTCTTCTGTTATATCAGACTAATCTACCAGGCGAAAAATCATAATCATGAGTCTCTCTTCTTTCAATCACGGTTTGGATGGATTGCACTCGTTCATCCTGGCCTTGAGCCTCTTCAATCTCAAACATCAAATTACTCTCCCCTTGGATAATACTACAGCTGGTACAAAAAACCTAGTTTGAGAGATTTAGATCCTGAAAATCTTCTATCAATATCCCTTATTATATCATCATTGATGCAACTAGCACCACCTTTCAAGTAAGCACATCTACAATGACATTAGCTTTACCCAAGTGATATTTAATCTCCAGGTTGTAGCCTTTCAGCAACTCCATCCATCGGCGCTATCTCATATTCAATTCTTTCTGATCAAACAAATATTGGAGACTTTTGTGGTTGCAGTACAATTCTACCGTCACACCATAAAGGTAATGCCACCATATCTTTAATGCAAACACAATCACTGCAAGCTCCAGATCATAGGTGGGATAGTTCATTTTATGAAGTTTCAGCTATCGGGAGGCGTAGGCCACCACTTGTCCCTGCTGCATAAGGACACACCCCAAACCCTGCTTACTCTCATCACTGTACACAACATGAGTCAATTTGGGATTGGCTATAATTGACACAAGTGCTATTATCAACCTCTCTTTCAGCTCAGTGAAGCTCTTTTTACATCAATCATCCCACTTAAATGGTTGATCCTTTAGTGTGAGCTTCATCATCGGCAAGGCAATCTGGGAGAAATTATGAATGAATCTCTGGTAATAACCAGCAAGACCCATAAAACTATGTATCTCAACAACAGTTTCTAGTTTCTTTCAGTCCAGCATTGCTTCCACTTTACTGGGATCCATTAAGACCCCTTCTTGAGAGATAACATGGCCCAGAAATTTTACTTCCGAAAGCCAAAACTCACACTTACTCAGTTTGACATATAGTTGCTTTTCACGCAAGATCTCTAGCACTATTCTTAAATGGTGCTCATGCTCTTCATTACTCTTAGAGTATATCAAAATGTTATTGATAAAAACTACAACGAACTTATCTAAATAATGTCAAAAGACATTATTTATGCCATCCATGAATATATCAAGTGTGTTAGTTAGACTAAAGGGCATTACCAAAAACTCATAGTGCCCATATGTAGTCCTAAAAGTAGTCTTCAGTACATCTTCTAATTTCACTCATAGCTGATGATAACCTGACCTTAGATCAATCTTTAAAAATACATAAGAACCAGACAGCTAATCTAAAAGGTCATCGATTCTCAAAAATGGATACTTATTCTTGACAATTATTTTGTTCAGTTCTCTGTAGTCTATACATAGCCTCAAACTCTCATCTTTCTTCTTGACAAATAATATTGAAGCTCCCCACGATGAAACACTGGGTCGAATGAACCCTTTTTCAAGTAATTCTTTAATCTATTTCTTTAGCTCCGCCATCTCATTTTGGGTCAATGTGTATGGGGCTTTGATATAAAACTAGCTCCAGGAATAATTTCAATCAAAAATTACACTTCCCTTTCTAGAGGCAATTCACTAAGACCATCTAGAAACACTTCAAGGAACTCTCTTCCCATAGGTATACTTTCCAGAGTTTCTTCTGTCTCTCCCTGCATGGAAAAGAATACTATATACCTTCGGCACCCCTTTTCCAAGCATTTCTCAGCTTTAGCTGTTAAGAGTAAGTTCAAATTAGCACTCATATTATCATTCCTCTGCCTGGTAGGATAAACTATTCTCTTGTTCCCACAATCCAGTAACACATTATTTACCTTCAACCAATCAAAATCCAGTATGACTTCTAAGTAATAGAGCGGTAAGTGTAATACCCCAAATTGTGAGACTTGAGGCTAGAGAATAAGCCTGAGAATAGTGGACTGCTAAGCCCTGCTTTAGCAAGATCCTAAATTATGATTAAGAGATAATGACTCCAAAAGTGGATGTGGTTAGTGATAAATAACCCTTTTGGAGAATATGATGTGATTTGAGATTCGAATGTGATTCGAATATGTTGTGATTTGTACCCAGACCCTGTATTTGAGTTCAATTATGGATTAACATCTAAATTGAATAAAAATAAGGGGAAGGGCATATGTATGATGTAAATGAATGAGAAAAAGAATTTGGTGGTGATTCAAGAGGAATTGCCATAATCAGGGGCAAAACGGTAAAGTTACCGACCGATTGATCAGTTACCGAAGAGGAAACTCATTGGTAACTTCAAGATCAATGGTTGAGATTGATTTGTGTAGAGATCAAAGGGTGGAATCATGTGTGCAAGTGCCTATGTGAGCTCATGAAGATGGATCAAGATCATGACAAGTGGCAAGATTTGGACCCTTGATCTTGGGTCAAAAATTCAACACCATTCCTCTCTTCTCTTCCCTTACTTGGACGGCTTTTGGCCCTAAAAATCTGCTCCCTTCTTCATCATCTTCATTTATTCATCATCTCATCTCTCTCTTGTTTCTCCATGGCGTCCCAAAGCAAGGAGGAAAGAGAAAGAAGAAACTCAAGGTATGGTACCCTAAATGGTCTCTAATGGTTAAATCCTCTTCACTAATCTTGATCATGTTGATGAGAGCTTCATCTCTATGGTTTTAGATTCTTGATTGGAGGTGTTTGATAGCTTGAGCAAAAGTGGAAAGATGGAGAATCAAGGAATTGGTTTGGGAAAGAGGAAGAGGTGAGCATTTGCTTCCTTTTGATCTAAGTTTTGTAAGTTTTGGTTAAGTATGGTGAATTATGGATTTTGCCATGATTTTATGGTATTTTCTTGTGGTATGTAATTGGATGAATTGGATGTTGTTTTATGTTGAAAATGGTGTCATGTTGTGGTATTTAATCATTGGAATTGATTTGAATTGGATTGGATACATTGTGTGCAAAACTGGAAATTCTGTCCAGTGGGAATTCTGTTTGGGCAGTCTAGTTGTGTGGACGTTTTGACTGGGCAAATAAAGTCAGCAAATTATGAAACTTTCCAGTCCTAAAGTTCACATCCCAAGCTTCAAAATGGACACATAATTTATGCCATTTCGTTTTGTCTTCTGTGAATTATGACTGTCCAAAGTTTGAGGTCAAAAATGGATTCTGTTTTGGGACAGTCTTGAATTTTTGGGAATTCTGTATTTATGTGGTGATTTCCAGTATTGGCCAATATTTTTCCTGTGTAGAGGACTTGAATAGCTTTCATTTGGCTTTCAGATCACCCCATTTCGATTTTTGTGGAATTAGTTATGAGTTTTGGAAGTTCAACCAAGAAACTGGGTTTTCTTGGCCGCGGCAAGCAGATTCTGGGCCGCAGCCCAAATGTTTCTGAGCATTTCTGGGTAGTTTTGGGCCGCAGCCAGTGGATTTTTGGGCCGCGGCCCACCCCCAAAAATCAGTATTTTACACTTTTAAAGGTGGTTCTTGGTATAGCCTTTCCCAAGCCTTTAGACATGTGTTTGGGCTTTGATTAACCACCTAAAGGTGTTAAATGATAACCAACATTAAGTGTTCGAGAGTTAAGAAATTGGAAAAGGGATTAACCCTATGTCCTTGCTTTGATTATAGGGTTGATGTTCGCCCTGGACGTGGTTCAGTATTTGTTCTGATTGCGAGTAAGCGGAGCTGGAGCTTATGTGGAAAGAGTGTAGGGAACATATCTCTTCTGCTTGTATTTGATATATGTGTTAGTGTGTTGGTGCATGTCTTAGCTTTGCATAATTATGTGTAATTTGAAGCTATGTTTCAATTTTGCTATGGTCATAGGTATATTGTTCGAAGCATTAAGCTTGCAAATTGTCATTGAGTTATCATGAGTTGTGTGATGCAAGCATGTCATGCATTAAACATCTATCATACATGCATATTGATATTGTTTACCTATTGAGATTCTCTCGAATCTCACCCTCCCCTACTAACCTTTCAGACAGGGTAGTAGATCAAGGATATAGCGAGCAGCTAAGGGCGATGAAGACTCCTTCGGGATTGAAGATTCGGTAGTTGGTTATCATAGTTGGGAATATATAGATTTGTATGTGTATATATGTATGTGGATACGATCTTTGTAGATGTATTTAAGAGGATTTGTGTAATCCCTATATGAGGGCTTGTATGGGCTAATGTGCCCTATGATTGTTTAGTGAAGATATGAAACCCGGGATTGCTAGGAATTTATGTTGCGTACTCTGATATATGAATGTGATTTATCTTCGTGTAGTAATTGTATTCGGAATGTGAATGTGAGACCAGGTGTATTATATTTCGAAAGGTATGATGAACCCATGTCGTGTGAATTCACAAAATAAAACTAGGTTTAAGAATGGTCGTTCTTGTGAGGAGATTAATTTCCAATTTTCTAAGTAGGAAAGTGATAAAAAACCTTAAAGTTGTGAGAAATCATTTTTGAGAAATTGCATTTGTAAACTAATGAACTAAACTAAGCTAAAGCAATATTTTTGTATTTTTCGGTTTTCAAAACAAAGAAACAATTGGAATTGAATTTAACACTAATAACAAAGTAAAGTTAATAAACTAGAATAATGATGAAATGGGATTCCCTTGAGTTGGGGTTTTAGTCTTCCTTGCTTGCTAATGATATGAATTCCATAATATGAGTCAAGAGGATGGAACTAAGTTACCACTAGCTCCATACTTGCAATACTCATTTAATTCATTCTACCGAAGCAATTAAATGAATACCACCAAATAATTCAAACTCAAGGAGATGAATAATCAACTTCCAATTCTAGCTTGTAATTACCATTACAACGATTCAAAACATTCAGTTTAATCATTTAAATCCACTTAACCAAGTTGGAATAAACAATTCAACCTACTCATAATATGAATCATACAAAGCCTAATTAATCAACTCCTAGCTCAACAACCAAGTTTATTCACTTGGCATAACAATCTAGATCACAATTACATACTTAACCAAGCTACATAATTATGAACTAAAAAGAGAGCTTAAAGGAATTCCATTGAAGTTTAGAAGCTCAAACCATTACCCAACTCAAGGAAATCACCAACACTTAGCTACACATGGAGGAAGAGAATGAAGATTGATGATTGAAAGAGACAAAGGCCATCGGATTACAGCAGCTCACTCTTAAATTTTCTTCAAATTCCTTTCGGTCAGCTCATCCTTTTTGCTTCATTCCATCCGTCATTCACGTCTCAGCCGCGCAATCACTTCTCTTCTTCATTTCGGTGCTGTGTTCCTCCCCTTTCACAGCCACACACACACAGCCACCTCCTCCCTCCGTCGCATGCCTTTTTCCTCCTTTTTCTTCAACCCTTTGGTCAACAATGTCGGCTGCTCCCTCCTTCACGCACAGCCCCCCTTTTCTTTTGTTCAATTCTTTCTTTCACTCCCAGCCCACGGTCCAGGTTTTCTCCACTTGGTCAGCTCCCATTTCTCCATTAAACCATTTCGGTCCACTCCCTTCTTGGTCAATTATTTCGGCTGGTTTCCTTTTCTCATTCAATCCAATTCTGCTCCTTCATATATTCGGTCAGCCTCCTCTATTCAATTAATTCCCTGTTGCTTCTTCACTCACGGTCAGCTCTCCTTTTCTTTATTCAACCCCTTTCGGTCCAGATTTTCTCCACTTCTCCAATTCGGTTTAACTCCCCTTCTCCCAATTCAGCCGCCACCTCCTCTTCACTTCCCTTATTCTCTAGGTTAAAAGTGAGTTGTGCCTTGTTTGGATAAGAGATAAAAATGTGTTTTAACATTAGATACAAAATTGCAACCACCAAACAAGGCCCTTACTCATTTAATCTCTCCCTTTACCACTCAAGTTGTGCCACATCATCACCTACAAAATTATATTGACAAAGGTAATATCTTTTGTTCACAATTAAAGAATAATGGGAATAACAAATATTAATTAAAAATATAACAATTTAACCACTTTAATTCCCAAATTATTCTTCCATTAAAGTCTCACATTAACACTTGATTATGCCCAAAATATTCAATTAAGTCCCACAAAAGCCTAAGATTAATTAATAAAAAGATATAAATATTGAGCTCTATCAATTCCCCCACACTTAAGCTTTTGCACTCCTGAGCAAAACATTAAACTCACAATAGGAAGAGAGGGATGAAAGTTTAAAGGATAGGCAAGATCAAGCTTCAAGAATTACACTTAGTCAAATAACAAGGTATCCTCTTATCCAAATTCAATGAGCATGCCAAAATTGAAGTAGCTAAAGCAATGCAAAGTTTAATTACAATGAGCTTAATTGGAAACCTTAACTATGACAAGTGTTTGCACTCTTCTCTCATAGAGGGTAGTTTTTCACTCACATCCACTTTGACCACACTCTACCATAGGCTTGTAGAATTTCTAGGCTCTCCACTACTTGCAACAATGGTGTAAATAGATCAAAAGGACTTTGTAAGGTTGTAATGTTGAATAGGCCAAATGATAGAAAATGTAACAAATACTATGCTTGCACCAAATAACTTGCTAGATCTTTTAGCACTATAAAACTAAACTTAATTCACATATTTCACCATTGTGACTTTATTTCTTTCTTTGATTTTTTTTTTTTTACACTTTTTCTCTTCTTTTTCTTTTCTTTTCTATTTTCTTTCTTTTGACTATTCACATTGTATTATTTTTTTTCTTTTCTAATATATAATAGTACTCTTTTTTTTTTTAATAGTGCTAATAAGAACTTGATAAAGGATGCAAACATAGCATTTTTATAATGAAATGGAAATGAAAATGAAGGGTTCGAGGGGCTAAACAAAGGTAAATGGTAAATGGTTTGTGTTTGGGTAAATGGGTGATGAAATGAATGCCAATGTCATCTCTATCTATACCATTGCAAAATGTAGCCTCAAGCAAGAAATAAAACAAGTTCTAGAGAGCAATAATCTAAGTAGATGAATCACACAATGAAATGAACAATTAGGCACAAAACACCTTCCAACTAGGCTTTTTGTTTCCTAACAAACTCATCAAAATTAAACCATGCATCATTAAAATACTTGAATTTTATGGCAATTCACTAATTCAAAGCAAGTTTCAACCATGAATCCAACTAAGAGTAATCAAGATACTTGATCATGACTAAAGGCTTCAAAAGTCTCAATGAATTGGACCAAAAACAACAGATGACAGAAGCAGGAGACAGAGGCATATGATATCACAGTGAATTCTCATGAGAATAACACACACTCCCCCACACTCAATCCTTACATTGCCCTCAATGTAATGCACAAAAACAAAGAACCTATACACACTTATCTCTTGGGTGAAGTGAATGTTGTGAAGTCCAATTCAAGATTGAAGCACAACACATCATCATCACAAGGAGAGAGAGGACAAGACATAAGTGGAAATAGTTCTCAGAAATTAGGCATAAGGATAAGAGAAAAGGGTAGTGTAGGATAAGGTTAAGCACAAGGGTATGATTCACTATGGATTTTATTCAATTAAAAAAAATGCAAAAAAAAAACAAACTACCTTTTACTACTGGTAAGTCCCTCCCCCACACTTGTTCAATAGCATATATCATCAAATAAAACAAGAAACAAGGTAAGGAAAGAGACTACCGTGGGCATTATGGTGGTTGATGACTAGCATGGTAGTGCTTCAACAAGTGACCATTCACTTGAAACTTTGCACCACTTGCAAGATCTTCGAGCTCTATTAATCCAAAGCTATGCACCTTGACCACTTTGTAGGGACCTTGCCATTTGGTTTTAAGCTTCCCATTTTTGAGCTTGAATCTTGCCTTGAACATAAGCACTTGCTCTCCTTCATGAAACTGCTTCCGTAAGATGCCTTGATCATGAATCAATTTGGATTTTTCCTTATAGATATGAGAACTTTCATATGCATCCAACCTCAATTCTTCTAGCTCTTGTATCTCAAGCATCCTTTCCTCAGCAGAGCCTTGAAGATCCATATTACAAGTCTTCACAGCCCAGTAAGCTCTATGCTCTAGCTCAACAGGTAGATGGCAACCCTTACCAAAGACTAACCGGAAAGGAGACATGCCAATGGGAGTTTTAAAAGCTGTACGATATGCCCAAAGAGCATCATCCAACCGGAGACTCCAATCTTTCCTACTTGGCTTGACAATTCGCTCCAAGATATACTTGATTTCCCTATTTGACACCTCAGCTTGCCCATTTGTCTGTGGATGGTATGAGGTAGAAGTCTTGTGGAGAACACCATATTTGGATAGCAAGTTGTCCATCAATTTGTTGCAAAAATGTGAGCCACGATCACTCACAATTGCTCTTGGCACACCAAACCTACAAAAGATATGAGTACGTAGGAATTTTATAACAGTAGAAGCATCATCTTTCCTTGTAGGAATGGCCTCAATCCACCTTGTAAGATAATCAACAGCCAATAAAATGTACAAATATCCATGAGATACAGGAAATGGACCCATAAAATCAATGCCCCAAACATCAAAAACTTGACAAAACAACATAGGTTGTTGCGGCATTTCATGCTTTCTAGATAAACCCCCAAAACGCTGGCATGCATCACAAGTTTTGCAAAAAGCATAACAATCCTTAAAGAGGCTAGGCCAATATAAACCACAGTCTAAGATTTTCCTAGCAGTTCTCTTTGCCCCAAAGTGACCACCACACAACAAAGAATGACAAGATGTTATAACAGAAGAAATTTCATCATCCGGCACACATCTCCTAATGACTTGATCACTACAATGCCGCCACAAGTAAGGAGGATCCCACAAGTAATATTGAGATTCATGTTTCAACTTCTGTTTCTGAAAACGAGACAAAGAATCAGGGAACACCCCAGCAGCAAGATAATTCACAATATGAGCAAACCATGGGTCATGAAGTGTAATAGCAAGGAGATGGGCATCAGGAAAACCATCACAAGTAACTTCAGCATCAACTACTCCCTGTGTAGCAAGGGGCAAGCGGCTTAGATGGTCAGCAACAAGATTTTCTACACCGGCCTTGTCCCTAAACTCTGTGTTAAATTCTTGAAGTAGTAGCATCCACCTTAGTAATCGAGGCTTAGTATGAGTCTTCCTAGATAAGAACTTGACAGCAGAATGATCAGAATAGATAATCACTTTAGAATTCACTAGATAAGACCTAAACTTTTCAAGTGCAAAAACAATGGAAAAGAGCTCTTTCTCAGTGGTAGTGTAATTGATTTGAGCCTTATCCAATGTTTTTGAAGCATAAGCAATAACACAAGAGGTCTTACCAATTTTCTGACCTAGAACTGCACCAACAGCACTATTGGAAGCATCACAACAAAGCTCAAAGTCAAGATCCCAATTAGGAGCAATGAGTATAGGTGGAGAAATGAGTCTAGACTTAATTTCATCAAAAGCCAATTTGCATGCATCATCAAATATGAAATCCACATCCTTTTGGAGAAGCTTAGATAGGGGACAAGCTATTTTACTAAAATCCTTAATGAATCTTCTATAAAACCCAGCATGCCCCAAGAAAGATCTAAGTTCTCTTAAGTTAGAGGGATAAGGAAGAGATGAAATTACTTCAATTTTAGATTTGTCAACTTCTATACCCCTCTTACTTATCAAGTGGCCTAAGACTATTCCTTGATCTACCATGAAGTGGCATTTCTCAAAATTTAGCACAAGGTTCTTTTGCACACATTTTTCTAATGCTCTCTCCAAATTCAGCAAACATTCTTCAAAAGAATTCCCATATATAGAAAAATCATCCATGAATACCTCAATACCTTGTTCGAGTAAGTCACTAAAAATGGAGAGCATGCATCTTTGAAATGTCCCAGGAGCGTTGCATAACCCAAAAGGCATCCTTCGGTATGCAAACGTCCCAAATGGGCAAGTAAATGTTGTCTTTTCTTGATCCTCTGGTGCAATAGGATCCTGAAAATAACCAGAAAAACCATCAAGGAAACAATAATGTGATTTGCATGCCAATCTTTCTAGCATCTGATCTATAAAGGGGAGGGGAAAGTGGTCCTTTCGAGTTGCTTCATTTAACTTTCTAAAGTCTATACAAACTCTCCAAGAGTTTTGGACTCTTGTTGGAATGAGTTCATTCTTCTCATTTCGCACAACAGTTATCCCACTCTTTTTTGGAACAACTTGGACCGGACTGACCCACTCACTATCTGAAATAGGATATATGATCCCTGCACTCAAGAGTTTGGTGACCTCCTTCTTAACTACATCTAAGATGAGAGGGTTGAGTCTACGTTGGGGCTGTCTCACAGGTTTAGAACCCTCATTCAAAAGTATTTTATGGGTGCACACAGTGGGGTTAATACCTGGAATGTCACCTAAAGTCCACCCTATTGCCCTCTTGTGTTTCTTCAACACATGGAGTAAACTCAACTCCTCAGATGTACTTAAGGCACTAGAGATAATGACAGGTAATTGATCATGTTCAGCTAGAAAATCATACTTCAAGTTAGGGGGAAGGGGTTTCAAATCAAGTTCAGGGGGTTGCACAATTGAAGGTAAAAGTTCTTTCAACTCAAGTGCACCAAGAAACTTCCCTTTCTTATGAGAATTCCCAATAATTGTTGGATTGGAAGTATATCCCCCTTGTTCAGATGTGGATTGAGATTGTGGCTCATTCACAAAGCAACCTAGACTACCACCTGCATCATTCAAAGAGTGAAATATATGAGAAGTAGCATCATGAAATGGTATGCAACAGTGTAGTAATTGATTAGAACTGAGTGTCTCCCCTGTTGCAGTCTTGACATGTGGTTGTCCATTATTTCCAAAATTCTCAGCAAAGAAATTTATGACTTTTGACCTGCTAAGTTCATCACCAAAAGGAGAATGTAAGTATTTCAATAATTGGAAAGAAGTGAGGTTACTCACACAATCATCCTTGAGGTTTGGATAAGTCTGAAACTTGTAAGATGGAGGAATGTGAAGCTTAGACCCATGAATTGCAATCGTGCCATCAGTAGCACATTGATTTGTTTCCTCATCTCTAACAATAACTCCACTTGTGTCTATAGGAGCAGATTCAGTGCTAATGGATGTTGCTTAACTTCCAAAAGTGGAATCCACTTCACTAACATTCTCAAATTCTGCATAGCTACACAATAATTCTTTCCCAACACCATGATAACTATCAAATGAAGATATAGTACTACCAAGGTTAGAAAAATCAAAAATTAAAGGATTGGAAGTGGAAAGTGAGCTATCAACTGACATGCAATCAATACTACACACATCATCATCGCAATCAATAGAGGGAGAAGAATTTGAACCAATGGTAGCACATACATCATCATGACAATCATTTTTCACACACAATGAGAAAGTAGACTCATCAATTGCCTCTTCCAAGGCTAAATCAATCTCATTCAAGCCAAGAAGAGAGTAGTCCTCAAATGGGTGATTCATAGCTTCATAAACATTGAAACGAATGACATGATCACCTACTTCCATAGTTATGTACCCATCCTTCATGCTAATGATAGTATTAGCTGTGCGCATGAAAGGTCTACCCAAAATCAATGGTTCCTCAACTGAGACATCAATAGACATGTCTAGGACATAAAAATCAGCAGGAAACACTAAGTCTTTGACCTTGACTAAGATGTCTTCCAATAAGCCATGAGGTTTCCTAGTAGTGCGATCAGCTAGTTGTAGGATGACACTAGTGGATTTGATGTTTGTGAGGCCAAGAGAGGTGTAAACAGAGTAGGGCATGACATTTATAGCGGCTCCTAGATCAAGAAGAGCATTACTAAAAGGCATGGTACCTATAGTGCATGGAACAGTGAATGAGCCAGGGTCTTTACACTTAATTGGGAGATGGGGTTTAAACAGAGCAGACACACTAGGACTCAACTGAACACACTCATTGGGTTTACACCTACGCTTTTGGGTACACAAATCTTTCAAGAATTTAGCACAAGCAGGCATTCCTTTCAACACATCAAGCAAAGGCAAATTAACTTCAATCTTACTGAAAATATCCATCATATCAAGAAATTTCTTTTCATTTGAAACCTTTTTGCTAAGCACATATGAATTAGGAAATGGAATTTCAGAGAGATTTACCTTTCTACCTTCCTTTTTACTTGAAGAAGAAGAAGTTGAAGGGTCAAGTACCTTAGCATTTGTGGAAGTTGACACTCCTTGCTTGCTATCCATATTTGAATTTGGAGAAGAGCGCCTTTGTAGAAGCTTCTGTTCAACCATACTCTCAGATTTTCCAATAGCAAGATGAGTGCTTTGATCAGAATCATCACTACCATCAATATCTTCCATTTGTGGTTGCAAGGGAACCTCAACCTCTTCATTGTGCCTATCACTAGAATGCATTCCAGATTTGAAACTCTCAACATTTTCTTCAAATCGGACTTGTTTACCCACTTGTTTACCACTCCTCAAAGAGATAGCATGTACATCCTTAGGATTGATCACAGTGTTGGAAGGCAACCCTTGTCCACTTTTAGCTTGTTGCTCATTGAGGCTATCAGACATTTGAGTGACAAATGAAGTAAGGTTAGAATTCTTAGAATCCAACAACTCCAACTTGTTAAAGATTGTGTCAAACTTAGTCCCAATGTCAGAAAATTTAGAATTGGTTTGAGCTCTCTCTTCATCAAATCTCGAGGCTAAGTTACCCATTGAAGATGACACATTGTTCATACACTTGAGAAGTTGAGAGATGTCATCTTTAGTAGCATGGGATTCAGGTGTAGCAACCACTGTTTGTTGGGGAATAGATTGGTTTGAAGGTCCTTGAGTTGGAGCTTGATTTGAAGAACTCCCTTGAAATTGATTCTGGTTCCTCCAACCAAAGTTGGGATGGGACCTCAAACCCTCATTGTATGTATTAGAGTAGGGATTCCAAGGCCTTTGATTCTGTCCTTGTCTCCCTTGAAAAATAGCCGAGACATCCCCGAGTTGGTGTGGGCAATTAGGAGCAATATGCATGTGGGAGCTACATATGTCACAGCTAGGAGCCACTAGAGCTTGAGAATGTGACCCATGAATGTTCACATTGTTTAGATGGGCCATGAGCTTATTGAGGTCAGTTCTCATATCTGTCATTTGGGATGACAAATTATCATACTCCCTTGAAGATCTTGAAGCATGTGAAATCTCATGGACTTGTCTAGCATCCAACCCTTCAAATTGTTGATCATTACTAGCTATCTTCTCAATTAAAGCCCAAGCTTCTTCAGGTGTAAGCAATTGAATAGTGCCTCCAGAAGATGAATCCAAACTCTTCCTATCTTGAGGAAGCAACCCACTATGAAAATATTGCACCAATCGAGCTTCTGGGATTTGGTGATGTGGACACTTGGCTAGAAGTTCTTGAAAACGACACCAATACTCATAAAAAGATTCATGGAGGCCTTGTTTAGCACCGAAGATTTCCTTAGTGAGAGATGTTATCTTTGAAGAAGGGAAGTATTTTTCCAAAAAGGCACTCTTCAAGCTGTCCCAGGATGCTAAAGCATTAGGATTGTGGTGAGGTAGCATCAAGAACCACTCCTTAGCTTTGTTTTCCAATGTGAAATGAAAGACTTTCCGGCACATCTCATCTAGATCAACTCCCATTGGTTTCATGGAGGTGCACACAATGTACATATTCCTCAAGTGCCTGTTAGGATCCTCTGCAGGTAAACCATGAAATTTTGGTAAGTGACTCAACAAAGGACCTTTCAACTCAAAATTAATATTAAATTCTGGACAAGAGAGGAAAGGATCAATAATATCAGTAGAAGAGGTAAGATCCTTGATAGTTCTACGTTCCCCAATAGGTAGAGGCATGTCTTCTGGAGGAGGCACGTCTTCTGGAGGGGGATCCATGGTAAGATGGTGATCTACAATGAACGAAGAGCCAATATGAGAAGAATTATCACAAGTATGTGCAACAACTTCAGTGTCAATGACTTGTCCAAGCCCTACACTAGATGATTCAGCTTTCTTACCTTTCTTAAGTAACCTAATTGTCTTGTCAATATCTTTATCTAAAGGCACAAGTTCAGTTTTCTGAGATCTAGTCATGCACAGTAGAAAGACTCATATAGACACACAAATTACAGCAAGTAATTGGTCAAATGGTCAAATGAAGAATGGTTGTATACAGCAAAAATTAGCAACTTGTAGGAAACCAAGATAACCAATCTTTGACAACCAAAAGAGTTAACCACAACCTACACAATTCAAGTGTCTAAAGAGTAAGAACAGTTTCAGCAATAACAAGACAAGTGCAACACAATGTGACAAGAGGCAAATAGGAGTTGCAAGGTAAGAATTCACCTTTTAGGGGAACAAGTTGGTATAGCAATGAAGTAGAGTAGTACCTCAAACCGCAAGTATATAAGTAGAGTCACTGGAAGCACAACTTACAGAATGTGATAGCTACTTGAAATCTCAAGTTGCAACCAACAAATATCCAAGGATGAAGAATGCAAAGTTGCTCACCACAAAACAATAATGAACCACATAATAGCCACTAAGAACATGATAGCAAAGCAACAAAATGCAAATCTCTTTTTGTTTTTTGTTTTCTAATGGCAAATGGAATGCAAAACAACTATGAATATGAAAAAAAATGACTAAACCACTATCAAACACTCCAACAATGAACAACTACCTAAAACAAACTCAAAAACACACTAGCAACCAAGAAAAATCAAAGAAAACCTTAAGAACAAACTAAATCAAAAACTTAGAAAAATACCAAAAAAGAAAGAAAATTCAGAAAAGTATAGCAAACCTTCGAATTTGGCTAAAATCCAACAGATCTAATAGCTAAAGCTATTAGTCTTGCTCAGAATGCGGAAAAACTTTAACTTGTAAAATTTCAGAATTTTCGGGGCACAAATATTTCAGTTCCAGCAAGACAGTGCGAATCGAAAATCAGAATTTCACCAAAATTCAAATGAGTGCTACACACTTCCTACAAACTAAGACACACTATGACAACAGAAAAGAACACCTAACTACTTAAAACCTTGGCAATCATCCTCCCCGGCAACGGCGCCAATTTGATGAACCCATGTCGTGTGAATTCACAAAATAAAACTAGGTTTAAGAATGTAGCATAGTAGCTCAACCTAGGTCGTTCTTGTGAGGAGATTAATTTCCAATTTTCTAAGTAGGAAAGTGATAAAAAAACCTTAAAGTTGTGAGAAATCATTTTTGAGAAATTGCATTTGTAAACTAATGAACTAAACTAAGCTAAAGCAATATTTTTGTATTTTTCGGTTTTCAAAACAAAGAAACAATTGGAATTGAATTTAACACTAATAACAAAGTAAAGTTAATAAACTAGAATAATGATGAAATGGGATTCCCTTGAGTTGGGGTTTTAGTCTTCCTTGCTTGCTAATGATATGAATTCCATAATATGAGTCAAGAGGATGGAACTAAGTTACCACTAGCTCCATACTTGCAATACTCATTTAATTCATTCTACCGAAGCAATTAAATGAATACCACCAAATAATTCAAACTCAAGGAGATGAATAATCAACTTCCAATTCTAGCTTGTAATTACCATTACAACAATTCAAAACATTCAGTTTAATCATTTAAATCCACTTAACCAAGTTGGAATAAACAATTCAACCTACTCATAATATGAATCATACAAAGCCTAATTAATCAACTCCTAGCTCAACAACCAAGTTTATTCACTTGGCATAACAATCTAGATCACAATTACATACTTAACCAAGCTACATAATTATGAACTAAAAAGAGAGCTTAAAGGAATTCCATTGAAGTTTAGAAGCTCAAACCATTACCCAACTCAAGGAAATCACCAACACTTAGCTACACATGGAGGAAGAGAATGAAGATTGATGATTGAAAGAGACAAAGGCCATCGGATTACAGCAGCTCACTCTTAAATTTTCTTCAAATTCCTTTCGGTCAGCTCATCCTTTTTGCTTCATTCCATCCGTCATTCACGTCTCAGCCGCGCAATCACTTCTCTTCTTCATTTCGGTGCTGTGTTCCTCCCCTTTCACAGCCACACACACACAGCCACCTCCTCCCTCCGTCGCATGCCTTTTTCCTCCTTTTTCTTCAACCCTTTGGTCAACAATGTCGGCTGCTCCCTCCTTCACGCACAGCCCCCCTTTTCTTTTGTTCAATTCTTTCTTTCACTCCCAGCCCACGGTCCAGGTTTTCTCCACTTGGTCAGCTCCCATTTCTCCATTAAACCATTTCGGTCCACTCCCTTCTTGGTCAATTATTTCGGCTGGTTTCCTTTTCTCATTCAATCCAATTCTGCTCCTTCATATATTCGGTCAGCCTCCTCTATTCAATTAATTCCCTGTTGCTTCTTCACTCACGGTCAGCTCTCCTTTTCTTTATTCAACCCCTTTCGGTCCAGATTTTCTCCACTTCTCCAATTCGGTTTAACTCCCCTTCTCCCAATTCAGCCGCCACCTCCTCTTCACTTCCCTTATTCTCTAGGTTAAAAGTGAGTTGTGCCTTGTTTGGATAAGAGATAAAAATGTGTTTTAACATTAGATACAAAATTGCAACCACCAAACAAGGCCCTTACTCATTTAATCTCTCCCTTTACCACTCAAGTTGTGCCACATCATCACCTACAAAATTATATTGACAAAGGTAATATCTTTTGTTCACAATTAAAGAATAATGGGAATAACAAATATTAATTAAAAATATAACAATTTAACCACTTTAATTCCCAAATTATTCTTCCATTAAAGTCTCACATTAACACTTGATTATGCCCAAAATATTCAATTAAGTCCCACAAAAGCCTAAGATTAATTAATAAAAAGATATAAATATTGAGCTCTATCAAGGTATTTATGAAAACCCTGTCTGGTAGATGGGTTTGTAAAATGTAGTTTTGTTTCTTATTGGTCTCTATTTCACTTTAATCGTGTATTTCGGATATAATTACGGCAGGGGGTTACATTTTGGTATCAGAGCTGCAATTCCTGGCAAGTAAAGGATTTGCTAGGATAATGGCAGTAGTTGCTGCCTTAAGTCATAGAGGATGACTTTGTTTGTTTGTGGTATACACATTATGGTCCCCGTTGTTGGTGGATATATGAGTTTAAGGGATGTGTGTATACATTATCTGTGATGTGGATATGGTGAATCATTGTGGTTCACCTGAGAATCTGAGGTGTAAACTCAAAGGTTGAAGAAAATGATTTCCCAGGAATGTGATATTGAGCTTCTAGGTGTTATGTCTAACCTAGATATTGGGTAGGTAACCCAAGGTGGTATGATGTTACATATAGTGATATCATATTGAGCTTATGTGTGTAAAGGCCTTAAGACCTAGGGGCTAATATGCCTTAGGCTGGCGGAGATTTTTGAGTTTATGCTGGAGTGGATGATACTCCGTGGATTTGAGGGAAGCGATTTTTCGGTTCAACTGAGGTTGAAGGTTTGAGAATTGTGTTGAGCAGAAGATCGAATTTGCAGAAAGTGCAATGCGTTAGTGATGGCTTCGGGAGGTAAAACTTCGAAGTCCAGATTATTTTGTGAAAAAGGGGTCTTGAAGGATCCCAGTACGTGAAAAGAATTTGTGGTAGGGTGTGATTGTAGATCTATTATTGTGAGCCAGAATGGTTGTGTGTGTGCACTGCCACGTCAATAGTCCCTGAGTAGCTAACAACGGTTCGGGTTAGACTGTGTGTCTTCCCAGCGGAGAAAGGGCATGAGAGTGGAGTGTGATTGTGAATCTATGACAATTGTGGATAAGCTGGGACTGAGGTATAGTTGTCTAGTAGAGCAGAGCTAATTCAGCTGATGGCTAATTCGACTACATGATCGGGGGTTCTCGTTTGTGAGGGCAATTACCCCGGCATGGCCAGCATGGCTAGCCACTAGGTTGGTTGCACCGATGTTGACCCAAGGCCTAAAGGCGGTGCGTAAAATTAGAGTCTGCGATGTGTGTTGGTATGAAAGCTATGTGATGTGCTCCGACATTTGTCCTGGTACTGAGTAATCTCTGTCTGAACACCATAGTAAAGAACATGGGGGTGACTTGTATATACAGCTAAAGCTAGTGACTTCATTATACAGCGAAAGCTGGTGACTTTATTATACAGTCATGACCTGCGGCCACTGGGGGTGTGTATGGCACACAGTAGGAGGACCGTGCCTTCGGGGGGGTGGAGATACGGGGGATATGTGAGTCCTGGGTGAAATGTGAGTAACCCAACTACCTGCCAGTCCCGGTCAGGGGACAGCCATTGTAGCCCTGGTACGTAGTTAACCAGGGGGTGGGCACTCTGAAGGGGTGTGACAATAATATTGTGTTGATACCCAAAAGTCCCGGTTACCACTAGCAGAGTTACTGGTGGGTTTACGGGTGAGGACGACACCATGAAAGTTGATACAGATGTGATATTGTTGTGAATACCCAAAAGTCTCGGTTACCACTAGCGGAGTCACTGGTGGGTTTACGGGTGAGGGCAACACCATGAAAGTTGATACAGATGTGATATTATTGTGAATACCCAAAAGTCCCGGTTACCACTAGTGGAGTTACTGGTGGGTTTACGGGTGAGGGCGACACCATGAAAGTTGATACAGATGTGATATTGTTGTGAATTCCCAAAAGTCTCGGTTACCACTAGCGGAGTTACTGGTGGGTGTACGAGTGAGGGTAAAGATGTGAAAGTGGATATAGCGAAAGCTGAAATGTTTATGTATACAGCTGAGGCTGTCGTTTGATGTATTAAGGTTGTAGTGTTTTGGGGTTACTCCCGGAAGGGGTAACTAGATTGAGTTGAGCAGAGTGGTGGCCTATGCTGCCCAACTGCTGAGATCTTATGATATGGCTCATGATTTAGAGCCTCCAGATATTGAGATGCACTAGCCACTCATGAATTGGGGGGCTTGCGACGATTGTGGTTATGTGATGATGGTTTTGTGGCAATCGTATGTGGAGGTGGTTGCATTTGTTGGCAAATGTATAGTGATTGTGTTTGTGCGGCAATCATGAAATGGGCCGATTGCAGTTTGTGGCAACTGGGTTGCATATATTGTGTAAGATTCTTTCGAGAATCTGAATTGTGGTGCACCAGTTGTCAAGTGGCCTAGAAGGGACTATTCCAATGTGAAATGAATTGTGAAACGAAAGTTGTTGTGAAGAAGCATCCGTAGTTTGTGGATTAAGTGGTTCGACAAATTTCGAGGACGAAATTTATTGAAAGGGGGGAGAAATGTAATACCCCAGATTGTGAGACTTGAGGCTAGAGAATAAGCCTGAGAATAGTGGACTGCTAAGCCCTGCTTTAGCAAGATCCTAAATTATGATTAAGAGATAATGACTCCAAAAGTGGATGTGGTTAGTGATAAATAACCCTTTTGGAGAATATGATGTGATTTGAGATTCGAATGTGATTCGAATATGTTGTGATTTGTACCCAAACCCTGTATTTGAGTTCAATTATGGATTAACATCTAAATTGAATAAAAATAAGGGGAAGGGCATATGTATGATGTAAATGAATGAGAAAAAGAATTTGGTGGTGATTCAAGAGGAATTGCCATAATCAGGGGCAAAACGGTAAAGTTACCGACCGATTGATCAGTTATCGAAGAGGAAACTCATTGGTAACTTCAAGATCAATGGTTGAGATTGATTTGTGTAGAGATCAAAGGGTGGAATCATGTGTGCAAGTGCCTATGTGAGCTCATGAAGATGGATCAAGATCATGACAAGTGGCAAGATTTGGACCCTTGATCTTGGGTCAAAGATTCAACACCATTCCTCTCTTCTCTCTCCCTTACTTGGACGGCTTTTGGCCCTAAAAATCTGCTCCCTTCTTCATCATCTTCATTTATTCATCATCTCATCTCTCTCTTGTTTCTCCATGGCGTACCAAAGCAAGGAGGAAAGAGAAAGAAGAAACTCAAGGTATGGTACCCTAAATGGTCTCTAATGGTTAAATCCTCTTCATTAATCTTGATCATGTGGATGAGAGCTTCATCTCTATGGTTTTAGATTCTTGATTGGAGGTGTTTGATAGCTTGAGCAAAAGTGGAAAGATGGAGAATCAAGGAATTGGTTTGGGAAAGAGGAAGAGGTGAGCATTTGCTTCTTTTTGATCTAAGTTTTGTAAGTTTTGGTTAAGTATGGTGAATTGTGGATTTTGCCCTGATTTTATGGTATTTTCGTGTGGTATGTAATTGGATGAATTGGATGTTGTTTTATGTTGAAAATGGTGTCATGTTGTGGTATTTAATCATTGGAATTGATTTGAATTGGATTGGATACATTGTATGCAAAACTGGAAATTCTGTCCAATGGGAATTCTGTTTGGGCAGTCTGGTTGTGTGGACGTTTTGACTGGGCAAATAAAGTCAGAAAATTATGAAACTTTCCAGTCCTAAAGTTCACATCCCAAGATTCAAAATGGACACATAATTTGTGCCATTTCGTTTTGTCTTCTGTGAATTATGGCTATCCAAAGTTTGAGGTCGAAAATGGATTCTGTTTTGGGACAGTCTTGAATTTTTGGGAATTATGTATTTATGTGGTAATTTCCAGTATTGGCCAATATTTTTCCTGTGTAGAGGACTTGAATAGCTTTCATTTGGCTTTGGGATCACCCCATTTCGATTTTTGTGGAATTAGTTATGATTTTTGGAAGTTCAGCCAAGAAACTGGGTTTTCTTGGCCGCGGCCAACGGATTCTAGGCCGCAGCCCAATTGTTTTTGATCATTTCTGGGCAGTTTTGGGCCGCAGCCAATGAATTTTTAGGCCGCGACCCACCCCCAAAAATCAGTATTTTACACTTTTAAAGGTGGTTCTTGGTATAGCCTTTCCCAAGCCTTTAGGCATGTGTTTGGGCTTTGATTAGCCACCTAAAGGTGTTGAATGATAACCAACATTAAGTGTTCTAGAGTTAAGGAATTGGAAAAGGGATTAACCCTATGTCCTTGCTTTGATTATAGGGTTGATGTTCGCCCTGGACGTGGTTCGGTATTTGTTCTGATCGTGAGTAAGCGGAGCTGGAGCTTACGTGGAAAGAGTGTAGGGAATATATCTCTTCTGCTTGTATTTGATATATGTGTTAGTGTGTTGGTGCATGTCTTAGCTTTGCATAATTATGTGTAATTTGAAGCTATGTTTCAATTTATGCTATGGCCATAGGGATATTGTTCGAAGCATTGAGCTTGCAAATTGTCATTGTGTTATCATGAGTTGTGTGATGCAAGCATGTCATGCATTAAACATCTATCATACATGCATATTGATATTGTTTACCTACTGAGATTCTCTCGAATCTCACCCTCCCCTACTAACCTTTCAGACAGGGTAGTAGATCAAGGATATAGCGAGCAGCTAAGGGCGATGAAGACTCCTTCGGGATTGAAGATTCGGTAGTTGGTTATCATAGTTGGGAATATATAGATTTGTATGTGTATATATGTATGTGGATACGATCTTTGTAGATGTATTTAAGAGGATTTGTGTAATCCCCATATGAGGGCTTGTATGGGCTAATGTCCCCTATGATTGTTTAGCGAAGATATGAAACCCGGGATTGCCAGGAATTTATGTTGCGTACTCTGATATATGAATGTGATTTATCTTCGTGTAGTAATTGTATTCGGAATGTGAATGTGAGACCAGGTGTATTATATTTCGAAAGGTATTTATGAAAACCCTGTCTGGTAGATGGGTTTGTAAAATGTAGTTTTGTTTCTTATTGGTCTCTATTTCACTTTAATCATGTATTTCGGATATAATTATGGAAGGGGGTTACAGTAAGCAAATCAAGTCAACGTGGACTCATGCCACTCAATGGTTATCACACAATTCAAGCAAGCATCAGCAGTCATAGCCTTGACATTCATCAGTGTCGACACACCAAAATTAAATGGCAGTTTATGAACATGCAATCCTAGGCGCTTCACATAGTCATAGGCAATAAAAGAATGACTTGCACCCAAATCAAATCAAATAAAGCTTTCTCTAGCTTGCTCTTTGATTCTTCAACCACTATTTTTTCTTGAGCACACAAAAAACCACCTCTTGAAAATCTAAAACCATTCAAATAGAGCTTTTATCAAGAGGAATAAGATTGGGGAAGAGGTTTTAAGCAACAAAGATCATCTATAAGGTCAAATCTCAAGTAGAAATCTCACCCTCACCTTGAACTTCTTTCTCTTCCTTCTTCCTTGCTTGGATGTCTAGAGGGCTTGGAGAAAGAGTGAGGAGTGTGAAAATGAAGTATCTTCAGTCGTCCTATGCCTATATAGCCAACTTTGAGAGAGAGAGAGAGGGATGGAGAGAAATTAATTATTTGACTTTCCTTGCTTAGCTTATGTGATGCCAAATGTTTATTGGATTACCACTTAGCACATTATTTACTTCCATTTTCTCCTTTAATTTGCCATTCCCCTTTCGTTTAATTCAATTTAAGCTTTGTCACCATAATTAAGCTTAAATACTAAGTTTGGGCACTTTTTACTGCTAATTCAGGTCATAATTCACATTTTATTCACTAAAAGTATTTATCTAACATTAATTACACTCACTTTTGGAGTCATGAGCCCTTGTACATATTTTGGGGCATTACAATAGCCGTCTATTACAAGCTTCCCAAAACTTCCATGTCAGTAAGCCAAACGCGAGAATCTAGTTTTGACTTGCTTGGCATGGATTAATATTGGTGATCCACCATTCCTAGAGTGTTCAGGAAACTTCAAAGTTAGTTTAGTGATATAAGGTATTGCCAATATGCCACTACAAGAGGGCATTTTCTGAATATGTAATCAAAGTCCTCCAAACCATTATGACAGAGTTCGCTGGTTGCATCAGTAGCGAGGTGTCTTCTTGTTCTTTCCTTGTTGGTGAGGAGCTTGCCCTTGTATGCCAACCACAAGAATGATCTAACACGTTGAGCTCCAAGCTAGTTCTATATTAAAGTCCAACTCTGAGACTTAACACCCTATGATTCCTCTTCCTTGAGCTGGTATGCAGATGTTACTAAGAAGGACCTAGATTTGTTATGATCCTAAAAAACCTTGGCGGCGTTATTTGAGGGGCTCAAGGGTAGAGTGCATGCAATTAAATGATTGATAGGCATAGGAAGCTCATGTTTAAAAAGGTCCTAAAACCATTGGCCATCACTGTCAACAAAGTCAGTGATCGAGAGCTTAGAGTAGGGTTCCTAGATAACCATGAAGGCTAAGTTTTTGAGTAGTCTGAGATCGCCAATCCAATTATCCCCCCAGAATTTAACTTGAGTGCCATCTCTAGGTTTCCACTTGAGACCTAGATGTGTGTCTAGCCAGGCTTTAGTGATACTTCGCCATATGTGAGAACATGCCTTTATGTTGAAATTATAATTAGATACTGCTGACTATCCATATTTGGCTTGAAGACACGTACCCATAAGAGATCCGGTTGAATTATCAACAGAAATCCAAGTTTTGATAGAAAAAAGCTCCATTTTGACTTTGGAGTTTTTTGAATCCGTAACCACCCCTTCTAGTTGGGTGGCACATTTTCTCCTAAGAGACAAGGGGAATACCTGGGTGTTTCTCATCCAACCCCCAAAATAAAACTCCTGATTAATTTTTCTGTGTCTTGGTAGCAAGAAGCTGGAAGCATTGAAGTTTACATGGCATAATATTGGATGGTGGAAAAGACTGATTTGGCAAAGGTGATACAACCTGCCAAAGATAATGACTTGGCTTTCCGGTTGGATAGTTTCCTCCTGACTTTCTCTACTACATAGAGATAAGTATCTTTAGAGACCCAAGAATGGAGAAGAAGGACTCCAAGATACTTCCCTAAATGATCGGTCTTGGAGTAGCCAAGTCGTGCACACATAGAGTCTGCCTCTTGTCTTTGAACATTCCTAGAGAAGAATATTCGAGTTTTTCGTTGACTGATGGCATGACCTGAAGCCTCACAGAAATCACCAAGAATCTATTTAATGACCCCAACTTGTCTTATTGTCGTAGAACTGAAAATGACTAGATCATCAGCAAAAAAGAGAAGGGAAAACTTTGGACCCTCCAAACCCATTTTGATAGTTTCCCAATGACCAGAAGAAACGACAGAGTAAATTGCTTAGGAAAGATGCTCCATACATAAAACAAAGATGTATGGGGATAAAGGGTCACCTGACGTATACCTCTATAGGGATGGAAAGAGTTAGAAGGGGAGCCGTTACAAAGGACTTGCATCATTGGGGTGGTGATGCAATGCATAATAACTCTAACAATGCAATCAGGAAAATTAGAGTCTCGCAACATATCTTCAATAAAGCTCTACTTGTGATGATCAAAGGCTTTTTCCAAATCAAATTTTATGGTCATCCATCCTTTCCTTCCTCCCTTCCTTCTCATAGAGTGAATGACCTCCTGGGTGATAATAATATTGTCATGAATGTTTTTGTCCAATATGAAACTGGACTGAAAAGGGAGGATGAGCTCCAGGAGGAGAGATTTTAGACGATTAGCTATAACCTTAGTAAGGACTTTGTATGCTACCAAACATAAGGTTATTGGTCTAAATTCTCTTAAGAATTAAGGTCTATCAACTTTAGGAATGAGTTTGATGAGGGTTCTATTAAGGAGAGGATCGAGTGCTTTCCCTTGGAAAGTACCAACAATCATGGAGTATAGAAAGGATCCTACATGGGTTTTGATAGAAAAAGGCATGGAGTCCATCTACCCCTAATACTTTTAATGGCTTCATGGCTAAAAGGGCATGTTTGACCTCTTCAATGCTAACATAGTTTGATAGAGTTTCCCACTTGGAAGCTGGAAGCTAAGGGAACAATCTTCTAATATTATAAGTGCTCACTGGTTCATGATTATCAGAGTAGAGCTTTTCAAAATATTTTTATGCCATTTTTTGCAGAGTATCATCCTCAATGACCTAAATTCCATAATCATTTTTCAAGGAGGAGATACGATTGTTCCTTCAATGAATTTTAGCCTTGCTATGGTAATACGAGGTCTTTTGATCAACCAGACATATCCAATCACTACATGATTTTTGGATCCGTAGCAATTCCTCACTTAAGCAAAGATCCTCATATTACAGATGAAAAGTATTCTCGAGATGAGGAGGTGATGAGAGATAGGCCATTCCTTAAGGGCCTGTTGCACCCCTAAAATTCGAGCTCTAAGTCTTTGCTTGCTTTTCCTAATAGAACCAAATATACTTGTATTCCACATTGTAGTCACATACGTGAAGCTCTAAATATTTTCTGTCAGACTCAAATTAGTAAACCAATTATCACAGACCAATTGCGGAAAAAGGGGGTGAATAGTCTAGGCGACCAAGAACCTAAAGTTGGAGTGGTTCATACCTGAGTTAATATTTGAGTCCAAGGTTTAAGAGGAGTGGCCTTTGGTCAAATTTTTTTTATGGCAAGTATAGGACTTTCGAATTAGGAAAAAGATGGATCCAAGGCATGGTTGCAAGAGCACGATCCAATCGGGCGAGAGTGAGACCATATTTCTGTGTAGAGTGGTCCCGCATAGCCTAAATCCAAAAGATTATTATTCTAACAAAAGGAGTGGAATAAGGGACTACTTTTTCAGCCATAAATGGCATTACCTTTCCGCACATAGGAGAATAAAGTAGCGTTGAAATCACCTGCAAAAGCCCATGGTTCAGTGTTATTCCCCATGAGAGTTGAGAGGTCAGACCAAAAGCTTGAACACACTTGTGGGTTAGGGTTCGCGTACATAGCAATGAACAAGAAACTTGGGTAATCATATCTCATAATGATACGGGAATGAATGAATTGACGGTGGTTTGATAAGATCTCAATTTTGACCGGTTCATTCCACAACATCCATATACCACCTAAGAATCCAGAAGCTTTAATTCTGTGAGAGTATTTCATACCTATCTTTTTTATGACTCTGTCCACTTTTAATCCAGAGATTCTTGGTTCAACAAAAACAACCACAATAGGGCAGTGGTCACTGATGAATAACTTGAGAGCGACATGAAATTTGGAGGTGGTAGCGCCTTGACAATTGAAAATAAAAATATACATAATCATAAATAAATAATAGTTATGGAGGAGAGAAGTTCTTCAGCACTCCATAGAAGGCTGTATGTCATCATCTTCATCTACGTCAGTTGCCTCCGCTTTGTATCTTTGGTCACTAGGGACTGCATCACAGGATCCTTCATGGGCTTCTAAGGATTTAATGATTGCTCTGAGAGCCTCATCTGCAAGTGTAGGAACTAGGTCTTTGGGTTGGCCTTTAGGTTTCTTCAATAGAATACCTAGATGGGATTTCGGGTTAGCTTGGTTTGTGGAGGGGTCTGGTGGGTGTGGTTAGGTATCCTCCTTTCCTATGATGGGGGTTGAGTTTTGGGATTTTTGGGCCTTTGGTTTATATATGGGCTGAAGGGTGGTTTTTGGACTGGGAAAGGATATGGCACTATAGAGGCTTGGGTCAAGGGTAGTTTATGGGGTATAGGGCATAGTAGAATAGGTTCTGCTGGGAAAAATGGTCTCTTGGTTAAATCTAGGCTGGGTTAGGATAGGTGTCTTAGTAGGCAGGGGGCTTGGTCTGGGGATATGTGTCACACCCTTATTTATGTTGACTTGCAGTGAAATATTATTGCGTGGTTCTGTGGGTAATACAGAAATAGCATAATTATACTGACAATATGTGCATATTATAGAAATTCCCCATAGGGATTCATACTTGATAATTACAAACCTTGTAGCCGTATAGGGTTCTAGAGTATCTAAACTCATCCCAGTGAAATGGAGACATCTTCCTGTCTTCGTTCCACCACTGCAATTCTCTCTTGTGCAGTTCTCTTCTCTGATCTCCTCATACCTTCTAACTTCACATGTCTAGATTGTTGGTAGGGGAGGGTGAGATTTGAAAGAATCTCAGTAGGAAAATAATACCAATATACATGCAAGATAAGTACTTAATGCATGACATTCTTACATTACATAACTCATGCTCACACAATGACATATCCACATGCTCAATGTTTCAAACAACATATGTATGGCCATAGCATAAATAAAAACAGAGCTTCAATCATTCAAATATGCTCTACACAATCAAGTAAAGAAATTACATACATCACTACACAAGCAAAGATATCAAACATATGCAAGTAAAGTAAGTTCCCTACTTTGTGTCCCTTTTGCTAAATAGAAATAATTTCTTGATCTACGTGTAAACATCTCAGGCTCCATGTTCGATCCTACAATGCCAAAGGTACCATTTAGACACTTCTATAGTATTTATGGAGGTTATGAGTCTACATTGAAAAATTACTAAAATGCCCCTGGAACTCGGCCCGGTCCAGTCGTACTCGGCTGCACTTTTCCTGAAATTCTAACATGGGCTTTCCTAACATATTTTTGCCCAAGGAATCCATTTCTAGACTCAAAATTATCAAATTCAATGTCAAATTACAAAATTACCCATGGCAGTCCCACTTTAAGGCCTTGTTTGGTACGTGGTATTTGAGGACAGGGAGTGGGATTGGATCAGGGATTGAGTCAGAATGTGTTGTTTGGTATGAGGGACTATGGGTAACCAGGGATTAGGAATGCCACGAAAGTGGGATTGCTGCAAAGCCACCTCCCCCTTGGTATTGTGTTTTGAATCCCGGGATTGCAAAATTGTGAAGACAAAAATACCCTTAAATAAAATATTTCTAGACAAAAATCACCCCAATCATAACCTAAAATCCCTATCAAATATTCACTACCTCTTTTTTTTCCCCTCACCATCGATGTCTCAACTTCACACGGTTTCGCTCACCGCCGCTCACTCCGTCGCCTCAGCACCGATCACTTTTCCCCTTTCTCTCGGTCGAAGATGTGCATTGTTGGCTATTAATTAGCGATTTGATTGTGATATCGAGATGTCTCTCATCTCTATATCAGAAGTCAAAGCCACAAACCTATTAGACGAGAGCTACCCTCCAGTAGTGAGAGCGTCAAAGACCAAAATGTCTCTGTTTCCTTTGGAGTAGAAGAAGAACCTTGAACACACTACTGACACTATGCGATAAAAATCACAGGCTGCCGAACCTCTCTCACGTGGATTTGCTTTGTGTTTTCGCATTCGCTATCAATAATAAAAAATAAACATGCTGTCAATTTCAGTAATCCCATACTGTCGCTCGTAATGTCGATGGATTTGAGAAAAGAGCCGTTGATTACAGATTGGAGGATGACCAATCTTTAATCTATCTCTATCTGGGTAAACCCCAGATCCGAAACAGAGGGCCACACATTAAACAAAAAAGCAAGTTGAAAAGTAAAATCCATGCAATGAAATTCTTTAGGGCAAAAACCTAATTATTTTAATAGTACTGTGAGATTTTGTTAATCAGATGGACGAAGAAGAATGTTCGTTAGCTTCACAAATAGGTTTTTATTTATTTGTTCGGTCACTTTGAATCCATAGCCTTCTGATTTTCCTGTTTTGCTGATTTCATGGCAATAAATATACCCTGTTTACTTGGTTCTTCAGAAATATATTTGAAGTTTTTACTAGGTGAACCTTTCCAATTATGACGATCGTGATGATGAGTTCAACACTGATTTCCCTGAGGATTTGGTTGATCAATCAAGTTTGGGATTAGAACAGGGTATTTGAGTTTTTTTATAATTAGTACTTGTTTATTAAATAAGATTGGAAAAATCATTCCCTCCAATTAACACCTCATACCAAACATACTTTTAAAGCATCAATCCCAATCCCAATCACAATCCCAATCTCAATCCTAATCCCAATCCTTATCCCAATTTTCGTAATTATGTTTTTTTGGGCTTTTCCAAAAAAGTGACCAACTGTAACCCCACCTAATTTTCCCTCCTGAACTCAGTGGAACCATCAAATCATCTAAAATTCAACTTTAAGGATCATTTACACCCATGGCCAAAATATATGGGTTTTCCAGGGAAAATCAAGGTTTTGCGATTTCAGCTCCGTAAACACGTTCCTTTCTACTCATAACAACTTTATTGACTACTCCATTATGTTACAACTACTTTTTAGTACCAATTTGGGCAACATAATCCCTAAGAAAACCTATTTCCAAAATTTAAAATCCATGACAATCCGGCAAAATTTCACTGATTAAATTGCCCACAGCAGCTAAAATAAGTAATATACAATGGTTTGGAAGTTACCTCAAGCTCCCACTGGCTCTCTCTTGATATCGCTGAATCCTAGCCCTTCTTAACAAGGAAAATTGAGCTTCAAAAGCCTGAAAGAACACAAAAGAGAAGCTTATGAACAAAGTTATACGCATTAGGTACGAATTTACCGAAGAAATCGACTTACCTTACAAGTTCTCTTCTCTTTCTCTCTCTAAAAGCTCTCAAACTTTCTCTCTCTCTTAAGCTAAACTTCACGTCAATTATGGCTGAAAGAAGGAGGATGAAGTGCTTTTATCATATTATTATATGATATTTTAATTGGTTATTAAATTTCCAAAAATTCCAAAATTTGAATTTTCTAGCACATTTTCTGCCCAACCTTTGAAAAATCATAACTAATTTGTAAATATCGTTCTGGAGCGATTCCAAAGGCTATAGAACCAATATTGAGTCTAGTTTCAAGGAAAAATATAGCATTTTGCTAGCTAAAAGCACAAAATTCCCAAATTTTCAATCTTTGCATGTTGTTCCAAAAAATAATCAATTTCGCTGGGTAAGCTTCAAAAATTCATAACTTTTTGTATATAGCTCTATTTAAGCTTCAAAATAAGCAATATACAATGGTTTGGAAGTTATCTCAAGCTCCCACTGGCTTTTCCTTGATATGGCTGAATCCTAGCCCTTCTTAACAAGGAAAATTGAGCTTCAAAAGCCTTAAAGAACATGAAAGAGAAGTTTAGGAATAAAGTTATACGTATTATGTACGAATTTACTAAAGAAATCGACTTACTTTGCAAGTTCTCTTCTCTTGCTCTCTCTAAAAGCTCTCAAAATTTCCCTCTCTCTTAAACTGAACTTCACGTCAGTTATGGCTGAAAGAAGGAGGATGAAGTGCTTTTATCATATTATTATATGATATTTTAATTGTTTATTAAATTTCCAAAAATTCCAAAATTCTAGCACATTTTCTACCCAACATTTGAAAAATCATAACTAAATTTGTAAATATCATTTTGGAGCGATTTCAAAGGCTATAAAACCAATATTGAGTCTAGTTTCAAGAAAAAAAAATATAGCATTTTGCTAGCTAGAAGCACAAAATTCCCAGATTTTCAATCTTTGCATGTTGTTCCAGAAAATAATCAATTTTGCTGGGTAAGCTTGAAAAATTCATAACTTTTTGTATATTGCTCTAATTGATTCATATGATCTATAAAATTAAAGCTTAGAATATATACTTTCACCCTGTAAAATTTCATAATTTTTGCTATCATTTAGTCTTTCAAAACCTCATGACAAGCTCACTGTCTCACAGGAAATTTCACTGGAAGCATAATCACTTTCTTCCAAATTCACCATTTTATTTTCTTTAATGCTCTAAAGATATAAGAAATATTAGAGAATAGATTTGGGACACCTACTAAACCAGGGCTTAGCAGTCCACTTAATTTAGGTTTATTACTAAGCCTCCAATCCCAAAACTCAGGATATTACAATATGTGTCGTAGGTTTCATAGAAGAAGCACTTTTCCCTTTGGCTTTTATTAGCAGGGGGTTAGCAGAGCATTTGACATTGCCAATTGCATGAAAATTAGGCGCAGCAGCATCATCCATAAAAATAAAATATCCTTCCATCCATAAAAACAATAGCTACATTACAATTAGTGACAACAAATTATTCTTCCTAAAACTTTAAAATTAGTCCAACTCGAATGATGCATCGAAATTTCTAAATAACTATTTTATATATTATATAACAATATGTGCGTTCTTGGCACTTATAAATTTAGAGTGGTTTCATTTTAATTCTAATTCCAATAAAGAACAACTCTCAACTTAACACAAATATTTCAGATTTAAAAATATTTTATGAAATCACTACATCATAACAGCAATGTATCAACTTTTCCTTACGTGATAAATTAAAATTTCCTTACGTCATCACCAATACCATCAACAATAGGATCCATTTCTTCACTCTCTCTCTTTCACTTGATCCTTTATGCATACATTATTTGAGCTTGCACTCTCCAGTGTGTTGCATGGGTAGAGTGGCCTTCTTCATATTGCTTTTTCTTGTAGCACTGCAATATTTAATTCAATGCCATATTAGTAACTAAATACTTTTTTATTCATGCTTCCACTGTTTCCTATAATCTGAAAGTATATTTTTGCTATTTCTTTTTTCTTTTTGGCGTTTAATTTTGTTTTTATCTAGTTATAAGTTTTTCCTTCTGAAAGCAACAGCATGCTAATCGTGGTTCCATAAAAATTGCCTCTCCACTTTATTACTAAACGATGTAAGAGATCCATTGATGGTGATTGATAGTAGCAAGTAGCTCCTATATTTATATTTATATTATATTATAGATATATAAACACAGTTATGTAAATTATATTGGTTATATAATTTAAAATTATCATAAAAGAACTTAAGTATTAGATACATGCAATAAGAGGACTGCCACTGTGAACCATAATATATAAAGTTGATCCAACATATCTTTGACATATAATGAACGAAAGATTATATATGACATGCAATTATGATGAGGCCATTATAGGCTATCCATATTAGGCAATTCATTTTATAACTTATAATTAAAGTTAACTGGAAAATTGTGAAAAACCTACTGGACAGGTTGGATAATCAAAACAAGTGTAATAACAGTGAATGACAATTCAAACCCATGAAAAATAATGCCAAAAATGGGAAAAGAAATAGGCTGATGCGTTAGAATTTAGAAAACACGCCTATATTATTAAAAATTTACTGATGCAAGATGAAGGGCATTGCAGAGTGCACAAATCCTTAATTAATTACCATTTTAAACAAAGTCAAAAGGCTATTTAAAACAACTTACATGCAAGCAATCCATTGTGGGGCAAATATCTGGACAGGTTGAGGCAGAGGTACTTTATCAACTATATAAAATCAATTACCGTTTTAGTGTAAATCTCACAGCAGCCAGATGATGAGTCAAATCACAGCAGCCATGTGATTCATATCTGCGTGCATCTAATGTCCATTAGACAACTTTATTTTTCACCAAATGAAGAAGTCCAACATGAGGTTTTGATATGCCTCATAAGAGAATCATATATTTTAAAAAAATTTCCTGTAACATATATATAAACAAAGTCCATGCAACCAAAAAATGAGAAGTCCACGCTTTCTTTTAAACCAACATAATTTTATGTTTCTTGTTATTTTTGTTTTACGTAGTCCATACTTTGCACCAAATGAAGAAGTTCACCTTATTATTGTCATGTAACAATTGGTTGTGATATGGAAATGATGCACTGCTTGTCCTCTTTTTATGACCATCTAAGCGCGTGATCCTCTCTCTCTCTCTCTCTCTCTCTCTCTCTCTCTCTATATATGCTAAAAACAGATACAAAAAGAGGCAACAAATAAAATAATTATAAGCTTGGCAACAAATATAAAAGAGGCAAAATAACTTTAGAGCAAAGCTATACAGGAACACATCTCATCTTCTTGTTGCAGAAAGAGGCAAAATAACTTTTAAAGTCCTATGTTTTATCTCTGTTTCTATTCCTTCTTTTCCCATGTATAACATCTCGTTCCCTATTGCAGAAAAAATAGTAAGCTGTCATTTTTTTAAAAAATATGGAAATGATGCCATGTTTTTGCTCTTTTTTGACCAACTAAGCCTACCATCTTGTATCTGTCTCAATGCAACATGTAACATCCTTCTGTTTATGACTTAAGAGTTAGTTACATGGAAGATATATTAGAATTTATGATAAAAAAAGCTGACAACTAAAATATCTTATAGGAGTATTGGTTTTAAATATATTATTTAAAATAGATTAAGTGATATTAGAAAAAATATAACTAGAAAGAGCTACTATTTAGACATAGTTATTGAGATATTAATAAAATAACATTATAGTAATTGATTAATTGATTTAAAAGCTTAGGATTAGCTTATAAGACTATTTTAGATGTTATTTATAGTTAATCAATTTTTACTATACGGAAAACTTTTGAAATAAAGGGATAAAGGCCATTTTTGTCCCGGAAGTATACCGTTAGGGCCAATTCTGCCCGGAAGTATTTTCATGGCCAATTTTGCCTCAGAAGGTTCAAATTTGGAACAATTTTGCCCATACGTTAGTTGACTGTTTGTTGACGGTTAGTAGGGGCAAATTTGCTCCAAATTTGAAACTTCAGGGGCAAAATTGCACCTTAACCCAATGATCATTACTCCAGTGCATCGAACACTACTCTTCCAGCCACTGGACCCTACCTCTAGCTGAGCCAGGGTGTGCAAGCTATTAAACAGAAAAGAGAACTCTTCCCGAGGCCCCTATTGACGTCGCCGAACTCACTAACGTTACTATCAGCTGCCACATCCCGGTTTAGGAATTTTAACCCGATTCCCTTTCAAAATATGGGCTTTCCCGGTCTCTTAGGATCAACTAACTAATGTGCAAGTACCGTTCACATGGAACATTTCCCCTCTTCGGCCTTCAAAGTTCTTATTTGAATATTTGCTACTACCACCAAGATCTGCATTGATGGCTGCTCCGCCCGAGTGCTGAAGTGTGCGACCTATACCCGGCCGTTAGGGGAAGCCCGTCTGATAGGAGTAGCAAATATTCAAATGATAACTTTGAAGACCGAAGAGAGGAAAATGTTCCATGTGAACGATACATGCACATAAGTTAGTTGATCCTAAGAGACGGGGGAAGCTTGTCTGATAGCATGCAACACGCGTACTTCGAAAGGGAATCGGGTCAAAATTCCTTAACCAGGACATGGCAGCTGACAATAATGTTAGTGAGTCCAGCGACGTCGATTGGGGCCTTGGGAAGAGTTCTCTTTTTTGTTTAATAGCCTGCACACCCTGGCTTAACCAGAGGTAGGGTCCAGTGGCTGGAAGAGCAGTGTTTGATGCACCCAAGTAATGATCATTGGGTTAAGGTGCAATTTTGCCCCTGAAGTTTCAAATTTGGAGCAAATTTGCCCCTACTGACGGTTAACTAACTTAAGGGCAAAATTATTCCAAATTTAAAACTTCCGGGGCAAAATTGACCCCAAAAATACTTCCGAAGTAAAATTGGCCCTAATGGTATACTTCCGGAGTAAAAATGGCCTTTATCCCTAAAATAAAAGTATCAAAAATTTATTTTTAGTAGTGTGACAAATAAAAAAGATGTGGATCTTTTAATAGCCCATTTGTGAAAAGTCCAATTGTACAAAAGAAAGCTCAGTTTTGAAAAAGAAACCCTATTGTCATTCTCCATATTGCTTTGTTGCAAATGCCACTTACTGTCGCAAGACTTGGAATACGAAATATTTTCTATTCAACTCTTTACCTTTATCTTCTCTCATTTCAGCACCTTGTCTTCCTTATTTTTCCCTCTTTATACTTCCATGTGTAGAGCTCCCCCTCTTTTCCATCAACATGTGTAGGTAAGGTGTCATTTCAAGCTCTTTCATAAAACCATAAAAAAAACAATACACACACACACACACACACATATATATAACCGAAACAAAGCAAGGCATGCTAGCTAGCGGCATGAGAACGACGCCAATCACCCAGTGTCACACCTCTTGCCATTTACATATGAAATGACTCTCGTCAATGGATATGTCGGCTCCTCGCATTGATGAAGAACGTAGTGAAATGTGATGCTTGGTGTGAATTGCAAAATCCCATGTTTGGGATTGCACCATGTACGTACAGGATTGCATCAGGACTTGCCCGGCCAAATTTTAGCATAGTCTAAAAGCTTCACTCCCGTACCAAAATGAAATCTGTTAGAACCGGCTGACACGCAAGAAGAGGGTGAATTGGGTGTAAGATAAAAATCTTAAGCACTTTGAAAATCTTTTTGCATCTTAGAGGAAGCAATAAATATGAAAGTAATGAATCATAAATCAACAGTTAATATATGCTGGAAATATAAGAGTTTAAGGAAGAGAATATGCAAACTGTGATTTATCCTGGTTCGGTCCAATCTATGATGGCCTACATCCAGTCCCCAGGCTCCTCCTGAGATTTTCAAATCCACTATCTTTTTGTTTTAATCCGGGCACAAGAAAAGCCTTTACAAACTCACAAGTTTAGTCAGGCACTTATGTAGCCTTTTACAAATCTCTTACCAAGATACTTCCCCTTACAACATGTCTTACGAGCAGAGCGATCCCGAAGACCTTTCCCTCCTACTTACCTATGCAAGTCTAATAAGCAGCAACGTTATCTTCTGCCTACACCACTGTAAGTCTTACAGCAGCAACGTTTTCTACTACTTGCACCTTGTAAGTCTTACGAGTAGAAAGTTTTACCGACGATTCTCTCTACAGCTTACCGTAAGGAAATCAACCCACTCAAGGTCCCTCTACCTTGAGATCAATTCAGAAATATAAGTGAAATTGTTTACAGACTCTCTCACAGAGTAGATATAATAACACTAAAGTACAATACAAAAACTCTCTCAAATATATATGATGTGGAAAATAGATAAGAACAGAGAGTATTCAGGTAGAAGTGGATTATTCATAATCTTATCATGTTCTGCATTGGTGTTGTCTGCTTGAATCTTCTGTATTTATAGTTGAGTAGGATATGACCGTTGTGAGTATTTCAACTTATCCGTTGAGTCCCGTTGCTTCTTTCATCCATTTGCTTGAATTTGAAAACTAGTCGTTATGAACGTTGACACTCTGCTTCCGTAAAGTCAACTTTTGTCTCTTCGCATCATCTCTTCATTGTATTCCTGGAGAAATACATTAAACACTAATATAATGAAGTGTAAGAGTGATTGGAAGCAAGAAGACTAAGTTACATAATTAATACCATGATTTTCGAAAGCTTCAGAACATTGCTATGTATTCCTGGCTGAGAGCATTCCTAATTCATTACTCGAGTGATCCCTCGAGTGATGTTACTTTTTCTTTTCTAGTTACTGGAGTAGTCCCTCGAGTGATGTGAGTCATTTCTTGGCTGAGAGCTACTGGAAGATTTCTTCTCTGGTTACTCGAGTGAACCCTCGAGTCAGCTCTTAAATAACTTTGCAGATTACTCGAGTGGCCCCTCGAGTGATATCATTCAAATCTTGGTCGAGAGCATTTTCATCTACATTACTCGAGTGCTCACTCAAGTAAGCTTCCAAATAAAACTGCAGATTACTCAAGTAAGCCCTTCAAGTGAATTCTTGATTTTGATTCAAAACATGACAAATTATATATCATCGGAAAGGCCTTATCATCTACATTCCAATGCAACAAGAATCACTTCTAAACTCATTTTGTACAGAAAGTTATGATCCAAAGAATATCTTCTGCATTTAGCAAAGTCTGAAATCACGAGCATCAAATTCCAGAAGACATAGATCTTAGTACATAACTTGAAATGTGACCAATTATATATCTTTAGAAATATCTGAGTCTGCTTTCATATGGCACCAATTTCGTCTCAATCCAATATGTATTTTGAGAGTTATATCCAAAATACCGAACCTTGTTCTGGTGAAAGACGCTGATTCATGTGTCAACTTCAACAGACCATATCTCTCTCATCTGAACTCTTTTTAATGTGATCTTAGTGTCCATAATTCGTGTTGGGAGTCTAGTTTCATATGCCACTAGTTTCAACTCAATCCGACGTATGGTTAGAGAGATATGCCCGAACTACCGAACCTCTATCTTGACGCACGAAAAACAGAATACCATTACTCGAGTGGTCATTCGGGTAATCTTCAAGTAACTCTGCAGATTACTCGAGTAGCCACTCGAGTAATTACCTCCAAAATGAGGCAGTGCCATATTACTCGAGTGATTACTCAAGTAATCATCCATGAAGGTACCATAACTTCCGTATACATTATTTTAGCTTCGTATTGACCCATTCCAACCACCGGTATCATTTATAAGAGCTTGAATCTTGATATTCTCATTTGATCTTACAAGTTATTCTTTCTTCCATCTTTCTTCAATCTCTTTCTTCTTGTTTTGCCACTTAATGATCATTCTTCATAATCCAACTAGATATCTTCTTGAATTGATGATTGTTCTTCATAACCCAATTAGATGTCTTCTTGAATATCTTCAATCTTCTTCAATCTTTGCTTGATATTCCCATTAGTTCTTGCAATGCCTTCTTTCTTCAATCCCTTGCCTCTTGACTTTCTTCTTGATGATCATGCTCCACATATGAGGCATTATAACATTAACCCATCATTGGATTTATGACTAATCTACAAGATATACAACGTTAAATATAGTAGTTAGTCAATGCAGAAGATAAGTATATTATACAAACTTTTTACTCATATTTGACATCTATATTTAACATCATCAAAACTATTCATATCTAATAAAATCTACTCGTTACATTTGAATCTCAATCATTACATTCACTCTTTCTAACCCCAATGAAAATGTTTGGGGGTCCTGACAAGGATTTACAAGTATTAGTATAGTGGTGGCATAGGTTATATATGTGTGTGTGTGATATTTTCCCATTTTGCCCATTTGTGTTTGTATATCTAATACCTATAGAGACCAAATGCATCCTCCTCATCTATCAATCCTTCTTCGTTTTTTGTACACCACGTCCTTTCAAACTAACATATATAAATCATTATGTGTGTCTGTATACATATATATCACTGAAATGTGCCGAACCAAACTCTTACCTTGTAATGAATGAGAAACCAGCGTACTTGGCAAAACCAAGCCACATGTTCAAAAGCGTACGTGTATCTTGATTATATATATATATATATATATATATATATTAGAAACTGTTCTAGAGTTACTCTAAAGCAACATTGGAGCCTTAAAACCACCTTCTAACAATTAATAAAAACCCAATATACTATGTATGTGCGCGTGGGTGTGTATATATATTATTATTATTTTGATAAATATTTATGTCTATAATTATTGTAGACTTTTATTTATGAGGAGCTTTGGAGTAACAGTTCTTGGCATTTATTTGTAAGCTGAGGAGTTCAGGTAGGGATGGAAATAGGCTAGGCTAGGCTAGGCTTTATCTAAATAAGCCTAGGCCTGCATCAAAAATTTAAAGCCTGAGCCTGGGCCTGGGCCTGTATGTAGGCTTTCTTTTAGGCCTGAGCCTGGGTCTTCAAAAGGCCTGACAAGGCCTGAAGCCTGTTTAAAAGCCTACTTAAAATATAAGCCTTTAAAACATATGTATCTAAATTCATATATAACCGCCTTCACACGTATTTAAAATATTACATTATGTCTTAAACTCTTAGTAGCCATTCTCGTTGTAATATAAAGGCTTAGTAAGGAAAAGAAAATAATCTTTAGTGACAACAATTGTTCGAGGAAATAGAAATAATAAAAACTAATATTTGCTGACTAATGAGATATATTTTCTAAAATTGACCAAGCATAACAAGTAATATATAAAACTATATTTTATCTCTTTTATTGTTCGCACATAAATTGGGACCAACTCCTTCTACTAAGATTATAATATTTCATTTGGCACAAAAGTAAACTCATATAAATTATTATACTTTAGTGGATAACGCAAATCAAGAGAGAGGAAGTGAGTTAACATTGCCATCTCGAGTGCTCAGAGAGAAAAGAGGTGGGGGTTAATGATTGATGCGAAAGTAAGGGTCGAAAGTAATAACGATGAAATGTGAAACTTAGAATTAAGTTTAAATTGGTAAATTTATAAATAATTTATATAATTATTTAGATGGCATTATATATTCTTATATTATAGTATAAATTAAAAAAGTAAAATAGGCCAGGCCTGTAGGCTTGTAGGCTAGGCCTTATGAAAATAGGCCTGGCCTGTTTATCTAAATAGGCTTGACAATAGGCCTGAGCCTGAGCCTAGCCTATTTACTAAATAGGCTAGGCTGGCTTTATGTAGGCTAGGCCGTAGGGGCCTGGTCTATTTCCATCCCTGAACTGTTCAGGTAACCGTTAATATTCTTCTATATATTTATGAATTGTGTATGATTGTGAATGACTATCTTTTATTAAAAAAAATGGACTAAATTACATATATATGTGTAAGTATTGTAAATTCTCAAGGAAGTAAATTTACAATTAAATTCCTTTATAACTCACTTTATTCGCATAGTTAATAATTTAATTAGGGTTAAAGGTCTTTTTTGACCTAGAAGAATTCACTACTACAAAAAAATAAAGTTGTGGCGCTTATAATTGTATTAGTTGTGGCGCTAGAGAAGTGCCACATATCTGGACGCCACTAAAAAAAACTGTGGCGCTTGAAAGCACCACAGCATTTAAATTTTTTTTAAAAAAAAAACCCCCTCCTGTGGCACTTCCTCCAACAAGCGCCACAGGAGGGTAATTTTTAAAAAAAAAATAAAAAATTTAGCTAAAGAAATTGTTTTATTTTAATTTACAAAATAATATCAATTGTCCAGATTTATTTTCAAAATTGAAGATGTTGAGGCCAGTGTTAAACTAGAAACTGTTAGCAAAAAAGTTAAGCTAAAGAAACTTATATTATGATACAAATATCATATTTTTCTTAATCATGCGTATGGACTAAACTATTTTCTTTTAAATTACTAAAATAAGGTTTTTTGAAATTAAAAATTTTTTCAGGCAAAAAATGTTAAAATTACTTAAGCCTAATCTGAAATCAAGTACTCCGGATATGTAAAGATATCTTTTATCAACATGCTAAAGGCATCACGAGACATGGTCCACTTTTGGTTTTTCTTTTCTTTTGAAATATTATTTTTTTTGGATAACTTCTTTTAAAATATTATATATATTTTCCACTTTTTAAACACAAATTAGAACATAGATATCAATTTTTTAAAATAAAAAATTTCAGAAATTATATGCCAATTAAAAAAAAAGGAAGAAGCACGTTGAACTTACAAGCTTAATTGATCAGTGCAATGGAGTGGGGGACCACGTTGCCGGTTGGTATCGCAATCTTGAGTGAGGAGGAGGAGGAGTGGGGATGGCAATTGAAACAAAACAAAGAAGTAGATTCGATGATGAAGACGTGTGTGCATGTGGGTATGTTTTTAAGTGTTAAGATGTTAGGAAATGGAGGGAGGGGGCGACGGTCGTCCACTGCAAAAAGCTATAGTGTAGATAAAAAGGGAAAGTGAGAGAGGAGGGAATAATTAAAGTGGGATGAGTCAAAATAAATTAAAAGAGAAGGAAGGGGGCCACTGCGCAGGAAGGGGAAAAAAGATAAGAGTGGGAGCAGGGCGAATTGTGATTGGTGGGAAGTGGATAATGTAATCCATTAAAAAGGTAAAAAAAAAAAAAAAAAATTTATATAAAATGAACATTTGACAATTTTTTTTATTTAATAGAACCAGCTGTGGCACCTGGATTTCCAGGCGCCACAGCTGGTCAATTTTTTTTTTTTAAAAAAAGGGAATACATGCGCCATTTATATGTATTAGACCAGCTGTAGTGCCTGGATTTCCAGGCGCCACAGCTGGTCTTTTTTTTTTATTATTATTTAAGGGAATACATGCGCCATTTATATGTATTAGAAGACCAGCTGTAGCGCTTGGATTTCCAGGCGCCACAGCTGGTCCCTTTTTATTTTTATTTTTATTTTTTGAATACATGCGTCAAGATTTTTTTTTTATTTAATAGAACCAGCTGTGGCGCCTGAATTCTCAGGCACCACAGCTGGTCCTTTTTTTTTTTGGGAATACCTGCACCTAAAACTACAAGGCTTTAAAACCATCAAGGCACGAGGCAGCTAGCCTTCTTTTTTTTTTTATTAATATAAAAGAAGCTATGGCGCCTGGTTTTCCAGGTGCCACAGCTAGTAAATTTTTTTTTTATTTATTATACAACCAGCTGTGGCGCTTGATTTTCCAGGCGCCACAGCTGGTAGGATGCACCCAATTGTGGCGTCTACCGTGGCAGGCGCCATAGTTGGGCCTACCAGCTGTGGCATTTAGTCCATTAAGCGCCACAGTTGGTACCCAAAATTTAAAAAAAATAAAATAGAAAAAGAAAAATAAAAAAAGGCAGTTGTGGCACTTCTTTAAAGAAGTGCTACAAAATGTGCGCCACCTTTCAACCTTTTTGTAGTAGTGATTGCCTCAGGGGTAATTTTACCTTGGAAGTTTCATTTGGAGCAATTTTGCCTCGAAAGTTTCAAATGTACGGCAATTTCACCCTGACCGTTAGTTGACCAAATTTAGGGGCAAATTTGCTCTAAAGTGAAAACTTTCAAGGCAAATTTGCCACTGAGATAACGACAAAATTACCTTGGAAGTTTTCACTTAGGACAAATTTGCCCCAAAATTCGGTCAACTAACGGTCAAACTTAACTGGGATGATGTCAGGGTGAAATTGCCCCACATTTTAAACTTCCGGGGTAAAATTGCCCTTGAGCCAATACTTTCACGAAAAAAATGGCCTTTAACCCATTTAATTATGATGTATTGTTGGATTATTGTTTTCTTTTAGGCATGTTTGAATATGTGATGATATTTGATACGAATAGAAGCATGATTTATTATACCTTGTCTTTTAATGATATTATATTTCTTGGTGATTGAATGTAACTATTATGGCGGTTGCATTTGTGATGGGTTGAAGTAAGGAGGAATTTTATATGGTGAGATATTTTACCATGTGGTATATCATTACTCAGTGCACAGTGGATGTCACTTGTGAGGGTCCCTTCTTCCATATTTTCCTTTGGCCGGGATCACATTGGAGCAGTGGCATGTGGGACATGTGACACCTCCTTAGTTTTGTTCTTCAAGTAGGGAAGACATAGTCCTGACTTAAGCTCTAAACCATTGGCTATGTGTATCTTAAGACTAGTGAGCTTAGGACAATTCATTCAAATGGATAAGTTTTTATTAGACTATGTATTAGCCTATAGCTCCAACCAACTTAATAAGAATGGATGGTGATATTATTGCATATTGCATAATTGTATATTATATGTTATGATAAAAATGGAGATTGACACGATGATGAATAATTTGAAATGGTTTTATGAGGATTGTGATATATGCAAATATACATGTAATCAGTTCTCTCTTTTAAATCATGTGGTTGGCTTTTGTACAACAAAAACTTTCAATAGTTACTGAAATGTCGAATATCATCCCTTCATATTAACATTTTTCAGATGATTGTTCTAGTATGGAGTAAGGAAATGCACCTATAGAGTGAGCTTTGAAGGCTCTATTGGGCTCCTTGTGCACCTTTATACAACTTTATATTTAATTACCATGACACTAGGATTGCTTTTCATCCTAAAATATTTCAATTGATAAATGTTTTGTTTGAAGCTAGACCCTTGAGCTAATATTTGAAAGTATTAAGCAACTGATGTTTAACAGATTGAACATTAATCATATATATCGTTTGGATGAGGTGTTACATTAAACCTTCAATGCCTAATGTGCAAAGAACATTTCAGCATAAGGAGTAGGCCAGGCTCACAATTCAAGAGTTAGCTTTCCAAGGGAACAAAGACAACGCCTATTAAAATATAAGAAAGTTAATATCAGAAGCTATGTTCTTATAAACATGGTAGAGTTTTATGATCTTCACGCATCTAACCTTAAATAATACTGTCACAATTTATTAAAAATATAAAGTAAATGGAGTAAAAAAGTAAAATAATACCATCATAAATGAAAATAAGTTTTTAAAAAAAGGTATGATATAACAATCATAAAGTCAAGAGATTCACTACAAGGATAGTCTTAAATTATGGTTTTAACATAGAAACAATAATTCATAAAATTGAGATTTTACATATACCAATAAAATGAAACAAAAAAAAAAGCAATCATTCTAAAACAAAAACCATAATCAAAAGCTTACACAATGTATAGCACCAAAATGGAATTGGTTGGGAGAAAATGACATGCAATAAAAAAGCAATGACAGTATAAGTGAAAAAAAAGGTTAAGGTACAAATTTATCCCGAAAGTTTTCGCTAAAGAGCTATGTTATCCTAAAAGTTTATTTAGGTTCAATATGGCCTCAGAAGTGTTAAAATAGAGTAATGTTGCCCTTTTCCATTAAAAAGCTAATGATTAGCGTCAATATTTTGATTATCAACATTAGTTTTTTAACTGTATGGAGCAATATTGCTACATTATGAAACTTCCAGGGTAACATTGAACCTGAAAAAACTTTTAAGGCAACATTACTCCTAATGAAAACTTCCGAAACAAATGTATACCTTAACTCGTGAAAAATAATAATAATAATAATAAGAGTGTATACTTACTTATAACAACACTCTCTCAGTTGTAATTGCTTTCATTTGTGCGACAATATTCTTTTGGAAAAATTACAATCAAGTCCCATTTAATAGACTTAATGACAATTAGGTCCCTTAAAATCATCAAATTGCAGTGAAATCCCAAGGGACCTGAGTGCTCTTAATTTCAAACATGAAAGTACAATTTTGCCCCTTTGTTAGTAATGACAAGTTTAGAACAATATATGACAAGTTTAAAGCATCTAATGACAACTTACATGCCAAGAAATGGCTACAGAAAATATTACTTCAAAAAGCAAATCAAACACTAACCCTATAGTTATAAGATAACGCAATGGCTCTTAACTATTTTTCCTATAAAGATTATATTAAGGGTAAAATAGACTTTGTGTGAAATATTAATTTTAAATAATTATTAGAAAAAATAACTCATTGCACCTGCCTTAAAAATCAAACCCAATACTAACCTTATAATTAATATTGCATTGTATTACCATTACATGGCTCTGTAGAGTGTAATGAGATTGAACCAAACGGGCCCTTAGTATTTTGCATACCTTTGATACTAACTAGGCATAATTTATGATATTGAAATAAGATCAAACAATCTCACAATCTCACGTCTCAGCTGCTGGTTGAACTCTTGAAGACTTCATCTTCATAAGAGAAATATGAGTGAGGGAGTTAGTGAGAGAAAGAGTAGGCACACAAACCAGTCGATCAACCACGAAACCACCCCTAGTGAATGCAAGGAATCGACTAAAGAAGAGGATGATTTCAAGGGAAGGAACATAAAAAGGATGCCAGCTGAAGAAACACCAAAAAGGGAACCGAGTACAAAAGAAGAGACAATCAAGCAAGCGAATGCAATGATGGACCAGGCTAGTGAGCAGGAGACACAAGCTAAGCAACCTCCCATGGTGAATGGTGGAAAACTACCCCTCTAGAAGCCTGATTTCATACAAGGCAAAGTTAATGGGTGAGGAGGAGAAGGAACTTGACAAGAGCTTTGATGAACAGGTAAAAGAAGGGTTCAAGAGGAAAAAGAAAATACTTAAGCACTAACAAAAGAACAGAGGAAGCTATTAAGCTTGCTACCATGCCTGAACATTCTGGATGAACGATTCAGGGAACTTTGTATAGACCCTGGAAGGATGCCCTCATACTGACGTTGCTGGGAAAGAAAATAAATTTGAGCATGATGAAAGATAAAGTAATATGGATGCTATGTTCGGAAAATTTTGAACTTGTAGATTTGCCTAACAATTTTTTTGTATTCAGAACAGCAGAGAAATCATTATGCACTAAACTCCAATTTGAGGGTCCATGGTTAATACAGGGTCATTGCCTTGTAGTTCAGAGGTGGAACCCCAATTTTAACCCCTACTACAACAAAGTCAAGAAGGTTGAAATTTGGGTGAGAGTCCTAACCCTTCCAATACATGTCTACTATGAGGAATGTATGATTGAGATTGGTAATTTAATCGGACAAGCACTCAAAGTGGACCTAAATGCTTTAGCTCATAAGGATAACAATAAGCATGTTGTGGAGTAAGGGAAATTTGCCAAAGTTCATGTTGAAGTGGATCTTAATCAACAACTCCAGTCTAGATTTTCTCTCAGAAATCAAATTTACACGATTGAGTACAAGGGATTTGATGTTATACATTTCAAATGTGGGATGTATGGGCATACCCAAGAGATATGCTCCCTGAATCAACCAAGTCAGATGATAGTGCCAGAGAAAGGGTCACCGAAGGCCACAACAATGGCAATGGAAAAGAAGGCAAAAGCACATATGCTCATTTGGAACAACAATTGGAATGCGTAAAAGCATTTTTTTCAATCGTGATTTACGATATACGAAATAAGTAATTGAGAGGAGTTTTATCTCAATTTAATTAAAAAACAACTTATAAGTAATCTCACCACCCAAACAAACATGCCCAATGTCTATTCTTGGAGTAGCGGCAGAGGAGTACGGTGAGTGGATGAAAGTAAAATCAAAGCTATACAGCAAACCCAAAAAGCTGAAACGGGCAAGAAATCTGAACCAAAAATGGCACCAAACATCCGAACGACTGTGAAAGTAGAGGAGAGAGGTTTTGGTTCACGGTTTCAAGCAAGGTTCTGAAACCCAGACCGGTCACTAAACCGGTCAGGATATTAGATCAAGGGTCAGTGGGTCAGACCGGAGTCAAGCCGGGCTTAGACCGGTGAGGTATAAAAAATTAAAAAATAATTTCAACCAATAGAGCAATACTTGCAGCAAGAATCCCGAACCAAATGGCAACGACATAAAGTAAAAATAAGGATATCTATTTATCAACTACTATATTATAGTAAGGGAAACAACTAAAATTTGTCAGATCTATCAAAGAAAAACCAAGACACAGACTTTAAATCCTGAATATCTGGAAACTATGAAAGAAAGCAACAACCTATTAATAAATCTTCAAGAGATAACAGCAACCTTCGAGCTCTATAATGGGCGACCCATTCCGAACTAAAACGGCAAGCTTTGATGGCGGCGAAACCACTACCTTGGACGGAGGAAGAAGACGGAGGGAGAGACCGAGAGCGTTTAAGATGGAGGACGGAGGGAGAGGGTTTGAGACGAAGGGAGAGACCGAGAGAGTTTGAGACGGAGGACTGAGGGAGAGGGCTTGAGACGGAGGTGCGGAGAAGAGAAGACAGAGTGAGGTATTGAGAGTGAGAAGTGAGAATTGAATTGAGAAAGCGAAGACCTCAGTTTAGCCATTCAGGTTTTTAAAAAAAGAGTCACTTGGTTCAGCATTCTGAAAAAAAACTGGTGACCTGGGTCTGACTCTCTAACCCGGTAGAGTCAGGCCGAGTTAGCCGGGTCAATCCGAGTTAACCCGGTGACTCCGGTTCAGTTGAAAACTGGACTGGTTTTCTGGCCGATCTGGTGGTTTTCGGTCCGGTCCGGGTTTACAAACCATGGTTTCAAGTCCTGCAAGAGTTGGTCTTTAGTGTATTGCCAAAAGAGAAAGTAAAGCCTAGCACTAAAAAGACTACTGCGACACAATAGAGGAAAAAGGAAGTAACAGAAACTTCCTTGCAAAAGGAAGGTAGTCTGAACCTAAAGGAGAGAGAGACAGTGCATTTCGTCTCAAAAAAAGGTGAGGCAAGTAGAGCGAAGTATGAGGCACAAAAGGTCTGACAATGACGGAATCCGCTCCCATCCTTTTCCTAAGGAGGGTCCTTTTCTTAGATCTGAACTGTTGAATTAAAATATCAACGGTCCAGATTTAATATATTATAAAAATATTTAAAAAAAATATTTTTATAATATATTAAATGTGGACCATTGAGATCTTAATTCAACGATTTAGATGAAGAAAATGACCATCCTTTTCTTTCAGGAAAAGGATAGCAGCCAGGTCTGGCAATGACAAGGAAGGGAAGAGAGATTCGGAGAAAGAGAACAAGTCAAGGCAACCTAGACTTAAGAAAGGGGCTGAATCATATGCTACATGCCAAATGGGCCGCACAAAAATAGAGACAAAAGCCTAGTAAAGAGGATAGTTGAAAGCAAGGAAAGAAAAACACTTTCAAGACCAAAAATATTATCTCCTTTGTTCAAAGAAAACAAGTTAGGCGAGCCCACCACCTTGTTTTTGGATCTACCTCAACTGCTGGGCCTTTAGACTTTAACAAATTAAATGAGTTGATTGGGCAAAGTGCAGTCACAAAAGTTGATAGGCATATCACTATAGACGCCTCAGTACAAGTTGCAAAGCGACGTATAGAAGAGGAGCAATTTGTTGAACCACCTAGACCACCTGACCCCACTACTCTACAATCGATAAGTAATGAAGGGAAGTAGCAAACAGATCTGAATGATCTTTGGTTTTAAACCATTGAGGAAGTTCACGATTAGTTCCAAGGAGAAGAGACCATCATGGAGCTCTTGGATTAAGGCAGTAATGCTTTGGACCCAAGTTTTTCTTTTGTTTTCTCTATTTATTATTTGTATTTATTAATGGATATTCTCTCTTGGAATTGTAGAGGCACAGCCTCAAAAAATTTCCTAAGCAAAATCAGAGTTGTGCTTAAGGGTAGAAAAATTAAAGTTCTTATTCTATGTGAAACCCGTGTCAGTGGTGAAAAAGCATATAAGACTATTAGACGTCTTGGTGTTAACACTTGACTAAGTTGAGGCTATTGGTTATTCTGGTGGAATTTGGATCTTGTGGAATGCGGAAGATATGACTATTCAGTATATCTCATCTTCCACGCAAGAAATTCACGTTAAATGGCAACAACAAATAGTTCAGAGAATTTCTTGCTATCTTGAGTCTATGTCGAACCTGACAGCATGCTGCACCAAAACTTGTGGAATGATCTTATCAATTTTAGTGAATCTGTCAATGAGCCACAACTTATTATGGATTATTTCAATGCTTACTCGTTTAAAGAAGATGAAAAGGGAGGTTCAAGTCCTAATGTTTGGTCTATATGTCAATTTGGAGAACGCATCATGAAGGCAGAGTTGATGGAAATTGATATTGTGGGAGAGAGATATACATAAGAGCGAGATCTTTTCAAGAAGCGATTAGATTGGGCTTTAATAAATTCTGATTGGAATCAGTTATACCCTTTCACCAAGATTCACCACTTGAACAAGTTTGGGTTGGATCATAGACCTATTCTTCTTCGGAGTACACCAGAAGTGCCTCATCGATGAATGAAACCTCCTTTTCGTTGTCAAGCAGCCTGTTTTCTTGAAGAAGGCTTTGCTGATGTGGTGCAACAAAGTTAGAGCTTGGAAAGTAGACAAATAAAGTTACAAAATTTGCAAGTACGACTAAAGATTGGAATAGGAAGAAAGTAGGCAACCTCAATGAAAAAAAGAAAAGCATCCTTAAAGGATTGGGGGTGTTGAAAGAGCAAGGGGAAGGAGAGATAGTCAATACTTAGGCCAAACAGAAAAGGAACTATGGAAGGAATATAACAAAATTCTAACTTAAGAAGAATTGATGTGCTACCGGAAGTCTCGAAGCTAGTGGCTGAAATGAGGGATAAAAACAGCAAGTGTTTGCACTCCACAACACTAATTAGAAGAAAAAGGAATAGAATTGAGGGTCTCAAGAAAGAGGATGGTAGCTGGACATTTGATCAATGTGAGATCTAGCTCTCAATTACTATATGAAGCTTTTTAGCAGTAGTGGCCCATGTTCTTACCAGCTCATAACACAATCCTGCTTTCCAAGATTGAGTGAGAGAGATATGGAACAACTTCAAGCCATGGTCACAAATGAAGAGATCATGAAGGCAACCTTTAACTTGGGGGCTTTTAAAGCTCTAAGGTCAAACAGAATTCAAGCGGTTCTTTACTAAGAATATTTGCCTCTAGTTGGCGATTCTATCTGTACACTGGTGAGGGAGATATTTGATTATCCTACTCGGGTCAAGGATATCAACGACGCCAATATAATGCTCATCCCCAAGATGGGAGAATCCATAGACCATTATGGATTTTTGGCCTATCTCTCTCTATAATGTTTGCTACAAAATCATATCACATCACTTTCCGGATATCATCAAAAAGGTTATAAGTAAGCATCAATACAGCTTTATAGCAGCCAGGCAAAGCAGTGATAACATCATAGTGGCTCAAGAGGTAATTCACTCCATGAAAACCAAAACTAGTGATCATGGTTGGATGACTATTAAGGTAGACTTGGAGAAAGCATATGACCACCTGAATGGTCCTTTATCCATGATACGCTCAAAGGAGTGGGCCTTGAGGAGAAATTATGTGAAGCTATCATGGCATGTATTACTAGCTCATCCTTTTAGATGCTATAGAATGGGGAAGCCACAAAAAATTTTAATTCAACTAGAGGTATTCACAGGGGGATCCAATCTCTCCATATATCTTCACTATATGTATAGAACGTTTGAGTCATATCATACAGGATGCCATTAACTATGGTACATGGATACCGATTCAGTTAAATAGGGGAGGGCCTCATATTTCCCACCTCTTTTTTGCAAATGACCTCATTCTGTTAGGGGAAGCTTCTGAAAGCCAGGTTGAGGGGGTGTTGGATTGTATCCAGTGCTTTTATGAATTTTCGATGTAGAAAATGAACAAGAATAAAACCAAAATGTGGTTTTCAAAGAATGTCCATTTCTCCAAAGCCTCAAGTTTGAGTTGAAGTATGGGAGTTGGCCTTACAGGGGATTTGAGGAAATACTTAAGAATTCCTCTAATCCATAAAAGGGCCACCAATATCACTTTTGCACCCATTTTGGAAAAGTCTCAAAAGAAACTTTTAGGATGGAAATGGAGGTATCTGAACTTAGCAGGTCAAGCTACACTTATAAGGCAGTTCTAGCTGCTTTACCTTCGTACTACATTCAGACAATGTTGTTGCCGAAAGGACTGTTGAGAGAAGTAGAGAAGAAAAGCATGAGTTTCCTATGGGGTGAAAAGGACGAAAGGAAGAAACTTCACTTGATTCTTGGGACCACATAATGAAAGACAAGAAGGAGGGTGGTCTAGGGATACAGAACTTGGGTAAGCAAAATGAGGGTTCCCTGATGAAGTTATATTGGCACCTCCTAACCAATAGAGAGGCTCTAAGGGTTCAAGTACTTAGATCGAAATACAAATACGAAACTGAGGGTATGCTAAGGGTTCATAAAAAGAATAACTAATTGCTGACTTGGTGGGGTAAATGTACAATATGGGATAAGTTCTATGGGGGTGTAGGAGTCAACATTGGCAATGGTAATCTGGCATCTTTCTAATTAGTCTGAGATGTATATGCCCTTAATTGAGCTCATTCCAGGATATGAAGTATTTGTCGATAGAGAAGCTAAATGATTGATTATGTTAACCCGTGGGGAGACTGGGACAGGGATAAGCTAGGCCAGTGGTTCTACCTTAGGTTCTTGATCAAATTTCGTGTGCCTACCCCTTATGAGGAGAGGGAGGATAAATACTATTGGAAGCCATCTTTTGATGGTTGTTTTTCTCTTAGTTCTACCTATCACTTTCTTTTTGCAGGAGCATAGAGTGTTGAAGAGCCATTCTCGAAGACCCTGTGGAGATGGGCAGTACTGAAGAAGATCAAATCTTTTATATGACTAGTTTCACATGGCCAGCACACACGGTGAAATTGCAAGCTCAAAGAGGAATAATAGACTCAACTAGGTTCCCTTTTGGATGCGATCAGTAGGACGACACGATGCACTTGCTACGGGATTGTGCCAATATTCGGGAGTGATGGATTTTAGTAGTCACCCCGGCCTTGTGGGAGAAATTCACCTCCCTACAAGGTAGAGAATGGATACATTGGAATCTGAAGCATGAAGTAGGAAAGGATTTCACTAACAAGGTTCATTGGGCTATCTTATTTGGTTATATCTGCTAGGACATATGGGTCACTAGATGCAGAAAAGTCTTTGGTCAGGACCTAGAGACTCGTTCACAAGATGCAACCTCTAGCTTATTTCGGGGCTAGCTGGGACTAGGATTTACTCTTACATTGTCAATTTTATACACACCAACCACATGTCAAAGAGGGGACAATACACAAAAAAACAGGTTTTGCGCACCTTGAGGTAGATGGATTGGTTACGTGATGAGGAGGGAGGCTGGCTTGGTGGTTGTATTTGTAAACTAACATCAGTACAACCACTAATTACATAGATTATCGCAATTATTCAGGGACTATAGATATGCTGAAGCAGAGGATACAGAAATGTATTTGTTCTTACTGGTTGTATTGAGTCTATTAATTTGTTAACAAGGGGAGCTGATCAAAACCACCCCTTTAATGATATCATTATAAAAGCTAGGTTGTGGTTGTCTAGGAATTGGCAAGTTCTAATGAGCTATGTTCCTAGGGAGCAGAATGTGTTAGTGGACCATCTAGCTAAGTTAGGTCATCCTATTACGAGGAATCTTGTTTTCCTTGATCAACCACCACCTACTTTATAGGAGGTGGTTGTTGGTGAAGGATAAAAGAATCATCCCTTACTCTTTCGATTTGTATTGAGTTTCATAGATAATTAATGAATTCCAGATTTATATTCAAATAAAAAAAGGATTAAACATCGACCATTACAACCATATGAACACCTTTGAAAGCGTTAGGTGTTATAACTAGAATCAATTTCCAAGGATGAAAATCTAATTCAAATTTTTCCATGGCCAAAAGTTGATGTATATAAAGCAACCAACAAGACATAGAAAGAAAAACATCATACAAGAATGGTTCAAAAGAGTGGAATTGGACCTATTGGCCTCATTTCTTTTGTCTCACTCCCTTTTTGAATACATGATGTTTTAGTCCTTAGTATATGTCAACCCAAAGCCAAGAGGAAATAAGGGATCATGTGGTTTAACCCCATTAGTTGGTTCATCAAGATCCTCAACTCTTCTAAACCAAGTCATAGGAAGCTGACCTTTGAAGTCATAGTCCCCAAAGATTGCGTCTATGATTCCCTGAGCTTCAGTACCAGGTAACCAAGCAACAACAAGAGCATCAATCTTCTCTAATAGCCATGGCTCTAAAACTAAAGGTCTTCCAGATATCAGAATAACTAATGCTGGGAATTTGTCTGCAACTGAATTAATGGTGTCAAACCCATTAGAGGTGATCACAAGCTCAGAATTGTCACCCCGTGACTCCGCATAAGGAGCTTCACCAACAGCTACAATGGCAAAGCATATATCGTTGCGTTCTAGGGTTTCTTTTGATGGGTTTTGCTCATAAATTATTTCTGCCTCATCTCCTACACCTTCCTTTATGGCATGCAAGAGTGTTGTCCCTAAAATAGTGTACAAAAGGGAAGATATAACAACCATGTGGCACAAGAAAGTAAGAGGTACTAACCATAGAAATAGGACAATCTCACCCCTCTCTTCATAAATGTGTAATAAATTAAGTATTTGGTGAACTTCAGAGTTTGGAAGGAAGGAAGTAATTGTTGGAAGAATTTTACTAAGATATATATCAGAATAAGAGACATGTAGAAGTTTGACAATAGAGTTGAGTTCTCGATAAAGTAGAGATGCTTAGGACAATTGATAAAGAGATTTGAACTTATTTCTTCTACTCATATATTGAGAGATTAAGAGGAATTGCTAGAGTTTTCTATCAACAGTCTCCTTATACATTGTTATTTCTAGCCAACTGGCAGAGTCATGAGATTATTAACAAAGTATAATCAAATTAAAAGGGAAGTTCTGATTTAGTGATTTAGAAATCCTAAACATGCATAGAATTATTCTTGTGTAATTATAATCTCGGATAACTGATTTATGGAGGCCTTGTACTATTTTTCTACCCAAAATATTTGTTGACAATGTTTTGCAATATTTCTGCTAAAAATTGTACGTTTAGAAGGTTTAATGATTTCCATTGATTTTCTTATTTCTTTCGTATGAATCCATTGTTGAGAACCCATAAACACTAATTTTCCATAATCATGAGATAATCAAAATCTTGTTTGAGACACTATCGGCCATTATATGTAGACATCTCTTCAAATGGGGATTCAAATTTTAGTTTGTCACGTTGTGAGGAACTAGCTCCTTCCACTAGACCCAACCCCCATTGGTTATTATAAGGAAAAATTAGGGAAAGTCAAATTATAATGCAGTTTAGAAGGAAAAAACAATACATCTGCAATATCTGAGAATGAACACAGCTTTGGAAAATGCAAGAAAAACAAAAGCATACCAATCGTAATCCGCCCACCGGATCCATACTTGGTTATAGTCCAGCCTCCACATTGAAACCCTAGATTATCTGCATGGATTCCAGCTACAAGAATCCTCTTGGCTTTTCTATTCAGAGGAAGAAATGGTTTGCTAGGATGCTTTCCATTTTTCAACAGAACCAAAGACTTTCGAACAGCTTCACGTGCTAAATCTCTGTGTTTCTAGTTTGATGAATCAGAAGAACCATAAACAATAGTATTAGTTTCTTCATTTTGGTAGACAACACATTCATATTAACGGTTTCATATTTTATGCTTAGTTATGCTGATATCCCCAAAAAGGAGAAAAACTAAAATCTTAGATGAAATAATAATATCTATTGTCATTCTTGCGCGTTGAAATACTTCCACCAGAAGAAAAGCAAGATTACAAAATGGAAATCTTTCGTAAAGAAAATTGAAGGATCAAAACGTTGGCAATACAACTAGAGGACAAGTGCAAGTTAAAGAACTAAGATTTGGCGCTATGGTTAGCTCTTCAAATGAGAAATCAGCCTAAACTTGTAAGAGGTTCAAGATATGGTGAATAATACTTACCTTGCAACCAACTAGATCAAGCAAAGATCTGTCAGACAAAGGGAATTCAAAAAGACCAGCAGCAAACTTCACTCTCAATATTCTCTCAACAGCATCATCAATTCTGACCATTGATACCTCTCCAGATTCTACAAGGGAAGTCAGCTCTTCCACAAACAGTTCATATCTTAGAGGTACCATCACCTACATATTTTCATGCATAGATGAAGGAGGAGAAAAAAAGAAAAACATGCATTCTATGATAAATGTTTGGACTAAGGTTCAATTTTGCCTAAGAAGTTTTCGCATAAGAGCTGAGTATCTAGAAGTTTGTTTTTGGATCAATTTTGACCTAGAAATGTTAAAAATAAAGAAAATTTGCCCTAACCATTAAAAAAATAGTATCGTCCGTTAACATTTTAAAGGGCAAGGCCGACATTGCTCCTCTTTTAATATTTCCGAGGTGAAATTGATCCAAAAACACTTCCAGAATTTAGCTCCTATGCAAAAACTTTCAAGACAAAATTGAACCTGAACCCTAAATGTTTCTAGGAAACAAAGATCTATACCATGTCAATTCCAGCATTGATTGCCGTCAAGATGCAGTAACGATAATCTGACCCATAAGGTTCACAAAGCTGATCAAGTCCTTCCCAGTCAGAAATTACAAAACCCTATATGCATAAATGATAACAATTAAACAAGATGATTAATTCAAATCCAGTGAAACACACGAAAAGGGGCAAAAATTTCAGTTATGGAAGTGAATTTCTTGAATTTCTTGAATTAATGAAACTGAAACGGCCCATATCCTCTTTGGACAAGACACAGAACAGCAAATGCATAAATAAGTGCAGTATCTACTCCTATGCAACTCAAAAACAGCTACTAACATGGGGGGGAACAACAAGTAAATTAGATTGACAACTTTTAGATTATATCTGTGAGAAGGCAACTTGACCATTTTGGCATTAATTATATGAATTCTATCTTAGTTGGTTTACCTTAAAGCCTAACTTTTCTTTCAAAATTTCAGTGAGAAGAAAATGGATAGAGTGGACTCTGCGTCCATTCCAACATGAATAAGTTGCCATAATGGTTGAAACCCCCTGTGAAATGCAGTCCAAATAAGGAGCTGTATGGATTCTTTCCAAATCTTCATATGATAATACTGTATTTCCTTCACTTATGCCTTTCTCAGTGCCTCCATCTCCAACAAAGTGCTTCGCACAGGCAATAACATTGCTCCTGAAATATTGATAACATATAACAATTTGATAAAGAAAAAACACATGAACCCTACCTTATTGAGTTTCCCAAAATGTGATAATCACTGAATCAGTATGATCAAGTAGCCAAGTGTCTAAATGGGAGAATATGAAACAAAAGAAATATTAGAATGAAAACCTTGGAGATATCATAGTTTTTTTTTTATCAGTGAGGTAAATAATAAATCTGAAATGGAAAATTTCATTTCTAACAAGTAAGTAAAGGAAAAATCATATGCAAAGACTACGAGTTGAAAATTGAAAAAGAAGAAAAAATGAAGTTATATTATCACTGTTTCTATAGAAAACATATTTACCCAGATTATATTATAGTTTCTCTAGTGAGATAAGGCTTTGTTGTTGTATAGTATAGTGTCTCTCTACCTTCCAGCCACAAAAGGATAGCCATGTTGATGTCCTTGTGGACACTGACCCTGCAAGCCTGAAACTATGGAGGTCATCTTTCTGACTATATCAGTATCTTCACTAAAGCTCTCATAGCATCTTCCCCACCTGGGATCTCTGCAGACCTGCCCATTAGTTCATTCAAGTGAGACATGATTTTATCTGTTATTCATACAGAGGCTCCTTCAATGGGGATAGTGAAACAAATACTCCCTTCATTCCTTTCTGTAAGAGACAATTAACCGAATCACGTTGATTAAAAAGTTGGTTAGAGACAATAAAGATTTGAAAATATATATAACTTTTTTGTCAAAAGTACCTTTATTTAAGTGGAAGAGAGAGAATGTGTGGGAATTAAATACAATGATATGGGTAATATATGTAATTAAACGGGGGTAAAATGGGAACTCAACAAAAAAATGTGAGACAACATCTAAATCTCTCTTATAAATAAGAGCAAGCCATAGGAGGCAGTTGTTTATAAAAAGGAACTGAGGGAGTAAGTTAAAACATATATCTTAGTTACCCATGTTGATTTGACTTCTATTAGAACTGATAAAATCTTAGAGGATGTGATTATGCAAAGTAAAGACAAACAAGTGTAATAGAGAGGAATGACAGGTCATAAGTCCAATGGAAAAGTTTTAAACAAGCATGTGGTTTATAATCAGAAGAAGTTACCCGCTATTTCAAGCATTTGTACAGTACTAACATCCACACTGTAGTTTATCAGGATGACTGCCTAATAAGAACAAAACACGGGTCAATTATGATGCCTTACAGCAACACAAGGAGCAAAAGCATAGTGAATTCCACTTGCTCTAACTTCAAGTGCTGTTGCAGTCCCAATTCTTTGAGCTAAATCTGCATCTCTACAAACACAACACCAGCAAGAAATGATAACAAAATTCACAAGAACAATGGCATTTCTACATAAACTCAAATGCTGCAATAACACTACCTCTGGTCCTAAATATAGGATCTCGACAAGTGGTTCACTTTGGTCCTAAATATAAGACTTAAATTCACTTTGCCTACCAAAATTTATAATTTTTCGTCCCAAGTATCATCCTTATTAATTGAAAATATTATGGTGCTCCTAATCAAGGGTAGTTCCAATGCACATAATTAAAAAAGGTAGTTAAGGTAAAGCAAGACACATTTGTTACAAATAACTAATTTAACTAATTTCCTTAATATCCGCAAATTAGTTGTCTAGATCTTATATCAGGGACCGGAGGTAGTAATAGCTGTTTACAGCATCAATTATGGTAAAAGTAGGCAATTATGCTCCCAGCTTACTCCCTACTGAGTGATTAACAAACATCAAACAACATTAGAACTTAGAAATTACTTAAAATGGAGTATTATGAGTATTCTAATCAAGTTCAAGAGAAAGCACCAACACCAACCTGGTAGCTCCGAGGCCAACATTGTGAGGAAATATAGTGGCACCGTATATACTATTATTACCATGAACTGCATCGATCCCATATATGAGAGGTATACCTAATCGAGATTCGAGAGCCGACTTTTGAAATCCATCCACCATATCAGCCCAATCCGACGACAATGCGTTTTCAAAAGGCCCATTGCCTGGACCACTGAATACACTCCCTTGAAAGAAAAAGAAGGCAAATCTCAAAAAACGTACTACCAATCTTCAAAGCCTGAAGAAGAAAAAAAGGTGAGGCAAAAGATTACCTATACCGAAGTCTTTAATGGTGGAAGGGGTTGCGACGCTACGCTCGATTTGGGTCATCTGACCAATCTTCTCCTTAAGAGACATTCGAGAAAGAAGGTCTTTCACCCGAGCTTCAATGGGAGCGTTCGGATTCTTGTACACGCAATCCATTTCCTCCAATCTGCTCATTCCCCCAAATCGGCTTCAAAAGCAGATTGGGAACAAGAAACAGAGAGTATTGTGCAGAGCGTAGATTTGCTAAACGTTTTTCAGAGGGGAGTGTGGTCTCCATGTCTATTATATTATAGCTGGAAATGAAGTTGATAGTTGGTCAATGCAAAGCCACGAGGTCTTCGTTAAATGATGACTAAACTGTAGTATTTGGTGACCAAAGAAAAGGGCAGCACTCGTATTGCAAAAGTTTAATGTGTAAAATTATTCCTAATTTTTCAAAAAAAAATTGTTACAATCTCCCATTCTAAAATTTAGTTAGAAATTGGAGAAAAGTCTCCTGTTAAAAATTCAAGTAAAATACTCTGAATTTCTTTATGTTTTATCTTAATTACATGAATCCACTCTATTTTGAAAACATACACTTAAATCTAAATTATTAACTCCGTTAAATATTTTTACTTTTTAATTAAATTTTATTTACTAGTTGACCCTTCATCACTACTAATTCCCTAATTTTGACTAAAATTATTTAAGTGATTTAAGAGTTCTCTTATTTTTCTTAATTTATTTTTTACTTTTGCAAATATTTATCAGTTAAATTTTTTCCATACTAAGATAAAGACTTAATTAATCTAATTAATACAAACATAGAAAATTAATTAAAAATGTGATTAATTCTTTTAATAGATGTATACTTAAATAGACGTGTTTATATGATGCCAAAAAAAAAAATAGACGTGTTTATAAATGCATATGCAAAAAAATGTATTTAAAAAATTAAATTTAAAATTGATATAAGTTATATAATATCTCAAATTTACATTATTAGTAATATAAGGTGAATAAGAATATGCTTTCCAAATATGTTTTCAATCACAGTGTCATGGCAGAAAAAAGAAAAATGTTTTTAGGCATTAATATTAAATAAATAAGTTTTAATGAATATGATAAAAATTTAGAAATTTAAAATTTTATAATATAATGAAAATTACTAACTTTTAGAATATATTGGAAATTTTGAACATATGCTTGTTATAATTATTTTTTGTTTGTATAAAAATTTATTTTTATGCAAATATAAATGCTTATTCATTTGTTGAAAGATGGGTATTTCGGTTAAAGCAAATGTTTAAGAGTCTGTTTGGTGTGAGAGATTTGAAGGAGAAGGGATGGGAGAGAAAATTTTTATAAGTTGAATTTTAAAAGATTGAAGAAGTGGAGTAATAAAACTTTAATAAAGAGAATATATAAGATAAAAGAGTAAGAAAAATTAATTAAAAATTTTTAACCCCACTTCTCTAATTTTCTTAAATTCAACTCAAAAATATTTTCCCTCCGCCCACTTTCCCTCCCCTCCCCTCCCCTCAGACCAAACAAGCCCTAATAGTCAAACTTAACAGTCAACTAATAGTTTGGTGAATGGAAATGAAATCTGAAATATATAATGGAGGTTTCTGTAATACACATTTTAATTTTAAGGAAGATCTATATACGTTTTCAAAATAGAATGGGGGTTTATATAATTTAGGTAAAACAAAGAGATAATCAATATATTTTACTCTAAAAATTTTATTTATGAGAATGATTTAAATCAGAGTAAACTCTTTGTGTATAAAAATATTTTACATCCTTTTTACCAATAAAATTTTTAATGAGCAATTTTTTTACAATATCTTCTTGTCTTTGTCTTGAGGAAATTGGGAAAAGGTCCACATTAAAAATTTTATCAGTGAGGAGGATGTAAATCAGAGTATGGTACACTACGTGCACAGAATTTGTGCAACATCGTGTATAGATTCTTTCTTTGTTTCTTTCCTTGTTGACTTATAATTATTAGGAAAAATTATATTTAAATACAATTTGAACATGAAAAATCCTAAAAGATATGTTAAAATATAAAAATGAACACAATGAGAGAATATGAGATTTTGAAATGTTATGTTTTTATCAAATACCTCTTTTAAAAAAAACAAAAGAAAAAAACTCTTGCCACCGCGGCCAGAACTCCGGTGACAACTTGAATAAAGCGATTAACTATTTAGGTATAGAAATTAACAACTTGAGCTTCCTAAGTAATATTAGGCGTTGTTAACAATTTGAATAAATACAATGACAATTTGAATATAGAGATTGAGAGTTGGCGCACCACAAGTTGCTAATTGCTATACTTAGGAGTTTTTTAAGTTCAAATGGTATTTAAATGAAATTTTTTCTAATTATTAATTAATAATTAGTAATATTTTAGATTTCTTTTGTTGACAAAAAAAAGTTCTTTTTATTGAAACAAAAAGAAATTTTAAGAATTGTTTTGTTGATCATTGGTATTTTGATTGAAAAAATTAATGCAAGAGGAGAAAAATTCTTAAATAAAGAACAAAAATAAAATGTTCAAAAGCGAGTTTTTATAATTAACATATCTGGGTCTGTTTGATGTGAGGGATTTAGAAGGAAAGGGAGGAGAGAGAAAAATTTTATGAGTTAAATTTTAAAAGATTGAAGAAGTTGCATCAAAGAAATCATGCCATAAGGGAAAAAAAAGTCAATCCGAACATCCAAATATCATGTTTTGACCAAAACCATATTTTCAATGACGAGCAAAAGCAATGACGATAGCTCCATTACCATTCTTTCTAAAAACACCAAGATCCGTTTGAATCCGCCGCCAACTTGCTGTTGGTTCCTTCTGGCGATTGCCCTTCAATTTCATGGACATTGGTTTTACTTCAATGCAATTTCTATTTTCATTTCAATGGTTGCCACTATATCTGTTTTAGACTTCACTGTTCTTCAATGATAACTTCAACCTGAATCAGTGGATCAACTTGGAGTGATTGAGATGAACTGAGTTTTTTTCCGTCACTAGCGTGATTGATATCAACTTAGTTTTTGACAACCTGGGTTTGATTGACATGAGTTGAGATTTATTTTAGGGTTAAGGAGCAAATTTAATAATGAAGTTTTGTCTCAGAAGTGCCTGGCACAAATATATTTTAGAAGGAGTAAAAATACCAATGAATAATTAAAAAGAGGCATCCAGCACAAAAAATCTTTAAATCCGTACTAACGCTGTTAGAGTTTTCTTCTCTAATAATTTAACGCCGTTAGTACGGATTTAACGGTTTTTGTACTGGATGTCCCTTTTTAATTGTTCATGGGTTTTTTTGCCCATTTTAAAATATATTTGTGCCAAATGCTCCTCGGACAAAACTTCGTTAGAAAATTTGCTCCTTAACCCTTTATTTTATGATGAATGAGCACTACAACAAACTAGACATTTAACGACCCTAAAGGACGTCCCTTTTTAAATTAGGGACGCCCAAAATTCAATATTTAACGGGAAATATTGGCGCTGATTGAATTTTAAAAAAAAAATTTGAACCACTTTAGACGTCCCCAGTCAAACTGGGGACTTCTAAAGTGAGGTTTAGACGTACCCAGTCTAACTGGGGACTTCTAAAGTGGCACTTTAGACGTACCCAGTCTAACTGGGGACTTCTAAAGTGCCACTTTAGAAGTCCCCAGTCAAAATGGAGACGTCTAAAGCTCACTTTAGATGTCCCCAGTCAAATTGGGGACATCTAAAGTAAGGTTTAGACGTCCCCATTTTGACTGGGGACACGGAAAAGCCTGTCAGACACCCATCCTATTAGCAGCAGGGCAGCAGCTTTATTTTCCTTCCCCAAGCTTCATTCTGTCTTCCCTCGTGAGCTTTATTCCAAGCTGTCTTCCTCTTTCCCCTTTCCCTTGCTTCCTTCCTCTTTCTCAGTTCGTTGCTGCAACTCCCTTTCCCGTGCTTCCTTCCCTATCTGCCTTCCTCTTTCTCATAATCATATTTCTATTTTTCCCTCTCTCTTCTTTGACGAGAGCACCATCGTTTGTGTCTCCCTTTCACAACTATCGTCTTCCTAGCTAGTGGCACCGTGAGTCATCTCCATTTCCGTCATCCACAGGTTTGTCTCTCACTCCCACAACTTTGGATACAAATGATTGAACAAATGCTTGTAACTATTAATTTAAATCAGATTATGAAACTGGAAAAACAAAGTAACTTGTATATGCATACTTTTAATCTGCTTCTAATTTTCTTGATATGGAAATGGACTGTCATTATTGCATACTTATTTTTTTCGTCAGCAGACTTCAACACGGTGATGTATATATATAGACATGAGTTAAAAAAATGACAATGATACTTAGGAATGAATTTGGTTTGGCTTAGGTTAGTGTAGTTTAATATTATTCAAAAGTCAATTAAATTACAAAAATATGTCAGAGTTTTGCCTCAAATGCGTGTATGGTTCTGGAATATTGATGAGGTACAATATAATACAACATCAATTATGCCATAAAATAGGTATGACACTTTTTTTCTAGGAGAGCATTTCTAATAGAGCTCATTTCTTGTGATGGGATGAATAATACTTATCTAAAAAATTGTGGAGGCTTGAAAATTGTTTAGTTGGAAGCTTTGAACTTGGCATGGGTTGCTTGGTAAAAAAAATCACAATGATACATTGTCTTGAATATGAATTGCCTTAATTAGTTTAGTTTAAATTAAGTTGAGACGGTTTGTTATTTTGATTTTAGGATGTCTCACTTTTAAGGGGAATTTTGGGATGAATTTCCAAGGTGCGAATTAGAGTTGTGTTGTTGTACATGCTATTAGATTGTTGGATAATATGTTTATTAGATAGTGCTGAACTGCTGTTGTTTCCATTCTGGTTTATGTAATATTTCTTCTATCCAATTTCTACAGTTTAAATTTGCCAAACAGTGATGTATATATAAAAGGCCATAAAAAAAAAACTTTAGATGTCCCCAGTGCAAACTGGGGACGTCTAAAGTGGTTCATAAACACTTTAGACGTTCACAGTAACGACTGGGGACGTCTAAAGTCTGACCAAAAGACGTCCCCTATTTTAGGGACGTTATTGACAGTTTTTTCTACAACATTCAAATAGACGTCCCTCTATTTTCAGACGTTAAAAGGTCTAAAAAAAGGATGTTAAAAGCGTTTTTTGTAGCAGTGGAGCTTTGAAGGTTATACATTGATGGTTGCCTAAGAATGATTTTGCCAGCAATGGAGAGTTCTCCATGGTGTGGGTTTCCATACGAAAAAGGATTTTTTTTTTTCCCTGTTTTTAAGGATATTTTAACAATTTCACAATAAAATTATATTTTAAATAAAATTTATGTATCATTTTCATTACTAAACTAAACATACTTTTAAACCCATTTTTATTTCTAGTTTCAGTTCCAATTCCATTTCTATTTCATTTAAAACCACTTTTGTGTGCCAAACTGGGCATGAGTATTAGCAGCAAAAGGGAGAGAACTTAAAATATGGGGTGGTTGGGCCTTTGGTTTTATATTAAGAATTTGATTTCTCACTTTTTTTATTAATAGAATAGTCATGTAAATAAATTATATATTTATATTCTTAACAAAAAAATTATATATTTATATTTACAAGTTTTGTGGTTAATTTAACTATATAACTCAATGATAATAGATTTTAATTTTTTTTTAAAAACAAAAATATTTAAATTTTTTTTTTTTTTTTTAAAGGGCTAACGGCTAGCTTGGTGACCGGCATTTCCAGACCCTATTTCTCTATCAGTGCCTGTATTACTTGTGAAGCAAGTCCTCTCGCAGGCTTAGCTTACATTGATAGAGAAAATATTCTCGCTCGCCTTCAAGCCTTCCTCAAGTACAACGGGTCTTTCGCTTTTGTTTTGAAATTCCACCTTGCAGATACTTTTCTTCTTCTCCCGGTCGAGAAAGAAAAGAGCAACAGCACTAACGCCTGACAGTATCTTCTCTGTTCATATTCAAATCAGTGATGGAACCTGCGGCCGAGGATCTACGTTCTACACCTCCGAGACATCAGCGTCGCAGGTAGGTGTTACCGCAACAACGCCGGATGTGCCAAGGAGAAAGCGCCCTGTTGTTCGTGCATCCACGCGTTGGCGAAATTACTTTTAAACTCTGCTGAAGATGTTTACCAGAGATTCTAGAAAAATATGTACGTTGCTCCCCATGTTGTGGAGGCAAAGAGAGAACAGCATCTGTGGGTTTTGAATGATTTTGCTTTTAGTTATGGCCATTGGAAACTGTGAACTTCCTGTTAATGCTGTTTATCTCATTTGTCACTTCTGAATATTGTCAGGTAGGTACTCAAATGCGTTTTCTGATTTTCTTTCCATTCTATCATTTCTCATCAGGTTGTTTTGTGAAGGTTTGATAATTGACACAGCATTAGGACTATATTGTATAAGTGCATTGTAGTCATTCTGCTTGTATTGGGTTGGGTTGGGTTGCTTTTGTAATTTCATCTTAACAGTTTACCGTTATCGTTTCCTTTTGTAGTCGCTTGTTTTATTATTCTATGTACGAGTGGGACAAAACTAAAACTTTGAATCAACAAATTAGAGAAAATGTGTCTATAGATGAGTGAAAGGAGAATTATAAAAAAGAATAAGTACCACATACAGTCTCACTCCCTTGTCCACAAAGCTAAAAATATGAGCCTTGTGAGACAAATAAAGGATCTCTGATTAAATTTTTGCGGTTTCATGCTAGGCTTGAACCTCCATTGTGGAAAGTTTAGCTTTCTCATCAAGTTATAGTCACTTGAAGATGATGAGAGAAAACTCATTGTTAAAACTTCACTTGCTTGTTATATACCCTCTGCAATATCAAACTTTAACACCTACCACCACTTCATGAATCCTCTGTTGCAAGTCTGCCTTTTTGCTAATTACTTTGCCTCTGACGACAATGGTTGATTCAGAGATGACTGTGAGAAATTTCCAGTGATATTACTGCTTTTTGGTTATATATCCTTCTGTATATGTCACCTTCAACAAAACTCTGGTGTATCATTTGGCTCATCTGACTATATGGCACTTTGACAATATTCCCTTCAATGCTTGCTGCTGTATCGATGACCTTGTCGCTTGTCTTCTACTGATTCGGGTGAAAACTTAGCTTTGATTTCATTTGATCCATGTTCAACTTATCATAGGCAAGATCTGTACACTAATATGTTAGTGTATTGGCATGGATATGTTATCACAAAGGCATGGACATATTTGATTCCTTTCACAGTTGTTTTCTTCTATTGATTTTAGCGTCTGTTTTTAACTTTTTTCAATATCTAAATGTTATAGAGCTTAATATACATGTTCTTTTGAAGAAATTATGTTATGGTTTTTATCTGTATGTTTTGTTTAAATCATCACCTTAATTTTTTGCTTTGACTACAAAATCACATTAAATATCTTTCCTGATCTATCTATGAGAGTTAGTAGAGAAAACTAACTCAGTGTGGCCTATAAAAGAAGGCATATGCGCCTGAAAATTTTGTTAGGGTATATACAAAATGCAAAATACAGGAGAATTAATGAGAGATCATTCTAGATTTCTTATTGATTGTTTTGATAATCGATATCCCATTGGATTATTTTTTTTTTACTGTCTTAGTATTGAAAATGGTGAAACAATAATTTTCATCAAGAATTCAAACCTGAGAATTAGTAGTGACTTCAAGAATTATGTGGTTAAATAGCCAGTTCTGTAATGCTGCGTTTTTTGAGGCTTCTCTTCAGGAGGAAATGCACTACTTGGCACAGGTGGCCTCATAAATTTCTCAGGTTGAATCACTCGTCTAGGTTCTTCCGAATGTTCTGTTTCACTCGAAACGGCTTTGTTCTCCTTTGAATCATTGTCATGATTCCCTTCAAAATTGTTTGAAGATCTGAATTTCATTGCTCTGGCATTCATAGATGGTTCTGCAGCAGATTCCTGGTTCACTAATGGTTGGGACTCAACTTCTTTCTCGTCACTCATTGGAATCTGTTCAAAATAAGCGCATCAGCTAAATTTCATTCCTTAGTTTATATATTCTATCAATCTTCTTGAAACAAATTTCTTACTGAAAATTATGAAACAACCAGAAGGGGCATGCACAAGATGTATTTTTTGGGATATACTCCTCCGGTCCTAAATATAAGACTCCATTAATTTTTTTGGAGAGATTAAGGAAAAAAATAAGTTGCTTTAACGTATTTATACTTATCGTTTTTCTTCAAACTAATTTGTCTGATTTATAAACTGATATATAATTTAATAAAACATAATAAATTATATGATTAAATAACTTATTTAGCTTTCTTAATCTCTTCAAAAAAGTTAATGGAGTTTTATATTAAATACAAGAGGAGTGTATATATATATAATTCATAATTGAGGTCATTCACTAGAAGACCTTAATATCTTTTCTCCTGTTTAATTTGATCACTGATATGTCAATGATTTTGTATTCTCTCAATATTGTAAAAGATGATATGGTACATAATATAGATATAAATCACTAACCTTTTCTTCTGTGGGAATATTTGCCCTGCTAGTTAAATCAATGGTTCCTTTTTCTGCCAAATGAGCAGAACTATCTTGAGCATCGGCTTCAACATCTGATTTTGCTTCATCAGCATGACTTGTCTAGCAAACAAAGCTTTTATGTTAGTTAATAATAATCCGTATGTTTTCGAAATATGAACATGAGAAAGAGAGGTTTCAGAGGTGAAAATAGACAATCCAAGGTGGACTAAAATCCATTTAAAATTGACATGGTCACATGTTTCTTCATCATTGATGTTATTTACACCCTTAGACATCATCCGGGAAAAAAAAAAAAAAAACTCTTAGGATATATTTGGATGGAGAGAAAAGTGAGGAGTCAATAGGAGGAGGGAATGCTAGGAAGAAAAACTTCCCAAAATGGTAAAAAAATTTACTATTTTTGGGAGTTTTCTCTCCCAGTATTCATTCCGCTTAATTTTCTCTTCATCCAAACATAGGGTCAATCTTTGTATTTTCATAGCTTTCTACTAATTATTCTTATCTCTTCCAGAGTATTCTAACCTGAGAATTATGTGAATGAAGTTCACCACTTGAAGTTGTTTTTGCCATATCCTCCATCGTAGATTGTGGGACTTGTATGTGTCTCTGTTGATCAGAAGCAAATGAAGAAACTTCATCTGTTGCATTCTTCTTTGGTAATACAGACTGTGGTGAAAAGGACAAATTTGATTTAACAGAGATATCAGCGATTGATTTTTTATGCAAATTTGATAGACCATTATCTCTATTGCTTGTTTTGTTATCTTTATGATCTTTGTCAATTGTTGCTGAATCATTCATATCTTTAACATCTTCCTCCTCCTTTGTGTAATTCTTATAACGGTTACACCATTCCTGTTTTTCAAAAAAATATAAAAACAAAGACAAAAAGAAAAGAGCATTCTTATCGCCCTTTATTACTCTATGAAAGTTTTAAAATTTTAAAGTCTCACATGTCAACATTTTTGGACTGATAAAATTTGGAGGTTCAATCCTCTTTCCTTAAAGAAAAAAAAGTAGGGACAATTACAATGAAGTCCCACACAAGAAAAAAAATGAAAAAATGGTCCTTAAAGTTGTTAATGACAAGTCGAGGAGCATCCATTAACCAGTCGAGGAGCTTACACTGACAACTTCAGGGACCATTTCTTCATTTTTTCTCTTGTATGGGATTTCATTGTAATTGCCCCAAAAAAGTATTTGCATTGAGATTATCTTGTCTTTGTGTTACTTCTTTGCTTCTTCTAAATCTAACCTTACTGAAAGCTGAATTACATGGAAGAAGAAGAAGAAAAAACCACTTACCTCTAATCTTTCTGAGTTTGCTTGTGAAGAAGATGGAACATCTAGAGAGTTCAAAGGCTGAGCTGTTTCGATTTGCATCGCCGTTTCTCTCATATCACCAAAAAAGTTCTGATCATAACCAACTGCACAAGTTGGTGTGTCTCCAGGTAACTCGCACGTCGATGACACAGAACTCACATCAGCTGAATTTTCTTCATCTATCTCTTGCAATGGAAATGGTGAAAGAACATCCATATTGGAGTCAAAGTTTGCTTTTGGAGTACTCTCCAAATCACCAATTCCTTGTACTTCTCTCACGTGGACTGAGTTTCCCCACATATCTTCACTTCCAGATGAACAATAGTCTTTCTCATTATCCCCATCATATACTGAAGATTCTTCATCACCTGAGCTTGAACTAGAGCCAGTAAGTGCTTTTCTTGGTGAACCAGCTTCTGAAACCTCCACTTGCAAGTCAGAAGCTATGGAGTGTGTTGGAGGTTTACGAATTCGCCTCCCGGGGTAGAACATATTTTCATGGTTCTTCTCAGTGGGAGCAGCAAGAGATTTGAACAGAGATTCATTTATAGTAGTGCTTTTAGATATTGGGAATTTGAGTACTTTTTCAGGAGCCATATGGTGAACTCTTGGTTCTGGCTTCTCTGAAAGTTCGGGTTTTTTAGAACTTGAGATATTCTGATCTGTTTCTGCAATCACATTACTCCTATCAGGTTCCTTGACATTGCTTTCTGGTTTGGGAGATGTCACACCACTTTCATCAGAAGTGCCACATTTGGAGAACAATTGCTCAATTAACCTGTCATGGCTTCCCTTTTCCTTATCTGCAACAATAAAGTGTACTTAAGTTTCACAAGAAAATGCTATCTCTGGTCCTTGATATAAGACTTACTTAACTAATTTTGGCATGTTAAGGAAATAAAATAAATTGGTTAATTTAAACAAACATGACATGATCTCTCTAAAATACCCATGTGTTACATTAAGTTATATATCAGTTAGTTTTGAGGGAAAGTGGTAAATATAGAAGACAAAATGGATTAAGATCTTATATTTAGGACCAAATCCAATCTCGCAACTGACTCTTATATCAAAGACCGAAGATAGTACTTCCTATCTTTTGTTTAGGCTTAAAAGATGTGACTCAAAGTAAGAGCATTGTAAAACAAGTTGAATTGAGGAAGAACAAAGGATGATGATGATGAAGTGGTTGTTACCTGGAAATCTTCTAAATCTGCCTACACTAAAACTTTCATGCCTGGAGAATAATGATGACTTGTCTTTCTGGTTCCCTTGATTGGATTCTTGATGGAAAGTAGCTGGTTTTGCCTGAGGAGAATTACAGAGAGAGTTAAAAGCTCTTGGCGAACGAGTAGTGGATGGAGCGGAATCGGGTATTTCTGTTCCATCAGCCCCGAATCTCTTTGAACCTTTAAAGCTGTTGTTTCTTGTGATAAGCACAGGAGCAAGAAGATGAGTTGGATTCACACCTTTATCAAGCTGCATCTGCAATTCCTTTCTTGCCTTACTGTTGGCAATTAGATTCTCCATCCTATATTTTCTTTCTAATTCCATGGAATCTTCCTTACCATTAATATTGTTCTTTGGTGATCCTACAACATCTTTAATCCCATCATCATCATCATTCTTTGGCACTTCATTCTCATCTTCTTTAATTTCTTCCATAATACCGTAATGTACCAAATCACTCATTGAAGGCTCAGAGCGCAAGGTTTCCCGATTTGGGCTCGAGGAAGATTTCTTGGAGGGCAAGCAATTATCATCAGAAGAACCATCTCTTGATCTCTCAATAGAGTTTACACCATTGTTCTCTGTGTTTGTCTCAGAAACAGCATTGTTAAACTCAGTGGTACCGCCATGCAAACCCGATTTCTTGTCCCTGCAACTTCTTCTTCTATAATGTGAGGAATGGTTATAGTATCCGTCAAGATCATAGTCGTTTCTGCAATACTTTCCAGCGAGCCTTGAATGCTTGAAGTCACTCCTTCTCCTCTCTCTTTTGACATATCTGAGATGGGGCTGTTCAGAACTCCAGAAGATTCTGATGAAAATGGCTGTGACTATAATAAATGGGGATAAATAAACCAGGAAGCTGTAAATGTAAGAGAGGAATATGTAGAGGATGAAGCTGATTGAGAAAATCCCAGAAATCACTGGATGCTTTTGAACAAATGTGTGGCTTGTGTTGTAAAAAGCCAAAAGCATTTTGCATAAACGAAGTGAAATTTCTTTTGCATATGCAGTATTCAAACCCATGTTTTCTTGTTTCTTGTCTAAACATGAAAATAAGTGAAGCCTATATTGATCTGATGAGGTTGATGGGTTGTTTTCTTGCACATCCTAACAATAGAAAACTCAACAAATTAGCCATTTTCTGATTCAAAACAAGTAACTGTAATCATTTATTTTTGTTACAAGTTATTATCTTCATTGAAAAAAAAAAAAAGATTTTTTGCCATGGGAAGCCATTGAAATGCAGAGTAATGAGGCTTTTCTTGTGGTTTTTCTTTCTGGGTTCTTAGAATTTTCCAGGGAAGTTTAGAACTTTAGAAGGAATCAACGGAGAGAAAGAGAGATGAAATTGGATTTCCCCAAGTTTTGGTGAGTTGTAAGGAAAAACAATAATAAAGCAGTTTGACCATTTCCTCCACAACTGGCTAGCCATTGAACAACGTCAATTCCATCTTTTTTTGGAAACTTATTTCTTGGCTCAGTCTTATATGATCCTCTAATTTAGGAGTGTTTACCATTTATTCATCTACCAGTTGTAATTAACTGAAGGAATAGTAAAAGGGATATCATAAGATGTAACAACTAAGAAGTTATGTAAATAAATAACTCTGCAATAAAATCAATTACAAAAAAAAAAAAAAAAAAAAACTATGCAATAAAATCATATTTCTATGCGTACACAAGTGTTTTATTTCTTGCCAAACTCTACTTGCTTTAAATTTGCAAATTTTTTATCCATAATAATAATGCCCCATTTGTGTTTTTAATTTATGATAATAATTTGATTTATAATTAACATGATTTTTTATGGCCAAAAAATAAAGGAGAAAAAACAAACGCGAGGTTTTGTGTATGATTAAAAAATATTACTTAAATTAGTATTTTGGTTACCATGTTACCTTAAAATTACATTCACAATTTATCAAAATTTAGTCTCTTAACCTTTATTTAAGCTCAAATTTCTAATAGTTAAAGGAAAGGAATTTTAATATTTACGTGTTTTAAAACATTATATAATACACAATAGGGTTAAAGGCCAATTTTGACTTGAAAGTATACACGGAAAGGTAATTTTGGCCCGAAAGTTTTTTGGGAAACAATTTTACTCTGACCGTTATCTCAGTTAAATTTGACTATTAGTTAACCAAATATGTTGAACTGACAATACACGGGTCATTCACATCATTTTTATTTTGGATTTAAATGCAAATTTGTTCTGAAAGTTTTTTCTAAGGAGCGCGCAATATTATCCTAAAAGTTTCCAAGTTGTAGCAATTTCACCATTGTTGTTATTCAAGTTAAGTTTACCCTATGAGATAACCAAATATGCTTATTTGGCAAGTCTATGTGTTGTCCACTTCATTTTTTTTAAAAGTTGATTTTTAAAGTGAGTAGTTTTTTTTTTTTAAAAAATGCACCCCATCTAAAGAATTAAAAACAATTAAAGAGGTGAAAACATTTTGTGTGATGGACAGAAAATCAAAGAGATACTTGCCTATCTCGGTGTGATTGGGATACGATAGCAGAGAGTTTTCGATGGCCTTGTTCTCTGCAATATTCTTTAGTATGTTATGTATTTAGTGATTGAATCTTTTTCTTTATTATTCTCTAGAGAATCTCCATATGTAACTTTTTCTTCTTCAATGTTGTTTACAATGTTAGCTTACACATATTCAGTCAACTAATAGTCAAACGTAACCTAGATAATTGTCAGGGCAATATTGCTACGCTTTGGAAACTTCTGGGGTAGTATTGCTCCTGGGTAAAAACATTCAAGGAAAATTTCCACCTTAACAAAAATGATATGAACTGTCAGTTCAGCATATTTGGTCAACTAACGGTCAAATTTAATTGTGATAACAGTCAGGACAAAATTGCTCCAGATCTAACACTTCTAGGGTAAAACTGTTTCACAAAAAGCTTTTAGGACAAAATTAGCCTTTAACCCTATATAATATATATTTGTATCAAAAAAACTAATAGACATTAACTTAATTTAATGAATATAAATAATTTTTTATAAGGCATAAGGAGTATCCTCCTTCTTCCATAATAATTCACTTATTTTCACTAAAAATTATTGGTGAAAGTATACATTTGATTCTTAAACTTTATAAGAAGTTGTATTACAATCCTCAATTTTATAAAGTGTCTTAGATACTTTAGCTTTAATATCATACCTTTCATAAACAAACCATGGTAATATTAAAATTTTAAATATCGATCAAACATTCGCTAATGTTAACATTTGAAATGTTTGATATTTTCGGTCCAAAAAAAAAAACAGAGAAATGTTTGATATTTTAAAAAGGGAAATCCCTTTAAAAGACAACTGAATTATCTAAATTTTAAATTGGGTCATTAAATTCTATTAATCTTAAATTAAGTCTGATGTCCTAAAATAGCATTTCAAAATTTGTTAATTTTACATTATTACCCCTTATTTGATTATTTCTGTTATTCACCACGTCTCTCCTTTAACAATACACAATACAGTAAATCATTATAACATCAACATTGACGGTACAAAAACCATTTTTTCCGGCAACATCAACATTACATATCAATATTACAAAATAAAAAATTAAATTGACATTGTAACGAAAAAACTTAATTATATGGACAAAAGCATGACTATTCCCATATCCCACATCTTCATTGTAACTATTGATGCTTTAAATCGCAACAATTTTCATGAAAATTCTTCATCTTGCATATGCCACGGCGTTGACGCAAAAGCTGGGGAAGTTCTCTATCCTCATTTAACAAATCTTTTTTTTTTACTGCGGCGTTTGTCTCCAAAGACGGGATTCTTTTCCTTGTTGTATGAATAGTTGTGTATTGATAAAAGATTTTGATTTGGCGGGATGTGGCTCGAATATTTCGTCAATCTAGTTTCACAAATGTGGACAAGAATAATAGAAAGCGAATTTTGAGCTGGGAGGGGGGAGAGGGAGATGGTTATCAAGAGATAATCATACGAGGGATAATAGATAAAATTCTGAAATTCAATTTTAGGACATTTATTGGGGGAGGGGGGTACTTATCAAGAGAGAATCAAACAAGGGATGGTAAAATAAAATTATCAAATTCTAAAATTCAATTTTAAGATATATGACCTGATTTAAGATTTGTTGAATTTAATGACCCACTTTAGAATTTTAGTATTTCAACAATCTTTTAAAAGGATTTTCCCTTTTAAAAAATCTATCAATTGGAATTAAAAAATGTTTAATTATTTTTTATGAAAAAATAATCTTTTAGCTAGTCTTTAAAGTTATGACTTGTTTATAACTCAGTCTTTTAATTATGACTTGGTATAACTCAATCCTTAGACTTAAAGCTTAGCTAGCCCCTGAACTTTTGATTTCCTTAAAGCTCCCGTGTTGAAAAACAGCATTAAAAATTGCCTTTTGCTTCTAAGTCTGTGTTTGGTGTTTTCTTTTTTAAATAAAAAAAATTAGGGACTGAGTTTTAAAGTAGTTAATAATTTATAGACTGAGTTTAAAATTCAGTGATTGAGTTATACCGAACCATTATTGAGGACTAAATCATAAGCGAATCAAAATTTCAATGACTAAAAAATTATTTTTCCAATTTTTCCCATTTCTTAAAAAATAACTAACACATGTTTTTTAGGGGCAAAAGAAACAATAAACTTCCAAAATATGTGTAAAAATACACATTGACCATTAGTTAACTATTTGTTTGAATTTTTAACTAAAAATGGTGACATTGAGGATGACTTGGATGATTAAGAAACAAGTTGGAAAGAAATACTTACATACTCTAGGAGTATCACGTTATTACTTTGTCCAATAAAAATATAACAACTCAGATCATTTTAATCCTAACTGACTAATGAGTCATCGGAAAAAATTTAAATTTTATCTTGCTTTTAAGAAAAGTATTAGTTGATCATTTTGTTTTATTTTTTTTAAATTAAGATATTTTTTCTTAAAAGCAAGATAAAATTTGAATTTTTTCATATGAGTCATCAGTTAATTAGGATTAAAATGATATCAGCTTTTATATCTTCATTGAACAGAGTTTAGATGATAGAGTACTATTGAAGTATGTAAGTATTTCTTCAACTTGGAATAATAATTTGCCAACTAGGCAAAGAAAATTAATTTCCACCTAACATTTTATTTCCACCTCATCACTTCTTTCGGAAGAGAGATGGAGAGGAGAGGAAGGGTTAGGTGAAGATAAAGTGATGAGGTGGAGATAAAAGGTTAGGTGAAAATTAATTTCCTTTGCTCATTCAATAAATTATTATTCCAGATTGTTTCTTAATTATACACGTCATCCTTCATGTCACCATTTTAACGTCATCATTCATGTCACCATTCTAAGTCAAAAAGTTCAAAGAAATGATTAATTAATAGTTAATATGTATTTTTGCACATATTTTAGAAGTTCATAATTACTTTTACCCATAAAAAAAGTATTTGTATTGGGCGTACTTTTGGAAAAATCTCATATATATTTTTTCACCTTAACCCTTAAAAAATTCAAAAAAAAAAAAAAGGGTCAACTAATGATCAATGTGTGTTTTTTCACCTATTTTGGAAGTTTATAGTTATTTTTACCTTTTAAAAAAAATATTTGATGTTAGATGCATTTTTGAGAAAATCCCGTGTATTGTTGCATGTTAACCCTTTTTTTTGGTAAAGAGTAGCGTTAGGATTGGAAGATTCAAAAGATACCTCATAAAATTAAGGATGAAATTAGAAGGCAAAAAAAAAAAATAATAAAGAGTAAATTTAAACTTTTTATACAATTAGACTAAAAGCCGTACACTTTCACCAAAATTATAATATACACCTACTAGTATCAAATATATATATATATACACACACACATCTAAATAAGGTGATCCAAGCGTATGTTGTATTGTTGTGTAGTAGTAGTGTTGAAAATTGAAAGACAATTCAGTTTTTTAATCTTTTAATATAAAATGAAACTAAATATGGAATAAAAAGACACTTTTCTAAACAGTTGTGCAACAAATCTCTATATGCCTGTGTCACAAAGGAGTTGTAAAATGTATCCAACATTTAAAAAAAAAAAAAAAAAAGAGTTAATGAAAAACATGAAAAGAAAAAAGAAAAAAGAAAAGAAAAAGACAGCCTTGAATTCAACTCCCTAAGAATTTCTGGTAGAAATAGACATGAGAACCAAATATGGCATAAAAAAGTTTTAACATAAATCTGAATCTATGAGGGAGTACCATTTTTCTGTTTTTTTTTTTCTTAATAAAAACAGCACACATATATTTTCATAGCAACTTTAAACCTAATGATAAATAATCATAAGAATATCTAAAATTGGATCACGAATATATAGTTGGTATTCATATCCAATTCAATTGATCATAAAATTGAGACAGAAGAAGAAAAATAAGGGTGAGAGAAAATAACATGTTGGGGCCATAAAATTACTTCATGTCAAATGTCACAACTTAAAAGCATCTTCATTAAACTGATTATCTCCAACACGTATAAGCAGCTCATCATCACAGTTGCTAAGCCCTGTAAATATATTTTCAATATCACTTGCAGCAATACAAAGATAATTCTAATATTCCAGAAAGCAACGCATAAAAAAAATAAATAGTATTTCTTCCGGTCCTAATTATAAGATAAAGTTGATTTTTTTAGAGAAATTAATAAAGCTAATTAAATTACTTTAGAGTATTTATATTTATATTTTTTACTTCAAACTAATTAGTTTAACTACTAAATTAATGTATAATCTAATGATACATAACAAATGATATGATTAATTAATGTATTTAGCTTTCTTAATTACTCCAAAAAAAGTTAATTTTATCTTATAATTAGGACAGGAGGTAGTAAATGAACTCACCAAGTGACTCAAGCAAAATGCTTTCCATCTAGAGAATGGATTCAAAAGCAAAACAATAGAGAGAATATGAGATTGCAAACAGAATAAGAGATCAAATGAAAGTACTTCCAAAGAAAAATAACTTCGTGAGCTTCCACAACTTCTTAAAGTTGCAGAATATTTGTAATAGTGTGGTGTCATCATGAGCTTCCAAAACCATCAACAAATATGTTAGTTAACTTTCACATCTATTAGAGCAGAGAAAACTTTTCAAATGTTACAATAAAAGTAGTTTTATGAGAAACAATTTTTATCTTGCTTTTGAAAATTTTATTTCATGAGTTAAAAACTGTTATCTATTCAATTTTAGGGTACACTTTTCTCATGTTACCAAATACTCCCTCCGATCCTAAATATAAGACATAGTTTATAGTGTAATTTGCACTATAAACTATGTCCTATATTTAAGACCGGAGGTAGTATTTGTTACTTAAAGTGGAAATTAATAGTAGCACATAAAAAATTGTTGCTTATTAATTCACCCATTAGACGACAGTTTCAAAAATATGGCAAAGCAAAGTGTTAGCAAAAGATATTGTATTGTGCTATTGAATTATTAATAATTATTTCTTGAGGTTATTACTAACCAACATTCTAATATTCCTAAACCCTAATGAGATCATGCAAGAGCTCCAGCTTAAAGAACATATGAAGAATCAAATTGTATTTCTAACTAATAAGCATGTACTTCCTCTGGTTCTAAATATAAGACTCATTTGAATTTTTAGAAAAATTAAGAAAGCTAAATAGACTTTAAAATACTTATACTCATTATTTTTCTTCAAACTAATTTACTTCACTTTTAAATTGATTAATAGTCTAATGATACATAATATATTATATAATTAAGTAATTTATTTAACTTCTTTAATCTCAAAAAGTCAACTGGGTCTTATACTAAGGATTGAAAGATTACCGTTTTCTTCAACAAATCATCTAACCTCCTTAAATACAGCCTTTACTAAAAATGTAAAATGTGCAAAAAATGTATGGATTACATCTCTTTTTAATACAAATGAAAAAAGTTAAAAGCCTACATGCTACAAATGGATAAATCTGAAACCTACATAAGCTCATCCACCATCCAGGATAAGTATACAATATAAGCCAAGATTACAACCACAAAACAAGGGATATTCTGAGTAGATCTTCATTGATCAGTGTTCAGTCATAAATACACAGAGGGATAATATATCAACTATGCATCAAAATAATGGAACATACCTTTTAAAATGGCAGCCCTTCTTTGATCCATAATTTGGGGGATGTTCTAAACATCTCTAAGGTAAAAAGGATTATTCATTATGTCATACCCAACTGTTACTAAATATAACCGGATCCTACTATTTGTATTAAGGTTGTCAAACTCACAAGTTTAAATACACTCGTAGTAGTGATGTAAACTCGTATTATAAATTCGTAAGAGTTTATTTTAATTTTATCAATAACTAGATATTAATATTGTATAATTAAATAATTAAAATATAAAAAATGGCAACAATTTAATTTAAATATATTTTAAATTCAAATAACTGAAATTAAATCCAACAACATTTATAATTATCATATCTAACAAAGAATTTCTTTAAAATATATAAAGCTATTGAGTATAACCAAATCAAAAAAGTCAATGCGAGGTTAAGAGTGAGTTAATATGATTTTGTGAGCTAAAAACATAACAACAGTAAACTCGGTGTATGAACTCGCAAATTTGACTGAATTTATAACTAACACAAGTTTAAGAAAACTCAATGTGTGAACTCACAAGTTTGACTGAATTTATAACTAACACAAGTTTAAGAATGACTCAAAACGATTTTATAAGCTAAAAAAGTAAAAAAAGTAAATTCAGATAATTAAGTCACAAGTTTGATAACAATAATTTATGCACAAAATATGGCATGCCATCCATGCCTACTGTTTTTTTTTTTAACTAAATGTGAACATTGTAACCAAAGTCCCATTTAATCATTAGTCACATTTAATCATTTTTACTTGCTCCTTTCTACTTCTGGTTACTACTTCCTAGAACGCCAAAATAATGCTTACTTCTATCACGGCCATTTCAATAACGTAACTTAAAAGCCTCCTTCCATTTATATTTAAAAATTACTTGCTTACACACACACACACACACATATTAATTACCATAGGGTGAAAGTACAATCCAACGTATGCTACACTCTGTATGCCGTGCATTAAAAGTTTTTAAATGACACTTCAAGGTGCAGAAGTTCAAAGGGCACGGTATTTTTTTATTTTTTTGGCCATTCAAATGGCACAGTATTAAACAATATCATAGGTATAAACTTCTTGATATATATATTCAAATATATAATATGATTATATCAAACTGTAATATATATACAATCCAGATAATAAAAATATAAAAAGCACCATATATTTATTATATTGAACTTTAAACTCATGGTATTTGCATATCAAAATCTTTGAACACATGTCCAAACTGATAAAACATTCCAAAAAGATCTGAAAATTATTACCCATATCCATCCAACTAAAAAACATATATATTAAAAACTAAACCCTTGACCCAATAGAAAGTAGTGAAGATACAAGCCCTTCTCAATTCTTGGAGTAATGTCCTGCTATTTGTCAATATTTCGTAGAATGTAGGGTTTCAAAATTCCCTTATTGCCGACACATAGTTTGTCAATCGTTCCCAACTGATAAAAAATGCATCACCTCATGATATGATAAATCATAAATATCTATTTTCACACTGTATTAGTGGAAATGATTATCACATCAAAGTATCAAACAATCATGAAAAATGACTTATAGTTAATAGTATTTATCCTCAAGCCCACTAAAAAGTATTCTCGGCCATCCACTTTAGAAGTCTCATTATGAATTTTATCGTACTCCTTGGAATCAAAGATGCCAAGAACGAGCAGAGTTTGCTTTTAGTGATATAGGGTAGGGAGAAAAACATAATAGAAACAGAGAGGTGACCTCGCTACCCCACATTTTTCACAGAATAGACCAATGCACAGATGCATGAAAGAGCTTTTCACTCTCTCAACGTCTCTTCCCTCCCCATCGTCGGCTTCGGGCATATGGCAATGTGGTTGGTTTTCTCATCAGCTTCCTAGGGAATAATATTGAAGATGAAGAAGGTGAATACTGAATGAAAAACAAACAAAAAATAAAAAATATTTCAAATTTTAGAAAGAAGTGAGGAAACACAAACTTGGAGGACACCACATGATGATTTCATTGAAGTTTTTACTTTTTCACCTACTACAAATAAAAAAAAAACTAAATTTTCCTATAGAATTTGCTAGGAATTTTTTACGTGGCAAGTTCTATTAGGAATGTTTCTGAATTAATTCTTTTTATGGCAAAATTTGCCACTAAATTAGCTATAGAATTATTCTATGATTAATTTTGCCACAGAATTAGAAATAATCTCATATTTCTATGATGCTTAAAATCAACTATAATGGCTGAAGAAGAAAGGCGGAACAGGGCAAGGAGTGTTACTAAAATAAATCTCAAATAATGAAAGTCAATCAAATTGTGGATAAATTAAGTAAGGAGGAAGTGGAGATATGGGTTAGTAGAGACACCCTCTTCCCGCCGAAGCGACCACTTGCTTGCGCCGGCATTGAAGTGGTGGTTGCCAGAGCTGCCACGTGGTGGTGCCGGTGAGGGGCCTGTGGTGATGTGGCCTCCTACAGATGTGACACATGGCTTCTCCTAAGAATGCCAAGTGGCATTTTGAAATTAAAAAATAAATTTGCTACAAAATCATAATTCCGTTGGAAATTGATTTGTTACAACCTTATTAGCGATGGAATGAATTCTATCGAAGATCTATTTACATGGCAAATCTGTAGCAAATTTTGTCAAAAATTCAGTGTTGTTTTATAATGACTTTTCTTCCCATTCTTCAGTTTCACTTGCATTTTTGCCTCACAAATCTTCACAAAAGCTTCTACCTTATTCACTCGGCAGAGCTTCCAAATCTACAAAAAAAAAAAAAAAAAAGAGAAGCTTGAAAATAAAAGCAAGCAAAAGAAATGATCGCATATTTTAAAAATTGAAGGGGATGGAGGAAAATAAAATCAACTATAATGGCTACAAAATGATTAAAAGCAAAGAAAAAATTGAAGTGAAGATTGACCTTTTTTTTAGGAGATAGATGGGTTCTTGTAGAGTTTGGTTCTCATTCCCATTCTCTCATAAGAATTTCAAGCATCACAGAAATACCAGATCATTGTTTTTGCTCAGCCTTTCTTCTTCAACCACCCTAAGCAGAAACAAAAACTTGAAAAGGAGGGGAAAGAAAAGCAAAGTCCCAAAAAGAGGCTGTAAATTGAATTTAAAATTTTGAAAATGATGGAGGGAAAGAAAAGCGGTTAACTATCTTGCACGAAGTCAAATGCACCAACTGACATTAATAAGTGTTTGGTTTCACGTTTCAAGGGTCATATCACACGAAAAAGTCATAAAACATGTGATTGAGGGAAGGAAAATAAATGTGTTTGATTACACTTTTTGAGAATCGCATATTATAAATATTTGCACGATATGTCAAAAGCCATCGAATGGAGCATTTTGTTATTGGAAATCGCATTAAATGAGATTTTGCTATTGTTTGGTGCTATTTGTGTTAAAATATTTTTTTAATTATATCTTATGTGTTATCAAACTGATTGTAATTTTATTTTTAATGTACTTTTTCATCTCCAAAAATTACTTTAAAATATTTTTTAGTGTTTTAACCCCTAAAATATTTTTTCAGTTGTATCAAATGTGCTAACAGACTGATTGCAATTTTACCCTTAATATACTTTTTCAGCTCCAAAAATTACTTTAAAATATTTTTTAATTCTTTTAACTCCTTAAAATATTTTTTCAGTTGTACCTAATCTTTTAACTCCCAACAAGCCATTGATCCCACGAGCCTACACAGCAGTACATAGGCCTGTTAACCGGCGATGCAGTAGAACCAAAACACCGAGCAGAGTGTGTTATCCCGAATCAGAGTGTGTTTCATCTCGCAAGATTGACGCCGTCCATTCCTTTGGTGATACAAAGCTATCCCAAACTAATTCTGCTTTACAAGTTTCCCGACGCGCTTCAGGTGGTTTGCAAACAACTTACTCTGCAAAAGTTTTAATTAATGCGATCTCTGATAGATAGGTTGTCCGAAATCGCGTCCAGACCAAGCGATTGTTCTCCTAGAGCTGGGGACATAGCTGAAGACAGACAAGGATCAGTATTTTCTACTTCTTCCTGCTCTTTCACCATCACAGTACGTACAAAACTTTTGTAGAGTATCGGCTGCTAATCTCAGGATCGGCTGCTAATCTCAGGAAGAATAGAAGTCTAGCTGCTCATGGATCTCGAATAAACTCCAATGAATTGAATCTGCAGCTCGGCCATGGTAATCTCCTCCAGGAAAAATCTGAGAAGAAATGGAGATGAAGTGAATCGAAAGAATCCGTGGCGGAGTCCCCGAAGCTCGCGTCCAAGAAGAGTCAAACTCCAATCCCCTGTTTGTGCTCTCTCCTTTTTCCAGTCCCAATTGCCTATGAGAAAATAGTATTTCCCCTTCTTTCTCCAAAAGCACGTGTCAAGTCCAAACTCCCTCCAAAATAGTAGTGCATTACAGCTGACTCCTCTTTCCCTTCCTTGTGGTCCCCATGTGATCACATGCATGTCCACTTCTCTACTTTGCCTTTTGCATATATCAAAAATTCAAAGTAGCATCATATGTTCCAAAATTATCACAAAATATATATATTTTAAGCCCATAAAAATATCTAACAACAATAAAATAGCATAGAATATGTGGCAATGAAATAAGTTTATCACTCCACGTGACTGTCTACATAAAGCTTCATCTCCTATCATGGAAACTTAAATTTTTGGTGATTATTAAGAGAAGAAATGACAGCATATTTTCATTTAATTCCTTATTAAATTGCTATTAATTATGTTTCAAAATAATTAGGTATCCAATGTCAAAAACGTGAAATGGAATATATAGTTCTATCCAGATCCGTTGAATAAAGCATTTGGGAAAAAAGTATAAAGAAGAAAGTTGATAGGAGGAAGGAGAAATCCATGTGTTCCAAGCACTCGCAGACAATCTTGGAGTTCAGGAAAATGTATCCAAAAAAAAAATTGTGAAGTTCAAGGAAAGGCAAAGAAGAAGAGGTTAATCATCGAATTATGAAAGAGATTCAGTTCATTCAAAATGAACAAAAAGAGAGTCAAGGAGTAGAAGAAGAAAGATCATTTGTCGGCTGGATATCTCGGTAACTATCCCACTAAGTTTATATTGTTAATTGTATTTGTTAACCTTCAATAGTTTACATGTACAAAATGACTAAAGTTGAAACCTTCTTCATCATTTTGTTTTGTCTAATATCTTTATTTTTTAATAAAGTAAAACATCCTTTATTTTTGGCTTTATCCTATTAAATATTTTAATAGGATTAAAAATTGAATATAAAACTCCATCCTCCACATGACTGTCTACATAAAGCTTCATCTCTTATCATGGAAACTTAAATTTTTGGTGATTATTAAGAGAAGGAATGACAGCATATTTTCATTTAATTCCTTATTAAATTTTAAAAAAGAGAGAGAGAACAAAAAATAGTGCAATTAAATCCACAAGATTAAGGAATCATATGACGTTGAGATTTCTAATTATCTCTAATTTATAGTTGTAATCTTAGTATCTCTAACTTATAACTACCTCCTATTATGTAGATGATTAATCCTATTTTGTATCCTACAATATTGGTGATGATTCTTTATTTTGAGACCGATTCTTTTTGTGGATACATGAGACTAATGTGATTTGCGGCTTTAGAGAACAATGAGATTCTTAATCCTTTTATTTTTTTGTGATTTCAAATGCCCTCTAAATTGCGGAAAAAGCCCTCCAAGATTATATTAAGATCAGATTTCTCTAAATTATGTACAAGAGGCTGGCAAAAATCAGTTCCAGAGGTGAAAGAAGGTAATTTTCGGATTTTTGGATCAAAATGACAATTTAGAATTTTAGGGCACTTTTCTGTAATTTCCTCTGACATGTTTTACACTGAAAGTAGCGGCTAATCTTACATAAAAATACCCTTATTTCTATCAACATTCCTATCGGCCACATTCTTTTTCAATCTCAAATGAGATTAAGATTAGTGGGTTACTTACTCCCTTTCTTTGTACAATATTGGATTCCTTTTATTCATTCTGTTCACTCTCTTGAAAACTATACAATATAACATATTATAAATTAAAACAAATAGCATTGCTATGCATTAATCTTCAAAAAAAAGTACACAAGTAGGCATATGCAGATATATCAAAATATATACTAATCATGGTTTTAGGTTATCTCATAATCCTTTTTCTCCTTTTCTTCTTAGAATCTCATCTCCACCCTCATGTTTATAAAAATAGATGGTCTAGATTTTATATTTTCTAAAACAATTATTTTAAACATAAATAAGAAAACTTAGACTGTTAAAATATGATATACACAATAAGTAAACTATTAAAGATGGTCTACAAACAAATTTTTTGAAATGTAAATGTAATGTGTTACGGTGTTGTTCCTCTTTTGATTGAACTTTTTATATGAGTTATTATAGTTTGTTTGTTCATATTAAGTCTGGCTATTGTTTATATTAATTTTTTCCTTTTCATGTAATATAAGCTTAAATTTTAAGAATGAAATCTTCTGTTTTGTATCCGTTGTCATCTTATGTGTAGTTTAATTGTTTAAATGCACTATTGTAATAAGCAATATTATTCAAGATGATGTAACTGTACTTATTCAAACACAAAATATATTAGTCTAACTGATTAAGTGTAAAATATAGAGAGAATTTATCAGTATGCAAAAGCTCTCCGTGCAACGCACGGGTAACTCCTACTCGTTATCACAAAAGTAATTTATATTTAAGCCAATCCAAACACTCACTTATTTTTGCAAAAATTATTTATACAATCACCAATCTAAACATAAATCACATTACAAAATCTAATTTTTATCAAAAGTACGATAACAAAAAATCAAATAAGAAAAAATCATTTTTCATATGGTTATTTCAAACACAAACTAAATCAAATGACCAAAAACGGCTTGAAGGCATAAGCTGGGACTGTTGTTATGAACAGTGAAAACAGACACAAAAATGATGGAACAAAACTAAATGGCTTATTATCCTATTTCTCTTTTATATTGATGATTGATTGAACCTTCAATATTGTCAAGACTCACTTCTCTTTTCACCTTCAGTTGCTTCATAGATTTTCAGCCTCTTGTACTCTTGAATCTCAAAGTCTATCATTTAATGCGGTGAGTTATTCTCTTCTTTAATGGCGTCATTTCCCCCGAATTTGTTTCCCAATGGATTTTCTTGCTTCTTTGTCAAATGGCTTGAGATTGAGTAGCTTATTTGAGCTTTTTCCATCGGCAACTCAAAATTATCTGATCAATCTATCCAATTGAGATAATAATATTCTTCATTGCCTCTTTAAATCTGATTATGTAAGAAATGGAGAATAATTCAAATTTACCGGGCTCTCTTACTTTCGACATCATATTTTCTTGTTCTTGAATTTCCCTATGATTATATCAGAATGCTGGCTCTGATATCATTTATACACATCGAGAGTCCAAAGGGAAGATATCCAGACCTTTATAAAACGTCTTTCGTTCTCCTCTCTAACATATGTGGAACATAACAAAAAGCAGAGGCTTCAGTTATGCATATTACATAGCCTGAACAATCTCTATTAGGTGCCTATTTCTTAATACTTTTTCTTTCATACATATATATGGTAATGGAAACAATCAAATCAAACATTACCCTTGTTCTTGAATATTAAATGATACAGAGGTTTATCAGAAACTCTTCACTTTGTTGGCCTAAGATAAGAAAATTCAGTTGGTTAAAGATTTCCAAGTATGAGTTGGGAAGTAGGTCGTAGAACGCAGTTAATTTCCTTTTTCCACATAGCAATTCTTGGAGAAAAGAATTTTGTTATTTTAGAAATTTCTATAATTTGATTTCTTCTTATATTTGTAATGCTTCTCTTATATTTGATTTCTTCTTACATTTGTATTGCTTCTCTGATATCAGAGGCTTCATTTACAACTGGCAAGGAGTCCAGAAGGAATTTTACCCTTATGTAATATGCATAACTGAAGCCTCTGATATATTTTTTCAGCTTGAAGCATTTCCCTTCACTGGCAAGGAGTTTTGACTGCTACTCTTACTTGAAGTATATAAACTTCATGGATTTGTATGAATTCCCAGTATTTGCTATCCTTGTAAATCTACTTAGAACTTGGTCAACAGATCACTGACAATTGAGTTTTCTATATCAGCTTCAGGCAGATTTGATGTAGCCATGGATTTTGACTGTAATCCACACATTGTGGTTGTTGACGCTTAAATGAAAATACTTCCAATGATCCTTTGCAAACTAGTCAGCATCTTTCTATTGCAACTTTCTTGCCATGCTCGAATAAATAATTATGTTATGGTTCTATAACTTTATGTTTATCTGCTTGTATGTACATGTATAAGCCACCAAAAGTCACTCTGCAATCTGTTTAAGCCATTTAGCTAAGCAAAAACGAAATTTTATCTGGTCTTAATCAAAAGCTGACATTTCCTTAAAATGCAAAAGTTCAAAGGCATTGGATGTGTTCATTTCATATTTATGTTTGATTAATTTTTTAGTTTCATGTTGGAAATTACTATAACCATCAGGTACACTTAAACCAAACATACTAAGGCCGAGTTTGGTTAACTTATTTTAAATGATTCAGCACTATAAGGTAAATATGAGAAGAGTTTTGTTTGCTAAAGCACTAGAGTAATTTTAATTTTTCAAGTGGCGCCAAACAAGCATTAAACTTCATTTAACTTTTTAAGACTCCATCAATAATTGAACTGTAGTTTAGTGGATTAATTTTTTATCACGTCTAATTAACTATGTTTCTCCATATATGGGTCATAATATTAAAAATATGTCATAACATTAATAATGTTGTGAATATTATATAATGTGGATGTCCATAAACTATCCAACTCTTGGCCTTTCATATGCCTTTCACTCCATAACCTCTCACTCTTAGAATTCCATGTGTTCAATGCTATAACCTTCTAACTTCCCCAATGAATGGCTTTTGGGAGTTTCTTATGATTAATACAATTATGCTCATCTTTATTTCTTTGTAACCATATGTATAGAATTCAATGGTTAGATGCCTATAAATAGAGGTCATGTATAATGTATTGGTACCAACAACAATGAAGTGAATAAGAACTCTTCCTTACTTTCTCTCCAACTTTCTCTCATCTTCTTCATCTCCCCCTTACCTCATCCCTTATATTTTCCCGATTTTCATAACACGTTATCAGCACGAATTCGCTCAGAAGACCGATGGTCTAGTTTTCTATCTCTTCTACTCTCTAACTTTCTCATTTCCATACTATGTTGTATATTGTTTATTCTCTATGTTATTTTATCTTTCTAGTCTACATTATCAATCTATTGTTCTATATTATTTTTATTATTTTTCTCTTACGCTATCTATTTTTATCCATCCTGTTGTTATCTTTTACATATATCTGGGATAATCTAAGCCATTACATGGAATTAAATAGACTCTTTTACCGATTGTTTTATACATCGGGTTCCATGGCTAAGATTTGATATTATATTATCCTCCACAATTTTTCTTTCTTTTAACTTTTATTTATCATTTTCCATTAATCTCTTATTATGCAAAAATTTATATTTATTTGTTTTATATTCTAGTATTCTTTACATTTTATGTTATTATATTATGTTATTTCATTTTATTTACACTTATTTAACATTTATATTTCTTTATTTTATTTACATTTTATGTTATATATTATTGTTTGTTTCTTTATTTTATGTCATTTATTTTCTTTATTTTATGTCATTTATTTCATCTTGTTTTATTGTTATTTTATTTACATTTCATTTATTTATATTAATACATTATTGTTATATCATTATGTCAATCTTTTATTTTCATTTGTTTATTATATTACATTAATATATAATAGTATTATATATGAGCATGTAATGTGGTCTATATGATCATGGGCTTATCTATTATTTATTTTTTATTATGAATTTGAATTTATTTAATTTATTTTCTAGTATTTTGATTTTATCGAGAGGTCAGAAGCCATAATATTCTTAATTTCGTGATTAGATGACCAGAAGTCACATCACTTTTGTACTAGCTCTTATGAGAAAGAATGCTATTGGTTTCATTAAATTGCAAGATTGACAAGAAAAATTTTGGCACTTTGATGATTTAATTGTAACAAATATCAAAGCCCTGAAGGCTAAAGGTTCAAATATCAAAATAAACAAAAACAAAAAACAAAAAAGAATAGCTTTGCAAGATTTTTGCTGTGGTCCTGAAGACCAATATTTGGAGAAATTGATGATGCTATTGAAAGTAAAGAAAATATGTAAGAGTGAAAATGAACATGATCACATTGCATTTGTAGAATTGATAGTTGAAAGCTAAGAATACTTTGTCTTAGCTATTGAACTACAATCATAGAAATAATAACATTTCTAAGGTGATCAAAATTATGAGCAAATATCATACTATGACTAGAAGTCATATGGATAGAAAAATGGTATAATATGACCAGAAGTCATATAGACTAATATGTACTAATTTATTGAAAATAAATATCAAAATGGCTGTAAAGCCAAAAAGACCATGAAGTATTGTGAAAAATATAAAAAAAATAGTTATGATGCTTAAAGCAATAAGTTACGGAGAAAGATGATCAGCTTGTATAGCTAAAAGAAATAATTGTAAGCCCTGAAGGCTATATGATAATTGTAAGCCCTGAATGCTATATGATTTTGATTCTTTATGTTTAAATTTAAATTGATTGTGATTAATTTGTGAGAGAGAAATTATTATTTAAAATTGTGATATCAACATGAGTGATATATGAAATCAAAAAGATAAAAAGGTAATGATTGGTTATTTTAAAATTTCAGTATAGTGCCAATTTATTTACAAATTTAAATATTATTGGTAATTATTGATATATTTTGATTTCATGGCCTTTTAGAATTCTAACTACCTCATGGTTAATCCCTATAACTCCCAAATCAAATGGTTTTCAGTATTTATTCATATAATCTTTAATTATACAATTAAGTTGTTAATTACATTCTTTATGTATAATTGTACAATTTATTTGTAATTTTAAGTATATTGTGTATGTGAATACTATTCATATATCAATGGAGTTTACCACATCTATTTTCTTCTTGGGACTTGTATTTCTTTGTTGCACCAAAGATTTCCCAACAAACATTCAACTCATATACCTCAACATCAAGGTACTTTCTTTCATTATTAGTCATATTTTTCATTTTAGCTTTGTCTTCCATCTCTCTTCTCCTCTTGAGCACTATTATGTTGCTTTACATATATATGCAATTTTTCTTAGTTCCAAACTTTCATTATTGAAAGGCATACAAATACTCTTCAATTTGTATCTTATTTTAGTATTGATAATTTATTGCCTCATTTCCCAATTCATTGTATTAACATTTCTTCTACTCCTTAGTATTTTTATATGATATGTGCAAGTTTCATACATTAATCATGATATAATATATAATATGATATATATTGGAATTAAATTAGTTTTATGTGACATTTGTGAAGAGAAAAAAAATCATATGTCATATTTGAATTAAGAAAGTGAGAATTTATTTAATTTTATGAGAAAATTCATAATGAATAGTTTATGATTTGTTAGACAAAATCATTTTCGTAATGTGCATGAATTATATAGTGCAAGTCAAATTTATGGATGATCAAACAGTAAGGAATATTTGAAAGAAGACTATATATATCATAAGTATTTGTTATTTTATATTATAATACATTTTTCTTTACATTTCTCTCAAATTAATTTTAGCCCCTAAACATCAGAATTCATTGCAATAAGATCTTTATGTATTTTGATTATGGATCTCCTCATATTTCTTTATGTAGTGGAAAATTCTAAACATTTCATATTTTGAATATGCATCAAAAGAGGCAAATTGAAGCATATTATTATTATTAATAAGTAGCAAAATTATATAAATATGCAAGAATATATGTTAGTTCATGAAGAACATAAATGTAACAAAGTTGATATAGTTCCTGAAGAACTAATATAGTGTTTCTTAAATTCTATGGGCAGAAGAAGAATTGATTAAGGAAAATTATAACCCATAGATTTACATTAGAGTTTTACTCTATTACAGGGTTTAAGTGATAGTCCAATTGACTGAAATCCATGATTAGTTGTGAGTTATGAAGTACTTGAGTTTTAAAATGAAAGATATATTATTAGCTTGATATATACAAATTTGTCTTTGAAATAGATAAATAAAGAAAGTATATTTATATGACTCACACTTGAGGGGAAAATTGTTAGAATATAAGTGAGTTTAATATTGAAGAGTTAATATAAGTGTGATTGAAAAGTTTTACTCATATACTTCCTCACAAAACCTATTGATCTCCGAAAAATGGATGTCATATTGACATTTTATATCAATACTTATGAAAATTGAAAAGTTTTGTTGTTGGTTAAGCAACATGTCATAGTAAACCAGCAGTTTACTGATCCAAACAAATATATTGTTGGCATGACTTGTTTGATTCTTTTGAGTCATATATAAGAGATTACATTTGACATCCATTGAAGAATAAGAAGATTCTTCATAAATAGCCAACATATTATATAATTTAAGAGTTATCATGTGCTGCTTGTTCTCAAAGAAATTTAATTATGAGAGTATCGCAAGCTATGATTTGGAATGGATCTCTATATTTCTGGAAATAAATAAACTCATGAATGGGCCCATTCAAATATCATGTAAACCATATCAATGTTCAATAATTTTGATAGATGCATCTATAAGATGGTTACATGTAATATTAATATTAGTTTGCAACCTGAAGTTTGCAAGAATATTTGAATAAATTATTACGTTACGCGCAATTTCCAGATTATACAATTCATTCATTGAAGCCTCCATAAATAGCTAGACTAATACTTATGAGAACAAAATTTATGTTTCAGTGTTGGCATATTTGATCTTACATATTGCAGCACTTATACTAGCCAACCAAATTCTCCCGATAAAATTGGCTTTTGGTAAGGAGTCAAGTATATTCCATCTTAAAAAGTTTGAATGTGCATTCATATTGATTCACCACAATGCACATAGATGGATATTTAAAGGAAATTGAGATAAATGTTGGGTAAGAACCTCCTTCTTCTTGTTTGTCTCTAAATGAAACAAAAGGATGTTTCTAATGGAAACAAATGGATTTAGGAGATTTATACTGCATGATTAGTCGATTGTCATTTGACAAAGTTTTCCTAATATGAGGGGGAGAAATTAAATAGCTGGAAAAGAAAACAAAAGGAATGCATTATTACTAATAAATATAGATCCTCGAATATAACAATATGAACCAGGAGTTCATTTGGTTTGCATTCATGAAATATTACATAAAATCTGCCAGATGCAGTTATTGACATAAATGGGAATTACTAAATCTCATATTCCAGCTATAAGTGGTCTAATTAGCATAAATGAAAGTGAGACATGCCCGAAGTATGTGAGAATAATCAGTTCCAAAAGAAAAAAGAAAGAAACAAATAATCAAGATAATCATATTAAGGAGGCAGACACTCCAGAAGAGGTCAATACATAACTACTTGCAGAACCCTCAAAAGAGGTTCAGGTACCTGAAAGTAATAAAGAGATCTCAATGAATTATGTCACAACAAGAAAAATGGAACTGAAAAGATAAAGTTGTCGACAACAGTTTTAGTAATAATATCACGTGATCAAATGAGGATCTTATACATAAATATATCAGTAGAAAAAGGTGATTGGCCAACTGAAGAAAGGGACAAGACGCAATGAAAAATGTTCTTTCAGCATGTGAAATTTATGGACCTGTAGTCCAAAACATTTGAAATATAAAGTTATTTATGATATATGAATATTCATGTGAAAATAAATATTTTCACAAGGTTTAATGATGATTATGATGAGGTACAACATTTGGTGGTGGATACAATAATTGTTGCATATATTATTAGTCTAGCAGTATATGCAAATGAAATAATACGTCTATTAAATATCATTATATATAGCATATGCCTATGGATAATGAATATTACATGAGAATTCTTGAAGGGTCAAAATGTTGAAAGCATGTCTAAGAAAAGTATTCAGTATATAAAATGTCACATAGATTAAAATGATTTGAGTATATATATAATTGATTGAAAGATATATTGAAAAATGAATAATTTTACATATAAAGTTATTGGAAACCTTAATGATTTCAAAATCATATATTTTTGCTATGATGATTGTTTGCAAAAATTTATTGAATTTAATGGTCTATAAGTATCACATATTTATGAATATTTACATCATGTTAATATTGTTGTTATTATATTCTTTCTAGTAAAATCAAGATGCTGCAGGTACACTATGGATGCTATGAAACTGAGATTTAGTGTAGTAGTTTTATAAAACTATTCTATAAGTACATTTTGTTTATAACAAATTGAACATGTGGATAGAAGATATATCATGGTGATTTTCAGGATATTTTTCTTTTATTATTTCCACAATGCATAGAGGCAAGTGGAGAATATAATATTTAACATATCCAGAAGATATGGTAAATAGTTATGTTTCAGCATATGATTTGATGACAATGCATTATGCATAGTTTAGATAAAAAGGACATCAATTGCTTGAAACAATCATTAATGGTAGTTGCAATTGAGAAATCAGTATATTGTCTTGAAATATGACAATCTAATCAAAATAAGTGATGTTCCTATCAGGGGGAGTAAAGTTCATGTTGTACTCTTTTCCTTAACCAAGGTTTTGTCTCACTGGGTTTTCCTGGTAAGGTTTTTAATGAGGCAACTTCAATATGTATTGTGTACTCTTTTTCCTTCACTAGGTTTTTGTCCCATTGGGTTTTTCCTAGCAAGGTTTTAATGAGGCACAATATTTGTTCATGGACATCCAAGGGGGAGTGTTGTGAATATTATATAATGTGGATGTCCATAAACTATCCAACTCTTGGCCTTTCATATGCCTTTCACTCCATAACCTCTCACTCTTAGAATTCCATGTGTTCAATGCTATAACCTTCTAACTTCCCCAATGAATGGCTTTTGGGAGTTTCTTATGATTAATACAATTATGCTCATCTTTATTTCTTTGTAACCATATGTATAGAATTCAATGGTTAGATGCCTATAAATAGAGGTCATGTATAATGTATTGGTACCAACAACAATGAAGTGAATAAGAACTCTTCCTTACTTTCTCTCCAACTTTCTCTCATCTTCTTCATCTCCCCCTTACCTCATCCCTTATATTTTCCCGATTTTCATAACAAATAACTTGTAATTAACGTGACTTGTATAAGATTTTTATGTGTGCACCAAATGATTAAGTGCATGTTTGGAAACACTTATTTTTTGAATATAAGTGATTATTACACAAACCGAGATAAAACTCCTCTCACATACTTACCTCGTATACTGTGAATCACGATTTATAAATACTTATTGTTAAAAAATAAGCTATTCCAAACGAGCATAAGCCTTATTCTATAGGAATATCCTCTGCTTCCACGGAACTTAATTGTGCAAAAGACATGAACATAGTTAGCTTTAATTTGTTCAGCCTCTCTGTTTGTCGTCTAAATGAACATAGCTACCTCTACGCTAGATTTTATATTACAGAGGTAGACAGAACTCCATCTTATCATTAATATAAGATATATTTAAAGAGTTAATCTTAATCTTAAATATAAAATATAATTTTTATATTTATCAATATTTTTCCTATTTAACCAACAAGTTATTGGTTGAGGTGTTAAGGGGCCTCATCCAGTAGGAAGGAGAACACAAATTCAAATTCTAGGAAACACATTTGTTAGGAGAGTTGAAAATCCTTTGCTCTCTAAACCTTGAGGGGAAAACCTTTGATCAATCAAATATATATATATTTCATATTTATCAATATTTTCTTAATTTACTCATATTGATGCTCCATCAACAATAATCAAGCATAAGAGAAAATAAGAGAATTAAGAAATATGATTATGATGTTTTATAAAATACTTGTTATATTAACTAAATTAACTAAGTTTATTAATCTAATCAGATTAAGTATATATGTCTCATTAACGACATGTGTGAGTAATACATGATGGTTTGAACAGAAACCTGTTTACATTTCAATTTACTGACTGAAAAAAAGACCAAAATCAGTATGCAGCCATACCACCAATGGATCTATTAATGGTCAAATGATTCAAAGAATAATACAGAGAAACAATAATGTGTGTATTTTGAGGCCTTAATCGTCATTTCTTGACAAACAATGCTCCAAAATCCAATCCAGAAGGCCCTTTAATTTCTCCTCTTTGCCACAGTGGCCACAAACACTCACGGTGACCGGAGCAAATGTCATGATCACATAAGCTATCAAATCCTTTAACATTTTGTTATACGCAAAAGTAATAAGCGTAAAGTTCCGTAGGGTATACAGAAATAACGGAAACATATTAATCTTAAGTACTTATTTACATACAGGAGTCTTCCTGTAAAGTTTGAAGAATATATACAACTGTCTAAAATATCCAAAAATAAACTAAATATAACCAATAACTCCATTTCTCTTAGCCAGGGCACTTCGATTGCCCATATTTATCATTTGCCATTGGAGCCGCTAGCTTCTGCTGGAATATTTTTATATTTGAAAAAAGGGTTAGATTCAAACGAATCTCAATAATAACAAACAATCGATCATAAAAAATGCAATAATAAATATTCCAAGTACCACATATGATAATATTATAATAACTTATAATTCAGTTCGGTCGAAAACGTTTAAAGCTAATCACTGTTGTAACCCCTACTTGTTTCGTACCTCAGCTGGGCTCGAGACCACCAACTGGGCATATCGATATACCCGTAGGCACTACATTCGGTATACCCTGTAGGCACTATAATTTGGTGTACATATAGACACTATGTTCGGTGTACCTGTAGGCACTGTAATTCGATGTACCCGTAGGCACTGTGTTCGGTGTACCCGTAGGCACTGTGTTCGGTGTACCTGTAGGCATTGTGTATTATACATATTATGGAAGATGGCATACACAAAGCATATAAACATTGATATAATGTATGAAAGATAAAGTTACTACCTTAAGTCCCTTTTTGTTCACAAATAAGTCCTTAATTCGATTCGGCTCAGGCTCAACAGTCTGGTCTTAGAAATCCAAGTTTACAAGAATTATGTTAATACCCATTCATGTATCACTTTAGACTCTTCCAAATTACTTTTGTTGGTTATATTAGTCCAAAACTGCAAAATTACCCAAATGCTCCTAGGGACTTGCTTTAAGCTCCTTTTTACCCGGTCCTACTGCATTTTTCCAAAAACTTTTTATCTAGGCTATTCCTACACAATTTTGCGTATAAAATCCATTTTCGACATCCTGTTTTGCAAAATCACTGCCAAATGACAGTTTTGCCCTTGACAGCCCATACTTAGAGTTTTAGGGGTATTTTTGTAATTTCACTTTCTAGGGTTTATCACACTTTCTCCTGAACATGAACCCTACACAATTTTCCCTTCTGAACACCATGGAACCATCAGATTAATGAAATTCTAGCCCTAACCCTCATTTCTCATGCTGGCCAAAACTTTGCTCAAAAGAAAGGAAAAATGTGCTTTTATATTTTAGCCCTTAAAGTTTGCTCCTTTTCACTCCTAACCATTTATTAAACCACTTAAACATTTATTATACATGATTTGAGAAAATTTAGGCTGAATAACCCCTTAGGGTTTCACATCCCAACTTTACAAAATCAACAATCTAATCCACAAATCATGACAATAACCACATCAACAATAACAATACACCAAAGGAATTGAAGTTACCTCTTGATCCTCAAACCTTCTCTCTCTATGTGTCTTCCTCTCTCTCCTCAACCTTGAAGATTTGCTTACTACATATGGTTTTTCATGGAGATCAAGAGTTTAGAAGAGCTATTACACAAGATAGAAGGTCTAAACACTTGAAATCACAAAAGCTTATCTTGGATTTTTGCTCCTCAAGCTCTTTTGTTTCTCTTATGACTCAAAGCTCTTCCCTCTCTCTCTTTTTCTTGGTGTTAGGCGTGAAATAAGAGGGGAAAGATGAAGACAAAACTTTGAAATATCTCCATCATCTTTCTTTAATTAAATATTAGATTATGGGTTTATGACATAACTCTTGTACTTGATCTTTTCTCCTTATAAGTATGTCATAAACCTCCCATTAGCATTGAACCAATTTTTCTTCATCTTCCCTTGGCCCAAAGACGCCACTTAGGGTCCTAGTTGCACCAATTGGACTTCCTTCAATTATCTTAACCATATGCACAAGGATAATATATTTTAATCTTAATTACACATGCGTTCAATCCTTAATCAATTCTTGTTTAATCTCTTGGGTTGAATGACCACACTTGGCACCTTTATGACTCAAATAATTATTTCTCCCTCTTATTTCCTTATTTATGCGAAATTCATAAGAAAATAGGAAAATAATAATTGCTCCAACATTTTCCATAATCTCTCTCATTAGTTTGTGTACAAGTCCAACTTTAACTTTTCATACCTTAATTTATTTGACCAAGAATGTTCCCATTAAACATACATCCTTTATTTTCCTCAATTAACTGAAATTAAATTCAATTAATTGGGAAAGGAATTAATCTTATGCTTTATTAGAAAACCATGATTTTACCACTACATTCTTGGATTTAATTTGGAGCTTATTTCTTTCCTTTCTTTATTTGGCCAAAATTCCCTTTATTATTGGGCCAAACGTCATGCTCTTTTATTCCTCCATTTTGGGCTTTGGTAATGGATTTTTTGAAACACCCAACAATTAATTTCATGACTTGTTCTAACCTAATTCTTATAAAAATGGAAATTTTCTAGCTTCGTAAATTTCAAGCTTATGAATATTTATCATTCCATTTCAATGAATGTCACCAATAATTATAAGGCATACTGATAAATAAAATTTAAGGTATTACAGAAGCCAATATTTATTAATCTGCAGAGAGTTAGGTGCTTCTCTCAGAAGAATGAGGAGGCAATAGGCAAAAAGATCGTTATTTGAAACCAGTATTGTGAGGTTTGGACGATTGACAAGATACTTTATATACTGGCAAAAAACAAAAAAAAAATTTAAGATACTTTATAAAAGGGGAAAATTCTAAAAAAATATTTTGAAAAATGGGAAAGGACGATTTAGTGCTCTGAAATTAGAAAAGGACGAGTTAATTCGCTGTCAGATGAGAGGAGGAATCTATGATTTTGAAATTTCGATGAAAAGAAGAAAATGCCCTTCAGCCCTCCCTCTCTCCACTTCAGAATAACAACACTAGCCTTTTAATTAATAATACCGTATTCTACATTAACAGTACCAAAATCCCACAAAGAGTTCGTACTTCCATGCGCTTCACCTTCATTTTGATAACAACACATTCATTCTACATTAACAATTTCACTTTCTTCTTTCACAATTAACAAGTTTATGACTAATAACAACTCATTTCTTTTTATTAATAACATCGTATTCTACATTACGATGTTGTAGAATACAGTATTGTTAATAAAGAAAGAGATGTTGTTATTGGCCATAAATTTGTTAATTGTTAAAGAAGAAAGTAGAGTTATTAATATAGAATACAATGTTGTTAATAAAGAGAGATATATTATTATTGCCCATAAACTTGTTGATTATGAAAGAAGAAAGTGGAGTTATTAATGTAGAATGAAGGTGTTGTTATCAGAACGAAGGTGAAGCGCATGGAAGTAAGGACTTTTTGTGAGGTTTTGGTGTTGTTAATGTAGAATACAGTGTTATTAATTAAGAGGATAATGTTGTTATTTTGAAGTGGAGAGAGGGAGGGCTGAAGGACATTTTCATCTTTTCGCCGATATTTCTAAATTCCAAATTCCTCCTCATGTTTAACAGCGAACTGACTCATCATTTCCCAATTTCAGAGCAATGAATCGTCCTTTCCCATTTTCCAACATATTTTTTTTGGCATTTTCCCTTATAAAATTAAGAAATCGAACTGCAACTTTGTACAGCTTCCTTTAGGTGTTAATACAAAATATTATTGACTTTTTTTAAGACATCAATTAAAAAATTAAATAAGTTATTTAATAATAACACACATAATATATTATTAGATTATATATCAATTTATAAATCAGACAAATTAATTTATAGAAAAATGATAAATATAAAAAAGGAACTGGCTATGATATCAAGGAATTAAGTGTTCGTTTGGAATAGCTTATTTTTAGGTAATAAGTGCTTATAAATCGTGATTCACGGTATACGAGGTAAGTATGTGAGAGGAGTTTTATCTCGACTTACGTAATAAGGACTTATTATCCAAAAATAAGCCCATCCAAACACACACTAAAACAAGAAGCATACACTTCTCCCAAAATTATAATATACATTTAGATAAGGTGATCGAAGTGTACTTTTTGAAGTAGTGCTGAAAGGCGTTGGGCAAAAAGCATCAAACAAGTAGTGTTGAAAGGCGATTCAGTTTTTTAATCTTTTAATTTAAAAAATAATTTTCTATATAAATATCTTTTTTATATTTATAAGATTTAGGACAATTTTATCTTGAAAATTGTCATCAAAAGGCAATTTTGTCATGGGAATATTAAAAAGAGAGCAATTTTTCCTAAATCATTATACTAGTTAATTTTGACTGTTAATTGATCAAATATGTTGAACTGACAGTCCACATGTCACCATGCCATTTTTGTTAAAATGTAAATTTACCCTAAAAGTTTTAAATCTAACTTTAAAAAAAATGAAGTTGATAACACATAGACTTCTTGAACAAATTTACACTTTAATAAAAATTACGTGAATAACATATAGAGTTTCCACTGAATATATTTAGTCAATTAAATATCAAATTAATTAGAACAAGGATCACGGCAAAATTATTCTCTTTTTTATATTTCCTCAACAAAATTACCCTGAAAAACTTTCAAAACAAAATTTCTGCCAGATAACACTTGGGACAAAATTACCCCCATAACCCTAATTTATAACTAAAAATAATCAATGCTAAACACCAACAACCAAATCAATACTCTATCATAATTACATATTACGTATTTAATTTTGAAGAAATTCAAAAATAAAAAAATCGTCACGTTGTCTTATGTTTCCTTTCTTTTTATTTTCCGTTTTCACCTTCAATTTATTTAAAAAGATTTGGGAACTTTGCTAGCCCTAGCTTTGGAAAGTTTCAGTTGGATATGAAGTTTCAGTTGGTTCATATTGAAAAATAGTCAGTTATCTCTCTTTCACTTTCAGTTGTTTCGTATTGAAAAAAGATTTGGGAACTTTGATCGCCCTAGATTTTCGGCCTCTTATGCTCTGTGTCTCGAACTCGGGAATTTTCGTTCGTAGTCGATCTTTCATTGGGTGAATTATTCTCGGGTATAACGGCATCAATTTTCCCCCGAATTTGTTTCCCAATGTATTTTCTTGCTTCTTTGACTAATTGCTGGGGATTTAGTCGCTTATTTGAACGGATTTAATTTTCCCCCGAATTTGTTTCCCAATGGATTTTCTTGCTTCTTTGACCAAATTTCTGGAGGTTGAATCGCTTATTTAAACTTTTACCATCGGCAACTCAAAATTATCTGATTAATCTGTCCGCTTGAGGCATTGATTATTGTTTAGGTTCACTTGGTTCATTGCATCTTTAAATTTGATTATGTATGAAACGGAAAATTCAACTTTATCGGGCTTCTCCTACTTTAGAAGCCAAGTTTTGTGGTTCTTGAAATGCTGGAGAGGTCATATTAGTTGTTTAGTTTTACTGCATCCTTAATTTTGATTTCGCATGAAATGAAAAATTGAATTTTGCCAAGTTCTTAAATTGAAGTCTTAGTTTTGTGGTTCTTGAAGTCAAGTTCGTGTTTCTTGATTTCACCCGTGATTATCATAATGCCGGAGCCAAACGTCATTACTTAGCTCATTAACCTTAGAATTATTTATATATTCCTACAAATCTTTTTTTTTTTTTTTTTGAGTGGACTAGAAGTGATTTGTTCATAACCATTATGTTTTCCTTCAAAACTAATTGTATGGTGACCTTTTTTTTTTTTTTTTTACTGTGTAGCATAATTTTTCGTTTCAATAATTAAATATTCTCTTTCAAATGTTTATCTGCAGGTTTCAGCTTTCAAGACCATAATATAGATTTTTGCAATTTTTCCTTTGAAGTTTCTTGATTTCTGTGGGAATTGCATAGTGGATACTGGATATGACCAGCCAGGATTCCCAAGTTTATCATGAAACGCAAAGTCTTCAGTTTTGCCTATTACACTGCTTGAACAATCTCTTTCAGGTGTCTCTTTCGTAATCCCTTTCTCTTTCATACATATAGTAACTCTTTTAGTTTCGTTGCTTTTGTTTCATGATAAATGGAAGCAATCAAATCAAACGTTACCCTTGTTCTTGAATTTTAAATGGGGAGAGAGGTTTAAACTCTTCACTTGCCGTAAGATAAGAAAATCCAGTTTGTTAAAGATTTCCAAGTGTCATTTGGGAAGTAGGTTGTAGAACACAGTTGATTTCATTTTTCCTCATAGTAATTCTTGGAGAATAGAATTCTGTTATTTAGAAATTTTTATAATTTGTTTACTTCTTATATTTGTATTGCTTCTCTTCCAACAGAATGAGGATGCCTTTACTCAGGCAGGTTTGAATGCAATTTCTGAAAAGCTCACACTTGAAGATCCTGAACCAGCAGGCTGGACACCGTTATCAATTGTTTTTAAGCCCCATCATAATGTTCTGACTGGAAACTATGATGTAAATGTTCTGATTGCTGCCTTGGGTGAGAGAGGGAAGAGTGTAGTCTGGCATGATCGTCGTAATGGAGCATCCTCTATCGATCTCAATTCACCTGATGCAACTTTAATGGGGATTGTGCTTAATGTCCCAGTCAAGAGGATTTTTGGCCTTTGGAAAACCAGACACTGGGTTGCATTGAGGAGGATTGATGGGATCTGGTATAACTTGGACAGCGATCTTGCTTCACCAGAACCTTTCAAAGATGCAGATGAACTTTGGGGGTATTTGGACTCTGTCATTGCTCATGGTGGTGAGGTTTTGCTTGTCATGAATGAGAAACAGTCCTGAAAGCCCTCACCCTTTTTTACTTTAGCAGTTTTAATGCAAGCATCACTATCTATAGATTGTGTTCATTTGTGTACAGTACAGTACTAGCTTGATGATTAAAAAAGAAAAATCTTAGGCCTGTTACTAACAGGAAATCATTGTCAAGGCAGTTTTATTTGTGAAAGATACTTCAAGAATAAGTAATAGAGGTTGCTCAGAAGGTTAGGCCTGTTAAATGTTTGACTTGAATTGTCTCAGCTTGGAGCATTTCCTATGACTAGCAATGTGTTTTGACTGATTTTCTTACTTGAAGTATAAATTTCAGGGATTTGCATGATTTCCCAGTATTAGCTATCCTCGTTGATGCACATAGAACTTGATCAACAGATCACTGACAATTGAGATTTGTATATCAGCTTCAGGCAGATTTGATGCAATCATGGCATTTGACTGTAATGCACATACATTGTAATGATTAAGTCAGGGTTTCGTAATTTAATGTTTGTCTGCTTGTATGTACGTGTATATAAGCCTCCCAAAGTTGCTCTGCAATCTGTTTAAACCATTTTTCCAAGGCAATGGATAATTTAATGTCAGAAATTGTATCTTAATCGATTTCTGACATTTCCTTGCAATTTACAAGTTCAAAGGCATTGGATTCGGATGTGTCCATTTCATATTTATATTTGATTAATGGGTCTTGTTTCGTATTGGAAAGCACTACATCAGGTACTCACCAAAACCAAACACTATATGTTTTATTTAACTTCTGGGAATTGTCAATATTTGAACTGTAGTTCAGTAAATGAATATATAGTTATTAAGCCTTTTTTTTGGGAGCAGTTAAAATAAGTGCATGTGTGTTTGGGTAACCCCTAAACCGCGGTTTCAAAGGACCTTTTCTGCAAATCGAAACAATTTCTCTCATATACTTGTCTCGTAAATTATAAAAGTTATTTTCTAAAAGCTAATACAAACACATGAAATCATCTTGCTATTCCCTTGTATAGCGCAAAATAACTTAAAATAAGTTGATCCAAATAAGCATTAATGTTTGGGATGGCTTGTGGAGAGTTTATAATTCTTTTTTCATGTAAATTGAGATAAAATTCATCTTACATACTTATCTTATATATAATAAATCACGATTGAAAAGCTGTGTTTGAGGTTCCAATTGTTGTTCCAAACAAGCAAATAATATCATAAACAAGTCATGTTACTTATAAATTGCACTCCTTCCATGCCTTTTTATAAAATATAAATAACCGAATTATGTGACTCAAAAAATTAGTTAAAGATAATAAATATATAAAAAATGTAACTTGTTTTTCCAAAAAACACCCTTATTTATAAGGAAAAAAAAAAGATGAGTAAGAAAAAATGAAGGAGAGACGTATAATTAATTGAAGGTAAAAATAAAAAAAATGTATTAAATGTTTAGACTCTAGAGATCTCCAAAAACTAGTATCTTATCATAATGAACTTACTCATTCAACAAATATTATCTTGTAAGAAGGAACAGGAGGGAGTAATTAGCATGGATTATGTAAGATTTTGTGTTTCTGTCTGATTAAGCCTTGTTCTATAGTAATATCCTCTGCTTCCACAAAAACATGAACATAGTTAGCACCCTTCAGTTTCTGTTTGTCCTCTAAATGAACAGATTGAACAGAGACCAGTTCAAATTCCAATTTACTGAAAAGAAGATCAAAACCAGCATGCAGCAACAGCATTTTGGATCCATAATGGCCAAATGATTCAAAGCATAATACAGAGAAACAATAATGCTTGCATTTTGAGGCCTTGATCATCATTTCTTGGCAAACAATCCTCCAAAGCCACCGTTCTTCTTTTGGGGCATGGCGACAGAGTTTTTCCGGCCACCTCTGGTGGTGGTGCCTCCACTCTTTTCCTCCACCTTCTTGAGTAAAGGATCAGTCTAAAGCAGCTGGTCTTCCTTCAGCAAGCCTCCCAAAATCCAATCTAGAAGACTTTCTCCTCTTTGCCTGCTCCCTTTGCCGCCGTCACTGCATACACTCTCGCGGTGGCCAGAGAAAATGACATGATCACAGAAGCCATGTTTGATAATCTGCACAACACAAGTTGCTTTCTCAGAAGAATGAGGAGGCAACAGCCACCGATAATATATTGCTTGTGGCTGATTCTATCAGAGGCATGAGGTCTCCTCAAGCGTCTTATCTTTGATTGCTTGTGTCCTGGTGAAGCTGTGGATTTGAGGTGTGGCCACCGCAAAACCAGTGGGGTCTGGCATTGGCTGCTAGTGGCCATTTGAACAGGGGCCTTTTCTATAGCTTCGTTTTCGACATTCTATTAAAAATTAAAATCTAACTACTAACTATCAACAAGTCAACCGAAGGGTTAGTTCTTAACAGAATTAAGATTTAAATCTTCGTGAGGAGAATTACACACATTTAATTCTCAACAATATAGTGTAGAATTGCCTTTATAAGGCGGATACATGTAATTATAAAAAAAAGTGGAATTACATACAAGCTCAAAGAAGAGAAAAAATATCAAACAAGTCTTTTGAAATTATCAAATTGAATTGAAGTTTCATGAGATTTGGGTGATATTAATTTAAACTGAGAGAAAGTAATTTTGCCCTTGTTAATAAGGGTAACTAATGACAAATAACTGATCCACAATGACAAGTCGTTAAGTTGTTGGTGGTATCTTGACCTGTCATTGTCGTTCAGTGACTTGTTATTGGTTACTTAAATTAACCAGGGTAAAATAGTCTTCTCTAGCTTTGAATTAATCTCACCCAAGTCTCATGAAGTATCAATGCAATTCGTTGATTTTAAGGGACCTGTTTGTGATTTTTTTCTCTTCCTTATAACTTCTATGTAATTCTCCCTATTAAATTATGTGTGATTTGAATGCATTTTTTATTTAAATAATATTTTGTATATTTTAATTAAGAGTTATGGTGTTAAAATACACATGAAAATTTTCTAAAAGTGAGCCCAACACTAAATACTTTTTTTAAGAGAATAAATAATTATGAACTTTCAAAATGGGTGCAAAAATACACTTTGACCATTTGTTTGAATTTTTTAAGGGTTAAGATGCAAAAATACATATAAGATTTTTCTAAAAGAACGCTTCACACAAATGTTTTTTTAGAGGTAAAAAGTAACTATGAACTTCCAAAAATATGTGTAAAAATACACATTTGCCGTTACTTCATGAGTATCACGTCATCTGAACTTTATCCAATAAAAACATAACAACTCACATCATTTTAATTCTAGTTGGCCGAAAACTCATCTGAAAAAAAAAAATTATCTTGATTTTAAGAAAAATATTAGTTGATAATTTTATTTTAGTTTTTTTAAATTAAGATGTTTTTTTTATTAAAAACAAGATAAAATTTAAAATTTTTTTCAGATGAGTCATCAACCAACTAGGACTAAAATGATGAGTTGTTGTATTTTTATTGGACAAAGTTCAGATGTTGTGGTACACCTGGAGTATGTAAATATTTCTCTAACTGAGAATAATAATTTGCTGATTAGGCAAGAAAAATTAATTTCCACTTATCCTTTATCTCCATATCATCACTTCTTTTGGAAGAGAGATGGAGAGGAGAGAACGGGTTAGGTTAGTACTGGGAAAACGGGCCGGCCCGGCCCTGCAGGGCCGGCCCGTGACGGGCTCGGGCCTAAACGGGCCGGCCCGTTTAGGCCCGAGTCCAAATCCGTACTCCTGGAGGGCGGCCCGACCCGTTTAAGTTAGGCCCGTTTATTTATTTATTTATTTTTTGCCATTCCTTTTTTTGTTTCTTATTCTCATAAAGACTAAAAATACCTAATTTAAAACATAAATATCATCAATACTAATTTAAAACATAAATATTATCCAAGTTTAATAGAACACAAACACTAAAACTTAAGTCCAAACCAAAATTAATGTTTATAACCAATTAAATAAGTTCACAGCCACAATCAAACAAGCTTACAAGCTTCAAATGTCAGTAATAATATAACACCTGATTTGGATTTTGGCGTATACATGCAAAAAAAGAAAAAAGAAAATCAAAGAAGAGAAGCTTTAAATGATGTCTGAATCAATGTGAGAGCATTTTTGATATGAGGGTTAGGTTAGGTTAACTCTACCTCTGACCAATGCTTACTGCCCATTATCTTGTGCACATTTAAAAAAAAAAAAAAGTTAAACGGGCCTAAAAGGGCCGGCCCTCAGGGCTTCAGGGCCGGCCCTACAGGGCTTGCGGCCCTACAGGGCCGGCCCTTTTAGGCCCGCTTCCATTTTCAGCCTCCAAATCATAGGCCCGGCCCTTGACGGGCTTGGGCCTAAACGGGCCGGCCCGACGGGCTCGGCCCGAATTCCCGGCTCTAGGTTAGGTGGAGATAAATGATTAAATGAAAATTCATTTTTCTTACTTAGTCAGTAAATTATTATTTCAAGCTGTTTCTTAATCATCCACATCACCATTTTCAATCAAAAAATTCAAATAAATGATCAATGTATATTTTTACACCTATTTTGAAAGTTCATCATTACTTTTACCCCTCAAAAAAATATTTGTGTTAGGCGTGTTTTTGAAAAAATCTCAAGTGTATTTTACACCTTAACCCTTAAAAAATTTAAACAAACGGTCAACTAACGATAAATTTTTATTTTTACACCTATTTTGGAAGTTCATAGTTACTTTTACCCCTTAAAAAACATTTTTTGCTGAACATATTTTTAAAAAAATCTCATATATATTTTTACACCTTAACCCTTTAATTAAATTAAATTATTTTAATCATGAGTAGGTTGATGCTGAGTCAACTACGTTGGAACCCTTGAGCTTGAACTACTGTGGCTTTGGGCCCTCATCTCAACACCTCACTTGCAACGTGCAAATCCTTTTAACTTTAGATGTATAAATACCTTTGTTTATATAAAATTGATCATTTGTTGGCAAAAAAAAAATATAAAATTGATCATTTTATTAAAAAAAACTTGCAAATCCTAATATGTACACATGTAATATCAGATTCTGGGCAAGATTGTGCAATATATCTTTTGATATATCTATAAATAGATTATGATAATTAAAATTTGACTCACTCGCAGCTCCTTCAACAAATAATGAAACACTCAAAAACAAATATCAATATAACATTATATGTGTGTGTGTAGTACTCTTTTGTGAGGGTGCAGCGCATGGGAGGCAGGGGCTCAACTAGTTTTGCTTCCCTTTATTCTTACTATACATCAGTGCTCTGAAACCCAGACCAGACTAGCCAGTTTGGCCTGGGAACCAGCAAACCTGCTGGGAAGCCGGTCCGGTCCAACAATTTTTTTTAAATCAATATTTTTAATTTTTTTTAGAATTTCATATTAATAACTCTAAAATCTTTAATTTCTCACTGGTTTGATCTCGGGTTAGCTCCGATTTGATTCACTGACCTTTGACCCAATACCCTGACCAATTTAATGGCTAGTCTAGGTTTCAAAACCTTGCTATACATACATATATGTGCTTGTGAGAGAGAGAGAGGGGGGGGGGATTTTTACTAAAGAAAAAGCACCGAAATGCTGCGTTATTGTCCCCACAGAAGGTTTCTTCTTAGTTTAAAATAGAAATTAACAATATAAGATGCAAAAATATTTTATTCAAAATAAACAAAAATATATATTTTGTGCAAACAACTTCATATGTAAATATTATTCTTGATAGATTAATACATATGTTATTAAATTATTTTTCAAAAAAATTGAAGAACTTAATTGCATTAGGAAATTAAAGCCGATTAAAAATAATTGAAGTAGAGAACAAAATTTAAGTTTCATACATAATTCAAATATAGAAATTTTAAGCAAAAATATATATTAAAAAATCCAACTTTTTTTTTTTGGTGAGCGAAAATGACAGAATCCGAATAATCAAATCAAACAACAAAATTAAACAGACAAATCTAATAGAGGAAGGCCAGAGGGCCTACAATGTTGCCAAATATCAACATAATTTTTTTTAAAAAAATAATACTGTTTTTTTATTAGATGAAGGGCTCCCTTTTAAGACTTAGAGAGCAAAGGGTTCTCATCTCTCCTAACAAATGCGCTTCCTGAAATTTGAATTTGTGTTTTCCTTCTACAGGGTGAGGTCCCTTATTACTTCAACCAACCACTTATTAGTTTTAAAAAGAATAATACTAATACTTTGTTCATGATAATTAATAATTTTGAATTAATTTTTAGAATATAAAAATAAATTATTACTAATGATTTGTAAATTTATCACTTAAACTTTTCAAAGGTACAAAATCATTTCAATGCCATATTAATGGTGTTTTAAATTTATTATCAAATGAGAAAGTGTACATATGGTGTGGTTAGAGTATGATCGAGTAATATTAATGAGCAAGCCAATCGAAGATGATGTGCATGAAGTGAGTCTATTTTTGTATACTCCTACTAGCACCTAAAACTAATCAACTCATAAATTCTTAAGTTTAATTATGTGATTCAAATATTTTTCTTCTTTATCTTACATACTATATATGGCCAATCTGTTGAAACATAAAGATTGTTTTTCCCTGATTTATTTCAGCAACAACCTCAACCCCACTTTTCTATTTCTTTTAAATTCAACTTATTAAAATTTTTATCCTCCCCTTCCCTTCATTTCCCTCATACCCAACAGAGCCTTAATTAATAATGTCTTCATTGAGTTTATCTTCATTAACTATAGCCTCTTTAGTCTTATCCTAAATCTTAATCAAGCTTCTCATATAATCAAAATTGCAATGTAAATTATAAAATGTAAAACAAATCGAAATCCATAAATAGTGGGATTCATTTCAAATTTTTTGAAACATATACAAAGAAACATGTCAAAAGTCAAAAGTTGCAATTAAAACTCATGCATTCCTTTAACACACAGATTTAGTAAAAAAGTACTCAGCTACACAGAAAGTGAAGACCAAAAGGTTCACACACTGACTTTGATTTCAAGTATATATCCATTATTTCACTACTTTGTTTACAATGTGATCTGTACGTGTACTTATAATGTGATATGTCTATAATTCACAACATAAAATTGATGAGAAAAATCTAAAAACATAAAACGAGACTAGGTTCTAGCTATAGCGAAGTTCTTTTTAATACTTTTAACTCAATGAAAAAGCAGAATGTTGTAACTGGAATAGACTTTTGTAGCAATGAAGGTTTTAGAAGACTAATCTTCATGAGTGTGATATTGACATTTTGAGTAATATAATGGACGGCCCAAAAAACAAAAAACGAATAGAAAAGATATATGAAAGATGATGGAGAGAACCAAAATGCTGAAACTAAACCTGTAGAACTAGTAAAACCAATCTACTCGACGAGGATATTTGAGAGAATACAGGAGCAGAATATTGTGAGATGACATCTAACCACATGTACACGTATCAAGTGGGACTCATCTAACTGTACACTTGTCAAGTGGGACCCATCACATCATATACATCTAGAAGTAATATAATTGTTGTATGAAAGGTGATGGAGAGACACAAAATTCTGAAACTGAAACTATAGAACTGGTAAAACCAATCTGCACGGTAAGTATATGATGCTTTGTGAAAAGAGTAGTAGAATAGTGTAGTGTGAGATGGCATCTGATCATATCTACACGTGTCAAGTGGGCCAATCTAACTGTACACTTGTCAAGTGGGACCCATCACTTCATCCTATATATCTCTAGAAGTAATTGTTGGAACGTGAGTGAGTGCGAAAAAATAAAAGTAAAGAAAGGAAAAGATATATGAAAATGATGGAGAGAGCCAAATTTCTGAAGTTGTTGGGAAGTGAGTTGGTGCGAGAAGTGATCCAGCGGAAGTCAGAATAAAAATCAGCAATGAAGGTGTTGTAGGGTTCCAGACGATGGGCTGTATACAAGGCAAGATTAGCAGACACCAAGTTCTTCTTCACTTTCCACAAGAACACTCCATATTTTCTGAAAGTCTCTGCTTCAAAAATTGCATCCTTCTCAAACGCCCATAGTGCTCTCAAAAAGTACTCCTCTGCCCTGCACAGACAATTTTCGCATTTCAAATATATAAAACATCTCCATTATTTACTAGCATATGTATCTGTAACAGTGTTACATTGGTCATGACATTTTTGTTCTCACTTTAGTTGTTCATAAATATGTTTTCATCTATATAAGGGGCATGTGGTACTGAACGCACTTTTTTGTAAAATCTTATAGGTACTTTAGCAACATAACCCATCAACATGCGCGCGCGCGTGTAAAGCTCAAATCATCATATTTACAGTGTGACTTGCAGACTCAAATTAAACACTACTCTTTGTTCACAAGGTTCATTGTGTGTGAATACATATATATATATATATATAACTACAAAGCTAAAGTCATAATATTTACAGTGATGATCAGTGTGATTTGCAAACTCAAATTAAACACCAGTTTGTCCATTTTATAAGGTGCATATGTGTACCTGTCGTAGTCGCGAGCAACTTGGTAAAGAAACTCTGCATAGTTGGTCAAAAGGAGACGATTATTGGGTTCTTTAGATAATGCTAACAGATACAGAGCCTCCGTTTGCAAATATCGTTTGAACGGGGAAATGAATTGTTTCCTGCTTTCCAGATCCACCAGTTCTTCGCCGCCTGTCTCCCATGCTGCGTCTTCTACAATGGATCTCCAATTACTCGCCTCTTCTCTCACTTGTTTCATTCTTTCCTCGTGCTCTTGTAACTGAGCTTCGAATTCAGGGAAGAATTTAGCGACGTTAAAGTTCAGCAGCAGGAAGCGGGGGTCGCCGTCAATCTCATCGGAGGATTCTTCATCGGAACAAGATTCTGCGGCATTATTATTACTGTTGTGATCTTCGCTTTTAGGGAGGTTTACAGGGCGATTAAGTTTCAGCGGATCAAATTCCCCTTCACCGCCGTCTTTCTTGTCAGAGGATTCTTTACCGGAACAAGATTCTGTGGCAGTCCCGTCGTGATCGCCGTCGATTTCCTCAGGGAGTTCGTCATCGGAAAAGGAAAATAATATGGCCGTGGCGATTCTTTTTATGAACTTATTAGATGTTGAAAGTGTAGATCCGCAAGATCGAGACCTTTGAAGCAGACTCGGACGGCGGTCACATTTGCGCGGGAATCGGCACACAAGAGGTCCTCCTCTGTAACCGCCATTGCTGACGTGGCACCGTCGTCCTCTGGAGGTAGAAGGATGGGGAACAAGAACTTGTAGAGACCATTGCAGAAATTTCACACTCATTTTCTCAGAAATTGAACGAAAAAAAGATTGATCCTACAACTGAAGTTCATGAACAAAGAACAGAGAAAGGTAAGAAAAATTTTCTCAGTGAATGGAAGAAGAATCAAACTCCTCAGAAACTCGTTATAAGAGATTATTGCAAGAAAATCTATTACGTCTTTCTTACCTTGTAAATTCACCTCAGATCAACCTGTAAATCAGAACAAGAAAGTAATTAATCAGATAAGCAGCTTGAACAGAATTAAAGAGAGATTATTATGATCAGAAGCAATCAAATGAAATCAGATTTCAAGGAAAGCGCAAGAAACTGAAAGAAAAGCCGAGGTACCAACCATGCACGAAACTCGTACGCAACAAAGATGACAGTTGCAAAATTCTGTGTAAGGATTGAACAAAAACGAAGTGTAATGGGTTGGATGATGAAGAAAGTGCGAGTTTCTTGGACTAAAGTAATATTGCAGATTAGACCAGCGACTTTCGGGCAGTGAGTGTATGCGTGGGCTTAGTGCCCATCTCCTCCTCTTTTACGGGTTGGATCCCTGCCGTTGTAAACCCAAAAAAAAGAAAGAAAGTAATTTTGCAGATTAAAATCAAATAAAAAAAGAGTTAAGGTGTAAATATACCAATAAAGTATTGTCTGAGGAGCGTCCACCATAAATATCTTTTAAAAAGGACAAAAATACCAATAAATTTTTAAAAAGGAGCATCCACCACAATTTCTATTAAATTCATACTAACGCCGTTAGGGGTTTTCTTCTCTTATGATTTAACGCCGTTAGTACGGATTTAACGGAAATTGTGGTGGATGCCCCTTTTTAAAACTTCATTGGTATTTTTGCTTCTTTTAAAAGATATTTGTGGTAGACGCTCCTCGGACAATACTTCATTGATAGATTTGTACCTTAACCCATGAAAAAATCATGTTTGATTGATTTCACTATGGATTTCTATATATTGAAAATTTTCAGTGCCCAGTTGATTTATAAAAAATTAAGTACGTATTTTTGCCTCAAAAACATTTATAAAGAAGCTATTTAGACACTACAAATATGTATTATGGTTCAACGTAACAGATAATCTTTTATAATGTTATATCATTCAGAGTCAATTATCAGTACATTGTAAAAAAAACATTTTTACCCCACGTTGACTTGACATAGAAAAAGGCCATATTGAACTTTTTAAAATTGCCTGCAATTCTTTTAGAGAGAATTAACGTATAACTCCTTATAATTTCATTTGAATTTTTATTAGATCTTTATAGTTTTTCTTTTAAGTGAGCCCCTACAATTTCCTCTATCAATTACTTACTCGAATCCTTAAGATAAGATATATTTATCTAGTTTGATTAGATTAAAAATTTTGTTAAGTTATTTAATATAACTTATATTTTCTAAAACACCCTAGTTATTTTGTTGCATTTTCCCTTTCTCTCTCCTACTTGACATATAATATAAGCATTAGTGTGTGTTTGGAATGGCTTATTTTTGTCCAAAACGTGCTTATAATTCGTGATTCACAGTATACGAGGTAAGTATGTGAGAGGAGTTTTTTCTCGACTTGCGTGATTCGAGCTTATTTTTTAAATAAGCCCTTATTTAAGCTTGGCCAAACACCCACTTAGTCCATACCTCCATATGCTTATAATTTTTTAATTTGTGGGATATACCACGTGAATAAATGATTACATGACTGTCACTTGATATACATTAGGGTTAATTTATCACATGCATTTAAATAAAATCAAAATAAACCAAATTATAGTAGAGTGATGTTATTAGCATAATGTTTTTTTATTTTTATATTAAGAAAAAATTGAGCTTTTGATCCTTTAACTTTGAAAAGTTTCGATTTGGTCTCTTAACTTTTTTTAAAAAAAAAATGTTTTTTAGCTTTTTAATCTTAATATCGTTAGTTTCAAATGATGATTTTTTTCGTAACATTTATTGTTATTGTTGTTATTATTATTATTATTGAACTTCATATATTATCATTTGACAATGTGTTATCAACATTAAAATTTCAATATAAGCCTTTTTTTAATAACGGCACTTAGAGGTAATAAATAAATGAAAAGATGTTATTTAAAATTAAAGCATCAAGCTGAAACCTTATATATAATTAAAGAACTAAATGTATGCTTTTGTCTTATATTAATAATAGGGTTAATATAATATTTGATTCCTCAAATTTACTATTATTTTAGTTTTGGACTCTTAAGTTTCATTTTTTTTAAAACATTAGTTCCTACAATTAAATAAAATATGGATCATTTTATCCTTTGGAGGACCAAAACCTCTTATTTAAAATTTGAGAAACCAAAATTAAAATGAAGGTAAATTTAAGAGACTAAAGGTTGTATTACCTTAATAATAAGTAAACTTTATCCCATCATTTTATTTTTTAATTTTTTTTTTATTTTGTATTTTATTAGCAAAGTTGTCGTCTTCCTGAAAAACAAAAAAATTGCTTTGGAATGTAATTCATCGCCCATAAACTAGTCAATCAAAATCGATAATTAAGCTCTGAAGCCTATAAATTTGGTGGGACATACAAAGAAACATGTCACAAGTTGCTGTTAAGACTCGTTCGTTCCACTAAACACAGATTTAGTAAGAAAGTAGGTACGGACACTGATTTTAATTTCAAGTAGCCGTTCTTTCATTACTTTTTTTTTTTTTCCAATGTAATATCTGTACATGTATTTATGATATGATCTATGACTCAGAACATAAAAGGGGACGAGTTCTAGGCAACAGTTTTGTTGGTTTTTTGAATACTTTTGACTCAATCAAAAAGCTGAATGTTGTAACTGGAATAGAGTTTTGTGGCAATGAAGGTTTTAGAAGACTCATCATGATGAGTGTGATATGGACATTTGGGGCTTGTTTGGTACGAGGGGAGTGGAGGAAAAGTGGACGGAGGTAGAATTTTTTTAAGTTGAATTTAAAAAAATTAGAAAGATGGGGTTAAAAATTTTTAATTAATTTTTCTTAATCTTTTATCTTATATACTTTATTTATTAAAATTTTATTACCCCACTTCTTCAATCTTTTAAAATTCAATTCATAAAAATTTCCCCACCCTCACCTCCAAATCCCTCATACCGAAAAGAAAGTAATGAAGACCCAAAGAAAAAGAAAAGAAAGAGAGCCAAAATTCTCAAACTGATCGATACTATACAAGTGGTTTGGGGGGGGGGGGGATGAATTTGCTTCATTTACAAGTCAAATCTAGTCAACAAGTATATGATGCTTTGTGAAGAGAGAGTAGCTAGTTGTGAGATGGCATCTAACCATTTATACACCTGTCAAGTGGGACCTATCTAACTCTACACTTATCAAATGGGACCCATCATTATATATCTTTGTCTGTATCTATATGCAAGAGTTGGGAAGTCAGTTATAGAGGGAAGTGATGATCCAGATGAAGTGAGCATAAGAATCAGCAAGGAAGGTTTTGGTGGGTTGCATACAAAAAAGCTTGAAAGAAGGCATTATATATCAGCAGCCAAAAAGAAGTCTCCATATTTTCTGGGAGTCTCTGCGTCTCTAATTGCATCCTCTTCTTTCACCATTACTGCTCTCTCAAAGTACTCCTCTGCCCTGTTCAACTTCCCCATTTCACATACATATCCATTATTTACCCTCTTATTCCAATCAATATATATAAAGCTCAAGTCATCATATCATATTTACAGTTATGATCAGTGTCACTTGCAGACTCAAAACACTATTTTGTTCATAAGGTTCATATGTGTGTGAATTTGTGTGTGTGTGTTTATTACACAGGCAAACACAATATCCATAATTTTAACAAATTCCTTGTGTGGTTGTTTGGTTTAGCTTATATTTTAAGAGATTTTGTTTTATAAGAAGTAATAAATATGTGAAAATTCTCTTCGTTTGTTTAACAAATAGGCTCTCTTTAAGATATAAATCCATCTTCATTTCCTCAAAAGGGTATCCTCAGAATCTTAGAAGTTGACAAGCATCACCAAATTAAACCAAGGTTGTAAGCTAACAACGGCATCAAAAGTTATGATCAATATATATAATTAATTATGATCAATACATATATAAAGCTAGAGTCATACTATATAAGTGTGATTCAATTTGCAGACTCAAATTAAACACTATTTTGTTCATAAGGTTGGTATGTGTACCTGTCGTAGTCGCGGGCAACGGGGCAAAGAAACTGTGCATAGTTCGCTAGAAGCAGGGGTAGATTTTGTTGACAAGCAATCTTCATAATCATCGTCCGGTTCAATTTCGGCCCGAACCGGTGAAACGAATCGTTTCCTGGTTTCCCGGACCACCAGTCCTCCGCCGTCCATCTCACTTGCTTCTTCCACACTGGATCTCCACAGACTCGTCTCTTCTCTCCGTTGTTTCATTCTTTCCTCCTGTTCTGATAACTGAGCTCCACCGTCAGGGAGGATTGTGCGGTGGTTAAGGTTCAGCGGGTTGAATCCGCCGTCGCCGTCTATATCAACAGAGGATTCATCATCGGAACAAGAATCTGTGTCACTACTGTCATGGTCATCGGAATCTTCGCCGGAAAAAGAAAATAATCCGGCCGGGAATGTTCTCCTCATCATGAATTTAGATGTTGAAACTGACGATTCGCAAGATCGACGCCTTTGAAGCAGACTCGGATGATCCCATTTGCGCGGGAACCGGCACACAAGAGGTCTTCCGCCGCCGCGGTTGCGGACGTGGCATCGTTGTTCGGAGGAAGACTGAGGAACAAGAACTTGCCGCGGCCATAATCGCAGAACTTTCACACTCATTTCTCAGCTTGTATAGATGAAAAAAGAAATCGAACGAACGAAAAAGAAAATTGTATCGAAGTTCATGAACAAAAAAACAGAGAAGAAGAAGATGAGTAGAGGAAATGTATGGATCCTTCTTCTTGACAAACAAACCAAAAAAAAAACTCCGGTACAACAATGCAACTCTCTTTCGTCTTTAATTTCTTCTTCCAAATTCACCTCAACCTGCGAATCAAAACAAGAAAATAATCAGATCAACAGCTTAATTAAACAGAATTTAACTGCCAAACATAAAAGAAAGAAAGATTATGATGACAAGGAATAAGCAATAATGGAATCAAGTTTTCCAGAAAAAGCGCAAGAAAATGAAAGAAAAGCGAGGGTACCATGAATGGGAATACGGAACTCGAGGGTATATCTGATGACAGTTGGAATCAAATTCTGCAATGGTTGGGTTGAAGGAAGAATAAAGACGAAGACTCTTGTAGTAGTGCTGTAACTATGAGTTCCAAGTACGAGGCCTGAAGGAGAGGATGAAATAAAAGTAAATTTGTAGTCGCAAATGCAAACATATACTATCATGTTTTCGATCGATCTCTATGAATTTTCTTTTCACCCTCTCAATAATTTGTTCTCTATCAATAACACTTTAATCATCTGTGTATATATAGAAGTTTCCGGTGCAGTTGATCTATGAAGTTTTTTTTTTTTTTTGTGGTCATTCAATGTGTTTAGTTTCACCTTTCTTTCAAGAATTACGGTAAAAAAGAAATATTAATAGTTCGTTAATAAGTAGCAATATGGCCACTATTTTGTTATTTGTTAATCAAGTTAATAAATATTTTTTTTTTGCCAACACAAATTAATAAATAAATACATATTATATGTATATGAATAATTGATTGATTATTGAAGAAATGGGTAAATACGTACCCTTCTGTGAAGAATTTGTTACTATATTTCTAATTTCCACTTAGATACATATACCACAGCATCAAATATTATGCTAACTCATGTACTTAATATAAAGCCAATTTATTTGTTTAGGAAAAATTAAGAAATTTAAATAAGTAATATTAAATTATTTATATTCATCGATTTTTTTTCAAACTAATTTTTTTATTTATAAAATAATATATAATTTAGTTATACATAACATAATGCAATGATTAAGTTATTTATTTAACTTCTTCAATCTCTTTAAAAAAAATTCAACTAGCTCTTATATTAAGGACAAAAGGATGTACTATCTATGATCCTTAATAAAAGAGCTAATTGGGGATTCAATTTAGTCCCAAATATAATACCCAGGTTCATTTTGTTTTCCAAATTTATAAGTTTTTATCAAAATATCTCTATTGATTGCATATATTAAAAAGATTTTGTCTAACAATAGCTGTCATGATGAAGGATGGCATCTAAGAAAAACCAACTTATATTTATTACAAATAACTAATATAATTAACTTCATTAATCTACCCAAATTACTCAATTAACTCTTATATTATGAACCTTTTAAGGTTTTTTTAGGATTAAAAAGTACAATTTTGCTTTAAAACCATTTATAAAGGAGCGAAGTAAGCAATATTGACTTAACATGGACTATTAAGAACAGGCCGTTTACTTTAATTATAGAAAATTATGTGTTATATTATTTTATGCTTTTTACATATGGCCTATAACTCTTTTAGGAATACTTTTTGTAACAAAAATATACTTTAAACCTTTATTTTAAGTTTTAAATTACTAAACTTGGATGCTAGCTTATAATGGTTCAAACTTTTGATAAATATGATGGAAAAAATTAATCCATAAGTCCTTATAGTTTAATTTAAATTTTAACTTGGTCTCTATAATTTTTTTATTGGGCCTATACAGTTTTCTCAATCATAAAACATTAGTCCTAAGCTTATGATTTGTTAATTTCGTTAAAGAAACGTTGACAGATGATGGCATAACTCCCACTCAACATAAGCTAGAATTAATTTTGTCACACAAATGTAAATAAAATCAAAATAAAGCAAAGTATAAATTATGTATAAATGCAAAGAGACCGATTATTAGAATAATTTTTTATGTTAATAATAAATAAATTAAATTTCATCATTTTATTTTAAAAAAAAATCTTTTTTATTTTGTAGTTCATTAGCAAAGTTGTCATCTTCCTAAAAATTGCATTGGGCTAGAATTCAGCGTCCAGAAACAAATAAATCAAAATCAACAATTAAGTTATGAAGCCCATTAGCTGTCTTTTTTTAAATCTGGAATTGTAAAAGTTTCTCCTTAAATTTCTCTTTATCATCACTTCATGAATCTTCCAAAGATCTTTTAATCATAAAACTTTATAAAACTAGAATCTTTCTACCATTCATTCATCGGTTCCAAAAAATCACTTGCACATTCCCAAAAAAAAAGTAAAAAAAAAAAAAAAAAACATATATATTTTGGTCAGAGTTACACGTTAGAACCTCAAAAATCCCCAAAAATATTCAGATTGCATTAAACCCCTAAACAATGAGGACTATATCATTAAACTAACACTTTCAAGGAAGATGTTTCAGTGCTACCACAAAGCCTAACGTACATGGCTCACAAGTATGAAGCTCAATAACTCCCAGCTAGCACAAGCAAGCATGGGTCAAACACATAAATCAAGGAACAACCTGCTTGGCTGGTATCAACCAGCTTTAGATGAGTCTGCAGATAATTGTGGCTGTAAGCTCCTCCTCAAGAATTCAGACATCTTTGCACTGGCAGCACGCCCTCTTTCTAGGCAATGGAGATAATCATCCACTTGAAAGAATTGAAACAAAATTTCATTTAGATCAATCATTGAAAAGATAAAAACCACAAAAAGAAATAGAAAAATAAAATTGTGGGAGCCTGTTTGGATTGGCATTTTGAAGCCCAACTCTAGCTCTACAGTCGTGATTTTATGATTTACAAGTATATAAGAATAGTTTAATTTTGGCTTCCGTGAACGTGCTTATCATAAGCAAATCCAATTACTAGGTGAAAAAGAAAAGGTACATGGGGAAAATGAAATCTGAGCTCCTAATTTGGATTCCAGAAAAGTATGGGAACAGGATCACACGTGTGCACACGATTTTAGGAACATGATAAAATTGTTAAATGCATGATTGGAAGCATAAGCTTTGGTCAGAGATGTATGAGAGTCCAGGATCGAAGAGAGTAGCAAAGAAGCAAGACAGATACCTGACATTGCGCCATGGGTTACAGATGTTATGATTCCGTGTTCCATAGGTTCCTTGTCCACCTGCAACGATCCTCCCGGTAGAACTGAAACACATGCATTTGGGAAGACTAAATAGGCAAATGCTTTCGTTTTCTGCCATTAAACATGAAATATCGAATGAGATTTATATGCAAGGTGCATGATGTGTTATTGAATGAACAATGTTTTATAATGATACAAACCTCCTCTTCAAGTTTATTAGGGTCCAGTAAAACATAGCCACTCTCAGCCACAGAACAACATATTGCAACTGTAGAGACAAGCATGAAACAAATGAGAAATTCACCTTGTTCCAAGAGATGAAATTATAGTAGTTGGCGGGTAAACAATACGCCATAAGTTTTGGTTACCAGCAAGATGCTTCAATGGAATTCCAGCATCTACAAGGGCAGCACATGCAGCATTTATTGCACACGGAAGAAGCTACTTATTAAGTCAAGAAAAGCAACAAAAAGATGTAGACCAGAGACAAACATATTAAATATTTTTCTCCTTTGCTCATCAGTTGGATCAAAGTGTGTAAGTGATATCCGCTGGTTGTCCAATTTTGTCGCTTCAATTCATATTCAAAAAGGGTAGGGTTGATCCCTCAAGAAAGTCACTAATCACCAAGCCAAACTAAATTGGAAGTATTGAACCTCAGGCCCAGAAGTTGTAGAAATGATCATAAGTTAGAAGAGGGGGCAGAATAGATGAATCCTTCCATTGCTATCCACCTACTTCTTTACCCAAAACCACCTCCTCAAGAGTTAAAAAGAAAATGGCTAGATGAAAATAAGTCATGATATGAAATAGAATGAGTTTGGCAAAGGAGACCAAATCGCAACCATGCATATATCTCCCGAGCAAAAAGGATCATCAATAAAAGACTTCCACACTGTAGTGCATGTGACAAGGGATCCAAACACGATGAACTCCGGTGTCTATGCTCAAATAATTTCAAAACAGATATTAACATTTGTCTTAGTCTAAGTCAGGAGAAACAGCAAAACGGTCTGGATGAAATTAACAACTAGTAAATTTGACAGGGTGAGTAAAACGAGGGTTGAAAAAAATCACAATATCTTTACAATATCTGATAAAGGGTTGAAGAGAAACAGTGCAAACATGAATGAATACCAGCCACTAAAATTTTATTCACAGCTTGTAAAGGTGAAATATAGCACTAGTTACAAACAAAATTTTCTGTCAAAGTGAGTGATATAACAATTTGACTGAAATAGTCACCAACTGCATCATAATATAATCATATATTGCAGTAGGATACAGCACCATCATCATGGACGACCTGCAGTAGCAACAAAAAATATACAATCATGACATGACACTTCAGATGATACATTATTTATGGCTAATTTCAGAATAACATACACATACAACTTAACAGTAGTTACAAAAGAAAAGGAGGAAACTGCAATCGACTAATCTCACATCAGGGAAAGAAGACAAAAGAACCAAATTTGTTTCGGATATACCTGAATTATAACTGAAGTAGTGGTATTCGGATACATGCTTCGAATGCAAATGCTTTCGAGAGATTTCTTTAATATCATCTCAGACTCCCTCTCCAGTTTACCTAAGCCATGAAAATATTCAAACATTCACAAAAAATCGGAATACATGTGATGTCTCATTCGCCTCCAAACCGATGGAATATATTAATACACTTCTTTAGGGTCAATCATAAATAATAAATTGTGATTCGAAGTTATAGGAGAAAAATCAAGCTTGGCCATGTTAAAAACAATGTAGTTGTTAAACAAACATATTTAAAAAAAAAAAAAAAAGACGAATCACCTATCTGTCCTGTCTTAGGCTTCCATATAACTTCAATGCAAGCTTTTTCGGGATTTTCATTCTTCCTTGTCCCAGCTTTGGGTCCATAAACTGCAGCAAGAACCTTGGTTTCCCCTAAAAGATGAAAGGAGATCCAATAAATATTTCAAAAACCTATAGTTCCGTGGACGCGGAAGTACTTTCTTTTTTTTTTTACAACGCCTAAACATTATCATTATTACTCAACCACGACCGTCATTTCTCATCCAAAATCGATTCATTCTCCCCACCTATACTAATTGAAGTCTAAATGACAAATACCATAAAAAATAAGAACATATATAAACATGAATAAAAGACACTCTGATGACAATCTCTACTTGAAATGTAAATCCGACTTACATCAATGACAACATTAAACTGAAAGAGTGATATAGAAAAAGTAAATGTCAGAGAAAATAAAAGAAAACCAAAGGCACGGGACAAGTACAGGGGAATAACCTTGAGTCCAGCTAGCAGATCCATGAGCACGATTAAGGATGCCCCGAGAGCAAGCAAGGGGCCTCAATTGACTAGGCGAACGGCCATCAGGTCTATCAACTTCCATGGAAGACCAACAGCCTAGCGACGATGGAGGACGATGGGATGAACTGCCGCAGGCCAATACTTCGGGGATAGCACGGCGAACGGAGGAGAAGACGGGGCGACGGAGAGAAGTTCACCGAAACGGCGAACGGCCGACGGCAAGACGAGCTCCCCCGAGCGCACACAGACGCCGCAAGCTTGGGTAAGAACTGAGAATGCAAGGGTCGGAGGATCCGGGGAAGCACACTGAAAAAGGACTTTTTTTGAAAAAAAGAAAAAACAAATTATGTAAAGATAATTTAATAGGGAAAATGTCAGCTAGGTCCCAAGCTATAGAAAAAATGCTAAAAAAGTCTATTTGAAAAGCCAACTGTCAGAAAAGTCCCTAAGGACTTTTCTGATATGGATTCCCAATGACCATTTACCAAAATATTCCCGAAGCAATTTAACCACTGTCATTAGTTACACTATGTTATGCTATATTTACAACTTCGTAAGTCATATTAACAACATCGTAAGTTACGTTTACAACATGTATATAAAATGTGTGATTGTGTTGCGTTTACAACCTCTTCAGTTACGTTTACAACTCATTAAATATAACGTAACATGTTGTAAACGTAACTGATTATGTTGTTAATATGACTTATGATGTTGTAAATATAGCATAACATATTGTAACAAATGACAGTGGTTAAATTGCTTGGGGGTATTTTGGTAAATGGTCATTAGGAATTCATGTCAGAAAAGTCCCTAGAGACTTTTCTTACAGTTGACTTTTTAAAGAAATTTTTTTGACATTTTTTCCTTTGTTTGGGATCTAACTGATATTTTCCCAATTTAATATTGGGAAAGTCCCCCGAATTCTACAGCGGTCGTACAAAAATAAATACAAAGTCCTAGAATTGGCAATGGACATTTAAGCGTCATACAAAAATACAAAATCCCACAATGGTTATTGAGTAGGGGTGTTCATCAATTTCCCATCCTAATCCCGAGAAAATCGGGACGGAAAAATTTAGGGATCGGGAATATGATTTCGGGATCGGGAATGGGACTTTCCGATCTCGACTTTTTCCCGATCCCAAAAATATATATATACACATATATATTTTTTAAAAATATTTAAGAAAATAAGATCAAATGTAAAATAAAATATGAAAATCCCTAACACATTTAAAATAATATCTATTCTTTTAATTTATTTAGTTAATTTCATTTATTATTTATTAAATAATTCTAAACTTTTGTTTTTGTCTTTGTTCTTTTTACAGCTGAATCAACAACTTTAAGAATATATTGGACTAATTATATATTTATATTAGACTTATTTGATACAATATAATATTAGACAAATTATATATTTATACTAGATTAAAGGAACTACAACAAAAAATTCAATATAAAATTTTTTTTTTTTTAAAAAAATAAATCCGGGATCGGTAATAAAAATCATTCCCGAACCCTTCTCGGGATCGGGATCGGGATCGAGAATGACATTTCCCGATCCCGAACACCCCTAGTATTAAGTGGCAAACTGAAATTCTTATTATCATCAAAAGACGAAATTACCCCCCACATCATACATAATTTCCCAACCACTATACCCGACTGGGATTTTTTGAATTAAACTGGCCCAAGTAGAATTTGTCCCCACAATCCTATCCTTTGGATCTTGAAAGATTTACTGCCACCAAACTCATTTGTAAATATGATACAAAATAATATATATAAACTTAAAAATTTAAATTTGATCAATAATATATTTGTTTTTATCATTTTCAAATTTTTTATTTAAGTTACAATTTATTTCTAAGAGATAAATAAAAAATAGGTGAAATCTAAAGTACTACTCACTTTTAAAAGTTACAAGAAATTTATTAAACTTAACCAACTCTTCTTTTGTCATCATCTGTTCAAGCTTCCGATAACCACCACGAAACATGTATTATCAATACTTATTTCCTACTTGCCTCTTTTTATTTGCTTCACTTATTTTCTATGAAAGGAAAACAAAAAAACTGAGTTAATGATGTCAAATATATTCAAATAAAAAGTTCTATACTATGATGAAAAAAAATTTACCATAAATTGATGATCTTGTCGTGATGTCATAAACAACCTCCAGTCGTCTAGAAAAATATACAAACATCTTTGACATAGATCCTCATTCCTCCTTGCCCCTTCAATGTACTTTCCTGAGAGCTTGTTCTTAAAATATTTTCATCATAGACGAACTTCCCTCATCCAATGCTTATTCATTGTCTTGTTGTCTGGGACATTGTATATTTGCTACAAAGTAAAATAGAAGATAATTATATTTGAAGCAATAGGAATAAAGATACCAAAATTTGTTGCTAAATCACGTCTTTCATTTTTGTGGAACCAACTTCCCATTATCGTAGACAATATGAACTTTGCTTTGAGTCATAGCCTAAATAGCTAATGAATCGGTCTTCCTCAGCACCAATTAGATTCACATTAGCATCGAAGTCCACATGTAGCCTCTCTCGTTGATCTTTATGACGTGCAACCAATACTCCCATCTTTGTGCTGCCTTTAACCTTTTTCACAACAGTTTGCCTCTATCTATTTAATCCTCCCCAGGGCCTCTATCGCTTGATGAGTCATTCACTACAAAAAAAAATATTATTTAGTAGCGGTTAAAAATAGATATTAGTAACAGTTTTAACCGCTACAAATAACATTAGTAGCGGTTAGTAAAACTGCTACTAAATCGTATGTTGCAAGCTGTTTTGTAGCGGTTATATAAAACCGCTACTCAAGGAAAATAACCACTACATCCTTTGTAGCGGTTCAACCCAACCGCTACAACATCCCCATAAACGAAATTTTTTCCAGAGATATTTGTAGCGGTTATAGAACCACTACAAATATAAAAAATTGAAATTTTGAAGGCGGAAAAGAAAAATGACATTTTTTTATTTTGTAACGGTTAATAAACCGCTACTAATTTTGAATTTTTATAAAATTTGTAGTGGTTATAAAACCGCTACTAATTTCATGAAATTCAAAATTAGCTCCAAAAAATTTAATTTGAGTTTTAAAAAGGCGGGTTTGTTAGTAGCAGTTTAATAACCGCTACAAAAATTTAAAATTTTTTTAAAAAATATACGATCATTTGTTTCTATTTTTTTAATATTAAATTAAATAGTTTATTTTGTTATTATTTTATCTAATTTAATTAGCTTATTATTCAATAGTTTAACTTATTAATAAATTAAAAGGAAAAATTGAATTTAATTGGATTAGTATAAAATTTATATTAATAATATTATTAAGGATAAGTAGGTAATAAGGAATTATTATGTTGTCTAATATAATGTAATTGTGTATGAAAAATAGATGAAAATGAGATACAACTCTAAAATATCTGGAAAAAAATGGTTAGAATAAATTTTATAGAAAGGAAAGAAGTATTGTAAAAAAAATTAAAAAACTTGTTACCATATTTAATCGTATTATTCAGCTCCTCTACTCATACAAAAGAGTAATTGAGAGAAAATGAAAGAAAGGTAAAGTGAAAAGAAATTGGGGAGTGTTTGAAATGAGTTGTAGTAAGGGTATTTATAGGGATCCACGTACTATTTGTAGCGGTTATTAGTTAGTAGCGGTTATTTGTATTTTAGTAGCGGTTTTTATTTAATAGCGGTTATTATTACTTTTGTAGCGGTTTAGTAACCGCTACAAATATTATTTTAATTTTTTTAAATTTTATTTTAAAAATTTTTTTCCAGTTTTTTTTTAAAGAGAAAAGCATAATTTGAATTTGATCACTCATCGTCGCCATCCCTACAGAAATTATGTAGAAAAATTATTGTTAGGGATGTTTTATTAAATTTAAAAAATTTAATTTAAATAACGTGGACTTGAAAGAACTCACCATAGTAGAGGTAAATTGTCATCACCTTCAGGGAAGTAGTTTTCAAAATCGGCTGACTGAAATGGCTCACTCTCGTAGGCGATGTTATCGCCTTCACCCATGTCATAAAGGTCTCATGGCTTTAGATGAACGACCATGTGCCAATCCCTGTATCTCTCGTCCTCGACATAATAAATCTAATGTGCCTCTGAAGCTAGAATATACGGTTCATCATCTTGAGAAATACCAGTATGAATCGACCGTAAGAAATTGACTGATGTGATCCCTAAGTCGTCAGTTGTCAGTCCCCGAGAAGTAGTGGTATTTGCCCACAAACACTTGAACAGCTTCACGGTGAAACGGCCTTGATAATTAAATTCGACCACATCAAGAAGCTTGCCATAGTAAGGGACGCCTCCAAACTGCATGTTGGCGTCACTGCTGCTCGCATAACTCCTTGTCCCAAATGTGCCATAAACACCCGAATTCTGTGTTTGCAATCCTTGATCCCGTGAAACTGTGCAAAACTTAAAACCATTGACATTGTATGTTGTAAACCTTTTTGCATGATCAAGAGGGCCGATTGCGAGAGCTCTAAAATCTGGTGAGTGTGGGTTGTGGTCATTTAGTATTCTGCATGCAAACCAGCTCGGGAATTCTCTGTGGACCCTCCTATCAACTTCTGAGGATGTCTGTGTATGGATCCTAAGTTGACGCTTAACATGACTTCTGAATTCCATGCAATTAATAATGGAAAGGCGATAGTGAAATGAAAGTGAGAAATGTTACGAAAGATATAGATTGAATAACATGTGAGTGTACAATTCTTACTGTATGAAAGGTTCAACTTGAGTGCAATTAATCAAGACATGTCTATGTGCTTGCAACTTCTCAGTTGCCGTTAGTTTGAAGTTTTCAGTTGCTCCAACTGGTTTACCAACACAAGGGATAAATTCTCCTGATGTCGGCGTAGGTTCAGGACAATCGTCAACACGAGATAGGCGGTTGAAAGCTGTCTCAAGATCATCAAAGTACCTTGAGCAAAAATATAGCACCCCATCCCCTATATAGCCTTCAGCTATAGAACCTTTTGGCCAAGCCTTATTCCTTACGTAAGATTTTAATTTCCCAAGGAACCTACGAAGTACAGAAGAGAAAATTGATATAAAAAGCTGAAAAGGACGACTAGCAAACATTAAATACGGAGAATAAATTAAAGCACATATTTAAAATGAGTACCTCTCAATCGGATACATCCAACGATATTGTACTGGTCCAGCGAGCTTTGTTTCATGAACGAGGTGGACTGTGAGGTGAACCATCACAGTAAAAAAGGATGGAGGAAATATCATCTCCAAATGACAAAGCGTAAGACTGATTTTCGACTGTAGCTGATCGAGCTCCTCAACGATCAAAATCTTATAACACAACTTCTGAAAGAAAGAACAAAGTTCCACCAAAATGATGGAAACATAGGGAGGAAGTGTATTCTTTATAGCCAGAGGGAGTAACTGCTGCATAAGAACATGTGAGTCATGACTCTTCAGGCCAGCAACCTTTCGAGCCTGCAAGTCAACACATCGAGAAATGTTGCTTGAATACCCATCAGGAACTTTTAATTTCTTCAACGTCATGAGGAAAACTTCCTTGTTCGGTTTTGTGAAGGTAAACTTTGCCGGTTGAAATCTGTCATGCTCATCTGGCCAAGCGTCTTCACGAACTCCCATGTCGCGTAAATCTTTCCTCGCTTGAAGGTGATCTTTTGTCTTGCCAGGTTCGTTAAGCAACGTATACAACACATTGTCGCAAACATTCTTTTCAATGTGCATTACATCAAGACTATGGTGAAGTAAATTAGATATCCAATATGAAAGAGTAAATAAAATACTTATCTTCTTCCACTGCTGAGGCGCCGAAGTCCTGTGCATCTTTTGGCGAGTTTGTGCTGAATCGTCGCTTTTTCCAAACTCGAAGTCAACATGCTCAAGCTGCTGTAAGATATCTGTACCGGACAAAGTCTGAGGTGGTCCTCTTTTTTCTGGTTTCCCATTGAAGCTATTCCGTTGCAATTTGAACTTATGCCTTCCATCAAGAAACCTCCGATGTCCAATAAAGCACCACTTTCGGCTGTGGGGAAGGCGCACTGCGTCAGAGTCAAAATTGCAAGCTGGACACGCCGACCCAGTATGTACATTCTAACCAGATAATGTGCAAAGGCCAGGAAAGTCACTAATCGTCCACATCAAGGCTACACGCAAGTTGAACAAAGTCTTACCGTAAGCGTCGTACGTCTCCAAGCCAGCATTCCACAGGTCAAGCAATTCCGCAATAAGCGGTTGGAGATACACATCAATGTCATTGCCCAGTGCCTTTTTTCCTGGAATGATCATAAACATAATGAAAGAGCTTTGTTTCATACACATCCAGGGGGTAAATTGTAGGGAACTAATACTACCGGCCAATACTGTAACTTGTGCTAAGATTCCCGAAAGGATTGAAACCGTCAGTCGCCAACGCAAGCCGAATATTTCTGGGGTCAGTCGTGAAATCTGGAAAGTTGTTGTCAAACGTTTTCCAAGCAGCTGCATCCCGGGGATGTCTTAATTTACCGTCTTTATTGTTATCAACGGCATGCCACCTCATGTGCTCTGCAGTTTTAGACGACATAAATAATCTTTGTAGGCGAGGTTTTAAAGGGAAGTACCTGAGAATCTTTACAGGTTTCTTCTTCTTCTTTTTCCCCTTCTGAATTGTCTTGTACCTCGATGTGTGACATCTCTTACAAGTCTCCCTACTGGAATCGTCTCCCCAATACAGCATACAATCATTTGGGCATGCATCAATCTTTTGATAATTCAACCCAAACCTATTGATAATCTTCTTGGCCTCGTAGAATGTTATGGGAATCTCAGCGTCGGGGAATGCATCTTGTAATAAGTCAAGCAACATCGACATTCCCTTATCCGTGATCCCACACAAGCACTTGATATGATACAATTTGATCAAGAAAGATAATTTAGAATATTTGCGACAACCTTGATATAAAGGATGATATGCTTTATCCATCAAGCTGAAAAAATCCCGAGCTGCTTCATTCCTCATAAAAACTGGCTCGGAACCGTGCACTTCTTCGTTGAAGTTGTCGCCTTGAAATCCAAACGCATCACGCACAGCATCATTCACAGGATCATCTTCATCTACTTGAACGCCTACTTGAGAACTTCGAGGAAGATAATCGTCATATCTAATGCCAGCCTTCTCACCATGAACTGCCCAGAACATATAGTCCTCATGGAAAGGCTTCACAAGCGAATATTCCTTCACAGCATTTCGTTCATGCCACTTCTTAAACTTGAATCTCCGAAAAGGACAGATGATCTTGCCATTACAGCTGGCGTGAGTGAATGCGAAATCCAAGAAACTGTTTAATCCGTATAAATATTCCAAAGAATTGCGCGGCAACCTGATCCATGAATTATCCATAGCTACTAGTGAGAGAGAAGAAAGTATAGAGAAGAAGATGAGAGAGTAGAGAATGACGAATGCCAAGAACCTTATATTCTGAAATTCCAATGTTTCAAATTTTGTAGCAGTTATTAAACCGCTACACTAACCGCTACAGTTCTAAAATATTTGTAGCAGTTATATGTATAAAACCGCTACTAATTTTCAAGCCATTGGAATTTTGCACACTTGGTGGGAAATTCAAAATTTAAACGTTGAGTATTTGTAGCGGTTATATGTATATAACCGCTACTAATATTAAAGCCGTTGGACAGCAAATTAAAAAATTAATTTTTTAATTTGTAGCGGTTATATATAACATAACCGCTACAAATGTGGACAAAGGCGGCAAATTTCAAAATTCAAATGATGAGTATTTGTAGCTGTTTTTATTGTAAAACTCGGATTGGGTATTGAACCGGTTGGGGTACTGGGTTAAGGGTCAGTGGGTCAGACCGGGCCAAACTAAAGCTAAACCGGGACTAAACTAGTGAGAAATTGAATATTTTAAGCTTATTAATATGAAATTCTAAGGAAAAATATGAACCGGTTCGGTCTAGGCACCAGTTCCCGGGCCGGATCGGCCGGTTCAATCCGGGTTCCGGAACCCTGTGCATTTCACATGATGAATATTTTCTTAGAAAGGATAAATATGATTTTAAAATGCAATGCTAGGGGTGTTCATCAATTTCCTGTCCTGGTCTTCCCATCCCGATCCCGAGCAAATCGAGACGGGAAAATCCCGTCCCGAAATTTTCGGAATCGAGAAAAATTTGGGATCGGGATCAAGATCGGGAATGGGACTTCCCGATCCCGAATATATATAGACATGTATATTTTTTTAAAATATTTAAGAAAATAAAACCAAATGTAAAATAAAATGTAAAAATCCCTAACACCCTTAAGGTAATATCTATTCTTTTAGTTTGTTTAGTTAATTTTGTTTATTATTTATTAAATAATTCTAATTTTTTGTTCTTGTCTTTGTTCTTTTTGCAGCTGAATCAACAACTTTAAACATGTATTGGACTAATTATATATTTGAATTAGACTTATTTTATATAATATGATATTAGATAAATTATATATTTATACGAAACTCAAGGAAACACAACAAAAAAATTTAATATAAAGATTTTTTTTAAAAAAAAAGGAAATCCGGGATTGGGAAATTCCCAATCCCGATCCCGAAAATTTCCCGATTTTCGGGATCGGGAATGAAAATCATTCCCGAACCCTTCTCAGGATCGGGATCGGGAATGACATTTCCCGATCCCGAACGTCATTCCCGATCCCGAACACCCCTATGCAATGCTATGTTTGTAGATATCTCCCATCCAATCTCTAGTTGGCCAAATAGGCAGAAGATGGATCATGGAAGTGATATCATAGCTGGAGGATGGGCATTTTTATTTAGAAGACCTAATTGCTTCTGTTGAAATCAATTTATCTACTGCTATATCCTTTTGTGGTTTGAGAATAATAGTTTATTGGAAGAGCTTTATAATTGCTCAAAGAACCTAAAGTAGGTTGCCTCATTAGTACTTTATGTAATGGGATTAGTTTGTTCATTATTGTTGTAGAGTGCATTCCTTTACATGATTTTCATTATTGAGGAATTTGTCTTGCCTCTGATTTTTTGTAAAGCTTGTGAGATTCTCTGTGATTATTGTTGTAGTGTTTCTTTACATGATTTCTAACATTGAACTATTGTAAACATTATACAAGTTAAAAATAAAAAGAACACACAAGTTCTTTTCAGTTCTGTGCTGGCTTAGATAGTGGGCTAGAGGAAGGAATATGGTGGAAAATGTTAAAAACATGAAAAATAACATTTAAGACCGGTTTTGTGAAATATAAGGTCTAAAAAGTCAGTCTTTTTAGATCTGATCTTAGAGCAACCGGTCTAAAATTTAGACCTCTAAGACCAGGTCTAACAAGTAACAAACTTTTTAGATCAGTTGTACCATGACCTTATCCAGAACTAGTCTAAAAAGCTTTTTTTACCTAGTCTAAAAACTGATTTTTCCACCGGTACTATTGGTTCATCCATAAGTTGCCTTTAAGTTGACCAAATGCAAAGTTCCTGTCAACTGTGTGTACTTACTCCCAAGGTACATCGGTGTCTCTGCATCACTCCGCATGTTATCATATTCATGCAATTGCAGAAAGAATTCTACCTCAACATCATGAATCATTTTCTCTATTCTATCTTCATCTATGACATACACAACTTCCTTCTTATGTGACAGACAAGCAATGAATTCCTCACCATGCCTATGCACCTTGTTTGTCGAAGATTTATTCTATCACAAAGTAGGGGATCCCTTATATCATCAACATCCAATAGACTCTCATTTAAACAATTGATACAAGGACTAAAATTTAATTAGATTATAAGGAGCTAATCGATTATGTAAACGATCTCAGTGGTAATGGAAGGGAGGGGTGCAAGACGGAGGACTAGTTGAGAGAGAGATAGCTGGAATGTTTACATCAGGATTGGGATGTGAGCTTGTGCTGGTGACATCGAAAAGTTAATGCAATTCTTGACAGTCTGGGCTAAAGAGGCTCTGAATAAAAAATGGAAGATATCGTCTTCCCCGTCTTTCATAACAGAGAAAGTGAGGAAGGAAGCTTTTTCTTGTAATGCCCATAGTTAATGCGCCTGTGCTCGTTAAAAGAAAGAAAGAAACAGTTTTAATTAACGAACATACATTATCATACTTTAATTTATATATATGTATATATATAGATAGGATCTAACTTTATACAAGCTGTTATAATATATATATATATAGGCAGTTTTAATTAATAAAATTTTTATTATTGAATAATTTTGTACATGCACAGGTCATTATATATTTGTGAAAAGATAGATAATTTTAATCTATTATTATACATATATGCATACGCGTGCGCGCGCGCGCACACACACATACATACGTGTGTGTAGATCAGGGCAATGTTGTCTTTTGATATATTATTCTCACATATTCTCATGTTCACTGTAATATAACCAAACTTTTTTCTGTCAATGCATCATCTGTTCTTAATAACGTCTCAAACAAATTCATGTAATTATCATTACATTACATTCCATTGCATTTCCTATGATTAAGTGAACCAAATGGGGCATAAGTCATTATTTTTCATTGAATAAAGCTAATGGTATTTAGATTAAGGAACTAAATGTATACTCCCTCCGGTCCTAAATATAGGACCGGAGGTAGTATTTTTAAAACTTAATGAACTAATATGAAATTTAATGTAAACTTAAATGTTCAAATAGATGCTTTAGTCATAAAAACGCGCTATAGAGTTTTTTTAATTTTTCTTTTAGAATTTCACACTATAAGTCTAAAATTTTCAATTTCTCACCGATTTGGTCCCGGTTTAGCTCCGGTTTGGTCCCGGTTTGACTCACTGACCCTTAACCCAGTACCCCGACCGGTTCAATGCCCTGTCCGAGTTTTAATACCTTGGTTTTTTCCCCAACTATTCCCACTATCATCTCTAGGAAGCTCCCCGCACGTATTCTTGGCATGTTAATTAATCGCAGGATGCTTCTTTTCATGAACTCATCTGTTTAATTAATGTATCCCTCTGTTGCCAATTAACAAGCGCAGATATCACGGTACTGCTTCTCGTTTGATACGGGAAGTAGTTGGGTATAGATTTTGATATAAATATAATATAATATCTCAATCTATTTTGTTTCTTATAATTATCTATATTTTTTTAAAATTATCTCTTACATCATGAATATCAAAGGAATTTACATCAATAAAGAGTTTCCATACAAATAATTTAAAGGGATATTTCTAATAAATTAATGCACAATTTTAACAAATAACTAATTTATCTAATTTTTTTAATCAATATAAATTATTTAAGTAAATTTAATATTAAGGGCAGGGGTATTAAGAGGTGATAGCTAATAAATTTTGATTTCAGGCGCCGGATATAATACAAGGTATTTTAAATAAACCAACTGGCGGAAAAGTTATAGTTTTGGAGGGTATTTTAGACAAATTTTACCTTTTATAAACTATCTGGTCCTTACTATAAAATATAGTATGTAATGCAGTTTTACACACCAAACTAGAATATATTACTATATATTCTAGCAGAGTTGATGTTAACGTTTTAAAGAACCTTTTATTTTAATATAATTAAAATTTAAAATAAAGATAATCTTATAAATTTTACTTTTTATTAAAGTGAATTTATCATTTAAAAATTTTAAATTAAAATTTTAAATTTAGACCGTTTCAATTTGATATGAACACCGTAGATTTTATCACAATGCCTGGCATGCATCCCCATTTTACATTTTACATGAAATAAATGAATGACGAGAGATATATATATATATATATATATATATATTCCGATTTTAATATGTTTAATTAATTTAATTTCAAAAACTGTTTTGAAGGTTTTTTTTTTTTGGCCCAGAAAACTTTAATATAAGTACTGGGATTGCATATATTAAAATATTTTTCAATTTTTATAAAAGAAAACCTACTTAAAAATATATTAAGATATACATATATAATCTGAGAACAAAAAATATTCTCCTCAAGATACAGACAAGATAATCGTTATTATATTATCAAAAAAATCAAAATAAAAAGAATAATATAGAAACCAATCATAAAGCATTGCGCAGAACATGATAAAAGTTGTAAATTTAAAAATTATTATTATATTTTTTTAAGATAATCTAGCATATAAATATTTAATATTTAAGTTATCTTTTATATCACTATTATATCTCATCATCCTTTCTTCATTTTTTTAATCAAATTACTTTATCTTTTCAAAATCCAAATCAAATATAATTCACATTACCCATCTATATATATGACCGAGTAGTCTCGTTCAAGATCATCTCTCCCATCAGCTTCACAGTTCTATTATATATATTTGTGAGTATTTACGTTTGAATATATATATATATACATACATACATACACACTAGTGCATTCTTATTCTCATCTTCTCTCTATTAATATTCTGTTTCATATTTCATTCTTATTCTCATCTTCTGTCCATTAATATTCTGTTTAATGTTTCAGATTAAACCCTAAAAATGGCTAGAGGTCAATTAAAGGTTCTTCAAGCTCTAGATTCTGCGAAAACACAATGGTATCACTTTACGACGATCGTGATCGCCGGAATGGGTTTCTTTACCGATTCTTACGACCTTTTCTGCATCTCGCTGGTCACAAAACTACTCGGCCGTATATATTACTACCAAGACGGCTCTCCTAAACCCGGTTCTCTACCGGCCAACGTCTCCGCTGCCATAACCGGCGTCGCCTTCTGCGGAACCCTAATTGGCCAGCTCTTCTTCGGCTGGCTCGGAGACAGGCTCGGAAGAAAACGCGTCTACGGCATAACCCTAATGCTCATGGTAATTTGTTCAATCGGGTCGGGTCTCTCTCTCGGATCCAACAGTAAAGCTGTTATGGCCACTCTTTGCTTCTTCCGATTCTGGCTCGGCTTCGGCATCGGCGGCGACTACCCTCTCTCCGCCACCATCATGTCGGAGTACTCCAACAAGAAGACTCGCGGCGCTTTCATCGCCGCCGTCTTCGCCATGCAAGGGTTTGGAATTCTAGCCGGCGGCACCGTCGCGATCATCCTCTCGGCGATTTTCAGAGCAACCTTCCCGGCACCATCGTACCAGACGAATCCAGTTCTATCCACCGTTCCAGAATCCGATTACGTCTGGAGATTGATTCTCATGTTCGGCGCAGTGCCGGCGATTTTAACTTATTACTGGCGTATGAAGATGCCGGAAACCGCTCGATACACGGCCTTGGTAGCGAAGAACGCGAAGCAAGCGGCTTCTGATATGTCCAAAGTTCTTGAGGTTGAGATAGAACTGGAAACTGATCTGAAAATTTCTGAGAATAATGATGATAATAAGTTTGGGTTATTTTCGAAGCAGTTTCTTCGCCGTCATGGACTTCACTTGCTCGGAACCACCACGACGTGGTTTTTTCTGGACATTGCGTTTTACAGTCAGAATTTGTTTCAGAAAGATATATTTAGTTCGATTGGTTGGCTTCCTAATGCGAAGAAGATGAGCGCCATTGAAGAGGTTTTCAAGATCGCCAGAGCTCAAACCCTAATAGCGCTTTGCAGCACCGTGCCGGGCTATTGGGTTACGGTGGCGCTAATTGATAGGATTGGAAGGTTCTCGATTCAGATCATCGGATTCTCCTTCATGACGATTTTCATGTTTGCATTGGCCATTCCTTACCAATACTGGACTATGAACGGACATCAGATATGGTTCGTTGTAATGTACTCTGTGACCTTTTTCTTCTGCAACTTTGGGCCCAACTCTACGACGTTCATCGTCCCGGCGGAGATATTTCCAGCGAGGCTGAGGTCTACGTGCCACGGAATCTCAGCGGCGGCCGGCAAGGCGGGTGCGATAGTGGGGTCGTTTGGGTTTCTGTATGCTTCCAACTCAATTGGAGTTAGGAATGCATTGATAATTCTGGCTGTGGTTAACTTGTTGGGGTTGATGTTTACTTTTCTGGTGCCGGAGACGAAGGGGAAATCGCTGGAGGAGATTTCCGGTGAAGGCGAGGACGATGACGAAGAAGGGACTAGCAATGATGTTTATAGAGAGTATATTGAAAATGTGGTTTAAGCTTCTGCAGTAGAGAATTCTTCTGTGAAGTGAATGATTAACACATCGGAGTAGTCTTATAAGATTAACATATAGGGCGTGTCTGTGTGTGGTTTCACTTTGATAGTTTGTGATGTACGTAGATAGTTTTCAAACCCAAACATGCACCTAATTTCAAAGAATTGATTATTTTTTAATTGTTTGTGATGTACGTACATGGTCTTGTTTTGGGATATATATTTTATTGTTTTATACTTTCAAAGTTTCTTTTTTCTTTTTTTTGCCGAATTGAAAGTTTCAATATAATGCTTTCCAGCAAAAAAAATTAAATAAATAAAAATGCCTGGTGTGTGTTTTTTATACAATTATATACTAGCTCTGTGGTTCCTATTATTATGCGCCATTTAGATTTTTTTTTTTATCCAACCAATAAGTTGTTGGTTGGTTAAGGAAGAGAAGCTTATTGTTGAGAGAGGAATCAAAACCTATTCCCTTTTAAATGGGATTAGAAAGATCTTTTACACATAAAGGAAGATTATTCGCATATACATAGAAAAGATATATTGAACATAGGAAATATTTTTTGAACATAATGGAAGATCTTTTATATACAGAAAGATTGTTTGCATGCGAATGTCCCATTTGATAAATAAGTTTTTAATGGGGTATTTTTGAATAATTTTCCCTTATACAAAATGCTTTTTTCTTTCATTGGAAAAGTGTGATTGTGTAAGCCAAATTCCCAATGCATCCGAAACGGTGAAACCTAGGTATCACCTGCATGTCGTATGTCCAGCAAACAACTACGAATTTATTACCGAGTCACTTTCTCCCAGGGCAAAACTGCAAAAGCAAACATTTACTTTTCACTCTTTTTAGGTCTCATTTTCTCAATCATCTCTTCTCATTGCCTCTTCAAGTTGAATGTCTTCATCCTCTTTAGCTTCTACCGTTCATCCTCTTCTGCTTCTACAGTTCTACTCAGTGTCTCCATTTTTTTCCGTCTCACCAATCAGTTACTGTCATCCTCTCTCTTAATGACTGACTATATCATATTAGGTACTCCCTCCGGTCCTAATTATAAGACAAAGTTGATTTTTTTGGAGAAATTAAGGAAGCCAATTAAATCACTTTAAATTACTTATATTTTTAGTATTCTTAGATTATATATCAGTTTATTAGTCAAATTAATTAGTTTGAAGAAAAAAATAAAAATAAAAATATTCTAAAATGATTTAATTGGCTTCCTTAATTTCTCCAAAAAAGTCAACTTTGTCCTATAATTAGGATCGGATGGAGTAATTTCTTTCATCTTCTTTTCTTCTTGACTTCATATATTTTTCTCTTTTTCATCTTTGTTTTCCATATTCAACTCTTCAAGCTTTCTTTTTTACTTCTTAAACTGAAACAGCATGGTGTTTCAGTTTGAAAGGCAGGGAAAAAATAACCCGGTAACCCTCCCAACCTAGCAGGTTACTTGGGTTATATATGTCCGCTTTACACCGATTCGCACCGATTCATATTTTCCCAGGTTCAGTAAAAAGATCCAGATCGGACTTGTGGCCAGTTCATCGATTTCCAGCCTAAACCGGTGGTTGGGTCCAATTTTTTGTATCATGCTTTAAACCTTTCTATTTATTTGTAAAGCTCCTTCAACACTTGAGTCATTCACAGGCATTGTTTCTCTACTAAGCATTGAATCTAAGTTAAGTCTTCTCCAATATCTGAAGAAAACAGGTATGACACTCTTTGAATTTTTTTTTTCGTTTCTATTTATTCAAACAGTTAAATGAGTAATTCTTTCCCATCCCTCGACTTTACTCTTTCCTCTCTCTTTGAGATATTATCCTTCATTTTTAAAAAAAATTGTTAGTTATAACATTACATATATGCTTTTGAAATTGTTTGCTTTGTGCTCCATTATTCCCTCACCATTAAAACCCTTCAAAGGGAGGTATTCAGACCCTTAAAATGCTTCCTTCATACCCATTCTACCTCTGTAACATCCTTCATACATAGGAGAACAAAGGATGCCTTATAAGTGACTAGATATCTCCACCTCTTGACATGTTGTAAAACGTTTTAAAACCATGAGGGTAGTGGGATTTCCAATTTATTTAAATGTCAGCTCTAGGTTTTGGGCAGCCCATCTGGTTAGTTCAGCTATCATTGCTGGAAGCCCCTGCGTACTCCCCGTTCGCGTATCCCACACTCCCAAAGCATATCTTTTTGTTTTCATATTTCACTACCCATAAGTCGGCTTCATGTAGATAGATGTTTGTCGGGGGAGATTGGTGCTGCTGAGGTATGCCCTTCCAGTGGGTTGTTATATTCTCTATCTATTCCATCCAGTGCTTGCACTGCGTTAGAAAATCTTTGTCTTCGATCTCTCTTAGCAACGCATAATAAAGAAGTTCAATAGTTTCTCTCGGCATCTGTCTTTTAAGTCATTGATCTCATATCTATAAGCAGGGGGTCGGCGTTCACTATTAAGCCTATGCCCGTCCATTCCTTTCATGCTAGCGCAGGAGTGTGATTGCTGGGGCGAAGGTGCTCTATTCAGTTGGAACCCAAAGCGGACAACTTTAAGAGTAAATTTTTTTAAAGTAAAAAAAATCTAATGTTTATTTATTTGTTCTAAAGTCTTCAATAGATATATCATATATTTTTGGAGTTATTTATCTTAGCGTATGATGACATTTTGAATTATATATATTAAAATAAATAATATACAATATCTCTTAAATCTTAAAATTGTGAAAGCTATATTTTATATTTTATTTTGTATCACTTTTTTCTAGCGGCTGTCACTTCAACTTTCAAAAGTATATGTGAACCACTCTATAAATAAAAAACAATTCAGATATTAATATAATTTTAAATATTTAGGTTTTGGACAAGGCAACTTTGTTAGCCATGCTGTACATTCTTGCGTATCTTTTTGGATAAAAAATTTAAAATTAGAGTACACTATATTTAAAAATAAATAAATAAATACAACCTACAATAAAAATATAATGAATGTAATATTACTAATTGTTATTTCGTTTAACATGACCCTGTCCAGTTCTTATTTGATCTTAAATAAAGATAATGAGAAAAATATTATAAGGTATTAATTTTTGTCTTATTTGAAAAAAGATATTTATTAATTATCACATACTATCTCATTTCAATTTAAGCTTCTTTAAAACTTGCTATTTATTCTTAAACCTCCTTTAACATTTCACTCATTCACTAGCATTCTTTCTCTAATAAGTAATATAAGTAAAGTCATCTTTAATCTCGAAAGGAAGTAGGGTAGTCTTTTTTTTTTTTTTTTTTCCTTCTTCTTTTCGTTTTATTTAAATAATTAAAGTTTCCTTTATTTATTTATTTATTTATTTGTTTTTAACTCATTTTCCTCCCCGATTCAGATCTGCTGTCCTAATTCAAAAAATATTTTCCATCTCATCGTGAGGTATTATCACATAATCTTTTAGCTTCACATCGCATTAGATGGGTTAGATTCCAGCGCTACCACACATATAACAAGGGATCTCTCTCTATTTGATACTTACCAAATGAATGATAGTAATATTAAAGCTATAAAGATAAGTCCTTGTCAAAAAACATATAGGTAGTTTTAGGTTGTCCACGGATATATATCTTACTGATGTTCTTTTCGCATCTCAACTACGATTTAATCTCATTTTTTGTGTCAAAGAATAACTAGGAAATTGAGAAGCATGTTAGTAGGAAATCTCTGTTTTTTTCCCCATTGTTTAGTGCAGGCCCTTCAAAATGGCAAGAAAGCGGCGATTGGTAGGGTAGAGTTAAGAAGGCCTGAACGTGAATACTTTTTTAAATGCCAAGATACATAATCTTCATGATTTGTTACTTTTACACGAGATTAAGACATGCTCTTTTATTAGTTTTGAGACATTTGACTTTTGTAAAAGACAAACATCACTACAAAAAAAAAAAATGGAATTTGCGACGGAATTAAATTCCGTCAGAAAATAGTTGAATTTTTTCCCACGGAAAATATTCCATCACAAATTCTAACTTCTTCCACGGAATTTGATTCCGTCGGAAATTGTGAGGAAATTTCTGACGGAATTAAATTCCGTGGAAAAATCTAAAAATTATTTTTTATTTATTTAATATTTAAAAATTTAATTTAATTTTAAAAAATTATTTTTATAAAATTTATTATTTTTAATTTAATTTTTATTATTATTTTCTAATTTCTAAAATATTTTTACTTTTCAATCATAGGTTTTGGTCCTTGTAGGGGCAAAATAGTCATATAAAAAAAATTTATTAGTTATTAATTAATATTGGTAAATAAAATATTATTTAATAATTATTTATTAGTTATTAATTAATGTTAACAAAAACTTAATTTTAGAAATTAAAAAAATATGTACTCATATGATTATATATATAATTGTGTGTAATAATAGAATACTAAAGCAGTCAAGCTCATTCGGTAAAGCATCGCGCGCGTATGGACGAGGTCGTGGGTTCGAACCAAAGGAGGGGCAAGTTGAGCTGCATTTCCAGGAAATATGAGGTTGCGACACGTGGCGGACGGAGGTTGCGACACGTGGTGGATCTGGGGGCCGGCGATAAGGTGGACGTCGCTGGAGGTGCCACGTGCCTCCGCTGGCGATGAGGGGGCGGTTGCCGGAGTTGCCACATGGATTTTTAAAATTAAAAAAAATTTGTGACGGAATTTCCTACGGAAATGAATTCCGTCGAAAGTTGAGAGGGAATTTGCGAGAGAATTTGCGACGGAATTGAATTCCGTCGGAAATTTATTTGTGACACTATTATTGCCAACGGAATCCATTCCGTCATAAATCAATTCCATCGGAAACTCTAATTCCGTCGCAAATTCCGTTAGAAATTTAGTACTTTTTTGTCGTGCATGTTTTATTGAATAAAGAGTGTGACATTTGCGTAGAATCAAAACAAACTCGTATTCCATTTACTTCTAATTACACTAATTCGTATGCTTCTAAACCTTAATTAAAAGAAGGCAATTAGCATTTGTTATCACGTAATAGGATTATTTTAATATACGATGGTGCTTATATTTAACCGTTAAGTATTAGCGTTATATATTCTTACGCAAACTCTACCTCGACATATATGATGCCTATTCGCTGTAACCGTTATTTATTTAGTGTCATATGTGAACAACCCTGTGAGTATGTGCAATTAGTGTCTATTATGATTATGTTGGGTCTGAGTTGTTTTTTTCATGAAAAATATTGATTTAAAAAATAATTATAAATTTTATGATATTTATTTAAATTTATCCAAAACAATCAGAATTAAAAAAGAAATATTTCTGATTGTTTTAAGAAACTAACTTTGAGTAACTTGTGAAAACAATCGAATGTGGTAGATGAGAGAAAGTAAATGCCATGAACCTGAAGAAATATCATAAAAGTTTAGAATAACTAAATAATAAATCATTTTTATCAAGAGAGATTCACAAAAATATAATAAAATCTTAATATCACTAAATAATAAATTACGTTTTCATTATCTTGATAAAAAATTATTTCTACTTTTTATATAATATCTATAAAATAAATCACTTTATAGGTTATTATATAAAATTTCTAAATTATTTAAAAATTACTTCTATATTTTAAGCATACATAAGTAGGTTCCTTTTTTTTCCCAGATACATAAATAGTCTCCTAGTTGATATCTGAATAAGCAAATGATGTCAATGATCTCAGAGGTATGCTAGCATCAATTTGTTTTTTTTTAAAATTAAAAGCAATAACTAAATTGCCTTAAATATATATATTTTTTTAAAATATTACCCCCCACTGGCCACCGCCACCAACGACCACACTCTATGAGTGTTTGAATGGGCAATTTGGTGGTGTTTAAGTTGTTTTTCACATAAATCGAGATAAAACTTTTCTCACATACTTACCTCGTATACCGTAAATCACGATTGAAAAGTTGATTTAAGCATTTTTATCGCTGTTCTAAACACACACTCTGTCGGCAGCCAAACCTCCGGCGGGGAATATTTCGGCATGAATATTCCGTTAGAAATTAATATTCCCAAAGTGGTGAGGGTGGGGTTCGAATCTTCATCACTTGGTTTGCCAAAAAAGTTAGTGGCTATTGGGCAAACAATAACTTTCAATATATTATATGCAAACAAATATATATATATATATACACATATTAATTTTTAATCTTCCATCCCAGCAATTTCACAAAGTTTTGTTAAGGAATTCATGACATTTTATTAAGTTTTAACAATTTTTTTCCAAGTGAAAAATTCTTACTATTATGTCATTTACAAGTTTTGTTACTAAGTTCACCGTATTTTATTAGGTATTAACAATTTTCATTTTCCTATAAAATTTTTTTTCACAAGTTGTTAAAACTTGATAGTATGACTTTTTTAATGAAAGTTGTTAAAGCCTAATCAAATATCGTAAATTCCATAACAAAATTTGTGAATAACCTCATTATGTGAATTTCTTACTAAGTGAACGGAAGTTGTTAGCACCTAATGAAATGTTGTGAATTCCTTAACAAAATTTCTAAATGAACTAATAGTGTTAACAAAACTTGTGAAAGGACTTGGGTGAAAGATCAAAAGTTAACATATATACACACACACATATATACATACATTTGTTTGCATATAACATATATAAAGCCATTGGTGGCCATTGGGCCACCAACCTTTTGGCCAAACCAAATTGTGGGGGTTCCAATCACTACTACAAAAAGCATAATAAATGGCGCTTATTTTTATGAATACTATGGCGCTTCCCAAACGCCATAACTTCCAACGTCGTAAAAGTAAGTTATGTCGCTTTTTGAATTTCTAAAAGCACTGCAGCTTGTGTTATTATTATTTTTTTAAATCCCTCCTACGGCGCTTCTGGGAGAAGAGCCGTAGGAAGGGGGCCTCCTATGACACTTCTCCCCAGAAGCGCCGTAATAGGTAATAATTTTTTTATTATTGTTTTATATAATTGTTTTCTTGAACTCAGCCAATTAAAATCCACAGCAATTTACAAATACGAATAGGAAAAAAGTAAACCAAATCGGAATGAAATAACACATAACTAATTCATAAAATCAGTACTAGATGTATATAATTACAATTAATGTAATTGTACAACTAATTTTAAGAGAATAAACAACATGAGAATCGGCAAAAAAACAACCTAACGTATGTACCTAAATATTAACAAAATGCCTGACCATATATTCATACTATTCCTTAATGATTTAATCCACTTGTTCGTCAGTCAATCAGCCATAACATTGATCTTCATAATACTACATAAAAATCATACACAAAACGAATTAAACTAAGTATTATTATATTTGTAAGCTCAAAAATTAAAAAACTTACAATGTATACGAAGTTCAAGAAGACAAAGTTGATACTTCAAATAAATACCTAAAAAAATTATGAGCACACATATAAGATCATGACAGATTTTAACTAAAAAAGAAAACTTGAACCAAATATTGAGGGGAAAAAACACTTACACGCTAAGAGATTTTGAAGGAGGCCGAGACAAGGAAAAAAAAACATATGGGAGAGGAAGCTGTATACTGCAACAGAATTCTAAGAAATGGGGGAGCTAAAGGGAACGTAGGAAGATAAAAATGAAAATGAAAACAACGGGGGGTGAAAATTAAACAGGGGTTTGAATAGAAGCTAAGGCGCTTTGTCAAAGCGCCGGAGCTTCCTAATTTAAAAAAAAAAAAAAGCAAACATCCACAAAAATAACCTTAAATATATTCAAGACACCACATATAGCCTTATATATTTCAAGGCACCATATGGGGGTGCCTTGAATATTTCAAAGCACTCATGTGGTGCCTTACATGGCACCAGGTGCCTTGAATATTGAAGGCACCTGGTGCCTTAGAATATATTCAGAGTGGCCTTGAATATTCAAGGCCAGCTTGAATATATATTACCTTAGTTGGCACTTGATTATCAAATACCAACTAAGGTATTCAAGGCGTGCCTTGTATTATACAAGGCATACCTTGAATATTATATGGCCTTAGCTAACGCTTGATTAAGGCAGCCTCCTATAGCGCTTGATAACCAAGCGCTGTTGGAGACAATAAGGGCCTTCCAAGGCATCCCAAGTCAATTTTTTTTAAACTTAAGAATGAAACAGGTGCTTTTTTTTTTTTTTACTTACTACAACACAAGATTTTGAACAATAATATCCTTTTGACTTACTCCCACTCTTATCCTGCACTTTATTTTTAAGCGCCGAATAAGGTTTTTTTCAAATAAACAAAAATGATAAAAAATTATTCTAGCTACGGCACTTTCTTGAGAAGTGTAGTAGCTTGGGCTTTCATTTTTTTTAAATAAATGTTTTGTATGACGCTTGTTTAGGAAAGTGTCGCACAAGCCTAATACTAAGCTTTGAAGCTTATATTAGGAAGCGCCGTAGCTTCTGAACTTTCTTTAAAAAAAAAACTATTATCTGCGACAATTTTTTGAAGAAGCGTAAAAAAAGAAGCGCCGTTAAATCCCTCTTTTGTAGTAGTGAATCCCACCCCCACCACTTTGAAAATTAATATTCCCGTTATAATATTCTCGCCGGAGCTTTAACCGGCCACCAGACCTTTGGCGGCGGCTAATAGGAGTAATATTTTTTTTTTAAAATATATTTAAGGGCAATTTAGTATTTTTTTTAATTTCAAGAAAGACAAATTGATACTAGCTTCTCTTCGAGATTATAACCATTTGAAACACCCTTTTGTCTTTTAGCATTTTAAAGGTTTTTTTAATAGAAATTGGAAATCACTAATGCCTAAAGCGAAATACAATTAAGGATCCTAGAAAGGGATCATCATTCTTCATTATCAACCACCTCCTGGTGAGAAGGTGGTAGATAATAAAAAAAAACAAAAATCCCCATAATATTATAGGCAGACTTAGCTAAATAGTCCGCAAGACTATTGTTATCCCTAGGTATATGACAAATCAGCACCTGCCAGCTTTTAGATAACTCCATCCTAGCATCACTAACAATATTATAGAAAGGATGGTTGTAATCACAAGCCCTCGTTAATAAGATGATATCTTCAATGGAGTCAGTAGATAATATAACGTTCCTGAATCCTCTGTTCCAGCATATCTGAAGTCCCTGAATAATGACAATGATTTCTGCTATGGTTGAGGGAACTGAAATTAACTTGCACATATATCCCCCAATCCACCCACCTTCCTCTCCTCAAATAACACCTCCACATCCATTATGCCCCGAATCCAAAACTGAACCATCTACCTCTAGATTGATGTAGCCTGATCATCTCACCACCCTTACTCATGTGGTAATGTCTGATGAGAGTAGAATTGGCAGTGTGAGATGTCACACCCTTGTCTCAATTTCAACCTTTTTCAGAGTATTTGCGGAAAACAATATGCAGTTCGGTAGGCAACACAGGAATAGTATAACTATACTAATAATATGTACATAATTACATAATTTCACCCGAGGGGTTTGTACATGATATTTACGATTAAGGTAGCCGCACAAGGCTACTAGGGTGTCTAAACTCATTCCAGTGAAATGGAGACTTCTTCCCGTCTTCGTTCTACTACTGTAATCCCCTCGTACGGTACTCTGCATTGTTGTTTGCATATCTTCTGTCGTCTCCTGTCTAAATTGTTGGTAGAGGAGGGTGAGATTTGAGAAAATCTCAGTAGGAAACAGATACCATAATGCATGCATGATTGATGCTATGTGTATGACATGTTAGCTTTATCTAGATGTATGCCCCATAATGACATTTCTGCATGCTCAATGTTTCATACAACAAGACTATGGCCATAGCGAAAACAGAAACAGAGCTTCATTTAGTCAAATATGCTCTACATAATCAAGTAAAACAATCACATACATCTTACATAAGTAAAGATATCAAATACATGCAAGTAAGGTAAGTCCCCTACCTTAACCCTTTTCCGCCTCGAAACGCGTGCCTCGATCTACATTCAAATAGCTCGGGGCTCCATATTCAATCCTACAATGTCAAATGTACTATTTAGACACTTTCATAGTGTTTCTGGGGGTTATATGAGTCTATCTTGAAAAATTACTAAAATACCCCCGGGGACCCTGCCCCATTGTACCCCGTCCGACTGTACTTTTCTCGAAATTCTAACCTAGACTATCTTGACATATTTTTGCCCAAGGAATCCATTTCCGGACTCGGAATTATCAAATTCAATGCCAAATTATAAAAATACCCTTGGCAGCCTTACTTTAAGGGTTTCAAGGGCGTTTTCATAATATGCTTTTTCGGCCTTTTCCGAAAAAGTGCCCAACTGTAACCCCGCCTAATTTTCCCCCTGAACTCAATGGAACCATCAAATCATTGAAAATCCAACTCTAAGACCCATTTATAGTGCTGGCCGAAATATATGGGTTTTCAGGGGAAAATTAGGGTTTTGCGATTTCGGCTCCGCAAACGCGTTCCTTTCTACTCTTAACCACTTTATTGACTATTCCATTAGGTTACAACTACCATTAAGACCCAATTTTGGCAGCATAACCCCTATATCATCACATTTCCAAACTTTAAAACCAATGACAATCCGGCAAAATTTCACCGATTAAATTGTCCACAGCAGCTAGAATAGTGAATACACAAGAGTTTGGAAGTTACCTCAAGTTCCCACTGGCTCTCCCTTGATATGGCTGAACCCTAGGTCACTTCAACAAGCAAATTTTAGCTTCCAACCCTTGAATCATATAGGAGAATAGCTTAGGAAAGGAGTTATACGCATTAGGAACCGATTTACCGAAGAAATCACTTACCTTTGGAAGTTTTTTCCTCTCCTTCTCTCTCTAAAAATATCAACTCTTCTCTCTCTCTAAAACTGAAAATGGCATCAGTTATGGCTGCTGGAAGGAGATGATCACTTTTTATTTTAATATCTAATATCATATTTCATTTATTTGATAATTTCCCAATTTTCGGATTTTTTACAAAATTCTGGCAGATTTCTGTCCAAACTTTAAAAAATCATAACTAATTATAGAAAAAATCGAATTGGAGTGATTCCAAAGCCTATAGAACCCTTATTGAGTCTAATTGCAAGGAAAAATATAGACGTTTATTGAATGGAATCACAAAATTCCCAGAATTTTAATCTTTACATGCTGTTCCAGAAATTTCACAATTTTTTTGTGCTGACTTCAAAAATTCATATCTTTTTGTATATAGCTCTAATTGAGTCATATGACTTATCAAATTAAAGCTTAGGATGTCTACTTTCATCCTGTAAAATTTCATAATTTTTGCTTATCATTTGAGTTTTTTCAAAACCTCATGACAAGCTCACTACTTCATAGGCGATTTCACCGTAAGCATAATCACTTTCTTCAAAATTAATCATTTTATTTTCTTTAATGCCCCAAAGATATAAGAAATATTAGAGAATAGATTTGGGACACTTGATAAACTGGGGCTTAGCAGTTTGCTTAATTTAGATTTACTCTCAAGCCTCCAATCCTAAAATTCAGGGTATTACATGAGATGAGGTCTTGATCCCAACTAGCACATAATAGACTTGTTTTTTATAAGGGATTTTCCCCTCTCTTTTTTTAATTAGTGATTTTGCTTCTCTTTGGGAGGCTAAATTGCTATTGTTTGGTACTCTACTATGTTTTAACCCAAAAAAAAAAAAAAACAAGAAACTGATAATAATGTAAACCCCTGCATTTAGTGTGTGTTTGGAATAGCTTATTTTTGGGCAATAAGTGCTTATAATTCGTGATTCACGGTATACGAGGTAAGTATGTGAGAGGAGTTTTTTCTCGGCTTGCGTAATAAGGGCTTATTTCCTGTACAAAACACTTTCCCAAACATGCACTTATTCCTTTATAGCCAAGCATTCAGATTTGAGACCCTTGACCTAATTTGATGGCATTGACATTGAGGTCCACCTGTCCTTGGAGCATCTTTCTTTCTTCTTTATTTTCCAAAATAACCTTTTTTTAATTTATAAATCGGATTTGATTAACATTTCTTGCCCTTATTAAATTATTTCACAATATTTTGTAATTATATACAAATATTCTCATTCTAAATATTACAACTGCTGCGTCAATTTTAAAATATAATAAAATACTTCTTTAAATGTTGAAAAATATATATATATATATATATATAAATATATAAATATACGCGCTTAAAAATGCAAAAATATGAATTAGATTTATACTTACTTTTTTCTTATAATTTTTTATAATTAAATATATAGAAATAATTTAATTTGATCATGTTAACTATTTTGAATTTCATTTTGTCACTAAGGGGTGAACATGGTGCCCAGGAACCCGATATGTCCACCCAAACCCGATCAAAAATCATCTTACCTAGCCCAAAAAAAAATAACCAAAATTTTTTTTTTTGGGCATCTTTAGCCTAGCAAACTATCAGGCAGGGCCAGACATTAGGCCGAGGTACCGCCCTACCCATTTGGTTCAGCCCAAAAAATTATATATAATTTAATTAAAATATATATTATTTTATATAAAATAAACAATATTCTAAACGTATTATTTTATTATATATATATATATATATTATTTCATTTTTATGAAATATTTTATATTATTATTTAATATCTATCCATCACAGTTTACATATAATTTATTATTTTTTGGATTGACGTGATTTTTTGATTTGGATGGAAGATATAATGCATTAAAAGGTTGAGATCAAAGTCAAAAATTAGTTTCTTTAGAGTCTTTATAACAATTGTACTTATTCATATTAATCAATATTCATACACAAATAAATATTATTTCATAATTTGTCATGTAATTATTAAGACATATGTTAGGTTTTTTTTTTTTTTTTAAATTACAAGACTCAAGTTATAGATTTATTTTGAGATATCTCAAATGGTCTGAAATTATAGAATGTATTTGAAGTTTTAATAGTATTTTATTAGGTATAATTAAAATTTTTGTATTTACGATATTAGTTAGAGAGTTAATACTTCGATAAGGAAGCCCGTCTTGCCCAGCCCATCCTTACGTTGCTCAAAATGGTTAACGCTTCTACCGAATGGGATCGGGCATCAGGCTGTAAAATATAGCCGTTTATCTTTTGGACTGGGTATCAGACAAGGGTTTCGCCCTGGCCAACTCAGCCTTACCTTACCCATGGGCCCCCTTGTTGTCACTTAATTTATATTTTAATTTTGAAACTTCTTAAGTTCTTATTTCAAAAAATAATAACAATGATTTTTCCAGTTATCCAATTATAAATTTTATTCAATATTTAATATTGGGGAAAAGAAGATATTTGAGAATCATTCTTCTTTCGTAGGTCTGTCGTTCACAAACCCAGAAACTGAAAGAAAAATGGCTGACATGAAGAATAACTCAGCTCATCTTTATTCCCTCGCCAGGAATTGGTCACTTGGTTTCGGCTCTCGAGTTCGCAAAGCGCATAATCGATCAAGATTCTCGCATTTCCTTCACAGTTCTCTGCATTAAGTTCCCATTCACTCCTTTTTCGGATTCATACATCAAATCAGTCTTAGCCTCCCAACCTAGAATCCGACTCATTGATCTTCCAGAAGTAGATCCGCCTTCACCAGAGCTTCTGAAATCTCCAGAATACTTCATCTATGTCTTCATGGAAAGCCTCATACCGCACGTCAAACCCACTGTACAGAGCATCTTACACATGGCTGATGATTCAAACCCAGTTGTTGGTTTGGTCCTTGATTTCTTGTGTTTGTCTATGGTTGATGTGGGAAAGGAATTTGACCTTCCTTCTTATTTCTTTCTGACCACAAACGCAGGATTTTTTGGTACTGTGCTTTCGCTTCAGAAACGCCAAATTGACGATGTGTTCTGTGATTCTGGTCCTGACTTGTTGATTCCAGGTTTCTCTAATCTAGTTCCTTCTAGGGTTTTGCCTAATCCTCTTTTTAGTGCAGATGGGGGGTATTTTGCTTTTTACAAGCTAGCTCAGAATTTTACAGAGACAAAGGGGATTATTGTTAATAGCTTCTCAGAATTGGAACAATATGCTATTGATGATATAATTAAAGAGGAGAAAATGGAAATCCCTCCAATTTACACTGTTGGTCCTGTGATTGAGCTCAAGGGTCAGCCTAACCCCAATTTGGACCAAGCTCAACATGACAAGATAATGAAATGGCTTGATTATCAACCACCTTCCTCTGTTGTGTTCCTTTGTTTTGGGAGCATGGGAAGCTTAAGTCCATCTCAAACAAGAGAATTAGCAAAAGGGCTTAAGAATAGTGGGGTTAGATTCTTGTGGGCTATGCGTTCACCACCAACAAAAGATGATGCAGACAGAACATTAACAGACGGTTTCTTAGAATCAACCCATGATAAGGGAATGATATGTGGATGGGCACCACAAGTGGAGGTTTTAGCACACAAATCTATTGTTGGGTTTGTATCTCATTGTGGGTGGAACTCTAGACTGGAAAGCTTGTGGTTTGGAGTGCCAATTTTGACATGGCCTATATTTGCAGAACAGCAACTGAATGCATTCAGGATGGTGAAGGAATTCGGATTGGCAGTCAAATTGAGACTCGATTATCGGAGTGATGGTGATCTTGTGGTGGCTGATGAGATAGAGAGTGGGATTACACAGTTGATGGATAGAGATAGTGAGGTGCATAAGAAGGTGCAAGAGATGAAAGAGAAGGCCAGGAAAGCTGTCTTGAGAGGTGGATCATCGTTCATTTATACGGGGAAACTTATTGAGGATATCATTGGTGAAAATAGCAGCTGATGCATGCTCTTGGTTGTAGTTGACAGATGAAATTGCTGCTTTCATGAAAAGGAGAAATGAGAATTTCTGTGCAATCCACATAAGCAATTTTATCACTTTAGTCCCACAATAAGCACGCAGAATAAAATGACAAGATCTAAGGTTACATGCTGCTACTCATTTGTTGTGGGACTTTTTAGTGATTAAATTGCTTATATGAGAGTGCACAATGATTCTCCCTTCTTGAAAGCCACTTGTCTTCAATGGAAAAATATCCCACTGGTATGAAACCAGAAGGATCATATATCAAGGACTCAATTCTCAAGAATTTAGCAGTTTCTGAATCCTCTATTGATATAGATGCAGCTAAAGCACAACATGCTCATATCATTAACAATCTGTAAACAAATTGCATTTCACCTGGGAAGGTTTGCGTTATATAACTATGCAAATTGTACTTTGGATTTTGTGTTTCTTAGTTTCGGTAGTCATCTTAAGTTTCACATGTTCAAGAGTTGCAGCAAGTTAATAATGTTTGTATGTCATTGTGAAGTAATGAAATATAATCCTTGATTGGCTTTTGATTGAACAATTTTCTGCTATAATGCTTTATTTGTTCTTATAGTGTTCCTGCATGCAGCTATTCAGTTGAAATGGTTCTGATTTAAGGACACTGAATGGTGCATTAGAAGGAAAATGCATATTGTCAAGTACTTATGGTAAGAAAAATGTATTAAGAGAGATAATAATAAAAAAAAACCTTACATTTCATCAAATATATTTGTGAAAAGACGATATAATTTCAATACAATCAATTATGTCTATTGGAGGGTGACAGAAGGGAGAGAAAGGTAATAGAGGAGAAAGGAGAGACAGAGAGAAGAAGGGAGAGATTAGAGAAGAGAAACTGAATGATCAGACGAAATATGAGTAATCCTATTTATAATCTCACGTACCCAACGACTTTATTTAAGTAATTGGCTAACTAACCCTACTTTTCTGTCTCCGTGTTACATCTTTCTCTCCCTTCTTTTTTATAGTTGGCAGCATGATCAACCTTGATCACTTTGCCCAGAATCTTTGCTCCATTCAGATTATCTGAAGAAAAAGTATTAGCAAGCAATTTGGTTAATTCTGCAAGAAAAAACAAGATAAAACCATCGAATCAAAAGACTTACTGAGCAAAAACGGCGAGGAGATCACCCTCAATTAGATCAAAGGGAATGCTGCCACGAACACAAAAGCAGAATCTTTGTATTTGACGTACCAAGAGGCCTCTTCCTTCGAATCCTTCGAATTCATATTCTCAATGCACTTCGATGTTTTTGACTCAATTGTGGTGAGTGTATGAGTTTATACTTTGGAAGGAGAGGGAAGAATCTAATGAGTCATACGACTCATACCAATAAAATGACATGCATGCAAGTAAAAAATAATAGTAAAAGTTTTTAACAAATGTCTACCACACTATTGTTGACTAAAGTGGGTTAGTCATGGGTTGTTATTGGGCCTAGTTAAATGGCCCATTGTGTTTGTGGTTTTATATTGTATTCGGTGGTAGTCTTGTGTGTGCTGTTCAGTATCTGTTCAGTATAAATGTGGATCATGCTCATATTGTAGTGAAACCCAGAATATCATAATAATATTGAAGTTTAGTTTTGTGGTTCAACATGGTATTAGAGCAAGGTTCTTATAGGCCAATTCCTTTCGGGTCGGATCTTGAATTGGTGGTAAACCAAGATTGGTCTTCTTGGTTTGGATCGACCCTGTTCATTTTTTTCCACCCAACACGCAATGTCGTTCTCGTTTCACCCCCTTCTTCGAAGATGGGTTCTATGATTTGCGCTGTTGCGCTTCACTGTCATAATCTGTGACTTTACGCCGTTGAAGCTCACCGTCGAAGCCTCCGGCAAGGATAAGTCACGGCCCCAGCACCGATCGTTGTGGATGCTTGGTTCGGTTCATTGATAGCGATTGATTGATTGGTCATCGTTTTCGTCCTTCTGCCTGTGTTCATCCATCGTGCCACGTGACGGAATGCATTTCTGGTCCTTTATTTGGCGTTTCAGAGACAGAGGAGTCAGTATATACAGAAATGAAGGTGCAAGCCTGGTTCTACTTTCGGTAACTCTGTTCCTGATTTTCTGAACCAATTTCAACATTCTCACTTTGGATCTGTTTGGTTTCATCTTTCTTTTATCTTGATTCATGGTTGTGAATGAGAATTCTTCCAAACCTACCATTGATTTTCAGCACCCATTGTACCTTCATCCTTCCGATACTCAGTCGGTTTCTTTGGTCCCTCACCTGCTTAGTGGGACTGCAAATTACTCTAGTTGGAGTAGGGGCATGCGACTTGCTCTTCTTGGAAAGAACAAGATTGGCTTCATAGATGGTTCATGTAAACGTGATGCACAACCACCAGACCTTTGATCCTAATGGGACAGATGCAATGTGGTGGTCTTGTCATGGATCATAAGCTCAGTTGAAAAGCACCTTTCCAGTGGTTTATCATTTTCTGAGTCTTCATATCATGTCTGGGAGGACTTGAAGGAACGTTTTGACAAGCGAGATGGAGCGAAAATTTTTGGGTTACATAAGGCAATCAACAATCTTAGCCAAGGTTCCATGTCAGTCTCTCAATATTACACTAAACTAAAAGATCTTTGGGATGAACACTTTGCCATGGTGACAGTTCCAGCTTGAACTTATACATCTTCTAGGGAATCTGCCAGATTAAACCAGGAACACAAACTTTTTCAGTTTTTGATGGGTCTCAATGAGACTTACCAGCAAGTTCGTAGTCATATATTGATGTTAACACCTCTACCGACAGTTAGCCAAGCTTATGCACTGGTGTCTCAAGATGAGGAGCAACGTACAATTAACTCTATGAATGCTCTTCCTTATGGTGAGAATACCATTATGGCAGCCGGAGGTGGCAGATTTGGCCGAGGAGGACAACATAGGGGTCGTGGAAGGAACAATGGATCTGATGAATGCTCTCATTGTGGTAGGAAAGGCCATGTACGTGATAACCCAGGTTCTCTAACCCGGACCGGACTGGCCGAACCAGCCCGGAAACCGGCGACCCGAGCACTAAACCGGTCTGGTTCGGTGACCCGGTTCGGGTCAACTTTTTTATTATTTTTTTAAAATATTATTTTTTTAAAAAAAAATTTCTTTAGAATTTCATACTATAAGCCTAAAATATTCCATTTCTCACCGGTTTAGCTCTGGTTTGACTTCGGTTTGACCTACTGACCCTTGACCCAGTACCCCGACCGGTTCACTGACCGGTCCGGGTTTAATTACCTTGGTGATAACTGCTATCAATTGATTGGTTTTCTACCAAATAATCAAACTTATCGTGGAAACAAACCTACTATGCTCAAGCCAGCCAAGTTACTACGCACACTACCAATGTAAACTCCTCAGCAGCTGAAGACAGTGTGGTGGTGCCAAGCCTGACTCATGAACAATATGAGCAAATTCTCCAACTGTTGAAGAAAGACAAGAATTCCATTGAAGGAACCGTGGGAGTGGTTGGTAACACTTCAGGTTTGCAAACTCCTAACTCTCCTATATTATTCAAACATGCATGGCTATTAGATTCTGGAGCTTCCACTCACGTAGTTAGTGATTTAAAACTATTAGATCACGTCCAACCATATAGTGGAACTATTAAAAGAATTAGGATTCCAAATGGCCAATTGCTTAATGTCACACATGTAGGGGATTTAAATATTTGTGATCAACTAACTCTTAGAAATGTTTTGTATGCCCTTGGTTTATGCATCAATTTGATTTCTATATCTCAATTAGTCATAGACAATAATTGTATAGTATCATTCCATCCTAAATTTTGTAATGTGCAGGACATCTCGAGTGGGAAGGTTATGGAGATTGGTAGAATCAATAATGGATTGTATATGTTTACAGCAAATAATCACATGGCATATGAAGCTTTACATGTATCTCGAAAGAATCAAAGCTTAGATAGGATTAGAATTTTGCATTTTTGCCTAGGACATCCATCTTTTCATGTCCTTAGACATTTGAATAAAACCATAGAGAATGTTGATGATAGTTCTGCTTGTGACATTTGCTTACAATCCAAGCAACCACGGTTGCCTTTTGCTAGTAGTAATAAAAGAAGCACATTTACTTTTCAATTGTTGCACTTGGATGTGTGGGGACCTTACAAGGAACCCACACATCAAGGATTTCGTTATTTTCTAACCATTGTGGATGATTTTTCTAGATGTACATGGGTGATTTTAATGAGAAATAAAACTGAAGTTTATTGACATTTGAGAATCTTCTTAGCTTATGTGCGAAATCAATTTCAAGTTTCTGTTAAAACAGTAAGAAGTGATAATGGTGCTGAATTTATAAATAGTGAAAATAAGAGAATGTTTGAGGAAAATGGAATTATTCACCAAACTTCTTGTCTGTATACACCAGAACAAAATGGTTTAGTTGAACGAAAGCATAGATATTTGCTTGAAGTAGCTAGGTGTTTGATGTTTCAGGCTGCAATTCCTCTCATGTTTTGGGGAGAATGTGTGAAGGCAGCTGCCTACTTGATTAATAGAACCCCTAGTCAGATTTTGCATTACAAAACCCCTTTTCAGCTAGTTCATGGTAAGTCTCCTAAGCTGGACCATTTAAAGATATTTGGGTGTTTAGCCTTTGCATCAAATCTGCATAACAATGATAAATTCACACCAAAATTTGATGCCTGTGTTTTTCTTGGTTACTCTGACACTACAAAAGGATACATCTTGTATAATTTGTAAACCAAGCTTATTTTCATTAGTAGGCATGTTGTATTCTTGGAAGATAAGTTCCCCTTTAAAGATTCCTCGGATACAAATTCAGGGGGAGTACAATCACAAAGTGCAGATTTTTTCTTATATGAAAATGAGAATGTTGCAGACTTGAATAAACAAGAGATATATGTTCCAAATAACTCTAGCAAGGAGTCAAGTGACATTCCTTCAGAAGCTCAACAGAATCTGCCTAATTTGTCTCCATCATCTGCACCTAATAATGAAGGTTCAAGCAATATAAGGACAGCACCGGATAGGCCCTTCCGATCAAGAAAACCACCTGGCTGGCTCATTAGATTATGATTGTACAGGTTTGCATCACACAAACACACCAAAGGTTGATAATATAAGTTCTGTAAATCACAAGAAAATGTCACAGGATAGCAATATCCTTTATCCAATTTAGCATTACTTATGTTATTGTCATATTTCTTCATCATATAAACATTATTTGTCATGTACTGATGCTATTGTTGAGCCAATGACATATGATGAGGCTGTGCAAGATGACAGATGGGTTAAGGCCATGCAAGAAGAAATATGAGCATTGGAGACAAACCATACATGGGATATTGTAGACCTACCACCGGGGAAAAGACCAATTGGGTGCAAATGGGTCTATAAGGTAAAATATATGGCTGATGGAAGCATTGACAAGTTCAAGGCTCGACTTGTAGCAAAGGGGTATAATCAAAAGGAAGGAGTGGACAACTGAGACATTTTCTCCGGTAGTCAAGATGGTAACAGTAAGAGTAGTGCTCAAACTAGCTTCAATTAATAAATGGCCTTATTTTCAAATAGATGTATATAATGCATTCCTTCAAGGGGACTTGGATGAAGATGTCTATATGTAGGTGCCTCAAGGTTTTAAAGGGATTGGTGCTAATAAAGTATGTAGGCTTGTGAAGTCCCTTTATGGGCTGAAACAGGCATCCCGACAATGGAACATTAAGCTTACATAAGCACTTCTTGATGGAGGATTTCGTAGGAGTAAACATGATTATTCCCTCTTTATCAAAGAAGGGGGAGCGCAATTTATAATCATACTTGTGTATGTGGATGATCTTTTGATTACAGGAAATAACTTGGAAGGGATAAATGCTGTGAAAGAACACCTACATAAAAATTTAAGAATCAAGGATCTAGGTTCATTAAAGTATTTCCTAGGGCTGGAAGTAGCTAAATCTGAACAAGGTATTGTTTTAAGTCAAAGGAAGTATGTCTTGGACTTGCTAAAAGATACAGGATTGAGTGCAGCAAAACCAGAGTTGACTCGAATGAGAGAGAATCAGAGTCTGTGTCAAGTACCGGACACTAGAAGGAAGAAGAAAGAAGGGGGTCGCCAAAAGAAAAGGAAGACCGATCCTATTTTGACAGAACCAGAAGTTTATAGACGGTTAGTTGGTAGACTACTTTATCTTACTATGACTGGCCTGATATTGGTTTCTCTGTGCAGGTGTTGAGTCAGTTTATGCAAGAGCCACGACAATCTCACATGGTTGCAGCTATGAGAGTAGTGCATTACTTGAAGGGAAGTCCCGGACTTGGGATCTTGCTATCTTCTTCAAAGGACATGGAGTTGCATTGCTTTTGTGATTCCGATTGGGCTGTGTGTGGTGACTCTAGGAGATCTGTTACCGGCTATATAATTAAACTTGGAGATTCGATTGTGTCTTGGAAATCCAAAAAGCAGTCAATGGTCTCCACGTCGTCCGCCGAAGCTGAATATCGAGCTCTAGCTACGACCACTTCTGAAATAACTTGGATTGCTGGTTTGTTGACAGATTTGGGAATCAAAAGAACTCGGCCTGCTGCTGTTTTCTGTGACAGTGAAGCAGCAATACACATTGCAACGAATACGGTATTTCATGAAAGGACCAAACATATTGAAGTGGATTGTCACTTTGTCCGGGAGAAACTTCAAGAAAAGTTGATTAGTTTGCATCATGTGAGGTCTCATTTACAGCTTGCGGATATACTAACAAAGGCACTTGGATCTGATGCGTTTCATGGTTTATTAGGCAAGTTGGGAGTCTACAATGTGTATACTGCCAACTTGAGGGGGAGTGTTGACTAAAGTGGGTTAGTCATGGGTTGTTATTGGGCCTAGTTAAATGGCCCGTTGTGTTTGTGGTTTTATATTGTATTCGGTGGTAGTCTTGTGTGTGCTGTTCAGTATAAATGTGGATCATGCTCATATTGTAGTGAAACCCAGAATATCATAATAATATTGAAGTTTAGTTCTGTGGTTCAACAACTATAATATGATGTTTGTTGAACACAAAAAACATGAACTACCTAATTACGAAGAAGTGTCTTACAGTGAGACTTTTTTTCTTTCTGGTTAGTCCGGTATTTTTGTGCAACAATTAATTTGATGGGTTTGAAGGTTCAATCCCACGGTATTTTTTTATGGAAAGAAATTTAAATGTTAAAACTATTGAACAAATTAACTAGTCTAAATTATAAATAACTCCTATGAACTTTGGGTCAACTATATATAACCTTTTGACATTTCAAAATTTAAATTTAATCTCCCTATTCTTTAATAGTTTTTACTATGAACCTCCCTATCGTCAATTCACCATTATCTTCTTAACGGAAATTGTCACATCATACTAATATAAGACACATGACATAATATGTGACATTCTATACAATTTAATCATTTTATATTAATTATATACCTTCGGAGCCATAATGGATTGACTGGAAGTAATGAAGTATTAGTCCTCAATCCTCATCAACTTACTACTCTTAAATCACTTCAAGTTTTCTGCCTTCAAAACCTTAATGGGTCAATACCATCACAATTGGACTCTTTGACATCTCTACTAGAGTTTTTGAATTGGGGCAACAAGCCCTTTTCACTTCCCTCATTAAGATGTCATATGTCTTATACCAATCTAGCATGGCAATTTCCGTTAACGGTACGAAGGCTCGTAGTAAAAAATTAAATATTAGGGAGGTTAAATTTAAACTTTAGAATGTTAAGAGTTATATGCAATCGAATTAAAGTCAAGAACGTTATGTATAATTTAGCCAATTAACTATAATCAATAACGATTTTCAATTTAAGATTTTTCTATTTTCTATTTAAAATTCGTGAATCTCGCTACTAGCTAAATTTGATTAATTGAAAATAACTAAATAGATTGCAAATTTATTTTTATTTTATTTAAAATTTAATAATTTAATAATTTCAGAGAATAAAGAAATAAAATAAGAAATTTTTTTAACAAATGTCTATTACAATAAACTATTTAGATCATATTTTCACAGTTTTGAATTTATTTTATTTATTTTTTTGATTCAATATTCCAGTTCCATCTCCTCAATTCCATGCTATAAAGAAATGATAAAACAAAAATAATAGGATCATGCTTTCAATTTTGCTGTTTTAATAATTAAGGGATATAGAGGCAATTTGACTCAAATTTTAAATCCTTGATTATGACGCATAACTTGATATATAATTTGTTAAGTTCAGTTACCCAAATTAGAATTTGGGTAATTCAACTGTCTTTATGTAAGATTTTTCCATAATATTATTATGAAATATCAAATTAATCCATTGAAATTTTATCTTAAAGGGGCAGTGGTTGATAAGGGAAGATAATCGCGGTTTCGTACTATTTTTGCTTCTATTGAAACTATATATATATATATATATATATATATATCAGTTTTTATTAAAAAAAAAATTAAAGTATACTTTTAGTCCTTTTCATTTATATGAGGTTGTACCTTTGATTCTTTAACTTTATAAAGTATGTTTTTGTTCCTATAATTCTAACACTGTTAATGTTACAAACAGAAAATGCTAATACAACAAACTCAAATGATAAATGTATAAACTTAAGTGATGACTATGTAATTAAATGCTATTAATCTTAAATTTAAAATTTGTGTAAACTTAAGTGATGATTGTGTAACGAAAAATGCTAATGTAACAAACTCAAATGATAATTGTGTAAACTTAAGTGATAAGTGTGTAATTAAATGCTATTAATCTTAAATTTAAAATATTTGTAAATTGAAAAATATTTAAAATTTGTATAATTAAATGCTATTAATCAACACTTAATTTTACTACGTGAGCGTTTTTGTTAGTAATATTAACGATGTTGGAATTATAGGACTAAAGCTATACTTTATAAAGTTAAGGGGCCAAAAGTATACCTTATAAAACTTAAAAGACTAAAAGTATACTTTAACCTTAAAAGAATTAACCTCAAGATGGATATAAAAACTCAACAGGGATTGAGTTTCTCTCATTATCCTCCTTCTCATTTTCTTCTTATAATCTCATATCCGCCATTAGATCAAAACAATATATGATTTAGATTTAATCTTTTATAGAAGTATTTCTATAAATATAAATAAGCAAATTTAAACATTTAAAATATGATATATGTCATTCATATATGCAATTCATAAAAAATTAATAAATTTTAATTTATAAAATATAATAATAATAATTTTATTAAATATTAAATTTAAACCATCCATTTCATGACATAAAGGTGAAGATGAGATTACGAGAAGATAATAAGAAAGAGAACAATGAGAGTATCTTCTTCCACATAAGAGAGTGGAGAGTTTCGCTCCCAACAATTCATGTCCGTGCATATAATATTAGATCTCAGTTGTAGGGGTGTTCAAATCCCGGGACGGGACCGGGATCACCCAATCTCGGGTCCCGTCCCGGGGGTGGCCGGGAATGGGAAACCATTCCCGGTCCCGGGAAATTCCCGGGATCGGGAATTCCCGGGACTGGGACCGGGAATTCCCGGTTTCAAAAAAGGGATTTTTAAGCTGAATTGGATGGAAGAAAACAAGCTGAAGTACCTAATAATTTGGATACAAGAACTGAATCAAGAAGGATCTTTGTAAGCAAACATGAACTATCCACTATCAAAATTATTTTCTAAATATGATCTACATTGATCAATTCCCAACGAGTTGGGATTAGAGCTTCAAAAGCTAAGCCTTTCAAAACTTTTCGCACAAGGAAAAACAAAACCTCAAAATGCGACATTACGAATTTCTGACAGTAATACTAAACAAAACCAGCGAAACAGATCCTAACCAAAGAATCTGGCTATTACTAAGCAAGCATATCAAGAAAAAATCCTAGCGCAACCTAAGACGTTAGTATTACCATCAAATATTGAAAACCCAACATCAAGGCTTTCAATTATCAGTATAGAGTATGCCATTTCCAGGAACATAATCCACCTGACAAGAGAGAACTAGACTTCCATGTCACGGTTATAGCACAGCAGCTGTTAGGAAGTTCATGTTCTGATTTTGACACAGCAAGTGTCCTTTCTAACCATATTTTGAGTTGCCCTACATAGACTAGTCGCCAGTACTTGATCATTGACTGGTTATACAGAGTTTAACCATCATAGAATGGTATAAAAATGCAGAAAGAAACCAACAAAGATTAAGCACAAAAGCTGGCAAACCAAGCAGCGAGGATTCTCATAGCAAAGAAAAAGCTTTTCAGCATTGTGATAAAATTATTGTCATAGAATCAGACGGCTATCAAAGAAACAATTAGATAAATCCCTCATAGCTGCAGCAAATCATTGCAGATGTAGCAGTACACAACTACGTTATAATTTAAATTAGAAATATCACTTAAATCTCAAGTAGCCTCTCAAAGAAAGAAGGTAGGGAACTTCACAGCTTGTAATAATTATATTGCAAGGAAGCAACAAATAATACATGCACAATTCACTATCTGTACTCACTCAGAGGAAAAGCTAACGACTAATGGATAGGTAACGAAGGAGAGCTAAGAAAGGAAAGAACTTTTGAGTGAACTAACCTAACATTGTATTTTCTTATGGCTTACAACGAAAACTAGCAGATATTTAGAGGGAATAGAGTTAAGATGCTTCATTTGATTACCAAGATTAATCGATTAAAGAAGGAAAGCAAAGAAAGAGTTGTAAATCAACTCACCTGAGGCTGGGACTGGAAAGGCGACGGCGAGGGGAGAACGACGCCGTGGTTGCCGGTTGGAACTGGAAAGGCCACGGCGAGGCTGGGAGTGAGTGACGGCCGTCGAGGCTGGGAGTGAGCGTCGGTCCGAAAGGAGACGAGACGAGGCTGGGAATGAGCGTCGGCCGAAAGGAGACGAGACGAGGCGGAGTCGCGGAGAGGAGAGGAGACGAGGCGGAGGCAGAGAGTGAGAGTCATATCCTCAGAAGCTCAGATGACAGATCCAAGGCGCGAGAGAGGAGAGGCCGATGGATTGAGCTTGAGGAACAGTCGAACAGAACAGGGAACAGGGAAGGACTGAACTATTGATTATCGAAGGAGGGAAGAGGGATTAGTGTTTTAGGAAAGGGGAAAAAACAATTAAAAAAAAAATTACCCGGGACCGGGACCGGGATTCCCGAAGCCCTGCCCGGATCCCGTCCCGGTCCTGGGTTTTTTACTCCCGGTCCCGGTTAGTCCTGGTCCCGGTCCCGGACTGACCGGGAATTTTTGATCCCGCTGCTACCGGGACCAGGACGGGACCACCGGGACCGGGATCCCATGAACACCCCTACTCAGTTGTTCATTCAAAATCATCTCCCAATCTATGGTGTTCTCTATATGTATCATGAAAAACGATGGAAATTACAAAATTATCTTAGTCTGTATAAAAAAAATGAAAATTATCTTACTATTCAATCTTTTTTTTCAGACGATTAATACTTGGGGAGAATGACAGAAAAATACCACTTGAACTTCAAAATATCAAATTAGTTCTTTGACAAAGATTTGTGTTGTCAATCTCATTACTATTCTTGTCAATTCCATTACTCTTCTTGTCACTGGGATTTTAAAGTTCAAATGGTATTTTTCTGTCATTCTTCCTAATACTTATGTGTATAAATTAAGAAAAGAAGTTAATGTGTTATCATTATTTCTCAATTTTTAAAATAAAATCTCTATAGTTGTAATTAATGTGTGTTGAGAAAAATTAAGGATACTAATATAAGAATATATTTGAAAAAATTATAATTTAAAATATAATAGTAATAAAATACTCATTTGATTGTTAAACTTAAAATACACACACAAATAAAGATGTAAAAAATAATAATACGTGAATTACATGTATAATTATCTTTTCCTATAGTATTTATAAATACATAAATATAAAAATTTTATTTGATCACGTTAACTATTTCAAGTCTCATCTTGTCACTTAATTATAATTTAATTTTGAAACATTTTATTTCAAAAATATAACAAACATGACTTTCTAGTTTATTTAAAATTTAGAGAAATCTTTTTTTTTTTTTTGGCTAAGCATAAGTATCCTCCTATTGGAGATAATTTTGAACCCGTTTGGTTCAACCTCATTGCATACTTGCAATGGTAATCATGATTATATTACCAAAAAGAAGAGTGTTTGGTTGCTCTTTAGCATGGTAACAGGGTTTACCATGATAATGATGATTACTAAAAAATTGGTAATCCTCATTCATACCTCCCCCTATGAATCATCATTATCATCCCATTGCATAGTTCAAAAAGACCAATTTACCTTTAGTTTTTTGTGTCTTTGTTTCACTTATCTCATTCCACTTACCACATCACGTCACAACTGTCACCGCCACTACCTCCTCCTCCTCCACCACCGTTATCTCCACCCTCTGCCGCCACCATTACCTCCTCTATTGCCGTCACCTCCACCCACTTCCACCACCACTATCTCTTCCTCCACCCCTGCCGCCGCCCACCTCCACCACCACTATCTCCTCCTCCTCTGCAGCCTCTACCCGCCTACTGCCACCACGCACTACCTCCTCCGCAGCCGCGGCCACTTAACCAATGCCACCACCACTACCTCCTCCTCTGTTGCCACCTGTCCCCTGTCACCACACACTACCTCCGCCACTGTCACAGTCGCCCGCTGCCACCACCACTATCTCCTCCGTTGCCGCTGCCGCCGTCACCTGCTACTTCAGCCCTCGCCACAAGCCCACCGGCCACCACCACCACCACCACCTCCTCTTCTACCACCACCCCCATCGTTGCCACCGCCACTACCTCCTCCTCCTCCATCCCCGCCGTCGCCGACTCTTAAATATTTTTTCTACAAAGATTATATTAAAGGTAAAATAGACTTTATGCAATATATTAATTTTAAATAATTGTTAAAATATTAACTTCTTGCACCTTGCTTAAAAATCAAACCAAACACTACCCTTGTAATTAATACCGCATTGCATTACCATTACATTGCATTGTGTTGCACTGCACTGCATGATGTAATGGGATCGAATCAAACGGACCCTTTATTCATAGCACTCTCAAGCACTAAATGTGGGCACCTTGTCCAGCGAGGATTCAAATCTTGATTCGTCATATTGTGAGGGACTAACCCCTTCTTTTAGACTCAGCTCCATTGGCAGAAAATTTTTTTAAAGGTATTTTAAATACCCACATCCTCATTGGCAAAAAGAAGAAGAAAAGAGAGAAACACCCAAATTCAAAATCAGGCTTCTAAATTATGACAATACTTTTTAGAATGTTCGGTATTTTACCATATTGCGCCTCACTTTTTGTTTCATCCTCCTCTCAATTTTTTTTCTCGCCAAAACTACTTTTGCTAGCGTCGGCAACAATTTTATTGTAAAAGTTGTGATAAATAATTAATAAGAACTTGTGAATTGCTAAATTAAACTTATTAATTTCTAAATTTGTCTTGTGATTAAATAACAACAAATGTTTTATTACCGAATGCAACTTTGTTGCAAAACTTGTGTTGAGGACACCATTGGTAGTTAGTGATTATAAAAAGCTGAAAAACTACTAAAGATATCATTGTGTTGCAAAACTTTTTAAAAATCATTTACACCCCTTCTAATGAAAGGGCCCGTACATCTTAAGGAGCAATCCGTCTAGCTCCTTATTAGAAAGAAGCAACTTTTCAGTAGAAATAGTTATGATCTACAAGCAATGAATGTGACACTAGAAGGAAAAAGTTGTGGAATGGAGATAGATTATTCTCGAGTTCTCTCCTAAAATTCAGACGAATAATCGAACTTGTATGTTCAATACTCGTCAAAGTTAATTCTAAGATCAATTATTTCAAATAAGTATTTATATATTTTTTTATTCTCAAATATTTTTTGTTAAAAGAAAATCTTCTTAAAACTTGTTTTGAAAAACAATTTTAGAAAATGTCTTGAGTAAAAAATGAAAACAAAAACAAAAACAAAAACAAAAAACACGAATATCTTTGTAATTTGTAAATTTTCATGACTAACTGAAGATGATCGATTGCAGTATTGACCCACATTTCAGTTAATGCTGACATGGCTCTTACATTACAAGGTCCTCATGTAGGATGCTTTGATTAATTTGAAATCAGAAGAAAACAGAGCAACTATATATAATCTTCTATTCAATATATACTACTACTAAACTATCTCAATTTTGTATCAAGTAGACAACAATTCTATAAATTTGGAGCGATGCTTAGTTTCAGCCAAAACTTCCTTTTCATTGATAACATGTAAAAAAGCCAAAAAAAAGAACCAGTCACAACAATATATATGATAGATTCAAATCTTGTGTCAATACTTCTTTAAGATCACTAGTTGGATGCATGATTTCCACCATCCGAAAGGAAGATTATGATTGCTCTTACATAATAAAGTGGAAAGAGATCATGCAGAACAAAAGTTAAATGACCAGAAAGAGAATGAGAGCACATGAATACAATCAATCTGCTACAAGGAGGGACAAGACGCCCAAATTCGAAGCTATCGATACCGATAATCACCTTCTTGATCTCTTTTCTTCTTTCCTGTCCAAATCATATTTTTCTTTTGGCTCTGATCTATCTGTATCATGTCTTGTTTGATCTGTCCCCTCGCTTCCTATCATAATCATCTCTTGACCTTGACGAAGAACCGTAGTCTCTTTGCCTCAACCTCCTCTCTTCCCTGCTAATACGATCTTCCCTTGATCTACTACCAAAATCATCACCATCATACTGTCTCTTGTGCCTCTTTTCTTCCCTTCTATCAGAATCTCTGGTCCTTGGTTCGACCTCATCATCATCTGGCTTCCTTGACCTAGTGTTTTCCCTCCTATAACGATCTCTTTGCTCGAGTTCCATATAATCATCGCTTCTCCTTCTTGATTTTTTAGCTTCAGGATGTAAATCTCTTTCTTTTTTTGTGACCGAAAAATTTGTCATGACCCCACTTTGAACTAGCATCCTCAGGGCCCCCCCAACTTGTGTTTGCAGCTCTCTAGATAGACGCATCAAGGAACTCAAATTAGCAAGACATGCCAAACAAACTTATATCATGAATTACGCAGAAGATTTGGTTCACAAAATTCAGCACATTTACAACTAAAAACAACTTAAAGCATGAGCAACACAAAATAAGAAGAAAACTACACATAGAGCCAAGGAGGCTATAAAATGCAATAAAACTGTCCAATCTCCTTGAGCATTAGAGATGGAAATTCAACTAAAACGTCAAGAACACAATCATATATATTGAAGATCCATGCATTGCAATCAAACAAAATAAGACAAAGAAATGTAAAGCTGCATTTGGCCTCCTTAATGTTATCAAAAGCTTGGAAACATTAGATGAGGCTCCAAGGTGAAACAACATAATCAATGTGACAGATGTTTACTAGAAATGGTGGCCAATATCCCCATGCCAGTGAACTTTGAAGTTTCAGTTGCTCAAATAAACCAAGATGAGAAAGCAAGAGGCATGGCACATTTTGGAGAAAGATGAGAGCACACTCTTGGTTGAAGCCCAAGAGTGTGCTCTGACACTCGCAAGCATAGTTGTCTCACCCGAGCACGGAGGGTATGCTCGAGTGAGCTTGTCCCTTTGATGGTTGCATGTGCTCTCGGGTTGTCACTCGTTGTGTTGCACTTTTGGGGACTCGAGCATAGTTGGGGTCATCACCTGAGTGCAGAGCTTGGTGCTCGAGTGATGTGAGCACTTCCTGACCGTTGCTCTCTGTCAAGCATTCGCGAGTAAGAATCTTTCTCACCTGAGCACAAGTCTCTCATCACTCGAGTGAGGTCGTCTTCACTCGAGTGAGGCTGTCAAAAATCAGTGTTGTGCCTTCAAAAAAGGGGTCTTTGGGGTAGTTTCTTCCAACCCTTTAGGCATATGTTTAGGCCTCTTTTAGCCACCTAAACAGTCCTAAATGATAACCAACTTAGAGTATTATGAATTTAAGAACTTGGAAAAGAGATTGATTGGTTGTCCCTAATTTGATATAGGATTTGACATCTGTCGACCTCGTGAGTCCACGGTACCGGAGCCAGTTAGGAAAGATACAGGTAGTGACTCTCTCTTTATACCCTATGTGATACATTGTATGCGTGCTATGTCATTGTTTTAAGGATTCGTATAGGATTCGTATGCTGCAAGCTTTGTGAAAATTGTGTAAGCACCGCTATACCAATAATCCCTGAGTCGCTAACAACGGTTTGGGTAAGGGCTGTGTGCCTTTCCGGCGGTAAAAGGGGATGGGGTTAGGGTGTGTTATATGTGATTATGTGGGCCGAAAGGTTAATTGTGAGCCGAAAGGCTATTTGTGAAGGCCGACGGGCCAATTGTGAAAGCCGAAAGGCTATATGTGAGCCGTAAGGCTATTCGTATGCACTGCCACACCAATAGTCCCTGAGTCGCTAACAACAGTTCGGGTTAGGACGGTGTGCCTTCCCGGCAGTAAAAGGGGATGAGGGTGGAGTGTGATTTGTGTTGCTGTTATGAGATGATTTGTTTACATGCTATGTGATTACGTGTGGTATGAATAATTTGTTACTATTGGGATTCTTTAGAATCTCACTCTTTCTAAATGACTAACCTTTTCAGACAGGGCGAGTGGCTCGAAAGGGAAGCGGACAACCAGGAGTAGTTAGGATTACTCCGAGACTTTAGTGGTAGTTGGTTATCTTCGTTTTGGTTTTGGGATTACTAAGTGTATATGAGATGTAAATGAATATTTTGGATATGTAATCCCCATTTTGGGTATCTTTAAACCCATGTTATATATATATAAGTAACCCGGGGTTTGCCGGGATTTTAGTTTCCGCATTCTGACATTTATTATGTGATTTGATTTCTCAAGTAGTTATATCCGTCCGTGAATGTGAGACCAGGATTAATTACATTTTGAATTGATTTTTGAAATACCCCATCTAGCGTTGAGGGATTATAAATTGTTGATTTCATTTTTATTGGTCTCCATTTCACTTAAATTTCATAATCCGGATATAATTACGGAGAGGGGGTTACAAACAAAGTCAAGCAATTGTTTCAACAACAAAAATAGCATTTTCATACCTTTAATTTATCTTTTTCGGCAGTAAGCTACTGCTGCAATACATTATCCATTTGAGAAAAACACCTCTATGGTGAAAGATAGCACCTAGACCAAATAAATATACTATTTATTGTTTAATTATTATTTGGTTACATTTGTGATATTTGATTAGTGTTTGTAATTTAATTTTGACAATATTTATATATTAAATTAGAAATTTTATTTTTGTGAAAAAAAGATAAAAAAATAGTAAAGGAGGTTTAACAGGCCGGAGGCCTTGCGGGCAAGCCCTAAGCCCGCGCGTTCAAAGGCCGGGCTTCACAAAATAGGTGTTTTCTAATAGTTAAGCCTAAAAGAGTTAGCCTTTATTTGGTCATGGCCCTGACCCGTGAAAGGTTGATCCTTTTCCCACCTTTATATATATATATATCTAAGTTGTTAATTATTATTCTTAAGTTGTCATTGTCTATACTCAAATTGTCAACATCCAAACTTTAAAATATCATATTCCTATCAGATTACCTGTTTGTCTTTTTGATAATTTAGTAGACATTTTGAAGTTTTTCTAAATTCAAATTATATTTTTCTATCATTTTTTCTAATATTAATTTTATAAAATATTAAATCTAAACTATCTATTTTTTTAATTTAAATGTGGAGATGGGAAAATGAAAAAAAAAGTGACTCTCTTAGTATCATCTTCTCGAGTTGGGGCGCGGTTAGAGCCGGGAAAACGGTTTGAGCCCGTCGGGCCGGCCCTTTTAGGCCCTGGCCCTTCAAGGGCCGGGCTTGTAAATTGGAGCCTTAAAAGGAAGTCGGGCTTAAAAGGGCCGGCCCTGTAGGGCCTCGGGCTTAAAAGGGCCGGCCTTGGAGGGCCTCAGGCCGGCCCTTTAGGCCCGTTTATTTTTTATTTTATTTTTACTTGGAAAGGAACCATGTTATATTTTTGAATTACCTTATTGAATATATATGTCATTCTGTCCTCATATTGTATAGAGTATGATTTTTGAGTATATTGTTTTGTCTAATTGAATCATATTGTGATTTTTGAGTATATTATTCTGCCTATTTAGACTAATATCATATTATATACTATTTTGCCTAATAGAGTATGATTTTTTATGGAGGTTGTGATTATTTGACTACTTGAACCTACTGCTCAAAGTGAAACACAATCAAATGTCCTTGAAATTGATGATAGTGGCGAAGAAGGTGAAAATGATAGTTGTCATACTCATGTTGTTTAGAGGTTAGAGTATTTAGCTTCTTGCCTTCTTATATTTTGGCCTTTGTGTGAGTTATTTATGGACATGATTTTACCTTTGATTATACATTTGTAACTGTGTTTGTTTGTTGCAAGAGACGTGTTATTTAAACCTTAATGTTGACAACATTTATGTATTAAATTAGAACTTTAATCGTTGTTATTTACTAATTATATCTCTTTGAGGAAAATACGTAGGAAAAATAGTTAAATATTGTGAAAAGGATTTTCCGGCCCTGATGCTCTCGGGCCGAGCCTTGAAAAACTACAATTTTCCTGACTCCGAGCTCTTTAGGGCCGGCCCTGTTAGGCCCTGGTCCTGATTCCCAGCTCTAGGCGCGGTGATAACTTTGAGCTAAAGCATTGGACTTTTTTTTTTCAAAAAAGAAATTGTCTTTTTTTTTGCCATCATAAAAAAAAAAAGCGTTTCAAAATAAAAATAGACTTAAATATTCGAGACAATCTTATAAGAACTCGCTTGATTGATACAGAAAATAAAATTTTATTTTAAAATATTAAATAAAAACATTTGTTTAAATTAGAAAACACTAAAACAAAAAAGATTATTAATTCATTATTACCATTACCCCGCATTATAATAGATATTGTAAATCTTCCTCTTCATATTTTTTGACTAATTAAATATGTCCAAATTTAATTTTAACATATATTTTTTTTACCATGAATTTTATCATATATGATATTTTCATTTTTATGAAATTAAGACATGAAAGTTTTTCTCGCAACAATGGCCGTTAGATTTATTGACAAATATCTTTTTTTTTTTTTTAATTTAGCCATTAAACTTTTCTGTGTTATATCATGACTTACAGGTGTCTCATTAGTGATAGGGACGGTTGACTTGTCCACCAACATTTTCAAATTGAAATTTAAAACAAAAAAAGGAAAAATTCCAAATAAATACCATTTGAAAATGTATAACCCTAAAAATTCTATTAACACTTTAAAAAGATTTAGAGGTACCAAGTACCAAATTGGGTTTTTCAAGTTTTGACACATTTACCATTTTACCCCTCAAAATTTTTTTAAAAAAATAATAGTGGTGCCCCCTCTAGGCGAATTTTACCCCTCTAGGCGATTTTTTTTTTTTTTTGACTGAAAATCTAGGCGAATTAAAAATTGAAGTTTGTTGTAAATACTGTATGAGTGAATGTCCATAACCTTTCACTCTTAGGATTCTATTTTGTGATTAATAGCCATGACCTACAATGGCTTCATATTGTATCATAACATATTAATTCCTATATTTATGACATTATAAATCTTGGAAGGGTATGAGGCATATAAATAAAGGCTTAACACAAAGAGTTGGATGGACATGAAAATGTTATATGGATGAGAGTTCTTTTTCACTCTTCATCTTTACAATTTTCTCTCATCTTTCTTCATCCCTATCTCATCTCTTTATTTTTGTTATTTTTATCACACGTTATTAGTACAAAGCTCTAACCAAAGTATATTTTTCTCATAATTGGCTTAACAATTTCCCGTACCTTCTTTCACCTATATCTATTTGATTTATCTGGCATAATTTAAGTCATTATATGGAATTAAATAGACTATTATATATATATGTTCCATGACTAAGATTGAAGATTATTGTTGCTTTATTTTTCACTTTTATTTATCATTTCCTGGGAACATCTTATTTACGCAACATTTATATTTCTTTAGTTTATATTTTGATATTCTTTACGTTTTATATTGTTATATAATATTATTTCATTTTATTTATGTTTTATTTGTTTATTTACTTGTTTAACATTTATATTTCTTTATTTTATTTGCATTTTATGTTATATTCTATTGTTTATATTTATTTATTTTATGCTATTTATTTCATCTTGCTTTATAGTTATTTTATTTATTTATATTGTTATATTATTGTTATAACATCATGTCAATCTTTTGTTTTCATTTGTTTATTATTACATTAATACATAATAATATTGTATATGATTATATAATGTGATCTATATGATCATTGGCTTATTTATTGTTTATATTTGATTATGAATTTGAATTTACTTAATTTATTTTATAGTATTTTAATTTTATTGAAAGACTAGAAGTCATAATATTCTTAATTTTGTGATTAAATGACCAGAAGTCACATCACTTTTGTAATAACTCTTATATAAAAGAATATTATTGGTGTCATTTAATGTCATGATTGACAAGAAAAACTTTGACACTTTGATAATTTAATTGTCACAAATATATCAAAGCTCTGAAGGCTAAATGTTCAAAAATCAAACTAAATAAAAAAAAGGGCTATTTAGCTTTGCAAGATTTGTACTATGGTCCTAAAGACCAATATTTGGAGAAATTGATTTTGTGTTATTGAAAGCAAAGAACATGTCTTTAAGAGTGAAAATGGACATAATCACATTGCATTGGTGGAATTTATAGTTGAATGCTAATAATATTTTGTCTTTGCTATTGAACCACAGTCGTGGAAATAATAACATTTCTAAGGTCATGAAAATTATGAGCAAATGTTATACTATAACTAGAAGTCATATAGATAGAAGAAATGGCATAATATGACCAGAAATAATATAAACTAATATGTATCAACTTATTGAAAGTAAAAAATTAAAATCGTTGTGAATTCAAAAAGACCATGAGATATTGTGAAAAATATCACAAGTAAACTTATGCTTAAAGCAATAAGTTGTGGAGAAAAATGACCAAATTGTAGCCAAAAGAAATAATTGTAAGCCCTGAAGGTTATATGATTTTGATTTTAATTAGTGTTTAAATTTAAATTTATTGCAATTAATTTATGAGATAAAAATTATTAATTGAGATGGTGATATTGTTAAGTGTTCATGGGTGATGTATGAATTCAAATAGACCAAAAAGTGATTATTGATTATTTTGATATTGTGCCAATTTATTTGCACATTAAATTTAAATATTACGATGTGTGGATATTCATATAATTCCATAGCTTTTAGGATTCCACCTCATGATTAATCTCATTATACCTTATAACTTCCAAATTGAAAGGTTTCTAGTATTTATTAATATAACCTTCAATTGTTTAATTATATTCTTTATATATAAGTATTAACTCAGAAAGCTCATAATACTTTCTCATATATAACTATAATGTTGATTACAATATATATAGGGCAGAAGACAGAGCAAATAACGGTGAGACATAATGAGCCCTAATGAGGAGATTACACTCAATCACAAATGAAATCATAATCTTTCATAAACTAGCTAGACTAGAATCAAGGGATATGATAGGGCTATAATCATGGGATCACAAAATTGGGTTGATTTCTAATACTCCACCTCAAGCTGGAGAGTATATGTCAATCATTCCCAGCTTGAACCGAAATCCTTCAAATTTAACCCTCCTGAGTGGTTTTGTCATTACATCCGCAATCTGATCTACATATCGTATGTAGGATAGGTTCATGATGCTTGCTTCAACATTCTCTTTAATAAAGTGTTTGTCGATCTCAACATGTTTCATTCGATCATGATAAACAGGGTTCTTTGTCATTTCGATGTTGGCCTTGTTGTCACACCATAGTTGCATGGGTCCCTCATGTGGAATTCCCAACTCAGCCAATAGCCTGATAACCCAGAGTTCCTCAAATACTCCTTCATTAACTGCTCTTCGCTATACATCTGCACTGCTTTTTGACACCACAATTTGTTTCTTGCTTCTCCATATTACTAGATTTCCCCACACATATGTGTAGTATCCTGAGGTTGACCTCCTGGTTTCCCTATCTCTTACATGGTCTGCATCAGTGTAGATTTCAATATTTCTGGCAGTGCTTTTCTTAAAGAAGATTTCTCTTCTAGGATTAAGCTTCAAATAGCTCAGGATTCTATACAGCCGCCATGTGCTTTTTCTGTGGTTAGTGCATGAACTGACTTACTATTCTGACTGCGTAGCTAATGTCTGGGCATGTGTGGGTTAAGTATATGAGTTTCCTGACAAGTATTCTATATCGTTCTGAGTAGACACCATTTGGTTTGATCTTCAGGTGACAACCTTCTTCCATAGGTGTTCCTTAAGGTTATGCCCCTAACATACCTGTCTCATGTAGTAGGTCTAGGGTATAGTTTCGCTGGGACATGTTGATGCCATTCTTAGTTCTTGCCACTTCCATACCCAATAAGTATCTCATTTGGCCGAGATCTTTCACTTAGAGCTCACATGACAGGTCCTTCTTAGGTTAGGCAATGGAATCTTCATCATTCCTTGTAATGACGATGTCATATATGCAAACAGTTAGGATAGTGATTTTTCCATTATCTCGCTTGATAAACAGTGTGTCAACTGCTTGCCCTTGTGTATACCTAAGTTTCTTTACTGCTTTGGAGAATCTTCTAAACCGTGCCTTAGGAGATTGTTTTAGCCCATACAAAGACTTGTTAAGTTTGCATACAGAGCCACTTGGAGCTAGAACTCTATCAGGAACCTCCATGTAAACCTCTTCCTCCAAGTCACCATTTAGGAAAGCATTCTTGACATTTAATTGGTATAGCGACCAGTCTAAGTTGGCTGCAATCGACAATAATACTTAGATTAAGTTGAATTTAGCTACCGGAGCAAATGACTCCTAGTAATCAATCCCATAAGTTTGAGTATACCCTTTCACAACCAGTCTGGCTTTGTATTTGTTGATACTCCTATCAGGATTGAACTTTGGGGGTAAAGATCCACTTGCATCCTATTGATTTCTTTCCTGTGGGACAAGTTATGATTTCCCATATTTTACTTTTCTCAAGTGCCTTTAACACTTCTTCTGCAGCTTGCTTCCAATTGGAATCAGTCATAGCTTGTTGGAAGGTAGTTGGAATCGTGAGCTATGCACTATTTACAACAAAATTCTGTATCTTTGCAGACAAGTTACCATATGAGACAAATTGATGAATTGGATGTTGAGTACATGTTCTTACCCCTTTTCTCAGTGCAATAGGCCATCCTGTCTCTTCAGGACTTAATCCTCGATTAGAGTCATGGTCATTCCTCTGAGTAGAAGGGACATTACTACCATTGTCTTCTTCTTGTCTAGGCTCTTCGTCTGACCTGCCTCCTCTATCCATGTAACCCCCTCCGTAATCATATCCGAAATACAACATTAGAGTGAAATAGAGACCAATAATAATCAAAATTCATTTACATTCCCCATCCTTAAGATAGGGTTTTCACAAATTTCTTTCACAAGCACTTTAACCTGGTCTCACATTCACATTTCGAATACAATTACATTGCAAAGATAATTAACATTCATAATATATCAGAGTGCACAATAATAATCCCGGGTTCATATCTTCACTAAAGGTTCATGGGCACATACGCCTTTTACAATTTCACAAATGGGGATTACACAAATTTCAATCCAAATACACCTCCACAACATATACAACCATAAACATATACAACTCTAAATACATCCAAAACAACTACCATTATCCCAAATAGCAATGATAACCAACTACCAAATCCAAATGCCTATAAGGGATTCTTGCCGCCCCTAGTCGCTTGCTTCTTCCTCGAGCCACTTGTCCTGTCTAAAATGTTGGTAGGAGAGGGTGAGATTCTAGAGAATCCCAGTAGGAAATAGATACCAATATGCATGCAAGATAAGTGTTTAATGCATGACATGCTTGCATCACAATAACTCGTGCTCACATAATGATATATCTGCATGCTCAATGTTTCAACAACATACTCATGGCCATAGCATAAATAGAAACAGAGCTTCAATCATTCATATATGTTTCACATAATCAAGCAAAGCAATAACATGCATCAGTACACAAACACAAATATCAATACATGCAGGAGACGTAAGTTCCCTACCCTTTTTCTTTCCACGTATGCTCCAGCATCGGCTACTCACGATCCAAGCGGATATCAAGCCATGATCAGGGTGAATATCAAACCCTATAACCAAATCAAGGACATAGGGTCATTCTCTTTTCCAAATTCTCATTTTCATAACACTTAAAGTTGGTTACCATTCATGACCTTTAGGTGGCTAATCAAAGCCTAAACACATGCCTAAAGGCTTGGAAAACACTTGACTAAAGGTCATCTTTTAAAAGTCCAAAATGCTGATTTTTTGGGGTTGGCCGCGGCCAGCCTATCCATGGGCCGCGGCCAATGGATGCACAGAAGGTCTTGGGCCGTGATTCATAACCTCTGGCTGCGGCCAAGAAAATTCTGTTTCTTGGCTGAACTTCCAAAAATCATAACTAATTCTAGAAAAATCAAAATGAGGTGATTCTAAAGCCAAATGAAAGATATTTAAGTTCTATTTACTAGAAAAATATGGAAAATTACTAGAAATCACTAAAAAATTCTAGAATTACACAAAATCCACCACTGCCCCAAAACAGAGTTCAGTTTTGATCCCAAACTTTGGAAAAGCATAACTCTCAGTTAAAAAAACGAAATGACATGAATTATAAGTCAATTTTAAAGCTTGGGATGTGAAATTTAAGACTGGAAAGTTTCATAATTTTTAGACACCATTTGGTCATTGAAAACGTTCGTGCAAATTGACTGCTCAGACAGAGTTCACACAAGACAGATTTTCCAACTTTTCTACCAAAGTATTCAGTGACTCCAAAATCAAAAACCAAACCTATTCCCATACAATTTCTCACAAGGAACACAATGGTAACCTCAAAATGACCAAAATCACAACCCATTTACATGCCCTATTTTTTTTCCAATACACAAAACCAATACAAAGTTGCCAAACTTCACATTTAAGCTTCAATGCAATTCTATCAATTCAAAACACTAAACAAGGCACCATTTCCATGACAACAACATATTATACTCCCCAAGACCCTAAATCACGAAAATTAGGGGAAAAATTCCAGAAATTCAAGGCCTAACCAATGGCCACAAAACTTATATGAAAATGAAGCTTTCACTCACCTCAACAACTTTTCCAAAGAAGTTCCTTGGTTCTCCAACTTCTAGATTTCCTTGTGGCCATAAAACACCACCAATGGAGAAACTACAACCATCAAATTGAAGCTCTCACTCTAAGGAACAACTTTATAGAAGGAAGTTTTGGCATTAGAGGTCAAGATCATACCTTTTTCACAAGCTTTCCTTCCTCCTTTTCCTTCAACAATGGCAAAAATGAAGAGCGAAGAGAGAGATGAGTGAAATGATGAAGATGAAGAGCATAATTTCTGCCCCCATTCCTTACTCATTCGCACAAGAGAGAGGGAAAGAGAGAGAAATGGATTTAAAATGATTTCTTGACTTTTCCAACCATTCTCTCACCATACCCACTTCCCAAGTGTCCCAATATCATTGGTTCTCATAAAGCAAGTAACCAAACTAGTTACTCTAACCACACCATTAGCCATTTAGTTACATATATCATTTTCCTCTTAGTTAGTAATTAATTTCTCTAACCACACCATTAGCCATTTAGTTACATATATCATTTTCCTCTTAGTTAGTAATTAATTTCTCTATTAATCACTAACTAATTGCCCAACAATTTCATTCTTTCGATTTCCACTAATTATGGCATATTAATAGTATTGCCACATAATACATAATCAAATTCTTTTCCTTCTTTCATGCACCATTTACCCCTATATTTAGCCCAATAATTATTTCATCACATAATTATGCTAAAATACAAGGTGTTGGGCATTTCCAATAATAATTCGGATCTTAAATCCACATAATCATTCACAAGAATTGTAATTAGCCCTTAATCAAAATTTGGGGAGTTACAGTCCACCCCATAATTGATTTCAACCCGTGTTTCTAGGTCATTAGGTGTACGTTCAAGTTGGTCGGTTGGATGATCAAGTGGGGATGAAGATAATGTATCAGGGACTGGTAAGGTATTGGGAGTAAGAGAAGTGGACTGATCAAGTGGGGATGCTGATAATGTATCAGGAACTGGTAAGGTGTTGGGAGTATTGGAAGTGGGTGTGAGTTCATGTGAAATTAGCCATTTCTTATCTGAGTGCTCCCCCTAAATGGATAATTTGAGATAATGGACATTCTCCTAATAGAATACGGTATCTTTAGAGACAAACAATTTCTTTGAGGTAGGACAATAGCACCTGTATCCTTTCTGAGTGGAGGAGTAGCTAAGGAATACATACTACTGGGCATGAGCATCAAATTTGCTTCACTATGTGTGTGAACAAAGACAACACATCTGAACACTCGTTGGGGGAATGGATTGATGAGGGGATAAGTAGGAAAGGTGTTGAGGAGTGTTTTGATGGCAATGGCATATTTGAGGACTTTTGAGGGCATTCGGTTGATGAGATAGGCGGTAGTTAGGACTACATCACCCCAGAATACTGTAGGCACATTTCGTTCCATTAGCAACGTTCTGGTTACCTCCAATAAGTGTCGGTTCTTTCTTTCAGCAACCCCATTCTGTTGAGGTGTGTAAGGACAGAAGGTTTGATGATGAATTCCTTACTGATCAAGGAATTCTTTAAAAGTGCCACTTAGATATTCTCTAACATTGTCACTTTTAAGGACTTCGATGGACATTTGAAATTGGTTTTATACAAAGGTATAGAAATGTTGGAAGACTTAGGCTACCTCAGATTTTTCCTTCAGTAAGTATACCCACATTATTCTGGTATGATCATTAATGAAGGTGACAAGCCATTTTCATTGATTAGGGTTTTTGTTCGTGTCGGACTTCAGAAGTCATTGTGTATGAGTTGGAAAGGAGAAAAGGGTTTGAATGGTTGTTTTGAGTAAGAGGATTGAGTTTATTTAGCTTTGACAAGTCTTACATTGGAAAGGAACGAAATTTTTATTGAATAAATTTGGAAACACATGTTTCATATAATCAAAACTAGGATAGCCTGAGTGATAGTGCCATAAAAGTACATCTTTTTCTTGAGAAATTAAGCTAACTAATGCCTTACATGCATTCCAAGTGTCTTTATTCATCAACTTTGATGTCTCCAGGTAGTAAAGTCTGTCCTACTCTCTAGAGTCCCAATCGTTTTTCCAGAGTTTAAATCCTGAAAAAGACAACAATCATCAACACATATCACTCGTCATACACGACCCTTGGTTAATTTACTTATAGATATTAGATTGCAAGTAAGAGTTCGCAAAAATAGAACATTGTGGATCCTCAGGTAATTAGATAGCATAACTGTGCCAATTCCTTCAACCTTGGTGAACACGCCATTTACAACTTTGACATGTAGGTTTCCAGGACATAATTTTATCCTTATAAATAAAGTTCGATTTCCAGTCATGTGATCTGTAGCTCTTGAATCAATAATCCATATATCTCCACTAGTCTGTACAGTATTACGAGTGATAATAGAGTTGCCTGATTGTACTAGGTCGATACTAGGCATAGAGGTGGTGGGTTCTGTTTGGCTAGTATCTTGCGGAGGATCCAGAGTTCCTCCTGGCTTAGGGAATCAACATCTTCAAATTTTTGCTCAGCTATAGTAAGGTTGACACTAGGAGTCTAGTGTTGTTTGTTGGTTGATGGCTTGCCATGTAGTTTCCAACATTCCTCTTTAATGTGGCCCTTTTTTTGTAATAATTGCACCATTTGTTATTTTTTTCATTCCTTTTATGGCCCTTTTATTGCAAGATTCGAACTCTCAATTGAACTTGGGTTGCTTCGATTTAAGAGTTTCCTACTTTTTTTGAATTGTACATGGTTGACGACATCAAAGACGTGCGGCAAGGGTTTTATTCCCATGATTCGGCCTCTTATCTCCTCAAAACAATCATTGAGTCCAAGAAGAAAATCATATACTCTTCCTTCTTCCACTATCTTTCTCTATATTGTGCATCCTTGGCATTTTCCATAGATGTACTTCAAATAGGTCTTGTTGTTGCCAGAGTTTCAGCAAGGCATTATAATAGTTTGTTACTGTCAAGTTTCCTTGCCTCAAGTCTCGAAGTTGTCGTTTCAAGTGGATTAAGGCAGCGATGTTGTCGAGAGAAGAGTAGGTTCGTTTTGCTACATCCAGATTTCTTTTGCAGTATTTGCCATGAGATAACCTTCACTGATGTCAGAATTGCACAACCAAGTTATGACTTGATTTTTTTCAACAAACTATGTGTCAAAATTTGGGACATTTAGGGCTGGTTGAGGTGCTGCCCAATTGATGTATTTCTCTTTTCTCTTGCCATGAATATATCGTAGCATGGTTTGGGACCACTGGAGATAGTTTCTTCCATTGAACTTATGGTTAATGGCCGTAATTTGACTATCAAAAAATTCTGGTGCCATCATTGTACTGCTGGTAGCGGAGGAATTTATGGAGGAAGATGAGTATTGAGTCTTAATATTTGTATCGAACATGAGTGCCGTTAGAGTGTCCTCGATTTTGGTTGAATTTCCAGGGATAGAGTCGAAAAGAGGAGGAAATTCGAAGGGATTCATGTTTCTAGAAAAAAGGTCGCTGGAAACCATTGTGGGTGGCAGTGCGTGGGGGTCATGTGTAGGGAGTCAAGCACCGAGCAGATGACCATCGCTCCTCTGGGATGCGCTAATCGGCGCCGTCCGATTCCTTCTGGGTGGGCGGTGTGCTATAACGCACCAGCATTGCTGAGATTCGCGCACACCGTTCCTCCCCTATTCTCTCTCTCTCTATCGTGTTTCTCTTACTCCTCGCCGTCTCTCAAGTCCGCCGACAGTCTCTCTGGTAGCGGAACATTTCTAAGGGCTCTGATACCATATTAACTCAGAAAGCTCATAATACTTTCTCATATATAACCACAATATCAATTACAGTATATCTAGGGCAGAAAAAAGAGCAAATCACGGTGAGACATAATGAGCCCTAATGAGGAGATTACACTCAATCACAAATGAAATCATAATCTTTCCTAAACTAGCTAGACTAGAATCAGGGGATATGATAGGGCTCTAATCATGGGATCACAATGTTGGGTTGATTTCTAACAACAAGTGTACAATTGATTTGTGAATTTAAATATATGAGGTGTGTATGTGAATATTATCCATACATTAAACATGATATGACACATGCACGCATGCACGAGATTAAACAAGCTTTATGATCTTGTAATTAATGGAGTTTACCATGTCAAGTTGCAAATGGATCTTTGTTTTCTTCTTGGGATTTCTGCTTCTCTGTTTCTTCACAAATTTCCCACAAATGCTAAACTCTTATACCCTAAACATGAAGGCACTTTCTTCTGTTACTGGCCCCTATTTTTCATTTTAGTTTTGTATTCCATATCTTTCCCTTTTTTTCTTTATATAAATTCAAATATATGAGATGTGAGCGTTATTTATATATAAATGTCAGACATTAATCTTGATATAATACATATATATTGTAAGTAATTAGTTTTTATGTGACATTTGAGAGAAAAAGAAAAATCATATACTTATGTGTCATATTTAAATTGAGAAATTGAGAATTTATTTAAGTTTATGAGAAAAAACATTTTGAATTGATGTTGATATTGATTTGTGGACAAAATCAATTTGTAATGTGTGTAAGCTAGATATATATATATATATATATATATATATTGTGATAATTTAAAAAGAAAACTATACATATCATAAGTATTGATGATTATGTATTCTATTGAAATGATTCATCAACTTAATTAATAATTTTCGATGCACAGTTTATTGTATTAGCTATTAGATGCTCTACTGATGTGTTAACTATTTTTTCAAAAACTTCCTATTATTAGCTATGCATTCGTTGGAAAAATGTTAATGAATTATTACTTCCTTCTTGTTTGGTGAATTTATTCAAAGCTTTATTGTGTTAATTTAATATATATTAAATTGATCTATATTTAAATATATTATAATGAAAGGTCTCCATTGGTTTTATTATTTGATTACATGTGAGGTTGACAGAAATTCTACTACTTGATTTAAGTACTAATTATTGATTAATTTTGTTAAGTAATTTCTGTATTTGGGATGTGGGACGCAATCTTACTTATTATGTTTTATTGGGTTATCACATAAGATTATGAGAAAATATATATGTTGTAGGTAATTTTAAATATTTTATACTCATGTTAAATTTGTTTCAAAAGAAGCAAATTGAAGTACAAAAATTATATACTAATGTAATAATATATGATAATGCCTGAAGAACTAATAAAGATTTGTTTTTGTTATAGGCGGGAGAAGTATTGATCATGAAAATTATGACCCGTAGAATCAATTAGTGTGATAGCTCAATTGGATTGAATGAAATTCACAATTTTATGTGAACTATGAAGCTTTTAAGCTTCCAAAAAAATAGATTATTGACCTAATATATTTATATGATTCACACTTGAGGGGGAGATTATTAGAATACAAGTGTGAGTTAATATTGAAAAGTTGTACTTATATACTTCCTAAGTTGTACTCATATACTTCCTCACAAAGCCTAATTAATTTTCCAAAAATAAATGTTAGATTAAGATTTTATATCAATATGTTATGCAAGTTGTAAAGTTTATTGTTAGTAAAGAAACATGATACATTAAACCAAAAGTTTACTGATCCAAACAAATTTATTGTTAGCATGACTTATTTAATCACTTGAGTCATATATATGATACAACAAATTATAAAAGATTAGGTATTGACATTCATTAAAGAACTGGAAGATTCTTCTTGAATAGCAAATATATTGTATAATTAAAGAATTATATGCGCTGCTTGTTCTCATAAAAAAATCATTATGAGAGTCACTTTGATTTGGAGTAGATCTCCACATTTCTGGAAATATATCAAACTAAAATATATGAGCTCATTCAAATAGCATGTAAACCATACAAGTATTTAATAAATTTGATAGATGCATCTATAAGATGGTTACATGTGAAATTACTATTAGTTTGCAACCTGAAGTTTGCAAGATTGTTTGAATAAATTATTATGTTAAGTGTCTAATTTCCAGATTATATGATGCAAAAATTATTTATTAAAGCCTCCATAAATAGTTAGATTAATACTTATGAGAACAAAATTTCTATTTTAATGTCGGCATATATTGCAACATTTATACAAACCAACAAAATTCTCCTAGTAAAATTGGCTTTTGGTCAGGGGCTAGATATGTTCCATCTTGTAAATATTTGAATGTGCAATATTGTTCCAATCCACCGCAATGCACATAGATAGATGTTTAAAAAAAGTTGGAATAAATTGTTGGGTAAGAAACTCCTTCATCTTGTTTGTCTTTAAATGAAACAAAAGGATGTTTCTAAAAGAAACAAATGGATTTAGAAGACTTATATATATGATTAGTCAATTGTCATCTGATAAAATTTTTCTAACACGAGGGGGAGAAATTAAATAGCTGGAAAAGAGAACACATAGAATGCATTATTACTATCAAATATGGATCCTTGGATAGAGCAGCATGAACTAGAAGTTTATTAGGCTTTGCATTCATAAAATATTACAAAACATGTCACATGCAATCACTAACCTAAATAAGAATTATTAAATCTCATGTTCCAGCTGAAAATGCTTCAATCAGAATAAATGAAAGTGAGCCATGCCTGAAGCATAAGAAACCATTCAATTCTAAATATAAATATGCTAAATAAAGAGGAGCATGTAATTAAGATGATCATATTGATGAGGCAAATACTTCAGAAATGTTTCAAGACCTAACTAATTGCATAAACCTCAGAAGAAGTATCTGAAAGCAATAAAAGATCTCAATGAATTATGTTATAGGAAAAATGGGACCAAAAGGCTGAAGTTGCCGACAACGGTCTTGATAATTATTTCATGTGCTCATGTGAGGATCTTATGCATAAATATATCTTGTAAGGCACAGAATGGTGATTGTCCAAAAGGAAAAGTAAAAGGGAAAAGACGCAATGAACACATGATTATATTATTTCGATGTGAAAATTATGAACCTAATGTTCCAACATCTAAAATATAAAATATATAATTATTTAAGTGAAAATAAAGATTTTCACAGAGGCTAATGAAGACTAAGATGAGGTATATTCTTTTGTGATGGATATAATAGTTTTGCATATATTCACTAGTACAAAATAACCCTTTTAGACTTCAACATTTAGACCGTTTATTGCGGAGAAGGTTTAAAAAGCATGACCTGTGGCAGTTTTATAATTATAAAGAACTTCTGAGACCGGTTCATAAAATATGTGGTCTAAAAAATATTATTTAGACCAGTTAGTCAAACAACCGGTCTAAAAAGATAAAAATAATTAAAATTAAAAAATTTTGAAACTTTTTAGACCGGTTGTCACCAATAACCGGTTAAAAAGATAAAACATTTGAGACCGGTTATTTCTTATAACCGGTCCAAAAGATGCGGAATTAAAAAAATAATATTTTTTCCCCTTTTAAGACCTGATGTTTGAAATAACCAGTCCAAAAAGATGTATTTTTTTGACCTAATGCACAAGATAACTGGTCTAAAAATATCCCTCTGTTCACTGTTGCACGATTTACTGTAAGCTTCTTCTCATCTCCTTCGTCGCACTTTGCTCCTTAGCCTCCGTCCCATGTCGCTCCTCGATTGCCCTCGCATGTCTCCATTGGCTCGTTTCGGTTACACAATTGATGTAAAATTTTTTATACTTAGAACTCATGTTCAAAACACCCCTTCTATCAGAACTCCAATCCCTAACTAGTCATCAGAGAACTCCAATCCTTAAAAATTTAATCGATTTCTTCTACTACTATCTAGCTCTCTGATATTCACATCTTCGTTACTGTAGTAACCTTGCTTGTTATGATCTTCGCTGCCGTGTCCTTCCTTGTTCTCATTCATTTTGGGAGACTGAGCACATTACGGCTTATTAGGGATGAATCTGTTTACAGACTATGATTTTTGCTCTAAATGGACGAATTCGGTGCGTTGACTATGTTTTGTGTTCGTGCTAAGGTGGGACCAGTTTTGAGGGATTTTTGTGCTCGCAGAATTGCTTGTTCTGATCTTTACTGCCGTGTCCTTCCTTGTTCTCATTCATTTTGGGAGACTGAGCACATCACAGCTTATTAGGGATAAATCTGTTTACAGACTACGATTTTTGCTCTGAATGGATGAATTCAACGATTTGACTATGTTCTATGTTCGTGCTAAGGTGGGACTAATTTTGAGGGATTTCTGTGCTCATAGAATTGCTTTGATTAAGGCCCTCATTAATGGTATTCCCTTCGTTATGTATTTAATTTACCTGTCGGTTAGTTTTTCCATCTTTTTCAACTTCATTTCATTTCCCTCTCAGTTTCAATTGTGATATGCTTCTCTTCTGCAGATTTTGATGAGTTCTTTGACAAGTGTGCTCCGGAAGGTGAGTTTTTGAACACCCTGTTTTGTAATACCATTTTTGTTTCTTGAAACTCAACTTCATTTCTTTTTCAATTCATGAAAAGGGTGGCAAAAAAGGTAAGTATAAGCATTCAAATCTTAGCATGTTTAGTTTGAAGCTCTTTAACTATGCCACAGTCAATTCCGCTCACTTAGCATTTTATAATAAATTATTTTCAGGCAAGAAAGAAAGAAAGAAATTATACTATAGGATCTTTTTGAACACTTGTATCCATTTTTTTCCTTTTCTTATGTTGAAACTGCCTTTGCTTAACTGTTCTTTTGATGTGTATTAATGAGTAGAGTTAAGTAATATTTGAAAGCTGGGTTTTAGCATCTTGTCTTTGAGGATAACTATTTCACTAGAACTGGGGATCATTATTCATTGAGGCATATATGTGATCAGTTTTATATTAGAGGTGTGCAAACTTCCACTTTTCCCTGGATTTAGTATATTACTATATTGTGCTATTTGTACTACATGTGTTTGCCGTTTTAGCCTGATATGTAACTCTCATGTGAAAGATCTGCAATAGTTCTCCTCCTTGAGATATCTGTAGGAAAAACAAAATATAACACTTTTTCTTTGTTTTGCAATCTCCCTAGCTTATCTATAATCAAAAGAAGATTCTCTTTGCAAAATCTGCGTAATGATTTTTGCAAGAGATTGCTGGTATATAGGGAAGTGTTCTGTAATTATTAATTGTTAGAAGCCCTATCAAGGACTTTTGTGAGAAAATGCAAAATTAGGGAGGGTATTTCCAATACTATTGTGATATGATTTTTGATGAGAAATGGTAACTTGTTTCTTAATTGATCGTGAAAATTTTGAAATGATTTAATCTTCTTTGAGATTCTATTTAAATTTTGCTTTCTCTAACTCAAAATTGAGGCTTTTCTCCATGTTATAAATTTGGTAATTTTTTACTCGTATGTTTCATAATGTTCTTGATAGTTTCTGGATCATCCAAGGAATGGTGTTTGTGTCAAATATCTCAACTAGACGTGCATTTGTTCTATAAACTACTTGTGAAGCTTCATTTGGAAATTTCTATACTGTTAATACCTTAATAATCAAGTATTGATGGTTAGTTTGCATGGAAGCAGAGCACTATAAATATAATTCATGTTTCTATTATTTACAGAAAAACCATAAGACAACATCCCGAATTTTAGTGCAATTGGGAGCACGATCAATATGTTGTGTTTATAAATTATTTTTATATACTAGTAAGTATTTTAATTTAAACTAATTGTTAGGTTTATATCCATGTCATTATGACCTTATAAATTTTGTTTTACAAGTTTAGTTGTACAATATCTTAAATTGCATTATGATAGTTGGTGGAAATTATTGGCCATTCACCCAGAATTTATGTAATGATAAAAATTATGAAGCATTTTTTTTGTATTGGAGCTTATTTTTAAAAATAATCTTTAATACAAAAACATGCTCTATTTATTTATTTTTTTAAAAAATGTTACTTTTTAGACCGGTTTTAATTACAACCAGTCTAAAAAGAACATTTTAGACCTGCTCTAATTACAACCGGTCTAAAAAGTGAACCTTTTAGATCTCACCTTTGTGAATTGGTCTAAAAAGTCACACTTTTTAGATCGGTTCTAATTACAACCAGTCTAAAAAATTTACTTTTTAGACCTCACCTTTGTGAACGGTATAAAAAGTCACGCTTTTTAGACATCACCTTTGTGAACTGATTTAAAAAGTATCAGACTTTTTAGACAGCCTGTATCTAGACCTGTTCTAGAATCGGTCTAAAAAGTGATTTTCATCCAGTCTAAAAAGTGATTTTTGCACTAATAAAATTATTATTTTGGTATTATATAAAAATAAAATTATGCATCTATTATATAATAGAGCCTATACATATGGCTCATAAAACATTGAAATTTACATGAAAATCTTTAAAGAATCCAAAATGCTAGAAGCATGTTCAAGAAAAGCATTTAATATATAAAATGCTACAACATTAAAATAATTTCAGCATATATAATTGATTGAAAAAGTATATTGAATTTAATGGTTTAAATTAAAATAATAATATATTTTATGAATATTTAAATCATTCTAATATTTCATTTATTATGTTTTGCTGGTAAAATTAAGTTTCTACAGATACATTATGAATACTATGAAATTAAGGTTTGATGTGATAATTCTATGAAACTATTATATGAGATCATTTTGTTAGAAATAAATTGAATATGTGGATGCAAGATATATCATGATTATTTTCAGAATAACCTTTCTTTTGTTATTTTTTTTACAATGCACAAGACAAATGTGCATATTAATAATTAACATATCCAGAAGACATGTTAGAGGAATACATTTATGTAGAACATTTGGTGACAATGCCTCATTCATAGTTTGACCGCTACAAAAAATATATGCTCGAAAATACATTAAAAGTGATGTTGTAATCAAGGAGAGTAAAACTGATATTGTTGTCAGGGGGAATAAATACCACATTATTATCAGGAGTAGAGACCATGTTATACTCTTTTTCTTAACTAATGTTTGGTTCCACTGGGTTTTCTTGGTAAGGCTTTTAACAAGGCACCTTCAATACGTATTATGTACTCATTTTCCTTCATTAGGTTTTTGTCCCATTGAGGGTTTTTTTTTAAGATTTTAATGAGGCACAATATTTGTTATGGACATTCAAGGGAGAGTGTTGTAAATATTATATAAGTGAATGTTCATAACCCCTCACTTTTAGGATTCCATTTTGTGATTAATAGCCATAACCTATAATGGTTTCATATTGCATCATAATGTAGATTAATTCATATGTTTATGACATTGTAACTCTTAGAAGAGTTTGAGGCCTATAAACAAAGGCTTGACACAAAGAGTTGGATGGACATGGAAGTGCAATATGATTGAGAATTCTTTTTCACTCTTCATCTTTATAATTCTCTCTCATCTTTCTTCTTTCCCACCTCATCTCTTTATTTTCTTTATTTTTATAACAAATTTAAGGATATATTTTTATAAGAACAATCAAAGTATATCAAACATCAAAGATTCCTTAAATAATTAAAAATAAAAACTATAAACCTGTATAAATACCTTCTTTGAATACTCAAATTTCACGACTGCTTAATTAAGACTAAAAGGAAACCATGTTAAAATAAATAGTTGATCAGTTAGTTACTAATAATATTTTTGTTCATATATATATAGATAATCTGAAATTTATTTAAATTATTTCAATTATTACTAACTATTAATTCCCCTTGCCCATCATCAGTCCCCACTACTACTAATACATGAAAGTGATCTTGTTCAAAAGCATTTAAATTATTTTACAAGTCAAAGAATTAAACATTAAATGATAGTATATTTTTTGATTATGTTCATATGAAAAAGTATATTGATATAAAAAAATAAACAAACATATAATTTTTTATTCTTGTAAAATAAAATGACTTCTGAAATTAATTATTATATAATTATATTTATAGGAATAATAACTAACATTTATATGTTAAAAATTTTATAATAAAAATATGAAATATATCTTTTTAGATTGTCTAAAAATATTAAACAATGTCTGGGAAATGACTTAATGACAAAGACAACCCTCTGAGTCTAAGAGCACGGCATAAGTCTACACCCCAACAACACTTCAAGTGACCCGAGCCTAAGAGCACGGCATAAGTCTACACCCCAACAACACTTCAAGTGACCCGAGCCTAAGAGCACGGCATAAGTCTACACCCCAACAACACTTCAAGTGACCGACAAGTTATTATTAATTTAGTGCAAAATATGACTTTTTAAACAATTCTCCAGATATGGCGCAATTCTTCCAACCCAAAGAACACTCATGTAATTCTCCAGATATGGCGCAATTCTTCCAACCCAAAGAACACTCATGTATGTGGCTAACAAGAAAAGTATATAGGCTCGTATGGTCAAGATTACGTGAAATTGGGATTTAAAAGTGGACGTGGCAAACTTTTTTTAAATTATCGGAGAAGGCATTAACGATATAAAATTATAAGTGAGATAAGAGATTGAGTCTATGATCTCTCATCTATAAAAAAAAGCATTTATATAATTAGTTTACGAGACCATAGATAATAGAATATCTATAAAAAGATAATAGATTAGTGATGGAATTGGATGATTCCACAGTCAAATAGATTGTCACTAATTAATTAACGACGGAATTATATCACTAAGTTTATCAGCTGAATTTTGATGCTAATTAACTGTTTTTTTTATTGTTATAGACCTAGTTGCACCATGCATAATTATTACTAACTATTACTTTAAATAAATTTGACTTCTTTCAAATACTAATTATTTGACTCAAATGATTCAAAACTATTAAAATCATTTTACAAGTCAAAAATTAAAAATTAAATCTTAGTCAACCCAAAGTTACATGATAGTTATACTTATAACCTACGGTGTTGGATTAGGTGTAAATCCCTCATAGTGTTGGGTTCAAATGCTCGCTAGAAGAGATACCCTCATTTAATGTCTCATAATATCTCGAATAGGGCTAAAGGAGGATAATTTTGCTTATAAAAAACACATGATAGTTATAAATTGATTTTCTAGAACTATTATTAGTATTATAAATATAAAAATAAGAAAATTATATAATCCATTAAGATTGAAAATAAAAGCGTTAAAAAAAATAATCTACTTAAATATATGTGACAATTTTATGGGCACTCGCTGGTTTGATACAGAAAATAAAATTTAATTAAAAAATATTAAATAAAAATATTTTTATGAATTATTACCATTACACTGTATCATAAAAGATATTGCAAATTTTCCTCTTCATGTTTTTTGACTAATGAAATATGTCTGAATTTAATTTCAACATATATGATATTTTCATTTTTGTTAAACATAGTATATATAATTGCTTCAGACATGGAAGGTTTTTTTTTTTTTTTTAATACAGACATGAAAGTTTTTCTAACAACAATGGCCATAAGATTTATTGACGGCTACCATTTTTGTATAATTTAGCTATTAAAATTTTCTGCATTATACTATGGCTTTCAGTCTCATTAATGATAGGGATAGTTTACGTCTGACTTATCCATTAACATTTTATATTGAAATTTAAAAGAAACAAAAATTAATGCGAATCAAAAATTGAAGTTAAGGATATATTTTGATAAAAAAAATATCAAACATAAAATATTTCTTAAATAATTACAAATGAAAACCATAAACGTGTGTATATATACCTTCGTTGAGTCAAATTTCACAACTGCTTAATGAAAACTCAGAGGAAACAGTGTTCAAATACAAGGTTGATCAATTGGTTACTAATAATATTTTTGTTTGTATATATTTAATCCAAAATTTATTTAAATTATTACTAGCCCCCCCCCCCCCCCCCCCCCACACACCCCCCAGTGCCCAGTCCCCACTAATAATAACACATGACCTTGTTCAAAAGCATTTAAATTATTTTACAAGTCAAAAGAGTTAAACATTAAATGATAGTATTTTTTTTATTATGTTCATATAAAAAATATACTCAATTGAGTCCTTATTATAAGGCATCAAATCACCAACTACTAATTCTCGTGGAACAATAAATGATAGTTAAATAATTAAATTTGTCATAAATTGATAAATCATTTTCAACTTTACCCCTCTTTAAATTATATGACTTAATTTTTACAACTTTAAACCTCAATTAATTATAAGGGTAAAGTGGAAAAAAATAATTGATACAGCAATTGGTGTCTTTTATGCAAGACCAAAAATTACTTCTAATTGGTACCTTATAATAAAGAGCTGAAGAAGTATGAATTCTTAGCATATACAATATCATGTCTTTGATGAACATCCATGATAATGTGAAAAGTAATAGAATATATACTCCTAACATAAATATAGTTGTCATTTTATATTGTATAAAAAAGAAAAAATACTTTAAGTTGTCAATTTAATCTTTGAATTAGCTTTTGAGAATAACTTTTATGATTTACGAGGTAAGTATGTAAAATGAGTTTTATCTTAATTTCAAAAACTACGATTTTGTGGTTTGTCAAACATGCATTAAGTTATACTAAAAATTTGAAAGTTCAAACATGTTTATTTAAATCATATAACATAAAAAATATTTTTTTTATAAATATAGAAAATTTAGGATACAAATTACCCTCACTAACTAAACCCAGGATCTACCATTACTTGTTGCCTTGTAGCATAACTACATGTTCAACATTTATTTAGATTCTTTGGGCAAAAAAAAAAAAACATTTATTTAGATTCTCTTTGATTTTGTTATGTAATTAAACAAATTAAACAAACATATAATTTTTCATTCTTGTAAAATAATAAGAATTCCACAATTAATTATTATATTATTATATTTATAGGTATAATAACTAACATTTATATGTTAAAAATTTTATAATAAAAATATGAAATATTCCTTCCGGTCCTAAATATAAGATAAAGTTGACTTTTTTGAAAAAATTAAGGAAATTAATTAAATTACTTTATAGTATTTTTATTTTTATTTTTTTCCAAACCAATTAGTTTGACTAATAAACTGACATATAATATAATTAAGTACCTTATTTAGCTTCCTTAATCTCTCCAAAAAAAGTCAACTTTATTTTATATTTATAGTAGGAGGGAGTATATATTTATAGATAGTCTAAAAATATTAAACAATGTCTCGGAAAAGACTTAGGGTGTGTTTGGTTTGAGGGGAGGGGAGGGGACGACGATGACAAATTACAATTTTAGAGTGGAGAAACTCAAAATTTACTCTATCATTTTTTTAAATTTTGGATTTTTTTCCTACCCAAAATTCTGCCCAAAATTTACCCTCTCATTTCTTTTATATTTTGGATTCTCACCCAAAATATAAAAGGAATGAGAGGGTAAATTTTGGGCGGAACCTAATGAGAGGGTAAATTTTAGGTTTCTTTTATTCAAAATTATAACAAAAAAAAAAAAACCAAACACACCTTTAATGACAAATACAACCCTATAACCCTAAAAGCACGGCATAAGTCTACTAGAGCTGGGAATTTGAGCCAAGCCCATTAGGCCGGCCCGTTTAGGCCCGAGCCCTTCAAGGGCCGGGCTTATGATTTAGAGGTTAAAACAGGAAGCGGGCCTAAAATGGCCGGCCCTGTAGGGCCGCAGGCCCTGGAGGGTCAGCTCTGCAGCCCTGTAGGGCCGACCCTTTTAAGCCCGTTTAATATTTTTTAAAAATAAATTAATATATATATATAATATCATTATATCAAATTATCAATATGAGAGACACCTAAGTACCTAATAAATTATTAATAACAGGTAAACATTTATTAAATGGTTTGATTTATTTTATTTTCTTCAATAGTTTATTCATTTAAACTTTAAAAAAGAGGCTAATTTGGATTTTAGAAGATTATTTTAACTAAAAATTTATGAGTTTTTTTAAAAAAAAAGTATCTCAATTTAAGGTAAAATAATAAATAAATTGTAAAATTTGAAAAAGATTTTTTTTTTAATTAAAATGAGTTCAAACCCGTTTAGGCCCGAACCCGTGAATGGTCAGCCCTATAAGACCGCGGGTTTTAAAAATTAGGGGTTTTTTACCAAGTAGCCCTAAACGGACCGACCCTACAGCCTGTATTCTCGACTCTAAAGTCTATGCCCCCAACAACACTTCAAGTGGCCCCAACAACACTTCAAGTGACCGACAAGTTATTATTAATTTAGAGCAAGAACATGACTTTTTAAACAATCCTCTAAGATATGGCGCCTTTCTTCCAACCCAAAGAACACTCATGTAAGTGGCTAACAAGAAAAGTACTCATATAGGCTCGTATGGTCACAGTCAGGTGAAATTGAGCCTGAAAAGTGGAGGTGGAAGACTTTTTTATTTATTTATTTATAGAAGGCATTAACCACATAAAATTATAAGTAAGATAAGAGATTGAGTCTAAGACCTCTCACTTGTAAGAAAAACTTTATATAATTATTTTACAACTACAACCTTTCACTTCTAAATTTTTTTTTTATATAATTAGTTTACGAGGCCATCGATAATAGCATACCTATTCAAATATCTATAAAAGGATAGTGGATTAGCGATGGAATTGGATTTTTCCGTCGTCAAATAGACTATTACTAATTAATTAATGACGGAATTACATTGCTAAGTTTAACGGCGGAATTTTGATGCTAGTTAACTATTTTGTTTTGTTACAGACCTATTTGCACCGTGCATAATTATTACTAACTATTGTTTTAAATAAATTTGACTTATTTTAAATACTAATTATTTGACAGAAATAATTCAAGACAGAAATGATTCAAAAGAATTAAAATCATTTTACAAGTCAAAAAAATAAAAATTAAATCTTAGTCCACCCAAAGTTAGCAACACATTAGTTACAAGACATAAATGTTTCTGTTATTTGATCCTTTAAATATTGATTTTTAATAGTATACATAACTATATGTACTGCATAAATATTTTTGGTTGACTCTAAGTCTACCATAAATCCTTTACGTATGATAAACGTAACTATAAAAGTGATATTCATTGCCATCACATGAAATTGTGGTTATGACTTCACGTGGGAAAATGTAGTCGTTGTTAAAGTATGGATTTGTTTTTTTTTTTTGGGTCTATTAAAGGCCCAGATATCACATAATTTGAGGTATGATGCCAATATTTTCGTTTTATTATCCAAAAGAATCACAAGCATGGTGATCAACATGTTTAGCCACACTTTCAATATCTACTTCTTGATTGCAGCCTTATGCGTCTTTACTTGTGCAGGAAAATCCAACATAAAGAGTTGTGTCGAAACAGACGAGCGAGCTCTTCTCAAGTTGAAAGCTGATTTCACTGATGATTTCGGAATTCTTTCCTCATGGAAACATGAAGCTGATTGTTGCGAGTGGAATGGAATCTCTTGCAATCGTTTGACAGGTCATGTCACCAAGTTGCAAGTCTCATATTATGATTTGAATTATTTAAAAGGTAAAATTGATTCTTCACTATGTGATTTGCAACATCTAACTCAATTGAACCTCGCCTATAATGATTTTGGAGGAAGCAAAATTCCAAAATGCATTGGTTCTCTTAATCAATTAAGAGAGTTGAATCTTTCAAATGCTGGTCTTGGTGGTGCTATTCCACATGAATTGCGGAATTTATCTAATCTTCAAACTCTAGACCTTGGGCAAAATGATGATTTGATTGCAAATGATCTTGAGTGGCTTTCTAACCTTTCTTCTTTGAGACATCTTGATTTGTCAAGGGTTAATCTAAGTCAAGCTATTGATTGGCAATCATCTTTATTAAGAAAATCTCCTCAATTAAGACAGTTGATACTTTCAGATGCAGATCTTGTTAGCATTATTCCTCATCAACTAGGAAATCTATCTAATTTAGAAACTCTTGACCTTAGTAAAAACTATAATTTGATTGTAAATGATCTTAAGTGGATTTCCCAGCTTCCTTCTTTGTGGCATCTTGATTTGTCTGGGGTAAATCTTGGTCAAGCATTTGATTGGCACTCTTCATTGTCAAAAATGTCCTCCCTACTTGAGCTTAGCTTAGATGGATGCGCTCTACCTCAAGTCAATCCCAAATCTTTCCTCCACAGTAATTATTCCACTTCTCTCACAAGCCTCAATCTTGCAAATAATGGCCTTGACACTCCAGTCTTATATTGGGTGTCTAATATTAGCAAAACCTTGGTAGAAATCCATCTCTTTGGCAATTCTTTCCATCATATTCCTGCTGGCACATTTTCAAATATGAATTCTCTTAAAAGTTTGGATCTCTCATCAACATCCTTACAACATATTGCTTCAGATGCCTTTACAAATACCACTTCTCTTGAGAGTTTGAATCTTTTGGATAATCATCTTGACAGTGATATAGGGAAAGCCATCTCTAATTTATGTCGATTGTGTGTGCTGCTGTTAAACTTCAACAGTTTATCTGGTCCATTAAGTGATTTGATACCACACTTGGATTGTGCCCAACTTAGTATAAAGAGATTGGACTTATCATATAATCCATTCCATAGTGGCCCACTTCCTGATTTTTCGAAATTCTCATACTTGGACTCACTAGTTCTGACAAATACGAGTCTTAATGGTCCGATTCCACAATCACTTGGGCACTTGCTTCATCTTTCAAAATTGGATTTAAGTGACAACAATTTGAGTGGGCCAATTCCACAATCACTTGAGCACTTGCTTCATCTTTCAGAATTGGATATAAGTTACAACAATTTGATTGGGCCAATTCCACAATCACTTGGGGCCTTGCTTTTTCTTTCAGAATTGGATATAAGTTACAACAATTTGATGGGGCCAATTCCCCAATCACTTGGGTACTTGCCTTATCTTTCAAGATTGGACATAAGGCATAACAATTTGAGTGGGCCATTCCCAAAGCTTCATCAACTTCCATTGCTGGAAGAAGTACATATGTCTGACAATAAGTTGAATGGTGTGGTCAATGAAGGACATTTGTCAACTTTATCAAACTTGATAGATTTGGATGTCTCTAATAATTTCCTTTCGTTCAACTTTAGTCTAAAATGGGTTCCACCTTTTCAATTACAAAGATTTACGGCGAGGTCATGCAACTTCAGCATTGGCTTTCCAATGTGGCTCAAGCATCAAATGGGGCTCAAGGAGCTGGACATTTCTAGTGGTTCAATTTCAGATTCAATTCCTGAATGGATATGGCTACTTCCGAGTCTGTCACTCTTGAATATTTCCCATAACAAAATCCATGGAGAATTGCCAAGAACATTACCAAAATCGGGAATGTATTTGGATTTGAGTTTCAACAATTTGTCAGGTCCTATACCACAATTTTCACCACAAGTAGCAGTCTGGGTTCTCTCAAATAATAGGTTCTCCGGCTCCATATCTTCTTTATGTGCAACATTACAATCTCAATTATCTCATCTTGACATGTCAAATAATTTGCTATCAGGAAACCTTCCTCATTGTTGGAGGCAATTTATTTCCTTGGAAGTTTTGATATTGGCAAACAATAATTTCTCAGGGAATATACCATCTTCAATTGGTACTTTGAAGCAAATTAAAACCATCCATTTAAATAACAATAACTTCTCTGGAAGGATTCCCTCTTTAATGAACTCTCCATATTTGCAGTTCATTGATTATGGCCAGAATAATTTTCATGGAAAGCTGCCCACATGGATTGGTCATTACTTGCCCAAATTGGTTGTTTTGCGTCTCCAAGCAAATAAGTTTCATGGAAATATACCAACAAGTTTATGCAAGTTATCACTTCTCCAAATTTTAGATCTTTCGCAAAACAATATTACTGGGATTATACCCCATTGCTTTAATAACTTGAGTGCCTTGTCAAATTTAACATTTCCAAGGGATACCATTTCTTATTTATTATTTCATACGATTCATGGGGATGCTCTTTTCTTTGAAAATGCAATGTTGAATTGGAAAGGGGCAGATGTTAAGTATGACAAGAATCTCGGGCTAATGACAGCCATTGATCTCTCTAGAAATCACTTGATAGGAGAAATTCCCAATAGCATGACATCACTTGTGGCATTGGCATCCTTGAATCTATCAAGAAATAATCTGACAGGATTCATTCCCAAAAACATGGGTCAAATGAAAATGTTGGAATCACTTGATTTGTCAAATAACTCTCTTTCTGGTGGAATCCCAATAAGCTTCTCAAATCTGAATTTTTTGAGTTTCATGAACTTGTCTTTCAATAACCTATCAGGAGAAATTCCACAAACTACTCAACTTCAAACATTTGAAGCTTCCAGTTATATTGGAAACTATGGACTTTGTGGCCAACCACTCACAAAAGGATGCTCAAAAATTGATGAATTTGATCAAAATCGCAAGACCAGTCCGGACATTGATGCAAATAAAGGAGATGAACTCATAACTTTTGGGTTCTACATCAGCATTATTTAAGGATTCCTTGTTGGATTCTGGGGAGTTTGTGGAACTTTAATCCTTAAAAGTTCATGGAGAGCAGCTTATTTTGAATTCTTTACTAACATGTATGATTGGATTTATGTCCGCTTGGCAATTTTCAAGGCTAGAATGAAAATGAGATTCCAAGACTGACAGGTACATATAAATTTTCTTTACAATATCATAAGTTGATAGATTATATAGAGTGTAATAAATAAAATGATCCAACGGACTTGCTCATTTTTTAAGTGGATCATAAATTTGAAAATTTTTTGGTGAGTTTATTCTTCTAAATAAATGCAGGTGGCTAGAACAATTGGTTGAAATCCCAAAGCCTCTCAGTGAAGACTCTTAGTGTAATTAATTACTTCTTAATAGTTTTTCTTGTTATTTTTATTTAAATGTTGGATGACTGTACTGGATTAATATGACGTGGCTTTAATTTTTTTTTGGGGTGCTTTTAGTTGGCACTCTTGTGAACTTATATGGTTGAACATTTCAATGTTATGATATTTAAATGTTGTGGGACCATGATTTTGTTCTGCCATTCTTTAATAAAAGTATAGGAAACGTTATATGAAAAAATGTAAAGGAAAAGTTGGCAAAGAAAAAATTATAGGAAACGTATTATGAAAGAGGGAGCATTCTGTTCACATAGTTCAGACCAAGGAAGGAAAACTACATGCTTCATATATCTTCAAGGTTAGTGTTCTTGTTCTTATAACTGTTTGATTTCTTCTAGAAACTAATATTCCTCTTAATTTTCAAATAATATTTGACATAAAGAAAAGGGAAGGGCATGTTGAATTCAATGCTATCTAGAGTTTTTGATTTTTCAAATATCTTTAAATTAATTGATTTTTTTTTCAATAGGCACATGTATCTTCCTATTGGAGACAATCCTATTTAAACCATTATTGAGTATTAAAGGTGGGTATCTCTTCCAGCGGAATTGATTGTTTTTTGAAAAAAAAAATATCTTTGCAACTCGTACCTTTTCTTGTGAATTCTTTCTCATGTAAGCTTTTATATATATATATATATATATAGATATATATTCTCAATTTCTGTTTGTATTTTCCATTTTATTTTCTAAGTAACTGGTGCTTGCTGGTCGATTTCAAGTGGGATGATTTGGCAACAGAGACTTCCGAAGTTATAGACTTCCAAAGTTATAGCTAGTCAACGGAGATTTAGTCAGCAATGTAGTAGGTTGGTCAATTTTTTGAGCTTTCAACTTTTGATTTGAGCTTCCCAATAACATGTTATTGAAGGATTTGTTTCCTCTTGTTTTTGCTCTGTCTTTCCGTTTTTCTTGAAATTCTTTTTCCTTTCTATTTTTCAGCATTGGAGATAGTGGGGTGTATGCCAAATTCTTATGTTCCTAATGAAAAATATTGGCTGCCCCACTTGTTAATCACATGAAGAAGCCTGGCCTAATCGTTGTTCGGGTGCTACTTCTTATCACTCGGAGGTGACTTTTTCTCATGATTATGTTTAGTAACTTTGTCATTCTTTTTACCACTTCATATTTTACAACATGAATGATGAATGAGCTTGTCAGCAGATGCTACAACTATTGCAGTCCCCAATATAAATTCTAGTGGGGGTGTTTTAAATTTGTTCTTAAATATAATATCTTAATCTATTTTATCCCCCTATTTATCATTTGTTCCCTCTAAACTATTTCTATTGGTTGCACATGTTAAGAGAGTTTATATCAGGGTAATTTTAATGCAAATTATGTAAGAGAGTATTTTTGAGAAAACAACACAGTTTTAACAAATAACTAATTTTCTTAATCCACCCAAATTAGCTAAATATATCTTCGGTCTAAATGCTCTAATAGAGACGTACTTTGCTCCTGTTTTTGCTGAAGTGTACAAAACACTTATTTGACCTTGTTCCAGACACAGAGACTCTTGAAGATTTCTGTTTGCTAGTATAGTTGATGGAAGGAATATTTGGGCCAACAATCTTGCCCCTTGCCTGGGCACCCTGAAGATGTTGTTGGAAAGGGTAATTTATTGTTCATTGCATTGTCTTGTGATTGCTTTTCTGTATACTAGAAGCTAAAAGGTTCGTTATCATTTACTTCTGCAGATAAAGGTTGTGGCAGACAAACACAGTTACAAATTTGATATTTTTAATTGAATGAATTTTTAAGTTCACTAGATATCTTGGATACAAACGACAAAACCAACCTAACATTAGACATTAGTTATATACCAAGTAAGCACTCTTTGAATGATCAAGATGGTCAAGAATTATTCCCCATCTAATAATGTAGTCTCCAAAATTCTAAACTAAGAATCAATTTCATATGCTCTTCCTACAATCTAAAGTTATTTCTTTTCTATAATTTTGGTCAGACAAGGTTTTGCGGACAAAGTAGTTGAGGTCAATACCTCGGCCAAGGCGTTGTGAGCACAAAAGGATGAGGTTGTCGCAAATCCCACATTGGGAGGGTTTTCTTAAAAGTAGGGCTTTATAAGGCATTGACTTCAAAAACTAGCTTTTAGGGTATGATTCTCCTGAAAATTTATGCTCATTACAATGTTGCTTCCGTTTAGAGTCGGTCAACCGGAGAGGGCTACCTATAGAAGGGCTGACCGATAGGAGTTGAGTGAAGCATTGAGTGAAGTGTTTCAAGGGGCCTTATAAGGCTTTGATTTTCCCAACTCCAATAGATATCTTTTAGAATGTGGTTTTCCCAAGTATTTGTATTCATTACAATGGTGCTCGTAAAATCATCATGTCGAAATTGTCTGTATTTGTGCTTTATCCCTTGTAGCCACTTCACTTTGCTCTTTCTATGTTCTCTTTCTGGTGTTGTATTCAAATCTACTCAACTTGGGAATTAGATAGGATCCTCATATTTTATTTGTCAATACGTTATCAGAAAAACCCTTAGTGTATCCGGCACTATTAAGCATATATCTATCAGTAGACTTGTTATATTTTTTATTAAATGTTTTGTTTCTAGACCGCAAATTCTTGTAGCCATATCTTTAGGCTTTGTTTGAGTTAGTGGTGTAGGAGGGAAAACGCACGGCGTGACTAATTGCTCAGTTAGGATTTGCGATGGTGCTAATGGGCTTTTAGCCCAAGATTAGCTTTAAAATAAAAGCTATGACCGACATCTTCCTCTTCTGCCCAGTTCTTACATGCAAAAGTGGTTGGAGTTGCCAGTGGTTGCCGGTCTCGCAGCAGTCCGATGACCTAGTGGTCTATTGGTTTGGTCGTCGTCTGTGTGTCGTGCTTCTCTGAGCTCTCCTTCCTCACAGTCTTTGGCCGGATCTGTTCTAGTCTCTGGTCACCAGATCTCTTCTGACATAACAACCCAGATTTGGCTTCCTTTTTCTATTTTTTCTCTGTTGCTGCTGGATCTGATATAGAAAACATGAGGGTAGATGAAGAAAGGCTATGTTTTTAGCTCCTGCTACTTTTGTTGCTGCTATGGTCAATGGAGACAATTATTTTAGTGTTTGCGAACTGGGAGTGCTCCTCTCTGTTATTTTGGAGTTGTTACTTTGGAGATTTAAAAAAAAAACAAATTCAGCTATTTATTTCAAAAATAAGGTAAAGTTGAAACAAAAATCCTATTGATATAATTAAATTGTCAACAAGATTCAAATTTGGCCATTTGTTTGAGATATAATAGGGAAAACACATATGACATTAATTTAAAAATTCTAAAGGATCAAACAGTGTTATAATTTTGAATTTTGATAATTCTTCTATTTAGCCAGATAATTTGGCAATTTGTTTGAGAAATAACAGGTAATACACAAATAACATTAATTAGTAGAGTGGCCAATTGGATTAAACCATGTTATAATTTTGAATTAGGATAACTCTTTGATTTATGGAGATAAAATAAAATTTAAATTAATTTGGCAATTTGTTTGGAAAATAATGGGGAAAAGTTAAAAAAAATCATATTGACAATATTAAATTGCTAACAAAATTTTGCTATAAGTATTAGAGAAGATATTAATATGTATGTTTTTTTTATAAGATTGATGTCAATTCAAATATAAATTATATTATACTATCTAACTTCTATCATAACTTATTGTTTGTTTGAAATAACGATTGGAGTCTTTAAAACCATCTTTTCAATCTTAATTTACGGTATACAAGGGTAAGTAAATTAGAGGAGTTTTTGTCTCGATTTACGTGAATAAGCACTTTTAAAGCCCCTAAACGTAATCCCAAACAAGCACTTAACTTTCTAACTTCTATCCTAACTTAAATTTCCAAAAGTCATATTGAACAAAAGCCACATTTGCTATTGCTAATTTAAACAGGTGCTTGCATGTACTAAAGTTTTTGCTACTACTTTTTGATAAAGATGTGAAGTCAAAGAACTCATGATCACTTAGGGATGAGAGGTCAAGGAACTCATGTTAGAATAAAAATATACTGAGAACAATATAATAAAAATATAAAAGGGTATATAACTACTTAGTACTTACATGTTGTGCTATATTGACGAATTTGATCCAACAATCCTATTTTGAAACATCTTAAATACTAGAACATAAAGCAAAGATAATGGTGAAAATATTTAAAAGGGGAAAAAATACCGCCACTTATAACACCAGAGTAAAAAGAATTCTACAGCAAATAAAAACGGAAATTCTTACACCAATTTTGTAACCGAAGTAGATACAGCTAGTTAAAAAAATCTCAGACTTTCTGCAGCAATCATTTAATCAGTATAGAAATGATTCAGACTAAAAAAAGACCTCCCTTATAAGGTCATGGATCACAAGTCCAAACACTTGTTTAGGAATTTATTTTTGAAACTGACTTTTAACTACGCATCATGTAAACTTATTAAACGAAAACTTGATCACACAAAACCCAAAAAGAGAGCAAACAACTACAAAGTTTAGCCACTGCTATATAAATATATGCCTGGTCTAATACGACGTACAGTTGTACGATCCTGGACAGTATAATCAAAATCTACTTCTTGGTCTTTTAGGGAACAAGGGACTCTGTCACTATAACTTCCCTAACTCTCTAATCCCATACACAGTAGTCTAATCAACATAAACTAAAATTTGTGCCATCTTTAAACCCACCTCATAAAAAAAAACCCTATTATATTGTAGCTTCCAATGTAAGAACTAGAATTCACTATAACTACTCCCTCAAATAGATGCCACAATATCTTGAACCTCTGGGAAGCTTCAGCAACTCAACGCAGAAATTGTTTCTCATGTCCTTATTCACAAATTTACTAAACTCAATTGCCATTTCTACCAAGGCCATGGTATTTTCGAGTAAACCTTTTACTCCCATCAAGTCCTTCACATCCCCTTCCTTTATATATACATAAATGAAATGCAGGCGGTCAAGGAAACATGGAGGCAGAGGGTCCAATATGTCATCTTCGATTGGATCAGAGGACATTTTAATTCCCTTTTCAATGACAATTTCAAATGTTAGTCCCTGTTGCTGCAATTAAGTAACCACAAAATGAATATGATTACTTGGATGTAAACTTACCTCTATAAACACCAGGGATTCAAGGAAAGGAATGTTTTGAAGCATCATCAACAAGCCTATGTTTGAAAGATCAGATGTTTCATAATCCAACAGTAGGCGCCGCACACCATTGAACACAGGTACTTGAATCACTACGTCTGGTGTGTCAAGAAGGCACTGAAAATAAGAAATCAATGTGCAGTTAAAAGGAGAAAATTTAAGTCATGCACAATACTGCTCATTGAGGGCAACTGAAAAAAAAAGAGATAGCAAAAAGCATACCAAGGCATTCTTAAGGCGAAGATTCGGAACATTAGATGTGCATCTTAGAAGTTTCAAAAAGTGATTGATAACAACTATGGGGCCATTTTCAGGTGAATAAAAGTTGATGTGAACCTCTTCTAGCAGCTGAGAATTTAATATGTTGAATTCAATTTGCAATTCGCCTTCATAACAAAAGTATTTTAAGCCTTCACCAGAAATCACAAACTCATCACCATTGAACCCCGGTGGCAATTGTTTTTTATCCTCAATCATGGTGAAATTCTGAAGCCCTGGAGGAGATACCACAGAAACTGCTTCTACACATTCCCAAATGCAGTCCTCTAGTTCCAAATTCTCAAGTAAAGGACAACCAGAAAATAGTTTTTGAGTTGAATGCTCATCGGGAAATGTAGTTAATTTCAGCTTCTTTAGATTGGATCGGAGAAGCAAACTGGAGAGGGAAATTCAAGAGTTATCCATCCTGCTAAAATATAAAAAACTAGGAAAAGATTGAAAAATATAAAAACTATATCTTATATTTAAGGTTAAGACTAACTTTTTAATTATGTCCTATATTAAAACTAGAGGGACTATTTTTTCTTTTAGTATGTATATAAGAAAAATTGGGAATACCCCTCCATTGAAAATGTTATTAGTGTGAAAGACCTGATAAATTTTTAACTCACATTTTGCATTGCGTAATTTAGTTATTTGAAGATTATATTTTAAACTAGAGGGAGTACATATTTGTAAAGAGGGCAAAACCCAACACTGCAGCCAAAAGACTCCTCTAGAAAATGAAATGAAATGAATTCTTTTTTTTTTTTTCAGTAAAAAAGGTTAACAAATGGCTTCTTATTCCTACCTAAAAATCGACATGTATGTAACAATAATTACAAGGATATAGCTAATCCAAGAAATAAAATCACAAGACATAATATAAGCTCTGCATGCTGCTCACACAACTTTGTAATTATCTTTCCCCTTCCACTTCCAGATCGCTTGTTTTGACTTTTGACGACTTAACCAAATGTCCATCTTGCTTGTCTTCTATAAAAATAATGTAGCAATATGTAGCAATTCCATGTGGATTATAATTAAGAAATTGCGGAATAAAAGAAGATGTGCACAAATATTCAAACAACTAATCGATAAGGCATTGAGATCCAACATTCTTGACTCCAGAATTGATTGCCTTGCCACATACTCGTCTGCAAAATTGACATGTTAGTCACTTCCAATATGTTTTTGTTGAAATAAAAAAAAAATCTTAACTCATTAATTGTATAGGACCTTAAAACTCAACAACTTATCAATTTTATCCCTATTTAATACTCCTTTATATCCTTTTTATAAATAATAACCACTACTTTCACACTGATCAAAATGGTAGTTAAATTCACTTAGGGTCTATTTGGTATGAGGGATTTGGAGGGGAGGGTAAGGAGGAAAAATTTTTGTAAGTTGGATTTAACAAGTATGCAATATGTACAAATTTTTTCCAATTTTACCCTTGTTCATAAACAGGGCTTAGGAGATAAAATGAGTGGAATTTTAATGTGGAGATACACCTCAATCTCCCTCCCTCTCTCTCTCTCTCTCAAATATGATTCTTGGTGCATGTAGTAATTATTATAGAGCCATGTATTCAACTAGGGTAAAAGTGAAAAGACAAATTTTCATTTTTAGACAAAGTGAATTTGTTACTTATAAAAAGGACCATACCCAAGAGAGAGAATGTTACTTATAAAAAGAATCGGAGAGAATATACTTCAATGATAACATAGTCAATAATATAATAAATGAATGGTAAAATTGTAGATTTATAATTTTATATGAAAAATTTAATGATGTGACTTATAAATATAATAGAACAAAGAAAAATTCCTTTTTTCTCTATATTATAAATAGGACCAAAGGAGTATACAGTATTTGCTAGTTTTTGGTTTCCTTCAATGCTTTTTAATCAAAGAGTGGCTCTTTGACAAGAAGATTCATCTTCTCCTGAAGAAATATGAGCACATCTCTCTCCCTTTCTTAATAAGCAGCTGTCTTACCATCCCAAATGTGACACCTAATGGCAGAATTCCCTTCTCTATCATATCTTCCAACAAAACACAAGCTTTTGTAACATTTCCCTTCTCACACAGCCCATTTAGAAGCACTGAAAAATTGTGCATGCTCGGGAAAAACTGTTTTAATTTCATGTATCTCTATATTTTCAGAGCCCTATCTGTAATACCCCGAATTTTAGGATTGGAGGCTTGAGACTAAGCCTAAATTAAGCAGACAGCTAAGCCCCATTTTAGCAGGTGTTCCAAATATGTTCTCTAATGTTTCTTATATCTTTGGGGCATTAAAGAAAATAAAATGGTTAATTTTGAAGAAAGTGATTATACTTATGGTGAAATCGCCTATGAGATAGTGAGCTTGTCATGTGATTTTTAATGACCAAATGATAAGGAAAAATTATGAAATTTTACAGAATGAAAGTATACATCCTAAGATTTAATTTGATAGGTCATATGACACAATTAGAGCTATATACAAAAAGATATGAATTTTTGAAGTTAGCCCAGAAAAACTATGAAATTTCTGGAACAGTATGCAAAGATTGAAATTCTGAGAATTTTGTAATTCCATCTAGCAAAAGTTTATATTTTTCCTTAAAACTAGACTCAATAAGGGTTCTATAGGCATTGAAATCACTCCATTTTGATTTTACTAGAATTAGTTATGATTTTTCAAAGTTTGGCCAGAAATCTGCCAAAATTTTGTAAAATCCGAAAATGAAGGAAAATAACCTTGAAATTATGAGATACATGGAAAATTCAATTGGGCTGAAGGAAGGACCTTCTTGGACGTCTTTATCATGGGCCAAGAAGAGAAAATATTATGTACATGTTATTTGGGCTTACAACATTATGTTTATGTACATAAAGTGTGATTTTTGGAATTTTACTTTAATGAATAATTAAAGTAAAACATAAAGTATTATAAAATCATTTTTCAATCTTCCTCCTTAGCTCATTTTCGTGCTGAACCAGCTGCCAAGAGAGAGAGAAAGTTTGAGAGCTTTTAGAGAGAGAAAGAGAAGAGAACTTACAAGGTAGGTTGATTTCTTCGGTGAATTCGTACCTAATGCGTATAACCTTGTTCCTAAGCTTCTCTTCTCTGTTATTTAAGGTGTTTGAGAAGCAAATTTGGTGTTCAAGGGGCTAGGGTTTTCAGCCACTCTTGAGAAAAGCCAGCAGGAGCTTGAGATAACTTCCAAACTCTAGTATATTGACTATTTTGGCTGTTGTGGGCAATTCAATCGGTGAAATTTCGCCAAATTGCCATTAGATTTAAAGTTTGGAAATGACATGGCCTAGGGTTTATGCTGCCCAAATTGGGTCTTAATGTTAGTTGTAACCTAATGGAATAGTCAATAAAGTGATTAGGAGTATAAAGGAACGCGTTTACGGAGCTGAAACCGAAAAACCCCAATTTTTCCTGAAAAACCCATATAATTCGGCTAGGGCTGTAAATGGGTCTTAGAGTTGGATTTTCAATGATTTTGATGGTTCCATTGGATTCAAAAGGGAAAATTAGGTGGGGTTATAGTTGGCCATTTTTTCAAAAAAGGTCGAAAAAGCATAATTACGAAAACACCCCTGAAACCCTTAAAGTTGGGCTGTCAAGGGTATTTTTGTAATTTGACAATGAATTTGGTAATTCCAAATCCGGAAATGGATTCCTTGGACAAAAATATGTCACGATAGCCCAAGTTAGAATTTCAAGAAAAGTACAATCTACCGGGTACGACGGGGCTGGGTCCCCGGGGGTATTTTAGTAATTTTTCAACATAGACTCATATAACCCCCAGAAACACTATGTAAGTGTCTAAATAGTACATTTGACATTGTAGGATCGAATATGGAGCCCTGAGTTTTTTGCATGTAGATCAAGGCACGCATTTCGAGGCAAAAAAGGGTTAAGGTTGGGGACTTACCTTACTTGCATGTATTTGATATCTTTGCTCGTGTAATGTTGTATGTGATTGCTTTACTTGATTGTGTAGAGCATATTTGAATAAATGAAGCTCTATTTCTGTTTTTGCTGTGGCCATAGTCTTATTGTATGAAACATTGAGCATGCATAAATGTCATTATGGGGCATACATCTAGATAAAGCAAACATGTCATACACATAACATCAATCATGCATGCATTATGGTATCTGTTTCCTACTGAGATTCTCTCGAATCTCACCCTCCCCTACCAACAATTTAGACAGGAGACGACAGAAGATATGTAAACAACAATGCAGAGTACCGTACAAGGGGTTACAGTAGTGGAACGAAGACGGGAAGAAGTCTCCGTTTCACTGGGACGAGTTTAGACACCCTAGTAGCCTTGTGCGGCTACCTTAATCGTAAGTATCATGTACAAACCCCTATGGGGAATTTATGCAATCATGCACATATTATCAGTATAGTTATGTTATTCCTGTGTTGCCTACCGAACCGCATATCATTTTCCGCACATACTCTGAAAAAGGTTGAAATTGAGATAAGGGCGTGACACTCTCCAAATCATTTCTCTCACAAAACATTTTTATCATCATTGTACAAGTATCATCATCCGATTCGCAAGACTTGATCATCCTGTGGAAGACAGTATAAGCCTCATCACTCTGATCATGACCTATCAAGCTGCTGTATAGGTCCTTGAATTAAGTTTTATAACACTTTTTTCCTTGGGAAAATCACAAGAAAAATAATATAAAAAAAGTCATATAGCTTGTCAATGACAAGTGAAAAAGTCACCAATGACAAGTCATGTGGTTTTTCTATTATTATTTTTCTTAACAAGGAAGTGATTTTCCCTTCTTCCTTTGGTCCTTCAAGTTTTATAATACAATCTTTCTTTATAAATTGTAGAAAATATTTTTCTATTTTAACTTATAGTTTTGGGTGAAACTTTGTGCCCGTTTAGATTAGCAGTGTAAACTATTTTTCCAACGTGATTTACGATATATAAGATAAGTATGTGAAATGAGTTTTATCTCGACGAATGTGAATGTGCTTTTTTAATGCTAACTCAAACATGTGCTAAGTTTGACAATTGTATTAAGATTTTGTTGGAATAGTTTTGCTGCTCTTATAATCTTAATGAACTAGATTCCCATTAGTTTGAATAAATTTGGACAAGTTTTTATTTTGCCACTAAGATTATCACAATTTTTATTATTTATATTATTTGTTTATATTTATAATTATGAAATTTGAATTATGATAGTAATCATTTATAAAAAAATAAGGTAAATAAAAAGTACCGGTACGGTGTAAATTTTGTACAAATATCGGTGTTGTTGCCTCTTGAGTTGCTCAAATTCCTTTTTCGGCATCTCACACCACATCTGCCTGACTATTACCTTTGGGCTTCGGTTGGAATACATGTCGATTCGATACGCAAACTATTATCATGTCCAATTCTTCCACAAGTATGGAAGTGGTGTTGCAACCTTTTATACATAGTATCAACACAAGGATTAACTTTATCACGTCTTAAGGGATGTTTAGGAACACCTCACAAACTCACTTATGCGGGTTATACAAAAAAATTGCTCACTTGTGTGTGTATATATATATTTATCCCGTACAGTGCAAAATCATTTGTTAATCTACACTCTTTCTTGAACAAAAACTCATGTAATATTGCCATTAGAGTGTGGATTCTTTGTAGCCAATACTCTCCCAATTCAAGCTCTTAACCAATCTTTTGAAACCCGGAGACCTGACCGGCCAGTTTGGTCTGGGAACCGGTCCGGTTCAGTTATTTTAAAAAACAAAAAATTAAATTTTTTTTATTTTTCTTTAGAATTTCATATTAATAAGCCTAAAATATTCAATTTTTCACCGGTTTGGCCTCGGGTTAGCTCCAGTTTAACTCACTGACCCTTGAACCAGTACCCCAATAGGTCCTGTGATCTATCCAGGTTTTAGAACCTTGCATTTAACTTAAACACATTACTCAATACCAAAAACTTACAAAGATGCAAATTAACTTCATAGTCAAACTAGCCACAAATTGTTGCACTGCTGAGCAGACAACCACCGTTCACAAAATCCGTACCAAAAAGACGAAACCTACTCTGAAGGAACCAAGCTCAGAGCTCCCACTAAAACATGCTCACATTGTCGATGAGAAGGGTGATTGGCGGTCTAGTATGTTTTTTTTTAGAATTTCTCAAGCAAAAATCATCAATATATAATATGCATGTATACTTGAATTGTTAATATGCATACTAAAACAGTAAACAGAGTACCTATTGAACATTTCCTAATAGGTGCTTTGGTTTTGTTATGAACTACTAAAGTATATAAATTGACTACTTTAGTTTTGATATTGACTACTTTGGCTAGCTACTTTAGTTAAAGAAACCAAAGTAGTCAATATCAAAACTAAAGTAGTCAATAGGGGAATTTAAGTGGTTAATAGGGAAACAAAAATATTTATTAGGAAATATTCAATAAGTACCATGTTTACTACTCTAGTGTGTGTGTATTAACAACTCAAGTATACATATTCACGACTTTTGCTAGAGAAATTCAAAAAAAGTATGTTAGACGGTCGGAGGTGGCCGGTCGTTGCAAGGTTACTAGAGCTCCAGTGACGGCCATCACCTGCGGCCATCAGTGCCGGAGCTACAACGGCTGGCAAGGGGGTTTAAGGATTTTTTTTAAAATATAAAAAACTAAGAGCAGATAGGTAATTTCTCACATTTGATAATATTTCAAAATTTCAAATCAATCCATCTAGAATTATTAAAATTTAGTATCAATTTTGATTGTCTTTTTCCCAAAAGATTATAATGCAGATAAAAAAAATAGAACATTCTAATAAATATTCTCAAATACTAATGAAATTCATAATTTAAGTAACATTTAGAATTGTATTTTAATTTTTTATTTTTAAAATATGTTTTTGTTCTTGTAATTGCCTCTTGAGTAATTTGGTTAGACATAACAATTATACTTGAGAGAGGGTTGTGAGTAAACCGACAAGCACTTATAACTATTTATACTTGAGATTAACAAAATTAACATTTGAGCTTAACTAAGTAAATGGATTTGAGATTTGGAGAGCTAGTGAGGGATTAGTGACTCTAGGTTGTGTTTGACATTGATAGTTTTCTTTAATTAATTTCCTTTGAATTTACTTATAACTAAATTCGTTTGACTTAAAAGAAAGGAAAAATCTTATATAAAGACAGTTAAAATAAGAAAATTTTATATAAGATTGGTAAAATGAATAAATCTTAAATTGACTCAATAACCGAAATTAGAATATGTACATGTTAGCCCTTTTTCAATAATACCCCTAACTCATGACCGAAAGAACATCGGAAGGGAAAAGCCAGAATCGGATGTCGCCCCGATTACCATCGTCACTCTCTCTCGTGTGACCTGAGGAGCGTAATGGCGGCATGAGAGTTCGGTCTTCTCTCCGTCGGCCTCCCTCTTTCGCAACAAATCCTCCGTTGTCATCTCTTCCTCACGGGAATCCCTTTCTCTTTCTTTGTCTCACCTTGAGCCTTCTGCCTCTGCTTCTGCTTCTGCTTCATCTTCATCTTCTTCGCCTTCTTCACCTTCCTTGTCTTTCCGCCTCCGCCTCCGCCTCCTCCTCCCATCGCCCTTTCCAATTCTGCCTCCGCCTCGACTCCATCCTCCTTCTCCGCCTCGCCTAACGGTGCCGTTTTGAAGAAGAAGAGGCCGTAAGGCTTGCTATTCTCGTCTCATCTCTCTCTTTTGGGGTTCCAGCGATGCCGTCTTCCTCGGTGGTGGCCTGAGATGTTCTAGAGGCCGAAGGGCTTGGGTTTGAAGAGGAAAATGCCGTATGCCAATAGTTTTGTGTTTCTAATGTGCTTTTCAGGGCCTAGAATGAATAATAGTTGCAGTAGCAGTGAAAGAACTCAGAGAGCGCAGCCAATTGGTGTATCTACTGGTCAAGGGAATAATAGCCGTCCATTGAGAGGCAAGACTTTGATTAGCTCCTAGCTTCTACAACCATTTTTTTTATCATATCCAAATATCTACCTCTTACCAGATATACTTATTTAACATTCTGTGTACATATGCTGGAAATCTTTTACTTTTCTTTTTGTTAACGAAGCTTCTCTGTATGATAGTGTCAATTGTTTTGTTTAGCGTTGCATCAATATTTATATTGACAGATTAACATTTTTCTGATGCAGTTCTGCCAGACTTTGCACAAGTTTATAGGTTCATTGGCAGTGTATTTGACCCAAAAGCCACTGGGCATCTGCAGAAACTAAAAAAGATGGATCCTATAGATGTTGAGACGGTATATATCTTATTATTTTTTTCAATAGAATCTTTGATATTCTGTTGGCCTAGATTCTTCTGCAATTAAGTGGAAAAGTTTGTTCTGTCACTATATCCTGGGAGGAAAATTGTTGTTTCACCAACTTTTGGAAATTAAATTGTTTCTCCATTGTTAGTGGGATGAGGCATAAAAAGCTTACTTTGGCCTTGAATTTTTTATATTTATCTTGCTGAAACAACTACAGCTATATAAATTAGAACCCACACTTCAGAAATACGGACGAAAATTTTCCTTTCTATCCTTTTGGGTCTATCCAGGTACTACCATTGATGAGAAACCTGTATGTCAATTTAGCAAGCCCAGATTTTGAGGATCATGTAAGTATTTAGTTCACTGATTTGTTGAGTGGGTGCTGTGATGGGGATTTTCTTGAGACAAGTACTCTGCTTGTTGAGACAATTTGCTTTAAAAAATTAGTAGTTATCTTACTTCTTGCTTGGGCCCTACTCCTCTCTCTCCAAAATTGATGTTCCTTATCTTTTTTAAACTGTCCATCTTCCATCTTGCTTCTACCAGCTGGAGCTTTCACCTCCATAGGCACTTGGATCTTACATGCTTATTCTCTTTGGTCTTTGATTTTATTCATGTATCTATAGATTCAATTAAATAAGTGTTTACTGGATTGGGCCTTACACATATGAGTGTATGATGGTATAGTATTTGTGAGCATTAAAAACCTAACAGTTCATCTGATTGCGGAATTAATTATGAATAGTCCTGGAATACATGTTTAGGGAATAAGGAAAGATAATAAACTCTGTATGGGTTGGTCATCCGCTCTTACCACTCTGTTATAATTCATGCAGAGAAGGTTGCTCTCTTCTTTCTTTGGCATATTTGATGGGCACGGAGGTTCAAAAGCTGCTGAGTTTGTAGCACATAACTTAGAAAATTGGTCACTGAATTTTGTTTATGACGTTTTGCAAGGTGGATATGTTGATTTCTGCCGTGGGGTTTGGAGGAAACAGGGTTCCCCGGTAGTTTCTAGAGGAATTGGAGATAGGTATTTGAAGCAATGGGTGAAAGCTGAACCTAAGACTGAAGTCTTTAGCATTGAACCTGAACATGACTTGTCGATATTAGCTTGTAATATAGCACAGCCATTGGTGGCCTGTAAAAAGCTTTTAGATTTGTCTGTTTCATAAGGCTCAAGTGATGACATATTTTTTGTATATACCTGACCTTATTTTTTTTTACCCCCATTAGAGGGAAGAGATTTAATTGAACCATATTACTTGGATTAAATCTTTATATTGTAAAATGATGATCAGCACCTAATGTGAATCATTTTATTCTTTATCTTATTATGTTGCCATTATTGTGACTAAATAAATAAGAACTATGTTTCAAATTTATTTCGAAAGTTTTCGTGGAGGAGTAATGTTATTTTAGAAGTGTTTTTAGATTCAATATTGCTTCGGAAGTATGAAAATGAAGCAATGTTGCAACTATGGGTAGTTTGTTACAATTTGTTAATGGTTAACATTTGTTAACGGTTTCTTATTCCATGGAACTTTCAATGTGACAATTGGTTAATGGTTTCTTATTCCATGAAAGAAGGAACATATGAGCTAATTATGACACTTTCAATTGTTTCATATAGATTGTCATTCCCTTTACATGCTATATACACATGCCCACTTCTTTCATTATAGTGAAAAAGGTTTGCAAGTTCAGCATCATCAACAAGATCTACTAAAGTTTTTTCATCAAATGTCACAGTGTATTTTATCTCACTACTATAACAATTAATGTCAATCCATAATGATATCATTACTCTCAATTCTTCAAGTGTCATGCCCTATCTTATAGTTTTTACCCTTACACTACCCCCATTATATTGAAATCTCCCTTCAACATTCTTCTCAAATTGTCCACCTACATGTAAAAAACACAATAGTTCTTTTTCAGATGTTGGTCCTGAAAAAGTCATTTTTTGTGCCAACCTACATGAAACAAGACAACTTTCATTATCATGTATATTGTTTGTTATCATCGTCACTTTATAAAATGTACATAACATAAATAAGCTTCCAAAATTGATAACAAGAAAGTGATGAAGCTTAATCAAACATGTGATAGACACTTTTTAAGTAACTCAAAAACTAAGCACCATTTATCAATCCAGACCCACAATTTAATCACATATCCGATTCAATAGAGATTTCTATAATATTAATTATTGTAGAACAACATACCACTAACTTATGAAATTTGTAGTTCCTAAAATCGTACTAGTAATTTCTGCATTACTTCTAACATTTCCTTCATTCTTTTCTTTTCTTTTGTTTTGTTAAATAAAAAAGACAAGATTCAATCTTGGTAGAGGTTTCTCACAATTTACATACTATGCTTGGCCACCCAAAAACAAGTGGAAAACAAACAATATCAACCAATATCATATTTCAATTGTTGGACACAGTATCTTTATTTCATAAACTAAATGCAGACTCGTGGCTTGCTGGTTTGGGCATTCCTTCATTCTTTTCTATTTCATAACTAAATGCATCTATTTGTGCGTGCCTCCAGATTTCTTCCCACCAATGCAAACAGAGATATATACGAGCATAGGATTCTTGGCATAGAATGTGAGAAAATTCTCGTTGGAAGCAAGCAAAGGACCCACTAAGCAACAAAACAATAGTGTGGCGACAGATAATTACCTTTTTTGGGATTAAGGAATGAAGATTTAACATTAGAACCAACTTATTGTATCTTTGCCGATTTTCTGACCGTGTCGAGGTCTCCAATAAATTTTCTGCTGTTAGGGTTCTTACGTAATACGTAAACAATATAGTTCTGTCTCTAATTTTTCTTTTTTTTAATAACTTAGGGATATAGAGGTAATTTGGCCCAATTTCTAAATATCTAATTATGTCATATAACCTAATTAATAATATGTTAAATTTAGTAACCCAAATTAAAATTTGAATAATTCAACTGTCTTTATATGGGATTTTCCCTAAAAGAAATTACAATTTTAATACCTAAAAATTAATTGATTGATTCCTCGTGGGACGATACTCTACTTATCACTTTATAACTTGGCTCGACCCGTATACTCGCGGAGCGCATCAAGTTTTTGGCGCCGTTATCGGGGAATTTAGGCAATTATTTTTAGTATTAGAGGACCTTTAGTATTTTAAGTTTAAGCATTTTTTTCTTTCTTTTTCTATTTTTTTTAGGTTTGATACTCGATCTTTGTCTCTTTGTCTTTACAGTGCTGTACATTATATGTCAGGGACAGCAAAGAAAACATCTAAGAAGATAAAGAAGGTTAGTGAACTTTTAGAGACAACACCACTTCAACATTCAGATCACTAGGAAGAAGAAACCATAAGCAAAGAGATGGCTGAGGATGAGGATGAGGATGAGGATGAGAATGATACATTGGGTGTCAATGATTTTTTAGGAAGACAATATCGAGGTTATCAATCCGGAATCAAAGTACCTGCGTTTCAAGCCAACAATTTTGAAATCAAGCAAGCAATGCTTAAAATGCTTGAACTACAGGGTCAGTATGTAGGAAACAATACAGAAGATCCAAATCGGCATCTCATACAGTTTCTTGATGTTTGTGACTGTTTCAAGCAAAATGGAGTTCCTAGTGATGTGATCCGTCTTCGGCTCTTTCCATACTCTCTACAAGGAAAAGCCAAAGAATGGCTCAATGGTTTAGAAGAAGGCAGCATAACCTCTTGGAAGACATTGGAAGAAAATTTCATATCAAGATTCTTTCCACACAACAAGATGGTAGATGTAAGAGCTGCTCTTACTAACTTTTATCAACAATTTGGTGAACATTTGTATGAAGCGTGGGAGAGATTTAAGTTGCTTGTCAGGTAGAGTCCAGGCCATAATTTAGAAAAATGGGTATTGCTTCAAATCTTTTGTACTTGTTTAACTCCTGAGTCTAAATCTGAATTGAACGTCGTCACTAATGTAGGAATTACAAAGCAACCAGTAAATCATGTCTGGAAATGTTTAGATGAATTATCAGCTGACTTTATCCAGAACAACAATGAAAGAAGGTCAGTGAAGAAAGTTACTGAGGACTCTTCTTCACAGTTAATGGCTCTGTTACATACTATCAACAAGAGGTTTGACTACCTAGAAGCTCAAGTAAATAGATACAATGATAGACACATGGGAGTAAACGCTATTTATGCGCCTTATGATTACTGTGGAAATAGTCATGCCAATGGACAATGCCTTATATCTCAACGGATAAAGCCAGTAAACTATGCAGGGAATTATCGTGGCAATAATCAAAGTGATTCATATTCAAATAACTACAATTCTTGGTGGAGTAAAAATCCTAACTTCTCTTGGAAAAATGGTGCAACTCTTAATGAAGCATCAACTTCTAATACAAAGCAAGTTTCACCTCCTGGCTTCTATCAATTGGAAAAGGAATCTATTCCTACTCAAGAGCCCAAAACTGATCTAGAGGCAATGATATCTCAGTTCACGAGTTTTCAATTAAAGAGTACTCAGGATCATGCTACTACTAACGCAAGATTAAAATTATCTATCAAAAATCTTGAGATACAAATGGGACAACTTGCAACTGCTGTGAATGCATTAGAACAAAAAGATTTGCCAAGTAATACAGTTCCTAATCCTCGTAGAGATGGAAAAGCGGAGTGTAAAGCCATCACCCTTAGAAGTGGTAAAGAATTACTTGAAGTGCAACAGCCAACAACGAAGCCTTCAAGTTCTAATGGCAAAGAAACTTTCGAGGTTCTTGTAGAAAATGATAAAGGGTCAACACAAAACGTGAAGGGATTAGATAAGGACAGGGACTCTCAAATGAAGGAGGTACAAGAAAAGGTGACAACTACTGAGACTTCTAAATGGAGACCACCTATACCATTTCCTCAAAGATTTTCGAAAGAAGGCATCTGATGAGCAATACAAAAAGTTTCTGGAAATCTTCAAGCAATTACACATTAACATCCCATTGATAGAAGCTTTAGAGCAAATGCCTAAGTATGCTAAGTATCTAAAGGAGATGTTGAGTAAGAAGAAGCATTTTACTGAGTTTGCAACGGTAGCACTAACCAAGGAGATCACTAGTGTCATTAAGTCAAATGTTCCTTTAAAGTGTAAAGATCCTGGTTCTTTCACTATTCCATGCGTGATCAGTGAAAAATTTGAAGGTCGTGCACTGTGTGATTTGGGGTTTGCTGTGAATCTTATGCCCCTATCTCTTTTTAAGAAACTTCAGTTCGAGGTGGCCAATCCTACAACTGTTACACTCAAGCTAGCTGATCAAAGTTTCTCTTATCCACATGGTATCATTAATGATGTGCTGGTTAAATTTGGCTCTTTTATCTATCCTGTTGACTTCATTGTTCTTGACATGGAAGAGGATCAAGAGATTCCGCTAATTGTTGGGAGACCATTCCTGGCTACTGTAAGATCATTGGTGGATGTCAAACAAGATGAGATAATTTTACGACTTGGTGATGAGCAAGTCAAGTTTAAGAGGGACAAAGCAACAGAGTATCGAAATGACTTTAAACAATGTGCAAAGGTTGTTGTGATGGATGACCTCAATTCCGCTAAATTAGATTCATTTGCCACTAAAGAGCTACCTAAAACAACTATCATTGTTGAAAAAAATATGGTGGAGAATGCTTATAGGCAAAGTGAGCAAGTTTGGAACACCTCTGCATCCTTCTCTGCATTACATTGGCATTGCTTGTTTCAACCTCCATGACCTTCTGACATAATCAGGCTGAAGACTATAAAACAAGTGCTTGTTGGGAGGCAACCCAATGATTTGTTTTTCATTTATTATTTTTATTTTTTTTCTTCTTCTTATTTTTATTAAGGTTCAAGGGTGATGGCTTTTCTTATGGCTGCAAATTCTTGCTCTTGCACTCTTTCCTCCCTTGCAAAAGTTGAAACATCATGGATGCTACTAGAAGAACTCCACATCAGAATCAGAGATTTAAACCAGGGGAGTACTAGTTCCTTTCCCTCTTTATTGATTTTTGCGACATTGAGGATAATGTTTGATTTAAGTGTGGGGGAGGAATGTGATTTTTTTTTTGTGCTTGTCCTTATGAAATTGAAAAGAATTTTTATTGGCAAAATTTGAAATTTTTGCATTGTGTAGGATTGACCTTAACTTTGAACCTTCCCCATCTTAGAGAGTGCTATTGAAAAAAAAAATTAATATAAAAAAGAATGCTTCAATTAAGCCTATAAGCCTTGATTTTTTTGTATAAATCTTGAAATGGATTATGAAAATAGGGAATAGTTTGTAATATGATCAACAAATTAGTAGTTTATGAATATTTTGCTACTTGATTTCTTTAGAAAATTAGATTATGACCCTTGCTGGCTAAGTAAGTTTTTGTTTAAGGACATGACTCAGGTGAAAAAAAAAATATAAAAGAAAAGAAAAAAAAGCAAAGAATAAGGAACAAACTCCAATGACTTCTCTAGACCTAACTTAGTAACCAGAGACACTTCATCACCAATGTTGGCACTCGCGTCAAATAGTTAAGTCAAATAGGGCTATGAGTTCAGACTAAAAGCCTCTTGAGGTATCTATTGGAGTAACTGAGTAACCGATGCTACATCACCTATATGTAGGGTCTTGTCAAAAGGGGATCTACAAAAGCTGAAGATAAAAAAAAGGAAAGAAAATAAATAAAGCAATTTTCTACCTGAGGATCCTTAGTAAATTAAATGAAAAGCTTGGTTAAGTGGGGGCATTTGAATTTTTCTAAAGGAGTTTAGTAGCGTAATATTCCTTTAATAATCTTATAGTTTCACTTATTACTTATCAATCTTTGATCATGGGACGTTAAGAGATTATTACAATTGTTTAAGGCTATTGGCTTAGTGACCATTCTTACAAGACATTAAACTGAATAGAATTTGATAGTATGATCTAAGTGTGGTGGTGTGCTGCTCTCTATTTAGGAATTTCATAAGTAATCTACTTTTTGTTTAAATAATGACTTTTCTTTCTTTTGCTTAAGGACAAGCAAATGTTCAAGTGTGGAGGAATTTGATAAATATATGTTTTTAATTAAATAGGTATAGATTTTAGGGCATAATTGATAAGTAGAGTATCGTCCCACGAAATCAATCAATTAATTTTTAGGTATTAAAATTGCAATTTCTTTTAAGTCAAACAAATCTAGTTATAAGTAAATTCAAAGGAAATTAATTAAAGAAAACTATCAATGTCAAACACAACCTAGAGTCACTAATCCCTCACTAGCTCTCCAAATCTCAAATCTATTTACTTAGTTAAGCTCAAATGTTAATTTTGTTAATCTCAAGTATAAATAGTTATAAGTGCTTGTCAGTTCACTCACAACCCTTTCTCAAGTATAATTGTTATGTCTAACCAAATTACTCAAGAGGCAAGATAATTTAAACACACTTTTCAACAATTATATGGGGTTATTAGGTATATGTCTATCCTAATCGCAAATTAAATCATGATTTAATCCCATATTACTTAATCTCAGAGCCTAATTGGTAAATCCTAATACTCAAATTCACATCTAATGGTGGCCAATCATCAAACGGACATAATAAAACAAGATTAAGTAACCAAAATTAACATAAATCATAACTAATAAATCATGGAAATAAAATATAGTTTATTAGTGAGTTCATAGTTTCCCTAGGTCTAAAAAGAAAATTAGCCACTCATAACTAAAATAAAATCCATAATTAAATAAAGAAATTCAGATTTAAAGAAAAAAAAAAAGAAGAGAGAATAAATCTGTCAAAGATTTCCTCTAGTCCTCAGTGCTTCTTCAATCCTGCCGTGCCCTCCTGCTGCTGTCCGCTGAGAAAGACGCGTCTCTGCTGAATGTTCCGTTCCTCTTCGGATCTTGTCCTGCCTCTTCTTCTATTTATAACTTATAGTTTCTTGATGCCTTGCGACACCTGTACCTTGCAGGCCGATCTTGACTCAATTCAAACCTTTAATTGTGGGGTCCACATTATGGCTGTTTGATCCAAAATCTCTTTCAAATCTTTCATCTAATTCCCTCTCTCTCTCCAATATGATATATCAGATTTATTATAGGGAAAATCACTGTCAGGTCCCAAGGAAGCAAAATATTGTCAGAAAAGTCCCAGGAAAAATTGAAATATCTGAAAAGTCCCTAGGGGCTTTTCTGATATTATTTTCCAATGTAAAATGACATACATGCCCCTCTTGTTAATGTAAAAGTGGAAGCTTCAGAAAGAGGAGGGAAGGCGTAAGTTTTTTTCCGGAGACACAGAAACGACGCGAAAGGGACTGGTGTGAACTCCAACATTGAAGGGATCAAGTGTAATGTTGAAGTTCTTGGTAAAGGATCAAATTTGCAAGCTCCACGTAGTGGTACCGAGGTAGAACACGAAACTGAATTTTTTGTTTTTGGTTCTGTGTGATATTTGGATAAAGTGAAATTGAATGATGGTGAAAGGTTGGTGCTTGGTGGCAATGGTGGACAAAGTGGTAGGAGGTAGATGAGTAATGACATGATTTAGGTAAAGTTATGAGCTTGAGCATTGTAGTTGGGGTTTGAATGAGGTTGGGTAGTGTTAATGTGATAGTGCTCTGTTTTTTGGGGAGGTGACAGAGGAAATGATACCTTTAAAGTGGGAATAGCTGATTTTCAGGTTGGTGGGGTGCTGTAAAAATTGTGATATGGGAAGAAATTTAATTGTTGTTAATTCGTGCAGTTAGTGTTGTTAATATAACTGAAGTGGTTGTTAATACAGCAAATGGCTTTGGGTGTCATAATGCTCTGTTATTGTGGAACAAAACAGAGAAAGTTGGACATTTGACGTGGGAAAAGTTGATTCTCATGGTGGTGGGTTGATGTGAAAAGGGTGATATGTAAATAGCTCAAGTAGTTGTTAATTCATGCAGTAGTAGTTGTTAATATAACAATTTTAGTTGTTAATTCATTCAGGTGTGCACTTTATAAAGTCATGGGAGACTTACCATTCACTTGTGCCTGTGTCTAACTTACTTCATACAATAGGCAAACAACTTGCCAACCACTTGATAAAATATGCTACAATTTAGCTCTTATGAAAATTTGCATCAAAAGTACTGCTGCAGTCACGCGATGAGGTTGTGAAAGGAACTGAAAGGGTTGTTAATGAACGCTTCACAGGTTGTAAATAGCTCAACTGGTAATAGTTACGGTGAGAAAACGATGGGAGGAGGTTGGAGGTTGTTAATTGAACTCAAAGGGTTGTTAATGAACGCTTTAAGGGTTGTAAATAGCTCATTTACCAACACTTAACGTCAGATAACATTGTCAGAGAGAAACTAGGGAGAGGTTGTTAATTGAACTCACAGGGTTGTTAATGAACGCTTTAAGGGTTGTAAATAGCTCATTTGCCAATACTTAACGTCAGATAGCGTTATCAGAGAGAAACGAGGGGGAGGTTGTTAATTGAACTCAATAGGTAGTTAATGAACGCTTTAAGGGTTGTAAATAGCTCATTTGCCAACACTTAACGTCAGATAACGTTGTCAGAGAGAAACGAGGGGGAGGTTGTTAATTGAACTCACAGGGTTGTTAATGAACGCTTTAAGGGTTGTAAATAGCTCATTTGCCAACACTTAACGCCAGATAACGTTGTCAGAGAGAAACGAGAGGGAGGTTGTTAATTGAACTCAATAGGTTGTTAATGAACGCTTTAAGGGTTGTAAATAGCTCATTTGCCAACACTTAACATCAGATAACGTTGTCAGAGAGAAACGAGAGGGAGGTTGCTAATTGAACTCACAGGGTTGTTAATGAACGCTTTAAGGGTTGTAAATAGCTCATTTGCCAACACTTAACGCCAGATACCGTTGTCAGAGAGAAACGAGAGGGAGGTTGTTAATTGAACTCAATAGGTTGTTAATGAACGCTTTAAGGGTTGTAAATAGCTCATTTGCCAACACTTAACATCAGATAACGTTGTCAGAGAGAAACGAGAGGGAGGTTGCTAATTGAACTCACAGGGTTGTTAATGAACGCTTTAAGGGTTGTAAATAGCTCATTTGCCAACACTTAACGTCAGATAACGTTGTCAGAGAGAAACGAGGGGGAGGTTGTTAATTGAACTCACAGGGTTGTTAATGAACGCTTTAAGGGTTGTAAAGAGCTCATTTGCCAACACTTAACATCAGATAACGTTGTCATAGAGAAACGAGAGGGAGGTTGCTAATTGAACTCACAGGGTTGTTAATGAACGCTTTAAGGGTTGTAAATAGCTCATTTGCCAATACTTAACGTCAGATAGCGTTATCAGAGAGAAACGAGGGGGAGGTTGTTAATTGAACTCACAGGGTTGTTAATGAACGCTTTAAGGGTTGTAAATCAGCACTTCAAGCATTATAAAACAGAAATCATGTGTTATCGCTGCTAGTTCGCTGGGGCGTACCAACAGCGAACGAGGTCAGAATAGGCCATTTTTGATGTCATTTTGCTGTTGTTTTGCTGTAGCGAAGCAAAAGCAAATCGTCTCACCTTGAAGTTGTAAAACGAACTCATCAGATTGTTAATACATACTTGCGGACTTGTAAACAACACATTAGTCATAACGTAAGAAAACATCATCTGCAGGAAAAACGTGTTGGAGGTTGTTAAACCCACATAACCTGTTGTGAATAAACGCTTGAAGACTTGTAAAAATCACCATTGTAATAACGCCCTATTACTTAAATGTTACAACTTGTACAAGAAGGCATATGCAGTTGTGCAATAGCCGTAAGAAGTTGTAAATATTTCCTTGTCACCTAAACATGACAATAAACAAAAAAGCATTGCATGATTGCCCTTCCTACAATTACAAAATAGTCACACAAAGACATAAGGTTCTCAAAGGACCCACAAAATAACAACATATGTACATAATAACATCACAAATGCTACTTGTCTCTATTTCCCTGCATTTGTTTCTTGCCACCTGCAATGGACAGCACCTTTTTGGCATATATGTTCCCGTCATGTGTCACAAGCCACCATAACGAATCGACCTTAATCTGCCGAATTTGTTCAGGAGACAACTTAGGCATCGTATACCCCTCTTTGTCCTGTGCCGAGCCATCCCAACCGAATAACCATGAAAGAACATGGACGCCACACGAATCGCTACAAACAGAAAGGAACAAACGATATGAAACACAACCAACCAGTTGCAACACATGATTGTTCGCCATTTTTTACTTAACCAGAAACATAATAATTAATCCAATCCTTCCAAAACTCAGTAACGAGAGCTTTAACACAGAGTACAGTCCACTGATTCAAACTATTTTCATGTGCAAATTAAAACTCAATATCAACAACAATGATCTAAAATGACTCCAACACAACACTAGTTTGGTGCCACCAAGAGACTACTGCTTTGCATAGCTTATAACCAGTAAATTCCACAGTCACAAATCAGATTCACCTCCAACATTGCCCAAAATTTTGAAATTTCAGTACATACACCTAAAGTCACACAACTTACCTCAGCAGTCAATATGTATGTCAAATGCAAATTTGGACAAGTAAGCTCATATCAGAAATTTCACCAAACTCAACAAAGTGTACAGAATTTCAGCGATGGATGCAAAGCTTTGGAATATACCGTTCAGCAAACATCCACATTTTGACAACAAATTCAAGTCACTGCACCAAAACTCTAACCCAAGTCCACACAGTTCAGTTTTATCACAAAACAACTCAGTATTATGAGTGGAAGTCAACAAACGGTGCACAATAAAGCTGCAGAGACTATAAACAGTAAAGGCGCAATATAAACAAGTTAACATTGAAGAGGTATAGATTAATGCCATATGAACAAGCATCTATAAAAAAACCAAAACCAATTACTACCTACAATATGGAGCTAAAAGTACAAATTCTCTATCTTTATATCCCAGCTGTCTCATCATATCCAAAAGAAACTAATTCTTAATTCTGAGGGCAGGATGTAAAACATCAAAACATATCCTCTTCTAAAAGGCAATTAGGAATACACATCAAAACATTCTTTGTGGGGTTTATGTTCTAGAAAAAGAAAAATCTACTTCCCCCTAATAAGCTTTGTGTGCACCTGAGTTTTAGCCACGTCGCAGAGCATAATGGTGAAAAAATGAAAAGAAACTTTCTAGTAATTTCTTGTACATGGTTTAACCCCTGATTAGATTAAAAAACTTGCTAATTGTCATTTGATTGTGATACGACAAAATGCTTTAATCATGAACTTTGACCTTTTAAATCATGCAGCGCAACCAGCGATGTAGGCCGAACAACTGAGAACATTCTAGAAACAGAAATCTTTTAGTCCACGCCTGAAGAACAAAATGAGAAAGAATTTGAGCCTGCACAACACAATACAACCAACTTAATTCAGTTATAAACTCATGATTGTAAGTTCAACTGTTAGCATAAGGTTGAGAAGTGTAGAGTTTGTCACATCCCAAACTACTCTGTGCAAGGCATGTCAGTGAATCTAGGCATCACCACAATATAAAATTTAACATACAACAGTTAATTTGGTTGTGTAATTTGCTGCTAAACTATTGCTTCATTATATAGCAGACTTGAATGTCCAAGAGAAAAATGAAATACTGCTTACAGTTAGCAACATTTCTAGTAATGTAAAGAGAGTCAAATATACATACCGGTAAATTTATTGATCCAAAATTTCACTAGGTGACACTGTGACAGAGCAAAGGAGTGTGTGTGTGTGTATTCCTCTAGCATGAACACAAAATTAGGAGTTCTAAAACGTAGTAGTGTTAGCCTCTTAGGTAGAAGAACGTTACAAAAGAGAATCAAAAGCTTTACAGTATACCTAGAAACCAAAATCAACTTTCAAAATTACTCATAAAAAACCTAGTGTCAACACTCAACAGTACAACAAGGCCTTCTAATTGAAACGCCAAATAGAATTCCTAGCCACCATTTTCATCAGGCTTCAAACTCGTTGATCATTGCACATGAATTATTATGAATTTTCAGGACATCAAAGATTGATCAGAACATACCCTAATTAGGATGAAGGCAATTCGTTCCAGAAGCCGTAATGATCTAACAAAATGCGCGAGCTTACCCGTCATTAATTCTGAGTATTTTTGGCGAAGATAGGAATTAAACAGAACAAAATTAGCACGACGACGACGCCGACCAGCAACGGACACGCACGGCGAATGAAGGGAGCACCGACGGTGAGGCAGGGCAAACGGCGGACCACCAGCGACGGACACCCTCAGCGACTTACGGCACACCGACGGACACGCACCGCACGGCACCGGACGACAACGGAGACGGCAGAAGTTTGTTTTTCAAATGCCTCTCTGGAACGCGATTTGGGGCTCTGCCGATCTGCTCTCGTTCGATTGAAGTAGACGAGTTTAAATTTTCATTAGGGCATGTGTGTCATTTTACATTGAAAAATAATATCAGAAAAGTCCCCAGGGACTTTTCAGATATTTCAGTTTTTCCTGGGATTTTTCTGACAATATTTTGCTTCCTTGGGACCTGACAGTGATTTTCCCTTTATTATAACAATATATATATATATATAACCACTTTCAAATACCAGCTCACGTTTTTTTCCTCTTTTAAGTAGGTCATGTGCTGTGGGCTCCACACTTCTTAGATCTTATTTTTATATATATATATATATATATCCCTTGCGATCTTCTTCATATAATATACATATATATATATATATATATATATATTATTCTCCCATCTTCACACGGTTTCTATATATATATTCTTTTAATTTTTCACCTCCTAAATATCATAATATTTTTTACAAAATAAAATAGAATATGAATAGATTTTATATCAAATATCTTTTTATCCTAGACTTAATTAAAATATAGTAAATATATAAAAGATAATTAAATAGGTATAAAATCCTAATAAATTTAATCAATTATATCCTAAAATATATACCTATTTAATTAAAAATATATATTTATCACTCACACCAAAATATGAGCTTCTAAACCTTAAGGAACGTAGAGGAGTAGCTTAGAATCAGAGTTATACGCGTTAGGAGTTAAATCATTAGAGAAATCGGCTTACCGTATAAGATCTTTTCTCCTTTCTCTCTCTACAATGTTGAGCTCTTCCTCCCTCTCTAAAACTGATATGGCGTTAGTTTATGGTAGCCAAGGGAAGAGGACGAAGCTTTTATTATTTTACTTTATGGTATTTTAATCATTTTCCAATTTTCGGAGTTTTTATAAAATTTTGATAGATTTCTGTAACTAATTCTAGAAAAATCAAATTGGAGTAATTCCAAAGGCTATAGAACCCTTATTGAGTTTAATTTCAAGGAAAAATATAACATTTTTTTTAGTTGGAAGCATAAAATTGCCAGAATTTTAATCTTTACTTGTTATTCCAGAAAATTCATAGTTTTTCTGGGTTAACTTCAAAAATTTATAACCTTTTCTATATATCTATAATTGAGTCATATGACCTATCAAATTAAAACTTAGAATATCTACTTTCACCCTGTAAAATTTAATACTTTATGGATATCATTTGGTCATCCAAAATCACATGACAATCTCACTGCCTCAAGGGAAATTTCACTGTAAGCATAATTACTTTCTCCAAAATTTACCATTTTACTTTCTTTAATACCCCAAAGATATAAAAATCATTAGGGAATAAATTTGGGGCTCCTGCTAAATCGGGGCTTAGCAGTCCACTTATTTCAGGCTTATTCTCTAGCCTCCAATCCCAAAATTCGGGGTATTACAGTAATACTATAATAATATGTTTAATTTAATTAAACTCAAAAAGTTAGATCATCTGGAGACCTGATATCAATTCGAAGAAATAAATTTTAATAAAGAATTGTTTCAGTTTAACTTGTATAATTTAAATTAATCATAATAACAATATTATTCCTGCTTAATACCAAGTTAGTTAATATACCAAACAAAAACTCTGGCGAAAACAAAATTTAATATACAAAAAATGATATTACAATCAATTGTATGTTGTTTAAAGGGAGTGTGGAGACTAGAAGAGTGTTTTGAATGGCAAACACTAATACTTGAGACTACAAACAAATTGAATATGCAACCTCACACTTACAAAATAGTTAGTAATAATTAAAAAATTAAGTTATAATTAAAATAAGTCATAAGGTAAAAATATGTGATTTTGAAATCTTGTGCTTTTACCAAAATGCCCATCACTTTTCTTTTTTTTTTTTGAAAAAAAGGGCAAGTTCCCCTCGCTAGTCAGAGCTCTGTCGATTGGCACCACCTCGTCGGTGGCTAGAATTCCGATGACAACTTGAATAAAGCGATTAACTACTTTGGTATATATATATTGACAACTTATGAGCTTCCCAAGTTACCACTGTGTATACCAAAGTTGCTAATTCGTATTCTAAAATTGTCATTATCTATACTCGTCAAAGAAACCATTGTTGACAACTTAAGTATAACAATTAGCAATTTGGGTATAGAGATTGACAACTTGGGGAGTTTAAGTTATCAATATAATCTCTATACAGAAGTTGCTAATTTCATATACTCAAGTTGTCAATGATGCTTAATAGGTGTATACATAATGACAACTTGGGGAGCTTAAGTTACCAATCTCTATGTCAAAATAGTTAATCGCTTTATTTAAGTTGTCATTATAGCTCCAGCTGGCGCTGGCCTGCTAGATGATTGGTGCCTACTGTCTAGGGGAACTCGCCTTTTTTTGTAAAAAAAAAAGAAGTGAGGGACATTTTGGAAAAAACACAAAATTTTAAATTCCTTTGTTTCTATCTTATGACCTACTTGTCCTTTCCTTTTTAAAATAGATCTTTTAGGGTTTTGTAAATTTAAATGTTATTTAATTGGAACTTTCCCAAAAATGTATGAATACTTAGTATATACCATATCATGTCTTTGATGGGCATCCATGATAATGTGGAAGTAATAGACCATATACTCCTCAATAAATCTAAATGTCATTTTATATTGTATAAAATAATAAAAAATATTTTGAGTTGTGAATTTAATCTAAGTTATGATAAAATGTTTGAAAATGTTTTATTTAAATCATATAACATAAAAATATTTTTATAAATATCAATGGTTTAGGATAACAATTGCCATCACTGGATAAATCCAGAATCTACCATTACTTATTGGGTACCTATATGTTCTACATTTAATTAGATTCTCATTGATTTTGCTTTGTAATTAAACAAACATATAATTTTTTTAATTCTCGTAAAAAGTATATGACTTCTATAATTAGTTATTATATAATTATAATTATAATTATAGGCATACAAACTAAAATTTATATGTTAAAAATATTATAATATAAATATGAAAAATATACTTATAGATAGTCTGAAAATTAAACAATGTCTTGGTAGCCTTGATTCACAAAAATTGTAACGTCCCAAATTTTGATTAAGGGCTAATGACGATTATTGAGAATAATTTGTAAATTAAAGTTGATTTGAGATATGAATTAGTTATTGGAAATACCCAACACCCTGTATTTTAGCATAATTATGTGATAAGTAATTTTTGGAGCTAAAATAGGGATAAATGACGTATGGAAAAAGGAAAAGAATGTAATTATGTGTTATGTGGCAATTTAAGTTAATATGCTATAATTAGTGGAAAAATTGAAAGAATGGAAAATTAGCGGCTAATTAGTGAGTGATTAATGGAGAAATTAATTACTAACTAAGAGAAATGAGGAGTGTGAATAAATGACTAATGGATTAGTTAGTGTAACCATGTGGTTACTTATTTGGTGAGAAACATGGAGATTTGGACAAGTGTGCAAGCTTACAAGATGCTAGAGTGGTTGAGAAAGTCAAATGGGGTATTTTAATCATTTCCCCCCTCTCCCCCCCTCCTTGAATTCGGCTGAATGGGCATGGTCAAAGGAAGAGCCATCATTTCCCCTTCTTCTTCACTCTTCATTCCTCTTATTCCTCTCTCTCATTCGGCTGCCATTGGAGACCAAGGAAGGAGGAGTGTTCTTGCAAAAGGGAAGCCATTTGACCCTCTTAATGACCTCAAGTGTAAAAACTCCCTTCTTCAATCTTGTTCCTTTTGTTGAGAACTTTGATTCTATGGTTTTAAATTTGCCATTGGTGGTGATTTGATCTCTCAAGGAAATCTAGTCATTGGAGAAGTAAGGAACTCATTTGAGAAAGTTAAAGAGGTGAGTGAATTGAACCTTTCTATATAGGCTTTGTGTCATTTGGTTGAGGTTGGAATTTCTGGGAATTTAGCCCTATTTTTTGAAAGTGAGGGTCATGGTGTGTTTGAGTTGTTGTTGTCATGGATTTGATGCCTTAGAATGTATTTTGGATAGATATGATTAATTTGGAATTGAATTGTGAAAATTGAAGTTTTTGGGAGATTGCATTGTGTTGTGGCCCATGCTATATCTTGTGAAAACAATGTGAAATTGGTCTTTTTGGTGTCTCCATTGGCTTCCTTTCAAAATTTTGTGTAGGAATTAGTTTTGGATTGGATTTTAGAATCATTGGAGACATAGATTACAAAACTGAAAATTCTGAAAATGTTAAGTGTGAAATTGCTGTTCAAGTAGTCAACTTTGCATAGTAATTTGAAATAGCAAATGATTTTAGAATGAGGTGAAACTTTCCATTTTTGTAGTTCACATTTCAAGCTTTCCATTGATATAAAGTTTGGCCAATTCTGAGTTCTGTGCTGAGAGTTATGATCGGTTGAAAATAGCCAAGAATCAGGATAATTCTTGGCCGCGGCCCAAAACCTTCTGTCCAATTCTTGGCCGCGGCCCAAAAGGCGGATGGCTGCAGTCCAAATGTTTCTGTCCAATTCTTGGCCGCAGCCTAAGGTGGCTTGCCGCGACCCAAAACTTTCTGACCATATACTGGCCGCGGCCAACCCCTATTTTTCAGCACTCCAAGATTTCGAAAAGTAGTTTTCAACCTAGAACCTCCCAACCCTTTAAGGCTATTGTTGGAGCCTTTTATAGCTACTTAAGGGACTTTAATGATAATCAAATCTAAGTGTTTTGAATTCAATTGAGTATTGGGATAAGTGATAACTTGTCGTCCTTAATTATGACTTTAGGATTTGATATTTGCCTAAAGCGTAGAAGGCCTGTGCCTGCTCAAAAACGGAAAGAACAAGGCATTAACACTTTATCCTATATCATGTGTAATGCATTGCTTGTTGAGTATTTATCATTGAATAGGGGACGTGGCGTGAGCCCGGCCTTGAATAGGGGACGTGACTTGAGCCCGGCTTTAAATATTGTTGAGGGGACGTGGTGGTTAACTCAGCCTTGAATATTGATATGCTGCATTGTGACATATGTTTACTTGCTACATTTAATTTTGCATCATATATGTAAACTGTTACTACTGGGATTCTTTTGAATCTCACTCTTTCCAATTAACAAGTTTACCCAGGGCAAGTAGATCTCGAGACAAGCAAGTGAGCAAGGACGACTACGATTGCCGGCAGTAGTCTTAGCTTCCTTTTGGTTTTTGGTTATCATTTGGACAAATGTATATATTGGGTTGACCATAGATTTGTAGTTATTGTGTAATCCCCGATATGGCAAACTGAAATGGATAATGATGCCCTATATAATTCTTGGATTAATGATATTATCCCGGGCGAATGTTGGAAATTTTGTTAGTACTCTGATATTGTATATGTAACAAATCGAACAGGCCATTTGTTTTACTTTGAAATGAATGGAGATCGTATTGTACAAGTTTTTGTTAAAAAAATTTTAATTATTCTCTATCTCTTATTCAATTATAAAATGAGTTTAAACACTAATCACAACCTTAGATGATGGCGAGGGTTACAAAAATTATGGAAAAGCTTCATGACAATGACACCCTTATGACCCTAAGAGCACGGCGTAAGTCTACATCCCCAACAACACTTCATGTGGTCGACAAGTCATTAATTTAGAGAATAGGAACATGACTTTTAAAACAATCCTCCAAATAAGGTAAGGCACAATTATCCCAACTCAAAGAACACTCGTGTAAGTGACTAACAAGAAAAGTCTACAGGCTCGTATATTTCGGTGAAATTGGAATTCAAAGAATGGATGTGGAAGTTTTTTATGATTTTTTTTTTGGTACATGATTTTTTATGAATTACAAGAGCATACACGAACCATCTAAAATCACAAACGACATTAAAACCGGGACCTCTCATTTATCGGAAACTTTTCCACTATTAGACTACAAATACCTATTCAAATAGGGCCTATTTGCACAGTGCACAAATTTGACTTCTTTCCATGCATAATAAGTGTTCATTCCATCTCATTCTACTCATTTAATAATTAATTCATCAATTGGTTACCAATAATGTTTTTCATTATATATGTATATTTTATACAAAATTTATTTAAATTACTTTAATTATTACTAACTATTACTAATTATATCACCCCTTACCCTTCACAAGTTGTTAACACCCGTTTTCATTTTGATATTCGAAGAGTAATAAAGATTAGATTTTGTGGGCATACAGAAAAGTACATATATATTGATAATAGTATTCGTTTACAATCTAAAGTCGTTCATCGACAAAATACAGAATACTACAGTATTTTCAATATTTACAGGATTTCCCCAAAATAATCTTAAGCATAAACTATCTATAACCATGATCTGGAAACTTGCCTCGAGACACGTGCCAATCACTTCTCGTTGTCCATGCCTTTTCCTTTTGTCCCACTGGTACTTGTTGAGATGTTTATTTAGAAAAATGGGTGAGATTCCAAGGAATCCCAGTAGAAACATGCTATCGTTCATAGAAAATGTGAAAAGTAAATATGATATACGCCATGTATGCACCAATTAATGAACAATATAAACACATTATCTATATGTATACATGAGTAAGGCCCAGCTCCACTAATATGCACAGGTTGGATTCTCACTAACTCCTAATATAAGTGCCCCTGGCACTAATTGCCATTCTCTAGGCAAAACATGTTGATTAATAAAGTACATTTATAAACAATGACATCCACACATTCATATAACTATAGCATGATGTACGAAGGATAATGTCCCTACCTCAGTTCTTTTAACCCCTTTTTGATGTGTCTTGTAAAACGTGTCATTTTCGGCTTCCGACTCGATCCTAAAATATTAAATGTATAAGAAATAGGTCATAATCTATCCAAGTATCATTTTAGACTCTTCCATAGTGTTTCTTGTAGTTATATTGATCTATGATGAAAATTTACAAAAATGCCCCCGGATCCCAGCCCAGCCCGGCCTCGTCGTACCCAACCAGACAGAACGTTTTCCAAAAATTTTGACTAGGGTTATCTTGACATATTTTCGCCAAAGGAATCCATTTTTGGGCTCGAAATTACTAAATTCAGTGTCAAATTACAAAATGGCCATTGACAGCCGCGATTTAGGGATTTTATAGGCGTTTTCATAATTATGCTTTTTTGGGCTTTTTGTCACGCCCTTATCTTAATTTCACCTTTACCAGAGTATTCACGGAAAACGATATGCGGTTCGGTGGGCAACACATGAATAACATGAATATACTGATAATAACTACATGATTACGGAAATTCCCCTCAGGGATTCGTACCTGATAATTACAATTAGTGTAGCCGCACAGGGCTACTTGGGTGTCTAAACTCATCCCAATGAAATGGAGACTTCTTCTCGTCTTCATTCCACTACTGTAATCCCCTCGTATGGTACTCTGCATTGTTATTTACATATCTTCTGTCGTCTTATGTCTAAATTGTTGGTAGGGGAGGGTGAGATTCGAGAGAATCTCAATAGGAAACAAATACCATAATGCATGCATGATTGATGCTATGTGTATGACATGTTAGCTTTATCTAGACGTATGCCCCATAATGACATTTCTGCATGCTCAATGTTTCATACAACAAGACTATGGCCACAGTGAAAACAGAAACAGAGCTTCATTTATTCAAATATGCTCTACACAATCAAGTAAAGCAATCACATACATCATTACACAAGCAAAGATATCAAATACATGCAAGTAAGGTAAGTCCCCTACCTTAACCCTTTTCCGCCTCGAAACGGGTGCCTCGTAAAGCGTGCCAACAGCTCGACCTCCATATTCCATCCTACAATGTCAAATGTACTATTTAGACACTTCCATAGTGTTTATGGGGGTTATATGACTCTATCTTGAAAAATTACTAAAATACCCCCGGGGACCCGCCCCATCATACCCGGTCCGGCTGTACTTTTCTCAAAATTCTAACCTGGGCTATCCTGTCATACTTTCACCCAAGGAATCCATTTCCAGATTCGGAATTATCAAATTCAATGTCAAATTACGAAATTGCCCTTGGCAGCCCTACTTTTAGGGTTTTAGGGGCGTTTTCGTAATTATGCTTTCTCGGCCTTTTCCGAAAAAGTACCCAACTGTAACCCCACCTAATTTTCCCTCCTGAATCCAATGGAACCATCAAATCATTGAAAATCCAACTCTAAGGCCTATTTACAGTGCTGGCCGAAATATATGGGAATTTAGGGAAAATTGGGATTTTTCGGTTTTGGCTCCGTAAACGCGTTCCTTTCTACTCCTAACCACTTTACTGACTATTCCATTAGGTTAAAACTACCATTTGGTATCAATTTGGGCAGCATAACAGCCCTCACAACCCATTTTCCATTTTTACACACAAAGACAATCCGGCGAAATTTCACCGATTAAATTGTCCACAGCAGTCAGAATAAGCAATATACGAAAGTTTGGAAGTTACCTCAAGCTCCTTCTGACTTTTCCCAAATATGGCTGAAAACCCTAGTCCTCCAAACTCCAAAATCTTGCTTCAAACACCTCAAACAACATAGGAGATAAACTTAGGAGAAGGATTATACACGTTAGGTACAAATTCACCGAAGAAATCGACCTATCTTGTGAGTTTTCTCCTCTCCTTCTCTCTCTAAAAGAGCACAACTCTCTCTCTTCTTGGCTGCAGCACGTCTGAAATGGTGGGAGGAAGATGATGATTTTCCTTTTATCATTTATATTATAATATGTTAATCAATTGTTTAATTTTCCAAAATTCGGATTTTACAAAATTCTGGCAGATTTCTGCCCAAATTTTGAAAAATCATAACTAATTCTAGAAAAATCGAATTGGAGTGATTCCAAAGCCTATAGAACCCTTATTGAGTCTAGTTTCAAGGAAAAATATATACTTTTGCTTTATGGAATCACAAAATTGCCAGAATTTTAATCTTTACATGGTGTTCCAGAAATTTCACAGTTTTTATGTGCTGACTTCAAAAATTCATATCTTTTTGTGTATAGCTCTAATTGAGTCATAAGACCTATCAAATTAAAGCTTAGGATGTCTACTTTCATCCTGTAAAATCTCATAATTTTTTCTCATCATTTGATCATTTAAAATCACATGACAAGCTCACTACCTCATAGGCGATTTCACCGTAAACATAATCACTTTCTTCAAAATTAACCATTTTATTTTCTTTAATGCCCCAAAGATATAAGAAACATTAGAGAATATATTTGGGATACCTGCTAAACCGGGGCTTAGCAGTCCACTTAATTTAGGCTTATTCCTAAGCCTCAAATACCAAATTTCGGGGTATTACACTTTTCCGAAAAGTGACCAACTATAACCCCACCTATTTTTGCCTCCTGAATCCAATGGAACCATCAATTTAATGAAAATCCAACTCTTTCCCCCAGATCTGTACTTGGATGAAACTTAGGTCAAGAAAAAGGAAAATTTGCAACTTACTGATTTAACTTCTAAAGCTAATACCTTTCCACTTCTAATCCCTTATTAAGTCATTTAAACACATCCTAACTATGATTCAAAGAAATTTGGGCAGCATAATCCCTTGGCCCGTTTGGTACGCTGGAATTGATTTTGATGGAAATGGATATGGATATGGATATGGAAATGGATATGGAAATGGAAATGGAAATGTGGACTAAAAGTATGTTTGGTATGTCATGGAAATGATATCTAATTTTTGTATAAAAATATCAAAATGTCCTTCAATTTTTTATTTTTTTATTTTTTTTAAAGGTAGTGGAGGGTAATAGATGGAAATGATCATATGAAATTATAAATCTTAAGGGTAAAATGAGAATTCCATGGAATTTGTTACAATTCCATGGGGTATATGATGGAAGCTTAATTCCATCAATTTGATGGAATTGGCTCTTCAATGGAGGCCAATTCCATCATACCAAACATGCTTACATCATGGAATTCATTTTCATTTCCATTTCCTTGGCTCCAATTCAAGCGTACCAAACGAGGCACTAGGGTTAGGACTTTTCCAAATTTACAAACTTAACAAAAATCACCAAATCCAACCGCACACTTCAACAATAACAACATATATACTAGTATGGATTTGAGTTTTGTGAAGTTACCTCTTGAGTTCTTGAATCCTCTCTCTCTCTAGGCGTCCTCCTCTCTCTCTTCTTGAGCTCAAATGTGTCTTCTGAATCATGGATTCTATAGAGAAGAAGTGTTTAGAGAAGGTTTCATGGAAGATCACAAGGAAAATGTGTTACGGGTGCAGATGGTCAATTAAAGAGTGCAAGTGTACACTGTCATAATCAAGTAATACAGAAGTGAGTAGAGTATCGTTCCCATGAGGATTGATCACTAAATACCAAAATAGATAATTTTAATTCTATTTAGTCGATCGATAAATTGGTGGTGGAAAGTACAAAATAGAAAATAATTAAAGATGAGTGCAAATAATATGAGAACAACTACAAGAAAAAGTTCTAGGGGTCAGATTTCACTAAATATGATTGATAGTCGAGTTTCCCTCATTTAATTACTAGCCTCTTCCAAGGTCAAGCAATTCTATAATTAATTGCTAATACAATAAATTCCTATATGAATTTAAGCAATTAATTATGCATTAAGATTTATGGAACTCAGTAAAACTACACAACTCATATGAACATATTCTTATTTCATATGCAAATTATAGTTTTAATTATAGGGTCTATACACATGCAACTCCTTTCGATCTCAACATACATATTAAAATCATTCAAAAGATGGCAAATCAAACAAAAGCATTAAGAACAATAATTAAAACTCAATCATGAAGGAGAAATTAAAACTAGATTTAATAAGTTAAGATTCAATCCGTCATTAGTATGCTACGTCATCACCCTAGGAAAATAGAAATTTAGCTCATGATGAAATTAAAAAAAAAATAAAAATAAATTAACATTACGTAAAACTAGAATGAAATTCTCAAAAAATACTGTATAAAACTTGAATATTAAATTCTGAAACATAAATATACAACCAAAAGATACATGAAAAATGGAGAAATCTAGCCGTCCATTTAGGAGGTAAAACCTTCCATGTAAGCCTTCCATGTAGGAGGCATACAGAAAGTAATACAATGCATGAAATTAAACATAAAAAATAACACAATTTATTTAGAACTGTCAGAGAAGGATCTCTGACTATTAGAGAAATATCTCCATGCCTTCTCTACTTCCTTCCCCTCCATTTTGCGAAGAGGCACATCTATATATAGGCAGGCGAAGTCCTTTCACGAGTGCGTCTGTTGCTTTTTTTTCCACAAGTGCTACAGTATTTTGTGCTTTTTTTTCACGCATGAACAATGACTTCTCAGCAAATTTATGTGTTTTTCCACGATTGCCACAATGTTTTGTCGCCTGCTACAGTAACGGTTTGCTATAATGATTCCGTCATGAATAGTGACCGATGCTACAGTACTGACCTTTTTTCATATTTTTATTTATTTTTTAAATACTATTTATTTTACACCCAAATATATATATTAAGCTCAAATATCGTCCATAAAATCGTCATATAAGGTGAAATAAATATATAAATATTTTACTTATTAAAATGCTTAAGAAACCAATACTTACCTTAAGCTTCTTCTTCCTCCTTCTCTCCAGCTCTCAAGATCTCCAAGCTCTCTCTCTCTCTCTCTCTTCTCTTCTTTCTTCTTGGCCGAAATGTGCAAGGGAAGAGGATGGAAGAGTTTTATAAAATGTGTCCATTTCCTTTTAACCACTTGATCTCTATCCTTTCATCACATGGTGACACTTGGCATTAGCTTTATTTCCTCCCAATTTGTGTCATTAGGCTTCCATTAGAATTGAACTAATTTTCTTCCTCTTTGGTTAGCCTCAAAAACCGTCCCCCTTATGCTCTCCACTAACCAAATTGCTTATTCCAACTAATCCAACCATGCACTCAATTGTTGTACCATAATCATGATTACTTTGCAAAAGTAACATTATTTTAACTCAATTAGACATGTGCTCTTCTTAATCAATTATAAACTAATCCCCTTACCATAGGATAATAACACTTGGCATATTTAATCCCATTAATCAATTTTTCCCTCCCATTTTCTTATGCAAGGAGAAATTTTATAAAAAAAGGGAAATAGAAATTGTTCCAATATTTCCATAATACCTTTAATTGAATTATGCACAAGTCCTTCCAATTTCACAATTCTTGATTTATCCCACCAAGAATATTCCAAATATACATTCTCCTTTATTTTCTTTAATTAATTGAAATTAACTTCAATTAATTGGAAAATAATGAATCTTGTGCTAAATTGGCAAGTTTTGATTTTGCTATTACCATTGTAATCTAATTGCCTTTCTCATAAATATTCACCATTTTATTGAATTTTTCGAATAATTATAATATATTTGGTGAATATAAAATTTAGGGTGTTATACAAGTCACGCATAATCGTTGATGGGGGTGCTACTTCTCATCAATCGCAGGTGACTATTTCTCTTGATTATGTTTAGTAACTTTGTAATTTTTATCCAGTGATTTTTATCACTTCATATTTTACAACATAAATAAATGATGAATAACAGGCTTGTAAAAAGGTACTTCTGCCTTCTATCCTTATTATAAAAACTAGTTGAGGGTTAAGTTTAGTCCTAAATATAATATATATCTCAATCCACTTTGTTCATCATATTGATCAATTTTTTTTCTAAATTATTCCTATTGATTGCACATGTTAACAGATTTTGTACCAGGGGTGATTTCAATACAAATGATTTATGAGAGTATTTTAAGGAAAATAACGCACATTTTGATAAATAACTAATTTAAATAATTTCTTTAAGCTATCCAAATTAATTAAGTAGATTTTATATTAAAAACTGGAGATAGCGTCTTGTAATGATTTATTTGGTCTAAATCTTCTAACAAAGACATACTTTGCTCATATTCCTGTTGAAGCATACAAAACGCTTATTTGACCATGTTGGGGAGACAGAGACTCTTGATCTAATAAAAAGATGATTTCGACCAGGATGTTGTAGGAAGGGTAATTCATTGTTGATTGCTTTGTCTAATGATTACCTTTCTGTGTACTAGAAGCTAATGGGTTCATTATCACTTGCTTTAGCAGCAGACATAAAAAATTGCAAATTTGATATACTCCAATTTAACAAATTTTAAGCTCGTTAGATAGATATTTGAAAACAAACGACAAAACAAATCCAACATTAGTTATATATCAAGGAAGCACTCTTTTAATGATCAAGAAGGGCAAGGATTATTCCTCATCTAGTAGTCTCCAAAATTCTAAATTAAGAATCATTTTTATAGATTCTTCCTACAATATAAAGTTATTGCTTTTCTGTAGTTATGTTTTTATACATTCTTCCTACAATCTAAAGTTATTGCTTTTCTGTAGTTATGGTCGACAAGGTTATGTGGACGAATTAGTTGAGGTAAATGCTTTGGCTTAAGGTATTGTGAAGACAAAAGGTAGAGGTACATTTTTTTAGTCTCTCTCTGTTTTTCTTTTTTATTTGCGTGAATAGGGGAAAATCATTTGTACTTGTGTTTTATCCATTGTAGCTACTACACTTTGCTCTTTCAAGTTCTGTTTCTAGTGTTGCGGTATTCAAATATACTCAACCTAGGAATTTGACAGCATCTTTTTTTTTTCCTTTTTATTTGTCAATACATTAGCAGGAAACCTTTAAGTGTATCCCTGATTGTGATGCATATTTCCGTAAGTAGACCTATTATATTTTTTATTTAGTGTTCTTTTTTTGGATGATAAATTCTTTTAGCCATAAGTTTATATGAACAATTTAAATTTAAGTATTCGTTTTTTTAGACCAATTAATTTTTTGTACTAAAGATTTTGCTATTGTTTTTGGTTAGAAATGAAAAATAAAGGAACTCAAGGGCATAGGCTTCAATTCCTACTGGATGTCAATAGTGCCTTCTCAACATGACTATCATATTGAATTAGATTCAAGTATTGTTGGACCTAATTGGGGTAGCTCTTCTAACGACATTTTCTGCATTCACACGCCCTCAAACTTGAAACTTCGTGCTTTAGTGTTCCAAACCCTTCCACAAAGACTACCGCCTATACTGATTCAGTGGTGGCGTTCAGTGTTGCCTTTAAGCCAAGTAACTTAACAAAACTTGTGGGTGTTATTCATGTGGGGAAGACAATACTCAGGGATGTGTTACCAAAAAACAGATATATGATTGCTAGAATTTAATCAAAAGCTGTATTTTGTGGAATTGGACAGTAAAAACAATAGTGATTCTACTTTTTTAAGAATCAATAAAAGTTTGTTAGTGCAAAATTGTTGGTCCTTGTTTTTTTTTTTTTTTTGTAAATTGGTATTAATATTCATAATGTAATTGGAGATATGGTTGTTAAGGGTACACATCTACTAGCATTATATATATACCTCTAATCAATCAATGAAAGATGTGCAATTCATTCTCATGTCAATATTTCACAGAAACAATGTTAAAATAAATAATTGATCAATTGGTTACTAATAAAATTTTTGTTCGCACACAAGCGCGCGCGCGCATATATAATCTGAAATTTATTTAAATTATTACTAACTATTAATTGCTCCTCCCCATCACTAGTCCCCACAAATAATAATAAGTGTAAGTGACCTTGTTCAAAAGCATTTAAATTATTTTACAATTCAAAGAGTTAAACATTACATGATAGTATATTTTTTTATTATGTTCATATAAAAAATTATATTGATAAAAGAAATATACTCCCTCTAATCCTTATTATAAGGCATCAAGCCGCCAACCACTACTTCTCACAGAACAATAAGTGATAGTTAATGTAATATCCCAAATTTTAGGACTAGAGGCTTGAGAATAAGTTTGAATCAAGTGGACTGCTAAGCCTCGATTAAGCAAGTATCCCAAGAGGGCATAATGATATTCCCTAATATTCAGTATATCTTTATGGCATTTAAGGAAAGAAAATGATGAATTAAAGAGCATGAGAAATGATAAAACAAGGCAATTGGTGGTCATACACAACATGAGTATGTTTAGAATATAAATTGTAAACATTTGAATTTGTTGCCAGTGAGTTTCCCTGTGTAGTAGTTTTGTTGTGTGACATTTTTAAATAGGCAAATAATGTCCAATGTCTATGATACTTTTTTAGAGTGAAAGTAGACTTATCAAGTTTTAATTTTATAAGTCATATATGTTATTTGGAGATGTACCAAAAGAGTTATGTATTTTTGAAGTTAGCTCAATGATACTGGCGATTTTCAGTGGTAGCGTCCAAAACCAATAATTCTGAGAATTTTAAGTTTCCAATTGGCTAAAGAATATATTTTTCTTTGAAAAGAGACTTAATAAGGGTCACATAGCCTTTGAAACCACACCAATTGGATATTTGTACAAATAGTTATGAATTTTCAAAGTTTGATAAAAATTTTGTCCAGTTTTCCAGCAAGTGCAAAAATGGAAATAAATGTAAGGGCAAAATGGTTAATTGACCAATAAAGCAAACAACAATTTATTTTTCTCTTTAATTAGGATAAATGTTGGCTGAAAGAAGGAGCAAGAAAGGTAAATAATTTACTTAGCTCATATTTAAGTCAAAAGGAAAATCCTTGACCAAGTATTTCATGTGCTTGCAAATTTGCATTAAACTATAATATTATCATAAAGTAAGAAGCAATTAAAAGTATTTCATGTGCTTGCAAATTTGCATTAAACTATAATATTATCATAAAGTAAAGTAAGAAGCAATTAAAAGCTCCCTTCCCGATTGTACTTTCGGTCAAATAAGATTCAAGCAATGGAAATACAAATACTTGGTTTACATTAAATTAAGAGAAAGGAAAAGAAATCATGACCAAGTATTTTCCATTAAATAAATAATATTTTCAAAAGTAAAAGAGATAAGAGGATATACTTCATTATCTCTTCCCTCTTCCCTCTTCCCTCTTCCCTTCATTTCGTTCAGCTGAACCAAATAGGAGGGGGAGAGAGCTCATTTGAATATGGAGCTCAAGAGAAGAGGGAGTAAGATCAAGATGCAATCAAGATGAGTTGAAAGTGATTTTTATGTGTTTAAGCCTTCTAATTCATAGAAAATCTCTCTTAACCTCTATTCTTTCTTGAAACTCATGTGTGGTGAGCAAAATCTCAAGGAAAGAGAGAGTGAACAATAAATTCCTAGAGAGAGAAAGTGAACAATCAAAAGGTAACCCCCAAAAATTTGATTCTCTTGAGTTATATGATGATGTTGTGGTTGTTGTTGTTGAGTTTGGTTTGATTTGGCTTGGTTTTGTGAATTTGGGATGAAGAACCCTAAAATGTGATGCTGCCAAAATTTCCTCAAATCATGCCCATTTAGCGTCTAAGTAGCTAATCATGTGATTAGAAGTGAAAAGAAAGTGATTAAACAAGAGAAATCAAGGAAACACATTTTCTCTCCTAAGAACCCTAATTTACCCTAATTTCGTCTAGGTACTGATAGGGGGGAAGGAGTTGGAATTTTATAATTTTAATGGTTCCATTGGATTTAGAAGGAAAAATTGTCTGGGAATAAAGGTGTTCATGATTTTTGAAAATTTGTATACAAATATGGCATTTATTGAAGTTGCAAGTGCATATTGTTTGATTGCCTCCAGTGAAGCAATGTTGTTGTATAATGCATTTCATTAGTCAAACCAAGTCCAAATGTAATGAAACTTTTTAAGATTAAAGTAGACATATAGAGCTTTAATTGGATAGGTGGTGAATAATTTTTGGGCTTGTATACTAAGAGATATGAATTTTCAAACTTGTGCCCTGTTTCTGGACTTGAATTTGGAAAAGTGTGGGAATTTATGGAATCTGTAATTTTGTGGTTGTAGATGGTAGTGGTTCATATTTTTCTTGTGTAGAGGATTTAAAGAGCTTTCCATAGAACTTTGAACCACTCCATTAAGATTTTTTTAGATTTATTTATGATTTTTGGAAGTTGAGCCAAAAATAGAGGAATTCTTGGCCATGGCCAAAGGATTGTTGGCCGGGGGCTTTCAGCATTTCACATTTTTGAATGGTGTTGATTGGTTTAGCTTTCCTAACCCCATAGGCACTTGTTTGGACTTCCAATGGCTACTTGAGTGGCTCAAAAGATAACCAACATGGTGTGTTTAGCCTCCCTAACTTCTTAGTCATTAATATACACTTCCAATGACTCTCTATCATATCTCTAATGATGTGATTGGGTATCTAGGGTCATGAAGTGACAAGGATTATGCATCTTCAATGGTTGGAGTAGAGGTGAGGAGGACTCAAGCCAAGAGGTAGGGGACTTACCTTATTTACATGTATTTGATATTTCTGCTTGTGTAGTGATGCATGTGATTGTTTTACTTAATTGTGTAGCATATTTGAATAATGAAGTTCTATTTCTGTTTATACTGTGGTGATAGTTATGTTGCATGAAATATTGAGCATGCAGAAATGTCATTATGGGGCATGCATCTAGTTAAAGCTAACATGTCATGCACATAGTATCTATCATGCATGCATTATGGTAATTGTTTCTTACTGAGATTTTCTCGAATCTCACCCTCCCCTACCAACAATTTAGATCGGTGAAAACAGGAGGTGTGCTGAGAACAAAGAAGAGAACTGTACAAGAGGAATGCAGTGATGGAATGAAGGGAAAGTGTCTGCATCTCATTGGAACGGGTTTAGACACCCTAGTAGTCCTGTGTGTCTACATCATTTGTAATTATTATATACAATCCCTGTGGGGAATTTTCGTAATCAAGTACTTATTATCAATATTTTCATGCTATTTCTGTGTGCTCATCAAACTGCGCAATTGCTAGTCTGATTAATATCAATAATAAGTGGTATGTAAGGCAGGGTCTTTCGTTAAATCATTAAATTTGTCATAAATTGATAAATCATTTTCAACTTTACCCCTTTTTAAATTATGTGACTTAATTTATACAACTTTAAACCTCAATTAATGATAAGGGTGAAGTGAAAAAAAGTAATTGATACGGGAATGGGTGTCTTTTATGCAAGACCAAAAATTACTTATAATTGGTATCTTATAATGAAGAGCCGAAGAAGTATGAATTCTTAGCATATACAATATCATGTTTTTGATGGACATCCATGATAATATGAAAAGTAATAGAATATATACTACTCACATAAATATAGATGTTATTTTATATTGTATAAAAAAGAAAATAAATATACATTTTAAGTTGTCAATTTAATCTAAGTTATGATAAAAATTTTAAAGTTGAAACATGTTTTATTTAAATCACATCACATAAAAGATATTTTTTATAAATATAGAAAATTTAGGATAAAAATTACCCTCACTAACTAAACCCAGAATCTATCAGTACTTATTGCCTTGTAGGATACCTATATGTTGAACATTTATTTAGATTCTCATTAATTTTTTTATGTAATTAAACAAGTTAAACAAACATATAATTTTTTATTCATGTATAATAATATGACCTCCACAATTAATTATTATATAATTATGTTTATAGGAATAATAACTAACACTTCTATGTCAAAAATTTTATAATAAAAATATGAAATATATATTTGTAGATAGTCTCAAAATATTAAACAATGCCTTAAAAAAACTTAATGACAAAGACAACCCTATGACCCTAAGAGCACGGCATGAGTCTACGCCCCCAACAATACTTCAAGTGACCGAGAAGTTATCAATTTAAAACAATCCTCCAGATATGGCACAATTCTTCCAACCGAAAGAACACTCATGCACGTGGCTAATGAGAAAAAGTTCTCACGTAGGCTCGCATGGTCACAATTACGTGAAATTGGGATTGAAAAGTGGAAGTGGAAGACTTTTTTTAAATTATAGGAGAAGGCATCAAAGACATGAAATTATAAGTGAGATAAGAGATTAAACTTGTGGCCTCTTGGGAAAAAAAAAAAACTTTTACATAATTAGTTTACAAGACCATAGGCAATAAAATACCTATTCAAATATCCATGAAAAGATAGTAGATTAGCCACAGCATTTGATGATTCCATCATCAAATAGATTGTCATTAATTAATTAATGACAGAATTACATCACTAAGTTTAGTAGTGGAAAAAAAGAGGAAGCAGACCGTATGGAAATAGCGGAAGCCTGGGAAAACACTCAAAATGCTCAACCAATAAGAGGTGAAAAGTAATAGAATATATACTACTCACATAAATATAGATGTTATTTTATATTGTATAAAAAAGAAAATAAATATACATTTTAAGTTGTCAATTTAATCTAAGTTATGATAAAAATTTTAAAGTTGAAACATGTTTTATTTAAATCACATCACATAAAAGATATTTTTTATAAATATAGAAAATTTAGGATAAAAATTACCCTCACTAACTAAACCCAGAATCTATCAGTACTTATTGCCTTGTAGGATACCTATATGTTGAACATTTATTTAGATTCTCATTAATTTTTTTATGTAATTAAACAAGTTAAACAAACATATAATTTTTTATTCATGTATAATAATATGACCTCCACAATTAATTATTATATAATTATGTTTATAGGAATAATAACTAACACTTCTATGTCAAAAATTTTATAATAAAAATATGAAATATATATTTGTAGATAGTCTCAAAATATTAAACAATGCCTTAAAAAAACTTAATGACAAAGACAACCCTATGACCCTAAGAGCACGGCATGAGTCTACGCCCCCAACAATACTTCAAGTGACCGAGAAGTTATCAATTTAAAACAATCCTCCAGATATGGCACAATTCTTCCAACCGAAAGAACACTCATGCACGTGGCTAATGAGAAAAAGTTCTCACGTAGGCTCGCATGGTCACAATTACGTGAAATTGGGATTGAAAAGTGGAAGTGGAAGACTTTTTTTAAATTATAGGAGAAGGCATCAAAGACATGAAATTATAAGTGAGATAAGAGATTAAACTTGTGGCCTCTTGGGAAAAAAAAAAAACTTTTACATAATTAGTTTACAAGACCATAGGCAATAAAATACCTATTCAAATATCCATGAAAAGATAGTAGATTAGCCACAGCATTTGATGATTCCATCATCAAATAGATTGTCATTAATTAATTAATGACAGAATTACATCACTAAGTTTAGTAGTGGAAAAAAAGAGGAAGCAGACCGTATGGAAATAGCGGAAGCCTGGGAAAACACTCAAAATGCTCAACCAATAAGAGGTGAAAAGTAATAGAATATATACTACTCACATAAATATAGATGTTATTTTATATTGTATAAAAAAGAAAATAAATATACATTTTAAGTTGTCAATTTAATCTAAGTTATGATAAAAATTTTAAAGTTGAAACATGTTTTATTTAAATCACATCACATAAAAGATATTTTTTATAAATATAGAAAATTTAGGATAAAAATTACCCTCACTAACTAAACCCAGAATCTATCAGTACTTATTGCCTTGTAGGATACCTATATGTTGAACATTTATTTAGATTCTCATTAATTTTTTTATGTAATTAAACAAGTTAAACAAACATATAATTTTTTATTCATGTATAATAATATGACCTCCACAATTAATTATTATATAATTATGTTTATAGGAATAATAACTAACACTTCTATGTCAAAAATTTTATAATAAAAATATGAAATATATATTTGTAGATAGTCTCAAAATATTAAACAATGCCTTAAAAAAACTTAATGACAAAGACAACCCTATGACCCTAAGAGCACGGCATGAGTCTACGCCCCCAACAATACTTCAAGTGACCGAGAAGTTATCAATTTAAAACAATCCTCCAGATATGGCACAATTCTTCCAACCGAAAGAACACTCATGCACGTGGCTAATGAGAAAAAGTTCTCACGTAGGCTCGCATGGTCACAATTACGTGAAATTGGGATTGAAAAGTGGAAGTGGAAGACTTTTTTTAAATTATAGGAGAAGGCATCAAAGACATGAAATTATAAGTGAGATAAGAGATTAAACTTGTGGCCTCTTGGGAAAAAAAAAAAACTTTTACATAATTAGTTTACAAGACCATAGGCAATAAAATACCTATTCAAATATCCATGAAAAGATAGTAGATTAGCCACAGCATTTGATGATTCCATCATCAAATAGATTGTCATTAATTAATTAATGACAGAATTACATCACTAAGTTTAGTAGTGGAATTTTGATGCTAATTATCTTTTTTTTTTATTGTTATAAGCCTATTTCCACCATGCATAATTATTACTAACTATTACTTCAAATAAATTTGACCTCTTTCAAATAATTATTTGACAGAAATGATTCAAAAGGATTAAAATAATTTTACAAGTCAAAAAAATAAAAATTAAATTTTAGTCAACCCAAAGTTACCAACACATTAGTTAATATAAGAACATATGTGTTTATGTTATTTGATTCTTTAAATGTATTGCATAAAGTTGGCCAAAAAAATGTATTGCATAAATATGTTTGGTTGACTCTAAAGTCTGCATAAATCCCTTACGTATGATAAACGTAACTGTAAAAGCGATATTCGTTGTAGTCACGTGAAATTGTGGTTATGAAGTCAAGCGGAAAAAAGTGGTAATTGGAAAAGTTTGGATTTTTCTTTTTTTGGGGGTCTATTAAAGGCCCAGAGATCACTTAATTTGAGACATAATACCATAGTTTTATCATCCAAAAGAATCACAAGCATGGTGATCAACATGTTTAGCCATACTTTCAATATCTGTTTCTTGGTTGTAGCCTTATGCGTCTTCATGTGTGCAGGAAATTCCAACATGAAGAGTAGTTGTGTTGAAACAGATAAGCAAGCTCTCCTCAAGTTGAAAGCTGATTTCATTGATTATTCAGGAATTCTTTCCTCATGGAAACATGAAACTGATTGTTGCAACTGGAATGGAATTTCCTGCAATTATAATTATATATATGCAGCTGTGCAGAACGTCAGAAATGAGCTGAAGAAGGAGGAGGATGATTATAATGATATATCCAATTTAATTAATTAACTTTCCCAATTTTCGGATTTTTGCAAAATTCTGGCAGATTTCTGCCCAAACTTTGAAAAATCATAACTAATTCTAGAAAAATCGAAATGAGGTGATTCCAAAGCCTATAGAACCCTTATTGAGTCTAGTTTCAAGAAAAAATATAGAATTTTGTTGAATAGAATCACAAAATTCCCAGAATTTCAATCTTTACATATTGTTCCAGAAATTTCACAGTTTATCTGTGCTGACTTCAAAAATTCTTATCTTTTTGTGTATAGCTCTAATTGATTCATATGACCTATCAAATTAAAGCTTAGGATGTATACTTTCATCCAATAAAATTTCATAATTTTTTATCATCATTTAGTCATTTAAAATCAGATGACAAGCTCACTACCTCAAAGGCGATTTCACCTAAAACATAATTATATTCTCCAAAATTCACCATTTTACTTTCTTAATACCCCAAATATATTAGAATCATTAGGGGATAAATTTGGGATACCTGCTAAATTGGGGCTTAGTAGTCTACTTAATTTAGGCTTATTCTCAAGCCTTTAATCCCAAATTTCGGGGTATTACAACAATGAGCATAAGATTTATTGACGGCTCTCATTTTTGTATAATTTAGCTATTAAAATTTTCTGCATTATATTATGGCTTGCAGTCTCATTAACTATCAGGATGGTTGACTTGCGACTTGGCCATTAACATCTTATATTGAAATTTAAAAGAAAAAAAGTTGCGCAAATTAAAAATTGAAGCTAAGGATATATTTTTACAAAAAAATATATCAAACATAAAAAATTTCTTAAATAATTACTAACGAAAACCATAAACCTGTATATATACCCTTTTTGAATACTCAAATTTCACAACTGCTTAATGAAGACTAAGAGGAAACAGCGTTAAAATACACGGTTGATCAATTGGTTGCTAATAATATTTTTGTTCATATATATTTAATCCAAAATTTATTTAAATTATTGCTAACTATTAATTGCCCCTCCCCATCACCAGTTCCCACTAATAATAATACATGAAAATGACCTTGTTCAAAAGCATTTAAATTATTTTATAAGTCAAAGAGTTAAACATTAAATGATAGCATATTTTTTTTATTATGTTCATATAAAAAATTATATTGATAGAAAAAATATACTCCCTGTAGTCCTTATTATAAGGCATCAAGTCACCAAATACTAATTCTCATAAAATAATAAATAATAATTAAATCAATAAATTTTTCCTAAATTGATAAATCATTTTCAACATTACCCCTCTTTAAATTATGTGACTTAATTTTTACAACTTTAAACCTCAATTAATTATAAGGGTAAAGTGGAAAAAGATAATTGATAACGCAATTGGTGCCTTTTATACAGTGTTTTGGAACCCGAACCGGACCGGCCGGTCCGACCCGGGAACTGGTGAACTGAACCATAAACCGGTTCGGTCAGGTGACCGAACCGGTTCACCATTTTTTTATTATTTATTTATTTTTAAATTGATTTTTTAATATTTTTTTCTTATAATTTCATATTAATAAGCTTAAAATATTCAATTTTGTCACCGGTTTAGTCCCGGTTTAGCTCCGGTTTGACTCTGATCTAAACCACTGACCCTTAACCCAGTACCCCGACCGGTTCAATGACCAGTCCGGGTTTCAGAACCTTGCTTTTATGCAAGACCAAAAAGTACTTCTAATTGGTACCTTATAATAAAGAGCTAAAGAAGTATGAATTCTTAGCATATACAGCCTGTGTTTGGAAACACGTTTTGTGGGTAAATAAGTCCTTATTACGTAAGCCGAGATAAAACTCCTCTCACATACTTACCTCGTATACCGTGAATCACGATTTATAAGCACTTATTGCCCAAAAATAAGCTATTCCAAACGAGCACACAATATCATGTCTTTGATAAATATCCATCATAATGTGAAAAGTAATAGAATATATACTCCTCACATAAACATAGATGTCATTTTATATTGTATAAAAAAGAAAAAATATTTTAAGTTGTCAATTTATAGTTTAACCATGTTTTAAAGTTTAACCGTGTTTTATTTAAATCATATAACATAAAAAATATTTTTTTATAAATATAGAAAATTTAGTAAAAAAATCACCATCACTAACTAAACCCAGAATCTTCCATTACTTGTTGCCTTGGAGGATACCTATGTGTTCAACATTTATTTAGATTCTCAATGATTTTGTTATGTAATTTAACAAATTAAACAAACATATAATTTTTTATTCTTGTAAAATAATATGACTTCCGCAATTAAATATTATATAATTATATTTCTAGGAATAATAACTAACATTTATATGTTAAAAATTTTATAATAAAAATATGAAATATATATTTGTAGATGGTCTAAAAATATTAAACAATGTCATGGAAAAGACTTAATGACAAAGACAACCCTATGACCCTAAGAGCACGGCATAAGTCTACACCCCCAACAAGACTTCAAGTGACCGAATTATTAATTTAGAGCAAGAACATGACGTTTTAAACAATTCTCCAGATACAGCACAATTCTTCCAACCCAAAGAACACTCATGTAAGTGGCTAACAAGAAAAGTACTCGTATAGACTCGTATGGTCACGGTTACGTGAAATTGGAATTGAAAAGTAGAAGTGGAAGGCTTTTTTGTTTTCTTAATTATAAAAAGCATAAACGACATAAAATTATAAGTGAGATAAGAGATTGAGTCTACGACCTCACTTATAAAAAAAAAATTTATATAATTAGTTTACAAAGCTATCAACAATAGAATATCTATTCAAATATCTATAAAAAGATAGTGGATTAGTGAAAAAATTGGATAATTCTATCATTAAATAGACCGTCACTAATTATTTAACGATAGAGTTACATCGCTAGGTTTAGCAGCGGAATTTTGACGCTGATTAACTGTTTTTTTGTTGTTGTTATAGACCTATTTGCACTGTGCATAACTATTACTAACTATTAATTTAAATAAATTTGACTTCTTTCAAATACTAATTATTTGACAGAAATGATTCAAAAGCATTAAAATCATTTTACAAGTCAAAAAAAATAAAAATTAAACCTTAGTCTACCCAAAGTTACAAACACAGTAGTTAATATAAAAACATAAATTTTTCTGTAATTTGATCCTTTAAATGTTGATTTTTAATACTACCTCCGGTCCTAAATATAGAACATAGTTTGTAGTGTAAATTACACTACAAACTATGTCCTATATTTAGGACCGGAGGGAGTAGTATACATAACTATATGTATTGCATAAATATGTTTGGTTGACTCTAAAGTGTACCATAAATCCTTCACACATGATAAACGTAACTGTAAAAGCGATATTCGTTGTGATCACATGAAATTGTGGTTATGACTTCGCGTGGAAAAATGTAGTGGTTGTTAAAGTATGGAATTTTTTTGTCTATTAAAGGCCCAGAGATCACATAATTCGTTTTATCATCCAAAAGAATCACAAGCATGGTGATCAACATGTTTAGCCATACTTTCAATATCTGTTTCTTGGTTGTAGCCTTATGCGTCTTCATGTGTGCAGGAAATTCCAACATGAAGAGTAGTTGTGTTGAAACAGATAAGCAAGCTCTCCTCAAGTTGAAAGCTGATTTCATTGATTATTTAGGAATTCTTTCCTTATGGAAGCATGAAGCTGATTGTTGCAACTGGAATGGGATCTCTTGCAATCCTTTGACAGGTCATGTCACCAAGCTGCATGTCTCATTTCGTGGTTTGGGATATTTAAAAGGTAAAATCGATTATTCACTAGGTGATTTGCAACATCTAACTCATTTAAACCTCAGCTTTAACAATTTTAGAGGTAACAAAATTCCAAAATGCATTGGTTCTCTTAATCAATTAAAAGAGTTGAATCTTTCAAATGCTAGTCTTGGTGGTGCTATTCCACATGAATTGCGGAATTTATCTAATCTTCAAACTCTAGACCTTGGGTATAATTATGGTTTGATTGCAAATGATCTTGAGTGGCTTTCTAACCTTTCTTCTTTGAGACATCTTGATTTGTCATGGGTTAATCTAAGTCAAGCTATTGATTGGCAATCATCTTTATTAAGAAAAGCTCCTCAATTAAGAAACTTGATGCTTTCAGAAGCAAATCTTGTTGGCATTATTCCTCATCAACTTGGAAATCTATCTAACTTAGAAACTCTTAACCTTGGACGAAATAATAATTTGATTATAAATGATCTTAAATGGATTTCCCAGCTTCCTTCTTTGAGGCATCTGGATTTGTCTAGGGTAAATCTAAGTCAAGCACTTGATTGGCACTCATCATTGTCAAAAATGTCCTCTCTACTTGAGCTTAGCTTAGATGGATGTGCAAGTCAATCCTAAATCTTTCCTCCACAGTAATTATTCTACTTCTCTCACAAGTCTTAGTCTTGCATATAATGACCTTAACAGTTCAATCTTATATTGGGTGTCAAATATTACCAAAACCGTAGTAGAGCTTGATCTCTCCTATAATTCCTTCCAACATATTCCTCATGGCACATTTTCAAATATGAATTCTCTTAAAAGTCTGGATCTCTCATCAACATCCTTACAACATGTTGCTTCAGATGCCTTTACAAATACAGCTTCTCTTGAAAGTTTGTATCTTCTCGGAAATCATCTTGACAATGATGTTGCAAAAGCCATTTCTAATTTATGTCGACTGCGTGAGTTGGATCTATTATCCAACAATTTATCTTGTCCATTAAGTGATTGGATACCACAATTGCATTGTGCCCAATTGAGTATAGAGATATTGGACTTATCAAATAATCCATTCCCTAGTGGCCCACTTCCTGATTTTTCGAAATTCTCATCCTTGGTCTCACTAGGACTTACAAATACTGGTCTTAATGGGCCAATTCCACAATCACTTGGGCACTTGCCTCATCCTTCAAGATTGGATATAAGTCATAACAATTTGAGTGGGCCATTCCCAAAGCTTTTTGAACTTTTATCATTGAAATACTTGTATATGTCTGACAATAAGTTGAATGGTGTGGTCAATGAAGGACATCTGTCAACTTTATCCAACTTGACACTTTTGGATGTCTCTAATAATTTTCTTTCATTCAACTTTAGTCCAAAATGGGTTCCACCTTTTCAATTGCAAACATTTTATGCGAGGTCATGCAATTTCAGCATTGGCTTTCCAATGTGGCTCAAGCATCAAAGGGACCTTGAGGAGTTGGGCATTTCTTATGGTTCAATTTCAGATTCAATTCCTGAATCGATATGGCTACTCCCAGCTCTGATTTACTTGAATATTTCCCATAACAAAATCCATGGAGAATTGCCAAGATCGTTACTAAAATCTGAAATGTCTTATTTGGATTTGAGTTTCAACAATTTGTCAGGTCCCATATCACAATTTTCACCACAACTAGGAGTCTTGTTTCTCTCAAATAATAGGTTCTCAGGCTCCATATCTTCTTTATGTGCAACATTACAATCTTCATTAATGTATCTTGACATGTCTAGTAATTTGCTATCAGGAATGCTTCCTCATTGTTGAGGGCAATTTATTTCCTTGGAAGTTTTGATATTGGCAAACAATAATTTCTCAGGTGAAATACCATCTTCAATTGGTTCTTTGAAGAATATTGAAACTATCCATTTAAATAACAATAACTTCTCTGGAAAGATTCCCAACTTGATTGTTTTGCGTCTCCAAGGAAATAAGTTTCATGAAAATATACCAACAAGTTTATGCAAGTTATCACTTCTTCAAATTTTAGATCTTTCCCAAAACAATATTACAGGGACTATACCCCATTGCTTCAATAACTTGAGTGCCTTGTCAAATTTAAACTTTCCAAGGAATACCATTTCTTATTTCATAGATGATGGGGTATTGGGGGATGAACTTTTCCTGGACAATGCAATGTTGAATTGGAAAGGGGAATATGTTAAGTATGGCAAGAATCTTGGGCTAATGACAGCTATTGATCTCTCTGGTAATCATCAGACAGGAGAAATTCCCAGTAGCATGACATTACTTGTGGCAATGACGTCCTTGAATCTATCAAGAAATAATCTGACAGGATTCATTCCCAAAAGCATGGGTCAAATGAAAATGTTGGAATCACTTGATTTGTCAAGTAACTCTCTTTTTGGTGGCATTCCAATAACCTTCTCAAATCTGACTTTTTTGAGTTTCATGAACTTGTCTTTCAACAACTTATCAGGAGAAATTCCACAAACTACTCAACTTCAAACATTTGAAGCTTCCAGTTACATTGGAAACCGTGGACTTTGTGGCCAACCACTCACAAAAGGATGCTCGAAAATTGATGAATCTGATCAAAATCGCAAGACCAGCCCCAACATTGATGCAAATGAAGGAGATGAACTCATAACTTTTGGGTTCTACATCAGCATGATTGTAGGATTCCTTGTTGGATTCTGGGGAGTTTGTGGAACTTTAATCCTTAAAAGTTCATGGAGAGCAGCTTATTTTCAATTCTTCAATAGCATGTATGATTGGATTTATGTCCGCTTGGCAATTTTCAAGGCTAGAATGAAAAGAAGATTCCAAGACTGATAGGTATATATAAATTTTCATTACATTATCATAAGTTGATAGATTATATAGAGTGTAATAAATAAAATGATCCAATGGGCTTGCTCATTTTTTACGTGGATCATAAATTGAATAATTTTTGGTGATTTTATTCTTCTAAATAAATGCAGGTGGTTGGAACAAATGGTTGAAATCCAGATATCTTCTTAGTGAAGTCTCTTTGCATAAGGAATTTCTTCTCAGTAGTTTTTTCTGCTTAAATTTTGGATGACTATACTGGATTAAAATGATGTGGCTTTAAATTTGTTTTGTGCTTTCACTTGGTCCTTTTGTGAACTTATATGATTGAATATTTGAATGTTATGGCATCTAAATATTGTCGGACTATGATTTTGTTCTGTCATTCTATAATAAAAGTATAGGAAATGTATATTTAAAAAAAAAATGTATAGGAAACATATTATGTTAGAGGGAGCATTATCTTCACCAAGATCAGACCAAGGAAAGCGAACGACATGATTCATATATCTTAAGGTTAGTGTTATTGTTGTGCTTAGAACTGTTTGATTTCTTCAAGAAATTATTCCTCTTAATTTTCAAATATTTGTCATAATGAAAAGGGAGGAGAATCTTGAATTCAAGGCTATATAGAGTTTTAGATTTTCCATACGTAGGATATCTTCAAATTAATTGATTGATTGTTTTTTTAGGCACATATCTTTCCATTGGAGACAATACAGTCAAAGTCTATGGTTGTAATCAGGAAATGAGCACCTCTAAAGACCACCAAATTTTGCAAGGTTCACCCCAAGAGTTCCAAAGTTATAGTCATTGGTATCAAAAAGAGATTTTGTCCACAATATAGTAGGCTTTGCTTCCTCCTTTTTTGTTCTGTCTTCCCATTTTTGTTGAAATTATTTTCCTCTGTTTTTAAGCAAGAACTTGGTATTTTCAGCATTGGAGATGGTGGATGTGTATGCCAAATTCTTATGTTCCTAATGAAAATATTGGCTGCCCCACTTGTTAATTACATAAAGAAGTCAGACCTAATCGTTGTTGGGGCGCCACTTTTCATCCATCGGAGGTGACTATTTCTCATGATTATGTTTAGTAACTTTGTAATTTTTATTCTATCATCTTTACCACTTCATATTTTACAGCATGAGTGATGAATAGACTTGTAAAAGGATGCTACTATCTTTGGTCTCTAATATTTACAACATTTTTTACAAACACCTGATTTAACTAATTTCCTTAATCTATTTAAATTGGTTAAATATATCATATATTAAGGAGTAGAGATAGTATGATGTAATGATTTATTTGGTCTAAATGTTCTCATAAAGACATTCTTTTCTTCTGTTCCTGTTGAAACGTGCAAAACATGTGCTTGACCTTGATCGAGACAAAGACTCTTGTTGAAAAAGGAATATTTAGGCCAACAATCTTGCATCTTCCCTGGGCACCTTGAAAATGTTGTTGGAAATGGGAATATATTATATTGTTGATTGCTTTGTCTAATGATTGCTTTTCTGTATACTAGTAGAAGCTAAAAGGTTCATTATCATTTGCTTCTGCAGATAAAGCTTGTGGCAGATAAAATAAGTACAAATTTGATATTTTAATTTAACAAATTTTAAGCTCAGCAGATATATTGGAAATAGTTATATCAGGTAAGCACTCTTTGAATGATGGAAAAGGGCAAGAATTATTCTTACTCTAATAATGTAGTCTCCAAAATTTTAAACAAAGAAACAATTTTATAGGTTCTTCCTACAATCTAAAGTTATTGATTTTCTGTAATTGTGGTTAGACAAGTTTCTGCGGACAAAGTAGTTGAGGTAAATGCATGCCTTGGCCAAGGCATTGTGAGGACAAAAGGATGAGGTACCCTTTTTAACCCTTTTTCCGTATTAGCGTCAATAGGGGAAAAATTATTTGTATTTGTGTTTTATCCCTTGTAGCTACTTCACTTTGCTCTTTCTAAGTTCTGTTTTTGGGTTGCTGTATTTAAATATACTCAACCTGAGAATTCGACAACATCTTTTTATTTTATTTGTCAATACATTGGCAGAAAAACCTTCAAGTGTATCCATGACTGTGATGCATATTTCATGAGTAGACCTATTATAATTTTTTTATCAAGTGTTCTGTTTCTGGACCGTAAATTCTTTTAGCCATAACTTTATATGGACAATTTAAATTTAAGTATTCATTTTTTAGAGCAATTAACTTTTGTACTAAATTTGTTGCTATTGTTTTTTGTTAGGAATGAGAAGTTAAGGAACTCAAGAACATAGACTTCAACTCCGATGAGATGTCAATAGTGCCTTCTCGATATGGCTATCTAATTGGGATAGATTCAGTCATGGTTGGATTCAATTGGGGTACCTTTCCCAAACATGTTTTCTGTATTCACACACAAGTCGCATTCAAACCCTAGACTTCATACTCATGTGGTCAAACCCCTTCAACTAGGACCACCACCTATTAGTTTAGTGGTGGCGTTCAAGGCAAGCATACTAACACGCAACACTTGTGGGTGTTATTCGTGCGGGGAAGACAACAATAATGGATGTATTATAGCAGAAAAGGATACATGGTTGTAAGAGTTTAAAATAAGAGTCAAATGAGGGGCGCATTTACTTTACTATTGTCGTTAACAAGGTCAAGTAATTAAGGATTGCAACTAACAAAAGATTTGTAGGTCTACCAGTTGCTAGAATATTCTCATTTAAGAGTTCATGATTTTCAACATTTATAAATGTTCAAAATGACAAGACGACATTGGTAACATCATGAATTGATTTGAGTCACATAGGTTGCTGATTATGAAGAAGACCTTTTGGAAGTTGAAATTGCTAAGCATAACTAAAATTGTTTTGAAGAGTAATGCATAAAATTTATTGCATTTAATTTATTTTAGTTCTTCTGTGTGTCAATTAGCTCTGTTTTTTTAGAAAATTGGGGATAAATCCCTATTTGAGAAATTAATTGGGGAATAGGACTTAAAACTAAAAGATCTCATGGCTTCACAGTTTTCAAATTTTTTTTCTGGGTTTGGGGGGGGGGGGGGGGTTGTACTTACCAGCGCAATTAAAATGAGAATTTTAAATTCAAAACTTCACCTCTTTGATGTACAAAGAAGTCTTTATTTGTAGCATAGACTGATAAGATCTGCAATTTAAATCAACAACATTGATTAAATTATGGGAAGAGTGTCTTTGCATAGTCCTTTTCACACGAGGTAATCTATTGTAGGGGTTGAGTATAGAATTGGTTTCGAAAGTTTAACATTGATGGGTTCTCATGTTCATATTAGAAGATGGTCAGATATATGGAGAACATAATAAAAATGGGAAAATCCCTTTGAATCTATAATACCGAAAATATAACTAGAAAAGGGTATAGTACTACTTACATGTTGTGCTATATTGACCAATTTGATCCAACAATCACATTCCGAAGCATCTTAAATACAAAAGAAAAAAACAAAATACCTCCACTTATAACACTAGCGCAATAAGGATTCTGCAGCAATTAAAAAATAAAAATTTTAACCAGTATAAAGATGATTAAGAATAAACAAGACCTCCACTTATAAGGTCATGGATCACAAGCCCCGACTAAATTGTAGCTTCCAATGTAAGAACTAGAATTCAATCTGACTACTGCCTTGTATAGATGCCACAATATCTTGAGCCTCTGGGAAGCGTCAGCAACTCAACGCAGACATTGTTTCTTATGTCCTTATTCACAAGTTCACAAAAATAGATTTCCATTTCTACAAAGGCCATGGCATCTTCTTTAGATTGGAGAAGCAAACTGGAGAGGGAAATTCAAGAGTTATCCCTCCTGCGAAAATAGTCAGACTACTAAGAGTTCTACAATTAACAAAGCTAAAAGGTAGAGAGTCAAAGGAGAATCACCCAAAAGATCGAATTCAACATCTTGGACATTGAATCTGACAACATTAGAGATCCACGCTTCTATTCGAGACACAATATCCACGTCCTCAGAGTTGAATCTAAAATCATCACAATCAATTGAAAAGCTAGTTAAGTCGAATGACCCACAAAGTTGAAGTGCTCTATCAACAATATTCACAAAATCCATTGGTAGATCCATCCCATGATCAAAGCAAAGTTCTGGGATGGAGGCCCATATGTATTCCCCATTTGTTGGACAACACGCTCGTTCGCACAGCCTCTTTTGTTGGAAGAAATGAAAGAACATACCAAAGAACATTTCGGGTGTGTTTGGTTTGAGAGGAGGATGGGGAAATTAAAATTTTGAACAAAAGAAACCTAAAATTTACCCTCTCACTTTTTAAAATTTTGGGTTCCCGCCCAAAATTTACTCTCTCATTCTTTTTAAATTTTGGATTCCCGCCCAAAATTTAAATTCCTTCAACCTAAAAAGGTAATTTACCCACCCTTCCACCCCTCCCCTCCCCTCAAACCAAACACACCCTTCACGTAATTCACTCAAGCTTCTACCTTTATCATTACTATCTTCCATTGTTCCAATTCCTCCTCTATTTCTTTTTAGAGAATTTACATCCATGATCTAAATGGCAAGACAATCCTAACATACAAAAGTGGAAGAACAAATTTAAAATAAAGAATATACAACTACGGAGGATATAGTGCAAGCAAAAGCATGGAGAGATTAGGTCCCAAAAGAGAAAGAGAGGACTGAAATAATTTTTTCTCGGAATTAAATGTTCAGTTGAAATAAGAGGCATAACTATCTTTTATTTCCATCCAATATTTCTTGCTTTATTTGAATTTATTCATTCATTTCTACATTGGAGATAAAACTTTCATTTCCACTGCATCATTTTAGAACACAAACAAAATGATCAATAGTTCAAAACCATCACCATCACCAAATTACTTTTCAAAACTGCATATAGAGTGGACATACAGCATTGATTTCCAATTATCTAACTTATATCTCTAAGAAAATCACACATCAGTGCTCAGACTGCAGAAAAAATTCCATATGCTCAGAAAAATATTCAACAGTTCCATGGCCCCCAATCCAAAAATGTGTGAAAGGGCATGATCGGATAAGTGACACTCATCTCCTACACCTTCAATTAATGTGTGAAAGAAAGTATTTCTTTGTCCGGAATCATAATAGCAAGACAAACTTAACATACAAAGTCCTGTAGACAAATTTCGAAATAAAAAGATTAACAAGTTCGAACAACAGAATGAGAAAAAGTATCAAAGATTAGGTCCCAAAAGGGGAGGCGAAGGATAGAGAAATAGTTTTTTTTATAAAAATATTCCAGAATTAGGTCACTAGTTCGTCATAGTTAAGCCAATGAAAATTTCAAAAGACCAAATCAACAGAAATAGCAATAGAAGAAACAAATTGAAACCATTGAATAGTGGACAAAAAGAAGGTGAAACTGTAAAGATACTGATAAAGAAAAGAGAAACCAGAAGATACGCAAATTCAAACCAAACTCAAAGCCTCAGGGCGAAGGTGAAACTGTTACGACATTCTTCGATTTTTTTGGAAATGGGAAGAATAAAACAAGCGTGAGGAACTCTTCTATATTTCTATGTGCCACCACGTCTGCCTCCTCTGCACAACACTGACGCCCATCGGGAGGGAGGGTTTTTCAGCTTTGAGAAGATAATTGTTTTTAAAGGAAAATAAATAATATTAAAAAGGGAGAATAATAAAAAAAGAACTTTAAAATTGACCTGTTAGAAGCTGGCCACAAATATTCAAACAACTGAAAAATTGACCTGTTAGAAGCTAATATCCAAACTAATTATATAGGGCATTAAACCAACAGTTTTGACAGCAAAATTGATTGACTTGCCACATGCATAAGAAGTTGCTAGTTTCTGGTTTCCTTCAATGTTTTTTAATCAAATAGAGGCTCCTTGACAAGAAGATTCATCTTTTCCCGAAGAAATTTGAGCACGTCCTCTCTCCCTTCCTTAACAAGCAACTGTCTTAGCTTCCCAAACGTGACACCTGATGGTCGAATTCCCTTCTCTATCATATTTTCCAACAAAACACAAGCTTTTGTAACATTGCCCTTCTCACACAGCTCACTCTTAAATTTGTTTACTTTACAAAAAACACTGATCAAGGCATTATAAACCACAGTAACTGCCTTAATTCCATTCCTTTCCATCTCTAGGAATGTATCAATAGCATCTTCAATCCAAAGTTCGACCCCATATGTATGAACCAGGACACTATAAATGAAAGATGTTGCCCTGCAATTGCTGGCATCCATATCCTTAACAACCTCGACAGCTTCATCAACTCTTCCTGCTTTACAAAGAATGTCAACAATGATGCCATAGGTGACTATATCAGGGTTGCATCCCATGTCAACATTTCTATGAAAATCTCTCTTGCTTTCGGAAGATTTGGAGCCTTTCCCCATCCTTCAAGCAATATACTGTAAGTTTTTGAGTCAGGAACAAATTGATCCTTATAACGATCAAAGATCTCTTGAGCCTTCCTTACATTCTCGGACTTGCATAAAGCGCTCAGCAAACCATTGAAGGCAGCGAGATTTGGAGATATGTTATATTTTTCCATCACATTGAATGTGTAAATTGCCTCATCTACCTTCTGAGCCCTAGCATACTTTCTCATAATAATACAAAAGGTCTCAACATTTAGCATCTCTTTTTTCTTCATATCATTTACCAGGTCCCACATGATTCGATACTGCCTTATCTTTGGCAAAGATTGTATCATCGTTTGGTATGTCCTAATGCTGTGTGAGTAATTTTGTTGCTTCTCAGCCCATTCAAAAAACCTATACGCCACCATACCAGCATTCTCATATCTCTTAAGAACATTCTCAACTATATCCGGTGAAACTCTAATTCCAGTCTGATTAAGAGCAGTGTCAAGTGCTAATGTGGGAGAGGACGTTGTAACCTTGCATAATTTTCTAGTTATATCTGAAATGTCCGGCAATCATTCATTTGCACTATAACTTTTGGCAAAAACCCTCCAATTAGAGTATAACTTTCTCCTAGGTCACAAAGTTTAATCATCGCTTAACCAAACCCAAGAGTTACAGTCAACCTGAATCACTAAAAACATAACAGAGGCTTCAGATGCAAATATAAAGTTGATATCATATAATAAATATAAGTTTGTTAGAGTGAATTTCTAGTAAAATTTGTCAGAAAGAGGCAGAAAATTGATCAAACGAATTCAATTATTGATCAGAACATTCTATTTCTTTGGGATTGACTACTGATGGTAATCTCCTAATCAGCAACTTGTTATCAATATTAAAAGTGTTATTGATACTGTAATTAGAATGACAGAAGGCGGCTCTAATCTACTCACAGCATGTTTAAAAAAGGATGTTTATGGATAGAGTTTAAATTGATATGGAGAAAAAAATTGTCAAATTTCAATTCAAAATAGCAAGTAGTTTCAATCGGATGGCTGGCAAAGTAATGGTGTCATAAAGATAGAAAAAAAGAAGTTACAGTTAAAAAAAGTAAGATAGGTGAAAAATATATATGAAAAACTTTTACCTCCAAACTTTTTGCCTTCAGGTTCCATGTGTCAAACTTTCACAGATTGGCAGACCATTATCAGCTGCAATTCATAAAGAAGAAAAGGTCCTCATCCATCAACATTCAACAATGTTCATATTGTAAAACATGGAGATTAAATGCTGAAGTGGTTAAATAGTTGTGCGAGTAATTCTATTCATGAGAGTCAGTTGGGTTTTTTCAATCAGCGATCAAGAGCCAGGGTGACAACTCCACATGGATGCACTCCCTGCTCCCAGTCCTCACCACCTCCTATCTTTCCTATCCCTGCCTTCGATCCCCTGAATGAGAGAAGTTACTCTCATCCCCTATCCCCAAATTTCAAATTACATTCTCTAAATTTTGTTGATCCGATTGCACTCACAAAGTGAATCCAAAAAATTGTATCTTCACTTCCACATCAATGGCTATTGAGAGGATTCAGTTAATTTTGTAAGGTACAAAATAGACACAGTCCACGTTATGTGTAACAAATATAAAATAACGCTAGCATATCACTACATCAACACATAGAAATAGGGTGAACTGAAGAATGCATAACTGAATAGCCTTTTAGATGTTTCCACAAAAGCATGACTCAGTCCTATTCAAATTTGGACAACTTTTGCTGAAACATCCAAGAAGGATACAATATTGCTCAAACATAGCAGCAGTGGAGTCTTCAATCAACTTAATGGAAGTGAAATGGAGATTTAGCCTTCTAGGGGGTTCTTCTATGATTTATAGTGAGAGAAGAACAGAATCAAACAATTTGAGGCACGGTCTAAAATAAATTATGAAAATAAGAATAGAGGGGTAACTGTTTTTCCTTTAAATTATGCAGCATATAGGGAAAGATCCCGGAACCTGGGTGCCAAATATGATGGTTCCTGAGCGACTGTGAAAATGAGTATTTTGGACATACCTAATCATGAGGAAGTTTCCGTGTTAGGGCTTAAATTTCAGGTTTAAAAAAACTGTTAGGGCTGACATCATCCTTCTTACAATGAAAGCATGCAATTTTTCACTTAAAATTGAGACTATTGATATAACTAGTAAGTTTCTCTAGTCTACTGAGTTGAGAAATTTCTATCACGATGTGTAACTATAACAGAGAAAGAAGAACATAGAAAAACTGGAGCACAACTATAATTGAGAGAACCCTAACTTATTTTCAGAAAAGCATTCAAATGGATACCATGGCTCATCTAGTTGACTTTATATGCTTCAGCTGTGAAGGGGCGAAGAAAGCAGAAAAGAAATGGCATAGACAAAAACTTCAGAATTTCATAAAGAGACATGCTTGAATAAATAACAAGGAGCTGATATCCACATAAAAGATATCCTTGATATACTCTTTTCTGACACCATGCAAATGAATGAACTTAAAGAACGTATGCTTTCAAGTTTTATATTCATTTCACTCAAACTCATGTTTTCCCCTCTAATTTCAATAGGAAAAACCAAAACTAAATTACTTATGCAATTTAAACACACAAGCATGAGTCTTTTGAATGTTAAATTTCTGTAGAATTTTTAGAAATAGTTTGAAACCAGATGCCATTGTCTCCCGATTCATTCTGACCCACCTAATCAATTTAAAGATAATACATATTCTCAACATGAAGTTTTAAAAATCTTTAAAAAAAAGTGCGAGCATGATCTCCAAAATCTCAAACAGACACCCTAAAACACAAACTTCAGGCAAGGTTTAGAGAGAATAATTCCAAATTGGGATGTACTTATACCCAAAGTTCTATTACTGCGGAAATTGCCACTGAGAAGACCCCGGCCTGGAGAGCGAAAATTTTCGGTGTTTATAACCAAATCAGGAGTTCCCTTAAAATTCGCAACTTGTAGATGTTTCAGGCTTCCCCGCAAAAGCTGCCGAAATTCAAAACATCGCAGCTAGAATTAGAATTCTTAGAAAGAATCCTCGAAATTTAGGAGCCAGAAGAAGCTTCTGTTGAAAAAACCCAAGACAGAAACGAAAGATTAGTACCGACCCAAAATTATTGAGTTGCAAAGAAATTGGGGAAGAAGAACTGTAGATCCAAGAAAGACAAGAGATTCACAATTCGAAGGCTTCCAGGAGCATATAGAAACACGATCTTGTGCTACGAGTTCACTTGCCCCACAAAGAATCAAACTATCTCTAGTAGTATTGCGACAGCGCGACCCAATTCATGAAAAATTCTCTCTGCTTCCAATTTCCTCACGCTAATTGCGTCTCTTTGCCACCTCTTGTTTATATATATCGCCCGAACCAGTTTTGTTCGTTTTTCCCTTTTGACTGACCCTTTGGGAATATGAGTCCCATCCAATTGGGGAGTGTCATTCCCAACATCAATAATGAAGAGGAATGCTGCAAGAGAAAAATAAAATAATTAATGTTTTAAGATAATTAGCCACTAAATCATCAATATGTTTTATTTATCCATGTGCAGATGTGCTATCATTTTAACTTGTTCATCATTCCTAACATTCCTCCCTCATAAATTGAGCTGAAATCATATTTTAATTGATTGAGTTCATTATCTTTACATTAAATAAAGCTTACATCCTTTTTTTCAGGTTAAAAAACATCCTTTTAATTAATGACGGTAAAAATAAAACTTTGGCTCTTTTATTATAATTTTAAGAATGTACTCTCTCTCTCTCTCTTATCATAATATAATACATCGGTCCAATTTGAATTCAAAAATTATAATTTTTTCTTAAGAGCTCTATTGATCACATATATTAAAAGAGTTTTGAATAATAGAGTATTTTACAATGCAAATGATTATCATAGGTACTTTAAGTAAAAGAACATACTTTTTTTTATAAATAACTAACTTAACTAATTTATTTAATCTCTTTAAATTAATTATTAAACTCTTACATTTAATACTAGAGGGAGTAATAAATTCGCCTTCTCACAGTATAATACCTCAATCCAATTTGAATTCAAAAATTATAATTTTTTTTCTTAAGCTCTTTCCATTGATCACATATATTAAAAGAGTTTTTGAATAATAGAGTATTTGATAATGCAAATGATTCTCATTGGTTCTTCAAGTAAATGAACATATTTTTTTTATATAAGTAACTAACTTAACTAGTTTTTTTAATCTCTTAAAATTGATTATGAAACAGTGAAAAGTATTATATTATATTAGTTTAAATTATATAAAACCCTCCTGAATTTTGAGGCAGTTGCAAATAACTCTCTTAATATTTCAAAATTTAAATTTAACCTTTCTGATCTTCTACTTGTTTATTATAAGGCTATTGCCATTAACTTACCATTATCTCTTTGATGGAAATTGTCACATCATATTAATAGAAGACACCTTGCATCATATGTCCCATCCTACCTAGCATCCTATGTAAGCTAATAATTTTATAATAATTAAATCATTTTTAGATAAGGGTTATTATCATGTCATTTTATCATTGAAAAAAACCCTCAATCTCATTGCCTTTCCCTGCGGCTGCGCATCGTTTTCCTTCCAATTCTTTGAAACAGCCTCAGGCTGCAAATTGATTATCAAATTGAAGCAAGTTTCCAGTCTTGTCCTTTTTTTAGTGGTCAAAGCTACTAGTAAGAACCACAATAATATCAAGCCGCCAGCTGAGAGAGGTAGCAGGGTCTTGATTGGCTAGGAAGAGGATTAGATTGGCCTTGTTCTTCAGCGTCTCTGACTGTAACTTTGCAAAGATTCCTTTGAAACTCATAACCATTATATACACAACCAAAAAGAGGATAACTTTCTATCAGAGACTATGATAATTTGCGCGCCATTATATACAGAAGGATTTTGTTGGATTGAAAATGGATCTGGACATCATGAGATTGATGTTGATAAAAGGATGAGCAACCGCATGGAGAGGCAATGGGATTCAGGTTTTTTTTTGAATAATTTACACCTACATGGCATCTATATAAATTAAAACTTTGATGTGATATATATATATATATATATCATTACAAAAAGTAAGAAAACCCTAATCCCTTTGCTATCCAAATCGATGCTGTCTCCTATGCTATCATCGTGAACTTGCCTCCAATGCCATTGTACTGCCATATATCATGGGTGCCGCTGAACTACTTTAACAATAACATTCTTCAAACTCTTATATGTGGATAAGTTTTTCTATTTTGACACGGGTGGTTTTGCGATTTCAACATTTGGTTTTACAAGTCTAACTTCTGGTTATTTGATTTAAAGAACAACCAATTTAGGTGGGATGGTAATTAATGCAATGATCTGCTGTGATTTCTGGTTTTTGTTCACATCTCTAATTTTACCGAAAATGTTGTATTTTCTTGGATAGGAGCCGTAGGGTTGTAGTTGATGGGGGTTGTGTTGTGGGTGGTTAATCGTGGTATGAAGGTCAATGGTTTGTTTTAAGAATTGAAAGTCATGTTAGCTTGTGGTAGCCGGTAAAGAGAAGCAATGGCCGGATTGGGGCTTTTTTAAAACTTTTTTAAATGATAAAATAACATTTTAAGCCTTATATAAAAAATATATATATATATACATCATAAAATCATTAATTTATATAGATGCCATGTCATTCTTATTAATATGACATGGTAGTTGCCGTTAGTAACTTAACGGAAAGATTAATACTAGTGGGCTTTATGTCAAAAATTAAAACATGAATGAGGTTAAATTTAAACTTTAAAACATCAGGGAGGTTATATGCAACTGACCTAAAGTTTAGGGGAGTTTTATGGATTTAAGCCTTATATTTAAGACTAAATCACACATGCAAATCCATGGGGGGGAAAAAGCAACACGAAGATGAAGCAAAAATTCTTCCACTCTTATATTTATGATTCCTCAAGTGAAATGGTGATAAGAATATTGTGATTGCTATATAGGGGCCTACTTTTTTTCATGAAATATAATAACGCATTTACGTAGAAAAACCCAAACTTACAAAGTATCTTAGCAAAATACATACATAACGTAGTAGATACGACAAATGTCATTGAACATTTTTTGTTTGAGCAATGATCTTAATATGGGACCTTTTAACTTGTGTATAGTGAATAGGAAAATTCCTTGGTTCATCCACTCGCTCCTGCCATAGGATGAAAACTATCGCCTAGCGAAGCACCATCAGTTGAAGTTGGAGGATCCCAATTCGAAATTGAGGAGCCATAGTCCATTCATGGGAATCACTCTACCTAAACAAAATTCTGATATGCATATAACGCAATCCTCTTCTTGACTATTTAATATAGAAGAGTATATCCTAGAAGCAGAAGTGCAACATTGCAAAGACAACCACCCATTGTCATTTGGTATCCGCGCATCTACAAGGTTAGCATCTTGATCCTGCTTTTGTAACTGTGACAAGTAGCGCATGTCCTAGCTTATGCAGACCTTATCACTTGTGGGGAAGAAAATTGTAGTCTTGCATGTAAAACTCTATTGTACACATACCATAAAGATTCTAGTAATTGAAAAGGCAAATGTGCCGTAAAATTACCAGGATCTTTGTGGTTTATCAACCATGTAACTATCTATTGTTGCAAAGATTTGTCAGGGGAACAATAAACTCTAAAACTAGGAGTAAGACCAAACCAGCATGCTCTAGAAAAAAGACAATAAAGGAACAAGTGTTCAAGAGACTCAAGGTTAATATCACATAAATAGCATACCTCAAAAGCAACTAAATGTTTACTTTTCAGGAGCTAAGTGGTTGGTAGGATATGTTGAATAATTTACATAGTAACAACTTAACTCTAGGAGGCAATAGAGACTTCCAAATTATTTGACAAGTTGCATTATCAAATTGTCTAGATTGATCGATTGTTGATTGGATCATACTATAAACATCTCGAATAGAATATATCCATAATTATTCCAAGACCATCTAATAATATCTGGAGATCTTGAAATAGGAACCGGATATGTTGCAAATTGATGAACCATCTGCTTGGGGTAGAGTGAGGAAATGAGTCAAAAATTCCAATTTCCTTTGGAGCATAGCATAAGGTCAAACACCCTTAGCGAAGGATACGCCAAACCAAACTATTGCAACAGCCACTAAGGCCTACTATTTAATGGGATTGAAGAACCCTCACCAACCTGCCAAGTAAGATGATCAACAACCACAGCTCCAGTCTTAAGGATATGCTTCCAAACGGTTGAGCTATTATATCACGTTTAAACACATAATTATGCTCAGGATCTAAATATTTTTCCAACATCACTTTACTAAGAAGGGAAGATTTATCTAAGATCACTAGCTATAAATGCCTAGCTAACAGTACAGAATTGAACCCCTTCAACTAACTAATTTGTAAGCCTCTATTGACTATGGGTAGACACTATTCTTCCTACCAAAGACGATAAGTATTGTTGGAGGTATCAGACCATCCCCAGGAAAAAAAATTTGCCATCTTCATTGATATGGTATGGCACAACTAACGAGAAAACTTCATACAGGAGAAGGGGTAAACCAATAAGGATGATAAAAAGTTCTTAATTAACATCAGCCTACCTGCTTGAGAAAGTAGATAACTTTTCCATCCCGCTAGTCTCTTGTCAAGTTTTTCTAGAACCTCATGATACTTCCGTTTGTCTGATTTTGGATAATCAATATAAGTACCCAAGTATTTCCATAAGCACGAGTGAAACCTAATTCCAAGTATATCTGACAATTTCCTTTTCATCTAATGAGAAACCGACGGGTTACACACCAAGCTTGATTTCTAATAATTAATATGTTGTCTTGATATGATAGAGTACCTCTTTAGTAACGCCTTAACCACATGATAATCATCTTCCATAGCATGACAAAAGAGAAGTGTATCATTGGCATATATTGTTAGGATTGGCAGGCACAACGGAAGTTTAAAATTTAGCCAATTCCAATTGCAGATCTATCAATGTCGTTTAAAGCGAGTTAGAAAGATTAGTACCTTTTTCAATTTAGGGTTTTCGATCTCTAGAAGCCAACACCTTAGGTCCGCTCCCTCTACCGGTATTCACACGAATGCTCTCCAACACAGACTGCGTCCTAGCGCCTCCAATGTCTCCTAGGGTTTCCTTGCGGCTCTTAATTCTCATTCGTGTATGAGTTTTTTCTGCTCCATCATTCTTATAACCCATGAGGGCTATATTCGAATTTCAAAATTAACTTTATTAATTTTGAAATTAATTAACCCTTAATTTCTTGATGAGCTGATTAAATAAATTCAATTTAAATTAAATCTGTCTAATAATTTTAATTTAACCTATTTATTTAATCCTAATAAAGAGCCAATAGATTTAATTTATCTTCATAAATTAAATATGAGATACTATATCTCTATCATGTTAGTTATTAAATTTAATTTATTTTAATAAAACTAAATTTAAAACTAACACAATATAATAATATCATATAATATGTATGTATGTATGTGTGTGTGTGTGTGTGTGTATTTCAAAAATACATATGTATATATATATATATATAATATTATTCATTTTATTTTCATGAATTTTATATCATACACACACACACACACATATAGATATATATATATAATTCATCAACCCTAGATTAAACATTGTATTCATCGAATCTTAGACAAATCTTAGATTCAATGAACCTGGACATTATAGCTTGTGTTGGGCTATTCTTGTGTGCGACCCTGTAGGCCCATACGAAGTTGGCAATGGACCAATAATTGTACAACCCACAAGTCGCAAGCGGCCTCTAGCAAGACATTACGACTACCCAAGTTATATGAAGATCGTTAACACGATGCAACCTGTCATATAACCATGTCACGTCCCTTTTGTCACACGATATATCGGTCAAGGATGAGGCATGGACGATGTCATCCTTATGTTCCTGACCATTACTTTCTCAATTTCTAAGTAGTGTGATAATAGAAATGGAAACTCCTTTCCATCGTAGTATGGCCATGTATTTCTCAGACTCACTCATCGAGGGGCCCAGTAATATCTTTCTACTAATGTGAGGGACAAATTCCATCTTGACCATTCATATTCCTTTGTATGAAAAACCACCAAGCCCGATCGTAGCCTTTATCATCACCCAGTCAAAGGTGACTTTTGACTAGTTCAAAGCTTAACAACTCTTATGTAGGAATCCATGATGACCTCAGGTCAAAGGGCATTGTGACGTGGTTATATATGAGATAAGCTTATAACTTCATCTATACAAATTTCTCATAGTGGATCGGTCCAGCACCTTATACTCCTACAAATGCTTAAGACTTTGATTCGTATAACTATATCTTATCAAAGTCATACTGGTCTTACTTCATCTTTGTTCTCGCATAGATGACCAACTAGGGACATTTAAGACAATCTTTATGATTTATCCAAGGATACAATTATCATAGTTAACATGTAAATAATATGATAACAGAATGGAGAAATTTATTAAATAATAATGTTCAAAGTACAATGATTGGCCCTCATGGCACAATTTCCAACATACATGAGATGGGTTAAAGGCATTACATCATGAGAAACATATATGCTTCTCTACCAGTTATAGTTTTCTGCTTGATGGATCATGAACGACAATATATTCGTATAAAGCAAGAAGAGCTAGGGAGAAAGAGGACCCCCTGTCTAATTCTCTGAGAAGGTGTGAAAGGAGTTCTTGGAGATCTATTAAGGATTACCTGATAGGAGACAGTTGAGATACATTGCATGATTATCTGAACTAGCCAATGAGGAAACTCCATTCTCTCAATAACTTTCTAAAGAAAAGGCCACGACACCTTTTCATATACCCTGATATCTAATTTAATTGCACACCAACCATCCTTGCTTTTACGCGTGCTTTGGATTTTTGCCATACACTCCGAAACTAGAATAAGATTGTAAATAATCAGTCTACCTTTAATAAAAGCATTCTGATTGGGGGTAATGAGAGCACCCAGGATCTCCTTCAACTGATTAAATAGAATTTTGGAGAGCAACTTATAAATCACATTAGGGACAAGCACAATGAAGGATCTATTTAACTCTTTGAGTCTTATAACTCTTACATGAAAACCATTTGGGCCCGGTGCACTATCTGCATTCATTTCAAAGACAACCCTCTCAATTTCCTGAATCATCACTGGATGATTTATAAAGGTAATTTGCTGAGGAGATAATTTTGGCAGGTTTATATTACTTAACGTTTGATTAACTCAAAGAGCATCCAAAGAGCCTGGATCTTCATATATTGGCTTGAAATAATTTGTGGCTTCCATATGAATAGAATCCCGATCTTCAAGCCAATTGCCTTGTTCATTTTTAATACGAACTATCATTTTTCACATTTTCCATTAAGAAAAGAAACATGTTGCTCTTCCACAGATGATAAACTTTCCCCATTGTGCCAAAATTGAAGTTCATTTTCCAAATCTTGTATGTTGAAGGAAATCCGGCCAATTGACAATTTATTTCATTGAATGAGAGCTTTTTGAATACATTTAAGCATAACATTGGCTTTAAAAGCCCAAGATCCATGAATGTCTTTAGACCATTCTTTTTTAACAATTTCCTGACATTGAGGGAAAGAGAACTAAAAGTTTCAAACTTGAATAACTTCATCCCCTTCTTTTCCCAGTGAGTTTGAAATAATATCGGAGAGTGGTTTGATGCTGCTATTGGTAACACTTAGATCATTGATGCTGAAAAATATTGCAATGAAAGAGAATTACAGAGGGCTCTGTCAAGTTTTTTCTGAACTCGATCGGCTCCTTTGCGATTGTTGCACCTAGTATACCATCCTCCCTGTGAAGGAATATTAATATCTCATCTATAAAGTCATGAAAAGAAACAACACTCATAACAGAAGAGGATACACTAGATTTATCACATAAACCTGCAATTTGATTTAGATCACTATAATTAGCCAAGGCTTGGAGATAGAATTAACCAAAGATTGGAGCAAGACCATAAAATATGGTGATCCCTAAGAGCAGGGAAACCATACACAAAAGTAATATATATTTCATAATTATCAAGAATAGTACAAGCAATATGGATCAAGTTACGGGAAGCATCTAAAATTGTACAAGACATCGAACTTGAGATACCCAAAAAAAGCCCCCCTTACGACCAGAAGAATCCATAACAAAAACATCAGAAAATGAGAACCTACCAAGTGAGTGTTTGGGGCTGCGATTCAGCCCATCAGTCGTGTGATTTTTAGCCATAAGCCCGATAGACCAAAGCCAATTTTTTTGTGAGTTTTTGGTTTAGTGATTTACCTTGAGAGCTTTTGAAATGTTAAACAGCGTTTACTAAAAGCAAAGATGTGGAGCTTGTTGCGATAGCTTATTGTTATTGTTAAAATGCCCCACCTAATATTTTATCCTTCTCTCTCTCTCACCTGCGTCTATCTCTTCCTCCACTCTCCTCGAGCGATCTCTGTATCTGCTCTCGTCTCAGCCACTCGAAGCTGTCTTCCCTCTCTTGGTGCCTACCCAATCTTCAACTTGAAGAGCTTCTTCATCTTCAACTTGAATCCGTCTTCTTCTTTAAGTTGTCTGCATGTTCGATCTGTCCTATGGGTGCTTTGGCGTCTTTATCTTCACCTTGGCCAATTACAGAACAGCTTTTGCCTTCTTTCTTTTATAAATTTTACTCCTCCAAGCTTTTCTAAGATCATCATTCAGCACTACCTTAAGCCTCCCATAGATATTAGGAAGAAAGCTCTAGAGAGAGATAGAGAAAGAGAGGAAAGAAGAAGAAAAAGAAATGGGCAAGGAAGAGGAAGCTCGAGAAAGAGAGGAAGGAAAGAAGAAGAAGAAATGGGTAAGGAAGAGGAAGTTCCTTTGCTAGTAAAGAGTGGTGAAGAAGAGAACAATGGTGTTGTGATTTCATCATCTTCTTACCATAGTACGTTTACCAAGAGTTGAAGATGGTGAGTTCCATGGCTGCTCCAATGGTGGCCGTTACCGTATCTCAGTATCTTCTGCAAGTCGTGTCGATGATGATGGTAAGGCACATTGGGAAACTCGCCTTCTCCGGCGTCGCAATCGCAACTTCTTTTGCTGAAGTCACCAGATTCAGTGTTCTTGTAAGTCCTCTTAGTTCTCCTTTTGTGATTTTATACAGTTTTTGGATTTTTCTAGATTTTGATTTGATTTCTCTTTTTGCTAAAGTTAAAATCCACTCACTGATTTTTCTAGGGACGAAGCCACTCGATGCAAAAAGTTCAGATTTAGTACTAATCCTGTGGCTGTGTCACATGAGAAAAAGTATCAATGGGTCTTTTTACTCTGATTCTTAGTCGATTCACTTTATTTTAGAGCTGATTTTATCTTCTTTTTCTTTTTTTAGTTTATTAATTGTAAGAAAAAATATAGGAAAGAGAACTGACTAGCGTACCAGGGCGAATCCATTTTCGGATCCGGGTCAAAGCTCCAATGCTCCATAATTGTGCCCACACAATTATTAAACTACTAGAGCTTAATTGTGATTTGCACAGCAGATCACTAGAACCAGAAAGATAGTAGGAGAGAAGAGAATTGCCAGAAAACTCAATGGCAGGGGTGAATTGCAATTAAGGAAGCACATCCTATTTATAGTGGTTTATGGAGTCCACTTATTAGGAAACATGTGCACTTCGTCTTGCGCTCTAAGATAGCAATTAAATTAATTGATTCTCAATTAATTTCCTAATTATGGTGATTTTTTCCTCAATTAAAAAATCCATAATTATTACTGAATTATTCCCCAATCTACAATTAATGCTGATTTTATTCTTATTTGATTAGGCTACTTATATCCTAATCAAATAGTTCGGCCCATCAAGGGTGAACTTGGACCCAAAGTCCAACATTAATGACTCGTACTTGATGGGCCTCCCATCATGCGTGCGTTAGTCTTTCTTGTTTTATACTTGGTGTCTGCTGTGACCGGGTGGGCAAAACCTTTTTTAAGATTTGGTGCTTGTGATACTAGAAATCCCTCATACTGGATCAGCATCCAAGGACACCCTTTATATATAACCGTAAGCTATATATTCATTCCCTCATATGCCCCAGATTCTCCCAAACATATTACTCATGGCATGTCTAATCCCTCTCGAGTTAATATGTTGATTAACTCAAATTGCCTTACATGCACATAGTATCCGCACTTACTAGCTACATATAGAGCTAGTAAGGGGTCAACCACAGATACTAGCACATCTTATATATCTAGGAGTAAATCTTCCTTTTTGACTCACACTGTAGTGAACTAGGGATCTTTCACCTATATCCCGTGTTGCAGTCTAACTTTTAAGCACATGCAATATGAATTGCATGCTACGGTGAATGATTTAAGGTGTACGTCGATTTCTTTATCTTTCACTGTACAGACATTAGTTCCAAAATGTACCCAACATTCGAACCAGAACTTTCTTTTTCACAATATCTCTTTTATAATCTCATTTGTGAAAAGAGTTCTTTGCCTGGCTACAGGTCTATATTCATGCTTCGATCCATTTTCTGTGTATATGCACACATGTAGATCTCATCTTAGTCTAACTGAGGTGACTCAAACGCAACGATTCTTCTTAACCATCTCATGGTGATTATTTGCTCGTCTTACCCTCCCATGCCTCGGCAAAACATGGGAAAATGGTTGTTCGTATGAGTGAACCAACCTCTTCTGACTTATACAACATACAAACTTGTATACCTTATATGTATTTACTCATAACATACATACTATTTCTTTTATCTTCATATAAAAGAAGTTCACGACCTTACAGTTTATTTGTGCCCCAACATTTTCACTAACTTAATGAAAATCAAGCATGGGCTCAATAAGGGGATCTACCAACATTTTGTCAGTAGAAGGTCATTGAACTATCACTTTCCCTCTTTGAAAGCATATCTCTCATAGAGATATATCAAAAGGTATGTTTTGCCTTACTGTGATACTTAGGATCCTCATCATAAGATACTATCATTTGGATCCTTCTATCCACCATTCATTCCCAATCTCTCATAGGAATTTCTTTAGCCATATGGAACTTTGAATGATGGCAAAACACGCCCTGTGTTCTATTTCCATGGATAACAGGAAAAAATACTTTGTATATTTTCTTACTCCATTACCATTTTGCCTAGGTCTTATATTGGAGTATCCTTTCAAAGGAAAGTTGTTATCTTGACAACTTAATCCATGGTTATTCTATTTCACAGCAGGACAAAAAATAGCTTCCAAGTCCAACCAAAAACATTTGGTCTTATGTACACCAATGTGTACATTCATATTACCAACCATAGTCTCACATGGGACTCTATCCACCTTTTCTATGTTGGATTCCTCATAGGACATGTAACCTCTTTAGGTTTATGCCCTTGATTTCAGGGGTGTCCATGGGTTTGCAGTTTGACATCCTAAGATGTCTAAGGATTACACTTGTACATGTCTTAGGTGGAAAAGACTGTATCTTTCTTGTGCAATTTCCGTTTACCTTGTTATTCAAGATATTTGTTCAACCCATAACTTTCTCAACTCAGAATTTAAGGATTCTCTGATCCTTTATTGCTTTGACTCCCTTGACACTTGTTTTATATGTCATTTGACAAAGAATGGCTTCACAAAGAATCATCACTAAACCATTTGAGACTCATATAGTGTTCTTCGATTATCTTAAAGTTGGTGAGGCTTTAACCTTGTGAAAACCTCATATACTACTATTTGGGTGATTGTTTTTACAAAGCCCTTAAGTTGCTTCATGTAGAGTTCATCATCCAATTAGGGGTGTTCAAAACCGGGACCGGGACCGGGATCTACCACTCCCGGTCCCGGTCCCGGTCCCGGTTTTTGGCCGGGATGCAAATTGCATCCCGGTCCCGATCCCGGTCCCGTTAATCCCGGGCGGGACCGGGATCAAACCGGGAAATCCGGGTTTTTTTTAAAAAAAAATTAAATTTAAAAAATATTATTATTTTAGTTAAATTTTCTATAATCTAGTGTTTAAAGTAATTATTTAACATCTAATAAGGCCATAATAATCACACAAATTGATTTAGAACTAAAGAATAACATTTTATTATTATTATTATTATCACCTTTATCATTTTTGTTATTATTTTTATACATTATATAGTAGGATTAGTATCACAATATATATAGTTTAACTCCAACTAAATATGTGATACACATTTTATCAAATGATAACTTAAATTATGGAATAAAAAATACAAAAATAAAACAATAACTTAGTTTTTAAGAAAAAAATTTTAAAAAAAATAAAAAAACCGGGACCGGGACCGGGACCGGGACCGGGACCGGAATCACAAGGTATGTGACCGGTCCCGGTCCCGGGTCCCTTAGATCCCGGTCCTGGTTTTCCCGGTCCCGGCCGGGACCGGAAATTCCCGGGATCGGGACCGGACAACCGGGACCGGGATACTTTTGACACCCCTACATCCAATTTCCAAAATTTCAAATTGGAAAGTGGTCTTTACATCATCTTGATGCAATTTCAAGATTAAGCTTGTTGTCATAGCCAAAGTTCAGAGTTAAAACGCACAACGGACAACCTTCCATTGTATTACCCCTTAGCCACTAAGTGTTTTAGGTTCTACATGCCCCCAACAGATTTGAGAACCTACTTGTTCCCAATTGCCTCTTGGCTAGGTGACAAATTACCCAAACACGTACTTGGCTCAAAAGAGAATCCAAATCGTCCTGCATGACACTTTGCAATTCTTCTTAGCAGGTCCTTCTAGTGTCTTTCAAATACTTATAGGTAGTCATCATTTTTTAAATGATGAAGAGAGAATTTAATCCATTAGGGAATCTGTCCCTTTATAGTCATTCGCTAGATGACAATTTGCTCCAAGGTGGATTTCATAGGATTCTTTTCCTATGTATGAGTGAGGTAATTCTCTCGTAACTTACCTCTTTCGTTGTGAAAATGGTCTCAATCCTCCCACTTGGATCAGTGAACTTCGGAACACTTAGTTATTCCTTGTCACTTGTGAACCTCTTAAAGAGATTCAATATGATTAATGCTCATTTCTTACTAGGAAATCTAGGTTTTATGGACGTTGTATCCCTTGGCTCTCTTGCAGTCACTAAGCCGCCATCATTTTCCCAATTTTTGGTGAATAAATTTCTAATTAGATATTTATGGGCAATTTTCCCAATTTTTGTTATAGGGTTAAGGTGTAAATTTATCAACGAAGTTTTGTCTGAGGAGACTCTGGCACAAATATGTTTTAAAAGGGGCAACAATACTAATGAACAATTAAAAAGAGTGCATCCAGGACAAAATCGTTAAATTTAACCTAACGCCGTTAGGGTTTTTCTTCTTTTATAATTTAACGTCGTTAGGTCAAATTTAATGATTTTGTGCTGGATGCACTCTTTTTAATTGTTCATTAGTATTTTTACCTCTTTTAAAACATATTTGTGTCAGACGCTCCTCGGACAAAACTTTATTGATAAATTTGCACCTTAACCCTATAACAAAAATTGGGAAAATTGCCCATAAATATCTAATTGGAAATTTATTTACCAAATGAGACCTTTTACACATAGAAAAGATTGTTTGAACAAAAAGGAAGGTCTTTTGCACACGGGGGAGATTATTTGAATACAAGGGAAGATCTTTTGCATATAGGAAAGATTGTTTAAACACAAAGAAAGATTGTTTGAACACAAGAAAGATATATTACATACAAGGAAGATTGTTTGAACACAAGGGAAGATATTTTGCACATAGAGGAAATTATTTGAACACAAAGGAAGACCGCATAAGGGCAATGTGGTTATTTTACTTCCTATTTTATTTCTCTTAAATGACCTCAGTAGTTCAGGTCCCATTTAACAATTAATTGTGTTTAAACAATTTTCCTTATGTGTAAAAGATTTTCCTTTATGTTCAAACAATCTTTTTATATGCAAAAGGTTCCATTTAACAAATAAATTTTTAATTAGGTATTTAAGAGCAATTTTTCCATAAAAATTCCCTGTATTTATTTATTTATTTTATTGAGCTGCTGCTTACTTCTTGGGAGAAAATTTTGGTGGCAAAATTACTCTCTAACCACAGTTATATTTCTCCAATTAATGGTTAACTTTAGTATTACAAAGATTCCAAGAAACCTTGGCTTTGAATTGAAGTTTATGCGGTTGAAAGTTTCGACCTTTGTCTCCTCCAATGGCGGCTGCCTTCGATTACTTCGGCAACATGTACGACGGTTCGCTGAAACCCACTTTGCTTCGCACCCTTCCCCAAGATTACAAAGCAAATACGGATGGTTATAGTGATGTAAGTTGGCGCATTGTTGGTATTTATTTATATAGTTGATTTGAAGATGATGATTGGTTTTTATCAGACGGTATTAACTTAGAGGGAAAATTTCAATTAGCTTTATAGGGAAAATTCAATTAGCTTTCAACGATGTGATATAATTTCAATTTCAGTAAACCGTAAAGCTTTTGGAAACTTCATTGTATTTTTGGAGTCAAAATGAAATTAAGTTTTTGGATGAAAAGACAATGATGTCCTTACTTTATTTGTCCCATAGATGTCTATATTTGTCTTATGAATTTCTATATTTGTTAAGGTATTAAAACCTGGACCGGGTACTGAACCGGTTAGGGTATTTGGTTAAGAGTCAGTGGGTCAGAATGGGGCCAAACCGGTGAGAAATTGAAGATTTTAAGTTTATTAATATGAAATTCTAAAGAAAAAATATTTTTTTTTTAAAAAATAGTGACTTGGACCGGACCCCGAGCCAGACCGGTTTTTCGGCCTCTTTGCTTGTTTTCGGGTCGGACCGGCCGGTTCGGTCCGGGTTCACAAACCTTGATATTTGTCTATTAATGGCCACAATGTTTTTAATTCCCTAGTTTCTTTAGAATATCTTTATTTGTCTTGTGAATTTTCATATTTGTCTTGTAAATAGCCAAATGTTTTTAATTCTCTTGGTTCTCTCAAATCCCTTTATTTATCTTGTAAATGCTCTTTAAAAAAAAATAAAAGAAATTGCTTGTCAAGAATGCAGTTCTATACCCTGAGTTGTTTTTTTTTTCATAAAGTGTTGTTAGAGATCAAACATCAGTTGTAGTTATATATGTAATAATATGAAAGCAATTAATACTTATTTTGTCAATTTTGCCCCTATAATTAATGTTTGAATATGACTCCCTTGTATGTATTTCTCTCTCTCCTTTAATATCTCATTTAATATGGGTAAAATTGAAATTTTCTTTTAATTTAAGATGAATTTAATGAGTTAATTATTATTTCTTGGTTCCGAAGACTTAATTAATGTGACTTATTTTGTGGACCGGAGGGAATATGTTTTATGGGAATCAAGAAAAACTTCAAAACTATATAAATTTTTAAACAAAATGAGTTTTAATGAGGGATTAACAAGAGAAATTAGAAATAAAAAATTAATGACACGACTTAACCTTTATAAACCCTATCTTAAAATTTAACAACTTTCAACTTTACCGCTGTTCAATATAAGTATATTGTATACTCTATACAATGTTTTAAAAGCTGGACTGGACGTTGAGTTGGAAAAGCTAGCGGGTCACAGTGAAACGGTTGAAATGGTCAGACCGTTCAATTGAATCGATGCATAATAATTTAATAAAAAATAATTATATATATATTTACCATGAAATAATTATATATTTATATAATAATATATTAAATGTATTTTACAAGTTCAACTTTAAATTATTAATTTTTTTTACTCAACAACTTTAAATTATTATTATAGATTAAAATAAAAGTACTAAGAAAAAAGATTAAAACAAAAAATAGCATTATTGAAGAATAGAGGAAAAAGCCAAAAAACGACTTCATTAAAAAAAAAAAACTAAAGACGTGAGCTAATGGTTTGATAAGGTAGAATAGGGGGTGTTTTTTTTTTTCACCTTTTTAGACTAATAAAGGTCTTGGAAAACGTGATAACGTTGACAACATTTCATCTTCCCACTCTAAGCTTTTCGATATTGGGCAGAGTGCAATTTTTTTTATTATTCAAATTGCTTCTCATTTCCTTTCAAGCAAAATAGTAGCCAAATAGTAGAAAACAATTAAATGGCGACAGATCTCATCGTCTTCTTCACTGGTCTCCATGGAAGAAAGGAGAAAAGAGATGAAACTCTCCAAAACTTACTCCTCTTGTCTACACAGTCCTTCATCCATATCTACTATCAAGATCAACTATAAGGTAGATGAATAAATAAAATATTTACCTTTTTCCCTTCTGATTCTTTCTGTTTTTTTCCATCGTTCTCCTTCATTTTTTTCTTCGCCGGACCATCTGAATAGCTTCAAGCCGGACGGTTCGCTTCAGGTCCTGGCTTAATTCCGGTTCCCGGCTCAAAAACCGGTTCTAAATGGCTTAACACAGTTCAACTCCTCCAGCGGTCTAAATGTGAAATCCGAGTCGCTGTGTAGTCTGGTTACCGGACCGAACGGTCCGGTCCAGCTTTAAAATCATTAACTCCATAAGAACAAAGTCTTCACAATAGTCTTCACAACAATAAATGAAGAGCAAAATTATATATTTATATAAAATTTAATAATATGATTCATAAAAAACACAAAACAAATCATTCTCTCTGTCATATAAATACAACTAAAGTAGCATGTGCCAATTGGGTTCGCTCAACGTCTCGTACATTCTTCATCAATGAAGTTTGGTTTGTATAATGGACCCAACTGTGTGTGACGCCAAATGTGCTTTAATCAAATACCAATCGATCCATGCGATGGTTGGAGAAAGTTATGTCATTTTCTTTAAGGCAATTGCTTTCATCATTTTAAAATAATGGTTCAAAACGATAATTATATATCATCAATCAATATGTATGTTATAAAATACACGCAGAATCCTACTGTGAAATACGCAACTTCCTTCTCACCTTTCACATGCTGGTCACAAGATATTATGAGTGAACAAATAAATTTTTATACACAGAAACTATACGTTCTTTGCAAATTTTATACACGCATAGTACCAATTCTTTAATTTAAGGTGATTCTCACTAATAAAATTCTAAATAGGGACTTTTCCCCTATTCTCTCAATATTTTAAGAGGCTCAACGAGTATTCAGCACCTCATCCACATTTTTCCCTTGTAGGTCTTTCACGTTGCTCTTTCTATGTTGTGTTTTTGGTGGTGTTGTATTCAAATCTACGCAACCTTGGAGTTTGACAGCATCTTTTTGTTTTATTTGTCAATACATTAGCAGAAAAACCCTTAATATTTGAAGTGTGTCCGTCACTGTTGTGCATATATCCATCAATAGACCTATTATATTTTTTATCAAGTGTTTTGTTTCTGGACAGCAAATTCTTTTAGACATATTTACATGTACTAAAGCTTTTGTTGCTGTTTTTCATTAGGAATGAGAAGTCAAGGAACTCAAGAACATAGACTTCAACTTCTGCGAGATGTCAATGGTGCAATTAAAATGGGAATGTTAAATTCAAAACTTTACCTCTTTGATGTACAGAGTCTTTATTGTGGCATAGATTGATAAAATCTGCTATTTAAATTAACAACATTGGTTATATTATGGGAGAAGTGTCAATTTAACATTGATAGATTCTCCTGCTCAATTAGAAGATGGTCAGATAAATGGAGAACAATATAACAAAAATGGGAAGATGCCCTTTGAATCTATAATATCAAAAATATAAAAAGAAAAGGGTATCGTACTACTACTTACATGTGTGCTATATTGACCAATTTGATTCGACAATCATATTTTGAAACATCTTAAATAACAGAGTGTAAGCAAAGACAGTGGTGGATAGATTCAAAAGATAAAAAAAAAAAAAATAGCTCCACTTATAACACTAGTAAAGAAAGATTTCTACAGCAATTGAAAAAGAAATGTTTACAACGGTTTTGTAACTGTAAATACAGCCAGTGAAAACAGCCTTGGACTTTCTGCGTCAATCGTTTAATCAGTATAGAAATGATTAATTAAGAATAAAAAAAGACCTCCACTTATAAAGTTATTGATCACTAGTCCCAACACCTGTTTAAGAATTTACTTTTAAAACTGATTTTCAACTACACATGTGAATTCACTAAATCAAGACCAAAATCTACTTGATCATATAAAAACAAAACGCTTAAATTGTACAAAGTTTAGCCACTAATACACGCACAAACGCTTGGTTTAAAGGCACATCATATATATATATATATATATATATATAAAACCATTAAATTGTAGCTTCCAATGTAAGAACTAGAATTCACTATAATTATTCCCTTATATAGATGTCACAATATCTTGAACCTCTGGGAAGCTTCAGCAACTCAACGCAGAAATTGTTTCTTGTATCCTTATTCACAAATTTACTAAACTCAATTGCCATTTCCACCAAGGCCATGGCATTTTCAAGTAAAACTTCTACTCCGATCAAGTCTTTCACATCCCCTTTCTTTATATATATGTAAATGAAATGCAGGCGATCAAGGAAACATGGAGGCAGAGGGTCCAATATGTCATCTTCGATTGGATCAGAGGGCATCTTAATTCCCTGTTCAATGACAAATTCAGATGTTAGTCCCTGTTGCTGCAATTAAGTAACCACAAAACGAATATGATTACTTGGATGTAAAATTACCTCTACAAACACCAGGGATTCAAGGAAAGGAATGTTTTGAAGCATCATCAACAAGCCTTTGTTTGAAAGATCGGATGTTTCATAGTCCAACTCTAGACACCGCACACCATTGAACACAGGTACTTGAATCACTACTTCTGGTATGTCAAGAAGGCACTAAAAACAAGAAATCAATGTGTAGTTAAAAAGAGAAAATTTAAGTGGTGCACAATACTACTCATTGAAGGCAACTAAATAAAGCGATAGAAAAAAGCATACCAGGGCATTCCTAAGTGTCATATTTGGAACATCAGATGTGTATCTTAGAAGCTTTAAAATGTGATTGATAACGGGATCGGGCCATTTTCAGGTGAATAAAAGTTGATGTGAATCTCTTATAGCAGCTGAGAATTTAAAATGTTGAATTCAAATTGAAATTCGCCTTCATAATGAAAGTATTTTAAGTCACCACCAGAAATCACAAACTCATCACCATTGAAACTCGGAGGCACCTGTTGGTCATCTTCAATCATGGCGAAATTCTGAAGCCTTGGAGGAGAAACCACAGAAGCTGCTTTTACATGTTCCCAATTACACTGCTCTAGTTTCAAATTCTCAAGCAAAGGACAACCAGAAAATAGTTTTTGAGTTGAATGCTCATCGGGAAATATAACCCTACCTAATGTCAACTTCTTTAGATTGGAGAAGCAAACTGGAGAGGGAAATTCAAGAGTTATCCCTCCTGCGAAAATAGACAAACTAGTGAGAGTTCTACAATGAACAAAGCTAAAAGGCAGGGTCAAAGGAGAATAACCCAAAAGACTGAGTTCAATATCTTAGACATTGAATCCCACAACACCAGAGATCCATGCTTCTATTTTAAACATAATATCCACATCCTCACACTCGAATTCAAATGTGTCCCAATCGAGATAAAATCTAGTTAAGTCAAATGGCCCACGAAGTCGAAGTGATCTATCAACAATATTCACAAAATCCATTGGTAGTTCCGTCCCATGATCAAAGCAAAGTTTGGGGATGGAGGTCCATATGTATTCCCATCTTTTGGATAATATGCTCGTTCGCACAGACTCTTTTGTTGGAAGAATGAAAGAATATGTGAAAGAACAATTTCAGGTAATTCACTCAAGCTTCTACCTTTATCATTACTATCTTCCATTGTTCCAATTCCTCCTCCTCTATTTCCTTTTAGAGAAATTACATCCATGATGATCTAAATGGCAAGACAATCCTAACATACAAAAGTGGAAGAACAAATTTAAAATAAAGAATATACAACTCCAATGGATGGTGCAAGCGAAATAATGGTTAGATTAGGTCCCTAAAGTGCAAAATAGAGCTGAAATAATTCTGTTTGGGAATTAAATGTACAGGTGAAATAAGAAGCCTAATTGTCTTTTATTCAATCCAATATTTCTTGCTTTATTTGAATTTATTCATTCATTTCTACATTGTAGATAAAATTTTCATTTTGCACGGCATCATTTTAGAACACAAACAAAATGGTCAATAGTTCAAAACCATCACTAGATTACTTTTCAAAACTGCGTATAGGTGGACATAAGAAGCATTGACTACCACCTATCCTTAGCTCAGACTGCAGGCAAAATTTCATATGCTTGATATAAAAATGACTAACAAGTTCAAACAACGGGATGAGAAAAATTGGACAACAAGTTAATAGTTAAGCCGATGAAATTTCGAAAGACCAACTCAACAAAAATGGCAATTAGAAGAAACAAATTGAAGCCATTGAATAGTGGACAAAAAGAAGGTGAAACTGTAAAGATATTGATAAAGAAAAGGGAAACCAGAAGATACGCCAATTCACAAGTTTACCTCAAAGCCTCAGGGAGAAGAATAAAACAAGCGTGAGGAATATTTCTATATTCCTATGTGCCACCACGTCTACCTCCTCTCAGTCCTCTGCACAACGCTGTCGCGGTTTTTAAGCTTTGAGAAGATAATTGTCTGAAAAAAAAAGGGGAAAATTGTGAAAAAAGACCTCACCAACAACTTATTTGTCAAATGGGACCTTCGCGTGCAGATCATCTTCCACATGTGCAGAATATCTTCCCTGGTGTGCAGACGATATTCCCTGTGTGCAAACTTCTTTCCTATACGTGTGCAAAGATCTTCCCTGCGTGTGCAAATATCTTCCTTCTGTGTGCAGACAATCTTCCCTCCGTGTGCAGATAATCTTCCCAGGTCCCATTTGACAAATAAGTTGCTGGTGAGGTCTTTTTTAGCAATTCTCCCAAAAAAAAAAGCTTAAATGTCATTTAAACTTTAAAATTTTAAATTAGTTTTGTTGATAATAAGAGTAATGAGATTGACAAAAAGAATATAACAATTGACAATTCAGGATTTTGGGAAATCATTTATTTGAGATTTTGAAGTTTAAGTGCTATTTAAGTGTCTTTTTTTCTAATTATTTTTTAAGAAAAATAAATAATATTTAAAAAAGAGCTGTTTTGTTAATTTCTGTATATTTGATTTTTGCCATAAATTATGTTAAAAAATTTTATATTTCACTTTAACCATTTATCTTTATATCAGATTTTTATTATTTATTGCATGTTGGATAATGTATAATTTATTTATTTTCTTTTATTATATTTAATTTTGAAAAATAATCCACTTGTTATTTTTTACCAAGAAAAATAACATTTTTGTAAATTTATTTGGTTTTAAATCTCTCAAGAAAATTCTCAACCATATCTAGTGAGAGGCCGTTCATTAATATTAACAAGATTGATTATAAGAGGAGTATCAAGTGGTAACGTGGGAGAGGTCATTTATTTGCAAGGTACAATCAATATCAACATATTTAAAATACCGCATCTTTCAAGCCGATCAGTAAGAATATGTGTTCCAGGAACTCAAGGAGGGTCAGCAAGAATATGGCTTCCGTCCCTCAACAAGTTTTTTTTGGCTCACAATGATAATGGTCTTTATTGTTCTAATTTTTATTTCCAATCATCTGGCCTACTTCATGATTAACTTGATTATTCTCCCCAAAATCTGTGTTCCATTCAAATTATATGAAGAAAGAGCATAGGCAAGTAATTTAGTTTATTATTCTACAGAAAAAAAAATGCTAAAACAAACCCTAACTATTCACATCAACAACCTTTCATATCTGGATTTACACAATCAAGATAAGATATTATGATCAAATCTAATTTCCTATCTCTTATGTAAGGGCCGAAATTACTATTTTTTCCAATAAACAAAAAACATCACTCCGCTTTTGGGTATTACTCCATCTACTCTTTAATATAAGATATATTTATCTAATTTGATTTGATTAAGGAAGTTAATTAAGTTAATTAATATAACATGTTTCTTCTAAAGCACCCTAATCATTTTCTTTAATTCTTTGGCCTTAAATATTCACCATTTTATTGAATATATAAAATAATTACAATATATTCTTGGTAAATAAAATTTGGGGTGTTACATCATTTCTCTCACAAAACATTTTATCATCATTGTATAAATATTAGCATCTGGATTGCAAGACTTGATCATATCCTGCGGAAGACACTATAAGCCTCATCATTTTGATCATGAACTATGAAGGTGCTGTATAGGTCCTTGAATTAAGTTTTATAATACATTTTTCCTTGGGAAAATTATAAGAAAAATAATATCAGAAAAGTCATATAACTTGTCCATGACAAATAAAAGAGTCACTATTGACAAGTCATGGAGCTTTTCTATTATTATTTTTCTTAACTAGGACCTTGGTGTGATTTTCCCTTCTTCCTTTGGTCCTTCAAGTTTTATAATACAATCTTCCTTTTTAAATTGCAGAAAATATTTTTCTATTTTAACTTATAGTATTGGATTAAACTCTAAGTTTGACAAATTGTATTACAAATTGGTTGAAATAGTGTTGCTGCTCTTATAATCTTAATAAACTAGATTCACATTAGTTTGAATAAATTTGAACAAGTTTTTATTTAGCCACTATGATTATAACAAGTTTCTATTATTTATATTATTTGTTTATATTTATAATTGTGAAATTTGAATTATGATAGTAATAATTTGTAAAAAAATAAAGTAAATAGAAAGTACTTGTACAATGTAAATTTTGTACAAATATCGGTGCTCTTGCCTCTTGAGTTGCTCAAATTCATTTTTTGGCATCTCACACCACATTTGCCCTGACTCTTACCTTTAGCCTTCCATTGGAATACATGTCGGTTGATTACGCGAGCTATTATCATGTCCAATTCTTCCACAAGTATGGAAGTGGTGTTGCAACCTTTTATACATAGTATCAACACAAGAATTAACTCCCCGTTTAGGAACTCCTCACAAAATCACTTATGCGCTTTATACAACAAAAGTGCTCACATATATATTTACCCCGTATAGTACAAAATCATTTGTTAATCTACACTCTTTCTTGGACAAAAACTCGTGTAATATTACCATTAAAGTGTGGATTCTTTACAGCCCATACTCTCCCAATTCAAGCCCTTAACTTAAACACATTACTCGATGCCAAAAATTTACAAAGGTGCAAATTAACTTCATTGTCAAACTAGCCACAAATTTTTGCATTGCCGAGCAGACAACCACCATTCACAAAATTCCTACCGAAAAAACGAAACCCACACTGGAGGAACCAAGCTTGGAGCACCCACTAAAACAAGCTCGCATTGTCAACGAGAAGGGTGATTGGCGGTCTAATATGGGTTTTTTTTTTTTTTTAAGCAAAAATCATCAATATGTATATTTGAGTTGTTAATATGCATATTAAAATAGTAAATAGGGTACTTGTTGAACATTTCATAATAAGTGCTTTTGTTTCGCTATTAACTACTAAAGTGTATAAATTGACTAGTTTAGTTTCGATATTGACTCCTTTAGCTAGCTAATTTAGTTAAAGAAACTAAAGTAATCTATATCAAAATTTCAATCATTAATAGGGAAACAAAAGTATTTATTAGGAAGTATTCAACAACTAATATGTTTACTACTTTAGTATATATATTAGCAATTCAAGTATAAATTATTCACAACTTTTACTTGAGAAATTAAAAATATATATATTAGATTGTCAGAGGCAGTCGGTCGCTAGCAACGTCACCAAAGCTCCGGTGACGGGCCGTCACCAACGGTCATCAGTGCCGGAGCTCTGGCGACCGACAAGGGGGTTTGAGGATTTTTGAAAAAATAAAAAACTAAGGACAGTTAGGCAATTTCTCATATTTGTTAAGATTTCAAAATTCCAATTCAGTCCATTTGAAATTATTAAAATTCAATATTAATTTTAACTGTCTTTTTCCTACAAAAAAATTTGATGCAGGTAAAAAAAATAGAACATTCTAATAAATATTCTCAAATATTAATGAAATTCATAATTTAAGTAACATTTAGAATTTCATTTTAATTTTTTTATTTTTAAAATATGTTTTTATTTTTTAATACTATAATAATGTGTTTAGTTAAATTAAACTCAAAATGTTAGATCGGATCATCAGGAGACCTGATATCAAAATGAAGAAATACATTTTAATAAGAATGGTTTCAATTTAACTTGTATAATTTAAATAAACCGTAATAACAATATTATTCCTTATTAATACCAAGTTAGTTAATATGCCATAAAAAACTCTGACAAAAGCAAAAGTTAATATGCAAAAAACGATATTATAATTTATTTTATTTTGTTTAAAGGGAGAGTGTGGAAAACGGAAGAGTGTTTTGAATGGCAAACACTAACACTTGAGATTATAGACAGATTGAATGTGCAACATCTCACTTACAAAAAAAGCTTACATGTTACTAGGCTACTAGGCCATTAGCCTATTGTATGATTAAAACATGATGGTTATACTTATAACCTACGGTGTTGGGTTTAACAAAAGGGTTAATCCCTCACAGTATGGTGCACTAAGGTTTAAATCCCTATTAGGAAAGGTGTCCTTATTTAATGCCTCAAAATGTGTAACCTCCATCATCATCAAGGCCGTAATTAGTGTTTAAACACGGTTTATAATTGAATAAAAGATCAAGGATAATTAAAACTTTTTTACAAAACCTGTACTATGAGATCTCCATTCATTTTTAAATAAAAACAATTGGCCTGTTCGGTTTGTCACATATATAATATCAGAATGCTAGCAAAATTCCTGACGTTCACCCGGGATAATATCATTAATCCAAGAGTTTTACAGGGCATCATTGCCCATCTCAGTTTCCCATACCGGGGATTACATAATACCTACAAATCTATGGTCAAACCAATATATACAGTTGTCCAAAATGATAACCAAAACCAAAAGAACTAAGACTACCACCGGCAATCCTAATCGCCCTTATCTACTTGCTTGCCTCTCGATTCACTTGCCTTGGCTAAAATTGTTAATTGGAAAGAGGGAGATTCAAAAGAATCTCAGTAGCAACAGTTTACATATATAATGCATAATTAAATAAAGTATGTAAGCATATATCACAATACAGCAATAACAATATTCAAAGCCAGGCTAACCACCACATCCCCTTAATCATTCAAGGCCGGGCTCACGCCACGTCCCTTATTTAAGGCTGGGCTTACCGCCACATCCCTTCATACATTCAATGATAAATACCAAACAAGCAATGCATTAAGCATGATATAAGATAAAGTGTCACTACTTTGGTCTTTCTGCTCTTGATCAGGCACAGGCCTTCTACGCTCCGGGCAAATATCAAATTCTAAAGTCATAATTAAGGACGACAAGTTATCACTTATCCCAATACTCAAATGACTTCAAAACACTTAGATTTGGTTATCATTAAAGTCCTTTAGGTGGTTACTAGAAGCCCAAACAACTACCTAAAGGGTTGAGAAGTACTATCTCAAAGACCACCCTTTTTAGTGTGCCTCGTAAAATGTGTCGCTTCCGACATCTGACTCGGTCCTAAAATATTAAATGTACAAGAAATAGGTCATAACCTATCCAAGTATCATTTTAGACTCTTCCATAATGTTTCTTGTGGTTATATTAGTCTATGGTGAAAATTTACCAAAATGGCCCTGAGACCCCAGCTTGGCTGCCATATCCGGCTCGATGGCATGTTTTTCCAAAATTTTGACTAGCACTATCCTGACATATTTTAGCCCAAGGAATCCATTTCTGAGCTCAAAATCACCAAATTCAGTGTCAAATTACGAAAATACCCTTGACATCCCCGATTTAGGGATTTTAGGGACGTTTTCGTAATTATGTTTTTTCAGCCTTTTCTGAAAAAATGACCAACTGTAACCCCACCTATTTTTGCCCACTGAATCCTATGGAACCATATATTTCATGAAAATCTAGCTCCTACCCCTCAGAACAATGACGGCCGACAGTTTAGGCAAAAATTGAAAAAATTAGACTTTTTGTGTTTTAGCTTCCAAAATTGATAACTATTTCTAGAAAAATCGAAATGAGGTGATACCAAGTCCTAATTAAATATTTTTAAGTATTTTTTACAGGAAAAATATTAATCATTGACTTCTTTAACCATAAAAATCCAGAATTCCACAAATGTCCATACTTTTCCAGAATTAAGTCCAGTTTCGACACCAAACTTTGGAAATTCATATCTCCCAGCATACACATTGAAATTACCTCCATAAAGTATCAAATTAAAGCTTGGCATGTATACTATTAGATTGGAAAGTTTCATAATTTTTAGCCACCATTTACCTATTCAAAACGTCCATGCAAAACAATTGCCAGCACAGGATTTTCACTAATCAATTCTCGCAACTTTTAAACTTAAGTTTCCAATGGTCCAAAATTCACATCCAACACTACTCCCACACAATTTTTCACAAGGAAACCAATGGAAACATCAAAACAACCAAATTCTCACTCCATCTATATATTCTGTTTTTGGCATATATTCGACAAAAATCCCAAAATTGCCAAACTTGACATTTAAGATTCAATTCAATTCTATCTATCCAAAATACATCTTCAAGCATTATATCCATGACCACAACAACTCAAACACACCAAGACCCTAATTTTCAAAAATAGGGCAATATTCAAGAATTCCAAAACTTAACCAAATGGCCACAAAACCTATATAAAAAGGTTCAACTCACTCACCTCTTTAACTTTCTCAAAGAAGTTCTTTACTTATCCAAACTCTAGATTTCCTTGAGTGCTCAAAACACCACCAATGAAAAATCTAAAATCACATAGTCAAAGCTCTCAACACAAGAAACAAGATTATAGAAGGAGGTTTTGGTATTCAAGGTTAAGATCTTACCTAAATCTTGAGCTTTCCTTTTCTCTTTCTTCCTCCAAAAATGGCTCACAAGAGCTTGAGAGGGAGAGAAATGTTTGATGATGATGATGAAGATGAGGAGCAGAATTTCTGCCCCCCCATGCCCATGTCTATTCACATAAGAGAGACGAAGAGAGAGAGAGAGAGAGAGAGAGAGAGAGAGAAAATAAAAAAAATGATTTTTTGACTTTGATCCACCCACTCCCTTCATGCATACTCAACCATGCCACATGTCACTCTCTCATGCAATCTCATCACAATTAATCCTCCACTTAATTACACTAACCAATTTCATTAGCCATTTAGTCACATATCCCATTTCTTCTTAGTTAGTAATTAATTTCTCCATTAATCACTGACTAATTAACCGACAATTTTCCATTCTCTCCAATTTTCCACTGATTTTGGCATATTTATTTAAATTTCCACATAACATATAATTAAATTCTTTTTCCTCTTCCATGTGCCATTTACCCCTATATTTAGCCCAAATAATTATTTTACCACATAATTATGCTAAAATACAGGGTGTTAAATATTTTCAATAACTAATTCATGTCTCAAATCATATTTGATTCACACAACATTCTCAATAATTATCATTAACCCTTAATCAAAATTTGGGGCATTACTATCTCAATGGTACCACCTCTCGCCAAACTCTTATACTTACCCCCAGGGTAAGAGTTTGAGATGTGGGGAGGAGAGAGAAACACGCCAAGGGGGCGTGGATATCCTTGTGAGTCATTCACCTGTGACCGCATAGGGGGAACCCATGGCGGAGGACAATGCCTGCGGGGTGGTGGGATTACGGGGGATGTGACACAATGCCTCGAACAGGGTTAAAGGAGAATAACTTTGCTTATAAAAAACACATAATAGTTATAAATTGATTCTCTATAACTATTACTAGTATTATAAATATAAAAAATAAGAAAATTATATAATCCTTTTTTTTATGAAGACCAAATTTCATTAAAATATCAAATGATGTTACATATTAATATTCTGCATCTAAAAAGGACATGAATGCAGAGAAGCAAGAACAGAAGAGCTAATTCCTGACACTATAACTATATTTTGAAAATGAAATAGATCTAAGAAAATCCATATATCTTGAAGAATTATATCTAAATGTTGCTCAATTATCCACTTTATGGAGCCATTTCTTCCTGCAGCAAAAAAAAAAGATTAGTGACTCTTTTGCATCCAAGTTAAAAAGGGTGCATTTAACAATCCAGATCAATAATGCTCTTAATCATGTAATTGCCAACTGACTTATCAAAATTGCTTTCTTCCATTGCATGCACTGCACTGATTGACTTTGATAACAAATGAACAATTTCAGTAACCAAGAAGCACCAAATCACAAAAAATCAACAATAATGCTCCAACCACTTGAAGGGATATTGTTTTAAAGAGAAGTAACAATAGAAACTTGAGGATTGTTAAAAGTGACATTGTCCTTTGATGAAAAAAACTTCAACACTTAGGGAGGATGCCACTTTGATTTCCTTGATCACTATAGCTGGATCAACCTTCTTCCCTTTGTGAAGCAATTGATTTCTATTTATCCATAAGACATAAATGAATTTAATAATCTCCGTTACTTCCTCCAAAAATTCATCCTTGCGAAGTTGGACAAGATCCCTTTTAAGCCAAGATTTAAAAATTGGCAACGTATTGAAAGGGCTCCAAACCATGCAGCCCTTGAAAAAGGGCAAGTCACCAACAAATGCTCTAAAAATCCCTCTTTGTTGCAACCAAATAAATACTTACCTTGAACAGGAAGATGATGCCTATTAAGGATATCAACTGAAGGAATTACATCATTTAAAATCTTCCAAATTAAATGAAGATCCTTCAAAGGCAGAGAAACAGACCATAAGAATTTCCAGAATTCATCATTTGGCCCTTGGTGTGTGGAGAAGGAGATTTTTTTGAAACCAAGTGAGACCTTATATTTTTCCAAAGGACTAGACAACAAAATTAACTTATTTTGGCCATTTAGGAAGGATACATGAATATGAAGAATAGATTTAGCTATGTGAGAAGGATAACATTCCTTACCAAGTTGTGATTCCACCTAACCGAACACCAGGTAAATGGAAGATGCACTAATAAATCTGAGACAATTCTTAATGATGAAGAACTAGAGGATTCAAACTGCATGGGCCACCATAAGGGATGGTTGATAGAAATGGAATTTCCAAATCTAACTTTCCAACCTAAATGATTTGTAATTATAGAAGAACATTGATAAATTCCTTTCCATAACCAGGAAGAAATATAAGGTTTCTTCACCAATGTATCCCCTTCAAGATCCATATACTTATGCTTTAAAGTTTCTGCAAGAAGAGAGCCTGCCTGAGCATTGATAATTCTCCATATTTGTTTTGCAAGCAGAGAAGCATTCACTTTTGAGATAGGTCATATCCCCAATCCTCCTTTAGAGAGAGGCCTGAAGATAAAATCTTTGCTGGCCAAATGAATTATGTTTCTATCTCCAGTAGAACTCCAGAAGAAATTTGCATATCTTGCACCTATTTGATTATAGATATATTGAGGGAGTTTAAGGCAAGAGATAACATAAAGATTAATCCCTGATAGAATGGATCTAATTAAAGTCAACCTTGATGCTTGAGACAGTAGCCTAGCCTTCCAAGCTGCTGTACGTTGATCCATAGAATTAGACACTTGTCTGTAAACAACTTCCTTATTCCATCCTGGATCCACACAAGTTCCTAAGTACTTTCCAAGTCTATCAACAAACCGAGCACCCAAGAATTGAGCATAATGACACTTTTGATCATGACAGAAATTAGGACTGAAGATAATTGAGGATTTAGTCCTATTGATTTGTTGTCCTGACCATAAGCTATAAAGGTCCAGTGAAGCCTTGATGGAGTTGAGACTTTGATCAGAACCCTCAAAAAAGAAGATGGGGTCATCTGCATATAGTAAATGAGAGACAGACTGAGAATAACTACTAACTTTGATTCCTCTTAAATGGCCAGAGTGCTCAAAAGAATTTAATATACAAGAAAGCACATTAGCAACCATGATGTATAAATAAGGTGACAGGAGGTCACCTTGATGAACACCTCTTATTGGAAAAGTTGAATTAGTGATCTGACCGTTGACAACCACTTGATATTGCATGCTTATAACACATAGCATGACTAGGGCTAACCATTCATCTCAGAAATTCATTTTTCTAAGAACCGAATAAACGAAATTCCAAGAGAGAATGTCAAAGGCTTTAGAAAAATCAATTTTAAGAGCCATTAGCTTCTTTCTTCCTCTTCTTGTTGAATGGATTTGATTCATGAGTCAGCTGCTAATAAGATATTGTCTGAGATTACTCTCTCCTTCAAGAAAGCACATTGTAATAGTGCTATATAACAATCAAGAATTTTCTTCATTCTCAAGCAAATCACCTTCGAGATAATTTTGTAGACAACATTACATAGGCTTCTAGGCCTCAGGTCCTTAAAATTCTGCACCTGATCTGACTTGGGGATTAAAATGATGTTTGTCTTATTAAAAGACTTCCACGTAAACTCAGATTCCCAGAATGATTGCAGCATGTTTAATAAATCAAATTTAACCAGATCCCGATGTTTTTGATAAAAATGAGCATGAACTCCATCTGGACCAGGTGCACTATTCTTGAGTAATGAGAAGACTGCCTCTTTAATTTCATATAGATTAAAAGACAATAGAAAGCTTTGAAAATGCTCATGAGATAAGATTGGAAGTGATACCTAATCAAGAGCTTGAAGAAGATTGTCCAACTGGAGAGAATTGTGACCTTGATAAACTTCCTCAAAATGAGATTTGGCCATTCTGATAATTTCTTCAATGTTGCTAGTCCATGATCCATCCTCCCTCTTTAGGCTATTGATGTGATTCTTTGACTTCCTTCGTGTGACAGAAGAATGAAAATATTTGGTGTTTCTTTCTCCCTCACAAATCCACTCCATCTTTTCCCTCTGAGAGCAGAAGCTATTCTCATAGTCATAAAGAAACTCAAGATGATGCTTGGCAGCATTGCAATTGGACTCTAGAACAAGGATGGGTTGATTCAATAAAGAGATAGAGCAAAGATTTGATTTAAATCCTCCTCGGCTTCTTTAATTTGCTGAAAGAGATTGCCTATGGATGATCTACTCCAAGCTAAGAGATCAGCTAAAACCCTTTTAATCTTACAATGAAGTCTGAAAGAAGGGGATCCCAAAGATACCACATTCCAAGACTCTTTAATTATCTTATCACAGTCAGGGAATCCAAACCAAAATTCCTTTAAGTTTTTAAAATGAGACCTCTTCATTTCAAATTGGTGTGAGAACAAGATTGATTCATGATCTGAAGCTGCAATTGGAAGAATATTGATAATTGAGTCTTGGAATATTCCCATTGGAACTTCGGCCGCCAACCGGCCGCCAAAGCTCCACCAATGGGAGTAATATGTTTTTTGAAAAAAATATATTTAAAGGTAATTTAATCATTTTCTTTTAATTTTAAAAAGACAAATTGAGACTAGCATATCCTAGAATTATAATATTCCAAACACCATTTTATCTTTTAGCATTTTTAAAGTTCTTTATAAGAGATTTTTTTTTAAAAAAATTAGTGAGGTTGCTTCTCTTCTAGAAGGCTAAATTGCTATTGTCTGGTACTCTACTATATTTTTAAAAAAAACAAGAAACTGAAAATAATGTAGACCCCTGTATTATTACTTTACAGCCAAGCATTCAGATTTGAGACCCTTGACCTAATTTGCTAGCATTGAAATTGAGATCCACTTGTCCTTGAAGAAGCTTTCTTACTTTTCCAAAATAACCTTTTTTTTATTTATAAATCGGATTTGATGTTGGATTTGGTTAACTTTTCTTGCCCTTATTAAATTATTTCAAAATATTTTTTAATTATATAAAAATATTCTCATTCTAAATATTACAACTTCTGCGTTAATTTTAAAATATAATAAAATACTTCTTTGAATGTTGAAATATATATATATATATATATATGCGCTTAAAAATGCAAAAATATGAATTACATTTATACTTATTTTTTTCCTATAATTTTTTATAATTAAATAAATATAAATAATTTAATTTGATCATTTTAACTATTTTGAATTTCATCTTGTCACTTAATTTTATTTTAATTTTGAAACTTCCTATTTCAAAAAATAATAACAATGATTTTTCCAGTCATCCAATTATACATTTTATTCAACGTTTAATATTGAAAAAAAAAATAGACTATCTGCGTCGAAATTCAAAACAATACAAAATTTATTGCCAGCCATACATGGAAAAAAAATAGGCCATTATTTGAGAATCCTTCTTCTTTCACAGTTCAGTAGTTATATATAGCCGGGAATAAGAGCAGGCCCGGCGGGCCTCCTTCACGAGTTCAAGTCCAAACGAACTTGTCTGTTTAGGCCCAACTCCTATAAAACCCATAATTTATGAAACCCAACACCCTTCAAGGTCAGCTCTTCACGAGCTCAGGATTAAACTCATTTTAATTTCAAAAAAAATCACATTTAAGTTTTACAATTTAGTTATTATTTTGCTTTAAATTGAGATACATTATTTTTAAAACTCATTAATTTCTAGTTAAAATAGTTATCTAATATCTAAATTAACCTTTTTTTTAGTTTAAATGAATAAACCATTGTATAAAACCAAATAAATCAAATTATTTCATCTATGTTAACTTGTCACTAATACTCTATTAAGATTTAGGTGTCTCTCATATTTATAATTTTCTATAATAATATTATATATTAATTTATTTTAAAAAATTAAACGGGTCTAAAATGTTGGCTCTACGGCTTTTTAAGCCCGTGGTCCTATAGGGTTAGATTTTTTAGACCCAACTCCTTCTAAAAACTCCAAATTATGAACCCGACCCTTGACCGGCTCGGCTAGTGGCCCAACGGCCTCTCTCCGATTTCCGGCTATATCAGTAGTTCACAAACCTAGGAACTGAAAGAAAAATGGAAGACATGAAGAAGAACTCAGAGCTCATCTTCATTCCCTCGCCGGAAATTGGTGTAACGCCCCAAATTTCAATTAAGGGCTAATGATAATTATTAAGGATAGTTATCGAATTAAAGTGGAATAATTATGTGCTTTGTGTCAATTTTAATTAATATGTCATCATTAGTGGAAATTGAAAGAATGAAATTTTTGGGCAATTAGTTAGTGATTAATTGAGAAATTAACTACTAACCAAGAGAAAATGAGAAGTGTAATTAAAATGGCTAATGGAGGGGATAAAGTGGCTAATTGGTGACTTATTTTGGGTGAGCCAATAGCAAAGTGACATGTGGCAAGTGGGTAAAGTGAGAGAGCATGGAAAAAGTCAACATCTCATATTTTAATATTTTCCCTCTCTCTTCCCTCCTATTTTTCGCTGATAAGAGAGGCATGGGGGGAGTAGAGTGATCATTTCTTCATCCCTTCAAGCTATCATCTCTCTCTCTCTTCTCTCTCATGCGTGCAGCCATTGGGGCTTGGGAAGGAAGAGGAAAAACTTGTATTTGAGGTAAGTTAAAGACCTCTAATGCCAAAGTTCACTTCATTAATGTTGTTCTTTGAATGAAGAGCTTGATTTTGATGTGTATAGTTTGGCCATTGGTGTTAGTTTGAGCTCCCACGAAAATTTGGAGATTGGTGAATCAAGAAGTGTCTTTGGAAAAGTTAAAGAGGTAAGTGAGACCAATCTTTCTATCTATGTTTCATGCCATTGTATGAAGTTTGGAATTTTTGGTATTTATAGCCTTGAATTCGTAAATGATGATCATTGGGTAGTTGGCATGATATAGTTGTGGAAATGGTGTTTTGGTATAAGTTTGGGATAGATAAATTGATTTGGGAATTGAATGATTGAGTTTAGTGATTTTGGAAAATTGGTGATTTGTGTTGCTCAAAACCAAAGCATGATAATGGAGTAGGATTTTGGTAATCCTGATGATTCCATTGAATCCCTTGGGTGTTTTTATGTGGGAGTACCTTTGGTAGAAGTTTTGGGTCCATTGGGACCATTTGGGTAAGTGATAGGAAGTTTGATATATTTTGCTGCGTTTTTTGGTTTCTGATAGAATCACTCGAGTGATCTAAGGTTCACTCGAGTGCAGGCCGAATAAAACTCAAGTGGTGATGAGTTCCACTTGAGTGCGGTAGTGCAAACTTTTCTTTCTGCTCTTTGTGTTCTTATTGCACTTCCGTGGTCAAAGGCAAGTGTTGCCTCACTTATGAGTGAGGGATGAACTTCACTAGAGTGAGGGTGAGTTCACTCGAGTGCTGGTGTATTTGACACCAAGGACTTACCTCTCGGGTTGTCACTCGCGGTTATGGTGCAAGAGTGTGCCTTCTCACTCGCGGGTATGTGATATTCACTCAAGTGCAATGGATTGTGCTCGAGTACTCCTTATCCTTGAAGAACTTTTGGTGCTCTCGGGTCTTCACTTTTTGGACTTCACTCTCTAGTGCTCGGGTGAGGCATTTGGCTATCACTCGAGTGAGGTCCAGTGCTCGAGTGTTGTAGTTTCTGAAAAGTTCCTTGTGCTCTCGGGTGTTCACTCGCTGTTGTTCACTCTCTAGTATCGAGTGCAGACCGTACCATCACCCGAGTGAGGCCTTCTTCACTCGAGTGTCCGTACAATCTCACTCGAGTGAGGTCATCTTCACTCGAGTGACGTAGTGAAAAATGTTAGTTTGGAGCTTCAAAAAGGGGATATTTGGGGATAGTCTTCCATCCCTTTAGAGCTATTGATAGAGTGATTCGTGGGTACTTAAAGAGCAATAATGATAACCAATTAAGCGTGAGAAGTCATTGAGAATTGGAATAGAGAATTAATACTTCATCACTGTTTATGAATTATAGGATACGACGTGTGCCCTACTCAGGAGAAACAGTGCTAGAGCGTGCACGGAAGGAACGAGCAAGTAGTGATTTCTCTCTCATATTGTGTATGATATATGGTATGCATGATTTATTATAGTGTTTGTGAAATGTGAATTTGTGCTTAGTAAAATGTGAAGGAAAAATGTGTCATGGTCCTTTGCAGCGTGAGCACTTCAGTGTGAGCCATTTAGGGAGTGACAGTGGTCATCTCTTGTTTGGCCGTTGAACTGCCGTTGTAATCTGTAAGAGCAAGCGTTTCACACAAGAGGGGGGTGAATTGGGTGATACTAAAATTTCATTGCAATTATAAGAACTTGACGGTGAATATAAAGCAGTAAAGAGTAAGGAGAAATATCACCGAAGTGTACACCGGGAGTTATACTGGTTCGGCCACAACCACTTTGACCTACGTCCAGTCCTCAGAGCTTCTCTGAGAGTTTCACTATAACTTCCAAGATTCAGTGGGTTCTTGGCACCACAGTACAAGCAAGTTCCTTCACCTGGACACTCGCTCCCCCTTACAAGTTGCAATCCAATCCCAACTCAAGGTTCCACAACCTTAAGTTATCTCAATAACAAATATTGAGTTTGAATGAAATATCTCTCTTACAGAGTGAATAAGAATAACTGAAGCATAGAAATACAATTTACAACGTAAAACAGAGCAATGAACTTGATGATACGTTTGTGTGTGCTCTTGTTGTATTTGATGTCTGTTCTCTGTTTGGATGTTCCCATATATATAGATATGTTGGTGAAGACCGTTGGAACATTTTCTTCTCGTCCGTTGGAGAGTGCGCAGCCACTGTTGAATTTTCCATTATTTGAAAAATATCCGTTTGCGGTAGGTGGCGGTAGGTGTCATTTGAACGTTGCATTTGACTTTCCTTATTTGGTAAGATCTCTTCATTGTTTATCTGTAAATAAGCTAAGGATACTAATACAATGAAAGATTAATCATATAGGAAACAAATTAATGAACGTTTGAATGATTTCTGGATTTCTGGGTTTGCTTACTCGAGTAGCTACTCTAGTATCCCTTGAAGTTTACTCGAGTACTTACTCGAGTATCATCGTGAAATCTTTGATCAACTGCAAGTCAACAGACAAATATAAGATTACTTGGGTAGTGCATGGGATAACCAGTTTTCAAACCTTTGGAAATGTATGTTTACTCGGGTACCTACTCGAGTAATGCACTCATAACTTTATGAGTTACTCGGGTACCAACTCGAGTAAACCTTCAAATAAACTTTTGGTTACTCGATGCTTTACTCCGGTAATGTTGACAGGATTTCAAGGCCGAGAGCACTTACCTTGTTACTCGGGTAAGGACTCGAGTAATGCACTCATTTTTGCATAGGTTACTCGGGTACCACCTCGAGTAAATGTACTTTTTGTGCATGACTTACCCGGTTAATGACTTGAGGTTTTCCTTCAAAATAACTCTGCATACTCGGGTACCTACTCGAGGAATCCACTTAAAATAGAACATTAAATACTTGCATACTAGAGGAATGACTCGAGAAAAGTAAAATAAGATTATATCAAGTTAATCGGGTACCACCTTCAAGTTTTCACTTACCTCAGTTTGTTACTCGAGTAGCTCCTCGAGTAATATTGGCAGTAGTACAAAGTGCCGAGAGCTCCATATTTCAGAAACAGAGTTACTCGAGTAGCTCCTCGAGTAACATTGGCAACCTGAAGGCAACTGGAAGTTTTTCACATGGTTACTCGAGTAACGCCTCGAGTAACATTGGCAGGCCGAGAGCAACTCCAAGTTTTTACCTGGTTACTCGAGTTGCTCCTCGAGTAACATTGGCAGGCCGAGAGCAACTTGAAAATACTTACACTATTACTCGAGTACCTCCTCGAGTAACGTTGGCAGGTTACTGGAAGGTGCCTCTGATTACTTCAAGTTTTGTCCCATTACTCGAGTAGCTCCTCGAGTAATGCCTTAGAAAACTTGCTTCTGATCAAGTTCCTCAGCATTTTCTCTTGGTCTTTCTTCATTACTCCAATGCTTACTTCAAGTGATGCTTATCCCTGTTATTACTTTGTTCAAACTTGTTTTTTAATCATTTCCTTTTTGAAACATTCTTTTGTTATCATCAAAACATGAGATCTAACATAATCGACATGGATCTGTTGTGAACTGTTATATGAAACCCAGCTGTGGTATAATATATCTATTATGCTGAACTGTGATGTGTGTGATACAGCGTGAGCCCTTCAGCATGAGCAAGCGTAAGGGTGACATGAGTCATACATGCCCTTGTCGCTATAACTGCCGTTGTAGTTGCAATATCAGTGTGATATGATTGCTTTCATACACTAGTACAGAAAAGGGTTTTTAGACAGATTAAAATCGACTTTTTAGACCAGTTTTGGATCCGGTCTTGATACAGCCGGTCTTAAAAGTCTAACTTTTAAGACCGGTTATATTAATAACTGGTCTAAAAGTAACAATTTTAAGACCGGTTGTCATGAGCACCGGTCTTAAAAGACCTCTGGGAGAAGGGGTTTAGAGAAATTTTTAAGACCGGTTGTTAAAAACAACCGGTCTTAAAAGTAATTTTAAGACCGGTTCTAAAACTAACCGGTCTTAAAATTACTTTTAAGACCGGTTATTTTTATAACCGGTCTTAAAAGTGTTATATTTTGTTTTTTTTTAAATGTGTGTGATTAGGTTTTTACCAGAACGCATCCTTGAATTGCTACATGCAATGCCATACTTGTTAAGTGCCATATGGTGTTCAGTTTGCTTCCACTTACAATGTCCTTTTGCTTTAACTTTCCACTTACCATTTCCTTTTGCTTTATCCTTCCACTTACAATGTTCAGTAGGCATAAATGAATTCAACCATGTCATATATATAATGCAACCAACAAGCTAGTGAATTCATCAAAATATACAAAAATCATTTTAAAACCAACAAACATGTCAAATCATGCAACCAACAATATTTGCACCCAATTAACCACCATGTAAATTCATCAATATACAGAAAACAATTCCTCAGTTTTACAAGAACTCACTGTTGTAAAAGTTCATAAATGAATTCAACACAACATTTGCGAATGTGCTCAATATCTTCTTTTGGAAATGGATCAGCAAGTTCAAACATCTGAAACACCAAAGCCAGGCAAAACATTAAATTCACTTAAAAAAAATAATAGTACAAAATTTTTGAAGTATATATATATACATTTACCTCTTCAGTAAGTTATGTCATGCCTAGGGTAATAATATTATACATGTGCCTCAGAATATACATCCCACACAAGTTGGACCCCAGTGGTTGCCTACGGGTCTGAAAAATAATATGATATCGTTAAAACAAGTATAAAATTAAAGCATGACTTATTATTGAATACATTCTTAAAACAAACCAATATGTAACTAACCTTTGGCAAGATCCATGTAGGGTCTCTTACCTTACGCATAGCCCTATATCATCAAAATCATAAAGGTTACTTATTTTACACAAATTCCATAAATTTTGCGCACGAAAGGTAATTAATCGCAGGGCTTTTCTTCAATAAAACTTACGAGTTCAAGCTTTTCTTCAATTCACTAGTTGGCTTGCTGTGGTGGAGGGAGCATAAAAGGATGACAGAATAACTCCTCTTGCACAAAATAGCCAACTGCCAATGATCACTGAAAAAAGGAAAAACTTTTAAGCAAATATAAAATATTATGTATAGTATGAATTATAAATTTGTCTTACCCATGCAAATATGGAGCCAAGAAACACTTAATTGCGGTTTCACTAAGCCTGTGCGATAAGTATGTGTGTTTGATAGAAGAAGTGGTCCCTTTGTCGTAGAGTTGATGAGGGCATAGGAGTCCAAATTTATCGGTTTTTCCAGAGTCAACCAACCTGCGATGCATCAACCTACAATAATTCAAGCAGGGACATTAAATCAAAGTTTAACGGCGTAATTTGTAAAATATTAACTTCCAATTTGAGAAGATACTTACATCAAAAAGAGCTGGACAATCGAAATCGTAAGCTGTTGTAGAGGAGCTACCAGGGACATTAAATCATCCCTCTCAAGATAGCAGTGCGCTCCTGACTTGCCAACAGCTGACTCAGTAGGCCAATCTCTTGGTCGAAAAGATGTATCATATGCCATCAGAATCACTTGCTGCATGACATTCAATGGAGGCCGTGAAACATCTTGAGTGGAGGGAGGTAGAGGTGGAGGCGGAGGCGGGGATTCCTCAGCTCGATCAGAAACAAGGTTCTTTGGCCACAAGATGAAAGAGTTGATGACATCGCCCACAACATTGAAGTCATCAACAGGGATAGGGAGAGGTGCATCTGCAACGATCACCTCTTCAACTGCCACTCTGACTTGATCATCCTTTATTTCTTAGTGGTAGACAGTTGATCCCAAGTTGTGCACGCTCCCCCATGCAACCAATCGTCTCAGAGGATCCTCCACAAACAAGTCACAAGGCTCACCAATTTGGCTGCCAGGACCCTCTGATGACTGACCAATGCAACTCCCTTTAGTGCTCTGTTTAGGGTTTAGGGAATGAGCCTGGGGAGCACTGGTATTTGCTTCTCTTGTGCTCGTCATGATCATCCATTCCTCTTTCATCTTGTTGAACCTTTCTTCAAATCGTGCATCAAATGATGCTTCTGCCTCGGCCCTAGCTTCCGCCCTCACAGTGGCCAATATACACTCCATCTCCTCCCTAGTTACCATACCACTTGAGGAACGGTGTGAGGGTGCTCCAAAATAATCCCTTATGCCAATCCCTCCTCCAATCCCCCTGACACGGCCGGGATGCTCAGGTTTTCCTGTAGCTACGGTCAGGATGTCATTCCTCCTATCCGACCTAAACGATCCCTCGGCTTATTTTTTTGAAGCTCCTCCTATAAGACAGATGACAAATGTTAGTAATGAAATTTATTTACTAAATAATTAATAACAACAAGTTAACAACAATACTTACAATTTTCTCACCGACTACACGAGATTGTTCACTCGTATAAGACCCGCTCCTCTTTTGGCGAGCAAACAACCACTTCTCTTCTCGACGTATCGGAGATAGTGGAGAAAGAAGAACAGAAGGATCGGATTGAGCTGCTTCTTCCAATCTCTTCCGTTTGGCTGCCAACAAGTCTTTTTCGGCCTTCACATACCCCCCACGAGACATTGTATGGGGGCAATCATTCTTTCTACCACTCTCTTGTAAATCAATAAAGACAATTCATAATTCATAAGCAAATCAATTGCAAAATAAGTCAACTCACCAATGCTTCTAGAGTAGTCCGAAGCCGTCTAAATTCTTGCCAAGTCTGTTCGTCAATAAAAGAATACTGCTCGCACGGATTAGGAAGAGGCTGACCTTCTTCCACCTCGATATGCACGTAATTGTTGGCTAGATTTGTCTTAAACTTCCTCCAACGTTCATCACAATACATCATTGTCTTGTCATACAAGACTTCACTCTCAGGAATGTCGTAAGTGAGCTGGATAGTTTCCCAAATATGTCGCTTCACACCTCTATCGACATTTCTCCACTGCTCTATCAAGATGCTAAGCTTGTTGCGTGCTAGGAGGCCGACAAAACTCCTATACCGTTGGGCATTAGGCCCGATTGGTTTCCAATATCTATCAAACTCAATCGGAATCTTTCCCCCGGTATTCCGATTGAGAGGAATGTCTCTCAATCAGGTGGCTCTCCTACCCCTTCGTCTAGGCCGGTTACGTGGCTCATTGTGTTCCTGACTCGAAGCATTGCTAAGCTCGCTTTGATTTGGATTAGTTGGATCGGGAGTACCCTCACTAGGACGACTCATTGTCTAAAAACACTTTAAGAACACTATTTAAGGCAATTTTGCTACACGGTGCTTATTGTTATAACACGGCACTATCTACAAAGGAATCGTTCAAAAGCAATTTCCAAGTTATGCAAACATGAACAAATAATTGCAATGCACAAGGTAAAGATTTTAAATTCAAATCGCAGGGCCGAATCAAAAAATGGAAACCAGAAGCTACAAAATCAATATAACAGAAGCAACAAGCTTAAACCAAACAAAACAATATAACAGAAGCTACACCACTAGAAGCAACAAGCTTAAACTATAGTCTTCAACGTACTAGGATCAAAATCATCACTACGACTCTCAAAATCATCACTTTCAAATGGAATAATTAACCCAGGTCCACTAGAAGTAACAAGCTTAAACTATAGTCTGTAATGCAAATGGAAAACCACCAAAATAAACCCACGTCCTCAATTTCAGAATAATTCAACCGTACCTTAAACCTTTGCTTGAGAATCCTCTTATTCCTCTAGATTTGAACAGTCCTTGGCCACTTGCTGCAGGAATCGAACAAAGAAAATGGAAGATAAGTAACCTCACAATTTCAATGAAAAACCCAAAAACGAAATGGAAACACAAACCTGACAATAAAAACGAGGTTGAGAACGAAACCAATCGGAGGGAACAAACGACGATAGCCTTCCGACAATGAATTCAATAGTAAATTTTCGTTGACGGCGGTGAAGTTAAGGACGGAGAAGAGAAGGGGAAAGGAGGAAATGCCGCAAACAGACGCAGGGGTTTCGCTAATGTGCTTGAGTCTTGAAATGAAATTTCAGAGCTAAATTTAGGCGGGTTTTAAAATCCAGATCAGTTTTAAGACCGGTTGTCAATTAAAACCGGTCTTACAAAAAACATTGAAGATCGGTTCTTTTTTAAAACCGGTCTTAAAATATATATTTAAGACCGGTTATTAATTAATAACAGGTCTTAAAAATTGAAACTTTTTAAGACCGGTTATTAATTAATAACCGGTCTAAAATTTTGAATTTTTAAGACCGGTTCTTATTTACAACCGGTCTTAAAAATAATAAATATTTTATTTTTATGATTGTCTTTAACTCAGATAATATTTTCTAGACCGGTTATTTTTAAAACCGGTCTAGAAAATATATTACATATTTTTATTTTTTTTATTGTATATATTTTAAGACCGATTGTTTTGTAACCGGTCTTAAAAGTATTTTTAAGACCGGTTATATTTTATAACCGGTCTTAATATTTCATCATAATTACAAAAATGCCACCGGTCATACTTTTAAGACCTTATCCGATGTAACCGATCTAAATGTTCCGTTCTAAAAACCCTTTTCTGTACTAGTGATACCTTATTTAGGGAGTGACAGTGGTCATCTTGGTTGCAGTTGACAGATGAAATTGCTGCTTTCTTGAAAATGATAAATGAGAATTGCTGTGCAATCTACATAAGCAATTTAATCACTTTAGTCCCACAATAAGCGAGCAGAATAAAATGATAAGATCTGAGGTTACATGCTGCTACTATTTTATTGTGGGACTTTTTAGGGATTAAATTGCTTATATGAGAGTTCACAATGATTTTCCCTTCTTGAAACCAGAAGAATCATATATCAAGGACGGACACAATTTTCAAGAATTTAGCAGTTTCTGAATCCTCTATTGATATAGATGCAGCTAAAGGACAGCATGCTCGTATCATTAATAATCTGTAAATAAATTGCCTTTCACCTGGGAAAGTTTGCGTTATGTAACTATGCAAATTGTACTTTGGATTTTGTGTTTCTTAGTTTTGGTAGTCATCTTAAGTTTTACATGTTCCAAGAGTTGCAGCAAGTTAATAGTGTTTGTATACCATTGTGAAATAATGAATATAATCCTTGATGGCTTTTGATTCAACAATTTTCTGCTATAATGCTTTATTTGTTCTTATAGTATTCCTGCATTCAGCTTTTCAGTTGAAATGGTTCTGATTTGTGGTCATTGAATGGCGCATTAGAAGGAAGATACATATTGTCAAGTATTTATGGTAAGAAAAATGTATTAAGAGAGATAATAAAGAAAAAACTTACATTTCTTCAAATATATTTGTGAAAAGATGATATAATTTCAATACAATCAATTATGTCTATTGGAGGGTGACAGAATGTCTATTGGAGGGTGACAGAAGGGAGAGAAAGGTAATAGAAGAGAAGGGAGAGATTAGAGAAGAGAAACTGAATGATCAAAGTAAATATGAGTAATCCTATTTATACTCTCACCTACCTAACGGCTTTTTAAGTAATTGGCTAACTACCCCTACTTTTCTGTCTCAGTGTTACATCTTGCTCTCCATTCTTTTTTATAGTTGGCAACATGATCAACCCTAATCACTCTGCCCAGAATCTTTGCTCCAGTCTGATTATCTGAAGAAAAAGTATTAACAAGCAATTTGGTTAATTATTCTGCAAGAAAAAACAAGTTAAAACCATCCCAAATAATCTTTTTATGACAAGAAAGAGAGCCCAACCTAGAGCAAGAATTGGGCTTCTTTGATCTTCATAGGCAAGAAATACAAAACCTTTCGTTTTCTCAGTGTCTTTGTCCCTAACAAGATTTACATCAACAATCTCCCGTATCTGTAATTTACAGAAATCATTAGCAGACACAAGAGAAAAACCAGAATCAAATTTCATAAATTCTCACGAATACCATCCAAAGACTGAATAAGAAAAGGATTAATGTCATATACAGGGCACATAACAAAATATAAAACTTGTTAAAAGGAAGGATAGATAATCGAATCAAAAGACTTACAGAGCAAAAATGGCAAGGAGATCACCCTCAGTTAGATCAAAGGGAATGCCGCCACGAACACATAAGCAGAATCTTTGTATTTGACGTGCCAAGAAGCCTCTTCCTTCGAATTCATATTCTCAATGCACTTTGATATTTTTTACTCAATTGCGGTGAGTGTATGAGTTTATATTTTGGAAGGAGAGGGAAGAATCTAATGAATCATAGATGCAAATAAAAAATAATAAAATTTTTTAACAAATGTCTGCCACACTATAATCTGAGGTTAGTTGAACACAGAAAACATGAACTATCTAATTACGAAGAAGTGACTCACAGTTAGACTTTTTTTCTTTCTGGGTAGTCCGGTATTTTTGGGAACCGGCTCCCGTCCGCTGCTCCCCATTCGCTGCCCATCCGTTGCCTCAATCTGGACCGTTGAAATAAGATTTCAACGGTCCAGATTTAATATATTATAAAAATAATATTTTTATTTTTATTATAATAATATTATTTTTATAATAAAGGAAAAATATGGACCGTTGGATCTTATTTCAACGGCCCAGATTGAGGCAGCGGATGGGCAGCGGATGGGAGTGCAGCGGACGAGAGCCGGTTCCGTATTTTTGTGCAACAATTAATTTGATGGGTTTGAAGGTTCAATCCCACAGTATTTTTTTATGGAAAGAAATTTAAATGTTGAAACTATTGAATAAATTAACTAGGCTAAATTATAAAAACTCTTCTAAACTTTGGGTCAGCTATATATAACCCCTTGAGATTTTAAAGTTTAAATTTAATCTCCATATTTTTTACTATGAACCTTCCTATTGTCAATTCACCATTATCTTAACGGAAATTGTCACACCATACTGATATAAAACACATGGCATAACATGTGACATTCTATACAATTTAATCATTTTATATTAATTATATACCTTCTGAACCACAATGGATTGACTGGACGTAATGAAGTATTAGTCCTCATCAACTTGCTTCCCTTAACTCACTCCAAGGTTTCTGCCTTCAAAGACCGTAATGGGTCAATACTATCACAATTGGACTCTTTGACATCGCTACTAGAGTTTCGAATTGGGGGCAACAAGCCCTTTTCACTTCCGCCATTAAGATGCCATATGTCTTGTACCAATTTGACAACGTAATTTTTGTTAAGAAGATAATGATGAATTGACGATACGGAGGCTTATAGTAAAAATATTAAAGATTAGAGAAGTTAAATTTAAACTTTAGAATGTTAAGGGCTATATACAATTGAATTAAAGTTTAAAGAAGTTTTGTATTATTTAGCCAATAAACTATAATCAATAGCGATTTTCAATTCAAGATTTTTCTATTTTCTATTTAAAATTCATGAATCTTGCTACTAGCTAAATTTGATTAATTGAAAATAACTAAGTAGATTTCAAATTTATTTTTATTTTATTTAAAATTTAATAATTTAAGAATTTCAGAGAATGAAAAAATAAAATAATAAAAAAAATTTAACAAATGTCTATTACGGTAAACTATTTAGATCAAATTTTCAAAGTTTTGAATTTATTTTATTTATTTTTGTGATTTAATATTACAATAATATTATTATGAAATATCAAATTAATCCATTGAAAATTTATCTTAAAGGGGCAGTGGTTGATAAGGGAAGATAATCGCGGTTTTGTACTGTTTTTGCTTCCACTGAAACTATAAATATCAGTTTTTATTTAAAAAATAATTAAAGTATATTTTTAATCCTTTACATTTACATGAGGTTATACTTTTAGTTCTTTAACTTTAGAAAGTATGCTTTTGTTTCTATAATTCTAACACGGTTAATGTTACTAATAGAAAATGCTGACGCAATAAACTCAAGTGATAAATGTATAAACTTAAGTTATGACTGTACAATTAAATGCTATTAATCTTTAATTTAAAGTTTATGTAAACTTAAATGATGATTGTGTAACTAAAAATGCTAACGTAACAAACTCAAATGATAACTATGTAAACTTAAGTAATGACTGTGTAATTAAATGCTATGAATCTTAAATTTAAAATATATGTAAATTAAAAAATATCTAAAATTTGTGTAATTAAATGCTATTAATCAACACTTAAGTTTACTTCGTGAGCATTTTTGTTAACAATATTAACGATGTTGGAATTATAGGATCAAAATTATACTTTATAAAGTTAAGGGACCAAAAGTATATCTCATATAAAACTTAAAAGTATATTTTAACTTTAAAAAAATTTACCTCAAGATGGATATAAGAACTCGAGAGGGATTGGGTTTTTCTCATTGTCCTCTTTCTCATTTTCTTCTTATAATCTCGTATCCACCATTAAATTAAAATAATATATGATTAGATTTAATTTTTTTTTTACAAAAGTATTTCTATAAATATAAATAAGTAAATTTAAACTTTTAAAATATGATATATATCATCCACATATACAATTCATAAAAAATTAATAAATTTTAATTTATAAAATATTATAATAATAATTTTATAAAATATTAAATTTAAACTATACATTTCATGATAAAATGGTGGAGATAAGATTATAAGAAAATAATAAGAAAGAGGATAATGAGAGAAACTCAATATCAACAGTTTAGTCGTTCATTCAAAATCTTCTCCCGATCTATGGTGTTCTCTACATGTATCATGAAAAACGATGAAAATTATAAAATTATGTTAGTCTGTATAAAAAAATGACAATTATCTTACTATTCAATCTTTTTTCCAGACGATTGATACTTATGTGTATAAATTAAGAAAAGAAGTTAATGTGTTAACATCATTTCTCAATTTTTTAAATAAAATCTCTATAGTTGTAATTAATGTGTGTTGAGAATAATTAAGGCTATTAATATAAGAATATATTTGAAAAAATATAATAGTAATAAAATACTTATTTGATTGTTAAACTTAAAATACACACACAAATAGAGATGTAAAAAATATAAATAATACGTGAATTACATGTATAATTATCTTTTCTTATAGTATTTATAAATACATAAATATAAAAATTTTATTTGATCACGTTAACTATTTCAAGTCTCATCTTGTCACTTATTTATAATTTAATTTTGAAACCTTTTATTTCAAAAAAATAACAAAAATGACTTTCTAGTTTATTTAAAATTTAGAGAAAATCCTTCTTTTTTCTTTTTTTTTTTTGTTAAGCATAGGTATCCTCCTATTGGAGATAATTTTATTTGTAGTACTATAATGCACTAAATGTGGGCACCTCGTCTAACAAGGATTCAAATCTTGATTCGTTATATTGTAAGGGACTAACCCATTTTTCTAAACTCAACCCCGTTGGTAGAAAATATTTTTAAAAGTATTTTAAATACCCACATCCTTATTGGCAAAAAGAAAAACAAAAAGAAGAAAAGAAAGAAACACCCAAATTCAAAATCAGGCTTCTAAATTACGACAATACTTTTTAAAATGTTGGGTATTTTACCATATTGCGCCTCACTTTTTGTTTTCATCCCCCTCTCACTTTTTTTTGTTTTCGCCAACAACCACTTTGCCAGGGTTGGCAACAATTTTATTGTAAAAGTTGTGATAAATAATTAATAAGAACTTGTGAATTGCTAAATTGAAATTATTAATTTCTAAATTTGTTGTGTGATAAAATGACAAAAAATGTTTTATTACCGAATGCAACTTTGTTGCAAAACTTGTGTTGAGGATATCATTGGTAGTTAGTGATTATAAAAAGCTGAAAAACTACTAAAAATATCATTGTGTTGCAAAACTTTATAAAAAGTATTTCCACCCCTTCTAATGAAAGGGCCTGTGCATCGTAAGAAATAATCCGTCGAATTCCTTATTAAAAAGAAGCAACTTCTCAATTCAAATAGTTATGATCTACAGGCATTGAATGGGACACTAAAAGGAAAAAGTTGTGGAATGGAGATAGATTATACATGAGCTCTCTCCTAAAATTCAAATGAATAATCAAACTCGTATATTCAATACTCGTCAAAGTTAATTCTAAGATCAATTATTTCAAACAAGTATTTATATATTTTTTTATTCTCAAATATTTTTTTAAAAAAATCTTCTAAAAACTTGTTTTGAAAAACACTTTTAGAAATGTCTGAGGAAAAAATGAAAACAAAAGCAAAAAACACGAATATTTTTGTAATTTGTAAATTTTCACGAATAACTGAAAATGATCGATTGCAGTATTGACCCATGTTTCAGTTAATGCTGACATGGCTTTTACATTACAAGGTCCTTATGTAAGATGCTTTGATTAATTTGAAATCAGAAGAAAACAGAACAACTATACATAATCTTCCATTCAATATACACTACTACTAAACTATCTCAATTTTGTATCAAGTAGACAACAATTCTATAAATTTGGGGTCATGATTAGTTTCAGCCAAAACTCCCCTTTCATTGATAACATGTAAAAAAGCCAAAAAAAAAAAAAAAAGAATGATTCACAACAATATATATGAGAGATTCAAATCTTGTGTCAATACTTTTTTAAGATCACTAGCTGGATGCATGATTTCCACATTCCAAAAGGAAGATTATCATTGCTCTTATATAACAAAGCGGAAAGAGATCATACAGAACACAAATTAAATAACCAGAAAGAGAGAATGAGAGCACATGAATACAATCAATCCGCTACAATGAGGGACGAGACGCCCAAATTCAAAGCTACCGATACTGATAATCACCTTCTTGATATCTTTTCTTCTCTCCTGTCCAAATCATATTTTTCTTTTGGCTCTGATCTATCTGTATCATGTCTGTTTGATCTGTCCTCTCGCTTCCTATCATAATCATCTCTTGGCCTTGATGCAGAATCGTAGTCTCTTTGCCTCGACCTCCTCTCTTCCCTGATAATATGATCTTCCCTTGATCTACTACCAAAATCATCATCATCATCATAGTGTCTCTTATGCTTCTTTTCTTCCCTTCTGTCAGATTCTCTGGTCCTGGCTTCAAACTCATCATTATCTGGCTTCCTTGACCTTGTGTCTTCCCTCCTATGATGATCTCTTCGCTCGAATTCTATATCATCATCGCTTCTCCTTCTTGATTTTTTAGCTTCAGAATGTAAATCTCTTTCTTTTTTGTGACCTTCAAATTTGTCATGACCCCACTTCGAACTAGCATCCTCAGTGGCCCCCCAACCTGTGTTTGCAGCCCTCTGGATAGACACATCAAGGAACTCAAATTACCCGGAAATGCCACACAAACTTATATCGCAAATTAAGCAAAAGATTTGGTTCACAAAATTCAGCACATTTACAACTAAGAGCAGCAAAAGTCATGAGCAACACAAAATAAGGAGAAAACTAAACATAGAACCAAAGAGGCTATAAAATGCATGAAAACTGTCCAATCTCCCTGCATATCAGAAATGAAAATTCATTTAAAATAACCACGTCAAGAACACAATCATATATCTTGAGGATCCAAGCATTGCACTTGAACAAAATAAAACAAAGAACTGTTAAGCTGCATTTGGCCTCCTTTATATCATTAAAACCTTGGAAACATTACATGAGGCTCCAAGGTGAAAGAACAAAATCAATGCGACAGATGTTTACTAGAAATGGTGGCCAATATCGCCATGTCAGTGAACTTAGAACTTTCATTTGCTCAAATAAACCAAGATGAGAAAGCAAGAGGCATGGCACATTTGGGTTCCTATCTCTCTGAAGTTGTCACAGAGAGATAGAACCAGAAGTGAAGTTGTTCTAGAAGTCCTTGAAATCATTACTAAAACTTGCAATTATAACAGAAACTAGAATACGGAAGTTAAGATTTTTTAAATTGCGATCCAAATTTCAATAATAGAGCTTTGAGCCTAACTCTCCAAGCTCAATGACAAGTCTGACCATCAAACAAGGCCTACAATGCTCCTTATTGAAGGCTAACATCAAAATTCGCAATTAATACATTAGCGTCTATATTTTGAGATGATAAACTCACCTCATTAAAGACTAAATCATAGGCACATAAAAATTTTCCACTGGGGCCAAAATTTACATCTTAAACCTTGAATACAGGCTCAATTTCAATGGTCAAACATCTAATTCTTCTCATAAAAAACTAAATTGTAAACACATTAAATACTTCTTCTCGAGAAAATGTACTCACTTGCTCATCATGAGAAAATTTGCAGCTAGCTCCACGTGTGCATTCACCTCTCTGGAAAGCTCGGCAAACACCTCGTTCCTCCCTTTTCTTCCTCTCTGTCTCTTCATCCTCCTCTTCTTTCTTTTTATATTTAGTGACGTGATCAACTCGAATGACTCGACCCAAAATCTGTGCTCCATTCAAATTATCTGAGGAAAAAGCATTTGCAAGGAATTAAGTTTATTATTCTGTAAGAAAAAAAAGGCTAAAATCATCACTAATATATTATTACAAGACAGAAAGCCAACCTACAGCCAGATTTGTGCTTCTTTGATCTTCATATGCAAGAAATGCAAAACCTTTCGATTTCCCAGTACCTTTGTCCCTAACAAGATTTACATCAACAACTTCCCCGTATCTGGATTTACACAAATTATTCGCAGATATTAGAGAAAAATCAAAAATCAGATTTCATAAAGAACAAAATTAGGGATAATGCAAGCCAAAGCAACAACGAGTTCTAGCTTATAATAATCCTACGGCACTCGCACGGCATATTGCTACTACCATAGAAAATGGCTCATAAATTGGAAGGCAAACACAGCAGGAAGAAATTGAATAAGAAAACATCTATTAAATAAAACCGGTTAAACGGGGATAGTAGTCTAATTTTCAAATGTAACAAGTGCACTAATTAAAACGCAAAAAAAAAAAAAGGAAAAAAAAAAAGAAAGAGAGAGAGAGACTTACTGAGCAAAAACTGCGAGAAGATCACCCTCGGTTAGATCGAAGGGAATGCCGCCGACGAATACATAAGCGGAATCTTTGTACTTGGCGTGCCAGGATGCTTCGTCGCTGATGCCCAGAGAAGCTTCTTTGGAATTGATATTCTGAATGCGCTTCACTAGGGTTAAAGGATTCATCTCTCTCAGACACAAAGCTCGGTAATTGATTCAGGTCAATCACCACCGCGACTGATGAGAAGAGGACTGTGATAACGGTGGAAGGTCTATCACCACTGCAACTGATTCAGGTCGCGGCTTTCAGAGGGGTCGGGTACTAAACCGAGGGGTCGATCTTATCTTTTTCATCAGTAGGGGTCGATCTATTTTATCTTCGAGTTTGTCAGGGTCAAGTGTTAGAGTAGATTTTATCAAAAAGTATAAAAATTTCAATACAGGGAAAGTCTGGCCCAAGGACCATAAAAAGTTATAAAAAAAATCTTATAGTAATTTTTTTAATTAAAAAAATCCTTAAAATTTATGTTGTGATTAATTTTCAATGTAAAGTTACCGAATTATTTTTATTAATTAAAAACATATTGTCAGATATTAACAACTTCATCAGTCTATTTTGATAATTATATTTACCTACTTTGACAAGTTCTAAAATGACAAGCTAATGTATCTATTTTCATAAACCTCTAATTTTGATAAATTGTTATGCCTATTTAGAGATATTAAACAAGTTAATTAAATTACTTTAAAATATTTATATTTATCATTTTTTCTCCAAACTATTTTACCTAACTTATTAATAGATATATAATCCAATGAAGCACTATATATGATATGATTACGTAATTTATTTGGCTTCCTTAATCTCTTAAAAAAGTTAACTATGTCTTATATTTAGGATTGGAGAGAGTATGTATTACTAGTTTGGACAGATTGAGAAAACTAAATAAATTATTTAAAAGTATTTATATTTATCATTGTTTGACTTATATAAACTAATATAAAATCTAATGATGATATACATAAATATTTTAGAAATATCATGTAACATATATCATAATTAAATAATTTATGTAACATCCTCAATCTCTTCAATTTAGTCAATTGAGTCTAATATTAAGGACTAAAAGTTGTATATAATAAAATTCATGTTCTTTCAAGTTATTTTCCATCTAAACTTCCTTTCACAAAAAAAAAAAAAAAAAAAACCTCATCTAAACAAATTTCACTTTCAGAAAAAACCACTTATGCTACCGTCAATTCAAATATAAATCACATTACATAATCTGACTTTTATCTAATCTTAAATTTGTAAAAGTCGTATTACAAAAGAAAAAAAAAACCACTTTTGTCATCGCTATTTCTAGGGATGAACAAAAACCTGATGGTCTGGTCCAATCTAGTTTGACCCGAGCCGGTCCAGTCTGGTTTGGTCCAGTCTAAATAAACAATATAATGAAATCATATTAGATAGGACTAGACTGACTGGTCAGGTTGGGCTGGGTTTCAGACCAGGGGACTAAACCACCTACACTGGTCCGGTCTGGTCCAGGTCAATTTCTTAAAAAATATTTGTATAATTTAGATGTTATTTTTTATTTAATGTTGTTAGAGTTTTTTTTTAAGAATTTATAATCAAGTTTTATTTTTTATGATGATTTTTATATGATTATAGGTATTTTTATTATCTTAATTATATTTATTATGTTTAAATGTTTTTTCTCAACATATTTTTTTTATTGTTGTTGAATGTTGTTGGATATTCTTATAGATTTATGATGTTTTAATTTTTTGTGTCATATTTTATATTATTATAGGTATTTTTGTAATCCTTATTATGTTTAATATATTCAAATTTTTCTTCCAAAGAGGAAAAAAAAATATCAAATTTATATCCTGGACTACTTGGACTGGTCCAGGTAGTCCACTAGATCCGATCTGGTCCAACCCAACCTTGGGTTGGTACTGAACTAGACTAGACTACAGACTACTTTGTACAACTCGAGATCTTCTCAAGATCAGACTTCGGGTTAATGTCAAACCCGATCCAGTTCAATCAATACTCATCCCTAGCTATTTCAAACATACCAATAAACTTCTATCTAGGAAAAGACAATATGACAACTAAGACATGATCCGAATACTAAATTACTTTAGAGAAAAATAATAAACTATGAAAGATAAAATAAATGGAATCTTATAATGGACTTGTTTGGTTTGAGGGGAGGGGAGGAGAATTGAGGGAAAAATTATTTAGTTAGATTTAAAAAAATTAGATAAGTGTGGTTAAAATTTTTTAATTAATTATTCTCATTCATTTATCTTATATCTTATGATCTTTATTAACAATTTTTATCCCCAATTGTTTAGTTCTTTTTAAATCTGATTTATGAAAAAAATTTCTGGCCCTTTCTCTCAAAGGACAAAACTTGGGTCAATTACTTAGGTCCATTAGGTCCAAATAGCCAATAAGATTTTGACAGCTGGATTAGTTTGACACATACGTACTTAATCGAGGCTAAACCACCGTAAGCGTCCCTCACATTCTGTTCAGCACAGTGGTGAATGTTAAATAATGAAGCTGAATCTCAAAGATGAAGAAGAAGCAAGAACAAAGATGCGAGGGGTCCTCGTACCATCCTCATCCAAAAAGATGAGCACGACATGCTCATCCCTCAATTTTGTGGTGACGCCATTTTTTTTTATTTTTTATGTATTCTTATATATTTAAATTAAATTATATACTACATTCTGAAATATTTTTATCATTTAGTATCTTAAATTAATTAATTTTTAATTCTGTATTTAAAAATATTTTTTCTGCAATACTAATAACTTAAAATATTTTTTCAATAGCACTTAATATTTAAAATATTTTTTAACCCCCAATATTTTAAGTTAATTAACTTTTAGCATATGTAGTATTTTTTCAAAAAAAAAAAACCCAAAATTGGGGAATGAGCATGGAACGTGGATCAGATGGAAGTAACATCTGGTGCCAAACTCTAAAAAACAGTGTTCATTGTTGATGTTATCTTCATCCATGTGAGACACCACGAGATCTCTCATGGCTTTGGTTCCTCTCCGATACAGAGTACCCATTTGTTGCAGAGCAGTTGAAGGTAAGGAACACTCGATCTTTATTGCTTCACATGATTTTGGATTCCACATTCAAGGTAATCAAATGAGTATTTTGGATTTCGAAGTGGGATTGCTGGGAATTTTGTGAATGGTGGGTTTTCTAACATTGAAATTGACGAGGAGGGGTGTGAATAAGGGTATTGCAGGAAGAAGTATTAGAGGGATTGAAAGAAGAGAGAGTGATGAAGATATGAAGAGTGGATGGATTCGAACGGTGGAAAAAACTGGAATTTCTTCTTCTAAAGGAGGAAGCAGGTGATCTAGATGGTGAAGAAGAAGATGAAGGTGAAGTAATAGAGGGGGTGAGATAATAAAAGCTTTATTTTTGTCAACAATGGCAGAATCATCTCCAGGGAAAGTGGCGGTGCTAGCATCTGAAGGAAGAAGAAGCAGGTGGAGAAGAATCACTAGCGGTACCGGTGATGTATGGGAAAAAATAAAAAATCACTAACGTTCACCACTACAGAATATGGATTTTACATCCTAAAGGACTTTTTTTTTTTTAAAAAAAGCATAATAAAAAATAAAGACAATAACATTTTTGTAATTACACACTTTAGATGTACCTAATTAAATTAGGAACATCTAAAATAAAAAAAAAAAGAATCACTTTAGACGTCTTCAATTCAAATTGAGAACGCTAAGTCACACTTTAGACACGTCCCCATATATAATGGGGATGTCTAAAGTTTTAAATTTTTTTTTTTTAAATGAGGGACCCTTTTGGCGTCCCTCAATTATATTATTAGATGGTATCCTTAATGTATCATTAGGGAAGCCCTTTGGTGTCCCAATATTAGATGGTATCCTTAATGTATCATTAGGGAAGCCCTTTGGTGTCCCTATATATATATATATATATATATATGAGGGACGCCAAAGGGTGTCCCTCAATTAAAAAAATCTTTTTTCTAAAACTTTAGACATCCCTAATGTATATGGGGATATCTAAAGTGTGACTTTAGATGTCCATAATTTAAATTACGAATGTCTAAAGTAAAAAAAAATAACCGGACAATTTTAGATGTTCTTAAATTCAATTAGGGAAGTCAAAAATAATTCAAATTTTTACTGACAGTATTTATTTATCAGTTTTATACTACTTTTACACTCATCTTTCTCTTCCTATCGCTGCAAAGACAAGAGCCACTACTGTCACGCCTTTTAACTCTTACTTCTTCTTTATATGCTCCTTTTCCTTTTGCTTCTTCCTTTCTCTCTCTTTTTTTCATCTCCAGATCTGTTATACTTTCTTACCATTTTTTATTATTTTATCCTCTTTCTCTTTTTTCTTTGGGTTTTCCTTCTGTTTTATCTTCTAACTCGTGTTGTTATGGCTTATAGATCAAGACTCTGAAACATGCTTCATGGCTACGTTCCCATTGAGAAAACAAGGTTCATCTCTCCATGTCGCTCTTATCTATTCATTATTACGAGAAAATGAATTTTAATAATAGAAGGAGATAAGTTGTTTGCAACTAATTCCTTTTATTGTTTTCATCTTCTCCCTATGAGATTTCAGCTTTAGAGTTATTATTGTGTAGATTTTGGATTTGGATTTCAGATACTAGATCTGTAATTTTATTGATGATGATCTGTAATTTCTGGTTTTAAATATTGTTTAGTCCAGATATGTAATATAAACGATTTTCTTTTTTTTTTTATAAAAAAGCACTTTAAACGTCCCCATTTTAAATTGAGGATGTCTAAACTTTAGACATCCCTTTTTAAAATGGGGACATCTAAAGTCCAAACTTTAAACGTCATTTTATCTACGGACGTTATTGCCATTTTTTACTACGTCGCTCACATAGACGTCCTCTTGTGTTCAGACGTTAAAAGGCCTAAAAAAGAGACATTAAAAATATTTTTTTGTAGTAGTGGATATATGTTAAACTAATGCAGGTGTCAAAAAATTATTACTTGAAACTAAAGGACCTAAATAACTTCACTTAAGTTTAGTACCCCTAAAGTCCCTCATACCAGTTATGATCCAATTCAATTCTCCAACTGCCTACCTCTTACACTAAGTACTAAAATTAGTATTTTTTTTTATTAAACAAAAGGCATCACTCCACTTTTGTGTAATTTTTTTATTATGATATATATATAGAAAAAATTAGGGGACAATTGCTCCATTAAAAATGTTATTGTTAAGAATGATATGATAAATTTTTAAGCAAAATATTACTTAAAGTTATTATATAGATAATAAGAAGGAATATCTCAATTAAATTTAGCAAAATGTCAAAGTTCAAATTGAGGCCACAAATTTAATAAATTATTAATCAAGCCATAAGGCTTAATTCATAATTTTTGAATATTATTAATAGATCAAAATGCCCCTTTATACTTAAAAAAGAAAATTGAATGTAGATAGGGTTGAAGCCAGATTTTGATTTTGATTATTTCAGTTGAACTTTTAATTCAAAATTCAGTCCTTATCTTTCCATTGTTTTATTTTAGAAAATGATCATTATCAGTTCAACTTATAACTGAGTCATCCTACATGTTAAAAAAAAAAAAAACAAAGAAAAACAGTGCCGATGTGGCTTCCTAGTCACCATCTCCATCATTATCATCATCAAATGCCTCCGGCTTATTAGAGAATTATAGAAATCACTCCTAAACGAAACTCTAATTTTATATATAACATAAAAATAATAGATAAATAGATTTAGAGCTGAAATAATAAAGTTGGACAAAAAAAATGTTTTTTAAAAAACCTAAGAAATAAATTCTTTTTCCCAGAACTAAAGAAATAATTTCAGGCAATGGTTTCTACTCGAAATATATCAGTGTTGATGTTTCATGAATCTTTATGAGCAAGTCCCATCAACTCAAGAATCAAAGACATGATCCACGTGGTTCAATAGGTCCAATCCCAGAAACACCAGCCAGCAGCTTCTGGCACTACGTCCGGTGGCGATGAATTGAATGAGGAGAGCTGCCTTCAGGTCTAAAAATGCTGACGAAGTAAGTTAGATTTACGATACAGCACCTTATTTTATTTTAATCTTATATAATATTTATTTAATTTATATTATTTTATTGAAAAAATCACATACAGTTGAAATAGGAAAATTCTATAAAAGATTGGTGAATTTAACAAATCTTAATTTACGCCTATGACCTAATTTAGAATATTTGAATGTTGGTAATTATACTATAATACCCCTAACATTTTGAAGGAAGTCAAAAAGAGGGTTGAGTGGGGAAAAAAGCGATAAGTCTGAATTGCTTCCTTCTGCTCTAGGACTTTCCTGCTCACAAGATCGCTAATTTTCTAATAAAAGAACCCGTTGCTCTCAAACAAAATGATTTCCTTATTAAGTGTTTCATTGTTTCCCGTCCATCTAGCATCCATCTAGCATGGTGCCTCTCGATGGACTATGCAAGGGCACTAATTAAGTTCATTCTATGCCAGGCAAAGCAATGAGTATAGTAAGACTGTTTATGCTTGCGTGGCTTCACCTCAAAACTTGATGAGCGATGAGTCATCGGCAATTAAATTTAATGTAATTCTATAGTATTTTGTTTCTCAACACTAAATTTAATTGATGGCTCTTGTCTCGATTTTTATTTGCACATAGAACCATCCTGTAATCCTTTCCAATCAAACGACTTTGTGTTTGTATGCTCTGATTATTCATGTTATATGGATAGGCTTTCACTATTTCTTTATTTTCGTGGCATATAATCCAATAAATTGGTTGGTAATTTGTTTCTACTATGATCAATTTTGCAGTCTGATGGTGGGTTTGGTATTTCATGCACTGGTCTATGTTTTGCCTTTTTAATAGGCTTTTGTTTTTAATTTTGTTGTTTTAATAACTAAGGGATATGGAGGTAATTTAATTTAAATTTTAAATCATTAATCAAGATGCATAATCTGTATAATTTGTTAAGTTCAATGACTCAAATTAGAATTTAGATAATTAAACTGTCTTTATATGGGATTTTTTCTATTTTATTTATTGAAAAAAATCCAGTTTAAATAAATTAGTTTAATCAATTTCATAATCCTTTTCTCTCTTTCTTTTTTTAACAAGTGTTTCTCAACTTTCTTCGTCCTGGACTCCTAATTTCTGCTGTAACACCCTTAGGGTCTGTTTGGTGTGAGGGATTTGGAGGGGAAGGGAGAGAAGGGAAAATATTTATGAGTTGAATTTTAAAAGATTGAAGAAGTGGAGTAATAAAATATTAATAAAGAAAATATATAAGATAAAAGAATAAGAAAAATTAATTAAAAATTTTTAACCCCACTTCTAATTTTTTTAAATTCAACTCAAAAATTTTTTCCCTCCTCCCACTTTCCCTCCCCTCCCCTCCCCAGAGACCAAACAAACCCTTAATCTTCACCCTCATATAATCCTAGGCCAAAACAAGAAAAAAGAAAACTGTACAAATTGTTCTACGACCTCAACAATTATCATCTGCAAATTGTTCTATATATTCTTCAACAACTCTCCTCTTCAAACACAAGTGATTATGTCGTTTTTCTTTTTCTATATTATTGAAAAAGTAGGGTTTGCCTTTTGATTTCTGTCAATGAGAATTTGCTCTTGTCCTTGCGGAGTATTTCCTTGTGAAATTGTTCCCTCGTTAGCCATGCTGCACCAGCAGGCTCAACCTGTTATTGCACAGGAAATTAAGAGGATGCATAGGAGAGAAGATATGATATTTATTAAAATCTGCTACGTTTTAATATAAAGGTTTGTAAAATAACTCTATAATAAGATTACCTAAATACAGCTTATCTGTAGATGAAGGAAATAATGTTTTAAAAGGTGAATCGGAAATCGAGCTGAAAAAACTAACGGGCTATGGTTCAAATGGTTGAATCGGTCGGATCGTTCGGTTGAGCCGGCGATGTAATAATTTAATAAAAAAATTAATTGGAAATAAATATGTGTGTGTGTGTATATAAAATAAACTCATAATAATTTTAATTGCCACCACTCACGACAATAATATGATAATATATGAAAACTTTAATATCATAATTTTGTTTATATATTTAAAATTAAAATTTTAAAATTTTAGATAAAAAATAATAAAATTAAATACAGAATAAATTAACTTTAAATATATGAACAAAGTGATATTTTGTTTTGGAAGATAAAGGCAAAAAAAAAAAAAAAAAAGGATGATAGTAAAAGAAAGGGAAAATTCTAAAAAACTACATTGAAAATAGCAAAAGGACATTTCAGTACATTGAAATTGCAAAAGGACAAATCAGGTGGTGTCAGACGGGCAAAGGAATCTGGCATTTTGAAATCTCGGCCAAATGACGAAAATGCCCTTCAACCCTCCATCTCCACTTCAAAATAACAACATGATCCTCGAAATTAACACCTCCGGATTCGTTATTAACAACTTTAATTCTTCTTTTACAATTCACAAGTTTCAGGGCCAATAACACCACCAATCTCGCCATTAACAACTACGAATTTGATATTAAGAACTCAATTTTCTTCTTTCGCACTTAACAAATTTCAGGGCCAATAACAACACCCATATCTTAATTAACAACTTTGGATTCGAAATTAACAACTCAAATTTCTTCTTTCACGAATAACAAGTTTCAAGGCCAATAACACCATCGATCTCGCCATTAACAACTTTGGATTCGCCATTAACAACTCCTATGTTGTTATTCCAACTGAGGGCTGAAGGGCATTTTCGTCATTTGGCCGAGATTTCAAATCCCAAATTCATCTGCCCGTTTGACACCGCCTGATCTGTCCTTTTGCAATTTCAATGTACTGAATTGTTCTTTTACTATTTCCAATGTAGTTTTTTAGAATTTTCCCTAAAAGAAAGGCCAAAATCCAAAAAATCTCCCTAAACTTTGGGTGTGTTGCAGGTAACCAAGGTACTAAAACTCGGACCGGTCATTGAACCGGTCGGGGTACTGGGTTAAGGGTCAGTGGGTCAAACCGGGACCAAACCGGAGCTAAACCGGGACCAAACCGGTGAAAAATTGAAAATTTTAGACTTATAGTATGAAATTCTAAAGGAAAATTTTTTTTTTTTTTTTTTTTAGTAAAAACCCCAACCCGGACCGGACCGGGAACCGGACCGGTTTTCCGGCCGGTTCGCCGGTTACCGGGCCGGACCGGCCGGTCCGGTCCGGGTTTCACAACATGGCAGGTAACCTCCCTGACCTATAAAAATTTAAAATTAAAACCATGAAGTTTTATATTTTGACTGACAACTTCCTTACCGTCAAACTTAATGGTTTATGCCATGTCATCTTTTTATTTTAATTGAAAAATGTCACATTTATGCATTGACCAATGAAACCTTGACAACTCATGTATTTTTATCCTATGTGTCAGCTTACATGTCACCCTCCCTCCCTCTATTATTTTAATTTTTTTTAGAAATATATGCAAATATTTCATTTGTCACAGTTCTATTGCGACTAACAAATATTTCATTTGAAATCTAGATCTAGACAAGTTTAATTCTGAGAAGAAGTCTACCAACTCTTCCAAATGTGGAAGGAAACGTTCAAATGAGAATACCAATCGCGAGAAGGGGAGGCCCAACGATTTCAGATTTTTGAAGGCAAATTGAAGTTTGTCAAAGAGAAAAAGGCACAAAGAGAATCACCCACAGACTGTAATTTAGGGCTCAACTATTTTTCATATATGAATCACGAAGAATTCAGTAAAACACACTTAAGGCTTATGGTCTTGCCATTGGAAAGCTGCAAGAACAAGAACAGATCTGGACAAATAGAGGGAGAGAGTGGGGTGGTGGGGGGAGGAAGAGAGATGAGAGGAGCGGCAGGCGGTAATTGAGGCAAGAAAAGTTTTTTCAAAAAATTTGCACATGAGAGAGGATGCAGGTGCGCATATTTCTAAAAAAGTAATTAAAATAATAGTGAGAGGGATAGGTGACATATAGGCTGACACATAGGATAAAAATACATGAATTGTCAAGGTTTCACCGGTGAGTGCATAAATGTGATATAGTTTAATAATTTTATATTTATTATTCACTTTTTACTCTTTTAACCAATTCACTATTTTAACCAATGGACAAAGGTTTTCCATTTTGCCATTTACATTTACCTCTCCGACAACTTGCGCCCTTTGTCTTCCTCCTTCTTCATCTTTTCAAATTCTTTCTCTTATCCTAATTATAAGATAAAATTGATTTTTTTAGAAAAATTAAAGAAGCCAATTAAATCACTTTAGAGTATTTATATTTTTAGTATATTTAGATTATATATCAATTTATTAGTCAAATTAATTAGTTTGAAGAAAAAAATATAAATATTATAAAGTGATTTAATTGGTTTCCTTAATTTCTCCAAAAAAGTCAACTTTATCTTATAATTAGGACCAGAGGGAGTAAGATTATTTTCTCTCTCTGTCCTCAACTCATTCTCTTGCTGTAGTTGAAGATGGAGTATGTTACACATTTATCTTATTTTCTTTATTTTTAGAGTATTCACGGAAAATGATATACGATTTAGTGGGCAACACAAGAATAACATAAATATATTGATAATATGTGCATGATTATAGAAAATTCCCCATAAGGGTTTGTACATGACAATTATAAATTATGTAGTTGTACAGGGCTACTAGGATGTCTAAACCAGTTCCATTGAAATAAAGACATCTTCCCGTCTTCGTTCCACCACTGCAATCCCCACGTACGGTTCTCTTATTTGTTCTCAGCATAATCTTCTAACTCCTCCTGTCTAAATTGTTGGTAGGAGAGGGTGAGATTTGAGAAAATCTTAGTAGGAAAACAGTGTCAATATACATGTAAGATAAGTGCTTAATGCATGACATACTTGCATTACATAAATCATGCTCACATAATGACATATCTGCGTGCTCAATGTTTCAAACAACAAAACTATGGCCATGACAGAAACAGAAACAGAGTTTCAATTATTCATATGTGTTTAACATAACCAAGCAAAGCAATAACATGCATCAATACACCAGCACTAATATCAAATACACGCAGAAGAGGTAAGTTTTCTACCTTAAGTCTTTTCTGTCTCGAATTACGTGTCTTGTAAAACGTGTGGCAGCTCGGCTTTCCACTCGGTCCTACAATTTCAAATGTACCATTTAGGCACTTCTATAGTGTTTATGGGAGCTATACGAGTCTATATTGAAAAATGACCAAAATACCCTCGGGACCCCGGCCCGGCCCCGCTGTACCCTGTCCGACTGTACTTTTCTCGAAATGTTGACATGGGCTATTCTGACTTCTTTTCACCCAAAGAATCCATTTCCGGATTCGAAATTACCAAATTCAATGCCAAAAGATAAAATTGCCCTTAGCAGGCCCGCTTTAGGGTTTTATAGGCGTTTTCGTAATTATATTTTTTTGGATTTTTCTGAAAAAGTAGCAAACTGTAAACCCACCTAATTTTTCCTCCTGAACTCAATGGAAGCATCAAATCATTGAAAATCCAGCTCCTTCCCCCCAGAACAGGTCTGGCCGAAACACTAAAAAAAAAAGGGAATATTGCAACTTTGTGTTTTAACATCTAAAGCTTACTCCTTTCCACAAATAATCCCTTACTAAACCATTTAAACACATACTAACCATGTTTTAAAGAAATTTGGGCAGCATAATGTAACACCCCAAATTTTATATTCACTGAATATATTGTGATTACTTGGGAAATTCAATAAAATGGTGAATATTCATGAAATTTGGAACTTATGAATTTTGAAATATTCATGTTCATGAGAAAATGAGCAAATTAATTCAAGAAAGGAAATTAAATTACAATGGTAACAACAAAATCATAATTTTGGCAATTTAACACAAGATTAATTATTTTCCAATTAATTAAAGTTAATTTCAATTAATCAAGGAAAATAAAGGAGAATATATATATATATATACATATATATATATATATATATATATTGAATATTCTTGGTGGAATAAATCAAAAATTGTGAAATTGGAAGGACTTGTGCATAATTCTTTTAATTGAACTATGAAAATGTTGAAACAATTTTTATTTCCCTTCTCTTATAAAAATTTCGCCTAGCATAAGAAAATGAGAGGAAACAATGATTATTGGAATTAAATATGCCAAGTGTCATTATCTTATGGTGAAGGGATTAGTTTATAATTGATTAAGAAGAGCACGTCTAATTGCATTATAATATTGCTTCATGGACATAGTAATCATGATTATGGTACAATACTTGAGTATCTAGTTAGATTAGTCGGAAGAAGCCATTTGGTTAGTGGAGACATAAGGGGGGGGGACGGTTTTTGAGCTAACCAAAGGGAGAGGAAAATTAGTTCAAGGCTAATTGAAGCCCTATGACATCAATTGGAAGGAGATAAGATTAATGCCAAGTGTCAACATAAGATGAAGTTTTGTAAATAAAGCAAATAAGGGAAAAGGGAGATATTTTAAAATACTCTTCCTTTCTCTTTCCCTTCCTTATTTCGGCCAAGAAGAGAAAAGAAGAGAGAGAGAGAGAGAGCTTTGAAGATCAAGGAGATCTAGAGAGAAGGAATAAGAGAAAGCTTAAGGTAAGTGTTGATTTCTTAAGAGTTCTTGTAATCTTGCATGAAAACCTTTTTTAAACCCTTATTCTCTATAGAATCAATGGTTTAGAAGACACATTTTGAGCTCAAAGAGAGAGAGAGAGAGAGGAGGATGTCTACAGAGATAAAGTTCAAGAACTCAAGAGGTAACTTCACAAAACTCAAATCCATACTAGTATGTTGTTATTGTTGAAGTGTATGGTTGGATTTGGTGATTTTTGTTAAGTTTGTAAATTTGGAAAAGTCCTAACCCTAAGGGGTTATGCTACCCAAATTTCTTTGAATCATTGTTAAAATGTGTTTAAATGACTTAATAAAGGATTAAAAGTGAAAAGGCACAAGCTTTGGAAGTCAAAACACAAAAGTGCATTTTTCCTTTTCTTTAGTAAAGTTTTGGCTAGCGCTGTTCTGGGGGAAGAATTTGGATTTTTAGTGATTTGATGGTTCTATTAGATTCAGGAGACAAAAATAATTGGGGTTACAGTTGGTCACTTTTTCAGAAAAGCATAATTACGAAAACGCCCCTGAAACCCTAAAACGGGGCTGTCAAGGGCAATTTCATAATTTGACATTGAATTTGGTAATTTCGAGCCCGAAAATGGATTCCTTGGGCAAAAATATGTCAGGACTGTCCTAGTCAAAATTTTAGGAAAACATGCTGTCGGGCAGGATACGGCGGGGCCGGGTCGGGCTCGGGTCCTGGGGGCATTTTGATAAAATTTTATCATAAACTAATACAAACACAAGAAACACTATAGAAGAGTCTAAAATGATATTTGGATAGGTTATGATCTATTTCTTGTACATTTAATATTTTAGGACCGAGTCGAAAGCCGGAAGTGACATGTTTTACGAGGTACATTAAAAAGGGGTTGAAAGAACTTTGAGGTAGGAACATTATCCTTTATACATCATGCCCTAGTTATATGATTGTGTGGATGCCATTGTTTGTAAATGTACTTTATTAATCAACATGGTTTTCCTAGAGAGGGGCAGTTAGTGCCATAGGTGTACTTGCACTGAGAGTTGGTGAGAATCCAACCGGTGTATGATTAGTGGGGCTGGGCCCTACTTATGTATACATAATGATGATGATGTGTTTATATTCTTCATTAATTGGTGCATAGATGACGCATATCATATTTACTTTTTGCATTTTCTATGAACGATAGCATGTTTCTACTGAGATTCTTTGGAATCTCACCTTTTTTAAAAAAAAAAAATATCTCAGCGGGTGCTAGTGGGATGAAAGCCAAAGGCGTAGACGCCGAGAAGTGATTGGCATGTGTCTTGAGGCGTGGTTAAAGTCGATGGTTATAATTAGTTTATGCTTAAGATATTTTGGGGAAATCCTGTAAATATTGGAATTTCTGTGCACTCTGTATTTGTTGATGAACAACTTCAAATTGTAAACGAATATTGTTATCAGTATATATGTACTTTTCTATATGCCCATGAAACTCTGTCTTCATTACTCTTTGATTATCGAAATGGAAATGGTGTTGACATTTTTGGTATCAGAGCTAATAAGCAGTTTTGGCATTATCAGAATTGTATACTGATATGGTTTTGTTTGCATGGTGACAGGACATTGTGAGCAGTGAGATGATGGTGAACCAACGTGTTGCTAACCGATGGCCGATGATCAATTATTTTGGGCACGATGGTATGTGTATGAGATACACAGCACGGAAGAGCGTGGCGAGATTGACCGTATACAGTCTAGAGCCAAGGCCGGCATCCCCAAGAGTGGTAGAGGTTGGGGAGGCCGGAGATACGCCTGCGGGGTACCCAGAGTGGGATTCTGACTACAAACCAGAGGAGATTCCGTTGGATGAGGCGAGTGACCGTGAGTCTCAGGCAGAGCCGGTACATTTACCATATGATCTATAGTGAGACATGGAGTTGTCATACCTCCTTAAGGCCAAGTATCACAGGATACTGCAGGAGCATGATACACCGAGAGGCCAGTACTTCACATTCCTTGACGGTGTAGAGACATTGTATCGACTGTAGATACCGTTAGGGGTTACAGTGACCGAAGAGTGCTGGGTTTGTTCTACGATGTACTTTTTCCCAGACTCAGCATTCTGGAACAGGCAGAAGAACCTCATCATTGAGCGGGGTCTGAAGGAGAACTTCTGGACTTTCCAGAGGTATATCAGAGAGTTAGTGCGGGATTTTATGTATACCGTGCGGTGATGTGGAGCCTACGTGAGATATTTAGTGACCGGAGCTGACCGATACGTATTATGAGTTAAAGGCAGTTAGGCGGAGCCAAAAAACAGAGAAAGAGATAACCAGAGTCAGTACTTTTGGGTGGGTACAAAAAAAGTTAAGCGTGCTCGACTCGGGGGTAGTATAGGATGGGTGACCCCTGAGAAGTTGCATGAACTTAGTATTTTGGTTATGAAAAGGACAATATGTCATGTACAGTAGTATGTAGGATATATGATGTTTCTACTTCTCTATAACTACTATAAATAGTTGTTATGTACTATGTATGGCATATCTATGTACCTTGACTTTTATGAAATGACAAAAATGCCCTTGCTATTATATAAAATGTGATTCTTCTCTATTTTCATGTAGTTTCAAACATAGAGATGGTTCAACTTGGTAGACTTCGTGGCAGGCCATGTGCAGGGCATAATCATGTAGCGATTAAGCCATGACCTAATCCGATACAGCAGCAAATACTGGATATACTAGAACAACAACAAACAATGAATGAAATAAAGGCTGACCTTCAGAGAGTACAGCAAAGGCAGGATCATCTGGAGAATCATCTGGATGAATTTATGAGAGTTAATGATGGAGAAATACTGGAAAACAACAACCAGAGGATTTACCACCAGAGCTTGAGATGGATATCCAAGTTTGGCTGAGCAGGTTTAGTAAACAGTAGCCACTTATGTTCAGGGGGAAGTTCGATCCTCAACAAGCAGAAGACTGGTTAGCTCGTTTGGACAAGATTTTTGACATGCTGCAATACCCAGATGAAGTGAAAGCCTGATTAGCTATATACAAGCTAGAGGTGATGCTGACCGCTGGTGGAAGGGCATGGATCTTACCCTGAAGAGGAGGAATGTTCCTATCACATGGGAATTATTCTAGGACAAGTTTAACGAGAAATATTTTCCCCCGATTGTCAAACGAGAAAAGGAGAAAGAATTCCTCTATATCAAATAACAAGACCAGGAGAGCTTTGATGATTATTTGGCCCGATATATTCGAATGTCGCGATACTCGTCATATCACAAGCTGAACAATAATGAAGGTGGAACGCAGATATGATGATTAAAAGGTTAAGGCCTAAGTTCAAAGAGAGGTTGATTTCTCAATATTTTACTGAATTTAGCACAGTGGCAGAAGAGTACCAATACATTGAGAAGCGCATGTCAAATTGGGTAACAAAGACTAGGAATAAAGGTACTTCTTGAAGTGGTAGCTCAGTAAAGAAACGAAAGGAACAGAGTGGATTTTCCGAAGGGGATCCTAAGAGATATAATCAATCTGGGGGCCGTGGAGGCCAGGGTTCTTCTGGAAGCAAGAGTTGTTGGCGTTGTCGAAAGCCACTTCACCTTGGTAGATCTTGCAGTGGGATTCCGTTTAGGCCAAACTGAGTAAACCACTTGTCTGTTATGTTTGCAACAAGCCGGGATATATGGCCAGGGATTGTCCACAAAAGCAGCAGCAGGAGGATATTAGACCTAGAGTTTTTGGTAGGGTCTACACACTAACACCAGAAGAAGCCAGAAATTATCCGGAGCTTATTCAAGATATGATTTCTCTGAACGGCAGTTTAGTGCATGTCATGTATGATTCTGGTGCAAGCCATTCATTCATTATATACGACTACGTGAGATTATTACATTTACCTATACATAAATCCCAATATGATTTGGTTATATCTATACTTATGGGCGCACATATTGTGACAGCTGACATTTGTCTAAATTACATGGTAAATGCTGAGGGGCACAAATCGACTGTAAATCTGATTTGTTTGCCACTGCAAGGGTTGAAAGTAATTTTGGGGATTGACTGGTTGACAGCGAACGGTGTGTTATTGGATTGTAAATAGAAGAGAGTCATATATCTAAATCCATAACTGCAAGCTGACACAGAAATCACTCTTAACCTTCTCTTCACGGCTAAGGTTGAGATATATCTACAGAAAGGTTGTAAGGGGTACATGGTATTCTACTCTATGCAATCAGAGTGTAGCCTTGGAAAGTATCCCTATAGTGAGTGAGTTTCCTGATGTTTTTTTGGAGGATGTTGGTGGATTACCTCCAGATAGGAAAGTGAAGTTCTCGATTTATCTGAGGCTTGGATCTGGTCCAATTTCTAAAACCCCATATTGTATGGCTCCAAGTGAAATGGCGGAGTTAAAGAAGCAGATCGTGGAACTACTTGGGAAAGGGTGCTCCAGCATATCACCCTGGGGTGCTCCAGTGCTTTTCGTAAAGAAGAAAGATGGAAGCCTGCATCTTTGTATTGATTACTGAGGGCTAAATAAGGTGACCGTTAAGAACAAGTATCCACTCCCTAGAATTGACGATTTGATCGATCAGTTGTCTGGTTCCTGTGTATTCTCAAAAATCAATTTGCGATTGGGATACCATCAATTGAAAGTAAAAGCAGAAGACGTATCGAAGACTGCTTTCAGGACTAGATATGGGCATTATGAGTTTCTAGTGATGCCATTCAGGCTAACCAATGTACCTGTTGTTTTAATGGACTACATGAATCAAATCTTCTGTTTGTACTTGGACCAGTTCGTAGTAGTCTTTATTGATGATATACTGGTGTATTCTCAAAGTAAAGCTGAACAAGAACAACATATGAGAACTATGTTGAACGTATTACAGGATAGGCAACTCTATGCCAAGCTAAGCAAGTGTAAATTCTGGCTGTCAGATGTAAAGTTTCTGGGCCACGTTGTCTTATAGTAAGGGGTCTCTGTTGATTCTAGTAAGGTGGAACAGTACTGAACTGGAAGAGATCAGAGACTATATTTGAAGTGCGCAATTTTATGGGTCCAGTTGGTTATTATCGAAGGTTTATATAGAATTTCTCCAGAATTGCATTACTATTGACGAAATTGACACGAAAAGCTCAACATTTTTTCTGGGATGAGAATTGTGAGAAGAGCTTCCTAGAGTTGAAGCAAAGGTTAACTACAACATCAATGTTAATGATCCCGAATCCATAGTTTTCGTATGTTGTTTGTACAGATGCTAGTGGGCATAGATTGGGATGCGTATTGATGCAGTATGGCTGAGTGGTGGCATATGCATCGCGTAAGCTAAAACCTTATGAACTGAACTATCCTACCCATGATCTTGAGTTAGCGGCAATTGTGTTTGCTTTGAAAATCTGGAGACATTATCTCTATGGTGAGACTGTAGAGTTGCACTACGACCACAAGAGTTTGAAGTACTTGTATGATCAGAAAGAGCTCAATATGAGACAACGTAGATGGATGGAGTTGCTGAAAGATTACAATCAAGAAATCAAGTATCATCCCAGTAATGCTAATATCGTCGCTGATGCATTAAGCCGGAAATCAGTGCAGGTGGCAAACATGATTATCTATGAGCAGAAACTGATTGAGGATTTCAGAGACTTAAATCTTTCTAGTTAGATTCTATTAGGCAATAGGGTTAGCCAAATATACAACGATCTGAGGGTAGCGATTGAGGAAGCCCAACTACATGATGAGGAAGCACTATTTATCAAAGGTATGATTGATAGGGGCGAAACTCAGGATTACGACTTGTCACCTAGTGGATTAGTCAGGTACAAGAAGCGGATTTATATTCCACTGCAACTAGAACTGAAACGAAAAATCCTAGAGGAGGCACATAAGAGTAAGTATACTCTATATCCAAAGGTTAGAAAGATATACCATGACATGAAGACTCAATACTATTGGCCAGGGATGAAAAGAGAGGTGACTGAGTTCGTCGCTCATTGCCTGACATGTCAGAAAGTAAAAGGTGAACATCAACGACCATCGGGGCTTTTGACAAACCCTAAGATTCCTGAGTGGAAGTGGGAAATCGTTACTATGAATTTCGTGATAGAGTTGCCTAAGGTCAGAAACCATGACACTATATGGGTGATAGTTGACAGATTCACGAAGACAACTTACTTCCTACCGATTAGTATTCACTTCCTGACAAACTAGCGGAAATCTACATTAAGTAGATTGTGAGATTACATGGTACTCCAAAGAACATTATCTCCGATCGAGATCCATAGTTCACTTCTAAGTTCTGGGAGGCGGTGCATGAAGCTTTGGGTACCAAGCTCCAATTCAACATAGCATATCATCCTCAAACTGATGGGCAGACAGAACGAACAATTCAAACCCTTAAGGACATGCTAAGGGTGTGTGTACTTGATTATAAAGATAGTTGGAACAAATTCCTTTTGTTGGCAGAGTTTGCCTACAACAATAGTTATCATTCGAGCATCTAGATGGCTCCATATGAGGCACTCTATGGGAGGAAGAGTCAATCGCCAAAATACTGGACTGAGTTGTCAGAGAGGGAATTGCTGGGGCCAAATCTTATGGATCAGACAATGGAGAAGATAAACTTGATTAAACAGAGGTGGCTAGCTGCTCAGAGCTGACAGAAAAGTTATGCAGATAAGAGGCGAAAACCTTTGGAATTTGAAGTTGGTGACCACGTGTTCATGAAAGAATCACCTATTACGGGTATTGGCAGAGCATTGAAAGCAAAGAAGCAGCAACCAAAATACATTGGTCCGTTCGAGATCTTAGAGAAGATTGGGCCAGTAGCATACCGCATCGCTTTGCACCAAATCTGAGCAGGCTACATGACGTTTTTCATGTTTCCCAAATTAAAAAGTATCAAACTGATCCAGAACACATAATAGAGTACAAAGATGTGGACATGTGTGAAGATTTGATGTACGAAGTCATGCCTGACGGAATCATGATCGGCAGGAAAAACAACTCAGAAACAAGAGCATTTTGTTTCGTTAAGATTGTCTGGAAAGGGTTATCGCCCAAAGAGGCTACGTGGGAAACAGAAGAAAGTATGAAGAAATGTTACTCGGAATTTATGAATATATAAGTGTAGCAAATTTTTGGGATAAAATTTAATTAAGTGGAGGAGAACTATAACACCCCAAATTTTATATTCACCGAATATATTGTGACTATTTGGGAAATTCAATAAAATGGTGAATATTCATGAAATTTGAAACTTATGAATTTTGAAATATTCATGTTCATGAGAAAATGAGCAAATTAATTTAAGAAAGAAAATTAGATTACAAGGGTAATAGCAAAATCATAATTTTGCCAATTTAGCACAAGATTAATTATTTTTCAATTAATTGAAGTTAATTTCAATTAATCAAGGAAAATAAAGGAGAAATATGTATATATTGAATATTCTTGGTGGAATAAATCAAGAATTGTAAAATTGGAAGGACTTGTGCATAATTCCTTTAATTGAATTATGGAAATGTTGAAACAATTTTTATTTTCCTTCTTGTATAAAAATTTCGCCTAGCGTAAGAAAATGGGAGGGAAAAATGATTATTGGAATTAAATATGCCAAGTGTCATTATCCTATGGTGAAGGAATTAGTTTATAATTGATTAAGAAGAACACATGTCTAATTGCATTAAAATATTGCTTCTTAGACATAGTAATCATGATTATGGTACAACACTTGAGTATCTAGTTAGATTAGTTGGAAGAAGCCATTTGGTTAGTGGAGACATAAGGGGGGACGGTTTTTGAGCTAACCAAAAGGAGGGCAAAATTAGTTCAAGGCTAATTGAAGCTTTATGACATCAATTGAAAGGAGATAAGATTAATGCCAAGTGTCAACATAAGATGAAGTCTTGGAAATAAAGCAAATAAGGGAAAAGGGAGATATTTTAAAATATTCTTCCTTTCTCTTTCCCTTCCTTATTTCGGCCAAGAAGAGAAAAGAAGAGAGAGAGAGAGAGCTTTGAAGATCAAGGAGATCTAGAGAGAAGGAAGAAAAGAAAGCTTAAGGTAAGTATTGATTTCTTAAGAGTTCTTATAATCTTGCATGAAAACCTTCTCTAAACCCTTATTCTGTATGAATACAATGGTTTAGAAGATACATCTTAAGGTCAAGGAGAGAGAGAGAGTAGGACATCTAGAGAGAGAAAGTTCAAGAATACAAGAGGTAATTTCACAAAACTCAAATTCATACTAGTATGTTGTTATTGTTGAAGTGTATGGTTGGATTTGGTGATTTTTGTTAAGTTTGCAAATTTGGAAAAGTCGTAATCCTAAGGGGTTATCCTGCCCAAATTTCTTTGAATCATGGTTAGAATGTGTTTAAATGACTTAATAAGGGATCAGAAGTGAAAAGGCACAAGCTTTGGAAGTCAAAACACAAAAGTGCATTTTTCCTTTTCTTTAGTAAAGTTTTGGCTAGCGCTGCTCTGGGGGAAGGAGTTGGATTTTCAGTGATTTGATGGTTCTATTAGATTAAGGAGACAAAAATAAGTGGGGTTACAGTTGGTCACTTTTTCGGAAAAGCCCGGAAAAGCATAATTACGAAAACGCCCCTAAAACCCTAAAACGGGGCTGTCAAGGGCAATTTCATAATTTGACATTGAATTTGGTAATTTCGAGCCTAGTAATGGATTCCTTGGGTGAAAATACGCCAGGACTGTCCTAGTCAAAATTTTGGAAAAACGTGCTGTCGGGCCGGGTACGGCAGGGCCTGGCCGGGGTCTCGGGGGCATTTTGATAAAATTTCACCACAAACTAATTTAATCACAAGAAACACTATGGAAGAGTCTAAAATGATACTTGGATAGGTTATGATCTATTTCTTGTACATTTAATATTTTAGGACCGAGTTGAAAGTTGGAAGCGACACGTTTTACGAGGTACATTAAAAAGGGGTTGAGGAAAGAACTTTGAGGTAGGAACATTATCCTTTATACATCATGCCATAATTATATGATTGTGTGGATGGCATTGTTTGTAAATGTACTTTATTAATCAAGATGGTTTTCCTAGAGAGGGGCAGTTAGTGCCATAGGTGTACTTGCACTGGGAGTTGGTGAGAATCCAACCGGTGTATGATTAGTGGGGCTGGGCCCTACTTATGTATACATGATGATGATGTGTTTATATTGTTCATTAATTGGTGCATACATGGCACATATCATGTTCACTTTTTGCATTTTCTATGAATGATAGCATGTTTCTAATGGGATTCCTTAGAATCTCACCTTTTTGTTTTAAAACAAACATCTCAGCGGGTGTAAGCGGGTCAAAAGGCAAAGGCATAGATGTCGAGAAGTGATTGGCATGTGTCTCGAGGCAAGGTCGAAGTTCGAGGCAAGGTCGAAGTTCGTGGTTTGGGAAATCCTTTAAATATTGGCATTTCTGTGCACTCTGTATTTTATCGATGAACAACTTTTGATTGTAAACGAATACTGTTATTAATATATATGTACTTTTCTGTATGCCCATGGAACTCTGTCTTTATTACTCTTCATTTATCGAAATGGAAACGGGTGTTGACACCGATCACCAAAATAGATTGTGTGGACCCCACATCACCTGACGTACATAAACTTCGTACTAGGTCGGTGATGTGCCTCTGAAATGTCTAGAAGTTCACCTTCGGGCCATGGTCAATGATATGATTCTTCTGCCGGTTCCAATATGCTGAGTTCAGGAAGAAATACATCATGGTATAAACCTAATACTCATTAGGAAACGGACATCCAGCTGCATCTGCATCCGATACAACGACTCTACATCCCTCAAGAACAGCATCTGGGTGTATCACAATCCCGTAGAATTCTATGGTATCTGCCCCTGATATACTACCCAGCTCTAGGTCCAGTTGCAAATCATACGACACCTACACTAGCTCTGCCTGAGACTCACAATCACTCAGTTCATCCTCTAGGATCTCCTCTAGATCTTCCTCCTCTAGGTAGTAATCTGAGTCATCTTGTAATATCCTAAATTGTAATTAAGGGCTAATAACTTCAAAGTGATGTAATTAATGTTAATTAAGAATTTTTGAAGTATATGATGTGAATTGTGACGTAAGATGTGTTTGGTGATGGTTTAGTAATCATTGTGACAATCAGGGGTAAAATGGTAATTTACCAACCAATTGGTCAGTTACCGGAGAGGAAACTCATAGGTAACCAGAGATCAGTAACTAGGATTGTTGATTAAGATAATGGAAGTGTGTGTGCATGGGTCATATGACTTCATGAAAGGAGGCATGAGATCATGGTAAGTAGCATAATGAGGGCCCTTGGATGGGAGTTAAAGATTCAACTCCTTCTTTCTCTTCCCTCTCACTTTCAAGTTGGTTTGTGCATGGGAAAAGAGAAGGAAATTAGATTATCATCCTCTCATCTCATTTCTCTCCATCCTACCTCCATTTTCGCTGAAACTAGGCAAGAAAGAGAAAGACAAAGGTGAGTATTTGACCTTGAAAATGATCTCTTTGGCCCAAATGCTATTCTCTAAAGTTGTTCATGGTGTTGAGAGCTTCCTTGCTATGGTTTCAGAATTTTGAGAAGAGGTGTTTTGGTATTTGAATAAATTTGAAAGTTGGAGAATCAAGGTTTTGATTCTAGCAAAGTGAAGAGGTAAACATTTGATGCATTTTGGTATATTTGTGATAATTTTTGATTGGGTTTTGGAAATTCTGGAATTCTGCCCTAATTTCTTATGATTTTGAAAGGTATGAATTGGTTAGTGTTTGGTGGTAGAATTGGTACCAAACTATGACCTTGAACCATTAGAAGTGATTGGGAAATTGTGGGAGTGAGATTGGTTATTAGTGGTTTGGGTTGCATTTTGGGTAAAAACAGGGCATGTGTTGATTGGGAAGGAATTTAGGTGTTTTGAGTTTACCCATAGGTCCCTTATGACATTTTGTGTGGGACTGAACTTTGGCATAAGTTTTGGAACCATTGGAGCCAGTTTTGGTAAATCTGGAAAACCATATTAGTTGTTGTGATCTGGCTTCTAATAAGCCTCACTCGAGTGAGGCAGGGTCTCACTCGAGTGCAGTATGAAATTCTCGGTGTTTTAGTTAAGTCCTCAGGCTGAGATCACGAGTGAACTTCTTCATCTCCGAGTGACATACGTTATCACTCGAGTGCATATGGTATCACTCGAGTGCATGTGCATGTAGCACTATTGGTGTGTGTCTTAGGTTGTCACTTCCTGCACCCCACTCGATAGGACTCGGGTGACTAGGTGTCATCACCAGAGTGCTCGGGTGAGTACTCGAGTGCACTGGCCATCTGGGAGGTGTTGATGCTCTCGGGTACACACTTTCTGTGTCTCACTTGCTGGGACTCGAGTGTGATTGGGGGGCAACATTTGAGTGAGGCCTTCTCCACTCGAGTGAGTCAGCCTAAAATTAGAGTTTTTCTTCCTAAAAAGGTATCTTCGGGGTAGTTTCTCCCAACCCTTTAGAGGTATGTTTAGGCCTATAATAGCTACCTAAAGAGTTTAAATGATAAACAACTTAAAGTATTACGAAATTAAGAACTTGGAAAAGAGATTGACGAGTTGACCCTGATTTGGTTTATAGGATTTGATATTTGCCGTACGCGTGAGCCTACTGTGCTGAGGAATGTCAGGAAAGAACAAGGTAGTGACTCTTTCTCTTATACTATGTGTGAAACATTGTATGTATGTTTGTCATGCATTGTGAATACTTTGAGATGCATTGTGATGCTTTGAGTTCGCAGCGAAAGCTGACGCTTAGTGATACATTGTGATACCTTGTGATACATAGAAATCGCAGTGAAAGCTGACGCATAGAGTTTACAGCCATGAGTGCTGTCGCATCTGGTGTGTGCCATGATACATTGTAATGCTGCTAAACATGATCATATATGCTATGTGTTTGTGCACTGTGTGAGTGATTTGTTACTACTGGGATTCTCTTGAATCTCATTCTTTCAATGACTAACATTTCAGATAGGGCAAGTGGCTCTAAAGAAAAGTGGGCAACCCAGAGCGATTAGGACCCTTTGGGGTATATTTGATTTTAGGAATTTTGGTTATCTATTTTTTAACTTAGAATTACTATATATTTTGAGATGTAATTATTACATCTAATTTTGGTCATGTAATCCCCTAGTTGAGATTTGTGAACCCTTAGTTTATATATGTGTAAATCCCAGGAATTGCCGGGAATTTGGTTATACACTCTGATATGTATGAATGTGAATTAACTACACAGGTAATTATATTCGAAATCTGAAATTGAGACCAGGATAAGGAAAAGTTTTAAAAGTTTTTTTGAAAACCCTATTGTCAGACAGGGATTTAAATGAGTTTAGAATTATCCAACGGTCTCTAAATCATTTTAACTATGCGTTATCGAATCATAATTACACTGATTAAGGCAGGGGGTTACACATCTGGTGGCAGCTATCCGTTCTCCCCTACTTGTGACCCCACCGACGATGATGGCCATGGCTCAGTCCATATATGGGTAGAACTGGCATGCTCTTCCTTGCCGTCCGCCTCATCCAAGCACCTCTCCGTACGAAGTATTCGATGAACTACTGTCTGTCTGGAATACACTGCTCCAACGGACATTGGTTCACCGATGGTTCTCCCTTAAATGACTCGCTAGAACTGCTCATGATGTCCTTTCACCAGGCAAACTATACCATATTAGTATACCATCTGATAATGTTAGAACCGCTTATTAGCTTTGCCAGAACCGCTTGGGTTCTGATACCAAAATGTCACACCCTTATCTTATTTTCTCCATTTTCAGAGTATTCGCAGAAAATGATATGATGTTCGATGGGCAATATAGAAATAAGATAAATATACTGATAATATTTGCATGATTACAGAAAATTCCCCATAGGGGTTCGTGCATGACAATTATAAATTATGTAGCCGCTTAGGGCTATTAGAGTGTCTAAACTTGTCCCAGTGAAACGGAGACATCTTCCCATCTTTGTTCCACCACAACAATCCCCACATACGGTTTTCTTCTTTATTCTTAGCATAATCTTCTATCTCCTCCTATTTAAATTGTTGGTAGGGGAGGGTGAGATTCGAGAGAATCTCAGTAGGAAAGTAGTACTAATATGTATGTAAGATAAGTGCTTAATGCATGACATGCTTGCATTACATAACTCATGCTCACACAATGATATATCTGCGTTCTCAATGTTTCAAACAATAAAACTATGGCCACGGCATAAACAGAAATAGAGCTTCAATCATTCATATATGTTTCATGTTATTAAGAAAAGTAATAACATGCATAAATACACCAGCACCAACATCAAATACATGCAGGAGAGGTAAGTTTCCTACCTTAAGTCTTTTCCGTCTTGAATTACTTGTCTCGTAAAACATGTCACAGCTCAGCTTTTCACTCGGTCCTACAATTCCAAATGTACCATTTAGATACTTCTATATTGTTTCCAGGGGCTATATGAGTCTATATTGAAAAATGATCAAAATACCCCCAAACCCTGCCGTACTTGGTCCGACTATACTTTTTCTGAAATGTTGACATGGGCTACTCTAAATTATTTTTGCCTAAGAAATCCATTTTCGGACTCGGAATTACCAAATTTATTGCCAAAAGTTGAAATTACCTTTGGCAGCCCCGCTTAAGGGTTTTTAGGGACGTTTTTGTAATTATACCTTTTCGGGCTTTTCTGAAAAAGTGACCAACTGTAACCCCACCTAATTTTCACTCCTGAAATCAATGGAACCATAAAATCATTGAAAATCCAACTCCTTCCCCCCTAGAACAGGTCTGGCCATAACACTACCAAGAAAAAGGGAAAATTGCAACTTTGTGTTTTAATATCTAAAGTTTACTCCTTTATACAACTAATACCTTATTAAACCATTTAAACACATACTAACCATGATTTAAAGAAATTGGGGTAGCATAACCGCTTAGAGTTAGTACTTTCCAAATTTACAAACTTAACCAAAAATCACCAAATCCAACTAAGAACAATAATAGCCACAACAATAAACTAAAAGATTTGATGTTCTTGAGGTTACCTTAGATTTCTTCCCTTTCTCTCTCTAGCACCGACCTCCCCTTCTCTCTCTCAACCTTGGGATTTTGCTTTCTACAACATATTTTTCATGAAGATCAAAGGTTAGAAGAGCTATTTCACAGGTTAGAGGATCTAAACGCTTAGATCACAAACTTACCTTTGGATTTTCTCCTCCTTCTCTCTAATTCTTCAAAGCTCTCTCTCTCTCTCTCTTGTTTGGCCGTGCAAATGGGATAGGAACGATGAAGGAAGAGTTTCTAAAATATCTCTCATTTTCCCTTAATTATTATTATCCCAAAATTCCAATTTATGATGACACTCGTACTTGATCTTATCTTCCTCCAACTTATGTCATACAATCCCTTTACATGAGAACTAATTTCCTTCCCTTAGTTGGCCCATAAAAGGACGCCTAGTTCAAGGCCTCACAAACCAAATGGGCTTCATCCAACTTGTCAAACTACATGCTCAAGTGTTGTACTATAATGATAATTACCATGTACAAATAAGCCATAAAAAATCTATAAGATAAAAGGGTAACGGCAACATAAAATTACTGTCATCAAAAGGAGCGTGTATCCACAAGGTTATCAATTGCACTACTGATATAGGTCATGAAGAATCAATCCTAATTCCTAGAACACCACCAAACCAACAAGCGCTAGTAAATGGACAATAAAGGAATAAATCGTCTAATGATTCATTATCTAGACCACAAAAAGCGCATACCTCTACTTGAGATAAATATCTATGCTTCAATAGACAAGAAGTGGGTAAAAAACCTCTCACAATTTTTCATACAAGCAGCTTCAATCTAGGAGGGAGACAAGATTTCCATATCAGATTATATATGGCACTAATCATACCTATATTTTGATTACCTCCTTCTTGCAATAATTGGTGTCCATCTCTAACCGTATATACCCCATATAGATTGCTCAACCATTTAATCGTATCTTGAGCTTGTATCATAGGAACAATATTCATTGCAAACTGTCTCACCACCAGCCTGCGATAAAGAGACGATAGCATCTGCCAGTTCCACCTTCCATAAGGGTGCAGTATAAGGTCTAAAACTTTCATAGATGAGTATGTTAAACCTAATTGCTGCATAGGCCACCAAAGCTGACTATTTAATTGAATTGTCTTACCATCTCCAACTTGCCAGGTTAGATGGTCAAAGACCACTGAACTTTAAGAATTTGTTTCCATATACTGGAACTTATATAAGTTGGTTTAAAAATATATTGATACTGAGGATCAAGGTACTTCTTGAGCATTATGCGACTAAGCAGACTAGATTACTCAACAATGACTCTCCATATATGCTTCACCAATAACATAGAATTAAAGGCCTCCAATTATACTATCTGAAGCCTTCCCTTATCCTTTGGAATACATAATTGTATTTTTTTTAGGGCTTGTTTGGTTTGAGGGGAGGTGCTTGGACGGGAGGTAAGGGATTTTACTCTCCCCCCTGATTGGCATCTAAAAATTTGTAGGAGGGGAGGGAAAATGTTTTAAAATTTTCCCTCCCCTCCAAAAGTGAGGGGATTTGGGGGGGATAGGTAATATTTTCTCATGTACAAACTATTATACCCATATTTATTTCTATTATTCCCAAACTATCCTTCCCTTATCTCTCTCTTTCTGACCTAATCCCTCCTTTTGATGAGCACCTGTGGCATCAATGATAGCCAAGGTTGGCACTTCATCATCGTTGCCATCATTAGCCTTGATGGCACCGTCCATCTCTACCTCCTTCTTTTCCAACGAGCACCCTTTCCATCTACTTGCAACTATGGACCCTGTCCTTCATTGTCAAAGATGCTGCAAATTAGACCAGCTTGCCATGATCGTTGCTAGAGAAGTAGGATCTTCAGAAACAAAGTGAAATCAAAGACACAAGGCCTTTCTTTCTTTTTCACCGGCACAAAGCTATTCATTATTTATATATAATGTAACTTTAGAATACTTCCTTTTAGCTACAAATTCAGTCGAAGTGAAAGCAAAACGGAAGAAGATGAGAACTTTACTCTCTTTTGTGTTTTTTAAATATTTATATATATTATTATATTTTCAGTTATTTTTATCAAAATAAATTTTATTATTATATATATTTTTTATAATTATAATTATGGTAATAATTATTTTATTTTAATAATTATATTTTATTAAACATTCTACAACCTTTAAAAAATAAGATAAAGAAGGGTAAAGTTCTCCAAATAAAAATACTTTCCCTCCCTCCCTTCTCCTCCTAAACCAAACAAGATAACATTAAAATTCCTCATCTCCCTTCCCTTTTGATCGATTCAAACAAGGTATATCAAGGTTTTGGAACCCGGATCGGTCACTAAACCAGCTGGGGTACTGGGTCAAGGGTTACTGGGTCAAATCGGAGTGAACCCGGGACTAGACCGATGAGGAAGTGAATATTTCAGAGTTATTTATATGAAATTCTGAATAAAATATTTAAAAAAAACAAAAAAACCGGTCAAACTGTACAAAACCTGATCGAACCAGGGTCAACACTGGACTGATCAGACCGCCTGATTCTGTTTCAAATTGGCTGGTCGGGTTTGGTTTTCAAAACATAGGGTAATATTGAAATCCCTCCCCTCCCGTCCATTAAAATCCCTCTATTAATATATAAATATGAATATATTCAATTTATGATTTATTAAATTAAAATAAAAAACTATAAATTCTAATACTATAATACAAGTATATAAATATATAAATTAATAGAAATATATATTCTATACTAATATAAATTAATATAAATATATTAAAAATTAAATAAATAATGAGAGAATGTGGAAAATAGAAGAATATCTTGAGTTATAGTATGATTTTTTTTTTAAAAAAAAATAGAGGGGTAAACACTATAATGTAGTGAGATTACAAGCATGACTGTGTGATCAAATGTGTGACCTTCCATTTATAATAGAAAGCTTTCATGTGACGAAGTTATGAGGCTATTGGCCTATTGTATGATTAAAATGTGATGGTTATTATGGGGGTATTTTAAGACTCAGATCAGACCAAACACTCTGACCGGCTGGAGAGTCTCTCAATCGATTTCAGACTATTAAGTTGTTCTCAGAAATGAGCCGCGTTAAGCCACCCCAGGCTGGACGTTTAACCGGAACCTGCCATTAAGCCACGGACCAAAACGACTAGAGAATAACCTAACTGGTGATTAGAGAAAGCAAAATGAAAGAAAGAGGAGGAGGAGAGAAGGGGAAAATAGGAAGAGAGATTCAGAAGTGACAATGGGCAAAAAGCTACCACGAAAGGAGTTCTCAAGCCAAATGAACAAATCATTCACCGCTTTTGTGTTTCTCCAGCTAGTTGAAGAAAAAGCTAGTAGAGGAAGCCATTACTTTCATCAAATAAGATTGGCAAAGATACAAAGAAAAGAGATTTGAAAAGATGAAAAAAGTGAGGAGGCATCGTGAAGGAAGAGAAAAAGCTAGTAATCGACCTGACAGCTAGTGTTGCATGTGAACCCCTCCCTTCCATTTTTTTATTATTTATTATTTCAACTTTTGAGGCCTTGGAAGTCAAAGCATGAACTAATATGTTGTGTACATTTTTATTGTTTTTTTTACCTGGGTGGATGCTTTTATTGTTTAAGCAGTACTAATTTCATATGTTATTTTTATTGTTGAACATGTTTTAGTATATAAAATTATAGATTACAATCGACGGCAGTTGGTTTGAGTGGTTCGACAATCGGGTCCCTTAAGCAAGGTCTCGTGTTCGAGCCTTATGAATGGAGTCACTGTCGAGGGAGAGATTTACACCCAAAGGGTCTGACCTGGCTCGAATTCGTAATAGTTGGTTGCTGGGGTTTACCTAGCCCAAAGAAGGTTAGGACCTAGAAAAAGCACCGGATACCGGATGCTTTAAGCAAAAAAAAAAATTATAGATTACAAAACTTGTTATTTATTTAAATCCTTTTTTTCATCTTTCTTTAAATTATTTTTATCAAAATGTTATACGTATATTAATATGTTATCATTTTGACAATCATAATTATTATGAATTTATTTCTTATATATATATATAATAGTATATATGCAAGTATTTTTTATTTAATTATTACATCACTGGTCCGATCAAAGGGACTAACCAATCCAATCATTTGAACAATAACCCGTTACCTTTTTCGGCTTGACATTCGGTCCAGCTTTTAAATTGGCCAAAAAATTGTCATGGTTATAACTGAAGGGATTGGGTCTAACAAAATGAGCTAGTCCATTACAACATGACCTTAAAGTAGAAGAGTCATTGACTAATTGCCATGCATTATCATTTTGCGGGGTTTGGGTTCTCTTAGTTTTCTCCTTTTCTTTTTCTTCTCAGAAACTAATATCCACCATTAGATTAAAAAATAGATAATTTAGATTCAATATTTTATAAAATTATTATTTCAAACATAAATAAATAAATTTAAATTGCTAAAATCTAATATACCCAATTCATTACTACAACACAAACAAAATTTTGAAAAATAATTTATAATATACTATAATAAGAATAAGGGAAAATGATAGAAACAATATTATTTGAATTTCAAAAACCCCAAAATGCCTACAAAATTAGCAAAATGACTAAGTAATATGGTAGGAATTTGGAATTTTGAAGGTTGAATGTTGACAACTTGAGCATAGGAATTAACAACTTGGGTATAGAAATTGACAACTTGAGCTCCTCAAGTTCTCATTGTGTATACCTAGAGTAGGGTGATTTGACCATGGTTTTTCGCCTTGGGGTCAAATGAAAAATATTTTTTTATCCAAGAATTGCAGTAAAGCACAACACTCGGACCGTTCACTTGAGGATCATTTATTGAGCTGCCTAAGTTAACTAAGTATCTAAAATTTAAGAAAACATGGGGTTGATTTTAAAAATCATTTTTCAACTATAACTAATTGAATGCGATGAAATTAAATCCTAAGCTACTATTTTTGGTGTCTTATTTTTAAAATGGAATGGTTAATGGATTATGAATGAAGTGAATTTTTTTGAAAAATTGGGTCAATGACCATCCTTGTTCAATAAATGGTATGGGAGTTGAAATTCATCAAGTCTAATTGAAAAATCTCAAGTAATCATATTGGGTTTAACACTTTTAATCAATAACTACTTCTACGATTGCATTCACAGTTATTGCTTAGGAATATTATCAAAGAACTATTTGATATGTGAAATGGATTGAATTAATACAAATGTATACTCTAGTATGAATGCACAACTGCGACACTCAAATTAACTCAAATCAACTATACAAATTAGAAATCACATAGCAAGTATAGGCTCAACGAATTAAAAACAAATACACAAATGAAAATCATCCGATCGCAAAAATCCAAACCCAATCACAATATAAACAATCTTTTTTTTTATGAATAGTCAAAATGATATTAGCAAAATAACCAAGTCATAAATTAGTTACAAAACAGAAAAGAAACAAGGACAATTGCTAACACACAAAAAAAGGTTTGCCAATGGGGAGGGGCAACATGAACATAAAAAGAAGGCAAAGGACTTCAAAAAGAGTTGACGTCTTGATAAATGATATTGACATTCAAATCTTAGCTCAAAAATATAGAGTTCAAATAACTAACAACAAAATCCTATTAAATCTACCTTAGGTCTTACTAGGAATTACAATAACAATAAGAAATTCAAAAATGAACTAAGAAAAACTCTCTTAATTGAAGCTCTGGAACTCAAACCAAATTTCTAATCCTTAAGAGGTGAGAAGCTAACCACACATGAAGCTCCTTTCTGTCACTAAAGAATAGTAAAACGCAGTTGCCATGGAAATTGAAGGAGGAAAGGACGGATTTATAATGCTAGTGTGATGGAAGATGAAAGTGGAAGAAGGAGAAGGAAAATAAAGCGAATCTGTGGTGGTGGAGGAGGAGTTGACAGTGTGAAACAAGGAGGCCAACTGTCATGCCCTTATTTTAATTTCACATTTACCAGAGTATTAGCGGAAAACGATATGCGATTCGGTAGGCAACACATGAATAGCATAACTATACTGATAATATGTGCATGATTACATAAATTTCCCATAGAGGTTTGTATATGATACTTACGATTAAGGTAGCCGCACAAGGCTACTAGGGTGTCTAAACTCATTCCAGTGAAATAGAGACTTCTTCCCGTCTTCGTTCCACTATTGTAATCCCTTCGTACGGTACTCTGCATTGTTGTTTGCATATCTTCTGTCGTCTCCTGTCTAAATTGTTGGTAGGGGAGGGTGAGATTCGAGAGAATCTCAGTAGGAAACAGATACCATAATGCATGCATGATTGATGTTATGTGTATGACATGTTAGCTTTATCTAGATGTATGTCCCATAATGACATTTCTGCATGCTCAATGTTTCATACAACAAGACTATGGCCACAGCGAAAACAGAAACAGAGCTTCATTTATTCAAATATGATCTACACAATCAAGTAAAGCAATCATATACATCATTACACAAGCAAAGATATCAAATACATGCAAGTAAGGTAAGTCCTCTACCTTAACCTTTTTCCGTCTCGAAACGCGTGCCTCGATCTACGTGCAAACAGCTCGAGGCTCCATATTCGATCTTACAATGTCAAATGTACTATTTAGAAACTTCCATAGTGTTTCTGGGGGTTATATGAGTCCATCTTGAAAAATTACTAAAATACCCCGGGGACCCGGCCCGACCCTGCTTTACCCGGTCCGGCTGTACTTTTCCCGAAATTTTGACATGGGCTATTCTTACATATTTTCACCCAAGGAATCCATTTCCGAACTCGGAATTATCAAATTCAATGACAAATTACGAAATTGCCCTTGGCAGCCCTACTTTTAGGGTTTTAGGGGCGTTTCCGTAATTATGCTTTCTTGGCCTTTTCCTGAAAAGTGCCCAACTGTAACCCCACCTAATTTTTCCTCCTGAACTCAATGGAATCATCAAATCATTGAAAATCCAACTCTAAGACCCATTTCTAGAGATGGCTGAAACTTATAGAAATTTAGGGAAAATTGGGGTTTTTCGGTTTCGGCTCCGTAAACGCGTTCCTTTCAACTCCTAACCACTTTATAGACTATTCCATTAGGTTAAAACTACCATTTAGTATCAATTTGGGCAGCATAACAGCCCCCACAACCCATTTTCCATTTTTATACACAAAGACAATCTGACGAAATTTCATCGATTAAATTGTCTATAGCAGCCAGAATAGTCAATATGCAAGAGTTTGGAAGTTACCTCAAGCTCCCACTAGCTTTTCCTTCTTGTGGCTGAAAACCCTAACTTCAAAACACCATGAATCTTGCTTCAAATACCTCAAACAACATAGAAGACAAGCTTAGGAGAAGGATTATACATGTTAGGTATGAATTCACCGAAGAAATCGACCTATCTCGTGAGTTTTCTCCTCTCCTTCTCTCTCTAAAAGAACACAACTCTCTCTCTCCTTGGCTGCAGCTCACGTCTGAAATGAACTCAAGAGGAAGAGGATGATGATATATTATTATATCATAATTTACTTTAATTTTCCAAATTTTTGGATTTTTATAAAATTCGGGTAGATTTCTGCCCAAACTTTGAAAAATCATAACTAATTCTATAAAAATCTAATTTGAGTTATTCCAAAGCCTATAGAACCCTTATTGAGTTTAGTTTCAAGGAAAAATATAGAATTTTGCTGAATGGAATTACAAAATTCCAAGAATTTCAATCTTCGCATATTGTTCCAGAAATTTCACAGTTTTTCTATGCTGACTTCAAAAATTCATATCTTTTTGTGTACAGCTCTAACTGAGTTATATAACCTATCAAATTAAATCTTATGATGTCTACTTTTATCTTGTAATAGATCATAATTTTTTATTATCATTTGGTCATTCAAAATCACATGACAAGCTTACTACCTCATAGGCAATTTCACCGAAAATATAATTATATTCTTCAGAATTCACCATTTTACTTTCTTAATACTCCAAAGATACAAGAAACATTAGAGAATATATTTGGGACACCTGCTAAATCGGGGCTTAGCAGTCCGCTTAATTTAGGCTTATTCTCAAGCCTCAAATCCCAAATTTTGGGGTATTACACCAATGATGGTGATCTTGGCACTGTGGTGATAGTGGTTGAGAACGAAGATGGTAGCGCTGGGCGGAGAGGGAGTGAGGAACGATAGTAATGAGGAAGGACAACGTCAATGGTGGTGGTGATACCCGTCTCCTTTCCTCCGTTCACAAGTATCGACCAACTTTGAAAGTCTGTTCTCTCTCCTTCAAGTCACGGCCCTCCTTTTCCTCTTGTCTCTAGCCTTAAAATCAAACTTCTCAACCAGAAGACACAGCTGTTGGAATTTTGGGCAATTTGTATAATTTTTAGAAGTTTTGGGGTACTTTTTTTGTAATTTCTCTGGTCCTCATCAACATTAATTTGTAGCTTTTCAGAAGTTATGGGTCTTTTTCTGTAGTTTTCTCTAAAATGATCTGCAAAGAAAATAAACCCAAAATGTAATACCATATATTCTAAAAATCAATCAATTAAGGTAAATCATGAAATATATGACAATTTACCCCCTTTTAACCTTAATTTCATGTAAACAACTTTAATCACAATTAATCATAATTAATGCAATTTAAGTTCAAAAATAGTGATAAAATTCCCATATACTCTAAATAGCTTATCAAAATATAGTGTGATTATCAATAAAACAAGCCAAGCACATTGGGTCAACCCATTTAAGCTATTTTAAGTCAAAGGTTAGGCTCATGATTTAGAGCATCTAGGAGAAGTCAAGTTTAAACAAGCCGGTCCTGTAGTATATTTTACAAGTCAAAGAATTAAACATTAAATGATAGTATTTTTTTTAACTATGTTCATATAAAAAATTATATTGATACAAAAAAAATATACTTCCTCTGGCCCTTATTATAAGGTACCAACTACTAATTATTACAGACCAATTAATAATAGTTAAATTATTAAACTTGTCATACATTGATAAATCCTTTTCAACTTCACACCTCTTTATATTATGTGAGTTAAGTTTTAGAACTTTAGACTTCAATTAATTATAAGGGTTAAGTAGAAAAAAGTAATTGATACGACAGTTGGCGTCTTTTATGCAAGACCAAAAATTTCTTCTTGTTGTTACCTTTAATAAAATTGAGACGAGGGTGTATGAATTCTTTGTATATACCAAGGTATTAAAGACTGGACCGGGTATTGAACCGGTCGGGGTACTGGGTTAAGGGTCAGTGGGTCAAACCGGGACCAAACCGGTGAGTAATTGAAAATTTTAGGCTTATAGTATGAAATTCTAAAGGAAAAAGTTAAATTTTTTTTTTTTAATTTGGGACCCGGACCGGACCGTGAACCGGACCGGTCTAGTGACCGGTTCGGCGGTTTCCGGTCCGGACCGGCCGGTCCGGGTCCGGGAACCATGGTATATACAGTATCATGCCTTTGACGGACATCCATGATAATGTGAAAAGTAATAGACTATGTATAAAAAAGAAAACAAAATGTTTTAAGTTTTCAATTTAATCTAAGTTATGATAAAAATTTTAAAGTTTTCAAATTTTTTATTTAAATCATATAACATAAAAATATTTTTTATATACATAAAAAATTTAGGATAAAAATTACCCTCACTAACTAAACCTAGAATCTACCATTACTTGTTGCTTTGTGGGATACCTGCATGTGCATGTTGAACATTTATTTAGATTCTCATTGATTTTGTTATGTAATTAAACAAATTAAACAAACATATAATTTTTTATTCTTGTAAAATAATATGACTTCCATGATTAATTATTTTATAATTATATTTATAGGTATAATAACTAACATTTATATGTTAAAAATTTTATAATAAAAATATGAAATATATATTGGGAAAAAGATAAAAAAATACTACTTGAATTTTAAAATCCTAAATTGGTTTTGTTGACAATAAGAGTAATGTAATTGACAAAAAAAGTATAACAATTGATAATTCAAGTTTTTAAAAAATCACTGATTTAAGATTTTAAAGTTTAAATGGTATTTATTTATTTATTTTCATATATATTTATAGATAGTCTGAAAATATTAAAAAAAAATTTGGAAAAGACTTGATGATATTATTGACAACCCTATGACCCAGAGAGCACAGCATAAGTCTACGCCCCTAACAACACTTCAAGTGAACGACAAGTTATTATTAATTTAGGGCAAGACCATGACTTTTTAAACAATCCTCCAGATATGGCGCAATTCTTCCAACCCAAAGAACACTCGTGTCGGTGGTTAACAAGAAAACAATCGTATGGTCAGAGTTACGTGAAATTGGGATTGAAAAATGGAAGTGGAAGACTTTTTTTCATAAAAAATTATAAAAGGCATTAACGACATGAAATTATAAATGAAATAAAGAGATTAAATCTGCGACCTCTCATTTATTAAAAAAAACTTTTATACAATTAGTCTATAAGGTCATCAACAATCAAATACCTATTCAAATATCTATTAAAACATAGTAGATTAGGGATGGAATTGAATGATTCCGTCATCAAATAAATTGTCATTAATTAATTAACGACAGAATTTCATCTCTAAGTTTAATGGTGGAATTCTGTTGCAAATTAACTATTTTTTTTATTTTTATAGGCCTATTTGCACTGTGCATAGTTATTACTAACTATTACTTTAAATGAATTTGACTTCTTTCAAATAATTATTACTAATTTGAGTTGTTAACCGGGAAACAAAAGTATTTATTAGGAAATATTTAATAAGTATTATGTTTACTATTTTAATATACATATTAACAACTCAAGTATAATTTACAACTTTTATTTAAAAAATTCAAAAAATATATATTAGACCATCGGAGGTAGCCGGTCGCCGACAAGATCACCAGAGCTCCGGAGACGGGCCATCGCCAGAGCTCTAGCTGCTGGCAAGGGTTTGAGAATTTTTTTAAAAAATAAAAACTAAGGGCAACTAGGTAATTTCCCATATTTGATAACATTTCAAAATTTTAAATCAGTCCATTTGAAATTATTGAAATTCAATATCAATTTTGACTGTCTTTTTCTCAAAAAAATTATGATGCGGGTAAAAAAAAATAGAACATTCTAATAAATATTCTCAAATATTAATGAAATTCATAATTTAAGTAACATTTAGAATTTTATTTTGATTTTTATATTTTTAAAATATGTTTTTATTCTTTTGATACTATAATAACGTGTTTAGTTAAATTAAACTCAAAAAGTTAGATCATCAGGAGACCTGATATCAAAATAAAGAAATAAATTTTAATAAGAATTGTTTCAATTTAACTTGTATAATTTAAATAAATCGTAATCAAAAATATTATTCCTGAAGTTAATATACCAAAAAAACTCTGGCAAAAACAAAAGTTAATATATAAAAAACAATATTACAAATCAATTGTATTTTGTTTAAAGGGAATGGGGAAAAAGGAAGAGTGTTTTGAATGGCATACGCTAATACTTGAGATTATAGATAGATTGAATATGCCACCTCTCACTTGAAAAAAAAAACTTACATGTTATTAGGTTATCAGGCCATTAGCCTATTATATGATTAAAACATAATAGTTATACTCATAGCCCACGGTATTGGGTTTAACAAAAAGGGTTAATCCCTCACAGTGTTGGATTCAAATCCATACTAGGAGAGATATCCTCATTTAATGCTTTTCAATGTCTCGAACAGGACTAAAGGAGGATAACTTTGCTTATAAAAAACACATGATCGTTATAAATTGATTCTCTAAAACTATTACTAGTATTATAATATTATAAATATAAAAAACAAGAAAATTATATAATCCATTAAGATTGAAAGTAAAAGCGTTTAAAGTCTACTTAAATATATGTGACAATTTTACGGACACTCAGTATTATTATAGCAGCAAGCATCTATCAAACGGTGCACAATAAAGCTGCAGAGACTAGAAATGGTAAAGGCGCAATATAAACAAGTTAATATTGAAGAGGTATAGATTAATGCCATATAAACAAGTATCTATCAAAAAACCAAAACCAATTATTAGCTACAATATGGAGCTAAATGTAGATCATGCCATTTTTGTTAGAAGAAAAATTAAACATTTTGAGTGGAAGTCCTAAATCCTAAATCCAACAATTTACCACCAAGAAACAGTGATTTCTTTCACTCACCGGCGGGAATGGCGCCTTCGATTGGAGCACCGACGGAGTCTCGGAATGGAGGAACGACGGACACCACTGGGCGCCAACCACCAGCGACGGAGAGGCAGCCGCAGCCGACTGCAAGACGAGCACCGACGCATGGCCACACGACGCCGACCAGCAACGGACACGCACGCCAAACGACGGGAGCACCGACGGTGAGGCAGGGCAAGCGACTGGACCACCAGCGACGGATAGGCTCAGGGAATGAAGTGACCAACGACGGAGACGCACCGCTCGGCACCGGACCACAATGGAGAGGCAGAAGGTCGTTTTCGAAAATCCTCTCTGAACGTGATTTGGGGCTGCTCTCTTTCGAATGAAGAAGACAAGAGTTTAAATTTCCATTGGGGGCATGTGTGTCATTTTACTTTGAAAAATAATATCAGAAAAGTCCCTAGGGACTTTTCAGATATTTCAGTTTTTTCAGGGACTTTTCTGACAGTGATTTTCCCATTTTTTTTCATATATATTTATAGATAGTCTAAAAATATTAAACAATGTTTTGAAAAAGACTTAATGACATTGACAACCCTATGACCCTAAGAGCACGGCATAAGTCTACGCCCCAACAACACTCCGAGTGACCGACAAGTTATAGAATAAGCACATGACTTTTTAAGCAATCCTCCATAGCACAATTCTTCCAACCCAAAGAACACTCATGCAAGTCGCTAACAAGAAAAGTGCTCATCTAGGCTTGTATGGTCACAGTAACGTGAAATTGGGATTGAAAAGTGGAAGTGGAAGACTTTTTTTCATAAAAAATTATAGAAGGCATTAACGACATGAAATTATAAGTGAGATAAGAGACTAAGTCTGCGACCTCTCATTTATAAAAAAAAATTTATACAATTAGTTTACAAGGTCATCAACAATAAAATACCTATTCAAATATATATAAAAACATAGTAGATTAGTGATGGAATTGAATGATTCCGTCATCAAATAAATTGTAATTAATTAATTAACGACAGAATTTTATCTCTAAGTTTAGCTGTGGAATTCTGTTGCAAATTAAAATTTTTTTTATTGTTATAGACCTATTTGCCCTCTGCATAGTTATTACTAACTATTACTTTAAATGAATTTGACTTCTTTCAAATAATTATTACTAATTTGAGTTGTTAACAGGGAAACAAAAGTATTTATTAGGAAATATTTAACTAGTATTATGTTTACTACTTTAATATATATATTAACAACTCAAGTATACATATTTACGACTTTTATTTGAAAAATTCAAAAAATATATATTAGACCATTGGAGGTAGCCGGTTGCCGACACAATCACCAAAGCTCCGGAGACGGGCCGTCACAGGAAATCCGGCAGCTGACAAGAGGGTTTGAGGATTTTTTAAAAAATAAAAACTAAGGGCAGTTAGGTAATTTCCCATAATTGATAACATTTCAAAATTTTAAATCAGTCCATTTGAAATTATTGAAATTCAATATCAATTTTGACTGTCTTTTTCTCAAAAAATTATGATGCGGGTAAAAAAAATAGAACATTCTAATAAATATTCTCAAATATTAATGAAATTCATAATTTAAGTAACATTTAGAATTTTATTTTGATTTTTCTATTTTTAAAATATGTTTTTATTCTTTTGATACTATAATAACGTGTTTAGTTAAATTAAACTCAAAAAGCTAGATCATAAGGAGACCTGATATCAAAATAAAGAAATAAATTTTAATAAAAATTGTTTCAATTTAACTTATATAATTTAAATAAACCATAATAAAAAATATTATTCCTGATTAATACCAAGTTAGTTAATATACCAAAAAAAACTCTGGCAAAAAAAAAGTTAATATATAAAAAACAATATTACAATCAATTGTATTTTGTTTAAAGGGAGTGTGGAAAAAGGAAGAGTGTTTTGAATGGCAAACACTAATACTTGAGATTATAGACAGATTGAATATACCAAGTCCCGCTTGAAAAAGAACTTATATCTCATTAGGTTATGGGGCCATTAGCCTATTGTATGATTAAAACATAATAGTTATACTTATAACCCATGGTATTGGGTTTAATAAAAGGGGTTAATCCCTCACAGTGTTGGGTTCAAATCCATCTTAGGAGATGTGTCCTCATTTAATACTTTTCAATGCCTCGAACAGGGTTAAGGGAGGATAATTTTGCTTATAAAAAACACATGATAGTTATAAATTGAGTCTCTAGAACTATTACTAGTATTAAAAATATAAAAAATAAGAAAATTATATAATCCATTAAGATTGAAAGTAAAAGCGTTTAAAGTCTACTTAAATATATGTGACAATTTTACGGGCACTCACTGGTTTGACACAGAAAATAAAATTTAATTGAAAAATATATATAAAAAATATTTTTATGAATTATTACCGTTACACTGTATCCTAATAGATATTGCAAATTTTCCTCTTCATATTTTTTGACTAATGAAATATGTCCGAATTTAATTTCCACATATATGATATTTTCATTTTTGTTAAACATGGTAAAATTGCTTAAGACATGGAGGGTATTTTTTTTAATACAGACATGACAGGTTTTCTAACAACAATGGTCATGAGATATGGGAGAATGACAATGAGGTCCTAGGATCGAATAAAATATCAGTAAAGTCCATGTGAAAAGAAATAATAAGTCACTGAGTCATTTTTATAACATGTTGAGTTGTAAAATATACTTAACAAGTTGTTATTTCTTTTCGTAGGATTTTACTGATATTTTCTTTGGTCCTTGGACCTCACTGTCATTTTCCTCAAGATTTATTGACAGCTGTCATTTTTGTATAATTTAGCTATTAAAATTTTCTACATTATATTATGGCTTACAGTCTCATTAATGATAGGGATGGTTGACTTGCGACTTATCCATTAACATTTTATATTGAAATTTTTAAAAAAAATTATGCGAATTAAAAATTGATGTTAAGGTATAAAAATATATCAAACATAAAAGATTTCCTACATAATTACAAATGAAAACCATAAACCTGTATATATAACTTCTTTGAATACTCAAATTTCGCAACTGCTTAATGAAGACTAAGAGGAAACTGTGCTAAAATACACTGTTGGTTAGTTGGTTACTAATAATATTTTTGTTCATATATATATATTTTATCCAAAAATTATTTAAATTATTTTTGTTATTACTAACTATTAATTGCCCCTCCCCATCACCCGTCCCCACTAATAATAATACACGAAAATGACCTTGTTCAAAGAGTTAAACATTAAATGATTATATATATTTTTTATTATGTTCATATAAAAAAATTATATTGAAATAAAAAATATACTCTTTTTAGTCCTTATTATAAGGCATCAAATCACTAACTACTAATTCTCACAAAACAATAAATGATAATTAAATTATTAAATTTGTCCCAAATTGATAAATCTTTTTTCAACTTTACTCCTTTTTAAATTATGTGACTTAATTTTTACAATTTTAAACCTCAATTAATTATAAGAGTAAAGTAGAAAAAAATAATTGATACAACAATTGGTGTCTTTTATGCAAAATCAAAAATTAATTTTAATTGATACCTTATTATAAAGAGCCGAAGAAGTATGAATTCATAGCATATACAATATCACGTCTTTGATGAACATCCATAATAATGTGAAAAGTAATAGAATATATACTCCTCACATAAATATAGATGTCATTTTATATTGTATAAAAAAGAAAAAATATTTTGAGCTGTCAATTTAATCTAAGTTATGATAAAAATTTTAAAGTTTAAACATGTTTTATTTAAATCATATAACATAAATCATATTATTCTTGTAAAATAATATGACTTCCAAAATTAATGATTATATAATTATATTTATAGGAATAATAACAAACATTTATATGTTAAAATTTTATAATTAAAATATGAAATATATATATTTGTTGATGGTCTAAAAATATTAAACAATGTGTTGGAAAAGACTTAATGACAAAGATAACCCTATCACCCTAAGAGCATGGCATAAGTCTACGCTCCCTACAACACTTCAAAGGACTGACAAGCTAATAATTTAGAGCAAGAAACACAACTTTTGAGACAGTTTTTAGAAAATAATTACTTCTAAGTAGTTTTTCTTGTTATTTTTATTTAAATGTTGGATGACTGTACTGGATTAATATGATGTGGCTTTATTAATTTTTTTTGGGTGCTTTTAGTTGGTACTCTTGTGAACTTTTATGGTTGAATATTTCAATGTTATGATATTTAAATGTTGGGGGACCATGATTTTGTTTTGCCATTCTATAATAAAAGTATTGGAAACGTGATATCAAAAAATGTAAAGGAAACGTTGGCAAAGAAAAAATCATAGGAAGCACATTATGAAAGAGGAAGCATTATCTTCACATAGTTCAGACCAAGGAAGGCAAACGACATGCTTCATATATCTTCAAGGTAGGTTAGTGTTCTTGTTCTTATTACTGTTTGATTTCTTCAAGAAACTAATATTCCTCTTAATTTTCAAATAATATTTGACATAAAGAAAAGGGAGGAGAATGTTGAATCCAATGCTATCCAGAGTTTTAGATTTTTCAAATATCTTCAAATTAATTGATTGTTTTTTTAATAGGTACATATATCTTCCTATTGGAGGCAATTCTATTTAAACCACTATTGGATATTAAAGGTGGGTATCTTTTCTAGCGGAATTGATTGTTTTTTTGAAAAAATATATTTTATCTTTGCAACTCCTTCCTTTTCCTGTGAATTCATTTTCGTGTAAGCTTTCATATATATATATATATATATATATTCTCAATTTCTATTTGTATTTTCCATTTTATTTCTCTATGTAACTGGAGCTTGCTGGTTGATTTCAAGTGGGACGATTTGGCAACAGGGACTTCCAAAGTTATAGCTAGTCAACGGAGATTTTGTCAGCAATGTAGTAGGTTGGTCAATTTTTCGAGCTTTCAACTTTTGAATTGAGCTTCCCAATAACATGTTATTGAAGGATTTGTTTCCTCTTGTTTTTGCTCTGTCTGTCCGTTTTTCTTGAAATTCTTTTTCCTTCCTGTTTTTCATCATTAGAGATAGTGGGGTGTATGCCAAATTCTTATGTTCCTAATGAAAAATACTGTTTGCCCCACTTGTTAATCATATGAAGAAGCCAGGCCTAATCATTGTTGAAGTGCTCCTTCTCATCACTCGGAGGTGACTATTTCTCATGATTATGTTTAGTAACTTTGTAATTTTTTCTACCACTTCATATTTTACAACATAAATGATGAATGGGCTTGTAAAAAGATGCTACAACGTAGTCCCCGATATAAAATCTAGTTTTTTTTGGGGGGTTAAGTTTGATCCTAGATGCAAGATCTCAATCCACTTTATTCTCCATATTTATCAATTTTTTTCCTCTAAAATATCCCTATTGATTGTACATGTTGAGAGAGTTTGTATCAGGGGTAATTTTAATGCAAATTATATAAGAGAGTATTTTTGAGAAAACAACACTTATTTTTTCCAAATAACTAATTTCCTTAATCTAACTAAATTAACTAAATAGATCTTATATTAACGACCAGAGATAGCATGTTTTAATGATTTATTTGGTCTAAATGGTCTAATAGAGACATACTTTGCTCATGTTGTTGTTGAAGGGTACAGAACACTTATTTGACCTTGTTCCAGAGACAAACTCTTGGAAGATTTCTGTTTGCAAGTATAGTTGATGGAAAGAATATTTGGGTCAACAATCTTGCACCTTACCTAGGCACCTTGAAGATGTTGTTGGAAAGGGTAATTTATTGTTCATTGCATTGTCTTATGATTGCTTTTCTGTATGCTAGAAGTTGTTCATTATCATTTACTTGTACAGATAAACGTTGTGGTAGATAAAAACAATTACAAATGTGATATTTTAATTTAACAAATTTTAAGCTCACTGGATATCTTGAATACAAACAACAAAACCAACCTAACCTCAGTTATATCAGGTAAGCACTCTTTGAATGATCAAGATGGCCAAGAATTATTCCTCATCTAATAATGTAGTCTCCAAAATTCTAAACTAAGAATCAATTTCATATGCTTTTCCTACAATCTAATGTTGTTTCTTTTTTGTAATGGTGGTCAGATAAGGTTTTGCAGACAAAGTAGTTGAGGTAAATACTTCGGCCAAGACATTGTGAGCACAAAAGGATGAGATTGTCGCAAGTCCCACAATGGGAGGATTTTCCTTAAAAGAAGGGCCTTATAAAGCCTTGACTTCAATAACTAGCTTTTGGGATATGATTCTCCCGAAGACTTATGCTTATTACAATATTGCTTTCATTTAGAGTCGGTTAACTGGAGAGAGCTACCTACGGAGAGGTTGACCGATAGGAAGTTAAGTGAAGCATTGACTGAAGTGTTGCTTTATCCCTTGTAGCCACTTCACTTTGCTCTTTCTATGTTCTCTTTCTGGTGTTGTATGCAAATATACTCAACTTGGGAATTTGATAGGATCCTCTTTTCTTATTTGTCAATACATTACCAGAAAAGCTCTTTCTATTTTACATGTATCCGTCACTAGTATGCCTATATCTATCAGTAGACTTGTTATATTTTTTTTATGAAGTGTTTTGTTTTTGGACCGTAAATTCTTTCGGCCATATCTTTACACTCTGTTTGAGATAGCAGTGTAAGAGGGAAGATGCAGGTGAGACTAATTGCTCAATTTGGATTTGTGATGGTACTAACAGGATTTTAGCCCAAAATTGGCTTTAAAATAAAAGATATGGCTCACATCTTCATCTTCTGCCCAGTTCTTGCATGCAAAGGTGGTTGGAGTCACCGATGGCCTTGTGGTCCATTGGTTTGGTCGTTGTCCGTGTGTTGTGCTTCTCTGATCTCTCCTTCCTTACAGTCTTTGGCCGGATCTGTTATGATCTTTGATCGTTGAATCTCTTCTAACATACTAACCTAGATTTGGCCTTCCTTTTTCTATTTTTTCTCTGTTGCTGCTGGATCTGATATAGAAAACATGAGGGTAGATGAAGAAAGGCTGTGTTTTTAGCTTCTGTTACTTTTGCTGCTATTATCGTCAATGGAAACAATTATTTCAATGTTTGGGAACTGGGAGTGCTCTTGGTAATGACTCTTTGTTACTTTGGAGATTAAAAAAAGGACCAGAATGGCCTATTTTCTTTAAAAATCAGGAAAAGATGAAACAAAAATGCCATTGACATAATTAAATTGTTAACAAGATTTAGATTTGGCCATCTGCTTGAGAAATAACAGGAAAAACACAAATGACATTAATTTAAAAAATCTAAAAGATCAAACGGTGTTATAATTTTAAATTTTGATAATTCTTTAATTTAGGCAGATAATTCGGCAATTTGTTTGAGAAATAATAGGGAATACCAAGGAACGAAAACTGGACCGGGCAATGAACCAGTCAGGGTACAGGTTCAAGGGTTAATGGGTCTACTAGGGTCTAATTGGTAGTTGAACCGGCCATATTAAAATATTATAATTTATTAGTAGCAATATATATATTAATATATTTTTAAACTTCTATAGATAAAAATGAAGATTTTTAGAAAAAAAAAAAAGCTTAAAATATATTAGTATTAGTTGTAATACTTATACTTATGTAATAATATCTCCTTTCCTATAATTATTATATTCTTTTAAATAATTTTTTCATTATCTTCTTCATTTTTTTAAAATTTGTTCTTTCTTTACCTACTTTTCTTTTCATTTTGGTCTTCAATTTTCTATTTTCCCCTAAAAAAACAGCACAAAATAAAAATTAAAAAAATGAAAACCGGTCCAACCGGTTTCAGACCGGTTCTACCGGTTTTGACCGGTTTCAACCGGTTCGACCAGTTTCATGGTTTGATCGTCAGATCGAACCGGACCACTGACCGGTTCCCGGTTCAACTTGTCGAACAGGCCGGTCCGATCCGGTTTTTTGTTCAATGGAGAATATACAAATAACATCAATTAGAAGATGTGGCCAATTGGATTAAACTGTTATAATTTCTAATTATGACAACTCCTTGATTTATGGAGGTAAAACAAAATTCAAGACAGTTAAGTCGAATGAAAAGCTAGTTAAGTCGAATCTAAAATTCAGAGATCCAAGCTTCTATTCGAGACATAATATCCACATGCTCAGAGTTGAATCTAAAATCGTCACAATCAATTGAAAAGCTAGTTAAGTCGAATGACCCACGAAGTCAAAGTGCTCTATCAACTATATTCACAAAATCCATTGGTAGATCCATCCCATGATCAAAGCAAAGTTCAGGGATGGAGGTCCATATGTATTCCCAATTTTTGGACAATACACTCATTCGCATAGCCTCTTTTGTTGGAAGAAATGAAAGAATGTGCCAAAGAACAATTTCAGGTAATTCACTCAAGCTTCTACCTTTGTCATTACTATCTTCCATTGTTCGAATTCCTCCTTCGCTATTTCTTTTTAGAGAACTTACATCCATGATCTAAATGGCAAGACAATCCTAACATACAAAAGTAGAAGAACGAATTTAAAATAAAGAATATACAACTGCAGAGGATGGTGCAAGCAAAATCATGGATAGATTAGGTCCCAAAAAGAAAAAGAGGACTGAAATCTTGAAGCATAATTATCTTTTATCTCATCCAATATTTATTGCTTGATTTGAATTTATTCATTCATTTCTACATTGGAGACAAAACTTTCATTTCCACTGCATCATTTTAGAACACAAACAAAATGATCAATAGTTCAAAACCATCACCATCACCAAATTACTTTTCAAACCTACATATAGAGTGGACATACAGCATTGAATTCCAATTATCTAACTTATATCTCTGAGAAAATCACACATTAGTGCTTAGACTGTAGAAAAAATTCCATATGCTTAGAAAAATGTTCAACAGTTCCATGGCCCCCAATCCAAAAATGTGTGAAAGGGCAAGATCAGATAAGTGACACTCATCTCCTACACCTTCAATAATGTGTGAAAGAAAGTATTTCTTTGTCCGGAATTATAATAGCAAGACAAACTTAACATAAAGAGTCCTGTAAACAAATTTCGAAATAAAAAGATTAACAAGTTCAAACAATAGAACGAGAAAAAGTATCAATAGATTAGGTCCCAAAAATATTCCAGAAATTAGGTCACTAGTTCGTCATAGTTAAGCCGATGAAAATTGTGAAAGACCAAGTCAACAGAAATAGCAATAGAAGAAACAAATAGACACCATTGAATAGTGGACAAAAAGAAGGTGAAATTGTAAAGATATTGATAAAGAAAAGGGAACCAAAAGATACGCAAATTCACACAAGTTTACCTCAGAGCCTCAGGGAGAAGGTGAAACTGTTAAGACATTCTTCGATTTTTTTGGAAATGAAAAGAATCAAACAAGAGTGAGGAACTCTTTTATATTTCTACGTGCCACCACGTCTGCCTCCTCTGCACAATGCTGGCGCTCGTCGGGAGGGAGGGTTTTTAAGCTTTGAGAAGATAATTGCTTTTAGAGGAAAATAAATAACATTAAAAAGGGAGAATGACAAAAAAAAAAAAATTGAAATTGTAAAATCTCAAATTAAGTATTTCTTATAAAATGTGTTGTGAATTACTTATCAAATCTCATTATTTCTTTACCAATTCTTAGTAACAAGCTTAATTTAGGATTTTACAATTTCAAACTACTTTTTTTTTTTGGGTCATTTTCCCTGATAAAAAAAAAAGAGCTGTTTTGTTTATTTCTGTATATTTAATTTTTTTTATCTTAAATCATGTTTAAAAATTTCATATTTCACTTTAACCTTTCATCTATATATTATATTTTTTATTATTTATTAATAATGTTGGATAATGTATAATTATTTATTTTCTTTTATTATATTTAATTTTAAAAATAATCCACTATTATTTTTTTTACCATGAAAAATAACTTTTTTGTAAAATTATTTGGTTTTAAATCTCTCAAGAGCATTTTCAACCATATCTTGTGAGAGGTCGTTTATTAATATTAAAAAGATTGATTATAAGAGCAGTACAAAGTGCTGATGTGGGAGAGGTCATTTATTTGCATGGAGCAATTTGGCAAAAGCCCTCCAATTAGAGTATAACTTTCTTCTGGGTCACAAAGTTTAATTATCTCTAAACCAAAACTAAGAGTTACATTTCTCAGTTCACCCAAATCATTGAAAACATAACAAGGGCTTTGAATGGAAATATAAAGTTTCATACCACGTACAACATTTGGTCTTCGCTATGAGGGGGATCTTATATTAAGCACCAAATATAATAAAATGTATGTTATGTGAATAAATAAAAACCAAACTAACCCATCATTAGTGCTTGTTAGCAAGAATGAGGGGCAATAGGTTATAAATAAGTCCCTAATACCCTTTTGTAACTGAGTTTTTGCAATCCTAGTGAAGTCATTCAGTTTCTTTTACTCTATTAGATAATATTGGTTTATGAATGATTAGTAAGTCTATAATATTTATGAACATAAGAATAGTTGTGGTCTCCTTATTGAAATAAGTTTAAAGCTAGTATTATAATATATGCACTATTCATATGCTATAGATTAGAATGAGGGCAAAGTATTCATTATCGCTCATTTGTCATATTTTGTCTGCTCTTCTCATCTTCACCTCTCTATTTATCCAATCATCTTCTCTGTTCTTCTATTTTCCTTTGAGTCTTTATTCCTCTACCCTACCTCAATAAAAAAAACAAAATATAAGTTGGCCCTCAAAGAAAAAGGTAATAATGTGGGGGTAGATCTGACAGTTTTCTCGAGTAACTCAAGAAAGGTGGAAAATGGTTTAAGTCTATCAAGTTTTATTCACTCACAATCATAATGGTTTTTGTATGTTATTGTTCTGATTTTTATTTCCAATCATCTGCATACTCCATGATCAACCCTAATGACTCTACACAAAATCTGTGCCACATTCAAATTATTTGGACAAAAAATGCATAAGCAAGTAATTAAGTTTATTATTTTGTAGGAAAAAAAACCTAAAATGATATTTGCTTTCCCTAGCTAAAACAATTATTAACAATATATTATGACAAGATAGGGAGCCAAACCTATGCCTATAACTGGTAAAACGCTAGCCCAACCGGCCCTACTTAGCCGGCTAGCTAGCAGGCTGGCCCTTTTTGTTTTAGTTTTTTTTATAAAATAAATCTAAATACTCTTATCGTTTTTTATGCTGTATTTAATTAATTTCTTATAATTTTTATTTGACATTTTTATTTTAATACAATATTTATTCATTCTACTATTATTAAACTTAAAAGAGATGTTTTTATATGTTTTTGTAATGTGAGTAGATAAAAATAAAAAGAAAAGTAAGAATGAAATTGACTTCCTAACACAAATGTATAAAAAAAAAAGAAATGTGATGTAAGTGGATAAAAGAGAAAAAAAATGAGAATTTAAAAAAAAAGAGTGATTTTTTTTTTTTTTAAAAAGAAGGAGGGCTAGCCAACCCCCTTGATGCCAGCCTGCGAAGGGGCAGGCTGGTGCCATCGAGCCCGTAGCGGGAATTCCCAGTACTACACCAAGATTTGTGCTTCTTTGATTTTTAGGGGCAAGAAATGTAAAACCTTTTGATTTCCCAATATATTTATCCAAACAATATTTTATGCACATCATTTGCAGATATTATAAAAAAAATTAAAATGATAAATATAAAAGATAAAATAGACTGAGATATTATATTAGGGTTAAATCTAATTTCCTAACTAACTCTTATAAAAGCGCCCAAATTAATATTTTTTTCATTAAACAAATAGCAGCACTCTGCTTGTGTCAGAATTTTTTTTAATTATATGTATAAGAAAAATGGGTAAACTCCATTAAATGTTTTATCGGCGTGAGCCAAGGACCTAATAAATTTTTTACTAATTTTTTGAGTCCAATAAGTTTTTGAGTTGCATGATTTAATTATTTGAAGATTATATTTTGAACGGAAGGGCATACAACTTTGCAAAGAAGGAAAAACCCAAAACTGCAGCTAACGGGCTACTCCTCTAGAAAATGAAATGAATTCCTTTTTTTTTTTTTAAAAAGTTTACAAGTGACTTTTTCCTATCCAACAAATTGATATGTAATAATAATTACAAGGATATAACTAATCCAAAAAATATATATAAAGGCGTAATATAAGCTCAGCATGCTGTCCACACAACTTTATAATTCTCTTTCCCCTTCTTCCACTTCCAAACTTGCAGAATGAAAGATGGGCACAAATATTCAAACAACTGTGGCCAAGGCAAGGGAAAAATTGACCTGTTAGAAGCTAATATCCAAACTAATTATAAGAAGTTTTGACAGCAAAATTGATTGCCTTGCCACATGTATAAGAAGTTGCTAGTTTCTGGTTTCCTTCAATGCTTTTTAATCAAATAATGGCTCCTTCACAAGAAGATTCATCTTCTCCTGAAGAAATTTGAGCACATCTCCTCCCCCTTCCATAATAAGCAACTGTCTTAGCTTCCCAAATGTGACACCTGACGGCCGAATTCCCTTCTCTATCATATCTTCCAACAAAACACAAGCTTTTGTAACATTGCCCTTCTCACACAGCCCATTTATAAGCACTGAAAATGCGTGCATGCTTGGGACAAACTGATTTAATTTCATGTATCTCCATATTTTCATAGCCCTCTCCAAATCATTTCCCTCACCAAACATTTTTAAATCATAGTATCGGCATCTGGTTTGCAAGACTTGATCATCCTGCGGAAGGCACCTTAAGCCTCATCACTTTGATCATTACCTATCAAGCTGCTTATGATTATGTTATAGGTCCTAGAGTTAGGAGTGATGCCATTGCATTCCATTTCATTTAAGACTCTATATACATTCTTAAATTTGTTTACTTTACAAAAAGCACTGATCAAGGCATTATAAACCACAATATCTGCCTTAATTCCGTTCCTTTCCATCTCTAGGAATGTATCAATAGCATCTTCAATCCGAAGTTTGACCCCATTTGTATGAACCAGGAAACTATAAATGAAAGATGTTGGCCTGCAATTGTTGGCATCCATATCCTTAACAACCTCAATAGCTTCATCAACTCTTCCTGCTTTACAAAGAATGTCAACCATTACGCCATAGGTGACTATATCAGGGTTGCATCCTATGTCAACCCACTACTACAGAATTGAGATATAACCACCCCCAAAGACGTCCCAAATTGAAAATTGGGTGGTTAAAAAGGGAGGCGGTGGCATTTTCGTAATTATATATGTGTAGGGAAACCTTTAGGCGTCCCAAATTTGAATTTGGGACGTCTAAAGTGCTTCCTGGCGCGAAATATAAATTTCATAAAATTTTTTTAGCGCCAGGAGCTGGGTTTAGGCGTCCCAAATTTGTGGGACTTTAGGCGTCCCAAATGGCATTTGGGACGCCTAAAGTCACCTTTAGGCGTCCCCTGCATGTCAGACATTTGTCTGACATGCGGTCTTCTCATCTATCTATCACACCCTCACCTCACATCCTCTCAACAACTTTACTCTTCTTCCTCCTCTCCCCACCCACACCGTCGGCCCTCCTGTGTATTTTTTTTCTTCAACTCCTCCCTCCTCCCTTGTTCAAGCTCTCTCCTCCACCGTCGGCCCTAGCTTGTTGAACTCCTCCCTCCTCCCTTCTTCTTCTTCCTCTTTGTTTCTTCAACGGCTGCAACCGTGTCTGCTGCAACCTCACCTCCTCCACAGTGGGTTTTGCTCTCTCCTCCATTGTTGTGCGTGGGTGGAGCTCCAACGTCTTCTCTACCTCTCAAACATAGTAGCTAGGGGGCGCCCTGATCAGGTTGGTTTATTTTCTTCATTTTTTTTTGTAACAGAATATGGTTTATTTTGTTTTTGAAAAATAAATTAAATGGTTGAGATTGTGCTTATTATATATTGCTTATATTGAGATAGTTGAGATTAGCCTGATGTGTTTGGTGTGGTTATATTGTTTAAATTGCATTTATTCGGGAATGGTTTATTTTCTTGTTTAAATATAAATTTACTTGTGTATAATAGAAACAGGTCTTCTTAGTTCTCACCCGTTCCATTGTGTTAAATATGAGTAAAGTTTAAAAGTTACTCCCCTGTTTCAATTTGCCTCTCGTTAATTATTGAGTAAACTTTGTTCTTATAAGATAAAATGTTACATTAAATAGGGATGTAGTTAGAAAGGTTTTAAATTTAAAGGTAGAGTTAATGAGATTTAAAGATTTCTTTGACTATTGTGATCATGTTAAAAGTGACTTATAAGAACGATTAGAAGTAGAGTATTAAATTTTAAGACAAAGTTTTTGAACTTTTATTTATTTATTTGTTCAAGTGTAACATAATGAAAGTGGCTCATAAAAGTTTCTTCCAATCATTAATTACACACAATTGTTTTGTTAATTCCAAATTCTTGAATTATGAAGAATAATTCAAGCCAAAACTTAAAAAGAAAACGATAACCCCAATATTCATTAAATGATTTTTATCTAAATATTTTCAATAAAACAATTTTATTTTTGGAAGAACTCAACTTAAAATTGTTTTGTTAATATGAAACTCGTTTTGTTTTTAATTCTTCCAAACCTCAAAAAAATTCTTTAATTTAATCTTATTGTATTTATTTTATTATACATTAATTTTATATACATATACTTATTAAAAAAATAAGTTACATAGCACTGAAACCCTTTTAATAGGAGAGATGAGGCTAGGAGGGGGCAATAAAGTTATTAAGCCCATATTTTAAAATCCTAAATTGGGTTGATAACTTAATTAGGCAATCCCATCATATGTCCTTGAGAATTGTACTAAACGTGTGAATGTTATTGGTAATGCCTTAGGTGGTAACAAAATGAATCATAGTTGGATGAATGCTTTGAGAACTAGTGAAGAATATGAGAAAGGGGTGGACGAATTTATTGAATTCGCTAAAAAGAATGCTCCTGCAAGAAATTGGAAGTATTTTTGTCCTTGTGTCAATTGTTTGAATGAGAGTAGACGGGATGTTGATGTCATAAAGGATCACCTACTTTGTGATGGAATAAATCTGCGATACACAAGGTGGATATGGCATGATGAGGAAGTAACTGATTGTCCGTCACACAAGAAGGAAGCTGTGGATGTCATAGATGAAGATAGAATGGAGAGAATGATTAACGATGTTGAGGCAGAATCCTTTGCGCAGTCGCAGGAGTATGATAGCCTGCGGAGTGATGCAGAGACACCATTGTACAGTGGTAGTAAGTACACGCGGCTGACAGGAACATTACATTTGGTTAACTTAAAGGCAACTTGTGGGTGGACCGATAGTAGTTTCACATTGCTGCTTGAACTATTGTGTGATATGTTTCCGGAGGATAATGTACTTCCAAATCGTATGTATGAGGCCAAGAAAATCCTGTCTACAATGGGTATGGAGTATAAGAAGATACATGCTTGCCCTAATGACTGCGTACTGTACAGAAATGAGTATGGAGGTCTTAGTGAGTGTCCTAAGTGTAAAACTGCACGATACATAGTGAAAAAAGATGGTGGTTGTGGTGATGTGACAAGTAAAAGGCAACCTTTAAAGGTTATGTGGTATCTTCCAATAATACCACGTTTTAAACGTTTATTTGCGAGTGCAACAAAAGCGAAGAAGTTGAGATGGCACTCTGATGAGAGAATATCTGATGGGAAATATCTTCGGCACCCAGCTGACTCTCCACAATGGAAAAAAATAGATGAAATCTTCCCTCAATTTGGCAGCGAGCCGAGAAACCTACGGCTTGGGCTTTGTACAGACGGCATCAATCCGTATAGAACTCTTACTAGCACACATAGTGCGTGGCCGGTTCTCCTTGTAATATACAACTTGTCTCCCTGGCTATGTATGAAACGTAAGTATATGATGCTATCTATGATGATTTCTGGACCAAAACAGCCAGGGAACGATATTGATGTCTATTTGGCGCCTTTGATTGAGGACTTGAAGAAGTTGTGGGAGGAAGGCGTAGATGCGTTTGATGCTTATAAGAAGGAGTCTTTCAAGCTACGTGCAATGATTTTCACAACGATAAACGACTTCCCTGCGTACGGAAACTTGTCAGGGTACAGCGTGAAGGGTCACAAAGCATGCCCAATATGTGAAGCAGACACACACTTCCAATAACTAAAGCATGGAAGAAAAACTGTCTACCTTGGCCACAGGAGGTTTCTTCATCGGTTCCACCCGTATCGTAGGCTAAGAAAGCGGTTTAACGGCTTACCGGAGCATGGAATGGCTCCAAAGTCACTAACCGGAGAGGAAGTCTACAGTCGAGTGGAACGTATCCATGTCACTTTTGGTAAGAATCAGAGGGTTGCAGCTGAGAAGAACATATGGAAGAAGAGATCCATTTTCTTTGATCTTCCATATTGGCGTTCGCTAGACGTGAGACACAGTATTGATGTGATGCATGTGGAGAAGAATATTTGTGATAGCCTTATCAGTACGCTTTTGCACATACCAGGAAAGACTAAGGATGGGATTAATGCGAGATTAGACCTTGTCGATATGGGAATAAGAGAACGGTTACATCCACAACTAAGAGATGATGGTAGGAGGGCATACATGGAGCCAGCAGCGCATACACTATCAAAAGCAGAGAAAAGAAGTTTGTGTGGGTGTTTGCATGAAATGAAGGTGCCACAAGGGTATTCCTCGAATGTGAGAAGATGTGTCTTAATGGACGATTTGAAGTTAGTGGGAATGAAGTCCCATGATTATCATGTGTTGATGCAACAACTATTACCAGTAGCTATTAGAGGCATAATGAAAGATGAAGTACGAAACATAGTGACAAGATTGTGCGTTTTCTTCAATGCTATCTGTAACAAAGTCATTGACACTGAAAAGTTGGATGAACTAGAAAATGAGGGTTACATTATTTTGTCACAACTAGAGATGCACTTTCCGCCTTCATTTTTTGATATAATGGTGCATTTGGTAGTTCATTTGGTGAGGGAGGTAAGGCTATGCGGTCCAGTTTACCTGAGGTGGATGTACCCTTTCGAGCGATACATGAAGATCTTAAAAGGGTATTCTAAAAATCCTTATCGACCAGAAGCCTCAATAGTAGAAAGATATGTAGTTGAGGAGGCTATGGAGTTTTGCAAAGATTATATGTCAGGGAAGATGGAACAATCTCGGCATGAAGAAGGGAGAAGCAAGGGAACACGAGGACTGAAAGTGAAGAATGTTCCTCGTGAAGAGGTGTTGCAAGCCCACTTGTATATCCTGAATAATATGGAAGAAGTTCAACCTTACATAAATGAACACAGAAACACTTTGAAGAACAAGAATCCAAGGAAAAATGACATGCAGATTGCTATTGAGCAAAACAAGACATTCATGCAGTGGTTCGAGGAAAAGGTTTTGCACGAGATCGGTGTGTCTGAGACAATCGAGTGGCTAGCTTGGGGGCCTTCGTTTCAGGTCATTACTTGGACCAGTTATGATATAAATGGCTATTCTTTCTATACCAAAGAGCAAGATGACAAAAGTACCATGCAAAATAGTGGGGTTATGGTAGAAGCTGAATCTATGCACTTTTCCAGTTCGAGAGACAAAAACCCCATATTAGCGTCTATGGCCTATTATGGAGTTATAGAAGAAATATGGGAGATGACGTACAACAAGTTCAAAGTTGCTTTATTTAAATGTAAGTGGGTTAGCAACAATGCCGTGGTAATAGATAAACAATTTGGATTTGTCTCAGTCGATCTTCGAAGAGTTGGCTATAGAGACGAGCCCTTCATTTTAGCAAGCCAGGCGAAACAAGTGTTTTATGTCACCGATCCTGCCAGCAAAAATATGTCCATTGTCCTTAAAAGTAAAAAACAGAAGTATGGTGATCCGACCTTCAACCTTGATGACACACCACCTTTCACAACAACTACACCTCGAACAAATGAAGTAGAATTGGTAGATGATGACGAATATGTTGTAAGAAATGACCATGGTGAAGGACTATGGGAAACAATATAGAGTAAGACCTTAATTTATAAACGAGAACTGTGTTTTTTCTGTTTTACTTCCCGCTTACTATATACATGTGTTTTCATTGCAATTTACTTACGTTTCTGATGATGCTTTTTGTGTTAACAGGAATATGGACAACGTTAGTGATGACGAGAGGCGTAGAGATGACGAAAGCTCTAGCAATGATGAAAGGCCTAGAGTTGAACCCCCTGCAAGAAGGAGGGTTAGAGGCTGTACAAAGATGGGAGCATTGGTTGCACGTCATGAACATCAACAGGAGAGGCTGCATATAGACTTCGATGACAATCTGAATCCAGTTGGTCCTGAGGAAGACCACTTCATTAGCTACATAGGGCTTTTGGCTCGAAGCAAAGTACGCATTACCTACGATAATTGGAGATTGGTTCCCCCAAAAACGAAAGACATGATTTGGCAGCAACTTTTGGTATGTAAGTTTTGATGCATTGTAGCTTTGTTCTTATTGTTTCAAATATAATAATCTTATGTTTTACCTTGCAGCAAACATACGATGTCCCCGACACCACAGAGATGCATAGGCACTGGATGGATGAGGTTCGTGTATGATGGAAAGGTTTCAAGAACAAGCTAACAAAGCATTACATTCGAGGGGCCCTTAGGGGTAACGATCCATGTGCACAGTATACATATTTATCTCCAGAGGACTGGAGGTTGTTTGTGGCATCACGAGCAGATCCTGAGTTTTTGGTAAGATTTATGTCATGATATAGAACTACTTATATCGTTGATTTCATATACTTTATATCGTTGATTCATTTTTTGTTGTTTTTTATTCATAGAAATTAAGTGCAGCAAATGCCCAGAGGCAAGCAGAAAATAAATATCAACATTTCATGTCTCGCGGTGGATATCGGAAGCTTGAGCGGCAAATGATGGCAGAAGAGTTACAGAAAATGAAGGAAGCAGCGGAATCTGATCCTAGCGTTGTTATCCAGCCACCGGCACCTCCTCCACGTCACAAAAAATGGAAAGCAGGGAGGATTAAGGATGGGAAGTACATAAATCCGACTGTTGCTAAGGTTGCTGTGAGGATTGTAAGTAGTTATACCATAAGTACCTAATTTTTTACATGTCGCGAGTGGTTTCGATACATTTATGATAAACTGCATGCTATAGGATGACCTGGACGAGCAGAGTAGCCAAGGTTCATTCAATCCAAGTAGACGGATGGACATCTTGTCAACGGCTATTGGGAAGGCAGATGACCTTGGTCGTGTTCGAGGAGAGACACGGGGAGTTAGTGCCGCGAGGTATTTTGGATGAGAGCCACGTTATTCGTCACAAGCTAGACCTAGTAAGGACGTTGTGGCCAAGATTCGAGAGGAGCTCGAACGAGAGATCGAGGCCAACCTTCGCGACAAGCTCCGACAAGAGCTGTTGCCAGAGCTTCAACTTGAAATGGCAAAGATGTTTGAAGCACAAAGGGCAAGGGACGAGGCTCGAACTCAGGAATCCCCGGCCTTCAATAGCACCAGAGGAAGTTACAACCCTCTGGAGCAACCACTTGGCCACCCTTCTCCCGCTCCAGTGTCGGGACCACTTGGCGACCCTTCTCCCACTTCAGTGTCGGGAGACCCTTGCACCCTCTATTTGGATGATCCATTATTGCGTGTTGTTGCTGATGCTCTCGTTCACACACGTGCTACCACCCACCATAATCAGCAAATTCCAGAGGATTTTCGTAGGGTGAATGTGACGAGTGTTAGAAAGGGGGAAGAAGGTACAGCCATCCCTGTTCCTGATCCAGAGGTTGGCACGTTAGGTCAAGCGATAGGATCTTTCATCCTTTGGCCTCGCAATCTTATTGGTTCAGACGCAACACCTCCAATGGTAGGAATTACCTTACTGTTACTGAAAATCTGTTGGCATCCTAATAACAATTTGTTTTTTGATGTTCTAAAAGGATGACGAAGCTGCGAGCAAATGGCCCTACTTAGCACGGCTGCAACAGATCTACAAGGGCATTAAACAGATTGACTTGAAGATGCCTCTAGGGATTGTGGGCCAAGTGGAGTATCCTTACACGATTGACAATAAAGATCTCAAGCAGTTTATCAGGTTGGAGGAGATAGATGCAGGCTGGGTCAAATTTGCAGTCCGGTAAGTTTTTTTTCAATTTTCCCATAGAATTCATTTAGTGGTTTTTTGTTTTCATACATTCAAGAATTGATTCCGTATTTTAATTCTATTATAGCACCTTCCACGATCTCTGCGCAAACATGGAAAGAAGTAATTGGTATGGATTCTTATGTCCTGCGAATACGACAGGGGATACTTGTACTGTGGCGCATATGACTCACTATGTCGGCTACCAAATGGCACAAACCAAACTTCGTTGTTATCTAGCACCCATTGTCCAACGGTTCGTATTTACATTTTGTCAATTTAAGAAGTTTAATAAATAATTGTCTTCTCACTCATCTAACTTCATTTTAATGTGTACATGTTGTTAAAGTTTCCACTGGACTTTGTGTGTTATATGTCCCTGCCGCAACGTAGTCTATTGGTTTGATCCCTTGAGTAAAAAGCCAGACAAAGATACAAAATCCGTCTTCGACACGTAAGTTATTCTGTTTGTATTTCATTGACAACAAAAATAAATGAATGGTTCTAATTTCTGTTCATTTTGCTTTTCATGATAGTGCTTGTCAAACATATAGAATCCTAGGTGGGTCACGCGAGGGTGCAGTTGTTAAAAAGCCAAAGTGGTTTTATCCCATAGTAAGTACATTCGATCCTACATAATTGTTTCATTGACGGTCCTTTTAGACATACCTTTATTGATTTTAACAACCAATTGCATCCCTTTGATTAAAAGTGCCCTCGGCAACCTGGCAACACTGAATGCAGATATTATGTTATACTTTATATGTATAACATAACTCAAAGTGGAATTACTAGCTATTTTGAAAAGGTAATCGCTTCTTCATTCTCAAATGATAATATTTTTGGTGTTCTAATCGAAATGCTAATTAATTCATTTGCTTGAGATTCATTTCATCAAAGCTTATTACTTTCTAATTTTCAGATTTTTGATAATGAAGATGCCTACCTACGTGAAGACCTTGATTTGATCAGAGATCTTTTGGCAGGACATCTTCTTCAACATGTAGAGCAGTAAACTTGTTATTTTATATCAGTTTGTACTTGTGTGATGACAGCGTTTTGACACTTTCTGGTTGTTTTTTGTTGATATATATAGTAGTAGGTTGCATGAAAGGTTATTGTATGTATATATAGTAAAGATTGTAGTGCTGGATGTCCTTACCAGTTTGTAACGGACAGTGTGGTTTATGAATCCATCTTCTATTCTGTTTCTGCAGTTTCAATTCGTTGGGTAATACAGAATGTAAATTATGGTATAAAAAAAAACCTAACTTTTAGACGTCCCAAATTAAGAATTGGGAGGTCTAAAGTCCCCCAGGGTGGGACTTTAGGCGTCCCAAATTAAGAATTGGGAGGCCTAAAGTCCCCCAGGGTGGGACTTTAGGCGTCCCAAATTGTAATTTGGGACGCCTAAAGTCCCACCCTGTGGGGACTTTAGGAGTCCCAATTCTTAATTTGGGACGCCTAAAGTCCCACCCTGGGGGGACTTTAGGCGTCTCAAATGTTAATTTGGGACGCCTAAAGTCAGACTTTAGGCGTCCCTATCATTTGGGACGTCTTTTGTTTCAACTTACTACGCCCCCAGCATATACGTCCCCCCGTTTTGGGACGTTAAAGGTGCCAAATTTGGGAGGTTAAAGCCCCTTTTTGTAGTAGTGACCATTTCTCTGAAAATCTCTCTTGCTTTCGGAAGATTTGGAGTCTTTCCCCATCCTTCAAGCAATATACTTTAAGTTTTTAAGTCAGGAACAAATTGATCCTTAGAACGATCAAAGATTTATTGAGCCTTCCTTACATTCTTGGACTTGCATAAAGCGCTCAGCAAACCATTGAAGGCATCGAGATTTGGAGATATGTTATATTTTCCCATGACATTGAACGTGTAAATTGCCTCATCTACCTTCTGAGCCCTAGCATACTTTCTCAAGATAATACAAAAGGTTTCAACATTTAGCATCTCCTTTTTATTCATAGCATTTACCAGGTCCCACATGATTTGATACTGCCTTATCTTTGCCAAAGATTCTATCATCGTGTGGTATGCCCTAACGCTGTGTGAGTAATTTTGTTGCTTCCCAGCCCATTCAAAAAACCGATACGCCACCATACCAGTTGTAACATCCCAAATTTTATTCACCAATATGCCTTATACTTATTTATGGTATTTAATGAAATGGAATGATAAATATTCATGATCATAAGAATTAAACACTGAAAATTTGAAATATGAACAGTGCTACCAGTGAAATTTCCTTCAAGGTAGTGAGTTTATCATGTGGTTTTAGATGATAGATGATGATAAAAAATTGTGAAATTTTACAAGATAAAAGTGGACATCCTAAGCTTTAATTTGATACGTCATGGGAATTATTTGGAGCTATACACAAGGAGTTATGAACTTTTGAAGTTAGCCCAGTGAAACTGGCCAACATTCGTGGCAACATCCAAAAACAAAAATTCTGGGAAGTGTGAACTTCAAGTTGCTAAAGGCTATATTTTTTCCTGAAACTAGACTCAATAAGGGTTTCATAACCTTTGGAATCACACCAATTGAGTTTCTATAAATAAAGTTATGATTTTTCAAAGTTTGGCCATAAAATTTGCTAAAATGGTCAATTGTTGCGAATTTGGAAAAAAAAGAATCTAATGGCAATGATGTAACTGTGGAATAAGGAAATAGGAGGAAAAATAATTATTTGGCTCATAAGTATGCCAAGTGTCAATATCTTAAAGCAAGGGAAATAATTAAATATTATTATGTATAAAGATGAGCACATGTTTAAATTGCAATAAAATATTTTATGTTGACCAAAGGAATGAGATAAATGGAGAAAGCCCAAGAGATGTATGAAGGACCCTAAAGGTGTGTTTGGTTTGAGGGGAGGGAAGAGGAGGGGAGGGGAGAGGACGGGGGGTAAAATTACCTTTTTGGACGGGAGAAACTCAAAATTTACCCTTTCATTTCTTTTAAATTATGGGTTCATGCCCAAAATTTATCCTCTCATTCCTTTTAAATTTTAGGTTCCTGCCCAAAATTTAAATTCCTCCCAGTCAAAAAGGTAATTTTACCCCCTCCCCTCCCCTCCCCTCCCTCCCTTCCCCTCAAACCAAACACACCCTAAGTGGAGCGAAAATGGGCTAGGAAAAGATGAGGAGAAATCGGTTCAAACACAAGGGAAATATGACACAAGAATAAATAAGGGATAAGGTCAAATAAAAGTTGTCATAAAATTTATTACACAACCATACTTTTAAAGAAGAGAAAGGAGATATTTTAAATGGCTTCATCCCTTTTTCCCATTTCATTTTCACGAGCAAGCATAAGAAGAGAGAGAGAGAGAGAGAGAGAGAGAGAGAGTCATAAGGAACTTGAGAGAACTAGGGTTTCAAGAGAGCTCAAGGAAGCACAAATTCAAGGTAAGACTTGTTGTTTCTAGTGATTTAGCTTCCCAATTTGTGTAGTTCCCTCCCTAAGCTCTTTTTCTTCATGGAATCTATGTTTAGCAAGCTAATCTTCAAGGTTTAAGAGGGAGAAGATGACACCCTAGAGAGAAAAAGTTGAGAATCAAGAGGTAATCTCAAAAGCTTTACTTCTCTTAGTTAATATGTTGTTGTTGTTGTGGTTATTATTGATATTGGCTTGATTTGTGGTTGTTTCTCTTCATTTTGTAAAATTTGGGATGTAAAATCCTAAGGGGTTATGTTGCTCAAATTTCCTCAAATCATGTTCAATTAGTGTTTAAATAGTTAATTAAGTGATTAAGAGAGAAAAGGAAGAAGCTTTAAAGGTTAAATATCAAAATCACAACTTCCCCTTTATCTTAGAGAAGTTTGGGCTAGACCTGGTGTGGGATGATAGAGCTGGAATTTAAGCAATTTGATGGTTCCATGGTGTTCAAGAGGGAAAATTATATGGGGTTGATGTTGAACACTTTTTCAAAAAAGTCTTAGAAAGTGAAATTACAAAAATACCATTAAAACTCTAAACCAGGGCTGTCAAGGGCAAAATTGTTATTTGTCAGTGATTTTGTGAAAACCGAGGTCAAAAATAGATTCTACACTCAAAACTGTGTAGAAATAGCCCGGGTCAAAATTTCTGGAAAGGTATGATTGGACCGGGTACAAAGAGGGCTAGAACGGGTCCCCAAAGGTATTTTGGTAATTTTACTATTTTACACAAAGATAACCAGCACAATGAGTTTAGAATGAATTATGAGTGACTAATAACTCATTTATCCTAAATTTGGAATTTTAGTATATACCAATAGCCTGGGCCAGATACTTTATGGGACCAATAGTTAGCTAAGGGAAGGGCGATCCAGGTAGTGAACTTACCTATCTTGCACGTATTTGATATTTGTACTTGCGTATTGATGCAAGTAATTGCTTTGTGTGATTATATGAAACATATATAAATGATTGAAGCTCTGTTTCTATTTGTACTATAGCGATGAGTATGTTATTTGTAACATTGAGCATGTAAATATGTCATTGTGTTAGTATGAGTTACGTAACGCAAGCATGTCATGCATTAAACACTTATCTTATATGCATATTGGTACTGTTTGCTACTGAGATTCTCTCAAATCTCACCCTCCCCTAACCAACCATTTAGGCAGGTGATCAAAGGAGGTGTGCTGGGATAAAAAAAGAGAATTATGCGAGAGGGGAATGCAATGGTGGAGTGAAGACTGATAGATGTCTGCATTTTATAGAAACGGGTGTAGACACCCTAGTAGCCCTGTGAGGCTACATTATTTGTAATTATTATGTACGAACCCCCATGGTGAATTTCTGTAATCATGTACATATTATCAGTATATTTATACTATTCCTGTGTGCCCACCGAACTATGCAATTGCTACTCTAGTTAATGCCGGTGTTAAGTGGTATGTAAGGCCAGGGCCTTGCACCAGCATTCTCAAATCTCTGAAGAACATTCTCAACTATATTTGGTGAAACTCTAATTCTAGTTTGATTAAGAGCAGTATCAAGTGCCAATGTGGGAGAGGACATTATAACCTTGCATAATTTTCTAGTTATATCTGAAATGTCCTGCAATCGTTCATTTGCACTATAACTTTTGGCAGAAACCCTCCAATTAGAGTATAACTTTCTCCTAGGGTCAGAAAGTTTAATCATCGCTTAACCAAACCCAAGAGTTACAGTCAACCTGAATCACTAAAAACATAACAGAGGCTTCAGATGCAAATATAAAGTTGATATCATATAATAAATACAAATGTCTTCTTAGAGTGAATTTCTAGTAAAATTTGCCAGAAAGAGGCAGAAAATTGATCAAACGAACTCAATTATTGATTTGAACAGCTGCAAACTAATTAGCAGGCCAAATGAAAATAAGCATGATTGAAGCATTGATAATTCATCAAGGATACAACATATATTAGATGAATGAGTATGTAATAGTAGTATGGAACATTTCTGAATTGTATCATGCATTTAATTTTACAGTTTTTAAAATTCTATTTGTTTTAACTGGGGAAACCAGAGAACACTAGAATAATGCTAGAACTTATAAGCAAGCAAGCAGGTGGGCAAGCTTACTCTTGTCAAGTTGAAAAATTATTTGAAGATTAATCAAACGACAAAAAATGGTGGATGGGCAAGTTCGATGCTTATCGAATTATTTTGAAGAATAGATGATCAAAAAAGTCAAACATAACTACTCATTGAAGGCAGCTAAATAAAGAGATAGAAAAAATCATACCAGGGCATTCCTAATTGTCAGATTTGGAACATCAGACATTTATTTTAGAAGCGTTAAAAAGTGATTGATAACAGGCATCAGGCCATTTTCAGGTGCATAAAAGTTGATGTGAACCTCTTCTAGCAGCAGAGAATTTAAAATGTTGAATTCAAATTGAAATTCGACTTCATAATAACTGTTGAATTACACAGCTCTAGTTCAAAATCCTCAAGCAAACGATAACCAGAAAATAGTTTCTGAGTTGAATGCTCATCGGGAAATGTAACTCTAGTTAATTTCAGCTTCTTTAGATTGGAGAAGCAAACTGGAGAGGGAAATATTTAAAAAATGTATAGGAAACACATTATGATAGATGGAGCATTCTCTTCACAACCAAGGAAGGCAAACGACAAGTTTCAAATATCTTTAAGGTTAGTGTTCTTGTAACTGTTTTATTTCTTCAAGAAACTAATGTTCCTCTTAATTTTTAAATATTTGGCATAATTTTGGGGGGGGGGGGTGATGTTGAATTCAATGCTATCTAGGGTTTTAGATTTTTCAAATATCTTTGAGTTAATTAATTGTTTTTTCAATAGGCATATGTATCTTCTTATTGGAGGTAGTCTTATTTAAACCACTACTGGATATTTAAGGTGGGTATCTCTTCAAGCGGAATTGATTATTTTTTAAAAAATATATTTTATCTTTGCAACTCCTTCCTTTTCTTGTGTATTCTTTCTCCTGTAAGCTTTCATATATATATTTTTTCTCAATTTTTGTTTGTATTTTCCATTTTATTTTTCTATGTAACTGGAGCTTGCTGTTCAATTTCAAGTGGGATGATTTGGCAATAGAGACTTCCAAAGTCATAGCTAGTCAACGGAGATTTAGTCAGCATTGTAGTAGGCTGGTCAATTTTTCCGAGCTTTCAACTTTTGATTTGAGCTCCTCATTAACATGTTATTGAAGGCTTTGTTTCCTCTTGTGTTTTTCTGTCTTCCCTTTTTCGTGAAGTTCTTTTTCCTTACCATTGTTCACAATTACTTGGTATTTTCAGCACTGGAGATGGTGGGTGATGCCAAATGCTTATGTTCCTAATGAAAAATATTGGTCACTTGTTAGTTACATGAAGAAGCCAGTCCTAATCATTGTTGGGGTGCTAGTTTTCATCAACTGGAGGTGACTATTTCTCATGATTATATGTTTAGTAACTTTTTTACCACTTCGTATTTTACAACATGAATGATGAATTTGTAAAAAGATGCTACAACTTGCAGTCCCAAATATAAAATCTAGCTGGATGTTAAATTTTTTCCTAAATATAATATCTCAATTTACACATATTTATTATTTTCTTGTCTAAACTATCTCCATTAATTGCACATGTTGAGAGAGTTTGTTTCGTTCGTAATTTCAATGCAAATTATATAAGAGAATAATTTAGGGAAAACAGTACAACACACATTTTTTACAAATAATTAATTTAACTAATTTCCTTAATCTACCCAAATTAGTTAAGTAGATCTTATATTAACGACCGTAATAATGATTTATTTGGTCTAGATGCTCTAATAGAGACATACTTTGCTCATGTTCTTGTTGAAGAGTTGAAAACACTTATTTGACCTTGTTCCAGAGACAAAGACTCTTGAAGATTTCTATTTGCAAGTATAGTTGATGGAAGGGATATTTGGGTCAACAATCTTGCACCTTACCTGGGCACCTTGAAGATGTTGTTGGAAAGGGTAATTTATTGTTCATTGCATTGTCTTATGACTGCTTTTCTATATACTAGAAGCTAAAAGGTTCATTATCAATTGTTTCCGCAGATAAAGATTGTGGTAGATAAAAACAATTACAATTTTGACATTTTAATTTAACAAATTTTAAGCTCACTGGATATCTTGAATACAAACAACAAAATCAACCTAACATTAGTTATGTATCAGGTAAGTACTCTTTGAATGATCGAGGTGGTCAAGAATTATTCCTCATATAATAATGTAGTCTCCAAAATTCTAAACTAAGAATCAATTTTATAGGCTTTTCCTACAATCTGAAGTTATTTCTTTTTGTAATTGTGGTCAGACAAGGTTCTGCAGGAAAAGTAGTTGAGGTGAATGCCTTGGTCAAGACATTGTGAGGACAAAAGGATGAGGCTGTCACAAGTCCCAGATTGAGAGGATTTCCTTTAAAGGGGCTTTATACTTGTTACAATGGTGCTTTCATCGAAAGTCGGTCAAGCAGAGGGGCTAAACGATAGGAAGTTAAGTGAAGCAATAAGTGAAGTGTTTCAAGGGACTATATAATGCATTGGGTTCCTCAACTCTAACAACTAGCTTTTAGAGTGCGGTTTTCCAAAGATTTATGCTCTACACAATGCTGTTCGTTATACTTTTTGAGCTTTTTGGTTTTTTTTCTTTTATGTATTTGCGTCAATAGGGGAAAAATTATCATGGGGAAATCATTTGTGTTTGTGCTTTATCCCTTGTAGCTACTTCACATTGCTCTTTCTATGTTCTGTTTCTGGTGTCGATGTATTAAAATCTATTCAACCTTGGAATTTGACTGCATCATTTTATTTTATTTGTCAATACATTAGCAGAAAAGCCCTTTATATATATATATATATATATATATATTGATGAGAAGACAAAATGATACTCCCTCCGTCCTAATTATAGGACAATATTTGGAAGTTGATCTTGGTCCTAATTATAGGATAAAATTTTAATTTTTATCAATTTCTTCCCAAAATACCCCCATTGCTTTAGATAATGGTTGGATTGCCTCGTCCGACGTGTGGTACTATGAAGTATCAAACATACACCAAATAAAATACCATGAAAGTAAACACAAAGAGGTGGAGAGAGAATACTGATTTAGATAATGGTTGGATTACCTCATGGTAGGCTCATATAGTATTCCTAAATCACCCCTATTAAATAAGGGCATTTTTGGAAAATAAATCAAATTAACTAATTTAACTACTATCCTTAATTTCTCCAAAGTTAGGTAAATATGTCCTATAATTAGGACCGGAGGGAGTATTAATTAGGAATAAAAGTTACAGCTACATAAAATAAACAGGTTCTGGAAAAGGAAAATAAGATCTAAACTTAGAAAAGTAAGATTTGTCTACCACTACGATCGAATTGACTGAGAGTGAAGGAAGAAAGACATGATATCATTTGCAACTACATCCTTCCTAGACTTCCTAAAACGTGGAAGATCAATCATTAACCTCCCAACACGAGATCTGGAGATCGCCACTCTCCTGCGTGAGCAAACCTGAAGAGATTATCCAATTTAGCAAAGCTCTAAAACACTCGAGCATAAAACCCTGTCCAGAGCTGACCCTATTTTACCAATGAAACTCTTGAAGAGGCAAATCATATAAGCATATGAAAGCAGTAATCGACTTTGATCCCGAAATCTTCACTTTACAGATAACCAAATTCCATTGAGTGGAATCTCTACTTCGAGGATGAACAATTAGCCTCTTATCACTGGTTACCTTTTGGTCTTGAAGGAATGCAAGAGTTGAGAAGTTCATCGACGAAAAGACCTCATTGATTACCTGTTGAGGACTATTGGTCTTTCCCTGATGTAGAGCTAAATTCCTCTTTCGCCAGATGATATTTAGGAGGATAATGTTTCCTTTGATCAACTCAACCTGACCATATTCATCAGTTGCATGAATAGACCTTTTAACCATGAAAGCAATTCTAGAATTGGGGCATCAGGTGGAGCGATTGAAAAAAATCCAAACCAGATACCCTTAGTATAAGAACAATTGAAAAAAATATGATCGAGAGAGAGATTCCCTGTTCAAGCATCCAAAGTGACATTGACCATCAACATTTAAATGATGATATTGGAGAATGTCAAATGAAGGGATGGCCTTATGAAGTAACTTCCATATAAGGAGCAGCTGCTTGACCGGAAGAGAGATTGACCATATAAATTTCCACAAGGGATCAACAAGTCCCTGTGAGTGACCACCGGAGAATATTAAGCTTTTGAATCCAGCTTTGACTGTGTATATCACTGAGCTATGTCCAGACCAGAAGATTTGATCAGCTTCCCCACTCAAAGAAAGAGGTATTTAGAATCTGTTCTGCAACTTCTAGTGTATATAACATCCTGACTACTGAGGGATTCCAAGTTGAAGCAACATGCATTAATCGGTCAGACACACAATTGTCTCCAAACTGAGCAGTATGACCCGATTGCATGGGCCACCACAAGGGGTGGCTGAGAGGAATCGAAGTGCCATTACCAATTCTCCGACTAAGCTTATTGGTAATAAGTGATCCACATGATTCATTGTTTTTCCATAGCCAAGATGGGTTATATGGTTTCTTTAGCAAGGATTCACAATTCTAGTTGATGTACTTTCTTTTCAGAGTTGTAGCTAAAAAAATAGGGTTCAGATGAAGTAATTATTCTCCATGCCTTCTTCGATAGGAGGGCTTGATTAATTAAGTTGATTGGTCTAAGTCTAAGACCTCCCTGATTAATTGGCAGAAAGAGAGAATTCTTTCCCAGAACAAGTATTTTCTTTTTGTCAACCGAAGATCCCCAGAAGAAGTTGATGCATTTATTATCAATCTTGTTACAGATGTTTCAGGCAGTTTGCAGCAAGATAAAATGTGAATATTCACTGCAGACAAGACTGATTTGATCAAAGATAATCGGCTTTGCTTGTGACAGAAGTTTTGATTTTCATGCTGAAATCCTTGAATCAATAGCAGATAAAACTTCTTGATATATGAGTGATTTGTCCCGCCCTGGATCTACCCATATACCTAGATATTTTCCCAATCTAGAAGAGAAATATATACCAATTTCTCGAGCAAACCTGATCTTATCTACATGGATACATTTGGACTGAAGATGAGGGTAGATTTAGCTTTGTTTATTTGCTGTCCTGACCATCCATAGAAGATATCCATAATACTTTGGACTTCTTGAAGCTGCCATTAGAGCATTCAAAAAACAAGATTGAATCATCTGCATGTAATAGGTGCGAGATACTCTGAGCAGCTCTACAAATTTTAATTCCTTTCCATGCATTTATACTTTCTGATTGATTAATGAGGCATGAAAGGACATTTGCTACTCTTATAAACAAAAAAGGAGATAGAGGATCTCCTTGATGGATTCCCCTGTTGGGACAGATGTTTGTTCCTAGTTGTCCATTAAATAGTAATTGATAGCCAACTGTGGATATGCCCTCGTAAATTACACTGGTGCAAAATAGGTGTTTTAAGTCGGTTATAGATGATAAGGTTTAAAAGATAGGACCGGTGATAATTTTATAATTATAAAGAACTTTTGAGACCGGTTCCTTTAAAATAAGATCCAAAAGATATTATTTAGATTACATTTATGAACAACCGATCTAAAAAGATAAAAATAATTAAATATATATATAATATTTTCTAGACCGGTTCTCTCTATAACCGGTTTAAATAAATTTTTCACATTAATAAAATATTTATTATTTTTAGACCGATTATTTCTTATAACTGTTATTAAAGGTGAAACTTTTTATACTGGTTTGTTTCAGACGCGCTCTAAATTTCTGAATCCTCTCTTGCTCGCGCTTAATTCTTGTATTCTGAATCTGAAACACTCTTCTTCGCTTGATTACTTTGTGAGCTCGGTCTTCTTCTAAACTCCGCCATCATCTTTCTTTCTAAATGTGAAGCTTCTCTCTTCCTCTTTCGTACGTCGCTCCTCCCTCCTTACCAAAGCCACCAGAGGGAGAACCAGAGGAAGAGACAAAGATGGACAGAAAGAAGAGAGCCAGAGATTGTCACTGCAAAGGAAGAAGGTAACTGAGCCCTACAAGAAGCCATAGATTCTAGTCCAGGTGAGTGTTCCAAATCCCTTTCATATCTTCAATCGTTTCAGGTGCTAATATTTGGGGATTGGAGAAAAAATTGAATCTTGATTCTGACATGGGAGATGTGTTTTTGGAATGTTTAAGTGAAAGGTCCTAGGACAAATTTTGCACCTTGGCTTATCCCAGCTTGTTACATTACTGAATAAAGCTCTGGTCCGTGTTTTATTCTTTTACACCTCCAAAATTTGACTATCGTCGAACTTTTTATTCTTACCTCGTCCATCAATTCATTGGGGAGCTGGAGAGACAACCAGGTGATGCTAACAACAGAATATTAATTTGCCAGGTTAGTGAAAGTAGTTGTCACGGGACAGTATAGAGCAGATTCTTATCGTTGATTGTTTAAAGTTGGAAAACCAAATTGACACGCAGAACCTGGCAATGAGTAGCTCTGGTCTTGCAATGAGTAGCTCATGAAATCACCTTGTTTATGTAATTCATGACGTTAAATAACTATAAATATGTTAATTTTAAAAATATTTGAATGCTTTCGCAATATGCTCAGATTAAAAGATTTTCTTGCATTCTTTCAATTTTATTTTTTTCATAGAAGCAAAGCAAAACCAGATATCTCAAACAGTAAGATTATAAGTAGATTCTTTCTATGAAAAGAACAAAGCAGTAGCTTTGTCATTGAAAGTGTTGTCAACGTTGACAGTCATGTGCAGTGAGAGAATCCCAATATTTTCAAGTACTGATGTGAGTGTGTGTGTGTGTGTATTCACATTCATAATCAGATGGTCTCTTTTATTAGATTGCATGGATGCAAATTACCATTTCATAATAATTTGGTCCCCAATTGATTCCAAACCACTTTATTTGAAATGTTTAATTTAAAATTTAAAACTTTCCTAAAAGTGAAATTTTCTTTGCAGACAGCAGTACCTGACAAAATATTTGTGAGAGGCTGAAGTTCTGAAGCCAAATCATGCGCTTCCCCTAATATTTGTTTTTGGTAGGGATGACTATGAATTCTCAAAAGTGAAAACAACCACAAACTTGTTCTCATATTGTAGTATGGTTACTTTGTTTGGAATAAGATTTTCTTTAGATATGAGCATGTGCAGAAAATGAGAAACAATTTTTGTTGATTTAGTATAATGACTTGGGAAGAAAGAAGGATGGCAGCGTTTTGTGGCAATACACAGTTTCTGCCGTGATCTTTTATATTTGGTTATAGAGGAATAGTAGAATTTTTTATGGAGCCTTGTATACTTTAAATGACTTAACCGAACTCAGCTACTCTAGATTATTTAAGGGAAAAGGCCATTTCCATTGCTTACCTTGCCCAGGGTGGCTGTTGAAAACGAAAAATTCCACCCAACCATTCGATTCCATTGAGCTTGGTCCCATTCCATCAGTCCTTTGCTCTTTTGTTTATAGTTGTTCTTAAGTTCATAATTTTTCTTCCTTTCCAGTCCCCCCCCCCCCCCCAACAAAGGGGGTTTCCCCACTTCTAGAGGGTTATATTTGTCTTCTTCTTTTATAATTCCCTTCCTATAAGAGATTCTGTTTCAATAAAAATGATAAAAACAAATTAAACATGTAGATCAAACAATATATTAACCACCATATATATATATATATAGTTACATGTGTGAAAACTCCGCTGCATATTGAGTTTCAGCTGGGAAATTTTTTTTTTGAAATTCTGGGAAAAATTTTCATATTATAAAGAAGGCTACACAGGACTATCTTGAAGGATAGAGAATGAGCTTCATATATATATATATATATATATAGTTCATTTCTTTGATGTTATGCTTCTAATCAGGACTTGTTTTCCACTTCCAAAGCTATCTTCTCGACAACTTGTGTTTGTGATATTTGTGTTAACTCTAACAAATTTAAATGCATTGTTTTTGAATCTGATTGCCAACAACTGATGATTAGATGCATTGGTGGTGCAGTTCTTGAAATCATTTGAGATCTTTTGCATCAAAGGCTGGTGTAATCAGAATATTCACTGAAGAAGTTGTATCTTATTCATGTATACATTAGGTATTTATATACAAAGTAGGAGCCTCAGCATTAATGGCTCATTATAACTCATTATGGTGATTGATACTAATCATAATCCCCAATTATGTGGGATACTAACAATCCCTAATTAAGTGGGATACTTACATTGTTTCCTAACAACTGGGTTTTCCTTTTAGTCTTTACTTCTGCGTTGGCTGCTTTAACCATCACTTTCATTGGTTCCTATTCTGACTGTTGATCCTTTAGAAGCTCTGAACTTTTAAGGCTGATACTTCTGCTCTAGGTTGCAAAAAGAGCGTTGGTTAGTCTTTTTACTTTGTTTGCCTTGTTATTTTCTTTGTTTTTCCATCCTTCACTCTTTATGTTTCATGGACTTTCTGTTTGTTGCTTGTTTTATGATTTATATAAGTATTTTCTTTATGTTATTTATCTTGCATTGGGTTTCCTAGTTTCTACTTGATTCTATTGTATGGAATGTTATTTTCACATTCTGAATTTATGCTTGCAACTTAATGGGCCCTAGTAAATTACATTATAGAAAGCATTACGCACACAGTTTGCATAATGTTGTGATAAACTATTCTTTGATATTTGGATTTAGCAAATACTATGATTGTGTTGATTTGTTAACCTACAAAGGGCCAATTTGCAATAGGTTGTTTCATTCTCTCTCGAGATCGGCCTACACTCTTTAAATTTTGGTTTCATATGTAGAGCTATCTTGAACTAGTTTGTAGGGTACCTACCACATAGACTTTTTCTTTGGATTGTTTCTAGGGTACCTACTAAATAATACATAAACTGTTTATACATAATAATCTGAATATTTTTCTTAAAACTGGAGAGCACCAGTTTTAATATTCTGAAAATTCCTCAGCTTCAATAGTATTGTCTTAACTATCATATTGGCAGAGCTCTTTAAATATGTTTTAATGATTTAAAGTACTTATTTAACATTTGGAAGCATCAAGCAATGTTTAACATCAGATTTCACTTCAAAATTTCAGCTCCCATGTGAACTCTTTCCCGTCTATAGGAATTCAAATATGGATCGTAGTTGGATAAAAAGCTAAACGGACGAGTGTTGAATATGATAATGGTCTGAGGGAACTTTAAACTTCGCTAAAAGAAATACCGATGATTACTGTTGGATGTTTTATTACCCTTGTGTAGAATGTTTGAATGAGAAGCGACTAAGTGCTGCAAATATATATACACATTTAATTTGTGAAGGATTTTGTAAGAGTTATACAGTATGGGTGTGGCATGATAAAAAATTAGAAATGCCAAGTGCATCTCAACAGGGGGAGTGGCATTTGATGATAATAACATGGATATGGATGATCAGATAAATTATATTATTCGAGATGAAGGAGAAGAGGCGTTTGAGCAATCACTTGTATATGGTAATATGGGCAGTGATGTTGAGTCATACAATGAAATTGTGGAAAAAGGTGATTGAACACAAGTTGAGGTTGGAGACTGATATTGCTGAAAACCAATTTGGATCCATGCCAGGAAGGTCTACAACAGAAGCAATTTATATATTAAGGGGGCTAATGGAAAAGTATATTAGTAAAGAAAAAGATTTACATGTAGTTTTCATTGATTTGGAAAAAGCATATGACTGTGTGCCGAGAGATGTACTTTGGAAAGCCTTGGAAAAAAGGGAATGCGGGTTGCACATATTAAAGCCATTCAGGACATGTATGAGGGGGTTACAACTAATGTTAGAACACCTGGAGGTGTTACAAAGGACTTTCCTATAAGGATTGGCCTACACCTGGGATCAGTGTAATACCCCGTCTTACATACCACTTATCACTGATATTAATCAGAGTAGCCTTTGCGCAGTTCGGTGAGCAACACAGGAATAGTATAAATATACTGACAATCTTATCCAAAATATTAAAAAAAACTATATATAACCAACTCCGTTCTCTTGACCTACACACCTTAGTTGCCAGTATTTACCGCTTTGCCCTTGGAGCCGTTAGTTTCTGTTGGAATATTTTTAATTTTGAAAAAAAGGGTGAGATTTAAAAGAATCTCAGTAGTAACATATCATTGATCATATAAAATGTGATAATTAAATATGCAATGCACATATAGTATAAAATGAAAATTCATACTATATCGTGTGCGCGCACAATACTCAGGGCCAAATGATTATTTGGATCCTTTACTTGTCCATGTACCTCAGCCGGGTCCCAGATCACAGCTAGATAATGTGCCTCAGGCACTGTGTCCATATCACAGAATATAGCAACATATAGCTTATTAATATTCACATAATGTATGAGAGATAGAGTTACTATCTTAAACTTAAACCCCTTTTGTTCAAAAATTGTTTCTTGAATTTTGTTCTTATGACTCGGGTTATCAATCCGATCCTAAAATTCTAAATATACAAGAATTAGGTTAATATTCATTCATGTACCGCTCTAGACTCTTCCAAAGTGTTTTTGTTGGTTATATTAGTCTAATTTTGCAAAATTACTAAAATGCCTCTAGGGACCTGGTCCAGGCCCCTTTTACCCGGTCCGACCGTACTTTTTCAGAAATTTTGACCCAGGCTATTCTCACACAGTTTTGCATGTAGAATCCATTTTTTACCTCAATTTCTGCAAAATCACTGCCAAATGATAGTTTTGGCCTTGACAACCCTTATTTAGGGTTTCAGGGGTATTTTCGTAATTTCACTTTCTAGTACTTTTCTCACAAAGTAATCAACATTAACCCTACACAATTTTCCCTCCTGAACACCATGGAACCATACTTGAATGAGTTAGAGTGGCCTCTATTAAAGGAAAAATGGTAGAAATTCGTTTGAGGTGGTTTGGACATGTTCAACGAAGGCCATTGAATACTTCGGTGAGGAGGGTCGATCAAGTTGTATGGAGTCCTATAAAACGAGGTTGAGGAGGCCGAAGCGAACACTCAATGAGGTCATATAGAGAGATCTTTTGATTAATAATATACCTAAAGATATGGTTTTTGAAAAATCACAATGGTGTCGTGTAATCCATGTAGCCGACCCCACCTAGTGGGATAAAGGCTTTATTTTTATTGTTGATGTTGTAGAAAGCAGTATTGAAATTAGTAAGCTTGAAAGCACGACATGGATGGAGTGATAAGAGTTTTTCAGAAATGTTTGAGGCTTTTAAGGACATGCTTCCAGATGATAATGTTTTGCCAGGTCGATACTATGATACTAAGAAAATACTATGTCCACTAGGGATGAAGTATAAAAAGATCCATGCATGCCCTAATGATTGCATATTGTTTAGAACAGAGTATGAAGATAAGCAGTAGTGTTCGATATGTGAAACCCCGAGGTACCAATCAAATAAGGCCCCTGCAAAAGTGTTGTGATATCTTCCAATCATATCAAGGTTCAAGTGCTTGTTTGCTAGGGAAAATGATGCAAAAAATTTGAGATAACATGTAAATGAGAGGATTTTTGATGGAAAGTTTCGACATCCGGTTGATTCTTCTCAATGGAAGAAAATCGATAAGGTATTTCTTAGCTTCGGCAAAGAACCTAGGAACCTTGGGCTTAGCACGGATGGCATGAATCCTTTTGGTAGCCTAAGCAGCATACATAATTCATTGCCTGTTCTCTTGGTTATGTACAACTTATCTCCTCTGTTATGCATGAAATGAAAGTACATCATCATGTTGTCTATGTTGATTTCGGGACCAAAACAACCTAAAATGACATATATATTTACCTACAACCCTTGATCGAAGACTTGAAAGAGTTGTGGGACGAAGATGTCGATGTTTTTGACTCGAATAAGAAAGAGGTTTTTAAAATGCGAGTCATGATCTTTTGTACTATAAACGATTCCTTGCACATGGAAACTTGTCAGGATATGGTGTGAAAGGTTATAAAGCATGTCCGATTTATGAAGAAGGCACGTGCTACTATTAACTTCAACACGGAAGAAAAACTGTTTATCTTGGCTATAGGAGATATCTTAGACGGGGCCACTCATATCTCAGATTAAAGAAAGCTTTTTTTTTGTGGCCAAGAGTATGAAGATGCTTGGAAGGCATTGACTGGGGAGCAAGTTTATGAAAAGGTGAAAAATATCAATGTTATCTTTGGTAAGACTACAAAGAGTAAAAATGAAAAAATATATATATATGAAAAGAGAGGTCTGTCTTCTTCAATTTTTCATATTGGCGCAATCTTGATGTGAGACACTGTATTGATTTCATATAGAGAAAAATGTATGTGGGATACTGCTTAACATACAAGGTATTTCTAAGGATGGTGTGAAGACAAGATTAGATTTGCAAGAAATGTGAATATGAGAAGTCTTACATCTAAGGCCAAAGTCTTTAAATTAGTAAGGCATGAAAATTCTATTAAGGTATTTTTCAAATTTTAAGAAGCTTGTGCCGATAAAAGACTTGAAATTAGTAGGGCTAAAGTCTCATGATTGTCATGTCTTAATGTAATAACTACTCCCAGTAACTATTTGAGGCATTGTTGAATATGATCTTCAACACATTTTGACTAAACTTTGTTTCTTCTTCAATGCTATTTATAGTAAAGTCAATGAAATTGAAAGATTAGATGAATTGAAAATTGAAGGATATCGATCTTATGTCAGTTTGAGAAGCTTTTTCTTCCTTCGTTTTTTGGCATCATGGTACATTTAATTGTCCATCTAGTGAGGGAGATAAAGTTGTGTGGCCCTATCTAATTATGATGAATGTACCCAATTGAAAGAACTATGAAAATCCTAAAAGGGTATGTGAAGAATACAAACTAGCCTGAAGCATCTATTGTTCAAAACATGTTTTTTGAAGAAGCCATGGAATTTTGTCAACATTATTTGTCAAAAGTAAGACATATTGAGCTTCCTATCAAAAGTAAGACATATTGAGCTTCCTAAATGTTATGATGAAGAAGGTAGTAGACGCGGGGCTACAGTAAAAAGTGTGGATCCTAATGGATTGCAACAAGTCCACTTGTACATCTTGAATAATGTTGATGAAGTTCAAGACAACATTAATTCTCACAAAAAAATTGTATAGAAAAAAATAGTTGAATGACTGAATAAAGGTTAATTGGGGAGCATAATAATAAAACTTTTGCACATTGGTTCAAACAAAAGGTTGAGAGAGAAGAATGTGTTTCTGATACAATTAAATGGCTAGTACGTGGTCCTGAGGTTGATGTCATAAGTTGGAATTCATTTGTGATCAATTGTTATACCTTTTACACAAAGTCCCTAGATAGTAGAAGCACTGTCCAGAATAGTGGTGTTGTGTTAGTGGCCAAATCTATGCACTTCTTTAGTTTGAAACATAAGAACCCTAAATTGGTAGTCATACCTTATTATGGGGTTATTGAAGAGATTTGGGCGGTTAACTATGTTAAAATTAAATTTCCCATTTCCAAATGCAAGTAAGTTGATGTCAATAATGGTTTGAAGGTCGATTAGTTAGGATTTATATTAGTAGATCTAAACGGTAAAAATTTTAGATATAAACCTTTTATTATGGTAGATCAGGCGAAACAAGTGTTCTATATCACTGATCAGAAAAAATAAAATGTGGTATGTAGCTCTCCAAGGAAAAAGGGTAATTGATATTGATGAGGAAAGTCGTTCAAATTATGATCTTCTTAAGACTCCTTTTTCCAGGGGTCTACCAGAATTAAATGAAGAAGATGAAACATTTAATGAATATGGCACAAGAAATAATCATCATAAAGGGATATGGAAGGATATCCCCTTATAAAACTACTTTGAAACTTAGCTAACTAGCTAAAGTAATTATCATTATGAATTATATTTGAATTATATATATAGTTATTTTATATATAGTTTTTTCAAGTTATAATTTAAGGATTTACCTTTTTTTGTTATCTTAATAGGAAAATGAAGGATCTGAGACATTCTAGTATAGATGCTCCCGAGCTAGCTAGTGTTAATCAGAGCGAGCCTAGCAATGCTCTGAGCCATAATCAAAGTGAGCCTATAACTACTCTATATGGAGGGGTAGAAGAGAAACACAATTCAAAGACATTTCCATAAGTCAGAGTACCAGGCAAAAGATACCGATTGAGTTTGATAGATACTGAAAACCAATCGGGTTCAATACAAGCTGATATAGGAGTTTTGTTGGCCTCCTAGCATACAACAAGCCTAGTATCTTCAAAGAGGAGTGGAGAAATATCAATGAACATATGAAGAAACATATTTGGGACACTATTCAGGTATAAAATGCTCTTTTATATGTAATTATTATTAAATTTGTCACTAACTACTTCAATACATGCATTACAGGATACTGATGATGTTCCTCCAAGTGCCATCTTGTATAAGAAGACAATGATATATTGTTGTAAATGCTGGAGGAAGTGTAAGACAAATCTAGCTACCAATTACATGCATATCGAGGTGAAAGATGGTGAACCTCGTCATAATCTGTGCAGCAAGTATTCATATATTGATGAAAATACTTATTAAGAATTTCTTTGGCTTTAAACTACTCTAGAAACTTTGATGAGTTGATTTATTTTGCATTTTATTTACTTATCAATTATTTTTATTGATTGTAATATTTTTTTATTTCTTATTCATAGGGAAAAAGGGAGAAAGCATAAGAGAATGGTATAAAGAATGACTGCCCTCATATAAGGTCTCATGGGAGTTATGTAAAGGCTGAAAAAGACTTGTTGGTAGCCAAGCGAAAGAGATTGGAAGAAGAAGCTCAATTCGATCCTTCTGTTCTTCTTTATCTACTGTCTCTAATACGTCATGAAGAAAAATGGTTGTATGCTCACCAAAGAGGATCGGGTCTTATATAAGCGAACAAACTCTTATAGTTGCTGAAAAAATTATAAGTATTGTTGTTGTTATTAATTATTTAATAAACAAGTTTCATTACTTATGTTTCTTATCTTTGTCTTACAGGAAGAACGTAAAAAAAACAAGCCAAGAGATCTTTTATGTCAGAGGGGAGGAATGATAGTTTGACAGTGATTACAGGAAAACATGAGCATCCAGGTGGTGTCAAGGGAGTTGGAGGAGGGGGAGGCATAAAATATTACTTTAGAGTAGCCTTACGCCATTCCTCAAGTATGGTGAATAAGGAAGAGATGGAGCATATATTGGCAACTGTGAGGGCGGAAGTAAGGGCAGACGCAGAAGCATAATTTGACAACCGATTAGAAGCTCGGTTGAGCAAGATGAAGGAAGACATGATGTTGATTGTGAGCACACAACAAGAGATTAGTGTTTCCCAGACACATTCACTTGTACCCATTCAGAGCACTAAAGAGAGTTGTTGCAATATTGGGTAGTCATTAGAGGGTCCTGGAATTCAAAGTGCTGAGCCTTGTGACCTTTTTGTAGAGGATCCTCTGAGATGATTAGTTGTACAGGGGAGTGTCTACAACTTGGGATCAATTGTCCACCACCACCAACAAATAAAAGATGATCAAGTCAAAGTGTTAGTTAAAGAAGTGATAATTGCATATGCACATGTCCCTATCCCTATTAATGATTTGAAGATTGTGAGTGATGTCCTGAATACTTTTATCTTGTGGCCAAAGAACCTTATTTCTATTCAAGTTGAGGAAACAACGATCATAGCCCTAATTGCAACTCCATCTACTCAACAAGTTTCACAGCCTCAATTGAATACCAAAAAACAAGTGATTTTAATGGCATATGATAAATCCTTTAAAACAAGATCGTGGCCTACGGATTCAGTTGTTAGCAAGTCATGGGTAGTGGTTTATCTTGAGAGGGATGATTTAATGTCCCTGATAGCTCTAAAACAACAGCTTAAAGTTGTGATTGTCTAACTATTTTTAATGTAAGTATCTTCTTCAATTGGAAGTAAATATTTTCAAAATTAAGCCGTTACAATTTGTGTGCTTGCATTATTGTAGGTATATAAATCATGGGTTGGTTTCCTCTAGCAAAAGTGATAAATTTGGATTCATATGCCCCGTTCAAATCCATGACAAAGGGACTACTGTTGCTATCAGACATACATACTTATCAGAGAGGCTTAGTGAAGTCGCAACTGAGTGTTTCTTTACACCATATGTGTATGGGGAAGAAACAAATTTATATTTCATAATATATATAATGCTTTATATTTGATTAATAGTCATCCCTTTTTTCCAGTGATCATTGGCAATTGGTTCTTTTATGCAATAAGAGTTATATTGTCATCCTCTTATGCTCCCTTTATTACAAGCCAGGGAGTGAATTAAAGAAGACCATGAACTTGTAAGTTTTCTTGCATTACCTATTGTTTGAAGTTCAAGGAATTTGTGCAAAATAAGTAACCTTTGTGATTTTAATGATAGGGATATGAGGACATTTCGACACGCTACTGTGGTAAGCATGTTCATGAGGTAAAAGATCCTAAATGGATTATACCAAAGATTAGTACATATTTGTTTGCTTTAAGATCATGTTCAATATGCTCTATGCATGTTTTAATGATGTCATGTTTTTTTTTAGAGCCATAAGCAACCACCGAGGTCCAACTTATGTGGGTTTTATAATTTCAGATACATTTTTAATATTATCACCTTAGGCATGATTGAATTTAATCAAGAGGTAAATGCATATTTCAAAAATTTTGTATTACTTTTATTGTTTTTTAAGTTAGCAAGTTAATGTTTTGTCTGGATTTGGTATTATAGATATTTGATCTTACTGATCCCTTTATTGAAGAAGATATTGACTTCATCCGCAAATATTGTGCTGAATTCATTTATGAGTTTTTACAACTATAGTGAGTTTATAGGTATCTTCCTATGGGAAATTGATGGATTTGATTAGTCACAGGTGGCTGAATTTTTTTTACTGCTAATACGTATTGCTTCTACTATAATTTTTGAACTCTTTGCTGTCACAAATTGCATTTTAATGTATGAGCTATAAAGTATTGCATTGAGTTGAATTAATTGCAAGAAAGCTAAACTTGTTTACTGAATTAACTCAAAGTTTTTGTGGACAAGCTAATTTTTGTGAAATATGTCCAATTTTGCTGCTACATGATCTAAGTGACTAATTCTAAATCAAATAATCATTTTTGTGATGTTTGTTGTATCCAAGAAAAGCTTGGATGTATATTTGCAATAGAACTTGAACCATTGAGCCTAGTTTAGGCCATTTGAATTAGCAACTTTGAATTCCTAGTTGTGATGTGTTTAAATACACAACTTCTAAAGTTTAACCAATTTGTTAACTCTGAAACTTTACTACTACGTTTGCCACATTGGATTCAATTAAGAGCTGAAATTTTGGCATTCAATTAAAAAAAATCATGTCCTTGCTTGTTCCAAGTTTGAATGTGTTTTAACCATATTTGCATGACTTGGTTTTGGCTGGTAATTTGCATCCTTAAGGACCAAGAGACATCATATAGATCACTGGATTCTAATCTTAACTATCAATTTTCTTAATTTGATTTTCAGGAAAACAAGAGATATTTGTGCTGAGATGCATTTCCCCATTGTACTGCATTTGTTTGGTATTTGTTGCCCTTTATAAGCTTACTAAATATACATTTGTCTTGAAGTCATCCCAAACTTGTTCTATTCCATTTTTGGACTAGGCATGTATGAAGTTAATTCCATGGTGTTCATATTCTAAATTCTAAGAAATAAGCTAAGGAACATTCATTTGTGACTTTTACTCAATAGTCAAGCAAGAAATGTGACCATTGGCTGATTGAACTTAGGAAGAACTTTGATGTGTCTCAAATTTCACTCTTGATACAGATTTGATTGCATGATTTGGTAGTTGAAATATTAATGCATTCTGGTTATGCATGGCGCAAGAAGCTGAAGTTTGATTCGTATAGTGACTCTAGTTATTTCACTTGTTATGCTAATTGCTGCAATTATGCCAATGTAACATATTTTGATAGGTGTGACCAAATTTTGATTGTGTATTGCTGGACAACATTCAGTAGTTGAATTTCTAAGTGTTCTTGCACAAGTCTTTCCCTTTATGTAATGTGATTAGTTTATGTGCTTAACATTGTATATACTGAGGAGGTTTTCTTGCCTCCGATTTTCTGTAAAACTTGTGAGATTCTCTATCATTATTGTTGTAGTGTTTTAGTTAAAAATAAAAAGAATACATGAGTTCTTTTAGGTTCAGTGTTGGCTTGGATGGTGGGTTAGAGGAAGGAATATAGGGTGGGAAATGTATAAACACGCTGGCTGTTAAGAAAAAGAGAACTTTTTAGACCGGTTGTTATGAAAACCAATCTAAAAAGTCTGACTTTTTAGACCAATTTTCATCACAACCGGTCTAAAAAGTATGACTTTTTAGATTGGTTTTCATAACAACCGGTCTAAAAGGTTAGTCTTTTCAGACATGGTCTTCAAGCAATCGGTCTAAAAAGTGACCGGTTAAGTAAAAGACTTTTTAGAATGTTTGTATCAAGACTTTATCCAGAACCGGTCTTAAAGTCATTTTTACTCGGTCTAAAAAGTGATTTTTCCACTATTGTTAAGTTGATCCACTTTGAAGGGAATCCCATTTTAACCATAACAACAGCAATAAAGTTTCAAGAAATTCTATCAAAAGCTTTTGAAAAGTCCACTTTTAAAGATGTGAACTAGGGGTGTTCAAAGTGTCTTGGTCCCGGACATTTTGATCCTGAGAATTTCTCGTCTTGGCCAGGACCAGGACCGGGCACACACCTTATGATCACGGTCCTGTCCTGGTCAAGGTTTTTTTTATTTTTTTTTATTTTTTTCCTTAAAAACTAAGTTATTATTTTATTTTTGCATTTTTTATCTCATAATTTTAGTTATCATTCGATAAAATGTGTATCACATATTTAGTTAGAGTTAAATTATATATATTATGATACCAATCCTAACTATATAATGTATAAAAATAATAACAAAAATGATGAAGGTGATTATAATAATAATAATAATAATAATAATAATAATAATAAAATGTTATTCTTCAATTCTAAATCAATTTGTGTGATTATTATGGCCTTATTAGGTGTTAAATAATTACTTTAAACACTACATTATATAAAATTTAACTAATATAATAATATATTTTAAATTTAATTTTTTTAAAAAAAAAACCGGGATTTCCCGCTTTGATCCCGGTCCCGCCTGGAATTACCAAGACCGAGACTGGGAGTGGGGAATCCCAGTCCTGGATTTGAACACCCCTACTGTGAACTTCCTCTCGCCTAGTCTAGTTGAGTGAATTTATTCCATAAGTTCTGCTGCTAAAAGTATATTATCTGATATCAACCTCCCTTTAAGGAATGCACTTTGATTAGGTGCAATGAGATCCACAAGGGGAGCTTTTAGCCAATTGCAATGGACCTTTGATACAACCTTATACAACAAGTTGCACAAACTAATTGGTCTAAAATCCTTGATAGATTGAGGTCTATCATATTTTGAAATAAGAACAATGTTTGTTTGTTTAGGCTGCACAAAATGTGTTCATTTTCCTAAAAGGAATTCACCATATCAAAAAGTCTTAGCAAACTAGATCCTAGTGTATTTGATAAAATCTAGCATGAAACCCATCAGGCCTAAAGCACTATCTTTAGGGCGCCCAAACACTGCTTTTTTTATTTCTGCCAAAGTAGTAAGAGACATCACGTATTAACATGAGAGTCCAATGGTTTTGGCAAATTTAAGGATTGCATAGCTTGAGTAAGGTCATCCATACTTAAAGAATCCACTGCTAACCCTGCCAATTCTAATGAATCCTCAGTCCATGTTCCATCTTCTCTTTGAAAACTGTAGATCAAATTCCTTGATTTCCTGTTATTAACTATTGTAGGGAAGTACTTAGTATTTCTTTCACCTTCACATTGCCATTTCAACTTAGCTCTTTGTGACCAAAAACTAGCTTCACAATCGTACAAGAATTCAAGTCTATGCCTTGTGCTATTTAATTTTAAAAAAATAGAATCTGGTACACTTAAAGAGAGATCAATCCTAGAAGACAAATTACACAATTCCTTTTCTAGATCTTGAATCTACCTAACATTATTCCCAACATAATGTTTGCTCCATCTATATTATGATTCAAGAGCATGAGACAGTTTACATTGAAAATTATAGCTTGGTAAACCTGGAACATATTGATTCTAACTCTGTCTGATGATTTCAAAACTCTCTTTGAAGAGATACCAAAAGGACTTGAATTTCCTTTGCTTATAGAATCTCAAGGATTGCTCAGTGGATAGATGATAGGACAATGATGAGAAGCAGCTATACCAAATGATAGCACAAACAAAGAAGGAAATGATTGTTAGGATCAATAGGCACAGCGGAAGAATTTTAAAAATTTTCACCGATCCTAATCAAGGATCTATCAACAGCGTTTAAACCAAGTTGGAAGGATCCATACCTTTTATGATTCAGGGTTTTCACGATCTCTAGGAGCCAACACGTCAGATCCGCTCCCTCTACCGGTATCCACACGAATGCTCTCCAACCAAGACTGCGTGCTAGCGCCTCTAATGTCTCCTAAGGTTTCCCTTGCGGCTCTCAATTCTCATGTGCATCTCAGTATATCTGCTCTATCAAGTTTATAACCTATGAGGGCTATTTTCAAATTTCAAAATTAATCATCATTAATTTCAAAATTAATTAACTATTAATTATCTTGATGAGCTAATTAAATAAATTTAAATTAAATTTGTCCAACAGTTTTAATTTAACCTATTTATTTAATCCAAATAAAGAGCCATTAGATTTACGTTATCTTCATAAATTAAATCTGAGATACCATATCTCTATCATGTTAGTTATTAGATTTAATTTATCTTAATAAATTAAATTTAAAACTAACACAATATAATAATATCATATAATATATATACATATATATATATATATAATATGTATTTCGAAAATACATATCTATATAATATTATTAACAAATTTTTTATATTACATATATATATATATATATATAAAATTCGTCCACCTTAATTAAACATTATCTCATGTTGGGCCATTCTTGTGTGCGACCCTGTAGGCCCATTTGAAGTTGGCAGTGGGCCAATAACTGTACTAACCCACAAGTCGCAAGCGGCCTCTAGCAAGACATCACGACTATCCAATTCATATGAGGATCGTTAACACGATGCAACCTATCATACAACCATGTCACGTCCCTTTTGTCACATGATATATCGGTCAAAGATGAGGCATGGATAATGTCATCCTCTTATTCTTGACTATTACTTTCTCGATTCCTGAGTAGTCTGATAATAGAAATGGAAACTCCTTTCCATTGCAGTATGGCCATACATTTCTCAGACTTACTCATCGTGGGGCCCAGTAATATCTCTCTACTAATGTGAGGGACAAATTCCATCTTGATCATTCATATTCCTCTACATGAAAAACCACCAAGCCCGATTGTAGCCTTTATCATCACCCGGTCAAAGGTGACTTTTGACTAGTTCAAAGCTTAGCAACTCTCATGTAGGAATCCATGATGACCTCACGTCAAAGGGCATTGTAACGTGGTTATACATGAGAAAAACTTATGACTTGATCCATGTAGCTTTCTCATAGTAGGTTGGTCCAGTACCTTGTACTCTTATAAGTGCCTAAGACTTTGATTCGTATCTCCATATCTTATCAAAGTCATACTGATCTTGTTTCATCTCTACTCCTGCATAGATGACCGACCAGGGACATTTTAGGACAATCTTTATGAATTATCTAAGGATACAATTATCACAGTTAACATGTAAATAATATAATAGAATGGAGAAATTTCATTAAATTAATAATGTTTAAAGTACAATGATTGGCCCTTTGGACACAATTTCCAACAATGATTGCATCAATTGCAAATTCCCAAAAGTCATTCTAACCTTTCTAGAACCAAATGAGGTCCCTTCCAATTGTTTGACCAAGTAAATGCAGGGTCATTCTAAGAAATATTGATAGGACTAGTAGATTCAATGCAATGAAGGAAAGAAGACATGCCAGAGGATGATCCAACCAAGGTCATTTTATCTTCACTACTCAGAATTTCATTAAAATCCCCAATTAACAGCCAAGGGAGATTAATAGATGGTGTAACTGACATGATCCAATCTTAGAGAACAAAGTGTAATGAAGACCGAGGAGGACTATAAACAAACAAAACATAAAAACAAGAGGATATTTTATTATTCAAAATCTTGCAATGACAAAAGTAAGGGCTACAATCAACTACTTGCACATCAAAAGAGTTCTTCGAGGCTACAATAGTCCCCCCCTTCTAACAACATTAGAGCCTACAAAGTTAGAATATCCCTAACTAACTAAAGGTACAGAAGTGTAGGCAAGATCAATTTTTGTTTCTGATAGAAAAATGAAGTCTAGATAATGCTTGCCTATTATCCGCTTGCAGCTTTAAATTGCCATGGGTTTATGAAAGCCATGACAGTTCTAACTCATTATCCTTATGCCTATTAGCCTTTTCATCAGCAAGATCATTGTGGATAATCTTCATATATTTTTCAACTTTAGCAACTGTAAGAGTGACTTCAAGTTGTCTCTTCCTAGCAGTAGGGCTTTTTTAGGAAGGAGTTGAATAGTCGAATTTTTGGGTTCTCATTCAAATTGATATCTTCATAAGCAAAGAGTCTAGCAAGGTGAACGAGAAATGGATTAAAGTTTCCTTTAGGAAAAACATTATCCATCATGCAATCTTTCTTTAAGGCTTTGGAGGCAGAGAAGTAGATGAACCATTTAGGGCTAATAATCATGCCTTCCATCGCATAAGCAAGAACATGCTCTGCTTCAGTAGTGAAATAAAAACAGCTAGCATCCCCATGAGCTTATCAAAGTCATCATGATTATATGCTATGAACTGCCATTCAAAGTTTCCCTCATAATAAGAATGAAAGTAGATTTCACAAGCATCGAGAAGCAATCCCAAAGCCATGCCCATTTCTTTCCACCAAGAGATAAGAAAATCAGGAGCCATAGGAGTAGCATTCACCAAAAACCATTTAATATTTTGAACTGAGGGTATAACATCCTTTGAATCAAACAAGTCATCTTCTCCAAGTGATATTGGACATTTCCCTAGTATTTTAAAATAGTCAGCAATAAATCGGTTGATTTCCTCATCTAAGCCATCCAAAATAGAATTAATTCTTCACCTTTTACCATCAGAGGATCCTTTCGAGCGAAGAGGAAGGGAGGATGGGATACAATACATACAATGATTTTGGAGAGATCGGGAGCATTTTCGGAACTACAAAATCTCCAGAGTTATCAGAATTCTATCCTTGCTCCTCTTTTGGCTTAATTGGATTGATTCTTTTTTTGATTAGTTGAGCTTCTGGGAGGAGCTGGTTGAAAAGAAATCTCATGAGGCCTAGAAGGTTGTTGTTATTCATCCTGCGAGCCCATATCCATATTAGAGTCATAAGGGTCTTCCTGCAAGTCCAAAGGTAGATAGCCCAAGATGTTATCAGTGATAAGGGCCTGGAGTAGTTGATCAGTCGTGGGGCCATTAACTTCTTGATTTGGGGCTTATGTTTCATGGGTTGGAAGGTCCATATCAACTTTTCCCTCCAGAACCTTAGGAGGATTGTCTAAGTTAGAGGAGTTGTTAGACGAAAAGTAAAATAGACCCTTATGTTGTTTGTCAGTAGGTAGAAGGACATCTTGGGGATTAGTTCCATATATTCTATACCAAACTCTAATAAATATGAAGAATCTGATACGAGTGGACCCTTTGGATCTATGTTGCCGAACCTAGTTACACTAGTGAATCTCATATTAATTTGGCTCAAAGTTGCATGCAAATTGATCATAGAATCGGTTACAGATCTGATCAATGACCATGTTGAAACCCAGAAAAATTTCATGAAGCTTTCTAGGGTACTCATGTTGATTGTGATCGATCTGTTGACATATTGAGCAGTAGCGGAAGACTTGTTCATAACGACATTCCAACCAAGTAAGCGCAACATTGTTAAGACGAACCCTCAGGTTTAAAATCAGTGGAAGCCTTAGATTAATATGAACCTGAACACTCAAGAAGTGAAAAGATGAGACAAAATGAACAGCCCCTGCATGAATCACGGTATTTCCATGACATCTCTAAGCATATAAGCTATTGAGGTACCATGATAGTCCAAGGAAAGCCCCCTGAATTGAGACTAGATGAGAAAGGTGGCCACTTGAAGTTCCTAGAGAACCATTTTAGGTTTACATCAATCAACGATAAAGAGTGAGTTGTTCACTGCATATGGGCCATTTGCTATTTCAAACTCCAAGTCCTCAGGATCTCTAAAACAGATAAGATAAAAATTTCTTATATTTGCCTCTACAGAGAATGAGTCCTTTAAAAGCCAAAGAGAGTGGAGTCTTGTGTTAAGTCAGTAAATAGGAAAGGAATGGATATCCACCAAGGCAGCGATGGCATAAGATGAAAGTTTTGATTTGAGTCGACTTATAAGGTAAAGAGATACTCGAGGGCTTGAAAAGCATATGTAGAGGCAAAAGGAAACATTTTGAGTTTTGGAAATGAGGAGTAGGTGACTTGAAAAAGCCACCAAAGAGGAAAAAGAGCTTGAAAGGAAAACAAAAGGGATAAAAGATATTAGAAGTATGCATGCAGTGATGGAAAAGCAAATGGAGTAGGTCTTATTTATAGTAGAAACTGGGATCAAGGAAAGGAAGTTGAAAAGGCAAAGGAGAATGCTATCTGAAAGAAGATAAGGGTAACCTAGTGAATTGAGAAAAAAAACTCACCAATCAGAGCAAGGAATATATCTAGAATGACAGAAAAGCAGAAAAGTAGGTATGATGTGTTAGATATGATTTATTTTGATGATATCAAATATATGTGCTAAATATTAAGAGCAAAACGTTTACTTAATGTATTTATCATATACATTGACTAACTACTATGTTTAATGTGAAATATCTTGTAGATTAGTCAAGAAAAGAAAGAAGATATTGAAGAAAGAAGTTATCAAATAAAGAAAGATGAAGTCAAGAAAAGGAAGGAGTTTTTGAGTTTGATTATTGGGAATGATCAAGAAGGGTAAAAAGGAAGAAGAGAAGAATTTGAAGAAAGAAGAACTTACAAGATATAATGGAAATATCAAGATTTAAGTTTTTAGATTTGATATTAGAGGTATCTATGACCAAATGGAAGTTAGAATGGCTTAAACGGAAGTTAAAGTGCATTATATAAAGTCATATCAACTTCACTTGAGTGATGCTTCATTATCACTCGAGTTGCACCTCTAGAAGTGATTTCTACATGTTTAACTTGAGTGATAGAAGCTCTACTTAAGTGATTATCAAATTCTAGCATACTCTGTCCAGCTATGTTTCCGTTCAGCATGAGAGTGGTTCGGTAATTTGGTCATATCTCCCAAATCAGAAATCAGATTGGGCTGAAACTTATTTCATATAAAACTAGACTTCAAATGTGACATACAAGCACCAAGATCAAGCTCAAAGGAGTTCAGATGAAGAAGATAAGAGTTTTGGAAGTTGACACCAAAATTTCTCTCATTATTCCAAAACAAGTTCAGTAATTTGGACATATCTCCTACACCAAAACTACAAATGAGGTGAAACATGTTGCATATGAAATGGCACTCAAAATGAGTTTCTTAGAAATATAGATCTTGGAAGTTGACACTCAATATTCTCACAATGTTCCCATGATGTTCCAGAATTGCATTCATTCTTTGGATCATAACTTTTGGAAGACATTGAGTTTTGGACTAAAACTCATTGATATAAAACTAAAATCAAGAGGCATTTAAACAACATAAATTTCATGCTCAAATATTGTCAAATGAAAGAAATATGAACTTCAAAATTTGGTGCTCAAAATCAATGTTGTATTCTAGACCAATTGTTATGAATTGGATCATAACTTTTGGAATATAATGTATTTGGGATCAATTCCAGTTGCTGTGAATAGTAGACTTAAAGAGCTTTCTGGGGATAGGTCATTTTCCAAATTTGGAGTTATAGTCGAAGAGTTATACCCATTGGAAATTGACCTCTATGCCAAACTATCTATGTTCTAAAAAGAAAAAGGTCACTCATGTGATATAGAAATCACTCGAGTGATGGACATCACTTGCAAGAATTTACAAGTGACTTACAAGCAATCTGAGAGTGATATGCTCAACAAAGACTAAATCACTTGAGTGATAGCAATCACTTGCGAGTCACTCACAAGTGAAGTTGAAGTTATGTGATCTTCTGATGAAGATCACTCAAGTGATTGAGGAAATCACTCAAGTGTTCCATGATCACTTGCAGGGCACTTGCAAGCGATCTGAAAGTACACTCAAGTTACTCTGTAGTAATTGACTTAACATTTCAAAACCTATAGAAGATCACTCGAATGAATGAATATACACTCGAGTGATATTCATTTTCACAAACATCACTATTAAGTCATTCGCTAGTGATTATCAATACAAGACCGCTTGAACACTCGAGTGACTAAATAGGCACTCGAGTGATTGTTCGTCAGAAGCTTTTAAATCACCGTCTCAGATTTTTTGATATTCTTTCAAACTCATTTAAATAATGATTATCTTGTTCCTAACCATTCCTAATCATCACTAATCAAGTTTACATGAGGATTATAGGTGATTAAACTTGGATTAGAGCTCAACAACCAAAAAGCACTTCTTGTTAAAAACTTTAATGGCTATTTCCAACGGACTTCTAACGGTCATATTCTCAACAGGAAGAAGAAAAAGCTCAACAGCCAAATACTCTTCATATACTATAAATAGAAGATCATTCAAAATAGAAAGAAGATAGATCCAGTGCATACATCGTCGAAATGCCAACACCCTGACTCCAACGTTCATCTCACATAGTCTTTGGTTTCTCAGTTATTATACTATTTACTTTAAGAGAGATATTATTTGTATTGTGCTTTAGTGATTATCATTATTCACTTATGAGAGAGAAGATTGATTGTAAACATTTACCATCAAGAGAGATTGTAACCTTATGGTGTGTAAGGGGGAGTAACTCAGTAAGAGATTTGTAAAAGGCTTCACAAGTGCCCGGCTAAACTTGTGGGATAGTAGAGGCTTCTCTTGTGCCTGAATTAAATAAGAAGATAGTGGATTAAAAATCTCAACTAGAGCTTGGGGACTAGATGTAGGTTTAGGCCGAACCAGTATAAATCACAGTTTGCATATTCTCTTCCCTTATCTCTTATATTTCTAGCATACCTGATTTGTTTAATTGATTGTGGTTTTATGCCTCATTATCTTCATACTTATTATTTTCACTAAGATGTAAAAAGATTTTCAAAGATCCTTAGTTTTTATCTTACACCCAATTTACCCCCTCTTGGATTTCAGTCTATTCTAACATGATGAACCTATTTTAACATATGCAAAAGGAGCAGGAGCAGCAGACCATTCAGGATTAAGAGTTAGAGGTATGGCAAAAAGGATCTTTGGGAATATCAAATAAACCAGTCATCTTTTGAGAAGGAAAATAGAGAGATAAATGCAGATAAGCATCTACTTTGTTCAAGAAAGAAAAATCGTAGAATGACTAGCATAATGATGACTAAACCTTGGGAAGGAGTCTTATTGACTTAGCACAGATGGATTTTAAGAAGAAACAAGACTAGAAGAAGAAAGGAACAAAGGGGTTCTGAAAGTCTAGGTTCTACAAGCTCTTCTCCACCAGAGAAGGAAAGAGATTCTCTCTCTAGTGGAACTTTCCAACCCTTTATATTTTAAATGTGCCCCTCACTGTTATGCATGTATCCATCAATAGACTTGTTATATTTTTTATTAAGTGTTTTGTTTTAGGACGGCAAATTCTTTTAGCCATATATTTACATGCACTAAAGCTTTTGCTGCCGTTTTTCGTCAGGAATGAGAAGTCAAGGAACTCAAGAACATAGACTTCAACTCCTACAAGATGTCAATGGTTCAATTAAAATGGGAATGTTAAATTCAAAACTTCACCTCTTTGATGTACAAAGAGTCAATTTAAATTAACATTGATTATATTATGGGAAGAGTGTCAATTTAACATTGATAGATTCTCACACTCAATTAGAAGATGGCCAGAAAAATGGAGAACGTTATAACAAAAATGGGAGGATGCCTTTTGAATCTATAATACCAAAAATGTAAGAAGAAAAGGGTATAGTACTACTACTTACATGTGTGCTACATTGACCAATTTGATTCAACAATCATATTTTGAAACATCTTAGTGAGTGTTTGGGAGGGCTTTTGACAGCCCAATAAGCTCGATTGGGCATAAGTTTACTTTTTAAGAGTGTTTGGGAGAGCTTAACATCATTTGGGCTTGTGCTGAATTAAGAAGCTTTTTGGAAAAGCCAGACCTTGTTGCTTCTAACTTCTGGCTTATGGAATTTATGACCATTATTATATGGCAATAAATGCACTATCACCAACTTCTTTTTTCTCTCTCTCTCTTCTCTTCTCTTCTCTACTTTAGTGCTTTGACATCTCGTGCTTAAGGTGTCCAAAAATGGCATATCTCTTTGCTTTCTCCCTCTCTCGTTAGCCCACCGAAAAGTGGTGAAGGCAAAATTTTCGTGAGCTTATAGGCGTCTGTTTCGTGGGGGGTGTTTGTCGGCGGTGGTGGCTGTGAAGTTTGTGAGTTGAAGTCCAACGGTGTCTTGCGTTGCTGCAGTTGAAGTCCGATGGACACACAATCGGTGTCTTCCGGTCATGAACACACAATCGGTGTCTCTACTCCGCGATCTAATCTTTGTTGCTATGTTCATTTGCAAGGTAAGCTCCAAAACATGCTTGATTCAAGATTTCTGTGCATGTGGTTTGCCATGGCTTTTATGTGTTTTTTGGTACAGTGGCTGGATTATGTGTGTTGTGGCCGGACTCTGAGATTGTGCACCATTTGAAGGGGGCTTGGTGTCCCTATGATTTTGAGTGATTTTGCATCGTGTCTTCTCTAATTTTGCATTGTGACATTGTGGTGATACTAGATCTCCTAATTCTTACTATCTGAATGTAATTTTTTCTAGTGGATTTTCATTAACATAAAAGAATATTAGATTAATCCAAAGACTATAATAACAAAGAGCAATTAAATTGAAAAAAAAATAGTTTTAAACATAACAATATTGTGCTTCAATAGAAAACAATATTAGAACCTGTATCCTGAAGTACTATGCTTGGGCTTAATGTGCCTTCGTGAGTAGCTTGAACCAAGTGCCTCTGAATGGTTCCATCTTGAGTTCTAAGAGCTAAATTAGTAAGTTTAAACAAAAAAAACATATATATGCCATCTTTAATTAAATGAAAGGATTCCTTCATTTAAAAGGAATGAAAGGCTTTGTAGTATGAAAGCTTCCAATTAAATGAAAGGCTACTCTATCATCTTCCCCTTAAAGGATTTCTTCATTTAAAAGGAAAAAAATATATGTATAAATATATATTTATCTTTTGTTTTGTTTTAGGGAATTTGTTGGTATATTATCTGTCAAGTATTAGGTTAGAAATATGAATGACAAAGTAGTATGGGATGAAGAGGCAACTAAGATTTTTTCCATGCATGCCTTGATCAAATTTACCGAAAAGAACGGCGAGGGTTGTCATTCTCAAAGAAAGGATGGAACAATATTGTCTCCACATTCAATGAGAAAACTGGGAAAGCATATGAGAAGAAACAGTTGAAGAATAGGTTTGATATCTTAAGGAAGGATTTGAGGATATGGGATTCGTTAACCAAAGAGACTGGTGTGGGTCAAGATCTTATAACAAATAATGTTGTTGCATCAAATGAGTGGTGGTAGCAGAAATGTCAAGTAAGTAATGACTATAGTAACTTATAATTTTGGTTACTACAGATTTAGTTGAATCAACTATTGTTGAATTAATATAGGTAATGATTTTGTTTGCTTGTATGCATGCAGGAGAATTCAGCATATAAAAATTTTCGCTGTATAAGCCTCAAGTATGAAAGAGAATTAAGGATTATATTCAAGAATATTGTGGCAACGGAAGAGGATATGTTTTCACCATCCTTTATACATACACAGATAGAGGAGGCAGATCAGGAAGATATGTATCGACCGACAATAGATGAAGATGAAGGATCAGGGGACAGCGAAGATGACCTTTTTGGAGTTGACCCACCAGCTAGCACAGGAGTCACTGATGAGCTAGCAAGCATTGGGTTATCAACCTAAACTCCACCCTCTGTTCCAACTGATTTAGGAATCCAGGGCAAGAGGAAGAGAGTTGATCGGTCAGGGTAGAAGAAAAAGCAGAAGATGCCATCTTCAAAACAAATTGCAAATGCAGTTAGTGTCATAGCTAATGCATTGAAGGAAAGAGTTGCAGCAATAAGTGAAATTCAAGATAGAAGTGTTGATGCTGTTATGAATGACCTACTTGATCTTAACGAAGTGCAACGTGATGAGGAATTTCAAGTCCGCTGTATCAAGCTTCTTATAAACAAGACTAGTCGGGACACGTCTGTCTCAATAGCTAAATGGAACAAGCAGTACTTGATTGAGTGGCTGCGGTATATGGTTAAGACCCTCTAGATATGGTTTCCCATGCGCGACCCCTACCTATCCCTGAACTCTATGTCAAATTAATTTAGTGTTGATGTACTATTGTATGTATGCAGTTTTTTATGTATTTTTGTTTATGTTATTATTAGATGAATAGCACAACTTTGACTGAAGTTCCTTTTATGTTATATATGTTTTATGAAGTTCCTTTTATAACATATGTGATTGTGTTGACATGTGTCTTTTAGTTTTTATTGGGATTGTTTTTTTCCTCACACCTGCATATAATCCCACGCACAGGTTACATAAGTAATCACAAATGGGATGGAGGAAGAAGATGACAATTCTCGAGTACTATCTCTTATAGATGAAGAGTTAACAGAGTATGAACAATTGACTACGTGATTGTGTCAATATTGGGTTCTTTTCGTGTGCTAAGAACCGCATAAAACTAGTAAACACTCTGGTCATTTATGGGTCCAAGAAATGTTGGCAACCCATGGTACACGTTGTCATGACATGTTTAGAGTTGAAAAACATGTGTTTTACCACTTGTGCAATAAATTGGTGGAACATGGGTTACGAAATTCTAAGAATGTTGGTGTCAAAAAATGGTTGCCATGTTTTTGCTCACTGTTGGCCATGTAGTCGGCAATAGGGTGGTCCAAGAACTATTTCAACATTCAGGGGAAATAGTCAATCGGCTATTGCATAGGGTACTACAGGCTTGCCTTAGTCTAGCTTGGGAAAATATCAAACCCTGCGATCCCGAATTCAATGGATGCGACCCATAAATACTCAACGATCCTCGATATTATCCCTACTTCAAGGATGCCATTGGAGCAATAGATGGAACTCACTCATATAAAGTGTGTGATCACTGGTCCAAACTAGGATAAATATATCAGGAGAAAGGGAAATCCAACACAGAATGTAATAGCTTTATGTGATTAGGATATGTGCTTTACGTTCGTGTTGGCGGATTGGGAAGATATTGCACATGACGCTCATGTGTTTCAATCTGTTGTCTCAAATCCAACTATGAATTTCCCTCATTCTCCTGCAAGTATATTTTCGTCACCTTCACTTGAATTACTTTCATTTTACACTTTGCTTAATCTCACACCTTTAAAATGATTTCAATATTTATTAGGCAAATATTATTTGATCAATGCTGGCTATCCGACACCAGTTGGGTATCTTAGTCCCTACAAATGTGAGCGTTATACCTACCAGAATTTCAGCATCAACGAGCTTTTGGAAATGCCGAAGAGACTTTCAATTTCTATCATTCCAGTTTGAGGTCAACTATTAAAAGGATTTTTGGAGTGTGGAAGAATATATTCAAAATATTGCAAAAAATGCACAAATACAACTACAAAACACAAGTCCACTTAGTTTGTGCAACAATAGCCGTATATAACTTTATTAGGAGAAATTCTCAAAGCAATGTTAATTTTGGTGCAGTAGGAATTGACAATATAGCTCATGAAGATAATAATATTGTAAAGAATGCGTTTTCCCCACCCAATTATGCTGAGACATCTTCAACCCATATGAATCGCATTTGTGACATGATTAGAGACCAACTTATACGGGACATATGATCCAATTAGGTATTTAACATATTTTTATCAAATTATGCATTTTGGCACCACATTTTCTCACTTTAATTTTTCCACTTGTTTATAATATTAAATATCTTTTTTTTCTTACAATTAACAAAAAAAATACTCATGCAATCGTTAATCCAAACAAGTTTTGACTTTCACAAAAGCACTTATGCAATGGCCAATCTAAATAAGTTTTGACTTTCACAAAAACACTTATGCAATCGCTAATCTAAACATAAATCATATTACACAATCTGATTTTTACCCAGTCTTATCCAATCTTAAGTTTCCGCAAATCAGATTGAAAATAAGTTATTTTTCCCACCACTATCCTAAACACACTTAAATAACAAAGCATAAGCAAAGACAATGGTGAATAGATTCCAAAGAAAAAAAAATATCTCCCCTTATAACATTACTGCAGAAAGAATTCTACAGCAATTGAAAAGGAAAATTTTTACAACAGTCTTATAACCGAAGTAGATACAGCCAGTGAAAACAGCCTTGGACTTTCTGCACCAATCGTTTAATCAGTAAAGAAATGATTAAGAATTATCGAAAGACCTCACCTTATAAGGTCATTGATCACTAGTCCCAACACTTGTTTAGGAATTTACTTTTAAAATTGATTTTCAACTACACATGTGAATTCATTAAACGAAGGCCAGAATTTCCTTGATCATATAAAAGCACAAAAGAAAGCACACAACTACAAAGTTTAGCCACTGCCTGCGCGTGCGCGCGCGTGCTTGGTTTAACAGCATACTAGAGACTCTGTCATTATAACTAGACTAACTTTCTAATCCCATACACAGCAGTCTAATCAACATAAACTAAAATCTGTGCCATCTTTAAAGCCACATCATAAAAGGGAGGACCTCCCGCACCCCCCCCCCCCCCCCCAACAATTATATTGTAGCTTCCAATGGTAAGAACTAGAATTCACCATAACTATTCCCTTATATAGATGCCACAATATCTTGAACCTCTGGGAAGCTTCAGCAACTCAACGCAGAAATTGTTTCTTATGTCCTTATTCACAAATATACTAAACTCAATTGCCATTTCTACCAAAGCCATGGCATTTCCGAGTAAAACTTTTACTCCCATCAAGTCCTTCACATCCCCTTTCTTTATAAATACGTAAATGAAATCTAGGCGGTAGAGGAAACATGGAGGCAGAGGGTCCAAAATATTGTCCTCAATTGGATCAGACGGCATCTTAATTCCCTTTTCAATGATAAATTCAAATGTTAGTCCCTGTTGCTACAATTCAGTAACCACAAAACAAATACGATTACTTGGATGTAAAATTACCTGAAAGAACACTAGGGATTCGAGGAAAGGAATGTTTTGAAGCATCGTCAACAGTCCTTTGTTTGAAAGATCGGATGTTTCATAATCCAACTCTAGACACCGCACACCATTGAACACAGGTACTTGAATCACTACTTCTGGTATGTCAAGAAGGCACTGAAAACAGGAAATCAATGTGCAGTTAAAAAGAGAAAATTTAAGCGATGCACAATACTCCTCATTGAAGGCAACTGAAAAAAAAAAGATAGAGATAGCAAAAAGCATACCAAGGCATTCATAAGGCGCAGATTTGGAACATTAGATGTGTATCTTAGAAGTTTCAAAAAGTGATTGATAACAGGCATCGGGCCATTTTCAAGTGAATAAAAGTTTATGTGAACCTCTTCTAAGAGCTGAGAATTTAAAATGTTGAATTCAAATAGAAATTCGCCTCCATAATGAAAGTATTTTAAGCCACCACCAGAAATCACAAACTCATCACCATTGAAGCTCGGTGGAATTTGATCTTCATCCTCAATCATGGTGAAATTCTGAAGCCTTGGAGGAGATACCAAAGAAACGGCTTTTACATATTCCCAATTACACTCCTCTAGTACCAAATCCTCAAGCAAAGGACAACCAGAAAATAGTTTTTGAGTTGAATGTTCATCGGGAAATATAACTCTACTTAATTTCAACTTCTTTAGATTGGAGAAGCAAACTGGAGAGGGAAATTCAAGAGTAATGCCTCCCGTGTAAATAGTCAAACTAACGAGAGTTCTACAATTAACGAAGCTAAAAGGCAGAGTCAAAGGTAAATCACCCGAAAGATTGGGTTCAACATCTTGGACATTGAATCTCACAACATCAGAGATCCATGCTTCTATTTGAGGCATAACATCCACGTCCTCACATTCCAATTCAATAGTGTCACAATTGAGATAAAAGCTACTTAAGTTGAATGGCCCACGAAGTCGAAGTGCTCTATTAACAATATTCACAAAATCCATTGGTAGTTCTTTCCCATCAACAAAGTGAAGTTTGGGGATGGATGCCCATATGTATTCCCATCTTTTGGATAATATGCTTGTTCGCACAGCCTCTTTTGTTGGAAGAAATGAAAGAATGTGTGAAAGAACTTTTTCAGGCAATTCACTTAAGCTTCTTCTAACTTGATGGTTCCTGTTTTCCATTGTTCCAATTCCTCCTCCTCTATTTCTTTTGCAGAGAACTTACATCCATGATCTAAATGGCAAGACAATGCTAACATACAAAAGTGGAAGAACAAATTTAGAATAAAGAATATACAACTACAAAGGATGGTGCAAGCAAAAGCATGGATAGATTAGGTCCCAAAAGAGAGAAAGAGAACTGAATTTTTTTTTTTTGGTATTACATGTTCGGGTGAAATAAGAAGTCCAATTATCTTTTATTTCCATCCAACATTTCTTGCTTCATTTCGACTGTAGATAAAATTTTCATTTCCACTACATCATTTTAAAATACACAAACAAAATGATCAATAGTTCAAAACCATCACCATCACCAGATTACTTTTCAAAACTGCATATAGGGTGGACATAAGCAGCATTGACTCCCAATTATCTAACTTATCTGTCTAAGACAATCACACATCAGTGCTCAAACTGCAGAAAAAATTTCATATGCTTAGAAACATATTCAACAGTTCAAGAAATTAGGTCAACCGAGTCAAAACCATAGGACTGAGTTAAAATACCAGAAATTAGGTCACTAGCTCGTCATCAACAGTTCCAGAAAAGAACCAAAAGGGGAAGGCGAAGGATAGTGAAATAGTTTCTGTTATAAAAATATTCCAGAAATTAGGTCACTAGTTCGTCATCGTTAAGCCGATGAATCTTCGAAAGACCAAATCGACAAAATAGCAATAAGAAGAAACAAATTGAAACCATTAAATAGTGGACAAAAAGAGGGCGAAACTGTAAAGATATTGATAAAGAGAATGGAAACCAAAAGATACGCAAATTCACAACTTTACCTCAGACTCAGGGAGAAGGTGAAACTCTATAGATTTTTTTTGGAAATGGGAAGAATAAAACAAGCGTGAGGAATTCTTCTATATTTCTATGTGCTACCACGTCTGCCTCCTCTGCACAACGCTGGCGCCCGACGGGAGGGAGGGTTTTTAAGCTTTTAGAAGGTAATTGTTTTTCAAGGTAAATAAATAATATTAAAGAAGGAGAATGACAAAAAAAAATTTTAAATTATAAAATCTTAAATCACATATTTAACATAAAATGAGTTATGAATTATTTATCAAATTTCGTTATTTCTTTACTAATTTTTGGTAACTGTTTTGATTTTGGATTTTATAATTGCAAACTTATTTTTTTATCATTTCCCCTATTAAAAAAAAGAGCTATTTTATTTATTTCTGTATATTTAACTTTTTTTTGTCATAAATCATGTTAAAAAATTTTATATTTCACTTTGACCTTTCATCTCTATATTATATTTTTATTATTTATTAATAATGTTGGATAATGTATAATTATGTATTTTCTTTTATTATATTTAATTTTAAAAAATAATCCACTTTTTATTTTTATTTTTTACCATGAAAAATAACGTTTTTGTAAAATTACTTGGTTTTAATTCTCTCAAGAACATTCTCAACCATACCTCCTCAACCATACCTCGTGAGAGGTTGTTTATTAGTAAGATTGATTACAAGAGCAGTATCAAGTGCTAACGTGGGAGAGGTCATTTATTTGCACAGTGCAATTTGGCAAAAACCCTCCAATTAGAATATAACTTTCTTCTGGGTCACAAAGTTTAATTATCTCTAAACCAAAACCAAGAATCACATTTCTTAGTTCATCTAAAAATCATTGAAAACATAACAAGGGCTTTGAATGCAAATATAAAGTTTCATACCATATACAACCTTTGGTTTTGGGTATGAGGGAGATCTTATATTAAACACCAAATGTAATAAAACATATGTCATGTAATAAATAAAAACCAAACTAACAGGTCATTAGGGCTCGTTAGCGAGAATGAGGGGCAATGGGTTATAAATAAGTCTCTAATACCCTTTTGTAACTGAGCTTTTGCAAACCTAGTGAAAGTCATTTAGTCTTTTTTTGTCTATTAGATAATATTGGTTTATGAATGATTAGTAAGTCCATAATATTCATGAACATAAGAATAGTTGTGGTCTCCTTATTGTGACATATGTAATATTCCTTTGGATATTCCATTAGGGCAAGATCATTTTTTACCATTCATACACTATATAATAGAATGAGGGCAAAGCAATCATTATCGCCCCTTTGTCATATTTTGCCTGCTCTTCTTATCCCCGCCTCTCTATTTATCTAATCCTCTTCTCTGTTCTTCTATTTTCCTGAGTCTGTATTCCTCTTCCCTACCTCAATCAAAAACAAAATATAAGTTTGTCCTCTAAGAAAGAGGTAATAATGTGGGGTTGATTTGACAGTTTTCTCTAGTAATTATATATTTAGACTAGCTTTTGAAGAATAACTTTTATGATTTACAAAATAAGTATAAGGAGGAGTTTTGTCTCAGCTTGCAGAACAAGGCTTTTAAAATCATGATTTTGTTGTTTCCCAAACATGTATTAACTCAAGAAGGGTAGAAAATGGTTTCAGTCCATCAACAAGTTTTATTTACTCACAATCATAATGGTTTTTGTATGTTATTGTTCTGATTTTTATTTCCAATCCTCTGCATTCTCCATGATCAACCCTGATGACAAGCATAAGCAAGTAATTAAGTTTATTATTCTACAAGGCAAAAAGCTAAAACAATTACTTGCTTTCCCAACTAAAACAATTATTAACAATATATTATAACAAGATAGGGAGCCAAACCTACACCAAGATTTGTGCTTCTTTGATCTTCATACTTCATAGACAAGAAATGCAAAACCTTTTGATTTCCCAATATAGTTATCCCTACAATATTTCACACACATCATTTGCAGATATTATTAGGGAAAAAAATTAAAATTATAAAAATGAAAGATAAAATATATTGAGATATTATATTAGGATTAAATCTAATTTCCTAACTAATTCTTATAAAAGCAGCCCAAATTAATATTTTTTTCATTAAACATAAAGCAGCACCCTGCTTGTGTAAAAAAAAAAAAATTATTATATGTATAAGAAAATGGGGAACTTCCATTAAAAATTTTATTTGTGCGAGCAAAGGACCTAATAAATTTTTTTCTAATTTTTTGAGTTGCATAATTTAGTTATTTGAGGATTATATTTTGAAGGGATTGGCTACCTCCTCTATTCTTACCATTCTCTTCCCATCATTTTCCCCTCGACTACTCATCTTAGCCTTGATATTGAAATTTGAACAGTGCAAATTTAACACTTTATAAAATTACTAATAAAATATCAAATTATTAAAACAAATAACTGCTATATTTTAGTTATAATAATTTAAAACTGTAATAAAAATATTACAAAAGAATATTTTATGTTAAATAAACCTCTCAAATTTCAATCTAAAGGTTGAAATTAGTAGTGGAGGGTAAAGAGGATTGGAAGAGTAGAGGACGATAGCCAAACCCATATTTTGAACGGGACGGGTATACAACTTTGCAAAGAAGGCAAAACCCAAAACTGCAGCTAAAGGTCTACTCCTCTAGAAAATGAAATGAATTCTTTTAAAAAAAAAAAAAAAAAGTTTACAAATGACCTATTATTCCTACCCTAAAAATTGATATGTAATAATAATTACAAGGATAGAACTAATCCAAAAAAACAAATATAAGGGCATAATATAATCTCCGCATGCAGTTCACACAACTTTGTAATTCTCTTTCCCCTTCTTCCACTTCCAAACTTGCAGAATGAAAGATGGGCACAAATATTCAAACAACTGTAGCCAGTGCAAGGGGAAAAATTGACCTGTTAGAAGCTAATATCCAAACTAATTATATAAGGCATTAAAACCAACAGTTTTGACAGCAAAATTGATTGCCTTGCCACATGCATAAGAAGTTGCTAGTTCCTGGTTTCCTTCGATGCTTTTTAATCAAATAGTGGCTCCTGGACAAGAAGATTCATCTTTTCCTGAAGAAATTTGAGCACATCCTCTCTCCCCTCCTTAATAAGCAAATGTCTTAGCTTCCCAAATGTGACGCCTACTGGCCGAATTCCCTTCTCTATCATATCTTCTAACAAAACAAGCTCTTGTAACATTGCCCTTCTCACACAGCCTATTTACAAGCACTGAAAATGTGTGCATGCTTGGGGCAAACCGTTTTAATTTCATGTATCTCCATATTTTCATAGGCCTCTCCAAATCATTTCCCTCACAAAACATTTTTATCATCATCGTATAAGTATCGGCGTCTAGTTCGCAAGACTTGATCATCCTGCGGAAGGCACTATAAGCCTCATCACTTCGATCATTACCTATCAAGCTGCTTATGATTATGTTATAGGTCCTTGAGTTACGAGGGATGCCCTTGCATTCCATTTCATTTAAGACTTTATATACGTTCTTAAATATGTTTACTTTACAAAAAACACTGATCAAGGCATTATAAACCACAATATCTGCCTTAATTCCATTCCTTTCCTCCTCTAGGAATATATCAACAGCATCTTCAATCCGAAGTTCGACCCCATATGTATGAACCAGGACACTATAAATGAAAGATGTTGGCCTGCAATTGTTGGCATCCATATCCTTAACAACCTCGACAGCTTCATCAACTCTTCCTGCTTTACAAAGAATGTTAACCATTATCCCATAGGTGACTATATCAGGGTTGCATCCCATGTCAACCAATTCTCTAAAAATCTCTCTTGCTTTTGGAGGATTTGGAGCCTTTCCCCATCCTTCAAGCAATATGCTGTAAGTTTTTGAGTCAGGAGCAAATTGATCCTTAGAACGATCAAAGATCTCTTGAGCCTTCCTTACATTCTAAGACTTGCATAAAGCGCTCAGTAAACCATTGAAGGCAGTGAGATTCGGAGATATGTTATATTTTTCCATGACATTGAATGTGTAAATTGCCTCATCTACCTTTTGAGTCCTATCATACTTTCTCATAATAATACAAAAGGTCTCAACATTTAGCATCTCCATTTTATTCATAGCTTTTACCAGGTCCCACATGATTCGATACTGCCTTATCTTTGCCAAAGATTCCATCATCTTGTGGTATGCCCTAACGCTGTGTGAGTAATTTTGTTGCTTCTCAGCCCATTCAAAAAACCTATAAGCCACCATACCAGCATTCTCAAATCTATTAAGAACATTCTCAATTATATCTGGTGAAATTCTAATTCCAGTTTGATTAAGAGCAGTATCAAGTGCTAAAGTGGGAGAGGACATTATAACCTTGCATAATTTTCTAGTTATATCTGAAATGTCCTGCAATCGTTCATTAGCACTATAACTTTTGGCAAAAACCCTCCAATTAGAGTATAACTTTCTCCTAGGGTCACAAAGTTTAATCATCGCTTAACCAAACCTAAGAGTTACAGTCAACCTGAATCACTAAAAACATAACAGAGACTTCAGATGCATATATAAAGTTGCTATCATATAATAAATATAAGTTTGTTTGAGTGGATTTCTAGTAAAATTTGTCATAAAGAGGCAGAAAATTGATAAAACGAATTCAATTATTGATCAGAACATTCTATTTCTTTGGGATTGACTACTGGTGGTAATCTCCTAATCAGCAACTTGTTATCAAAATTGAAAGTGTTATTGATACTGTAATTAGAATGATAGAAGGCGGCTCTAATCTACTCACAGAATGTTTAAAAAAGGATGTTTATGCAGAGAGTTTAAATTGATATGGAGAAAAAAATTGTCAAATTTCAATTCAAAATATCAAGTAGTTTCAATCGGATGGCCGGCAAAGTAATTAATGTTGTCATAAAGATAGATAAAAAGAAGTTATGGTGAAAAAAAGTAAGAAGATAGGTGAAAAATATATATGAAAAACTTTTAACTCCTCCAAACTTTTTGCCTTCAGGTTCCATGTGTCAAACTTTCAGAGATTGGCAGACCATTATCAGCTGCAACTCATAATGAAGCAAAGGTCCTTCTCCATCAACATTCAACAATGTTCATATTGTAAAACATGGAGATTAAATGCAGAAGTGGTTAAATAGTTGCTCAGCGAGTAATTCTATTCATGAGAGTCAGTTGGGTTTTTTCAATCGGCGATCAAGAGCCAGGGTGACAACTCCACGTGGATGCACTCCCTGATCCCTGTCCTTACCAGCCCCTATCTTTCCTATCCCTGCCTTCGATCCCCCTTCGATCCCCTGAATGAGAGAAGTTACTCTCATCCCCTATCCCCAAATTTCAAATTACACCACGTGGATGCACTCCCTGATCCCTGTCCTTACCAGCCCCTATCTTTCCTATCCCTGCCTTCGATCCCCCTTCGATCCCCTGAATGAGAGAAGTTACTCTCATCCCCTATCCCCAAATTTCAAATTACATTCTCTAAATTTTATTGATCCGATTGCACTCAAAAAGTGAATCCAAAAAATTATATCTTCACTTCCACATCAATGGCTATCGAGACTTGAGAGGATTCAGTTAATTTTGTAAGGTACAAAATAGACACAGTCCATGTTAAGTGTAACAAACAAAAAATAACGCTAGCCTATCACTACATCAACACATAGAAATACGGTGAAGTGAATAATGCCTAATTGAATAACCTTTTAGATGCTTCAACAAAAGCATGACTCAGTCCTATTCAAATTTGGACAACTTTTTCTGAAACATCTAAGAAGGATACAATGGGTATGTTTGGTTGAGCGATTCGATTGCTTATAAGTTACTTTTTAATAGTGATTTACGGTATACGAAGTAAGTATGTGAGAGGAGTTATGTCTCGATTTACGTAAAAAGCAACTTATAAGTTTTTTTAAGTTAAAACAAACATGCTTAATATTGCTCAAACATAGCAGCAGTGGAGTCTTCAATCAACTTAATGGAAGTGAAATCGAGATTTAGCTTTCTAGGGGGTTCTTCTATGATTTCTAGTGAGAGAAGAACAGGATCAAACAATTTGAGGCACAGTCTAAAATAAATTATGAAAACTAGAATAGCGGGGTAGCTGTTTTTCCTTTAAATTATGCAGCATATAGGGAAAGATCCCTGAACCTGGGTGCCAAATACGATGGTTCCTGAGCGACTGTGAAAATGAGTATTTTGGACATACCTAATCATGAGGAATTTTCCGTGTTAGGGCTTACATTTCAGGTTTAAAAAAATGTTAGGGTGGCCATCATCCTTCTTACAATGAAAGCATGCAATTTTTCACTTAAAATTGAGACTATTGATATAACTAGTAAGTTTCTCTAGTTTACTGAGTTGAGAAATTTCTATCACGATGTGCACCTATAAAAGAGAGAGAAGAACATAGAAAAACTGGAGAGCAACTATAATTGATAGAACCCTAACTTATTTTCAGAAAAGCATTCAAATCGATACCGTGGCTCATCTAGTTGACTTTATATGCTTCAGCTGTGAAGGGGAGAAGAAAGCAGAAAAGAAATGGCATAGTAAAAACTTCAGAATTTCCTGAAGAGACGTGCTTGAATAAATACCGAGGAGCTGATATCTAGAGCCGGGAAAACGACGGGCTCGGCCCTTTTAGGCCCTGGCCCTTCAAGAGCCGGGCTTGTAAATTGTAGCCTCAAAAGGAAGTCGGGCCTAAAAGGGCCGGCCCTGTAGGGCCTCGGGCTTAAAAGGGCCGGCCCTGGAGGGCCTCGGGCCGGCCCTTTAGGCCCGTTTATTTTTTATTTTTTTTACTTGGAAAGGAACCATGTTACATTTTTGAATTACCTGATTGAATCTATATGTCACTCTGTCCTCATATTGTATAGAGTATGATTTTTGAGTATATTGTTTTGTCTAATTGAATCATATTGTGATTTTTGAGTATGATTTTTGAATATATTATTCTGCCTATTTAGACTAAAATCATATTATATACTATTCTGCCTGATAGAGTATAATTTTTTATGGAGGTTGTAATTATTTTACTACTTGAACCTACTGCTCAAAGTGAAACACAATCAAATGTCCTTGAAATTGATGATAGTAACGAAGAAGGTGAAAATGGTAGTCGTCATACTCATGTTGTTTAGAGGTTAGAGTATTTAGCTTCTTGCCTTCTTATACTTTAACCTTTGTGTGAGTTATTTATGGACATGATTTTACCTTTGATTATACATTAGTAACTGTGTTTGTTTGTTGCAAGAGACGTGTTATTTAAACCTTAATGTTGACAACATTTATGTATTAAATTAGAACTTTAATCGTTGTTATTTACTAATTATATCTCTCTGGGGAAAATATACAGGAAAAATAGTTAAATATTGTGAAAAGGATTTCCCGGCCCTGGCCCTGATGCTCTCGGGCCGGGCCTTGAAAAACTGCAATTTTTCTGACCCCGAGCCCTTTAGGGCCGGCCCTGTTAGGCCCTGGCCCGTCAAGGGCCCGCCCTGTAGGGCCGGGCCGGCCCTGATTCCCAGCTCTACTGATATCCACATAAAAGATATCCTTAATATACTCTTTTCTGACACCATGCAAATGAATGAACTTAAAGAACGTATGCTTTCAAGTTTTATATTCATTTCACTCAAACTCATGTTTTCCCCTCTAATTTCAATAGGAAAAACCAAAAATAAATTACGTATGCAATTTAAACACACAACCATGAGTCTTTTGAATGTTGAATTTCAGTAGAAGTTTCAAAAATAGTTTGAAACCAGATGCCATTGTCTCCCGATTCATTCTAACCCACCTAATCAATTTAAAGATCATACATATTCTCAACATGAAGTTTTAAAAATCTTCAAATAAAAAGTGCGAGCATGATCTCCAAAATCTCAAACTCACACCCTAAAACACAAACTTCATTCAATGTTTTGAGAGAATAGTTCTAAAATGGGATGTGCTTATACCCAAAGTTCTATTACTGCGGAATTGCCACTGAGAAGACCCCAGCCTGGAGAGCGAAAATTTTCGGTGTTTATAACCAGTTCCCTTAAAATTCGCAACTTGTAGATGTTTCAGGCTTCCCCGCAAAAGCTGCCGGAATTCAAAACATCGCAGCTAGAATTAGAATTCTCAAAAAGAATCCTCAAATTTTCGAAGCCAGAAGAAGCTTCTGTTGAAAAAATCCAAGAAAGAAACGAAAGATTAGTACCGACCCAAAATTATTGAGTTGCAAAGAAATTGGGGAAGAAGAACTGTAGATCCAAGAAAGACGAGATTAACAATTCGAAGGCTTACAGGAGCATATAGAAACACGATCTTGTGCTACGAGTTCACTTGCCCAACAAAGAATCAAACTATCTCTAGTAGCATTGCGACAGCACGACCCAATTCATGAAAAATTCTCCCCGATTCCAATTTCCTCGACGCTAACTGCGTCTCTTTGCCACCTCTTGTTTATATAGTGCCCGGACTAGTTTTGTTCGTTTTTCTCTTTTTACCCCTTTGGGAATAGGAGTCCCATCCAATTGGGGAGTGTCATTCCCAACATCAATAATGAAGAGAAATGCTGTAAGAGAAAAATAAGCTCATCATTCCTAACATTTATCCCTCATAAATTGAGCTGAAATCATACTTTGGTTGATTGAGTTCATTATCTTTGCATTAAATAAAGCTTACATCCTTTTTTCAGGTTAAAAAACATCCTTTTAATTAATGAGGGTAAAAATAAAACTTTGGCTAATGTACTCTCTCTCTCTCTCTTATCACAATATAATACATCAGTCCAATTTGAATTCAAAAATTATAATTTTTTCTTACACTCTCTCTATTGATCACATATATTAAAAGAGTTTTTGAATAATAGAGTATTTTATAATGCAAATGATTATCACGGGTACTTTAAGTAAAAGAACATACTTTTTTTATAAATAACTAACTTAACTAATTATTTTAATCTCTTTAAATTAATTATGAAACTCTTACATTTAATACTAGAGGGAGTAATAAATTCTCCTTCTCACAATATAATACCTCAATCCAATTTGAATTCAAAAATTATAATTTTTTTTTTAAACTCTTTCCATTGATCACATATATTAAAAGATTTTTTGAATAATAGAGTATTTTATAATGCAAATGATTCTCATGGGTTCTTTAAGTAAATGAACATACTTTTTTTTTAATAAATAACTAACTTAAATAGTTTTTTTTAATCTCTTTAAATTGATTATGAAACTCTTACATTTAATACTAGAGGGGCAGTAAGCTCTTCTTAACATGTGAAAAACTAAAAGGATCTTATTATATTTAAGACTAAATCGCACATGCAATCCGGAGGGGAGCAACACGAAGATGAAGCAAAAATTCTTCCACTTTTAGACTGTTTTTGGTTGGAGGTTTTATTAAGTTAGGTTAGGTTGAGGGATGGTTGGAAATTAAACATATTGTTTGGTTGGAAGGAGGGGAGGTGAAGGGTGGGAGGTATTTTGTCCTCTAGTGGTAACCTCCCCCACTTTACAAAACCTTCAAATTTGGGGTTTTTTTTAGGGGAGAGAATATTTGTGTCAAACTGTGACTAAATTACCCATGGCAATTTTTCAAAATTCTAGCACTGCCCTCGCCTGTACAAAGCGTCTTTCCCTCTGCCATTTCATTTTTTTCACCCCCTTCCGCTCGAAATCCCATTTTCCCTCGTCTAATTCGCGTGCTCTGCTGTTGAGCATGGTGTCCAACTACTCCGCCAACCACCGTCGCTGTCGACTGCCTTTGTAGCCACCATCCTTGCTCGTCGAAGGTTGTTGCCGGTCCGTTTGTCCTGTAGATTGTGTGGACTCCTTCGCGACTCTACTCCTCCAACATCGTCTCGTGCCCGTCCTCCAGCCGCCTCTGCCTCCTGCTCTGTCGATTGCTCATTGAGTAAGATTATTTTCTGTGATGATTTATCTGTCGGTTGCTCGTTTGTTCAAGTAGTTCATGGATTTTTCTTTTCCCTATTTCATTCTAGCTTTTCTAGATTCTGCTGTGGCTTTTTCTATGTTTTGAAGTTATTGTGCATAATTTGGATTTGACCAAAGCATGATTTGGGTTTTACTGTGTTTCATTCTAGCTGATCTAGATTCTTCTGTGATAGCCTTATTCCAGCATGTTGTGTAATAACCTTGTAAATCTGCTATGATAACCTTATTCCAGCATAGTTGATTCGACCAAAGCAAAGTTTTTGTTCCAGCATGCAATTAATTGTTGTGTTATGATAACCTTATTGCTGAGCAATTAATAGTTGATCTCTGTTCTGTTGATGTCTGTTTTTTCAGAGTCTAATAGGGTAATGACAATGTTGTTTTAGCTTTCAACTTGCAATTATTCTTCCTGGCTTTATAATTTTAAATTTCCAGTAGATTTACACATTTCAACCTTCTGCTTGTGGTAGTCTTGCAGACCGTGTCATTTCATTCTTTAATGTAGCAAAAGATAGCAAAAAGTGCTGAAAAGTAGCAAAATGTTCAATCAGCATAATTTATTCTTTCTAATTATTCTTTCTACTTTATATAGGATATTCTTCGCTTCCATACAGTTTCTTGGCCAGCTATGCTAATGTCTACAGGAATAAGCCTTCCTAAGATGGTGTTCGGTCATGGATTTTTGACAAAGGTATCAAGAGATAAACATATACATTATCAATACATTTCTTGAAATAATTTTATTGCTAACATCTTTCTGTACTGAACTTTCTTTCAAAGTTTATTGCCACCTCTTCGTTTTGTAAATCTTGGCTTTGGCTTTCTATTTTTCTCCTAAATGGGCCATAGATGAATGTGTTGGGTCCATCATTAGCATATCCACACCCTTTAACCACCATCACTCAATACCCTTATTCAGACTAAATCTGATTGTGTAAATGAGCTAGGGATTACAGATCTCTTATGGCTAAATTTATTTCATGCAGCAATGCTTTATTGTTTTTTTTTTTTTGACAATGTTAGGATGGGATGAAGATAGGCAAGTCATTGGGGAATACACTTGAGCCAAATGATTTGGTTAACAAATTTGGGACAGATGCAGTTAGATATTCTTCCTTAGAGAGGTGGAATTTGGCAATGATGGGGACTATTCAGAGGAACGCTTCATCAATATTGTTAATGCACATCTTGCCAATACAATTGGTACTTTAAATATTATAGTGTCATTTTAGAAGTGATTATGCCACTGTTAACTGTGGTTCTAACAAAAAGAAAAGAAAAGAAAGAAAAATACTTTCTCCATGTTTTTTGTTGCATTTTTTAGCGATAAGGTAGGAATGCATTGGTTTTTCTTATAATAGCTTATGTATTACTAAAATGATTTATGTGGGTTTAGGCACAAATATCTCATTTGTATGGTTTGAAACTAAAGTTGTATATAGGTACATCAATTGCACCATTTATACCAATGATCATGAAGGAATATTTTAATGCCAAAAGTCACATTCTATTTATGACAAGGCTCGGTTGGTATTGCTTGTGCCTTTCAAAAGATGTTCTAGAAGTTACGGATATATGTGATGACAAATAAGTATATTCATTTTCAAAAAGTTTTTGGGTACACTACAAAAAAAAAGGTTTTTTGTAGCGGTGCAATTGTAGCGGTTATATTAAACCGCTACAAATTATAGTATTTGTAGCGGTTTTCACCTAAATCGCTACAAATTTGTAGCGGCAAGAATTTTTGTAGCGGTTTCCTACAAAAAACCGCTACAAATTTGGCGCAAAATTCCCGCCAAAACTTGTAGCGGTGATTTTGTAGCGGTTAATTCACCTAAACAGCTACAAAATACCAAAGGTCATAATTTTGTAGCGGTTTTGGGCAATAACCGCTACAGAATTTCAAGAGTCTCGACATTTGTAGCGATTTTGGGCAATAACCGCTACAGAATTTCAAACATTGTGAACTTTTGTAGCGGTTATTGTAGAACCGCTACAAATTTAATTATTTGTAGCGGTTATAGTAGCGGTTATTTTAATAACCGCTACTAATATCTGGCCTATTTAAACCCCCACGTCCTTCATTTCTTCTTTTGCTCATTTTGTTTCCTGAGGTTTCTCTGAGTGATTTCTTCGAGATTTGAGCGTTCAGACGTCTCTATAGGAGTTTTTGCTCAGTATTCCGCAGTATTCGCACTTGAGGTACGTATATAACACGTAATTTTATTTATATTTGTATTTTTATTATATTTTTGCATAATAATATGACTAATTTTTTTTTTAATTTTTACAGTTGATATGGCTTCAGGACAGGATAAGGGGAAGGCCCCTGAGGTCCCCAGATCGATTTTACGGGGTGGCAGCAGTCGAGCAGGGGGTAGAGGGAGGGGGCAACGCGCAGGCAGGGCTACCGTGGCATCTCAGCCCATCCCCCCACAGGCACCGCAGACGATCCCACAGGCGACGACCGCACCAGAGGTACCTGATGTGGAGAGGCCAGAGATTAGCGTTGAGGACTTCCTCAACGAGGAGGAGTTCGAGATCTCGATTGGGTTCAGGGAGATGGAGCAGTTCCTCGATGAGGAGGACGCTCGGGAGCAGAACAACCCATGAGGGTCGTCTTCGCGGTCCACTGGGTTTGAGGTGCAGGTCGAAGGTAAATTAATTTTTTAATTTAGTAAATTATTTATTTAAATTAGAAATGTTAACTTTGAATTATAATTTATATAACGTGCGGTCAACTGTGCAGATGAGCAGGGGAACGTGTCAACAAGGAGGCTGGATGTGGCCGGTTTGAACAGCATGGACCGGTCCCTGTGAGTTATAGTGCCGTGGAATGAGGGCACTGACCAGCAGATCCACAATGGGGGTCACCTACTCAACCGCTTCCTGAACGACCTGGGAGCGAATTAGATGCGGTTCCCCCTTCACTTCCCGACGTGGAGGCACATTCCGAGCGGGCCGAAGGACCAGGCTTGGGAGGAGGTGATTCAGGTAATTAAAAATATTTAATTAATATTTTTTGTAATTAATTCTATTTAATTATTTTTTTTTAAATTATGGTTTTTATAATTATTGATATTTAAATAAATTTTTTTCAGCTGCGGTTTACCGTCCGAGCCAACCGGAAGAGGTACGCCCTCGTGAAGATGGGCGACGCCTGGAGGAACAGGAGGAACCGTCTCTTCCACAGGGTGGATAAGGACGGGACGATGCCTCTGGAGCAGCTGATCGAGAGCGTCCCGGACGGCGTGCCGCCGAACGACTGGGCGCGTTTCGTCCAGTTCAGGAGGAGCCCTCAGGCGCAGGTAATGTATTTATTATATTTTTGATATATAATTTTGTAATTGTTAAATATTAAATTATAATTTCAATTTAATTTGTATTTAATTTTAAATTATAATACATTTAATTATTTGTTTTTCCAGGAGCTTTCTCATAGGAACACCGAGATCCGGGCGCAGCAGACGATCCACCACACAGCAGGATCGAAGACCTTTGCTGTGACCTACAGCGAGCTGGTAACTTTTCAAAATATCACTTACTTTTAGCTGATTATTTCATAATACTAATTGTTTTGTAATTATTTCAGGAGACGAAGGCACAGCAGGAGAACCGTCAGACGGACTATGCGGAGCTGTACGCCATCACACATAGACACCGTGACGGGACTGCGACCTCTCAGCAGGCAGAGGCGGCCATTGTAAATAATTTTATTATTATATTTTTTATAAAACCAAGTTAATAATGAAAAATGCTAATTAGTAATTGTTTCATAAAATGGCAGGAGCGGATGCAGCAGTCGCAGGCTGAGCTGCGACAGACCCAGCCTGAGGAGTCACAGGGGTCAGTGGACCCGACGGCTCCTTTGAAGGTGGGTCTAGCTCAGCCTGAGCACCCCAGACGCGTGCAGGGGATGGGGATAGGCGCTAGACCCAGCATGGTCTACGGCAGGAGCGCCGCCTCTGAGGCTGGCAGCTCTAGAGGGGTCAGACGTCGGAGGAACGAGTCTATTGACCAGCTGTGGTCAGATTTGAAGCAGACGCAGCAGCAGATGGCACAGCAGCAGCAGCAGATGCAGGAGATGCAGGTGCAGCAGCAGCAGTACCTGCAGATGCACGCAGATATGCTGTACGCTCAGCAGACGCAGTGGCGTGAGATCGCGAACACCATGCTCGAGGGAGAATGGAGTCGCCTGTTCCTGAACGAGCAGCATCCAGCGGTTCCTCCTGTCCCTCACTACATCGTCCCGAGTACTACTCCTCCTGCTACTGCTCCTCCTCCTGCTGATGACGATGGTGCGGTTCACTCTGTGCAGCGGCCCGATCCAGCGGCATCTGGGGGAGCCCCACCTGAGGGAGCACCAGAGGATCAGCCCCCAGCTCCTTAGTTTAGGACATTTTCTTTTTTGAAAACATTTGTAAATATTTATAAGTTTTTATTTCAGAACTTTCTTATTGTGTTTTATATAATTATATTTATATTATAAGATCGCGTTGAAATAATTTATTAATGATTTATATCTAAATTTTAAAAAAAATAAAGTATATATACATTTGTAGCGGTTATTAGTTTAAAACCGCTACAAATCTATAGATTTGTAGCGGTTTTAAGTTACAACCGCTACAAATCTATAGATTTGTAGCGGTTTTAAACTAATAACCGCTACAAATATATATATATATATTTGTAGCGGTTTATCTTGAGAGACCGCTACAAATATATATGTTTGTAGCGGTTATACACTAATAACCGCTACAAACACTCAAATCATTTGAATTTTGAAATTTACCGCCTTTGTGCACATTTGTAGCGGTTATGTTATATATAACCGCTACAAATTAGAAAATTATTTTTATATTTAATGTCCAACGGCTTTAATATTAGTAGCGGTTTTATATATATAACCGCTACTAATACGCAACAAGTACATTTTGAATTTCCCAACGGCTTTAATATTAGTAGCGGTTTAATTTATATAACCGCTACTAATACTCAATAAGTACATTTTGAATTTCCCACCAATGTGTAACGGCTTGAATATTAGTAGCGATTTTATGTATATAACCGCTACTAATATTTTATAACTGTAGCGGTTGGTGTAGCGGTTTAATAACCGCTACAAAATTATAAACGTTGGAATTTCAGAATATAAGGTTCAAGGCATTCGTCATTATCTTCTCACTCATCTTCTTCTCTATAATTTCTTCTCTCTCACTTGTAGCTATGGATAAATCATGGATAAGGTTGCCGCGCAATTCTCCTGAATATTTGTACGGATTAAACAGTTTCTTGGATTTCGCATTCACTCATGCCAGCTGTAACGGCAAGATCGTCTGTCCGTGTCGGAAATGCAAGTTCAAGAAGTGGCATGCACGAAATGTTGTAAAGGAACATTTGCTTGTGAAGCCTTTCCCTGAGGACTATACGTTCTGGGCAGTTCATGGTGAGAAGGCCGGCATTAGATATGACGATGCTCTTCCTCGAAGTTCTCAAGTAGGCGTTCAAGTAGATGAAGATGATCCTGTGAATGATGCTGTGCGTGATGCGTTTGGATTTCAAGGCGACAACTTCAACGAAGAAGTGCACGGCTCTGAGCCGGCTTTTATGGGGAATGAAGCAGCTCGGGATTTTTTCAGCTTGATGGATGAGGCAGATCGTCCTTTATATCAAGGTTGTTGCAAATATTCTAAATTATCTTTCTTGATCAAATTGTATCATATCAAGTGCTTGTGTGGGATCACAGATAAGGGAATGTCGATGTTACTCGACTTATTACAAGATGCATTCCCCGACGCCGAGATTCCCATAACCTTCTACGAGGCCAAGAAGATTATCAACAGGTTGGGGTTGAATTATCAAAAGATTGATGCGTGCCCAAATGATTGTATGCTGTATTGGGGAGACGATTCCAGCAGGGAGACATGTAAGAGATGTCACACATCGAGGTACAAGACAATTCGGAAGAGGAAAAAGCAGAAGAAGAAACCTGCAAAGATTCTCAGGTACTTCCCTTTGAAACCTCGTCTACAAAGATTATTTATGTCGTCTAAAACTGCTGAGCACATGAGGTGGCATGCCGTTGATAAAAACGAAGACGGTAAATTAAGACATCCGAGGGATGCAACTGCTTGGAAAACGTTTGACAACGACTTTCCAGATTTTGCGACTGACCCCAGAAATGTTCGGCTTGCGTTAGCGACCGACGGTTTCAATCCTTTCAGGAATCTTAGCACAAGTTACAGTATTTGGCCGGTAGTCTTAGTTCCCTACAACTTACCCCCTAGATGTGTATGAAACAAAGCTCTTTCATTATGTCTATGATCATTCCAGGCAAAAAGGCACCGGGCAATGACATCGATGTGTATCTCCAACCGCTTATTGCGGAATTACTTGACCTGTGGAATGTCGGCTTGGAGACGTACAACGCTTACAGCAAGACTTTGTTCAACATGCGTACAGCCTTGATGTGGACGATTAGTGACTTTCCTGGCCTTGGCACATTATCTGGTTGGAATGTGCATACTGGGTCGGCATGTCCAGCTTGCAATTTTGACTCTGACGCATTGCGCCTTCCCCACAGCCAAAAGTGGTGCTTTATGGGGCATCGGAGGTTTCTCGATGGAACGCATAAGTTCAGATTGCAACGGAATCGCTTCAATGGGAAACCAGAGAAAAGAGGACCACCTCAGACTTTGTCCGGTACAGATATCTTACAGCAGCTTGAGCATGTTGACTTCGAGTTTGGAAAAAGCGACGATTCAGCACAAACTCGCCAAAAGACGCGCAGGACATCAGCGCCTCAGCAGTGGAAGAAGATAAGTATTTTCTTCACGCTTCCATATTGGAGATCTAATTTACTTCGCCACAGTCTTGATGTAATGCACATTGAAAAGAATGTTTGCGACAATGTGCTGTATACGCTGCTTAACGAACCCGGCAAGACAAAAGATCACCTTCAAGCGAGGAAAGATTTACGCGACATGGGAGTTCGTGAAGACGCTTGGCCAGATGAGCATGACAGATTTATACCGGCAAAGTTTACCCTCACAAAACCGAACAAGGATGTGTTCCTCGCGACGTTGAAGAAATTAAAAGTTCCTGATGGGTATTCAAGCAACATTTCTCGATGTGTCGACTTGCAGGCTCGAAAGGTTGCTGGCCTGAAGAGTCACGACTCACATGTTCTTATGCAGCAGTTACTCCCTCTGGCTATAAAGAATACACTTCCTCCCGATGTTTCCATCGTTTTGGTGGAACTTTGTTCTTTCTTTCGGAAGTTGTGTTCTAAGGTTTTGATCGTTGAGGAGCTCGATCAGCTACAGTCGAAAATCATTCTTACGCTTTGTCATTTGGAGATGATCTTTCCTCCGTCCTTTTTTACTGTGATGGTTCACCTCACAGTCCACCTCGTTCATGAAACAAAGCTCGCTGGACCAATACAATATCGTTGGATGTATCCGATTGAGAGGTACTCATTTTAAATATGTGCTTTAATTTATTGTCCATATTTAATGTTTGCTAGTCGTCCTTTTCATCATTTTATATCAATTTTCTCTTCTGTATTTCGTAGGTTCCTTGGGAAATTAAAATCTTACGTGAGGAATAAGGCGTGGCTAGAAGGTTCTATAGCTGAAGGCTATATAGGGGATGAGGTGCTATATTTTTGCTTAAGGTATTTTGATGATCTTGAGACGGCTTTCAACCGCCCGCCTCGTGTTGACGATTGTCCGGAACCTGCGCCGACATCAGGAGAATTTATCCCTCGTGTTGGTAAACCGGTTGGAGCAACTGAGAACTTCAAACTAACAGCAACTGAGAAGTTCCAAGCACATAGACATGTCTTGATTAATTGCACTCAAGTTGAACCTTTCATACGATAAGAATTGTACACTCACATGTTATTCGATCTATATCTTTCGTAACATTTCTCACTTTCATTTCACTAACGCCTTTCCATTATTAATTGCAGGGAATTCAGAAGTCATGTCAAGCGTCAACTCAGGATCCGTACACAGACATCCTCGGAAGTTGATAGGAGGGTCCATAGAGAATTCCCGAGCTGGTTTGCGCGCAGAATACTAAATGACCACAACCCACACTCACCATATTTCAGAGCTCTCGCAATCGGCCCTCTTGATCATGCAAAACGGTTTACAGCATACAATGTCAATGGTTTTAAGTTTTGCATGGTTTCACGGGATCAAGGATTGCAAACACAGAATTCGGGTGTTTATGGCACATTTGGGACAAGGAGTTATGCGAGCAGCAGTGACACCAACATGCAGTTCGGAGGCGTCCCTTACTATGGCAAGCTTCTTGATGTGGTCGAGCTTAATTATCAATGCCGTTTCACCGTGACGCTGTTCAAGTGTTTGTGGGCAAATACCACTACTTCTCGGGGACTGACAACTGACGACCTAGGGATCACATTAGTCAATTTCTCACGGCCGATTCATACTGGTATTTCTCAAGATGATGAGCCGTATATTCTAGCTTCAGAGGCACATCAGGTTTATTATGTCGAGGACGAGAGGCATAGGGATTGGCACATGGTCGTTCATTTAAAGCCAAGAGACCTTTACGACATGGGTGAAGGCGATAACATCGCCTACGAGAGTGAGCCATTTCAGCCAGCTGATTTTGAAAACTACTTCCCTGAAGGCGATGACAATTTACCTCTACTGCGGTGAGTTTTTTTAAGTCCACGTCATTTGAATTAAATTTTTTAAATTTAATAATACATTAATAACAATAATTTTTCTACAAAATTTCTGTAGGGATGGCGACGATGAGTGATCAAATTCAAGTGTAAAAAATTTGTCTTTACAAAAAATGCAAAAAATTTGTTAAAATAAAATGTAAAAAAAAATTTTTTAAAAAAAATTAAAATAATATTTGTAGCGGTTATTAAACCGCTACAAAATATAAATAACCGCTACTAATTAATAACCGCTACAAATAGCACGATGAATATTAAACCGCTACAAAAATATAAATAATCGCTACTAATTAATAACCGCTACATTAACCGCTACAAATAATACGTGGATCCCTATAAATACCCTTATCACAACTCATTTCAAACACTCCCCAATTTCTTTTCACCTTACCTTTCTTTCATTTCCTCTCATTTGCAACTTCTTTCGTATGAGTAGAGGAGCTGAATAATAAGATCAAATATGGTAACAAGATTTTCAATTTTTTTTAGAATACTTCTTTCCTTTCTATAAAATTTATTCTAACCATTTTTTTTCTAGATATATCATAACTCTATCTCATTTTCATACACAATTACATTATATTAGAAAACATAATAATTCCTTATTACCTAGCTATCCTTAATAATATTATTAATATAAATTTTATACTAATCCTATTCAATTACATTTTTTTTATTTATTAATAAGTTAAACTATTGAATAATAAACTAATTGAAATAGATAAAATAATAACAAAATAAACTATTTAATATAATTTTGAAAAAACAGAAAAAAAATCATTGTATATTTTTAAAAAAAATTTTAAATATTTGTAGCGGTTATTAAACCGCTACTAAATAATGCGCCTTTTTACGACTCAATTTAAATTTTTTGGCGCCAATTTTGAATTTCATGAAATTAGTAGCGGTTTTAAAAACCGCTACTAATTTCATAAAATTCAAAATTAGTAGCGGTTCCTTAACCGCTATAGAGAAAAAATGTCATTTTTTTTTCGCCAACAAATTTTCAATTTTTTATATTTGTAGCGGTTTATTAACCGCTACAAAAAAAAATTCTTTTTTTAAGCTCTCATATAATTTTTTATATTTGTAGCGGTTATATAACCGCTACAAATATCTCTGGGTGTTGTAGCAGTTAATATGAACCGCTACAAAGTTTGTAGCGGTTATTTGTAATTGAGTAGCGGTTTTATAAAACCGCTACAAAACCGCTTGCAACGTACGATTTAATAGCGGTTTTAGTAACCGCTACTAACCTATTTTGTAGCGGTTAGAACCGCTACGAATACCCATTTTTAACCGCTACTAAATCACGTATTTTTGTAGTGGTAATTCAGTTGACAATGTCAAGATGTCATTTTCCTTCTTTATTGATAATTATTAATAAATACATTGTAAAAGAAGAAGGGACATATATAGAAGAATATTTTTGTCCACTTATAATTAACTCCCTTCACCTCCTCTTGTGAACCAAACAAGATACCAAATCTCCCCTCCCCTCTTCTTGAACCAAACAAAATTATAACCTCCCTTAACATAACATAAATAAACCTCACATAACCTAACCACTGTTGAACCAAACACACCCTTATATTTATGATTCCTCATATGAAATGGTGATTTGGATATTGTGATTGCTATATAGGGGCCTACTTTTTCTTTCATGAAATATAATAACACATTTACATAGAAAAACCCAAACTTACAAAGTATCTTAGCAAAATACATATATAACGTAGTAGATACGACAAATGCCATTGAACATTTTTTGTTTGAGTAATAATCTTAATATGTGACCTTTTAACAAGTCTATAGTGACTAGGAAAATTCCTTGGTTCATCCACTCATTCCTATTATAGGATGAAAACTATTACCTCGCCAAGCTCCATCTGTTGAAGTTTGACGTTCCCAATTCGAAATTGAGGAGCCATAGTCCATTCATGGGAATCACTCTGCATGAACAAAATTTTGATATGCATACAATGCAATCCTCTTCTTGACTATTTAATATAGAAGAGTATATCCTAGAAGCAGAAGTGCAACATCGCAAAGACAACCACCCATTGTCATTTGGTATCCGCGCATCTGTAAGGTTAGCATCTTGATCCTGCTTTTGCAACCGTGACAAGTAGCGCATGTCCTAGCTTGTGCAGACCTTATCACCTATGGGGAAGAAATTTGTAGTCTTGCATGCACAACTCTATTGTACAGATACCATAAAGATTCCAGTAATTGAAAAGGCAAATATGTCGTAAAATTACCAAGATCTTTATGGTTTATCAACCATATAAATATCTATTGTTGCAAAGATTTGTCAGGGGAACAATAAACTCTAAAACTAGGAGTAAGACCAAACCAGCATGCTCTAGAAAAAGGACAATAAAGGAACAGGTGTTCAAGAGACTCAAGGTTGCTATCACATAAATACCATACCTCAGAAGCAACTAAATGTTCACTTTTTAGGAGTGATAAGTCCTAATTTTACCATATATTTTCATAGCTTTTTAAGAGGTGTTATTGATAATAGTGTGCTTGAAGTGCATTTATAATGGAGAATTGTGGCTAATATTGATTTTGTGAAATGAATGATTAAGAGTAGCTTAATTGACATATTTGATGGTTTTTTTAAGTGTTGACTTGGGAAGAATGATGTTGCATTGTGTTGAATTGTCTTGTAGGGAGTTCAGTAGAAATTGGCTCTAAAAGGAGCTGGAAAATAGGAAGAGGGACTAAACGATAAAGTCTAGAAACTTTGCAAGTAGACAGAAGAGGGACCAAAATGCAAAACACAGGAAACTTTCCTAGCTCAACTGCAATTTTCTCCAGTACCAAATTTCCACCTCCTGTCATTTAGAATTCGCAGGATATGAATAAAAGATTTTTGAATATCAATCCAGGGGGTGTTCGCGGATTTCACGATTCACTTCCACAACAAAACTCTTTGAGATCCCCATTTCTTCTCATCTCCATTGCCGATAGCCATAGCAATTCTTCGAGTAAAACAGTTCTTCGCCATGGCCGGAGCTAATATGGAACATGATGATGCTCAATCCCACATCATGAGTAGCAGATCACTGTGATTCTTCCTAGAAGCAAAGCTGAACCCGAATCCATGCATTGAAAGGAGAAGCTCATTTAGATTTGTTATTCTTATTTGATTGTGAATTCTTATAATTGTGAGAGTTATGCAGCCATAAGACAAAGTCGATTTTGAGCTATGAATTTTGTATTGTGTAGATGAATCCCTGAACCTGATTTGAGTTCTATAGAAATAACGATCTGTTTGTTGAAATCAGTTGATGTATTGTGTTCTATATATTCAAGTAGATTTAATCATGTGTGTTGATTCTAGTTGCTTCAGTTTGTGTGATTGCTTTGAAAGATTTCATAAGCAATAAGCAGCAACTGTTATTACACAGAAGTCAAATCTGTTACGTAATATTCTCCGTGAATGAATAGCATAGCCTCCCTTGTCAACTGTTCTTTATATGTTATTCTAGTTGATTAACTATGGGAAAAGAATACTAGGTGACTGACACAGTGAGCTTCGTAAATGATAATTGGATAAGGAAGGCCAAGTGGAACTTTTAGGAAGGGTTGTCTCATTATTGTGTCAAACCATCATCACTTTACTCTCATCATACTGCCACGATTACAATCAAAAAATTATATAAAAAGAAAATTAGGATTAGTTTCACAGCAGACATAATTCAAATAATTCTCCACAACTAAACATTACTTATTGTTGCCCGTAAGTTTACTAGGAATTATAATAATGGTTAGGTTCCTTAGAGAAGAATGACCTAGGCTAGTTCTCATTTTTCTATATTAGCTTAGTATTTGTTTGGTAGAGTTAACGACAAGCTTTATCAAAATGGTGCATTGCTAGGGAACCTTGCTTGTTGAGGTTCCTTAGCAATCTTTTGGGCCCGGAAATATTTTTTTGTGTGACTCTGTTAATGTGAAGAGTACTGATATTTTGCCACTTATAGTCTCATTATTCTATGCTAATTGACTCTGTCAATATGTGGTAGCTATTGGTTACTTGAATTTATGGCTTAACTCTTCACTATTCAGGTTGTTGTTTGTGAATTCACACTTGAATTTTGTATTTAGATTTGTTTGCGTCACTGGTTAGTAGGTTGCTCTGTCATCTGGGGTTAAGTTGTGTTTTGTATGACTAGGAGTCAACAAATACCATTACTTCTTCCAAGTGAAGACATTAATAATACTGTTAAGGAACTTAAGAAACTCAACAATAATGATATACATAATTAGGGGGATAATGGCGAAAGGAAAACTATAAAAGACCTTACCTCTACTTCTGAAAATATGGACCTGTAATACCCCAATTTTTAATTAAAGGCTAATGAGGACTAGTGTGGATATTTATGAATTTAAATGGGAATTATTATGTGTTTTATGGCTATTTTAATTAATACGTCATCATTATTGAAAAATTGAAAGAATGGAATTATTGGCCATAAATGAGTAATTAATGGAGAAATTAATTACTAACTATGGGAGAAATGAGAAATGTAATTAAAATGGCTAATGGAGGGATTAGAGTAGCTAATTGTGTGTTGCTTTATGAGAGCCAATAATAAAGTGACAAGTGGCAAGTGAAGAAGAAGTGAGAGAATGGAGAAAAGTCAAATGAGCAATTTTTAATCATATTTTCTCTTTCTTCTTCCCCCCATTTCGGCTGCACAAGGGATGGGGAGGCAAAAACCATCATTTCATCATCTTCTTCAACACTCTCATCTTTCCTTCTCTCTCTCTCATTTTCGTGCCCCCATTTCTACAACAGAAAGAAGAAGAAGCTTTGTGAAATAGGTGAGTATTTGACCCTTTTAATGGCCTCTAATGGAAAAATGCTCTTCTATAAACTTGTTCCTTGTCTTGAGAGCTTCAATTTCATGATTTTAGATTTGTCATTTGGTGTTGTTTGAGCTCTCAAGAAATCTTGAAGTTGAGAGAATCAAGAAACTCCTTTGGAAAAGTTATAGAGGTGGGTAAGACAAACCTTTCTATATAGGTTTTGTAGCCATTGGTTAAGTTTGAATTTTCTGGAAATTTTTCCTTGAATTTTGAAAATGAGGGTCATTGTGTTGTGGGCATGTTGTTGTCATGGAATTAGTGCTTTGATATATGTTTTGGGTTAATGGAATGGATTTAGGTTGGAAATGTGAAGGTTGGCCACTTTGTGTTGGTTTTATGCATTAGGCAAAATAGGGCATGTGATTGGGTTGTGATTTTGGTCATTTTGAGGTTACCATTGTGTTCCTTGTGGAAAATTGTATGGGAATAGGTTTGGTAAATGATTTTGGAGTCATTAGACACTTTGGTAGAAAATTGGAAAATCTGTCTTGTGTGAACTCTGTTTGGGCAGTCAGTTTGCACGAACGTTTTGAATTACCAAATGGTGTTGAAAAATTTTGAAACTTTCTAGTCTTAAATTCAAAACTATATCCAACACTCAAATAACTTCCCAATACACCAGTTCCAACATCATTTACCATGAATTTCATACATTCAAAAATTGGCATAAAACCAGGGCAAATTCCAAAATTCATCAAACTTAACAAAAAATCACAATAAATATACCAAAATAATCCAAATGCTCACCTCTTCACTTTGCCAAAGCCAAAACCTTGATTCTCAAACTTCCAAATTTGTTCCAACACCCAAACTACCACCTTTCAAAATTATGAAATCATTAAGATGAAGCTCTCAATGAGGTGCACAACATTAGAGAAGAGGTCTAGAGTATTAGAGATCAACAAAGGTATCAAAATCTCACATTTCTTCTTCTCTTTCTTCCTTGGTCGCCGGAAATGGAGGATGAGAAAAGAGATGATGAGAGATGATGAAGCAAGCATATCTTTCCCCTTCCCAAAGCTCAAACTGAATAGGAGAGAGAAGAGAGAGAAAAGTGAGTGTTTGACTTATGGCATGATCCTATGGCCCACAAAATGCCACTTGTCAACATCTTTCTCACTTCCTCCATGAGCTCACATAGGTGTATAGCACACAATTCCGACCCATAGCCAATAGATCTCAACCCTTGATCTTGATCACCAATGAGTTTCCTCTTCGGTAACTAACTAATTGGTCGGTAAATTTCCAATTTTACCATTTTCCCCATGGTTTTCACTATGATTACTAAATCATCACCATGAACATCTATATCAAATTCACATCACATATCTTCAAAAGTGTTTAATTACATTAATTACAATCAATTTCGAAATCATTAGCCCTTAATCTCAAATTGGGTCATTACACTTAGGGCCTTAAACACACAAGTCTAGTATGACATCACTACATGTAATATCATACCGCCTAGGGTTTCTCACCCAACATCTAGGTTAGTCATGATTCCCAGAACTTCAATATCACATAACTAGGAAATCATTTTCCTCTATTCTCAAATTAGATGACGGGTATGATCACCGTCTACGCATCAAATTTTCGGGCGAATCACACTGACTCACCACATCCACATCACAGATAATGTATACACGCATCCCTTAAACTCATATATCCACAAACAGTAGGGACCTTAATATGTATACCACAATAACCAAAGTCATCTCCTATTACTTAAGGCACAACTACTACGTCTATCCTAGCAAATCCTATCTTTGCCAGGAACTGCAGCTCTGATACAAAAAATGTAACCCCCCTGCCGTAATTTTATCCGAAATACGCAATTAAAGTGAAATAGAGACCAATGATTATCAAAACTCAATTTCAATCTCATCTATCAGATGAGGTTTTCACAAATACCTTTCGAAATCATTTATAACCTGGTCTCACATTCACATTCTGAATACAATTACTACACGAAGATAAATCACATTTAAATATATCAGAGTATGCAATGTAATTCCTGGTCAATCCCGGGTTCCATATATTAATCAAAGCCTTACAAGGCACATTTGCCCATATACAATTACCCAAATAGGGGATTACTCAAACTATCTCATATACGTAATCAAATCCTCATCAACATATACATAACCAAATCCAATTACAAATATCCCAACTTTGATAACCAACCACTAAAACGACAATCCGAAGGAGTCCTCGTCGCCTTTGGTGCCTGCTCCATCCTCTATCCACTACCCTGTCTGAAAGGTTAGTAGGGGAGGGTGAGATTCGAGAGAATATCATTAGGTAAACAATACCAATATGCATGTACGATTAATGTTTAATGTATGACATGCTTGCATCACATAACTCATGTTCACATAATGACAAATTTGTAAGCTCAATGCTTCGAATAACATACTTATGGCCATAACATGAATTGAAACATAGCTTCAAACTACACATAATCATGCAAAGCAAAGACATGCACCAACACACCAACACAAATATCAAATACATGCAGGAGAGATATGTTCCCTACACTGGTTCTTCCACGTAAGCTCCAGCTCTGGCTGCTTACGATCAGGGCGAACGTCAAACCTTATAACCAAAACAAGGACACAGGGTTAATCGCTTTTTCCAATTCCTTAACTTTCAAACACTTAAGTTGGTTATCATTCACGACCTTTAGGTGGCTACTCAAAGCCTAAACACATGCCTAAAGGGTTGGGAGAAACTTGACCAAAGACCAACTTTTGAACCCTTAAAACCCCATTTTTGGCTTCGTCACTCGAGTGATGGATAGCGCACTCGAGTGACGGACAACCTGTACCCGAGTGAGGACGGCTCACTCGTGCGAGTGCTTGACCCAAAAGCACAGACAGAAACCAAAATTGCTCGTACCACTTGAGCACGACCCTCAACACTCTAGTGATACCCCCAAGCTCACCCGAGTCCTCCAAAGTGTGGCACAGAAAGTGACCACCCGAGAGCAACAAAGAACCCAGAGCCAGAAGTACACTCGAACACTAGCTCTGGCACTCGAGTGAGGCCACAACACTTGCAAGTGCTAGCTCACACTCTTAACAAACCAACTACAAGTGACAACCCGAGAAGCGGCTCTTAGTGCAGAAGCACATGATCACTCGAGTGAGACCACCTTCACTCGAGTGATAACCCATATCACTCCCAGGTGAGGAAGTGCACTCTTGCTTCTTCCATGAACAAGTGCAACCAAGGGGAAAGGAAAAACATCACGCTGCACTTGAGTGAGACACTTGTTCACTCGAGTGAGGCTTTATCAGAACCCAGAACGTAGCAGATAACAGAGTTTTCCCTAACTTAACCAATATGTTTCCAATGGTCCTCAACTTCTAACACAAGACTATTCCCACACAATTTTACACAAGGAACACATTGGAAACCTCAAAACAACCAAAATCACACCACAAAGACATTTTTCCCTTTTTGGTCACACTCTTCACACACATTACCTAATTCAACCACTTTTACTTCTAATTGTCCAAACCAATCTTAATGGCATTTAATCACACTATGATGCCATTTTAACCACAATACTCATTCAACTTATTCATTTCATAATTATGCCAAAATCAGGGCAAATACGACAATTCACCAAAACTTAACCAAATATCACAAAACTTAGATCAAAAGGGTACAAATACTTACCTCTTTCTCTTTCCCAAGCTAGATCCTTGATTCTCCATCCTTCAAGTTTCCTCAAGCTCTCAAAATACCTCCTTTCACAAATCTAAAACCATAGCAATGAAGCTCTCATCACTATGAACAACTTTAAAGAAAGGTATTTGAGCTAAAGAGGACAAGAAACTAACCAAAAACCTACCTTTCATTTTCTCTTTCTTCCTTCAAGCATGGCACCATGGAAGCATGAAAGAGAGAGAAGGAGATCAGATTTTTGGGGAAAAGAGGCCATTTAGCCGACCTAGAAGGAAAGAGATGAGAGAGGAAAGAGCTTTTGAACATTTAACCAATACAACGGTCCATATTGTGACACTTGTCACAATCTCACCACACCTCCCATAAGCTTACATACACACAAGCACATAGGATTCCACCCTTTGATCTCTACACAAATCAATTACAACCATTGATCTTCAAGCTACCAATGAGTTTCGTCTTCGGCAACCTATCAATTGGCCGGCAACTTTACCGTTTTTCCCTTGATTACGGTAATTCTCTTAAATCACCACTAAACACATCATATCTTTCTATTAACCACAATATGCGCCCTCCCTATATTCTAAGTCAATTTAGATGTTAATCCATAATTGAACTCAAATACAGGGTTTCGGCACTGATCATAACACAAATGACTACAATCCACATCATATTCTCCAAAAGGATTTATTTATCACAAATCACATCCACTTTTGAAGTCATTATCCATTAATCCACATTTGGGATCTTACTAAACCAAGGTTTAACAGTCCACTTAATCCAAGCTTAATCTCCAGCCTCAAGTCTCAAAATTCAGGTTATTACAATCAACGTATGTGAGAATATGCTAAATATCTAAAAGATTGCTACACACATAAAAGGAAATTTAAACCCAATGAAGTGGTGCAAGTTGGGGCAAATGTTTCAGCCCTGTTTAAAGCTCAAGAGTTGCCCATTAAATGTCAAGATCTAGGTGCCTTCTCAATTCCTTGTACTATCAGCCAGCTTCCTATTGCTGAGGCATTGTTAGATTTAGGTGCTGCCATCAATGTTATGCCCACTTCAGTTTATGATGCTCTAGGAATGAACATGCATAAAACTACCAATATGCAAATTCAACTAGCTGATAAATCTGTGAGGAGACTTAAAGGCATTTTGAAGGATATTTTGGTTCAAGTTCAGGATATAGTGTTTCCTGAGGATTTCTATGTTTTGGACATGACAAGCAATGTCCTTTGTGATAGTACATTGATTTTAGGATGTCCATTCTTGAGAAATGCTGAAACAATGATTTCAATGAAGGAAGGTATTATTACTATGGAATTTACTGGGCATAAAATTCAATTTAACATCTATGAGGTGATGAAACATCCACATGAAGATTACTCACTTTTTGGAGTCAATTTGTTAGATTTGGCAATCGAACCAGACTGTGTCTCCTTTTCTAATTTTGAATTGGATAAACTCCTTGAAGATTCTGGTATTTCTAACTCACCTGTATCTACTACTCCTAATTTTGGGTCTTCACATGGAAACCCTCTTTTATTTGATTTTGAAAATGATACTTGGCTGACTTCGTGTAATGACATCTCTTCTAGTTTATCTGGTGTTCCCAGTGCTGATAGTCACAATTCTGATGCATCAACCAGGACTATATTATTTGGTTTTATTAGTAATCGAGATTGTAACTTCTGTACTCATTATTCAAACCAGAAATTATGTTTGGGATGTACTAAGTATATGCCTCTTAATCTGCATATTGCTGACACCTATTCACAACAAGGTTATAAACCAGATTCAATTACTACTCTTATGGTGTCTCAGTTTCTTCCTTTGTTTTCAGATTCCTTCTATAGTATCTATGACATCTTGCATTCTTATCTACCTCACAAAACTCTCGAGCTCATTTTTCTTAAGGTTGCAAAGCTTACAGAGTTGCAAGAGTTGATGCGGAATAGCTATATACTGATCCCTAGTTGATCACTATAGCTACATTATGAAATTGCAGCTATTTTTCTTGTTTATCCATGTTCCACAAACCCTATGAGCAGTGCTTATGTCACTATAGCTTTAAGGCTCGATAATACTACTTTAAATAGGTTAAAGATCCATGATCTGATTTCCTCAGTCTTACAACCACCTAATTTAGATCTCAAACCTTTACCTGCCACTTTGAAGTATGCTTTTCTTGGTGCGGGTGATACACTACCTGTCATTATTTCCAGCTCTTTGACAAATACTCAAGAATTTTAGCTGTTGGATGTCTTAAAAAATATAAGAGTACTCTTAGGTGGACATTGGCAGATATTCCTGCCATTAATGCCTTTGTCTGCACACATCGAATTCTTCTTAAAGAAGATGCAAAACCCATTCGGAAACCTCAACGCCGACTAAATCCTCTCATATTGGATGTGGTTAAAAAAGAAGTTACCAAACTACTAAGAGCTAGTATCATTTATCCTCTCTGATAATAAATGGGTTAGCTTGGTACAAGTTGTTCCTAAAAAGAGTGGCATTACAATTGTCCACAATAAGAAGAATGAACTTATTCCAACAAGAATTCAAAATGCTTGGCGGGTTTACATCAATTATCGCCAGCTTAATGACTCTACTAGGAAAGATCATTTTCCACTCTCATTCATTGATCAAATATTGGAGTGGTTGGCTGGGAAATCTCACTATTGCTTTTTGGATGGCTTCTCTGGCTACTTCGAGGTCCTTATAGCACCTAAGGATCAGCAGAAAACCACGTTTACCTACCTATTTGAAACTTTTGCTTATCATCGAATGCCTTTTGGGTTGTTTAACACCCCAGGCACTTTTCAACGATGTATGCTTTCTATATTCAGTAATTTACTCGAGCATGGCATTGAAGTCTTTATGGATGACTTTACTCTCTATGGTGACAATTTTGAGATTTGTTTGAATAATTTAGAGAGTGCCTTAGCACGTTGTGTCGAGAAGAAATTAGTCTTGCACTTTGAAAAATGCCACTTCAACGGAGAAGGAATTATACGTCGAGAAGCAATTAGTCTTACACTTTGATCCCTAATTGGAATATGCCATTTGAATTATACTGTGATGCCTCTAATGGAGTAGTGGGTGCTGTTTTGAGACAAAACCATGACAAGCTATCTTGTGTCATTACTTATGCCTCTAAAACATTGGACAAAACACAAGTTAATTACACTACAACGGAGAAGGAATTATATGACATTGTCTTTGCTTTGGATAAGTTTCAATCTTACTTGTTACACTCTAAAGTAGTGATATTCACTGATCACAGTGCTATTAAACACTTGGCTAACAAAGTGCATACCAAACTAAGACTCTTGCACTGGATGCTTCTGAATCAAGAATTTGATACCAATATTACAGATAAGGTTGGAGCTGAAAATGTGGTCGCCAATCACTTGAGTAGTTTACCTTTACATACTATTGGTGTCACTAATTTTGCCATAATCTGTTATTGTTTTAGGGACTATTCTGTCTCCAATATTGCTGTTCTGGATCCTTGGTATTGCCATATTGCTAACTACTTAGCCTCGGGGTTACTTCCACCTTCCTTGTCTAAATTCCAGTCCAATAAAATCAAGGCTGATTCTAAATATTATATCTAGGACTCTTTGATTCTGTAGAAGTTGTGCAGTGACCAAGTAATTTGGTGCTGTGTCCTTCAGGCTGAGATCAGTGACATCTTGTCTAGCTATCATTCTATTACTTATGGTGGTCATTTCAACCCTAACAATACTACTAGGAAAATTTTAGAAGCTAGTTTCTATTGGCCTACCATCTTTAAGGGTGCCCATGCCCATTGCCGTACTCGTGATCACTGCCAAAGATTTGGGGGCCTAGGTAGGAAACACGAATGCCTTATCACCCTATGCTTTTCTGTGAGGTGTTTGAGGTATGGGGTGTCGACTTTATAGGACCCTTTCCTTCTTTTGTTGGGTATGTTTTTATTTTACTTGCTGTTGATTACTTATCACAATGGGTGGAAGCCATTGCCACTAAGAAGAATGATGCTTCCACAGTTATTCGATTCATGAAGTCTCACATATTCTCTCGGTTTGAGCTCCTTATAGCTATTGTGAGTGATAATGGCACTCACTTTTGCAACAAGTTGCTTGAGGGGTTGCTTGCTAAACATGATGTCCATCACAAGGTGGCCACCCCTTATCACCCATAAACCAACGGCCAAACTGAAAACTATAACAGGGAAATTAAACTGATTTTGGAAAAGATAGTTTCCCCTACTTGGAAGGATTGGAGCACTTGTCTAAATGATGCCTTATGGGCGTACCATACTGCTTTCAAGACCCCTTTATGTAACCCCTTACCTTGAAAACTGTAATTATAACTCGAAATTCGTAATTAAAATGAAATAGATACCAATAATCATCAAAAGTCTCTTTTACAATCCCTTCCTTATGGGAGGGTTTTCGCAAATTCTTTCAAAAATTTTATCCTTATCCTGGTCTCAATTTCACGTTTCGAATATAATTACCTTGTGCAGTTAAATCACATTTATACATATTAGAGTGTAAAACAAAAATCCCAGCAACCCCTGGGTCAAATTTATTCTAACTATTAGGTTTATAATTCCCAACTAGGGGATTACATACCATATTCAAAATATTATGTACATCCCAAAAATAATATACAGTAATCTCATTCCAAAAGAGAAACCCAACAATCTAAACTAAAAATCCCTACAAAGTCCTAGTCGCATTTGGTCATTCGTTTCTCCTTGGAGCCATTTGTCATGTCTGAAGGTTAGTCAAAGGAAAGAATGAGATTCAAAAGAATCCCAATAATAAAAAATCACTCATACAGTATATAAACACACAGTGTATAAGATCACAGATAGCAACAACATAATGATACATGGCTCACGCCACATACGACAGCACTCACGGCTGTATACACAATGCGACAGCTTTCGTTATAGTCTCTATGCTCAATGCAAAAACTTACGCTGTAATCACTATGCTCAATGCGACAGATTTCGTTGTAAAGGTAGCAGTATCTCAAAGCATCACAATGCATGATAATATATATACAATGTTTTATACACAATATAAGAGAAAGAGTCACCACCTTGTTCTTTCCTAACGTGCTCCGCCATGATTCGTTCATAATCAGGGCAAATGTCAAACCCTATAAACCAGAGTTAAGAACGGCGATAATCTCTTATTCCAAGCTCTTTCTTCCATAACACTTAAAGTTGGTTATCAGTTGAACTCCTTAGGTGGATACTAAAAGCCTAAACATATGCCTGAAGGGTTGGAAGAATTACCCCAAAGATTCTCCTTTCAGGAGAGAACACTGATTTCTGGCTGAATCACTCGAGTGAAGAAGGCCTCACTCGAGTGATGTCCCATTCATACTCAAGTCCCACAAAGTGAGACACAAAAAGTGATAACCCGAGAGCAACTAAAGAATCCCAAAGTGACAAGTGCACTCGAGCACTAGCCTTAGCGCTCGAGTGACCATCAAAACACCCGCGAGTGCTGAGGCGCACTCTTGGAGACTAGCCTATGAGTGTTAACCCGAAACGCGACCCCAAAGTGTTACATACACACACACTCGAGTTGAACCCTTATTCACTCGAGTGGAAACCTTTATCACTTGCAAGTGAAGAAGTGCACTCTTGCCTTCCGCCTGAGGACCTCACTGAAATGATGAAGGGAAATGGAAATATCATGTTGCACTCCAGTGAGACCCTACCTCACTCGAGTAAGACTTATCAGTAGCCAAAATGCAGCAGCTGACAACATTTTCCAGACTTGCCCAATTTACTTCCAATGGTCCCAAAATCCTCATTCAACCCTACTCCCACACAATTTTACTTAAGGAACTCATTGGAAACACTAAAACAACCAATCCCACTACAATGACTTATTCCACACTTCCACCCCCATAACAACCCAAAACCACCTAATGACCAACTTTTGTTTCCAAAACTCCAACACAAATTTCCACATCCAAATAACATAACCATATGCTAATTCATTCATTAATCTCCATGCCATTCACACATTCCAAAATCATGCCAAAATCAGAGCGAATGACCCAAATCTCAAAGCTTAACCGAAAATCACAACAAATATACCAAAATACTACATATGCTCACCTCTTCAACTTCCAAAGACTAGCTTCTTGATTCTCTAGCTTTCAAACTTGTTCTAGCTTTAAAACACCTTTTTTCAAAAATCTAAAATAATCAAGATAAAGCTCTCATCAAGGTGAACAACATTAATGAAGAGGTCTAGAGCATTAGAGGCCAACAAAGATATCAAAATCTTACCTTTGGTTTTCTCTTTCCTCTTGAAGCTTAACGAAAATGGAGTTTAAGAGAGAAAGATATGAGAAAATGATGATGATATGAATTTTTCCCCTTTTCCATGCTTCTAACCGACTTGGAGGGAGAGAGGGAAGAGAAAAATGAGTTTGAAACTTTGACCTCATCTAATAGCCCACATCTTCCCACATGTCTTAATCTTGTGCTTCCTTCTATGAACTCATATGAACCCTTCCACATGCAATTCCACCCCTTTTCTCTTGAACACTACACATTCCACCACAACTCCAACCAATTCAGTAGACTCTCATTTCAGTAGCTGACTAATTGGTTAGCACAGTTCCTATTTTGCCCCTGATTGTCACAACGTTTACTAAACCATCATCAAACATATTTATATTACAATGCACATCACATTATTCAAAAGTATTTATTCATTAATAATTACATTACTTTTGAAGTCTTTGGCCCTTAATTACAATTTGGAATATTACACCTTAGGCATGTCTCCCTATCGGATGGTCTATGGCAAAGGTTGTCGTTTGCCGGTTGAAATTGAACATCACTCTTATTAGGCTGTTTAAGGCATGCAATCTGGATATCACGACAGCAGGTGAGGAACGATTGTTACAGCTTCAAGAATTGGAAGAGTTGCGTGTAAGCCCCTTCAAGTTCAAGGCCGAGATTTACGTTTATAAACATGTACTTAAGGTAGAATTAGAGACTATAGACGATTTGGGACTTAAGAAAGTAAATTTCCCAAAATCGGGGTTTTCAAAAGCTTTTACAAAACCTGTTCTCAACGGTCTCATATCCATATTTCAATACATAAATGGCCTATACAAGTTGATTTCATTCATACATATCAGAGTACAGCATAAATTCCCGACACACTCGGGTTCCATTAATTATAAAAGGGGTCTTACAAGGCATAATGCCCATAACTTCTTTCCCTTTACTTGGATATTACACAAAACTATACAACATATCCCAATATATATATACAATTGATCCAAAAAGAGATATCCAATGGATTTTACATGATAACCAACAACCAAATAATCAAAATGAACTCCCACAACAGAGCTCTAGCCGCTCTTCGTCACCTGCTTTCCCTTCGATCCTTCTGCCCTGTCTAAAAGTTCATATTTGGGAGAGTGAGATTCTAAAGAATCCCCGTAATAACAAATCACTCATAGTATGCACAACAATAAGGCATGAAAGCAAATCATCACACACACATAGCAACTACAACGGCAGTTACAGCGACAAGGGCAGGATGACTCATGTCACCCTTACATTTGCTTAGGCTGAATTGCTCATGCTGCATTGCATCTCAACAATCCACACAATATATTTCACCACAGCTGGGATTCATATAAAGCATTTCATAACGCAAGCCATACAAGCAAGATACAAATACACAGCCCACGGCTGGATTCACAAACGCCGCCCCACGGGTCAGATTCACAAAGATCCATGTCGATCATAACGGAACTACAACAGCTGAGCTAGAGATAACCAGCATCAATTCCTAAATGGCTCACGCTACATTGCTCGTGCTGTAATAGACCATGGTACACACAGTTCACAAAACCCAATGACAAGTCATGCATACCAAAACATCATACACAACATAAGAAAATAGTCACTACCTTAATCCTTCCGTGCATGTCCTAGCACCAGTCTCTCCCGAGTAGGGCAAATGTCAAATCCTATATTCATAATAAGTGACAAAGTGTCAATTCTCTATTTCAATTCTCATTGAGTTCTTAACACTTAATTTGGTTATCATTATTGCTTTTCTAAAGTCATTAAATACCCCTAACAAAACTCCTAAAGGGTTAGAAGAACTATCCCAAAGATCCCCTTTTGGAAGCACAAAAACTGATTTTTCACTGCTGCACTTGAGTAAAGATGGCTTCACTCAAGTGTTGGTACGGACACTCGAGTGGAGAAGGCCTCACTCGAGTGATGGTACGGACTGCACCTCAAGTGCTAGAAAGTGAGGAAGAAAGTTTTTGCCCAAGAGCACAAGAACTTTCAAAGAAGAGAATCACTCAAGTGAAGAAGACCTCACTCGAGTGAGAACTTAATACTCACAAGTGTTAAAGTGCACTCTTGAATTTTGAACGCGAATGACAACCTGAGATGAGAGTTCATGGTGTCAAATACACTTTCACTCGAGTGAGAACCCATAACACTTGCAAGTGAGGCAATACTCTTGCCTCTTGCCCGGAAGTGTATCATGAAAACTGAAGTAGAAAATGAATTTACACACAGTACTCAAGTGAACCCACCCTCACTCGAGTGATGTTCATCCTTCACTCGAGTGAACTCACTCTCACTCGAGTGATTTTATCAGAAACCAGAAAATACAGCAAAACTAACAGCTCTTCCCAACAATTGCCCAAGTAATCCCAATAGACCCAAACTTCTACCAAAGCTACTCCCACACAAAAACACCCTAGAAATTCAATGGAATCATTAGAATTATCCAAATCCTACTCCATTATCAGACTTTGGTTTTGGGCAACATAATTATCCAAATTCCAAAATCATACAAATATACCATTTCAATCCCAAATCAATCAATCTATCCCAAAACTCATACTAACATACCATTACTATACCAAAAACATGCCAAAAGCCCAATGACTCTCATTTTCGATTTAAAGGCCAAAATTTCCAGAAATTTCAAACTAAACCATTTGGCATAAAACTTAGATAGATAGATTAGTCTCACTTACCTCTTTCACTTTGCCAAAGAGGTTCTTTGATTCTCAAATCTCCAAATTTCGTGGGAGCTCAAACTAACATCAATGGCCAAACTATACACATCAAAATGAAGCTCTTCATTCAAGGAACAACATTAATGAAGAAAACTTGAGCAATGGAGGTCATTTACTTACCCAAATCACAAGCTTTATCTTTCTCTTCCTTGCCCAACAATGGCGCCTGAATACAGAAGAGCAGAGAGAGAGAGAGAGAGACAGAGAGACAGAGAGACAGAGATGGAGTGTGTTGGAGAGAAAGAAGAAATGATCACACACACACACACCCATGTCCATTCAGCCAAAAAGAGGGAGAGGGAGGAGAGAGAAATCATAAAAAAAATCAGTTTGACTTTTCCCTCACTCTTTTCATATATGAGCTTGCCAACTGTCACATTATCATTGGCTCTCGTAAAGGTAAACACTCAATTAGTCACTTTATCCCTCCATTAGCCATTTAATCACACTTCTCATTTTTTCTCTTAGTTAGTAATTAATTTCTCCCTTAATTATCAACTCATGGCCAATAATTCCATTCTTCCAATTTTTAACTAATTATGACATATTAATTAATATTTCCATAAAACAAATAATAATTTCAATTAAATCCATAATAATCATGATTAGCCCTTAATCAAAAATTGGGATATTACATTGCGCATGGAGGCTTAGGAAAATTCTTGTTTGTATAAGGAGCATACTAAGGCCATTCATGACAAACATATCTTGCGCAAGCACTTTCAAGTGGGAGATCAAGTCCTCAAATATAAGGCGCGGTATTCCTTTGGGCCTGGCAAACTCAAAACCAGATAGGATGGTCCTTATGAAGTCCTCAAGGTTCACAACTTTGGCATGATTAAATTGTTCGATCCAAGCAGTGGCACTACTTTTAAAATGAACGGCCATTAATTGAAGCTTTATTCTAGCCCAGCTGTTCCTCCTTAGCCCCCGGTCGTCTCTTTCCCTCACTTACATTTTTTGTTTTGAATTGCTTTTGTTTGACATAGGTGTGGGGGAGGGACCAAACTAGTAGCTATAGGTTGACTTGTGTGTTGAGCTTTCTCATTTTGGTACTTTTGTGTAAGGTTATTCGATTTAGGTGCAAGATTATTTGCTTGTTAGCTAGACACTTTCCACACACGTGGTTTCACTATGCCTTTGCTTGTTGTTACTCTTTGTTGTGATATGCTTACTCAGGTTTCTACTGTTGTCTTTTCTTTGCTTACATTAAGGATAATGCAACTACTCGGTGTAGGGGTGGAGTTATGATATATATGTTGTTCTGTGTGTTATGTTTTGTGGCTTGTAATTACCTTACAAGAAGTGTTTTGTAAGCCTGGGTAATTTTAAGTATGCTGAATCCTTCTAAAAATTCTAGGGATGATAGACATATGAGTAAATGAGTGTTTGAGGGAATGTATTGAACATATTTGTCTCAAGGGATACAAACCATGTGAGCTTGGGAAACTGACAGTACTGAATTTAGTAATATATATGGCTTAGTCTTTGTGGGTGAAGGCAAGAGAATTAGCCTATATGGAAGGATATTTGAACTTATTCAATTCATTAAATTTTGTGTGCATGCTCTCTAGTTCTATAACTCTCTAGAACTTGTCCTAGCTCTTAGTTGAGGCCAATGTGCACATGAGAGTGCATGTATATGATTGAGGCATTCATTTCACATCTATATGACCTAAACACAAGCCACTTACACATTTTATCCCTTGCTAGCCTATTTAAGCCCAACATTTTCGTTTCTCATCACTTCTATGTAGTTTTGAATGAGTATGCCAAAAGTACTATCATAAGGTATTTATAGTTGCATATAATAGAAAAGAAAGGGTGATTTTTGCTAAAAAAATAGAAAAATATATATGCTCTCGAAAGAAAATTGAAAAGCCAAATGAAGGGAGCAAGTAAAAAAAAAGCATTTGGTATGAGTAAGCAAATATGCTATAGCAATCTCATCATGCATGCTTGTTTGGGCTTGGTAAATTGAAATTCCATATATTCTATCTTAGCCTCACCAACATTATAACCTTAATAAAGTCCTCTTGATGCATGGAAACTTGTGTTTGTATGGTGGAGTTAGTAGAGCTTTAACAAGCCTATGGTAGAGCATAGACTAGAAGAGATGAGTGAAATCAATTACCCGATAGTAAGAGAGAGCTAAATACTTAACCCCAAGAGTCTCTTGAATTCTTTTTACAAAGGCTAAATCATATATAGAGCTAGATTTGTGCCGGGTGGTGGGATCGTTTGCATGGAGATTGAACTTGAGATAGTGAAGGGAAATACATACCAAGAGTATGAATAAATTCATACGGATATATTTGCTAGAGTAAATAAGAAGGATGGAATATTTGATTTTGCCCAGGAGTGCAAAAGGCTAAGCATGGGGGAATTGATAAGTCCTAATTTTACCATATATTTTCATATCTTTTTGGGAGGTTTTATTGATAATAGTGTGCTTGAAATATATTTATAATGAAGAATTGTGACTAATATTGATTTTATGAAATGAATGATTAAGAATAGCTTAATTGACATATTTAATGGTTTCGTTTAAGTATTGACTTAGGAAGAATGATAATGTGTTGTTTTGAATTGTCTTGTAAGGAGTTCGGTAGAAATTTGAGCTAAAAGGAGCTGGGCAATAGGAAGAGGGACTAAACTATAAAGACCAAAAAATTTCCACCTCCTGTCATTCAAAATTCGCGGGAGATGAATAAAAGATTTTTGAATATCAATCTAGGGGGTGTTCGCGGATTTTACTATTCACTTCCACAACAAAAACTCTCTGGGATCCCCATTCCTTCTCATCTCTACCACTGATAGCCACATCAATTCTTCGAGTAAAACAGTTCTCAGCCATGGTCGGAGATAATCTGGAACACGATAATGCTCAATCCCGCATCATGAGTAGTTGATCATTGTGATTCTTCCTAGAAGCGAAGCTAAACCTGAATCCATACACTAAAAGGAGAAGCTCATTCATATTTGTTGTTCTTATTTGATTCTGAATTCTTATAATTGTGCAAGTTATGCAACCATAAGACAAAGTCGATTTTGAGCTATGAATTTTGTATTGTGTAGATGAATCCCTGAACCTGATTTAAGTTTTATAGAAACAACGATCTGTTTGCATGAAATCAGTTGATGGATTGTGTTCTCTGTATTCAAGTAGATTTAATCATATGTGTTGATTCTAGTTGCATCAGTTTATGTGATTGATTCGACAGATTTCATAAGCAATGAGCAGTAGCTGTTATTACAAAGAAGTCAGATCTATTGTGCAATATTCTCTGTGAATGAGTAGTATAGCCTCCCTCATCAACTGTTCTTTATATGTTATTCTAGTTGATTAACAATGGGAACAGAATACTAGGTGACTGACACAGTGAGCTTCATAAATAATAATTGGATAAGGAAGTCCAAGTGGAACTTCTAGGAGGGGTTGTCTCATTATTGTGTCAAACCATCATCACTTCACTCTCATCATACTGCCATGATTACAATCAGAAAATTAGGATTAGTTTCATAGCAGAGATAATTCAAATAATTCTCCACAGCTGAACATTACTTATTGTGGCCTGTAAGTTTGCTAGGAATTATAACAATGGTTAGGTTCCTTAGAGAAGAATGACCTAGGCTAGTTCTCACTTTACTATAGTTACTTAGTATTTGTTTCGTAGAGTTAACGACAAGCTTTATCAAGGAGTTGAGTAGTTGATAGAATATGTTGAATAATTTTCACAATAACAAATTAATTCTAGGAGGCATTAGAGACTTCCAAATCATTTGACAATTTGCATTATCAAATTGTCTAGATTGAGCCATTATTGATTGGATCAGACGATAACCATCTCGAATAGAATATATCCATAATTATTCCCAGGCTATCTAATAATATTTGGAGATCTTGAAATAGGAACTGAATATGTTGCAAATTGATGAACTATCTGCTTGGGGTAGTGTGAGGAAATGAGTCGAAAATTCCAATTTCCTTTAGAGTGTAGCATAAGGTCAAACACCCTTAGCGAAGGATACGCCAAGCCAAACTATTGCAATAGCCACTAAGGCCTACTATTTAATGGGATTGAAGAACCCTCACCAACCTACCAGGTAAGATTATCAACAACCACAGCTCTAGTCTTAAGGATATGCTTCCAAACGGTTGAGCTATTATATCAGGTTTAAAGACATAATTATGCTCAGGATCTAAATATTTTTCCAACATCACTTTACTAAGAAGGGAAGATTTATCCGAGATTACTAGCTACAAATGCCTAGCTAATGGTGTAGAATTGAACCCCTCCAACTGAATAATTTGTAAGCCTCCATTGACTATAGGCAGACACAATTCTTCTCACCGAAGAAGATGAGTATTGTTGGAGGTATCAAACCATCCCTAGAAAAAAAATTTGCCATCTTCATTAATATGGTATGGCACAACTAACGAGAAAACTTAATACAGGAGAAGGGGTAAACCAATAAGGATGATAAAGAATGCTTAACTAACATCAACCTACCTGCTTGAGAAAGTAGATGACTTTTGTATCCCGCTAGTCTCTTGTCAAGTTTTTCTAAAACCTCATGATACTTCCATTTGTCTGATTTTGGATCATCAATATAAGTACCCAAGTATTTCCCCAAGCATGAGTGAAACCTAATTCCAAGTATATCTGACAATTTCCTCTTCATCTAATGAGAAACCGACAGGTTACACACCAAGCTCGATTTCTAACAATTAATATGTTGTCTTGATATGATAGAGTACCTCTTTAGTAATGCCTTAACCACACAATAATCATCTTCCATAACATGACAAAAGAGAAGTGTATCATTGGCATACATGAGATAGTTAAAGGCATTACATCATGAGAAACATATATGCCTCTCTACCAGTTATAGTTTTTCGCTTGATGGATCATGAAGGACAATACATTCGCACAAAGCAAGAAGAGGTAGGGAAAAAGAGGACCCCCTGTCTAAGTCCCCGAAGAGGTGTGAAAGGAGTTCTTGGAGATCTGTTAAGGATTACATGATAGGAGACAGTTGAGATACATTGCATGATTATCTGAACCAACCAATAAGGAAACTCCATTCTCTCAATAACTTTCAAAAGAAAAGGCCACGACACCTTATCATATGCCCTGCAATATCTAATATAATTGCACACCAACCATCCTTGCTTTTATGGGTGCTTTGGATTTTTGCCATACACTCCGAAACCAGAATAAGATTGTCATTAATCAGTCTGCCTTTAATAAAAGCATTTTGATTTAGGGTAATGAGAGCACCCAGGATCTCCTTCAACTGATTAAATAGAATTGTGGAGAGCAACTTATAAATCACATTACAAAGATTGATAGGCCGGAAATCCTTGAAAGTTGTAGGGTTATGACATTTAGGGACAAGCACAATGAAGGATCTATTTAACTTTAAGTCTGCCGAAAGGCCTAATAAACGATCTCTATTATGTCTTGCTTTAGAAAGGACCAAAACTTCTGATAGAATCTTACATGAAATCCATTTGGGCCTGGTGCACTATTTGCCTTCATTTCAAAGACAACCCTCTCAATTTCGTGAATCGTCACCAGACAATTTATAAAGGTAATTTGCTGAGGAGATAGTTTTGGCAGGTTTATATTACTTAATGTTTGATCAACTCAAAGAGCATCCAAAGACCCTGGATCTTTATATAATTGCTTGAAATAATTTGTGGCTTCCATATGAATAGAATCCCGATCTTCAAGCCAATTGCCTTGTTCAATTTTAATACGAACTATCATTTTTGACATTTTTCATTAAGAAAAGAAACATGTTGCTCTTCCACATATGATAAACTTTCCCTATTGTGCCAAAATTAAAGTTCATTTGCCAAATCCTGTATATTGGAGGAAATTCAGCCAATTGACAATTTATTTCACTGAATGAGAGCTTTCTGAATACATTTAAGCATAACATTGGCTTTAAAAGCCCAAGATCCATAAATGTCTTTAGTCCTTTTTTTAACAATTTCCTGACATTGAGGGAAACAGAACCAAAAGTTTTCAAACTTGAATAACTTAATCCCCTTCTTTTCCCAGTAAGTTTGTAATAATATTGGAGAGTGGTCTGATGCTACTATTGGTTACACTTAGAGCATTGATGCTGAAAAATATTGCAACCAAAGAGAATTACAGAGGGCTCTGTCAAGTTTTTTCTAAACTCGATCGGCTCCTTTGCGATTATTACACCAAGTATACCATCCTCACTGTGAAGGAATATTAATATCTCATCCATAAAGTCATGAAAAGAAGCAACACCCATAATAGAAGAGGATGCACTAGATTTATCGCATTAACCTGTAATTTGATTTAGGTCACTATAATTAGCCAAGGTTTAGAGATAGAATTGACCAAAGATTGAAGCCAAGACCATAAAACATGATGATCCCTAAGAGCAGGAAAACTATACACAAAAGTAATATATATTTCATAATTATCAAGAATAGTACAAGCAATGTGGATCAAGTCAGGGGAAGCATCTAAAATTGTACAAAACACTGAACTTGAGATACCCAAAAAAAGCCCCCTTACGACCAGAAGAATCCACAATAAAAGCATTAGAAAATGAGAACCTATTAAGTGAGTGTTTGGGGCTGTGATTCAGCCCATCAATCGTGCAATTTTTAGCCATAAGCCTGATAGGCAAAAACCAATTTTTTTTAGTGTTTGATTCAGTGATTTACCTTGAGAGCTTTTGAAATGTTAAGCATCGTTTATCAAAAGCAAAGATGTGGAGCTTATTGCGACTGCTTATTGTTACCGTTAAAATGAAATAATTCTGGCCCCACCTAATATTTTATTCTTCTCTCCCTCTCACCTACATCGATCTCTTCCTCCACTCTCCTCGAGCGATCTCTGTCTCTGCTCTAGTCTCGGCTGCTCGGAGCTGTCTTCCCTCTCTCAGCATCCACCCAATCTTCAACCTGAAGAGCTTCTTCATCTTCACCTTGGATCTGTCTTTATCTTGGAGTTGTCTGCCTGTTCGATCTGTCCTACGAGTGCTTCGGCGTCTTCATCTTCACCTTGGCCAATTACCGAATGGCTTTTTGCCTTCTTTCTTCTATAAATTTTACTCCTCCAAGCTTTTCTAACACCATCATTCAGTACTGCCTTGAGCCTCCCATAGATATTAGGAAGAAAGCTCTAGAGAGAGATAGAGAAAGAGAGGAAGGAAGAAGAAGAAGAAATGGGTAAGGAAAAGGAAGCCCAAGAAAGAGAGGAAGGAAAGAAGAAGAAGAAGAAGAAGAAATGGGTAAGGAAGAGGAAGCTCCTTTGCTAGTAAAGAGTGGTGAAGAAGAGAACAATGGTGTTGTGGTTTCATCGTCTTCTGACCATAGTACGTTTACCAAGAGTTGAAGACGGTGAGCTCCATTGCTCCAATAGTGGCCATTATAGTATCTCAGTATCTTCTGCAACTCATGTCGATGATAATGGTAGGGCACATTGGGAAACTCGCTTTCTCCAGCGTCGTAATCGCAACTTCTTTTGCTGAAGTCAGGGGATTCAGTGTTCTTGTAAGTCCTTTTAGTTCTCCTTTTGTGATTTTATACAGTTTTTCTGATTTTTCTAGATTTTGATTTGATTTCTCTTTTAGCTAAAGTTAAAATCCACTCACTGATTTTTCTAGGGACAAAGCCACTCGATGCAAAATGTTCAGATTTAATGCTAATCCTGTGGCTGTGTCACATGAGAAAAAGTATCAATGGGTCTTTTTACTCTGATTCTTAGTCGATTCACTTTATTTTAGAGCTAATTTTATCTTCTTCTTTTTTTAGTTTATTAATGATGATGTGCTTTGCATCAGTTTCTTTGTGGGCTTGTCTTCCTTCTTCTCTGCCTCTTGATTCAAAGGATCCCTTTCAGCTTAATTCGCTTTTGCCATGATTAAAAATTTGACTATGGCTTTCTTAAAAAAATTTACAAGCTGAAGTAAGATTCTATGACTGATTTTATATTTCCTTCCCTGCACTTTTTACATATATATTTTTTTTTTCTTGAGGCAAATCTTTCTTGGTCTCTCAGGAGAAGGCACTTGATCTTGAAAAGATAGAATTTGACACTGATACTGTTGTTGAGTCACATGGAAAACTATACTCGGCAATAATATACAACTCTGTTCTTTGAAATCGGTCTATTAAACGATTATCTTTGTTTGGGGGCTAATTCTGTAATATATTTTAAAGATGATCGTAAAGTTTGGATCATGTTGGACAAAGAAAAATCATTTTTGAAATGAAGTCCATAAGGCTTAGTTTGAACTAGCTTAAATGAAAAAAGAGGGAGTTTGTATATTATGCAGATTTCATCACTTTTTGAAGATCACTTTCTTTAGTAGCCAGAAAGAGAAGGGGAAAAATGAAGATCCTACTGGATTTAGCTGATAAGTACCAATTAATTTTTGTTTCACTTTTGTGCTCTTGTATGTTATATAAGTTTCGCTTTTTAGATGCTTCCTTTTAAGTTTGTATATCTTGTTGTGTCTGTGCCTGCATCTGTAACACTCCACATTGTCTTAGGTTAATTTTCTGATGATTTACTAGATTTTGAATTTTGTTTCAGATAGGAATGGCTGGTGCATTAGAAACTGTGTGGGCAAACTTATGGTGTAGAAGATTTCAAAAAGCTGGGGAACTATACTCATGCAATAATCTCATTGATGATTCTTTGTATCCCTGTATTTGTGGTTAGAGCTGGGAATCAAGGCCGGCCCTAAAGGACCCGGGGTCAGGAAAATTGCAGTTTTTCAAAGCCCGGTCTAAGAACATCAGGGCCCTAAAGGACTCGGGGTCAGAAAAATTGCAGTTTTTCAAAGCCCGGCCTAAGAGCATTAGGGCCAGGGCCAGGGCCAGCCCGCAGGGGGGAAGTCCTTTTCATAATGTTTAATTATTTTTTCTGCGTATTTTCTTTTAGAGAGATATACAAAGTTCTAATTTAACACATAAATGTTGTCAACATTAAAGCTTAAACAAGTCTCACACAAGAAACAAACACAGTTACTAATGCATAATTAAAAGTAAAATCATACCTATAATAACTCACATAAAGACCAAAGCATAAGAAGGCAAGAAACTAAACACTCTAACCTCTACACAATATTAGTATGACCACTATCATTTTCATCTTCTTCACCACTATCATCAATTTTAAGGACATTTGATTGTGCTACAATTTATGTAGTAGGCTCTACTTGAGGAGTAAAAATATCAAGGATTTCTAGAAAAGGGGAGACTGGGCAAGGGGCAGGGGCAAAAAAAAATTAAAAGGGCCTAACGGGCCGGCCCTCGACCCAGCTGTAAGGCCGGCCCTTTTAGGCTCGACTTCCTTTAGAGGCTCTAATTTACAAGCCCGGCCTAAGACGTAATAGGGCTTAAACGGGCCGGCCCAACAGACTCGGCCCGATTTCCCGACTCTATCTGTGGTGTGGATATTCATGGATAAAATACTATTACTATTTGGTCAAGACCTTGAAATTTCTCATGTAGCTAGAGTATACTGCATATACCTCATCCCGGCACTATTTGGATATGGTGTTCTTCAATCACTGGTTCGCTACTTCCAGACTCAGTGTATGATCTATCCCATGGTTCTGTGCTTGCATGTTCCTATGTGTTGGGGTCTCGTGTACGGATTGGCAATAGGACACATTGGAGCAGCATTAGCCATTGATATTTCATATTGGGTGATAGACTGTGTGTCCCTATATCTGTTTTGTTTTTCTGTTTTCTTGTTCTAATTTATCATTTGATTGTTTTTGTGCCATCCCTGCGTGGGTGATAGACTCTGCATTTTTTCTTGTCATTCTATTGATAACAATTAGTTATGTAATATTATTTCATCAAATTGTGTATTTTTTAATTGTCAAATTTTCCAATTTTAATTTTTATAAATTTTTTATAATTGCAAATTTAATTTTTCTCTTACCATTATCATAAAAGTCACTTATGCTTAAGCCAATCTAAATAAGTTTTACTTTTATAAAAGTCATTTATACAACCTCCAATCCAAACATAAATCACATTACACAATCTAACTTTTACCCAAAAATAAGATTATAAAAAGTCAAATTCAAAAAAGTCATTTTTACAATCACAACTCCAAAAGTACACTAACAAGTCTCTTACATATTTTACATTGATTTAAAAGAGTTTCACTAAGAAATAAAAAGTATGGGAAATATTTACAAAAAAGGTTCCTAAGTTGTTGATTACGTAGGGGCCTACTTGGAATGGACAAGGACTTGGGGGATCAAGAGTATAGCTGGGAATACGAGCTAGCTCGCGGGTTGCGGGCTAGCCCGCACCAACCCGCGACCCGCACTTCTGTGGGTTGGCAAAATGCCAGCCCTAACCCGCAGTGTGCGGCTTGCAAGCCAGCCCGCGAGTCCGCATTTTTTTTTTGAAAAAAAAATTCCTATTTTTTAAAAAGGATTGAAAATATGAGACACATATATATATGAATCATTAAATTTACCTTCCTAACATCAATCATTTCTCTTATAAAAATTTAAAAACATAATCTACAATTTAAGAGATAAAGTTATCAAATTTGTCAAAGTTTATAAACAAAACATAAACACATCCTCAAACAACCAAGATCTAATAATTTTGTTTAAAGAAGAAGGGAAGAGGTTAAGATTTTTTTTCTTTGGATTGGGAGGTACCAAGATAAGAGTGGAAAACTTATAAGTTTTGTAAAATTATTATATGTAAAAAAAAAAAAAAAAAATTTTGCCCGCCAACCCGTGGGTTGGCCCGTATCAACCCGTAGGCTATGCGGTGTAGGCTTGTGCGGCCCGCATTTCTGCGGGTTAGGATTTTCCTAACCCTAACCCGTCAAAACCCGCCGGCTGGATCCATATTACCGGCTTTAATCAAGAGGATGAGAATGTGTTTGATGTGTGACATTAAGAAAATATTTTTATTAGTGAACGGTAATTTGATATTTTAATTTAGGCAAAGATTTGGCCATTTGGGTAGATTCATAGGAGTGTTTAAAGGTTGGGTTTGATTTTACGTTAGGCAAAAATCAAACCATAATTAGACTAACTAGTTTAGACAAAAATTGGCAGTTGATTCTCAAAGTTGCTTTGGTTTTTCTAGTTAGTTTTGATTGGTTTAAACAATTTTAAAATGAAGTTTGTTGATATCTAATTAAGCAATGATTTTTCCTTCTTTTAATCTTCATGTTTTATATTGTACATATTATTATTGATATTATTACATAGGATTGTTTATAAGTTTAATAACTTTTTCCTTCTTTTAAGATTTATTCTTTTAATTTTTTTCATCTTATTTTTAAAATAATTTTAATGTTCATAATGTTATGAATATTACAGTATCAAGGGTCCATGCCATAGCCTTTCAAAGAGGTGTGTTTTTTTAACGGTTAATACATATAAAATCCAAATGTTATATATTGCATAGTCATGTTGATTCGTACTTCTGTAGTTTTGTTGTAACTCAAGTAAGAATTTAAGGACTTGAGATTTATAAACACGCATGCATGTGTTGGCAAGCTTGAATGAATAGCATTATTTCCTATTTTCTCTCTCAATTCTTTATTTCTCTCGTCTTCTATATCTCCCTCATCCTAGATCTCTCTTATATTTTGGGGAGAATTTCATCATAGTATCATTGTAGACACTTTATTTCAAACCAAACCATTAGGTTTGTTTGGTCTGAGGAAATGGGAGGAAAAGTGGGCGGAGGGAAAAAATTTTTTATTTGAATTTAAAAAAATTAGAGAAGTGGGGTTAAAAATTTTTAATTAACTTTTTTTACTCTTTTATCTTATATATTCTCTTTGTTAAAATTTTATTACCCCAATTCTTCAATCTTTTAAAATTCAACTCATAAAAATTTTTCCTCCCCTCCCTTTCCCTCTAAATTCCTCACACCAAACAGACTCTAAAAGATTCTAAATATACAGTGCATGTAAACAAGAATTGAATTGAAATTTTGTTTTAATGGTCAATGACTAAGGCATAATTTGCTTTCCTACCGCGAAGAGAAAAGAAGGCCTGCTGAAAATAAAAGTGGATCGGATCCTGTTTTTTTAACTTGTTTTTTCACTTATTTTATATCATAAAATTTATATCATTTTCAATCATTTTACTTTTAAATATGTTTTTTAATATGCTTCCTAATAGGTTTTAGTTTATTAAGGTGACTTTTTTATAAAAAAACAATTCAAACATAAATTATATTATATTAATCGATATTTAAATTTGTAAAAATAAGATGAAATAAAAGTCACTTTTAATATCGTTAATTGAAATAGGCCCTAAGTTGCCCTTTATTTAAAAAATATTCTCCCATGGTGATTGCCAAAGAATCAACAAAATGCCATTTGGATCCAGCCATGGAACCATGAATTCTCAAGTAACGGTGGCGGGAGTTCTTTTAAGATTAAAGTGAAATAAAATAGTTAAGTCCTCCCATAATATGGATATTGTATCCTTAATGAACTTTTACCTATCAATTAAGAGGTAGTGTTTGATGAGACTATGCGAGAGGCTAGTCTATCTCTCTGTTATTTTCAATTCAGTTTTCCTCTTTAAAAAAAGATAAAGTAGCTACCATGGTCATATAATAAAAATTGGGAAAATTGTCCATAAACACCTAATTAAAAATTTATTTACCAAATGAGACCTTCTGTATATAGAAAAAATTGTTTAAACAAAAGGGAATATCTTTTACACACAAGGAAAATTGTTTAAACACAAAGGAAGATTACATAAAGAAGATTGTTTGAACACAAGGAAGATATATTACACACGGGGAAAATTATTTGAACATAAGGAAAGATCTTTTGAATACAAGGGAAGATTTTTACACATAGGGAAGATTGTTTGAACACAAAAGAATATCGCATCAAGGCAATGTGGTTATTTTATTTCTTTTAAAGGACCTCTGTACTTCATGCCCCATTTGACAATTAATTGTGTTTAAAAATTTTTTTTTATATGTAAAAAATCTTTCTTTGTATTCAAATAATCTTTCCTATATATAAAAAGTCTCATTTAGCAAATAAATTTTCAATTGGATATTTATGAGAAATTTTCCCATAAAAATTCCCTGTATTTATTTATTTTATTGATATGCTGCTTGCTTCTTAGGAAAAAATTCTCTCTAGCCACGGTTATATAATATAACTTATATTTCTCCAATTAATGGTTAACTTTAGCGTGTGTTTGGCAACATCCCAAATTATGGTTTACGTAATTCGAGATAAAACTCTTCTCACACATTTACTTCATAAATCATAAAAGTTATTAAAAAAAGCTAATCCAAACACACAATCAAAATCAGTATTACAAAGATTCCAAGAAAACTTGACTTTGAATTGAAGTCTCTGCTGTTGAAAGTTTCGACCTTTGTCTCCTCCAATGGCCCCTGCCTTCGATTACTTCGGCAACATGTATGAGGGTTCGCTGAAACCCACTTTGCTTCGCACCCTTCCCCAAGATTACGAAGCAAATACGGATGGTTATTGTGATGTAAGTTGGCGCATTGTTGGTATTTATTTATATAGTTGATTTGAAGATGATGATTGGTTTTTATCAGACGGTATTAACTTATAGGGAAAATTTCAATTAGCTTTCTACGATGTGACTTAATTTCAGTAAACCCTAAAGCTTTTGGAAACCTCATTGTATCTTTGAGTGAAAATCAAATTAAGTTTTAAGATGAAAAGACAATGATGTTCTTACCTGTAGATATCTATATTTGTCTATTAAATGGCCAAAATGTTTTTAATCCTTATTTTCTTTAGAATCTCTTTATTTGTCTTGTGAATTTTCATATTTATCTTGTAAATAACCAAATGTTTTTAATTCTCTTGGTTCTTTCAAATCTCTTTATTTGTCTTGTAAATGCTCTTTGAAAAAAAATAAAAGAAATTGCTTGTCAAGAATGCAGTTCTATACCCTGAGCCGTTTTTTCTATAAAGTGTTGTTAGAGATCAAATATCAGCTACAGTTATATATGTTTTCTTTTCCAGCCAGATAAATGTTGGGCAGGAATCTCATTGGTGGGAATTACTTGTCAAGAATGCAGTCTAGTTGTTTTCTGACATCCTACTCTCTGTGGTTCCAGAAATTGCTTCATTATTTACAGGTTCTGAGCTGTTTTTTCTATGAATGCTGCTTCTTTACCCACAATTGTTTTTGAATATTTTTTCCTTTGGAGTATTAATGGCAATGCATTCCAGATTTTTCTACTGGTTCGGGAATAGATGAATGGAGGCCTAAGTATTATCTTGTAGCTGCTTTATCTTTGATATTCATTTCCTTCTGTCAGGAGAATTGAAAATTCACTTATAGTTCTCTGGCTTAGTTTCTGACTGAGAAGAACGTATATGGATCTCTTTAGGGTGTGGATGTGGCCTTAAGAGCTGATATATTGCACTGGAACTGGCAGTGTTAATATCTGAACTTGTTACCTTGATAAGAGAGAGTATGTTTCAACTAATAAAGTTGCAATTCAATGGATCTACAAGAGCTGTGGTACCCAAAAGTACTGAGGAACTCGTACGATCAAGTCGATGTCTGTTATCACTTGAAAAGTTTATTAGGCAACTACCAAAAACTGGCTGAGATGTGGTCTCTTTATCATACATAGCTTCTATACTTGAAGCTTAATTCAATACCTCTTTAAGCTATGCACTAACTGAACTGCTTAGGTCCCCTGTTGGGGATCAGCATTGTGGGAAAATATCGAGAGAGAAATGTAGGAAAATATCTAGTTACATGTTCTTTAATTAAAGCAGTCACCAGAAAAATCTCATGTTGTGAGGCTGGATTCTTTACTGTGTATAAATTGGTGTTTGCTGTCGACATGTTAAGTAGATTACTCTCATAATTGGCATTAGCTAATTGAATCCTTAGAGCATAGTTATTGATGGGTTATAGAGGCTTTTGGAGCCACAACGCATGGCAAGTTGTGTGGTGTGTGACAACATTATAGTGCAGCACACATATATGAGAACTCATTTTTTAAACCTAATTTGCAACATCTCCAGCGTAACACTTTTCATAATGCAATTTTTTTTTTAAGGATAAATTACAAATGCCATTCCCTAGATTTTGGACTCACTGAAATTTATCAATTTATTCATAGATTTATAATCATAAGACGCATACATGAAGTCTTTCTTCCCACGCATTCTGACCTCTAACAGAAACTGAGATGCGCTTTCAACTTCTGGAAAAGCTTTCCCTTTAAGGTTGATGATGGATAGAAAAGAAATTAAAGCAATGTTAAAGTGAGATTTTTTCAGAATCAGAGTAAGAGAAATTAAATAGAGCAGAGATATAGGGGGCTGTTTGATTTTGATTTTGATTTTAAAAACTCTTTTTTTTTAAAAAACAATAAAACAATAAGACCTGTTTGGTACACTGTTTTTAAAAAATTGCTTTTAAAAACAAAAAAAAATTTTAAAAAAACTAAACAACAAAAACAGTTTTTATTTTTTATTTTTTATTTCTGTTTTCTTATTTTTTATTTTTTCAGGCCGTCACTTATTTACTATCGATACTATACTACTAGTGACGACTGAATGTAGTTATTTACATTGATCTTATGTTTAGTCATTCTTACTGGATATGATTTGTTGGAATTATTAAGAAGATGCAAGCCACTATATTTAGAGTCCTTAAAGATGTTGGGGTTGCCTTGGGTTGCACCAGAAGATATTCCTTTTAGGGAAATAACAAGTTTTGAATTTATACATAAAATTAGGAGATAAAAGTAGGGAATGAAAGTATGGCCTCCATCCCATGAAATTTGAGAATGAAGATCGACTATGACATGAAATATAAGACAGCTAATGTCTAGTATATACACCATAATTGCTAGCATTTATAAATTATTATATGCTGTGGAAAAGATATAATTATCAAGCTTCTTAAATTATGAGATTCCTTGTTCTTAATTGCTTGCTAAATTTTAAAATTATATATGGGATTTTTGTTTTGTCTTTTTTTATGGAACAGATTTTGTGATTCTGTAGTCAGTAGGCCAGCTAAAATAAATCCATGATTTGTTGTTCTCTGAAAAGCATTTCATTTTCACTTGATAATGGTCTAAATCAATTAGTACAACAATCTGTCAGCACCTGCGGGCAAACTTTTTCGTTTTTTTTCGTTTTTGCCTTGAGGCTTCTAAGAGTTTCTGCATGAAACAGTGATGGAATTAACAATTTCTGTTGCTTAATTTTGGACTTCTTTTAGTAGATCAATAATACCCACACAAGTCCTGTTGCTGGTAAGTTTAGTGGTTCCTCATTTGAAATAACTGTCAGCCGCCTCTAATTATTTTCTTTTCAATGTTACGTTGATTGCATTTCCTGATGTTATGTGAGATTGGTCTTCCTGTGCGGGGAAAGTCATTCAGCGACTCTTGGACCTGTTGAACGATGACAACTCTGAGGCTATATGGTTAAGTGGCATAATTTTGAAGATTATGAAATACTCCTTCCTCTTCAGATAATTGAATAAGCAATCCAAAATTTTATAATAATGATTGAGAGATTCTTGTTTTGAAGTGGGTTTGTTCTTGGCCAAAAAGAACGTGGATTTTTCTTACATTAGTCTTGGGCTGTAGTTATCTTAAGCTTAAAAAGATGTTCCATTTGTTATGATACAAGCAATAATTGGTTCATCAAAATGAAGAAAGATTGTATGAACCACTGTTTTTAAGCTTAAAAAAACACTCACACGCACACACTAACACAAACAACAATGAAGCCTTATCCCACTTTAGTGAGGCCAGCTTCATAAATCGCATGACATTATCATACTCTATCAACAACACATATGCTCAAAAAAAAAAGTGCATGGGAAATTTTCAAGAAATGAAACATGATTTGCTCTTAAAACTTGAAAGCAGAGAAAGTAAATGCTTATCGCATGTCCGGGGCTTACTAAATGATGACACGCCTTTGAATATAAATATGCTTATCTAATGGCCTATGTTCCTTCTGCTTGATTTTGTTTGTCAGTTTCTATATATCTGCTTTGTTGTCCATTTCTGAGATTCATTTATTATCGGAGTTGGGTTGCATGCAGGAGGGTGCACTTCATTTATTATGTACCATATTAACTTCTTTGCCAATTTCTTCGTTACATTTTATTTGAAGTTTGAAACCGCTAAATAACATTGTTTATGGGTTTACTTGCTGATCAGAACTTTGTTCCTCAGACAAATTTTACTAATTTCTTATATAAAGAGTTCTTTAACGAAGAATTCTAACCAAAAGAACTTCCTTATGAGAAGATAATCCTAACAATAGCATCTCTCTTTAAAAGTTTGACAAGTGTAGAAATTCAGGGGCATTGGTGCTTTGAGTGGTTTGAACAAAGAAGGAATACATATGGAGGTAGGGATCGGGACTCCTAATCAATCCTACTGACTTAGCTAACTTAAACTCTAAAATAAATTATAGTTACAACTAATAATGACTTAGCTAACTTAAGATTACAATTATTTTAGTTAAAAATAAATTAGGATTATAATTTGTTTTGAAAACTTTAAAACTGGCAAGTCATGTTCCAAAGTTGTTGGGACAGTCAGCATGGAAAGCCATGTGGCTAAACAAAAAGAAACAGAAATACGTACCACAAAAGAAACAAAAATTAAAATGCTTTGCTTAAAAGACAGAACACCAAAAATGTTGCTGGGGCGGCAAAACAACGAATGGGACGTCTTAGCTGCAATTTAGGACTTTTCCTCATTACTCAGTGACTCATCCACCTTTGGTATTATGTCTTCCAGTGATGCTTCTTTCCATTAATGTCTTGAGGAACCCACCTAGATTTTGAATGTTGGAGACTGATTTTTCTTTTTTATTGTTGCCTTGAGCTGTGGCTAATGCACAAACAGTTGTCCCTTCAAGAAAATTGCATTGTTTTGATACATTGGCATGCATGTGTGTTGAGAATGCCAAACACTCGCTTATGGATTTCATTTTATTTTCTGTATATGGTGATTTCATTTTATTTTAGGGAAGAATGTCATTTGGTCTCATCCAAGAGAAATAATATCAGAAAAGTCCTCATTGACAAGTGAAAGAGCTACCATTGACAAATTATGAGACTTATTTCCCTTGGTTGAGACCTAAATGATATTCTCCCTTTATTTTATTGTGTATCTAGCAGTATCTATCTTAAATCTTCATTGATCCATGTTCATAAATCTCTCTTAAATCTATCTAGTTAAATTCTTGGTTCAGATTTGTTTGAGAGAATCCACAGTATCTCGATCTCTTTAAGCTTATGGACTAGTATATGTTTAGCCTAGTCACTTGTTGAGAATAAGATGAACCAAAGAAGTATTGTATTGTTGAGGCTCTCTGTTATTTTCACTCACAAATCTACTCTATGCCTGCATGTTTGCTATTGTGCTTGTATTAGAATTTTGTGACCAAGTTCATGATCTCTCTGTCTATGTGCCCTACTTTGTAGATAAATATGGGCATGCTATGTTTGTAAGTTACGAGTCCTTATTTATATAAATTTCCTTGTGTACTTTATACGACATGACAACTAGTGAAGCATGATTACTCACTAAATCCCTTGCCAAATTTTGATGAACTGATGAGTATTATGGATTTATGCAGGTTGAATCCGCCATAGCTTCAAAACTTTTCTCTAGCGGATGTAGTCATAATATTTTGAAGGCAGTGCGCTTTCTTTTTTCATGATTGTCTCACATCAGTAACCAGAATCTGGACTTCCTACTCTACCTGACCTAGTGTTCACAATTCTCTTATACTAGGAAGTCATTATTACCTCCCAGACTTAGGCTGCTGATGTGGAAGATTGTCTGATGTATCTTACCAGCGACTCATTTGCGAAAAATAGGCATTTAACTGCTTTTGAGGAATATGGATTACTCCCCATCAAGTTATCATATACAAATCCCATGTCAAAATTTTTAACTGCTTTTAAGCAATCCCATGTCAAAATATTTAGAGACCAATAATGTCCAATGGTGCCTGTCTTATCTATTACAATAGGTATGTACTTTATTACAAAACTTTGTAAGTTATCCTTTACCATTGTGAAGGCATAATTATACTTCATCAAAACAAGGAAGGTGGGTATAGTTGTAGAAGTGAACTAACTGTTAGACATGTCAAACTCCAACATACAAAATTCCATACCTGAAAACGAAACCTTCAGAGATTGAAATACCATAAAATAATGGCGAACCTTCGTGAAATCAATGTGGGTAGGGCACTGTGTGTCACAGGCGAGTTCTATAGTTTTCTTCTATTTACTTTTTCATTTTGAAGGATGCCATACCATCGGATTCCCTTTTATCTAAGGAACTTTGTTCACTTTGTTGGAGAACTAACTGTAAGTAATCAGGTGATCTTATTCTGAGTTATGTCTTCTGTTATACTTGGTGTTTTTCATCCTGTAAGTTGCTCATTGCCTGGCATTACTTCCCAAAGTGAGAGGGGATGGAGAAAGCTGGTCTGTTGTGATGCAGAAAATTGTGGTGGTAATATATGGTCAATTAAATAATGTCTTTCAAGGTCTAGAAGAAGGTTGATGTTAGTCTTATCTGTTTAATGGGGTCCAATTTTAAGAGCAGTAGGTGATCATCATCTTGAATGTGTTGCAGATGCCAAGAAGAATGAGGTTATTAGATTGTTAGGTCTGCCAGGAAAAAAAGTCTCCAACACATTTAGGAGACTGTATATTGGATGACGAAGCTAGTAACAAAGCAATCATTGGTGTCTATGGTCTCTCCTCTTATGTTTTGCTATTGCACAATGCTTACAAATTCGTATTCTGCTAATAAGGTACTGTTAAATCCTTTTATATTTATAAATCTCAATGACTTTAAGCCGAGCCGAGCCTTTTTATTGTGTGGCTTCTCTCTACTTTTATTGTTCATACTGTTCATATGAACAGTACCGACTCTAACACATGCTACAGGCTCCGTGCAAAATATCTATATGATATTATTTTTAAATGTTAAAATTTCGAAATCTGCAATTCCCTCCTATTTTATACTACCCTTTTTCTAATTCATTTTTTAATTTTCCTTATCTTGAGGCATCTTTCCCTTCATCCCTCTATTACGACAACAGTCCTCATTCTCTCCCCATTTCTTCTTCCCATTTCAATTTTATGCCATCATCTACCTCAACCTTACATTGCAGGCGAGATCCACTGGCGAGCTTGTGTAAACAAATCCAACAGTGACGGCAGTGGAGAGCAGCAACCTAGTGGCAATATTCTTCTTTGATGGCAAGGGCAAAGATCTTCAACCATGCAACTTTCGTCTTTTCCATTTCGACCATGCAACCACGATAGAAGGGTAGAGATCATTTTTGATGATGAGTACAGTTCAGAAATGGGAGCGATCGACATGAAAATAGATTCTTCAATTATTTCTTTTTCCTATCATAGGAGTCATGTTTGGGTTTAATTTTTTGGGTTTTTCAACTTGAAGATATTTTTTTTTTGGATTACATATGATTATTTCTAGGTTTGATTATTTCTAGGTGGACAATGATTTTGCTAGGGGCCGAGAAAGTTTTTTTGACTAATGTTTGTAGGGGAGAGAATGGGTTTTGCACTTTTAGCACAGAAAGAGATTTGTTGTTGTTCCTCTTAAAAATATTGATCAATCAAATCTTTTTGTTATGATTCACAGTACCTTCATCACGGTGGTAGATGGTGATGCTAGTGGTGTTTCTTGGGTGAACTTTGTGAAGGTGAGGAATGGCATTTTTTTGTTTTGGAGGGCTTTCCATTGAAGGGTAAACTCAAGGGTATTTTAGATTTTTAATAAGGATTGAAATTTAAATTTAGACTATGAGACCATTTTTTGGAGGGATTTCCATTGAAATTTAATTTATTATGGAAGATTGATTATGACGCATCATCCAATCACAAAGCAAGGAATCAGAAATCTCAGCTAAGTGAGGAAATAAAACAGAGATAGCATAACATGAACAAGAAAATAAATTGTTGCATAAAAACTAACAAGGGACCCAAAAAAGAAAATTTACCAACTACAATAATTCATATGCTGGTGGTGTTCTTGGGTGTACGTGTTTCTCCTCTTCTTGCTCACCACTATATTTTTCTATATCAATTTTATTTTTGCAACTCAATTCCTCAATTGCCTCTTGATATGTTTTTGACATATGCATATTCTGAATTATTCTTTTTGGCTATTTCTTGATTCCATTAAGATTGTGCTAGAGGGCAAGACATAGGATTGCTCTCATAAGAGTTGTGTTGATGGAAAAGCTTGGTAGTTAGCAAGAGGTGTGCGTTCATTGAGGTTTCCAAATCTTGAAAGTAAGAAAAATGTCTTTGCCTCTGAATTATGTTTTACAGTCCATTGTACATATGTTGTTTTAATAATTTCTAACTAGGTTCTCCATTTAAACTATGCATTTAGTAACTTATGATTTTATTCTATGGCTTTCCCTTTCAATGAAGCTTAGCAAGATTGTAACAAGACTCGTGCTTTTATTGGTGGCAACTTGATGAGCAGAACCGATTTCATATCTTGATTAATGATAAGCATTTTTTAAAGTTCTTCAAGTGAACAATTGTTTTAAGAGCCATATACTAATTTTCAGTGGGTGGATTTATTATTTGCTATCATAGATTCAGTGATAAATCAAATCTTGCTTCTAAAACTCCCATAATGATTAAACAAGGAGGTGTTTTTGGGTGTTTAATGGGGTGAAGGGGAGAAAGAAGATGGTGACGGTGAAGAGAAGGGGCACTAGTAAGGATGAAGAAGAGAGGGCTTTTGGGTCCTTTCTCTTGACTGAAAGATAGGGTGTTTTGGGTCTTGATGTATTCATGGTAATTTCCTTTTGTTTGCTTTATATTTTAGTTATACTTTTAGTAGAAGGTGTTACAACTGGGATTTTTTTTTTTTGTTAAATGAGTTAAAAATCTCATGAGGAATCTCATAGGTGTTTATCTTGTGCTCTAATTAAATGTTTGAAATAGAAAATTAAATTTCAATTTGGATGATCAAACTGAGTGTAAAGCATGTTTTTCCCCTTAAGCCCCTTTTCAATATTATGATCAGTTTTTGCTAAGTAGTTGAAATGGTATGGCTTCTATTTGTTGCCTTTGCCACGAAATAAGTGGCTCTGCAATAGCAAATTTTTTGTTGTATACTATTGAAGAACCAATGGGGTTTAGTGAGCATTGAAGCTAATCTATTAAAAAAGGCTTGAAGTTAATGACTTGCAACTTTTTTCTCTATGTAATAAGAAAAGCAAAAGAAAGCTTCATTGGTGTCATTAATTGTTGATGAACACTAATGCTTGCCTACTACTCGCAGAACAAAGTTTTGCTTAGGGTATTTGAGAATGAATAACAGTGGAAAGGAGAAATACTTGAAATTTGGGAGGATATATCTACTACATATCTCTACACTTTTTGTGTGTTTGGTAGGAACATAGAGACACTTAGTTTTGGAAACATATACTTTCATATTGCTACTTTCATTCTACTCTTTATTGCTCAATTCTGGATTTTTATCTTGCCTGTTGACATTGGCAATGACAATGTTGGAGAGGCTCTAATGGTTATTGGGATTATTCTTTGTTTCCATGTTTTGTTGTATGGTGGCTTTTGGAGGATCTCAATGAGAGAGAGGTTCAATTTCATTCATGTGAAATATATTATAGTATTTATGATTAGAGATAAGTAATTAGTATTGTGTTGGTTCATAATGTGTCACATTTGAATGAAGACATATTCTATTATGTATGTGGCAATTTCTTTTTTAGCAAATTCATGACATTTTAGTTAACATTAATCTTTGCATGTGTTGTGTGCAACTTAAGTCATTGGAACTAATTTATGCGTGATTGAATATATTAGGAATATTGATTACATTTAAGCTAATTCATTTCACGCATCGCGTCGAGGAGTTAGTGCTTGTTCCTCCAAAAGAAGGAACAATGATCCAATTTATGTTCTTGCAACTGTTAATTTTTCTAGGAGAAATCTAATGAAAATTTATGTGTCACAAATGGAGCCCTCTCTAAGGTTTGTTTTACTAGGAATAGGTGAAATCTGCCCAATAGAAAATCAATTATTATGCTTCCACTGCTGCTGAGATTAACAAGTGTTTTTGCGTTTTACAAAATAAAATTCCTCTCATATGTTTATCTTGAATAAAGTGCTTGTTTTGGATCTCATTTGGGCCCATCAAAAGTGCATATTTATGTAAATTGAGATAAAACGCATCTTACATGCTTATCTTAAATACCATAAATAATGACTAAAAAACTGTTTTTGAAGGCTTCAATCGTTTTTTCAAACAAACACAATGTAAAATCACTAAAGGTAAGTTAATCCAAACATGTGCCAAGACACACAATAACATCATCAAAAGTTAGACACTCATAATCACTTAACCTAAATTATCACTCTCCATCATCAAATACTCTAGCTTTCAAAGCATATCCACCTACTCTCTTTAATTTTCTAGTCCTATTTATAAGCAATATTCTCTCTTATAGGCTTAATACTATATATGAGCAACAATTTTGCTTTGTCTAAAAATTTGATGCACTTTTTCCATTTTACCTCCAATTAATTGTATGTCTTTCTTACCTCTTTTTCCCACTCATTCTCTCTCACTTATCATCTTTATAAATAAGGGTATGCTTGAAAGGAAAAAAATCTCTTGCACATTCATTGTTTTTAATTAACTTTAACCTCCAATTCGTTTTATGTGATTTGGATAGTTGTTGCTTAAAAAAAGGACCAAAAGGAGTGTAAGGTACCAACTACTAATTCTTGCATATCAAAGAAAGGCAGTTAAATCATTAAATTTGTCTTAAATTGACAAATTTTTTCAACTTTACCCCTCTTTAAATAATGTGACTTAATTTTCCAACTTTGAACCTCAATTAATAACAAAGGTAAAGTGGGAAAAAAGTAATTAATGCAGCAATTGGTGCCTTATATGTGGGACAAAAAATTTCTTCTAGCTGGTGCTTTATAATGAGGAGCAAATGGAGCATCTAGCTACTATCAAACTCTTCACAAATTCTCCACCATAATATTCATAACTCTCTACCATCGCCTTGTATTTTTAACCTAGCGTTTTTTAGTTCTAACTATCTGAGTTCATGTTAAGAGAAACTTTAGAGACTTATCAAACACAATTTATTTAATTTTAATGTTTCAATCTTGTTTTCATTAAGTTTCATTTTCCTCTTCAGACTTAATTTTCACACTTATTATAGATTGCATTTTAATACTTACATTTGGGAGAGAAATTGTGATAAAGAATCCTAATTACCCACTTTTGAAATTTGATAAGAAGTTATATTCTTCATTTGGCATCCCCACACTGTGTTATTATACTACTCTATACTTAAATATAAGTTACTTATAGGAAAAGGTTATAATTTTTATTGGAAAGAGAGAAATAGGAGAGAGAAATGTGATAATTATTTGTAAAGTAGAGAGAGAAGAAAAATTTAATAAGGGCAAATGTAAAAAGTTTTATCAATTTAATGCATTCTTTAATATGCGAGAATGAAGTGCAAGTGATGATTGATATTCAAGCATATAGAACAGTAATTTATAGGGGAAAAAATAGCGAATAGAATTTTCTCATTTTCTAAATTATTTCTACCTAATTAATTGACGAACAATGCTGAGTTGTGCAATTAATTAATGTGGGTTCTTTCATACATCCATCGTTAATGAAATTTAGTTTGCAATTATATCGAGATGGACCCGATTTGAAAAGATACAAGTGGAGCCAAATGGACTTGAATTAAACCGGTGCCTCCAATAATTGACACTGGTCATAAAATAAATAAATAAGAGAATGGTTGGTGTTTTTTTGGGCCAAATTAAGTTGGTGATTTTATTAGGTACAAGTATTTCCACATTTTTTAATGAAATTATTACTATTTTCAAACTAAAATCAACATTCAGCCTCTGGTTTTTAATATAAGATCCAATTAATTAATTTAAAAAATTATTTTAAATTATTTATAGTAATCATTTCCTCACTAGGCAAAAAAAAAAAAAAGTAATCAATATTCTCCAAAATAATTGTTCTTACTTATATATATATATATATATATAAAATATAGCGATATAAAATACGTTAGTTCAGAGAGATCATGTGACATATGCTATAATTAAATAATTTATTTAATTTCTTAAATTTTTATAAATTAGTCAATTAGGTCTTATATTAGTAACAAGAGGTAGTATACCATTAATACTATAAATTACAAAAAGCAATAAAGAAGCAAGTTATTATCATATTTTACATTTACTAGAGTTCATAAGACATCAAACTAATATTAAAAATACCACATTACATTACATAGTGTCACTTGGATCACCATTATGATTGTGTCACTTCTAATACTCTAACTGATCTCCAATATAAGTCACTTCTATAAAAATGATTTGGTCCATGATATAAGTTAATTGGAAATAATTAATACTTATTTATCAATTTTGCCCCTATAATTAATATTTGAATATGGCTCCCTTGTATGTATTTTTCTCTCTCCTTCAATATCTCATTTAATATGGGTAAAGTTGAAAATTTCTTTCAGTTCAGGATGAATTTGATGAATTAACTACCATTTCTTAGATCCAATGACTTAATTAACGTGACTTAAATTGTGGACTGGAGGGAATATGTTTTATGGGAATCAAGAAAAACTTCAAAACTAAATAAATTTTTAAACAAAATGGGTTTTGATGAGGGATTAAAAGGAGAAATTAGAAATAAAAAATTAATGGCACTACTTAACCTTCATAAACTCTACTTCAAAATTTAATAACTTTCAACTTTACCGTTGTTCAATATAAGTATATTGTATACTCCATAAGAACAAAGTCTTCATAATAATAAATGAAGAGCAAAATTATATATTTATATAAAATTTAATAATATAACTCATAAAAGAAAAAAACAAATCATTCCCTCTATCGTATAAATAGAACCAAAGTAGCATGTGCCAATTGGGTTCACTCAACCTCTCGTACATTCTTTATCAATGAAGTTTGGTTTGTATAATGGACCCAACTGTGTGTGGCGCCAAATGGGCTTTAATCAATACCAATCGATCCATGCGATAGTTGGAGAAGGTTATGTACCTGTTTGGATTAGCAGTGGAGAAGTGGCTTTTTTAACCATCTGACTTTTAGAAAAGTAAGGTAGGATTAAAAGTGAAAATATAAATGTGATTTGTGTTTGGTGGCAGGAGTGACTTTTTTTTCTAACATTGAACCTGTTTGGATTAGAGTTTGAAAAGCCCGTTTACATGCAAAATGACTGAAAAGGGCATGAATGCTATTGAATACTACATGTGTGTGTGTGTGTGTGTGTGTGTGTTATTTGTATATATTGATATACTTGAAGTGAGAAAACATAAACAAAATTTGATTAAAAAAACTTAAATTATTATTTAAAAAAAATATACACCAAAATACTTCACTAAAAAAAATATAGAAGTTGTCAAACTTGAATGATAATAATTAAATATCTCGTTGGGATTTGCAATTAATTGTAATTAATTATGATTAAGGAAAAATTGGTCATAAATTTGTAAATTATTCATACAAATGTTTTCTTGGACTTTTAATGCTACAATTATGCTTAATCTTACATTTCAGGTGTTTTGGAAGGAAATAAGAGATTTTGGAGTTTTAGAATTAATATTTTGAGATTGGGGAAAACTACAGAAAGGGCCTCACAATTTCTGAAAATTACAAGAATGTGAAGAAAAGTATATAGGAAAAATCACAGAAAATACCCATGTGTTCAGAAAATTTTATTTGAACCCTAAAATATTTTAAAAATTTGTACTTTAGTCCCTACTCAAAACTTTTCATATTTCAAGTAGGTCCTTGGTCAAAACTTGCACTTTGACCAGGACCTAGGTCACTGTGCTTTTATTTCTTCAGCCAAGGGCGTTTCGAAACAGAAGGAGCAACAGTTGAGTGGAGAGCCGCAGACCCATCATCATCGCATCACCATCATCGTCGTTGGGAGCGTCCACCTCCACCATGAATGGAGCTCAGACACAGATCCGACACTGAGAGGGAGTGGACTGTCGCAGCACCATGAACTTTGAAGATGAGAGGGAAGTAAACACAGCCACCGATCATCAGTTTCACCACCACCACCACCGTGTCTTCTCTTCTCCACCTCCATCGGAATACCACCAGTACCACCTCCGGCAGAAGCTCAGATTCGAACAAACCCATAGCTCAGAGATGGCATTTTGCACGCGTGAATGTCGAACAAAACCAACGAGTTTGATGGAAGAGAGATAACAAAAGTGCTGTGGGGAAAAAAGCTGCACGATGGAGCTTAAAAAAAAAACTACAGTAGAGGGAGAAGTGCAGTGATTGCTGAAGCTTTGCCAAACGATTCCAATTCCTCTGATGAGCTTTTTTTATGCCAAACGCGCGGTAACCCATGGGCACCGCTTTGCCAAACAGACCCTTATGTCCTTTTCTTTAAGGCAATTGCTTTCATCATTTTAAAATCATGGTTCAACACGATAATTATATATCATCAATCAATATGTATGAGAAGTCAAGGAACTCAAGAACATAGACTTCAACTTCTACGAGATGTCAATGGTGCAATTAAAATGGGAATGTTAAATTCCAAACTTTACCTCTTTGATGTACAGAGTCTTTATGGGAAAAGTGCCAATTTAACATTGATAGATTCTCATGCTCAATTAGAAGATGGTCAGATAAATAGAGAACAATATAACAAAAATGGGAAGATGCCCTTTGAATCTATAATATCAAAAATATAAAAAGAAAAGGGTATCGTACTACTACTTACATGTGTGCTATATTGACCAATTTGATTCGACAATCATATTTTGAAACATCTTAAATAATAGAGCATAAGCAAAGACAGTGGTGGATAGATTCAAAAGATAAAAAAAAAAATAGCTCCACTTATAACACTAGTAAAGAAAGAATTCTACAGCAATTGAAAAAGAAATGTTTACAACGGTTTTGTAACCGTAGATACAGCCAGTGAAAACAGCCTTGGACTTTCTGCGCCAATCGTTTAATCAGTGTAGAAATGATTAATTAAGAATAAAAAAAGACCTCCACTTATAAAGTTATTGATCACTAGTCCCAACACCTGTTTAAGAATTTACTTTTAAAACTGATTTTCAACTACACATGTGAATTCACCAAATCAAGACCAAAATCCACTTGATCATATAAAAACAAAAAAGAAAGCATACAAGTACAAAGTTTAGTCACTAATACACGCACACATGCTTGTTTGAAAGATCAGATGGTTTCATAATCCAACTCTAGACGCCGCACACCATTGAACACAGGTACTTGAATCACTACTTCTAGTATGTCAAGAAGGCACTGAAAACAAGACATCAATGTGCAGTTAAAAAGAGAAAATTTAAGTGGTGCAAGTGGTGCACAGTACTACTCATTGAAGGCAACTAAATAAAGAGATAGAAAAAAGCATACCTGGGCATTCCTAGGTGTCAGATTTGGAACATCATATGTGTATCTTAGAAGCTTTAAAAAGTGATTGATAACAGGATCGGGCCATTTTCAGGTGAATAAAAGTTAAAGTGAATCTCTTCTAGCAGCCGAGAATTTAAAATGTTGAATTCAAATTGAAATTCGCCTTCATAATGAAAGTATTTTAAGTCACCACCAGAAATCAAAAACTCATCACCATTGAAACTCGGAGGCACCTGTTCGTCATCTTCAATCATGGTGAAATTCTGAAGCCTTGGAGGAGATACCACAGAAACTGCTTTTACATATTCCCAATTACAGTGCTCTAGTTTCAAATCCTCAAGCAAAGGACAACCAGAAAATAGTTTTTGAGCTGAATGCTCATTGGAAAATACAACTCTAGGTAATTTCAACTTCTTTAGATCGGAGAAGCAAACTGGAGAGGGAAATTCAAGAGTTATACCTCCTGCAAAATAATCAAACTAGTGAGAGTTCTAAAGTTAACAAAGCTAAAAGGCAGAGTCAAAGGAGAAAAACCGAAAAGACTGAGTTCAACATCTTGGACATTGAATCCCACGACACCAGAGAACCATGCTTCTATTTTAGACATAATATCCACATCCTCACAGTCGAATTCAAATTGGTTGCAATTGAGTGAAAAGCTAGTTATGTCAAATTCAACGATATTCATGAAATCCATTGGTTGTTCATTCCGATAAACAAAGAGAAGTTTGGGGACGGAGGTCCATATGTATTCCCATCTTTTGGATAATACACTAATTCACACAGCCTCTTTTTGTTGGAAGAAATGAAAGAATGTATGAAAGAACTTTTTCAGGCAATTCAGTTAAGCTTCTTCTAACTTTGTCGCTCCTGTCTTCCATTGTTCCAATTCCTCCCCCTCTATTTCTTTTTCAGAGAACTTACATCCATGATCTAAATGGCAAGACAATCCTAACATACAAAAGTGGAAGAACAAATTTAAAATAAAGAATATACAACTACAATGGATGGTGCAAGCAAAAAAAGCATGGATAGATTAGGTCCCAAAAGAGAAAAAGAGAACTGAAATAATTTTTTCTGGGAATTAAATGTTCAGGTGAAATAAAAAGCCTAATTATCTTTCATTTCCATCCAATATTTCTTGCTTTCTTTCCACTGTAGATAAAATTTTCTTTTCCACTGCATCATTTTAGAATACACAAACAAAATGATCAATAGTTCAAAACCATCACCATCACCAGATTACTTTTCAAAACTACGTATAGGGTGGACACAAGTAGCATTGACCACCAATACCTAACTTGTCTTGCCAAGACACTAACACATTAGTGCTCAGACTGCAGAAAAAATTTCATATGGCCCTAATCCAAAAATGTGGGAAAGAGCATGATCGGATAAGTCACACTCATCTTCTACCCCTTCAATTAAAGGGTGAAAGAAAATATTTCTTTGTCCGGAATCATAATAGCAAGACAAACTTAACATAAAATATATTATTATATAATATAATAATTATAATATATTATAATAGTTAGCATGGTTGGTGCCCATTTATATATATATATATATATATATAATAAAATAATATAAAATTATATGTTACCTGGAGGGGTATTATAAATACCCCTCTCCCTCCCTACACGCTTCACGCATGAAAAATATTGTTGGTATATTTTTTATATCTTTGAAGATCAATAAGATATTCGAAATCACTTTTAATCACAAAATTTTTTTTATAAAAAATATTTTAAATAATTTTATCTTTCTTATGATAGTAATTTCTTGCTGATTAGAGAATATTTTTTTATTAGAATTTTGGGCAAGTTTAAGATTTATCAATATATGATTATAGAAATGTAGAGAATAATTAATAGTGAATTTTAATCAGTTTCATTTTATTATTCAATTGGTATAATATTTTATAATGACTTTTCTATAAATTTCATTTGTAAATAATTATATATTAGACTTTTTAACCAATTAACTTTGGTATAGATTATTTATTTGGATTATTAGAAGTATTATTATAGTTGTGATCAGTTTGGATCTTTTATTAAAGTAAAGATTTATAATTTAGCTATTTTAAAATTTGAGGATTTTATATAAAAAAATAAAATTAATAATAATCAATGACTTAAATGGGTTAATTGAGTTAAGGAAAATAATTTTTGGGAGTTTTTAGTGATTGGGATTTTTAGTGTGAAATTAGAATTTTTTAGAGTAATTAATTCAAAACTTTGAAATTATAGAATTAAGTTAAGTAAGTTAATTTTCTAATAACTCAAATGAGTTATTAATGTATAATAAATTGACTGTTGTAGATTGATTTTTGGCGCATATTTGAGCTTTTGTATTAGGAACTTGTGATTATAATTTTGCTTTGGCAAGAGGTAACCACTTTATACGTATTATATGTGTTGATATGTTGTTTGTGAGTATTTTGTAAAATGATTTTGAGATTTGAAAATGGCATGTTGATATTTTTTCGATATTTCAGTGAGTAAAGGTTTATTGTGATTGAGAAAGTTATCATTATATTGTGAAGTATTTTGATATAAATTTGCCTTGTGGAATTTTATGACTTGAAATGAAAAACATGTGTATATTTATATATGAATATGGAAATATTGGGAAAATCCCGTTAAAATAATTATTGATAAATTATTGTGATAATGAGTTTAGGATGAGATGGAGTAAATTATTTTACCACGTAGTATAGCCTCCATTAGTGCATAATAGTTAATTTTCTATTATCCCACTAGTTCAATGAAGGATTGCCCCACCAATTCAATGAGGGGCTGCGACACCCCACTACCTCAATGAGGGGGAAAACCCATGGTCCAAGCACGTGCTCTATGGATTTTGGCCGATCCTCATCATGTGACTTGTGAGCTTTTTGAGTGGCCAGTGACATGAATAGTAACTTAGCCCATGGGTCAAGTCGGCGGAAATAAGGCGATTTAGTTGAATTGATGGGAGGCAATTGGGAATTGTAATATGAGATTTGATATATAGTAATTGTGATACATATAATTACTGATATGAGATTTGTGTATAAAACTATGATATTGAATTTTTGTCAATTATATCTCTAATAATTTGTTATATAAATTGTTCTACTTGGCACCTCATGAACACATGTCAGCATGTGTAATGAGTCGAATAGCTAGTTATTGAGGCTTTTGTCTCACCCCGTCAATTTAATATTTTTTAGGTGATATTTCCCCTGCTAGGGCATCGAGAGAAGTTCTTGAGGTATAGATATATCTCTACGTATATTTGTATAGCCTCTTATGGTTTATTATGTGTTGAATTGATTTATATTGCCACTCATAGGACTCACATTCTGTAAACTCTAATTCGATTGCATACTTTGATTATCGTACTTTATTTGGATGTTATATAAAGCTCGATGATTTTAGTTTTGAAATGGGAATTTTTGGTATTGTCACAGTAGAATTAATTTTTACCATGATTAATATTTGAAAGACGGGTTGTAATATTTTCTTTGTAGGGACTTAAATCCTTTATTACCATGGTAAAGTTTTCAAATGATTTGTTGAACTCTTTTCTACCATGACAATCTTTTTTTTTTTAAAGATTTTTAAGGAAAGGATTTTAAACTTGGTATAAGAGCACTAACATTCTATGATCTGTGATGCATTGCATATAGTGGCAATATACTCTTTCGTACATAACCTCTCTATGTTTTTGTGTTGTTTTGGGTTGTATCCTTATGATGGGTTTCATCCTTAGGTAAGGAGAAAATGGTAAATACAAGAAAGAATGGTTCCACCGTTAACCCACTTCCAAATGATGTGGAGCCGCAGTTGTCTCAAGAGAACAAGATTCTTTTGGATAAATTATTGATAGCTATGGATGTAAGGTTTCAGCAGTTTGAGGAAGATCTTCAAAAGAAGTTAAGAAAGGAGGGAAGCATCCCAAAAGCCAAAGGATCATGAGGCTCCATAGCCCAGTATAGAGGCATCACAGAAAAAATGAGCTAGTTGGCTCAACTAATCATGAAAGCTCTACAAAGAGTATTGGGAGTGAAGGATCATTACAACCCAGTCCTAAAGAACTAGCTATCATTAAGGTATGGAAAGATGTTCATCATCATGATCCTGAAAAGTTTGATTGAAATTTAGATCCGTTGAAGGCTGAGGCCTGGATCGAGGGTTTGGAAACCATCTTCAGAGCTGTTGTTTGTAATAAATATCAAAAGGCCATAGTGGCTATTATTCTATTGATAGGTCTTGCTCAGAGATGGTGGCAAAGCACAGGCGGTCTAGAAAAATGTTATTAGTGCGAAAGAACTGATAAATTTTGAACTCACATTTTGAGATGCGTAATTTAGTTATTTGAATATTATATTTTGAATTAGAGGGAGTACATATTTGCAAAGAGGGCAAAATCCAACACTGCAGCCAAAAGACTCCTCCTCTAGAAAATGAAATGAAATGAATTCTTTTTTTTTTTTTTGTAAAAAAAAAAAACGTTAACAAATGACTTCTTATGCCTACCTAAAAATTGACATGTAACAATAATTACAAGGATATAGCTAGTCCAAGAAAAACATCACAAGACATAATATAAGCTTTGCATGCTTCTCACACAACTTTCTAATTATGTTTTGTAACACCCAAATTTTATTTACCAAGAGTATATTGTGATTATTTTACATATTCAATAAAATGGTGAATATTTAAGGCCAAATGAATTAAATATTGAAAATTGAAAGTTGACTGGTGTTTTTAGTGAAATCGCCTGCGAGGCAGTGAGTTTGTCATGTAGTTCTGAAAGACCAAATGATGAGAAAAAATTATGAAATTTTACAGGGTGAAAATAGACATCCTAAACTTTAATTTCATATATCTCTGTATAGCCTCTTGTGGTTTATTATGTGTTGAATTGATTTATATTGTCACTCATAGGACCCATATTCTGTAAACTCTACAATTTTCATTGGCACATTGGCATGAGAATCAATAGCTGAAAAAGAAAGAAAGTGGGAAAATATAATTGAAAGATGTGACAGTGTGAGGTTAATTTGATAGTTTTTTCCAGGAACTCAAGAAGGTCAGAGAGAATGTGGCTTCCGTCCATCACCAAGTTTTTTTTTTTGGCTCATAATGATAATAGTCCTTATTATTCTAATTTTTATTTCCAATCATCTGGCCTACTCCATGATCACCTTGATGATTCTTCCCAAAATCTGTGTTCCATTAAAATTATATGAAGAAAAAGCATACGCAACTAATTTAGTTTATTATTCTAAAGGGAAAAAAAAGCTTAAACAATCCCTAATTATTCACATCAACAACCTCCATATCTGGGTTTACATAATCAAATGATAAATATGAAAGATAAGATATTATGATCAAATCTAATTTCCTAAATCTTATATAAGGTCCGAAATTACTATTTTTTCCAATAAACAAAAACATGACTCCGCTTTTGGGTATTATTCCCTCTACATCTTAATATAAGATATATTTACCTAATTTGATTAGATTAAGAAAGTTAGTTAAGTTAGTTAATATAAGATATTTTTTTTCTAAAACACCCTAATCATTTTCTTTAATTCTCTTATTCCCTCTCCTCAGTAATTATTGTTAAGGGAGCCTCAACAGAAAAAATTATGAGAAGATTGATAAATATATAAAAATATGTCTTATATTTAAGATCAAAATCAACTCTTCAAATATGTTTTATATTAAGACTAGAGGGAGTCTTTTTTTAATTATATATATAAGAAAAATTGGGAAACCCCTCCATTGAAAATGTTATTAGTGCGAAAGAACTGATAAATTTTGAACTCACATTTTGAGATGCGTAATTTAGTTATTTGAATATTATATTTTGAACTAGAGGGAGTACATATTTGTGAAGAGGGCAAAAACCAACACTGCAGCCAAAAGACTCTTCCTCTAGAAAATGAAATGAAATGAATTCTTTCTTCTTCTTTTTTTTTGAAAAAAAAACGTTAACAAATGACTTCTTATGCCTACCTAAAAATTGACATGTAACAATAATTACAAGGATATAGCTAGTCCAAGAAAAACATCACAAGACATAATATAAGCTTTGCATGCTTCTCACACAACTTTCTAATTATGTTTTGTAACACCTCAAATTTTATTCACCAAGAGTATATTGTGATTATTTTATATATTCAATAAAATGGTGTATATTTATGGCCAAATGATTTGAATATTGAAAATTGAAAGTTGATTGGTGTTTTCAGTGAAATCGCCTGTGAGGCAGTAAGTTTGTCATGTGATTCTGGAAGACCAAATGATGAGAAAAAATTATAAAATATAACAGGGTAAAAGTAAACATCCTAAGCTTTAATTTGATAGGTCATATGAATCAATTGAAACTATGTACAAAAATATATGAATTTTTGAAGTTAGTCCAGAAAATCTGGAAAGTCTCTGGAGCAGCGGTCAAAGAAATGAAATATGGGAATGATATGCTTTTAGATGGCTAAATTCTATATTTTTTCTTGAAACTAGACTTAATAAGGGTTCCATAGCCTTTGGAATCACTGCAAAATGATGTCTACAAAATTAGTTATGATTTTTTCAAAGTTAGGGCAGAAAATCTGCCAGAATTGGCATTATTCCGAAAATTGAAAATAAAATGTGTTAGAAATTGATTAATGGAATTAAAATGCCAAGAGTCATGATCATATAAGGAGGGGATTAAATTATAATGGATTTGTATGAGCACATGTGAAATTGCATTAAAATAATGCTACATGGACATATAATGATGAAATACTATGCTACCTTGAGTGCAAGAATTGGTCTAATTTAAAGAGTAATGGTTTAGTTGGAGCAAGAGGAAGGGGGGGCACGTTTTTTTTAAAAGCCAACCAAGAGAGAAGACTAGTTCAATGTTAAGGGAAGTCAAAGGGAGCAATTATGAAGGAGGTATGAGAGTAAGCATGGGTGGAGGCATGGTTAGTGACTAGTGTCACATTATGATCTCTTGATTAAATCCATGGTGTAGAATTAAGTGAGGAAGTTTATGAAACATTTCTCTTCCCTTCCCCTCATACACTTCACGCCTAAACACAAGAGAAGGAGAGAGAGAAAGTGCCTTGGAGAAACTTTGAAGAGTTAGAGATAATGAAGTAGAAGAAGCTAAGTTAAGTGTTGGTTTCTTTAGTTTTTCTTGAAGCATTTCCCTAGATCCTTCTCTAAACCTTGATTCTTCATGAATCCATGATCTTGAAGACTCATTGTTGGCTCAAGGAGAAGAGAGAGAGGATGCATAGGGAGAGAGGAACTAAGAAGCCTAAGAGGTAACTACACCAAACTCAAATCTATACTTGTATGAAATTGGTTTTGAAGTTTGTTGTTAGTTTGGTAATTTTTGGTTGAGTTGAAAAATTGGAAAAGCTATAACCATAAGGGGTTATGCTACCCAAATTTCTTTAAATCATGGTTAAGATGTGTTTAAATAAGTTAATAAGGAATTAGAAGTGAAAAAGTACAAGTTTTGGAAGCTAAAACACAAAACTCCAATGTTTCCATTTTTCTTGAAACTTTCAGCTAGCACTGTTTCAGAGGGTAGGAGCTGTATTTTCATGAAATATATGGTTTCATTGTATTTAGTGGGCAAAAATAGTTTGGGTTACAGTTGGTCACTTTTTTGAAAAAGGCCGAAAAAACATAATTACAAAAAACCCCTAAAACCCTAAATCGGGGCTGTCATGGCTATTTTCATAATTTGACAGTGAATTTGGTTATTTCGAGCCCAGAAATGGATTCTTTGGGCGAAAATATGTTAGGATAACCCTAGTCAAAATTTTGGAAAAACGTGTCATCGAGCCGGATACGACAAGGCTGGGCTGGGGTCCCGGAGCATTTTGGTAAATTCTCACCATAGACTAATATAACCATAAAAAACACAATGGAAGAGTCTAAAATGATACTTGGATAGGTTATAAACTATTTCTTGTATATTTAATATTTTATGACCGAGTCGGAGGCCGGACACGACACGTTTTACGAGGCACATCTAAAGAGGGGTTTATAAAGCTTTGAGGTAGAAACATTATCCTTCATACATTAATTATGCCATAGTTATATGCTTGTGTGGATGCCAATGTTTGTAAATGTGCTTTATTAATCAACATGGTTTGCCTAGAGAAGGGCGTTTAGTGTCAGAGTGCACTTACACTGGGAGTTGGCAGAAGACCAACTGGTGTAGATTGTGGGGCTGGGCCCTACTCATGTATACATGATGATGATGTGTTTATATTGTTCATTAATTGGTGCATACCTTGGCACATGTCATATTTACTTTTCGCATTTTCTATGAACGATAGTATGTTTCTACTGGGATTCTTTAGAATCTCACCCTATTTTTAAACAAACATCTCAGCGGGTGCCAGTGCGTCAAAGGGCAAAGGCGTAGACGCCGGAAAGTGATTGACATGTGTCATGAGGCAATGACATGATCATGGTTATAATTAGTTTATGTTTAGATATTTTGGAGAATTATGTAAATATTAAGTTTCTGTTGTATTTTCTATATTTCGTTGACGAACGACATAGCATTATAAACGAATATTTTTATCAGTATAATTGTATTTTTCTATATACTAATTAAATTCCGTCTTTATTACTCTTCAAATATCGAAATAGAAAACGGGTGTTGACATCTTTCACCTTCTTCCACTTCCAGATTGCTTGTTTTGACTTTTGACGACTTAACCAAATGTCCATCTTGCTGGTCTTCTATAAAAATAATGTAGCAGCATGTAGCAATTCCATGTGGATTATAATTAAGAACTTGCAGAATGAAAGAAGATGTACACAAACATTCAAACAACGTAACTGTAGTCAATGCCAGGAAAAAAATTGACATGTTAGCGGCTGAAATCCAAACTAATCGATATAAGGTTCTGAAATCCAACATTCTTGACTCCAGAATTGATTGCCTAGCCACATACTCCCCTGCAAAATTGACATGTTAGTCACTTCCGATATTTTTCGTTAGAATCAAGAAAAATCTTAACTTATTAATTGTATTTTAAAACTCAACAAGTTTTTAACTTTATCTTTGTTTAATACTCCATCGGTTCTTTTTATAAGTAAGAATTACCACTTTCACGTGGATCAAAATTATAGTTAAATTCAGTTAAAGTAATAAGTATGTAATATATGAATTTTTTTTCCGATTATACCCTTGTTCATAAAGAGGGCTTAGGAGAGAAAATGATGAGTGGAAATTTAGGAGAGATACATTTCAATGCCATCTCTCTCTCCCTCAAATATGATTCTTGGTGCATGTACTAATTATTATAGAGGCATTTATTCAATGAGAATAAAAGTGAAAAGATAAATTTTCATTTTTAAATAAAGTGAATTTGTTACTTATAAAAAAGACCATACCCAAAAGAGAGAATATTACTTATAAAAAGGATCGGAGGGAGTATACTTCAATGATAACATAGTCAGCGATATAATAAATGAATGGTAAAATTGTGCATTTATTTATATGAAAAGTTTATGATGCGACTTATAAATAGGATAAAAAAAAATTTCTTCTTTCTTTGGGTTATAAATAGGATGAGAGGAGTATATAGTATTTGCTAGTTTTTGGTTTCCTTTAATGCTTTTTAATCAAATAGTGGCTCCTTGACACTTGATGGCCGAATTCCCTTTTCTACCATATTTTACAACAAAACACAAGCTTTTGTAACATTGCCATTCTCACCCAGCCCATTTATAAGCACTGAAAAAGTGTGCATGCTCGGGACAAACCGTTTTAATTTCATGTATCTCCACATTTTCAGAGCCCTCTCCAAATCATTTCTCCCAAAAAAACATTTTTATCATCATTGTATAAGTATCAGCATCTAGTTTGCAAGACTTGATCATCCTGCGGAAGACACTATAAGCCTCATCACTCTGATCATGACCTATCAAGTTGCTGTATAGGTCCTTGAATTAAGTTTTATAACACATTTTTCCATGAGAAAATCATGGGAAAAATAATATCAGAAAAGTCACATAGCTTGTCAATAATAAGTGAAAGAGTCACGATTGACAAGTCATGAGACTTTTCTATTATTATTTTCTTTAACTAAGACCTTGGTATGATTTTCCCTTCTTCCATTGGTCCTTCAAGTTTTATAATACAATCTTCCTTTATAAATTGTAGAAAATATTTTTCTATTTTAACTTATAGTTTTGGGTTAAACTCTAGGTTTGACAATTGTATTACAGATTAGTTGGAATAGTTTTGCTTCTCTTATAACCTTAATAAACTAGATTCACATTAGTTTGAATAAATTTGAACAAGTTTTTATTTAGCCACTATGATTATCACAAGTTTCTATTATTTATATTATTTGTTTATATTTATAATTGTGAAATTTGAATTATGATAGTAATAATTTATGAAAAATAAAATAAATAAATAATACCAGTATAGTGTAAATTTTATACAAATATCGGCACTCTTTCCTCTTGAGTTGCTCAAATTCATTTTTTGGCATCTCACACCACGTCTACCCTAACTCTTACCATTAGGCTTCGGTTGGATACGCGAGCTATTATCATGTCCAATTCTTCCACAAATATGGAAGTGGTGTTGCAACCTTTTATACATAGTATCAACATAAGGATTAACTTTATCACGTCTTAAGGGGTGTTTAGGAACACCTCACAAAATCACTTATGCGCTTCACGCAACAAAATTGCTCGCATATATATATATATATATATATATACACCATAGCTTATGTAGACCTGGGCAACATGTAATTTTTATGCGGAAATTAAAACAAAGATAAAAATATAGACACACTTGCAAAATCAAAATCTGAACAGGTATTTACTACAAGGACTTGATAAATAATACTAGGATAAGATTTGACCAATATTGATCCGGGTCATAGAAGGAACCATGTCCTCTTTCATACATGGACCATTTATAGAGAATTCCTTTTGAATCTCACACAGAGCATTCATTCAGATGGAATCTCAACCTTCTTCCTTCAGACCAATTCAGCACAGCCTTCCTTCGTTTCCTACTGGAGGCGTATTCATCCTATTATTATTTATCTTGTTCCTGACATTAAAAAAGACTTTTTTTTTTTTTTTTTACATATTGCCCAGTAACATAATCTATAATACTTCCCTTATGATCGAATAAAATTTCCCCCTTAGATCCCTAAAGGAGTTCAGCCTTTCATACCTGGTTATTTTTCAATAAAAGTTGATTAAAGATGATATTTGTTGCAGCTACCACGGAGAACTTCTCACACAACTCGCAAACACAAGAGAGAGAATTTCTGGAAAGAGTACTTTGCATTCAAAAGTGATTGCAATGTATTACAAGAGTGGTGCCTTACTGAGAGGCTTACATAGCCTTTTATAGAGTCGAAGTCTCAACCCTGATTACATTATGTTTACTTCAGTTACCCTACCTTGGTTTCTTTTACAAATATCATTACAAGAGGACAATACATCTTTACAGATAATCTCATGAAGGACGATAAGATTCTTTGTTTTTCTGAGTACTCTGTGATTTCCTTGTCAGCCATCCTTGTCTGTCATCTTCTTTTCTAATCTTCGTCTGCTTCTGCCGACAATTTATATTTGTATTCTTCTGCCGACACTTCATAATAGGCTTGGATCCATATTGATATTTGGGTTTCTATCATTTCCTCTGAATTCTTGGCAGTATTCACACTCGTGATTTGGATATTCTCCTATTATTTGACAGATTCTTCTTTTTGTATCAGGAGTATTTTCCATCTTATTCTTTTTTATTTGGTCATACCATAACCCAAATTGCTTTTCGTTCTTTGGCTTCTTTCCAAGAGAATACATACAAGTCTTATCTGTTCAATAACATACATATATTTTTTCTTCTTTATCTGGATTTATAGTCATATTCGCCATCTTTATACGATTCATCTCCTGGAATATTATATGGTAATCTTGAGCCCTTATATTTGATACACGAAACTGAAAATCTTCATCATCTGTTATATCTTCTTTTACTTCTGGTTCGTATACCAAAGGCTTCTTGGTGGTTCCAAGTCTGATAAGATTTATAGGCATGTAAAATTGATTTGGAGTAATTTCTGCTATAGTTGAATAACACCTTATGAATACTTGATGTTGAGTTACTATATCATAATAATCTCCTACAGCTTTTATAAACTTTTCGGGTAATTCGGCTATTTCAGATAAATTCCTGGAAGGGTATATACTTTGGATTAATCCATACTGGTATAAGGTTCTGACAATACTTGGAGGAGTTCCTGGATATATAATAGCTTTATTAAATGCATAGTGGGACACATATTTAATGGTCTTATGGGACAAGGAAAGATGGTTCAACTTTTTGATGATTACTTTATAGAAATTATAAAGTTTTGGAATTTCAAAAACATCAGTATTATTGGAGGGTTCTTTTGGAGGAGGAGAATTATTGGAAGGTTTCTCTTTTTCTTTTTGTTTTTCTTGGGTTGTCATTATCTGAGAAAAAGTTAAAGGTTCTGGAGATGGTTGGCTTATAGGAGTAGAGGTTAATCATGAATTAGAGGTTAGGAGAGTTTCAAGTCCAAATGACTCGATTATACTTTGGGTATTGTGAGTAGATGACTCACCTGGAGTGAATGACTCCATTATAGGTAGACTTGGCTTATAAACTTCAACTTCTTTTCCTTTATTCGTAGTTTGGACTTCTGTCCTTATAAGTGGGTTGGCATCAGCCTTACATATCTTCAAATTCTCAAGCTGAATATAGATGTTATTAAGAGAGTCATTAATACCAGATATTGAGCTTGTTAACCCTTGTATACTGGTACTAACTTGACTACTTAATAGACTCATATTCATTTCAAGAATATTCATCTTCATTATAAGTTGATTCATCAAAGGGGAAGATTCTTCTTCCTTATTCGTCTGATTTACAGGACTTTTTCTGCCAAGTCGGCTTACTGGCTCCATCTGCTTAAATAATCAGCAATTAAGTTATTCTTTCCTTTAATATATTCAACTTCATAATCATAATAAGATAAATCTGCTTGCCATTTAATCAACATTTTACTACTTAGTTTATTTTGTTTTATTCCTCTAGATAACCAATGTTTAACTTGCGTATTATCTGTTCTTATTACAAATCTATTATTTACTACAAATAATTCCAATTTTTCTATAGCTTTTACAACAGCTAATAATTCTTTCCAATTTGAATGATATCTACTTTGAGAATCATTGAACTTTCCACTTGTATATCTAGTTATTTTTTCAATTCCATCTTCATCTTCATAGTATAAAGCTGCTCCCCAATAATTATCAGAGGCATCTGTATATATAATCCATTTTATATTTTCTTTTAAAGGTATGGTCAACTTTGGCAATTCTTTACATAAGACCTTTATATTTTCTACTATTTTTTCTATATTATTATCCCATTTCCATATGGTCTTTTCTCCTGCTAATTTAGATATTTTTGAGGTTAATGCTGATAAATTAGGGATATAGTTTCTAGCCTGGTTTACTAGTCCTAAAAAAGATTGTAAATCTTTCTTATTATTTATTTTCTTAAATTGTAATATTTTCTGACTTATATGATCTTGTAATTCTATCCCATCTTTGGATAATATTTGTCCTAGGAAATTTACTTTCTCTTTTCTTAGTTCCATTTTTTATGGTGATATATTTAGTCCTTTTTCTTCTATAATATTTACAAATTGTTCCAAATGAATTTCATGTTCTCTTTCATCTTTTGAAAATATTAATATGTCATCAATATAAATTACAGCAAAATCTCTTATTGGTAATAACATTTTTGACACATATTCCTGAAATATACTAGGGCTATTATGATAACCCATTGGTAATACATTCCATTCATATAGTCCTTCTGAAGTACTGAATGCTGTATATTTTTTACTATCTTCTTCGAGTTTTACTTGGAAAAATCCTGATTTACAGTCAAATTTATTAAATATAGTTTTTCCTCTTATCAGATTAAATAATAAATCCATTTTAGGTATTGGATATCTATTTCGTATAGCTAATTCATTTAATTTTTGGTAATTTATAACCATTCTAGTTTTTCCTCTTTTTTCTTCACTATGTTTAGACACAATTATAGCTGGTGATGAATATTCTGATCTGTTTTCTCTTATAAGATTATATTTTTTCATTTCTTCTATATGCATTATAAATTCTTTCCTATCTTCTTTTGTCCATACATAAGGTTTACAATTTATCTCTTTACTATAATCTTTTAATTCTATTTTAGCCATAGGTTTAGACTTTTCCCAATGTATCAAGGGATTTTCACTATAGTTATCTATAATTCTTTGTTCTATGGTTTTTATCTCTATGATATTCAAGGTTGCTAACATATGTTGAATTTCTACTGGGTTATTATTTTGTAAGAATTGGACCTCATGTTCATTATTCTTTTTCTGAAATTTTTCATCTTTTCTTCTATATGGTCTAGTTATTCTTATACCCCTTGCTTCATGTCTACAAGGTGTTGTTAATATTAAGGCTTTACTGATCATATGTATAGGAAAATATTGTTCTAAGAAATCTAATCCTAAAATTACATCACAAGAGGGTTCATTATATTGATTTAATTCTTTTATTACTAATTCATAGTTTCCTATTTGAACTTTTACATCTTTTGCTTCTAATTCTAACATATGGATTTCTTTTCCTGCACTTTCCATTCTTAGCATTTTATTTTTTCTTTTCCATAATTCTGGTGGTAACACATTATATTTTGCTACAGTTAAGTTTGCTCCAGTGTCAACCAAAGCATGATATTTCCTAGATCTATACTTTGCATATATGAATTTTATAAGTATATAGTATAATGGTCTACTCATATCCTAGATAATACTTCTAAACGTTCTTTTAATGTTTTCTTAATTTCTTTTCTATCTTGTCTTTCTCTCATTACTCTAGCATATTCTTCTTCATACAATAAATAATGATTATCATATATAAAATTTAATCTTCTATTTTCCCATTTATAGGTTTTACTCAATCTCTTAATTATCATTTTTAAAAAACTCTTATTATTTTTTGGTATTTTAGTTATATATCCTCCTTTTTTATATGCCCAAAAGTCTCCATCTATAATTAATCTACTTTTGTTTCTTAATTCTTCATTTAACATATGAATGTCTCCCATATTAAGCTCTAGATAATAATTCTAATTGTTTCTTTAAATCTTTCTTTATACTCCTCCTTTCTCTTTTTCTAGTTATAATCTCATTAACCATTTGTATGTAAGCTCGGTCATCATATTGCAATTCTTCTAATATTTGTTTCATAACTGTATCTTCAATTCTATTAGCTTTATTCATTTTATTTACAATATATCTTAATAATCCTACATTATTTTTGGGTATCCTTATATCATTTTCATCTATATTATAAAACCAATTATCCTCATTGTAAAGTGTAATTCTTATATTCATTAAGCTCTTGATAACAAGTTTAATTGTTTCTTGAACTCATTTTCTACTTCATTTCTATGATACATTCTATTTATTTGATACTGTATTAATCTTACTCTTACTTCTCTATTATCTATATCTTGTAACGCTAAATTTAATGCTTGTTGTTCTATTTCATCCCATTGTCTTAGTTTATTAATAAAACTTCTCATTAATTCTCTTGCTACTTTGGGTATTCTTATTCCTTCATTATTCTTAAAATAATACCAATTATTGTCATCATATAATGTTATCTTTCTATCCATTTAAGACCTAGATAATACTTTTAATCTTTCCTTTAATTCTTTCTTAATATCATTTCTGTTCATCATATTGTTTACTACTGCATTATAGGCTTCTACAAAGTCTTGTGGTTGATTATTATATACTATTCTTAATTGTCTTTTTTCTTTTTCATTGCACTTATTTATTTGGTGAATTATATGATTCATCATTGACTTATCAGATTTTGGTATTATTATTTTTTCATTATCTATGTAATAATAATCCTTACTATTATCTTCTGCTAATATTATTCTTATTATTTTTGCTGTGTAATGTGTATTTATCATCATATTAACTTTTGAATTATTATTGTCTGATGGTTTATGTTAAAGATTATTCTATCTTCTTGATTTCTATAAGGTTTTACTTTTTCTAAAAAATCTTTTCCTAATACTACTTTATATGATTTATTTGAGTCTTGCTCTATCCATAAAGTTAATTGTATTACATCTCTCTTATTAAATCTTATTACTATATTTGTCTTTATACCTTCATCTGTTTTTTCATACTCATTCTCTATATATCCTAATTCTATTTTACTTTTTTCTATATGTTCATCTATTAATGTTATTATTTCTTGCCATATTCCTTGCTTTTTTATTTCTATTATTATTTTATCCTTTTTATTTTCTTTTGTTATATCTAAATTTGTTATCTTTTGATTTATTTCAACTAATTCTGTATTTATAGGATTTATTAGAGACATTTCAGCTAACCGGCTACTACTTGCTATATCAATACTTCTTCTTGGATTCATCATATTTATTTGTAAAGGTTTATCTAGTATATTTATTTTTAATGATCTGTTTCCTATATTGTTATTTGCTATTAATCTTTTTCCTCTATTATCATTGATACTTACAGTTTTATCTAGTTCTATTTCTAATATTTCAGGTAAGGTTATATTTATAGGATCTGTTTTTACTTCTTTTAATATAGGCATGAATTGTTTTTTTATACTTACTCTTCCTATTGATTTATTATATATTTTATGTTCATTTGTAAATACTAGTCCTACCATTGCTGTTATACTTATTGTTTTAGCACCTTTTAATAATTTGATTCCTTTTAATTTATGGTATATCATTATTGATTGGTCTATATGTTCATCATTTCTAGATATTGCAAAATTTGTATTTAAAGTAAATTTTAATTTTTGATATATTAAATTTCCTGTTAACATTCCTAATACACTATCTTGTACACTACTTATTATTCTTCCATCTGTTATTAATAATTCTATAGGTGAATCTATTCCTTCTTTAAAATAAGCTTTTACTAATAATTGTACTCCTGCAATGTAAATTTCAGTTACTTCTTCTTTAAAAGGTAATTTAGATATTTCATTTTCTATTAATCCTTTACTTATTAATGGTATTCTTAATATTCCTTCTGTTAAAGTTGATTCTATAGGATGTTTCTTTTGTAATATTATACATTGGCTTTTAATATCTTTTTTTGATTTTAATATTCTATTAACTCTACTCATAAAATTTTCATTAACTATCTGATCAGGTCTTAAATTTAATTTCATATCTTTTATTTTTTCATATTGTTTTGCATTAAAAGTTAATCTCTTTTCTACACTCCCTTCTGATATATTTTTATATTCTTCATAAGTTTCATATTCATCTTCTTCTTTTGATTCTTCTATTTCTTTTCCTTTCATCATGTAAAATTTAAATTCTTCTTCTGAGTCTTCTAAATATTCAATATCTGATTCTGATTCTTCTGTTTCACTTGTTTCCGGTTCACTTATTACTTTTATTTTATATATTTCTATTTCAGGGTTTTCTATGTCACTGTATATTTCTTCATCAAATTCTAATGGTTCTAATTCATATTCTTGGGCTTGTTCTAATATATTCATAAACTTTTTATCCTTTGGCTCTTTACATTCTGTTGATATATGTCCTATTTTTCCGCAATTATAACATCTACATTTTCTAGGTTTTTTACTATAATTTATTTTATTTCCTTTCTTAAAATATTTTCTAAAATACTTCTTAGGTTTGTACTTCTTATAGAACTTCTCTTTTGGATATTTTTTGAATTTATACCTATACTTATTATATCTCTTCATAGGTTTCCATTTTTTATTTTTATATTTTCCCTTATTATATTTCCTTCTCATCTTTTTATTTTCATCTTTACATCCCCATCTATGTGGTCTTTCATATTCTGAACATCTTAATATTAATTTATTCTGTTTATAGTATTTCATATTCCTCCAAGCTTGTTTATATTTTTCAGATAAATAATTTCTTAAATAATCTATTCGTTTTCCTAAGGAATCTATATAAGGTATTAATTCTGGTGTTTCTTTAAATATTTTAGAATAATCATCTATTATCTCATCTCTTATTAATTTTGGTAATTTTCTATAAAAAAGTTCTAAATATTTTATTCTTTTCATTTCTGGATTTTCTTTTATTTCATAATAGTACTTTTGAAATTCACATATATAAGGATTTAAATATCTTGGTTCTAATGAACATATTTCTATTTGATATAACCTTTTTATTGCTTCATTACTCGTTATTTGTTCTTCTAATGTATTACTTCTTCCTACAAATTCTGTTCTGAGCACATATTCATATCTTCTTACTAATTTTACATAATATTCTTTTCTACTATTATATTCTTCTTTTGCTATATTCCTTATTTGATTTCTCCAATTTTCTTCTTGACTTCTCCACCAATAATATACATTTCCTAAAAAGCTTGATTCTATAAGTAAATTAGTTGATTGAAAATCCAAATTATTCCTTCCTATTAGTGCTATTATAGTTGCTCTTGACCATTCTTCAATTATTTTTTCGGGGTCTAATACACAATCTAAATTTAACCATATTCCAGATGTAGGTATACTTTTACTTTCATATTGATCTATAGGTGTTGGAGTAAAGCCCTTTCCTCTTGGTATTTGAAATCTTATATCAAATTCTTGATTTTCTGTTTTCTTATCATGTGATAACTCTTCTCTTTCTATTTCATTTTCTCTTTGTTCTTTATGTTTAGCATAATCTATTTCTGTTCTTATTTTAGACTCCTCTTCTTCTGACTTTTTACTTCCGTCTCCTGTTTCATTAATACCTATTCCTACATTTAATTCTTTATATTCTTCTATATTTCCTTTTATATTTGTCGCATCCTTAAAATCTCTTTGAATTTTTTCTAATTCTTGTTCTTCTAATCCCATTAAATTTTCAATTTCATCATCTTCTTCTATTGCATTCATCATTTTTATTTGTGGGTTATATATTTTAAAAATATCTATTACATCTTTTGAATATATTATTTCTGCAATTTTACTTCCTTCTTCAACTTCTTCATTCTTTTCATAATTTTCTTTTTTAGCTTTTCCTTTCGTTATTTCAATTAATTGTTTTTTCTCTTCTTCTGTAATTCCTAAATTATTAAGCTTATCATTAATCGTCCATAAATTATTATTCACTATTTGTTGTCCTTTTATTACCTGTTCTACGATTAATCTTGTTTGTCTTACATTTTCATCCATATTTTGTTTATATATTTTTTCTTTAACATTTTCTAATTTTTCCATCTCTTCCAATGCTTTCATCATATTTAATTTTCTATGCTTATGAGTTATAGGTTCTAATAATTCATTTTCTTGTTTTATTTCGGGTTCTTCAATTTCCATATCTGTTACTCCTAAAGAATTTATTATAGTTTTCACATTTGGTTTTATTATTCTCAAATCCTCTGTATTACTATCTATTCTCTTTTTCATGTGATATATTTTTTCTTCTAAAGATTGACTTAAATATTCTAATCTTTCTTTTCTATTACTTGGCTTTTCTAATTTTACTTTTTCTTTTATATCTTCTGGGATCATTTCTAATATTTCTTCTAAATTATATATTTCCATTAAATCATAAATATTCGGGTTTATATATGTTCCTATCTGTTTCATCATATACATATTATTCCAGTTTATTAAATTCCAAATATTATCTCCATTTCCTCCTGGCATAAAAGGTGTAAATATACACGATTCTTCTTGATTTCCTATTAAAGATAAATGAGAACTTACAGGTAAATTATTTATTTCTACTTCATATGTCCTAGGTTCTAATTTTCTTATAATATTCATCTTATATTTCTACAACTATCAACTATAAGATTGTAAATAATAATCTAAACTAATTGATCACCACAATTTATAGCAAATTTTAGAATTATTATCTCAAATAAGGTAACAAAAATAGTATGAGAATTATTAGGGATCTAAAAGTTTCATTTTATCGAACCATAAGCTCTGATATATATATATATATATATATCCGTATAGTGCAAAATCATTTGTTAATCTACACTCTTTCTTCGACAAAAGCTCGTGTAATCTTACCATTAGAGTGTGGATTCTTTACGGCCAATACTCTCCCAATTCAAGCCCTTGACTTGAACCATTGCTCAATACCAAAAATTTACAAAGCTGCAAATTAACTTCATTGTCAAACTAGCCATAAATTGTTGCGCTGCTGAGCAGACAACCACTATTCATATCACACCCTCATTTTATTTTCATCTATTTCAGAGTATTTGCGGAAAATGATACACATTTCAGTGGGCAACACAAAAATAGCATAAATATACTGATATTATATGCACGATTACGGAAATTCCCCATAAGGGTTCGTACTTGATAATTACAATTAACGTAGCCTCATTGCGCTACGTGGGTGTCTAAACCCGTCTCAGTGAATGGAGACATCTTCTCGTCTTCGCTCCACCATCGCAATCCCCTTCGTATGGTTCTCTTTATTGTTCTCAGCATATGTTCTGTCTTTTCCTGTCTAAATTGTTGGTGAGATTCTGGGGAATCTCAGTAGGAAAGTAATACCAATATGCATGCAAGATAAGTGCTTAATGCATAACATGCTTGCATTACATAACTCATGCTCACACAATGACATATCTGCATGCTCAAGTTTCAATCAACATACGTATGGCCATAGCATAAACAGAAACAGAGCTTCAATTATTCATATATGTTTCACATCAACAGGAAAAGAAATAACATGCATCAATACACCAGCACAAATATCAAATACATGCAGGAGAGGTAAGTTCCCTACCTTAATCGCCCTTCCCTGATCTTCGAATAACATGCCTCGATTTGCGTGCCAATCCATCGGGCTCTCTACTCGTTCCTAGACAGTCAAATGTACAGTTTTGACACTTCCATAGTATTTCTGGTGGTTATATTAGTCTATGGTGAAATTTTACCAAAATGCCCCCAGGACCCCGGCTTGGCCCCGTTGTACGCGACCCGATGGCACATTTTTCCAAAATTTTGACTAAGGCTATTCTGACGTATTTTCGCCCAAGGAATTCATTTCCGGGCTCAAAATCACCAAATTCACTTTCAAATTACGAAAATACCCTTGACAGCCCCTATTTAGGGATTTCAGTGGCGTTTTCGTAATTATGCTTTTCCGGCCTCTACCGAAAAAGTGACCAACTGTAACCTCACCTATTTTTACCCACTGAATTCAATGGAACCATTTATTTTATGAAAATCCAATTCCTTCCCTCAGATCTGTGCTGGCCGAAATATTGGTCAAAAGTTGGAAAAATGGAGTTTTGTGTTTTAACTTCTAAAACTTGTACTTTTCCACTTCTAATCCCTTATTAACTTATTTAATCACATTCTAATCATGATTTAAAGAAATTTGGGCAGCATAACCCCTTAGGATTAGGACTTTCCAAATTTACAAACTTGACAAAAATCACTAAAACCAAACACAAACTTCAACAACAACACCATACTAGTTTAGATCTAAGGTTTGTGAGGTTACCTCTTAAGATCTTGAATCTTCTCTCTCTAGACATCTCCTCTTTCTCTTCTTGAGCTTAGAATGTGTCTTCAAATTCATGGATTCCATGAAGAAGAAAGATTTAGAGAAGGTTTCTAAGCAAAATCAAAAGAAAACTTTTAAGAAACCACACTTACCTTAAACTTCTTCTTCTTCCTTCTCTCTAGAACTTGAGAGTTCTCTGTCTCTTTCTCTCTTCTCTTCTTGTGTTGGATGAAAATGAGGAAGGGAATGAAAGAGAAAAGCTTCATTAAAATGCTCCCTTGATCCTACACCATTGATCGCATCAAGGGTTGAGATTTCAACACTTGTCAAAGACATCATCCCTCTTCCCATACCTCCAACCATTCCTTCTACTTTATGTCCATACTCTTACACCCTTTTATGTAATCATGTTTGTCTCTTCCTTCACTCAAGCTTACCATCATGCAATCAAGTATCTCCCTTCCTTTACTCAAGCTATCCCTCCATCATGCACTCAACATTAAATCTAACACACCACTCAACCATTGTCATCATTGCAATGTTTGTGTAGCATTTGACTTGTGCTTCTTGGAAATTAATCATCATTATCTCTTCATGTAGCCTTTTGGACATGTGTCCATGAAATTAAATTTTCTCCTCATTCTTAGGTGTTTGGACGAAATTTCAAGAGGGAAGGAAAGGGGAAAAAATGATTTTAACAATTCCATAATTGATACAAATGAATTATGTATAATTCCCCCTAATTTCCTGATTCTTGATTTTATTCCACCAAGAATAATTCATTTTATGCATTTTCCTTTATTTTCCTTGATTAATTGAAATTAACTCCAATTAATTGGAAAATAATAAATCTTGGGCTAATTTGGCAAAATTATGATTTTGCTATCACCTTTGTAATTTAATTCATTTCTTGAATTTATTTTCCTATTTCCTTGTGAATATGAATATTTCAAAATTCACAAGATATAAATTCATGAATATTCACTATTTTAGTGAATCTCTCAATTAATTATAATATATTTTTGGTGAATATAAAATTTGGGGTGTTACAGTTCACAAAATCCCACGAAACCCACATTGAAGGAACCAAGCTCGGAGCTCACACTAAAACAAGCTCGTGGGGGTCCCACTAAAACAAGCTTCCTTGTCAACGAGAAGGGCGATAGGCTGTGTAATATCCTCATTTTTATTTCTAAAGTATTATTATCAATTAGAATTAATTATTTAAATATATATATATATATAGAAATTAATTAAAAAATAAAAATAATAATAAAATATATAATACTATATTTATTTATTTATTTAAAAAAAATAAAGGGGAAGGGAAAGACCACCGAATGTTTTCAGTGAAAAGTTTGAGCACATAATCATTTGTCCCTTAAAAAAATGGGATAATGATTATGCCTTAAAAAAAAGAAGCACCATGGAGGGCGTATTCTATATATACCCCCTCCACTCAATTCATCACTTCACCGAGAGGTGGAGTGATTTCTTCGGAAGGTTAGATGTTGATAGGGGTACTTTTGGTTTTTCGGAGATTAATAAGGTACTCAAAATCACTTCAAATCACAAAATTTTCTTTATGAAAAATGTTCTAAATAATTTTCTCTTTCTTATGATAGTAATTACTTGTTTATTAGAGAATATTTTAGGATTAGAATTTTGGGCAAGTTTAAGTTTTATCAGTATTTTGTCATTGATGCATTGAGACGTAAGATAGTGCAGATGGCTCCATATGAGGCACTCTATGAGAGGAAATGAGAGGAAGTGTCAATCACCAGTATGCTGGACTGAGTTGTCCAAGAGGGGATTGTTGGGGCCAGATCTTGTTGATCAGACAACGGAGCAGATAAAATTGATTAAGCAGAGGTTGCTAGCTACTCAGAGCCAACAAAAAAGTTATGCATATAAGAAGCGGAAACCTCTTAAATTTAAAATTGGTGATCACGTGTTTATGAAAATATTCCTTGTTACAGGTATTTGCAGAGCATTGAAAGCAAAGAAGTTGCAATCAAGATACTTTGGTCCGTTCGAGATCTTAAAGAAGATTAGGACAGTAGCATACCGTATCACTTTGCTCCAAATCTGAGTAGACTACATGATGTTTTTCATCTTTCCCAGATGAAAAAGTATCAACCTGATCCAGAACATGTAATAGAGTACGAAGATGTGGAAATGCGTGAAGATTTGACTTATAAAGTCAAGCCTAACCGAATCATCGATCAAAAGGAAAAGCAACTCAGAAACAAGAGCATTATGTTCGTCAAGATCGTCTAGAAAGGGTTATCGCTAGAAAGGCTACATGGGAAACCGAAGAAAGTATGAAGAAGCGTTACTCGGAGTATATGAATGTATAAGTGTAGCAAATTTCGGGGACGAAATTTAATTAAGTGGGGAAGAACTGTAACACCCCAAATTTTATATTCACCAAAAATATATTATAACTATTTGGGAAATTCAATAAAATGGTGAATATTTATGAAATTTGGAACTTATGAATTTTGAAATATTCATATTCATGAGAAAATAGGCAAATTAATTCAAGAAAAGAATTAAATTACAATGGTAATAGCAAAATCACAATTTTGCCAATTTAGCCCAAGATTTATTATTTTCCAATCAATTGAAGTTAATTTCAATTAATCAAGGAAAATGTATACTTGGAATATTCTTGGAGGAATAAACCAAGAATTGTGAAATTAGAGGGAATTATATATAATTCATTTAATTGAATTATGGAAATGTTGAAAACAATTTTATTTCCCTATTCTTTCAAATTTTGTCCAACACAAGGAAATTGGAGGGAAAAATAATCTTTGGAATTAAACATGCCAAGTGTCATGATCATATGAGGAGGGGATTAAATTATAATTGATTTGGATGAGCACATGTCTAATTGCAATTAAATATTGCTTCTTGGACAAATAATGATGAAATGGTACACTAACTTGAGTGTGAAGTTGGATTAGTTGGACTACTTGAGTGCATGGTTGAGTGCAAGTTTGGATTTAGTTGGAAGAGAACTCATTTAGTTAGAAGAGCAAGAGGGGGACGATTTTTATGCTAAATAGAAGAGGAAGAAGTTAGTTCAAATCCAACTAAAAGCCTAATGACATAGTTAAAAGATGATGAGACCATTTACCATATGTCAACACCAAATTTAATCTTGGAAATTAAGGGCTAAAATGAAAGAAGAGCAAGTGGAGATATTTTATTAAGCACATTTCTCTTCCTCCTCCCATGCTCATTTCAGCTAATGCAAGAAAGAAAAGAGAGAGAGAGAGAGAGAGCTTTGAAGAACTTGGAGAAATCTAGAGAGAAGGAGGAAGGAGCTTAAGGTAAGAAGTGATTTTTTAAGCTTTTCTTGTGATCTTTGCATGAAAAACCTCCTCTAAACCTTTCTTCTTCATGAATCTATGATCTTGGAGACACATTTTGAGCTCAAGGAGAGAGAGAGGTGGACGCCTAGAGAGAGAAAGTCCAAGATCTCAAGAGGTAACTTCATAAACCTTATATCTATGCTAATATGAAGTTGTTGTTGAAGTTTGTTGTTGGTTTGGTGATTTTTGGTTGAGTTGTAAATTTGGAGAAGCCCTGACCCTAACGGATTATGCTGCCCAAATTTCTTTAAATCATGGTTAAGATGTGTTTAAATGAGTTAATAAAGAATTAGAAGTGGAAAAGTACAAGTTTTGGAAGCTAAAACACAAAAGAGCATTTTTCCATTTTTTAAGCCTAAGTTTCGGTCAGAACCAGAACAGGGGGAAGGAGCTGGATTTTCATAAAATAGATGGTTCCATTGGATTCAGTGGGCAAAAATAGGTGGGGTTACAGTTGGTCACTTTTTCGGAAAAGGCCAAAAAACATAATTACGAAAACGCCACTAAAACCCTAAATCGGGGCTAGCAAGGGTATTTTCATAATTTGACATTGAATTTGGTGATTTTGAGCCCAGAAATGGATTCCTTGAGTGAAAATTCGTTAGGATAGACTGAGTCAAAATTTTGAAAAAATGTGCCATCGAGCCGAGTACTGCGGGGCCAAGCTGGGGTCCTAGGGGCATTTTAGTAAATTTTCACCATAAACTAATATAACCACAAGAAACACTATGGAAGAGTCTAAAATTATACTTGGATAGGTTATGACTTATTTCTTGTACATTTAATATTTTAGGACCGAGTGGAAGCCGGAAGTGACACGTTTTACGAGGCACATTAAAAAGGGATCGTTAAGACTTTAAGGTAGGGACTACCATCCTTCATATACTATGTGAATAATTGTATGTATTTGTTACTATATTTCGTGATATGATTGCGTGTTAGACGCACAATACCTAGTTGTGGTTTGGTACCCAACGACGGTATATCGGAAATCCTAACTGTGGTTTGGTGCCCAGTCGAAGTATATTATTGGAAATCTTAGTTGTAGTCGGTGACTTGACTGAGGTACTTATATGTGAATCAAATTGAACTTTCATTTTTGTCTAATATGGTGCATTGCATATTTAATTTTCATATTTTATATGTCGATTGTATGTCTCTACTGGAATTCCTCCAAATCTCACTTTTTTTTTTAAATAAACATATCAGTAGGTGTCAATGGGACGAAAGGCAAAGGTGTAGATGCTGAAAAGTGATTGGCACGTGTCGTGAGGCAAGGTTAAAGACAGTGGTTATAATTAGTTTATATGTGAGATATTTTGGGGAAATCCTGTAATTATTGAAGTTTCCGCTGTATTTTGTATTTCATTGATGAATGACGTTGGGATTGTAAACAAATACTTTTATCAGTATAATTGTACTTTTCTGTATGCCCATGGAATTCCGTCTTTATTACTTTTCGGTTATCGAAACGGAAAAGGGTGTTGACATTTATAATTTAATTATTTTATTTCCTAAACTTAAATTTGGGATTTTATGTATTGGAATGAAATTAATAATAATCAATAACTTGAATAGGTTATTTGAGTTAAGAAAAATATTTAAATTAATAATTGGGATTTTAGTGTGAAATTGGAATTTTTAGGAGTAATTAATTCAAAATTTAGAAATTATAGAATTAAGTTAAATAAACTAATTTTTCCAATAACTCAAGGCACCGGTGAAAAAAACACTTTTAAGACCGGTTAAAAATAACATTTTAGACTAGTTCTGGATGCGATATTGATACAGCCAGTCTTAAAAATTTGTTACTTTTTAGAAACATAACGACAATAATGGGCAAAAAGCAGGCATACTTTTAAGACTTTTTCTTTTAAAAATCGGTCTTAAAAGTTCCATTTTTTAAAAATATTCCTGTTAACTAGCCAGCAAATCATTTCCCCTGTTAAAACATTTTACCCAGCAAACCATTCCAACGACATCCAAATAAATTCTGCCCTTGCACATTATAACTAACACCTTACATAGAAGCATTTTCATCAAGTAAAAACACAATTTCAACTGGTGTAATACTTACATCATTCTTCCTTCACCTCACATTCCACAGAAGCAATAACAATAAATTATTCTTCCTAAACCCCAAATAAATTCTTCTCTTACGCATTCTCATTTCATCAAGCATTCTAAAAGACAATTTCAACAAGTGTAACTTACATCATTCTTCCTACACCCCACATTCCACAGAAGCAACAACAATAAATCATTAAAAATCAACACATTATCACACACAATCGAAAAATTAAGATATGTTGCTATACATTTTTATTCCCCTATTTTAATATTGCAGTTTGACAAAAAAAACAAAACTTTAGCTAATAATAAAATCAAGACACTTTAATTGATGATAGAGAGATCTACAGAGAAAGAACACAACAGACAGTAATCTATCACTGATGATCACTAGCTGGCTCCGGAGCATCTACAATAGGACACCTTAAATCCTTTATTTTTCTGTGACGACAACAAAAAGATAGTTTTATATATAAAATAACTATGTATATAATTTAAATATAATTCATGATAATTACTTTAGCTAGCAAACCTTTAAAGTAGTTTTATAAAGGGATATCCTCCTATATCCCTTTATGATGATCGTTTCTTGTGTCGTGTTCATTATCTGCTTCATCTTCTTCGTACAATTCTGGAAGACCCTTAGAAAAAGAAGGAGTCTCAAGAAGATCATTCATTGAACGACTTTCCTCATTAATATCAAAGACCCTTTTTCCTTGGAGAGCTACAGACCATATTTTATTTACGTGATCAGTAATATAAAATACTTGTTTCGCCTGATATGACATAAGAAAAGGTTCATCTCCAAAACTTCTATTATTTAGATCAACTAATGTAAATCATAACTGATCGATCATCACACTATTGTTGACATCAACCCACTTGCATTTGAAAATGGAAAATTTAATTTTAACATAATCAATCACCCAAATCTCTTCAATAACCCCATAATAAGGTATGGCTGCCAATCTATGATTCTTGTCTTTCAAACTAGAAAAGTGCATAGATTCAACCACTAATATAACACCACTGTTTTGGACGGTGCTCCTATCATCTAGGGACTTTGTGTAAAATATATAACCATTGATCATAAATGAAGTCCTACTTATGACATCAACCTCAGGACCACGTGCTAACCATTTAATTGTATCATAAACACATTCTTGTCAACCTTTTGTTTGAACCAATGTGCAAAAGTTTTGTTATGCTCCCTAATTAACCTTTGCTCAGTCATTCGATTATTTCCTTTCCATACAATTTCTTTATGAGCATTAATGTAATCTTGACCTTCATCAACATTATTCAAGATGTACATGTGGACTTGTTGCAATTCATCAGGATCCACACTCTTTACTGAAGCCCCGCGTCTACCCCCTTCTTCATCATGACGTTTAGAAAGTCCAATGTGCCTTACATTTGACAAGTAATCTTGACAAAACTCCATGGCTTCTTTAGAAACATATTTCTGAACAATAGATGCTTCAGGTCGGTTAGGGTTCTTCACATACCCTTTTAGGATTTTCATAGTTCTTTCAATTGGGTACATCCATTGTAAATAGATAGGGCCACACAACTTGATCTCCCTCATTAGGTGAACAATTAGATGTACCATGATGTCAAAAAAGTTAAGAAAAAAAAACTTCTCAAGATGGCACAAGATCATATATCCTTCAATTTCCAGTTCATCCAATCTCTCCGTCTCAATGACTTCACTACAAATAGCATTGAAGAAGAAACAAAGTCTAGTCAAAATATGTTGAAGATCATATTTGACAATGCTTCGATAGCTATTGGGAGTAGTTGTTGCATTAAGACATGACAATTATGAGACTTCAGCCCTAATAACTTTAAGTCTTTCATCAGCTTCTTAAAATTTGAAGAATACCCTGAGGGAACTTTGATGCCATGTAAACAGTCACAAAAACTTCTTTTCTCATCCTTAGATAAAGTATGAGAAGCTGGAGGACAAAAAGTTCTCTTACCATATGGCCTTGGATGCAAGTTTTCTCGTATTTCCATTTCTTGCAAATATAATCTTGCCTTCACGCCATCCTTAGAACTACCTTGTATGTTGAGCAGTATTCCAACACTACTATCACATACATTTTTCTCCACATGCATGAAATCAATACAGTGTCTTACATCAAGATTGGGCTAATATGGAAGATCAAAGAAGATAGATCTCTTTTTCCATTTATTTTTTTCATTACTACTCTTTTTAGTCTTACCAAAGATAACATTTATTTTTTTCACCTTTACATAAACTTACTCCCCAGTCAATGCCTCTGGAACATCTTCAAACTCTTATCCACCAAAAAAAGCTTTCTTTAATCTACGATATGGGTAGCCCCGTCTAAGAAATCTCCTATGGCCAAGATAAACCATCTTTCTTCCATGTTAAAGTTGATTGAAGCATGTGCCTTCTTCACAAATCGAACATGCTTTATACCTTTAACACTATATCCTGACAAGTTTCCATATACAAGGAAGTCATTTATAGTACAAAAGATCATGGCTCACATTTTAAAAATCTCCTTCTTGTTCGCATCAAAAACATCGACACCTTCATCCCACAACTCTTTCAAGTCTTTGATCAAGGGTTTTAGGTAAACATCTATGTCATTTCAGGGTTACTTTGGTCCCAAAATCAACATAGACAACATAATGTACTTTCATTTCATGCATTACAAAGGAGATAAGTTGTAAATTACCAACAAAACAGACCATGAACTATTTATACTACTTAGGCTACCATAAGATTCATGTCATCTGTGTTAAGCCCAAGCCTAAGTTTCCTAAGTTCTTTATCGAAGCTAGGAAATAATTGATCAATTTTCTTCCATTGAGAAGAATCAGCTAGATGTCGAAGCTTTCTATCAGAAATCCTCTCATCCGTTGACCATCTTAAATTTTTGGCATGAATTTTATTGGCAAACAAATGCTTGAACCTTGGAATGATTGGAAGATACTACAACACTTTTACAGGGGCCTTATTTCATTTATACCTCAGAGTTTCACATATCGAACATTGCTCCTTCTCTTCATGCTCTTTTCTATACAATAAGCAATCATTAGGGCATGCATGGATCTTTTTACAATTCATCCCTAGTGGATGCAATATTTTCTTAGTATCATAGTATCGATAAGGTAACACGTTATCATCTGGAAGCATGTCCTTAAAAACCTCAAGCGTTTCCTGAAAAACTCTTGTCGCTCCATCCATGTCGTGCTTTAGAGCTTACCAATTTCAATACTGCTCTCAATAATTGGTATTTTTTACACCCCAGGTACAGTGGCTTCTCAGCATCACTGCACATATTACCATATGCATGTGATTGCTCAAAAGCCTCTTCTCCTACATCACGAATAATATCCTCTATCCGATCATCCATACCCGTGTCATTATCATCAAAGGCCACTCCCCCTGTTGAGATGTACTTGGCATTTCTAATTCCTCACCATGTCATACCCATACTATATAACTCTTACAAAATCCTTCACAAATTAAATGTGTATATATATTTGTAGCACTTAGTTGTTTCTCATTCAAACATACTACACAAGGGCAATGAAACATCCCATTATCATCATTGGCATTTTTTCTAGCAAAGTCTAAAAAACCCCTCACCTCAACATCATATTCAACACTCATCCGTTTAGCTTTTATCCAACTACGATCCATATATTTCAACACCTAGTAGCACCCTATCCATTAGCAAAATGATAGACAAAAAAATAAGATAAGAAAGTATAAATAACTTATAGCACCCTATCCATTATCAAACTCTTATTCATAACTTTATATTCAATTCAAACCCACATAGTAAATATCATAATGTGATCATTAATGGCAATCCAAGATAAGAAAGTATAAATAAAGTATCATAGTATGATCATTAAACTAGTATTTGAAGTTATCATCACTGAGTTCAATGGCGAGAGTAAGATAAAGAGCAACATTGGGCATATCCAAACAAAGTCATAATCATAAAACAAAACACCTCTATTTCCTACTTCAAGCATATCAGAATCTGATGCCAGATATGGTTAAACCCACCCGTAACAATATCAAAAGGGTCAAGTCCAAATTATTAGCAACAATCAAAACAAACCTGGAAAGTTGTTTCACGAGTAGTCACTCTTTGTGCTCCCATTTGGAAGAAGAACGAGCGGCAATTTAAGGGAGGAGGATTCAGAACTGGAATGTTATCGATTGACGGCGAAATGAAGGTTAACTAATGGCAGGATATATGGGTAATGACTCTTCTACTGCTAATACAAACCCAGCCCAATGACGCCCTTAAGATTGGGAAAAAGAACACGTCGGTTAGATTGTGAGATATTATGTTTAGAGAGAAAGATTGCTCCAGATTTAGAAAGAAAGAGAATGGCGGAGTTATGAACAAGAACACCGTCGAAGAAATTTCAGGGAAAAGTGAGTTCAGAGAGCAAGTTACGATTCAATGGGAGGAAGAGAAGAGTGAAATTTTAAATAGGGCGCGTACTTTTAAGACCGGTTTTTTGGAATAACTGATCTTAAATATACATTTTAGATCGGTTTTTAAAATAACCAGTCTAAAAATTTTCAACTTTTAGATCAGTTATAATAAATAACCGGTCTTAAAATTTAAAAAAATATTTTAATTATGGGTTTCTTATTTAGACCGGTTATAGAAATAATCGGTCTAAAAAGTGTATTTATTTTTAATTATTTTATCCTTTTAAGATTGGTTACACATAAATAAGGTCTAAATAATCTCTTTAAGACCTGATATTCAGGGAACCGGTCTCCGAAGTTATCTATAATTACAAAATGCCACTGGTCATACATTTTAGACCTTATCCTTGTATAACCGGTCTAAAAGACAGATTTTGTACTTGTAAGGAGCTAGTAATGTATAATAAATTGATTGTTGTACATTGATTTTTGACTTGTATTTGAGCTCTTGGATTATGAGCTTGTGGTTACAATTTTGCTTTGGCAAGAGGTAACCACTATTCTCTTGTTGTGCATACTTCTATGATATTTGTGAGTGATTTTTAACTATATAGAATTATAAATTTGGCTATTAATATGTGATGTAGACTTTGAAAATATGTTGTTAATGAGATAGTCTTGTGGGACTTATTTTCATTGAGAAAATGACTAGTGATATTATATTATATGAATTGGTATGCATTTATTAGGTTGAAAAGATCCTTTTGATAATTGTGAATTGATAATGACATGTTATAATCATACATATTGATATGAGAGGGGATGATGGATGTGATGGGAGATTACTCAGAGGAAATAAGGGGGTAAATTTTTGTACAAAAAAAGAAAATAAGGTGGTGGACTTTCAGATATATACTTGTTAGTCTTTTAACCCATATGTATCTATTAGGGCCTTGACATGCCATTAATGTATTAGAGAGGGAACCCATGGTCCAGTCTTGTGCTCTGTGAATTTTGGCCGGTCTATATCACTTGATCGGTGAGCTTGTTGAGCGAAACTACCAGTTATATGGGTGAGCCCTAGCTCATGGGTTCAGTCAGAGGAAATAAGAGAAGACAAAGAATAAATTCTTGTGTACGCTTATGTGATAAATATAATTATGATATTATGGATTAATATATATATATATATATATATGTAGACATGTGACAATATTTTTTAATAATGCTATGATTTTATAACTGTCTCATTTGGCACCTCATGGGACTTACTCGTATGCCCGATGAGATGGATTATTGGTTGCTGAGGCTTTTGTCTCACCCCATTGATTTAACATTTTTCCAAGTAATAGTTGTCGTGCGGATTCATCAAGAAAGACTCTGAAAGCTTAAACTACTTCTGCTAAAAGTAGTGCTTCTATCTTTATAGTATATGTTGGATTACTGTATATTACCACGTTATGGCTCATTTTGCATATTCAGTTTTATTTTGGAGATTTGATATTTTAACTATATATTTTTAATTACTCTTGATGGTATTGGATGGCCTACAGGCCTTATGACATGTTTTGAATTGGTGGAACCATAATTTGGTTTGATATGGATATTTTAATATATGATGATGTCACGCCCTTGTCTTAGTTTAAGCTATTTCAGAGTATTCGTGAAAAACGATACGCAGTTTGGTGGGCAACACATGAATAACATAAATATACTGATAATGAGTGTATGATTACAGAAATTCCCCTCAAGAATTGTATATAACATGTACAAATTATGTAGCCAAGCAAGGCTACTTGGGTGACTAACCCATTCCAGTGAAACAGTGACATCTTCTCGTCTTCATTTCACTACTGCATTCCTCCCATGTAATTCTCTTCTCTACTTTCAGTACACCTCTTATTTTCACCTGTCTAATTTGTTGGCAAGGGAGGGTGAGATTAGAGAGAAACTCGGTAGGAAACAAATACCAAAATGCATGTATGACATGTTAGTTTTATCTAGATGCATGCCCTATAATGACATTTCTGCATGCTCAATATTTCATGTAACAAAACTATGGCAACAGCAAAACAGAAATAGAGCTTCATTTATTCAAATATGCTCTATACAATCAAGTAAAGCAATCACATACATCACTACACAAGCAAAGATATCAAATACATACAAGTAAGGTAAGTCCCCTACCTTAACCCTTTTCTGCCTCGAAACTCGTGCCTCATAAAGCCTATCGCAACTCGGCTCTCCACTCGATCCTACAATTCCGAATATACCATTTAGACACTTCCATAGTGTTTCTAGTGGTTATGTGAGTCTATCTTGATAAATGACCAAAATGCTCCCGAGACCTCGACCCGGCCCCGCCATACCTGGTCCGGCTGCACTTTTCTTGAAATTCTAACTTGGGCTATCCTAACATATTTTTGCCCAAGGAATCCATTTTCGGACTAAAAATTACCAAATTCATTGCCAAAGGACGAAATTGCCATTGGCAGCCCCGCTTTAAGGGTTTCAAGGGCATTTTCGTAATTATGTTTTTTCGGGTTTTTTCGAAAATATGACCAACTGTAACCCTATCTAATTTTCCCTCTTGAACTCAATGGAACCATCAAATCATTGAAAATCCAACTCTAAGCCCCTCAATAGCCCTAGCCAAAATATGGGTATCATCCGGGAAAAATCATGGTTTATTAATTCTAACTCCACAAATATGTTCTTTTCTACTCCTAACCACTTTATTAACTATTACATTAGATTATAACTACTATTTGAACCAAAATTGGGTAGCATAAACCTTAGGAAACTCAATTTCCAAAATTTAAAACCAACGGCAATCCGGTGAAATTTCACCTATTAAATTGCCCACAGTAGCCAAAATAGTTAATATACAAAGGTTTGGAAGTTACCTCAAGCTCTCTCTGACTTTTTTCAAAGTGGTTGAACCCTAGCCCATGTTCATTATGAGAATTGAGCTTCTCAACCTTTAAGAACACAAAAGAATAACTTAGGAGAGAAGTTATATGTGTTAGGAACCGATTTACCAAAGAAATCACCTACTTTTATAAGCTTTTTCCTCCTTTCTCTCTCTAGAATTTCACACACACTCTCTCTAGTTCAGATCTATTTCACATTAGAAATGGCTGAAGAAAGGAAGGAGATGGTGCTTTTATCATATTATTATATTATATTTTAATCCTTTACTTAATTTCCAAAAATTTTCATTTTCGGATTTTCTGCCTAAACTTTGAAAAATCATAACTAATTTTGTAGACATTGTATCGAAGTGATTCCAAAGGCTATAGAACCCTTATTGAGTCTAGTTTCAAGAAAAATATAGAAATTTACCAATTGGAAGCACAAAAATCCCATAATTTAAATCTTTGAATACTATTCCAGAAACTTTCCAATTTTTCTGGGCTAATTTCAAAAATTCATAACTTTTTATATATAACTCTAATTGAGTCATATGGCTATCAAATTAAAGTTTAAGATGTCTACTTTCATCATGTAAAATTTCATAATTTTTTAATATCATTTTATCAATGAAATGCATTGCACAACAACACTGTCTCACTAGAAGCAATGAAATGAAATGCACTTGCAACTCCAACAAATTCCATTTTTTGTATACAAACTTCCCATACTCTTTAATTCACTATTTTATTCCTTTTAGTACCTCAAAGATATAAAAAACGTTAGGGAATAGATTTGGGACACCTGCTAAACCGGGGCTTAGCAGTCCACTTAATTTAGGCTTATTTTCAAGCCTCAAATCCCAAACTTCGGGATATTACAATGAGATATTATTCAGTTAAAGAGTTTTTAAAAGGTTAGTTGAACTCTTTTTTTCCATGGTAATCTTTTGAAAGATAAGTTGTAATCTTTTCTTTGTAGGGGCTTAAATTTTTTTATTACCATGATAGAGTTTTCAAATAATTATAATAATGTATCTTTTAAAAATATGGTTTTATCAAATCTATAGTGAATTACTGTGTATAAGGAAAAGATTTTACAACCTATCTAATATGGTTTTTTTTTTTAATTTCTTAAGCAAAAATTGTCAATATATATATTTGAGTTGTTAATATGCATACTAAAGTATTAAACAGTGTACTTGTTAAATATTTCATAATAGGTGTTTTACTTCACTATTAATTACTCAAGTATATATAAATTGTCTACTTAAGTTTCGATATTGACTACTTTGACTGGCTACTTTAGTTGAAGAAACAAAAGTAGTTAATATCAAAACTAAAATAATCAATATGAAAATTTGAGTTGTTAATAGGGAAACAAAAGTATTTATTAGGATATATTCAACAAGTAACATGTTTACTACTTTAGTATACCTATTAACAACTCGCGTATATATATTCATGACTTTTGCTTAAGAAATTCAAAAAATATATATTAGACCGTTAGAGGAGGCCGGCCGACAACATGTCAATAGAGCTCCGGTGACGTCGGTAGCTAGCAAGGGGGTTTGAGGATTTTTAAAAAAAATGAAAAAATAAGGGCAGTTAGGTAATTTCCCAAATTTGTTAAGATTTCAAAATTCCAATTCAATCTATTTGGAATTATTAAAATTTAATACCAATTTTGACTATATTTTTTCCAAAAAAAAATTATGATACAGGTAAAAAAATAGAACATTCTAATAAATATTCTCAAATATTAATGAAATTCATAATTTAAGTACCATTTAGAATTTTATTTTATTTTTTTATTTTTAAATATGTTTTTATTCTTTTAATATTATAATAATGTGTTTGGTTAAATTAAACTCAGAATGTTAGATCATCAAATGACTTGATATCAAAGTGAAGAAATAAATTTTAATAAGAATTGCTTCAAGCTAACTTGTATAATTTAAATAAACCGTAACAACAATATTATTCCTGATTAATACCAAGTTAGTTAATATGCCATAAAAAAAAACTCTAGCAAAAACAAATTAATATACAACAAACAATATTACAATTAATTTTATTTTGTTTAAAGGGAGTATGGAAAACGGAAGAGTGTTTTGAATGACAAACACTAATATTTGATATTACAGACAGATTAAATATGCGACCTCTCACTTACAAAAAAGCTTACATGTGACTAGACTACTAGACCATTAGTGTAACACCTCAAATTTATATTCACCAAATATATTGTAATTATTCAAAAATTTCAATAAAATGGTGAATATTGATGAATTTGGAACTTGTGAATTTAAGAAATATTCATATTCATTAGTTAATGGGCAAATTAATTCAAGAAGGAAATTAGATTGCAATGGTAATAGCAAAGCCATAATTTTGCCAATTTAGCCCAAGATTAATTATTTTCCAATTATTTGAAGTTAATTTCAATTAATCACGTAAAATAAAGAAAAATGTGTAATTGGAATATTCCATCTAGAATAAATCAAGAATTGTGAAATTAGAAGGAATTATGCATCATTCATTTAATTGAATTATGGAAATGTTGAAACAATTTTTCTTCCCTTTCTCTTGTAAATTTCGCCTAGCATAAGAAAATGGAGGGAAAAAATGATCTTTGGGATTAAACATGCCAAGTGTTATTATCATATGGTGAGGGGATTAGTTTATGATTTATAAAGATGAGCACATGTCTAATGGCATTAAAATAATGCTACATGGACATAGTAATTATGATTAATGATGATAATGGTACACTACTTGAGTGCATAGTTGGATTAGTTGGAGGAAACTAATTTGGTTAGGGTAGACATAAGGGGGGACGGTTTTTAGCTAACCAAAAAGGAGGAGGAGATTAGTTCAATGCTGATGGAAGCTAATTGGAGCAATTATGACATAAACTTGAAGGAGGTGAGGATTGTGACAAGTGTAGAATGAAGGGAGATATTTTATGAAACCTTCTTCCTTCCTCTTCCCTTCATACATTTCGGCCAACACAAGGAAAGGAAGAGAGAGAGTGAGTTCAAGAGCTCTCAAGTTCAAGAAAGAATGAAGAAGAAGGAGCTTAAGGTAAGTAGTGATTCTTAAGCATTTCTTTGCAATCCTTCCATGAAAAAACCCTCTCTAAACCTTTCTCTTCATGGAATCCATAATTTTGAAGACACATTTTGAGATCAAAAGAGAGAGAGGAGAGGATGCCTAGAGATAGAAGATACAAGAACTCAAGAGGTAACTTCAATAAACTCAAATTCATACAAGTATGTTGTTCTTGTTGAAGTGTATGGTTGATTTTTGTGATTTTTGTTAAGTTTGTAAATTTGGAAAAGTCCTAACCCTAAGAGGTTATTCTGCCCAAATTTCTTTGAGTCATGGTTAGAATGTGTTTAAATAAGTTAATAAGGGATTAGAATTGGAAAAGTACAAGCTTTGGAAGCTAAAATACAAAAGAACATATTTCCATTTTTTTGACCAATATTTTGACCAAGACCAGATCTGGAGCAAGGACCTAGATTTTCATAAAATATATGGTTCCATTGGATTCAGTGGGAAAAAATAGGTGGGGTTACAATTGGTGACTTTTTCGGAAAAGGCCGAAAAAGCATAATTACGAAAACACCCCTAAAACCCTAAATCGGGGCTGCCAAAGGTATTTTCAAAATTTGACACTGAATTTGGTGATTTCGAGCTTGGAAATGGATTCCTTGGGTGAAAATACATCAGGATAGCCCTAGTCAAAATTTTGAAAAAACGTGCAATCAGGCCGAGTACGGCGGGGCCGGGCCGAGGTCCCAAGGGCATTTTTGTAAAATTTTGTCATAGACTAATATAACCATAAGAAACACTATGAAAGAGTCTAAAATGATACTTGAATAGGTTATGACATATTTCTTGTACATTTAATAGCTTAGGACCGAATCAGAAGCCGGAAGCGACACGTTTTACGAGGCACATTAAAAAAGGGTTAAAAGAACTTTGAGGTAGGAATATTATCCTTCATACATCATGTCATTGTTATATGATTGTGTGGATTCCATTGTTTGTAAATGTACTTTATTAATTAACATGATTTGCTTAAAGAGAGGCAGTTAGTGCCAGAGGTGTACTTGCACTGGAAGTTGGTAGAAATCCAACCGGTGTAGATTAGTGAGGCTGGACCCTAGCCATGTATACATAGTGATGATGTGTTTATATTATTCATTAATTGGTGCATACATGGCGCATATCATATTTACTTTCCGCATTTTATATGAACGATAGAATGTTTCTTACTGGGATTCCTTGGAATCTCACCCTTTTTCACAAACAAATATCTCAACTGGTGCCAGTGGGTCGAAACGAAAAGGCATAGACGCCGGGAAGTGACTAGCATGTGTCTCAAGGCAAGGACAAAATAGTGGTTATAATTAGTTTATGTCAATATATTTTGGGGAATCCTGTAATTATTGTAGTTTCCGTTGTATTTTGTATTTTGTCTGCGAACGACTTGAGATTGTAAACAAATACTATTATCAATATAATTGTACTTTTTTGTATTCCCATGGAATTCCATCGTTATTACTCTCCGATTATCGAAATGGAAATGGGTGTTGACAATTAACCTATTACATGATTAAAACATGATAGTTATACTTATAACCTACGGTGTTGGGTTTAACAAAAGGGATTAATCCCTCACAATATATTGAACTAAGGTTTAAATCTTTGCTAGGAAAGATGTCCTTATTTAAGGCCTCACAATGCCTCCAACAAGGCTAAAGGAGGATAACTTTGCTTATAAAATACACATGATAGTTATAAGTTGATTCTCTAGAACTATTACTAGTATTATAAACAAGAAACAATTCCCCACGCGCGGGAGCATCATTTATAATACTTCAAGCACAAACTAACTTTATATGCATTTATTTCCATTGTATTCATAAACCATGTATATGCTTCAAATTAATACAAAACAATTTTCTTCCATGTCTTAACTTTTTTACATATGATAGTCAAACTAAAACTTTTTCAAATACATGACATTTCAAACACAAACTCTTCCATGAGTTGCACAGACCGCATCCACTATATTCATCATTCAACCAATGCACTTACCTTTCACTCATCCATTAATGATAGTATCAACATTAATTAAAGGAGTTAAGAACTCCAACTACATCAGCTAAATTTCATTTCTCCAACTGAAATGTCTTCTCATATGCGACATATTATAGGAACTACAAATAGCTTAGATGCCTCCCTCCATGTTTTTTAAAAAAATTTCTCACTTATATATGTATATATAATCTTGTGGATGAGAGTACAATAAAACATATGCTACAATCAATTAGCCAAGAAAAAGTGACATTTATAGAGATATTGTAGATGGTGACTTCTATTTGCAATATTTGATGAGACGACTTGAAAAATTACGTTTTGTTATGCGTAAATATAATTTAAATAATCTCATTATTTAAATGCAAGCTCATTGTCTTCATTTTGTAAGATCCCAATTAATTCCTTCCATGAAAAAACATACCATTAATATACAATAATCAAATTAAATTAAATAAATCTGCAACATCTGCACCCAAATCATATAATTTAAGATATACTTTTATGGTTTCTGCACAATATCATATACAATTAATGGTTAACTCCTAAATAAAAAATGACAAAAAAGAGAATATATGAATAATATACAATGTTATATCATTAATATATAATCAAATTAAATCAAATAATATCTATACTCAACTTCTACAATTCCTATAATTTAGGACCTTAATATCTACACTCTTCTCGCCACATGCAACCTTTTTTCTTTCTTTCTTTATTTCATTTTGTTTTGTTTACTGACAAAAAAAACCTTTTTCTTTCTTTAAAAAAAAAAAAAGAAACAGAGCATTAGCGGAGCATCAGGAACACCTTCTTTTTCTTCCTCTTCTTCCTCTCGACGGTGGCAACCTTCACCACCAAGGCCGCCGCGAGCTTCGGCCTTCCTTCTCTCAAACACCAATGACCACCTTCCTTCACCGTTAACAACCCTCTAAATTCCTCCACCACTCCCTCCATCTTCAACAACACCAACGCCATCGTTCCTGCGAGTTTGATAGAGAGAGGAAAGCCAAGACTGCACGATAGTAAGAAGACTCGACACCACCGTCGGATCCTCCGCCTGTCAGTTTCGCCGACCACCACTCTACTACTGTCAGTTACCATCCTCTGTTCTCATCTCGCCAGACTATCGAAGAACATCATGTCAACACCCGTTTCCATTTCGATAATCGAAGAGTAATAAAGAGGGAATTCAATGGACATACAGAAAAGTATAATTATACTAATAAAAATATTCGTTTACAATTCTGATATCGTTCGTCAACAAAAACAGAAAATACAGCGAAAGTTTTAATATTTACAAATTTCACCAAAATATCACAAAATAGACTAATTATGACCACGATCTTGTCCTTGCCTCGAGCCCCGTGCCGCTAACTTTCCGGCGTCTACATCTTTTCCCTTAGATTCACTGGTACCCGCTGAGGTGTTCATTAAAAATAGGATGAGATTCCGGAGAACCCTAGTAGAAATATGCTATCGTTCATAGAAAATGCGAAAAGTAAATATGATATATGCCAAGTATGCAACAATTAATGAACATTATAAATATATCATCTGCATGTATACATGAGTAGGGCACAGCCCCACTATTCTGCACTGGTTGAGTTTTCACCAACTCTAGTGTAAGTGCATCTGACACTTCTGGCCCCTCTCTGGGCAAATCGTGTTGATTAATAAAGCGCATTTACAAACATTGGCATCCACACAATCAAATAACTTATGGTATAATGTATGAAGGATAATGTCCCTACCTCAAAGCTTTAATATCCCCTTTTTAAATGTGCCTCGAAGAACGTGTCATATCCGGCCTCCAAATCGGTCTTAAAATATTAAATGTACCAGAAATAGGTCATAACCTATCCAAGTATCATTTTAGACTCTTCCATAGTGTTTATTTTGGTTTTATTAGTCTATGGTGAAAATTTACAAAAATGCCCCCGGGAACCCGGCCCGATGGCACGTTTTTCCAAAATTTTAACCAAAGCTATTTTGACTTATTTTCGCCCAAGGAATCCATTTCCCGGCTCAAAATCATCAAATTCACTTTCAAATTATGAAAATACCCTTGACAGCCCATATTTAGTGATTTCAGTGGCGTTTTCGTAATTATGCTTTTTCGGTCTCTACCGAAAAAGTGCCCAACTATAACCCCACCTATTTTTGCCCACTGAATCCAATGGAACCATTTATTTCATGAAAATCCAACTCCTAATACCATTTCTGATTCTGGCCGAAATATTAGGGAAAAATGAAAAAAATGAGGTTTTATATTTTAGCTCCCAAAACTTGTACTTTTCCACTTCTAATCCTTGATTAACTTACTTAAACACTTCTTAACCATGATTTAAAGGATTTTGGGCAGCATAACCCCTTAGGGTCATGGTTTTTCTAATTTTACAACTCAACCCAAAAATCACAAAACCAAACAACAATCACCAACAACAAGTTCAATACATTAAGAAGTTGAGATTTTGGACATTACCTCTTGTACCTTGGTGTTTCTCTCTCTAGGACATCCTCTCTCTCTTCTCCTTGAGCTAAGAATGAGTCTTCAAGATCATAGATTAATGAAGAAACATGGTTTAGAGAAGGATCTAGGGGAAATGTTATAAGGAAAGCTTAAGAATCAACTCTTACCTTAAGATTTCTTCTTCCTCTTTCCTCTAACTCTTCAAAGTTTCTCCAAACTCTCTCCCTCTCTATGTTGAACGAAAATGCATGAAGGGAAGGGAAGAGAAAACCTTCATAAAAATGCTCCCTTGATTCCAAACCATTGATCTCATCTAAGGTTGTTATAGTGACACATGCCAACCACCATACTTCCCTCCATGCTTGCACCATACCTCTCCACTTTATGCCATACTTTGACTTGCTTGCTTCATTTGATTTCCATTAGATTGGAATCGATTCTCCTTCTTCCTTGGTTGGCCAAAAACGTGCTCCATCCTATGTTCCAACTAAATCAAGTATTCCTTCCATTTACTCAAGTCAATTGGTACAAGAGTTGGCTACCTAACCTTATAACATAAGTAAGGACTTATGACACAACAATTATTTCCATCATCTTTCATGTGGTGTTGGCATTTGGTCTCATTGGATTTAGACACTTGTCTTCTCCTCCTTCATCCCTTAATTTCTAAAATAATTAAGAGAAAAAGGAAGATTACTTTATTTCTTAAATTTTCAGAATAATGCTAATTCTGGCAGATTTTCTGCCTTAACTTTGAAAAATCATAACTAATTTTGTAGACATTGTTTCGAAGCGATTCTAAAGCCTATGGAACCCTCATTGAGTCTAGTTTCAAGGAAAAATATAGGATTTTACTGGATAGGATCATATTATTCCCAGATTTTCAATCTTTGACCGATGCTCCAGAAACTTTCCAGATTTTCTTGATTAACTTCAAAAATTCATATATTTTTGTACATAGCTTCAATTGAGTCATGTGACCTATCAAATTAAAGGTTAGGATGTCTAATTTCACCCTGTAAAATTTCATAACTTTTTATAATCATTTGGTATTCCAAAACCACATGATAAATTCACTGCCTCGCAGGCGATTTCACTGAAACCACTATTCCACTTTCAATTTTCAATATTTAATTTCGTTGGCCTTAAATATTCACCATTTCATTGAATTTATATAATAATTATAATATATTCTTGGTGAATAAAACTTGGGATGTTACACATCACATGCAACCACCTCCTTCGCAGCTCAAGAACCCACTGCCGTCTCAATCTCTCTATATTTTCCAGCGATTTTCTGCAACTTCCGATGACTAGGTTCAACTTTCCGGCCCCCATTTCCGGCAGTCTTGAACCAAACACCGCCACCGCCAGTCATAGCACCGTTCGGCCACCATAGCCACCATTTCTATCTTCTTGTTCCCTTAATCACCACCGGAGATGAACGTCACCACCGTCACCTTCGTCACCTCCACCACAGACTACCAAAACTTGAGAGAAGCATAGCACCATTCTGACCTTCTTTCCTTCCATCTTCATCTCCACCACTACCTCTCCACCATTTAATTTTGTTTCTCATCAGGTAAATTGAATTTCAAATTTCAAAATTTAAAATTTGAAATGAATGGAGGGAAAGAATTAAACCTTTTTTTTAATGTATGAAAACGGCTTGGCACCCAAGCCGTTACTGTTCTTAAGAACAGTAACCTTCCTATTCCTCTTATGGGCACTCGCTGGTTTGATACAGAAAATAAAATTTAATTGAAAAATATTAAATAAAATATATTTTTATGAATTATTACGGTTACTTTTTTTTTTTTTTTTTTTGCCTGCGAGAATTATTACGATTACACTGTATCATATAATAGATATTGCAAATTTTCCTCTTCATATTTTTTTACTAATGAAATATGTCCGAATTTAATTTCAACGTATATGATATTTCATTTTTGTAAAATATAGTATAATTGTTTAAGACATGGAATGTTTTTTATATAGACATGAAAGTTTTTCTAACAACAATGGCTATAAGATTTATTGACGGTTGTCATTTTTGTATAATTTGGTTATTAAAATTCTCTGCATTATATTATGGCTTACAGTCTCATTAATGATAGAGATGGTTGACTTGTGATTTGTCCAATAACATTTTATATTATCCATAAAAAAAAATTAACATTTTATATTAAAATTTAAAAGAAAAAAAATTATGCGAATTAAAAATTGAAGTTAAGGATATATTTTTATAAAAAATATATCAAACATAAAAGATTTCTTAAATAATTACAAATGAAAAACATGAACCTGGATATATACCTTCTTTGAATACTCAAATTTTTATCCAAAAAAAAAATACTCAAATTTCAGAACTGCTTAATTAATGAAGACTAAGAGGAAACCGTGTTAAAATAAGCGGTTGATCAATTGGTTCCTAATAATGTTTTTGTTCATATATATTTAATCCAAAATTTATTTAAATTATTTTAATTATTACTAACTATTAAATATATACAATGATTTTAAAATCGGACCGGACAGTCGGACCGGCAACCGAAATACATAGCGGCTTGAATTTCTTGTTTAGCCTGCTTGAGGAGTTGATCCATGACTGGCTTTTGAATCGGAATCGGAATCAAGCCGGGACCCGGAACGGATTCTTGGAAACCGTCTGGGTTAGAGCTGTCCAGATTTCACAGTCTGGCGAAGAAAAAAAAGGGGAAGAATCTGAAGGGAAAAAGGCATTTACTTTATTTATTCATCAACCTGATAACTGATCTTGAGAATTGATATAGATGAAGGACTCTACAGAGAAAATGAGCAAGCTTTGAAGAGTTTATCTCTTTTTTCCTTTGTTCCCACGGGCGCCAGTGAAGAAGATGATCAGGTCCAGCACCATTTAATTGTATTTGACTATTTTGTTTGGAAGAAATCGAGAAGCAATTCATTGGCAAAAAGAAAAAAGAAAAGAAATCGAGAAGCAATTTAAATAATGAAAAAAAACTTCACTCTGCCCAATGTAGAAAAGCTTTGACCGGGGAAGAGAAAAAGTTTTCATAACGTTTTCCAATACTTTTACTGGTCTAAAAGGTCAAAAAAAACCCCTCCAACTCAAGTCTATCTTATCATACTATTACCTCATGTCTTCATATCTTCCGAAATTTTTTTTTTGATGAAGTAATTTTTTCCTGTTTTCTTTAATACTATTACCTTAGTATTTTTATTTTAATCTATACTAATAATTTGAAGTTGTTGGGCAAAAAAAAAAAATTAATAATTTAGAGTTGAACTTGTATACTACATTTAATATATTAATATATAAACATAAAATTATTTCATGGTATAAAAACATATAATTATTTTTTATTAAATTTTTATTTAATTATTATGTCATCGGTTCAACCAGACGGCCCAACTGTTTCAACCGTGACCCACTAGCTTTTTGAACTCAATATCCAGTTTAGCTTTTAAAACATTACTATTAATTGCCCCTACCCATCATTGGTCCTCACTAATAATAATACATGAAATTTTTGTTTTCCAATAAAAAAATTCACAAGTTATTAAAACTGAATAGTGTGAATTTTTTAACAAAAATTGTTAAAGCTTAATCAAATGTCGTGAATTTCATAACAAAACTTGTGAATGACCTCATTGTGTGAATTTTTTACTGGGTGAATGGAAGTTGTTAAAATCTAATGAAATATTGTGAATTCCTTAACAAAATTTGTAAATGAGCTAATAGTGTAAACTTTTTTACTGGACGAACGAAAATTGTTAAAACCTAATGAAATATCATAAATTTCTTAACAAAACTTATGAAAGGGCTTGGGTGAAAGATAAAAAGTTAACACATATATATTTGTTGGGATAACTAATCTATAGGTCCTTATAGTTTCAATCAATTTTTAATTAGGTTTCTATAGTTTTTTTTTCTTTTTATCAAGTCTTTCTACTTTCACATGTTTTTAATCAGGTCCTTGTATCCTTATTGTTTCACCAGATTTTTAATTGGGACCTTGAAGATTTCTTTAAATTTTAATTTATTAATTTAATTGAAATTTAAATAAATTAATAATATTAAAATATAATTTATAAAAAATAAATTTAAATTAACAATTATATAATTTAAAAAATAATTAATATAATTAATTAGTAATTATTAATTAATTAATTAATTATAATTCTATTTTATTTTTTAGAGAAATTTATTATTATTATTCAAATTTTAATATTCCTCGTAATTTTTTAATTAAACATATATTTACATTTTTTATTTTTTATTTGTTTTCATAATTATAAAATCTGAATAATAATAATAATAATAATAATAATAATAATAATAATAATAATATTATTATTATTATTATTATTATTATTATTATTATTATTATTATTCTAAAAATTGAATTGAATTATAATTAGTTAATTAAGGATTAATAATTAAATATATTTTAAATTATTTAAATTTATTATTCTTAAATTATATTTTATTATTATTCATTGATTTAACTTGCAATTAAATTAACAAATTAAAATTAAAAAAAAAACCCTACAAAGACCCAATTAAAAATTAGGTGGAATAATAAGGACCTAATAAAAAGGAAAACATTACAAGGACCTAATTGAAAACATGTTAAAGTATAAGGATATGATAAAAAGAAAAAAAAATATAAGGACTTAATTAAAAATTGACTGAAACTATAAGGACTTACAAATTAATTACCCCATATTTGTTTGCATATAATGTATTGAAAGTCATTTGGCCACCAAATGTTTGGACAAACCAAGTGGTGGGGGTTCTAACCCCGTCCCCACCACTTTGAGAATTAATATTCCTGTCAAGATGTTCCCATCGGAGCTCTAGCAACCAGCTGGGCACCATAGCTCCATTAGTGGGAGTAATATTTTTAAAAAAAATATATTTAAGGGCAATTTAGTCATTTTCTTTTAATTTCAAAAAAGATAAATTGAGACTAGCATCTTTATGGGATTATAATATTCGAAACACCCTTTTATCTCTTAGTATTTTTAAATTTTTTTATAAAGGATTTTCCCCCTTTTTCTTTTTCTTTTTAGAATTAACGAGTTTGCTTCTCTTCTAGAAGGCTAAATTGCTATCAATGGAGAAGATGGTCGTTGGATATATGGTTTCATGTATAAACTTACAACAGTTCCTCTGAAGATAGCAGAAATCATTACGGTTATCAAAGGTCTTCAGATATGTTGGAATAGAAATTATAAAAAGGTCGTTATATTATCAAATTGTATTGAAGGTGTGAATGTTTTGACTAGGGGTTGTGATATTACTCACCCATTTAGAGATATTATAGAGGATGTCAAGTTGTGGATATTAAAGAACTGATAAGTGTCAGTAAATCATATTCCTAGGGAACAAAATAGTCTAGTTGATTATTTAGCTAGGTCTGCCCATAATATTAAAGGAATTTTTTGTATCCTTAACCATCCACCACTTTCATATCATGAGGTAGTGTTTGGAGAAGAATAGTAAATTGAGTTTTATTTTTCTCGTTGTTTATGTATTGTTGTTTTGAGTTTTATTAATGAATTCCAGTTTTCATTTTTAAAAAAGAAAGGAAGAAGAAGAAGGCTAAATTGCTATTGTTCGGTACTCTACCATATTAAAAAAAAAAAAACAAGAAACTGAAAATAATGTAGACCCTGCATTATTCTGCATTATTCCACTACAGCCAAGCATTTAGATTTAAGACCCTTCAAGGCATTGACATTAAGATCCACTTGTCCTTGAAGGAGCTTTCTTTCTTTTCCAAAATAACCTTTTTTTTATAAATTATATATCGGATTTGATGTTGGATTTGGCAGTGTTTGCAAAACCGGACCGGATCGAACGGTCTGGCTGGAGGGTTTGCTGGGCCGTTCTAATAGGTTTAGCCATTTTAAGCATTCGGCCGTTTCATGTGGCCTCAAGCTGGTTTTTGAGCTGAGAATCGCTATTAATCTACGAACCGGAGCAGATTTTTAATAGCCGTGCGGGTCAAACTTGACGAAAAAAAAAGACGCAAGATGAAGACAGTCAAAGGAAAATGAAAAAGAAGGAAGAAGAAGTATGTAGATTTGAACTCCTTATCTCAATTAATAGATCTATCCCAATAGATCTGTGCTTCGAACCATCCGACCTGAAAGATGAAGACAGAAAAAAGAAGAAACGATGGACACCGAATATAAGGAAGAAGAACAAAAGAGAAAGATGGAAAAGGATGAAAAAAGAGAAAAAATATCTTAATAGTTGCATGACATGAGGCTTTGTACCCTCCTATCCGATTTGGTTAACATTTCTTGCCCTTACTAAATTATTTCAAATTATTTTGTAATTATATACAAATATTCTCATTCTAAATATTACAACTGCTGCGTTAATTTTAAAATATAATAAAATACTTCTTTGAATGTTATATATATATATATATATATATATGCGCGCACGCGCTTAAAAATGCAAAAACATGAATTAGATTTATACTTATTTTTTCCTATAATTTTTTATAATTAAATAAATATAAATAATTTAATTTGATCATGTTAACTACTACCTCCGGTCCTAAATATAGAACATGGTTTGTAGTGCAAATTGCACTAAAAATTATGTCCTATATTTAGGACCGGAGGGAGTATTTTGAATTTCATCTTGTCACTTAATTTTTATTTTAATTTTGAAACTTCTTATTTTATTTTATTTGATCGATGAAACTTCTTATTTCAAAAAATAATAACAATGATTTTTCCAGTTATCCAATTATAAATTGTATTCAATATTTAATATTGAAAAAAAAAAGACTATCTGCTTCAAAACAATACTGAATTAATTACCAACCATACATGGAAAGAAAAAAAAAAGGCGCATTTGAGAATTCTTCTTCTTTCACAGTTCAGTAGTTCACGACTAGGGGTGGAAACAGGCCAGGCCAGGCCAGGCTTTTGCCTTAACAGGCCTGGCCTGTTAAGGCATAAACTGGCCTGAGCCTGGCCTGTGGCCTGTTGGAGGCCAAATTTTAGGCCTGGGCCTGGCCTGGCCTGAAGCCTGTTAAGGAAGCCTGATTTTTTGAAATTTTTTAAGCAAACCAACAGGCCAACAGGCCACACTATAAAACAGGCCAACAGGCCACAGGCCGAAAATAGGCCTCCTTAACAGGCCTCCTTAAACAGGCCAAAAACAGGCCGAAATTTACATAAAATACTATCAATGATTCAAAATACATCAAAACACAAGAGAATTAAAGTCTATCATAAAATCAAGGAACGATTAAACAAGGTCATTGCAACATCAAAGCAAAACTAACATTCTTGTTAGCACAATCTCACAAGAATTTAAATCTAACCAAATAACTGGAATGTGAAGGGATAAATCATGAAAAGGATTAGACATTTATAATGAGATAACATTATAAACCACATGCTCAGAAAACTCTCATTTTTTTGAATCATATGAGAGTTTTATCAAGATGTAGAAAATAAGGCTTTGCTAATGATGTCAGTGGCCTCAATATATCGTTCCACACATCTAGAGATGCAACTGCCTTCGCCTCCACTTAAGCTCGACCCTGGTTTTGTGATGCACTTCTCAAAACACTTGCCCATCACTGTCTGCAAAATCAGTAACAATTGCAAGATCAATATCAGTTAAGCAAACCATATTTGAACAAAATTGTTGCCCATAGTGTAACACCCCAAATTTTATATTCACCAAATATATTGTAATTATTTGAGAAATTCAATAAAATGGTGAATATTCATGAATTTGGAATTTATGAATTTCATAAATGTTCGATTTCATGGGAAATTGGGCACAAATAATTATGGAATTAATTTGGGTAATTTAAAAAGCCCAATATTAAGGTCCAAAAATGAAGGAATATTAGAGAAAATATTTGGTCCAAAAAAATAGATGGAAATTGGCCAAAGAAAAATAAGAAAAGAAATTGGATTAGAAAGGTAATGGCAAAATCGTAATTTTGCCAAAATAGCACAAAATAAATTATTTTTCAATTAATTGAAGTTAATTTCAATTAATTAAGGAAAATAAAGGTTAAAAATATATTTAGAATATTTTGGTCAATTTAATATGAATTTATGGAAAATTTGAGCAAAAAGTGCAATTTTGACCAAAATTGAGACTTTACGTGTATACGTAACCGAAACAAGTTGTGAAGCCAATTGAGACCATAGGGAGGGACCCCTAGGTGTCTCCTACATGTGGCATAAAGAAGGAAATATTGGTTGGACATGATGGCATGGTTACGTGAATGTAGGAAGTTATGTACATAAATTGGATTTTAGTAATTTTGGAAAATTAAATAAATTATTATAATATTATGAAATATGATAATATAAACTTCATCATCCTCTTCAGCCCCATTTCGTGCTCAGCAACCTGAAACATAGAGAGAGAAGGTTGAGAGAGTTTAGAGAGAGAAAGAGAAGAAAAATCACAAGGTAAGCCGATTTCTCCGACGATTTCGCTCCTAACGCGTATATCTCCGACTCTAAGCTACTCCTCTTTGTTCTTTAGGGTTTGGAGGCTCAAAAATCTGTTCTCTAAAGGTTAGGGTTTCAGCCATTTTTGGGAAAAGCTTGTTGGAGCTTGAGGTAACTTCCAAACCTTCGTATATTGACTATTCTGGTTGCTGTAGACAATTTAATCAGTGAAATTTCACCGGATTGTCTTTGTTTGTAAATTTTGGAAATGTGACATTTGAAGGGTTATGCTGCCCAATTTTAGTTCAAATGGTTGTTATAACTCAATTAGAATGTTAATAAAGTGGTTAGGAGTATAAAGGAACGTGTTTACGGAGCCGAAACCGTAAATCCCCGATTTTTCCCGGAGAACACAATTATTTCGGCCAGGGATGTTTGAGGGCCTTAGAGTTGGATTTTCAATGATTTTATGGTTCCATTGGATTCAGTGGGCGAAAATAGGTGGGGTTACAGTTGGGCACTTTTTCAGAAAAGGCTGAGAAAGCATAATTACGGAACGCCCCTAAAACCCTAAAAGTAGGGCTGCCAAGGGCAATTTCGTAATTTGACATTGAATTTGGTAATTTTGAGTCCGGAAATGGATTCCTTGGATGAAAATACGTCAGGATAGCCATATTCAAAAATTTGGAAAAACGTGCCATCGGGCCGGGTACGGCGGGGCCGGGGTCCCGGGGGCATTTTTGTAAATTTTCACCATAGGCTAATATAACCACAAGAAACACTATGGAAGTGTCTAAAATGATACTTGGATAGGTTATGACCTATTTCTTGTACATTTGATGTTTTAGGACCGAGTTGGACGCCTATAGTTGACACGTCTTACGAGGCGGACCCTTTGAGACAGGAAAGAGGTTAAGGTAGGGACTACTATCTCTCATATACTATGTGACTATTTATATGATGCGTGTTACTGTATTTTGTGATCTGAACACGTGCTGGAGGCACATTACCTAGCTGTGGTCTAGGACCTAGCTGAGGTACACTGGTCTTACCTAGCTGTAGTCAAGGACTCGGCTGAGGTACATGTAGGGGTTTCAACGGGTTAGTTGGCCCTAAATTTTGTGTACACACACGGATGATATGAATTTTCATTTTACTTGATACGGTGCATTGCATATTTAAATTTTCGCATTTTATATGTTGATCGTATGTTTCTACTGAGATTTCTTGGAATCTCACCCCTTTTTTCTAATCCAAATGTCTCAGCGGGTGCCAGCGGTTCAAAAGGCAAGGACATAGTTCCGGGAAACTGACGAGCATGTTTCTCGAGACACAGTTGGTGGTTACATTTAGCTTGTACTTGGAATATTTTGGGATATTCTGTATATATTTGTAATTATTAGTGAATTTTGCTCTGTTAATGTCTGTCTGTAAACAAATACTTATTATCAGTATAACTGTACTTTTCTGTTTGCCTATGGAACTTGTTCATTATTGCCCTGCGCATATCAAAATGGAAACGGGTGTTGACACATAGCTTTACTCAATTATCAACTAACATGTTTAGGACCTTCTTATAAATTGCACTAACATTTATATCATTGATTAAATTATTCATATTGCTTATTTATATATAATTAATAAAACGATGGAGTCGTTTTTTCCCCCAACAAAATGAGTCTTCTTTATTAAAATAATAATAATAATAATAATAAGAAACTAATTTTTTTGTTATATAATATAAGAAACTGATTAATGAAAGGGTCTACATAAAATAATTTATTATATGATATAAAATATATATATATATATATATATAATTAAAGTGGACCACAGAACTGAAGCATGCATATTACTCCATATTTGTCCTCAGACTACTAATCATCAAACATCTCAAGCATGCACATTAAAGCTGACCCCTAAAGTTACCTACTTTGCCACCAGTTATATATAGTTATACATACATACATATATATAGACACACACAGACAGACATTATTTATATCCGTTGAATTAATTCGTTAATTCATCAACCAGAATTCTGAAATGCAACAATATAAATATGAACCATATATATGTTTTGCAGACAGCACATAGATTCCGCGGATCCAATGAAAAGATTCTAACGATACAAAATGTATTATGCATACGCTTCAAAAATAATGCCATCAATTGAACAAAACATATGAATTTATAGTTACGGATTACCAATTATGATTAAAGTTGGCATAAGTGGACCTTCTCACATTGACATCAAATCTTCAATATAATCTCTCCTTCTCCTTCAAAAACCTTGAAAGAAAGTAATTAAATATATAGTATTAGAGCATAACAATTTTACATGTAATATGCATACGAAATGATATTATTTTAACAATGCAAGATTTATACCTTTTGTTTCTTCTTTAAATCGTATTTGTTGCGAAGCCAATCCCCACCACAAATAAGTGCTTCAATTGATTCTTCATTCAATTTAGAACGATATTCATCAATGACTCTACCTCCAGCACTGAATGTGGACTCTGATGCCACGGTTGAGATTGGGATAACTAGTATGTCAGCAGCCATCTTAGATAAAATCTTATACTTCAAACTATTATTTTTCCACCATTCTAGGGCACTAAAGGAGTTATAATTGCCATCAGACTTTAGATTCGGCCTTAGCCTGACTTTTAGCCTGACAGGCCAGACCTGAACAGGCCTATCACAGACCAGGCCACAGGCCCCTGACAGACCGCCTGACCTGTTTCCACCCCTATTCACGACACAAACCCAGAAACTGAAAGAAAAATGGATGACATGAATAAGAACTCAGAGCTCATCTTCATTCCCTCGCCTGGAATTGGTCACTTGGTTTCGGCTCTCGAGTTCGCAAAGCGTATAATCGATCAAGATTCTCGCATTTCCTTCACAGTTCTCTGCATTAAGTTCCCATTCATTCCTTTTTCAGATTCATACATCAAATCAGTCTTAGCCTCCCCACCTCGAATCCGACTCATTGATCTTCCAGAAGTAGATCCACCTTCACCAGAACTTCTGAATCTCCGGAATACTTCATCTATGTCTTCATGGAAAGCCTCATACCGCACTTCAAATCCACTATACAGAACATCTTACACATGGCTGATGATTCAAACCCAGTTGTTGGTTTGGTCCTTGATTTCTTCTGTTTGTCTATTGTTGTTGTGGGAAAGGAATTTGACCTTCCTTCTTATTTCTTTCTGACCACAAACGCAGGATTTTTTGGTACTGTGCTTTCGCTTCAGAAACGCCAAATTGACGATGTGTTTTGTGATTCTGGTCCTGACTTGTTGATTCCAGGTTTCTCTAATCTAGTTCCTTCTAGGGTTTTTGCCTAATGCTCTTTTTAGTAAAGATTGGGGGGGGGGGTTTTGCGTATTACAAGCTAGCGCAGAATTTCAGAGACAAAGGGGACTATTGTAAATAGCTTCTCAGAATTGGAACAATATGCTATTGATGATATAATTAAAGACGAGAAAATGAAAATCCCTCCAATTTACACTGTCGGTCCTGTGATTGAGCTCAAGGGTCAGCCTAACCCCAATTTGGACCAAGCTCAACATGGCAAGATAATGAAATGGCTTGATGACCAACCACCTTCCTCTGTTATGTTCCTTTGTTTTGGGAGCATGGGAAGCTTAAGTCCATCTCAAACAAGAGAATTAGCAAAAGGGCTTAAGAATAGTGGGGTTAGATTCTTGTGGGCTATGCGTTCACCACCAACAAAAGACAATGCAGATAAAACCTTAACAGAAGGTTTCATAGAATCAACCCATGATAAGGGAATGATTTGTGGATGGGCACCACAGGTGGAGGGTTTTAGCACATAAATCCATTGTTGGGTTTATGTCTCATTGTGGGTGGAACTCTATTGGAGAGCTTGTGGTTTGGAGTGCCAATTCTGACATGGCCTATATATGCAGAACAGCAGCTGAACGCATTCAGGATGGTGAAGGAATTTGGATTGGCCATCGACTTGAGACTCAATTACAGGAGTGATGGTGATCTTGTGGTGGCTGATGAGATAGAGAGAGGGATTACACAGTTGATGGATAGAGATAGTGAGGTGCATAAGAAGGTGCAAGAGATGAAAGAGAAAACCAGGAAAGCTGTCATGAGAGGTGGATCATCGTTCATTTCTACGGGGAAACTTATTGAGGATATCACTGGTGAAAATAGCAGATGATGCATGCTCTTGGCTGTAGTTGACAGATGAATTTGCTGCTTTCTTGAAAAGGAGAAATGAGAATTGCTGTGCAATCCACATAAGCAATTTAATCACTTTAGTCCCACAATAAGCAAGCAGGATAAATGGATAAGATCTGAGGTTACATGCTGCTATCATTTATTGTGGGACTCTTTAGTGATTTAATTGTTTATATGAGAGGACACAATGATTCTCCGTTCTTGAAAGCCACTAGTCTTCAGTGGGAAAATATCCCACTGGTATGAAGCCAGAAGAATCATATATCAAGGACAGACTCGATTTTCAAGAATTTAGCAGTTTCTGAATCCTCTATTGATATAGACGCAGCTAAAGGACAACATGCTCATATCATTAACAATCTGTAAATAAATTGCCTTTCACCTGGGAAAGTTTGCGTTATATTACTATGCAAATTGTACTTTGGATTTTGTGTTTCTTAGTTTTGGTAGTCATCTTAAGTTTCACATGTTCAAGAGTTGCAGCAAGTTAATAAGGTTCGTATATCATTGTGAGGTAATGAAATATAATCCTTGATTGGCTTTTGATTGAACAATTTTCTGATATAATGCTTTATTTGTTCTTATAGTGTTCCTGCCTGCAGCTTTTCAGTTGAAATGGTTCTGATTTATGGACATTGAATGGCGCATTAGAAGGAAAATGTATATTGTCAAGTACTTTCGGTAAGAAAAATGTATTAAGAGAAATAATAAAAAAAAAGCTTACATTTAATCCAATATATTTGTGAAAAGATGATATAATTTCAATACAATCATGTCTATTGGAGGGTGATGGAAGAGAGAAAGAAAGGTAACAGAGGAGAAGGGAGAGATTAGAGAAGAGAAACTGAATAATCAATCGTCTTCCTAACGGCTATATTTATGTAATTGACTAACTAGGACTAACTAACCCTACTTTTCTGTCATTGTGGCTGCATCTTTTTCTCCCTTCTTTTTATAGTTGGCAACATGATCAACCCTGATTACTCTGCCTAGAATCTTTGCTCCATTCAAATTATCTGAGGAAAAAGTATTAGCAAGCGATTTAGTTAATTATTCTCCAAAAAAACAAGCTAAAACCATCCAAAACAATCTTTTTATGACAAGAAACAGAGCCCAACCTAGAGCAAGAATTGTGCTTCTTTGATCTCCATAGTCAAGAAATGCAAAACCTTTTGATTTTCCGGTATCCTTGTCCCTAACAAGATTTACATCAACAATCTCCCAGTATCTGTAATTTACATAAAGCATTATCAGCACTAGAGAAAAACCAAAATCAGATTTCATAAATTCTCACGCATACTATCCAAAGACTGAAGACTGCAGAAGTAAAGGATTAATGACATATACATGTGCAAGGTACATAACAAAATATAAAACTTGTTAAAAGGAAGATAGATAACCGAATCGAAAGACTTACTAAGCAAAAATGGTGAGGAGATCACCCTCAGTTAGATCAAAGGGAATGCCGCCAACGAACACATAAGCAGAATCTTTGTATTTGGTGTGCCAAGAAGCCTCTTCCTTTGAATCCTTCGGTTCTGTACTGTTTTTATTTCTACTGAAACTATAAATAGAAGTTTTTATTAAAAAAAAAGGAGTTTAGGGTATACTTTTAGTTCTTTAAATTTACATGAGGTGTAATTTTGACCTTTTAACTTTATAAAGTATGATTTTGTTCCTTTAATTCTAACACTGTTAATGTTGCTAACCGAAAATGTTGGTGCAACAAACTCAAGTGATATATATGTAAACTTCAATGATAACTCTGTAATTAAATTATATTAATCATAAATTTAAAATTTGTGTAAACTTAAGTGATGACTGTATACCGGAAAATGCTGACGCAACACACTAAGTGATAATTGTGTAAACTTAACTGATGACTGTATAATTAAATGCTATTAATTTTGAATTTAAAAAATGTGTAAATTAAAAAATATCTAAAATTTATGTAATTAAATACTATTAATCAACATTTAAGTTTATTACGTGAGCATTTTTGTTAGCAACATTAACGATGTTGGAATTATACAACCAAAACTATACTTTATAAAATTAAGAGATTAAAAATATACCTCACATAAACTTAAAAGATAAAAGTATACTTTAACCTTAAAAAAAAATTTATTCCAAGACGGATATAGGAACTCAAGAGGGAACAGTGCGTAAGAGAGGGGAGAGTTTCAATCCCAACAATTTATGTCGGTATATATAAAATTTTAAAATTTATGAAAAACGATGGAAATTATAAAATTATTTTACTCTGTATTAAAAAATGAAAATTATCTTACTATTCAATCTTTTTTTCAGACGATTAATACTTTTGTGTATAAATTAAGAAAAGAAGTTAATGTCTTAACATCTATAGTTGTAATTAATGTGTGTTGAGAATAATTAAGGATACTAATATAAGAATATATTTGAAAAAAATATAATTTAAAATATGGTAGTAATAAAATACCTATTTGATTGTTAAACTTAAAATGCACACACAAATAAAAATGTAAAAAATAATAAAATAAATAATACGTGAATTACATGTATAATTATCTTTTCCTATATTATTTATAAATACATGAATATTAAAATTTTATTTGACCACGTTAACTATTTCAAGTTTCATCTTGTCTCTTAATTTTAATTTAATTCTGAAACCTTTTATTTCAAAAAAAAAAAATGACGAAAATGACTTTCTAGTTTATTCAAAGTTTAGAGAAAATATTTTTTTTTTTTTTAGTTAAGTATAGGTATCCTCCTATTGAAGATAATTCTATTCGATGCACTGTCAGACAATAAATATGGGCACCTCCAATAAGGATTCAAATATTAATTTACTGGGATTCACTCATTCAATTAGACTCAACCTATTGGTAGAAAATCTTTTTAAAGGTGGTTTAAATACCCACTTCCTCATTCGCAAAAAGAAAAACAAGAAGAAGAAGAAAAGAAAGAAACACCCAAATTCAAAATAAAGCTTCTAAATTACGAGAGTACTTTTTAGAATATTGGGTATTTTATCATATTGCACCGCACTTTTTGCTTTCAACCCGTCTTTTTTTTTCCCGCTAAAACCACTTTTGCTAGCATCGGCAATAATTTTATTGTAAAAGTTTTATGATAAATAATTAATAAGAATTTGTGAATTTCCAAATTAAACATGTTAATTTCTAAATTTGTCCTGTGATTAAATAACAACAAATGTTTTTATTACCGAATGCAACTTTGTTGCAAAACTTGTGTTGAGGATATCATTGGTAGACATTGCAGCTGATGGATGCTCTTGCATGTATTTCACATATGAAATGGCTGCTTTCTTAAAAACCAATAGTCTTATCCCACCTGGCATGAAAATACATCATGGACAGACTCAATTTTCAAGAATTGAGCAATTTCTAATTCCTCTATTGATATATACCAAGGTTGTTAAACCCAGATTGACCACTAAACTGGTTGAGTTAGTAGGTCAAGGGTTAATGGGTCAAATCGGAGCCAACCCAAGGACCAGACTAATGAGAAATAAAAAATTAAAAAATAATTTAAACTCTCATCATAGTATCATATCATCCAGAATCAATTCAACACTTTGAATCATTAACAAAATAATCATATATACTCATCTCACATTCTTTACAATTTATTTAACATGTTGATATTATAGTATTAATCCACCATTCACTAGCATTATAATCAATAATCATTAATATTCTTCTTAGTAAATTATCAAAATAAATAAATGATAACATAATATTCATACTTACAATTCTTTAATCACTAATCTAATAGTCATTAATACAAAAATTATTATTGATTTCAATTGAAATTGTTGTCTACAATTCATATTTCCATAAAAATATTAATTTTTTTAAGAAAAAGCAACCGGGTAAACCCAAGTTCAACCCGGGCTGCTATGGTACTGGTCTATGAACCTACCCAGACTAGTTTCATATCGAGCTGACCCAGCCGATCTGGTATAGGTTTGATAACTATTATACATCTAAAGAACAATATATATGCAAATGAACTGCATCTCAATGGGAAACTCCGCATTATATAACTATATTCATTCTGAAAATGAATATAGTTTTGGTGGTCATCTTAAGTATCACCTGTTCAAGAGTTGCAGCAAGGCAATGCTTGTATATTATTATGAAGTAGTGAAATATAATACTTGATTGGATTTAGATTGAATAATTTTCTATCATAATGGTTTGTGTAAAAATTTATGATGCACTACATCTTTCTTTATAGAGCCACATGACTTTAAGAACATGACCACCGTATAATCCATTTACAATGTGTTACACTTCTAAACTCAAGCTCATCTATTTCCATCTTCAATATGATTCTTTTTGGAGCAAATATCTCTAAAATGAATTACAAGTATTCATAAATAACGTACCTTGATTGTATTAACTTGTGCCACACAATCGAACTCGGATCCTTTACTTGCATATTTTCAAATTTTTATAATAAAAAACTAAAATAATTTTTCAAATTTAAAAGTCATATGCACCCCTTCTAATAAAAGGGCTCATACATCGCACATGATAATCTATCTAGTTTCTTATTAGAAAGCAATTTATCAGTTGAAATAGCTATGATCTATAGGCATTGAATGGGACATTAGAAGGAAAGGAAACAGTTGTATAAAGGATATAAACTATACACGAGTTCTCTCTTCTAAAATTCAGACGAATAATCAAACTCATATGCTCAGTACTCGTCAAAGTTAATTTTAAGAACAATTATTTCAAATAAGTATTTTTTTTTTTGTTCTCAAATATATTTTTTTAAAATTATCACCCACACGGATTTTTTTTTTAAAAAAATTCTTCTCAAAACTTGTTTGAAAAACAATTTTAGAAAATGTCTCGAGTAAAAAATGAAAACTAAAACAAAAAAAACACGAATACATTTGTAATTTGTAAATTTTCATGAATAAATGAAGATGATCAATTGCAGTATTGACCCACGTTTCAGTTAATGCTGACATGGCTCTTACATTACAAGGTCCTCATGTAAGATGCTTTGATTAATTTGAAATCAGAAGAAAACAGAACAACGAAATATAATCTTCCATTCAATATTACTACTAAACTATCTCAATTTTGTATAAGTAGACAATTCTAAGCATGTTTGTTTGAGCTTAAATTTGCTTATAAGTTGCTTTTTACGTAAATCGAGACACAACTCCTCTCACATACTTACTTCGTATACCGTAAATCACTATTAAAAAGTAACTTATAAGCAATCGAATCGCTAAAACAAACATACCCTCTATAAATTTGGAGCCACGCTTAGTTTCAGCCAAAACTTCCGTTTCATTGATAACATGTAAGAAAGCCAAAAAAAAAAGAACTGGTCACAACAATATACATGAAAGATTCAAATCTTGTGTCAATACTTCTTTAAGATCACTAGTTGGATGCATGATTTCCACCTTCCAAAAGGATGATTATGATTGCTCTTCCAAAACAAAGTGGAAAGAGATCATACAGAACACAAGTTAAATGACCAGAAAGAGAGAATGAGAGCACATGAATACAATCAATCCACATGCCCAAATTCGAAGCTACCGATACCGATTATCACCTTCTTGATCTCTTTTCTTCTCTCCTGTCCAAATCATATTTTTCTTTTGGCTCTGATCTATTTGTATCATGTCTGTTTGATCTGTCCCCTCACTTCCTATCATAATCATCTCTTGGCCTAGATGCTGAATCGTAGTCTCTTTGCCTCGACCTCCTCTCTTCCCTGCTAATATGATCTTCCCTTGATCTACTACCAAAATCATCATCATCATACTGTCTCTTGTGCCTCTTTTATTCCATTCTGTCAGAATCTCTGGTCCTGGGTTCAAACTCATCATTATCTGGCCTCCTTGACCTAGTGTCTTCCCTCCTATGACGATCTCTTCGCTCAAGTTCCATATCATCATCGCTTCTCCTTCTTGATTTTTTAGCTTCAGAATGTAAATCGCTTCCCTCCTATGTTAAGCTGCATTTGGCCTCCTTTATATTATTAAAACCTTGGAAACATTACATGAGGCTCCAAGGTGAAAGAACATAATCAATGTGACAGATGTTTACTAGAAATGGTGGCTAATATCGCCATGTCAGTGAACTCAGAACTTTCAGTTGCTCAAATAAACCAAGATGAGAAAGCACGAGGCATGGCACATTTTGGTTCCTATCTCTCTGAAGTTGTCAGAGAGAAATAGAACCAGAAGTGCAGTTGTTCTAAAAGTCCTTGAAATCATTACTAAAACTTGCAATTATAACAGAAACAAGAATACGGAAGTTAAGATTTTTTAAATTGGGATCCAAATTCCAATAATAGAGCTTTGAGCCTAGCTCTCCAAGCTCAATGACAAGTCTGACCATCAAACAAGGCCTACAATGCTCCTTATTGAAGGCTGACATCAAAATTCGCAATTAATACATTAGCATCTATATTTTGAGACGATAAACTCACCTCATTAAAGACTAAATCATAGGCACATAAAAATTTTCCACTGGGACCAAAATTTACATCTTAAACCTTGATACAGGCTCAATTTCAATGGTTAAACATCTAATTCTTCTCATAAAAGACTAAATCACAAACACATTAAATACTTCTTCTTGAGAAAATTTACTTACTTGCTCATCATGAGAAAATTTGCAGCTAGCTCCACGTGTGCATTCACCTCTTTGGAAAGCTCGGCAAACAACCCGTTCCTCCCTTTTCTTCTTCTCTGTCTCTTCATCTTCCTCTTCTTTCTTTTTATATTTAGTGACGTGATCAACTCAAATGATTCGACCCAAAATCTGTGCTCCATTCAAATTATCTGAGGAAAAAGCATTTGCAAGTAATTAAGTTTATCATTCTGTAAGAAAAAAAGGCTAAAACCATCACTATTACAAGACAGAAAGCGCAACCTACAGTCAGATTTGTGCTTCTTTGATCTTCATATGCAAGAAATGCAAAACCTTTCGATTTCCCAGTACCTTTGTCCCTAACAAGATTTACATCAACAACTTCCCCGTATCTGGATTTACACAAATTATTAGCAGATATTGGAGAAAAATAAAAAATCAGATTTCATAAAGAACAAAATTAGGCATATGCTAGCCCAAGCAACAACGAGTTCTAGTTTATAATAATCCTACGGCACTCGCACGGCATATTGCTCCTACCATAGAAAATGGCTCATAAATTGGAAAGGCAAACACAGCAGGATGAAATTGAATAAGAAAACATCTATTAAATAAAACTGGTTAAAAGGGGATATTAACCTAATTTTCAAATTTAACAGGTGAACTAATCAAAACGCAAAAAAAAAAAAAAAAAAACAAAACAAAACAAAACAAAAAACAAAAGAGAGAGAGAGAGACTTACTGAGCAAAAACTGCGAGAAGATCACCCTCCGTTAGATCGAAGGGAATGCCGCCGACGAATACATAAGCGGAATCTTTGTATTTGGCGTGACAGGAAGCTTCGCCGCTGATGCCCAGAGAAGCTTCTTTGGAATTGATATTCAGAATGCGCTTCAATAGGGTTAAAGAATTCATCTCTCTCAGGCACAAAGTTCGCTAATTGATTCAGGTCAATCACCACCGCGACTGATGAGAAGAGGACTGTGATAACGGTGGAAGGTCAATCACCACTGCCACTGTTTCAGGTCGCGGCTTTCAGAGGGGTCGGGTACTAAACTGAGGGGTCGATCTAATCTTTTTCATCAGTTGGGGTCGATCTATTTTATCTGAGTTTGTCAGGGTCAAGGGTTAGAGTAGATTTTATCAAAAAGTATAAAATTTCTTCTTCTTTTTTTTTTGCCCAAAAAAAAAGTATAAAATTTCAATACAGGAAAAGTCACATTGAGGTCTAAGGACCATAAAAAATTATAAAAAAAAAACTATCGTAAAGTTGGTGTTTGCATTATTTGTTGGAAACTATGGGAAGTAAGGGATCAACGAATCTTCAATGATGAATCCTTCATAGCAGACGGAATAGAGGTTCAGATAAAGTCCATAGTCATTCATACTCTTAATAGTTATTCTAGGTTCGATCCTCTTTTGTAAATTCTGGACATGTAAACAGTAGTCTCTGTACATATATAGTTCATTTTTATTAATGAAACTTTTCCCTTCTACTAAAAAAAAAAATTATGAAAAACAAATTTTTATAGTAAATTTTTCTATTACCAAAATCCTTAAAAATTATATTGTGATTAGTCTTGGATGTAAAGTTTTCGAGTTGTCCTTATTAATTAAAAATATACTGTCGGGTATTAATAACTTCGTCAATCTATTTTGACAACTGCATCTGCCTACTTTGATAAGTTCTAAAATGGCAAGTTAACGTGTCTATTTTTATAAGCATCTGTGCCAATTTTGATAAGTTGTTCTGCCTATTTAGAAGTATTAAGCAAACTAATTAAATTACTCAAAAATATTTATATTTATTATTTTTTTCTCCAAACTATTTTATCTAACTTATTACCAGATATATAATCCAATGAAGCACCATATATGATATAATTACATAACTTATTTAGCTTTCTTGATCTCTTAAAAAAGTCAACAGTGTCTTATATTTAGAATTGGAGAGAGTATGTATTATTAATTTAGACAAATAGAGAAAGTTAAATGCATTATTTAAAAGTATTTATATTTATTATTATTTGATTTATATAAATTAATATATAATCTAATGATGATATACATAAATATTTTAGAGACAAAGTTAAGGTGCAAATTTAACAACTAAGTTTTTTCTGAAGAGCGTCTGGCACAAATAAGTTTTGGAAAGGGCAAAAATAACAATAAACAATTTAAAAAGGAGCAAATTTAACAAAACCATTAAATTTGACCTAACGGCGTTAAATTATAAGAGATAGAAACCTCTAACGGCGTTATGTCAAATTTAAAGATTTTGTTAAATTTGCACAATTTTTAATTGTTCATTGTTATTTTTGTCTCTTCCAAAACTTATTTGTGTCAGGCGCCCCTTGGATAAAACTTCGTTGCTAAAATTGCATCTTAACCCTTAGAGATATCATGTAACATATGACATAATTAAATAATTTATTTAACATCCTCAATCTCCCCAATTTAGTCAAATGAGCTTTATATTAAAGATTAGAAATTGTATATAATAAAATCCATATTCTTTTAAGTCATTTTCCATCTAATCTTCCTTTTAAAAAAAAAATCATCCAAACAAGTTTCACACTACTACAAAAAGGGGTTTTAACCTCCTAAATTTGGCACCTTTAACATCCCAAAACGGGGGGACGTATATACTGGGGGCGTAGTAAGTTGAAACAAAAGACGTCTCAAATGATAGGGACGCTCAAAGTCTGACTTTAGGCGTCTCAAATTACAATTTGGGACACCTAAAGTCCCCCCAGGGTGGGACTTTAGGCGTCCCAAATTGTAATTTTAAAAACAAAACGAGTTTCATATTAACAAAACAATTTTAAGTTGAGTTCTTCCAAAAATAAAATTGTTTTATTGAAAATATTTAGATAAAAATCATTTAATGAATATTGGGGTTATGGTTTTCTTTTTAAGTTTTGTCTTGAATTATTCTTCATAATTCGTTTGGAATTAATACAAGAATTTCTTTAATTTAAATAAATCATATTTTATTTTATTATATATACTAATTAATGGTGCAAGAACAAGACCAATGAAATGGGGTGGTGCCACTACGTGTGTATGGATAAATCTCCATTGGCTTATAAAAGCTAGATTTCCCTAAAACTAAACAACAGGGATTTCTATTATACACAAGTAAATTTATATTTAAACAAGAAAATAAACCATTCCCGAATAAATGCAATTTAAGCAATATAACCACACCAAACACATCAGGCTAATCTCAACTATCTCAATATAAGCAATATATAATAAGCACAATCTCAACCATTTCAAGTAAATTTATATTTCAAAAACAAAATATACCATTCTGTTACAAAAAAAAAACGAAGAAAATAAACCAACCTGATCAGAGCGCCCACTAGCTAGTATGTTGGAGAGGTAGAGAAGACGTTGGAGATCCACGGTGGTGTGCACAACAATGGAAGGACGAAGGTGGAGGAGAGAGCAAAAATCTACCCACTGTGGAGGAGGTGAAGTTGCAGCAGGGTCGGTTGCAGCCGTTGAAGAAACAAAGAAACAAAGAGGAAGAAGAAAAAGGGAGGAGGGAGGAGTTTAACAAGGGCCGACGGTGGAGGAGAGAGCTTGAACAAGGGAGGAGGGAGGAGTTGAAGAAAAAAACAGAGGAGGGCCGACGGTGGGTGGGGAGAGGAGGAAGAAGAGTAAAGTTGTTGTTGAGAGGATGTGAGGAGAGGTGTAGTGATAGATGAGAAGACGCATGTCAGACAAGTGTCTGACATGCGGTTTAGGGACGCCTAAAGTCTTAGTTTAGGCGTCCCAAATCCATTTGGGACGCCTAAAGTCTTGGTTTAGGCGTCCCAAATGGATTTGGGACGCCAAAACCAAGACTTTAGGCGTCCCAAATGTCATTTGGGACGCCTAAATTCAGCTCCAGGCGCTAAAAAAAATTTATGAAATTTATATTTCGCGCCAGGAAGCACTTTAGACGTCCCAAATTCAAATTTGGGACGTCTAAAGGTTCCCCTACATATATATAATTACGAAAATGCCACCGCCTCCCTTTTTAACCACCCAATTTTCAATTTGGGACGTCTTTGGGGGTGGTTATATCTCAATTCTGTAGTAGTGTCACATTCAGGAAAACCCATTTATGTTACCGTCAATCCAAATATAAATCACATTACATAATCTGACTTTTATCCAATCTTAAGTTTGCCAAAATCATATTGCAAAAAGAAAAAAAACTACTTTTACCATCGTTATTTCAAAAACACAAATAAACTACTATCTACGAAAAGACAATATGACAACTATGACATGATGCTAATAGCAAATTAGTTTAAAGAAAAATAATAACATATAGAAGATAAAATAAATGGAATCTTTACTTATTGGCAAAAAAAAAAAATGGAATCTTTACTTGTTTGGTATGAGGGGAGGGGAGGGGAGGGGAGGAGAGTTAGAGGGGAAAAAATTATTTAGTTAGATTTAAAAAAATTATATAAGTGTGGTTAAAAGTTTTTAATTAATTATTTTCACTCTTTTATCTTACATCTAATAATCTTTATTTAAATTTTTTAACCCCAATTGCTTAGTTCTTTTTAAATTTGGTTTATAAAAGTTTTTCCTCCTCTCCGTTCCTCAGATAAAACTTGGGTCAAGTTACTTAGGTCCATTAGAGCTAAGTAGCCAATAAGATTTTGACACCTGGATTAGTTTGACACATAAGCACTTAATCTAGGTTAAACCACCGTAAGTGTCCCTCATGTTCTATTCAGCACAGTGGTAAATGCTAAATGATGAAGCCGAATCTCAAAGGTGAAGAAGTAAAAACGAAGATGCAAATAACATCTGGTGCCAAACTCTAAAAAACAAGTGTTCATTGTCCATGTTATCTTCATCCATGTGAGAAACCACGATATCTCTCATGGCTTTGGTTCCTCTCCGATACAGAGTACCATTTGTTGCAGAGCAGTTGAAGGTAAGGAATACTCTATCTTTGTTGCTTCATATGATTTTGGGTTCCGCATTCAAGGTAATCAGATGAGTATTTTGGGAATTTTGTGAATGGTGGGTTTTCTAACATTGAAATTGACGAGGAGGGGTGTGAATAAGGGTATTGCGGGGAGAAGGATTAGAGGGATTGAAAGAAGAGAGAGTGATGAAGATATGAAGAGTGGATGGATTGGAACGGTGGAAAAAACTGGAATTTCTTCTTCTAAAGGAGGAAGCAGGTGATCTAGATGGTGAAAAAGAAGATGAAGGTGAAGTAATAGAGGGGGTGAGATAATAAAAGCTTTGTTTTTGTCAACAATGGCAGAATCATCTCCAGGGAAAGTGGCGGTGCTAGCATCTGAAGGAAGAAGCAGGTGGAGAAGAATCACTAGCGGTACCGGTGGATGTATGGGAAAAAATAAAAAGTCACTAACGGTATGTGTTAAACTAGTGCAGGTGTCAAAAAATTATTACTTAGAACTAATGGACCTAAATAACTTCACTTAAGTTTAATACCCCTAAAATCCCTCGTACCAGTTATGATCCAATTCAATTCTCCAACAACCTACCTCTTATAAGTACTAAAATTAGTATTTTTTTTTCAATTAAACAAAACGCATCACTCCACTTTTGTGTAATTTTTTTATTATGATATATATAGAAAAAATTAGGGGAAAATTGCTCCATTAAAAATGTTATTGTTAAGAATGATCTGATAAATTTTTAAGCAAAATATTACTTAAAATTATTATATAGATAATAAGAAGGAGTATCTCAATTAAATTTAGTAAAATGTCAAAGTTCAAATTGAGACTACAAATTTAACAAATTATTAATTAAGCCATAAGACCTAATTCAGAATTTTTGAATATTATTAAAAGATCAAAATGTCACCTTATACTTAAAAAAAAAAAAATTGAAGGTAGATAGGGTTAAAGCCAGATTTTGATTTTGATTTTGATTATTTCAGCTGAACTTTTAATTTAAAATTCAGTCCTTATCTTTCCATTGTTTTATTTTAGAAAATGATCCTTATCAGTCCAACTTATAACTAAGTCATCCTATTTGTCCAAAAAAAAATAACTAAGTCATCCTACATGTTTAAAAAAAAAAACAGTGCCGATGTGGCTTCCTAGTCACCAACTCCATCATTATCATCATCAAATGCCTCCGTCTTAGTAGAGAATTATAGAAATCAGTCCTAAACGAAGCTCTACTTTTATATATAATAAAAGAAAAATAATAGATAAATAGATTTAGAGCTGAAATCATAAAGTTGGAAAAAAATATCTTTTTAAAAAAACCTAAGAAATAAATTCTTTTTCCCAGAACCGAAGAAATAATTTCAGGCAATGGTTTCTTCTCGAAATATATCAGTGTTGCTGTTTAATGAATCTTTATTAGCAAGTCCCATCAACTCAAGAATCAAAGACATAATCCACGTGGTTCAATAGGTCCAATCCCAGAAACACCAGCCAGCAGCTTCTGGCCCTGCGTCCGGTGGCGATTAATTGAATGAGGAGAGGTGCCTTTAGTTCTAAAAATGCTGACGAAGTAAGTTAGATTTACAACACAATATCTTATTTAATTTTAATTTTATATGGTATTTATTTAATTTATATTATTTTATTAAAAAAATCACATACAGTTAAAATAAAAAAATTCTATAAAAAGTTGGTGAATTTAACAAATCTTAATTTGCACCTAGTTATGGCCTAATTTAGGATATTTGAATGTTGGTAATTATACTATAATACCCCTAAATCTTTGAAGGGAGTCAAAAATTAAAGAGGGTGGAGTGGGGGAAAAAAGTGATAAGTCTGAATTGCTTCCTTCTACTCGAGGGCTTTCCTACTCACAAGATCCCTAATTTTCTAATAAAAGAACCCGCTGCTCCCAAACAAAATGGTTTCCTTATTAAGTGTTTCATTGTTTCCCCGTCCACCCAACATGATGCCTCTCGATCGACTATGCAAGGGCGCTAAGTTCATTCTATGTCAGGCAAAGCAACGAGTGTAGTAAGGATGTGTGTGCTTGCGTGGCTTCTCCTCAAAACTTGATAAGTGATGAGTCATCAGCAATTAAATTTAATGTAATTCTATAGTAGTTTCATATTTTGTTTCTCAACACTAACTTTAATTGATGGCTCTTGTCTCGATTTTTATTTGCAAATAGAACCATCCTGTAATCCTTTCCAATCAAACAACTTTGTGTTTGTATACTCTGATTATTCATGTTATATGGATAGGCTTTCACTATTTTTTGATTTTTGTGGCATATAATCCAATAAATTGGTTGGTAATTTGCTTCTACTATGATCAATTTTGCAGTCTGATGATGGGTTTGGTATTTCATGCTCTTGTCTATGTTTTGCCTTTTTAATAGGGTATTTTTTTTAATTTTGTTGTTTTAATAACTAAGGGATGTGAAGGTAATTTAATCTAAATTTTAAATCCCTAATCAAGATGCATAACCTATATAATTTGTTAAGTTCAACGACTCAAATTAGAATTTAGATAATTCAACTGTCTTTATATGGGATTTTTCCTATTTTATTTATTGAAAAAAAAAATCCAATTTAAATAAATTAGTTTAATCAATTTCATAATCCTTTTCTCTCTTTCTTCTTTTAACAAGTATCTCTCAACTTTCTTCATCCTGGACTCTTAATTTCTGGTGCAACACCCTTTATCTTCATCCCCCTATATATCCCAAGCCAAAAAAAAAAAAAAAAACAGGAAAAAAGAAAAATGTACAAATTGTTCTACGACCTCAACAATTATCATCTCCAAATTGTTCTATATATTCTTCAACAACTCTCCTCTTCAAGCACAAGTGATTATGTCGTTTTTCTTTTTCTATATTATTGAAAAAGTAGGGTTTGCTTTTTGATTTTATCTGTCAATGAGATTTTGCTCTTGTCCTTGTGGAGTATTTCCTTGTGAAATTCTTCCCTCGCTAGCCATGATGCACCAGCAGTTTCAACCTGTTATTGCACAGGAAATTAAAAGGATGCATGGGAGAGAAGATAGGATATTTATTAAAATCTGCTACTTTTTAATATAAAGGTTTGTAAAATAACTCTATAATAAGATTACCTAAACACAGCATATTTGTAGAAGGAGGAGGCAATATTTTAAAAGTTGGATCGAAAATCAAACTAAAAAAGCTAACGGATTATGGTTCAAACAGTTGAATTAGTCGGATCGTTCGGTTGAACCGATGATGTAATAATTTATTAAAAAATTAATTAGAAATAAATATATATGTGTATATATATATATATATATATAATAAACTCATAATAAGTTTAATTGCCACCACTCACGACAATAATATGATAATATATGAAAATTTTAATATCATAATTTTTTTTATATATTTAAAATTAACATTTTAAAATTTTAGATAAAAAATAATAAAATTAAATACAGAATAAATTAACTTTAAATATATAAACAAAGTGATATTTTGTTTTGGAAGAAAAAGGCAAACCAAAAAAAATATGGATGGTAGTAAAAGAAATGGCAAGGTCAAGTGAAAAAAACAATTCTTGATACAGGAAGCACAAAACACGACAAATCTAAAAGGAGTAGATGGATAAAACGTGTAAAACGTGTATGCACCCTGCACTGTTCCATCTATGCATAGTTTAATAATTTTATATTTATTATTCACTTTTGACTCTTTTAACCAATTCACTATTTTAACCAATGCACAAAGGTTTTCCATTTGCATACTCCGACAACTTGCGCCCTTTGTCTTCTGCCTCCTTCATCTTTTCAAATAAGATTATTTCCTCTCTCTGTCCGCAACTCATTCTCTTGCTGTAGTTGAAGATGGAGTAAACACACAGCATATTGTTTGACTCTTTCACTGCGCCTCCCTTATTCGTCTTCTCACGAATCTAATTTGTGTGTGTCACACTTTCCCTCTCTCCTTTCTTTTCTTCTAGATCCAGTTTGTGCCAAAACTCGTCCGGCTCTTCACAGGCCGCTCCAGCTCTCGGTTTTATTCCGGTTTCCGGCCTAAATCCCGGTTTTACACGCCTCAACGCGGCCTAACCACTGAAGCGGTCTAAAGCTCAGGGCTGACTCGTTCTGAAAACATTGGAAGGAGGTATGGAAGAATAGGATTTTGTTTCTCTCCTGTGCTTTTGTATCCGCTGCCAGAAAAACAACATCGTACGCAATGAAAAAAGTGGGTCACATGACTGAGAGGAGGCGCGAGGCCAAATTATAAAATGTGTTAATGAACTAATAACCTTCATGTTCACATTTTTATAAAATAACAAATAATTAAAAAATTAATTGAACAAAAAATTTGGTTAAGTAATATTTAACACTCTAAAGTATTTTTTTTAGTGGTAGTGTAATGTTGGAGCAGCTTTTTTTTTCACTCTAAAATATTTTTTTAAGAATTATTAAAGGATATTGAGTGCTGATGAAAAATATTTGATGATGCAGGACAATATTTGCATAAAAAGTTACTCTCTCTATTCCTTAATCTAAGATTCTTTTGTCAGTATTAATATAAGATTTAAAAGATTAATTTGATGAAATTAAAGAAAATAAATAAATTATTTAATCATAATATATATATGTATGATCTTTCTGAAATAATTATATATGTCCTTAGATTATATATAAATCTATAAATAATATTTAAAAATAATTTATTTAACCTTATTCATCTCTCTAAATTAGTCTAACGAGTCTTATATTAAGGAATGAGGAAGTATTTTAAGATACTAAGTGTTACTAAAAATACTTCAAAGTGTTAAATGCTACTTAAGCTAATTTTTTATTCAATTAATTTGTTTTTAATTATTTTTGATTTTATAAAAATATGAACATGATGTTATTAGTTCATTAACACGTTTTCTAATTTGGCCTCGCGCCTCCTCTGCTTATTCAGTCATGTGACCCACTTTTTTCATTGAGTACGATGTTGTTTTTCTGGCAGCGGAGGGGCAGCGGATACAAAAGCATAGGAGAGAAACCAAATCCTAGAAGAATATGAGGTGAATAGCAGTAGTTGCAGAGGCCATAGATGTGGATTGAAGAAGAGAGAGGCCATAGTCCAAGTAGGTGGAGATCAAGGTTAAATATAAAATTAAAATATAAAAATATTATATTAAAGAATTAAAATTTGCTTTGTTAGTATTATACAGTCAACACTTAAATATGTTGTGTCAGCATTTCTCTTTGGTGACATTAGCGGCGTTAAATTTAAAGAACTAAAAATATACTTTAACCTAAAGCCAAAATCAGGCTTACACTTATCTCCAATTTTCCTTTTTAAATAAGGTTCTCATCCATTGCTCATCACAGTTATGAGCAGAGTGCATATCACTATAGTTTAAAACTAATTAAATTTATAATTTTTAAAATGATAAATTCATTTTTCACTTAATGTCATTGGAACTCGTGACATGTGGGAGGAAAATATTCCACTAGACTAACCAATGTTACACTTGAATGTCAATGATAAACTTGTTTTTCTAATAAGTGGTTGTTATAAGGCTATCTTTATTTTAGATTTTACATATATTAATTAAAGCAAAAATTTATTTGAAATATAAAAATTAAATTAAATTAAATATAGACCGTCCAAAATCAATCTACACGATTCACATTAATATGAGCACACTATGCTCACCAAAATGATGAGTCCAAAATGTGCTAGAAACTACATAGAGGCATTTTGATCTTCTAACAACATTAAAAAAATCCCCAATTAGGCCACTTTGCCTAATTATGAATTTTTAAAAAGTTTAAGCCTCAATTTAAATTTTGATATTTTACTTAGATTTAATTGAGATCTTCTCATAATAATATTCTCATAAATTAGTATAATACATTATAATATAAGTTATTATAATAACTTGAAATTTTCTTTTAATAATCTTTAGCCTCTCTAAGTCTCGAGTGGGCTTATACCCTTGATCAAATAAAAAATTAATTAAAAATATATTTATTATTTTATTATGTATATTATTTGTTTATATTTTAATTAATTATTTATTTTATAATTAAAAATTTAACTCTGCCTATGTTTATAGCCAGTCCCAAGCCTGGATAAAGGAGGAAGGTTGTGTTAGGCCCCGACAGCCAACGTAAAACCCTCTCGAATCTCTTATGAGCATGGATCAACGAAGAAATTATGCTAATGCTAGGTCGTTGCCTGTAAGTAACGCACTGTATGGCTCGAGTAAAGTGATAAGTGAGCGAGAGCCGCTGCATCGTCGTTCGGATGTAGTGTTAAATGAGCAAGGGCTACCGCTCTCTTTTGAACGGAGGCGGCTAAAGAAGCTAGTTAATGAGAGCAAGATCAGATTTGGCACTTAAAACGTTGGAGCTCTGAATGCCGAATCTCTGAAGGTGGTGGGCGTAGTAAATGATCGAAAGATTAATATCTTGTGCCTTCAAGAAACTACATGGGCAGGAGAAAGGTCTCGAGAAATTAATGGTTTTAAGCTTTGGTATACAGGAAAGGTCAATGGAAGGAATGGTGTTAGTATCATCATTGATAATGAATGGAGAAAGAACATGGTGGAAGTTAAGAGGGTTAAGGACATAATCATTTCCTTAAAAATGATTGTTGGGAAGGATATTATAAACATTATCAGTGTGTATGCACCTTAAGTAGGGGCAGTAGCATATATTAAGGAAAAGTTCTTGGAAGATTTGGAGGGGCTAATTTAGAATATCCCACTAACCAAAAAGATTTTTATTGGAGGAGATCTTAATGGACATATCGGTAAGGAGGCAGGATCTCATGCAAGGGCCATGAGGGTTTTGGATTTGGGGTGTTCAATAATGAAGGTCAATCTATTATTGATTTCTCCCTCGCATATAACCTCAAGATTGTCAACACTTGCTTTAAGAAGAGAGAGGAGCATTTAATAACATATAAGAGTGGAGCTGCTAAGACATAGATTGACTTCTTTTTGGTAAGGAACTCTGATAGAAGACTTTGTACTAACTGTAAAGTGATCCCTGAGGATGACGTGACAACACAACATAGGGTTTTGGTCCTTGATGTGAATATTAAGTGTGTAAAACAAAAGCACCAGCAAGTTTTAAAATCAAGGGTCAGGTGGTGGCAGTTAAAGGGGGAGAAGCGGGAGATTTTTAAGGGAACTCATTTGGAGGAGGGGGAGTGAGAGTTACAAGAAAGTGCTAATATCATGTGGGAAAAATGTCTAAAAAGGTCCAGAAGGTTGCTAAAGTAATTTTGGGAGAATCAAAAGGTTTTTATCGGCAAGATAAGGAGACTTGGTGGTGGAATGAGACTGTTCAAGAGAAAGTCAAGCATAAGAAAGATTGTTTTAGAGCAATACATTTGTGTAATAATGTTGACAATTGGGAAAAGTATCGTTTGGCTAAAAAGGAGACTAAGAAGGCAGTGAGTAAAGCTCATAATAAAGCATATGAGGAGTTTTATAAGGAGTTAAGAATAAAGGCGGGAGAGCGTAAGATTTACAAGATCACAAAGAACAAGAAGAGAAAATCGAGAGACTTGGACCAAGTGAGGTATATAAAGGATGAAGAAGGAAAAGTTTTGGTTACTGATGGAAATATTAAGAATATGTGGGAAGTCTACTTTTATAAGTTGTTCAATGATGGAGGGGGAGGGCCTTGTGATTGCGATGATTTGTCAACTCGAGAAGGTGATATCAATTTGTCATTTTACAGTAATATTTGAGTTGGCGAGGTTAGGGAAGCTCTTAAGAAAATGGAAAATGGTAAAGCTGTTGGGCCTGATAGGATTCCTATTGAAGTTTGGAAATATTTAGGTGAAAAGGGTGTTTTGTGGCTCACAGAATTTTTTAATGAGATTTTACGATTAAAGAAAATGCCAGATGAGTGGAGGAAAAATATTTTGATTCCTATTTATAAGAATAAAGGGGATATTTAAAATTATGCAAACTATAGAGGAATTAAGCTTATGAGTCATACAATGAAATTATGGGAAAATGTGATTGAACACAGGTTGAGGTTGGAGACTGAAATTGCTGATAACCAATTTGGATTTATGACAAAAAGGTCTACAACAGAAGTGATTTATTTATTAAGGGGGTTTATGGAAAAAATATAGGAGCAAAGGAAGAGATTTGCATATGGTTTTCATTGATTTGGAAAAAGCATATGACCGTGTGCCAAGAGATATACTCTGGAAAGCTTTGGAAAAGAAAGGGGTGCGGTTTGCATAGATCAAAGTCATTCAGGACATGTATGAGGGGGTTACAACCAATGTTAGAACGCCTAGAGGTGTAACGAAGAACTTTCTTATAAGGATTGGTCTACATTAGGGATTAGCTTTGAGCCCTTATTTGTTTAACCTAGTGGTAGATGTTATAACTGAGCCTATAAGAGAGGAGATCCCTAAATGCATGTTTTTTGCAGATGATATAATTCTGTTGGCTGAATCTAGGGAGGAATTAATTCTAAACTTGAGATATAGAGACGGCCTTTGGAAGTGAAGGGTTTTCGTCTGAGTAGGAGCAAAACTAAATATATGCATTGTAAGTATGATAAGAGACAAGGTTGAAATGAATTGGAAGTTAAATTGGGGGGGGGGAAGTTATTCCGTAAGTGATAAAATTTTGGTATTTAGGATCAATTATACGACAAGATGGTGAAATTGATGGAGATTCTAATCACAGAATTCAAGCTGGATGGTATAAATGGAGAAAAGCTACTGGAGTTATTTGTGATAGGAAAATATCTAATAAAGTAAAAGGGAAGTTCTACCGCATTGCTATAAGACCTGTAATGCTATATGGTAGTGAGTGTTGGGCTTTAAAGGGACTACATGAACATAAAATGGGGGTGGCCGAGATGAGGATGTTGAGATGAATGTGTGGTCATACAAGAAAAGATAAGATTCGTAATAATCATATACGTGAATGAGTTGGAGTGGCCTCTATTGAAGGATAAATGGTAGAAAGTCATTTAAGGTGGTTTGGACATGTTCAACAAAGACCGTTGAATGCACTGGTGAGGAAGGTTGATCAAGCAGTATAGAGTCCTATAAAACGAGGTCACGGAAGGCCGAAGCGAACGCTTAATGAGGTCATAGAGAGAGACCTTTTGATTAATAATATACCTAAAGATATGGTTTTTGACAGAGCACAATGGCATCATACGATCCATGTAGCTGACCCTACCTAGTGGGTAAAGGCTTTGTTGTTGTTGTTGTTATAATTAAAAATTTAAATTATAATCATAAAAATTTCTAAAAATAAATTTGTACAAGCAGAATATATGATACTCTGGCCTCCTAGCTACTCAAACTCATCTATTGACCCCTCAATACATTTGGTGGACCCAATCTCCTACCACAGGGAACACATGTCGCTTGCAAACACAACCTTTTCTACTTAGCATCAACCCATGAATTAACCTTATCATGTTTGGAGGGGTGCTTGAGAACGTACACTTCACAAATATTTTTGCACTTTATGACTAGTATATTTACCTTTTATAGAGCAAAAGCACTTAAAAAAAACTAATCCAAATGCCTGCTAAAAAGCTAAAATGAGCCACTTATCAACCTCTACTCTTGCTTGGATAAAAGCTCATGTAATATTGTGAGTGTTTGGAAAGGCGTTTTGCGCCTTATAAGCCCGATTTTATAGCATAGAAGCCCAAATTAGAATGGATTTTTTTTTTCAGATGTTTGGATGAGCGTTTTTAACATTGCATCACGAATTGAAAAAGCTACTTATTTATTCAAAAAGCTTTGAGATGCAGCTTCTCAGTTATGATAAGGCATTTTTATTCCCTCTCTCTCTTCTCTTATGTTTCAAGGCCCACGTCGCTCTCAATCATGGCCCTCTTCCCTTATTTCCTGCAAATTCAACTCATTCACAGTTCCAGATTCCATTGTATTTGAGTCGCCAAATCACAACCTTCAATTCTTTTTTTTGAGCAACACAACCTTCAATTCTATCATCTTGGAGTTGTACCCATTTTTCATCTATTTAATTAAGATAACATAACAAATGTGAATATAGGAGGGACAAGCCCAGATGTGAATGCAACAGTAACATTATCCTTTTTGTGTTAAATATTAAATACTACCTCCGATCCTAATTAGAAGATAAAGTTGACATTTTTTGGAGAAATTAAGGAAGCTAAATAAGTTACTTAATCATATTATATGTTATGTATCCTTAGATTATATATTAATTTATTAGTCAAACTAATTAATTTGAAGAAAAAAAATATAAATACTCTCAAGTAATTTAATTAGCTTCCTTAATTTCTCCAAAAAAGTCAACTTTGTCTTATAATTAGGACCAGAGGGAGTATCTTGTTTTCTTATAATTATTATAGAAGCACTTATGTAATCGCTAATCCAAACATGTTTTGACTTTTAAAAAATCACTTATGCATTTGCCAATCCAAACAAATTTTGACGTATGAAAAAGCACTTATTCAATCGCTCATCCAAACATAAATCATATTATAAAAACTGACTTTTCTATAAAGTCATTTTTTATAAGTCAGAATCAAAATAAGTCATTTTTCCCACTGGTATCGCAAACATACACATTATCATTAGAGTGTGGATTCTCAATAGCCAATACTCTATGAAACTATACCTAAAATTCACAAAGCAACAAATTAATTCATTGTCAAATTAAACTAGTCCCAAATTGTTGCAGCGCTGAGTAGACTGCCGCCAATAACAAACCCCTGCCGAAAAGACGAAACCCACACTCAAGGAACACAAGCATTGAGCTTCTACTAAAACAAGCTCACAAAGAAGTTTGAATATTGGAAAATGTATTTGTTGAGAAAGGTGAAATTCTTTTTGCGCATTAGGCCTTGAAAGAGATACGATTAGGAGAAAAAAAAAAAATCCCGCACTGTGATAAGAAGGGTGATCATAACCCTACTCCCATTATCAAAGAGAAAAGCTTACGCTATATGGAAAGGAAAAAAAGAATCTCTTTGGTGTGGTCATGAGCCAGAAGAATTTTATAGTGTTGTATGATTTGGTGAGACTAAGATTGAAAAATTGAGGGTGGAAGAGCTTATTCCCACAAGTAAAAAACCCAAATGGCATCTTTTAGGGATGAGATATCCATGATTTTTTTAAATTTTATTTTTCATTAATTTTTTTATTTGTTTTAAGTTGTATTTAGTACTCTAAAGTACTTTTTCTGTAGTATTTAATATCCTAAATTAATTTAGCTCTCTGAAGTATTTTTGAAGTAGCACATATCACACCCAGTATCTAATTTAGGATACCGAATACTATTAATAAAAACTACTTCGGAGTGTTAGGCGCACTAAAACTTAATTAATTTAGGATATTGAATGCTACTGAAAAAAATATTTTAGGATATTGAGTGCTACTAAAAAATCTTTCAGGATGCTAGATATATCAAAAATTAATTAATTTAGGATACTGGGGCTACTAAAAAAGTGCGTACTTTAGGTGTTGAGTAAAGTAAAAAACTAATTTATTTAGGACATTGAATGATATTAAAAAATATTTTAGGATGTTCGATATACTAAAAAATAATTAATTTAGGATATTGGGTGCTACTGCAAAAATATTTTAAAGTGCGAGACACAATTTAATCCAAATAAATAAGAAAAAAAGTAAAATTTAATAAAAAAGAGATCCCTCATCCCTGAAGCGCTATGGTTTTGGAGGATGAGCATGGTTTTTTTTATATAGAAAATTTTTTGGAAAGGGGTTGGGCTCACCTATGATCTAAGAGCAAGGCAAAATCTCCCTTCCTCCTAGGTCATATCATCCAATGTTTGGTAGGGCAAGTCGTCAATTACCCTCAGGCGTTTACCTAGGCACCCAGGAGCTAGGATGCCTCCCCAGCACGCCGTGACTGGAACCACAACTAAGTGGTACTCCTCAGGGATCAAACACACTCCAAATGGTCGCATGTCTCACCCCTTCGCCAGCTAAACCCACCGACGATGGGTGGATGAGCATGCCTTACTCATATATTCAATGAGCAGGGCATGTGGACCCAATTACATAGTCCACAAATTTGACTTTATCTCAGGCACAATAAGTGTTTAAAACACGAAAGATAAAAAAGGGTTAATGTCCAATTTTGCTCCAAAAATTGTTACAAAATCTCAATTTTTCTTTGGAAGTATTTTTTTTTGAAGCAATGCCAACTCGAAAGTCTCTAGATCGTAGCAATTTCACCCCAACCTTTATCCCGGTTAAGTTTTGACCATTATTTAATCACATATGTTGAGTTGGTAGGTCCATGTGTCATTCACATCGTTTTTGTTTTGAATTTAGGTGCAAAGTTGCTCCTGAAGTTTTAACTCAAGAGCTAGTTGCCTCAAAAGTTTCCATATAATAGCAATTTCACCTTGGCTATTATCCAAGTTAAGTTTACCTATTAGTTGGTCAAATATGCTTATCTGGTCAATCCATATATCATCCACTTTATTTTTTTCAAGTTAGATTTATAAGTAATTTTTTTTTTAAAAATAATGCACCTCATCTAAATGATTGGAGAAAATCAAAGAGATAAAAAACATCTTATACGATAAAGAGAGAATTGAAGAGATACCTATTTATCTTGATGTTGCTGGGATAAGGCGACTTACCAGTGGACTTATTCTCAGTAATCTTGCTCAGTGTGCTTGAATCCAAATATTGAATCTTTTTCTTCATTTTCTCTAGCGAACATGAGCTCTTCCTTCGTATGTAGCTATTCTTTAATGTTGTTCATGCTGCCAACTTAGCATATTTGATTAACTAATAATCAAACTTAACCTTTATAATGATCAGGTGAACATTGCTACAATTGATTGGAAATTTCCAAGGCAACATTAAACCAAAAAATTTCCGGGCCAGCCTTGCTCCTAAGTAAAGAGAAATACTTACGTACTCTAGGAGTGCCATCTTATCTATATTCTGATTAATTAAAATATAATAACTTATCTTATTTAATCCTACATGGTATAGGAATCATCTATAGAAATTCAAATTTTATGATTTTAGGGATGATGGGAGGGAATTGTGTTTTTCTAAATTAAGAAGTTTATGTTTATTAAAATTATAAAATTTGAATTTCTCAAAATGACTCATCTGCATATAGGATTAATATAATATGGGTTGTCATATTTTAATTAGTCAGAGTACAAATGAGGTAGTGCTTTTAGAATATGTATGTATTTCTCCCAAGTGAATATTTCAAGAGCAAATTTGCATCTTAACAAAAATGACATGAATGACAGGTGGATATGCCAGCTTAAAATATTTGATCAACTAACTGTCAAACTTAACCTAGATAACAGTCGGGGAAAATTGCTATGATTTGGAAGCTTTTGGGGTGAAATTGCTATAAAAAAAATTTCAGGACAAAATTGAGATTTTATGACAATTTCAAAACAAAAATAAACCTTAAACCAAAAAAAAATAGCAACCAAGGACTCATGGCCCCCGCACACTATCACACATATCTCCGGTACAAGAGTCATTTACCAATGACCATGCATCATTGTGCGGTGATATCTTTGAGCGAAATCATTAGATTTTTTTTTTCCATAAAAAATTTAATGTGAAAAAAATACTCATGAGCTTTTACCACTAGCACTATATGCTTTTTGAAGGTGTAAAAATATCCATAAACTTTTAAAATAAGAGCAAAAATACCATTAATGTTAAAAGACCTTAAAGTCCATTATTTTTGTGATGGGGCCCACCCTACTAAAAAAATAAAAAGGTCAAGGTTTGTAATTTCCCTCGCTACCCTTGTCTCTTCCATCTATTAGTCTCTCCCTTCTTTCATTCACCTCCCTCGTTTACTTATCAGATGCAAATGGCAATGATGGCACCCTCTACTAGTAGCGATCGTGGCAACCTCCACTAGCGGCGAAACTAGCACGTTGATCTATGGCTGAGAGGAAATCGATTTATGTAACCCCCTGTGTAATTATGATTCGAAATACATAATTAAAATGAAATAGAGACCAATAATAATCAAACTCATTTACTATCCCTTCTTTCCGGTAGGGTTTTCACAAATTCTTTTAAAATTCCTTCCCTATCATGGTCTCAATTCAAAACTCCGAATATAGTTACCCTGTGCAGTTAAATCACACTTATATATATCAGAGTGTACAACAAAAATCCCAGCAATTCCCTGGTTGATATATATATATATACACACATACTAAGGGTTCAAACATTCCCAATTTATATATAGTAATCCCAATACCAAAACTGATAACCAACAACCAAAATATAAATCTCCCGAAGGAGTTCTATTTGCCTTTGGTCGTCTCCTTCCCCGTGGAGCCACTTGCCCTGTCTGAAGGTTAGTCAAAGGAAAGAATGAGATTCAAGAGAATTCCAATTATAACAATCACTCATACCACACAAGATCACACAGTATGCAAGTAAATCACCAAATAGCAGCAGCAATACACAACACACCCCACCCTCATCCCCTTTTACCGTCGGGAAGGCACGCAGTCCCTACCCAAACCGTTGTTAGCGATTCAGGGACTATTGGCGTGGCGGTGCATACGCATATCCTTACGGCTCACATAGCCTTTCGGCCCACAAATAGCCTTTCGGCTTTCACATATCCACAGGCTTTGCAGCATTCAAAATCATCACAAACTAAGGATATAACACACATACAATACATCACATATAGTATGAGAGAAAGAGTCATTACCGTGTTCTTTCTTGACTGGCGCAGGCACAGGTTGCTCACGATCAGGGCAAATGTCGAATCCTATAATTCCAAATGCACCATTTAGACACTTCCATAGTGTTTCTGGGGGTTATACAAGTCTATAATGAAAATTTACAAAAATGCCCCCGAGGACCCGGCTCGGGCCCGCCATACCTGATCCGGTTGCATCTTTCCCGAAATTCTAACTTGGCCTACTCTAGCATATTTCCACCCAATGAATCCATTTCTGGACTCAAAATTATTAAATTCAATGTCAAATTACAAGTTGCCCTTGGCAGCCCCACTTTAAGGGTTTCAGGGGCGTTTTCGTAATTATGTTTTTCGGCCTTTTCCGAAAAAGTGACCAACTGTAACCCCAGCTAATTTTCCCTCCTGAACTGAATGGAACCATCAAATCATTGAAAATCCAACTCTAAAGCCCTCTAATAGCCCTGGCCAAAATTCACAAATATTCCAAGAAAAAATTGGGGTTTTTCGGTTTTGGCTCCGCAGTTGTGTTTCTTTCTACTCCTAATCACTTTATTAACTATTACATTAGGTTACAACTACCATTTGGACTAAAATTGGGCAGCATAACCCTTAGGCAACTCACTTTCCAAAATTTAAAACCAACGGCAATCCGACAAAATTTCACCGATTAAATTGCCCACAGCAGCCAAAATAGTTAATATACGAAGGTTTGAAAGTTACCTTTCACTTCCTTATGGCTCTTCTTGACTTGAAAGCAACCCTAAGCCCTTCCACAACCAAATTTGTGCCTCACAACCTTTAAAATGCATGGAAGAATAGCTTAGGAGTAATATTATACACATTAGGTACGAATTCACCGAAGAAATTGACCTACCTTGCGAGTTTTCTTCCCTTTCTCTCTCTAAATGCTCTCAAACCTCTCTCTCTCCTATAGTTGCTGCAACATGACGAAATGAGAGGAAGAAGAAGATAGGAAATATTTCATAGTCCATGCTGATGTCATCTTTTAATGAGCTAATGTCATAATTCCCTATTTTCCCCATTTTCGGATTTTCTACCTAATCTTTGAAAAATCATACCTAATTCTAGAAAAATCAAAATGGAGCGATTCCAAAGGCTATAGAACCCTTATTGAGTCTAGTTTCAAGGAAAAATATAGTCTTTTACTAGCTGGAAGTATATCATTCCCAGAGTTAATTTCTTTAACCGTTGCTCCAAAAAATAATAAATTTCACTGGGCAAACTTCAAAAATTCGTAACTCTTAGCTCACAAATCAAAATGATACAAATTATATGTCCATGTTGAAGCTTGACATGTGAACTTTAAGAATGGAAAGGTTCAAAATTTTTAGACACCAGTTGTCCATTTAAAATGTCCATACAAACCGATTGCCCTGCACGGAATTACACTTGACAGTTTTTTCCAATTTTCAACCAATGTGTCCAATGGCTCCATAATCAACAATCAAACCTATTCCCACACAATTTTCACAAGGAAACCATTAGAATCACTAAAACAACAAAATTCCCATCATACATTCTCCAAAAGTGTTTACTCAACAATAATTACATCCATTTTTGAAGTCATTAACCCTCAATCCCATTTTTGGGTCATTACAATTTGCAATGACAAACGGTGGCGGAAGCTTACATTCAGAGGAGAAGGTTTGAGGGTTGCGACTGGGATTCAAAGGTAATAGTGAGGGTGGAGGTTGTGATTGCTTCAATGGTAGAACATGATGACAACAATGGCAAGATCTGAGATGGCTAGACATGAACTCGTGTCAAACTCCCTTGTGTAATCTTGTTTCTATGGTTTGGCTCTTCTTTAATACTATATTGGGAAACAGAGATGATGGTATGATTGCTTAGTTAATACGATGAAATGGAATTACATGAATTGAACTTGGATTTTTAATATGATCACTGAAGTTCTAGTTATATTAAACAGAAATTAATTTGAGATATCTTCCCTAATCTGGTTCGTGATTTAGGGCCTAAAATATGACACCATTATAGTTATATGGCAACAACTAGATGATTATGTGTGATTAGGCTTCATCTTTTCACATTTTTTATACTTGATTATGTTTGGTCATTATTGATGATGAATTTGGAAGTGAAGAGGATAAATCTATGGTTGGGAGAGAGGGTTTTTTTTAACAGGGTATTTTGTTAGTTTGAAATTGTAATAAATGGATGTTATCATCCTTTAACGATGATGGTATTTTTGTTATGATTTTGAAAGTTTATGGCTACTTCTGCACCTCCAAAAAGCATAGGACCGCTTAGATACATTTTGGGTGAAAACTCATCGGTTTTTTTTTTTTTTTTTGCAATTTAACTCTTTAAAAGAATTGTCAAGCATATATTATCTTTCTTTTATTTTCAAAATCATTACACCTGCCTCTGTATGTATGTGAATTGAGCCCATGGTTACTGGGATTTTATTTTAACATCTACTTAGTCCATTTTTCAGTAATTAAAGAATTACATGGGTGCAAAATCTAGTTATATTTAGTTATAGAATTAGTTGTATCGTATCACATAATTTCGCTCTTAAAAGAACTTAATAATTAATATACCTAAAATGATGAAATCGATAAAAAAATTATGATGCGGGTAAAAAAATAGAACATTCTAATGAACATTCTCAAATATCAATGAGATTTATAATTTCAGTAACATTTAGAATTTAATTTTAAATTGTTCATTTGTAAGATACTCCCTCCGGTCCTAAATATAGGACAAAGTTTGTAGTGTAAATTGCACTACAAACTTTGTCCTATATTTAGGACCGGAGGTAGTATTTTTTATTAATTATATAATATACCACTCATTATATTTTATTTCAGCTTAAGTGAAAAATTAATATAAATCATAAAATGTAAATGCAAATTACGCACTTTAAATTTTATAGAATAATGTACGAAAAAATGTGTTTAGTTTATTTTAACTGAAAAAGGCACTGTACTCAAACAAGTTAGATCAGGGGACCAATTTTAAAAAAATGAAGAAATACATTTTAATAAGAACTGTTTCAATTTAATTTCCATAATTTAAAGAAAACTCTAATACGAATATTATTCGTGATTAATATCAAGTTAGTTTTTCAGTACATTTAATACCAAGTTAGTTAACATACAAAATCCATATTACTATTAATTGGATTTTTTTCCCATAAAGATGTGATTTATATTATGACCAAAACGAAAGATATACAAAGGTTTGTAACAAAGTACACACATCTTGCAATAAATAATGTAGTTGTCATAGATCTACCTTGGTTTTAGTTATAACCCTAACATGTGACTTCGTGGCAAGAGAACAAAACAGTGGGAACATATGAGGGGTGATCAATATGAGTTTGACTCAAAATGTAGTTGATTGCTTCCCTTAGTGCCAACAACTACAATTGAAGAGGAGCCACTTTAATTGGAGACATACAATCCATGAATTGCAATTTTCCTTATTGAAGCCGACACTGATATGAATGGAACGCTTGTTTGGAGAAGTAGTTTTGATCTTAAAAACCATGTTCCATCGAGGTCTATGACTCCCACCAAGCAAGCAGGGATATAAATCATTACATTCTTCTTGCTGCCAAGGTATTCTTGAATCCATTTGCTCTTGAAAGGAAGCAATCCTAGCTTATGCCATTTGTATTACATGATTAGGAGAGAACTTCTGCCTAGCATGACAAATACTATTGCAAATAAGCCATAAAAAATCTATAAGATAAAAGGGTAACGGCAACATAAAATTACCGTCATCAAAAGAAGCATGTATCCACAAGGTTATCAATTGCACTACTGATATAGGTCATGAAGAATCAATCCTAATTCCTAGAACACCACCAAACCAACAAGCTCTAGCAAATGGATAATAAAGGAACAAATGGTCTAATGATTCATTATCTAGACCACAAAAAATGCATAACTCTACTTGAGATAGATGTCTATGCTTCAATAGACAAGAAGTGGGTAAAAAACCTCTCACAATTTTCCATACAAGCAGCATCAATCTAGGAGGGAGACAAGATTTCCATATGAGATTATATATGGTACTAATCATACCTATATTTTGATTACCTCCTTCTTGCAATAATTGGTGTCCATCTCCAACCATATACACCCTATACATATTGCTCGACCATTTAATCATATCCTCAGCTTGTATCATAGGAACAAGATTCATTGCAAACTATCTCACCACCAGCCTGCAATAAAGAGATGAGAGCATCTGCCAATTCCACCTTCCATAAGGGTGCAGTATAAGGTCTAATACTTTCATAGACAATTATGTTAAACCTAATTGCTACATAAGCCACCAAAGCTGACTATTCAATATAATTGTCTTACCATCTCCAACTTGCCAGGTTAGATGGTTAAAGACCACTCAGCTTTAAGAATTTGTTTCCACATACTAGAACTATTATATGTTGGTTTGAAAATATATTTATGCTGAGGATCAAGGTACTTCTTGAGCATTATGCAACTAAGCAGACTAGATTGCTCAACAATAACTCTCCATATATGCTTCGCCAATAATGTAGAATTAAAGGCCTCTAATTGTACTATCTGAAGCCCTCCCTTATCCTTTGGAATACATAATTGTATTTTTTTTAGGGCTTGTTTGGTTTGAGGGGAGGGGAGGGGAGGGGAGGGGCTTGGAGGGGAGGTGAGGGATTTTGCTCTCCCCCTAGATTGGCATCTAAAAATTTGTAGGAAGGGAGGGAAGACGTTTTAAAATTTTTCCTCCCCTCCAAAAGTGAGGGGATTTGGAGGGGAGGGGTAATATTTTCTCATGTATAGACTATTATACCCATATTTATTTCTATTATTCCTAAACTATCCTTCCCTCATCTCTCTCCTTCCGACATAATCCCTCCTTTCGATGAGCATATGTGGCATAACTGATAGCCAAGGTCGGCACCTCATCATCGCTGCCATCATTAGCCTTGATGGCACCGTCCATCTCTACCTCCTTCTTTTCCAACGAGCACCCTTTCCATCTACTTGCAACTATGGACCCTGTGCTTCACTGCCAAAGATGCTGCAGATTAAACCATCTTGCCATGAGAAGTTGATCTTTAGAAACAAAGTGAAATCAAAGACACAAGTCCTTTCTTCTTCTTTTTTTCCATCGGCACAGAGCCACTCATTATTTATATATAATGTAACTTTAGAATACTTCCTTTTAGCTACAAATTCAGTCCAAGTGAAAGTAGAACGGAAGAAGACGAGGACTTTACTCTCTTTTGTGTTTTTTAAATATTTATATATATTATTATATTTTTAGTTATTTTTATCAAAATAAATTTTATTATTATATATATTTTTTATAATTATAATTATGGTAATAATTATTTGATTTTAATAATTATATTTTATTAAACATTCTACAACCTTTAAAAAACAAGATAAAGAAGGGTAAAGTTAACCAAATAAAAATATTTTCCCTCCCCCCTCCCCTCCTAAACCAAACAAGATAGCATTAAAATTCCTCCTCTCCCTTCCCCTCTGATCAATTCAAACAAGGTAATATCAAGGTTTTGGAACTCGGATCGGTTACTGAACCAGCCGGGGTACTGGGTCAAATTAGAGTCAACCTGGGGCTAGACTGGTGAGGAAGTGAATATTTCAAAGTTATTTATATGAAATTTTGAATAAAATATTTTAAAAAACAAAAAAAACCGGTCGAATCGCATAAAACCTGGTCGAACTAGGGTCAAGACCAGACCAATCGAACCATCGGTTGGCCGGTTTTTGGCTCAAATTGACTGGTCCGGTTCGGTTTTCAAAACATGGGGTAATATTGAAATCCCTCCCTCCCGTCCCCTCCATTCCATTAAAATCCCCCTATCCCCTCTATTAATATATAAATATGAATATATTTAATTTATTATTTATTAAATTAAAATAAAAAACTATAAATTCTAATACTCTAATACTAGTATATAAATTATATAAATATATACATTAATAGAAATATATATTCTATATTAATATAAATTAATATAAATATATGAAATATTAAATAAATAATGAGATAATGTGGAAAATAGAAGAATATCTTGAGCTATCGTATGATTTTTTTTTAACAAAAATATAGGGGTAAACACTATAATGCAGTGAGATTACAAGCATGATGATGTGATCAAATGTGTGACCTTCCATTTATAATAGAAAGCTTTCATGTGACTAAGTTATGAGGCCATTGGCATATTGTATGATTAAAATGTGGTTATTATGGGGGGTATTTTAAGACTCAAACCGGACCAAACAGTCTAACCAGCTGGAGAGTCTCTCGATCGATTTCAGACTATTAAGCTATTCTCATAAATGAGCCGCATTAAGCCACCCTAGGCTAGATGTTTAACCAGAACCTGCCATTAAGCCACGGACCAGAACGACTAGAGAATAATCGGATTGGCGATCAGAGAAAGCAAAGTGAAAGAAAGAGGAGGAGGAGAGAAGGGGAAAGTAGGAAGAGAGATTCAGAAGTGACAATGGGCAGAAAGCTACCACAAAAGGAGTTCTCAAGCTAGTTGAACAAATCATTCATCGCTTTTGTGTTTCTCCAACCAATTGAAGAAAAAACTAGTAGAGGAAGCTATTACTTTTGTCAAATAAGATCGTCAAAGATACAAAGAAAAGAGATTTGAAAAGATGAAAAAAGTGAGGAGGCGTCGTGAAGGAAGAGAAAAAGCTAGTAATGGACCTGACAGCTGGTGTTGCATGTGAACTCCTCCCTTCCATTTTTTTATTGTTTATTATTTCAACTTTTGAGGCCTTGGAAGTCAAAGCATGAACTAATATGTTGTGTACATTTTTATTGTTTTTGTTAACTGGGTGGATGCTTTTATTGTTTAAGCAGTACTAATCTCATATGTTATTTTTATTGTTGAACATGTTTTAGTATATAAAATTATAGATTACAACCAACGGCAGTTGGTCCGAGTGGTTCAGCACTCAGGTCCCTTAAGCAAGGTCTCGTGTTCGAGCCTTGTGAATGGAGTCACTGCCGAAGGGAGAGATTTACACCTAAAGGGTTTGATCCGGCTCGAATCTGGAATAGTTGGTTGCTAGGGTTTACCTAGCTCAAAGAAGGCTAAAACCCAGAAAAAGCATCGGATACCGGATGCTTTAAGCAAAAAAAAAAATAAAATTATAGATTACAAAACTTATTATTTATTTAAATCAAAATTTTCTTTTTTTCATCTTTCTTTAAATTATTTTTATCAAAATGTTATACTTATATTAATATGTTATCATTTTGACAATTATAATTATTATGAATTTATTTCTTTTATATATATATATATAATAATAGTATATATGCAAATATTTTTTATTAATTTTTTATTAAATTATTACATCACTAGTCCTACCGAAGGGGCTAACCGATCCAATCATTTGAACAATAACCAATTATCTTTTCCAGCTTGACATTCGGTCGAGCTTTTAAATTTGCCAAAAAATTGTGATGGTTATAACTAAAGGGATTGGGTCTAACAAAATGAGTTAGTCCATTATAACATGACATTAAAGTAGAAGAGTCATTGATCAATTGCCATGCATCATCATTTTGCGGGGTTTGGGTTCTCTTATTTTTCTCCTTTTCTTTTTCTTTTCAAAAACTAATATCCACCATTAGATTAAAAAAATAGATAATTTAGATTCAAAATTTTATAAAATTATTATTTCAAACATAAATAAATAAATTTAAACTACTAAAATCTAATATACCCAATTCATAACTACAACACACACAAACTTAAAAAAAATTAATTTATAAAATACTATAATAAGAATAAGGGAAAATGATAGAAAAAATATCATTTGAATTACAAAAACCCCAAAATGCCTATTAAATTAGCAAAATGAATAAGTAATCTTGTAGGAATTTGGAATTTGGAAGGTTGAATGTTAACAACTTGAGCACATGAATTAGCAACTTTGGTATAGAAATTGATAACTTGAGCTTCTTAAGTTGTCACTGTGTATACCTAGAGTAGGGTGATTTGACCGTGTTTTTTCGCCTTGGGGTCAAATACAAAATATTTTTTTTATCCAAGAATTGCAGTAAAGCGCAACACGATCGTTCACTTGAGGAGCATTTATTGAGCTACCTAAGTTAACTAAGTATCTAAAATGTAAGAAAACATGGGGTTAGTTTTAAAAATCATTTTTCAACAATAACGAATTGGATGCGATGAAATTCAATCCTAAGCTACTATTTTTAGTGTCTTCTTTATAAAATGGAATGGTTAATGGAATACGAATGAAGTGAATTCTTTTGAAAAATTGGTTCAATGACCATCCTTGTTCAATAAATGATATGGGAGTTGAAATTCATCAAGTCTAATTGAAAAACCCTAAGTAATCATATTGGGTTTAACACTTTTAATCAATAACTACTTCTACGATTGCAATCACAGTTATTGCTTAGGAATATTATTAAAGAACTATTTGATGTGTGAAATGGATTGAATTAATGCAAATGTATACTCTAGTATGAATGCACAATTACGACACTCAAATCAACTCAAATCAACTACACAAATTAGTAATCACATAGCAAGCATAGTCTCAACGAATTAAAAGCAAATACACAAATGAAAAGCATCCGATCACAAAAATCCAAACCTAATCACAATATAAACAATCTTTTTTTTTTATGAATAGTCAAAATGATATTAGCAAAATAACCAAGTCATACATTAGTTACAAAACAGAAAAGAAACAAGGACAATTGCTAACACACACAAAAAGGTTTGCCGATGGGGAGGGGGCAACATGAACATAAAAAGAAGGCAAAGGACTTCAAAAAGAGTTGACGTCTTGATAAATGATATTGGCATTCAAATCTTAGCTCAAAAATATAGAGTTCAAATAACTAACAACAAAATCCTATTGAATCTACCTTAGGTCTTACTAGGAATTACAATAACAATAAGAAATTCAAAAATGAACTAAGAAAAACTCTCCTAATTGAAGCTCTGGAACTCAAACCAAATTCCTAATCCTTAAGAGGTGAGAAGCTAACCACGCATGAAGCTCCTTTCTGTCACTAAAGAATAGTAAAATGCAGTTGCCATGGAAATTGAAGGAGGAAAGGACGAATTTATAATGCTAGTGTGATGGAAGATGAAAGTGGAAGAAGGAGAAGGAAAAGAAAGCGAATATGTGGTGGAGGAGGAAGAAGTTGACAGTGTGAAACAAGGAGGCCACCGGTGGTGGTCTTGGCACTGTGGTGATGGTGGTTGAGAACGAAGATGGTAGCACTGGGCAAAGAGGGAGTGAGGAACGACAGTAATGAGGAAGGACAATGTCAGTGGTGGTGGTGATATCCGTCTCCTTCCCTCCGTTCACAAGTATCGACTAACTCTGAAAGTCTCTTCTCTCTCCTTCAAGTCACGACCCTCCTTTTCCTCTTGTCTCTAGCCTTAAAATCAAACTTCTCAACCAGAAGACACAGCTGTTGGAATTTTAGGCAATTTGTATACTTTTTAGAAGTTTTGGGGTACTTTTTTGTAATTTCTCTGGTCCTCATCAACATTAATTTGGAGCTTTTCAGAAGTTATGGGTCTTTTTCTGTAGTTTTCTCTAAAATGATCTGCGAAGAAAATAAACCCAAAATATAATACCTTATATTCTAAAAATCAATCAATTAAGGTAAATCATGAAATATATGACAATTTGGCCCCTTTTAACCTTAATTTCATGTAAACAACTTTAATCACAATTAATCATAATTAATGCAATTTAAGTTCAAAAATAGTGATAAAATTCCCATATACCCTAAATAGCTTATCAAAATATAGTGCGATCACCGAGAAAACAGGCCAAGCATGTTGGGACGGCCTATTTAATCCATTTAAGTCAAAGGCTAGGCTCATGATTTAGAGCATCTAGGAGAAGTTGAGCTTAAACAAGCCGGTCCTATAGTATATTTTACAAGTCAAAGAATTAAACATTAAATGATAGTATTTTTTTTATTATGTTCATATAAAAAATTATATGGATACAAAAAAAAAAAATATATACTCCCTCTGGCCCTTATTATAAGGCACCAACTACTAATTCTAGCAGACCAATTAATGATAGTTAAATTATTAAATTTGTCACAAATTGATAAATCCTTTTCAACTTCACACCTCTTTAAATTATGTGAGTTAAGTTTTAGAACTTTAAACTTCAATTAATTATAAGGGTTAAGTAGAAAAAAGTAATTGATATGGCAGTTGGTGTCTTTTATGCAAGACCAAAAATTTCTTCTTGTTGTTACCTTTAATAAAATTGAGCCGAGAGTGTATGAATTCTTTGTATATACAATATCATGCCTTCGACGGACATCCATGATAATGTGAAAAGTAATAGACTATATACTCCTCACATAAATCTAGATGTCATTTTATATTGTATAAAAAAGAAAACAAAATATTTTAAGTTTTCAATTTAATCTAAGTTATGATAAAAATTTTAAAGTTTTAAAATTTTTTATTTAAATCATATAACATAAAAATATTTTTTTATATACATAGAAAATTTAGGATAAAAATTACCCTCACTAACTAAACCTAGAATTTACCATTACTTGTTGCTTTGTAGGATACCTATATGTTGAACATTTATTTAGATTCTCATTGATTTTGTTATGTAATTAAACAAATTAAACAAACATATAATTTTTTTATTCTTGTAAAATAATATGACTTCCATGATTAATTATTTTATAATTATATTTATAGGTACGATAACTAACATTTATATGTTAAAAATTTTATAATAAAAATATGAAATATATATTGGAAAAAAGATAAAAAAATACCACTTGAACTTCAAAATCCCAAATTGGTTTTGCTGACAATAAGAGTAATGTAATTGACAAAAAGAGTATAGCAATTGACAATTCAAGTTTTTGAAAAATCACTGATTTAAGATTTTAAAATTCGAGTGGTATTTATTTATTTATTTATATATATATATATATATATATTTATAGATAGTCTGAAAATATTAAACAATGTTTTGGAAAAGACTTAATGACATTGACAACCCTATAACCCTAAGAGCACGGCATAAGTCTACGCCCCAACAACACTCCGAGTGACCGACAAGTTATAGAATAAGCACATGACTTTTTAAGCAATCCTCCAGATGAGGCACAATCAATATATCATACAATACTCTTCCACCATAATCACTATTCATAAGGAATGAACGGCTTTGATGTTTCCTATCATCCAATTCTACTGTTCATAATCAATCAATGGACCAGATTTTCCCTTTACATTTTTTTAAACCTCCCGCCTTTTCCAACTTTTTCATCTTTCAAATTTTAAAATTTGAAATTCAAATTCTAAAATCGTTCTGTATAAAAACCATAACATAAGCATTGTCATTGCATTTTGCTGCGCCTACACGACAGGTGGGTTTCCTTGTGGCTCTTCTTTTCTTGGTTGTCCCTGTGCCCCTGTTTGAGGTATTACTTGATTTCCTGTTTATGTTTTGTAAATCACCAGTCATGGATTGACTTTCAATCATTTTGAAAGAACATGGAAGACTTTATTGCAGTTGCAAGATGCGAACGCCTGCTACCTTTCCATTTGGTCAAGCTGGATATATTTTGCACGACACATGAGGTAAAATTAACTGGTTCTCTCCCTGCAGTGTTTACTCTCTCTTCTTTCTCCCCTCCCCATGCCTTTGATCTCTTTTTTCTCATTTTAGTCACAGAGGTTACTCTAGAAGGAGGGATGGCTGGCAGATCTGGCGAGAGAGTGAGTGATTACTAATATAAGATTTGTTGAATTTGTCGCAACCCAAGTTCTCGGACCTACACTTTCTCTTCAGCGAAGAAGAAGAAAGCGGATGCTTTCCCGCTGAGCATACCTGAGACAGATTCGTGACTGTATAATTAACAGACTTCTCATGAGCTTCAGTTGTCAACAGGGCTGGAAATATTAATATGTAACTATTCAGATCAGATAGGATCATCATCATCATCATCTTAACTTCTCATTTAACATTCTCATACCTGTGATGAGCTTAATTGCAGTTTCAGCGTTGGCTTAAGAGAGAGAAGAACAGAATTGCACTGCGATGAAAAGAATTGAAGCATCTTGCGTACTTAATCTTTCGTGAAGATATAACCAAGAATGATTTTTTTTCCCTATCCAGATTAAAATAAGAAAGATCAATTGTTTTGGTTCATCTTTCTTGCTCTGATATCAGGTTTTTTTGGCCCCATTTATTTTTTTTCCCTAGCAGATCGATACAAAGGTGAAATAAAGAAGAAAAAATGTAGTCTACAAATGACTGCAGCAATTATATTAGCAACTAACAAGCTACTCATACTTTGGAAATTGAGAGATATCAGAGATAGATGCTTATGAAAGGAAAAACAAATAGAAAAATGTTCTTTCAAAAGAAGGGGAAAAAGATGAGACCGTCAGGATAGAGATATTGCTTCATACCTGCGATTGTTCAAAAAAAAAAAGGAACAAAATTGCAGTGCGATGAGCAAATGATGAGAGAGATTGAGTCGTCAACTAAGTTGGAACTTGCAAGTTGGGTAAGAGAAAATAATTGAAAAAAATGTGAGAGACGTGTATCTATTTAAGGGTAAAAATAAAAAAAAGGTGTATTAAATTTTTAGATAATGATAAATTATTGCCATATATAGAACTAACTCTATGTGAGTGAATTATTTTTATAAATAAAACCTGAGGCAGAATATTATTTTTATACCAGGTAATTTACTTATCTGCGTGGACGAATGGCGGGTTTCAGTAGTCATTTTGATACATATATTCACATATATTTATATATATATGGAAAAAATTGATATATTTATCACATATATAGGTAGCTCCTAAATGATTTTTTTTTTATCGCTTGATTTCTGCACAACACAACCTTAACCTTTTTTACTGTTTCTCTTTCTGCTCATGGCCACTGTATCTCTGCCCTACATTGTCTTATTTTCATGAGTATTATTTGAGGACATCATGTCGTCCCTACTCCTTACTTTCCAGCTAGCGAGGCTGCCTTTAGAGTTTAGACCATCTTCAATAGTTAAAGTAAATTGTAAAACAGGAATCTCTTGCTTTATTTTTCTTTAGTTTGCCTGAAAAATCGATTATCTTTTATATGATTTTCAAAAGTCGCACGAATTTGTGAGAGTGAGACTCCACTAATAATTTACAAATCAAATTTAATAAATATATTTACAAGTAAAACTTTTATAATTACAAGTTAAGTTGTGTTATGAAACCCGCCATTCTTCCACGCAGATATTCCGAGTGATAAAATTAAAACTACCTGTTTATACTTAATGAAGAAAATTCATTCTCTAATAATCTCATTTGACATTTGCTATTGAATTTGTAAGTTTGGGAAATCTGGCATTACTCAGGTATGCTGTAGAGCCCTGCTTGCCTTCTATCTCCCATAGGATTCAGTGGACTTGGTGTCATCTGAGGCTGGAAATAACCAATATACAAATTACATATATGTTCCATATGATGTAACTGTATTAGAAACATATTTATTGATGTTTGCTGCATGTGTTCATAGTGAAAAAAAACTGATCATGGTAATGAATTTAAGCTAGGGGGAAGGTAGATGGAATTAGTGTTCTCCGTGCTTGCGCGGGGGAAGAATTGCTCGTTCTTCCAACCCAAAGAACACTCATGCAAGTCGCTAACAAGAAAAGTGCTCATCTAGGCTTGTATGGTCACAGTTACGTGAAATTGGGATTGAAAAGTGGGAGTGGAAGACTTCTTTTCATAAAAAATTATAGAAGACATTAAGGACATGAAATTATAAGTGAGATAAAAGATTAAGTCTGCGACCTCTCATTTGTAAAAAAACCTTTTATACAAATTAGTTTACAAGGTCATCAACAATAAAATACCTATTCAAGTATCTATAAAAACATAGTAGAGTAGTGGTGGAATTGAATGATTCCGTTATGAAATAAACTATTATTAATTAATTAACGATAGAATTCCATCACTAAGTTTAGCGGTGGAATATAATTATGTTGCAAATTAACTATTTTTTTTTTATTGTTATAGACCTATTTGCACTGTGCATAGTTATTACTAACTATTACTTTAAATGAATTTAACTTCTTTCAAATAATTATTACTAATTTGAGTTGTTAACAGGGAAGCAAAAGTATTTATTAGGAAATATTTAACAAGTATTATATCTACTATTTTAATATACATATTAACAACTTAAGCATACATATTTACGAATTTTATTTGAAAAATTCAAAAAATATATATTAGACCACCGGACGAAGCCGGTCGCCGACTCGATCACCAGAGCTCCGGAGATGGGCAGTCACCGGAGCTCCGGTAGCTGGCAGGGGGGTTTGAGGATATTTTTAAAAAATAAAAACTAAGGGCAGTTAGGTAATTTCCCATATTTGATAACATTTCAAAATTCTAGATTAGCCCATTTGAAATTATTGAAATTCAATATCAATTTTGACTATCTTTTTCTCAAAAAATTATGATGCGGGTAAAAAAAAAAAGAACATTCTAATAAATATTCTCAAATATTAATGAAATTCATAATTTAAGTAACATTTAGAATTTTATTTTGACTTTTCTATTTTTAAAATATGTTTTTATTCTTTTAATACTATAATAACGTGTTTAGTTAAATTAAACTAAAAAAGTTAGATCATCTGGAGACCTGATATCAAAATAAAGAAATAAATTTTAATAAGAATTGTTTCAATTTAACTGGTATAATTTAAATAAACCTTAATAAAAAATATTATTCTTAATTAATACCAAGTTAGTTAATATACCAAAAAAAAAAAACTCTGGCAAAAACAAAAGTTAATATATAAAAAACAATATTACAATCAATTGTATTTTGTTTAAAGGGAGTGTGGAAAAAGGAAGAGTGTTTTGAATGGCAAACACTAATACTTGAGATTATAGACAGATTGAATATGCCACCTCTCACTTGAAAAAAAACTTACATGTCATTAGGTTATCAGGCCATTAGCCTATTGTATGATTAAAACATAATAGTTATACTTATAGCCCACGGTATTGGGTTTAACACAAGAGGTTAATCCCTCACAGTGTTGGGTTCAAATCTATGTTAGGAGAGGTGTCTTCATTTAATGCTTTTCAATGCCTTGAACAGGACTAAAGGAGGATAACTTTGCTTATAAAAAACACATGATCGTTATAAATTGATTGTCAAACTACCGACAAGCTATAACTTTAGAGCCATAAACATGACTTTTGAGACTGCTGCCCTTTACTTAAAACTTTTATATGATTAGTTTATAAGGTCACCTACAATATACCTCTTCAAATATTATAAAAAGATAGTGGATTAACGACGGAATTGGATGATTCTGTCGTCAAATAGATTGTCACTAATTAATTAACGATGTAATTGCATCACTAAATTTAGTTAATGAATTCTGTTGCTAATTAATGGGTTTTTTATTGTTATAAATCTATTCCCACCGTGCATAATTATTACTATTACTTTAAATAAATTTGACTTCTTTCAAATAATTATTACTAATTATTTGACAGAAATGATTCAAAAGGATTAAAATCAAAAAATTAAAAATTAAATCTTAGTCAACCCAAAGTTAGCAACAAATTAGTTAATATAAAAACATAAATGTTTCTGTTATTTGATCCTTTAAATATTGATTTTTAATAGTATACATAACTATATGTATTGCACAAATATGTTTGGTTGACTCTAAAGTGTACCATAAATCCTTCACGCATGATAAACATGAAATTGTGGTTGTTAAAGTATGAAACTGTAAAAGCGATATTCATTGTGATCACACGAAATTGTGGTAATGACTTAGCGTGGAAAAATGTAGTGGTTGTTAAAGTATGGAATTTTGTTGTCTATTAAAGGCCCAGAGATCACATAATTCGTTTTATCATCCAAAAGAATCACAAGCATGGTGATCAACATGTTTAGCCATACTTTCAATATCTGTTTCTTGGTTGTAGCCTTATGCGTCTTCATGTGTGCAGGAAATTCCAACATGAAGAGTAGTTGTGTTGAAACAGATAAGCAAGCTCTCCTCAAGTTGAAAGCTGATTTCATTGATCGTTCAGGAATTCTTTCCTCATGGACGCATGAAGTTGATTGTTGCAACTGGAATGGAATTTCCTGCAATTATTTGACTGGTCATGTCACCAAGCTGCAAGTCTCATATAATGGTTCAGGATATTTAGAAGGTAAAATCAATTCTTCACTATGTGATTTGCAACATCTAACTCATTTAAACCTCAGCTTTAACTACTTTGGAGGTAACAAAATTCCAAAATGCATTGGTTCTCTTAATCAATTAAGAGAGTTGGATCTTTCAAATACTGGTCTTGGTGGTGCTATTCCACATTAATTACGGAATTTATCTAAACTTCAAACTCTAGTCCTTGGGTGGCGTCATGATGATTTGATTGCAAATGATCTTGACTGGCTTTCTAAAGATGCTTGGCTTGCAAATGATTTTGGGTGGCCTTCTAATGATGATTTGATTGCAAATGATCTTGAGTGGCTTTCTAACCTTTCTTCTTTGAGGCATCTTGATTTTTCTGAAGTTAATCTAAGCAAAGCTATTGATTGGCAATCATCTTTATCAAAAATGTCCTCTCTACTTGAGCTTAACTTAGATGGATGTGCTCTACCTCAAGTCAATCCCAAATCTTTCCTCCACAGTAATTATTCCACTTCTCTCACAAGCCTCAGTTTGAGAGCTAATGACCTCGACACTTCAGTCTTATATTGGGTGTCTAATATTAGCAAAACCTTGATAGAAATTGATCTCTCAGAGAATTCTTTCCAACATATTCCTGCTGGTGTATTTTCAAATATGAATTCTCTTAAAAGTCTGCATCTCATATCAACATCCTTACAACATGTTGCTTCAGATGCCTTTACAAATACCACTTCTCTTGAGAGTTTGCATCTTTCCTATAATAATCTTGACAATGATGTTGTGAAAGCCATCTCTAATTTATGTCGACTGCGTGAGTTGAATTTATACTCCAACAATTTATCTGGTCCATTAAGTGGTTGGATACCACAATTGCATTGTGCCCAATTGAGTATAGAGAGATTGGACTTATCAAATAATCCATGCCATAGTGGCCCACTTCCTGATTTTTCGAAATTCTCATCCTTGGTCTCACTAGGACTTAAAAAAACTAGTCTTAATGGGCCAATTCCACAATCACTTGGGTACTTGCTTCATCTTTCAGAATTGGATATAAGTTACAACAATTTGAGTGGGCCAATTCCACAATCACTTGGACCCTTGCCTCATCTTTCAAGATTGGATATAAGTTACAACAATTTGAGTGGGCCAATTCCACAATCACTTGGACCCTTGCCTCATCTTTCAATATTGGATATAAGTTACAACAATTTGAGTGGGCCATTCCCAAAGCTTCATCAACTTCCATTGCTGGAAGTATTATTTATGTCTGACAATAAATTGAATGGTGTGGTCAATGAAGGACATCTGTCAACTTTATCCAACTTGACAATTTTGGATGTCTCTAATAATTTTCTTTCATTCAACTTTAGTCCAAAATGGGTTCCACCTTTTCAATTGTATCGTTTTTATGCGAGGTCAGGCGGTCAGGCAATTTCAGTATTGCCTTTCCAATGTGGCTCAAGCATCAAAGGGAGCTTGAGGAGTTGGACATTTCTAATGGTTCAATTCAGATTCAATTCCTGAATCGATATGGCTACTGCCGTCTCTATATCAGTTGAATATTTCCCATAACAAAATCCATGGAGAATTACCAAGATCGTTACTAAAATCTAAAATGTCTTTTTGGGATTTGAGTTTCAACAATTTGTCAGGTCCCATACCACAATTTTCACCACAAGTAGGATACTTGCTTCTCTCAAATAATAGGTTCTCAGGCTCCATATCTTCTTTATGTGCAACATTACTATCTCATTTAATATATCTTGACATGTCTAATAATTTGCTATCAGGAAAGCTTCCTCATTGTTGGGGGCAATTTATTTCCTTGAAAGTTTTAATATTGGCAAACAATAATTTCTCAGGGGAAATACCATCTTCAATTGGTACTTTGAAGAATATTGAAACTATCCATTTAAATAACAATAACTTCTCTGGAAAGATTCCCTCTTTAATGAACTCTCCATATTTGAAGTTCATTGATTATGGCCAGAATAATTTGTATGGAAAGTTGCCCACATGGATTGGTCATGACTTGACGAATTTGATTGGTTTGCGTCTCCGAGCAAATAAGTTTCATGGAAATATACCTACAAGTTTATGCGAGTTATCATTTCTTCAAATTTTAGATCTTTCGCAGAACAATATTTCTGGGACTATACCCCATTGCTTCAATAACTTGAGTGCCTTGTCAAATTTAACATTTCCAAGGGATACCATTTCTTATGTGACAACTTGGATATCTACTGGGGAAGTAGTTTTCATTGAAAATGCAATGATGAATTGGAAAGGGAAAGATGTTAAGTATGACAAGAATCTTGGGCTAATGATAGCTATTGATCTCTCTGGTAATCACCTGACAGGAGAAATTCCCAGTAGCATGACATCACTTGTGGCAATGGCGTCCTTGAATCTATCAAGAAATAATCTGACATGATTCATTCCCAAAAGCATGGGTCAAATGAAAATGTTGGAATCACTTGATTTGTCAAGTAACTCTCTTTCTGGTGGCATTCCAATAAGCTTCTCAAATCTGAATTTTTTGAGTTTCATGAACTTGTCTTTCAACAACTTATCAGGAGAAATTCCAAAAGGTACTCAACTTCAAACATTTCAAGCTTCCAGTTACATTGGAAACCGTGGACTTTATGGCCAACCACTCACAAAAGGATGCTCGAAAATTGATGAATCTGATCAAAATCACAAGACCAGCCCCGACATTGATGCAAATGAAGGAGATGAACTTATAACTTTTGGGTTCTACATCAGCATGATTTTAGGATTCCTTGTTGGATTTTGGGGAGTTTGTGGAACTTTAATCCTTAAAAGTTCATGGAGAGCAGCTTATTTTCAATTCTTTAATAACATGTATGATTGGATTTATGTCCGCTTGGCAATTTTCAAGGCTAGAATGAAAAGAAGATTCCAAGACTGACAGGTATATATAAATTTTCATTACATTATCATAAGTTGATAGATTATATAGAGTGTAATAAATAAAATGATCCAACGAGCTTGCTCATTTTTTACGTGGATCATAAATTGAAAATTTTTTGGTGATTTTATTCTTCTAAATAAATGCAGGTGGTTGGAACAAATGGTTGAAATCCAAATATCTTCTTAGTCAAGTCTCTTTGCATAAGGAATTTCTTCTCAGTATTTTTTTCTACTTAAATTTTGGATGACTGTACTGGATCAAAATGATGTGGCTTTAAATTTGTTTTGTGCTTTTACTTGGTCCTTTTGTGAACTTATATAATTGAATATTTGAATGTTATGGTATCTAAATATTGTCGGACTATGATTTTGTTCTGTCATTCTATAATAAAAGTATAGGAAATGTTATATTAAAAAACAAAAAAGTATATGAAACATATTATGATAGAGGGAGCATTATCTTCACCTAGATCAGACCAAGGAAAGCGAACGACATGATTCATATATCTTAAGGTTAGTGTTCTTGTTGTTTTTAGAACTGTTTGATTTCTTCAAGAAATTATTCCTCTTAATTTTCAAATATATAGAGTTTTAGATTTTCCATACGTAGGATATCTTCAAATTAATTGATTGATTGTTTTTTTAGCCACATATCTTTCCATGGGAGACAATACAGTCAAAGTCTATGGTTGTAATAAGGAAATGAGCACCTCTAAAGACTACCAAAGTTTGCAAGGTTCACCCCAAGAGTTCCAAAGTTATAGTCATTGGCATCAAAAAGAGATTTTGTCTACAATATAGTAGGCTTTGCTTCCTCCTTTTTTGTTCTGTCTTCCCATTTTTGTTGAAATTATTTTCCTGTCTTTAACAAGAACTTGGTATTTTCAACATTGGAGATGGTGGATGTGTATGCCAAATTCTTATGTTCCTAATGAAAAATATTGGCTGCCCCACTTGTTAATTACATGAAGAAGCCAGCCCTAATCGTTGTTGGGCTGCCACTTTTCATCCATTGGAGGTGACTATATCTCATGATTATGTAACTTTGTAATTTTCATTCTATCATCTTTACCACTTCATATTTTACAGCATGAGTGATGAATAGACTTGTAAAAGGATGCTACTATCTTTGGTCTCTAATATTTACAACATTTTTGACAAACACCTAATTTAACTAATTTTCTTAATATATTTAAATTGGTTAAATATATCATATATTAAGGAGTAGAGATAGTATGTTGTAATGATTTATTTGGTATAAATGTTCTAATAAAGACATCTTTGCTTCTGTTCCTGTTGAAACATGCAAAACATTTGTTTGACCTTGATCGAGACAAAGACTCTTGATGAAAAAGGAATATTTGGGCCAACAATCTTGCATCTTCCCTGGGCACCTTGAAACAGTTGTTGGAAATGGTAATATATTGTTGATTGCTTTGTCTAATGATTGCTTTTCTGTATACTAGTAGAAGCTAAAAGGTTCATTATCATTTGCTTCTGCAGATAAAGCTTGTGGCAGATAAAACAATTACAAATTTGATATTTTAATTTAACAAATTTTAAGCTCAGCAGATATATTGGAATTAGTTATATCAGGTAAGCACTCTTTGAATAATGTAGTCTCCAAAATTTTAAACGAAGAAACAATTTTATAGGTTCTTCCTACAATCTAAAGTTATTGATTTTCTGTAATTGTGGTTAGACAAGTTTCTGCGGACAAAGTAGTTGAGGTAAATGCATGCCTTGGCCAAGACATTGTGAGGACAAAAGGATACCCTTTTTCCGTATTAGCATCAATAGGGGAAATATTATTTTTATTTGTGTTTTATCCCTTGTAGCTACTTCACTTTGCTCTTTCTTTTCTAAGTTCTGTTTCTGGGTTGCTGTATTTAAATATACTCAACCTGAGAACTCGACAACATCTTTTTATTTTATTTGTCAATACATTGGCAGAAAAACCTTCAAGTGTATCCATGACTGATGCATATTTCACAAGTAGACCTATTATAATTGTTTAAGAGTTCATGATTTTCAACATTTATAAACGTTCAAAATGACAAGACGACATTGGTATCATCATGAATTGATTTGAGTCACATAGGTTGCTGATTATGAAGAAGACCTTTTGGAAGTTGAAATTGCTAAGCATAACTAAAATTGTTTTGAAGAGTAATGCATAAAATTTATTGCATTTAATTTATTTTAGTTATTCTGTGTGTCAATTAGCTCTTTTTTTTTAGAAAATTGGGGATACATCCCTATTTGAGAAATTAATTGGGGAATAGGACTTAAAACTAAAAGATCTCAAGGCTTCACATTTTTCAATTTTTTTTTGGGTTGGGGGGGGGGGGGGGGGGTTGTACTTACCAGCGCAATTAAAATGAGAATTTTAAATTCAAAACTTCACCTCATTGATGTACAAAGAAGTCTTTATAAGTAGCATAGACTGATAAGATCTGCAATTTAAATCAACAACATTGATTAAATTATGGGAAGAGTGTCTTTGCATAGTCCTTTTCACACGAGGTAATCTATTGTAGGGGTTGAGTATAGAATTGGTTTCGAAAGTTTAACATTGATGGATTCTCATGTTCATATTAGAAGATGGTCAGATATATGGAGAACATAATAAAAATGGGAAAATCCCTTTGAATCTATAATACCGAAAATATAACTAGAAAAGGGTATAGTACTACTTACATGTTGTGCTATATTGACCAATTTGATCCAACAATCACATTCCGAAGCATCTTAAATACAAAAGAAAAAAACAAAATACCTCCACTTATAACACTAGTGCAAAAAGGATTCTACAGCAATTAAAAAAGAAAAATTTTAACCAGTATAAAGATGATTAAGACTAAACAAGACCTCCACTTATAAGGTCATGGATCACAAGCCCCTACTAAATTGTAGCTTCCAATGTAAGAACTAGAATTCAATCTGACTATTGCCTTGCATAGATGCCACAATATCTTGAGCCTCTGGGAAGCGTCAGCAACTCAACGCAGACATTGTTTCTTATGTCCTTATTCACAAGTTCACTTAAATAGATTTCCATTTCTACAAAGGCCATGGCATCTTCTTTAGATTGGAGAAGCAAACTGGAGAGGGAAATTCAAGAGTTATCCCTCCAGCGAAAATAATCAGACTACTGAGAGTTCTACAATTAACAAAGCTAAAAGGTAGAGAGTCAAAGGAGAATCACTCAAAAGATCGAGTTCAACATCTTGGACATTGAATCTGACAACATTAGAGATCCAGGCTTCTATTCGAGACACAATATCCACGTCCTCAGAGTTGAATCTAAAATCATCACAATCAATTGAAAAGCTAGTTAAGTCGAATGACCCACAAAGTTGAAGTTCTCTATCAACAATATTCACAAAATCCATTGGTAGATCCATCCCATGATCAAAGCAAAGTTTTGGGATGGAGGCCCATATGTATTCCCATTTTTTGGACAACACGCTCGTTCGCACAGCCTCTTTTGTTGGAAGAAATGAAAGAATGTACCAAAGAACATTTCAGGTAATTCACTCAAGCTTCTACCTTTATCATTACTATCTTCCATTGTTCCAATTCCTCCTCCTCTATTTCTTTTTAGAGAATTTACATCCATGATCTAAATGGCAAGACAATCCTAACAAACAAAAGTGGAAGAACAAATTTAAAATAAAGAATATACAACTGCGGAGGATAGTGCAAGCAAATTATGGATAGATTAGGTCCCAAAAGAGAAAAAGAGGACTAAAATAATTTTTTCTCGGAATTAAATGTTCAGGTGAAATAAGAAGCATAATTATCTTTTATTTCCATCCAATATCTCTTGTTTTATTTGAATTTATTCATTCATTTCTACATTGGAGATAAAACTTTCATTTCCACTGCATCATTTTAGAACACAAACAAAATGATCAATAGTTCAAGACCATCACCATCACCAACTTACTTTTCAAAACTACATATAGAGTGGACATACAGCATTGACTTCCAATTATCTAACTTGTATCTCTAAGAAAATCACACATCAGTTCTCAGACTGCAGAAAAATATTCAACAGTTCCATGGCCCCCAATCCAAAAATTTGTGAAAGGGCATGATCGGATAAGTGACACTCATCTCCTAGACCTTCAATTAATGTGTGAAAGAAAGTATTTCTTTGTCCGGAATCATAATAGCAAGACAAACTTAACATACAGAGTCCTGTAGACAAATTTCAAAATAAAAAGATTAACAAGTTCAAACAACAGAATGAGAAAAAGTATCCTAGATTAGGTCCCAAAAGGGGAGGCGAAGGATAGAGAAATAGTTTTTTTTTTATAAAAATATTCCAGAATTAGGTCACTAGTTCGTCATAGTTAAGCTGATGAAAATTTCAAAAGACCAAATCAACAGAAATAGTAATAGAAGAAACAAATTGAAACCATTGAATAGTGGACAAAAAGAAGGTGAAACTGTAAAAATACTGATAAAGAAAAAGGGAAACCAGAAGATACGCAAATTCACACAAGTTTACCTCAGCCTCGGGGAGAAGGTGAAACTGTCAAGAGTTAAGACATTCTTCGATTTTTTTGGAAATGGGAAGAATAAAACAAGCGTGAGGAACTCTTCTATATTTCTATGTGCCACCATGTCTACCTCCTCTGCACAATGCTGGCGCCCATCGAGAGGGAGGGTTTTTAAGCTTTGAGAGGATAATTGTTTTTAAAGGAAAATACATACTATTAAAAAGGGAGAATAATAGAAAAAGAACTTTAAAATTGACCCGATAGAAGCTGGGCACAAATATTCAAACAACTTTAGGCAGGGCAAGGGGAAAAATTGACCTGTTAGAAGCTAATATCCAAACTAATTGCATAGGGCATTAAACCAACAGTTTTGACAGCAAAATTGATTGCCTTGCCACATGCATAAGAAGTTGCTAGTTTCTGGTTTCCTTCAATGTTTTTTAATCAAATGGTGGCTCCTTGACAAGAAGATTCATCTTTTCCTGAAGAAATATGTGCACGTCCTCTCTCCCTGCCTTAATAAGCAACTGTCTTAGCTTCCCAAACGTGACACCTGATGGCTGAATTCCCTTCTCTACCATATTTTCCAACAAAACACAAGCTTTCGTAACATTGCCCTTCTCACACAGCCCATTTATAAGCACTGAAAATGTGTGCATGCTTGGACAAACCGTTTTAATTTCATGTATCTCCATATTTTCATAGTCCTCTCCAAATCATTTCCATCGCAAAACATTTTTATCATCATCGTATAAGTATCGGCATCTGGTTCGCAAGACTTGATCATCCTGCGGAAGGCACTATAAGCCTCATCACTTCGATCATTACCTATCAAGCTGCTTATGATAACGTTATAGGTCCTTGAGTTAGGAGTGATGCCCTTGCATTCCATTTCATTTAAGACTCTATATACGTTTTAAAATTTGTTTACTTTACGAAAAGCACTGATCAAGGCATTAAAAACCACAATATCTGCCTTAATTCCATTCCTTTCCATCTCTAGGAATGTATCAATAGCATCTTCAATCCGAAGTTCGACCCCATATGTGTGAACTAGGACACTATAAATGAAAGATGTTGGCCTGCAATTGTTGCCATCCATATCCTTAACAACCTCAATGGCTTCATCAACTCTTCCTGCTTTACAAAGAATGTCAACCATTATGCCATAGGTGACTATATCAGGGGTTGCATCCCATGTCAACCATTTCTCTGAAAATCTCTCTTGCTTTCGGAAGATTTGGAGCCTTTCCCCATCCTTCAAGCAATATGCTGTAAATTTTTGCATTAGGAACAAATTGATCCTTAGAACGATCAAAGATCTCTTGAGCCTTCCTTACATTCTTGGACTTGCATAAAGCGCCCAACAAACCATTGAAGGCAGCGAGATTCGGAGATATGTTATATTTTTCCATCACATTGAATGTGTAAATTGCCTCATCTACCTTCTGAGCCCTAGCATACTTTCTCATAATAATACAAAAGGTCTCAACATTTAGCATCTCCTTTTTCTTCATATCATTTACCAGATCCCACATGATTCGATACTGCCTTATCTTTGCCGAAGATTCTATCATCGTTTGGTATGCCCTAATGCTGTGTGAGTAATTTTGTTGCTTCTCAGCCCATTCAAAAAACCTATACGCCACCATACCAGCATTCTCAAATCTTTGAAGAACATTCTCAACTATATCTGGTGAAACTCTAATTCCAGTCTGATTAAGAGCAGTGTCAAGTGCTAATGCTGGAGAGGACATTATAACCTTGCATAATTTTCTAGTTATATCTGAAATGTCCTGCAATTGTTTATATGTGATATGTAGTTGTAGATAATTAGATGACTATTAGGTATTAAGGGATATACTAAGTCTATGAGTCCCCATATCGGTTAACGGCTAGTTATATAGGTGACGGGTTACCGGCGTATTAAGTCTATAAGGTCGGTGGGTAGTTTTGAGGAGTATTATGAATAGCTATATAAGGGAAAGGATTGGTACCTTTTGGAGTTGGCCAGATTATTTATAATGAATATGCAGAGCAAATTCTGATTCTCTCTTCCTCTTCTCTTCTATTCTTCTCTCATTTCCCTCTTCTTCTCCTATTCTTCTACATCCCTCATATTAGTGGTATCTGAGACATTTCGCTCCTCTTTCCTAATCTTTCTTTCTGAATGGTCCTCACTCCTCACTAGCTCCCAGAATTCTGCTATGGCTAAATCGTCGGATGCTCGATTTCAAAGAATTGAGAATCAACTCCAGTCCCTTCTTGGGTTAATCACAGCAATGCAACAGCTCACGACCATGGCCCAAGATCGGGGTTCTGCCACTCGTTGCGTCGACCGCCTCGTGGCGTCAAGGGTGACTATCAGCCTCCTACAAGGCTTACCAAAATGGATTTTCCTTACTTCCAATGTAGTGATATCGATGGTTGTATCCAAAAGTGTGAAAGTTACTTCGAACTTAATGGGACTCCCGACAATTGGAAGGTTCAATTGGCCTCGGTGAATCTTGATGAGCGGGCCTTCATCTGGCATCAGGCATTTGAAGAAGACGAACAGGGATGGTCAATTACGTGGCAAGAGTATAAATGCGCCTTGAAGAACCCTCACCAACCTACTAGGTAAGATGATCAACAACCACAGCTCCAGTCTTAAGGATATGCTTCCAAACAGTTGAGCTATTATATTAGGTTTAAACACATAATTATGCTCACGATCTAAATATTTTTCCAACATCACTCTACTAAGAAGATTTATCTAAGATCACTGGCCACAAATGCCTAGCTAACAGTGCAGAATTGAACCCCTTCAACTAAATAATTTGTAAGGCTCCATTGACTATGGGTAGACACAATTCTTCCCACCAAAGAAGATGAGTATTGTTGGAGGTATCAGACCATCCCTAGGAAAAAAAATTTTCCATCTTCGTTGATATGGTATGGCACAACTAACAAGAAAACTTCATACAGGAGAAGAGGTAAACCAATAAGGATGATAAAAAAGTGCTTAATTAACATCAGCCTACCTGCTTGAGAAAGTAGATGAATTTTCCATCTCGCTAGTCTCTTGTTAAGTTTTTCTAGAACCTCATGATACTTCCGTTTGTCTGATTTTGGATCATCAATATAAGTACCCAAGTATTTCCCCAAGCATGAGTGAAACCTAATTCCAAGTATATCCGACAATTTCCTTTTCATCTAATGAGAAACCGACGAGTTACACACCAAGCTCAATTTCTAATAATTAATATGTTGTCTTGATATGATAGAGAACCTCTTTAGTAACGCCTTACCCACATGATAATCATCTTCTATAGCATGACAAAAGAGAAGTGTATCATTGGCATACATTGTTAGGATTGGCAGGCACAACGAAAGTTTAAAATTTCGCCAATCCCAATTGCAGATCTATCAATGGTGTTTAAAGCGAGTTAAAAAGATTCGTACATTTTTCAATTTAGGGTTTTTGATCTCTAGGAGCCCACACCTCAGGTCCGCTCCCTCTACCGGTATCCACACGAATGCTCTCAAACACAGACTGCGTGTTAGCACCTCCAATGTCTCCTAGGGTTTCCTTGCGGCTCTTAATTCTCATTCGTGTATGAGTTTTTTCTGCTCTATCATTTTTATAACCCATGAAGGCTATAATCGAATTTCAAAATTAAATTTATTAATTTTGAAATTAATTAACCCTTACTTATCTTGATGAGCTAATTAAATAAATTCAATTTAAATTAAATTTGTCTAACAGTTTTAATTTAACCTATTTATTTAATCCAAATAAAGAGCCAATAGATTTAATTCATCTTCATAAATTAAATCTGAGATACTATATCTCTATCATGTTAGTTATTAAATTTAATTTTATTAAAATAAATTAAATTTAATAACTAACACAATATAATAATATCATATAATATATATAGATACGTATGTATGTATGTATTTCAAAAATACATATGTATATATATATATAATATTATTAATTTTCTTTTCATGAATTTCATATCATACATACATACATACATATAAAATTTATCCACCATAGACTAAACATTGTATTCATTGAATCTTAGACAAATCTTAGATTCCATGAACCTGGACATTAAAGTTTGTGTTGGGCTATTCTTGTGTGCGACTCTGTACGCCCATACGAAGTTGGCAGTGGACCAATAATTGTACTAACCCATAAGTCGCAAGCGGCCTCTAGCAAGACATTACGACTACCCAATTCATATGAAGATCATTAATACGATGCAACATATCATACAACCATGTCACGTCCCTTTTATCACACGTTATATCGGTCAAGAATGAGGCATGGACGATGTCATCCTCATGTTCCTGACCATTACTTTCTCGATTCCTGAATAATCTGACAATAGAAATGGAAACTCCTTTCCATCGTAGTATGGCCATGCATTTCTCATACTCACTCATCGATAGGCCTAGTAATATCTTTCTACTAATGTGAGGGACAAATTCCATCTTGACCATTCATATTCCTTTGCATGAAAAACCACCAAGCCCGATCTTAGCCTTTGTCATCACCCGGTCAAAGGTGACTTTTGACTAGTTCAAAGCTTAGGAACTCTTATGTAAGAATCCATGATGACCTCAGGTCAAAGGGCATTGTGACGTGGTTATACATGAGATAAGCTTATGACTTCATCTATGTAGCTTTCTCAGAGCAGATCGGTCCAGCACCTTGTACTCCTACAAGTACCTAAGACTTTGATTTGTATCACTATATCTTATCAAAGTCATACTGGTCTTACTTCATCTTTGCTCTCGCATAAATGACCAACCAGGGACATTTAGGACAATCTTTATGATTTATCCAAGGATACAATTATCACAGTTAACATGCAAATAATATGATAACAGAATGGAGAAATTCATTAAATAATAATATTCAAAGTACAATTATTGGCCCCTAGGGCACAATTTCCAATATACATGAGATGGGTTAAAGGCATTACATCATGAGAAACATATACGCTTCTCTACTAGTTATAGTTTTCTGCTTGATGGATCATGAAGGACAATACATTCGTACAAAGCAAGAAGAGCTAGGGAGAAAGATGACCCCCTGTCTAAGTCCCTGAGAAGGTGTGAAAGGAGTTCTTGGAGATCTATCAAGGATTACCTGATAGGAGATAGTTGAGATATATTGCATGATTATCTGAACCGGCCAATGAGGAAACTCCATGCTCTCAATAACTTTCTAAAGAAAGGGCCACGACACCTTTTCATATACCCTAATATCTAATTTAATTGCACACCAACCATCCTTGCTTTTATGCGCACTCTAGATTTTTGCCATACACTCAAAAACCAGAATAAGATTGTCAGTAATCAGTCTACCTTTAATAAAATTATTATGATTGGGGGTAATGAGAGCACCCAGGATCTCCTTCAACTGATTAAATAGAATTTTGGACAGCAACTTATAAATCACATTACAAAGATTGAGAGGCCGGAAATCCTTGAAAGTTGCAGGGCTATGACATTTAGGGACAAGCACAATGAAGGATCTATTTAACTCTGAGTCTGCCAAAAGGCCTAATAAATAATTGCAATTATGTCTTGCTTTAGAAAGGACCAAAACTTCTTATAGAATCTTACATGAAAACTATTTGGGCCCGGTGCATTATCTGCCTTCGTTTCAGAGACAACCCTCTCAATTTCCTTAATTGTCACCGGACGATTTATAAAAGTAATTTGCTGAGGAGATAATTTTGGCAGGTTTATATTACTTAACGTTTGATCAACTCAAAGAGCATCCAAAGACCCTGGATCTTCATCTATTGGCTTGAAATAATTTGTGGCTTCCATATGAACAGAATCCCGATCTTCAAGCCAATTGCCTTGTTCATTTTTAATACAAACGATCATTTTTCACATTTTTCATTAATAAAAGAAATATGTTGTTCTTCCACAGATGATAAACTTTCCCTATTGTGCCAAAATTGAAGTTTATTTTCCAAATCCTGTATGTTGAGGGAAATCCGGACAATTGACAATTTATTCCAATGAATGAGAGCTTTCTGAATACATTTAAGCATAACATTGGCTTTAAAAGGCCAAGATCCAAGAATATCTTTAGACCATTCTTTTTTACAATTTCTTGACATTGAGGGAAAGAGAACCAAAAGTTTTCAAACTTGAATAACTTAATCCCCTTCTTTTCCCAGTGAGTTTGAAATAATATTGGAGAGTGGTTTGATGCTGCTATTGGTAACACTTAGATCATTGATGCTGAAAAATATTGTAACCAAAGAGAATTACAAAGGGCTCTGTCAAGTTTTTTTTGAACTCGATTGGCTCCTTTGCCATTGTTGCACCAAGTATACCATCCTCCCTGTGAAGGAATATTAATATCTCATCCAGAAAGTCATGAAAAGAAATAACACCTATAACAGAAGAGGATGCACTAGATTTATCACATAAACCTGCAATTTGATTTAGATCACTATGATTAGCCAAGGCTTAGAGATAGAATTAACTAAAGATTGGAGCAAGACCATAAAACATGGTGATCTCTAAGAGCAAGAAAGCCATACACAAAAGTAATATATATTTCATAATTATCAAGAATAGTACAAGCAATGTGGATCAAGTTAGGGGAAGCATTTAAAACTGTACAAGACACCAAACTTGAGATATCCCAAAAAAGCCCCCTTACGACCAGAAAAATCCACAACAAAAACAACAGAAAATGAGAACCTATTGGGGGAGTGTTTGGGGCTGCGATTCCACTGCAGTCGTGTGATTTTTTGCCATAAGCCCGATAGACAGAAGCCAATTTTTTTTTGAGTGTTTTGTTTACTGATTTACCTTAAGAGCTTTCGAAATATTAAACAGCGTTTACTAAAAGCACAGATGTGAAGCTTGTTGCGATAGCTTATTGTTACCGTTAAAATACAATAATTTTGCCCCACCTAATATTTTATCCTTCTCTCTCTCACATGCGTCGATCTCTTCCTCCACTCTCCTCGAGCGATCTTTGTCTCTCTCGACGCTCACCCAATCTTCAACCTGAAGAGCTTCTTCATCTTCACCTTGAATCCGTCTTCATCTTTGAGTTGTCTGCATGTTTGATCTGTTCTATGGGTGCTTCGGCGTCTTCATCTTCACCTTGGTCAATTACGGAACGACTTTTTGCCTTCTTTCTTCTATAAATTTTACTCCTCCAAGCTTTTCCAAGTCCATCATTCAGCACTTCCTTGAGCCTCCCATAGATATTAGGAAGAAAGCTCTGGAGAGAGATAGAGAAAGAGAGGAAGGAAGAAGAAGAAGAAGAAATGGGTAAGGAAGAGGAAGTTCCTTTGCTAGTAAAGAGTGGTGAAGAAGAGAACAATGGTGTTGTGATTTCATCGTCTTCTAACCATAGTACATTTACCAAGAGTTGAAGACGGTAAGCTCCATGGTGGCCGTTACCGTATCTCAGTATCTTCTGCAAGTCGTGTCAATGATGGTGGTATGGCACATTGGGAAACTCGCTTTCTCCAGCGTGGCAATCGCAACTTCTTTTGCTGAAGTAACGAGATTTAGTGTTCTTGTAAGTCCTCTTAGTTCTCCTTTTGCGATTTTATACAGTTTTTCTGATTTTTCTAGATTTTGATTTGATTTCTCTTTTAGCTAAAGTTAAAATCCACTCACTGATTTTTCTAGGGACGAAGCCACTCGATGCAAAAAGTTCGGATTTAGTGCTAATCCTATGGCTGTGTCACATGAGAAAAAGTATCAATGGGTCTTTTTACTTTGATTCTTAGTCGATTCACTTTATTTTAGAGCTGATTTTATCTTCTTTTTTTTTGAGTTTATTAATGATGATGTGCTTTGCATCAGTTTCTTTGTGGGCTTGTCTTCCTTCTCCTCTGCCTCTTGATTCAAAGGATCCCTTTCAGCTTAATCCGCTTTTGCCATGATTAAAAATTTGACTGTGGCTTTCTGAAAAAAATTTACAACTTGAAGTAACATTCTATGACTGATTTTATATTTCCTTCCCTGCCACTTTTTGTATATATATATTTTTTCCTGAGGTAAATCTTTCCTGGTCTCTTGGGAGAAGGCACTTGATCTTGAAAAGTTAGGATTTGACACTGATGCTGTTGTTGAGTCGCATGGAAAACTATACTCAGCAATAATATACAACTCTGTTCTTTGAAATCGGTCTATTAAACGATTATCTTTGTTTTGAGGCTAATTCTGTAATATATTTTGAAGATGATCGTAGAATAAGTTTGGATCATGTTGGACAGAGAAAAATCATTTTTGAAATGAAGTCCATAAGGCTTAGTTTGAACCAGCTTAAATGAAAAAAGAGGGAGTTTGTATATTATGCAGATTTCATCACTTTTTATAGATCACTTTCTTTAGTGGCCAGAAAGAGAAGGGGAAAAAATGAAGATCCTACTGGATTTAGCTGATAAGTACCAATTAATTTTTGTTTCACTTTTGTGCTCTTGTATGTTATATATGTTTCGCTTTCCAGATGCTTCCTTTTAAGTTTGTTCGGTGCTTCTGAAGACCTAGCACGTAAGGATAGGCTTGCAATGTATAGATGCCTTAATTCTTTTTGTAAAGAAATGTTGGCTTCAATTAAGCATCCAAACATAGATCCTCTGGCCACTCTAATATGCTATGCGCAGCTCATTTCGTGCAGATCTTGACACTGTATATCTTGTTCTGTGTCTGTGCCTGCGTCTGTAACACTCCACATTGTCTCAGGTTAATTTTCTGATGATTTACTAGATTTTGAATTTTGTTTCAGATAGGAATGGCTGGTGCATTAGAAACTGTGTGGGCAAACTTATGGTGCAGAAGATTTCAAAAAGCTGGGGAACTATGCTCGTGCAATAATCTCATTGATGATTGTTTGTATCCCTATATCTGTGGTGTGAATATTCATGGATAAAATACTATTACTATTTGGTCAAGACCCTGAAATTTCTCATGTAGCTAGGGTATACTGCATATACCTCATCCCAGCACTGTTTGGATATGGTGTTCTTCAATCACTGGTTCGCTACTTCCAGACTCAGTGTATAATCTATCCCATGTTGGAATACATCATGCTAATCATCAATTAAATCTCAATAAACATAGCATAACATATTCTACAAGATTACAGCGGAAGACTTCATAAATACCTCTCGCCATAGCTTTTCTTCGAGCGGAACGAGATCACGAACACTGGGAAAAAGAGACTGCAAAATAGACAGAGTCAGAAGAAAGAATTGACAGGTACTCTTCTGACTGACCGTAAGGCACAGTGATGGCAACTGATGTGAGAGCCGCCGCCAGTCAGGGAACCTCAAAGAGCTGCTAGGGTTTTTCTACCGTACGCTCAGTTTAGACGGCTATTTTCCTTAATTCTTTATTTCACCATCAGAAATAAATCAAATAACCAATTCTGTTTACCCTAATCCTGTAATTGGGCCTAGATCTGACTAACGGGCCACACTCAGGATATTTTAATTAACCTAATTAATAACTAATAAATATGTTATATTAATAATTAAAATATCTCACATTCTCCCACTTGGCCCGTATCTGAATGTCAGTCGCCCTTTCCAGATTAAACTAAGGCTATGCTGCAAGAATCATGGCGATAAGTCCTCTAGGCTGAGTATTACCTTCCATGCATTACATGCAACACCCTTACTTGATGGGTATGACCTTATGAATAAACGCCAATGTTTATTCGGTTCCAAACTTAGTGTTTATTAGTCTCATCAACAGAATGTATACAGATAATGATAGAGATAATAAACTATAAGGTCAATTTCATTTCATACCTCTTCTATATAAATGAAGGCTTAACCCCCATTTGAGGGACGTGTAACACAAAAGCATTCGGTTTCATTCCCTTAGTCAAAGGATCAGCTAGCATGTCCTTTGTATTGATATGATCAACCGAAATTTCACCATCTGCAATTCTCTCTTTTAAACTTAGGAATTTCAGTTCGACCCACCGGCTTCGACTTCCACTCCTTTTGTTATTTGCAATGGCTACTGCGGCTGTGTTATCACAGTACATCCTGATTGGCCTAGAGATTGAGTCCACAATCTTAAGACCAGCAATGAAATTCCTTATCCAGATCGCTTGTGAACTTGCCTCAAAACACGCTATGTACTCAGCATCACAAGTAGAGGGAGCTGTAAGTGTTTGTTTTGTACTTTTCCATGATATAGCTCCATCTGCTAGTAGGAAGATGTAACCAGTAGTAGACTTGTTTGTGTCTAAACATCCTCCTAAATCAGAGTCTGAGTAACCAACCACTTCCAGGTCATCTGTTCTTCTGTATGTGAGCATATAGTGCTTAGTACCTTGTAGGTATCTAAACACTTTCTTTGCAGCTGTCCAATGTGCTTCCCCTGGATCGCTTTGGTACCTTCCCAACATGCCAACAGCGAAAGCTATATCAGGTCTTGTGCAAACCTGTGCATACATCAAGCTTCCCACTGCTGAAGCATATGGGACCCTTTCCATTTGCTTTCTTTGAAGTTCATTTTGAGGACATTGACCTAGACTAAACTTGTCCCCTTTCTCAAGAGGAGTTACGTTAGCTGAACAGTTTTGCATCCTGAATCGTTCAAGAACTTTGTTGATATAGGTTTGTTGAGACAAGCCTAAAATGCCTTGAGCTCTATCCCTGTGGATCTTGATGCCAATGACATAAGATGCCTCACCCATATCCTTCATATCAAAGTTCTTGCACAAAAACTGTTTCACCTCACGTAATAGTCCTAGGTCGCTGGTTGCAAGTAGTATGTCATCGACATATAAAACCAGGAAAATGATCTTGCTCCCACTAACCTTGTGGTATATGCATTCATCCATGATGTTCTCATCGAATCCAAATGATGTGATTACTTCATGGAACTTCAAGTACCACTGTCGTGAGGCTTGCTTCAAGCCATAGATCGATTTCTTCAACTTGCATACCAGATGTTCCTTATCCTTTGCAATAAATCCCTCAGGTTGTTTCATGTAGACTTCTTCCTCAAGAACCCCATTGAGGAATGCAGTCTTAACATCCATTTGGTGCAACTCCAGATCAAAATGTGCAACTAATGCCATGATTATGCGGAAGGAGTCTTTCATTGATACAGGAGAAAAGGTTTCCCTGTAGTCGACACCTTCCACTTGTGTGAAACCCTTGGCAACCAACCTAGCCTTGTATCGATCAATGTTACCTTGTGAGTCTCTTTTGGTTTTATAAACCCATTTACAGCCAATGGCTTTAGACCCACTTGGTAACTCCACAAGATCCCATACACTATTGTTTGCCATGGAGTTCATTTCTTCAGTCATAGCATCATGCCACAACTTAGAGTTCTCACCCTTAACAGCCTGAGTAAATGTTAATGGATCATCTTCAATGCTAATATCACAATCAGTCTGAACAGAGTACACCACGTAGTCACTAGGCAATGCTGGCCTTCTTTCTCTAGTTGATCTTCTTAATTCAACCTCTTGGGTTGGTTCAGATTGTTCATCCGGGACATCCTCCACCACAACTTGTCTTGGTTCTTTATGTGTGGGAGGTGGATAAATCTGAACAAAACCTTCACGACGTAAATCAGGGGTCAATTCCATATGATCATTGTTTGTTTGATCACTCCCACTAACCACGTCATTCTCGAGAAAAACAGCATTCCTAGATTCTATAAAACGTGCAGAAGGTGAAGGACAATAGAACCTATAACCCTTAGTCATACATGGATAGCCTACAAAGTAAGCTCTAATGGTTTTAGGATCTAGTTTCTTCTCTTGTGGATTGTACACTCTTACTTCCGCAGGACAGCCCCATACCCTAAGGTGTCTTAAGCTGGGTTTCCATCCTTTCCAGATTTCAAAGGGTGTTTTTGGCACTGCCTTTGTTGGAACCCTGTTCAATAAGTATACAGCTGTCTTAAGTGCCTCCTTCCACAAGGATGTTGGTAATTTGGAGCCATTCATCATGCTCCTAACCATGTTTAGCAAGGTCCTATTTCTTCTTTCTGCTACACCATTCATATCTGGTGAGCCAGGCATGGTATATTGAGCAACTATACCATGCTCCCGAAGAAAATCAGCAAAGGGACCTGGCGCTTGTCCTTCACTAGTGTACCTACCGTAATACTCACCACCTCTATCGGATCTCACGATTTTTATTGGTTTCCCAACTTGTTTTTCTACTTCAGCTTTATATTCCTTAAAGGCATCTAGTGCCTCGCTTTTATTATCAAGCAAGTAGATATAAGTATATCGCGAGTAATCGTCAATAAAAGTGATAAAGTACTTTTGACTGTTTGCGGATAAGTCAGGACAACATATATCAGTATGTATAATTTCAAGTAAATCAGAGCTTCTTTTAGCTCCCTTTTGTGACTTATTGGTCTGCTTTCCCCTTATGCAGTCCACACAAGTATCAAATTCTGTATGGTCTAAAGATGGAAGGATTCCATCTTTAGTTAACCTTTTGATCCTGTCAACAGAGATATGTCCTAATCTCCTATGCCACAAGCTAATAGAATTCTCATCAATGACACTTTGTCTAATACCATGCATAACAGAAAAAACCTCAGGCGGTTCAGGAATTATTTTAAACAAATCGTCAATCATAACAACCCTTGCAATTGGAAAATAGTCCTTACTGAAATACATCAAATCCTTTTGCAAATAAATACCATAATTCAAAGGAATGAGTTTTGACATAGAAATCAAGTTTCTCATATAACTAGGAATGTAAAAACAATTCAAAAGATCCAGCACGGTTTTATTTGGGAAAACAATTCTAAAAGTTCCAATTGCTTCGACCGGATCTCCTTTCCCACTTCCAGAAAGGACTCGTGCTTCATTGGGAAGTGGAGGCCTGGTGGTTAGAAACCCCTGCATGGTAGTAGAAATATGGATCATTGAACCCGTATCGATCCACCAAGTATCATTACTAGTGCCAATATGATGAGCTTCTAAAGCTAAACTTGAAACATACATACCTTTACGCTCCAATCATGCCTTCCTCTTCAGGCACTCATCCTTCATGTGCCCTTTCTTCTTGCAGAAGAAGCAAATAGCTTCAGCTTTCTTAATGGATGGCACAGCAGGAATCTTTTTCTTCTTTTTCTGGTTGTCCTTGTTGCCCCTGGCACCATTCCTGCTGGAACTTTCAGCTAAATGAGCTGCCCTAGGTGCCTCCCTACCACTCATTTGAAGCCTAGTTTCCTCCTGAACACACATGGACAGCAGTTCATCAATTGTCCATTTTTCCCTATGTGTGTTGTAGGAGACCTTAAAGGCCTCATAATGAGAGGGAAGGGAGTTCAGTACCAGATGCACCAGAAACTGCTTTGTTGGTTCCATGTCAAAGGCCCTCAGCTGAGAGGACAAGTCTCTCATCTTCATGATATGTTGTCTGACTCCATTTGTACCTGTCAGCTTCATGGCACACAGCTCTGACATGATGGAACCACCCATTTGTTTGTCAGTTGGCTTAAACTGTTTGTCCACAGCCTCCAGAAACTCCTTAGCAGTTTCACATTTGGGAATTGCTCCCCTAATGCTTCTATGGATCCTGGTCTTAATGTATGACATGCACATGCGATTGTAGTGCTCCCAGCGCTCCTGATAGTCAATTTCATCCTTAGTTGACCTATCAGTTGGTTTGGGAGGTCTAGGTTTCTCCATAACAAAATGCATGTGCAGCATATCAATCTGTAAAGTTATATCCTCTCTCCATTCAGGGTAATTGGTACCATCCAACACAATTTTTCCAGTAGTGTCAGCAAAAAGATTAGGGAAAGTAGTAGGTACTGCAATTTAAAAACTTAAATTAGCTCACAAGACAAGTGTTTGAGACAATCACGAATTCTGTGCCTTTTGTATGCATGTTATGCACCAATGTAAATATGCAATATGTATAAATGCGTATCACTAAATTCTACCTGTGGGCAAAGAACCTAGCATTGCATGCATTTATCTCAAATTGGTGGGCCTAGAGTGTATAATTTACATTTCCTAATACCTGTGGGCAACTTAGAAAATATAAGACCAAACTATCCCACCCTAATTAAATATATAATCATAACCGTCTACCTGTGGGTAAAGAACAATTACAATTCTATATTTAATTACAATTAGATATTTTATAAGTTCCATATGTGATCAAGTTGCATGCAAAACTAAAGGATGCTGTGGCTATTCCTTGGAAAAGTAGCATGCTAGTCACAAATATCATATAAGCGCATTTAAAACAAAATATGCACATCATAATGGAGAGATTAATCAATTTAATAAATCTCGTAAATAATTAATTAAATCCCTCCCACTGTTTTATGTATTCAAAATTGTTTAAATAATTAATTTTGGCATCATTCATCTCAAATCTCAATTTTTGCAAAATTTTTTGAATTGTTAAATAATTGTCTAAAGCTATTTTCAAAATATTAGACAATTAATTAACTATGAAAACAATTTTACAAATATTTCAGTATGTGAAAATGCCAAAATTAACTACTGTCACTAATTTAAACAATTTAAAAAACATTAATTTGAAAAAATACATAAAACAGAAAAGAATTGAATTAAACAGTGAGGAAATGTTTTAAGAAAAGGCCCAAAATGTTTTCTGGAATTTCAAAAACCATAGCCCAGAAAAAACAAAAACGAAAATAAGGCCCAGAAGCACAAAAACGTCACTGTTCAATTAAACTGAAATGAAAAGGTTTTTTTTTTTTTTGTTGTTCGGCCCAGTATGCATTATGCCTCTAAAAAAAAAAAATCACAGAAGCCCAGTCAATTCGGCCCAACAGCGCATCAGCGTAGAGAGAAAAAAAATTTTTAATCCGGCCCAAAACGCGTCGGCCCATATGCGTGTCCGGCCCACCCACGGAATAAGTGAAACGGAGCGTTTCACTTGGGCCAAAACGGCGCCGTTTTGCGCGTGGGGAGAGGCTCGTCCGAATGAGCCAAAACGACGACGTTTTGACATTAGTCAAAACGACGTCGTCCAGCTCTTCTCCCCCACCCGTTTCTGCAGTTGCCCTACCCGACCCGACCCGAGCGCAACCCGGTTAGGGTTGCCGCGACCCACGATGCTCAGGCGATCCCATCCGGCGATCGGAGGCTCAAAACGGTGCTCTCGCGGTGGTTTTAACGGCGGATCTTGCCAAAAAACGCAACAAAATGCAATCCAAACAGAATTTATACCACAAAACAGCGATTAAAAGCAAGATTTCGAAAGAAAATTCTCAGATTTGAAAACCCAAAATCAAAACCGCAGGTCCGACGGTGAGACAGAGCAGCGATTAAACACAGAGATCGAAAACGCAAGTCCGATGCTTATCCAAGAAAGGCATACAGAGATCTCGAAAACAAAATACATCGCATATGATCAAAAACTCAGAACTAAAAAGCACTTATTTATCACAGGATAAAAAGGAAACTGAGATTTTTGAAGAAACCCAACGTGCGATAAATCATGAATAATAAAGGATCACAGATCATAACTTTAAAACAAGGCATGCTCAGATCTGAAAACCAAAATCAGAGGGTCCGACGGCCCTAAACACAGATATATTCGATGAACAAAATCCCATATACATCGAAAATAAACAAAAGCAGGAGCATATCCTTCGAAATCAATAATAATCCCAGAAACACAATTCCTTCGAAAACCTAATGAAGGCAATAATTAACAAGTGTGATCTCCGATTTCAGATATGGAACCCGTGTAAAAATTACTACGGTAAATTCAATAAAATTCCATATTTGAAACATCCCCGATCAAAGAAAAGAGGCAGAGAATCAAAGAACCTGGCTCTGATACCACATGTTGGAATACATCATGCTAATCATCAATTAAATCTCAATAAACATAGCATAACATATTCTACAAGATTACAGCGGAAGACTTCATAAATACCTCTCGCCATAGCTTTTCTTCGAGCGGAACGAGATCACGAACACTGGGAAAAAGAGACTGCAAAATAGACAGAGTCAGAAGAAAGAATTGACAGGTACTCTTCTGACTGACCGTAAGGCACAGTGATGGCAACTGATGTGAGAGCCGCCGCCAGTCAGGGAACCTCAAAGAGCTGCTAGGGTTTTTCTACCGTACGCTCAGTTTAGACGGCTATTTTCCTTAATTCTTTATTTCACCATCAGAAATAAATCAAATAACCAATTCTGTTTACCCTAATCCTGTAATTGGGCCTAGATCTGACTAACGGGCCACACTCAGGATATTTTAATTAACCTAATTAATAACTAATAAATATGTTATATTAATAATTAAAATATCTCACATCCCATGGTTTTTAGCTCAATTGTGGTTCTGTGCTTGCATGTTCCTGTGTGTATGGATTGGGAATGGGACACGTTGGAGCAGCATTAGCCATTGAGATTTCATATTGGGTGATAGACTGTGTATCCCTATATCTGTTTTGTTTTTCTGTTTTCTTGTTCTAATTTATCATTTTCATTTGACTGTTTTTGTGCCAGCCATGCATGGGTTATAGACTCTGCATTTTTTCTTGTTATTCTATTGATAATAATTAGTTATGTAATATTATTTCATCAAATTATGTATTTTTTAATTGTCAAATTTCCCAGTTTTAATTTTTATAAATTTTTTATAATTTCAAATTTAATTTCTCTCTTACCATTATCACAAAAGTCACTTATATTTAAGTCAATCCAAACAAGTTTTACTTTTGTAAAAGTCATTTATACAACCATCAATTCAAATATAAATTATATTACATAATCTGATTTTTACTTAAAAATAAGATTATAAAAAGTCAAATTCAAAAAAATCATTTTTGCAATCGCAACTCTAAACGTACACTAATAAGTCTTTTACATATTTTATATTGATTTAAAAGAGTTTCACTGCGAAATAAGAAGTACGGAAAATATTTACAAAAAAGGTTCCTAAATTGTTGATTACGTAGGGGCCTACTTGGAATGGATAAGGACTTGGGGCCTTGGGGGATCAAGAGGATGAGAATGTGTTTGATGTGTGACATTAAGAAAATATTTTTATTAGTGAACGATAATTTGATATTTTAATTTAGGTAAAGATTTGGCCATTTGGGAAGATTCATAGGAGTGTTTAAAGGTTGGGTTTAATTTTATGCTAGGCAAAAATCAAACTATAATTAGACTAACTAGTTTGGACAAAAATTGGCAGTTGATTCTCAAAGTTGGTTTGGTTTTTCTAGTTAGTTTTGATTGGTTTAAACAATTTTAAAATAAAGTTTGTTGATATTTAATTAAGTAATGATTTTTTCTTCTTTTAATCTTCATGTTTTATATTGTTCATCTTATTATTGATATTATTACATAGGATTGTTTATAAGTTTAATAACTTTTTCCTTCTTTTAAGATTTATTCTTTTAATTTTTGTCATCTTATTTTTAAAATAATTTTAATGTTCATAATGTTATGAATATTACAGTATCAAGGGTCCATGCCATAGCCTTTCAAAGAGGCGTTTTTTTTAATGGTTAATACATATAAAATCCAAATGTTGTATATTGTATAATCACGTTGATTCGTACTTATGTAGTTTTGTTGTAACTCAAGTAAGAATTTAAGGACTTGAGATTTATAAACAGGCATGCATGTGTTGGCAAGCTTGGAAGTGGGTCCTATCTTGTTTTTTAACTTATTTTTTCACGTATTTTATATAATAAAATTTATCTCATTTTCAATCATTTTATTTTTAAATATGCTTTTTAATAACCATGGGAGAATATTTTTTAAATAAAGGGCAATTTCGGGTCTATTTAGATTAGCGAGATTAAAAGTGACTTTTATTTCATCTACCTTTTACAAATTTAAGTATAGGATAAAATTTAAAGATCGATTAATGTAATATAATTTATGTTTGAATTGTCTTTTATAAAAGGGAGAATTATTGATAAATATCTTTTTGACAAATTAATTGCTGAATGTTATCATGGAAGATCTGTTGCATATAACGGAAAATATTTTGTACACAACGGAAGATTGTTTGCACGTTAATAAAGAAGATTGTTTGAACACAAGGAAGATATATTGCACACGGGGAAAATTGTTTAAACATAAAAGAAGATCTTTTGCATATGAGGAAGATTGTTTGAATACAAGGAAAGACTTTTTACATATAGAGAAGATTGTTTGAACACAAAGGAATATCACATAAGGGCAATGTGGTTATTTTACTTCCTATTTTATTTCTCTTAAAGCAACTCGGTTCTTCAGGTTCCATTTAATAATTAATTGTGTTTAAACAATTTTTTTTATGTACAAAAAATCTTCTTTTATGTTAAAAACAATCATCCATATATTCAAAAAGTTTCATTTAACAAACAAATTTTTAATTAGGTATTTATGGACAATTTTCCCATAAAAATTCCCTGTATTTATTTATTTTATTGAGATACTGCTTGCTTCGTGGGAGAAAATTCTCTCTAACCACAGGTATATTTCTCCAATTAACGGTTAACTTTAGTATTACAAAGATTCCAAGAGAACTTGGCTTTGAATTGAAGTCTCTGATGTTGAAAGTTTCGACCTTTGTCTCCTCCAATGGCAGCTGCCTTCGATAACTTCGGCAACATGTATGACGGTTCACTGAAACCCACTTTGCTTCGCACCCTTCCCCAAGATTACGAAGCAAATACGGATGGTTATTGTGATGTAAGTTGGCGCATTGTTGGTATTTATTTATATAGTTGATTTGAAGATGATGATTGGTTTTTATCAAACGGTATTAACTTATAGGGAAAATTTCAATTAGCTTTCAACGATATAACATAATTTTAGTAAACCCTAAGGGCTTGTTTGGTATGAGAAGAGGAGAGGGAAAGTGGGCGAAGGAAAAATTTTTTGGAGTTAAATTTAAAAAAATTAGAGAAATAGGGTTAAAAATTTTTAATTAATTTTTCTTACTCTTATCTTATATATTCTCTTTATTAAAATTTTATTATCCCACTTCTTCAATCTTTTAAAATTCAACTCATAAAAATTTTCCCTCTCCTCTCTTCCCCTCTAAATCCGTCACACCAAACATACCCTAAGCTTTTTGAAACCTCATTACATCCTTAAAGTCAAAATTAAATTAAGTTTTGGGGTGAAAAGATAATGATATCCTTACTTTATTTGTCCTATAGATGTCTATATTTATCTTGTGAATTTCTATATTTGTCAAGGTATTAAAACCCGGACCAAGTACTAAACTGACCAGGGTACTGAGTTAAGGGTCAGTGAGTCACATCGGGGCAAGGCCGGTGAGAAATTGAAGATTTTAAGCTTATTAATATGAAATTCTAAAGAAAAAATAATTTTTTTTTTTAAAAATAGTGACCTGAACCGGATCCCAAACCAGACCGGTTTTCGGCTTGTTTTTCGGTTTCCGGGTTGGATTGGTCAGTCCAGTCCGGGTTCACAAACCCTGATGTTTGTCTATTAAATGTCCAAAATATTTTTAATTCCCTAGTTTCTTTAGAATCTCTTTATTTATCTTGCGAATTTTCATATTTGTCTTGTACCCAGCCAAATGTTTTTAATTCTCTTGGTTCTTTTGAATCCCTTTATTTATCTTGAAAATGTTCTTTAAAAAAAAAAAAAAGAAATTGCGTGTAAAGAACGCAGTTCTATACCCTGAGCTCTATTTTTATAAAGTGTTGTTAGAGATTACATATAAGCTGTAGTTATATATGTTTTCTTTTCCAGCCAGATAAATGTTGGGCAGGTATCTCATCGGTGGGAATTACTTGTTGTCCATTTCTGAGATTCATTTATTATCGGAGTTGTGTTGCATGCAGGAGGATGCACTTCATTTATTATGTACCATATTAACTTAGTTGCCAATTTCTTCGTTACATTTTATTTGAAGTTTGAAACTGCTAAATAACATTGTTTATGGGTTTACTTGCTAATCAGAAATTTGTTCCTCAGACAAATTTTACTAATTTCTTATATAAAGAGTTCTTTAACGAAGAATTCTAACCAAAAGATCTTCCTTATGAGAAGATAATCCTAACAATAGCATCTCTCTTTAAAAGTTTGATAAGTGTAGAAATTCAGGGGCATTGGTGCTTTGAGTGGTTTGAACAAAGAAGGAATACATATGGAGGTAGGGAGCGGGACTCCTAATCAATCCTTCTGACTTAGCTAACTTAAAATCTAAACGAAATTATAGTTACAACTAATAATGACCAAGATACAACTACTAATGACTTAGCTAACTTAAGATTACAATTATTTAAGTTAAAAATAAATTAGGATTATAATTTTTTTAGAAGACATTAAAACTGGCAAGTCATGTTCCAAAGTTGATGGGGTAGTCAGCATGGAAAGCAATGTGGCTAAACAAAAAGAAACAGAAATATGTACCACAAAATTAAAATGCTACACAAAAATTTTGCTGGGGCGGCAAAACAACGAATGGGAGGTCTTAGCTGCAATTTAGGACTTTTCCTCATTACTTAGTGACTCATCCACCCACCTTTGGTATTATGTCTTCCAGTGATGCTTCTTTCCATTAATGTCTTGAGGAACCTACCAAGATTTTGAATGTTGGAGACTGATTTTACTTTTATATTGTTGGCTTGAGCTGTGGCTAATGCACAAACAGTTGTCCCTTCAAGAAAATTGCATTGTTTTGATACATTGGCATGCCTATGTGTTGAGAATGCCAAACACTCACTTATGGATTTTATTTTATTTTCTGTATCTGGGGATTTCATTTTATTTTAGGGAAGAATGTCATTTAAGTCAAAAAGTTCCCATTGACAAGCGAAGAGCTACTATTGATAAGTGAAAACAGTACCTTCAGAGATTGAAATACCATAAAATAATGGCGAACCTTGATGAAATCAATGTGGGTAGGGCACTCTGTGTCACAGGAGAGTTCTATAGTTTTCTTCTATTTACTTTTTCATTTTGAAGGATGCCATATCATTGGATTCCCTTTTATCTAAGGAACTTTGTTCACTTTCTTGGAGAACTGACTGTAAGTGATCAGGTGATCTTATTCTGAGTTATGTCTTCTGTTATACTTGGTGTTTTTAATCCTGTAAGTTGCTCATTGCTTGGCATTACTTCCCAAAGTGAGAGGGGATGGAGAAAACTGGTCTGTTGTGATGCAGAAAATTGTGGTGGTAATAAATGGTCAATTAAATAATGTCTTTCAAAGTCTAGAAGAAGGTTGATGTTAGTCTTATCCAATTTTAAGAGCAGTAGGTGATCATCATCTTGAATGTGTTGCAGATGCCAAGCAGAATGAGGTTATTAGATTGTTAGGTCTGCCAGGAAAACAAAGTCTCCAACACATTTAGGAGACTGTATATTGGATGAAGAAGCTAGTAACAAAGCAACAAAGAGGCGTGAGCAATCATTGGTGTCTATGGTCTCTCCACTTATGTTTTGCTGTTGCACAATGCTTTCAAATTCGTATTCTGCTAATAAGGTACTGTTAAATTCCTCCAAGAGAAAGAACAAGGATCCAATTTATGTTCTCGCAACTGCTAATTCCTATTCTGCTAACAATTTTGCTTTGTCTAAAAGTTTGATGCACTTTTTCCATTTTATCCCCAATTACTTGTATGTCTTTTTCATCTCTTTTTCCCACTCATTCTCTCTCACTGATCATCTTTATAAATAAGGGTATGTTTGGAAAAAAAATTCTCTTGCACATTCATTGTTTTTAATCAACTTTAACCTTCACTTCATTTTGCATGATTTGGATAGTTGTTGCTTCAAAAAAGAACCAGAGGGAGTGTAAAGTATGAACTACTAATTCTTGCATATCAAAGAAAGACAATGAAGTCATAAAATTTATCCTAAATTGATAAATTTTTTCAACTTTACCTTGCATTAAATTTTTCCAACTTTGAACCTCAATTAGTAACAAAGGTAAAGTGGCAAAAAAGTAATTAATGCAGCAATTGGTGCCTTATATCTGGGACAAAAAATTTCTTCTAGTTGGTGCTTTATATTAAGGAGCAAATGTGGCATCTAGCTACTATCAAACTCTTCACAAATTCTTCACCATAATATTCACAACTCTCTACCATCGCCTTGTATTTTTAACCTAGCGTTGTTTAGTTCTAACTATCATGAGTTCATGTTAAGAGAAACTTTAGAGACTTATCAAACACAATTTATTTAATTTTAATGTTTCAATCTTGTTTTCAATAAGTTTCATTTTCTTTTCCAGACTCAATTTTCACACTTATTATAAATTGCATTTTAATTCTTACATTTGGAGAGAAACTGTAATAAAGAATCCTAATTACCCACTTTTGAAATTTGATAAATTATATTCTTCATTTGGCATCCCCACATTTAGGGTTGAACAAATTAGAACTGAAACCCAAAACCGAACTCAATTTGGTTATTTCAGTTCGGTTAATTCAGTTTCGGTTCAGTTATTAGAAAAATACTTGTCAACACCCGTTTCCATTTTGATATGCGCAGGGCAATAATGAACAAGTTCCATAGGCAAACAGAAAAGTACAGTTATACTGATAATAAGTATTTGTTTACAGACAATCATTAACAGAGTAGAAGCCGATAATAATGACAAATATGTACAGAATGTCCCAAAACTATTTCACATACAAACTATATACAACCACTATATTCGTCTTGGGAAACGTGCCCGCCAGTTTCCCTTCTCTGCATCCTTGGCTTTCGAGCCACTGGCACCCGCTGAGACATTTGGATTAGAAAAAGGGATGAGATTCCAAGGAATCTCAGTAGAAACATACGATCAACATATAAAATGCGAAAATTAAATATGCAATGCACCGTATCAAGTAAAATGAAACCTCATATCATCTGTGTGTGTACACAAAATTCAGGGCCAACTAAGCCCTTGAAACCCCTACATGTACCTCAGTTGAGTCCTTGACTACAGCTAGGTAAGACTAGTGTACCTCAGCTAGGTCTTAGACCACAGCTAGGTAATGTGCCTTCAGCACGTGTTCAAGTCACAAAATACAGTAACACGCATCATACAAATAATCACATAGTATATGAGAGATAGTAGTTCCTACCTTAACCTCTTTTTTGTCTTAAAGGGTCCGCCTCGTAAAACGTGTCAACTATAGGTGTCCAACTCGGTCCTAAAACATCAAATGTACAAGAAATAGGTTATAACCTATCCAAGTATCATTTTAAACACTTCCATAGTGTTTCTTGTGGTTATATTAGCCTATGGTGAAAATTTACCAAAATGCCCCGGGACCCCAGCCCCGCCGTACCCGGCCCGATGGCACGTTTTTCCAAATTTTTGACTAGGGCTATGCTGACATATTTTCATCTAAAGAATCCATTTCCGGACTCAAAATTACCAAATTCAATGTCAAATTACGAAATTACCCTTGGCAGCCCTACTTTTAGGGTTTTAGGGGTGTTTCTGTAATTATGCTTTCTCAGCCTTTTCTGAAAAAGTGTCCAACTATAACCCCATCTATTTTTGCCCACTGAATCCAATGGAATCATCAAATCATTGAAAATCCAACTCTAAGGCCCTCAAACATCCCTGGCCGAAATAATGGTGTTCTCCGGGGAAAATCGGTGTTTTACGATTTCGGCTCCGTAAACGCGTTCCTTTCCACTCCTAATCACTTTATTAACAATCTAATTGAGTTATAACAACCATTTGAACTAAAATTGGGCAGAATAACCCTTAGATACACACTTTTCCAAAATTTAAAACCAATGGCAATCCGGCGAAATTTCACCGATTAAATTGCCCACAGCAGCCAGAATAGTTAATATACGACGAAGGTTTGGAAGTTACCTCAAGCTCCCACAAGCTTTTCCCAAAAATGGCTGTAAACCCTAACTTTTAGAACACCAAATTTGAGCTTTCCAAACCTTAAAGAAGAAAGAGGAGTGGCTTAGAGTCGGAGTTATACACGTTAGAAGCTAAATCGTCGGAGAAATCGGTTTACCTTGCGATTTTTCTTCTCCTTTCTCTCTCTACAATTCCAAACGTTCTCACACTTTGTTTCAGGTCTGTTTCTCGTGGAAATAGCAGCTGAATGAGAAAGATGAAGTTTATATTATCATATCTCATAATATTATAATAATTTGTTTAATTTTCCAAAATTGCTAAAATCCAATTTTATGTACATAACTTCCTACATTCACGTAACCATGCCATCATGTCCAACCAATATTTCCTTCTTTATGACACATGTAGGAGACACCTAGAGGTCCCTCCCTATCATCTCAATTGGCTTCACAACTTGTTCCGGTTACGTATATACGTAAAGTCTCAATTTTGGTCAAAATTGCACTTTTTGCTTAAATTTTTCATAAATTTATATTAAATTGAACAAAATATTCTAAATATATTTTTAACCTTTATTTTCCTTAATTAATTGAAATTAACTTCAATTAATTGAAAAATAATTTATTTTGTGCTATTTTGGCAAAATTACGGTTTTGGCATTACCTTTCTAATCCAATTTTTTTTCTTATTTTTATTTGGCCAATTCCCATCTATTTTTGGACCAAATATTTTTTCTAATATTCCTTCATTTTTGGACCTTAATATTGGGCTTTTTAAATTACCCAAGTTAATTCCTTAATTATTTTTGCCCAATTTCTCATGAAATTGAACATTTATAAATTCATAAATTCCAAATTTATGAATATTCACCATTTTATTGAATTTCTCAAATATTTAAAATACTTTTGGTGAATATAAATTTTGGAATGTTACAATATTTCAGTTAAAACTGAAAAACCGATATATGTATAATATATTTATATTTAATATATATTATTTGATAAATCAAGTTTTATAATTAAATAGGTGTAAATTTTCAATAATATTAGATAAAATCGATAGATATTTTAAATCTAATTAATTTATTTTATGTATTTTACCCCTAAATCTAACCTTAAGGATAAAAACTAAATTTTTTCAAAAATTTAAGTATATATATATTTGTAGATAATAAATAAAAAATTAATTAATTCGGTTGTTAACTGAACCGAATCAAAATATTTTGATAAATTCTGTTCGGTTAATTTGGTTAATCGATTTCGGTTTGGTTTTTAAAATTGACTTTATTTAGTTTTCAATTATTTCAATTTTTACCGAAAACTGATCCGAAAAACTGAATGCTCACACCTACCCACACTATGTCATTATGTCAGAACCTCATTTGATTTTCACTTATTTCACAGTATTTGCGGAAGATGATACACAGTTCAGTGGGCAACACAGGAATAACATAGATATACTGATATTATATGCACGATTACGGATATTCCCCATAGGGGTTCGTATATGATAATTATAATTAATGTAGCCTCACAGCGCTACGTGGGTGTCTAAGTCTATCCCAGTGAAACAGAAACATCTTCCCGTCTTCGTTCCACTACTGCAATCCCCTCGTACTATTCTCTTTTTTGTTCTAGCATACGTTCTGTATTCTCCTGTCTAAATTGTTGGTAGGGGAGGGTGACATTCTAAGGAATCTCAGTAGGAAAACAATACCAATATGCATGCAAGATAAATGCTTAATGCATGACATGCTTGAATTACATAACTCATGTTCACACAATGACATATCTACGTGCTCAATGGTTCAATCAACATACGTATGGCCATAGCATAAACAGAAACAGAGCTTCAATTATTCATATATGTTTCACATAATCAAGCAAAGCAATAATATGCATCAATACACCATCACAAATATCAAATACATGCAGGAGAGGTAAGTTCCCTACTTTAATCGCCCTTCCCTGATCTTCGAATAACATGCCTTGATTTGTGTGTCAATCCCTCGGGCTCTCTACTCTGTCCTAGAACGTCAAATGTACACTTTATATATTTTCATAGTGTTTCTGGTGGTTATATTAGTCTATGGTGAAAATTCATCAAAATGCCCGGGACCTCGGCCCGGCCCTCCATACTTAGCCCGATGGCTCGTTTTCCAAAAATTTTAACTAAGACTATTCTAACGTATTTTCGTCCAAGGAATCCATTTCCAGACTCGAAATCATTAAATTCACTTTCAAATTATGAAAAATACCCTTGACAGCTCCTATTTAGGGATTTCAATGGGGTTTTCCTAATTATGATTTTTCGGCCTCTATCGAAAAAGTGCCCAACTGTAACTCCACCTATTTTTTCCCACTAAATCCAATGAAACTATTTATTTTATGAAAATTTAGATCCAATTACATATTTACCCCTGACAGCCCCTATGTGAGGGTTTTAAGGCTATTTTTGTCATTTCACTTTTTAGGGCTTTTCTCACTTCACACCAACATGAACCCTACACAATTTTCCATTCTAAACACAATGGAATCATAAAAAAACACCAAAATCCAGTCCCAACACTGTCCAACACAGATTTAGACGAAATTCTTTAATAATTGGAGAAAATGGAGTTTTATGATTTCAATTCATAAAAAACCTTCTTATGATCTTTAATCACTTGTTTAACCACTTAATCATATTCTAAACATGATTAGACTAAATTTGGACAGCACTTCCCCTTAGGGTTAGGACTTTCCAAATTTACAAACTTAACGAAATTACCAAAACCAAACACAAACCTCAACAACAACACCAAATTAGTTTAGATCTAAGGTTTGTGAGGTTACCTCTTGAGATCTTAAATATTTTCTCTCTAAACATCTCCTTTCTTTCTTCTTGAGCTAAGAATGGTGTCTTCAAGATCATGGATGCATGAAGAATCACGGTTTAGAGAAGGATCTAAGACAAAATCACAAAAAAACTCTTAAGAAATATCACTTACCTTAAACTTCTTCCTCCTTCTCTCTCTTCTCTTCTTGTGTTGGACGAAAATGAGGAAGGGAAGGGAAGAGTAAATCTTCATAAAAATGCTCCCTTGATCCTACACCATTGATCTCATCAAGGGTTGAGATTTCAACATTTGTCAAAGACACCATCCCTCTTCCCATACCTTCAACCATGCCTTCTACTTTATGTCATACTCCCTCAATCATGCCTTCTACTTTATGCCATACCCTTTCATCATTTAGGTCTTCTTGCCTCTTAGCCCTTGATCTCATTAAGGGACCATAATGTGACACTAGTCACAAGCATACATCCACCAAGAATATTCTAATTATGCATTTTCCTTTATTTTCCTTGATTAATTGAAATTAACTTCAATTAATTGGAAAATAATTAATCTTGGGCTAAATTGGAAAAATTATGATTTTGCTATCACCTTTGTAATTTAATTCAATTCTTGAATTTATTTGTCCATTTCCTTATGAATATGAATATTTCAAAATTCACAAGATCTAATTTCCATAAACATTCACCATTCTATTGAATTACTCAAATAATTACAATATATTTTTTATGAATATAAAATTTGGGATGTTACACATTATACTACTCTATACTTAAATATAAGTTACTTTTAATAAAAGTTTGGTTCAAAATATAATTTTTATTGGAAAGAGAGAAATAGGAGAGAGAAATGTGATAATTATTTGTAAAGTAGAGAGGCAAGAAAAATTTAATAAGGGCAAATGTATAAAGTTTTATCAATTTAATGCATTCTTTGATACGTGAGAATGAGCTGCAAGTGATGACTTATATTCAAGCATATAGAACAGTAATTCATAGGGGAGGAAATAGCGAATAGATTTTTCTCATTTTCTAAATTATTTCTACCTAATTAATTGATGAACAGTGCTGAGTTGTGCAATTAATTAATGTGGGTTCTTTCATACATCCTCTGTTAATGAAATTTAGTTTGCAATTATATCGAGATGGACCCGATCTGAAAAGATACAAGTGGAGCCAAATGGACTTGAATTAAAATCGGTGCCTCTAATAATTGAAGCTGGTCATAAAATAAATAAATAAATAAATAAATAAGAGAATGGTTGGTGTTATTTTGGGCCAAATTAAGTTGGTGATTTTGTTCGTGGCAAAAAATAATAATAATAAGTTGGTGATTTTGTTATGTACAAGTATTTCCACATTTTTTAATGAAATTATTACTATTTTTAAACAAAAATCAATATTCAACTTCCGGTCTTTAATATAAAACCCAATTAATTAATTTAAAAAAAATTAAGGAAGCTAAATAAATTATTTTAAATTATTTATAGTAATCATTTTCCTCACTAGGCTAAAAAAGTAATCATTATTCTCCAAAATAATTGTTCTTACTTATATACATATATATAATACAGCGATATAAAAAAAGTTAGTTTAGAGAGATCATATAACATATGCTATAATTAAATAATTTTTTTAATTTTTTTAATTTTTCTAAATCAGTCAATGAAGTCTTATATTAATAACAAGAGGAAGTATACCATTAATACTATAAATTATAAATAGCAATAAAGAAGCAAGTTATTATCATATTTTACATTTACTAGAGTTCATAAGACATCAAAATAATGTTAAAAGTACCACAATACATTACATAGTGTCACTTGGATCCCTATTATGATTGTGTTACTTCTAATGCTCTTTCCGTTCTCCAATATAAGTCGCTTCTGGAAGAATAACTTAGTCCACAATATAAGTCAATTGAAAGCTATTAATACTTATTTTGTCAATTTTGCCCCTATAATTAATGTTTGAATATGGCTCCCTTGTATGTATTTTTCTCTCTCCTTTAATATTTCATTTAATATGGGTAAAATTGAAAATTTCTTTCAATTTAAGATGAATTTAATGAGTTAATTATCATTTCTTGGTTCCGATAACTTAATTAACGTGACTTATTTTGTAGATCGGAGGGAATATGTTTTATGGGAATCAAGAAAAACTTCAAAACTAAATAAATTTTTAAACAAAATGAGTTTTGAGGAGGGATTAAAAGGAGAAATTAGAAATAAAAAATTAATGACATGACTTAACCTTCATAAACTATATCTTAAAATTTAACAACTTTTCAACTTTACTACCGTTCAATGTAAGTATATTGTATACTCCATAAGAACAAAGTTTTCACAATAATAAATGAAGAACAAGATCATACATTCACATAAAATTTAATAATATGACTCATAAAAATGACAAAACAAATCATTCTCTCCGTCATATAAATTAAATACACCAAAGTAGCATGTGTCAATTCGGTTTGTATAATGGACCCAACTGTGTGTGGCGCCGAATGTGCTTTAACCAATATCAATCCATCCACGCGATAGTTGGAGAAGGTCATGTCCTTTATTTTAGGGCAATTGCTTTCATCATTTTAAAATAATGGTTCAACACGATAATTATATATCATCCATCAATATGTACGTTATAAAATACACGCAGAATCCTACTGTGAAAAACGCAACTTCCTTCTCACCTTTCACATGCTGGTCACAAGATATGAAGAGTGAACAAACAAATTTTTAGACACAGAAACTATATGTTCTTTGCAAATTTTATACACGCATTATACCAATCTTTAATTTAAGATGATTCTCACTAATAAAATTCTAAATAGGGACTTTTCCCCTATTTTCTCAATGTAAAAAGAAAAGGGTATAGTGCTACTACTTACATGTGTGCTATATTGACCAATTTGATTCGACAATTAAATAGCAGAGCATAAGCAAAGACAGTGGTGGATAGATTCAGAAGATAAAAAAAAAAAAATAGCTCCACTTATAACACTAGTAAAGAAAGAATTCTACAGCAATTGAAAAAGAAATTTTTACAACAGTTTTGTAACCGTAGATACAGCCAGTGAAAACAGCCTTAAACTTTCTGCGCCAATTGTAATATCCCGAATTTTGGGATTGGAAGCTTTGGAATAAGCCTAAATTGAGTGGACTACTAAGCCCCGATTTAGTAGATGTCCCAAATATATTCCCTAATGATTCTAATATCTTTGGGGTATTAAGAAAGTAAAATGGAGAATTTTGGAGAATATAATTATGCTTTCGATAAAATAGCCTATGAGGCAGTGAGCTTATCATAAGGTTTTGGAAGACTAAATGATAAGTAAAAATTATGAGATTTTACAGGATGAAAGTAGACATCCTAAGCTTTAATTTGATAGGTCATATGAATCAATTAGAGCAAAACAAAAAAAAAAGATATGAATTTTTGAAGTCAACACAGAAAAACTGTGAAATTTCTGGAACAATGAGCAAAGATTGAAATTCTGGGAATTTTGTGATTCCAGAAAGCAAAAGTCTATATTTTTCCTTGAATCTAGACTCAATAAGGGTTTTATAGGCTTTGGAATCACCTCATTTCGATTTTTCTAGAATTAGTTATGATTTTTCAAAGTTTGGGCAGAAATCTGCCAGAATTTTATAAAATTCGAATTTTGGAAAAATGGTGTAATAAGTAAATATCATATAATAAATATCATTCTTCTCCTTCCTTCAGCCAAACCGTGCAGCACAGCTCTGAAATAGAGAGAGAAAGTTGAGATTTTAGAGAGAGAAAAGGAGGAGGAAAAACTTACAAAGGTAAGTGATTTCTTCGGTAAATCGGTTCCTAATGCGTATAACTCCGCTCCTAAGCTATTCTTCTATGTGATTCAAGGTTTGGAAGCTCATCTTTTGATTTTTCAAGAGCTAGGGTTTCAGCCACTTTGAGAAAAGCCAGTGGGAGCTTGAGGTAACTTCCAAACTTTTGTATATTGCTTATTCTGGCTGTTGTGGGCAATTTAATCGGTGAAATTTCGCCGGATTGCCATTGGTTGTAAAAATGGAAAATGGGTTTCCCTAGGGGTTATGCTGCCCAAATTGATACCAAATGGTAGTTTTAACCTAATGGAATAGTCAGTAAAGTGGTTAGGAGTAGAAAGGAACGCGTTTACGGAGCCAAAACCGAAAAACCCCAATTTTCCCTAAATTCCCATATATTTCGGCCAGCACTATAAATGGGCCTTAGAGTTGGATTTTCAATGATTTGATGGTTCCATTGGATTCAGGAGGGAAAATTAGGTGGGGTTACAGTTGGGCACTTTTTCGGAAAAAGCCTAGAAAGCATAATTACGGAAACGCCCCTAAAACCCTAAAAGTAGGGCTGCCAAGGGCAATTTCGTAATTTGACATTGAATTTGATAATTCCGAGTCCGGAAATGGATTCTTTGGGTGAAAATATGTAAGAATAGCCCATGTCAAAATTTCGGGAAAAGTACAGCCGGACCGGGTACGGCGGGGCCGGGCCGGGGTCCCAGGGGCATTTTGGTAAACTTTCAAGATAGACTCATATAACCCCCAAAAACATTATGGAAGTGTCTAAATAGTACATTTGACATTGTAGGATCGAATATGGAGCCCCGAGCTGTTTGCACGTAGATCGAGGCACGCGTTTCGAGGCGAAAACGGGTTAAGGTAGGGGACTTACCTTACTTGCATGTATTTGATATCTTTGCTTGTGTAGTGATGTATGTGATTGCTTTACTTGATTGTGTAGAGCATATTTGAATAAATGAAGCTTTGTTTCTGTTTTGCTGTGGCCATAGTTTTGTTACATGAAACATTGAGCATGCAGAAATGTCATTATGGGGTATACATCTAGATAAAGCTAACATGTCATACACATAGCATCAATCATGCATGCATTATGATATCTGTTTCCTACTGAGATTCTCTCGAATCTCACCCTCCCCTACCAACAATTTAGACAGGAAACGACAGAAGATATGCAAACAACAATGCAGAGTACCGTACGAGGGGATTACAGTAGTGGAACGAAGACGGGAAGAAGTCTCCGTTTCACTGGGATGAGTTTAGACACCCTAGTAGCCTTGTGCGGCTACCTTAATCGTAAGTATCATGTACAAACCCCTATGGAGAATTTATGTAATCATGCACATATTATCAGTATAGTTATGCTATTCCTATGTTGCCTAGCGAACCGCATGTCGTTTTCCGTGAATACTCTGGTAAAGGTGAAATAAAGATAAGGGTGTGACATTTAATCGTTTAATCAGTATAGAAATGATTAATTAAGAATAAAAAAAGACCTCCACTTATAAAGTTATTGATCACTAGTCCCAACACCTGTTTAAGAATTTACTTTTAAAACTGATTTTCAACGACACATGTGAATTCACTAAATCAAGACCAAAATCTACTTGATCATATAAAAACAAAAAAGAAAGCATACAAGTACAAAGTTTAGCCACTAATACACGCACACACGTTTGGTTTAAAGCCACATCATATATATAAAAAAAAAACCATTAAATTGTAGCTTCCAATGTAAGAACTAGAATTCACTATAATTATTCCCTTATATAGATGTCACAATATCTTGAACCTCTGGGAAGCTTCAGCAACTCAACGCAAAAATTGTTTCTTGTATCCTTATTCACAAATTTACTAAACTCAATTGCCATTTCCACCAAGGCCATGGCATTTTCAAGTAAAACTTCTACTCCGATCAAGTCTTTCACATCCCCTTTCTTTATATATTTGTAAATGAAATGCAGGCGATCAAGTCTTTCACATCCCCTTTCTTTATATATTTGTAAATGAAATGCAGGCGATCAAGGAAACATGGTGGCAGAGGGTCCAATATGTCATCTTCGATTGGATCAGAGGGCATCTTAATTCCCTGTTCAATGGCAAATTCAAATGTTAGTCCCTGTTGCTGCAATTAAGTAACCACAAAACGAATATGATTACTTGGATGTAAAATTACCTCTACAAACACCAGGGATTCAAGGAAAGGAATGTTTTAAAGCATCATCAACAAGCCTTTGTTTGAAAGATCAGATGTTTCATAGTCCAACTCTATACGCCGCACACCATTGAACACAGGTACTTGAATCGCTACTTCTGGTATGTCAAGAAGGCACTGAAAACAAGAAATCAATGTGCAGTTAAAAAGAGAAAATTTAAGTGGTGCACAATACTACCCATTGAAGGCAACTAAATAAAGAGATTGAAAAAAGCATACAAGGGCATTCCTAAGTGTCAAATTTGGAACATCAGACGTGTATCTTAGAAGCTTTAAAAAGTGATTGATAACAGGCATCGAGCCATTTTCAAGTGGATAAAAGTTGATGTGAACCTCTTCCAGCAGCTGAGAATTTAAAATGTTGAATTCAAATTGAATTTCACCATCATGATGAAAGTATTTTAAGTCACCACCAGAAATCACAAACTCATCACCATTGAAACTCGGAGGCACCTGTTCGTCATCACCATTGAAACTTGGAGGCACCTGTTCGTCATCTTCAATCATGGTGAAATTCTGAAGCCTTGGAGGAGATACCACAGAAACTGCTTTTACATATTCCCAATTACACTGCTCTAGTTCCAAATCCTCAAGCAAAGGACAATCAGAAAATAGTTTTTGAGTTGAATGCTCATAGGAAAATACAACTCTAGTTAATTTCAACTTCTTTAGATTGGAGAAGCAAACTGGAGAGGGAAATTCAAGAGTTATACATCCTGCAAAATAATCAAACTAGTGAGAGTTCTACAGTTAACAAAGCTAAAAGGCAGAGTCAAAGGAGAAAAACTGAAAAGACTGAGTTCAACATCTTGGACATTGAATCCCACGACACCAGAGAACCATGCTTCTGTTTTAGACATAATATCCACCTCCTCACAGTCGAATTCAAATTGGTTGCAATTGAGTGAGAAGCTAGTTATGTCAAATTCAACGATATTCATGAAATCCATTGGTAGTTCTTCCCATAAACAAAGAGAAGTTTGGGGACGGAGGTCCATATGTATTCCCATCTTTTGGATAATACACTAGTTCACACAGCCTCTTTTGTTGGAAGAAATGAAAGAATGTGTGAAAGAACTTTTTCAGGCAATTCAGTTAAGCTTCTTCTAACTTTGTCGCTCCTGTCTTCCATTGTTCCAATTCCTCCCCCTCTATTTCTTTTTCAGAGAACTTACATCCATGATCTAAATGGCAAGACAATCCTAACATACAAAAGTGGAAGAACAAATTTAAAATAAAGAATATACAACTACAATGGATGGTCAAGCAAAAAAAGCATGGATAGATTAGGTCCCAAAAGAGAAAAAGAGAACTGAAATAATTTTTTCTGGGAATTAAATGTTCAGGTGAAATAAAAAGCCTAATTATCTTTCATTTCCATCCAATATTTCTTGCTTTCTTTCCACTGTAGATAAAATTTTCATTTCCATTGCATCATTTTAGAATACACAAACAAAATGATCAATAGTTCAAAACCATCACCATCACCAGATTACTTTTCAAAACTACATATAGGGTGGACATAAGTAGCATTGACCACCAATACCTAACTTGTCTTGCCAAGACAATAACACATCAGTGCTCAGACTGCAGAAAAAATTTCATATGGCCCTAATCCAAAAATGTGGGAAAGAGCATGATCGGATAAGTCACACTCATCTTCTACGCCTTCAATTAAGTGTGAAAGAAAATATTTCTTTGTCCGGAATCATAATAGCAAGACAAACTTAACATATATGAGAAAATGTTCCTATAAACAAATTTTGAAATAAAAAGATTAACAAGTCCGAACAACAGTATGAGAAAATGTATCGATAGATCAAGTCCCAAAAGGGGGACACGAAGGATAGAGAAATAGTTTCATTTATAAAAATATTCCAGAAAGTATATCACTAGTTCATCATAGTTAAGCGTATAAATCAACAGAAATAGCAATAGAAGAAACAAATTGAAACCAATGAATAGTGGACGAAAAAGAAGGTGAACTGTAAAGATATTGATAAAGGAAAGGGAAACCAGAAGATACGCAAATTCACAAGTTTAGCTCAAAGCCTGAAGAAGAAGAATAAAACAAGCGTGAGGAATTCTTCTATATTCCTATTTGCCACCACGTCTGCCTCCTCTCAGTGCTCTGCACAACGGTGACGCCGGTCGAGAGGAAGGGTTTTTGGTGCTTGTTTGAAACAATAATGAAAATATTTAAAAATAATTTTTTAATAAAATAAGTATCTAAGAAAGTATTGTCTCAAGTTATGTGTATGAATTTTTTATAAGTGGTACCAAATAAGCACTTAAGCTTTAAGAAAATAATTGTCTTTTAATAAAATAAATAATATTTAAAAAAGAGCTGTTTTGTTAATTTCTATATATTCGATTTTTTGTCATAAATATTGTTAAAAAATTTTATATTTTACTTTAACTTTTCATCTTTATATTAGATTTTTATGAATGATTAATGAGTCTGTAATATTCCTTAAGAAATTCCATTAGGGCATGATCACTTTGCCTTGTGCACATACTATGCAATAGAATGAAGGCATAGCAATCATTATGGCCTCTTTTTCTTATTTTGTATGCTTTTCTTATTTCTGTCCATCTATTTCTCTAATCCTCTTCTCTATTCTTCTTTTTTCCCCCCTCTTGGTCTCTGTTCATTTTCCACTCTTCCCAACTTCAAACAATAACAAAATATAAGTTTGTCTTCTTAGAGGGGGCGTTTCTGCCAGAGAGAGGCAAAAAAATTAATTAATGAACAACTACAAACTAATTAGTAGATCAGTTGAAAATAGGTATGATGTAACATTCTTATTTTTTTTTATTTCTATGATATAATTATAATTTGAAAATAATTATTTATAGAAAATAATAATAATAGTAATAAATATAATATATAATAATAATAATAATAATAATAATAATAATAAAAGATAATAATAAAATAATATATATATATATAATAAAATATATTATTATATAATATAATATAATATAATAATTATATTATATTATAATGGTTAGCATGGTTGGTGCCTTCACTACACATTTTTATATTAATATATATATATATATAATAAAATAATATAAAATTATATGTTAAGTGGAGGGATATTATAAATACCCCCTCTCTACACTTTTTTTTTTTTGAATGCAAATTGGAAAACATTACCTTATCAAAAGGCTACAAAGAAAGATGCCTCCAAAGGAACGCAAAACAAACAACAATCAATCTTGATCAACCGCCTCCTCTGGAACAGAAGGTGGAGGTTGATCAAAGATAACAAAATTCTCAGTAATACTAAAAGCTAATCTAGCTAAGTAATCTGCAAGGATATTACCCTCCCTAGGAACAAAAGTAAGAATGACCTACCAGTCCTTTGACATCTAAAGTCTGACATCTTCAATCACTTTCCTGAACGGATGATCTCTATCAAAGCCTCTTGTGATTAAATTAATGGCCTCCAGACAGTCTGTGAAAATAATAATATTCCTTAAATTCCTGTTCTAGTAGATCTGAAGACCCTGAATAATTGCAATGATCTCCGCGACCACAGGAGGCACTTGAATAAGTTTGCTAATGTAACCACAAATCTAGCCACCGTTTTTGTCTTAGATAGCTCCCGCGCACCTTATCATGCTCAATTCCAAAACTGAGTCGTCTGTCTCCAATGAAGCAAAGCAAGGTCTACCCCTCAAACCAATTCCTTCATAAACTATATCCCTTTTGTAGAAACGGCAGGTGTTTTTTAGATCCATATCCCAACTGGCTATGAAGAAGCTCGAATGACCAATTTGATCCCCAGATTGCTGCTCGTCTCCGAACAGCTTCGAACATCAAGCTACCCAGATGTCCCAACACACATATCCAAACAAGGTTGGCCAGCTGACCTTACTAGTGAACTTTCTACCAGCCTTGTTCCTAAGATTCCATTTTATCCACTCCAATCCTTGTAAAGTAGAAAATTTACCCCACAGGACTGGATTAACTAAGGATATCCATCTCTTCCTTGCATTGACACATTCCCTCAGTAAGTGCATGATGTCCTCCTCAGCATTGCATCCAAAAGAACACTCAACATGCTCCATCAAGCCTCTTTGTTCCCTTATCTTCATCGTATGGACCCTTCCATATGCAGCAAGCCATATAAAGGATTTAATCTTCTCTGGTACCCTCCATCTCCACAGCAATCTCCAGATTGATTGATTCTGATTCCAGAATCCTGTAAAACAAAAATGATATGCAGAACTAACACAAAAACAACCATCAGCAGCCGATTTCCAAAAATATTTATTGTCACCTCTTGCCACACAGGGGGGATGAGTGCTCACAATTTGCTTGATAATTGGCCACTAGAACCATCTGCTTAATTTTCTTATATCCCACTCACCCCACGGATTCACAAAATCTTGAACTTTGTCCTTTATATCCATAAAACCTTCCATATGTGGGAGTAACTCAATTAACGGTTTATTTAATTCTGACCAGTTGTTATACCAAAAATAGGCCAATGCACCATCTCCAATTTTAACTTTCACCCCTTTCTGGAACTTCTCCCAAATAGAGCAAACACCTCTCCACATATAAGAAGCATTCCTCCTTTGCACAGGTCTATTCATATGATCCCATTTATATTTACCCTTAGGCACCTTCATCCATAAGGCATCCTTATTAGCAAGAAGATGCCGGAATAGCCGATAGAACTGATTTAATTAAAGTAATTCTTCCCGCCATGTTCAAACACCTTCTTTTCCAGCCTGATAATCTCATCTGCGTTTTCTCAAGAATAGGATAGAAAAGAACCTTGGATACCCTTTTATGAAATAAAGGGATACCGAGATATTTACCCAAATCTTCAGTTAAGCATACTCCCATAGCTCTACTAAGCCCATAAGCCCTGTTGAAATGAACATTTTTAGAAAAATAAACTCTAGTCTTATTTTTGTTTACTTTCTGACCGGAGACATTACAGAAGGCCTGTAAACAACTCATCATCTGATCAACCTGTTCCTCCGACGCCTCGCCAAATAGTATAAGATCATCCACAAAAAATAGATGAGAAATAAGAGGATTGCCTCTATTAAGACATATTGGCTCCATAATCTAGCATTAACTGCATCTTAGATAAGGTGACTTGAACGCGCCATACACAAAGTGAAAATATAGGGAGAAAGGGGATCTCCTTGTCTGATTCCACGAGAAGAATTGAATGTATTAGTAGTTTCTCCATTCCATAACATCTGAAAGGATGGGCTCGGGATGCACGCCATACTAAGGTCACTATTTTTAGATAATCTTGAGACATATTTTAATATATTTGGGAGTCATCCATAATAAATCGAGGGATTTTAATTAGATTTTTATAAGATACCGATTTGAAGAGATTTCATGATAAATATCAAATTTTTAATAAAATAATGATAAAAAAATAATAATTTAATAATCTGATAAAAAAAGATTAAAATAAGATAAAGATATTTCATATTTGATTATTATCATTATCATTATTATTATCACCATTATTTTAATATTTCAATTTTTTCTCCCAATATGCCTTTAGATGACGTATGTGGGAATATGTGATAATACATTAACATCCCAAAGGCTACACACAGCGCAGCTGAACGCAAAGATATATCATATCTTGAAAAGATTTGCAATGTGGGGCCCGCAGCAAACACTAAGAAATCACCTAAGTTACATCTATAAAAAGGCACGCAGAGACGCGAGAAAGGACACAGAACGCTGAGACGAAAACGTAGGGACGCGAGATAGAGACGAGGAGTGGAGCAAGAAGCAGAGATTTGGGAGCTGGGACTTGAAGATTCAAATAGATTTGGAGCTTAAAAATTTGGTTTTCCATTAATTTTCTTCTCTCTTTTTCTTAGTTTCTGATATGAACCGAATTATTATTTATGGTTTTAATTTGTTAATGAACATGAGTAGCTAATTTTCTCGTTCTAGGATTTTCTTGAACCTATTTATGGATTGAATTATTTATTTACTCTCTTTTTGAATCGAATGAAGTTTTTATATTGATTTTATCTTGCTATTAATGCCTCTAAATGCCTGATCACCAGTTAGTTGTCTTGTTCATTTAAATTAATCTTGAGAAAGATAATTTAAGTGTAGAACTTGGGTAAAATCATGTTAGACTTGAAGTTTAGGTATATTAAATGGATGGTTTGTTAGTATCATAGAGATATAGTTACTAACTTAGCATTGTCAGATTAAGATTGGTGTTTAAAGTTAGTCCTTATAAATTAATACAAGAGATTGATTAGTTTATTAGGATAAATATTTGGTTTTGACTCGAGAGAGCGTTATCGAATACTTTTGAATTTTAGACAAATACATATCTTCGTTTGATTGCTTATTGATGGTAAATTAATTAGTTTATGAAATAAATAGGGGATAGATAATCCTAGGTTCCTCCCATCTTAAAGTTCTTGATTTAATCAATTAATTCTTAAGTATAAAATTTCTTTCAAAATATTCTCATTTAACCTGATTGATAACTTAATTAAGATAATTAATTCATTTTTGTCATAGTCCTCGTGGGAACGATCTTTTTATATTACTTGCAACCTGTACGCTTGCCGTAAAGCTAGACGGCTAACAGCCATACACAAAGTGAAAATATAGGGAGAAAGGGGATCTCCTTGTCTGATTCCATGAGAAGAATTGAATGTATTAGTAGTTTCTCCATTCCACAACATCTGAAAGGATGGGCTCGAGATGCACGCCATAATAAGGTCATAGATTTTCCCTTCTATGCCCACCACTTGAAGCGTATTCTGAATAAATGACCACTCCAGATGATCGTATGCCTTCTAAAGTCCCACCTTAACAGCCATCCAACTCTTCTTTCCCGTCTTGCTTCTCCTCGAATGAATGAATTCTTGTGTAATAATAATATTATCACTGCTTTGTCGCCCTGTAATGAAGCTACATTGATGATGCCCAACAAGTTTCTCCATTATCTCCCAAAGGCAACAACTAAGGAGCTTAGTAATAATTTTATAGCTTACATTACATAGCGAGATGGGCCTGAAGTCTGTAATACTTTCTGGGTTATCCATTTTCAAAATGAGCACAATATTTGCATTGTTGATGTCTCTAACCTTTTCCGGATTTTGAAAAATCTTAGTTACCAATTGAACAATATGCTCCCCAACCATTGGCCAATATTTTTGATAAAACACCTCTTGAATACCATCGGACCCCGGGGCCTTGAAAGCCCCAATATCAAATGTTGCTATTTTAATCTCCCCTTGTGACACCACGGCATTAATCTTGGCAATTTCAGAGTCACTCAAGCTTTGAAACCCGATAGTGGTATCAATGCTATTAAAATTTTGAAGGCCACTCTGAACATGTTTTTATAGTAATCAACGGCCATACTTTTGAGCTCTTCCTGATCGAAAGTCCATTCATCATTACTCTTTTTCAGGCCTTCAATCCTATTACGCCTTCTACTGACAATTGATGCAGTGTGAAAGAATTTACTGTTTTGATCCCCCCACTTCAACCAATGACATCTCAATTTCTGGTACCATATCAGTTCGTCCTGAGCCAGAAGTTTGTTGTACTCTTTCCATAACTCATTTTCAGTCTGGATCAAGTATTGGCTATCCCACCTGGCCCTTGCTCTCTCAATGCCTCCAAGCCTCTGAAGAGTCTTCCGTTTCCTTTCATTTAAGTTGCCCACTCTTCTCTTATTCCATTCTCCCGACTTGTTGGCAAAATTATTAACTTTTGCACTCCAGTAATCCCCCATCCAAGCATCCTCCACCATATCACAAAAGCCATCTTTTAAGAACCAAGCCGCTTGGCAACAAAAAAATGTTTTAGGCCTTCGGTAATCCGAAGGTTAAGATTTCAACAGGATAGGACGATGATCAGAACTGAATTCACACAAGTAGTGCACCTTTGTGAGAGGATATGATTGGTTCCACTCTGAGTTTATAAAGGTCCAATCAATATTTTCTTTTACAAACCCACTTTCCCAAGTGAATCTTTCGCCAATAGTTTCAGTTTCCATGAGTTGACATTCTGAAATACAATCTTGAAATTGCCTCATGGATCTAAAATTTGGCTCAAAACCACCACATTTGTTTTCACCATACAGATAAGATTGAAATCCCCATTACAATCCACAGAATGTTGACCAAGCCACTGAATTCATTTAAATCATTCCATAGGGATTGACAAAGAATACGATTCGGCTCTGCATAGACACGGGAAAGCATAAACACCTTTGAGCCTTTAGCCATCACTACTCTCATATGAATGGCTTGTGTTGTAAAGGAAATATACTGGACTGAGATATCCTCCGCATTCCATAAAATCCTTATCCCTCTAGCAAAACCAGTTGCTTCCAAATGAAGCCAAGTATTGAAACCCAATTTTTTAATAATCCTAATGGAGGTAATACCACTCACATGAGTTTCCGTAAGGATCATAATCTTCACATCATTATTCCTTAACACATCTTTAACTCTACTAGGAAAGGTTTTTGAAGTTACACCCCTGCAATTCCAAGCTAATATATTTATAGAATCCATAAAATATTAAATAGGATAGAATCACTTACCTGCACAGCAGAGCTATTGGCCAAGCTTAGTTACTTGCATAATTGCCATATCCACAACATATCATCTCTAGGAATTTTGGATGCTTTAGTCCCAGCTCCAAGTTCTGCATCACTATTCTCGCTCAAATTAGGTGCTTGCTGTATAGCCATGTGGTTCGGTGAACTCATTGGGTGCAAATAATGTCATTTTTTTGTTTTATGCTTCCACCGTAGCTATATGGTTCTTCTTCACTTTGAGTACCATTATAGTTCTCATTCTCCATGGATATGGACCTATCAGATAAAACCATTTGCCTGGACCCATTATTTGAATCAGATCCAAAAACCAATATATGATTTCTCCCCATTTGTTTTTTTTAAATGCTGAGAAGGATTTTTTGGCCCACTACCATTGATCTTTTTTTTTTTACACTTTAACTTCTCCCAAAATGGGCCTTTTCTTTACTTGATTTCGTTTCTAGACACCTTCATTGCTTGGGCTTCATTTGGCCCACTCCCTTCCTCCTCTAAAGTCTGATTCCCTTCCTTTAGCATCAAAATGTTGTCGTCCAATACCTTCTTCCTCCTTCTCCTTCACCTTGTCTCTCCCCTCTGCTACAGATTTTGTGCCGCTGCTACCACCTACCTCAAAAATAGAAATCAAGCTTTTCATTTTTCTAGTCTTCTTCCCGTCACCTCCACTCATGCTCAGACTCTGACTTTCTTTCTTCCTCCACTAAACTTCAACCCCTTTATTCTTCTTATTCGGCTTCAGTATATCTTTGGGCAAGACAGGCGAATCCAAGCTTTGTAAGACGCTGAATCTCAATCCAGAGCTTCGGTTAGCGTCTTTTCCACTTTTTCGATCTAAAGTATCTGTTTTGCCAGATTGATTTCTATCTCAATTGTTGTTCTGGGGGCGCGATCTTACCAAAGACCTGGCTTGCATCCACGGTCCGTACTGCTCATCCACAGATATGCCAGGTACAACTAAAATAAGATGTTTCACAGTGAGTTATCTACCCTCTACCTTTGTCTGAAACTTTTCTGATGCTATCTGAGATAGTGTACCCTGTTAGGGGTAGAAACAAGCCATGTGGCCTGTCAAAGGCCTGTGGCCTGGCCTGGTTAAAGCTTGATCAAGCCTGGCCTGTTAGTTAAAAGGGCTAGGCCAAGGCCTATTTGAAAGCCTATTTCATTAAACATGTTAGGCCTAGGCTCACAAAGAGGCCTATTAAGCCTGTCAGACTGGCCTAGGCCTGATAATATTAATATATTTATATATTAAAAAATTCAAACATTACAAACCCTAATCCCCTAACCTCTCTCTGTTGGCTTCACTTGTCCTCCTATTGGTCTCAATCACATCTGAATCTCTCGATCTCCTCCTCTTCAGCCACCGACCACTCTTATATGCCTCTTAACTTCGTCATTGTATCAGTTTCCCCCTCTCCGGTCTCTCCTTCTCATATCGTCACTCATGGGTTGTGGTCGACTTGTCAAGGCTTAATCTCATCTCCGCCTGCAATCTCTCAAACCTCACTCAGTGAGGCTCTTACTCACCGACCGCCTTAGGTATGTTTTAAGTTTTGCTGCTCTCCCCTTTCTTTTGCTGCTAAAGAGAATGAATAAACTGAAGAAGAAAGAGTTTAGTCACTTTGTGCAATAGAGAATCTCTGTGTTGTTCTCATATATAGAAAAAAAAATTTGATTGAGATATGGAAATAGCTTTGGTTTTACTTTACTCCTACAAATTTTCCAAAGTGAGAGAGCAAAGATTTCCACTTGTGCTTTATCTCACATAAATTAGGTCCACAGAACAAGGGTGGGTTTGACGGAGCTTTTGTGCAACCTCCGTCAGATCTTTCACTGTAGATCTTTCACTGTGAGGGAGCAAACATTGATGATTTGATGATTTTCACTTTACGTGCCAATAGGACCAAACGTTAAGGGAAAGAAGGAAAAGGAAATCCTTTTTTTTTTTTGCCGTGAAGGAAAAGGAAATCAACTTCAGATCTTTCACTTTTGATGATTTTCACCATACTTTGAATTGGTCCTGTAATCGTAAATATGTGATTGAAATTGTTATGTTATTTTATTTGGTTTTATCTTGTTAATTAATTAGATTATAATATATTTTATTTGAATTTTGAATTGATTTATGTAGTTAGATTAATTAATTAGATTAAAAATTCAGGCTTCTTAACAGGCTTCAGGCTGATCAGGACTCTGACAGGCCAAGCTCAGGCCGAAAAAAAAGGCCTGTAACAGGCCACAGGCCAGGCTCAGGCCAATCTATTACAAAATAGGCCTGGCCTGTTAAGGGTGGAGCCTGGCCTGTTTCCACCCCTATACCTTGTAACTCCGGTGACTTAATCGAACAAGTATTTGTTGTGTGACTATACAGTCCGCATTTAAAGCAAATGGCGTTAAGCCCCTCATATTCCACTGTGTATACTCTGTTTAGGAGAATAAATCTTGATTGCAATTTTTTGTTTAAATCAACTTCAATACTTACTCTTGTAAATTTACCTCTTTCTACCTTCTGCTTGTTGTTTCCTTGATTGACCAAAGTGTTCATATCTACTTTAAAGGTTCGCCCTATTAAATTTCCTATCTCAAACATGCACTCCTCTGAGTAAATATGCATAGGAAGGGTGGGAACTTTGATCCAAATAGCTACCTTTTTTACTTTATTACAATATGGATTAAAATTTGGACTCTAACGCTGTACTGCCAGGTAATGGCCTTGGATTAGCTATGGACCGTTGAAAAGCAGCTTAGAGCACAACATTTTATCCACCGTTCTAAATACACAATAGTTGTTTGGCAAGTCAATTAGTTCAAAATTATCTATACGAAGAAGGCTCTTGATTATGTCCTTCATCATATAGAGATTCATTCTTCTCCCCAATACTGTTATAATGAGGGCATCTTTCCACGATCTACACAGCTCCTTCAATTTGTCATTGGAGATATTTAATGAAGGAATAGAATCTAATTTCTCCCTTTGTTCCTCTGTTAACTCAAGAGTTTGTTTCTCCTCTTCTTTTATCCATTCCACTATCTGTTCATCAAAGTTTTTATCCAGAGATTTCTCCACCTTCCCTAGGAGCTTTGGTTTATACGAAATTTGACTCTTACTATTCTGTCTCATACTCTGTTTTTGCTGTGTGTCCTGTTCGGCATCCATTATTAGTTCATCAGAGGGCTGTGTTCTCTTCCCTTCATTACTCCTTCCCTCTTCTATCTCAGATTCAGCCTGCATTTTCTTGATATTCCTCCCCAGTAGATCATCCTTTTCTTTGGACTTTCCATCACCTCCTTCGGAAGCATTTCCAAAAATTTTTGTGTTGATCAACCGACCAATTCGCGCACTCTGTCTCTCACTAGCTTTCTCTCTCATCTTGCTTCTCTCTCTACACACTTCAGCATCAAATGTTGCGTGAAGTGTTGTGCATAAGGTGTATGGTGATGCTCTAGCAGGCGCATTTTTATATCTTTGAGGATCAATAAGGTACTTAAAATCACTTCTAATCACAAAATTTCTTTCATGAAAAATGTTCTAAATAATTTTATCTTTCTCTTGATAGTAATTTCTTGCTGATTAGAGAATATTTTTGGATTAGAATTTTGGGCAAATTTAAGATTTATCAGTATATAACTATAGAAATGTAGAGAATGATTAATAGTGAATTTTAATCATTTTACTTTTATTATTCAATTGTATAATATTTTATAATGAATTTTCTATAAATTTCATCTGTAAATAATTATATATTAGACTTTTTAACCGATTAAATTTGGGATAGAATATTTATTTGGATTATTAGAAGTATTATTATAGTTGTGATCAGTTTGGATCTTTTATTAAAGTAAAGATTTATAATTTAGGTATTTTAAAATTTGAGGATTTTATATAAAGAAATAAAATTAATAATAATAATCAATACTTAAATGGGTTAATTAAGGTAAGGAAAATAATTGAATTAATAATTGGGATTTTTAGTGAGAAATTAGAATTTTTTGGAGTAATTAATTCAAAACTTTGAAATTATAGAATTAAGTTAAGTAAGTTAATTTTCTAATAACTCAAAGGAGTTATTAATGTATAATAAATTGACTGTTGTAGATTGATTTTTGGTATATATTTGAGCTTTTGGATTAGGACATTGTAATTATAATTTTGTTTTGACGAGAGGTAACCACTTTCTACTTATTATATGTGTTGGTATGTTGTTTGTGAGTATTTTGTAAAATGATTTTGAGATTTGAAAATGGTATATTGATATTTATTAGATATTTCAGTGAGTAAAGGTTTATTGTGATTGAGAAAAGTCATCATTATATTGTGAAATATTTTGTTATAAATTTGCCTTGTGGAATTTTATGACTTGAAATGAAAAACATTAATATATTTATATATGAATATGGAAATATTGGGAGAATCCCATTAAAATAATTATTGATAAATTATTGTAATAATGGGTTTGGGATGAGATGTAGTAAATTATTTTATCGGGGTGCTTTTTCAAATTCTACAATTTTCATTGGCACATTGGCATAAGTATCAATAGATGAAAAAGAAAGAAAGTGGGAAAATATAATTGAAAGATGTGACAATGTGAGGTTAATTTGATAGTTTTTTCCAGGAACTCAAGAAGGGTCAGAGAGAATATGGCTTCCGTTCATCACCAAGTTTTTTTTTTTTGGGGTCATAATGATGATAGTCCTTATTGTTCTAATTTTTTTTTCCAATCATCTGGCCTACTCCATGATCACCTTGATGATTCTCCCAAAACTTGTGTTCCATTCAAACTATATGAAGAAAAAGCATACGCAACTAATTTAGTTTATTATTCTAAAGGGAAAAAAAATGCTTAAACAATCCCCAATTATCACATCAACAACCTCCATATCTGGGCTTACACAATCAAATGATAAATATGAAAGATAAGATATTATGATCAAATCTAATTTCCTAACTCTTATATAATTTCCGAAATTACCATTTTTTCCAATAAACAAAAACATGACTCCGCTTTTGGGTATTATTCCCTCTACTCCTTAATATAAGATGCATTTACCTAATTTGATTAAATTAAAAAAGTTAGTTAAGTTAGTTAATATGACATGTTTTTTTCTAAAGCACCTAAATCATTTTCTTTAATTCTCTCATTCCCTCTCCTCAATAATTATTGTTAAGGGAGCCTCAACAGATAAGATTAGGAAAAGATTGACAAATATGAAAAAAATATATCTTATATTTAATATCAATATCAACTCTTCAAATATGTCCTATATTAAGACCAGAGGGAGTATTGTTTTTTAATTTTATATATATATATATATATATAAGAAAAATTGGGAAACCCCTCCATTGAAAATGTTAGTGCGAAAGAACTGATAAATTTTTAACTCACGTTTTGAGATGTGTAATTTAGTTATTTGAATATTATATTGTGAACTAGAGGGAGCATATCTTTGCAAAAAGGGAAAAATCCAACACTGCAGCCAAAAGACTCCTCCTCTAGAAAATGAAATGAAATGAAATCTTGTTTTTGAAAAAAAAAAAAAAAACGTTAACAAATGACTTCTCCTACCTAAAAATTGACATGTAACAATAATTACAAGGATATAACTAATCCAAAAAAAACATCACAAGACATAATATAAGCTTTGCATGCTTCTCACACAACTTTGTAATTATCTTTCACCTTCTTCTATTTCCAGATCGCTTGTTTTGACTTTTGACGACTTAACCAAATGTCCATCTTGCTGGTCTTCTATAAAAATAATGTAGCAATTCCATGTGGATTATAATTAAGAACTTGCAGAATGAAAGAAGATGTACACAAATATTCAAACAACGTAACTGTAGTCAATGCAAGGGAAAAAATTGACATGTTAGCGGCTGAAATCCAAACTAATCGATATAAGGCTCTGAAATCCAACATCCTTGACTCCAGAATTGATTGCCTTGCCACATACTCCTCTGCAAAATTGACATGTTAGTCACTTCTGATATTTTTCGCTAGAATCAAGAAAAATCTTAACTTATTAATATAATCTTAAAACTCAATAAGTTTTCAACTTTATCCCTGTTTAATGCTCCATCGGTTCTTTTTATAAGTAACAACTGCCACTTTCACGGGGATTAAAATTATAGTTTAATTCAATTAAAGTAATAAGTATGTAATATATGAATTTTTTTTCTGATTATACCATTCTTCATAAAGAGGGCTTAGGAGAGAAAATGACGAGTGGAAATTTAGGAGAGATACATTTCAATGCCATCTCTCCCTCCCTCAGATATGATTCATGGTGCATGTAGTAATTATTATAGAGGCATTTATTCAATGAGAATAAAAGTGGAAAGATAAATTTTCATTTTTAGACAAAGGGGATTTGTTACTTATAAAAAAGATCATACCCAAGAGAGAGAATATTACTTATAAAAAGGATCGGAAGGAGTATACTTCAATGATAACATAGTCAGCAATATAATAAGTGAATGGTAAAATTGTACATTTATTTATATGAAAAGTTTAATGATGCGACTTATAAATAGGACAAAAAAGAATCTCTTTTCTCTACCTTATAAATAGGACGAGAGGAGTATATCGTATTTGCTAGTTTTTGGTTTCCTTTAATGCTTTTTAATCAAATAGTGTCTCCCTGACACTTGATGGCCGAATTCCCTTTTCTACCATATTTTCCAACGAAAACACAAGCTTTTGTAACATTGCCATTCTCACACAGCCCATTTATAAGCACTGAAAAAGTGTGCATGCTCGGGACAAACCGTTTTAATTTCATGTATCTCCACATTTGCAGAGCCCTCTCCAAATCATTTCTCCCACAAAAACATTTTTATCATCATTGTATAAGTATCAGCATCTGGTTTGCAAGACTTGATCATCCTACAGAAGGCACTATAAGCCTCATCACTCTGATCATGACCTATCAAGTTGCTGTATAGGTCCTTGAATTAAGTTTTATAACACATTTTTCCATGAGAAAATTATGAGAAAAATAATATCAGAAAAGTCACATAGCTTATCAATAATAAGTGAAAGAGCCACGATTGACAAGTCATGAGACTTTTCTATTATTATTTTCCTTAACTAAGATCTTGGTGTGATTTTCCCTTCTTCCATTGGTCCTTCAAGATTTATAATACAATCTTCCTTTATAAATTGTAGAAAATATTTTTCTATCTTAACTTATAGTTTTGGGTTAAACTCTAGGTTTGACAATTGTATTACAAATTTGTTGGAATAGTTTTGCTTCTCTTATAACCTTAATAAACTAGATTCACATTAGTTTGAATAAATTTGAACAAGTTTTTATTTAGCCACTATGATTATCACAAGTTTCTATTATTTATATTATTTGTTTATATTTATAATTGTGAAATTTGAATTATGATAGTAATAATTTATGAAAAATAAAATAAATAAATAATACCAGTATAGTGTAAATTTTATACAAATATCGGCACTCTTTACTCTTGAGTTGCTCAAATTCATTTTTTGGCATCTCACACCACGTCTACCCTAACTCTTACCATTAGGCTTCGGTTGGAATACATGTTGGTTGGATACGCGAGCTATTATCATGTCCAATTCTTCCACAAATATGGAAGTGGTGTTGCAACCTTTTATACATAGTATCAACATAAGGATTAACTTTATCACTTCTTAAGGGTTGTTTAGGAACACCTCACAAAATCACTTATGCGCTTCACGCAACAAAATTGCTCGCATATATATATATATATATATATATTTATCCATATAGTGCAAAATCATTTGTTAATCTACACTCTTTCTTGGACAAAAGCTCGTGTAATCTTACAATTAGAGTGTGGATTCTTTACAGCCAATACTCTCCCAATTCAAGCCCTTAACTTGAACACATTACTCAATACCAAAAATTTACAAAGCTGCAAATTAACTTCATTGTCAAACTAGCCATAAATTGTTGCGCTGCTGAGCAGACAACCTCTGTTCACAAAATCCCACGAAACCCACACTGAAGGAACCAAGCTCGGAGCTCGCACTAAAACAAGCTCGTGGGGGTCCCACTAAAACAAGCTTGCATTGTCAACGAGAAGGGTGATAGGCTGGGTAATATCCTCATTTTTATTTTTAAAATATTATTATAAATTAGAAATATATATATATATATATATAAATTAATTAAAAAATAAAAATAAAAATAAAATATATAATACTATATATATTTATTTATTTAAAAAAATAAAGGGGAAGGGAAAACACCACCAAATGTTTTCGGTGAAAAATTTGAGGACATAATCATTTGTCCCTTAAAAAAAGTGGGATAATGATTATGCCTTAAAAAAAAAAAAGAAGCACCATGGAGGGCGTATTCTATATATACCCCCTCCACTCAATTCATAACTTCACCGAGAGCTGGAGTGATTTCTTCGGAAGGCTAGATGTTGATAGGGGTATTTTTGGTTCTTCGGAGATTAATAAGGTACTCAAAATCACTTCAAATCACAAAATTTTTTTTTATAAAAAATGTTCTAAATAATTTTCTCTTTCTTATGATAGTAATTTCTTGTTTATTAGAGAATATTTTAGGATTAGAATTTTAGGCAAGTTTAAGTTTTATCAGTATGTTGTCATTGACGCATTGAGACATAAGATAGTGCAGATGGCTCCATATGAGGCACTCTATGAGAGGAAGTGTCAATCACCAGTATGCTGGACTGAGTTGTCCAAGAGGGGATTGTTAGGGCCAGATCTTGTTGATCAGACAACGGAGCAGATAAAATTGATTAAGCAGAGGTTGCTAGTTGCTCAGAGCCAACAGAAAAGTTATGCAGATAAGAGGCGAAAACCTCTGAAATTTAAAATTGGTGATCACGTGTTTATGAAAGTATCCCCTGTTACGGGTATTTGCAGAGCATTGAAAGCAAAGAAGTTGCAATCAAGATACTTTGGTCCGTTCAAGATCTTAAAGAAGATTGGGTCAGTAGCATACCGTATTGCTTTGCACCAAATCTGAGTAGACTACAGGATGTTTTTCATCTTTCCCAGATGAAAAAGCATCAACCTAATCCAGAACACGTAATAGAGTACGAAAATGTGAAAACGTGTGAAGATTTGACTTATAAAGTCAAGCCTAACCGAATCATCGATCAACAGGAAAAGCAACTCAGAAACAAGAGCATTCTGTTTGTCAAGATCATCTGGAAAGGGTTATCGCCAGAGAGGCTACATGGGAAACCGAAGAAAGTATGAAGAAGCATTACCCAGAGTATATGAATGTATAAGTGTAGTAAATTTCGAAGATGAAATTTAATTATGTGGGGAAGAACTGTAACACCCCAAATTTTATATTCACCAAAAATATATTATAATTATTTGGGAAATTCAATAAAATGGTGAATATTCATGAAATTTGGAACTTATGAATTTTGAAATATTCATATTCATGAGGAAATAGGTAAATTAATTCAAGAAAAGAATTAAATTACAATGGTAATAGCAAAATCACAATTTTGCCAATTTAGCCCACGATTTATTATTTTCCAATCAATTGAAGTTAATTTCAATTAATCAAGGAAAATAAAGGAAAATGTATAATTGGAATATTCTTGGAGGAATAAACCAAGAATTGTGAAATTAGAGGGAATTATACATAATTCATTTAATTGAATTATGGAAATGTTGAAAACAATTTTATTTCCCTATTCTTCCAAATTTTGTCCAACCCAAGGAAAATGGAGGGAAAAATAATCTTTGGGATTAAACATGCCAAGTGTCATGATCATATGAGGAGGGGATTAAATTATAATTGATTTGGATGAACACATGTCTAATTGCAATTAAATATTGCTTCTTGGACAAATAATGATGAAATGGTACACTAACTTGAGTGTGAAGTTGGATTAGTTGGACTACTTGAGTGCATGGTTGAGTGCAAGTTTGGATTTAGTTGGAAGAGAACTCATTTAGTTAGAAGAGCAAGAGGGGGGACGATTTTATGCTAAATAGAAGAGGAAGAAGTTAGTTCAAATCCAACTAGAAGCCTAATGACATAGTTAGAAGATGATGAGACCATTTGCCATGTGTCAACACCAAATTTAATCTTGGAAATCAAGGGCTAAAATGAAAGAAGAGCAAGTGGAGATATTTTATTAAGCACATTTCTTTTCCTCCTCCCATGCTCATTTCGGCTAATGCAAGAAAGAAAAGAGAGAGAGAGAGAGAGAGCTTTGAAGAACTTGGAGAAATCTAGAGAGAAGGAGGAAGGAGCTTAAGGTAAGAAGTGATTTCTTAAGCTTTTCTTGTGATCTTTGCATGAAAAATCTCCTCTAAACCTTTCTTCTTCATGAATTTATGATCTTGGAGACACATTTTGAGCTCAAGGAGAGAGAGAGGTGGACGCCTAGAGAGAGAAAGTCCAAGATCTCAAGAGGTAACTTCATAAACCTTATATCTATGCTAATATGAAGTTGTTGTTGAAGTTTGTTGTTGGTTTGGTGATTTTTGGTTGAGTTGTAAATTTGGAGAAGCCCTGATCCTAAGGGATTATGCTGCCCAAATTTCTTTAAATCATGGTTAAGATGTGTTTAAATGAGTTAATAAAGGATTAGAAGTGGAAAAGTACAAGTTTTGGAAGCTAAAACACAAAAGAGCATTTTTCCATTTTTTAAGCCTAAGTTTCGGCCAAAACCAGGATATGGGGAAGGAGTTGGATTTTCATGAAATATATGGTTCCATTGGATTCAGTGGGCAAAAATAGATGGGTTTACTGTTGGTCACTTTTTCGAAAAAAGCCGAAAAAGCATAATTACGAAAACGCCACTAAAACCCTAAATCGGGGCTGTCAAGGGTATTTTCGTAATTTGACACTAAATTTGGTGATTTCGAGCCTAGAAATTGATTCCTTGGGCGAAAATATGTTAGGATAGCCTGAGTCAAAATTTTGAAAAAACGTGCCATCGAGCCGGGTACGGCGGGGCCAGGCTGGGGTCATGGGGGCATTTTGGTAAATTTTCACCATAAACTAATATAACCACAAGAAACACTATGGAAGAGTCTAAAATGATACTTGGATAGGTTATGACTTATTTCTTGTACATTTAATATTTTAGGACCGAGTTGGAAGCCGAAAGCGACACGTTTTACGAGGCATATTAAAAAGGGATCGTTAAGACTTTAAGGTAGGGACTACCATCCTTCATACACTATGTGAATAATTGTATGTATTTGTTATTATATTTCGTGATATAATTGTGTGTTAGAGGCACAGTACCTAGTTGTGGTTTGGTACTCAACGACGGTATATCGGAAATCTTAACTGTGGTTTGGTGCCCAGTTGAGGTATATTATTGGAAATCCTAGTTGTAGTCGGTGACTCGGCTGAGGTACTTATATGTGAATCAAATTGAGCTTTCATTTTTGCCTAATATGGTGCATTGCATATTTAATTTTCATATTTATATGTCGATCGTATATCTCTACTGGGATTCCTCGAAATCTCACCCTTTTTTTTAAATAAACATATCAACAGGTGTCAATGGGACGAAAGGTAATGGTGTAGATGCCGAAAAGTGATTAGCATGTGTCGCGAGGCAAGGTTAAAGACAGTGGTTATAATTAGTTTATATTTGAGATATTTTGGGGAAATCCTGTAATTATTGAAGTTTCCGCTGTATTTTGTATTTCATTGATAAATGAAGTTGGGATTGTAAACGAATACTTTTATCAGTATAATTGTACTTTTCTGTATGCCCATGGAATTCCGTCTTTATTACTCTTTGATTATCAAAACAGAAACGGGTGTTGACATTTATAATTTAATTATTTTATTTCCTAAACTTAAATTTGGGATTTTATGTATTGGAATGAAATTAATAACAATCAATAACTTGAATAGGTTATTTGAGTTAAGAAAAATATTTAAATTAATAATTGGGATTTTAGTGTGAAATTGGAATTTTTAGGAGTAATTAATTCAAAATTTAGAAATTATAGAATTAAGTTAAATAAACTAATTTTTCCAATAACTCAAGGCACCGGTGAAAAAAACACTTTTAAGACCGGTTAAAAATGACATTTTAGACTGGTTCTGGATGCGATCTTGATACAGCCAGTCTTAAAAGTCTGTTATTTTTTAGAAACATAACAACAATAATGGGCAAAAAGCAGGCATACTTTTAAGACCTGTTCTTTTAAAAACAGGTCTTAAAAGTTCCATTTTTTTTAAATATTCCTGTTAACTAGCCAGCAAATCATTTCCCCTGTTAAAACATTTTACCTAGCAAACCATTCTAGCGACATCCAAATAAATTCTGCCCTTGCACATTATAACCAACACCTTATATAGAAGCATTTTCATCAAGTAAAAACACAATTTCAACTGGTGTAATACTTACATCATTCTTCCTGCACCTCACATTCCACAGAAGCAATAATAATAAATTATTCTTCCTAAACCCCAAATAAATTCTTCTCTTACGCATTCTCATTTCATCAAGCATTCTAAAAGACAATTTTCAACTGGTGTAACTTACATCATTCTTCCTACACCCCACATTCCACAGAAGCAACAACAATAAATCATTAAAAATCAACACATTATCACACACAATCGAAAAATTAAGATATGTTGCTATACATTTTTATTCCCCTATTTTAATATTGCAGTTTGATAAAAAAAAACCAAAACTTTAGCTAATAATAAAATCAAAACACTTTAATTGATGATAGAGAGATCTACCGAGAAAGAACATAACATACAGTAATCCATCACTGATAATCACTAGCTGGCTCCGGATGTAATACCCCGAATTTTGAGACTTGAGCTTAGAGATTAAGCCTGAGATTAGTGAACTGCTAAGCCCTGGTTTAGCAGGATTCCAAATTGGATTAAGAAATATGAAAATGAGGTTGGTGGTGATTCAGTTAGAATTACCATATCAGGGGCAAAACGGTAAAGTTACCAGCCAAGTAATCGGTTGCCGAGGAGAAAACTCATTAGTAACTTTAAGATCAATGGCTAGGATTGTATTGTGCAATATGTTAGATCAAGCGTTTCACCCAAGAGGGGGGGGTGAATTGGGTGATACTGAAACTTCTTCTGAAAATATAAAACTTTGACAAAAGAATTAAAACAGTAATGAGTAAGGAGAAATATCACCGAAGTGTACACCGGGAGTTATACTGGTTCGGTCACAACCACTTTGACCTACGTCCAGTCCTCAGAGCTTCTCTGAGAGTTTCACTATAACTTCCAAGATTCAGTGGGTTCTTGGCACCTCAGTACAAGCAAGTTCCTTACACCTGGACACTAGCTCCCCCTTACAGGTTGTAATCCAATCCCAACTCAAGGTTCCACAACTTTAAGTTATCTCAATAACAAATATTGAGTTTGAATGAAATATCTCTCTCAAAGAGTAAATGATAATCACTGAAGCATATGAATACAATTTCAACGTGAAAACAGAGCAAAGAACTTAATGATATGTTCGTATGGATGCTTGGTTGTTCTTCTCTGTTTGAAGGTTCCCATATATATAGGTATGTTGGTGATGACCGTTGGAACGTTTCCTTTCATCCGTTGGTGAGTGCGCAGCCACTATTGACTTTTCAAGTTTTTGAAAAATATCCGTTGGCGGTGGTTGGCATTTGAACGTTTCTTTTGACTTTTATCTCTTGATATGATTTCTTCATTGTTTCTCTATAAATATACTAAGAATGCTAATACAATGAAAGGTTAATCATATAGGAAACAATATAATGAAAGTTTGAATGATTTCTAAATTTCTGGGTATGCTTACTCGAGTAGCTCCTCGAGTAACCCTTGAAGTTTACTCGAGTAGCTCCTCGAGTAACATCGTGAAATTATTGTTTATTTCAAATTCAATGAAAAGAAACAAGATTACTCGGGTAGTGCATGGAGTAAACTAAATTTCAAACCTTTGGGAATAGTTATTTACTCGGGTAGCTACTCCAGTAACGCTTTTGGAACTTCATGGATTACTGGGGTAACACCTCGAGTAATCCTTTAAAAAACTTTTGATTACTCGATGCTCTACTCCAGTAATGTTGGCAGGATTTCAAGGCCGAGAGCAATTACCTTGTTACTCGAGTAGGGACTCGAGTAATGCATTGATTTTTACATAGGTTACTCGGGTAGCTCCTCGAGTAACTAAGACTTATGAGCATGATTTACTCTGGTAATGACTTGAAGTTTCCTTAGAAAATATTTATGCAAACTGGGGTACATACTCGAGGAATCCACTTAAAATAAACCATGAAAAAAAAAACTTGTATACTAGAGTACGTACTTCGAGGAAGATGAAATAAGAAGAAATCAAGTTAATCGGGTACCAACCTCAAGTTTTCATTTACCTTAGTCTGTTACTCGAGTAGCTCCTCGAGTAACATTGGCAGTGGTACAAAGTGCCGAGAGCTACATCTTTTCACAAACAGAGTTACTCGAGTAGCTCCTCGAGTATCATGGAAAACTTGAAGGGAACTGGAAGTTTCTGACCTGGTTACTCGAGTAGCTCCTCGAGTAACATTAGCAGTGGTACAAATTGCCGAGAAGTCTATATTTTCTGAAACAAAGGTACTCGAGTAGCTCCTCGAGTATCATGGGGAAAACTTAAAGGCAACTGGAAGTTTTACCTGGTTACTCGAGTACCTCCTCGAGTAACATTAGCAGGCCGAGAGCAACTCCAAGTTTTTACCTGGTTACTCGAGTAGCTCCTCGAGTAATGGTGGCAGGTTACTGGAAGTTCTTCTTGGTTACCTCAAGTTTTGTCTCATTACTCGAGTAGCGCCTCGAGTAATGCCTTAGAAACTGCACTTCTGATCAAGTTGCTCAGCATTTTCTTATGGCCAATCTTTATTACTTCCATGCTAACTTCAAGTAAAGCTTGTTCCTGTCATTACTTAGTTCAAACTTGATTATTAATCATTTCTTTTTCAAACCATACTTTTGTTATCATCAAAACATGAGGTCTAACATTCTCCCCCTTTTTGATGATGACAAAACTTGGTGATTTTGAACATGGTTTTTCAAATTGGATTCTTAATTAATTATTTCTTATTAAGTTGAATATACCTTGCATTCATAACAACTTCATTAGTCCAAACATGTATCATAATTCAAAACTTTAAAAGATATCAAATGAAGTCATAATTTAAACATACTTGCATTAAACTTTAAGAATTTCAAATTACAAGATAAATTTAAGAAAACTAAATAACAAAATGCACCCTTAAGCCCAGATACAACCAAATATCCCAAATTAATCTAGGACACATCCACAAAATCATTCTCAAGCTCTTCTCCCCCTTTTTGGCTTCATCAATCAAGTGGAGGGCTAGGAGGCTTGGCCATGGAAATTGGTGTTGCTGGAAGGACCATAGAATCATTTGATTCTAAAGAATCAAATGAGCTAGAGGTACTGGATCAGGCAGATGAAGTGGAGGGATATGGATGTCATCGCCGGGAAGAGAAGGTTAGAAAACAACCATAGTAGAGGTTTCTCCTTCCGGGGTGATCTGAGTCTCAGGTGAAATCTCAACCTCAGGTGTATGCTTTTCAGGTGATGAAGAGGGAGATATCTCCTCAGTATGAGTAGGAGAGGGGATTGGTTTAGAGGTGGTTTCAGGCTGTGGCTTTTGAGGTGAATCATCGATGATAATATGTGTGGTTTCGTGGGTATCAGGATCATCCACTGTGAATAAGATATCTTTCCCTTGGGGCTCAAGTGGATCAGAAACCAGAGGGGTAGATGGTTCTGCCTCGGGAATGGGAATGTCTGAAGAAGGGTCTACTGAAGGTGGTGGTGGTGCAGATGAGGAGGGATCGGCAGAAGGTCCAGGACCCAAGGAATCCAAACGTGCCAGTATTAGTCTCAATGTCTCTCCCTGGGCACGTTGCTCTGCTAGCAGTTCCTCATGCCTTCGATCCATTCTTTCAACCAACTCTCCCATTTTTGTGTTCATGTGGGTTATGAGTTCTGCATTTGTGTTGGCTATGTCCACATGAAAGCCTCAGAGCATATTCTCCATAAAATGCTGGAGAGTGGCATTTAGGAAGGATGGTGAAGATGTGGTAGCAGCTGGAGCCGATGACTGAGTGTCATCCATCCTACTGGTCTCTGCCTCAGTAGCCTTTCGCTTCTTCTTGGACCCAGACTCCAGTGGGCCTTTAAGAGGGATGTCGATATTCAGTTTACCAATCTGGTTCCTCCCCACTGGGGTCATCCTCTCAATTGGCTCCTTACTATCCAAGTACCATATTTTGTTCTCTTTCAGGATAAGAGACACAATTTGGGGATATGGCATTGGAGTAGTACCTTTTCCATCCACCTTGTACCTTTTCATCTCTGAAAATATATACTCTCCCAGATCCTTTTGCTCCTTCAAGAGAAGTGAAGCAAACCATCTATAGTCCCTATCCGAGAAGTGGGTATAGTTGTTGGCTTTGTTTACTAAGGACCTAGAGTAAATGTACCAAAGGACCCTATGGTGATCACACATATTACTCGGTTTAAAGTTTAGGGGGCCAACTAACTCACCGGGCTTTAGGATAGTGAAAATTTGATTTGGCTCAATCTCAGAATATATATCATCAGGGGGGTTCTCTATTCCTAACCACAAGTTAATTTTGGAAGGTGAAATCAAAATCTTTTGACCTCTCACAGTTGTGGTCATCTCTTCCTCTACTGAAGTTCGGTTAGGTTCATCTATTATCTCTAGGTTGCAATAGAAATGAGTGATTACCTTTGTGCAAAAAGGTAATCTAATTGACAACCAAGGCATAAAAGGATCTAGATAAGGACTAAGATCGTGCTTCAATACCTCTTGAAGTAGCCTGAGATCCACATAGTGTGTCTTACACACTTTTCTTCTGGAAAATTGTGTCAGGTACTTGGGAGATTCCACTAGTTTGCCCACATTGAATCCCTTTGGAGGGGTAGTGATCTCTGCTTCTGGAATCTTGGATTTCTTGGATGATTGACCCTTCTCCATTTGGTCAATGATCCCAGCCATTGCCTTAGCCATATTTTTGTCATATTTTGGCTTCTTGATAGGCTTTGGAGTGAAAGAGGGTGTAGAAGAATCAAAATGAGAAGGTGAGGGAGTTTTGACACCTTTGCTTCTACCAGTAGATGTGCTCTTTTTAGACTGAGCCCTAGTCACAATAGGCTCTTTGATCACCACACCTTTGGCTTTAGGTTGTGGTTAAGGTTTAAGAGGAGTTTTGGCTTTTGGTCTTGGGATTAACTTTCTTCTCTTTGTTGGAGGAGGAGAAAGAAGATCAGGGTTTTGTTGTGAATCAGAGGAATCTGTGAAGTTGAGATTCTTGGTTCTAACCATCTTGAATCACAGAAAATAAAAAATCACAGTAAAACAGGGCAACTGACGCGAGTTTAGGACAGAAGGATTTTGAACAAAATAGGACGTTTTTGGACTTGAAATCAGTTGGGTTTTGACGGAAATGGGGCAAGGAATCGATTAGGAAAAGTTTTTGAAAGGGAGTATAGTGATTTACTCGAGGAGATTTTGTGGAAATGACCAAGTTTGCACAAGATAAAGACCTAAATCCCGACTTTACTCGAGGCCTTACTCGAGTAACCTTCAAGTTTACTCGAGGCCTTCCTCGAGTGTTCATGCAGAAAATTCAAAAATAATTCATTTAAATTGCGTACCTGGCATGAATAATATAGTAATTATCCATGGATGTTCCCTCGATCATTCATAGTCCATTTGATTTAGATTTGAGTCATTATTTAACACTTTGAGAATCTGAACTCTGACATTACTCGAGGCCTGCCTCGAGTAAGCTTCAAGTTTACTCGAGGCCTGCCTCGAGTAAATAGCTTCTCAATTTCTGACTCTTCATTTCCTTGAAATCTGAACCGTTATATTTGAAAATCAAGTAACTTGATCCGTTACTTCTAGTTTTGGGGGCCATTACTCGAGTACATACTCGAGTAAAGTGCTTCTTTACTTCAAGTTGCTCCTCGGGTATTGCTTTTCTGTCACACATTACTTCAAGTTGGTACTCCAGTAAATGTGTCCTCTGATCACCTCTGTTTTTGTTTCTCAAAACAGAATTTCAACCTTCCTGCAAAACACATTTCTATATACTCCGATGCTTAAGTTAGTGATCATCAAAACATTATCAAATGACTTCATCTAATATTATGAAATGTTGAAAATACTTATAACTCATTGGGATTTACCATTCCCAATTCTCTTCTAATGAATAGAAATTGATCTTTTGCAAGGGGTTTTGTGAAGATATCAGCTAGTTGAAGATGAGTAGGAATGAATATCACTTTCACATCTTTCTTTTGGACATGATCTCTGATGAAGTGATGTCTGACATCGATATGCTTGGTTCTAGAGTGTTGAACCGGATCTTTGCCAAGCTTATCGTACTTGTATTGTCACAATAGATTGGTATTTCCTTGAGATAAATACCAAGATCTTGTAGTTGTTGTTTTAACCATATCACTTGTGCACAACAACTTGAAACTGCAACATATTCGGCTTCCGTTGATGAAAGAGATACTGTATTTTGTTTCTTGCTGAACCACGAAACAAGAGATCCTCCAAGAAATTGTCCTTGTCCACTGGTACTCTTTCTGTCTGTCTTGTATCCTCCATGATCAGAATCTGAGTAAGCAACTAGATATTCACTTCTTCCTTTGGGATACCACAGACCCAATTCTGGTGTGTCAGCAAGGTATCTAAAGATTCGTTTGACCGTTTCAGCATGTGATTCCTTAGGTGCTGATTGATATCTTGCACATATGCCAACACTAAATTGGATGTCTGGTCTGCTTGCCGTGAGATAGAGTAATGATCCAATCATTCCTCTATATTTTGTGATATTGTAGTCTTTCCCTTTAACATCAGCATCAAGCAACGTTGTTGAGCTCATAGGCGTGTCCGAGCCATTAGCTTCATCCATTCCATACTTCTTCAAAAGCTCTTTTAAGTACTTTGTTTGAGATATGAAGATTCCATTCTTTCTTTGTTTGATTTGCAAACCAAGAAAGAAACTCAATTCTCCCATCATTGACATCTCAAACTCTCCCTGCATAATCTCAGAAAATTCCTTACACAGAGATTCATTAGTAGCACCGAAAACAATATCATCAACATATATTTGAACAATTAAAATATCATCACGTTTTCGATTTATAAATAATGTTGTATCAACTTTTCCCCATACAAAACCTTGATCAATGAGAAACTTACTAAGCCTTTCATACCAGGCTCTAGGAGCTTGTTTTAAACCATACAAAGCCTTTTTAAGTTTGAAAACATGGTCCGGTTTAGTTACATCTTCAAAACCTGGAGGTTGTTCTACATACACTTCTTCCATGATGTAACCATTTAGAAAAGCACTCTTAACATCCATTTGATAGAGTTTGAATCCTTTGATGCATGCAAAAGCTAAGAGTACACGGATAGCTTCCAATCTAGCCACTGGAGCATACGTTTCCTTATAATCAATTCCTTCTTCCTGATTATAGCCTTTGGCCACCAATCTTGCCTTGTTTCTGACAATAATTGCAGATTCATCGAGTTTGTTTTTGAATACCCATTTAGTACCAATGATCGTATGATCTTTGGGTCGGGGCACCAAATCCCAAACTTGATTCCTTTCAAATTGATTTAGTTCTTCTTGCATTGCTATGACCCAATCATTGTCTGATAGGGCTTCATCAATGTTAGAAGGTTCAATCTCAGAAATGAATGCAGAAAAACTTACTTCATTGAAAACTCTATTTCTGGTTTTGATCCCTTCATTCACATCTCCTATGATTTGATCTAAGGGATGACTTCTATTGTATTTCCAGGCTTTAGGTTGACCTAGGGATTGCTCTTCACCCTTAGTTTCATCAACCTCTGGAATAAGAGACTTAGAGATAGATTGACCATTTTCTTGATTTAAAACAACTTCCTGTTCTTCATCAATGGTTTTGTCAGAGGATTCAAATTCATCAAATACAACATGAATTGATTCTTCAACAACACAAGTTCTTTTATTGAAAATTCTATATGCTTGACTTCGATTAGAATATCCTAAGAAAATTCCTTCATCAGTTTTAGAATCAAATTTTCCTAGGTTATCTTTACCATTATTATGAATGAAACACTTACAACCGAAGATGTGTAGATGAGCTATGTTTGGCTTCCTTCCTTTGTATAGCTCGTATGGTATCTTTCCAAGTTTCTTTCTGATATAGGCTCTATTTGAAATATAGCATGCTGTACTCATAGCATCAGCCTAGAAAACTTGAGACATGTTCTTTTCATTTAACATTGTTCTAGCCATTTCAGTAAGCACTCTATTCTTGCGTTCCACAACTCCATTTTGTTGAGGCGTCCTTGGAGCAGAGAAATTGTGATCAATGCCATTAGTATCACAATATTCTTCAAAGGCTTGATTTTCAAATTCTCCACCATGATCGGTCCTAATACCTGCAATTGACATACCTTTCTCATTTTGCACTTTCTTGGCAAAAACAATAAATTCTTCAAAGGTTTCATCATTTGACGATAGAAAGATAACCCATGTAAATCTAGAGAAATCATCAACAATAACCAATGAATATAAGTTACCACCAAGACTTTTTACTCTTGCTGGACCAACTAAATCCATATGTAATAATTGAAGTGGTCTATTTGTTGAAATCTCATTTTTCAATTTGAAAGATGATTTAGTTTGTTTACCCTTTTGACATGCGTCACAAATCAAATCATTTTTGAAATTTACTTTAGGTAATCCAAGCACTAAATCCTTTTTTAGTAGTTTACCTAGTTGATGCATATTGACATGAGCCAATCTCTTATGCCATAGCCAACTTTCATTGGTATTACTCAGAAAACAATTTTCAGATTCATTTCTACTAATATCTAGAGTATAGCAGTTACCTTCCCTTTTTGCTCTGAGCTTAGCCTTGATATTTTTCTTATCAAGCTGTAAGTCATTCTTGTTTATAATTAGGCATTCTTCTGAGTCAAATATTACCCAGTTGTCTTTATCTGCACTTTGACTTACGCTCAGCAAGTTATAACACAATCCTTCAACGTAATATACATCTTTGATTTGTATGCCTTTGTCATTTTTGATTTCTCCAATTCCTGCTATTTTTTCGGATTGATTTCCTCCAAATTTTACCTTTCCACCTTCCTTAGGTTGTAATGTGGTAAAACTTTCGAAATCTCCGGTCATATGTCTAGAGCATCCACTGTCTATGAACCACTTGTTGTTTTTGGATGCTTTAAGACATACCTCTTCTTCTGTCTCTTCTTGAGCAACAAGACATATATTGGCTACTTCTTCTTCATCACTTTCTTCGTCAGAGGAACTATCTCCCCATATAGCAGATACAAAGGCCTTCTTTTTGTTAAAGAATTTGCCTTTTCTCTTTTCTTTGCTCTTTTGATTGAGCTCTAGACATTCTGATTTGATATGTCCTGGTTTTCCACATTCATAGCAAATGATATGGTCTTTGTTGCTAGTTCCTCCTTTTTGAAAGTGTTTGAAGCCTTGACCTTTCTTGTAGAACTTTCTGAATCGTTTTATGATTAAGCCCATTTCATCATCATCGAACTCCTCATCTTCATCTTGGTTTTCTTCTTTCGCTTTTAGTGCTAGACCTTTCTTTCTTTTGTCACTGATGTCATCTAGTTCCCGTTTGAACTTTAATTTGCTTTCATATTCAGAAAGACTTCCAAATAGAGAAGCAACTGATCTCATTGATTCTCCTTTTGCCTCTTCTATCGCAGTTACTTTGGCCTCCCATTCTTTAGAAAGAATGTTCAAAATCTTTCGTACTTGTATATTTTGATCATATACTTTTCCAAGTGCTGCAAGTTGATTAACAAGATGAGTATATCTAAGTTCGAATTCAGAAATTGACTCACCTGATTTCATTCGAAGTAGATCGAATTCTGTGATCAAGGTGTTGATTCGATTCTCCTTTATTCCCGAAGTTCCTTCATGAGCTATTTCCAGAGCTTCCCATATTTCCTTTGCTGTTGGGAGTGTGCAAATTCTGAAGTATTCATTTTGACTCAAAGAGCTTTGTAACATCAGAATTGCCTTGCTATTGAGAGTGATAAGTTTCTTGTCATTCTCATCATATTCCGCTAGCGTCTTTGGAATTTTCTGAGAATCTACAGTCTTTGTAGGTTGGTAATTTCCACTCTCGATTACATCACATAGCCCATATTCAGTAGCCATCACAAACACTCTGAATTTTGCTTTCCAGAAAGAAAAGTGTTCTCCATTGAAACCGGGAGGTCTAGTGATGGATGCTCCGTCGAGAAGAATTCCTTCACCCATGCTTGCCATTGGATCCTTCTTAGGTTGTTAAACCTTAACAAGAAGACCTACGCTCTGATACCAAATGTTAGATCAAGCGTTTCACCCAAGAGGGGGGGTGAATTGGGTGATACTGAAACTTCTTCTGAAAATATAAAACTTTGATAAAAGAATTAAAACAGTAATGAGTAAGGAGAAATATCACCGAAGTGTACACCGGGAGTTATACTGGTTCGGTCACAACCACTTTGACCTACGTCCAGTCCTCAGAGCTTCTCTGAGAGTTTCACTATAACTTCCAAGATTCAGTGGGTTCTTGGCACCTCAGTACAAGCAAGTTCCTTACACCTGGACACTAGCTCCCCCTTACAGGTTGTAATCCAATCCCAACTCAAGGTTTCACAACCTTAAGTTATCTCAATAACAAATATTGAGTTTGAATGAAATATCTCTCTCAAAGAGTAAATGATAATCACTGAAGCATATGAATACAATTTCAACGTGAAAACAGAGCAAAGAACTTAATGATACGTTCGTATGGATGCTTGGTTGTTCTTCTCTGTTTGAAGGTTCCCATATATATAGGTATGTTGGTGATGACCGTTGGAACGTTTCCTTTCATCCGTTGGTGAGTGCGCAGCCACTATTGACTTTTCAAGTTTTTGAAAAATATCCGTTGGCGGTGGTTGGCATTTGAACGTTTCTTTTGACTTTCATCTCTTGATATGATTTCTTCATTGTTTCTCTGTAAATATACTAAGAATGCTAATACAATGAAAGGTTAATCATATAGGAAACAATATAATGAAAGTTTGAATGATTTCTAAATTTCTGGGTATGCTTACTCGAGTAGCTCCTCGAGTAACCCTTGAAGTTTGCTCGAGTAGCTCCTCGAGTAACTTCGTGAAATTATTGTTTATTTCAAATTCAATGAAAAGAAACAAGATTACTTGGGTAGTGCATGGAGTAAACTAAATTTCAAACCTTTGGGAATAGTTATTTACTCGGGTAGCTACTCCAGTAACGCTTTTGTAACTTCATGGATTACTGGGGTAACACCTCGAGTAATCCTTTAAAAAACTTTTGATTACTCGATGCTCTACTCCAGTAATGTTGGCAGGATTTCAAGGCCGAGAGCAATTACCTTGTTACTCGAGTAGGGACTCGAGTAATGCATTGATTTTTACATAGGTTACTCGGGTAGCTCCTCGAATAACTAAGACTTATAAGCATGATTTACTCTGGTAATGACTTGAAGTTTCCTTAGAAAATATTTATGCAAACTGGGGTACATACTCGAGGAATCCACTTAAAATAAACCATGAAAACAAAAACTTGTATACTAGAGTACGTACTTCGAGGAAGATGAAATAAGAAGAAATCAAGTTAATCGGGTACCAACCTCAAGTTTTCATTTACCTTAGTCTGTTACTCGAGTAGCTCCTCGAGTAACATTGGCAGTGGTACAAAGTGCCGAGAGCTACATCTTTTCACAAACAGAGTTACTCGAGTAGCTCCTCGAGTATCATGGAAAACTTGAAGGGAACTGGAAGTTTCTGACCTGGTTACTCGAGTAGCTCCTCGAGTAACATTAGCAGTGGTACAAATTGCCGAGAAGTCCATATTTTCTGAAACAAAGGTACTCGAGTAGCTCCTCGAGTATCATGGGGAAAACTTAAAGGCAACTGGAAGTTTTACCTGGTTACTCGAGTACCTCCTCGAGTAACATTAGCAGGCCGAGAGCAACTCCAAGTTTTTACCTGGTTACTCGAGTAGCTCCTCGAGTAATGGTGGCAGGTTACTGGAAGTTCTTCTTGGTTACCTCAAGTTTTGTCTTATTACTCGAGTAGCGCCTCGAGTAATGCCTTAGAAACTGCACTTCTGATCAAGTTGCTCAGCATTTTCTTATGGCCAATCTTCATTACTTCCATGCTAACTTCAAGTAAAGCTTGTTCCTGTCATTACTTAGTTCAAACTTGATTATTAATCATTTCTTTTTCAAACCATACTTTTGTTATCATTAAAACATGAGGTCTAACACAATAGATCAAGGGGCGGGATCCCATGTGCAAGTGTGTATATGAGCTCATAGGAGGTGTGACAAGATTGTGCCAAGTGGCACTTTGTGAGCCATGGGATTTGGGTCAAATGTTCAACTCTTTTTCCTCTCTCCTCTCTTCCTTCTTGGTCGGCCAAAAGGCCCAAAAAGCTTATCTCTTCTTCATCATCACTATCTCTCAATTCTCTTTCTTGTTCCTCCATTTTTGGTGAGCTCAAGGTGGAGAGAGAGAAAGAAAAGGTAAGGTTTGGCTATGTAAATGTCCTCTAATGCTCAAACACCTTTCTTTAAAGTTTTTCATAGTAATGAGAGCTTCATTGCTATGGTTTTAGATTTGGGAAAGAAGGTGGTTTGAGAGCTTGAGGAATTTGAAAAAATGAAGAATTAAGGATTAGCCTTGAGAAAGAGGAAGAGGTGAGTGATATCTTCCTTTTGATCTATTATTTGTGATATTTGGTTGAGTTTTGTGATTTGTGGTTTTTGCCCTAATTTGGTATAATTGTGGAATGATGGTGTATTGTGATTAAAATGGTGTCATAGTGTGTTTTGATACCATTAGGATTGATTTGGAACTTTGGAAGTAAAGTTAGAGAAATTTGGGTAATGTGTGTGATAAGTGTGACCATAGGGGAAAATGTTATTGTAATAGGATTTTGGTTGTTTTGAGGTTTCCCATGGGTTCCTTGTGTGAAATTATGTGGGAATAGCCTTATGTAAGAATTTTAGGACCATTGGAGACATATTGGTTAAGTTAGAGAAAATGCTGATATCAACTGCGTTTCTGGTCTCTGATGCACAACACTCGAGTGAGGGAAGATCATGCTCGAGTGCTGTTGTATATTTTCCCTTTCTGCGTTGAGTTTTGCCTGGGTTTCTATGAAGAGAGCTCGAGTGCACTTTGTTGTCCGCGAGTGATGTTGGTGCTTGCTCGAGTGAGCAAGGGATTGCTCGAGTGATAGTGTGAGAGCTTGGTTAGGGCTGCTCTCGAGTTGTCACTCGCTAGCCATTTGTCAAGAGTATGCTATGACACTCGCAAGAACAGTCATCTCACCCGAGCACTGGGGGGTATGCTCGAGTGAGCTTGTCCCTCTGATGTTGTCTGTACTCTCGGGTTGTCACTTCTTGTGTTGCACTTTCGGGGACTCGAGCAGATTTGGAGTCATCACCCGAGTGCAAAGACTTATGCTCAAGTGATGTGAGCACTTTCTGGTCAAGGTAGTTGCTCACTGCCAACCACTCGCGAGTGAGAGTCGTTCTCACTCAAGCACGAGTCGTCCATCACTCGAGTGTGCCATCCTTCACTTGAGTGATGAAGCCAAAAATGGGTTTGTGAGATTTCAAAAGAGAACTTTGGTCAAATGTCTCCCAACCCTTTAGGCATGTGTCTAGGCTTTAAGTAGCCACCTAAAGGTTGTGTATGATAACCAACTTAAGTGTTTAAAGGATAAGGATTTGGAAAAAGGGATTAACCCCATGCCCTTGTTTTGGTTATAGCGTTTGGTGTTCGCCTTGATCGTGAGCAACTGGAGCTGGAGCTTACGTGGAAAGAGTGTAGGGAACATATCTCTCCTGCATGTATTTGATATCTGTTTTAGTGTGTGTTGGTGCATGTCTTTGCTTTGCATGATTATGTGTAATTTGAAGCTATGTTTGAATCTATGCTATGGCCATATGTATATTGTTCGAAGCATTGAGCTTACAAATGTGTCATTGTGTATGAGCATGAGTTGTGTGATGCAAGCATGTCATGCATTAGACATTTATCATACATACATATTGATATTGTTATCCTACTGAGATTCTCTAGAATCTCACCCTCCCCTATCAACATTTTAGACAGGGAAGGAAGATTGAGGATGGAGCAAGCATCCAAGGACGAAGAGGACTCGTTTCTGGATGAGAGTTTAATAGTTGGTTATCAATGCTAATTGGGAATATGTATTTGTATATTCGGATTAGTATTTGAGTATGTATTCGAGTAGGTGTGTAATCTTTAATTGAGGAGTTGTATAGGCTATTGTGCCCTATGATTATTGAGCAAAGTTATGATCCCGGGATTGTCGGGAATTTATATTGCGTACTTTGATAATTGTATAAATGTGATTTATATCGCGTAGTAATTGTATTTGGAGTGTGAATGTGAGACCAGGTTTAAATAATTTCAAAATTAAATTTTGAAAATCCCATATGGTGGATGGATTTGTAAATGTTTATTTGTTTGTTATTGGTCTCTATTTCGCTTAAGCTTCATAATCCGGATATAATTACGTTGAGGGTGTTACACGTGAGCATCTACATAGGACACCTTAAATCCTTCATTTTCCTGTGACGACAACAAAAAGGTAGTTTTATATATAAAATAACTATGTATATAATTCAAATATAATTCATGATAATTACTTTAGCTAGCAAACCTTCAAAGTAGTTTTAAAAGGGATATCCTCCTATATCCCTTCATGATGATCGTTTCTTGTGTCGTGTTCATTATCTGCTTCATCTTCTTCGTTCAATTCTGGAAGATCCCTAGAAAAAGGAGTCTCAAGAAGATCATTCATTGAACGACTTTCCTCATTAATATCAACGACCCTTTTTCCTTAGAGAGCTACAGACCATATTTTATTTGCTTGATCAGTAATATAAAACACTTGTTTCACCTGATATACCATAATAAAATGTTCATCTCCAAAACTTCTACTATTTAGATCAACTAATGTAAATCCTAATTGATCGATCATCACACCATTGTTGACATCAACCCACTTGCATTTGAAAATAGGAAATTTAATTTTAACATAATCAACCACCCAAATCTCTTCAATAACCCCATAATAAGGTATGGCTGCTAATCTATGATTCTTATCTTTCAAACTAGAGAAGTGCATAGATTCAGCCACTAATATAACACCACTGTTTTAGACGGTGCTTCTATCATTTAGGGACTTTGTGTAAAACGTATAACCATTGATCATAAATGAAGTCTTACTCATGACATCAACCTCAGGACCACGTGCTAACCATTTAATTGTATCAGAAACACATTCTTGTCAACCTTTTGTTTAAACCAATGTGCAAAAGTTTTGTTATGCTCCCTAATTAATCTTTGTTCAGTTATTCGACTATTTCCTTTCCATACAATTTCTTTATGAGCATTAATGTAATTTTGACCTTCATCAACATTATTCAAGATGTACAAGTGGACTTGTTGCAATTCATCAAGATCCACACTCTTTACTGAAGCCCCGCGTCTACCCCCTTCTTCATCATGACATTCAGAAAGTCCAATGTGTCTTACATTTGACAAGAAATCTTAACAAAACTTTATGGCTTCTTTAGAAACATATTTCTAACAATCGATGCTTTAGGCCGGTTAAGGTTCTTCACATACCCTTTTAGGATTTGCATAGTTCTTTCAATTGGGTACATCTATCATAAATAGATAGGACCACACAACTTGAGCTCCCTCACTAGATGAATAATTAGATGTACCATGATGTCAAAAAAAGTAGGAAGAAAAAACTTCTCAAGATGGCACAAGATCATATATCCTTCATTTTTTAGTTCATTCAATCTTTCCATCTCAATGACTTCACTAAAAATAGCATTGAAGAAGAAACAAAGTCTAGTCAAAATATGTTGAAGATCATATTTGACAATGCCTCGATAGCTATTGGAAGTAGTTGTTGCATTAAGACATGACAATTATGAGACTTTAGCCCTAATAACTTCAAGTCTTTCATCAGCTTGTTAAAATTTGAAGAATAACCTGAGGGAACTTTGATGCCATGTAAACAGTCACAAAAACTTCTTTTCTCATCCTTAGATAAAGAATGAGAAGCTGGAGGACAAAAGTTCTCTTACCATATGGCCTTGGATGCAAGTTTTCTCGTATTCCCATTTCTTGCAAATCTAATATTGCCTTTACGCCATCCTTAAAACTACCTTGTATGTTGAGCAGTATTCCAACACTACTATCACATACATTTTTCTCCACATGTATGAAATCAATATAGTGTCTCACATCAAGATTTGGTCAATATGGAAGATCAAAGAAGATAGATCTCTTTTTCCATTTATTTTTTTCATTACTACTCTTTGTAGTCTTACCAAAGATAACATTTATTTTTTCACCTTTACATAAACTTACTCCCCAGTTAATGCCTCTGGAGCATCTTCAAACTCTTGTCCACCAAAAAAAGCTTTCTTTAATATACGATATGGGTAGCCCCATCTAAGAAATCTCCTATGACCAAGATAAACCGTCTTTCTTCCATGTTAAAGTTGATTGAAGCATGTGCCTTCTTCACAAATCGGACATGCTTTATGGCCTTTAACATTATATCCTGACAAGTTTCCATATGCAGGGAAGTCATTTATAGTACAAAAGCTCATGGCTCACATTTTAAAAATCTCCTTCTTGTTCGCATCAAAAACATCGACACCTTCATCCTACAACTCTTTCAAGTCATTGATTAAGGGTTTTAGGTAAACATCTATGTCATTTCAGGGTTGCTTTGGTCCCAAAATTAACATAGACAATATAGTGTACTTTCGTTTCATGCATAACAAAGGAGATAAGTTGTAAATTACCAATAAAACAGGCCATGAACTATTTATACTAATTAGGCTACCATAAGGATTCATGCCATCTGTGCTAAGCCCAAGCCTAAGTTTCCTAGGTTCTTTATCGAAGCTAGGAAATAATTGATCAATTTTCTTCCATTGAGAAAAATCAGCTAGATGTCAAAGCTTTCTATCAGAAATCCTCTCATCCGCATGCCATCTTAAATTTTTGGCATCAATTTCATTGGCAAACAAGTGCTTGAACCTTGGTATAATTGGAAGATACCGCAACACTTTTGTAGGGGCCTTATTTCATTTATACATCAGAGTTTCACATATTGAACATTGCTCCTTTTCTTCATGCTCTTTTCTATACAATAAACAATCATTAAGGCATGCATGGATCTTTTTACAATTCATCCCTGGTGGACGCAATATTTTCTTAGTATCATAGTATCGATAAGGTAACACGTTATCATCTAGAAGCATGTCCTTAAAAACCTCAAGCGTTTCCTAAAAAACTCTTATCGCTCCATCCATGTCGTGCTTTCAAGCTTACCAATTTCAATACTACTCTCAATAATTGGTATTTTTTAGACCCTAGGTATAGCGGCTTCTCAGCATCATTGCACATATTACCATATGCATGTGATTGCTCAAAAGCCTCTTCTCCTACATCACGAATGATATCCTCTATCCAATCATCCATACCCGTGTCATTATCATCAAAGGCCACTCCCCCTGTTGAGATATACTTGGCATTTCTAATTCTTCACCATGCCATACCCATACTATATAACTCTTACAAAATCCTTCACAAATTAAATGTGTATATATATTTGTAGCACTTAGTTGCTTCTCATTCAAACATACTACACAAAGGCAATGAAACATCCCATTATCATCATTAGCATTTTTTCTAGCAAAGTCTAAAAAACCCCTCACCTCAAAATCATATTCAACACTCATCCGTTTAGCTTTTATCCAACTACGATCCATATATTTCAACACCTAGTAGCACCCTATCCAATAGCAAAATGATAGACAAAAAAATAAGATAAGAAAGTATAAATAACTTATAGCACCCTATCCATTATCAAACTCATATTCATAACTTTATATTCAATTCAAACCCACATAGCAAATATCATAATGTGATCATTAATGGCAATCCAAGATAAAAAAGTATAAATAAAGTATCATAGTGTGATCATTAAACTAGTATTTGAAATTATCATCACTGAGTTCAATGGCGAGAGTAAGATAGAGAGCAACATTGGGCATATTCAAACAAAGTCATAATCATAAAACAGAACACCTCCATTTCCTACTTCAAGCATATCAGAATCTGATGCCAGATATGGTTAAACCCACCTGAAACAATATCAAAAGGGTCAAGTTCATATTATTAGCAACAATCAAAACAAACCTAGAAAGTTGTTTCACGAGTAGTCACTCTTTGTACTCCCGTTTGGAAGAAGAACGAGCGGCAATTTAAGGGAGGAGGAGTCGGAGCTGGAATGTTATTGATTGACGTCGAAATGAAGGTTAACTAATGGCAAGGTATATGGGTAATGACTCTTCCTCTGCTAATACAGACCCAGCCTAATGTCGCCCTTAAGATTGGGAAAAAGAACATCGTCGGTTAGATTTGAGATATTATGTTCAGAGAGAAAGATTGCTCCAGATTTAGAAAGAAAGAGGATGGCGGAGTTGTGAACAAGAACACCGTCGAAGAAATTTCAGGGAAAAGTGAGTTTAGAGAGCAAGCTACGATTCAGCGGGAGGAAGAGAAGAGCGAAATTTTAATTAAGGCGCATACTTTTAAGACCGGTTTTTTGGAATAACCGTCTTAAATATACATTTTAGATCGGTTTTTAAAATAACAGGTTTAAAAAGTTTCAACTTTTAGATCGGTTATAATATATAACCGATCTTAAAAGTTAAAAAAATATTTTAATTATGGGTTTCTTATTTAGACCAGTTATAGAAATAACCAGTCTAAAAAGTGTATTTATCTTTAATTATTTTATCCTTTTAAGACTGGTTACACATAAATAAGGTATAAATAATCTCTTTAAGACCTGATATCCAGGGAACCGGTCTCCGAAGTTGTCTATAATTACAAAATGCCACTGGTCATACATTTTAGACCTTATCCCTGTATAAACGGTCTAAATGAGCTGGTCTAAAAGATAGATTTTGTACTAGTGAGGAGCTATTAATGTATAATAAATTGATTGTTGTATATTGATTTTTGGCTTGTATTTGAACTCTTGGATTACGAGCTTGTGGTTATAATTTTGCTTTGGCGAGAGGTAACCACTATCCTCTTGTTGTGCATACTTGTATGATGTTTGTGAGTGATTTTTAACTATATAGAATTATAAATTTGGCTATTAATATGTGATGTAGACTTTGAAAATATGTTATTAATGAGATAGTCTTGTGGGACTTATTTTCATTGAGAAAATGACTAGTAATATTTTATTATATGAATTGGTATGCATTTATTAGGTTGAAAAGATCCTTTTGATAATTGTGAATTGATAATGATATGTTATAATCATACATATTGATATGAGAGGGGATAATGGATGTGATGGGAGATTACTCAAAGAGGAAATAAAGGGGTAAATTCTTGTACAAAAAAAGAAAATAAGGTGGTGGACTTTCAGATATATACTGGTTAGTCTTTTAACCCATATGTATCTATTAGGGCCTTGACACGCCACTAATGTATTAGAGAGGGAACCCATGGTCCGGTCTTGTGCTCTATGAATTTTGGCCGGTCTATATCACTTGATCGGTGAGCTTGTTGAGCGAAACTACCAGTTATATGGGTGAGCGCTAGCTCATGGGTTTAGTCAGAGGAAATAAGAGAGGACAAAGAATAAATTCTTGTGCACACTTATGTGATAAATATAATTATGACATTATAGATTAATATATATATATATATATATGTATGTAGACATGTGACAATTTTTTTTAATAATGCTATGATTTTATAACTGTCTCATTTGGCACTTTATGGGCACTTACTCGTATGCCCGATGAGATGGATTATTGGTTGTTGAGGCTTTTATCTCACCCCATTGATTTAACATTTTTCCAAGTGATAGTTATCGTGCGGATCCATCAGGGAAGACTCCGAAAGCTTAAACTACTTCTGTTAAAAGTAGTGCTTCTATCTTTATAGTATATGTTGGATTACTGTATATTGCCACGTTATAGCTCATTTTGCATATTCAGTTTTATTTTGGAGATTTGATATTTTAACTATATATTTTTAATTACTCTTGATGGTGTTGGATGGCCTACAAGTCTTATGACATGTTTTGAATTGGTGGAACCATAATTTGGTCTGATATGGATATTTTAATATATGATGATGTCACACCCTTGTCTTATTTTAAGCTATTTCAGAGTATTCGTGGAAAACGATACGCAATTTGGTGGGCAACACATGAATAACATAAATATACTGATAATGAGTGTATGATTACAAAAATTCCCCTTAGGAATTGTATATAACATGTACAATTATGTAGCCGAGCAAGGCTACTTGGGTGACTAACCCATTCTAGTGAAACAATGACATCTTCTTGTCTTCATTTCACCACTGCATTCCTCCCATGTAGTTCTCTTCTTTGCTTTCAGTACACCTCTTATTTTCACCTGTCTAATTTGTTGGCAGGGGAGGGTGAGATTAGAGAGAAACTTGGTAGGAAACAAATACCAAAATGTATGTATGACATGTTAGCTTTATCTAGATGCATGCCCTATAGTGATATTTCTGCATGCTCAATGTTTCATGCAACAAAACTATGGCAATATCAAAACAGAAATAGAGCTTCATTTATTCAAATATGCTCTACACAATCAAGTAAAGTAATCACATACATCACTACACAAGCAAAGATATCAAATACATGCAAGTAAGGTAAGTCCCCTACCTTAACCCTTTTCTGCCTCGAAACTCATGCCTCGTAAAGTGTGTCGCAACTCGGCTCTCCACTCGATCCTACAATTCCGAATATACCATTTAGACACTTCCATAGTGTTTCTAGTGGTTATATGAGTCTATCTTGATAAATGACCAAAATGCTCCTGGGACCCCGGCCTGGCCTCGCCATACCTAGTCCGGCTGCACTTTTCTCGAAATTATAACCTGGGCTATCCTAACATATTTTTACCCAAGGAATCCATTTTTGACTCAAAATTACCAAATTCATTTCCAAATGACAAAATTGCCCTTGGCAACCCCGCTTTCGTAATTATGTTTTTTCGGGTTTTTCAAAGGACAAAATTACCAAATTCATTTCCAAAGGACAAAATTACCAAATTCATTTCCAAAGGGTTTCAAGGGCGTTTTTGTAATTATATTTTTTCGGGTTTTTCCAAAAATGTGACCAACTGTAACCCCATCTAATTTTTCCTCTTGAACTCAATGGAACCATCAAATCATTGAAAATCCAACTCTAAACCCCTCTAACAGCCCTAGCCAAAATATGGGTATCATCCAGGAAAAATCTGGGTTTTTTGATTCTAACTCTACAAATATATTCTTTTCTACTCCTAACCACTTTATTAACTATTACATTAGGTTATAACTACTATTTAAACCAAAATTGGGTAGCATAACCCTTAGGAAACTCAATTTCCAAAATTTAAAATCAATGGCAATCCGGTGAAATTTCACCGATTAAATTGCCCACAGCAGCCAAAATAGTTAATATATAAAGGTTTGGAAGTTACCTCAAGCTCCCTCTGACTTTTCTCAAAGTGGTTGAACCCTAGCCCATGTTCACCATGAGAATTGAGCTTCTCAACCTTTAAGAACACAAAAGAAAAATTTAGGAGTGGAGTTATATGTGTTAGGAACCGATTTATCAAAGAAATCACCTACCTTTATAAACTTTTTTCTCCTTTCTCTCTCTATAATTTCACACACACTCTCTCTAGTTTAGATCTATTTCACATTAGAAATGGCTGAAGAAAGGAAGGAGATGGTGCTTTTATCGTATTATTATATTATATTTTAATCCTTTACTTAATTTCCAAAAATTTCCATTTTCGGATTTTCTGCCCAAACTTTGAAAAATCATAACTAATTTTGTAGACATTATATTGAAGTGATTCCAAAGGCTATAGAACCCTTATTGAGTCTAGTTTCAAGAAAAATATAGAAATTTACCAATTGGAAGCACAAAAATGTTAGAACCGGCTGACACCCAAGAGGGGGGTGAATTGAGTGTAAGATAAAAATCTTAAGAACTTTGAAAATCTTTTTGCATTTTAGATGAAGCAATAAATATGAAAGTAATGAATCATAAATCAATAGTTTATATATATGCTGGAAATATAAGAGTTTAAGGAAGAGAGTGTGCAAAATGTGATTTATCCTGGTTCGGTCCAAACTGCGATGGCCTACGTCCAGTCCCCAGGCTCCTCCTGAGATTTTCAAATCCACTATCTTCTTGTTTAATCCAGGTACAAGAAAAGCCTTTACAAAGTTCTCACCAAGATACTCCCCCTTACAACATGTCTTACGAGCAGAGCAATCCCAAAGACCTTTCCCTCCTGCTTACCTGTGCAAGTCTAACGAGCAGCAACGTTCTCTTCTGCTTACACCACTGTAAGTCTTACGAGCAGCAACGTTCTCTACTGCTTGCACCTTGTAAGTCTTTCGAGTAGAAAGTTTTACCGACGATTCTCTCTATACTTGCCCGTAAGGAAATCAACCCATTCAAGGTCCCTCTACCTTGAGATCAATTCAGAAATACAATTGAAAGGGTTTACAAACTCTCTCACAGAGTGGATATGATGAACACTGAAGTACAATACAAAAACTCTCTCTCAAATATGCATGATATAGAAAATAGATAAGAACAGAGAGAAGTTGGATTGGAGTAGATGATTCATGATCTTGTAGTGTTCTCGTTGGTGTTGCTCTTTGTTGAATGTTCCCATATTTATAGATGAGTGAGATAGCCGTTGGAAGCATTTCAACCTATTCGTTAGAGTGGCTTAGCTTCGTTTGACTGTTCTTCATTTTTGAAAACTAGCCGTTGTGCACGTTGACGCTCTGCTTCTGTAAAGTCAGTTTTTCTCTCTTCACATCATCTCTTCATTGCATTCCTGGAGAAATACATTAAACACTAATACAATGAGGTGTAAGAATGATTGGAAGCAAGAAGAGTGAGTTTCATGATTAATCCAATGATTTTCGAAAGCTTCAGAATGTTGCTGGTATTTCTGGGAAGCATTACTCGAGTAAACATCAAGTTTTTTCACAGGTTACTCGAGTAGCCTTCCATTTTCTGCATAGCTTACTCGGGTAGTAACTTGAAGTTCGACTTGAAGTTTAGGTAGTAACTTGAAGTTCGGGTAGTAACTTGAAGTTCAGGTAGTAACTTGAAGTTCGGGTAGTAACTTGAAGTTCGACTTGAAGTTCTCTTCTAAATAACTCTACGTACTCGGGTAGTAACTTGAAGTTTGACTCTGGTTACTTCAAGTTTCTATCTCTTTACTCGAGTACTAACTCGAGTAACGTTGGCAGGCCGAGAGCAACTAGAAGTTTTCTATTTGATTACTCGAGTACCTACTCGAGTAAAGTCTTTTGATATCAACTAGTTACTCGAGTGGTGCCTTCAAGTGAATTCTTGATTTTGACTCGAAACATGTCAAATTATATATCATCGGAAAGCCCTCATTATCTACATTCCAATACAACAAGAATCAGCTCCAAATACATTGTATACTGAAAGTTATGATCCAAAGAGTATCTACTGTTCTTAGACCATTTCTGAACTCACGATCTATCACGAGCACCAACTTCCAGAAATCATAGCTCTTAGGATATAGCTTCAAATGTGAAAAATTATATATCCATGGAAAGCTCTTTGAGTCTTCTTTCATATGGCACTGGTTTTGTTACAATCCAATGTGTATTTTGAGAGTTATGTCCAAAATACCAAAGTTGTCTAGGAATATGACGCTGATTCATGTGTAGACTTTTGAAGCTTATATCTGTCTCATCTGAACTCCTTTGAATGTGATATTGGTGTCAAAAGTTCGTGTTCGAAGTCTGGTTTCATATGCCACCAGTTTCAGTTCAATCGGATATGTGGTTGGAGAGATATCATCAAAATACCGAACCTCTGTTCTGCCACACGAAAACAGAGTGCCCATTACTTCAAGTTCCGCCTCGAGTAATTCATCAAGTAACCTAGCAGATTACTCGAGTAGCTACTCGAGTAATCACCTCCAAAATGAGGCAGTACTCTATTACTCGAGTAATCATCCCCAGAGGCACCATAACTTCCGTATACATCATTTTAACTTCGTATTGACCCATTCCAACTTCCATTTGACCATAGAAACCTCCGATATCACTTCTAATAGCTTGGATCTTGATATTCTCATGTGATCTTGCAAGTTCTTCTTTCTTTAATCTCTTTCTTCTTGTTTTGCCACTTGATGATCATTCTTTATCACCCAACTTCAACCTTCTTGATGAATATCTTCAATCTTCATCTTTCTTTCTTCTTTCTTCTTTCTTCAATTCCTTGCCTCTTGATTTTCTTCTTGATGATTGTTCTCCATTTATGAGGCATTATAACATCAACCCACCATTGGTTTTATGACTAATCTACAAGATATACAACATTAAATATGGTAGTTAGTCAATGTAGAAGATAAGTATATTATACAAACTTTTTGCTCATATTTGACATCTATATTTGACATCATCAAAACTATTCATATCTAACAAAAAATCCCATAATTTAAATCTTTGAATACTATTCCAGAAACTTTCCAATTTTTCTGGGCTAATTTCAAAAATTCATAACTTTTTGTATATAGCTCTAATTGAGTCATATGGCTATCAAATTAAAGCTTAAGATGTCTACTTTCACCATATAAAATTTCATAATTTTTTAATATCATTTGATCAATGAAATGCATTGCACAACAACAATGTTTCACTAGAAGCAATGAAATGAAATGCACTTGCAACTCCAACAAATTCCATTTTTGTATACAAACTTCCCATACTCTTTAATTCACTATTTTATTCCCTTTAGTACCTCAAAGGTATAAAAAATGTTAGGGAATAGATTTGGGACACTTGCTAAACCAGGGCTTAGCAGTCCGCTTAATTTAGGCTTATTCTCAAGCCTCCAATCCCAAAATTCGGGATATTACAATGAGATATTATTCAGTTAAAAAGTTTTTAAAGAGTTAGTTGAACTCTTTTTTACTATGGTAATCTTTTGAAAGATAAGTTGTAATCTTTTCTTTGTAGAGGCTTAAATTTTTTTATTACCATAGTATAGTTTTCAAATAATTATAATAATGTATCTTTTAAAAATATGGTTTTATCAAATCTATAGTGAATTATTGTGTATAAGGAAAAGATTTTACAACCTATCTAATATGGTTTTTTTTTAATTTCTTAAGCAAAAATTGTCAATATGTATATTTGAGTTGTTAATATGCATACTAAAGTATTAAATAGGGTACTTGTTAAATATTTCATAATAGGTGCTTTTACTTCACTATTAATTACTTAAGTATATATAAATTGACTACTTTAGTTTCGATATTGACTACTTCGACTGGCTACTTTAGTTGAAGAAACAAAAGTAGTTAATATCAAAACTAAAATAATCAATATGAAAATTTGAGTTGTTAATAGGGAAATAAAAGTATTTATTAGGATATATTCAACAAGTAACATGTTTACTACTTTAGTATACCTATTAACAACTCGCGTATATATATTTATGACTTTTGTTTAAGAAATTCAAAAAATATATATTAAACCGTTAGAGGAGGCCGGTCGCTAGCATGTCAACAGAGCTCCGGTGATGTCGGTGCCAAAACTTCGGTAGCTGGCAAGGGTGTTTGAGGATTTTTTAAAAAATAAAAAAATAAGGGCAGTTAGGTAATTTCCCAAATTTGTTAAGATTTCAAAATTCCAATTCAATCTATTTGGAATTATTAAAATTTAATACCAATTTTGATTGTATTTCTTCCAAAAAAAAATTATGATACGGGTAAAAAAATAGAACATTCTAATAAATATTCTCAAATATTAATGAAATTCATAATTTAAGTAGCATTTAGATTTTTTTTTTAATTTTTAAATATGTTTTTATTCTTTTAATACTATAATAATGTGTTTGGTTAAATTAAACTCAAAATGTTAGATCATCAAGTGACTTGATATCAAAGTGAAGAAATAAATTTTAATAAGAATTGTTTCAAGCTAACTTGTATAATTTAAATAAACCGTAACAACAATATTATTCCTAATTAATACCAAGTTAGTTAATATGCCATAAAAAAAAATCTAGCAAAAACAAATTAATATACAACAAACAATATTACAATTAATTTTATTTTGTTTAAAGGTAGTATGGAAAACGGAAGAGTGTTTTGAATGACAAACACTAATATTTGATATTACAGACAGATTAAATATGCAACCTCTCACTTACAAAAAAGCTTACATGTGACTAGACTATAAGACCATTAGTGTAACACCCCAAATTTATATTCACCAAATATATTATAATTATTCAAAAATTTCAATAAAATGGTGAATATTTATGAATTTGGAACTTGTGCATTTTAAAAATATTCATATTCATTAGTTAATGGGCAAATTAATTCAAGAAGGAAATTAGATTGCAATGGTAATAGCAAAGCCATAATTTTGCCAATTTAGCCCAAGATTAATTATTTTTCAATTAATTGAAGTTAATTTCAATTAATCAAGGAAAATAAAGAAAAATGTGTAATTGGAATATTCCATCAAAAATAAATCAAGAATTGTGAAATTAGAAGGAATTATGTATAATTCATTTAATTGAATTATGGAAATGTTGAAACAATTTTTCTTCCCTTTCTCTTGTAAATTTCGCCTAGCACAAGAAAATGGAGGGAAAAAATGATCTTTGGGATTAAACATGTCAAGTGTCATTATCATATGGTGAGGGGATTAGTTTATGATTTATAAAGATGAGCACATGTCTAATTGCATTAAAATAATGCTACATGGACCTAGTAATCATGATTAATGATGATAATGGTACACTACTTGAGTGCATAGTTGGATTAATTAGAGGAAACTAATTTGGTTAGGGTAGACATAAGGGGGGACGGTTTTTAGCTAACAAAAAAGGAGGAGGAGATTAGTTCAATGCTAATGGAAGCTAATTGGAGCAATTATGACATAAACTTGAAGGAGGTGAGGATTGTGACAAGTGTAGAATGAAGGGAGATATTTTATGAAACCTTCTTCCTTCCTCTTCCCTTCATACATTTCGGCCAACACAAGGAAAGGAAGAGAGAGAGAGTTCAAGAGTTCTCAAGTTCAAGAGAAAAGTAAGAAGAAGGAGCTTAAGGTAAGTAGTGATTCTTAAGCATTTCTTTGCAATTCTTCCATGAAAAACCCTCTCTAAACCTTTCTCTTCATGGAATCCATAATTTTGAAGACACATTTTGAGCTCAAAGGAGAGAGAGAGGAGAGGACGCATAGAGATAGAAGATTCAAGAACTCGAGGTAACTTCACAAAACTCAAATCCATACAAGTATGTTGTTCTTGTTGAAGTGTATGGTTGATTTTTGTGATTTTTGTTAAGTTTGTAAATTTCGAAAAGTCCTAACCCTAAGGGGTTATTCTGCCTAAATTTCTTTGAGTCATGGTTAGAATGTGTTTAAATAAGTTAATAAGGGATTAGAATTGGAAAAGTACAAGCTTTGGAAGCTAAAACACAAAATAATGTATTTCCATTTTTTTGACCAATATTTCGGCCAAGACTAGATCTGGGGCAAGGAGTTGAATTTTCATAAAATAGATGGTTCCATTGGATTCAGTGGGCAAAAATAGGTGGGGTTACAGTTGGTGGCTTTTTTGGAAAAGGTCGAAAAAACATAATTACGAAAACGCCCCTAAAACCTTAAATCAGGGCTGCCAAAGGTATTTTCGTAATTTGATACTGAATTTGGTGATTTCGAGCCTGGAAATGGATTCATTGGGTGAAAATACATCAGGATAGTCTTAGTCAAAATTTTGGGAAAACATGCCATCGGGCCCGGGTCCCAGGGGCAGTTTTGTAAAATTTTGCCATAGACTAATATAACCACAAGAAACACTATGGAAGAGTCTAAAATGATACTTAAATAGGTTATGACCTATTTTGTTGTACATTTAATAGTTTAGGACCGAGTTAGAAGCCGGAAGCGACACATTTTACGAGGCACATTAAAAAGGGGTTGAAAGAACTTTGAGGTAGGAATATTATCCTTCATACATCATGACATTGTTATATGATTGTGTGGATTCCATTGTTTGTAAATGTACTTTATTAATTAACATGATTTGCCTAAAGGGAGGCAGTTAGTGCCAGAGGTGCACTTGCACTAGGAGTTGGTAGAAATCAAACCGTTGTAGATTAGTGAGGCTGGGCCCTAGTCATGTATACATGATGATGATGTGTTTATATTGTTCATTAATTAGTGCATATATGTCGCATATCATATTTACTTTCCGCATTTTATATGAACGATAGCATGTTTCTACTGGGATTCTTTAGAATCTCACCCTTTTTGACAAACAAATATCTCAGCTGATGCCAGTGGGTTGAAACAAAAAGGCGTAGACGCCGGGAAGTGACTAGCATGTGTCTCGAGGTAAGGACAAAATAGTGGTTATAATTAGTTTATGTTAATATATTTTGGGGAATCCTGTAATTATTGTAGTTTCCGCTGTATTTTGTCTGTGAACGACTTGGGATTGTAAACGAATACTCTTATCAGTATAATTGTATTTTTCTGTATTCTCATAGAATTCCATCATTATTACTCTCCGATTATCGAAATAGAAACGGATATTAACAATTAGCCTATTACATGATTAAAACATGATAGTTATACTTATAACCTATGGTGTTGGGTTTAACAAAAGGGATTAATCCCTTACAATATATTGAACTAAGGTTCAAATCCTCGTTAGGAAAGATGTCCTTATTTAAGGCCTCACAATGCCTCCAACAAGGCTAAAGGAGGATAACTTTGCTTATAAAATACACATGATAGTTATAAGTTGATTCTCTAGAACTATTACTAGTATTATAAATATTATAAATATAAAAAAATAAGAAAATTATATAATCCATTAAGGTTGAAAGTAAAAGCGTTTAAAATCTACTTAAATATATGTGACAATTTTATGGGCACTCACTGGTTTGATACAGAAAATAAAATTTAATAGAAAAATATTCAATAAAATATATTTTTATGAATTATTACGATTACACTGTATCATATAATAGATATTGCAAATTTTCCTCTTCATATTTTTTGACTAATGAAATATGTCCGAATTTAATTTCAACGTATATGATATTTCATTTTTGTAAAATATAGTATAATTGCTTAAGACATGGAATGTTTTTTTTTATATAGACATGAAAGTTTTTCTAACAACAATGGCCATAAGATTTATTGACGGTTGTCATTTTTGTATAATTTGGCTATTAAAATTCTCTGCATTATATTATGGCTTACAGTCTCATTAATGATAGGGATGGTTGACTTGTGACTTGTCCAATAACATTTTATATTATCCATAAAAAAAAATTAACATTTTATATTAATTCCATCATGATGCTTGTTTGGTATGATGGAATTGGAAAATTTTTCAATTCCATGTGGAAGCCAAATAAGCTCAATTCCACCCAATCAATTCCATTAAAATACCTCAGATTTACAATTCCATGTGATTATTTCCATCAATTATCCTCCACTACCTTCAAAAAAAAAAATTGAAGGACATTTTGGTATTTTTATACAAAAATTAAATCTCATTTCCATGACATACCAAACATACTTTTTTAGTCCCCATTTCCATTTCCATATCCATATCCATTTCTATTTCCATCAAAATCAATTCCAGCGTACCAAACGGGCCCTAAGTCTATCTTATCATACTATTTCCTCATGTCTTCATATCTTCCGATTTTTTTTTTTTTTTTTTTTTTGATGAAGTAATTTTTTCCTGTTTTCTTTAATACTATTACCTTAGTAGTTTTATTTTAATCTATAATAATAATTTGAAGTTGTTGGACAAAAAAAAAATTAACAATTTAGAGTTGAACTTGTATAATACATTTAATATATTAATATATAAACATAAAATTATGTCATGGTAAAAAAACATATAATTATTTTTTATTAAATTTTTATTTAATTATTACGTCATTGGTTTAACCAAACGGCCCAACCGTTTCGACCGTGACCCACTAGCTTTTCAAACTCAACGTCTAGTTCGGCTTTTAAAACATCGGTATTAATTACCCCTACCCATCATTGGTCCTCACTAATAATAATACATGAAATTTTTGTTTTCCAATAAAAGAATTCACAAGTTATTAAAACTGAATAGAGTGAATTTTTTAACAAAAGTTGTTAAAGCTTAATCAAATGTCGTGAATTTCATAACAAAACTTGTGAATGACCTCATTGTGTGAATTTTTTACTGAGTGAATGAAAGTTGTTAAAATCTAATGGAATGTTGTGAATTCCTTAACAAAATTTATAAATGAACTAATAGTATAAACTTTTTTACTGGTCGAACGAAAATTGTTAAAACCTAATGAAATATCATAAATTTCTTGACAAAACTTATGAAAGGGCTTGGGTGAAAGATAAAAAGTTAACACATATATATTTGTTGGGATAACTAATCTATAGATCCTTATAGTTTTAATCAATTTTTAATTAGGTTTCTATAGTTTTTTTTTCTTTTTATCAAGTCCTTCTACTTTCACATGTTTTTAATCAGGTCCTTGTAGTTATTTTTCTTTTTATCAGATCCTTATTGTTTCACCAGATTTTTAATTAGGACCTTGAAGATTTCTTTAAATTTTAATTTATTAATTTAATTTAAATTTAAATAAATGAATAATATTAAAATATAATTTATAAAAAATAAATTTAAATTAGCAATTATATAATTTAAAAAATAATTAATATAATTAATTAGTAATTATTAATTAATTAATTATAATTCTATTTTATTTTTTAGAGAAATTTATTATTATAATTCAAATTTTAATATTCCTCATAATTTTTTAATCAAACATATATTTACATTTTTATTTTTTATTTGTTTTCATAATTATAAAATCTGAATAATAATAATAATAATAATAATAATAATAATTATTATTATTATTATTATTATTATTATTATTATTATTATTATTTTCTAAAAATTGAATTGAATTATAATTAGTTAATTAAGGATTACTAATTAAATATATTTAAAATTATTTAAATTTATTATTCTTAAATTATATTTTATTATTATTCATTGATTTAACTTGCAATTAAATTAATAAATTAAAATTAAAAAAACCTACAAAGACCCAATTAAAAATTAGGTGAAATAATAAGGACCTAATAAAAAGGAAAACATTACAAGGACCTAATTGAAAACATGTGAAAGTATAAGGATCTGATAAAAAGAAAAAAAAATATAAGGACCTAATTAAAAATTAACTGAAACTATAAGGATTTGCAGATTAATTACCCTATATTTGTTTGCATATAATGTATTGAAAGCCATTTGGCCACCAAATGTTTGGGCAAACCAAGTGGTGGGGGTTTTAACCCCATCCCCACCACTTTGGGAATTAATATTCCCGTCGAGATATTCCCACTGGAGCTCTAGCAACCAGCTGGCCACCAGAGCTCCATCAGTGGGAGTAATATTTTTAAAAAAAATATATTTAAGGGCAATTTAGTCATTTTCTTTTAATTTCAAGAAAGATAAATTGAGACTAGCATCTTTCTGGGATTATAATATTCGAAACACCATTTTATATCTTAGTATTTTTAAAGTTTTTTATAAAGGATTTTCCCCCTTTTTCTTTTTCTTTTTATAATTAACGAGTTTACTTCTCTTCTAAAAGGCTAAATTGCTATCAATGGAGAAGATGGTCGTTGGATATATGGTTTCATGTATAAACTTACAACAGTTCCTCTGACAATAGTAGAAATCATTACGATTATCAAAAGTTTTCAGATATGTTGGAATAGAGATTATAAAATGGTCGTTATATTATCAGACTGTATTAAAGGTGTGAATGTTTTGACTAGGGGTTGTGATATTACTCATCCATTTAGAGATATTATAGAGGATGTTAGGTTGTGGATATCAAAGAACTGATAAGTGTCAGTAAATTATATTCCTAGGGAACAAAATAGTCTAGTTGATCATTTAGCTAGGTCTGCCCATAATATTGAAGGAAATTTTTATATCCTTAACCATCCACCACTTTCATATCATGAGATAGTGTTTGGTGAAGAATAGTAAATTGAGTTTAGTTTTTCTCGTTGTTTATGTGTTGTTGTTTTGAGTTTTATTAATGAATTCCAGTTTTCATTCCTTAAAAAAAAAAAAGGAAGAAGAAGAAGAAGGCTAAATTGCTATTGTTTGGTACTCTACCATATTAAAAAAAAATAAGAAACTGAAAATAATGTAGACCCTGCATTATTCCATTCAGCCAAGCATTTAGATTTAAGACCCTTGAAGGCATTGATATTAAGATCCACTTGTCCTTGAAGAAACTTTCTTTCTTTTCCAAAATAACCTTTTTTTTAAAATTATAAATCCGATTTGATGTTGGATTTGACAGTGTTTGCAAAACCGGACCGGATCGAACGATTTGGCCGGAGGGTTTGCTGGGCCGTTCTAATAGGTTTAGCCATTTTAAGCATTCAGGCATTTCGTGTAGCCTCAAGCTGACTTTTGAGCCGGGAATCGCTATTAATCTACGAACCAGAGTAGATTTTTAATAGCCTTGCGGGTCAAACTTGAGGGACAAAAAAGACGTAGGATGAAGACAGCCAAGGGAAAATGAAAAAGAAGGAAGAAGAAGTATGTAGATTTGAACTCCTTATCTCAATTAATAGATCTATCCCAATAGATCTGTGCTTCAAACCGTCCGACCTGAAAGATGAAGACAGAAAAAAGAAGAAACGATGGACACCGAATATAAGGAAGAAGAACAAAAGAGAAAGATGGAAAATGATGAAAAAAGAGAAAAAATATCTTAATAGTTGCGTGACATGAGGCTCTGTACCCTCCTATCCGATTTGGTTAACATTTCTTGCCATTACTAAATTATTTCAAATTATTTTGTAATTATATACAAATATTCTCATTCTAAATATTACAACTGCTGCGTTAATTTTAAAATATAATAAAATACTTATTTGAATGTTGAAATATATCTATATATATATATACGCTCACGCGCTTAAAAATGCAAAAATATGAATTAGATTTATACTTATTTTTTCCTATAATTTTTTATAATTAAATAAATATAAATAATTTAATTTGATCATGTTACCTATTTTGAATTTCATCTTGTCACTTAATTTTTATTTTAATTTTGAAACTTCTTATTTTATTTTATTTTTTTTAGGGAAAATCGCTAATAAATACTGAATAAGCAAATTGATTGCTCTTTGCCACCAACACACATGGGGTACTCAACTTGCATTAAAATGGAACTTAAAAAGACAAAAAAGCCCTCAGTTCAGCGTCTGAATCTTAGGCGGGAGAAAGGAGCAATTGCAGATCTGAATCCCTTCTTCTTCTTCCTCCATTTCCGGCCTGCAAAAGTTCAGTGTCGTCTCCCCTCACTCGGCCGTCTCCTTGGCTTGTGTCTGTCGGCAGTGTCATCTCCGGCTACTCCTCCAGCGGCCGTTGTCTCATTGGCTCGTGTTCTTCGGATCTGTTGTCTCCAAGTGCTCCTCCAGCGGCCGACATCTCCCTGGCTCGTGTCCTTCGGCAGTGTTGTCTCGGGCTACTCCTCCAGCTGCCGGCGCCTAGTCCTCAAGCGACCATTGCTTGCTCCTCCAACCTAAATGCCTCCTTCATTCACCTGATCTTTTTCATACGTGCCCAATGGTCATCAACGCTATGTGCAAAGGATGAAGATCCATTATGTGCCAATGATCTGTCGTTTTGTGCAATTACTCTTCCTTCATGTGCCAATGATCTTTCGTTTTGTACAATTAATCTTTCATGATGTTCAATTGATCTTCCATGATGTGCATTTGATCTTCAGTTTTGTGCAATTACTCTTCCATGATGTGCAATTGATCTCCCATTTTGTGCAATGGATCTTTTCCATGGTGTAAAGGATGATCCATTGTGCCAATGATCTTCCATTGTATGCAATTACTCTTCATTGATTTGTAATTAATCTTCCGTTTTGTGCAACAGATCTTTTCCATACGTGCCCAATGGTCATCCACGCTATGTGCAAAGGATGAAGATCCATTATGTGCCAATGATCTGTCGTTTTGTGCAATTACTCTTCCTTCATGTGCCAATGATCTTCCATTTTGTGCAATTAATCTTTCATGATGTTCAATTGATCTTCCATGATGGGCATTTGATCTTCTGTTTTGTACAATTACTCTTCTATTATGTGTAATTGATCTCCCATTTTGTGCAATGGATCTTTTTCATGGTGTAAAGGATGATCCATTGTGCCAATGATATTCCATTATATGCAATTACTCTTCCATAATGTGCAATTGATCTCCCATTTTGTGGAATGGATTTTTTTCATAGTGTGGATGACCATTGGGCACGTATGGAAAAGATCCGTTGCACAGAATGGATTTTTTTCATAGTGTGGATGGCCGGCGCCGGCGCTGGCCGCTGGAGGAGTAGCCCGAGACAACACTGCCGAAGGACACGAGCCAAGGAGACGTCGGCCGCTGGAGGAGCACTTGGAGACGACAGATCCAAAGAACACGAGCCAATGAGACGACGGTCGCTGGAGGAGTAGCCGGAGATGACATTGCCGACAGACACAAGCCAAGGAGACGGCCGAGTGAGGGGAGACGACGCTAAACTTTTGCAGGCCGGAAATGGAAGAAGAAGAAGGGATTCAGATCTGCAATTGCTCCTTTCTCCCGCCTAAGATTCAGACGCTGAACTGAGGGCTTTTTTGTCTTTTTAAGTTCAATTTTAATGCAAGTTGAGTACCCCATGTGTGTTGGTGGCAAAGAGCAATTAATTTGCTTATTCAGTATTTATTAGCGATTTTCCCTTTTTTTTATCAATGAAACTTCTTATTTCAAAAAATAATAACAATGATTTTTCCAGTTATCCAATTATAAATTGTATTCAATATTTAATATTGAAAAAAAATAGACTATCTGCTTCAAAACAAAACTGAATTAATTACCAACCATACATGGAAAGAAAAAAAGGCGCATTTGAGAATTCTTCTTCTTTCACAGTTCAGTAGTTCACGACACAAACCCAGAAACTGAAAGAAAAATGGATGACAAGAAGAACTCAAAGCTCATCTTCATTCCCTCACCGGGAATTGGTCACTTGGTTTCGGCTCTCGAGTTCGCAAAGCGTATAATCGATCAAGATTCTCGCATTTCCTTCACAGTTATCTGCATTAAGTTCCCATTCATTCCTTTTTCAGATTCATACATCAAATCAGTCTTAGCCTCCCCACCTGGAATCCGACTCATTGATCTTCCTGAAGTAGATCCACCTTCACCAGAACTTCTAAATCTCCGGAATACTTCATCTATGTCTTCATGGAAAGCCTCATACCGCACTTCAAATCCACTATACAGAACATCTTACACATGGCTGATGATTCAAACCCAGTTGTTGGTTTGGTCCTTGATTTCTTCTGTTTGTCTATTGTTGTTGTGGGAAAGGAATTTAACCTTCCTTCTTATTTCTTTCTGACCACAAACGCAGGATTTTTGGGTACTGTGCTTTCGCTTCAGAAACGCCAAATTGACGATGTGTTTTGTGATTCTGGTCCTGACTTGTTGATTCCAGATTTCTCTAATCTAGTTCCTTCTAGGGTTTTGCCTAATGCTCTTTTTAGTAAAGATGGGGTTTTTTTTTTGCGTATTACAAGCTAGCGCAGAATTGCAGAGACAAAGGGGATTATTGTAAATAGCTTCTCAGAATTGGAACAATATGCTATTGATGATATAATTAAAGACGAGAAAATGAAAATCCCTCCAATTTACAATGTCGGTCCTGTGATTGAGCTCAAGGGTCAGCCTAACCCCAATTTGGACCAAGGTCAACATGACAAGATAATGAAATGGCTTAATGACCAACCACCTTCCTCTGTTATGTTCCTTTGTTTTGGGAGCATGGGAAGCTTAAGTCCATCTCAAACAAGAGAATTAGCAAAAGGCTTAAGAATAGTGGGGTTAGATTCTTGTGGGCTATGCGTTCACCACCAACAAAAGACAATGCAGATAAAACCTTAACAGAAGGTTTCATAGAATCAACCCATGATAAGGGAATGATTTGTGGATGGGCACCACAGGTGGAGGTTTTAGCACATAAATCCATTGTTGGGTTTATGTCTCATTGTGGGTGGAACTCTATATTGGAGAGCTTGTGGTTTGGAGTGCCAATTCTGACATGGCCTATATATGCAGAACAGCAGCTGAACAAATTCAGGATGGTGAGGGAATTTGGATTGGCCATCGACTTGAAACTCGATTACAGGAGTGATGGTGATCTTGTGGTGGCTGATGAGATAGAGAGAGGGATTACACAGTTGATGGATAGAGATAGTGAGGTGCATAGGAAGGTGCAAGAGATGAAAGAGAAAACCAGGAAAGCTGTCTTGAGAGGTGGATCATCGTTCATTTCTACGGGGAAACTTATTGAGGATATCACTGGTGAAAATAGCAGCTGATGCATGCTCTTGGCTGTAGTTGACAGATGAATTTGCTGCTTTCTTGAAAAGGAGAAATGAGAATTGCTGTGCAATCCACATAAGCAATTTAATCACTTTAGTCCCACAATAAGCAAGCAGAATAAATGGATAAGATCTGAGGTTACATGCTGCTACTCATTTATTGTGGGACTCTTTAGTGATTAAATTGTTTATATGAGAGGACACAATGATTCTCCGTTCTTGAAAGACCACTAGTCTTCAGTGGGAAAATATCCCACTGGTATGAAACCAGAAGAATCATATATCAAGGACAGACTCGATTTTCAAGAATTTAGCAGTTTCTGAATCCTCTATTGATATAGACGCAGCTAAAGGACAGCATGCTCATATCATTAACAATCTGTAAATAAATTGCCTTTCACCTGGGAAAGTTTGCGTTATATTACTATGCAATTTGGATTTTGTGTTTCTTAGTTTTGGCAGTCATCTTAAGTTTCACATGTTCAAGAGTTGCAGCAAGTTAATAAGGTTCGTATATCATTGTGAGGTAATGAAATATAATCCTTGATTGGCTTTTGATTGAACAATTTTCTGCTATAATGCTTTATTTGTTCTTATAGTATTCCTGCCTGCAGCTTTTCAGTTGAAATGGTTCTGATTTATGGACATTGAATGGCGCATTAGAAGGAAAATGTATATTGTCAAGTACTTTCGGTAAGAAAAATGTATTAAGAGAGATAATTAAAAAAAAAAAGCTTATATTTAATCCAATATATTTGTGAAAAGATGATATAATTTCAATACAATCATGTCTATTGGAGGGTGACAGAAGAGAGAAAGAAAGGTAACAGAGGGGAAGGGAGAGATTAGAGAAGAGAAACTGAATTATCAATCGTCTTCCTAACGGCTATATTTAAGTAATTGACTAACTAGGACTAACTAACCCTACTTTTCTGTCATTGTGGCTGCATCTTTTTCTCCCTTCTTTTTATAGTTGGCAACATGATCAACCCTGATTACTCTGCCTAGAATCTTTGCTCCATTCAAATTATCTGAGGAAAAAGTATTAGCAAGCGATTTAGTTAATTATTCTGCAAAAAAACAAGCTAAAACCATCCAAAACAATCTTTTTATGACAAGAAACAGAGCCCAACCTAGAGCAAGAATTGTGCTTCTTTGATCTCCATAGTCAAGAAATGCAAAACCTTTTTGATTTTCCGGTATCCTTGTCCTAACAAGATTTACATCAACAATCTCCCAGTATCTGTAATTTACAGAAAGCATTATCAGCGCTAGAGAAAAACCAAAATCAGATTTCATAAATTCTCACGCATACTATCCAAAGACTGAAGACTGCAGAAGTAAAGGATTAATGACATATACATGTGCAAGGTACATAACAAAATATAAAACTTGTTAAAAGGAAGATAGATAACCGAATCGAAAGACTTACTAAGCAAAAATGGTGAGGAGATCACCCTCAGTTAGATCAAAGGGAATGCCGCCAACGAACACATAAGCAGAATCTTTGTATTTGGTGTGCCAAGAAGCCTCTTCCTTTGAATCCTTCGGTTTTGTACTGTTTTTATTTCTACTGAAACTATAAATAGAAGTTTTTATTAAAAAAAAAGGAGTTTAGAGTATACTTTTAGTTCTTTAAATTTACATGAGGTGTAATTTTGACCTTTTAACTTTATAAAGTATGATTTTGTTCCTATAATTCTAACACTGTTAATGTTGCTAACCGAAAATGTTGGTGCAACAAACTCAAGTAATATATATGTAAACTTGAATGATAACTCTGTAATTAAATTATATTAATCATAAATTTAAAATTTGTGTAAACTTAAGTGATGATTGTATACCGGAAAATGCTGACGCAACAAACTCAAGTGATAATTGTGTAAACTTAACTGATGACTATATAATTAAATGCTATTAATTTTGAATTTAAAATATGTGTAAATTGAAAAATATCTAAAATTTATGTAATTAAATACTATTAATCAACATTTAAGTTTATTACGTGAGCATTTTTGTTAGCAACATTAACGATGTTGGAATTATACAATCAAAACTATACTTTATAAAATTAAGAGATTAAAAATATACCTCACATAAACTTAAAAGATAAAAGTATACTTTAACCTTAAAAAAAAAAAAAATATTCCAAGACGGATATAGGAACTCAAGAGGGAACAGTGCGTAAGAGAGGGGAGAGTTTCAATCCCAACAATTGATGTCGGTATAAATAAAATTTTAAAATTTATGAAAAACGATGGAAATTATAAAATTATTTTACTCTGTATTAAAAAATGAAAATTATCTTACTATTCAATCTTTTTTTCAGACGATTAATACTTTTGTGTATAAATTAAGAAAAGAAGTTAATGTCTTAACATCTATAGTTGTAATTAATGTGTGTTGAGAATAATTAAGGATACTAATATAAGAATATATGTGAAAAAAATATAATTTAAAATATGGTAGTAATAAAATACCTATTTGATTGTTAAACTTAAAATGCACACACAAATAAAAATGTAAAAAATAATAAAATAAATAATACGTGAATTACATGTATAATTATCTTTTCCTATATTATTTATAAATACATGAATATAAAAATTTTATTTGACCACGTTAACTATTTCAAGTTTCATCTTGTCACTTAATTTTAATTTAATTGACACCTTTTATTTCAAAAAAAAAAAATGACGAAAATGACTTTCTAGTTTATTCAAAGTTTAGAGAAATTTTATTTTTTTTTTGTTAAGTATAGGTATCCTCCTATAGAAGATGATTCTATTTGATGCACTGTCAGACAATAAATATAGGCACCTCCAATAAAGATTCAAATCTTAATTTACCATATTATGAGGGATTAACTCATTCCATTAGATCCAACCTATTGGAAGAAAATATTTTTAAAGGTGGTTTAAATACCCACTTCCTCATTGGCGAACATAAAAAAAAGAAGAAGAAGAAAAGAAAGAAACACCCAAATTCAAAATAAAGCTTCTAAATTACGAGAGTACTTTTTAGAATATTGGGTATTTTACCATATTGCACCGCACTTTTTGCTTTCATGACGTCTTTTTTTTTTCCCCGCTAAAACCACTTTTGCTAGCATCGGCAACAATTTTATTGTAAAAGTTTTGTGATAAATAATTAATAAGAATTTGTGAATTGCCAAATTAAACATATTAATTTCTAAATTTGTCCTGTGATTAAATAACAACAAATGTTTTTATTACCGAATGCAACTTTGTTGCAAAACTTGTGTTGAGGATATCATGGGTAGACATAGCAGCTGATGGATGCTCTTGCATGTATTTCACATATGAAATGGCTTCTTTCTTAAAAACCAATAGTCTTATCCCACCTGGCAAGAAAATACATCATGGACAAACTCAATTTTCAAGAATTGAGCAATTTCTAATTCCTCTATTGATATATACCAAGGTTGTTAAACCCAGATTGACCACTAAATTGGTTGAGCTAGTAGGTCAAGGGTTAGTGGGTCAAATCGGAACCAACCCAAGGGCCAGACTAGTGAGAAATAAAAAATTAAAAAATAATTTAAACTCTCATCATAGTATCATACTATCTAGAATCAATTCAACACTTTGAATCATTAATAAAATAATCATATATACTCATCTCACATTCTTTACAATTTATTTAACATGTTGAAATTATAGTATCAATCCACCATTCACTGGCACTATAATCAATAATCATTAATATTCTTCTTCGTAAATTATCAAAATAAATAAATGATAACATAATATTCATACTTACAGTTCTTTAATCACTAATCTAATAGTCATTAATACAAAAATTATTATTGATTTCAATTGAAATTGTCGTCTACAATTCATATTTCCATAAAAATATTAATTTTTTTTTAAGAAAAAGCAACCGGGTAAACCCAAGTTCAACCCGGGCTGCTATGATATTGGTCTATGAACCTACCCAAATCAGTTTCATGTCGAGCTGACCCAGCCGATTTGGTATAGGTTTGATAACTATTATACATCTAAAGAACAATATATATATATATATATATATATATGCAAATGAACTGCATCTCAATGGGAAACTCCGCATTATATAACTATATTCATTCTGAAAATGAATATAGTTTTGGTGGTCATCTTAAGTATCACCTGTTCAAGAGTTGCAGCAAGGCAATGCTTGTATATTATTATGAAGTAGTGAAATATAATCCTTGATTGGATTTAGATTGAATAATTTTCTATCATAATGGTTTGTGTAAAAATTTATGATGCACTACATCTTTCTTTATAGAGCCACATGACTTTAAGAACATGACCACCGTATAATCCATTTACAATGTGTGACACTCCTAAACTCAAGCTCATCTATTTCCATCTTCAATATGATTCTTTTTGGAGTAAATATCTCTAAAATGAATTACAAGTTGTAACGCCCCAATTTTCGATTAAGGGCTAATGATAATTATTGAGGATAATTATCGAATTAAAGTGTAATTAATGTATATTGGTGACAATATTAATTTATATGTCATAATTGATAGAATGAAAATATTGGCCATAAGTTAGTAGTTAATGGGGAAATTAATTACTAACTAAGAGGAAATGAGATGTGCGATTAAATGACTAATGGAATTGGTTAGTGTAACTAAGTGGAGGATTAATTAGGAGGAGATTGTATGAGGGAGTGACAAGTGGCAAGCTTACTTGATGGTGGAGTGTTTGGAGAAGTCAAGGGCATGGTGCAATGATATTTCTCTCTCCCTTTTCCCTTGCATTCAGCTGAATGGAGTATGGGAGTCAAAGAATGATTATTCCTTCTCCCTCCATACACTCAATCTCTCATTGTCTCTCCCTCCCTCTCTCTTATGCGTATGGGGCAAAGGATGGGTAGAATTTCTGCCTTCATTCCCATCATTTCATCACTCTTCATCTCTCCTCTCCCTCTCTCATGCATGCTTCCATGGCTGCCCAAGAAGGAGGAAGAACTTGGTGAAATAGGTGAACCATTTTGACCATTCTAATGACCTCTAATGGAAAAACTCCCTTCTTCAATCTTGTTCCTTGTGTTGAGAGCTTCAATTCTATGGTTTTAGATTTTCTATTGATGATGATTTGAGCTCTCAAAGAAATATAGAGTTTGGAGAATCAAAGAACTCCTTGGAGAAAGTTAAAGAGGTGAGTGAGTTGAGCATTTTGATATCAGTTTTGTGGTCATTTGGCTAAGTTGAAATTTCTGGGAATTTAGCCCTATTTTCGAAAATTAGGGTCTTGTGGTGTTTGAGTTGTTGTCGTCATGGATATGGTGTTTTGAGATGTATCTTGGATAGATAGAAATTGATTGGAAACTTGGATTGAAAAGTTGCAAGTTTGGTCAGTGAAAACTCTGTGCTGGCAGTGGTCTTTCATGGACGTTTTAAAATAGCAAATGGTATTGGAAAATTATGAAACTTTCCAATCTTAAATTTCACATCTCAAGCTTCAAAATGGACATATTTTTTGTGTCATTTCAATTTTGGTCTAGGAGTTATGACTGTCCAAAGTTTGATATTAAATCTGCGAACAATTCTGGAACAGTGTGGACTTTTCTTGAAATCTGTATTTTTGTGGTGATTTCCAGTATTGGTGCATATTTTTCTGGTAAAGAGCACTTAAATAGCTTTCAATGGGCTTTGGGATCACCTCATTTTGATTTTTCTAGAATTAGTTATGAATTTCCGAAGTTGCCTTGACTGCAGCAGAAAAGTCTTGGTTGCAGCACAAAAGTTTCTGTGCATGTTTTGGCCGCAGCCAGAAATTCTTGGCTGCAGCTAGAAACCTTCTGTGCGTGTTTTGGCCGCAGCCAGAGGTTTCTTGGCTGCAGCCAACCCCCTGTTTTCAGGACCTTGGGATTTTGAAAAGTGGTTTCCAACCCGGTGTTTCCCAATCCTTTAGGGCCTTTATTAGAGCCAATTGTAGCTTCTTAAGGGTCATTATTGATAACCAAAACTAAGTGTTTTGAAGTCATTTGAGTATTGGAATAAGTAATAACCTATCGTCCTTAATGACTTTAGGATTTGATATCTGCTCGGAGTATAGAAGGCATACGCCTGAGCAAGAACGGAAAGACAAAGGTAGTAACACTTTATCCTATATCATGTGTATTGCATTGCTTGTTTGCATTAGTCATTGAATACAGTGAAAGTGAAGAGGACGTGGCGAAAGCCCGGACTCGATTACAGTGAAAGTGAAGGGGACATGGCGAAAGCCCGGACTCGATTACAGTGAAAGTGAAGGGGACGTGGCGGAAGGCCGACCTCGTATATAGTGAAGGGAACGTGGCGAAAGCCCGGTCTCGAATATTGATTGCTGCATTGTGATATATGTGATTTGCTTTGTATATATGCATCATATAAATAAACTGTTGCTACTGGGATTCTCTAGAATCTCATTCTTTCCAAATAACATTTTTAGACAGGGCAAGTGGATCGAAAAGCAAGCAAGTGGCAAAGGATGATTAGGACTGCCAGCGGTAGTCTTAGCTATATATTTTGGTTTTATATTGAACTGGTTATCATTTTGGATAAATGTATACATATTGAATAGAATTGTAGTGGTATAGTTTTGTATAATCCCCGGTATGGATACTGAGATGGGCAATGATGCCCTGTATAAACCTTTGGATTAATGTTATTATCCCGGGTGAACGTCGGGAATTGTACTTACTCTGATATTGTATATGTAACAGACCAAACATGCCATTTGTTTTAATGAATGAAATGAATGGAGATCCATTTGTACAGGTGTTTTAAAAAGTTTTTAATTGTTCCGGATTTCTCATTCGATTATTAAATGCCTTTAAACACTAATCTTGGCTTGATTATCCAAGGGGGTTACACAAGTATTCATAAATAACGTACCTAGATTTTATTAACTTGTGCCACACAATCGAACTCGGATCCTTTACTTGCATATTTTCAACTTTTTATAATCAAAAACTAAAATTATTTTTCAAATCTAAAAGTCATATCCACCCCCTAATAAAAGGGCTCATACATCGCACATGATAATCTATCTAGTTTCTTATTAGAAAGCAATTTATCAGTTGAAATAGCTCTGATCTATAGGCATTGAATGGGACATTAGAAGGAAAGGAAACAGTTGTGGAAAGGAGATAGATTATACACGAGTTCTCTCTTCTAAAATTCAGACGAATAATCGAACTCGTATGCTTAGCACTCATCAAAGTTAATTTTAAGAACAATTATTTCAAATAAGTATTTTTTTTTGTTCTCAAATATATTTTTTTAAAACTATCACCCGCACGGATTTGTTTTAAAAAAAAATTCTTCTCAAAACTTGTTTGAAAAACAATTTTAGAAAATGTCTCGAGGAAAAAATGAAAACAAAAACAAAAAAACACGAATACATTTGTAATTTGTAAATTTTCATGAATAACTGAAGATTATCAATTGCAGTATTGACCCACGTTTCAGTTAATGCTGACATGGCTCTTACATTACAAGGTCCTCATGTAAGATGCTTTGATTAATTTGAAATCAGAAGAAAACAGAACAACGATATATAATCTTCCATTCAATATTACTACTAAACTATCTCAATTTTGTATAGGTAGACAATTCTATAAATTTGGAGCCACGCTTAGTTTCAGCCAAAACTTCCTTTTCATTGATAACATGTAAGAAAGCCAAAAAAAAAAGAACTGGTCACAACAATATACATGAAAGATTCAAATCTTGTGTCAATACTTCTTTAAGATCACTAGTTGGATGCATGATTTCCACCTTCCAAAAGGATGATTATGATTGCTCTTACATATCAAAGTGGAAAGAGATCATACAGAACACAAGTTAAATGACCAGAAAGAGAGAATGAGAGCACATGAATACAATCAATCCACACGCCCAAATTCGAAGCTACCGATACCGATTATCACCTTCTTGATCTCTTTTCTTCTCTCCTGTCCAAATCATATTTTTCTTTTGGCTCTGATCTATTTGTATCATGTCTGTTTGATCTGTCCCCTCGCTTCCTATCATAATCATCTCTTGGCCTAGATGCAGAATCGTAGTCTCTTTGCCTCGACCTCCTCTCTTCCCTGCTAATATGATCTTCCCTTGATCTACTACCAAAATCATCATCATCATACTGTCTCTTGTGCCTCTTTTATTCCATTCTGTCAGAATCTCTGGTCCTGGGTTCAAACTCATCATTATCTGGCTTCCTTGACCTAGTGTCTTCCCTCCTATGACGATCTCTTCGCTCAAGTTCCATTTCAGTATCGCTTCTCCTTCTTGATTTTTTAGCTTCAGAATGTAAATCTCTTTCTTTTTTGTAACCATCAAATTTGTCATGACCCCACTTCAAACAAGCATCCTCAGGGGCCCCCCAACCTGTGTTTGCAGCTCTCTGGATAGACACATCAAGGAACTCAAAATACCAGGAAATGCCACACAAACTTATATCGTTAATTAAGCAAAAGACTTGGTTCACAAAATTCAGCACATTTACAACTAAAAACAGCAAAAGTCATGAGCAAAACAAAATGAGGAGAAAACTAAACATAGAACCAAAGAGGCTATAAAATGCAACAAAACTGTCCAATCTCCCTGCATATCAGAAATGAAAATTCATTTAAAATAACCAAGTCAACAACACAATCATATATCTTGAGGATCCAAGCATTGCACTCGAACAAAATAAAACAAAGAAATGTTAAGCTGCATTTGGCCTCCTTTATATTATTAAAACCTTGGAAACATTACATGAGGCTCCAAGGTGAAAGAACATACTCAATGTGACAGATGTTTACTAGAAATGGTGGCCAATATCGCCATGTCAGTGAACTTAGAACTTTCAGTTGCTCAAATAAACCAAGATGAGAAAGCACGAGGCATGGCACATTTTGGTTCCTATCTCTCTGAAGTTGTCAGAGAGAGATAGAACCAGAAGTGCAGTTGTTCTAAAAGTCCTTGAAATCATTACTAAAACTTGCAATTATAACAGAAACAAGAATACGGAAGTTAGGATTTTTTAAATTGGGATCCAAATTCCAATAATAGAGCTTTGAGCCTAGCTCTCCAAGCTCAATGACAAGTCTGACCATCAAACAAGGCCTACAATGCTCCTTATTGAAGGCTGACATCAAAATTTGCAATTAATACATTAGCATCTATATTTTGAGATGATAAACTCACCTCATTAAAGACTAAATCATAGGCACATAAAAATTTTCCACTGGGACCAAAATTTACATCTTAAACCTTGAATACAGGCTCAATTTCAATGGTCAAACATCTAATTCTTCTCATAAAAGACTAAATCACAAACACATTAAATACTTCTTCTTGAGAAAATTTACTTACTTGCTCATCATGAATAAATTTGCAGCTAGCTCCACGTGTGCATTCACCTCTTTGGAAAGCTCGGCAAACACCCCGTTCCTCCCTTTTCTTCTTCTCTGTCTCTTCATCTTCCTCTTCTTTCTTTTTTTATTTAGTGACGTGATCAACTCAAATGACTCGACCCAAAATCTGTGCTCCATTCAAATTATCTGAGGAAAAAGCATTTGCAAGTAATTAAGTTTATCATTCTGTAAGAAAAAAAAAAAGGCTAAAACCATCACTATTACAAGACAGAAAGCGCAACCTACAGCCAGATTTGTGCTTCTTTGACCTTCATATGCAAGAAATGCAAAACCTTTCGATTTCCCAGTACCTTTGTCCCTAACAAGATTTACATCAACAACTTCCCCGTATCTGGATTTACACAAATTATTAGCAGATATTGGAGAAAAATCAAAAATCAGATTTCATAAAGAACAAAATTAGGCATATGCTAGCCAAAGCAACAACGAGTTCTAGTTTATAATAATCCTACGGCACTCGCACGGCATATTGCTACTACCATAGAAAATGGCTCATAAATTGGAAAGGCAAACACAGCAGGAAGAAATTGAATAAGAAAACATCTATTAAATAAAACTGGTTAAAAGGGGATATTAACCTAATTTTCAAATTTAACAGGTGCACTAATCAAAACGCAAAAAAAAAAAAAAAAACAAACAAACAAACAAAAAACGAGAGAGAGAGAGAGAGAGACTTACTGAGCAAAAACTGCGAGAAGATCACCCTCCGTTAGATCGAAGGGAATGCCGCCGACGAATACATAAGCGGAATCTTTGTATTTGACGTGACAGGAAGCTTCGCCGCTGATGCCCAGAGAAGCTTCTTTGGAATTGATATTCAGAATGCGCTTCACTAGGGTTAAAGAATTCATCTCTCTCAGACACAAAGTTCGCTAATTGATTCAGGTCAATCACCACCGCGACTGATGAGAAGAGGACTGTGATAACGGTGGAAGGCCAATCACCACTGCCACTGCTTCAGGTCGCGGCTTTCAGAGGGGTCGGCTACTAAACTGAGGGATCGATATTCAAGATGCTTGCTCTTTATGGAAATGATAGAGCCACTGGCGATGACGGTAACACTCGCTCAAGTCCTCCAGCAGCTCGGTCAAGTACTCCGGTAGCTCAGTCAAGTCCTTCACCACCAGCTGAGAATGAGATAGATCAGCTGCTGTCCCAAAATAATTTGACTTTTCAAGATTTTTCTGTCAATTTGGACAATGTGGAATTTGAAGAGTTATCTCATGGAGCACAAAGTGAGAGCTCTAAGAGGGCTAGAAGGGGTGCTGCAATCAATGAGAAGGTAAGTTCTGATGGAGTTATAATTGCAATGCAAATGAAAGAAATAGCAAGTGCCATGAGGGAGGGTAATCAAGTTTTTAGAGAGAGATATGCGCCTCAAATTTCTGGAGAAGACACTTTCAAGTTGATTCGTGAGAGTGGGTGTGATGAAGATAAAGTTTCAGACATTTACTGCTTCCTCATGCATGATGTTAGCAAGCTCAGGGCAGTGATTGAATGCCCCCCTCCAATGCGCAAGCAAGTGATTATGAAGATGGTTTTCGGTGGCTACCATTAGAATGTTATGCCACCATAGATTTTTTGTATTGGCCTACAAAGACATGCCAACCGATTTAATGCCATGCTGAATTTTTTTTTGGATGAGCTCCTTACTTTGTTGTAATGATATGGTGTTTGGTTATTTTTTGTAATTGTATTAGTATCATATGTAAGCTTTTGGGTCTATATTGTATGCATCTTCGGCTTATCAGGTTTTGTTATTTGAATCTATATCAAGTAAGTTGTTGCCCACTTTTTGATGAATTAGCTTAGCACGGTCTTATTAATGTCCTATGTTTTCGCTGAAATATTTTATTAAGATTGGTTTATGTGGGATTCATCCTTTTTAGAAGCACGATCAGAAATGATATCAAGTAACTCGGTCTTCTTTATTCTTGGTTAAATATTATGATTAAATAAACACAAAGGCTTGAGCGTTGAGACATATTCTTGGTTCTTTAGAAATGATAGCTTACCACAACAATGGGGATGTCGCTGTTGATTTGTTCAGAAGCAGTCCATATTTATTTTTGCATGACATGTGATTGCCATTTCAATTATAAATTAGGATATAAAAATTTTATTGATACTTAAACTTAATTATACATTTAATAGAGTTTGGATAAAATCACTTATAATATGATTGTCCATGTGAAAATTGTCCATGTCAAATTAATTTCCCTCCTCTCCCCTCCTGAACCAAACAAGGTAACATTAAAATCCCTCATCTCCCCTTCCTTTTAACAAGGGTAAAATTGTCTTTGTCAAAAACATTTCCCTCCCCTCCCCTCCTGAACCAAACAAGGTAACATTAAAATCCCTCCCCTCCCCTCCCTTTTTATCAATCCAAACAAGGTAATATTAAAATCCCTCTTATCCCCTTCCATCCCCTCCCCTCCATTAAAATCCCTCCCATCCCCTCCCCTCCCCTCCGTCGAACCAAACAAAGCCTTAGAGTAGATTTTATCAAAAAGTATAAAATTTCTTTTTTTTTTTTTTGCCCAAAAAAAAAGTATAAAATTTCAATACAGGGAAAGTCACATTGAGGTCTAAGGACCATAAAAAATTATAAAAAAAAAACTATGGTAAAGTTGGTGTCTCAACGAATCTTCAATGATGAATCCTTTTTTTTTTTTGTCAATCAATGATGAATCCTTCACAGCAGACGGAAGAGTGGTTCAGATAAAGTCCATAGTCATTCATACTCTTAATAGTTATTCTAGGTTAAATCCTCTATTATAAATTCTGGACATGTAAACAGTAGTCTCTGTACATACATAGTTCATTTTTATTAATGAAACTTTTCCCTTCTACTAAAAAAAAAAATTATAAAAAACAAATTTTTATAGTAAATTTTTCTATTACCAAAATCCTTAAAAATTATATTGTGATTAGTCTTGGATGTAAAGTTTTGGAGTTGTCCTTATTAATTAAAAATATATTGTCGGGTATTAATAACTTCGTTAGTCTATTTTAACAATTGCATCTGCCTACTCTAATAAGTTCTAAAATGGCAAGTTAACGTGTCTACTTTTATAAGCATCTGTGCCAATTTTGATAAGTTGTTCTGCCTATTTAGAAGTATTAAGCAAACTAATTAAATTACTTAAAAATATTTATATTTATTATTTTTTTCTCCAAACTATTTTACCCAATTTATTACTAGATATATAATCCAATGAAGCACCATATATGATATAATTACGTAACTTATTTAGCTTTCTTGATCTCTTAAAAAAGTCAATAGTATCTTATATTTAGGATTGGAGAGAGTATGTATTGCCAATTTAGACATATAGAGAAAGTTAAATGCATTATTTAAAAGTATTTATATTTATTATTATTTGATTTATATAAATTAATATATAATCTAATGATGATATGCATAAATATTTTAGAGACAAGGTTAAGCGCAAATTTTAACAACTAAGTTTTTTCTGAGGAGCGTCTGGTACAAATAAGTTTTGGAAATGGCAAAAATAACAATAAACAATTTAAAAAGGAGCAAATTTAACAAAACCATTAAATTTAACCTAACGGCATTAAATTATAAGAGAAAGAAACCTCTAACGGCGTTAAGTCAAATTTAAAGATTTTGTTAAATTTGCACAATTTTTAATTGTTCATTGTTATTTTTGTCTCTTCCAAAACTTATTTGCGTCAGGCGCCCCTTGGATAAAACTTCATTACTAAAATTGCATCTTAACCCTTAGAGATATCATGTAACATATGACATAATTAAATAATTTATTTAACATCCTCAATCTCCCCAATTTAGTCAAATGAGCTTTATATTAAAAATTAGAAATTGTATATAATAAAATCCATATTCTTTTAAGTCATTTTCCATCTAATCTTCCTTTTCAAAAAAAAAATTCATCCAAACAAGTTTCACATTCAGGAAAACCCACTTATGTTACCGTCAATCCAAATATAAATCACATTACATAATCTGACTTTTATCCAATCTTAAATTTACAAAAGTCATATTGCAAAAGGAAAAAAAAACACTTTTACTACCGTTATTTCAAAAACACAAATAAACTACTATCTACGAAAAGACAATATGACAACTATGACATGATCCTAATAGTAAATTAGTTTAAAGAAAAATAATAACATATAGAAGATAAAATAAATGGAATCTTAACTTGTTTGGTATGAGGGGAGGGGAGGGGAGGAGAGTTAGAGGGGAAAAAATTATTTAGTTAGATTTAAAAAAATTAGATAAGTGTAGTTAAAAGTTTTTAATTAATTATTCTCACTCTTTTATCTTACATCTAATAATCTTTATTTAAATTTTTTAACCCCAATTGCTTAGTTCTTTTTAAATTTGGTTTATAAAAATTTTTCCTCCTCTCCGTTCCTCGGATAAAACTTGGGTCAAGTTACTTAGGTCCATTAGAGCTAAGTAGCCAATAAGATTTTGACACCTGGATTAGTTTGACACATAAGCACTTAATCTACGTTAAACCACCGTAAGTGTCCCTCATGTTCTATTCAGCACAGTGGTAAATGCTAAATGATGAAGCCGAATCTCAAAGGTGAAGAAGTAAAAACGAAGATGCAAATAACATCTGGTGCCAAACTCTAAAAAACAAGTGTTCATTGTCCATGTTATCTTCATCCATGTGAGAAACCACGATATCTCTCATGGCTTTGGTTCCTCTCCGATACAGAGTACCCATTTGTTGCAGAGCAGTTGAAGGTAAGGAATACTCTATCTTTGTTGCTTCATATGATTTTGGTTCCGCATTCAAGGTAATCAGATGAGTATTTTGGATTTCGAAGTGGGATTGCTGGGAATTTTGTGAATGGTGGGTTTTCTAACATTGAAATTGACGAGGATGGGTGTGAGTAAGGGCATTGCAGGGAGAAGGATCAGAGGGATTGAAAGAAGAGAGAGTGATGAAGATATGAAGAGTGGATGGATTGGAACGGTGGAAAAAACTGGAATTTCTTCTTCTAAAGGAGGAAGCAGGTGATCTAGATGGTGAAAAAGAAGATGAAGGTGAAGTAATAGAGGGGATGAGATAAAAGCTTTGGTTTTGTCAACAATGGCAGAATCATCTCCAGGGAGAGTGGCATCTTTGTTTTTGTCAACAATGGCAGAATCATCTCCAGGGAGAGTGGCATCGGAAGAAAGTAGCAGGTGGAGAAGAATCACTAGTGGTACCGGTGGATGTATGGGAAAAAAAATAAAAAATCACTGACGGTATGTTAAACTAATGCAGGTGTCAAAAAAATTATTACTTGAAACTAATGGACCTAAATAACTTCACTTAAGTTTAGTACCCCTAAAATCCCTCATATCAGTTATGATCCAATTCAATTCCCCAACTATCTCTTATACTAACTTACTAAGTACTAAAATTAGTTTTTTTTTTATTAAACAAAACGCATCACTCCACTTTTGTGTAATTTTTTTATTATGATATATATAGAAAAAATTAGGGGAAAACTGCTCCATTAAAAATGTTATTGTTAAGAATGATCTGATAAATTTTTAAGCAAAAATATTACTTAAAACTATCATATAGATAATAACAAGGAATATCTCAATTAAATTTAGTGAAATTTCAAAGTTCAAATTGAGGCTACAAATTTAACAAATTATTAATCAAGCCATAAGGCCTAATTCAGATTTTTTGAATATTATTAAAAGATCAAAATGCCCCTTTATACTTAAAAAAGAAAATTGAAGGTAGATAGGGTTGAAGTCAGATTTAGATTTTGATTTTGATTTTGATTATTTCAGCTGAACTTTTAATTTAAAATTCAGTCCTTATCTTTCCATTGTTTTATTTTAGAAAATGATCCTTATCAGTCCAACTTATAACCAAGTCATCCTACATGTTAAAAAAAAAAAACAGTGCCGATGTGGCTTCCTAGTCACCAACTCCATCATTATCATCATCAAATGCCTCCGTCTTAGTAGAGAATGATAGAAATCACTCCTAAACGAAGCTCTACTTTTATATATAAAAGAAAAATAATAGATAAATAGATTTAGAGCTGAAATCATAAAGTTGGAAAAAAATTTTTTTTAAAAAAAACCTAAGAAATAAATTCTTTTTCCCAGAACCAAAGAAATAATTTCAGGCAATGGTTTCTTCTCGAAATATATCAGTGTTGATGTTTAATGAATCTTTATTAGTATTAAATAAAAGACAATAAGGAAAAGACAAGACACGAGCAGAGCAATAAAGAAACCAATGTGTATTCACTATATATTCATTGTGTACACTGTGTGTGGTATTTATAGCAGAATAGCCTATGACACGTATACAGCAGGAAGGATCTAGAATGTGAATTATATTAACAGTTGGGTTGTATAATGGGCTTGTATTATATCTGTTATATATGGGCCTTAATACTCCCCCTCGAGTTGAACGGAGCAGAAAGCACAGTGAGACTCGAACGTAGAAAAGTAAATCTTGTAGAAGGCAATGGCTTGGTCAGAATATCAGCGATCTGGTCTTTGGAGGAAACATGAACAATGTTGAGTAGACCAGCAGCAAATCGTTCTCGAACAAAGTGGTAATCAAGAGCAATGTGTTTAGCACGAGAATGAAACACTGGATTGGCCACCAAATATGTTGCTCCAAGATTATCACAGTAAAGAGAAGGAGCAGTAGGAAGAAAGATGTGGAGCTCATGAAGAAGATTTTGAAGCCAAATAATTTCACTGGCAGTAGTAGCAATTGACTTGTATTCAGCTTCAGTACTAGAACGAGCCACTGTAGGTTGCTTCTTAGAGCTCCAAGCCACTAGATTTGGACCAAGGTAAACAGCAAAGGCACCAGTTGATCTTAAGTCATCGGGATTTCCACCCCAATCAGCATCGGAGAAAGCAGACAGAGTAAGAGTCGAACAGGGTCAAATATGAAGACCAAAGTGAGCAGTGCCGCAAAGATATCGTAATATTCGCTTGACTGCAGTCCAATGATGATCTTTAGGCTGGTGCATAAATTGACAAACTCGATTCACAGCAAAGGTGATATCCGGTCGAGTGAAGCTAAGATATTGCAAGCTTCCAACAATACTGCGGTAAAAATGGGGATTGGAGAAATGGTCTTCAGTAAAGGCTGAAAGATGAGAAGTGGAGGACATGGGAGTAGAGACAGGACGAGCATTGGCCATATTGGCTTTGAGGAGGAGGTCATGAATATATTTCTTTTGGGATAAAAATAAATCAGAGGATGAAGAGAGAACTTCAACTCCAAGAAAATAATGGAGTGGACCAAGATTTTTGACCGGAAAAGAGGCACTAAGGGCAGTAATAAGCTCAGAAATAGCTTGTGAAGAGGAACCCGTAACAATTATGTCATCGACATAAATGAGGACATAGATAGTGCAATGTGAATTATGGCAAATAAAGAGAGAGGAGTCTGATTTTGAAGCAGAGAAACCAAGCTCAAACAGTCTGGAACTCAGTCTAGCAAACCAAGCCCGAGGGGCCTGTTTTAAACCATAAATTGCTTTTTTTAGTTTGCAGACATGATTAGGATAAGAGGGATGCTCAAAGCCAGGGGGCTGTTGCATATAAACATGCTCATTGAGAAAGCCATGAAGAAAGGCATTTTGAACATCAAGTTGGTTGATTAACCATCCACGAGAAACAGCAAGGGAAAGAATGAGTTGCACAGTAACAGGCTTTACGACTGGGGAAAAAGTGTCCGAATAATCAATGCCTGGTACCTGTTGAAATCCCTTAGCTACAAGTCGTGCTTTGAACTTGTCGAGAGAGCCATCGGAGAGAAATTTTTTGCGAAAAACCCACTTGCAACCGACTATATTCATTGATGGAGAATAAGGAACCAGTTCCCATGTATTGGTAGCTTGAAGTGCTTGAAATTCATCAGATAAAGCTTTGCGCCATTCAGGGAATTTTAGGGCCTGAGTAATAGTGGTTGGGATGGAAAGCGAGGATACCAAGGTGCAATGAGCTCGGGGAGGAATAGTCGAGACAAAGTCAGGAGAGAGAGTCTTGGGTTGAAAGATGTTATTTTTGGATCTAGTGATCATAGGATGAGAGGGAAGAGGTGGTGGGGAAACCAGAGGTGTAACAGAGGGTGAGGCAGGGGTTGAGTCAGATATTGTTGGTGAAGGCGATGGGAAGGGATTTGGATTTTGGAGATGAGGGGGGCTGGGATGTTGAGGGCTTGGATGTTGAGTGGGGCTTGTGTCTATGGGTCTGGTGTGAGTGTTTGGATAATAGGTAGGAAGTGTGATTAAGGTGGTGCAGTTGGGTTGAGAATTAGACAGAGATGAGGTGAAGGGGAAAATAGTTTCATCAAAAACAACGTCCCGTGAGGTGTAGATTCGGCCCGTGGGAATATGAAGGCATAAGTAACCCATGTGATTGGGAGCATATCCAATAAAGGCACACAATAGTGATCTTGGAGCCAATTTGTTTGCTGCATATGGCCTTAGATTGGGCCAACAACCAGACCCAAAAACCCTTAAAAAGTGATAGTTGGGTTTGGATTTGAACAACAGCTCAAATGGACATTTGCCTTTTAATGAGTCACTGGGCAATCTGTTGATTAAATAGGATGCTGTGGCAAAAGCAAAGGTCCAGAAATTCTGAGGTACAGAAGCATGATGCATAAGAGCTAATCCTGTTTCAACTATTGTTCTATGTCTTCGCTCTACAGTTCCATTCTGTGTATGAGTATGAGGGCATGTTATGCGATGATGTATTCCAAGAGAAATGAGGTCTTTGTGTAAGGAACGAAACTCTCCTCCCCAATCAGACTGAAATGATCTAATTTTTGAATTAAAAAAGGTTTCAACTAAAGCTTTAAATTGATGAAAAACAGAACGAAGTTCACTCTTAGATTTAAGTGGATAAAACCAAATGTAACGAGAGAAATCATCAACAAAAGACACATAATAACGATAACCATTAACTGAAACTGTGGGGGATGGACCCCATACATCACAAAATACTAAATCAAAAGGAGTTAAAGAACGATGGAAGGAAGTTGGAGATGATAGACGATGACTCTTGGATGTTCTGCAAGCTGGACATTGATGAGTGAATTGTTTTGTGGTGACTGGAAGTAAATGTGATTGAAGAAGTTTTTGCACAGTGCGGGGTGTTGGGTGACCTAGACGCTCATGCCAATGAAGAAAGGAAGTTCTGACTCCAAAAGACGCTTGAGGAGATGATGAAAAACTGCTAGGATACATCCTATTTTGACTTGGACTTTGATGAAGAATTTTCTTGGTTCATTCGTCCTTCACACAAAAACAATTAGAGTGAAACTCAAAGAATACATCATTGTCATGACAAAATTGGTAAACAGATAGCAAGTTTTTAGTAACTGTAGGAACATGTAAGAGGTTAGAGAGAAGATATTTGCCAGAGGGTGTAGCAAGAATTCCAGCTCCTTGATGTTGTATAGGCATTGGTGATCCATTGCTTATGAGCACAGAATCATGTCTATAATAAGGTTCAGAGTTGAGATTGAGCTTGGAAAAATCATTTGTTATATGATGTGAAGCTCCAGTATCAGGGTACCACAGAGAATCATCCATTGTTGAGAAATTTGAGTAGTGAGCAGAGAGAGATGGTGGAGGAAGAGCTTGAACGGCATGATTAGGTCGGTCATAGCAGGTTTTTGCCGTGTGTCCATATTGTTCACAAATCTGACACTGAACCTCATTGTCGGGATTAAAATAAGAGTAACGTCCCCTGCCTCTGGTTGTACGACCACGTCCTCTGTAGGGACCACCACGATAGCCATGATTTCTACCAAAGGAGCCTCGACTGAAATATCCTCCACCACCTGAGTGGTTGTAAGCACGACTAGAAAAGCGTCCTCCACGGCCACCTCTATATGAGAAGGATGATTCTGAAGTACGACTCACTGCATTTGCTGTAATTTCAGCAGAAGGAAGAGCAATAGAGTCTTGGTGAGCAACTCGTTCTTCAAAGGTGAGAAGATGGCTAAGAATCGCTTCTGTAGAGAGAAAAGAGCGTTGAGTAGAGAGTACGGTAACAATGGTGTCAAATTCAGGTCCTAGACCTGCAAGCAAGTAGGTCACGAAATCATCATTTGACATTGGTTTTCCTGCTGCTGCCAACGAGTCAGCCAAAATTGTTGCTCGACGGTAGTATTCTGCAATAGAGTCTCCTCCTTTCTTGAGAGTTGTAATTTGTTGATGCAAATAAACTAGACGAGCTTGAGTTTTCTGGGAAAAAGAGGTTTCAAGAGCGACCCACATAGTGTGGGAATTTCTATGCCTCACAAACTGAGAAATGATTTGGTCAGAGAGAGAAGCAAGAAGTATAGACAGAACCATTTGGTCTTGTTGAAACCAAGTGATATGATCTTTGTTTGGAAGACCATTAGGTAGTTTTGAAGGTGGTTCAATGGTGGAGCCATCGACATAGCAGAATAGCTGTTGCCCACAAAGGTAAGCCTTAACTTGGGCACACCAAATGAGGTAGTTATCTTCGGTGAGCTTTGTTGTGATGTAGTGTGGAAGGTTTGAAGGTGGTGCTGTGAGAGTTACGGTGGAGGGAGAGGTATGGACAGATGATGTGGGAGAAGGTGAGCCTGACATTTTGAGAGAGACTACACTGGCTCTGATGCCATATTAAATAAAAGACAATAAGGAAAAGACAAGACACGAGCAGAGCAATAAAGAAACCAATGTGTATTCACTATATATTCATTGTGTACACTGTGTGTGGTATTTATAGCAGAATAGCCTATGACACGTATACAGCAGGAAGGATCTAGAATGTGAATTATATTAACAGTTGGGTTGTATAATGAGCTTGTATTATATCTGTTATATATGGGCCTTAATAATTAGCAAGTCCCATCAACTCATGAATCAAAGACATGATCCACGTGGTTCAATAGGTCCAATCCCAGAAACACCAGTCAGCAGCTTCTGGCACTGCGTCCGGTGGCGATGAATTGAATGAGGAGAGCTCCCTTTAGTTCTAAAAATGCTGACGAAGTAAGTTAGATTTACAACACTACCCGGCTTTCCTACTCACAAGATCCCTAATTTTCTAATAAAAGAACCCGCTGCACCTAAATAAAATGGATTCCTTATTAAGTGTTTCATTGTTTCCCCGTCTACCCAATATGGTGCCTCTCAATCGACTATGCAAGGGCGCTAAGTTCATTCTATGCCAGGCAAAGCAACGAGTATGGTATGGATGTGTGTGCTTGTGTGGCTTCTCCTCAAAACTTGATAAGTGATGAGTCATCAGCAATTAAATTTAATGTAATTCTATAGTAGTTTCATATTTTGTTTCTCAACACTAAGTTTAATTGATGGCTCTTGTCTTGATTTTTATTTGCATATAGAACCATCCTGTAATCCTTTCCAATCAAACGATTTTGTGTTTGTATACTCTGATCATTCATGTTATATGGATAGTGTCAACACCTGTTTCCATTTTGATATGCGCAGGGCAATAATGAACAAGTTCCATAGGTAAACAGAAAAGTACAGTTATACTGATAATAAGTATTTGTTTACAGACAGTCATTAACAGAGCAGAAGTCGATAATAATGACAAATATGTACAGAATGTCCCAAAACTATTTCACATTCAGACTATATACAACCACTATATTTATCTTGGGAAACGTGCCCGTCAGTTTCCCTTCTCTGCATCCTTGGCTTTTGAGCTATTGGCACCCGCTGAGACATTTGGATTAGAAAAAAGGAGTGAGATTCCAAGGAATCTCAGTAGAAACATACCATCAACACATAAAATGCGAAAATTAAATATGCCATGCACCGTATCAAGTAAAATGAAAACTCATATCATCTGTGTGTGTACACAAAATTCAGGGCCAACTAACCCGTTGAAACCCCTACATGTACCTCAGCCGAGTCCTTGACTACAGCTAGGTAAGACTAGTGTACCTCAGCTAGGTCCTAGACCACAGCTAGGTAATGTGCCTCTAGTACGTGTTCAAGTCACAAAATACAGTAACACGCATCATACAAATAATCACATAGTATCTGAGAGATAGTAGTTCCTACCTCGAAGTTCTATCGACCCCTTTTTGTGTGCCTCGTGAAACGTGTCGATTTTCGACTCCCGATTCGGTCCTAAAATATTAAATATACAAGAAATAGGTCATAACCTATCCAAGTATCATTTTAGAAACTTCCATAGTGTTTCTTGTGGTTATATTAGCCTATGGTGAAAATTTACCAAAATGCCCCCGAGACCCCGGTCCCGCCCTGCCGTACCCGGCCTGATGGCACGTTTTCCCAAATTTTTGACTAGGGCTATTCTAACATATTTTCATCCAAGGAATCCATTTCCGGACTCAAAATTACCAAATTCAATGTCAAATTACAAAATTGACCTTGGCAGCCCTACTTTTAGGGTTTTAGGGGCGTTTCCGTAATTTTGCTTTCTCAGCCTTTTCTGAAAAAGTACCCAACTGTAACCCCACCTAATTTCTCCTCCTGAACCCAATGGAACCATCAAATAATTGAAAATCCAACTCTAAGGCCCTCAAACATCCTTAGCCGAAATAATGGTGTTCTCTGGGAAAAATCGGGGTTTTACGATTTCGGCTCCGTAAACGCTTTCCTTTCTACTCCTAACCACTTTATTAACCATATAATTGAGTTATAACAACCATTTGAACTAAAATTGGGCAGCATAACCCTTAGGCACACACTTTTCCAAAATTTAAAACCAATGGCAATCCGGCAAAATTTCACTGATTAAATTGCCCACAGCAGCCAGAATAGTTAATATACGAAGGTTTGGAAGTTACCTCAAGCTTTTCCCAAAAATGGCTGAAAACCCTTACTTTTAGAACACCAAATTTGAGCTTTCCAAACCTTAAAGAACAAAGAGGAGTAGCTTAGAGTCGGAGTTATACGCGTTTGGAGCGAAATCATCGGAGAAATCGGCTTACCTTGTGATTTTTCTTCTCTTTCTCTCTCTAAACTCTCTCAACTTTCTCTTTCTTAGTTCAGGTATGTTGCAGCACGAAAATGGGCTGAAGAGGATGATGATATATTTATTTATCATATATTTTGCAATATTTTATTTATTTGTTTTATTTTCCAAAATTTCAAAAATGAACTTATGTACATAAATCCTTATGTACATATAACCATGCTCATTAAGCCCAATCAATATTTCCTCATTTATGCCACATGTAGGAGACACCTAGGGGTCCCTCCCTATGGTCTCAATTGGCTTCACAACTTATTCCGGTTACGTATACACGTAAAGTCTCAATTTTGGTCAAAATTGCACTTTTTGCTCAAATTTTCCATAAATTCATATTAAATTGACCAAAATATTTCAAATATATTTTTAAACTTTATTTTTATAAATTAATTGAAATTAACTTCAATTAATTGGAAAATAATTTATTTTGTGCTATTTTGGCAAAACTACGATTTTGCCATTACCTTTCTAATCCAATTTCTGTTCTTATTTTTCTTTGGCCAATTTCTATCTATTTTTGGATCAAATATTTTCTCTAATATTCCTTCATTTTTGGACCTTAATATTGGGCTTTTTAAATTATCCAAATTAATTCCATAATTATTTTTGCCCAATTTCCCATGAAATTGAACATTTATGAAATTCATAAATTCCAAATTCATGAATATTCACCATTTTATTGAATTTCCAAAATATTTACAATATTTTTTGTGAATATAAATTTTGGGGTGTTACAGATAGGCTTTCACTATTTCTTGATTTTCGTGGCATATAATCCAATAAATTGGTTGGTAATTTGCTTCTACTATTATCAATTTTGCAATCTGATGATGGGTTTGGTATTTCATGCGCTTGCCTATGTTTTGCCTTTTTAATAGGGTTTTGTTTTTAATTTTGTTGTTTTAATAACTAAGGGATATGGAGGTAATTTAATCTAAATTTTAAATCCTTAATCTGCCAAAATTACATTTCAGACCCCTGAACTTTCTAAAATTGCAGGTTGATCCCCAGATTCTGCCAAAATTACATTGGTGCCCTTAATTGCCCAAATTTCCTATTTTTACCCCTGACTTTTCCATAGACACAAATCCTTCCCCTACCCTTCTACCTTATACCTAATAATTGTGTACTTAAGTCATAACCTGTTAAACAAACTACAAAATGCCTCCAAGACGCAGGAATAGACACGAGATTGAGATGGAGGAGATGAGACGCCGGATTCAAGAACTAGAGGCCACTATAGCAGAATAGCAAGCCTTGCTCGAAACTTGTAGAAATCACTCAAAAGATGATTTGAATAGCCACAGTTCGTCATCCCCTGATTACCATCATCGTCCTCGACAACAACCATTCAGCTTTAATGACATTAAGGTAGACATTCTTGAATTCAAGGGAAGACTCTAACCGGACGAATTCATTTTGAGTACAAAGAGATTCCAGATGAGCAGAAAGTTAAAATTGTCACCATCAAACTGAAGAAACATGCCTCCATATGGTGGGAGAATCTCAAAAGAAGGCGTGAAAGAGAAGGAAAGAGCAAGATACGAATGTGGGACAAGATGCGACGCAAGCTCTCATGTAAGTTTCTTCTCAAAAATTATTATCAAGATAAGTTCCTTCAGTTACATAAGCTCCGCCAAAAGGCTATGTCTGTAGAAGAGTATACCAGGGAATTCGAGAAGCTTATGATGAAATGTGATATCCAAGAAAGGGAGGAGCAAACAATAGCCTGTTATCTCGGAGGGTTGAATACTAACATTGCCCATCCAGTGTAACTTCAACAATACTGGACTCTGGATGACGTCATTTGTCTAGCCATCCGTATTGATAAACAGTTACCCAAAAGGTTTCTGTTTCAACCGTCTTCCTCTTCCGAAATTTCTTTTGATGGACATGAAGCACAGATGCATCAACCTACACAAATGCATCAGCATAATTCCTCAAGCAAGCCTATACAAATATATCAGCCTAGCTCTTCAAGCAAGCCTCCACCAAAGGTTGCCAAAGAATTTAGCTCCAAAGCACCTAAGTGCTTCAAATGCTAGGGATTCGGTCATATCGCGTCAGAGTGTCCTAACCGCAGAGTTGTTACCATTATTGAAGGGGACCCTTTTGCAATATTTGAAGAAGAAAAGGATTCTATGCCTGATAAAGAGCCAGTCTTTGATGAAGAGCCAATTTTTGATGAAGAAGTCATTCCTCCTAATCACGGTGAAACACTTGTGATTAGACGAAGCTTGCACACAGCCGTAGAGGAAGAAGAGCCTTGGCTACGTCACAACATTTTTCATACTCGCTGCACTACTCAAGGTAAAGTTTGTGACGTCATTATCGACAACGGAAGTTGTGAAAATGTAGTCTCTAACTACATGGTAGAAAAGTTGCAACTATCAACTCACAACCATCTATATCCGTACAAACTCCAATGGTTTAACAAAGGAACCACGGTAAAAGTATCCAAACGATGCCTTGTTACTTTTTCTATTGGTAAAAGGTATCGTGATAAAGTTTGGTGTGATGTTGTTCTAATGGATGCTTGTCATCTTCTTCTAGGAAGACCTTGGCAATATGATCGACACGTTCTGTATAACGGTCATACAAACACATATTCCTTTAAGAATGATGATATGATGATTCAACTCGAACCTTTGCCACCTGATAAACACATCAAAGTCAAAGATGAGTCCAAGACGTTTTAATTCAAGCATAAGGTTTTGGATCTATCTCCGTATCTTGATGATGTTGTTAATTCTAACTCGAGGACGAGTCCTGTCCAACCCTGGGAGAATGGAATGGTGGCAGACAATGGGGTTGGTGTAATGGAGTTGTTGGCTTCCTTTTGACCAACTACCTTCCCTTTTGACTAATTAATTGTATCTCTTTTGCTTTAGTTTCATCATGGTGTTTAATTTCATCATTACCTCTCTTTCCTTAATAGTATAAATAGGTGTTGTGTTTCATTGTAATTCATTCAGAGTTTGAAAGAAAACAGAGTGTATAGTTTCTGAACCACTCTCTTTCTTTTTTGAACAAGTGTTTCTCAACTTTCTTCATCCTAGACTCCTAATTTCTGCTGCAACAACCTTTATCTTCACCCCCATATAATCCCAGGCCAAAAAAAATGAAAAATAAAAAAAGAAAACTGTACAAATTGTTCTACGACCTCAACAATTATCATCTGCAAATTGTTCTATATATTCTTCAACAACTCTCCTCTTTTTGACTTAAAACTAGATATCATTAATCTAGATGAAGATTAATACAGAAGAACGTCTGAAAAACAGACACAACCCAATTACTCTCATCCACCACCACCTACCACAAGCGGAGGTGGTGGTTGATCAAAGATGACAAAATTCTCTGCACCACCATGCGATAACTTAGTCAAACAGTCAGCCTGAGCATTGTGCTCTCTAGGAACATGCCTAAGAAGGACATTCCACTCTCTAGTCAGCCAAACTCTCCTCTTTAAGCATAAGTGATTATGTCGTTTTTCTTTTTCTATATTATTGAAAAAGTAGGGTTTGCTTTTTGATTTTATTTGTCAATGAGATTTTGCTCTTGTCCTTGCGGAGTATTTCCTTGTGAAATTCGTCCATCGTTGGCCATGCTGCACCAGCAATTTCAACCTGTTATTGTACAGGAAATTAAAAGGATGCATGGGAGAGAAGATAGGATACTTAATAAAATCTGCTACTTTTTAATATAAAGGTTTGTAAAATAACTCTATAATAAGATTACCTAAATAGAGCAAATTTGTAGATGAAGGAGGTAATATTTTAAAAGTTGGACAGGAAATCGAGTCATAAAAGCTAACGGGTTATGGTTTAAATAGTTGAATCAGTCAGATTGTTCTATTGAGCCAATGACGCAATAATTTAATAAAAAATTAAATAGAAATAAATATGTGTGTGTGTGTATAAAATAAACTCATAATAAGTTTAATTGCCACCACTCACCACAATAATATGACAATATATGAAAATTTTAATATCATAATTTTGCTTATATATTTAAAATTAAAATTTTAAAATTTTAGATAAAAAATAATAAGATTAAAAACGGAATAAATTAACTTTAAATATATAAACAAAGTGATATTTTGTTTTGGAAGATAAAGGAAAACAAAAAAAAATATGTATGATAGTAAGTAAAAGAAATGGTAAGGTCAAGTGAAAAAAAAACAATTATTGATGCAGGGAAGCACAAAACATGACAAATCTAAAAGGAATGGATGGATAAAGCTCATAAGCCAGTAAGCCAATAAACAGTCTCGGCTCCATCTTGGGCTTGATGTTTGGGCTTTGTTTGGTTCAACGTAAGTTAGGTTAAGTTAGGTTTATTTAAGTTAGGTTAAGGGAGGTTATAATGTTGTTTGGTTCAAGAAGAGGGAAGGTGAGGTTTGGTGTCTTGTTTGGTTCAGGAAGTTAGGTTAGGTGAATTAATTATAAGTGGACAAAAATGCCCTTCTACATATTTTCTTTCTTTTTTAATAATGTATTTATTAATAATAGTTATTTGTAAAATTATTATTTATAAAATAATTATTCTAACAATTATATACATTTCTTTCACAATGTATTTATTAATAATAATTATTTATAAAATTATTATTCTAACAATGATATATATTAAACAAGACCCTCCAAGCATTGGTAAATAAAAAATATGGTGCAAACAATATTATATAATAATTATCAGATATATATATTAACATAATAGTATATGGCTTGAATGTCCTCTGTAACTGTTTCGTTTTGAGCTCGTGTTCTCTGTTTCGTTTTCTTTAGAAATATCAAAAGAACTTTATGGGTAAATTTGTCTAATGATGGAGTAAAGTTTCTTTCCCCTCCCAAAAACCCCAATTTTGGAGGGGTGAGAGATGGGGGAGGGGACCAGAAAAAGACAAAAATTTCACTCCTCCCCTCCCCTTCAATTTTTGAACCAAACAGCTATCTGATCTCTTTGTACCTCACCTCTCCTACCCTCACCTAGAAAAACTTCGAACCAAACAGAGCCTTGGTGTTTGAAATTTGAATTTCAACTTTATGGCTTTTCAATGACTCGGAGATGTTAGGATGAGCCATGCCTCTCCTCTATTTTTTTCATCTTCTTTCTCTTTCTCATTTTCGTTGCTAGGGCAAGGCACCTCTGTTTCTCCACCGAAATCTGTCCCCTTTCTCGCAGCTGCCGCCGTCGGTGCAGTTTTTCAGTCCGTTTTCTTCTCATCTTCTCAATGCTATAAAAGGTTTGTACTCTTCTTCCTTTATTTCCTTTGTTTCTGTTCTCTCCCCTTCTTCCTTTACCTTCTGTGATTTGTTTGTTACAGTATTTTAAGGTTTTCGGGTTCCCTAATGGTCTATCGTTCCTGCAGCCCTAGGGGTTTCAGAAATTTCTCCCCACCAAATTTCTTCTTGCGACTCAAATTTCTTTCGAAAACTAGCCGGACTTCTGATGCCAAGAGCTCGAAGATGCCACCGATAGATTCCAGTCCCTACTCGGCGAAGGAGCCTTTGCTTCAGTCTTCAAAGGTATTTTAAATGACGGCATGTTGGTCGCTGTCAAGAGAATCAATGGCCGAGAAGCAGTTCAAATCAGAAGTTCCGTCGCTTGAAGGTGCAGTTTTTTGGAATGATTTATTCATATGACCCTGTGCTATGTCATGTTGTTTTGATGATGAATTTACATTTCATAGATGCTTTTTATGGGAAGAGGGAGAGCTTTCCAGAAGGCTTTTGTTAATTTCAAGTGAAGCACAACATTAATTAGTCTTTCGATTGCTAGCTATAAATGGCTGAAGTATCTAAATTGCTATCTGAAGTTGCGGGAGATAAAAGGTAAGGTTGTGATCAAAGCTTGTGATTTTCACCATTTATATGTTACTATATGTTAATAACATGGGAAGCATAAACAATTCAGCCTCTTTTTTTAAAAAAAATTTTTTTACTGTTTCAGCTTAGCTGGCTAGCTAGCTGTCTCTTCACTGTTCCCATCTTCTTATTTGATTGTTCTTATAACAGTAATGTGGTGGCGATTTCAGTTATTATTTGCTTTTGGTGTTTATTATGCATGATATCATTGAAATGACTCATCATAATCAGCAAAATCTTCATATATCAGTTAATGGTTTTCTACTGATTTACTATATTTAATTTCCCTTTCTTAATTATGTATGTTCTCTTTCGAAGTTCCCTTCTTGTATGTTATATATTCTTAATCAGCATTAATCAAAGTGGGATACATCTATGAATAAGACATGAAATCTCAGTAGTATAGCAGCACTATAGAAGTCATTTTTGGTAATTAGGGAGAAGTGTACGTGAGATTAACTATTTAATTGACTAGAGACGAGATCTTTAGATAGATCATTTGGAAATTAGAATATATTAGGAATAGATTTCATAGAAAATCTGTCTCCTGTTAACTTGGAAATATATAATAGTATGTATGTACTTCATTGACTTTTCCTAAAATTCTCTCAGAAATAATTATAGTATTAGGTGTATAATAATGTGCATGTATTTATGTTTGATTATATATTTGAGAGAAACAGATAAGTTTAATATCACAGTAAACATCAATTCACAAATAGATGGTGTGGCATATGTGTTGATGCCAGGTATACATATCTTTTCAATAATAAGGGCTTACTTGGCGTGAGGATTTCAGCCACTTTTTAATGGAGGCTCGAAGCAGCAGAGTTAGTCATATAAGCAAGAACTACATAGATCGAAAAGAATATTACACTTTTCTATTAAACCATGGCATTTATATATATAGACCTTTCTTTTTTAGAATGATGAGCACAATTCAATTTATAACACAAATAGCTAGCTGACACAAAGAATGAATTATTTGTCTGATACGAATAAATCATTTGGGCAAAGTAACAAATATGTCTTATTCCCTTTTATTATTTATCATTTGATTTCCATCCTTTAATTTTTTGTGTCCACCTAAAAACCTGGCTAATTCAAATTTACATGGGACATGGTGATATTGATATCATCCATCAGGCTACGTGTTCCAACAAGAAGTTCCTTCTTTGTGTTGGTATGTGGTCTAATCACAAAAAAAACAGCATGTCCTTTTAGCCATTGACTTTTCATGTTGCTTTCATCTGCTGCCACATAAACAACTTATGCTTTTAAAATCAAATACATTCTTCTTCCTACACTGTCATAAACTTGACTCCATCAGCCTTTTTATTTTGTTTTTACAGTTGATTTTATTACATGTGACTACATGGGAGGATAATCATGGGCTATTCCTACTTCATTCAAATAATAAAGTTGCTTTTAATATTGTAGTCACATCATTATATAGTCTTCTGATGCTCCATGTATTTACTGAGAAAAACTTTTTTATTTTGTTTTAGACTCATTTATGGACACACCTATCCATAGGAATTAGTTTTATTTTCCTCTCATCCTACTGTTTTTGTCCCTTGCAAGAACATTATCATTTTTTTTTGGTTTAAAGGAGGGAATATATGAATCGACGGCTCGAACTCGGAACCCCCAAACTATCCGAAGAAGACTGCTGTCATGTCTGTGTATCATCTTTTAAATGTTTATCTCCAGGAAGTACAAAAACTGCTGTCATGTTCCGCACCTTGCATAAATTTGTGATAAGCACGTTATCTCATTCTGATTTTGATCCTTCTACAACTACATATCTATTAGACTCCATAATATTTTGTACCTTAGAAGTAATTCTATTTTTGGCTTTGTTTTGCTTACTGCCCGTGTTACCTTCTTCTATTCTCCAAAATTTTATTGCTACATATAATTTTCTGCACGATTTTGATGTTGTTTTGAAATGGTAAGAAAATGGAAAACTGTGAAATAATGACAATTCATGATATTTGAGACTTGATAGTATTGGGGCTTATTAGTTTTGACCAAGTTTTGGATACTTTAATTTCACGTTATTTGAACAATTTACCTGGCTTTCAGGGATCCCACTCTATATATTCGATCTAATGCTTTTCATTCTCCTCCCCAGTTGTTGTGTTTTTTCTTCCTTTTTTTTTGTTTCAGTTTTTACTCAATTAAAGGGGCCTGAAGGTAAATGTCCTAGCAGTAAAGCAAGATTACTAATACAGAAATGCTCTAAGCGATGTAAGGGATTAGTATTTGATATACTTAGAAACCATTATAATAATAGCAATATATAAGTCATATGGAAGCATGTCTTGCCAAATATATTTGCCCATGCATAAACCTTTGACATTGAAGGAAGTAGTGGTAGGATTTATTAAGCAATTTTTTTAAATGTCTTCATTTATTGCTGTAGTAGGTATAGTTAATCTTTGTAGCTTTGTTCTGTTCTCCAGTGCAGTGTTGCTCTTTGTAACTTGCTAAGGATTATTTAAGATGACAAAAAAACAAAGCGGGATTTGTTTGGATTTAAAATTGTGTTGGTGTGGTAAGTGGCAATAATTCAGGTGGTATTCTTTTGAGGAGAGCTTTTATCTTCTTTTGTGTTTTTTTAAATGAATTAAGGTTTAATCTTTTGATAATTGTTAGGATAAAACTAATGTGTACATTTCAAATCCCAGTAGAGTATTCATTCAAAGTTTGGATTTTTGTTCTCTTTTTCTCAAACTCAGCTCAGCAATAAATCATGAGAAATAGTGCAAACATCCCTTTCCCCCATTTTCATGGTAACTGCTATGCATGGAAAAAAGAGGAGATAGACCATAAACATATCTTTTAAGCATTTGCTGCTGCCTCATTGTAAGATATGAATCATTACGAAAGACATGCTCCAATTGCTGTTTATCTTTTTTCTTTGTTATAAGACATGAACCAAAGGCTCTTCATTACTAATTACTAAATTATCTTATTAACCCTTGTTGAAGAATAAGAACTGATGACAGGTATTTGGAAAATGAATGAGATCTATAATTCAGTTTCAGACACTATATGACTGCTAAAGCTTGAGAACTGATGACAGGTATTAGTTACTCTTACAGTCTTTTTTGACTCATGTCTTATCATGTGGTCAAAGTCTGATATCTATGATTAATATTATGATAGATTTGGAATTGAAACTTATGTTTTTATCCTTCGTTATCCTGTTTGAACATTTTAACATGGAGAGTTTATTATAGTACTTTGAGACTTTTTTGCACCTGATTTATGGGTATTTGTTTCTACCTGATTTTTTAACAGCAAATCATGTTTATCAAAGTCATATTAAAGGTCTACTTGACTGACTCATGAATCAGTGAATTGGATGGTGATGGAACATTTTGAAGTACTTTTGCCCAAGTTACAGTGGAACTAACATATTCTTAACTTTATCCATTTCAAATGGTAAAAAAATGTACAAGAATTCAATAGCTTTAGGCTATAAGTCCTTCATCATTTCATTACCTACTCTACTGTTCAGCATGTTTTATCAAAGTACTCTTTATTCATTTGCAGCTGTCATTGCTAGGTGATAAAGTGAATAGTATAAATCCTTGAGCAGTGTGCTGATGTGAATCCTCTGCAATTTCATTCACACCAAAGCTTTGGCCGAAGCCTTTGCAGTGTATCAAGCTGGAAAGTTCTAGGTGGTGCAACCTATTTATTAAATATCCTAGCTTACATGCAAGCGGGAATTTGATTTTATATGGCCAATTTCATGATGTAGTGAGAACTTTGTGGTATAAACACTTATTTTCCTTCGTTTCAAGTGTTTTAACTATTAGGTTAAGTAAATCTCAAATTTCAATATCAGACGTCATCCAAATCCTTGTATAATATAGTTACATTTCAACAAGGTTTAGTGAAGATTTCCTGCAGATTTCTCTCACTTTTTTGGTGTGAATTTGGCCTTAGACATACTTTCTCATCAATATGCATGCTCATACCCAAGACCCTGCAAATCTTATAGCTTTGTACTCATACGGTTGTTCAGCTCTAAGGACTTCCTCATCCTCCTTTTTTTTTGGTCCATATAGTAGAACTGTTAGCTTTTTGAAAATTAAAATACATAGATTCCTAATTCATGAATTACATGTTCTTAAAGTTGTGGTGTCACAGGTGTTATGATGACTAAAGATTTAGTATACATCTTCCCCATTTTTTGTGTCAATTTGGCCTTCTAGAAAGTATTGGTTGATATTTCTCCTCTCTAATCGGAATTGCTCATGGCCTAATTTTACACTGTGATGGAGCTTGCATGAATGTTGAAAACGAATAATTTGATAACATACAATAAAGTTAATTCATTGGAGGGAGTAAATGCTAATATGAGTTGTTGTAATTAATATTATTTAGTGCATTTTAGTGAATGCATAAAATACACAAACAATAAACATTTCTATAAATTATTTATTTAGGAATTATACCCTTAGAGAAGTTGTTTGGGGTAGTAAATGAAAGTTTTTGTCTGACTGACTGATGCAAGACCAATAAACACTGCAAAGAATGTTGTGTAAAAGGAAGTTTTAGAAATGTAGATGCTTACTTATGATCATACAAGGTGACAAGAGAAATATAGTGCATTTCTGTTCATGAATGCAAGGTTTTATGTGTTGTGCACAAAAATAGTGTGAACTGTGAAGTACATTGTTTTTTTTGTATATAGAATGTAACTAATTGATGTGATGAAAAGAAAGACAGATATTTTTACTAAATAAATAGATGTCTATAAATGATTGTTACAGTATAGTCTCGCCGTGCAACGCACGGGTAGGACCTGCTCAGTTATGTATTCATCATATGCTAAAAACAAGCAACAATAAACATGTAATGTGTATGCAACCATAGGAATGATTGTCTTTGTTCACACTTCTCATGCAATGCACAATGACAATATGCTACACTTATATAACCGTTGTCATCTTATGTGTACTTTAATGGTTTAAATGAACTATTGTAATAATAAAAATTATTCAAATTTATGTAATTGTTCTTATTAATACACATGAAAAATTAGTGAAACTGAAAACACACAAAATGGGCAAAGAATTCAATAGTATGAAAAAACTCTCCGTGCAATGCATGGGTAGCTCTTGCTCATTTTAACCAATGCATAAAGGTTTTCCATTTGCATTTACCTCTCCGACAACTTGCGCCCTTCGTCTTCTTCCTCCTTCACTTTTTACTCATTCTCTTGTTGTAGTTGATGACGGAGTATGTCACACTCTTATCTTATTTTCTCTATTTTTAGAATATTCATGGAAAACGATATACAATTTGGTGGGTAACACAAAAATAGTATAAATATATTGATAATATGTACATGGTTACAGTTCGGTGGAATATGTAAGTATTTCTCTAAGTTACTTAGGTCCATTAGCTCCAAGTAGCCAATAAGATTTTGACACCTAATTTAGATTGACACATAAGCACTTAGAGAGTGTTTGGCATTGATTTTTAGGGCGCAAATCACACCATTTCGAACAAAAAGTGAGATTGAAATAATAGATTTTTTTTTCTTGTGTTTGGGATGGCGATTTGTAAAAAGGACTTATGAACTTGAAACCAGCTTTTCTAATAAGCACATTTTGCTGCTTACAGATGGCTTATCAGTCTCACCAACCTAACTTTTATGAGTGTTTTTGGAATAGCGATAGAAAAAATGGAATTTCTCAATTTAGCTTTTGGTAATTTTAGTTTTGGTAAAAATCCGATTGTGTAATGTGATTTATGTTTGTAACAGTGATTGTATAAATGACTTTGGCAAAAAGAAAACTTGTTTGGATTGACTTAAGTACAAGTGACTTTTGTGATAATAGTAAGAGAGAGTGGGTGAAAAAATATTTTAAAGGGTTAAAAACACAAAAAAATAGTTTAAAATAATTTTTGGAACTGAAAAAGTACAATAAGAATAAAATTGTATTAAGTCTGATAACACACTGGGTACAGTTGAAAAAATATTTTAAGGGTTACAAGTACAAAAAAATAGTTGAAATTAATTTTGGTAGCCAAAAAGATACATTAAGGGTAAAATTGCAATCAGTTTGATATCACACTGGACACAACTGAAAAAATATTTTGATCATTTTCACTCTTCCCAAAAGCTAAATCACCAAAAGCCCCAAATTTGAGCTTATACCAAAAGCTATTATTTCAATTTTAAGCTCAATTACCCACTTTGATCCCCAAACACTCTCAATTTTTTTTTAAATTGCCCAATGTGCGTTTGGTGAAGAATCGGGCGTTTGAGGGCTCAAACGCCCCCCACAGACACACAGAATGTGTGTTTGGATTAGCTTTTTTTAATAGTTTTTACAACTTACGAGGTAAGTTTGTGAGAAGAGTTTTATCTCATGTTGCGCAAACCATGGTTTGGAAAGCTCCCAACACACACAAAGTTTGGGTCCCCCAAACCAGTGTTCCCGGACCCGGACCGGACTGGCCGGTCCGGACCGGAAACCGCCGAACCGGTCCCTAGACCGGTCCGGTTCACGGTCCGGTCCGGGTCCCAAATTTAAAAAAAAAAAAAAATTTTAAAACTTTTTCCTTTAGAAAATCATACTATAAGTCTAAAATTTTCAATTATTCACCGGTTTGGTCCCGGTTTAGCTCCGGTTTGGTCCCGGTTTGACCCACTGACCCTTAACCCAATACCCCGACCGGTTCAATACCCGGTCCGGTCTTTAATACCTTGCCCCAAACACACACTCTCTCTCCACCCTCCATCGAATCTGCCTGCATCTGGTGTTTGTCCGTTGGCAAAAAAATCTGATGTGCCTCCACCGAATCTGTGTGCCTCACTGCCTCCCTCAGCTCCGGTCGAACGATTCCATCGTTCTCTCTCTCTCTCGGCGGCCACGGGCACTTCACCATTGGAGCTCTGTCTTCGTCTTCCCAGTCTCGGCGGCGACAGGTAGTTGAAGCTGAACGGCGCTGCATCTTCATCGGATCTGTCCCACAGTTGCTTGGTCGGCTCGGATCTGTCTTCATCTTCCCCTCTCGGCGGCCAGATGTGCTTCAACCTTAACAGGGCCTTCATCTTCATCTTCGATCTAGCTGCATCTTCGATCTAGCTTCGTCTTCGTTCTGTTGCACAGGTCCGTCGGCCCCTCCACCCTCTATCTCCATCTTCCCTCTCTCGGTGGCCACAAGTGGTTGAACCTACCCGTGGTTTGCTTCAGGCGTCAGTGTGAAGCACGAGCTCTTAAACTGACGTCTTCAGCCTTGGTTGGTCCTAAGTCTGCAGCCAGCGGTGAGTCATATCTTCAGCCGTGGTTGGTCCTAGGTCTGTCCTTTGGTTTGTGGTTCCATTTTTTGATGCTCTGCCCGTAGTTTGCCATGGATTTCTTAGTTTTGCCTGGTCCTTTGTTTTGATAAGTTGAGCTTCGGATTGTTCTGTTTCGTTGTATATCTTATAGATTTTGTGTATATGTTGCTTAATCAGGTCTTGCGAAATACCGATGCTTAGAAATTGAGCCATATATGCATAGTGTCTTTATACATAATATGTGACAAAACGTATCAAATTATGTTATTATCTGTAATAGAGTCCGTGTATTATGCATCTAAGGCTTGGTCAAATCAGGTTTTATTGATTGATTTGGTGATGTTTGTGCTGTGGTTCCAGTGAGTTTTTAGTTTTTACTGCAAAGTTCTCACCTTTTACTGGTTTGCTAGTTCCTATACGCATGAAACAATTGCACATGACATGTCTATTGGTTGAGATGCTGGGGCATTTTTTTAAGGTGGATAGTGATATTATAGTGCACATGACATTGTTCAGAAGATGTATCGCTTCATTTTTTTACGTCATATTGATATGACTGGAAAGTAGCAACAGTAACATACCTTTTCCCAGACCTGGCAGCCATGGTTAGCAAAGTCCATTATGAATATTCTGGGCACACTGGTATTTTGAATTAATTTTTTTGAGTCATAGATGTACCAAAGCATAAAGTTAGCCATTGTTCTTTCACTTGATGTATATATGCAAGTTTTTAACTTTATGCTTTTTCCCTTTTTGAAGCTAGATCTAATTAAACCTTTTGAATGCTACGAGGAATTGATATTGGTGAAATATTTGAATTTTGAATATTAAGGGCCTATTTTTCTTTCTTTGAGGCAATAAAGTTTGGAGAATATGTCTACTGTAGTATTCTATACTTTGGAAAATTTAGGGAACTTATTGATAAATGTTGTGCAAACTTTTCCATAGAAATATGAATGATAGAGCATTATGGGATGACGAGGCAACTGAAATATTTATCCATGCATGCCTTGAGCTAATTTACAAAAAGAACAGCGAGGATTGTCATTTTCGAAGCTTGGATGGGAAAGTATTGTCTCCACATTCAATGAGAAGACTGGGAAATCGTACGAGAAGAAATAGTTGAAGAATAAGTTTGATATATTAAGGAAGGACTTGATGACTTGAATTCGTTAACAAAAGAGATTGGTGTGGGTCAAAACCCTATAACAAATAATGTCGTTGTTTCGAATAAGTGGTGACAATGGAAATGTCAGGTTATTCATCAGTACAGTAACTCATAACTTTGGTTACTAATGATTTAGTTAACTCAACTGTCTTGTTTTTTTAATATAGGTAATGATTTTGGTTACTTGTATGCATGCAGGAGAATTTGGTATATAAAAAGTTTCGCCATTCAATCCTCAAGTATGAAAGAGAATTAAGGATTATATTCAAGTATGTTATGGCAACGGGTGACGATATGTTTTCACCGTCTTTCATATAGACATAGACAGAGGAGGCAGGGTAGGAAGATGTTTACAGAACGACTATGGATGAAGATGAAGGATCAAGGGACAGCAAAGGCGACCTTTTCGGAGTAAACCCACCAGCTAGAATAGGAGTGATAGATAAACTAGCGAGCATTGAGTTATCAACCGACACTTGACCCTCTGTTCCAATTGATTCCGGAAACCAGGGAAAGAGGAAGAGAGTTGATCGATCAGCACAGAAGAAAAAGCAGAAGATGCTAGCTTCAAATCAAATTGTGGAGTAGTTAGTGTCACAGCAGAAGCATCGAAGGACAGAGCTGCAGCCATAAGTGAAATTCAAGCAAGGAGTATTGAAGCTGCTATGAATGACCACTTGATCTGGATGAAGTGCTATGTGATGAGGAATTTTGAGCCCACTGTATCAGGCTGCTTATGGACAAGACTAGTCGGGACAAGTTGTTTTCTCTAGTTAAACGGAACAAGGATTACTTGATTGCGTAGCTATAGTGTATGGCTACGACCCTTAATTGAGTGGCTACGGTTTATGGTTAAGACCCGTGTACTACCCCAACCTTTTCCTGAACTCTATGACAAATTAGTTTAGTGTTGATGTACTATTATATGCATGCTGGTTTTTATGTTTTTTCTTTTATTTTATTACTAGATCAACAGCACAACTTTGACTTAAGTTCCTTTTATGTTATGTATGTTTTATGAAGTTCCTTTTATCACATATGTACTTGTGTTGACATGTGTCCTTCAGTTGTTATTGGCATTTTCTTCTCACACCTGCACTTGAACCAACACATAGGTTTCATAAGTAATGGCAAATTGGATGGAGGAAGAAGATGACGACTTTCGATTATTATCTCTTATAGATGAAGAGTTAATAGAGTATGAACAATTGACTGTGTTGCTGTGTCACTATTGGGTTCCTTTCATGTGTAAAGAACTATGTAAAACTAGTAAACACATCAGTCATTTATGGGTCCAAGAAATATTGGCAACCCATGGTACATCTTGCCATGACATGTTTAGAGTTGAGAGACATGTGTTCTACCGCTTGTGCAATAAATTGGTGGAATATGGGTTACAAAATTCTAAGAATGTCAGTGTCGAAGAAATGGTTGTGATGTTTTTGCTCACTGTTAGCCACGGAGTTAGTAATAAGGTGGCGCAAGAGCTGTTTCAACATTCAAGGGAAACTATCAGTCAGCTATTGCACAAGGTACTACAGGCTTGCCTTAGTCTAGCCTGAGAAAATATCAAACTCTGCGATCTTGAATTCAATGGATGCCACCCAAAAATACTCAATGATTATCGATATTATCCCTACTTTAAGGATGTCATTGAAACAATTGATGGAACTCACATAAAGTGTGTAATCATTAGTCCCAATCGAGATAAATATATCGAGAAAAAGGGATATCTAACACAGAATGTATTGGCTGTATATGATTGAGATATGTGCTTTACGTTCATGTTGGTGGGTTGGGAAGGTATTACATATGATGCTCGTGTGTTTTAATCTGCTGTCTTAAATCCAGCAATGAATTTCACACTTTGCTTATTTTTCGCATTTTTAAAATGATTTGAACATTTATTAGGCAAATATTATTTGGTCGATGTTGGCTATCCAACACCGGTTCGGTATCTTGGTCCCTATAGATATGATCATTATCACCTGCCAGAATTTCAGCTTCAACCTTTCTTTGCAAATGCTAGAGACCTTTAATTTCTATTATTCTAGTTTGAGGTCAACTATTGAAAGGACTTTTGGAGTGTGGAAGAATAAATTCAAATTATTGCAAAAAATGCGCAAATACAGCTACGAAACACAAGTTCACTTAGTTTACGCAACAATGGCCATATATAACTTTATTAGGAGAAATTCTCAGAGTGATGTTAATTTTGGTGCAGCAGAAATTGGCAATGTAGCTCATGAAGATAATAATACTATAGAGGATGCGGCTTCCTCGAACAATTATGCTAGGACATCTTCAACTCATATGAATTGCATTCGTGACTTGATTAGAGATCAACTTGTATGAGGCATGTGATCCAATTAGTTATGTAATATTTTTTTATGAAATTATATATTTTGGCACCATATTTTCTAACTTCAATTTTTCCATTTGTTTAAGATATTAAATATCTTGTTTTCTTATAATAAACACAAAAGCACTTATGTAATCACCAATCCAAACAAGTTTTGACTTATCCAAAAGCACTTATTTAATTACTCATCCAAACATAAATGATATTGCATAAACTGACTTAACCCAATCTTACTTTTCTATAAGTTAAATTCAAAGTAAATCATTTTTCCTACCGCTGTCCCAAACACACACTTAATATAGGTTAAACCACCGAAAAGCGTCCCTCATGTTCTATTCGGCAGAGTGGTGAATGCTAGATAATAAAGCTGAATCTCAAAGATGAAGAAGTAAAAATGAAAATGCAAATAACATCTGGTGCCAAACTCTAAAAAACAAATGTTCATTGTCGATGTTATCTTCATCCATGTGAGACACAACGAGATCACTCATAGCTTTGGTTCCTCTCCGATACAGAGTACCCATTTGTTGCAGAGCAATTGAAGGTAAGGAATACTCTATCTTTGTTTCTGCATATGATTTTGGGTTCCGCATTCAAGGTAATCAAATGAGTATTTTGGATTTTGAAGTGGGATTGCTGGGAATTTTGTGAATGGTGGGTTTTCTAACATTGCAATTGACGAGGACGGGAATGAATAAGGGTATTGTAGGGAGAAGGATTAGAGGGATTGAAAGAAGAGAGAGTGATGGAGATATGAAGATTGGATGGATTGGAACGGTGGAAAAAACTGGAATTTCTTCTTCTAAAGGAGGAAGCAGGTGATCTAGATGGTGAAAAAGAAGATGAAGGTGAAGTCATAGAGGGGGTGAGATAAAAGCTTTGTTTTTGTCAATAATGGCGGAATCATCTGTTAGTGTCAGTACCTTACACCATACTGATTGTTAGCGGCAGCATCTGTTGAAACACAATAAACAAATAGTTCGAGTTATGTCCAAGGACGCTGAACTTAGGAGATATTCTGCAACCCCCCTAGCAGATTAGGAAGCGGCACTTCCCAAGATAAAATGAACCCTTCCTATAAGAAGTAGAGTGATAGAACTGCAGAAAGATATCAGTGTAACTCAGATAAAGGGAGAGAGGAGAGGAGCTCGGGGACCTCGGTGTATCCTAACCGTGCACTGAACATGTCCTTTTATAGGCAAAAAAATGTGACAGTTGGGGAGTTATAATGACCATTAACAGTGGTTTAATGACAATTAAAACGACAGTTACAAAACAAGTATTAATGTAATAAAATCTTTTAAATGTCATTAAAACCAGTCAATTAAAATTCCAACAGTCATCTCCAACGGTCAGTTCAAGACTCCTCTTATCAGCCTTTTTACTGACTCAAGCTCATATTTAATTGTATACTAAGGCGTTTCCAATCTTGAGTTATATGAGACTTCTTCCTTTGACACACTCATACATAATATTTACAACAATCCCCCACATGTGTCAAAGGGAGCTCGTAGCCTTATTAGCTGAGTTACACATATGAATATAATCATTGTATCAGGTGGTCCTTTGGACTATGAACTAGACCTAGACTAATAACACTTAGTATACAGAGATGCCAGTGGTCCTAGGACTATGAATCAGCACCTCTTATGCTTATACTAGAGGCATTAAGAGTCAGATTGTACCCGTACATTTCCCACTATTAACGCGGTTTTGCACGTTAAAAGGGCCATGCACGTGTCTTAGTATTTAACGAATGCTCTAGAGATTTTGTCATGATCTCATAGGAGAGGCTCCACTCCACATTCGTATAGATGATTTCATGAAATGTATTTGCAATAAGCACATCATCCCGTAGGATTATGAAATCATTAAGAGCTTTCGATCAGCCTCACCAAAATGCATTCTAGCACTTTCTCTTGCCATAGGAAGGGACTGGTCATTTATTTTAGTGCTAACAGAACTAACAAATGACTTGTTCTTACCCATTGAACCTCCTTCATGGGATCACCAATCACAGAGGTTGGGTTGCCATCGCTGTTGATTTCATTTTGCCTTTAATCCAATTCCCCTTGGCTAATTTAATTCTTCCCTGGGTTTGTTAACAAATCCATAGGTCAACTCTTTGACCTCACAAAATCAATTGAGATAACTTCACAATTTTTAAGCTAGCTTATTCATATTATATCTCAAACAACTTTCACTTACATCATTGTTTTTCACAATGGCTATTGCCATTTAGCAATCTCAAATCATCTACATTAAGTGTCGGTTTTCCACCAAAATATGTGCCAAGAGTTTTTCAACAGCTTAGCCTCCAAATTTAGCCAATTACAGAGTACTAAACTCTAACTCACATAATAATTTATTTTGGCTACCAGGGGATTTTCTCATATAAATTGAAATCGATTAACATCCGTATATCTCAATATAATGGGAATCCACTGTACATGATACTAACATTTATAGTACCCTTCAAAAAATTTAATTTCCACATATCTAGATATATGCCCAATCTCCATAAAGCATAAGCAATATCACACAGATTAATATTAATGCAACAAATTCTCAACAATTTGTGCATACCTCGCATAAGTTGCAAAAGCGCTTCAAATGACGTGTTAATGTCACAAGAAATATTCACATATATATCCTTACACCAAGATAAATATACAGCCTCAAATCATGAAAATTACATTTATCTATCATAAATAAATGATCAAAATTTCCATGCCACATAATGCTTGTTTCAAGCAAAATATTTCATAATCCACAAAATTTATTCACATTAGCAAATATAGCAAAGCCTCCACTCAATTAATTATCCGCAGCACACATCTTGTATTTATAAAATGAGGTAGCAATATATAGTTTTGTGAGACATATTATAACACATATGCCATCTATATTAAAAAATTTAATATTCACAGTAGTCATATATATATTTATACCATTATAAATATATTTTCGTCCAAAAAAAAATACCACTATAAATATATACTCACAAATCATGAAATTTAAACACATTTATCTTTACACTTGATAAATGATTAAATTTTCACACCACACGAATAATTCATAAATTTGCTCTCTATAGCAAATAACAAAACCTCCATATAATTAATTTTAAACCACAACATGGCTTTATCAAATGAGGCTAGAAACAATTTGCAACTTTAAAAATTTATAAGGTATCCCCACATGTTAGACGCCCCCACACTTTCAGATATCTTAAAAATATTTTCACATCTTATAAATAATAATTCTAATTTAATTAGACTATCGCTATATATCCCGTTTCATTCTAATTAAATTAGAATATTCCTCAAATTTTGTCACTCTAATATCCAAAGTTTGTATCCCCAAATTATCAAGCACCACATATATATGTACAATCCTTCCACAGAATTTAAATGGAAAACCATATAGCATGTACAGGAAGCACGAACATATGAACTAATGCAACATGACAAGATCTGAAATACAATATCCATTATAATGTTTCAAAACCGAATTCAAAGCATGAAGTCCAAGTTGAATATGACTCACACATATAACACCACATGGTAATTATAGATTAATATATTTAAAAACACATAAACTCCAGAGACAATACCGTTGGCACATTAACCATGACATTAAGACGTTTAATGACAAAGGAATTAGGCCCAGCAATATTGGTGGGAATTAAATCACTAATTTAAACAATGCAATCTTCTTCCCTTTAGTTAAATTGGTAATGGCGTAGAAAATTGTGATTTGTGTAATACCCCGAATTTTGAGACTCGAGGCTAGAGAATAAGCCTGAGATTAGTGGATTGCTAAGCCCCGGTTTAGCAAGATCCCAAATTGTGATTAAGGGTTAATGACTCCAAAAGTGGATGTGGTTAGTGATAAATAACCCTTTTGGAGAATATGATGTGATTTTGCACTCGAATATGATTCATGTGTGTTGTGAGCAGTGCCGAAACCCTGTATTTGAGTTCAATTGTGGATTAACATCCAAATTGAATTAGAATAGAGGGAAGAATTGAATGGGGTATTGTGTTGGAAATGGTGTCATAGTGTGTTTTGATGTCATTGAAATTGGTTTGGAACTTTGGAATGGAAATGTTGCAATGTTAGGTTTTGAAATGTGAATTGTGTTGACATGTTGAGATTATTGTGAAAACATGACAATGAGATGTGAATTTGATTGATTTGGTGTTTCCAATGGATTCCTTGTGAAAATTTATGTGGGAATGATGTTTGGTATGAAAATGGAACCATTGGAAGCAAAGATGCAAAATCTGAAATTCTGTCCAGTGTAACTTTATTCTGGGCAGTCTTCTCGTGTGGATGTTTTGACTAGGCAAATGATGTCAGAAAATTATGAAACTTTCCAGTCTTAAAGTTCACCTCCCGAGCTTCAAAATGGACATATAATTTGTGCCATTTCGTTTTGGGAACTGGGAGATATGACTGTCCAAAGTTTGAGGTCGAAAATGGACTCTGTTTTGGGGCAGTGAAGAAATTTGTGTAATTCTGGAATTTTGTAGTGATTTCTGGTAATGGATCATATTTTTCCAATTAAGAGGACTTAAATAACTTTCATTTGGCTTTGGAATCACCTCATTTAGATTTTTATAGAATTAGTTATGATTTTTCAAAATTTGGGCAGAAAATCTGCCAGAAAATCCGAAAATGGGAATTATGACATCATCTCAATAAAAGATGACATCAGCATGGAATTAAATATTTTCTCATCTTCTTCGGCTCTCATTTCGTGTTGAACCAGCTGAAACTAGTGAGAGAAAGTTGAGAGCTCTTAGAGAGAGAAAGAGGAGAAATCTCGCAAGGTAAGCCGATTTCTCCGACGATCTAGCTCCTAACGCGTATAACCTTGCTTCTAAGCTTCTCTTCCATGTTCTTTAAGGTGTTGGAAGCTCAATTTTCATGATTTAAAAGGGGCTAGGGTTCAGCCATATTGAGTAAAATCCAGAGGGAGCTTGAGGTAACTTCCGAAACTTCAATCTTTGATTGTTCTGGCTGCTGTGGTTGATTTAATCGGTGAAATTTCACCGGATTGTCTTTGTTTGTAAATTTGGAAAATGGGTTGGCCTAGGTGTTATGCTGCCCAAATTGATACTAAATGGTAGTTCTAACCCAATGTAATGGTCAATAAAGTGGTTAGGAGTAGAAAGGAACGCGTTTACGGAGCCGAAACCGAAAAACCCCAATTTTTCCCGGGGAATTGAGAATTTCGGCCAAGCCTAGTTTGGAGGGGTTAGAGATGGATTTTCAATGATTTGATGATTCCATTGAGTTCAGGAGCGAAAATTAGGTGGGGTTACAGTTGGTCACTTTTTCGGAAAAGGCCGAAAAAGCATAATTACGAAAACGCCCTTGAAACCCTTAAAGTGGGGGCTGCCAAGGGTAAATTTGTAAATTGACATTGAATTTGATAATTCTGAGTCCGGAAATGGATTACTTGGGCGAAAATATGTCAGAATAGCTCATGTCAAAATTTCAAGAAAAGTACAGCCGGACCGGGTACGGCGGGGCCGGGCTGGGTCCTCGGGGGTATTTTAGTAAATTTTCAATATAGCCTCATATAACCCCCAGAAACACTATGGAAGTGTCTAAATAGTACATTTGACATTGTAGGATCGAATGTGAAGCCCCGAGTTGCTGGCACGCAAATCGAGGAGAAAAGACTGGAGGTAGGGGACTTGCCTTACTTGCATGTATTTGATATCTTTGCTTGTGTAGTGATGTATGTGATTGCTTTACTTGATTGTGTAGAGCATATTTGAATAAATGAAGCTCTGTTTCTGTTTTACTGTGGCCATAGTTTTGTTACATGAAATATTGAGCATGCAGAAATGTCATTATGGGGCATGCATCTAGATAAAGCTAACATGTCATACACATAGCATCTATCATGCATACATTATGGTATCTGTTTCCTACTGAGATTCTCTCGAATCTCACTCTCCCCTACCAACAATTTAGACAGGGCAAGTGGCTCGTGGAGGGAGCGGCTAGGACTCCTTCAAGATGAGATTGTGTAATCCCCATTTGAAGAATTGCAATAGGCAATTGTACCCTGTGTATCTTTAGCGAAGGTATGTACCCGGGATTGCCGGGATGATTAAGTTGTGCACTCTGATATTTATATGAATGTGATTTATCTTCGTGTAGTAATTGTATTCGAAATGTGAATATGAGACCAAGTTTATAAATGATTTCAAAAAGTATTCGTGAAAACCCCGTCATGTGATGGGTTAGTAAATGTTATTTGATTATTATTGGTCTCTATTTCATTTTAATCACGTATTTCGGATATAATTACGGAGGGGGTTACAATTTGTGCCCTTCATTTTTATTCAATTAATTTAATATATGAACTTCCTTTCTAAAATGAAAGCACCTCCAGCCTTTGTGTGAAATAACAATTAAAATCCACAACCTGCCAATTACTGTGTTACCTTCAATACTCATCCCCTATGAATTTATATACTATTCGATCACCATTTATCAAACAGAAAAATATGGAAATAACAATCATTCAGCCGAGTTTCCAAAGGCTAATATTTCTTTGGAATCTCATATAATGTTGTAACGATTATTACTAACACACAATCAAATTGGCCATAGAAGACATAAGCAACTGTGGTACCAGGTTTCAATTTCAGACAGAGAGCTATGCGTACCTGTGGTGGGAGACCAAGCCATGAGTAATATGCTGATCTCTAGGATGATGGTGATCATGCCTAAACCTTTTTTTCGTTCAAACTATAGTGTCTACGAGGTCTTAAGCGAGTCTGGTTAAAGAGGTATTTGGTGATTATAATGACAATTGCCCACATGAGCCTCAAAACCCAGTTTCATCATTAATAATAATCATCAAACTCATTGCCTCTACACACGCTCTCATCAGGCTCACGACTACCGCCAAGGTAGTTGTGCCTGGGTACCACTTTGAGGTAGAACTCAATTCTCATTTAACATCCCTGGTCTCTACAGTCACCAAAGGGTTTGTTCCAACCTAAGTTTAGCACCACAATAATGAATTTTTTAAGATATCATAAGATGTCCTTGAATGAGACACAAACAAAATGTGAGACCCAATTCAATATTCCTACACAAGAGGGAAATATCATAATAAAATTACTAAATCAGAACAAAGTTTAGGGGTCTCCTTGTAGCGTCAAAATCAAGTAATGGAAAATAAAAAACTGGAGGATATACTTATCTCATCCCAGTAACCTATCTTCTTCTCGTAGACCATCACAAATGTGCCTTGAGTTCTCACCAAAAACCACTTCACCCAGATTGTGAAGGAAGCAAAACTCTAATCTTTTCACAAAAGTATTCTACACTCTTAGAAAGTATATGCTACTTTTTCTCAAAGAAAATTATGGCTAATAATTACCTCAAGACTTATGGGCTACCATAGGCCCATAATTGAGTAGATGATAGAAATAATTTCAGAGATTACCCACCCATGAGGAAGTAGATCAATAGCCAACAATTCACAAAATACGCACCATTTTTTCCCAGTATTTGGAAACACATGCTCGGAACATGCCTGTAGTGTTATAAGGCATGGTAATTTCTCCTTTTGCAGACACAGCAACCAAGCCAACAGTGCCTTTTGGGGTTCAGTCCTTTACAACACATTTAGCTACTTCTTCCAGAGATGGGCCTTTGAACTCCATCAAGATGGCCACATCTCTCACAACTGTTCCTCTTATTATTGATTCTCCTTTGCCTTGTGATCAACCAAGAGATTGAAGAAGACCACATCATGATACACTCACAATATTAGCAGGTAATATCTTCTAAGATTGTTGGTATCAGCACCTCACACCACACTAATTATTAGCGGCAACACCTGTTGAAACACAATAAACAAATAGTTCGAGTTATGTATAAGGACGTTGTCCTTAAGAGATATTCCGCAACCCCCTAGCAGATTGGGAAGCGGCACTCCCCAGGATAAAACAAACTCTACCTATAGGATGCAGGGTGACAGAACTGTAGAAAGATATCAGTATAACTCAAATGAAGGGAGAGAGAAGAGGACCTCGGGGACCTCGGTGTATCCTAGCTGTGCACCGAACATTTCCTTTTATAGGAAAAAATATGTGACCGTTGGGGAGTTATAATGACCATTAACAATGGTTTAATGGCAATTAAAACAATAGTTACAAAACAAGTGTTAATGACAATTTAATGTAATAAAACCTTTTAAAATTTATTAAAAGCAGTTAATTAAAATTCCAACAATCATCTCCAACGGTCAGTTCAAAAACTCGTCTTATCAGCCTTTTTCTAACTCAAACTCATATTTAATTGTATATTAGAGCATTCCCAATCTTAAGTTATATGAGACTTCTTTCTTTGACACACTCACACACAATATTTACAACATCATCTCTAGGGAAAGTGGCAGTGCTAGCATCGGAAGAAAGTGGCAGTGCTCGCATCGAAAGAAAGTAGCAGGTGGAGAACAATCACTAGCGGTACCGGTGGTTGTGCACCCACGCGCAACGGTATGTGTTAAGCTTGTGCAGGGGTCAAAAAATTATTACTTGGAACTAATAGACCTAGATAACTTGACTTAAGTTTAGTCCTCCTCAAAATCCCTCGTACCAGTTATAATCAAATTCAATTCTCCAACTATCTCTTATATAAAGTACTAAAATTAGTTTTTTTTTTTTAAACAAAACGCATCACTCCACTCTTGTGTGATTTTTTTTTTATGATATATATAGGAAAAATTAGGGAAAAATTGCTCCATTAAAAATGTTATTGTTAAGAATGATCTGATAAATTTTTAAGCAAAACATTACTACCTCTGGTTCTAAATATAAGACAAAGTTGATTTTTTTTGTAGAGATTAAGGAAGCTAAATAAGTTACTTAATCATATCATATGTTATGTATCCTTAAATTATATATTAGTTTATTAATCAAACTAATTAGTTTGGAGGAAAAAATAAAAATAAAAATACTCTAAAATAATTTAATTAGCTTTCTTAATTTCTTCAAAAAAGTTATCTTTGTCTTATAATTAGGACCGGAGTGAATACTTAAAATTATTATATAGATAATAAGAAGGAATATCTCAATTAAATTTAGTGAAATGTCAAAGTTCAAATTGAGGCTACAAATTTAACAAATTATTAATCAAGTCACAAGATCTAACTAAGAATTTTTTAATATTATTAAAAGACTAAAATACCCCTTTATTCTTAAAAAAATTGTAGGTAGGTAGGGTTGAAGCTAGAGTTTGATTCTGATTATTTGAGCTATAAACTTTTAATTCAAAATTCAGTCCTTATCTTTTCTTTTTTGTGAAAATGATCCTTAAAAGTCCAACTTATAATTGAGTCATCCTACATATAAAAAAAAACAACAAACAGAGCCGATGTGGCTTCCTAGTCACCATCTCCATCATTATCATCAACAAATCCCTTCGTCTTCGCAAGAGGCAGAGAATTATAGAAATCACTCCAAACGAAACTCTACTTTTATATATAACAGAAAAATAATAGATAAATAGATTTAGAGCTAAAATCATAAAGTTGGACAAAAAAATATTTTTAAAACAACCTAATAAATAAATTATTTTTTCTAAAACAACCTAATAAATAAATTATTTTTTCTAGAACCAAAGAAATAATTTTAGGCAATGGTTTCTTCTCGAAATATACCTGTGTTGATGTTTAAAGAATCTTCATTAGCAAGTCCCATCAACTCAGGCCCTATTAGCAAGAATCAAATGCATGATCCGCATGGTTCAATAGGTCCCATCCCAGAAATACCAGCCAGCGGCTTCCGGCATTGCGTCCGGTGGTGGTGAATTGAGTGAGGAGAGCTGTAATAATTATTGTTCGTATTGGATTTAAAATCGGTATATATTTGAACTATATAAAATCTAATTGGTTATAAGTTAGATTTATAAGTAAATTTTTTTAAAAACAAATAATGCACCCCATCTAAATGATCGGAGAAAATCAAAGAGATGAAAACATTTTGTGCGACCAAGAGAGAATTGAAGAGATACCTATTTATCTTGACGTCGCTAGGATAAGACGACTTACCAATGGACTTCTTCTCAATAATCTTGCTCAGTGTGCTTGAATCCGAATACTGAATCTTTTTCTTCATTTTCTCTAGCGAACATGAGCTCCTCCATCATATGCGGCTTATTCTTCAATGTTGTTCATGCTGCCAACTTAGCATATTTGATTAACTAATAATCAAATTTAACCTTTATAGTGGTCATGTGCGCATTGCTACAATCAATTGGAAATTTCCAAGGCAATATTGAACAAAAAATTTTTAGGCCAACATTGCTCCTAAGTGAAGAGAAGTACTTACATACTCTAGGAGCACCACCTTATCTATACTCTAATTAATTAAAATACAATAATTCGTCTTATTTTAATCCTACATGGTATAGGAGTCATCAGCAGAAATTCAAATTTTATGATTTTAGGGATGATGGGAGGGAATTGTGTTTTTTGTTTTTCTAAAGTAAGAAGTTTATGTTTTTTAAAATTATAAAATTGGAATTTCTCTAAATGACTCATCTGCCATGTAAGATTAATATAAGATAGGTTGTCATATTTTAATTAGTTAGAGTACAGATGAGGTAACACTCTTATAATACGTATGTATTTCTTCTAAGTGAAAACTTCTAGAGTAAATTTACACCTTAACAAAAATGACATGAATGACTAGTGGACATGCCAGCTTAAAATATTTGGCCAACTAATTGTCAAATTTAACCTAGATAATGGCTTAGGTAAATTGCTATGATTTAAAAACTTTTGGGATAAAATTGGTCTAAAAAAAACTTTCAGAGCAAAATCGAGATTTTATGATAACTTTAAAACAAAAATAAAGCTTAACCCAAAAAAAAAAAAAAAAGAGAGCAGCAAGCACACATGTTCCCCGCTCACTATCACACATATCTCAGGTACAAATGTCATTTACCAATGACCATGCATCATTATGTGGTAATATCTTTGAGCGAAATCATCAGGATTTTTTTTTTATAAAAAAGTTAATATGCAAAAATATTCATGAATTTTTATCGCGAGCACTATATACTTTTTAAAGGTGTAAAAATATTCATAAATTTTTAAAATAAGAGCAAAAATACCATTAATGTTAAAAGACTTTAAAGTCCGTTATTTTTGTGATGGGGCCCACCCTACTAAAAAAACAAAGGTCAAGGTTTTGTAATTGGGAAAATACCAGTTAGGTCCCAAGGTACAGAATTAATCCCAAAAAAGTCCCTTTGCAAATTCCAATGTCAGAAAAGTCCCTAGGGACTTTTCTGACAGCAATTCCCTTTGAGAAATGACTGAAATAGCCCCCACTCAAATAAGAAAAAAAAACGCACAGAGGAGAGATGAGTGAAGCTCGTATTACTGTATTAGTGATCAAGGCATTAAGGAAAACAGCAAAACGCACACGGACGAAGGGCGTAGGAGGTGTAACATTAAAGGGATACAAAGTGGCGTTAATGTTCTTGGGAATCTCGTCTTCTTCATCGTCCAGGTACGTGCAGCAACGTAGAGAAACGAACTCTCGAAAATTTTGTTTCTTTCTGTGTGTAACATACTTTGTTGAGAGTGAGGGTTTGGTGAAAGGTTGGATCTTGAGCTAAAAAATGGAGTAAGTGGTAGGTGGTAGAGAAGAAAAGCTAAGAATTTGGTAGACAAATGAGCTTGATCATTGAAGTTGGGATTTCACCTTGGGTGGGTTGGGTTTATATTAGAGTGCTCTGTTTTTATGGCATGGTAACAGAGGAGCTGCTGTGTTTAAAGTGAGAATGATGAATGTAGTTGGTATTCTTTGCTGGAAAAACGCTGAAATGAACAAAAAAAATTGTTGTAAATTTGTGCATATGAAGTTGTAAATATAGCTGTGGAAGTTGTTAATATGTACCGTAGGTGTGCTCTATTTTTGGTGAAGCAAATAGAGGTTTGACCCTGTTTTTAGTGTGTTTGGTGTTGTTAGAAAAAGCACATGTGTAGGAAAAAAAAGTGTAGTTAACGTGTTGTTAATGTGTGCATATGAAGTTGTAAATATTGCTATGGAAGTTGTAAATACGTACCGTAGCTGTGTTCTGTTTTTTGGGAAGAGAACAGGGGTTTTGCCTTATTTTTAGTGTGTTTGGTGTTATTAGAAAAAGCATATGTGAAGGAATAAAATGTGTAGTTAACTTGTTGTTAATATGTGCATATGAAGTTGTAAATATTGCTGTGAAAGTTGTAAATACGTACCGTAGCTGTGGTCTATTTTTGGAGAAGAGAACAGAGGTTTGGCCTTGTGTTTAGTGTGTTTGGTGTTATTAGAAAAAGCATATGTGAAGGAATAAAACGTGTATTTAACTTGTTGTTAATATGTGCATATGAAGTTGTAAATATTGCTGTGGAAGTTGTAAATACGTACCGTAGCTGTGGTCTATTTTTGGGGAAGAGAACAGAGGTTTGGCCTTGTGTTTAGTGTGTTTGTTGTTATTAAAAAAAGCATATGTGCAGGAATTAAACATGTAGTTAATGTATTGTTAATATGTGCGTATGAAGTTGTAAATATTGCTTTAGAAGTTGATAATACGAAGTTTGTGTTGCAGATTGACATGAAAGATGGGAAGTTGTTCGGGGAAGAATTTATTTTGTTTCTTTCATGTGGGGGGAAGTTTTTAAATGGTGGAGAAGATGAAATGCAATATGTTGGTGGTTTAGTAAGAACAAGATGCGTAAAGAAAGGCACAACATATGAGGAGTTGCAAAGAATCATATCATCCATAACGGGAAAAGAAAGGAATGAAATGCAAATGAAGTTCAAAGTTGCCCTTGATACGTCAACATTTGTGGATCTTGTGGATGACGAAGGGGTGTATCATCTAATCAAATATAATGAACAATATGGTCATGTGTCTATTGAAGAGGATGGTGATAATGACAGTACAGAACCAGCAATGAACGGTCAAATGGAAGAGCAAGAAGTGTAAGTTTATTTGTCCTAAGAAAAGTAATTTCTTCCAACGTGAATATGTGCAAGAGCACTAAAACTTGTAATTTCTTGCAGGATTGATCATTTGTTTGGAGGTGAAGGAGGAATGTGTACATCCCCATATGGTTTGTTAAATGAAGGTCAAGTGATCCCATCATTGACTTGTGCTACGCAAATGGTGCCAACCCCTATACCAGAAATGAATCATAGAAAATGGAGGGATTTGATTATTGGAGCAGGACAGATTTTTCCGAATGCTGTGAGCCTTCGTCAAACGTTATACAAATATAGTATTGCTCATAAGTTTGCATACCAATTTGTGAAGAACAATCAACACAAGATAATTGTGAAGTGCAAGGTTGAAGGTTGTCCTTGGTACATGGGTGCATATTCATCAGGAGAGCATCAAGATACAGAGTTTTTAATCATTAGAACACTCAAAAGTGAACACGTTCACCAAGCACAAGATAGCCTAATAGTTTTGCATCCACACAGGTCGAGCTTGACATCATCAATCGTAATGGATGGTTTGAGGTCCAATATTGATAAGACTGCTAACGTCATTCGATCAGACATGTACAGAGACTATGGGGTGCGGCTGAACTACCGTCAAGCATATAGGGCAAAATAAAGAGCGGTAAGGGAATTACATGGTCGAGTAGAAGACTCTTACATGGTAATTCCTTGGATATGTGACAGACTAATCGAGAGTGACCCGGACACAGTTGCAAAATGGGCAGCCTCATCGAACAATAGATTTCATAGGGTATTTATTGCTTACGGTTGTTCTATTAAAGGGTTTTTAGGAGGTTGTCGGCCCATACTGTATGTAGATGGTTGTCATCTAAGTGGCCCTTATAAGGGAACAATGTTGTCAGCTAGTGCATACGATGCAGACAACCAGATGTTTCCCCTAGCATATGCCATTGTGAGTGGTGAGACGTATGATGAATGGTCTTGGTTTCTATCGAACGTGAAAGACATTACTGCCTCAATGTTGGTAACAATTGTCTCAGATTGCAATAATGCGATTATTGGTGCTGTAAAAGAAATATTTGGCAGTGAGAGACATGCTTTTTGCTACCGGCATGTGAAGGAAAATTATAGTGCCGAGTTCCTACGAATTAATAGAGGTCGGACACGAACATCGGCGAATAGCAAGGAGAATGCACTCCTTCTTCTTGATGCAATTGCATATGCAAGGTTGGATGAAGACTTCACTAGTGCAATGGGTACATTAAGATTGTTCAATCCACAATTGGCAAATTGGGTGGAGAATCATGGGGATGTTGAGAAATGGGCTCTAAGCAAGTTTCCTTTCAAAAGGTGGGACAACATAACAAGTAATCTTGCAGAGTCATTTAATGCATGGATGTTAACAGAAAGGAAGCACACCGTGTCAGTTTTAATTCATGAACATCGGGAGAAATTGGCTCGAAAATTGATTGCAAGCAAGATGGCCATGGGTAGTTGGAAAAATGCGGTGGGACCAAGAATTGAAGAAAAATTGCTGCAACAAGTTAAACATGCTGAAAATATGGAAGCATCATATTATGGAGACAATCAGTTCTCGGTTCGAAGTAGATGTGGAGATGCCATCATTTTTGTGAATGTAGATCTTGGTGAAAGAAAATGCACGTGTCTAGCATGGCAAATGAGTGGAGTGCCTTGCGCCCATACATGTGCAGCTATTAAGGTACTTAGTGGTAATGTCTACACATTTGTAGATGACTGGTTCAAACTGGAAGCACAGAGAAAAATATATGAAAGTTCCATGAGGCCAGTCGCAACTCATGATTGTCTACGGGTTGAGTCTCCAACGGTGACACATATGCTAACACAGACATTCTTAGACCCTCCAATCACTTCAAGGCCACCAGGGAGACCGAAAAGGAAAAGAAGGGAATCTCAGTTTCAAAACAAAAAGATATATCATTGTGGGAGATGCAATGAGGCTGGGCACACAATCAAAACTTGTAGAAATCCAAATCCATCCTAAAAACAAGTACATAAATGTAGATTATTTTGATAGTAACTTTCTGGTGATGTATATATTGACCATGAAGTAGTTGCATTCCCTCACCCCTTTTGCTTGTTGAATGCATCCCCAACTTGGTGTATCTATGTAATTAGTATATCATATTAAGTGCAATGAGTAAGTGAACAAAAGGTACTTACTCATAGTACTTAATATTTTATTGTCTTAGTATCTATGGAAATGATAAGCTATTCTGTTGTGACAGTACAGGTATTATTTTGTTTAAGTTAATGCTATGTTGTTGTGACAGGAGCCACATGAAATTGTACAACCATAAGAGGTTGGGCAATGACCTTGTGAAAACAACTTTTTTTTGTTGTGAAAACATACGTACATAATGGCTTGTGCACAAAGCTACATGATGTTGCTAGTGTTAGGTCAAGAATATTATGCAGATCGCTACATCACTGGGTTCAGCTGATGGTAAGACACTGTGAGAGTGTCAAAAATTACACTGTATAGAGGAAGTTGTTAATATAGCTGAAGATGTTGTAAATATAGCAGAACATATTGTAAACGATGATAGAAGAAAGTGGAGCCTAAGTGTTGGCTTGTTGCACAAGCTACTGCCCTGGTGTCCCTGGGGGGAGTGGCTGTAAACGTAGCTGAAGAACTTGTAAAAGGAGCTTAAGATGTTGTAAACGTAGCAACAAGTGTTGTAACATAAACCATTTATGTTTTCTTTCTCCCAAGTTGTAAACGCCGCTTATGACGTTGTAAATATAGCAGGACATATTGTAAACGTTGCACAAACTTGTAAAATGAGCTTAAGGTGTTGTAAACGTAGCTTAATAACTTGTAAAAAGAGCTAAAGGTGTTGCAAACGTAGCAACAAGTGTTGTAACATAAACCATTTATACTTTCTTTCTCCCAAGTTGTAAACTCCGCTTATGACGTTGTTAATATAACTGAATATGTTGTAAATATAACAGAACATATTGTAAACGTTGCACAAACTTGTAAAATGAGCTTAACGTGTTGTAAACGTAGCAACATGTGTTGTACACTTAAAAACAGCAAACACTTGTTCAAATGACATGTCCAACAACCTGAGCAAAATAACTGATATGTACATGTTGATATAAGCTGAGCAAAATAACCTCAGCAAAATAACTGATATGTACATGTTCATATAAGCTGAGCAAAGTAACCTGAGCAAAATAACCTGTTCGGGGACCTAGTCAAGCATTTGATATGTACATGTTGTAAAGTTAAATCAGGATGTCACCAAAATAACTGATGATGGTGTAAACTAACTATACGTTAGTGCCTTTTGCAGCAAGTTGGCATTCATACAAAATATCAACTACAGAACACTCTAAGTAGCCATTTTCACAGAAAAATACGTCAAATGCTACACGACTTTCTTCCTCTTCATTTGTTGACTTCCGTTGAGAAGGGACAACACCTTTTGAGCGTGTTTGTTCTGTTCATATGCAACTAGCCACCATAAACAATCTACCTTCACTTGCCGAATCTGATGATCACCAAGCTTAGGCATAGTGTACCCCGCCTTGTCATGTGTAGAGCCATCCCAGCTATGTAACCATGACAGAACATGAACACCACACGAATCGCTGCAAAACAAAAAGCCACATACACCGTTCCCATGTTATAACAACCGAATGGGTCAAAAAAAGCAATAGTTGAAAGAGTTGGCGGAACAAAAACAGCACTAACGTATCAGGTTGGACATGCACTTTTGCCCAAGTAACTTCCTTTGGTATTTCCTTCCCTTTGTCATATACTTCGGGTTTTACTCGACGAAGTATGTTAACAATGCAATCTCTCTGGAAGTTGTACGAAAAAGAAGTTATGTCAGAAAACAACAATGACGAATGCACACAAACCATTTGAGAAACAAGCACTTACACACTGCTGTGCGAGGCGTTCTTTGGCTCGAATATCTTCTTTTTGGCTTTTGCTCATTCTCTTCGGTTTTGTTGCATCTTCTTCTACCTTTTGTGCCCTTGCATATGTTAATTGGTCAACCAATGAGTCCAGCATATAAAACCGCATTGTCTTCGTCTCCAAGACATAACAAAACCAATGATCCAGGCGCAGGGTAGGAGCAAAAATCAAGTCGCAATCGCCAATGTTGTAACCAATATGTTCAGGCAAGATCTTCGCATCATGTGATTCCACTGACCACTTGTTAGGATTCGCTGCCATTTTTTGCATCAATTCTGCGGAAAATATGTGTCTGGTCACCCGGCTGCTATTGTGTACTTGATCCCCCACTAACGTCCTCGCAACCATGGTCATAAACTATGCACCATTAAAAAAAGAGTCAGCAATTCGCAAAATTCAATGAACATAGTATGAGTTAATTGTTCAATTAACTTACCCTGTTACTAATCCAACCCCTTGGACGAAGGCAATATAGTTCACCGCGGGTCAAGAAATAGTCATACATGTCTACAAACTCCCTAACACACAAACAAGCGCACAAAGTCAGTTTTTGTGATTCATGTAAGTTGAGATTGCAGAAGTGTGATTACTTACTCCTCCTCATCCTCTGGTGATTTACATCGTGTAGTGCACATTTGATATAAAACTTCCTTATCCTTCTCATCTTGACTTCGCTTCTTAGCCATTGTTGTCACCCAAGGAGACCCAATAGCAGGTTTCTTAACCCTTGTAGATTTCCTCAATTGTGCCTGTTCCTTTCCTTTCGATTCCACTTCCTCCTTATCTCCCATACAATGTACACCTCCTACTTCTTCCTCTGACCCTTCATCTGCACTTATAGACTGCTCCTCATCGTCTTCTCTTTTTCTTATGTCACCCCCCTCAGCATGTTCATCATCTTCACTTTCAGATGAAGATTTAACGTCTTGCACCTTTTCATCCCCTTCATCCATTTCTCCCCCGCCTAAGAGCCTCGCCTGAAGGGAAAGAAGTTCCTCTTGCACTATTGACACCACCCTTGACATAATTCGATCATATGTTCTCTTGATTTCCTACAAATTAGACATCACAAAAACTTAAGTCAATATAATCAACTGAATGTTGTTGTGACATCAGATTTCACATCTTACTGGGTGTGTTAGCATGGTTTGTTCATGCAATTCAGAAGAGGCAGATCCAACTACATTACTGACTGAATGTAGCAACCCTTGGTTGCTTTCCTTCTCTGTCTGCACTCTACTCTTTACGTTGTTGTTATTCCAAAATGCAAGCGCATTTTCACTTGTAGAGGCATGTAGTTGGCCTAGGGGAAAATGTTGCAAGAAAAACACCTGTACAGAAATTAAATTACAACTTAACAGCAGCATAATTCAACATGTAATGCAGCGATATACAACTAATTAAAAAAGCCAATAAACGTTACATAGATCAAACATGCACTTACCATTAGAAAATATATACATCCCCCGACATTGATCCTCCCTGCATCTTTCCCTTTCACTAATTTCTTCTTGTACTGTGCAATAGAATTTGATAGTTCAATCAACACAAAACTCGACCAATCGTACTTCCCAAGACCTCCTTTTGTTGCCGCCATAACTTTCAACACTCTATCAGTCACTTTTATACCCGACCCGGGACACAAGAGAGTTCCCAACGCATACATGACAAAGAGGAATTCGAATTCCGGATCCTCGTCTCTCTCAATTAGCCATTTTCCAATGGTCTTGTAAGGCACTGTCCCGTACAATGTCTTCAATTGTTCAAAACCTTCTTCTTCTTTGTTGACTTTTTCCTCAATGTCCCCCCTCACACGATAACCCCATCAATTGTTGAACATCTTCCCGGCGGATGTTCAATGACCTCCCTCGAATCAAAACATTATTTGTTGGAGGGTCAAATGCAGACATCAACTGACCACATAGATCTCGGGGGATTTATGAGTAGCTTATGTGAACTAACTTGTCAAATCCGATTTTCTTTAGCCTTTCCATCTTATCTTCTCTATTTTTCACAATGTTGCACACTTTCATAAATTGATTAGGAGCACATCGGGTTAAGAATGGAACCATGTATTTTGTCCCTTTTGCCTCACTCCTTAAATTCTTTGCCCTCACCTTATATGCCTCCTTCTCCTCATCTTTCAATGCGTCCCAAGCTTCTTTCATAGACTGTGTCTCCTCTTTTAAACGCTTGCACTCCTCCTTCTTGTTTTTCTTGTTCTTAAAATAATCTTGTGTAAACAATATATACCCTGAAACTTTTTTCCCCCTCTCTCCCTCTCCATCTTTCCTTTCTTTCTTCTTTGCCATTTTTTGCTTAACCTTGACTGTAATTACTACTTTATTCATACACCACCAAAAACATAAGACATTAACCAATCATTTGTATATAACAAACAACTAATTTATGAAGTTAATTGCAATTCCACATCAGCAATGTACTGAACACACTCATCTAGACAATATATATATATATATCAATCACTAAGTCATATAAATCAACAATGAAGCATAAGGTCATGAACAAAACTTTCTTCTGCAACTCATCACACACAACAAACAATTTTTCATATCTATCTTGGAACAGCATAAATTTTGAAGTTATACTCATGCATATACATAAATAGACCAAACAGAATAGAATACACGCAGTGATCACAGAACCCCAACCACAGAGGCGTTTCCTTTGTTTGGTAGCCGAGAAAAGAAATGAACAGTCTCAAAAAGTTGTAATGCATCAAAGCCACTAGCGGATGTTGTATTTTGCCAAATATCTTACTTCTTTCAAGCCAAATTAGAGCAAGCAGGGAAAAGAAATAAAGACACCACGGAGACATATTTTAACCGCTAGGTCCGCGAAAGCAACTGGCCAGTCAAAACAAAATTTATATGAATGAAAGCGAAAAACAGAAAGGACACGCAGACAAAGAGCACAACAAGAAATGCGGAACTCACAAGTACAAAATGAAAGAGAATGGCCATTGGAGAGTCCAAGAGCAGCAGCACCGCAACAACAATTTTTGGTGCCATTTCACAAAAAAAAACCACACAGCAAAGGGGCGGACGACTGACCATCGGAGGAGCACTCGAGGGACGCTGGGTGTTGGAGCGATGCGGCTGACGTTGTTGGACGGGCGCCGGATTCTTTGCCGCTGCAACACCGGCCGACGCTGGCGCAGCCCACGAACACCGGCTGCTTCGCGGCGGACTGCACTGCATGCTTGGGGTACGGCGCACTCACCCACACCGACGCGCACGGCAGCGACGCGGCGTCGAAGCCCCCCGACGCTTGACGATGAACCACGGTGAAGACGGAGGAACGAGAAGAAGAGCCGCGATTTCGAACCCTGTTTCTTCTTTTCAAAATGAACCTCAAGCTTTCAAAATGACCTCATTTTTTTAAATTTGAGTGGGGGCTATTTTAGTCATTTCTCAAAGGGAATTGCTGTCAGAAAAGTCCCTAGGGACTTTTCTGACATTGGAATTTGCAAAGGGACTTTTTTGGGATTAATTCTGTACCTTGGGACCTAACTGGTATTTTCCCTTTGTAATTTCCCTCGCTACCTTATCTCTTCTATCTATTACTCTCTCCCTTCTTTCCTTCACCTCCCTCGTTTCCTTATCAGATGCAGATGGCAATGATGAAACCCTGTACCAGTAGCGATCGTGTCAACCTCCACTAGCGGCGATGCTGGCATATTGATCTATGGCTGAGAGGAAATCGATTTGCAGTGATAAATGGTGGCGGAAGCTTAGATTTAGAGGAGAAGGTTTGAGGGTTGTGACTGGGATTCAAAGGTAATAGTGAGGGTGGAGGTTGTGATTGCTTCATTGGTAGAACATGATGGCAACAATGGCAAGATTTGAGATGGCTAGACATGAACTCGTGTCAAACTCCCTTGTGTAATCTTATTTCTGTGGTTTGGCTCTTCTTTGATACCATGTTGGGAAACAAAGATGATGGTATGATTGTTTAGTTAATACGATGAATTGGAATTACATGAATCGAACTTGGATTTTTAATATGATCACTAAATTTTTAGTTATATTAAACAAAAATTAATTTGGGATATCTTCCCTAATCTGGTTCGTGATTTAGGCCCTAAATATGACACCATTATAGTTATATGGCAACAACTAGATGATTATGTGTGATTGGGATTCATCTTTTCACATTTTTTATGCTTGATTATGTTTGATCATTGTTGATGATGAATTTGGAAGTGGAGAGGATAAATCTATGGTTGAGAGAGAGGGGGGTTTTTTTTTTTTTCAAACAGGTATTTTGTTAGTTTGAAATTGTAATAAATGGATGTTATCATCCTTTAATGGTGATGGTATTGTTGCTATGATTTTGAAAGTTTTATGGCTATTTCTGCATCTCCAAAAAGCATAGGACCGCTTATATGCATTTTGGGTAAAAACTCATGGTATTTTTCCAGTTTAACCCTTTAAAAAAATTGTCAAGCATATATTATCTTTCTTTTATTTTCAAAATAATTATACCTGCCTCTATATGTATGTAAATTGAGCCTATGGTTACTGAGATTTCATTAAAATCTACTTAGTCCATTTTTCAGTGATTAAAGAATTACATGGGTGCAAAATTTAGTTATAGAATTAGTTGTATCATATCACATAATTTCGCTCTTAAAAGAACTTAATAATTAATATACCTAAAATGATGAAATCGATAAAAAATTATGATGTGGGTAAAAAAATAGAACTTTCTAATGAACATTCTCAAATATCAATGAGATTTATAATTTAAGTAACATTTAGAATTTCATTTTAAATTTTTCATTTTGTAACATATTTTTTATTAATTGTATAATATACCACTCGTTATATTTTATTTCAGCTTAAGTGAAAATTAATATAAATCATAAAATATAAATGCATATTACGCGCTTTAAATTTTATAGAATAATGTACGAAAAAATGTGTTTAGTTTATTTTAACTGAAAAAGGCACTGTACTCAAACAAGTTAGATCAAGGGACCAGTTTAAAAAAAATGAAGAAATACATTTTAATAAGAACTGTTTCAATTTAATTTCCATAATTTAAAGAAAACTCTAATACGAATATTATTCGTGATTAATACCAAGTTAGTTTTTCAGTACATTTAATACCAAGTTAGTTAACATACAAAATTCATATTACTGTTAATTGGATTTTTTTCCCATGAAGAAGTGATTTATATTATGACCAAAACGAAAGATATACAAAGGTGTATAACAAAGTACACACATCTTGCAATAAATAATGTAGTTGTCACATATCTACCTTGCTTTTAGTTATAACCCTAACATGTGACTTCGTGGTAAGGGAACAAAACAGTGGGAACTTATGAGGCTGTTCAATATGAGTTTGACTCAAAATGTAGTTGATTGCTTCCCTTAGTGCCAACAACTACAATTGAAGAGGACCCACTTTAATTGGAGACATACGATCCATGAATTGCAATTTTCCTTATTGAAGATGACACTGATATGATGGAGCACTTATTTGGAGAAGTAGTTTTGATCTTGAAAACCATGTTCCATCGAGGTCTAAGACTCCCACCGAGCAAGCAGGGATATAAATCATTACATTCTTCTTGCTGCCAAGGTATTCTTGAATCCATTTGCTCTTGAAAGGAAGCAATATAAACAATTACCCAAGCTTATGCCATTTGTATTACATGATTAGGAGAGAACTTCCGCCCAACATGACAAATACTATTGCAAGCAAGCCATAAAGAATTTATAAGATAAAAAGGTAACGTCAACATAAAATTACTGCCATCAAAAGGAGCATGTATCCACAAGGTTATCAATTGCACTACTGATATAGGCTGTGAAGAATCAATCCTAATTCCTAGAACACCACCAAACCAACAAGCTTTAGCAAATGGATAATAAAGGAACAAATGGTCTAATGATTAATTATCTAGACCACAAAAAACGCTTTCCTCTACTTGAGATAGATGTCTATGCTTCAATAGACAGGAAGTAGGTAAAATACCTCTCACAATCTTCCATACAAGCAGCTTCAATCTAGGAGGGAGACAAGGTTTCCATATCAGACTATACATGGTACTAATCATACCTATATTTTGATTACCTCCTTCTTGCAATAATTGGTGTCCATCTCCAACCGTATACACCCCATACAGATTGCCCCACCATTTAATCGTATCCCGAGCTTGTATCATAGGAACAAGATTCATTGCAAACTATCTCACCACCAGCCTACGATAAAGAGATGATAACATCTGCCAGTTCCACCTTCCATAAGGGTGTAGTATAAGGTCTAACACTTTTATAGACAAGTATGTTAAACCTAATTGCTGCATAGGCCACCAAAGCTAACTATTCAATTGAATTGTTTTACAATCTCCAACTTGCCAGGTTAGATGGTTGAGGACCACTGAGCTTTAAGAATTTGTTTCCACATATTGGAATTGTTATAAGTTGGTTTGAAAATATATTGATGATGAGGATCAAGGTACTTCTTGAGCATTATACGACTAAGTAGACTAGATTGCTCAATAATGACTCTCCATATATGCTTTGCCAATAATGTAAAATTAAAGGCCTCCAATTGTACTATATGAAGCCCTCTCTTATGTTAGATCCCATATGTTTTGATGATAACAAAGATTGGATTATATTATAACAGTTTTAAATCAAAGGTTTGAACAAAGTAACTAAGTTCTTAATTGCAGGAAAAAGCATTACTTGAAGTAACTACTCAAGTAATGAAGAAGAAATGGAAGACATAGTACAGGAGAAAGGAGCATTGTGAGATTTTTTGAAGGCTTACCATCGGGTAATAGCCTTCATTACTCAAGGGATCACTCGAATAATATTTGAAAAATTGTTCTAGAAACTCTCTGTCAAAAATTGTATGGGATTACTCGAAGGGGTCACTTGAGTAATCTACAAAGTTATTTGAAAAGCTTACTCAAGGAATTACTCAAGTAACCAGAGCGGAAATCATCCAGTAGCTCTTTGCCAAGAAATACAGACATTACTCGAGGGATTACTCGAGTAATCTAATGTGAAAAAGCTACTTTACTCGAGTAATCACTCGAGTAAGTTGAGATGAAATGAAAGCATTACTCGAGGGATCAGGTAGGCATAACTGAAGTTGCTCCCAGCCAAGATTTTCATGATTTTGCTCGAGGGATTACTCAAGTAATCTACAAAGTTATTTGAAATATTACTTGTGGGATTATTCGAGTAAGCAAGTCTGTCAAGTTTTATAAAATGACTTATTCGATGGTTTACCTGAGTAATCTAGTCAGACAATGTTAACTTACTCTCTAGCTTATTTTTTATGAAGTTACTCGAGGGACTACTCGAGTAATGAAGCATGATCACTCGAGTAGCCACTTGAGTAATGCAGCACAGAAAGCATGATTTTAATCCAACGTTCATTAATTTGTTATCTATATGATTAACCTTTTATTGTATTAGTTTCCTAAGTATATGTGCAGAGAAACAATAAAGAGATCATGTATTAAGAGAGAAGTCAAATATATCATCCGTAACGTCCGAAATGCCTACCTACCGCAAATGGCTAGTTTTCAAATTCAAAGAATGGTTAAATGAAGCTGCGCAACTCTAACGGACTTGTTTTGAAATGCTTCCAACGAACATCACAATTCATCTATATATATGGAGCATTCAATGAAGAACAATATACAACAATTGAGAACACGCAAACTTACATCGATCATTATATTCTTAGTGCTCTGTTTCTTATATTCACTCTTTGTACTTCAGTGATTATACATTTGCTCTGTGAGAGGTTTTTTAATTACAAACTCAATATTTGTTATTAAGACAACTTAAGGTTGTTGAACCTTGAGTTGGGGATTTGATTACAACGTGTAAGGGGAGCAAGTGTCCAGTGAAGGAACTTGCTGTGTATGAGATGCCAAGAACCTACTGAATCTTGGAAGATATAGTGAAACTCTCAGAGAAGTTCTGAGAACTGGATGTAGGTCAAAGTGGTTGTAGCTGAACCAGTATAACTCCCAGTGTACACTTTAGTGATATATCTCCTAGCTCTTAACTGCTTTAAATTTATAGTCAATTTTTCTATGCGAAATGAAATTTCTGGTATCACCCAATTCACCCCCCCTCTTGGGCGAAACGCTTGCACTAACACCTTATCCTTTGGAATACATAATTATATTTTTTTAGGGATTATTTAGTTTGAGGGGAGGGGAGGGGAGGAGCTTGGAGGGGAGGAGAGGGATTTTGCTCTCCCCCTTGATTGGCATCTAAAAATTTGTAGGAGGGGAGGGAAAATTTAAAAAAAATTTCCCGCCCCTCCAAAAGTGAGGGGATTTAAAGGGGAGAGGTAATATTTTTTCATGTACAGACTATTATACCCATGTTTATTTCTATTATTCCCAAACTATCCTTCCCTTATCTCTCTCCTTCTGACCTAATCCCTCCTGTCGATGAACATCTGTGGCATCAATGATAGCCAAGGTCGGCACCTCGTCATCGCTGCCATCATTAGCCTTGATGGCACCGTTCGTCTCTACCTCCTTCTTTTTCGATGAGCACCCTTTCCATCTACTTGCAACTATGGACCCTGTGCTTCACTGCCAAAGATGTTGCCAATTAGACCAGCTGGCCATGATCATGGCCGGAGAAGTTGGATCTTTAGAAACAAAGTGAAATCAAAGACACAAGGCCTTTCTTTTTTTTTTTTTCACCGGCACAAAGCCGTTTATTATTTATATATAATGTAACTTTATAATACTTCCTTTTAGCTACAAATTCAGTCAAAGTGAAAGTAGAACGGAAGAAGACGAGGACTTTACTCTCTTTTGTGTTTTTTAAATTTTTATATATATTATTATTTTTTTAGTTATTTTTATCAAAATAAATTTTATTATTATATATATTTTATAATTATAATTATGGTAATAATTATTTGATTTTAATAATTATATTTTATTAAACATTCTACAACCTTTAAAAAACAAGATAAAAAGGGTAAAATTGTCCAAATAAAATATTTTCCCTCCCTCCCATCCCCCCTCATAAACCAAATAATGTAACATTAAAATTCCTCCTCTCCCTTCCCTTCTGATCAATTCAAACAAGGTAATATCAAGGTTTTGGAACCCAGATCGGTCACTGAACTGGTCAGGATACTGGGTCAAGAGTCAGTGGGTCAAATCGGAATCAGCCGGAGCTAAACCAGTGAGGAAGTGAAGATTTCAGGATTATTTATATAAAATTCTGAATAAAATATTAAAAAAAACAAAAAAAATGGTTGAACCAGGGTCAAGACCGGACCGATCAGACCACTGGTTGGCTGGTTTTTAGCTCAAACTGACTGGTCCGGTTGGGTTTTCAAAACATGGGGTAATATTGAAATCCCTCCCCTCCCCTCCATTAAAATCGCCCGATCCCCTCTATTAATATATAAATATGAATATATTCAATTTATTATTTATTAAATTAAAATAAAAAACTATAAATTCTAATACTCTAATACTAGTATATAAATTATATAAATATATAAATTAATAGAAATATATATATATATATATATTCTACATTAATATAAATTAATATAAATATATTAAATATTAAATAAATAATGAGAGAATGTGGAAAATAGAAGAATATCTTGAGCTATCATATGATTTTTTTTTAAAAAAATATAGAGAGGTAAATACTATAATGTAGTGAGATTACAAGTGTGACTGTGTGATCAACTGTGTGACCTTCCATTTATAATAGAAAGCTTTCATGTGACTAAGTTATGAGGCTATTGACCTATTGTATGATTAAAATGAGATGGTTATTATGGGGGGTATTTTAAGACTTAGACCGGACCGAACAGTCTGACTGGCCGAAGAGTCTCTTGATCGATTTCAGACCATTAAGCTGTTCTTAGAAATGAGCCACGTTAAGCCACCCTAGGTTGGACGTTTAACCAGAGCCTGCCATTAAGCCACCGACCAGAATGACTAGAGAATAACCGGACCAGTGATTAGAGAAAGCAAAATGAAAGAAAGAGGAGCAGGAGAGAAGGGGAAAATAGGAAGATAGATTTAGAAGTGACAATGGGCAAAAAGCTACCATGAAAGGAGTTCTCAAGCCAGTTGAACAAATCATTCACCGCTTTTGTGTTTCTCCAACCAGTTGAAGAAAAAGCTAGTAGAGGAAGTCATTACTTTCGTCAAATAAGATCGTCAAAGATACAAAGAAAAGAGATTTGAAAAGATGAAAAAAGTGAGGAGGCATCGTGAAGGAAGAGAAAAAGCTAGTAATGGACATGACAGCTGGTGTTGCATGTGAACTCCTCCCATCCAATTTTTTATTGTTTATTATTTCAACTTTTGAGGTTTTGGAAGTCAAAAGCATGAACTAATATGTTGTGTACATTTTTATTGTTTTTTTACCTGGGTGGATGCTTTTATTGTTTAAGCAGTACTAATCTCATATATTATTTTTTATTGTTGAACATGTTTTAGAATATAAAATTATATATTACAACCGATGGCAGTTGGTCCGAGTGGTTCGGCACTCAGGTCCCTTAAGCAAGGTTTTGTGTTCAAGCCTTGTGAATGGAGTCACTGCCAAAGGAAGAGATTTACACCTAAAGGGTCCGACCCGGCTCGAATCCAGAATAGTTGGTTGTTGGGGTTTACCTAGCCCAAAAAAGGCTAGGACCCAGAAAAAGCGCCGGATACCGAATGCTCAAAGCAAAAAAAAATTATAGATTACAAAACTTATTATTTATTTAAATCAAAATTTTATTTTTTTTTCATTTCTTTAAATTATTTTTATCAAAATGTTATACTAATATTAATATGTTATCATTTTGACAATTAAAATTATTATGAATTTATTTCTTATATATATATATATATAATAATAGTATATATGCAAATATTTTTTATTAATTTTTTAAAATTATTACATCATTGGTTCGACTGAAGGGGCTAACCGATCCAATCATTTGAACAATAACCCGTTACCTTTTCCGGCTTGACATTCGGTCCAGCTTTTAAATTGGCCAAAAAATTGCGATGGTTATAACTAAAAGGATTGAGTCTAACAAAATAAGTTAGTCCATTCTAACATGACATTAAAGTAAAAGAGTCATTGACCAATTGCCATGCATCATCATTTTGTGGGGTTTGGGTTCTCTTATTTTTCTCCTTTTCTTTTTCTTCTCCGAAACTAACATCCACCATTATATTCAAAAATAAAATAATTTAGATTCAATATTTTATAAAATTATTATTTCAAATATACATAAATAAATTTAAATTGCTAAAATCTAATATACCCAATTCATAACTACAACACGAAAAAATTAAAAAAATTAATTTATAAAATACTATAATAAGAATAAGGGAAAATGATAGAAAAAATATCATTTGAATTACAAAAACCCCAAAATGCCTACTAAATTATCAAAATGACAAATAAGTAATTTGGTAGAAATTTGGAATTTTGAAGGTTGAATGTTGACAATTTGAGCACATGAATCAGCAACTTGGGTATAGAAATTAACAACTTGAGCTCCCCAAGTTATCATTGTGTGTACCTATAGTAGGGTGATTTGACCGTGGTTTTTGCCTTGGGGTCAAATACAAAATATTTTTTTATCCAAGAATTGCAGTAAAGTGCAACACTTAGACCATTCACTTGAGAAGCATTTATTGAGCTACCTAAGTTAACTAAGTATCTAAAATACAAGAAAATACGGGATTGGTTTTAAAAATCATTTTTCAACTATAACAAATTGGATGCGATGAAATTAAATCCTAAGCTACTATTTTTGTGTCTTCTTTATAAAATGGAATGGTTAATGAAATATGAATGAAGTGAATTCTTTTGAAAAATTGGTTCAATGACCATCCTTGTTCAATAAGTGATATTGGGTTTAACACTTTTAATCAATAACTACTTCTACGATTGCATTCACAGTTATTGCTTAGGAATATTATTAAAGAACTATTTGATGTATGAAATAGATTAAATTAATGCAAATATATACTCTAGTATGAATGCACAATTGTGACACTCAAATTAACTCAAATCAACTACACACATTAGTAATCACATAGCAAGCATAGTCTCATCAAATTAAAATGAAATACACAAATGAAAATCATCCAATGACAAAAATTCAAACCCAATCACAATATAAACAATCCTTTTTTTTATGAATAATCAAAACGATATTAGCAAAATAACCAAGTCATACATTAGTTACAAAACAGAAAAGAAACAAGGACAATTGCTAACTCACGAAAAAAGGTTTGCCGATGGGGAGGGGGCAACATGAACAGAAGAAGAAGGCAAAGGACTTCAAAAAGAGATGATGTCTTGATAAATGATATTGGCATTCAAATCTTAGCTAAAAAATATAGAGTTCAAATAACTAACAACAAAATCCTATTGAATCTACCTTAGGTCTTACTAGGAATTATAATAACAATAAGAAATTAAAAAATGAACTATGAAAAACTCTCATAATTGAAGCTTTGGAACTCAAACTAAATTCCTAATCCTTAAGAGGTGAGAAGCTAACCACGCATGAAGCTCCTTTCTGTCACTAAAGAAGAGTAAAATGCAGTTGCCATGGGAATTGAAGGAGGAAAGGACGGATTTATAATGTTAGTGTGATGGAAGATGAAAATAGAAGAAGGAGAAGGAAAAGAAAGCGAATCTATGGTGGAGGAGGAAGAAATGGATGGTGTGAAACAAGGAGGCCAACGGTGCTGGTCTTGGCATGTGGTGATGGTGGTTGAGAATGAAGATGGTAGTACTGGGTGGAGAGGGAGTGAGGAATGACAGTAATGAGGAAGGACAACGTCAACGGTGGTGGTGACAGCCGTCTCCTTCCCTCCGTTCACAAATATCAACCAACTCTGAAAGTCCTTCTCTCTCCTTCAAGTCACGGCCCTCCTTTTGCTCGTCTCTAGCCTTAAAATCAAACTTCTCAACCACAAGACACAGTTTTTGGAATTTTGGGCATTTTGTATAATTTTTAGAATTTTTAGGGTACTTTTTTGTAATTTCTCTGGTCCTTATCAACATTAATTTGCATCTTTTCAGAAGTTATGGGTCTTTTTCTGTAGTTTTCTCTAAAATGATCTGCAAAGAAAATAAACCCAAAATGTAATACCTTATATTTTAAAAATCAATCAATTAAGGTAAATCATGAAATATATGACAATTTGCCCCCTTTTAACCTTAATTTCATGTAAACAACTTTAATCACAATTAATCATAATTAATGCAATTTAAGTTCAAAAATAGTGATAAAATTCCCATATACCCTAAATAGCTTATCAAAATATAGTGCAATCACCAAAAAAACAGGCCAAGCACGTTGGGTCAGCCCATTTAAGCCATTTTAAGTCAAAGGCTAAGCTCATGGTTTAGAGCTTTTAGGAGGAATCGAGCTTAAATAAGCCGGTCCTGTAGTATATTTTACAAGTCAAAGAATTAAACATTAAATGATAGTATATTTTTTTTATTATGTTCATATAAAAAATTATATTGATACAAAAAAAATATACTCCCTCTGTCCCTTATTATAAGATACCAACTACTAATTCTCGCAAATCAATTAATAATAGTTAAATTATTAAATTTTTCATAAATTGATAAATCCTTTTCAACTTCACACCTCTTTAAATTATGTGAGTTAATTTTTAGAACTTTAAACTTCAATTAATTATAAGGGTTAAGTAGAAAAAAGTAAATGATAGGGTAGTTGGTGTCTTTTATGCAAGACCAAAAATTTCTTCTAGTTGTCACCTTTAATAAAATTGAGCCGAGGGTGTATGAATTCTTTGTATATACAATATCGTGCCTTTGACGGACATCCATGATAATGTGAAAAGTAATAGACTATATACTCCTCGCATAAATGTAGATGTCATTTTTATATTGTATAAAAAAGAAAACAAAATATTTTAAGTTTTCAATTTAATCTATGTTATGATAAAAATTTTAAAGTTTTAAAATTTTTTATTTAAATCATATAACATAAAAATATTTTTTTATATACATAAAAAATTTGGGATACAAATTACCCTCACTAACTAAACCTAGAATCTACCATTACTTGTTGCCTTGTAGGATACCTATATGTTGAACATTTATTTAGATTCTCATTGATTTTATTATGTAATTAAAAAAAATAAACAAAGATATAATTTTTTATTCTTGTAAAATAATATGACTTCCATGATTAATTATTTTATAATTATATTTATAGGTATAATAACTAACATATATATGTTAAAAATTTTATAATAAAAATATGAAATATATATTGGGAAAAAGATTAAAAAAAATACCACTTGAACTTCAAAATCCTAAATTGGTTTTGTTGACAATAAGAGTAATGTGATTGACAAAAAGAGTATAGCAATTGACAATTCAAGTTTTTAAAAAATCACTGATTTAGGACTTTAAAATTCAAGTGGTATTTATTTATTTTCCATAGATATTTATAGATAGTCTGAAAATATTAAGCAATGTTTAATATTAAACACATGTTTTGAAAAAGACTTAATGACATTGATAACCCTATGACCCTAAGAGCACGATATAAGTCTACGCCCTCAACAACACTTCAAGTGATTGGCAAGTTATAGAATAAGCACATGACTTTTTAAGCAATCCTCCAGATAATGCACGATTCTTCCCACCCAAAGAAAACTCATGCAAGTCGCTAACAAGAAAAGTGCTCATCTAGGCTTGTATGGTCACAGTTACGTGAAATTGGGATTGAAAAGTGGAAATGGAAGACCTTTTTTCATAAAAAATTATAGAAGGTATTAACGACATGAAATTATAAGTGAGATAAGAGATTAAGTCTGCGACCTCTCACTTATAAAAAAAACTTTTATACAATTAATTTACAAGGTCATCAACAATAAAATACTTATTCAAATATCTATAAAAACATAGTAGATTAATGATGGAATTGGATGATTTCGTCATCAAATAAACTGTCATTAATTAATTAACGACATAATTCCATCACTAAATTTAGCGGTGGAATTTTGTTAGAAATTAACTATTTTTTTTTATTGTTATAGTCCTATTTGCACTGTGCATAGTTATTACTAACTATTACTTTAAATGAATTTGACTTCTTTCAAATAAGGGTAAACAGTACTTTTGGTCCCTCAAGTTTGGGACAATTTTGGTTTTGGTCCCCGGAGTTTAAAAGCTGTGGTTTTGGTCCCTCAACTTTGGACCGTTTCAAAACGTTGGTCCCTCAACTTTCAGAAGGACTTGCTGGGTCCTCTGACGGCATTAAATCATCCCAGGTGGCACTAACAGTGTTAAAATTGACTATGTGGCATGCTGAGTAGACCGCTGATGTGGCAAGTTTTATATATGTGGGCTGAATTTAAAAATGAAACAGAAAACTTGACAGCAAAAAATGAAGCAACAGAACAAAAACCCAACCCAAGAGGACTCATGCTTTAGGAAGAAGTGGAAAAGGGCGAATGAATCCACTGTTTCGACGAGCAAAAGTGGCGCTGTTAGGTCATATCCGAGCGACGGTGATTTTGCCGGTGAAGTCTGATAGGAGCGACTAGCTTCGAATAGTCAAGGCATTATCCGAATAGTCAGTGTGATTTTAAACTCGGTTTCTAAATATGTTATCCGGATAGTAGGATAACTATTCGAATAGTAAGGGCACTATTCGATTAGTATGATGATTATCCGAATAAGCTTTTGATGAATTTCAACATCGAATAATCACAAGACTATCAGGATAGTAAGGAGATTATCAAAATAATATTTGACATATTTCAAAGAGGACTATTCGAATAGTAATGGAACTATCAGAATAGTCTCAGTGCAAAAAATCAAATATTATTCGAATAATGAAGTTACTATTCGAATAGTCCATAACTGAAAAAAGGGTGATTTTATTCGAATAGAAGAAGTGCTATTCAAATAACGCAGCAGACTCTGTTTCTTTCAGCATGGGCGATGTTCAGTATTTTGGTCATATCTCCCAAACCACAACTTGGATTGAGGTGAAACCAGTGGTATATGAAACTAGACTTCCAATGCGTCATTTTGACACCAAGATCACATTAAAAGGAGTTCAGATGTGAGAGATATGATCTGTTGAAGTTGATACATGAATCAGCGTCATATTCCTGGACAGCTTTGGTATTTTGGATATAACTCCCAAACTATACATCGGATTGAGACGAAACCAGTGCCATATGAAAATAGACTCAAATAGCTTTCCATGGATAGTTAATTTGGAATATTTGAAGTTATATCCTAAGAGATATGCCTTCTGGAAGTTGCTACTAGTGATTTTAGAGATTGTCTAAGAACAGTAGATACTCTTTGGATCATAACTTTCTATATACAATGAGTTTGGAGCTGATTCTTGTTGCATTGAAATGTAGACGATGAGAGCTTTCCGATGATATATAATTTATCATGGATTTATATCCAAAGAGTGACGCCCTCAGAAGTTTATTCAAATATAGAGGTTGCAGTATACATTTGTGAAGATTCATTATCAAAGGTACACTATTCGAATAAAGCAAGTACTATTCGAATAATATCATATATTTTGTGTGAAAGACTATTTGAATAACGGTTGGAATATTCGAATATGAAAGTTCATTATGAAGAATATTATTCGAATACAAATGACACTATTCGAATAATATCATTTGTTTTACAAGGCAGCTATTCGAATAAGGAATTCACTATTCGAATACACTTCAAGTTCTAAAAGTTTATTCGGATAGAGGATAAAGTATTCGAATAAATATTACCATTATCAAAGAAGGCTATTCGAATACAACAGATGTTATCCGAATAACTGATTTTCCAGAAAACAGAGTATCACCTTGAAACTTCTGAGAATCATTGAAATTTTGTGTAACTTGTTCTTATTGATTCTAATCACTCTAACACTTTATTATATTAGTGATTAAAATGAACATTAAAATGACCTGCATATGCTAATATGATATAAATGAAAGCTCCACACACACACGTATATATATATATATATATATGGGAAATAAAACAACTACATTAATAGAGTCTGCTACAAGGATTAGCATTCATAATACATTACCTATGTTACACAGTGGATAAATCCAAGTATATATAAGTGACATTCAAAATACAATGACTATGTCAAGGTTGGCTCCCTCCAGGATATAAGTGACATCCAAGTATATATAAGAAGTGGATACAGTACATAAACAAAAACATATGCCATGTCAAGGTTGGCTCCCTCCTGGATGAGTTTCATTTATCGACTCTTGTATGGCAGAAGCTTCAGTAACTTTTTGTGGCATTCGTTGGATTGGTAGCTTCGGAAGTGGCCCCTTTGGTGCCTTACAAGACCTTCGGTTGTGACCTTGCATGTGACAATTGGAACAAGTCACAGTTGTGTTTTGCCGTTTCTCCTTACAAGCTCCTGAAGTGTCCTCATCTGCTCCTCTTTTTCTTTTCTTTTGTGGCCGTCCAGGACGTTTGTGATTATTCGATGTTGAAATTCATCGAAAGCTTATTCGGATAATCATCATACTAATCGAATAGTGCCCTTACTATTCGAATAGTTATCCTACTATCCGGATAACATATTTAGAAACCGAGTTTAAAATCACACTGACTATTCGGATAATGCCTTGACTATTCGAAGCTAGTCGCTCCTCTCAGACTTCACCGGCAAAATCACCGTCGCTCGGATATGACCTAACAGCGCCGCTTTTGCTCGTCGAAACAGTGGATTCATTTGCCCTTTTCCACTTCTTCCTAAAGCGTGAGTCCTCTTGGGTTGGGTTTTTGTTCTGTTGCTTCGTTTTTTGCTGTCAGGTTTTCTGTTTCGTTTTTAAGTTCAGCCCACATATATAAAACTTGCCACATCAGCGGTCTACTCAGCATGCCACATAGTCAATTTTAACACCGTTAGTGCCACCTGGGATGATTTAACGCCGTCAGAGGGCCTAGCAAGTCCTTCTGAAAGTTGAGGGACCAACGTTTTGAAACGGTCTAAAGTTGAGGGACCAAAACCACAACTTTTAAACTCCGGGGACCAAAACCAAAATTGCCCCAAACTTGAGGGACCAAATGTACTGTTTACCCTTCAAATAATTATTACTAATTTGAGTTGTTAACAAGGAAACAAAAGAATTTATTAGGAAATATTTAACAAGTATTATATTTACTACTTTAATATACATATTAATAACTCAAGTATATATATTCATGACTTTTATTTGAAAAATTCAAAAAATATATACTAGACCATCGGAGGTAGCCGATCGCCCACACGATCACCAGAGCTCCAGAGACTGGCCGTCGTTAGAGCTCTGGCAGGTGGCAAGGGGGTTTGAGGATTTTTTAAAAAATAAAAAAACTAAGGCCAGTTAAGTAATTTCCCACATTTGATAACAATTCAAAATTTTAAATCAGCCCAATTGAAATTATTGAAATTCAATATCAATTTTGACTGTCTTTTTCTCAAAAAATTATGATGCGGGTAAAAAAAATAGAACATTCTAATAAATATTCTCAAATATTAATGAAATTCATAATTTAAGTAACATTTAGAATTTTATTTTGATTTTTTTTATTTTTAAAATATGTTTTTATTCTTTTAATACTATAATAACGTGTTTAGTTAAATTAAACTCAAAAAGTTAGATCATCAGGAGACCTGATATCAAAATAAAGAAATAAATTTTAATAAGAATTGTTTCAATTTAACTTGTATAATTTAAATAAACCGTAATAAAAAAAAATATTATTCCTGATTAATACCAAGTTAGTTAATATACCAAAAAGAACTCTGGCAAAAACAAAAGTTAATATATAAAAAACGATATTACAATCAATTGTATTTTGTTTAAAGGGGGTGTGGAAAAAGGAAGGGTGTTTTGAGTGACAAACACTAATACTTGAGATTATAGACAGATTGAATATGCCACCTCTTGCTTGAAAAACAACTTACATGTCATTAGGCTATCAGCCCATTAGCATATTGTATGATTAAAACATATTTCCTCTGGTCTTAATTATATGACAACATTTGAGAGTTGATCTTAGTCCTAATTATAGGACAAAGTTTTAATTTTTGTTAATTTCTTCCCAAAATACCCCCAATTGATACTTTCTCAATAAAAATGAAACACGATAAATATTTTTTTGGCCATCGTGGTTCTCTAAATCGTCTCCTGCGCATGTTTTACGCTTTTATCGGGGCCCTTAAAAAACATGAAGATATAATATGGTTAAATTAATTAAGATTTATTTAATAAAAGAAATAAAATTTTAACAATTTAGATTTTCTATATATTATATATCCCATTTATCGATTAAATTGCGTGGTCGTTGGTAACTGAAACTGAAAACGATGGTTTGAGGAGGTGATGTGACTCGATTGCCCTCTGAAAGATGCCGTTTTATTCTTATAAAAGTGGCGTAAAGATTGGGATGAGCAGTTGCTGTGAGGTAATTCGGAGGAGAAAAGGAGAGCTAAATTAGAAAAATAAATAAGATTAACTAATTTAACTATTATTCTTAATTTCTCCAAAGTTAAGTAAATATGTCCTATAATTAGGATCGAAGGGAGTAATAATTATACTTATAGCCCATTGTATTGGGTTTAACAACAGGGGTTAATCCCTTATAGAGTTGGGTTCAAATCCATGCTAGGAGATGTATCTTTATTTAATGCTTCTCAATGCCTCGAATAGAGTTAATGGAGGATAACTTTGCTTATAAAAACCACATGATAGTTATAGATTGATTCTTTAGAACTATTACTAGTATTATAAATATTATAAATATAAAAAATTAGAAAATTATATAATCCATTAAGATTGAAAGTAAAAGCGTTTAAAGTCTACTTAAATATATGTGACAATTTTATGGGCACTCACTGGTTTGATACAGAAAATAAAATTTAATTGAAAAATATTAAATAAAAAATATTTTTATGAATTATTACCATTACAGTGTATCCTAATAGAAATTGCAAATTTTCCTCTTCATATTTTTTTACTAATGAAATATGTCCGAATTTAATTTCAACATATATGATATTTTCATTTTTGTTAAATATCGTAAAATTGCTTAAGACATGGAGGGTATTTTTTTTTAATACAGACTTGAAAGTTTTTCCAGCAACAATGGCCATAAGATGGGAGAATGACAATGAGGTATTAGGATCGAATAAAATACCAGTAAATTCCCTGCAAAAAGAAATAACAAGTCGTTGAATCATTTTTACATGTTGAGTTTAAAACATGTTTAACAAGTTGTTATTTCATTTCGTAGGGATTTTACTGATATTTTCTTTGATTATTTGACCTCACTGTCATTTTCCCCAAGATTTATTAACAGCTGTCATTTTTGTATAATTTAGCTATTAAAATTGTGTGCATTATATTATGGCTTACTGTCTCATGCTGACTTGTGACTTATCCATTAACATTTTATATTGAAATTTTTTAAAAAAATTATGCGAATTAAAAATTGAAGTTAAGGTATAAAAATAGGGAAAATTCCTTAAAAATACCGTCAAAATAGCTAAATTCCGATTTAGTGCTGCAAAATTCTGAAATCTCGATTCAGTGCTATGTCAATGTGGATGAACAGTGCTGGGGTGTGAAAAGATGATTTTGCCCTTCAGTCATCCCTCTCGCCACTTCAGAATAACAACATGAGACTCTAAATTAACAACTCCGGATTCTTGATTAACAACTCCGCTTTATTCTTTCACATATTCGTATCTCAAAAATATAGTGTTGTTAATGTAAAATACGATGTTGTTAATAAAGAAAGAGGTGCTGTTATTAGCTCTAAAACTTAAATTATGAAGTTGTGAAACAAGAAATGGGAGTTGTTAATGTAGAATATGGTGTTGTTAATAACAAGACCGGTGTTGTTATTATGGAAGTAAAAAAGAAGAAACTGGAATTGTTAATCAAGAATTTGGAGTTGTTAATTAAGAGTCTCATGTTATTCTGAAGTGGCGAGAGGGAGGGCTGAAGGGCAAAATAATCTTTTCGCACCCCAACACTGTTCATCTGTATTGACACAGTACTGAATCGTAATTTCGGAATTTCGCAACACTGAATCAGAATTTAGCTGTTTCGGCGGTATTTTTAAGGGATTTTCCCATAAAAATATCTCAAACATAAAAGATTTCTTAAATAATTACAAATGAAAACCATAAACCTATATATATCAAGGTAATTAAACTCGGACTGGTCAGTGAACCGATCGGGGTACTGGGTCAAGAGTCAGTGGATCAAACCAAAGTCAAACCGGAGCTAAATCAGGACCAAACCTATGAGAAATGGAATATTTTAAGCTTATAGTATGAAATTCTAAAAGAAAAATTAAAAAAAAATATTTAACCCGGACCGGTTTAGTGCCCGGGTCGCTGGTTTACGATCCAGTCCTGTGAGAAATGGAATATTTTAGGCTTATAGTATGAAATTCTAAAAAAAAAATTTAAAAATTTAACCCGGATCGGTTTAGTGCCCGAGTCGCTGGTTTACGGTTCGGTCCGATTCGGCCGGACCTTGGTATATATACCTTCTTTGAATACTCAAATTTCGCAACTTCTTAATGAAAACTAAGAGGAAACTGTGCAAAACTACACCGTTGGTCAGTTGGTTACTAATAATATTTTGTTCATATATATATTTAATCTAAAATTTATTTAAATTATTTTAGTTATTACTAACAATTAATTGCCCCTCCCCATCACCACTCCCCACTAATAATAATACATGAAAATGACCTTGTTCAAAGAGTTAAACATTAAATGATTATATATATTTTTTATTCTGTTCATATAAAAAATTATATTGAAATAAAAAATTTACTCCCTTTATTCCTTATTATAAGGCATCAAGTCACTAACTACTAATTCTCACAAAACAATAAATGATAATTGAATCATTAAATTTGTCCCTATTTGATAAATCATTTTCAACTTTACTCCTCTTTAAATTATGTGACTTAATTTTTACAATTTTAAATCTCAATTAATTATTAGGGTAAAGTAGAAAAAATTAATTGACACAGCAATTGGTGTCTTTTACGCAAAACCAAAAAATAATTTTAATTGATACCTTATAATAAAAAGTGGAAGAAGTATGAATTCTTAACATATACAATATCATATCTTTGATGAACATCCATAATAATGTGAAAAGTAATATAATATATACTCCTCACATAAATATATATGTCATTTTATATTGTATAAAAAAGAAAAAATATTTTAAGCTCTCAATTTAATCTAAGTTATGATAAAAATTTTAAAGTTTAAACATGTTTTATTTAAATCATATAACATAAATCATATTATTCTTGCAAAATAATATGACTTCCAAAATTAATTATTATATAATTATGTTTATAGGAATAATAACTAACATTTATATGTTAAAAATTTTATAATTAAAATATGAAATATAAATTTGTTGATGGTCTAAAAATAATAAACAATATGTTGAAAAAGACTTAGTGACGAAGACAACCCTATCACCCTAAGAGCACGGCATAAGTCTACGCTCCCTACAACCCTAAGGGATCGACAAGCTATTAATTCAGAGCAAGAAACATGACTTTTGAGACCCCACCCCCTATTTGATAAATCATTTTCAACTTTACTCCTCTTTAAATTATGTGACTTAATTTTTACAATTTTAAATCTCAATTAATTATAAGGGTAAAGTAGAAAAAATTAATTGACACAGCAATTGGTGTCTTTTACGCAAAACCAAAAAATAATTTTAATTGATACCTTATAATAAAAAGTGGAAGAAGTATGAATTCTTAACATATACAATATCATATCTTTGATGAACATCCATAATAATGTGAAAAGTAATATAATATATACTCCTCACATAAATATATATGTCATTTTATATTGTATAAAAAAGAAAAAATATTTTAAGCTCTCAATTTAATCTAAGTTATGATAAAAATTTTAAAGTTTAAACATGTTTTATTTAAATCATAGGGTTAAGGTGCAAAAATGCACATGAGGTTTAGTCAAAAGTGCAACCAACATCAAATACTTTTTTTAGGTGCAAAAGTAACTATGAGGTTATAAATAAGGTGCAAAAGTCACAGTAGGTGTTAGATGGGAACTTCTGACCGTTAAAGGCAACTTATCTGGCTAACTTTGCTGATGTGTCTGCTGACTGGGATGCTGACTGGGATGATGACTGGGATCAATGAGAAATGTCAGAAAACGCAGTGGAGATGATTTGGGGAAAACGCATGAAATGGGTTATGCACTTATGTGAAAGAAATCAGAAACTTTGAGCAAAAAAACAAAAGAAATCAGAAACAGAGTGAAGCGACGAAGCGTGTCGACGAAATCAACATCAAAAATCCTAGGGCAAGCCACAATCGTGAACGAATCGGAGGGAGAGTGTTCCGAAATCTGTTCCGACGGCGACGGAATGGCTCCATCCTCGACTTCGAGTATGCTCCTGTCGACCTCGAAGGGAGAGGGTTCTGATTAAAGGAATCTGGGGCGAAGAATTGTGAAGCACACCTGAGGCGAAAACATAAGTGTGCTTACCCTAGCGCAAGAACATCGTTGAAGAGCTAACAGAAAAATATGGTGTTCCAAAAAGCCATCCTAAGAGTAGCAGAAATTATTCAGTACCTTCAAAGAAATCCTTTTGCATCAGAATCACAATCTGATTGAATGGCAATATATGCCCAAGCCAAGCACAGTATTTCTGGACTTACATATCCCCATTTGGAAATTTAAGTTTATACCATAACTTCATAATAAATTTAAAATCCACAAAAATATATCCTCCATCTTCGACACCCTACACCTTTATCCACTCGTACGCATGATCGAAACAACCATTGTAGGCTTACAAACATGCGAAATCGAAGAACCAGAGAAGTTCAATGTTCAATGAACTTACCTGTTAATGGCTATGGTAACTGTACACTACACAGTGGTCTCTGAAGAACGCACCAAAAGAGAAGATCGAAAACGAAGACCCATTAATTGATCCCAGCCATCATCCCAGTCAGCAGACACGTCAGCAAAGTTAGCCAGATAAGTTGCCTTTAACGGTCAGAAGTTCCCATCTAACACCTACTGTGACTTTTGCACCTTATTTATAACCTCATAGTTACTTTTGCACCTAAAAAAAGCATTTGGTGTTGGTTGCACTTTTGACTAAACCTCATGTGCATTTTTGCACCTTAACCCTAAATCATATAACATAAATCATATTATTCTTGCAAAATAATATGACTTCCAAAATTACTCATTAGATAATTATATTTATAGGAATAATAACTAACATTTATATGTTAAAAATTTTATAATTAAAATATGAAATATATATTTATTGACGGTCTAAAAATAATAAACAATGTGTTGGAAAAGACTTAGTGACGAAAACAACCCTTTCACCCTACGAGCACGGTATAAGTCTACGCCCCCTACAGCCCTGAGGGACCGACAAGCTATTAATTCAGAGCAAGAAACATGACTTTCAGGCCCCAAAAAAATCCTTCACATATGGCACAATTCTTCCAACCCAAACATCACTCATGTAGGTGGCTAACAAGAAAAGTATATAGGCTCGTATGGTCAGGGTACGTGAAATTGGGATTGAAAAGTGGAAATGGAAGACCTTTTTTAAATCAGAGGAGAAGCCATTAACGACATAAATTATATGTGAGATAAGAGATTGAGTTTGCACCCTCTTACTTATAAAAAAAAGTTTTATATAATTAGTTTACAAGGTCACCGACAATATACCTTTTCAACTATTATAAAAAGATAATGGATTAACGATATTTGATCATTTAAATGTATTGCACAAATATGTTTGGTTGACTCTATAGTCTACCATAAATCCTTTACGTATGATAAACGTAACTATAAAAGCGATATTCGTCGTAGTCACATGAAATTTGTGGTTGTGAATTCAAGTGGAATAATGTAGTAATTGGAAAAGTTTGGATTTTTTTTTGTCTATTAAAGGCCCAGAGATCACTTAATTTGAGACATAATACCATAGTTTTATCATCCAAAAGAATCACAAGCATGGTGATCAACATGTTTAGCCATACTTTCAATATCTGTTTCTTGGTTGTAGCCTTATGCGTCTTCATGTGTGCAGGAAATTCCAACATGAAGAGTAGTTGTGTTGAAACAGATAAGCAAGCTCTCCTCAAGTTGAAAGCTGATTTCATTGATCATTCAGGAATTCTTTCCTCATGGAAACATGAAACTGATTGTTGCAACTGGAATGGAATTTCCTGCAATTATTTGACAGGTCATGTCACCAAGTTGCAGATACCATCAGAGTATTTCATACACTTAAAAGGTAAAATCGATTCTTCACTATGTGATTTGCAACGTCTAACTCATTTAAACCTCGCTTTGAATGATTTTGGAGGAAGCAAAATTCCAAAATGCATTGGTTCTCTTATTCAATTAAGAGAGTTGAATCTTTCAACTGCTTCTCTTGGTGGTGCTATTCCACATGAATTGCGGAATTTATCTAATCTTCAAACTCTAGACCTTGGGTATAATTATGGTTTGATTGCAAATGATTTTGAGTGGCTTTCTAACCTTTCTTCTTTGAGGCATCTTGATTTGTCTCGAGTTAATCTAAGTCAAGCTATTGATTGGCAATCATCTTTACCAAGAAAAGCTACTCAATTAAGAAAGTTGATACTTTCCGGTGCAGCTCTTGTTGGCATTATTCCTCATCAACTAGGAAATCTGTCTCATTTAGAAACTCTTGACCTTAGTGAAAACTATCATTTGATTGCAAATGATCTTGAGTGGATTTCACACTTTCCTTCTTTGAGGCATCTTGATTTGTCTCGAGTTAATCTAAGTCAAGCTATTGATTGGCAATCATCTTTACCAAGAAAAGCTACTCAATTAAGAAAGTTGATACTTTCCGGTGCAGCTCTTGTTGGCATTATTCCTCATCAACTAGGAAATTTGTCTAATTTAGAAACTCTTGACCTTAGTGAAAACTTTAATTTGATTGTAAATGATCTTAAGTGGATTTCCCAGCTTCCTTCTCTGAGGCATCTTGATTTGTCTAGGGTAAATCTAAGTCAAGCACTTGATTGGCACTCATCATTATCAAAAATGTCCTCTCTACTTGAGCTTAGCTTAGATGGATGTGCTCTACCTCAAATCAATCCCAAATCTTTCCTCCATAGTAATTATTCCACTTCTTTGACAAGCCTCAGTTTGAGAGCTAATGACCTTGACACTTCAGTCTTATATTGGGTGTCTAATATTAGCAAAACCGTAGTAGAACTTGATCTCTCTTCTAATTCCTTCCAACATATTCCTGATGGCGCATTTTCAAATATGAATTCTCTTAAAAGTCTGGATCTCTCATCAACATTCTTACAACATGTTGCTTCAGATGCCTTTACAAATACCACTTCTCTTGAGAGTTTGGATCTTTCCCATAATAAACTTGGCAATGATGTTGCGAAAGCCATATCTAATTTATGTCGACTGCGTGAGTTGAATTTATACTCCAACCATTTATCTGGTCCATTAAGTGATTGGATACCACAATTGCATTGTGCCCAATTGAGTATAGAGATATTGGACTTATCAAATAATCCATTCCATAGTGCCCCACTTCCTGATTTTTTGAAATTCTCATCCTTGGTCTCACTAGTACTTACAAATACTAGTCTTAATGGGCCAATTCCACAATCACTTGGGCACTTGCTTCATCTTTCAGAATTGTATGTAAGCTACAACAATTTGAGTGGGACAATTCCCCAATCATTTGGGTACCTGCCTCATCTTTCAGAATTGGATATAAGTCATAACAATCTGAGTGGGCCACTCCCAAAGCTTCATGAATTTACATTGTTGAATGATTTACGTATGTCTAACAATAAGTTGAATGGTGAGGTCAATGAAGGACATCTGTCAACTTTATCCAACTTGATATTTTTGGATGTTTCTAATAATTTCCTTTCATTCAACTTTAGTCCAAAATGGGTTCCACCTTTTCAATTGGTAACATTTATGGCGAGGTCATGCAATTTCAGCATTGGCTTTCCAATGTGGCTCAAGCATCAAAGGAACCTTGCGTATCTAGACATTTCTGATGGTTCAATTTCAGATTCAATTCCTGAATCGATATGGCTACTCCCGGCTCTGAGTGCGTTGAATATTTCCCATAACAAAATCCATGGAGCATTGCCAAGATCGTTACTAGAATCTGGAATGTTTTTTTTGGATTTAAGTTTCAACAATTTGTCAGGTCCCATACCACAATTTTCACCATATCTAGAAGACTTGCTTCTCTCAAATAATAGGTTATCAGGCTCCATATCTTCTTTATGTGCAACATTCCAATCTCAATTAAAGTATCTTGACATGTCTAGTAATTTGCTATCAGGAAAGCTTCCTCATTGTTGGGGGCAATTTATTTCCTTGAAAGTTTTGATATTGGCAAACAATAATTTCTCAGGGGAAATACCATCTTCAATTGGTACTTTGAAGAATATTGAAACTATCCATTTAAATAACAATAACTTCTTCGGAAAGATACCAACTTTAATGGACTCTCCGTCTTTGCAGTTCATTGATTATGGCCAAAATAATTTGTATGGAAAGTTGCCCACATGGATTGGTCATTACTTGCCCAATTTGATTGTTTTGCGTCTCCAAGCAAACAAGTTTCATGGAAATATACCTACACGTTTATGCAAGTTATCACGTCTTCAAATTTTAGATCTTTCGCAGAACAATATTTCTGGGACTATACCCCATTGCTTCAATAACTTGAGTGCCTTGTCAAGTTTAACATTTCCAAGGTATACCATTTTTTATGTGACAGTTTCTATGACTATGGGGGACGTAGTTTTCATTGAAAATGCAATGTTGAATTGGAAAGGGAAAGATGTTAAGTATGACAAGAATCTTGGGCTAATGACAGCTATTGACCTCTCTGGTAATCACCTGACAGGAGAAATTCCCAGTAGCATGACATCACTTGTGGCAATGGCGTCCTTGAATCTATCAAGAAATAATCTGACAGGATTCATTCCCAAAAGCATGGGTCAAATGAATATGTTGGAATCACTTGATTTGTCAAGTAACTCTCTTTCTGGTGGCATTCCAATAACCTTCTCAAATCTACATTTTTTGAGTTTCATGAACTTGTCTTTCAACAACTTATCAGGAGAAATTCCACAAACTACTCAACTTCAAACATTTGAAGCTTCCAGTTACATTGGAAACCGTGGACTCTGTGGCCAACCACTCACAAAAGGATGCTTAAAAATTGATGAATCTGATCAAAATCGTAAGATCAGTCCCGACATTGATGCAAATGAAGGAGATGAACTCATAACTTTTGGGTTCTACATCAGCATGATTTTAGGATTCCTTGTTGGATTCTGGGGAGTTTGTGGAACTTTAATCTTTAAAAGTTCATGGAGAGCGGCTTATTTTCAATTCTTCAATAACATGTATGATTGGATTTATGTCCGCTTGGCAATTTTCAAGGCTAGAATGAAAAGAAGATTCCAAGACTGACAGGTATATATAAATTTTCATTACATTATCATAATTTGATAGATTATATAGAGTGTAATAAATAAAATGATCCAATAGGCTTGCTCATTTTTTACATGGATCATAAATTGAATAATTTTTGGTGATTTTATTCTTCTAAATAAATGCAGGTGGCTGGAACAAATGGTTGAAATCCCAAAATCCTCTCAGTGAAGACTCTTAGCATAATTAATGACTTCTTAATAGTTTTTCTTGTTATTTTAATTTAAATGTTGGATGACTGTACTGGATTAATATGATGTGGCTTTAATTTTTTTTTTTTGGGTGCTTTTAGTTGGTACTCTTGTGAGCTTATATGGTTGAATATTTCAATGTTATGATATTTAAATGTTGTGGGACCATGATTTTTGTTCTGCCATACTATAATAAAATTATAGGAAACGTTATATCAAAAAATGTATAGGAAATGTTGGCAAAGAAAAAGGTATAGGAAAACGTATTATGCAAGAGGGAGCATTCTCTTCACATAGTTCAGACCAAGGAAGGCAAATGACATACTTCATATATCTTCAAGGTTAGTGTTCTTGTTCTTATAACTGTTTGATTTCTTCAAGAAACTAATATTCCTTTTAATTTTCAAATAATATTTGACAAAGAAAAGGGAGGAGAATGTTGAATTCAATGCTATCTAGAGTTTTAGATTTTTCAAATATCTTCAAATTAATTGATTGTTGTTTCAATAGGCACATATATCTTCCTATTGAAGACGATCCTATTTACACCACTATTAGGTATTAACGATGAGGGGTATCTCTTCCAGCAAAGTTGATTGGTTTTGAAAAAAATATATTTTATCTTTGCAACAACTTCCTTTCCCTGTGGATTGTTTATCGTGTAAGATTTCATATATATATATATATATATTTTTTTTTTTCTATGTTTCTGGAGCTTGTTGGTCGATTTCAAGTGGGATGATTTGGAAACAGAGACTTCCAAAGTTATAGCTAGTCAACAGAGATTTTGTCAGCAATGTAGTAGGTTGGTCAATTTTTCGAGCTTTCAACTTTTGAATTGAGCTTCCCAATAACAAGTTATTGAAGGATTTGTTTCCTCTTGTCTTTGCTCTATCCTTCCTTTAATTTTTTCTTGAAATTCTTTTTCCTTCCTGTTTTTCAGCATCAGAGATAGTGGGGTGTATGCCAAATTCTCATGTTCCTAATGAAAAATATTGGCTACCCCACTTGTTAATCACATGAAGCCAGGCCTAATCGTTCTTGGGGTGCTACTTCTCCTCACTTGGAGGTGACTATATATTTCTCAATGCTTATGTTTAGTAACTTGGTAATTTTTTACCACTTCATATTGTACAACAAAAATGATGAATGGGCTTGTAAAAAGATGCTACAACTTGCAGTCCCCAATATAAAATTTAGTTGGGGGGTTAAGTTTATTCCTAAATATAAGATCTCAATCCATTTTATCCTCTTTATTTATCATTTCTCTCTCTAAACTATCTCTATTGATTACACATATTGAGAGAGTTTGTATTAGGGGTAATTTTAATGCAAATTATATAAGAGAGTATTTTTGAGAAAACAAAACACATTTTTGACAAATAATTAATTTAACTAATTTTCTTAATATACCCAAATTAGCTAAGTAAATCTTACATTAACGATCAAAGATAGTATGTTGTAATGATTTAGTTGGACTAAATGCTCTAATAGGGACTTTGCTCATGTTCTTGTTGAAGCATACAAAATATTTTACCTTGTTCGAGAGATAGGCTCTTGAAGATTTCTGTTTGCAATTATAATTGATGGAAGGAATATCTGGGGTCAACAATCTTGCACCTTACCTAGGCACCTTGAAGATGTTGTTGGAAAGGGTAATTTATTGTTCATTGCATTGTCTTATGATTGCTTTGTGATATACTAGAAGCTAAAAGGTTCATTATCATTTGCTTTTGTAGATAAAGGTTGTGGGAGATAAAAACAAGTACAAATTTGATATTTTGATTTAATGAATCTTAAGCTCACTGGATATCTTGAATACAAACAACAAAATCAACCTAACATTAGTTATATATCAGGTAAGCACTTTTTGAATGATTGAGATGGTCAAGATTTATTCCTCATCTAATAATGTAGTCTCCAAAATTCTAAACTAAGAGTCAATTTCATATGCTCTTCCTACAATCTAAAGTTATTCCTTTTCTGGGATTGTGGTCAGACAAGGTTTTGCAGACAAAATAGTTGAGGTAAATACCTTGGCCAAGGCATTGTGAGCACAAAAGGATGAGGTTCTCACAAGTCCCACATTGGGAGGGTTTCCTTTAAAGAAGGGTCTTATAAGGTCTTGACTTTAATAACTAGCTTTTGAAATGTAATTCTCCCAAGGACTTATGCTCATTATAATGTTTCTTTCATTTAAAGTTGGTCAACTGGAGAGGGCTACCTGTGAAGGGAATGACCGATAGGAAGTTCAATAACTAGCTTATGGGATGTGATTCTCCCAAAGACTTATGCTCATTACAAGGTTGCTTTCATTAGAGTTGGTCAACAAGAGAAGGCTTCCTGCGGAGAGGCTAACTGATAAGAAGTTGAGTGAAGCATTGAGTGAAGTGTTTCAAGGAGCCTTATAAGACCTTGAATTTCTCAACCCCAACAACTAGCTTTTAGAATATGGTTTTCTCAAGAATTTGTGTTCATTACAATGGTGCTCGTAAAATTATCATGGGGAAATTGTTTGTATTTGTGCTTTATCCCTTGTAGCCACTTCACTTTGATCTTTATATGTTCTCTTTCTGGTATTGTATTCAAATCTACTCAACTTGGGAATTAGACAGGATCCTCTTATTTTATTTGTCAATACATTAACAAATTCTTTTAGCCATATCTTTAGGCTTTGTTTGAGTTAGTGGTGTAGAGGGAAAAAGCATGGTGAAACTAATTGCTCAGTTAGGATTTGTGATGGTGATAATGGGCTTTTAGCCCAAAATTAGCTTTAAACTAAAAGCTATAGCTGACATCTTCATCTTCTGCCCAGTTCTTGCATGCAAAAGTAGTTGGAGTCGCCAGTTGTTGTTGGTCTCGTCGCATTCCGGTGACCTTGTGGTCCATTGGTTTGGTCATCGTCCGTGTTTCGTGCATCTCTAATCTCTCCTTCCTCATAGCCTTTGGCCGCATCTGTTCTGATCTTTGCCACCGGATCTCTTCTAACATACAAACCTAGATTTGGCCTTCCTTTTTCTATTTTTTCTCTGTTGCTGCTGGATCTGATATAGAAAACACGAGGGTAGATGAAGAAAGGCTGTGTTTTTAGCTTTTGTTACTTTTGTGTTGCTATGGTCAATGGAGACAATTATTTCAGTGTTTGGGAACTGGGAGTGCTCTTGCTAACGACTCTTTATTACTTTGGAGATAAAAAAATGGATCAAATAAAAAATAAGGATTAAATTGTAACAAAATTCAGATTTGACTATTTGTTTGAGAGATAATAGGGAAAACACAATTGACATTAATTTAAAAAATGTAAAGGATCAAACGGTGTTATAATTTTGAATTTTGATAATTCTTCAATTTAGGTTGATAAATTGGCAATTTGTTTGAGAAATAACTGGGAATACACAAATAACACTAATTAGAAAATGTGGCCAATTGGATTAAACCATGTTATAATTTTGAAATGTGATAACTCTGTGATCTATGGAGATGAAATAAAATTCAAATTTGGCAATTTGTTTGGGAAATAATGGGGAAAAGTTTAAAAAAAATCCTATTGAGAATATTAAATTGTTAATAACATTTTTCTGTAAGTTTTAGAGAAGATATCAATAGGTATGTTTTTTTTTTTTTGGAGAATTACACTTAGATCCTAAAGAAGAAGAAAAATAAAGAAATAGTCCATTAAAATTGCAAAATGAAAAAATGGTCCCATTAACAACTCTAGGAGCAAGTCATTGAAAACTCCAGGAGCCTGCATTGACTACTTCATGGGACCATTTTTTCATCTTACAATTTCAAGGGACCATTTCTTCATTCATCTTTTTTCTTGGGACCTGGATGTAATTATCCTCCCTTTTTTTTTATGAGATTGATGTCCTTTTCAGTTATTCTCCATCTAAACTTACTTTTAATTTTTAGAGTAAAATACTCTAACTTCCCTTGCGCCTTGCCTTAATTACACGGACCTTCCTTCTATTTTGAAAACATACACTTAAGTCCGAACCGTTAACTCCGTTAAGGATTTTTATTTTTTTAATTAAATTTTATATTAAACTAAATTTTATTTACTAATTTATCTTTCATCATTACTAATTTCCTAATTTTGACTAAAATTGTTTAAGTAATTTAAGAGTTTTTTTTCTTTTTCTTAACTTATTTTTAATTTTGTAAATAGCTTTTTTTTTTTGCTTGATTGTAAATTGTTATATGTTAAATTTTTTTTATATTAAGATAAATACTTAATTATTTTAATTAATGTATACATAGAAAACTTAATTAAAAATATGATTAATCCTATTAATAGATGTATACTAAAATAAACATGTCTATAAATGTTTGTGCAAAAAATGTATTTAAAATTAATATAAGTCATATACTGTATCAAATTTACATTATTAATAACATATTATAAATAAAAAATATTTCTTTCTTTTTCTTTTTTCCTTTTATTTTAAAGGCACATTTTTTAGTCATTTAAAAGAATATTAAATAAATAAGTTTCAATAAATATGAAAAAATTTAAAATTTTATAATATAATAAAAATTAAAAAATTTTATAATATATTGGAAATTTTGAACATACATGTATTAAAATTATTTTTTTATATAAAAATGTATTTTTAGGTAAATAGAAATGTTTATTCATTTGTTAAAAAAGGGATATTTTGGTCAAAGTAAATGTTTAATAGTCAAACTTAACGGTCAACTAACGATTGTGTGGATGGAAATGAAATATCAAATATATAAGGTAGATTTCTGTAACTTGTACTTTAATTTCAAGGGAAGTCGATATACGTTTTCAAAATAGAGGAGAGGTTTGTATAATTTAGATAATACAGAGGAGTAGTCAATGCATTTTACTCTAATTTTTACCACTGTCAACCAAACATAAATTATATTACACTATCTAACTTCTATCCTAACTTAAGTTTTTAAAAGTCAGATTGAACAAAAGCCACATTTGCTACTACTAATCTAAACAGGTATTTACATGCACTAAAGTTTTTGCTACAACTTTTCGATAGGGATGAGAAGTCAAGGAACTCATAAGTAGTTTGGGAAGAGAAGTCAAGGAACTCATGATTAATTAGGGATATGGTCAGATATACCGAGAACAATATAAGAAAAATATAAAAGGGTATACCCTTTTATGGTCAGATATACCAAGCAAAATCATGGATAGATTAGGTCCCAAAGAGAAAAAGGGGACTGAAATAATTTTTTCTCGGAATTAAATGTTCATGTGAAATAAGAAGCATAATTATCTTTTATTTCAGCCAATATTTCTTGCTTTATTTGAATTTATTCATTCATTTCTACATTGGAGATAAAACTTTCATTTCCACTGCATCGTTTTAGAACACAAACAAAATGATCAATAGTTCAAACCCATCACCATCACCAAATTACTTTTCAAAATTGCATATAGAGTGGACATACAGCATTGGCTTCCAATTATCTAACTTATATCTCTAAGAAAATCACACATAAGTGCTCAGATCCATATGCTTAGAAAAATATTCAACAGTTCCATGGCCCCCAATCCAAAAATGTGTGAAAGGGCATGATCGGATAAGTGACACTCATCTCCTACACCTTCAATTAATGTGTGAAAGAAAGTATTTATGTATGCGGAATCATAATAGCAAGACAAACTTAACATAAAGAGTCCTGCAAACAAATTTCGAAATAAAAAGATTAACAACAAAAATAGCAACAGAATGAGAAACAATATCGATTGATTAGGTCCTAAAAGGGGAGGCGAAGGATAGAGAAATAGTTTTTTTATATATATTATGAGCTTAGGAGCTCATGATATTATTCAATGATCTCTCAAATGCTTAGGGATTACAATATATATAGGAAAAAGTAAATCAAAGAAAGGAAAAACAGAGAGTGCCGAAACTAATGGTAGGTGCGTGTAAACGGATGTGTGTGAGAGTGTCAACAATGGCATGCTATTTGGTGCTGATATTTCTGACTTCTTATACTCCCCCTCAAGCTGGAGAGTATATGTCAATCATACCTAGCTTGCACAAAAACTTTTCAAACGTAGTTCTGCTTAGTGGTTTTGTCAGCACATCTGCAATTTGGTCTTCAAATCTAACGTAAGACAAATTTATGATGCCTGCTTCAATTTTCTCTTTAACAAAGTGTCTGTCTATCTCAACATGCTTTGTTCTATCATGATAGACTGGGTTCTTAACCATTTCAATGCTAGCTTTGTTGTCACACCAAATTTGCATCGGCCCCTCATATGGAATTCCCAACTCCTTCAGTAATCTGATGATCCAAAGTCCTTCACGTACTCCATGATTAACAGCTCTCAGTTCGGCTTCTGCACTACTTGGTGATACCACAGTTTATTTCTTGCTTCTCCTTGTAACAAGATTTCCCCACACATATGTGCAATATCCTGAGACTGATCTTCTAGTTTCTCTATCCCTTGCATGATCTGCATCAGTGTATATTACGATATTTCTAGTAGTGCATTTCTTAAAGAAGATTCCTTTTCCAGGATTAAGCTTTAAATAGCTTAAGATTCTGTATACAGATGCCATGTGTTCTTCTTGTGGTTGGTGCATGAATTGACTTGCTATTCCAACTGCATAGCTAATGTTTGGACGTGTATGGGTCAAGTATATGAGTTTGCCAACAAGTCTTCTATACTGTTCTGCGTTGACTGGGACACCTTTTGGTTTAATTTCTAGATAACAACCTTCTTCCATCGGTGTTCCTTCGGGTTGTGCCCCTAGCATTCCAGTTTCATGCAATAGATTTAGGGTATACTTCCGCTGGGATATATTGATACCCTTTTTAGTTCTTGCCACTTCCATGCCTAGGAAATACCTCATTTGTCCAAGGTCTTTCACCTGGAACTCAGTTGACAAATCCTGTTTTAAATGAGCAATAGATTCTTCATCATTTCCCGTAATGACCATGTTATCAACATAGACGATCAAGATGGTGACTCTGCTGTTGACACGTTTGACGAACAATGTGTCATCTGCTTGTCCCTAAGTATACCCCAATCTTTTCATTGTTTTGGTAAATCTACCAAACCATGCCCGAGGAGATTGCTTAAGTCCGTACAATGACTTGTTGAGTTTACATACAGAGTTGTTAGGAGCTAAAATTCCGTCTGGAATCTCCATGTAAACTTCTTCTTCCAAGTTTCCATTCAGAAAGGCATTCTTTACATCTAGTTGATGCAACGACCAATCCAAGTTGGCTGCGATTGATAGGAGTATTTGAACAGTATTAAGCTTAGCTACTGGAGCAAATGTCTCCTGGTAATCAATTCCATATGTCTGAGTGTATCCTTTTGCCACCAGTCTTGCCTTGTATTTGTTGATACTACCATCATGATTGAATTTTGGGTTGAAGATCCACCTGCATCCTACTGGTTTCTTTCCCTTGGGAAGAGTTGTAATCTCCCATGTTTTATTTTCCTTGAGTGCCCTTAACTCTTCTTCTGTAGCTCGTTTCCAATTTGGATCAGTTATAGCTTGTTGAAATGTTTTTGGGATTTTAATCTGCGCACTATTTACAACAAAGCTTTGCATTTTCATAGACAGGTTACTATATGAGACAAAACGTTGAATTAGATGCTGAGTACAAGATCTTACCCCTTTTCTCAATGCAATAGGCCAACCAAATTCTTAAGGATTTAATCCCGAATTAGAGTCATGGTCATTCCTTTGAATGAGAGAGATAGTTCTACCATTGTTTGGTTCATCTTGATTTTGTAGTCTGGACTCTTCATTTTGCTGCAGTTCAGTATCCATCCCTGAATTGATTTCAACATTTGTTTCCAGTTCATTAGGCATGAGTTCAGGTTGAGGTAGAAGATGTTCTGATTCATGATCAAGTTGGGTAGGAGTAAGTTGGCTTGTGGAAGGGACAAATTCAATGATGGGCACAAGATTAGGTTGTGGTGGTGATGATTTAGGTTTATTCAGGATTAGCCATTTAATTTCAGTGTACTCCCCCTGAATGGGTAATTTAGGGTAATATGCTTCGTCTTCCGAGAAGACTGTATCTTTGGAGATAATAAGTTTCTTGGAAGCTGGACAGTAGCATTTATACCCTTTTTTAGTAGGAGAGTAACCAAGAAAGAGACATTTGTCAGCACGAGTACCAAGTTTGTTGCCATCATTGTTATGGACATAAACAACACAACCAAATACCTTAGGAGGCAATGAAGTGAGAATTGAGCAACTGGGAAAATTTTCTAACAGTTTTTGGATAGGTGTGTCATATTTGAGGACTTTGGAAGGCAAACGATTAATGAGATAAGCTGCAGTGAGTACGGCATCACCCCAAAAGATGTTAGGAACATTTCGTTCCATTAGTAAGGTTCGGGTTACTTCCAACAAGTGACGGTTCTTTCGCTCGGCTACTCCATTTTGTTGAGGAGTGTATGGGCAGGAAGTTTGGTGATGAATTCCTTGTTGGTCAAGAAATTCGCTAAACATGTTGCTCATATATTCCTTGGCATTGTCACTTCGTAATACCTTAATGGATACATTAAATTGGGTGCGTACAAAGGTATAGAAGTTTTGAAAGATCTTGGCTACTTCAGATTTGTCTTTCATTAAATAAACCCATGTGGTTCTAATGTGATCATCTATGAAAGTAACGAACCATCTAGTATTAGTGAGGGTTTTTATTCGTGCAGGGCCCCAAATATCACTATGGATTAGTGTGAATGGCGAGGAAGGTTTGTAGGGTTGTTTGGGATAAGAAGATCTGGTCTGTTTTGCAATTTGACAAGTTTCACAATGAAAAGGAACAGAATTTTTATTGAATAAATTTGGAAACAAATGCTTCATATAATCAATACTAGGGTGGCCCGAACGACAGTGCCACAAGTTTACATCATGATTTTGTGAGTGAGAGCTAACCAGTGCTCTTCTTGCCTTCCTTGCATCTCCAGATCTCAAGTTTGACTCTTCCAGGTAGAACAGTCCATCCCATTCTCTAGAAATTCCAATCCTCTTCCTCGATTTTAAATCCTGAAAAATGCACACATCGTTATCAAACATGACTCGGCACAGTCGACCCTTAGTTAATTTACTCACAGATATAAGATTGACAGTGAGTGCAGGTACAAATAGGACATTATGAATTCTCAGGGAATTAGAGAGAATGACTGTGCCAATTCCTTCAACCGTAGTATATAGGCCGTTAGCAACTTTGACTTTAAGATTCTCATGAATTAATTCAAGAGTTGAAAACAGTGTGCGATTACCAGTCATGTGATCAGTTGCTCCTGAATCAATAATCCAAGCATTCTCACTAGCTCGTACAGTATTTAGAGCTATAATAGAGTTACCTGATTGTACAAGGTTGATGCCGGGCATAGAGTTAGACTTATTTTGTCTGTCTAGCATCCTGCGGAATATCTGCAGTTCCTCTTTAGTCAGAGAATGATTATCCTCAGCTTCTGATTCAGTAGCAGAGATATGGCTTTGTTTGTTACTTCCTGGTTTTCCATGAAGCTTCCAGCACTCTTCTTTGGTGTGACCCTTCTTCTTACAATAACTACACCATTTGTTTCTTCGTTCGTCTGGTGGTCGTTTTGCCGCCAAGGTTGTCCTTTCAATTGAGCTCGAACTACCTTGGTTTGCTGCCAGGGCTGACCTTTCAATTAGGCCTAAGCTACCCTGATTCAAGAGCTTTCTGCTTTCTTCGAACTGCACATGGTTGACAACATCAAAGAGATGCGGTAAAGGCTTTAGGCCCATTATTCTACCCCGTATCTCCTCAAATGAGTCATTTAGTCCAAGGAGAAAATCATAGACTCGTCCTTCTTCGACTATTTTCTTGTATAACTGAGCATCATCTACATTTTTCCATGGATGTACTTCAAACAGGTCCTGTTGTTGCCAGAGTTTGATCAACGCGTTATAGTAATTAGTGACGGTCAGAGTACCTTGTCTCAAATCTCGAAGTTGGCGCTTCAAATGGATCAAGGCTGTAGTATTATCAAGAGAGGAATAGGTTCGTGTGGCTGCATCCCAAATTTCTTTTGCAGTAGTTGCGAGATATCCTTCGCTGATGTCATCAGTCATAGAGTTGCACAACCAACTCATAACTTGATTGTTCTCAGCAAACCATGTATCAAAATGAGTGTCATCAGGGGCAGGCTGGGATGCTCCTCAATTGATATACTTCTCTTTTCGCTTGCCACGAAGATACCTTAGCACGGTTTGGGACCATTGGAGGTAGTTTTGCCTATTGAACCTGTGGTTAATACCCATAATCTGACTATCGGAGAGTTCTGGGGCCGTCACCGTTTTGCTAGTGGTAGAGGAATGAGATGGAGAAGCATCCTGAGTTTCGGGATTTGTACCGGTCATTAGTGTTATTGGAGTGGCTTCGAGATTTGTAGGAAAATAGCCAAAATGAGGAGGAAATTCAGAAGGATTCATTCTGGCTGAAAAAAGGTCGCCGGAGCTGCTGTAGACGACGGCGCGTGGGGTTCACGCGCCGGTGGTTCTGTCGGCGCGTGGTCTTCACGCGCTGCTCAAAATGCCGCGATCCTCCAGGGATGTGCCGATCGGCACCTCTTGCTTCCTTCTGGACAGGCGGTGTGCTCTAACGCGCCGCCATTTAGGAGATCGGAGCACACCGTCCGTCCCCTGTTTTTGTCTCTCTCTCGTCGCTCACTACCAGATCTGTTAAGCTCGGCTCTGATACCATATGAGCTTAGGAGCTCATGATATTATTCAATGATCTCTCAAATACTTAGGGATTACAATATATATAGGAAAAGTAAATCAAAGAAAGGAAAAACAGAGAGTGCCGAAACTAATGGTAGGTGCGTGTAAACGGATGTGTGTGAGAGTGTCAACAATGGCATGCTATTCGGTGCTGATATTTCTGACTTCTTACATATATAAAGATATTCTAGAAATTAGGTCACTAGTTCGTCATAGGTAAGCCGATGAAAACTTCGAAAGACCAAATCAACAAAAATAGCAATAGAAGAAACAAACTGAAACCATTGAATAGTGGACAAAAAGAATGTGAAACTGTAAAGATATTGATAAAGAAAAGGGAGCCAGAAGATATGCAAATTCACACAAGTTTACCTCAAAGCCTCAGGGAGAAGGTGAAACTGTCAAGACATTCTTCGATTTTTTTTGGAAATGGGAAGAATAAAACAAGCGCGAGGAACTCTTCTATATTTCTATATGCCACCGCGTCTGCCTCCTCTGCCCAACGCTGGCGCCCGTCGGGAGGGAGGGTTTTAAAGCTTTGAGAAGATAATTGTTTTTAAAGGAAAGTAAATAATATATATATATATATATATTTTTTTTTTTTGATAGGCAGAAAGTAAGTAATATTAAAAAGGGAGAACAATGGAAAAAAAACTTTAAAATTACAAAATGCCATATCAATTATTATCCATAAAATGAGTTATGAATTGCTTATCAAATTTCATTATTTCTATCAATTCCTATTGATAAGTCTGATTTGAGATTTTATAGTTTCAAATTTTCTTTTTTTTTTTGGTCGTTCTCCCTATTAAAAAAAGAGTTGTTTTGTTTTTTGTTGGGTCATAAATCATGTTAAAAAATTTTATATTTCACTCTAACCTTTCATCCTTATATTAGATTTTTATTATTTATTAATAATATTGGATAATGTATAATTATTTATTTTCTTTTGTTATATTCAATATTGAAAAATAATGGAAAAAATTAAAATAAAGGACCTAGAGAAAATAATATTTATTATAAAGGACCCTAAAAATTATAATTACTTAAAAAGACCAAACATCATAGTATAAATTTAAAACTACTAAATTGCCTATATCAAACCACTTACATTATATATTACATTCATAATTAAACAAATAACTAAAATTGAAACTAAAACCACCCATCATTAACATTTAACATGATCATATATTCTTTAATTTTAATTTTTTTATCAAGTTTTATATTCATATAATCAATATATTATTTAATTAACAATGGTGAAACTCATATCTTTTTAAATTTTTTTCCTCCAAGTTCCATATCAATATAATTAATATATCATTTAATTAATCAATATATCATCAAGTTACCTAATTTATATCATCAAGGTTGATATTTATTAAAAAAAATATAAATAAACTCATTTCATATTTTTTAGGATATAACAGATTATTTATATTTTTTTTAAATATTTTTAATATTAAATGAATTTGTTTTTAGTTTAAGGCTTAAATAAATTTTTTTTACCCACATAAAATTCTTCTAAAAAAAATCATATAAACATTACATGTATAATAAATTATAAAATACCTTGAGTTTTATTAAAGTTATATAATTTTATTTTTAATTAAAATTTTTGTTGATTCAAAAAAAATATATAATTTTGACAAAATTGAAGAATGTGTAATTTTTTCCATGGATATCTATGCAAATTGTGAAAACTGAAAATTGAGAAAACTTTTGTTTAATTTAGTAAAATCTAGAATTTGTATTAGTTTTAAAAATAGAATGTGGGATGTTATAAAAAATAAAATGTGAGAGAGAACGTAGGAATGAATGCAGAAGATTGTGTTAGGGGTATTTTAGTATTTTTAAATTTTACATTTTTGTATTTGGTTCTAATAAATAATTATAATTTTATGGTCTTTCTCAATAAATATCTTTTCCTTCAAGTCCTTAATCCTCATTTCACAAAAATAATCCAATTTTTATTATTTTTTACCATAAAAAATAATGTTTTTGTAAAATTATTTGGTTTTAAATCTCTCAAGAATATTCTCAACTATATCTCGTGAGAGGTCACTTATTAATATTAATAAGATTGATTATAAGAGCAGTATCAAGTGCTAACGCGGGAGATGTCATTTATTTGCATGGTACAAGTTGGCAAAAGCCCAATTATTGGAAACATAAGAAGGGCTTTGAATGCAAATATAAAGTTCATCCAATTAGAGTATAACTTTCTTCTGAGTCACAAGTTTAATTATCTCTAAACCAAAACCAAGGATCACATTTCTCAGTTCATCCAAATCATTGGAAACATAAGAAGGGCTTTGAATGCAAATATAAAGTTTTATATCATATACAACCGTTGGTCTTTTTTTTTTTTTATACACAACCTTTGGTCTTCGCTATGAGGGAGATCTTATATTGAACACCAAATGTAATAAAACGTATGTTATGTAAATAAATAAAAACCAAACTAACAGGTCATTAAAAATTTCTGATGACTCTACCTAAAATCTGTGCCCCATTCAAATTATTTGAAAAAAAAGAAAAGCATAAGCAAGTAATTAAGTTTATTATTCTGCAGGAAAAAAGCTAAAACAATTACTTGCTTTCCCCAGCAAAAACAATTATTAACAATTTATTATAACAAGATAGGGAGCCAAACCTGCGCCAAGATTTGTGCTTCTTTGATCCTCATAGGCAAGAAATGCTAAACCTTTTGATTTCCCTATATATTTATCCCGGCAACATTTTACACACATCATTTAAAGATATTAGAAAAAAATTAAAATAATAAATATGAAAGATAAAATAGATTGAGCTATTATATTAGGATTCAATCTAATTCCCAACTAACTCTTATAAAAGTGACCCAAATTAATATTTGTTTCATTAAACAAAAAGAAGTACTCTGCTTGTGTAAAAAAAAAAAAATTATTATGATATGAATAAGAAAAATGGGGAACCTCCATTAAAAATTTTATTGGTACAAGCGAAGGACCTAATAAATTTTTTACTAATATTTTGAGCTGCATAATATATATATATATAGATATATATATATATATATATTTTTTTAAATTACGGAAGTCAAGCATGAAGCTATAAGTTTCCGCTGCAAGGGATTTATCCTTCAAAAAACTATCCCAACAGATACTCGGGACTTCAGGTAATAAGTAAGTTTGCTCTCGCACATTGTGAGCACTCTTCGCTAGTCCATCGGCACACGCCAAGAATTCCCTGTTGCAGTAATATTCCACATTCCAATCATCATAAACTAGTTGCCTTATGTCTGCGATAATGTCCCGCAAAGGCTAATACTCGCCACTGTCCCTTTACAAAATATTCACAGCTGCCAATGAATCCGAATATACACGAACATCTTTGAGTTGCATGATTTAATTATTTGAAGATTATATTTTGAATGGGAGAGGTATACAACTTTGCAAAGAAGGCAAAACCCAAAACTGCAACTAAAGGGCAACTCCTCTAGAAAATAAAATGAATTCTTTCTTTTTTTAAAAAAGTTTACAAATGCCTTCTTATTCCTATCCTAAAAATTGATATGTAATAATAATTACAAGGATATAACTAATCCAAAAAATATATAAGGGCATAATATAAACTCTGCATGCTGTTAACTCAACTTTGTAATCCTCTTTCCCCTTCTTCCACTTCCAAACTTGCAGAATGAAAGGGGGGCACAAATATTCAAACAACTATAGCCAGTGCAAGAAGGAAAATTGACCTGTTAGAAGCTAATATCCAAACTAATTATATAAGGCATTAAAACCAACAGTTTTAACAGCAAAATTGATTGCCTTGCCACATGTATAAGAAGTTGCTAGTTTCTGCTTTCTTTCAATGCTTTTTAATCAAATAGTGGCTCCTTGACAAGAAGATTCACCTTTTCCTGAAGAAATTTGAGCACATCCTCTCTCCCTTCCTTAATAAGCAACTGTCTTAGCTTCCCAAATGTGACACCTGATGGCCGAATTCCCTTCTCTATCATATCTTCCAACAAAACACAAGCTTTTGTAGCATTGTCCTTCTCACACAGCCCATTTATAAGCACTGAAAATGTGTGCATGCTTGGGACAAACCGTTTTAATTTCATGTATTTCCATATTTTCCTAGCCCTCTCCAAATCATTTCCCTCACAAAACATTTTTATCTTCATCATATAGGTATCGGCGTCTAGTTCGCAAAACTTGATCATCCGGCGGAAGGCACTAAGCCTCATCACTTCGATCATTACCTATCAAGCTGCTTATGATTATGTTATAGGTCCTTGAGTTAGGAGTGATGCCCTTGCATTCCATTTCATTCAATATATGCGTTCTTAAATTTGTTTACTTTACAAAAAGCACTGATCAAGGCGTTATAAACCACAATATCTACCTTAATTCCATTCCTTTCCATCTCTAGGAATGTATTAATAGCATCTTTAATCTGAAGTTTGACCCCATATGTATGAACCAGGACACTATATAAATGAAAGATGTTGGCCTGCAATTGTTGGCATACATATCTTTAACAACCTCGACAGCTTCATCAACTCTTCCTGCTTTACAAAGAATGTCAACTATTATGCCATAGGTGACTATACCAGGGTTGCATCCCATGTCAACCATTTCTCCGAAAAACTCTCTTGCTTTCGGAAGATTTGGAGCCTTTCCCCATCCTTCAAGCAATATGCTGTAAGTTTTTGAGTTAGGAACAAATTGATCCTTAGAACGGTCAAAGATCTCTTGAGCCTTCCTTACATTCTTGGACTTGCAAAAAGCGCTCAGCAAACCATTGAAGGCAGCGAGATTCGGAGATATGTTATATTTTTCCATCACATTGAATGTGTGAATTGCCTCATCTACCTTCTGAGCCCTAGCATACTTTCTCATAATAATACAAAAGGTCTCAACATTTAGCATCTCCTTTTTCTTCATGTCATTTACCAGGTCCCACATGATTCGATACTGCCTTATCTTTGCCAAAGATTCTATCATCGTTTGGTATGCCCTAATGCTGTGTGAGTAATTTTGTTGCTTCTCAGCCCATCCAAAAAACCTATACGCCACCATACCAGCATTCTCAAATCTCTTAAGAACATTCTCAACTATATCTGGTGAAACTCTAATTCCGGTCTGATTAAGAGCAGTGTCACGTGCTAATGTGGGAGAGGACATCATAACCTTGCATAATTTTCTAGTTATATCTGAAATGTCCGGCAATCATTCATTTGCACTATAACTTTTGGCAAAAACCCTCCAATTAGAGTATAACTTTCTCCTAGGGTCACAAAGTTTAATCATCGCTTAACCAAACCCAAGAGTTACAGTCAACCTGAATCACTAAAAACATGATAGAGGCTTCGGATGCAAATACAAAGTTGATATCATATACTAAATATAAGTTTGTTAGAGTGAATTTCTAGTAAAATTTGTCAGAAAGAGGCAGAAAATTGATCAAGCGAATTCAATTATTGATCAGAACATTCTATTTCTTTGGGATTGACTACTGGTGGTAATCTCCTAATCAGCAACTTGTTATTAATATTAAAAGTGTTATTGATACTGTTATTAGAATGACAGAAGGCGGCTCTAATCTACTCACAACATGTTTAAAAAAGGATGTTTATGGATAGAGTTTAAATTGATATGAAGAAAAAAATTTGTCAAATTTCAATTCAAAATACAAAGTAGTTTCAATCGGATGGCCGGCAAAGTAATGGTGTCATAAAGATAGAAAAACAGAAGTTATAGTGAAAAAAAGTAAGAAGACAGGTGAAAAATATATATGAAAATCTTTTACCTCCAAACTTTTTGCCTTCAGGTTCCATGTGTCAAACTTTCACAGATTGGCAGACCATTATCAGCTGCAATTCATAATGAAGCAAAGGTCCTCATCCATCAACATTCAACAATGTTCATATTGTAAAACATGGAGATTAAATGCAGAAGGGGTTAAATAGTTGCTCAGCGAGTAATTCTATTCATGAGAGTCAGTTGGGTTTTTTCAATCAGCGATCAAGAGCCAGGGTGACAACTCATATGGATGCACTCCCTGCTCCCGGTCCTTACCAGCCCCTATCTTTCCTATCCCTGCCTTCGATCCCCTGAATGAGTGAAGTTACTCTCATCCCCTACCCCCAAATTTCAAATTACATTCTCTAAATTTTGTTGATCCGATTGCACTCAAAAAGTGAATCCAAAAAATTGTATCTTCACTTCCACATCAATGGCTATTGAGAGGATTCAGTTAATTTTGTAAGGTACAAAATAGACACAGTCCACGTTATGTGTAACAAATATAAAATAACGCTAGCATATCACTACATCAACACATAGAAATAGGGTGAACTGAAGAATGCATAACTGAATAGCCTTTTAGATGTTTCCACAAAAGCATGACTCAGTCCTATTCAAATTTGGACAACTTTTGCTGAAACATCCAAGAAGGATACAATATTGCTCAAACATAGCAGCAGTGGAGTCTTCAATCAACTTAATGGAAGTGAAATGGAGATTTAGCCTTCTAGGGGGTTCTTCTATGATTTATAGTGAGAGAAGAACAGAATCAAACAATTTGAGGCACGGTCTAAAATAAATTATGAAAATAAGAATAGAGGGGTAGCTGTTTTTCCTTTAAATTATGCAGCATATAGGGAAAGATCCCGGAACCTGGGTGCCAAATATGATGGTTCCTGAGCGACTGTGAAAATGAGTATTTTGGACATACCTAATCATGAGGAAGTTTCCGTGTTAGGGCTTAAATTTCAGGTTTAAAAAAACTGTTAGGGCTGACATCATCCTTCTTACAATGAAAGCATGCAATTTTTCACTTAAAATTGAGACTATTGATATAACTAGTAAGTTTCTCTAGTCTACTGAGTTGAGAAATTTCTATCACGATGAGTAACTAAAAAAGAGAAAGAAGAACATAGAAAAACTGGAGAGCAACTATAATTGAGAGAACCCTAACTTATTTTCAGAAAAGCATTCAAATGGATACCATGGCTCATCTAGTTGACTTTATATGCTTCAGCTGTGAAGGGGCGAAGAAAGCAGAAAAGAAATGGCATAGACAAAAACTTCAGAATTTCATAAAGAGACGTGCTTGAATAAATAACGAGGAGCTGATATCCACATAAAAGATATCCTTGATATACTCTTTTCTGACACCATGCAAATGAATGAACTTAAAGAACGTATGCTTTCAAGTTTTATATTCATTTCACTCAAACTCATGTTTTCCCCTCTAATTTCAATAGGAAAAACCAAAACTAAATTACTTATGCAATTTAAACACACAAGCATGAGTCTTTTGAATGTTAAATTTCTGTAGAATTTTTAGAAATAGTTTGAAACCAGATGCCATTGTCTCCCGATTCATTCTGACCCACCTAATCAATTTAAAGATAATACATATTCTCAACATGAAGTTTTAAAAATCTTTAAAAAAAAGTGCGAGCATGATCTCCAAAATCTCAAACAGACACCCTAAAACACAAACTTCAGGCAAGGTTTAGAGAGAATAATTCCAAATTGGGATGTACTTATACCCAAAGTTCTATTACTGCGGAAATTGCCACTGAGAAGACCCCAGCCTGGAGAGCGAAAATTTTCGGTGTTTATAACAAAATAAGGAGTTCCCTTAAAATTCGCAACTTGTAGATGTTTCAGGCTTCCCCACAAAAGCTGCCGAAATTCAAAACATCGCAGCTAGAATTAGAATTCTTAGAAAGAATCCTCGAAATTTAGAAGCCAGAAGAAGCTTCTGTTGAACAAACCCAAGAAAGAAACGAAAGATTAGTACCGACCCAAAATTATTGAGTTGCAAAGAAATTGGGGAAGAAGAACTGTAGATCCAAGAAAGAAAAGAGATTAACAATTCGAAGGCTTCCAGGAGCATATAGAAACACGATCTTGTGCAACGAGTTCACTTGCCCCACAAAGAATCAAACTATCTAGTAGTATTGCGACAGCGCGACCCAATTCATGAAAAATTCTCTCTGCTCCCAATTTCCTCGCGCTAATTGCGTCTCTTCGCCACGTCTTGTTTATATATCGCCCGAACCAGTTTTGTTCGTTTTTCCCTTTTGACCGCTTCGGGAATAGGAGTCGCATCCAATTGGGGAGTGTCATTCCCAACATCAATAATGAAGAGGAATGCTGCAAGAGAAAAATAAAATAATTAATGTTTTAAGATAATTAGCCACTAAATCATCAATATGTTTTATTTATCCATGTGCAGATGTGCTATCATTTTAACTTGTTCATCATTCCTAACATTTCTCCCTCATAAATTGAGCTGAAATCATATTTTAATTGATTGAGTTCATTATCTTTACATTAAATAAAGCTTACATCCTTTTTTTTAGGTTAAAAAACATCCTTTTAATTAATGAGGGTAAAAATAAAACTTTGGCTCTTTTATTATAATTTTAAGAATGTACTCTCTCTCTCTTATCATAATATAATACATCCGTCCAATTTAAATTCAAAAATTATAATTTTTCTTAAGCTCTCCCTATTGATCACATATATTAAAAGAGTTTTGAATAATAGAGTATTTTATAATGCAAATGATTATCATAGGTACTTTAAGTAAAAGAACATATTTTTTTATATAAATAACTAACTTAATTAATTTATTTAATCTCTTTAAATTAATTATTAAACTCTTACATTTAATACTAGATGGAGTAATAAATTCGCCTTCTCACAATATAATACCTCAATCCAATTTGAATTCAAAAATTATAATTTTTTTCTTAAGCTCTTTCCATTGATCACATATATTAAAAGAGTTTTTGAATAATAGAGTATTTGATAATGCAAATGATTCTCATTGGTTCTTTAAGTAAATGAACATATTTTTTTTATATAAATAAATAACTTAATTAGCTTTTTTAATCTCTTAAAATTGATTATGAAACAGTGAAAAGTATTATATTATATTAGGTTAAATTATATAAAACCCCCCCTGAATTTTGGGGCAATTGCAAATAACTCTCTTAACATTTTAAAATTTAAATTTAATCTCCCTAATCTTCTACTTATTTATTATGAGGCTATTGCCATTAACTTACCGTTATCTCTTTGATGGAAATTGACACATCATATTAATAGAAGACACCTTACATCATATGTCCCATACTACCTAACATCCTATGTAAGCTAATAATTTTATAATAATTAAATCATTTTTAGATAAGGGTTATTATCATGTCATTTTATCATTGAAAAAAACCCTCAATCTCATTGCCTTTCCCTGCGGCTGCGCATCCTTTTCCTTCCAATTCTTTGAAACAGCCTCAGGCTGCAAATTGATTATCAAATTGAAGCAAGTTTCCAGTCTTGTCCTTTTTTTAGTGGTCAAAGCTACTAATAAGAACCACAATAATATCAAGGCGCCAGCTGAGGGAGATAGCAGGGTCTTGATTGGCTGGGAAGAGGATTAGATTGGCCTTGTTCTTCAGCATCTCTGACTGTAACTTTGCAAAGATTCCTTTGAAACTCATAACCATTATATACACAACCAAAAAGAGGATAACTTTCTATTAGAGACTATGATAATTTGCGCGCCATTATATACAGAAGGATTTTGCTGGATTGAAAATGGATCTGGACATCATGAGATTAATGTTGATAAAAGGATGAGCAACCGCATGGAGAGGCAATGGGATTCAGGTTTTTTTTTTAATAATTTACACCTACATGGCATCTATATAAATTAAAAAGGGAAAATCCCTCAAAAAGAACCTTTAAAATAGCAAAAGACGGAAAGGTGCGCGGAAATATAATATCCCGTATCAGTGCGAGTACGTTAATTGGAATATTAGAATTGAACGTAAAATGACAAATTTGTCCTCCGATGATGAAAGAAAAGAAGTTGATGACAAACAAAGGTGACGCGAAACAGGGAGAGCGTCATCGCGCGGGAACGTAAGTACGTAAGTGGGAGGCGATACAAACAGCAGTGAGGTATGTACTTCATTAGTCGACAATGTTCTTCCTCCTGTGGTAGAGCTGAAGCAAAACCATTTTCGTCCTCATTTGGGTGGGAAACTTTGCGGGGTATTTGGGTTTGAAGGACGTGAATGTTGAAGAGTGGTATGGCGAAAAATGCAGATGCTGGAGGAGGTTGGGATGGTTACTTTCAGGGTTGTGTTTGAAGAGAATAAAAGGGGTTGGATTTTTTAAGAAACAATTAATATGAAGTTGAAAAACCCTAATATAGATTTGTGAAAGATTGAGGTACTCATGTAGTTTTGTGTTTGTCAACTAACTGTGTGTTATTTATTTGTTGCAGGAAGCGTAAAAAAATGGATGGTAATATTGGTTCAAGATGTGAAAAGGAGTTGTTTTGTTATTTTCACGTAGGGGGAAATTTGAACATAATAATGACGGTGAAGTTAAATATTTCGGAGGCAGTGTGAGGGTAAAGGTACTAAAAGATGGGATAAGAATGGAAGATTTAAGAGAAATTATATCAACATTGACAGGTCATGAAGGGAGCAGTTGTGACATTAAATACACAGTAATGTTTGATGAGAGGACATTAATTGAGCTTGACAATGATAGTGAAATTGAAAATCTTTTTCGGTTCAATGAAAGCAGTGCGCATGTGTTTGTAGCCCATATAGAGAATGGCAATGAATCCTTGCCAATGAATAATGCACATGTGTAAGTTAGTAATATTTTGTTCATTCCCAAGCTGATAATAAGTTATAAAGTGTTGTAATTTTTGTATGATAATAAGTTATAAAGTGTTGTAATTGTTGTATGCAGGAGCCACAGATTATTGGAACGGTCACCGGAAGCAGAGGTATCTCCCATGACACATGGCAATGATCTTGAGGCTGTGTCATTTGAAATTGGTGGTGGGTGTATAACTTATGAGACAGATCAGACAAATTTTAGTGACACTAGCTATTTGAAATGGTCAGGATTAATTTCTGGGGTCGGGCAGCATTTTCCTCATGCCGATGCATTAAGAGAAGCCTTATACAAGTATAGCATTGCACATAAGTTCATGTATAAATATGATAGGAATAGCAAGGACAAGATGTATGTCACGTGTAAAGTAGAGGGTTGTCCTTGGAAATTATGTGCGTCTGCGGGGAGGAGTTCTGGAATACTGTGTGTGACAAAATTCATCAAAGATCATGTTCATTCAGCTCAAGATCATTTGCAAGTGAGCGGCCATGGTGCAAGATGTACTTTGACATCATCAATAATAATTGACGAGATTAGGAATCACACCGAGAAGCGTCCAACTGAGATTATGAAGACACTGCAAAGGGAGTATGGTGTGAAGCTAACATATAAACAGGCATATAGGGCAAAGGAAAAGGCAATGGAAGACATACATGGAAGACCGGAACAATCATACATGTTAATCCCATGGATATGCCAAAGGTTGAAGGAAACTGATGCTAATACAGTTGCTGAATGGGTAGCAGATGGTTGCAGGTTTGAAAGAGTTTTCATTGCATATGGGTCATGTGTACAGGGTTTCATGGGGGGTGCAAGGCATCTACTATATGTTGATGGAACTCATTTAAGTGGGCCTTATAAGGGGACTCTACTTGCAGCTTCAGCCTATGATGCGGATAATGAGCTGTTGCCGTTTGCCATAGCAATTGTGAAGGGAGAGACACTGGACGATTGGACTTGGTTCATGCATATGATTAAAAGGATTGTTGGTTCTATGGAGTTGGCAATTGTGTCAGATCGTCACAATGGCATAATAGGTGCTGTGGCAGCAATATTTGGAGGGCATCGTCATGCATTCTGTTATAGACATGTGAAGGAAAACTTCAGTGCAGAGATACTGAAAATAAACAGGGGCAAGAGAAAGACCAGTAACCGGTCAAAGGAGGATGGACTGATGCTTCTTGACAAGATTGCATATGCAAGGCGTGTTGATGACTTTGATAAAGCAATGGAAAAGATGCGGGAGCACTGTCAAGAGTTATATGAATGGATTAACAATCATGGTGACGTTGATAGGTGGGCTCTTAGCAAGTTCCCATACAAACGATGGGATAACATAACAACCAATATCGCCGAGTCATTCAATGCATGGATGGTGAAGGAGAGGAAGTATAATGTAGCCCAATTAATTCACGCACATCGTGAGAAAGTAGCAAAGAAGATGCATGCCTCTTATGTGGCAATGAACAAGTGGAAGAATTGTGTTGGACCAAATATAGATGCAAAGGTTATGGAAAATGTGAGTGGATGTGAGCATATGTGGTGTGAAGATTATGGGCAGGGTAGATTCAGTGTGCATACAGTACGTGGAGACCATGGGGTTGACTTGCGATCACGACAATGTAGTTGTGGGGCATGGCAGATGAGTGGGATTCCATGCACACATGCGTGTGCAGCTGTCAAGGTTGTGCACGGCAACATATATGATTATGTTGACGATTGTTATAAGATAGAAGCTCAGCAACGGATCTACCAGCACAGCATGATTCCGGTTGTGACAATAGACATGCCGAACGTCAATGATTATAGGGATTATCACATGGAAAACATGTCTGAAGCTACGTTCCTGCACCCTCCAATCACAAGTCGACCTCCTGGAAGACCAAGAGTAAGGAGGCAGGAATCACAGTTCCAAAATAGAAAGATCTACCATTGTACACGGTGCCATGAAGCAGGACACACAAGAAGGACGTGCAAAAATCCCAACCCATGTTGAACTCTAATGATCATCTTTCATGCTTCATCTTTTATGTTGTATATATGTTTTCGTTTGACCCTTCAATGGTTTTTGGAATGAAGGGATCGGGTGCAGGGGAAGCAGTTTTTATATGTAATGTATGCAGTGTTATGTCAGTGACAAAAAAACATTAAGAAGCAGTAAGATCTTAATGTTCTGTTGTCACTGAAAGCTGAAAGTTAGTGTAAGTAGTCACTGCTTTTGTACACAAGTATAGTGTTGATTATGTATAGTTTGGCAACTATTTCTCAAGTTGTAATCAATGTGGAAATACAAATGTATAGTTTATCTGACTGCTCTGTGTCATCTAGTTTTTATCAGTTGGTTGGAATGCCACAAGTTCTAAGACATAGTTGACCCCAGCATCTATAGCACCAAAATATCATCACCTTATAAGACATACTAACATACTTGACCACAGCATATAGCACCAAAATATCATCACCTTATAAGACATACTAACATACTTGACCACAGCACCTATGACACCAAAAAGATGTGCATTCATGTAACCCAATGTTAGTACACAGTAAACTGGTGATTAATGAGTGATGTACATATAATGATGTTCCGCACATGATACTTCTTGCTGATATTCATATAGGCTTTGTCAAGTATATTGTTTGTGCATCAATGTACCCTGCTTCAGATCTTTGTTCATGAACTTCTAACATATAGTTCACCACAGGAGATATGCCACCAAAAAGATCTGCTATCATGACCTTCTAAGACATACTTGACCAAAGCAGATATGGCACCAAAAACATCTCCTATCATGACCTTCTAAGACATACTTGACCACAGCATCTACACCACCATAAACATCTCCTATCATGACCTTCTAAGACATACTTGACCAAAGCAGATATGGCACCAAAAATATCTCCTATCATGACCTTCTAAGACATACTTGACCACAGCATCTACACCACCATAAACATCTCCTATCATAACCTTCTAAGACATACTTGACCACAGCATCTATGCCACCATAAACATCTCCTATCATGACCTTCTAAGACATACTTGACCACAGCATCTATGCCACCATAAACATCTCCTATAATGACCTTCTAAGACATACTTGACCACAGCATCTATGCCACCATAAACATCTCCTATAATGACCTTCTAAGACATACTTGACCACAGCATCTATGCCACCATAAACATCTCCTATCATGACATTCTAAGACATACTTGACCACAGCATCTATGCCACCATAAACATCTCCTATCATGACCTTCTAAGACATACTTGACCACAGAATCTATACCACCATAAACATCTGTGTTCATGACCTTATGAAATATACTTCACCAACACACTCACCTATGCCACCAAAAAGATTTGTGTTCATGTGTGCCACCAAAAAGATCTGTGTTCATGTGTGCCACCAAAAAGATCTGTGTGTGTGTTCATGTGTGCCACCAAAAAGATCTGTGTTCATGTATGTCACCAAAAAGATGTGTTCATGTGTGCCACCAAAAAGATGTGTTCATGACCTTATGAAATATACTTCACCACAACACCTATGCCACCAAAAAGATCTGTGTTCATGACCTTCGGAAATATACTTCACCACAACACTCACCTATGCCACAAAAAAGATCAAAAAAGATCTGTGTTCATGTATGGCACCAACAAGATCTGTGTTCATGTGTGCCACCAAAAAGATCTGTGTTCATACCCTTATGAAATATACTTGACCACAACACCTATGCCACCAAAAAGATCTGTGTTCATGTAAGCCAATGTTAGTAGACAGTGAAGTATATTGTTTGTGCATCAATGTACCCTGCTTCAGACAATCCGTTCCATAGGTGGAGGCCGGAGGCTGGGATGACTGACAATGGTGTGTTTATTTACACAACTTTAAATCACATCAAATTTCTTCTTCCAAACTTTCTTTGCTCAGGAAAAGGTATGATCTTGTTATGAATATGATAAGAGTAGGTGATAACTCGAGTTTGATGGAATAGAAACTCGAGTTGTAGGCATCACTGGAGGGTGACCAGCCAGTTATCGTGTGTATTGACTGGAGAACTCGAGTTGGACGAAGCTCACTCCAGTGCGAAACTGTGCCCAGACGACGTGTGGACTCAAGTTGGGGTATAACGAACTCGAGTTGTAGGCATCACTGGAGGGTCACCAGCCAGTTATCGTGTGTAGGAGAGGAGAACTCGAGTTGGACGAAGCTCACTCCAGTGCGAAACTGTGCCCAGACGACGTGTGGACTCGAGTTGGGGCATGACGAACTCGAGTTGTAGGCATCACTGGAGGGTCACCAGCCAGTTATCGTGTGTAGCAGAGGAGAACTCGAGTTGGACGAAGCTCACTCCAGTGCGAAACTGTGCCCAGACGACGTGTGGACTCGAGTTGGGGCATGACGAACTCGAGTTGTACGCATCACTGGAGGGTCACCAGCCAGTTATCGTGTATCGTGTGTATTGACTGGAGAACTCGAGTCCACACGAAGCTCACTCCAGTACGAAACTGTGCTCAGACGAAAACTCGACTCGAGTTGGGCCATGACGAACTCGAGTTGTACGCATCACTGGAGGGTAACTGGAAAGTCACGAACCAAAAGGGAATACTAACTCGAGTGACTGAACTATAACTCGAGTTAATCAGGATTCCACGCTTTAATTCCTCAATCACCAAACATTTCTGTTCATTCCACTCGACGTCCGACAAAATGAGCCCTCGAGTTAACTGACGAGAAACGTACTATTTGTCAGTTGAGTTCTACATATCCGTAAATCCCGTTCAACCAACCTTGGTGTAACAGCTCCATTCCCCCTAACCCTCAGTGAGTCGAGAAGCAGAGTTTGGAGTAGCCCTAGCATCGCACTTTGTCATTCTTGCATCTGGTGCAATGGTGCGAACCAAGGGCTCCGACAGTGGGAAGAAAGATTCTCGTGATTCACAGAAGTTGCCGTCCAAAGGGAGTAAGCCGTTGAACAAACCGAGGAAGACTCGGCCAAAAGTTCAGGACCGACAACCACCAGAACAACCGAGCAGGTCACAGGGGGTTGTGATAGCAGAATCACAGCAGAAACGGCCAAAACTAGCCTCTCCCATTTCCAAGGAACTAGTCGTGTCAGTGCCTACAGAACATTTGGCCTCAACCTCCACTGATAAAACAGAAGAAGACTTAGAGCGGAAGATAACAAAGATTGTGACTCAATTGGTTGATCAGACATTGCATGCACCCACAAAATCCAGATATGGGGGTGCATCAACTTCAAATCAAAAAGCAAAGTATAATGTACCTCCTGAACTGGAGGATGAGCTTCTGGGACCACCACCAGGTTTCAATTCAGAGACACTAGAGCCTAATGATAAGAGCAGGTATGACGATGATTTCGCTCATAGATCATTCTGTCCTGTTGTTTATCTGGATCTTCAACATATTAAGGACACACTCGCTTTAGATCTGTACCCTTGGTTTCAGTACTATGAACCTTGGTTGACCATCAAAACGTCATATAGTCCCTCTGTAGTGAGGCACTTCTACTGTAACTTGGAGGTGGTTGAGGTTTGTGATGAGGTGGGCGAACTGATAGAAGAAAGATTAGAGTCAACTGTTAGGGGCCAAAACATTCAACTATCTGCTGCATTGATTAACACTTACCTTGGCATAGACAATCCTCCAACCGGGCCTGTAAAAGAATTCAGTGATGTAGAAATATGTCAGATTCTGAATCCAATTGGTGGAAGTAAAACTTTAACTTTCAAACCTAGCTCCTTGAGTGATGTACATCGGATTGTGTGGTACATATACTCACGATCTATGGTCAACAAATCGAACAATTTCACTCACTTTGTGGGACAAGATTACCAGCTGATGGCCTCAATTCTTTCTAAGGAACAGAGGAACATAGGGCAACACATTTACAATGAAATAAACAGATACAGGAAGTCTTCCACAAGGAGTACCCCTCTACCGTTTCCCCAACTGATCTCTCACTTTCTGACGCTGCACAATATCTGGTACCTCAAACCTAATGAGCAAATTGTTCGTATTCTAAGGTTTGACAGCATTCACCTGAGCAGAATGAATATTAAGCTGCCAGTGGGTGCTTCTACAAGTATAACAACGAAGAAAAGGAAGGAGATGGAATCTGAGAGACCCAAAGTGGATGAGGGACAATCATCAAGAGCTGGGTCTCCTGGACCCCCATTCATGGCAGCCACAATTCAGACCTATATCCAGGATGCATTGAAAACAACCACAGACCACATAAAGGTCTCAAATGCCTATCTGGTCGAAATGGTTGACCATCAAGTCAAACGTCTGGTTATTGGCATTAATGAGAACTTCGAGAGGCTATTTCAAATGCAAGATGCTCATACTCAGCAGTTGAGGGAATTTAATCATCGCCTTGATACTTATGAAGCTGTCCTCAGAGAACACTTCAACTTTCGTCCTTCTGATATGCCGTCACAGTGTAATGCTACACCTGTTCCATGTGGACCTGAATCTACAACTCCTGCAAACTTAGTCACTCAAAATGCTCCATGTCCTCCTACGTCATCCAATGTTATGTTGACACCCCCGGATCCTGCCACACTGTCAAAGGTTCCCATCCCTCAGGACCCAGAAGCTATTCCACAATCCAGTTGTGAGCCCTTAGGCACCAATCCCATACAGGACCCCTCTCGTACATGCTCTGGCTCCCATGATCAAACCTCTGCCCTCATTGAACCTGCCACTGCAGTTACACCCTATACACCACCTTGTTGTACCACTGAGACAGACCCTATTCCACCAGTAGCTCCTCTTCGCATTCCACCGTCTTCCTCTGCAATCTTGGAATTGTGTTCCACATTTACCCTTCCAGATGAGGACAACAAGGGGGAGACATGACCGTGAGACATATTCCTAGTATGAGCCCGCGTAGAGAGCATTGCAGGCACTTCTAATGTCTTCTTCATGGTTCATCTGTTACTGATAGTCATGTTGTCTGGTACATAATGATTATGGTGTGATGGCCTATAATTACAATGACAATGTTTATTCTGTAGAAGGGGCTGAATGTGTTGCATGGTGGCTGAGGAATATATTTGTGGTTTGATTTTGCTGTAATTAAGTAACACAAACCTTAGTCTGTGGAAATTTTATAAGTTTTGTCATCATGAATACAGATCCTTTTAGTGGCACTTCTGCTGTGGTCAAGTATGTTTAGAAGGTCATGTAATTGCATGTTGTACCTCTCATTATGTGACTACTTAACTGGAGCGTGTTATTTTAAACTCAGGCTCGCTGCATCTTGACACCATACGTGCTGTGGATATAATATGACCTTCAGTTCAGTTCATTAATGTGCATAAATTAGTAATTACAAAATATATACGCGTGGCCATCACAAACACATTCACTTGTAAAACACAGTTCAAACACAAAACGGAAGGAAAAAAGACATGCAATGCCACATAAACGTTACATGCAACAGAACAGACTCACATTACTAATTTCAGTTACGAATGCGAAGCACTCTAGTAACCGCCAATGAACCCACGACATCAAAAGGCGTACACCACAATCAACCAAGCAGCACAACCGCCACGTTCCACCCACCACCACGAACAAAACTAAAACACACGATAAAATAAAACGGCCACGCTTGGTCGTGCACTAAAAACTACAAATAGTCCACACGCCCAATTATTTAGGCAGCAGGCAACAAAACAGTGGATGAGGAACAAACACGAAAAAAGACATGGCTGACTTCCCACCAGACCACTCCAGACATAGAAGAACGACCAGCAACGATGACTCACCGCTTCTGAAGCTTCCGCAAACAATATTAATAGAACTGATGTGCTACATAGCATCATCAAGTTTGAAAGACTATTATCACTTCAAGAATTCAGGCCGCATCCTAAGGATAGCAGGAAATTCAACAGAGTTCTATAAGAACGTGCCACTGGAGAACTATGATCATCTAGGATGGACAAGAAGCGAGCAACAGATTCATTTCCTGCTGACATGTTTCCATAACAGTAATCCATTTAGTCTATTCATTAGAGGGCTTAAATACTACACAAGAACAGCAGATACAGGAGAGAAAGGACTGTCACAAATACGGGAGGCTGCAGTGCTAAACAACTGTGATGCAAGTTACTCATTTGCCATATTAGTCCTTGCAAAATGGAGTAAGTTTAATGACACACCAGAAGGGAACGAAGCAATACACAGACTTCAAGCCATTATCGACTCAGGCCAAATATCTTCAATTAAAGAGCGAGTGACACGACACCTACAATCAATGAACTGGGGACTGAACAGGAACATATTCGACCGTCCCAAACATAGATTCTGTGAGAACCAACCATGCCAGGCCGGATGCAGAAACTGCATATACGACACAGAAGTAAGCTGGCTCTACCACATTATGAACGAACCAGAAGGACCGAATGTTGAACCACAGGCGATTGAAGGAATCGACGCATGGGAGGAGGAAGAAATTAATGAGGGAGTCGACAACGATGAAGACGTTAATCCAGATGCCTAGACGACGATAGTCCCCACGTTTTTTTTAATTCTCGTCACATGCAGTTCAGCAAAGAAATAATTTTAGAGTAAATGTTTCAAACAGTTCGTCCATGCGTCAGGTTTAACGACGTTCATATGGTTTATCTTTTTTTTTTCTACGGACTCCAAGTATGACCAATTACGTGTTGCTTTTTGCACATTACTTATGCTTTTTGCACATTACTTATGCACATTTAACAACAACAAACACAATCACCATCGGGTTACCCTCCAGTGATGACGGCAACTTGAGTGGGCTTCGTAAGTCATCGAAGAACGGAGGCGAGTGACCTTCTACGCAACTCGAGTTCGGTGCCGCTTCTTACTACCACCATCGGGTTACCCTCCAGTGATGACGGCAACTCGAGTTGGTCATCCGGAAACTCGAGTGCGCTTCGTAAGTCATCGAAGAACGGAGGCGAGTGACCTTCTACGCAACTCGAGTTCAGTGCCGCTTCTCACTACCACCATCGGGTTACCCTCCAGTGATGACGGCAACTCGAGTTGGTCATCCGGAAACTCGAGTGAGCTTCGTAAGTCATCGAAGAACGGAGGCGAGTGACCTTCTACGCAACTCGAGTTCGGTGCCGCTTCTCACTACCACCATCGGGTTACCCTCCAGTGATGACGGCAACTCGAGTTGGTCATCCGGAAACTCGAGTGAGCTTCGTAAGTCATCGAAGAATGGAGGCGAGTGACCTTCTACGCAACTCGAGTTCGGTGCCGCTTCTCACTACCACCATCGGGTTACCCTCCAGTGATGACGGCAACTCGAGTTGGTCATCCGGAAACTCGAGTGAGCTTCGTAAGTCATCGAAGAACGGAGGCGAGTGACCTTCTACGCAACTCGAGTTCGGTGCCGCTTCTCACTATCACCATCGGGTTACCCTCCAGTGATGACGACAACTCGAGTTGGTAATCGGACAACTCGAGTCCGTACTGCTAAGTCTTGACGCAAGCACTGTCTGGAAACCGTCCAATTATGCAAGTAACTCGAGTTGTAATCCTCAAGTCGAGTGGAGATGCGGAAAGAAACGCAAGGCTCTAAACAATAAGTCGCTTGTTACCGTCCAGTGCTGATATCAACTCGACTGCTCAATGGCCATCAATTCAGAGACACCAAAGCACTATCTACGTAACATCAAGTTATGACCGCGCTATAGTGTATATGCCTATGGATTTGATGCCGCCAGAGATAATCAGAGTAATGGCAGTTGGAAAAGGAAGTGTCACACTTGGTTAGCAGGGTGTATTGACTGGACACAATCATTATGTAATGTGTGCATCATCATTGTTAACTATGGATTGTTAGCAGTGCTGATCAGATTATTGGCAGTTGGAAATGCAAGTGGCGCACGTGCGTAGAATGCTTATGTAATGTGTGCATCATTCAACCCTAAATTGCATATTATTCATTGTGCCTCATTACATCAGCCCTTTCTGTTAGGGATATTAGTTCTCTTAAAAAAAATTTTAACCTGCCTCTGGCAAGGACATAGTTACATTGCGAAAGGGGAACACAGATATTGTTGGTGGCATACAAGTACGTTTTAGAAGGTAATGCTAGAGGAGTGAACTGGTAAACATTGCATCCCGCAATGGCAACATATATGTCATTAATGTACCTTAAATTGCATGTCCTGTCAGTGGACTCTACCGTACATAACTCTATGATGTTAACAATACTTTACATGGACAAGTGTTGACATTACTATATCGCGGGGACATTACCTAAGCACGTCTTTTGCTGGACTTTTGTCCAGAGGGAATGAGGGCCAGAGCTGTGTCCCGCAACAAATTCAGCGGATGATTAACTAACCACCACATAATGTCGCTCCGCAATTGCTGAATTTGTTCCTGCAAATAAGTAATTCCCTCAGTGTAAGGTTCAATGGAAACCATAATGGAAATCACAAGTAAATAACAATGCGTACAGAGGGAAATGTGGATCACTTACATTTTCGTAATGGAAATCACCTTCCGGGGTCCACTGGCTCAACCAAATAATAACATGAACACCACAGTCCCTCCTGTACTCTCACCCACATGAAAACATAGTGTTACTTAACGAAACAATGCAAGCTAAATTGTAAGAGGCGAAAGTGAAGAAGCTTACAGATTATTCTGTTGCACAACAGGAGGCCACACAATATCTGACATCTTCTTCTTCCCAGCCAGATGCGGGTTAACAATGTGCATGATGTCAACGAACCTATCTCTCTGAAAAAAGAACATTTATGCGTCTTACGATGTGGGTCAACTGAAGTAAACCACCTCAACTATAGCAGTGGAGTCAGGTGAACTTACAATTAAGTTTAACACAAATATGTAATCATCTGTCACGCCACCCTTCCTCGTAGTCTTCTTGCTGCCTAGATCAGGCTTCATTGAGTCCAGCACGTAGAAGGTCATAGTCTTTGTCTCTAACGCAACACAGAACCAGTGGCCACGGACAAGTGCCGGACCCATAATCAACTCACACTCGCCTATATTGTAACCGACGGTTTTGGGAGAGAATTCTTTACTCGCGGAAGACACTTTCCACCCTATTGGGTGACCTACCAACTTTGTCTGCATAAAAACACATAGTCCTGACTAATGTGCACATAATTTTGTCAAATTAAATGTTGTTTCACTACACAACAAATGAGTAATTACCATGAACCATGCATCAAAAATATGGTGCTTCGGCTGTCCTCCCTCCAGCTTGAAGTGATACATTAAAGCCTTACACACAACGGACATCACCTACAGCAGCAAAGAAACCATTGCATAAACTACATATAATATTCACCATAACTTAATGAAACCATTCTCCACGTAAGCCATACATACCGTATTACTTAGTCTTTGAATTCCTCCTAGCGTATACAACTGGTCTCGACACAGTTCTTCATCCAAAATCTGAACCAACGGCCTACAAAAACATTTCAAATGCAATGCCAGTTAGTTCATCGCTTCCCGTGTTGTGGTAATATACTAACTACATAACAGTCATTCAATCACATGACGTTGATACTTACACTTCAGCCTCAGCACCTCTGGCCATTGTGGAAACTATGTTGAACAACGTTTTCTGATCATGCGTTGGCGTCTTCCTTTTTCGACTCCCATCCAACTGTATAAATGGACATGTCATCGCTTGGAGTGGCTGCCTCTTTGATCTCCGCAGCTGTTGAGGCCTCTGAATTGCATGGTCATCCGTGGGGACTTTTTCCGCCACCTCAGTTCCCTCTGCATCATCATCTTCGTCGTCATCAACATGATAAGGTTCTGCGTCTGCATCATCAGAATCTGAGTCTGAGTCGTGAGAAGCATCTGTCGCTTCATCATCATCCTCATCTGTATGTTGCTCATCTACTGTCACACCAGGGCCGTCTTGTTGTGCTTTCTCCCTGGCCTCTCGTGCGAGCTGGACATTGAGTAGCTCCTGCGCCACCACGTTTACAAGTCTGTTTCGGTTTTCATCGATAACTTTCACCAACCGGGCATACACCTCCTTCAATTCCTACAGTGACAGCACAACTTAATTTGTCAATTACATGATTAAATAGTTTTTGCATTTTAAATTAGCTTCCACAGACACATACCGGGTCTAAATATGGCACATTATCTGTGTCCTCATTCCCTGCCCTAACTTCAGAGCCTTTTCCTTTATACAAAATTCCCATATTGCTCGTCCTCTCAGTCTTCACCATGTCGTTGATCTTTTCCTTTGTCCAGAATTCAATCGCTGTGGTGGACTGTTCGCGAACACTTTGTTTCAAAGGGAAATTTTCCCCAAAGAACAACTGCACCATAGAAAATATATGGATCATTATTTTCGGCTTGAATGATAGCTACACATTTAATGTAAACAGTGACATACCAGGAGTAAGTACAGGCAACCACCCACGTTGCTGCTCCCTTCCCTTTTCTTCTTCTCCCTGTACTCTTTCACATAATCACTCATTTCCTTCCGCAAGTCTTTCATCATGTATGTTGCCCAGTCATAATGTTCAAAACCGTCCATTGTGCAGAACATAACCCTCAACATCCGGTCACTTATCAGCCCACTCGAGGTAGGGCATAACAAAGTCCCTAAACTGTAGAGCACAAACATAAACTCAAATTTATCGCCAGCTGTCCCAGATTTTATGCGCTTCAGAATGTCCGTATATTTCTTCCTCCCATACTCCCTCTTCAACCACTGATATCTTCTATTCGAATCCTCCACATCCACCTTCACCTCCTTCCCTGAATGAGGTATACCGAGCAACTTGTGCACATCTGATGCTTCTATTTCTTTTGTCTTCCCCCTAATCCTGAATTGATGTGTTGCTGGGTCATATGCTCTCAGCATGGACACAATCAGGTCACGGGGGAGTCGGTTCAATTGCACCTTCAATAGGTTCCCAAATCCTATTCTCTTAACCCTCTCCTTCAAATGTTCTTTACCGTTCACAAACTGCACCAACGATGTAAATCCTCCCAGTGAGCAGCGGGTATGAAATGGCAGTTCCTTTTTCCTCATCTCCCTTTTCGGCCGTCCTTCCATAGCTTTATCATTGTACTCCTTCTTCTTCGCCTCTGGCAACTCACGCCATGCCTTCCCTGCCAACTTACTTTCATCTGCCATCCTTCTCTTCTTCTCCCCTAACTTGGCCACATACTCGTTTCTAAACAGCATAAACCCACTCATCACTGGTTTAATCTGTTCACCATCGCCCTTTATTGCCTCGGACTTTTCACTTTCTTTCGTTACTTCTCTACTCTTGACACTTGTTGCCTTTACTTGTTCTGCCTTTGATGTCTCACCTTTGTGGCCCCCCATCTCCTTTTACCTGCACAAAATTCAGTTTACACTCATCAACTATGGATTTTAGCACATTTAATAACATTTTTATTCGTACATGACAAGTTAACGCATCTAAGCTATGTCATCGCAACTTCTCATACCATTTTGCAACCTTCCCATCACAACCACAACTATTGGAAATATCTATTTCCCCACAGTTAAATAAGGTCTCACAACTTATGGAGAAATATTCACAACTTCTGCATAAGGATTCACAAGTTCGTCTACGAATTTCACAATTTCCTCGCCTAAATTGACCTCTACACATATTTACCAACTTTTCATTACGCTTTCACAAACTCCGATAATGTTTTCACAGGATAACATTCGATTTTCAAATGTTATCTTAGGGATTCAGCACTTCACTTAAAACAATCCACACTATCCATAACATTTTCACTACTGTGAAATCGGCGATTCCTATATCTACAAACCCTTTCGCAACTTCTACTCACATCCACAACTTCATATGCTGTTTCACAAGTTACCAACGTGTCATTACCGTTTTCACATATTCTTCTTTTGTGTTCACAACTTAACATGCAGTTTTCAGAGATTTTGTTTCACAACTTCACTTAAGCCATTCGCAAATTTATGTATAAGATTTTCACAACAATAAAATCACAATACGCTAGGTCTGAACACCCTGTCACAACTTCACAAATTGACGCGTTCATATGCTGTTTCAACGGTTTACAAATTTCAAAAGTTGCAATTCACACTTCCCAACTTAGCAACTTATTTTCACAACTTCCCCTCAACGATTCCCAACTTCGCACCACTTCATAGCTTTTATCCACATTTCCCAAACTAATTTTAACCCAACGAATTTGAACCCCCATTCTAATCAAGTGGATAAGTTAAAATGAAATACAATTTTAAACACAACCACTTACCCAAGTTCAACACCGGAGCTCAAATTCGCAGCCGCAAACTGGTGCCTCTGCAACTGTCCAATGCCTTTCACCACAACCTCTTCTCGCCTTCGCTCCTCCTCAAATCCACCCCAAATTTGCCGCACAATGTCGCTGCTACTATCCTCTCTCAACGCCACGAAACCACACTCCACCAACGACAACGACGACGCCCGAAGAAGATGAAGAGTCTCGACAGAGTTTTCGCGCAATTTCGCCCTTCTTATTTCCTCAACGTTTTTCAATTTTAAAACTTCCAGGGTTACGCAGGTCATTTTGTCTACAATTTCAATATCCCAGATCAGGTACTCGCACTTTTGTGGAAGTATGGAATTTCGGAACACCTTTCTGTCTTTTACTATTTTAAAAGTTCTTTTTGAGGGATTTTCCCAATTAAAAATTTGATGTGATATATATATATATATCATTAAAAAAAGTAAGAAAACCCTAATCCCTTTGCTATCCAAATGGATGCTGTCTCCTATGCTATCATCGTGAACTTGCCTCCAATGCCATTGTACTGCCATCATCCACTACAAAAAAACATGTTATTACCTATAAAACAATCCATGGAATTATTTCCATCAATAATTTCCGACGGATTTTGCATCAAAAAAATTACCGACGGATTAAAACTCCGTCAGTAATTACTAACGGATTACCCACGGAATTTTTTCTGTCGGTAATTACTCATGCCTTACCCACGGAATTCCTTGGGTAATTTAATGAGAAATTACCGACGAAATTCTGTGGATAATCCGTCGATAAAACTAATAATTTTTTTATTATCTTTTAATAATTTATATAAAATAATAAAAATAAAAATAATCTATAACAAATAAAAATCTAAATATCATAAATTTAAAATTTAATATAATATATTAAATATATATAATATTAATAATAAAAATTTTAAATGAAATAAAAAATTAAAAATTTTAAACTTTATATCATAAAAACAAAATATATAATTATATATTTAATATTATATATATATTTATATTAATATTAAATATTTAAATGAAATAAGAAATTAAAAAAATTTAAATTTATATTATAAAAAACGAAATATATAATTATATATAAATATATATATGTAATATTATATATATTTATATTAATGTTAAATATTTAAACGAAATTAGAAATTAAAAAAATTTATATTTTATATTATAAAAAATGAAATATATAATTATTTATAAATATATTTTTAATTATATATATTTATCTTAATATTATATTTGTTTTTTAATTATTACATTATATATATTATTACGTGAATAAATAACGCAAGGTTAAAACAGCTCAACTGGCAAAGGCATCAGACCACATACCAAAGGTCTAAGGTTTGGAGCCCACCTTTGTTACAAAATGCAACAATTATCTCATAGAGACACGTGGCGCAAGGTTAGAGGGACACGTAGCCCTTGCTCGGGGGCCGCCAGGGCCAGATGCTGGGGCGGGCAGTGGGGGGCTTTCGGTGATGTCCACGTGGCCTCTTTTAAGGTCGCCACGTGGATTTTTTTAAAAAAATAATATTAAATTACCAACGAATTACCCACGGAAAAATTCCGTGGGTAATTACCGACGAAATTTTTTCTGTGGGTAATCCGTCGGTAAATCAATTTCTTGTGGATTTTTTATAGACGGAAAAAATTTCGTCGGTAATTCCGTTTCCGTCCCTAATCCATCGGTAATTTCATTTAAGAAACGGAATTCCGTGGGTAATTTTCCGTGGGTAATACGCTATTTTTTTGTAGTGATGGTTGCCGCTAAATTACTTTAACAATATCATTCTTCAAACTCTTATATGTGGGCAAGTTTTTCTTTTTTAACACGGGTGGTTGTGTGATTTCAACATTTGGTTTTACAAATTTAACTTCTAGTTATTTGATTTAAAGAACAAGCAATTTAGGTGGGATGGTAATTAATGCAATGATCTGCTGTGATTTCTGATTTTTGTTCACATCTCTAATTTTACCGAAAATGTTGTATTTTCTTGGATAGGAGCCGTAGGGTTGTAGTTGATGGAGGTTGTGTTGTGGGTGGTTAATGGTGGCATGAAGGTCGATGGTTTTTTTTAAGAAAGTCATGTTAGCTTGTGGCAGCCGGTAAAGAGAAGCAATGGGATTGGGGTTTTTTTAAAAACTTTTTTAAATGATAAAATAACATTTTAAGCCTTATATAAGAAATATATATATAGATATACATCATAAAATCATTAATTTATATAGATGTCATGTCATTCTTATTAATATGACATGGCAGTTGCCGTTAGTAACTTAACGGAAAAATTAATGGCAGTAGGCTTTATGTCAAAAATAAAAACATCAATGAGGTTAAATTTAAACTTTAGAACATCACGAAGGTTATCTGCAACTGACCCAAAATTTAGGGGAGTTTTATAAATTTTAGCCTTATATTTAAGATTAAAGCACACATGCAATCCATTGGGGGGTAAGCAACATGAAGATGAAGCAAAAATTCTTCCACTCTTATATTTATGATTCCTCATGTGAAATGGTGATATGGATATTGTGATTGCTACATAGAGGCCTACTTTTTTTTTCATGAAATATAATAACGCATTAACGTAGAAAAACCCAAACTTACAAAGTATCTTAGCGAAATACATACATAACATAGTAGATATGATAAATGTCATTGAACATTTTTTGTTTGAGCAATGATCTTAATATGGGACCTTTTAACAAGTCTATAGTGAATAGGAAAATTCCTTGGTTCATCCACTCGCTCCTTCCATAGGATGAAAACCATCGCCTAGCGAAGCACCATCAGTTGAAGTTGGAGGATCCCAATTCGAAATTGAGGAGCCATAGTCCATTCATGGGAATCACTCTACCTGAACAAAATTTTGATATGTATATAACACAATCCTCTTCTTGACTATTTAATATAGAAGAGTATATCCTAGAAGCAGAAGTGCAACATTGCAAAGATAGCCACCCGTTGTCATTTGGTATCTGCGCATCTGCAAGGTTAGCATCTTGATCCTGCTTTTGTAATTGTGACAAGTAGCGCATGTCCTAGCTTGTGCAGACCTTATCACCTATGAGGAAGAAAATTGTAGTCTTGCATGCAAAACTCTATTATACACATACCATAAAGATTCCAGTAATTGAAAAGGTAAATATGTTGTAAAATTACTAGGATCTTTGTGGTTTATCAACCATGTAACTATCTATTGTTGCAAAGATTTGTCAAGGGAACAATAAATTCTAAAACTAGGAGTAAGACCAAACCAGCATGCTCTAGAAAAAGGATAATAAAGGAACAAGTGTTCAAGAGACTCAAGGTTACTATCACATAAATAGCATACCTCAAAAGCAACTAAATGTTTACTTTTTAGGAGCTGAGTGGTTGGTAGGATATGTTGAATAATTTTCATAGTAACAACTTAATTCTAGGAGGCTATAGAGACTTCCAAATCATTTGACAAGTTGCATTATCAAATTGTCTAGATTGAGTTATTGTTGATTGGATCAGACTATAATCATCTCGAATAGAATATATCCATAATTATTCCCAGACCACCTAATAATATTTGGAGATCTTGAAATAGGAACTGGATATGTTGCAAATTGATGAACCATCTACTTGGAGTAGAGTGAGGAAATGAGTCAAAAATTCCAATTTCCTTTAGAACGTAGCATAAGGTCAAACACCCTTAGCGAAGGATACTCCAAACCAAACTATTGCAACAGTCACTAAGGCCTACTATTTAATGGAATTGAAGAACCCTCACCAACCTGCCAGGTAAGATGATCAACAACCACAACTCCAGTCTTAAGGATATGCATCCAAACGGTTGAGCTATTATATTAGGTTTAAACACATAATTATGCTCAGGATCTAAATATTTTTCCAACATCACTCTACTAAGAAGGGAAGATTTATCTGAGATCACTAGCCACAAATGCCTAGTTAAAAGTGCAGAATTGAACCCCTTCAACTAAATAATTTGTAAGGCTGCGTGTTAGCGCCTCCAATGTCTCCTAGGGTTTCCTTACGGCTCTTAATTCTCATTCGTGTATGAGTTTTTTCTGCTCCATCATTCTTATAACCCATGAAGGCTATATTCGAATTTCAAAATTAACTTTATTAATTTTGCAATTAGTTAACCCTTAATTATCTTGATGAGATAATTAAATAAATTCAATTTAAATTAAATCTTTCTAACAGTTTTAATTTAACTTATTTATTTAATCCAAATAAAGAGCCAATAGATTAAATTTATCTTCATAAATATAAATTAAATCTGAGATACTATATCTCTATCATGTTAGTTATTAAATTTAATTTTATTAAGATAAATTAAATTTAATAACTAACACAATATAATAATATCATATAATATATATATATATATATATGTATGTATTTCAAAAATACATATGTATATATATAATATTATTAATTTTCTTTTCATTAAGCTTATATCATATACATATACATATACATATACATATATAAATATATATATATATAATTTGTCTACCCTAGATTAAACATTGTATTCATTGAATCTTAGACAAATCTTAGATTCAATGAACCTAAATATTAAAGCTTGTGTTGGGCTATTCTTGTGTGCGACCCTATAGACCCATACGAAATTGGCAGTGGACCAATAATTGTACTAACCCATAAGTCGCAAGCGGCTTCTAACAAGATATTACGACTACCCAATTCATATGAAGATCGTTAACACGATGCAACTTGTCATACAACCATGTCACGTCCCTTTTATCACACGTTATATCGGTCAAGGATGAGGCATGGACGTTGTCATCCTCATGTTCCTGACCATTACTTTCTCGATTCCTGAGTAGCCTGACAATAGAAATGGAAACTCCTTTCCATCGTAGTATGGCCATGCATTTCTCAGACTCACTCATTGAGGGGCCCAGTAATATCTTTCTACTAATGTGAGGGACAAATTCCATCTTGACCATTCATATTCCTTTGCATGAAAAACCACCAAGCCCGATCTTAGCCTTTATCATCACTCGGTCAAAGGTGACTTTTGACTAGTTCAAAGCTTAGCAACTCTTATGTAAGAATCCATGATGACCTCAGGTCAAAGGGCATTGTGACGTGATTATACATGAGATAAGCTTATGACTTCATCTATGTAGCTTTTTCATAGCGGATCGGTCCAGCACCTTGTACTCCTACAAGTGCCTAAGACTTTGATTCGTATTACTATATCTTATCAAAGTCATACTGGTCTTACTTCATCTTTGCTCTCGCATAGATGACCAACCAGGGACATTTAGGACAATCTTTATGATTTATCTAAGGATACAATTATAACAGTTAACATGCAAATAATAAGATAACAGAATGAAAAAATTCATTAAATAATAATGTTCAAAGTACAATGATTGGCCCCTATGGCTCAATTTCCAATATACATGAGATGGGTTAAAGGCATTACATCATGAGAAACATATATGCTTCTCTACCAGTTATAGTTTTCTGCTTGATGGATCATGAAGGACAATACATTCGTATAAAGCAAGAAGAGCTAGGGAGAAAGAGGACCCCCTATCTAAGTCCCTGCGAAGGTGTGAAAGGAGTTCTTGGAGATCTATCAAGGACTACCTGATAGGAGACAGTTGAGATATATTGCATGATTATCTGAACCAGCCAATGAGGAAACTCCATGCTCTCAATAACTTTCTAAAGAAAAGGCCACGACACCTTTTCATATACCCTAATATCTAATTTAATTGCACACCAACCATCCTTGCTTTTACACGTGCTCTGGATTTTTTCCATACACTCAAAAACCAAAATAAGATTGTCAGTAATCAGTCTACCTTTAATAAAAGCATTCTGATTGAGGGTAATGAGAGCACCCAGGATCTCCTTCAACTGATTAAATAGAATTTTGGAGAGCAACTTATAAATCACATTACAAAGATTGAGAGGCCAGAAATCCTTGAAAGTTGCAGGGTTATGACATTTAAGGACAAGCACAATGAAGGATCTATTTAACTCTGAGTTTGCCAAAAGGCCTAATAAACGATTGCAATTATGTCTTGCTTTAGAAAAGACCAAAACTTCTGATAGAATCTTACATGAAAACTATTTGGGCCCGATGCACTATCTGCCTTCGTTTCAAAGACAACCCTCTCAATTTCCTAAATTGTCACCGGACGATTTATAAAGGTAATTTGCTGAGGAGATAATTTTGGCAAGTTTATATTACTTAACATTTGATCAACTCAAAGAGCATCCAAAGACCCTAGATCTTCATCTATTGGCTTGAAATAATTTGTGGCTTCCATATGAATAGAATCCCGATCTTCAAGCCAATTGCCTTGTTCATTTTTAATACGAACTATCATTTTTCACATTTTTCATTAAGAAAAGAAACATGTTGCTCTTCCACAGATGATAAACTTTCCCTATTGTGCCAAAATTGAAGTTCATTTTCCAAATCCTGTATGCTGAAGGAAATCCGGATAATTGACAATTTATTCCAATGAATGAGAGCTTTCTGAATACATTTAAGCATAACATTGGCTTTAAAAGCCCAAGATCCATGAATATCTTTAGACCATTCTTTTTTAACAATTTCCTAACATTGAGGGAAAGAGAACCAAAAGTTTTCAAACTTGAATAACTTAATCCCCTTCTTTTCCCAATAAGTTTGAAATAATATCGGAGAGTGGTTTGATGTTGCTATTGGTAACACTTAGATCATTGATGCTGAAAAATATTGCAACCAAAGAGAATTACAGAGGGCTCTATCAAGTTTTTTTTTTGAACTCGATTGGCTCCTTTGCCATTGTTGCACCAAGTATACCATCCTCCTTGTGAAGGAATATTAATATCTCATCCAGAAAGTCATGAAAAGAAACATCACCCATAACAGAAGATGATGCACTAGATTTATCACAAAAACCTACAATTTGATTTAGATCACTATAATTAGGCAAGGCTTAGAGATAGAATTAACCAAAGATTGGAGCAAGACCATAAAACATGGTGATCTCTAATAGCAGGAAAACCATACACAAAAGTAATATATATTTCATAATTATCAAGAATAGTACAAGCAATGTGGATCAAGTTAGGCGAAGCATTTAAAACTGTACAAGACACCGGACTTGAGATATCCGAAAAAAGCCCCCTTTATGACCAGAAAAATCCACAACAAAAACATCAGAAAATGAGAACCTACTAGGTGAGTGTTTGGGGCTATGATTCCACTGCAGTTGTGTGATTTTTCGCCATAAGCCCGATAGATAGAAGCCAATTTTTTTTTTGAGTGTTTTGTTTACTGATTTACCTTGAGAGCTTTTGAAATATTAAATGGCGTTTACTAAAAGCACAGATGTGGAGCTTGTTGCGATAGCTTATTGTTACCATTAAAATGCAATAATTCTACCCCACCTAATATTTTATCCTTCTCTCTCTCTCACCTTCGTCGATCTCTTCCTCCACTCTCCTCGAGCGATCTATGTCTCTCTCAACGCCCACCCAATCTTCAACTTGAAGAGCTTCTTCATCTTCACCTTGAATCCGTCTTCATCTTTGAGTTGTCTGCATATTCGATCTATCCTATGGGTGCTTCGGCGTCTTCATCTTCACCTTGGTCGATTATGGAACGGCTTTTTGCCTTCTTTCTTCTATAAATTTTACTCCTCCAAGCTTTTCCAAGACCATCATTCAGCACTGCCTTGAGCCTCCCATAGATATTAGGAAGAAAGCTTTGGAGAGAGATAGAGAAAGAGAGGAAGGAAGAAGAAGAAGAAATGGGTAAGGAAGAGGAAGTTCCTTTGCTAGTAAAGAGTGGTGAAGAAGAGAACAATGGTGTTGTGATTTCATCGTCTTCTGACCATAGTACGTTTACCAAGAGTTGAAGACGGTGAGCTCCATGGTGGCCATTACCGTATCTCAGTATCTTCTGCAAGTCGTGTCAATGATTATGGTAGGGCACATTGGGAAACTCGCTTTCTCCAGCGTGGCAATCGCAACTTCTTTTGCTGAAGTCACAAGATTCAGTGTTCTTGTAAGTCCTCTTAGTTCTCCTTTTGCGATTTTATACAGTTTTTCTGATTTTTCTAGATTTTGATTTGATTTCTCTTTTAGTTAAAGTTAAAATCCACTCACTAATTTTTGTAGGGACGAAGCCACTCGATGCAAAAAGTTCAGATTTAGTGCTAATCCTGTGGCTGTGTTACATGAGAAAAAGTATCAATGGGTCTTTTTACTCTGATTCTTAGTCGATTCACTTTATTTTAGAGCTTATTTTATCTTCTTTTTTTTGAGTTTATTAATGATGATGTGCTTTGCATCAGTTTCTTTGTGGGCTTGTCTTCCTTCTCCTCTGCCTCTTGATTCAAAGGATCCCTTTCAGCTAAATCTGCTTTTGCCATGATTAAAAATTTGACTGTGGCTTTCTGAAAAAAATTTACAACCTGAAGTAACATTCTATGACTGATTTTATATTTCCTTCCCTACCACTTTTTGTATATATATATTTTTTCCTGAGGTAAATCTTTCCTGGTCTCTTGGGAGAAGGCACTTGATCTTGAAAAGTTAGGATTTGACACTGATGCTGTTGTTGAGTCGCATGGAAAACTATACTCGGCAATAATATACAACCCTGTTCTTTGCAATCGGTCTATTAAACGATTATCTTTGTTTTGAGGCTAATTTTGTAATATATTTTAAAGATGATCGTAGAATAAGTTTGGATCATGTTGGACAGAGAAAAATCATTTTTGAAATGAAGTCCACAAGGCTTAGTTTGAACCAGCTTAAATGAAAAAAAGAGGGAATTTGTATATTATGCAGATTTCATCACTTTTTATAGATCACTTTCTTTAGTGGCCAGAAAGAGAAGGGGAAAAAAATAAAGATCCTACTGGATTTAGCTGATAAGTACCAATTAATTTTTGTTTCACTTTTGTGCTCTTGTATGTTATATAAGTTTCGCTTTCCAGATGCTTCCTTTTAAGTTTGTTCGGTGCTTCTGAAGACCTAGCACGTAAGGATAGGCTTGCAATGTCTAGATGCCTTAATTCTTTTTGTAAAGAAATGTTGGCTTCAATTAAGCATCCAAACATAGATCCTCTGGCCACTCTAATATGCTATGCGCAGCTCATTTCGTTCAGATCTTGACACTGTATATCTTGTTCTGTGTCTGTGCCTGCTTCTGTAACACTCCACATTGTCTCAGGTTAATTTTCTGATGATTTACTAGATTCTGAATTTTGTTTTAGATAGGAATGGCTGGTGCATTAGAAACTGTGTGGGCAAACTTATGGTGCAGAAGATTTCAAAAAGCTGGGGAACTATACTCGTGCAATAATCTCATTGATGATTGTTTGTATCCCTATATCTGTGGTGTGGATATTCATGGACAAAATACTGTTAGTATTTGGTCAAGACCCTGAAATTTCTCATGTAGCTAGAGAGGATACTGCATATACCTCATCCCAGCACTGTTTGGATATGGTGTTCTTCAATCACTGGTTCGCTACTTCCAGACTCAGTGTATGATCTATCCCATGGTTTTTAGCTCAATTGTGGTTCTGTGCTTGCATGTTCCTGTGTGTATGGATTGGGAATGGGACACGTTGGAGCAGCATTAGCCATTGAGATTTCATATTGGGTGATAGACTGTGTATCCCTATATCTGTTTTGTTTTTCTGTTTTCTTGTTCTAATTTATCATTTTCATTTGACTGTTTTTGTGCCAGCCCTGCATGGGTGATAGACTCTGCATTTTTTCTTGTTATTCTATTGATAACAATTAGTTATGTAATATTATTTCATCAAATTATGTATTTTTTAATTGTCAAATTTCCCAGCTTTAACTTTTATAAATTTTTTATAATTTCAAATTTAATTTCTTTCTTACCATTATCACAAAAGTCACTTATGTTTAAGTCAATCCAAATAAGTTTTACTTTTATAAAAGTCATTTATATAACCACCAATCCAAACATAAATCATATTACACAATCTGATTTTTACCTCAAAATAAGATTATAAAAGTTCAAATTCAAAAAAGTCATTTTTGCAATTGCAACTCCAAACATACACTGATAAGTCTCTTACATATTTTACATTGATTTAAAAGAGTTTCACTGTGAAATAAAAAGTATGCAAAATATTTACAAAAAGGTTCCTAAGTTGTTGATTACGTAGGGGCCTCCTTGGAATGGACAAGGACTTGGGGGATCAAGAGGATGAGAATGTGTTTGATGTGTGACATTAAGAAAATATTTTTATTAGTGAATGATAATTTGATATTTTAATTTAGGCAAAGATTTGGCCATTTGGGAAGCTTCATAGGAGTGTTTAAAGGTTGGGTTTGATTTTACGTTAGGCAAAAATCAAACTATAATTAGACTAACTAGTTTAGACAAAAATTGGCAGTTAATTCTCAAAGTTGCTTTGGCAGTTAGTTTTGATTGGTTTAAACAATTTTAAAATGAAGTTTGTTGATATCTAATTAAGTAATGATTTTTCCTTCCTTTAATCTTCATGTTTTATATTGTACATCTTATTATTGATATTATTACATAGGATTGTTTATAAGTTTAATAACTTTTTCCTTCTTTTAAGATTTATTCTTTTAATTTTTGTCATCTTATTTTTAAAATAATTTTAATGTTCATAATGTTATGAATATTACAGTATCAAGGGTCCATGCCATAGCCTTTCAAAGAGGCGTTTTTTTTAATGGTTAATACATATAAAATCCAAATGTTATATATTGTATAATCACGTTGATTCGTACTTATGTAGTTTTGTTGTAACTCAAGTAAGAATTTAAGGACTTGAGATTTATAAACAGGCATGCATGTGTTGGCAAGCTTGGAAGTGGGTCCTATCTTGTTTTTTAACTTGTTTTTTCACTTATTTTATATAATAAAATTTATGTCATTTTCAATCATTTTATTTTTAAATATGCTTTTTAATAACCATGGGAGAATATTTTTTAAATAAAGGGCAATTTCGGGTCTATTTAGATTAGCGAGATTAAAAGTGACTTTTATTTCATCTACCTTTTACAAATTTAAGTATAGGATAACATTTAAAGATCGATTAATGTAATATAATTTATGTTTGAATTATCTTTTATAAAAGGGAGAATTGCTGATAAATATCTTTTTGACAAATTAATTGCTGAATGTTACTATGGAAGATCTGTTGCACATAACGGAAGATATTTTGCACACAACGGAAGATTGTTTGCACATTAAATAAAGAAGATTGTTTGAACACAAGGAAGATATATTGCACACGGGGAAAATTGTTTGAACATAAGGGAAAATCTTTTGCATATGAGGAAAATTGTTTGAATACAAGGGAAGAATTTTTACATATAGAGAAGATAGTTTGAACATAAAGGAATATCGCATAAGGGCAATGTGGTTATTTTACTTCCTATTTTATTTCTCTTAAAACACCTCGGTTTTTCAGGTTCCATTTAACAATTAATTGTGTTTAAACAATTTTTTTTATGTACAAAAAATCTTCTTTTATGTTAAAAACAATCATCCATATATGCAAAAAGTTTCATTTAACAAAAAATTTTTTAATTAGGTATTTATGGACAATTTTCCCATAAAAATTCCCTGTATTTATTTATTTTATTGAGATACTGCTTGCTTCGTGGGAGAAAATTCTCTCTAACCACAGTTATATTTCTCCAATTAACGGTTAACTTTAGTATTACAAAGATTCCAAGAGAACTTGGCTCTGAATTGAAGTCTCTGATGTTGAAAGTTTCGACCTTTGTCTCCTCCAATGGCAGCTGCCTTCGATAACTTCGGCAACATGTATGACGGTTCACTGAAACCCACTTTGCTTCGCACCCTTCCCCAAGATTACGAAGCAAATACGGATGGTTATTGTGATGTAAGTTGGCGCATTGTTGGTATTTATTTATATAGTTGATTTGAAGATGATGATTGGTTTTTATCAGACGATATTAACTTATAGGGAAAATTTCAATTAGCTTTCAACAATATAACATAATTTCAGTAAACCCTAAGGGCTTGTTTGGTATGAGGAGAGGAGAGGGAAAGTGGGCGAAGGAAAATTTTTTTAAAGTTGAATTTAAAAAAATTAGAGAAATAGAGTTAAAAATTTTTAATTAATTTTTCTTACTCTTATCTTATATATTCTCTTTATTAAAATTTTATTATCCCACTTCTTCAATCTTTTAAAATTCAACTCATAAAAACTTTTCCTCTCCTCCCTTCCCCTCCAAATCCGTCACACCAAACATACCCTAAGCTTTTTGAAACCTCATTACATCCTTTAAGTTAAAATGAAATTAAGTTTTGGGGTGAAAAGACAATGATATCCTTACTTTATTTATCCTATAGATGTCTATATTTATCTTGTGAATTTCTATATTTGTCAAGGTATTAAAACCCGGACCAAGTACTAAACTGACCAGGGTACTGGGTTAAAGGTCAGTGAGTCAAATCAAGGCAGAGCCGGTGAGAAATTGAAGATTTTAAGCTTATTAATATGAAATTCTAAAAACAAATAATTTTTTTTTAAAAAAAATAGTGACCTGGACCGGATCCCAAACCAGACCGGTTTTCGGCTTGTTTTTTGGTTTCCGGGTTGGACTGGTCAGTCCGGTCTGGCTTCACAAACCCTGATGTTTGTCTATTAAATGTCCAAAATATTTTTAATTCCCTAGTTTCTTTAGAATCTCTTTATTTATCTTGTGAATTTTCATATTTGTCTTGTAAATAGCCAAATGTTTTTAATTCTCTTGGTTTTTTTTTTAATCCCTTTATTTATCTTGTAAATGCTCTTTAAAAAAAATAATAAAAGAAATTGCTTGTAAAGAACGCAGTTCTATACCCTGAGCTCTTTTCTTTATAAAGTGTTGTTAGAGATTAAATATCAGCTGTAGTTATATATGTTTTCTTTTCCAGCCAGATAAATGTTGGGCAGGAATCTCATTGGTGGGAATTACTTGTTGTCCATTTCTGAGATTCATTTATTATCGGAGTTGTGTTGCATGCAGGAGGGTGCACTTCATTTATTATGTACCATATTAACTTATTTGCCAATTTCTTCGTTACATTTTATTTGAAGTTTGAAACTGCTAAATAACATTGTTTATGGGTTTACTTGCTAATCAGAAATTTGTTCCTCAGACAAATTTTACTAATTTCTTATATAAAGAGTTCTTTAACGAAGAATTCTAACCAAAAGAACTTCCTTATGAGAAGAAAATCCTAACAATAGCATCTCTCTTTAAAAGTTTGATAAGTGTAGAAATTCAGGGGCATTGGTGCTTTGAGTGGTTTGAACAAAGAAGGAATACATATGGAGGTAGGGAGCGGGACTCCTAATCAATCCTTCTGACTTAGCTAACTTAAAATCTAAACGAAATTATAGTTACAACTAATAATGACCAAGATACAACTACTAATGACTTAGCTAACTTAAGATTACAATTATTTAAGTTAAAAATAAATTAGGATTATAATTTGTTTAGAAAACATTAAAACTGGCAAGTCATGTTCCAAAGTTGATGGGGTAGTCAGCATGGAAAGCAATGTGGCTAAACAAAAAGAAACAGAAATATGTACCACAAAATTAAAATGCTAAACAAAAATTTTGCTGGGGCGGCAAAACAACGAATGGGAGGTCTTAGCTGCAATTTAAGACTTTTCCTCATTACTTAGTGACTCATCCACCCACCTTTGGTATTATGTCTTCCAGTGATGCTTCTTTCCATTAATGTCTTGAGGAACCTACCAAGATTTAGAATGTTGGAGACTGATTTTACTTTTATATTGTTGGCTTGAGCTGTGGCCAATGCACAAACAGTTGTCCCTTCAAGAAAATTGCATTGTTTTGATACATTGGCATGCCTATGTGTTGAGAATGCCAAACACTCACTTATGGATTTTATTTTATTTTCTGTATCTGGGGATTTCATTTTATTTTAGGGAAGAATGTCATTTAAGTCAAAAAGTTCCCATTGACAAACGAAGAGCTACCATTGATAAGTGAAAACAGTACCTTCAGATATTGAAATACCATAAAATAATGGCGAACCTTGATGAAATCAATGTGGGTAGGGCACTCTGTGTCACAGGAGAGTTCTATAGTTTTCTTCTATTTACTTTTTCATTTTGAAGGATGCCATATCATTGGATTCCCTTTTATCTAAGGAACTTTGTTCACTTTCTTGGAGAACTGACTGTAAGTGATCAGGTGATCTTATTCTGAGTTATGTCTTCTGTTATACTTGGTGTTTTTAATCCTGTAAGTTGCTCATTGCTTGGCATTACTTCCCAAAGTGAGAGGGGATGGAGAAAACTGGTCTGTTGTGATGCAGAAAATTGTGGTGGTAATAAATGGTCAATTAAATAATGTCTTTCAAAGTCTAGAAGAAGGTTGATGTTATTCTTATCCAATTTTAAGAGCAGTAGGTGATCATCATCTTGAATGTGTTGCAGATGCCAAGCAGAACGAGGTTATTAGATTGTTAGGTCTGCCAGGAGAAAAAAGTCTCCAACACATTTAGGAGACTGTATATTGGATGAAGAAGCTAGTAACAAAGCAACAAAGAGGCGTGAGCAATCATTGGTGTCTATGGTCTCTCCACTTATGTTTTGCTGTTGCACAATGCTTACAAATTCGTATTCTGCTAATAAGGTACTGTTAAATTCCTTCAAGAGAAAGAACAAGGATCCAATTTATGTTCTCGCAACTGCTAATTCCTATTCTGCTAACAATTTTGCTTTGTCTAAAAGTTTGATGCACTTTTTCCATTTTATCCCTAATTATTTGTATGTCTTTTTCATCTCTTTTTCCCACTCATTCTCTCTCACTCATCATCTTTACAGATAAGGGTACGTTTGGAAATAAAAAATCTCTTGCACATTCATTGTTTTTAATCAACTTTAACCTTCACTTCATTTTGCATGATTTGGATAGTTGTTGCTTAAAAAAAGGATTAAAGGGAGTGTAAGGTATGAACTATTAATTCTTGCATATTAAAAAAAGGCAGTTAAGTCATTAAATTTATCCTAAATTAATAAATTTTTTCAACTTTACGTCTCATTAAATTTTTCCAACTTTAAACCTCAATTAGTAACAAAGGTAAAGTGGGAAAAAAGTAATTAATGCAGCAATTGGTGCCTTATATCTCGGACAAAAAATTACTTCTAGCTGGTGCTCTATAAAGAGCAAATGGGGCATCTAGCTACTATCAAACTCTTCACAAATTCTCCACCATAATATTCACAACTCTCTACCATCGCCTTGTATTTTTAACCTAGTGTTTTTTAGTTCTAACTATCATGAGTTCATGTTAAGAGAAACTTTAGAGACTTATCAAACACAATTTATTTAATTTTAATGTTTCAATCTTGTTTTCATCAAGTTTCATTTTCCTTTTCAGACTCAATTTTCACACTTATTATAAATTGCATTTTAATACTTACATTTGGAGAGAAACTGTGATAAAGAATCCTAATTACCCACTTTTGAAATTTGATAAATTATATTCTTCATTTGGCATCCCCACACTTAGGGGTGAACAAATTAGAACTGAAACCCAAAACCGAACTCAATTCGGTTATTTCAGTTCGGTTAATTCGGTTTTCGGTAAAATTTCGGTTTTTATTATTCTAAAAATTCGGTGTTCGGTTTCGGTTCGGTTATTAGAAAAATACTTCAGTTAAAACTGAAAAACCGATATATGTATAATATATTTATATTTAATATATATATTATTTGATAAATCAAGTTTTATAATTAAATAGGTGTAAATTTTCAATAATATTAGATAAAATATATAGATATTTTAAATCTAATTAATTTATTTTATGTATTTTAGCCCTAAATCTAACCTTAAGGATAAAAACTAAATTTTTTCAAAAATTTAATTATATGTATATATATATATATATATTTGTAGATAATAAATAAAAAATCAATTAATTCGGTTGTTAACTGAACCGAATCAAAATATTTCGATTAATTCTGTTCGGTTAATTTGGTTAATCGATTTCGGTTTGGTTTTTAAAATTGACTTTATTCAGTTTTCGATTATTTCAGTTTTTACCGAAAACCGATCCGAAAAACTGAATGCTCGCCCCTACCCACACTATGTCATTATGTCACACCCTCATTTTATTTTCACTTATTTCAGAGTATTTGCGGAAGATGATACACAGTTCAGTGGGCAACACATGAATAACATAGATATACTGATATTATATGCACGATTACGGAAATTTCCCATAGGGGTTCGTACATGATAATTATAATTAACGTAGCCTCACGGCGCTACGTGGGTGTCTAAGTCTATCCCAGTGAAACGGAAACATCTTCCCGTTTTCGTTTCACCACTGCAATCCCCTCATACTGTTCTCTTCTTTGTTCTAGCATACGTTCTGTATTATCCTGTCTAAATTGTTGGTAGGGGAGGGTGAGATTCTGGGGAATCTCAGTAGGAAAGCAATACCAATATGCATGCAAGATAAGTGCTTAATGTATGACATGTTTGCATTACATAACTCATGTTCACACAATGACATATCTACGTGCTCAATGTTTCAATCAACATACGTATGGCTATAGCATAACAGAAACAGAGCTTCAATTATCCATATATGTTTCACATAATCAAGCAAAGCAATAACATGCATCAATACACCTGCACAAATATCAAATACATGCAGGAGAGGTAAGTTCCCTACTTTAATCGCCCTTTCTTGATCTTCGAATAACATGCCTTGATTTGTGTGTCAATCCCTCGGGCTCTCTACTCGGTCCTAGAACGTTAAATGTACACTTTAGATATTTCCATAGTGTTTCTGGTGCTTATATTAGTCTATGGTGAAAATTCATCAAAATGCCCCCGGGACCCCAGGCCGGCCCCTCCATACCCAGCCCGATGGCTCGTTTTCCCAAAAGTTTAACTAAGACTATTTTGACGTTTTTTCGCCCAAGGAATCCATTTCCAGGCTCGAAATCATTAAATTCACTTTCAAATTACGAAAATACCCTTGATAGCCCCTATTTAGGGATTTCAGTGGCGTTTTCGTAATTATGCTTTTTCGGCCTCTATCGAAAAAGTGCCCAACTGTAACTCCACCTATTTTTTCCCACTAAATCCAATGAAACTATTTATTTTATGAAAATTCAGATCCAATTATATATTTACCCCTGACAACCCCTATGTGAGGGTTTTAAGGTTATTTTTGTCATTTCACTTTTTAGGGCTTTTCTCACTTCGCACCCAACATGAACCCTACATAATTTTTCATTCTAAATACAATGGAATCATCAAAAACACCAAAATCCAGTCCCAACACTGTCCAACACAGATCTAGACGAAATTCTTTAATAATTGGAGAAAATAGAGTTTTATGATTTCAATTCATAAAACACCTTCTTATGATCTTTCATCACTTGTTTAACCACTTATCATATTCTAAACATGATTAGACTAAATTTGGACAGCACTTCCCCTTAGGGTTAGGACTTTCCAAATTTACAAACTTAACGAAAATTACCAAAACCAAACACAAACCTCAACAACAACACCAAATTAGTTTAGATCTAAGGTTTGTGAGGTTACCTCTTGAGATCTTAAATCTTCTCTCTCTAGACATCTCCTCTCTTTCTTCTTGAGCTAAGAATGGTGTCTTCAAGATCATGGATGCATGAAGAATCACGGTTTAGAGAAGGATCTAAGACAAAATCACAAAAAAACTCTTAAGAAATATCACTTACCTTAAACTTCTTCTTCCTTCTCTCTAGAACTTGAGAGCTCTCTCTCTCTTCTCTCTTCTTGTGTTGGATGAAAATGAGGAAGGGAAGGGAAGAGTAAAGCTTCATCAAAATGCTCCCTTGATTCTACACCATTGATCTCATCAAGGGTTGAGATTTCAATACTTGTCAAAGACACCATCCCTCTTCCCATACGTTCAATCATGCCTTCTACTTTATGTTATATCCCCTCAACCATGCATTCTACTTTATGCCATACCCTCTCATCATTTAGGTCTTCTTGCCTCTTAGCCCTTGATCTCATTAAGGGACCATAATGTGACACTAGTCACAAGCATACATCCACCAAGAATATTCCAATTATGCATTTTTCTTTATTTTCCTTGATTAATTGAAATTAACTCCAATTAATTGGAAAATAATTAATCTTGGGCTAAATTGGAAAAATTATGATTTTGCTATCACCTTTGTAATTTAATTCAATTCTTGAATTTATTTGCCTATTTTCTTATGAATATGAATATTTCAAAGTTCACAAGATCTAATTTCCATGAATATTCACCATTCTATTGAATTACTCAAATAATTACAATATATTTTTGGTGAATATAAAATTTAGGATGTTACACATTATACTACTCTATACTTATATATAAGTTACTTTTAATAAAAGTTTGGTTCAAAATATAATTTTTATTGGAAAGAGAGAAATAGCTATACTTATATATAAGTTACTTTTAATAAAAGTTTGGTTCAAAATATAATTTTTATTGGAAAGAGAGAAATAGGAGAGAGAAATGTGATAATTATTTGTAAAGTAGAGAGGCAAGAAAAATTTAATAAGGGCAAATGTATAAAGTTTTATCAATTTAATGCATTCTTTGATATGTGAGAATGAGCTGCAAGTGATGACTTATATTCAAGCATATAGAACAGTAATTCATAGGGGAAAAAATAGCGAATAGAATTTTCTCATTTTCTAAATTATTTCTACCTAATTAATTGACGAACAGTGCTAAGTTGTGCAATTAATTAATGTGGGTTCTTTCATACATCCTCTGTTAATGAAATTTAGTTTGCAATTATATCAAGATGGACCTGATCTGAAAAGATACAAGTGGAGCCAAATGGACTTGAATTAAAATCGGTGCCTCTAATAATTGAAGCTGGTCATAAAATAAATAAATAAATAAATAAGAGAATGGTTGGTGTTATTTTGGGCCAAATTAAGGTGGTGATTTTGTTCGTGGCAAAAAAAAAAAAAAAAAGTTGGTGATTTTGTTATGTACAAGTATTTCCACATTTTTTTAATGAAATTATTACTATTTTTAAACTAAAATCAATATTCAATCTCCAGTCTTTAATATAAAACCCAATTAATTAATTTAAAAAAAATTAAGGAAGCTAAATAAATTATTTTAAATTATTTATAGTAATCATTTTCCTCACTAGGCTAAAAAAGTAATCATTATTCTCCAAAATAATTGTTCTTACTTATATACATATATATAATACAGCGATATAAAAACAGTTAGTTCAGAGAGATCATATAACATATACTATAATTAAATAATTTATTTAATTTTCTTAATTTTTCTAAATCAGTCAATGAGGTCTTATATTAATAATAAGATGAAGTATACCATTAATACTATAAATTATAAATAGCAATAAAGAAGCAAGTTATTATCATATTTTACATTTACTAGAGTTCATAAGACATCAAAATAATGTTAAAAGTACCACAATACATTACATAGTGTCACTTGGATCCCTATTATGATTGTGTTACTTCTAATGCTCTTTCCGGTCTCCAATATAAGTCGCTTCTAGAAGAATAACTTGGTCCACAATATAAGTCAATTGAAAGCTATTAATACTTATTTTGTCAATTTTGCCCCTATAATTAATGTTTGAATATGGCTCCCTTGTATGTATTTTTCTCTCTCCTTTAATATCTCATTTAATATGGGTAAAATTGAAAATTTCTTTCAATTTAAGATAAATTTAATGAGTTAATTATCATTTCTTGGTTCCGATGACTTAATTAACATGACTTATTTTGTAGATCGGAGGGAGTATGTTTTATGGGAATCAAGAAAAACTTCAAAACTAAATAAATTTTTAAACAAAATGAGTTTTGAGGAGGGATTAAAAGGAGAAATCAGAAATAAAAAATTAATGACACGATTTAACCTTCATAAACTCTACATTAAAATTTAACAACTTTTCAATTTTATCGCTATTTAATATAAGTATATTATATTGTATACTCCATAAGAATAAAGTCTTCACAATAATAAATGAAAAGTAAAATTATACATTTATATAAAATTTAATAATATGACTCATAAAAATGACAAAACAAATAATTCTCTCCGTCATATAAATAAACCAAAGTAGCATGTGTCAATTCGGTTTGTATGATGGACCCAACTGTGTGTGGCGCCAAATGTGCTTTAACCAATACCAATCGATCCACGCGATAGTTGGAGAAGGTCATGTCCTTTATTTTAGGGCAATTGCTTTCATCATTTTAAAATAATGCAACTTCCTTCTCACCTTTCACATGCTGGCCACAAGATATTATGAGTGGACAAACAAATTTGTATACACAGAAACTATATGTTCTTTGCAAATTTTATACACGCATTATACCAATCTTTAATTTAAGGTGATTCTCACTAATAAAATTCTAAATAGGGACTTTTCCCCTATTTTCTCAATGTAGAAAGAAAAGGGTATAGTACTACTACTTACATGTGTGCTATATTGACCAATTTGATTCGACAATTAAATAGCAGAGCATAAGCAAAGACAGTGGTGGATAGATTCAAAAGATAAAAAACAAAAAAAAAAAAACCCTCCACTTATAACACTAGTAAAGAAAGAATTCTACAGCAATTGAAAAAGAAATTTTTACAACAGTTTTGTAACCGTAGGTACAGCCAGTGAAAACAGCCTTGGACTTTCTGCGCCAATCGTTTAATCAGTATAGAAATGATTAATTAAGAATAAAAAAAGACCTCCACTTATAAAGTTATTGATCACTAGTCCCAACACCTGTTTAAGAATTTACTTTTAAAACTGATTTTCAACTAAACATGTGAATTCATTAAATCAAGACCAAAATCTACTTGATCATATAAAAACAAAAAAGAAAGCATACAAGTACAAAGTTTAGCCACTAATACACGCACACATGCTTGGTTTAAAGCCACATCATATATATAAAAATAAAACATTAAATTGTAGCTTCCAATGTAAGAACTAGAATTCACCATAATTATTCCCTTATATAGATGTCACAATATCTTGAACCTCTGGGAAGCTTCAGCAACTCAACGCAAAAATTGTTTCTTGTATCCTTATTCACAAATTTACTAAACTCAATTGCCATTTCCACCAAGGCCATGGCATTTTCAAGTAAAACTTCTACTCCGATCAAGTCTTTCACATCCCCTTTCTTTATATATATGTAAATGAAATGCAGGCGATCAAGGAAACATGGAGGCAGAGGGTCCAATATGTCATCTTCGATTGGATCAGAGGGCATCTTAATTCCCTGTTCAATGACAAATTCAAATGTTAGTCCCTGTTGCTGCAATTGAGTAACCACAAAACGAATATGATTACTTGGATGTAAAATTACCTCTACAAACACCAGGGATTCAAGGAAAGGAATGTTTTGAAGCATCATCAACAAGCCTTTGTTTGAAAGATCGGATGTTTCATAGTCCAACTCTAGACACCGCACACCATTGAACACAGGTACTTGAATCACTACTTCTGGTATGTCAAGAAGGCACTAAAAACAATTTAAAAAGAGAAAATTTAAGTGGTGCACAATACTACTCATTGAAGGCAACTAAATAAAGCGATAGAAAAAAGCATACCAGGGCATTCCTAAGTGTCAGATTTGGAACATCAGATGTGCATCTTAGAAGCTTTAAAATGTGATTGATAATGGGATCGGGCCATTTTCAGGTGAATAAAAGTTTATGTGAATCTCTTATAGCAGCTGAGAATTTAAAATGTTGAATTCAAATTGAAATTCGCCTTCATAATGAAAGTATTTTAAGTCACCATCAGAAATCACAAACTCATCACCATTGAAACTCGGAGGCACCTGTTCGTCATCTTCAATCATGGTCAAATTCTGAAGCCTTGGAGGAGATAGCACAGAAACTGCTTTTACATATTCCCAATTACACTGCTCTAGTTGCAAATCCTCAAGCAAAGGACAACCAGAAAATAGTTTTTGAGCTGAATGCTCATTGGAAAATACAACTCTAGTTAATTTCAACTTCTTTAGATTGGAGAAGCAAACTGGAGAGGGAAATTCAAGAGTTATGCCTCCTGCAAAATAATCAAACTAGTGAGAGTTCTACAGTTAACAAAGCTAAAAGGCAGAGTCAAAGGAGAAAAACCGAAAAGACTGAGTTCAACATCTTGGACATTGAATCCCACGACACCAGAGAACCATGCTTCTATTTTAGACATAATATCCACATCCTCACAGTCGAATTCAAATTGGTTGCAATTGAGTGAAAAGCTAGTTATGTCAAATTCAACGATATTCACGAAATCCATTGGTAGTTCATTCCCATAAACAAAGAGAAGTTTGGGGACGGAGGTCCATATGTATTCCCATCTTTTGGATAATACACTAATTCACACAGCCTCTTGTTGTTGGAAGAAATGAAAGAATGTGTGAAAGAACTTTTTCAGGCAATTCAGTTAAGCTTCTTCTAACTTTATCGCTCCTGTCTTCCATTGTTCCAATTCCTCCTCTTCTATTTCTTTTTCAGAGAACTTACATCCATGATCTAAATGGCAAGACAATCCCAACTAACATACAAAAGTGGAAGAACAAATTTAAAATAAAGAATATACAACTACAAATGATGGTGCAAGCAAAAACAGCATGGATAGATTAAGTCCCAAAAGAGAAAAAGAGAACTGAAATACTACCTCTAGTCCTAAAAATAGGACATAGTTTGTAGTGCAAATTGCACTACAAACTATGTCCTATATTTAGGACCAGATGGAGTAATTTTTTCTGAGAATTAAATGTTCAGGTGAAATAAGAAGCCTAATTATCTTTCATTTCCATCCAATATTTCTTGCTTTCTTTCCATTGTAGATAAAATTTTCATTTCCACTGCATCATTTTAGAATACACAAACAAAATGATCAATAGTTCAAAACCATCACCATCACCATATTACTTTCAAAACTGCATATAGGGTGGACATAAGCAGCATTGACCACCAAAACCTAACTTGTCTTTCCAAGACAATAACACATCAGTGCTCACACTGCAGAAAAAATTTCATATGGCCTGTCAACACCCGTTTCCATTTTGATATGCGCAGGGCAATAATGAACAAGTTCCATAGGCAAACAGAAAAGTACAGTTATACTGATAATAAGTATTTGTTTACAGACAGTCATTAACAGAGCAGAAGTCGATAATAATGACAAATATGTACAGTATGTTCCCAAAACTATTTCACATACAGACTATACAACCACTGTATTCATCTTGGGAAACATGTCCGTCAGTTTCCCTTCTCTGCATCCTTGGCTTTTGAGCCACTGGCACCCGCTGAGACATTTTGATTAGAAAAAGGGGTGAGATTCCAAGGAATCTCAGTAGAAACATACGATCAACATATAAAATGCGAAAATTAAATATGCAATGCACCGTATCAAGTAAAATGAAAATTCATATCATCCGTGTGTGTACACAAAATTCAGGGCCAACAAACCCGTTGAAACCCCTGCATGTACCTCAGCCGAGTCCTTGACTACAGCTAGGTAAGACCAGTGTACCTCAGCTAGGTCCTAGACCACAGCTAGGTAATGTGCCTCCAGCACGTGTTCAGATCACAAAATACAGTAACATGTATCATACAAATAGTCACATAGTATATGAGAGATAGTAGTCCCTACCTTAACCTCTTTCCTGTCTCAAAGGGTCTGCCTCGTAAGACATGTCAACTATAGGCGTCCAACTCGGTCCTAAAACATCAAATGTACAAGAAATAGGTCATAACCTATCCAAGTATCATTTTAGACACTTCCATAGTGTTTCTCGTGGTTATATTAGCATATGGTGAAAATTTACCAAAATGCCCCCGGGACCCCGGCCCCGCCGTACCCGGCCCGATGGCACGTTTTTCAAAATTTTTGACTAGGGCTATCCTGACGTATTTTTGTCTAAGGAATCCATTTCCGGACTCAAAATTATCAAATTCAATGTCAAATTACGAAATTGCCCTTGGCAGCCCTACTTTTAGGGTTTTGGGGGCGTTTCCTTAATTATGCTTTCTCAGCCTTTTCTGAAAAAGTGCCCAACTGTAACCCCACCTATTTTCGCCCACTGAATCCAATGGAACCATAAAATCATTGAAAGTCCAACTCTAAGGCCCTCAAACATCCCTGGCCGAAATAATTGTGTTCTCCGGGAAAAATCGGGGTTTTACGATTTCGGCTCCGTAAACACGTTCCTTTCTACTCCTAACCACTTTATTAACAATCTAATTGAGTTATAACAACCATTTGAACTAAAATTGGGCAGCATAACCCTTAGATATACACTTTTCCAAAATTTAAAACCAATGGCAATCCGGCGAAATTTCACCGATTAAATTGCCCACAGCAGCCAGAATAGTTAATATGCGAAGGTTTGGAAGTTACCTCAAGCTCCAACAAGCTTTTCCCAAAAATGGCTGAAAACCCTAACTTGTAAAACACCAAATTTGAGCTTTCCAAACCTTAAGGAACAAAGAGGAGTAGCTTAGAGTCAGAGTTATACGCGTTAGGAGCGAAATCGTCGGAGAAATCGGCTTACCTTGTGATTTTTCTTCTCTTTCTCTCTCTAAACTCTCTCAACCTTCTCTCTCTATGGTTCAGGTCTGTTGAGCACGAAATGGGGCTGAAGAGGATGATGAAGTTTATATTATCATATTTCATAATATTATAATAATTTGTTTAATTTTCCAAAATTACTAAAATCCAATTTTATGTACATAACTTCCTACATTCACGTAACCATGCCATCATGTCCAACCAATATTTTCTTCTTTATGCCACATGTAGGAGACACCTAGGGGTCCCTCCCTATGGTCTCAATTGGCTTCACAACTTGTTTCGGTTACGTATACACGTAAAGTCTCAATTTTGGTCAAAATTGCACTTTTTGCTCAAATTTTCCATAAATTCATATTAAATTGACCAAAATATTCTAAATATATTTTTAACCTTTATTTTCCTTAATTAATTGAAATTAACTTCAATTAATTGAAAAATAATTTATTTTGTGCTATTTTGGCAAAATTACGATTTTGCCATTACCTTTCTAATCCAATTTCTTTTCTTATTTTTCTTTCACCAATTTTCATCTATTTTTGGACCAAATATTTTCTCTAATATTCCTTCATTTTTGAACCTTAATATTGGCTTTTTAAATTACTCAAATTAATTCCATAATTATTTTTGCCCAATTTCCCATGAAATTGAACATTTATAAATTCATAAATTCCAAATTCATGAATATTCACCATTTTATTGAATTTCTCAAATAATTACAATATATTTTGTGAATATAAAATTTGGGGTGTTACATGGCCCTAATCCAAAAATGTGGAAAAGAGCAAGATCGGATAAGTCACACTCATCTTCTACCCCTTCAATTAAAGTGTGAAAGAAAATATTTCTTTGTCCGGAATCATAATAGCAAGACAAATTTACCATATATGAGAAAATGTTCTTATAGACAAATTTTGAAATAAAAAGATTAACAAGTTCAAACAACAGTATGAGAAAATGTATGTCAACACCCGTTTCCATTTCGATAATCAAAGAGTAATAACGACGGAATTCAATTGGCATACAGAAAAATACAATTATACTGATAGAAATATTCGTTTACGATCCCAACATCGTTCATTTACAATTCTGATATTGTTCGTCGACGGAAACGGAAAATACAGCGGAAGTTTTAATATTTACAAATTTCACCAAAATATCACAAAATAGACTAATTATGCCCACGTTCTTGACCCCGCCTCGAGACACACGCTGCTCTACTTTCCGACGTCAATGTCTTTGCCCTTTGGCCCACTGGTACCCGCTGAGGTATTTGTTTAAAAATAGGGTGAGATTCCGAAGAATCTCCGTAGAGACATAATATCGTTCATAGAAAATGCGAAAAGTAAATATGTCATGCGCCAAGGTATGCACAAATTAATGAAAAATATAAACACATCATTGTCATGTATACATGAGTAGGGCCCAGCCCCACAATCTACACCGGTTGGACTTCTGCCAACTCCCAGTGTAAGTGCACATTTGGCACTAACAGCCTCTCTCTAGGCAAATCATGTTATTAATAAAGTTCATTTACAAAACAATGGCATCCACACAATCACATAACTTATGGCATAGTGTATGAAGGATAATGTCCCTACCTCAAAGCTTTATAATCCTCTTTTAAATGTGCCTCGAAGAACGTGTTGTATCCGGCCTCCAAATCGATCCTAAAATATTAAATGTACTAGAAATAGGTCATAACCTATCCAAGTATCATTTTATACTCTTCCATAGTGTTTATTGTGGTTATATTAGTCTATGGTGAAATTTTACAAAAATGCCCCAGGGAACCTAGCCCGGCCCCGCCGTACCTGGCCCAATGGCACGTTTTCCCAAAATTTTGACCAAAGCTATTTCGACTTATTTTCGCCCAAGGAATCCATTTCCGGGCTCGAAATCGCCAAATTCACGGTAAAATTACGAAAATACCCTTACAGCCCCTATTTAGTGATTTCAGTGGCGTTTTCGTAATTATACTTTTTCGGCCTCTACCGAAAAAGTACCCAACTGTAACCCCACCTATTTTTTCCCATTGAGTCCAATGGAACCATTTATTTCATGAAAATCCAACTCCTACTACCAGATCTGGTCTGGCCGAAATATTGGTCAAAAATTGGAAAAATGGAGTTTTGTGTTTTAGCTTCTAAAACTTGTACTTTTCCACTTCTAATCCTTGATCAACTCATTTAAACACTTCTTAACCATGATTCAAAGAAATTTGGGCAGCATAACCCCTTAGGATTAGGACTTTCCAAATTTACAAACTTAACAAAATAACCAAATCCAACCATAATCATCAACAACAACCACATCTAACATAATCTTAGGATTTGTGAAGTTACCTTCTTGAGTTCTTTTCCTTTCTCTAGAACTTCTCCTCTCTCCTTCTCTTTGGGCTCAAGATTTGCTTGCTAACCCATGGAATTTATGGAAAGGAAGAGATTAGAGAAGAGATTTATGGAAGATTAGAAGAAGAAACCTTAAGAAATCATTACTTACCTTAACTCTTGCTTCCTTTTGCTCTCTAAATCACCAAGAACTCCCCAACTCACTCTCTCTCTCTCTTTTCTCTATTCTTTGTGCGTGAATGGGCATGAAAGGAGGAAGGGAAAATATGTATTACTTGTCATCTTTCATCTTTAATCTTAGCCCTTGATCTAGCCAATGGTTAAGATCTTTCCACCTTTCATGAACACCTTACCTTCCATCATGATATCTTGCTTCTTGGATTACACTTTCCCTCTTCTTTATGCCATACCTTCTCATTATGACCACCATGCACATGCCTTCACTTAGAGTGCACTCTACCTTTGTCATCATTGAGGGATTCATGTAGCCTTTGACTTGCTTGCTTCATTTGATTTCCATTAGGTTGGCAAAAAACGTGCCCCCTCTTATGCTCCAACTAAATCAAGTGTTCCTTCCATTTACTCAAGTCAATTGGTACAAAAGTTGGCCACCTAACCTTATGGCATAAGTAAGGACTTATGACACAACAATTATCCCCATCATCTTTCATATGGTGTTGACACTTGGTCTCATTGGATTTTGACACTTGTCTTCTCCTCCTTCATCCCTAAATTTCTAAAATAATTAAGAGAAAAAGGAAGATTACTTTATTTCTCAAATTTTCGGAATAATACCAATTCTGGCAGATTTTCTGCCTTAACTTTGAAAAATCATAACTAATTTTGTAGACATCGTTTCGAGGCGATTTCAAAGCCTATGGAACCCTCATTGAGTCTAATTTCAAGGAAAAATATGGAATTTTACTGGAAATGATCATATTATTCCCAGATTTTTTATCTTTGATCGCTGCTCCAGAAACTTTCCAGATTTTCTGGATTAACTTCAAAAATTCATATATTTTTGTACATAGCTTCAATTGAGTCATATGACCTATCAAATTAAGGTTTAGGATGTCTACTTTCACCCTGTAAAATTTCATAATTTTTGGTCCTCATTTGGTCTTCCAAAACTATATGAAAATCTCACTGCCTTGCAGGCGATTTCACTGAAAACACTATTCAACCTTCAATTTTCAATATTTAATTCTTTTGGCCTTAAATATTCACCATGTCATTGAATATATATAATAATTACAATATATTCTTGGTGAATAAAATTTGGGATGTTACAATGTATCGATAGATCAAGCCCCAGAAGGGGGACACGAAGGATAGAGAAATAGTTTCATTTATAAAAATATTCCAGAAAGTATATCACTAGTTCGTCATAGTTAAGCGGATGAAACTTTGAAAGATCAAATCAACAGAAATAGCAATAGAAGAAACAAATTGAAACCAATGAATAGTGGACGAAAAAGAAGGTGAACTGTAAAGATATTGATAAAGAAAAGGCAAACCAGAAGATACGCAAATTCGCAAGTTCACCTCAAAACCTCAGGAAGAAGAATAAAACAAGCGTGAGGAATTCTTCTATATTCCTATTTGCCACAACGTCTGCCTCCTCTCAGAGCTCTGCACAACACAGACGCCGGTCGAGAGGAAGGCTTTTTAGTGCTTGTTTGTAACAGTGGAAATGTTTATAAATAACTTTTCAATCGTAATTTATGGGGTATATGAGATAAGTATGTGAGAGAAATGTTATTAGTTTATGAATGATTAATAAGTCTATAATATTCCTCAAGATAAGAATAATTGTGGCCTCATTATTGTAACACTTCTAAAGCTAATATTGTATCCTATGTAATATTCCTTAAGATATTCCATTAGGCATGATCACTTTGTACTATGCACATACTACTTAATAGAATGAGGGCATAACAATCATTATGGCCTCTTTTTCTTATTTTGTATGCTTTTCTTATCTCTGTCCCTCTATTTCTCTAACCCTCTTCTCTATTCTTCTTTTTTTTCCCCTCTTGGTCTCTATTCATTTTCCCTTCTTCCCAACTTCAATCAATAACAAAATATAAGTTTGTCTTCTTAGAGGGGGTGTTTCTGCCAGAGAGAGGCAAAAAATTAATTAAACAATTACAAACTAATTAGTAGATCAGCTGAAAATAGGCATGATGTAACATTCTTATTTTTTTAAATTCTTTGATATAATTATAATTTGAAAATAATTATTTATAGAAAATAATAATAATAATAAAAGATAATAATAAAATAATATATATAGATATAATAAAATATATTATTATATAATAAAATAAAATAATTATATTATATTACATTATAATAGTTAGCATGGTTGATGCCTTCACTACACATTTTTATATTAATATATATATATATATATATAATAAAATAATATAAAATTATATGTTACATGGAGGGGTATTATAAATATCCCCTCTCCCTACACACTTCACGCATCAAATGTTACGTGAAGTGTTGAGCAGAAGGTGTACGGTGATGCTCAAGTAGGAGTATTTTTATATCTTTAAGAAGTACTGAAAATCAATTTTAATCACAAAATTTCTTTCATGAAAAATGTTTTAAATAATTTTATCTTTCTTTTGATAGTATTTCTTGCTGATTAAAGAATATTTTTGGATTAGAATTTTGGGCAAATTTAAGATTTATCAGTATATAACTATAGAAATGTAGAGAATGATTAATAGTGAATTTTAATCGGTTTACTTTTATTATTCAATTGGTATAATATTTTATAATGAATTTTCTATAAATTTCATATGTAAATAATTATATATTATACTTTTTAACCAATTAAATTTGGGATAGATTATTTATTTGGATTATTAGAAGTATTATTATAGTTGTGATCAGTTTGGATCTTTTGTCAACACCTGTTTCCATTTCGATAATCGAAGAGTAAAAAAGACAGAATTTCATGAGCATACAGAAAAGTACATTTATACTGATAAAAGTATTCATTTACAATCCAACATCGTTTGCAAATGAATTACAACATACAACAGAAATTTTAATATATACAGGATTCCTTAAAATATCATAAGAATAGACTAATTATAACTACCGTCTTTAACCTTGCCTTGAGATACATGCCAATCACTTTTCGGCGTCTACACATTTGTCTTTCGTCCCACTGGCACCAGTTGAGATGTTTATTTTAAAAAAAGGGTGAGATTCTGAGGAATCCTAGTAGAGACATACGATCGACATATAAAATGTAAAAATTAAATATGCAATGCACCATATTAGGCAAAAATGAAAGTTCAATTCGATTCACATATAAGTACCTCTTCAATTCAATTCACATATAAGTACCTCAGCCGAGTCACCGACTACATCTAGGATTTCCGATAATATACCTCAACTGGGCACTAAACCACAATTAGGATTTCCGATATACCGTCGTTGGGTACCGAACCACAACTAGATGTTGTGCCTCTATGATGCAATCATATCACGAAATACAGTAACAAATACATATAATTATTCAGATAGTATATGAAGGATGGTAGTCCCTACCTCATAGTCTTAACAATCTCTTTTTAATGTGCCTCATAAAATGTGTCGCTTCCGACTTCCAACTCGGTCCTAAAATATTAAATGTACAAGAAATAGGTCATAACCTATCCAAGTATCATTTTAGATTCTTCCATAGTGTTTCTGTGGTTATATTAGTCTATGGTAAAAATTTACCAAAATGCCCCCAAGACCCCGGCCCGGCCCCTCCCTACCCGGCCCAATGGCACGCATTCCCAAAATTTTGACTATGGCTATCCTAATGTATTTTCGCCCAAGGAATCCATTTCCGGGCTTAGAATCACTAAATTTAGTGTCAAACTATAAAAATACCCTTGACAGCCATGATTTAGGGTTTTAGGGGCATTTTCTTAATTACGCTTTTCCGGCCTTTTCCGAAAAAGTGACCAACTATAACCCTACTTATTTTTGCCTACTGAATCCAATGAAGCCATATATTTCATGAAAATTCAGCTCCTTCTCCCAGATCTAGTATTGGCCGAAACTTTGGCCCAAAAAGGGAAAAATATATTTTTGTGTTTTAGCTTCTAAAGCTTACTCCTTTTCACTTCTAACCCCTTTTTAATTCATTTAAACACATTCTAATCTTGATTTAAAGAAATTTGGGCAATATAACCCCTTAGGGTTAGCTCTTTTCTAAATTTACAAACTTGACAAAAATCACTAAATCCAACAACAATCACTAACAACAACTTAATACTTGTATAGATCCAAGATTTATGAAGTTATCTCTTGAGATCTTGGACTTTCTCTCTCTAAATGTCCACCTCTCTCTCTCCTTGAACTCAAGTTGTATCTTCATGATCATGGATTTAATGACGAAGAGGAGTTTAGGGAAGGTTTCTAAAAAGATCACAAGGAAAAATGCTTAAGAATCATTACATACCTTAAGCTCCTTCTTCTTCCTTTTCTCAAACTCTTCAAGTTTTCCAAAGCTCTCTCTCTCTCTCTCTCTCTCTCTCTCTCTCTCTCTCTCTCTCTCTCTCTTCTTTTCTTGCCTTGGCCAAAATGAGCATGGGAGGAGGAAGAGAAATGTGCTTAACAAAATATCTCCAATTGCTCTTCTTTCATTTTAGCCCTTGATGTCCAAGATTAAATCTTGTTGTGACACTTGACAAATAGTCTCATCTCTTCCTAACTACGTCATTAGGCTTCTAGTTGGATTTGAACTATCTTCTTCCTTAGCATAAAACCGCCCCCTCTTGCTCTTCTAACTAAATAAGTTCTCTTCCAACTAATCCAAACTTGTACTCAACCATACACTAAGTTTGCAATCAACCATACACTTAAGTAGTGTACCATTATCATCATTATTTGTCCAAGAAGCAATATTTAATTGCAATTAAACATGTGCTCTTGGAAAATAAATTATAAACTAATCTCATTCCATAGGATAATGACACTTGTCATGTTTAATTTCATTAATCAATTTTTCCCTCCATTTTCCTTGTGTTGGATGAAATTTGGAAGAATAGGAAAATAAAATTGTTTTCATCATTTCCATAATTCAATTAAATGAATTATGCATAATTCCTTCTAATGTCATAATTCTTGATTTATTCCCCCAAGAGTATTCCTATTATACATTTTCCTTTATTTTTCTTGATTAATTGAAATTAACTCCAATTAATTGGAAAATAATTAATCTTGGGCTAATTTGGTAAAATTATGATTTTGCTATTACCTTTGTAATCTAATTCCTTTCTTGCATTAATTTGCCCATTTCCTCATGAATATGAATATTTCAAATTCATAAGTTCCAAATTTCATGAATATTCACCATTTTATTGAATCTCTCAATTAATTACAATCTATTTTTGGTGAATATAAAATTTGGGGTGCTACATCTTGTATTAAAGTAAAGATTTATAATTTAGCTATTTTAAATTTGAGGATTTTATATAAAGAAATAATATTAATAATAATCAATGACTTCAATGGGTTAATTAAGGTAAGGAAAATAATTGAATTAATAATTGGGATTTTTAGTGCGAAATTAGAATTTTTGAGAGTAATTAATTCAAAAATTTGAAAATATAGAATTAAGTTAAGTAAGTTAATTTTCTAATAACTCAAAGGAGTTATTAATGTATAATAAATTGACTGTTGTAGATTGATTTTTGGCGTATATTTGAGCTTTTGGATTAGGAGCTTGTAATTATAATTTTTCTTTGATGAGAGATAACCACTTTCTACTTGTTATATGTGTTGGTATGCTGTTTGTGAGTATTTTATAAAATGATTTTAAGATTTGAAAATGGTATGTTGATATTTATTAGATATTTCAATGAGTAAAGGTTTATAGTGATTGAGAAAGTTATCATTATATTATGAAATATTTTGATATAAATTTGCCTTGGGGAATTTTATGACTTGAAATGGAAAACATGAATATATTTATATATGAATATGGAAATATTGGGAAAATCCCGTTGAAATAATTATTGATAAATTATTGTAATAATGGGTTTGGGATGAAATGAAGTAAATTATTTTACCACGTGATATAGCCTCCATTGGTGCACGATGATTGACTTTCTATTGTCCCATCAGTTCAATGAGGGATTGCCCCACCAGTTCATTGAGGGGCTGTGACACCCCACTACTTCAATGAGGGGAAAGACATATGGTCTGGGTATGTGCTCTTTGGATTTTGGCCGATCCTCATCATGTGACCGGTGAGCTTTTTGAGTGGCCAGTTACATAGATAGTAACTTAACCCATAGGTTTAGTCGGCAGAAATAAGACGGTTCGGTTGGATTGATGGGAGGCAAATGGGAATTGTAATATGAGATTTTATATATAGTAATTGTGATATATATAATTCCTGATATGAGATTTGTGTATAACACTATGATATTGAATTTTTGTCAATTATATCTCTAATAATTTGTTATATAAATTGTTCTATTTGGCACCTCATGAACACATGCCAACATGTGTAATGAGTTGAATAGCTGGTTACTGAGGCTTTTGTCTCACCCGGTCAATTTAACATTTTTAGGTGATATTTCCTCTGCTAAGGCGTCGGGACAAGCTCCTGAGGCATAGATATATCTCTATGTATATTTGTATAGCCTCTTGTGGTTTATTATGTGTTGAATTGATGAATATTGCCACTCATAGGGCCCACATTCTATAAACTCTAATTCAATTGCATACTTTGATTATCGTATTTTATTTGGATATTATATAAAACTCGATCACTTTAGTTTTGAAATGAGAATTTTTGTTATTGTCACGGTAGAATTAATTTTTACCATGATTAATATTTGAAAGATGGGTTGTAATATTTTCTTTGTAGGGGCTTAAATCCTTTATTACCATGATATAGTTTTCAAATGATTAGTTGAACTCTTTTCTACTATGGTAATTCTTTTAAGAGAGAGAGAGAGAGAGAGAGAGAGAGAGTTTTAAGGAAAAGATTTTCCACATGACAAAATCATTCATAATTCATTTAGGCAAAAATAGCATATCTTAGATGAACGAGTATATAATATCAACATGGTACATACCTAAATTGTATAATGAATTTTATAGGTTTTAAAGTTTTTAAAATTGTAATATTTTCAACTGAGAAAACCTAAAAAGCACCCGGATAAAATATAAATCCAAGCAAACCATACACAAGATGTGTGCTTCTACTAGAGTAATGAGGAGCAAGGTATTAGAGATCCTGCAACTCTACAATTTTCATTGGCACATTGGCATGAGTATCAATAGCTGAAAAAGAAAGAAAGTGGGAAAATATAATTGAAAGATGTGACAATGTGAGGTTAATTTGATAGTTTTTTCCAGGAACTCAAGAAGGGTAAGAGAGAATATGGCTTCCGTCCATCACCAAGTTTTTTTTTTTGGCTCATAATGATAATAGTACTTATTGTTCTAATTTTTATTTCCAATCATCTGGCCTACTCCATGATCACCTTGATGATTCTCCCCAAAACCTGTGTTCCATTCAAATTATATGAAGAAAAAGCATACGCAACTAATTTAGTTTATTATTCTAAAGGGAAAAAAAAATGCTTAAACAATCCCTAATTATTCACATCAACAACCTCCATATCTGGGTTTACATAATCAAATGATAAATATGAAAGATAAGATATTATGATCAAATCTAATTTCCTAACTCTTAAATGAGGTCCGAAATTACTATTTTTTCCAATAAACAAAAACATGACTCCGCTTTTGGGTATTATTCCCTCTACTCTTTAATATAAGATATATTTATCTAATTTGATTAGATTAAGAAAGTTAGTTAAGTTAGTTAATATGACATGTTTTTTTTCTAAAACACCCTAATCATTTTCTTTAATTCTCTCATTCCCTCTCTTCAGTAATTATTGTTAAGGGAGCCTCAACAGACAAACTTATGAGAAGATTGATAAATATATAAAAATATGTCTTATATTTAAGATCAATATCAAGTCTTCAAATATGTCCTATATTAAGATCAGAGGGAGTATTTTTTTTAATTATATATATATATATATATATAAGAAAAATTGGGAAACCCCTCCATTGAAAATGTTATTAGTGCATTTGTCCAAAAAAAAAGAAAAGAAAATGTTATTAGTGCGAAAGAACTGATAAATTTTTAACTCACATTTTGAGATGCGTAACTTAGTTATTTGAATATTATATTTTGAACTAGAGGGAGTACATATTTGCAAAGAGGGCAAAATCTAACACTGCAGCCAAAAAGACTCCTCCTCTAGAAAATGAAATGAATTCTTTTTTTTTTTTTGAAAAAAAAAAAACGTTAACAAATGACTTCTTATGCCTACCTAAAAATTGATATGTAACAATAATTACAAGGATATAGCTAGTCCAAGAAAAACATCACAAGACATCATATAAGCTTTGCATGCTTCTCACACAACTTTTTAATTATCTTTCACCTTCTTCCACTTCCAGATCGCTTGTTTTGACTTTTGACGACTTAACCAAATGTCCATCTTGCTGGTCTTCTATAAAAATAATGTAGCAGTATGTAGCAATTCCATGTGGATTGTAATTAAGAACTTGCAGGATGAAAGAAGATGTACACAAATATTCAACCAACTTAACTGTAGTCAATGCAAGGGAAAAAATTGACATCTTAGCGGCTGAAATCCAAACTAATCGATATAAGGCTCTGAAATCCAACATTCTTGACTCCAGAATTGATTGCCTTGCCACATACTCCTCTGCAAAATTGACATGTTAGTCACTTCTGATATTTTTCGCTAGAATCAAGAAAAATCTTAACTTATTAATTGTATCTTAAAACTCAATAAGTTTTCAACTTTATCCCTATTTAATGCTCCATCGGTTCTTTTTATAAGTAACAACTACCACTTTCACGGGGATTAAAATTATAGTTAAATTCAGTTAAAGTAATAAGTATGTAATTAATATATGAAATTTTTTTCTGATTATACCCTTGTTCATAAAGAGGGCTTAGGAGAGAAAATGATGAGTAGAAATTAAGGAGAGCTACATTTCAATGCCATCTCTCTCTCCCTCAAATATGATTCATGGTGCATGTAGTAATTATTATAGAGGCATTTATTCAATGAGAATAAAAGTGGAAAGATAAATTTTTATTTTTAGACAAAGGGGATTTGTTACTTATAAAAAAGACCATATCCAAAAGAGAGAATATTACTTATAAAAAGGATCGGAAGGAGTATACTTCAATGATAACATAATCAGCAATATAATAAATGAATGGTAAAATTGTACATTTATTTATATGAAAAGTTTAATGATGCGACTTATAAATATGACAAAAAAAATTCTTCTTTCTCTGCCTTATAAATAGGACGAGAGGAGTATATAGTATTTGCTAGTTTTTGGTTTCCTTTAATGCTTGTTAATCAAATAGTGGCTCCTTGACACTTGATGGCCGAATTCCCTTTTCTACCATATTTTCCAACAAAACACAAGCTTTTGTAACATTGTCATTCTCACACAGCCCATGTATAAGCACCGAAAAAGTGTGCATGCTCGGGACAAACCGTTTTAATTTCATGTATCTCCACATTTGCAGAGCCCTCTCCAAATCATTTCTCCCACAAAAACATTTTTATCATCATTGTATAAGTATCAGCATATGGTTTGCAAGACTTGATCATCCTGTGGTAGACACTATAAGCCTCATCACTCTGATCATGACCTATCAAGTTGCTGTATAGGTCCTTGAATTAAGTTTTATAATACATTTTTCCATGAGAAAATCATAAGAAAAATAATATCAGAAAAGTCACATAGCTTGTCAATAATAAATGAAAGAGTCATCATTGACAAGTCACCTTGGTGTGATTTTCCCTTCTTCCATTGGTCCTTCAAGTTTTATAATACAATCTTCCTTTATAAATTGTAAGAAAATATTTTTCTATTTTAACTTATAGTTTTGGGTTAAACTCTAGGTTTGACAATCGTATTATAAATTTGTTGGAATAGTTTTGCTTCTCTTATAACCTTAATAAACTAGATTCACATTAGTTTGAATAAATTTGAACAAGTTTTTATTTAGCCACTATGATTATCACAAGTTTCTATTATTTATATTATTTGTTTATATTTATAATTGTGAAATTTGAATTATGATAGTAATAATTTGTAAAAAATAAAGTAAATAAAATGTACCGGTACAATGTAAATTTTGTACAAATATCGGCACTCTTGCCTCTTGAGTTGCTCAAATTCGATTTTTGGCATCTCACACCATATCTGCCCTGAATACGTGAGCTATTATCATGTCCAATTCTTCCACAAGTATGGAAGTGGTGTTGCCACCTTTTATACATAGTATCAACACAAGGATTAACTTTATCACGTCTTAAGGGGTGTTTAGGAAAACCTCACAAAGTCACTTATACTTTATGCAACAAAATTGCTCACATATATATTTATCCCATAGTGAGAGTGTTTGGCAAATTGTCATACGCTACCCGAGACAAAATTCCTCTCACATACTTATCTCGTAAATCGTAAAAGCTAATTCAAACACACATATAGTGCAAAATCATTTGTTAATCTACACTCTTTATTGGACAAAAGCTCGTGTAATATTACCATTAGAGTGTGGATTCTTTACTGCCAATGCTCTCCCAATTCAAGCCCTTAACTTAAACACATTACTCAATACCAAAAATTTACAAAGCTGCAAATTAACTTCATTGTCAAACTAGCCTCAAATTGTTGCATTGCCAAGCAGACAACCACTGTTCACAAAATCCCTACCTAAAAGACGAAACCCACACTGAAGGAGCCAAGCTCGGAGCTCACACTTAATGGAGCGCTGGCGATCATCGGTGCTAGAGCTTTGGTGGCCGACAAGGGGGTTTGAGGATTTTTTAAAAAATAAAATAATAAAGGTAGTTAGATAATTTCTCACATTTATTAAGATTTCAAAATTCCAATTCAATCCATTTAGAATTATTAAAAATTCAATATTAATTTTGACTGTCTTTTTCCCAAAACAATTATGATGCGGGTAAAAAAATAGAACATTCTAATAAATATTCTCAAATACTCCATCCGGTCTTAAATATAAGATATAGTTGACTTTTTTTGGAGAGATTAAGGAAACTAAATAAGTTACTTAATCAAATCATATGTTGTGTATTTTTAATTTATATATCAGTTTATTAGTCAAACTAATTATTTTAGAGAAAAAATACAAATACAAATACTCTAAACTAATTTAATTAGCTTCCTTAATCTCTTAAAAAGAAATCAACCCTGTCTTATATTTAGGAGTGGGGGAGTATTAATGAAATTCATAATTTAAGTAACATTTAGAATTGTATTTTAATTTTTTTATTTTTAAAATATGTTTTTATTCTTTTAATACTATAATAATGTGTTTAGTTAAATTAAACTCAAAATGTTAGATCATCAGGAGACATGATACCAAAATGAAGAAATAAATTTTAATAAGAATTGTTTCAACTTTCGATTTAACTTGTACAATTTAAATAAACCGCAATAACAATATTATTCCTGATTAATACCAAGTTAGTTAATATGCCATAAAAAACTCTGGCAAAAGCAAAAGTTAATATACAAAAAATGTTATTACAACTAATTGCATTTTGTTTAAAGGGAGTGTGGAAAACGGAAGAGTGTTTTGAATGGCAAACACCGCTACTTGAGATTATAGACAAAATGAATATGTGACATCTCACTTATAAAAAAGTTTATATGCTATTAGGCTACCAGGCCATTAGCTTATTATATGATTAAAACATGATAGTTATAAGGGAAAATTTTAGAAAGAGACATCCGAAATAGGGAAATCCCTAATCAGTGCTGTGAATTCCAAAATTCTGGATCAATCCGCTGTCAGTACGGATGAACAGTGTGGGGGTGCCAAAAAACAATTTTGCCCTTCAGTTCTTATTCTCACCACTTCAGAATAATAACACACTCCTCTTAATTAACAACTCCGAATTCTTGATTAACAACTCCGTATTCTTGATTAACAACTCTAGTTTCATCTTTTTACTTTCACAATAACAACACTGGTCTTGTTATTAACAACTTCAGATTCTTGATTAACAACTCCGCTTTATTCTTCTACATATTCGCATCTCAAAAATATAGTGTTGTTAATGTAAAATACGATGTTGTTAATAGAGAAAGAGGTGTTCTTATTGGCCCTGAAACTTAAATTACAAAAGTTGTGAAACAAGAAATTAGAGTTGTTAATGTAGAATATGGTGTTGTTAATAACAAGACCGGTGTTGTTATTGTGAAAGTAAAAAAATGAAATTAGAGTTGTTAATCAAGAATATGGAGTTGTTAATCAAGAATCCGGAGTTGTTAATTAAAAGCCGCGAGTTGTTAATAAAGAAAGAGATGTTGTTATTGGTCCGAAACTTAAATTACGAAGTTGTGAAACAAGAAATGAGAGTTGTTAATCAAGAATCTGGAGTTGTTAATTACGAGCAGCATGTTGTTATCCTGATGTGGCGAGAATGAGGACTGAAGGGTAAAATTGTCTTTTGGCGCCCCCGCACTGTTCATCCGTACTGACAGCAGACTGATCCGGAACTTTGGAATTCGCAACACTGATTAGGGATTTTCCTATTTCAGATATCTTTTTTCTAGAATTTTCCCTAGTTACAACCTACGGTGTTTGGTTTAACAAAAGGGCTAATTAATCCCTTACAACATAATGAACTAAGGTTCAAATTCACACTAGGAGATTGTGCGCTGCTCACAATATCTCGAACACTACTAAAGAAGGATAACTTTGCTCATAAAAAACACATGATAGTTATAAATTGATTCTCTAGAACTATTACTAGTACTGTAAATATTATAAATATAAAAAATTATATAATCCATTAAGATTGAAAGTAAAAGCGTTTAAAATCTACTTAATATATGTGAATTTTATCGGTACTCGCTGGTTTGATACAGAAAATAAAATTTAATTGAAAAATATTAAATAAAAAATATTTTTATGAATTATTACCATTACACTGTATCATAATAGACATTGCAAATTTTCCTCTTCATATTTTTTTTACTAATGAAATATGTCCGAATTTAATTTCAACAGATATGATATTTTCATTTTTGTTAAATACAGTAAAATTGCTTAAGAAATGGAATGTTTTTTTTATACAGACATGAAAGTTTTTCTAACAACAATGGCCATAAGATTTATTGACGGCTATCATTTTTGTATAATTTAGCTATTAAAATTCTCTGCATTATATTATAGCTTACAGTCTCATTAGGGATGATTGATTTATGACTTGTCCATTAACATTTTATATTAAAATTTTAAAAAAAATATGCAAATTAAAAATTGAAGTTAAGGATATATTTTTTACAAAAAATATATCAAACATAAAAGATTTCTTAAATAATTACAAATGAAAACCATGAACCTGGATATATACCTTCTTTGGATACTCAAATTTCATAACTGCTTAATGAAAACTAAGAGAAAACAGTGTTATAATAAACGGTTGATTAGCTGGTTACTAATAATATTTTTGTTCACATATATTTAATCCAAAGTTTATTTAAATTATTTCAATTATTATTAACTATTAATTGCCCTACCCATCATCGGTCCCCACTAATAATAATATACGAAATTTTCGTTTTCCCATAAAAAAATTCAAAAATTGTTAAAACTGTTATGAAATCAAGAAAATATAAGAGATTGGGATAAAAGGATAAAGAAAGACAAGAGAGAATTGTAAAGATGAAGAGTGAAGAACTCTCATTCATGTAGTATTTTCATTTATTTAACAATCCTTTTTATTAAACTTCTATATATAGGCTTACAATTCTCCCAAGAATTAAATGTCATAAACATAAGAATTAACCCACATCATGTTGGAGTTACAATGTCATAAACATAGAAATTAATCTACAACATAAAACTACATAAAACCATGAGAGGTTATAGGTGTTATGGAATCCTAAGAGACTATGAACATCCATTATTGCAATATTCATAACACTTTCCCTTAGATGTTCATAAACAAATATTGTGGCTTATTAAAACCTTACTAGGAAAAACCCAATGGGACAAAAACCTAGTGAAGGGAAAAGAGTACACAATATATATTGAAGTTGCCTCATTAAAAACCTTACCAGGAAAACCCAGTGGGACAAAACCTTGGTTAAGGAAAAGAGTACAACATGTTCTCTACTTCCTTTGATGATAGTACCATATTTACAACTGCATGGTCTTTGCTCCCCTTAATGATAATATCATGTTTACTCCCCCTGATGACAACATCACTTCCAATATATTTTTGAACATATATTTCTTTTAGACAATAAACTATGAATAATATATTGCCACCAAAAGTTCTGCTGAAATGTAGTCCTCAACACATCTTCTGGATTTGTTAAAATATCAGTATATTATGCCTTTATCTTATTCACTGTGGAAATAATAAAGGAAAATTATTATGAAAAACATCAAAATATATCTTTTATCCATATATTCAGTTTGTTTTGAACAAAATAATATTATATAATATGTTCATAGGACTATCACACCAAATCTTAATTTTGTTATCTATTGTGCACATGCAAGAACTAATTTTTATCAATAAAATCATAATAAATACAATATTAGTATGATACAAAAATATTCTCATAAAATATAAGTACTTCTGGACCATTAAATTCTAAGTATCTTTAAAAGAAAATTCACCGTGGCAAAAATATGTGATTTTGAAATCATTGATGCATTCAATAACTCGATCTACAAATCAAGTAAAATGTAAAATTATTCATTATTCAATTTATTTTTCAATCAATTATATATGCTTGAATTATTTTCAAACTCGTACAATATTTTATATATAGAATGATTTTCTTGTATATGCTTCTGGCATTTTAGATCCTTCAAGGATTCTTATGTAATATTCACTATTCATATGCATATGCTATATGTAATGATATCTAATAGATGCATTATTTCATTTGCATTTATTGCCAGACTAATAATATATGCAACAATTATTGTATCCACCACTAAATATTATACCTCATCATAATCATCATTAGATCTAGTGAAAATCTTTATTTTCACATGAATATTCATATATTACAAATAACTTTATATTTCAAATGTTTTGAATTCTAGGTTCATAAATTTCACATATTGAAATAACATTTTTCATTGCGTCTTGCCCCCTTTTTCAGTTGGCTAATTATCTTTTTTTTCCTACCAATGTATTTATGTATAAGATCCTCATTTGATCATGTGATATTGTTACTAAAATTGTTGTCGACAACTTTATCTTTTCAGTTTCATTTTTCTTATTGTGACATAATTCATTGAGATTTCTTAGTTATGTCTTGACCTCTTCTGGAGTATCTACCTCTTTAATATGATTATCTTGATTATTTACTCCTTTATCTTTTCTTTTGGAACTGATTATTCCATCATGTTTCGAGCATGTCTCACTTTTATTTATGCTGATTAAAGCATTTTCAACTGGAATATGAGATTTAGTAATTCTCATTCAAGTCAGCAATTACATCTGGCATATCTTATGCAATATTTCATGAATGCATAACCTAAGAAACTTCTGGTTCATATTGTTATATTCGAGGATCTATACTTAATAGTAATAATGCATTCCTTTTTTTCCAACTATTCAATTCCCCCCCTCATGTTAGAAAAACTTTGTCAAATGACAATCGAGTAATTATACAGCATAAGTCTCCTAAATCCATTTCTTTCTATTAGAAACATCCTTTTGTTTCATTTAGAGACAAACAAGAAGAAGAAGGTTCTTACCCAACATTTATCTTAATTTCCTTTAAATATCCATCTATGTGCATTGTCGTGGATTAATAGGAATGCACATTCAAACTTTTAAAGATGGAATATACCTGGCTCCTGACCAAAAGCCAATTTTATCGAGAGAATTTGGTTGACTAGTATAAGTATTGTAATATGTAAGATCAAATATGTCAACACTGAAATAGAAATTTTGTTCTCATAAGTATTAATCTGGCTATTTATAGAGGCTTCAATGAATGAATCAAATAATCTGGAAATTGCACTTAACATAATAAATTATTCAAATATTCCTGCAAACTCCAGGTTGCAAACTAATAGTATTATCATATATAACTATCTTATAGATGCATATATCAAAATTATTGAACATTTATGTGATTTACATGATATTTGAATGGACTCATATATGAGTTTATTTATTTCCAAAAATATAGAGATCCATTCCAAATCATAACTTGTGATACTTTCATAATTAAATTTCTTTGAGAACAAACAACACATGTTAATTCTTGAATTATATAATATATTGGCTATTCAAAAAGAATTTTCTGGTTTTTCAATGGATATCATACATAATCTTTTATATATGACTCGGATGATCAAACAAGTCATGCTAATAATAAATTTATTTAGATTAGTAAGCTGTAGGTTTACTATGACATATTGCTTAACCAACAACAAACTTTTCAATTTTCATAAGATATTGATATTAAATATCAATATGACATCCATTTTTGGGAGATCAATTAATAAGTTTTGTAAGGAAGTATATGAGTAGAACTTTTCAATATAAATTCACATTTGTATTCTAACAATCTCTCCCCAAGTGAGTCATATAAATACACTTTGTTTATTTTTAGATTTCAAAGACAAACCAGTATATAGTAAGCTAATAATATATCTTTCACTTAAAAATTCAAGTACTTGATAACTTACAACTAATTATGGATTTCAATCAATCAGGCTATCACTTAGACCCTTTAATAGAGTGAAACTCTGATGTAAATATATGGGTCATAACATTTCATGATTTACTTCTTCCACCCATAGAATTAAGAAAATCTATATTAGTTCTCCAGGAACTATATCGACTTTGTTATATTTATGTTCTTCAGAAACTAACATATATTATCGTATTAATAATAATATGTTTCAATTTGCCTCTTTTGATGCATATTCAAAGTATAAAATGTTTGGAACTTTTCGCCATAAAAATATGAAAAGATCCATGATCAAAATACATAAAGATCACATTGTAATGATTTGTGATGTTTAGGGGCTAAAATTAATTTGAGAGAAATGTAATCATAAGTGCATTATAATACAAAATCATGAATAATTATAATATTTATAGTCTTCTTTCATAATTAATGTAATCATAAATTTGACTTGCAATATATATTAGTTGACAAACATAAGAAAAATGATTTTCCCAATAAATCAAAATCAACTATTCATAATGACATTTCTTACTCAATTCAAATATATGACTTTTTTCCCACAAATGTCACATAAAATTAATCTAATTCCAAGATATATATAGGCATGACCAATAATTCATAATCTTGAAAAATAAAATAAGAGACATTATTAAGAAAATAGAAAGAAAAACTCACCAATGTTATCTAATGGCCAGATTTTGTTTCTGTAGCTAGACATTGTCATTTGAAAATAAAGCTAATTTCATAGTTAAACTAAAAACAACTCCCACTACTACAAAAATGGGTTATAACGTCCCAAATTTGGCACCTTTAACGTCCCAAAACGGGGGGACGTATATACTGGGGGCCTAGTAAGTTGTAAGAAAAGACGTCCCAAATATTAGGAACGTTTAAGGTGGGATTTTCATTTGGGACGTCTAAAGTCCCCCCAGGGTGGGACTTTAGACGTCCCAAATGACATTTGGGACGTCTAAAGTCCTACGTTGGGGGACTTTAGACTTTAGACGCAATGAAAAAAATTTACGAATTTTATATTTCGCGCCTGGAAGCACTTTAGGCATCCCAAATTTAAATTTGGGACTCCTAAAGGTTCCCCTACATATGTATAATTATGAAAATGCCACCGCCTCCATTTTTAACCACCCAATTTTCAATTTGGGACGTCATTGGGGGTGGTTATATCTCAATTCTGTAGTAGTGTCCAAATATTTGTAATAAAATTTATCATCAATAAATCTCAATAAAATCACATTAATATTTAATAAATAATAAGATATAAATGGAAAATATGAATGATATCATCCCTTTTAATCTACGCGTAAAATAGCACAATAAAATGCATCAATATAATATGACCATTTGATATTATAACATGTCTTGGCATTTTTTTATAGTCATTTATGGCTTCATAACTATTTGTTTATTTGTTTTACTTTCAATAAATTTATAGTCATTTGTCTAGATGACTTTGAGCCATATCATCACAACCTTTACTTATAATTGTATTTTAATGACCATGGCAATATGTGTAATTCAACATGGCAAGACATTGTGTTCTTCAAAAGCCATGAATTTGTTTAGTCTTTCAATGGCATGAGTTTCATAACATATATAGTCTTCTGTACTAGAAAAAAAAAATCTTGAGTTATTAACTTTCAAGGCATGATATAAATCTCATTCATAACCATCAAATTGTCAAAAGTTCTTTTGCAAGTAAACGCCATTTCTTAAAATTACTAAGTAACCTTTTATAAAGTAACCAAATTTGAAAGAAATATGGTTTCTTATCATTCGAATCATTAGCCTTTAAGGCTTGATATTTTTAACAATTAGATCATCAAATTGTCACACCTTTTTTTTTTTTTACATTGTCATTTGTTAGAACCATAAGATGGTTTTTAATCCAAGATTTATTGTTAAAATTGATGAGACTTCCAATCATCTAATAAAAAATTTGAAAATATTATGGCTGCTGGCCATTTAATAATATTATAATATCAATAGATATTATCAAATAATTATCAATAAGAACAAAACTTGAACTTTTAAATGATAAACTTAGAAATATAAACATTGTCACGCCCATATCTTAATTTCACATTTACCAGAGTTTTCACGGAAAACGATATGCGGTTCGGTGGGCAACACAGGAATGGCATAACTATACTGATAATATGTGTATGATTACATAAATTCCCCATAGGGGTTTGTACATGATACTTACGATTAAGGTAGCCGCACAAAGCTACTAGGGTGTCTAAACTCATCCCAGTGAAACGGAGATACCTTCTTGTCTTCATTCCACTGTTGTAATACCCTCGTACGATTCTCTGTGTTGTTCTCAGCATATCTACTGTTTTCACCTGTCTAAATTGTTGGTAGGGGAGGGTGAGATTCGAGAGAATCTCAGTAGGAAACAGATACCATAATGCATGCATGATTGATGCCATGTGTATGACATGTTAGCTTTATCTAGATGTATGCTCTATAATGACATTTCTGCATGCTCAATGTTTCATACAACAAGACTATGGCCACAGCAAAAACAGAAACAGAGCTTCATTTATTCAAATATGCTCTACACAATCAAGTAAAGCAATCACATACATAATTACACAAGCAAATATATCAAATACATGCAAGAAAGGTAAGTCCCCTACATCCAGCTTTTCTCCTCGATTTGCGTGCTAGCAACTCAGGCTCTCAGCTCGGTCCTACAATTCCAAATATACCATTTAGACACTTCCAGCCCCGCTGTACCCAGTCCGATTGTACTTTTTCCGAAATTTTGACATGGGCTATTCTTACATATTTTCACCCAAGGAATCCATTTCTGGACTCATAATTATCAAATTCAATGTCAAATTACGAAATTTCCCTTGGCAACCCTACTTTTAGGGTTTTAGAGGCGTTTCCGTAATTATGCTTTCTAAGTTTTTTCCGAAAAAGTGCCCAACTGTAACCCCACCTATTTTCGCCCACTGAATCCAATGGAATCATCAAATCATTGAAAATCCAGCTCTAAGACTCATTTACAATGCTGGCCGAAATATATAGGTTTTAAGGGGAAAATCAGGGTTTTTCGGTTTCAGCTCCGTAAACACGTTCCTTTCTACTCCTAACCACTTTACTGACTATTCCATTAGGTTACAACTACCATTTAGTACCAATTTGGGCAACATAACAGCCCCACATACCCATTTCCAAAAATTAAAATCAATGGCAATCCGGTGAAATTTCACCGATTAAATTGCCCACAGCAGCTAGAATAGTCAACACACAAGAGTTTGGAAGTTACCTCAAGCTCTTCTGACTTTTCCCAAATATGGCTGAAAACCCTAGTCCTCCAAACTCCAAAATCTTGCTTCAAACACCTCAAACAACATAGGAGATAAGCTTAGGAGAAGGATTATACACGTTAGGTACGAATTCACCGAAGAAATCAACCTATCTTGTGAGTTTTCTCCTCTCCTTCTCTCTCTAAAAGAGCACAACTCTCTCTCTCCTTGGATGCAGCACGTCTGAAATGGTGGGAGGAAGATGATGATTTTCCTTTTATCATTTATATTATAATATGTTAATCAATTGTTTAATTTTCCAAAATTCGGATTTTACAAAATTCTGGCAGATTTCTGCCCAAATTTTGAAAAATCATAACTAATTCTAGAAAAATAGAAATGAGGTGATTCCAAAGCCTATAGAACCCTTATTGAGTCTAGTTTCAAGGAAAAATATAGAATTTTGCTTTCTGGAATCACAAAATTCCCAAAATTTCAATCTTTGCATATTGTTCCAGAAATTTCATAGTTTATCTGCGCAGACTTCAAAAATTCATATCTTTTTGTGTATAGCTCTAATTGATTCATATGACCTATCAAATTAAAGCTTAGGATGTGTAATTTCATCTTGTAAAATTTAATAATTTTTTATGATCATTTGTTCATTTGAATGAACATGACAAGCTTACTACCTCATAGGCAATTTCACCAAAAACATAATTACTTTCTCCAAAATTCATCATTTTACTTTCTTAATACCCCAAAGATATTAGAATCATTAGGGGATAAATTTGAGACACCTGTTAAATTGGGGCTTAGCAGTCCGCTTAATTTAGGCTTATTCTTAAGCCTCCAATCTCAAAATTCGGGGTATTACAAACATAAGCTAAAGTAAGAACAATAGATACACTTTAAAACTCAATATGAATATTAATCACATAACTCAATAGATAGAAAAGAAGAATATTTAATAAGAATAATTGCAAGATGCAATATAATGAAATATATCTCAAGAGATTAATTGACCTAGCTAGCATCCATGATTATATTGGAGTAGCTGACATGATGATATCGAGGAGTAAAGAATTTGATACAAAATGGAAATTAATCCCATATAATGCTCCCTAGAAATATTATAAACGAATTGAAAATTTGAAAAAATCTTACCATATTATTCGAATTGAATTATTTTCAAGCCATGAACAAAAATCCACTCCATCAACAAGATGTCATAAGGATCTTGTGCAAAGATGTCATAAAGTAAAGAGAATGATAAATTTAATATGATGAATATGAATCTCAAATCACCAATAGATAGACTATATATTCCTTCTCTTAGAAATTGCAAATGAATCAATAAAATACAACAACATAAATCCATAAATGAATATATGTAGAGAGAAAAAGAGAGATAGCCACACTCATATAGTAACACCATATATACAATACATATTATTGTATTATGTAAATATAAATAAATGTTACTGTAATAGTATAAATAATTAAAACTACTAAATATATACATACATAATAATATCTAGATATAATATATGTAGATAATGTGACTCTCACAAAAACAGTAAATAAATACAATAAAATAACAATTGTTATGTGAGCGAGCCATCATATCATAAAGAAAAGAAAGAAAAAACAACAAAATGTGTGGCAATTGCTAATTAAACATATGAAAATTAAGCCAAGAGGTGTATGTCAACAAACAAAATAAAACATAAATGACAGTATTTGGAATAATCTAACTTTTTCTCGTAATATATGTATGGAGAATTAAAATTGTGTGTGACAATATTAAATAAGAAAAAACTAACAATATTGTGTAATATAAAACACCATGTATATAACATACATAAGAACACATTAGTCTATAAGGAGTTCATACCTCAAATTCCTAAAGCGAATTCGTGCTGATAACATGTTATGAAATCAAAAAAATATAAGAGATTGGGATAAAAGGATAAAGAAAGACAAAAGAGAATTGTAGAGATGAAGAGTGAAGAACTCTCATTCATATTTTATCTTCATGTGCTTAACAATCCTTTGTGTTAAACCTCTATATATAGGTCAACAATTCTCCCAAGAGTTACAATGTCATAAACATAAGAATTAACCTACATTATGTTGGAGTTACAATGTTGTAAACATAGGAATTAATCTACAACATAAAACTACATAAAACCAAGGGAGATTATAGGTGTTATGGAATCCTAAGGGACTATGAATATCTACTATCACAATATTTATAACAAAAACATGTTAGTGTGATTTTTTTTTATCGAAAGTTGTTAAAGCTTAATCAAATATCGTGAATTCCATAATAAAACTGGTGAATGACTTCATTGTGTGAATTTTTTACTGGGTAAACTGAAATTGTTAAAATCTAATAAAATATCGTAAATTTCTTTACAAAACTTGTAAAAGGGCTTGGGTGAAAGATTAGAAGTTAACACATATATATTTGTTTGCATATGATGCATTAAAAGTCTTTGAAACACCAATTTTTTGGGCAAACCAAGTGGTGAGGGTTCGAAACCCATCTCCACCACTTTAGGAATTAATATTTCTGTTGGAATATTCCCATTTGAGCTTCAGCCACTGACCGGCCACCAGAGCTCCACCAGTGGGAGTAATATGTTTTTTGAAAAAAATATATTTAAGGGCAATTCAATCATTTTCTTTTAATTTTAAAAAGATAAATTGAGACTAACATATCTCTAGAGTTATAATATTCCAAACACATCCCTTTCTTTTTTTGGCCAATCAAACACCTTTTTGTCTTTTAGTATTTTTAAAATTCTTTATAAGGGATTTTTTTTTTTTTGGTTAATTAGTGAGGTTGCTTCTCTTCTAGAAGGCTAAATTGCTATTGTTTGGTACTCTACTATATTTAAAAAAAAACAAGACACTGAAAATAACGTAGACCCCTGCATTATTCCTTTACCGCCAAGCATTCAGATTTGAGACCCTTGACCTAATTTGATGGCATTGAAGTTGAGATCCACTTGTCATTGGAGAAGCTTTCTTACTTTTCCAAAATAAGCTTTTTATTTATTTATTTATAAATCAGATTTCATGTTGGATTTGGTTAACATTTCTTGCCCTTGTTAAATTATTTCAAAATATTTTGTAATTATATACAAATATTCTCATTATAAATATTACAACTGCTGCGTTAATTTTAAAATATAATAAAATACTTCTTTGGATGTTGAAATATATATAATTAAATATATATATTTATGTATATATGCGCTTAAAAATGCCAAAATATGAATTACATTTAGACCTATTTTTTTCTATAATTTTTTATAATTAAATCAATATAACTAATTTAATTTGATCATGTTAACTATTTTGAATTCATATTGTCACTTAATTTTATTTTAATTTTGAAACTTCTTATTTCAAAAAATAATAGCAATGATTTTTCCAGTTATCCAATTATACATTTTATTCAACGTTTAATATTTAAAAAAAGGAAAATACTTACATCAAGTTCCTTATATCCATTTCGTCAAGTTATCCAATCACATGTGTCTATGTGTTCTATTTTTGAATTATTATCAATGAACTATAAATCCAAATGCAAAAAGTAGAACACATGGTCATATATGATTGGAGAACTTGATATAATGGATGTAAGGAACTTGATGTAAGTATGATCCTTTGAAAATATAGACTATCCGCATCAAAATTCAAAACAACGCAAAATTTATTGCCAACCATACCATACATGGAAAGAAAAAACGCCATTATTTGAGAATCCTTCTTCTTTCATAGTTCAGTAGTTCACAAACCCAGAAACTGAAAGAAAAATGGCTGACATGAAGAAGAACTCAGAGCTCATCTTCATTCCCTCGCCGGGAATTGGTCACTTGGTTTCGGCTCTCGAGTTCGCAAAGCGCATAATCGATCAAGATTCTCGCATTTCCTTCACAGTTCTCTGCATTAAGTTCCCTTTCACTCCTTTTTCAGATTCATACATCAAATCAGTTTTAGCCTCCCAATCTCGAATCCGACTCATTGATCTTCCAGAAGTAGATTCACCTTCACTAGATCCTCTGAAATCTCCAGAATACTTCATCTATGTCTTCATGGAAAGCCTCATACCGCACGTCAAATCCACTATACAGAACATCTTACACATGGCTGATGATTCAAACCCAGTTGTTGGTTTGGTCCTTGATTTCTTCTGTTTGTCTATGGTTGATGTGGGAAAGGAATTTGACCTTCCTTCTTATTTCTTTCTGACCACAAACGCAGGATTTTTTGGTAGTGTGCTTTCGCTTCAGAAACGCCAAATTGACGATGTGTTCTGTGATTCTGGTCCTGATTTGTTGATTCCAGGTTTCTCTAATCTAGTTCCTTCTAGGGTTTTTCCTAATGCTCTTTTTAGTAAAGATGGTGGGTATTTTTCTTATTACAAGCTTGCTCAGAATTTCACAGAGACAAAGGGGATTATTGTAAATAGCTTCTCAGAATTGGAACAATATGCTATTGATGATATACTTAAAGATGAGAAAATGAAAATCCCTCCAATTTACACTGTTGGTCCTGTGATTGAGCTCAAGGGTCAGCCTAACCCCAATTTGGACCAAGCTCAACATGACAAGATAATGAAATGGCTTGACGACCAACCACTGTCCTCTGTTGTGTTCCTTTGTTTTGGGAGCATGGGAAGCTTAAGTCCATCTCAAACAAGAGAATTAGCAAAAGGGCTTAAGAATAGTGGGGTTAGATTCTTGTGGGCTATGCGTTCACCACCAACAAAGGACAATGCAGATAAAACCTTAACAGAAGGTTTCATAGAATCAACCCATGATAAGGGAATGATATGTGGATGGGCACCACAGGTGGAGGTTTTAGCACATAAATCCACTGTTGGGTTTGTGTCTCATTGTGGGTGGAACTCTATATTGGAGAGCTTGTGGTTTGGAGTGCCAATTCTGACATGGCCTATATATGCAGAACAGCAGCTGAATGCATTCAGGATGGTGAGGGAATTCGGATTGGCCGTCGAGTTGAGACTCGATTACAGGAGTGATGGTGATCTCGTTGTGGCTGATGAGATAGAGAGAGGGATTACACAGTTGATGGATAGAGATAGTGAGGTGCATAAGAAGGTGCAAGAGATGAAGGAGAAGGCCAGGAAAGCTGTCTTGAGAGGTGGATCATCATTCATTTCTACAGGGAAACTTATTGAGGATATCATTGGTGAAAATAGCAGCTGATGCATGCTCTTGGTTGTAGTTGACAGATGAATTTGTTGCTTTCTTGAAAAGGAGGAATGAGAATTGTTGTGCAATCCACATAAGCAATTTAATCACTTTAGTCCCACAATAAGCAAGCAGAATAAATGGATAAGATCTGAGGTTACATGTTGCTACTCAGTTATTATGGGACTTTTTAGTGAGTAAATTGCTTATATGAGAGTGCACAATGATTCGCCCTTCTTGAAAGCCAATAGTCTTCAGCGGGAAACTATCCCACTAGTATGAAACCAAATCGTATATCAAGGACAGACTCAATTTTCAAGAATTTAGCAGTTTCTGAATCCTCTATTGATATAGATGCAGCTAAAGGACAGCATGCTCATATCATTAACAATCTGTAAATAAATTGCCTTTCACCTGGGAAGGTATGCTTTATGTAACTATGCAAATTATACTTTGGATTTTATGTTTCTTAGTTTTGGCAGTCATCATAAGTTTCACATGTTCAAGAGTTGCAGCAAGTTAATAATGTTTGGATATCATTGTGAAGTAATGAAATATAATCCTTGATTGGCTTTTGATTGAACAATTTTCTGCTATAATGCTTTATTTGTTCTTATAGTATTCCTGCCTGCAGCTCTTCAGTTGAAATGGTTCTGACTTATGGACTCTTTTTTTTTTTTTTTTTTTGATCAAATTGATTTATGGACATTGAATGGCTCATTAGAAGGAAAATGTATATTGTCAAGTACTCATGGTAAGAAAAACGTATTAAGAGAGATTAAAAAAAAACCTTACATTTAATCAAATATATTTGGGAAAAGATGATATAATTTCAATATAATCAATTGTCTATTGGAGGGTGACAGAAGAGAGAAAGAAAGATAACAGAGAAGAAGGGAGAGATAGAGAGAAAAAGGGAGATATTAGAGAAGAGAAACTGAATAATCAATCGTAATATAAGCAATCCTATTTATAATCTCACCTACCTAACGGCTATATTTAAGGAATTGACTAATGAACCCTACTTTTCTGTCTTTGTGGCTACATCTTTTATAGTTGGAGTGGCTACATCTTTTTCTCCCTTCTTTTTATAGTTGGCATTTGGCAACATCATCAACCCTCATCACTCTGCCCAGAATCTTTGCTTCATTCAAATTATCTGAAGAAAAAGCATTAGCAAGCGATTTAGTTAATTATTCTGCAGATTAAAAACAAGCTAAAGCCATCTCAAACAATTCTTTTTATGACATGAAAGAGGGCCCAACCTACAGCAAGAATTGTGCTTCTTATATCTTCATAGTCAAGAAATGCAAAACCTTTCGATTTTCCGGTATCCTTGTCCCTAACAAGATTTACATCAACAATCTCCCAGTATCTGTAATTTACAGAAATCATTAGCAGCACTAGAGAAAAGCCAAAATCAAATTTCATAAATTCTCATGCTTACCATCCAAAGACTGAAGACCACAGAAGTAAAGGATTAATGTCATGTACATGTGCAAGGTACATAACAAAATATAAAACTTGTTAAAAGGAAGGATAGATAACCGAATCAAAAGACTTACTAAGAAAAAATTGCGAGGAGATCACCCTTAGTTAGATCAAAGGGAATGCCGCCAACGAACACATAAGCAGAAGCTTTGTATTTGGGTTGCCAAGAAGCCTCTTCCTTTGAATCCTTCGAATTCATATTCTCAATGCACTTCGATGTTTTTGACTCAATTGCCGTGAGTGTATGAGTTGTATTTATATTTTGGAAAGAGAGGGAAGAATCGCATGAGTCATACGACTCATACCAATAAAATGACATGCATGCAAATAAAAGTTAATAGCAGTTTTTAGCAAATAAACCATGTGCGTTTAGATGAGCTTTTGGAGAATAGTTTTTACAATTTACGAGATAAGTATGTGAAAGAAATTTTGTCTCGACTTACGAAAAAGGGCTTCTAAAACCACAATTCTGACCTTACTCAATACGAAGAAGTGAGTCATAGCTAGACTTTTTTTCTTTCTGGGTAGTCATGGCATCAGTATTTTTGTGCAACAATTAATTTGATGGGTTTGAAGGTTCACTCCCACGGTATTTTTTTATGGAAAGAAATTTAATTGTTAAAAGTATTGAATAAATTAACTAGAATAGATTATAGAAAATCCCTATGAAATTTGAATTAGTTACGTGTGACCTCTTACACTTTAAAGTTTAAAGTTAACCTCCCCAATCTTTAATTTTCTTACTATGAATTTTCCTACCGTCAATTCACAAAATCACAATGGATAATTTTAATAATTTTATATTAATTATATCCCTTCTAAACCACAATGGATTGACTGGAAGTATTATTCCTCATCAACTTGCTATTCTTAAATCACTTCAAGTTTCCTGCCTTCAATACCTTAATGGGTCAATACCATCACAACAAGACTCTTTGACATCTCTACTAGAGTTTTGAATTGGGGTGAACAAGCCTTTTTCACTTTCACCCTTAAGATGTCATTTGTCTTATATCAGTCCGGTGTGACAATTTTTATTAAGAAGATAATGATGAATTGACAGTAAGAAGGCTCATAGTGAAAAAAATATTACAGATTAGGGATGTTAAATTAAAACTTTGGAATGTCATGGGTTATAAGCAATCGACTCAAAGTTTAAGAAATTTTTATATAATTTAGCCAATTAATTATAATCAATAGTGATTTTTAATTTAAGATTTTTTTTATTTTCTATTTAAAATTCGTGAATCTTGCTATTTGATTAATTGAAAATAACTAAGTAGATTGCAAATTTATTTTTATTTTATTTAAAAGTTAATAATGTAAAAATTTCAGAGAATAAAAAAAATTTAACAAACGTCTATACGGTAAACTATTTAGATCAAAATTTCACAGTTTTGAATTTATTTTTTATTTAATATTACAATAATATTATTATGAAATATCAAATTAATCCATTGAAAGTTTATCTTAAAGGGGCAGTGGTTGATGAGGGAAGATAATCGCGGTTTTGTCCTGTTTTTGTTTCTACTGAAACTATAAATATAAGCTTTTATTACAAAAAAAAAAGGGTTAAAGTGTACTTTTAGTTCTTTAAATATACATGAGGTATACTTTTGACCATTTAGCTTTATAAAGTATGCTTTTATTTATAATTCTAACACTGTTAATGTTGTTAACAGAAAATGCTGGTATAACAAACTCAAGTGATAAATATGTAAACTTAAATGATGACTATGTAATTAAATGTTATTAATCATAAATTTAAAATTTGTGTAAACTTAAGTGATGACTATATAACAAAAAATGCTAACACATCAAACTCAAATGATAATTGTGTAAATTTCAGGGATGACTGTTTAATGAAATATTATTAATCTTGAATTTAAAATATGTGTAAATTGAAAAATATCTAAAATTTGTGTAATTAAATGCTATTAATCAACATTTAAATTTACCATGTGAGTGTTTTTGTTAGCAACATTAACGATGTTGGAATTATACAACCAAAACCATACTTTATAAAATTAAAGGATTAAAAGAATGGCTCACATAAACTTAAAAGATAAAAATATACTTTAACCTTAAAAAAACATTTATCCGAAGACGGATATAAGAACTCAAAAGGGAACTGTGCGTGAGAGAGTGGAGAGTTTCAATCCCAACAATTTATGTCCGTACATATGAAATTATAAAATTATAGAATTTATGAAAAGCGATGGAAATTATAAAATTATCTTACTCTGTATAAAAAAATGAAAATTATATTACTCTGTATAAAAAAAATGAAAATTATCTTACTATTCAATCTTTTTTTCAGACGATTAATACTTTTGTGTAAAAATTAAGAAAAGAAGTTAATGTGTTAACATCGATGGTTGTAATTAATGTGTGAGAATAATTAAGGTTACTAATATAAGAATATATTTTTGGGAAAATTCCTATAAAATACTTTTAAAATAGAGAAATCCCAAATCAATGTGCCGAAATTGCAAAATCCCAAAGGTAGAAAGTGGAGTTGTTAATGCAGAATACATTGTTCTTAATCAAGAGTGAGGTGTTGTTATTTCGTATTAACATAGCACTGATTTGGGATTTTGCAATTTTGACGCATTGATTTGGGATTTCCCTATTTCCAACGTATTTTTTTTGGGATTTTTCCAATATATTTGAAAAAATTATAATTTAAAATATAGTAGTAATAAAATACCTATTTGATTGTTAAACTTAAAATACACACACAAATAAAAATGTAAAAAATAATAAAATAAATAATACATGAATAACATGTATAATTATATTTTCCTATATTATTTATAAATGCATAAATAAAAAAATTTATTTGATCACGTTAACTATTTCAAGTTTCATCTTGTCACTTAATTTTAATTTAATTTTGAAACCTTTTATTTCAAAAAAAAATGACAAAAATGACTTTCTAGTTTATTCAAAATCTAGAGAAAATCTTTTTTTTTTTCCGGTTAACCATAGGTATTCTCCTATTGGATACAATCCTATTTGAGGTACTGTCAGACATTAAAAATGGGTACCTCTTCCAACGATGATTCAAACCTTAATTCGTTAAGTTATGAGGGATTAACTTGTTCCGTTAGACTCAACTCTGTTGGTAGAAAATCTTTTTAAAAGCATTTTAAATACCCACTTCCTCGTTGAAACACCCGAATTCAAAATAAGGCTTCTAAACTACGAGAGTACTTTTTAGAATATTGGGTATTTTACCATATTGCATCTAACTTTTTGTTTTCATTCCCTCTCTTTTTTTTTTTGGCCAAAACCACTTTTGGTAGCATCGACAACAATTTTATTGTAAAACTTTTGTGATAAATAATTAATAAGAATTTGTGAATTGCTAAATTAAACTTATTAATTTCTAAATTTGTCCTGTGATTAAATAGCAACAAATGTTTTATTACCGAATGCAACTTTGTTGCAAAACTTGTGTTGAGGATATCATTGGTAGACATAGCAGTTGATGGATGCCCTTGCATGTATTTCACATGAAATTGCTGCTTTCTTGAAAATCACTAGTCTTATCCCACCTGCAATGTAAATCCATCATGGACAGGCTCAATTTTCAAGAATTCAGCAATTTCTAATTCCTCTGTTGATATATATCAAGGTTGTTAAACCTAGATTGGTCACTAAACTGGTTGAGGTAGTGGGTTAAGGGTCAGCGGGTCAAATCGGAGCCAATCCAGGGGCCAGACCAGTGAGAAATAAAAAATTAAAAAATAACTTAAACTCTCATCATAGTATCATACCATCCAAAATCAATTCAATATTTTGAATCATTAACAAAATAATCATATACTTATCTGACATTCTTTACAATTTATTTGACACTGACATTATAGTATCAATCCACCATTAAACGGCACTATAATCAATAATTATTAATATTCTTCTTAGTAAATTATCAAAAAAATAAATAATAAAAAAATATTCATACATACAATTCTTTTATCATTAAACTAATAGTTATTAATACAAAAATTATTATTAATTTCAACTGAAATTGTCGTCTACAATTCATACTCCCATAAAAATATTTTAAAAAAAATTTAAGAAAAAGCAACCAAGTCAACCCAAGTTCACCCCGGGTTGCTAGAATACCGGTCTATGAACCTACCCAAACCAGTTTCATGTCGGGCTAAGCCGACCAGTCGCGTATGGGTTTAATAACTATTATACGTCTAAAGAACAATATGAATATGCAAATGAACTGCCTTTTAATGGGAAACTTGGCATTATATAACTATATTCATTCTGAAAATGAATTTAGTTTTGGTGGTCATCTTAAGTATCACGTGTTCAAGAGTTGCAGCAAGGCAATGCTTGTATAGTATTGTGAAGTAGTGAAATATAATCCTTGATTGGATTTAGATTGAACAATTTTCTACCGTAACGCTTTGTGTAAAAATTTATGATGTACTACATCTTTCTTTATAGAGCCACATGACTTTAAGAACATGACCACCGTATAATTCATTTACAATGCCTGGCACTCCTAAACTCAAACTCATTTATTTCCATCTTTAATATGATTCTTTTTGGAGCAAACATCTCCAAAATGAATTACAGGTACTCATAAATTACGTATCTAGATTTTATTAACTTGTGTCACACATCCTTTACTTTCATATTTTCAACTTTTTATAATCACTAACTAAAATTATTTTTCAAATTTAAAAGTCATATCCACCCTTTCTAATAAAAGGGCTTGTACATCACACGGGTAATCCGTCTAGTTCCTTATTAGAAAGCAAAATCTCAATTAAAATAGTTCTAATCTACAGGTATTGAATGGGACATAAAAAGGAAAAAGTTGTGGAGAGGAGATAGATTATATATGAATTCTTATAAAATTTAGACGAATAATCAAACTCGCATACTCGGTACTCGTCAAAGTTAATTTTAAGAACAATTATTTCAAATAAGTATTTATATTTTTGTTTGTTCTCAAATATAATTTTTTAAAATTATCACCCAAACGGATTTTTTTTTTTTAAAAAAAAATTCTTCTCAAAACTTGTTTTGAAAAACAATTTTACAAAATGTCTTGAGGAAAAAATGAAAACGAAAACAAAAAACACGAATACATTTGTAATTTGTAAATTTTCATGAATAACTGAAGATGATCGATTGCAGTATTGACCCACGTTTCAGTTAATGCTGACATGGCTCTTACATTACAAGGTCATCATGTGGGATGCTTTGATTAATTTGAAGTCAGAAGAAAACAGAACAACGATATATGTTTGATTTTGTTTTTAAAAACTGTTTTTTTGTTTTTGTAAAAATTTAAAAACAAAAAAACCTGTTTGGTAATTTGTTTTTACTCCATTGTTCTTAAAAACTAAAAAATAGAAACTTGTTTTAAAAAACTGAAAATAGAAAACAACTTTAACATGTTTTCTGTTTTTTGGTTTTTAACCCAATGTATTTGTAGTCCTGGTTTGACATCAATAAAAATGGTGGTTGGCCGTATAAATTTTAAGCTATCATGAGTTTGTTTTAGTTTTTATAGTTTCCTAAACAGTGAGCAATGTGCAGGCTTCATCTATACTCTATAAATGAATGCTCAACTTGGATATATGAGAAGCAGTTAGACATCTTGCTGCTTTAGATACACTATATCAGTAAATTCCTTTGAGCATGATTTTATGAGAGTGGAGCTTAATCTTTCTGCATATTTGACAGGTCCCAAGATCGTTAACTTATGACTTTCCACCCCATGTGAAGGCTAAAGTCAATATTTTTGTGCTTGTTACTATCTTTTTTCCTGTTTGTCATGCATACATTGCTAATAGAGTATATTGCTGAAGCCTCCGTTCTTTTCTTTTGTTTTAGATGGCATCTAGTGGAAAGGTAGAACAATTAGAATACTCAATTTGGCCAAAGCATATTATTAAATGGTACATTGATATTATGGTGGAAGAAGTAACCAAAGGAAATATGAAAATAGTGTGTTTCCATCCAAAGTTTGGAAAAACATGTTAGAAAAGTTGAATGCAAAGAGTCAACGCACTTTTAGTTTAGTCTAAGTAAAGCAAAAGTTCAATAGGTTGCAAACGAAGCACAAAGACTTTTCTCAATTGCTACAACACACTGGATTTGGTTGGGATGCTTAAACAAATATAGTTACTGCTAATGAGGAGGTTTGGAATAACTATATTATGGTATGTAATCAATGTGATTTATTTGATTAGATGGTTTGGGTTCTTTCATTTCTAAATTTATAAGATTGAAATGCATATTTTGTAGGCACATCCTGAGGCTTCACAATTCAAAAAACATGGGCTAGAACATTACAAAATGCTAGGCATAATATTTAACAAAAACACTGCAACAGGGGTACTTCATCATGCATCTATGCAAGATTCACCAAATTCTGATGATAAGGTTCGACTTGATTATGAATATTTTAATTTTGGAGTTCATGTAAACCTTGACAAGGATGAAGACAATGTTGCTCCGTACATAGTTGAGAGAGTTACACACAGTGGAAAGCAGAGTATTGAATTCTTTGATCGAAAGAAAAAGAAAGAACCTAGGTCTATGCAAATAGGGGAAGCTATTCAAGCATTTGTTGAGACATCTAAGGCAAGGGCAAAAGCTGAACTTGCTAAGGCTAAGAGGTGGAGGTCAAGGAGCGAAGCTAGTGTTGGAAGCCGAGCATCTAATAGTTATTCCGTTTTTGCATGTATTGCTATTCTAAATGAGATGGATCTCTTTGAGGATATTTATATCAAGGCAATGAAGCAGTTTAAGGAACCTAGCAATAGGGAGTTGTTTATGGCAGTGCCTTCAGAAAGGAAGAGGACTTGGTTAGAAAGCTTATAAATATACACACATAGACTTATAGCTTTTATATTAGATTTTATGTTACTATGAACTATGCTTTGTTTTATGTTTCGTATTTTATTTAAATTTTAACATGTTAATCTTGTTAATAGTAAATCATTTTTGTGTTATTTATTGATGATTTTATTTGATTTTTATTAAACTAGTTTTTTAATATAATAACATATTAAGTAATTTTAAAAAATAAGGTTAACATCTATTATATAAAAAATACAAATAAATAAAAGCAGATTTTTGTTTGTTTTTAATTTTTAAAACTTATTTTAAGAAACAATTATATAAGTAAGTTTGTTTTTTAAAACTTGTTTTCAAAAAATATCATCCAAACAATTTTTTTTTTATTTTTTGGTTCTTAAAACTTGTTTTCAAAAATAATCATCCAAACAAGAGTTTTTGTTTTTTGTTTTCAAAACTTGTTTTTAAAAAAAATTTTATAAAACTGTTTTTGAGAACAAAAGAAAATAAAATCAAACAGGTTCATAATCTTCCATTCAATATATACTACTACTAAACTATCTCAATTTTGTATCAGTAGACAATTCGTAAGTTTGGAGCCATGCTTAGTTTCTGCCAAAACTTCCTTTTCATTGATAACATGTAAAAAAGCCAAAAAGAGAACAAGTCAGAACAATATACATGATAGATTCAAATCTTGTGTCAATACTTCTTTAAGATCACTAGTTGGATGCATGATTTCCACCATCCAAAAGGAAGATTATGATTGCTCTTACATAACAAAGTGGAAAGAGATCATACAGAAAATGAGAGCACATGAATACAACCAATCCGCTACAAGGAGGGACGAGACGCCCAAATTCGAAGCTACCGATACCGACTGTCACCTTCTTGATCTCTTTTCTTCTCTCCTGTCCAAATCATATTTTTCTTTTGGCTCTGATCTATCTGTATCATGTCTGTTTGATCTGTCCCCTGGCTTCCTATCATAATCATCTCTTGACCTTGACGAAGAATCGCAGTCTCTTTGCCTAGACCTCCTCTCTTCCCTGCTAATATGATCTTCCCTTGATCTACTACCAAAATCATCATCATCATACTGTCTCTTCGGCCTCTATTCTTCCCTTCTATCAGAATCTCTGGTCCTGGGTTCAAACTCATCATTATCTGGCTTCCTTGACCTAGTGTCTTCCCTCCTATGACGATCTCTTCGCGAGTTCCATATCATCATCACTTCTCCTTCTTGAATTTTTAGCTTCAGAAAGTAAATCTCTTTCTTTTGTGTGACCGTCAAATTTGTCATGACCCCACTTTGAACTAGCATCCTCAGGGACCCCCCAACCTGTGTTTGCAGCTCTCTGGATAGACGCATCAAGGAACTCAAATTAGCAAGACATGCCAAACAAACTTATATCATGAAATACGCAAAAGATTTGGTTCACAAAATTCAGCACATTTACAACTAAAAATGACTTAAAGCATGAGCAACACAAAATGAAAAGAAAACTACACATAGAGCCAAGGATGCTATAAAATGCAAAAAAACTGTCCAATCTCCTTAAGCATCAGAGATGGAAATTCAACTAAAACAACCACATCAAGAACACAATCATATATCTTGAAGATCCATGCATTGCACTCGAACAAAAGAAGACAAAGAAATGTAAAGCTGCATTTGGCCTCCTTAATGTTGTCAAAAGATTGGAAACATTACATGAGATTCCAAGGTGAAAGAACATAATCAATGTGACAGATGTTTACTAGAAATGGTAGTCAATATCGCCATGTCAGTGAACTTTGAAGTTTCGGTTGCTCAAATAAACCAAGATGAGAAAGCAAGAGGCATGACACATTTTGGTTCCTATCTCTCTGAAGTTGTCACACAGAGATAGAACCAGAAGTGCAGTTGTTCTAAGAGTCATTGAAATCATTACTAAAACTTGCAATTATAACAGACCGTCAAAAAAGTTTACAATCCTCCTTATTGAAGGCTGACATCAAAATCCGCAATTAATACATAAGCATCTATACTTTGAGACGATAAACTCACCTCATTAAAGACTAAATCATAGGCACATAAAAATTTTCCACTGGGACCAAAATTTACATCTTAAACCTTGAATACAGGCTCAATTTCAATGGTCAATCATCTAATTCTTCTCATAAAAGACTACATTATAGACACATTAAATACTTCTTCTTGAGAAAATGTACTAACTTGCTCATCATGAGAAAATTTGCAGCTAGCTCCACGTGTGCATTCACCTCTTAGGAAAGCTCGGCAAACACCTCGTTCCTCCCTTTTCTTCCTCTCTGTCTCTTCATCTTCCTCTTCTTTCTTTTTGTATTTAGTGACATGGTCAACTCTAATGACTCGACCCAAAATCTGTGCTCCATTCAAATTATCGGAGGAAAAAGCATTTGCAAGTAATTAAGTTTATTATTGTGCAAGGCAAAAAAAAGGCTAAAACCATCACTAACAATATTATTACAAGAAAGAAAGCCCAACCTACAGCCAGATTTGAGCTTCTTTAATCTTCATATGCAAGAAATGCAAAACCTTTTGATTTTCCAGAACCTTTGTCCCTAACAAGATTTACATCAACAACTTCCCCGTATCTCGATTTACACAAATTACTAGCAGATATTAGAGAAAATCAAAAATCAGATTTCATAAGGAAGGTAAAAGAAACATAATGCTAGCAAAAGCAACAACGACTTCTAGCTTATAATAATCCTACGGCACTCCCACCGCATATTGCTACTACCATAGGTAATGGCTCATAAATTGGAAGGCAAACACAGCAGGAAGAAATTGAAAAAAAAAAAAAAAACATCCATTAAATAAAATTGGTTTAAAGGGGATAGTAACCTAATTTTCAAATGTAACAGGTGCACTAATCAAAACGGGAAAAAAGAAGAAGAAGAGACTTACTGAGCAAAAACTGCTAGAAGATCACCCTCGGTTAGATCGAAGGGAATGCCGCCGACCTACATAAGCGGAATCTTTGTACTTGGCGTGCCAGCAAGCCTCGTCGCTGATGCCCAGAGAAGCTTCTTTGGAATTGATATTCTGAATGCGCTTCACTAGGGTTGAAGGATTCATCTCTCGCAGACACAAAGTTCGCTAAGTGATTCGGGCCAATCACCACTGCGACCGATGAGAAGAGAACTGCTATAACGGTGGAAGGTCAATCACCACCGCGACTGATTCAGGCCAATCACCACTGCGACCGATGAGGGGTCGGAATAAACTGAGGGGTCGATCTATTTTATCTTCGAGTTTGTCAAGTTTCAGTGTTAGAGTTGATTTTATCAAAAAATATAAAATTTCAAGGGAAAATTCCAGATAAATACCTTTTGAATTAGCAAAACCCCCAAAAGTCTATTAACATTTTAAAAAGACTTAAAGGTGCCAAGGACCAAATTGGGTTTTTCAAGTTTTGACACATTTACCATTTTACCCCTCAATTTTTTTTTTTTAAAATAACAGTGGTGCCCTCGCCGGAGCACCACCGCCGGCCGGCCGGCCGCCGCCCCGGTGGCCGGCCGACCAGGACCCCCGACGGCCGGAGCTCCGGTCGCCGGTGGTAGGAGCTCCGGCCGGTGGAAGGTTTTTTGGTGGGGAGGGGGGTTTTTTTTTTTTTGACAAAAAGTTTCATTGAAATGGCAAGGGGTGGGATCGAACCCATCCCACCCCTTTACAAGGCAAGCATGGCCACCAAAGCTTCTTTATTATATATATGCATTATTAAATATGTATAATATAATTAAACGTGTAGTAGCTTTGACAAAGTCAGTAATGGCGTTGACAAATTCAATAATGGAAATAACAAGATTCGTAATGGTATTGACAAAACCGTTTGCTGTTGCATGTTTTCATCAGCATTTTTGCACAAAACGTTTTTGTCAAAACCATTACCATTCTTGTCAAAATCATTACTAAACTTGTCAACTTCATTACTAAATTTGTTAAAATCCTTTTATTTATATTATGAATATTTTCATAATGGAATTGTCAAAACTATTACAATTCTTGTCAATCTCATTACTGAATTTGTTAAAATCCTTTTATTTATATTATGAATATTTTCATAATGGAATTGTCAAAACCATTACCATTCTTGTCAAAATCATTACTAAACTTGTCAACTTCATTACTAAATTTGTTAAAATCCTTTTATTTATATTATGAATATTTTCATAATGGAATTGTCAAAACTATTATAATTCTTGTCAATCTCATTACTAAACTTGTCAATCTCATTACTGAATTTGTTAAAATCCTTTTATTTATATTATGAATATTTTCATAATGGAATTGTCAAAACTATTACAATTCTTATCAATCTCATTACTGAACTTGTCAATCTCATTACTAAACTTGTCAATCTCATTACTAAACTTGACAATTCCATTATGAAAATATTCATAATATAAATAAAAGGATTTTAACAAATTCAGTAATAAGATTGACAAGTTTAGTAATGAGATTGACAAGAATTGTAATAGTTTTGACAATTCCATTATGAAAATATTCATAATATAAATAAAAGGATTTTAACAAATTCAGTAATGAGATTGACAAGTTTAGTAATGAGATTGACAAGAATTGTAATAGTTTTGACAATTCCATTATGAAAATATTCATAATATAAATAAAAGGATTTTAACAAATTTAGTAATGAAGTTGACAAGTTTAGTAATGATTTTGACAAAAACGTTTTGTGCAAAAATGCTGATGAAAACATGCAACAGCAAACGGTTTTGTCAATACCATTACGAATCTTGTTATTTCCATTATTGAATTTGTCAACGCCATTACTAACTTTGTCAAAGCTACTACACGTTTAATTATATTATACATATTTAATAATGCATATATATAATGAAGAAGCTTTGGTGGCCTAGTGGCCACCATGCTTGCCTTGTAAAGGGGTGGGATGGGTTCGATCCCACCCCTTGCCATTTCAATGAAACTTTTTGTCAAAAAAAAAAAACCCCCCCTCCCCACCAAAAAACCTTCCACCGGCCGGAGCTCCTACCACCGGCGACCGGAGCTCCGGCCGTCAGGGGTCCTGGTCGGCCGGCCACCGGGGCGGCGGCCGGCCGGCCGGCGGTGGTGCTCCGGCGAGGGCACCACTGTTATTTTTAAAAAAAAATTGAGGGGTAAAATGGTAAATGTGTCAAAACTTGAAAAACCCAATTTGGTCCTTGGCACCTTTAAGTCTTTTTAAAATGTTAATAGACTTTTGGGGGTTTTGCTAATTCAAAAGGTATTTATCTGGAATTTTCCCAAATTTCAATGTACTTAATCTCTATATGGTAAAAACAAATTATATTTTATTTTTATGAAGAAAAAAAATCTATTGTATCTTTTATATTTACTATTTTAAAATTAATTTACTCAATTTATAAAATGATATATAATAAAATTTTAAAAAATATTTTAGACTGATTGTGTAATATTTGTTTAAATTGACCAAATTATTTCCTTTTAAAAAAAACAAAATGATATTTCATTAATTAATAAGGTTTATAAGTTATAAACAGAAACATAAACTATTGTACTATATACAAAAAAGACAATATGACAACTGAGAAATGATCCTAACGCTAATTAGTTTTAGAAAAAAATGATAAAATATGAAAGGAAAAATAAATGAAATCTTATAAAAAGCTTATTTGTTATGAGGGGAAGGGAGTTGATGGAAAAATTTTTTAAATTAAATTTAAAAATATTAGATAAGTGAGGTTAAAAGTTTTTTATTAATTATTCTCTCTCTTTTATCTTACATCTTATGATCTTTGTTAAATCTGACTTATAAAAAATTTTCTTCCCCTCCAAATCCCCTATACCAGTTATGAAAATTAGTATTTTTTTAATTAAACAAAACGCATCACTCCACTTTTGGGTAAATTTTTTTTTACTATGATATATATAGGACAAATTAGAGGAAAATTGCTCCATTAAAAATGTTATTGTTAAGAATGATATGATACATTTTTAAGCATAATATTACTTAAAATTATTATATAGATAATAAGAAGGAATATCTCAATTAAATTTAATGAAATGTCTAAGTTCAAATTGAGGCTACAAATTTAAAAAATTATTAATTAAGTCATGAGGCTTAATTAAGAATTTTTGAATATTATTAAAAGACCAAAATACCCTTTTATATTTAAAAAAGAAAATTAAAGGTAGGTAGGCTTGAAACTTAATTTTGATTATGATTATTTCAGCTAAACTTTTAACTCAAAATTCAGTCCTTATCTTTTTATTTTTATTTTTTTAGAAAATGATCCTTATCAGTCCAACTCATAAGTCATAACTGAGTCATCCTATGCGTAAATCATATATTTTTATAGAAATCACTTCGAACGGAACTCTAATTTTATATATAACAGAAAAATAATGGATAAATAGATTTAGAGCTAAAATCATGTAGTTGGTCAAAAAATTATTATTTTTTAAATGACCTAAGAAATGATTTCTTTTTTCCGGAACCAAAGAAATAATTTCAGGCAATGGTTTCTTCTCAAAATATATCAGTGTTGATGTTTAAAGAATCTTTTTTTTTTTTTTTTTGGTAAAAATGTTTAAAGAATCTTTATTAGCAAGTCCCATCAACTCAGGCCCTATTATCAAGAATCAGATTCATGATCCACGTGGTTCAATAGGTCCGTGCAAAGTGCAATCCGATAAACACCAGCTAGCGGCTTCCGGCACCTGCATTCGGGTTTAATAATTATTGTTATTGGATTTAAAATTGGTATGTATTTGAATTATATAAAAATCTAATTAGTTATAAGGAAAAATCACAATTAAATTAAGATAATAAAACCAAAATCAGGCTTACAACTATCTCCAATTTTCCTTTTCAAAATAAGTTTCTCATCCACCGGCCACTACTGATCACAATTATAAGCACAGAGTGCATATCATTATGATTTAAATCTAATCTGAATGGTTTAAATTTAAAAATTTAAGTTTGTGACTTTTAAAATCAAAAATTCATGTCTCTCATTGTCATTTGTCATTGGAACTCATGAGATGTGAGAGGAAACGATTCCTCTTAACTAACCAACATTATACTTGAATGTCCATGATAAATTCATTTTTCTGATAAATGGTTGTTATAAGGCTATCTTTATTTCAGATTTTATGTATATTAAAATAAAAAATTATTTGAAATATAAAAATTAAATTAAATATGAATTGTCCAAAATCAATCTACATGATTCGCATTAGTGATGGGCACAATATGCTCACCAAAATGATGAATACAAAATGTGCTACCAATTACATAGAGGCATTTTGGTCTTCTAACAACATTCAAAAATCCTTAATTAGGCCACTTTGTCTAGTTAGGGATTTTTTAAAACTGTAAACCTCAATTTGAATTTTGATATTTTATTTAAATTTAATTGGGATCTTCTCATAATAATATTCTCATAAACTATAATAATGCATTATAGTATAAGCTTAAATATATTTTTAGTCCTTTAAGTTTTGCATAAGGTATATTTTGTGTCCCATAATTTTATAAAGTACACTTTTGGTCTTATATTTCTAATATTGTTAATGGAAAATGTTGACGCAACAAATTTAAGTGATGACTATACAGCAAACACAACATATTTAAGTTTTAATTTTTTAATATAATACATTTAAATTATTAAACTAAAATGAACCGATAAATTGCTGTAAATGAAATTGGGATTTTGATTGTTATATATATATATATATATATATATAATTTATACATATTTTAAATTTAAGATTAATAGCATTTAATTACATAGTCATCACTTGACTTTGCTATATCAATATTTTCTGTTAACAACATTAACAATATTAGAATTATAGGACCAAAAGTATACTTTATAAAATTAAGGGGACCAAAAGTATACATCATGTAAACTTAAAGAACTAAAAGTATACTTTAACTTATAGGGTTAAGGTGCAAAAATAGCAAAGAACTATTTCGCTAAGTGCACTCAGCACAATTAACTATTTTTTGATGCAAAAGTAGACATAAACAATATTTTTGGGTGTAAAAGTAGCAACGCCGTTAACTCATGATAACTTCCGTTACTTTAATATAATTTTAGAATGGTTAAGGCGCAAATTTAGCAACAAACTATTTTCTTATGAACACCCAATACAATAATTTTTCACATGAGCATTTACAAGACAAATATGAGCATTTACACAGGAGCATTTACATTAATGATCTTACTTTATTTTTTTCACAAGAGCATTTATATGACAGATAAAGGGATTTCAAAGAATCTGGGGAATTAAAAAATTTTGGTCTTTCATATATTTATCTTGTAAATGCCTATATTTATCTTTCCACTGACAAAACCTAACTTTTACTTGGCTGAATGGGGTGCAGCAAAATTTTGTTAACTCACTATATTCTTTTAAATCTCTTTATTTATCTTATAAATTCTCTTATTAGAAAAAAAAGTAAATGCTCTTATGTAAATACTTATATTTGTCTTATAAATGCTCTTAAGAAAAACAATTGCGTTAGTGCCCATAGGGAAATAATTCATTGCTAAATTTTCAACTTAACCCTTTTAGAAAATATGGGTGCCACCAATTTTCTAATAAGAGAATTTATAAGACAAAATAAAGAGATTTAAAAGAATACAGTGAGTTAACAAAATTTTATTGCATCCCATTCAATCAAGTAAAAGTTAGGTTTTGTCAGTGGAAAGATAAATATAGGCATTTATAAGATAAATATATGAAAAACTAAAATTTTTTAATTCCCCGGATTCTTTTAAATCCCTTTATTTGTCTTATAAATACTCTTATGAAAAAAGTAAGATCATTAATATAAATGCTCCTGTGTAAATGCTCATATTTGCCTTGTAAATACTCGTGTGAAAAATAATTGTGTTGGATGTTCATAAGAAAATAGTTTGTTGCTAAATTTGCACCTTAACCATTCTAAAATTATATTAAAGTAACGGAAGTTATCTTAAGTTAACGGCGTTGCTACTTTTGCACCCAAAAATATTGTTGATGTCTAGTTTTGCACCCAAAAATAGTTAATTGTGCTGAGTGCACTTAGCGAAATAGTTCTTTGCTATTTTTGCACTTTAACCCTAACTTATAATATAAGTTATTATAATAATTTGAAATTTGTTTAAGGCTCGACTGGACTTATACCCTTGATCAAATAAATATAATTATTAAAAATAAATTTATTATTTTATTATTTGTTTATATTTTTAATTAATTAATTATTTTATTATTGTAAATTTAAATTATAATCATAAGAATTTCAAAATATAAATTTTGTACAGACAGAATATATGATACTCTCACCTCTTAGCTGCTCCAACTCATCTATTGACACCACACACCCCACCTTTGGTTTACCCAACCTCCTACTAAAAGGAATACATGCCGCTTGCAAAACACAACCTTTTATACTTAACATTAACCCATGAATTAACCTTATATATCATGTCTGGAAGGGTGCTTGAGAACGTACACTTCACAAATATTTTTGTGCTTTATGAAATAAAATTTATCTAATATATTTACCTTTTATATAGCAAAAGCACTTGAAAAAAACTAATCCAAAAGCCTACTAACAAGCTAAAACGAGCCACTTATCAACCTTTACTCTTGCTTGGGTAAAAGCTCATGTAATATTACCACTAGCGTGGATTCTCAATAGCTAATACTCTATCCTCATTTTAGCCCCAAACACATTATTCAACACCGTACTATGAAACTGTACCTAAAATTCACAAATCGGCAAATTAATTCATTGTCAAATTAAACCAGCCACAAACTGTTGCAGAGCCGAGTAGATTGCCACCAATAGCAAACCCCCTACCGAAAAGACGAAACCCACACTCAAGGAACACAAGCATTGAGCTCCTACTAAAACAAACTGGCGCTACAAGTTTGAATATTAAAAAACGTATTTGTTGAAAGTGGAGAAAATCTTCTGTGCATTAGGCCTAGAAAGGGATACCCTTAGACAAAAAAGAAAGAAGCAATCCCGCTTTCTGATCAGAACCCTATTTATTGGTGTTCCGCCCACCACAGCCGAGTTGATAGGTATGATACATAGTATTTACTTATGTTGGAGTGAGGGTATCCGAAAAGTATGTCTTTTTTCTGACTGTATAGAAGCCATTAATCTAGCAATTAAAGGTTGTGATTTTCTTTATCCATTTAGAGATCTTGTGGATGAGATTAGGACTCTTATTTATAGAGATTGACAGGTTAGTGTTGTAAATGTACCAAGAGAGGAACTTATCCTTGCTAATAAATTGACAAAACTAGCTCATAGCATTTCAGACAACTTTTATATCTTTGATCATCCTCCACCTCCCGACCAAAAGGTGGAAAATGATGAAAGAATGTTGGCTGTTGTAGAATCCTTTTGTATCTTTTGATTTGAGGGAATGATGTTCAGTATTATATTCAAAAAAAAAAAAAAAAGAACACTACTCCCATTGTCAAAGAGGAAAGCTTATGTTGTACGGAGAGGAAAAAGAGAACCTCTCTAGTGTGGTCGTGAATAAAAAGAAATTTGTAGTGTCGTATGATTTGGTGAGATTGAGATTTTGAAAAAATGAGAGTGGAAGAGCTTATTCCCACAAATAAGGGAATGAGACATTCATGATTTTTTTTATTACTTTATTTTTCATTTGTTTTAAGTTGTATTTAGCATTCCAAAGTACTTTTTTTTAGTAGCATCTAGTATCCTAAATTAATTTAATACTCTAAAGTATTTTTTTCATCACCACATATCACCCAATATTCTAATTTAGGATGCTTGATATATACTACTGAAAAAAATACTTATGAGTGTTAGGTGCACCAAAAATTAATTTATTTAGGATATTGAGTACTACTAAGAAAATATTTCTGGATACTAGATATACCAAAAATTAATTGATTTAGGATACTAGGGCTACCAAAAAAGTGCATACTTGAGGGGTTGAGTGGAGTAAAAAATTAATTAATTGAGGATATTGGATGATCTAAAAAAGCATTCAGGATTTTGGATATACTAAAAATTAATTAATTTAGGATAATGGGTATTATTGCAAAAGTATTTTAAAGTATCAGATACAACTTAATCCAAATAAATAAAAAAAATAAAATTTAATAAAAAAGAGGTCCCTTGTCCCCTAAATGTTGTGGTTTTGGGGGATGAGCATACCTTGTTCACATATTCGATGAGCAGGGCATGCGGACCCAATTACATGGTTCACAATTTTGAATTATCTCAGGCACAATAAGTGTTTAAAACACGCAAGACAGAAAAATGGTTAATATCCATTTTTGATTCAAAAATTGTTACAAAATCTCAAATTTTCCTTGGAAGTATTTTTTGGAGCAATATCAATCAAAAAGTTTTCAAATCATAGCAATTTTATCCCAACCTTTATCTAGGTTAAGTCTGACCGTTATTTGATCATATATGTTAAGCTGTTAGGTCCACGTGTCATCCACATAGTTTTTGTTTTGGATTTAATTGCAAAGTTGCTCCGGAAGTTTTCACTTAAGAACTAGTTGCCTCGAAAGTTTTCATATAGTAGCAATTTCACTTCAGTTATTATCTAAGTTACGTTTACCTGTTAGTTAGTCAAATATGCTTATCTGGCCAGTCCATATGTCATCCACTTCATTTTTCTTTTCAAGTTAGACTTATAAGTAAGGAATTTTTTTTAAAAAAAAAAATTAATGCACCCTATCTTAATGATTGGAGAAAATCAAAGAGGTCTTGTGTGATAAAGAGAGAATTGAAGAGATACCTATTTATCTTGATGTCGTTGGGATACAGCGACTTACCAGTAGACTTGTTCTCAATAATCTTGATTGGTGTACTTGAATCCGAATATTGAATTTTTTTTCTTCATTTTCTTTAGCAAACGTGAGCTCCTCCTTCATCTGCGGCTTATTCTTCAATGTTGTTCATATTGCTAGCTAGCATATTTGATCAACTAATAGTCAAACTTAACCTTTATAAAGGTCAGAGCAATATTGCTACAATTAATTGGAAATTTCCAGGGCAATTTTGAATCCAAAAAATTTTTGAGGTAGCATTACTCCTGAGTGAAAACTTTCAATATATATTTGCACCTTAACAAAAATGACGTGGATGACACGTGGACCTTCCAGCTCAATATATATGGTCAACTAATAGTCAAACTTAACCTGGATAACGGTCAGGGCAAAATTACTACGATTTGAAAACTTTTCAGGGTGAAATTGTTCCAAAAAAAAAAACTTTCAGGACAAAAATGGACTTTAACCTTACAAAAGGAGCAACCAAACAATTGTGATCCCCCACACACTATTACACATATCTCAAGTACAAGAGTCATTTACCAATTACCATGCATCATTCTACGGTGATATCTTTAACCAAAATCATCGAATTTTTTTTAAAAAAAGGTTAATGTGCAAAAATATCCATGAGCTTTTATCCAAAATGCGCTTAGCACCGTATGCTTTTTGAAGGTGCAAAAGTACCCATGAAATTTCAAATTGAGAGCGAAAATACTATTACCATTAAAAAACCTTAATGTCCGTTATTTTTTTTATGGGACCCACCCTATTAAAAAAATAAAAGAGTCAGGTTTTTATAGTTTTTCTCGTCTCTTTTATCAATTACTCTCTCCCTTCTTTCCTTCACCCATTCTCATTTCCTTCACAAATGTGGACGGCAACAATGGCACCCTCTACCAGCAGTGATGGTGGCAACCTCTAATCCATGGCTGAGAGGACATTGATTTGCAGTGACAAATGACAGTGGAAGCTTAGATTCAAAGGAGAAAGTTTGAGGGCTGTGACTAGGATTTAAAGGTCATAGTGAGGTTGGAGGTTGTGATTGCTTCGATGGTGGAACACGATGGCAACAATGGTAAGATATGAGATTGCTAGACATGAACTCGCGTCAAATTCCCTTGTTCAATTTTGTTTCTATGGTTTGGCTCTTCTTTGATACCATGTTGGAAATCAGAGATGGTACGGTTGCTTAGTTAATACGATGAAATGGAATTATATGAATCGAACTTGGATTTTCGATATGATCACTGAAGTTCTAGTTATATTAAACAAAAATTAATTTGGGATATCTTCCCTAATTTTGTACGTGATTTTAGGCCCTAAAATATGACACCATTAAATCCGAGTTTTGAGTTACAAGGCAACAACTAGATGATTATGTGTGATGGGGCTTCATCTTTTCCCATTTTTTATACTTGATTATGGTTGATCATTGTTGATGATGAATTTGGAAGTGAAGAGGTTAAATATGTGGATGAAATTGTAATAAAAGGATGTGAGCATATTTTAACGGTGATGATATTTTTGCTATGTTTTTAAAAGTTTATAGGTACTTTTGCACATCCGAAAATCATAGAACCACTTAGGCGCATTTTAGGTAAAAGTTCATAAATATTTTTGCAGCTTAGCCCTTTAAAAAAACTATCAAGCATATATAATCTTTCTTTTATTTTCAAAATAACTATAGCTGCCTCTGTGTGTATTTAAATTGAGCTTATGGTTACTGGGATTTTATTTTAACATCTACTTATTCCATTTTTTAGTGAATGAATAATTATATGGATGCAAAATCTAGTTATAGTTACTAAAAAAAATAGTTGTATCGTATCACATAATTTCGCTCTTAAAAAGAACTTAATAATTTTTTTTATCCAAAAAAGAAATTAATAATTAATATACCTAAAATGATGAAATCAATTAAAAATTATGATGCGGGTAAAAAAATAGAACATTCTAATGAACATTCTCAAATATCAATGAGATTTATAATTTAAGTAACATTTAGAATTTTATTTTAAATTGTTCATTTGTAAAATATTTTTATATTAATTATATAATATATCACTCAGTACATTTTATTTTAGCTTAAGTGAAAAATTAATATAAATCATAAAATGTAAACACATATTTCGCACTTTAAATTTTATAGAATAATGCACACAAAAAAAGTGTTTTGTTTATTTTAGTGTAAATATAACTTTTGGTTCCTAAAGTTTGACCCAATTTTGGTTTTGGTCCCTCAAGTTTGAAATTGATGGTTTTGGTCCTTTAAGTTTACTCCGTTTATCACAGTTAGTCCCTCAAGTTTGAAAAGGACTTGATAGCGCCTTTGACGGCATTAATTTGTCTGACGTGGCGCTAACGCCGTTAAAATAGCTTAGGATTAATACAATTTTTGGTTCCTGAAGTTTGACTCAATTTTGGTTTTTGTCCCTCAAGTTTGAAATAAGTGGTTTTCATCCCTCAAGTTTACTCCATTTATAGCTATTAGTCTTTCAAGTTTGAAAAAGACTTGTTGGCATATTTGACGGTGTTAATTCAGCCGATGTGACATTAACACTGTTAAAATAGCGTTGTGTCATACATTTTAGGACAACTGATATTGTAATATCTCAATTTTTGCTTATGGGCTAATCATGATTGTTATGGATAATTATGGATTTAATTGGCATTATTATGTGTTTTATGGCAATATTAATTAATATGTCATAATTAGTGAAAATTGGAAGAATGAAATTATTGGCCATGAGTTGGTAATTAAGGGAGAAATTAATTACTAACCAAGAGAAATGATGTGTGAAATTAAATGGCTAATGGAGGGATTAAGTGGCTAATTGGGTGTTTACCTTTATGAGAGTCAATGGTAGTGTGACATGTGTCAAGGTGAAAGTATGGGAGAGCATGGGAAAAATTCAAATGCATTGTTTAATATTTTCTCTCTCCTTCTCTCCTCTCTAATTTCGGCTGGACATGGAGGGAGTACCACCATCATCATTTCATCTCTCTTCACACTCCATCTCTCCTTCTCTCTCTCTCTTGTTCTCTCTCTTCTCTTCTGCATTGCCAGCGCCATTGTTGCAAAAAAAAGGGGGGAGAAAAGCTTGTGATTTGGGTAAGTAAATGGCCTTCATTGCTCAAGTTCTCTTCTTTAATGTTATTCCTTAAGTTAAGAGCTTCATTTTGGTGTTTTAGTTTGGCCATTTAGCGTTGTTTTGTACCACACGAAAATCTGGTTGTTGGAGAATCAAATAGTGTTTTTGGAGAAGTTGAAGAGGTATGTGAAACCAATCTATCTATCTAAGTTTCATGCCATTTGAAGTAGTTTGTAATTTCTGGAAATTTTGGCTTGAATCCAAAAATGAGTGCCACTGTTTATTTGGTATGTTTTTGGCATGAGGATGGTATCTTGGAATGAGTTTAGGATAGATTGATTGATTGGTGATTGAAATGTGATGTTTGGATGATATTGGTATTTTGTTGATTTAGTTGCCCAAAACCTAAAGCATGATAATGGAGTAGGATTTTGATGATTATGATGATCCCATTGAGTTTATTGAGTGTTTTTCTGTGGGAGTGGCTTTGGGTAAAATTTTGTGTCTATTGGGATCAATTGGGCAAATGTTGGGAAAATGCCTCTGTTTTTTGCATTTTCTGGTTCTGATAGAATCACTCGAGTGATTTGGGATTCACTTGAGTGAGGGATGAAGATCATTCAAGTGAGGTTGAGTATCACTCGAGTGCTGTACGTATATTCTGTTTTTCTGTTGTGCTTTCTGGAAAATTCAAAAGTGTATAGTCTCACTTGCGAGTGCGGTGGGACATCACTCGAGTGAGCCTCCTCATGCTTAAGTGACTGGTGTATTTGACACCAAGCACTTGCCTCTCGGGTTGTCACTCGCGGTTATGGTGCAAGAGTGTGCCTTCTTACCCGCGAGTATAGGGTATTCACTCGAGTGAGCTGTGTTGTGCTCAAGTGCAGTGAGCCATCTGGGCTACTACCATTTCTCTTGTGCTCTTGGGTTCTCACTTTCTGGACTTCACTTGTAGGTGCTCGAGTGAGGCATTTGGCCTTCACTCGGGTGAGGTCCAGTGTGCTCGAGTGTTGTAGTCTCTGAAAAGTCCTTGTGCTCTCGGGTGTTCGCTCGCTATCCTTTACTCTCTAGTACCCAAGTGCAAACCGTACTATCACTCGAGTGAGGTCTCATTCACTGAGTATCCATACAATTTCACTCGAGTGAGACCATCTTCACTCGAGTGCCTCAGTAGAAAATGTCAATTTGTGTTTCCAAAAGGGGATATTTGGGGACAGTCTTCTAACCCCTTTAGGGCTATTGTTAGAGGTATTCTTGAGTACTAAAAGAGCAATAATGATAACCAATTAAGTGTTAAGAAGTCATTGAGAATTGGAATAGAGAATTGACTCTTTGTCATTTATTATGATTCTAGGATTCGATATGTGCCGTACTCGGGAGAGACCAGCGCTAGGACACGCACGGAAGGATTCAGGTAGTGGCTCTTCTCTCATATTGTGTATGATGTTTTGGTATGCATAACTTATCATTGAACTTTGTGAACTATGAGCCATGGTCCATTACGGCGTGAGCACTTCAGCATGAGCTGTATAGGGATTGACGCTGGTCATCTCTAGGTCGGCCGTTGCATTGCCGTTGTAATCGACGTGGATCTGTGTGAATCCGACCTGTGGGGCAGCGTTTGTGAATCCAGCCGTGGGCTGTATGTATCTTGCCAGTATGGCATGCGATATGAAATGCTTTATGTGAATCCCAGCTGTGGTGAAATATATTGTGTGAATTGTTGTGATGCAATGCAGCGTAAGCAATTCAGCGTGAGCAATCGTAAGGGATAACATGTGTTATACTAACCATTGCCATTATAACTGTCATTGTAGTTGCTTTGTGTGGATAATGATTTGATTTCATGCCTTATTGTTGTACATACTATGATTGATTTGACACTACAGGGATTCCTTAGAATCTCACTCTCCCAAAAACCATGTTTTAGACAAGGCAGAAGGATCGAAGGGAAAACGGGTGACGAAGAGTAGTTAGAGCTCTGGTTTAGGAGTATACTTTGGTTATTGGTTATCATGTAAATCATTTGGATATTTTTTGATCAATTGTATATGTATTGTGATAGATTGTATAGTTTTGTGTAATCCCCAAGATAAAGGAAAAGTATGTGGGCTTTGTGCCTTTGTATAAAGCTTTATTTAATGAATGGAACCCGAGTGAGTCGGGAATTTACTTTGCACTCATATATTTGTAAATAGAATCCACCTGTACAGGCCATTATTGTTTTGTATTGTGAATATGAGACCATTGTGAATAAGTTTTGAAAAAGTTTTTACAGATATGATCTTGGGCAAAAGATTACCTTAAAAAGTTCCAATTTGAAATATGGTTTCTAATTCCAACTTAATTATTTGTTTAAGAACTTAATCTCGGCCTAAGGTGGGAAGGGGGTTACAGATATGACAAATATACTATAATATATTATATTGTATTGGAAAAAAAGGAAAACAAGGCATCAAAATGAAACGCACAAGCCGGAAATGGCTTATGTGTCATGTCTTTTAGGACAACTGATATAGCAAATATACTATAAGATATTTTATTGTGCTAAAAAAAAGGAAAAAGGGCATCAAAACGAAACACACGGGCCAGAAATAGCTTATGTGTTATGTCTTTTAGGCTCGTGCGTTTCTTTTTTATGCCATTTTTTTCCTTTTTTTTCCCAACACAACATAATATATTATAGTATATTTGCCATATCAGTTGTCCTGAAAGACATGACACATCAGCTATTTTAATAGTGTTAGCGCCATATCGAAAAAATTAAGGTCGTCAAAAACACCATCAAGCAAGGTAATTAAACTCAGACTGATCACTAAACTGGCCAGGGTACTGGGTCAAGGGTCAGTGGATCAGACTGGAGTCAACTGGAGCTAAACTAGGACCAAAAGTTATATTTATCCTTTATTTTAACTGAAAAAGGTACTGTACTACTTGATTAAAAAAAGTATTGTACTCAAACAAGTTAGATCAGGAGGCTAGTTATAAAAAGAAGAAGAAATACATTTGAATAAGAATTGTTTCAATTTAATTTTCATAATTTAAAGAAACTTTAATATGAATATCTTCGTGATTAATACCAAATTAGTTTTTTTGGTACATTTATGTCACGCTCTGAAATTTTTGGGGTGATCAGCACAAAATACAAAAAAAATCTCATATTCCATAAGCCTTGATATATAAAAATAATTAATTCAACTATAAAAACATTTTCAATTTCATGTTTAATGTGATAATCTTACATTTGTGTGTGTATATAATATATAGAACATGTATCATCATGTTTCTTATAAGCAAAATATTAAGCTTTATGCAGAAATTTCTACAAAGTCTCCTTTGTAAGTAGGACTTCCTGAAATTCTATAACAGCCTGTTAGTCTAGAATAGTGCAAGCAGCTCCGCACCATAATAGCATAAACATTTACATACATCCAAAATATCAAATGAAGGAAGGGACCCTGCCTATAGAATACGTTGAGCGATTCTACCGCAACATACAAAAGTATTCATTAACTATTTATAGTAGTCTACGTGATTCAGGTAGTATTCAAAAGCTTCTTTTCCACAGTAGGGGTTTAAGGGTCAATTGGAGGAGCTGGTCCACTTCTACTCATCTGAATGTCAAAAAAATGATTTCCGGTAAATGACGTCCCCATCGTAAAATATAAATGTGCAATAAGAATAAATTGATTAACTCTTAGCAGAATAAGCAAACTAGCATTATAAATAACATAACCAACTATGTAAACATTCAACCTTAGTAGTTAGGAGCCCCAAATGATAAAGGAAGAAATAATCACATTGTCTGAATGAAATGAAAAGTAAACAAATAATTTCAAATCTCTTTATTGATTGAAAAATCAATAAGTTAATTTGAAAAAAAAATTATTTATTTTTATTTTTTTATTATTTAATAGGACTTAGACAAAACAATAATAGACGAGGACATACAATCTACGAGGGTAAGTAACCAATCCGACGCGGCTAGAAGCCACGAAATCAAGCATGGCTAGAAGCCACAAAGAACTAGCATGAGTGATACTCACAAAAACCCTCCCTTCAAACCATGTGTGTTAGCCGTCACACGGGGTTAGCACCTCCTAATCACCCTACTAGTTGGGCGCGCCAAGGGCTAACGGAACTGCCGTTAGCAACCAGTGTTCTGCTTCCAACCCCTTAAAAACATTCTCTTTTTCTCTGGCATACATGTAAGTAAACTGTCTTGTTATTCAAATCACTTCAATGCAGCACAAACAAGTGCTTCCTTTAAGAAAATTTATCCTTTCCATTTATGTATACTAAGTAAAACTTGGGGAAAAATCAAACACAAACGGATTCTCATTTCCTTTTAAAAAAACACTCAAGAAGAGTATTCATGAGAAAATAAAATAGATAAAAATGTTTAATGTAAAATTTAAGTAAAAATATTATATCTATATTTAAGTGGGACGTTATTTATTCACCTGATAATCTTACTAGCTATGTACTTAATCCTACTATGTAGGCTTCAAATATGATTCAACTTTGATCCCCTAGCATACAAACAACACTATTGTCATTATGACTATAACCTTATGGAAATACATATAATAAGATTTCCCATTATTTTTCGTGATAGTCTCTCTTTAAACCTTTTAAGCAGTAACACTTTGGGGGTGTGTGTATAGAAATTCAAAATTCTATACTTCGTAATAGTTGCAAAAAAGAAAGAATTATTATCACTTTTACTTGCACAAGGTACCTATGTTTTGATAAGCATAGCAAATAATTTTCAAGTCTTGTTACGGAATTGAATAGCTTCTAATCATCCAATATTATCTCCTACATACTCATCTCCCATTTTAATCTATTTTCCTTTCCAATATCATTTTATATATAATTACCACACTTTCTTAAATTCCTTAAGATTTCTTTCTCAAGCATTTCTTCAAACACCTTGTGCGCTTCCAACAACTAATATAGCCTGAACAGTCCTAAGCATAATATATGATCTCCAAACACATCCACAATAGATTTTCAGAGTCATCTATTCTCCCTCGGCGAACCCAAAAAAAAAAAAAGAATAAGCATATATTGATGTCTCTTTTTCTGCATTAACAGTAACAATAAATTTTAATATAAAGGTACCTATTGAAAGAAAGCTTTTCATCTTTTAATCTCCACCAAATCTTGCCCTAAAATCCTCCATTTCTCTTCCATGCACAGCAGCTACAAAAGGGGGGAAAATCAATCTCAACCCACCACTTCAAATTTCCCAACGCAAAAAAAGAAAAAACAATGAAAGGGGAATCTGATGCTGGAATTTTGCAGCAAGAATCAGCAGAAAAGTGATTATCCTAATCCTCACTCACACATAAACCTTGGCAGCTGAAACAGAGAAGGAAAGAGGGGTTTGACTGAAGGAAATAATTATACAATCAGAGAGGAGATTAATCTGAAACAATCAACGATCAGAGGCTCACTCGCACACACCAACCACGGAATGGAATTGACGATGCGACGGGAAGAGGAAAATCGAACACCACAAGAAGCCTCCAGAAGTTTTCTACCTCTGCTTGCTGCCTTTGTTCACCGAAAAGGTTAAAGGGTGTGTTTGATCCACGAATGCTAGGTTAAGTGAGGTTTTGTTTAAGTTAGATTAGATGATGTTATAATGTTATTTGAATCAAACAGAAGGTAAGTGAGGTTTAGTATCTTGTTTGATTCAGGATGTTAGGTTAGGTGAGTTAATTATAAGTGGACAAAAATGCCCTTCTACATATTTTCCTACTTCTTTTACAATGTATTTATTAATAATAATTATTTGTAAAATTATTGCTTATAAAATAATTATATTCTAACAATTATATACACTTCTTTCACATATTCTTCTCTTCTTATAATACATAAAAAGATGAGTTATAATAAAAAAAATTGGAGTTAAATTAATTGGAGAAAAGAGCACTGTGATATTTTTAAAGGTATTACTCGAGGCCCTCGAGTAATGGCCCTGCATTACTCGAGGGATCACTCGAGTAACATATGAGAATGACTTTACTCAAGAGATCACTCGAGTAACGTGTGAAAATGACTTTACTCGAGGAATCACTTGAGTAATCTGCAAAGTTATTTGAATATTACTCGAGGAATCACTCGACCTCAAATTCTTCTTTCATTATTCGAGTGATCCCTTGAGTAATGTCATTCTCAACATCTTGGGGGATAACAGTAACAAGAGGTAAATCACAAAGGATGAAGCAAATATATTATAAGCACCAGCCACATGGGGCCTCTCCTCAATCTCATTAAAAAAGGGCCAAATAACACAAAGATCACATGAGTTTGGTGTGTGCGTGGTCACAGAATAATTACATCGTGCTTGTTTGTGTGAGTATAACCTCTGTTCATTGGAATGAATCAAGCCTTGGTGAAGCCAATGTCATAAGGAGTGTGGAGAGCCTTGAGCCAAACGGTAGAGTTGGATTTGGGTCCACCTCGGAGGAATTGGCCGACGGTGAACTGTTGAGGTGAACTTCCGAGATAATCATATTGAAAATAAGGAACGAGAGCTAAGCCAGTTACGAAAGCAACAGGCAGAACTGAGTTCAGAATCTGAAAGTAAACTGAATCAAGTGAATGAGTTGAGACTGAAAGTGGAAGAGCTGGAGAAAAAGATGGCTGGGCAAAACGCTGAGATCTCAAACCAAGCGGAGGAGAAGAGGGAGAAGAAGAGCGGACGGACACACGACTTTTGTAAGGAGGGCAGTGTTGGAATTTTAAAAAATTGCAATGGGTAATTTAGTCACAATTGGACATAAAAATTCTTTCACTTAGAAAAAACCACAAATTTAAAGGTTTTGTAAAGTGAGGGAGGTTACCATTAGAGAGGACAAAAAAATAAATCTCATCTAACTTAACCTCTTTCCAACCAAACACCTATTTTTAAGCTCCAACCCCACCCCAATTTAACCTAACTTAAAAAAACCTCCAACTAAATAAAGCTCAAGAGAATAAGGGTTTAGATTGAAAAAGACAAAACTAATCATACTAGGCTATGAAGATATTTTTAAAGAGTGGGTATTTTGATAACTTTAGACTTATATTTATCATATATTTCTATTATTATATTATATATATTCAGGATGTTACAATTTAATGCCAAGTTGCTGAAGTTAGTTTACAATTAACATACAAAAACGTATTACAATTAATTGTATTTTGTTTAGAGAAAGTGTGAAAAACGGAAGAATATCTTGCACTATTGTATGATTTTTTTAAAAAAAAATTAGAGGGGCAAACACTATACTGCAGTGAGATTACAAGCGTGATTGTGTGATCAAATGGATGATCTTCCATTTATAATAGAAAGTTGTCATTTGACTATGTTATAAGGATATTGGCCTATTGTATGATTAAAATGTCATGCTTATTATTGGCAAAAAAAAAAAAAAAAAAAAACAATGTGATGATTATAACTAAAGGGATTAGGTCTAACAAAATGAGTTAGTCCATTACAACGTAACATTAAAGTAGAAAAGTCATTGACCAGTTGTCATATATCATCATTTTCCGGGGTTTGGGTTCTCTTATTTTTCTCCTTTTCTTTTTCTTCTCTAAAACTAATATCCGCCATTAGCTTTAAAAAATAGATGACTTAGATTCAATAGTTTATAAAATTATTATTTCAAATATAAATAAATTTAAACCGTTAAAATTGAATATACCCAATTCATAACTATAACACAACCAAAATAAAAAAAAATACGATAATAATAATAAGAGAAAATGACAGAAAAAATACTATTTGAATTACAGACACCCCAAAATGTCTAATAAATTAGCAAATTGACAAATAGGTAATCTCGTAAGAATTTGAAATTTTAAAATTTGAGTGTTGACAACTTGAGTATATGAATTAGCAAATTAGGTATAGAAATTGACAACTTGAGCTCTTCAAGTTGTCACTGTGTATACTTAGAGCCGGGTCAAATGCAAAATATTTTTTTTATCTAAGAATTGCATTAAAATGCAACACTCGGGTCATTCACTTGAGGAGCATTTATTAAACTACCTAAGTTAACTAAGTATCTAAAATGTAAGAAAACATGGAGTTGGTTTTAAAAATCATTTTTCAACTACACTAATTGAGTGCAATGAAATTAAAGCCTAAACTACTATTTTTGGTGTTTTCTTTATAGAATGGAATGGTTAATGGAATATGAATGGAGTGAATTCTCTTAAAAAATTAGTTCAATGGCTATCCTTGTTCAAAAAATGACATGGGAGTCATTATTTATCAAGTCTAATTGAAAACTCCAAGTAATCACATTGGATATAAAACTCCTAATCAATAGCTACTCTTATGATCGCATTCATAGCTATTGCTTAGAAATATTAATAAAGAACAACTTGATGTGTGAAATTGATTGAATTAATACAAATGTATCATGTAATATGAATGCACAATCGTGACACTCAAATTAACTCAAGTCAACTATACAAACTATCAATCATATAACAAGTATAGTCTCAATGAACTAATAGGAAATACACACATGAAAATCATTCAATCACAAAATCCAAACCCAATGATGAACCTTATATCATGTGAGTTCTCAAAATAAAACTAAATCTGAAAATGTAGCGTAATAGCTCAACCTAGGTCGTTCTTGTGAGGAGATTAATTTTCAAGTTTCTAAATAGTAAAGTGATAAATACCTTAAAGTTGTGAGAAATCATTTGGAGAAATTGATTTGAAAAACTAATGAAGTAATATAATCTAATTCAATATTTTTGTATTTTTCGGTTTTCAAAACAGAGAAGCAAATGTAATTGAAATTAACAACAGAAACAAGGTAAATTCAATAAACTAGTATAATGATGAAATGAGATTCCCTTGAGTTGAGGTTTTAGTCTTCCTTGCTTGCTAATGATATGGATTCCATAATGAGTCAAGAGGATGGAACTAAGCTACCACTAGCTTCATACTTGCAATAATCATTTAATTCATTCTACCGAAGCAATTAAATGAATACCCCAAATAATTCAGACTCAAGGAGATGAATAATCAACTTCCAATTCTAACTTGTAATTACCATTACAAAAATTCAAAGAATTCAATTTAGTCATTTACAATCCACTTAACCAAGTTAGAATAAACAACTAAACCTACTCCTAATTTGAATCATACAAATCTTAATTAATCAACTCCTAACTCAACCACCAATTTTATTCACTTAACATAGAACAATCTAGATCATAACTATATACTTAACCAAACCATATAATTATGAACTAGAAAGAGAGCTTAAGGAATTTCATTGAAGTTTAGAAACTCAAACCATTACCCACTTAAGAAAATCACCAAACACTTTAGGTACTCATAAAAAAAAAAGAGGAAGATGAAGCTTGATGGAAAGAGGAAGATTCAGCCATAGAGAATTAAGACGCAGCACCGAACAGCCTATGCTCTCACAGCGCCTCCACTTTCTCCTTTTCACATTCGGCTGACTCACACTTCAATTCTTCAATTCGTTCCATGTGCTCTCGGTCAGAGCTCTCCTTTTGCTTCCATTCTTCAATTTCAGCTCAAGCTTTTTTTTCTCTTTTCTCATGCTTCCCCCTTTTCACACAGACACAGCCGCAACACGTCTTTTTCCTTTCTTCTTTCACATTTGGTGCTTCTTCCCCCTTTTCACACTTTGTCCTCGTCTCCCTTCCATCTTCTCTTTATTCCGTGTTGCCTCTTCTTTTCTTCACAGCACCCACCCGCCACACGCTCCTCTCCTTTATTTTATTTCATTCGGTGCTGCACAGACACCTTCACGTGGTCCCCTCATTTCTCTTTAATTCCCTATTCGCTGCTCAGCCTCTTCACAGCCGCCAAACCCATTTTTTCCTTTCACATGGACTCTCCTTTATTTGTTTTCATTCGGTCCAGCCGTCCCCTCTTCTTTTCCCTTTTTTTCTTCCTTCAACGCCCTCCGTCAACTGCTCTCCTTTCTTCATTTCTTCTTCTACATTCAGTCAATAGCCCACTTAATCATTCAACCATTTCGGCCCACCTCTCATTCCTTCAATTCGGTGCTGCCTTCATGTCTTTTATAAAGCACTTCTTCTTTTGTTTATGTGGTCCAGCTTCCTTATCACACTTCCCCATTCCATGCCGCCTCCTAAAACAAAACCCGGTCCCCACTTTTTCCTTTGCTTCTTCAATTCTCTTTAGGTTAAATAGGTAAGTTGTGTCACATCATCACATATAAAATTAAATTCATAAAGGTAATATTTTTTTTGCTCATAATTGAAAAATAACGGGAATAACAATTATTAATTAAAAATAAAACAATTTAATCACTATAATTCTCAAATTATTCTTTCACTAAAATATCACATTAACACTTGATTATGCCCAAAATATTCAATTAAGTCCCATAAAAACCTAATATTAGTTAATAAAAATATATAAATATTGAGCTCTATCACCCAATCTTAATATAAACCATCTTTTTTTTATTAATAATCAAAATGATATTAGCAAAAATAACCAAGTCATACATTTGTTACAAAACAAAAAAGAAACAAGGACAATGGCTAAGAGACGAAAAAAGGTTCCCGGATGGGGGAGGGGGCAACATGAATAAAAAAAGAAGGCAAAGGACTTCAAAAAAGAGTTGATGTCTTCATACATGATATTGGCATTCAAATATCAACTCAATAATATAGAGTTCAAATAACTTACAATAAAATCCTACTGAAACTACCTTAGATCTTAGTTAGGAATTACAATAACAATAAGAAATTCATAAAGGAATTAAGAAAAACTCTCCTACTAGAAGCTTTGGAACTCAAACCAAATCCCCTATCCTTAAGAGGTGAGAAGCTAACTACTCATGAAGCTCCTTTCTGTTAGTAAAGAACACTAAAATGCAATTGCCATGGAAATTGAAGGAGGAAAGGACGGATTTATAGTGCTAGTGTGATGTAAAACAAAAGTGGAATGAAGAAAAAGGAAAAGAAAGTGAATTTGTGGTGGAAGAGGAAGAAGTTGATGGTGTGAAACAAGGAGGTTGACGATGGTGGTCTTGGCACTATGGTGATGGTGGTTGAGAACGAAGATGGTAGCGCTGGGCAGAGAGGGAACGAGGAACGGAAGTAATGAGGAAGGATATCATCGATGGTAATGGTGATATTTGTCTCCTTCACTCCATTCACAAGTATTGACCAACTCTGAAAGTCTCCACTTTCTCTTTCAAGTCGCAGCCCTCCTTTTCCTTTTGTCTGCAGCCCTAAAATCAAACTTCTCAGCCAGAAAACATCAATGAACGAAAAACCAGACTGGGCAATGAACCGGTTACAGCATAGGTTCAAAGGTTAATGAGTCAACCAAGGTCTAACCGGTAGTTGAATCGGTCATATTAAAATATTATAATTTATTAGTGGCGATATATATTAATATATTTTTAAACATAAAAATGAAGATTTTTAGAAAAAAAAATGCTTAAAATCTATTAGTATTAATTATAATGCCTATACTTATGCAATGATATCTCCTTTCCTATAATTATTATATCTTTTTAAATAATTTTTTTAATTATTTTCTTCATTTTTTTTAGATTTGTTCTTTCTTTACCTACTTTTCTCTTCATTTTGGTTTTTAACCTTCCATTTTTCTCTAAAAAATCACAAAGTAAAAATTTGAAGGAAAAAAAAAATGAAACCGGTTCAACCAGTTGAACTACCAGTATTACTGGTCCAACCGGTTTCACGGTTTAACCATCAAACCAAACTGAATCACTGACCGGTTCTCGGTTCAACCGGTAAAACCAGCCGGTCCGGTCCGGTCCGGTTTTTTTGTTCAATGGAAAACATAGCTTTTTGAATTTTGGGCCATTTGTACAATTTTCAAAAGTTTTGGGGTACTTTTCTGTAGTTTGCTCTAAAATGATCTGTAAAGAAATAAACCCAAAATGTAATACCTTATATTCCAAAAATCAATCAATTAAGGTCAATCATGAAATATATGACATTTTGCTCATTTTTAACCTTAATTTCATGTAAACAGCTTTAATCACAATGAATCATAATTAATACAATTTAAGTGCAAAAATAGTGATCAAATTCACAAATATATCCTAAAATAGCTTATCAAAATATGGTACGATCATCGGAAAACGGGCCACTCCCGTTGGCCTGGCCAGTTTAAGCCATTTTAAGTTAAAGGCTAGGCTCATGATTTAGAGCATGCAGAAGAAGTCAGACTTATATGAGCTGGTTCTGTAGTATATTTTACAAGTTAAAGAATCAAACATTAAATGATAGTATATTTTTTATTATGTTCATATAAAAAATTATATTGATATAAAAAAAATAATTCTTTTGATATTTATTATAAGACACCAACTATTAATTCTCACATATCAATAAATAATGGTTAAATTATTAAATCTGTCATAAATTGATACATCTTTTTCAACTTTACCCCTCTTTAAATTATATAATTTAATTTTTACAACTTTACACCTCAATTAATTATAAAGGTAAAGTGGAAAAAAAGTAATTGTTACCGCAGTTGGTGTCTTTTATGGAAGACCAACAATTGTTTCTAGTTAGCACGTTGTAATAAATTCGAGCCGGGGGAGTATGGATTCTTTTATAATAAAAATATGAAACATATATTTATAGATGGTCTAGAAACATTAAACAATGTCTTGAAAAAGACTTAATGACAAAGACAACTCTAGGACCCTAATAGCAAGTCATAAGTCTACGCCCCCAACTTCCCTTCAAGTGGCCGACAAGTTATTATTAATTTAGAGGAAGAACATGACTTCTTAAACAATCCTCCAGATATGGCACAATTCTTCCAATCCAAAGGACACTAATGTAAGTGGCTAACAAGAAAAGTATATATAGGCTCCCATGGTCACGATTACGTGAAATTGGGATTTAAAAGTGGAAGGGACGGACACTAATGTAAGTGGCTAACAAGAAAAGTATATATAGGCTCCCATGGTCACGATTACGTGAAATTGGGATTTAAAAGTGGAAGGGACAGACTTTTTTCAAATGACAGTGTAAGGCGTTAATGACATAAAATTATAAGTGAGATAAAAGATTGACTCTTCAACCTCTCACTTATAAAAAGACATTTATATAATTAGTTTATAAGATCATAGATAATAGAATACTTATTCAAATATCTATAAAAAGATAGTAGATTAGCAGCGGAATTGGATGATTCTGCCCTCAAATAGATTTTCACTAATTAATTAACGCGGAACTACTTCGCTAAGTTTAGTAGCGGAATTTCGATGCTAATTAATTTTTTTTTATTTTATTGTTATAGGCCTAGTTGCACTGTGTATAATTATTACGAACTATTACCTTAAATAAATTTGACTTCTTTCAAATACTAATTATTTGACAGAAATGATTTAAAAGGATTAAAATGATTTTACAAGTCAAAAAATTAAAAATTAAATCTTAGGTGTAACATTCCAAATTTTATTCACTAAGAATATATTATAATTATTATATAAATTCAATGAAATGGTGAATATTTAAGGCCAACGAAATTAAATATTGAAAATTAAAAGTGGAATAGTGGTTTCAGTGAAATCGCCTGCGAGGTAGTGAGTTTGTCATGTGGTTTTGGAATACCAAATGATGATCAAAAGTTATGAAATTTTATAGGGTGAAAGTAGACATTCTAAGATTTAATTTGATAGGTCATGTGACTCAATTGAAGTTATGTACAAAAATATATGAATTTTTGAAGTTAATCCAGAAAATCTGGAAAGTTTCTGGAGCAGCGGTCAAAGATTGAAAATCTGGGAATAATATGATCCTATCCAGTAAAATTCCATATTTTTTCTTGAAACTAAACTCAATGAGGGTTTTATAGGCTTTGGAATCGCTTCGAAACGATGTCTACAAAATTAGTTATGAGTTTTCAAAGTTAAGGAAGAAAATCTGCCAGAATTGGCATTATTCCAAAAATTTAAGAAATAAAGTAATCTTCTTTTTTCTCTTAATTATTTTAGAAAATTAAGGGATGAAGGAGAAGAAGACAAGTGTCAAAATCCAATGAGACCAAGTGTCAACACCACATGAAAGATGATGAGAATAATTGTTGTGTCATAAGTCCTTACTTATGTCATAAGGTTAGGTAGCCAACTCTTGTACCAATTGACTTGAGTAAATGGAAGAAACACTTGATTTAGTTGGAGCATAAGAGGGAGCATGTTTTTGGCCAACCAAGGAAGAAGGAAATGATAATCAAGGTTGAGTGCATACAAAAAGGAAGTATGGTGAATGCATGAAGGGTTAGCTTGAGTAAAGAAAGGGAGATAATTGATTACATGTAAGAGATTGCTTGTTTTGTAAGACGAGAGGGGGTAGGGACGGTTTTTAGGGGCAAGCAAAAGGAAGATCATTGATTCAATATAATGGAATTAGGTGGAGGAATTATGAGGAGGAAGGGAATGGTGACAAGTGTCACAACTTGGGCCCTTGATTGAATCAATGGTTAGGAAGGAAGAAGACTAAAATACTAAAACACATTTTCTCCCTCCCCTTGTGCATATTTCGTCCAAGCCATAGAGAAAAGGAAGAGAGAGTGAGCTTGGGAGTTTTGAAGACTAAGAGAGCAAGAGGAAGCAAGACATAAGGTAAGAGTTGTCTCCAAGTGATTTAAGCTTCCTATCTTGTGTAAGTTCATTCTCTAATCTCTTATTCTTCATGTTAATCATGGCTTAGCAAGCTAATCTTCAAGGTTGAGGAGAGAGAGAGGACGTCCTAGAGAGAGAAACACCAAGGATCAATAGGTAATCTCCAAAATCTCAACTTCTTAGTATATTGAAGTTGTTGTTGGTGATTGTTGTTTGGTTTTGTGATTTTTGGGTTAAGTTGTAAAATTAGAAAAGCTATGACCCTAAGGGGTTATGCTGCCCAAAATCCTTTAAATCATGTTAAGAAGTGTTTAAATAAGTTAATCAAGGATTAGAAGTGGAAAAGTACAAGTTTTGGGAGCTAAAACACAAAATCTCATTTTTTCCATTTTTCCCTAATATTTTGTCCAGGACTAGAACTGGTAGTAGGAGTTGGATTTTCATGAAATAAATGATTCCATTGGACTCAGTGGGAAAAACTAGGTGGGGTTACAGTTGGGCACTTTTTTGGTAGAGGCCGAAAAAGCATAATTACGAAAACGCCACTGAAATCCCTAAATAGGGACTGTCAAGGGCATTTCGTAATTTGGCAGTGAATTTGGTAATTTCGAGTCCGGAAATGGATTCCTTGGGCGAAAATAAGTTAGAATAGCCTTAGTCAAAATTTTGGAAAAACATGCCAGCGGGCCGGGTACGGCGGGGCCGGGCCGGGTTCCCGGGGGCATTTTAGTAAATTTTTACCATAAACTAATATAACCACAAAAAACACTATGGAAGAGTATAAAATGATACTTGGATAGGTTATGAAAAAGAGGATTATAAAGCATTGAGGTAGGGACATTATCCTTTATACACTATGCCATAAGTTATGTGATTGTGTGGATGCCATTGTTTTGTAAATGTGCTTTATTAATGAACATGATTTGTCCAAAGAGGGGCCAGAAGTGTCAGAGGCACTTACATTGGAGTTGGTGAAAACCCAATCGGTGCAGAATAGTGGGGCTAGGCCCTACTCATGTATATATGCAGATGATATATTTATAATGTTCATTAATTGGTGCATACATGGCATATATCATATTTACTTTTCGCATTTTCTATGAACGATAGCATGTTTCTACTGGGGTTCTCCGGAATCTCGCCCTAATTTTAATAAACACCTCAGCAGGTACCAGTGGGTCTAAGGGAAAAGATGTAGACACCAGAAAGTGAGCGGCACGGGTCTCAAGGCGAGGACAATATCGTGGTCATAATTAGTCTTTTTTATGATATTTTGGTGAAATTTGTAAATATTAAGTTTCCGCTATATTTTCTACTTTTCGTTGACGAACGATATCATAATTGTAAACGAATACTTTTATCAGTATAATTGTACTTTTCTGTATGCCTATTGAATTCCGTCTTTATTACTCTTCGATTATTGAAATGAAAACAGGTGTTGACATTAGGCAACCCAAAGTTATATGATAGTTATACTTATAACTTACGGTGTTAGGATTAACCAAAGGGGTTAATCCCTTATAGTGTTGGATTCAAATTCCAATTAGGAGAAGTGTCCTCATTTAATGGCTCCCAATGCCCCCAAATAGGGATAAATAATTTTGCTTATAAAAAACACATGATAGTTATAACTTGATTCTCTAGAACTATTATTAGTATTATAAATATTATAAATATAAAAAATAAGAAAATTATATAATCCATTAAGATTGAAAATAAAAGCGTTTTAAAAAACTTATCTACTTAAATATATGTGACAATTTTATGGGCACTCGCTGGTTCGATACAGAAAATAAAATTTAATTGACAAATATTAAATAAAAATATTTTTATGAATTATTACCATTACACTTTATCATAATAGATATTGCAAATTTTCATCTTCATATTTTTTGACTAATGAAATATGTCCGAATTTAATTTCAACATATATGATATTTTCATTTTTTTTTTAAGTATAGTATAATTGCTTAAGACATGGAAGGTTTTTTTTTTTTTTTTTTTTTTATAATACAGACATGAAAGTTTTTCTAACAACAATGGCCATAAGATTTATTGATGGCTATCATTTTTGTATAATTTAGCTATTAAAATTTTCTGCATTATATTATGGCTTACAGTCTCATTAATGATAGGGATGGTTGAATTATGACTTGTCCATTAACATTTTATATTGAAATTTAAAAGAAAAAAAGTTGTGCAAATTAAAAATTGAAGTTAAGGATATATTTTTATAAAAAATATATCAAACATAAAAGATTTCTTAAATAATTACAAATGAAAACCATAATCCTGTATATATACCTTTTTTGAATATTCAAATTTCAAAACTGCTTAGTGAAGACTAAGAGGAAACAGTATTAAAAGACACGGTTGATCAATTGGTTACTAATAATATTTTTGTTCATATATATTTAATCCAAAATTTATTTCAATTATTTTTTTATTACTAAATATTAATTGCCCCTCCCCATCACCATTCCCCACTAATAATAATACATGAAAATGACCTTGTTCAAAAGCATTTAAATTATTTTACTAGTAAAAGAGTTAAACATTAAATGATAGTATATTATTTTAGAGTAAAATACTCTAACCTCCCCTCTGTTTTGCCTTAATTACACAGACCTCCCCTCTATTTTGGAAACCCATATAAACCTCCCTTAAAACTAAAATATATGTTACACAAACCTCCCTTATAGTTTGAGATTCTATTTCCATCCACCCAAACTGTTAGTTGACCGTTAAGTTTGACCTTTAAACTTTTTTTAACCAAAATGCCTTTCTTAAGTATTAGAATTATATATATATATATATATATATATAGGGGCTAATAAAAATTTATACAACCATAAATTTATTCTATTTGATTCTCTAACTTTCTAATTTTTTAAAAAATGTATTAATTTTGATATTATAAATTAATTTTGACTTAAAATATATATTAAACACATATTTTTATCAAATATAATAAACTATATAAGTATGAGATTGTATGTGTCATTTAAATTTATAATTTAATATTTTTTTCTACAAATATTTATAAACACATTTGATCAAGCGTATTTTTATTTAAAATCTTGCTTGAATATTCAACGTTTGTGATATTTACATTAACCAATGTTAAAATTATTAAACAGATAACTACTTGTAAAGATAAAAATAGAAATTAAGGAATAGATAAAAAAAAACTCTTTCGCAGGCAAAAAAAAAAAGATGAAAAAAAACTCTTAAATTCTTTAAAACAACTTTAGTCAAAATGTGCAAGAAAAAATAATTCTAATTAAAGAAATATATTTTTGGAATCTTTTTAGAATATTCTTAACGGAGTTAACTGTTTGGACTTAAGTGTATGTTTTTAAAATAGAGGGGAGGTCTGTGTAATTAAGGTAAAACTGGAGGGTGGTCAGAGTATTTTACTCATTATTTTATTATGTTCATATAAAAAAGTATATTGACATAAAAAAGTATACTCCTTTTAGGCCTTATTATAAGGCATTAAGTCACTAACTACTAATTTTCACAAAACAATAAATGATAGTTAAATAATTAAATTTTTCCTAAATTGATAAATAATTTTCAACTTTACCCCTCTTTAAATTATGTGACTTAATTTTTACAACTTTAAACCTCAATTAATTATAAGGGTAAAGCGGAAAAAGGTAATTGATATGGCAATTTGTGTCTTTTATGCAAGACCAAAATTACTTCTAATTGGTATCTTATAATGAAGAGCCGAAGAAGTATCAATTCTTAGCATATACGATATTGTGCTCGTTTGGGATAACTTATTTTTGGGTAATAAGTGCTTATAATTTGTGATTTATAGTATACGAGGTAAGTATGTGAGAGGAATTTTATCTCGACTTATGTAATAAGCACTTATTTTTTAAAAATAAGTGATGCCAAACACTCACGATCATGTCTTTGATGAACATCCATGATAATGTGAAAAGTAATAGAATATATACTATTCACATAAATATACATGTCATTTTATATTGTATAAAAAAGACAAAAATATTTTAAGTTGTCAGTTTAATCTAAGTGAATGTTTAAATTAGCTTTTGAGAATAACTATTACGATTTATAAGGTAAATGTGTGAAATAAGTTTTATCTTAATTTATAGAAAAGGACTTTAAAAATCACGATTTTGTGGTTTGCCAAACATATATTAAGTTATAATAAAGATTTTAAAGTTTAACCATGTTTTATTTAAATCATATAACATAAAAAATATTTTTTTTTATAAATATTGAAAATTTAGGATAAAAATCACCCTCACTAACTAAATCCAGAATCTTCCATTACTTGTTGCCTTGGAGGATACCTATGTGTTCAACATTTATTTAGATTCTCAATGATTTTGTTATGTAATTTGACAAATTAAACAAACATATACTTTTGTATTCTTGTAAAATAATATGACTTCCGCAATTAAGGATTATATAATTATATTTATAGGAATAATAACTAACATTTATATGTTAAAAATTTTATAATAAAAATATGAAATATATATTTGTAGATGGTTTAAAAATATTAAACAATATATTCAGTTCATACTCAAAAAAAAAAAAAAGAAAAAAAAAAGGAAAAGACTTAATGACAAAGACAACCCTATGACCCTAAGAGCACGGCATAAGTCTACACCCCCAACAATACTTCAAGTGACCGACATGTTTTTTTTAATTTAGAGCAGAACATGACGTTTTAAACAACCCAAAGAAGTAAGTGGCCAACAAGAAAAGTACTCGTATAGGCTCGTATGGTCACGGTTACGTGAAATTGGAATTGAAAAGTAGACGTGGAAGGCTTTTTTTTTTAATTATAAAAGGCATTAACGACATAAAATTATAAGTATGATAAGATATTGAGTCTACGACTTCTCACTTATGAAAAAAGATTTATATAATTAGTTTACAAGGCTATCAACGATAGAATACCTATTCAAATATCTATAAAAAGTTAGTGGATTAGTGACAAAATTAGATGATTCTATTGTCAAATAGATTGTCACTAATTATTTAACAGTAGAGTTACATCGTTAGGTTGAACAGCGGAATTTTGACGCTAATTAACTGTTTTTTTTTTGTTATAGGCCTATTTGCACTGTGCATAATTATAACTAACTATTAATTTAAATAAATTTGACTTCTTTCAAATACTAATTATTTGACAGAAATGATTCAAAAGCATTAAAATCATTTTACAAGTCAAAAAAATAAAAATAAAATATTAGTCTACCCAAAGTTACAAGCACAGTAGTTAATACAAAAAACATAAATGTTTCTGTTATTTGATTCTTTAAATATTGATTTTTAATAGTATACATAACTATATGTATTGCATAAATATGTTTGGTTGACTCTAAAGTGCACCATAAATCCTTCACGCATGATAAACATGAAATTGTGGTTGTTAGAGTATGAAACTGTAAAAGCGATATTCATTGTGATCACATGAAATTGTGGTTATGACTTCGTGTGGAAAAATGTAGAGGTTGTTAAAGTATGGAATTTTTTTGTCTATTAAAGGCCCAGAGATCACTTAATTTGAGACATAATACCATAGTTTTATCATCCAAAAGAATCACAAGCATGGTGATCAACATGTTTAGCCATACTTTCAATATCTGTTTCTTGGTTGTAGCCTTATGCGTCTTCATGTGTGCAGGAAATTCCAACATGAAGAGTAGTTGTGTTGAAACAGATAAGCAAGCTCTCCTCAAGTTGAAAGCTGATTTCATTGATGATTCAGGAATTCTTTCCTCATGGACGCATGAAGCTGATTGTTGCAACTGGAATGGAATTTCCTGCAATTATTTGACTGGTCATGTCACCAAGCTGCAGGTACCATCGAATTATTCAACATATCTGAGGGTACAATCAAATTATTCAACATATTTACAAGGTAAAACCAATTCTTCACTATGTGATTTGCAACATCTAACTCAATTGAACCTCGCCTTTAACTATTTTGGAGGAAGCAAAATTCCAAAATGCATTGGTTCTCTTAATCAATTAAGAGACTTGAATCTTTCAAGTGCTGGTCTTGGTGGTGCTATTCCACATGAATTGTGGAATTTATCTAATCTTCAAACTCTAGACCTTGGGTATAATTATGGTTTGATTGCAAATGATCTTGAGTGGCTTTCTAACCTTTCTTCTTTGAGGCATCTTGATTTGTCTCAAGTTAATCTAAATCAAGCAATTGATTGGCAATCATCTTTACCAAGAAAAGCTACTCAATTAAGAAACTTGATACTTTCCGGTGCAGCTCTTGTTGGCATTATTCCTCATCAACTAGGAAATCTGTCTAATTTAGAAACTCTTGACCTTAGTGAAAACTATAATTTGATTGTAAATGATCTTAAGTGGATTTCCCAGCTTCCTTCTTTGAGGCATCTTGATTTGTCTAGAGTAAATCTAAGCAAAGCTATTGATTGGCAATCATCTTTACCAAGAAAAGCTCCTCAATTAAGAAAGTTGATACTTTTCGATGCAGCTCTTGTTGGCATTATTCCTCATCAACTAGGAAATCTGTCTAATTTAGAAACTCTTGACCTTAGTGAAAACTATAATTTGATTGTAAATGATCTTAAGTGGATTTCCCAGCTTCCTTCTTTGAGGCATCTTGATTTGTCTAGAGTAAATCTAAGTCAAGCACTTGATTGGCACTCATCATTGTCAAAAATGTCCTCTCTACTTGAGCTTATCTTAGATACATGTGCTCTACCTCAAGTCAATCCCAAATCTTTCCTCCACAATAATTATTCCACTTCTCTCACAAGCCTCAGTTTGAGAGCTAATGACCTTGACACTTCAGTCTTATATTGGGTGTCTAATATTAGCAAAACCATAGTAAAACTTGATCTCTCTTATAATTCCTTCCAACATATTCCTGATGGCGCATTTTCAAATATGAATTCTCTTAAAAGTCTGGATCTCTCATCAACATCCTTACAGTATGTTGCTTCAGATGCCTTTACAAATACCACTTCTCTTGAGACTTTGTATCTTTCTGGAAACAATCTTGACAGTGATATAGGGAAAGCCATCACTAATTTATGCCAATTGCATGTGTTGAAATTAGACTCCAACAATTTATCTGGCCTGCCAAGTGATTGGATACTACAATTGCATTGTGCCCAATTGAGTATAGAGAGCTTGGACTTATCAAATAATCCATTCCATAGCCCATTTCCTGATTTTTCAAAATTCTCATACTTGGACTCACTAGTGCTTACAAATACTAGTCTTAATGGACCAATTCCACAGTCACTTGGGCACTTGCCTCATCTTTCAGAATTGGATATAAGGCATAACAATTTGAGTGGGTCATTCCCAAAGCTTCATCAACTTCCATTGCTAGAAAACTTATTATTGTCTGACAATAAATTGAATGGTGTGATCAATGAAGAACATCTGTCAACTTTATCCAACTTGAGAAATTTGGATGTCTCTAATAATTTCCTTTCATTCAACTTTAGTCCGAAATGGGTTCCAACTTTTCAATTGCAAGCATTTTATGCGAGGTCATGCAATTTCAGCATTGGCTTTCCAATGTGGCTCAAGCATCAAAGGGAGCTCTATGAGTTGGACGTTTCGAGTGGTTCAATTTCATATTCAATTCCTGAATGGATATGGCTACTCCCGACTCTGTCATACTTGAATATTTCCCATAACAAAATCCATGGAGAATTGCCAAGACCATTACCACAATATAGAATGTATTATTTGGATTTGAGTTTCAACAATTTGTCAGGTCCCATACCACAATTTTCACCGCAAGTAAATGCCTTGCTTCTCTCCAATAATAGGTTCTCAGGCTCCATATCTTCTTTATGTGCAACATTAAAATCTCAATTATTTCATCTTGACATGTCTAGTAATTTGCTATCAGGAAAGCTTCCTCAATGTTGGAGGCAATTTATTTCCTTGAACATTTTGATATTGTCAAACAATAATTTCTCAGGGGAAATACCATCTTCAATTGGTGCTTTGAAGAATATTGAAACTATCCATTTAAATAACAATAACTTCTCTGGAAAGATTCCCTCTTTAATGAACACTCCATATTTGAAGTTTATTGATTATGGCCAGAATAAGTTGTATGGAAAGTTGCCCACATGGATTGGTCGTTACTTGCCCAATTTGATTGGTTTGCGTCTCCAAGCAAACAAGTTTCATGGAAATATACCTACAAGTTTATGTGAGTTATCACTTCTTCAAATTTTAGATCTTTCGCAGAACAATATTTCTGGGACTATACCCCATTGCTTCAATAACTTGAGTGCCTTGTCAGATTTAACATTTCCAAGGGATACCATTTCTTATGTGACAATTTGGATGTATTCTGGGGAAGTAGTTTTCATTGAAAATGCGATGTTGAATTGGAAAGGGGAAGATGTTAAGTATGACAAGAATCTTGGGCTAATGACAGCTATTGATCTCTCTGGTAATCACCTGACAGGAGAAATTCCCAGTAGCATGACATCACTTGTGGCAATGGCGTCCTTGAATCTATCAAGAAATAATCTGACAGGATTCATTCCCAAAAGCATGGGTCAAATGAAAATGTTGGAATCACTTGATTTGTCAAGTAACTCTCTTTCTGGTGGCATTCCAATAACCTTCTCAAATCTGAATTTTTTGAGTTTCATGAACTTGTCTTTCAACAACTTATCAGGAGAAATTCCAAAAACTACTCAACTTCAAACATTTCAAGCTTCCAGTTACATTGGAAACCGTGGACTTTGTGGCCAACCACTCACAAAAGGATGCTCGAAAATTGATGAATCTGATCAAAATCGCAAGACCAACCCCGACATTGATGCAAATGAAGGAGATGAACTCATAACTTTTGGGTTCTACATCAGCATGATTTTAGGATTCCTTGTTGGATTCTGGGGAGTTTGTGGAACTTTAATCCTTAAAAGTTCATGGAGAGCAGCTTATTTTCAATTCTTCAATAACATGTATGATTGGATTTATGTCCACTTGGCAATTTTCAAGGCTAGAATGAAAAGAAGATTCTAAGACAGACAGGTATATATAAATTTTCATTACATTATCATAAGTTGATAGATTGTATAGAGTGTAATAAATAAAATGATCCAACGAGCTTGCTCATTTTTTACGTGGATCATAAATTGAATAATTTTTGGTGATTTTATTCTTCTAAATAAATGCAGGTGGCTGGAACAAATGGTTGAAATCCAGATATCTTCTTAGTCAAGTCTCTTTGCATAAGGAATTTCTTTTTAGTAGTTTTTTCTACTTAAATTTTGGATGACTGTATTGGATCAAAATGATGTGGCTTTAAATTTGTTTTGTGCTTTTACTTGGTCCTTTTGTGAACTTATATAATTGAATATTTGAATGTTATGGTATCTAAATATTGTCGGACTATGATTTTGTTCTTCCATTCTAGAATAAAAGTATAGGAAATGTTATATTAAAAAAAATGTATGGGAAACATATTATGATAGAGGGAGCAATATTATCTTCACCTAGATCAGACCGAGGAAAGCGAACGACATGATTCATATATCTTAAGGTTAGTGTTCTTGTTGTTCTTAGAACTGTTTGATTTCTTCAAGAAATTATTCCTCTTAATTTTCAAATATTTGCCATAATGAAAAGGGAGGAGAATATTGAATTCAAGGCTATATAGAGTTTTAGATTTTCCATATGTAGGATATCTTTAAATTAATTGATTGATTGTTTTTTAGGCACATATCTTTCCATTGGAGACAATACAGTCAAAGTCTAAGGTTGTAATAAGGAAATGAGCACCTCTAAAGACTGCCAAAGTTTGCAAGGTTCACCCCAAGAGTTACAAAGTTATAGTCATTGGCATCAAAAAGAGATTTTGTCTACAATATATTAGGCTTTGCTTCCTCCTTTTTTGTTCTGTCTTCCCATTTTTGTTGAAATTATTTTCCTCTGTTTTTAACAAGAACTTGGTATTTTCAGCATTGGAGATGGTGGATGTGTATGCCAAATTCTTATGTTCCTAATGAAAAATATTGGCTGCCCCACTTGTTAATTACATGAAGAAGCCAGCCCTAATCGTTGTTGGGGTGCCACTTTTCATCCATTGGAGGTGACTATTTCTCATGATTATGTAACTTTGTAATTTTCATTCTATCATCTTTACCACTTCATATTTTACAACATGAGTGATGAATAGACTTGTAAAAAGATGCTACTATCTTTGGTCTCTAATATTTACAACATTTTTTACAAACACCTAATTTAACTAATTTCCTTAATCTATTTTTGGCAAAAACTCTTGATGAAAAAAGGAATATTTGGGCCAACAAACTTGCATCTTCCCTGGGCACCTTGAAAATGTTGTTCGAAATGGCAATATATTGTTGATTGCTTGTATTTGTGTTTGTGTTTTATCCCTTGTAGCTACTTCACTTTGCTCTTTCTAAGTTCTGTTTCTAGGTTGCTGTATTTAAATATACTCAATCTGAGAATTCAACAACATCTTTTTATTTAATTTGTCAATACATTGGCAGAAAAACCTTTAAGTGTATCCATGACTCTGATGCATATTTCATAAGTAGACCTATTATAATTTTTTATCAAGTGTTCTATTTCTAGACCGTAAATTCTTTTAGCCATAACTTTATATGGACAATTTAAATTTAAGTTTTCACTTTTTAGAGCAATTAATTTTTTGTACTAAATTTTTTGCTGTTATTTTTTTGTTAGGAATGAGAAGTTAAGGAACCCAAGAGCATAGACTTCAACTCCGATGAGACTTCAATAGTGCCTTCTTAATATGACTATCTAATTGGGATAGATTCAAGCATGGTTAGATCCAATTGGGGTAGCTCTCCCAAAGATGTTTTCTGTATTCACACACATGTCACATTCAAACTCGAGACTTCATATTCATGTGGTCAAAACCCCTTCAACTAGAACCATTACCTATTAGTTTAGTGGCGGCGTTCAAGCCAAGCATACGAACACACAACACTTGTGGGAGTTATTCGTGCGGGGAAGACAACACTAATGGATGTGTTGTAGCAGAAAAGGATACATGATTGCAAGAATTTAATTAAAATACATTTACTTGACAGTTATTTAAAATAAGAGTCAAACAAGGGGTGTATTTACTTTAGTATTCTTGTTGACAAGGTCAGGTAAGGATTGCAACTAACAAAAGATTTGTAAGTCTACCGGTTGCTAGAATATTCTCATTTAAGACTTCATGATTTTCAACATTTATAAACGTTCAAAATGACAAGAAGACATTGGTATCATCATGAATTGATTTGAGTCACATAGCTTGCTGATTATGGCGAAGACCTTTTGGAAGTTGAAATTGCGAAGCATAACTAAAATTCTTTTGAAGAGTAATGCTGAATATTTATTGCATTTCATTTATTATAGTTATTCTCTGTGTCAATTAGCTCTGTTTTTTTAGAAAATTGGGGATAAATCCCTATTTAAGAAATTAATTGGGGAATAGGACTTAAAACTAAAAGATCTCATGGCTTCACATTTTTCTAAGTCCCATTTGACAATTAATTTCTCATATGGAGATTTATTTCCAATTTTTCCTTGTTTTCTCAATAACCCATTGGGCTACCCTATATCTAGAATTTTTTCTAAGTTATATTATCAGGTATTCGAATAACTGACTATTCAAATCTGATTGACTAGGATGCCTCTCTCCAAGAGCATTTAAACATGGTGGGATTCGATCATTAATTCTCTCACTTTGTTGTCTAATAGCTAGTCTACCACTAGCTAGGCTAAGTTAGCTTTGTAATTGACAGAACTATGTGTAAAAATTGAGGGATAAACTTCATAAGGTTACTTGACTGGTAGCATAATGTTATATTTTTAGTGATTTCCCACAATAATAGAAATTCCCAACCTTGTGTTTGGGGACTAGATGTAGGCACATTTTGTTTGAACCTAATAGATTAGTTGCGTGTATTCATCTCTTTTTTTTAAAAAAAAAAATAATTGTTTGAATTTGAAGTGTAATTTCATAGTGAAATTTACAACCGAGTTTAAACCATTTTTGATTAATTTTAAATTACCAATAATACATACTTGTTGCAGCAATTACATTAAAGTAAATATAGAATTTGCGGCTGAGGCAAAATATATTTAGAAGCATATTACTGTCTTCAAGCAAGCAAGGATTGAAGAAAAGTATGAGGGAAAACCATTTTGCATGTACCTATACTCTTCCTAAAATTTTAATCGGGTTAATAGCACTTTTGGTCTTCAAAGTTCCACCCAATTTTATTTTTAGTTCCTTAAATTTGAAACCAGTAGTTTTTGTCCTTTAAATTCACTTCATTTATAACAGTTAGTCCCTGAAATTTGAAAAGAATTTGAAATTGATAGTGTTAATTTATCTTACGTGGCCCTAACTCTATATATTAAATTGGCTTGTGTGGCATACTGACTAGGAAAGATGATGTGATACATATATTCTAAAAATTATGAGTTGATATTTAAATTTTTAAAAAAAAAAGAAAGGCTGAACTAAATCTTCGGCGTCTTCGGCAAAATTCTAATGAGAATTTTAAATTCAAAGCCTCACCTCTTTGATGTACAAAGAGGAATTTTATTTGTAGCATAGACCGATAAGATCTGCAATTTAAATCAATTACATTGATTAAATTATGGGAAGAGTGTCTTTGTATGGTCCTTTTCACATGAAGCAATCTATGGTAGGGTTGAGTATATAATTGGTTTTGAAAGTTTAACATTGATGGATTCTCATGTTCATATTAGAAGATGGTCAGATATATGGAGCACAACAAAACAAATATGGGAAAATCCCTTGAAATCTATAATACCGAAAATATAACTAGAAAAGGGTATAGTATTACTTACATGTTGTGCTATATTGACCAATTTGATCCAACAATCATAGTCCGAAGCACCTTAAACATTAGAGCATAAGCCAAGACAATGGTGAATTGATTCAAAAAAAAAAAACACACAAAAACAAAATACCTCCACTTATAACACTAGTGCAAAAATGATTGTACGGCAATTAAAAAAGAAAAATTTTAAGCAGTATAAAGATGATTAAGAATAAACAAGACCTCCACTAATAAAGTAGAATTCACTTTAACTACTCCCTTAGATAGATGCCACAATATCTTGAACCTCTGGGAGGCTTCAACAACTCAACGCAGAAATTGTTTCTGATGAAATGCAGGCGGTGGAGGAAACATGGAGGCAAAGGGTCCAATATGTTATCCTCAATTGGATCAGAGGGCATCTTAATTCCCTTTTCAATGATAAATTAAAATGTTAGTCACTGCTGCTGCAATTAAGTGAAAGGAATGTTTTGAAGCATCATCAACAAGCCTTTGTCTGAAAGATCAGATGTTTCATAATCCAACTCTAGACACGGCACACCATTGAACACCAATACTTGAATCACTACTTCGGGTATGTCAAGAACGCACTGAAAACATGACTGAATCAATGTGCGGTTAAAAAGAGAAAATTTAAGTGGTGCACAATGCTACTCATTGAAGGCAACTAAATAAAGAGATAGATGTGTATCTTAGAAGCTTTAAAAAGTGATTGATAACAGGATCAGGCCAATTTCAGGTGAATAAAAGTTGATGTGAATCTCTTCTAGCAGCTGAGAATTTAAAATGTTGAATTGATATTGAAATTCACCTTCATGATGAAAGTATTTTAAGCCTTCACCCGAAATTACAAACTCATCACCATTGAAACTCCGTGGCACCTGTTTGTCATCCTCAATCATGGTGAAATTCTAAAGCCTTGGAGGAGATACCACAGAAACTGCTTTTACATATTCCCAATTACACTGCTCTAGTTCCAAATCCTCAAGCAAAGGACAACCAGAAAATAGTTTTTGAGTTGAATGCTCATTGGAAAATACAACTCTAGTTAATTTCAACTTCTTTAGATTGGAGAAGCAAACTGGAGAGGGAAATTCAAGAGTTATGCCTCCTGCAAAAATAATCAAACTAGTGAGAGTTCTACAGTTAACAAAGCTAAAAGGCAGAGTCAAAGGAGAAAAACCGAAAAGACTGAGTTCAACATATTGGACATTGAATCCCACGACACCAGAGAACCATGCTTCTATTTTAGACATATAATATCCACATCCTCACAGTCGAATTCAAATTGGTTGCAATTGAGTGAGAAGCTAGTTATGTCAAATGCAACGATATTCACGAAATCCATTGGTAGTTCATTCCCATAAACAAAGAGAGGTTTGGGGACGGACGTTCATATGTATTCCCATCTTTTGGATAATACACTAATTCACACAGCCTCTTGTTGTTGGAAGAAATGAAAGAATGTGTGAAAGAACTTTTTCAGGCAATTCAGTTAAGCTTCTTCTAACTTTATCGCTCCTGTCTTCCATTGTTCCAATTCCTCCTCCTCTATTTCTTTTTCAGAGAACTTACATCCATGATCTAAATGGCAAGACAATCCTAACATACAAAAGTGGAAGAACAAATTTAAAATAAAGAATATACAACTACAAAGGATGGTGCAAGCAAAAAAAAAAACATGGATAGATTAGGTCCCAAAAGAGAAAAAGAGAACTGAAATAATTTTTTCTGGGAATTAAATGTTCAGGTGAAATAAAAAGCCTAATTATCTTTCATTTCCATCCAATATTTCTTGCTTTCTTTCCACTGTAGATAAAATTTTCATTTCCACTGCATCATTTTAGAATACACAAACAAAATGATCAATAGTTCAAAACCATCACCATCACCAGATTACTTTTCAAAACTGCATATAGGGTGGACATAAGTAGCATTGACCACCAATACCTAACTTGTCTTGCCAAGACAATAACACATCAGTGCTCAGACTGCAGAAAAAATTTCATATGGCCCTAATCCAAAAATGTGGGAAAGAGCATGATCGGATAAGTCACACTCATCTTCTACCCCTTCAATTAAAGTGTGAAAGAAAATATTTATTTGTCCGGAATCATAATAGCAAGACAAACTTAACATATATGAGAAAATGTTCCTATAAACAAATTTTGAAATAAAAACAACAGTATGAGAAAATGTATCGATAGATCAAGTCCCAAAAGGGGGACACGAAGGATAGAGAAATAGTTTCATTTATAAAAAGATTCCAGAAAGTATATCACTAGTTCGTCATAGTTAAGCGGATGAAACTTTGAAAGACCAAATCAACAGAAATAGCAATAGAAGAAACAAATTGAAACCAATGAATAGTGGACGAAAAAGAAGGTGAACTGTAAAGATATTGATAAAGAAAAGGGAAACCAGAAGATACGCAAATTCACAAGTTTACCTCAAAGCCTCAGGAAGAAGAATAAAACAAGCGTGAGGAATTCTTCTATATTCCTATTGGACTCCACGTCTGCCTCCTCTCAATCCTCTGGACAACGCTGACGCCCGTCAAGAGGAAGGGTTTTTAATTGTTTTTTAATAAAAATAAATAATATTTATAAAAGAGCCGTTTTGTTAATTTCTATATATTCAATTTTTTGCCATAAATAATGTTAAAAAATTTTATATTTTACTTTAACCTTTCATCTTTATATTATATTTTTATTATTTATTAATTATGTTGGATAATGGATAATATATTTATTTTCTTTTATTATATTTAATTTTGAAAAGTAACCCAATTTTTTATTTTTACCATGAAAAATAACATTTTTGTAAAATTATTTGGTTTTAAATCTCTCAAAAAAAATTCTGGACCATATTTGGTGAGAGGCCGTTTTTTAATATTAACAAGATTGATTATAAGAGGAGTATCAAGTGCTAATGTAGGAGAGGTCATTTATTTGCAGGGTACAATTTGGCAAAAAAAACCCTAAAACCCTCCCATAAGAGGATACTCATTTTCTTTTGTGTCACAAAGTTTAATTATCACTTAACCAAAATGAAGAGTCACAGTTCATCTGAATCACTGAAAACACAACAGGGCCTTTGAATGGAAATATAAAGTTTCATACCTTATACAACCTTTGGTTTTGCACTATGAACGATTTTTTTTTTTTTTTATAGAAGTACCAGATGTAGTAACACATATGCTATGTAAATAAATAAAAACAAAACTAAGAGGTCACCAGTGCCCCTTCATGAGAATGAGGGGCAATAGGCTATAAACAAGTCCCTAGTAATACCCTTGTAACTCAAATTTTGCAATCCCAGTGAAGTCATTTAGTCTCTTTCTGTCTGATAGATAACATTAGTTTATGAATTATTAATGAGTCTGTAATATTCCTGAAGATAAGAATAATTGTGGCCTCATTATTGTGACACTTCTAAAGCTAATATTGTATCCTATGTAATATTCCTTAAGATATTCCATTAGGGCATGATCACTTTGCACTATGCACATACTATATAATAGAATGAAGGCATAGCAATCATTGTGGCCTCTTTTTCTTATTTTGTATGCTTTTCTTATCTCTTATCTATGTCCCTCTATTTCTCCAATCTTCTCTATTCTTCTTTTTTTTCCCCCTCTTGGTCTCTATTCATTTTCCCCTCTTCCCAACTTCAATCAGTAACAAAATATAAGTTTGTCTTCTTAGAGGAGGTGTTTCTGCTAGAGAGAGGCAAAAAAATTAATTAATGAACAACTACAAACTAATTAGTAGATCAGCTGAAAATAGGCATGATGTAACATTCTCATTTTTTTATTTCTAGGATATAATTATAATTTGGAAATAATTATTTATAGAAAATAATAATAATAATAATAATAATAAAGATAATAATAAAATAACATATATATATATATATATAATAAAATATAATATAATAATTATATTATATTATAACGGTTAGCGGCACCAACTACTACACAATTTTATATTTAAAATATATATATATATATAGATACATATAATAAAATAATATAAAATTTTATGGGAGCAGATACCCTCAGTAGCCAATTTCTCCTAATCTCTCAGTATCTTTTTATCCTAGCCGTTCAGTCCATCGAAGCACCTACAAAGAGACACATCATGAGTTATTTGAAATTGCATCAGAACCATCCATCCCATTTTAATCCGAGCCACCCATATATATAGATATATATCTTTGATACTTTAGAATTAGAATCAGAAGCTCATTGACTTTTCATAGCTGAGCGAGGCGGGAAAGCTTCAAGCAAGTCACAAGGGAAATTTGCTTCATCTACATATTATATAGATATGCTTAGATATGTTGGTTCGATGGTAACTTGCTGTTCCACTAGACTACTTCTGCAATCATCAAGGCTCTGTTTTTCTTTTTGAAGGTCATCCAAGTAAAGAAGCATCCATTCTTGAAGAGGGGTTCAACCATTGCTATTTTCATTGTAAGAGGCAAGGTAAGATAAAAGATATAATTTTTTTTATATGAAAGATGGTATCTTTTAGATTTTTTATTTATATCTAATGTCATTCTTGCTCTTAACATGAGAGAAAAGAAGGAAAAACAAAAGCATCTTCATTCTAAGAGGCATGGGTAAGATAAAAGTAACTCTTTTTAATAAAAAGATAGCATTTTTAGATTTTTTTTTTTATATCCAATGTCATTCTCCCTCTTAAAGGGAGAGAAGAGAAGGGGGAAAAAGTTTGATATATGCTTGGAGTGTCAAAGCCATAGTCATTGAGAGCCTTATTGTAGCTGTATATTTTACAAAAGGTTGCATTAGGAATATTTGTAGATGATGTTGAAGAAAGCTTTTCATCGTTTTGTGTTATGTATGTTTAGCATTTATTTTTTTATAGTTATCTATTCAAGTGTAGTCATTTTTTATAAAATTTTTGCTATGATTTCTTAAAATTTTTTAATTTCTCATTTTCTAATAAGATTTTGTTATATGTTGCATAAATTTATTTTTGCAAGTTTCAATATATGGAAGCTGATTTTACTCCTAAATTAGGAATAGAATTTGATGATCTAGAGGAGGCATGGAGATTTTGGAATCAATATGCTTGTAAAGTTGGCTTTAGTGCAAGGTAAAATGGGTTGACGAAGAGTAAGAAAGATAGAAAGACAATTATTAGCTATAGACATGCAGATTCAAAAGAGGGTAAACGAAGACCAGATAAAAGGTGCACGCCAACCACCAACCATCATTCTGAGACTAGGACCGATTGTCAGGCTAGAATGACGGTTAAATTAGTGGAAGGTAAATTCAAGATCACCAGCTTTATAGAAAAGCATAACCACCCATTACATCTTCAAGAAACAGTGCATATGATGAGGTCTCAACGGACAGTAAGCAATGCACAAGTAGATGAGATTGATCTGGTCAGGGATGCTGAACTTCAACAAAAAGCAACTTTTGTCCTTATGGGTAAGCAAGCAGGTGGGCGAGCTAATCTTGGTTTCACTCGAGTCGATATCAAAAATTATTTGATGACTAAACGACGAAGAAGTTTGGTGGATGGGGAATTTCGATGCTTATTGAATTATTTTGAAGAATAGATTACAGAGAACCCTTCATTTTACCATTCATACCAACTTGATATGGAAGATCAAATTATAAATATTTTTTGGACAAATGCTTGAATGCTTGTAGATTATGCTTATTTTGGGGATGTAGTTTCATTGGATACCACATACTGCACAAACAATAATCATAGGCCTCTTGCAATATTTTCAAGACTCGATTATTATTGAGGAATTGTAATTTTTGGTGTAGCTTTGTTATATGATGAAACTACAGAATCATTCAAGTGGTTGTTGAAAACTTTCTTAAAAGCAAACAAGTAAAAGAAACCTGCAACAATTTTTACTGACCAAGATCAAGCAATGGCAAGAGCACTACGTGAAGTTCTCCCTGAAGTGAAGCATGCATTATGCACATGGCATATTGAGCAAAATGGAATAAAACACCTTGGAAATAAAATGAAGGGCGGTTCACATTTTTTGCATGACTTCAATAAGTGCATGTTTGCTATTGATGACAAATCACAATTTGAAGAAACATGGGCTTCTCTAATATCATCATTCAATTTGGAGGACAACTCATGGTTGAAATCTATATATGAAATCAAAGAGAAATGAGCATGGTGTTATATGAAGCACTATACAACTCTTGGTATGCGTAGTACACAAATAAGTGAAAGTGTTAATACACATATCAAAAGTATTACAAGCCCAAGTATTAGTATTGGAGAATTCTTCAAAAGCCTTGAGCGGGTTGTTGGAGATAAGAGGTATAATGAGATGAAATGTGAGTATGAAGCAAGGGAGAAAAAACCAAGATTGATAGTCCAAAGTTCACCTATTTTACGTCAAGTTGCTGAGATTTACACCACCTCGGTGTTAGAGTTGCTCCAAGAGCAACTTGATCTCTTTTTTGCCACATGTATTTCCTCTCGAGATGAGAAAGGTCCATTGTTCACATATACCGGTACGATGGTTAATGAAGAAAAAAAGTGGGCATTGACATTTGATCCAAAGGATTATTCTATATGGTGTAGTTGTAGGTATTTTAAATCTATTGGGATGTTGTGTTGTCATGCTTTAAAAATATGAGGCAAATCAAGTGAGGAAACTTCCAGAAACATATTTTGAAAAGATGGACCAAAGATGCCAGAGATGGTGTAATACATGATACTAAAGGAAGAGAAATACACACTAGTACAAAATAGAAGATTTAGACCGGCATATTTAGACCGGTTCTAAGGGGATAAGGTCTAAAAGGTAAGTGCGGTGGTAATTTTATAATTATAAAGAACATCTAAAACTGGTTCAACTAATATAATGTCTAAAATATATCATTTAGACCGGCTATAAATAGAACCGGTCTAAAAAAGTATATTTTCTAGACCGGTTCTCTTTATAACCAGTCTAAATAAACTTTTAGCATTTAAAGTAATTTTTTTTAAAAAAAAATTCAGCACTTTTAGACCGGTTATTCCTTGTAACCGGTTTAAAAAATGTAACTTTTTAGACTGGTTATAAATGAAAACCGGTCTAAAATATTCATTTAAGACCGGTTATTTTATATAACCGGTCTTAAATGTGTTTCCTCCCAATAACCCTGAATCAATTTTGCTTCTAAATCCCGCCCTACTCTTCGCGTCTAGAGCTCTGTATCTTGGATCTGGGAGCTTTACACCATCGCACCTCACTCTCAGTCTCTGCCACAAGTCGCTCCTTGGTCTCCATTGAGTGTCTCCGTTGCACCTCTCTCGCTCTGGTTACGTAGCTGACAGCTACACTCGCTTCCATGGAGTCGGTGCTTGTGTCGTCGCTTGTATCGTCGATGGTCCTAAGACCAACGACTATGGCACCACCAACCGGTTTCAATCACACTATGGGTTTGCCCAATTTCAGCCAAGAGCATGAATGCTTTTAGACTATCACTTGCTACCAGGTACTAATTTCACTATAATTTTTTATTTTATTCTTAGTTATTGATGGTGCCCTTGTTCTTCGTTGGGTTTTAGGGAAGTTCACATCTAGAGTTGCAAATGATCTTAAATTCTTAATTACTCTATGGTATGCAGGACCTGGCGCTCCCAATATTGTCAATTGTGTAAGTTCTCTTTTTTCTGCTTCTAGTTGTCTCCTGCCATCTACTGTAGAAAAGAATGTGCTTACTTATTGCTAGAAGAGGGATAAAGTAGTGTTACGCGTGTAAATGGTCTATTAAATAGTGCAAGTGTACACTGTCGTAATCAAGTAATATAGAAGTAAGTAGAGTATCGTTCCCACGAGGATTGATCACTAAGTACCAAAATAGGTAATTTTAATTCTATTTAGTCGATCGATTCATTGGTGATGAAGAGTACGAAATAAAAGATGAGCAACTATGAATGCAAATGATATGAAACAACAATGAGAAAAAGTCCTAGGGATTAGATTTCACTTAACAATTTCCGGATTGAATCACTTATCTAATCTAGCCCAATTTATTCCACATGATTGATAGTCGAGTTTCCCTAATTTAATTACTAGCCTCTTCCAAGGTCAAGCAATTCTATAATTAATTGCTAATCCAATATATTCCTATATGAATTTAAGCAATTAATTATGCATTAAAATTTATGGAACTCTATAAGACTACACAACTCATATGAATATATTCCTATTTCATATGCAAGTTATGGTTTTAATTATAGGGTCTACACACATGTATCTTCTTCCGGTCTCAACATATATATTGGAATCATTCAAACGATGGCCAATCAAATGAAAGCATTAAGAGTAATAATTAAAACTCAATCATAAAGGAAAAATAAAACTAGATTTAATAAGTTAAGATTCAATCCGTTATTAGTAAGCTACGTCATCACCCTAGGAAAATGAAAATTTAGCTCATGATAAAATTAAAAACAACAGCAAAATAAATTGACATTATATAAAACTAAAATGAAATCCTTATAAATACTGCATAAAACTTGAATATTAAATTCTCAAACATAAATATACAACCAAAAGATGCATAAAAAATGTAAAAATCTAGCCGTCCCTTTAGGAGGTAAAACCTTCCATGTAGGTGGCATACAAAGAGTAATACAATCCTAAGCCTTCCAAGATGGAGGCATGCAAGAAAATAATACAATACCTAAAATTAATTCCAAGATGATGTAGTAGTTGGAGAAGAGATGGAGTGATGAAATGGTGTGTAAGTAGATAAGAGAGAAGAGTAATGGAAATGAAATGGTGTGTGTGGAGAAGAGATAAGAGTAATGGATCTCAATTGGTCTGTCAAATGTGAAGGAGAGGGTGGCTATATATAGGGAAAAATGGAGTAAGGTAGATGAAGTGGTAGATGAAATGTGATAAGTGGATTAATAGATAGAATGTGGTAGATGGAGTAGTAGGTGAAATGTGATAGGTGGATTAATAGATAGAATGTGGTAGATGGAGTAGTAGGTGAAAAGGAAGATGAAGTGGTAGATGAAATGTGGTAGATGAAGTAGTAGGTGAAAAGAAAGATGAAGAGGTAGATGAAATGGTTGGTGGAATGGTAGATGATTCCCGTTCTCAACTTTCAAGCAAAAATTCGAAACCCTTGGAGATAGAACTGGAATTTCATCTCAACATAAAAGTTGTAGAGCTCTTTCTTAGCTTTTTATCCATATAAAGAATGTCCCGATCCGACATCTAGAGCTCCAGATATTGCCTGAAAACTGAAAGAGGGTCTAATTTAGTATTTTCCAAGAAATTCTATTTTATGCCAAAATCATTATTTATTTATAAATTACACCCAAATTTATTAAATTGAGCTCAAATGTCATCCATAAAATCATCATATAAGGGAAAATAAATGTGTAAATATTTTACTTATCAAATTCCCCCACACTTAGCTCTTGGACGTCCTCGGACAAAGTGTGACCATTAAGTGCTTTCAACAAAATTAGAAGTGTCAAGTCATAAGCAAGAACACAATTGAAAAATAAAGGAATCATAGTATTCATGAATCAACGAGAATATAAACTGGTAATTTCATTTGAAAATGAATAAACCGAGTTCGTAGTTATGACTCATTCTCCCAATCTCTCAAGTGTTTAAGGGTAAGTGTTTAACTCGAATTCAACCGAAAAAATTGCACTACCATAGGCTTGCTAAAAATCTCAATCTCCACTATCTAATTCACATGCATAATTCAAATCAAAAGGACTTGTTAAGGGTTGTAATGGAGTTAAGGTAAAAGGAATGTAAAACGTGATATGAAAAACTAAATATAAAAATTAATAGAACAAAAAAAATGGGCCAGCTTCTGAATAAATCTATTTCATCACAACAACCCACAATTCGAATACTCACAATATTTTTTTTTTCTTTTTTTTTTCAATTTTTTTTTTTCATTCTTTTTTTTTTCTTTTTTTTTTCAATTTTTTTTTTTTGCTTGCAATTTTAAAGTTGATGATATATACACCCCCACACTTGTCAAAAAGCCCATTTCACAAACTTTCAAATGCTCTACTAATCTTCCGAATTAGGTAAAAGCATTTGATATATCATTAAAGTATATGTCAATGGGTTGTGAACAAAGAAATAGTCAATGAGGCTCAAAGGGGCTTATCAACGGTATAATTGCAAGGTTGGCTATTTGGCTCTAGCTAAATAAAATGAATGCCTTTATCATCTTTGAATGTGCATGTGAAATGTAATTTCAACCAGATTTAAAGCAAGTTCTAGAGTGACAACTTAATAGGTGAATATCACACATAAGAGAAATAATCATTATAGGCTCAAAAGCTCACAGTTAGGGGCTTTCAAACTCAGCTCATTCAATCTCAAAATTCATCACCAATTGTAACAATCAGTTGTTCATTCATGCTATGAAATCTCTAAATTCAATTGATCCATACTCAAAACTTATATACTTCTTAAGATCATTACAAAGCACTTAAATAGGATGACGTTTTTTTTTTTACTCTCTCTCTCTCTCTCTTTTTTTTTTTTTTTTAAATGAACAAAAACATGCAACTACTAAAATGCGTCTCAGGAGTTCAGAATATCTCCTTACTCTGCCATTTTTTTTTTCACACCCCATGAATCTAATGGTTTTACTAACTAACAAAAAAAACAAAAAATATTTTTTTTTTCTCCTCCCCCAACCTAAATCAGACATTGTCCCCAATGTCTTTTAGAGCTTAGAAAAGGTTTTTTTTTTTTTTTTTTTTTGAAACATAAACACATACTAAAGTAAAATCAAAATACTAAGGGTAAAACCAAGAGATTAAGGAAAGTTACAACCGAAGGGTGGTATCTGGGTTCTGCTCCTGACTGCTATCTGAAGATTGCCCACCTATTTGCTTGACGAGTAGATCTGGTTTAGGTTCATAGGTTTGCAGTTGATCGAGCAGCTGATCAGCAGTTGGTGCAGAAATTATGGAATGGCGAGTAGCTTGGGGTATGAATCCTGTTTCCACAGCATGATCAAAAAAAGATAACAGATTATCATAAAAACCATTAACATTTAACAATCCTAATGGCTTTTTGTGATAGTTTAACTTAGCCCAATATGCAACGCTAGAAATGCCATCCAACGTCTCCAAACCACCGGGTAGAGCAATGAAAGCTTGAGCATGGTAGAACATTAGTCCCATTTGTTCAGGCAAGCTCGAAACTTGTAACTCTTGTCCTAAGGAAAAAGCGTGATCTTCCAACTCCTTCACCCTTACACTTAAACCCTTGCTTCCATTCATGGATGCAGAAATGGCCACACTTCCCTTTAGGCCCTGAATGCCTCCCCCGTACACAAAGTTGATTCCTCTGGTGGCTAATCCAATTCCCAGTTTATTTGCTGCTGTTATAAACTCTCCTTTCTTGCCCAAATCAGTTTCACCAAAAATGCAAATAGATGTAAATCTACATTTTTGTGAAATACCCTGTTTCTCTTTCTTTCTCTCGGACCATATATGCTCACTAGTGGAAGACTGCATATTTACAAGTGGAAGTGGATATGCTACAAGTAAAAGAGTACATGCATATATAACACTAAAGCAGCGACAACAAAATCACACAAATCACACATTTTTCAAAGAAGTTTGAAAAAATTTCCGACACAGATGACCGGTGGGCCATTGCGTGAAGAAATTAAACAAAAAGAGGAAAGAAAGTCAAAAGATAAAGTAGAGTAGGCAGAAGCTATCGACAAGATAAAAAAAGAATTGACAAAAGCTATAGAAAAGATAAGACGATTAGACAAAAGCATGATTATGTACAGTAGTTGTGATTTTGGCTCACATCTTCCTCTGGTTTTACGTCCAGAAACGGCTTAAACGCTTTCTATGAATCGAGGATTTGCTTCCCATCCAGTTTTCTTATAAACTGGCAAACAGGGTCTTTTAACGTCAGATTCCCAAGACGATAGCGCTCCTTTTCTCTGTTGAATATGTCTGCTAAATCAAGAAGAATACGATGAACATCACCACTCGGATGCGTCTCAAGAGTTTGAATGATATCATCCAATGACTCCTTACTCAGCCCATCCTTTATAAATTTAATTTTATCTTCTCGATTTACAGAAACCATACCTTTACTCCTACAGCGCTGATCACAATTCCACCTTGCACATTTATAGCAAGTGTTCATCCTTTTAGCTCTTCTCTTTTTGGAGTAAGAACTTCTTCCCATTCCTGGCAAAGGTTTAACAAATGAATTATGAATCTCACCTGCTAAACGTACCTTAGCTTCAATGATCCAGCGTACATCCTCAGGAAGGCCCAAACGATTGAATATCATCATCCTTTCAAGTCGACTGTTATAGATCTTCCTGAGCACATCTTTGGGAAGAGTAGGGAACCTGTTCTTAAGATTTGCAAGGGATCCCTCCATGGTAACTTAAAATGAAATTGATGATGACTAGAATTTTCAACCCAGTGCAATGTGTTTCGATGAGTAGGAAAGAAAAATGAGAGAGTAGGAAAGAAATAAGTGAGTAGGAAAGAAAATTGAGAGAGTAGGAAAGAAGTAAGTGAGTAGGAAAGAAAATTGAGAGAGTAGGAAAGAAGTTTTGGGTTGCCTCCAAATAGCTGCCCTTCTTTAACGTCTTTAGCTAGACAAATATCAAACAAACAAAATATATATATATATATATTTTTTATTTATTTATTTATTTATTTTTTATTTTTTTTTCATAATTTTTTTTTTAAAAAAATAATTACTAGATTGAGGGCTTACCTGTTGGTTCCTCAAACATGATGACAGATTTCAAAGTGTTGAGTGCACCTTCATTGTATTCTTTAAGCCTTTGCCCATTCACTTTGAATTTTCGATCACCATCTTGAATCTCCACAGTTCCATATAGCCATACTTGAATCACAGTAAAAGGACTTGACCACCTTGATCTCAGCTTTCCTGGAAAGAGCTTTAATCTTGAGTTATATAAAAGCACTTTTTGTCCTGGTGTAAACTCTCTTTTCAAAATTCTTCTATCATGCCACATTTTTGTCTTCTCCTTGTATAACTTTGCATTTTCATAAGCTTGTTGTCTGAATTCTTCAAGCTCATTGAGTTGGAGAAGCCTTTTCTCACCAGCTGCCTTTAAGTCAAAATTTAATGCTTTTACTGCCCAATACGCTTTGTGTTCCATTTCTACTGGAAGATGGCATGCTTTTCCATAAACCAATTGATACGGGGATGTACCAATTGGTGTCTTGAAGGCAGTTCTATAAGCCCAGAGTGCATCATCTAACTTTTGAGCCCAATCCTTCCGGTTGGAATTCACTGTCTTCTCTAAGATCCACTTCAGTTCTCTATTTGAGATTTCCACCTGTCCACTAGTTTGTGGATGATATGGAGTTGCAACCTTATGAGTTACTCCATATTTAGCTAGCACAGACTGAAGCTGCTGATTGCAGAAATGCCTTCCTCCATCACTGATAATAGCTCTAGGCACCCCAAATCTTGAAAAAATATTTTTCCTCAAGAACTTCACAACTACTCGAGAATCATTTGTAGGAAAGGCAGCTGCTTCAACCCACTTTGAGACATAATCAACAGCTACTAAAATGAACTGGTTGCTAAATGAGGATGGAAAAGGCCCCATAAAATCAATCCCCCATACATCAAAAAGTTCAACTTCTAAGATGTTGGTTAAAGGGGCTTCATGTCTCCTTGAGATATTTCCTGTTCTTTGACATCTGTCACAGGTTGCCACAAGTCTGTGAGCGTCCTTGAAGAGTGTAGGCCAGTAAAATCCTGATTGAAGGACTTTAGTAGCTGTTCTATTTGCTCCAAAATGACCACCATATGGGGATGAATGGCAGTGATTTAAGATGCTGTCCATTTCTTCTTCAGGAACACATCGCCTGATAATTCGATCTGGGCTTTGTTTGTATAAGAATGGATCCTCCCAAAAGTAATGCCTTACATCAGCTAGAAACTTCTTCTTTTGCACTTTAGAAAGTTCATAAGGCATAATTCCGCTTGCCAAATAATTCACAAAATCAGCATACCAAGGAGTAGGTTGTGACTGCATGCTCAAAAGTTGCTCATCTGGGAAATTCTCCTGGATTGGTGATTCTCTCTTTTGTTCATGTGGTTCTAACCGAGAAAGATGATCTGCAATAAGATTCTCGGTCCCTTTTTTGTCTTTGATCTCCAAGTCAAATTCTTGTAGTAGAAGCACCCATCTGATTAGTCTAGGCTTTGCATCTTTCTTCTCAATCAAGTATTTGATTGCTGAGTGGTCTGTCCAGACAATGACCTTTGACCCGATCAAGTATGCTCTGAATTTGTCGAATGCAAACACTACTGCTAATAGCTCCTTTTCTGTTGTTGCATAATTCAACTGTGCATCTGAGAGTGTCCTGCTGGCATAATAGATGGCATGAAAGATCTTGTTTCTTCTTTGGCCTAAAACAGCTCCAACTGCATAATCACTTGCATCGCACATCATCTCGAATGGAAGATTCCAATCTGGAGCTATGATAACTGGTGCAGAAGTCAAGGCACTTTTTAGAGTTTGGAAGGCTGATAAGCACTCCTTATTAAACACAAAGGGAGTGTTTTTCTCCAACAGCATGCAAAGTGGCTTTGTGATTTTTGAGAAGTCCTTGATGAATCTTCTATAGAAACCAGCATGTCCCAAAAAACTCCGAATACCCTTGATTGAAGAAGGAGGTGGTAGCTTCTGAATTGTTTCAATCTTAGCTCGGTCCACTTCAATGCCTAGATCAGATACCTTGTGACCCAGCACGATTCCTTCTTTCACCATAAAATGGCATTTCTCCCAATTTAGAACCAAATTTGTCTCCACACAACGTTGCAAGACTTTTGCCAAATTTGAAAGACAATGATCAAATGATTCTCCAAAAACTGAAAAATCATCCATGAATACCTCAATGAACCTTTCCACCATGTCTGAGAAGATAGCCATCATACTTCTTTGAAATGTTGCTGGTGCATTACATAGACCAAATGGCATCTTTCTGAAGGCAAAGGTACCATATGGACATGTAAAAGTTGTTTTCTCTTGATCCTCTGGTGCAATTGTAATTTGATTATATCCTGTGTACCCGTCCAGGAAACAATAATAGGCTTTTCCTGCTAGTCTGTCAAGCATCTGATCTATAAATGGCAAAGGGAAGTGATCTTTTCTGGTGGCTTTATTGAGCTTTCTGTAGTCGATGCACACTCTCCATCCAGTCACTGTTCGTTGTGGAATCAGTTCATTTTTCTCGTTGGGCACTACTGTCATTCCACCTTTCTTTGGCACAACTTGAACTGGACTTACCCATTGACTGTCGGAGATTGGATAGATTATGCCAGCATCCAGCCACTTTATTACCTCCTTTCTCACCACCTCCTTCATATTTGGATTGAGTCTTCTCTGGTGCTCAACTGTTGGCTTGTAGTTGTCCTCCATCAAGATCTTATGCATACAGATTGAAGGACTAATCCCTCTTATATCAGCTATTGACCATCCAAATGCTGTTTTATGCTCCCTTAGAACTCTTAATAACTTCTCTTCTTCATCAGGAGTAAGAGCAGCTGAGACAATTACTGGAAGTGTTGAATTTCCTCCCAGATAAGCATACTTCAAATGGGATGGCAGTACTTTCAACTCTAAAACTGGTGGTTTCTCTGTTGATGGCACCGGCTTACTTGGCCTTTCCCCCAAATCTTCAAATGGTTTCTTGATAAAAATTGGGGAATTTGCTTCAAGGTACTTTATCTGCTCCAAGATGTCTGGATTAGTAGATTTTGATACATCTACCATTCCTATTGCTAGTGGTTGATCCATGCAGATTTCATTCACCACATCTCTTGTGCAGCTGGTCAATACATCGACTCTGTAGCAGGTGTCACCTTCATCTGGAAAGGATAAAGCCTTGAAAATGTTGAAGGATACTTGATTATCTTGAACTCGTAAGGTTAACTTCCCCTGTTGCACATCTATTAACGTTCTCCCAGTTGCTAGGAATGGCCTCCCAAGAATGATAGGAATTTCTTGGTCTTCTTCCATATCGAGTATTATGAAATCAGCTGGGAATATGAGTTTGTCCACCTTCACCAGAACATCTTCTAAGACACCCCTCGGATGTTTTATTGATCGGTCAGCCAGTAGTAATGAAACTGTGGTTGGCTTCACCTCTCCAAGTCCAAGTTTATTGTATACAGATAGAGGCATGAGGTTTACACTTGCTCCAAGATCACAAAGTGCTTTTTCAAAGTGACATTGACCTATGGTGCAAGGTATGCAGAAGCTTCCTGGATCTTTCAGCTTTGGAGGTAATTTCTTTTGGAGAATAGCGCTGCACTCCTCAGTAAGTGCAACTGTTTCAAATTCCTCAAGCTTACGCTTATTTGAGAGAATGTCTTTCATGAATTTTGCATAACTAGGCATTTGAGCAAGAGCGTCTGCAAAAGGAATGTTGATGTGCAACTTTTTGAAAACCTCCAGAAACTTTGCAAACTGCTTGTCTAGCTTTGCCTTCGCAAGTCTCTGAGGGTATGGAACTGGCGGTACATATGGAGGAGGATTGTCTGGAAAGCTGATTCTTCCTGGTAGCACATTATCCTCCTTCTGTTCTTCTTCGCTTTCTTTCTTTTCTCCGTCATCCTTCTTGATTACAGGATCTTTCAATTCTTTACCGCTTCTTAGTGCAACAGCTTTCACATGTTCTTTTGGGTTTCTTTCTGTGTCACTTGGTAGAGTTCCTGGTTGCCTGGAATTCAACATATTTGCAATTTGGCCCATCTGGATCTCCAAGTTCTTTATTGAGACTTCTTGATTTTTGATTGTTGCATCAGTCCTAGCCATGAATTGAGATGTATTCATGGTGAGTTGAACCAGTGCATCCTCCAATTTCTGTTGTGGTGGATTTGGTTGTTGAAAAGCTTGCTGCTGGTAGTTCCCTTGCGGCTTGAATGCATTTTGATTATTCCTCCAACTAAAATTTGGATGATTTCGCCAACCTGGATTGTAAGTGTTTGAGAATGGATCATTCCTTTGATTTCCGATGAAATGAGCTTGCTCCGGCATGGATGAGTGTCCTTCTTGATATTGTGTGCTCACATGAGGTCCTCCATATTGATCACAAGCTTCAGTAGGAGTGCTGATTACATTTGCATGGGTTGACAATGATCCTACTTGCTTGGATATAGATGCAACCTGAGAAGACAAAGTGTTAAGGACATCCAGCTCGTATGCTCCAAGTGCTTTCTTTGAATTGCTACGTTCAGAAGGCCATTGATATGCATTGGCTGCCATCTCCTCAAGTAGATTGTAAGCATCATCTATATTTTTTCCCATTAAAGATCCTCCAGCTGCAGCATCTACAAGAATTCTGGATATGTGCGTCATCCCACTATAGAAAGTTTGCAGTTGCCACCAATTTGGTAACCCATGATGAGGACATTTCCTTAGCAACTCCTTGTATCTTTCCCATGCTTCATAGAGGCTTTCTTGTTCATGCTGGGTGAATGAGGCAATTTCATTCCTCAATTTAGCAGTTTTTTGCTGAAGGAAAGAATTTCTCCAAAAATTTCTGCGCCATGATCTCCCATGTAGTTATGCTACCCACTGGTAGTGATTGTAACCAACTCTTAGCCTTATCCCTGAGTGAGAAAGGGAAAAGTCTAAGTCTAATGGCGTCATCAGTAACACCATTATGCTTGAATGTGTCACAGATTTCAAGGAAGGTGGCTATATGTGTATTAGGATCTTCTGTTGGTGAACCACTGAACTGATTTGCTTGCATCATCTGGATAATTGCTGGCTTGATTTCAAAGTTATTAGCTGCTACTGGTGGTCTCGTGATTCCAGAATTTGTCCCCATGACTGTTGGTGTTGCATAGTCACAGAGTGTTTTAGTATCTGTTGTTCCTCCCTCCGGAGTTTCCATCGGATTGCTTAGGATTGAAGTAGACTGCTTTCGAACTTTTCGATTTCTTCGACAAGTTCTTTCGATCTCCGAATCAAAAGGCAATAGTTCAGTCTCCTTCGATCTGGTCATACACTAAGCAAAATCCTGTAAAGAAACACAAGACACCAAGAAGAAAAATAAATGTAATATGAAGACCAAATTAGTATTAAAATTACTTGGTATTGATATTAATGACAACAATCCCCGGCAACGGCGCCAAAAACTTGTTACGCGTGTAAATGGTCTATTAAATAGTGCAAGTGTACACTGTCGTAATCAAGTAATATAGAAGTAAGTAGAGTATCGTTCCCACGAGGATTGATCACTAAGTACCAAAATAGGTAATTTTAATTCTATTTAGTCGATCGATTCGTTGGTGATGAAGAGTACGAAATAAAAGATGAGCAACTATGAATGCAAATGATATGAAACAACAATGAGAAAAAGTCCTAGGGATTAGATTTCACTTAACAATTTCCGGATTGAATCACTTATCTAATCTAGCCCAATTTATTCCACATGATTGATAGTCGAGTTTCCCTAATTTAATTACTAGCCTCTTCCAAGGTCAAGCAATTCTATAATTAATTGCTAATCCAATATATTCCTATATGAATTTAAGCAATTAATTATGCATTAAAATTTATGGAACTCTATAAGACTACACAACTCATATGAATATATTCCTATTTCATATGCAAGTTATGGTTTTAATTATAGGGTCTACACACATGTATCTTCTTCCGGTCTCAACATATATATTGGAATCATTCAAACGATGGCCAATCAAATGAAAGCATTAAGAGTAATAATTAAAACTCAATCATAAAGGAAAAATAAAACTAGATTTAATAAGTTAAGATTCAATCCGTTATTAGTAAGCTACGTCATCACCCTAGGAAAATGAAAATTTAGCTCATGATAAAATTAAAAACAACAGCAAAATAAATTGACATTATATAAAACTAAAATGAAATCCTTATAAATACTGCATAAAACTTGAATATTAAATTCTCAAACATAAATATACAACCAAAAGATGCATAAAAAATGTAAAAATCTAGCCGTCCCTTTAGGAGGTAAAACCTTCCATGTAGGTGGCATACAAAGAGTAATACAATCCTAAGCCTTCCAAGATGGAGGCATGCAAGAAAATAATACAATACCTAAAATTAATTCCAAGATGATGTAGTAGTTGGAGAAGAGATGGAGTGATGAAATGGTGTGTAAGTAGATAAGAGAGAAGAGTAATGGAAATGAAATGGTGTGTGTGGAGAAGAGATAAGAGTAATGGATCTCAATTGGTCTGTCAAATGTGAAGGAGAGGGTGGCTATATATAGGGAAAAATGGAGTAAGGTAGATGAAGTGGTAGATGAAATGTGATAAGTGGATTAATAGATAGAATGTGGTAGATGGAGTAGTAGGTGAAATGTGATAGGTGGATTAATAGATAGAATGTGGTAGATGGAGTAGTAGGTGAAAAGGAAGATGAAGTGGTAGATGAAATGTGGTAGATGAAGTAGTAGGTGAAAAGAAAGATGAAGAGGTAGATGAAATGGTTGGTGGAATGGTAGATGATTCCCGTTCTCAACTTTCAAGCAAAAATTCGAAACCCTTGGAGATAGAACTGGAATTTCATCTCAACATAAAAGTTGTAGAGCTCTTTCTTAGCTTTTTATCCATATAAAGAATGTCCCGATCCGACATCTAGAGCTCCAGATATTGCCTGAAAACTGAAAGAGGGTCTAATTTAGTATTTTCCAAGAAATTCTATTTTATGCCAAAATCATTATTTATTTATAAATTACACCCAAATTTATTAAATTGAGCTCAAATGTCATCCATAAAATCATCATATAAGGGAAAATAAATGTGTAAATATTTTACTTATCAAGTAGATGTGAATTCTCTTTTTAATTCAACGTGTCTGGAATTTTGTGGCATCTAATGATTCTCTAAGAAGTAGTTCCCGAACTTAACACTGATTGGTTGTGATGGATTGATGCACACTGAGTTCTAGGAAGTTCTAACTTGATGATCTTTTCCCATTCATTTTGGCAAATCACAAATTACTTATAAAAGAAGAAATCAAACTAGTTGTAAAGCGAAGCAGAAAATCATACAGTCCTCTTGCTTGATTTAGCAGAATGTGGTTATGTGATTTCATATGGCAAGATTTTTCTTTGCTAAGTTCATGTTTAACTTGGATCTGCGCTTATGCATTAAAATATTGAATAGATTCTCAAAAATTGAAGTAATTTGATTCATAAAATCCTTTCTTACCTCATTACCCCAATCTCAGAGCTTTCCATTTCCTCCCTAAGTTTAATTCGATATTTCTCCTAACTCTTCAACTTTTCTTAATGGTCATTTTGAATCTCAATTATCCATTATTCTCCTATTAAAGGTATTTTTTTATCACATTAATCTCATCTCTAGCCCGAACTTTGTCAAGTGATAGCTTCCTTGTTACTTTGTTATATCTCCCTTGTTCTTTGGCTAAAGTCTTGTTACTTTGTTATGTCTCCCTTGAGTGTCATGTTATGTCTCACAGCGATGTTATCAAAACAGGCCATTAGTTGAATTAGAGAATGCAGCTCGGGAGCAAATAAAAATAACAGAATTGCGCCTTGCAAGACTCTTTTCATCAGTAGCAAATGGTTCGTCTGAAACTGACAAGTCTCCTCCCACTATTGAACCTTAAAAGGCACAAGGTGAATTCTTCTTCATTGGTTATAATGTCAAAGCTCAATAAAGATTTGTTTTTTTTTTCCTAGACCAAAAAGAGTTGTTCTCCAGCTTCCCATTCACATTCTAACTGTTTGATCACACCCTTTTCAGCCAAATTCACATGACTTACTCATCCAAAAAAGTACTATTATTTCTTATTTAAATTCTTCCATCATGACCTTTGAAATAGAAATTTAATTTTTTGTAAGTGAAGATAAGAGGAGAGTTTGTTTCATGCATTAATCCTCATGCTGCATTAGCTAAGTTTTTGTCCAAATGAGACATAATCAAGCTATAGTGTATCGCTTACTTTATGGGAAAACTAGAAAGCATACCATTTATTAGAGCTTGGGTGGGTATTTACCAAAATGGCTCAATGCAGGACGTTGCTTTAACATTTTCGTATGCCTATTTTATGATATAATTTCAGCTTGGAAACCATCTTTATACTACTTTGTTTCATCTGACTGCACTAAGAGCGTAATGAGTGTCAAGGAAGCTATCGATGCCTGTGAAAAATATAAATGTTCCTCCTTGCATGAGGTAACAATTCCCAGGAAGTTTGAGTATAATGAGTGTCAATAATCTAAAACTCAGAAAGAATCCAATCCGGCCAGATTCAGTAATATGAAAGTATGTATACTTAGCAACATAAACTAATTTTTTCTTATGCAAATCATTTTGCTCTGACATGCATTTCATTCTATTTAAAAATGGGTTTAAAACAAATTAAGAACTTTCTGATGTTTATAGACAGTCAACCTTTGTAATACTTAGAGATGATTTAGTAAGTCCTCGATCAAGATCAATTCAAGTATGAGGATTAAAATAAGTTAGTTCTAACAATCTTTGAAAAATTCTCGCTTATTTGACAATTTGCTGTAGTTCAACTTGTTCACCAGATTTGATACTCATTTGTTTGGGTCACGATTCAATAGAGGTATTACTGTAATCCTACAATTTTAAATAATTTGTCCATTCACAAAGTCTGTTACTTTTACCAGGAGCAAGCTTGGAAAGAGAAAGAAGAGCTTGGTGAATGATGCATGAGGAGAACCGGAGGAAGGTTGAAGAAGCTCAGTGAAGGAAAGCTTTAGATCAGCAGAGGAGAGAAGAGGAACAATATAGAAAGTTAGAAGAGATAAATGAGACATATTTACATTAAAAGATATTTCAATGGGAAGATTGTTGGTATTAAATTTCATTTTGAAACTTTTGAATTGTTATTTGAAAATATTGAATTGTAGGAATGAGAATGTTGAATATATAGATTGAATTATACTCTTAAAAATATTGGGTCTCTTCTCAAGTGCTGGATAATGGGTTAGAAGAAGAAATAATGTAGAAAAAAAAACTTTTTAGACCGGTTGTATCTACAACCGGTCTAAAAACTCTTACCTTTTAGACGTGTTGCAGACACAACCGGCCTAAAAAGTAACAGACTTTTTAGACCAACTATATCAAAACCTAATCTAGAACCGATCTAAAAATTCATTTTTAATCGGTCTAAAAATTCAGTTTTCCACTAGTGACAAGTGGATCCTAAGCTTCAAAGCACACAGACATATTGACAATTATGTCATATGATGATAACATGAGCACCTGAAATGTCTAATTGTCCAAAGACTTCTGCCTTTGTCCACAACTCTGTAATAGAACTTCATAAAGAAGCAAGAGACTTTCGATCAAGGCTAAGAAATTCAAATGATGATGAGAACAAGGAAGAAGATAGAAGTCAGGAAAAAGGTAACCAAGAAAACAAGAAGATGGAGTTAAAAGATAAACTACCAAAGGGCATTAAAAAGAGATATGGAACAAAGAGAAAGAAAAGATTCAAGAGTTGGCCTGATCGTTTGGGAAAGTAAAGTGGGTCCCTAGCCAAGGTAAGAAGTAATGAATTAGATGCTTCCATTTCATGTTTTGTATGTAACACCGCAAATTTTATTCCCCAAAAATATATTATAATTAATTGATTCAATAAAATGGTGAATATTCATGAAATTTGGAACTTATGAATTTTGAAATATTCATATTCATAAGGAAATGGGCAAATTAATTTAAAAAAAGGAATTAAATTATAAAGGTGATAGCAAAATCATAATTTTGCCAATTTAGCCCAAGATTAATTATTTTCCAATTAATTGGATTTAATTTCAATTAATCAAGGAAAATAAAAGAAAATGTATAATTGAAATATTCTTGATGGAATAAATCAAGAATTTTGAAATTTGAGGGAATTATACATAATTCATTTAATTGAATTATGGAATTAATGAAATACATATTATTCCCTTTCTCTTCCATAATTTCACCCAACACATGAAAATAAGGGAGAAAAATTAAATTCCAAGAGCACATGTTAAAATACTACATGAAGTTAAGTGCTAGTTTGGTTAGTTGGGAGAAGAAATGGACTTGGTTAGAGTAAAGAGGAAGGGGGATGTTTTTTGTAACAAGAAGGGAATCTAGTCCAATTCCAATTGAAGCCAAATGATGAGGGGGTATGGCATAAAGTAGAGAAGGCATGGGTGGAAGTATGGGAGGAGGGATGGTGGAGGCATGGGTTGTGACAAGTGTCAACCTAAGGATGCATCTTGAAATCAAGGGCTAGAACGAAAGAAGAGAGAAATGGGATATTTAATTAAAAGTCTTCATCATCTCTTTCCCCATTTCATTTTCACGCAAGACTCAAAAGAAATATATATATATATATATATATAGAGAGAGAGAGAGCTTCAAGAACCTAGAGAGCAAGAGAGAAGCAAAAGGGATCAAGAGAAAAAATTAAGGTAAGTTGGGTAGGAAATTCAAGAGTTTATGCTTCCAATTTCATAGCAAACCCTCCCTAACCTCTATGCCTTCTTGAAATACATGTTTAGCAAGCTCAAAGTCAAGAGGAAGAGAGAGGAAGTGGGATGGTTCTAGAGAGAGAAAGTTAAGAGAAATCAAGGTAAGCTTGAGAATTTGTCATCTCTTGATGAATATAGCTTGTTGTTGGTGTTTGGTTAGATTGTTTGGCTTGTTTTCATGATTTTGTAATTTTGGGAATGACAAACTGTCAACACCCATTTCCATTTTGATAATCGAAGAGTAATAAAGATGGAATTCAATGGGCATACAGAAAAGTATAATTATACTAATAAAAATATTCGTTTACAATACAGATATCGTTTGTCGACAAAAAACAGGAAAATATAGCGAAAATTTAATATCTACATAATTCTCTAAAATATCTAAGCATCAACGAATTATAATCACGTTCTTGACCTCGCCTTGAGACACATGCTGCTCACTTTTCGATGTCAACGTCCTTGCCCTTTTCCCCACTGGTACCCGCTGAGGTATTTGTTTAAAAATAGGGTGAGATTCCGAAGAATCCCCGTAGAGACATGATATCATTCATAGAAAATGCGAAAAGTAAATATGACATGCGCCAAGGTATGCACAAATTAATGAATAAGATAAACACATCATCGTCATGTATACATGAGTAGGGCCCAGCCCCACAATCTACACCAGTTGGTCATCCGCCAACTCCCAGTGTAAGTGCATACTGGCACTAACAGCCTCTCTCTAGGCAATTCATGTTAATTAATAAAGTGCATTTACAAACAATGGCATCCACACAATCTTATAAATATGGCATAATGTATGAAGGATAATATCCCTACCTCAGCTTTATAATCCTCTATTTAATGGTGTCTCGTAAAGCATGTCGTTCCGGCTCTCGTCTCGGTCCTAAAATATTAAATATACAAGAAATAGGTCATAACCTATCCAAGTATCATTTTAGACTCTTCCATAGTGTTTCTTGTGGTTATATTAGTCTATGGTGAAAATTTACTAAAATACCCCCGAGAACCCAGCTCGACCCCGCCGTACCTGGCCCGATGGCACGTTGTCCCAAAATTTTGACTAAGGCTATTCTGACTTATTTTCACCCAAAGAATCCATTTCCGCACTTGAAATCACCAAATCCACTGTCAAATTACGAAAATACCCTTGATAGCCCCTATTTAGGGATTTCAGTGGCGTTTTCGTAATTATGCTTTTTCGACCTCTACAGAAAAAGTGCCCAACTGTAACCCCACCTATTTTTTCCCACTGAGTCCAATGGAACTATTTATTTCATGAAAATCCAACTCCTAGTACCATTTCTGGTCCTGGCTGAAAATATGAAGAAAAATAGAAAAAAAATGAAGCTTTGTGTTTTAGCTTCCAAAACTTGTACTTTTCCACTTCTAATCCTTGGTTAACTCATTTAAACACTTCATAATCATGATTTAAAGGATTTTGGGCAGCATAACCTCTTAGGGTTATAGCTTTTCAAATTCCATAACTTAACCAAAAATCACATAAACCAACCAACCATTACCAATAATAACTTCATACTAACATAAAGTTGAGATTGTTATAATTACCTCTTGATTCTTGGTATTTCTCGCTCTAGGAAGTCCTCTCTCTCTTCTCCTTAACCTTGAGATTAGCTTGCTAAATCAAGATTTCCATGAAGAATAAGAGGTTAGAGGATGAACCATACAAGGTAGAAAGGTCAATCACTTGAAAAACAAGTTCTTACCTTAACCCTTGCTTCCTCTTGCTCTCTAATTCTCCAAAGGAACTCACAAGCTCACTCTCTCTTTTGCCTCTTGCCTTGGACGAAATGCACATGAAGGAGGAAGGGAAATGTTTTATCAACTTAGTCTTCCATCTTCCTAGCCCTTGATCTAATCCATGGTTGTGATTTCTCCACCTTACATGCACACCACTCCTCCAACCATACCTCCCTCCATACCCTCTCCTTTATGCCATACTCCCTTACTTTATGCCATGCCTTCCCATCACTTATTTTTAATTGGGTTTGCACTAAATGTTTCCCTTAACTTCCATGCATTGGACGAAATTAATGGGAAAGAAGAGGAAGAAAAAATGTTCTTTATACATTCCATAATCCATACAATTGAATTATGTATTATTCCCCCTAATTTCACAATTTCTTGATTTATTCTATCAAGAATAATCCATTTGTACATTTTTATTTATTTTCCTTGATTAATTGAAATTAACTTCAATTAATTATAAAATAATTATTCTTGGGTTAAATTGGCAAAATTGTGATTTTCCGATCACCTTTGTAAATTAATTCAATTCTTGAATTAATTTACCCATTTCCTTATGAATATAAATATTTGAAAATTCACAAGATTCAAATTCATGAATATTCACCATTTTATTGCATTACTCAAATAATTACAATATATATTTGGTGAATAAAATTTGGGGTGTTACACAAACCCTAAAGGGAGGTGCTGTCCAAATTTAGTCTAATCATGTTTAGAATGTGATTAAGTGGTCAAACAAGTGATTAAAGGTTATAAGAAGGTGTTTTATGAACTGAAATCATAAAACTCCATTTTCTCCAATTATTAAAGAATTTTGTCCAGATTTGAGTTGGATAGTGTTGGGACTAGATTTTGTTGTTTTTGATGATTTCATTGTGTTTAGAATGGAAAATTGTGTAAGGTTAATGTTGCGTGCGAAGTGAGAAATGCCCTAAAAAGTGAAATGACAAAAATAGCCTTAAAACCCTCATATAGGGGTTGCCAGGGGTGAATATGTAATTGGAGCTGAATTTTAATAAAATATATGGTTCCGTTGGATTCATTGGATAAAAATAGGTGGGTTACAGTTGGTCACTTTTTCAGTAGAGGCCGAAAAAGTATAATTACGAAAACACCCATAAAATCCCTAAATCGGGGCAGTCAAGGGTACTTTTGTAATTTGACAATGAATTTGGTAATTTCGAGCCTGGAAATAGATTCCTTGGGCGAAAATGTGTCAGAATAGCTTTAGTCAAAATTTTGAGAAAACGTGCTATCGGGGCGAGTACGGCAGGGTCGGGCCAGGATCCCGGAGGCATTTTGGTAAAATTTCACCAAAGAATAATATAACCACAAGAAACACTATGGAAGTGTCTAAACGGTACATTTGACGTTTTAGGACCAAGTAGAGAGCCTGAGGGATTGGCACGCAAATCGAGGCATGTTATTCGAAGATCAAGGAAGGGCGATTAAGGTAGGGAACTTACCTCTCCTGCATGCATTTGATATTTGTGCTAGTGTATTGATGCATATTATTACTTTGCTTGATTCTGTGAAACATATATGAATAATTGAAGCTCTGTTTCTGTTTATGCTATGGCCATACGTATATTGTTTAAAACATTGAGCACGCAGATATATCATTGTGTGAGCATGAGTTATGTAATGCAAGCACGTCATGCATTAAGCACTTATCTTGCATGCATATTGGTATTGCTTTCCTACTGAGATTCCCCAGAATCTCACCTCCCCTACCAATAATTTAGATAGGAGAAGACAGAACGTATGCTAAGAATGAAGAAGAGAACCGTACGAGGGGATTGTAGTGGTAGAACGAAGATGGGAAGATGTCTCCGTTTAACTGGGATGGATTTAGACACCCACGAAATGGTGTGAGGCTACGTTAATTGTAATTATCATGTACGAACCCCTATGAGGAATTTCTGTAATCATGCACATAATATCAGTATTTCTATGCTATTCCTATGTTGCTCATTGAACTGCGTATCATTTTCCGTAAATACTCTGAAATAAGTTAAAATAAGATGAGGGTGTGACACTATACCTACCACATTGGAAGCACTACCTCAAGTGCAGTCATTTGCTAGTATATTGATGGTGAGTTTTTTTGTTTTTAATCTAAAACTATATTTCCATTGTGATTTGCTCTATTAATATGTATGTTAACATTTTTTCATGTTAATAATATGTGTACTTTGTTTGTATGATTTATAGGCTCCCTTAGATTGTCCAACATCATCATTGGAAGCATTAGAAGAGGAAATTTTGTTGTCAGGTACAAAAAAAAAAAACAGAGATAGGAATGTGTGAAGGTTAAGGGAAAATGTCACTTCTATTAATAATAATGTGTATACTACATCAAGATGTTAAATACAAATGTCATTTTCTAATACATTTGGTAATATATCAAATATATTATATTACAACTTTTTTATGACCCTATACTAACATCTACATTGCTATTCCTTCTTGCTTCTGCTTATTAGATGAAGGTCAAACTTCTATATCAGCTTCAAAATGTCCAATCAGTTCCTAGCAGGCGAATCACCATTTTCTACGGCTTCAACAATGTTTAATCAGCATGAAGGATTTGCGAACCGGATTTGCGAACCACCACCTGCAATGACAATTCAAATTTGATCAATTTAGTCATTCAACCATCAAGTTTCTTTTTTTTTGATACAATCACTACAACAAGTTTTATTTTATATGACATGGTTATGCTACTGTAACATATAGCTTGAAGTGCCTGATTTTAATTGTATATGGGCTATATAACAGCAACTTGGTATTTGACAGCAGCGAGTATGGATATGAAATTATTATGTTTTAATCAATGAAAGACAACACATGGGCTATATGACAGCAACTTGGGTTATGCTGTGAGGTTGTAAATTAGCAGGAATGAGCATTAAATTGATATAAATAAAGCAATATTGCAAGTGTAACCATCAGGTGTATGTTTTACAACAACTCTAAAATCTTCAGGTGTATGATCATGTTCATCAAGCAAGTTGAAAATCCAGGCTACCACACTTCCTACATCAAAATATTAGTATGACAGATTGTTCTTTAACTAAGGCATAGCCTAAATGCCATAAAATTTTCTGCCCTGTCATCTTAAAGGTACCGACAAGCTACTTATGGAGCATGACAACAGTTGTTCTCTTCTACCCCAATGATTGTCCCTCCATATATCCTCCCACCCAGGAAAAATCAAAAGAACAAGATGAAATAGAAATAATAAAGATGCAGCAATTAGCTTGAAGTTACTGAATTAAAAAATGGCACTATACAATTTATATTGCTACTTAATCAATTACATAGGATTACGTGAACCCATAGTGATTCTCTCACTCTATGACAATATCTGATGTTAGATAATGATCTGCTCCAATTCCACCGGCGCCTCAATGAAAATGGACGAGAAGTCGGGAAGGAAACTCTGGGATTTGGGGAATTCAACAGACGGTCCAAATTATAATAAAGTGGACGGTGGAGATGCAATTTCAATAGCTGCTTGATGTGTCTTTTTCTGAGCTGTTAAGATCAATTGGATGTACATGATTAAAGATTCTGAGGGATATTGAGAAAAGAGCTACTGAGACAATCCAGACCCAAAATTATATGTTACGTGGAGGGGTATTATAAATACCCCTCTCCCGACACACTTCACGCGTCAAATGTTAGGTGAAGTGTTGTGCACAAGGTGTACGGTGATGCTCCAGTAAGCATATTTTCATATATTTAAGGATCAATAAGATATTCAAAATCACTTCTAATCACAAGATTTTTTTCATGAAAAATATTCTAAATAATTTTATCTTTCGTATCATAGTAATTTTTTACTGATTAAAAATATTTTTTGATTAAAATTTTGGGCAAGTTTAAGATTTATCAAGATATGACTATAGAAATGTAGAGAATGATTAATAGTGAATTTTAATTAGTTTACTTTTATTATTCAATTGGTATAATATTTTATAATAAATTTTCTATAAATTTCATATGTAAATAATTATATATTAGACTTTTTAACCGATTAAATTTGGGATAGATTATTTATTTGGATTATTATAAGTATTATTATAGTTGTGATCAGTTTGGATCTTTTATTAAAGTAAAGATTTATAATTTAGCTATTTTAAAATTTGAGGATTTTATATAAAGAAATAAAATTAATAATAATCAATGACTTAAATGGGTGAATTGAGTTAAGGAAAATAATTGAATTAATAATTGGGATTTTTCGTACAAAATTAGAATTTTTGGGAGTAATTCAAAACTTTGAAATTATAGAATTAAGTTAAGTAAGTTAATTTTCTAATAACTCAAAGGAGTTATTAATGTATAATAAATTGACTTTGTAGATTGATTTTTGACGTATATTTAAGTTTTTGGATTAGGTGCTTGTGATTATAATTTTGTTTTGGTGAGAGGTAACTACTTTTTACTTGTTATATGTTGGTATGTTGTTTGTGAGTATTTTATAAAATGATTTTGAGATTTGAAAATAGTATGTTGATATTTATTAGATATTTCAATGAGTAAAGGTTTATTGTGATTGAGAAAGTTATCATTATATTGTGAAATATTTTGATATAAATTTTCCTTGTGGAATTTTATGACTTGAAATGAAAAACATGTATACATTTATATATGAATATGAAAATATTGGGAAAATCCCGTTGAAATAATTATTGATAAATTATTGTGATAATAGGTTTGGGATGAGATGGAGTAAATTATTTTACCACGTGGCATAACCTCCATTAGTGCACGATGATTGGTTTTCTATTGTCCCAGAATGAGAGATTGCCTCACTAGTTCAATGAGGGGCTGCGACACCCCACTACTTCATTGAGGGGAAAGACCCATGGTCCAGGCACGTGCTCTGTGGATTTTGGCCGATCCTCATCATGTGATCGGTGAGCTTTTTGAGTGGCTAGTGACATGAATAGTAACTTAGCCCATGGGTCTAATCGGCAGAAATAAGGCGGTTCTATTGGATTGATGGGAGGCAAATGGGAATTGTAATATGAGATTTGATATATAGTAATTGTGATATATATAATTCCTAATATGAGATTTGTGTATAAAACTATGATATTGAATTTTTGTCAATTATATCCTTAATAATTTGTTATATAAATTGTTTCACTTGGCACCTCATGAACACATGCCAACATGTGTAATGAGTTGGATAATTGGTTACTGAGGCTTTTGCCTCACCCAGTCAATTTAACATTTTTTAGGTGATATTTTCCCTGCTAGGGCGTCGGGAGGAGCTCCTGAGGCATAGATATATCTCTATGTATATTTGTACAGCCTCTTGTGGTTTATTATGTGTTGAATTGATGTATATTGCCACTCATAGGGCCCACATTCTGTAAACTCTAATTCGATTGCATACTTTGATTACCGTACTTTATTTGGATGTTATATAAAGCTAGATGACTTTAGTTTTAAAATGAGAATTTTTGGTATTGTCACAGTAGAATTAATTTTTACCATGATTAATATTTGAAAGATGGGTTGTAATATTTTCTTTGTAGAAACTTAAATATTTTATTACAATAGTAGAGTTTTTAAATGATTAGTTGATGTAATACCCCGAAATTTGGGATTGGAGGCTTGGGAATGAGCCTAAATTAAGCAGACTGCTAAGCCCCGGTTTAGCAGGTGTCCCAAATATATTCTCTAATGTTTCTTATATCTTTGGGGCATTAAAGAAAATAAAATGGTTAATTTTGAAGAAAGTGATTATGCTTACGGTGAAATCGCCTATGAGGCAGTGAGTTTGTCATATGATTTTGTATGACCAAATGATGATAAAAAATTATGAAATTTTACAGGATGAAATTGGACATCCTAAGCTTTAATTTGATAGGTCATATGAATCAATTATAGCTTTATAAAAAAAGATACGAATTTTTGAAGTCAGCACAGAAAAACCGTGAGATTTCTAGAACAGTATGCAAAGATTAAAATTCTGGGAATTTTGTGATTCCATTCAGCAAAAGTCTATATTTTTCCTTGAAACTAGACTCAATAAGAGTTCTATAGGCTTTGGAATCACTCAAATTAGATTTTTCTAGAATTAGTTATGATTTTTCAAAGTTTGGGTAGAAATCTGCCAAAACTTTGTAAAAATCCGAATTTTGGAAAATTAAACAATTGATTAACATATTATAATATAAATGATAAAAGGAAAATCATCATCTTCCTCCCACCATTTCAGACGTGGTGCAGCCAACGAGAGAGAGAGTTGTGCTCTTTTAGTGAGAGAAGGAGAGGACAAAACTCACAAGATAGGTCGATTTCTTCGGTGAATTCGTACCTAACGTGTATAATCCTTCTCCTAAGCTTATCTCCTATGTTGTTTGAGGTGTTTGAAGCAAGATTTTGGAGTTTGGAGGACTAGGGTTTTCAGCCATATTTGGAAAAATTCAGAAGGAGCTTGAGGTAACTTCCAAACTTTCGTATATTGCTTATTCTGACTGCTGTGGACAATTTAATCGGTGAAATTTTACCGGATTATCTTTGTTTGTGATTTTTGGAAATGGGTTTTCTTAAGGGTTATGCTGCCCAAATTGAGTCTAAATGGTATTTATAACCTAATGGAATAGTCAATAAAGTGGTTAGGAGTACGAAGGAACGTGTTTACGGAGCCAAAACCGAAAAACCCCAATTTTCCCTAAATTCCCATATATTTCAGCCAGCACTATAAATGGGCCTTAGAGTTGGATTTTCAATGATTTGATGGTTCCATTGGATTCAGGAGGGAAAATTAGGTGGGGTTACAGTTGGACACTTTTTTGGAAAAGGCCGAGAAAGCATAATTACGGAAACGCCCCTAAAACCCTAAAAGTAGGGCTGCCAAGGACAATTTCGTAATTTGACATTGAATTTGATAATTCTGAGTCCGAAAATGGATTCTTTGGGTGAAAATATGTAAGAATAGCCCATGTCAAAATTTCGGGAAAAGTACAGCCGGACCGGGTACAGCGAGGCCGGGCCGGGGTCCCGGGGCATTTTGGTAAATTTTCAAGATAGACTCATATAACCCCCAGAAACACTATGGAAGTGTCTAAATAGTACATTTGACATTGTAGGATTGAATATGGAGCCCCGAGCTGTTTGCACGTAGATTGAGGCACACGTTTCGAGGCGGAAAAGGGTTAAGGTAGGGAATTTACCTTACTTGCATCTATTTGATATCTTTGCTTGTGTAATGATGTATGTGATTGCTTTACTTGATTGTGTAGAGCATATTTGAATAAATGAAGCTCTGTTTCTATTTTCGCTGTGGCCATAGTCTTGTTGTATGAAACATTGAGCATGCAGAAATGTCATTATGGGGCATACATCTAGATAAAGCTAACATGTCATACACATAGCATCAATCATGCATGCATTATGGTATCTGTTTCCTACTGAGATTCTCTCGAATCTCACCCTCCCCTACCAATAATTTAGACAGGAGACGACAGAAGATACGTAAACAACAATGCAGAGTATCGTACGAGGGGATTACAGTAGTGGAACGAAGACGGGAAGAAGTCTCCATTTCACTGGAATGAGTTTAGACACCCTAGTAGCCTTGTGTGGCTACCTTAATCGTAAGTATCATATACAAACCCTTATGGGGAATTTATGTAATCATACACTTATTATCAGTATATTCATGTTATTCCTGTGTTGCCCACTGAACCATATATCATCTTCCGTGAATACTCTGAAAAAAGTGAAAATTAGATAAGAGCGTGACAGTTGAACTCTTTTCTACTATGTTAATCCTTTTTTTGGAAAAAAAAAACAAGAAGAAGAAGAAGAGAGTTTTAAGGAAAGGATTTTACACATGACAAAATCATTCATAATTCATTTAGGCAAAAATAGCATATCTTAGATGAATGAGTATATAATATCAATATGGTGCATACCTAAATTGTATAATGAATTTTATAGGTTTTAAAATTTTTAAAATTGTAATATTTTCAACTGAGAAAACCTAAAAAGAACCCGGATAAAAATATAAATCCAAGCAAACCATACACAAGATGTGTACTTCTACTAGAGTAATGAGGAGAAAGGCATTAGAGATCCTGCAACTCTACAATTTTCATTGGCACATTGGCATGAGTATCAATAGCTGAAAAAGAAAGAAAGTGGGAAAATATAATTTAAAGATGTGACAATGTGAGGTTAATTTTATAGTTTTTTCCAGGAACTCAAGAAGGGTCAGAGAGAATATGGCTTCCGTTCATCACCAAGTTTTTTTTTTTTTTTTGGCTCATAATGATAATAGTACTTATTGTTCTAATTTTTATTTCCAATCATCTGGCCTACTCCATGATCACCTTGATGATTCTCCCCAAAACCTGTGTTCCATTCAAATTATATGAAGAAAAAGCATTCGCAACTAATTTAGTTTATTATTCTAAAGGAAAAAAAATGCTTAAACAATCCCTAATTATTCACATCAACAACCTCCATATCTGGGTTTACATAATCAAATGATAAATATGAAAGATAAGATATTATGATCAAATCTAATTTCCTAACTCTTATATAAGGTCCGAAATTACTATTTTTTCCAATAAACAAAAACATGCCTCCGCTTTTGGGTATTATTCCCTCTACTCTTTAATATAAGATATATTTACCTAATTTGATTAGATTAAGAAAGTTAGTTAAGTTAGTTAATATGACATGTTTTTTTTCTAAAACACCCTAATCATTTTCTTTAATTCTCTCATTCCCTCTCTTCAGTAATTATTATTAAGGGAGCCTCAACAGACAAAATTATGAGAAGATTGATAAATATATAAAAATATGTCTTATATTTAAGATCAATATCAACTCTTCAAATATGTCCTATATTAAGATCAGAGAGAGTATTTTTTTTAATTATATATATATATATATAAGAAAAATTGGGAAACCCCTCCATTGAAAATGTTATTAGTGCATTTGTCCAAAAAAAGAAAAGAAAATGTTATTAGTGTGAAAGAACTGATAAATTTTTAACTCACATTTTGAGATGCGTAACTTAGTTATTTGAATATTATATTTTGAACTAGAGGGAGTACATATTTGCATAGAGGGCAAAATCTAACACTGCAGCCAAAAGACTCCTCCTCTAGAAAATAAAATGAATTCTTTTTTTTTTTTTGAAAAAAAAACGTTAACAAATGACTTCTTATGCCTACCTAAAAATTGATATGTAACAATAATTACAAGGATATAGCTAGTCCAAGAAAAACATCACAAGACATCATATAAGCTTTGCTCGCTTCTCACACAACTTTTTAATTATGTTTCACCTTCTTCCACTTCCAGATCGCTTGTTTTGACTTTTGACGACTTAACCAAATGTCCATCTTGCTGGTCTTCTATAAAAATAATGTAGCAGAATGTAGCAAATCCATGTGGATTATAATTAAGAACTTGCAGAATGAAAGAAGACATGCACAAATATTCAAACAACGTAACTGTAGTCAATGCAAGGGAAAAAATTGACATGTTAGCGGCTGAAATCCAAACTAATCGATATAAGGCTCTGAAATCCAACATTCTTGACTCCAGAATTGATTGCCTTGCCACATACTCCTCTGCAAAATTGACATGTTAGTCACTTCTGATATTTTTCGCTAGAATCAAGAAAAATCTTAACTTATTAATTGTACCTTAAAACTCAATAAGTTTTCAACTTTATCCCTATTTAATGCTCCATCGGTTCTTTTTATAAGTAACAACTACCACTTTCACAGGGATTAAAATTATAGTTAAATTCAGTTAAAGTAATAAGTATGTAATATATGAAATTTTTTTCTGATTATACCCTTGTTCATAAAGAGGGCTTAGGAGAGAAAATGATGAGTGGAAATTTAGGAGAGCTACATTTCAATGCCATCTCTCTCTCCCTCAAATATGATTCATGGTGCATGTAGTAATTATTATAGAGGCATTTATTCAATGAGAATAAAAGTGGAAAGATAAATTTTCATTTTTAGACAAAGGGGATTTGTTACTTATAAAAAAGATCATACCCAAGAGAGAGAATATTATTTATAAAAAGGATCGGAAGGAGTATACTTCAATGATAACATAGTCAGCAATATAATAAATTAATGAATGGTAAAATTGTACATTTATTTATATGAAAAGTTTAATGACGCGACTTATAAATATGACAAAAAAAAATTCTTCTTTATCTGTCTTATAAATAGGACGAGAGGAGTATATAGTATTTGCTAGTTTTTGGTTTCCTTTAATGCTTGTTAATCAAATAGTGGCTCCTTGACAATTGATGGCCGAATTCCCTTTTCTACCATATTTTCCAACAAAACACAAGCTTTTGTAACATTGTCATTCTCACACAGCCCATTTATAAGCACCGAAAACGTGTGCATGCTCGGGACAAACCGTTTTAATTTCATGCATCTCCACATTTGCACAGCCCTCTCCAAATCATTTCTCCCACAAAAACATTTTTATCATCATTGTATAAGTATCAGCATATGGTTTGCAAGACTTGATCATCCTGTGGTAGACACTATAAGCCTCATCACTCTGATCATGACCTATCAAGTTGCTGTATAGGTCCTTGAATTAAGTTTTATAATACATTTTTCCATGAGAAAATCACAAGAAAAATAATATCAGAAAAGTCACATAGCTTGTCAATAACAAGTGAAAGAGTCACCATTGACAAGTCACGAGGCTTTTCTATTATTATTTTCCTTAACTAGGACCTTGGTGTGATTTTCCCTTCTTCCGTTGGTCCTTCAAGTTTTATAATACAATCTTCCTTTATAAATTGTAGAAAATATTTTTCTATTTTAACTTATAGTTTTGGGTTAAACTCTAGGTTTGACAATCGTATTACAAATTTGTTGGAATAGTTTTGCTTCTCTTATAACCTTAATAAACTAGATTCACATTAGTTTGAATAAATTTGAACAAGTTTTTATTTAGCCACTATGATTATCACAAGTTTTTATTATTTATATTATTTGTTTATATTTATAATTATGAAATTTGAATTATGATAGTAATAATTTATTAAAAAAATAAGGCAAATAAAAAGTACCGGTACGGTGTAAATTTTGTACAAATATCGGTACTCTTACCTCTTGAGTTGCTCAAATTCATTTTTTGGTATCTCACACCACATAAGCTAGAATCACATTTTTTGGAATACATGTCAGTTGGATACGCGAGCGATTATCATGTCCAATTCTTCCACAAGTATGGAAGTGGTGTTGCAACCTTTTTTATTCATAGTATCAACACAAGGATTAACTTTATCACGTCTTAAGGGGGGTGTTTAGGAAAACCTCACAAAGTCACTTATGCACTTTATGCAACAAAATTGCTCACATATATATATTTATCCCAATTCAAGCCCTTAACTTAAACACATTACTCAATACCAAAAATTTACAAAGCTGCAAATTAACTTCATTGTCAAACTAGCCTCAAATTGTTGCATTGCCAAGCAGACAACCACTGTTCACAAAATCCCTACCTAAAAGATGAAACCCACACTGAAGGAGCCAAGCTCAGAGCTCACACTTAATGGAGCGCCGGCGATCATCAGTGCCAGAGCTCTGGCAGCCGATAAGGGGGTTTGAGGATTTTTAAAAAAATAAAATACTAAAGGTAGTTAGATAATTTCTCACATTTGTTAAGATTTCAAAATTCCAATTCAATCCATTTGGAATTATTAAAATTCAATATTAATTTTGACTGTCTTTTTCCCAAAACAATTATGATGTGGGTAAAAAAATAAAACATTCTAATAAATATTCTCAAATACTCCCTCCGGTCCTAAATATAAGACATAGTTGACTTTTTTTGGAAAGATTAAGGAAGCTAAATAAGTTACTTAATCAAATCATATGTTGTGTATTTTTAATTTATATATCAGTTTATTAGTCAAAATAATTATTTTAGAGACAAAAATAAAAATACAAATACTTTAAAGTAATTTAATTAGCTTCCTTAATCTCTTCAAAAAAAAGTCAACCCTGTCTTATATTTAGGAGCGGGGGAGTATTAATGAAATTCATAATTTAAGTAACATTTAGAATTGTATTTTAATTTTTTTATTTTTAAAATATTTTTTTATTCTTTTAATACTATAATAATGTGTTTAGTTAAATTAAACTGAAAATGTTAGATCATCAGGAGACCTGATACCAAAATGAAGAAATAAATTTTAATAAGAATTGTTTCAACTTTCGATTTAACTTGTACAATTTAAATAAACCGCAATAACAATATTATTCCTGATTAATACCAAGTTAGTTAATATGCCATAAAAAACTCTAGCAAAAGCAAAATTTAATATACAAAAAATGTTATTACAATTAATTGCATTTTGTTTAAAGGGAATGTGGAAAACGGAAGAGTGTTTTGAATGGCAAACACTACTACTTGAGATTATAGACAAAATGAATATGTGACATCTCACTTATAAAAAAGTTTATATGTTATTAGGCTACCAAGCCATTAGCTTATTATATGATTAAAACATGATAGTTATAAGGGAAAATTCCAAAAAAAGACATTCGAAATAGGGAAATCCCTAATCAATGCTGCGAATTCCAAAATTTCGGATCAGTTCGCTGTTAGTACGGATGAACAGTGCAGGGATGCCAAAAAACGATTTTGCCCTTCAGTCCTCATTCTCGCCACTTCAGAATAACAACACGCTCTTCTTAATTAACAACTCCGTATTCTTGATTAACAACTCTAGTTTCATCTTTTTACTTTCACAATAGCAACACCGGTTTTGTTATTAACAACTTCAGATTCTTGATTAACAACTCCGCTTTATTCTTCTACATATTCACATCTCAAAAATATAGTGTTGTTAATGTAAAATACGGTGTTGTTAATAAAGAAAGAGGTGTTATTATTAGCCTTGAAACTTAAATTACAAAAGTTGTGAAACAAGAAATGAGAGTTGTTAATGTAGAATATGGTGTTGTTAATAACAAGACCGGTGTTGTTATTGTGAAAGTAAAAAGATGAAACTAGAGTTATTAATCAAGAATATGGAATTGTTAATCAAAAATCCGGAGTTGTTAATTAAGAGCTGCGAGTTGTTAATAAAGAAAGAAGTGTTGTTATTGGCCCGAAACTTAAATTACAAAGTTGTAAAACAAGAAATGGGAGTTGTTATTCAAGAATCCGGAGTTGTTAATTAAGAGCAGCATGTTGTTATCCTGAAGTGGCGAGAATAAAGACTGAAGGGCAAAATCGTCTTTTGGTGCCCCCGCACTGTTCATCCGTACTGACAGCGGACTGATCCGGAATTTTGGAATTCGCAGCACTGATTAGGGATTTCCCTATTTCGGATGTCTTTTTCTGGAATTTTTCCTAGTTATAACCTACGGTGCTTGGTTTAACAAAAGGGCTAATTAATCCCTCACAATATAATGAACTAAGGTTCAAATTCACACTAGGAGATTGTTCGTATTTAATGCTCACAATATCTCGAACAATGCTAAAGGAGGATAACTTTGCTCATAAAAAACACATGGTAGTTATAAATTGATTCTCTAGAACTATTACTAGTACTATAAATATTATAAATATAAAAAATAAAAAAAATTATATAATCCATTAAGATTGAAAGTAAAAGCGTTTAAAATCTACTTAAATATATGTGAATTTTATGGGTACTCGCTGGTTTGATACAGAAAATAAAATTTAATTGAAAAATATTAAATAAAAAATATTTTTATGAATTATTACCATTACACTGTATCATAATAGATATTGGAAATTTTCCTCTTCATATTTTTTTACTAATGAAATATGTCCGAATTTAATTTCAGCATATATGATATTTTCATTTGTGTTAAATATAGTAAAATTGCTTAAGAAATGGAATGTTTTTTTTATACAGACATGAAAGTCTTTCTAACAACAATGGCCATAAGATTTATTGACGGCTATCATTTTTGTATAATTTAGCTATTAAAATTCTCTGCATTATATTATAGCTTACTGTCTCATTAGGGATGATTGATTTGTGACTTGTCCATTAACATTTTATATTAAAATTTTAAAAAAAATTATGCAAATTAAAAATTGAAGTTAAGGATATATTTTTTATAAAAAATATATCAAACATAAAAGATTTCTTAAATAATTACAAATGAAAACCATGAGCCTGGATATATACCTTCTTTGGATACTCAAATTTCATAACTGCTTAATGAAAACTAAGAGAAAACAGTGTTACAATAAACGGTTGATTAGCTGGTTACTAATAATATTTTTGTTCGCATATATTTAATCCAAAGTTTATTAAAATTATTTTAATTATTATTAACTATTAATTGCCCTACCCATCACCGGTCCCCACTAATAATAATATACGAAATTTTCGTTTTCCCATAAAAAAATTCACAAATTGTTAAAACTGTTATGAAATCAAGAAAATATAAGAGATTGGGATAAAAGGATAAAGAAATTTAAGAGAGAATTGTAAAGATGAAGAGTGAAGAACTCTCATTTGTCAACACCCGTTTCCATTTTGATATGCGTAGGGTAATAATGAACAAGTTCCATAGGCAAACAGAAAAGTACAGTTATACTGATAATAAGTATTTGTTTACAGACAGTCATTAACAGAGTAGACATCGATAATAATGACAAATGTGTACAGTATGTTCCAATACTATTTCACATACAGACTATATATAACCACTGTATTCATCTTAGGAAACGTGCCCGTCAGTTTCCCTTCTCTGCATCCTTGGCCTTCGAGCCATTGGCATCCGCTGAGACATTTGGATTAGAAAAAGGGGTGAGATTCTAAGGAATCTCAGTAGAAACATACGATCAACACATAAAATGCGAAAATTAAATATGCAATGCACCGTATCAAGTAAAATGAAAACTCATATCATCCGTGTGTGTACACAAAATTCAGGGCCAACTAACCCGTTGAAACCCCTACATGTACCTCAGCTAGTCCTTGACTACAGTTAGGTAAGACTAGTGTACCTCAGCTAGGTCTTATACCACAGCTAGGTAATGTACCTTTATCACATGTTCAAGTCACAAAATACAGTAACATGCATCATACAAATAATCACATAGTATATGAGAGATAGTAGTTCCTACCTCGAAGTTTTATCAACCCTTTTTTGTGTGCCTCGTGAAACGTGTCAATTTTCGACTCCTAATTCAGTCCTAAAATATTAAATATACAAGAAATAGGTTATAACCTATCCAAGTATCATTTTAGACACTTCCATAGTGTTTCTTGTGGTTATATTAGCCTAGGTGAAAATTTACCAAAATGCCCCCGGGACCCGACCTCGCCATACCCGGCCCGATGGCACATTTTCCCAAATTTTTTACTAGGGCTATCCTGACGTATTTTCGTCCAAGGAATCCATTTCCAGACTCAAAATTACCAAATTCAATGTCAAATTATGAAATTGCCCTTGGCAGCCCTACTTTTAGGGTTTTAGGGGCGTTTCCGTAATTATGCTTTCTCGGTCTTTTTTTAAAAAGTGCCCAACTGTAACCCCACCTATTTTTGCCCACTGAATCCAATAGAATCATCAAATCATTGAAAATCTAACTCTAAGGCCCTCAAACATCCCTGGCCGAAATAATTGTGTTCTCCGGGAAAAATCGGGGTTTTACGATTTCGGCTCCGTAAACGCGTTCCTTTCTACTCCTAACCACTTTATTAACCATCAAATTGAGTTATAACAATTATTTGAACTAAAATTGGGCAGTATAACCCTTAAGCACACACTTTTCCAAAATTTGAAACCAATGGCAATCCAACGAAATTTCACCGATTAAATTGCCCACAGCAGCCATAATAGTTAATATACGAAGGTTTGGAAGTTACCTCAAGCTCCCACTAGCTTTTCTTGCTATTGGCTGAAAACCCTAACTTTTAGAACACCAAATTTGAGCTTTCCAAACCTTAAAGAACAAAGTGGAGTAGCTTAGGATCGGAATTATACGCGTTAGAACCGAAATCGTCGGAGAAATCGGCTTACCTTATGATTTTTCTTCTCTTTCTCTCTCTAAACTCTCTCAAATTTCTCTCTCAACTTCAGGTCTGTTCTGTGCGTGAATGAGCTAAAGGAAGGAGATGCAACATATGTTAGATCTCATGTTTTGATGATAACAAAAGAATGGTTTGAAAAGGAAATGTTTAAATATCAAGCTTGAACTAAGTAATGACAGGAATAAGCTTTACTTGAGGAAAGCATGGAAGTAGTGAAGATTGGCCAAGAGAAAATGCTAAGGAACTTAATTTGAAGTGCATTTTCTAAGGCATTACTCGAGGAGCTACTCGAGTAATGACCCAAAACTTGAAGTAAATAGGCAAAACTTCCAGTTACCTGCCACCATTACTCGAGGAGCTACTCGAGTAACCAGGTAAAACTTCAAGGTTGCTCTCGGCCTGCCAATGTTACTCGAGGAGCTACTCGAGTAACCATGTGAAAACTTCCAGTTGCCTTCAAGTTAGCAGAATGTTACTCGAGGAGCTACTCGAGTAACCGTTTGTACCTCTCGGCATTTTGTACCACTGCTAATGTTACTCGAGGAGCTACTCGAGTAACCAGGTCAGAAACTTCCAGTTCACCTTCAAGTTTTCCATGATACTCGAGGAGCTACTCGAGTAACCGTGTATTTGAGAATGTGTAACTCTCGGCACTTTGTACCACTGCCAATGTTACTCGAGGAGGTACTCGAGTAACAGCCTGAGGTAAGTTAAAACTTGAGGTTGGTATCCGATTAACTTGAATTGTTTATTTCGTCTTCCTCGAGTGCTGACTCGAGTATTCAAGTTTCTAATGTTTTATCTTAAGTGGATTCCTCGAGTATGTACCCCAGTAAGCACAAATATTTTCAAAGGAAACTTCAAGTCATGACCAGGGTAAGTTATGTTCAAATGTCTCAGTTACTCGAGGTGCTACCCGAGTAACATATGCAAGATTGAGTGCATTACTCGAGGAGCTACTCGAGTAATGAGGTAAGTGCTCTCGGCATTTTGATCCTGCCAACATTATTGGAGTAGAGCATCGAGTAATCAAAAGTTTTTCAAAGGATTACTCGAGGTGTTACCCGAGTAACTCATAAAGTTGTGAGTGCATTACTCGAGTAGCTACCCGAGTAAATAACTATTCCAAAGGTTTGAAATTTAGTTTACTCCATGCACTACCCGAGTAATCTTATACTTGTTCATTAACTTGCAGTTGATAAATGATTTCCCGATGTTACTCGAGGAGCTACTCGAGTAAACTTCAAGGGTTACTCGAGGAGCTACTCGAGTAAGCATACCCAGAAATTTAGAAATCATTCAAACGTTCATTGATTTGTTTCCTATATGATTAACCTTTCATTGTATTAGTATTCTTAGTCTATTTACAGATAAACAATGAAGGAATCACTTCAAGAGATGAAAGTCAAATCAAACGTTCAAATGCCAACCACCGCCAACGGATATTTTTCAAAAACTTGAAAAGTCAACAGTGGCTGCGCACTCACCAACGGACGAAAGGAAAACGTTCCAACGGTCATCACCATCATATCTATATATATGGGAACCTTTAAACAGAGAAGAACAACCAAGCATTCACAAAAACAATTCATTGAGTTCATTGCTCTGTTTTCACGTTGAAATTATATTCATATGCTTCAGTGATTATTATTTACTCTTTGTGAGAGATATTTCATTCAAACTCAATATTTGTTATTGAGATAACTTAAGGTTGTGGAACCTTGAGTTGGGATTGGATTACAACCTGTAAGGGGGAGCGAGTGTCCAGGTGTGAAGGAACTTGCTTGTACTGTGGTGCCAAGAACCCATTGAATCTTGGAAGTTATAGTGAAACTCTCAGAGAAGCTCTGAGGACTGGACGTAGGTCAAAGTGGTTGTGACCGAACCAGTATAACTCCCGGTGTACACTTCGGTGATATTTCTCCTTACTCATTACTGTTTTAATTCTTTTGTCAAAGTTTTATATTTTCGAAAGAAATTTCAGTATCACCCAATTCACCCCCCTCTTGGGTGAAACGCTTGATCTTACATTTGGTATCAGAGCGTAGGTCTTCTTGTTAAGGTATAACAACCTAAGAAGGATCCAATGGCAAGCATGGGTGAAGGAATTCTTCCCGACGGAGCATCCATCACTAGACCTCCCGGTTTCAATGGAGAACACTTTTCTTTCTGGAAAGCTAAATTCAGAGTGTTCGTGATGGCTACTGAATATGGGCTATGGGATGTAATCGAGAGTGGAAACTATCAACCTACAAAGACTGTAGATTCTCAGAAAATTCCAAAGACGCCAGCGGAATATGATGAGAATGACAAGAAACTTATCACTCTCAATAGCAAGGCAATTCTGATGTTACAAAGCTCCTTGAGTCAAAATGAATACTTCAGAATCTGCACACTCCCAACAGCAAAGGAAATGTGGGAAGCTCTGGAAATAGCTCATGAAGGAACTTCGGGAATAAAGGAGAATCGAATCAACACCTTGATCACAGAATTCGATCTACTTCGAATGAAATCAGGTGAGTCAATTTCTGAATTCGAACTTAGGTATACTCATCTTGTTAATCAACTTGCAGCACTTGGAAAAGTATATGATCAAAATATCCAAGTACGAAAGATTTTGAATATTCTTTCTAAAGAGTGGGAGGCCAAAGTCACTGCGATAGAAGAGGCAAAAGGAGAATCAATGAGATCAGTTGCTTCTCTATTTGGAAGCCTTTCTGAATATGAAAGCAAGTTAAAGTTCAAACGGGAACTAGACGACATCAGTGACAAAAGAAAGAAAGGTCTAGCTCTAAAAGCAAAAGAAGAAAATCAAGATGAAGTTGAGGAGTTTGATGATGATGAAATGGGCTTAATCATAAAACGATTCAGAAAGTTCTACAAGAAAGGTCAAGGCTACAAACACTTTCAAAAAGGAGGAACTAGCAACAAAGACCATATCATTTGTTATGAATGTGGTAAACCAGGACATATCAAATCAGAATGTCCAGAGCTCAATCAAAAGAGCAAAGAAAAGAGAAAAGGCAAATTCTTTAACAAAAAGAAGGCCTTTGTATCTGCTATATGGGGAGATAGTTCCTCGGACGAAGAAAGTGATGAGGAAGAAGTAGCCAACATATGTCTTGTTGCTCAAGAAGAGACAGAAGAAGAGGTAAATGATTCTGACCCTACCTATGATGAATTATTATCTGAATATAATGCTTTACATTCTGAATTCATCAAAGTAGTTAAAGAACTAATTGTTTTCAAAAAGAAAAACAAAGCTCTTGAAATTGAACTTAAAGAAAGTTCAGAAAAGAATTGTGAAAATTGTTCTTCTTTGAAAGAGAAAAACAATGATCTCACAAAAACTCTTGAAAAGTTTACCAAAGGAAGTGAGATGCTAAGTGTGATTTTAAAAGAACAACGATTTGTAAATGACCGATCTGGTATTGGATATGATCCAAAATCAGATAAAAGGAAAGGTAGAAAGAAAGCAGGAGGTAAGTCATATTTGAATTATTTCCAGCATTCTGTACATATATCAAATCCTTTTGCATTTTGTAATTACTGTAATAGAAAAGGTCATTATACCTCCTCATGCATTCATAAAAAGAAAGGAAACATAGGAACCTACAAATGGGTACCTAAAGGCACATATATTCAGAAAATCATTTATACTAACCCAAAAGGACCCAAAAAGAAGTGGGTACCTAAAACTTAGTCATTTGATTGCAGGTATGTCTTAAAGCATCCAAAAATAACAAATGGTTCATAGACAGTGGATGCTCTAGACATATGACCGGAGATTTCGAAAGTTTTACCACATTACAACCTAAGGAAGGTGGAAAGGTAAAATTTGGAGGAAATCAATCCGGAAAAATAGCAGGAATTGGTGAAATCAAAAATGACAAAGGCATACAAATCAAAGATGTATATTACGTTGAAGGCTTGTGTCATAATTTGCTGAGCGTAAGTCAAAGTGCAGATAAAGACAACTGGATAATATTTGATTCAGAGGAATGTCTAATTATCAACAAGAATGACTTACAGCTTGATAAGAAAAATATCAAGGCTAAGCTCAGAGCAAAAAGGGAAGGTAACTGCTATACTCTAGATATTAGTAGAAATGAATCTGAAAATTGTTTTCTGAGTAATACCGATGAAAGTTGGTTATGGCATAAGAGATTGGCTCATGTCAATATGCATCAACTAGGTAAACTACTCAAAAAGGATTTAGTTCTTGGATTACCCAAAGTAAATTTCAAAAACGATTTGATTTGTGACGCATGTCAAAAGGGTAAACAAACTAAATCATCTTTCAAATTGAAAAATGAGATTTCAACAAATAGACCATTACAATTATTGCATATGGATTTAGTTGGTCCAGCAAGAGTAAAGAGTCTTGGTGGCAACTTGTATTCATTGGTCATTGTTGATGATTTTTCTAGATTTACATGGGTTATTTTTCTATCATCAAAAGATGAAACCTTTGAAGAATTTATTGTTTTTGCCAAGAAAGTGCAAAATGAGAAAGGTATGTCTATTGCAGGTATTAGGACTGATCATGGTGGAGAATTTGAGAATCAAGCCTTTGAAGAATATTGTGATACTAATGGCATTGATCACAACTTCTCTGCTCCAAGGACGCCCCAACAAAATGGAGTTGTGGAACGCAAGAATAGAGTACTTACTGAAATGGCTAGAACAATGTTAAATGAAAAGAACATGTCTCAAGTTTTCTGGGCTGATGCTATGAGTACAGCATGCTATATTTCAAATAGAGCCTACATCAGAACGAAACTTGGAAAGACACCATATGAGCTATACAAAGGAAGGAAGCCAAACATTGGTCATCTACACATCTTCGGTTGTAAGTGTTTCATTCATAATAATGGTAAAGATAACTTAGGAAAATTTGATTCTAAAACTGATGAAGGAATTTTCCTAGGATATTCTAACCGAAGTAAAGCATATAGAATTTTCAATAAAAGAACTTGTGTTGTTGAAGAATCAATTCATGTTGTATTTGATGAATTTGAAACCTCTGACAAAACCATTGATGAAGAACAGGAAGTTGTTTTAAATCAAGAAAATGGTCAATCTATCTCTAAGTCTCTTATTCCAGAGGTTGATGAAACTAAGGATGAAGAGCAATCCCTAGGTCAACCTAAAGCTTGGAAATACAATAGAAGTCATCCCTTAGATCAAGTCATAGGAGATGTGAATGAAGGGATCAAAACCAGAAATAGAGTTTTCAATGAAGTAAGTTTTTCTGCATTTATTTCTGAGATTGAACCTTCTAACATTGTTGAAGCCCTATCAGACAATGATTGGGTCATAGCAATGCAAGAAGAATTAAATCAATTTGAAAGGAATCAAGTCTGGGATTTGGTGCCCCGACCCAAAGATCATACGATCATTGGTACTAAATGGGTATTCAAAAACAAACTTGATGAATCTGCAATTATTGTCAGAAACAAGGCAAGATTGGTGGCCAAAGGCTATAATCAGGAAGAAGGAATTGATTATGAGGAAACGTATGCTCCAGTGGCTAGATTGGAAGCTATACGTGTACTCTTAGCCTTTGCATGCATCAAAGGATTCAAACTCTATCAAATGGATGTTAAGAGTGCCTTTCTAAATGGTTACATCATGGAAGAAGTGTATGTAGAACAACCTCCTGGTTTTGAAGATGTCACTAAACCGGACCATGTTTTCAAACTTAAAAAGGCTTTGTATGGTTTAAAACAAGCTCCTAGAGCCTGGTATGAAAGGCTTAGTAAGTTTCTCATCGATCAAGGTTTTGTACGAGGAAAAGTTGATACAACATTATTTATAAATCGAAAACATGATGATATTTTAATTGTTCAAATATATGTTGATGATATTGTTTTCGGTGCTACTAATGAATCTCTGTGTAAGGAATTTTCTGAGATAATGCAGGGTGAGTTTGAGATGTCAATGATGGGAGAATTGAATTTCTTTCTTGGTTTGCAAATCAAACAAAGAAAGAATGGAATATTCATATCTCAAACAAAGTATTTAAAAGAGCTATTGAAGAAGTATGGAATGGATGAAGCAAATGGCTCAGACACACCTATGAGCTCAACAACGTTACTTGATGCTGATGTCAAAGGGAAAGACTACAATATCACAAAATATAGAGGAATGATTGGATCATTACTCTATCTCACGGCAAGCAGACCAGACATTCAATTTAGTGTCGGCATATGTGCAAGATATCAATCGGCACCAAAGGAATCACATGCTGAAACGGTCAAACGAATTTTTAGATACCTTGCTGACACACCAGAATTGGGTCTGTGGTATCCCAAAGGAAGAAGTGAATATTTAATTGCTTATTCAGATTCTGATCATGGAGGATACAAGACAGACAGAAAGAGCACCAGTGGACAAGGACAATTCCTTGGAGGATCTCTTGTCTCGTGGTTCAGCAAGAAACAAAATACAGTGTCTTTGTCGTCAACGGAAGCCGAATATGTTGCAGTCTCAAGTTGTTGTGCACAAGTGATATGGTTAAAACAACAACTACAAGATCTTGGTATTTACCTCAAAGAAATACCAATCTATTGTGACAATACAAGTACGATAAGCTTGGCAAAGAATCCAGTTCAACACTCTAGAACCAAGCATATCGATGTCAGGCATCATTTCATTCGAGATCATGTTCAAAAGAAGGATGTGAAAGTGATATTCATTCATACTCATCTTCAACTAGCTGATATCTTTACAAAACCCCTTGCAAAAGATCAATTTTTATTCATTAGAAGAGAATTGGGAATGGTAAATCCCAATGAATTATAAGCATTTTCAGCATTTCATAATATTAGATGAAGTCATTTGATAATGTTTTGATGATCACTAACTTAAGCTTCGGAGTATAAAGAAACATGTTTTGCAGGAAGAAAGAAACTCTGTTTTGGGAAACAAAAACAGAGGTGATCAGAGGACACATTTACTGGAGTAACAACTTGAAGTTATGGGTAAGACAGAAGCAATACCCGAGGAGCAACTTGAGGTAAAGAAGCACTTTACTCGAGTATGTACTCGAGTAATGGCCCCCAAAACTGGAAGTAACGGATCAAGTTACTTGATTTTCAAATGTAACGGTTCAGATTTCAAAGAAATGAAGAGTCAGAAATGGAGAAGCTATTTACTCGAGGCTGGACTCGAGTAAACTTGAAGCTTACTCGAGGAAGGCCTCGAGTAATGACGAAGCTCAGATTCTCAAAAGGTTAAATAATGACTCAAATCTGAATCAAATGGACTATGAATGATCGAGGGAATATTTATGGATAATTACTATATTATTCATACAAGGTACGCAATTTAAATGAATTATTTTACAATTTTTCTGTGTGATTACCCGAGGAAGGCCTCGAGTAACGTTGAATGTTACTCGAGTAAGGCCTCGAGTAAAGTCGGGATTTAGGTCTTTATCTTGCGCAAACTTGGTCATTTCCACAAAATCTCCTCGAGTAAATCACTATACACCCTTTCAAAAATTTTTCCCAATCGATTCCTTGCCCCATTTCCGTCAAAACCCAACTGGTTTCAAGTCCAAAAACTTCCTATTTTTCTCAGATTCTCTGTGCCCTAAACTTGCGACAGTTATCTCATTTTTTTTCTGAAAATCTGTGTTTCTCAATTCTTCAAGAAGATGAGAACCAAAAATCTTACTCCCTTAGATTCCTCTGAATCCGAGCAACACTCTGATCCTCCTTCATCTCATCCCAAGGGAAAAAGAAGAAAATTGACCCCAAGATCAAAAGCCAAAATTCCTCTTCAACCTCAAGCTCAACCAAAGGCCAAAGGGGTGGTAATCAAAGAGCCTATTGTGACTAGGGCTCAGTCTAAAAAGAGCACATCCACAGGAAGGAGTAAAGGTGTCAAAACTCCCTCACCTTCTCACTCAGACTCATCCACACCCTCTTTTACTCCAAAACCTCCCAAGAAGCCAAAATATGACAAAAATGTGGCTAAAGCAATGGCTGGGATCATTGACCAATTGGAGAAGGGTCAATCTTCTAAGAAGTCCAAGATTCCTGAAGCAGAAATCACTAGTCCACCAAAGGGATTTAATGTGGGCAAATTGGTGGAGTCTCTGAAGTACTCAACTCAATTCTCCAGAAGAAAGGTGTGTAAGACACACTATGTTGATTTAAAGCTTCTTCAAGAGGTAGTGAAGTTTGATCTTAGTCCTTATCTTACTCCATTTATGCCTTGGTTGTCTGTCAGATTGCCTTTTTGCACAAAGGTAATCACCCATTTTTACTGCAACCTTGAGATCATAGATGAGCCTGACCGAACCTCAGTTGAGGAAGAAATGACTACCACAGTGAGAGGACAGAAAATCCTTATATCTCCCTCTAGGATCAATTTATGGTTAGGAATTGAGAATCCCCCGGATGATATCTATTCTGAGCTTGAGCCAAACCAAATATTCACTATCCTTAAGCCCGGTGAGTTAGTTGGCCCCTTAAACTTTAAACCGAGTGATATGTGTGATCATCACAGGGTCCTATGGTACATCTACTCTAGGTCCCTTGTGAACAAAGCCAACAACTATACCCACTTTTCGGATAGGGACTATAGATGGTTTGCTTCACTCCTCTTAAAAGAAGAAAAGGATCTGGGAGAGTATATATTCTCAGAGATGAAGAGGTATAAGGTGGATGGGAAAGGGACTACTCCAATGCCATATCCCCAAATTGTGTCTCTTATCCTAAAAGAGAACAAAATATGGTACTTGGATAGCAAAGAGCCAATTGAGAGGTTGTCCCCGGTCGGAAGGAACCAGATTGGTAAACTAAACATAGACATCCCTCTCAAAGGCCCACTGGAGTCTGGGTCCAAGAAGAAGAGAAAAGCTACTGAGGCAGAAACCAGTAGAATGGATGACACTCAGTCATCGGCTCCAGCCGCTACCACATCTTCACCATCTTTCCTGAATGCCACTCTCCAGCACTTTATGGAGAATATGCTCAGAGGGTTTCATGTGGACATAGCCAACACCAATGCAGAACTCATAACCCACATGAACACCAAAATGAGAGAGTTGGTTGAAAGAATGGATAGGAGACATGAGGAGTTGCTAGCAGAGCAACGGGCTCAGGGAGAGACCCTAAGATTGATTCTAGCACGTTTGGATTCATTGGGTCCTGGACCTTCTGCCGGTCCTTCTTCATCTGCACCACCACCACCTCCTTCAGTAGACCCGCCTTCAGACATTCCTATTCCTACCCCTACTCCTGAGGATGAACCATCGACTCCTTTAGTCTCTGATCCACTTGAGCCTCAAGGTAAAGATATCTTATTTACAGTGGATGATCCTGATACTCATGAGACTACACATATTGTCATAGATGATTCACCCCAGAAGCCACATCCTGAGACAGCTTCTAAACCTATCCCCTCTCCTACTCAAACAGAGGAAGTATCATCTTCTTTCTCCTCTGAACATATCACTCCAGCTTTTGACACAACTCCAGAAGCTGAGACTCAGATCACCCCGGAAGGAGAAATCTCAACTATGGTTGTCTTCCAACCTTCTCTTCCAGGCGAAGATATTCATATCCCTCCACTTAATCTACCTGAACCTGTACCATCTAGTTCATTTGATTCTCTAGAATCAAATGATTCCTTGGTCCTTCCAGCAACACCAATCTCCATGGCCAAGCCTCCTAGCCCTCCTCTTGATTGATGAAGCCAAAAAGGGGGAGAAGAACTTGAGAGTGATTTTGTGGACTTGTCCTTACTTTCTTTGGGGATTTGGTTGTATATGGGCTTTAGGGTGCATTTTGTTATTAATCCTTGTTCAATTTAACTTGTAATTTGAATTTCTTAAATTTCAATGCAAGTATGTTTTTAATTATGACTTCATTTGATTTCATTTAAGTTTAAATTGTTTGGACTAATGAAGTTGTTATGTATGCAAGGTATAATCTTCTTAATAAGAAATAATTAATTAAGAATCCAATTTGAAAAACCATGTTCAAAATCACCAAGTTTTGTCATCATCAAAAAGGGGGAGAATGTTAGATCTCATGTTTTGATGATAACAAAAGAATGGTTTGAAAAGGAAATGTTTAAATATCAAGCTTGAACTAAGTAATGACAGGAATAAGCTTTACTTGAGGAAAGCATGGAAGTAGTGAAGATTGGCCAAGAGAAAATGCTAAGGAACTTAATTTGAAGTGCATTTTCTAAGGCATTACTCGAGGAGCTACTCGAGTAATGACCCAAAACTTGAAGTAAATAGGCAAAACTTCCAGTTACCTGCCACCATTACTCGAGGAGCTACTCGAGTAACCAGGTAAAACTTCAAGGTTGCTCTCGGCCTGCCAATGTTACTCGAGGAGCTACTCGAGTAACCATGTGAAAACTTCCAGTTGCCTTCAAGTTAGCAGAATGTTACTCGAGGAGCTACTCGAGTAACCGTTTGTACCTCTCGGCATTTTGTACCACTGCTAATGTTACTCGAGGAGCTACTCGAGTAACCAGGTCAGAAACTTCCAGTTCACCTTCAAGTTTTCCATGATACTCGAGGAGCTACTCGAGTAACCGTGTATTTGAGAATGTGTAACTCTCGGCACTTTGTACCACTGCCAATGTTACTCGAGGAGGTACTCGAGTAACAGCCTGAGGTAAGTTAAAACTTGAGGTTGGTATCCGATTAACTTGAATTGTTTATTTCGTCTTCCTCGAGTGCTGACTCGAGTATTCAAGTTTCTAATGTTTTATCTTAAGTGGATTCCTCGAGTATGTACCCCAGTAAGCACAAATATTTTCAAAGGAAACTTCAAGTCATGACCAGGGTAAGTTATGTTCAAATGTCTCAGTTACTCGAGGTGCTACCCGAGTAACATATGCAAGATTGAGTGCATTACTCGAGGAGCTACTCGAGTAATGAGGTAAGTGCTCTCGGCATTTTGATCCTGCCAACATTATTGGAGTAGAGCATCGAGTAATCAAAAGTTTTTCAAAGGATTACTCGAGGTGTTACCCGAGTAACTCATAAAGTTGTGAGTGCATTACTCGAGTAGCTACCCGAGTAAATAACTATTCCAAAGGTTTGAAATTTAGTTTACTCCATGCACTACCCGAGTAATCTTATACTTGTTCATTAACTTGCAGTTGATAAATGATTTCCCGATGTTACTCGAGGAGCTACTCGAGTAAACTTCAAGGGTTACTCGAGGAGCTACTCGAGTAAGCATACCCAGAAATTTAGAAATCATTCAAACGTTCATTGATTTGTTTCCTATATGATTAACCTTTCATTGTATTAGTATTCTTAGTCTATTTACAGATAAACAATGAAGGAATCACTTCAAGAGATGAAAGTCAAATCAAACGTTCAAATGCCAACCACCGCCAACGGATATTTTTCAAAAACTTGAAAAGTCAACAGTGGCTGCGCACTCACCAACGGACGAAAGGAAAACGTTCCAACGGTCATCACCATCATATCTATATATATGGGAACCTTTAAACAGAGAAGAACAACCAAGCATTCACAAAAACAATTCATTGAGTTCATTGCTCTGTTTTCACGTTGAAATTATATTCATATGCTTCAGTGATTATTATTTACTCTTTGTGAGAGATATTTCATTCAAACTCAATATTTGTTATTGAGATAACTTAAGGTTGTGGAACCTTGAGTTGGGATTGGATTACAACCTGTAAGGGGGAGCGAGTGTCCAGGTGTGAAGGAACTTGCTTGTACTGTGGTGCCAAGAACCCACTGAATCTTGGAAGTTATAGTGAAACTCTCAGAGAAGCTCTGAGGACTGGACGTAGGTCAAAGTGGTTGTGACCGAACCAGTATAACTCCCGGTGTACACTTCGGTGATATTTCTCCTTACTCATTACTGTTTTAATTCTTTTGTCAAAGTTTTATATTTTCGAAAGAAATTTCAGTATCACCCAATTCACCCCCCCTCTTGGGTGAAACGCTTGATCTTACAACATATGTTTTATAATATATAACATTATGCTTTAATTGTTTAACAACTTTTCCAAAATTCCAAAAATGAAGTTTTATATACATAAACCTTATGTACATGTAACCATGCTCATTAAGCCCAACTAATATTTCCTTATTTATGCCACATGTAGGAGACACCTAGGGGTCTCTCCCTATGGTCTCAATTGGCTTCACAACTTGTTCCGGTTACATATACACGTATAGTCTCAATTTTGATCAAAATTGTACTATTTGCTCAAATTTTCCATAAATTCATATTAAATTGATCAAAATATTCTAAATATATTTTTTGCCTTTATTTTCCTTAATTAATTGAAATTAACTTCAATTAATTGGAAAATAATTAATTTTGTAATATTTTGGCAAAATTATGATTTTGCCATTACCTTTTTAATCCAATTTCTTCTCTTATTTTTCTTTGGTCAATTTCCATATATTTTTGGACCAAATACTTTCTCTAATATTTCTTTATTTTTGAACCTTAATATTGGGCTTTTTAAATTACCCAAATTAATTCCATAATTATTTTGCCCATGTTCTCATGAAAATGAACATTTATAAAATTCATAAATTCCAAATTTATGAATATTCACCATTTTATTGAATTTTCCAAATATTTAAAATATTTTTGGTGAATATAAATTTTGGGGTGTTACACATTCATGTAATAGTTTCATTTATTTAACAATCCTTTTTGTTAAACCTCTATATATAGGCTTACAATTCTCCCAAGAATTAAATGTCATAAACATAAGAATTAACCCACATTATGTTGGAGTTACAATGTCATAAATATAGAAATTAATCTGCAACATAAAACTACATAAAACCATGGGAGGTTATAGGTGTTATGGAATCCTAAGAGACTATGAACATCCACTATCACAATATTCATAACACTTTCCCTTAGATGTTCATAAACAAATATTGTGGCTTATTAAAACCTTACTAGGAAATACCCAATCAGACAAAAACCTAGTAAAGGGAAAAGATTACACAATATATATTGAAGCTGTCTCGTTAAAAACCTTACCAGGAAAACCCAGTGGGACAAAACCTTGGTTAAGGAAAAGAGTACAACATATTCTCTACTTCCTTTGATGATAGTACCATATTTACACCTGCATGGTCTTTGCTCCCCCTGATGATAATATCATGTTTACTCCCCCTGATGACAACATCACTTCCAATATATTTTTGAACATATATTTTTTTTAGACGATAAACTATGAATAATATATTGTTACCAAAAGTTTTGCTGAAATGTTGTCCTCAACACATCTTCTGGATATGTTAAAATATCAGTATATTATGCCTTTATCTTATTCACTGTGGAAACAATAAAGGAAAATTATTATGAAAAACACTAAAATATATCTTTCATCCACATATTCAGTTTGTTTTGAACAAAATAATATTATATAATATGTTCATAGGACCATCACACCAAATCTTATTATTGTTATCTACTGTGCACATGCAAGAACTAATTTTTATCAATAAAATCATCATAAATATGTCACACCCTTATCTTAATTTCAACCTTTTTCAGAGTATTTGCGGAAAACGATATGCGGTTTAATATGCAACACAGGAATAGCATAACTATACTGATAATATGTGCATGATTACATAAATTCCCCATAAAGGTTTGTACATGATACTTACGATTAAGGTAGCCGTACAAGGCTACTATGGTGTCTAGACTCATCCCAGTGAAACGGAGACTTCTTCCCGTCTTAGTTCCACTACTGTAATCCCTCGTACGGTACTCTGCATTATTGTTTAATCTCAATAGGAAACAGATACCATAATGCATGCATGATTGATGCTATGTGTATAACATGTTAGCTTTATCTAGATGTATGCCCTATAATGATATTTTTGCATGTTCAATGTTTCATACAATAAAACTATGGCCACAGCGAAAACAGAAACAGAGCTTCATTTATTCAAATATGCTCTACACAATCAAGTAAAGCAATTACATACATCATTACACAAGCAAAGATATCAAATACATGCAAGTAAGGTGAGTCCCCTACCTTAACCCTTTTCCATCTCGAAATGCGTGCCTCGATCTACGTGCAAACAACTCGAGGATCCATATTTGATCCTACAATGTCAAATGTACTATTTTAGACACTTCCATAGTGTTTATGGGGGTTATATGAGTTTATCTTGAAAAATTACTAAAATACCCCCGGGGACCTGGCTCGGCCCCGCTGTACTTTTCCCGAAATTTTGACATGGGCTATTCTACATATTTTCACCCAAGGAATCTACTTCCAGAGTCAAAACTATCAAATTCAATGTCACATTATGAAATTGCCCTTGGCAGCCCTACTTTTAGGGTTTAAGGGGCGTTTCCGTAATTATGCTTTCTCGGCCTTTTCCGAAAAAGTGCCCAACTGTAACCCCATCTAATTTTCCCTCCTGAATCCAATGGAACCATCAAACCATTGAAAATCCAACTCTAAGGCCCTCAAACATCCCTGGCCGAAATTATGGAGTTCTCTAGGAAAAATCGGGGTTTTGCGATTTCGGCTCCGTAAACGTGTTCCTTTCTATTTCTAACCACTTTATTGACTATTCGATTAGGTGAAAACTACCATTTAGTACCAATTTGGGCAGCATAACCCCTAGGGAAACCCATTTTCCATTTTTACAACCAAAGACAATGAGGCGAAATTTCACCGATTAAATTGTCTACAATAACCAAAATAGTCAATATACAAAGGTTTGGAGGTTACCTCAAGCTCCCACTAGCTTTTCCTTCTTGTGGCTGAAAACCCTAACTTCAAAACACTAAGATTTGTGCTTCAAATACCTTACATCACATAGAAGAGAAGCTTAGGAGAAGGATTATACACATTAGGTACGAATTCACCGAAGAAATCGACCTATCTCATGAGTTTTTTCCTCTCCTTCTCTCTCTCTCTGTCTCCCCCCCCCCCCTTATGGATGCTGCTCACGTCTGAAATGGTGGGAGGAAGATGATGATTTGCCTTTTATCATTTATATTATAATCTTTTAATCAATTGTTTAATTTTCCAAAATTCGAATTTTTATAACGTTTTGGCAGATTTCTGCCCAAACTTTGAAAAATCATGACTAATTTTAGAAAAGTCGGATTGGAGTGATTCCAAAGCCTATAGAAGTCTTATTGAGTCTAGTTTCAAGGAAAAATATAGACTTTTGCTAGATGGAATCACAAACTTCTCAGAATTTCAATCTTTGCATGTTATTCCAGAAAATTTTCAGTTTTTCTGGGCTAACTTCAAAAATTCATATCTTTTTTGTATATAGTTCTAATTGATTCATATAACCTATCAAATTAAAGCTTAGGATGTCTACTTTCATCCTATAAAATCTCATAATTTTTTTTCATCATTTATTTATTTAAAATCACATGACAAGCTTACTACCTCATAGGCAATTTCACCAAAAACATAATTATATTCTCCAAAATTCACCATTTTACTTTCTTAATACCCCAAAGATATAGAAATCATTAGGGGATAAATTTGGGCTTCTGCTAAATTGGGGCTTAGCAGTCCACTTACTTTAGGCTTATTCCCAAGCCTCCAATCCCAAAATTCGAGGTATTATAAAATACAATATTAGTATGATACAAAAATATTCAAATAAAATATAAGTATTTCTAGACCATTAAATTCTAAGTATCTTTAAAAGAAAATTCACCGTGGCAAAAATATGTGATTTTGAAATCATTGATGCATTCAATAACTCGATCTACAAATTAAGTAAAATGTAAAATTACTCATTTTTCAATTTATTTTTCAATCAATTATATATGCTTGAATTATTTTCAAACTCGTACAATATTTTATATATAGAATAATTTTCTTATATATGCTTCTGGCATTTTAGATCCTTCAAGGATTCTTATGTAATATTCACTATTCATATGCATATGCTATATGTAATGATATCTAATAGATGCATTATTTCATTTGCATTTATTGCCAGACTAATAATATATGAAACAATTATTGTATCCACCACCAAATATTGTACCTCATCATAATCATCATTAGATCTAGTGAAAATCTTTATTTTCACATGAATATTTATATATTACAAATAACTTTATATTTCAAATATTTTGAACTGTAGGTTCATAAAGTTCACATATTGAAATAACATTTTTCATTGTGTCTTGTCCCCTTTTTCAATTAGCCAATTACCTTTTTTTTCTACGAATGTATTTATGTATAAGATCCTCGTTTGATCACGTGATATTGTTATTAAAATTGTTGTCGACAACTTTATCTTTTCAGTTCCATTTTTCTTGTTGTGACATAATTCATTAAGATCTCTTAGTTATGTCTTGACCTCTTCTGGAGTATCTTCCTCCTTAATATGATCATATTGATTATTTGCTCCTTTATCTTTTCTTTTAGAACTGATTATTCCATCATGTTTCAAGCATGTCCCACTTTTATTTATGCTGATTAGAGCATTTTCAATTGGAATATGAGATTTAGTAATTCTCATTCAAGTCAGTAATTACATCTGGCATATCTTATGCAATATTTCATGAATGCATAACGTAATAAACTTCTAATTCATATTGTTATATTCGAGGATCTATACTTAATAATAATAATGCATTCCTTTTTTTTCAACTATTCAATTTATCCCCCTCATGTTAGAAAAACTTTGTCAAATGACAATCGACTAATTATGCAGCATAAGTCTCCTAAATCCATTTCTTTCCATTAGAAACATCCTTTTGTTTCATTTAGAGACAAACAAGAAGAAGAAGGTTTTTACCCAACATTTATCTTAATTTCCTTTAAATATCCATCTATGTGCATTGTGGTGAATTAATAGGAATGCACATTCAAACTTTTTAAAATGGAATATACCTGGCTCCTAACCAAAAGCCAATTTTATCGAGAGAATTTGGTTGACTAGTATAAGTATTGAAATATGTAAGATCAAATATGCCAACACTGAAATAGAAATTTTGTTCTCATAAGTATTAATCTGGCTATTTATGGAGGCTTCAATAAATGAATCATATAATCTTAAAATTGCGCTTAACATAATAAATTATTCAAATATTCCTGCAAACTCCAGGTTGCAAACTAATAGTAATATCATATGTAACCATCTTATAAATGCATATATCAAAAATATTGAACATTTATATGGTTTACATGATATTTGAATGGACCCATATATGAGTTTATTTATTTCCAAAAATATAGAGATCCATTCCAAATCATAACTTGTGATACTTTCATAATTAAATTTCTTTGAGAACAACAACACATGTTAATTCTTGAATTATTTAATATATTAGCTATTCATAAAGAATTTTCTGGTTCTTCAATGGATATCATACATAATCTTTTATATATGACTCGGATGATCAAATAAGTCATACTAATAATAAATTTGTTTAGATTAGTAAACTGTAGGTTTACTATGACATATTGCTTAACCAACAACAAACTTTTCAATTTTCATAAGATATTGATATTAAATATCAATATGAAATCCATTTTTGGGAGATCAATTAATAGGTTTTGTAATGAAGTATATGAGTAGAACTTTTCAATATAAATTCGCATTTGTATTCTAACAATCTCCCCCCAAGTGTGAGTCATATAAATACACTTTGTTTATTTTTATATTTCAAAGACAAACCAATATATAGTAAGCCAATAATATATTTTTCACTTGAAAACTCAAGTACTTCATAACTTACAACTAATCATGGATTTTAGTCAATCGGGCTATCACTTAGACCCTTTAATAGAGTGAAACTCTAATGTAAATATATGGGTCATAACATTTCATGATCATATCTTCTTCCACCCATAGAATTAATTAAGAAAATCTATATTAGTTCTCCAGAAACTATATCAACTTTGCTATATTTATGTTCTTCAGAAACTAACATATATTATCGTATTAATAATAATATATTTCAATTTGCCTCTTTTGATGCATATTCAAAGTATGAAATGTTTGGAACTTTCCACCATAAAAATATGAAAAGATCCATGATCAAAATACATAAAGATCACATTGTAATGATTTGTGATGTTTAGGGGCTAAAATTAATTTGAGAGAAATGTAATCATAAGTGCATTATAATACAAAATCATGAATAATTATAATATTTATAGTTTTCTTTCATAATTAATGTAATCATAAATTTGACTTGCAATATATATTAGTTGACACACATAAGAAAAATGGTTTTCCCAATAAATCAAAATCAACTATTCATAATGACCTTTTTTACTCAATTCAAATATATGACTTTTTTCCCACAAATGTCACATAAAATTAATCTAATTCCAAGATATATATAGGCATGACCAATAATTCATAATCTTGAAAAATAAAATAAGAGACATTATTAAGAAAATATAAAGAAAAACTCACCAATGTTATCTAATAGCCATATTTTGTTTCTGCAGCTGGACATTGTCATTTGAAAATAAAGCTAATTTCATAGTTAAACTAAAAACAACTACAAATATTTGTAAAAAAATTTATCATCAATAAATCTCAATAAAATCACACTAATATTTAATAAAATAGTAAGATATAAATGGAAAATATGAATGATATCATCCCTTTTAATCTACACGCAAAATAGCACAATAAAATGCATCAATATAATATGACCATTTGATATTATAACTTGTCTTGGCATTTTCTTATAGTCATTTATGGCTTCATAACTATTTGTTTATTTGTTTTACTTTCAATAAATTTATAGTCATTTGTCTAGATGACTTTGAGCCATATCATCACAACCTTTACTTATAATTGTATTTTAATGACCATGGCAATATGTGTAATTCAACATGGCAAGATGTTGTGTTCTTCAAATGAATTTGCTTAGTCTTTCAATGGCATGAGTTTCATAACATATATAGTCTTCTGGACTAGAAAAAAAATCTTGAGTTATTGACCTTCAAGGCATGATATAAATCCCATTTATAACCATCAAATTGTCAAAAGTTCTTTTGCAAGTAAACGCCATTTCTTAAAATTACTAAGTGACCTTTTATAAAGTAATCAAATTTAAAAGAAATATGGTTCCTTGTCATTTGAATCATTAGCCTTTAAGACTTGATATTTTTAACAATTAGATCATCAAATTGTCACATCTTTTTTTTTACATTGTCATTTGTTAGAACCATAAGATGGTTTTTAACTCAAAATTTATTGTTAAAATTGATGAGACTTCCAGTCATCTAATAAAAAATTTGAGAATATTATGGCTATTGGCCATTTAATAATATTATAATATCAATAGATATCATCAAATAATTATCAATAAGAACAAAACTTGAACTTTTAAATGATAAACTTAGAAATATAAACATAAGATAAAGTAAGAACAATAGATACACTTTAAAACTCAATATGAATATTAATCACATAACTCAATAGATAGAAAAGAAGAATATTTAATAAGAATAATTGCAAAATGCAATATAATGAGATATATCTCAAGAGATTAATTGCCCTAGCTAGCATTCATGATTATATTGGAGTAGCTGACATGATGATATCGAGGAGTAAAGAATTTGATACAAAATGGAAATTGATCCCATATAATGCTCCCTAAAAATATTATAAAACGAATTGAAAATCTGGAAAAATCTTACCATATTATTTGAATTGAATTATTTTCAAGCCATGAACAAAAATCCACTGGCATCAACAAGATGTTATAAGGATCTTGTACAAAGATGTCATAAAGTAAAGAGAACGATAAATTTAATATGATGAATATGAATCTCAAATCACCAATAGATAGAATAGATATTTCTTCTCTTAGAAATTGTAAATGAATCAATAAAATACAACAACATAAATCCATAAATGAATATATGTAGAGAGAAAAAGAGAGATAGCCACACTCATATAGTAACACCATATATACAATATATATTATTGTATTATATAAATATAAATAAATGTTACCGTAACAGTATAAATAATTAAAACTACTAAATATATACATACATAGTAATATCTAGATATAATATATGTAGATAATGCGACTCTCACAAAAACAGTAAATAAATACAATAAAATAACAATTGTTATGTGAACGAGCCATCATATCATAAAGAAAAGAAAGAAAAAACAACAAAATGTGTGGTAATTGCTAATTAGACATATGAAAATTAAGCCAAGAGGTGTATGTAAACAAACAAAATAAAACATGAATGACAGTATTTGGAATAATCTAACTTTTTCTCGTAACATATGTATGGAGAATTAAAATTGCGTGTGACAATATCAAATAAGAGAAAACTATTAATATTTGTGTATTATAAAACACCATACATATAACATACATAAGAACACATTAGTCTATAAAGAGTTCATACCTCAAATTCCTAACGTGTTATGAAATAAAAAAAAATATAAGAAATTGGGATAAAAGGATAAAGAAAGACAAAAGAGAATTGTAGAAATAAAGAGTGAAGAACTCTCATTCATATTTATTTTCATGTGCTTAACAATCTTTTGTGTTAAACCTCTATATATAGGTCAACAATTCTCCCAAGAGTTATAATGTCATAAACATAAGAATTAACCTACATTATGTTGGAGTTACAATGTTATAAACATAGGAATTAATTTACAACAAAAAACTACATAAAACCAAGGGAGATTATAGGTGTTATGGAATCCTAAGAGAATATGAACATCTACTACCACAATATTCATAACAAAAACATGTTAGTGTGAATTTTTATTTTTTTATCGAAAGTTGTTAAGCTTAATCAAATATCGTGAATTCCATAATAAAACTTGTGAATGACCTCATTGTGTGAATTTTTTACAGGGTAAACTGAAATTGTTAAAATCTAATAAAGTGATGTGAATTCCTTAACAAAATTTGTGAAATGAGCTGATAATATAAACTTTTGTATTAGATAATAAAAAATTGTTAAAATATAATAAAATGTTGTAAATTTCTTTACAAAACTTGTAAAAGGGCTTGGGTGAAAGATTAGAAGTTAACACATATATATTTGTTTCCATATGATGCATTAAAAGCCTTTGAACCACCAATTTTTTGGGTAAACCAGTGGTGAGGGTTCGAAACACATCTCCACCACTTTAGGAATTGATATTTCTGTTGGAATATTTCCACCTGAGCTTCAACCGCCGATTGGCCACCAGAGCTCCACCAATGGGAGTAATATGTTTTTTGAAAAAAATATATTTAAGGGCAATTTAATCATTTTCTTTTCATTTTAAAAAGATAAATTGAGACTAACATATCTCTAGAGTTATAATATTCCAAACACATCCCCTTTTTTTTTTTTTTTTTGCTAATCAAACACCTTTTTATCTTTTAGCATTTTTAAAATTTTTTATAAGGGAATTTTTTTTTTTAATTAGTGAGGTTGCTTCTCTTCTAGAAGGCTAAATTGCTATTGTTTGGTACTCTACTATATTAAAAAAAAAGAAAAAAGGAACTGAAAATAACGTAGACCCCTACATTATTCCTTTACCGCCAAGCATTCAGATTTGAGACCCTTGACCTAATTTGATGGCATTAAAGTTGAGATCCACTTATCATTGGAGGAGCTTTCTTACTTTTCCAAAATAAGCTTTTTATTTATTTATTTATAAATCGGATTTCATTTTGGATTTGGTTAACATTTCTTGCCCTTGTTAAATTATTTCAAAATATTTTGTAATTATATACAAATATTCTCATTCTAAATATTACAACTGCTGCGTTAATTTTAAAATATAATAAAATACTTCTTTGGATGTTGAAAAATATATAATTAAATATATATATTTATGTATATATGCGCTTAAAAATGCCAAAATATGAATTACATTTATACCTATTTTTTTCTATAATTTTTTATAATTAAATCAATATAACTAATTAATTTGATCATGTTAACTATTTTGAATTCATCTTGTCACTTAATTTTATTTTAATTTTGAAACTTCTTGTTTCAAAAAATAATAGCAATGATTTTTGGGAGAATTGCTAAAAAAGACCTCATGGACAACTTATTTACTAAATGGGACCTGAGAAGATATCTTACACATGGAGGGAAGATATCTGCACACGAAGGGAAGATTTCTGCAGATGTAGGAAAGATTTCTGCACATGTATAGGGAAGAATTTTGCACACAGGGAAGATCATCTGCATACTAGGGAAGATATTCTGCACACGTGGAAAATAATATGCACGCGAAGGTCTCATATGACAAATAAGTTGCCAAAGAGAGATTTTTTCACAATTTTCCCATGATTTTTCCAGTTATCCAATTATACATTTTATTCAATGTTTAATATTTAAAAAAAATAGACTATCCGCATCAAAATTCAAAACACCACAAAATTTATTGCCAACCATACCATACATGGAAAGAAAAAAAAAGCCATTATTTGAGAATCCTTCTTCTTTCATAGTTCAGTAGTTCACAAACCCAGAAACTGAAAGAAAAATGGCTGACATGAAGAAGAACTCAGAGCTCATCTTCATTCCCTCGCCGGGAATTGGTCACTTGGTTTCGGCTCTCGAGTTCGCAAAGCGCATAATCGATCAAGATTCTCGCATTTCCTTCACAGTTCTCTGCATTAAGTTCCCTTTCACTCCTTTTTCAGATTCATACATCAAATCAGTCTTAGCCTCCCAATCTCGAATCCGACTCATTGATCTTCCAGAAGTAGATCCACCTTCACCAGAGCTTCTGAAATCTCCAGAATACTTCATCTATGTCTTCATGGAAAGCCTCATACCGCACGTCAAATCCACTATACAGAACATCTTACACATGGCTGATGATTCAAACCCAGTTTTTGGTTTGGTCCTTGATTTCTTCTGTTTGTCTATGATTGATGTGGGAAAGGAATTTGACCTTCCTTCTTATTTCTTTCTGACCACAAACGCAGGATTTTTTGGTACTGTGCTTTCGCTTCAGAAACGCCAAATTGACGATGTGTTCTGTGATTCTGGTCCTGATTTGTTGATTCCAGGTTTCTCTAATCTAGTTCCTTCTAGGGTTTTGCCTAATGCTCTTTTTAGTAAAGATGGTGGGTATTTTTCTTATTACAAGCTTGCTCAGAATTCCACAGAGACAAAGGGGATTATTGTAAATAGCTTCTCAGAATTGGAACAATATGCTATTGATGATATACTTAAAGATGAGAAAATGAAAATCCCTCCAATTTACACTGTTGGTCCTGTGATTGAGCTCAAGGGTCAGCCTAACCCCAGTTTGGACCAAGCTCAACATGACAAGATAATGAAATGGCTTGATGACCAACCACTGTCCTCTGTTGTGTTCCTTTGTTTTGGGAGCATGGGAAGCTTAAGTCCATCTCAAACAAGAGAATTAGCAAAAGGGCTTAAGAATAGTGGGGTTAGATTCTTGTGGGCTATGCGTTCACCACCAACAAAGGACAATGCAGATAAAACCTTAACAGAAGGTTTCATAGAATCAACCCATGATAAGGGAATGATATGTGGATGGGCACCACAGGTGGAGGTTTTAGCACATAAATCCACTGTTGGGTTTGTGTCTCATTGTGGGTGGAACTCTATATTGGAGAGCTTGTGGTTTGGAGTGCCAATTCTGACATGGCCTATATATGCAGAACAGCAGCTGAATGCATTCAGGATGGTGAGGGAATTCGGATTGGCAGTCGAGTTGAGACTTGATTACAGGAGTGATGGTGATCTCGTTGTGGCTGATGAGATAGAGAGAGGGATTACACAGTTGATGGATAGAGATAGTGAGGTGAATAAGAAGGTGCAAGAGATGAAGGAGAAGGCCAGGAAAGCTGTCTTGAGAGGTGGATCATCATTCATTTCTACGGGGAAACTTATTGAGGATATCATTGGTGAAAATAGCAGCTGATGCATGCTCTTGGTTGTAGTTGACAGATGAATTTGTTGCTTTCTTGAAAAGGAGGAATGAGAATTGCTGTGCAATCCACATAAGCAATTTAATCACTTTAGTCCCACAATAAGCAAGCAGAATAGATGGATAAGATCTGAGGTTACATGCTGCTACTCATTTCTTATGGGACTTTTTAGTGATTAAATTGCTTATATGAGAGTGCACAATGATTCTCCCTTCTTGAAAGCCAATAGTCTTCAGTGGGAAACTATCCCACTAGTATGAAACCAAATCATATATCAAGGACAGACTCAATTTTCAAGAATTTAGCAGTTTCTGAATCCTCTATTGATATAGATGCAGCTAAAGGACAGCATGCTCATATCATTAACAATCTGTAAATAAATTGCCTTTCACCTGGGAAGGTATGCTTTATGTAACTATGCAAATTATACTTTGGATTTTATGTTTCTTAGTTTTGGTAGTCATCATAAGTTTCACATGTTCAAGAGTTGCAGCAAGTTAATAATGTTTGGATATCATTGTGAAGTAATGAAATATAATCCTTGATTGGCTTTTGATTGAACAATTTTCTGCTATAATGCTTTGTTTGTTCTTATAGTATTCCTGCCTGCAGCTCTTCAGTTGAAATGGTTCTGACTTATGGCCTCTTTTTTTTTTTTTTTTTTTTGTGTTCAAATTGATTTATGGACATTGAATGGCTCATTAGAAGGAAAATGTATATTGTCAAGTACCTATGGTAAGAAAAACGTATTAAGAGAGATAAAAAAAAAACCTTACATTTAATCAAATATATTTGGGAAAAGATGATATAATTTCAATATAATCAATTGTCTATTGGAGGGTGACAGAAGAGAGAAAGAAAGATAACAGAGAAGAAGGGAGAGATAGAGAGAAAAAGGGAGATATTAGAGAAGAGAAACTGAATAATCAATCGTAATATAAGCAATCCTATTTATAATCCCACCTACCTAACGGCTATATTTAAGGAATTGACTAATGAACCCTACTTTTCTGTCTCTGTGGCTACATCTTTTTCTCCCTTCTTTTTATAGTTGGCATTTGGCAACATCATCAACCCTGATTACTCTGCCCAGAATCTTTGCTCCATTCAAATTATCTGAAGAAAGAGTATTAGCAAGCGATTTAGTTAATTATTCTGCAGATAAAAAACAAGCTAAAGCCATCCCAAACAATTCTTTTTATGACAGGAAGGAGAGCCCAACCTACAGCAAGAATTGTGCTTCTTATATCTTCATAGTCAAGAAATGCAAAACCTTTCGATTTTCCGGTATCCTTGTCGCTAACAAGATTTACATCAACGATCTCTCAGTATCTGTAATTTACAGAAATCATTAGCAGCACTAGAGAAAAGCCAAAATCAAATTTCATAAATTCTCATGCATACCATCCAAAGACTGAAGACCACAGAAGTAAAGGATTAATGTCATATACATGTGCAAGGTACATAACAAAATTTAAAACTTGTTAAAAGGAAGGATAGATAACCGAATCAAAAGACTTGCTAAGAAAAAATGGCGAGGAGATCACCCTTAGTTAGATCAAAGGGAATGCCGCCAAAGAACACATGAGCAGAATCTTTGTATTTGGCGTGTCAAGAAGCCTCTTCCTTTGAATCCTTCGAATTCATATTCTCAATGCACTTCGATGTTTCTGACTCAATTGCCGTGAGTGTATGAGTTGTATTTATATTTTGGAAAGAGAGGGAAGAATCGCATGAGTCATACGACTCATACCAATAAAATGACATGCATGCAAATAAAAGTTAATAGAAGTTTTTAACAAATAAACCATGTGCGTTTGGATGAGCTTTTGGAGAATAGTTTTTACGATTTACGAGGTAAGTATGTGAGAGAAGTTTTTGCTCAACTTGCGGAAAAGGGTTTCTAAAATCATGGTTTTGACTTTTCCCAATACGAAGAAGTGAGTTATAGCTAGACTTTTTTTCTTTATGGGTAGTCATGGCATCAGTATTTTTGTGCAACAATTAATTTGATGGGTTTGGAGGTTCAATCCCACGGTATTTTTTTTATAGAAAGAAATTTAAGTGCTAAAAGTATTGAATAAATTAACTAGAATAAATTATAGAAAATCTCTCTGAAATTTGAGTCAGTTACATATGACCCATGACATTTCAAAGCTTAAAGTTAACCTCCCCAATCTTTAATTTTCTTACTATGAATTTTCCTACATCAATTCACCGTTATCTTCTTAACAGAAATTACCACATCATGCTTATATAAGACACATAGTATACTAGGTGGCATCCCATACAATTTAATAATTCTATATTAATTATATACCTTCTAAACCACAATGGATTGATTGGAAGTATTATTCCTCATCAATTGCTATTCTTAAATCACTTCACGTTTTCTGCCTTCAAGACCTTAATGGGTCAATACCATCACAATTAGACTCTTTGACATCTCTAATAGAGTTTCGAATTGGGGTGAACAAGCCTTTTTCACTTCCGCCCTGAAGATGTCATATGTCTTATATCAGTTCAGTGTGACAATTTTTATTAAGAAGATAATGATGAATTGACAATAAGAAGGCTCATTGTAAAAAAAATATTAAAGATTAGGGAAGTTAAATTAAAATTTTAGAATGTTATGGGTTATAAGTAATCAACTCAAAGTTTAAGAAATTTTTATATAATTTAGCCAATTAACTATAATCAATAGTGATTTTTAATTTGAATTTTTTTTATTTTCTATTTAAAATTCGTGAATCTTGCTATTAGCTAAATTTGATTAATTGAAAATAACTAAGTAGATTGCAAATTTATTTTTATTTTATTTAAAATTTAATAATGTAAAAATTTCAGAGAATAATAGTAAAAAAAATTAACAAATGTCTATACGGTAAACTATTTAGATCAAAATTTCACAGTTTTGAATTTATTTTTTATTTAATATTACAATAATATTATTATGAAATATCAAATTAATCCATTGAAAGTTTATCTTAAAGGAGCAGGGGTTGATGAGGGAAGATAATCGCGGTTTTGTCCTGTTTTTGTTTCTACTTGAAACTATAAATATAAGTTTTTATTAAAAAAAAGGGTTAAAGTATATTTTTAGTTCTTTAAATGTACATGAAGTATACTTTTGGCCCTTTAACTTTATAAAGTAGGCTTTTATCTATAATTCTAACACTATTAATGTTGCTAACAGAAAATGCTGGTATAACAAACTCAAATGATAAATGTGTAAACTTAAATGATGACTAAGTAATTAAATGTTATTAATCACAAATTTAAAATTTGTGTAAACTTAAGTGATGACTATATAACAAAAAATGCTGACGCAACAAACTCAAATGATAGTTGTGTAAACTTCAATGATGGCTATTTAATGAAATATTATTAATCTTGAATTTAAAATATGTGTAAATTGAAAAATATCTAAAATTTGTGTAGTTAAATGTTATTAGTCAAAATTTAAATTTACTACATGAGTGTTTTTGTTAGCAACATTAACGATGTTGAAATTATACAGCTAAAACTATACTTTATAAAATTAAGGGATTAAAAGAATGCGTCACATAAACTTAAAAGATAAAAATATAATTTAACCTTAAAAAAATTTATCCCAAGCCGGAAATAAGAACTCAAAAGGGAACTGTGCGTAAGAGAGTGGAGAGTTTCAATCCCAACAATTTATGTCCGTACATATGAAATTATAAAATTTATGAAAAACGATGGAAATTATAAAATTATATTACTCTGTATGAAGAAAATGAAAATTATCTTACTCTGTATAAAAAAAATGAAAATTCTCTTACTATTCAATCTTTTTTTTCAGACGATTAATACTTTTGTGTATAAATTAAGAAAAGAAGTTAATGTGTTAACATCTATGGTTGTAATTAATGTGTGAGAATAATTAAGGATACTAATATAAGAATATATTTGGGAAAATCCCTATAAAATACTTTTGAAATAGGGAAATCCCAAATCAATGCGCCGAAATTACAAAATCCCAAAGGTAGAAAGCGGAGTTGTTAATGTAAAATGCAGTGTTATTAATCAAGAGTGATGTATTGTTATTTCGTATTGGCAAAGCACTGATATGAGATTTTACAATTTCGGAGTACTGATTTGAGATTTCCCTATTTCCAACGTATTTTTTTGGGATTTTTCCAATATATTTGAAAAAATTATAATTTAAAATATAGTAGTAATAAAATACCTATTTGATTGTTAAACTTAAAATACACACACAAATAAAAATGTAAAAAATAATAAAATAAATAATACATGAATTACATGTATAATTATATTTTCCTATATTATTTATAAATGCATAAATAAAAAAATTTATTTGATCACGTTAACTATTTCAAGTTTCATCTTGTCACTTAATTTTAATTTAATTTTGAAACCTTTTATTTCAAAAAAAAAATGACAAAAATGACTTTCTAGTTTATTCAAAATCTAGAGAAAATCTTATTTTTTTCCGGTTAAGCATAGGTATTCTCCTATTGGATACAATCCTATTTGAGGTACTGTCAGACATTAAAAATGGGTACCTCTTCCAACGATGACTCAAACCTTAATTCGTTAAGTTATGAAGGATTAACTCGATCCGTTAGACTCAATTCTGTTGGTAGAAAATCTTTTTAAGGGTATTTTAAATACACACTTCCTCGTTGAAACACCCAAATTCAAAATAAGGCTTCTAAACTACGAGAGAACCTTTTAGAATATTGGGTATTTTACCATATTGCACCTCACTTTTTGTTTTCATTCCCTCTCTTTTTTTTGGCCAAAACCACTTTTGGTAGCATCGGCAACAATTTTATTGTAAAACTTTTGTGATAAATAATTAATAAGAATTTGTGAATTGCTAAATTAAACTTATTAATTTCTAAATTTGTCCTGTGATTAAATAGCAACAAATGTTTTATTACCGAATGCAACTTTGTTGCAAAACTTGTGTTGAGGATATCATTGGTAGACATAGCAGTTGACGGATGCTCTTGCATGTATTTCACATGAAATTGCTGCTTTCTTGAAAATAGTCTAGTAGTCTTAACCCACCTGCAATGAAAATCCATCATGGACAGGCTCAATTTTCAAGAATTTAGCTATTTCTAATTCCTTTGTTGATATATATCAAGGTTGTTAAACTCAGATTGGTCACTAAACTAGTTGAAGTAGTGGATTAAGGGTCAGTAGGTCAAATCGGGGCTAACCCAAGGGCCAGACCAATGAGAAATAAAAAATTAAAAAATAACTTAAACTCTCGTCATAGTATCATACCATCCAAAATTAATTCAACACTTTGAATCATTAACAAAATAATCATATACTTATCTGATATTCTTTACAATTTATTTGACATTGACATTATAGTATCAATCCACCATTAAATGGCACTATAATCAATAATTATTAATATTCTTCTTAGTAAATTATCAAAATAAATAAATAATTAAAAAAATATTCATACATACAATTCTTTAATCATTAAACTAATAGTTATTAATACAAAAATTATCATTAATTTCAACTGAAATTATCGTCTACAATTCATACTCCCATAAAAATATTAAATTTTTTTTTTTTATGATAAAGCAACCGGTCAACCCAAGTTCACATCAGGTTGCTACGGTATTGGTCTATGAACCTACCCAAACCAGTTTCATGTTGTGCTGACCCCGCCAATTTGGCATGGGTTTGATAACTATTATACATCTAAAGAACAATATGAATATGCAAATGAACTGCCTTTCAATGGGAAACTCGGCATTATATAACTCTATTCATTCTGAAAATGAATGTAGTTTTGGTGGTCATCTCAAGTGTCACGTGTTCAAGAGTTGCAGCAAGGCAATGCTTGTATATTATTGTGAAGTAGTGAAATATAATCCTTGATTGGCTTTAGATTGAATAATTTTCTATCATAATGGTTTGTGTAAAAATTTATGATGCACTACATCTTTCTTTATAGAGCCACTTGACTTTAAGAACATGACCACCGTATAATCCATTTACAATGCCTGATACTCCTAAACTCAAGCTCATCTATTTCCATCTTCACTATGATTCTTTTTGGAGCAAACATCTCCAAAATGAATTACAGGTGCTCATAAATAACTTAATTACCTAGATTTTATTAACTTGTGCCACACATCCTTTACTTTCATATTTTCAACTTTTTGTAATCACTAACTAAAATTATTTTCCAAATTTAAAAGTCATATCCACCCCTTCTAATAAAAGGGTTCGTATATAGTATGGGGTAATCCGTCTAGTTCCTTATTAGAAAGCAACTTCTCGGTTGAAATTGTTCTGATTTACATGCATTGAATGGGACATTAGAAGGAAAAAGTTGTACCAACGGAAGTTGGCGCAGATGGGTAGGCATCTGCGCCACACCAATCCGTTCCTGGGTTTGATCCCAGGAAACGGAAGGTGTAAATAATTTCCATTGGGAGTTCTCTCCCCTGGGGCGCCTCAAAGAGATGAATTCCTGTCAGGCCTATCAGATTGGGGGCGCCAGAACTAGACGGTTGTCGGGGGCCTATGTCGGTAAATCCAGCGTTGGCCTTCAGGTTAACGCTGGATACCTAGAAGGTGGGTGCACCAAAGGCCAAAAATGATCCATTGCATAAACCATCAAAAAAAAAAAAAGAAGGAAAAAGTTGTGGAAAGAAGATAGATTATACATGAGTTCTCTCTTCTAAAATTCAGACGAATAATCGAACTCATATACTCAGTACTTGTCAAAGTTAATTTTAAGAACAATTATTTCAAATAAGTATTTATATATTTTTTTTTGGTTCTCAAATATAATTTTTTAAAATTATCACCCAAACGGATTTTTTTTTTTAAAAAAAAAAATCTTCTCAAAACTTGTTTTGAAAAACAATTTTAGAAAATGTCTTGAGGAAAAAAGGAAAGCGAAAACAAAAAAACACGAATACATTTGTAATTTGTAAATTTTCATGAACAACTGAAGATGATCGATTGCAGTATGGATCCACGTTTCAGTGAATGCTACTTTGCTCTTACATTACAAGGTCCTCATGCAGGATGCTTTGATTAATCTAAAATCAGAAGAAAACAGAATAACTATACATAATCTTCCATTCAATATATACTAACCATCTCAATTTTGTATCAAGTAGACAACAATTCTATAAATTTGGAGCCATGCTTAGTTTCAGCCAAAACTTCCTTTTCATTGTTAACATGAAAAAAAGCCAAAAAAGGAATGAGTCACAACAATATGTATGAGAGATTCAAATCTTGTGCCAATACTTCTTTAAGATCACTAGTTGGATGCATGATTTCCACCATCCAAAAGGAAGATTATGATTGCTCTTACATAACAAAGTGGAAAGAGATCATACAGAACACAAGTTAAATGACAAGAAAGAGAGAATGAGAGAACATGAATACAATCAATCCGATACAAGGAGGGATGAGACGCCCAAATTCGAAGCTACCGATACCGGTAATCACCTTCTTGATATCTTTTCTTCTCTCCTTGATATCTTTTCTTCTCTCCTGTCCAAATAATATTTTTCTTTTGGCTCTGATCTATCTGTATCATGTTTGTTTGATCTGTCCCCTCGCTTCCCATCATAATCATCTCTTGACCTTGACGAAGAATCGTAGTCTCTTCGCCTGGACCTCCTCTCTTCCCTGCTAATATGAGCTTCCCTAGATCTACTACCAAAATCATCATCATCATCATCATCATCATCATCATCATACTGTATCTTGTACCTCTTTTCTTCCCTTCTATCAGAATCTCTGGTCCTGGGTTCAAGCTCATCATTATCTGGCTTCCTTGACCTAGTGTCTTCCCTCCTATGACAATCTCTTCGCTTGAGTTCCATATCATCATCGCTTCTCCTTCTTGATTTTTTAGCTTCAGAATGTAAATCTCTATCTTTTTTGTGACCGTCAAATTTGTCATGACCCCACTTTGAACTAGCATCCTCAGGGGCCCCCCAACCTGTGTTTGCAGCTCTCTGGATAGACGCATAAGGGAACTCAAATTAGCAAGACATGCCAAACAAGCTTATATCATGTTTGGTTCACAAAATTCAGCACATTTACAACTAAAAAGAACTTAAAAGCATGAGCAACACAAAATGAGAAAAAAACTACACGTAGAGCCAAGGAGGCTATAAAATGCAATAAAACTGTCCAATCTCCTTAGGCATCAGAGATGGAAATTCAACTAAAAAAACCACGTCAAGAACACAATCATATATCTTGAAGATCCATGCATTGCACTCGAACAAAATAAGACAAAGAAATGTAAAGCTGCATTTGGCCTCCTTAATGTTATCAAAACCTTGGAAACATTACATGAGGCTCCAAGGTGAAAGAACATAATCAATGTGACGGATGTTTACAAGAAATGGTGGCCAATATCGCCATGTCAGTGAACTTTGAAGTTTCAGTTGCTCAAATAAACCAAGATGAGAAAGCACGAGGCATGGCACATTTTGGTTCCTGTCTCGCTGAAGTTGTCACAGAGATATAGAACCAGAAGTGCAGTTGTTCTGAAGTCCTTGAAATCATTACTAAAACTTGCAATTATAACAGAAACAAGAATACGGAAGTTAAGATTTTTTAAATTGGAATCCAAACTCCAATAATAGAGCTTTAAGCCTAACTCTCCAAGCTCAATGACAAGTCTGACCATCAAACAAGGCCTAAAATGCTCCTTATTGAAGGCTAACATCAAAATTCGCAATTAATACATTAGCATCTATATTTTGAGATGATAAACTCACCTCATTAAAGACTAAATCATAGGCACATAAAAATTTCCCAATGGGACCAAAATTTACATCTTAAACCTTGAATACAGGCTCAATTTCCATGGCCAAACATCTGATTCTTCTCATAAAAGACTAAATCATAGACACATTAAATACTTCTTCTTGAGAAAATGTACTAACTTGCTCATCATGAGAAAATTTGCAGCTAGCTCCACGTGTGCATTCACCTCTTTGAAAAGCTCGGCAAACACCTCATTCCTCCCTTTTCTTCCTCTCAGTCTCTTCATCTTCCTCTTCTTTCTTTTTGTATTTAGTGACATGGTCAACTCTAATGACTCAACCCAAAATCTGTGCTCCATTCAAATTATCTGAGGAAAAAGCATTTGCAAGTAATTAAGTTTATTATTCTGCAAGGCAAAATAAAAAGAGAAAAAAGGCTAAAACCATCACTAACAATATTATTACAAGACAGAAAGCCCAACCTATAGCCAGATTTGTGCTTCTTTGATCTTCATATGCAAGAAATGCAAAACCTTTCGATTTTCCAGTACCTTTGTCCCTAACAAGATTTACATCAACAACGTCCCCGTATCTGGATTTACACAAATTACTAGCAGATATTAGAGAAAAATCAAAAATCAGATTTCATAAGGACCAAAATTAGGTAAAAGTAGCATAATGCTAGCAAAAACAACAACGACTTCTAACTTATAATAATCTTACGACACTCCCACGGCATATTGCTCCTACCATAGGTAAAGGCTCACAAATTGGAAGGCAAGCACAGCAGGAAGAAACTGAAAAAGAAAACATCTATTAAATAAAATTGGTTAAAAGGGGATAGTAACCTAATTTTCAAATGTAACAGGTGCACTAATCAAAACGGAAAAAAAAAAAAAAAAAAAGAGAGAAGAAACTTACTGAGCAAAAACTGCTAGAAGATCACCCTCGGTTAGATCGAAGGGAATGCCGCCAACGAATACATAAGCGGAATCTTTGTACTTGGCGTGCCAGGAAGCTTCGTCGCTGATGCCCAGAGAAGCTTTGGAATTGATATTCTGAATGCGCTTCACTAGGGTTAAAGGATTCATTTCTCTCAGACACAAAGTTCGCTAAGTGATTCAGGTCAATCACCGCTGCGACTGATAAGAAGAGGACTGCGATAACGGTGGAAGGTCAATCACCACCGCGACGCATTCAGGCCGCGGCTTTTAGAGGGGTCGGATATTAACTGAGGGGTCGACCTATTTTATCTTCGAGTTTGTCAAGTTTCAGTGTTAGGCTGGTCAAAAAAAGTTTCAGTGTAAGAGTAGATTTTATCAAAAATTCATCCCTTCATGGTAAAAAAACAAATTATATTTTATTTTCATGATAAAAAAATATATTGTATCTTATATATATTTTATTTTAAAACTAATTTACTCCATTTATAAAATGATATATAATAATATGTTAAAAAAAATACTTCAGAGTAATTGTGTAATATTTGTTTAAATTGACCAAATTATTTCTTTTTAAAAAAATGATATTTCATTAATTAACAATGTTTACAAGTTACAAATAGATATAGAACACAAACTACTGTGCTATATACAAAAAGACAATATGATAGTTGAGAATGATCCTAATACGAAATTGGTTCTAAAGAAAATTGATAAAATATGAAAGATAAAAATGATAAAATATGGAATCATACAAAGAGCATGTTTGGTACGAGGGGAGGAGAGTTGATAGAAAAAATTTTTTTAATTAGATTTAAAAATATGAGATAAGTGAGGTTAAAAGTTTTTAATTAATTATCCTCTCTCTTTTATCATACATCTTATGATTTTTGTTAAATCTGACTTATAAAATTTTTTCCACCCCTCCTTTCCCCTCCAAAGTCTTGTGCCAATTATGATCGAATTCAATTCTCTAAATAACTCTTATATTAAGTACTAAAATTAGTTTTTTATTTTTATTAAACAAAACGCATCACTCCACTTTTGTGTAATTTTTTTTTACTGCGATATACTCCCTCCGATCCTAATTATAAGACAAAATTGACTTTTTTGGAGAAATTAAGGAAGCCAATTAAATCACTTTAGAATATTTATATTTTTATTTTTTTCTTCAAACTAATTAATTTGACTAATAAACTGATATATAATCTAAATATACTAAAAATATAAATACTCTAAAGTGATTTAATTGGCTTCCTTAATTTCTCCAAAAAAGACAACTTTGTCTTATAATTAGAACCGGTGGGAGTATATAAGAAAAATTAGGGGAAAATTGCTCCATTAAAAATGTTATTGTTAAGAATGATATGATAAATTTTTAAGCATAAAATTACTTAAAATTATTATATAGATAATAAGAAGGAATGTCTCAATTAAATTTAATGAAATATCTAAGTTCAAATTGAGACTACAAATTATTAATCAAATCATGAGGCTTAATTAAGAATTTTTGAAAATTATTAAAAGACCAAAATAGCCATTTATACTTAAAAAAGAAAATTGAAGGTAAGTAGGCTTGAAGCCTGATTTTGATTCTTATTATTTCTGCTGAACTTTTAACTCAAAATTCATTCCTTATCTTTTTATTTTTACTTTTTTAAAAAATGATCCTTATCAGCCGAACTCATAACTGAGTCATCCTATGCATAAATCATATATTTTTATAGAAATCCCTTTGAACGGAACTCTACTTTTATATATAAGTATATAACAGAAAAATAATGGATAAATAGATCTAGACTTAAAATCATATAGTTGGTCAACAAAAATATTTTTTTAAATGACCGAAGAAATTATTTCTTTTTTCCAGAACCAAAGAAATAATTTCAGGCAATAGTTTCTTCTCGAAATATATCAGTGTTGATGTTTAAAGAATCTTTATTAGTAAGTCCCTTAAACTCAGGCCCTATTAGCAAGATTCAAGCATATGATCCACGTGGTTCAATAGGTCCAATCCCAGAAATACCAGCCAGCGGCTTCCGACACTGCGTCCGGTGGTGGTGAATTGAGTGAGGAGAGCTGTAATAATTATTGTTCGTATTGGATTTAAAATTGGTATGTATTTGAATTATTTAAAAATATAATTGTAAAATCTAATTGATTATAAGGAAAAATCACAATTAAATTAAGATAATAAAACCAAAATCAGGCTTACAAATATCTCCAATTTTCCTTTTTAAATAAGTTTCTCATCCACTGACCACTACTGGTCACAATTATAAGCATAGAGTGCATATCACTATAGTTTAAATCTAATATGAATGGCTTAAATTTAAAAAATTAAATTTGTGACTTTTAAAATCATAAATTCATTTTCTCTCATTGTGACCGGAACTCGTGACATGTGAGAGGAAATTATTCCTCATAACTAACCAACATTACACTTGAATGTCGATGATAAATTCATTTTTCTAATAAATGGTTGTTATAATGCTATTTTTATTTTAGATTTTTGTGTATATTAAAATAAAAAGTTATTTGAAATATAAAAATTAAATTAAATATAGACGGTTCAAAATCAATCTACACTATTCACATAAGTGATGAGCACACTATGCTCACCAAAATGATGAATACAAAATGTGCTACCTACTACATAGAGGCATTTTGGTCTTCTAACAACATTCAAAAATCCTTAATTAGGCCACTTTACCTAGTTAGGAATTTTTTAAAAGTGTAAACCTCAATTTGAATTTTGATATTTTATTTAAATTTAATTGGGATCTTCATATAATAATATTCTCATAAATTAGAATAACGCATTATAATATAGGGTAAACCATAATTTTAGTCCTTCAAGTTTTGTGTAAGGTATACTTTTGGTCCCTTAAGTTTATAAAGTATCTTTTGGTCCTATATTTCTAACAATGTTGATGCTGTTAATGGAAAATGTTGACGCAACAAATTCAAGTTATAACTGTGCAGCAAACACAACATATTTAAGTTTTAATTTTTTAATATAATACATTTAAATTATTAAACAAAAATAAACCAACAAATAAAGGTGGATTAGGCCAGGCCAGACCAGGCTTTTGCTTTAACAGGCCTAGCCTATTAAGGCACAAACTGGCTTGAGTCTAGCCAATGGCCTGTTGGAGGCCAATTTTTAGGCCTAGTTCTGGCCTGTACATAGGCCTCGCCTAGCCTAAAGCCTGTTAAAGATGCTTGAATTTTTAAAATTTTTTAAGTAAATTGATAGGTCTACAGGCCACAGGCTGAAAACAGGCCTCCTTAACAGGCCTTCTTAAAGAGGCTGAAAACAGGCCGAAATTTGCATAAATTACTACCAATGATTCAAAATACATCAAAATACAAGAGAACAAGTGAGGAACACGTGTTAGAACCAAGATAACTTGTTAGTCACATGCTTTTATAAAAGAAATTGTTAGTGTAAGCATTTCACCCAAGAGTGGGGGTGAATTGGGTGATCACAGTAAATTCGTTTTGTATATAAAATATTGACTGGAAATTTAAAGCAATTAAGAGCTAGGAGAAATATCACCGAAGTATACACCAGGAGTTATACTGGTTCGGCCACAACCACTTTGACTTACGTCCAGTCCTCAGAGCTTCTCTTAGAGTTTCACTATATCTTTCAAGAGTCAGTAGGTTCTTGGCACCTCAGTACACAGTAAGTTCCTTTCACTGGACACTCGCTTCCCCTTATACTATGTAAACCAATCCCCAACTTAAGGTTCCACAACCTTAAGTTGTCTAAATAACATATATTGAGTTTGTAATGAAAAATCTCTCTCACAGAGTAAATATAGAATCACTGAAGTATAGAGAATGTAAAGAGTAAAGAACAGAGCAAGAAAGTATTTTTTTGTAAGATGCTTGTTCATTGTTGTTCGATGTCCTTCTCACTTGAATGCTTAAGTATTATATAGAGGTTGTTTGATAGCCGTTGAGATCATTTAAATATTTGCCAGTTGTAGAATAATCATTGTGTTGACAAATGCTCATGTCGTTATTTACTGTTGCACTCCTGAGTCTTTGAATTCTAATTTTCCGTTGTAAAATAGTCAAATGCTCCCTCCGTTATTATTGACTGTTGCACTCCAAAAGTCTTTGAATTCTGATCATTGTGTATTACCTGTAACACACTCAAAAGAAAAGATTAATACTGTAATTAATTTATTAATACTGAATTTTAAACTTCACTTCAAGTGATATCATCACTGGAAGTTGTCTTCATGCATCTGTCAACATCGCTCGAGTTCACTACCAAATCATTTGAAGTGATCTAATGTTTTGGTTATCACTTCAAGTGATTCTGATTCATTGGAAGCGATTTGTCATCACTGGAAGTGATTCTAACAATCACTGGTTATCACTTCAAGTGATTCTGATTCACTGGAAGTGATTCATCATCACCACTGGAAGTGATTCTGACAATCACTGGTTATCACTTCAAGTGATATTGAACTTCACTCGAGTGAAAGGCGTATTCATTGGAAGTAGAGCCGGGAATTCGGGCCGAGCCCGTCGGGCCGGCCCGTTTAGGCCCAAGCCCGTCAAGGGCCGGGCTTATGATTTAGAGGCTGAAAATGGAAGCGGGCCTAAAAGGGCTGGCCCTGTAGGGCCGCAAGCCCTGTAGGGCCAGCCCTGAAGCCCTGCGGGCCGGCCCTTTTAGGCCCGTTTAATATTTTTTTAAAATAAATTAATAAATATAATATCATTATATCAAATTATCAATATGAGAGACACCTAAGTTCCTAATAGAGTATTAATAACAGGCAAACACTTATTAATTATTTTGATTTATTTTATTTTCTACTATGTTTTATTCATTTAAACTTAAAAAAAAGGCTAATTTAGATATTAGATGATTATTTTAACTAAAAATTTATGAGTTTTAAAAATAATGTATACCAATTTAAAGCAAAATAATAAATAAATTGTAAAACTTTAAAAAAAAAATTTTGAATTAAAATGAGTTTAAGCCCGTTTAGGCCCGAGCCCGTGAAGGGCCAGCCCTGTAGGGCCGCGGGCTTCAAAAATATGGTACTTTTTAGGAAACGGGCCTAAACGGGCCGGCCCGTTTTCCCAGCTCTAATTGGAAGTGATCTAATATCACTTCAAGTGAATATGAAGTTCACTCGAGTTCACAACCTATTCACTGGAAGTGATTTGAAGTTCACTCGAGTTCTCTTCGTATTCACTGGAAGTGATCTGACTTTTTGGAAGTCACTTCAAGTGATTCTAGTCTTGACTCGAGAGCATTGGTAATTCACTTCAAGTGATTTGTGAACTTTCAGAATATCACTCGAGTTCATTGAAGATTCACTGGAAGTGCTTTGCAGAATTTTAATATTCACTCGAGTGATGTCCAATATCACTCAAGTGATTTGTAAATTATGCCAATCACTTTAAGTGATCCTGAAACACTCCAAGTGATTTGTTCATGGTTCAACTTCTTTCTTTTCCTTGCAATGTATAATTAATTAAGATCTTATGCAAAACATTACTAACAAGATTTGTTATCATCAAAACACTGAAACTAACATTCTCCCCCTTTTTGATGATGACAAAACTTGTGAGTTTGATGATTAAATATTGAAAAATTTTAACCAAATCTTTGACCCAATATATCAATGAAAAAATAGTTGAGTTTAAAAATTTGAACATGAAACACAGATTTCAAATAACTAAAATCCTATCAAAGTACATTCCAAACACATATATGTCCCAAATCATATTCGATTAGATACAAGCTAATAATCACATTCAATTTGATACAAGCCAACTCAAAATCAATTAGATAGTAGCTATTTTAGTTGGATACAAGTCAAATCAAAATCAATTAGATCTAAATCAGTTCAATACAAAATTAGATCTAAATCAGTTTAATACAGGCTATATATATCAAGCCACAAAATGTGCCAAATCATCCAGAACTCTTCTCCCCCCTTTTGGCTTCATTTGGGATAGTGGTAGGAAAAGTAATATCAAAAGGAGGAGGTATGTAAAGAACCACGACTATCATTAGGTCAATAGGAACTGAAGTATGATCGGATGAAGATGAATATGTGGGGGAATGTGGAGTGAAAGTAGGAGAGGAAGGTAACATGTGAGCAGACTCAATAAGAGATTGAATATTAGTAGGGACAGAGTCTATGATCATAGTCTCTTCTATATGAGAGCTGGAGTCTGTGTGATGAGAGTGAGATGAATGGAAAGGAGACTGAAGAATAGGATCTTCCTCAGAAAGATCACTACCTGGAATAGTGTCTAATAAGGGTATGGTGGAGTCATGGGGAATGGTATCAGTGGCTACAATTGGAGTGTCTGTGGTAGGGAAAATAAATGGAATGGCAAAGAGATCAGGGAGATTGGTAGGCTGAGTGGAGGTAGAGGGGACAGATGTGGAAGTAGCAGCAGGCTCAGGAAAAGGAATACCAAGGTTAGTTCTCCACATCTTTTCCATTTTTTGAATCCGGTTAGCTTGAGCATTATGAAGATCAAAGAGTTGCTGGAAATTGTGATTAATCCCTTCAACCAACAACTTGACTTGATAGTCAATTTTCTTAGCTAAGTAGTCAATTTTTCCAGCTAAATAGGCATTGGATTTCTTCAGTTCTGAAGCTGTTTCTTGAAAAGCATTGTGGATATATGATTGAAGAGTAGCCCCAAGAAAAGATGATCTTAGAGAAGCTACTCTAGAGGATTGAGCCTCATCCACCTTAGAAGGAGAAGGTTCTATTGCCTGACTCTTCTTCTTCCTTTGTTTGACTTGAGGTGAAGAGTGGCTGTTTTGAGTCTTAGAAACTCCAAGTGGCATTGAGATTCCCATTCTGTTTAAGTGAGTTTTCCTAAATTTGGGAATCCTAACTATCTCTCCTCCAGGGATGAAGTGCCAAATATTGTGCATTGAAAGAATGAAGGGGACTAGCTGGGGATAGGGAATGGTAGTAGTTTTTGTGGATTGAAACCTGAATCTCTTCATTTCCTTAAAGATTATGTCTCCCACGTTCCTCTTTTCTTCTATCACTAAGGATTCCGTCATTTGCAAATCCTTTGCAGTGATGTGAGTGAAATTCCTTGCTTTATTGACCATACTGCGTGAGTAAATGTAAAAGATAGCTCTCTAAACATCAGTCATTGCAGTAGGTGTTCTAGGTAAAGGCTCATTGGGGTCTTCTGGTATAAAGATGTTTATCAGCTCATGGTTATGAAATACTTTGGGAGAGCTCTCAGGGACATCTTCTAAACCTAGATAGGTATTAATCAAATCCCCTGAAATCAAATTTTTTGACTCCTTACACTAGTCTCAATCCTTTCTTTTATGATTTGTCCTTTGTTATCACAGACATCTGCTATCTTCATGTTGCAGTAAAAATGCTTAACAACTATTGGATTACAGGAAATCCTCAAACTTATCCAGCATTGCTATTGTTCTAAGTATGGGTATAAATCCAAAAGATATTCCCTCTTAAGTTCAGCAAGATCAACATAAACTACTGGGCAAAATTGCCTTTTTGCACACTCAGATTCATAAACTATGACATTGTTTACCTTGAGCTCATCAATATTGAAACCAGGAGGAGGAGTTAGAAGTTCAAGTACATTGGGTTGAGACTGAGTGGCAGAAGGAGTAGGAGTTTCACTTCCAGTGGCCTGTTCTGAAGTTGTACTGTATTGGGATCTTTTGGGAATAGATGATTCTCTGAGAATGTGCTGAGACCTTGTTAGTTTGGCTCTCATAGTGGATTCCTGAATGTCGGCTTCCCTCTCAGGATGAGTTTTGTTAGAACCGGCTGACACCCAAGAGGGGGGTGAATTGGGTGTAAGATAAAAACTTAAGAACTTTGAAATTCTTTTCGCATCTTAGAGGAAGCAATAAATATGAAAGTAATGAATCATAAATCACAATTAGATATTTAAATGATATATGCTGGAAGTATAAGAGCTTAGGGAAGAGAATATGCAAACTGTGATTTATCCTGGTTCGGCCCAATCCACGATGACCTACGTCCAGTCCCCAGGCTCCTCCTGAGATTTTCAATCCACTATCTTCCTCAAGTTTAACTGGGTACTTGAGAACCACTACACTCTCACAAGTTTGATCCGGGCACTTGTGAAGCCTTTACAATTCTCGCACTGAGATTACTCCCCCTTACACACCGTAAGATTACAACCAAGTTGCTCCCCCTTACACACCGTAAGGATACAACTTTGATGATGAAAGATTACAATCAATCTTCTCTCTCAGAAGTGAATAGATGAATACTGAAGCATAATGAAAATAGCCTCTCTCTCAAATATACATGATACAGAAAATGGATAAGAACAGAGAGTAGTTGGGTTGGAGTAGATGATTCATGATCTTTGCATGTTTCTCATTGTAGTGTTTTCGTTGGTTTTCTGAACTCTAAATGCTCTTCTATTTATAGTTGATGAAGGTTGATGACCGTTTGAGCATTTCAATATATCCGTTGGAGTTTGGCTTCTTCAATTTGAAAACTAGCCGTTGTGAACGTTGACGCTCCGCTTCCGTAAAATCAGCTTTTGACTCTTCACATCATATCTTCATTGTATTCCTGGAGAAATACATTAATCACTAATATAATGAAGTATTAGAGTGATTAAAAGCAATAAGAATGAGTTATATGATCATTCCATTGATTTCCAGAATCTTCGCAACGCTGTTCTGTTTTTCTGGGAAGCATTACTCGAGTACTTACTCGAGTAAACATCAAGTTTCTTCACAGCTTACTCGGGTAGTGACTTGAAGTTTTCGTCAATGTACAGTGATTTACTCCAGTAGTGACTTCAAGTTTTCGTCAATAACTCTTCATGAACAGTGATTTACTCCAGTAGTGACTTGAAGTTTTCGTCAATGTACAGTGATTTACTCCAGTAGTGACTTCAAGTTTTCGTAATGAACAGTGCTTTACTCCAGTAGCTACTCGAGTATTCATTTAAGTTTACTCGAATACTTACTCGAGTAATGTTGCAGTGGTACAAAATGCCGAGAGCAACTGCAAGTGACCTACATGGTTACTCGGGTACTTACTCGAGTAAAGTCTTTTGTTTTCAACCAGTTACTCGAGTGGTGCCTTCAAGTGAATTCTTGATTTTGACTCGAAACATGGCAAATTATATATCATCGGAAAGCCCTCATTATCTACGTTCCAATGCAACAAGAATCAACTCCAAACTCGTTGTGTACAGAAAGTTATGATCCAAAGAGTATCTCCTGTACTTAGACAATCCTGAAATCACGAGCAGCAACTTCCAGAAGTCATAGCTCTTAGGATATAGCTTCAAATGTAACAAATTATATATCCATGGAAATCTCTTTGAGTCTTCTTTCATATGGCACCAGTTTCGTCTCAATCCGATATGTATTTTGAGAGTTATGTCCAAGATACCGAAGCTGTCCTGGAATATGACGGTGATTCATGAGTCAACTTCAACAGATCATATCTCCCTCATCTGAACTCCTTTGAATGTGATCTTGGTGTCAAAAGTTCGTGTTGGAAGTCTAGTTTCCAATGCCACCGGTTTCAGTTCGATCCGACATGTTGTTGGAGAGATATCATCAAAATACCGAACCTCTGTTCTGCCGCGCGAAAACAGAGTGCATTTACTTCAAGTGCCGCCTCGAGTAATTCATCAAATAACCCGGCAGATTACTCGAGTAAGGCCTCGAGTAAACACCTCCAAAATCAGACAATACCATATTACTCGAGTGATTACTCGGGTAATCATCCCCAAAGGTTCCATAGCTTCCGTATACACCATTTTAGCTTCGTATTGACCCATTCCAACTTCCGTATGATCATAGAAACCTCCGGTATCACTTATAGGAGCTTGAATCTTGATATTCTCATGTGATATTGCAAGTTCTTCTTTCTTTAATCTCTTTCTTCTTGTTTTTCCTCTTGATGATCATTCTTCATAACCCAATTTCAATCTTCTTGATGAATATCTTCAATCTTCATCTTTCTTTCTTCTTTCTTCAATTCCTTGCCTCTTGATTTTCTTCTTGATGATTATTCTCCATTTATGAAGCATTATAATATCAACCCACAATGATGTCTATGACTAATCTACAAGATATACAACATTAAATATGGTAGTTAGTCAATGTGGAAGATAAGTATATTATACAAACTTTTTGCTCATATTTAACATCTATATTTGACATCATCAAAACTATTCATATCTAACATTCTCCCCCTTTTTGATGATGACAAATCCTTCAAGAAAAATATACATGAGTTATAAAAACTATGTAAAAACAATATATTTTTCTTGCCTTTTTCTCTCCCCCTATTTGACATCAGCAAAAAGTTTGAAGTATAAAGAAGAAAGACTTGTAGAGAAGTAAATATGAAATCAAATGAGAAATGTCATTCTCCCTATTTAATCAAAATAAATGCATCAGGAAAACAAGTTTCTCTCCCCCGTTTTGAAAGTAGTTTCATTTATAATTTGATGCAAGTGAAAAAAAAATGGTTTTCATGAAAGAAAAAAAAAACATTTGAAAGAATATGGAAAGATTTTCAAGAAAAACTTTCATAATCAATGATAGGCAAAGTAAGCTCGAAATATAAAGAAAGGGTTTAGAAATGCTCATTTGGATTTGGCAAGCTGAAGATTGATCCATGAAACCCATCTCCTTCCTTTCTTGTTGTGTTAGATCCAAGATGTTATGTTCACCATACTTTCACTATGCAACTGTGATGGATCTTGTTCATAGGAGTTGGCTGGCTCAATGGTAGGCTCTGAAGTGTGCTCAATAGAAAGCTTTAGGAATAGCCTTCCTTAGAATGCTACTAAAATCATCCTGACTTGTGCCTTTTGTTGCTTTGAGGGTTGTAGCCAGTGTTAAATCATCTTTCCTCAAAGTTGATAGATTCTCCAGTTGAGTTGAGCTTCTGTTCAGCATGCTCAATGCTCATTTGTATTGGCATATGTATTTATTGCTTTGAATATTGCAGCCAATTTATCTCCCTTGATTGATTGTTAAAGCATATGTCATCATATATGCTCCTTTTAGTGTGCTGAGGAATCATCTTGCATAGAACAAATTCTCCTGTTATAAATAAAAATATTCTTGCAAGGAGAGTGGTTAGTGCAATCAAGTATCAAATTTATTGCATAAACCAAAGCCATTCTTTCTATATGATATGTTAAAAATTAAGATCATGAAAGGAAAATATAATAGTAACTCATCATCAAAACTAATTAAAAGATAGTGAATTCAGATGAGTATGTTAAAAGAATTTTCTTTCAATAAATGAGATGAGCTTTTAAGATATAAAACACATGTGAATGTGAAGCTCCCCCTTAATGAATGCATGGCTAAAAAATCGTCATGAGCAATACAATTAATAACTCTCCTAAATTTGTAAAAACCATTGAAAATTTTGTAAAGAGAATGAATATGAAAATATGAAGATTTGGAGGGAAATCAAGTTTTGAAAATGATGATGCTATTCAGGGTTTAAATATTGTAACCCTGTATTCCTCGAGTAGTTACTCGAGTATTTCACTCAACCATCACTCGAGTGCTCACTCGAGTGTTGCAACTTAGAGAATTTTAATTGAATAGGAATACAATACCTTACTCGAGTAATATCGTAATCACTCGAGCCATAATCCTCTGAAGTCCGTTGATGCATCGTTAGATACTCACTGTCTGATGATGTGATTAGTGTTGAAAGATTCTGAGGCATAATCTCTGTAGGCACTTTAGGATACCAGGATGAGCTCATAATAAAGCCTTGAAGTTCTGGTTGATTGAACCACAGAGTTGTCTAATCTTGCCATTCACAGAAGTAATGAACTCAACATTGTTTGTAGCAAGCTCTGTGTGATTGTTGAACTCCTTTCTCAGATAACCTTGGACAAATGGACCAAAGAATGAAGGACTAGGGAGACCAGCTCTAGCAAAATGTTGTAACTCATCTATTCTTGAAGTCTCAGCTCTCATCCTCTATGCCTCTTGTGTTAACTTGGAGTGAGATTTAGACTTATTTGGAGTAATTGCGAATTACTTGAAGTAACTTCTGATTACTTGGAGTAAGTCCTGTAGAAGTATATATATATACCTCTTGTTCTTTGAAAGACATGATCTCTCCGATATTCCTCTCCTTCTCACTAATAATATAGGCCATTGTGTGATAATCCTTTCATGAAGCGATTGAATTGGCCTTGCTCACCATAGCTCTAGTATAGATATATCATATAATTTTGTTAAAACATAGAGCTAGGATTGTAGTTGAGAATCCTCATAGGCTCACCAAGCTTGATGATTCTGTGCATCTCAGCATCTTCCTCTGAATATCTTCTGATCACCTTGGAACAATATGGAAGGTGGGTAGGCAACAAAGATTCATATTGGCTAAACTTATTCTTGGCCTTGAGTTGCTTTGAGATGAATCTCGTCTAGGTTCACCTAAGAGATTTTCTTCTTCTTTCTCTTTCTCTGGCTGCATCACTAGCTACTTACTTATGGTGTCACTTAAACGATACCACAGATTTTGCTTCTGCTCACATTGCAACACTGCTAGTCATGCCTTCTCTGTTAGCCTTTGATCTTTGTATCTAAAAGTAGAGCATTTTGATCAACTCCTGCAAAAGTATAAATAAATGCTCTTTGGTACCCAACTTTCTCTTGGGTCCATATAATATTAGACATTATAACTCTTATGCTCTTATATAATTGAATCATATGATATTTGAGCAAAGAGTATAATAATCAACAAAGACCAAAATATAATTTTACCCAATTAAATAAATTCAAGCAATTAAATCATAAAGGGTAATGAACAAATAATACCAAGAATGATGATTTCAAAGATCAATGACAATTTGTAAATACACTTTAAAATATGTCATTGATAAGATTTTCATGCAAGGCAGGTAAGTCAGATCAAAGAGAGTTGAAAATCTATTTATAATGATCAACTATTATGAAATGATAAATCATGAATGAAATCAAGTTTGTCAAGAATAATAATGAGATATGCAAATTGTTCAAATCTCAGATGTAGTTTCAAATCATAACAATGCATTGTAAAATTGAGATTTTGAATATATGCAAAACTCATCTTTGAAATATGTTTATAATCAATGTTCATGTTGAAAATGGTAGAGGTCAACAGTTTAAATATACATATACCAGAAAGCTTCCTTTTTAGAGAACAACTAAGATAACATGTTAGACATTGGAGTTTAACATGCTTGAGAATTTTCCCAAGAGCAAAAGTCATATTGAAAATGAATTAGCCAAAAAGACTTAGCTTCAAGGATGTATATAAACACAATGACTTTGCTATTGACCAAGAGATAAACTTGACTCTTAGAGATATATTTTGAAGAATAGGGATATTCAACTCAAGAATTCAAATACATGACACCGTTTACTCAAAGATAGATTTTATCAATGGTGAATGTGTTTGAGCAAAGAGTACACGAATTTATGAGTGATGAAGCACATACTCATTAGTCCAAATGACTTGAGTACTTGAATATTATCCTAGTAAGTTATTCCTATTATAATGATTAATGCATTAAGATTCAATGCACTAATAAACATTCATAATGCTTGGAATAACATAGCCAACCAAAGATTTATGTATCAGGCATAAGGCTTTCACATATTGAATTCTTTTCTGGGAAATATACTTGAAACTCATAGATAGATAACTTGTTAGACATAAGGTCTAATTTGTTAGAAAATAATGATTGAGGAGTTCAAGCAATAACAAGTTTAAAATCAAGAAATAATATGTGAATGATGGGAAAAACTCTAGTGGATGGATTTGAAGCATTTCTGACTTTTAATATACATAAATATTAACTTCTAATTTTGAAACCAATTTAAATGCAAACAATATATAAGTAATTTTCAAATATTGTGTATGCATTTTTATAAACAAGATGAATTGGAATCTAAGTATATTTTTGAAATGTACATTTCAAAACTCAAATACACAATTTCATTTTAAGTCCATTTAGCAATCTAAAAATAATTTGAAAACCATAAATGATTGATTGCTAATGGTATGCAATTTTATAACACATGATGAAATGGAACCAAAACACATTTTTGAATTGTGCACTTCAAAACATAAATTGATAGATAAACTATGCACAATTTCACTTATCGTTCATTTAGCAATCTATGAACAAATTATCAATCATGAAGGATTGATTGCTAAATGAATGCAATAATGAACAAATTCGCATTACTCAAAATAAATAATTCATATAATCACAGTATAGAGTAAGGATTAGATATCACCGTAATTTCTCTTGTCCTTGTGACAGCTTGCTTGATTTTGGTGGAATAATATTGGTTTCTCTCCTTTGCACAATCAGCACCAAGATTCAAACTCCGAATTTCAGCATCATCAAGATATGAATGTGGTCATAGTCTTGAGAAGCTTTTTCTTATTCTACAGAACTATATAAATTTCTTTTCTTCATGGTATCCAACATTGATTGGATCCATTTCTTGTTAGCTTGTAGGAATCAAGATAAAATTCACATGCTCTAAGAATATAATCAATTCGAGGAAATTGCGCATAATGAATTAAACATATCTTTATGCATAAAAGAAATATTTTCTTTTTAAATCATTATATATGCATAAAGAATTATCCTGTTGAGCATTGCAATCCCTTTATAAATAAATCTATTAAGTGGCCTTTTTTTAAAAAAAATTTGAAAACATAATTTCAAAATAGTTTACAATGCTCATTCCTAAGGTTCCAAAATATAAAATCTCAAGAAATATTACAGACAATAGTATAGGAGATTTTATCATTGTGTACCTTTGCCTTAGATACTTGGAGGATTGCTTTTGCTTACCCACTGCATCTTTCTAGGATGTTGATACTTTGAATATCTTACTTTGGGTGCTGGCAATCGTCTCTCAAAATACATAGACTCCAGGAGTCTTTTACTTGATGCTTGAGAGATCCTCCTTTTCTTGTTCTCCTCAAGATAGTTGAGCGGTACTCTATGGTAGTCCATTCTTGAGGTAGAACGTACTCTTTTTCTCCATTGCATTTCTTTGTGATTAAACTTTGTAGTTCCAGCAATGGGTGCTCCGAGAGTTCTTCTTTTCGATATAGATGGTATGAACCTCTTTCTTGGTGCATGAGAAACTCTTGGTTTCTTCTTCATCATCTCCGTACCCTTATGTCCATTCTTCTTATATTCAATCTGCATACATAAAGTACTAGAAGAACATTTTGGTACCCACATATACTTGGGTCCTTGATTGTTAGGATTAGACATTACTTGTCTTTTAGGAACCCAAACATATTTATTTCTCAAATTAGAATTTCTTCTAATATAGCATGTGTAAGAAATATGACCTGATTTACCACAATAATTGCAAATAATATGATGATATGTATTATGAGATTCTGTGCAAGTATTGTGTTGATCAAGAAAAGATGATTTCGAATGATCAGTTTGCCTAAGTTCTTTCTTCCCGCATGAATTTCCAACATGATTGAAAATCTTTTTACTTTTCTCAATAGAATCAATAATTGGTTGAAAAACAATTTTATGCAAGCTTTGAAAATTAGTTTTACAAAAATCACAAGAAGAATTGGAACTTTTTACCTTAAGTTCATGTTGAGCTCCAGAGAGTGAATTTTCTTGTCCGTCCATAACGAGCTCTTTTAGTGAATCATTTTCCTCTTGTTCTTCTATGTTGACAAGATCATGGAAGTGTTCTATGATTTCTCCTTCTTCATTGTCAACTTCCACTTGTTCATGAATCGTGGATATATAGCTTGTAGTCTCACATGAACTGTCAACACTTTCAACTTCAACACACTTGTTAGAAGTATATAGAGAATCAAGAGTATCCCAAATATCTCTTGCAGTAGAGCAAAATCTAATTTTCTCAAAATCATTTTCAGTTAAAGCACTATACAAAATTTTCATTGCTCTAATGTTCAACGAAAACATTTTCTTTTCTCTTTCTGTCCAATCCTTTCTCGGTTTGAAATCAAAGACATTTGTAAAAACATTCCACATATCATAATCAAAGATTTTTATGAAAGATGTCATTCTAGCTTTCCAAAACCAAAAATCAATATCTTTCAAAATAGGTGGAACAGTGTAGTCAAAACCTTCAGAAAGCATATAACACCCAAAATCAGCCATTATAAACTCTTGAGATGGTTAAATCCTTTAAACAAGAGTCCGGCTCTGATACCAAATGTTAGAACCGGCTGACACCCAAGAGGGGGGGTGAATTGGGTGTAAGATAAAAACTTAAGAACTTTGAAATTCTTTTCGCATCTTAGAGGAAGCAATAAATATGAAAGTAATGAATCATAAATCACAATTAGATATTTAAATGATATATGCTGGAAGTATAAGAGCTTAGGGAAGAGAATATGCAAACTGTGATTTATCCTGGTTCGGCCCAATCCACGATGACCTACGTCCAGTCCCCAGGCTCCTCCTGAGATTTTCAATCCACTATCTTCCTCAAGTTTAACTGGGTACTTGAGAACCACTACACTCTCACAAGTTTGATCCGGGCACTTGTGAAGCCTTTACAATTCTCGCACTGAGATTACTCCCCCTTACACACCGTAAGATTACAACCAAGTTGCTCCCCCTTACACACCGTAAGGATACAACTTTGATGATGAAAGATTACAATCAATCTTCTCTCTCAGAAGTGAATAGATGAATACTGAAGCATAATGAAAATAGCCTCTCTCTCAAATATACATGATACAGAAAATGGATAAGAACAGAGAGTAGTTGGGTTGGAGTAGATGATTCATGATCTTTGCATGTTTCTCATTGTAGTGTTTTCGTTGGTTTTCTGAACTCTAAATGCTCTTCTATTTATAGTTGATGAAGGTTGATGACCGTTTGAGCATTTCAATATATCCGTTGGAGTTTGGCTTCTTCAATTTGAAAACTAGCCGTTGTGAACGTTGACGCTCCGCTTCCGTAAAATCAGCTTTTGACTCTTCACATCATATCTTCATTGTATTCCTGGAGAAATACATTAATCACTAATATAATGAAGTATTAGAGTGATTAAAAGCAATAAGAATGAGTTATATGATCATTCCATTGATTTCCAGAATCTTCGCAACGCTGTTCTGTTTTTCTGGGAAGCATTACTCGAGTACTTACTCGAGTAAACATCAAGTTTCTTCACAGCTTACTCGGGTAGTGACTTGAAGTTTTCGTCAATGTACAGTGATTTACTCCAGTAGTGACTTCAAGTTTTCGTCAATAACTCTTCATGAACAGTGATTTACTCCAGTAGTGACTTGAAGTTTTCGTCAATGTACAGTGATTTACTCCAGTAGTGACTTCAAGTTTTCGTAATGAACAGTGCTTTACTCCAGTAGCTACTCGAGTATTCATTTAAGTTTACTCGAGTACTTACTCGAGTAATGTTGCAGTGGTACAAAATGCCGAGAGCAACTGCAAGTGACCTACATGGTTACTCGAGTACTTACTCGAGTAAAGTCTTTTGTTTTCAACCAGTTACTCGAGTGGTGCCTTTAAGTGAATTCTTGATTTTGACTCGAAACATGGCAAATTATATATCATCGGAAAGCCCTCATTATCTACGTTCCAATGCAACAAGAATCAACTCCAAACTCGTTGTGTACAGAAAGTTATGATCCAAAGAGTATCTCCTGTACTTAGACAATCCTGAAATCACGAGCAGCAACTTCCAGAAGTCATAGCTCTTAGGATATAGCTTCAAATGTAACAAATTATATATCCATGGAAAGCTCTTTGAGTTTTCTTTCATATAGCACTGGTTTCGTCTCAATCCGATATGTATTTTGAGAGTTATGTCCAAGATACCGAAGCTGTCCTGGAATATGACGGTGATTCATGAGTCAACTTCAACAGATCATATCTCCCTCATCGGAACTCCTTTGAATGTGATCTTGGTGTCAAAAGTTCGTGTTGGAAGTCTAGTTTCCAATGCCACCGGTTTCAGTTCGATCCGACATGTTGTTGGAGAGATATCATCAAAATACCGAACCTCTGTTCTGCCGCGCGAAAACAGAGTGCATTTACTTCAAGTGCCGCCTCGAGTAATTCATCAAATAACCCGGCAGATTACTCGAGTAAGGCCTCGAGTAAACACCTCCAAAATCAGACAATACCATATTACTCGAGTGATTACTCGGGTAATCATCCCCAAAGGTTCCATAGCTTCCGTATACACCATTTTAGCTTCGTATTGACCCATTCCAACTTCCGTATGATCATAGAAACCTCCGGTATCACTTATAGGAGCTTGAATCTTGATATTCTCATGTGATATTGCAAGTTCTTCTTTCTTTAATCTCTTTCTTCTTGTTTTTCCTCTTGATGATCATTCTTCATAACCCAATTTCAATCTTCTTGATGAATATCTTCAATCTTCATCTTTCTTTCTTCTTTCTTCAATTCCTTGCCTCTTGATTTTCTTCTTGATGATTATTCTCCATTTATGAAGCATTATAATATCAACCCACAATGATGTCTATGACTAATCTACAAGATATACAACATTAAATATGGTAGTTAGTCAATGTGGAAGATAAGTATATTATACAAACTTTTTGCTCATATTTAACATCTATATTTGACATCATCAAAACTATTCATATCTAACAAGTTTTTCCCTTTCCTTTTCCTTTTGGTGTATCCTTAGTCTTAGAATGTGTTCTTGCTTCTATAGGTTCTTGAATAACTATGCTTATTGCTTTCAGAGGGGATGCCGAAAGTTCATTTTCTCTCACTTTTGCCCTGTACTTGGAACCTTTAGATGACTTGACTTTCTTGGAAGGCGGTGTGGGAGGCGGTGAATCTTGAGAAACATTGGGCAATTTAGTTCTGGCCATTTTAGGGTTTCGGCATGGGTTGATAAAGATGCGAAGAAAGATTTTGTTGAGATGAAGAAAAACTTGGACGATATTAGAGATTTAGTTTGGCTGAGATTGAATGGAAATGAGAAATAGTAAGTGAATGAATAGTAGTAAATGATCTGTGGTTTTTATATTTACATCATGTTAATTTATGAATAAAAATAATAAAAAAAAAGTGATAAACTAGTTTGATTATATACAATAAAATTTAATAGAAAAGTAATAATTTAAAAATAGTAACATTAATATGTTTTTGTAAGGCGTCTATATTTTCAGAGAATATTATTTATAAGTGATGACACTGTGGTAGTACAGTTAATTCCAAAAAAACTGACAAGAAAGACCGAAAATATTGAATATTTGTTTTCTAATTCAGCCATCCAGCTGCCCTGCTATTTACAAAATGCTTTTATGTTAAATCACATGCCATTTTCCTATGCTGACCACACATAAGCACTCACAAAATTAGGTTAAAATTATTTGATCCCCGTTATTTTCATCAAATCAAATATTTTTTGGCTAATAATTTTAATAATTTCAGAATAAATATTGAAAATTAGTAAGTTCACATCAATTATTTTTATTTTTTAATGAAAAATTAATTTGTGATCTTATAATTTCACCTGATTTTTAATTAAGTCAGAGCAGTTTCTTTTCTTTTTATTAAGTTATTATTTTTTCTCACTTATAGCCATTAATTAGTCCATATACTCATATTCTGTTCATTAGGACTGTGCGGATATTAAATTAATTACGTGTAACTTTTTAAATAATAGGAGTACAAGATAAAAAAAGAGCTTTTTCAAAAAAATGTTAGAATATAATTTATTTATTATCAAAATAAAAAAATGTCATGCTCATAATCGTCTCATAGTGTATAGAATTCATATTAGGGTTAATTTTAATTTTATTTACACCCATATGACAAATTTAATTCAGATATACACATTATTTCTTTTACAAATTAATAGTCTATGAGTATATGAACTAATATCTATAATTATCAAAATTATAACGACCCAATAAAAAGAAAAAGATATAAGGATCTAATAATTATTGGTTACTTTCACTTGATCCAAGCACAATAGGTCATTTTTTTTCTTGTCATTAATAAAACTCGAATTTAATACCTTATTTACAAAAGTTGCATTATTGGTTACTTTCACTTGATCCAAGCACGATAGGTCATTCTTTCATATTTGAAAGACAAGTATCAAATTTGTTGTATTGAAAAAAACAAGGATTTTCTCAGTGAACACACTGCTTTCAAAATTCATGTGCTCCATGGATCCAATTGAAATTAAAGGAATATATTACCGCACATGAGAACCATCAAGCTAAGTTTGAATTGTACATATATAAAAGTACAGACATATTATTGTACTCATTTTGAAATTAATTTACTTTTAATTACTTAAGAATACAAGGTAATAACAAAGAAGCAAAATTAGCAACCACTTATTTGTAAAAAGTTCTGAAAGCATATATGTGTGTGTATTGAATTACTTCATTAAGAGATGGGCTAAGGGGTAATTTTGTCTTGGAAGTTGTTATCAAAGGGTAATTTTGTCTTAGAAGTGTCAAAAAAGGAGCAATTTTATTCTAGCCATTATCTTAGTTAATTTTGATTGTTAGTCGACCAAATATGCGGAGCTGTCAGTCTATATATTATCCCATGTTATTTTTGTTAAGGTGTAAATATTTCCTGGAAGTCAATATGTGCTTCATTTTTTTTAAAGCTAGATTTAAAACTTTTGCGGTAAATTTGCAACTTAACAAAAATAACGTGGATAATATGTGGACTGCCAACTCAACATATTTAGTCAACTAACAATCAAAATTAACTGTAATAACGGTTAGAGCAAAATTGCTCCATTTTTTATACTTCCGGAGCAAAATTGCCCTTCGGCAACAATTTCCGGGACAAAATTGCCCTTAAGAGATCTCTTATTCATCTTTGTTATATTTTATTTTAAACTTAATTGGTAGAGTCAAGTTTTATATATTTGAATTATCCCCAATCACATTTAGGTAGATAACGTAGGACTAACTATAACTTCCAAAAAACAAACATTTTACTTCATAAATATATTCTACCCGAAACAAGTAATAATCCACGTTAAGATCACCGTTTTTTTTTTTTAAATTTTAACAAATGGAATTAATCATTAATCTATAGCTTCTTGATAATTTAACAATATCTTTTCCCGGTTTCCAGAAAAAGCAAACATTTTTCTTAACACACACACACACACACACTCTACCCGAAACAAGTAATAATCCGCGTTAAGATCACCTTTTTCTAAAAAAAAAAATTTAATAAGTGGAATTAATCATTAATCTATAGATTCTTGTTTAATTTTCTCCTTTTTATGAAGGAGTTGTTGGAAAACTTTAAACTAAACACGATGACTTTGTTGAAAAAAATATTTTTTATTCTATTTATTTGATTAACTAAGTCATTATTTTTTGGGAGAATTACATTGAGGTCCCATGGAAGAAAAAAATGAAGAAATGGTCCCTGTAGATTACAAAATAAAAAAATGGTCCCATTAACAACTCCATGAGCCTGTATTGACAACTCATTAACAACTCAAGAAGCCTGTATTGACAACTCCATGTGACCATTTTTTCATTTTACAATCTATAGGGACCATTTCTTCATTTCTCGATCCTCTTTCTTGGGACCTGGATGTAATTCTCCCTTATTTTTTTAAATGTTAAACAAATATACGGATAGTTTCTTGATAATCTTGGTTTAATTAGTTCTCCAACATTATGATTAGGGTTTTATCTTTGAACTACAACCAATTTTTGCAGCTTAAAGTCATACATATCATATATCATCACGTTCACATGCAATTATTTGAATTGATTAATGGGAATGGGATCTAACTATCCAATTGTTGTTGTGCTACCACATGTAATTTTTGTAATTAAAATGGGTTAATAATGGGAATTGAATGTTAACTACAACGTTATTGTTGTGGTTTCTATTGTGTAATTTTTTTCTTAATCAAGATGTACAACCGTGTATTGTGTATATTCATATGGAATTTAAAAAGAGTTACGTTGTTCGTTGTAAATATTGAATATGATGTAAACACATGGCTAAAGGGAGAACCCAATGCTAAAATACTAGCATAATATACTATGTAGGGTTTATAAACTCATCTTCTTTTATGAGGTTCACTCATAACAATACACCACTGTTTGAGAGCTGATGGTTTCACTTTACAGCACTTCACTCAGCTTCTTGCCAATCAGAAAGTAGCCCTCTCTATAAATATCAGTTTCTCTCGATAAGAGTACCAATGTTACGAGCACAAATCCAAAGGGATAATTCAATCCCAAAAGACTAACATGTGGGGAAATGGGGTGTTAACTTTTTGGCAGCCGCACATGGTGTATTGCCCTAGTAGCAAATTGATCCCATTGTATAGGGGAGGTCGCTGGTTCTAGGGATGAGCAAAAAACCCGATGGTCCAGGTAAACCGGTCTGACCCGAGGTGACCCGGTCCAGTTCGGTCCAGTAAAAAACAGCCATATAACAAAAAAAAATGGACCAGACCAGACCAACTACTCGGGCTGGACCGGGTTCAAGACCAGGTTTTCAGTCCACATGGTCAGTCTGGTTTGACCCGAATCATTCATTTTTTTAAAAAAATAAAATAAATGGGTCTGCAGCTAACTTCCCTCTCATTATAACTAAAAAAAAAGTCACCCAATACCCACACCACCCACGTGAACCACACAATGTCACAAACTCACTTTCTTTCTTATTATAACCAAAAAAAAAAGTCACCCAATACCTACACCACCCACGTGAACAACACAGTGTCACAAACTCACTTTCTTTCTTATTGATTTCACACACTCTGCACCAACTTCACTCCATCAATCTCACCTCCCCACCGGAAAAAATGGCGCCTCCTCCCCTTCATCAATCACAGCCCACGCCTCCTTGCCTTCAATCTCACTTCACCCTTGCTTCCCTGACCCTTAATCTTATGGCGCTCGGCTCCTCGCCTTCATCAATGTCAGCCCTCACCTCCTACTGCTGGTCATCCTCTCAGCGTCAATCCCTCTGTCTTGTGCTGCTGCTAGTATTCCTCGTGGAGTCCCTTCGAACGCCCGCTCTAATTCTCTTCTCAATCGGCATCCTTCCCCCTATTTTCATTCCTCTAGTTTTTTTTTTAAATTTTTTCAGATAAAAAAAATAGATATGTTGGACTACCCAGACCAATCCATCAGCCCGATAGACCAAGTCCAGTCTGACCCGAGTTCAGGTTGTTACCAGACCGGACCAGATCTCGGACTACCTTTTTCAGCCCGAGGTTTTAACCAGACCAGACCTCGGGCTAGCCTCTAACCCGGTCTGGTCTGGTTCATGATCATCTCTAGCCGGTAGGGGTGGAAACAGGCCAAGCCGGCTGACAGGGGCCTACGGCCTGGCCTTTTAGAGGCCTGTTCAGGCCTGGCCTAACAGGCTAAAAGGCCAGGCCAAGGCCTCTTTAAAAGCCTGTTTTCCTTAACAGACTAAGCCTGTTAGGTCGACTTGAGCCTGTAAGGTTTATAAAAAAAAATCTGTAGCACCCACTACCACTCCCCTCTTCTCTAATTCTCTAAACCTAATTCCTAAATGCTAAAGACTCCCTCTACCTCCCCCGCGACGCGACTCCTTCTGCCTCCCAAGTCCCGACCCCCGCGAGCCACGAGCGACTCCTTCTCCCTCCCAACTCCCGACTCCCATAGGCCATAGCTCCACCGTGAGTCAGCAGCGGACCACAAGTCGGCTACCCTCGTCGGATCTGTGGTCCTCTCCGTCAGATCCGTCCTCTCTCCGTCGAAGATTTCTTCCCTCAACACTACTCTATCCGTCGTCGAAGATTCACTCTCAGTCCACCGAAGAACTTTCATTGTGTTTCAGTTCAGCCATTAGGTAAGATTCACTCTGCTTTAAATGTTGTTATTGGTTATCTGCTTTATATAAATGGAGTGGTGATGGGGTTGAAATTAGGGCTGTACAAATTACAAAATTATCTAGTGTTTCAATTAGTGTAATTCAGGATTGATGCATTGCTTGAAGGTGGATTACGCCGAGGACAATTAACTGAACTTGTTGGACCATCTTCATCTGGAAAAACACAGGTAAGAACCAATGACTATGTTTGCTATAAAATCATATGTTTTGACCTCATTCTATTTTGCACATGATGCTACTTTAGCACGGCACTTATTTCCTCAATATTATACCAACATTTTCCTTTTCATCACATCTGTTCTGATACAAAGTATTTACTTTTTAATTGTAGGCATGCCTACAATTTGCCGCGACTGTTGCAAAGAAGCATATGGGTTTTGTCGTATACTTGGACACATGCAATTCCTTTTCGGCCCAGCGCATTGCCCATTTCGTTGGTCAGTCCTCTGGTTCTGTCTTTAATGATCAGTTTACTTATGTATCAACATTTTTGTATAATGTTCACTCTTGTTTATTAACTATTTTTAATTGTGCATGTTCATTTATTTGTTCTTCTTATCTCCTGGTTTAGGCTGATCACAAACCTCTTCAGAAAGTATTGGACCGAATAATATGTTACTCAGTGTTCAACATTTTTCAAATGTTTGATGTGTTGCATCAGCTGGAGATCAATTTGAGATCCGAGGTTCTCAACCTCTCATTAATGTTAGTTGTTTTTGTATTTCCTTCTGCCAAATAAATGACTACTGTATCCTCGTACAGATGTTCAAATCAGATTGTCAAATTCGTTTGCTTATTGTTGATTCAGTTTCTTCACTGATTACCCCCATCCTTGGGGGAAGTGGTCCTCAAGGTATGTTAACTATTTGCATTCTGTATTTCATGGCTTACTAGCCAATACTTGTCGTGACTTTTCATTGTGCTTGTCCAAGGATGTTTCCATCATTAAACAGATTATTGAAGTAACTTTCATCAAATTCGATTTAGGAATGTCAAACATATTATTCAATCATCTATTTACATGTTCACATTTATTTATGGGCAGCAGATGCTTAGATCTAGACCAGATTTGCACTTTTGTGATTAAAATCGTTTCATCAACAGTCAACAATCTAAGATTTGCCTTTGTCCCTTCTTCATGCAATTTGGCATCTTTGCATATTGAAGCCGGTAGTGATTTTGAACTATTTGTCCCCAGTGTTGTTTCTCTGCAACTAAATAAATTACTACTTGTCCCTCGGTGGTGATTCTGCACTTTTGTGATTCTGAACTATATGTCTGTTTCTCTTCAATTATTTAATATTTGTCCACCTGTGTTGTGAGTCAAAACATGTAAGAGAACTATATACCTTAAGGTAAAAATGGCTTCTTATAAACCTCAGATCCTCGAAGGAAGTAAAGGATGCACGGGTTTCAGCTTCACAGCACAGTTCAACAAACTTTTTCTCAAAGTTGAGCCCAGCAGAAAGACTTCTCATAACAACTTCTGGCAGTGGCTTCCCAGGATCAAGAGAACAAGGATATTCATGCAACAATTATTGTTATGCATTATTTGCTTTTGCTTCTGGTTTTTTTGTGTGACTTTTCTCATAAGAATTTCTTCAAATGAATCAATGTATTATGTGATTTGTAAAATTTTAATACGCCCTCTTATGTACATGTGGTGTTCTGGTTATTTGCTAGTTTTGATTCATGCAATGGTGTTCTCTATCAGGAAAAAAAAATCTGAGTAGTAGGCCTATTTGTGTCGGCCTGTTTAACCTATTAGGTGTCAGCCTGTTTGGCCTGTTAGGATCTTTTACAAATCCAGGCCTCTTTAATAGGCCACAGGCCAGGCCAAGTCTGTGTACAGGCCAGGCTCAGGCCTAATAAAAAGCCTGGAACAGGCCACAGGCCAGGCTCAGGCCGTCTTGTGCCTTAACATGCCAGGCCTGTTAAGGCACAAGCCTGGCCTGGCCTGTTTCCACCCCTACTAGCCAGTTCAATCCTCCATAATGTTAGTCTAATAACCTCCTTTCCAACTCAAAAAAAGAAAAAGAAAAGAAAACTTGTTGACAGTCAGACCACAATACTTCACTTGGTTTTTGACGGTCAGACCCTTCATAGATAATCATTTTTGAGGTTATTAGGTTTTTGACGGTCAGACCCTTCATAGATAATCATTTTTGAGGTTATTAGGTGCCCTTGTCCAAAAACTAATGTCTTGAGAAGGAGAATTCACCGCTTGAATTTATAAACCTCACTTCTAATTTTGTAAGGCTCCTTGATGTGGCACTTAACAAAATAGTCCTATTTCATAATTTTTTTTTCTCTTTTTTATGATTTGATTGGATGAAAAGAAATAAAAAAAAAGTGGAAATATTATTTTTTGTTCTCATTATATTTGGATGAGCAAGAAAAAACATGGAAAAGGGAAAATTGATTGATTGCCGATCAACAATAATATCCATATAAAGGTACGGAAAATATGAGTAGTTGAGTACCAACCTATATATATTTTTGGTAGGGTAATTTTTAAAATTATGTTTTTTTCTCTAAAATCTCTCTACTTTGAAAAAGAAAACTTTAAGGAAATAATGCGGGCCTCAAGCAGTTTTTTACACTTTTCTTTCAACCATATGTTCTTATATTATCTAAATGTGGAAAAATCTACTATATATTTCTCCTTTTTTTTTCTATTATAGTTATTTGATATTTTCCTTACTTTTGCACTGTCCCCATTCAACCATACGATAAAGAAAAAGGCTTCATAGACTTTTCTATATATTATATACATAAATTAATGATTTTATAGGCTCACAACTTTTTTTGGCCAAATATAGGTTTATAACTTTACATCTATATGAAGAAATGAAAAACATTAGGATATAAATAGCATGCAGTTGAGTACTAGCTGAGATAACTTTCAGACAAGGAGGGTACCTAAGTCCATTACTGGTCCTTTCTTTTGTTCACTTTTTTCCTTCCTTTTCGGTGTTCATATGTGGTGCACATTTTAAGTGTCAGTAAGTGTAGAATAAAATACTTTTTGGTATTTTTTAATAAAAATGAAACTTAAATAATTTAGATAACTTTGTCGATTAGCAAGCAAGGATTTGTGTCTTGTACTTTAAAAATCTTATTGGGGCTCAACCGGCCTGTTCTGTTAAAAAAGTATAGATTATTTTTAAGAAAATCATTGAAAAAATTCCTCATTACAAAATTTATTATTCAAAGTATCTAAAAATTTTGCGCGCAACTTAAGATATGTTGTGCACAGCTAAATATATGTTACACTTGGATCCATAAACAAATTTCATTCACTTTTTGAATATTGAATTTAACAATGTGAAACTTTACAGCAATGTTCCGATTATTTTCTAGTCTATGAATTTTAAAATAACAGAAAAATACCAAAAACAAAAATCTCCGATTTTCTTATCCATAAAATAATAATTAATGTTTTCTGTGTGTGCAAATAAAGAAAAGAAAGAACAAACATGCCAATACCAGAAACAATTCACGTTGTCCAAAGTTCAAAGTCAAGAAAACATACTGTATATATAGTATAATATATATATATCAACAGGACACGTGATGAAATATCCTCTTGCCAAAACAACAACTATTTCCATTTAGGTTTTCGATATAATTTACGAACACGAACCTTGTAGCTTCAACTTGTGGGAAAGCCAAAACAAGAGAAACTAATTAAAACTATATATATATATATATATTCTGTGTTTGTATTGTATGTATAGGTAGGAATAAACCGTTATATAGTTGATGAGAGGAAAGTTGGCTAGCTAGATTCATCTCCCTTAACCCTTAAACATATAAAAAAGGATAATGATTGAGTAGCTTTTAATCATATATATATGTAATGCTTTTTTTTTTTTTTTTTAAATTGTTGGTTCATATGGTTCAAACTGATGAGTTCTTCTATTATCACTTACTGGAACAGGACAACTGGGACTTTTTAATCTTTGACCTTGCCTATAATTTACATCATCAATAGTTTTTCTGGTTTTGTTTCCTTTCATGTGGGAAAAATCATAAACCCTCCTCATTTCCTCATGTGCATAGAATATAATAAATTAATTAATATTTTTAAAATTATCCCATCTTTCTGAAATACCCTTGATTAAATCTATAATAAATTATAATTTAAATTTCACCCATCTTTTCCGATCCTTATTTCTACCATAAACGTTCTACAATATCCATATCACAGGTACACTATTAGCAAAAAAAAAAAAAAAATTATTTCATGTACTCCTCCGGCTCTAAATATAAGAATTTGCTAGAGGATTAGTCTTTTTCCTCAAAACTAATTTACTTAACTTATAAACTAATATATAATCTAATTTTATAAGAGTACTTTAGTAGGGAGATCATGTCATTTGTTGTAATCAAGTAATTTATCTCAATTTCTTAATCTACCCACATTAATTAAGTAACTCTTATATTAAAGATCGGACGAGTAATCACTTTCTTAATCTACCCACATTAATTATAATATATAATATACAATAGGAACACAGGCACAGTACGTAACATTTTTCTTATTATTATATAATCTAAATATAAGTAGAATAATGATGTATCAAATAACACGTCATCCTCATAATATTCGTCTCATTCGTTGACCAAGGAGGTTTTGAATTTGTCTTAGTATTACTTACATGCATGCATGCGCATAAATGTGTGTGTGTGTGTAGAGGGAGGCTATATATATACACACACACATATATTAATATATAGGAGTAGCTAGCTGGTAGATTCTGTTATATGGCTACCAGCAAGCTGGTGTGTTGAATTGAGATGAGAAGAAACAAACATGCAGGCATGCTTCCATATAATAATGCTATATATGTCTTGAGATGTGTGTTGCACGTTATTCTCGTTTGCGGTCTCTCGCTTGTTTTAATTTGTTTCACATTATGGCTGTGTTTGGAACAGCGTTTCGGAGCCCAATAAGTCGATTTTGGGGCAAAAAGTCCAATTCAAAATGCACCATGTTTTGGCTATGTTTGGCACAGCGTATTACAAAAAAAAAAAAAAAAAAAAGCCTGAAAATGTAACTTATTAAATAAACCCAAGACACCCACTTTTTTTTTTAAATAAGCTGCAGCTTATTTTTGTACACAGATTTTGGGCCCCACCTGCGTGCCTCGTTACCCACTCCCCCCCTTGTCCACACATCTTCTCCTATTTAATCCTACACCTTTTTCGTACGGGAAAAAAATTAAATATTGAGTTAAAGTGTAAATATATTCAGTAAGTTTTTAATTAGGAATAATGTTGTCCTAATTTTTTTTTGGTTCAAAGTATCTTGAAAGTGTTAAAATAAAATAATATTATAAATAATATTATCCATTACCTTTAAAAATAGAATAATCTTCAACCCGTATGAATCATATTCGTGACATGATTAGAGATCGATTTGTACGGGACATGTGATCTAATTAGTTATATAATATTTTTATGTGAAATTATATATTTTGGCATCACATTTTCTAACTTCAATTTTTCTACTAATTTTTAATTTTAAATATCTTATTTTGTTATAATTAAAACAAAAGCAATAATGTAATTGCCAATCCAAATAAGTTTTTATTTTTAAAAAAACACTTATATAATCGCCAATCCAAACATGTTTTGACTTATGAAAAATCACTTATTCAATTGCTCATCCAAACATAAATCACATTACAAAAATTGACTTTTTTATTAAGTCATTTTTAATAAATCAGAATCATAATAAGTCATTTTTCCTACCGCTATCCCAAACACACACTATGTAGCCAACAATAGTATAGCTCGCCGCCCACTTTATTATTTATGCACACACACATACAGTCAAATATTGAGTAAGTTTTGATGACATGTATCCGCGTGGATAAAAGAATCAAGGGTTTGCATGAATACTTTAAAAAAAAAAAAATTGCAATTCAATGTACTCCCTTCTATCTTTGATATAGGATATAATTGGAGAGTTGATCTTTATTTTAAATATGCGATATATTTTTTATATTAGTAAACTTTTGCTTAATTTATTCCTATTAACAATCATTCAAAGTATACCAATCAAATAGGAGAGGGAAAGAGGAAATTAAAAGAAGATGACTATGGTGTGTTTTAGAAATTAAAATACATGTCTTTCGTACTAATTAACTTTCTTAATCTAATCAAATTAGGTAAATATATCTTATATTAAAAATTGGGGGAGTATTATTTTAATGTTCAAAGGAGGGAGCACATTATACCATGTCTTGAACTCGGAACCCCAGAGCATTCATGAAGAATGAATGAATGATCTAGAAGGTTGGTTGCGATTCAATGTATTATTGTGTATCGTGTTGTGCGTGGAAGTCAATTTGAATTTTTATGTGATTGCAGAAAATTAATCATAGACAATAAATGGGTCTCATCATCATAGTCTCTATGGTTCGTAAGATGCAATTTGACAAAGAAGTTTTTTGTCATGAGCATTTAACACAACTAAGTTTTGAAAGGTGTGAAAACAGACACAATATTTTAAAAATGATATAATTATAGTAATTTCATTAAATTAAGTCAAATATTCGCTATAAAGTTGAAGGGAAAATAAGTGGATCTCACATAAAAAAAGGGACAGTTAATTTAACGGAATAGCTAAACTTACTACGTTTTTAAATGATTGTGTTTATTTACACCCTTCAAAAATCAATTATGCATGTGAGATGCTTATGGCAAAAAATTTCATTGCTAAAATTGAACGTTAACCCTAATCTCTCTTAATATTAGATGGGATTTGTAAATCTTAAGGTAAATTGGGATAGCAGAGGACGTTGTTTCTTGTAGATTAATGATGTTTCAAGAATAATATATGCCCTGGATGGGAGGAATCTCACAAAGTTTCTCCAGATTAATTAATTCGATCGACAAAAAAAGCCAACAAATTCAGCTTCTATAATCACATCATCCAGCTTGTCAACGAGGTTAAAACACTAAGTTCTAGTTTAATGTTTGAATCAGATTATTTATATTTTACTTATTTGTTTTTTTTAACTTCTAAACCCCAATATTACTTTTTTCTAATATTAAAATCAGTAAAATACAAAATAAAATTGTGAACTACTAGTTTAGTAAATGATCTAAAATAAAGAAATATAACCTCATTCTTGTACAAATTATGGTCACCTTATAACTTGTATATGTTGTTAATAATGTTGTCTTGGGTCAATGAAGAAACACATTAATTTGAAAAGAAAAAGAAAAAGAAAAGCTCGTATTGGGAAATTACATTTGACTTTATAGAAGTGGATATATGTTGAAATGAGAGAGCACATACGATGCTAAATATTGGAGAAGGAATAGTAAGAAATGTTAGTAGAAGAGGAACATGAACATATTGAATATTATCGAAGATATATAATAATAATTATATTCTTTTAGAGCAACAACCATATATTCACCTCTCAACAACTACCTTATAAAATCCCCTACCTATAGCTCACCTATGTGACAATGACTTTACCCTAATATCACCCTTTGGTAGGCCCTCTCTTAATATCCCTATTCTCTCACTCCAACAAAACAAAAATTGACTTGAATTTTATTGTCTATAGTTCATGAATGATAACAAAATTTCATTTTTGATATATTTCTGTATTTTTTTTTACTTGATTTAATTTGTTATGATACATTCAATATAATCTTGGGGAAATGACTACACCTATGTCAAAAAAGATTTTAATGATAGTGTAGATCTAAAACAATATTATTAAAAGTTGGGTTTGCAAATATTTATTCATCAGATAGTTATAAGGGAAAATCCCTCAAAAAGAACCTTTAAATTGTTAAAAGACGGATACGTGCGCGGAAATATAATATCCCGTATCAGTGCGAGTACGTTAAGTGGAATATTAGAATTGAACGTAAAATGACAAATTTGTCCTCTGATGATGAAAGAAAAAAAGTTGATGACAAAAGAAGGTGACGCGAAACAGGGAGAGCGTCATCGCGCGGGAACGTACGTGGGAGGCGATACAAACAGAGGTATGTACTTCATTGGTCGACAATGTTCTTCCCCCTGTGCTCGAGCTGAAGCAAAACCATTTTCGTCTTCATTTGGGTGGGAAACTTTGCGGGGTATTTGGGTTTGAAGGACGTGAATGTTGAAGAGTGGTATGGCGAAAAATGCAGATGCTGCCTGGGGACGAGGTTGGGATGGTTACTTTGAGGGTTGTGGTTGAAGAGAATAAATGGGGTGGATTTTTTAAGAAACGATTAATATGAAGTTGAAAAACCCTAATATAGATTTGTGAAAGATTGAGGTACTCATGTAGTTTTGTGTTTGTCAACTAACTAAGTGTTATTTATTTGTCGCAGGAAGCGTAAAAAAATATGGATGGTAATATTGGTTCAAGCCGTGCAAAGGAGTTGTTTTGTTATTTCCACGTAGGGGGGAAATTTGAACATAATAATGACGGTGAAGTTAAATATTTCGGAGGTAGTGTGAGGGTAAAGGTACTAAAAGATGGGATAAGAATGGAAGATTTAAGAGAAATTATATCAACATTGACAGGTTATGAAGGGAGCAGTTGGGACATTAAATACACAGTAATGTTTGATGAGACATTAATTGAGCTTGACAATGATAATGAAATTGAAAACCTTTTTCGGTTCAATGAAAGCAGTGCGCATGTGTTTGTAGCCAATACAGAGAATGGCAATGAATCCTTGCCAATGAATAATGCACATGTGTAAGTTAGTAATATTTTGTTCATTCCCAAGCTGATAATAAGTTATAAAGTGGTGTAATTGTTGTATGATAATAAGTTATCAAGTGTTGTAATTTTGTATGCAGGAGCCAGAGATTATTGGAACGGTCACCGGAAGCAGAGGTATCTCCCATGACACATGGCAATGATCTTGAGGCTGTGTCATTTGAAATTGGTGGTGGGTGTATAACTTATGAGACACATCAGACAAATTTGAGTGACACTAGCTATTTGAAATGGTCAGGATTAATTTCCGGGGTGGGGCAGCATTTTCCTTATGCCGATGCATTAAGAGAAGCCTTGTACAAGTATAGCATTGCACATAAGTTCATGTATAAATATGATAGGAATAGCAAGGACAAGATGTATGTCACGTGTAAAGTAGAGGGTTGTCCTTGGAAATTATGTGCGTCTGCAGTGGGCAGGACTTCTGGAATACTGTGTGTGACAAAATTCATCAAAGATCATGTTCATTCAGCTCAAGATCATTTGCAAGTGAGCGGCCATGGTGCAAGATCTACTTTGACATCATCAATAATAATTGACGAGATTAGGAATCACACCGAGAAGCGTCCAACTGAGATTATGAAGACACTGCAAAGGGAGTATGGTGTGAAGCTAACATATAAACAGGCATATAGGGCAAAGGAAAAGGCAATGGAAGACATACATGGAAGACCGGAACAATCATACTTGTTAATCCCATGGATATGCCAAAGGTTGAAGGAAACTGATGCTAATACAGTTGCTGAATGGGTAGCAGATGGTTGCAGGTTTGAAAGAGTTTTCATTGCATATGGGTCATGTGTACAGGGTTTCATGGGGGGTGCAAGGCATGTACTATATGTTGATGGAACTCATTTAAGTGGGCCTTATAAGGGGACTCTACTTGCAGCTTCAGCGTATGATGCGGATAATGAGCTGTTGCCGTTTGCCATAGCAATTGTGAAGGGAGAGACACTGGACGATTGGACTTGGTTCATGCATATGATTAAAAGGATTGTTGGTTCTATGGACTTGACAATTGTGTCAGATCGTCACAATGCCATAATAGGTGCTGTGGCAGCAATATTTGGAGGGCGTCGTCATGCATTCTGTTATAGACATGTGAAGGAGAACTTCAGTGCAGAGATACTGAAAATAAACAGGGGCAAGAGAAAGACCAGTAACCGGTCAAAGGAGGATGGACTGATGCTTCTTGACAAGATTGCATATGCAAGGCGTGTTGATGAGTTTGATAAAGCAATGGAAAAGATGCGGGAGCACTGTCAAGAGTTATATGAATGGATTAACAATCATGGTGACGTTGATAGGTGGGCTCTTAGCAAGTTCCCATACAAACGATGGGATAACATAACAACCAATATCGCCGAGTCTTTCAATGCATGGATGGTGAAGGAGAGGAAGTATAATGTAGCCCAATTAATTCACGCACATCGCGAGAAAGTAGCAAAGAAGATGCATGCCTCTTATGTGGCAATGAACAAGTGGAAGAATTGTGTTGGACCAAATATAGATGCAAAGGTTATGGAAAATGTGAGTGGATGTGAGCATATGTGGTGTGAAGATTATGGGCAGGGTAGATTCAGTGTGCATACAGTACGTGGAGACCATGGGGTTAACTTGCGATCACGACAATGTAGTTGTGGGGCATGGCAGATGAGTGGGATTCCATGCACACATGCGTGTGCAGCTGTCAAGGTTGTGCACGGCAACATCTACGATTATGTTGAGGATTGTTATAAGATAGAAGCTCAGCAACGAATCTACCAGCACAGCATGATTCCGGTTGTGACAATAGACATGCCGAACGTCAATGATTATAGGGATTATCACATGGAAAACATGTCCGAAGCTACGTTCCTCCACCCTCCAATCACAAGTCGACCTCCTGGAAGACCAAGAGTAAGGAGGCAGGAATCACAGTTCCAAAATAGAAAGATCTACCATTGTACACGGTGCCATGAAGCAGGACACACAAGAAGGACGTGCAAAAATCCCAACCCATGTTGAACTCTAATGATCATCTTTGATGCTTCATCTTTTATGTTGTATATATGTTTTCGTTTTACCCTTCAATGGTTTTTGGAATGAAGGGATGGGGTGCAGGGAAGCAGTTTTTATAAGTAATGTATGCAGTGTCATGTCAGTGACAAAAAAACATTAAGAAGCAGTAAGATCTTAATGTTATGTTGTCACTGAAAGTTGAAAGTTTATGTAAGTAGCCACTGCTTTTGTACACAAGTATAGTGTTGATTATGTATAGTTTGGCAACTATTTCTCAAGTTGTAATCAATGTAGAAATACAAATGTATAGTTTATCTGACTGCTCTGTATTATGTAGTTTTTATCAGTTGGTTGGAATGCTGGTGCTCTCATGTTGTAAGACATAGTTGACCCCAGCATCTATGGCACCAAAATATCATCACCTTATAAGACATACTGATATACTTGACCACACCAATGCCACCAAAAAAGTTGTTCATTCATGTAACCCAATGTTAGTACACAATAAACTGGTGATCTGTGTTAATGACCTTCTAACATACAGTTTACCACAGCAGATATGCCACAAAAAATTCTGCTAGAGCTTCTAAGACATACTTGACCACAGCATCTATACCACCATAAATATCTCCTATCAAGACCTTGTAAGACATACTTGACCACAGCATCTATGCCACCAAAAACATCTCCTATCATGACCTTGTAAGACATACTTGACCACAGCATGTATGCCACCATAAACATCTCCTATCATGACCTTCTAAGACATACTTGACCACAGCATCTATGCCACCAAAAACATCTCCTATCATGACCTTCTAAGACATACTTTACCACAGCATGTATGCCACCAAAAACATCTCCTATCATGACCTTCTAAGACATACTTTACCACAGCATGTATGCCACCAAAAACATCTCCTATCATGACCTTCTAAGACATACTTTACCACAGCATCTATGCCACCAAAAACATCTCCTATCATGACCTTCTAAGACATACTTTACCAAAAAGACCTATGCCACCAAAAAGATCTGTGTTCATGATCATGACCTTCTGAAATATACTTCACCACAACACCTATGCCACCAAAATGATCTGTGTTCATGACCTTCTGAAATATACTTCACCACAACACCTATGCCACCAAAAAGATCTGTGTTCATGACCTTCTGAAATATACTTCACCACAACACCTATGCCACCAAAGAAATAATTTTAGAGTAAATGTTTCAAACAGTTCGTCCATGCGTCAGGTTTAACCACGTTCATATGGTTTATCTTTTTTTTTTTCTACGGACTCCAAGTATGACCAATTACGTGTTGCTTTTTGCACATTACTTATGCACATTTAACAACAACAAACACAATCACCATCGGGTGACCCTCCAGTGATGACGGCAACTCGAGTTGTTCATCTGGAAACTCGAGTGAGCTTCGTACGTCATCCACGAACGGCGGCGAGTGACCTTCTCCGCAACTCGAGTTCGGTGCCGCTCCTCACTATCACCAGAGGGTTACCCTCCAGTGATGACGGCAACTCGAGTTGGTCATCCGGAAACTCGAGTGCGCTTCGTAAGTCATCGAAGAACGGAGGCGAGTGACCTTCTACGCAACTCGAGTTCGGTGCCGCTTCTCACTAGCACCGTCGGGTGACCCTCCAGTGATGACGGCAACTCGAGTTGTTCATCTGGAAACTCGAGTGAGCTTCGTACGTCATCCACGAACGGCGGCGAGTGACCTTCTCCGCAACTCGAGTTCGGTGCCGCTCCTCACTATCACCAGAGGGTTACCCTCCAGTGATGACGGAAACTCGAGTTGGTCATCCGGAAACTCGAGTGCGCTTCGTAAGTCATCGTAGAACGGAGGCGAGTGACCTTCTACGGAACTCGAGTTCGGTGCCGCTTCTCACTAGCACCGTCGGGTGACCCTCCAGTGATGACGGCAACTCGAGTTGTTCATCTGGAAACTCGAGTGAGCTTCGTACGTCATCCACGAACGGCGGCGAGTGACCTTCTACGCAACTCGAGTTTGGTGCCGCTCCTCACTATCACCAGAGGGTTACCCTCCAGTGATGACGGCAACTCGAGTTGGTCATCCGGAAACTCGAGTGCGCTTCTTAAGTCATCGAAGAACAGAGGCGAGTCACCTTCTACGCAACTCGAGTTCGGTGCCGCTTCTCACTAGCACCGTCGGGTGACCCTCCAGTGATGACGGCAACTCGAGTTGTTCATCTGGAAACTCGAGTGAGCTTCGTACGTCATCCACGAACGGCGGCGAGTGACCTTCTACGCAACTCGAGTTTGGTGCCGCTCCTCACTATCACCATCGGGTTACCCTCCAGTGATGACGGCAACTCGAGTTGGTCATCCGGAAACTCGAGTGCGCTTCGTAAGTCATCGAAGAACGGAGGCGAGTGACCTTCTACGCAACTCGAGTTCGGTGCCGCTTCTCACTATCACCATCGGGTTACCCTCCAGTGATGACGACAACTCGAGTTGGTAATCGGACAACTCGAGTCCGTACTGCTAAGTCTTGACGCAAGCACTGTCTGGAAACCGTCCAATTATGCAAGTAACTCGAGTTGTAATCCTCAAGTCGAGTGGAGATGCGGAAAGAAACGGAAGGCTCTAAACAATAAGTCGCTTGTTACCGTCCAGTGCTGATATCAACTCGACTGCTCAATGGCCATCAATTCAGAGACACCAAAGCACTATCTACGTAACATCAAGTTATGACCGCGCTATAGTGTATATGCCTATGGATTTGTTGCCGCCAGAGATAATCAGAGTAATGGCAGTTGGAAAAGGAAGTGTCACACTTGGTTAGCAGGGTGTATTGACTGGACACAATCATTATGTAATGTGTGCATCATCATTGTTAACTATGGATTGTTAGCAGTGCTGATCAGATTATTGGCAGTTGGAAATGCAAGTGGCGCACGTGCGTAGAATGCTTATGTAATGTGTGCATCATTCAACCCTAAATTGCATATTATTCATTGTGCCTCATTACATCAGCCCTTTCTGTTAGGATATTAGTTCTCTTAAAAAAATTTTTTACCTGCCTCTGGCAAGGACATAGTTACATTGCGAAAGGGGAACACAGATATTGTTGGTGGCATACAAGTACGTTTTAGAAGGTAATGCTAGAGGAGTGAACTGGGAAACATTGCATCCCGCAATGGCAACATATATGTCATTAATGTACCTTAAATTGCATGTCCTGTCAGTGGACTCTACCGTACATTACTCTATGACGTTAACAATACTTTACATGGACAAGTGTTGACATTACTATATCGCGGGGACATAACCTAAGCACGTCTTTTGCTGGACTTTTGTCCAGAGGGAATGAGGGCCAGAGCTGTGTCCCGCAACAAATTCAGCGGATGATTGACTAACCACCACATAATGTCGCTCCGCAATTGCTGAATTTGTTCCTGCAAATAAGTAATTCCCTCAGTGTAAGGTTCAATGCAAACCATAATGGAAATCACAAGTATATAAGAATGCGAACAGAGGGAAATCTGAAACACTTACATTTTCGTAATGGAAATCACCTTCCGGGGTCCACTGGCTCAACCAAATAATAACATGAACACCACAGTCCCTCCTGTACTCTCACCCACACGAAAACGTTGTGTTACTTAACGAAACAATGCAAGGTAAATTGTAAGAGGCGAATGTGAAGAAGCTTACAGATTATTCTGTTGCACAACAGGAGGCCACACAATATCTGACATCTTCTTCTTCCCAGCCAGATGCGGGTTAACAATGTGCATGATGTCAACGAACCTATCTCTCTGAAAAAACAACATTTATGCGTCTTACGATGTGGGTCAACTGAAGTTAACCACCTCAACTACAGCAGTGGAGTCAGGTGAACTTACAATTAAGTTTAACACAAATATGTAATCGTCTGTCACGCCACCCTTCCTCGTCGTCTTCTTGCTGCCTAGATCAGGCTTCATTGAGTCCAGCACGTAGAAGGTCATAGTCTTTGTCTCTAACGCAACACAGAACCAGTGGCCACGGACAAGTGCCGGACCCATTATCAAGTCACACTCGCCTATATTGTAACCGAGGGTTTTGGCAGAGAATTCTTTACTCGCGGAAGACACTTTCCACCCTATTGGGTGACCTACCAACTTTGTCTGCATAAAAACACATAGTCCTGACTAATGTGCACATAATTTGGTCAAATTAAATGTTGTTCCACTACACAACAAATGAGTAATTACCATGAACCATGCATCAAAAATATGGCGCTTCGGCTGTCCTCCCTCCAGCTTGAAGTGATACATTAAAGCCTTACACACAACGGACATCACCTACACCAGCAAAGAAACCATTGCATAAACTACATATAATATTCACCATAACTTAATGAAACCATTCTCCACGTAAGCCATACATACCGTATTACTTAGTCTTTGAATTCCGCCTAGCGTATACAACTGGTCTCGACACAGTTCCTCATCCAAAATCTGAACCAACGGCCTACAAAAACATTTCAAATGCAATGCCAGTTAGTTCATCGCTTCCCGTGTTGTGGTAATATACTAACTACATAACAGTCATTCAATCACATGACGTTGATACTTACACTTCAGCCTCAGCACCTCTGGCCATTGTGGAAACTATGTTGAACAACGTTTTCTGATCATGCGTTGGCATCTTCCTTTTTCGACTCCCATCCAACTGTATAAATGGACATGTCATCGCTTGGAGTGGCTGCCTCTTTGATCTCCGCAGCTGTTGAGGCCTCTGAATTGCATGGTCATCCGTGGGGACTTTTTCCGCCACCTCAGTTCCCTCTGCATCATCATCTTCGTCGTCATCAACATGATAAGGTTCTGCGTCTGCATCATCAGAATCTGAGTCTGAGTCGTGAGAAGCATCTGTCGCATCATCATCATCATCATCCTCATCTGTATGTTGCTCATCTACTGTCACACCAGGGCCGTCTTGTTGTGCTTTCTCCCTGGCCTCTCGTGCGAGCTGGACATTGAGTAGCTCCTGCGCCACCACGCTTACAAGTCTGTTTCGGTTTTCATCGATAACTTTCACCAACCGGGCATACACCTCCTTCAATTCCTACAGTGACACCACAACTTAATTTGTCAATTACATGATTAAATCGTTTTTGCATTTTAAATTAGCTTCCACAGACACATACCGGGTCTAAATATGGCACATTATCTGTGTCCTCATTCCCTGCCCTAACTTCAGAGCCTTTTCCTTTATACAAAATTCCCATATTGCTCGTCCTCTCAGTCTTCACCATGTCGTTGATCTTTTCCTTTGTCCAGAATTCAATCGCTGTGGTGGACTGTTCGCGAACACTTTGTTTCAAAGGGAAATTTTCCCCAAAGAACAACTGCACCATAGAAAATATATGGATCATTATTTTCGGCTTGAATGATAGCTACACATTTAATGTAAACAGTGACATACCAGGAGTAAGTACAGGCAACCACCCACGTTGCTGCTCCCTTCCCTTTTCTTCTTCTCCCTGTACTCTTTCACATAATCACTCATTTCCTTCCACAAGTCTTTCATTATGTATGTTGCCCAGTCATAACGTTCAAAACCGTCCATTGTGCAGAACATAACCCTCAACATCCGGTCACTTATCAGCCCACTCGAGGTAGGGCATAACAAAGTCCCTAAACTGTAGAGCACAAACATAAACTCAAATTTATCGCCAGCTGTCCCAGATTTTATGCGCTTCAGAATGTCCGTATATTTCTTCCTCCCATACTCCCTCTTCAACCACTGATATCTTCTATTCGAATCCTCCACATCCACCTTCACCTCCTCCCCTGAATGAGGTATACCGAGCAACTTGTGCACATCTGATGCTTCTATTTCTTTTGTCTTCCCCCTAATCCTGAATTGATGTGTTGCTGGGTCATATGCTCTCAGCATGGACACAATCAGGTCACGGGGGAGTCGGTTCAATTGCACCTTCAATAGGTTCCCAAATCCTATTCTCTTAACCCTCTCCTTCAAATGTTCTTTACCGTTCACAAACTGCACCAACGATGTAAATCCTCCCAGTGAGCAGCGGGTATGAAATGGCAGTTCCTTTTTCCTCATCTCCCTTTTCGGCCGTCCTTCCATAGCTTTATCATTGTACTCCTTCTTCTTCGCCTCTGGCAACTCACGCCATGCCTTCCCTGCCGACTTACTTTCATCTGCCATCCTTCTCTTCTTCTCCCCTAACTTGGCCACATACTCGTTTCTAAACAGCATAAACCCACTCATCACTGGTTTAATCTGTTCACCATCGCCCTTTATTGCCTCGGACTTTTCACTTTCTTTCGTTACTTCTCTACTCTTGACACTTGTTGCCTTCACTTGTTCTGCCTTTGATGTCTCACCTTTGTGGCCCCCCATCTCCTTTTACCTGCACAAAATTCAGTTTACACTCATCAACTATGGATTTCAGCACATTTAATAACATTTTTATTCGTACATGACAAGTTAACGCATCTAAGCTATGTCATCGCAACTTCTCATACCATTTTGCAACCTTCCCATCACAACCACAACTATTGGAAATATCTATTTCCCCACAGTTAAATAAGGTCTCACAACTTATGGAGAAATATTCACAACTTCTGCATAAGGATTCACAAGTTCGTCTACGAATTTCACAATTTCCTCGCCTAAATTGACCTCTACACATATTTACCAACTTTTCATTACGCTTTCACAAACTCCGATAATGTTTTCACAGGATAACATTCGATTTTCAAATGTTATCTTAGGCCACTATCCATAACATTTTCACTACTGTGAAATCGGCGATTCCTATATCTACAAACCCTTTCGCAACTTCTACTCACATCCACAACTTCATATGCTGTTTCACAAGTTACCAACGTGTCATTACCGTTTTCACATATTCTTCTTTTGTGTTCACAACTTAACATGCAGTTTTCAGAGATTTTGTTTCACAACTTCACTTAAGCCATTCGCAAATTTATGTATAAGATTTTCACAACAATAAAATCACAATACGCTAGGTCTGAAAACCCTGTCACAACTTCACAAATTGACGCGTTCATATGCTGTTTCAACGGTTTACAAATTTCAAAAGTTGCAATTCAAACTTCCCAACTTAGCAACTTATTTTCACAACTTCGCCTCAACGATTCCCAACTTCGCACCACTTCATAGCTTTTATCCACATTTCCCAAACTAATTTTAACCCAACGAATTTGAACCCCCATTCTAATCAAGTGGATAAGTTAAAATGAAATACAATTTTAAACACAACCACTTACCCAAGTTCAACACCGGAGCTCAAATTCGCAGCCGCAAACTGGTGCCTCTGCAACTGTCCAATGCCTTTCACCACAACCTCTTCTCGCCTTCGCTCCTCCTCAAATCCACCCCAAATTCGCCGCACAATGTCGCTGCTACTATCCTCTCTCAACGCCACGAAACCACACTCCACCAACGACAACGACGACGCCCGAAGAAGATGAAGAGTCTCGACAGAGTTTTCGCGCAATTTCGCCCTTCTTATTTCCTCACCGTTTTTCAATTTTAAAACTTCCAGGGTTACGCAGGTCATTTTGTCTACAATTTCAATATCCCAGATCAGGTACTCGCACTTTTGTGGAAATATGGAATTTCGGAACACCTTTCTGTCTTTTGCTATTTTAAAAGTTCTTTTTGAGGGATTTTCCCTAGTTATAAATATCATAATCTTAATTAGTTGTAGATATTTACTAGGATAGACTTGTGAGACTTAAATACTTGATTTGTAACACTCTCATATTTACAATTGTTTGAATGCAAGTGTTTTAGATGTGACTTTTGCCTATTACAAAGGCTGAAGATTGTGACATTAATTTGTTAATTTGGAAAGAAACTAGTTCCTCCTTCCTCAAGTGTTTCCAGATTCATTTGGCATTTTTTTCAGTTTTTCCTCAAGTTGGAAAATCATTCTAGCTGGGTAACATGGGTTTGTATTGATAAGTCTTAGTCTTATATATTAGAAATCATTTAATCCATTTTATCTACTATATACTCGCATGTTTTGTCTTTATGCTTTATCAAGCCTTTCCACTTGCACTTTGATGCTTTTAATTAATTTAGTCATTCCACAACGTGGTCTCCACACTTCGCTGGAGTCAGTTCTCTTTGGGAAAATAAAAAATTTGTTATGTATACAATTCTACAAGGTGAGCTCAAAAGCTAACTTGTTGAGTGGGAGAATCTCTTAACCTTATAAACTACACAATTTACTCATGATTCTCTTTGAAATGGAACTTAATTATAAACTACACTTGTGAGACTTCTTATTCTTAATAGAACTTATAAATCACACTCCAACACTTGTGACGATTCCTGATGTAAGTCCTATATCAGCAAACTTTATAAATAAAGTGTGCTTTATAAGTTTAGGAAGTTATCCCATCCAATAAGCTACCCTTTTAAGACAGACTTTTCTTTTGGACTTATACTCATAACAATTTTTCATTAATTTATGATTTAATTTTTGTAACATAACCATAAACTATATATGAATTGATCTTTCCTTAACTGGGCCATGGTTCTCAAGTCTTTCCCTCATTGATTTTTATTTTTCATTTTCAAATTAAACAACTGGATATTTGACCATAATATATAAATGATTTTTCTAAGGAAGATAAATAACGTGATTTAATTTTGTTCCTTAATTAAATAACCAAGTATAATGCTGTTTCCGTCCTGGATGAGGAAAAATAAATCCTTTAGAATGGATCATAGTTATTTTAAGAATAATTTATTATGCTTTGTAATTGCCTCTAAGATAACGCCATACAACTTTTTTTTTGGCCAAAAAAAGAAGAAGTCCATGTATGATTCATTCCAAAATGGTTTTCAATGTCACAGTTTTCATACTGGATGGCCAGAAAATAAATGTCATGGTTTCATACTTATCCTCTGTAATCAAGAGTGTTAAATCTTTTCTTTATTTTTATTTTATCCCTCAAATTAAAAAAAAAAATGTTCCTCTATTTTTTAGAAAGTGCAATTTGTGTATGAAACGGTGCGTTTATGTAATCTCTTGAGATGACGTTTGGGAAAAACTTTAGGTTCATAACTAGAGCGAGAGAACTGAGATTACTTAATGGCGATATTGATGATTAAATTAGTTATGTGTTATGAAAAAATCAGCATCATTGGTTTACTTTTGGTCGCATAACAAAGTCAACAAAAATAATTAAATTCCAAAGTTAAAGAACAAAAGTTAATTACTACACCCAGGTAATTAAACTCAAACAAAAGTAAACTCATCATTTCTCTCCTAACGCTGAACAACTCTTGCTTTAATTATATTTGTATAAATATATATTAAAAAAAAGGAAGAATTTCAAAAAAAAATATCATTTGAACTTTAAAATCCCGTTGACAAGAAGCGTAATGAGATTGACAAAAAGAGTAATGGGATTGACAATGCATGTTCTTGTTAAATCACTAATTTGGGATTTTGAAATTTAAGTGGTATTTTTCCGAAATTTTTCCTAAAAAAAATCAATGAAGACTACATTTCTATTATTAGTATTTGATAATTTCAATAATAGTTTGTTTTCCTCATGCACATAAATACATACATACAAAGTTCAAAATCTCATACATATGTTCAATGATTAAACAAGCGTATAATCCATAAGCATTATTCAAATAAAAATTTGTGAATTTCTTTGCTAGATTATTATCTTTTTAAGCAATTATAAAGACTGTTGCGTGATGCATTATGTGTGGACTGAGATTTCTAATGTGTGACTTGGGCTTCAAAGTTATAACGAGTCACCAAATTTCTAAAAGAATTATTTGTTCATAGTTGAAAACCCGAAGGTTTTGTGTGCCTATGTGTCTAATTATTCTGCATTGATGTATTCACTCTGATCCATATTATATAAGACTTAGCTGGTCTAAAAAGCGTTGTTGGTGTCTTTTATAAGACATTTGGTAATTGTAAAGAGTATCAAATTAAATAGTTTATTTCATATATACCCATATTTAATAAGGGTAGTGAGAAAAAGTATAAATTAATATGATGTTAGAGTTTAATATAGTTGATGAGGGTAATATTAAAAATTACTTGAATTTTATGAAAATAACTTTAAATGCTTTTAACGATTTTTCTTGTTTCGTGTGAATTAGCTTGAAGTGGCTTATATTTAGAATTAAAGGAAATATTTACTTGAAGAAATCAAAGTCCAAAATGGTAATAGGGTTTGGAAAATAGGAGACTTAACTAAAATTAGTTATTGTTAATTATTATGATTATTATAGAATTTTAGAATTGGATGCTTTTCAATTTCAGCAGAAAAGTTAATATGGTTGATGACTTGGCACTTGAAGCACCATTTCAACATTATGCATATGCATGTGAGATTGACCATACACACATCAAGACAAACCAACATTAATTTCTTGTAATTATTATTTAGACTTAATCTTTTGCACGTTTTATGCATTAGACTCTTTATTTTAAGTCTCCATTTTTATTTCATTGAACAATTTGTCTCACGTAAATTAGCATACTCCCTTCATCGTTAGCATAAAAAAATTCAATAGTTCAAATTTTGTTTAAAAATACAAAGTATTGATCCTCCTTAAAAAAATTCTTTAAGTAATGATTGTTGAGATCCAAATTCATGTTTTTGGCAAATACTTCTCATATACATACTTCCTCCAGTCCTAAATATAAGACAAAGTTGACTTTTTTGGAGAAATTAAGAAAACTAATTAAATTATTTTAGAGTATTTATATTTATATTTTTTTCCTCCAAACTAATTAATTTGACTAATAAACTGATATATAACGTCACACCCTTATGTTATTTTCACCTATTTCAGAGTATTTGCAAAAAACGATACGCATTTCAATGGGCAACATAGAAATAACATAAATATACTGATATTATGTGCACGATTACGGAAATTCCTCATAGGGGTTCGTACTTGATAATTACAATCAATATAGCCTCGCGGCGCTACGTGGGTGTCTAAACCCGTCCTAATGAAACGGAGACATCTTCTAGTTTTTGTTCTACCACAGCAGTCCCCTCATACGGTTCTCTTCTTTGCACTCAGCATAGCTTCTGTCTTCACCTGTCTAAATTGTTGGTAGGGGAGGGTGAGATTTGAGAGAATCTTAGTAGGAAAATAATACCAATATGCATGCAAGATAAGTGCTTAATGCATGACATGCTTGCATTACATAACTCATGCTTACACAATGACATATCTGCGTGATCAATGTTTCAAACAATATACGTATGACCATAGCATAAAAAGAAACAGAGCTTCAATTATTCACATATGTTTCACATAATCAAGCAAAGCAATAACATGCATCAATACACCAGCACAAATATCAAATACATACAGAAGAGGTAAGTTCCCTACCTTAATCGCCCTTCCCTGATCCTCAAATAATGTGCCTCGATTTACGTGTCAATCCCTCGAACTCTCTACTTGGTCCTAAAACATCAAATGTATAGTTGAGACACCTCCATAGTGTTTCTGGTGGTTATATTAGTCTATGGTGAAAATTTACCAAAATACCCCTGGGACCTGGCCCGATGACACATTTTTTCAAAATTTTGACTAGGGCTTTCATGACTTATTTTCGCCCAAGAAATCCATTTCAAAGCTTAAAATCACCAAATTCAGTGTCAAATTATGAAAATACCCTTGACAACCCCGATTTAGAGTTTTAGTGGTTTTTCGTAATTTTGCTTTTTCGGCTTTTTCTGAAAAAGTGACCAACTGTAACCCCACTTATTTTTGCCTACTGAATCAATGGAACCATTTATTTCATGAAAATCCAGCTCCTTCCCTTATATCTGTGCTGGCCAAAATATTGGTCAAAAAAATAGAAAATTTGGACTTTTGTGTTTTAACTTCTAAAGCTTATACTTTTTCACTTCTAGTCCCTTATTAACTCATTTAAACACATTTTAATCATGATTTAAAGAAATTTGGGCAACATAACCCCTTAAGGTTAGGGCTTTTCCAAATTTACAAACTTGACAAAAATCACCAAAACCAAACACAAACCTTAACAACAACACCATACTAGTTTAGATCTAAGGTTTGTGAGATTACCTCTTGAGATCTTGAATCCTCTCTCTCTCTCTAAGTGTCTCCTCTCTCTCTTCTTGAGCTCAAAATGTGTCTTCAAAATCATGGATTCCATGAAGAAGAAAGGTTTAGAGAAGGTTTTTAAGCAAAATCACAATAAAACTCTTAAGAAATCATACTTACCTTAAACTTCTTCTTCTCTCTATAACTTGAGAGCTCTCTCTCTCTCTCTCTCTCTCTCTCCTCTTCTTGTGTTGGACGAAAATGTACAAAGGGAAGGGAAGAGGAAGTGTTTTAATTAATTGCCTCTTCTTTCATCTTAGCCCTTGACTTTCAAGATGGAGTCTTATTGTGACACTTGTCACAAGCCTTACCTCCACCCATACCTCCTTCTATTTATGCGATAATTACTCCATTTGGCTTCCCTTAGCATTGAACTATATTTTCTCCCTTGGTTAGCCTCCAAAAAAACTGCCCCCCTATAATCTAACTAGGCCAATTGTCTCTTCCAACTAACCAAACTTGCACTCAATTATATACTCAAGTTCATCCAACCCTTCACTTAAGCTAATCCTTACCATCATGCACTCAACCATGCCTTCATGTAGTGTACACTCCACCATTGTCATCATTACCATGTTCATGTAGCAATTTGACATGTACTCTTGGAAATCAATTATAAGTTAATCTCCTCTCCATATGATAATGACACTTAGCATATTAAATTTCATTAGCCAATTTCTCCCTTCAGATATTTTATGCTAGGCGAAATTGTAACACCCCAAAATTTATATTCACCAAAAGTATTGTAAATATTTGATAAATTCAATAAAATGGTGAATATTCATGAATTTGGAATTTATGAATTTATAAATGTTCAATTTCATGGGAAATTGGGCACAAATAATTATGGAATTAATTTGGGTAATTTAAAAAGCCCAATATTAAGGTCCAAAAATGAAGGAATATTAGAGAAAATATTTGGTCCAAAAATAGATGGAAATTGGCCAAAGAAAAATAAGAAAAGAAATTGGATTAGAAAGGTAATGGCAAAATCGTAATTTTGCCAAAATAGCACAAAATACATTATTTTCCAATTAATTGAAGTTAATTTTAATTAATTAAGTAAAATAAAGGTTAAAAATATATTTATAATATTTTGGTCAATTTAATATGAATTTATGGAAAATTTGAACAAAAAGTGCAATTTTGACCAAAATTGAGACTTTACGTGTATACGTAACCGGAACAAGTTGTGAAGCCAATTGAGACCATAGGGAGGGACTCCTAGGTGTCTCCTACACATTGCAAGAGGAAGGAAATATTGGTTAGGCTTAATGAGCTTGGTTAGATGTACATAGGGTTTATGTACATAAAATTGATTTTGGAATTTTTGAAAATTCCATAAATCATTAAAAAAATCATATAATATAATAAAAACACTTTAGCATCATCTTCCTCAGCTCATTTCGTGCCCAACCAGATCTGAACTAGTGAGAGAAAGTTGAGAGAGTTTAGAGAGAGAAATAGAAGAAAAATCACAAGGTAAGCCGATTTCTCCGACGATTTCGCTCCTAACGTGTATAACTCCGCTCCTAAACTATTCTTCTATATTCTTCAAGGTTTGTGGAGCTCAAATTAGGTGTTTTGAAATTTAGGGTTTTCAGCCATCTTTGAGAAAAGCTAGTGGGAGCTTGAGGTAACTTCCAAACTCTTGTGTATTGACTATTCTAGCTGTTGTGGGCAATTTAATCGGTGAAATTTCGCCAGATTGCCATTAGTTTTAAATTTTGGAAAAGTGTGTATCTAAGAGTTATGCTGCCCAATTTTAGTTTAAATGGTTGTTATAACTCAATTAGATAGTTAATAAAGTGGTTAGGAGTATAAAGGAACGTGTTTACGGAGCCGAAACCGAAAAACCCCAATTTTCCCCTTAAAACCTATATATTTCGGTCAGCATTGTAAATGGGTCTTAGAATTGGATTTTCAATGATTTGATGATTCCATTGGATTCAGTGGGCGAAAATAGGTGGGGTTACAGTTGGGCACTTTTTTAGAAAAGGCTGAGAAAGCATAATTACGGAAACGCCCCTAAAACCCTAAAAGTAGGGCTGCCAAGGGCAATTTCGTAATTTGACATTGAATTTGGTAATTTTGAGTCCGGAAATGGATTCCTTGGACAAAAATACGTCAGGATAGCCCTAGTCAAAAATTTGGAAAAATGTGCCATCAGGCCGGGTACGGCGGGGCCGGGGTCCCGGGGGCATTTTGGTAAATTTTCACCATAGGCTAATATAACCACAAGAAACACTATGGAAGTGTCTAAAATGATACTTGGATAGGTTATGACCTATTTCTTGTACATTTGATGTTTTAGGACCGAGTTGGACGCCTTTAGTTGACACGTTTTACGAGGCGGGCCCTTTAAGACAAGAAAGAGGTTAAGGTAGGAACTACTATCTCTCATATACTATGTGACTATTTGTATGATGCGTGTTACTGTATTTTGTGATCTGAACACGTGCTGGAGGTACATTACCTAGCTGTGGTCTAGGACCTAGCTGAGGTACACTAGTCTTACCTAGCTGTAGTCAAGGACTCGGCTGAGGTACATGTAGGGGTTTCAACAGGTTAGTTGGCCCTGAATTTTGTGTACACATACGGATGATATGAATTTTCATTTTACTTGATACAGTGCATTGCATATTTAATTTTCACATTTTATATGTTGATCGTATGTTTCTACTGAGATTCCTTGGAATCTCACCCCTTTTTCTAATCAAAATGTCTCAGCGGGTGCCAGTGGCTCGAAAGCCAAGGATGCAGAGAAGGGAAACTGACGGACACGTTTCCCAAGATGAATACAGTGGTTGTATAGTCTGTATGTGAAATAGTTTTGGGAACATACTGTACATATTTGTCATTATTATCGACTTCTGCTCTGTTAATGACTGTCTACAAACAAATACTTATTATCAGTATAACTGTACTTTTCTGTTTGCCTATGGAACTTGTCATTATTGCCCTGCGCATATCAAAATGGAAACGGGTGTTGACAGAAATCATGGAAGAAAAGGGAAATAAAAATGTGTTTCAATAGTTCCACAATTCAATTAAATGAATTATGCATAATTCCCTCTGATTTCATAATTCTTAATTTATTCCTCCAAGAATATTCCAATTTATACATTTTTCTTTATTTTCCTTGATTAATTGAAATTAACTCCAATTAATTGGAAAATAATTAATCTTGGGCTAAATTGGCAAAGTTATGATTTTGCTATCATCTTTGTAATTTAACTCCTTTCTTGAATTAATTTGCCCATTTCCTCATGAATATGAATATTTCAAAATTTATAAGATCCAAATTTCATGAATATTCACCATTTTATTGAATTTCTCAATTAATTACAATATATTTTTAGTGAATATAAAATTTGGGGTGTTACATATAATCTATGAATATACAACATATAATGTGATTAAGTAACTTATTTAGCTTCCTTAATGTCTCCGAAAAAAGTTAATCTTGTCTTATATTTAGGACCGGAGGGAGTACTATGTAAAAGATATTATGCCTAATTCAGATTTGGGTATCATTAAACTTAAGAAATAAAAATATCTTTTCAAATATGTTTTTGAAAATTTCATTATGCTAGAGGTATCAAGGTTTTTAGAGTTGTGGGGTCATGTAGCTCAAATGACACTAAACACTCCCCTTAAGAATTTTTTAAGGGCTAGGTTAAGTTTGAACTCTCTGTAGAGATTATAATCAATGTGTAAGTTATAACAAAAAATAATTTTCGGAGTTGAATATTATCTCAAGTATTGGTAACAATAAATTGATTGAGTCCTCTCGATTGATGAAGGATCAATATTGCCTAGGTGGAAAAATCCGCATTCATCATTTTTTTTCACTTAACTCAACTATCACTATTTGTTGAGATTTAAACATAGGGAGAATTTTAGTTAAATCCTACAAGCCCAAATTTATTTCTATTAATCCCCATAACATTATGAAATTTTACAGCACATCGAAAGACCAAAATGAAAATAAGTTTTGTGAGTAAATGGCAATAATTTCCCTTACTTTAGTTTTTATTAAAAAAAAGGTTTGATCATCACTGGAGCTCCGACGATCGATCACCAGCTACCGTATAACACCCCAAATTTTATTCACCAATAGTATATTGTGATTATTTTATATATTCAATGAAATGGTGAATATTTAATGCCAAAGGATTTAAATATTGAAAATTGAAAGTTGAATAGTGTTTTCAGTGAAATCGCTTGTAAGGCAGTGAGTTTGTCATGTGGTTTTGAAAGAACAAATGATGAGAAAAAATTATGAAATTTTACAAGATGAAATTATACATCATAAGCTTTAATTTGATATGTCATACGAATCAATTGAAGCTATGTACAAAAAGATATGAATTTTTGAAGTTAGAGCAGAAAATCTAGAAAGTTTCTGAAGCAGCGGTCAAAGATTGAAAATCTGGGAATAACATGATCCCAGCTAGTAAAATTCCATATTTTTTCTTGAAACTAGACTCAATAAGGGTTTCATATCCTTTGGAATCACTCCAAAACGATGTCTACAAAATTAGTTATGATTTTTCAAAGTTAAGGCAGAAAATCTACCAGAATTGGTATTATTCCGAAAATTTAAAATAAAATGTATTAGAAATTAATTAATGGAATTATAATTGAGTTGCATGAGCACATGTCAAAATGTTACATGATGATGGAAATGATGACAATCACTACTACAAAAAGGTAAAGCTGTGGCGCTTATAATTGCATTAACTGTGGCGCTAGAAGTGCCACATATCTGGACGCTAGAGAAGTGCCACATATCTGGACGACACTAAAAAAAAGCTGTGGCGCTTGGAAGCGCCACGGTATTTAAATTTTTTTTTTTTTAAAAATACCCTCCTGTGGCGCTTGTTTGAGGAAGTGCCACAGGAGGGGGGCTGACGCAAGCGCCACAAGAGGGGGGGTCCTATTGTGGCGCTTGCTTCAGCAAGCGCCACAGGAGGCCCCCCTCCTGTGGCACTTCCTCAAACAAGCGCCACAATAGGGTCCTTTTTTTTCTTTTTTTTTCTTTTTTCTTCTTCTTCTTCTTTTTTTTTTCCTGTGGCCCTTTTTTATGCTTCCTGATTGTGAAGCTTTATATAAAATGAGTGGCTTTCGTATTTATCATCTCCTCAAATTGTCAATTTTTCTATTTTATATTTCAACCTATTATATATATATATATATATATTTTTTTCACATTTAAAATTCAAGTTCCCCAACAATAATGTTCTTATATTAATACTCTCCAAAGCTAACATAAAAAATATCACAATACAAGAACTTGATATGTGAACACAGTACATCAACAATTAATTAAGTAAATTAAAAGATTACTAAAAAACGCAAACTTGTCGGCAAAAAAAATTAAACAAAGTAAAAAGACAAACGAAACAAAGCAAGCTAGAATGAAATAGTCTTCTTCTTACAAATCTATTAATTGACCAGCACAGGGAGTGGGAGACCACGTTGGTGACGCTAGCTTGAGTGACGAGTGAGCATTTGAGTGTGTTTTTTTAGTGTGAAGATGATAGGAAATGGAGGGAGGGGGCCGACGGATCTACTAAGAAGATGAGAAAGGAAAAGTAATTTAATGGATGAAAGAGTAGTTGAATAATTAAAGTGGAGTAGTAGTCAAAAAGAGAAGGAATGGGGGTCGGACACGGAACTACTACGCGGGAAATAAAATAATTAAGAGATCTATCCATTTAAAATTCCCCCCCCCTTTTTTTTTTAAATAGGCAAGTGTGGCGCCTAATTAATTAGGCGCCACACATTGCCTATCAGCTGTGGCGCCTAATCAATTAGGCGCCACAGCTGATATATATATCATGTGTGGCGCCTGGGAATTAGGCGCCACACATGATATATTATATATCATGTGTGGCGCCTAATTCCCAGGCGCCACACATGATATATGATGCAGCTGTGGCGCTTGATGGGTCAGGCGCCACAACTGCTTGTATGGCGCCAAGTGTGGCGCCTGTGTAGACAGGCGCCACATTAGGTATCCCCAATTGTGGCCCCTAATCTATTAGGCGCCACAGCTGGTACCTAAAAAAAAATTATACAGGCTAAAAATAAAAAAAGGGAAGCTGTGACACTTGTTTAAAGACGTGCCACAAAATATGCGCCACCTTTTATCTTTTTTGTAGTAGTGAATGGTGGAGTGTACATTACATGAAGGTATGGTGAAGTGCATGATGGTAAGCTAGAGTGAAGGAATGGGTGAACTTGATTGCTTGGTGGAGTAGGAAGTTGGATTTAGTTGGAAGAACACTTGATTGGTTAGAGAAGAGAGGGAGCATGTTTTTTTAAGTTAACCAAGAGAAGAAAAGCTAGTTCAATGCTAATGGGAAACCAAAGGGAGTAAGTATGACATAAACTTGAAGAAATGAGGATTGTGACAAGTGCCACATTATGGTCCCTTAATCAAATCCATGATGTAGAATTAAGGGAGGAAAATTTATGAAGTCTCATCCACTTTCTCTTGCCTTCATTTTCGTCACTTGCAACAACAAAGAGAAGAGAGAAAAGCTTAAGGAAAGTTCAAGCCAAGAAAGAAGGAAGAAGAGAAGGATTAAAGTAAGTGGAGATTTCTTAAGGTTTTTCCTTCAAATCTTCCATAAAACTCTCATCTAATCTCTTCCTTTCTATAAAATCCATGGTTTAGCAAGCTTATCTTGAGATCAAGAAGAGAGGGAGGAGGTGCCTAGAGTGAGAGGATCTAAGAAGCCTAAGAGGTAACTACACCAAACTCAAATCTATACTTGTATGAAGTTGGTTTTGAAGTTTGTTGTTAGTTTAGTGATTTTTGGTTGATTTGGAAAATTGGAAAAGCTATAACCCTAAGGGGTTATGCTGCCCAAATTTCTTTGAATCATGGTTAAGATATATTTAAATAAGTTAATAAGGGATTAAAAGTGAAAAAGTACAAGTTTTGGAAACTAAAACACAAAACTACATTTTTCCATTTTTCTTGAAATATTTCGGCCAGCACTATTTCAAGGGGTAGGAGTTGGATTTTCATGAAATAAATGGTTCAATTGGATTCAGTGAGCAAAAATAGGTGGGGTTACAGTTGAACACTTTTTCAGTAGAGGTCAAAAAAGAATAATTACGAAAACGCCACTGAAATCCCTAAATAGAGGCTGTCAAGGGTATTTTCGTAATTTGATAGTGAATTTGGTAATTTCGAGCCAGGAAATAGATTTCTTGGACAAAAATAAGTCAGAATAGCCTTGGTAAAAATTTTGGGAAAACATGCTATCGGGCCGGGTACGGCGAGGCCGAGCCCGGGTCCCGAGGGCATTTTGCTAAATTTTCACTATAGACTAATATAACCACCTGAAGCACTATGGAAGTTTCTGAACTATACATTTGACGTTCTAGGACTGAGTAAAGAGCTCGAGGGATTGGCACGCAAATCAATGCATGTTATTCGAGGATCAGGGAAGGGCGATTAAGGTAGGGAATTTACCTCTTCTGCATGTATTTGATATTTGTGCTGGTGTATTGATGCATGTTATTTCTTTGCTTGATTTTGTGAAACATATATGAATAATTGAAGCTCTGTTTCTGTTTATGCTATGGTCATACGTATATTGTTTAAAACATTGAGCACGCAGATATGTCATTGTGTAAGCATAAGTTATGTAATGCAAGCATATCATGCATTAAGCACTTATCTTGCATGCATATTGGTATTACTTTTCTACTGATATTCTCCAAAATCTCACCCTCCCTACCAACAATTTAAACAGGAGAAGATAGAACGTATACTGAAAACAAAGAAGAGAATGGTATGAAGGGATTGCAGTGGTGGAATGATGACGGGAAGATGTCTCCATTTCACTGGGATGGATTTGGACATCCACGTAGCGCTGTGAGGCTATGTTAATTGTAATTATCAAATACGAACCCCTATGGGGAATTTCCGTAATCGTGCACATAATATCAGTATATTTATGTTATTCCTATGTTGGCCACTTAACTACTTATCGTTTTCTGCAAATACTCTAAAATAGGTGAAAATAAGATGAGGGTGTGACATACCGCCAGACTAGAGTGGCCATTGCCGACCAATCGGAGCTTCAGCTATCAAAAATTAATGTGTTGTTCATATACTTATTCCACTTGTTCATAAGGAGTAGAACATTTGCAAATAAGATTTGTTCAATTTGTGTTGTTCATATGTCTCCACTTATTCATGAAGAGTTGGACACTTACAAATAGGACTTGTTCATGATCTTATATTTTCTTGTTAACCTATTAATCCGTGTTGTTCATACTATACGTTTATTTTACTTGTTCATGAGGAGTTTGACACTTGCAAATGAACAACACAAATTCAAAAAGTCTCATTTGCAAGTGTGCAACTTTTCATGAATAAGTGGAATAAACATATAAACAAATGGAGCTCTAGCTTGCCAGTGGTGGCCGCTCTGGCCTGGTGGTTGCCAGTGACCTGTTGCAAGAGCTCCAGCGACGAACAAACCTTATTTTTAAAAAATAAAGTAAGGGCATTATTATTTTACTTATAAAACTTATTTTCATTGTAATCCTTGGGTGTACAGTGAAATTTCAGAATATTATGGGGGTTGACTAAAATAAATTTGGTCTCATGAGATTTAACTGAAATTCTTCCTAAAATATACACACACACACATATTCATCAAGCTTTTGGTTGAGGTGGCAGTGACCTCATCCCCTAAGAAAAACAATATAAGTTTAAATTTCAAAAAATGCACTTATTGAAAAGGTTATACCATAAAAGCTCTAGACAAGAGTTAGTCTCAAATCCAAAGTGATTTGGACATTAGGTACCGGCCGGGAGTTTACATACACACACACATAGGGAGACATAATCCAATTCTCATAATTCTCATGCCAATATCATATTCATGTAAGCAAATTAATTAAACAAAACCAAGTATGGATGAGTTAGAGACACACTCAAAACGTAGGTTAATTTTGTGGGAAGTAGCCTCAGTTGCTTCTTCTCGTGGAGAACGTGGTTTGAAGAGGCATGTTATTGTGTTGTCTATATTTGTTGAAACATGTTATTGTGCTAATAGTCTTATGATGGACTAGTGTCCCTTCAATCTCACCTATATATTTTTAAATTGTTCAACTTGGCCTTTTTTCCTTAAAACATGGTGTGTGTGTGTGTGTGTGTGTGTGTGTGTGTGTGTTGGCACATTCGAAACTAGCTAGAAAAACAAATAAAACATTCATGAAACGAGAAGGTTCAAAAGATGGTTTCATTTTTGTCCACCTTAGAAGAAACAGGGAGGACCCATGTTCATTTGTATCCCCGAAACCTTTATATATGTGTGTGTTTTTGTGCGTGTGTGTGTGTGTGTTAGTGCAAGAAAACCGGCTTCCAATATCATTCGTACCGTATATGGATTGTAAGGTCCACGCGTCACTGCTAAGTTGAATTTTGATTCTTTTGAAACTATGAGCTCACACGCTTTCTCTCTTCAAATATATGCGAATTTCTATCTACATGCTTATACTTTCGTGATTCATATGTATTTTTGCTTTTTTTTCTTTGCTTTTTTTTTTTAAAGATTCATCTTTATCTTGTATTGTGGACTTGTAGTGCCAGTTCTAATTTTTAAATGTGAAGAGTTATGTGTACAATTAATTAATATTCTTTTAAAAAGTAAAGCCGAAGTTATGTGTGGAACAAGCATCTTGAAAACTAAAACCAAGAAATACGTATACAGATATACTCCCTACGGTCCTTGATATGAAACCAAATTGGAGAGCTGATTTTGCTCCTAAATATAAAATTTATTTTCCATATTTGTCATTTTGTTTTAATTAATTCTTATTGACTCTCCCTTAATAATAATTAAGTTAAAGAGAGATTGAGGGAATTAAGGAAGATAATAGGGTATTTTAGAAAAAAAAATATATCATATTAATTACCTTAATTAATTTTCTTAATCTAATCAAATTAGATGAATAGATCTTATATTAAGGATTGGAGAGCGTACTTTATATTTGCTTCTGAAACTATTTCAAGAAACGTAATTAGTTAGCTCTTACAAGGTAGGGGAAATTATTACAAGGTCGCAAGGAATGAATTTAATCACCTAAAAATTTAATAACAACTTATGAGCATATAATGATAAGTTTTAGTATAGGAAATGACAACAAATTTTTACTACTCACTTGTTATTAAGACTTTTTATTAATTAAATCCCATCTTTAAAATTTAATAATAATTCTCTGAAAAAAAGTATAATGTCTCCGCTGGAATTTTAAAAACAGTGCAACTCTCTCAAGCAATCTCGGGCAATGCCTTCAATTAAAATATGGGAATACAAGTAATTATGGAGCATTGGTAATGAGTTAGTGGATACTTCTTCTAATTTGAACATTGATAAACCGAAAACATTGTGCCAAATGAAAGTTTAGGATACTAGTTACTTCTTTAGAACAACTTTTAGAGAGAAATTGTCTTTTAAGTTGTAATTGTACTACTAACTGTCAATGTTGATCAAACATTACAATAGGGTAACCTGTTATATATATTTAAAACTTTCATGAGAACATTGCATGGATTGAAAGTTATAAGTACCAATTACACTTAAAAAAAAAATTAGGCAAATTTACCCTTTAACTCTTACGAGTACTAAATTAAATCTTAAAATTATTAAGTTATTTAGCTGGCTAGTATCAAATATATACTCACATCCATACTTGACAAATGTCTCATCGAAAAAAGATCATGCGTGGAGTTAAGTTGACTGATGGTCTGATATTAAAGTAAAAGAAATTATCATAAAATCAATTACCCAATGTCAGAGAGTTACGTCTGGGATATTTAAACTGTGATTTAAGAAATCAGTGGGCAACTTTTTTATATGATGTTGAAGTTTTCTTCCATTATATGATGGAAAACGTTGAATAAATATTCAGTGTGCAAATGCATGCAGGATTCTTATCAAGCACAACAATTTTCAATATTGGCAATATATAATTGTAACACATCTTTCTCTTTTTAAAAAGGAAAAAAGAATCTCATGATATTTTAATGATAATATATATTGATGAAGAAGCACATGAATTATTATTGTCCTTTCCAAATTCTTCAAGTATTTGCCAGAAAAAGTAGGGTTTGATGGTTGGATACAACTCAAACCATCACCAACTTCCCCTTATCCCTTGCATGTGCTTTCTTTCTTTCTTTCTTTCTTTTTTTTTTAAATGATTAAATATATTTATAAGTATAAAAACGTTAGCACAATACAACAGGACTAAAGAAACATAACAAACCTAAGACAATAGCAGACCTAGAAGCCAACTGACAAGAGAGTTTACAGCATTGAACATAAAAGATACTGACACAAAAACAACTACCACAACCACCATAATCAACAACCAAATTAAAACCTCCAACATGTTAAAAAGTAAAAGGATACAACTATATAGCAAGATGAAAACCATGTCCAGCCATAGACATAAAGATGATGATCCGAAAAAAACACAAGCAAGTAATAGATCTTTTGGAGAATCCTTGTCTTTGTCTTGTGGCGCAGCATAATGAAGAATTCATCAACAAGAAGTTGTTGAAAAAGCTTATACCACTAACTTCACTCTTGAAAGAGGAATAACGGGCATCTACCTAAGTTGGGTTTGAATAAAATAGGCACAAAACCAACTTTGAGTCGAGAGTCCCATATAGATGGTCCAAGAACTTGTAATGTTTGGAAATTCCACCAAAATTATACTTGATCATGCATGTGCTTTCATACTCCCTTATCTATAAATATACTCCCTCTGTCTTTATTTATAGAGTAAAATATATGGTGCGCCCCTCTATTTTATCCAAATTACACAAATTTCTCATCTATTTTGAAAACGTGTATAGATCTTCCTTAAAATTAAAATGCATATTATATAAACTTCCCTTATATATTTGAGATTCTATTTTTATCCATCCAACCATTAGTTGATCATTAAGTTTGACTATTAAATATTTGCTTTAACTAAAATACCCCTATTTCAACAAATGAATAAACATTTATATTTGCCTAAAAATATTTTTTATACAAAAAAAAAAATAATTCCAATACATACATGTTCAAATTTTCCAATATAATATAAAATTTATTAATTTTTACTATATTATAAAATTTTAAATTTTCAAATTTTTATCATATTTATTGGAACTTATTTATTTATTATTCTTTTAAATGACTAAAAACATATTTATTTCTTTTTTTTTTTCACGACACCATGATTAAAAACATATTGAAAGGCATATTTTTATTCACCATATATTATTAATAATGTAAATTTGAGATATTATATAACTTATATTAATTTTAAATTTTAATTTTTTTTAAATACATTTTTCGCACAAAACATTTATAAACATATTTATTTAAGTATGCATCTATTAAAAGAATTAATTATATTTTTAATTAAATTTTCTATATATGCATTAATTAAATTAATTAAGTCTTTATCTCAATATGAAAAAATAACAGATAATTATTTGCAAAAGAAAAAGAAAAAACTCTTAAATTACTCAAACAATTTTAGCCAAAACTAAAGAATTAGTAATGATGAAGGGTAAATTACTAAATAAAATTTATTTTCATATAAATTTTAATAAAAAATAAAAATCTTTAACTGATTTTGGACTTAAGTGTATGTTTTCAAAATAGAAGAAAGATTCGTGTAATTGAGGCAAGTAAGGGAGGTTAAAGTATTTTACTCTTATTTATAAGATCCTATTTTTATAAATAGTACATCCCTTTTATAAGGTTCTCTTTGGTTTTGTTTGAATAATAAATATTTTTTTACCTATTTTACGATTCATTAATTTCATATATTACATTAATTATTACTCATACCCTCTCTTCTTTACCCACTTATAAAGAAAGGTATATTTATAAACAAAAAAAAAAGATATATTTTTTTACATATTTATTAGTTTTAACTAATTTTACCTATTTTCTTGACTATTGATACTTTATAAATAGGGATGGAGGGACTACATTAAAACACGCATTCCCTTTCTCTCATCCAAACACATATGTATATAAATACAAATAAGCATGTAACAATGGAGTATCTATAAGGCTGTGAAGTGAATCTAATTCTTTTGGTTTTGACGTGGATGATTTGATTTTTTTTTTTTTTCCTTTTGGATTGAGAGGGTAGAGTGATTGAAGTGTCTAGAAGTTGATATTTCTTTCTCTGTGTTAAAAAAAAAAAAATGTGGTTGTGCTCATAATTTTGCACTTTTAATTATCACTACTTTTGTCCGTTTTCTTATAATATTCTTGGTCACTGCATATGGATGATTGCAATATATAGAGAGAGGATAGGTATGAAATTTAGAGATCATTGAATTGCAACACTTTTCAAGATTTATAAATTTTATATTTTATATTAATGTTAATTTTATATATATATATATATATATATCTCTCTCTCTCTCTCTCTCATATAAACTGAAAAAAAATGAGTGGAAATCCCTTACATTCATAAAACCAAACAAATATGATAGATTTAAAGAGAGATGGAAATAACATGATGACATTGATGAAAAGTCTTTGTTTAAAAATTTTAGTCAGAAGGGTTTGATATATTTTTATGTACAATTAGTAATTAGTACTTTCTATTTGAACCAAAAAAATAAATAAATTAGTACTTTGTAGAAATTCATATATAGAAAGCATTGGCACTTGAATTCAGGTCGATCCTTATCGCCAACAAAATTTTTAAATAGAGGATTTTCACTGATTTTCCTTATATGATATTTATATATCACTGTGGGACAAAACAAAAAGGCAGAGTATCTAATATAATGTCATTGTGAACCTAATTATTAATTATTAAAAAAATTAAAGAAAAAGCAGTGAGACCAACCAAAAAAAGAAGTTGGGTTAATCATTCATTTCCCCCTTCATTTAGGTGAAGCTATTATATCTATTTGCTTTACATCAACCAAAAAAAATTGCGATATAATATTACAAATTATAAACCATTCCTAACTAATTGTTTAAAATTAACCTTGCTATCATGTTAAGAATATGCATATCTAAGTTTAACTTAAACTCTGCTAAATAGATCAATGGAGTTTTCCCCCCTCCTTTTGTATAGATTACAATTGTTTTCTACCAAGTCTCTGTGTTTCACTACAAATAAGTATTCTTATATTTTAAGAGACAAAATTCTTCTCATATATGACATAAAATCACTTAAAATAAACTGGTTCAAACAATTACCAAGTTATATTAGGTCAATAAATTCAAGTTGAGTCGGGTTGAATCACATGGGTGTATAATCCTTTCGTTAATGATTTTGTCTAAACAATATCTCATGCATTGTTTCTTGAAATTTTTCATTATAAAACACCCTAACAATCAATGTGTAAATTTTTTTTTTTTCCGTGAGTATCCAGTATCCTAACCAGCTCCTCAGAGAATTACAAACCATCACATATGGAGTGTGACATTTGGTTAAGCTGAAACAACTCCTACCAGGTGATCCAAACGATCAATAGTCAATCAATATGTAATTTAAGGTAATAATATATTTATATTAGGCAAGTCCAATCTAATTTAATAGGGCCAAAAAAGCAAGAAGATGCATAGAGAGATTTATGATTAGAAGCACAAGTTATGAAATGATTGTACCGACAAAGGATTGACCCTTTTCTTAGAGAACAAGTGAAGGGAAAATGATTGAAGTGATTTAAGAGGGGAAAAAAAAGCAAAGAAAGGAATCAATTTGCCAAAGCCAGAAAGCCCAATATTCTGGGTTTGTGGTTGTTTATAAATCCTAACAGAAATAAGGTTAATTCAAGATTTGTGTCAGATTACTGGGTCCTAACTCTCAAATTATCCACCATAATGAAGAATCTAACAATAGTGCTTATCATATATAACCCATTCTTTTCTTTCACATAAATATGTCTACCTTACACTTTTTTCCAAAATTAAAACTCAATAAATTAGGTTCATGAAACATAGATGGATAAATTAAGCTAAAGTGTCACTTCAAATATCTAATTATCAAATCAACTGAAGAATTTTTGCTAAGCTTGCCTGCCAACCTATTAATATAATTTTTAATTAATGATATATTAATGGGCAAATTAATATCATGATGTGATATGAGAGTTTATCTTTGACATCATTACATGATTATTTATGATTAATTTTTTCATTTACATATCATGTACTAAATTTACTCATATCATTATCATTTACTACTTAGTAAGGGGAAATAACTTTTCATATTTTGTTTGTTCTATAGTTATTATTTAAATATTCTAATATATATATATATATATTGAATAGACACAAGTTACTTTTTTATTTCGCAATTATTTTTAAATTACATCAATTAAATCCAAAGACAACCAATTAGATTAACAGAAGAAAAACAAAAGTTGAACTTTTTAAGGGCAATGAACTTAGTTCAATTATGAAAGAAGCGTCAAAAAAGCACATCAGTACATGATGCTCTTATAACTAATAGTCACGTCACATCAAATGAATGAAACTTTGGACACATAAAGGGGAACAAAGTTAAGATTCCAAATGCACTTTCTGATTACCACAAAGGTGGGGATTAATAAATTGATAAACCTAAAGCACATTTATCATGAATTATGCAGCTCCTAAATATCCTGTATATTACTTTTAAGTTTTAACAAATTTAGTTTGTGGGATAGAAAACCAACACATACAAATCTCAAGGCTAACTTATGAAGAGTTAATTCTACATACTGAATCTGTACACTAACAATATTGGGCACACAAATTCAAGTTATATCGATTGTTTCAATTCAAACACATAATGCACCATAATTACTGGTAGTTAAAAACTATAATTCACCATTAAAAACTGAAACAAAGATCACATGATCATGCAGATTGATTTTAATGGGTCTGCATTGTCATTCCACTATCAGATTTGTTAAAATTCCCAATTTTACCTTCTATTGCACTAAACAAAGCAGCCTTTTCCCTAAAAGCAAGTTGTTTTAGAACCCGAGTCATGATTTGGGTGACCATTTGATTCACACTTCAATATAGAATCAATATCAAAATTAATATCAAATATAAAATTTTACATCATAGCCCTTGAACTGTGTGATTCATTTTTAAGATAACCTGTAAAGCATAAGGCCTGGCAAGTAAAAATGAATGGCAACACTGATTTGTTTCCTCATTCACTTCAATTTTTCATTGGCTTCATCCTAATTCTTGTAGGATAAGAATTTAAACATAATTTGAGATTAGGGATAAGTCTAAAAAGTTAGTCATCCACATGAATTTTCAACCTGCCTTGAGCTGTCAAACAATTTATCATGAAATATATAGATAATTGGAAAAAGCCACAAAGGCCTTTCCAGCTAAGCGATGAACATTTGAAAACATATAATATCTTCATGTTTAGAGAATTAAAGAGCTACTCACTCGGAAGCAAAGGCAATGAGCACAATATATTTGTGTTTGGATGCAGGCCATAATCACTTATTTGATAAAAAACTAAGTCCTGGGGGAAAACCCAAATTCTCACTATTAGCCATAATCAATTTTTCCACCAAAACCTTGGTTTTGGTATAACTTATAAGCAGGGGAGAACAACTAATATCTATTCCAATAATCAATTAGAGCCAGTAAAACGGGCCAACCCGAACCAACCCACAAGCTATGCGGTGCGGGCTGCATTTCCACGGGTTGGGAAATCACCAACCCTAACTCACACGTGTGGGTTCGCGGGCCAGCCCGCAGCCCACATGTTTTTTTTAAAGGTTTTGCCATACATAAGTCATTAAACATGGATCCATGATTACAAAAAAAAAGAATGTTCTCAAACATAGTGGGCCAAAAAAAAACCCAACAGAATGAGAGTGAGTAAGTGACATTGTTAACCAAAAAAAAAAAATTCCAAGCCCAACAAGTGAAAGTCCAAATGTCATATATATAAAAAGAAAGAAAAAAAAAAGCAGGCCAACCCGCATCAGCTCGTGGGCTGAGCGGTGCGCCCGCATTTTTTCGGACCAAATAAAGCTCAACCCTAATCCTGTCAAAACCTGCGGGTTGGACCCGTTTTTCCGGCTCTAAATCAATTTTTGTTTTCCACAATCTATTCTTAGTGAGTGTTTGACAATTTGCCAAACCTAGGTTTGCGCAACCCGAAACAAAACTCATCTCACACACTTACCTCTTAAATCGTAAAAGCTATTCTCAAAAACTAATCCAAATTAGAAGCTAAACCAAACACTTTAGTGGGCAATAAGACATTAAATTTCACACAACAAAGCAAACATAAAACACCAAAGGAAAAGAGAATCATCGTTGCAGGTTATTTAATTTCTAACCTCAAATAAGCCAGATTATAGAGGCCAACTAAAAAGCAATGAATCTCCAATGCAGACTTTGTGCAGTGCAAAACTGCCGACCTTTACAACAAATTCATTAAAATGAAACCTTGTTAAAGAGATTATACAAATATGTTGCTCAAAAGTACATAAATTCACCTATGCTTCTTAAACAGAAGAAATAAATCTTACAGACCCAACATAATTTTTATATTGTCGAACGGGTTTACCATTTGCAGTATATGGGATGCAATTCTTTCGGTATCTCGATAATTAATATCATCAATCAGCCCCCATCAACTGCATAGTAAAATTAAAATCAGTGTTCGAGTTACAAATTGTTCCCCAGAAAATGACATTGTTTGATTTTTACTTAAGCTATACAATTTTTTAGACAATAAGTTCACTTCATGCTTATATTATTTACAAATTAAGAACACATTCATTTCCTGATAACCCTAATTCTCTAATGCCCGAAACAATTAAAACTTTTTACTTCTCAAAAAGAAAAGTTTCCACAATTTAAGCTGCAAATAAAGTGATTAAAATGGAAATGAAAACAGGATATATATATATATATATATATGGGCTAAGGTGCAACCAGTATCTCTAACTATTTTTTAAAGTGCAATTAGTACCTAATATATTTATGGGTGCAATTTTGCCCCTCAATTATTAAAAATGGGGCAATTATCACCCGCAAGTAATAGACCCGTTAACCTCTGTTAATTTATTCTTCATCATTTTCATTAGATGCCCGGTTCTTCTCTCCTCCCTAGCTAAAATAGACCACAGCTTGTTCAACGTCCAAGCAAATACTTTGATTTTAAAACCATTTTCAATGGAACAGAGGAATCAGAGAGTGAAAACAACAAATAAAAATGAAGTTGAGGAAAAGGCAAGCACAAAGGCCCAGTTTTAGCGTGCCTCCAACTTAGCTTCTTGTGGCACCTGAATCATCTATGGAAGAGGCCAGAACAGAGTTGGGATCTCGTTTGAGAGTCCCCATAGCATATACGGGAAAAACTCTTGCCCACCAATCGGCTGAAGAGAAGAATGCGAAGTTATCGAGGTTCGTCGATATTGTTGTGGAGCTGTAGGCCACTGAGAGGCAGTCCCTGATAACATTGAGGGGAGATACCCAACTGGCGTTTTCTTGGTCTGTTTTAGTGAGGGAGAAGAACCGTGCATCCCATGAAGGTGATGAATAGTAAACTAACAGAGGTTAACAGGTCCCCGCTTTTAAAATTTGGGGGCAAAATTGCACTCATAAATATTTTAGGGTATTGATTTCACTTCTAAAAATAGTATAGTTCAGGTGCTGGTTGCACCTTAACCCTATATATATATCAAGAACCTTCTAAGACCAGTTTATTTTTTACCCCATAAAAATGGATATGATTCATATGTTAGCATCAAATTACGGCTTCAAGAACACAAGTATTAAACCAAAATCCTGTGTATCAAAAGAAATTATACCATAACCCTATGGAGTTGTGAATTTCAGTCTTTTCTAAGAAAAAATATGTTTATTTTCTTCACAAGCAAGTTAAGATGATGAAAAATAAGACAAACTGGAAAATAAATAGAGATTAAAACTATCAAAGCTTTGTAAGGAAATTTCATTGTGAAGCATATAAAAAGCATTTTCACAAGTCAATTTTCCAAATAGACCTTTTAAGTTTATTTATTAAATAATTAATTCAAAGTTATTTCTTTAACAAGAATTTCAACAAAACGTCAAGAGAGATGAGAATAAATCTGAAAACATATAAACTTCAAAAAACTAAAAAAACAAAGAAAACTAAGGATTTACATACACCAACTTTTTAAACACAATGTCATGACTTAAACAATAAACTAATTTACAAATTAGTTGAACTAATCTACTAAATTAAATGTTCATTTACTTGACCAAGGAATAAATAGATGGGAAAAATAAAATTGTAGTTGATATGATTTTCAAAGCAATTTATCAATTATCAATTAAATTAGATATCCAATAGTTTGTTATACGTCCATGTCAAGGGGGCTAGTATGAAATATAAAAAGGTGTCAATGGCCTACCTTAAATATATCTCCAAACATTCCCATAGGATTCTTCCGTTGTACTCCGTAGAACTTCTCTGCTATATCATCCAACATCTAGATCAAAGTTTTTCAAGTCAAATGATGATGAGTTTCTCTTTAATGCAGAGACGTAAATAATTAAAACATAAGTACATAATAGAGCTCACATATAATTTAAAATCATGGATAAATTAGGTAACTACCAATAAAAGTGTCAACACACACAACACAGACACAAGGATTTGTAGGTGAGCTCACCTCGTTGAATGCAGGTTCTCTGTCAATACTTGATTTATAATTTGATCTCAACATATTAAAAAGAGGCAATGCATCTCTCTCCAGCCTGCAAGAAAAGTCGGAATCAGTTATCCTCCTATAAAGGGTTAGAAACTACAAAGAAACAATTAAAATGAGGCTGAAAGGCTCAAAATGCTACAAAGCTGACAAATCCATTTTCACATCAGACAACAAAAGTACCTTAAAAGCACCATGCATGAAACATCAAACTGAAGCCATAAACACAAACACTAAACCATAATGTTTGTAACGGCAAAGACATTGCCTTGAAATTAAAAGATTCTAACCCATCCAAAACAATAACTAGAGAATGTGTCATGAATTCAAACAGAATTGCTAGAAAAATCCTATAAAGCTTGTTGGTACTTTTCAAAAGTCAGTACACGCTGATGATTGATATGGAGAAGTCAGGAATACAAATTCGATCAATCAATCTATGAAGCATGACAGCTTACGTTAGCAATAGAAAGCTGATGAACTGCATTAAATCTGTCTGAGGAAATTTAATCTCTTTAGATGCAACTGCATTCTTTATCTCTTCCATCAATATGTTAGCATCTCTCAGATTGCCTGAAGATAAATACCTGTCATACAAGAAAAGGAGCAACTCCTAAGTCTAAAACCCAGTTGCCATATACAGGAAAGTATTGGTGAGTGGCATAAGCAGGGAGAAAAGTATTCAAAACTCCAACAAGTATATCAACATAACCAAAATTAGAGGATTGTGCATCTAATGCTATCCTGAACATTCACTCTAGGATAGTGGCAGTGTGTTCAGGTTAACAAGAAAAGCGCCAAGGGAAGCTTCTGCAAAGTCTCCAGTCAGATTGGTTGGCAATGCCAATTTTAACACACATAGCCTGTTTGACATTGGTTAATTTCCAAATTAAGCAGCTTTTTTCTTCAGAAATAAAAAGGTACTCATTTATAATTTTTGTTAGTGTTTGCCAATTTTCAAAAGTCTCATAATTTTTCAATTTTTAATTCTGCTGCCTTCGTATACTTTTTTTAGTGTATAATGATATATTAGATACATGTATTGCGATTTTATTTTCTATTTTCTAACCAAACAAAACATTAGTAATATAATTAAAATTAACCATAGTGAATATTTTAAAATTATTTATTCATACAAGTGATATTAATTGAAAAGCAAATTATATGTGTTAGTAATTCAATAATTAATAGTACAAAGCATTATTTTGAAAGATTTTCCAAACCCAACAATATTGATAAAAGTGCTCATCAAACTATTTTGCCAAACACAAACTGCCTCTTTATTATCATGCTCTTTATGAAAATCCATTTGTCAAAAATAAAAGAAGTTCCAACATAAGTAGAAGTCCACAGCCGTCCCAAATGTGATCTAAATCGTCCTGAAGACAAAGAAACCCCTTTTTCTATTAAAAAAAAATATTATTTTCATGTCTATCATTTATATGAAAGCGCTCTTGCATATGAAGACTTGGACTGGAAGACTTCAAGTGAGACAAGGAATCATAGCAATAGCTCAACAGTTAAATTTGAAGCCAGAACTATGTCAATGAAAACTTAGGCGCTAAAACATTCAGCTACCCAAACAGCTGTCTAAGTAAAGTCAAAAAGCATTGTAAAAAAATCCCAAGAATAATCTACATTTGTAATGCAATAGACAAGAACGGCCAAAATCCTATAGGATTAACATTGCAAAACATTTTGATGAGTTTGCTGCAGCTAATACTACTAAAATATATAGTTGCCATCATTATCTGATGAGAGAGGAGGAAAGGACGGAGATTGGACCTGAAAGATGTGGCCTGACTAAAAGGTTGAAAGTGCGACCTAGAAAAAGTAGAGGAAGGCGGGGTGGGAGGGCAGAAAGGGAAATGCAATGTGATATACTCTGCTCCTGCTGCCGATGTATGGCAAGCTAGATGACTGAGTATGAGGCAATAAGAAAGTAATTTTGACCATGCTTGGGTAGTGGGTAGGGGTAAAGATTATGTAAAGGATTCTGTGGGTGAGAGCAGACCACTAAAATGCGAGCATTACTTTTCTTTGCTCATCTCTGCATTTTCTGCATTGAGTTTGTGGGTTTTAACTGTTCTGTAACATAATCTGTGTTTGTTATCATAGGATGAAGGATCGTTATCCAGTATTGATGCTAATCAAATTTCCTAGTTGTTTTGTGTTTGATTTCAATTATAGGAGCAGAAGGTTTCTATCAATTTCCTAGGTGAGCATTGGGATGATAATTGCTTTTACCTTAAAACTGCTCTAGCAATGGCCAAGTCATCTTCACCTGGATAACATTACAAAAAGTAAGAGGCATATCAGTTTAACCTTCTCAAAACAAGGACATTATGAAAAAAAAGGAAATTCTCAATTACCTTTTTCCATATCAGTTATAGGAACTAATAATATAACACAATAACTCATAACAATACAACTAGATCATCATTGAACGCCCCAGCCAAATTTTAGTTTAAAAAAGGGAAGAATTCTTTGGCACACCACACAGGAATTTGGTAAATTTGAACCAGACAATAAGGCATGGGAATAAACAAAGAAAAAATGGAAAATGTAACGAGCCTAACCTTGCCCATAAAATCAACAAGAATGGAAGCAAACTTCATTTGGATTATTTCCTCTCACAAAATGGTTCGTTACTCTAGCCATATCCTGCATGTCAGAAGTATACTGTGTTAATGGACCAGGAATAATGATCATATTACTTTCAGGGTTAAGTGAAGCTTTTCAAAATGCAAAACATAATCTCCTTTCCAAGTCATCTTAGACAAACTGTAGCATAAGGAGTACAAATTCAAAAGAAGCAGTAACAAAGAACATATACTTGAAGTAATTTTGATACATACCACCTCAGGAGATTCATAATAAATGTATTCAGCTAGCATAATGTGCAATTCTGGAGATCCATAATTATTTGCTCCAAACTCTGCGGACCACCTGAACATAATAGCAGTAACCACATTAATATAAGTTCAAATCAATAAACTTGTAGTTAAAGTTGACATTTACATTTCAATGAGGATTGCAGTTCTTCTGTTATTGGGTAAAGTCAAGCAATTCAGATAATGGAATGTCGCTGCAAGCACAGGTTCATTTTAACGAGATGCATTTGTGATTGGCTTATTTTTCAAATTCTTTCCTTATATATTGGCCAAACGTCAGGTAATTATAAATCCCCTTCTGATTCTGCTCCTAGTATATGTGTGTGTGTTGCCACTGCTTCTAGTTGATTTGTAGATCAACAAGAGAAATATCCATTACACTGTTTCTTCATCTTTTGGCACCATTTCTTCAAAACTGATCATATAAAACTGATTATAGGATATCTTATAACTATGAGAACTTCTGTAGACAAAGTACTGTTTACTCCGTCAAAATCATTGGCACCAAAACACAACTTCTTTTAGGAGGCTTATTAACAGTAGAATTTAATTACAAACATCTTATAACTATAAATGGTGCCACCTGATAGCAGCTTTTAAGAATGAGAAGCAGCCATCCACACGTGTTTTTGCAGCTCCAAGGGCTTCGGAAATCTGTTGCACATCATCATCAACTCTCAAGTTTTGTGGAAGTGGAACCTGAGGAAAAGCTTTGTAGATATTCTCAAGGTGGTCTGCCAGATATTTTTTTTTTCAGTTTATAAAGAGCGGGGTTAGAACCAAATTGAGAAGTAAAACATTTACAAAATCATGCAACAAAGACCCCACATGACAAATTTTCCATCTCCTTGAGTACATGCGGCATATACTAGGAGCATGCAAAACATCAAAAGTATGAAAGGCATAAAAGAAAAGGAATTATGTTGCATCACAGATGGAAACAAGAAAAGAACTGCTGGTATCAATAAAAATTTAAAAGACAGTAAAAGGGCTCACCAAGAGTTTCATTATTATAAGGAATCTTTGCTCTCACAAGTGTCTCCACTAATAATAAAGCAAGCTCTGCCCCACAGGTGACCTAAAGAACAGAAACTATGAGTTTCTTACATAAATGTTCTTGCCACAATCAACGCTGATTAAATGTTAATTTCATTACTAGAGATATTAAAACCTAGATTTCATTATATCAAATCAAATTAATTTCTAATAGAAATATCTGTCATCTCATACTCGCAGCCATCTCAGCTGTGCCATCGCATTGTCTAACTATGGACAGCAGAAGCCAACCATAAAACTTCAAGTGTTTAAAAGCAAACTCTGAATGCATATAATGATTGATCAAGATTATAGTGAACTACAATTTTGATTGAAGAGAAAGCTAAGCATACAACTCTATATACAAGATAATAGATTCAGCAAAATATGCATATACAAAGTAAATTACAGAACACAAATACAATTAGATTTACGTTCCCTTCAGTAATGGCATGCTTAAATCAAGTGAGCAAGTGACAATACACACACACTAACCACAAATAAGGAGGAGGACGAAAACAATAGTTAAAGTTCAAGGTTGTCTAAGATTTTATTAGTATTTTTGCCAACAAAGATGTCTAAGATTGGTTTTACCAATATTTCTAGTGTCCCTTCTCATAAAAAGTCCCTTTAAGCTTGAAATATGGATAAAGCATAGGGACTTCATCTGTGTTGCAAATTAATTGCAATTGAATAAATGGAGTGGGACAAGGATAGAACTCGAGTCTCAATGATATCAACTTATAAGCTTAAGTTGTTAACCAAAGGCCCCAGATTGGTTTAATAACCATATCTATCAGATTCCATAAAAGTTATTACAACTCAAATGGTCTGTATATGTGGGGATATATATTTTGCCTTCCCCCAATCTCTGAACTTGTCTCTGCATCATTTTCCATTGTTAATAAATGGGAGGAAAGTTTTGCATAACTAACTGAAAATGGCTAATAACCTTTTAATTTAGAAGAAATGCATTACATGTAAATAGTCATTTTCCATCATTCCTGAGTAGAGGCCGTTAACATGATAAAAGTTTGTGCAGAAAAATATTGAAATTAGGACTGTGCAACCTGTCCGCATGCCAATTGAATGCATGCTCCTGATTGTAAGAGATCTAATGCTTCAGAATACCTCTGAGCAGATACATATCTGCAGTTAAGTAGGAATGCTTCGTTAGTGTTCCCCTATTGATGAAAAGAAATTTATTTTATAAATTAAAAGATAAATTCATTTCACGATAAAGTGATCCTTTTAGATTAACAGAAAATAACTACAACAGATCAACTGATCATTGAAAATTTCATTCCCATTGCTGACCAAATAATTAATAAGTTACATGGGATGGGATGTACACTTCTCTGTAAAAATAAAGTACAAAGGTTTAATGAGGAGTACCATAGAAAAGCAGCTTCAACCTGGCACTGACAGATTTACAACTTTCTGCAACTTATCAATATTCTGCGTTTTGCCAAATGATGATAATAACAACAACAATTCATATTAAATCGTAAACATTTGAAGAAATGTCAAATAATTACGAGTGGCAGGAGCAAATCATACTAAGTGCAAGTAAGAAATTTTTGAATTGAAAAATGTTGAAGATGCAAGAAATCAGAAATAAATGTCCTCCACAATCTCCTACGCTGTATAAAGATAATCATATATCCAACATATAAGAAACAGAAAAACTCCTAGGCCATGGCAATTACACACCATTTGCTTAAGATAATCGTATAGTGACGAGACTCATCCTTCATATATTCAGTAAAAACCAACGAAAGCACTGCCTCTATGGTGGACCCTCGTCAGAGAAATTACAAACAAGAGACGACCAAGCAGAACAATTCAAGAATATCCTTGTCAACTGAGAAGCATAATATGGTATGTAATATCCCGAATTTTGGGATTGGAGGCTTGAGAATAAGGCTAAATTAAGTGTACTGCTAAGCTCCGATTTAGTAGATGTCCCAAATCTATTATCTAATTATTCTTATATCTTTGGGGTATTAAAGAAAATAAAATGGTTAATTTTGAAGAAAGTGATTATGCTTACGGTGAAATCGCCTATGAGACAGTGAGTTTGTCATATGATTTTGTATGACTAAATGATGGGAAAAAATTATGAAATTTTACAGGATGAAAGTAGACATCCTAAGCTTTAATTTAATAGGTCATATGAATCAATTAGAGATATATACAAAAAGATATGAATTTTTGAAGTCAGCACAGAAAAATTGTGAAATTTCTGGACCAATATGCAAAGAATGAAATTCTGGGAATTTTGTGATTCCATTCAGTAAAAGTATATATTTTTTATTGAAACTAGACTCAATAAAGGTTCTATAGGCTTTAGAATCACTCCAATTCGATTTTTCTAGAATTAGTTATGATTTTTCAAAGTTAGGGAAAAAAATCTGCCAGAAATTGCTGAAATCCGAAAATGGGAATTATGACATCATCATAATTAAAGATGACATAAGCTAAATGTTATAAAATCATCATCTTCTTCCTCCATCAGCCAAAAACCGTGCAGCACCATGGAGAAAGAGAGGGAGGGAGTTTTAGAGAGAGAAGAGGAGAAAACTCACGAGATAGGTCGATTTCTTCGATGAATTCTTACCTAACGTGTATAATCCTTCTCCTAAGCTTCTCTTCTATGTGATGTAATGTTTTGGAAGCTCAATTCAGCCCTTGGGAAGGTTAGGGTTTCAGCCAAGAAGAGAAAAAGCTAGTGGGAGCTTGAGGTAACTTCCAAACCTTCGTATATTGACTATTCTAGCTGCTGTGGGCAATTTAATCGGTGAAATTTCGCCGGATTGCCATTGATTTTAATTTTTGGAAATGGGTTGGCCTAGGGGTTATGCTGCCCAAATTGGTACTAAATGGTAGTTGTAACCTAATGGAATAGTCAGTAAGGTGGTTATGAGTAGAAAGGAACACGTTTACAGAGTCGAAACCGAAAAACCCCGATTTTCCCCGGAAAAGCCATATAATTCGGTCAGGGATGTAAATGGGTCTTAGAGTTGGATTTTCAATTATTTGATGGTTCCATTGAGTTTAGGAGCAAAAATTAGGTGGGGTTACAGTTGGGTACTTTTTCGGAAAAGGCCGAGAAAGCATAATTACGGAAACGCCCCTAAAATCCTAAAAGTAGGGCTACCAAGGGCAATTTCATAATTTGACATTGACTTTGATAATTCCGAGTCCAGAAATGGATTCCTTAGGTGAAAATATGTAAGAATAACCCATGTCAAAATATCGAAAAAGTACGATCGGACCGAGTACAGCGGGGTCGGGCCGGATCCCTGGGGGTATTTTAGTAATTTTTCAAGATAGACTCATATAACCCCCTGAAACACTATGGAAGTGTCTAAATAGTACATTTGACATTGTAGGATCTAATATGGAGCCCCGAGCTGTTGGCACGCAAATCGAGGAGAAAGATTGGAGGTAGGGGACTTACCTTACTTGCATGTATTTGATATCTTTGCTTGTGTAATGATGTATATGATTGCTTTACTTGATTGTGTATAGCATATTTGAATAAATGAAGCTCTGTTTCTGTTGTCTCCTGTCTAAATTGTTGATAGGGGAGGGTGAGATTCGAGAGAATCTCAGTAGGAAACAGATACCATAATGCATGCATGATTGATGCTATAACTGGTCGAATCAGCCAGGAACCGGTCGAACTGGTCAAAATCGGTCAGAATCGGTGGTTCACTGGTTGGACCTGTTTCCTTTTTATTTATTTTTTTAAATTTTTCCAACTATTATCTTGCACTATTTTTTAGGAAAAAATGAAAGATTGATGACCAAGATGAAGAGAAAAATAGGTAAAGAAATAATGAATCTAAAAAAAAGAAGATGATGATGAAAATACTTATTTAAAAGGATATAAAAATTATAGGAAAGGAGATATCATTGCATAAGTATAGGCATCATAACTAATACTAATAGATTTTAAGCATTTTTTGTAAAGATATTCATTTTTATCTATAGAAGTTTAAATATATATTAATATATCTATTGTCACTAATAAATTATAATATTTTAATATGATCGGTTCGATCACCGATTAGACCCCGGTCGACCCATTAACCCTTGAATCTGTGTCATGACCGGTTCATTGCCCGGTCCGGTTTTTTGTTCCTTGTTTATATGTGATATTAATTAATTTAACTAATTTTCTAATATTATCAAATTAGATAAATAAGTCTTATATTAATATTAGGAGGGAGCACTAAAATTTTAAAATTTAAAAAAGAAAAAGAAAAAAAGGACAAAGAGAGAATTTCGAAATTCTTAAAAGATGAGAGAGAGAGAGAGGCATGGGCCCACCAACAAGCAAAAGGACAAATGAGATAGAGGAGATGGGGCCTACGACATGAAAAAAGGGGGAAAAATATTACCCAAAACCATGGTTTTGGAGGCAAGAAAAGGGATTATGGGAAAAAATGTAGTGTTTGGATATTTTTTTATAAAATCATGGTTTTACTCCAAAAGCATTTTTTTCCCTCTATCCAATCACACACTTAGTTTTGTTGTTTTGCAATCTTCTTTTGTGAGTCATCATCCTATATGAGTTTTCAGCACTTCAAAAATGGTGGCAACAATTTCCATGGATTCTGGTGGTGCTATGTTCCCAGCCAAGTGTGAAGCCCAAATGTGAAATAATCTCTCTCAGATTACTTGTAGGCAAATAGACAATTGTCACACCCCGTACTTCCCCCACACTTCCCCAATCCCAAGGATTACGAGCGTGGACTCACAAAGATATCCACCCCCTCCCAACTCAAGGGTGTTTCTTTCACCTCCCCAGACTCGAACTCGCCACCTGAAGGCATAAGCAGCGAATCCATACCAAGTCCAGTACCATTGAGCTACTATGCGCGCCTTTTTATTGTCACAGCCCACAATTTCCCAATCCCAGGACTACGAGCGTGTAACTCACTAGGAATATAATCCTCCCTTTGCGGATTTTCTTTCGCCTCTAGAGCCTCGAACCCACGCCCTAGGGATAAGTACGCGGATTACGTGAGCACTCCTACCATTGAGCTACCTAGCTCAATGGTAGGAGCCTTAGTTAGTCCACTCGTAGTCCCTGGGATTGGGGAAGTGTGGGGTGTGATATCCGCAGTGTACCATAGTGTAAATTATGTTAAGGACGAGATCTTATATTAAAATCTAGAGATAATATTTGTGAGATAAAATGGATTAATGTATTATTTTTAGAATCTGTAGAATAAAATGATATAGTATTTATATTTGTATTAGGGATTGTATTGTAATTTTAGGCTAGTTAGATATTAGGTCCCAGCTTGGGACCTATTGCCTCTGTCTATAAATATACTTGTAAAGAGAGGCAAAGTGTAATGACAGATTTTATGTTTAGTTAGTCAATAAAGTATGTGTTGTTCAGCGAATATTCTGGGCCTAAGTGTGTTTCATCATGGCATCAGAGCCCAAGGTTATTACTGACCCGATTTGTCTCTGCTGGGTTTACCCGTTTCTTTAGTGTATCGTGTCCTATTCTGCAAGTTCCAATTCGGAGTTTTTTCAGAATTTGCAAACGCGCTAGGGCATAATGATTCGATGGGAAAACTGCTAAAATCTCGTCGATCTTTGCATTTTTTTGGTTTCCGATCGGTGATATCTGGTTTTATCACTGAAGTCTCATCGGCCAAGATCCGTGTGTTCCGAGTTTGTATCCAAGATTCGTGAGTCTGGTTTCATTACTGCAGAAACCAGTTTCTCAATTCGACATCACTACAAAAATCTCGTTTCATTACTGCAGCGATTTCCGGTAATCTCTCCATGGTAATCTCTCTGTCTTTGGCCCTGGTTCTCTATTTTTCACCTTGAGTTCTTGGGTTTCTTTGATTAATCAACTAGTCACTTCCGCTGCACTGTCTCTGTCATTGGTCTTGTTTCTTGTTCTTGGGTTTTTTTTTCTCCACGTCTTTGGTTATGGCAGAATCACAAACACAAAATCTTGATTTCCAACATCCTTTATACTTGCATCCCAGTGACACCATTGCAGTTACGTTGGTGTCCCAACCATTAGTTGGTTCTCAAAATTACCCTACATGGAGTAGAGCCATGAGGATAGCCCTCCATGCTAAGAATAAATTGGGATTTGTGGATGGTTCCTGCAAGCGTGAGGATCAGAAATCTGATCTCCAAAGTCAATGGGACCGGTGTAACAGTGTTGTTTTGTCTTGGTTGATTAATTCGGTAGACAAGGAAATTGCTACTGGTTTGGTATTTTCTCAAAACTCCTATCTTGTGTGGCTAGATCTGAAAGAAAGGTTTGATGTTGTGGATGGTGCAAAAGCCTTTTCTTTATATCAATCAATCAATTCACTCACACAAGGCACTCTTAGTGTATTTGGATACTACACTAAGCTCAAAGAGCTATGGGATGAACATGCAGCCTTAATCCCTATTCCCAATTGTCAATGCAATACCTTAAAAGACTATGCTAAAACCATTCAAGAACAAAGATTATTTCAGTTCCTTATGGGGTTAAATGAAGGATTTCACCAAGTTCCTAGTCAAATCCTCCTTATGAACCCACTGCCAACATCCAATCAGGCTTGCTCTATGATTGTACAAGAAGAGACCCAGCAAAATATGTCCTTTAGATTACAGATTGCCCCAATTGATGGCACTATTATGGCTTCTAATACGTCCAGAGGTGGACGAGGCCTTGGAAGAGGCCGTGGAAGAGGCCGTTTCCAAGAACCATGCGCTTATTGTGGGAGGAAAGGCCATCAAAAGGAAACTTACTACCAACTCATTGGTTTTCCTTAAGGTTCTCAGCCTTCCAGATTCACTAAAGAGAAAGAGGAGCAAGCAAATCAAGCCAATACGCCTGTAAATGACTCTACTGCAAAAGTAGGCACTGACCATGGAACTATGGGTTCACAAGGCTCTCTCTTCACTCCAGGACAGTATAGGCAGATTCTGGAAATGTTAAAAAGGGATTCAGACCCAACAGAGGCTGCTGTGAGTGTGCAAGCTGCTAATCCAGGTTTGACTGTATGCCGTAACTCTGAATGGATTTTAGATTCTGGGGCTAGTTGTCATATAGTTAGTAAATTAACATATTTGGATTCTTATAAGTTGCATGAAGGTAAACCTAAGTGGGTGAGAGTGCCTAGTGGGGCTAGAATTCGAATCACACATATAGGAAAAGTTAAACTCACTAATACCATTACTTTGACAAATGTGTTGTATGCCAAAGAATTCTGTTATAATTTAATTTTTGTAGCTAAACTCACCCTGGACAGCATGTATATGGTTCTGTTTTGGCCTGATTTTTGTGTTGTGCAGGACATGTACAATGGAATGATCAAAGGGACTGGTAGGCTTATTAGAGGACTCTACCTTCTGAAAAGAGAGAATAAATTTGAGCATGTAAATGTTGCTAATAAAGAACATGAATTTGTAAACATTAGGAAGGAATGCCTATGGCATTTTAGGTTGGGACATGCTCCTTTACAAATTTTGAAGCATTTACATGATTTGAGAATTAGTTATTGTAATTTTGACAATGATAAATGTGAGACATGCATTCAAGGGAAACATATTCGTTTGTCTTTTACTCCTAGCACTTCACTTTCTCACTATTGCTTTCAACTTGTGCATGCTGATGTATGGGGACCATACCGGACACCCACACATCAAGGACATAGGTATTTCCTTACATTAATGGATGATTATTCTCGTAGCACATGGATTTTTCTGATGCATTACAAATCTGAGGTTCCTAAACTCTTGAAAACTTTCATTTCCTTTGTATCTAATCAATTTTCTGTTATGATTAAAACTATACGATCAAACAATGGGACAAAATTTGTTAATCAAGAGGTAAAACAATTTCTTGAGGAAAAGGGCATTATTCATCAAAAATCTTGTCACTTTACTCCTCAACAAAATGGGGTCATTGAACGTAAGCATAGGCATCTTTTAAATGTAGCTAGGAGCATTATGTTTCAATCTCATTTACCCATTAAGTTTTGGGGGGAAGCCATTAGAACTGCAGCTTATTTAATTAATAGAACTCCTTCCAAAACTTTAGGGTATGATACACCTTATAAATTGTTGCATGGAAAAACCCCATCTTTAGATCACTTAAGAGTGCTTGGATGCTTGACCTTTGCTGTGAATTTGAATTGTGCTGATAAATTTCAGCCAAGGGCTGAACCTTGTGTCTTTCTAGGCTACCCAACTAATCAAAAAGGGTACTTGTTATACAGCATCAAAACTAAGTCATTAATTGTCACTAGGCAAGCTACTTTATTTGAGAACAAATTCCCTTTTCATGATATTGATGCTATGAATCAAGGGGGAGTAAGTAAGATAAAAACCATTGATCCATTCATTATTAATCAAAATCCACATCCTTTTGGCATATTTGACAATAATACATACATATATAATAATAGGAATCAACATGATACAATTGCTTCCCCACATAGAGAAGTAAATAATCACATTTATGACAATTCAGATCCAAACCGGTCTCTAGTTGATAGGCCTCTTAGGAGTAGACATGCCCCTGCATGGACTAAGGATTATGAATGTGATTATTTACCTTCTTCTAGTAGGGAACCCCAAAATAGTCATGATAATGCTTTACATAGTAATGCTGGTTTTGATAATTCTGTTGATTTTGATTATTTATCTAATACTTACAAGTCTTTTCTATCTGCCATTGATAAGGAAAATGAACCAGAAACTTTTGAGCAAGCTTCCAAAGACCATAGGTGGGTAGAGGCCATGAATAATGAGATTAGAGCCTTGGAAGCAAATAAAACTAGGACTATAGTAAATTTACCTAAGGGAAAGAAACCAATAGATTGTAAATGGGTATTCAAAGCTAAGTATAAGGCAGATGGGATTCTAGATAAGTTCAAGGCAATGTTAGTTGCCAAAGGGTACAATCAAAAGGAAGGTATAGATTTTTATGAGACTTTCTCCCCTGTAGTTAAAATAGTAACTATTAGGACTATTTTGAAACTTGTTGTCATTAATGATTGGGCTATACATCAAATGGATGTAGATAATGCATTTTTGCAGGGAGATTTACATGAGGAGGTCTACATGACCATACCTCAAGGTTTTGACAAAAATGGAGAGAAAATTAAGGTTTGCAAACTTGCTAAATTTTTATATGGTTTGAAACAAGCATCAAGACAATGGAATGAGAAATTAACACAATCTTTGATAAAAGGTGGTTTCCAACAAAGTAAACATGACTATGCTCTTTTCCAAAGACAAACTAAAGATGATTTGGTATTTGTGCTTACTTATGTAGACGATTTGATGATTACAGGAAGTAGCTTGAAAGCTATTAATGATGTAAAACAGTTCCTTCATACTCAGTTTAGAATTAAAGACTTAGGAACTTTGAAATATTTTCTGGGATTGGAAATCTTAAGATCTAAGTGTGGTATTCTCATTAATCAAAGGAAATATACTACTGAATTGATTGATCAGACAGGTTTGGATGAGTCAGAAATAGTGATCACACCTATGGAGCAAAACCTTAAATTAACAGCAGCTCCAAATAAGAAAGATCACTGTTTAGAGGATGCTGGAATGTACAAAAAACTAGTGGGTAAGTTGCTGTACTTAACTTTAACAAGGCCTGATATCTCTTTTACCGTGCAGGTCTGAAGCCAATTTATGCAAGAGCCTAAAGAGTCGCACTTGAAAGCTGCGCTGAGATTAGTCAAATACCTAAAGGATTCTCCAGGACGTGGGATATATGTTTCAACAGAGAGCTCTTTGAAGGTGGAATGCTATTGCGATTCCGATCATGGAGCATGTGCTGACACTAGAAGATCGGTGACAGGTTTTCTAGTGAAGTTAGGAGGCTCCTTAATATGTTGGAAGTCTAAGAAACAGACTATTGCGTCTATTTCTTCAGCAGAAGCCGAGTACAGAGCTTTAAGGATGGCTATAGCAGAGTTGACATGGATAGTAGGGCTGCTGAAAGAATTGAAAATTCAAAATGTAAAACCAGTTAAGATTTTCTGTGATAGCAAGTCTGCAATCCATATTGCCACGAATTCTGTGTTTCACGAGCGTATGAAACACATAGAGATAGATTGTCATTTTGTAAGAGATAAATTGTTGGCAGGAATGATTGAATTTGAATATGTGAAATCTGATGAACAGATTGTAGACTTGCTCACCAAAGCATTGGGTGGTCCACAACATGAATATCTCCTTGGCAAGTTAGGAACATGTGAATATAAAGTTCCTAACTTGAGAGGGAGTGTAGAATAAAATGATATAGTATTTATATTTGTATTAGGGATTGTATTGTAATTTTAGGCTAGTTAGATATTAGGTCCCAGCTTGGGACCTATTGCCTCTGTCTATAAATATACTTGTAAAGAGAGGCAAATTGTAATGACATATTTTATGTTTAGTTAGTCAATAAAGTATGTGTTGTTCAGCGAATATTCTGGGCCTAAGTGTGTTTCATCATAATCAAAATAAAACTCTTATTCATCTTTTATTTTTAGGACTTGACAGGAGGGTGTACTTCGACTTGACCTTGTTACTTTTTTCCCTGTCTTTAAGCTACGAAGCCTCCACACTCAACCTTTTAATAGTCTCTTATTACATTCTTCCAATGTTAAAACCAGTTCTATGAGTGAAAACCTTGAAATATCCGAATAGCTTAAGGAATAATGCACACATTTTGTAATAGTGGATTGTGTAGATTGTCAACTTAAAGACAATGCATGTGAGGAACATATTTTCCAAGCTAGAGGGTGACTTTAAAAAATGAATATAGTAGTATATCGTTTTATATATGTGCGTATGTGCAAAATTGTTAGTTATATATCCACGTTTTGTCACTATCTTCCCCGTCAAATAAGTAGTGCGTAAACAAGAAAGGATCCACATTTAAAACATTAACTAGTGATTTGGAGCTTCCACATTTTATAATAAGGAAAAATTATTCATAGAACCCGGATTAAAAAATTAACTAAAAAAATATCTCAAAAAATTAAATTAATTTTTTTACAATTTAATTTGTAAATAACACAACTTGATTTATAAATATTAATGTTCGAAGTTAAATTTGACTAGTAAATATACAAGTTTGACTAATAAATATGAATTTTTTTAAGATCCTTCTGAATTTAATTTTTTTATCCGGAACATATATGTGTGTGTGTAATTTTTCCTCATGTACTTGTACTTGTCATGTATTATGTTATGTCCCTCATTGGTTGGGGATGGAAACGAAAGACGTCTTATAAAGGTTTGGATAGTGAGACTCGAGTTGAAGTGGGTCAAGGTGGGTAAAATGTTATATCTCATATTGGCTTGACTGGGGAGGGAAATGAAAGACAGCCTGGATAAGGGTTGATGTTGGGATGTTACATCATTTTAAATACTTTTATAATTTTGTTAGCTATCTATGAACGAATATGTTGACCCTTGAAGACATACTAAAGATCGTACAAATTTTATCAAGCCTAAAAAATTAATTAAGAAGTTTAATTGACCAAGTTAATCAATCTAAAATTAATATCAATATGAATCAACATATAAATATAAAATATATAGGATGCATTTTTTTTAGATTTGAGAATCCATATGGTTGTTCCTCAAGTGTTCCATCTGTTTAGCCAAATTAACAGAAGATACACAACAAATTAAACTAAGAACTCAAGTAATGTAACTGATGATATATAGCAGAGGGCAGGTTTGTTAAATCTAAATATTTTGCTTATTTTGATTTCTGACTCTCTTAGTTTTATGAGATCATATAGAACATTAATTTGAGAGAAATGTAATTTAAAAATAAAAACACATACTTATAACGTTCAAATACAAGAAGGTAAATCATCAATCGTGAACTGTTACAATTTGATTTTGATATGAAAAAATGTCCAGAATTGTAATACAATGCGAATGTGAGTTGATTTATGTAAGTTGATTTTATAAAAAAAGGACAGAAAAAGAATTTTGAAATTATAAAATTCTATATTAGGTCGGTTATTGAGAGTTGATAAGGAAATAATTAAATTTGATAAATAATTTACAACTTATTTTTGAGGAAATACTTAATGTAAGATTTTACAATTTCAAAGTTTTTTTTCTATTTTTTTTCCTTAATTTGAACCCTATATAAATTAAAATGACTCAATAATAGCAAATATTGCATATTTATCAAGAAAGAGACGAAAGAGGGACTAGCTCAGGAGCCTATTTGCGAGCTGTCGAATGTCAAGGTTGGCTTCCCAACGTCCTCACAAGTATGCTTTGTATTTGGCAAATGACTTCCTTCTCATTCCCTTTAATTTGTTTTTTTCTAGATACTACAAATTAAAACTTCTCTTTTTTAAATATTCAAGATTCAACCTTTAAAACGAAGGATCCCGTTCGTCGTTTCCGCTTTTGGAATACGCAAACAAGTTTAGCTTCTCAAGTCATCATTCCTTCATTAATGTCAAGCTAGATTGGCTACGGAATCGGTTGGGGTATTGGGTCAAAGGTTAGTGGATCAAATCTGAGTCAAATCGGGGTTAACTCGAATCTAGACCGATGAGGAAGTGAAAATTTCAGGGTTATTTATATGAAATTCTGAATAAAATTGTAAAAAACCTGAATTAATTTGATTTTTTTTTAAATTTTAAACTGGTCAAATTAGGTAAACTATTAGATCGGCCGGACCACTGATTGACCGGTTTCCAACCCAAACTGATCAGTCCGGTCTGATTTTCAAAACATGAATTAATATCTTCCCCCATGACTCAAACTTATAAGTTTTTTCTAGGCTTTTAATGAAGATGATCTTAGACTGGCATTGCGATGACTGATGACTACCATATTTAATGTCATCCTAAAAGGCATGGTTGTCATAGTGTTAAGATTGCTTATAAGCTGCTTGTTACAAACGGGAGAAGAAATTATATTTTTACATACTTCTCTTGAGAGAATTTATAACATATTTATAGAATAAAAATAGAGATAAAGAACGTGTGTGACAGAGAGGCAGAACGAAGCAATGTCAACAATTTCACGCTCCACCAAAAATGCCTTTGATAATTTCCTAATCTCACGATTTTCTAACACTCCCCCTCAAGTTGTAGCGTAAATATTAATCAAGCCCAACTTATTACAAAGATAGTCAACACGAGTTTCGTTTAAGGCCTTAGTTAGAAGATCTCCCAATTGGTCACTAGACGGCACATGCCCTGTAGAAATAAAATTCTCCTTGATCTTATTGCGTATAAAGTAACAGTCAATCTCAATATGTTTTGTACGTTTATGAAACATAGAATTAGAAGCTATGTGTAGAGTAGCTTTATTATCACACCACAGTTTCGTAGGCAAAGACGTGGCAAGGCTGACCTCCTTCATTAACTGGTGAATCCATACAATCTCTTGTACTGATTGAGCCATGGCTTTATACTCAACCTCTGCACTTGACTTAGATACCACATCATGCTTCTTGCTCCTCCAAGACACCAAGTTTCCACCCACAAATGCACAGCATCCTATGGTGGACCTCCTGGTAGACTTTGACCTAGCAAAATCCGCATCACAAAAACATTCAATCTTGGTATTGCCATGATTTGTATAAAGTATACCATGATCAGGTGAGCCTTCAAATAATGTTAGACATGCTCCAAAACTTCCCACTATGCAATAGTCGGCTTGGTCACAAATTGCTAAGAACACTAACTGGAAAAGTCACATCAGGGCGAGTCAACGTGAGATAGTTCAATTTTCCAATTAGTCTATGGTGTCTCTCAGGATACGCAAATGATTTGATTTTCTCAGGATCAATCCTTTTCCTCACATTCTTAGGTAGCTCGTCATATGGTATGCTATCATCAATATCCAAAAAAGGATTAGAAATCATGGGAAAGCTACTTGGTGCTGCTCCATGTTTTCCGGTTTCTTTTAATAGATCAGGAACATATTTCCTCTGTGTTAAGAGGATGTCTTTCTTGCTTCTCATAACCTTGATCCCAAAAAATTACCTTAACAGACCCAAATCCTTTGTTTGGAAATGAGACGTAAGAGAGGCCTTGAGTGATAAGATTCCTGAAGTATTGCTATCAGTAATAATAATGTCATCGACATATACCACTAAGAAAATCATGCTAGCATTTGTCTGCTGATGAAACACAGAATGATCACATTTACTTTGATTTAAACCAAACTTCTTAACCACAGAACTAAATCTGTCAAACCAAGCACGAGGGCTCTATTTTAAACCGTATAAAGATTTCTGAAGATGACATACTTTCCTATACTCCCCCTAAGCAACAAAACCAGGTGGTTGCTCCATATAAACTTCTTCAAGAAGGTCACCATTCAAAAAAGCATTCTTAACATCGAGTTGATGAATATCCCAACCGTAGGTTGCTACAATAGAGATAAAAAAGACGAACAGAAGATAACTTGTCCACAGGGGAGAACGTGTCGGAATATTCAACACCATAGGTCTGAGCATAACCTTTGGCAACCAATAGAGCTTTCAAACGTTCTAGAGTGCCATAAGCTTTTGTTTTAACTATGAACACCCACTTGTACCCAATAGCCTTCTTTCTAGGAGGTAAATCAACAAGAGTCCTGGTACCGGTCTTATCAAGGGCCATCATTTCTTCGTCTATTGCAGCACGCCAACCAGGATGGGCTAAAGCTTGGTGGAGAGTAGTGGGAACAATGATAGAATCCAAGGAAGCTATAAAGGAACAGAACAGAGGAGACAGGTGGTGATAGGAAACAAAAGAAGAAATAGGACAGGTACAATATGTTTACTTTTGCGTAAGGCAATGGGCAGGTCATCAAAAGTATCAGGAGTATCAGGCACTAGTTCTGGTTGAGGGGTAGGAGCGGGGTGAACTAATGTTGGATTAGAGGCGAAACGGGCACTGGTGGGCCATGAACATGATCAACTACATTACTTTTCCTAGGACATTTTTTATAAACATGATGGATAGGAGGTTTATCAGGTGCTGGAATAGACGCTTGCACTGGTGGTAACTAAACCTCATAGACCAATATATCAAGACCCTCAGTTGTGTCAGGAGATGTAGATGGAGTAGAGACAGGGAAGAAGGGGGTTGACACATGAAAGGTGACATATATAGACACAAGATAGCGACAAAGAGTAGGAGAATAACACCAATAAACCTTCTGAACTCTAGAATACCCAAGAAAGACACACTTAAGAGACTTGGGATCAAGTTTTGTAATATTGGGACGGACATCTCGAATAAAACATATACAACCAAAGATTTTTAGATCAATAGGGAACAAAGGATTGGAAGGAAACAAAGTTGTGTATGGAGTGTCACCATTAAGGACAGGAGAAGGCATACCATTAGTAAGAAAACACGCAGTGGACAAAGCATCAGCCCAAAAGGGCTTCGGAACATTTATTTGAAACATTAGAGACTGAGCAACTTCTAATAAGTGCCGGTTCTTACATTTTGCAACACCATTTTGAGCCAGTGTATCTGCACAAGAGGACTGATGGTGCATGCCATGTTGTAGCATATAGTTTTAAAATTGAGATGAGAAATATTCTTTAGCATCGTCACTTCTTAAGGTTTTCACAGAACACTAAACTGAGTTTGAATTTCAGCACAAAAGTTGCAAAAATGAGAAAACAATTCAGAACGATTTTTCATTAAATAGAGCTAGGTGGTACGAGAAAAATCATCAATAAAAATAACAAAGTACTTAAATCCATATTTTGACTCTATAGGACATGGACCCCAAACATCAGAGTGGACTAAATCAAAGGGAGACGCAGCCCGTTTATTTACCCTATGTGCCAAGTAAACACGATAATGTTTAGCAAACTGACATGACTCACAATCTAACTTGAAAAATGATGGAATTGAGGATACATCCTCTTCAAAGAGGACAAAGACACGTGACCCAAATGACAATGAAAGTCAAAAAGAGACGAACCTCCAGAGCAAGCGACTGAACGCGGTATCTGATCATCAAGGAAGTAATGACCACCAGACTCATAGCCCTTCCAATAATTTGCTTCGTCGTGAGATCTTGAATCAAAAAATGGTCAGGAAAGAGTGTAATAAAATAGTTTAATTTTTGAGTAAGTTTGTTAGTAGATAAAAGATTAAAGGCAAGGTCAAGAACATGAAGGATAGAGGATAAGGAATATATAGGACAGGTTTGATAGTGTCAGATCCAAGAACACGAGAATAAGAACCATTTGTAATGGTTATACTAGAGGAATTAGCATAAGGGGCATACGAGGAGAATAAATGTTTGTTACCTGTCATATGATTAGTGGCACTGGAATCGATAATCCACTTTGAACAAGTAGTGGCAAGACTAGAAGTAATGTTACCTGTAGTAAGAGCACCTGAAGGTCTAGACTTAGATGCAACCATTAATGCTCACCAGAAGCAAGTTCCACAACCAATAGTAGAAGAAGTTGTTTACGAAATCAAACAAGAAGATGTACCAGCATAAAACCTCATTAAGAAGAGCCTAGTGGTCAAATCATGAGAGCATAAAACTCGTTGAAGACAGCAAAGCCGAAGCACAAATGTTTAAACGGAGCCAAATAACCAGTAGAGTTGCCCCAAAGAAAAAATGGTCATAGCAAATCGCAAGTGCAAAATGACAGTTTGGGCTTCGAATTTCAGAAATACCAATTCAGTCCTTCAAATTTTCAAAATGACAAATTGGTATTATAAATTTCATAAATGACATATTGATCTTTAGCTCAATTAAAAAAGCATGTACGCTTCTTCAGATTAGTTCTTTATATCAATGTAGAGGTGCATTCAAACCAAACAACCCCCAAAAGAGCTAGCAAAGCCAATCATGGTGGAAGCAGTAACCAAATAGTCTCCCAAAGAAGCTAAGAGAGCCAAACAAGACAGAAATCAACCAGAAACTGAAGCATGAACACACTGGAACACTAACAAAAGAGGAAATCAACAACCAGAGTACAGAAGATGTAGACCCACATCATGAAACTACAAGGGATGGGACGATGGCAAGGAGACTATCCCAACGCAGCAAACTCGCCGGAAATAGCCCTCACACACCGGTGTGTGGAACTCTGGCGAAAATGGTTATGACGTGTATCATTCACGCATTGGTCAGATGGCAGTGATTCTCTCAGGATAGGCCAATCGGATGACGACGGTGCTAATGGTATGGCACATGTTCACTAAAAACGCCACCCACAGAAGCACACTGAAGCACTGCCACTGGAAACAGAACCTAACAGAGAAGGAGAAACAGTACCAGCGCCGGACAACGTTTCAGATAGCTAAGAGCTCTGATACCATGTTATAAACGGGAGAAGAAATTATATTTTTACATACTTCTCTTGAGAGGATTTATAACATATTTATAGAATACAAACAAAGATAGAGAACGTGTGTGACAAAGAGGCAGAACGAAGCAATGTCAACAATTTCATGATCCACCGAAAATGCCTCTGACTATTTCCTAATCTCACTATTTCCTAACACAGCTTTTCACGTAAATTAAGATAAAACCCCTCTCACATACTTACCTCATATACCGTAAATCACACTTAAAAAGCTGCTATTAAGAATTCAAATCGCTATTCCAAACGAGCACTTCGTTATCTTGGATGCCTTATTGGATGGCATATAATACGCTATTTGTACTCATGTCACTATCATTTTATTGCACAAGTTACATGCCTTGTAACTAGTCCATTTTCACAAAACATTTGGGGGAGGCTTTTTTGACATTTGTTACAAAATGCCAATGTGCTAGATGATCAATATATGAATCATGTGGTATAACATAATCTCACATGAATCAATTTGACTTCTTTTTTTCTTTGGGAATTATATGAAGGTCTATATTATAGAAATTTAAGAGAATTAACATTTATGTGTCTCTTGAATTGAACAATAATGAAGTTTTCTTTTTTATGTAAGTATGTGAACGAAATTTTGTCTCTACTTGTGAAAAGGTGCTTAAAAAACACTTTTCTCTGATTCCCAAACAAGCACTTATACAAATATATAAGATTCACTTTAATCTTTAAATATGAATTTATACTTAAATCATTGTTTATAATTTTCAAACATCTGTTGTAGCTTTTTTTTAAATATTGATAACTTTCAATTTTTAGGTTGTGAGTTTGAACTCTCTAGAAAATACTCTATCCGGTCCTTTTTATAAGAAATAACTACTGAAATCATGAGATTCAAAATGTTAGTTAAAAGCAATAAGTATGTATATATGAGAGATGATAATTGATGAGTGGATATTTATTGTAGAAAGATAATATGGTTAAAGTGCAAAAATACACATGAGATTTTTTCAAAAGTGCTCCCAACATCAAATGCTTTTCTGAGGGGTAAAAATAACTATAAACTTCTAAAATAAGTGCAAAAATACGCATTAACCGTTAGTTGATCATTTGTTTGAATTCTTTAAGGGTTAAGGTGAAAAATACACATGAGATTTTACTGAAAGTGCATCCAACACAAATGCTTTTTGAAGAGGCGAGAGTAACTATGAACTTTCAAAATATATACAAGAATGTACATTATGGTTAGTTGACCGTTTGTTTGAGTTTTTTGCTTGAAAATTGAGATATTGAGGATGAAGTAGATGATTAGAAAACAACTTGGAATAATAATTTGCTGACTGGGTAAGAAAAAATTATTTTCACCTAACCTTTTATCTCCACTTAACCCTTCATCTCCTTTTCCTCTCTCTTGTAAAAGAAGTAATAAGGTGGAGATAAAGAGTTAGGTGGAAATTAGTTTTCTTTACCCAGTCAACAAATTATTATTCCAAGTTGGAGAAATACTTACATACTTCAGGAGTACCACGCCATTTGAACACTGTCCAATGAAAAAATGACAAATCATATTATTTTAATCCTAGTTGTCTTATTACTCATATAAAAAAAATTTAAATTTTATCTTGTTTTTAAGAAAAGAACATCTTAATTTTTTTAAAAAAAAAACTAAAACAAAATAATCAACTAATATTTTTTTAAAACAAGATAAAATTTAAATTTTTTCAGAAGAGTCATTAGCCAACTAGGATTAAAAGGAGATGAGTTGTTATCTTTTCATTTGATAGAATTTAGATAACGTGGTACTCCTAAAGTATATAAGTATTTCTCCCCAAGTTGTTTGTTAATCATATATGTCATCCACCATGTCACTATTTTCAGTTAAAAACTAAACAAATGGTTAACTAATGGTCAATGTGTATTTTTACGCCTATTTTAGAAGTTCATAGTTACTTTTGCCCCCTAAAAAACTGTTTGTGTTTGGCGCAATTTGGGGAAAATCTTATGTGTATTTTTGTCCTTTAACCCTTAAAAAATTCAAGTAAACAGTTAATGTGTATTTTTGCACATATTTTGAAAGTTCATAGTTACTTTTGCCCCTCAAAAAAACATTTAGTGTCGGACGCACTTTTCAAAAAATCTCATGTGAATTTTGCACCTTAACCCTGGATAATAAGTGACATATATTTAATAGGGGTAAAAATAAAAATATTAGTATAAATTTTGACATAAAAATGATTTATTCTTTATATCAATGACTACTCTATTAGAGAAATTGTTGCGTATAAAAAATATTGGAAGAAGTATAATCTGTACTTGAGTTATAGCAAGAAAATATTTTCAAAATCATAGTAACTTTTTTTTGGGAGAATTGCTGATAAATACTTTTTTAGGAAATTAATTGCTGAATGGTACCATGGAAGATCTGTGGCACATAATAGAAGATGTTTTGCACACAACGGAAGATTGTTTGCACATTTATATGGAAGATTTTTGCAACACGGAAGATGGTTTGCACAAAACGGAAAATCGCTTGCATACACGGAAGATCGCTTGCACGCTTGGTAACAATCAGCAATTAATTTGTCCCTAAAATATTTTTGGACAATTCTCCTTTTTTTTTTTGGGGTATGGCCTTTTTTACTTTCCCCATGATAATTTTATCCGTGGGAACATTTTTGGCACAAATAATGATGATCTCGTTTTACTTCACATCAACAATGGGCTTAAGCCCATAAACTAAGATTGGGCCACATCATGAGAGAAATTGACCCAACTAGACGAAAGCGAACTATATCCAACCCGGCCTATTACACAGTGACCTTAAGCTGTACATTGGCTTTCAGAGATAGAGAGGAGCTGGTTCTTCTTGTTGTTGGCGAAGTGGAATTTGTCTCTGAGGCTTTGTTTAGTTTGAGGGGAATGGAGGGGATGGGGAGGGATTTTGTTCCTCTCCCCTTGATTGGCAAGGGAAATAATTTAGGAGGGAAAGCAAAAAATTTTGAAAGGCCCCCTTAAGAAACAGAGAGGAGTTGGTTCTTCGTGTTGTTGGCGAAGTGGAATTTGTCTATGAGGCTTTGTTTGGTTTGAGGGGAATGGAGGGGATGGCAAGAGAGGGGAGGGATTTTGTTCCCCTCCCCTTGATTGGTAAGGGAAAAAATTTAGGAGGGAAAGCAAAAATTTTGAAAACCCCCCTTAAAGATGGAGAGGAGCTGGTTCTTCGTGTTGTTGGCCAAGTGGAATTTGTTTATGAGGCTTTATTTGGTTTGAGGGGAATGGAGGGGATCAGAAGAGAGGGGAGGGATTTTGTTTCCCTCCCCTTGATTGGTAAGGGAAAGAATTTAGGAGGGAAAGTAAAAAAAATTTAAACAAACACCACCCAAACCACAAAGACGGATCTGGAGGGGAGCAGTGCTCTTTGTTTTTTTTGTTTCATTGGACTAAAATATCCTTACTATTTTTGTGAAAACCCAACACTGCCCTTTCTCCGTTTTATTCTCATCAGAAAAAGAAGCTTGTTACCTTCGACCTAATCCTAGCAGAGAACTCGAGAAGCAGACGGAGAGCACGATCGAAGGAGAGCACGATCGATCCATTTTCGTCCGGTAATACCATCTTTTTCTCTACTTGTAGTCTGTTCCTTCATCTTTTTTGTTTGTCCATGAAGTTCTCGACTGGTTTCGAATGATTTTTGTGATTTCTTTGTCGAGGGACGTCTTTTTTCTGTGATTTTGGTCTCTTCCCTGAATGCTATCGGTGAAGCTATGGACTCAGCGAAACCGACGGCGAGGAGGCGTTGCGTGTGGCTGAGAGAATAATCACCGATTGATGATTGCATTGTTTTTTTCTCTTTGGACTATATCTGGGTAGTCTGAAAAATAAAATATGGGTAGTCTGATAGCATAATCACCGATTCCATTTCTCTATACTTTGTTTTTTGTCACTTGCAAGTTGCAACTTACAAGTTACAACCTGAAAGATATGTTAATCGCTGTACAATAATTTGTGAGCTTTTCCATATTTTCAGAGTTAAAGCCGTGATTGCTCTACTGTTATGGCATATATTTGATTACAATAGTATTAACAGTGATCCCTCCCAATTGAACCGAAACTCATGTTCTGCTCCTTCCTTTTTAAAAAAAAAACGATAGTAAATTGTGAAATTGGGGATTTTATTTATGCTGTTGGTAAATTATTGTTTCAAGTGTGGTGGAGCTAGATTTATGAATATATGTCTATGGAATGAAGGGTTTGAATGCTAGAATGAAGCATTTATGAATATAATTTCTTCATGACTTACCCACGTGCAGATCCTATATTTGTTAATTACAAGCATGGTTATAATAAGTCTGGAGATATGCTTGGTATATCTGTTATTGATGATATATTTCTCTTTTATGGTGAGTATTGTTTCTGTGTACTTGTATGTAGGCATGGTTATGCATTTTTGTTGTAATGTTGCACTTGCAAGTTGCAACCTGAAACATATGTTGATCGCTGAATTATTCTCTATGGCATCATATGCATATTTTTTTTAAAAAAAATCAGTACATTATATGGATTTGTGTTCATGATGGTATGCACCTCTGTTTTTTTGATAATGGGAAATGCTTCTTCTGTACAATAAAACTTACATATATTTGTTTGGTATCTATAGATGATAATTGACATGAACTCTTTACTGTTAGCCTTCTGTACAATAATTTGGATAGGTTGCTGATGTTTTGATTACTTGGTCTACTGTTTTAATTGGGGATAATTTTTGTATTTGTTAGATGAGTTTTGAAGAGGAATTTGTGATGCAGTGGTTCCTAATGCGTCAGAGACTTGTAGCCCACCTTGTTTGTCTTGTTGTCCTGTATTTTATGGTTCAGCAGTGTAATAATAAGAAGAGAATAACCTACAATAGCCTACAATATGTACTCCTAGGGGATGAGATATTGTTAGAATGGGTCCTAAAGCTTTTTTAGGATTTTGTAACAGAAAATCGGAAAACATGAGCGGAACAGTGAAGAAAGTGACCGATGTAGCGTTCAAGGCTGGGAGGACCATTGATTGGGATGGAATGGCCGCGCTCCTCGTCTCCGATGAGGCTCGCAAAGAGTTTGCTACACTTCGTCGCGCTTTCGATGAGGTTAACCACACTCTTCAAACCAAATTCAGCCAGGTTTGATCTTTTCTTCTTCTTCTTTTAAATGTTATTTATCCTGATTCGTGCTTCTTTCTTCGCTAGATCTCTCTTATTTTTCCTATTATATATGATTATGTACCCATAATGTTTTAGATTTGTTGAGTGAGCGTATTCATTTCCGAATATTATCGATTGAGCGGTGCTGTTTAGTTTCTAGAATAGCTTGCGATCTATTGTTTACATCTTTCGAGAGTTGGATTGGGTTCATGGTGAAATGGACATGAAAATGTTATAGCCATGATACTGAACAAGCTTTGGTTACTTTTATGTAGTGTATATACCATTTTCTATGTCTGATTTGATGCGTAATTTGAGTGTGGAAGAACAATCCAAGTTTGAATTTAACTTCGAGAGTTGGATTGGGTTCGCATATTCTTTATACAGCAGATTCCTTGCATCCTTATTGTTGCTTCTTCATTGTCACATCATGCAGGAGCCTGAACCCATAAACTGGGATCAGTACAGAAAAAATATTGGCTCGCGCTTGGTGGATATGTACAAGGAGCATTATGAAAGTAAGTTTAAAGTTCTTTCTTGATTTGACCTTGATCCCTTAATTGTTTTGTTGTCCTGTGGCGTCAGAATAGGTAGCTTACATAACTTCAATGCATTTTTTCGTGTAATTTTTTTTTTTTGGTGAATTTTATTTTTAATATGTGGAATATTGCTGATATTGGCAAGTTCCCTTGATATAATACTTTTTAATGGTGTGAGAATAGGCAGTTAACTCCAGTGCTTTTTATTATCTCTCTGGTGTTGTATTTTGTTGAAATTTTTATAATATGTGGAAGAATGCTGATATAAAGTTGTAAACCCTATAGCATGAATTGGCTGAGGAGTAGGCTTGTGAAATCGGGAATAGTTTGCATAGTTCCATATAAGCTCATGGGTCTTTATTGTTTCTGCAATGCAAATTACTTCATCCTTATTCTTACTTAGACCGTCACTATGACTAATTAGATGGAATGGATCCTGCTGTCAAACCCTTCTAATAGATTTTGCCTTCAAACTCTTAATGGGAGAAAGTCCTTTTATGAGTTCAAACTGTGCAGTGTTCTTTTGGATCCTTCCCAACCTTAATCATCTGTTTTGTCTTTATACATGGTTAATTTTTCCGCGCGTCTCTTTGCAGGCATTGAGATTCCCAAGTATGTCGACAATGTAACTCCTCAATATAAGCCCAAATTTGATGCACTAGTGAGAACCCTTGTCATATCCTAAGTTCATTTCCTGGTTGGAAGTACTCATTCAAATACATAACATCTGATCTTAGTAACATAGAGCTTTTCCTGATGTAGTTAGTGGAACTTAAAGAAGCAGAGGAGAAATCTCTGAAGGAGTCTGAGCGACTGGAGAAGGAGATTGCTGAAGTACAAGAGTTGAAGGTAAAAAAATTGAACTGCTGAGTTTTTATCCCCTTTCCAACAATGAAGTGTCTCTCATACAATAACCTTTTTTTAACAGAAAAAGATCAGTACTATGACAGCAGATGAGTACTTTGAGAAGCATCCTGAGCTGAAGAAGAAGTTTGATGATGAGATCAGGAATGATTACTGGGGCTATTAATTTCGGTAAATTTTAAGAAAGCAGCAAAAACATCAGAAATTGATGTGTTCCTTACTGGGTTCATTAATAATATTCTAGTGACTTGTTATCAATTTCTTTGTAATGCAGTGCTTTTTCAATCTTAAGGCATCTTCAAATAACCAATTTCTTAGTTGGAATTTTTGTGGAGCTGTACTTAAAAAGAGAAAATGACGTGTGTTATGGTTTTCACATGCACCATTTCAAGCAAAATGTCGTGTTGCCGATTCCTTAATAAACTTTGTTACCTGTATGAAGATTCTTTAATCTGTCTTGCTTCTGCTAAATGTGTGTCCACACGCCCATTTTTCTCAACTGTGGAGAAGCATTGGTACTCATATTACACAGGACACAGCAATAGGTCTGTTCGGGATCAGGAAATCTCATTCCCGATCCGGTTCCCGAGAAGTGTTCGGGAAGGAATTAGGATCGGAAATTTCCCGAATTCTCAATTTTTTTTCATTGATTGTTTTTTTTTGCCTTGTTACATTCTCTTTTCAGATAAAAATGGCAAGGACTAGTCTTTAGGGGTGCCCTGATTACTTTTGTAATTGGGCAAAAAATGGCAAGACTTAGCATGAATAGTTTTTCTGGGAGATCTCCCCAGGACATCTAAACAAGAGAATCAAAACAAATAAAAACACTATTTTTAGCGGCTACAAATTGGGTCAGAAGTTTTTCCAATACATTTTTTATGGTACAATTAACTCAATTCATCATCCACAAATGGGTTTGAAATGTTTGTGTTGTGTGTACAAAAAATATATATATACATATATGTATGTTATTTGGGTGTGGGAAAAAGTTGGGATTGACTCATTTTTCTTGATCCTGACTTTTTCCCGTCTCAAAATTTTTCCCGTCCCGATTTGCTGAGGATCGGTAAGGGAAGGTCGGGACAGGAAAATGATGAACACCTCTATACATCAAGATATGAATTTATAGCCACATTTGGATAAGAAACCTGGTTGTAATAATTTCATACTCTCTTTGGAAATAAGAGGGTTCATTGTTTGAAATTGTAATTTCTTAAAAAAAAAAATTAAGTTCTCGATTTTATTTCTATTTTAAAATGAATGAAGTTCAGAAGCTTCGAAGGACACGTAAATTGCATTTTTTTTGTTTCTGCAGACACAGTTTGATCACTTGATGACAGGAAGATTTTTTTCCCCCTTTTTGAGGCTGCAATGATGGTAGGACGATCATGAAGCTGAAATTTTGCTATAGTCCATGAACCGCAATGGGTTGAAATTTGAAACACATCCATATACTTCTTTTCTGTTTGAAATAATCAATGAAATTAAATAAAGTAGAATTTCTTACATTGTCATTTGACTTGAATTTGTTTTATATTTAATATTTTAAGTTATACTCCCTCCGGTGCTCAGTTCAAAATGTTAGTTAAAAGTAATAAATGTATACCTTATATATCTTTCTTTTAGAAAGAGTGTCTTTTTAATTATACCCTTATTTAGAAAGAGTGTGTACAAGAGATCATGAGTAAAAATTTGTTAGAGATAATGAGTGATATATATTTAATAAGGGTAAAAATGAAAAGATGGGGTTAAAATTTCAAACAAATGGGATTTGTATCTTATATTAAGGACCACCTTTATGAGAGAGAATGTTCTTATAAATAGGATTGCATTGAAATGGTCAATTTCTTGCTGTATCAATAATTAATGAGTTAACTCATGAAAGAGATGTTTTTAGGAAAAATTACTGCAAGTCCCGCATAAGAAAGACTGAGGGTTAATAATTATTCACATGTTATAACTGCATGTAAACATATGGGTTTCATATTAACAGCAAAAATTTGACTAATAAATTATATGCGTAGGATTAGTCTTCTTCCATTTTTCTATTAAAGTATACACAAATGGTTTAGAAACATTGTACAAATGAAAAAAGGGTTCAACGAAGTATTTGTCCCCCAATTATTTCACGAGAAGCATTGGATATCCTAAGCTATTTATTGGAGTAATATTCCCCTTTAAAATGTCAAAATTGTTACAATCACTTTTTGATTAATAAACATTGACAGTCAATTTGAAATTAACTTAGGGTTAAAGAGTATTTTTGTCCCTAAAGAATCATGGAACAATAATTAATACCCTAAAATTTAATAACGCAGAGCAATTTCCACCCCTATTTTCACTTATCCAACAACATTGTGATTAAGGTGCCACGTGTTTTGCCAGCTCGGTATTCATCAACCAACAAAAAAAAAAAATCTATCAACCTGAATTCACAATCAATTAGCAATGTTGTCACAAATTATAGATGTCTATCATAACTTGCTAACTAAACACCTGTCGGTCAAATAGAATGAAGATTCAAACCAATTGAGAATGCGTTAATAGCTCAAACAGAATTCAAAGGATGAAAGGTGAAAGAAATAATTAAAATTTGTACACTAACCAATTGAACATCTTGCCTTGAGGCAATTTACAAGTGCAATACAAAATGGATTACGACTATAATGCTATAGTTGGCAGAACCAAAAAGTATAGAATGACCAAGGAAACAGAATGGTATTTAAAAAGAGATGTCGGCAGATTGAAAATGAAAATGCTGTTATGAACTCAAAAGCGCATATTTTCCTTTTTTGATATTGGGTTGCTGTAGATTACACATTAATCAGAACTGTCCACCTTCTTCTGAGACAACATGTCCCCCGCTAGTTCCTCATTTTTATTCATGGCCTTCCTTGCTAGCTCATACCCTGCAAAGTTCATGGCACCTAAAGGAGCAATCCAAAAGAATCTGGGCACTGCTCCCTTAAATAAGCCTAGGGGACCCTCGTGGCGTAGTATCGAGAAGGCTACTAAGGTCATCGACGCGGACCGTCCCTGTGCAGTCATCATTCTAGTTTTCATAACATCGAAGGGAGTTGTGACAACTACAGCCAAGCCCCCAGATATGGCCCCCACAGCAACTGTCTCCCAGGGCTCCAGTTCCCGTCTTAGAACTTGCTGGACAGTCTGAGATCAAAATTCAAACACAATGGCCCTTATAATCCAACATACAGCATACTTTGCTTTTGGATTAAAAAATATTGTAGACAGATGAGTTATTTCAGATCAAAAGGGACAAAGCATTTGGTGAATGGTTACTAACAAAGATTACTGCTAGGGATCTAACAAATAAGCCAGCCCTTGTCAAGCGTCTAGCCATTTGGAACACAGAGCAACAGTATTTTATAAAATTCAGAAGTGAAATTGACAGGAATTGGGTATTATAGGATGTCTAAGTCTCACATAAGGTAGTATTAGATATTTGGTATGTATCACTTTTAGTGGGAAAGGTTCTTCCCCCTTGATAGCACACTTTTGAGCATAGATTCCATAAACCTCCTTGGTCCCTATTATTTGGCATCAAAGGTAAAGCTAATTGGCAATTGTCACAGAAAGAGCCACCAGCAAAAGGTTCTAACCAAACTACCAAAGAGATGCATAAACCTTTTGGCAAACTGAATGAATTGCTGGGAGTGATAAGAGCGGTTCTTTACCCTTGGCAATGCTCTTTTCATGCTGAGATCCTCACGTGTGGGTTCTATCATTGATGATGGGATGGGAAGCAACCTACGTAGCCCCAACACATAGTAAGAGACGAAAGGGAGTGAAAGAGATTGTGGAAGCTAAGCATGTTCCATAGGAAAGAAACACTGATTGTCCAATGTCCAGTGGAAGGTTTGAAGGTTAAGTAAAGGAGGAGGGAAATTTCTGGGAAGGAACTTGGAAGAAAGCTACCTCTTGAATGCTAGCTTTTGTCTTGTACACCTTGATATACTTGTTTCTGCTTCTGCGTATCTATTTTGGTGCTTGTTAGTGTCATTGTGCATGTTAACCAGCGATGTTGGGGGTTTGAGAGCTCTTTCTTGTGTCTAGTGAAGTATTTATGTCCATAATCTATATCAGTAGTATTTTGAGTTCTGTACTGCCTCTAGTAGAATATTGAGTTTAGAGTATAGTACCCTTTTGTCTGTAGCATCTTGAGCATCAAGACCAGTATTAATGTGTACTGCTATGTTGTTTAGTATATTTTAGTACCGGAATTCCAATCAGAAACCATAAATGAACAAGCATAGGCGAACATACCCATGTTAATAGCATATTCTGAAGCATTCATGTCTTGTGGGCATAAAGGAAAATAAAATTTTTTACTTCGCCTACCAGCGCCAAAAGGGACAACTTTTATAGAAGGTATATTTTCGACATTAATAACATAAACTATACGGCAAATGCCATTTGTTAGTCACAATTATAGTTACCACGTTTATGAATATGAATTCATGCTGCACTGTAGAATGCATTTGTCAAGATATTATAATAGTTAACTTTTCATAACTTGTTAAAATCATACCTTCTTAGACTCAGCATAGAGAGCCATGCCAGCCACATAAAAAGGAACCTCACGACAAAGAGTCGCTCCAGTCCCACAAAAGAAACCCCTAAGACCATCCTGGTTCTAAGTCCCAACTATGGCCTCCCCCACATTGTCAAAAAGCCCTGCCTGCAGCCGCTGCTTCAACACCTCACATGGGATGTGCACTGCTGTACCCAAAAAAGTGCTACAGAATGATGCTATAGATTGTACCTACACAATATGCTAATGCACTCAGCTACATGGATTTTGAAGATTGTACTAGCACATAGATCCAAATTTTAAAGACAATCCATTGTCAACCGTATCAGGTAAAAAAAATTGCCCCTCCAACTGTCAATAGAGTGCACATCACTTTCACACATGCATAGGTAAGTGCTTGTTCCACTGAAAATAAATATGTGCCTGTTTGAATTAGCTTTATTTAAGTGATTTTGCACTATATGAGATAAATATGGGAGAAATTTTTTGTCTCATAAAACACAAAAGCCCTCATAATACAGACGTGTACTCATTTTAGAGGCTGGAAACATTACTGGGTAAAATATAAGTTAAGAATTTCTTGTTTATGGTCAAAGAGCTAGAAACCAGAGTGTAATCTTAAATACACGTAGAAGTTAATAGCAGTATTTTCCTACATTCTCAACCATTATTCTCAATCAATAGCCTCAACCTATCCCTCAGAAGCAAGTGAATTCCAATCCATAAAAGACAGGTTCATGGAACAAGGCCATGATAATAATCTAAACGCTGAAGCACCAAGCAATTCACTTGGAAGCTCTCTTGAATCCCCAACAAAATGGAAGATAAAATAAATTACAACACAATCACAAGTTGACCAGATCATATGTCACATCAAAGTTAATCATTAACCTGGATGTCTGGCAGTGTTGGAGCAACATTTATCATCATTAGTTTGGTTGCTTCAAAAATCCCAGTTCGCAAGCCATGGCTGCAAGACCAAAAGTTGGCATGAGCTCAATAGGAAGATAATTGCAACATCATTTAGAGAAAGCACAAGCAATTTCCTCATCTTTTTCCTTATTTTTCTTGTGATAGGAAGAAACAAGGGATAGAGGGAGGGAGATGAAACAATCATAACCTTGAAAACTATCTAAGAATTGCAGGGATTGATCCCTTGTATAAACCACGTGTTCCAATCTGCGAAAGCTTGGAAATGATTTCAGGGAAGGACATGGTTGATGCTTGTACTCGGGTCTATCGTATGAAATAAGATAATGGTAGGCCTTAGTTACAGGAAGGGTCCAAAAACAGTAGACATCATAAGAGGATGTGGAATTACTTGCTGCACCAACAAGAAATTATAAGTTAGAAGAATTTACCTTGATTGAATCAACCGTATGCAACAATGCACAAGATAGAGCACACGAAAGCCCCCTGCCAATGCAGACCTTAGATCACTTCCGGTAGGAATTTCAACAGGTGGTGGAACAGCAACTAAAGTTGCAGCTTCGAACCAAATACTCCTGGTAACAGAGGATAAATAGTTATTGTTGGCTGCAATGCAATAAGAAAATTAGAGCACTAGCTACAACAGGGATGGATAATCAAATATTCTCTAATCTTCCTAAGGATATGTCCAGAGCTTATGGTTTATTTATATAATACAGAGAGAGGAGCGGCAAACGGCGTTGGAGGTTCAGGTTAGGGCTTTGACGAGCGATTGGGTTTAGCAGAGGCAGGGCGATCGGAAGACGGGCGAATGGAGGAGCCGTGCGTGTTTGGCAACATCCCAAATCTGCGAGATAATACTCTTCTCACATATTTACTTTGTAAGTTGTAAAAACTATTAAAAAAAGCTAATCCAAACACATAAAGAGAGTGATAGGGAATTAGGGATTAGTGAGTAACTTGTGTGGTGTTAAGGAGCATGTATTACATTTTTACCTCACAATGTTTTTTTATAATCTTAACAGGCTAGTCTGATAGGTTTAAAAGGTTTATTAATAGGTTTAGGCCTGACCTGTTAAATAAAACAAGTTCTGAAACAGGCTTTAACCTAACCTTTTAGCCTGACAGGTTAGGCCTGGTCAGGTCTGAAACAGGCCAAGTCGTAGGCCCCTGACAGGCCGTCTGACTTGTTTCTATCCCTACCAACAAATTGCTGCAAATGAAATTGGGGTTTGATTGCTTTATATATATATATATATAATTTATACATAAAATTTAAAATTAACAGCATTTAATTATATATTCATCACTTGACTTTGTTGTGTCAGCATTTTCAGTTAACAATATTAACAATGTTAGAATTATAAGACCACAAGTATACTTTATAAAATTAAGGGATCAAAAGTATACTTCATATAAACTTAAAGAATTAAAAATATACTTTAGCATATAATATAAGTTATTATAATAATTTGAAATTTGCTTTTAATAATCTTTTAGCCTCGCTAAGCCTCAAGTGGGCTTATACTCTTGATCAAATAAAAATAATAATTAAAACTACATTTGTTATTTTATTATTTGTTTATATTTTTAATTAAATAATTATTTTATTATTTTAAATTTAAATTATTATCATAAGAATTTCTAAAAATAAATTTTGTGCAGGCAGAATATATGATACTCTCACCTCTTAGCTGCTCCAACTCATCTATTGACACCACACACCCCACATACCCCAGCACTTAACCTTCGGTGTACCCAACCTCCTGCCACAAGGAATACATGTCGCTTGCAAACACAACCTTTTATACTTAACATCAACCCATGAATTAACCTCATCATGTCTGGACGGGTGCTTGAGAACGTACACTTCACAAATATTTTTGCACTTTATGAAATAAAATTAATCTAATATATTTACCTTGTATAGAGCAAAAGCACTTAAAAAAAAAACTAATTGTAAACACTCTATTTTGTCCGAACCCCACTCAAAATAGCAAATAATAAAAAAAACAAAAATAAAAGAAAATCCTCTCATTAATGATGATAGGTGTTTAAATTGGCAATCATCATTAAAGGAAAAAATAGAAAAAAAAAGAAAATAAGAAAAACCTCTCATTGATGATGATTGGTGTCTCAATTGGCAATCATCATCAAGGAAAAATAAAAAAAATAAAAAAATCCTCTTATGCATGATGATTGTGGTTCAAATTGGCATTGTCATTCATTAAGGGAAAATTAAAAAAAAATAAAAATAAAACGAAAATAAAAAAAAGAAAGAATGATGATGATTGAAGTGCAACTTGAAATTTTCATTCATTAAAGGAAAATAAAAATATATATATAAAAAAGTATCTCTCATTCATAGGTTTAAATTAAGAAATTTCTTATAGGAAAAGTATAACAAAAAATAAAATAAAATAAAATAAAATCTTTCATTTATGTTGATAGGTTTAAATTAAGAATTTCTTGTGGGGAAAATAAAAAAAAAATAAAAACGAAAATTAAAAAATAAATAAATAAAAATAAAAATAATCTCTCATTTATATTGATAGGTTTAAATTAGGAATTACTTGTGGGGAAAATTAAAAAAAAATTAAAAAATGATAATTAAAAAAATCTCATTGATAGTAATTAAATCAAGCTAGGAAGTTTTATTAATAAAAAATACAAAAAATAGAAAATACAAAAAATAAAAAATAAAAAAATAATTTTTTTTAAAAAAAATCTTCATTGATGATGATTATGTCAAGTTAGGTAGTTTTTAACATAAAATACAAAAAAAAATTCAAAAATGAAAACTCAAAAAAGAAGGAGCATTTATGAAGAAAATCCTACCTTTAGACTATAAATAGAGGTGCAAGGGTTGAAGTAAGACACAGAAAATTTTGGGAGAAAAAGGGAGGCAAGGTGGCTAAAAAGCATGAGGATGAATGACATGTGTTTGCCTCTTTCATATTATGGGCATTATTGTTGGTTATAGTAATATATTGCCTTTTTGTGTGTATGGCTTACAAGGATAAAATGTATGTGTAAGTCTCTTCATCTTTGGCTTCCCATTCTTTTAACTTATGTTGTTTCTTCTTCTTCTTGTTTTTTTTTCTTTGTCCCTTTTTGAAGTTCCCTTTCAAAAAAAAAAATTTAACACATTTTTATAAATGAAAATAAAATTGAAAAAATCTCTTCCATGAGAAAATAAAGAAAATGCTTTAAAAAAATAATAAAAAACACAAACCAAACAAAAAATATTTTTCTCAAATAAACATTTTATCTAAAAAAACACCAACAAAGTGACATGCATTTCTACCCCTCGAACTACGTGAGCTTTGATCCCTCTAAAGGATACGTAGGCCCTAGGTTTTCATCCTAGGTCAAGTCCAACTTTGTAAATAAATATATTTTTCCTTATTTTTTTTGTAAATAAATGTTTTTTTTAATTTTCATTTTATTTATTTTTGTAAATATTCTTTTTTATTTGGGTAATTATAATAAAATTAAATGCCATATTTATTTTTAAATAATTAACTTAAGGTAACCATTCTTATGAATAAGTGTTGTGGGGTGCCTAATACCTTCCTTATACACAATTGACTCTTGAACTCTAAATGGTTTTTGTAGACTGGTTTCATTTTTTTAAAAAAAAAAAAGGTTTCCAAAATCATCCTTTCTCAAAATTTTGGTGGCGGCTCCATATTTTCCAAATTCCGGGCGTTACAGCTTGGTGACTCCACTGGGGACGGTTTGAGAGTCAAACCCATTTAAATTAAGTGTTTAAAAATAATATGGCCTTCATTTTATTTTAATTACCATTATTATTATTATTTTTGTTTTGTGAATATTTATTTTTATTTATTAAATTCCTTATGCATCTATTTGTTTTTTTTCTTTTCTATCTATCTTGTGATCTTCTTAGCAGATGAGGTTTGGGTAGAACATAGACCCATAGGTTGGTATGCTCTCCACACACACTGAACACATACACTATTCTCCTCACACACATTTTGGGCCTTATATCCGAGTCTATGTGTTCCTTAGGTAAGTAGAACTTTCTAGAGGTCTCCCTGTGGGGTTTTAAGAACCCCCTGAGGTTACCGTGAAAACTTCATCCTAGCTCTTACTTATTTGGTGAGGTTGATCCCTGTGGTTTTTAGAACCCCTGAAGGTCAATTTCGTCAAATGAGGTCTTCATCTTTACGATGGGGGTAGTTATGAAACATTTATCTGTGAGAATTAGAACCACTTTGAAACCATTGCATATATTAATAGAAATTATTGACATGCCTAATTAATTGGTATCTGCCTTTCTTAGGGTAGATATCCCTTAGCCTAGAGTTATTCTTAAAACAGGACACTACGGGGCATTTATTTATTAATAATATTATTTTTCATCCATGCATAATCAAGCGGCTAATTGTCACTTCACTTGAGTATGTATCTAGCATTACTCCTCATATAAATTTATCACAAGGAAGGTGTAAGCATTAGATAACCAACCTTAATCTAAGGGTTTATGACCCTAAAAGACTATGAACTCATTACATCTATCATGTTAGAAAATATCTCAATGAGAGATAATCCTTTTAGGGCTCGTGAGGCATCATTACATCATTCATAGTTGCCTTTTAGCTTCATTTGATATAGACCTTAGACATAATCATCATTTTTAAAACCTTTAGCCGCATGATGGCTTGGGCCATTCGCAGGTTAATGGGCACTTCTTCTCCCTATGAGGTAATGGATCTCTTGAGGAGGTGGAGTTCTTTTTCTTAATGTCTATGACCCATATCAAAACTTGAAGTATAAGTCATTACTCTTTTTATGTCTCATGAGGCATCCTTACATCATTCATAGGCCTTTTAGCTTCATTTGATAATGGCCTTGAACATAATCATCATTAAAACCCTTAGCCGCATGATGGTTTGGATCATTCACAGGTTAATGGGCACTTCATTCTCCCTATGAGGTAATAGATCTCTTGAGGAAGTGAAGTTCTTTTTCTTAATGTCCATGACCCATATCAAAACTTGAAGTATAAGTCATTACTCTTTTATGTCTCACGAGGCATCCTTACATCATTTATAGGCCTTTTAGCTTCATTTGATATGGGCCTTGGACATAATCATCATTTTTAAAATCCTTAGCCGCGTCTATTCCATTTTTCTTCAATATTATGGACAGGTCTGTTCCAAGGGGTAGAAGTTGGATTTTCATGAACTAAATTGTTCCATTGGATTCAGTGCGAAAAAATAGGTGGAGTTATAGTTGGGCACTTTTTCGGTAGAGGCCGAAAAAACATAATTACGAAAACGCCCATGAAATCCCTAAATCGGGGCTGTCAAGGGTATTTTTGTAATTTGACAGTGAATTTGGTAATTTCAAGCCTGGAAATGGATTCTTTGGGCGAAAATACATCAGAATAGCCCTAGTCAAATTTTTGGGAAAATGTGGAATCGGGCCGGGTATGGCGGGGCCGGTGGGGGTTCTGAGGGCATTTTGGTAAATTTTCACTATAAAATAATATAACCACAAGAAACACTATGAAAGAATCTAAAATGATCCTTAGATAAGTTATGATCTATTTCTTGTACATTTAATATTTTAAGACCGAGTCGAAAGCCGGAACGACATGTTTTACGAGACACATTTAAGGAATCTATAAAGCTTCGAGGTAGGGACATTATCCTTCATACATCATGTCATTGTTATATAATTATGTGGATGCTAATGTTTATACATGCACTTTATTAATCAACATGATTTGACCAGAGAGGGGCCAGTAGTGCTAGAGGCACTTACACAGGAGTTGGCGGAAGACCAACTAGTGGAGATTAGTGGGGCTGGGCCCGACTAATGTATACATGCAGATGATATGTTTATATTGTTCATTAATTGATGTATACATGGCATACATCATATTTACTTTTCGCATTTTCTATGAACGATAGCATGTTTCTATTGGGATTCTTCGGAATATCACCCTATTTTTAAATAAACATCTCAGCGGGTGCCAGTGGATCAAAAGGCTAGGGCGTAGATGCCAGGAAATAATTGGCACATGTCTCGAGGTGAGGACAAGATAGTGGATAATAATTAGTTTATGCTTAGATATTTTGGAGAAATTTGTAAATATTAAGTTTTTGTTATATTTTCTGTATTCCGTTAACGAACGATATCGGTATTGTAAACGTATATGTTTATCAATATAACTGTACTTTTTTGTATGCCTATTGAATTCCATCTTTATTACTCTTTGAATATCGAAATGGAAACGGGTGTTGACAATCAACTAGTAGTCAAACTTAACCTTTATAATAGTCAAAGCAATATTGCCACAATTAATTGGAAACTTCTAGGGTAATTTTGAATCCAAAAAATTTTTGAGGTAGCATTACTCCTAATTGAAAATGTTCAATATTATTTGCACCTTTACAAAAATAACGTGGATGACATGTGGACCTGCCAGCTCAACATATTTGGTCAACTAACAGTCAAACTTAATCTGAATAACGATCGAGGCAAAATTACTACGATTTGGAAACTTTAAGGGTGAAATTGTTCCAAAAAAAACTTTCAGGGCAAAATTAAGATTTTATGACAACTTTCAGGACAAAAATAGACCTTAACCCAAAAAGAGCAACCAAGCGATTGTGATCCCCTACACACTATCACATATATCTCAAGTATAAGAGTCATTTACCAATTACCATGCAACATTCTGCGGTGATATCTTTAAGCGAAATCATCGGATTTTTTTAAAAATGGGTTAATGTGCAAAAATATCCATGACCTTTTACCCAAAATGTGCTTAGCACCGTATACTTTTTGAAGGTGCAAAAGTACCCATGAATTTTCAAATTGAGAGCAAAAATACTATTACCATTAAAAGACCTTAATGTCCGTTATTTTTGTGATGGGGCCCACCCTATTAAAATGAAATAAAAGGGTCAAGTTTTTATAGTTTTCCTCGCTGCCCTGGTCTCTTCCATCAATTACTCTCTCCCTTCTTTCCTTCACCTCCCTCGTTTCCTTCATAGATGCAGACAACAACAATGGCACCCTCTACTAGCAGCGATGGTGGCAACCTCTACTAGCGACAACGACAACGCACTAATCCATGGCTGAGAGGACATCGATTTGCAGTGACAAACGACAGTGGAAGCATAGATTCAAAGGAGAAGGTTTGAGGGTTGTGACTAGGATTTAAAGGTCACAATGAAGTTGGAGGTTGTGATTGCTTCGATGGTGGAACACGATGGCAACAATGGTAAGATTTGAGATTGCTAGACATGAACTCGCGTCAAACTCCCTTATGCAATTTTGTTTCTATGGTTTGGCTCTTCTTTGGTACCTTGTTCGGAATCAGAGACGGTATGATTACTTAGTTAATACGATGAAATGGAATTACATGAATCGAACTTGGATTTTCGATATGATCATTGAAGTTCCAATTATATTAAACAGAAATTAATTTGGGATATCTTCCCTAATTTGGTACATGATTTTAGGCCCTAAAATATGACACCATTAAATCCAAGTTTTGAGTTACAAGGCAACAACTAGATGATTATGTGTGATTGGGCTTCATCTTTTCACATTTTTTATACTTGATTATGGTTGATCATTGTTGATGATGAATTTGGAAGTGAAGAGGTTAAATCTGTGGTTGAAATTGTAATAAAAGGATGTTAGCATATTTTAACGGTGATGGTATTTTTGCTATGTTTTTAAAAGTCTATGGGTGCTCTTGCATCTCCGAAAATCATATGACCACTTAGGCGCGTTTAAGGTAAAAGCTCATAAATATTTTTGCAGCTTAGCCTTTTAAAAAACCTATCAATCATATATCATCTTTCTTTTATTTTCAAACCTACCTCTGTGTGCATGTAAATTGAGCTTATGGTTACTGGGATTTTATTTTAACATCTACTTACTCCATTTTTTAGTGACTAAATAATTACATGGGTGCAAAATCTAGTTATAGTTAGTTATATAATAGTTGTATTGTATCACATAATTTCGCTCTTAAAAGAACTTAATAATTTTTTTTTATCCAAAAAAGAACTTTATAATTAATATACCTAAAATGATGAAATCACTTAAAAATTATGATGCGGGTAAAAAAATAGAACATTCTAATGAACATTCTCAAATATCAATGAGATTTATAATTTAAGTAACATTTAGAATTTTATTTTAAATTTTTCATTTGTAAAATATTTTTTTATTAATTATATAATATACCACTTAGTACATTTTATTTTAGCTTAAGTGAAAAATTAATATAAATCATAATATGTAAACACATATTACGCACTTTAAATTTTATAGAATAATGCACGAAAAAAAATGTGTTTTGTTTATTTTTGGGTAAATATAACTTTTGATCCCTAAAGTTTGACCCGATTTTGATTTTGGTTCCTTAAGTTTGAAATCAGTGATTTTGGTCTTTTTAATTTACTCCGTTTATCACAATTAGTCCCTCAAGTTTGAAAATGACTTAGTGGCGCCTTTGAAGGCGTTAATTCGTCCGATGCGGCGCTAACACTGTTAAAATAGCTTAGGATTAATACAACTTTTGGTCTCTGAAGTTTGACCCGATTTTGGTTTTTGTCCCTCAAGTTTGAAATCGGTAGTTTTGGTTCCTCAAGTTTACTCCGTTTATAACTATTGGTCTTTCATGTTTGAAAAGGACTTGTTGGCATCTTTGACGGTATTAATTTGTCCGATGTGGCACTAACATTATTAAAATAACTTTGTGTCATACATTTTAGGACAACTGATATGACAAATATACTATAATATATTATATTGTATTGGAAAAAAAGCATCAAAATGAAACGCACAAGATGGAAATAGCTTATGTGTCATGCATTTTAGGACAATTGATATAGCAAATATACTAGAAGATATTATATTGTGCTAAAAAAAAGAAAAAAGGGCATCAAAACGAAACGCACGAGCCGGAAATAGCTTATGTGTTATATGCCTTTTAGGCCCATGTGATTCATTTGGATGCCCTTTTTTCTTTTTTTCTCCAGCACAACATAATATATTATAGTATATATGTCATATCAACAGTCCTGAAAGACATGACATATAAGCTATTTTAACGATGTTAGCGCTACATCGAAAAATTAAGACTGTCAAAGGCGCCACCAAGCAAGGTAATTAAACTCAGACTGGTCACTAAACTAGTCAACGTACTGGGTCAAGGGTCAATGGGTCAAACTGGAGTCAAACTGGAGCTAAACTAGGACCAAACCAATGAGAAAGTGAAGATTCATGGTTATTAATATTAAATTATAAAGAAAATAAAAAAAATCCATGAAAAAAAATCGGTGAGAAAGTAAAGATTTTAGAATTATTAATATGAAATTATAAAGAAAAAATATATTTAAAAAAAACTGAACCATGTTGATTATCGGACTAGACCGAGTTACTGGCCGATTTTCGAGCCGAACCAGCCATCCAGTCTGGGTTTTATAACCTAACCACCAAGTCCTTTTCAAACTTGATGGACCAACAATTATAAATAAAGTAAATTTGAGAGACCAAAGCCAAAATCAGGTCAAAATTCAAGGACCAAAAATTGTATTAACCCTAAGCTATTTTGACAGTCTTAGCGCCACGTCAGGCGAATTAACGCCGCCAAAGGCGCCACTAAGTCTTTTTCAAACTTGAAGGACTAACGGTAATAAACGGAGTAAACTTGAAGGATCAAAATCACCGATTTTAAATTTGAGGGACCAAAACTAACATCGGATCAAACTTCAGGAGCTAAAAGTTATATCTATCCTTTATTTTAACTGAAAAAGGTACTGTAGTACTTGAAAAAAAAAGGTATTGTACTCAAACAAGTTAGATAAGGAGGTCAGTTATAAAAAAATGAAGAAATACATTTGAATAAGAATTGTTTCAATTTAATTTCCATAATTTAAAGAAAATTTAATACGAATATTATTCGTGATTAATATCAAGTTAGTTTTTCGGTACATTTATGTCACACTCTGAAATTTTTGAGGTGATCAATATGGAATACAAGAAAATCTCATATTCCATAAGTCTTTATATATATAAATAATTAATTGAACCGTAACAACATTTTCAATTTCATGTTTAATGTGAGAATCTTACATTTGTGTGTGTATATATATATATAATATATATAGAACATGTATCATCATCTTTCTTATAAGCAAAATATTAAGCTTTATGTAGAAATTTTGACAGAATCTCCTCTGTAAGTAGGACTTCCCGAAATTCTACAACAGCATATTAGTCTAGAATAGTATAAGTAGCTCAGCTCCACAATAGCATAAGCATTTACATACATCCAAAATATCAAATGAAGGAAGGGACCCTGCCTATAGAATATGTTGAGCGATTCTACTGCAACATATAAAAGTATTCATTAAATATTTACAGTAGTTTACGTGAATCAGGTAGTATTCAAAAGCTTCTTTTCCACAGTAGGGCTTTAAGGGTCAACTGGAGGCGCTGGTCCACTTCTACTTATTTGAATGTCAAAAAAATGATTTCCGGTAAATAACGTCCCCATGTAAAATATAATTGTGCAATAAGGATAATTGATTAACTCTTGGAAGAATAAGCAAACTAGCATTTTAAATAATAGAATCAACTATGTAAACATTCAACTTTAGTAGTTAGGAGCACCAAATGATAAAGGAAGAAATAATCACATTGTCTGAATGAAATGAAAAGTAAATAAATAATTTTAAAGATCTTTATTAATTGAAAAATCAAAAAGTTAATTTGAAAAAAAAACTTTATTTATTTTTATTTTTTATTATTTAATAGGACTTAGACAAAACAATAATAGGCGTGGATACACAATCTACGAGGGTAAGTAACCAATTCAACGCGGTTAGAAGCCACAAAATCAGGCATGGCTAGAAGCCACAAAGAACTGGCGTGAGTGATACTCATGAAAACTAGGGGTGTTCAAATCCCGGGACGGGACCGGGAATACCCATTCTCGGTTCCCGTCCCGGGATTTCCCGGGACTGGGATCTCATTCCCGGTCCCGGTCCTGATCCCGGGAAATTCCCGGGACAACCGGGACCGGGAATTCCCGGGACCGGGATCGGGAATTCCCGGTCTTAATAATATAATTATATTAGTTAAATTTTTTTATAATCTAGTGTTTAAAGTAATTATTTAACACCTAATAAGGTCATAAAAATCCCAGGTTATGAAAACCGGACCGGACCGGCCGGTCCGGCCCGGTAACCGGCGAACCGGCCGGAAAACCGGTCCGGTTCCCGGTCCGGTCCGGGTTGGAGTTTTTCATAAAAAAAAAAAAAAAAAAAAATTTCCTTTAGAATTTCATACTATAAGTCTAAAATTTTCAATTTTTCACCGGTTTGGTCCCGGTTTAGCTCCGGTTTGGTCCCGGTTTGACCCACTGACCCTTAACCCAGTACCCCGACCGGTTCAATGACCGGTCCGAGTTTTAATACCTTGTAAAAATCACATAAATTGAGTTAGAATTGAAAAATAACATATTATTATCACATTCATCATTTTTGTTATTATCTTTATACATTATATAGTTAGGATTTGTATCACGATATATACAATTTAACTCTAACTAAATATGTGATATACATTTTATCAAATGATAACTTAATTTATGGGGTAAAAAATACAAAAATAAAATAATAACCTATTTTTTAAGGAAAAAAGAAAAAAGAAAGAAAAAAAAAACCGGGACCGGGAATTCCCGGGATCACAAGGTGTGATCCCGGTCCCGGTCCCGGTCCCGGGTTTCTACATCCCGGTCCCGGGTTTTCCCGGTCCCGGTCCCGGCCGGGACGGGAAATTCCCGGGATAAAATATCCGGGATCGGGTCGAGACAACCGGGACCGGGATACTTTGAACACCCCTAATGAAAACCCTTCCTCTGAACCACATGTGTTGGCTGTCACACGGAGCTAGCACCTCCTAATCACCCTGCTAACCAGGTGTGTCATGGCACGCCAAAGGCTAATAGAACTTCTGTTAACAAATTGGGTATAGAAATTGACAATATAATAGTAACAATAAATTTTGATATAAAGGTACCTATTGAAAGCAAACTTTTCATCTTTTAATCTCCGCCAAGTCTTGCCCCAATATCGTCCATTTCTCTTCCACGCATAGCAACTACAAAACGGGGGAAAATCAATCTCAACCCACCACTCCAAATTTGCCTACGCAAAAAAAGAAAAAACAATGAAGGGGAATCTGACATTGGAATTTTGCAGCAAGAATCAGCAGAAAAGTGATTATCCTAATCCTCACTCACACATAATCCTTGGCAGCTGAAACAGAGAAGGAAAGAGCAGTTTGACCGAAGGAAATAATCACACAATCAAAGGGGAGATTAATCTGAAACAATCAACGATCAGAGGCTCACTCGCACACACCAACCACGGAATGGAATTGACGACGGGACGGGAAGAGGAAAATCGAACACCACAAGAAGCCTCCAGAATTTTTCTACCTCTGCTTTCTGCCTTTGTTCACCGAAAAGGTTAAGGCTGAATTTGGTGGGAGGTTTTTTTAAATCAGGTGAGATTAGGGAAGAGTCGGAGATAAAATATGTGTGTTTGATTGGAAGAAAAGTGAGGACTGGGTGATTTTTTTTGTCATTTAGTAATCACCTCCCCACTTTATCAAATATTCAATTTGAGGATTTGTTTTAGGATAGAAAAATTTATGTTATATTACGGCTAAATTATCTATGATAATTTTTCAATATTCTAATACTACCCTCGCCACAGTAAACACTTTTTCTCTCTGCCATTCATTCGTCCATTTCCCCGTCTCCTTCGCGCGTTCCAATCTTGTCTCCTTCCCGCGTTCGGTATTTCAGGTCTTCTACGGCCGCTCCTCCAGCTTCTACTGCAGCCTGCCCCTGAAGCCACCGTCGGTTGCTCGTCGAAGCTCAATGCCCGTCCATTTCTCCTCTAGATCGCGTTGTCTCCTTCGCGCGTCTGCTCCTCGAGCGTCGTCTTCGGCCGCCGTCTGAACGTAAACGGAGGGGAAAGTTTGGACCAGCTTCTGAATAAACGCAAATTTCCCAAGTGAGTTTCCATTACCGCCGTTCATTGCTCGCTTTTCGTCGAATTGAATTTGTTTTGAACTGTATGGTGATTCTTGTGACTTCTCGATGTTGATTTGTTCTTGTTTACGCCAGCTCGCATGCATACTTCTGAAATATTTGTTATAGTTATTTTTTTTTTCCAAAAAAATTAGTCGTTCAAGCACCTATTCTCAATATCTTCAGTGGTCATTGGTAATAAAAAAGTCCAAGCTTTCTGGCTACACTCCCCTGCATTCTGAAATATTTGTTATAGTTCCTTTTCTTGAGGTTAATAAGAAAAATGGGTGCTAAATGATCAAAATACTTATATTTGAAGACATTTGTTAGTTGGGAGTGTAGACTGGAGTGAAGGGATTGGGGATTATGGCTACACTCTACTGCATTTTAACGATCAGTGAAAATAACTCTGTTTCCTCCCAAAGACTCAAAGAAAAATTATCCCACCATGATATGAAATAGACCTTGTCACTAGAATATTCAAATGAGATCAACCCTGATGCATTGACCTCTGTTGTTAAATGTTTAATTGATTTCTTTTTGTTGTATTTTAGTAAGTTTGTAATGATTATTATGTATTTTGTTTATAGAATATTCAGCTTTAGAGAATCTCCTTTTTACTAACATATCTCATAAGCTAATATATCTATAGATTCTCTCTGTTAAGCTGCAACTATGAATAAAACAATCAAGTTGAATGGATGTGATCTGTTTGAGTAGTGGGTACTGGGTAGCATGCTATTGTGTCTTTATCTCTGATTGCTGCTGACAATTTCCAAAGGAAGTGAAGGGATCCAAATTCATATAAGTTGCTTTCACTTGCAAATATGGATTTTAAAACTCCCTTTCAGGCTCTCTGGTTGCTACAATTTCAATTCTTCTTTATATGCTATTTGATAAAATGTCATTTAAGAATCTCTTGCTGCCTAACCCATGGTTATGCTTCATGTTGACTCGTATGCAAACTTGGTGGTCAAACTCTAAATTCTTTAAATTTGCATGTAGCTTTCATGTTTATGCAAGCTTAGCAAGTTTTCCTGTCCCCACTTATTTGGGCCACTTACTGCAGCCTAGAAGATTCCAAAACAAATGCTACAAATTATCCTATAAAATGGTGAAGCAGTGGTAAATAGGAGAAAATAGTAAAAAATTTGCATAAATCTCTTTCCTATAACGTAAAGCTAAAAACTAGAAATAGAAAACAATTGTGAGCTAGTGATCGACTACATGTAGTAACTGCTATTTTTACTGTTCATTCTCTATTTATTAATAAATTCTATGCTGTTGAGTGTTGAGGTTTTAGGATTCTTTTCTTTTTTGGGTTAAGATGTTCCAATACCAAGTAACAATATGTAAAGTGGACTACCACAATGGACGCTACTGATACTGCTTTCTACTCAATCAGTTCTTATGATGTGCCTGATCAGGAATGACTGATGAAGCTTTATGAGTTCAAGGTGCATGCTAAAGGAACAAGGCAGGACAGGGGGATGCGGGTAAACATGACAAATGACCAGGGAAACTAACTCTGGCAAATAACAACTATACTAACAGAGGTGGATGAGAGAGAAGGCAGTCTCTTAGAGATGGTCCAAGAGGGAGGTCTGATAGCATTAGCTGGTGTGAAAATTGATGCATAGGACTGGGCCAATGTATATCTCTGTTAATGGACATCGCTTGCATTTCAGTGATATCTCTGTTCTCATGGCGCAAGCTGCAGCATACAATGAAATCAGTCAGGGAAATATAAGTTTTGGGTGGATGAGTCTGCATTTCTCTCAAGTTCAAAAGACAGCAATTCTAAATTGGTTGCCATGCCATATTATAGAGTCATTGAAGAGATATTGACGTAGAATTTTTAATTATAAGTTTTTTGGTATGTCTCAAATGGTCTAGCATGATATAAAGCTTCTTGAATTGATGTTGCGTATTATCTATTGATTATTGATTATGATGTAACTTGATGTGCAAAATATGTAAGATGATGTACAAAATATTGATTTTATGTAATGATGTGCCTATTGCATATAGAATATCTATATTTATTTTTAAACATTGAAGTTGAATTGAGTTCAATTTTTAAGTTGTGTATGTCTCTAGGTTCCAAGACTAGGAGCAAAAATATTTGCACATCTTGAATTATATTTACATCAATAAAATTGGAGCAATAAGTTCTTTTTTCCTACAAAAAATGAAAGTAATAATTTTGGTAATGAGTATGATTCTTAATTCAAGTAAGTTTATTAAATTTGTTCTACTTCTGTTTTTCATAACGACTGAGTTGGAATTATATTAATAATGTAAAAAATAATAATTATTAATATATAAATTGTAAAAGAAAAAGGAAAATATATAATAAAGAGACAAGGTTATAATTGTCCAATTATAAATAGCTCCTCTCACCTACCATTTTGAACCAAATAAGAAACCAAACCTCTCCTCCCCTCTTCTTGAATCAAACAAAGCTCATAATTTCCCCTAACTTAACTTTAATCAATCTCATCTAACCTCACCTCCATTGAATCAAACACACCTAAGAGAATAAGGGTTTAGATTTAAAAAGACAAAACTAACCATATTGAGCCATGAAGATATTATTAATGAGTGGTATTTTGGTAACTTTAGACTTGTACTTATCATATATTACTATTACTATATTATATATATTCAGGCTATTACAATTTAATACCAAGTTACTGAAAGTTAGTTAACAATTAACATACAAAAGCGTATTACAATTAATTGTATTTTGTTTAGAGAAAGTGTGAAAAACGGAAGAATATCTTGCACTATTGTATGATTTTTTTAAACGGAAGAATATCTTGGGCCTGCGTTCATCGAATATGTTGTAATTATTCAAAAAATTCAATAAAATGGTGAATATTCATGAGTAAATGGGCAAATTTATTCAAGAAAGGAATTAAATTACAAAGATGATAGCAAAATCATAATTTTGCTAATTTAGCCCAAGATTAATTATTTTCCAATTAATTGAAGTTAATTTCAATTAATCAAGGAAAATAAAGGAAAATGTATAATGGGAATATTTTGATGGAATAAATCAAGAATTTTGAAATTATAGGGAATTATAGATAATTCATTTAATTAAATTATGGAAATGTTGAAACATTTTTTTTCCTTCTCTTCTCTTCCATAATTTCGCCTAGCATGAGAAGTATGGAGGGAAAAATTGATATGCCAAGTATCATTATCATATGAAGAGGAGATTAAATTATAATTGATTTCCAAGAGCACATGCCTAATTACTACATGAACATAGTCATGATGATAATGCTACATGGCCATGGCAATTATGGTCAATGATGATAATGGTGAGTGAATTGTTGCATTAAATGTTGAGTGTATGATGGTAAGGATTAGCTTGAGTGAAGGGTTGGATGAACTTGAGTGCATGGTGGAGTGTGAAGTTGGTCTAGTTGGAAGAACAATTGGTTTAGTTGGAGTAAGAGAAGGAGGACGATTTTTTGGAGGCTAACCAAGAGAAGAAAACTAGTCCAAAGCCAAAGGAAACTTAGGGCCCGTTTGGTACGCAGGAATTGATCCCATGGAAATGGAAATGGAGACCAATTCCATGTCTTGAGGATGTTTGGTATGATGGAATTTGGCAAAATTCCATTTCCACATGGAACCCAATTGAGGCCAATTTCACCAAGATCAATTCCACATAAAAAGCCAAGATTTGTAATTCCACCCTTACATTTCCATCGTTACCCTCCTTACTCACTGGCGATTCTGCTCACTCATGGCGACGATGGTGACTTCTTTTCCCTCACTAGTGACGGTAGCTCTCCCCCTCCACCGGCAATGACAACGACGGTGGCATCTAGCACCGGTGATGACAACCATGGGAACAACATCTCTCCCTCACTGGCAATGGCAGCGACGGTAGCTCTTCCCCCTCCTCTTCGTCTAATCTAGTGAGATCTGGGCTCGCTTCGCCAGATCCACATATCCATCTACCCCCTCTTCTCCGAAGGACACGTGCACAGTGACGACGAGGTCGAACTTGGAAGGGAGAATGAAGATCGAACTTCGCCTGATATGTTTTGGGAACGTCAAACTTCGCCTGATCTATTTTGGGAGTTTTTTTTATTTAGAAGGGCATTTTGGTCTTTCTATGTAAAAAATAAAAATCATTTCCATGACATACCAAACATAATTGTAAAGTCCATTTCTATCTCCATATCCATTTCCATATCCATATCCATTTTCATTTCCATCAAAATCAATTCCATCATACCAAACGGACCCTTAATGGAGGAAGTATGTCATAATGTGAAGAAGATATGGGTGGAAGTATGGGTTGTGACAAGTGTCACGTTATGGTCCCTTGATTAAATCATATGGTGAAGGATGAATAAAATGGAATTAATAAACACTCTTCCTCCCTCTTCATGTGCACATTTCGGCCAGCCATAAAGAAGAGAGGGAGAGAGGGAGCTTGAAGGACTTGGAGGTTTTTAGAGAGAAGGAGGAAGAAGTTCAAGGTAAGAACTTGACTCTTAGGCATTTTTCTTTGAATCTTTGAATAGAAACCTTCCCTAAAGTCTTTTTCTTCATGAATCCAAGATTTTGAAGACACATTCTTGGCTCAAGGAGAGAGAGAGAGGAGATGTATAGGGTGAGAGGATTCAAGAAGCTTAAGAGGTAACTACACCAAACTCAAATCTATACTAGTATGAAGTTGTTATTGGTAATTGTTGTTTGATTTTTGTGATTTTGGTCAAGTTGTAAATTTGGAAAGCCCTAATCCTAAGGGGTTATGCTACCCAAATTTCTTTGAATCATGGTTAAGATATGTTTAAATGAGTTAATAAAGGATTAGAAGTAGAAAATTATTAGTTTTGGAAGCTAAAACATAAAACTCCATTTTTCCATTTTTTGAGAAACTTTTGACCAGCACCATTCTGGGGGTAGGAGCTGGATTTTCATGAAATAGATGGTTCCATTGGATTCAGTGGGCAAAAATAAGTGGGGTTACAGTTGGTCACTTTTTTGGAAAAGGCCGAAAAAGCATAATTACGAAAACGCCCTTAAAACTCTAAATCGGGGCTGTCAAGGGTATTTTCGTAATTTGATACTGAATTTGGTGATCTCGATCCTGGAAATGGATTCCTTGGGCAAAAATTCGTCAGGATAGCCCTAGTCAAAATTTTGAAAAAACGTGTCATCGGGCCGAGTACGGCCGGGCCGGGTCGGGGTCCCGGGGGCATTTTGGTAAATTTTCACCATAGACTAATATAATCACAAGAAACACTATGGAAGAGTCTAAAATGGTACTTGGATAGGTTATAACCTATTTCTCGTACATTTAATTTTTTAGGACCGAGTCAAAAGCCGGAACGACACGTTTTAAGAGGTACATCAAAAATGGATTGATAAGACTTTGAGTTACAGACTACCACCCTTCATACACTATGTGAATAATTGTATGTATTTGTTACTGTATTTCGTGATATGATTGCGTGCTAGAGGCATGGTACCTAGTTGTGGTTCAGTGCCCAACAACGGTATATCGAAAATCCTAGCTGTGGTTGATGACTCAGTTGAGGTATACTATCAAAAATCCTAGCTGTAGTCGGTGACTCGGCTGAGGTAATTATATGTGAATCGAATTAAACTTTCATTTTATATGGTGTATTGCATATTTAATTTTCACATTTTATATGTCGATCGTATGTATCTACGGGGATTCTTCGGAATCTCACCCTATTTTTTTAAAATAAACATCTCAGCGGGTGCTAGTGGGACGAAAAGCAAAGGCGTAGATGCCGAGAAGTGATTGGCATGTGTCTCGAGGTAAGGTCAAGGCTAGTGTTATTATTAGTTTATATTTAAGATATTTTGGGGAATCCTGTAAACGTTAGAATTTTCGCTGTGTTTCTTATTTCATTGACGAACTATGTTGGGATTGTAAACGAATACTTTTATTAGTATAATTGTACTTTTTTGTATGCTTATGAAATTCCGTCTTTATTATTCTTTGATTATCAAAATGGAAACGGGTGTTGATAGTGGTCTTGGCACTATGGTGATGGTGGTTGAGAACGGAGATGGTAGCGCTGGGCGGAGAGGGAGCGAGAACAGAGACAGTAATTAGGAAGGATATCATCGATGGTAATGGTGATATTCGTCTCCTTCACTCCATTCACAAGTATTGACCAACTCTGAAAGTCTCCACTCTCTCTTTCAACTTGCGGCCCTCCTTTTCCTTTTGTCTCGAGCCCTAAAATCAAACTTCTTAGACAGAAAACATAGCTTTTTGGATTTGGGGCCATTTGTACAATTTTCAGAAGTTTGGGGACTTTTCTGTAGTTTGCTCTAAAATGATTTGTAAAGAAATAAACCCAAAATATAATGCCTTATATTCCAAAAATCAATCAATTAAGGTAAATCATGAAATATATGACATTTTGCCCCCTTTTAACCTTAATTTCATGTAAACAGCTTTAATCACAATTAATCATAATCAATACAATTTAAGTCCAAAAATAGTGATCAAATTCACAAATATATCCTGAAATAGCTTATCAAAATATGGTACAATCATCGGGAAAACAGGTCAAGGCCGTTAGCCTGGCTCGTTTAAGCTATTTTAAGTCAAATGCTAGGCATATGATTTAAAGCATCTAGAAGTACTCGGATTTATATGGGCCGGTTCTGTAGTATATTTTACTAGTTTAAGAATCAAACATTAAATGATAGTATAGTTTTTATTATGTTCATATAAAAAATTATATTGATATAAAAAAATACATCCTTTGATCTTTATTATAAAGCACTAACTACTAATTCTCACGGATCAATGAATAATAGTTAAATCATTAAATTTTTCATAAATTGATAAATCTTTTTCAACTTTACCCCTCTTTAAATTATGTAACATAATTTTTACAACTTTAAACCTCAATTAATTATAAAGGTAAAGTGCAAAAAGGTAATTGTTACGGCAGTTGGTGTCTTCTATGGAAGATCAAAAATTGTTTCTAGTTAGTACCTTATAATAAATTTATACCGAGGGGGTATGGATTCTTTTATAATAAAAATGTCGATGATCTAAAAATATTAAACAATGTCTTGAAAAAGACTTAATAACAAAGACAACTCTAGGACTCTAATAGCACGTCATAAGTCTATGCCCCCAACTACACTTCAAGTGGCCGAGAAGTTATTATTAATTTAGAGAAGAGCATGACTTCTTAAACAATCCTCCAGATATGGCACAATTCTTCCAACCCAAAGAACACTCATGTAAGTGGCCAACAAGAAAAGTGTATATAGGCTCGCATGGTCACGATTACGTGAAATTGGGATTTAAAAGTGGAAGGGACAGACTTTTTTTAAATGACAGTAGAAGGCATTAATGACATAAAATTATAAGTGAGATAAGAGATTAAGTCCACAACCTCTCTGGAACTGTCAGGGACTTGGGTCGACCCTGACAGGCAGAAACCTTCGGTTTCTGTGCCAAAAGTATCGCCCAGCCTTGGTGTTCTTGTCAGAAACAAGGGCACAACAGAAAAAAAAATAGAGGGAATAAGGAGAAGACTTAAATTCCAGAATTATTATTATGTACCGCCGGTGGGGTTGAGTGGAGGTTTGGCATTGTGGTGGAAGGAGGGGGTGACCCTTGAAGTTATTCTTGCTGATAAGAATTTGGTGCATGTTAAAGTGGAAGGAGGGCTAGACCCGGTTTGGGGTTACATTACCTGTGTTTATGGACCTCCTAGGGATCAAGATAAGAAGGAGTGGTGGAGACAGCTGCGTCAGCTTAACCCTGGGCAGAATATACCTTGGCTGTGCTTTGGGGATTTTAATGAGCTATTATTTGATTTTGAGAAGGAGGGGGAAGAGTTAGACCGCTACTTTCTTATGGGGAGTTCCAAGAGTTTATGGCTGATTGTGATATGCTGGATTTGGGTTTTAAAGGAATGCAATTCACCTGGTCCAACAAGCGACTCAATGATGCTAATATAAAGGAGCGTTTGGATCGAGCAATATGCAATGGACCTTGGCATGGATTGTGTCCAGCAGCTCAGGTATGTAACTTAGAACCCATTGGCTCTGATCATTCTCCATTATTGATCTATCCTGTGTATAGTGGTGCTAGAGGGAAAAGGGAATTTAAATTTGAGATGTATTGGATTGAACATGCGGGGTATAGGGATGCAATTTTAAATAATTGGGAGAGAGGAAGGTTGGGGGGACAGGGGGTGGTTGATGTTTTTATTTCTAATTTGGAGAGGGTTAGGAATTTCTTGATTAAGTGGAGTAGGCAAGAGTTCCCTAACAATCAAAAAGAAATTGTCAAGTTATTGAGTGAGATACAGCTGTGTTATGATGGGGAATGGAGTGAGGAGAATGCTAAAAAAATTGAAGAATGTATGAAAAAAATAGAGGAATGTTGGGTCAAGGAGGAACAATTTTGGTTTTAAAGGGCTAGAGTCAATTGGCTTAAGTGGGGGGATGCTAACACTCGCTTTTTTCATAATACCAACCTACAACATAGAGCCCGGAATAAAGTTGTGAGGCTTAAGAACAATAATGAGGAATGGGTTGATGATCCATGTGAGATTGGGAGCTGTTTTGCCCAGTTTTATAGGGATCTTTTTACTAGTATGGGAGCTAGGAACTTCGATTCTGTTTTGGGTTATATTGAACCTTTAGTCACTGCAGAAGACAATATGCAACTGCTTTTGCCTATTTCTGATGAGGAAATTAGAGTGGCTGCTTTTGCTCTGGGAAGTCTTAAGTCCCCTGGTCCTGATGGTTTCTCTGGCTTATTCTATCAGCACTCTTGGGACATTGTTGGCCCTTCTTTATGTGATATGGTGAAACAATTCTTTTTGGCAGAAATGAATGTCCAGCTGTTGAATCATACTAATCTAGTATTAATCCCCAAGGTTGAGGCTCCTGAAAGTGTTGGTCATTTTCGTCCTATAAGTTTGTGCAATTTTTGCTATAAAGTTGTTTCTAAAATTATTGCTAATAGGATGAAAAAGATTATGCCCAAAATAGTCTCTGAACAGCAAAGAGCCTTTGTACCTGGAAGGTTAATTCAAGATAATATTTTTATTGTCCATGAGGCTTTTCATTATTTGAGAAATGGGAGGGGGGATAAGTTTGATGCTGCTGTTAAAATAGATATGAATAAAGCCTATGATAGGGTGGAATGGGACTTCCTGGAAGCTGTATTGTTAATACTGAATTTCGATGCCAATTGGGTCTAAAAAATAATGCATTGTGTATCTTCTGTGAGCTTTTCTGTTAAAATGGAGGGCAGAATAGTGGATAATTTTATGCCCCAAAGAGGTCTTAGACAAGGTGATCCACTTTCGCCTTATTTGTTTATACTAGTGGCTGATGTTCTATCTCGAATGATTAGTACTCATGTGGAAAGGGGGGATTTGCAAGAGATAAAGATCACTCGTAATTGCCCTGTCTTAACTCACTGTTTTTTTGCGGATGATTCTATTTTCTTTCTTAATGCTACTAGACATAATTGTTTGGTTTTAAAGAGTTTATGGGATGAATATTGTCAAGCCTCAGGTCAGCAGATTAATATGGATAAATCATGTGTTTTTGTGTCTGCCAAAGCATCTGAGGAGATTAAGAATACAGTGTGTGATACTTTGGGGATCACTAGAGCTGATTCTCCAGGGAATTACTTGGGATTGCCTATTTTATGGGGACGTTCTAAGGTAGAAGCCTTGGCTTTTGTGAGAGATAGAGTAAGAAAGAAGGTAAGGGGATGGAACAAACAGTTCTTGTCTCAGGCAGGGAAGGAAACACTTATTAAGGCAGTGGCAAATGCTGTCCCTACTTATTCTATGGCATGTTTTCAGTATCCTAAGAAAACATGCCAAGAATTGGATAGGATAATTTCTGATTTTTGGTGGGGACAAACTGAAAATGGGAATAAGATTCATTGGAAAGCATGGTCTACTATGACAAAATGCAAGGGGGAAGGTGGATTGGGGTTTAAAGATTTTCAAAAGTTTAATCTTGCTCTATTAGGAAAGCAATGTTGGAGAATATTGACTGAACCTGATTCACTATGGGTTCAAATTCTTAAAGGAATTTATTTTCCTCGGGATTCTTTTATGACTGCCAAGAAAGGGAGTCGTGCATCCTGGGCATGGAGTAGTTTATTGGCTGGAAGGTGTTTATTGGAATCTAGTATCTTGTGGCAAGTGGGGGACGGGTCAAGCATTGATTTTTGGAGAGATTCATGGATTCCCAGTCTACCTGAAACTAGAATTCCAAGTGAATCTCTTCCTGAACCAATGATTATTAGGAAAGTAGATTCTGTAATGTGTCATGGCAGATGGGAGTTAGACTCTATTGAGGTTCCAACCTATGTTAAGCAGGCCATTTGTAGCATTAGAATTCCTAGAGATGGGATAAAAGATAGAGTGAGCTGGTTTGGGAGTAGGAATGGCATATATTCGGTAAAGTTGGGATACAAGTGGCTAAAAGATAAGGAGTATGCAGCGCTCACATCTAGGCCAGGACCCTCTAGGCAATTTTCTCAGGATGTTTGGAAGGTTGTTTGGGCACTGAAAGTTCAGCCTAAAATCAAACACTTTCTTTGGAGGGCTCGCAGCAATGCTTTACCCTCAATGGAGGCTTTGTTTAAAAGAAAATGCTCCCCTTCACCTGCTTGTTTTCAATGTTATGAGACTACTGAGTCTTATGAACATATGTTTTTGCTATGTGATTGGGCCAAAAGAGTATGGTATGCCAGCTCCCTAGGCCTTACTGTTTTTGTTAACAATGTTATTTCTTTTGGGGAATGGCTAATGGGGCTGTTTTACCAGCTTAAAGAGGATGATTTTGCTCTTGCCCTGATTGCTTATTTACTTTGGTTTATATGGAAGAGTCGTTGCTGTGCTTTATATGAACATAAAGCTCCTGATATTTCATGGGTTCTTAACTCAGCCAACAAAGCTGTGCATGATGTTTGGGCAGCAGAAGGTTGGTTTGAAGCTAAGAGTGGAAAGTCAGGGGCTGATTTGTTACCTCTTAAATGGACTCTACCTCCTAAAGATAGTTTGAAATTAAATGTTGATGGTGCTTTTCATGTATCTAATGGCTCTGGTGGGATTGGTTTTGTGCTTCGTGATGATGTAGGGAACGTGATTAATCTATGCTCAAAGAGATGTGCTGCTGATTCTCCCTTCCATAGTGAAGTAGCTGCCCTTGCTGCAGCTGTAGATAGTATTTCTAACAAGGAGCTAGGCATGGTTTTTGTGGAGACTGATTGTAAACCCCTTGTAGATGCTATACAGAAGAAGTCCCCTTGCCCAGAATGGAAGACACAAATTTTGGTAGATGAGCTAGCTGATATAATCCAGGAAGATAGAAATATAGTATTATCATTTGTTCCTAGATCTTGTAATTTGGCAGCTGATTGGTTAGCCAAAGAATCTGTAAAGGGGTTGTTTTGTGGATGCTTGCTTGTTGCTCCACCAACCCCTCTTGGTAGGATTTTGGAAAGTGATAGGTTGGGGGCTGCTTCCCCTCAGGATAGATCGGGTATTGGCTGAGAGCTGTTTTGAATTTTGATATAGGGAATGATATGTTTTTCTTTGACCAAAAAAAAAAAAAAAGTCCACAACCTCTCACTTATAAAAAAATATTTATATAATTAGTTTATAAGACCATAGACAATAGAATACTTATTCAAATATCTATAAAAAGATAGTAGATTAACAGTGGAATTGGATGATTCTGCCCTCAAATAGATTGTCACTAATTAATTAACGACGGAATTACATTGCTAAGTTTAGTAGTGGAATTTTGACGCTAATTAACAATTTTTTTTATTGTTATTGGCCTAATTGCACTGTATATAATTATTACTAACTATTACCTTAAATAAATTTGACTTCTTTCAAATACTAATTATTTGACAGAAATGATTCAAAAGGATTAAAATCATTTTACAAGTCAAAAAATTAAAAATTAAATCTTAGGCAACCCAAAATTACATGATAGTTATACTTATAACCTACGGTGTTAGGTTTAACAAAAGGGGTTAATCTCTCACAGTATTGGAGTCAAATCCCTATCAGGAGAAGTGTCATCATTTAACGACTCACAATACCCCCAAACAGGGCTAAATAATTTTGCTTATAAAAACACATGATAGTTATACATTGATTCTCTATAATTATTATTAGTATCATAAATATTACAAATATAAAAAATAAGAAAATTATATAATCCATTAAGATTGAAAATAAAAACGTTTTAAAAAAATAATCTACTTAAATATTTGTGACAATTTTATCGGCCCTCACTGGTTCCATACAGAAAATAAAATTTAATTTACAAATATTAAATAAAAATATTTTTATGAATTATTACCATTACACTTTATCATAATAGATATTGCAAATTTTCCTCTTCATATTTTTTGACTAATGAAATATGTCCGAATTTAATTTCAACATATATGATATTTTCATTTTTGTTAAATATAGTATAATTGCTTAAGACATGGAAGGCATTTTTTTTTTTTATAATACAGACATGACAGTTTTTCTAACAACAATGGCCATAAGATTTATTGATGGCTCTCATTTTTGTATAATGTAGCTATTAAAATTTTCTGCATTATATTATGGCTTACAGTCTCATTAATGATAGGGATGGTTGAATTATGACTTGTCCATTAACATTTTATATTGAAATTTTAAAGGAAAAAAAGTTTTGCAAATTAAAAATTGAAGTTAAGGATATATTTTTATAAAAAATATATCAAACATAAAATATTTCTTAAATAATTACAAACGAAAACCATAATCCTGTATATATATACCTTTTTTGAATACTCAAATTTCACAACTGCTTAATGAAGACTAAGAGGAAACAGTGTTAAAAGACACGGTTGATCAATTGGTTACTAATAGTATTTTTGTTCATATATATTTAATCCAAAATTTATTTCAATTATTTTAATTATTACTAAATATTAATTGCCCCTCCCCATCACCATTCCCCACTAATAATAATACATGAAAATGACCTTGTTCAATAGCATTTAAATTATTTTACAAGTCAAAGAGTTAAACATTAAATGATAGTATATTATTTTATTATGTTCATATAAAAAATTATATTGACATAAAAAAATATACTCCCGTTAGGCCCTATTATAAGGTATTAAGTCACTAACTACTAATTCTCACAGAACAATAAATTATAGTTAAATCCTTAAATTTATCCTAAATTGATAAATAATTTTCAACTTTACCCCTCTTTAAATTATGTGACTTAATTTTTACAACTTCAAACCTCAATTAATTATAAGGGTAAAGTGGCAAAAGGCAATTGATAAGGCAATTGGTGTCTTTTATGCAAGGCTAAAAATTACTTTTAATTGGTACCTTATAATAAAGAGCCAAAGAAGTATGAATTCTTAGCATATACGATATCATGTCTTTGATGAACATTCATGATAATGTGAAAAGTAATAGAATATATACTCCTCACATAAATATAGATGTCATTTTACATTGTATAAAAAAGAAAAAATATTTTAAGTTGTCAATTTAATCTAAGTGCTTGTTTGGATTAGTTTTTAAGAATAACTTTTATAATTTATAAGATAAGTATGTGAGATGAATTTTGTTTCAACTTGCTGAAAAGGACTTCAAAAATCATGATTTTGTGGTTTGCCAAACATGCATAAAGTTATACTCCCTTCAGTCCTAATTATATGACAAAGTTGACTTCTTCTGGAAAAATTAAGGAAGCCAATTAAATCACTTCAGAATATTTATATTTATATTTTTTTCTTCAAACTAATTAATTTGACTAATAAACTGATATATAATCTAAAGATACTAAAAATATAAATACTCTAAAGTGATTTAATTGGCTTCCTTAATTTCTCCAAAAAAGTCAACTTTGTCTTATAATTAGGACCGGAGGGAGTAATAAATATTTTAACGTTTAACGATGTTTTATTTAAATCATATAACATAAAAAATATTTTTTTTATAAATATAGAAAATTTAGGATAAAAATCACCCTCACTAACTAAACCCTGAATCTACCATTACTTGTTGCCTTGGAGATACCTATATGTTCAACATTTATTTAGATTCTCATTTATTTTGTTATGTAATTAAACAAATTAAACAAACATATAATTTTTTATTCTTGTAAAATAATATGACTTTCGCAATTAATTATTATATAATTATATTTATAGGAATAATAACTAACATTTATATGTTAAAAATTTTATAATAAAAATATGAAATATATATTTGTAGATGGTCTAAAAATATTAAACAATGTCATGGAAAAGAATTACTGACAAAGACAACCCTTTGACCCTAAGAGCACGGTATAAGTCTATGCCCCCAACAAGACTTCAAGTGACCGATAAGTTATTAATTTAGACAATTTTTAAACAATCATGCAAGTGACTCACAAGAAAAGTCTATAGGAATTGGAATTCAAAAGTGGAAATGGAAGAATTTTTATGAATTGAGTGAGTAGACACTAATGACCTAAAATCACAAGCGATTAAAACCACGACCTCTCATTTCCTAGAAACTTTTATACTATTAGCCTATAAGGCTATTGATAATGAAATACCTATTCAAATAGGGTCTATTTGCACAGTACACAAATTTGACTTCTTTCCATGCATAATAATTAATAAGTGTCCTTTCCATCTTATTCTACTCATTTAATAACTAATATCATCAATTGGTTACCAATAATTTTTTTCATTATCTGTGTATATTTTATCCAAAAACGTGTCAACGAGCTAGGTACGGTGGGGTCGGGTCGGGGTCCCGGGGATATTTTGGTAAATTTTCATCATAGACTAATATAATTACAAGAAACACTATGGAAGAGTCTAAAATGATACTTGGATAGGTTATAACCTATTTCTTATACATTTAATTTTTTAGGACCGAGTCAGAAGTCGGAATGACACGTTTTACGAGGCACATCAAAAATGGATTGATAAGCCTTTGAGGTAGGGACTACCATCCTTCATATATTATGTGAATAAGTGTATGTATTTGTTACTATATTTCGTGATATGATTGCGTGCTAGAGGCACAGTACCTAGTTGTGGTTCGGTGCCCAACAACGGTATCTCAAAAATCCTAGCTGTGATCGATGACTCAGTTGAGGTACACTATAAAAAATCCTAGTTGTAGTCTGTGACTCGGCTAAGGTAATTATATGTGAATCGAATTGAACTTTCATTTTTACCTAATATGGTGTATTGCATATTAAATTTTCACATTTTATATGTCGATCGTATGTCTCTACGGAGATTCTTCGAAATCTCATCCTATTTTTTTAAAATAAACGTCTCAGCAGGTGCTAATGGTACGAAAAGGAAAGGCATAGACGCCGAGAAGTGATTGGCACGTGTCTCGAGGCAAGGTCAAGGTTAGTGTTATAATTAGTTTATATTTAAGATATTTTGAGGAATCCTGTAAACGTTATAATTTTCGCTGTGTTTCTTATTTCATTGACGAACTATGTTGGGATTGTAAACGAATACTTTTATCAGTATAATTTTACTTTTTTGTATGCCTATGGCATTCCGTCTTTATTACTCTTTGATTATCAAAATGGAAATGGGTGTTGATAGTAGTCTTGGCACTATGGTGATGGTGGTTGAGAAAGGAGATGGTAACGCTGGGCGGAGAGGGAGCGAGAACAGAGACAGTAATCAGGAAGGATATCATTGATGGTAATGGTGATATTCGTCTCCTTCACTCCATTCACAAGTATTTACCAACTTTGAAAGTCTCCACTCTCTCTTTCAACTCGCGGCCCTCCTTTTCCTTTTGTCTCCAGCCCTAAAATCAAACTTCTCAGAAAACATAGCTTTTTGGATTTAGGGCCATTTGTACAATTTTCAGAAGTTTTGTGTACTTTTCTGTAGTTTGCTCTAAAATGATCTGCAAAGAAATAAACCCAAAATATAATACCTTATATTCCAAAAATCAATTAATTAGGATAAATCATGAAATATATGACATTTTCCCCCTTTTTAACCTTAATTTCATGTAAACAGCTTTAATCACAATTAATCATAATCAATACAATTTAAGTCCAAAAATAGTGATCAAATTCACAAATATATCCTGAAATAGCTTATCAAAATATGGTACAATCATCGGGAAAACGAGTCAAGCCCATTAGCCTGGCCCGTTTAAGCTATTTTAAACAAGGTACTGAAAACCGGACCGGACATTGAACCGGTCGAGACACTGGGTCAGTGGTCAGTGGTTCAGACCGGGGTCAACCCGGGGGTTAGACCGGGAGTCAAACCGGGGTTAATTAAAAAAATATATAATTTAAATGTTCATGTATGACATTTAAAAAACTACATGAGTTTTTTTCCCCAACCAATCATCAAATATAACCTCATTAACCTAATACCTACAAAAGTATCATTAAGTATATAAGGAGTTTACTCCAACCAGTGCAAAATAGCAAAAATATTCCACAATACTTTTAAAACTCCTTGCAAATCAAAAAATTTCAAAGAAATAATTTTAAAAAAAGATAAAATGATGTCATTTGGGATATAAAAAATTTTTAAAAAAAATTAAAAAAAGGGGCAAACCGGTTCACCACGGGTCACCCCGGTTCACCCCGGGTTGGACCGGTTCAGACCGGGTCGACTGGGTCAGTTAGACCCCGGTTTTTTTACCTCAACCGGACCGGTCTGGTGACCGGTTTCCGGTCTGAACCGACCGGTCCGGTCCGGTTTTTAATACATTGATTTTAAGTCAAATGCTAGGCATATAATTTAGAGCATCTAGAAGTAGTCGGATTTATATGGGCTGGTTCTGTAGTATATTTTACTAGTTAAAGAATCAAACATTAAATGATAGTATATTTTTTATTATGTTCATATAAAAAATTATATTGATATAAAAAAATACTTCCTTTTATCTTTATTATAAAGCACTAACTACTAATTCTCACGGATCAATGAATAATAGTTAAATCATTAAATTTGTCATAAATCTTTTTCAACTTTACCCCTCTTTAAATTATGTAACATAATTTTTACAACTTTAAACCTCAATTAATTATAAAGGTAAAGTGCAAAGAGGTAATCGTTACAGCAGTTGGTGTCTTCTATGGAAGATCAAAAATTGTTTCTAGTTAGTACCTTATAATAAACTCATGCGTAGGGAGTATGGATTCTTTTATAATAAAAAAATGAAATATATATTTATCGATGATCTAAAAATATTAAACAATGTGTTGAAAAAGACTTAATGACAAAGACAACTCTAGGACCCTAATAGCACGTCATAAGTCTATGCCCCCAACTACACTTCAAGTGGCCGACAAGTTATTATTAATTTAGAGAAGAACATGACTTCTTAACCAGATCTGGCACAATTCTTCCAACTCAAAGAACACTCACGCAAGTGGCTAACAAGAAAGTGTATATAGGCTCGCATGGTCATGATTACGTGAAATTGGGATTTAAAAGTGGAAGGGACAGACTTTTTTTAAATGACAGTAGAAGGCATTAATGACATAAAATTATAAAAGCGAGATAAGAGATTAAGTCCACAACCTCTCACTTATAAAAAAATATTTATATAATTAGTTTACAAGACCATAGACACAATAGAATACTTATTCAAATATCTATAAAAAGATAGTAGATTAACAGTGGAATTGGATGATTCTGCCCACAAATAGATTGTCACTAATTAATTAACGACGGAATTACATTGTTAAGTTTATTAGCGGAATTTTGACGCTAATTAACTATTTTTTTTATTGTTATTATTGGCCTAGTTGCACTGTGTATAATTATTACTAATTATTACCTTAAATAAATTTGATTTATTTCAAATACTGATTATTTGACAGAAATGATTCAAAAGGATTAAAATCATTTTACAAGTCAAAAAATTAAAAATTAAATCTTAGGCAACCCAAAATTACATGATAGTTATACTTATAACCTACGGTGTTAGGTTTAACAAAAAGGGTTAATATCTCACAGTGTTGGATTCAAATCCCTATCAGGAGAAGTGTTATCATTTAACGGCTCACAATACCCCCAAATAGGGCTAAATAATTTTGCTTATAAAAAACACATGATAGTTATAAATTGATTCTCTAGAACTATTATTAGTATCATAAATATTATAAATATAAAAGAATAAGAAAATTATATAATCCATTAAGATTGAAAATAAAAGCGTTTAAAAAAAAATAATCTACTTAAATATTTGTGACAATTTTATGGACACTCGCTGGTTCCATACAGAAAATAAAATTTAATTGACAAATATTAAATAAAAATATTTTTATGAATTATTACCATTACACTTTATCATAATAGATATTGCAAATTTTCCTCTTCATATTTTTTGACTAATGAAATATGTCCGAATTTAATTTCAACATATATGATATTTTCATTTTTGTTAAATATAGTATAATTGCTTAAGACATGGAAGGTTTTTTTTTTTTTTTTTTATAAAACAGACATGACAGTTTTTCTAACAACAATGGCCATAAGATTTATTGATGGCTATCATTTTTGTATAATTTAGCTATTAAAATTTTCTGCATTATATTATGGCTTACAGTCTCATTAATGATAGGGATGGTTGAATTATGACTTGTCCATTAACATTTTATATTGAAATTTAAAAGAAAAAAAGTTGTGCAAATTAAAAATTGAAGTTAAGGATATATTTTTATAAAAAATATATCAAACATAACAGATTTCTTACATAATTACAAATGAATACCATAATCCTGCATATATACCTTTTTTGAATACTCAAATTTCACAACTGCTTAATGAAGACTAAGAGGAAACAGTGTTAAAAGACACGGTTGATCAATTGGTTACTAATAATAGTATTTTTGTTCATATATATTTAATCCAAAATTTATTTCAATTATTTTAATTATTACTAATTATTAATTGCCCCTCCCATCACCATTCCCCACTAATAATAATACATGAAAATGACCTTGTTCAAAAGCATTTAAATTATTTTACAAGTCAAAGAGTTAAACATTAAATGATAGTATATTATTTTATTATGTTCATATAAAAAATTATATTGACATAAAAAAATATACTCCCATTAGGCCCTATTATAAGGCATTAAGTCACTAATTACTAATTCTCACAGAACAATAAATTATAGTTAAATCATTAAATTTATCCTAAATTGATAAATAATTTTCAACTCTATCGCTCTTTAAATTATGTGACTTAATTTTTACAACTTCAAACCTCAATTAATTATAAGGGTAAAGTGGAAAAAGGCAATTGATAAGGCAATTGGTGTCTTTTATGCAAGGCTAAAAATTACTTTTAATTGGTACCTTATAATAAAGAGCCAAAGAAGTATGAATTCTTAGCATATACGATATCATGTCTTTGATGAACATCCATCATAATGTGAAAAGTAATAGAATATATACTCCTCACATAAATATAGATGTCATTTTACATTGTATAAAAAAGAAAAAATATTTTAAGTTGTCAATTTAATCTAAGTGGTTGTTTGGATTAGCTTTTAAGAAAATTTTTTATAATTTATAAGGTAAGTATGTGAGATGAGTTTTGTTTTAACTTGCTGAAAAGGACTTCAAAAGTCATGATTTTGTGGTTTGCCAAACATGCATAAAGTTATAATAAATATTTTAACGTTTAACCATGTTTTATTTAAATCATATAACATAAAAAATATTTTTTTTTTATAAATATAGAGAGTTTAGGATAAAAATCACCCTCACTAACTAAACCCTGAATCTACCATTACTTGTTGCCTTGGAGATACCTATATGTTCAACATGTATTTAGATTCTCATTTATTTTGTTATGTAATTAAACAAATTAAAAAAACATATAATTTTTTATTCTTGTAAAATAATATGACTTTCGCAATTAATTATTATATAATTATATTTATAGGAATAATAACTAACATTTATATGTTAAAAATTTTATAATAAAAATATGAAATGTATATTTGTAGATGGTCTAAAAATATTAAACAATGTCATGGAAAAGAATTACTGATAAAGACAACCCTTTGATCCTAGGAACACGGCATAAGTCTATGCCCCCAATAAGACTTCAAGTGACCGAGAAGTTATTAATTTAGAGAATAGGAACAAGGCTTTTTAAACAATCCTCCAAATAAGGCACAATTTTTCCAACTCAAAGAACACTCATGCAAGTCCCTCACAAGAAAAGTCTATAGGAATTGGAATTCAAAAGTGGAAGTGGAAGAATTTTTATGAATTGAGTGAGTAGACACTGATGACCTAAAATCACAAGCGATTAACCACGACCTCTCGTTTCCTAGAAACTTTTATACTATTAGCCTATAAGGCTATTGATAATGAATTTCCTATTCAAATAGGGTCTATTTGCACAGTGCACGAATTTGACTTCTTTTCATGCATAATAATTAATAAGTGTCCTTTCCATCTTATTCTACTCATTTAATAACTAATATCATCAATTGGTTACCAATAATTTTTTTCATTATCTGTGTATATTTTATCCAAAATTTATTTAAATTACTCTAATTATTACTAACTATTACTAATTATATCACCTCTACCCTTCACAAATCACCACTAATAATTAAAAAAACATGAAAGATGGTTCAAAATGATTAAAATCATTTTACAAATCAAAGAATTAAAAATGAAATCTTGGTCAACCCAAAATTACCGACAAATTAGTTAATAATAAACATAAATGTTTCTATTATTTGATCCTTAAATTATTGATTTTAAATAATATCCATAACTATATATATTGTATAAATATCAAGGTATTAAAACTCAGATCAGATATTAAACCGGTCGGGATACTAGGTTAAGAGTAACTGGGTTAGACCGGAGCCAAAACGATAAAAAATTAAAAATTTTAGATTTATTAATATAAAATTCTAAAAAAAAATTTTAAAAAATAATGACCCGAATCGGATCGATTTTCCAACCGGTTTGATTCACAAACCGTGATAAATATGTCACGTTCAAGTTGACTCTAAAGTCTACCATAAATCCTTTACGTATTATACACGCAACTATAAAAAGCAACTATAAAAAGCGATATTCTTGGTTAATAATTCAAGAGGATGTCATATTTGAGTCAGATAATCAAGAGTTGATAAAATGTCTAACAAATGAAGCTAATCCAAATAACTGGAGGTGCATAAATATCTTTGAAAACATCAATGATTCAAGGAAGCTAATCAGAAACAATTCTTGTAATTGAATTTTTAGGGAAGCGCACTTAGTTGCTGATTGGGTAGCTAAGGCTTCAATGAGGGGGTCTTGCCCGCCAGACCAGCTGAGGAGAATGCTGGAACTAGATATGCGATCAGGTCAAAGAGCACCATACTGATAGATATTTTGAGTACTTTATTACTTTGGGATGTATATTAGAATGTATGTATATGTGTGGTTTGTAGAATACTGGAACTTCTGTAACTATCTATCAGGTCAATGCATTAGCTCTTTCGATGGCAAAAAAAATGATAGTATATTTTTTATTATGTTTGTATAAAAAATTATATTGATATAAAAAAATATGCTTCCTCTTATTGTTATTATAAGGCACCAATTGTTAATTCTCATAGATCAATAGTGATAGTTAAATCATTAAATTTGTCATAAATTGATAAATCCTTTTCAACTTTACCCCTCTTTAAACTATGTGACTTAATTTTTACAACTTTAAACCTCAATTAATTATAAGGGTAAAGTGCAAAAAGGTAAGTGATATGATAGTTGGTGTCTTTTATGCAAGACCAAAAATTACTTCTAGTTAATACCTTATAATAAAATCGAGCTGAAGGAGTATGAATTCTTTTATACTAAAAATATGAAATATATATTTGTAGATGGTCTAAAAATACTAAACAATGTCTTGAAAAAGACTTAATGACAAAGACAACCCTAAGACCCTATAGCACGTCATAAGTCTATGCCGCCAACAACACTTCAAGTGGCCGACAAGTTATTATTAATTTAGAGCAAGAACATGACTTTTTAAACAATCCTCCAAATATGGCACAATTCTTCCAACCCAAAGAACACTCATGTAAGTGGCTAACAAGAAAAGTATATAGGCTCGTATGGTCACCATTACGTGAAATTGGGATTTAAAAGGGCAAGGGACAGACCTTTTTTAAATGATAGGAGAAGGCATTAATTACACGAAATATAAGTGAGATAAGAGATTGAGTCTACAACCTCTTATTTATAAAAGGAACATTTACACAATTAGTTTACAACACCATAGACAATAGAATATCTATTCAAATATCTATAAAAAGATATTAATTTATGTCTTAAATATAAGATAAAGTTGATTTTTTTTAGAGATTAAAAAAGATAAATAAGTTACTTAATCATATCATATGTTATGTATCCTTAGATTATATATTTATTTATTAGTCAAACTAATTAGTTTGGAGGAAAAAATATATATAAATACTCTAAAGTAATTTAATTAACTTCTTTAATTTCTCTAAAAAAAATTAACTTTATCTTATAATTAAAACTAGAAAGAGTAATAGATTAGCTGTGGAATTACATCGCTAAGTTTAATAGCGAAATGTTGACGCTAATTAACTTTTTTTTTAGTTGTTATAGAACTAGTTGCACCGTGTATAATAATTACTAACTATTATTTTAAATAAATTTGACTTCTTTCAAATACTAATTAATTATTTGACAGAAATGATTTAAAAGGATTAAAATCATTTTACAAGTCAAAAAATTAAATGTAAATCTGAGTCAACCTAAAGCTACATGCTAGTTATACGCATAACCTACGGTGTTGAGTTTAATAAAAGGGGTTAATTTCTCATAATGTTATGTTCAATTCCTTATTAGGAGAAGTGCCCTTATTTAATGGCTCACAATGCCCCAAATAGGAGTAAAGGAGGATAACTTTGCTTATAAAAAACACATGATAGTTATAAATTGATTCTCTAGAACTATTATTAGTGTTATAAATATTATAAATATAAAAATAAGAAAATTATATAATCCATTAAGATTGAAAATAAAAGCGTTTTAAAAAAATAATCTACTTAAATATATGTGACAATTTTATGGGCACTCGCTGGTTCGATACAGAAAATAAAATTTAATTGAAAAATATTAAATAAAAATATTTTTATGAATTATTCCCATTACACTTTATCATAATAGATATTGCAAATTTTCCTCTTTATATTTTTTGACTAATGAAATATGTCCGAATTTAATTTCAACATATGTGATTTTTTTTCATTTTTGTTAAATATAGTATAATTGCTCAAGACATGGAAGGTTTTTTTTTTTTTTTTTAACGCAGACATGAAAGTTTTTCTAACAACAATGAGCATAAGATTTATTGACGGCTATCATTTTTGTATAATTTAGCTATTAAAATTTTCTGCATTATATTATGGCTTACAGTCTCATTAACTATCGGGATGGTTGACTTGCGACTTGTCCATTAACATCTTATATTGAAATTTAAAAGAAAAAAAGTTGTGCAAATTAAAAATTGAAGCTAAGGATATATTTTTACAAAAAAATATATCAAACATAAAAGACTTCTTAAATAATTACAAACGAAAACCATAAACCTGTATGTATACCCTTTTTGAATACTCAAATTTCACAACTGCTTAATGAAGACTAAGAGGAAACAGCGTTAAAATACACGGTTGATCAATTGGTTGCTAATAATATTTTTGTTCACATATATTTAATCCAAAATTTATTTAAATTATTTTAATTATTGCTAACTATTAATTGCCCCTCCCCATCACCAGTTCCCACTAATAATAATACATGAAATGACCTTGTTTAAAAGCATTTAAATTATTTTACCAGTCAAAGAGTTAAACATTAAATGATAGTATATTTTTTTTTATTATGTTCATATAAAAAATTATATTGATATAAAAAATATACTCCCTATAGTCCTTATTATAAGGCATCAAGTCACCAACTACTAATTCTCATAAAATAATAAATAATAATTAAATCAATAAATTTGTCCTAAATTGATAAATCATTTTTGACATTACCCCTCTTTAAATTATGTGACTTAATTTTTACAACTTTAAACCTCAATTAATTATAAGGGTAAAGTGGAAAAAGATAATTGATACAGCAATTGGTGCCTTTTATGCAATGTTTTGGAACCCGGACCGAACCGACTGGTCCGACCCTGGAACCGGTGAACTGGACCATAAATCAGTCCGGTTAGGTGACCGAACCGGTTCACCATTTTTTTTAAATTGATTTTTTAATATTTTTTCTTATAATTTCATATTAATAAGCCTAAAATATTCAATTTCTCACCGGTTTAGTCCCGGATTAGCTCCGGTTTGACTCCGATCTGACCCACTAACCCTTAACTCAGTACCCCGACCAGTTCAGTGACCGGTCCGGGTTTCAGAATCTTGCTTTTATGCAAGACCAAAAAGTACTTCTAATTGGTAACTTATAATAAAGAGGTAAAGAAGTATGAATTCTTAACATATACAATATCATGTCTTTGATAAATATCCATCGTAATGTGAAAATTAATAGAATATATACTCCTCACATAAATATAGATGTCATTTTATATTGTATAAAAAAGAAAAAATATTTTAAGTTGTCAATTTATAGTTTAACCATGTTTTAAAGTTTAACCGTGTTTTATTTAAATCATATAACATAAAATTTAGGAAAAAAATCACCATCACTAACTAAACCCAGAATCTTCCATTACTTGTTGCCTTGGAGGATACCTATGTGTTCAACATTTATTTAGATTCTCAATGATTTTGTTATGTAATTTAACAAATTAAACAAACATATACTTTTTTATTCTTGTAAAATAATATGACTTCCGCAATTAATTATTATATAATTCTATTTCTAGGAATAATAACTAACATTTATATGTTAAAAATTTTATAATAAAAATATGAAATATATATTTGTAGGTGGTCTAAAAATATTAAACAATGTCATGAAAAAGACTTAATGACAAAGATAACCCTATGACCCTAAGAGCATGGCATAAGTCTACGCCCCCAACAAGACTTCAAGTGACCGAATTATTAATGTAGAGCAAGAACATGACGTTTTAAACAATTCTCCAGATACAGCACAATTCTTCCAACCCAAAGAACACTCATGTAAGTGGCTAACAAGAAAAGTACTCGGATAGGCTCGTATGGTCACGGTTACGTGAAATTGGAACTGAAAAGTAGAAGTGGAAGGCTTTTTAAAAAAAAAAAAATTATAAAAGGCATTAACGACATAAAATTATAAGTGAGATAAGAGATTGAGTCTACGACCTCACTTACAAAAAAAAAAAATTTATATAATTAGTTTACAAAGCTATCAACAATAGAATACCTATTCAAATATCTATAAAAAGATAGTGGATTAGTGAAAATATTGGATAATTCTATCATTAAATAGACTGTCACTAATTATTTAATGATAGAGTTACATCGCTAGGTTTAGCAGCGGAATTTTGGCGCTAATTAACTGTTTTTTTGTTGTTGTTATAGACCTATTTGCACTGTGCATAATTATTACTAACTATTAATTTAAATAAATTTGACTTCTTTCAAATAGTAATTATTTGACAGAAATGATTCAACAGCATTAAAATCATTTTACAAGTCAAAAAAATAAAAATTAAATCTTAGTCTACCCGAAGTTACAAACACAGTAGTTAATACAAAAACATAAATGTTTCTGTTATTTGATCCTTTAAATATTGATTTTTAAAAGTATACATAACTATATGTATTGCATAAATATGTTTGGTTGACTCTAAAGTGTACCACAAATCCTTTACACATGATAAACGTAACTGTAAAAGCGATATTCATTGTGATCACATGAAATTGTGGTTATGACTTCGCGTGGAAAAATGTAGTGGTTGTTAAAGTATGGAATTTTTTTGTCTATTAAAGGCCCAGAGATCACATAATTCGTTTTATCATCCAAAAGAATCACAAGCATGGTGATCAACATGTTTAGCCATACTTTCAATATCTGTTTCTTGGTTGTAGCCTTATGCGTCTTCATGTGTGCAGGAAATTCCAACATGAAGAGTAGTTGTGTTGAAACAGATAAGCAAGCTCTCCTCAAGTTGAAAGCTGATTTCATTGATGGTTCAGGAATTCTTTCCTCATGGAAACATGAAGTTGATTGTTGCGAGTGGAATGGAATTTCCTGCAATTATTTGACAGGTCATGTCACCAAGCTGCAGATATCATCGGAGTATTTCATATACTTACAAGGTAAAATCGATTCTTCACTATGTGATTTGCAACATCTAACTCATTTAAACCTCAGCTGTAACTACTTTGGAGGTAACAAAATTCCAAAATGCATTGGTTCTCTCAATCAATTAAGAGAGTTGAATCTTTCAAATGCTGGTCTTGGTGGTGCTATTCCACATGAATTGCGGAATTTATCTAATCTTCAAACTCTAGACCTTGGGTATAATTTTGGTTTGATTGCAAATGATCTTGAGTGGCTTTCTAACCTTTCTTCTTTGAGACATCTTGATTTGTCATGGGTTAATCTAAGTCAAGCTATTGATTGGGAATCATCTTTTTCAAGAAAAGCTCCTCAATTAAGAAACTTGATACTTTCAGGTGCAGATCTTGTTGGCATTATTCCTCATCAACTTGGAAATCTATCTAAGTTAGAAACACTTGACCTTGGAGGAAATGATAATTTGATTGTAAATGATCTTGAGTGGGTTTCACACTTTCCTTTTTTGAGGCATCTTGATTTGTCAGAGGCTAATCTAAGTCAAGTTATTGATTGGCAATTATCTTTATCAAGAAAAGCTCCTCAATTAAGAAAGTTGATACTTTCAGAAGCAAATCTTGTTGGCATTATTCCTCATCAACTAGGAAATCTGTCCAATTTAGAAACCCTTGACCTTAGTGACAACTATAATTTGATTGCAAATGATCTTGAGTGGGTTTCACACTTTCCTTCTTTGAGGCATCTTGATTTGTCTAGGGTAAATCTAAGTCAAGCACTTGATTGGCACTCATCATTATCAAAAATGTCCTCTCTACTTGAGCTTAGCTTAGATGGATGTGCTCTACCTCAAGTCAATCCCAAATCTTTCCTCCACAGTAATTATTCCACTTCTCTCACAAGCCTCAGTTTGAAAGATAATGACCTTGACACTTCAGTCTTATATTGGGTGTCTAATATTAGCAAAACCTTGATAGAAATCTATCTCTCAAATAATTCTTTCCAACATATTCCTGCTGGCACATTTTCAAATATGAATTCTCTTAAAAGTTTAGATCTCTCATTCACATCCTTACAACATGTTGCTTCAGATGCCTTTACAAATACCACTTCTCTTAAGAGTTTGTATCTTTCCCATAATAAACTTGACAATGATGTTGCGAAAGCCATCTCTAATTTATGTCGACTGCGTGAGTTGGATTTATACTCCAACAATTTATCTTCTGGTCCATTAAGTGATTGGATACCACAATTGCATTGTGCCCAACTTAGTATAGAGAGCTTGGACTTCTCAAATAATCCATTCCATAGTGGCCCATTTCCTGATTTCTCGAAATTCACATACTTGGACTCACTATTTCTTATAAATACTAGTCTTAATGGGCCAATTCCACAATCACTTGGGCACTTGCTTCATCTTTCACAATTGGATTTACGTTACAACAATTTGAGTGGGTCAATTCCACAATCACTTGGGCACTTGCTTCATCTTTCAAAATTGGAAATAAGTTACAACAATTTAAGTGGGCCATTCCCAAAGCTTCATCAACTTCCATTACTGGAAGAATTATATATGTCTCACAATAAGTTGAATGGTGTGGTCCATGAAGGACATTTGTCAACTTTATCCAACTTGACAATTTTGGATGTCTCTAATAATTTCCTTTCATTCAACTTTAGTCCAAAATGGGTTCCGCCTTTTCAATTGGAAGTATTTTTTGCGAGGTCATGCAATTTCAGCAGTGGCTTTCCAATGTGGCTCAAGCATCACAGGGCCCTCGATTATTTGGACATTTCTGATGGTTCAATTTCAGATTCAATTCCTGAATCGATATGGCTACTCCCGGCTCTGGGCTACTTGAATATTTCCCATAACAAAATCCATGGAGAATTGCCAAGATCGTTACTAAAATCTAAAATGGTTATTTTGGATTTGAGTTTCAACAATTTGTCAGGTTCCATACCACAATTTTCACCACAACTAGAAGTCTTGCTTCTCTCAAATAATATGTTCTCAGGCTCCATATCTTCTTTATGTGCAACATTACAATCTCAATTAATATATCTTGACATGTCTAGTAATTTGCTATCAGGAAAGCTTCCTCATTGTTGGGGGCAATTTATTTCCTTGGAAGTTTTGATATTGGCAAACAATAATTTCTCAGGGGAAATACCATCTTCAATTGGTACTTTGAAGAATATTGAAACTATCCATTTAAATAACAATAACTTCTTCGGAAAGATGCCAACTTTAATGGACTCTCCGTATTTGTGGTTCATTGATTATGGCCAAAATAATTTGTATGGAAAGTTGCCCACATGGATTGGTCGTTACTTGCCCAATTTGATTGTTTTGCGTCTCCAAGCAAACAAGTTTCATGGAAATATACCTACAAGTTTATGCGAGTTATCACTTCTTCAAATTTTAGATCTTTCGCAGAACAATATTTCTGGGACTATACCCCATTGCTTCAATCACTTGAGTGCCTTGTCAAATTTAACATTTCCAAGGGATACCATTACTTATTATATAAATGTTATTTATTCTCGGGATGCATTTTTCATTGAAAGTGCAATGTTGAATTGGAAAGGGGAAGATGTTAAGTATGACAAGAATCTTGGGCTAATGACAGCCATTGATCTCTCTGGTAATCACTTAACAGGAGAAATTCCCGGTAGCATGACATCACTTGTGGCAATGGCGTCCTTGAATCTATCAAGAAATAATCTGACAGGATTCATTCCCAAAAGCATGGGTCAAATGAAAATGTTGGAATCACTTGATTTGTCAAGTAACTCTCTTTCTGGTGGGATTCCAATAAGCTTCTCAAATCTGAATTTTTTGAGTTTCATGAACTTGTCTTTCAACAACTTATCAGGGGAAATTCCACAAACTACTCAACTTCAAACATTTGAAGCTTCCAGTTACATTGGAAACCATGGACTTTGTGGCCAACCACTCACAAAAGGATGCTCGAAAATTGATGAATCTGATCAAAATCGCAAGACCAGTCCCGACATTGATGCAAATGAAGGAGATGAACTCATAACTTTTGGGTTCTACATCAGCATGATTTTAGGATTCCTTGTTGGATTCTGGGGAGTTTGTGGAACTTTAATCTTTAAAAGTTCATGGAGAGTGGCTTATTTTCAGTTCTTCAATAACATGTATGATTGGATTTATGTCTGCTTGGCAATTTTCAAGGCTAGAATGAAAAGAAGATTCCAAGACTGATAGGTATATATAAATTTTCATTACATTATCATAAGTTGATAGATTATATAGAGTGTAATAAATAAAATGATCCAACGGGCTTGCTCATTTTTTACGTGGATCATAAATTGAATAATTTTTGGTGATTTTATTCTTCTAAATAAATGCAGGTGGCTGGAACAAATGGTTGAAATCCCAAAATCCTCTCAGTGAAGACTCTTAGCATAATTAACTACTTAATAGTTTTTCTTGTTATTTTTATTTAAATGTTGGATGACTGTACTGGATTAATATGATGTGGCTTTAATTTTTTTTTTGGGGTGCTTTTAGTTGGTACTCTTGTGAGCTTATATGATTGAATTATGATATTTAAATGCTGTGGGACCATGATTTTGTTCTGCCATACTATAATAAAATTATAGGAAACATTATATCAAAAAATGTATAGGAAACGATGGCAAAGAAAAAATTATAGGAAAACGTATTATGAATGAGGGAGCATTCTCTTTACATAGTTCAGACCAAGGAAGGCAAATGACATGCTTCATATATCTTCAAGGTTTGTGTTCTTGTTCTTATAACTATTTGATTTCTTCAAGAAACTAATGTTCCTTTTAATTTTCAAATAATATTTGACATAAAAAAAGGGAGGAGAATGTTGAATTCAATGCTATCTAGAGTTTTAGATTTTTCAAATATCTTCAAATTAATTGATTGTTTTTTCAATAGACACATATATCTTTTTATTGGAGGTAATCCTATTTACACCACTATTGGGTATTAAAAATATGGGGTATCTCTTACGACGGAGTTGATTGGTTTTGAAAAAAATATATTTTATCTTTGCAACAACTTCCTTTCCCTGTGAATTATTTCTCGTGTAAGCTTTCATATATATATATATATATATATATATTTCTCAAATTCTGTTTGTGTTTTCCATTTTATTTTTCTATGTATCTGGAGCTTTTGTTGGTCGATTTCAAGTGGGATGATTTGGCAACACAGACTTCCAAAGTTATAGCTAGTCAATGGAGATTTTGTCAGCAATGTAGTACGTTGGTCAATTTTTCGAGCTTTCAACTTTTGAATTGAGCTTCCCAATAACATTTTATTGAAGGATTTGTTTTCTCTTGTTTTTGCTCTGTCTTTCCTTTAATTTTTTCTTGAAATTCTTTTTCCTTCCTTGTTTTCAGCATTGGAGATAGTGGGGTGTATGCCAAATTCTTACGTTCCTAATGATAAATATTGGCTGCCCCACTTGTCAATCACATGAAGAAGCCAAGTCTAATCGTTCTTGGGGTACTACTTCTCATCACTTAGAGGTGACTATATATTTCTCAATGCTTATGTTTAGTAACTTGGTAATTTTTTACCACTTCATATTTTACAACTAAAATGATGAATGGGCTTGTAAAAAAATGCTACAACTTGCAGTCCCCAATATAAAATTTAGTTTGGGGGGGTTAAGTTTGTTCCCAAATGTAAGATCTCAATCCATGTTATCCCCCTTATTTATCATTGTTTCCCTCTAAACTATCTCTATTGATTATACATATTGAGAGAGTTTGTATCAGGGGTAATTTTAATGCGAATTATATAAAAGAGTATTTTGAGAAAACAACACACATTTTGACAAATAACTAATTTAATTAATTTCCTTAATCTACCCAAATTAGCTAAGTAAATCTATTAACAACCAGAGATAGTATGTTGTAATGATTTAGTTGGACTAAATGCTCTAATAGGGACATACTCTGCTCATGTTCTAGTTGAAGCGTACAAAACACTTATTTGACCTTGTTCGAGAGATAGACTCTTGAAGATTTTTGTTTGCAACTATAGTTGATGGAAGGAATATTTGGGTCAACAATCTTGAAACTTACCGGGGCACCTTGAAGATGTTGTTGGAAAGGGTAATTTATTGTTCATTGCATTGTCTTATGATTGCTTTGCTATATACTAGAAACTAAAAGGTTTATTATCGTTTGCTTTTGTAGTTAAAGGTTGTGGGAGATAAAAACAAGGACAAATTTGATATTTTAATTTAACGAACCTTAAGCTCACTGGATATCTCGAATACAAACAACAAAACCAACCTAACATTAGTTATATATCAGGTAAGCACCCTTTGAATAATCGAGATGATCAAGATTTATTCCTCATCTAATAATGTAGTCTCCAAAATTCTAAACTAAAAATCAATTTCATATGATCTTCCTACAATCTAAAGTTATTCCTTTTCTGTGATTGTAGTCAGACAAGGTTTTGCAGACAAAATAGTTGAGGTAAATACCTCGGCCAAGGCATTGTGAGTACAAAAGGATGAGGTTGTCACAAGTCCCATATTGGGAGGGTCTCCTTTAAAGAAGGGCCTTATAAGGTCTTGACTTTAATAACTAGTTCTTGGGATGTGATTCTCCCAATGACTTATGCTCATTACAATGTTGCTTTCATTTAAAGTCGGTCAACTGGAGAGGGCTACCTGCGGAGGGGATGATCGATAGGATGTTCAATAACTAGCGTTTGGGGTGTGATTCTCCTAAGGACTTATACTCATTACAATGTTGCTTTCATTTAGAGTCGGCCACCCGGAGAGGGCTACTTGCGAAGGGGTTGACCGATAAGAATTTGAGTAAAGCATTGAGTGAAGTGTTTCAAGGGGTCTTATAAGACCTTGAATTTTTCAATTCCAACAGCTAGCTTTTAGAGTATAATTTTCTCAAGAATTTGTGTTTATTACAATGGTGCACGTAAAATTATCATGGGGAAATCGTTTGTATTTGTGCTTTATCCCTTGTAGCCACTTCACTTTGCTCTTTATATGTTCTCTTTTTGGTGTTGTATTCAAATTTACTCAACTTGGGAATTAGACAAGATCCTCTTATTTTATTTGTCAATACATTAGCAGAAAAACCCTTTATATTTTAAGTATATTTGTCATTGTTATGTATATATATCTATCAATGGACTTGTTATATTTTTTTTATTAAGTTTTTTGTTTCTGGACAGCAAATTCTTTTAGCCATATCTTTAGGCTTTGTTTGAGTTAGCGGTGTAGGAGGGAAAAAGCATGGTGAAACTAATTGCTCAGTTAGGATTTGCGATGGTGATAATGGGCTTTTAGCCCAAAGTTAGCTTTAAAATAAAAGCTATAGCTGACATCTTCATCTTCTGCCCAGTTCTTGCATGCAAAAGTGGTTGGAATCGCTAGTGGTTGTTGGTCTCGTCGCATTCCGGTGACCTTGTGGTTCGTTGGTGTGGTCGTCATCTGTGTGTCGTGCTTCTCTAATCTATCCTTCCTCATAGCCTTTGGCCACATCTATTCTGATCTCTGGTCACCGGATCTCTTCTAACATACTAACCCAGATCTGGCCTTCATTTTTCTATTTTTTCTCTGTTGCTGCTGGATCTGATATAGAAAACACGAGGGTAGATGAAGAAAAGCTATGTTTTTAGCTTTTGTTACTTTTGCTGCTGCTATGGTCAATGGAGACAATTATTTCAGTGTTTGACAATTAGGAGTGCTCTTGGTAATGACTCTTTGTTACTTTGGAGATAAAAAAATGGATCAAATAAAAAATAAGGAAAAGTTGAAACAAAAATCCTATTGACATAATTAAATTGTAACAAAATTTAGATTTGGCTATTTGTTTGAGAAATAATAGGGAAAACACAAATGACATTAATTTAAAAAATATAAAGGATCAAACGGTGTTATAATTTTGAATTTTGATAATTCTTCAATTTAGGCCGATAAATTGGCAATTTGTTTGAGAAATAATTGGGAATACACAAATAACACTAATTAGAAGACATGGCCAATAGGATTAAACCATGTTATAATTTTGAATTAGGATAACTTTGTGATTTCTGCAGATAAAACAAAATTCAAATTTGGCAATTTGTTTGGGAAATAATGGGGAAATGTTAAAAAAAATCCTATTGACAATATTAAATTGTTAATAACATTTTCATGTAAGTATTAGAGAAGATATTAATAGGTATGTTTTTTTTTGAGTTTGATGTCCTTTTCAGTTATTCTCCATCTAAATTTACTTTTAATTTTTACCACTGTCAACCAAACATAAATTATATTACACTATCTAACTTCTATCCTAATTTAAGTTTTCAAAAGTCAGATTGAACAAAAGTCATATTTGCCACTGCTAATCCAAACAGGTAGTTACATGTACTAAAGTTTTTGCTACTACTTTTCGATAGGGATGAGAAGTCAAGGAACTCATAATTAGTTAGGGATGAGAAGTCAAGGAACTCATGATCAATTAGGATATGGTTAGATATGCCAAGAACAATATACTAAAAATATAAAAGGGTATACAACTACTTAGTACTTACTTGTTGTGCTATATTGACGAATTTGATCCAACAATCCAATCTTGAAACATCTTAAATACCAGAACATAAGCAAAGACAATGGTGAATAGATTTAAAAGGGAAAAAAATACCCCCACTTATAACACCAGTGCAAAAAGAATTCTATAGCAAATAAAAACGGAAATTCTTACACCAATTTTGTAACCGAAGTAGATACAACCAGTTAAAAAAATCTCAGGCTTTCTGCACCAATCATTTAATTAGTATAGAAAATGATTCAGACTAAAAAAACACCTCCCTTATAAGGTCATGTATCATAGGTCCCAACACTTGTTTAGGAATTTATTTTTGAAACTGATGTTTAACTATGCTTGTCAACTCATTAAATGAAGACTTGATCACATAAAACCAAAAAAGAGAGCATACAACTACAAAGTTTGGCCACAATTATATACATATATGCCTGGTTTAATACAACTTATAGTTGTACGATCCTGAACAGCATAACCAAAATCTACTTCTTGGTCTTCTAGGAAATAAGAGACTCTGTCATTATAACCTCCCTAACTCTCTAATCCCATACACAGCAGTCTAATCAACATAAACTAAAATTTGTGCCATCTTTAAAGCCACATCATATATAAAAAAGACCCTATTATATTGTAGCTTCCATTGTAAGAACTAGAATTCACTATAACTACTCCCTTAGATAGATGTCACAATACCTTGAACCTCTGGGAAGCTTCAGCAACTCAACGCAGAAATTGTTTCTCATGTCTTTGTTCACAAATTTACTAAACTCAACTGCCATTTCTACCAAGGCCATGGCATTTTCGAGTAAAACTTTTACTCCCATCAAGTCCTTCACATCCCCTTTCTTTATAAGTACGTAAATGAAATGCAGGCGGTTAAGGAAACATGGAGGCAGAGGGTCCAATATGTCATCCTAGATTAGATCAGAGGGCATCTTAATTCCCTTTTCAATGACAAATTCAAATGTTAGTCCCTGTTGTTGCAATTAAGTAACCACAAAACGAATACTTGGATGTAAAATTACCTCTACAAACACTAGGGATTCAAGGAAAGGAATGTTTTGAAGCATCGTCAACAAGCCTATGTTTGAAAGATCGAATGTTTCATGATCCAACTCTAGATGACGCACACCATTAAACCCGAGTACTTGAATCATTGCTTTTGGTATGTCAAGAAGGCACTGAAAACAAGAAATCAACGTGCAGTTAAAAAGAGAAAATTTAAGTGACACACAATACTGCTCGTTGAAGGCAACTAAAAAAAACAAGAGGTAGCAAAAAGCATACCAAGGCATTCATAAGGCTCAGATTAGGAACATTAGAGGTGTACCTTAGAAGTTTCAAAAAGTGATTGATAATAGGCATCAGGCCATTTTCAGGTGAATAAAAGTTGATGTGAACCTCTTCTAGCAGCCGAGAATTTAAAATGTTGAATTCAAAGTGAAATTCGCCGTCATAATGAAAGTATTTTAAGCCTTCACCAGAAATCACAAACTCATCACCATTGAAACCCAGTGCAATTGTTCTTTATCCTCAATCATGGTGAAATTCTGAAGCCTTGGAGGAGATACCACAGAAACTGCTTCTACATATTCCCAATTGCACTCCTCTAGTTCCAAATCCTCAAGCAAGGGACAACCAGAAAATAGTTTGAGTTGAATGATCATTGGGAAATGTAACTCTAGTTAATTTCAGCTTCCTTAGATTGGAGAAGCAAACTGGAAAGGGAAATTCAAGAGTTATACTTCCTGCAAAAATAGTCAGACTAGTGAGAGTTCTACAATTAACAAAGCTAAAACGTAGAGTCAAAGGAGATCACCCAAAAGATTGAGTTCAACATCTTGGACATTGAATCTCACAACATCAGAGATCCAGGCTTCTATTCGAGACATAATATCCACGTCCTCAAAGTTGAATCTAAAATCATCACAATCAAGTGGAAAGCTAGTTAAGTCGAATGACCCACGAAGTCCAAGTGCTCTATCAACAATATTCACAAAATCCATTGGTAGATCCATCCCATGATCAAAGCAAAGTTCAGGGATGGAGATCCATATGTATTCCCAATTTTTGGACAATACGCTCGTTCACACAGCCTCTTTTGTTGGAAGAAATGAAAGAATGTGCCAAAGAACAATTTCAGGTAATTCACTCAAGCTTCTACCTTTATCATTACTACCTTCCATTGTTCCAATTCCTCCTCCTCTATTTCTTTTTAGAGAACTTACACCCATGATCTAAATGGCAAGACAATCCTAATATACAAAAGTGGAAGAACAAATTTAAAATAAAGAATATACAACTGCAGAGGATGTTGCAAGCAAAATCATGGATAGATTAAGTCCCAAAGAGAAAAAGGGGATTGAAATAAATTTTTCTCGGAATTAAATGTTCTTGTGAAATAAGAAGCATAATTATCTTTTATTTCAGCCAATATTTCTTGCTTTATTTGAATTTATTCATTCATTTCTACATTGGAGATAAAACTTTCATTTCCACTGCATCGTTTTAGAACACAAACAAAATGATCAATAGTTCAAACCCATCACCATCACCATCACCAAATTACTTTTCAAAATTGCATATAGAGTAGACATACAGCATTGGCTTCCAATTATCTAACTTATATCTCTAAGAAAATCACACATCAGTGCTCAGACTGCAGAAAAAATTCCATATGCTTAGAAAAATATTCAACAGTTCCATGGCCCCCAATCCAAAAATGTGTGAAAGAAAGTATTTCTTTGTCCGGAATCATAATAGCAAGACAAACTTAACATAAAGAGTCCTGTAAACAAATTTCGAAATAAAAAGATTAACAACAAAAATAGCAACAGAATGAGAAACAGTATCGATAGATTAGGTCCTAAAAGGGGAGGCGAAGGATAGAGAAATAGTTTTTTTTTATACATAAAAATATTCCAGAAATTAGGTCACTAGTTCGTCATAGTTAAGCCGATGAAAACTTCGAAAGGCCAAATCAACAGAAATAGCAATAGAAGAAACAAATTGAAACCATTGAATAGTGGACAAAAAGAAGGTGAAACTGTAAAGATATTGATAAAGAAAAGGGAACCAAAAGATACGCCAATTCACACAAGTTTACCTCAAAGCCTCAGGGAGAAGATGAAACTGTCAAGACATTCTTCGATTTTTTTGGAAATGGGAAGAATAAAACAAGCGCGAGGAATTCTTCTATATGTCTATATGCCACCGCGTCTACCTCTTCTGCCAAACACTGGCGCCCGTCGGGAGGGAGCGTTTAAAGCTTTGAGAATAATTGTTTTTAAAGGAAAATAAATAATATTAAAAAGGGAGAACGATAAAAAAAACCTCAAAATTACAAAATATCATGTCAAGTATTTTTTATAAAATGAGTTGTGATTTACTTATCAAATGTCATTATTTTTATCAATTCTTATTAATAAGTTTGATTTGAGATTTTGTTAAGTGAAATTTTCTTTTCTTTTTTTGTCATTCTTCCTATTAAAAAAAGAGTTGTTTTTTTTTCTTTGGGTCATAAATCATGTTAAAAAATTTTATTTTTCACTTTAAAATTTCATATTTATATTATATTTATATTATTTATTAATAATATTGGATAATGTATAATTATTTATTTTATTTTATTATATTTAATTTTGAAAAATAATGAAAAAATTAAAATAAAAGACCTAGAGAAAATAATATTTATTACAAAGAACCATAAAAATTGTAATTACTTAGAAAGACCAAACATCATAATATAAATTTAAAACTACTAAATTGACCATATCAAACCACTTACATTATATATTGCATTCAAATTAAAAAAATAACTAAAATTGAAACTAAAACCACCCATCATTAACATTTAACATGATCACATATTTTTTAATTTTTAATTTTTATCAAGTTTTATATTCATATAATCAATATATTATTTTATTAACAATGGTGAAACTCATATCTTTTTTAATTTTTTTCCACCAAGTCCCATATCAATATAATCAATATAGCATTTAATTAATTAATATATCATCAAGTTGCCTAATTTATATTATCAACGTTGATATAAATTAAGCTCCTTTTATAAAAAAAAATATAAATAAACTCATTTTATATTTTTTATTATATAACAGATTTTTTAGATTTTTTAATTTTATTCATATTAAATGAATTTTTTTTTAGTTTAAGGCTTAAATAAATTTTTTTAACCCACATAAATTTATTCTAAAATAAAAAAAAAATCATATAAACATTACATGTATAATAAATTATAAAAGACCTTGAGTTTTATTAAAGTTATAAAATTTTATTTTTAATTAAAATTTTTGTTGATTCAAAAAAATATAATTTTGACAAAATTGAAGAATGTGTAATTTTTTTCCATAGATATCTGTGCAAGTTGTGAAAACTGAAAATTGAGAAAACTTTTGTTTAATTTAGTAAAATTGAGAATTTGTATTAGTTTTAAAAATAGAATGTGGGATGTTATAAAAAATAAAATGTGAGAGAGAATGTAGGAATGAATGCAGACGATTCCGTTAGGGGAATTTTAGTATTTTTAATTTTATATTTTTATATTTGCTCCTAATAAATAATTACAAGTTTTATGATTTTTCTCAATAAATATCTTTTCCTTTAAGTTCTTCATCCTCGTTTTCACAAAAATAATCCAATTTTTATTATTTTTTACCATAAAAAATAATGTTTTTGTAAAATTATTTGGTTTTAAATCTCTCAAGAACATTCTCAACTATATCTCGTGAGAGGTCGCTTATTAATATTAATAAGATCGATTATAAGAGCAGTATCAAGTGCTAACGTGGGAGATGTCATTTATTTGGAGTGTGTTTGGGGGCAGCTTTTAACCACCCTTAAGCCCAATTGAACATGTAAAAGCCCAACTAATAGTTGTGATTTTTTTTTACATGTTTGGTTGATCAAATGTGATGTTGGGCTTGTGATAAAATATGTACGATTGAAACAAGCTGTCCATTTGAGCTTTTGTCCACTTGAGCTTTAATCAAAAGCTCGATGATCAGATATATCCGTTAAACGCATTTAATGCGTTTTAAATTCGTTAGCTAACCCCCTGAACCCCCTGATGCTCTCCTTCTCTCTCTCATCGTTATAGCATTGGATACTCCCTTTCTTCATTTGGAACACGACGAACCACTCCAACTCGCGGCGGCGGCTGCAGCTCGAGAAGGTCAGAATTGCGGTGTCCCATTTTCCGGCGTGGTGTCGGTGTTCTTCCTACTCTCGGGTGTGGGTCTTCCTCTCGGTGGTTATCGGCTGCAACACAGAAGGTCCGAATAGCTTCCATTTCTCTCGGCCAGTGAGTTTCTCGGTGGTTTTCGTCGGGCTTGGCTGATCTAGTGGCGGTGATCTGTTTGAGCTTGGCTGGCGTTGAAGTCATCTCCGGTTCAAGGTGTTGTGGCTGTGGATCTTGTCCATCGGTGTGGATCTGTTTGGCTGCTGAGGTTTGAAACTTGATTTAACCTTCATCTTGTTTCATTTCCCTTCATCTGTCCCTCTCGTCGATCTGGTTTGTCGACGTGATCTGCTGCTTGACTGCGTTGTTTAGCTTCTTCTGTTAATGATATTGCCGATTTTGAGGGAAGACATGCGAACAGAGGGAACAGAGGGAATGAGAGATAATGATATTGCCGATTTTGAAAGTTGATTTCTGGGTTTCTTTGCCAAATTCTGAATCTTTACCCCTCCAACGCCCACTCACATCTTCTCTGTGTAGCATTCGATCATTTCCTTGCAATGAAACGAGTTTGGTTTTTTTTTTTTTTTTGGACTGATGCAATGAAACGAGTTTGATTTCTGAAATTTGTTGTTGGTTTACTATTATCAGTTCTTTCTGTAGTCAATGTGTGGAGTTGTTTCATTCTCGTTGAAAATCGATTTTCGATGTTTTTTATTTCCTATTCTACAAACCAGACAAACATGAGGAAGGGCGGCCCAGTTTCGGTCCATCTGTACTCTGTTATTTTAACTATATGCATGAATCTGTTAGAGTACGAGAGCAGAAGTCACAACCTCTTCTGGTTTACTCTAGAAGAAAGAAACGTGTGATACAGAATTAAGTTGAAGGAGAGGTTATTATGTATGAGTCATAGGTGTCAAGAAGTTATTATGTATGATGTTGTTTTGTCTATCTAGGATTCCAGATTCTGATTCTAGATCATTTACTATCCTAAATGTTCAGAAGAAATCCAAATCCTAACAGAATCGCTTGAAGGCAACTATTTGATGCCTAAAATCTATCAGTGCCCTGTCCTTTTGATTGTTATCGATGGTTCTGTGAATCTATATATCCCCATGTTACTAGGACATTGAATTTTACTATGTTTTCTGATATTGTTTCACCAACACACTTTGTATACTAGATGTGATGAATGTCTCATTCTGATGTTTTATGTAATTTTCTTCTGAAATCTGTTCTCTTATACCATAAGAGTATTCGTACATGTGTTACTGTGCTCAAGATGTTATTCCACTCTTTTCTTTTCATGTGCCCCTGCACACTTAGCCTTCATATTAATTCTTATTAAACACGTTGTGTTTTAGCCTTCATATTAATTCTTATTATGAAGGCTATGTTTTAGCCTTCATATTAATTCCTATTAAAGTTTAGCCTTCATATTAATTCTTATTGAAGACGTGATTTTAGCCGTCATATTAGCTTCAATCAAGCATTTATTCTTCTCTGTTTGTAATGCCCACTGTAATTTGCTGCAATAGTTGTTTGAAATTTTCATTTGTTTGCGGTGGAAATAGTGTTGAAATAGTGGTATAGAAATATGGATAAAGCTGTTTGGGATGATGAAACAACGGAGATTTTCGTCAATGCCTGCGTTGAGCAAGTATACAAAAAAGAACGCCGAGGGCAGTCATTTTCAAAGAAAGCGTGGGGAATTATTGTCTCTACGTTTAATGCGAAGACTGGGAAAGATTATGACAGAAAGAAATTGAAGAATAGGTTAGATATCCTGAAAAAGGATTTCAAGACTTGGGATTCTTTAATCAAAGAGACTGGGGTGGGCATAGACCCTGTGACGAAAAAAGTAATGGCAACAAATGAGTGGTGGCAGCGAAAACTACAGGTAACTTATACCTTTCGATTTTAAACGGTTTGCCACTGACTTCTCAAGGATGCGATTTTAAACTAGTGGTAACTTACATCTTTAAACGGTTTGCATACAGGAGAAGCCAGCATATAGAAAGTTTAGGCACACAGGCCTTAAGTTCGAGAATGAATTAAGAATAATCTTCAAGGATGCGATGGCAAGCGGCGAAGATGTAGTTGTACCCTCTGTCCCACAGCCTCAGACACAGCAGGAGGATGAGGAGGAGGATGTGTATCGACCCACTATGGATGAAGAGGAAGGCTCAGGGGATAGTGAAGATGACATGTTTGGTGCTAACCCCGTGCCTAGTACCGGAGTGACGGATGAGCTAGCAAGCATTGGGTTAACAACAAGCACGCCATCAAATGGTGATACTGAGGAGGGAAGTCGGGGTAAGCGGAAGATGGGTGAAGGGTCTGGGAAGAGAAAGAAGCAGAAAATGCCAGCTTCAAGACAAATCGCTGATGCAATTAGTGTGATGGCAAATGCATCCAAGGACAGAACGGCAACATTAGATGCAATGAACGATGTTAGTGTCGATTCTGCTATGAGTGAACTGCTTGGCATTGAGGAAGTCATACGTGATAAGAGCTTTCGTAATCGCTGTATCAAGCTAATTGAGAATAAGACTCATCGGGAGACTTTCATGTCACTCTGTAAACGAAACATGGAGTTCGTGGTGGAGTGGTTGGAGTTTATGATTTATGAATCGTAGATGTACCTAAACTATGTTTTATTTGACTTCATGACATTATGCTTTGTGTAAACTACGTTATGCCAGTTATTATATGCTATTAGGAGTTTATGACGTTATACTTTGTGTAAACTACGTTATGCCAGTTATTATATGCTATTAGGAGTTTATGACATTATACTTTGTGTAAACTACGTTATGCCAATTATTATATGCTATTAGGAGTTTATGACATTATGCTTTGTGTCACTCTGTCTTATTAGGAGTTTTTTCATTCAATTACTCATACTTGAATTTTTAATCACACTCAGGGTACATAAATAATCAATGGCAAGTTCGAGTAATCAAGACTTACCTGACATGGTGGAGGAAGATGACCAGTCTCGACTTATAGATATTATAAATAATGAAGTAGATGAGTATGAGCAATTGGCTGCGTTGATCTGTGCATATGTTTTGCCTTTTATATGTAAAGAACCACGAAAAACAAGTACACGCACCGGTCATGACTGGGTGCAAGAGGTATTGGCAACACATGGTTCACGCTGTCATGACATGTTTAGAGTGGAAAAACATGTCTTTTATAGCTTGTGTCATAAATTGGTCGAACATGGCTTACAGATTTCAACGAACATTGGGATCGAGGAAATGGTTGCCATGTTCTTGTTCACCGTTGGCCATGGAGTAGGCAATAGGGTGGTTCAAGAGCTCTTTCAACATTCAGGGGAAACGGTCAGTAGGCATTTGCACAATGTATTAGATGCTTGCTTTAGTCTAGCGGGGGAAAATATCAGACCGTCCGATCCCGAATTCAGTGTATGCCACCCCAAAATAAAAGAAGATCGCCGTTATTATCCATTCTTCCAAGATGCTATTGGAGCAATAGATGGAACCCACATTAAGTGTGTGATCACTGGTGCGAACCGTGAGAGATATATCGGAAGGAAGGGATATCCAACACAGAATGTAATGGCTGTATGTGATTGGGACATGTGCTTTACGTTTGTTATGGCGGGCTGGGAAGGTACTGCACATGATGCTCGTGTCTTCGAATCTGCTGTTTCTAATCCATCTTATAACTTCCCTCATCCACCTGCAGGTATTGCTCCGTCACCTTCTATTCAATTACTTTCATTTTACACTTTAATGAATCTAATAGTTTGGATTGATTTAAACTTTTATTAGGAAAATATTATTTGGTTGACGCTGGTTATCCGACACAACTTGGGTACCTTGGTCCTTATAGACGTGAGCGTTACCATCTTCCAGAATTTAGCCGCCAACCCGGATTTAGAAACGCTAATGAGACCTTTAATTATTATCATTCTAGTTTAAGGTCTACAATTGAAAGGACTTTTGGAGTGTGGAAGAATCGATTTCAATTGTTGCAAAACATGCGCAAGTATAGCTATCAGACACAAGTCCGCATTGTTTGTGCAACAATGGCCCTTCATAATTTCATTAGGCGAAATGATATTGCAGACGTAGTGTTTCGCCAAGGTGAAGCTGGGAATCTTGTTGATGTGGAAAATAATAGTGTAGCTGAACAATCTTCCACGACAAATTATGGCAGGCGATCTTCCTCTGAAATGATTCAAATTCGTGACTCAATTAGAAATCAAATTGTACGACACATGTGATACAATTGGTTATGTAATATTTTTCTAATTAGATTGTGCATTTTTTAATTGTCTAATTTCCCAACTTAAACTATTATAAATTTCTTATAATTTTTAATTACATTTCTCTTTTATCATTATCACAAAAGCCCAATTGACAATCGCTGTTCCAAACACACCATTTTTTTCATTTTTGCAAAAGCCCAATTGACAATCGCCAATCCAAACACAAATCACATTACATAATTTAGCTTTTATCAAAAGTGATATCATAACAAGCCCAATTGAAACAAGCCCAATTGACAATCGCTGTTCCAAACACACCCTTGCATGGTATAAGTTGGCAAAAGCCCGATTGGAGTATAACTTTCTTCTGGGTCACTTTAATTATCTCCAAACCAAAACCCAGAGTCACATTTCTCAGTTCGTTCTAAATCATTGAAAACCAATGTTGTTGAAGGCGGACCGGACCAGCCCGGAAACCGGCGAACCGACCCCGCCTCAGTCCGATCCAGGTTCCTATTTAAATTTTTTTAAAAACAATTTCTTTAGAATTTCATATTTATAAGCCTAAAATCTTCAATTTCTCATCGGTGTGGCCCTGGTTTAGCTCCAATTTAGCCCCAATCTGACCCACTAACCCTTAACACAGTGCCCTGACCTGTTCAATACCCGATCCGGGTTTTAATACCTTGTTGAAAACATAAGAAGGGCTTTGAATGCAAATATAAGGTTTTATATCATATACAACCTTTGGTCTTCACTGTGAGGGAAATCTTATATTAAGCACCAAATGTAATAAAATGTATATGTTATGTAAATAAATAAAAACCAAACTAACATGTCATTATCCTGCCCTAATGGAATATCCTAAAGAATGTTGTATATATTACATTACTAGCTTTACACTTATTACAATAAGGAGACCACAACTATTCTTATGTTCATGAATAGACAAAAAGACACTGAATGACTTCACTAGGATTGCAAAAACTCAGTTACAAAAGGGTAGTAGGTGTTATGAATATTGAATATGTGGATGTCCATTGACTCATATTACTCTTCTAGTCAAATTTGACATAAAGAAGAAAAGATGATTTGACACAAAGCAAAAGCAAAAGAAGACAAGGACATAAAGACAGCAAAAGAAGACAGGGATATAAAGACAGCAAAAGAAGACAGGGATATAAAGACGATATAAAGTAACCATGGTCATTTGAATATAACCATGGTAATACAACCAAGGTTAAATTTCTGTCTCTATATAAAGGGCTGTAATCGATTGTTTCAATTGAACTGAATGAGATCATCTCTCTAACTTCTCTCTAGAAATTCTATCGATTTTCTCTGAATCCTATCAATCTTCTTTCTTATAACATATACTTTTATAACACGTTATCAGCACGAAGCTCTAAAAGAAGGTATGATCTTCTTATGGTTTCTTTAATGATTATATATCTATTGTTTTATTTTATAGATCTGGGATAATCTGAGCCACTATATGGAATTAGAGAGATACTTTTACCGATTGTTATATAACATCGGGTTCCATGGCTATGATTGGAGATCGTTATTGTTTTTATATACAAGTTCTTTTATATTATTATTTATTATTGTTATTATGGCAAGAAGCCATACATATCTGATTCTTGAAATTATGACCAGAAGTCGTAATGTTTTAATAATATGGCCATAAGCCATATCCATTTTTATTATATAGCCAGAAGCTATATATATTTTTCATCTTATTATATGGCCAGAAGCCATATCCATTTTTATTATATAGTCAGAAGCTATATACATTTTTCATCTTATTATATGGCCAGAAGCCATATCCATTTTTATTATATAGCCAGAAGCTATATATATTTTTCATCTTATTATATGGCCAGAAGCCATATCCATTTTTATTATATAGCCAGAAGCTATATACATTTTTCATCTTATTATATGGCCAGAAGCTATATATATTTTTATCGTTTATCTTATTGTACGGCCAGAAGTCATGTATAATTTTCATCCTGAAGATAATAGTTAATTCCTCATCTTGAGATTAAATGGCCCGAAGCCATACATGGCATGAAGTCATGAGATTAAATGGCCCGAAGCCATACATGTTTTAATTTTCTTTTCTTGCCTTATGAATTATTTATTGTCTTTATACAGTTATTATATGGCACATTTACATTTCATATTTTAATTATTTTCATTTATTTCTTTAATTAGTTTGAACAATGGCAAACTTGGCAAAACTTGAAATTGTGGCTCTTGACATTACCGGGAAAAATTATTTATCTTGGAAATTGGATGCGGAAATTCACTTGAATGCCAAAAGTCTGGAAGACACGATTAAAGAAGGGAATAAGGCATCCAACAAAGATAAAGCCAGATCAATGATTTTTCTTCGCCACCACTTACATGAAGATTTAAAAACTAAATATTTGATAGTGATGGACCCACTTGTCCTTTGGAACAATTTGAAAGAAAGATATGATCACCAGAAGTTGGTCATTCTTCCAAAAGCTCATTTCGATTGGATGCATTTACGCTTGCAAGATTTTAAATCTATAAGCGAATATAACTCAGCTATGTTCAGAATTACTTCTAAATTGAAATTATGTGGAGAAAATGTTACTGATGATGATATGTTAGAAAAGACATTCTCCACATTTCATGCATCCAATTTGCTCCTGCAGCAGCAATATCGTGAAAAAGGTTTCAAGAAATATTCTGAGTTAATTTCTTGTCTCCTTGTGGCTGAACAAAATAATGAGCTTTTATTGAAAAATCATGAATCCCGTCCAACAGGCTCAACTCCATTCCCTGAAGTGAATGTAGTATCTAATGAATCTTATTGTGGCCGTGGCCGTGGCCGTGGACGTGGACATGGACGTGGACGTGGGCGTGGCTACAGCCGTGGGCGTGGTCGTGGTCGATATCATGGAGGTTCAAATTCCTACCAGAAGTGGGAAAAGACTGATAAGAACCAAAAAGGGGAAAGCAGTAGGCATAACAAATATGCTGATAATCCATGCTATCGATGTGGTGGAAAGGGCCATTGGTCTCGTACCTGTCGTACACCAAGGCACCTAGTTGATCTTTACCAAGAATCAATAAAAAATACTGGTAAAAGATCAAATGTTGAAGTTAATCATGTTGATCAGGGCGAGAATTCTGAGTATGCCAATATAGATAATAACTATTTGGATGTTGCAGATTTCTTGATATAATTTAAACTGTTATATTTTATTTAAAGTTGTTTCTATCATATGTATTAATTTTATTTATGTTTTTATGAAGAATGAATTCTATTGGCATCAATCCTGAAAATTTATGTCTCGTTGATAGTGCAACAACTCACACCATACTCAGACATGATAAATATTTTTCTTCCCTGGTAATACGAGAAGCCAATGTTCAAACTATATCTGGTAGTATAAATTTAATTGAAGGCTCCGGAAGAGCTAATATTTTGTTACCTAAAGGAACAAAATTATGCATTGATAATGCATTTTATTCTACCAAGTCTAAAAGAAACTTACTGAGTTTCAAAGATATCCGCAGAAATGGATATCATTTAGAAACAACAACTAAAGATAATAAGGAATATCTTGTCATTACAAATATAGTTGCTGGTAGAAAATGCATACTAGAAAATTTTCCTATTTTTTCTTCTGGTTTGTATTACACATGTATAAGCACAATTGAAACACATACTATTGTGAACCAGAAGTTCAATAATGCAGACCAGAAGTTTGCCAATACAAACCAGCAGTTTGATAATGTAAACCAGAAGTTTACTAATGAATTTAATGTTTGGCATGACCGGTTAGGCCATCCCGGTTCAATTATGATGCGACAAATAATTGGGAATTCATGTGGACATACCCTGAAGTGTAAACAAATACCACAATCCCATGATTTTTCATGTGCTGCATGTTCCAAGGGAAAGTTAATTATTCGCCCCTCACCATGCAAAGTAGAAAGTGAGACTCTCACATTTCTAGAACGGATACAGGGAGATATTTGTGGGCCAATACACCCACCATGCGGACCATTTGTCAACACCCGTTTCCATTTTGATATGCGCAGGGCAATAATGAACAAGTTCCATAGGCAAACAGAAAAGTACAGTTATACTGATAATAAGTATTTGTTTACAGACAGTCATTAACAGAGCAGAAGTCGATAATAATGACAAATATGTACAGTATGTTCCCAAAACTATTTCACATACAGACTATACAACCACTGTATTCATCTTGGGAAACGTGTCCGTCAGTTTCCCTTCTCTGCATCCTTGGCTTTCGAGCCACTGGCACCCGCTGAGACATTTTGATTAGAAAAAGGGGTGAGATTCCAAGGAATCTCAGTAGAAACATACGATCAACATATAAAATACGAAAATTAAATATGCAATGCACCGTATCAAGTAAAATGAAAATTCATATCATCCGTGTGTGTACACAAAATTCAGGGCCAACTAACCCGTTGAAACCCCTGCATGTACCTCAGCCGAGTCCTTGACTACAGCTAGGTAAGACCAGTGTACCTCAGCTAGGTCCTAGACCACAGCTAGGTAATGTGCCTCCAGCACGTGTTCAGATCACAAAATACAGTAACACGCATCATATAAATAATCACATAGTATATGAGAGATAGTAGTCCCTACCTTAACCTCTTTCCTGTCTCAAAGGGTCCGCCTCGTAAGACGTGTCAACTATAGGCGTCCAACTCGGTCCTAAAACATCAAATGTACAAGAAATAGGTCATAACCTATCCAAGTATCATTTTAGACACTTTCATAGTGTTTCTTGTGGTTATATTAGCCTATGGTGAAAATTTACAAAAATGCCCCCGGGACCCCGGCCCCGCCGTACCCGGCCCGATGGCACGTTTTTCCAAATTTTTGAATATGGCTATCCTGACGTATTTTCATCCAAGGAATCCATTTCCGGACTCAAAATTACCAAATTCACTGTCAAATTACGAAATTGCCCTTGGCAGCCCTACTTTTAGGGTTTTAGGGGCGTTTCCGTAATTATGCTTTCTCAGCCTTTTCTGAAAAAGTGCCCAACTGTAACCCCACCTATTTTCACCCACTGAATCCAATGGAACCATAAAATCATTGAAAATCCAACTCTAAGGCCCTCAAACATCCCTGGCCGAAATAATTGCGTTCTCCGGGAAAAATCGGGGTTTTACGATTTCGGCTCCGTAAACACGTTCCTTTCTACTCCTAACCACTTTATTAACATTCTAATTGAGTTATAACAACCTTTTGAACTAAAATTGGGCAGCATAACCCTTCAAATGTCACATTTCCAAAATTTACAAACAAAGACAATCCGACGAAATTTCACCGATTAAATTGTCTACAGCAACCAGAATAGTCAATATACGAAGGTTTGGAAGTTACCTCAAGCTCCAACAAGCTTTTCCCAAAAATGGCTGAAACCCTAACCTTTAGAGAACAGATTTTTGAGCCTCCAAACCCTAAAGAACAAAGAGGAGTAGCTTAGAGTCGGAGATATACGCGTTAGGAGCGAAATCGTCGGAGAAATCGGCTTACCTTATGATTTTTCTTCTCTTTCTCTCTCTAAACTCTCTCAACCTTCTCTCTCTATGTTTCAGGTTGCTGAGCACGAAATGGGGCTGAAGAGGATGATGAAGTTTATATTATCATATTTCATAATATTATAATAATTTATTTAATTTTCCAAAATTACTAAAATCCAATTTATGTACATAACTTCCTACATTCACGTAACCATGCCATCATGTCCAACCAATATTTCCTTCTTTATGCCACATGTAGGAGACACCTAGGGGTCCCTCCCTATGGTCTCAATTGGCTTCACAACTTGTTTCGGTTACGTATACACGTAAAGTCTCAATTTTGGTCAAAATTGCACTTTTTGCTCAAATTTTCCATAAATTCATATTAAATTGACCAAAATATTCTAAATATATTTTTAACCTTTATTTTCCTTAATTAATTGAAATTAACTTCAATTAATTGAAAAATAATTTATTTTGTGCTATTTTGGCAAAATTACGATTTTGCCATTACCTTTCTAATCCAATTTCTTTTCTTGTTTTTCTTTGGCCAATTTTCATCTATTTTTGGACCAAATATTTTCTCTAATATTCCTTCATTTTTGGACCTTAATATTGAGCTTTTTAAATTACCCAAATTAATTCCATAATTATTTGTGCCCAATTTCCCATGAAATCGAACATTTATGAAATTCATAAATTCCAAATTCATGAATATTCACCATTTTATTGAATTTCTCAAATAATTACAATATATTTGGTGAATATAAAATTTGGGGTGTTACACCATTTAGGTACTATATGGTTTTAATTGATGCATCAACTAAATGGTCGCATGTTTGCTTATTATCTTCTCGCAACCTGGCGTTTGCGAGATTACTTGCTCAATTGATTAGATTAAGAGCACATTACCCTGATTATCCTATCAAGAAAATACGTCTTGATAATGCTGGTGAATTTACATCACAAGCTTTTAATGAATATTGTATGTCCCTTGGAATTGATGTTGAACATCCTGTAGCTTATGTTCACACGCAAAATGGACTTGCAGAATCATTGGTTAAAAGGTTGCAACTAATTGCAAGACCTTTACTTATGAAATCTAATCTACCAATTTCTGCTTGGGGCTATGCCATTTTGCATGCAGCAATGTTAATTCGCATCAGGCCAACAAGTTATTTAAAGGTTTCCCCCTTACAAATGGTTTTTGGTCAGGAACCTAATATTTCCCATATAAGAATTTTTGGGTGTGCGGTATATGTGCCTGTAGCACTGCCACAACGCACTAAGATGGGCCCACAAAGAAAGATGGGAATATATGTTGGGTATGAATCTCCATCAATTATAAAATGTTTGGAACCATCCACAGGAGATTTATATACGGCACGATTTGCCGATTGTCATTTTGATGAATCATTTTTCCCAACATTAGGGGGAGAAAACAAACAGCTGGGTAAAGAAATTAGTTGGAATGAATTATCATTGGCTCATTTTGATCCTCGTACAAAACAATGTGAACTGGAAGTTCAAAAGATAATTCATTTACAGAATTTAGCTAATCAAATGCCAGAAGCATTTACTGACCCAAAGAAAGTGACAAAGTCACATATCCCAGCTGCTAATGCTCCTATTAAAATTGATGTCCCTGAAGGACAACCTACTATGAATGAATCCAAAGCACGCCTGAAGCGTGGCAGGCCTATCGGTTCCAAAGATAAAAATCCTCGAAAAAGAAAAGGAGCAAAGAATATAGATGGTCAAGTCGAGGATAATGAAGAAAAATTAGTAGCTCCAGAAGAGCCATCTCCTGAAGAGATATTATCTCCAGAAGAGAACATTGTAGTCCCAGAAGAGACCCAGGTACCTGATATATGTGAAAATAATGAGATCTCAATAAATTATGTTATGAATGGAATCCGATGGGATAGAAATGAAGTCAACGTTGATGACATCTTTGCTTATCATATAGCAAATGATGTAATGAATGATAATGAGGATCATGAGCCAAAATCCATTAGTGAGAGCCAACAAAGAAAAGACTGGCCCCTATGGAAAGATGCAATTAATGCATAATTAAAATCATTGGCAAAACGAAAAGTATTTGAACCTGTAGTCCTTACACCTGAAGATGTAAAACCAGTTGGATGCAAATGGGTTTTTGTACGAAAAAGAAATGAAAAGGGCAAAATAACTATATATAAGGCACGTCTAGTAGCCCAAGGTTTTACACAAAGACCTGGCATTGATTTTGAAGAAACGTATTCACCAGTAGTGGATGCGACTACTTTTCGTTATTTAATCAGTCTAGCAGTAGATGCAGGACTTGATTTACATCTAATGGATGTTGTGACTGCCTATTTATATGGATCACTTGATAGTGATATTTATATGAAAGTCCCTGAAGGACTTAAGATGCTAGAAGCATCCAATTCAAGTTCTCAAGAACAATACTCAGTTAAGTTAAATAAGTCCCTGTATGGCCTGAAGCAATCAGGGCGCATGTGGTATAATCGTCTTAATGAATATTTGTTGAAAGAAGGATACAAAAATGATCCGATATGCCCATGCATCTTTATGAAAAGATCTAATAGTGAGTTTGCTATAATTGCTGTTTATGTTGATGATATCAACATCATTGGAACTCCTGAAGAGCTCCAAAAGGCAATTAATTGTTTGAAGAAAGAATTTGAGATGAAGGACTTGGGAAGAACAAAATTCTGTCTTGGATTACAGATCGAGTACTTCAAAAAAGGGATCTTTGTATATCAAGAAACTTATACAAAGAAGGTCCTAGAGCGATTTTACATGGATAAATCTCATCCATTATGTACCCCAATGATTGTAAGATCTTTGATGGTGGATAAAGACCCATTCAGACCTCGAGAAATTAGTGAAGAAGGTGATGAAGAACTACTTGGTCCAGAAGTACCATATCTTAGTGCTATTGGAGCACTAATGTATCTTGCTAATCATACACGTCCTGATATATCATTTGCTGTTAATTTACTAGCAAGATATAGTTCTTCACCAACACGAAGGCATTGGAATGGAATAAAGCATTTTTTTCGTTATCTCAGAGGTACAACAGACATGGGGTTATATTACTCAAATGTATCCAAGCATGAACTGGTTGGTTATGCAGATGCTGGATTTTTATCTGATCCACATAATGGTAAATCACAAACGGGCTATCTATTTACATGTGGAGGTGCAGCTATTTCATGGCGATCTATGAAACAGACTATATCAGACACATCATCTAATCATGCAGAAATTCTAGCAATACATGAAGCAAGTCGAGAATGTATGTGGTTGAGGTCAGTAATACATCATATACGTACAACTTGTCATTTATCTTCCGACAAAATGATCCCAACAATCCTCTATGAGGATAATGCTGCATGTATCGCTCAACTTAAAGAAGGCTATATCAAGGGCGATAGAACGAAGCATATTTCACCAAAATTCTTCTTCACTCGCGACCTTCAAAAGGATGGTGAAATAGATATCCAGCAAATCAGTTCAAGTGAAAATCTAGCAGATTTATTCACCAAGTCACTTCCAGGTACAATCTTTGAAAAACTTGTTCATGATATTGGTCTTCGGAGATTCAAAGATTTCAACTGATATTATCAAGAGGGGGAGTCGATACACGCTGTACTCTTTTTCCCTTATCTAGGTTTTGTCCCACTGGGTTTTCCTAGAAAGGTTTTTAATGAGGTAGCACTCGATGGTGTATCAATGAATGATGTACTCTTTTCTTTAGCTAGGTTTTTATCCCACTGGGTTTTTCCTAGTTAAAGTTTTTAATGAGACACATTCATAATGGACATCCAAGGGGGAGTGTTATAAATATTGAATATGTGGATGTCCATTGACTCATATTACTCTTCTAGTCAAATTTGACATAAAGAAGAAAAGATGATTTGACACAAAGCAAAAGCAAAAGAAGACAAGGACATAAAGACAGCAAAAGAAGACAGGGATATAAAGACAGCAAAAGAAGACAGGGATATAAAGACGATATAAAGTAACCATGGTCATTTGAATATAACCATGGTAATACAACCAAGGTTAAATTTCTGTCTCTATATAAAGGGCTGTAATCGATTGTTTCAATTGAACTGAATGAGATCATCTCTCTAACTTCTCTCTAGAAATTCTATCGATTTTCTCTGAATCCTATCAATCTTCTTTCTTATAACATATACTTTTATAACATTAGGGACTTATTTATAACCTATTGCCCCACATTCTCGCTAATGAGCACCTGTATTTATCTAATCCTCTTCTCTGTTCTTCTATTTTCCTTTTAGTCTTCATTACTGTTCCCTACCTCAATCAACAACAAAATATAACTTTGTTCTCTAAGAGGTGATAATGTGGGGTTGATTTGACAGTTTTCTCTATTAACTCAAGAAGGGTAGAAAATGGTTTCAGCCCATCAACAAGTTTTATTCACTCACAATCATAATGGTTTTGTATGTTATTGTTCTGATTTTTTATTTCCAGTCGTATTACATAAAAATATTATTACAATTTTATATAAAAATATATAAATAATTTTATATTAATAAATTATAGATTATTACTATAAAATATAATTTTTTTTCCATGTTTTCTTTACTACAGCTGTGAACTGTTCAGATCAAATTTTAACAGTTTAAATTTATTGATATATTTTTTATACAAATTTGTTATAATATTTTTATAAAATATTAAATTTGAACCATTAGATTTTTATATAGATCTAATGGTGATAAAGGTGGCAAAAGAGGGGAAAAGGATGGGAAGGTAAAGGAGAGAAGCTCCTTTCTGATGACTCTACCCAAATTCTGTGCCCCATTCAAATTATTTGGAGAAAAAAAAAAAAAGCATAAGCAAGTAATTATGTTTATTATTCTGCAAGAAAAAAGCTAAAACAATGACTTGCTTTCCCCAGCAAAAACAATTATTAACAATATATTATAACAAGATAGGGAGCCAAACCTACGCCAAGATTTGTGCTGCTTTGATCCTCATAGGCAAGAAATGCTAAACCTTTTGATTTCCCTATATATTTATCCCGGCAATATTTTACACACATCATTTGCAGATATTAGAAAAAAAATTAAAATAATAAATATGAAAGATAAAATAAATTGAAATATTATATTAGGATTAAATCTAATTCCTAACTAAATCTTATAAAAGCGACCCAAATTAATATTTTTCTCATTAAACAAAAAGCAATACTTTGCGTGTGTTAAAAAAAAAAAATTTATCATGATATGAATAAGAAAAATGGGGAACCTCCATTAAAAATTGTATTGGTGCGAGCGAAGGACCTAATAAATTTTTTACTAATTTTTTGAGCTGCATTATTTTTTATTTTTTATTTTTGAATTACAGAAGGCAAGCAAGAAGCTTGAAGTAAATGTACTTTAATCTCCAATCGGATAAGTTTCCGCTGCAAGGGATTTATCCTTCAAAAAACTATCCCAGCAGATACTCGGACTTCAGGTAATAAGTAAGTTTGCTCTCGCACATTGTGAGCCCTCTTCGCTAGTACATCGGCACACGCCAAGAATTCCCTGTTGCAGTGATATAATTCCACATTCCAATCATCATAAAGTAGTTGCCTTATAATGTCCCACAAAGGCTGATACTCGCCACTGTCCCTCAACAAAATATTCACAGCTGCCAATGAATCCGAATATACACGAACATCTTTGAGTTGCGTGATTTAATTATTTGAAGATTATATTTTGACAACTTTGCAAAGAAGACAAAACCCAAAACTGCAGCTAAAGGGCGACTCCTCTAGAAAATCTTTCTTTTTTAAAAAAAGTTAACAAATGACTTCTTATTCCTACCCTAAAAATTGATATGTAATAATAATTACAAGGATATAACTAATCCAAAAAGTATACAAGGGCATAATATAAACTCTGCATGCTGTTAACACAACTTTGTAATTCTCTTTCCCCTTCTTCCACTTCCAAACTTGCAGAATGAAAGATGGGCGCAAAATATTCAAACAAATGTAGCCAGTGCAGGGAGAAAAATTGACCTGTTAGAAGCTAATATCCAAACTAATTATATAGGGCATTAAAACCAACAGTTTTGACAGTAAAATTGATTGCCTTGCCACATGTATAAGAAGTTGCTAGTTTCAGGTTTCCTTCAATGCTTTTTAATCAAATAGTGGCTCCTTGACAAGAAGATTCATCTTTTCCTGAAGAAATTTGAGCACATCGTCTCTCCCTTCCTTAATAAGCAACTGTCTTAGCTTCCCAAATGTGACACCTGATGGCCGAATTCCCTTCTCTATCATATCTTCCAACAAAACACAAGCTTTTGTAACATTGCCCTTCTCACACAGCCCATTTATAAGCACTGAAAATGTGTGCATGCTTGGGACAAACCGTTTTAATTTCATGTATCTCCATATTTTCATAGCCCTCTCCAAATCATTTCCCTCACAAAACATTTTTATCATCATCGTATAGGTATCGGCGTCTGGTTCGCAAGACTTGATCATCCGTCGGAAGGCACTATAAGCCTCATCACTTCGATCATTACCTATCAAGCTGCTTATGATTATGTTATAGGTCCTTGAGTTAGGAGTGATGCCCTTGCATTCCATTTCATTTAAGACTCTATATACGTTCTTAAATTTGTTTACTTTACAAAAAGCACTGATCAAGGCATTATAAACCACAATATCTGCCTTAATTCCAGTCCTTTCCATCTCTAGGAATGTATCAATAGCATCTTCAATCCGAAGTTCGACCCCATATGTATGAACCAGGACACTATAAATGAAAGATGTTGGCCTGCAATTGTTGGTATCCATATCCTTAACAACCTCGACAGCTTCATCAACTCTTCCTGCTTTACAAAGAATGTCAACCATTATGCCATAGGTGACTATATCAGGGTTGCATCCCATGTCAACCATTTCTTTGAAAATCTCTCTTGCTTTCGGGAGATTTGGAGCCTTTCCCCATCCTTCAAGCAATATGCTGTAAGTTTTTGAGTCAGGAACAAATTGATCCTTAGAACGATCAAAGATCTCTTGAGCCTTCCTTACATTCTTGGACTTGCATAAAGCGCTCAGCAAACCATTGAAGGCAGCGGGATTCGGAGATATGTTATAGTTTTCCATGACATTGAATGTGTAAATTGCCTCATCTACCTTTTGAGCCCTAGCATACTTTCTCATAATAATACAAAAGGTCTCAACATTTAGCATCTCCTTTTTCCTCATAGCATTTACCAGGTCCCACATGATTCGATACTGCCTTATCTTTGCCAAAGATTCTATCATCGTGTGGTATGCCCTAATGCTGTGTGAGTAATTTTGTTGCTTCTCAGCCCATTCAAAAAACCTATACGCCACAATACCAGCATTCTCAAATCTCTTAAGAACATTCTCAACTATATCTGGTGAAACTCTAATTCCGGTTTGATTAAGAGCAGTATCAAGTGCTAATGTGGGAGAGGACATTATAACCTTGCATAATTTTCTAGTTATATCTGAAATGTCCTGAAATCGTTCATTTGCACTATAATTTCTGGTAAAAACCCTCCAATTAGAGTATGACTTTCTCCTAGGGTCACAAAGTTTAATCATCGCTTAACCAAGCCCAAGAGTTACAGTCAACCTGAATCACTAAAAACATAACAGAGGCTTCAGATGCAAATATAAAGTTGATATCATATAATAAATATAAGTTTGTCTTCTTAGAGTGAATTTCTAGTAAAATTTGTCAGAAAGAGGCAGAAAATTGATCAAACGAATTCAATTATTGATCTGAACAACTGCAAACTAATTGCCAGGCCAAATGAAAATAAGCATGATTGAAGCATTGATAATTCATTAAGCATACTACATATATTAGATGAATGAGTATGTAACAGTAGTATGGAACATTTCTGAACCGTATCATGCATTTTACAGCTTTTAAAATTCTATTTTTTTAACAGGGAAACCAGAGAACACTAGAATAAAGCTATTAATCCAGGAAATCATAAAGAAGTATACTTTTACTAGATGAATGAACGGATAGGAGTTAGCAACCTTTGACTTATAAGCAAGCAAGCAGGTGGGCAAGCTTACTCTTGGCAACTTGATATGAAAAATTATTTGAAGATTAATCAGGATGGGCAAGTTCGATGCTTATTGAATTATTTTGAAGAATAGATTATCAAACGAGTCAGACATAACTCAAAATTAAATGTGCTCCTCTACTTCTCCATCTACTCTGAGATATCAAACGAGTCAGACATAACTGTAATAATACACCATGGGTTATTAAAATTGAAAAATCTCCACCGGAAAAATGAAAAATCTGTCTCTGAGAATGACAGACGGGGAAAGGACTGAAAATTAAAAAAACTAAAATTGAGATACACTCTTAAATTATTTATTATCCGTATCAGATAGAAAATCATACAGTAAAACTAACACACAGCTTGGACAATTACCGGATTTGAACCATAAATGGTAATTAAAACAATTCTGCAATTGCTCATTTGCTCTAACAACCGAGTACACTGATGACATAAAATTAAAGATAAGTGAATTCCTCAATAAAAGTACCTGAGCGATGAATTTGTTTTTGGTTAAGTCATGGCGATGCTCTGCCTCTACGAAAGTATCCGACGGTGGCTGACGATGGGGGTTCTGCATCTCCGATGTCGAATGGGTTAGAAGAGAAGAAAACCACGTTCTCCCAAAAATTGCCGATGAGAGGATCGGAACCACTAACAACCTCACGCAATTCTCGTCTCCGGCGGCGGCTCAGTGGTGGGTGCAGATGATGGGCTCGGGATTTCCCAAAAATGGGATCAGAATTCAGAACTTCGGAATCGACTCCCTCCCGTCGTTTTAAAAAAAAAAAAATGGTCTTTTTTTCATATATATTATTGGATTAAGATTTTAACAATTTAAATTTAATATAAGAAAAATTCTAAAAAACTATGTTGGAAAATAGAAAATGACATTTCAGTATATTAAAAATGAGAAATGACAATTCAAACGGGTGTCAGATTTTTAGAGGAATTTGCCCTTTTGAAATCTCGGCTAAATTACGAAAATGCCATTCAGCCCTTCATCCCCCACTTTATAATAACAACACGATCTTCATAATTAACAATTCCAAATTCAACATTAACAACTTTAATTCTTTTTTGATAATTAACAAGTTTCATAGCTAATAACAACATTTATCTCTTAATTAATAACTTCGGATTCGACATTAACAACTCCAATTTCTTCTTTCACAATTAACAAATTTCAGGGCCAATAACAACACATATCTCTTAATTAACAACTCCGGATTTGACATTAACAACTCCAATTTCTTCTTTCATACTAAACAAGTTTCAGGACCAATAATAACATCTATCTCGCCATTAACTACTTCGGATTCGATATTAACAATTCCAATTTCTTCTTTCACACTAAACAAGTTTCAGGGTAAATAACAACATTTATCTCGCCATTAACAACTTCAGATTCAACATTAACAACTCTATTTTCTTCCTCCACTTCGGAATAATAACACATATCTCTTAATTAACAACTCCGGATTCGATATTAACAACTCCAATTTATTCTTTCACACTTAACAAGTTTCAGGATCAATAACAACACTCATTTCTTAATTAACAACTCCAGATTCAAAATTAACAACTCCAATTTCTTCTTTCACAATTAACAAGTTTCAGAGCTAATAATAACAACTATCTCACCCTTAACAACTCCGGATTCGCCATTAACAGCTCCCATGTTGTTATTTCTACTGAAGGCTGAAGAGCATTTTCATAACTTAGTCGATATTTCAAAAGAACAGATTCCTCTAAAAATCTGACACCCACCTAAATTATCTTTTCCCATTTTCATTGTACTGAAATATCCTTTTTCATTTTTTAATGTAGTTTTTTGAAAGTTTTCCTTTAATATATCAATATATAATCCAATTCTTTTCCCTTTTGTAGAGATGGGAAAGGACTATTCATAATAAGCCAAAACCATTCCTCGGGCTTTGGGCCAGCCATTGCAGCAAAAGGGCAGAAGTCAGTGTAGCCATAGATTTTGAAATTCGAAATCTGAAATCATTCTTCTTTCACTTTTGCATTTCTCACCCTCTTTCATGCGTTTAATAGTGTGAGTTTCTTTCAATCTTCTTCCCTCTAAGCTTCTCATCTCAATTCAAGCTTCTTGATTTTTCTCATCTCTAATTCTCATTTCTTTCTTCTCATGCTTCTGTCCATCATTTATTTTTATCAAGATTCTGCCTCTGATTTTGACAGTTGTTTTATTGGCGTCAACTATGGTCAAGTCATCGACAATCTTCCCCCACCATCGGCCACCGCCAGGCTTCTTCAATCCACATTCATAGAGAAGGTCCGGTTGTACGGATCAGATCCTGCCATAACCAAAGCCCTTGCCAACACCGGCATAGGAATTATCATTGGAGCATCAAATAGCGACATACCCACTCTTGCTTCCAATCCCAACTTCTCAATAAACTGGATCTACTCCAACGTGATCCCCTTCTACCCTGCCAGCGACATCATCCTCATCATGATGGGAAACGAGGTCATTACCTCTTAAGACCAGAATCTGATCAATCAATCGCTAACTGCTATTCAGAATCTCCACAATGCCCTCAATACCGCATCTCTGGGCGGAAAGATTAAGATCTTCACTGTACATTCCATGGCTGTGCTGAGGCATTCCGAACCTCCGATTGGGTTCTTCGATTTTTTGTTTGCCAATTCAAATGCGAGTTGTAGTAGTGAAAACTCTCCTCCTTTGGCCTCTCTAAGTGGGATGCATAGCAGTAGTCCACGTCATCATGAACGACGACGTTATTGCCTAGCAGCAAGCAAACAAATGGTCGGAATCTTCTTGTGCGTGCCACCTTTCCAATTTGAAGGTTTCCTGTGTCGGTAGAGGCATCATGGGCTATCTTGGAAACAAGGTTAATTATTTGTACCTGTCTTGTCTGATTCCCCACTTGACTCTAGAGCCGTCTGATTACTTAATTCACGAACACTTAACTTTTCTTAATTACAGGGTTATTTATCAATTAGCATGACATTATACCAGACGTCCTTCTGTTTCGTGTGTACCCACTTAACCTCGGGAGAGAAGGACGGCGATGAGGTGCGAAGAAACTTTGAAGTCTCCGAAATTTTGAAAAGAACTAAATTTTCTCGCTCATTTAACTCTACGGATCTTCGACTCCCTCCTGAGACCATCCTGCAACATGAGTAAGTCCTTTTTCCCCCTTATATTCTCAAATTTTACTTGGAATAGTTCATTGACCTTGGTTACAATTTCTGACTGGGCATTTTCATTTTTGGTAATGTGCAGTAATATTGTTTGGCTTGGGGATTTGAATTTTCGGTTAGCTTCTGGTTATGGGGACACATGTGAACTACTGGAGAAGAATGATTGGCTGGCACTTCTAGAGAAGGATCAGGTAATTAACATAGATTATCACTTAATCCTTTCGGAGCTTAACATGTTTTTGGTTATTTTTCTGATATTAGATTGGCCATGACTGGCAGCTAAGGATAGAATAGAGAGCTGGTCGTGTATTTTAAGGATGGAATGAAGGGATGATATCTTTCGCTCCTACTTACAAATACTTAGTCAATTCCGATGACTACGTCGTCTATACCTCCAAGTCCAAGGAACAACGTCGCACTCCTACTTGGTAAATACTATGCTTCTTTTTTTTTTTTAACTTTTTATTTGGTTGGCCAATATATTCATACAAGTTCATATTGTATTATTGTTTCTCTTACATGGTTCTGTTTCCTAAATGATTGTGTATTTAATTTATCGCAAGTAGGGAATCAGATACCATGCCAGTTAAAGCAAGTATCTTTCAAATAACAATGTGGTCATGACATTGAAAATAGAGCCATTTGCATTTGTTTAAGAAGCGATGATTGATAATATGTTGATGCCTATGTTTAATTCCCAATTAGTCAACCATAGGCATGGTCATGTATAAACAAAGTACTGTGTCAGTGTCATCATTAGCAACGATTCCTTGTATTATCCAACATGGTTTAATAATTAAGACAGTGCATCGATGCCGACTCGAACATTAAAAATGTGAAGTCTCTTATTGTTCCCAATTAAAAAACCACAAGCAACAACCCATCTCAAACTTTTTTTTTTTGGTTTCAGGTGCGATAGAGTCCTATGGAAAGGAGAGGGGCTAAAGATTAAGATCTTTTATTTTTCATCATTTTCTCGATGGTTATTATAGTGGTTTGTACATGCAGATCAGTCCTTAAGGTATTGCTCTTAGAGATGAAAAAGTTTTTCGATTTCCTTGAGAGAAGAAGGTTCCAATTGTCATACTCTCATCAGGTCATTTCCCATTCCCTTTTCCCTCTCCCAAATATATTTTACATTTGGTACTTATGAATTCTAGCTCGGGATTTTAATACCTATTGTGCAGGATTATTTCTACACATGGTAATCATGTTCATAATACTCCCTCTGGTCCTAATTATAGGACAATATTTGGAAGTTGATCTTGGTCCTAATTATAAGACAAAATTTTAATTTTTGTCAATTTGTTCCTAAAATACCCCCATTGCTTTAGATAATGGTTGGATTGCCTCATGGTAGACTCATGTAGTATTCCTAAATCACCCCAATTAAATAAGGGCATTTTTGAAAATAAATAAAATTAACTAATTTAACTACTATCCTTAATTTCTCCAAAGTTAGGTAAATATGTCCTATAATTAGGACCGGAGGGAGTATTATATATTGGACTAAGGGTAAAAAACTATCATGATATTTAAAACTCAACCATAATTTTATATAATTCTACATTAAAGTGCTTAATATCCTATAGTAAACGTATGTCTTAAAATCAAAACCAGTTAATTGCAAACTGTTCAACTTATTAGTTTAATATTTGGTGTGGTTTTCAAAACATGAAAGCCTCACGCCATTTCTTCTTTGGTTTAATTTATCTGATAGTTCGAAAGTCATAAAAGCATCAAGTGCCATCTGAATGGTAATGTGATCAACCATAATGAAGCTCATTCTGAATTTAAGTATCTGTTTATAAACTTTGTTTTATAATTCCAATCTTCTCTTTTGCTCCAAAAAAAATCATTTCAATCTTCTCTGTTTCTGGAGCAAACCTTGGTTCCATTTATGAATTTAGTATACTTTTCTTCTATTAGTAAGAATTGACATGAAACCGCAAATCTGTTATTTGGTGAAGGCTACATACATATTTTATTCTCTCTCTTCTGTAATAGATATTTCCTATCCATGTTTTGTCTGTATAAAATATATTGTCAGTATGCTTTGTTTAGAGCTCACTTAGATTTTACTTCTTCATGTCATGTTCTTACAGGTTTGGGAAAGGAGATGAAGGCCTTTGAGATTGATAAGATTACACCAAGAAAAACGATAGAACATCTGATATAAGAGTTTGTTGGGATAAGGAAAGCCTAAGGCAGGTTTCAGAACTAGAAATTTGAGTTAATCTGGTGATAATCAATATTCTTAAAGCCATGAATATAGGGATACATGGGTCCATGAATAGTAAGAAAAAGATCATAGGAGCAACCTATTTTCACTTCTGTGGCCGTATAAGGAAAAAAGTGATCAAGTGGTATGGTCAAGTGTCAAAGGGTATTTGGTCTTCTCATATTTATTTTTCTTATTAATGTGTTGAACTTGGATTTATGCTATCTGCTTCACGTTGTTTGTTGTGCCCATTTATAAGGTATAAATTGATAATAAAAAGTCAGCCCGAAAGGAAAAAGGCCATTAACGTTTTTTTAAAAGGTACTTTTCCCCCTATTACATTAAGCATCAGTAGAAAGCATACAATTAATCAGTTACAAGGAAATAGTTGAAGTTGTGACGTTACTACTTTTGGAAATGGATGAGGAAGGAAGGGTTCGTTATTTTGGATCCAATTGGTCCTCTTAGAAAAAGAAATAAACATATAGCAAAAAGTGTAGGCACTCAGGAGATTGCATTTTGTGATTTGTCATCTAAGAGGCTGGAAAACCCAATGCTTTGTTTTATGAGCTATGTTCGTTTAAAATGCCTACTGCCTAACACCTACTACCTACCAAAGTAATAAACCTATGTGCATCTCATAAAACAAAACCCTATGTTGGATCCAAGTCTTCTATATAAGTGAAATCAATTGGGTGTTACCTGCATATAACCAGTTTGGTGTATGTAGGCATAGTTAGCATACTTAATATTCTCAATGGCGGGTGTCACCTGTATATAAACAGTTTGTTGTATGTAATTTTTTTTTTCTTTTGAGTTAATGCAAAAGTTGCTAAACATATAAGAGTACAACTACTGATGTGGTTGTGGTTCAAGTTGTGTTTTTGGGTAGTGAGACAATTTGTATTTTTTTTTTTTTGATTTGAAATGCAAGTCTGTTCTTCATGTTCCTTCTCCCAATTGTCTTGCACCTACAGTGTGTTTTTATTGGTGATTTAGCAATAAGAGATTTTTTTCCCAAACATGATTAGAGAAGGATTCTATATGTTTTCTTTTCACAGTTTCCATATAACACAATGGTTTGCTTTTTATACTATATCCATTTTTCTTCAATTTATGTTTCCTTAATGGTGCAAGCAAATAATGACATGTTCACTCATTAAAAAGATGTGTGCATGTTAGTTATGATGGTGCTTTACTAAACAATCTGAACTGAGAAAAATCAGAGGATTTGATTGTAAATGCTACTAATTTTATTAGTGTCATATTACCAAACATATTGTAGTTAATTATAGTGGGGCTTATTTTTTGCTTAATAATACACATGCACAACTTCAAGAAAGTTATCTTATGTTTGTGCTTAAGAAAACAAATTCAATAGTTCATTATCAATGTAAGCAAGTAGGGAAGATTTTGTAACCATATTAGTAGAGCTACTTGTTTATCATAATAAAGTGTAAAAATAACCGTTGTCATATTATACATAGATTAATGTTTTTAATACATTGTTGTGATAAATAATATTATTCAATATGATGTAACTGTAATTATTTATGCCTCAAATAAAATAGTATAATTAATTAATTAATTAAGTATGAAATAAGAAGAAAATGTATTAGTATGTAAAAGCTTAACGCATGGGTAGCACATGATCGTTATAATAATACCAATATTCTGATAGTTTTTTTTTTTTTTTTGCCAAAATGATAAGTTGGGTTTGGGTTCTTTTTTTCTTTTTCTTTTGTTTAGTTTCTCCATCAATCTTTTATCTCTCTTTTTTTTAGAATTATATATCCACCTTTGAAATAAAAAATACATTGTTTAAATTTTATATTATATAAAAATATTATTTTAAACATAAGTAAATAAATATAAACTGTTAAAATTTTATCTACATAGTTCATAATTGCAACACAAATAAAATTTAGAAAAATTAAATTATAAAATATGCTAATAATAATTTTAAAAAATATTAAATCTAAATCATTCATTTTGTGATCTAATAATGGAGATGAAATTTAAAAAAAGAATAAAATAAAGATTCTAAGAATATCCTTTCCAAGGGTTAAGTGTTCTATGACCCATGGTAACTATGGTTTTCACTTTGTTTTTTTTTTTTTGGGACTATCATGCGGGAAGAAATTTAAGTTTTCACAATTATTTGTAAATGTAAACTATTTAACTCAATTTAAAAATATATAAATTTAATTTATTAATTAAAGTATTAAGTTTGATTTGATTTCTAAATGATATTACTTAATTTTAAAATTTCAAATATGTAAGTTTAATTTATAAATATGAAATTTTTAAGACTTATCTGTATTTAATTTTTTATCTCAAATTTTTGAAAATAAATTCAATTTTAATGGATAATTGTTAAATAATAATTCATTATTTCAAATACTAAATTTTTATTTTAAAATTTTTATATATTAAAAAAAGCTATTCAGGTGAGAAAAGAAAAAAGCTATTGAAAATCTAACTCTAGCTAATTTTAGAATTGTAAATATTATGGGAAAATATTACAAAAATTTATCTAAAATATGTTATCTCATTTTTATTTAAAAAGGTGTATCTAATAACAATGTGATCTTACAAGTATATTTGAACTCACTGGTCGCCACCACCCACTTATAAGGACAAGCCCTAACCGCTTGAAGTTATAGGTGAGATCAAAACTACAACCTTCCACATGCCGAATTTTCATACCATTAAGAATATGGAATATGACCTTCCCGGTTCAAGTTCAGCTATAATATGGAGACTTGATATATACTGTGCTACTTAATTCATTCTTAACACAATCCAAAGCATAAATGAAACTAAAGCAAAAGGAACAAGTATAAAACTGAACAAGGTAAGAGGAGAAATCTGGAATAAATGAAGGTTTAGTAGAGCGGAACAAAGTAGCAAATCGAAGACAAGATCAAGATTTCAAGCCAAGTAAACATGAAGTAGTTACATGCACATATCGATGAAATAGAAAACGAACAAATCCATAATGCACACCACAAGAGTCTGCCGAAGAGACAAGGGAGAAGAGATCATGTCTAGAAGATGCTTGGCCAGAGAGAGAATGACCCACCAGAAGACACAACCAAAGAGAAAAGAGATGCCAAAAATGCACTAGAACTCAACCACACAAGGAGAAGAGGTGATGGCAAACAAACGATACAAAATGGAGCCTAGGAGACCTGTGATCATTACTAGAAAAAAGGCCTATAAGACCATTACATCTATAGGCGGAGACAATTTAAAAAGTATGATTTGTAGCATTTTTGTAAGTATTGATATAACTTAACATTTGTCGTGCTTTCGTGCAGTCTAAATAATATTTTCTTAACCGGTTGTAAACTAATGCAGTGTCAATAAATATTAAATATTTTGAAAATTTAATAATTTAAATTCTTTTTACACAGATTCTTATACATCCGGTGTAAATATCCTTTTAGATACCAATGTTTCTTTATAATCAGTCTTAAATGTTTTAGACTCTTTAGATTTCATGGTAAACTTCCCAACTATACATCTCTTCAAAATTTAAGGCCACTTCATCCATCTTGTTTATTTAAACTCCTCATTACTTTCGTTTTTTTAGCTTCAGCTCCTCTTCTTCTCGTCTCTAGCTTGAATATCAATATTGTACGGGTGAGAGCTAATTTTGTTCGTCGTCCTTAACCTCTTCCTCCTCTACAGCCACCACCACCGCCTCTTCCTTCTCTACAGCTACCACCACCGCCTCTTCCACCACTCTCCGCTAAGCAACTTCTTCAACAACTCCATATGAGGGTGGATCATATAGACAGATGCCTTGGAAGACTCATCGCATTGCTCCACACTATCGACAGCAAGCTCAACCTTGTACTTGATGCCAATGACGTTGAGTACAACTTTCAGACGACTCAACCTCTTCTTCTTTCCCTTCCTCCTCCTTTGCATCTGACGATGATGAGGCGGAAGATTAACGGTTTTTTTATTATGTAAAATATTTTTTAATCCATGTACTAATGCTGCCTAGTAAAAAATATATTATTAGCGAAAAAAGTATTTTTATTTCTAATCTTCATTTTGTTGGATCTTGATCTTGATCACGTCTTTTTTTATCTTTGTTCGGTTGTTTTTTAATTATATAATTTATATATTCTACTTAATTATATTCAAGTTAAATATATAATTTAATCATATTCAGAACAATCATAATGGCATAAGGTATAAATATGTTATTTTGAACCGTCGTTTAACTCTTGATCGGTGTAAATGTTGTTTATTTTTCGAACGTTCACTTTTTATTTACACCAGATAAGATGAGAATCCATTCTCATAATTATTATTTAGAACGCATTTCAAATACGACCGGTATAAATATGTAACATTTCAACTTCCAACACTCATCATCATGTCTCGTTAATATCATCAGAACTATCCGGCCATGCACCAATCTTGTTTATAAATACCAAGGCGTCTTTAGTTCCTAAGTTCAAAGTTAAAAGTTCCTTTTTACTTCTCTCTTTCTTGTTTGAGTGGCGACACTTCCACTGATGGCAAGATCAAATAGGCAGAGATTCCCCCTCTGCCCCTTCGGCACCAGCTACCTGCGGTTCCTCTTCTCAACCCCCTCCACCCCCGACGTTGGAGGAAATCGTTGAGGCCATCTTTTGTCTCTAGGGCACCATTTTGGAGGTAATGGCAAGATAAGATCGCTTCTCTGAACGACTGAAGGAGGTGGTGGTGGTGTTAAACAACATCGTCGACCGTTTTGTGTAACAACCTCCTTAAATTACCATAAAATTCATCATTTCATCAAAACATTAAGTAATATTACATAAACAACATATCAAAGACCTCTATCCACAGTACAAATCCCAATATGCATCGGAGTATTCAACATATGCAACGAATGATCAAAAGGCCCTTAAGTTTGACAATATACATTACACTCATGTAACTAAATGAGACATACAAATTGATATCACATCAAGCCTCGTGCACCTCCCCCTTGGTAGCACAGCCTGAACTCTCACCTAAAAAAATAATAAATTGACGGGATGAGTCACATAAACCTAGTAACCACTTCTATTTTAACAATTATGCAGAGATTGATTATAATATAGTTAAGAGGGCAAAGTATATATATAAAATATAATCTTAAAAAACAAACAATAACAATACAAGAGAACATTTTCATATATACATAACTCTCTTAACCATTCTTATAACCTCTTTAACTACTAACTGAACCCATGGGCTATAGCATATAATAGGTTTAGTCTCTTTAACAAGACTGCACCAAACTCTCCAATAATGAGGTGTAGCTTGGCCAAAAACTATAGAACTCATATCAAACCATGGGTTTCCTTTCCATCGAACATGGAAAGGTATCAACTGTCCCTTGAGCTGACCCCTAACCCGGCCAAAGGAAAGAATGATACCAAGGGCTCTGAGAATGTCAAAGTCATCCACTGTGCACGCAGTAGCGGCTATATCACACGGTATAAAAGAACCAAACCTCCCACAATCACAACTCACCACATTCAACATCTCAACATCAAATGTCAATAATTTATTCTTATATATTCCATATTTAATGCTATGCATAATCATTCATTCAAAACCATCCAGGCCCATTTAACTAACAAGTTTACTAAAAACATAATTCATACTATCATTGTACATTTTTCATATATAAAATACTATAACATATTTATAGCAATTAAAAATACCAACATATACTTATAATTACCTCAATAAGTATACAAGATAAATTGAAAAGTGGTTACCTCGAGTTCTTAATAACTAAACATGAGAGAATTCAAGTTCAACAAACCAAATTCACTCTACAATGAATATATAATTACATGTTAATAAAATTAATAACAATTGCTAACTAATACAAAATACCCCCCCCCCCAAATTAACTCACTTTAATCTTTGTAGAAAAATTACAACAATTTATCTATTCCTCAAATTCTATTAAAAATCAAAATTCCTAAAATTTCTTAGCTCTATTTCACTAAATAAGATCTTTAACAACAAAAATTCTCTAATCACCATTACTTCAATAGTTATAAAATCATCAATATCAACATCTTAGATTAATTAAACCTCTTTTCTAGCCTATATGAGCATAACCTAATTATTAAACAATATTGCAACCCCTACATAGTTAAAACCATATCAAACTCTAATTTCTAATATCAATTTATAATTTATAATTTCATATAACACTAAATCTACAAAATTAAACCGATTAGAATTTCAATGATACCTTAAATAATTCAAATAAATTATTTAATCTAAATTTATTCGATTAAAAAGTCTAATATAAAATTATTTATAGGCTGGTTATATTAAAAAAAATTCATTATAAAATCTTATACCAACTAAATTATAGAAATAAGTTAATTAAAAGTCACTATTAATTATCATCTACCTTCCTATGGTCATATATATACTGATAAAACTTAAACTTGCCTAAAATTCTAAACTTAAAATATTCTCTAATTAGTAAGAAATTACTATCATAAAAAAAAATTATTTAAAATATTTTTTATAAAAATATTTTAAGATTAAAAATGATTTTGAGTACCTATTAAATCTTCCAAGAATTGAAAATGGCCCTGTCAGCACCTCACCCTCCACCTCTCGGCACAACACTTGACGCATCTCTCTCCGTGAGTGAGGATGGAGATAAATACCCCCTCCACCTAATTAATAACTATTATATATATGTATATATATAGATTTTTTTTTTGACAACAATTAGTGGGACCGAAAAGGTGTCATTAATTCATGAAATTGGTGATGCCTTTCGGGGCACCACTTTCAATTTTATATATATATATATATATATATAGTTTTAAATTACATTTTAACTAGATCTCCTTTTATTATTACTTACAGAAATTTATTTTTTATAAATAATTATTTTCTAATTGTATTTATATCTTATAAATAAAAATCAGAATATTACATTTGGACTAGGCGAGGCGAGTCTCATAGAATAATGATGATCTTCTAAAAGCCTGAGTTTTAAGAACCCTCATTATTGTTATAATATAATATTGGGTTAAAGGCCAATTTTATCTTGCAAGTATACATGGAGGGACAATTTTGCTTTTGAAGTTTTTCACGAAGCAATATTATCTGGGAAGTATTAAATTTAGAGCAATTTTGCCCTGAACGTTATCCCAATTAAGTTTGACCTTTCGTTAACTAAATATGCTGAGCTAGCTATCCACGTGTCATCCACATCATTTTCATTTTGGGTTTATGTGCAAATTTGCCTTGGAAGTTTTCCTTAAGAAGCAATGTTGTTGTGGAAGTTTCTAAGTTGTAGCGATTTCACCCTTGCTGTTACGTAGGTTAAATTTAACTGTTAGTTGACTGAATATGCTCATTTGGAAAGTCCATGTGTCACCCACTTTGTAACATCCCAAATTTTATTCCCCAAAAATATATTATAATTAATTGAGAAATTCAATAAAACAGTGAATATTTATGAAATTTGGAACTTATGAATTTTGAAATATTCATATTCATAAGAAAATGGGCAAATTGATTCAAGAAAGGAATTAAATTATAAATGTGATAGCAAAATCATAATTTTGCCAATTTAGCCCAAGATTAATTATTTTCCCAATTAATTGGAGTTAATCTCAATTAATCAAGGAAAATAAAGGAAAATGCATAAGTGAATTATTCTTGATAGAATAAATTAAGAATTGTGAAATTAGAGAGAAGAAATGGGTTTGGTTAGAGTAAAGAGAAGGGGGATGGTTTGTAGAAGGGAATCTAGTCCCAATCCAATTGAAACTAAATGATGTAGGAGTATGGCATAAAGCAGAAGGCATGATGAAGGGGTATGGCATAAAGTAAGAAGGTATGGTGGGAGGTATGGTTGGAGGGATGGTGTGCATGATAAGTGTTGAAATGTCAACCCTTGATTAGATCTATGGCTAGGAAGAAAGATGACTAAGTTAATAAAACATCTTCCCTTCCCCTTCATACACACATTTTCTCCTTCCTCATTTTCATCCAACACAAGAAGAGAAGAGGGGAGAGAGAGAGAGAGAGAGAGAGAGAGAGAGAGAGCTCTCAAGTTCTAGAGAGAAGGAAGAAGAAGAAGTTTAAGGTAAGAGTGATTTCTTAGGCTTTTCTTGTGATTTTGTCTAAGATCCTTCTCTAAACCGTGATTCTTCATGCATCCATGATCTTGAAGACACCATTCTTAGCTCAAGAAGAGAGAGAGGAGATTCCTAGAGAGAGCGAATTCAAGATCTCAAAAGGTAACCTCACAAACCTTAGATCTAAACTAGTATGGTGTTGTTGTTGAGGTTTGTGTTTGGTTTTAGTGATTTTTGTCAAGTTTGTAAGTTTGGGAAAACTATAACCCTAAGGGGTTATGCTGCCCAAATTTCTTTGAATCATGATTAAGAAATGTTTATTTAAGTTAATAAAGGATTAGAAGTGGAAAAGTACAAGTTTTAGAAGCTAAAACATAAAACTCCATTTTTCCAATTTTTGACCAATATTTCGGGCAGCACAGATCTGAGGGAAGGAGTTGGATTTTCATGAAATAAATGGTTCCATTGGATTTAGTGGGATAAAATAGGCGGGGTTACAGTTAGGCACTTTTTCGGTAGAGGCCAAAAAGCATAATTACGAAAACGCCACTGAAATCCCTAAATAGGGGTTGTCAAGGGTATTTTCGTAATTTGACAGTGAATTTGGTGATTTCGAGCCCGGAAATGGATTCTTTGAGCGAAAATAAGTCAAAATAGCCTTAGTCAAAATTTTGGAAAAACATGCCATCAGGCCGGGTACAGTAGGGCCGGGCCGGGGTCCCGGGGGCATTTTTGTAAATTTTCACCATAGACTAATATAACTACCAGAAACACTATGGAAGTGTCTAAACTGTACATTTGATGTTCTAGGACCGAGTAGAGAACCTGAGGTATTAGCACGCAGATCGAGGCATGTTATTCGAAGATCAGGGAAGGGCGATTAAGGTAGGGAACTTATCTCTCCTACATGTATTTGATATTTGTGCTGGTGTATTGATGCATGTTATTGCTTTGCTTGATTATGTGAAACATATATGAATAATTGAAGCTCTGTTTTTGTTTATGCTATGGCCATACGTATGTTGATTGAAACATTGAGCACGCAGATATGTCATTATGTGAGCATGAGTGACGTAATGTAAGCACGTCATGCATTAGGCACTTATCTTGCATGCATATTGGTATTGCTTTCTTATTGAGATTTCCCAGAATCTCACCCTCCCCTACCAACAATTTAGACAGGAAAAGACAGAACGTATGCTGGGAACAATAAAGAGAATCGTACGAGGGGATTGCAGTGGTGGAACGAAGATTGGAAGATGTCTCCGTTTCACTGGGATAAACTTAGACACCCACGTAGCGCTATGAGGCTACGTTATTTGTAATTATCAAGTACAAACCCTTATGGGGAATTTCCGTAATCGTGCAAATAATATAGTATGTTTATGCTATTCCTGTGTTGCCCACTGAACTGTATTTCATTTTTCGCAAATACTCTGAAATAGCTGAAAATAAGATGAGGGTGTGACACACTTCATTTTTCTTTCAAAGTTGGATTTTAAAATAAGTACTTTTTTTAAAAAAAATGCATCCCATATGGATAATTAAAGACAACCAAAGAAGTAAAAACATCTTATGTGATGAAGAGAAAATCAAAGAGATACTTGCATATCTCAGCGTCGTTGGGGTACAATGGCAGAGAGTTTTCGATGGCCTTGTTCTTAGCAATCTTCCTTAGTGTGTTATGCATCTAGTAATTGAATCTTTTTCTTTATTACTCTATGGCGAATGTGAGCTCCTCCTCAATATGTAACTTTTTCTTCTTCAATATTGTTCACGCTTCTAGCTTAACATATTCGGTTAACTAACAGTCAAACTTAACCTAGATAACTATCAGGATGACATTGCTATAATTTGGAAACTTTCGGAGCATTATTGCTCCTGAGTGAAAACTTTCAAGGTAAGTTTGCATCTCAACAAAAATGATGTGGACGATACGTGGATGACACGTGGACCGCCAGCTTAGCATATTTGGTCAACTAATGGTCAAATTTAACTGGGATAATGGTCAGGGAAAAATTGCTTTGAATTTGACACTTCCAGAGTAAAATTGCTTCTCAAAAAAATTCAGAGGCAAAATTGCCCCTTCGTGTATACTTCCGAGACAGAATTGGCCTTTAACCCTATAATATTTTGATGTAGTTAGTATTTTGTGGCCAATATCATCATATGATTTCATGTATGTATATTGCCGCCTTTAGGCGATGATTAAGGAAAAAATTTCTATTTGTTGATGATTATAATCATCTATACATCTCATGTTATTAGTCTGTTGTTGATGAAAAAATTTCAACCTTTAGATGAAAGTTCTTTTTCTAAAATTTTATTTGTTCTAAAAATTACATTTTAGACCGGATGGTTTGAAAGATGGTGTTGTTATGAATTAAAAATGTTTTTAACATATTGACACTAGTCTTCAATGAAAACCGGTGGAGAAAAGATTGTATTGACACCGGTCTTTAATTAGAACCAGTCTAGAAAGGCTTGCCCTAAGTATATATACCCTCCTTCGCACTCAGTTTTCATCTCTGGCCTTTCTTAGTTTTACACGCGCTCTTCCTCTCTCCGCCACCTCTGACCACCATGATGTCTCTCTATCTCTATTGTCAAGTTAGCTTCATATTCCTTTTCGTTGGGCTCTCCCTCTCTGTTGGTGCCATTTTGCTCTCGTGTTCGGTAAAAATCATTGCTTTTCACAAACCATCGATAGATGTTTTGCTATTGCATTTTGTTAGTATTCTCTTTCATTGTCATTACTTGCATGGAAGTTTTAATCCTTGTTGTGACATCTTTATTTTTATTAGCAAGTTAGATGTAGTTTAGATTTTATTTAGATAAAGAGTATAAAATAAATTAATAAGTAAAAAGAAGTATCATGTTATAGAAATATAATAAAAGAATACAAATAAAATACATTCTTAAAATAATTATTTTAAATGCATGAGTATGTGTGTGTGAGCTTATCTGATTATCGAAAGTTGTTGTGTGGAACAGAAATATTACTCCTCCAGTCTTAAATATAAGATAAATTTGACTTTTTTAAAGAGATTAAAGAAATTAATTAAATTACTTTAGAGTATTTTTATTTTTATTTTTTCCTTCAAATTAATTAGTTTAACTAATAAACTGATATATAATATAAGAATACACAATATATGATATAATTAAGTAGCTTATTTAACTTCTTTAATCTCTCTAAAAAATTTTACTTTATCTTATATTTAAGATCAAAGAAAATATTATTTAATTAAAAATAACCCCAACTCTTCCCCTATAGATACTCAGCGTGTTTGTTTGCCCGTTTGGAGACGCAATCGGCCGATTGAGAGACGTAATCGGCACTGTACAGTGATTTTGCATTTTCTTGATGTTTGTTTCGGCGATGGATCAGCAGAAAAAAGTTAAAAAAAGTGCCGATGGAAATAAGCTTTGAATTGAAGCTTATGGGAGCGATGGAATCTGTTTGGAGGAGTATTTTCATATTTTTAGGATAAATGAGATACTCAAAATCACTTCTAATCACAAAGCTTCTTTTATAAAAAATGTTCTAAATAATTTTCTCTTTCTTTAGATAGTAATCTTCTGCTAATTAGAAAATACTTTGGGATAAGAGTTTAGGCAAGTTTTGAGTTTTGTCAATATATGACTGTAGAAATGTAGAGAATAATTAATAATTAATTTTAATCAGTTTAAATTTATTATTCAGTTGTTTTATGATTTTATAATCAATTTATTTTTATAAACATGTCATAAATTAGTTTCTATATGGTGTTTTTACCTATTAAATTTAGTTTAAATAATTTATTTGGATTATTGGAGGTATTATTGAGATTTTAATTGGTTTATTTTGTTAGATTTTGAGCTATGTGAAAATATGAGTTAGGATTTAATATTTAAATTAGAGTTTGATATAATTTATAAGATTTAAGCTTGAGGTGCACAGTAGAAAAGACTTTTAGAGTGTACCAATTTAAATTAGAGTTTGATATAATTTTATTAAAATCGTACCATTACCAAATTTTCAAAGTTAATTTTTGAGAAAATTGTGAAAAAATCTTTCCGTGTGTAGATATCTTCCCAGGTCTCATTGGCAATTAAGTTGCTAATGAGGACTTTTTTCACAATTATCCCTTCATTTTTTCATTTTTCATAATTTTTTCAATTTTTTTCTCTTAATTAATATAAAAGTTACTTATGCAAAAGTCAAACCAAACATCCTAACTTTTACGAGTGTGTTTGGGTGCAGCTTTTGGCCACCCTTAAGCCCAATTGAATATGCAAAAGCCCAATTAGTAGTTGTGATTTTTTTTTCCATGTTTGGTTGATCACATGTGATGTTGGGCTTGTGATAAAATATCCACGATTGGAACAAGCTCTCCCCTTGAGCTTTAATCAAAAGCTCGATGGATCAGAACGATACCGCAACGAACAATCATATCGTAACATAAAATAGAACCTATTGGTGTGTGGAGTGACGTGGTAGATAAGGCCAAAGTCTGATTTGGGTTGGACAGGAAGTGAATAAAATAAGGAATATAAATAATGGTGAATGAAGGAGCTTAGCTGGCAAGAATAATCCATCATTTTCTTTCTTTCTTTCTAATTAGATTGTGCATTTTTTAATTGTCTAATTTCCTAACTTAAACTATTATAAATTTTTTATAATTTTTAATTACATTTCTCTTTTATCATTATCACAAAAGTCCAATTGACAATCGCTGTTCCAAACACATCATTTTTTTCATTTTTGCAAAAGCCCAATTGACAATCGCCAATCCAAACACAAATTACATTACATAATTTAGCTTTTATCAAAAGTAATATCACAACAAGCCCAATTGAAACAAGCCCAATTGACAATCGTTATTCCAAACACACCCTACATAAGTTACTTTAAGTTACTTATACAATCGCTAATCCAAACACTCATCATTTTACCAATCTAACTTTTTTCCAATCTTAAGATTCCATAAGTTTAAATAAAAATAAGTTACTTATCTCATCGCCAAAATAAACACATCCACTATTTTTCTCCACTTTTCATACCCACGGCCACAAGGCACCGCATCTCCGACACTATGCGCACAATGCAGATGCTCCTTTCTCCTGGCATATCTTACTCCATCAACGTCTCATCAAGCCTTATTTCTTCATTTCTTAACTTTTACATTTGTGTTGTCCTATTATTCCCATCCTATCTTACAATTTTTACTGTGCGTGTGTTTTCTTTTAAATAAAAAAAATTATTCTTCATACTTCCCCCTTCTTTACTTTGTTTCTGAAGGCGTGTGTGAGAGTGTGTGTATATATATATAATTTTATAACCCCATTTTTCACTGAGGGTAAGATTTTTTACCTTCAAAAAATTCCATTTATGTCCTTATGTTTTATATATCTTTCATCCTTTAAGCCTACTGTTGAACCCCATATCCATGCTCATATATATTTTATTTATTATTATTATTATTATTATTATTTTGTTTTTCAACAAACATGGTCCGCACCCTTACTCCATTGATCTGCGTGTGTAGAGTAGAATTGTAGATCCATTTCTTATTTTTCACCTTGCAGCATATAATCCTGATGGGTGTGTGTGTCCATTTTTGACTGATAGTGTGTTCGGATTAGTTTTTAGAGAATAACTTATACTCCCCCCGGTCCTAAATATAGGATAAAGTTTGTAGTGTAAATTGCACTACAAACTTTGTCCTATATTTAGGACCGGAGGTAGTACGATTTATGAAATAAGTATGTGAGAAGAATTTTATTTTGATTTGCAAAAAAGTGCTTCTAAAACCATGGTTTCAGAGCTTACCGAGCACATATTGAGGGTGAGATTTTATTTTTTCAAAAAATTTCACTTATATCCTTCTGTTTATATGCCTTTCATCCTTCAAGCTTACTGTTGAACCCTCTATCCATACTGATATATATTTTATTTATAATAATAATAATTATTATTATTATTTTGCCAGTAATTTACAATTATTATTTTGTTTTGCAAGAAACATGGCCCCACACCCTTACTCCATTGATCTGCGTGTGTAAAGTAGAACTGTAGATCCATTTCTTATTTTTCACCTTACTTGCAGCATATAATCTTGAGAGGTGTTAGCTGAATAGCTTCACCGTAAGCTTACGAATCATAAGTAATATAAAAATTTCGTTCCCACAAATATTAAGGAAAAAAATATGAACTAGTTATAATAATTATATTTTTAATTAGATTGAGTAACTTCTGTTTTAGTTTTAAGAAATCAAAGAAATAAAGGAAAGCAAAATGAATTTAACTTCATGATTATTAAAGACCAAGGATTATTTATCTTCATGAACTAATTAATTTACCTTCAATTAGCAATAAAACGAAGATGTGTATTTGTCTAAGATTCAAAAAGATTCGATAATGCTCTCTCGAGTTAAAACCAAATATTTATCCTAATAAACTAAGCAATCTTTTGCATTAATTTATAAGGACTAACTTTAAATATCAATCTTAATCTGACAATATTATGTTATTAACTATATCTCTATGATACTAACAAACCATCCATTTAATATCTAAACTTCAAGTCTAACATGATTTTATCCAAATTCTACATTTAAATTATCTTTTTTGAAAGTAATTTAAATGAACAAACTACATGGTGATCAGACATTTAGAGACATTAAGAGTAAGATAAAATCAACACAAAACTTCATTCGATTCAAAAAGAGAGTAAATAAATAGTTCAATTCATAAATAGGTTAAAAAAAAAATCCTAAAATAAGAAATTAACTACTCATGTTCATCAAAATCAAATCACAACAGTGGCAATAAAACATTCCAAAGTTCAGATTTTGAAAGGAAAGAAGAATATCAAGAAACAGAGCTTTGATATAATTTATCTTCAAGTTCAAGCTCTTCTTATCAGTCTCCCTTCTAGTTCACGAAGAAGAAGGTCGATTAGCTTCTCCTCTCCTGTCTTATTCTCCCACCGTGTTCATGTTCTCGTTCGATCCGACTTTACTTCTCCTCTCCGCCATCACAAGTTTCTGCTTTTGCTTCCTTTTAATAGATGTAAGCATGTTTGTTTCAACTTATAAAAACTTATAAGTTGCTTTTTACGTAAATCGAGACACAACTCCTCTCACATACTTACTTCGTATACCGTAAATCACTATTAAAAAGCAACTTATAAGCAATCGAATCGCTCAACCAAACATAATTTAGGATGCTTCTTTGTTGCGGGCTCCACATCTCTATCCGAATTTCTTAAGGATATGATATATCATATCTGTTGGTCAAATCCACAACTCAATTTGTTTCATCTTTTCCTTATGCGGGACCCATGTTTTTTTATGCCTTCAATTTGCTTTTTTTCTTCCATTTTTTTTAATTGATGCTTCTTATCTCTTTCATCATATGATATTTCCTGCAAGATAAAATAAGATATGAGTAGATTTTATGTTAAGATTTCCTTTTTCCCCTATAACTAATAAAAGGAAGACAATATATAAAAGATAATTAAATAGGTATCAAATATCAATAAAGTTAATCAAATATATCTTAAAATGTACTCCTATTTAATTATAAAATATATCCGTATCAAATTCCCCCACACTTCAACATTTTCTTGTCCTCAAGCAAAAAAAAAAAGAAAATTGATTATTCGAACAAAAAGAATATTGCTTATTAAATTCCTGAACAGAGAGCATCACACCACCACAATTAGATCATGTTATCAAATTTTATTTAATTTAATGTCTTATAAGAATGAATCACTAAGCCAATAGCTTTAAACAATTGTAATAATCTCTTAACATCCCATGGTCAAAGGATCGGCAAGTAATAATTTCAACAATAAGATTAGTATATGAATATTACGCTACTAAACTCCTCCAGAAAAATTCAAATGCCCTCACTTAACCAAGCTTTTCATTTAATTTATTAAGGATCCTCAGGTAGAAAATTGCTTCATTTATTTTTCCCTTTTTTTTCCTTCTTGAGCTGTTGTAGGTCTCCTTTTGATGCAACCCTACATATGGGTGAGGCAGCACCAGTTACTTAGTTAATCCAACAAATACTTCTAGAGGCTTTTAGCCCAAGTCATAGCCCTCTTTGACTTTACCGTGATGTGAGTGCCAACATTGGTGATGAAGTGCCTCTAGTTACTAATTTAGGCCTAGAGAAGTCATTGGAGTTGTGTTTCTTATTCTTTGTTTTTTTTCCTTTTTCTTCTCTCTCTCTCTTTTTTTTTTTTTATATTTTTCCATCTAAGTTATTTCCTAAACAAAAGCTTTACTTAGCCAGCAAAGGTTATCATTTAATTTCCATACGAAGTGAAGTAGCAAAATATGCATAAACTAATAATTTGTTGATTATATTACAAACTACTCCCTATTCTCATAGTCCATCTCAAGATTTATAAAAAAAATCAAGGCTTATAGGCTTAATTGAAACATGCCTTTTTTATTTTAATTTTTGACTTGATAATATTCTCTAAGATGGGGAAGGCTCAAAGTTAAGGCCAATTTTAAGCAATTTAAAATTTTCAATTTTTTTTTTAAAAAAATTCTTTTCAATTGCATAAATATAAGCACAACCAAAAAAATCATATCCCCCTCACACTTAAATCAAACATTATCCTCAATGTTGCAAAAATCAATAAAGAGGAAAAGGAACTGGTACTCCCTTGGTTTAGATCTTTGAGTATGATGTGGAGGTATTTCGCTAGTAACTTTAATGATGTTTCAAATTTAGGAGTAAAGAGCGCATGAGCAGGAACTTGTAGCCACGTGAGGAGCGATCACCTTAAAACTTGAATAAAAATGAAAAAAAATGAATTACCAAAACTTTGGGTTGCCTTCCAAAAAGCACTAAGTTTATAGTCTTCAGTCAGATGTCAGCAACATCTCAAGAATCAATTGTTAAGGGTAATATAATGGTCTGACGGTCCACTTCACCACCCCAGTAGTGCTTCAATCTTTACCCATTGACTTTGAATTTCTCTCCACTTTTGCCTTCCAACTCTACTGTACCATGATCAAACACTTGAACCACAGTGAATGGTCCCAACCAATGAGATTTGAGCTTTCCTGGAAACAACCTCAGCCTGGAATTATATAAGGGTACTTGTTGTCTTGGTTCAAGATCTTGAATACGATCTTCTTATAATGCCACTTCCTAGTCTTCTCGTTATACAATTTAGAGCTTTCATAAGCATGAACACGAAACTCCTTTAGCTCAGTCAATTGTAAGAGTCTCTTTTCTTCCACATATGTAGCATTAAAGTTGAGCTTTTTGATAGTCCAATAAGCACTGTGTTCTAATTCCACCGGAAGATGACAAGCTTTCCCAGATACCAACTGATAAGGAAACATACCAATTGGTGTCTTGTAAGCAGTACGATAGGCCAATAATGCATCATCAAGTTTCATGGACCAATCTTTTCTTGTGATCCCCACTGTTTTTTCAAGAATATTCTTAATCTCTTGATTAGAAATCTTAGCTTGCCCATTAATTTGAGGATGGTTGGCTAGGGCTACCTTGTGCTTAATACCATATTTGAGAGTTTTGAACTAGTTGTTACAAAAGAGAGTGCCTCAATCACTTATAATAGCTCCTGGCATACCAAATCCAGTGAAAATATGCTTCTTCAAGAATTTGACCAATACCTTACTATCATTAGTTGGAAAAGCAGCTGCTTCAACCTATTTTGACACATAGTCTACTGCCACAAGAATATATTGATTATTGAAGGATTTAGGGAAGGGTCTTATGAAGTCTATTCCCCAAACATCAAACAATTCTACTTCAAGCATATTATTAAGTGGCATCTCATTCCATTTAGAGATGTTTCCTAATCTTTGGCACCGATCATATTTCAGGGCAAACTCATAAGAATCTTTAAACAAGGTAGGCCAAAAAAAGCCATATTGTAAGACTTTTGCTATACTTAGAAGAATGACAACACTTTAATATTTCTTGTTGCTCATTTTTCGGTACACATCTTCTTATCAATTGATCAGCACAACAATGAAACAAGAATGGTTCCTCCCAATAATATAGCTTAACATCATGCAAGAACTTTCTTTGTTGATGATAATTCAAGACAGGGGGAATAATGTCACAAACCAAATAATTAACAAGGTCAGCATACTAGGGAGCATCAAAGTGGCTCACAGCAAATAGCTGCTCATCCGTGAAGGTCTCATGAATGGCTTTGTCAGCTTTTAGTTGAGCATTAGTACTCAACCTAGATAAATAATCAGCAACTTGATTTTCTGTACCCTTTCTATGCACAATTTCAAGATCAAATTCTTGTAAGAGAAGCACCCATCGAATTAATCTTGCCTTTAAATCTTTCTTGCTGAAGTATTTAAGAGTTGCATGATCTGTGTATACAATGACTTTGGCTCCCACCAGATAAGAATGAAACTTTTTGAAAGTAAATACCACAGCAAGAAGCTCTTTCTTAGTAGTTGAATGGTTTTCTTAAGCATCATCAAGTGTATGACTGGCATAATAGATCGGGTGAAAGGCTTTATCTCTCTTCTAGTCAAGAACTACTCCCACATCAAAGTCACTAGCATCACACATCATTATGAAGGGCAAACTCCAATCTGAGGCCATCATTATAGACACACTCACAAGTTTTTTCTTTAGTTCCTCAAACACTCGAAGGCAGGTGTAATGTAACCCCCTGCCTTAATTACCGTAATTAATATTCGATAATGCATAATTAGAAGGGGTTTGAGACCGTTGGATAGTTCAAAACGTATTAAATTACCTACCAAGCAGTAGGACTTTACAAAATTTTCAAAACTTCTTCCCTATCCGGGTCTCGTTTTCAATTACCGAATATAATCACCTGTGCAGTTAATTTACATTCACAAATATCAGAGTTCGTAATTTAAACCCCGGCAACCCCCGGGTTCATCTAGATATATATAGAGTTTCAGATTCCAAGTAGGGGATTACAAACCAAATATTCACACTATTTACATTTCAAAATGTAATACAGTAATCCCTATCCAAAATGATTAACCAACAAAACCATACTAATGTCCCTAGGAAGCTCTAACCGCTCCGGGTCGCCCGCTTCTCCTTGGAGCCAATCGCCCTGTCTGAAAGGTTAGTTCAAAGGAAAGAATGAGATTCAAAAGAATCCCAGTAGTAACTAAACAATTATACCACATATAAGCACATAGCATGTAAGCAATCAATGCACCACAGCAGCAACACATATCACACTCCACCCTCATCCCCTTTCTCCGCCGGGAAGGCACACCGCCTAACCCGAACCGTTGTTAGCTACTCAGGGACTATTGGCGTGGCAGTGCATCAACATAGCCTTATAGCACATAGCTATCCGGCTTCACAAATGGCCCGTCGGCCTCACAAATAGCCTTTCAGCTCATAATCAGCCTTTCGGCCCACATATCACATAATCACACCTCATCCTCATCCCCTTTCTCCGCCGGGAAGGCACACTGCCTAAACCCGAACCGTTGTTAGCTACTCAGGGACTATTGGACTGACGGTGCTAACACATATCCACATAATTCGCAGCATCCGAATTTATCACAAATCACTGATCATACATACATACAATGCATCATAGATGGTACGAAAGAAAAGTCACTACCTCGTTCCTTCCCGACGTTCTTCGGCGTAGTTGGCTCACGAGGGCGGCAAATATCAAAGCCTATAAACAAAATCAAGAATGGTGGATTAATTTCCTACCCCCAATTCCTACTTTCAAACACTTAAAATAGGTTCCATATGAGTCCCTTATATGGTTATAACAAACTCGAAGAGAACCTAAAAGGATTGGAGAATTCTAGGTTGGAAATTGCTTTGCAAACTCACAAAGTGCTAAAAATTGGGTTCTGGCTGCAGCCAGGAATTCTCTGGCTGCGGCCAAAAACAGCACAGAAGTATTTTGGCTGCAGCCAGGACTCCTCTGGCTGCGGCCAACACGTGCGCAGAAAGTTTTGCGCTGCAGCCAGAAATTTCTGGCTGCGGCCAAAACGTGCACATAAAGTTTTGTGCTGGAGCCAGAATTTTCTGCTGCAGCCAAGGAACTTCAAAAATTCATAACTAATTCTAGAAAAATCAAAATGAGGTGATCCCAAAGCCAAATGAAAGCTCTTTAAGTCTTCTTCCTAGGAAAAATATTGGCCATTACTGGAAATCACCACAGAAGTACAGAATTACACGAAATTCATCACCACTCCAAAACAGGTTCCAGTTTTGATGCCGAACTTTGGACAGTTCAAACTCCCAGCTCAAAAAGCGAAATGACACAAAGTTTATGTCCATTTTGAAGCTTGAGATGTGAACTTTAAGACTGGAAAGTTTCATAATTTTTCAACATCATTTGCCCAGTCAAATCGTCCACACCATCTGACTGTCCAGAACAGACTTACATTGGTCAACATTTCCATTTTTGCACCAATGCTTCCAATGGTTCCCAAATTTCAAATCACATACTATTTTCACACCATTTGGCTCAAGGAACACATTGGAACCATCAAAATGACCAAATTCAACTCCCATTGACATATTACACAACAACCACAACATATCTCACAATGTCTCAACACAATTCACACATTGCCACATTTTATCAAACTTCCTCTTTTCAAAACTACACCAAAACTATTAACTTCTATACCTCATTTGGCATCTATCCCACTATCAAACTCTATCCAATTCACATCTTTTAACATCACACAAGATCAAGCCAGAAATCCAGAATTCACCAAAATTAAACCAAAAATCATAACAATTACATCATTCTTCATCAAAAACTCACCTCTTGAACTTGCTAAAATCAGAACTTGGATTCCTCAACTTTCAATTTCCCTCAAGTTGCACCACACCACAAATCCAAAGTCTGAAGACATGGAAATGAAGCTCTTGATCTCTTACACAATTTTAATAAAAGACACTTGAGCATACAAGAGCATCTACTTACCAATACTTAAGCTTTTCTCTTCCTCTTTCTTGCTACACTTGCACCGAAAATGGAGAGAATAGAGAGAGAAAGTGAGATATTGATGAAGATGATCTAATCCCATTTCTCCATGCACATAACCGACTTGCAAGGGAGAGAAAATGAGTTTGACAACTTTGACCTCATCCATGGTCCACATCTTGACACTTGGCATGATCTCCCTTCACCCTTACATGATCTCACATGTTCTCCAACACACTTGATTCCACCTCTTGATCTTTCAATCTTAGCCATTGATCTTGATTACCAAATAGTTTTTCTTCGGTAACTGACCAATCGGTTGGTAAATTTACCGTTTTACCCCTGATTATCATAATGCTCATTAAACCCTTACTAACCACCTTCACTTCACATTACACAACATATACTTCAAAAGTGCTTTATTAATATTAATTACATCACTTTGAAGTTATTAATCCTTAATTACAATTTGGGATATTACAATTCTCCCCCCGAAAATTAAATTTCGTCCTCGAAATTGTTACACAACTAGAGTCATAAACTCCGGATACCGCCTTCGCATATCTTCCTCCGCTTCCCAGGTTGCCTCTCTTTGAGTCATTCCCTTCCAGATCACCTTCACATACGGAATGCTCCGGTGTCTGAGCCGTCGCTCCTCTCGATCAATGATTTGCTCTGGCTCCACCGCATAGGTAAAGTTGTCTTGTAGCTCAACTTCTTCATACTCAACTATGTGAGATGGATCTGGTTGGTACTTCTTCAGTTGGGAAACGTGAAACACGTTATGAAGTCTGCTCAAGCTCGGAGGTAGAGCTACTCGGTAGGCAACAGGCCCAATCCTATCAAGGATTTCAAAAGGACCTATGTACCTAGGGCTTAGCTTCTTTCTCTTGATCGCTCGCCCAACGCCCGTAACTGGTGATACTCTCAGAAAAATATGATCTCCAACCTCAAACTCTAGAGGCCGTCTTCTCTTGTCAGCGTAGCTTTTCTGTCGACTCTGCGCTGCAAGCAACCTCTTACGAATAATCCGAATCTGTGCAGAGGTTTGATCAACCAAATCTGGCCCATAAAGCTTTCTTTCGGATAACTCATTCCAGCATATTGGTGATTGACACCGTCTTCCATACAATGCTTCATACGGAGCCATTTGGATGCTCGCATGATAGCTATTGTTGTAGGCGAACTCAGCAAGTGGAAGGAAATGATCCCAACTTCCTTTAAAGTCGAGAACACAAGCTCGCAACATATCTTCCAGCGTCTGGATTGTTCTCTCAGATTGTCCATCCGTTTGAGGATGATAAGCCGTACTGAATCTCAGTTGAGTACCTAAAGCTTTATGCAATGCTTTCCAGAATCTTGAAGTAAATCGTGGATCTCGGTCGGAAATGATGTTCTTTGGTATACCATGGAGTTTCACAATCTCTCGGATATAAATCTCCGCTAGTTTATCAGGAGAATAACCAGCATTGATTGGTATGAAGTGCGCCGACTTCGTTAACCGATCCACAATTACCCAGATCGCATCATAGTTCCTGATCTTAGGCAATCCCACAACTAAATCCATGGTCACGCTTTCCCATTTCCATTCCGGAATCTCAGGACTCTAAAGTAAACCAGGCGGTCTCTGGTGCTCGATCTTAACCTTCTGGCAAGTGAGGCATCTCGCCACATATTTGGTCACATCACTCTTCATACCCGGCCACCAGTATACAGATTTCAGGTTATGGTACATTTTGGTCATACCAGGATGAAGAGTATATCGACTCTTATGTGCCTCATCTAGAATCTTCTGCCTCAACTCCGCCTGAAGTGGAACGCAGACTCTTTTCTGATAGCGAACCAATCCACGAGGCGATAGGTCATAGCCCGGAACTTCTCCCCGCTTAATTCGAGTCAGATTGCGCTGTATCCAGTCATCTTGCCTCTGAGCTTCTTCAATCTCAGTTCTCAGATCACTTTCCTCTTGAGAAACAGTGTAATTGGCACAAATGATCTGGTTTGTCAAATTCAAATCACGAAAGTCTTCAATCAGTTTCTTCTCTTGTATCATCATAGCGGCAACGAGAACGGTCTTTCGACTCAGAGCATCAGCGACTACATTTGCCTTACCCGGATGATATTTTATTTCCAGGTCGTAGTCCTTAAGCAATTCCATCCAACGGCGCTGTCTCATATTCAGTTCTTTTTTATCATACAGATATTTAAGACTCTTGTGGTCGCAGTACAGTTCCACAGTCACACCATACAGGTAATGACGCCAAATCTTCAAAGCAAACACAATGGCCGCAAGCTCCAGATCATGAGTGGGATAGTTCAATTCATGAGGTCTGAGCTGTCGAGAGGCGTAGGCCACCACACGTCCCTGCTGCATAAGGACACACCCTAATCCCTGCCCACTGGCATCAGAATACACAACATATGTCAAACTGGGATCGGGCAAAATCAACACAGGTGCCGTAGTCAACCTCTCCTTCAGCTCCATAAAACAGTTTTCACATTTCTCATCCCACACAAACGACTGATCCTTTCTCGTGAGCTTGGTCATTGGTAACGCAATACGGGAGAAATTCTGGATAAATCTCCGATAGTAACCAGCAAGACCCAGAAAACTGCGTATCTCAGCAACAGTTTCTGGCCTCTTCCAGTCCAGTACCGCTTCCACTTTACTGGGATCTACAGAGACCCCTTCTTGCGAGATTACATGGCCTAAGAATTTCACTTCTGATAGCCAGAACTCGCACTTGCTCAATTTAGCATATAATTGCTTCTCATACAATATATTCAATACGATTCTCAAATGATGCTCATGCTCCTCCCTACTCTTGGAGTATATCAGAATGTCATCGATAAACACAACAACAAACTGATCCAAATACTGCCGAAAGATACGGTTCATGTAATCCATGAAAACCGCAGGTGCATTGGTTAGCCCAAATGGCATCACCAAGAACTCATAGTGACCGTACCGGGTCCTGAAAGCCGTTTTTGGAACATCTTCTGCTTTCACTCGCAGCTGATGATACCCTGACCTTAGATCAATCTTTGAGAATACACTCGATCCAGATAATTGATCTAAAAGGTCATCAATTCGGGGAAGAGGGTACTTATTCTTAATAGTAACCTTGTTCAATTCCCTATAGTCGATACACAACCGTAGGCTTCCATCTTTCTTCTTTACGAATAACACTGGAGCTCCCCAAGGCGATACACTGGGTCTGATGAACCCTTTCTCAAGCAAGTCTTCTATTTGTTTCTTTAACTCCGCCATTTCGTTTGGGGCCATACGGTATGGGGCCTTTGAAATAGAACCTGCTCCAGGCACAATGTCAATTGGAAACTGAACTTCCCTCTCAGGAGGCAATCCGCTAAGGTCGTCCGGAAACACCTCAGGGAATTCATTCACCACGGGTATATTACTCAACGTCTCACCAGTTTCCCCCTGAACGGAGAAGAATACCATATACCCTTGGCAACCCTTTTCAATATATCTCTCAGCTTTAGCCGTAGAAAGGAAATTCATGCTAGCACCTACAGCTTCAGCCCTCTGAGAAACAGGATATACTATCCTCTTATTCCCGCAATCAAGCAATACGTTATTTGCCGTTAACCAATTAAGACCCAAAATGACTTCCAATTGATAAAGCGGCAGACAAATCAGGTCTATAACAGACTGGTGCCCTTCCACAGTTATAACACAATTCAGACAAACTTCTGTGGTCAAGGCTTTAACACCCATCGGAGTCGACACTACCAAATCGAATGGTAACTTATGCACATGCATACCCAAGCGTCTCACACAATCATACGCAATAAAGGAATGACTGGCACCCGAGTCGAACAATGCTCGTAATAGATAGCCATTTAGAGAGATTTTACCTTGTATCAACTCAGGAGATCTACGAGCCTCCTCATGGGTCATTGCAAACACTCGACCCTGTGTCTTCGGCCTTTGCTCCGCTCGTGGTTGTTGACAATCTCTAGAAAGATGTCCTGGCCGCTTGCAGTTAAAACAAATCATTTCTCCCTGACAATTCTGGCCATAATGTGATTTGTTGCAGCGACGACATTTCCACTCGGTTGCAAATCTCTGAGGTTCACGGTCTCTGGGCTGATAGGGCTTCTTATCACCGCCCTTAAACGAAGATGAGCCTTGGCCTTTCCGCTTCTGGGATACATTACTCTTACTAGGTTCATTGCGATGACCAGTAGCTCTGGTAGGATTCAACTCCCTCAGATTATTCTCCGTGATTCGACATTGCTCCACAGCCTTATTGAACTTCTTGAATCGGTGAGTAACCAACCGCTTCCGCAGCTCTCGCCTCAGACCACGAATGAGCATGTCTGAGCTCCATTCTCCGTCATCCTTGTACCGGAGATAGGAGGAATACCGGGACAAGCGGATGAATCGGGACAAGTAGTCATCAAAGCTCTCCGTGTCCCCTTGCCTGATGTTAAGGAATTCTGTCTCCTTTTCAAGCTGAACTGACTTCGGAAAGTACTTCTCGTTGAATTCTTGTAAGAACAACTCCCAAGTCAGTGGCACATTTCCGCTCTTCAATGTTAGGGCGATATTCCGCCACCAACGATCCGCATCACCTTCAAGTTTATAAACTGCCAACCGTGGCTTCACATCATCCGGACACCCGAGGACCTCAAATATCTTCTCCAAACGATTCAGCCAATCTTCTGCCACTTGAGGATCAAACCTTCCTCTGAACGCCGGAGGCAGATGTTTGCAGAATCTTGTAACCCAGAACTGAAGATCTCTATCCTCTCTGGCTGGTCCCCCATGAGACTCTTGATTCGGAATAGCACGAGATGGGGATTCTGATGGCCGTGCTGATCCCTCCGCAGTGTCCTCATGTTGGGTTCCTTCTTGAGTTTCCTCCGGTGTAGACTGAACCGGAAATTCCTTGTTCTTTGCCTTCTCCGCTCTAAGCTCGTCTCTCAGCTCAGTGATCATGTCCCGCTGATCCTTTATCAGACCCATTAATTCTTGCATTGGATCCGGTGGATTTTCATTATCAACCTCCACCACAGGGTCCACACGCGGAACTTTGGGGCGTCCTCTAGTCTTCTTCATTCTACAAATAGCTTACCCCATTAATTTAGCAGAGATAGTATGCACATATAGTCACAAAACTCATATATATATCCCTGTCAATAAAACATACATGTGCATACACAACAATCATTCACAAACAATCTTCTATCCCTAAACCAACTAAGGGATCTATCCTAGCAACCTCTACGCTTGCCAGGAACTATAGCTCTGATACCAAAATGTAACCCCCTGCCTTAATTACCGTAATTAATATTCGATAATGCATAATTAGAAGGGGTTTGAGACCGTTGGATAGTTCAAAACGTATTAAATTACCTACCAAGCAGTAGGACTTTACAAAATTTTCAAAACTTCTTCCCTATCCGGGTCTCGTTTTCAATTACCGAATATAATCACCTGTGCAGTTAATTTACATTCACAAATATCAGAGTTCGTAATTTAAACCCCGGCAACCCCCGGGTTCATCTAGATATATATAGAGTTTCAGATTCCAAGTAGGGGATTACAAACCAAATATTCACACTATTTACATTTCAAAATGTAATACAGTAATCCCTATCCAAAATGATTAACCAACAAAACCATACTAATGTCCCTAGGAAGCTCTAACCGCTCCGGGTCGCCCGCTTCTCCTTGGAGCCAATCGCCCTGTCTGAAAGGTTAGTTCAAAGGAAAGAATGAGATTCAAAAGAATCCCAGTAGTAACTAAACAATTATACCACATATAAGCACATAGCATGTAAGCAATCAATGCACCACAGCAGCAACACATATCACACTCCACCCTCATCCCCTTTCTCCGCCGGGAAGGCACACCGCCTAACCCGAACCGTTGTTAGCTACTCAGGGACTATTGGCGTGGCAGTGCATCAACATAGCCTTATAGCACATAGCTATCCGGCTTCACAAATGGCCCGTCGGCCTCACAAATAGCCTTTCAGCTCATAATCAGCCTTTCGGCCCACATATCACATAATCACACCTCATCCTCATCCCCTTTCTCCGCCGGGAAGGCACACTGCCTAAACCCGAACCGTTGTTAGCTACTCAGGGACTATTGGACTGACGGTGCTAACACATATCCACATAATTCGCAGCATCCGAATTTATCACAAATCACTGATCATACATACATACAATGCATCATAGATGGTACGAAAGAAAAGTCACTACCTCGTTCCTTCCCGACGTTCTTCGGCGTAGTTGGCTCACGAGGGCGGCAAATATCAAAGCCTATAAACAAAATCAAGAATGGTGGATTAATTTCCTACCCCCAATTCCTACTTTCAAACACTTAAAATAGGTTCCATATGAGTCCCTTATATGGTTATAACAAACTCGAAGAGAACCTAAAAGGATTGGAGAATTCTAGGTTGGAAATTGCTTTGCAAACTCACAAAGTGCTAAAAATTGGGTTCTGGCTGCAGCCAGGAATTCTCTGGCTGCGGCCAAAAACAGCACAGAAGTATTTTGGCTGCAGCCAGGACTCCTCTGGCTGCGGCCAACACGTGCGCAGAAAGTTTTGCGCTGCAGCCAGAAATTTCTGGCTGCGGCCAAAACGTGCACATAAAGTTTTGTGCTGGAGCCAGAATTTTCTGCTGCAGCCAAGGAACTTCAAAAATTCATAACTAATTCTAGAAAAATCAAAATGAGGTGATCCCAAAGCCAAATGAAAGCTCTTTAAGTCTTCTTCCTAGGAAAAATATTGGCCATTACTGGAAATCACCACAGAAGTACAGAATTACACGAAATTCATCACCACTCCAAAACAGGTTCCAGTTTTGATGCCGAACTTTGGACAGTTCAAACTCCCAGCTCAAAAAGCGAAATGACACAAAGTTTATGTCCATTTTGAAGCTTGAGATGTGAAATTTAAGACTGGAAAGTTTCATAATTTTTCAACATCATTTGCCCAGTCAAATCGTCCACACCATCTGACTGTCCAGAACAGACTTACATTGGTCAACATTTCCATTTTTGCACCAATGCTTCCAATGGTTCCCAAATTTCAAATCACATACTATTTTCACACCATTTGGCTCAAGGAACACATTGGAACCATCAAAATGACCAAATTCAACTCCCATTGACATATTACACAACAACCACAACATATCTCACAATGTCTCAACACAATTCACACATTGCCACATTTTATCAAACTTCCTCTTTTCAAAACTACACCAAAACTATTAACTTCTATACCTCATTTGGCATCTATCCCACTATCAAACTCTATCCAATTCACATCTTTTAACATCACACAAGATCAAGCCAGAAATCCAGAATTCACCAAAATTAAACCAAAAATCATAACAATTACATCATTCTTCATCAAAAACTCACCTCTTGAACTTGCTAAAATCAGAACTTGGATTCCTCAACTTTCAATTTCCCTCAAGTTGCACCACACCACAAATCCAAAGTCTGAAGACATGGAAATGAAGCTCTTGATCTCTTACACAATTTTAATAAAAGACACTTGAGCATACAAGAGCATCTACTTACCAATACTTAAGCTTTTCTCTTCCTCTTTCTTGCTACACTTGCACCGAAAATGGAGAGAATAGAGAGAGAAAGTGAGATATTGATGAAGATGATCTAATCCCATTTCTCCATGCACATAACCGACTTGCAAGGGAGAGAAAATGAGTTTGACAACTTTGACCTCATCCATGGTCCACATCTTGACACTTGGCATGATCTCCCTTCACCCTTACATGATCTCACATGTTCTCCAACACACTTGATTCCACCTCTTGATCTTTCAATCTTAGCCATTGATCTTGATTACCAAATAGTTTTTCTTCGGTAACTGACCAATCGGTTGGTAAATTTACCGTTTTACCCCTGATTATCATAATGCTCATTAAACCCTTACTAACCACCTTCACTTCACATTACACAACATATACTTCAAAAGTGCTTTATTAATATTAATTACATCACTTTGAAGTTATTAATCCTTAATTACAATTTGGGATATTACATGTAACGCCCCAAATTTTGATTAAGGACTAATGATGATTGTTGTGGATATTTTGGTAAATTGAAGTGGATTTGATATCCGACTTTGTTATGGGAAATGCCCAACACCCTGTATTTTAGCATAATTATGTGACAAATAATTATTTGGGCTAAAATAGGGGTAAATGGCGCATGAAAGAAGGAAAATAATTTGATTATGTATTATGTGAGAATATTAATTAATATGTCATACTTAGTGGAAAATTGAAAGAATGGCTCTAAATTAGTGATTAATGGAAGAGATTAATTACTAATTAAGAGTATATGAGATGTGAAATTAAAATGGCTAATGAAGTGGTTAGAGTAATTAATTAGTTACTTACTTTATGAGAGCCAATGAAATGGTGACACTTGGCAAGATGGGATAATGTTTGAGTGTTGGAGAAAGTCAAATGTGCATTTTAATATCATTTCTCTCTCTCCCTCTCCCTCTCCCTTTGTGCGTTTAGGCATGGGGAAAAAGGGGGAAAATCAGACTTTATCCTCCATGCTTCATCATCATCATCACTCTCATCTCTCTCATTCCTCTCTCTATTCGGCTGCCATGTCTGCGAAGAAAGAAGAAGAAGCTCTTGAGATAGGTAAGCAATTGACCCTCCAAATGACCTCAAATGCTCAAACTCTCTTCTATAAACTTATTCCTTGTGTTGAGAGCTTCAATTTCATGGTTTTAGATTTGCCATTGGTGGTATTTTATGGCCACAAGGAAATCTAGAAGTTGGAGAACCAAGGAACTTCTTTGGGAAAGTTGTTGAGGTGAGTGAAAGCTTCATTTTCATATAAGTTTTGTGGCCCTTGATTGGGCTTTGAATTTCTAAAAATTTTGCCCTAATTTTCATGATTTAGGGTCATGGGGGAGTATGGTATGTTATGGTTATGGAAATGGTGCCTTGTTTAGTGTTTTGAAGTGATAGAACTGCATTGAAGCTTAAATATGAAATTTGGCCACTTTGTGTTGGTTTTTGTGCATTGGGCAAAACAGGGCATGTTTGTGATTTTAGTCATTTTGAGGTTACCATTGTGTTCCTTATGAAAAATTGTATGGGAATAGGTTTGGTTAATGATTTTGGAGTCATTGGACACTTTGGTAGAAAAGTTGGAAATTTGTCTTGTGTGAACTCTGTTCTGGGCAGTTAGTTTGTACAAATTTTTTGAATGACCAAATGGTGTTAAAAACTTCTGAAACTTTCCAGTCTTAAATTTCACATCCCAAGCTTCAAAATGGACATATAATTTGTGTCATTTCATTTTGTGAACTGAGAGTTATTCTTTTCCAAAGTTTGGGATCAAAACTAAACTCTGTTTTGGGGCAGTGTTGAGTTTTGTATAATTCTGGAATTTTTTGGTGATTTCTAGTAATTTTTAATATTTTTTTCTATAAATAGGACTTAAATATATTTCATTTGGTTTTGGAATCACCTCATTTCGAGTTTTCTAGAATTAGTTATGATTTTTGGAAGTTCAGCCAAAAAACAGGATTTTTCTTGGCCGCGGCCAGCGGATTATGGGCCGTGGCCCAAATGCTTCAGACCTATTTTTGGCCTCAGCCAGTGGATTCTTGGGCCACGGCCAACCCCCAAAAATGACATTTTGAACTTCCAAAGATGGTCTTTGGTCAAGTGTTTTCCCAAGCCTTTAGGCATGTGTTTAGGCTTTGATTAGCCACCTAAAGGTCATAAATGGTAACCAACTATAAGTGTTATGAAAGTGAGAATTTGGAAAAGAGAATAACCCTATGTCCTTGTTTTGGTTTATTGGGTTCGATATTCACCCTGATCATGGTTCGATGTTCATCTAATCGTGAGTAAGCTGTGCTGGAGCACACGTGGAAGAATAACAGTAGGGACTTATCTCTCTTGCATGTATTGATATTTGTGTCTGTGTATTGATGCATGTTATTGCTTTGCTTAATTATGTGAAACATATATGAATGATTGAAGCTCTGTTTCTATTTATGCTATGGCCATGAGTATGTTGTTGAAACATTGAGCATGCGGATATATCATTATGTGAGCACGAGTTATTGTGATGCAAGCATGTCATGCATTAAACACTTATCTTGCATGCATATTGGTATATGTTTCCTACTGGGATTCTCTAGAATCTCACCCTCCCCTACTAACATTTTAGACAGGGAAGGTAGAATGAGGATGGAGCAAGCATCCAAGGGCGACGAGGACTCCTTCGGATTGTCATTTTGGTAGTTGGGATTATGTATAATTGGATATTGGATGTATATGTGCTTGGATGTATATTGGGTTATTTGGTTATGTATTGGAGATGGATTTGTGTAATCCCCGTTGAGGAATTGTAAAGGGCGTATGTGTCCTATGAATCTTTAGTGAAGGTATGAATCTGGGATTGCTGGGATTATTATTATGCACTCTGATATTTATATGAATGTGATTTATCTTCTTGAGGTAATTGTATTCGAAATATGAATGTGAGACCAGGTTAAAGTGTTTGTGAAAGAAATTTGTGAAAATCCTATCTTATGGATGGGAATGTAAATGAGTTTTAATTATTATTGGTCTCTATTTCATTTTAATCACGTATTTTGGATAATAATTACAGAGGGGGTTACAGCAGGCATCATCAAACTTGAATTCTGCATCTTTCTCAAGCAAAGCACAAAAAGGCTTGGTAATATTGGAGAAGTTTTTAATGAAGCAACGGTAGAAATCAACACGGCTAAAAAAGCTCCTCACACCCTTGACATTCGTCGGTGGGGGAAGTTGTTCAATTACTACAATTTTCGATCTATATACTTTTAAGCTATTCTTTGAGACTATATGGCGTAGTACAATTCCTTCTTCCACCATAAAGTGACATTTTTCCCTGTTAAGCACTATGTTGGTTTCTTCACAACGTCTCAATACATTGGTCAAACTAAACAAGCATTCATCATAGGAATCTTCAAAAAATGTGAAGTCATCCATGAAAACTTCTATAGTTTTCTTAATCATATCAGTAAAAATGGCCATTATGTATCGTTGAAAGGTAGCCGGTGCATTGCATAACCCAAAAGGCATGCATTTGAAAGTGAAGGTCCCATATGGACAAGTAAAAATAGTCTTTTCTTGAATTTTCCGGGGCAATGGCAATCTAATTATACCCAGAATATCTATCCAAAAAATAGAAGAATTCCTTTCCACCAGGTTTATCTAGCATCTGATCAATAAATGAAAGAGGAAAGTAATCCTTTTGAGTTGCCATATTTAACTTACGATAAGCCATACAAACCCTCCAACTAGTAACAATGTGAGTATAAATTAGCTAGGGTTGGGTGTTAGCCATTACAGTCATACCACCTTTTTTGGGGACACATTGAACTGGGCTCACCTAAGAACTGTCAGAGATAGGATACACTATTCCTACATCAAGCCATTTAAGAATTTCCTTCTTCACAACTTCCCTCATGATTGGATTCAACCACCTTTAATGCTCAATGGATGGTTTATGCTTGTCTTCAAGAAGGATTTTATGCAATAAGTACTGGGACTAATACCCTTGATATCAGCAATAGTCCAACCAATGGCTCTTTTATGAGCCTTCAAGATGTCAACCAGTCGCTCCTCCTGTTGAATAGTGAGATCAGAAGCAATGATAATATGAAGAGTATTATTGGTTCCTAAGTAGACATACTGCATGTGAGATGGCAAAGCTTTTAGCTCATGTAAAGGTGGTTCCGCTAGGGAAGGTTTCAAATTTGGTCTGTCAACAGAACCCAAATCAAGTGATTCAAACTGCACTCGTCCTTAAGGATAAGGAATCAATGCATCCATAACAACTTTGCACTCCGGTATTATAAAATTTTCTGAATCAATCCCAAGTATCACAACTTTAAGTAGGTCATCAATCATACCTCTTTCACATTCCTTTTGTACCACAGAATCAAGCATGTCAATGAAAAAACAGTCCTCTGGGATATTAGGAAATTTTATCAACTGATGCATATTGAAGGTGACCTACTCATCAGCTGCTCTCAAATTTAACTCACATTTCTCTACATCAATCAATGTTCTAGTAGTTGCCAAAAAGGGTCTCCCTAATAGTAAAGGCAATTCTTTATCTGCCTCAAAGTCTAATGCAATGAAGTTTACTGGAAAGATAAGCTTGTCAACCTTCACTAATACATCTTCAATGATTCCACGAGGTTGAGATAGACTTCTATCAACAAATTGAAGGGTAACCATTGTTGGTTGAGCTTCACCCAATCCCAACTAGTTGAAGACAGACAAAGGTATGAGGTTAATACCAGCTCCAAGGTCACACATTTCTTTTCCCAAGAATTTATCTCTAATATGGCAAGGAGCAAAAAAGCTCCCATTATCTTTTAACTTTGGAGGCATATGCTTAATGATATGAGTGAAACTTTTGGTCACAGTAACTGTCTCAAACTCACTGAATCATTGCTTATTAGATAGAATATCCTTAATAAATTTGGCATATTTAGGCATATGTTCCAAAGCTTCAGCGAATGGTATGTTGATGTGGAGTTGCTTGAATATCTGAATGAACTTCTTGAACTGTGAATCTTCTTGTTGTTTTTTAAGTCACTGAGGGAATAGTGGTGGAGGCACATATTTTAAAGGGGAAGTGCAGTTTGTTTTCCTTATTCTCATCCATTTTCTCAAGAGCAACAGATTTCTCTCTAACCACCTCATCAATATCTTCATGTATTTCATCTTCTTGCCTATTAGTAACTTCGTTACTTGCACTCTTTTTCTTTCTACTTTGGCTAGGAATGTCAGCTAATTGCTTTCCACTTCTCAAGGTTACTTCTTTGTAATCTTCCTTACCATCCCATCTAGGACTAGGAACGGTGTCACTGGATAGACTATTTCTGTTGAATGTATTTATTTGAGATGTTATTTAGCCCACTTGTATCTTAAGATTTTTGATGCTGGTATCATGAAGATTAACCTTATTTATCATACCTTCTTGGCTCTTGAGAAGCTGCCGCAAGAGTTGGTTTGTCTCTAAGTCACTTTCTCTAGATTTTTGCTATTGCTCAAACCTTGGTGGTGATATTGTCTTGCTAGTAGAAGTATAGTGATTAGGTGGATTTTCACTTGATCCATTCTTCTAAGAGAAATTTGGATGATCCCTTACACCTTGGTTGTAGGTGTTAGAATAGGGACTGTCATGTGGATATCTTTGGTTGTTGTTCAAGTAAAGGACTATCTCCATAGTATGGGGCAATCCTCATAAGAATGTGCTTCTCCACAAGTTTCAAAAGAGAGGCTCGAGGCCTAGATAGCATTAATACCCTTAGAAGATGTCCTTTCCATCTTCATTTCAAGTTGATCAAACCTCTTGGCCATAGCTGCAAGTTGAGTGGCAATGTCTTTAGATACACTAGACACATTGTAAGTATTTGGCTCTTTACAAGTCCTATACCTAGATCATTCTTTATCAGATTGTTGCAGAGTGCTAAAAGCAATTTCATCATACAACTTTAATAATTCAGACACTTTCTTCTTGCCAATCCCACCATTGCAAGCATTCTTGACCACAGAGACGGTGGGACCATCCAATCCAGCCCAAAAAGCTTCTAATAACACATAAGTCTTCCACTCATAATTAGGACAGTTGCGCGCGCATTTCTTTGAATATCTCCCATGCCTCATGAAAGAATTCACCTAGTTCTTGTGCAAAACCCAATAACTCAACTCTCTGCATTGTTTGTCGACCCCTTGGAATAAATCTTGCCTTGAATAGAGAAGCTAGGGTGTCCCATGTAGAGATAAAATTGGGAGGTAGAGCTGTAAGCCAAGCTGTTGCCTTTTTATCTAATGACATGAGGAAGAACCTCAGTCTTAGTGCATCATAAGATACTCCCTGTTGTTTGAAATTTTCACACATTTGAACAAATTTTGTCAAATGCTGATTGGATCTTCATTCTAATTTCCTATGAATATGTCAATCATCTGGAGCATCTAAGGCATAATTGCCCTTACCTCAAAATTTCTGGCAATAATAGCTGGGAATTGAATGCTAGATTGATAGGTGGTGCTCTCTTGTTCCATATATTCATCCAAAGTACAATCCATATCCTCATAATTAAGGTGTGCCATGTTCTTTGGATTAGGTGACTTCGGTTCTTCTGATGATTCTGATTTTGACTTAAGTTCCTCTTCTTCAGAATGATGCTCGTCGTCTAGGTTGTTAGATGGATTACTAATGTGCCACTTATACGTCGAGAGGTACCTGCAAATTCAAACAACAATTGAGGAATATCAAACTTATTAAAAATTAAAAAAATCAAGAAAAGAATGAAAATACTCAAACATGATTAATCACACAATTAAGATAACTAGTTCAATAAGTGTTTTGATAAAGTCCCCGACAACGGTGCCAAAAACTTGCCGTTTAGCTTCACAACAAGTGTACAGGTCACAAATAATATAAAAAGATCGTTCCCACGAGCACTAAGGAAAAAACATGAGCTAGTTATAGAAATTATATTCTTAATTAGGTTGAGCAATTGTTGATTTAGCTTTATGAAATCAAAGGAAATAAAGGAAAGCAAAATGGATTTAACTTCATGAGTATTAAAAACCTAAGATTATCTATCCCCTTTCTATTTCATGAACTAGTTAATTTACCCTCAATTAGCAATAAAACAAAGATGTGTATTTGGCTAAAATTCAAAGACATTCGATAATGCTTGTTCGAGTCAAAACCAAATATTTATCCTAATAAACTAATCAGTTTCTTGCATTAATTTATAAGGACTAACTTTAAACATCAATCTTAATCTGACAATGCTAGGTTAGTAACTATATCTCTATGATACTATTTCCATTCATTTAATACCTAAACTTTAAGTTTAACATGATTTACCCAAATTCTACACTTAAATTATCTTTCTCAAGAGTAATTTAAATGAACAAGATAACTAAATGGTGATAAGGCATTTAGAGGCATTACGAGAAAAATAAAATCAACACAAAACTTCATTCAATGCAAAAAGAGCGTAAATAAATAGCTCGATCATTCGATGCAAAAAGAGAATAAATAAATAGTTCAATCCATAAATAGGTTCAAGAAAATACTAGAATGAGAAAATTAGCTACTCATGTTCATCAAAATCAAAGCACAATAGTGGCAATAAAACATTCTAGAGTTTAGATTTAGAAAGGAAAGAAGAATATCAAGGAACAGAGCATTGATACAATTTATCTTCAAGTTCAAGCTCTCCTTATCAGCCTCCCTTTTGGTTCATGAAGAAGAAAGTCGATCGGCTTCTCCTCTCCCGTCTTATTCTCCCACTGTGTTCATGTTCTCGTTTGATCCGACTCTGCTTCTCCACTCCGCCCTCACAGGTTTCTGCTTTTGCTTCCTTTTAATAGATATAATTTCAGGTGCATTTTTGCTGCGAGCTCCATGTCTCTATCCCAATTTCTTAAGGATATGATATAACATATTTGTTGGTCAAATCCGCATCTCAATTTGTTTCGTATTTTCCTTATGTGGGACCCATGTTTTTTTTATGCCTTCAATTTGCTTTTTTTTTCTTCCATTTTTTTATTTGATGCTTCTTATCTCTTTCATCATATGATAACTCCTGCATGATAAAATAGGATATGAGTAGATTTTATGTTAAAATTCCCTTTTTCCCCTATAAATAATTAAAAGGAAGGCAATATATAAAAGATAATTAAATAGGTATAAAATATCAATAAAGCTAATCAAATATATCTTAGAATATACACCTATTTAATTATAAAATATATCCTTATCAAGAGGGGTGTGAGTGTCTGCGCGCGTGTGCTTGTGATTTCAATTCAATCAACCTACACCGACCCTTTTCATGCATCCTCTCACACCTCTGTATACACACACACACACACACACATATTTTGGGCCCTTCTACCTAGGTGTGTGTATAAAGTATATATATTATTCTTTTCAAGGATCGTACTCATAAGTGCACCTTATCCTTTATGTGTTGCATATATGTGTGTGTGCGTACACATCCAAATTTATGAACATTTTATCTAATAGATGTATATTCTCCTATTTATGTCCAGGCGCATAACTTCTTTCAAAAACCTTTTTCTTCATCGTTTGAAGTCCAAATTCATATAAGAATAGTAATTTATATACTTATATACATAATATGTAAAAAGAAAATATATATATATATATATAGGTTCATATGAATGGATTCTTACCTTATGTTTTGATTAAGTCTTTATTGGGTCATTCAAGCTTTAGAGTAATTTTAGGGTAGTTAAGAGTATATTTAGAGCACCTCTTAGAGTAATACATTAATAGATATTTATGTTTAATGTTTGTAGACTCTCATTGAGAACTTTAAAGTAACTCTTGTGTGCTTGCCTATGAATTAGGGAATAAAGGTAGCTCTGAATATTCTTCAATGTACTTGTGAATTGCGTATGATTGTGAATGACTATATTTTATAAAAAAAAATGAACTAAATTATATGTATATGTGCATATATTGTAATTTCTCAAGTAAGTAATGTTACAAGTAAATTTTTTTTATAACTGACTTTATTCACACAATTAATAATTTAATTATAATTAATGTATTGGTAGATTATTGTTTTCTTTTAGGCTTGTTTGAATATGTGATGTTATTTGATACTAATGGAAGTATGATTAATTGTACCTTGTCTTTTAATAATTTTATATTTATTGGTGATTGAATATAATTGTTATGTCGCTTGCATTTGTGATAGGTTGGAGTAAGGAGGAGGAATTTGTATGGTGAGATATTTTATCACATGGTATGCCATCATTCGGTGCATAATGGATAGCACTTGTCAGGGCCCCTTCTTCCATATTTTCCTTTGGTCGGGATTGCATTGGAGTTGTGAGACATGTGACACCTCCTTAGTTGTAATTTTTTTAAGGAGAGGAGCCATAGTCCAGGCTTAAGCTCTACACTTTTGGCCGGGTGTATCGTAAAAATTGGTGAGCTTGAGACAATCCAGTCAAATGGATTGATTTTTGTTAGACTATGTTAGCCTATGGCTTTAGTTAGTAGTACAAGGATGGACGGTGATATAAGGGTGGTTGCATCTTGCATGTTACATAATTGTATATTACATGTTGTGATGAAAATATAGATTGACACAGTGATGATTAAATTTGCAATTGTTTTATATGAGAATCATGGTACATGAAAGTGTATATATATATATATATATGTAATCAGTTCTTTGTTTTAAATCACGTGGTTTTCTTATACACTATAGAAACTTTCAATAGTTACTGAGACGTGGAATCTTATCCCTATATACTAACATTTTTTAGGTGATTGGGAAGGCACCTAAGGAGTGAGTCTTGAAGGCTCTGGTGCTCCTAGAGCACAAGTTATATCATTTTAATTGTCATGACCCTAAGACTTCAGTATTTTATTTTGTTTACTAAAATATTTTGATGATTTAATTTGACACTGTGATGTGTGCTTTATTTGAATTGATTTTATATTTTAATGATTTGAATGTTGAACATCCTTGTTCATGAAATTTGAAATATTTTGGTTAAATATTTGGTTGTTTGGTTTGAGGTGTTACAATGGTCTTTCACAAACTCTTGATACTCATTTTCCTTCTTTATCGAAACCCTGATTGAAAGTTTAGTTGTTTTTCTTACATCCCCTTAAATGAAAGTGTTCTGCTTGATTGATATTCTCTATATTTGGTTGTGAAAAATATTTACAATTTTATGAAAGTTTACATTTATTCTGCTGGCTATATTTTTTTTTTGTAGTTGTTATAGTTCTAGAAATACTAATGCTCACTCCTTTTCTTTCTTTTCAGAAAATCTTTTGCAATTTTGCATTACAAGTTACTTTGTGATATATGTGATGGTATTGATTGGAGCATATGCCCTAAACACTTTGATGTGATTAATTCAGGCCTACCAACACTACCACACATATCACAAAGCTCAGCCTACAATGGAAATCAACACAAGACATACATACGTAGCACAGAGGCTGGATGAGCGCCAAAAAGACCATATATTCATGAATTGAGAAGTGTCTAAGACCATATATTCATGAATTGAGAAGTGTCTACTATATGATATATGTAGTGGTGTGGGTAGGCTAGTATATTCATGCTTGCTTCAAGTTCATTATAGCTCGTGACCATATGGTCTATACATAATATATTAAATTTGAAGCAAGTAGTGATAATTCTAACCAATCAACACCACCACACATAGCACAAACAATAGCTAAGTGCCAAAGAGGCCAATAATAACAACTGACATTAATTCCAATAATATGAAAAGTGCCAAGTTAAGTGGTGTTTTATAGCTTTTACTTTTGTTTTTTTGTAGACATGTTTATCTATTTACAGTGGATTTGTATTTAATATGCTTATTACTAATTTTTTTCCTTTTTAATTGTAGAGAGGAGTGTGAAGAGCGCCGAAAATACATGTGAAGAGCTTTAAGTTGAGCATTTTTTGTAGTTGTCAGTTATGTTTTCATACATATGTGAAGAACATTAAATAATCTGATCTGATGTGTAACTCTATGTAATTGTTAACAGGACTTAAAAAATGAAAAAAAAAACCTTCCTTCCACAGGTACTTTAATTACGAATTCCTTGGTTTAAATTGTTAGATCTCATGTTTTGATGATAACAAAAGTATGGTTTGAAAAGGAAATAATCAATAAACAAGTTTGAACTAAGTGATAACAGGAACAAGCATCACTTGAAGTAAGCATTGGAGTAATGAAGAAAGGCCAAGAGAAAATGCTGAGGAACTTGATCAGAAGCAAATCTTCTAAAGCATTACTCGAGGAGCTACTCGAGTAATGAGACAAAACTTGAAGTAACCAGAGACAACTTCCAATAACCTGCCAACGTTACTCGAGTAGGTACTCGAGTAATAGTGTAAGTATTTTCAAGTTGCTCTCGGCCTGCCAATGTTACTCGAGGAGTTACTCGAGTAACCAGGTAAAAACTTGGAGTTGCTCTCGGCCTGCCAATGTTACTCGAGGAGCTACTCGAGTAACCAGGTAAAAACTTGGAGTTGCTCTCGGCCTGCCAATGTTACTCGAGGAGGTACTCGAGTAACCATGTGAAAAACTTCCAGTTGCCTTCAAGTTGCCAATGTTACTCGAGGAGCTACTCGAGTAACTCTGTTTCTGAAAATATGTAACTCTCGGCACTTTATACCACTGCCAATGTTACTCGAGGAGCTACTCGAGTAACATACTAAAGTAAGTGGAAACTTGAGGTTGGTACCCGATTAAATTGATTTCTCTTTATTTCATCTTCCTCGAGTCCTTACTCTAGTATACAAGTTTCTAATGTTTTATTTTAAGTGGATTCCTCGAGTATGTACCCCAGTATGCAGAAATATTTTCAAAGTAAACTTCAAGTCATTACCCGGGTAAGTCATGCTCAAAAGTCTCAGTTACTCGAGGTGGTACCCGAGTAACCTATGCAAAAATGAGTGCATTACTCGAGTCCCTACTCGAGTAACAAGGTAATTGCTCTCGGCCTTGAAATCCTGCCAACATTACTGGAGTAGAGCATCGAGTAATCAAAAGTTTTTTAAAGGATTACTCGAGGTGTTACCCCAGTAACCTATGAAGTTGGAAATGCATTACTGAAGTAGGTACCCGAGTAAATAACTATTCCCAAAGGTTTGAAATTTAGTTTACTCCATGCACTACCCGAGTAATCTTATACTTGTTCATTGACTTGCAGTTAATCAAAGATTTCCCGATGATACTCGAGTAGGTACTCGAGTAAACTTCAAGGGATACTCGAGTAGCTACTCGAGTAAGCATACCCAGAAATTTAGAAATCATTCAAACGTTCATTGATTTGTTTCCTATATGATTAATCTTTCATTGTATTAGTATTCTTAGTCTATTTACAGATAAACAATGAAGAAATCACTTCAAGAGATGGAAGTCAAATGAAACGTTCAAATGCCAACCACCGCCAACGGATATTTTTCAAAAACTTGAAAAGTCAATAGTGGCTGCGCACTCACCAACGGACGAAAGAAAATGTTCCAACGGTCATCACCAACATATCTATATATATGGGAACATCCAAACAGAGAAGAACAACCAAGCACACATACGAACGTATCATCAAGTTCATCACTCTGTTTTCGTTGAAATTGTATTTCTATGCTTCAGTGATTCTTATTCACTCTTTGAGAGAGATATTTCATTCAAACTCAATAGTTGTTATTGAGATAACTTAAGGTTGTGGAACCTTGAGTTGGGATTGGATTACAACTTGTAAGGGGGAGCGAGTGTCCAGGTGAAGGAACTTGCTTGTACTGTGGTGCCAAGAACCCACTGAATCTTGGAAGTTATAGAGAAACTCTCAGAGAAGCTCTGAAGACTGGACGTAGGTCAAAGTGGTTGTGGCCGAACCAGTATAACTCTCGGTGTACACTTCGGTGATATTTCTCCTTACTCTTTATTACTTTATATTCACCGTAAAGGTTTTATATTTGAAACGAATTTTTAGTATCACCCAATTCACCCCCCCTCTTGTGTGAAACGCTTACTCTAACATAAATTTCTTCCGCTGGCTGTATGTTCTTTATGGTTGTTGTAGTTATTGCATGCAATTTTTGTCTGTAAAATTTGTAATGACTAGAGTTGTGAACTTGCGCTTATGGCGATAATGCAATTTTATTATATCATTCTTAAAATGGCAAGTTTCACAAATCCAATACTTACGAATTTATGGAGAAAAGTTTGTGTGCACATATGTTAATTGAATCTTGTTTACTGTAAGGTCCTTATCTTATTTCCACATTTCTTAGTGTTTGTATGTAGTTCGGCAGGCACACAAAAATAGCATGAAAATATTGATATATAATACATGATTACATTACAGTAATCCCCCATAGTGTGTACTTATAGTAATTATATACCTTAAAACAATAAAAGGTCTTCAGATAACCAACATCTCCTCTTATGCTCGTTCGGAACCTTCTATTGCAAGTAATTACAATTCTGCCCTCTGAGCTGCTGTTGGCTACTAAAAAATTTTTCAAGTGTAGGAAATGTGAGATTCAAAGAATCTCAGTAGTAACATGCAATCAGTTATATAAAATGTGATAGATAAATATGACATACACCATGTAATACAACATAACACAAACAACATGGCATGTGCACATGAGTTGGGGCTACTTCCCCACTATTCGTAAGCTTCTATAAATGTGCCTACTCACACAATGCCCTACTCGGAAATACAATGTTCATATTACAGAAGATGGTATACACAAAGCATATAAACATTCACATAATTTATGAAAGATAAAGTTACTACCTGAGTCTATTTCTTGTTTAGTTGTTTGTCCTAAATTCTTATTCCGGCCCGGGCTATTTCCAATTCCTATAAAATTAGAGTTACAAGTAACTGATTATTACTTGAACTATTACTACCTTTAATAAGAGTTTGTTGGTTATCTATTACAGTTTCAACAATTTCTACACAGTGCAGTTTCACAGTTTTCTAGAAAACTAACAAATTTTCAGTCAACTTTGAAAATCATAATTAATTCTAGAAAATTCCAAATTGACTGGTTCTAAAGCCTATGTATAGCTCTCTAAGCTTATTTTCATTGAAAAATACCCAAGGCTGGTCACTATTGTCACATTTGTCCCAAAAATGCGCCAAACTTCCCCTGTTCCAAATTGCATTCCAGAAATAGGGCACAACTTTGAAAATTCATATCTTTTAGTATACTAATCCAAAAATTATGATCCACCTATAAATTAAATATCTACATCTCTACTTTAATCCTACCAAATTTCATAATATTTGGACTAGGTTTGGCTAACGAAATTCATTGCACAATTAGACTGCCTCTTGTGAAATAAATCAAACAACACCTCCCTTTAACTTCATAAATTTCTAGATTTGCATACCAACATCCAAAATCATGAACACATATATTCCCACACAATTTTCATTTTTAAATTCATTAGAAACCTCAAATTTGGCAAAATCCTAGTTCTTCTAGGTGCCTTATTCTGACTGAAATTAGGGTTTCAAAACAACAATTCACAAATTCACAATCTAACCACTAAACTAGGTTCATATGCTTCTTAAACCTCATATAACCACATGTATATGAGTAAAGCATCATGAAACCCTAGAAAACCCTAAATGGTAGAAATTAGAGCAGCACCAAAGAATCTACAAAACTCAACCAAATCACAAGATGCTAAGCTCAAAATAAAGGTTAAGCTTACCTCTTTTACTTTGGCTTAACTTGGCAGCAACAAAACACCTCTTTTTGAGAAACAAAAACCATAGAAATGAAGATCTCATCAAGGGGAACAAGGTTCATGAAGACTTTTGAGCCATATGAGTGGTTAAGAAGGTGAAAATCAAGCTAGAAAGGCTTACCTTTACCTGTGTTCTTCTTTTCTCTTTCCTTATAGGTTTTTGATGAATTTTGAGAGAGAAAAGAGAGTGAGATATGGTCTGAAAATTCTCTTCCTTAGCCACTTAAACACTTGACTGAAAGTTGCTAGAGAAATAAGAGAGGAAAAATTAACATGTGGCTACAATTTCTCCTTTTTGCACAAGCTAATTCTATTTACCATATATTATAAATTACCATGGTAATTCCTTTTTGACTTTCTTTCCTCCTTTCTTGCTCCTTTTTGATGACATTTTGGCTGCCAAAAGGGAGGAATTTTTGTTGACTAATTGCCTCAACTTTAACTTGCCATTGGTCAATAATTTTTTTCAAGTTGCAATTGTGGACTAAATCCTCTTTCTTCTTGCACATGTAGGTCAACTTTTCTTATATGGATAAAGGTAATATATGTTGTTATTCTTTCTCTCTTTCTTACTTGTGTTTAGATGAAATGGGAGGCTTTGGAAGAGGACAATTGCTTCTTGAATTATCCAAATTTCATCTCCTCAATATTACTTTTAATTTGCCTACCATTGTTGACTTTTCAACACATCCTTTTTTTTAACCCAAAATGCTTCCAATAGGCATATTTAATATTCAAATACTTATTTTCCCCTTTTATTCCCTCTTTTGGACGAAAATCACAAGTGGAAGGGAAATAATAAAATGCCTTCTTGCATTGTATGGCAAATTACTGTTTTGCCCATACATTTTTATAATTAAATTAGGCTTTCTTCCTTTTTCTTTTGTTTGGCCAAAACTCACAATATATTAGGCCCAACAATTATGTTCTTCCATTATTCACTTTTGGGCTCCAATAATGGGCTTTTATGGAGACACAGATTAAATTTTATGTCCTATTGTGGTCCAAAATTCATGTGACCACTAATTGCACTGTTTGGCCTTTTCAAATGCCTCATAATTCACCATTTTATTCCCTTCAAGATAAGAAATTTTTGGGTGAATAAAATTTGGGATGTTACATTTACCATACCTTTGTTCTTTTCAAGTTTTTGTTTGTTTAAATGCCCCCTCCTTGAAAGGGATTAGATGATTATTGAGTGTTGGGTGAGAGTATTGATTATAATATTTTAACCTTGACGTGTGGGAGTTGTAGATGCATGGTTTGTATTGTGGGCCATCCTTAGAATCGAATGATGCCACCCTTAGATTGGGTGCTAGGTTTACTAGTTTTAGGCATTTTGGTACTTTTGAGATTTCATGTAGAATATAACTCTGGCCTACCTCAATTTTAGGTGATAAATGTGGAGTATCTTATTTAATGAAATTGAGTCTAACATATTGAGAATTCTATTTTTGTATGGTTGAATATGGTCGTGATATGATGTCTTAGTTGAGATGAAAATCAAAGTGAAGACAAATAATAAGGAGCGACCTAACTAGGTGGAGTTACTAGTGATGGGTTGATGATTAAGACCAAACGATAAAAAAGGTTTCTTGGAAGGAAAAATTAGTTGAAATGGATGACCTAGTGATGATTGGGCAAATCAACTTTTAAATGAGTGCATTGTCATAATCAACGCCATGTCATTTAGGTCAACAAATTTGTCCTTCCAAGTCCAAATCACTAGCCCTTTGTTTTTCATCCTCCAATTTAGAGTTATTAATCCTCACTCTGTCACTAGTATTTCTACCTAGTCGGTTATTACTTTTTTATTATTAGCCTTTAGTTTGGTTCCTTCTCAACCAAGACCTTCCCCTGAGATCATATTCACACATATAAAATCCAGTTTAATGTGTGCTTCTGTCGCTAAAGCAATCAATTAAACTAGGTCCTAATTAATTATGCAGTTTAGGGTCAACCTAGGTCATTTTCCCAAGAAGCAAGCTATGAGTTTTCTTTAGGATTGATTTTAAGTGACAAAAGATGCAATGGAATAGATTTAAATTAGAATGCAAGACACTACTACCTAAATGCAATTAAACTAACTAAATGTACTAATGCAATTGACTCTAAAACCTATATTAGAATGAGACTAATCTATATGAATTTGAATGCAATTTTTTGGGGGTTTTTTATTAAGGAGAAATTAAAATCCTAAACAAAAGATTGATTAAAAGCAAGACAAACAACAAAGAATTAATTCAGTCATGATGATGAAGAGGACAACTTAAGATTCATATGGAGTTAACTTTCTTAGCCTAATTTAATTAATTAGACCAAAGGGAGGTTGATGAAAAATTGGAATTAATAAATTTAATCACCTAATTGAAACATAGGAAACTCTCAAGCTCAATAATACTTACTCTTCTAGAAAACTCATAATGAAATATGTAAGACCCAATTTGAGATTAAGGGCTAATGACTTCAAAATTGACTGTAATTAGTGTAATTAAACACTTTTAGAAAAATGTGATGCAAATTTGATATAGATGTTCATGGTGATAATTTAATAATCATAGTGAAAATCAGGGGCAAAATGGTAAATTGTAAATTTACAGACCAAGTGGTCAGTTACCAAAGAGGAAACTCATTGGTGATTAAAGATCAATGGTTGAGATTTATTGTCAATGGGTCGGAATCATGTGCTTTGAGATTATGTGAGTTCATGGAGAGAGTGAGTAAGATTATGCCAAGTGTCATTTTGTGGACCAATGGAGCATGCACATAAGTCAAAAACTCACTTTTTCTCTTTCTTCTCTCTCCTATTCGGTTGGGAGCTTTGGGAAGGGAAAAATTTTGCATCATCTCATCATCTCTCTCTCCTCACCTCCATTTTCGGCGATTTCAAGAAGGAAAGAGAAAGAGAAAAGCTTGATTTTTGGTGAGTAATGGTTCTCCTATGCTCAAACTGTAATACCCCGAATTTTGAGAGTTGAGGCTAGAGAATAAGCTTGAAATAAGTGGACTGCTAAGCCCCATTTTAGTATGATCCTAAACTTCAATTAAGGGTTAATGACTCCAAAAGTGAGTATGATTATCATTAATTCGACACTTTTGTAGAATGCGACATGAGCTGTGCTTCGTAAGTGTGTAACCAGTGCCCAAACCTGCATTTAAGCTTATTTGTGTGTCGAAGCTTAAGATGCATTGAATATGAAGGGGAGGGCGCATGGTATGAAGAAATGTGATATAAAATGTGTTTGGTGATGATTCAAGAGGAATTGTCATAATCAGGGGCAAAATGGTAAAGTTACCAACCAATTGGTCAGTTACCGAAGAAGGAACTCATTGGTAATTTAAAGATCAATGGTTGAGATTGATTTGTGCAATAGATTAAGGGGTGGAATCATGTGTCGATGTGCCTATGTGAGCTCATGGATGGTGTGGTAAGATTTGACATGTGGCACTTTGTGGACCCTTGGATCTTGGTCAAAGATTTCAACTCATTCCTTTCTCCTCTCTTTTTTCTAGTCGGCCAACAATTGGGGCAAGGGAAAAAACTGCATTCACTTCATCATTTTCATCTCATCTTCACTCTCTCTCTTCTGCTCCATTGACGCCAAGCTTGAAGGAGGAAAGAGAAAAGGAAAGGTGAGGTTTTAGCCTTGTAGGTGTCCTCTAATGCTTAAACACCCTTCTATAATGTTGTTCATAGTGATGAGAGCTTCATCTCTATGGTTTTAGATTCTTGATTGGAGGTGTTTGGGAGCTTGAGAAAAATGAGAAAGATGAAGAATCAAGGAATTGGTTTGGGAAAGAGAAAGAGGTGAGTATTTGCTACCTTTTGATCTAAGTTTTGTGACTTGTGGTTGAGTTTTGAGAATTTTGGAATTTTGCCCTGATTTTTGTGGTATTTTTGTGTGGCATGTAAGTGGGAGAATTTCATGTTGATTTGTGTTGAAAATGGTGATTAGTTGTGTAATTTGGTCATTTGAATTGGTTTGAAACTTTGGAAAGTGAAGAATAGCAATGTGAGTTTGAATTGTGACTTGTGTTGACATGTTGTGATTATTGGTGAAACATGTCAATGGAATGTGAATTGGGTTGATTTGGTATTTCCAATGGATTCCTTGTGAAATTTTGTGTGAGAATGATGTTTGATGTGAAAATTGGACCATTGGAAGCAATTGAGAAAAAACTGAATATTTGTCCATTGAAACTCTATTCTAGGCAGTCTGTTTGTATTGATGTTTTGATTGAGCAAATGGTCTCTAAAAATTCTGAAACTTTTCAGTCTTAAATTTCACATCTTAAACTTCAAAATGGATATATAATTTGTGTCATTTCGTTTTGTGAAATGGGATTTACATTTGCCTAAAGTTTGATGTCGAAACTGAGCTTGATTCTGGAGCGGTGTGGATATTTGTGTGATTCTGTATTTCTGTGGTTATGGATAGGCTTGATTCATATTTTTCCTATGAAGAGGACTTAAATATCTTTCATTTGGCTTTGGGATCACCTTGTTTCAATTTTTCTAGAATTAATTAAGAATTTTTGAAGTTGCCTTGACCGCAGCAGAAAATCTTGACTGCAGTGCAAAAGTTTTTGTGCACGTCTTGGCCGTAGCCAGAAATTCTTGGCTGTGGCCAAAAACCTTCTGTGCACGTTTTGACTGCAGCTAGAGGATTCTTGGCTGCAGCCTACCCCCATTTTTAGTATTTTGTGATTTTGGAAGGTGATTTCCAACCTAGTACGTCCCAATCCTTTAGGCTTTCGTTGAGCTTATTTTAGCCACCTAAAGGGTGTGAATGATAACCAACTTTAAGTATTGTGGAAGTAAGGATTTTGAATTGAGATTGACCCTATGTCCTTGATTTGGTTATAGGGTTTGATATTTACTCGGATCGCGAGTAGCCGATGCTGGAGCTTACGTGGAAAGAATAAGTGTAGGGAACTTACCTCTTCTGCATGTATTTGATAATTGTGTTGGTGTATTGATGCATGTATTGCTTTGCTTGATTATGTGAAACATATATGAATGATTGTAGCTTTGTTTTTATTTATGCTATGACCATGACTATGTTGTTGAAACATTGAGCACGCATATATGTCATTGTGTGATCATTATTTATGTATTACAAGCATGTCATGCATTAAACACTTATCTTGTATGCATACTGGTATTTGTTTCCTACTGAGATTCTCTAGATCTCACCCTCCCCTACTAATATTTTAGACTAGGTAGGTGGAATAGAGGATGGAGCAAGCAACCATGGGCGGCGATGACTCATTCGGGTTGTAATCTTGTGATAGTTGGTTATCAATGCATGTTTGGGATTAAGTATATTTGAATATATGATTGTGTAGGTTGGAATGTATATTCGAATATGTATTTGGTATGAGAATTTGTGTAATCCCCTATTTGAAAAATTGTAAAGGGCGAATGTGCCTTTTAAAGCTTGGATTAATGTAAGAAATTCAGGATTGCCGGAAATTTATATTGTGCACTCTGATAGCTATACGAATGTGATTTATCTTCGTAGAGTGGTTATATTCGATATGTGAATATGAGACCAGGTCAATTAGATTTCAAAAAGTATTTGTGAAAACCATATCTCAAGGATGGGATTGTTAATGAGTTTTAATAATTATTGGTCTCTATTTCACTTTAATCGCATATTTCGGATATAATTACGGAAGGGGGTTATACAAACACTCTTCATTAAACTTGTTCATAGTGTAAAGAGCTTCATCTTGGTGGTTTTAGAATTTTGAAAGGTGGTAGTTTGGTTGTTGGAGCAATTTGGAAGTTTGAGAATCAAGGTTTTGGCTTTGGCAAGTTGAAGAGGTAAGGATTTGATGCTTTTTGGTATATTTATTGTGATTTTTGGTTAAGGTTGATAAATTCTAAAATTTGCCCTGGTTTTATGCTAGTTTTTGAATGCATGAATTACATGGTGAATGATGTTGGAATTGGTTCATTGTGGAGTTATTTGAGTGTTGGATGTGGTTTTGGAATTTTGGAAGTAGGTTGAATGAATTTGGGTATTGTGTGGGTTATAGAGACCCAAGGGTATGAATTGTTGTTAGGATGGGTTTTGAGTGTTTTGGAGGTTGTCAATGGGTTCCTTATGAAATTTTAAGTGGGTATAAGCTTTATGTTGAGTTTGGGAACCATTGGGATCAGTTTTGGCAAATCTGGGAATTTCTATCATTTGCTGCTATCTGGCAATCTGATAAGCCTCACTCGAGTGAGGATGAGTCTCACTCGAGTGTTGTGCATATTTTCACCCAAGTTCTTCTAGTTCTTGTGCACTTCCATGCCAAAAGCATGAGCGTACTTCCTGATTCGTGAGTGATACAGGCCATTACTCGAGTAAGCATGGGTTCACTCGAGTGCAAGTGTAATGCCATGTTAAGAGTTGCTCTCAGCCAAGCACTCGTAGGCCATTTGTCAAGAGTGTGTTCTGAGACTCGCAAGTGCAGTCTTCTCATCCGAGTGCCAAAGGTTGTGCTCAAGTGAGCTTCTTCCTCTGAAGTTGTCTGTGCTCTCGGGCAAGCACTTTCTGTGTTGCACTTTTGGGGACTCGAGTGACTTTGGAGTCATCACTCAAGTGCCAACCCTAGTACTCGAGTGTTGTGAGCACTTTCTGGCTGTGGTTGTTGCTGACTATCAAACACTCTCGAGTGAGAGCCATTCTCACTCGAGTGCAAGTCTCTTATCACTCGAGTGAGGTCATCTTCACTCGAGTGAGTCAGCTGAAAATCAATGTTTTGCTTCCAAAAAAAGGGATCTTAAAGGTAGTTTCTTCCAACCCTTTTGGCATATGTTTAGGCCTCTAATAGCCACCCAAAGAGTTTAAATGATAAACAACTTAGATTATTATGGAAATAAGTATTTGGAAAAAGAGATTGATCAGTTGTCCCTAATTTGGTTTATAGGATTCGACATTTGCCCTGGTCGTGATCGAACTGTGTTGGAGCACGTCAGGAAAGAACAAGGTAGTGACTCTTTCTCTTATATTGTGTGTGAATCATTGTATGTATGGTTGTCATGCATCATGTTGCTGCTGCTGCTTTGTGGAGCTATATGATACTTTGTGCCTTGTAATGTTGCTGCATTGTGATTACAGCGAAAGCTGGCATAGTGATTACAGTGAAAGCTGACATAGTGTTTACCGCGAAAGTGGGCATAGTGCATTGAGATTACAGTTGTAAATGCTGTCGTTTGTGGTGTGAGCCATGAATCATTGTGTTACTGCTGAACATGATAAACTTACATGCTATGTGTTTATATACTGTATAAGTGATTTGTTACTATTGGAATTCTTTAGAATATCATTCTTTCAAATGACTAACATTTCAGACAGGGTAAGTGGCTCAAAAGGGAAGCGGACAACCCGGAGTGGTTAGGATCTCTTAGGGACATTTTAATTTGGACTGTTGGTTATCTGTTTTAGTTTGGGATTACTATATGTATATGGGATGTAAATATGATTTTTGGATATGTAATCCCCATTTTGAGAAACTTTAAACCCATTTTATATATACATGTAATCCGGGGTATGCCGGAATTTTAGTTGTGCACTCTAATATTTATCAATGTGATTTGATTTCTCAAGTAATTATATTCGAAACGTGAATGTGAGACCAGGCTGAATATATTTTGAACTGTTTTCTGAACACCCCATCTTGAAGGTGAGGGATTATAAATGTTGATTTTGTCTTATTGGTCTCTACTTCACTTTAATTTCATAAACCGGATGTAATTACGGTGAGGGGGTTACAAAATAAGCAGTGATTAATTAAACTCATTCAAAACCAATCGCAATTAATTTTAAAATAATTTTGGAAATCTTGTTTACAATTTTCCAATTGAACAACTAGACAATTAACAAACTCAGTTAAACAATCACGAATATAAACCAAATTGACAATTAAATTAATAATGAAAACTCAATTAATAATTCAATTGACAATCCAAAGGTTTGCAAACAAAAATTCTAGCAAATGTTTCAAGCACAAAACATTCCAAAATATCAATCCAATATAAAAGAGATATGTCTACAATGTAAAACTAGATTGTTCTTAATTAGTACAACTCAAAATCATTTAAAACTAACTAATCTAAAGTTTTGAATAAAAAAGATAAAAGAAAGACACTCTCTTGTGATCTTCAAGTGTAAGCTCCTAAGCTCTAACTTCCTCCATGATCCTCCCAAGTTGCTTGCCAAATAAGATGAAGCTGCCATGAATATCATCCTACCTCCAAACTCCGAACAATAAGTCACAACCATCTAAAGGAATTTGTGATGTACTAGTTGATGCTTGATTAATGGTTGTAGGTCGCGTATGGTGAAATAATAGCAACTGAATGGAAAACTCTCTAATTAGTGTCATGGGGTCAAGGTGAGAATGAAGAAAGTGGCAGATAGAGAGAATGAGGAGGTGGTGATGGATATTACGCCAAATAAAACCCAATCCGGGAGTTTCAGCGTGCTCTCTTATGTTGTAGCTATAGCTTTGGGCCCCAAACTTAAGCCTATTAAAATTTAAGTAGCCTAATAAAATTCAACTATTAAATTCTGTTTTGGCTTCCAAGAAAAATTCTAGACCGTAAGATCTTCTAATTTGCTCTTCCTTGCCCTGTAAGAATTAAAAAAAATCGTAATTTATCATATATCTGAAAATATGATTCAATCACAAGATAGACAATCAAAATATTAACAATTTAAACACAATAATCTCATAATCAATTCATATTTATATTATTTCCTAAAATTACCTAACAATCCAAATATTATCTAATAAATTCAAATTAGCATAAAATGGTACCCAAAATAAATGAATCAGGTAGGATAAAATATATTAAATTTGGGATTTATCAACTCCCCCACACTTATCATTTGCACTCCTGGACAAAACAAATCAAGACCAAGGGAAAATAACTAAACAAAATAAAACAAAAGCTTCAAAAGTGAATGTTCCAATTACAAGCAAAAAGTAAACAAAAACATTTCAACACTTCTCTTATCCAAGTGATCTTCTCAAGAATCAAGAAAACAAACATCATGGCAATTTACTTGACAAAGGGAATATAAGCTAGAAATCCCTCATCAAGGATAATGTGTATGTCGCTCATAACTCAAAAGTGTATAGGCTTGTGTTAACACTTAAATCCACCCTATATATTACTCTTTACATAGGCTTTACAGGAAACTAAGTTCTCCACCACTAGCAAAGCAAATGCCAACATACATCCAAAGGACTTTTATTAGGTTGTAATGGGGCTAAGGTTAAGAAAGAAAGGGTGTAATGTTTGGAAAAACAAAGTTGAATATCTTAGAGGATGAAGAGAATGATACAATAGGATGAAAGAAACCAAATCAAACAAAACTTGAATTGGAATATTATTCTTTTTGTTTCCCCTATTTTTTCTTTCCTTTTTTTTCAACTTTCTTGGGCTGTTATGCATATACTCTTTTGACACGAACCTTTTACCGATAATACAAAGGTCCGGTTACTCAATCTTTTATAACTTAATAGCACCAAGATGCTACTAGCACGCTTATAGCTCTTACTCGCCATTTGACGCGAAGATCAACATTGGTGATGAAGACCCCCGGTTACAAAGCACAGCTTAAACCAGCGGAGCAGAATCTTATTGCATCTCTTTTTTTTTCATTTTTTTTTGCTTTTTCTTCTTTTTTTTTCCTTTTTAAGAAAACCTACTGTACTTTTCACAATGACCTAATTCCTACTTTTATACATATTCTTCTATCCAAAACAGATATAATGCACTATTCTTCAACTCCTAAGACATTCAATAGGGTAGAGATTTTTTTTCTTTTCTTTTACAGCTTGGCTTGTAGACAAAATGGAAAAAATATAGGCTCAAAGGAGCGAAACAAAGGATATATGTATGAAAAGGGTGGGATTTTTGGCTTATCTAGCTAAAATGAAATGAATGCTTTTATCATCTTTATGAATACACATGCATCAAATGTGGCCTCAAATAACATTCAAGCCAAGTTCTAGATCAAGTAAAGAGATAGGGGGTACACATTGAAAAAATGTATTAGGCTCAAAATCTCACTAATTCTAGATGATTACTAGCCTAAATCCACCATAGTCAAATTCATTGCCACTTAATCTATTAACTCAGAACATGATCAATCATTTTTCAAATCAAGAGTGCACCATGCTAAAGTTACTTAAAACTTACAATTTTCACATTCAAAATAGTTGATCCCTCCCTCATACTTAAATAGTGCATTGTCCTCAATATAAATTAGTCATAGGAAAGCATAAAGACAAGTAATATGCAGCACTACTCAACTCAGTAATATGACAATGAAAAATAAAAGAGTAAAGGAAGGAATACAATGAGGTCTACATGGTGTCTCGCAATGCAGCAACCTCCACTGCTTGAGTGGAGAACCTGTCATAAAATTGCTTCAAGCGGCATCCATTGACGACAAAACATTTTCCATTTGGCTCCCTTTTGATCTTCAAAACTCCCTAGGGAAAAGCATCAGTGACAATGAAAGGCCCCTCCCATCTAGAGCGAAGCTTTCCAGGCATGAATTTCAATCTAGAAACGTAGAGCAGAACTTTTTGGCTTATTTGAAATGCTCTCTTCATAATGAGTTTGTCATGGACTGCTTTAGTTCTTTCCTTATAAATCCTAATATTCTCATAAGCTTCCCTTCTTAACTCCTCAAGCTCTTGCCATCGCAATTTTCTTTCAAAATCGGCACTAGCAAGATTGAGATTGCACCTTTTTATTGACCAGTGTGCTTTGTGCACCACCTCTACTGGCAAATGAAATGCTTTGCCATAGACGATCCTGTATGGAGACATGCTAATGGGACTCTTATATGCTGTGCGATATGCCCAAAGGGCATCATCAAGCCTTTTACTCCAATCCTTCTAGTTGGGTTGCACCGTCTTTTCTAAAATGAGTTTGATTTCTCTATTGTAGAGTTCTGTTTGACCATTCGTCTGAGGGTGGTATGGAGTGGCCACCTTGTGGATCACATCATACTTGCTAAGCAAGCTCTGTAAACTCCGACTGCAAAAATGAGTTCCTTGATCACTAATGATAGCTCTAGGAATGTCAAACCTACAAAGAATGTGAGACCGAACAAAGGAAACCACTACAAAAGAGTCATTAGTATGAGTGGAGATTGCCTCAACCCACTTTGACACATAATCCACAACCAACAGGACGTACAAATAACCAAATGAAGTGGGAAAAGGTCCTATGAAATTAATTCCCCAAACATCAAAACTTCATAGAATAATAATTGTTGTTGGGGCATCTCATGCTTCCTAGAAATATTACCCACAAATTGGCACCTGGAATACTTCTTACAAAATTCATGGGCATTATAACCCCTACCTTAAAAACCGTAATTATGATTCAAAATATGTAATTAAAATGAAATAGAGATCAATAATCATCAAAAGTCATTTACAATTCCTTCCATACGGGAGGGTTTTCACAAATTCTTTCAAATCTTCATCCCTTCTCTGGTCTCAATTTTCAAGTTTCGAATATAATTACCTGTGCAGTTAGTCGCATTCAAACATATCAGAGTGTATAATAAAGTCCCGGCAACTCCCGGGATTCACTCACTAAGGGTTTCAAGTTTCCCATATAGAGGATTACAATACCGTTCCAAAATAGTATTTACATCCTAAAAATAATATACAGTAATCTCAAATCCAAATGGATAACTAACAACCCAAAAGTAATATCCCTATAAGGTCCTAGCTGCTCCTCATCGTCCGTTTCTCCTTGGAGCCACTTGCCCTGTCTAAAGGTTAGTCAATAGAAAAAATGATATTCAAGAGAATCCTTATAGTACCAAATCACTCATATAATATATAAACACATAGTATGTAAGATCATGTTTAGCAGCAACACAATGATGCATGGCTCACGCCACACACGACAGCACTCACGGCTGTATACACAATGTGACAGCTTTCGCTATAATCTCTATGCTTAATGCGACAGCTTTCGCTGTAATCACTATATTCAAAGCATCACAAAGCATATCAATGCATGACAACATACATACAATGTTTTATATACAGTACAAGAGAAAGAGTCACTACCTTGTTCTTTCCTGACGTTCCTTGGCATAGTTAGCTCATGAGTACAGCAGATGTCAAACCCTATAACCAAGATTAGAGACAACGGATCAATTTCTTTTCCAAATTCTTAATTCCATAATACTCAAAGTTGGTTATCATTTGAACTCTTTAAATGACTATTAGAAGCCTAGACACATGCCTAAAGGGTTGAGGAAAACTACCCTGAAGATCCCTTTTTGGAAACTAAAGCACTGATTTTTGGCTGAGTCACTCGAGTGAAGAAGGCCTCACTCGAGTGATGCCCCCAATCGTACTCGAATCCCAGCAAGTGAGACGCAGAAAGTATGTACCCGAGAGCACCAACACACCTTGGAGTGGCCAATTCACCTGAGCACCATCCTTGGCACTCGAGTGAGGACACATATTCACCCGAGTCCCATTGAGTGAAATGCAGAAAGTGACAACCAGAGGGCAACTAAAAATCCCAAAGTGACAAGTGCACTCGAGCACTAGCCTTAGCACCCGAGTGACCACCCAATACCTGCGAGTGCCTACGCGCACTCCCAACAACTTGCTTGCAAGTGTGAACCTGAGACACACGTCCATAGTGCTACATGCACATGCACTCGAGTGATACCCTATGCACTCGAGTGGAAACCCTTATCACTTGCAAGTGAAGAAGTGCACTCTCGGTTTCTGCTTAAGAACTCTACTGATACGTTGAAGAAAAAGGGAAGTATCATGCTGCACTCGAGTGAGACCCTACCTCACTTGAGTGAGGCTTATCAGAAGCCAAATCGCAACAACTGATAAAACTTTCCAGGCTTGCCCAATTTGTCTCTAATGGTCCTAAAATTTATACCAAAGTTCATTCCAACCTAAAATTCATAAGGAACCTATTAGTAACCTCAAAATACCCAAAATCACATCCTATCAACAATTTTAGTCTTAGACTAACACATTGGACACAAACCAACTAATAGCCCAAACTTAGTCTTTCAAATTCCAATCAAAACCAATAACATAATAATACATCCTAACATCATTTTCTACACATTACCATATCTAATTCATCCATCTCCAATTCTCATGAAATTAAGGCAAAAATCCAGAATTCCCAAAACTTAACCAATGACCAAAACAAGTATACCAAAATACTACAAATGCTCACCTCTTCAACTTCCAATGATTAGCTTCTTGATTCTCTAGCTTCCAAACTTGTTCATGCTCTAAAACACTTCTCTCAAAATTCTGAAACCATAGGATTAAAGCTCTCAACCTCTTGAACAACATTAATGAAGACCATTTGAGCTAAAGAGAGTATTCCATAAGTCAAAATCCTACCCTTTTCTTTTCTCTTTCTTCCTTCTCTTGTGCGAAAATGGAGAATGATGAGAGAGAATGAGATATTGATGAAGAAGCAAATTTTCCCTTGAACCATACCCATCAACCGACTTTGAGAGAGAAGAGAGAGGGAAAATGGTTTGACTATTGGGCCTTGATCCTTTGGTCCTTAAAATGCCACTTGGCATAATCTTATGCTTCCTTCCATTATCTCACATACTCACACACACACTTGATTCCGCCCCATTGGTCATTCAAGAGTTAATTCTAGCCATTGATCAAAAGTTACCAATGAGTCTCATCTTCGGTAACTGACCAACTGGTCGGTAAATTTACCATTTTGCCCCTGATTATCACAATGTTTACTAAACTATCTTCAAACATATTTATATCACAGTGCATATCATATTCTTCAAAAGTGTTTATTCATTAATAGTTACATCACTCTTGAAGTCATTAGCCCTTAATTACAATTCAAGATATTATAGGCATCACCAAATAGACTAGGCTAGAATAATCAACTTTCCAAAACTTTCCTAGCAGTACGCTTAGCACTGAAATGTCCCCGACATGCAAGAGTATGGCAAAAAGTTAGGATAGACTCAAATTCCTTATCAGGAATGCATCGCCTAATAATTTGATCATTACAAATGTGCCACAAGTAGGAATCATCCCATTTATAGAATTTAACATCTCTCTTAAACTTATTCAATTGATGTTTATTCATGTCAGCTAGTAAAACAGATGCAACTAGATAATTACTAATATCAAAATACCAAGGGATGAAAACAACAACCTCACAGAGTCTTTGATCAGGAAAATCATCTAAGGGTAAAGATGTTACCGTAGGTAACTCAATCCTACTCAAGTGATCAGCTACCATATTTTCTGCACTACTCATATCACGAATCTCCATATTGAACTCTTTTATCAACATTACCCACCTAATGAGGAGGGGTTTAGAGTTTGGTTTCTTGAACAAGTATTTGATAGCTGAGTGATCTATAAAGACAGTCACTTTCGTGTAAAGGATGTAGGATCGAAATTTCTCTAGCCCAAAGACGAATGCAAATTGCTCTCTCTCTGCGGTAGTGTAGTTAGCCTGAGCAGCATCTAATGTTCGAGATGCATAGGCTATGATATGTTGTCTCTTATAAAGGGTATCGTTCAATGTTTATGAAGATCCTAATTTTTTAGATAAATAAATAGTGGTAATTAACCGTAATAGCAAATTCAAATTTCTAAGAGCACATTTGGTTCAAATTAAAGAAAGGGTTAGAAAGGAATGGAATGGAGAATATTTTGCCATATAGGTATTTGGTTTGCATTGAAAAAAAATGGGTTGATAGAAAAATTTTTGTTTGGTATAAAAAAAATGACATAAGAAAATGAGTCAAAAGATATTTTTCCCCTATTTTAAAAATATTATTTAAAAGCCCATGTTTTGACTTTAGTCCCTCTAACCATATGCATTCCATCGACAACCCATAATTATGAATCACTTCAAATAATTTCCCATAACTATGACTTAACCACCATAGGCTAATAAGAAATCAGTAATCTGTTTGCCCTGTTTTTTTTGATAATGTAACAGAACAATAACCATAAGATATCCACTAGTCATTTGTGCTCATACATGAATAAATGAACAACTTAAATTGCATGCATGTGATAGGTAGCTTATAGTTATACGCGACCAAGAGAAAGTTACTCTATCCATTACATGCCCATCACCTACATGTGGTCACAACCATTTTCTGTGATCTAATTTTACTTACGGGTACATCATAGTTACGAGATAGTTATCTAACTTTACTCTCAACCGTTACGCACCCATCAACCGCACATGGTCAAGACCGTTTACCTTGTATGGAATATCACAGATGTAACCATATTCACCATATGGACACTTCATGGTCAATCAATATTCAATCAAGTTTTCTTTCAGCCATGGAGTTTCCACAGCCTCCGTCTGCTCATATTCAATTCCGACGGGGAATTAGCTCACACTCGCTTTCCTCCATAGACACAACCATTAACACCATATTCATAGGAAACACGAATAGAAGAACGACAACCGCCGAGTAGAAGAAACCCACCTGTTATTCACGCTTGATTGAAGGCCTCCACATTGCTAGAGCAAGACGCCCGTCCCCTATTTTTCAACTCCCTTTCCTTTCTCCAACTGCATCAATGAAATTTATGACCAAGGCACCATGTTTTTATATCACATCAAGGGGTATTATGTCTTTGGGCCATTTTCCGGTGGGGATTGAAAATGGTTCCCACCAAATTTGGTGGGAACCCACAACCCATTTTTATTTAAATAGCTGAAAATGAGTTCAAGCGGGAAACTGTTTTCAGGGAAAATGGTATACCAAATTGTCGCCGCCAGTGATAAAATTTGATTTTCCCATTCCCCCCTCTCATTTTTCCTGAACCAAACTGGCCCTAAAATTATTCCCAACCTTCGAGATCCCAAACAACCAGACATTTCATAAAAGGAAAATTGGATATCGAAATTCGCAGACACAACACAACACAACATCGTCAAGATCAACCGAAAATGCAGGGATGTGTAAGAAATGACAAAAGAAAAAGGAAAAAAAGAAATTCTTCACAAAGATTCTCTTTGGTCTTCACTGACCTGCGGGCAACATCCACATATATAGCTCCGTCTCTCTATCATCCTGTGCGTTTCTCCAGTAATTGGGCGGAGACGACAAGAAATTTACGTTAGTGGGTCCCATCGTTAGCTGGACGATAAAAGTCAGTCAAGCACTCGAGCAGCGTGCTTTTTATATTGCTTCCTTTCCTTCTCTCTCTATCTTTCTCTTTCGGCACCAAACACTGCCCAAAATTCCTTATCAATATATTCAAAATCAACAACCAGTATAAATGTCATTTGTAATTTTTCTCCACTCTTTCGTCATTTTCTTTTTCAGAAAGGCGAATATCCTCAGTCTTGTTCTATCTATCCCACTCTGTGTGTACAAACATCCAAATGAATTTCACCTTTTAGCTGTTGATTCTACTTGAATCTGTTACACAAGGTTTGATCTTATCACTGATCCATGATTGCATAATCTGTCTTTCTTTCTAAGCTCAGATTACCTATAGCTTTACCTTTCGTTTGCATTACTTTACCTTCCCTTAAAGGAACCGCTTTTGAGCTTGAGATAGTAATTTCAGAGGCTTAATAATTGCGCAGAGTATGTAAGAAGCTGAATTGGGTTCTTTTGGATCGGATAAAGTGTCATGACTGGTTTTTTCAACTTGAGTTGATTTTCTTTTCTTTTTTTTCCCCTGGGGACACATGGTGTTTTCTCAAACACATTTATGAAAAGTTGAGGCAATGTTTTTCAATCAGCTACTCGCTTGCATTTAATTCAGGAAGAATGAAAGGAGAATGGCGGAACTTTTTCTGGTTGTTCCCTATGCTCCATGAGATGATCGAAGGATGGAAAGGAGCAGATTGTTTTAATATTGCTGAATATACACTCTCAATACATATTATTTTAATGAAATAAGTTCATACGGCGTGGTGTATCTTCAGCAGTTCTAAAGCTAATTTAAGCTTAATGGAATTTTTATAACTAATTAAGCCAGATTAGTATACATGCTAACAAGAAGGAGAAGCCAGTAGATGTGGTATAATGGAGAACGTTTGGGTAATTTGTGGGTCACTCTGCTGTTATGTATATGAAAAACAAAGTCGAAGAAGTGATAAGAAAAGACTAATTTTAGATGCCATGATATGGCTTCCATGTATCTATTTATCACTGTGTTAGGATTATATTCAAACTTGTAACCATTGTTTGTATCATGGTTGAATTATTCACAGTTGACAAACAGGCAATTTCCATTTTAACATTTTGCACTTTAATTTAGGATCCTTTGGTGGTGTGTCAAAGTTGAGACAGAATGCCTGTATTTACTAAGGACTTGGATTCCTCATTCCAGACTGCAGGAGCAAAGTCGTATCCTGCTAATTGGTTTTGTTTTAAATTGCCTTATAGCTTCTGTTTACTCTCTTCACTAGGTGTTGTCAGAATCTGTTTTACTGCTAAACAAAGCGAAATTGTGTTAACATCTAATGACAAAATCACATAAAATCAAAGTACCATGAGCCTGTATCGTTTAAAAAGGGCATCTACAGCCATTAAAACTCTTCCTTTTTGACAGTAGAGATAAAGTCAAAGCCTGATAAAAATGTGATTTCTTGTATTCCGATGGTGGTAATTTTTAAAATATCTGTGGGCGGACATAACTTAAAAAGTCTTGGCCTGGAGATTTCTAATTTCACTAAATTTTATTTCAAGATATCTCCTGGTTTAACCAGCCAATATGGTATCAACCATTATTATCATTTTCCATGCAAGCTTGCTGCTTTTCACTTAGCTATCTATTCTTAGAGGCATAGAAATTTGGTGTATTGAGAACCAGCATTTGGTTTTGGTGCAACAGTCTTACCATGGGAAGTTCTATACTGGAAGTGCATACATAGTTTTAAATGTAAGATTCCCTCCACTTCATTATCTTGTAGATGCTGTCAAATTAACAAACAAATAAGCATGTTAGCAATCTATATTTCAGATGATATCACAAGATTTACAACTTTTCACCTAATAATATCTTTCCCTATGTCTGCTTGGAAGTTGATAAGTTACTTTGAAGTTCATATATAACATGATGGATTTTCAGTGGCTTCTTGTCAGTTTAAACATTATTTGCATTAAGTTTTCTTTACTGTCAATTGATCTTTAAGTCTATTTGCATGTTTATGGTGTCAGACAGTTTTTCCTCAAAGTGGTCCACCTCAGCATGACCTACATTATTGGCTGGGAAATGATGCAAACAAGGTATCATCCTTTTGCATTTTTTCTTATGGCTGGCTTTCCCTGAACGACATTGTTAATTTTCTATAGAAAAAGTATGTTTTGCTTTATATACTCTTTTAGTAATTACTGTCTTTCAATTTGGTTCCTATTGATTGCTTTGAATGTTATCCTCTATTTTTTCAGCAATCAGTACTTCTTTAATGAGATGAGAGTGGGAATGTGGGAGAGCCGTCTTATGATTGGGATCTTATTGTAAACAGTGTGAACTGATAGGGATTTAGGAACTAGGAGTGTATTCAAATATGTCTCGTACTTTTTGATATGCAACAATACTTTTACTTGGCCATAAAATTTTGTACTTGTTAGATTTCCACCAAGATCTGTTTGATGCAGAGTTTCAGTTAATTGAACAGTGAAATAATGAGGAATACGTGTTAAGAAGCTGAGAAAGATGATTCTCATTGATAAAAGTTACAATATATAATTTGGGGCAAAAAATCAGGGAAGGAAACCAGGAAAATAAAAAATATATTAGTACCACCAAGAAATCAGCACCTATATACAGAAAATATTTTTTTAATAATTACGTAATTAAAAATGGTTTTGACCACTCTTCCACTCAAGTTGGATTACAGATACTCATCATATCCAACTTGCTCACACAATCTTCAAATAATTGTCTTGGAAGACTTTTGGTGAACATAATTCTATCTTCTATCTTTTCTATGATGAAATGCCTATCCATTTCAATAGGCTTGTTTCTATCATGTTAAACTGGATTATGAGCAATATTTATGGAAGCTTCATTGTTGCAATAAAGTGTTATATGTTACTCCGTAGGTACCTGTATCTCATCTGATGATCTCTTGAGCCATAGGCCTTCATTGATTCCTTTGGCAGCCCTAAACTTAGCTTCTACACTGCTTCTAGCCCCAACATTATGTTGTTTGCTTCTCCATGTAACTAGGTTGCCCCTTAGTGCAGTACCCTGAAGTTGATCTTCTATCCTCTGTAGAACCAGCCTAGTCATCATCTATGTATACCTTTACATTGCTCTAGCTAACCCTCTTACATAATAGTCCTCTTCCTGAAGTGCTCTTTAGATATTTCACAATTTTGTAAGCTGCTTCAATGTGCCTCACTTTCCTAGAATGCATATGCTGGCTTACAACACGTACTGCAATAGCAATATCTGGTCCTATGTGGGAGAGATATGTCAGCCCCCCAACCAACTTTTCCCACCTTTTTTTATCAACAAGTATCCCATCTTTGCCACTTCTTCCTTCTGTAGGAGTATCACTTGATTTACAACCCAGCTTTTTAGTTTCCCATACAAAGTCAAGGATATATTTCCTCTGAGAAATGTAGATCCCTTTCTTTGACCTAGCTATCTCCATGTCTAAGAAATACTAAATCACTCCAAGGTTCTTCTCTTCAAATTCTTTTTCTAGAGATTTATTTAGTCTTTTCAAGTCTTCTACACCATTTCTAGAAAGAACAATATCATCTTGCTTTGATATCATGAAAAAAGAAGAAGGAAAGAATGATTGAAAATGCTTGCTTGATTCATTCTTTGAGAGATTACATAGATACAAGAGGGAGGAGCCTATGTATCAGTGGTTCATTAATAGACATACTTAAACGATCAGACTTGTCTTCTGACCTCCTCTATGTTTGAAGAATATAGTATGATCTGACTATTCCTGTATATAACCCCAAGAAATCAGCACCTATTTACTGAAAATAGTTTCCTAGCGATTACAGAGTTAACACTGATTTACCATAGAGTAAGGCTCTTGTGCAGATTGCCATGTTGATCATGAAAGATATACCTTTGTTTTTGTTTTTTTGCTAAAACAATGAGAACTGCACTGTGACAAATGAAAATTTCAAGCTACATTTCTTTTTTTCAGTTGGCGCTAATAGTTATGGACCTCATTTGTGTCAAATGGTTCATTCAAGAATATTCATTATTCTTGGAAATATATTACTGTTGAACTAAATGATTCTGATTAAATACCATAATCTGCATTGTTGTTGTGTTCTGATTTTCTTTTGCAGGTTGACTCAGGCTTGGCATCAGACAAAGCACTTGAGCTGGATGCAGCCTTAGGATCTTGCAGTGTTCAATACAGAGAAATTCAAGGCCAAGAATCACAGAAGTTTCTATCTTATTTCAAGCCTTGTATCATACCCATTGAAGGTGTATTTACCTCAAAGCAAGGGAACTTAAGTGGTGAATACCAAGTCAGTCTGTACTCATGCAAGGGCGACCATGTTGTTCGTGTGAAAGAAGTGAGTTTTCTCTTGAGCTTGTAATGAATTTTTGTATCTCCACATTAAAACTCTAATAGATTGTGGAGTTCCCATATTAGAGAATTATCTCAAACCTTATACTCCCTCCGGTCCTAATTATAAGACAAAGTTGACTTTTTTAGAGAAATTAAGGAAGCCAATTAAATTACTTTAAAGTATTTTTATTTTTATTTTTTTCTCTAAACTAATTAATTTGACTAATAAGCTGATATATAATCTAAGGATACTAAAAATATAAATACTCTAAAGTAATTTAATTGACTTCCTTAATTTCTCCAAAAAAGTCAACTTTGTCTTATAATTAGGACCGGAAGGAGTAGTTTTTTATGATTTCTGTTGAAAAATATATAGAAGCAGTAGAGAGGAAAAAGTAAAGGACAGAGTACATATTGGAGAGAAAGGAAAGGTTGTTGGCTCTGCTTTGACCTATATTTATGTTAGAAGTTTAGCAGATATTATTCGCATATTCCAGGAATCTTTTAATTTACTCCTCAAAAGCACACAACGATATATTACTGATAGATTTTCTTTGCTTAGTCAGCACTCCATGATTCTCTCTCTAGTTCCTGCCAAATCTTTCTGTCTCAATTAAGAATTCAATTTTGCTTATAAAGAAAGATAAGAATTAATTTTTTTTCCAGCTCTCTAGTCATAGGGGACTATTGATGAAACTTTTTGAACTCTCCATCTCTTACTGTTGCATTAGTTATTGTTGGATTTCTGACATTTTTTTTGGGGGTATTATCCTGACAGAAATTTCAAAATTTTGTTTTTTCAGTATTTTCTTTTGCTGGTTTAATTTCTCAGACGTATTTTCTAGTCATCTTTGATAAATTTTTCTGTGTTTAATTGGAAATCAGCTTTTCTAGCCTGCTTGATGAGCTAATGAATTTATCAGGTACCTTTCCTACGGTCATCATTGAATCATGATGATGTGTTCATACTTGACACTGCGTCAAAAATTTTCCTCTTCAGTGGGTGCAACTCTACCATACAAGAAAGAGCAAAAGCTTTGGAGGTCATTCAGTATATTAAAGATAATAAGCATAATGGAAATCGTGAGGTGGCAACAATAGGTTGGAATATATATTTTTTTATTCTTGTATCTTTTTTCTTTATAGAAAGTTGTTGCAAATCTTGATTGATCAATCTGCTGCAGAGGATGGAAAATTTGTTGGTGACTCTGATGTGGGAGAATTCTGGAATTTCTTTGGTGGTTATGCTCCCATTCCTCGTGAATTGCCTTCTGCTCAGGAACAATTTGTTGATTCATCTATACAACTGTTCTGGTGAGCTTTTCTTAAGTTCAAAATGATTTAAGTTGGCCCAAAAAAAATGATTCAAACATCTAACTGTGCGCATATAATGCTTATACAAATGCATAAGTGGATTTGTTGAGAATTAATCTTGGCTCAGCCTTTTTTCTCTTTAAAACACCCAACAAATGTGCATTGGACCTAAGAAGACACTTGAACTGATTTGTAGACAAATTTAACTTTAAATGAACCTATTGCTTGGTGAGTTTAGGGTCATCTTCCATAGGCCCAAACAGCTTATTTTGGATTTTTAGTAAAAATAAGAGTACCTTGCTTAAGGTAATGTGCTTGAGAGAAATAGGAGGTGAATGTAGCTTCCTTTAAGAAATAATTTTGTGACTCCAAACTTAGGAGATGTCTTCTTTTTAACAGGATAAATTTACAGGGAAAGCTGTGTCAAGCTGGAAAAGATGCTTTGAGCAAAGAAATGCTTGAGACAGACAAGTGTTATATGTTGGACTGTGGTACGGAGATTTATGTCTGGATGGGAAGACAAACCTTATTGACAGAAAGAAAAACATCAATTTCAGCGGTAGAAGTAAGGATCTCTTGTTTTCTCCAGATTCCTTTCTCTTCTTTCCTCACTTAAAGTTCAGAAGCGTAAGAATGAGTTGCAAATGATGAAACAATTGAAAAGTTGTAGTATGACAATGTCACAATGCTACTTAAAAGTGTTGTAAATCCATGATGGAATGGCTAATAATTGTTAGATCTTGTCGGGTCTTGGAAGGTGGCCTTCAGAAAAGATCTTTGCTTTTCCCAATCCTTGGTGCAATCATGCAAGAAATCCTTTTACTTCCCTTCCACCTCAAAATTAGGCATATCCGATTTTGTAGCTTAAACATTCACCCTTCTTTTAGCATACTGTCTTCCACCCACATGCCTCTTTCCAGTTGCAGCTGATCTCTGCCATTTACTGTCTATTCTCCTGTATTTGTGAAACTTGTAAGTTTAAATCACACACCAGGCTACTAATAAGGAAGAGACTGACACAGTTCTAACATAAGTCTTGTCACTTTTTATATCTGCCACCTTCTTGCTTCCTACTGAACATTCTTAAATCTTTATATCTAGTAGAGGCTTCCATTGGAAGCACCAATTTTTCTGGAAAAGATAAACCAAAATATTATATGACATTTACATTTACTCTTCTTTGCTAAGGTTTTGAATATTATGTCAGACTGAAGTTCTCATTTTTACTACTATACATTGTCCTACATAGCAGTTTACAACTTATGAAACTGTCTGAGTGAGCAATAGAAATATAATAATACTGAATAAAAGATAGCACAAGACATTATAACTCTTAATATGAATCAACAAAGTTCACTCAGTTCCGAGCAAACATGTCCTAATGAAAGGCCTTTTTATATTAATGAATGTAGCCAATAATTTTTTCTATAAGCATTGAGTTAATGGTTTGCCTATTCTCAGTTCTCTCTACATCTCCATTTTACCAGAATTTCCTCAGGAATGAAGGCAGATCAAATGGTACCCACATGACATTTTTATCTGAGGGATTAGAAAGTAACATATTTCGGTCATACTTTGGTAATTGGCCCAAAACAGTGGATACTACGTTGTACGAGGAAGGTCGAGAAAAAGTGGCAGGTTTAGTACCTTGACACAGTGTAGTTGTGCTTACAAAGCATGCAGTCAATTTGTGTCCTCTAATTTCTTTCTTTCTTTGCCTCAGCAATTTTTAAGTATCAGGGTTATGATGTGAAAGAGCTGCCTGAGGAGCACATTGAACCACTTATAAATTGCAGGGGCACGCTAAAAGTAGCTTCTTTCTCAAAACTTTGTTGTGTTTCTATGGTAATTCCTTTCCCTGTGCTAATGCAATACTGCAATTTCAGGTTTGGAGGGTGGATGGTGATCACTTGTCACTTCTTTCAGATGCAGAACAGACAAAACTTTTCAGTGGGGATTGCTATATAGCACAGTTTACATTCCCTGGAAATGAGAGGGATGAGACTCTAATTTATGCTTGGTTTGGTCGCAGATGTATCAAGGTAGGCAAAGTTTTTTGTGTTTAAGTGGGTGGAATTTTCACCTGGAATTTTTGGAATACTTTTGCTCTCACTAGATTGTATGCTGGAATGCAAATTATTTTTCTTGAATTTGCTACCTATGATATCGTTGGAATTAAAACAAAATAAATAAATAAGAGTAGGAAATTCTATTTTCTGACTATAATTGTTATAACTATTGTCTTCATTTAGTCAGTTCTACAATTTGTAGAAGACTAGCAGTTGAAAAACTTTCATAACTCTAGATTTCCTTTTGTTCAATGATCATTGGCTTGCAGGAGGATAAAACAGCAACCATTTCCCACATCAATGCTATGGTTGATTGGGTCAGAACTAATCCAGTTGTGGTTAGTTCTTTTTTCCATGACTCTTCTGAAATATATTGATGCTTTAGTTGAATAAATTTGTGAAACAATCCAAAACCAAGATTTTTGGGAAATCTCTAAATAACATTGATCTTTTCCACACATCCTGTCTTTCTGTTGCTACATTCTGCTTTCTAAACAGTTCCGGACTGATGATTCCTGACTTTGCCAATATACTAACTTAACGTTCTCTAAATCAAAACTCGTGTTTAGGCTCAGATTCATGAGGGTAAGGAGCCAACTCAGTTTTTCGAAATTCTCCAGAGACTAGTCTTCTTTAAGGTAGGTGTGCACAATAATTCTGTCTTACTGCAGCAAATCAACATCTAATGTTATTTTAGCATGTAACATTAAACTAATAAATGTTCTAGATCCCTCAGTAAATTTTCTTGTGGTAGGGAGGAATCAGTTCGGGATATAAGAAGTTTATAGAAGAAAGCGGTATGACGGATGAAACTTATGGTGAAAACAAGGTAGCTCTGTTTCGAGTCCAAGGTACAAGTCCAGATAATATGCAGGCCATCCAAGTTGATCATGTATGTTCCAATGATTCTTCTGACACTGTAATCCATGTGGAATCCTATTGTATTGTGTGATGTCATACTTCATCATTGATTACTAGAAAATTGATGCCCAAGGTTTGAAGCGACTCTCTTACTGAGAGTAGGCTATTATGTTGCAGAACTTATTATGCTAATTCCATTTCTGATGAAAATTGAATGTGAGTACTAATTATCAACCTAACATGTGAAATGGCAAACTAGAGTAGGAATACTGTTATAAATTCTTCTGGAACAGTATCTATATGATAAATCTATTAATGACCTTCCATCTGTCGGCTGGAATTATGGTAACCTTACAATTTAAATAATCTCAAATTAATATCTTCATGACCTTTTTTACTTGTCTGTCTTAGTTAATAGTTGTTAAAGAATGTAATAACACTATTGGGTAATTTAAGTTGAAAATTTTCTTTAAGGTTTTAAAGCATATGGTAATATGAGGTCATACTTTAAATCCAGTAAGCCTTAAAGTGAGAGGTCCATAAATAGTTTTTTTAACGATAGTGAACAAATCATGTCTCTTTGCTCCATTTTACTTTTTAATTTTTCCATCTTCTTTTGCTTCTGAAATAGCAGGTTATGTTAATGATCCAACTGTTTAGTCTATCTAGGGTTAAAGATAATATCATGGCTTGTCGTGTTGTCTTTGAATGTTTGTTATTTTTTGGAAGATATGTATGGAGTGTTTGTTCCAGTTACCAGGGTGATGCTGTCTTGTAAAAACTTGCTTCTGTTTTTCAGATACCATAAAACCTAGGCCACATTGAATGTGTTTTGATGGCCATGTATTAAAATTTTATAGGTTTCTGCCTCTCTGAATTCATCCTATTGCTATATCTTGCAAACTGGAGCATCTGTCTTTACTTGGATAGGGAGCCTATCTACAGCCCAAGACCACAATCTTCTTGATCGAATGGTGGATCTGCTTAATGTATGTAGTTATAAATCTAGTGTTGGAAATGTTTGTTTTCATTATTTTACTACGGTGGAATTATGAAATGGTAACTATAAAAGTTTAGCATCAATATTGGTATTAAATTAAAAGGCGGCCCAATGCACAAAGCTCCCATTAGATTGGGTCTAGGGAGAGATAGATGTACTCAACCTTTCCCCCACAATTGGTGAGACTGTTTTCTTTCTTTTTGTTTCCTCAATGTTTTCCTTGATGTAACTTGCAGCCAACATGGCAACCCATATCAGTGAGGGAAGGGAATGAACCTGATGATTTCTGGGATATTCTTGGAGGAAAGGCAGAGTATCCAAGAGCAAAAGAAATTCAAAAATATGCAGAGGATCCTCATTTGTTTGTATTAAACATAACTGGAGGTAAGTAAAGCACCCTTGTTGAGAAATATAATCTTTTTCTAACTTGTTTTGGAATTATCACGGATGAAATGACAGGGAAAGCATGTCTAATTGACGGTTCTGTTTCTTGCGCAAATTGATTGGAATGTCATTCCAGGAGATTTCAAGGTATGTTGCGTACATTAATTTAAGCTTGTCTACTTAATCAATTTCAGGTGCAGTAACTTATGGGGACACTTTCACTGTTCTTTCTTTGTTGTGTCTTGTATGTGAAATTTGAATATCCATGTAGATTCTGTTAGGCCATTAAGTGGTCTATGATCAATAATAGTAAATGCATAGTTGTTCAAAATATCTCCAGTTTTTTCCCTCTTTTTTTGAGGTAGAATTCCTTTGTGCTCTTTGAACCTACTATCTTGTTTATGTCTTTTCCTGAAAAATGAGCTTCAAAAGTCAAAAACATCAAGTCTCAACGTTCACTTAAATAAGATCTGTGAATTCTTGTATTATGGTTTTTTGATTCAAAATTCCTTTAAATTTCTTTGTTGTTTAAATTCAAAGTGACTGGTTTTGTGTGGCCTTATAAAATTTCAGGTGAGGGAGATCTACAATTTTACACAGGATGACTTGGTTACTGAAGACATGTTATTGCTTGACTGCCAAAAAGAGATTTATGTTTGGGTGGGCTTACATTCAGTTGTCAAATCAAAGCAAGAAGCTCTTAATCTTGGCATGGTAAATTGACTGCTTTTGGTCATTGTTGTTATTTAGCTGTCTACTTTTTCTGCATTGAAAAGGCCCTATACTAACGTCATGTTTTTATTCAGTTATACTGACATCAATCGGCACGCCATGCTTTCTTCCAAATCTCTTCGTTTGGGCATCTACCCCTGACTTCAACACACGCACACACACCCAGACACATAAGCAAGCCAAGTCTTACACGAAAGTTGTTTTTCACAAGAAAGTTGTTTTCACAGTTCTTACCTTATCATTTGAGACTAGTTTGATGGTCACATTGTTGGGACAAATTCATAATTCATAAGTCATTCCTAAATGTGATTAAGGTCTAATGTGCTCTTTCATCTAAGAAGAGGGTATTATATGCACAAAGGATGAGCCTATGTTATTATGGCTTATTGAGAGCCTATTGATTGGCCTACGTTATGCAACCTATATTGAAGAAGTTTATCTCCTTGAGCATCCTCTATATATAACCCGTAATATAGACAATTATCGCCCTATTCTAATACATTTTGTTAAGGTATTGAGTAAAGTAACGGATAAATGGGAAAGTTAGATAATAATTTGAGAATTTATGTTGAGAAGGATAAAGGTATTGTAAGATAAAGAGTAGACAAGAATCTCATCTTCTCTCTAAAACAGCCCAATACTCTGTTTTAAAGAGATAGTCCATCTCACTAACTCTCTAAGAACAACACAGGAGAATCTCCACACACTTAATTTGCTCTCTGAATATTCGATGCTTTATTGAGTAGGCAAGAAGCCAATTTATAGAAGTACAGAAAGATAAAATCTAATCCAAAATTCAAACTAAAAAATCCAAATAATATCTAAAAGAAATCCAAATAATATCTAAAATCTAGGAACTAAATCCCACTTGTGGATATTCCACTTATTCTGAAATATCTAAATAATAAATAATATTGCTAAAATATCTTAAATCTTATTTGTGGATAATCCAATTATTTTCAGATTTCCTAAAATGATAATAAAAACAAACTCAATTAATAAAATAAATATTAATAAAATCAGACTCTATCACTTTTATTGACTCATTGTTATATATATATATATATAATTGTCTTCTTACATTGACATTGAAAGCAGAAATTTATTGAAATGGACTTTCTAGTCGAGGATCTATCTTCAGAAACTCCTATTTATGTTGTCACTGAAGGCCATGAGCCACCACTTTTCACTCGTTTCTTTGCATGGGACTACTCAAAGGCAAATGTAAGTCCATTTCCCATGTCAGTATATACTAGCATCGTGACTAATATATAAGCATATTTGATTTAGTACAGTTTTGTAGTTTATAAATATTACATGCCCGCTCATGTGTCTAAAACTCCATCTTAGCAATTTTTTTCTTTTCTATTTTAGTGTCATTGATTTATCTGTGAATATGTAACTTGTTTTAGTTTCTTAGTTTAGGCATGCACTGCTTTGTGATGTTATAGGAAAATGTTTACTAGTTTTCTTGTATTTGCCTTATGTATCATATATGCATTGTGCTTTCTTGTGCATGTATGATATTTATTTATTTGTAGCCTGGATCAGTTTTATAGATTTTAGTATCACGTATTGTTGCGTGCTTATAAATTTATTGCATACAAAACTGTTAGCAAGAGTTATATTATGTGAGATTTCATAAACTAAATCTAAAATGCTTATGTTGCAGATGCAGGGTAATTCGTTTGAGCGAAAGCTTGCAATTCTGAAAGGAAAGCAACACACCCTAGAAGTAAGTGATTTGCATATGCTTCACATCACTGGATGAAAATATTTTCATTTTTGTCTACTCTTGGAGTAAGTTTCGCTGTTTACTCAATATACCACTTGATGCAGAATCATGTATCGTCATATAGTTATTGGGCATTTGGGCTTAGAATCTATGGTCAAGTTCAAAAAGTAATTTTGAAGTTCAATAATGTTAAGGATTTAGCTTAAGCATGCTTTTCATTATCTTCCACTACATTGAATTTCTGCTGCTTTATTATCTGCTAGGAGGATGCATTCTCTACTCTGCACTTACTTTTGTTTAGTTTATCTCTGAATATAGCTGGGTCCTCATATCGGAAAATATATGCTCCCTCTGGTTATAAATGTAGTAGCTAAATAACTAATTTACAATGATTAACGACATTTGTTAAATTAGTTATTTGTAAAAAAATTGTGTGTTGGTTTCATTAGAAAAACCCTTTAATTATTTACATTAGAAATACTGCTAGCGATGGAAACCGCTCTTTAATATTTGTAATCAAAAGGGGTAGTATTGGGGAAAATTATAAATTTGGGAGATAAAGTAAATTGATGTCTTACATTTAGGACTGAAGCAAACCCCTCAACTAGTTACTACATTTAGGACCGGAGGAAATAATGCTTTTTGTGCATACTGCTAGTGTTCATAAGGAAAATAGTGTCAAGGTATTCTAGTTATCATGTTCCTATCTATTGATCTTGTTATGATCATCTTAGTGACAGTTATAGTATAGTGATTTTTTTTTTGCTCGAAATTTTAGAGTGATTTCAATTATTGGTTCCTTGATCTTTCCCTGCATCATCATCCTAATCAATTATTCAGGCACACAATAGAACCCCACGGAAAGCGAGCTCTAGGGACTCTACCCCTGATGGTCAGAGAAGTATTTCTGTCAGTTCCAACGGGCGGCGAGGAAGAAGCAGTTCACCCGCATCCTTTGGCATGCGCTCAGATTATAAGTCGCCACATGTTTCTACACCAGATTCTGTTGCAAAAAAGCTCTTCCAAGGATCTCCTTCTAATAATAGTCCTGGTAATAAAAGTCATCTTCATCAATACATGTTAATGAAATGTCTCTTTAGAACAGTTGACTTTTTATTGTTTTCTTTGGAATTATCAAGTAAGAAATTCATGCAATTCAATATAGCATCTGTGTTTGTCATAAAAAATGACGAAAATTACAAAAGGCTCAGTTCAAACCAACCTTTTGTTCTTGGATTAATTTAGTGTCAAGAATTTAGAATTAATCCAAGTACTTCATTTACCTAATCCTAATATTTGACCTACTCAAATTCTAAAGTGCCTCCTATGTTTACCCCACTAGATATTTCCTTTCCTGTTTTTCCGCCATCTAATTAATATCAAGCTCTTACATTTATTGCTAGCCATGGCACAATAGCAACTAGACTTTATATATGATGAAAACAACTACACTGCTATCTCCTCTTGTGCTGGTTTTTAAATGTTTGGATTAGCTTTTTTTAATAGCTTTTACGACTTACGAGGTAAGTGTGTGAGAGGAGTTTTATCTCGGGTTGCGTATTTGAAACCATGGTTTTAGTGCTTGCCAAACACAAGTGCTTGTTTGGTTTCACTTATTTTAAGTGAAAACACTTGTTTGGTATCATAAAGCGCAAAAGTGCTTTTTTCAAGTGAAGGCAAACAAACAATTAATGTTCTCGTCTATTGATTTCTGTGGCCAATCAGAAGATAAAAGGGCTTGTTGAATCCTAGGCATATGTCTTGTATGGGCGAGACAGTGATTTCATCGAGCATTATTTTCCCAACAATTCTAATATAAGTAGGACTAGTCCTACATCCTACAATCTAATCTATCCAGAGTGTTTCTATTTAGTTTAACTTGTTTTTCTTGCTTATCTTGAAGAATCTGTTTCATTTTCAGGTTCTCCAGCTGTGAAATCAAATGCATCATCCGGGACTGCAGAATTACTTCAGAGGAATGGAAATAAGGATATTGTAAACTTGCCGGTCTACCCTTATGATCGTCTGAGAGTGGTTTCTAGTAACCCTATAGCTGGCATCAATGTAACTGTAAGAGAGGTACCTCCTGGACTGAATCAGCCTAGTCAGTCATTTTTCCAAGACTTCATATCCAACATCCTTATCTAACCTCTTGAACTTGCTTTTCTCCCTGTTAAGTTAAGATCATTAAAAATTAGCAGTCTCAAAATTGCTGATAAAGAAAACAACTAACTAATTGTACAATAACAAGAAGTGTTATCCCATTAAATAGGGTTGGATACATGAATTGCACAGTGTTATTGTACTCTATCAACAATCAAATCTTTAGGTAATATTGAAAATTGTTTCTTTTTTACTGATTAACCGAATCTGCTACCGAAAAGCCGCTTGTAAAATTGGATTTTCACTTTCAGTCCTTGAATATAAACATTTTGTAATATATCTGGTCCAATGAAGAGGTTCCAGTTACCGTCTTTTTTTGGTTGTTTTAAGCCTGATGGATTATACCCCTAAGAATGGCATGAATTGTAACCATTTGGATCAACTTCATGTAATGGGGTTAATTTGCATTGCATGACATAATAAAATGATGGCACAAATAAATGAATAATAAATGTAGCAACAATTGTCAATGGCCCTTTAACCTATTCTGATAATGAAATAATGAGTACCTAAGTGGGATAAGAAGCCCTAATCCTAAAAGTTAGTTGTTAAAGCGGAAATCCACTTAAATACTCCATTGAGCATCCCATACTACTCAATGTGAGATTTGAGACTAATTATCCTGTACTACAAGTCTTCATCACATACTTTTGTTCTTGGGTTATGAGAGAGAAGATGAGTAATGAAAAAGATTTCTGTTTTTTCCCCCATCTTATCTTCCTTTATTTGATTTGTTTTACACGCCAAACATTATATTAACAGGCATTTGCTTATTTTGAATTGTTGTAGGCATATCTGTCTGATGAAGAGTTTCGTGAGAAATTTGGCATGACAAAGGCTGCCTTCTATAAGCTTCCCAAGTGGAAACAGAACAAGTTGAAGATGTCACTTGATCTATTTTAGATAATATGAGCTTGTGACAGAAAGGCCTTAAAGATGGTTGGTAGGTGTTCAACCTTAAGAATTTCTCAGTAGGTGAAAAAAAATAGTTGATTGAAATATACACTCTGATTTTGTTTGGAGTGGGAAATGCCACTTGGAGGATTGCATTTTTTTTGGGTCTCATTCTTAATTGACTTGAAGACTTGTTGTCACAGAGAGAGAGAGAGAGGGAGAGAAGGAGGGAGGGATGAAGAGTTTTGTTGCCAATGAAACTGATTGTTATAACTTATGATGAAGATCAATATTGTGATTGTGGTATTTGGTTGTGAGAATGGAAATGTCATGCAAGCTAATAGGTTTTGTGGAAAAGAAAATATAGCGAAGAAGCAAATGAGCAGACTATTAAGGAGAAAATAAATACTACATCCAGTGCTTAGTATAAGACTTAGCTAACTAAATACTACTCACCTTCACGTCGGGACCGGGACAAGTTAGGAATTGGGATAGGACTGTGATGTCCCGTTTATTTTTTTAAGGTTATGGACTATCACCTTTTCCTTTTTTTGGGACTTGTAAAAATTAAAATATGAGTATGAGTTAGGTTGGACATTAAATCTAGATGATTATAAATATATAATACAAATACGCAATCATCCTCTTGTATCATTTTAAGATTGAAAGCATAACAAAGAATAAGAAATAATTAGACTTAATAAAAGCAATAATCATAAGTATTTGGTTAAATTATACAAAACTTTTCTGAATTTTGAACTGGTTGCATATAACATTCTGACATTTCAAAGTTTAAATTTAACCCTTATGACCTTTCATTTTCAATTATTAACCCCAAACTATTAAGTGACCAATATTTTTTTAATAGAAAATGACACGTGGCATCAAGTGTAAATTATTAATTTCATAAAACCCCCCTGAACTTTAAATAGTTGCAAAGAACTCTCTGAACTTTAATCAATTACAAATAACCTCCTGACATTTCAAAATTTAAATTTAACTCCCTTAAAATTTTGATTTAACCCATCATTCGTGGGTTCAACTGGCGAAGGGGTGAGATATGCGATCATTTGGAGCGTGTTCGATCTCTGGGGAGTACCACTTAGTTGTGGTTCCAGTCACAACACAGGAGGCATTCTAGCTCCTAGGTGCTTAGATAAATGTCTGGGAGTATTTGTCAATTAAAATAATTCTTTTTAATGACAAAAACTAGAAGAATAATATTTAAAAAAAATAAAAATAAACATTGAACCACTTATTCAAGAAAAAATATGCATCACTAACAAAAAAATTAATGAGGACAAAAGTTATTCTCTAACACAAATATAATATTTAAACTATCAATGCTCAGTCATCCCAAAAATATATTTAACACAAATGATGACATTTTCATTTTTATATGTTTTTAAATATTATTCTTTTAGTTTTTGCCATAAAAAAAGACTATTTTAATTGACAAATGATAGTAAAAAACTTAATAAATTTATTAAAATGATAAAATTATCGACATGTGGTTTAATATTATAAATCAAAATTACTTAAATTTAAATTTAGAAATGTCAGGAGGATATTTGTAACTGATTAAAGTTCAGGGGGTTTTATGAAATTAGTAATTTACACATGATGCCACGTGTTATCTTATAATCTGACATAACAATTTCTGTTAAAAAGATAACGATCACTTAACGGCAAAAAGTTAATAGTTAAAAAGGTTAGGGAGGTTAAATTTAAATTTGAAATGTCTGGGGGTTGTATACAGCTAACTTAAAGTTCAGAGGAGTTTTGTATAATTTAACCTAAGTATTTATAGTATTTTATAGAGAATTAGGCAAGCAGTTGCAAAAGACCAAGAGAGAGTGGGTGAAAAATCTTAGAAAAAGACGTTTAAAATAGAGAAAAGACAAATTAGAGAGTTCAATATTACAAATCATAAGTAAGACCTGTGGAAGGAATATGGTATTTGAAAATGTTTCTAAATAACCAATCTACTCTTGACATCATTTGGGGAGCTGAAATTGTCAATATACATACTGAAGTTATTAATTGCAATTCTTAAATTGTTATTCTCTATATCTAAGTTGATTACACATCACAATTAATAACTTCAATATGCATATTAACAATTTGAACTCCCTAAATACCAATAACCTTGTAGGTAATATTTTGAAGCCACACATGTAAGATGTCACTGACTACTTAGATAGAAAGAATAACAACATAAGAATCGTAATTAACAACTTCAGTATACAGACAATTTGAGCTCTCCAAATGTTGTCATGGGCATATTGGTCATTTGAAAACATTTGCAAATCTCATATTCCTCCCATAGGTTTGACTTAAGATTGTGACATTAGGCCCCTGGACTTGTCTTTTCCCTATTTTAAATATATTTTTTTTGAAAATTTCCCTTAAAGATATAACTGATATATGATAACACCTTTTATATTACTATAATCTATCTAAAAAATATTTATGATAATATATTTTTATATAACTAATAGTTATCTAAAAAATTTATTAGTTATATCTTTAATAAAAAGGCTAAAGTATACTTTTAGTTTTTTAATTTTATAAAATATACTTTTAATCCTATAATTCTATTATTGTCACTAATGGAAAAAGTTGACTTAGCAAACTCAAGTGATAATTGTGTAATTAAATGCTATTAATATTAAATTTAAAATATGTGTAAATTGAAAAATATCTAAAAACCTAACGACATAGTCAACATCAAAACCTTGATTGTATTAAAAAAAAGTAGTTTAATAATCAAAATATATTAGTGTAATAATTTAAACATCAAAAACTCGATTTCATTTGCAACGATGGTTTATTTTAGTTTAATAATTTAAATATATTATATTAAAATATTGAAACATAAATATGCTTTGTGAGCAACATAGTCATCACTTGAGTTTACTGTGTTAGAAACATAAATAAGCTTAGTAATATTTATGATGTTAGAAATATAGGACAAAAAATATACTTTATAAATTTAAGAGACTAAAAATATATCTCATGTAAAACTTAAATGATTAAAAATATACTTTAACCTTATTAAAAACAAGAATTGGTGCCTGTACGTTGTAGGAGGAAATTCATATCTATGTGATGCCTCAATTAAGTTATGTGAAGTCGGCTATAAGTGTGGTAAGTGCCTTGTTTTTTTTTAAATTTTGCTCACTCATTTTTTCCAAGAGCATACAACATCAACAGAGAAAGTGTTGGCAAAAAAAAAAAAAGTTAACAGAGAAAGTGAATTTCATAAAGACTTTGAAATTTTTTAAATTTAAATGAATATTTTTGCACTCAAGTTTAAACAGCTATAATGAATCATAATGCAAAAATATAATCCAAACAAATTAGAATGAAATTAGGAATATAAAAAAATTGAAAATAATCATAAATAAATTATATTTATTGATTAATGGATCCAAACTAAATCTCCTAGTATTTATAATATTTTTTGGCAAAACAATATATAATTTTAAATTACAATAACTCCATAATTTATGGAGATAAAAAAAATTCAATTATGAAGAAATATAAAAACAAAATGGTGTTACTTAAAATTAACAGTATTACTTAAAAATAAAACGGAATTTAACGGTGTTATTACGAATATTATAGAATATACAGATATTAGATATTCTGGGAAAAACTTAAAAATTATATATATATATATATATATATATCTTCTTCTATTGCATTCATCATTTTTATTTGTGGGTTATATATTTTAAAAATATCTATTACATCTTTTGAATATATTATTTCTGCAATTTTACTTCCTTCTTCAACTTCTTCATTCTTTTCATAATTTTCTTTTTTAGCTTTTCCTTTCGTTATTTCAATTAATTGTTTTTTCTCTTCTTCTGTAATTCCTAAATTATTAAGCTTATCATTAATCGTCCATAAATTATTATTCATTATTTGTTGTCCTTTTATTACCTGTTCTACGATTAATCTTGTTTGTCTTACATTTTCATCCATATTTTGTTCATATATTTTTTCTTTAACATTTTCTAATTTTTCCATCTCTTCCAATGCTTTCATCATATTTAATTTTCTATACTTATGAGTTATAGGTTCTAATAATTCATTTTCTTGTTTTATTTCGGGTTTTTCAATTTCCATATCTGTTACTCCTAAAGAATTCATTATAGTTTTCACATTTGATTTTATTATTCTCAAATCCTCTGTATTACTATCTATTCTCTTTTTCATGTGATATATTTTTTCTTCTAAAGATTGACTTAAATATTCTAATCTTTCTTTTCTATTACTTGGCTTTTCTAATTTTACTTTTTCTTTTATATCATCTGGGACCATTTCTAATATTTCTTCTAAATTATATATTTCCATTAAATCATAAATATTCGGGTTTATATATGTTCCTATCTGTTTCATCATATACATATTATTCCAGTTTATTAAATTCCAAATATTATCTCCATTTCCTCCCGGCATAAAAGGTGTAAATATACACGTTTCTTCTTGATTTCCTATTAAAGATAAATGAGAACTTATAAGTAAATTATTTATTTCTACTTCATATGTTCAAGGTTCTAATTTTCTTATAATATTCATCTTATATTCCTGAAAATATATATCTTTAATTTCTAACAATCAGATAAACTAATTAAGCACAAATTTATCGCAGACTTTAAAGATTTCTATCAAAGCAAAATATATACCGAAAGTAGTATGAGAATTAATAGGGATCTAAAAGTTCCATTTTATCGAACCATAAGCTCTGATACCATAGCTTATGCAGACCTGGGCAACATGAAATTTTTTTTTGCAAAATTTAAAATAAAGATATAAACAAGGACACATTTGCAAAATCAAAGCCTGTACAGATATTTACTAAGAAGATAAATAAAACTAGGATGATCTTTGACTGATGTTGATCCGGGTCATAGAAGGAACCATGTCCTCTTTCATACATGGACCATTTATAGAGAATTCCTTCTGAATCTCGCACAGAGCATTCATTTAATTGGAATCTCAACCTTCTTCCTTCAGACCATATCAGCACAGCCTTCCTTCGTTTCCTACTGGAGGCGTATTCATCCTATTTTTATTCATCCGAACATAAAAAGACTCTTTTTTTTTTTTACATATTGCCCAATAACATAATCTATAATACTTCCCTTATGATCGAATAAAATTTCCCCCTTAGATCCCTAAAAGGAGTTTAGCCTATCATACCTGATTATCCTTCAATAATTGTTGATTAAAGATGATGTTGGTTGCAGCTATCACAGAGAATTGCTCGCACAGCTCAGAGAGACAAGAGAGAGAATTTGGAAATTCTGTATATTGCATTCAAGGATTGCTTACAGGAGGGGTGCTCGACTAAGGAGCTTACATGGGCTTTTATAGACTCACGGACTCAACTCTATTTACATAACTAGGATTACAATTGACTCAAGTAACTATAACTCTAGTTACTTTTTCAATACATTACAGGACATCTGACCTACTGAAGGACGATGACAGATAAAAGATAAGATTACATGACTCAACTTTGTTGGCCACCACCTGCCTTTTCTACTTGTATATATCTGCCGACACCTTCATTTGTCTTCTTATGCCGACACTTCTTCATAGTATACTTGGATCCAAGATGATAGAAGGACTCTTATCATTTCCTCGGAATTCATGGGAATATTCGCATTCATGATTTGGATCATATTTTTCTCTTAGTATCTGGGGTATTCTCCATTTTATTCTTCTTTATATTATCATACCAAAGCCCGAATTGCTTCTCATTAGACCTATCATTAGAGGGCTTTTTCTTTCCCAAGGCATATACACATGTTTTATCAGTGGAATAATATACCCATGGATATTCTTCTTTTCCAGGTGTCATATTGGCAACCTTTATACGACTCATTTCTTGAAAAATTATATGATAATCCTGAGCTCTTATATTGGATACTCTGAACTGGAAATCTTCATCATCAGATATATCTTCTTTAATCTCTGGTTCATATTCCAATGGCTTCTTAGTAGTTCCCAGCCTAATACGATTTATAGGCATATAAAACTTCTCTGAAGTGATCTCAGCTACAGTTGAATAACAGCTGATGAATACTTGATTTTGGGTTACAATATCAAAATAATCTCCAACAGCTTTTACTAATTTTTGCGGTAATTCTGCAATTTCTTCCAAAGATCTGGATGGATATATACTTTGGATTAAACCATATTGATACAGAGTTTTTACAATTCCTGAAGGAGTTCCTGGATATATGATGGCTTTATTGAAAGCATAATGGGATACATATTTATAGGTTTTATGAGACAAAGAAAGCTGGTTCAACTTTTTGATAATGACTTTATAGAAATTATACTGTTTGGGTATCTCAAAGAGATCATTATTTGCTTCTTTCTGAGGATGATTATTCTTCTTGGTCTGGTCTTTTTCTTTTTCTTGTATGGACATTATTTGGGAAAAAGATAAATTTTCTGGTACAGGCTGGCTTATAGGAGTTGAGGTTACAAAAGAATTAGAGGTTAAGAGTGACTCAAGTCCAAATGACTCGATTAGATTCTGGGTATTGCGAATGGATGACTCGCCTGGAGTGTATGACTCCATTATAGGTGCACTTGGCTTATAAGGCTCAACTTCTTTTCCTTTATAGTTCATATCATGGACATCTGTCCTTATAGGTGATTTGGCAGTAACCTTACAAGTCTCATTTTGGACATCTGTCCTTATAAGTGGATTGGCATCAGCCTTACAGAGCTTCAAATTCTCAAGCTAAATATAAATGTCATTAAGTGAATCATTAATACCAGATATAGAGCTTGTAATCCCTTGTATTCTGGTACTAACTTGACTACTTAATAGACTCATATTCATTTCAAGAATATTCATCTTCATTATAAGTTGGTTCATCATTGGGGAAGAATCATCTTCCTTATTCGTCTGAGTTATAGGACTTCTTCTTCTTACTGGCTCCATCTGCTTAAATAATCAGCAATTAAATTATTTTTTCCTTTTATATATTCAACATCATAATCATAATAAGCTAAATCAGATTGCCATTTAATTAACATTTTACTACTTAACTTATTTTGTTTTATTCCTCTAGATAACCAGTGTTTTACCTGTGTGTTGTCTGTTCTTATTATAAATCTATTATTCACAATGAATAATTCCAATTTTTCTATAGCTTTTACAACGGCTAATAATTCTTTCCAGTTAGAGTGGTATCTACTTTAAGAGTCATTAAATTTTCCACTAGTATATCTAGTTATTTTCTCAGTTCCATCTTCCTTTTCATAATATAAAGCTGCTCCCCAATAATTATCAGAGGCATCAGTATATATAATCCATTTTATATTTTCTTTTATAGGTATAGTTAACTTTGGTAAATTTTTACACAAAGTTTTTATATTTTCTACTATTTTTTCTATATTATTATCCCATTTCCATATAGTTTTTTCTCCTGCTAACTTAGATATTTTAGAGGTTAATTTTGATAAATTGGGTATATAGTTTCTAGCTTGATTCACTATTCCTAAGAAGGATTGCAAATCTTTTTTATTATTTATTTTCTTAAATTGTAATATTTTTTGGCTTATATGATCTTGCAATTCTATTCCATTTTTTGTTAAGATTTGTCCTAAAAAATTCACTTTTTCTTTTCTTAATTCCATTTTGGATGGTGATATATTTAATCCTTTTTCTTCTATTATTTTTACAAATTGTTCTAAATGACTTTCATGTTCCTTTTCATCTTTTGAAAATATTAATATATCATCTATATAAATTACAGCAAAATCTCTTATTGGTAATAACATTTTTGACACATATTCCTAAAATATACTAGGACTATTATGAAATCCCATTGGTAATACATTCCATTCATATAATCCTTCTGAGGTACTAAAGGCTGTATATTTTTTACTATCTTCTTCAAGTTTTATTTGAAAAAATCCTGACTTACAGTCAAATTTACTGAATATAGTTTTTCCTCTTATTAAGTTAAACAACAAATCCATCTTAGGTATAGGATATCTATTTCTTATGGCTAATTCATTTAATTTTTGATAATTTATTACAATCCTAGTTTTTCCTCTTTTTTCTTCACTATGTTTAGACACAATTATAGCTGGTGATGAATATTCTGATCTACTTTCTCTTATAAGATTATACTTTTTCATTTCCTCTATATGCATTATAAATTCTTTTCTATCTTCTTTAGTCCATGCATAAGGTTTACAATTTATTTCTTTACTATAATCTTTTAATTCTATTTTAGCCATAGGCTTAGATTTTTCCCAATGTATTAAAGGATTTTCACTATAATTATCTATAATTCTTTGTTCTATAGTTTTTACTTCTATAATATTCAATGTGGCTAACATATGTTGAATTTCTACTGGGTTATTATTTTGTAAAAATTGTACTTCATGTTCATTATTCTTTTTCTGGAATTTCTCATCTTTTCTTCTATATGGTCTAGTTATTCTTATACCCCAAGCTTCATGTTTACAAGGAGTTGTTAATATTATAGCTTTACTAATCATATGCATAGGGAAATATTGTTCTAAGAAATCTAGTCCTAAAATTACATCACAAGAAGGTTCATTATATTGGTTTAATTCTTTTATTATTAATTCGTAATTTCCTATTTGAACTTTTACATCTTTTGCTTCTAATTCTAACATATGAATTTCTTTTCCTGCACTTTCCATTCTTAATGTCTTATTCGTCCTCTTCCACAACTCAGGTGGTAATACGTTTTATTTAGCTACTGTCAAGTTTGCTCCAGTATCAACCAAAGCATGATATTTTCTAGATCTATAAATTTTATAAGTATGTAATATAGAGGTCTACTCATATCCTAGATAGTACTTCTAAACGTTTCTTCAATGTCTTTTTAATTTCTTTTCTGTCTTTTCTTTCTCTCATTACTCTAGCATATTCTTCTTCATATAATAAATAATGATTATCATAAATAAAGTTTAATCTTCTATTTTCCCATTTATAGGTTTTACTTAATCTCTTAATTATCATTCTCAAAAAGCTTTTATCATTTTTTGGTATAATTGTAATATATTCTTTTTTCTTATATGCCCAATATTCATTATCTATAATCAATCTACTTTTATTTCTTAAATCTTCATTTAACATATGAATGTCTCCCATATTACCCTCTAGATAATAAGTCTAATTGTTTCTTTAATTCTTTCTTTATACTTCTTCTTTGTCTTTTCCTAGTTATGACTTCATTTACTAACTGTATATACATTTTATCATTGTATTGAACTATTTCTAACATTTGGCTTATAACTGTATGTTCTATTTTATCTGTTTTGTTTGTTTTATTTATTAAGTACCTTAATAATCCTATATTACTTTTAGATATTCTTATATCATTATTTTCCTTATTGTAATACCAATTATTTTTATCATAAAGTGTGATTCTTCTATCCATTAAGCTCGTGATAACAGATTTAATTGTTTCCTAAATTCATCTTTTACTTCTTTTCTATGATATATCCTATTTAATCAACAATTATTGAAGGATAATCAGGTATGATAGGCTAAACTCCTTTTAGGGATCTAAGGGGGAAATTTTATTCGATCATAAGGGAAGTATTATAGATTATGTTACTGGGCAATATGTAAAAAAAAAAAGAGTCTTTTTATGTTCGGATGAATAAAAATAGGATGAATACGCCTCCAGTAGGAAACGAAGGAAGGCTGTGCTGATATGGTCTGAAGGAAGAAGGTTGAGATTCTAATTAAATGAATGCTCTGTGCGAGATTCAGAAGGAATTCTCTGTAAATGGTCCATGTATGAAAGAGGACATGGTTCCTTCTATGACCCAGATCAACATCGGTCAAAGATCATCCTAGTTTTATTTATCTTCTTAGTAAATATCTGTACAGGCTTTGATTTTGCAAATGTGTCCTTGTTTATATCTTTATTTTAAATTTTGAAAAAAAAAATTTCATGTTGCCCAGGTCTGCATAAGCTATGGTATCAGAGCTTATGGTTCGATAAAATGGAACTTTTAGATCCCTATTAATTCTCATACTACTTTCGGTAGATATTCTGCTTTGATAGAAATCTTTAAAGTCTGTGATAAATTTGTGCTTAATTAGTTTATTTGATTGTTATAAATTAAAGATATATATTTTCAGGAATATAAGATGAATATTATAAGAAAATTAGAACCTCGAACATATGAAGTAGAAATAAATAATTTACCTATAAGTTCTCATTTATCTTTAATAGGAAATCAAGAAGAAACGTGTATATTTACACCTTTTATGCCGGGAGGAAATGGAGATAATATTTGGAATTTAATAAACTGGAATAATATGTATATGATGAAACAGATAGGAACATATATAAACCCGAATATTTATGATTTAATGGAAATATATAATTTAGAAGAAATATTAGAAATGGTCCCAGATGATATAAAAGAAAAAGTAAAATTAGAAAATCCAAGTAATAGAAAAGAAAGATTAGAATATTTAAGTCAATCTTTAGAAGAAAAAATATATCACATGAAAAAGAGAATATATAGTAATACAGAGGATTTGAGAATAATAAAATCAAATGTGAAAACTATAATGAATTCTTTAGGAGTAACAGATATGGAAATTGAAGAACCCGAAATAAAACAAGAAAATGAATTATTAGAACCTATAACTCATAAGCATAGAAAATTAAATATGATGAAAGCATTGGAAGAGATGGAAAAATTAGAAAATGTTAAAGAAAAAATATATGAACAAAATATGGATGAAAATGTAAGACAAACAAGATTAATCGTAGAACAGGTAATAAAAGGACAACAAATAATGAATAATAATTTATGGACGATTAATGATAAGCTTAATAATTTAGGAATTACAGAAGAAGAGAAAAAACAATTAATTGAAATAACGAAAGGAAAAGCTAAAAAAGAAAATTATGAAAAGAATGAAGAAGTTGAAGAAGGAAGTAAAATTGCAGAAATAATATATTCAAAAGATGTAATAGATATTTTTAAAATATATAACCCACAAATAAAAATGATGAATGCAATAGAAGAAGATGATGAAATTGAAAATTTAATGGGATTAGAAGAACAAGAATTAGAAAAAATTCAAAGAGATTTTAAGGATGCGACAAATATAAAAGGAAATATAGAAGAATATAAAGAATTAAATGTAGGAGTAGGTATTAATGAAACAGGAGATGGAAGTAAAAAGTCAGAAGAAGAGGCGTCTAAAATAAGAACAGAAACAGACTATGCCAAACATAAAGAACAAAGAGAAAATGAAATAGAAAGAGAAGAATTATCACATGATAAGAAAACAGAAAATCAAGAATTTGATATAAGATTTCAAATACCAAGAGGAAAGGGCTTTACTCCAACACCTATAGATCAATATGAAAGTAAAAGTATACCTGTATCTGGAATATGGTTAAATTTAGATTGTGTATTAGACCCCGAAAAAATAATTGAAGAATGGTCAAGAGCAACTATAATAGCACTAATAGGAAGGAATAATTTGGATTTTCAATCAACTAATTTACTTATAGAATCAAGTTTTTTAGGAAATGTATATTATTGGTGGAGAAGTCAAGAAGAAAATTGGAGAAATCAAATAAGGAATATAGCAAAAGAAGAATATAATAGTAGGAAAGAATATTATGTAAAACTGGTAAGAAGATATGAATATGTGCTTAGAACAGAATTTGTAGGAAGAAGTAGTACATTAGAAGAACATATAACGAGTAATGAAGCAATAAAAAGATTATATCAAATAGAAATATGCTCATTAGAACCAAAATACTTAAATCCTTATATATGTGAATTTCAGAAATATTATTATGAAATAAAAGAAAACCCAGAAATGAAAAGAATAAAATATTTAGAACTTTTTTATAGAAAACTACCAAAACTAATAAGAGATGAAATAATAGATGATTATATAAAAACATTCAAAGAAAATCCAGAATTAATACCATATATAGATTCTTTAGGAAGAAGAATAGATTATTTAAGAAATTATTTATCTGAAAAATATAAACAAGCCTGGAGAAATATGAAATATTACAAACAAAATAAATTAATCTTAAGATGTGCAGAATATGAGAGACCACATAGATGGGGATGTAAAGATGAAAATAAAAAGATAAGGAGAAAATATAAAAAAGGAAAATATAAAGATAAGAAATGGAAACCTATGAAGAGATATGATAAGTATAGGTATAAATTTAAAAAATATCCAAAAGAGAAGTTCTATAAGAAGTACAAACCTAAGAAGTATTTTAGAAAATATTTTAAGAAAGGAAATAAAATAAATTATAGTAAAAAACCTAGAAAATGTAGATGTTATAATTGTGGGAAAATAGGTCATATATCAACAGAATGTAAAGAGCCAAAGGATAAGAAGTTTATGAATATATTAGAACAAGCCCAAGAATATGAATTAGAACCATTAAAATTTGATGAAGAGATATACAGTGACATAGAAAACCCTGAAATAGAAATATATAAAATAAAAGTAATAAGTGAATCGGAAACAAGTGAAACAGAAGAATCAGAATCAGATATAGAATATTTAGAAGACTCAGAAGAAGAATTTAAATTTTACATGATGAAAGGAAAAGAAATAGAAGAATCAAAAGAAGAAGATGAATATGAAACTTATGAAGAATATAGAAATACATCAGAAAGAAGTATAGAAAAGAGATTAACTTTTAATGCAAAACATTATGAAAAAATAAAAGATATGAAATTAAATTTAAGACCTGATTAGATAGTTAATGAAAATTTTATGAGTAGAGTTAATAGAATATTAAAATCAAAAAAAGATATTAAAAGTCAATGTATAATATTACAAAAGAAACATCCTATAGAATCAACTTTAACAGAAGGAATATTAAGAATACCATTAATAAGTAAAGGATTAATAGAAAATGAAATATCTAAATTACCTTTTAAAGAAGAAGTAACTGAAATTTATATTGCAGGAGTACAATTATTAGTAAAAGCTTATTTTAAAGAAGGAATAGATTCACCTATAGAATTATTGATAACAGATGGAAGAATAATAAGTAGTGTACAAGATAGTGTATTAGGAATGTTAACAGGAAATTTAATATATCAAAAATTAAAATTTACTTTAAATACAAATTTTGTAATATCTAGAAATGATGAACATATAGACCAATCAATAATGATATACCATAAATTAAAAGGAATTAAATTATTAAAAGGTGCTAAAACAATAAGTATAACAGCAATGGTAGGACTAGTATTTACAAATGAAAATAAAATATATAATAAATCAATAGGAAGAGTAAGTATAGAAAAACAATTCATGCCTATATTAAAAGAAGTAAAAACAGATCCTATAAACATAACCTTACCTGAAATATTAGAAATAGAACTAGATAAAACTGTAAGTATCCAGGATAATAGAGGAAAAAGATTAATAGCAAATAACAATATAGGAAACAGATCATTAAAAATAAATACGCTAGATAAACCTTTACAAATAAATATAATGAATCCAAGGAGAAGTATTGATATAGCAAGTAGTGGCCGGTTAGCTGAAATGTCTCTAATAAATCCTATAAATACAGAATTAGTTGAAATAAATCAAAAGATAACAAATTTAGATATAACAAAAGAAAATAAAAAGGATAAAATAATAATAGAAATAAAAAAGCAAGGAATATGGAAAGAAATAATAACATTAGTAGATGAACATGTAGAAAAAAGTATAATAGAATTAGGATATATAGAGAATGAGTATGAAGAAACAGATGAAGGTATAAAGACAAATATAGTGATATGATACAATTAACTTTATGGATAGAGCAAGACTCAAATAAATCATATAAAGTAGTATTAGGAAAAGATTTTTTAGAAAGAGTAAAATCTTGTAGAAATCAAGAAGATAGAATAATCTTTAACATAAACCATCAGACAATTATAATTCAAAAGCTAATATGATGATAAATACACACCAAACTGCGAAAATAATAAGAATAATATTATCAGAAGAAAATAAAGATTATTATTATATAGATGATGAAAAAATAGTAATACCAAAAGTTGATAAAGCAATGATGAATCATATAGTACATAAGATAAATAAATGTAATGAAAAAGAAAAAAGACAATTAAGAATAGTATATCATAACCAACCACAAGACTTTGTAGAAGCTTATAATGCAGTAGTAAATAATATGATGAATAGAAATGATATTAAAAAAGTATTAAAATAAAGATTAAAAGTATTATCTAAAGCTTAAATGGACAGGAAGATAACATTGTATGATGAAAATAACTGGTATTATTTTAAAAAGAATGAAGGAATAAGAATACCTAAAGTAGAAAAAGGATTAATGAGAAGTTTTATTAATAAATTGAGAAAATGGGAAGAAGTAGAAGAGCAAGCATTAAATCAAGTATTACAAGAAATTGGAGATAATGAACAATTGAGATTTAGATTAATAGGATATACAGTAAATAGGATATATCATAGAAAAGAAGTAAAAGATGAATTTAGGAAACAATTAAATCTGTTATCACGAGCTTAATGGATAGAAGAATCACACTTTATGATAAAAATAATTGGTATTACAATAAGGAAAATAATGATATAAGAATATCTAAAAGTAATATAGGATTATTAAGGTACTTAATAAATAAAACAAACAAAACAGATAAAATAGAACATACAGTTATAAGCCAAATGTTAGAAATAGTTCAATACAATGATAAAATGTATATACAGTTAGTAAATGAAGTCATAACTAGGAAAAGACAAAGAAGAAGTATAAAGAAAGAATTAAAGAAACAATTAGACTTATTATCTAGAGGGTAATATGGGAGACATTCATATGTTAAATGAAGATTTAAGAAATAAAAGTAGATTGATTATAGATAATGAATATTGGGCATATAAGAAAAAAGAATATATTACAATTATACCAAAAAATGATAAAAGCTTTTTGAGAATGATAATTAAGAGATTAAGTAAAACCTATAAATGGGAAAATAGAAGATTAAACTTTATTTATGATAATCATTATTTATTATATGAAGAAGAATATGCTAGAGTAATGAGAGAAAGAAAAGACAGAAAAGAAATTAAAAAGACATTGAAGAAACGTTTAGAAGTACTATCTAGGATATGAGTAGACCTCTATATTACATACTTATAAAATTTATAGATCTAGAAAATATCATGCTTTGGTTGATACTGGAGCAAACTTGACAGTAGCTAAATAAAACGTATTACCACCTGAGTTGTGGAAGAGGACGAATAAGACATTAAGAATGGAAAGTGCAGGAAAAGAAATTCATATGTTAGAATTAGAAGCAAAAGATGTAAAAGTTCAAATAGGAAATTACGAATTAATAATAAAAGAATTAAACCAATATAATGAACCTTCTTGTGATGTAATTTTAGGACTAGATTTCTTAGAACAATATTTCCCTATGCATATGATTAGTAAAGCTATAATATTAACAACTCCTTGTAAACATGAAGCTTGGGGTATAAGAATAACTAGACCATATAGAAGAAAAGATGAGAAATTCCAGAAAAAGAATAATGAACATGAAGTACAATTTTTACAAAATAATAACCCAGTAGAAATTCAACATATGTTAGCCACATTGAATATTATAGAAGTAAAAACTATAGAACAAAGAATTATAGATAATTATAGTGAAAATCCTTTAATACATTGGGAAAAATCTAAGCCTATGGCTAAAATAGAATTAAAAGATTATAGTAAAGAAATAAATTGTAAACCTTATGCATGGACTAAAGAAGATAGAAAAGAATTTATAATGCATATAGAGGAAATGAAAAAGTATAATCTTATAAGAGAAAGTAGATCAGAATATTCATCACCAGCTATAATTGTGTCTAAACATAGTGAAGAAAAAAGAGGAAAAACTAGGATTGTAATAAATTATCAAAAATTAAATGAATTAGCCATAAGAAATAGATATCCTATACCTAAGATGGATTTGTTGTTTAACTTAATAAGAGGAAAAACTATATTCAGTAAATTTGACTGTAAGTCAGGATTTTTTCAAATAAAACTTGAAGAAGATAGTAAAAAATATACAGCCTTTAGTACCTCAGAAGGATTATATGAATGGAATGTATTACCAATGGGATTTCATAATAGTCCTAGTATATTTTAGGAATATGTGTCAAAAATGTTATTACCAATAAGAGATTTTGCTGTAATTTATATAGATGATATATTAATATTTTCAAAAGATGAAAAGGAACATGAAAGTCATTTAGAACAATTTGTAAAAATAATAGAAGAAAAAGGATTAAATATATCACCATCCAAAATGGAATTAAGAAAAGAAAAAGTGAATTTTTTAGGACAAATCTTAACAAAAAATGGAATAGAATTGCAAGATCATATAAGCCAAAAAATATTACAATTTAAGAAAATAAATAATAAAAAAGATTTGCAATCCTTCTTAGGAATAGTGAATCAAGCTAGAAACTATATACCCAATTTATCAAAATTAACCTCTAAAATATCTAAGTTAGCAGGAGAAAAAACTATATGGAAATGGGATAATAATATAGAAAAAATAGTAGAAAATATAAAAACTTTGTGTAAAAATTTACCAAAGTTAACTATACCTATAAAAGAAAATATAAAATGGATTATATATACTGATGCCTCTGATAATTATTGGGGAGCAGCTTTATATTATGAAAAGGAAGATGGAACTGAGAAAATAACTAGATATACTAGTGGAAAATTTAATGACTCTTAAAGTAGATACCACTCTAACTGGAAAGAATTATTAGCCGTTGTAAAAGCTATAGAAAAATTGGAATTATTCATTGTGAATAATAGATTTATAATAAGAACAGACAACACACAGGTAAAACACTGGTTATCTAGAGGAATAAAACAAAATAAGTTAAGTAGTAAAATGTTAATTAAATGGCAATCTGATTTAGCTTATTATGATTATGATGTTGAATATATAAAAGGAAAAAATAATTTAATTGCTGATTATTTAAGCAGATGGAGCCAGTAAGAAGAAGAAGTCCTATAACTCAGACGAATAAGGAAGATGATTCTTCCCCAATGATGAACCAACTTATAATGAAGATGAATATTCTTGAAATGAATATGAGTCTATTAAGTAGTCAAGTTAGTACCAGAATACAAGGGATTACAAGCTCTATATCTGGTATTAATGATTCACTTAATGACATTTATATTTAGCTTGAGAATTTGAAGCTCTGTAAGGCTGATGCCAATCCACTTATAAGGACAGATGTCCAAAATGAGACTTGTAAGGTTACTGCCAAATCACCTATAAGGACAGATGTCCATGATATGAACTATAAAGGAAAAGAAGTTGAGCCTTATAAGCCAAGTGCACCTATAATGGAGTCATACACTCCAGGCGAGTCATCCATTCGCAATACCCAGAATCTAATCGAGTCATTTGGACTTGAGTCACTCTTAACCTCTAATTCTTTTGTAACCTCAACTCCTATAAGCCAGCCTGTACCAGAAAATTTATCTTTTTCCCAAATAATGTCCATACAAGAAAAAGAAAAAGACCAGACCAAGAAGAATAATCATCCTCAGAAAGAAGCAAATAATGATCTCTTTGAGATACCCAAACAGTATAATTTCTATAAAGTCATTATCAAAAAGTTGAACCAGCTTTCTTTGTCTCATAAAACCTATAAATATGTATCCCATTATGCTTTCAATAAAGCCATCATATATCCAGGAACTCCTTCAGGAATTGTAAAAACTCTGTATCAATATGGTTTAATCCAAAGTATATATCCATCCAGATCTTTGGAAGAAATTGCAGAATTACCGCAAAAATTAGTAAAAGCTGTTGGAGATTATTTTGATATTGTAACCCAAAATCAAGTATTCATCAGCTGTTATTCAACTGTAGCTGAGATCACTTCAGAGAAGTTTTATATGCCTATAAATCGTATTAGGCTGGGAACTACTAAGAAGCCATTGGAATATGAACCAGAGATTAAAGAAGATATATCTGATGATGAAGATTTCCAGTTCAGAGTATCCAATATAAGAGCTCAGGATTATCATATAATTTTTCAAGAAATGAGTCGTATAAAGGTTGCCAATATGACACCTGGAAAAGAAGAATATCCATGGGTATATTATTCCACTGATAAAACATGTGTATATGCCTTGGGAAAGAAAAAGCCCTCTAATGATAGGTCTAATGAGAAGCAATTCGGGCTTTGGTATGATAATATAAAGAAGAATAAAATGGAGAATACCCCAGATACTAAGAGAAAAATATGATCCAAATCATGAATGCGAATATTCCCATGAATTCCGAGGAAATGATAAGAGTCCTTCTATCATCTTGGATCCAAGTATACTATGAAGAAGTGTCGGCATAAGAAGACAAATGAAGGTGTCGGCAGATATATACAAGTAGAAAAGGCAGGTGGTGGCCAACAAAGTTGAGTCATGTAATCTTATCTTTTATCTGTCATCGTCCTTCAGTAGGTCAGATGTCCTGTAATGTATTGAAAAAGTAACTAGAGTTATAGTTACTTGAGTCAATTGTAATCCTAGTTATGTAAATAGAGTTGAGTCCGTGAGTCTATAAAAGCCCATGTAAGCTCCTTAGTCGAGCACCCCTCCTGTAAGCAATCCTTGAATGCAATATACAGAATTCCCAAATTCTCTCTCTTGTCTCTCTGAGCTGTGCGAGCAATTCTCTGTGATAGCTGCAACCAACATCATCTTTAATCAACAATTATTGAAGGATAATCAGGTATGATAGGCTAAACTCCTTTTAGGGATCTAAGGGGGAAATTTTATTCGATCATAAGGGAAGTATTATAGATTATGTTACTGGGCAATATGTAAAAAAAAAAGGTCTTTTTATGTTCGGATGAATAAAAATAGGATGAATACGCCTCCAGTAGGAAACGAAGGAAGGCTGTGCTGATATGGTTTGAAGGAAGAAGGTTGAGATTCCAATTAAATGAATGCTCTGTGCGAGATTCAGAAGGAATTCTCTGTAAATGGTCCATGTATGAAAGAGGACATGGTTCCTTCTATGACCCGGATCAACATCGGTCAAAGATCATCCTAGTTTTATTTATCTTCTTAGTAAATATCTGTACAGGCTTTGATTTTGCAAATGTGTCCTTGTTTATATCTTTATTTTAAATTTTGCAAAAAAAAATTTCATGTTACCCAGGTCTGCATAAGCTATGGTATATATATATATATATATATATAAAGTTAATAACAACATGATTTTGAGACGAGACAAAAAGTCAGAGTGGAATAAAGCTTATCCACCGTTCCGTCCCGATAATAATTTTATCCTCTTCTGAATTTTTTGGTGACTGAAATCGGAATGGGATGAAAGTAAACACCCCTATAAAAACTGGTTGGCAGTTTCATGAGTGTAATATGAGTAACATTATTTATATTTTGTGAATATTATTTGGATAATTTTTAATTTTTATATTAATATTGATGATGCATTAAATATAATTTTGATATATTATTTATGGCTTGTAAATAATCAGGATTATTATAGATTTTATTCTATATCATTACAAAATTTATATTTTAGCCACTCTATTTATAATATGAAAAATTACCACATCTAATCTTAATATAAAATCTAATTGACTCTTTCAAAGAGAAAGTTACATAAATTACTTTAAAATATTTATAATTATCGTTTTCTCCAAACTAATTCACCTAACTTATATACCCATATACTCTTCCGGTTTTTAATATAAGACATAATTTTTCATATTTGTCAATCTTTTCCTATATTACCCCTATTGATGCTCCCTCAATAATAATAAAAAAGGAAAGGAAACGAAAGAATTAATGAAGATGACAATCATGCTTTAGAAAATACTCCCTCCGGTCTTTTTTATAAGCAACTTTCTCTTTCTTAGGGTTGGTCCTTAATAATATAAGCATCTTTTTTCTTGTGTTTCAAAATATAAACTATTTTTTCCTTTTTTACCCCTATTAAGTGCATATCTTTATATTAATTATCATCCACTCACTAATAATTTTATTTTATTTAATCATTTATTACCAATTATCTCTTATGTTTTATATTCATTCTCTCTCATATGCTATTTTCATAAATACAGGTATATTTGGAAGAAATATGACACTTTTGACACATATATTGTTTTTAACTAATCTTAACTGTCAGTTCATTTTGCACAATTAAGAAAAAAAATTGCTTAAAAAAGGACCATATTGGGTACATATTATATTAACTAACTTAACTAATTTTCTTAATCTAATTAAATTAGATAAATATGTCTTATATTTATGACATGAATGAGTATAATCTAATGGTACATAACATATTTTAAATTTAAATAATTTATTTAGATACCCTAATCTCTCCAAAAATATTTATTATGTTAAGGATTAGAGGGAGTATCTAGTTATGTTAAAGAAGAGGCCATTTGTATTTACATGAAACTCATATAAGTTGCTTTTGTGTATGGATTGTGAACTTTCAAATATCCTTATTCCAGTTCAAGTAAAAGTTCCTTGCATCAATAAAATTGTCTAAAAATAGTTTGTGATAATATTTTAATTGGAAATTGATAAGAGTTTGTTTGAAAAATGACATATATTTTAAACTATACAAGTCTTTTTCAAATGTCACTGGCAGTGTTTGGATTATAAAATCCAGAAAGGTAATATTATAATTAAAATATTAAATTGGTTGTAACCAAAGAATTGAAAGTCGGATACCAATCAAGAGAGTAGATTGAGAGTCAGTGATCTAATTGTAGTTTTTTTTTTTTTTTGCCAGAAGTGATCTATTTATCGTTAAACTACTCCCTCTTATTCATAATATAGGTCCTTCTAGCTACTTCACAAGAATTAAAAAAAGTAGTCAAATGTAGTTTTTATCATTAAAATAGTAAAAAAATTATTACTACTTTCCAATATTATCCTCCAATTAATTAAAATAAATATTAGTTTGTTATATTGTGATTCTTTTTTTAAGCTCAAAACTATGTCATTTTGACTAAGTAAGAGGGAAAAATATAAAGAAAAATTATTATGAGATCCAAAAAAAAATGTTTTAGCTACTAAAAAGGCTAATAAAATTTGTTATTTTCTATACTGAAAATTATAATTATATATATTTCTTAGTTGTTATCCGATTTTTGAGAAACTAAATGTTTTTTTGTAAGACCTTATAATAATTTCCTGAATATAAACCTTAACCTGGTTGACTAGTCAAAAACTCTAGATCAGGTTACCAAGAATAATTACGTACGCTGTGAGCGAAAAAGGACGTCTTCCCAGTTCACAGCTTATCTGTTTGAACTTTGAAAAAGCAAGTGAAATTGAGTGGCTTATGTTACGTACTGCAGCTATCCCGAAAGGCCAAATAAAGAATATGCCATTTGGCCCTATAAATTGCTTCAAAGATGCCTCCCTTCTTGACTATTTATTGTTTGATTTGACATTTCGACTAAATTGAACTGGTCATAACTTCGATCCGAATAGCTGTATCAACTATCACCATTAAAATAGTGCCAGTTCAATTAATTTCAATTTTTTAAATAAAAACTTAAATACATTATAGAACTCAGTTAGTCTTGTTTACAGTACTTCCCATTTTTCTTTATAAAAAATGGTTAATATAACTTTTGATCCCTGAAGTTTAATCTAATTTTGGTTTTGGTCTCTCAAGTTTGAAATCGGTAGTTTTAATCCCTGAAGTTTCACCCGATTTTGGTTTCAGTCTCTCAAGTTTGAAATCAGTGGTTTTGATCCCTGAAGTTTCACCCGATTTTGGTTTTGATCCCTCAAGTTTGAAAAGGACTTGGCGACCCGTTTTTGAAACCCGACCCGACCCGGGAAAAAAAATCAAGTCCTTTTCGAACTTGAGGTGACACATTATGTATTTGGTTGGGTGTTTAGCCCCTTTTTAAGTCCGATTGAGTGAGACAAACCTAATTGGCAATTGAGAAAACAACAATCGATTGTTTGGGTGAATGATTTTTTGATTTGGCTTATGGTCCCATAGGCTTATTTCGTTGAAAGCTCTCACTTGGAGCTTTTTCCAAGTTGGGATTGGGAAAGAGAGAAAGAGAGAGGAAAAAGGAAGAGAGAGATAGAGAGAGACGAAAATGTCAAAAGGAGAACGATGATGTGTGAGAGAGAGAGAGAAATATGAAAAATATTTATATGTATTACTAAAAATAAGAAAAATATTTATATGTATCACTAATTTATACTCTTTCTGATCTTAAATATAAAATAGAGTTAGTTTTTTAGAGATATTAAGAAAACTAATTAAATTACTTTAAAATATTTATATTTATCATTTTTTTCTAAACTATTTTACCCAATTTATAAACTGACATATAATCCAAATATACTGACTCTGACGCTAATTTTCCACCATATTGTATGAGATATGTGATCTAATTAGTTATGTAATATTTTTTGGTGCTTTTAACCCTTCAAAGTATTTTTTCAGTTGTACCCTGTCTTAAGAAACTGACTATAATTTTAGCTTTGATGTATTTTTTTAGTAGTAAAGAGCACATAAAACTTAGAATACTGATTTAATGATTTCAATCCACTCTGAAATATTTTTCCAGTAGCACCTAATATTCTAAAGTAATTTTTAAATATTTACTTGATTTTTTAAATATTTTTCCACCCACTCTCTTTTACCATTATCACAAAAGTCACTTATACTTAAGTCAATCCAAACAAATTTTATTTTTGTAAAAGTCATTTATACAATCGTTAATCCAAACATAAATCACATTACATAATCTGGTTTTTACCAAAAATAATATTACAAAAATTCAAAATGAAAAGACCATTTTGGTAATCGCTGTTCCAAACACACACTCAATCTTGCGGTTTGAAGTATAGGTTAAAAACAATAAATGTACCAAAATTGTAACACATTTTTTACTAAAATTTCCTTATTTATGATGACATGGGGAATAAGAGAGGGCATAAAGAAATTATTATAATAAGGAAGATTGTAAGTGAATAAGAAAATAAAATAATAGAAGTAATAGGTCTTTAGGGGTTGCGAAAATTTATTATATTGACATTAAATAAGGGTAAAATGGAAAAGTAAGAAGTAAAAAATAAGACATTATCTAAATGCTTCTTATAAAAAGAAACGAGGCATGTGTGGCGGTTGTTCTTTATAAAAAAGAACGGAGGGAGTAATTTACCATAGAGAAAGTTTTTTCTCTTTTATTCATGATTGATATCTAGTCGACCTCACCTAATGGGATAACATTTTATTGTTATTGTTATTGTCGTAATCATGAGTGATATTATTAAATTTTTCTTATAAATGTATAATTTTACCATTTATTTATTATTGTGTAGATTTTGTACTCTTAAGACCTAGGTATAAAGTTGGAAGGATGTTAAATTTTAAAACAGTGTTAATTGTAACACCCCAAAATTTATATTCACAAAAAATATTGTAAATATTTGGGAAATTCTGGTGAATATTCATAAATTTGGAATTTATAAATTTTATATATGTTCATTTTCGTGAGAAATTGGGCAAAAAATAATTATGGCTTTAATTTGGGTAATTTAAAAAGCCCAATATTAAACTCCAAAGTAGAGGAATACAAGAAAATAATATTTGGTCAATACTAATGTTAATTTTGGTCATATGATATTAGAAATTAAAGGTAAACAATGTTTCCGGTAAAGTCGCCTATACGGCATAGAGTTGATTATATGGTTTTGGAAGACCAAATGATGAGCAAAAATTATGAAATTTTACATGATAGAAGTAGACATCTCAAACTTTAATTTGATAGGTCATATGAATCATTTGAAACTATATGTAAAAAGATATGAATTTTTGAAGTTAGCCCAGAAAAATTGGAAAGTTTCTGGAGCAGCATTCAAAGATAGAATTTTTGGAAATTGTGTGGTTCCAAATGGCTAAAGTCTATATTTTTTCTTGAAACTAGACTCAATAAGGGTTCCATAGCCTTTGGAATCACTCCAATTTAATTTTTCTAGAATTAGTTATGATTTTCCAAAGTTTGAATAGAAAATCTACCAGAAATTTCTGAAATCCGAAATTGTTGGAAATTAAATTAATAATTAAATATAATATAATATAATATATGATATTAAATATCATCTCCTTCCTTCCTCCAGCCCATTTTTGTGCCATTTCAGATCTGAACTAGAGAGAGAGAGTGTGTGTGAAATTCTAGAGAGAGAAAGAGAAGAAAAACTTGTAAAGGTAAGTGATTTCTTCAGTAAATCGGTTCCTAACGCATATAACTCCGACCCTAAGCTACTTCTCTTTGTTCTTTAAGGTTTGGAGGCTTAAAAATCTGTGGTTGAAGGGTTAGGGTTTCAGCTATATTGAAGAAAAGCTAGTAGGAGATTGAGGTAACTTCCAAATCTTCGTATATTAACTATTCTGGTTGCTGTGGGCAATTTAATTGGTGAAATTTCGTCAGATTGCCATTGGTTTTAAATTTTGGAAATCTGTGTGCATAATGGTTATGCTTCCCAATTTTAGTTCAAATGGTTGTTATAACTCAATTAGATGGTTAATTAAGTGATTTGGAGTAGAAAGGGACGCATATACGGAGTTGAAATCGTAAAATCCTGATTTTTCTCGGAGAATACCATATTTCGGCTAGGGATGTTAGAGGGCCTTAGAGTTGGATTTTTAATGATTTGATGGTTCCATTGGATTCAGAAAGGAAAATTAGGTGGGGTTACAGTTGGTGCTTTTTCAGAAAAGGCCGAGAAAGCATAGTTACGAAAACACCCCTAAAACCCTGAAAATCGGGGGCTGCCAAGGGTATTTTTGTAATTTGACATTGAATTTGGTAATTTTGAATCCGGAAATGGATTCCTAGGGTGGAAATATGTCAGAATAGCCTTAGTTAAAATTTTAGGAAAAGTGCAGCCGGGGCAGGTATCGTGGGGTCAGGTCGAGGTCCTGGGGGCATTTTGGTAAATTTTCACCATATGCTAGTATAACCTCAATAAAAACTATGGAAGTGTCTAAAATGATACATGGATAGGTTATAACCTATTTCTTGTACATTTGATATTTTAGGATTGAGTTAGGAGCCTAGAGCTGGCACGTACCACGAGGAGAGCATCTCGAGGTTAAAAAAGGTTGAGGTAGGGATTACTATCTCTCATATACTATATGACAATTGTATGTTATGTGTTACTGTATTTTGTGATATGAAAGCGTGCTAGAGGCACAGTACCTGGTTGTGGCTCAGTGCCCAGCCAATGTATATCAAAATCGTAATTGTGGTTAGTGACTCGGCTGAGGTACATATAGGGGTTCTAACTCGATGTTTGGCCCTGAAATGTGTGTACACATATGAATCGAATCGAACTTTCGTTTTGCTTAATATGGTGCATTGCATATTTAATTTTCACATTTTATATGCCGATAGTATATTTCTATTGGGATTCTTCTGAATCTCATCCCTTTTTCTAAACCAAACATCTCAGTGAGTACTAGTGGATCAAAAGGCAAGGACGTAGATAAAGAAAAGTGACTGGCACGTGTCTCAAGGCGAAGTTAAAGTTCATGGTTATAGATAGCTTATGTTGTAAATATTGTCGCCTTTTGTATCTTGACTTCGGACTGTAAACAAATACTTTTATCAGTATATATATACTTTTCTGTATGCCTGTGGAACTTGGTCTCTATTACTCTGTGAATATCGAAATGGAAACGGGTGTTGTAACACCCCAAATTTTATATTCACCAAATATATTGTAATTATTTGGGAAATTCAATAAAATGGTGAATATTCATGAATTTGGAATTTATGAATTTATAAATGTTCAATTTCATGGGAAATTGGGCAAAAATAATTATGGAATTAATTTGGGTAATTTAAAAAGCCCAATATTAAGGTCCAAAAATGAAGGAATATTAGAGAAAATATTTGGTCCAAAAATAGATGGAAATTGGCCAAAGAAAAATAAGAAAAGAAATTGGATTAGAAAGGTAATGGCAAAATCGTAATTTTGCCAAAATATCACAAAATTAATTATTTTTCAATTAATTGAAGTTAATTTCAATTAATTAAGGAAAATAAAGGTTAAAAATATATTTATAATATTTTGGTCAATTTAATATGAATTTATGGAAAATGTGAGCAAAAAGTGCAATTTTGACCAAAATTGAGACTTTACGTGTATACGTAACCGAAACAAGTTGTGAAGCCAATTGAGACCATAGGGAGGGACCCCTAGGTGTCTCCTACATGTGGCATAAAGAAGGAAATATTGGTTGGACATGATGGCATGGTTACGTGAATGTAGGAAGTTATGTACATAAATTGGATTTTAGTAATTTTGGAAAATTAAACAAAATATTATAATATTATGAAATATGAAAATATAAACTTCATCTTTCTCATTCAGCTTCTAAACCACGAGAAACAGACCTGAACATAGTGTGAGAAAGTTGAGAGAGTTTAGAGAGAGAAATAGAAGAAAAATCACAAGGTAAGCCGATTTCTCCGACGATTTCGCTCCTAACGCGTATATCTCCGACTCTAAGCTACTCCTCTTTGTTCTTTAGGGTTTGGAGGCTCAAAAATCTGTTCTCTAAAGGTTAGGGTTTCAGCCATTTTTGGGAAAAGCTTGTTGGAGCTTGAGGTAACTTCCAAACCTTCGTATATTAACTATTCTGGCTGCTGTGGGCAATTTAATCGGTGAAATTTCGCCGGATTGCCATTGGTTTTAAATTTTGGAAAAGTGTATACCTAAGGGTTATGCTGCCCAATTTTAGTTCAAATGGTTGTTATAACTCAATTAGATTGTTAATAAAGTGGTTAGGAGTAGAAAGGAACGTGTTTACGGAGCCGAAATCGTAAAACCCCGATTTTTCCCGGAAAACACAATTATTTCGGCCAGGGATGTTTCAGGGCCTTAGAGTTGGATTTTCAATGATTTGATGATTCCATTGGATTCAGTGGGCGAAAATAGGTGGGGTTACAGTTGGGCACTTTTTCAGAAAAGGCTGAGAAAGCATAATTACGGAAACGCCCCTAAAACCCTAAAAGTAGGGCTGCCAAGGGCAATTTCGTAATTTGACATTGAATTTGGTAATTTTGAGTCCGGAAATGGATTCCTTGGATGAAAATACGTCAGGATAGCCATAGTCAAAAATTTGGAAAAACGTGCCATCGGGCCGGGTACGGCGGGGCCGGGGTCCCGGGGGCATTTTGGTAAATTTTCACCATAGGCTAATATAACCACAAGAAACACTATGGAAGTGTCTAAAATGATACTTGGATAGGTTATGACCTATTTCTTGTACATTTGATGTTTTAGGACCGAGTTGGACGCCTTTAGTTGACACGTTTTACGAGGCGGGCCCTTTGAGACAAGAAAGAGGTTAAGGTAGGGACTACTATCTCTCATATACTATGTGACTATTTGTATGATGCATGTTACTGTATTTTGTGATCTGAACACGTGCTGGAGGCACATTACCTAGCTGTGGTCTAGGACCTAGCTGAGGTACACTGGTCTTACCTAGCTGTAGTCAAGGACTCGGCTGAGGTACATGTAGGGGTTTCAACGGTTAGTTGGCCCTGAATTTTGTGTACACACACGGATGATATGAATTTTCATTTTACTTGATACGGTGCATTGCATATTTAATTTTCGCATTTTATATGTTGATCGTATGTTTCTACTGAGATTCCTTGGAATCTCACCCCTTTTTCTAATCCAAATGTCTCAGCGGGTGCCAGCGGTTCAAAAGGCAAGGACATAGTTCCGGGAAACTGACGGGCATGTTTCTCGAGATACAGTTGGTGGTTACATTTAGCCTGTACTTGGAATATTTTGGGATATTCTGTATATATTTGTAATTATTAGTGAATTTTGCTCTGTTAATGTCTGTCTGTAAACAAATACTTATTATCAGTATAAATGTACTTTTCTGTTTGCCTATGGAACTTGTTCATTATTGCCCTGCGCATATCAAAATGGAAACGGGTGTTGACATTTTTGGTATCAGAGCTAATAAGCGGTTCTGGCATTATCAGAATGGTATACTGATATAGTTTTGTTTGCTGGTGACAGGACATCATGAGCAGTTCGAGGGAGCTTATGACCAGTTCGAGTGTACCATTTGAGGGGTCAGAGGTGTCCGTCAACCAGAGCCCTCCAGAGCAGCGGATACCAGACGGGCGGCTTTTCATTGAGTACTTTGGACCCGGAGGCGTTCGTATGAGGCGGACGGCACGAAAGAGTGTGCCACAGCTACCTGTATTTGGACCTGAACCCAGGCCGGCTTCTCCAGGGCAGTCTCGGGTAGGAGAGACCGATGAGTATCCCGAAGAAGACTCTGAGGAGGATCCAGAGGAGGATCCAGAGTGGGATCCTGATGATGATCTAGAGGAGATGCTCGAGGATGAGTCGAGCGATCGTGAGTCTCAGGCAGAGCCAGTGCAGGTGTTATATAACCTGCAGCCGAACCTCGATTTGTGGCACTATCTGCAGGGCCGATATATCCGAGCGGTACGGGACTATGACACTCCCCGCGATCAGTATCTTATGTTCTTGGTAGGTGTGGTAACGATGTATAGGCTTCAGGAGGATATGGGAGTCAGGTTCACGAATGAGGTCTGGGCATATACTACTATGGGCTTCTTTCCAGATACAGCGTACTGGAACAGACAGAAGAATGACATTGTAGAGAGAGGTCCGAGTAGGAACTTTTGGGAGTTCCTGAATCACGTGAACACCCTCGTATCGAAATATATGTATCTAGGTTGATGTGGGACCCACGTGGTATATTTTGGGTGACCGGAGCTGACTGGCACATATTATGAGACAAGGGCAGACAGGCGGAACCGACAGACAGAAATGATTTAGCTAAAGTCGGTATTTTGAGGAGGGTACAGATAGGAAAATGTAATGTAATAAGGAACAATATGTCATATACAGTAGTTTATAGGTTATCTGATGTTTTGTTTCTATGTAACTACTGTAAATAGTTGTGTATGCTATGTATGACATATATGTGTACCCTGACCGTTTATGAAATGATAAAGATGCCCTTGCTTTTGTATCAAAATTTACTCTTCTCTAATTTCATGTAGAGAGAATCATGGAGATGGTACAACCAGGAGAAGGCGGTAGAGGCCGAGGTAGAGGTCGAGGCCGAGGTCGTGGAAGACATGGTACCAACGAGGGGGAACCAAGGCCTGACCCTATCCAGCAGCGAATCTTGGATTTATTGGAACAACAACAACAAACCATGAATGAGATAAGAGTTGACCTCCAGGGAGTACAGCAGAGACAGGACCACCTGGAGAACCGCATGGATGAATTTATGTGGGGAAATTATGAAGAAATACCGGAGGAACCCCAACCAGAGGATTTACCACCAGAGCCTGAGGTGGATATCCAAGCTTGGCTGAGTAGATTCAGTAAGCAACAACCACCTATGTTCAAGGGGAAGTTTGATCCTCAACAAGCGGAAACCTGGTTAGCTCGTTTGGAAAAGATTTTTGATATGCTGCAATGTCCAGATGAGATGAAAGCTCGATTAGCCATATACAAGCTGGAAGGTGATGCCGATAGCTGGTGGAAAGGCATGGACCTCATCCTGAAGGGGAAGAATGTTCCTATCACATGGGAACTATTTCAAGAGGAATTTAACAAGAAGTATTTTCCTCCGACTGTTAAAAGAGAGAAGGAGAAAGAGTTCCTCAGCATCAAGCAGTACGACCGGGAGAGTTTTGATGACTATCTGGCCCGGTATATCCGACTGTCACGTTACTCATCATACGCCAAGCTGAACGACAATGATGAGTGGAATTCAGATATGATGATAGAGGGGCTGAGACCTGAGTTCAAGGACAGACTGATCTCCCAACACTTTACTGATTTCAGTAAAGCGGCAGAAGAGTACCGATACATTGAGAAGCGTATGTCGAGCCTGGCAACTCAGGCTGGTAATAAAGGTGCTTCTGGGAGTATAAGTTCCTCACAGAAAAGAAAAGAACAGGGGGGACCTTCTAGGGGCGATAATAAGAGGCCGAATCAAGCTGGAGGCCGTGGGGGCCAGGGTTTCCCAAGAGGCGGAACATGTTGGCATTGCCGCAAGCCATTTCATCCTGGCAAGACGTGTAGTGGAGCCCCATTTAGAATGGATCCTAACAAACCACTCACTTGCTTTAACTGTGGAAAGCCAGGGCACTTTTCGAAAGATTGTCCACAGAAGCAGCAACCGGAGGGGACTATACCCAGGGTTCCAGGAAGGGTCTATACACTGACACAGGAAGAAGCTCGAAAATCTCCGGAGCTGATTCAAGGTATGATTTCTCTCAATGGCAGTCTAGTGCATGTTATGTATGATTCTGGTGCTAGCCATTCATTTATTGCATATGACTGCGTGAGACGATTGAATTTACATATGCATAAATCCCCCTATGATTTGGTTGTATCTACACCTATGGGCACACGAATTGTGACGACTGATGTTTGTTTGAATTGCGGGATAAACGCTGAGGGGCATGAGTCAACTGTAAATCTGATTTGTTTGCCACTGCAAGGGTTGGAAGTAATTTTGGGGATTGACTGGCTAACAACAAATGGTGTGTTGTTGGATTGTAAACAGAAGAGAGTCTTATATCTGAATCCACAGCCACAAGCTGACACTGAAATCACTCTTAACCTTTTATCTGCGGCTAAGGTTGAGAGGTATTTGCAGAAGGGATGTCAGGGGTACATGGTATTTTGCTCTATGCAATCAGAGGCTGGTGTAGCCTTGGAAAGTATCCCTGTGGCAAACGAATTCCCTGATGTTTTTCCGGAGGATGTCGGTGGACTACCTCCAGATAGGGAAGTAGAGTTCTCGATTGATTTGAAGCCTGAAGCGGGTCCAATTTCTAAAACCCCATACCGTATGGCTCCAAGCGAAATGGCAGAGCTGAAGAAGCAGATTGAGGAACTACTTGAGAAAGGGTTCATACGACCCAGCGTATCGCCCTGGGGTGCTCCAGTACTCTTTGTCAAGAAGAAAGACGGAAGCCTGCGCCTCTGTATCGATTATCGAGAGCTGAACAAGGTGACCGTCAAGAACAAGTATCCACTTCCTAGAATTGATGATTTGCTCGATCAGTTGTCTGGTTCCTGTGTATTTTCAAAAATCGATTTGCGATCGGGATACCATCAGTTGAGAGTCAAAGCAGAAGATGTATCGAAGACTGCTTTCAAGACCAGATATGGGCATTACGAGTTTCTTGTGATGCCATTTGGGTTGACCAATGCACCTGCCGTGTTCATGGACTACATGAATCGAATCTTCCGTCCGTATCTGGACCAGTTCGTTGTAGTCTTTATTGATGATATACTAGTGTATTCACGGAGTCAAGCTGAACACGAGCAGCATCTGAAAACGGTGTTGAACATATTGCGAGATAGGCAACTCTATGCCAAGCTGAGCAAGTGTGAATTCTGGCTTTCAGAGGTAAAGTTTCTGGGCCACGTTGTCTCACAGCAAGGGGTCTCTGTTGATCCTAGCAAAGTGGAAGCAGTACTGAGCTGGAAGAGGCCAGAGACTGTATTTGAAGTGCGCAGTTTTCTGGGTCTAGCTGGCTACTACCGAAGATTTATTCCGAATTTCTCCAGAATTGCTTTACCGTTGACAAAATTGACGCGGAAAGCTCAACATTTTGTGTGGGATGAGAATTGTGAGAAGAGCTTCCTAGAGTTGAAGCAGAGGTTAACTACAGCATCAGTGCTGACGATCCCAGATCCACAATTTACGTATGTTGTTTATACAGATGCCAGTGGGCAGGGATTGGGATGCGTGTTGATGCAGCATGGCCGAGTGGTGGCATATGCATCCAGACAATTGAAACCTCATGAATTGAACTATCCCACCCACGATCTTGAGTTAGCGGCAATTGTGTTTGCTTTAAAGATCTGGAGACACTATCTCTATGGTGAGACTGTAGAGTTGTTCTGCGACCACAAGAGCTTGAAGTACTTGTATGATCAGAAAGAGCTCAACATGAGACAGCGCAGATGGATGGAGTTGCTGAAGGACTACAATTTAGAAATCAAATATCATCCCGGTAAGGCTAATGTTGTCGCTGATGCATTAAGCCGAAAATCAGTGCAGGTGGCAGCCATAATGATTTATGAGCAGAAATTGATCGAGGATTTCAGATACCTAAATCTGTCTAGTCAAATTCTGTTAGGCAGTGGAGTCAGTCAGATATACAATGATCTGAGGGCGGCAATTGAAGAAGCCCAACAACATGATGATGAAGCATTTTATATCAGAGGTATGATTGATAGGGGCGAGACTCAGGATTACGACTTGTCTCCCAGTGGGCTAGTCAGGTACAAGAAGCGGATTTATATTCCACCACAACCAGAATTGAAACGACAAATCCTGGAGGAGGCACATAAGAGTAAGTATACTCTGCATCCAGGAGCCACAAAGATGTACCATGACTTGAAGGCTCAATACTATTGGCCTGGAATGAAAAGAGAGGTGACTGAGTTCGTTGCTCGTTGCTTAACATGTCAGAAAGTGAAAGTTGAACATCAGCGACCCTCAGGGCTTTTGACGAATCCTGAGATACCTGAGTGGAAGTGGGAAAGCGTTACCATGGATTTCGTGACAGGATTGCCAAAGGTCAGAAACCATGACGCTATATGGGTGATAGTTGATAGATTCACAAAGACAGCTCACTTCCTACCGATTAGCATTCACTATTCTCCTGATAGACTAGCAGAAATTTACATTCAAGAGATTGTGAGATTGCATGGTATTCCGAAGAACATCATCTCTGATCGAGATCCGCGATTCACTTCCAAGTTTTGGAAGGCGGTTCATGAAGCTTTGGGTACCAAGCTCCGATTCAGTACGGCATATCATCCTCAAACTGATGGGCAGACAGAGCGAACGATTCAAACCCTTGAGGATATGCTAAGGGCGTGTGTGCTTGATTATAAAGGTAGCTGGGACAAATTCCTTCCATTAGCAGAGTTTGCCTACAACAATAGTTATCATTCGAGTATTCAAATGGCTCCATACGAGGCACTCTACGGGAGGAAGTGTCAATCGCCAATATGCTGGACTGAGTTGTCTGAGAGGGAATTGCTAGGGCCAGATCTTGTTGATCAGACAACGGAGCAGATAAAATTGATCAAGCAGAGATTGCTAGCTGCTCAGAGCCGACAGAAAAGTTATGCGGATAAGAGGCGAAAACCTCTGGAATTTGAAGTCGGTGACCACGTATTCATGAAAGTATCACCTATTACCGGTATTGGCAGGGCATTGAAAGCAAAGAAGCTACAATCAAGATACATTGGTCCGTTTGAGATCTTAGAGAAGATTGGGCCTGTAGCATATCGTATCGCTTTGCCACCGAATCTGAGCAGACTACATGATGTTTCTCATGTTTCCCAAATGAAAAAGTATCAACCTGATCCAGAACACGTAATAGAGTATGAAGATGTGGAAATGGGCGACGATTTGACTTACGAAGTCACACCTGACCGAATCATCGATCGGCAAGAAAAGCATCTCAGAAACAAGAGCATTCCATTCATCAAGATTGTCTGGAAAGGGTTATCGCCCAGAGAGGCTACATGGGAAACAGAAGAAAGTGTAAAGAAACGTTACCCGGAATTTATGGCTGATCAGGTGTAGCAAATTTCGGGAACGAAATTTATTTAAGTGGGGGAGAACTATAACACCCCAAATTTTATATTCACCAAATATATTGTAATTATTTGGGAAATTCAATAAAATGGTGAATATTCATGAATTTGGAATTTATGAATTTATAAATGTTCAATTTCATGGGAAATTGGGCAAAAATAATTATGGAATTAATTTGGGTAATTTAAAAAGCCCAATATTAAGGTCCAAAAATGAAGGAATATTAGAGAAAATATTTGGTCCAAAAATAGATGGAAATTGGCCAAAGAAAAATAAGAAAAGAAATTGGATTAGAAAGGTAATGGCAAAATCGTAATTTTGCCAAAATATCACAAAATTAATTATTTTTCAATTAATTGAAGTTAATTTCAATTAATTAAGGAAAATAAAGGTTAAAAATATATTTATAATATTTTGGTCAATTTAATATGAATTTATGGAAAATGTGAGCAAAAAGTGCAATTTTGACCAAAATTGAGACTTTACGTGTATACGTAACCGAAACAAGTTGTGAAGCCAATTGAGACCATAGGGAGGGACCCCTAGGTGTCTCCTACATGTGGCATAAAGAAGGAAATATTGGTTGGACATGATGGCATGGTTACGTGAATGTAGGAAGTTATGTACATAAATTGGATTTTAGTAATTTTGGAAAATTAAACAAAATATTATAATATTATGAAATATGAAAATATAAACTTCATCTTTCTCATTCAGCTTCTAAACCACGAGAAACAGACCTGAACATAGTGTGAGAAAGTTGAGAGAGTTTAGAGAGAGAAATAGAAGAAAAATCACAAGGTAAGCCGATTTCTCCGACGATTTCGCTCCTAACGCGTATATCTCCGACTCTAAGCTACTCCTCTTTGTTCTTTAGGGTTTGGAGGCTCAAAAATCTGTTCTCTAAAGGTTAGGGTTTCAGCCATTTTTGGGAAAAGCTTGTTGGAGCTTGAGGTAACTTCCAAACCTTCGTATATTAACTATTCTGGCTGCTGTGGGCAATTTAATCGGTGAAATTTCGCCGGATTGCCATTGGTTTTAAATTTTGGAAAAGTGTATACCTAAGGGTTATGCTGCCCAATTTTAGTTCAAATGGTTGTTATAACTCAATTAGATTGTTAATAAAGTGGTTAGGAGTAGAAAGGAACGTGTTTACGGAGCCGAAATCGTAAAACCCCGATTTTTCCCGGAAAACACAATTATTTCGGCCAGGGATGTTTCAGGGCCTTAGAGTTGGATTTTCAATGATTTGATGATTCCATTGGATTCAGTGGGCGAAAATAGGTCGGGTTATAGTTGGGCACTTTTTCAGAAAAGGCTGAGAAAGCATAATTACGGAAACGCCCCTAAAACCCTAAAAGTAGGGCTGCCAAGGGCAATTTCGTAATTTGACATTGAATTTGGTAATTTTGAGTCCGGAAATGGATTCCTTGGATGAAAATACGTCAGGATAGCCATAGTCAAAAATTTGGAAAAACGTGCCATCGGGCCGGGTACGGCGGGGCCGGGGTCCCGGGGGCATTTTGGTAAATTTTCACCATAGGCTAATATAACCACAAGAAACACTATGGAAGTGTCTAAAATGATACTTGGATAGGTTATGACCTATTTCTTGTACATTTGATGTTTTAGGACCGAGTTGGACGCCTTTAGTTGACACGTTTTACGAGGCGGGCCCTTTGAGACAAGAAAGAGGTTAAGGTAGGGACTACTATCTCTCATATACTATGTGACTATTTGTATGATGCATGTTACTGTATTTTGTGATCTGAACACGTGCTGGAGGCACATTACCTAGCTGTGGTCTAGGACCTAGCTGAGGTACACTGGTCTTACCTAGCTGTAGTCAAGGACTCGGCTGAGGTACATGTAGGGGTTTCAACGGTTAGTTGGCCCTGAATTTTGTGTACACACACGGATGATATGAATTTTCATTTTACTTGATACGGTGCATTGCATATTTAATTTTCGCATTTTATATGTTGATCGTATGTTTCTACTGAGATTCCTTGGAATCTCACCCCTTTTTCTAATCCAAATGTCTCAGCGGGTGCCAGCGGTTCAAAAGGCAAGGACATAGTTCCGGGAAACTGACAGGCATGTTTCTCGAGACACAGTTGGTGGTTACATTTAGCCTGTACTTGGAATATTTTGGGATATTCTGTATATATTTGTAATTATTAGTGAATTTTGCTCTGTTAATGTCTGTCTGTAAACAAATACTTATTATCAGTATAAATGTACTTTTCTGTTTGCCTATGGAACTTGTTCATTATTGCCCTGCGCATATCAAAATGGAAACGGGTGTTGACAGGTGTTGCCATTAATGGAATTTAGTTGGCAAAAAAAAGTTAATGGAATTTAAGATTTTTTTTTAGTTTTTAATGAAACATGTTGGACGTGATTTATAAATGAAGCCATAAGAATATCAACTACTTAATATAAATTGTTCTCCACGTAGTCCTTACTCCTTATTACAAGGCACATTCTAGAACATATAATTTATTTTGCCAAAAAAGATTAGTGGTGAAAGGTTATAACTAGAGAGAGGGAATTGATTATTATGAGACCTTCTCTCCGGTTGTGAAGATGCTTACCATTCGTCTTGTTCTTAAGTTGGCAGTAGTCAATAAATGGCAATTACACCAAATGGATGTGCATAATGCAGTCTTATAGGAAGATCTCAATGAAGAGGTGTACATGCAAGTTCCCCCCGGATTTTATAAAAAGGGGAAGCATATGGTATGCAAACTATGTAAGTCTCTCTATCGCTTGAGGCAAGCTTCAAGACAATGGAATCGGAAGCTATTTGAGACATTGAGACATGGAGGTTTTGTACAAAGTAAAAATGATTACTCCTTGTTTGTTATGTAGTGATGGTATAGTGCTTGTTCTTGTTTATGTATATGATTTACTAATTACAGGGAGCTCAGAAAATGGCATAGCAAAAACAAAAACACTTTTGCATACATATTTTAAAATTAAGGACTTAAGCAAAATGAAGTATTTTCTTGGTATTGAAGTAGTTAAGTCCGAAAAGGGAATTGTTTTGTGTCAACAAAAGTATGTTCCTAACTTCTTGTGTGAGATAGGAATGTGTGGATGCAAGCCACTTGCCATACCAATGGCACAGAACTAGAAGTTGACAGACTATGAGGAAGGAAAGGACAAAAAGGAAGATCTTTACAAACATTCGGACAAATATAGGAAACTGATTGGTAAGCTTATATACTTAATAATGACTCAACTTGACATCTCCTTTCTGTGTAGACTCTTAGTCCATTTATGCAATAGCCCATAAAGGCACATTATGTGGCAGTGATGAATGTTGTTTGATACTTAAAGGGTAGTCCTAGGCTATGAGTGTTGATAAGTTCAGAAGGAGGATTAGCATTGGAGTGTTATTGCAATGCTGACTGCGCCTCTTGCAGAACCAGTAGAAGATCGGTGACTGGTTATCTTCTCAAATTTGGAGGCTCATTTGTTATGTGGAAAGCGAAGAAGCAGAGCACTATATCAAAGTCTTCCGCAAAAGTAGAATATAGAGCCCTTACTATGGCAATATCTGAGATTGTTTGGGCATGTGGGTTATTCGGACATCGTCATGTTCATCATGAGAATCTTGTGAAGATTTTTGTGATAGTCAAGCAGCAATACACATTTCTATGAACCTGGTATTTCATGAGCGTACCAAACATATTGAGATAGATTGCCACTTTGTGAGGGAAAAGTGGCTGATAGACTTGGAGCATATTCGGTCAAGAGATCGAAGAGACAGATTTGTTAACAAAGGCAATAAGCGGAAACATGCAAATGAGGTTATTGAGCAAGTTAAGAACGAGTAACTTGTATCGTCTCCAAACTTGAGGGAGAGTGTTAGTGATGATAAAAATGCACTTGTGTAATTGTTGTAATTAGCATTAGCGTTAGTTTAGTAGTCCGTTCAGGATAATTACTGTGTAGTATAAATACATGTGGAGAAAGTTTATTGGTGGTTGTAATATTCATTTTGGTTATCAATGAAATGATATGTTTTTCCTAGGCCCAATGTGCACAAAGGCTGGTCCAAGAAGCTAACATGCTTTTCTTTGTTTCTGTCCCTTTTGTAATTTTCTTCTCCAGGAGATTCAAGTCATCGAGGACAAAGGAGGATTGCTTCTGGTCTATGAATATGTCCCAGTGGAACCCTTGTAGATTACCTTCATGGCCCTATAAAAGGGTCTCTGATGTAGCAAGTTAGGCTAGATATGGCACCAAGAGCTTGTGAACACGTTTAGCTGAGAGTGAGGGATGGTTGTCCTCAATAGCAAGGGATTGAAAGAAAGGAGTGATATGCGGTGTGAGTGATCTGCGAACAAGGGAGACAGGAAATAGTGAATGGGAGGAAATAAGGGGTAGTATGGTAAAATTATCAAATTCTGAAATCACATCTTAGGATATCTGACTTGATTTAGGGTTTTTAAATTTGATGACCCAATTTAGAATTTAAATAATTCAACTGTCTTTTAACAAGATTTTCCCATGTTCATATTTATAGCCACTTCCAACATATTTCAAATACTTCCTCTAGTCCAGAATTTAATTCACTTTAACCAGTTCATCATAACTAAAAAATGGTAATTAATTCATTAAATTTGCCTTAAATTATTGAATAAAATTTATAACTTTACCTATATTAAATAATGTTTTGAATGTGAGAGAGAAATATAATAAGTCATATTTAAACATTAATTACATGGCAAAATTGACAAAAAGATTAATTGCTTTCCAAATAACTTATATTGTGGATCAAACCGTTTTTCTAGAAGTGACTTTTATTGTGAACTAGAGGAAGTATATAAAGAAAAATCTTAAACTTTATTAATTACACATTTTTTTAAGAAAATAACAATTTACACAATAATAAATAAAGGATAAAATTATACATTTATTTAAAAAATTTAATGTTGTGCTTTACAAATAGGACAAAAAATACATATTCTCTCTACTTTATAAATAGGACCAGAGGAGTAACATCAAACAATGCCACTTTTGCTAGGGGTATTTATGACAAATAATTTCAAATTTTTTCATTTTTTATTGATAGGTGTTAGTAGGATGTTGAATATCATGTACATGAGTTTAACAACTTTAACTTATAAGATGATACTTCGATTAGTTGTGACAACTACGAGTATTTAAATAATTTCACTATAAAATTTAGTCATAGATTAGTCCTTAAAAGCTTTATAGTGATCATGTCATTTGAAGTCCTAAATCAGGATTTGCAAATTTAGGCTTGTTTTGTTTTGTTTCCCTCCCTCCGTCTTCACTTTTTTTGTGTTTATCCCTTTTTATAATATTATTTTGAGTTTGTCTCAATAATAAATATATTTTTATCTATTTTATTTTCAATTACTCTCTCATCATTTATTGCCTATACATTCTCTTTTATCTTTTTTTTATTATTACTCTCTCTCTCTCTCTCTCTTCATTCATTAATAGTTACATTTTTAGAAAATAACTTATATTTCTTACATATTTATTACTTTTAATTAACTAATTTTAAATATTTTTTAGAATCCGTCGATTCAGTTGGACCTTATATATAAGAATGGAGTAAACACCAAAGGAAAGGTCAATTAACAAATGATAAAATTAAAAACCAAAGGTAGGAAATTTAAATTAAAAGCAATAAAAAAATTTTCATTTATATATTTCAATGATAAACTTAAAAAACCAAAGGAAAAGGTCAACTTTGGCGTGAACGATTTTGATGGAGATTGATTGGTATATAGATGTATTTATTTACATGAGACGAAAACGACATTTACTGCTTTTACAAATTATTACTTGCCCCACCATTCCACCAACCAAACCCATTCATCACTATTTCCTCCAAATTATTTTCTTATTTTTATAAAAATTTAAAATCTCTTTTCATGTGAACTTAATTCTATCTACGTAAGTATCATGGTTACCACTAAAACAAGCTAGACTCTTGATTTATTTATTGGTGATTGATCTAAGTGGTTGATAATCCATTCACAATGTTTAAAAAATATTTAAGTTATTATTAGTGTAAAGTGTAGGATCACCTTGCAAAAATGTTTTTTTTAATCATTTATATTTAAATTATGGCTGATGAAAATCACTTAATATGTGCACTCAAAAAGGATAATATAAGATAAATTGTAATTTTGAAAGACATAGTAAGTTGCGGTCTTACTTAAGATCAACACAAATTCTTTATGCAGAGAAAAACACAAATTCTGTATCAATCTCCAACATTTAAGAGTTGAGGAAATATTAACTCATTAAAATCTCTCTCTCTCTCTCTCTAATTATTTACAAATCATTGTCACCCCTGTTACCCCCTCTTTTTTCAACAAGAATTAATAAAAAAGATTGGAAAACAATATTAATAACTCTCTTAATTGATTTATATTTAAGATAAAAAATTTCTTTTACAATGAACTTATAATAAATATAAGAATAATACTATTCTGGTCCTATTTATAAGTTCAAATTAATTAACTCTCACATACTAAAGAGGATTAGTTAACTTATTAATTGTGGACTAAATTTTCAATTTTAACCTTATTTATGATTAGTTCTAAAAATCAATATAAATAATTTTTTTGTTTATTATAATTAATGGGGGTAAAGAAAGTAAAAAACACATTTATTATTTTGAAAATGGATTTATAATAAGGATCAAATTTTTTGATCAAAATAAATTTATAAATAAGATTAGTAAGTATTTTTTTGCCAATAGAATGGTAAATAGTATTATAGGTTTTTATATTTATGCTAATTATTTTCTAACATTTAAAGGGCCGTATTCTTTTTTTGGTAAAAAAAAAATGTCGTATTCAACAAACCTCATCATCTTTTGGTTCCCATTCAATTTATAATCAAATCATTAAACAAAAACATAAGATTATTTTTTAAGGAATAATGAAATGTCAAGGTCCCAACAAGGTTGGAGCCAAAAAGAATAATACTATTCCTATATAAAGAATTTAGATTTTGTAAATACAAATTTGTGCTGATCAATGAGATCATAATGCAGTCAAAATTTTTTTTTTTTTTTAAAAAGAGAGTAAATTTTATAATAAAATGGATAAATAACCTGAAAAGAATATGCGGCAGCAATTTCATGGCGGCCGGTAACTAGTCAACTGTCATCATAAAGCTTCCTTCTTAAATTTGTTCAAACTTGGTTGTTCCGTGAAGTGAAACGAACCTTTACCAGCTTCACTTTTTCTCTGAATCTCCTGTCACCGGAGATGAGTGCCCGGCGAGTACCGTTGACCCTTTTCTTCTTCCTCTACCTCTTGGTCTCATCTCACGGCATTGATGTCAATGGCTTCCGCAAAAGGAAACCCAAAATCGATGGACCTATCAAAACCGTGGTCGTCATCGTGATGGAAAACCGATCGTTCGACCACATGTTGGGGTGGCTCAAACGGACTCGACCGGACATCGACGGCCTGACCGGAGACGAATCGAACCGTGTCTCCGTCGCTGACTCGAACTCGCAGAAGGTTTACGTCTCCGATGACTCTGTGTTCGTTGATTCTGACCCGGGGCACTCATTTCAGGCCATTAGGGAACAAATATTCGGATCGAATGATAGCTCAGCGAATCCGGCTCCGATGAATGGTTTTGCTCAGCAAGCAGAGAGTATGCAAAAAGGAATGCCGAAAACCGTCATGAGCGGATTCAAACCGGAACTCTTGCCGGTTTATACTGAGTTAGCTAACGAATTCGCCGTATTCGATAGGTGGTTCGCTTCGTGTCCAACTTCTACTCAGCCGAACCGGTTCTATGTTCACTCGGCGACCTCCCATGGCGCCATGAGCAATGTTCGTAAGGACCTGATTCATGGGTTTCCTCAGAAAACCATTTTCGATTCTCTGGAAGAAAGTGGCCTCTCATTTGGGATTTATTACCAGAACATCCCTGCTACCTTGTTCTTCAAGAGCTTGAGGAAGCTCAAGCACCTCATCAAGTTCCATTACTACGGTTTAAAGTTCAAATGGCATGCCAGATGGGGCAAACTTCCGAATTATGTAGTTATTGAACAGCGTTACTTCGATGTGAGCCTTTTCCCGGCCAATGACGACCATCCGTCGCATGATGCGGCTTTGGGGCAGAAGTTCGTGAAGGAGGTTTATGAGACACTGAGGGCTAGTCCTCAGTGGAAAGAGATGGCCATTTTGATTACATATGACGAACATGGAGGGTTCTATGACCATGTGCCTACCCCTGTTTCTGGTGTACCCAATCCAGATGGTATTATTGGCCATGTTGACCCTTATTACTTTCGGTTTGACCGGCTTGGAGTTCGAGTCCCTACACTTCTGATCTCACCATGGATTGACAAGGGCACTGGTAAGTGTTAGTGCTTCATTTCTTCCTGCTTCTGGGATTGCTTTATTCATTTGTATAACTGCTTATATGTATTCTCTGGTTTCTTAATCTCTGCTAATGAATGGTTGTGCTAAGAGTGACATGACTCCAAATTTGATCTTTTAAGTCCAGTTTTGTCGAATTCTTGTTGCCGATAATGGTAATTTAGTGCTTTTGGTTTCTTGTTGATCGTTTTTCAATGACTTCAAAACTTCCAAAGATTGAGCTGTTCTTTCAAGCTTATTTGAAAATGCCCAAAATTGTACTAATGCTTTGGTTTGTCCTATTGCTTGGATATAACGATGCTAATTTTAGGATATATACGTTCTATAACTATGCGATCTGGCATCTTTGTCTTTCCATAGTCACTTTTGGCCTACACTCAAGTGTTGTATGCTTTCTTTGTTCTCTTGGAATATATCGACGTTTTGGTGCATGAGTAAATCTACAGTTAAATCTAAATTTGTCTTCATGGAAATTCTCACGCTGTTTCCTTTTGCAAGGGGATTGTTTTTTTCTTTGGGTATTTTGACTTCAGAACGACGCACAAAATTTTAAACTTTTATGCATCAGATTGGAAATTTGCTTTGGTTATCATTGTGAGAAGTTCTCGCTAAGTCTGTTGCTTTAGATTTGTACGCGCTCTAAAAGACTTTCAAATTTCTAGCATTTTAAACAAATGGCCTGTAACTTGAGACCGATATAGAACTTGTAATCATTGGTAAATCTTTGAAGTTCACCACTTAATCCTTAGAGTCTTGCTGATTTTCTTCGTTCCCACAGAAGGAACCCTTATTAATGTGATAACTTACAGCGCTAAGCATTGTAAGTTTGGTTCTTTAGTTCGGAAGAGTAAAAGTAAAAATAAAACTACTAGTTTATGTTACCTCACTGGGTATATGAGAGAAATTAGTCCATTGTAATTTCAGCTTAGTGTACACCATTTCTGATCTGGGTAAGAAACTGTCATCATCACCAGAAGTGAATTAGATATTTAGGCAGTGACCTTACTGAATGCCAGATCATAAATAAAACCAACTAATTTGTCATAGGTTACTTGTCCCCATATCAACCTAATTTTAGAGATTTAATTTATTCTGCAATTTATCCCCTTCTGTCCTGTTTTTGGAGGCTTTCTAAGCACAGGCTGGCTCCATTTTTTGTTGCAGTGATTCATGAACCAGATGGGCCAACACCAAGTTCACAATTTGAACACTCATCTATTCCTGCCACAGTCAAGAAACTTTTCAATCTGAAGTCTAATTTCTTGACAAAGAGAGATGCATGGGCTGGTACCTTTGAGAAATATTTTTACATTCGGGATACTCCTCGTGATGACTGTCCAGGTTTGCATAGCATCTTTTTTACTTTATTGCTATAGTCTGGAGAGTACTCATGACTTAGGTCCTTTAATTTAAGTAACCTTCTCTGCTGTTCAGACTTATTGATGTGTCATTATATGTTTCAGTGTTCATAATGTGCTTCAAAATCATGTATAGAAACATAATATATTGTTCTGCAACTTAGACTGATCTTATGGTTCTTCTGCATACTGTTCGAATATGCTGTGTATCTTGAAGCATCTCCATATTTTAGTTTTTTCATTGATCTTGATCTAGGAGGACAGAAACTTAATATAGTCCTTGTCTGGGCATTAAACGCACTGTTGTAGAAACTTTTGGCTTCTCTTTTGCTTACTCTAATAAGAAATTATATGTTTCCACTTCTGTCTCCGTCTTAAATCATACCAAGCCACTGAATTTCGTTGCATCTGAAGTTTAGAGGGAGGGAGAGGACAGCTTTCCACTTTCTTTTTCTCATTAAGCTTCAGGTAAAGTGAGTTCAGAGTAGCAGGTTCAAAATTTGCTCCAGAAGATAGTAAGATGTGAATGGTAAAGAAACAAAATATGAACTAGATAGAATCATATAAGGTCAGGTATTAGGTAAAGCAAATCAAACATGACGTTAAGAGGCACTCCTCTTGTCCTATTTATATGTTAATTCCAACATGTCTCACCAGAACCAAGAAAACCTTAAACCTCATTAACTTAACCTTAAAATTTACCCAGAAGCTTGTCAAACATGCTCACATACATCATTTGCTTAATGTACTTATCTTTTGCAATCATGATCCAGCGACATTTTCTGGTATAAGAGCTTGCGGCCTTTCTTTTTCTACAATTTAGCAATTATATTTCAACAATTGCCCCAATGACTATTTTCAGAAAGGCTGCCTGAAGTGAAGCGAGCATTGAGGCCATGGGGACCTAGAGGAGACAAAGAACTCTCGGAATTTCAGATTGAACTGATCCAGCTTGCATCGCAGCTCAACGGTGATTATATGCTCAAAACCTACCCGGATATTGGGAAGACCATGACTGTGGAAGAAGCTAACAGATATGCAGAAGATGCAGTGAGGAGGTTCCTGGAAGCTGGAAAGGCAGCTCTCAGAGCAGGTGCAAACGAGTCTGCCATTGTCACAATGAGACCTTCTCTTACCAGCAGAGTTGCTGCTGGAGATTACCAAAACTATTTGAAAAGCCAGTAATTCTTCCATAACACGGTGTGCGTATATTAGATTTAATCTATTCTGTGCCAAAAACAAAAATTATTTGTATATATATTTTATTATGGCACAAAACTTGAGTAATCTGTTATATATGATTGCTATTAAGTTTGATGAAAGGTAAACAACGAACTTTTCAGTGAGTTAATATTGTGATAATGTTGATACAGTACATTGATACCTTACAATCCATGTAGCCCGAATATACCTAGTTAGATAAGGTTTTTGTTGTAATATTGTGATGATGAAATATCAATAAAATATATTTGTCGTAGTTGAAGAATTTGGTTGGAAACATTTTAAATTTTGATTGGATGTTGATAGAGTACAATGATGTTGTACGATCTATATGCTCAACTCTATCCAATAGGGTAAGGCTTATTATTGAACAAATTTTCTCTTGAAGGTTTGGATGAGTCACACTATTATTCGGTACCAAACAAAGTGTTTTCTAGAAATAAAATAGGAAATGCACGTATCACACTTCTTTTCTAACTGTGTTTCTTTTCTTTGTTTTTCTTTTGGAAAAAATGCACTTTCCTTTGTACTAAACATTGCATTGGTAAGTTGTAATTGGCACCTGTTATTATATTATTTTTTTTTGGTCAACCACCTGTTATTATATTTCAAAGTATATATAGATAGATATGCTTTGATGTATATATCTAACTTACCCAACTTTTCTTGTTAAGTCTCATCAGTTTTCCTATTAATATAATGAGAATCATACCTAGAAAATTTAAAGGTTGGATTTGTTTATATTAATCAATGACCCTTTGAAGTTCTCTTGGACGGTGTTTGTAAATGTTGGCTTTGCCTCTTTTTTTCAGTTTTTGTTTTTTTAAATTTTATAATACCTCTCTTTTTCAGTTGAACATTTGCTTCATCTGGCTATTAAAGATTGGAGATTATACTAATACTAGTAACACCTAACTAATAACCCAAAATTTCACGTTTTTCAAAAAAATATCTGTAACTCTTTTGAGTGTATAAAATAAAAAAAAAAACATTTAGAGAGAACGATTAAAGATAATCCAACAATTTAAATAAAGTTTTGTTCGTCCTTCAAAAGTGAACAGAGGGAATAAGCCCAAAGTAACAAGCTTCTACCAATGGAAGTTGGCGCAGATGGATAGGCATCTGCGCCACACCAATCCGTTCCTGGGTTCGATCCCAGGAAACGGAAGGTGTAAAGAATTTCTATTGGGAGCTCTCTCCCCTGGGGCGCCTCAAAGAGGTGAATTCCTGTAGGGCCTATCAGATTGGGGGCGCCAGGACTAGTCGGTTGTCGGGGGCTTATGTCGGTAAATCCGGCGTTGGCCTTCAGGTTAACGCCGGATACCTGGAAGGTGGGTGCACCGAAGGCAAAAAATGATCCATTGCATAAACCATCCAAAAAAAAAAAAAGTAACAGGCTTCTATTATCTGTGGGTTCAAGAGGGTAGGCCTACTTTGCGTCTATTGGCAGTTTCTTTCTATCTTTGTTTTGTTTTGTTTTGTTTTTTTTTGGTTAAAAAGTTCTGAAGTTATATATGGAGATCTGTTTTATTATGAGATTGTTAAATACGTCGACAACCAAAAAAAAAAAAAGAAAAAAAAACCCCTACCAAACCCAATAAATAAGATAATAAAAGCATGCAAACGAATGAAACAAAATATAAATATAATCTCAACAAAAAAGAAGTTTTGACCTCACTGGAAGAGGTGCCCACATCATTTAATGTCCAACCATGCCTCAAATAGGATTGTCACCGGTAGGAAGATATCTATCCTTAGCCAAAAAAAAAAAAACAAAGAAAGAAATTTTGAAGCACTTGGTATTCAAATTGATTATGCATTACTTTATTATTTTAATTTGAATTAAAGTAATTTGAAAATACATCATTTTTTATTATATTCAACTTGATGTTGAAAATCATATTACAAACATTTTTTTTGCGCTGATGCAAAAATGGTTGTAGATTATTTTTGCATCAGGCCAAAAAAAAAATATTTGTGATATGATTTTCAACATCTAATTGAATTTCATAAAAAATTGATAGGTTTTCAAATCGTTTTAATTCAAAATAATGAAGAAATGTATAAGGTTCTCGTTCTTTCATTTTTTTAAGATCCTCTTACAAGTCAAATGATTGTTAATATCTCTTAGAGTTCACACACATATTTTTGAGATAAATTGTTTTATGGTATGTCTTATTTATTTAAGACTATTTTCTAACATTATATAAGTCCAACAAAACCAGCATATGCATTACAGAATCTATATGCTTATTCTTCACATTCAAACTCCGCGCCTATATATGAAGTTAAATTTGTTTCATTCACTACATATTGTGTAAAATACTCATATCATAATGAATTAGATATTAAAAATAAATAAGAAACAATAAGAACAAAAAATCTTAAGACATTTGTAAGCAAAACCATGAATGATTAATTGAAGGGCAAAGGTGCAAAAATAACAACAAATTTATATATGATAAGAGCTACATATTTGTTTATCTTTTAGTGATAAACCATAGAATTTTGTGGGATTAATTGAGTATTTTGAGCATAATTAAGTATTAATAAGAGATTTAAGTGCAAAGGTGATTTAGGAATTAAACTAGCTAAATTGATATATTTAAAGTAATATTTGTTATTTTCATTATTCCTTAATTGTAAACATATCATATTACCTTTGTGTATCTCATTTATGCAAGTGATGACATGGTACATTGGAGCTTAATTGAGGGCAAAGATGGAATTAGAGGAGAACACAAGTACAGATTTTATTTCCTTATTTCCTGATAATAGGCATAGGAGATGAGTTAGGCACTATTTGGAAGCCAATTTTGAGATATAGAACTAACCCTTAAATTACCTACCTCATTTCCATTTGCCAAATATGCCCCTAAAGCATTTTAATTCATTCCCAACTAGATAATCAGATTGAATCGGATCGCATGAGGGGACAAGGCTGATTGGGAAAACTTTGCTCTTTCCATCTCTCCAACTCTCGCTTCTTCCATCTTCACCATAATAATCAACTTCATCACCGATTCCTCTATTCCTCCTCACTGCTCCGTTGATCGCCTCCATCAGACCATCATTTCTTATTCTCTAGCTCTGTCACACATTCCTCTATGGCTGCCGAAAGTTCCAGCTGTATCTTGGTTCGATTATCTATCATGAGTGGCTAGATTCATTGTTCGACGGTGATGATGAAACTAACCTAAGTCTTTGAGCAACTAGGGGAGTTCTTTGTATCTTAATTTCATTTTCTACTCTTTGTATGTACATATTATGATTCTAGATTACTAGAGGTTATGATTTGTTCATATGTTTGAGGATTATGATCGGTTGATGTAATTTGAATGATGATATTTGTGTTAGATGTGTACTTATGGATTGTGATTGGATTATAGCATTCTTTTGTTATTCAATTGCTTTGCTATATTCTCTTGAAATCAATTGTTTGCTAGGTTTTGACCCAAAAAAATATTGTTTGCTAGGTTTCTAGGAATTAATTAGTGGTAGAAAGGATCTCTTATGAATCTAACATAAGTTAAGTACTTCAAGATATTCCAAATTGATAATCGAGTCTAAATTTAGATACGTTGAGAAGTTAGGAGTATTGATTAGCAAGAGTTCTTGCTAGTCCTTGTACTTAGTTAAGAGAAAGTACTCAAAATTAAAATTGAACAAGGATGGTTAGTGGATGCAATCACCTTTTGCATCTTTTGCATTTACACTCATACATTCACTTTATACATTAGAAAACTCATAAACAAGTAGTTCTTTAGTTTAATTAGATAGATGAAACTCATATTTCATACTCTTTGGTTAATTTATTATTTACACTAGATTACTTAAAAACTAAATATAGATCAATGTAGAGATTGATCTAGGTTAGTTGCCTTATAATATATTTAACTTAATTTTATTCGATAGCCCTGTAATATAACTTTTCAAAATAAAAAGGACATCCCACGCCGTAAAGTTTTTAAAGAAGCAAAAGTACACATGAAGATTGAAATGAAGTGCAATTTTCCCATACCGTTATTGGGCTTTAACTTCCGTTAAATCTCTGTCAGATGGGCCCCATCATGGTTTTAGTCCACGTTGGACCGGTTAAATAAGCCGTGCAGTGACTCCTTCGTCCTCCCCCTCACACGCAACAGACCCAGGCGAATTCCATTAAAAATTGAAAGGAGAGATTGGTGGCAGTGATGAGACGCCTTAATTCCAATCCCTCTCCACCATTAAATATAAATATAATCACAACAAAAAAGAAGTTGAGGCACTTGGACTTGGTATTCAAGATATAACAATCAATTGTATTGAACTCTCCCCATAAATAATATAACTAATTTATTTAATCTTATCAACTAACATAGCTAGTTTGAAATTTAATAATAAGTTACTATAAAAAAAGAAATTTAATAATAGGCTTTGAATTTGGGCAGAACTTATCTCTTGTTCCTTATATATAGGATTCAGTTTTCCAAACAAAAAAATATTAGTGTATCTTTTAAACACATCATTATTAACAGCGTTACTTCAAAGCACAAAACTTAAAACCATATTTGCTGCTAAGGAGCTCTTACGGCAATCGTTACATCTTCGTTTACTACCGATCAAAGGACAATCAATGGCTTCACTATACATCTTTTACTCTCTCTTTTTGAATTAATTATTCATGATTTTGTTTACAAATTGCCTTTATAACTCCCCCCCTTTTTTATTTTTTTAATATCTACTTCATTATCATATAAATACTTACCGAACATGAAGTAAATGAAAAAAAAAATTTTAACTCCAAATGTGGGTAAGGAGTTTGAAAGTGAAGAATGTACATGTACATTCAATAATGTATATGATGGTTTTGTGGATTTATAGTGTCAGAAAAGAGTGGGTAAATAAATGTAAAACATATCATAATACAATTTATTTTGAAAAATATGCATTTGCACCTTCTAAGATGTTAGTAATCATCTGACTAGTAAGAGGATGTCAAAAATAAAGAAGTGGGAACCTTATACGTTGCTTCATTATTTTGAATCAAAGCTTTTTTTGAAAATCCATCATTTTTTATGAAATTTAACTTGATGTTGAAAATCAAATCACAAATATTTTTTTAGGCTAATGCAAAAAGGGTTGTAGTTGAGATATTGTATTCTTTAAGTGTGTGTTTGTGTGAGCGTTTTACACAGTAAAAACGCACTTATTACGCAAGCCGAGAAAAAACTCCTCTCACATACTTACTTCGTATACCGTGAATCACGAATTATAAGCACGTTTTGGACAAAAATAAGCCATTCCAAACACACACTAGACTACTTAGTAACAAACAACCAAAATAAAAATAATCTATATATAACCATTTTTGCATCTGCCAAAAAAATATTTGTGATTTGATTTCAACATTAGATTGAATTTTCATAAAGAATGATGGATTTTTAAATCGCTTTAATTGAAAATAATGAAGCAATGTATAAATTTCTCCTTCTTTTATTTTTGAAATCCTCTTTCTAGTCAAATAATTGCTAATATATCAGAGAGTACACCCACAAATTTTTTAGATGAATTGTATTATAATCCGGCTTATATTTATTTAAGACTATTTTCTAACATTAAGTTTAATAAAACCAGCATATGCATTATACAATCTATACGCCTATTCTTCACATTCAAACTCCAGGCCACATATGGGGTTAAATTTGTTTCATTCACTTAGGTAAAATATTCATATAATAATGAATTAGATATTAAAAATATATAAATAAAAATGTAACACCCAAAATTTTATATTCACCAAATATATTATAATTATTTGATAAATTCAATAAAATGGTGAATATTCATGAATTTGAAATTTATGAATTTTATAAATGTTCATTTTCATGAGAAATTGAGCAAAATAATTATGGAATTAATTTGAGTAATTTAAAAATCCCAATATTAAGGTTCAAAAATGGAGAAATAATAGAGAAAATATTTGATCCAAAAATTGATGAAAATTGGCCAAAGAAAAATAAGAGAAGAAATTAGATTATAAAGGTAATGGCAAAATCATAATTTTACTAATTTAACACAAAATAATTTATTTTCTGATTAATTAAAGTTAATTTCAATTAATTAAGTAAAATAAAAGGAAAAAATATATTTAGAATATTTTGGTCAATTTAATATGAATTTATGAAAAATTTGCGCAAAAAGTGCAATTTTGACCAAAATTGAGACTTTATGTATATACATAACTGGAATAAGTTGTGAAGCCAATTGAGACCAATGGGTAGGACCCCTAGGAGTCTCCTACATGTAGCAAAAAGAAGAAAAAATATTGGTTGAGTTTAATGGACAAGGTTACATGCACATAGGGATTTACGTACAAAAAGGTCAATTTTTGAAAATTTACTTAAGTAAATAAGTAAAATGCATAAAGTAAACATATGATATATTATTAAATCATCTCCTTCCTAGCCATTTTCAAGCCCTAATAGACCTGAAACAAGAGAGAGAACGTTGAGAGCATTTAGAGAGAGAAAAATGAGAAATCTCGCAAGATAAGCCGATTTCTCTGATGATTTAGTTCCTAATACGTATAACTCCGCTCCTAAGCTATTCTTCTATGTTTCTTAAGATTTTGAAGCTCAAAATTTGGTGTGTGACAAGCTAGGGTTTCGTCCATCACTTGGAAAAGCTAAAAGGAGTTTGAGGTAACTTCTAAAACTTCAAACTTTGATTATTCTGGCTACTGTAGACAATTTAATCAGTGAAATTTCGCCGGATTGTCTTTATTTGTAAAATTTGGAAAAGTGACATTAAAAGTGTTATGCCGCCAAAATTTGGATTAAATGGTTGATATAACCTAATGAAATAGTTAATAAATTGGTTAGGAGTAGAAATGAACACGTCTACAGAGTTAGAATCGAAAAACCCCGATTTTTCTCGGAGTATTCTATAATTTCTTTCAGGGCTATATCTAGAGGCAGGAGTTGGATTTTCAATGATTTGATGGTTCCATTGAGTTCAGGAGGGAAAATTAGGTACGGTTACATTTGGTCATTTTTTTGGAAAAGCCCAAAAAAGCATAATTACGAAAATGCCTCTGAAACCCTTAAAGCGAGGCTGCCAAGGTCAATTTCAGCTTTTGGTAGTGAATTTGGTAATTTTAAGTTTGAAAATGGATTTTTTGGGTGAAAATATGTTAGAATAGCCCATGTCAAAATTTCAGGAAAAGTATAGTCGGACCGGTTACAGCAGGGTCAGGCCGAGTACCCGGGGGCATTTTAGTAAATTTTCACTATAGGCTAATATAACCACAATAACCACTATGGTAGTGCCTAAAATGATACATGAATGAGTTTTGACCTAATTCTTGTACATTTAATATTTTAGGACCGAATTGAGAGCCTAAAGTTGACATGTTTTATGAGGTGACAGAGTTTTGAGGTAGGAACATTATCTTTCATATATCATGCCATAGTTCATATGATTGTTGGGATGCCATTATTTGTGCTTTTAATCAACATGATTTGTCTAGACGAGGCAGTTAGTGTTGGAAGTGCACTTACATCTGGGAGTTGGGTAAAAATCCAACCGGTGTACGATTAGTGGGGCAAGAGCCCTACTCATGTATACATGACGATGATGTGTTATATTGTTCATTAATTGGTGCATAAATAACGCTAATATCATATTTACTTTTCGCATTTTATATGAACAATAGTATGTTTAATTTCTACTAGGATTCCTTGGAATCTCACCCCTTTTTCTAAACAAAATATCCAGCAGGTGCCAGCGGCTCAAAAGGCAAGGATATAGATAAGGGGAACTGACGAGCACGTTTCCTGAGATGGAGGCCGTGGTTATATATAGTCTATGTTTGCAATACTTTTGGTTATTTCGTAATATTTGTAAATATTATCGAACTCTGTAAGATTGATTCTGCTCTGTAAACGAATATTTTTATCAGTATATTTATATTTTTCTGTATGCCTGTGGAACTTGACAAAAACAACCATAATCCAAAAAAAAAATAACCTTAAGGTATTTGTAAGCAAAACCATGAATAATTAATTGAAAGAACAAAAAAGTGAGCAAAAGATGTATTCACTATTGTTGGACTTTGGGTCCAAGTCCGCCCTTGATGGGCCGGACTATTTGATTAGGAAATAAGTAGCCTAATCAAATAAGAATAAAATCAGCATAAGATGCAGATTTAGGAATATTTCAGCAATAATTATGGATTTGTTAAAAGAGGAACAAATCACCATAATTAGGGAATTAATTGAGAGACAATTAATTGCTGTCTTGGAGAGCAAGTAGGAGTGCACACGGTTCCTAATTAGTGGCCTCCATAAACCACTATAAATAGGGTGTGCCTCCTCAATTGCAACTTGCCCCGCCATTGAGTTTTCTGGCAATTCTCTTCTCTCCTACCATCTTTCTGGTTCTGGTGATCTGCTGTGCAAATCACAATTAGGCTCTAGTAGTTTAATAATTGTATGGGCACAAGTATGGAGTATTGGAGCCTTTGACCCGGATCCGAACATGGATTCGTCCAGGTACGCCTAATCTCCTTATTAGTTAATATTTTTTCCTACATTGGCATCAGAGCCATTTGATCTTTGAGGCTGTGATTTATTCTATGTGAATAATAGTATGATATAATTTGTTTATATCTCAATTAATATTTCCGCTGTGCTACTTTGTGTGTATATATATATATGTGAAAGTATATATTGTATATATTGTTCATACATATATAATCTGTATATAGATTGTTCACGCATATTCTCTTTATTTTGTTGAGCTGAGCTACAATATCTGAACATGCTTGAATATTTTTTTTATGCCATATTTTTCATAATATGCGTATGATATATGTGCGTCTGTGTGCATTCGTTTTCTTCCTTCCAGATTTGCCATTCGACCTGAGATCCATATGCACACAAATAATACTGGGTTCATACGTTTGCTCCTCTGGTTAGTTTATATATATATAATGACTATATATATATATACTACGTCATGCGATTTCCATCGTTTTCTTCTCCTCCCTTCTTGGATCTTTTTCAAGTTGGTGTTTCTGGAACCTATGTGGAGCTAAAAACCGAAAAGACTTGACCCCTCAAAGGTTAGAATAGAAGAGCCTTTGAAATACAGAGACACACATCCGGTCGGATTACGTCACATCGACAACGTCGAGAAAAATTGGGTGTTTGAAACTCGGTGTTTTTGCCCAAAGTAAGGACATTGATGTGTAGATCTCGAAGAGACGATTCCAACGATGCTTAGAACGCATCAAACGGAGTCCGGATGAGGGAGAAACAAAGGAAAGAAGTTCGCGGGTCGTTAGTCACCGCCGCAACTTCACTCGTGATTTGATCAATGAAACAGAGGTTTTAAGATCAAATAAATGCCATGGATTTGTAGTTTGCCGAACTACGATTCCAACGACACCAAGAACGCGAAAAACGGAGCTAAAACGAGGGAGATATGGCCTCCCGAAGTTTGTGGGTCGCGATGACCCGTCGGAGCTCCAACCGGGTCGGGTTGACCCGGCTGGAGGTTGAAGACGATGATGTGGCAATCAACGCCATGTCATCGGTCAACCAATGACACGTGGCACCAATGAGCGGTCGCCACGTCAGCATCGGTCAACGAGGCCACGGCATCCGTTGACCAGCCACATTGACCGAGACACGTCAGCGCCACGTCACTGACACGTCAGCGGTGACGGGTCACTGTTGACCAGTCAACTTTAACTGGTCAACTGTCAATAGTCATTCGTTGACTGTTGACCGTGCAAAAAAAAAACGGAGGACACATGGCGCGTGGGGCCCACTGGGGTCTCCGATTGACACGTGGCAAGCACCATCGAAGAGAGGACGGCGCGTGGAGTCGTTTGGGCCGGGGCGTGTCGCCGGCCGGTGGCTGCAAGGTGGCGCGTGTACGTCACGCACCACCGCTGAGAGTGGCCAATTCTGAAATTTTCCAATTTTTCAGGATTTTTCCATCCAGACACCTTCTAGGGGCGCGTGAGAGCGCATGGGACCTCTGATTGAGATGTGGTTGGTTCCTAAAAATCCCTAAATTCGAGAGCTTCAATTTGATATATAATTTGTATATATTTGAAGCACGTTTGGATATGATTTGAGTCAAAAAGGTGCTTATGTGCATTTAGAGATTCTCAAAAATGTTGGAATTGAATCAATATTGGTTCTATTATTTTTTGGGACATGTTGGCTTATTTTTAAGAGTATTCTTCAGTTGCAACATAAGGTTAAATGCTGAAAGATTCTTTAAAAGTAAGGGATTATTCAAATGAGTTTTTGAATATAGAATCCTATCCAACCTTGACTCAAACTCTTAGAGATAAAACCTGAAAAATTGCAGCAACTTAAAATTATTCAATGATTATTGAATAATAATAAGTCTTCCCAAATGTTGAAGCAATGACTTCTACAAGTCAACCTTTTATCACATATGTTGTGACAAAGGACAAGACAGATAGAGATGTAAGAATCATCTTATCAAGTGGGAGGTATGCTGCAAATACATCCAAATGAGTGGATGTAAACATGGCAAACAGGAGCTTGACATTGTAGTTAGATGCTACATGAGTTAATATGGTCAGAAGGGCCTATGAGAAGGAGAACCTAGTTAAGAGACAATGATATGAGGCTTAAATTCTTTGAATGTTCTTGTTTTTCCATTGAATTTAAGATTAAATTCTCTGTTTGTTCTTAGAATTGAATTCAGTATATTCTCTTGTTGTTTTCTTGAACATTCATGCTAGTTAGATGATATTGTGTTATTATCTTGTTAATATAATTGCTCTTTGATTGAGTGGGAGTTTTCTAGAATACGTCTAGAAATCCAAAGAGGAAAGTGTTCAAATGAAGACTGTGGTTAAAAGGGTGATGAGATAACTAGTATGATTGGGATGGGAGTTAACATAGTTGTCTCCTGAATATGAAATTAGTGAACTTATTATCTAATTATCCTTTGTCTTATTTGAACAAATAAGATTTGTATACCATAATCGTCTAAGTGACCAATTATGACCAAGTCTATTTGACTGAGCTTATGAATACAAGCTCAATAGAGATATCTGTGGAGTTAAATAACTCTCAAATCTCTTTCATTCAAGAAGAATGAGATGTCAGGGACATCCTACCAACTAGTCTTCAGCATTTAGAGGCTGAAGCAACTGAAGGATGCAAGAGGTTTATGCTATCAAGCATAGAAAGAACAACATTGCTTAAACTTATGTTGGTTTGAGCAATGTAACCTTATCCAAGCCGTGTGGATAGTGTTGGAAGATAGTGAAATAAGTAATCTTCTTCCATAAAGTTAAAACTAAGTCAAGTTTTAACATAGTGTACTAAGTCGTAACATGTTGTTTAGGTAACACTTGAGGCAGATGTCAAACTAAGAAGTTGAGACAAAACTAAATGCCAAGTTCTTTCTAACAAACAATAAATGTATGTTGTGATAAGACATCTCCCAGTGAGTGGGAGGAAGCTATGCCTCCCATGAGTGGGAGTGAGCCATGTCTTCCAATAAGTGGGCGTATACGAAAGTAAGGATTGCCTCTGATATGCATATTGTAACCTTCAGCAATGTGATTCACCACATTGAACTTGAATGTGAAAGACTGATGGATTCAAGATCCATTAGTCAGACGAACTTAGCTAAAGAGTGGGAGGATTCATCCTCCATGCCTAAGGGCAAGAAAGGTAAACTTGATCTAGAAGAGGTCAATGGTTTCTGCAAAGATAAAATGCTACATTGATAAACCTTTAAGGGTTGTAAAAGTAGCAATCCACATAAGTTGTGGATGTTTCACAGAAGCATATGGCTTCATGTCAAAAGCAAAGCAATAAAGAGATAGAATCAAGGGATTGAAACTTGCACGTTAACTCTGCATAGATAAACCACCCTGATTCACTCCATGCAATTACAACTGATAGAATCACATCTTTGCTATCTCTTTAGTTAAGGATCGATGAGACTATGATTCTCAAATCCTTTGTTGGATTTTGATGTTTCTTTTCTAGGGATAAAAGATTCCATTTCTTGCCAGATATACACCTTGATCAAAGGGAATGATCAAACTAGCAAAAGAGTATTTGCTAATTATGACGTTAGTGAACCAATGAACGTGAGGGCAAAACACAAAGAGCTTGGTGTTTCGTTAACGTTATGGACGTTTACTCGAAATACAGTAATGTTTACTTGATTTTTGGCAAGTGTGAAGCTGTTAGATAATGGCTGAACTAGTCAGGAATCAGTTAAACTAAAAGGAAAAGACCTTTTTTGAACTAACAAGGGTTAGAGACACCTATGTGATTAGTTCAAGCTGCTTTGTGTGCAAAAAAAAGGCATTGTTAGGAAACTATCAATACCTAGAACCCTTCAACATAATAAAGTTGTTGAAATAGAGAGTTAGACCTCTCCTTTGATTTGGTTGTGAATATAATGGCATCAATGAGGCTACCAGCCATATGTTGGTAGGTGGACTCAGCTATTATATTCACACTTAACCAAATGCCCTCTATATCAGTCACGACCTTACCCTATGAATCGTGGATGGGCCTTAGACTAGGACCAAGCTCGTTAAGACCATAAGGGTCATCAACTTTATATTCATAATTCTTCCTATGAGTAAGGAAGATTGGGGTCCAAGTATACAAGGTATCTCTTTGTGAGATGACATGAGAATTTGACATGACACGTCTTCATTAGTGAAAATAATGACGGTTCAGTGACTGATAGAAAACCGTGGGATACAACGTTCATAAAACCAAGATTTCCTAGCAGGAAATGAGCATTAATCACAATAAATCTCTTTAAGAGGTTCACAAGTGACAAGGAATAACCAAGTATTTCTAAGTTCACTGATCCGAGTGGGAGGATTGAGACCATTTTCATAATGAAAGAGGTAAGGGGTAAGTTACGAGAGAATTACCTCACTCATACATAGGAAAAGAATCCTATGAAATCCACCTCGGAGCAAATTGTCATCTAGCGAATGACTATAAGGGATAGATTCCCTAATAGATTGAATGCTCCCTTTCATCATATAGAAGGTGATGATAATTGCCTATAAGTGTCTGAAAGATACTAGAAGGACCTGCTAAGATGAATTGCAAAGTGTCATGCAGGAGGATTTGGATTCTTTTTAAGCCGAATACGTGTTTAGGTAATTTGTCACCTAGCCAAGAGGCGATTGGGAATAAGTAGGTTCTCAAATCTGTTGGGGGCATACAGAACCTAAAACACTTAGTGGCTAAGGGGTAATACAATGGAAGGTTGTTCATTGTGCGTTTTTAACTCTGAACTTTGGCTATGACAACAAGCTTAGTCTTGAAAATTGCATCAAGATGATGTAAAGACCACTTTCCAATTTGGAATTTTGGAAATTGGATGATGAACTCTACACTGAAGCAGCTTAAGGGCTTCGTAGAAACAATCACCTAAATAGTAGTATATGAGGTTTTCACAAGGTGAAAGCCTCACCAACTTCGAAATAATCGAAGAACACTACATAAGTTCCAAATGGTCTAGTGATGATTCTTTGTGAAGTCATCCTTTGTCAAGTGACAAATGAAACAAGTGTCAAGGGAGTCAAAGGAATAAAGGATCAAAGAATCCTTAAATTCTGAGTTAAGAAAGTCATGGGTTGAACAAATATCTTGAATGACAAGATAAACGGGGATTGCACAAGAAAGATACAGTCTTTTCCACCTAAGACATGTACAAGTGTAATCCTTAGACATCTTAGAATGTCAAACTGCAAACCCATAGACACCCCTGAAGTCGAGGGCATAAACCTAAAGAGGTTACATGTCCTATGAGGAATCCAACATAAGAAAGGTGGATAGAGTCCCATGTGAGACTACAGTTGGTAATATGAATGTACACATTGGTGTACATAAGACCAAATGTTTTTGGTCAGACTTGAAAGTTGCTTTTTGGTCCTGCTGTGAAATGGGTTATGAGAATAACCATGGATTAAGTTGTCAAGACAACAACTTTCTTTTTGAAAGGATACTCCAATACAAGACCTAGGCAAATGGTGATGGAGTAAGGAAATGTACATAGTATTTTTTCCTGTTATCCATGGAAATAGAACGCAGGGCGTGTTCTGCCATCATTTAAAGTGCCATATGGCTAAAGTAATTCCTATGAGAGATTAGGAATGAATGGTGGATAGAAGGATCCAAGCGATAACATCTTATGATGAGGATCCTAAGTATCACAGCAAGGCGAAACATACTTTTTTGATATATCTCTATAAGAGATGTGCTTTCAAAGAGGGAAAGCGACGGTTCAATGACCTTCTGCTGACAGAATGTTGGTAGATCCCCTTAATGAGCCCATAGCTTGTTTTTCATTGAGTTGTGAAAATCTAGGGGCTCAAATAAAATATAAGGTTGTGAACTTCTTTTATATGAAGATAAAAGAAATGGTATGTATGTTATGAGTAAATACAAAAAAGGTATACAGTTTTGTATGTCGTACAGGTCAAAAAAGGTTGGTTCACTCACACGAACAACCGTCTTCCCATGTTTTTGCAGGGGCATGGGAAGGTAAGACGAGCAAATGATCACCATGAGATGGTTGAGAAGAATCTTTGCATTTGAGTCGCCTCAGTTAGACTGAGATGAGATCCGCATGTGTGTATATACACAGAAAATGGATCGAAGCATGAATATAGACCTGTAGCCAGGCAAAGAACTCTTTTTCACAAACGAGATTGTAAAAGAGATATTGTGAAAAAGAAAGTTCTGGTTCGAATATCAAATGATGTAATCAGGATTACAAAATGTAATAATCTTTACATTACACATAAGACCAATCAATCACGGTAATTGATCTGTTGTATCAAGATTATATGTAATCCTCTTCCATGAAATCGAACCAAATGAGCCATAAATGTTATTCAGAAAAAATTAACGTTAGGTAATATTATTTGGGGAAAAGGAATCGATCTGATTCTGATTCTTATTGATGATTGGCGAGAATATTATTATTATTATTATTATTATTATTAGTAGTAGTAGTAGTAGTAGTATCTTAATGGCTGAATTTCGTTATTTGAATTTGATTGGAGATATTATTAAAATCTAATATTTGAATATCAAATCTCATCCTATTTTTTTTAATCCAATCAAATCTTCTTTGATTCTAATTTTATTCAACATCTGATTTCTCTCCTATTTTTAATTAAAAAAAATAAAAGTTTCCCCCCTTTTCAAGTTAATTATTTGAATCAATTCCGATTCGACTTCGAATTTCCTAATTCTTTTGGGGATTATACCTTGACTAGCTTTTTTATTTTGAGATTTGCCTATTTAAACTATATGCTTCTCTTATGATTCGCTGCTCTTGATTCTTTCAAGTATACAATAACAAGAGGCAAGCTTGAGGGGTACGTAAAAGTGTGGATCAAGAAAAGCCAACATAGACTGAAAGTTTCCTCCTTTTTTTTTTTAAATTTTTTTCTTCATACTTTTTCTTTCAGGGAAATAAACATGTCCGGTGAAGGAGATCAGCAAGAGATGGATATTAAATTGTCGATGGAATCTGTTAATGAGCAATTTAAGAGAATAAATGTTAGGTTGGATGAGTTGCAATCTGCCTTCTACTCAATAATAATGAACCCTAGAAAGCATGTGGTTGAGGAGGAAGAAGATGAAGACTTTTCACGTCATGAAGAGAATGATTTGGGCAATATAATGTTGCAAATTCCGGCCTTTGAAGGGAAGACTGATGCTGAACTCTATTTGAGATGGGAAACAAAGATCGAGCGCATCTTCGATTGTCACAATTTTTCTGAAGAGATGAAGGTGAAGTTGGCGGTCTTAAAATTTTCTGACTCCGCTAGTATTTGGTGGGACTCGTGGCAGTTAAACAGCAGACGAAATTGTGAAAGGCCAATTCTCTTCTGGGAAGAGATGAAGGCGGTAATGCGCAAGAGGTTTATTCCTAACTATTACTACAGAGACCTGCATAGAAAGTTGAGGGAGTTGAAGCAAGGCTTCATGAGTGTAGATGAATACTATCAGGAGATGGAGACAATCATGTTTAGGGCACATGTAATAGAAGACAAAGAGGCAACAATGGCTAGATTTGTGGATGGCTTAAATCCTGAAATTGCTGATATTGTGGATCTACAAGATTATGAGGATATGGTGGAGTTGTTGCATGATGCTATTAGGGTTGAGAAGCTGCTAAAATCAAGAAAGGAAGGTTCACATAATTCTAATTCTACTTGGAAGCCAAAAGGTAAAGGGAGAGACTACAGATCAACCCACAATCCAAGAGAAGATTCAATCCAACAGGAGAGTTATTAAATCAATCCAATTCCAAAGGTAAAATTGAAGATAATATTAAATGTTTTGAGTGTCTCGGACGTGGGCATATCTCTTCTCAATGTCCCAACGAGAGTTATGATTGCGCTAGATAATAGTGACACCACGAGTGTTAACTCTAGTGATGACGACTTGAATTGAATGTCAATATTCGAATATTAAATTGGTTTTGAGGAAGATGGTCCTTCCTATTATTGTCAAACTCACAAGTTGACTCTCTAAGTTTAACATTTTTTATATTTCTAGCTTATAAAATCGAGTTGAGTCATAGTTAAACTAATGCTAATTGTAAATTCAGATAAACTCAAGTTTACACACCGTTTTTACGTTTCTATCGTATAAAACTGTGTTAATTTTTTTGATTTGATCATGCTTAATAGCTTTATATATGAATTTATATAAATTTCTTTTCTATGTATGATAAATTATGAATGTTGATGGATTTAACTTCTATTATTTGGATTTAAAATATATTTAAATTAAATTGTTGCCATTTTTATATTTAATTATTTAATTATATATTATTGATACCTATTTCGTGATAAAAGTATTCTTTTACGAGTTTACGATCCAAGTTCACAATACGAATTTATATCACTATCACGAGTTTGTTTAAACTTGTGAGTTTGACAACATTGATCCTTCCACATGGCTGTGTTCAAATAGACATTATTAAGAGAGCACATGAATTGATGATGATCAACGTTATTTTTATTATTTATGAGATAATAGTTTGTATTGATTCCTTTTTATCTATGTTCTTATCTCAAATTTATTTTCTATTGGGAAAATCCCAATTAAATCCAGTCATAACACCAAAATCTGAATTCAAGCCTCCACTCTCAGCAAATTCCTAATTAGGCTAGGAGGCCTAATTAGGGATTTTTTTGATATTGTTAAATGACCATAATACCATTATGTCGTTAAGTTTTTAGTTGGATTTCAAATTTTCTCTTTATTTTTAATTTGTTGATTTGTTTATTTTATGTTTTTGTTTTTTTTAATATCCTTGCATGATTGCTAATTAATGAGTATCAAATTCAGTCATTTTTGGATATTAGTCCTAATGACTTGGAGATGTAGGTTGGATGGGCAATCTCATCTCTGTATTTTATTTACTGCAAAACCCATAAAAAACATAGAATTCAGCTAAGGATTATTTAATTAAATGCAAACACAAAATTTCATATTTAATTTTGAGTGGTTTATATCAAAGTACAAGATTCAATTGTATGTAATTCTTGTTTACCAAACTCCATCGCAATCCCCTCATTCTGCTGCATCTCAATTTTTAGGTTTTTACTAGATCACCAAGTCAAATTTCAATAAGTTGGAAACATGGAGATAGAATCCAATTTCAATAATCCAAAGATTGGATTTACTTTGAGCTGAAACTGGATTTGAACGTGTCTCTATGTGATTATGGTTTTTGTAAATCCCAGAAAACAATCGAAAAAAGGCATGTAAGAAAAAACGAGGCCTACAGCACATTCAATTTTTCTTTTAAAATTATATAAGGGTATTATAGTCATTTAATAACATTAAGAAATCCTTAATCAGGCCTTTTGGCTTTATTAGAGATTTGTTGAAAGTTAAGGCCTGAATTCGAATTTTGATATTTCGACTAGATTTAATTGAGATTCTCCTTTTTCTATTTTCCATCATAACTATAATCACAATGAAATAAAGGAATAATGGAATATATTTGAAGTTAAGGTTAAATGATCTGTTCTATCTTATACAAGATAGCATTAAAGAAAAAAAGAACCTAATTGTCATTTTTATTGATGATTGGTGAGATTAATATCTTGTTGACCGGCTACCGTAAATTGATTTGGTTAGTTAAATTTAATTGAAGGGCTATCAAGCAGAATTCGATTTTTGAATATAAAAATAATTAATCGTATTTTTTAAAATCTAATCATATCTTCTTTGATTTTGATTACACCCATAATCTGATTTCTTCCCTATTTTTATTTTTTACTCAAGTTAATTATTTGTCCTTTGCAAACCCTAGCTAGCTAGCTAGCACAGCTCCTATTTTTGCTGCCGTTCTTGCTCTCTCTTGTTGGATCCGGCTACGGTCTTTTTCCTTCCCATCCACTTACAGTCATCTTCTTAATCTGAACCGTTGGATCAAGATCTCAACGGTCCAGATTTTTTTAAATATAATAATAATAATAATAATAATAATAATAATAATAATAATAATATTATTATTATTATTATTATTATTATTATTAAATCTAGACCGTTGAGATCTTAATCCAACGGTCCAGATTGAAAAGAGGACCATAAATGAATGGAAAGGAAGAGGACCATAGCCGGATCCCTCGCGGGCTATCCTCCTTCAACAGTAAGAGCCAATTTGTGTTCATCTCTTTCTCTCGTAGCTAAGAGATTTCTTTGTATTTGTTTTTTCAATCAAAGGAGTAAGTATATCTCTAGTGGGTATACGATACTTCTCATCTTTTTATTTTTACTTATATATAATCATAAATAACTTAAACACTATTATTTATCCTTAACTAACTTTATTTATTTTATCTCTTTCTTTAATAAATATATACTTATATTGTGATATTGTATTTGTATCATTAATATTTTATTTAATTTAAATACATTTTATCTACTTAAATAGTTATATAATAAATTCTATTATATATTTACTATGAAATAATTCTTCCCTAATATTACTTAAATTTTAAACATAAAAATTGGGATCTTACCATATGAGTATATGGTAGGTTTGTTGCATAAACTACTAAAACAAAGAAAGCAACATTCAAATAATTCCAATTTCTTTTTGAAGCTTAAAGGGAGAGACCCCAACAGACCTATGGCTATTTTGGACAACAAGAAGGAATTGAAGTTAGGGTTCAATTGTTAGATGAAAAATGATATTTCCACAGATTAACACATTATTTAATTGTTCCATTATGGTTGTTTAAGGGGAGATTTAAGTTTAATCAGTTTATTATTTTAGATTTTGTTTTTTGGATTTCACAAATAGCAATGTTTGAGGTTGAGTCTAAGTTAGGAAATCGATGGTTGTAATGCATTAGTTAAGCTATGATCGAACTACAAACATGGATAATCAAAATTTGAAGGCTAAATGATAGTAATTAGTAATAATTAATTTTATCACACCAATCGAGCAAACATCATATTAGTCTGGACCTCCTGATGTGCAAGTATTGCTTTGTGATGCTCATTCATGACATTGCATGTTTGACCCATCTTCTCATCTATGTGTGACACTAACTCAACATTTGTGTTCGCCAAATCCACATGAAAACCTTGAAGCACTTCCTTTAAGTACATCTAAATGGTAGAACCAAGAAAGGAAGGTGTATTGGATATGGCTAGAGCTGAGGATTGAGTGTCATCCATCTTTGTAGCCTTAGAGTCTGGTGCCTTCCTCTTCTTGGGAGTGATGACCAGAGGATACCTCAAGGGTGGATCAATGCCAAGTTTCCCAATTTGATTCCTCCCAACTGATAGTAGTCTATCTATAGGCTCATTTGGCTCCAAGTACCAAATTTTGTTGTCTCTGAGGAAAAATGAGATCAATTGAGGATAGGGCATAGGTGTTGTCCTAGTGCCCGAATACCTATACCTCTTGATCTTGGAGAAGATCAAAGCTCCCAAATTCCTCTCTTCTTTGCTCAACAACGAGACCATAAGTCCATAATCTTTATCAATGAAGTGAGTGAAGTTGTTAGACTTATTTATGATGGCCCTCGAGCAAATGTACTAAAGAACCCTATGCAAGTCACACATATCACTCAGGTTGAAGGTCAATGGTCCTACTTGTTCACCAAGCCTCAGAATGTTGAATATCTGATTAGGCTTGAGCTTGGCTAGAGCATCCTTTGGTGGCTTCTTAATCCCAAGCCACTTGTTGATCCCTGAGGCAGAGATGAGAAACTTTTTGCCTCTAACAGTGGTTTCAAGCTCTTCTTCAATCATAGAGCCACCATTAGAGCAATCTTCAACTGGCTCCAAATTGTAACAGAAGTGTCGAACCACCTTTGGACAATAAGGCAAGTGCACAAAGAGCCAAGGCATGTATTGTCCAAGGTATTGAGATAAATCTAACTTGATTGCTTCAAAAAGAGTATTCAAGTTCACATAGAACATCTTACAAACCTTGCATCTAGCAAAGTGCTTAGTGAACTTCTTAGAGTCTACAAGCTTGTCTGCTATGAAGCCAGGGAGTGCCACTGTGATATCCTCTTCCTCCTCTTCTTCTTCTTCTTTATTTTCTCCTCCTCCCTCTACTTCATGAAAGACCTCGAGTTGAGTGGATACCGAAGATTATCCTTCTTGAACTCTGTGTCCTTACCTCAGTTTAGTTCAAATTTTGGTGCTTATAGCCTCCTTGATCATGTTGGCCATGATTTTAGAGATTCTAGCATTGTATTTGGCCTTTTGCTGATCTCTTTCAATCTTAGAGGGTGTGTCCGAGTCAATGTCTGAACCACGTGGACTGGGAAGAACTTTTGATATTCCCTTTCCTTTTGGTGTTGCAGCTTTGGTCTTTGTCTTGGCTGTTCTTGGTTTTTGAATCACAACACCTTTAGCTTTTGGTTGAAGTTTTGGAGGGGCTTGGTCTAGAACCTTCTGCTGAGGGTGCTTCTTTAGCTTGGATTTTAGCATCTTCTTTTGTTTCTTGACTGGAGGATGTGATGGTGACTGAGATGACTCTCCTTCTTCACAAAATGCAGTCTTGGTTCTTGCCATATTGTTTCAAAACTCAGAATCCCAAAAATTTTAGAATTGAAATTTTGAGTTTGTTGCCATCAAAACTCCAGGGCTGAGGATTTAAGGTTATTTTGAGGAATTTTGCATCAAATTTAGAGGGGTTTTGATTGAAAATGTGTAGGAAACAATACATGGAAAGTTTCTTCAAAGCACTGGAAGTTGCACTTGAAGTGATTTGATGAAATTGACATTGCTTTCGTAAAAATAGTGATATGATGAGGGAAACGGACCGGCTAGAAAACAAGTATGAAAACACGAACGGGACGGATGATTAAAGGTAGGACCTTAAGAAAACCTATCTCTTACAACCCTAGCCACAAGACACCACAAGGATGATCAATCCTTGATATAGTAAGAGTATTCGTACGAGAATATAAGGATGCAAGCAAAGCTCACACAAGAGAGATAAAACTCTCAATTATCATTCAAGTCTGAAAATTGTAGTACAAAAACGCAGCCATATATAGAGCCCACAAAAGAACACTTTAGAGTTTGAAAACCTAGTCATGAATGCAATAAATAATGCCTTAATGATGATTGATTGTCTTGGTTGGCACTATTCAAGCCTAAAGGAATTAGGAAATTACTTATTCTTGGAGACTAAGTCAGCTACCTAAAAATAGGAAATAAAACAAAGTCTTCAAGAGCAATCTTTGACCAAAAGGCCTTATTTAATACAAATAAAAAAAAGGAAACTAATAAAAAATGAAATTAATTCAGATTTGATGCATAAGAACACCTTCTAGATGCTTCTTGAGGTGTCTTAGACGTCACTTATTATCCCCTTCCAAGGCACATGCTCATCACATGGTATTTTAAGTGAATTCTTCAATCTGGACACCACATGGGCCTTGTACATTTTCTTGTTGAGCTTCTAGCAATGTGATCACCATTCTTGGGTTCTTTTTGGGCATATTAAAGGATGCCTCTTCCAAATAAATGGGCTCCAACTCTTTAAGCTCTCTTATCAAACAATTCAAGGCCTTCTTCATAGCTTTAGTCCTTGCTCTTGTCATTGGGCCTCCAATGCCTTGTAATGGATCTTTTGGGACATTGGACTTCCATACTTGAGCTTGGGCTTCCATCGTCATGCCTTTCTCTTCCTTTGGAGCTCCTCCTCCATCTTGCCATGCTCCTCCATCAAATAGGAATTAGTCCCTGACATCACTTAAGTGATCTTGGGTCATCACTCGAGTAATCATACCCAAAAAAGCTTAAGAAGGTTAGAAATCTGATACCTAACTTGAATAATCTTGTAATTATTCAAGAATAAGTCCTTATTGAGAATAACAATACATACCAACCTCTATTTGCTCACTGGATCATGAATTGTTCAGTTTCTCTTTCTGTACTGATGATCACTTGAGAGAGCACTCGAGTGATTCATGGATGATCACTCAAGTGATTCCTGACTATTTCATTCTCTAACTCTTTCAACTTCCACCTCTTCATTTCTAACCATTGGTGTTATCTCTTGGAGTCATGCCTCTTCCCCTCATCACTAGAATGATCACTCAAGTGATGTTCTCCATCACTGGCAGACATCACTTGGGTGATGTCATGGTGATGAGTCTCTTCGTTTATCTCTGTTTCTTCTATCATGTAATAGAGCATCTTTTCAAAATCCTGTAAAATAACTTTCTAGATACTCTGATGCTTAAATTAGTATTCTAATCATCAAAAAAAGTATAATAAACAATTAAAAGATTAAAATTAACAAAATTAACTTACAACTCATTGAGATTCACCATTCCCCAATCTCTTCATATATGCAAGAATTGATCCTTTGCAATTAGTTTTGTGAATATGTCGGCTAGGAGATGTGTAGGGATGAAAACCACTTTGACATCCTTCTTTTGAACATGATCTCTGATGAAGTGATGTCTCACATCAATGTGCTTAGTTCTTGAGTATTGAAACTGATTCTTGGCTAGCCTTATTGTGCTTGTTTTGTCACAATAAATTGGAATCTCCTTTAAGTGAATGCCTAGATCTTGAAGTTGTTGCTTTAGCCATAGAACTTGTGCACAACAACTTAAAGCAATGAAGTATTCAGCTTTAGTAGATGATAAGGACATTGTGTTTTGCTTCTTATTAAATCATGATACTATAGAGCTACCAAGGAATTGACATTGATCACTTGTGCTCTTTCTATCAGTCTTGTACCCTTCATGGTCTAAATCAAAGTATGCAATCAAATACTTATTGCCTCCTCTAGGATACCATATGCCAAGTTCGACTGTGTCAGTAAGATATCTAAATATCCTACTTACTATCTCAACATGAGATTCTTTAGGCACAGTTGTACACATACCCACACCGAATTGAATGTCAAGTCTACTTGTAGTGAAGTAGAGTAGGGAGCCAATCATTCCTCGATACTTTGTAATGTTGTAGTCTGCTCCCTTGACATCAACATCTAGCATTGTTGTTGAGGTTATAGAAGTATTTGCCCCATTTTCTTGATCCATGCTAAATTTCTTCAGTAACTCCTTGAAATACTTGGTTTGAGAAATAACTTCTTTTGTTTAATTTGTAATCTGAGGAACAAATTTAGCTCGCCCATTATAGACATTTCAAATTCTCCTTGCATAGTCTTAGAAAATTCTTGACACAGAGAGTCATTAATAGCACCGAAGATAATATCATCAACATAAATTTATACAATTAAGATATCATGTTTCTAGTGTTTGATGAACAATGTTGTGTCTACTTTGCCTTTAACAAAGTCTTGATTAAAGAGAAACTTACTTATTCATTTATACCAAGCTCTCGAAGCTTGTACTACTACAAAATATGGATTTAGTAGAGCCAATCTTATAACGTTTCTTCAAACAAGCGCTGAAGGAAACTTTTAATTTTTGAAAAAAAAATATATGTGATAACTATGGCGCTTAACCAAGAAAGCGTCATAGCTGCCTAATACATTGTACGACGCTTGTCTTAGAAAGCGCCATACAAGAGGTTATTTTAAAAAAAATTACTCCCCTTGTATGGCGCTTGCCCAGGCAAGTGCGATACAAGGGGACATTAAAATATATCCCCGTATGAAGCCTTGAATGGCGCTTGGCTCCATTCAAGGCAATTGGCAATTGGCAATTGGATATGCAATTGCCATTTGCCTTCAATGGAGCCAAGCGCCATTCAAGGTCCCTTAAGGTGGTGTGATTTTTTTAAAAAATAAATCTCTTGTGTAAAAGGCTTTTATTTTTTGAAAGTAAATTCCTTGTACATGCAAGCATAGGACAAGACTTTCATTTAAAAAAAACATACATGTGGTAGTGCGGTGCAATTTTTAAACAAATCTCTTGTACATACAAGTGGTAGAGGATACTTCTATTTTTTTTTAAAAAACATGTGGCACCTTGTTCGCCGTTTAGCTTCCGCAAGCATACGGGTCGTAAGTAATAAAGTGATGAGTAAAGATCGTTCCCACGAGAACTACAACGAAAGCGAACTAATGAATGCAATCATGTGTTCAATTAGATTGAATAGATTCATTTGAAATTGATCAAGTTGGAATGTTGGTTGGGTGAAAAAGAAATTTAAAACTACTTTTCAATGGAAAATTTATAAAAGCAAATTATTCTTTGAATTCAAGTATTGGATGAAACTTAGGATTGTTTATCCCCCTTGTATTTCAAAAGCATTCACTAAATCCCCCCATATGTGCTACTTAATGAAAGATTATGCTAGCCAAGGATACTAATTTACCTATAAGTGCTCTCTCAAGTCTCCAAATAGGTGTTTAATTCAATTAATTTATTAATCTCTTAATTAAATAATTAAACCCTAATTTCCATTACAAATCCTATTAGGCTATGTGAGGCTAATGAGTGTATCTCTACCTCATTCGTAAAGCTATCCATTCAATTCACAAATTTCAAGTTCTCACACGATTAGACTCAAGTTCCACACCCAATCTAGCCCTCTCAAGCATTAATCAAGTGAACCCAACAACCTTATTGGTGGCCAATCAATAAGAAGCATTAAGCAAAGAGTAAATCAGCATAATCTCATCATTAATCACAAATATAAGGGGAAATAGGTGCTTAATCCATACAACGGTTCAAAACAACCCTAAAATGAGGTGTTTAGCTACACAAAGTCATGAAAAAGCTACAATTATGCAGAATAATTAAAGCCATTACAGAAACTTAACAAAGAAAGAGAAGAGGAATGAGAAAAACCAAGGATTTGAGCCGCAAATTTCTTCTAGACTTCAACCCAAGCTCAATATTTTTCAAGAGGGCAAAACCCTAGCACACCCAGCTCCTAGGAGCACTTGAAAACTAAAGAATGACCTAATTTTGGCCTATCCCTTGCTTAAATACCCTCCACATGCGTTTCAGTAAGTAAAACGCATGGTTGCATAGTCTGTCGTATGCTTCAGCACATACATGTGTGCTAAAGCATATGACACAGTAAGTTCTGATCCTGGTTGGCTTCAGCCAAGGATTGGGTGCTGAAGCATATGACACAGTGAATGCAATTTCCCATTGGTTTCAGCACATGTATTGTTGGCTGAAGCCAACAACACAACAGCTTCCCTCCTAGTGTATGGAGTTGTTCCTTGGTCTTTGAAAACTTTAACACTTGTCATCTTTACCTACAAGAGACACTTCATAAGCTCTAACTTGAATGGATAATCCTACTTATATGCTTTTAACTCATGATTTGAACTTTTCTTGTTCTATCACATTTTCCTCTATATATGCACAATTTATACTTAAAAGTAAGTGAACAGACAAGAAAATGTGCTAGAATGTTATCAATTTCTATGAGTTAATACACCTATAGCTGTTCAATATCTCGTATGGCACTTGTCTGAAAAAACGCCATACAAGAGGTCAAAAAGATAAATCACCCCTATTTTTAAAAAATTTAATTTTTTTAATACAAGGCTTTGGACGACGCTTTTTTTAAAAAAAAATGTCATCCAAGGCCTACCTTGGATGGCACTTGGTAGGCCAAGCGCCGTTCAAGGCGCTTGGTTTGAGCCTTGAATTCAATGCACCACGTATTCAAGGCACAGTTGTGGCTTGAATATATTCAAGGCGTATTTTTATACCTGGTGTCTTGGATATATTGTTTTTTAAAAAGCATTGGGAAGCTACGGCTATTTGACAAAAAGTGTCATAGCTGCTCCTACCTTGTATGGCACTTATATGTAAAACGCCATGTAAGGTGCTATTTAATTTCCACAACCCGCCGTTCTTATTTTCATTTTCATCTTCCCGCGTTTCCTCTAGCTCCCTCATTTCCCAGAACTCCGTTACAGTATAAAGCTTCCTCTCCCATGTGTTTTTTTTTTTTCTTGTCTCGACCTCCTTCAGAAGCTCTATAGTGTGTAAGTGTTTTTTTCAACATTTGGTTTACGTTTTCTTTTTTAGTTAAACTCTGTCATAAATCTTATATGTGTGCTCATAATTTTTTTTTCAGGTATTTATTTGAAGTGTCAACTCTGTCATCTTTAACTTTCTATACATTGTAAGTTTTTTAATTTTTGAGCTTACAAATATAGTAATACTTAGTTTAACCCTCCGTAGAAGTAACGTGTATGGCTCAAACTTAAGCAACTTAAATGCTGAAGTTCTTTTATGCTTGATACATGAAGACGTAATATTGCAAAAGATACGTGCTATGTTATTTTATTTTGCTGTGAATTATATTATAAATTGTTGTAAATTTTGAATTGTAAATGGACGTTTCCATCAAGAATATAAAATTAATTACAAAATATTATTTAAAAAACAAAGACTTCTACGGCGCTTCTCGAAAGAAGTGCTATTGAAAGTCAAATGACTTCCAATGGTGCTTCCTTGGAGAAGCGTCGTAGGAAGTGCCACCTTCCTATGACACTTCCCAAGAAAGCGTCATAACTTTATATTTAAAAAAAATTAAATAATTAAGCTATGGCGCTTTTATATATTTAAGAAGCATCGTAGCTTATTTTAATAACGCTAGAAGCTACAGCGCTTTCCAAACGTTATAGTGTTCTTTAAATTAAGCGTCATAGCTTATGTTTTTTGTAGTAATGTTGTTTGAGACCATAAAATGCTTTCTTAAGTCTATAGACATGATTAGGTTTGGCTACGTCCTCAAAGCCAGGAGTTGCTCAACATAGACTTCTTCCATGATATTACCATTTAGAAAAGCAATTTTAACATCCATTTGATAAATTTTAAATCCTTTGATGCACGAAAAGGCTAAAGGTACTCATATAACTTCCAATCTAATTACGGGAGCATATATTTCCTCATAATCAATCCCTTCTTCCGGATTATAGCTTTTGCCACCAATCTTACCTTGTTTCTTAAATTTATACAATTTACCCATTTTACACTACTTAAAGATTTTAATTTTCAAATATGCATTTATTATCTATCATATCTTTCTCTCTTCTACAAGGGGTAAAAGTGGAAAACAATATAATCATTAATTACACCTTGTATAGTTTGAACCAAATTTTTTTTTTAAAAGACTTCTTATATTATAGACAAGAGAGAGTATCCAGGAGAAATTCGCCAATGCAGTAACTGAAACTGCAACATTGCAACTCCTAAAATTAACGTGAGTACTTGAGTATGTCACAAAATTCATGACTCCATTAATGTGATTGAGATAAAATAGAGAAGGCCTTCAAATACATTGTTTGACACCAATAAATAGAGATAAACATGAACTTCTCTACAGAAAAAAGAGAACCGAATAAAAATTTAGATAGTCGTATATACATTTCTTTGGTTCATAGCGTCGGGAAAGAAGATGCATAAAATGAAGTGAAAAATTGAATTTGGTGATCTTTCCAGTGATAAGACTGGCGCTCAGCCGTGAAGACGGCAATGTCAGTCTCACTGCCTCCATGAACAACGTCATGCTTCTCATGCATGCCATTCTTGAATTAAACAACACTTATATATAGAACATTCTAGAAAATCAAAAACAAAAAATCCAATGATCAACTAGCTACATTAACACTCATAAATGACAATTCAATAACCAATTGACCACATTCAATGAACACACACAATCCCTAAGGCACAGAATTTAATGAATGATAATAATTCAATGAACCACATACAAAGATAATCATGGACTCATAAGCAAATCACCAAAGGCGCCACATAAGCTTGTAGATTAGCCGAGCAAGCATAAGTGTGGAGAGCCACGGGATTTATAAGAGTATATTAATGATGATTGATGATTATATTCCCTTAAGACACAATTAGCCAAACTATATGTGTCATGTGACTATATATAATACTTGTTTCATTGCACTCTTACTAGCTCCTAATTCACCATAGCCTCTTTCTCTCTCTGGTATATCAATCTCAGAGAGGAAGATGATGATGAAGCTGATGGAGAAGTATAAGAAGAAGAAGAAGCCATATGGCTACTCAAAGATGGATAAGGAAGATCTAGAGGAAACCAAACATCGACGAGCTCAGTTCTTAATCAACAAGGTATTACACAAATGTGATTCTTCTTCTTCTCGCACAAGGCCATGTTTGGTTAGGATCAGATTGCCAAAGGTCATCAAGATTAAAATTATTAGCAACAGATTCAACAGAATCAAAAAGACATTGAAGAGACTCGTGTCGGGATCATCGCACTATTATCATCATCAGGACCAAAATTGATGAACCTTTCTCATATTGCTTTCTGATATATTAATGAAGAATTAATCCTCATCTGCTTCTTCTTGTATCATCAGTTTCTTCATTATATTTATTTCAGTCAGTTTTCTGGTTTTGTGGAGTGATGCTACTATACTATGCATGTTGTGATTGAAAGCTTTGATTATACTGAGTTGTTCACTCGGAGTTGATGTTTATATGCATACAATTTTAATGTAACTCAAATTATTATTGAATGTTGTGCTAAAAAATAGTTAGTGAAAGGCAAGGCTGGAAGAAAAAAAAATAAAAATCACTCATTTATTTACTTATTAAACAAATAAATTTTTTATGGGAGTCAACATGCACTACAAAAAAACATTCAATTTCTAACTACGGAATTTTGTCACAAATTCCGTGATAAAGTTTTTTGCAAGAAAAAATTGCCACGGAATTTTTTAGTGGCTAATTCAGTGGTGAAAATTAAAAATTTATTAAATTTTATATTAAAAATAATAATAATATAATATTAGTTATTAAATAATTTTAATTAAAAATAAAAATATTATTAGTAATTAGTATTATATTATTATTTATTAATATTATAGTCATAAATTTATAAAAAATAATATTTATAATATTAAATTATTAGTTATTAAGTAATTTTAATTAAAAATATAATTCATTTTTTTTTAAAAAATGGCTAAAAATTATTATAATAAGATTTATTAAAGATTTAAAATATGTTGAATTTGAAATTAATTAACCATAAATATATAAATACTATATCAAATTTTTATTTAATTTATTATTATTTTTAATAATATTACATATATATATATAGATATAATTAATTATATATATGATAATATTATATATATATATATATATATATAACATTATGTAAATATATAATGTAGGTTCATTTCGATGCAACTGGCAAAGGCATAAGTGTGAGAGCACTAGGAGCATGAAGTCGTGGGTTTGGATCAGAGGAGATGCATTTTCAAGAATTTAGAGACGCGGACAAGTGGCAGCTCAAGGAGGAGACACTTGGCACACTGCTGCGCTGACACGTGGCGGCAGCTGGCAATGAAATGGCCTCCTACAGACGTGACACGTGGCTTCTCATGAGAATGTCCACATGGCATTTGAAAATTGAAAAAATAGAAAAAATGAATTTGTGGCCGAATCAATTCCATCGCAAATTTCTGACGGAAATTCATTTGTGACGCATCTGTTTGCGACAAAACAAATTCCATAAAAAAATTTGTGGCAAATCTGTTTTCATCGTAATTCTATCAAAAACATTGAATTCTGTGGCAAATTCCATCGGAAATTCATTTTTTTTTTAGTAATGGCATGATACTCTATGAGAAGTCTTTTTTTTCCTAGGCATAGACATCCTCCAGTTAGAGGAAAGCATGTTTTAGGTACTATTGGGCACTAAATATAGGCACATCTTCTAATAAAGATTTAAACATTAGTTCATTACGTTGTGAGAAACCAGTTCTTTCCACCTAACCCAATCATGTTGGTTAATAGGAGAAGTCTTGACATAGTAGTAAAGTTGTCATTGTTGACTTAGCATTGATGGTCCGAGTTGTAATGAAAACAGTCTTTTACACAATTTAGAAAGTAGGGTTCTCATTTAGTGCTTAGTCTTTTGCACAATTTAGAAAGTAGGGTTCTCATTTAGTGCTCACTGATTTGGATAATTTAATACTCCTTTCTTTAATATTATTGAGATAACAAATGTTTCTAGTATATCTGTTTCTATTTCTATATATATGGAAAGTTTTAAAATCATCACAAGGTAAGGCTACATACAACGAATCCAATACAAATCTATTAAATTTGCTTCATTGATCAGTTTAGTTTTTAAAATTAATATTTATCAATTAAATCCCCAAAGTTTCATAACCATGCACAATTAGCCGTTATGAGTTGATGAAGGAAAAAATAATACTATGACAACCAATCATGTACGATTATAAAGATCTAAGGACTTAATTAATAAAGATTAAACTTCAGGAACCAAGTCGATAATTAAAGTATACTTCAAGTACCAGAAGTTTCCGTTTCAAACATTAAACTCCATCATAATAAATGTATGAATATCATTTTTTTATATTTCATTTTCCCCACTCATGTCCAAACTCTCAAGATGAGAAATTTATGACAGGAAATTGAAAGGTTCTATAAAGAGAAATAACAAGTAATAATAAGAGAGATAATTACTGAAGAGTAATAGTAAAGGGGATATAATAAATTTTGCAAGTCAAACCATGTGCCGTAAAAAGGGATTTCTTTTCCTTTATAGTGTGTACCAAACGAGGCCAAAAATGTCTTGCCATGAAATGGAATTTAAGCCCACATATTATGACAGTTGTGAGAAGGAAACCTGAAAGTTACATCAGCAATTTGTCATCCATCTGAACCTTGGTGCAACAAAAATAACACACCTTTGACTGGACGGTCCCTTTTGACCTGAAGACAAGAGAAGTCAATCATTGAGCGGATTCCCAAACTTGTCTAGGCTATCAAATGAATGTTAAAACGGTCATCATGAATGTTTCTCCTATAAAATATAGAGCCGTTATCTTATAAGTTTATTACAATCATCTTTAACTACCTAGTCCCACCACTTTAAAAAAAAACACAGGAGGAAGAAGAAAGCACCATCATTTAGACCAATAGAGAAATTGAAGGAAAAACAAAATGAGATGTACAATACAAATTGAGCTCCAAAAGTTCCAATATTTCATGATTCACAACCATCAATTCCTATTGATTCCTCTTGAACAGATTTCAGCAACAACTTTGAGTTCATATCCATTCTGCTCCATCACTTTAATAGGAGAGTTTGGCGGATTACCCTCAGATTTCTAAATGTTGCGCATAAGGGATATTTTACAACTATTTTTTTTTTTCCTTTTTTGTTTAGTTATAATTTTTTATTATATTAAAATTATTTAAGGGAAAATGATAAATAAGTCTCATGTATGTAAATTAATCCCAACTAAGCTCCTCAATTTGATTTATTACATTAATAGGGTTTTTGTGAGAGCTTATTTTTGGCTCTTTTATGCTTAGGAGACAAAATTCCTCGCATATGTTTGCTTCGAACATCATAAAAACTCACTTAAAATAGGGTAATCCAAATTTGTGGGAGAAGAAATTTATCACTATATTTTTTTTCATTCACATTCTTCACCTATCCCTTTAATCAGTAGCAACTAGGGGAATCCTTAAAAAGATCTTTAAAAATACTAAAGGATAAAAATTTGTTCGAATATTCATAATACAAAAGAGGTGTGAGAGCATAATTTGTCCTTTTCAAAATTCAATAGAAATGATAAAAATGTCCCTCTAAGTTTAAAAAACATAAAAGGGTTTAACAAGTTCAAATTAGGTTTTAACAAATTCCAATTCAAGAATCACCATTTGTTACAATGGTAAGGTGTTGATTCTCAATTCTGATAAAGGTTTCACAAGTTCAGGTAATGTTTTAAAACGCTCTGATAAGATTTTCACAAATTTCAATTTAAAAATCACCACTTGCTACAATGACAAACAACTTCAGATAAAGTTTCAATAAATTCTAATAAGGTTTTATCATAAGTGAAAATCCATATCTTGCCATTGTAGCAAGTGATGCTTTTTTAATCGGAATTTGAGAAAAATTCATTAGAACTTGTTAAAACCTTATATGAATTTGTTAAGGCCTTATAAAAAAATGGGAGCACGTTTTTTAAACTCATAGGGACATTTCTATCATTTTCATTTAATTTTAAAAAGAATAAATTATACCCTCACACCTTTTTGACATTATGAATATTCGGAACATATTTTTGATTTTTAGCAGTTCGAAAGTTCTTTTTTAGGGATTTTCCCTAGTAGTTATTTGACCTACAAATTTTAGAGAAAAAATTGTAAATAAGCACATAACAGAAAAAATTAGCATTTTATTTAATAAATTTGAAAAATGAAAAAAAATAAAAGGTGTGGATTTTCAAGAAATAACTTATAACAATGGTAAGAAAATTTTTAAATAAATCTAATAAATTTGTGGAAGAAAACATGCAAGATGTTTAAATTGCATACGATGATTTAAGAACAAAAGATAATATTTACAATAATGAAATATTAAAATATTAAAAAATTTCATAAAATATTATTTAAATATTAATAATAAAATTATGACTTGCTAGCAAGGATGGTGGGTTTGGGGGGAGAGGATACTCTCAGAATCGTTTTTTCTCATTTTTTTCTTAGAATCTCATCTCCCATCTCTGATTAAAAAATGAACGATTCATATTTGATATTTTCTAAAACTATTAATATAGTATTTTATAATTTAATTTTTTTTAAAAAAAAAATTTGTGTTGCAGTTATGAATTGTATAGATCAAATTTTAATAGTTTAAATTTATTAATTTATGTTTAAAATAATATTTTTATAAAATATGAAATCTGATCTAAGGGTGGGTGAAGATAGGATTCTTTTGGGATTGGCTATAATCTTTTGCTCTTCCCATCCTCTTCACCCTCTACGACTCATCTCAACCTTTAAATTGAAATCTTAGCGATTTATATTTAATGTTTCATAAAAATATTATTTTTTAATATTTTTTAATACATATTTAAATTATCATAACTAAAATTTAGCATTTTTGAATTTATTTAATTATTTTTTAATGATTTGATGCTTTTAAAATATTTTTATAAACATTAAATCTAAACCGTTCAGATTTTAATTAAAAGGCTAAGATAAGTAGTGAGGCGAAAAGGATGAGAAGAAAATGGTAAGAACAGAGAACCATAGCTAATCTCAATTCTCTCAATGTCTTTTATTTCCTTTTCTTTTCAAAATCTCATCTTCACCCTTATATTAAAAATATATATGGTTTAGATTTCATATTCTATAATAATATTATTTGAATATAAATAAATAAATTTAAATTATTAAAATTTGATCTGCACAATCCATAGTTGATAAAAGGAACAAATTTTTTCTTCTACCGAAAAAATCAAATGACACCAAAATTTGACTTCAATGTAATAAATCAAATTACAGAAGCTGAATTGAGATTAATTTGTTAATATGGAACTTAGTTGTCAGATCCCTAACCAATTCATATATAGCGCCAGTTGGATGTGACTCCAGACAAAGGAAAAGGATAAATAAAAAAGGCGTTGTTAGTCAAGATGATACAATTTGATTTTGACAAGTTTATTTTACAATACAAGATTATGAATCGTTAATGATTTTATTATATTCGTTATTCAATAAAATGAGAACCTAATCACTATTTAATACTCCTGGGGCTTTTAATATAAGTTTTAATTGACTTTTTTTTAGAGAGAATGAAGAATCTAAATATATTACTTAGTCATAGTATATATACATTGTGTATTATTGAATTCTATATCAGCTTATAAGTTAGGCAAATTAGTTTCGAAACAAAAAAATAACTACTTTAAGTTAGTTTATTTAACTTCATTAATTTCTTTAAAAAAAAATATCAACAGGGTCTCATATCATATACCAGAGTAAGTCTTTTATTTTCTGTGTGATTCATCTTTCTTTGGGGGCGTCAAAATAGACCGAATTTGAAAACACTTCTAGCCAAATGCTAAATGAAGAATCAAACATTTGTACCATTTTTTCTTGAACCAGCTTGCCAACTACTACAAATTTTTATATATTTTTTCTTTTATAACTTGCTTTAAACAGTTCAAATGTTTTAGGCATGCACTTGTTATTCCCTTTTTTAATTATATTCCGTATGTAATGTCATACGAGGAATTATTCCCTCAAAAATAGTCCCGGTATTTTTCTTTTTTTATTTTGATACAAATGGAAATAAACTAACAGAATTTAAATGGACTAAGTAATCCCTAGCTCAGCCAGTAGCGTCTACGTTGACTCCTTTAAGAGAATATGAAGACCGAATCCCATGTTCAAAGCCCGCTTTGCTAGAGAATCAGCATGAATATTAGACCAGCGATCAATCAAGTGCAAAGTAGCGTCCCAGTCTCGACTTAAGAGCTCCTGTAGTTCCGTAGTTAAATCCTTATCAGCGTGAAGTTCATAGTCCGATGATTCACTTAATCGAATCACCTCAGTAGAATCACAAAACAGCTTCACCTTCTTGAAACCTCCATCCCATGCTCGTCAAAAGCCCCAATATACACCCCCAGAGTTCAGCAGTAAAACAATCATTGCCTAAAATTCGACACATGAAAGATTCCACGACATCGCCATCTGGGTTTCTAATAATTCTACCACACCCAACGGAGTGAGTGACGAAACAGAAGGCCCCATCAATATATACTTCCATCCCCGATGATTCATCGTTTCTACTCGCTATCCCGTGAATCCGTCTAGTAGAAGTCTTCTGACACTGCACATTAAACTTTGAAGCACGTTCCATACATCTCATGATATCTCTTATCTCCGCTAACCCTTCATGAACACTCAAGCTTACCATGTGATGAACACATTCATTTCTTCTACGCCACAAGATCCAACATGTGATACAAACAGATCCGTCCACCTTCCATACTCAGTCATTTTATTTTGCCTAATGTTAGAGCATATCCAGATCTCTAATCCACTATTCCAAAATTGATGGTTGTCAAGGCTGATTCCCAATGCTAACCAAATCTGCCTGGCATCTATGCAGTCACGCATCACATGAATAGTGTTTTCTGATGAGGTTTGACAACAAATACAAAAACTGTTTGGATGAAGTCCTTTTAAGTGGAGTGAGTCATTGGTCAGGAGTCTATCATGCATTAGAAGCCATAAGTGCATTTTACACCTTTGCTGACAACATAGTTTCCACAGTTTGGACCAATTATTCGTTCCCTAGCTTTGGTGGTTAGCAATAAGGTCATAAGTAGATTTGATTGAGAACTGATCGTGTCTTTCATATTTCCACCTTGCTCGCTGCTGACCATGAGAGTGATGAATCTCAACCCCCTCACAAAATTGTTCCCAAGTTGATTCAATATTGTAAGTGAGGGTAGATTTGTAATATTGTATATAATATGTTAGCTTATATGGCACGGGCTGTGTGCTATATATGTATATATTTCTGTGTTGCCTTAAGAGTACGCGTACATACAGAACTAGAATTGTTATCTGTACATTGTGATTCAGGTTGAATAAGATGAGTGCTTGTACAAGTCCAGTAGGTTAATGGGCTGGTCTAAGAATTAATATGGTACCAGAGCACCGGGTTCGACCCGCTAATTTCATCTCAAGATTCACCCAAGAAACCAGCTTGTTAATTCCCTTGTAAGTCAAGAATCCTTAACCATGAGCACCGAAAAAGAATCGACCTCCGCTGTGTTAATCTTTGCCGCGACGTTACCGTTCACCCATCTACTCTACCTTCATCCGTCCGATATGCAAGTTGTAACCCCCTTCCCACCTTAGGCCGGGATTTAGTTCTTAAACTCATAATCAAGTTGTAATTAGAGACCATATTTCGAAATGGGACTTATTAAGACAATCTTTTGCCCAAAAATCGGATTTGCAAAAACATTTTTCAAAACTTATTCACAATGGTCTCAAATTCTCAATACAAAATAATACTGGCCTGAACAGGTGGATTCCATTTACAAATATCAGAGTGCAAATAAATTCCCGACTCACTCGGGTTCCATTCATTAGATAAGGGATTTACAAAGGCACAAAGCCACAATTCAATACCCTTAACTTGGGGATTACACAAAATCTATACTACCAATCCCATTTTACACAATTGTTCCCAAAAACATCCAATAGATATACAATTCCAAATCTACAATGATAACCATTAATTCCAAATACACTCCTAAACAGGAGCTCTAACTACTCTTCGTCGCCCGCTTGCCTCTCGATCCTTCAGCCCTGTCTAAAATGGTTAATTTTGGGAGAGTGAGATTCTAAAGAATCCCCGTAGTAACAAATCAATCATATAATGTACAACAATAGTGCATGTAAGCCAATCATTATTCACAACAAGCAACTACAACGGCAGTTACAACGGCAATGGTTAGTATGACACATGTCATCCCTTACGATTGCTCACGCTGAATTGCTCACGCTGTATTGCATCACCACAATCAACACAGTATAATTCACCACAGCTGGGATCCATATAAAGCATATCATAATCACAAGCCACATAGGCAAAATACACACACACAGCCCACGGCTGGTTTCACAAACGCCGCCCCACGGGTCGGATTCACAAAGATCCATGTACATTTACGACGGCAGTTCAACGGCCGACCTAGAGATGACCACTGTCACTCCCTATACGGCTCACATTGAAGTGCTCACGCCGTAATGTACCATGGCACACATTTCACAAGCTCAACGACAAGTTATGCATGCCAAGACATCATACAATATGTGAGAGAAGAGTCACTACCTGAGTTCTTCCGGGCGTGTCCTAGCGCCGGTCTCTCCCGCGGAAGGCAAATGTCAAATCCTATATTCATAATTAGGGACGAAGAGTTATATTCTATTCCAAGACTTAATTAACTTGAAACACTTAGTTTTGGTTATCATAATTGACTCTTAAGAGGCCCTAAATGCCTCTAAGAAAAGTCCCAAAAAGGTTGGGAAACAATAGGTTAAAGATCCCCTTTCGATAACTCAAAGTGCCAAAACACAGGGTTGGGCCCCGGCCCACCATTCCTTGGGCCGCGGCCCAAACATGGTCAGAAAGTCTTGGGCTGCGGCCCACCACTCATGGGCCGCGGCCCAAAACAGGTCAGAAAGGCTTGGGCCGCGGCCCGCCATCCTTGGGCCGCGGCCCAGAGATTTCCTGACTCTGGGCAGCACTTCGAAAAACCATAACTAATTCTAGAAAAATCGAAACGAGGTGATTCCAAAGCCAAATGAAAGGTATTTGAGTCCTCTTTCAAGGAAAAATACAGTCCTTCACTGGGAATCACCACACAAATACAGAATCACCAAAAACTAACCACTACTCCAAAACAGAGTTCTGTTTCAATCCCAAACTTTGGACAACCATAACTCACAGAATACTAAACGAAATGACACAAAATATATGTCCATTTTGAAGCTTGGGATGTGAACTTTAAGACTGGAAAGTTTCATAATTTTCCAATACCATTTGGTCACTCAAAACGCTCGTGTAAGCTGACAGCGAAAAACAGAGCTTAACCAAAACAGATTTTCCAACTTTTCCCAAGTGATCCAAATGAACCCAAAATCAATACCCAAGCTCATTCCCACACAAAATCACTCAAGGAATCCAATGGGAATGTCAAAATCACCAAAATCCTATTCCATTATCATGCTTTGGGTTTTGGCCAATCAATTCAACAAGATACCAATCTTAACCAAACTTCACATTTCAACTTCTAATCAATCTATCTATCACATACTCATTCCAAACAAACAAATTTCATACCAAACACATACCAAACTCCTAATGGCCCTCATTTTCGAAAATGGCCCCAAAATTCCAGAAAATTCAAAGTATTTCAAATGGTATGAAACTTAGATAGAAAGATAGGTCTCACTCACCTTATCAACTTCTCCCAAAGAGAATTCTTGATTCTCCAACAATCAATTTTCGTGTGGCACAAATCACAACCAAATGATCAAACTACACACACCAAAATGAAGCCCATTACTCAAGGATCAACATTTGTGAAGGGAGTTTGAGCAAAGGAGATCATTTTCCTTACCTTTCTCAAGCTTTCTTCTCTTCCTTTTCCACCAAAAATGGCGCCCAGCTTGAGAGAGAGAGATGAGAGAAATGAGAGAGGGAGCACGAGAGAGAGAAATGGAGAGATGGAGTGTGAGAGAGAAAAGAGAAAAAAGTGTTCCCTTGTCCTCATATGAACTCATCCCATGGCCACCAAAATGCCACATGTCAACATCTCCTTCATTCCCTCAATAAGCTCACACAAGCTAACCACACTGGATCCCGACCCACGGTCAAGGAATCACCACCCTTGATCTTAAATACCACACATATGCACTAATCTTTCCAATTTCCACTAATTATGACATTAATTAAAATTGTCATAAAATACATAATAATCCCAATTAAATTCATAATTATCCATAATAATCATGATTAACCCATAATCAAAAATTGGGATATTACACAAGCCACAACACTCGTCCCTCATATTCTCACTGACATAAAGAATTACACAGTGTGAAGCCGTGGGATGAAAATTGCGCTCAAAGGGCGGCAGAAATTGGGATTCATTGACCGGAGTTGTTTGAAGGAATCATTCGAGGTAACCTTGCACGCTCAGTGGGAGCGTTGCAAAGCTGTTGTGCTTTCTTGGTTGATCAGATCTATTTCCAAGGAACTCACTAACGGGATTGTCTTCTTTGATAGTGCATCTCTGGTGTGGAATGATCTAAGAGAAAGATTCGATAAAAAGAATGGCACCAAAATCTTCGCCTTGCATCGGGAAATCATATCACTTAGGCAAGGCAATTCATCGGTTTCTATGTATTTCTCACATCTTCGAGAGCTGTGGGAAGAGCAATCGGCATTACTCTCACTTTCATCTTGTAAATGCGAAGCCTCTAAGGCTCACGGTGATATGGTGTAGGAGCAGCGACTACTCCAGTTCTTGTTGGGGCTTGACGAATCCTATAGCCAAGCCAAAAGCCAAATCTTGTTAATGGCACCATTACCTTCTGTTAACAATGCGTATGGCATGATCGTGCAAGATGAGACCCAACGGTCTATTGCTGGTTCTGAGAAATCCTCCTCCTCTCTAAAGGCATTACTATGGCAGTAAGGGGAAGAGGCCGAGGAAGGGGGAGAGGCCGTGGAGACAACGATCTAGAGTGTTCTTATCGCCATAAAAAGGGGCATTCCAAAGACAATTGCTACCAGATCATCGGCTATCCTACAAATTTCAGAGGAAGAAAGACTAAAGAATCCAATCAAGGAGTCAAGGACTCTCCTTAAACCACTAAGGAAGCGCTGGTTGGTACTGCCAATGCTATAGCTCCCACGTTTACACAAGCCCAATATGAGAGGATATTAGAGCTGCTCAAGCGTGAAGAGGAGTCGACAATGCATGCTTTATCTGGTACAGGTTTGACTATCTCTAATTCTTCTATAGCCTTTCATAATTGGATCATAGACTTTAGAGCTACAACTTATATGGTAGGAGATTTAGGTCTGTTAAATGACTATAAGAGATATAATGGACCTATTAAAACTATCACCATGCCCAATGGAAGACATATTCCTGTTACTCACGTAGGCAATGCTAGACTCGCTAATAATATTATATTGCACAATGTTTTGTATGCTGCCCGACTCCAATTCAATCTAATAGCAGTATCTAAGTTCACTAGAGAACATAACTATGTGGCTTCGTTCTTCCCTCATCTATGTCTATTGCAAGGCCTTCAGGAAGGGAAGACAAAGTTGATTGGTAAAGAAATTGGAGGACTTTATATGTTGAACATTGACAAAAAATATGACAATATTAATGTAGTTCATACTCTTGAGAATAGCAGTAATCTAGAGAAATTACCTATAGGGAAAGTACCTTCTGTTGAATTGTGGCACCAACGATTAGGACAGGCTCCAATTTCTGTAATGCAACATCTTGATATCATGAATAATAAAGATTTGCATTTGAATAAAGATTGTGCGATTTGTATTCAATCCAAACAAACTAAATTTACATTTAATCGTAGTCACATTAAGACCAAGAGATGTTTTGAGCTTATTCATGTGGATATATGGGACCGTATAAAACCCCAACACCTCAAGGTTATCATTTTTTCCTGACTATAGTTGATGACTTCTCTTGATCTACTTGGATATTCCTTATGAGTTCTAAATCTAACATTGTTAGTTGTATCAAAAATTTCTATACATATGTATTGACCCAATTTTATGTTCCAATTAAACGTGCGTAGTGATAATGGTACTAAATTCACAAATAATGAATTGAAATCCTATTTTCAGGAAAAGGCAATTGTATATGAGATGACATGTCCCTACACCCCTGAGCAAAATGGGGTTGTAGAGAGGAAACGCAGAACCATTATACAAATAGCTAGGAGTTTGATAATCCAATCTGTTGTCCCAATAGAATTTTGGGGAGAATGTGTAAAAATGGCATGTTATCTAGTCTATAGGATCCCTTTCAAAGTCTTAGGATACCAAACCCTGTTTGAGGTTGTATATAAGTCTAAGCCTGATCTATCTAATCTCAGGGTCTTTGGGTCTGCTGCCTTTGCCACAGATTTAAATAGTAATGATAAGCTAAAGCCTAGGGCAATTCCCTACATATTTCTTGGATATCCTGAATATAAGAAAGGCTTCCTCCTACTAGATACTAAAACTAATAAATTGTTTGTAAGTAGGCATGTAAGCGTCATGGAAGTTGAATTTCCATTCAGAAATAACATTAGTAGAAACCAATTGGAAATTTTTGGAGAATTAAGAGATATGTTTTGGTATGACAATGAAGAACCTGTGGGCACCCCTGATAACCAAGGTCTGGACATTACCCAGTCAACTGATATTACTAATAAAATGACCTTGACTGATTCCCCAGCAGCTATAAATAATCAGCCTAACTTTGAACAAAATGAATCACGACCTGTTAGGGATAGAAGGCCTCCTATATGGTCAACAAACAATATATGCAACGCCTTAACTACAAGAAATCAAGGTAAACATAGAGGAAAGTGTAGGTATCTGATTGAAGACTACATTTCTTATGGTCATGTTTCTTCTCATCATATTTCTTTTCTTTGCACTATTGATTATACAGTAGAACCAGCTAGCTATAGTGAGGCCATTCAAGATCCTGAATGGGCAAAAGCTATGGATGCAGAGATAAGCGCACTTGAGAACAATCACACTTGAGAGGTAGTTCCACTCCCTAGAGGAAAGAAACCTATAGGACGTAAATGGGTATACAAAATCAAGTACAATTCAAATGGTAAGATAGAGAAATATAAAGCCAAATTGGTGGCAAAAGGGTATAGCCAAAGAGAGCGAGTTGATTATTATGAAACATTCTCTCCAGTTATTAAAATACTTACTATTCGTTTTGTTCTTAAACTAGCTGCTGTTAATAAGTGGAAATTACATCAAATGGATGCACATAACGCTTTCTTGCAGGGAGATTTGAATGAGGAGGTATACATGCATGTACCCCCAGGCTTTGATAACAAGGGGGAGGGAATGATATGTAAATTATGAAAATCCCTTTATGGTTTGAAGCAAGCTTCAAGACAATGGAACCATAAATTGTCTAAAACTTTGAAACAGGGAGGTTTTTCGTAAAGTAAGAATGATTATTCCTTGTTTGTTAAAGAGCATGATGATGGTATAGTGTATGTCTTAGTTTATGTAGATGATTTGCTAATCACAAGAAGCTCTGAAAAGGGTATATCTAAAGTTAAAATACTGTTGCATAAAAATTTTAAAATTAAAGACTTAGGACAAATGAAATATTTTCTTGGAATTGAGGTAGCTAAATCAGATAAAGGGATTATTCTGTGTTAAAGGAAATATGTTCTTAACTTATTATCTGAAATAGGAATGAGTGGGTACAAACCATATGTTGTGCCAAAGGGGCAAACTGTCAAACTGATGGCATATCACGAAGGAAAGGATAAAAGGAAAGATCTGTACAGATATCCAGATCGATACAGGAAACTAGTAGGTAAGCTTATATATCTAACCATGACTAGGCCTGACATTTCATTTCTGTGTAGACCCTTAGCCAATTCATGCAACAACCCATGAAAGTACACTATGCAGCTGCCATGAATGTGGTTCGATACTTGGAAGGTAGTCCTGGATTTGGTGTGCTATTAAGTGCAGATGGGAATTTGGCAATGGAAGGCTATTGCGATTCAGATTGGGCAAGCTACAAAACCACTAGGAGATCAGTTATCGGGTACTTGCTGAAATTTGGAGGTTCACTTGTCATGTGGAAGATAAAGAAACAGAGCACTATGTCAAAGTCGTCAGCAGAGGCAGAATATAGAGCTCTTAGTATGGCAACATCAGAGATTGTTTGGGCGCTTGGGTTGCTGAAGGATTTGCGCATTCAGCATGAATATCCCATGAGGATATTCTGCGATAGCAAAGTAGCTATACATATTGCTGTAAATCGATGTATCATGAGCGCACCAAGCACATCGAGATTGATTGTCACTTCGTAAGGGAGAAATGGGAAAGCTGGCTAATTGACCCACAACATGTACGATCGAAGGAGCAACAAGCTGATCTATTAACAAAGGTAGTTGGTGAAGATATTCATAAAAGGTTGTTGAGCAAGTTAGGGACAGTGAATCTGTTCAGTCCACAAACTTGAGGGGGAGTGTAAGTGAGGGTAGGTTTGTAATATTGTATATAATATGTTAGCTTATGTGGCACAGGTTGTGTGCTATATATGTGTATATTTCTATGTTGTCTTAAGAGTGCGAGTACATACAGAACTAGAGTTGTTATCTGTACATTGTGTGTAACCCCCTTCACGATCAAGGCCGAGATTATTTCATAAAAACGTAATAAAGTTTGAATTAGAGACCATGTATGATTTGGGACTTAAATAAAATAAAATTTTTCCAAAAAATCAAGGTTTTCAAAAACTTTTACAACGCCTATTCCACAATGGTCTCATACTCACATTTCAAACATAAATGGCATGTATGCGTCGTTTCCATTCAAACATATCAGAGTACAAGGTAAATTCCTGACACACTCAGGTTACATTAATCAATAAAGGGTTCTATAAGGCATAATGCCTATAATCTCTTCCCTTTATCAGGGGATTACACAAAACTATCCAATATCATTATTATACACATGTAATTCCTAACAAAATATCCAACGGTTTATACATGATAACCAATAACCAAAATAAAACTCTCAATCCGGAGCTCTACCTGCTCTTTGTCACCCGCTTTCCTTTAGATCCTTCGGCCCTATCTAAAAATTTATTTTTGGGAGAGTGAGATTCTAACGAATCCCCGTAGTGTCAAATCACTCATAGTATGCACAACAACAAAGCATAAAAGTAAATCATCAGACAACACATAGCAACTACAATGGCAGTTACAGCGGTAAGGCAGGTATAACTCATGTCACCCTTACGTTTGCTCACGCTGAAGTGCTCCCGCTGTATTGCACAATCACATGATCATATCACATATATCACCCTAGTTGGGATCCATATAAAAAATTTCACATACACACACAGCCACCACTGGCCGGATACTCAAACAGGAATCCACGATTCCACAAAGCACCCCTGGCAATTACAACGGCAGGGGTAGGTGTGATAACCATCACCCCCTACGACTGCTCACGCTGAACTGCTCACGCTGAACTGCTCACGCTGTAATACACTACGGGAGATAACACATTCGCAATGATAAGTCATACATACCAAGCATCATACACAACATGAGAGGAAAGTCACTACCTTAGTCCTTTCGGGCGTGCTCCGACAATGATCTCTCCCGAATAGGGCAAATATCGTATCCTATAATTCACAATTAGGGACGAAAAGTTATTCTCTGTTCTGATACTTAATTTACTTCACAATACTTAGATTGGTTATCATTATTGCTCTTTAAGAAGCCACAATTGCTTCTAACAAAAGCCCTAAAGGGTTGGAAGAACTATCCTAAAAATCCCCTTTTGGAAACACAAACATTGATTTTTCACTGAGACACTCGAGTGAAGATGACCTCACTCGAGTGATAATGTACGAACACTTGAGTCATGAAAGCAACACTTGATTGATAGCCTCACTCTCACTCGAGTCGTAGAAAGTGAGGTGCAGAAAGTGCTCACCCGAGAGCAAAAAGGAATGATAACATCTAGAATTGCTCGCTGTACTCAAGCATGACCTCTATCACTCTAGCGGAAGCCTAATGCTCACTCAAGTACCCCAAAATGAGGTTCAGGAAGTACTCACCCGAGAGCACAAGAAACTTTCAGAAGGGAACATCACTCGAGCATGAACCCTGGAACTCGAGTGATAGCTTGACACCCGCGAGTGCCAAGACACACATTTGAAAAACGGACGCGAGTGACAACCCGAGACATGAGTTCACGGTGTCTCATACACCTTCACTCGAGTGGGACGAGGCTCACTCTAGTAGGAACTCTCAACACTCGCAAGTGAGGCAACACTCTTACCTCAAGACACAGAAGTGCAACATGAAACTGGAAGCAGAAAGGGAAAATACACTACAGCACTCGAGTGGAACCCATCCTCACTCAAGTGATGTTCATCCCGTACTCGAGTGGACCCCAGATCACTCGAGTGATGCTATCAGAAACCAGAAAACACAGAAGGTATGACAAGACTTCCCCACTTTTGCCCAATTGATTCCAATAGTCTCAAACTCTCAACCAAGGCTACTCCCACATAAAAACACCCAAGGAATCCACTAGAACCATCAGAATTACCAAAATCCTATTCCATTATCATGCTTTGGTTTTGGGCAACACTAACACCAAAATTCCAAAATCATCAAACTTAATCATTCAATCCCAAATCCCTTTCCATCTAGCCACATACATTCCAAACATACCAATAACATGCCAAACATCCCAATGACCATCATTTTCGAAAATAGGCAATAAATTCTAGAATTTTAAAGCTAAACCATTTGACACAAAACTTAGATAGAAAGGTCTCTTTAACTCACCTTAACAACTTTCTCAAAGAAACTTCTTGATTCTCCAACCTCCACAATTCTTTGGATTCACAAACCAACACCAAATGGCAAAATACAACCATCAAAATGAAGCTCTTATCTCAAGGAACAACTTTAGAGAAGAGAGTTTGAGCAAAAGAGGTCATCTTCTTACCTTTTTCTCAAGATTTCTCCCTCCTTGCTTCTTCAACAACGGCCGCCGATTTTGGAGAGAGGTTGAAGATAGAGTGAAATGATGATAATACTCCCCCTAGCCATGCTTCCTAGCGAAAAGGAGGGAGGGAAAGGAGAAAGAAAATGATAAAATACTCCCATATTTGACTTTCTCCCTTCACACAATCTTGACACATGTCACCATCTCATTGGCTCTCCTCAAATAAGTAACTAATTAGTTACTCTAACCACTCCATTAGCCATTTAGTTACACATTTCATTTTCTCTTAGTTAGTAATTAATTCCCTCATTAATCACTGACTAATTATCCGACAATTTCCGTTCTTTCAATTTTCCCTGATTTCAGCACATTTACCGAAATTACCATAAAACACATAATAATTCGGATTTAATTCACAAATCATTCTCAATAATTGTTATTAGCCCGTAATAAAAAATTGGGGCATTACATTGTGATTCAAGTTGAATAAGATGAGTGCTTGTATCAAATCCAGTAGGTTAATGGGCTGGTCCAAGAATTAACAAATAGCAGACCATATTCTAGAACCAGTTCGTTTCATGTTGATATTAGGGATTAAATCGGTTCTACATCGGTATTTGCCTCCAATGATGTTTGTCCATAATGCATCTCTATTCGTAGTAAGACCCCACCCAATCTTCATGAGAAACGCCTTATTCTGTAATTTTGAATGCCGTAGACCAAGCCCCTCTTGCTCCTTTGGTATGCACACCGTGTCCTATGCCACTAGACAGGCTTTTCTCTTTTCGGATGTTGAACCCCACAAAAAATTACATGAGCTTTTGTCAATTTCATCACTACAGCTAGTTGGAATGAGCGAAGTCTGCATGGCATGATTTGCCATTTGTAGAGGCAACCGATTTTATCAATATACTTCTCCCAGCTAAGGACAAGGAATGGCATTTCCAATTCAACAATCTTTTACTGACTTTATCAACCACATATTGATAAGTAGTCTTTTTTACCCGTTTATGGTGAAGAGGGACACCAAGATATTTTCCAAGATTCCTAACCATTGTGAACCCCAAGGTCTCACTCAACTGAGACCGAACAGTATGATTGACGTTATAGGAGAAAAAAACTCTGGTTTTAGCATTAATAACTTTCTAGCAAGAGGCTTCACAAAATGATTGAAAGCACCGCTTAATAATTTCTACTTGATCCATGAATAACTTACTAATTAGTTTACTAACTAGGGTAAAAAAATTTAAAAGTTGTGCTATATATTTGGAAGATTTATAACTAAGAGTGCATTTGATATATAAAATAAAATAATATGACAATGGAAAAATAAATTTTTTTGTTTTGTTTTAAATATTAAAAGAAGTATTAAATGAACAATAAGTATATGAAAAACAAATATCATATGAAAAGCACATAGTCTCAAAAGTCATTACCAACATGGTTGAATTAAGCAGAAAGCGGTTCATCACTCTTTAAGTTAAATCTGAAATTCAAGGTTTTGAAATGCAAAATTTAAAAAAAAAACAGAAAATTTTTATCTTATGATTTGTTTAGAAAGTTCATTTCACTTATCTTTTACAACAAAAATTATATTTTCACTCAACAATAAAAATTTTTGTTATCATAATATGAACTTAATACTACCTTTGATCTTATCCTAAATATAAAACATCAATCCACCTTATATTCCAAATTTATGATTTCTCCCGATGTTTCCCTATTAATCTCACAAATGAAGGGAGTCTCAATCAAAGACAATTCTAATGCACATTATTAGAAGTTATAGTAGGGAAAACTAATACTCCCTCCTATCCTTTAATATAAGACATACTTATCTAATTTGATTAAATTAAGGGAGTTAGTTGAGTTTGTTAATATGAGATGTATTTTTTAAAATACTATAGTCATCTTCCTTCATTCTCTCATTTCCTCATCTCCTTGATTATTATTGAGAGAATATCGATCAATAGGGATAAATAAGGAAAAATTGACGAATACAAAAATTATGTCTTATATTTAGGATCAAAACCAACTCACTCAAATATGTCTTATATTAAAGACTGAAGGGAGCATATATTTGTTACAAGTAACTATAATTTTTTTAATATCTACAAATTAGTTATCTAGCTCTTATATTGAGCAACAAACTGATATTAAATTTGTTGTCAACCCTCTCTTTAACCTCAAGATCAAAACATCTTCAAGTCATCTAACATTAAAAAAATCTAAATTTATTAGGAAAATTATATTCTCTAAATACAAACCATGTGACTATATATAGTACTTGGTTCATTGCACTCATACCAGCTCCTAATCCACCATGGCTCTCTCTCTCTCTCTCTCTCTCTCTCTCTCTCTCTCTGTGTTATATCAGTCTGAGAGAGGAAGAAGATGATGAAGCTGATGATGAAGTGTAAGAAGAAGAAGGCATATGGCTACACAAAGATGAATAAGGAAGATCCAGAGAAAACCAGACATCGACGAGCTCAGTTCTTAACCTACAAGGTGCTACACAAATATGATTCTTCTTCTTCTTGAGCAACACGACCATGTGTGGTTAGGATCAGGTTGTCAAAGTTAAAGATTAACATTGGCTACAGATTCAGCAGAATCAACAAGACATTGAAGAGACTCATGTTTGGATCACCATCATCATCAAAATTGATGAACCTTTCTCATATTAATATTGCTTTCTGATATTTGTGATTATTCCTCTTGATCTTCTTCTTGTATCAGTTTATTCATTATATTTTTTTTCATACATATAAGTTTATGTGAATTGAGTCGTCGAGCTTCTCAAGATCAAGACATGTCTCCGGACTTAAAGAATTTTTACAATTACCCACTAATAATGTTCTTACATTAGTGGGATTTAAATTCACTACCTTATAGTTATGAACAAATCCCTTTACCAAATAGACCAACTTATATTGGTAGTTTCTTCATTATATGCATACAATTTTGATACAAGTATTGTAACAAAGAAAATAAATACATGTACAAAAATTAACCAACTAGAGCGTGTAACTCAATTAATATAGAATATTGGGCTAAAACTAGTGAGTGATAAGGCTGGAAAAACATATAAAAATGGGTAAAACAGCATCTAGCACTTGATTTTATTTCTCAATTGTATCTAGCACTCTAATTTTTTTATGATGTATCCAACACCTTAATGTTATTTGGTATAGAAACCGAACTCAAATGTGTTTATTCCAAATCTTGATGCATTACAATGAAAACATACACCTATTTATACTAAAATCACACCCTTGTAAATTTTTTAAAATAATGCAAAAGTCAGAACCGGAAGCCACACCAACCCCTCTGTCGTTATTCCCTGTTCACAACGTCATTGCATACGTCATATGCATGTCCTCTGTTTCAACTCCCTGTTCTGTTTCATTCCCCCGGGGTTGGACAGGATTCGTCCTCGAGTCTGAATCAACATCATCAATATACGGAGATAGATCCGCAACATTGAAAGTGGCGGAAACACCATAGGCACCAGGCAATTCCACTTTGTAAGCATTATTGTTAATTTTCTGTACAATCTTGAATGGTCCATCAGCTCACGGAGATAACTTGGCGTTTGGTTGTTTAGGAAAACGTTCCTTCCTCAAATGTATCCAGACCAAATCCCCCACATTAAAGACTTGATGTTTTCGATGATTGTCTCGTTGTGCCTTGAGTTTCAAACTCTGTTTCTGAATCCTATTGCAGACCTGCTCATGTAATTTCTTAATTTCCTTGGCCCGCTGGTCCGCATTGACACTATATTATTGCTTATCAGAAGATGGTGTCAAATCAAGTGGGCTGAGAGGACGGGTCCCATAAACAACTTCAAATGGACACTTTCCAGTTGCTTGATTGACTGAGTTGTTGTAAGCAAATTCAACTGGAGCAAGAATAAGATCCCACTGCTTCAAGTTCTTTCCAACAAAGCTTCGTAAAAGATTTCCAAGAATTATGTTAACAACTTCTATTTGTCCATCAGTTTGAGGATGGTTAGCACTGCTAAACTGAAGTTTTGTTCCCATCTTTTTCCATAAAGTCCTCCAGAAATGGCTTACAAACTTGATGTCTCTATCAGAGGTGACGGTTTTTGGAATTCCATGGAGATGAACAATCTTCTTGAAGTACAAATCTGCAACTTGAACTGCATCATTAGTCTTTTGGCAAGGAATAAAGTGAGCCATTTTTGAAAAACGGTCAACAACCACCATTATAGAGTCCTTTTGTCTCTGGGTCCGAGGTAACCCGAGGACAAAATCCATACTCACATCCTCCCAAGGTGCTTTGGGTACTGGCAATGGCATGTATAACCCAGTATTTTGGCTTTTGGATTTAGCCAGGTGGCATGTTCTACACCTTTGGATATGCTTGTTGATATCCCGTTCAAGTCTTGGCCAATAGAAGTTCTCCTTTACTAAGGCTACAGTTTTATCTTTACCAAAATGACCAGCTAATCCTCCATTATGTGCTTCCCAAATTATAGCTTCTCGTAGTGAGCAACGAGGAATCCAAAGAGTTTTTCCTTTGAATAAAAATCCTTCTTCCTTGTAATGCTGCTAAAATGGTTGAGATTCAGTGGCACTCCAGGCACCCTGGAAATCAGGATCATCTTGATACAACTCTTTTATAGTTTCAAAACCCACTACTTTGGTTTGCATAGTTGTTAACAAAGCATGGCGACGACTAAGCGCATCAGCTACCGAATTTAGGACTCCAGCCTTATGCTTGAGTAAAAACGGATAGGTCTACAACATTTCACTCTAAGCGTTATGTCGTCGACTGATCTTTTGTTGAGAATTCAAATACTTGAGGGCTTCATGGTCAGAATAGAGGATAAATTCTTTATGCAGCAGGTAGTGGCTCCAATGTTGCAAAGCTCGGACAACAGCATAAAATTCTTTATCATAGGTAGAATATTTGAGCTTAGCATCATTAAGTTTTTCGCTGAAGAAAGCAATTGGGTGGCCTTCTTGACTCAGAACAGCACCAATCCCAGTGTTAGAGGCATCACAACTGACCTCAAACACTTGGTCAAAATTAGGAAGAGCTAGCGCAAGAGTTTCTGTCAAGCGTTTCTTCAGTTCTTTAAAACTTATTTGAGCCTTTTCTGTCCATTGGAACTTGTCTCCCTTGATGCAATCCGTGAGGAGTGCAGCAACAAAACTAAAATTTCGAATGAACCTCCTATAGAAGGAAGCTAATCCATGGAAGCTCCGAACTTCTTGGATAGATTGCGGAGTTAGCCAACTGTTAATGGCTTCAATTTTGCTTAGGTCAACTCGTACACTTTCTGCAGTGATAATGTAACCCAGAAAAATGACTTCATTTGTCAAGAAAGTGCATTTCTTCAAATTGGCATAAAGTTTTTGTTCACCAAGAGCTTGCAATACTTGACGTAGGTGCTCTAAGTGATCTGCTATGCTCTTACTGTAGATAAGAATGTCGTCAAAGTAGGCAACAACAAACTTGCTAATGAAAGGGCGAAGTACCTGGTTCATCAGGCGCATAAACGTGCTAGGAGCATTTGTCAACCCAAATGGCATAACATTCCATTCGTACAACCCATCTCTGGTTTTGAAAGAGGTCTTCCATTCATCTCCGGGACGAATTCGGATTTGATGATATCCACTACGAAGGTCAATCTTAAAGAAGATGGTAGAGCCATATAACTAGTCGAGCATGTCATCAAGCCTGCGTATCAGAAACCGATACTTAATTGTGATCTTGTTGACTGCACGGCACTCTATGCATATTCTCCAGCTTTTATCTTTCTTGGGAACTAGGAGTACAGGTACGGTACAAGGGCTGACACTTTCACGGATCAACCCCTTTTTCAGCAATTCTTCAATTTGGCTTTGAACTTCAGCATGTTCTTAAGGACTCATTCTGTAAGCTGGCCTGTTAGGAATTACTGCTCCTGGAATAAAATCCATAGCATGTTGAATCTCTCGCATAGGTGGTAATCCTGACGGAATTTCATCTGGAATCACATCAGGAAACTCTTCTAACAATGGCTATACTTCAGGTGGAATGACAGTTCCGTTATTTGTCTCGAGCAATAGAAGAAAACCCATTACTTGGCTTTCTATTTTGGTCACCTTCTCGACTAAAGACAATAATAGTTTGGATTCATTTTTGCCTTTATTGTGTTTATCAGGTGGCAAAGGAGCGAGCTGGATCTTCACACCATCCTTCTGGAAGGAATATGTGTTTGCGTGACCGTCATACAGAACATGTCGATCATATTGCCAAGGTCTCCTCAGAAGAATAGGACAGGCATCCATGGGAACAACATCACACCAAACTTCATCATGATACCTTTTACTGATAGAAAATGTAATAAGGCATCGTTTTGAAACTTTTACCTCGTTGTCCTGGTTAAGCCATTGAAGCTTATAAGGGCTCAGATGGTTGTGAGTCGGTAGTTGCAATTTTTCTACCATGTAGTTGGAGACTACATTTTCACAGCTTCCGTTGTCAATAATGACATCACCTACTTTGCCTTGAGTAGTGCAGCGAGTATGAAAAATGTTGCGACGTAGCCAAGGTTCTTCTTTCACAGTGGCTGTATGCAGACTTCTCCTAATAACAAGTGATTCACCGTGATCTGCAGGAGTAATTTCTTCATCAAATATTGGCTCCGTTTCAGGCATAGGCTCCCTTTCTTCGTCAAATACTGTAGAAGCTTCCCCTTCCATAATAGTGACAACTCTGCGGTTAGGACAGTTAGAAGCAATGTGACCGAATCCTTGACATTTGAAGCACTTAGAGACCGTTTGGTTCAACCCCATTACATGCCTGCAATGGTAATCATGATTGCATTACCTAGAAAAGAGTGTTTGGTTGCTCTTTAGTATGGTAATAGGGTTTACCATGGTAATGATGATTACCAAAAAATTGGTAATCCTCATTCATACCTCCCCCCTATGAATCCTCATTACCATCCCATTGCATGGTCTAAAAAGTCCAATTTACCCTTTAGTTTCCCTTGTCTTTGTTTCACTTATCTCATTTCACTTACCGCATCACGTCACAACTGCCACCACCGCAATCTCTTCCTCTTCCACCGCCGTCACCTCTACCCTCTGCCACCACCACTACCTCCTCCATCGCCTTCACCTCTACCCGTCGCCGTTGCCACCGCCACCGGCCCACCGCCCACCACCATCGCCACCACCACCTCCTCCCCCACCACCGGCCCACCATCCACCACCACTTATTCCACCCCCGCCACCCACTGCCACCACTACCTCCTTCTCCACCGCCGCCGCCACCACCCTCACCCCCGCCACCCCCACCAGCCCACCGCCCACCACCACCCTCGCCCATCTCTTCCTCCACCCCAGCCGCCACCACCACCTCTTCCACCGGTGCCACCCCGCGCCTACCGCCCATCGCCGCCACCACCTCCTCCACCGCCACCGCCACCCCCACCTCTTCCCCCGCCACCCCCATCATGCCCACCGCCACTACCTCCTCTTCCTTCATCCCTGTCGTCACCGGCTTGTAACTATTTTTTCTACAAAGATTATATTAAGGGGTAAAATAGACTTTATGCAATATATTAATTTTAAATAATTGTTAAAATATTAACTCATTACACATTGCTTAAAAATCAAACCAAACATTACCCCTGTAATTAATATTGCATTGCATTACCATTGCATCGCATTGCAGTGCACCGCAGGGTGTAATGGGATTGAACCAAACGGGCCCTTAGGTGCTTTGGAGTTGAATTCCCTAGTAGCCTTTGGTGGAGGCGCACTTGAAGAGCTAGGAAGATGTATTTATGGCTTACGCCCATCAAAAGGAATTCTGGTTGAGGAAGACAGTTGGTATGGAGGCCTTCTGGGCAACTGCTTCTCAATACGAATGGCTAAACGGATGACGTCATCCAGAGTCCAGTATTGCTGGAGTTGTACTGGATGGGCGATATTCGTATTTAACCCTCCGAGATAACGAGCTATTGTTTGCTCCTCCCTTTCTTGTATATCACATTTCATCATAAGTTTCTCAAATTCCTTGGTATATTCCTCTACAAACATAGCCTTTTGGCGGAGATTATGTAACTGAAGGAAATTATCTTGATAATAATTTTCTGAAAGAAACTTACGTGAGAGCTCGCGTCGCATCTTGTCCCACATTCGTATCTTGCCTTTTCCTTCTCTTTCATGCCTTTTCTTGAGATTTTCCCACCATATAGAGGCATGTTTCTTTAATTTGATGGCGACAATTTTGACTTTCTGCTCATCGGGAATCTCTTTATATTCAAAAATTCGTTCGACGGTTTAAAGCCAATCAACAAATTCGTTTGGTTGAAGCCTTCCCTCAAATTCTGGTATATCTACCTTAATGTCATTAAGGCAGAATGACTGTTGTTGAGGACGATGGCGGTAGTCAGTGGACGACGAACTATTGTTATCTGAATCATCCTCTGGATATTCACTGCGAGATTCTAGCATGGCTTACTGTGTTTGTACAGTGGTTTGCAATTCTTATATCCGACGTCTCATCTCGTCCATCTCAATCTCACGTGTGTTTCTACGTCTTGGAGGTATTTTGGAATTGTTCTTGAGGTTAGGTATAGGGTGGAAAGGTACAAGGATAGGATCGGTTTTTATGGCAAGTAAGGGGTAAACTGGAAATTTTATGGACAATTAGGGTAGAAAGGTAATTTCTCAATTTTTTAGGGATGGAAATGTAATTTTGGCAAAAATCTGGGGTCAAAATGTAATTTCAGAAAGTTTTAGGGTCCGAAATGTAATTTTGGCAGGAATTTGGGGCCAAAATGTAATTATAGAAAGTTTTGGGGTCCAAAATGTAATTTTGACAGAAATTTGGGGCCAAAATGTAATTTCAGAAAGTTTTGGGGCGAAAATTGTAATTTTTACCAAATTTAAGGGTCAAATTGCAATTTATGAAAGTTTGGCTGACTGGGATTAATGACGTGGCGATTATGACATGTGGCTAGGGGTGGAAACAGGCCAGGCCGCCTATCAGGGGCCTACAGCCTGGCCTGTTTCCGGCCTGCTCAGGCCTGGCCTGTCAGAAAAACAGGCCAGGCCCAGGCCTGATTAAAGGCCTGTTTTTCTAAACAGGCCAGGCCTAGGCCTATTAGGAGGCCTTTTAGGCCTATCAGGCCGGCCTGGTACCATTTATTAAAAAAAAAAAAATTTGTCTCGGATTCTCACTCTCACTCTCACTCATAGGTCGTCCAGATCTCGGATTCTCATTCTCATCTCCGTCTCTCCCTCTCGACTCCCACTCCCTCCCAGCATCAACCCGCATACCCCAACTCGGAGCTCAGAATCTAGCTCGCCCCAACTCACCAATGTCCCATCCTTCCCCAACCCTACGCACGACCTCGGGCACCGACCCGTTTCCCATACTCCCAGTCTCCCACTCCCTGTCTCAGATTTCGGATTCTCATCTCCGTCTCCCTCTCTCGACTCCCCCTCCCTCTCTCAGATCTTGATTCTCATCTCCGTCTCTCTCTCGACCACTCCTTCTCTCAGATCTCGGATTCTCAGCTCAGCCGCTCGATAGTCGACATACACCCACTCTCACTCTCTCAGTCGATCACCGTCACTCCGATCTCGGCCCTATTCCTTTCTCAGTCTCAGATCTCAGTCGATCACCGTCACTCCGATCTCGGCCCTACTCCGTTCGGCATCGCACAGGCGCACGGCGTAGCATCTAGCACAAGCACATGGCCGTCCTGTCTCCGTCATCGTCAGTCCCTTGTCTCTCCGTCGTCTTGTGGCCTCTGTTTCAGTCGACTTCTGCTGTTCTGATTCGTTAAGTAAGGATACAGATTTCTGGTTTTTTTTTGAGGTGGATTTCTGGAATCTGCGAATTGCTCATCTGTTTCTAGTTCATTTGCTGGTTCATTTCTGGTTCCTTTTCGATTTTGTGATTCTGCTATATGTGTATCTGTGTATGTTCAGTAAGGACATTGAGAGTGTGAGCCTTTATTCTGCTATAAGTGTATCTGTGTATGATTCTGCTATAAGGGTTCATTTCTGGTTGCCTTTATTTACACCAAACACTTTTGATATTTCCAACTCTGCAACAATAGGAATAGTTGATTTGAAATTATCTCCGTCGTCTTTGGAAGGTTATTTCAATTATTGGTTTAAAACCCCAATTTCCTTTCCATTGGAATAGTTGAACTGATGCTCTGATTTAAAACCCCAACTTCTTGGTTTGTAACCATACGTGGATACATATATATATCGCCAAGAGAGACAGCATATTGTTGAGGCATATGCTCTGTGCGCCTGTCATGGAGAATTGAAATCTTTTGGCAGCCCTGGGGAAGCTATTAGAAATGCCTTTTATTCTCTATTTTTATTGGATATGGTGCTGTTATCAAAATGTGATGGCTGAATAAACTGTTTGTTGCACTAAATATGTTTTATTTTCCATTTTTTATCTGCTCCCTGTGTTAGGCCTGTTTGTGTCGGCCTGTTAAGTGTCGGCCTGTTGGCCTGTTAGGATCTTTTACAAATCCAGGCCTCTTAACAGGCCACAGGCCAGGCCAGGCCTGTGTACAGGCCAGGCTTAGGCCGTATAAAAAGCCTGAAACAGGCCACAGGCCAGGCTCAGGCCGTCTTGTGCCTTAACAGGCCTGGCCTGTTAAGGCACAAGCCTGGCCTGGCCTGGCCTGTTTCCACCCCTACATGTGGCAGAAGGTGATTGGACACTGTGGCGTTGACTATCAGACAGTGATGACGTGGCAGTTGACTAGGTTGTCTTCAACCTCTGAGCGTGTGGTCGGCGCGTGGAGCTCCATTGACGGCGCGTGGGTCTCAGGCGTTGGCGCATGCCGACGCGTGCCGGCATTTCACAGTGGTAGCCAACACCTGTCCTGGGTTTTGGGACCTTCTGAAGACGATGGTGTGGTCAGATTTTTGAGAAAAGGTCGGCAGGATGGAATTGGCACACCCTGTTTTCCTAACGTTTTTTCCTCTTAATCCTATTCCTCACTCTCTCGTTTTCCCTCCCTCTGGAACCAGGCTCTGATATCAAAAATGGTATAGAAACCGAACTCAAATGTGTTTATTCCAAATCTTGATGCATTACAATGAAAACACACCTATTTATACTAAAATCACACCCTTATAAATTCTTTAAAATAATGCAAAAGTCAGAACCGGCAGCCACACCAACCCCTCTGTCATCGTTCCCTATTCACAACGTCATTGCATACGTCATATGTATGTCCTTTGTTTCAACTCCCTGTTCTGTTTCATTACTTTTCTGGTGCATCTAGCACGCCTAATGTTATTTAATAAACAAATAAAATAAGAGTCAACATGGCATGCTACTCTATGAGAAATCTTGAGATAGCAGTAAAGTTGTAAATGGTGACTTTGCAATGAAGGTTTTAGACGTCGAGTTGTGATGAAATCAGTCTTTCGCACAATATACGGAGCAAGGCAAGGCTGCATACAGTAGACCCAATACAGATATGTTAACTTTGCTTCATTTATTCGGTTTGGTTCCTAAAATTTAGTATTTATCAACTAAATCCCCGAAGGTTCATAACCAAGCACAATTAGTCCTTATGAGTGCAAGGAAAAAGAGTAATACTATGATGACTAATTGTTGTGAAACTCTAAGGACTTAATTAAAATACACTTAAAGAAACCAAAAGTTTCATTATCCGTTTTAAAAACTAAACTCCATTGAGATAAAGGTATGAATATAATTTATTTCATTCTCCCCATTCATATCCAACTCTCAAGATGAGAAATTTTTTACAAGAAATTGAATGGTTGTGAATATACAATGTGTTACTACTAAACAGAAATAACAAGTAATAATAAGAGATCATTATTGATGAGTAATACTAATAGGGAGACTTTTTTTTTTATTTATCTACCAGGTATCAAATGCAACTAGTAAGCGACTAATCTAGTTCAGGGGAATGCAGGCCCATAAAAGGTGGAATCTTGCTACCTCTGAGTAATTATCGCGATTGTATACCTAAAACTCGAATATGAAATTACTAGTTAAACTAAAACGACTTATAATCAGTCAACCCAAGCGCTCTATAGTGGTAGGACATAAATTTTGAAAGTCAAACCGTGTGGCCTAAAAAGGGATTCCCATTCCTTTTGGAGTATACCCAATGAGACCAAAAATGTCTTGCCTTCAGTCAAATGGATTTTAAGCCCACATATTTTGAAAGCTGTGAGCAGGAAATCTGACAGAAAGGTACATCAGCAATTATTGATCCACGTGGAACTTGGTGCACCAAAAAGAAAGCACCATCATTGACTTAAAGAAAAATTGAAGGAAAAAAGAAAATGCAGATTTACAATACAAATTGAGCTCCAAAAGTCCCAAGATATCATGATTCACCATCATCAATTCCTATTGATTCCTCTTGAACAGATTTCAGCAGCAACTTTGAGTTCTTATCATTCTGCTCCATCACTTTAGTAGGGGAGTTTGGTGGGTTCCTCTCAGATTCCTGAATCTGACGCATGATTGTTTCTTTTGCAGCAGAAAGAGATGCATAGAATTGTTCTTCTTCAGGTGCCTTCTCAAAACTCAACATAGCATTGTTTCTTTCTATTTTCCTTCTTTTGAGAATCTCATCCTTAACCATCTGTTTTTCAAGTGAAAAAACGGAAGAACATACCATTATATTTGGGAATATTCTCAATAAAATACAAGACAGATCAAGTAAAGTGACATATCCAATACGTAAACAGCATTTTATCTTCATATTGATTTCACTGGAGATTGTCCTCGATGTTAATGTGTTTTTTTAACTTCTATTTTTCTTGATATTCTCCAAAAATTGATGTTTATGAGATCCAGCAGGATCAGAGAGAAGACCACATGAAAGAGGGATAGAGGTGAGAATATCTGAAAAAATGACAATTTAAGCAATAATTGATTCTAGTCCCCCATCACACCGGAAGAGCTTCGTTGTCCATTTGAGATTCAACCCAGATTCAAATCTAGATTAATTGGTAGTACAGGACACTGAATGCTTCTTTGGTTTTTAAAAAAAGGAAAAGAAAGATAAATGCCAAAAGAAAAGTTAAAAACAGAGTGAGAGGCTAAAGTTCTCAATTGTTGCAGGGCCCTAAGGTATGCATTCTAAGAGAAACTAAAACCAAAAGAAATAACGACCACAGCCTAAATTAAATTCACAAGGAAAATCTTAAAATTTCATATTCTCACGCATATGCCTGTAACAGTTTTCCACTGCTTAGTAGAATTCTCAATATTAAGTCTAGCAGCATTAAAGATTGGTTAAGACTACAGTCCATAGGAACTTGCGGAAAAATTAGATCCAACAAGTACTTGGATTAAAAGGAATTCATGACCAAGAATACAACATAGACACTGAATCATAAACTCTTGATCAAGTATCCAGACACATTTCCAAACACACATTAAGTTTTATTCCATGCGTGATGGATGTCATCAGTACTGCCTAGAGGCAAAGATGTCCACCTTATCTTTTTCATATTTTATTTTCTTACTCTTTTTTCTATTAGATAGCAACGAACACTAATTTATACTATTACTTCATAACCTTTTCACCATGATAAACCAGCTTCAGAGGATCTGTTTTCCTGAAACTTTCACGTAAGGCTCGTCATATGATAACGCTTGTGAGGAAAATAACATGCTGTCCTAAATAAGACAAGATAAAACATTGTCAAAAACAAAAATTTCTGAACTCAATAGGCCAAAATTTTGAGCAATCAAGCATAAACAGCCCCCCCTGCTATTCCTCATAAAGTCATTGACTCCATCTCCTCAAATTTTCACGTACTTCCAGAATCAACAGTTTAAGCTATAAATGAAAAAAGAAATGGCAAGGGACACAGAGGACTCCTAAAGTTTCTCACAGGTTAAATGCAATATACCGATCGTTTTCATTTCCATAGGCCAAAGAAAACTTCCAAGTACTACCAGGCTGCCCTTAAATTATAATCTAACACGCAGAACAACAGGTGTTGTTGCAATGAATGTCAATGATTCACATTCTCAAAAAGTGCCTTCATTCAATATCTATATCAAAATTTCAGAACAGCTAACATCACGGGCAAACTAAATGCACATGCTAAAAACCAACCAGAAACAGCTTACATCCCTATATTAGGTTTAGTTATATGAGATTAACACAAGTTACAAACACACAGTAACAGAAGCAAATAAGAATTCATTGGATATAAGGTATTTTGAAATGCTAACCTGGGACAACATTGTGTTAAGTTTTGGAGGCCCCACTTGAGACACAGTCAAGGAACCAAAGAAGTTGCCTAGTATTGCAGCATCAGACACAGCTAAACCTTGAACCAGTCCTGCAACAAAACCACCTAAGAAACCGTCCCCTGCACCCGTCGGATCAACCTGACTAACACTAAAGGGAGCAATTTCCATGTCCCCATCTTTCCAATACACTCTACAACCCTCTTTTCCATGCGTCACCAAAACACAGCAAAGTTTCCTCACCTCCTCCAAATCAATGAACATTGCCTCATCAGATGATGCTTTGAGGAAACCAATGCGTGGCAACAAGTGAAAGAAACCACTCTCCTTCAACGCAATAGGCTTCACAGTCCCATCAACAGAATCGAATGAACGAATGAGAGCCTGAACATCAACAAACACTTTGTCACAAATCTCAACCATTCTCTCCAGAGTCTCCAGCAATATTTCCCCACCAACACCAACCGCCATTCCAAAATCGAACCTTGATTCCGGAAGGTCCGAAACCCTAAGCGCATCGCAAGCTCGGACCCGTTTCAAGACCCGATCTAAATCCCCAGATGCATCGATATTCGAATCGAAATACGCGTGAAATACAGTAGTTTCGAAAGAGGGCATCACAATCGGAGGATGTTTTGTTACGTAAGCAAAGTCCGGTCCTACCTTGGCGACAAGATGGTGTGAGATAGAGAAAGAGTCAAGAACGGGGGAGATGAAGGAAGCGGAGCCACCGATAGTCTCTCCGATGACGGCGCCATCACGCAGGAGTACGTCATGGCAGTAATGGCCCACGACAAGTCCCCGAAGATTGGAATTTTGATGGGCTTCGGAGTCTCTCAACATGAGAAACCTCTTGAAGAAGAAGGGTGGGGGATTTTGTGGGAAATGTGAGAGTGAGCATGTGGGTGGTGAATAAAGATTAAAGAGAAGATATTGATGACAAAGGAATTGGAAACATGGAAAGAAGAGACCTTTCCGTTACAGTTACAGTATACAGAAAGAGTTCGAAGGTGGGAATGACCGGATGATGATGATACTGTGTCACATGCATTTTGGAAAAGAAGACGCGCGCCAGCAATAGAATTGATGTTGGCTACGGCAGGTAATTAAGCGTGTTTAAATTGCTAATCACCAATTATATTCAAACTAAATTCATGCTTTAAACTATAAAGTTACAACTAAACCTGCGAACCCATCCTCTTCCAAAATTAGGTGGTCCACTCCAAAATGATTTTAATTTTATGATTTAATGATATGGGTCAGATTTATTTTTAGTTGTTAATAGCATCACGATGAGGCATGCTTTGAGCTATTAGATTAGTTTGAATGGACGATATTTGGACGCTAAGATGAAGAAGTCCACAACGTGACCCTTATTAAAGAGAATTTTTGGTAACAAGCATTTAGAGGGGATGGGCGAGGAAAAATTTGCATAAAAGCATATTACTTCCACGGCATTACAAGCTTGCAATTATAATTCTTATTATATAATAATATAAAACATGTTTGGTTGGACATTTAGATTGCACATGTAATGAGAATTGTCCACTTTTTGGTAATGTTCAATCCTAGGGGTTGTTTGGTGCAAGGGATTTAGAGATGAGGGGAAATTTTTGTGAGGTGGATTTAAGAAAATTGGAGAAGTAGGATTATAGAATTTTAATGAAGAAAAGCTATAAGATAAAAGAGTAATAAAAATCAATTAAAAACTTTGAACCCAACTTTTTCAATTTTTAAAAATCCAACTTACAAAAATTTTCCCTCTGATTCCCTTCCCTCCAAATTGCTCACACCAAAAAGATCACAGTGGGGCCTATGAATATTCATTATAAGGGTGCAATCCTTCATAAATTGTCTATTTTGACTGCATTGCAAGCCTGCAATAATAATCTTTACTACATTACTATAGAAGACATGTTTGATTGGACTTCGAGATTACACTTATAATGAGAATTGTAAACCTTTTTTGGTAATGGTCATTAAGTGGGCTTATGAATGTTCATTTTCATGGTGCGGTCTTTCATAAAATTGTCTATTATAGGCTTGTTTGGTTCAACGTTTTCTTAAAAAATAAGTCCTTATTAAGCAAACCGAGATAAAACTCCTCTCACATACTTACCTAGTATACCGTGAATCACGATTTATAAACACTTATTGCCCAAAAATAAGTTATTCCAAACGAGCACTATGCTACTAAGAAATACCCTCCCCCTCTCCCATTTCTTTTTATTGTCCCCCTTCCCCTTCCCTCACTTGCACAAAGCCCCCATCATCTCTATCCTTCTTGTTATCAATGTCACCAATATCAGCATCAGCTTCTCCATCATGAGAGACATCTTGGTCTTCTCCTCCATCAACGTCCTCTTCCTTTTTCATCCCCGCAATCATCCACCAAATCCATCTCCACTAAACTCTACAACATCAATAGATCAAAGATGCGTGATACAGACATCTTCGTTTCCATGCCACCAACGACCTCTTCATCTTCTCCCCCACTAGCGGCCTCTTCCCTCTTCATCTCCCCCACCATAATCGACCTCCTTTCCTTCTCCATTAAAGTCTACAATGTCACCTGAGTTTAAAGAAGATGATGATTGTAACCCCCTTCCCCCCTTCGGCCGAGATTAAATTCTTAAACACATAATTATGTTAGAATTAAAGACCATATTTCAAATTAGGACTTTTTAAGGTAATCTTTTACCCAAATCGGATTTGCAAAAACTTTTTCAAAACTTATTCACAATGGTCTCATATTCACAATACAAAACAATAATGGCCTGTACAGGTGGATTCCATTTACAAATATCAAAGTGCAAAGTAAATTCCCGACTCACTCGGGTTCCATTCATTAAATAAGGGTTTATACCAAGGCACAAAGCCCACATACTTTTCCCCTTATCTTAGGAATTACACAAAACTATACAATCTATCTCAATACATATACAATTGATCCAAAAATATCCAAATGATTTACATGATAACCAATAACCAAAAAGAAACTCCTAAACCAGAGCTCTAACTACTCTTCGTCACCCGCTTTCCCTTCTATCCTTCTGCCCTGTCTAAAATATGGTTTTTGGGAGAGTGGGATTCTAAAGAATCCCCGTAGTGTTAAATCAATCATAGTATGTACAACAATAAGGCATGAAATCAAATCATTATCCACACAAAGCAACTACAACGGCAGTTACAACGGCAAAGGCAGGCATGACTCATGTCACCCTTACGTTTGCTCACGCTGAATTGCTCATGCTGCATTGCATCACAACAATCCACACAATATATTTCACCACAGTTGGGATTCATATAAAGCATTTCATAATGCAAGCCATACAGGCAAGATCAACACACAGCCCACGGCTGGATTCACAAACGCTGCCCCACGGGTCAGATACACAAAATCCACGTCAATTATGACGGCAGTTCAATGGCTGACCTAGAGATGACCAGCGTCAATCCCTATACAGCTCACGCTGAAGTGCTCACGCCGTAATAGACCATGGCACACAGTTCACAAAGTTCAATGATAAGTTATGCATACCAAAACATCATACACAATATGAGAGAAGAGTCACTACCTGAGTCCTTCTGGGCGTTCCTTGGCACTGGTCTCTTCCACGTCGGGCAAATATCGTATCCTAGAATCATAATAAGTGACAAAGAGTCAATTCTTTATTCCAATTCTCAATGACTTCTTAACACTTAATTGGTTATCATTATTGCTCTTTTAGTACTCAAGAATACCTCTAACGATAGCCCTAAGGGGTTAGAAGACTTCCCCAAAGATCCCCTTTTGGAAACACAAACTGACATTTTCTACTGAGGCACTCGAGTGAAGATGGCCTCACTCGAGTGAAATTGTACAAATACTCGAGTGAAGGAAACCTTACTTGAGTGATGGTACGGTCTGCACTCGGGCACTAGAGATTGAAAGATAGCGAGTAGACACCCGAGAGCACAAGGACTTTTCAGAGACTACAACACTCGAGCACACTGGACCTCACCCGAGTGAAGGCCAAATGCCTCACTTGAGTACCTGCGAGTGAAGTCCAGAAAGTAAGAACCCGAGAGCATAAGAGAAATGGCAGTAGCCCAGATGGCTCATTGCACTCGAGCACAACACAGCTCACTCGAGCGAATACCCTATACCCGCGAGTGAGAAAGCACACTCTTCCACCATAACCGTGAGTGACAACCCGAGAAGCAAGTCCTTGCTGTCAAATACACCAGTCACTCGAGCATGAGGTGGCTCACTCAAGTGATATTCATCCCTCACTCGCGAGTGAGACTATACTCTCTTGGATTTTCCAGAAAGCACAACAAAAAATTGAAGAGAAAACAAAATATACGCATAGTACTCGAATGATACTCATCCTCCCCGAGTGAACTTCATCCCTCACTCAAGTGAATCCCAAATCACTCGAGTGATTCTATCAGAACTAGAAAACGTAGAAAAAATAGGTATTTTCCCCAACACTTGCCCAAGTGATCCCAATAGGCACAAAACTTTACCCAAAGCCTCTCCCACAGAAAAAACACCCAATAAACTCAATGGTGTAACCCCCTGCATGATTAAGGCCGAGATTTACGTTCATAAACACGTAATTAAGTTTGAATTAGAGACCGTAAGATGATTTGAGACTTATTCAAATTAAACTTCCCAAAATCAGGGTTTTCAAAACTTTTACAAAACGTGTTCACAGCAGTCTCATATTCACATTTCAACACATAAATGGCCTGTACCGGTCGATTTCATTTATACATATCAGAGTACAACATAAATTCCAGACATACTCGGGTTCTATTAATTAATATAAAGGGTTTACACAAAGGCACAAAGCCCACAATTCATACCCTTTACTTGGGGATTACACAAAATCTAATATATTCAATCGTTTCTACCAAAAATATCCAAATGATATACAATGATAACCATTAACCAAAATAAACTCCTAACACGGAGCTCTACCCTGTAACCCCCTTCGATAATCAAGCTGGGATTAGTGTTTAATCACATTTAATAATCAAATGAGAAATCCGGAACAATTAAAAACTTTTTAAATCACCTATACAATTGGATCTCCATTCATTTCATTCATTAAAATAAAGGGCATGTTTGGTCTGTTACATATACAATATCAGAGTAAGCACAACTCTTGACGTTCACCCGGGATAATAACATTAATCCAAAGGTTTATACAGGGCATCATTGCCCATCTCAATATCTATACCGGGGATTACACAAAACTATACCACTATAATTCTATTCAATATGAATACATTTATCCAAAATGATAACCAGTTCAATATAACACCAAAATATATAGCTAAGACTACCGCTGGCAATCCTAATCGTCCTTTGCCACTTGCTTGCTTTTCGATCCACTTGCCCTGTCTAAAAATGTTATTTGGAAAGAATGAGATTCTAGAGAATCTCAGTAGCAACAGTTTATTTATATGATGCATATATACAAAACAAGTAAACATATATCACAATGCAGCAATCGATATTCGCGACCGGGCTTTCGCCACGTTCCCTTCGCTATATACGAGGTCGGGCTTACACCACGCCCCATCACTTTATCAATATTCGAGTCCGGGCTTTCGCCACGTCCCCTTCACTTTAACTGTATTCGAGTCCGGGCTTTCGCCACATCCCCTTCACTTTCACTATAATCGAGTCCGGGCTTTCGCCACGTCCTCTTCACTTTTACTGTATTCAATGACTAATGCAAACAAGCAATGCAATTCACATGATATAGGATAAAGTGTCACTACTTTTGTCTTTCCTTCCTTGAGCAGGCACAAGCCTTCTATGCTCCGGGCAGATATCAAATCCTAAAGTCATAATTAAGGACGAAGCATTATTCTCTATTCCAATACTCAATTAACTCTTCAACACTTAGATTTGGTTATCAATAATGACCCTTAAGAAGCCACAAATGCCTTTAATAAAACCCCTAAAAGGTTGGGAAACAATAGGGTGAAGATCTCTTTTCAAAAACTTAAAGTGCTGGAACACAGGGGTTGGCCGCGGCCAGCCCTTCCTTGGGCCGCGGCCAAAATATGGTCAGAAGGCCGTGGGCCGTGGCCAGCCACCCATGGGCAGTGGCCAGCCACTCCTGGGCCGCGGCCAAGCAATTTCCTGATTCTTGGCTGAACTTCGAAAAATCATATCTAATTGAAGAAAAATCGAAACGGAGTGATTCCAAAGCCAAATGAAAGGTATTTAAGTCCTCTTTCAAGAAAAAATATGGCTCATAACTTCAAATCATCACAAAAATACAGAATCACCCAAAACCCAACATTACTCCCAAAACAGAGTTCTGTTTTTGTACCAAACTTTGGCAAAGCATAACTCTCAGAATACTAAACGAAATGACACAAAATATAATCCATTTTGAATCTTGGGATGTGAACTTTAAGACTGGAAAGTTTCACAATTTTCTGAAATCATTTGTTCATTCAAAACGTCCACACAAATAAACTGCCCAGACAGAGTTCACATTGACAGCATTTTCCAACTTTTCTACCAAAGTGTTCAATGACTCCAAAATCATTAATCAAACATATTCCCATACAATTTTCCATAAGGAACACAATGGTTACCTCAAAATGACCAAATTCACAATCTAACCACATGCCCTGTTTTGACCAATACACCAAAACCAACACAAAGTTCACAAACTTTACTTTTAATGATTCAAACCAATCCATTTGTCCAAAAGACATCACAATATACCATTTCCATGATCACAACATGCCAAACTCACTAAAACCCTAATTTTTCGAAAATAGGGCAGAAAATTCCAGAAAAATCAATGCTCACAAACAACCACAATCTATATATCAAAAGGGAGTTAACACTCACCTCTTTCACTTTGCCAAAGAGATTTCTTGATTCTTCAACTTTCACAATTTCTTGAGGTCACAAACTAACGCTAATGAACACATTACAACCATCAAAACGAAGCTCTTCATTCAAGGATCAATATTAAAGAAGGAAGTTTGAGCAATAGAAGCCATTTTCCTTACCTTTTTGCAAGCTTTCCCCCCCCCCCTTTTTCTGCAACAATGGCGAGAGAGAGAAGGAGAGAGAGGGCGAGAGAGAGATGGAGGTGGAGTGAAGAAAGTAAGGAAATGATGATTCTCTACCTCCCCCCTACCATTTCAGCGTGAAGAAAGGGAAGAGAGGAGAAAGGAATTGTTAAAAAAATGCCTTTGACTTTTCTCATATCTCTCCCCACATGTGAGCTTGCCATGTGTCCACTCCTCATTAGCTCTCACACAATAAGCACCCATTAGCTTCTCTAATCTCTCCATTAGTCATTTTAATTACACTTCTCATTTTCTCTTAGTTAGTAATTAATTTCCCCATTAATTACCAACTTATGCCAATAATTCCATTCTTTCAATTTTCCAACAATTATGACATATTAAATAATATTGTCACCAATATACATTAATTTAACTTTAATCCACTCTAAATCACAATTACCTTCTCAAAAATCCTCATTAGTCCTTAATCAAAAATTGGGGCGTTACAATTCTCCCCCCGTTCATAAATTTCGTCCTCGAAATTTGATACTCCACTTAGGACATAAACTCTGGACGCCTCTTCATGACGGCTTCCGTCCCTCGATTAGTCTCTCACTAGGAAAATCCCAAATGTCGTATCCTAGAATCATAATTAGGGACGAAGAGTCAATCCTGTATTCCAATTCTTAATGACTTCTTAATACTTAATTGGTTATCATGATTACTCCTCTAGAACTCTAGAACACCTCTAACAATAGCCCTAAGGGGTTGGAAGAACTACCTCAAAGATCTCCTTTTTAAAAGCACACAAACTGACATTTTGTACTGAGGCACCCGAGTGAAAGCCAAATGCCTCACTCGAGCACCTGAGAGTGAGAACCCAAGAGCACAATGGAAATGGCAGTAGCCCAAATGGCTCACTGCACTCGAGCACAACACAGCTCACTCAAGCAGATACCCCATACCCGTGAGTGAGAAAACACACTCTTGCACCAGGCCCGCGAGTGACAACTCGAGAGGCAAGTCCTTGGTGCCAAATACACCAATCACTCGAGCACAAGGAGGCTCACTCGAGACTATACACTCTTGAATTTTCCAGAAAGCACAACAGAAAAACTGAAGGAAAAACAGAATTTATGCACAGCACTCGAGCATGGATCAACCCTGCCCGAGTGATGATCATCCCTCACTCGAGTGAATCCTAAATCACTCGAGTGATTCTATCAGAACCAGAAAACACAGAAAACAGAGGCATTTTCCCAACACTTGCCCACTTGATCCCTATGGCCATAAAACTTTACCCAAAGCCACTCCCACAGAAAAACACTCAATAAACTCAATAGGATCATCAGAATCATCAAAATCCTACTCCATTATCATGCTTTAGGTTTTGGGTAACAAAATCAACAATATGTCAATCTCATCCAAACATCACATTTCAATCACCAACCAATCTATCTATCCTAAACTCATTCCAAAATATCATTCTCATGCCAAAAACATATCAAATGAATAGTGGCACCCATTTTCGGATTCAAGCCAAAATCTCCAGAAATTATAAACTACTTCAAATGGCATGAAACTTAGATAGATAGATGGGTTTAACATACCTCTTCAACTTCTCCAAAAACACTCTTTGATTCTCCAACAACCAGATTTTCGTGTGATCACAAACCTCAACCAATGGACAAGCTACAACCATCAAAATGAAGCTTATCACTCATGGAACAACTTTAATGAATGATGTTTGAGCAATTGAAGGCATTTTTCCTACCTTAATCACTAGCTTTTCTTCCTCCCTCTTGCCTAGCTTGGCCGCCAGAAATAGAGGAAGGAATGAGAGAGAAGAGAATGAGAGATGGAGTGTGTTAGAGAGAATGAAGAAATGACTGCACTCCCTCCTCCCATACTCATTCCAGCGCGCAAAGAGGGAGAAGAGGAGAGAGAAATTGTTTTTAATTGTATTTGACTTTTCCACATGCTCTCTCATACTCCCCAACTTGCCACTTGTCAAAATGATATTGGCTCACCCAAAATAAGTCACCAATTAGCTTATATAATCTCTCCATTAGCCATTTAATCACACATTTCATTTCCTCTTAGTTAGTAATTAATTTCTCCCTTAATTACCAACTTATGGCCAATAATTTCATTCCTCCAATTTTTCACTAATTATGACATATTAATTAATATTGTCATAAAACACATAATTATTCCAATTAAATTCATAATCATCCACAATAATCATGATTAGTCCATAATCAAAAATTGGGATGTACAAATGCAATCATCAAAATCCTACTTCATTATCATGCTTTGGGTTTTAGGCAATAAAATCAACAAAATACCAATCTCATCCAAACATCACATTTCAATCACCAATCAATCTATCCATCCTAAACTCATTCCAAGATACCATTCTCATGCCAAAAACATACCAAATGAACAGTGCACTCATTTTCGAATTTAAGGCCAAAAATTCCAAACTTCATTAAAATGGCATGAAACTTAGATAAAAAGATTGGGTTCACTTACCTTAACAACTTTCTCAAAGACACTTTTGATTCTCCAAACTTCATATTTTTGTGATTCCTCAAATCACCACCAATGGAGAAGCTACAACTATCAAATTGAAGCTCTCACCCCAAGGAACAACATTAATGAAATGAACTTTTGCATTTGAGGTCATTAGCTTACCTCAAAATCAAGTTTTTCCTTTCTCTCTCCTAAGCTCCAATAGCACCAAAAATGGAAGAAGAGAGAGAGAGAGGAGTATGAAGGAGGTGAAGAAGGAATGATGATACTCTACTCCCCCCATGCCTCTCTTGTGTCAGCGAAAATAGAAGGGAGAGGAAGAGAGAGAAAACATTTTAAAATGTGCATTTGACTTTTCCTTATCTCCTCTCCACAAGCAAGCTTGACACATGTCATTTCCCTATTGGCTCACACCAAATAAATCACCCAATTAGCTTCTCTAATCCTTCCATTAGTCATTTAATCTCATTTCTCACTTTTCACTTAGTTAGTAATTAATTTCCCCATTAATCACTAACTTAGAGCCAATAATTCTATTCTTCCAATTTTTCCACCAATTATGACATATTAATTAATATTGCCATAAAACACATAATAATTACAATTAAATTCATAATTATCCACAATAATCATGATTAGCCATTAATCAAAAATTGGGATATTACAATGATGTTTGCAACATCAGTAGAGTTGTGAAAGAATAGATCGAAGAGGGAAGAGAAGATGATGATGTTTCTAGTCTTTTTTCTCATTGAAATGGTTTTTTGTGAGGATGATGGATGGAGCGGATAACATGGGAAGGGTGGAGTAGGAGAAGGGCGATAGAAGACAATGAGGACATTTTAATGAGGATAGCTTAGTAATTTCATACTTTTTTTTATTTAGTTTGATATAAAAAAAAATATTGTTACCAACCTTCTTTATATCATATCAAACATCTTCATGGTAACAAAGAGTGCATCGCAATGCATCACAATGGTAAGGGAGCATGTAATTGAACCAAACAGGCCCTAAGTTAAATTTAATACAATTAAAAAAGTGCAGTTAAAAGATTTTAATTATTTTTCTTACTCTTTTATTTTACAATTTTTCTTTATTAAAATTTTATAATCTTACTTCTCTAATTTTTTAAAATTCAACTCATAATATTTTTCTTCCCCCTTTCATACCGGTTAACTCTTAGAAATTTATAATGTTCCAACACATTTTCTTTTCTTTTTAACTATTTTTTGTATGCAAATTGTGTGTAGAAAGAGTTTATCGAAGAAAATGTGCATACAAAAGTATCAAGCCAAAACTAAAGAAAATTTTGTTTATAACAATATATTTTTTGATTTATTTCAAAGAAAAAAGTGAGAACTTATGAATCTTATCTTTTGTAGGAGCCTAGGAGGTTAGAGACACATTGAAAAGCTTTTCTAGGACCAAGAAATAAAGCTTATAATAGTAAAAATCAAAGAAAGACCAGCTTATCAAACTAGAAAGAAAGCAACTGTGTTGTTGGCTTTAGCTAACAATACATTCGCTGAAGCAAACAAGACCAAATGAGGGAAAAGCTCATTGTGTCATTAGCATTAGCGGACAGCTTATTAACCAAAGCTAACGAGCCTAAATGAGGAAAGAGCTTACTGTGTCATTGGCTTCATCTAACAAAATATTCGCTGAAGTTAATATGGATATGAACTAAAAAGAATGTCTTTGTGTCATTAGCTTCAGCTAACAACATGTTCACTGAAGCGAACGGCAAAAAGTATAGCTATGTTTTTCACTTGCTGACATTGATTCTAAGGATTTTTATTGAGGGGATGCGTTGAAAATGAATCATTTTGGAATTCTTGAGCAAGGTGAGAGCTTTGAGAGGAGACTTGAAAGTGTTAGAGGCTTCATTAGTGGTCTTGAAGAGATTTTGGGCCTCCACTCTTAGTTTTTCATCATTTCTTCTTAATTACTATTTATTTTGATTTTTGTAATGGATCAATTTACTATGTTTAGCTCTTATTTTGTGCAAACTATGAGTAGCTAAAATTTTTTTTTTAGGGTTACTTTGAGTCTCTATATGAATTAAAACTTTGTTATTATCTCTTTTCTAGTATCTAATGAAGTATTATGAATTTATTTTAGTCTAGGCTTAATGTTTCTTAGTGTTTTGCCACCACTTAAATTGTTTTGTTCAATGAGATGATGCTTAAGAGATATCTTCTTGTTTAAAGAATTTGGATAAAGTCATACTAGTCTTGAAACTCATATTTGAATAGATAATTTGTTAATAGAAAAGAGATTTATCTATTAACCTAGATTGTTATTATAGGAATAGGGCTTAATAACTATTTTCACTACCTTGTTGCAAGAAATTGAATGAGTCTTTTGAACATAGATATTGGTTTTGACTTAAAAAGTTTTTTCAATACTTATGAATCTTAGACAAGCACTCAATTTTTCATTAGAGCTGATTGAGAGGGAATTAATTGGTCTTTTGAAGCATATAGAGAGGAGAAGTGATCCTAGGCCTCACTTTCTTGAAGTTAGAAGCAAATTTTGCCTTATTTATTCTAATTTAGTTTGTTTTGAACCAAAATTGTTTCCACAAATTGAAATAATTCGAATGACTTTACCCAACCTAATTAAGAGCATAATTGCATTAATTAGCCTACTTTTGCCTTAGTCCTCATGGGACAATAACTTTTTATACTACTTACGACCCGTATACTTATGGTAGAAAAACAACGAACAATCCCCTCTCTAGCGCCTGGAATTTGGGCCGAGCCCGTTTAGGCCCGAGCCCGTCAAGGGCCGGGCCTATGATTTAGAAGCTGAAAATGGAAGCGGGCCTAAGAGGGCCAACCCTATAAGGCCGGCCCTTTTAGGCTCGTTTAACTTTTTTTTTGTTAAATGGGCAGCAAGCATTGGTCAGAGGGTAGAGTTAACCTAACATAACCCTCAAATCAGAAATGCTCTCACACTGGCTCAGACCTCATTTGAAGCTTCTCTTCTTTGATTTTCTTTTTTCTTTTTTTGCATGTGTACGCCAAAATCCAAATAAGGTGTTATATTATTATTAACATTTAAAGCTTGTAGGCTTGTTTGATTGTGTTTGTGAACTTATTTGATTGGTTATGAACATTAATTATGGTTTGGACTTAAGTCTTAGCGTTTTTGTTCAATTAAACTTGGATAATATTTATGTTTTAAATTAGTGTTAATGATATTTATGTTTTAAATTAGGTATTTTAGTCTTTAGGAGAATAAGAAACAAAAAAGGCATGGCAAAAAAAAAACTCAAACGGGCCTAAAGCCCACGGGTCTACCTTAAACGGGCCAGGCCGCTATAAAAGGGTACGATTTTGGACTCGGGCCTAAACAGACCTGTTTAAGCCCGAGCCCGTCAGGGGTCGGCCCGTTTTCCCAGCTGTAACCCTCCCCTCCCCTCCCCTCCTCTCCTCTCCTCTCATACCAAACAGCCTCAAAAGATGGAGTTTGGCGTTATTGGATTTAGTCCAAAAGACTTAATCTAAAACTAACATGTTTTTGTTCGAAATGGTAAACGATCTTACTCTCGTAAAGAGGAAAATATAAATTTGAATTTTCTGAAGCTTTTATTGGGAAAGGCAAAAGGCCTTTACGCTATAAACCTTAAAAGAAAAATCCTTAGTTAAATTTAAAAAAAAAAGGCTTTAGCTGAAAAGAACGCATCTAGATTCAAATTTAATTACTTCCACCATTATTTCTTCATACTGCTTGACTCTCTTTTTTATTTAACTTAATTTGATTCAAAATATAAGTTTAATTTCATAGCATTTGTGTTTTTACAAGGAGTTGAGATCGTTGGGGTGGTTTTTGAACCCACACCCCTTATTTTTTGTATGGTTACTGGTGCTTCACTATTTCCGGCATCGACAGTGACAGCACATGTGGCTTTATGACGTTATCTTTTAAAGGTTATGGTATGTGATGGTGGTGTGGTGGTGTATGTTTAGCGGGTTGTGCGGCTTGGGGGTTTGGCCGTTTATGTTTTTCTGGGTTCTGTTTGGCCAATTTTTTTATAATATTTAATATTTTTTATTTTGCTCTTTCATATATTTAAATTTTATGAGTAATTAATTCATTATAATTAATTTAGTATTAAATTTTGTTAATAAAATATTTAAAAATATTTACAAATTATTTATTTATTTAATGCGTTAATATTTTGTATAAAAGTATGGCATCAAGCTCATTTATATATTTATTCTCAAAATTTAACCAAAAAGGGCTGTTAGCTCTGTGTGACATCCCATTATTAAGTTACGGGCTGGCCTACCTTTTTTTGCTCCAATAGTTAGCCCAAATTGTTTGTTTAAACAAAAACTGGGCCTAAATAGGTTACCTGTTGGGTTAGCTTTGTTTCATTGCTTTATATGAAACACACAATTACAGGTGGGTGTGTACTCTCATTTGAAAATGGGCCACGCAACCCAAGCATATGTTATGACACTTGTTATTAAAAAAAAAAAAAAGCCTCCCCACACTTGAGGCGAAACTATTGAAGTTTTTTTTTTTTTTTTTTGAGTCAAATGTGAATTAATGTGAATATCAGAAGATGTATTACTGACAAAACGGGAGTTAGGCCTAGTAGAAAAAGTTAGCTCCTTATAAAATGACGAATTAAAGTTTGAATTCTCTTAAGAGAAGTGCCAATATTTAGTGCCAATAGTGCTTCGAACAGAATTGTCTTCAATTGAAGGATGCCTATACTTAACAAAAAAAGAGGAAGAAGAAGATGTATTACAGAAGGTTTATGTATTTTTTTTTTTTCAAAAAAAAAGTTTAAGTTATATTCAGCATTTTAAAATATGTTTTAGTAGCGCTTAATATTTTAAAGTAGCTTTTGTTACATTAAGCACATTAAAATATTTTTTAGTAGCATTAAAAATATCCTAAATTTAGGGCATTTATTGTAACTGAGAAAATATTTTAAGGACAAAAGCATACCAAAAATTTGTTTATGAATGTAAGTGATATTTAAAAAATACTTTACAGAAGATTGTTTTAGGATATTGAGTGTTATAAAAATTAGGCTAAAGTATACTTGGAGCTTATTTGAATGCCACACGGTATTTGGAAAGCTGCTCATCATCGTTTAAGCTTTGGAGGCGATGAAGACAGTCGTAAATTCATCCAAACCCTTTCGGCTGCTCTTAAAGTTCAAGGCTTCAGAATCTTGGAAGATGATAAGAGGCTTGAATTCCGGATCACCTTGAGTCGTAGGTGGATTTGGATTGTTATATTCTCCAAAATTATATGCTTCGTTCACGTTGGTGTTTGAAGGAACTAACCAGCTTTATCCGGTGCGGTTGTGATGAGCCAATCATCAAAATGGAATATCGCCCTGAAGATCCATTGTATGCTCAAGAAGAAGAAATGTACCAAGAAAACATATAGACAAGGTGAACAGAGGGAGACGAACTATGAAACTATGGTTCCGATCATAACAGTTTATTACGATGTAGATCCATTGCAGCAGTGGAGGAGAAGGAACGTGTTTTTATTTTTTTATTTTTACCTTTTTTTTTTTTTTGAATTTTTAAAATATAAAAAATTATATTAAAATTTTGCTATGTTAGCATTTAATTGCATCATCATGCGTAAAAATTAAAGGACTAAATGTGCTCTTTTTAAATTTAAGGGACTAAATTAATACTTAATGTAAATTTAAGGGATTAAAAATATACTTTAGCCTTAAAATTACTTTAAAATAATGGAAGCAACTGAACTCACAAAAAAATCCAAAAATCTAAGGGCATGTTTAGTTGTCAGACGGTTTTTTTGTTTTGAAAAATAAAAAATAAAGAAAAACATGTTTGAAAATATATTGTTGGTTCTGTTCTAAGAATAAAAAAGTTAAAGTAGGTTCTAAAATATTAAAAAAAAAAAATCAGAATAATTTTTTTATGTTTTGTTATTTTTTTTTTCCCACCAGGTTAGAAAAAAAGACAAAGAATATTGTATTTTCCCTAGTAACACCCATATTAGTTAAGCAAATTATTATTTCATCATTTACTTTGAGCATGTTTGGATGGGCGTTTTGATAACTTATAAGTTATTTTTTACGTAAATCGAGACAAAACTTTTCTTACATACTTATTTTGTTTACCGTAAATCACGATTAAAAAGCTTTTTTTGAAGGCTTCAATCGTTATTCCAAACATGCTCATATCATTTTAGGTACCCACCCTGTGTCAAACCTACAAAGACACTTTTTCAAGCACTATTTTTTTTTTTAGTCGAGACAAAATTTTTCCAATATATTTACCTTGAAAATCATAAAAACATTTCTAAATAGCTAAAATAAATGGACACAGTGAAAATTTCATTTAAATACCATTTAAATTTAGAAAACCCCAAAAAGTTTGTAAAAACATGAAAATGACACATAAGTCACAAGAAGGAATACCATATGAACTTGGGCAACTCAAGGTTTTATTTTAAAAAAAAAAGGAAATAACCCTAGCTAGCACCGGAGCTCCGTCTACAACTTGAGTAAAGCGATTAACTACTTGAGTATAAAAATTGACAACTTGATCTCCCTAAGTCCTATCAAGCATCATTAATAAGTTGATAAAAGTAATGACAACTGGAGTATAGACAATGACAACTTGAGTATAGCAATTAGCAACTTATGAGCATAATTTGTCAATTTATATAATCAAGTTGTCATTGTCTTTATTCAACTTACCAACGATGCCTGATAATGCTTAGGGATTTCAAATTGTCAATCTCTATACCCAAATAATTAATCACTTTACTCAAGCTGTCACCCAAGTTCCGGCAAGTGAGAGACTTGCCATTAAAAAAAAGGTAAGGGGCATTTTGATAAAAGCACAATATTTCAAAATATCATATTCCTCCCTTGTGACCTATATGTCATTTTTATGTGTTAATAGACCTTTTGGGATTTTTCAAGTTCCAATGGTAATTACTTGAAATTTTTTCTTTTAGATATGTATTTTAAAATAATGGTTCGAACAGTTTTTTAAATTTATTTTTCCAAAACTTGACGTAAAGAAGTACTCTACAAAAATGTTTAAAGAATATTTTAAAAAATAGGGAGAGGCCTTAAAAAGAATTTGGAAATTATAAAATGATAAATCAGGTATTTTCCAAAAAATAAGATGGGAATTACTTATTAAGTTTCGACATTTTCTAATCAACTCTTGATAAAAAACATGATTTATCATTTTACAATTTCTAAGTTCTTTTTCAAATATTTTTTCAAAAAAAATATGATAGAATAAAACAAGCCCGATATTCGAAGCTTTTGAATATGTATTTATAATCTTTTTTTTTTTTTCCTAAAAAAAGTATACCCGATTCCCATATTATTGGGATTCTCTTCTCCTCCGTCCAATTCCCGCAAAGGATATTTGATCAAGAGATAGAGAAGAGCCGGAAGTGATTAGCACGCAAATAAGGATTAAATAAATTTATTAATTTAACATTCAACAAGAAAGAAGCATTCCAAAATTAATTTATTTAAATTCAGGAAGATCATCTGGGGATTGAGGAAGATTTCACGACACTGATTATATGTGAATTAATATTTTTTTTAGTTAATTTAATATTCAGTAGATAAAGCCAATACCCATTTAATAATACACTAAACAACTCACAGTGATAATAATAATAATATTATTGGCCAGATTCACCATATATTTGTCTTTTCAAGTATCAAATAATATAATCCAACTCGCATTTAAACCGCGTTGTATAAGGTTAAGCCCTTGAATCTGGACCCTCACGTTACCGCATTAGACTAGTGATATATGATCAATATCAATACTCGGCAAAAAAAAAAAAAATAGAAAAGAAAACAAAGAATATATAGGGCTCGTTTGGTATGATGGAATTGATTTTGATGGAGATGAATATGGAGATAGATATGGAAATGAAGTTTAAAAGTACGTTTGGTATGTCATGGAAATGAGACCTCATTTTTATTTGAAAAGACCAAAATACTCATATATTTTTTTTTTTCCAAAAAAAAAGCCCTCTCCCCTTGCCAAAACATCCAACCACACACAAAGATTCACACCATACCTCAGACAATCAAAACCATGAACAAAAGCTCAGAAATTGCTATGGAGCCACGAAAATCATGAGAATATGGGAAGTACAAATCACAAATGTCAAACACAAATCACACATAAATCGATGAACAAAGTTGCAGATCTGGTTAGAGATGACGCCGATCTTGCTGTCGATCTTATGTGGTTGAAGAGTTCCTCAATGGAGGTTGGGGGAAAAGATGAAGAAGACGAAGTCGAAGAAGGTCGATGGTGAGTCAGGAAGAAGGTCGCCGACAGCAGTGGCGGAGAAGAAGGCCGACGACAGCGGTGGCGGAGAAGAAGGCCGCTGGTGGGTGGGGAAGAAGGTCGATGGTGAGTCAGGAAGAAGGCCGCCGACAGCGGTGGCGGAGAAGAAGGCCGCTGGTGGGTGGGGAAGAAGGTCACTGGTGCGTTGGGAAGAATGTCACAGTCGCCGGTTGTGGAGGTCATTGCCGCCAGTGAAGATGAATAATGGTGCGATAGGGCCGGGATGGAAAAAAAACAAGAGGGGCAAAAATGATTTTTTTGAGTTGGAATTGACAAATCTGAGGTTTTGACATGGAAATCATTTCCACCAATTTTGATGGAATTAGCCTCCACATGAAAATCAATTCCATGCTCTTAGATTTGTACCAAACAGGATAAAAGCATGGAATTGGCCTCCAATTCCATTTCCATGAGGCCAATTCCAGCATACCAAACGGGGCCATAGAGAGAGAGGGGCACTATCATGTCTATTTCGATTAGCGGTAAAGACAGCTTTATCAACATGATTTACGGTATATGAGATAAGCATATGAGAGGAGTTTTATCCCGATTTACATGAATGTGCTTTTTGAATGCCAACTCAAATAGATCCTCAGCAGAATAAAATTCAAAATTTTGCCAACCCCTCAATGTCTATTTGAATTAGTGGTAGAAGCTGATTTTTCAACATGATTTATGATGTACGAGATAAGTGTGTGTAAGAAGTTTTATTTCGATTTATATGAACGTACTTTTTGAATGTCAACTTAAAAGAGGCCCTTAAAGGATCCATCAGCAAAGTTTGAATTAGAGAAACATGATTTACGGTATATAAGATAAACATGTGAGAGGAGTTTTGTCCCGATTTGCATGAATGTGCTTTTTGAATGCCAACTCAAATAGATCCTCAGCAGAATAAAATTCAAAATTTTGCCAACCCCTCAATGTCTATTTGAATTAGTGGTAGAAGCTGATTTTTCAACATGATTTATGATGTACGAGATAAGTGTGTGTGAGAAGTTTTATTTCAATTTATGTGAACGTACTTTTTGAATGTCAACTTAAAAGAGACCCTTAAAGGATCCATCAGCAAAGTTTGAATTAGAGAAAGGATGAGTTACCAACTTAGGTCGCAGGCACTGCTTCTTGAACGAACGCCCTCTATTAGTATCCACATGAACAATGTTAGTTGCACCTTTTCACAAACCACAGTGGTTCTTACTATCCAAGAAGATGCCCTCCATTACCTCTGGCAGCTTTTTCTTTCTCCGTAAGTGGTTTGTAATGATTCTCTTACTCTAAAGACACCAAGCCTCACTACTAGTTTGGTCGGCCTCTCAGGAGAGAACCTCTTATTTAACATGAATATCATTATTTATTTAAATAATAAATTATGTAATTGTTTTACAAAATTTGTCCCCCATGCCCCCATCGACAACCGAAAAGAAATATCACACACACACACACACTCTATTTTAAAATATCTAATTAAAAATTTATGTACTCTTTTGATCCTTAATATTAGACCTATTTAATTAATTTAATTAGATTAAAGAAGTTAGATAAATTAATTAACTATAAAAATAATACATGTTTGTCAAAACACCTTAACCCTCAGCTCCCTCTCCTATTTTCATATGAAATCTTCCAAAGAGGTTATATTCGAAAATAAAACTTCTTAAGATTTAAAACCTTAAGTTGTCATCAAAACTTAGTTTAGTTAGTAAAAAGGTTGGTACATAAAAATAATATTATGAATTTTAATCACACTGATGTGAGGATATTCTTATTGGACAATCTATAAATATTTTTGTGAGTGCCTTTTGAGTCGAAGGCATTCTCTAACACTCAACTCACATAACCTTTTATTGTACCAAAAAAATCCTAAATTAAACCTAATATTATTATTCTCCAAATAACAATAAAATAATATTATTTCACACAATCTTGCGCTTGAGAAAACTTAGGGCCCGTTTGATACACTAGAATTGATTTTGATGAAAATGAAAATGGATATGGATATGGATATGGATATAGAAATGGAAATGAAAATGGAAATGAAAATGGAAATGAGGTTTAAAAGTATGTTTGGTATGTCATGAAAATGAGACATAATTTTTAGATGAAAAGACCAAAATATCCTTCAATGTTTTTTTTTAAAAAAATATCCCAGAGCCAGAACCGTCTCCTCCCAAAAACTTTCACCATTCCATTTTTTTAGCAAAATTTCAGATCTAGCAAGCCACTGCTATCAGAGCAAAAATCATCCTAGAGCCAAAACCGTCTCCTAAACCACTACCGATTTGAGAACAAACCCAAACACCAGTGAACAAAACCAGAAATGGATCTAGCAAAGGTGAAAATGAGGGTGGGAGGCCGGATTTTAGAGCATCGCCACAATCGTCCTCGGTGGAGAAGTCGAAGGAGCGATCTGGATCTGGCAGAGGATGTGTGGTTCTTGTTGCCATCGCCGTAAGATCTGTGAAGAGGATGAGTCTCCGTAGTCGATCGCTGGAGGTCGTTGTCGCTGTTCGCTGAAGGCCGCTGTCGTTGATCACTGAGGTCGTTGTCGTGGACAGCTAGAGGTCTCCATAATTGACCGCTAGAGGTCACCGTCGTCGATGGCTACAGGTCGCCACCGTTGTCGTGGGTAGTTGGAGGTCAAAGGTGAGGGAGAGGTCTGAAGGAGATGGTGAGTGAGGGTAGAACAAGAATTTTATGAAATTTTTTGGAATTCTATGGGTTAAGAGATGGAAGCCAATTCCATGAATTTTGATAGAATAGGCCTTTACATGGAATTCAATTCCATATCTAATTTTTTGTACCAAATAAGTTTCATCATAGAAATGAATTTCATTTCCATATCCATCTGACCCAATTCCAATGTACCAAATGAGATATTTAATTTTTTGTGTGCATGGGTTAATGATATGTTTAATGTTACTTTTTTTTTTTTTTACCTAAATATGTTTAATGTTACTTCAGTCAAACGGTCCCCACTTCCAAACTTTATATTTTAATATTTTATTGTTATATTTAATGTAAACAATTTATAAATAAACTATATGGGGCTCACAGAACTAAGTCAGATTTATTGCCCCATTTCCTTTGCCCTCGTCTTCACCTACTATGACAGGACAACTCCAATGTGGTCTTGAACCCCATTTTGTCTGTCCTAAAAAGCAGCAACCATGCACAGACCTGCTAAAGTAAATAAAAATAAATAGAGATGGCTATATATAAACCAAAAAAATTATCTTTGCAATTATAAATTGAAAAAATATAGACATAGGATATATATATATATTTTGGACTGAGACATAGGATAGGTATGAGTAGAATAGATATTGCATATAATCTTATATTTGTGGGAAGGGAATCTTGTCCTACTGGTTGGGCAGTTCGATGAAGTGGGGGCCCACCTACCCATAACTGAGATGAAAATGATATTTTGCGTGTTTGTTTCTGCGTTATAGAGGAAAATCGGATTTTAACAGTATTTAATTGGATTAAATAGTGTTTTGATAAAAAATGGATGTTTGTTTTAGTGATTAAATTTAAGGTGAAAAAAATCATAAGTTGAAAAAAGTCATAACCCTTAAAATAAAATTTATTGGAGCTTATTTGTTTGTATGTGTATAAAAAAATATTGATAGGAGTATTTTCATATTTTTGGGGATTAATGAGGTACTCAAAATCATTTCTAATCACAAAAATTCTTTTATGAAAAATGTTCTAAATAATTTTTTCTTTCTTTAGATAGTAATCTTCTACAAATTAGAGAATATTTTGGGATAAGAGTTTAAGCAAGTTTTGAGTTTTGTTAATATATGATTGTAAAAATGTATAGAATAATTAATAATTAATTTTAATCATTTTAGATTTATTATTTAGTTGTTTTATGATTTTATAATCAATTTTTTTATAAACATGTCATAAATTAGTTTCTATATAGTATTTTACCCATTAAATTTAGTTTAAATAATTTATTTGGATTATTGGAGTTATTATTGAGATTTTAATCGATTTATTTTGTTAGATTTTGAGCTATGTGAAAATATAAGTTAGGATTTAATATTTAAATTAGAGTTTGATATAATTTATAAAATTTAAGCTTGAGGTGCACAGTAGAAAAGACTTTTGGAATGTACCAATTTAAATTAGAGTTTGATATAATTTTATTAAAGTTATACCATTACCAAATTTTTAAAGTTAATTTTTGAGAAAATTGTGAAAAAATCCCTCCGTGTGTAGATATCTTCTCAGGTCCCATTGACAATTAAGTTACCAATGATGAATTTTTTCACAATTATCCTTTCATTTTTTCATTTTTCATAATTTTTTCAAATTTTTTCCCTTAATTAATACAAAAATCACTTATACAAAAATCAAACTAAACATCCTAACTTTTACATAAGTTACTTTAAGTTATTTATCCAATCGTTAATCCAAACACTCATCATTTTATCCAATCTAACTATTTTCCAATCTTAAGATTTCATAAGTTTAAGTTAAAATAAGTTACTTATCTAATTATCAAAACAAACACACCCATTATTATTTCGTATATGATTTGAGACAATTTGTATATCGTGGCGTTGGCCCAAAAAAGAAAACAGTATATCGTGGCAAAAAAAAAAAAGAGACAATAATATATACCCAGTTTTATGAAACATGTTAAAAGTACAAAAAACAGAAAGCCATTTTTTCCTTTTGACAAACCATATGTTATTCAAAATTACTTTTTCTAATCTTTAATATAATTTCTACTTAACTAATTTGAGTATATTAAAAAATTAATTAAATTAATTATTTATTAATAATGTGTTAGTTTTCCTAAAGTTTCCTCTTAATCATTTACATTAAAGCTACTAATTATTGTAAACTATTTTGATCTGTGCAATCAATGTAAATAATTTAGGGGGAAAAATTATCAAATATCTAATAATGTCTCGAGCAAGATTATCTCAAACAGAAGGATACTTGTACTTAACAAAAAATATATAGATAATTTAAGAAAAAACTTTAAATATTTGAAACAAAGTGGATGAACTATTTAAGATCAAATACAATCTCCAACTAATTCTTGCATTAAAAAGTGGAGGTAGTACTTTGTATTCTGATCAATTTATATTCAAATCATGTCTCTAAAAATGGAGGTAATTCCTCTAAAGATAATTACAGGATTCCATTGGCAAAAAAAAAAAAAATTACAGGATTCAAAAACTTAACTTTGTTTTTTTGACCTGACAAAAACTTGAACTTGAGATGTTATATTCAAACAATCACAACTATTTCTTCTAGAAAAACTGTCCATTATGATTATGGAATAAAATCCAAGTTAGGAAGAAAATACCAAAACAATTCAGAATACAAATAAATATTTATTTTAATTGGCACACAGCCTGCCACGTAATGCTTGAGACTCAATAAACAGATCATCCTTGATGCCTGTCTAAGGATCAAATCAAGCCATGTCGATATAACAAATATTCAATCATAAAATAGAAAATTGTTTGAAATAGTTTGAATACAGATAAAAAAAAGTTATTAGATACACCGATAAGAATAGAAAATTAAGTAGTATGGAGTATTTGAAAAAGGAGATGAAAGAAAATTGAGGTGAACAATCAATGATATTACTGAAAGAAATCTTATGGTTAATAATTTAATTAAATATTTAATTGTTAATAAGATATAATGTGATTCATGTAGCTAATTCCACCAACCATAACATTTTTGTTCTTGTTGTATATTTTATTTCTATATTGATGTAAAATAATTATAAATAAACTATATAGGGCTCGCATACCTTGGTCAGGGTAATTGACCTATGGCTTTCGCCATCGCCTATTTTGACATAACAACTCCAACGTGTTCTCGAACCCCATTTTGTCTGTCCTAAAAAGTAGCAACCAGCGAAAAGATCTACTAAATTAAATTTAAAAAAATAGAGATTACTACTATTTAAATAGTATAAATTATGTTTAGATTATTTGGATTTTATTCATGATAAAAAAACTTAAGTTTAAGAACCAACAAGCTATTGATTGAGGTGGTAAATGATATCACCCTATAAAAAGAAGAACACAAATTTAAATATCGGGAAGTACACTTATTGGAAGAGGTGGATAATCCTTTACCCTTTAAGTCTTGAGGGGAAAACCCTTAATCAAATAAAAAAATACAAGTTTAAGCTAAAAATGGAATAAAAAAACAATTTTGTAAACCAAAAAATTATCTTTGCACCTCTAAATTTAGAAAATTATTATAAAAAGAGATACGTATATGGTTGATACGAGTAGAACATAGACTTGCGGGAAGAAAATCTTATCCTATTGGTTGGGATGTCATATGAAGTGAGACGGAGCTCACCAACCACAGGCACAAATTAAACTGAGAAGAAAAAGATATTGTTTCATAGAGATCTTACTGCAACCATCACAAGTCTTTGAACATACTTTAAAAGTTAATAGTTGGAATTGGAGAGCTCAAAACTTTATAAAATCCCCTAGCTTCAAGATAAATTTGCAGCCATGAGACTCATGACACTTAAAAATGCAACATTGGTTTGTTTAACAAACCATTCAGCATTCAAAACTATTTTGTATTTGGATTAATTGATATTCATGTTATAAGTCTAAAAACGAGGCAATTATCCTAAAGGTAACTTCTACATTTAAAGACTCAAATTATGAAAAAGGCTTTATTGGGAGAAATAAAACCCACTTTGATTATTTCTATACCTTGAGAGGATTATTCTATAATTATCGGCAAGGGATAGTATTTGAATTCTATAAAATAAGAGACTTAAACTCAAAATCTTATATTATTTCTGATCACGAATATAAGAGTTAAATAAGATATTTTGATCTTAAATATCAAACATCAATATACTTTATCTACTAAATTTATTACTTTTCCCTAAAAAATATCTATATTAATTACATATATGAAGAGAGTTTCTATCAAGGTTAGCTCTATTATACATCATTAAAAAGGATATTTAAAGAAAATCAATAGACATTTGTTATGAATAACTAAAGTAATTAATTTATTTAATGTTCACAAATTAATTATCCAACTTTAATATCAACGAGCATATCTAAGCAATCTAACCATTTCTATTAGAAAAAGTGATCGATGTGATTATAGAATAAAATTCAAGTTTGGAAGCAAAGACCAAAACAGTTCAAAATACAAATTAAATATTGATTTTCAGTGGCACACAGCCCGCCACGTAATGTATGAGACTCATTCAACAGATCAACCTTGATACCTCTCTAAGGATCAAATCAAGCTAGGTCTATTATTCAAAGAGTTAACAAATATTCAATCATAAAGTGCTCATTTGTTCACTGGCCAAAAAAGAAAATAATAATAATAAAGTACACATTTGTAAGCATCTTCTAAGAATCCATTAAAATAACATCTTACTGTCGCTTATCTTTATGGCAACCAGCATCTTGGAAATTTCAACTTCAAATCACAATCTCACAAGTTACTTACAACTAAGCCAGCCCTAAAGCCCACCCATCCATACTCCCACAAAAACTGAGCAATAACGCCAGTTTGTCCCTGTTCACGCATTCCTATACCAACAAAATCTCATTTTTATATTACACATATCACCCCTTTTCTGTTCCTATAAATTTGGGTCAGTTTTCAGTCTAAGATCATCAAGAACTTGAAGATGCCAATTCCAACAAAATTTCCAAGCATGGTAAGTCAAAGTTTCAAACTTTAAGTCTTCTAATACATTTATTTGCTTGTAGGCTGAAAGTTGAATATATATACCTTTAGTTCTTTATCAGTTTGTTTGGATTTGCAGGTGTCTATGGCTGTTTCAGAGGAGGCCAACAATGTGGCAATCATATTTGGGGCCACTGGGCTTGTCGGGAGAGAGATTGCAAAAAGTCTGATTTGTTCAGAATCTTCGTGGAAGGTCTATGGAATAGCAAGAAATCCAGAAACCCAACCTATCCCCATGAAAAGTTGTAATCCTTACCATTTCATTTCCTGTGATTTGCTTAACCCTTTGGAAACTCAAAAGAAGCTGTCTTTATTACATGATGTGACCCATGTGTTTTGGGTCACATGGGCAAGCCAATTCCCACTAGACTCACAACAGAGTTATGAGCAGAACAAAACCATGTTTTCCAATGCCTTGAACACCTTAATCCTGGTGGCCAAGAACCTCAAGCATGTTTCTCTTCAGACAGGAACAAAGCACTACATCTCACTTCAACCCCCTTTTGAACACCCCCACCAAAAAAGACTCAATTTTTATTATTACCATGAAGAATTCCCAAGAATAATAACCAGCAAAACCCCAAATTTCTACTACGCTCTAGAAGATTTACTCATCGAGAAACTCAATGGAAAAGTGTGTTGGTCTGTGCACAGGCCTGGTTTACTCCTAGGAAACTCAACCAGATCATTTTATAACTTCATGGGAAGCTTATGTGTATATGGGACTTTCTGCAAACACCTTAAGATCCCTTTTGTATTTGGGGGAACAAGAAAGTGTTGGGAAGAACCATACATTGATGGGTCAGATTCAAGACTAGTAGCAGAACAACACATATGGGCAGCAACAAAACAAGTCACGGATTATAGTTACAGAAAAGGGGAAGCTTTTAATGCAGTCAATGGTTCAAGCTTCACATGGAAGGAGATATGGCCGATTCTGGGTAAGAAGCTTGGGGCATATGTTCCTGAGGAAGAAGAAGAGATGGTTTGTGAGGGATTGTGGTATTGCAGAGAGATGGGTGGTGATGAGAGGAAGAAGAAGGTTTGGGAAGAGATTGTGGAGAAGCATGGATTGGTGAAGACGAAGATGGAAGACTTGGCAAATTGGGGGTTTCTTGATGCGTTGTTTAGATTCCCTGTGAAGCTGTTGGTGAGCCGAGACAAGGTTGATGGGTTTGGATTTGTTAAACGATGCAACACTTTGAATAGTATATTGTATTGGATAGGTTGCATGAGAGATAACAAACTCATTCCTAGGCTAGATTTTTAATCAGAGTCAAGTAATAGTGTAGTTTCTTAATGTTAATGGATATGTACGAATCAGAGTCAAGTAATAGTGCAGTTTCTTAATGTTAATGGATATGTACGTGTTTTATGTTCAATACATGTAAGAATAAATTTAACTTGAGTTGCATGTTCTTCCCCCCCCCCCCCCCTCTTGGATTCCAAGAGTTGCATGTTCTAATATGGCATCACCATTTATAAAAACCAACTGAATAGATAATAATTTGTAAGTGTTTGCTAAAAAAAAAAAAGATGATAATTTGAAAGTATTTTTTTAAATAAAAATTTCAAGATTCAAGACTTGCCCTAGCTTAGCTCTAGTGAACCTTTGAGATCTAACTTATTTAAGCTTTTGGCCAACCTAAAATAATTTAAGTTTATGCAAATAATCCCCAAATATTAATTATATATCCATTAAACCTTATTTTTGAGCGCATAGAATATCCTCAAATTTTGAGTTAATAATGCATATAACCAACCCCTTAAATTTTAAATTGTGTGGATAAGTAATTATAAAAACCAGTCATATGTGAGTTATTTAAATATATATATATGTAAAAGTTTAGGGGGGGGGGGTTCATTATAAAGGCAGGTCAAGGGATAATGTGTAATTTAGCCTGATAATAAAATATGCGTAACATTCTTTATTTTTTAAGAAAATTGTCTCCTTTTTTAATAGGTTAAATTATACAAATTCTCCTGAACTTTGAGTTAGTTACATATAATACCCTAACATTTTAAAGTTTAAATTTAACCCCCATAACCTTTTATTTTCTAACTTTGAACCCCTTATTGTTAAGTGACAATTATCTTTTTAATAGAAATTGTTATGTCAGATGATGAAATGATATCTAGCATCCCACATGACATCTGTATAAATTATTAATTTCATAAAATCCCCCTGAACTTTGAACAATTACAGATAAATAACTCTCGTGAACTTTGATCATTCACAAATAACTCCCTTGGCATTTTAAAATTTAAATTTAACTTCCTTAAAATTTGATTTATAATATTAAACCTCATGTTATTACTTTTATCATTTTAATAAATTTATTAAGTTTTTTACTATTATTTGTCAATTAAAATAGTTTTCTTGTATGACCAAAACTAGAAGAATAATACTTAAAAAATAAAAAAATAAAAATGTCATGATCATTTGTATAAGACTTATTTATTTTCTAGAATAATTGATCATTGATAGTATAAAAATATTATCATTTGTGTTAAGTATATTCTTGCGATTCTTGAGTATTGATAGTTTAAGGGCCTGTTAGGGGAGGGGAGGGAAAGTGGACGGAGGGAACATTTTTTTAAGATGGATTTAAAAAAATGAAAGAAGTGGGGTATAAAGTTTTTAATTAAGTTTTCTTACTCTTTAATCTTACATATTATCTATATTAAAATTTTGTAACACCACTTCTTCAATTTTCTTAAATCCAACTCATAAAAATTTTTCCTCCCCTCCCTTTCCTCCAAATCCCTCATACCAAACAGACCATAAATATTACATTTGTGTTAGAGGGTAACTTTTGCCCTCATTAATTTTTTATTAGTAATGATTTTTTTTTTTTTTTTTGAGTAAGAGGTTCAATATTTTTATATTTTTCTAAATATTGCACTTCTAGTTTTTGTAATACAAAAGAACTACTAGTATTTTAATTAAAAAATGAGAGTAAAAATCTTAATAAATTTATTAAAATGATAAAAAGTAAAGACATATGGTGTAATATTATAAATCAAAATTTGAAGGAGCTAAATTTAAATTTTGAAATGTTGAGGGTTATTTGTAATATAGGATGCCACATAGAATATCACGTGTCATCTCATAATTTAACGTGTCATTTTCTTTTAAAAAGATAACGATTAATTAACGACAAATGGTTAATAGTTAAAAAATGAAAGTTTAGAAACATTAAATTTAAACTTTGAAATATCAGGGGTTATATGCAACTGACCCAAAATTCAGAGTGATTTTGTATAACTTAACCTTTTTAATACGCCAAATCAATTTTGAAAATCAATATTTGATCTTGATTAATTTGAATGATGTTGAGTCTAACCACATGGATCTAAAATTCTGTAAGTTCACACTTTCCTACTCAAAGTACGTACCCATGCTCAAAATTTTATTTAAAGAAAACAGCTGTTTTTCTTTATTTTTTATATTTTTTGCTAATGGAAGGGATCTATATTAGGGGGGAACAATTTTCCACAAATGGAATTGGGTTGAGAGAAGAAATGTATGGAGCAGCACGAATTAGGGTCTGCATGTGATGGTTGACCAAAAGATTAATTAAATAGAGCATGATTGGTGATATATTAAATAAATAATTTTGCGTTTTTGAAAAGGATAAATATCTTCTTTTAATTTTTACATTACTGTCTCCCCACATGCCTACAACTAAATGGCCTTCTTTTTGTCTTCTTTATGTTTTGCCAAACAACACATCTTTGGGTTGCTCCCTATCTTCATATCTTCTATATTCCCTTTCACTTTCCTCTTTCGTTCTTCCATACTAATTTGTATTTTTCTGTTCCTTATTATAAGACACCAACTACAATTCTCATAAACTAATAAAAACAGTTAAAGTCATTAAATTTATCCTAAACTTTAAGTAATTTTAATATTACCCGTATTAATTCCATTAAACTCTAATATCATATTAATTATCACTCTCACCCACTACCCTTATTAATCATGGACATACATGGAAAAAAAATATTTAATACTCTTTGGAAGCAAACAAGCACCTTATAAAAGGACTAAATATACTTGTTAGGTGTTACCTTATAATAATAACAAGAGGGATGCTTATTTTTCAGTTTTCTTCATATGATCATTCCGTAATGTGAAAAAAAAAATCCAATAAATATAATAAAGGGGGAAGATACAAGAATACTCCCAAACCTACAAATCCTAATTTAAAATCCTGAAATGGGCTAATTATTGCGAACTCCCTAAAGACTAGTCTATGATGAAAGTTTATATTGAAATCTGAATGTCCTTAGTTGTTATTATTTGATAAATTAAAGTTGATACTTGTTAAATTGTGGTTGTGATTTCTTGTTTTTTTTCTTTATATTTTGAAGATTTTAAAATAAGGATACTTATGTAATATCATTACAGAATTTAATTCAGACTAGTTCATATGACTTTAAAGTAATAAATCTTTTTTTTTGAGGCACCATATTGGAATTTGCAGATTTAGTGTTGCTTTTGTACTTCTCCTTGTACTAAAACATCGTACATGCATCAACATTCGAGATTCATGTGGTATTGAATAGAGCCGGTAATATGGGTCCAACCCGTGGGCTTAACCTACGAGCCCGCAGGTTTTGACGGGTTAGAGTTAAGAAAATTCCAACCCGCAAAAAAGCGAGCCACACAGGCTCGCACCGCATAACCCGCGGGTTGATGTGGGCCATCCCGCGGGTTGCCAAGTTGGCCCGCAAATTTTTTATTATTTTTATATATAATAATTTTACAAAATTTATAAGTTTTCCACTCTTATATTGGTACTTCCCAATCCAAAGAGAAAAAATCTTAGCCTCTTCCCTTCTTCTTTAAACAAAATTATTATATCTTGGTTGCTTGAGGATGAGTTTATGTTTTGTTTATACTTTTGACAAATTTGATAACTTTATCTCTTGAATTGTAAATTATGTTTTTAAATTTTTATAAGAGAAATGATTGATGCTAGGAAGGTAAATTTAATGACTCATATATATGTGTCTCATATTTTCAATTCTCTTAAAAACTATGAAT